>CM062532.1:8520640-18520640 GCA_031439595.1 Pterocarpus santalinus
TAACTCGTATGAGAAATTAACAGCAGGTCCTGTCTGCTGATACTTTTCTTTGTTCGGTGGTGAAGATAATATCCATGCTTAATCAGAGATAGTGTTGTTGCTTTGTTGGTTCTGACGTAAGTGTTGCTTTAGTTGGCTCTGACGTAAGGCGCGTTCTAGGGCGCACTATGCTGGTCAAGAAGTGTTTTGTGCCTTATAATTTGATGGTGATATTATAAGATATATTGATATATTAATTATTTATAATTTTATTATAATAATATTTAATTTTAAAAAAATTTAAAAATATAATTAAAATATTTTAGAAATTATTTGTGTGTAAAATTATATTAATAATATAACACAATTTTACATTTAATATAATCAAAAGAATTATATCAACATAATTTTACTCGTAATATTACTTTATTAGTGTAATTTTATATTGATAGTATAAAATTATTTTATATTATCAACATAATTTTATATTATCAATATATAAAAATTAATTTTTAAAAATTAAAAAAATTTTATCAGTATAATTTTATTCTATTAATATAATTTTATATTATTCGTATATAAAAATTAATTTTTAAAATATATTTAATTATATTTTTTAATTTTCTTAAAACTAATATATTATTACAGTGTATCATAAGTAATTAATATATCGATATATTTCACAAATATAATTCATTAGATGTGATACAGTCACAAAGTATATAGTACACCTTTGACTGCAAAGCACATTACAACCGGTGCCCTGATGACGACGTAATGGGGTTTTCTCATTGTTTCCTAATGATAGGCATGAAACTTTATTCCCTGTCAAGAAGAGATTGGTATAAGATATCAAAAATGTTGCTAAAATTGTCAAAGATTAAGATAATTCTTGAATCCTATCCATTGAATTTTATATATAATATTTTTATATAATAAAATAATTATTGATAAATTTTTTTATGGACAAGATGCAAGAATCATCTTGATCTATAATTTATCAAGGATCATATTAAAACTTATCAAGATATCAATAATGTTTCATAAGCTTATATTCGTACTATTTTTATATATTTATGATTTTTATTATTTTATTATATCCATCATATTTTATTTTTATATGTTTATATTCTAATTTTGTTATACAAATTAATGTTATATATATATTTATATATAACTTTTCATGGCAATATGTGCTTGTCCTGCACGAGTTCCAATAAGGTAAAAACAAGTGTTATTTAACCTTTGTTTGTTTCTTCTCTTTTTCCGCGTGTCAGCTTAATTTCTTTCATTTCATACTTAGATAATAATATAATAATACATTTTTTAATGTGCACAACTTAAATTATAGTTTGACAAGTATAAATTAAGGTTTAATTAATTTCAACAAATTTAATAAAATTATTTGAATTTAAATTTTAAAATAATTTTATGTCTAGTCGTATTTCAAGTAGAAATAAAAAATACTTTCCTATTGAACTAAAATATGATTCGCAACTATAATTCAGACACATTATAAATCTATTTGTACCAATCATCTACTTATTTTATAAATTATGCACCAAACATCCAGCTATTTTACAAATTTGGGAAGAAAAATGGTATCCGATCCTTTTGATGAATGAAGAAGTTAAAATGAAAAACAAAGAAGAAATAGAAAAATATTGAATGAAGAAGTAAAATAATTAAAAAGTATTTAAACAATATTGAATGAAGAAGTAAAAAATAAAAATATTTCACATTTTAAAAACCTAAAAAGAATAGATTTAATTTGAATATACTGTCAATATAAATTTTTTTTATATAAATATCTAATCATATATTACTATATTAGTAAAAGTTTTTGATATAACCACTCAGTACTTGAATGGTCATGTAAATAGAAAATTTTGATTGAATAACAGTGTAAAAAAATTTTACATTGTCAATATATCCCAATTAATCTCAAAAAGTATTTAATATCTCTTAAGAATTTAATTTAAATGCATTGACAGTATAAACAGTTTTACACTGTCAGCCAACAGAAATAGTGAAAAGTGCCAACTCATACAAATAATCACCCATTATAATGAGGGATCCACTATGATTTCTTACTTTTCCCTATTTCTATCGGTTGATAGTGTAAAACTATTTTTATCTTGTCGATTATACCAATTAAATTTATTTCTTAAATAATTAAAGAATTATTAAGGTTTGTTGACAGAATATAAAATTAGTTATTCTCGAATCTTGTCACAGTGATAATGGGTTCCCCGCGTAATGATGGAAAGAAGAAAGAATTCTATGATATTCGCTTATGGGTTATTTATTTGATTTAGAGGATGCTTTTGCCCAACAAAAAAAAAAAGGTTTTTTTTTTAATATACTGTTAATATAAATTTTTTCTACATAAATATCTAATTATATATTATTATATCAGTAAAAATTTTTGATATAACTATTCAGTACTTGAATAGTCATATAAATAGAAAATTTTGATTGAATGACAGTGTAAAAAAATTTTATACTGTCGGTATATCCCAATTAATCTAAAAAAGTATTTAGTATTTCTTAATAATTTAATTTAAATACATTGACAGTATAAATAATTTTACACTATCAGCCAACAGAAATAGTGAAAAGTGCCAACTCATACAAATAATCACTTATTATAAAGAGGGATCCACTATGATTTCTCACTTTTCCCTATTTCTATCAATTGATAGTATAAAACTATTTTATACTGTCAGTATATACCAATTAAACTTATTTCTTAAATAATTAAAGAATTATTAAGGTTTGTTAAGAGAATATAAAATTAGTTATTCTCGAATCTTGTCAAAGTGATAAAGGGTTCCCCGCGCAATGATGCAAAGAAGAAAGAATTATATGATATTCGCTTATGGGTTATTTATTTGATTTAGAGGATGCTTTTGCCCAACAAAAAAAAAAAAAAGTTTTTTTTTTAATATACTGTCAATATAAAATTTTTTTAAATAAATATCTAATCATATATTATTATATCAATAAAAATTTTTGATATAATCACTCAATATTTGAATGGTCATGTAAATAAAAAATTTTGATTAAATGATAGTATAAAAAAATTTTACATTATCAGTATATCCCAATTAATCTCAAAAAGTATTTAGTATTTCTTAAGAATTTAATTTAAATGCATTGACAGTATAAATAATTTTATACTGTTAGCCAACAAAAATAGTGGAAAGTGTCAACTCATACAAATAATCACCCATTATAATGAGGGATCCACTATGATTTCTTACTTTTCCCTATTTCTATCGGTTGATAGTGTAAAACTATTTTATACTGTCAATGTATACCAATTAAATTTATTTCTTAAATAATTAAAGAATTATTAAGGTTTGTTGACAGAATATAAAATTAGTTATTCTGGAATCTTGTCACAGTGATAAAGGTTCCCGCGTAATGATGGAAAGAAGAAAGAATTCTATGATATTCGCTTATGGGTTATTTATTTGATTTAGAGGATGCTTTTGCCCAACAAAAAAAAAAAGTAAATAAATAAACTCATGAAACATGCTGTTCAACATATAATAAAGTAAAAACAAAGAGTGGAAAAGTAAAGTCAATAGAGTTAATTAACTTATAAAAGAGTAATATTAATTATACCACTTTTTAAAATATATATTAAGGGATATCCTAAAGTGTGTTTAAACATTATTTTTTTATTTCAAAAATAATTGTTAAAAAATAAAAAATAAAAAATTAAGAAAAATAATAAATCAATTTTGGTAATAATATAAAATTATATAAATAGGTAAAATTATTAAAACAAAAGTAAGTATATATATATAATTAATATTTATTTAATTATCATAATTAAATTAAGAATATTATTAAAAATTATTAATATTATTTTAATATTAAAAATGGATAGATATCCTAAAATACTAAAATATTAAAAATTTGACATACATATTAAAACGGAGGAAATAGTTAAAGAGAAACTTTGAGGCCCATTGTCAATTACTATTTAAAGAACATCTTGTATTGTCTATTAAAAAATATTCTAAAAAATGGTATAACATTTCTCTTTTAAAAAGATTAAAAAATAAAAGAAAAGGTTTAGAATATGCCTCCTCACATTTCGAAAAGCAAAAGCTGTGTGAAGCCCTTCCTGAAGACGAATTAGGCTGAGACAATACACATAGAGGGAGATTAGTACAACGGGAGAGGAAGCCCTATATATGTATGCTATGTCTGCCGAGCAACTCCGAAAGACTACTTGAAAAAACAAAATGGGCAGCTCCAGTTTTAACCTTCACCTTATTGTTACATCATTTCTTCTTTTAACTTTCTTGCCGGAAGCTGTCCATGGCAGCAAAAAGGTAGGCTCGTTTTGCTTGTTGCTTATTTATCTTGGAATTTCTACTTTGAAATTGTGGTAATGATTTGCTTGTTTTGCTGAACTTCCCTCATCAATGCTTTGTGGTCACGGGTCGCATTTCACCAATTGTTGGTTTTTCAATCTCTGTTTACAGTGTTACATTGTATACTTGGGAGCACATTCTCATGGTCCAAGCCCTACGTCTGCTGAACTTGAAACCGCCACATATTCTCATTTTGATTTACTAGGTTCAGTTCTGGGAAGGTAAAAAGGCATGGGTTTATAGATTTTGATTTCGAGTAAAAAATATTTGTATTTATCATTCGGTCATATATTGCTATTACTAAAGTGTGCTTAGAATTTATTAGTTTCACATTGTTCTTTATAAAAATTTCAGCAACTCTCCCCTAGAAGCTATTTTTTAGAGGGGTTAATTTAAATATATTCAATTTTAAGATGATATTAGAATATATTTTATAATTATTATTAGATTATTTATAAATATTCAATCCTAAATATGAAAGAGGTGTGTTATAATCTCACATTATTTAAATATATGACTAAAATAATCTTTATAAGAGTTTGGACAACCCTTTTTATTAGGTTTTGGTCTTGAGATAGTCACATTCAATTTTGAAAAAGCTATTTGAAAAAAATCTCTTCCAATTATGTACCCCACGTCATTGGATCATAATATAAAAAGTTCAATACTGGCGGTGCAGTAAATTTAAGCTTATAAAAACCATTAAATTCTATGAAAAGCTCTACCACAAAAAAATTACTAATGAATTAATTTTGTGTATATTCTTTCACAGCCACGAGAAAGCGAAAGAAGCCATTATTTACTCATATAATAAGCACATCAATGGCTTTGCCGCGCTACTTGAAGAGGAAGAAGCAGCAGATATTGCAAGTGAGAATGCTTCCTCTGTCATCAACATCTTCCAATCATAGTGTTTTCCACTCATTAATTTTTCGTCATTAACCGTATGCAATAATTGCCTAGTCAATCTCAATTTTGTTTCAAATTAGTTGACACAATGTTTCGACTGGGGCAGAAAACCCAAATGTGGTGTCTGTGTTCTTGAGCAAAAAGCACAAACTGCACACAACCCGGTCGTGGGAATTTCTTGGACTACACAGAAATGGCAAGAACTCAGCATGGCAAAAGGGAAGATTTGGTGAAAATACAATCATCGCTAACATTGACACAGGTAATTACGCGCTTATAATTTACTGCAGGATTAGGATCCTCTCAAATAAAGACATAAATTTTGTTATAATAGGACCTATTATTAATTATATTGATTTATCATTTTTATTTTTATGTCTTTCTTATAATATAACTCTCTCACATATTAATGTTACTGCGCTGTATGCACATTATAATTCAATCATTATGAATTATTTTTTATTATCTTTGAAGAGAACAATTCTGCATAGCACCACAAAAAAAAAAAATAGAGAAAAATTCTATATAATGATAATTACCAACGAAAATTTTGCCAATAACTGCAAACATGTGCAATGGCATATGTTATTCGTGATGGAATTATTGTAAGAGGGTTGAAGGTGCCATAATGTACATCAATTTTATTCTTAAATGAGAGATAAAAATGAGAGATTCATTTTGATGCATAATTAATGTAAAACTCTTTCACATTATTATTCAATTACATATTTTTATTTATAAGACTTTTAAGGTAATGGATGGTTGAGTCAAATATTTTTATTGGTGTAATAATATATGATTAAATATTTATATAAAAAATTTTTACATTAATAATGTATCAAAAGTAAATCCTAAAAAAAAAGTGAGAAACTTTAATCCTATTATATTTCAATCTTATTCTTGAAACCAACGTACAAAACTGTCGGTTGAGAATGAACATTTATATATTTCACTTTTATTACATTCAAATTTCATAAAGTTATGAAATTCATTTTGATATATTTTCATCAAATATTTTACACTACCAATCAATTACAATTCATAATTTATGTAATGTTTTAAGAATAGTTTTTGTAAAAATTGAATGTCTTTAATAACATGATACTAAATAATTGGATAATTACTTAAAAAAGTTTTATATTAACCATATATCAAAATTTAATTTTAAAATTATTACTTTGTGTATCCAATATCGCATTGAAATCTATAGCATTAGACATCAAACCATGTAATCAGTCCGTAATTCAACGGTTTTGATAAATTCTTACCCAATATGATCATATTAAAAAGGTGAAACATGATATGACAATGATTTTTTCTCAAACAAAAAAAAACAATGGTTTTTTGTGCCGTAATGTATGCTGTGTACAAAATGTACATCTCTTGTACCAGGCCTTCGGTCTAAAAATGGCAACAACAAAAACGAATAAAGTAACAGATCCAAATTCTTTGATTCTCTCCTGATGTCGCTTTGAATAGGTGTTTGGCCCGAATCCAAGAGCTTCAATGACAACGGATATGGGCCCGTCCCATCAAAATGGCGCGGGGGTAACGTCTGTCAAATACCTGATTCCAAGAAAAATCCTTGCAACAGGTTATTTTTCACTTTTATTGCTTCTATTGAAGCTTTTCCAATATCTTTTGAATAGTTTACTTTTACGTTTCTGCTTATTGCAAATTAAGTTGTAGAGAATTGAAAATACACTTCTTTCCATTTTCTTGTTGCATTTTTGCAAATTAATTTAGTATAAATTTTCAGTGATATAAATATCCATTATTAATGTGTTTTTCATGTTATCATTTTGTCAATCATAAAAACGTAAAAAATCAAGCAATAACAAAAATATCTTGAGAATAGTAAAATTTGAAATTGAGATGGATTCATAAAAAGAAGGATGCTATGACAAAAGGCTGGTGACTACGTACAATAGAAAAGTGAAAACGAACTTTGAGGACCACTTACTTTTTGAAAATTGAACACCTACGTCTTTAGGCTTGGCCCCAAAGCTTATGGCTTAAGCAAACGTTAACACTACGATTTAGTGATATTTTAAAAAAATATTATTACATTATAAAAATATTTTTAAATTTTTTTACTAATATAATTTATAGATAACACTTATAAAAATATTATTAAAGAGTTTTAATAACATTTGTTATATTTTTAAGAATATTTTTCAAATGTTGTAATTTTAATAAATATTATTAAAAATTAAACATGTAGTAGTAGAAAAGGCCAATTCAAAGAGGTACTAGTTTATTGAGTTAGAGTCTCATGATTTAAGTGTTAAACCGAGTTTCTTTAGTTACCCAATATGAGACTCATATAACATTGTTGTTCCATTAAGATATAATGTTCATAGTGACTTTATTCTATTGACACTAACTTGATAGTCTTTTTCCTTGTAGGGCTTTTACTCATCTATTAATATTTCACACGGCACTATCACTCTTCTACGTAAATCCAGCCTATAGATAGGTCTTTCCATAGTAACTCTCAACAAAAACAACAATAGCTAAAACTCAAACCCATGAGGAAAAACCCAATTTAAAAGATTAACTTATTAGATGAAAAAAAACTCATGATTTAAATACTAGTTAAGCATGTCTATTTGCTCGCCTCATAACATTGAGCTCAGTATTTTATGGTGGTTATCAAAATTCTGATTCTAACCCAAGATATGGCACAGTTTAATTGATGAGTAAAAATAACATTATAGAGATATAAACTATATATGTGGATATTTATCAAAACAACAATGCTATTTGATACAAAACATTTTTAGTGCAAATAATACAAAGATCAGGTTCAACCAATTAGAAAATAGGTAAAATGAAAGAAAAGAAAAAGAAAAAAGGGTATAGGGCATAAATGAAGGGTGATTGGCCAATCAAAATTTTTGTATTGCAGTTACGAAAGATAACTTTTGCACCAATAAGCATTTTCCTTATCAAAACTATATGTGGATGCTAATGAGGAAAGGAGTGGAAAAAATAATTCAGAGGAAAAAAAATTAAGTTTTTTTGAAATATTTATTAAAATCATCTTATCAAGTTCCTTTCTCTATTGTTGCTCTATAAACAGGAAGCTAATCGGAGCAAGATTCTTCCTCAATGAGTTTGAGGCATATTTTGGCAAGCTGAACCCAAAGCTACATACAGCACGTGACTTTGTGGGCCATGGTACCCACACGCTATCTACCGCTGGTGGCAATTTTGTGCCAGGTGCAAGTGTATTTGCAGTTGGCAATGGCACTGCAAAGGGTGGGTCCCCAAGAGCCAGAGTTGCATCCTACAAGGTGTGCTGGTCTCTAACCGATTCAGCTGATTGCTTTGGCGCGGATGTGCTGGCCGCAATTGACCAAGCCATAAGTGATGGTGCTGATATCATCTCGCTCTCTCTCTCTGGTGGCCAATATTTAGTCCACCCTGAGGATATATTCACAGACGAGATCTCAATAGGGGCATTCCATGCACTTCCTAGAAATATCGTAGTAGTTGCCTCAGCAGGGAATGATGGACCAACTCCTGGAACTGTTGTGAATGTGGCCCCATGGGTATTCACAGTTGCTGCCAGCACAATAGATAGGGACTTCAGCAGTACCTTGACTTTTGCCGATAATCAACAACTCACGGTATCATCTTTATCCTTCTTTTATATTTAAATATATAGTCTATATATTCAGAATATAAGTGTACGAAATAATTTTAAATTTTTTTTATTTTATGTTAATAAAATATGCAACAAAAAATTAATCATTTTAAAAAGAATTAATATTTTTATAAAGAATGAGACAATAATAATAAGAATAATAAAATGCTGTCTCGCGTTAAATAAACTCGCTGATGTTATAAAATTTCGATTTGTCTTCATTGTCGATTATCTTACATAACTCCTTTTTTTTTTTTTTGGCTTAATTTGGATTTGAGATTGACTATGTAAAAACTTATAACAAAAACAACATGGGAAGAGTTATTATTAGAAAATATAAAACTACCAAAATAAATAATGCATGGTGTTAAATAATTTTTTTCCTACTTTTTCAGGGAGCCAGTCTTTTCGTAAGCTTGCCACCTAACCAGGCCTTCTCTGTGATCCTTTCCACTGCTGGTAAACTTGCCAATGCGACGATTCGAGATGCGTAAGTACAAACCTAACAAACCTTTTTTTTTTTTTTTCCTCCCCCCAAGATACCTAGTTGTTTATTAAATGACAGTTTTTTACTTTTTTGTTGTTGTATGTATGCTTTTGCAGTCAACTTTGTAGGCCAGGAACACTTGACCCAGCAAAAGTAAACGGCAAAATAGTGGCCTGCCTTAGAGAAGGAAAAATAAAATCAGTTGCTGAGGGTCTGGAAGCTCAAACCGCAGGTGCAAAGGGAATGCTCTTGGGCAATCAAAGGCAAAATGGGAGAACAACTCTTGCTGAGCCTCATGTTTTTACCGGAGTGAACTATCCATATAGAAAGATAGAGTCACACCCACCTTATGACCCAACTGCCACGTAAATTATATATCCTTCTTTCGCCTTTTAAGATTGTTGCATTTTTAAATAAAATCTGGTATGTGCAGGATATTTCTACATTGATGAATGATAATTCGGTTATTAATTAATAGGGTATAATACACTTCATTAATGAATAATTATGTCAAGGAGGCTGCTATCGAACATTTGGTCTTACAAACGATTAAGTTATACTCTTTACAGAATTTTTTTTTTTTCATTTTTAACATTTAAAAATTGATGCAAATAATTTTTAACGTAAGTACGAACTAATTAAAAGGGTCATCCATGCATGCAAACGCTTGAACATTCTACAACACCACCTTCAGTCAAAACCAATCTAAGCAAAATTGATATGAAAAGTTCCGTTTGTAAGTCTTCCAAATATATGTTGCATCACATATGAAGGGTCCCATATGCCATAATTATATTGCAGGGATGCTACTTCTAATACAGTAAGGTTCTCCCCAGCAAAAACATTGTTTGGAAGAAAGCCAGCTCCAGTTATGGCTTCGTTCTCCTCGAGAGGCCCCAATGAGATTCAGCCATCACTACTCAAGGTCTACACTTAAATTCGTTGTCAACTATATAGTATAGTCCCTACATATATGCTGTCTTGATTTTCAATTAGGTGACTGGTTATGTTTTCGGTTTCAGCCTGATGTTACTGCACCTGGAGTGAACATACTTGCTGCCTATTCACTATTCGCAAGTGCATCTAACATCCTAACAGACCCTCGTCGCGGCTTTCCATTCAATGTGCTGCAAGGTACTTCTATGTCTTGCCCTCATGTCGCTGGCATTGCTGGACTTCTCAGAACTCTTCATCCTAATTGGAGTCCTGCAGCTATTAAATCTGCAATCATGACCACTGGTAATATATTTATATAATTATCATTGTACATAATCTTTTTAAGAGAACTTTTCGTATCACGCCTTATATGATCGTAGCCATAGACACAATAGTATTATGTTGGCCAAAAAGACATATACATTGCGGGCATAGTTTGACCGCATGTCCCCTAATAGCCAGGGCAGTCAAACTTTGTTCACAACTACGGCTGGATAAGTCATGGTATCAAAATAATATTTTATATGACTTTTGAGGTATTTAGGATAAAAATCAAATTATTGGATTATTGTGTACAAAAATTTTATATTAACAATGTATCAAAATAGGTATTTCATATTTTCATAAGTGTCCTTGCAGCAACCACACTGGACAACACAAACAGGCCGATTCAGGATGGATATGATGGCAAACAAGCAACTCCCTTTTCTTATGGCTCAGGACATGTTCAACCAGACCGTGCAATAGATCCTGGACTTGTTTATGATCTAAGCCTTACCGATTACCTGAACTTCTTATGTGCCTCTGGATACAACCAACAACTCATTTCGGCACTTAATTTCAACAGGACATTCACTTGTTCAGGAACTCACAGTGTAAATGACTTGAACTACCCTTCAATCACATTGCCAAATCTTGGGTTAAGTGCGGTAACGGTTACTCGTAAAGTCACCAATGTAGGCCCTCCAGGCACATATGTTGCAAGTGCCAAATTGGATGGATACAAAATTATTGTTGTGCCCAATTCCTTGACTTTCACCAAAATCGGTGAAACGAAGACATTCCAGGTTACTCTGCAGGCATCAAGTGTGATTAAGCGGTATAATTACCAATTTGGGCAATTGCTATGGACAGATGGGAAGCACCAAGTCAGGAGTCCTATTACAGTCCAGCGCCGCAAGTGAAAAATCTTCTTCTGAAATGGTTGTGTTAGTATATCGTACTAGCTAGTGTGGATGCATATATGTAAAATAATGTATGTAAGACCACTGGGGTTTCGTATTACCGTAGTATGTGTTGTGTGCTTTGGAATAATTTGATGCGCGGGAGCGCAACATCTATACCTCGATCATGTCTTCTTTTTCTTCAATTGTGTGTGCTGTGAACATGCTTGTACCATTATCAATGTGTTTTTAATCCAAAAGCTTTTAATTTTCAAATCTCCAAAGTGTTCTTTTAGTATTTTTTTTCTTTTAAGGTGAAAAAGGTGTTGAGGATTAGACAATATTCTCGTTGAAAGTCCCTTCCGATATGAATTGTTAAAAAAAAAAAAAAAAGTCGAATTTAAAATGACATGAAATATATACGCCAAGATTTTAAGTTTATGATAATAAGGCAAACAACTGAAAATGAGGTGTGCATAGATACAGGTCAATTCGACTGCCTGAACCAACCCAATGTAAAATATCTAAGTTGGGTTGGGTCATCAGGTCAATTTAGGTTTAGCTCGATTAACTTGATCTATAATTGGTTCGAATAGCAAGTTCAAGAATTACATCCAATGGCTTGACTCGAGGTTCATCGGATCTCAAAAAGAAATCATTTTCTCTCACCTCTGTCCAAGCTTCATCTCCTCAAATCTCTCTAGCCTTAGTTGCTGCTGAGCCACCACGACCTCCTGTCCATCAGCTCATCACCATAGCTACTTGGTTCGTTGTTCCCAAACCGCTTTCGCTCACTAGTGTGCATCTTCATGGTTAGGGTGCATCTTCATCGTCCTACTCTCATCATTGTCGATCACCATTAATTTGTCTACGGCTGGTTGCTTGGTTTGTGTTGTTGATTGATAATTTGTGAAAATATATTATTAGTATCTCATATTTGTGCATTAATTATTTTAAATTTGTTCTTAATATAATTCTTATGTGCTTAACCAATAAAGATTCTCACCAGATTTATTTAAATATAGGATAAAGATAATTTTAGTAGATGAGAAGATATAAAAAAAAAAAAGATTTTGACTAAGATTTGAAGATTTGAGGAAGATTTGAAAGAGATTGCAAAAAGATTTGGAGTAGATTTGAAAGAAGATCAAGATTTGAAAAAAAAAAAATATTTGAATAAAAAATAAGAAGGAAATCAAGAAAAGATTTTGCTTATTTTAAAATAATTTATTATAAATTTATTGTAAGTTTTTTCGAGAAGGGAGTGAGCTTTTTCTTAGTTTGATTTTGTATTTTTTTATATTACTTTAATTTTCTTTCTAATATATTACTTAATTTCTAGTATTTTTAATATTATATTAAGACTAATTACCCATTAATTGATGCATAAGTTTGTGATATCGAAAAAAATTTACTTTATAAAATAAGTCAATCTAAAAATTAACATAAATTAAAATAATTAAAAATACAAGTACTTATTTATGCGATCTTTTAGATAAATCAACTACTTTGAGTTTCAGTTCATTCCTATTATAATCAACTACTTTAGATAAAGAAATCATATAAATTGGTAATAAAGTGGAATGTAAATGATTATTGAAAAAGGAAAAATGCTAACAAACCTAAAGTGAAAGAGAATAAATTAACAAGAATATAAATGGAATCATGCAGGAAAGCAACGTTACTATAATTTAATAAAAGCACACTGAAAAGATGTGTAAATGACAGGAAAATTATAGGAGTGAAAAAGCAAAAGCAGGAAACAAATGTCAGGGAAAGCACAAAAGATTAGGAATACAAGCACAAAATGAGTCAACGAAGAATAATTGAAAGTTTGGTTTTAGAAAAATTAAACTATACCAAATATTTAACAAACAAAAAACATCCTTCTCTCTCTCTCCTCTTTTACAATGTCATACAAATTATTCAAATTTAAAACTATTTAAATCTATTATCATTAACCCATTGTTATTGATTTTATTGCTTAATATTCTCTTTCTCTTATAAATGACTTAAATCTATTAACTATTGAACATAATTTTTCGGATTTATTATTTCTCTGAACGCCAAATCTTGTATCTTTTATTTTATTTTTAGGTCTATTGCCACTCACTTTTTATTTAACTTTCATATACTCTCTCTAAAATACCCTTTATATTATTTATGAACTAAAATAGTAGTTTAATGATAATTATTTATTATTTCTAATTTACTTTTTAAAAAGTTTTAATTTTGTTGTATGTTTATTTTTATATTGCCACTAAATACAATATGAATTTAGAATTAATTCGTTTGATATAAAAATTTTAAATTAAATATTAAATTACGTTTTAAATTTTCTTAATATAATAATTTTGTAAATAATATAGTAGTAATTATTTTAGAAAATATAGTAATTAAAAATAAATAATAACAAAAACGAACTAACAAATCGTAATACTCAAAACATATATTTAACATTTTACTATCTAGAATTTTAAAAGTTAAAAAAAAGTAAATAAATATATATAATATCAAAATTTGTTGTTATCAACCTTTTAATTTTTATTGTACTATTTTTTTTCATCATCTCTATTTTTAAAAACTAAAGCAATTTGATGCATTAAACTAGTTATATTCGTATAAATTATTAGCACAAAAAAAATTTACACTAACATTTAATGATGTATTGTGATATCATTTAAGAATTTGACAATATATTAAATATCAAAATCATTAAATAGTATCACAGCATATTAGATGGCAATATATATATATATATATATATATATATATATATATATATATATATATATATATAATCTTAAAATGCTTATGCAATTTCATTCCAAGAGTTATATGCATTGTCACTATGATTTTCTTTTTTACATTGATTATATATATATTTTTTACGCTCTATTATCACTTCTACATATTGATTGTCACCCACATATTACCACAAAATATACCGTCAGTGTAACAAAAAAAAGAAAAAAAATTCATAGTGACAATGCATATAAGTCTTGGTACCAAATTGCATAAACAATTTTTAATATATATATATATATATATATATATATATATATATATATATATATATATATATATATGTATATAAAACTTAATGCATCAAGTTAACTTTGTTTCTAGGAATAGTGAAGATAAAAAAATTACAATAAAAATTAAAGGGTTAATACCAAAAAAATTCTGATATCATATGTCTATTTAATATTTTCTTTAATTATATAAACAATAGATGGTAAAATATTAAATATGTATGTTGAATATGATGATTTGTTAGTTCATCTTTATTGCTATTTATTTTTACTTAATGTTTTTAAAATAATAATTTAGTTTAAATTTTATTAATTTAATTAAATTAAATGTAAATGCATACAATATTTAGTGACTTCATAAAAATAAAAATGTAACAAAATAAAAATATAAAGAAAATTTAAATAACATTATGATTAATAATAACTAATTAACGTTAAACTAATGTTCTAATATAACAAACAATATAAAGGGTATTTTAGAGAAAGTATATGAAAGTTAAATGAAAAGGAAGTGACAATAGACATTTTGGAGTGGCTCTTGTTTTATTGTTCCATTTATAGTTGTTTTGATTTTCCTTTGTAAGTGTTTCTATCTTGATAATCTTGTAGATGACTAAGACATTCAGATCTATTTTTAAAAAATATAGCAGCATCATTTTTTGTGTTAGTCTTCAATGTGAAATATGCCCAGCCTAGAAATCAATAGTCTTTAGATAAGGAGTAAAGTCACTTGTATCTTGATAATCTTGTAGATGACTGAGGTGGTCAAATCTATTTTGATAAAAATATGGCTGCATCATTTTTTGTGTTAGTCTTCAATGTGAAATATGCCTAACTAGACATCAATAGTTTTCAGATAAGGAGTAGAGTTGCATATTGTTGGTTTATTAACTCTAAATCTAATATTATCTTTTTCAATTTATAAATGTCATTAAACTTACTTTTGAATGAAATTTTTTTTCTTTATCATAAAAAGAAAAAATATCCATTTTTGTTTGTTTGAATATTCTATTTCATTTTTTACAATAAAAAATGAAAATATAGAGCAAGGCTCAACAAAACTCTCAAGAGAGAGGAGAACCAAAGGAACATGTGTCTAACCAAAAAAAAAAAAAAAGGGAAAGTAGAAAAGCAAAAACATGGAAATAGATCCCCTCATGTTAAATTTACACATGACTTTGTCATGTGTAATCTCTAACATTAATGTTTTTATGTCATATGTCTTGCCAGAGTCTTATCTTTTAAATCAATGGTGAGGGATCACACATAATAAAATCATACAAAAATTTAACATGAAATAATCCATTCCGACAAAAATATAAATAAATAGTAGCAGCCAAAAAAAAATATTGATTAATTATCAGCAAACTCCCTTCATGTTTGTGTATTCAAAATTCTAACTAATATTTTAAAAATGGAGTCAAATTAATTGTCTGGTTAAACTAATTGGATTGCATAGCAGTTATGTTTTTAATTTTTTCTTATTACGATTTAGGTATGATTGAACAACAAATTTGACCGTTTGAATCAATTTAATCATAGATAAAAATCTTAATGATTTAATCTCTAATTTAATTTAAAATAATACTTTATTCTTCTGAACTATAAGTCATGCACATTTTACTCTATTATTTTGAAAATATATAAATTGATCTCTGAACTTTTCTAAATATATACTTTAATTCTTTTATTAAGGTTCTGTCCACTATTAATGGAAATAAGCACACTACACGCCCCTAAACTTTTGGTCATGATGTCATATGCAATTTTGTTCCTAAACTAAAAACAACGTACAACCAATATTTTAAATTTTTTTGAGTATGTGTTATTTTTATTACTAATAAACAGAAAAAGTTAATAGAAGAGTTAATTTAAATATTCAAAAAAAAATCAAGAGTCAATTTACATATTTTCAAAATACTAAATAAGGTACTTTTTTCCCTTTTTTTTTGAAACATTAATTTCAATACTTGTCTTAACGCTAGTTAAACATAAATTTTATTCCACTATTTTTATTATAGCTAAATCTGCTACTTGTAATTTATGTCAGTTCATCCGGCACTGTTCACATACTTATTCTCCAATATGTGGTTATCAAGTCGCGTTATCGAAAAAGAAGGATTTATTCATGCCCGACCGAAATTAACTACAAAGGATGAGATTTAGACTTAGTAGGTTTTAAATTTACTCATTGGAGGAAAGGAAGAGCAGACCCCGAAGACCCAGACCGAGCTAGCGTATCATCGAGGACGGAGTTAGACCTTTTTTTTCCTCAAGAGGATCCATTATTTGATAGTTAATTTTATATAAAAATAATATATATTTTTTTATTTTTTATCTAAAAATTAAATAAAAGTTGTAATATATAATATAAAATAAATATTTTACAATTAAAATTAAAGAAAGACACATATATAAAATATATTATTTATTATAATATCTAAACATCTAATTAAATAAAAAATTTATAAAAATTTAACCAAAAATTTGACAAAAAAATTGTTTTTGTTGTTTTTGGGGGGACATGTGCATCATACATGGGACTAGTCTCACTTTACGGTGTCGGTGAGTTCTACCCTGTATGAGCGTGCCTAATTAATTAAGATACATTTGTGCTTTATAAAATTATACGTGATGAAAGCAGTTGTAGCCACGTTGTCACCCATTTGGAATCTCTCGAAGGAGGCACTTTTTTTCTACACAAAATGATATCAGATACTATTACCAACATTCTATTGTAATTATTACGATAAAGTGAGCAATTATATTCCTCATGCTTGAAAGTTGTTGCCCTTAGTAATCACATATGGATTATGAAAGAATGAAGATCAGTAGTGGGTCCTCAGCTGATACCGCCATTTGTTCAGCGGTGAAGGTTATGTCAGCTTGCATATGTAAATATAGTGTTGCCAAGTTGCTTTTAATTATTTATGCAATAGTGTGAGTTGATTTTGTTTCTAGCGTACTAAAAAAAGTTTACTAGGAGTTCGACTTTCTTTCTGTATAGAATCACAAGACATCTCCATGTCTCCAATATCGTCAACATATAGGAGGAAAAACATTATGATATGGCGTTATTTCTTCCTACATATACTGTTTAAAGTCCTAGCCTTGACTCAATTGCAGCAACCATCCACCTAATTATGTTTATTTACTTCATAACAAAAGACTTCTTACTCAATGATTGACTGATTCTTTTTAGGAGGGACTGAAATTCCCAAATCTTATGGTTTGCTTTTTCGATAGAGAAGTTGCTTTCCGGGGAAAAAAAGGCAAATATATGTAAGGAACCTGCCTTTTAAGATACTTTTTTTTTAAAAAAATAACAAATAAAGAGCACTAGAAGAAAAGTCAAGGGAGCTAGAAAATGGAAAGTCTTAAGAAGAATTAAAAAAAAAAAAAAGACAAAGTATGACTCGTCACATTTTGAAAAGCAAAAGCTAACATGGAGAATAAAAATACGGAGAGAACAGACCAGATAAAAAGCATCCACCTTTTTCTGGTTTCCAAGTCTCCGCATGCCTATTATGCCTGTATATAGGTATATCGATAGGGCTTTTTTACTTTTTTTAAATAAAAAAATATTATTTACATATATACACTATTTTAATATTATTTTTGAAAATATCCTCTTCTTTTATATTGTGGATAAATTGATTTAAATTGTATCGATTTATCAACATATACCAATACAAGAAAATTAATTTAAGCTGAATCGAATAGTATAAACAATGTATAAATTGATTTGATATACTGTTCATATAAATCGTGTATAAATTTGATTTATTTATAATAAAATAAAATAAAATTTATAAGTTATTTATTTTATTAATTTAGAATTAGAATAAGATAATTAATAATTTAAGTTAATAAATTTTTATAATAATAATTAATTAAAAAATTGTAAATAATTTTTTTAATTTAATTATTATTAATTTTAATATTTTAGTCTCAATTTTATTTTTTAGTAAAAAAATTTAAATATTTGAGTTACTCTTAAATTAGTTTAGGATATAATTACGAGATATGAACTTTTGGCATGCATTATAGATTCCTAATTTTGAGTATGATCGTCCACTGATTAGTGCTTTTGTTGAGTGGCGGTGGCGTCCTGAGATACCATCCCGATTCGAGAGTGTATCATCATACTCTAGAATGTTGCCTTTTACAGCATGGGTTGCATATTGATAGGGAGTCAGTCAGCTGGAGTATTTTGAAGGTAATAATATACTTAGCTTCCGTGATGAGCTTAGGTCCAATTAAGCTCTTATTGAAATATGGACAATGTTATAGTCAAATAAGGAAACCTAGGCTAAAATAAAAGCACATAAAAATTAATAATACAAATTATACAAAAATAAAAAAGGGTTAATTGTAGTTTACTCTCCTCCATTATAGGCCATGTGTATTTTACCTCCTACATTTTAAAAATGTGCAACCTGACACCCTACATTTTCACAATGTATACTTTGGTCCATTTTGTTGATTTTTTCATCAATTATAAACAAAAATGCAGGGTGTTGGGTTGCACATTTTGGAAAGTTTAGGTGGTCAATTCGCACATAATCCAAAAATTCAGGGGAGTATAATGCACTTATTTTGAGCCAAAATGCACATTGTCAAAATGCAGGGTGTCGAGTTGCACATTTTTAAAATGTAGGGGATAAAATGTATATGGCTTATAATACAGAGGATAAACTATAATTAACCCATAAAAAAAGGGCCAAAACACCTTTAAACACCATTTTTTGAGACCAGAAATGGCACCAATCAGCTATGCCATTGCCACACTGACGGCCTCATTTGGGGTTTTCCAGAAATGTATAATAATAGCAAATCAGAGTTCCAAGTCAAAAGTTATACTTATTTAAAGTTTTATCAATTATTTAACCTTCATGTGCGAACAATTAGGGTTGCATAATTCATGTATTTAGGGTTTAGGATTTATACATTAATCGAATTATGCAGTGCAGTGAACAGTATATTACTCAAATTATGCAATTATGTGATGCATGCCAAAAGTCCATATCATATAAATATATCCTAAGCTAATTTAATGGTAACTCAAATATTTAAATTTTTCACTAAAAAATAATATTGAGACTAAAATATTAAAATTAATAATAATTAGGTTAAAAAAATTATTTACAATTTTTTAATTAATTATCATTATAAAAAATTTATTAACTTAAATTATTAATTATCTTATTCTAATTCTAAATTAATAAAATAAATAATTTATAAATTTTATTTTATTATAAATAAATCAAATTTATACACTAATCATTCAAACAGTGTATAAATTGATTCAGTTTAAATCGATTTTCTTGTTTCAATATCCATGGCAAATCAATGCGATCTAAATTAATTTACCCATAATCTAGAAAAAGAGAATATTTTCAAAAATAATGTTGAAACGGTATATACACATACATGATATTTTTTTATTTTAAAAGAGTAAAAAAAGCCCTCTAACAGATTTTTCAGGCGAAAAATGAAAAATGAATAGCTAAAGCTTTATGTAATAATTGTAAAGTAATGAGAAGTTTTTCTTTCATCATACATTTTGATATTCGTGTAAAATTTTTGTTTATTTATCTAGGCTTTGTCTTTCATCCTTGACAATAGGCTTGGAGCATTTAATATTTAATAGTCGTTAATATTTGCAAAGTCTTTTTAGTTGACTGGAAAATCATGAAAGCAAGTTGGGGAATTTTTTTATTTAAGAGTGGAGAATAAAAATCTATCTCTCTTCACTTTTTTGTTTGTGCATCATCATATAACTAGATGTTTAAATATTATTTTAAAAAAAATTTAGTGTATTAATTTAGGATGTAAAATTTTTTTCTTTTTTTTTTTTTTAATTTTCTCTCTTTAAGTTAAAGAGAGATAATTTTTTCACCCCCTACTCTTGAACTAAAATATGTAGAAAATAATACTCAAATTCCTAATCAAATGACAGAACGAAAAATAAAAAGTAGAGAGAAACATCTTTTAACTCCTCATTCTCAAATTGAAATCCCTCTAAATTCCTTTATGGTTTTCTAGTCGACCAAAAAAAATAATTATACACGTTAGTGAATATTCTTAAAATTGAGTGGTTGTAACTCAATCTTAAAATGGTATCAGAATTTATTCTATATTTGATATTAGGTCATTTGCAGATATCCAATTTACAAACTTTATGCTCTAAATATATAGTGCTGGCTGTGAGAGGAGTGTGTTAAAATCTCACATTGCTTTGGAATATAACCATAATTGTCTTTATAATAACATGAGCAACCCTCCATATGTGAGTTAGTTTTTGGTTTTCAGTTAAGTCAACTCAATTTTAACAAATATTGAATACTCCAAACCTATTAATGAGGACTGAGGACGATAGCTTGCTCCATATATGTGAAGTATCATTCCTCTAAGGTATATAAGGTAAGACACCAGCACAAATACCTCCTAGGAGGAGGATTATATCCTCACAAACAAGTTTTGGAGTATTATACTCACAAAATTAATTTGTTTTTATGAGTATTATAATGCTGGGAATCAATGTTGAATTTGTGGAGGATTTTACTTATATAATCAGAATTTGAAAAATATTCTGTCTCCAACTTTTCTATTCCATACATTATTTTATTAGAGAACTATATGTAAAATTCTATGAATTTTAAAGTATCGTTTGTAGAGGTAAAATTGTCTCTTTTCAACTTGAAGAGAGAAAAACTTTCGAAGAGAGAGAAAAGTTTATATTCTGCATTAATACACTAAAATTATCATAATTTTGCATATAATTTTCCAATAAAACAATTGTACGAATATAAAAGTTAGGGAAAAGTGAGTTTCAAACCGGTGCATAACTCAGCATCCCCTCATTTTTGCACTAACATTCTCACTAACTTATACTGACACCATTTTTATTTTTATTTTTATTTTTTTCAAATTTGTACTTGTTGCGTATATAGAAGACAATCCCTACCTCCTATTATGCGAATGAGTTTTATACAGGACTCATGAACGTTTTGTACTCATATTGTGGAACATATCTATACAAGACAGACTTCTGATTACGACCTCAAAGTATAACAGACTCGATCTACTCTTCAATTGCGTTGTTGGACGAATGGAAATATGACTAGCTATGGGGATTTCAGGCTATTGAGTGTTTGCCCTTTTTTGAGATAGTAAGAATGTGTGTATTCCTTCTCTTGAAATGTACATGCTGAGATATATTTTACAATTTAAAATATAGATTTACAGTTAGAATTGTTATATTCGTGTTACTGGAGCAGTTACTATTGAATATATACATTCATTCATAGAAGGTCATGAATGTCCATGAAGGGACACAATTATACACTTGCATTCATGGAAGGACATGAACGTCCATGAAGAGCATAATAGTCAACGAGTCAAAGTGTCTTTTGATGAAAAGACATACCAATCTAGAAGCAACGGGACGTTGACAAAGTGACACAGTAGTTTAGAAACATTGTGTCATTTCACTGTGACTATTCCTACTGGACGAGAACGTCCGTGTGAATGGCTTGTGTGCAACTATATATAGGCCTCATTTTTAAATATTACGGGTCTTCAATTTGACTGTGCTGTATACATTTGAGAGTTCATAAATCCTACAAGTTTCATCTTAATTTTCGAGCTCAAAGAGAATGAAAAAAATTTCTTATTTTTACTAATCAAGAAATTTATAAAGGTTTTATTATATCTTAGGGGAGTGTCGTCATCAACCTAATAGCAACTGTGTATGGGGGCGAATATCTCTCTAAAGAAAGTGAAGTGATTCGTGTCTGAAAACTACAACAATATTTAAGTTGTTGATCATTTTCTATAGCAAATATTCTTAACAATTTTAGAGAGATATTTTTTTTAAAATGACTCAAGATCAAAATACTATTTTCAAGGTCATGAATCAAGAGTTTGTCAAGTTAGATCGATTTGATGGAACTAATTTCAACCATTGGAAGGATAAGATGATGTTTCTCCTTTCGGTACTCAATCTCGTTTATGTGCTTGATCCAAATACTACTCTAATTCCTCATGCCACTGAATATGTATCCAAGGAAGAAAAGGAAAGAGCTATCCAATTAAAGAAAAAGCGTAATGAGGATATTTTTGCATGCCGAGATCACATTCTCAATACTTTATCAAACAAAATTTATGATCTCTACATGTCGATTCAATTGCCATTAGAGATTTAGAAATCTTTGGAAGAGAAATACAACAATGAGCGACAAGGTATGGATAAATTTATAATGTTAAAGTATTTTGAGTTTAGTATGGTTGATGATGTACCTATTATGGATCAAGTTCATGAGTTACAAATCCTGGTTAGTAGACTTGGTGATTTACAAGTGGTAATTCCTAAAACATTATAAGTTGGAGCAATTACTTCAAAATTACCTTCAACTTGGAATGATTACAAGAAGAAACTCCTACACCTTGGTGAAGACTTCACTATTGAGAAATTACTAAAGCATCTACGTATAGAAGAGAAAAGTCGAAAATGTGATGCTGTGTATCTTTCTCAAAATTCAAAGGTGAATCATATTAGTGGAGAGAAAGCCAACAAAGGTAAAAGAAAGAAATCCTCTATGGATTATAAGCAAGATAAAACGAGACAAAGATCATGTTTTCATTGCCACAAGAAGGGCAAAATATCAAGGATTGTCGACTTCTAAAAAAGGGTAATAACCCAAAAGAAGCGTCAAGTTCCAAGGCCAACTTAGTAGAAGAAAAAGACTTGATTGCTATGGTCACAGAAGGAGTTCAATACATACATATTGGTATGATCATAGAACTCAACATGGCAATAGAAGGAAGATCACTTGAGTGGTGGTTAGACTTTGGTGCTACTATTCATATTTGCAATGATCGTGATCAATTCAAGACATATGAAGAAGTGAACAATCAAGAGGTGTTGATGGAAAATGACAACTTGGCTAAAGTTTGTGGTGAAGGAATAGTACAATTGAACTTTACATCTGGAAAGAAGTTAAGCTTAGTGACTGTACTTCATGTTCCAGATCTAAGGAAGAATTTAGTCTCTGCTAGTCTCTTATGTGAGAGAGGATTCAAAATTATAATGGAATCCGATAAAATTATCTTGCTTAAGAATGAAATGTATGTAGGAAAATGATATTGTACAGAAGGCATGTTCAGACTTAATATTAATGAACTGAATGTTTCTGTGTATGTTGTTGATTCTTGTGATTTATAGCATAGTAGATTAGCACATTTAAATTACAAGTCAATTGAATATATGCATAAACATAACTATATTAATCTTAGTAATAAGAATTTTAATAAGAAATGTGATATTTGCATACAATCCAAAATTACTAAGAAACCATTTCCAAAAGTTGAAAGAAAAACACATTTGTTAGAACTAATACACAGTGATATTTGTGAATTAAATGGTAATATTACTAGAGGAGGTAAAAGATATTTTATAACCTTTATTGATGATTATTCTAGATTTACTTATGTGTATTTGTTAAGAAATAAAGATGAAGCATTTGAAATGTTTAAGAAGTATACGTTGGAAGTAGAAAACATGCATGATAAGAAAATAAAAGTTCTTCGTAGTGATAGAGGTGGAGAATATTTTTCTAGTGAATTGATTTCTTTTGTGAATTATATGGTATTGTGCATGAATCTTCTGCTCCGTATACTCCATAACAAAATGATTTAGCGGAGAGAAAGAACCATACTTTAGTGGATATGGTTAATTCAATGTTGCTAAAAGCTAAGTTACCCAAAATTTTTAGGGTGAGGCATTATTGACAGCATGTCATATTTATAATAGGACTCCGTCAAGAAATAGAAAGGTTTTTCCTTATAAAATATGGAAAGGAAGAAAATCACACGTAAATTATTTGAAAGTATGGGGATGTTTAGCCTTTTATCGTGTTCCTAATCAAAAGAGAACTAAATTGAGGCCAAGAGCCATAAAAGATATTTCCATAGGATATGCCCAAAATTCTAAAGCATATAGAATTTTAGACTCAGTGTCTAATTCAGTTGTTGAATCAAGAGAGATAGAATTTATTGAAAATATTGAAGATAAATTCATTAATGATTCAACCCCCAATTTGGAATATCCCCAAAAGGATACAATAGTTTATATTCCCAAAAGGATACAATAGTCTCTCAAGAAACTATTATAAATCAAAGTAATAAACCTCTAAGTGATAATGAAATGATTGAACTAATAAGGAGTCAAAGAATGAAAAAAATTAAGGATATGGGTCCAGATTTTATCTCTTCTCAGGCTATAACTTTTTTGATTGAAGGAACTAGGGATTTTGTAATAAATAAGATCCCTATTGTGTTAAACATAGAAGGTGATCCTTAAACATTCAAAGAGACTATGGCCTCTAGAGACTTTGCTTTTGGAAAGAAGCAGCGGATGACGAAATGGACTCAATATTATCTAATAATACTTGGGTTTTAGTTGATTTGCCTCCATGATTAAAACCTATAGGATGCAAGTGGATATTTAGAAGAAAGTATAATATAGATGGTTCACTACAAACCTTTAAGGCAAGGTTGGTATCTAAAGGGTTCAGATAAAAGGAAGTTCTAAACTATTTTGATACCTGTGCACCTGTGGCAAGATGACTTCTATTAGGACTCTTATAGCATTAGCATCCATTTATAAGCTTCACATACATCAAATGGATGTTAAAACGACTTTTCTCAATTGAGATCTTAATGAAAAATTTTATATGGAACAACTGGAAGGCTATGTGCTACCCAGAAATGAAAAGAAAGTTTGTAAACTAGTTATGTCCTTATATAACTTAAAACAAGCGCCTAAACAATAGCATGAGAAGTTTGATTTCGTGGTGTTATCAAATGACTTCTCACATAATAGTGCAAATAGATGTATATATTCTAAATTTACTAAATGGAGTAATAATTTCTCTATATGTAGATGATATGTTAATCATCAGAACAAACTTAGAAGGGATTCGTCAAATAAAGGAGTATCTAACTTCTAAATTCAAGATGAAGGATTTGACTGAAGTAGATATAATATTGGGCATAAAGGTGCATAAGCATGAAATTGGCTTTGTTTTAAGTCAATCTCATTACATTAAAAAGGTATTGGAAAAGTTAAGTATCTTAAAATTAAAGAGTCCAATATACCCTATGATCCTAATTTCAAATTAGAAGAAAACATAGGGAGATATGTAGCACAATTAGAATATGCAAGTACTATAGGAAGTCTAATGTACGCAATGCATTGTACTAGGCCTGATATAGCACTTGCTGCATGCAAATTGTCAAGGTTTACAAGAAAACCTAGTAATCAACATTGGAAAGCTATAATAAGAGTTTTTGGTTATCTTAAGAAAACCATAAACTTGGGATTACATTATAGTGATTATCCTGCGATATTAGAATGTTATTCTGATGCTAGTTGGATTACAAATCTAAGTCATAATAAATCCACTTCAGGATGGATTTTCACTATAGGTGGTGGAGCAATATGTTGGACCTCAAAGAAACAAACATATATTTCGCATTCTACTATAGAGGCTAAGTTTATAGCTTTATCAGCTGTAGGTAAAGAAGCGGAATGACTTAGGAATTTGTTATATGATATAGAGCTGTGGCCACAGCCAATGACTGCTAATGAGTCAACCATGTCTCGAGCATATAACAAAGTTTATAATGGAAAGTCTAGACACATAAGCTTGAGACATGAGTTTGTGAGGCAACTAATAGAAGATGGTATAATTACCATCACATTTATGAAATCTAAAGGGAATTTAGCAAACCCATTGACTAAAGGTTTGATAAGGGATAAAGTCAAAGAGACTACTGCTAAAATGTGATTAAAACCTATAGTTGTTAAATGATAGAAATCCAACCTTATTCTAGTAGAACACCAATTTCAAGGTTTAAAAGGTAATAACAAGTTATTTAACAATTAGAGCACTAAAATATAGGATTGAGTGCTATATATATATAATTAGGAGGGTGAGTTAAAACTCTTAATGGATTGATAATATAATTTATCAAAAGGAATCCACCTATGTGAATATAGAAGTGGTGCCGCTCTGATTGAAAATTTTAGAGGTTTTATTGTCGTAAATATTCATAAAATCAGGATGAGCGCATGGCCGTAAAAGTACTTAAAATTAATAAAATCTTTGAACTTGTTAAGTGATGCAATTTATGTGTGTGACTTTTTAATACTAACATAAGGAGTATGAGTTTAATCAACTAGACACCTATTACTTCGTTAGAATCTTAAAAGTTTACACTAAAGAAATGTTTAATCCTAGTGATACATTCTTTATGCATAAATTTATTTGCTTTTAAACTTGTAAAATAGTGGGGGATTGAGATATATTTTACAATTTAAAATGTAGATTTATCGTTGGAATTGCTATATTCGTGTTACTGGAGCAGTTAATATTGAATATATACATTCATTCATAGAAGGTCATGAATATCATGAAGGGAGACAATTATACACTTGCATTCATGGAAGGACATGAACGTCCACGAAGGGACATAATAGTCAACGAGTCAAAGTGTCTTTTGATGAAAAGACATACCAATTTGGAAGCAACGTGACTTTGATGAAGGAACACAGTGGTTTAGAAGCATTGTGTCATTTCACTGTGACTATTCCTGCTGGACCTGAACGTCCGTGTGAATGGCTTGTGTGCAACTATATACAGGCCTCATTTTCAAATATTACGGGTCTTCAATTTGAATGTACTGTATATATGTGAGAGTTCATAAATTCTGCAAGTTTTATCTTAATTTTCGAATTTAAAGAGAGTGAGAAAATTTTTTTGTTATTGTTAATTAAGAAATTTATAAAGGTTTTATTGTATTCTGGAGGAGTGTCGTCATCAACCCAATAGCAACTGTGTGAGGGGATGAATATCTCTCTAAAAAAAGCAAAGTGATTCATGCCTTAAAACCACAATAATATTCAAGTTGTTGATCATTTTCTACACCAAATATTCTTAACACATGGTGCATAGAAACATGCATATAAATTAATAATCTGTGTTTTTAACCTACCCTTCGTTAGTTTCCTAATTTCCAAATTACTCTTTGACAATTAGTTTCTTCTGTATCCATTTTCATCTATCACTAGATATGATTTTGTCATTTAGACACTGTATCAATACAAAAAGAAAAGAATATATTACCCAAAATAAAAAATAGCATGCTGTCGGCTTGTGCGGACACTATATGGATTGGTAATGCAATGGCAATGATGAAATAAAAAAATAATTAACAATTAAATAATTGAACCAAAAATTTGGTGGTAAAATGAATTAATTTATGTGCAATTCAAGGAAAAAAAAATAATGGCTAAATCATAAAATTTACAATTTGAACAAAATAAGCATTTTAGGCTTTTGTATCTCTAAATTCAATGAAGAACTCCAAACCACATACTTCTTTGTAAAATAATTATTGGTCTATTAAATTTAATTAATTAAAATAGAATTACAATGTTCAAGTTAAAAAATCTTTAATGCGTTTATGAAAACAAAGTAAACTTTAGTGAGATCAACTAACAATTTCATTTTTGTCTCCTTTTGGAAATTTTAACCTTTCATTTCTTTGGTAGTTTGGTTCACTACCTAATCTTATTTAGATGTTATCATTTTTCTTATTTTTATGTTACAACATTGTTACTGGTACATCAATTTTCTAGATATTATTGAGACACCTGAGAAATTACATGTTAACAATTGAAAAATTCAATTGTGTCGCTGATAAAAATTTGCTTGTTAAAAAAAGAAAAAAGAAAAAAGAAAATCATATGTTAATAACTAAATATTTCAATTACTTTTATTTATTAGTGGACTAAGTGAAAGAATTTCACATCCACATTTATTAGACATGTAACTATAATCTCTAATTATTTATATATTTCTTTGGAGATGAAAGAATCCACCTCTATACCAGTCTCTCAACTGCCTAAAATATGAGTTCAAATAATATTTTTTTATTTTATTATATTTTTCTGCATTTAAAAAGAAAAATGACCTTAAAAAAAACGTACTTAACTAAGTTGAGCCCACTAAGAAAAGTAAACGTTAGTCCATTAACAAAGTAAAACTTAGGCCACTAAATAGAAAAAAAGGTGTCAATAATCAAGATTACGGGCTTGGATCCAACTGAAAAAAAAAAGGAAGCTTATCCCCGAAAAACTAAAAATGACGCTGCTGTAGGCCTGTAGTTAATTGCCGGGGTAGAAAGGTGTGTTTCGTCGTCAATTTGGGTGCAAATGTGCAATCATTCTTTTAAAGAGAAATAGGCACTGGAGGCCAGCGCAGATGGCATAGCTCCTGCCTATAAAGAAGGATGCAACAAAAAGGGCAAGAGTTCTACTTGCAGGGATAGAGCCCCGTTGCCCCAAACAAATCCCCCATCCCCCAACCAAAAATAAATAAATAAATAAAAGAGAAATATTAAATCCTCCTACATATTGTGCTTAAGAATCCTGTTAATTCAAAATCTCATTAACATATGTTAAATAATTCTTAAATGTTATGTAAGTTGTAATTTGTAGTAGAAAGATTTTTAGATTTATTGTTAGGAGGGTATATTAACACTCTTTTTTGAATCAATTTAGGTTATATTGGTTTAGGCCGATGGCGAATATCATAGGCGACATTAAGAACATGGAACAAGTTTTCTTCTCCTACGGGATTTTTCGGACAAGAAGGGAATCTAACAAGACAGCTCATGTGGTTGCTTCTTCTCTAACATTGGCTGGAAATCTTAGATTAGATAGATTTGGAGTTTGGATTAGTGCTCTCTTTGGGGATGCCCGACCTTGCTTGCTTGGTTTTCTTGTTGCTTGGTCCATCTTTTGTGTCCCTTGTAAGTTGGATTAGGCCTTGTCCGTTTTAGCTCTTTTCAGCAAGGACCGAAAAGACTTTATTACTTATGATTTTATTCTCCTTTTCATTGTTTTTTTTTTATAATTTTTATTTGGCATTTGATTTTCATTTTTGTATCGCACGAGTATCTTACACTAGATGCAATTTTGTTTTAGTAATAGTTAGACATTGAATATAGGCACCTCTTTCAGTCAAAATTTAAACTATAGTTCGTCATATCATAAGAACTAGCCTCTTCTGCTAAACTCAACTCTTGTTGCTATTTGCTTTTCATTTCATTTTACTTTGTTTTCTTCTGTACTTTGTCGATATGAACAAAGTAGGATTTTCATCATGTACATGATAAGTACAATGATAAAAGCAAACGGGCTTACAATATGCAAGAGAAAGAGGGACGTGAGATACACACTAGACTAAAGAAGGAACAGTAATAGTTCAATGATTCAGTGAAGTTGTCCGAGTCTGGTCATGTGGAATTGATCCAGTAAAGGTGATCTTCCTATTACAGGGGCCTTAGATACTTGATCCATTGTTGGGCGAGAACGTGGGCTTGTTCTCAAGCTACAAAATGCCAACCTTGCAATTGAGATCAGCTCCTCAACAGTTGGATTCGTAGGCTGAGGAAGCCCTTGGTCTAAAATATCAATCAATAGCAAATTATTAGCCATTGGGGCTGTAGACGGTGACATAAATAATGAAATGAGATCTCCAGGATGCTTTTCCATAAGGATTTCCAAAGCAAGTACTTCAAAACTGTAAACATCACATTTCTCATTCACTTCCATAGTTTGGGCAAGTTCTGCACAAAAACAATTAATGACATTACATTTTTTTTTAAATAAAAAATTCATCCTTTAAAATGATATATATTTTGAATCAAACAGATTATAAAATAATCTGGTGCATATGAAAAGTTATACGATCATCTTCACTTCAACGTTGAAGGGAAAAGGGTCTAACCTGGAGCAGCATAGCCAAAGGTGCCTGCAAATGGAGTCCAACTATGTGAACCAAGCTTCAGAAACTTGGCTGTCCCGAAGTCAGAAACATGAGCCTCATAGTCAACATCCAAAAGAACATTCTTGCTTGAAATATCACGATGAACTACAGAAGGTGAGCAATCATGATGCATATAGGACAAGGCATTAACCACGCCTTTAACAACATTTATCCTCTTCTCCCAATCAAAATGCAACTGCTTGTGTGTCATTGCTTAGTATTTAACAACCCCTTCCAAGAACTCACAAACAAGAAATGAGAACTGTGAATGTGAACAAAATCCATACAGCTTTATGATGTTCCTGTGCTTGATTTGTGTCAAGATCTCACTAGTAAAAGCTTTTGAGCTTGACACTTCCTCGTCTGTTACCATATGAAGTGTCTTCATAGCAACAACTAGACCTGCAGGCAACTCAGCCTTGTAGACATATCCATGACTTCCCACTCCAATGAGATAATTGTCATCAAAATTCTTTGTAGCTTCAATGATATTTTCAAACATGATTTTCCCATCATAACTCCATATGGCAAAGAGTGATTCACTTCGTGCTTCTTTAGCCTGGCTTTGGCTTCCTTCCTTTCTTTTGCTTCGACAAAGTATATACAATGAAATTCCCACCCCACAAAGCACTAGTGTTCTAGTTCCCAAAGTGACCAATACTAATAGGATAGCTTTGTCGCTCTTTTTGCTGTGGTTGGTTGGGCATCGAACCCAGCCTGTGACATTGCCACACAAGCCTTTGTTAATTTTACATGCTTCAATTGGAGCCTTAAGAAAAGCTGGATTGTTTGAAAGTGGCCCTTCTAACCGGTTGTCTGATATGTTGACAAAATCCAAAAGTCCTACTAAAAGTGGATGGAATTGTACCAGAAAGATTATTATGTGACAGATTCAACACTTGCAAGTTCTGCAACCCTCCAAGGTTTGTTGGTATTGTTCCATCCAACGAATTTCCACTAAGATCAAGAGAGACCAGAGTTCGGCCAAACTCAGAGGGAATGCTTCCCTCAAGTTTGTTTTTACTCAAATTCAATTGCCTTAGATTTTGCAACTCCACAACTTCTTTTGGCATAGTGCCACTCAATGTTTCCTCCGAGATCCAAGACTTAAAAGATTCTGCAGCATTCCAGAAAGGTGATTATAATCAAGCCCAAGGGAAACCAAATTGGTGAAGTTTTCTATGGAAGCAAGCATTGATCCAGAAAGTTGATTGCTATCAAGCATTAGCAAGGACAAGTAAAACATGTTCCATGTTGAGGGTGGGATTGCCCAGAGAGGGTGTTATTAGAAAGGTATAGTTGATCCAAATTGCTCAGGTTACCAATTGTAGAAGGGATAGTGCTGTGTTCGGTGACAAGTCAATTAACTGAAGGTTTGTCAACATTCCAATTTCTTTGGGGGAATGGAACCAAAAAGGTAATTACCTGCAATAGCAAGATACGCAAGGTTGTTCAATTTCCCTATCTCAGGAGATATGTGGCCAGAAAGTTTATTGCCTGCTAAATGTAGAAGTGATAAGTTGGCCAAATTTGCCATGGAATCGGGAATTGGTCCACTTAGATGACAAGGAAAGATCAAGCCTGTGTAAACTCCTCAATTCCACATTTCTTTAGGGATGGAACCATCAAAAAGATTTAAAGAGAAGTTCAAATGATTAACTTTGGACATGTTTCCAGTTTGTGGAGGGATGGTTCCATAGAAGATGTTGTTGTAGATATTCATGCTGAGCAGGCTGGGGAATGAGGAGAAGCTTAGTGTGTGGCGTTTACCTTTCAGTAGATAATTTTCAAGATTTATGCTGGTGACAGGCTTGGATTTATCACATTGAACTCCTTCCCGTCTACATCGATTAGTGCATGCCCAAGAACTTGGCTTAGGTTGTCAAAGCTGACATTCCACTTTAATAGTGCATCTGCTTCAAAGTTTTCAGTTGCAGCTTCATCATGAGCAGTAGCAATTGTGACAGCAGAGGCCAAAGAAGCAATTTTGGAAAAACCAGCAACTTGTGGTGAAGAGAGTTTTAGAAGGACACAAAGGGATGTGAAAAGAATCTGCCAGCATGCTAGAATCTTGACAGACTTAACCTTTTTAGTCAGACATGGGTAGCGTGGTTCAAATATAACAAGATTTTTGAATCAATGCAATCAAAGGCTGCAGAATATTCTTCTTGTTAATGGATGATGTGTGGTGATGATTAAAGTTGTGGTTGTGGATATGAATGCATATCAAGGAAATAACCGAGTGGCATGAGTGATGATGGATCATGGTTGACATGACTTCACTTTGAAACTCTTGCACAAAGGCAGTAACATTTATGCACTAAGCTTTCCTGAAGACACCTTCTTCAAGGTCGTATTATTTAATTACTACATTTCTCAAACAGAGCTCTCGTGTTTCACAATTCACATTACTTGGAGGAAAAATCTGCATTGCTTTGGCCAAGGTAAACAATGTTTATTCATTGATTGGTAAAAGAAAAATAAAGAGAACCAAAAGAGAAAGAAGACAAAGATGGAATCTTCTTTTAGTGATCGTGAATATCGCTTGAATATGGTGCATAAAGATGTTTAGTAGGATTCACCAAAAACATAGGCCTCTGTAACTCATATATGGCTGAGCTTTGGGGAATTTTATTTAGGCTCCAATTAGCATGGGACCATGGTTACAGGAATGTTATTCTTGAATGTGATTCTCATAATTTCTTTCAGACAGTAGTTAGAACCCAACCAGTGGCTCACAACAAAAAAAACGGCCTTCTCAACAGAATCGCACGATGGCTGGAGAAATATTGTAGTATTAGGTGCATATATAGGCAATAGCGGTGCGGACTGGCTAGCTAACTTTAGTCTTAATTTTCATTAGGTATCAACAGGAAGAAAGCAACAATTCACATCTATAAAATGTAGAACTTTGAAATCCCATTTAACAATTTTTTTTTTTGGGTTTTGCTTCTCCCAGCTCCCACGCACTTAGCATGACAAAATCATAATAGTTTATCAAAAAAATGAAGGCTTGTCCACTTACAGTTAGGGGCCGAGGGATCGTCCGTGGCGATTGGTGTGGAAGTAGCAAGGGAAGGGCCCCAAACGCATTAGATGCTTTCGTCGGTTGATGGTTCACCAAGAAGCTCCTCATCGATAGGACTCATAGGAGGTTTGCCCAGAACGACTTGACTTGTGTCCCGTATGTTGCTCCTTCTCGGAAGACATTCCTTCCTTGAAGGAAGTACTAAATAGAGTGGAGTGGTTGATTGGCTTGCAAACCATGATCACTCTTTCTGGTGTTCTTGCAGCTCATGTTTTGCAGTATCCTCCACGAGTGTATCTATACATGAAAAGTCCGTTTCTCCACAGGGCTCTGGGCACTTGCTGCTTGAAGATACTATGGGAATTAAAGCGTCCCCCGTAGGAGATGTTTAGTCGTCAGGTCTTAGGAGGGTAGTTTTTTAGGGGCCTAGTCCCTCCTGGTTACCGCCAAAAAAAAAAAAAAAAGAAAGAAATTTATTATAATTCTTATATGTCTATTGTAATTTTGATATTATTATTATTATAAAAATTTAATTTAAATGTACTAACAATATAAAATAGTTTTACATTGTCAGCCAATAGAAATAGTAGAAAGTGCCAACTCATACAAATAACCACCCATTATAATAAAGGATCCACCATAATTTCTTACTTTTCTTTATTTTTATTCGGTAACAGTATAAAACTATTTTACACTGTCAATGTATACCAATTAAACTCTTATTATTATTATTATTATTATTATTATTTAATTTCCTGTAAAATATTTTGTACAAAATAATTTAAAAATGGTTTCATTTTCAAATATAATTATATTGTTAAATTGGTTAAGTAGTTTAATTTTCTTAGGATTTTAATGATGTTATTTTTTAGGTAGCCAATAATATTATATGTATTTAAAGTTAATTTTATATAGGTACCAATAAAAAGTTAATTTGATATATAATTATTTAGATTTAAGTACTAAATTATTTTCTTGAAAATTTTCTTTATACACCGAATATTTTAAAAACATAGTCCATATGAAAAAATTCACTACCATTCAATAATGAATTTAATATATTATATATTGTAAAACTCTTTAAATGATGTGATAACAAATTATTTGATCTGAGTGTAAACTATTTTGTATTAGGACTCTCCAAAGTAAAAATCCCTCTAAATTGAAAAAAATGAGCAAGTGTTTCCCTTTGAATCAATAAATTGCAACATGTGTGAGACTATAAGTGTTAGCGGTGCGGTTTGGATCTATTTTAAGCAAAAAAATTATCCGATTCAAATAATAAAATATATATTAATTTCAATTGGATTGATTTAGTTTAGATTTTAAATTCGATTTAATCCGAACCAATCTTTTGCGGATTGGATTGGATTGGATCGGTTTAATTGATTTTTTATAAAAAAAAAATCTTAAGCATAGAATATTATAAATATAAAGTAACTTAAATTAATAAAATAAATCAATAAAAATAAAAATAAAAATGACTAATGTAATATGTATAATATGATATTTAAATAAAAATGATATACAAATATAGAAAATTATGTGATAAATTAAAATTATTATAAGTGAAAGTACAAAACTAAAAGTAAAAAATTATATTAAATGGTATTATTCAGTTTGGATTGGATTGGATCGGTTTTGAAAATTAAATCCGAAATCTGATCCGATCCAAGTGATTTATGAAAAATAAAATCCAATCCAATTCAAACTTTTGCGATTTTGATCGGTTTTCGGTTTGGATTAGATTGGTTTAACGGTTTTGATTGGATTGGATTGGATTTGAACACCCCTATGTGAGACTCATCGAATCATTTAGGTAGTGTTTAACACATTGCCTAACAAAATTATCAATAATCCAGATTATCAATTAGAAATATTACCATTTTTTAAATTACAAGTAATATTATAATGTAATATTTGATATGCACGAGTAATCTAACCAACAATTCATATTACCTTGTTTGATATATAAAAATGATTACTAGATGATATATATCTTTTAATAATAATAATAATTTATTGTAATAAAAATAATTATTGCTAGTATTAATTATTATCATTAATAATAATAATTTTAATTATACTAATTATGATAATAATAATAATAATAGGAGAATTACTATACAGGTAATAATTCACATAAATATCCAATGGGGGCAATCCATATTATCACTTTTAAAGTAATATGGATTGTCTTGGTAATCTAGATTGTCAGTAATGTTACTCAATCAAATATATCAATGTGGTGGACTCGAGCAATTTAAAGTTACATTACTAGTAATTTAGATAAATTATCTCATATCAAACATCCTTTTAAAGATGGTTGTGCCTCACTTTCTTAATTTAAAGGAATTCTCATTTTAAAAGATCAAGATCCAACTTTATTATTTTGACAATATATACTGATTAAATATATAAATAAGTTAGTGCATCAAATTATCTTAATTTCAACAATAAAGATAATGAGAAGATTCATAATGAAAAATAAGGAGTTGATACCAACAAAATATTCGTATCGTATGTTTAAAAATTTATATAATGATGGGTGATATTATTTGAATATTTAAAAATAGGTGTCTTATTAACACTCTTTTATATTTAATCATTCAATCTATTTAATTTTACATTTTAGATTTTTTATTTTAACTTTTCCTAAAATTCTAGTGGGGTCTCTTTAAAGGTGTTGGACTTTACAGTGTTCAAAAAACATTTTCCTTTAATGTATAATGATACATTAAAGAGAATAAATGGTCTAGAATTTTGTCATGTGACAATTATATGATCTAGAATCCTATCATGTGCTAATTAATATTAAAATAAAAATATTTTATTAAATTTGACATATGAATCATTATTTAATTGTCGATAACGTAAAATTAATTATTATTTAATGAATAATTAATTTCTTTTTTTTTTAAACTCAAAGAATACATAATCTATAATTTTGCCATGTGACAATTACATGATCTAGAATTTTGTCATGTGGCAATTAATATTGAAATATTTTATTAAATTTGACATGTAAATTATTACCTAATTGTTATTATTCAATGAATAATTAATGTCATAATTTTTTCTTTGCTTTTGAGATTGAAAAATATCTCAGCTTCTTAAACGAAGAACCATACAGAGAAAAAGTGCATACGGAAGAATTAAATATTAAATATTTTTTTCCTTGATATGTAGGGGAGAAGTGGGGAAGAATTAGAGAACTAACATTAATGATACGGAAGATATTCAAGGTTTTTTAAAATAACTAGTATAGGTACCTGTATAATGGACGGGATAGTTACACAATTTGAATATAAAAAGATTTATATAACTAAAATATTAGATCAATTTAAACATATAATTATTATTTATATTTGTTTTATATAATTTAAGTTTTGAATAAAATTATATATGCTTAAAATAATAAAATTATTGTAATTATGATTATATATAGTAGATAAATTTGATCAATATTTTTTTATAAATTATTGAAGTTATATTGATCTTAAAATTAAACTTTTTAGCAGTAGGTAATGAAGAATATTGTATTCAATAAAATTTTAATAAAAAAATTATCATATTGCAAAAGTAGCTATATTCAAGTTCTACTAAGAAAATTAGTTCATATCATAAATAGACTAGAAAAATTAATTAACAATAATTTAATTCATTAATTAAAAATTGAATTGATATAACTTTAAAGTGTGTCATATGTTTTAGAGTTTAAAAATTTAATTTTAAATTTAATTTTAATTGTTAATAATTATTTTGTATCTATAGATTTTTTTTTTGACATTAAAATTCCCTGGATTATTTAGAGATCTTATAAAATTTCAATTTATGATTAAATTTTAAAGAACTTATAAAATTCTTTATCCTTTCCTTTCCAAATCATTAAATTTATGGCAATTTTATTAATTTAAAAACAATAACATTGCATATTAAGTTAATGTATCAAAGTTTTAAATTAAGCTGATCCATGAGCTACCACTCCTTCAGCAATTTTTGTAAAACATGAAGCATCAAAAGCTTTAAATGTTCTAAACCCAAACAAAAAAAAAGCTTATTCAATAGCATGGTCCTATAAAATCCTGACATATACAATGCTTTCATCCATCCGACCAATTTCAAACTCGAGTGGAGCCAGCCCTTAATCTCTTGAACCGTAGAATAATCTCAACCCTTTTGTCAAGTATCCCTTATAGGACCTCCTTGCTGGTCAACGCAGCTTGCAACGAACATGATGAATCACCACAAAGTTCTTCATTCAAATAAAAAATTGAGAAAAATATCAGCTAAGAGCATAAATCAAGAAATTAAGAAATAATAAAAACATATAAGCTAAGAGCATAATTTTTGTAACATGAAACTCAAAGAAAGACATAAACTTAAGTGGAAAACAGGGGTAAAAAAAGTAAAAAAAAAATATTTTTATAGGTCAACAAATTTATCACTTAAGCATAGAATAACACTTCCCAGTGGTTAAAAGCTAATGAAAGGCCTTCTGAAAGACAGGAAAAAAAAAATTAGAACTTCAGTGGAATGAAGAAAAATTAAAATTAATAGGGAAATAATGAGTTGAACAAAATAAGAAAACATTACCCACAAATGAAGCCCTCGACGAAGTTCCTTTTTTTTTTTTTGAAAATGGATGCTGTCTCGACCTTGCACCATGGTCAAAGTTCCGTTTGCAATATGACAAAAATTTCAAAACTTTATCTAGCAAACAAAAATTATAACCTGCAAAATATAACAGAAAAAAAAAAACAAAGATCCATCAAATTATATGAAAACCTAAACCATAAACTTTTGAGAAAAATAGAATTTCGGAGACTTGCATCAATTTGCTTGCAACCCAATGCCAAATCCACTTGCTTCACTCCCAACAACCGTTTCTTCCCCTCAAACTTCAAAATCTCCTTCATCTACACAATTACAAACAAAATAAAACATAAAATATATATTTACCACAGCTAGTCAAGGCCAATAAATCAATAACTGAAATAAGAAACAACATAATCCAGAAAACGTAATATCCAAACATAAGTAAAGAGAATTTAAAGATAAATCATTCAATAAAAAATATAATAAATAGAAAAAGATGTTACCGGCATCGTTTGGCCTTAACAAAAGATGAGTTCCAAGTTCTATAGTTCATATTTCTCCTATTGCTCAAATCTTTTATTTTTATTTTATCTTCTTTTGGCAAAAGGATCATGCTCTAGATTTGTAAAATGTATCTATTAGCAATAGGAAGCATCAATAATTGTTTAGAAAGAAGAAGAGTGGAGAAATCTTACCAAGTAACTCAAAAAGCTTCAGAAGAAAGAACAATGTAACGTAGTTAGGAGGATAGGAGAGAGAAAAAGGTGCTTGATATAGAATAGTTGATGTTGGTGATGGAGGGAGCTGCAATAGAAGCTCATTCTACAATCAATTTATTGAAATATAATAGGCTGAGCATGCAGTTCAAAGGATTAGAAACAAAGTGCAATCCATAGGAACTCTACAAAATACATGTGAAATAATGAAAGCATGTCAGATAATAGAGGTTAGTTAATGACAGTAACCTACATGCTGAAGGAATGTGAAGTAGGTGTATTTGCTAAATAATAATAATTATAATAAAAAGGGATATACTTTATGGAATCAAAACTTTATTATTTCTAACATTTCTAAGTTTCTCGGTTCAAGAAAACCAACAGAAAGATTAGAAGAATTTAACAGATCGACCTAATACTCTCATGGTTCAGTTTAATAAATCAATCTACTGGTATTATTTAACAGTTAATATCTGACATATAACAAATGTTATATAAATCATGGGTAACTCTGCATAATATCTATAAACATGTTATTTAATATCAAAATGCCTATTTTTCCCGCAATCATTTTATATATTAATTTAAACAATCTTCCTTTAGTCATCGAATTTATTAATTCAAACATTGGGGACTATGGTAGCATATAACAAAGTCAAAGATCATACCGATGTGTAAATCATAGCAAATTTTCCACATATATAACCACATAATCATATGTTTGCAGTATCCAAACATAATAGAAATTGCCAAAAAGGAAACACAATGTGAACATAAAGCCGCCAAGCTTTCCATCATTCATCAAACCCAAATTAAAACAGGACACAAAAAGACTAAACTTCATCTGGTCTTTACCTGAATTGCTTGGCCTTCACATACGATGAGTCCCAAGTTTTGCAGTAATTTTCCTTCTATTTCTCAATTCTTTTATTTTTATTTTATCTCTTTTGGAAAAGGATCATCTTCTAAATTTGTAAAATGTATCTATTAGTAATATAGCATATGCCCCAAAAAGCAAGCACACTTTAAGCAAAACATGCTGAATTATGTCAAAAAGAATATCGACAACAATAACATCAGCAGTATATTATGTCAGAAAAACAATAATAACAACAATTACCCACAATTCTTAGGCAGACATAGCTTCTGAGAGTTGAACCATGAGTCTCCAGTTTCAACTATTATAGCAGTATCTCCACTTAGCAACTCCTGTAAAAGGAAAATTTTTTAATGCATTTTATATTTTGCCCTAAGAAGTAGTCGCTGAAACATGCAAATTCTATGGCCAATTAAAAAAAAAAAAAAGAAGGGAAAGAAGAAAAAGAAAATAGATGAGATGAGATTAGGAATGACCACATCTCATAGCGACCATGCCTCTGCCTGCAACTGTTTTGTGCCAAAGAACTTTTATCTAACACATTCGAGGTAGTGTCTCAACCCTCACTTTCACCAGTCTATTTACGCTTTTTGCATCCTTTTTTATTTTTCTGTGGTGAGTCATGGAACTCATGCTTTCTCCGTGACTATTACTCTGTCACCATCTCACCAAAATTAGCAAACACTGAGTTATTCCACATGATTGCACCACCTGCCCATCATCTTGTCTTGTAGATTATGACGGCGTCAGTTCCAATGGCAATGACCATGTGCTCCCCTCAGCATCATGGCAACGACGGCGATAACCGTTCACCGTCGACGGTGTAGCAATAGTAGCATTCATCGGGCTTCAAACCAGATCCGCGATCCAATCACACCTCTGCATCAACCAGAAATACACTTAGAGACATATGAAAGAACAATGTGATTTTAGTTGGGAGGATAGAAGAAAAAAAATGGCGGATGACATAGAATAGTTGGTGTTGCTGATGGATGGAGGTTGATGACACTCTTCGTAGAATAGTTGAGAGCAAAAAAGGAGAAAATTAATGTACTAAAAAGGAAAGGAAGAGAAAATGAAGAAGGGTGATAGAATGTGAAAGAGATGAAAATGAAGAAAAGGGGAAGAGAAAATGTCTGAAGGAGGAAAAGAATGAACAATCTCCAAAGTAAATTAATTGTTAGTGGGTGTGATGGAAGCTTTACAATAATCGTGGCATTCAAAAGCTTCTTAGAGAAGCATCAATAATTATTTGCATGTAAAAAATAAAAAATAAAGAAATTATAATTGGCTTATGATACCGAGACAATGAAATAAATGTAAAGTAATAGTGGGAGAAAATGGTATTAATAGTGGGTGATCATATTAAAGTTTTTCCTTTTTTAGCAAGTTTTTGAAATTGATTCAAAAAGAGAATTTACTAAAGCTGTCAAGTGGCATGAGTTTTCAATTTATGCTTCTAAATTATTATATTAAGTAGAGTAGATGTCCTTTTTCAGCAAGTTTTTGAAATTGATCCAGAAAGAGAATTTACTAAAAGCTGTGAAGTGGCAGGAGTTTCCAGTTTATACTTCTGAATTATTATATTAAGTAGATGTGGAGCTCAATTTTGAGAAGGTCAATAACCCTTGAACAAATTCTTTTTTATTTCTTAAGCATAAAAAAGAAACCTCAAGATTGAACCTTCAACTAAAGGTTTTTCCCTCCTTTTTTTTTCTTTTTTTGTATTATCCATTTCCGTTGTTATCACTGAAAATTAGAGAGTAGAAAAATTATGTTTGTCTAGATATCTTTTTCATTTTGACCGATGACCTTTTTCCCTTAATTGATTTTAATAACTTGAAAATTTTAAGATGATCACGATGATCACGACTGCGCATGCATCATCTAGCTTATTGTGAGATATTCCTCTTGACCAACTAAATTTTCAACCAAATAGTGGGAGATATATGATGTTCATACCCTCGATGCACTCATAAATCATCCAATGGTCTTCACAATTTTCCACCACTAAAAGGCGGTACTTATCATAGATGGAACCTACGGTACGGGTAGCGGGTGAGGAAGATGATCGAATGAATTAAATAGTTGTCACCATTATGGGTATGATTATTATTATTATTATTATTTGGTGAACTAGATGTGATTACTAACTAAGGCAAAACAAATAAAAACTGTCGTGGAAGCGATAGAGGACATTAATAAATATGAAAAGTATTGAATATTTTGTAAATATATTTATTATCTTGAAAACATAAAAAAATTCAATATTTCTCTTTTTTAGAAAATAGGAGACTCATTAAAAGAATATTTTAGGAGAATATTTCATTATTCTTAATAAAAAGGCAAGTCTAAGTTTTCTAAGAAGTTTATTTACTTATACGAGTCATGCTACATGCCTTTGGAAAAACTTATTAAGGTTAATAAGTCAATCTATTTATTTATTACTATAACTATTTGTATATTATAATATTTTTATATTTATATAATATAATTTTTATATAATTAATTTTTAATAAAAATATTATAATTGTAAAAGAATACCAATACTTATTGTCTATACATTTTTTAAAAGGTTTTCATTTGTTAACTTGCTGATCTTTTAGAATATAGGACTGTTACCATATTTAAAGAACTTAATGTAAAGTAGGCCATTAGATTGATTGACATTTTTATCTTTTAAAAAAAATATTATTTATGAATATACACCTTTTTAAGATTATTTTTTAAATGTCCTTTTTTTATTATAGAAAAATCAATTCAAGTTAAATTGATTTTATTATTGGACAATTCTGAGATCAGGAAACAAGAAAAGTATAGAAATCAATCCAAGTTGGATCAAATTCATCCCTATTCGGCTAAATAGTGATGAATTCAGCTAAATAGCAATGAATTCGATTCAAATTAAATAGAATTCATCATTATTCAACCAATATTGTAGATATCTTATAATCAAATAATAATTTATTCAACCAAAATTTTTAAAATGACAAAAGTTATATCATACATGTATATATACATTAGACCATTAGTATACAATAGTAGAAGTAAATGAAGGAAGAAGCAAAGCGATTGGGATGTGGTGTATGTTATGTGGTGAAAGGGGATGCCAGGTGTCTCATGTTAGGGAACAAGATGCTTTTTTATGGTGATAAATTCCATATCATGAGTACCATATACTACCATAATGTAATATGAAAAGGAACTCGGAACTCGAATCAAGTCCAGCCTCAACTTCCTTCATTAATTATCATTATAATGAATGTCCAAACTTATGAGGAAGTTGAGATTGGACTTGATTTGAGTTCCAAGTTACTCTTTATGCAAGTACCTAGTTCTGAGTTACCATTGTTTATTACCACAAAAAATCATTCTTGTTCCCTGATATGAAACACTTGGAGGAAGTCGAGGTTGGACTTGATTCGAGTTCCGAGTTACTCTTTATGTTAGTTTCGAGTTCCTCTTGTCTATCACCACAAAAAAAAAAGCATTCTTGTTCCATGACATGAGACACTTGGCATCCCCTCTTATTATATAACACATACCATATCCCCACCACCTTGCTTCCACCTTCATTTACTTCTATCATTATATACTAGTGGTCTAATGTACATGTATGATACAACGTCTATCATTTTAAAAATTTTGGTTGAATAGTGACTAATTCGATCTAATTTGGATTGAATTCATCACTATTTAGGTGAATAGTGATGAATTCGCTTCAATTTAGATGATTTTCATTTTTTTTTTTGCTCCACCATCTTAAATTTACCTAATAAAAAAATTAATCCAACTTAAATCGATTTTCTTATAATAAAACAAAGGATATTTTGAAAAATAATCTTTAAAAAGACATATATACATAAATATTTTTTTATTTTAAAAAGGTAAAAAAAGCCTAGATTGATTTCAAGTCAGGTCAAATATTTAGAAAGATGGACCAAGCCTCAGGAGAAGAGAGAAGGAAGAGAAGAAGGGGGGAGGCTTATATGTCGTGTAATCCGAAATGGAGATACTTTTTGTTTTTTTTTCCTAAGTTATCTAGCGTCGAAGTCGGAAAATGAAAAGGTTAACCGCTAGTTATTTTAAACTTTTAATGAAGAACTTAAATAAGAACTCAGACTTTTTTAGCAAGAATACATATATTTTTCATGTAGTTTATGAGGCCAAATTAATAATCGAGTTCATTCATATATTAGTTTTTTCTTCTTTTTGTGACTAAATCGAAAAGTACCTTTTTATCTGGACTAATAACAAAGTTAATAATAACTTTGCTCTACTTTAATTAAAAAGTTAATAATGACCTTGCTTCCCTTTTATTCATGCATGCCGACAAAACACACTTATCTCTTTTGGTAGGTGCAATACACTTATCTTTGACAAAACACACTTATCTCCGAGTCACCTACAAATTCAGGTAGATGGCCCAGATAAAAAACCTAGCTCCATTTTGCTAGTGAAAACATAATCAAACAAAGTAACTTATACATGGTATATACACAGTGACGAAGTAAACAAGCTTAAGATATAAAATACTATAAGCAATTCAATGCTTCAGTGGAGTTGTCCAAGTGTGATCATAGGAAACTAGTCAGCCAAAGGTGACTTTCCCCTCATAAGCTCTTTAGATACTTCGTCCATGGTTGGGCGAGATTGTGGACTTTGACTCAAGCAATTAAGTGTCAACTTTGCAACCAAGATGATATCCCCAAAAACTGAGTTGTTAGGATGAGGAGGCCGTTGGTCTATAACATCAACCAATAGCAAATCGTAAGTCACTGATGCTGTAGATGATGACAACAATGATGTGATGAGATCCGCTGAATGCTTTCCCATAAGGATCTCCATGCAAAGTACACCAAAATTATAAACCTCATATTTCTCAGTCACTTCCACAGTCTGAGCAAGCTCTATAATAAATTAAAATTTTAAAGTTAAACATAAAGCAATTTATAGTTTTTGGTATAGAAAGCAAGTTTAATGACTTGCATTTTCGAAATGGATTTTGATACTGGCACGTCACTTGTTTGCTTCACTTTTTGCATACTCCCATTCTTGCCTTGGGATTAGTCTACTCCAACTCCTCTACGGCTCAACCAATCCCTTAACAGAATTTCAATACAAAAAGTGGTGCAATATCACTACAACAAAAAAGCATTTTAGTGGCAGTTATTTAAAGCTTTTATTGGCGGTTTAAACCCCCACTCCTAGCTTTTCCGGCGGAGCCTAGGCCCGCCAAGAATAAAGTGACGAGAAGCATTTAGCGGCAATTTTCAAAAACCGCCGGTATGACCGCCACAAAATATACTTTTTATTGGCGATTTTTTATTGGGGGTTTAAACTGCCAGAAATATAAATTTGTAAAGGTTAAAATCGCCAATAAGTACTATTCAAGCTTTAGGCCCAATTTTATTTTTTTTGGCAATTAAAACTGCCAATAATTCTTAAGTTTCTATAACAATTTTGTGGCAATTAAAACCGACAGTAAGTTTGTTTCGTTTTTTTCCTTTTTTTGTGTCATTTTTATTTTCTTTAAAAATAATATCAATTATTTTACATTTAATAGAAAAGGATAAATGAATCATAGTTTTTTCTTTTTGGGAACAAGAACCATGAGATTTTAATGTTCCTAAACAAATATCATCACAGTAGACTTGAACAATGATTTTTTATATTTATACAATTTAAGTAACAAACCATATTTAGCATATTCAAATTTACACATTTCATTCCTATTGAAGTCAAGATAGAACTAACAGTAACATAAAACAGGTTCAATTATCCCTAGCAATTGTTTAGATATCACAAAAGATTTCACTAAGGGTAACATTAATACTAAAATTATCCTTCATTCAAAATATAAAACAAATATCAACTATAAAGCTAAGTTGTCCTAGGATCATGGCTAGCAGAAGAGTAGTGTCTTGGCTCTCCACTTCCCTCGTCTTGTGCCTGCAAACAAAGATACAATCAATCAATCAAGGTTAGAAAACATTTTTCCCTTACTAATGGTACTTATCGTTTTCTTGAAATGTTGAAAAATTGAAACAGATCCAATGGAGTTATTATGAGAATCATTACTAGAAGCTCCTAAACGAAATTTAAAAATTTCAAACTCAAAGGGAAAGAGCTGCTGCTAGTGGTAATGCTTTTGTGAAGGGGAAGATAAATACAAACTTGCTGAAATCTATTAAATATACTTTATATTTCAACTCGTAAATTTCATATTACCCACTATTACAAGTATCATTCACTCATAAACAAAGTCCATCAACTAACTAAAGAGAAAGATATAGCAACTAAAACTGTAAAGTATAAGTGACTAACCGGTAGAGGATGAGAAATAAAATTGGCAAGGTGTTGAGGGACCCTCCCAAACATATCCTGAAATGTGGATAATAAAACACCTTCGAAAGCACTTCTTCTTTCTCGCTCAGATTCCAATTCTGATTCTAAGGTATTTCTTCTTTCCCGCTCCGCTTCTAATTCTAATTCTAAAGTTTTCATCTTCTTAAGCATATCAGAATTACTTGAGGAACTAGCAGCACCAAAGGATGAGGACATGCTACTATATCCTCCAATGGGCATCCCAAAAATGCTAGATGGAGTTGGACCAAATCCCATGCCTCGGACACGCCCTGAGTGTTCCTTTCCAAGAACCTTGCCTAAAGCATCATTCGGTGTGATTATGTCTGACTGTATTGGGGGATTTTGAATCAGCTCTTGCCTAATTTGCTCCTACCCAAAAATAGGAGCTCTTTAAATTTTTAACATAATTATTAACATAATTATTAAAAGATCACAGCTTCGTAAAACTTTATATTACATATCAAGCAGTACTGATGGTAGTTCCGGATGACTTATAAACAAGGCCAGGGAGTGGAAGTAGGAGAGAGTTTAATGTGAGCACATGAAGGCCAATTAAGGTGTTAGAAAAAGGTAAATATAATATAACATAAAAGACAGTGTGTGATTGTTTTTGCGCTAGATTAAGTAATTAAAATTTCAGGGATGTATACACATGGATAGACCTAAATGATCAAATGAAACAGGAAAAATGATAACTAATGAAAAGAAAGAAAGGCAGTAAATGGCTATCAGCTTTGGCCTCAGAGAAGCCTTTCTAGTAATTTTTATTCAAAGAGACTTCCAGGCAGGTAACATATATATTTCCTTCATTGGCTTGGAATTCATTTCATGCACCCAAAAGCAGGTAACCTGAATAAGTAGTGCCGAATGCTTAATGTCTACCCAAAAGCAGGTAACACATTAGTCTCTATAAATGACTAATATGACCAAAAGATAACTTACAGAAATAATCCTAGCTTGTTCATTGACAAATGTGCCATCCTTCTTCTTGTGAGTCTCTATGTAGAGTTCTCCATGGTCAACTAGTTGTCCTCTATCAATTTCCTGAAATTTTGAACAAGGAACTTTTGTTAATAATGTCATGTATCTTTATAGTTAATAATATAATACAAATGACTATAAATAATCTACCATCTCATTCCTTTTTCGAGACAAACTTTTTGATCCTCCTGTGTGTGGAATCTTTAGCTTCTTTCGGTTCTCCTTGTTTTTTCTGCATATTTCCTGCAATGTCAAAATTTGAGGCACTTAGCTAACTCATTATAAACTTAAGAGAGCAAAAGCTTTTGTCTTACTAGTGATTTTAGTAAGTTATACCACCTTTGTCTTATCTTTGAAATGGTAGTTCACATAGCATGCCCATTGAATCTTATCAACACCGGGTGGCACCTTATTTTGGATTTCTTCTCTGCTTAGTAAAGGATCATAAGCAGCTTTCCACAATTCTAACTTATGATCATGCCTTTTTCTGCCAATAACCCTTCGAGTGTAATCCATTGCACGTTCCAAATCGACATTCTCAAAGTGGAATTTTGGCTAAAATGATTAGAAAATATAAATATGTATACATATGTTAAAAAGATAAACCACTATATTATAAGATAATATTCTTCAAAGCTGGCTAAATCGCATAATGAGAAAATTACCAAGATAGTATCATTGAAGTACTTGTTCTTCAAATCCTTGGGTATAATTCTCCAGTCCTCAACATTGATTGGAAATGCAACGGTATCTTTAGCACAATCTCTTAAGAATTGTGCATAAAGAGCAGCTGCATCAGTAGTAGGACACTTAAAGCAATCAAAAGGTAGCACAACCTTTTGTCCAATAGGGAGACTCCACACATCATGTAACCTTAACTTCTGCTTCTTCCTAACACCAGCTTGTTCATCTGTCAATGAAAGATGTTAATGGAAATAATTAAAAAATTTAAAATCTTAAAATCATACCATTCAATGTGCTTATCATACCAATCACATCAACCATCCAATATACTTTTCTTTCGACCTGTCGAGGAGGGTCCTCTATTATATCTGATTCACCTTGATCATCAACATTAGTGGAAGGTAGGGACTCAAGTTGGAGTGGAGCCTCTGGTTCAATAGGTGTGGAGCCTCTAGAGCTAGTAGAAGCAAGTTTCAATGAACCAGGCCTTCGGGAACCTCTGAGGTGCTTAGTCTTAACCATAACTGCAAAGTTATCATGAGTGCATTAGATAAATAATATAATTAAATTGAACACTACAACTTAGTATATATATGTATTATTAACATAACAAAAATAGTACAACAAAATATAATTATAGTTGGAAATTTTACCTTACAAATAACAATAAATTAATTAAGCGCTTTAAGCTTGCATGTTTACATCATCCACATCAAGTGGCTCATTTTCAAGATCACCTAAAGCAATCAACTCTTCATCTATATCTTCATTTTGCGCCAAATGAATAGCTTCATTGTCAAAAGGAAAAAGTATGTCTATATCTTGTTCTCGATGTGAAGCATGCTCACAACAAATCTCGTGGCTTTAAAGGAATAGCAATACTCCAATCTTTATTTGTCTCATCATCAACATAATAAACTGGTTGAGCTTCCGTGGCAAATATATATGGCTCATCATCCACACTTTCTCCAGTATGTATCAACCGAGAAAAGTTTACAGAAGTAAAATGAAAAGGATCTACTCTTATCCCTCTATCAGTAGTTGCATCAGCCCATTTACACTTAAAAAGAGTAACCATGAACCGCCCATAATAGTTCAGCTCAACAATGTCAACCAGTTTACCATAATATGGCAATATTGCATACTCTCCATTTGCATCTACTGCACTTGCAACACAATGTGTTCCAGCAGCCACAAAAACTCCACTATTTTGGGTTTCCAATCCTTGATCTCTACTTATAGTTCGAAATTTGAAACCATTAACATTGTATGCAAAAAACCTTCTAGCTTGAATAAGAGGGCCTCTAGCAAGAAACCTAATATCCTCTGACACTTCTTCCTGACCATCAATTTTCATAATCTAACAAACCAAGATTCAGAATGCAATAAGTCTAGCAAGCTAGATACGATTCTACGCTTAATATTCAAATGCAATAAGTTCAAATTATTTTCAAAGCTTACCCGCTTAGCAATCCAATCAGCTACTTCTCTATTAACCTTATTCTCTATTTTTGCAGAAGACCTTGTGCGACGCCTGAGACTAGCTTTAACATAATCTCTGAACTCCCTATGTTCCATTGGTTCGGTGACTAAGAAAACAATCAAGCTTTAAAATATTAATATGGGAACACCATTATTTTTCAACTTACTCAATGTATTGGTCAACCAATTTACAATTGACTAAAACATAGCGGTGTGCTTGCAATCTCTCCAATTGTGTAAGGGTGAAAGTCTCAGCATTTCCCACAGCTCTACCTACTTGTCGAAAGATGCTGGGGAGTCCAGGAGCTATGATATTGTCATTTGGGGCATCATCAACACGCCTTGGCCGATTGAATCTTGTCTCTAGAGAGTCATCAAAATATCTTGAACAAAAGGTCAAAATCTCTTCAACTAGGTAACCTTCAGCTATAGAACCTTCCGGTTGTGCCTTATTACGTACATAGGACTTCAAGTGCCCTAAGTACCTAAGAAGACAAGGCGATATTAGTGGAGGGATACATATAAATGCAATAAATCATTTGGAAAGTCATTTACCTTTCAATAGGATACATCCATCGATAATGTACTGGTCCACCATGCTTAGCTTCATCAACCAAATGAATAGTTAAATGAACCATGACGGTGAAAAAAGATGGTAGAAATAACATCTCCATATGACAAAGTGTATTTATGATTCGTTGTTGGAGCTTATCAAGGTCCAACAAATTTAATACTTTGCCACAAAGTTCTCTGAAAAACAAACATAACTCAACCACAATTGCAACCACTGGTTTAGGAAGCACATCACGTATTGCCACAGGTAATAATTGCTCCATAAGAATATGAGAATCGTGGCTTTTTAGTCCAGAAATCTTACGATTGGCTAAGTCAATGCATCTAGAAATGTTGCTGGAATATCCATCTGGTAGTGTAACATTCTTCAAAATCTTAAGAAATACATCTTTCTTAGAATTTGTCATTGTATATATAGCCAGACAACACTTTCCCCTATCATTTGGCCATAGATCATCTCTTAAGCCCATTTCTTGTAAATCTTTCCTAGCATTCAAACTATCCTTTGATTTCCCAGGTTCATTGAGCAATGTGTACAAAACATTGTCGCAAACATTCTTTTCGATATGCATGACATCAAGGTTATGACGCAGTAAATTAAACTCCCAATATGGAAGTTCAAAGAATATACTCTTCTTCCTCCAATACTACGTGTCATTTTGTTGGCTACTTTTTTCACGAGGCCTTTTACCCAAGGTAACACAAATGTTCTCCACTTGTTTCAAAATTTCTAATCCTGACAATATCTTTGGGGGGTCTCTTAACTCTTGCTTGCCATCAAATCGAATTCGATTCAATCTAAACTTGTGATTTTTATCTAGAAAACGACAATGACCCATAAAACACCACTTCCTACTGTGACTCAATCGATGCGGCTCAAAATCAAAGTTACATGAAGGACATGCTAAACCAGTATGTGTATTCCATCCTGACAAATTACCGAGCCCTGGAAAATTACTAATTGTCCACATAAGAGCCACACGCATCCTAAACATCTCTTTTGTTGAAGCATCAAAAGTATCAACTCCTTCATTCTACAACTCCTTCAACTCTTTTATGAGAGGTTGCAAATAAATGTCTATGTCATTGCCTGGCATTTGCTTGCCAGGAATGATCATAGAGAGAATAAACGATGTTTGCTTCATACACTCCCAAGGAGGCTTGTTATATGGGATTAAAACAACTGGCCAAATACTATAATTGGTGCTAAGAGATCCGAACGGATTAAAACCATCAGTCGCAAGCCCAAGGCGAACATTCCTAGGCTCTAGAGCAAAATTAGGGTGCGTCAGATCAAATTGCTTCCATGCTTCTGAGTCTCTTGGATGCCTCATCAAACCATCTGTGTTAGTTCTCAAAGAATGCCATCTCATACTTTCAGCAGTCTTAGAAGATAAAAACAATCGTTGCAAGCGAGGCTTCAAAGGGAAGTAACGCAACACTTTTGCAGGCTTTTTCCCTTCACTCATTGGCTTTCACCTAGAAGTCTTGCATTTTCTACATGATTGTTCTTTCTTATTGTCACCCCAATACAACATACAGTTGTTTGGGCAAGCAAGGATCTTAACATAATTTAGACCTAATTTGTTAAGGATCTTTTTGGCTTCATAAAATGAACTAGGAATGTTGGCATGCTCAAATGCATCTTTTAGCAACTCCAATATCATAGACATTCCTTTGTCACTAATTCGGCACAAACACTTGATGTGATACAATTTCACCAGGAAAGACAGTTTTGAGTACTTTTCACAACCTTCATACAACTTCTGATTTGCATCTCGAAGCAACTCATAAAACTCCCCACTTTTGTCATTAGTTTCATTATTTAATACTTCATTACCATCATTACCATCATCTTCATCTTCAAACATGTGTGATACTAATGGTTTGTTTGCATAGTGTCTAGAGAAGGCTAATGCATCGTTGATCATGTTTTCCATCGTATTTTGACCATATGCTAAGGTGTCTTGCATAACAGGGTTCGAGGAAGTCCCATGTACAATTTCTTCTCCGTTTTTCACCCAATGAACATACCCAGATGGGAATCCATTCCAAAGTAAGTGCTCATACACCTCATCCCTAAACAACCACGGTCGAAACTTGCAAACAATGCAAGGACAAATAATTCTTCCCTCAATAGACTTATGCATTAATGCGAAGTCAAGAAATTGATTAACCCCGTTAATATATTGTTGCGTGTTACGCGGCATACTAATCCAAGATTTATCCATGTATAAGATTGTGCCTAAACATGTAGGCTATGTTATGTGTTAATTGACAATTAAAGAAGACAAATAACACACTATAGAGAGAATAATTATCAAATAACAAATTCAAAACCACTAAATATAGAGAACGAACTAAGATTGTGTCAAACTTGAATGCTAAAGCTAGAGATCAAGGCTATAATTGAAATCAGTGTCGTTGAATTCACTAAATCGGAGTTAGAAACTTAAAGCATGAGCAGTCGAGCACTAAATGATAACTGAAAAATGAAAAGTTAAAGAAGATTAATTTTAACATTATGGATATAATTCCAATAATTGTCAAATGAAAATTAAAAAACCAAGTGAAGTCTTTAGTTTTATTCTCCTTATTGGTACTCAATAATACGTACTTGGAGACTTTCTAAGTGAACAAACAAAATTAAAGTGGAGTACACTCCCAGCATGTAGAAGCTTTATATATTCCCTGAAAAAAAACCTGTTCAAAGCGTAATACATCATCCAGCTGGCTATTAGTACTGACAGCAAGCAGAGGTAGAACTAGACCAGATATAACAACAATTACAATAACAATAATGAAGGTGAACACTCGACAATATTTTTCATTGCAAGAATGACATGAAACTAAATTGCAAAGTAATATGATGAGTATGAAATTTGGGATAAAATCTGAAAGGCCTTGGATCTGTGCCAGGGATAGGTGGTGTATGCCTGAGATAATTAAACTTGCAGAGAGTATAAGTATCCAAATGATACAAAGTATTAAAGCAACCACATCATCAGCATTCTTTTCAAATCTTATATATAAAAGTTAGAATACATAAGAACAAATCTGAGATTCCAAAACCCTGACCTACCCCAAAGAAAACACCTAGAACATGGACAGCATGGAACCTTAATTGTTTGATAATTTTGTTTCCTTGTGATAAACAGAAAATGGAGATATGGTTAGCAACTGATATGGGCAACTATACGTTGGCTTATATGAGTTTTGGATGGCAACATCACATATTTTCACAAGGCAAAAATAGCACATGCATGCGCACCCTAACTGCTTTAACGCATATGTTCATAGTGATATATATACCTGTCACTCCACCATAATTTTTTATCAATGGCTAGATAAATGACCAGAATTTTTACAAAGACATGTTCATAGTGATATATATACCTGTCACTCCACCATAAACCACGGAATCAGATCCTCCTTTTATCATTTATATAAGGCAATTTCTTGTTTATTTTGGTTGGAATACATACAAATGTAAACATGTGTTAAAGTACCTAAAGAGTATTGGTAATCATACAATGTGCATTCTTGAATATATAAAGGTGCTTAGAGCAGAAGTTTTGGTTGGCGGTGTGGACAGAAAGGGCTGACCTATGCAAAGCATGAAAGGGGAAGAGGCTTAGGGGACAAGACAGAGTAGGAGAATTGGAAGCAGCTAAGCTTAGTTGCCTTATGATTTAGTCCCCATATAGCTGACTAGGCCATAAATGCATTCTACAACAGAAAGTTGGAGATACCCTCACAGCTTGGCGTTAGGAGAAAGGATTAATTCTAGGTTGTGTTCCAAATAATTGTCTCTTGCATCACTAATCCTTATTGACCTCCAGTAATAAATTGATGCGTGAAACTGAAAGCATTAACATAGAAAATTCGTTTTTAAGGCAATATTTTACCATAGGCTAACCCCCTTTTTATTCGAGTTAAAATAAGCTTATAAGGCATATACTTGAGATTGGTTAAAATCTCTTCAACACATAGATAACCTTAACAATTTAAGAAGGGGTAAGTACTTATTGAACAACACATGGCAATGCATGAAAGAGTTCAGGGTGACATATGATCCTACATTTGGATTCGTCATCAACACATAGAAAACTACATTTTCATTGAATTTTGATTTTTTTAACGCATAATGTTTGTTGATCACATTGGTTTTTTATATTTCTTATCTTTTAGCTGCTCAGATTGATCAATCATATGTCCTTTTACTATAATGAAAATTAAAATTAGAGAGGTGTTGGTTCCTGTCATGCTGCACAAAGTGTGTTTCCTAAAGTAGGTGTTAAACATTAGAAACAATTATGTAAATCTTCAAGAATGGAGGAATTAAAAATCACAAGCAGTAAAACACTAATTAAAAAGAGAATTGACCATCTAAAAGAATAAATCAGAAGGTTCTGGTACATACCTTAGAGGACGATGAAGTGGTTCCATGGCAAAGGGAAGAGGTAACAGATTTGTAGCAAGAATGAACGGTCTTGAACAAACACACATATGAGAGATTCTAGTCAATGTCAGAGTTGTGAACTTCTAGAAACTCTGTGAAGGCAAACACACACATATGAGGGATTTCATGAAATCGAAGAAGCCACAAGCCATAGATTGAACCCTAGATCAAAGCTAAACTCTAAATCAGAGGTAAAAGGCACAGATTGAGAAATTGGAGAAGCCAAAGATAGAAATATCTGAATCAGAGGTAAATGTTCTGTCAAAATCAAAGGAACACGCGAGAGAGAGAGAGAGAGAGAGAGAGAGAGAGAGAAAGATAGACGTACGGTGGTGAGGGTGAAGGCAACGACGGCGATAGCGACGGAGATGGTGACGACGATGGCGACGATGGCAGCGACGATGGCAACAGCAATGACGATGGTGACGACGAGTGCGTTTTCAAGCAAATGTGAATGGTTCTTCGTAGTGAGCACCGGAGGAGTTTATGCGAGCAACATTTTGAATGAAATGCCCAAACGAGTAGTACACATGAATTAAATATTCAATAAAAAAATTTTAAAATTAAAAAACCGTCGGAATATCACACTATAACCGCCAGAAAAAAATATTTTGTGGCAATTCATTGAACTGCCAAAAAATTCATTATTTACTGGCAATTACTAAAACTGCCAGAAAATAACCCCCACAAATTAACACTTTTTTTGTAGTGTATATTGCAACGATATGATCATTTCCATTTCTATATACAAGGGAAAATGGACTTACCTGGAGCTCCATGCCCACAGGCGACTGCAAGTGTGGTCCAACTTGAACCTGGCTTCGGAAACTTAGCTGTCCCAAAATCGGAGACATGAGCTTCATATTCCGAATCAAAAAGAACATTCTTGCTTGATATGTCACGATGGACTACAGGAGGTGTGCAACCATGATGCATATATGATCAAGCACTAGCCACACCTTTAACAACATTCACTCTCTTTTCCCAATCAAATGCAGTTGCCTGTGTTTCATTGCTTAGTACTTGATCCAAACTGCCACCATCCAAGAACTTATATACCAAAAATGAGAATCGTGAATGCTGGCAAAATCCATATAGCTTTATGATGTTGCGGTGCTTGATTTCTGTCAATGCTTTGATTTCATTTTCAGATTCTTTCAAATTGGACTTCTCCTCCCCATCTGTTTCCATGTGGAGTTTCTTCATAGCAACAAGCAAACCTTAAGGCAACTCAGCCCTGTAAACAGATCCTTGCCCTCCCATTCCAATGAGATATTTGTCATCAAAATTCTTGGTAGCTTCAATGATGTTTTCAAACATCATTTTTCCATCATGGCTCCATATGGAAAAGTTTGTGCTTCTTTAGCCGGGACTTCTTTGGAAGGCTTCCGTTACTTTACTCCCAACCAAGTTTGGGAGTAACTTACTTTTAAAAGTTAAAAATAACCCCGCATAAAATCGCAAAAAAAAAGTGTCTTTTTGTTTATTTGCAAAACAAAGGTTTCCCCTTCCCCTCCCAGAGTTTGTGTTCAATAGAGGCCTGTCACCAAGGTTGTTGCGCGGTGTGGCTTGGAGGGTGCCGACCTTGATAGCATTCTTCTTGATGGAGGCCGGTGACATGTCTCGGGCTGCGGTAGCAACAAGGGAGGTTCTGGGCGAGGAGGTTGGGGAGGTTGAGGTAAGCAGAGGGGCCATGGAGGTAGAAGAAGGTAGTGTCGTAGGCGTGTGAGTGGCAATGGGGGTGGAGTAAGAGCTGAGCCAAATCTTGGAACACTTGTTAGGCTCTCGAATCTCCGCAACCTACTTGCCCCACTTCCTCATCCTGATTCCCTTGTACCTTGTTGTTGTTGCTATTGTTGTTGTTGTTATCTCACTCTCTATCCTTCTCTTCTTCCTTGTGCCTCTCTTCTTTCTGTTGTTGTCGTTGCCGATAGAGAAGACGATGTTGGGTTAGGAGGCTCTTTGGCGGATGTGGGTGGAGATAGTGGCAGCGGGGTGGTCCACATGGCGGGCCAAAATGGGGTTTGTCCAATCCCTTATCTATTTCCTTCTTGCTATCATTTTTTAGCATCATCTTAGATTGCCTTGAGTGACATGGAACAAAGTTTTGTCGCAAAGGCATCATCGCTTCAAAGCTTTTTTTTTGGGGGCGTGATTGGTGAATATGAATATAGAAATGGAGTTCCTATGTCAGATTCCAAATATTGCTTTAATTCCTTAGTTGTCCCCTTCTTGAACTTCCAAGGAAGGTTGTGGCCATGTCAATGGAGTTGAAGATTTTGATGGATGAGGTGCTGGTGGAAGAGGACATGATGCAAGGGGAGCAATTAGAAGAGCCATTTTCATAGGCCTCTATTTGCAAATCAAAAAATAAGATACCCATTTTGCAATATAAAATCCTAATATTTTATAATTTTACACATAGGAACAACTAACTCCCAAATTTAAAGGGGAGTAATGTAACACAAGCCTTTTTTATTGCACTTCTACAAAGAATATACATTGAAACTCCCACAACACAAAGTACAAGTACTAGCGCTACAAGGATGAGAAATAATACCATTAAGATGGCTTTGTGACTCTTGTGGCTGCGGTTGGTTGTGCACAACACCAAGCCAGTGACATTACCGCACAAGCCTTTGTTATTTTTCAACAATTCAATTGAAGCATTAAGAAAGGCCTGATTGTTTAGAAGTGGCCCTACTAACGGGTTGTATGATATGTTGACAGAAATCACGCTTGACATGTCACCAAAACTGGATGGAATTGTGCCAGAAAGATTATTGCGGGAGAGGTTCAACCATTGCAATTGCTTCAACTGTCCAAGCACTATTGTTATTGTCGCATTCAATAAATTCCCGCTAAGATCAAGAGAATAAAGAGGTTGAAATGGGTCAAACTCAGAGGGGATGCTTCCCTCTAGTTTGTTGTTGCTCGAGTTCAATTCCGACGAGTTGGGTAAACCCACAACTTGTTTTGGAATGTTTCCCGCTAATCTTGAGTTCAAGCAGGTTTTTCAAATTCCCTAGTTCTTTTGGAACCTTTCCAGTCAATTGGTTTGAAGAAAGGTGAAGCCTGCCTAGCTTAGTAGCCTCACAAGTTGTACTGGTATAGCACCAGAAATATTGTTGTTGGATAAGATAAAGTTCTCTAGATTAATGGCACTTCCCGGAGTCTGGTGAAATTTGGCCATAACATTTATTGTCACTCGGATCAATATGTTTCAAATTCGGACATATGCCAAAATTTTGTTGTATGTCTGTTGGTTTCCCTCTAACGTGATTCTAAAAATACCGTAGCAGTTCTTCAAGCTTCTCGGAACTGGACCAGTAAAACGGTTATGAGCAGCACCCAAGAGCACTAGTGACCCACCTAAGCAGATTTGAGGTGGCAAATGGCCGGTGAAATCATTTTGAGCCACTAAAAAGGAATATTTGTTGCTAATGTTATTCATGACCCGTGGAATGCTGCCATTAAGTTTGTTGTTGGACAATTCTAGCAAAAGAAACAATGTCTACGGAGCGAGTGGACATCTGAAGGGGATGATTATTCAGTTATTGTCAAAAGAAAAATAAAGAGAACCAGAAATCAACGAAGACCGACCCAAATAAAGCTTTCATTAGAAATCAATATCGGGAAGAAGACAACAATTCACATCTATAAAATATGGAACTATGAAATCCAATTTAACAATTTTTTTTTTTATTGGCCTATGCTCCACGGAGCTCCCACACACTCAGCATGACAAAATCTTAACTCTTTGGGGGCGGAGGAATCGTCTCGTCCGTGGCGTTCGGTGCGGCAGTGGCAAGGGAAGGGCGCCAAACGCGTCAGAATGTTTCCTTTGGTGGATGGTTCACAACCACGTGATGAGTTATATCGAGAACGACTTATGTCCCAGATGCTGCTCCTTCCTTCTCGGAAGACATTCCTTCCTTCCGTGAACGAAGTAGCAGAGTGGAGTGGCTGATTGGCTTTCAAACCATGATCACTCTCTCTTGTGGTCTTGGAACTCGTGTTTTGCACTATCCTCCACAGTTGCTGCTTTGAAAGACACACTATGGGAGCTAGAGAAATTCTTGCATGATTTGGAAGTATTATGTAGTTGCATGTCCAATTAATTATATAAATACATTTTATATGGGATTATGTGTTAATGATGAATCTTATATAAAATATACTTATATGATTAATGAGAAGCCAATATGATCTTTCTAAAACTATGCAAGTCTTCATCATCGGAGCTAATCTTGCATCTCCCGTAAATGTCGGAGTAGTTTTTTAGTGGCCAAGGCCATCTTGGTTATCCAAAAAAATAAAAATTGCTATTATAATTCTTATGTGTGTTGTTGTAATTTTCATATGTTTATTATTATTATTAGTTAATTTTAATTTAATTTATATAAAATATTTTGTATTTTTAATCAAAATAATGATTTAAAAATGGTCTTATTAACAAATATAATTATATTTAAATTTATTGTTAAATTAGTTGATTAATTTAATTTTCTTAGGATTTTTAATATTAATGGCATTATTTTTATGTAGCCAATAAATATCATAAGTATTTAAAATTAATTTTTATATAATTATTTAGATCTAAGTATTAAATTATTTTCTTTAAAATTTCCTTGATACACCAAGCATTCTAAAAACATAATCCATATAATAAAATTTTACAGCTATTCAATAATGTGTTATCATATTATATAGTGAATTTAATATATGATAAATTATATAACTCTTTGATGTGAGTATAATGTTTTTTTTAATTAGAATTCTCTAAAGCAAAAATTACTCTAAACTGAGAAAGTGAGTGAGTCTTCACCTTTGAACCAATAAATTATATTATATATGAAAACTATCAAATCATTTAATGATAAATGTGCCTCATTGTTTTACTTTAGAATAGTTCTTATTTTAGAGAATCTAAATCTAATTTTACTATATTGATAATGTAAATTGATTAAATATATAACTAATTTAGTACACCAAATTGTCTTAATTTAAAGAATAAAAATAACGAGAAAATTTATTATGAAAATTAAGGGGTTGATACCAACAAATAATGGTATCGTATGTTTAATAATCTATATAATAATAAATTAGAGGAGAAATATGGTCTAGAATTTTGTTATATGACAATTATATGTTATAGAATTCTATCATAGCGTAATTAATACTAAAATAAAAATATTGTATTAAAACATATGAATTATTATCTGATTGTCGATAACTTTAAAATTAATTATTATTCAATGAATAATTAATTTCATAATTTTTGTTGAAATTCAATGAATACATAACCTAGAATTTTGTCACGTGACAATACCTGATTGTTAAACACCATGAAATCAATTATTAGTTAGTGAATAGTTAATGTCATAATTTTTTCTTTGATTTTGAAATTAAAAAAATATCTCAACTATTTAAGCGAAGAACCATATCGAGAAAAAGCATTGTACTTGGAGTATACTTCTCTCGCTTTTTAGTTTTCCCCTGATTTTTCCAGAATTCACTATTTGAAGATAAAGATTATTTTCATGATATACAGGTGAGAAGGGGAGAAGAGTTAGAGAACTAACATCAATGATGCAAAAGAGATTCAAGTTTTTTAAAAACAATGTGGAGCTCGATGTTGAGAAGGTCAATAACCCTTGAACAAATTGTTTCTTACGTATTAAGCATAAAAACAAAACCACAAGATTGAACCTTCAACTAAAGGCTAGTATACATTTCCCTTCTTATCATTGAAAATTCGAGAATAGACAAATTGTGTTTATTTAGATTTTTTTTCATTTTGACTAATGATCCTTTTTCCTTAATTGATTTTGAGAACTTGAGAAATTTAAGATGATCAAAATGAAATTTTATTATTTATTTATCTCAAAATATCGTCAACTACGCATGCATTATCTAGCCCATTTTTTTTTTTGCGATACTTATTCAAAAGAAGGCTTAACCTAGTAAGAAAGCAAATACAGTAACAACCAAAGTTCAAGGATACACAAAAAGAAACCCAACCTGGACTACCACAAAATATCTAATCTAGTATACCCATTAGCATAACACCTATTTCGTACCAAATTCCGCCCACAATCTACACCTATTTACAACTTCAGTCATAAGGTTGTGAGAGATATTCCTCTTGATCAAGTAAATTGTCAACCAAACTGTGAGAGATCCATGATGTTCATACCTTGGATCCACTCATAAATCATCCAATAGTCTTTACAATTTTCCACCATTAAGAGGCAATGCTTATCATAGATGGAATAGACGGCGGGAGATTGAGGAAGAGGACCGAACAACTTAAATGGTTGTCGCCATTTTGGGTGTGATTATTATTATTATTATTTTGTGAACTAGGTGTGTTTATTAACTAAGGCAGAAAAATAAAAACTATCGTGAAGGTAAATAATAAGAATGACCAGAACATATAAGATAATTTGTTTATAGAAGCTATAGTATTATTCTCAACTGTTTTATAATTTTTTTATTCTATAAAATAATTATGTGAATTGATTTTCATTTTGAATTATTATCATATTATAAAATCTATACATATAATTTAGAGGTGGGAATAACTTCGGTGACCTATCAGAGGCCTACAGCCTAACCTACTTAAGAGTTGGTTTAGCCTGGCCTACTTAATAAGAAGCCAAGTCAAGGTCTTCTAAGAATTTTATTTACTTGTACGGATCAAGCTTCATGACTTTGGAAAAAAACTTATTAAGGTTATAGCTCAAAGTCATTGATATGACCATTTATGTGTTATAATATTTAAATATTTATATAATTTAATTATTTATGTAATTTAATTTTTAATAAAAATATTTAAATTTATAAAATAATTCCAATACTTATTTTCTAGAAAAAATATTCATTTTGATCTCTAATAAAAATTTTAGAGAATAAATTAGTCCCTCAAAATTTAAAAATCTACAAGTAATCTTTTACCATTTTAAAAGAGGATATATTAGTCTCTTTATACAGATTTATATCATAAAAAAATCCGTAATATTTCTGTACGAAAGAACTAATATAGCTCCATTTTTTAATAGTGAGAAACTACTTATAGACTTTCAAATGTTGAGGGACTAATTTATTCTCTAAAATTTTTATCAAAGACCAAAATAAGTATTTTGTCTATTTTCCATACATCTTTTTAAAATGTTTTTATCTGTTAACCCGTTGATCTTTTACATTATAGGACTATTAGCATATTTAAATAACTTAGGTGGCATTTGGTATGTTACCTATTAAAATTGTAAGTAAATAGATTATTACTTAGAAAAATTATTACCTTTTAAATTGTTGGTAATATTAAATGTAGTGTTTAGTATGCATAGGTAATCTAAGTGGTAATTTATATTACGGTGTTTGGTATATCAAAAAATTACTAGATAATATATGCATTAAATCAATATAATAATAATAAAAAAATTTAATTAGTATTATTATTAATTATTAGTTATAATAATATATAATTAATAATAATTATTAATTAATAAGAATAAGAAAATTTAATTATTAATATAATTAATATTTAATCACAATAATAATTATAATTACTATATATAATTCATCATGATGATATTAACAATAATAATAATTATAATTATTATATATAATTAATCATAATAATATTAACAAAAGTAATATTATTATTAATTAATAATAATTAATATTATTTTTAATAATTAATAACAACAACAACAATAATAATAATGATAATAATGGAAGGATTGCCACATTTGTGGTAATCCACATTACTACATGTTAATGGAGTAATCCGCAATACCTTAGAAGTCTGAATTACCAATAATATTATCCTGCCAAACAGGATAATATTATGGGCCCATACAATTTAATTAAATATTACTAATAATACCTATGGATTATCCCATATCAAATGCTAGCTTAATGTAAAATAGACCTTTAGATTGATCTTCAAGTTAGATCAAATAATTTTTAGAAAGATAGACCATGTCTTAGGGGTTGAAGAAAAAACATACAATCTTTTCAAGTTATCTAGCATCAGCCCTACATACACAATTCATGGATTACGGCCTAGTTCGGTAATGCTCTTTGAATGGGTGCTCTGACTTATGAAAAATATAAGCCAATTTTTTTATTTGATAAATTGAAAAGCTGAGTGTTTTTGTTCTTAGTTTTTGAGAGCCATGGAGTGCTCTTGGAAGCTCTTATAGAATATTTTTTGGAGTTGACTTGTGCTCTTCAAAATTTAAAAGATTAATATAACTTTATTCTATTTAATGATATTAAAAATAAAAATTATTCTCTTTAATATTTATAATTATTATAGTCATTTTATATATTAAAAATAATTTTATTAAATACTACTTTTATTATTTCTACTTATTGAGGGCAAATTTTATGTTATTTTATTAAATAATATTATTATAATTTTTTAAAAGTAGCTTTTAGAAAGTCAAAAAAACTCAACAACTTTTAAAAAAAAGTTATAACAATACTAAATCAAACTTACATCCGGAAGTGATGTTCCTTCAAAGCATTATGCATGCCACATCCACGGAAAGGCTAAGTGGCTAACCACGGATTATTTTAAAACTTTTATTAAAGAACTTAAATAAGTACTTAGACCTTTTCTTAGCAAGAATATATATATTTTTCATGTAGTTAATGTGGCCAAATTAACAACTGAGTTCATTCAATAATAATAATAATAATAATAATTATTATTATTATTATTATTTGCTTCTTTTTGTGATTAATATCGAAAAGTACTTTTTCATCTGGACTAATTGAAAAGTTAACAATAACTTTGCTCTACTTCAATTGAAAAGTTAATAATGACGTTGCTCCACTTTTGTTCATGCATGTTGACACAGCACACTTATCTCTTTTGGTAGGTACAACACACTTATCTTTGACAAGACACGCTTATCTACGAGTCACCTACAAATTCAGGTAGATGGCCCAGATCAAAAACCTAGCTAGACTTTGCTGGTGAAAACATAAACAAACAAAGTAACTTATATATCTTTTTATGCATTAGAATAAAAAGTATAAATCAAAATATTAAATTTATTCTTTCGTAGTGCACATTTTTCTCATTTTTATTATAATATATCTTTTGGTAAAATTTATGTAATAATTAATGTATAATAGGTGATAAATTCTTTAGAAAAATTATATTTTAAAATATTTTATTTATTTTTATATATAACCCGTGCAAAGCAGGGGTACTATAACTAGTAATATATTAAAGAAGAATACATAGTCTAGAATTATGTAATGCGATAATTACATGATCTAGAATTCTATTACTTGGTAATTAATATTAAAATAAAATAATTTTATTAAATTTGGCATATGAATCATTATATTGTCAATAATTCTAAAATTAATTATTATTCAATGAATAATTAATTTCATTTTATTTCGAAATTTAAACTATACATAACTTAGAATTTTGCCATGTGACAATTACAGGATATAGAATAATGTCATGTGGCAATTAATACTAAAATGTTTTGTTAAATTTGACATGTAAATCATTACCTGATTGTTAATCACTCTGAAATTAATCATTATTTAATAAATAATTAATGTCATGAATTTTTTTATTTTCAAATTCAAAATATCTCAACTACATAAACAAAGAACCATACGGGGAAAAAGTGTTGTCCTTGGAGTGTACTACTCTCTCTTCCTTTTTTTTTTTTTTTGAGTTTTCCCATGATTTTTTTAAAAATTTACTATTTGAATATATTAAAGATCTTTTTCATGATATATAGGTGAAAAGGGAAGAAGAATTAGAGAACTAACATCAATGATGCAGAAGAGATTCAAGTTTTTAAAAATAATGTGGAGCTCGATGTTGAGAAGTTCAATAAGCCTTGAACAAATTGTTTTTTATTTCTTAAGCATAAAAAAGAAAGCTCAAGATTGAACCTTCAAGTAAAGGTTAGTATACATTTCCCTTTTTATTATGGAAGATTAGAGAGTAAACAAATTATGTTTGTTTAGATATTTTTTATTTTGAGTGATGATCTTTCTCTTAATCGATTTTAAGAACTTGAGAAATTTAGTATGATCAAGATGAAAAATTATTTTTTATTTATTTGTTTCACAATGTTGTCGATTGCGCATGCATCATCTAGCGTACTGTGATATATTCCTCTTGATCAGGTAAATTTTCAACCCAACAATGGGAGATCTATGATATTCATACCTTGATCCACTCATAAATCATCCAATGGTCTTCACAATTTTCCACCATTAAGAGGCAATACTTGTTATAGACGGAATCTAAAATGGGGGTTTGAAAACGACTTAAATGGTTGTCACTATTTTGGGTGTGATTTTTTTTTCTTCGGTGAAGTGGGTGTGATTATTAACTAAGGCAAAAAAATAAAAATTTTCATGGAACTGATAGTAAGAACGACCAAAACACATGAGATAATATGTTTATAGAAGTTATAGTCTTGTTCTCAACTATTTTATAATCTTTTTACGCTATAAAATAATTGTGTGAATTAATTTTATTTTAAATTATTATCATATAATAAAATTTGCATGTATAATTTAAAGGTGGGAATAAATTAGGTGGTCTATCAGAAGCCTACAACCTAACCTACTTAAGATTTCATTTAGTTTAACCTATTTAATATAAGGCAATTTAAGGCTTTCTAAGAAGTTTATTTACTTACAAGGATTAAGCTTCATGCCTAAGCCGAGCCATTTATCATTGATATATCTATAGGTATATATATAAAGAATTCTAAGACATATTTTCTATGCGTCTTTTTAAAAGGTTTTTATCTGTTAGCTCTTTGATCTTTTGAAATATAGAACTATTAGCATATTTAAAGAGCTTATTGCAAAGTAGACGCACAATTCATGGGCCACATCCTGAAGTGATGTCCCATCGGAGCATTATACATGCCACATCTTTAATTCCCTCAATGTCTATTGGAAGACATAAAGGCTAATCACGGGTTATCTTAAAACTTTTAATAAAGAACTTAAATACGAACTTAGACCTTTTTAGCAAGAATACATGCATTTTTCATGTAGTTTATGGGGCCAAATTAATAATTGAGTTCATTCATATATTAGTTATTTTCTTTTTTCTTTTGACTAATATCAAAAATATTTTTTCATTTGGATAAAGGGTATGTTTGTTTGTAATTTTTTTAATAAAAAATTATTTTTTATTAAAAATATTTTTATATATTTAAATAATTTTTAAAAAATAATTAAAATCTAAAAAAATTATTTTCAATTTTTTAAAAATTAAAAAAATAATTATTTTAAAAAATATTTTTTAATTTTTCTAATTATATAAAAAATTTAAATTTCATAATTATTTTTTAAAAAAAATAGTAAGAAACGCATCCTAATTGAAAAGTTAATAATAACTTTGCTCTACCTTTATTGAAAGGTCAATAATGACTTTGCACTACTTTTATTCATGCATGCTGACACAGCACACTAGTCTCTTTTGGTAGGCACAACACACTTATCTTTGACAAAACACTTATCGGCGAGTCACCTACAAATTCAGGTAGATGGCCCAGATCAAAAACCTAGCTACACTTTGCTGGTGAAAACATAATCAACAAAGTTACTTATGTACGATACACACACAGTGACAAAGTAAACAAGCTAACGGTAAAAAATACTACGAAGTAATTAAATGCTTCACAGGAGTTGTCCAATTCTGATCATAGGAAACTGGTCCACTAAAGGGGACTTTCCCTTCATAAGCTCTTTAGATACTTCATCCATGGTTGGGCGAGATTGTGGACTTTGACTCAAGCAATTAAGTGCCAACTTTGCAATCAAGATGATATCCCCAACAACTGAGTTGTTAGGATGAGGAGGCCGTTGGTCTATAACATCAACCAATAGCAAATCGTAAGTCACTGATGCTGTAGATGATGACAACAATGAAGCGACGAAATCTGCTGGATGCTTTCCCATAAGGATCTCCATACAAAGTACTCCAAAACTATAAACATCACATTTCTCGGTCACTTCCATAGTCTGAGCAAGCTCTACAATAAAATAAAATTTTAAAGTTATACATGAAGCAACATACAGTTATGGTATGAAAAGCAAGTTTAGTGACTTATATTTTCGAAATGGATTTTGATATTAGCACATCATTTGATTGCTTCACTTTTTGCATACTGCAATTCTTGCCTTGGGATTAGTCTAGTCCAATTCCTCTGCCGCTCAACCAATCCCTTAACAGAATTTCAGTACAAAAAAGTGGAGCAATAAATTGCAATTATGTGATCATTTCCATTTCTAAATACAAGGGAAAATGGACTTACCTGGAGCTCCATAACCATAGGTGACTGCAAGTGTGGTCCAACTTGAACCTGGCTTCAGAAACTTAGCTGTCCCAAAATCAGAGACATGAGCTTCATATTCTGAGTCTAAAAGAACATTCTTGCTTGATATGTCACGGTGGACTATAGGAGGTGTGCAATCATGATGCATATATGATAAAGCATTAGCCACACCTTTAACAACATTCACTCTCTTTTCCCAATCAAATGCAGTTGCCTGTGTTTCATTGCTTAGTACTTGATATAAACTGCCACCATCCAAGAACTTATATACCATAAATGAGAATCGCGAATGCTGGCAAAATCCATATAGCTTTATGATGTTGCGGTGCTTGATTTCTGTCAATGCTTTGATTTCATTTTCAAATGCTTTCAAATTGGACTTCTCCTCCCCATCTGTTTCCATGTGAAGTTTCTTCACAGCAACAACCAAACCTGAAGGCAACTCAGCCCTGTAAACAGATCCTTGACCTCCCATTCCAATGAGATATTTGTCATCAAAATTCTTTGTAGCTTCAATGATATTTTCAAACATCATTTTTCCATCATGGCTCCATATGGAAAAGTTTTCTTCAGATGGTGCTTCTTTAGCCAGGGCTTCTTTCTTTCTTGCACTTCTACAAAGAACATACATTGAAACTCCCACCCCACAGAGTACTAGTACTAGTGCTCCAAAGATAAGAAATAATACCATTAAGAGGGCCTTGTGACTCTTTTGGCTGCCGTTGGTTGTGCACAGCACCAAGCCAGTGACATTACCGCACAAGCCTTTGTTATTTTTCAACGATTCAATTGAAGCATTAAGAAAGGCTTGATTGTTTGGAAGCGGCCCTTCTAACTGGTTGTATGATATGTTGACAGACTTCAAGCCTGACATGCCACCAAAACTGGACGGAATTGTGCCAGAAAGATTATTGTGTGATAGGTTCAACCACTGCAATTGCTTCAATTGTCCAAGCACAGATGGTATTGTTCCATTCAATAAATTCCCGCTAAGATCAAGAGAATAAAGTGGTTGAAATGGGTCAAACTCAGAGGGGATGCTTCCCTCTAGTTTGTTGTTGCTCAAGTTCAATTCCAACAAATTGGATAACCCCACAACTTGTCTTGGTAAGTTGCCACTCAACTCATTTCCTGCTAGATGCAAGAGTTGAAGATCCTGCAACGTTCCTATTTCTGTTGGAATGTTTCCTGAAAGATGATTGTTGCTGATCTTGAGTTCAATCAAGTTTTTCATATTCCCTAGTTCTTTTGGAACATTTCCAGTCAATTGGTTTGAAGAAAGGTGAAGCCTGCCTAGCTTAGTAGCCTTAATAAGTTGTACTGGTATGCCACCAGAAATATTATTGTTGGATATGATCAAGCTCTCAAGTTTATGGCACTTCCCCCAGTCCGGTGAAATTTGGCCATAAAATTTGTTGTCACTCAGATCAATATATTCCAAATTCGTATATATGCCAAAACCTTGTGTTATCTCTTCTTCCATTTGGTTTCTGTCTAGCCTGATTCTTTTAATACTTGAGCAGTTCTTCAAGCTTCTTGGTACTGGACCGGTAAAACGGTTGTGAAAAGCACCCAAGTACGCTAGTGACCCACCTAAGCAGATTTGAGGTGGCAAGTGGCCAGTGAAGTCATTTTCGGCAACTAGAAAGGAATACATGTTGGTAATGTTATTCATGACTTGTGGAATGCTGCCTTTAAGTTTGTTGGTGGACAATTCTAGCACGAAGAGGCTTTTCAAGTTTCCAATTGTCTCAGGAATAGATCCAGAGAGTATGTTACCTTGGAGACGAAGGACATACAAATTGATCAGATTACCTATAGAGGCAGGAATTGATCCAGACAATTTATTAAAGCCTAGGTATAAGTAGATGAGCTTTGTCATGTTCCCAATGGTAGAAGGAATGGGTCCAGAAAGGCGGTTGTCATCAAGTGTAAGGGACTCCAAATTGGCCAAGTTTTCTATGGAAGCAGGGATTGATCCGAAAATTTGATTGTTATGAAGGTATAGCAAGGACAGGTTAGACATGTTCCAGACGGAGGGTGGGATTTGCCCAGAAAGCGTGTTATTAGAAAGGTAAAGTAGCTGTAAATTGCTCAGGTTACCGATTGCAGAAGGGATAGTACCAGAAAGAGTGTTCGTTGACAAATCAATTGCCTGAAGGTTTGTCAACATTCCAATTTCTTTGGGAATGGAACCAGAAAGGTGATTAAATGCAAGAGTAAGATACTTGAGGTTGTTCAATTTCCCAATCCCAGGAGGAATGTAGCCAGAAAGATTGTTGACTCCTAAATCTAGATATGATAAGTTGGTCAAATTTGCTAAATCAAGGATTGGTCCACTTAGATAACATGAGTAAAGATCAAGCCCGTTTAAACTCCTCAATGCCCACATTTCTTTAGGAATAGAACCATCAAAAGAATTATATGAAAAGTTCAAGTGATTAACTCTGGAAATGTTACCAATTTGTGGGGGAATGGTTCCATAAAAGGAATTGCTATTAATATCTATGCTGACAAGGTTGGGGAATGAGGAGAAACTGAGGGCGTGGAGTGTACCTTTCAGTTGATAGTTTTCAAGATTTATGCTGGTGACAGACTTGGATTTATCACATTGAATTCCTCGCCATCTGCACGGACTGGTACCTGCCCAAGATGACAACGCAACTTGGCTATGGTTGTCAAGGCTGGCTTTCCACTTTAAGAGAGCATATGCTTCACTGTTTTCAGTTGCAGCTTCATCACGAACAGTACGAACAGTAGCAATTGTGGCAGCAGATGCCAAAGAAGCAATTTTGGAAAAACCAGCAACTTGTGGTGAAGAGAGTTTTAGAAGGACAGAAAGGAATAGGAAGAGGATCCGCCAGCACGCTAGAATCTTGATGGACGCAATCTTTTCAGACATGGGCAGCATGATTCAAGTATAAAACAAGACAATCAAAGGCTGCAGATATTCTTGTACATGGATGGTTTGGGGGTGATGATCGAAGTTCTGTGGATATGAATGCATATAAAGGAAATAACCGAGTGGCATGAGCGATGAGTATTGTGGTTGACCTGAATACATTTTTGTAAAGTCTTGCACAAACGCAATAAACGTTTATGCACTAGGCTTTCCTGAAGACACCTTCTTCAAAGATAGTATCTTATTATTTAATTACTCCTTTTCTCAAACAAAACTCGTGTTTCATAATTCACATTAGCTTGTCAAAGGTATGTAATGTCGATTTCACATCTGAAAGAGACATGATTGACAAGAAATAAAGAAGACCAGCCCAAATAAAGATGGAAATGGAATCCTTTTTTTTGACTTTCATAAAAGAAAGCTTTCATCAGAAATCAATGGGAAGAAGACTTATCAACATCTATAAAATACAGAACTATGAATACCCGCTTAACAATTTTGATTGGCCTATGCTGCTTCTCGCACACTTGGGCATGACAAAATCTGGATTGTTTACTAAAAGGAAGATATTTATTGTAATTTTTATTATGTCGATCTGTTGTCATTTTTATTTAATTTATAAAATATTTCTACTTTTATTCTTTATTAAAATATTAATTTATATTATCAATTACAATCTTATTAAAACTTATTATTAATTTAATTAATAATTAATTTAGTTCTTTTTAATCTTTAATATTGACCATATTTTAATTTTTATGTCATCATTAAACATTATAACAATTTATGTAATTATTTATATATTCAAATGATTGGTCACAGTAAAGTAGACTATAATTCGAACAAATTTTACTTACAATATTTTGAATCTTGAAATCGCCAAGCAATTTCTAAAAATCACAATAATATGATTATCTATATCTAACTATTAAATTATTTTCCAAAATTTTTCTTGAAACATTGAGTATTTTAAGAACATTGTTAGTATAAAATTTCTTTGATAGCCATCTAATAATGTATTATTATAATATTTGCAAAATTCAATATTTCATGTAATTTTATTTTATTTTTTTATATCAGCATTGTATACTTACTAAATATATAACTAATTTAATGCATCAAGTTGTCCTAATTTTTAAGAATAGAGTTGAGAAAAGATATAGTAAAAAGCAAAGAGTTTATACTAAGAAATCTTGGTATCATATGCTTATTAAATTATTTTTAGAACTATATAGACACAAGATGGTTGGGTATATTTGTTGTATATTATAATTTATTCGTTCACATTTATTTTTATTTGTTTTCACTCATGGACTTTGTTAGAAGATAGTTACTGCAATAGCTTTTAGATAATTATTGTATTAAGAAAGATTTAATAATTCAATATTTAGATCTAAGTACGTATATTAAATAATTTAATTATAAATACTTGGTGTAATATTTAGTAGCCACATAAAAAAATGTGATCAATATTATAAATTTCAATAAAATCAAATTAAATATAACTGATTGAAACAGAGTTATAATCAATAAAAAATTAACTGTAGACTAATATTTTGATTAACAAAGGGAAAAAATATTTTGTAGTAATTAATTGAAAACTAGCTGATCATAAGTAGTACTAAAACATATTGGGAATCCGCAGGGATAACAGAGAAATTTATTTCCAGGTGAGGAGTTCATTTCAGATTGAAATTGATGGATCTTAACCCTTTAATAGAATGAATTCTAACTAAAATATAGTTTGCTATGAACGGGCAAGCAATTTATTTTAATTTAACCAACATATTGTTTTTATTAAAATTAAAATTTCATTTTAAAAAAAAAATCTAAAGTGAGTCTCTTAAGAGAACCCAGAACCCTTATGTTATGTTTGAATATTTCTTTGAGGGGGAAAAGGATGGAAAGAAAAAAAAAATAAAAAGAGAGGAATGAAAGAAAGGGAATGGAAAGGGAGTTAAATTCTCTAGTTTGGATGCTTAAGTTGGTTAATGAAGAAAAGGTACAAAAAATTATGTTCCCCTTATGTAATTTAAAATAATTTCCCCCCATCTAGCCCCTCAATTTGAAAAGGAAAAAAGTTCATGGAAGAAGTTACCTTGCTCCCAAACCAATTAGGAAGATTCAATCCTGACAAATAAATATTTATAGAGATTGATATGAACAGTAATACTAGCAATTAATGAACCATTTTTGGGGGAAATTTTAGTTATTAATGAAAATTAAAAACTTTTTTCTCTTCAGCATTTTCTCTATCAAGAATAAAGAAAGATAAAATTTTAAAACCTACACTCTTGTATATAATGAGGGCCAATATTCAAATTTTTGGAAATTTATAGTTGTGCAATAGGATCTTTTTTTTTTGGGTTAGATAATTGGGCTACACCACCCGACACTAAAAACAGACGAAAAACAGAAGGCAATAGATAACTAATCTCCCTTGCTCCAAACCACTTACATATGATACTGTCTTAAAAGTGGCCTGATGTTGGATGAACTTCACTAAACTAGTTAACAGCAAAATCATCTTGCGTATGACCCAAGCTAGGAAAAGCATCAACCACTTGATTAGCTTCACAACATACGTGACAAACTCGCACCTCCCAGTCACGAAGAAGAAGGGCTCGAATTTGAGCTAATTTCATAAAAGCAAGATGCTGCCTATTCTCATAAGAATGAAGGAGATGGACGGTGCTTTTTGATTCTATGCCCACCCTCACTTAGTATAAATCCGCGATCCTAAGTAGCATTAAGCACATAATAAATACCCTCAAGCTCTGCTATTGTGACTGATGTAAAACTCAAATTAACAGCAAAATCGACCACAAAAGCACTGCTCTCATCTCTTAAAACACCACAACAAGCCGCCTTCCCTGAGCTAGCCACGGACCCATCCCTAGTAGCAATTATCCAACCCAGGTTGGTGAGCTACCAACGCACCCAACCTTCTGTTGGGAAAAATCGCTATTTTTTGCTTTAGAACTTTCCTAAAAGTAGAGAAATAAAATATATCAAGAATATAATTACAACACAAGAATTAACATGAAAACCTCCAAAACTAAAGAAAAACCAACATGGAAGTTGCACCATAAATTTTTTAGCATGGTTTTGACATGTATTGAGAAGAAATTCTTGGAATTTTCTAATTCCAAGTGAATTTACTCTTTATGATAGAGTATGATAGTTTTTTTGAACTATAATCATCGGTATAGACAATGAAAGCAGAAGATGTATCCATTTCAATCAAGATAGAGATTTTGGAGTTTATTGAAACAAAACATCTTGGAACAAGTCCCATATCACCTAGGATTGCAAAGGAAGAGAAAGGGCAAGGCTATATATAGACCTAAGTCCTTTGTTTCAATCTGCACCATTTGAAACACATTAAGCTTGTATCTAACTTTCTTCTTTCCTTTGTACTCTTGTCTTATAGTGTTGTAAGGTGTAGATTAGATATTTGCTTTGGAGAGTGTAAGTGTATACTAGGGTTGTGGGGTCATGGGTTTTGGAGAGAAAAGTCTATGTGTTGTAAAAATTTTTATATAGTATCATTCTCTAGTTGTCTTTAGACAACAGTTGTGATTTTTCTTCGATTTTGAAGTTTTTCACATTAATTCTTGTGTTGTAATTGTATTCTTGGTATGATTTATTTCTCTATTTTAAGGAAAGTTCTCAATGGAAAATGGCATTTTCCCCAACACCTTCCATGTGAGTATGCGAAGTAAAGACAACTGCAACAATATTTGCAACTTGTATATATTTATGCAACCGCAAATTGAAGCCTATCCATAGATCATGAACACTTGACTTTAATAAGCAAATATGAAATCATTATGAGCAAACCTTAGGTAATGCAAGGCCACACCAAGAACTTCATGCCATTCCTAATTCTCCACTTAGCCATAGCACCTTCCTTCCTTAAAAGTGTGTTTGTGAATTAAGATTTTAGAGGGAAAATGAGGGACGAAAAGGGTTTGAACAATAACTATGAGTCTATTTTACTCTTCAAACTCTTCCATTTGCTCTCTTTCCCTCCAAAACCTTGACTCACAAACATACATTAAGGTTTCCAGATAACCAATCATGTAAGTTAGTACTTCAGAAGAAAGATGGCCACAAAGAAGGGTGCACTAGCCACTTCCAAAAGAGGGCAATAGACGCACAGTCCCTAAGGGCATGAAGAATGTCTTCAACTGCCCCACTGCTACATCTCTGGCAAGATTGTGAGTAAAAATGTGAGTAAAGATTGTTGTTCATTTGTGAGGAGAGCTTGCTTGGCCACCGACCAAATGAAAGACCTTACTCACTCCATTCCTTTCCAACGCCACAACAACTAGTATAAGTGAGAATTATCAGCAAAATTCACACCATCCAGTAAAGAATAAGAAGATTTTAAGGAGAAAGAGCCATCATGGCTAGGAGCCTAGGCTATAGTGCCATCGCAAAGGCTTAGGGAAGGGGATGTATACACACCACCAGCAAATTGGGGATTTTCATAAACAAGCTTATACTCGAATATGCATTCAAATACATGGCAAAAATCCCTATTGTTCAACTAAAAATCTTTCAAATTTTATACATGAATCCTTATTCGATCAATGATATGATAGAAAAGTTAAAGAGAAAATAAATCATCATTAGAGACAGAAATTTTTCTTTTTCTCCATTACGTAACTACAAATTCCTGACAGTTCTTCATCAATTCCCTTGTGTGGTTGTTGCAAAACAAGGCAACACAATTTGAAAACTTATTAGGAGTATCAAATCCTTCTAAATTGTTTGAGAGACCATTAGACAAACCCAAATTTTATAAGTTTTAAGAGAAAGAAAACAGAGAATTTGTCCTTCTTTATCTCTTATTTTCTTTCATTAAAAACCATTCAAATAAGTTTTTTTCCCCTTTTTGTCCCTTTCTTTTTCGTCCTCAAATAGACTTATCTTGAATCGGTTAAGAGCTCATTTCGTTCATTTTGTCAAAAGGTCATTGTGCTACATAGCCGCCTGATATGGTTATAGACAAGCCATAATTGATAGAAATCAAAAGGGTCCCGGCCAATTTGTAAGCCATGTTTTCTTTTTTTTGGTCGAATATGTAAGATAGTGGTAAAAAACCAAATTTTGCGAATGAGGCACATTGGATAATAAACTGCATGTCTCCTGTGCAAATGGGATGATTCGATCCCACAAGCCACATCCCCTTCCTTCCCCCTTTAATCTCCCACATCTGGACAAAGAAAAATGCCCAAATTTCCATGTACATTATAGTTTCATACAACCCACTCTATACATTGAAAATATTCCCAAGACCAGGCTTGTAGTTCACAACAAAAAAAGGGGTTTATAGTTGGAAAGGATTATCTATGTCATTGACCCCAGAAAAAAGGATTTTGGTGTTCAGATCAAAAATGTATTAGTGTGTACGGGTCTGACCCCCAAAAATTAAAAGATTTCCAAATGTGGACCAAACAATAAGTCTCCAAATAGTTAAGTAGTGAAGATGGCGAAGTCTGCCAGAGGCCTCTTTGAGTTTGGGATTAATTTGGTCTCTAAATCTTAACTATAGAAAAATTAATCAACGGTTGAGATTGATAGATTTTATAATATAAAAAATAATTTTATAACAATCTATATCTATATTTCTAATTTTTCCACCTCCACCACTCTGTGTCTCTTCCCCACTGCCGCCCTATCCTGTGCCTCATGTCGGTACTACCACAGCCCCAGTGCCACCTACACTGATACCGATACCACCCTCGCCCCTTTCCCTCCTCCACATTATAAGATCTAGCTATTATAAATGAGGAAAAAAAAATCTCAATTTCAAAAACATCTCATAAATGAAGAAACTTGGCAACAAAATCATCATTCAAACAATAGCAAAACACTAAAATAAGAAGAAAGAAGGCTACACTATAGCAAAACTAGCCTTTTGAGCAAGCTCAAACTACATGCTAAGTCCAGAAGCACTAAAAAAAATCATATTAGTTTGCCAAAAAAAAAAAAAAGGATTCATTCAATAGCAAATACTGCCAACGCATTGTTCCGTCTCTTCCTCGAATCCTCCTTCATTATAAACATGTGCGCCTTCCTATCCCCACCTTCATCATCGCTAATCCCCACCTTCATTGCATTGTCCGCCACCATGATAAGTCTTCTGAATAGTCCTCATGCCTTGCCTCATCGTTCATGGTCAGTACCATGGCTACCTTTAGGAACACTATTACCGTCAAGTACTATGTCCAAGGTGAGGGGCAGTGGGGCTCTACATGAAGAAGTGCAATGGTCGAACGAGAAGGCCTTGTCACCAAGAAAGAACACGATGAGGCCAACCTCGATGCCACAGGATGGTGAGAACAGTGACTACTCCTGGAGCGGTGTGGCAACCGTGGGCAGGGGTGGCAGAGGTGGGTGGCGGAGGGTAGGGGAAGTGGCGCCATGGAAGGGAAGAAAAGGGCAGATCCGCAAAGAGAGTCAGAGAGAGAAGAGAGTTTTATGAAAGGAAAAATGATAAGGATAAAAATATAATTTTAATAAATTATTTTAATTTTTTTAGGGACCATTTTGCAGACCATTACAGATTCCACCAGAGAAGATATACTGGAAAATGGTGACGGATACAATGGTCCTCTCTAGTTTGGACCGTGTAATGGTCACTTTTTTAAAATTATGAAGTAATCACAGCTATTAAAAAATATTTGCTAATGGGTCCTTTCTTTAATAATAGGTGTTAGAAGTCCATGGACTGTGGAGACTTTCGTCCTCTTGGGGCTTACAACACCTAGCCAGATCCAAGTGTTTGTAGTGGAGATTCTTTGGTGTTTAAGTGTAGAGTAGACAAATCAATTTTTTTTCATTGGTGAAAACAAGATGGTTGTTGTATCATCAAACCAGAGGTAGAATCTATTATAGTGTTTGGGATTTAACGATGAAGAGTAAGAGATTTTGGAGTTGGAAATCGAGGAACACACTTGCCGTTAGAATATTGGAGGTTGGTTGAGCATCTACATCATCTTGGAGATTAAGGTGGCTATCATTATGTAAGGTATCTTTTGTAGGGTTTGTTGGAAAATGTTAAGTTGTATTCTTAAATATTGAGGAATGTTATTAGAACAATGGTTGCTCGTTAACAATTTTTGTTAAATTAAGTTTTGGAGTTATTTTTCTTGTGTTTTACAAGCCTTTTTTGCAAGTGTGATTTAATTTTTGATTGGTTCTTTTTTTTTTTTTTTTTTGAGGAATTTGACATTTGGCCTTGTGATTAAGTAAATTTTTAGTACGATGGAAAGGGGCAGTAGAAACTTACTATTATGAGTGACTTAATTAATTAGGAGAGAAATAGTTGATCGTGCGTTTTGAGAAGCTCTGTTTGTAATTTGGGTTTGGTGGCTAAATTAGTGGATGTTCTTGTGTATAGTGAATTATCGAGGTGTTTAATGCTTAACCTGATTTTAATTATATTGTTAGAGTTACGAATAAATTTTGTAGTCGTGTTTTGTTGAAATTATATGCAAAGATTATTTTGAATTATCAGATTATTTTGTATTTAATTTGTTAAAAATGTTTAAGGGAAGATAATTGAATGCAATTTATGTTGTCAGGTTTGGATCGATTAGCAAAATTTAAGTTTTTAGCTGCCTTTTCATAATTAAAAAAGTTAAAAGCGCCGAAACATTCACAATCGTCTGATTTTAATGACTTGCAATCTAACGATCACCTAAATAGGGACCATTACACGGGCCAAACTGGAGGGGAGCATTGAAAAATCGATTGTCACAACGTGCCCGGAGGGCGCCGCAACGAGAGACAACAAGAAATATTGAAAAATATAATTTCAATGGAGTTGCCACCAATTTTTATTTTTGGAAAAAATCGGAAAAACCTTTAGTTTTGCAAAACTGGTCTTTTAAAGAGATTGAATTCGGGAGTCCAATTATGCACAGGGAAGGGTGGAAACTTAATCCCACTGCACCCCTAATACATCCGTTTTACAACGGTTACCCTAGAGCTTATCATGCAAATTAATAACTTTAATAATATTGATTTTTCCCCTTAAGAACATAATAATTATTTACAAATAAAATAAAGTAAGATTGGTACCACAACTATTTACAAAAAAGAAGATAAAATAAAATTAATATGATAATTATTTATAAAAGGAAAGAAAAGCAAAATTGAAATAATAATTATTTACAAATAAAATAAAATAAAGTTAGATTAGTGCAACAATTATTTACAAAAAAAAAAGTAATATGATAATCATTTATAAAAGGAAAGAAAAGAAAAATTGATATAATAATTATTTACAAATAAAATAAAATAAAGTTAGATTAGTACAACAATTATTTACAAAAGAAAAAAAAACAAAATTAATATGATATTTATTTATAAAAAGAAAGAAAAGCAAAATTGATATGATAATTATTCTAAAAAAAGAGCAAGATTAATATACAATTATTTACAAGAGAAAAGGAAAGTAAAATTAATATTATGATTATTTACAAAAAATAGAAATTCGTATAACAATTATTTACAAACGAAAAAAGGAAGTGAAATTAATGTTACAATTATTTAAGGAATTAAAATTGAACCAAATTTAAGAAAATTTAATTTTTGATTTGACAGAGATTGTCTGCTCCTACGTATCCTCTGGTGCAATGAGGAATTCAAAATCACATAGTTCTTGTAGAAAATAATTGTGGATTGGATTGATTTTATTAAGATTTTATTTGAAAAAAAAAGGGAAAGAAAACAAATCCAGTCTTGCATAGGGTTCAGGATAGCGTGAGCTATACAATAAACCCTTACAATTCTCATAACCCTTGAGAATGATCAAGTCATATATCAATGTTAGAGAATGTTGCATGAATTTTAAAAAACTTAAAAATTTGTTTATATTATTTGAGTTTTAAAAAAAGGAAAGAAAATTATCTTGTGTATATTTACAAAATAATAATAATAATAATAATAACAAAAAGGTAACGCCCAAAGAACAAGATTAAAAATTAAAAATTAAAAATAAAAAAACCATCGTTTTAAAAAAAGAAACGACAAAAACAAAAAGATAAAACCAAAAAAATAAAAAAATAAATAAAATAAAATAAAATAAAAGAGAGAGAGACACATGCGTGCTCCAAAATCATATGATGCACCATTGTCCACCTCATGGACAAAAGCAACTTGCAGAGACCATATGGCCATTCCGCGAAAAAGAAAAAGAAATAGATGGTGGCAGCTTGTTTTTTTTCACTTTGACGTCAGTGTATACGTCGATGTTGATGTGGCTATGAAGGCTTGGTGATGGGGGTGTGTTTGCAGCTGGTCGTGAGTATGGATCAAGGATGACAAGACCGTGCGATGGTGAATGAAAGTATGTTGTTGTATTGAGTGAAAACCAAACCAATGCACAATGAAGTGTTGAATCAAGAGTAGCAGGCAGACAGCTAAGAAGACGAGGTAGTGTGTATGTGTGTAACCGGAAGAAAAAAGATGAAGAGTTAAACGAGACGTACCAGTAAATACACTATGAGTGGATTACATGTCACCCCTTAGCAATAATTCTCGCGAATTCTCACAATTACTCTCTACTTCTTCCGTGACTTTTATGCCTCTCCAAAAGATTCCCCCCAAAAAAACTAGCCTCTTTCTTTGAATTGCTTGGTCTATTTATATATGTTGAAGAAGATTAATTGAAATTAAGCTTGATTGATTCTGATTGGGAATTTGCTTTAATGGTAATTAGCAAATTTGATCTGATTTGAAAGATATAAATGCCAAAATTGATTGTGCCCAAAATTAAAAGATGCTAGCCAGATTTTGTTCCCATTTATTATGATTTTATTTTATTTTATTTTTTCCTTCTACTTTTCTTTCTCTCTTTTTTTTTGGGTTAAAATGATCGGGCTATTCTCTTACTCTCGAATGGGCCAGCTTTCTTCCCTTCCCCCCCTTTTTTTATGCCTTGGACAAAATATGGTGTTCACAGTTGCCCCTCTTTGCTTGTTTCTTACTAGAAAATATAAAATCGTAGGTTTTGATATTTTCGTAGTAGGGAACTAGTAAAGATATGAACATATATTTTTGTCCGAGCAAGGAAGATGATGGGGGGCAAATGCTTGTGAAAATGAAATGCAACCATGCAAATGCAATGCAGCTTTATGGCCATGTGAATGAAATGCAGTCTTCCGAAATGAAAAATAAAATGCAGCAATGCAAATGAAATGCAGTCCGAGCAAGGAAGATGACGGGGGGTAGTTGCTTGTGAAAATGGAATACAACCATGCAAATGCAATGCAGCTTTGTGGCAATGCGAATGAAATGCAGTCTTGCGAAATGAAATGCAGTCTTACATAATTTGAAATTGACTTTGAATTTGAAGATGCAGTCTTGAAAATGCAGCTTTGCAAAATTTGAAATTGAGAATGTAGCTTTGCAGAATTGAAATAGATTTGAATTTGAAATTAAAGATATAGTTTTGTAGAATTGAAATAGATTTGAAAGAAATTGAAATTGAAAATGCAGGCGAAATTGAAATAGATTTGAAATTGAATTTGAAGATGCAAGCGGATTTGAAATTGAAGATGCAGTTTTGCAGAATTGAAATAGATTTAAAATTGGATTTTGAAGATGCAGGCAGAATTGAAATAGATTTGAAATTGAGTTTGAAGATGCAGACAGAATTGAAATGGAAAAATTGAATTGAATTTGAAGATGCAAATATGAAAGATTGAAAATGCAGCTTTGCAAATTTGAAATAGATTTTAAATTGAAATTGAACTTGAAAATACAACTTTGCAAGATTGAAATAGATTTGAAATTGAAATTGAAAATGTAGCTTTGCAGAATTGAAATAGATTTGGAAAATGCAACTTGTAGAGTTGAAATAGATTTGAAATTGAAATTGAAAAACAACTTTGCAGAATTGAAATAGATTTGAAATTGAATTTGAAGATGCAAGCATAATTGAAATAGATTTGAAATTGAATTGAATTTGAAGATGCAGACAGAATTGAAATAGATTTGAAATTGAATTGAAGATGCAGATATGAAAAATTGAAATTGAGAATGCAACTTTGCAGAATTGAAATATATTTGACATTGAATTTGAAGATGCAAGCAGAATTGAAATAGATTTAAAAGCGAATTTGAAGATACAGACAGAATTGAAATAGATTTGAAATTGAATAAAATTTGAAGATGCAAATATGAAAGATTGAAAATGCAGCTTTGCAAAATTGAAATAGATTTGAAATTGAATCTGAAAATGCAACTTTGAAAAATTGAAATTGAAAATACACCTTTGCAGAATTGAAATAGATTTGAAATTGAAATTGAAAATGCAGCTTTGTAAAATTGAAATAGATTTGAAATTGAATTTGATGATACAGATTTGAAAGATTGAAAATGCAGCTTTGCAAAATTGAAATAGATTTGAAATTGGATCTGAAAATACAACTTTGAAAAATTGAAATTGAAAATACACCTTTGTAGAATTGAAATAGATTTGAAATTGAAATTAAAAATGCAACTTGCAGATTGAAATTGAAAATGCAACTTTGGAGAATTGAAATAGATTTAGAAAATGCAACTTGCAGAATTGAAATAAATTTGAAATTGAATTTGATGATGCAGATTTGAAAAATTGAAAATGCAATTTTGCAAAATTGAAATAAATTTGAAATTGAATTTGATGATGCAGCTATGAAAAGTTGAAATTTGAAAATGCAACTTTGCAGAATTGAAATGCCTTGTGATAATTTGCTAGAAAGTAAAATGATGGTGATAACTGCTGAAAAGTAAAATGATGGTGATAATTGTAGAAAAATAAAGTGATTGGTGATAATTGCAGAAGAGTAGATGATTTATGATATGAGATATTAACAAAAAGGAGATGATTTTGTGATAACTGTAGAAAATGAATGATTCATGATATGCGATATTTACAGAAAGGGAACGATTTGTGGTGACTATTTAAAAGTGAATGGTCCATGACATATGATATTTACAGAAGAGGAAATAACTTGTATTTACAGAAAAGAAAATGATTTGTGATGTGAAAAATGCCTAAGGATGATGATGTGATGATGATATGATGAATGATGTCATGATTTTGATAATATATAAAAAAATTGAATGATCAATGATGATGAGAAGGTTATACCAAGAAAATTGCCCCAGTTTATGAAATGATATGAAAAATGAATGATATGGTGATGATAATATGAAGAATGACTTATGTATTGACTACAAGACCTAGATGACTTAATGATGCAAAGGATGAATGGCATTACATGAGGAGAAACAATGAAAAGAAAAAATTGCCCCAATTTGTGAAATGATATGAAAAGTGAATGATACAGTGAAGGTGGTATAAAGAATGTGTTAGTGTTAGCGATATGTGCATTGACCTAGATGATATGATGATGCAAAAGATGAATAATGAGAAAGTGAAAAAAATTGCCCCAGTTTACAGTTTCTAAACATTGTACTTTTGGAAAAATCCTTGTTAAATTCAAGTAAGCTGTTCTATTTGAAGAGTCATTGCATTTAACAACTCTTGTGAACTATTTGTCTCATGCTCCTTTCTCTGACTCCATTTTGACTTCTGATGTGTGGCCTTGTATGCTGAATAGCCTTTCTTGTGAATTACTTTCTTCTTGAATTTCTGCCTTAACCTTCACTTTCAACTGATTCTTTATTTTGGCATGCTTTGGATCTTTATTCTTTTTTGATTTTGCTCTAATTTTTGCCTAGACCACCATTGTTGGTTTTTGATCTAACGAGCCTCTTTTTTTTTTCACTCTAATTTTGCCTAGACCACCATTTCTGGTTTTCGATCTAGCAGACATTTTTTTTTAATTTCTTTTTTCTTTTTTTATGCTCTAATTTTTGCCTAGACCGCCCTTTTGAGTTTTCAATCTAATAAGCTCTATTTTTTTTTCTGCTCTAACTTTTGCCTAGATTGTCCATTCGGGTTTTCAATCTAGCGAGCTCTTTTTTTTTTTTTACCATTGCAATGTGAATTCTAAATCTAATGTTCTGATTATGCATGATTAAAAGAAAACATATGAACCAACCAAAATGCACCCTTTGATGATGATAATGAGAAAGAGAGAGAGTAGAGAATGAAAGTAAGAGGGAAAGTAAAGAACAAGATAGATTTATTAAGCTCAAAATCGGAAATGTTTACAAGACATGGACAAGTATGGAGAGATAGATGGAGTCCAGTGAGGTTGAAAGGACTTGCAATGTAGATTTCTCATGATTGACCCATTTCATTAATTCTTTAGTTACGTAGACCAGAACTCATGATCAAAACTAAAATCCCTTGCTATGCGACAAACAAATTTGCCCTTAAAGGTTGACTCCTCACGATTAAATTGTCCCAGTTAGATATTCTTTTGATACTTCTTGTTCACGTACTTTTTTGTTCGGCTTCTCAAGTGATACACCTTTGCCTAGGTCGCTCTAGTAGCACATGTTCTTCTTCTTCTTCTTCTTGCTCTAATTTTTGCCTGGACCATTTTTTGAATTTTGATTTAGCGAGCCTTTTTATTTATTTATTTTTTGGGCTCTAACTTTTGCCTAGATCAATCTTTTAAGTTTTGTGATTTAGCGAGCCTTTTCCTTTTTCTTTTCTTCTTTTCTTTTTTATGTGGAGACACTTGCACTTGACTAGCTTGTGAAGTTCTTGATGCCCTCCTCTCTCAGTTGTCTTCTTGAGTTGAGAAGTCATCTAGCTAAATTATTTAAGCTAGAGTGCTCTTCCCATTATCTTCGGTACATTTACCCATGGCAGCTCAATGTTTCTCGTTAATCAGATTCAACTCTTTGGGAGTTCTCTTCATACAACAAACATAAGATTGCTCCAGTTGATAATTAAATTGGATGAGTGGGGCAATATTTCACTCTCTAGTTACAACTACCTTGTCATTTTGCCACTAAATTCAATATCTCAGCAAATTGTTTGCATAGCTAAGGACCTTTATTATGTTCATGATAGTTCATGCCCACTGTAACAGAAGAATCAATTGATGGATTTTTCATGATTATCTGCATGGGACAGAGATTCCGAAAGGAAGAAATAACCTTGTAAAGGGTGCAAAAGAAAAAGAGAGTGTATGGAAAAGACATGAAAGATAATGTGTTGATTTAAAAGAAGAAACCATGCATAATCATTTCATTACTTTAATGGATCTCAAATACAAAACAAAGGCAATAAAAGCCTAGTATTCAATATTCAAGATACATCAAGTCAAATCAAGATTCACATCACTAATTGTGTAATACCTCTTCTTTGCAATAAACACGTCTCTTTATATCTTCCAAAGCTTTAATGGACTAATCAAGATCGAGTGCTGCAGCTTCTACCAAGGCTTGGAACAACTTCCAAGTATGCATGATCAACTTTCAAATATGTAGGATCTTCTCTTCAGTGATTCCTTGGGTTGTATCCCTTTTTACAGTCATATTCCTTGCTTCTAATTTTCTTACTTCCACCTTATCTCTTTTTCCTTTTTTTCTCTTTTTTATATTTTCTCCCTTTTTTTTTTTTTTGCTCATGACTCTCAAACACGGCTACTTAGATTGAACAAAGTTTTCTTGAGTGAGCAATGTTTAGAGACAAAATGATGCATCATCTTTCCAAAGTTATTTTTCAAGAAAAAATGCATGTTAGAAATGAGAGAATGTGTATGATATGCATGAGTAATATGGAAGAGATAAAGGAAAAAATGCAAGTTAGATGAATTCTTCCTAAATGCTTATTGATTTATGTTATTATGTACGAGAAAGGTGAGGAAAAATGCATGTTATGAATGTTTAAAGTTAAAAGAAAAATGCATGTTAAGTGATTTTTTTTTTTTTTGCTTTTTAATGCATGTCATGAGTGTTTGTGAGCATAGGACAATGGCATGTTATATGGACTTTTTTTTTTAATGCATGTCATGAATGTATGAAAGAGGAAGAAAGGAAAAATACAAGTTCGAAGATTTTTCATTTAAATTTATGCATGCTATGAATTTATATAAAGAATAAAAGAAAAAAGAAAAGATGCAATATTATGAATGAGATTTTTTTTTTTCACTTTTCTATGCATGTGGTGAATGTATGGAAGGGAAGAAAGGAAAAATGAAAGTTTGAAGAGTTTTTTTTTTAAAAAATTTATGCATGCTATGAATTTATGAAAAGGATAGAAGAAAAAAAGGAAATATGCAATGTTATGAAGGATTTTTTTGGCCTTTTTTTATGCATATGTTGAACGTATGCAAGTTCAAAGAGTTTTTTTTTTCAAGTTATGCATGCTATGAATTTATGGGAATGATAGAAACAAAAAGGAAATATGCAATGTTATGAATGACTTTTTTTTTTTTTTTGGCTTTTCTATGCATGTGGTGAATATATTGGAGGGGAAGAAAGGAAAAATACAAGTTTGAAGAGTTTTTTTTTTTTTTAATTTGTGCATGCTATGAATTTATGGAAATGATAGAAAGAAAAAGGAAATATGTAATGTTATGAATGAGATTTTTTTTTATTTTTTACTTTTTTATGCATATGGTGAATGTATAGAAGGAATAAAAAAGAGAAAGAATGAAAAATGCGAGTTCAATGATTTTTTTTTTTTTGCTTATGTATATATGCTATGTTGCACGATTTAGATTATGATGAAAAAAAATATGCTCCTTTGTATCCTAAAAAGGTGGGACCTAGCAGTTAGGTACTTCTAAGATTAAGACCCTAATTTGGATAGCCGCTAAACTCAATCTATTAGTGCATGGTTCTTAGGATAGATCTAGACACTTTAAAAGTCAAGGTCCCCAGATTGCCCTTATCCATAGGATAAGGACCCGGACTTATGAGCAAAGCCATAGAGACATAGAAGTCACAATATGGAAACTCATAATCCCAGTAACAATCTGAGTAGAGAGTTAACAACTGTTAGGGAAGCATAAGCCTCACAATAACCTCGTCAAAACTCCTTCTAGCCCTACGGCTTTCCAAGGCTCGGGTATAAAGCCCAAATGGTGTGTGAGAAAAGTGACGGTGAAATATGTGCAAGGAGCATAAAGACCTAAGCTCTAAAACTATACAATAAAGCCCAAACAATATATACAAAAAGTTAACTATCCTAAAGTTTGAGATATATACAACATATAGAAAGGACAGAAATAAATCTACTACTCTAAAGTTTGAATGACAAATAATTACAAATAAAATAAATACTTACAAATAAAAATTATATACAAAAATAATTATTTACAATCCAAAAAATTGAAAAGAAACAAGAAGGGGAAAAATAGATATTATTTTAGTAATATAATTTGCATAATTTACTCCAATGGGCTTGACTCTCTAACCATCCCTAGTGGAGTCGCCAAACTGTCACAACGTACCCGGAAGGCGTCGCAACGAGAGGCAACAAGAAATATTGAAAAATATAATTTCAATAGAGTCGCTACCAATTTTTATTTATGGAAAAAATCGGAAAAATATTTAGTTTTGCAAAACTGATCTTTTAAAGATATTGAATTCGGGAGTCCAATTATGCACAGGGAAGGGTGGAAACTTAATCCCACTGCACCCCTAATACATCCATTTTACAACGGTTACCCTAGACCTTATCATGCAAATTAATAACTTTAATAATATTGATTTTTCCCCTTAAGAACATAATAATTATTTACAAATAAAATAAAGTAAAATTGGTACCACAACTATTTACAAAAAAGAAGACAAAATAAAATTAATATGATAATTATTTATAAAAGGAAAGAAAAGCAAAATTGAAATAATAATTATTTACAAATAAAATAAAATAAAGTTAGATTAGTGCAACAATTATTTATAAAAAAAAATTAATATGATAATCATTTATAAAAGGAAAGAAAAGCAAAATTGATAATTATTTACAAATAAAATAAAATAAAGTTAGATTAGTACAATAATTATTTACAAAAGAAAAGAAAAGTAAAATTAATATGATAGTTATTTATAAAAAGAAAGAAAAGCAAAATTGATATGATAATTATTCTCAAAAAAGAGCAAGATTAATATACAATTATTTACAAGAGAAAAGGAAAGTAAAATTAATATTATGATTATTTACAAAAAATAGAAATTCGTATAACAATTATTTACAAACGAAAAAAGGAAGTGAAATTAATGTTACAATTATTTAAGGAATTAAAATTGAACCAAATTTAAGAAAATTTAATTTTTGATTTGACAGAGATTGTCTGCTCCTACGTATCCTCTGGTGCAATGAGGAATTCAAAATCACGTAATTCTTGTAAAAAATAATTGTGGATTGGATTGATTTTATTAAGATTTTATTTGAAAAAAAAAAAGGGAAAGAAAACAAATCCACTATTGCATAGGGTTCAGGATAGCGTGAGCTATACAATAAACCCTTACAATTCTCACAACCCTTGAGGATGATCAAGTCATACATCAATGTTAGAGAATGTTGCATGAATTTTAAAAAACTTAAAAATTTGTTTCTATTATTCGAGTTTAAAAAAAAAGGAAAGAAAATTATCTTGTGTATATTTACAAAAAAAAAATAATAATAATAATAACAAAAAGGTAACGCCCAAAAAACAAGATTAAAAATTAAAAATAAAAAATAAAAAAACCAACGTTTTAAAAAAAGAAACGACAAAAACAAAAAGATAAAACCAAAAAAATAAAAAAATAAATAAAATAAAATAAAATAAAAGAGAGAGAGACACGTGTGTGCTCCAAAATCATATGATGCACCATAATCCACCCCATGGACAAAAGCAACTTGCAGAGACCAGGTGGCCATTCCGCGAAAAAGAAAAAGAAATAAATGGTGGCAGCTTGTTTTTTTTCACTTCGACGTCAGTGTATACGTCGATGTTGATGTGGCTATGGAGGCTTGGTGATGGAGGTGTGTTTGCAGCTGGTCGTGAGTATGGATCAAGGATGACAAGACCGTGCGGTGGTGAATGAAAATATGTTGTTGTATTGAGTGAAAACCAACCAATGCACAGTGAAGTGTTGAATCAAGAGTAGCAGGCAGACAGCTAAGAAGACGAGGTAGTGTGTATGTGTGTAACCGGAAGAAAATAGATGAAGAGTTAAACGAGACGTACCAGTAAATACACTATGAGTGGATCAAGTGTCACGCCTTAGCAATAATTCTCGCAAATTCTCACAATTACTCTCTGCTTCTTCCGTGACTTTTATGCCTCTCCAAAAGATTTCCCCCAAAAAAACCAGCCTCTTTCTTTGAATTGCTTGGTCTATTTATATATGTTGAAGAAGATTAATTGAAATTAAGCTTGATTGATTCTGATTGGGAATTTACTTTAATGGTAATTGGCAAATTTGATCTGATTTGAAAGATATAAATGCCAAAATTGATTGTGCCCAAAATTAAAAGATGTTAGCCAGATTTTGTTCCCATTTATTATGATTTGATTTGATTTTATTTTTTCCTTCTACTTTTCTTTCTCTCTTTTTTTTTTGGGTTAAAATGATCGGGCTATTCTCTTACTCTCGAATGGGCCAGCTTTCTTCCCTTCCCCCCCTTTTTTTATGCCTCGGACAAAATATGGTGTTCACATCGATAAACTTAGAGTTCAAGTTTTGGAGGAAAAAAGAGTACGAGAAAAGAAGTGGGTTTAGGGTCAAAAATTTTGCCAAAAAACTTTATAAGAACCCCCCAAAAGAAAAACCTTTCTTTTATAGGTATAAAAAAGAAATGTTAAGTGTTAAAATTGTTGCATGGGGGGATTTAAAAAAAAATACACAAAGTCTAAAGTCATACATACTCCTGACAAACGAGTAGTTAATTAAATTATAATAATTCTTTTGTTTTTTTTTTTTCCAAAGGGTGTCAGTAAAATTTAATTACAAGTCTTATATATCTGAAATAATAATATAAATTGTTTCAATTGATATTTTACATTGGTTGTACATGTCAAAAAAATTTAGCCATTATTACTCAAATATACTAATATTTTTACTAAAAATAAAGGCACCGAAGAAATTACCATCAAGGAGTTAATTAGTTACTGCAAAACTAAGAATTTAATTATGAGTTTTCCATCAATTTCTTTCAAACTCATTAGCATATAATAACATTATTTGTTAACTATATTTTAAAAAATAATTAATTAACAACCTCGTAACACATCAACAAGTGGTTAAATCAATTTGTAATCATACATTAATATACAGAAACTATGTGCAACTATCATTACTCATCGTCAAGGATATTGTGTGCTTTGAGAAATCTAAGCTACTTTTTTTTTGTTTCTTTTGGCCGTGTCGGTGTATTCATGTCCATTCGGTAATTAAGCCTGCTGCAAAATCATATAAAAGTAATATTATTTGTAGAATTAATATCAAGAATTGATCTTATAAAAAAATAAAATTTATCATCTATTGTTATTAAATATTTTATATTATTCTCTCTTTATGATATCTATTTTTATTATTCACCTTTAATATACAAATATCATTATTTAATATAAAGGCCTGAGATGATAGTTAGGGGTAGAAATAGATCAGATGACCCATTGAGAGCCTTTGGCCTAACCAGCATTAAGCTTAGTCACTACTAGAAAATTGTCTAATTGTGACCGATTTTTCGGTCGCAAAATGAGACAAATCGGTCGCAAACGCTCTTTGTGACCGATTTTGCGACCGATTTTGTCAGTCGCATTTAGGTAGGTTGCAAATATATTTGCGACTGAATTTTTCAGTCGCGAAAATTTGCGACCGATTTTGCGGCCAATTTTATGACATGCATAATTTGGTCACTTGTTGACTTTTTTGCGACCAATTTTTTTGTCGCAAATTTCATATTTTGTGGCCGATTTTTTCGTCGCAAATTTTGCGACAAAAAAATTGGTCACAAATTGTGAATTTTAAAACCAATTTCAGTTGATAAATTTAGCATTTGCGACCGATTTTTCAGTCGCAAATAAAAATGGTCGCAAAATCAGTCGCAAATATTAAAACAGAAAAAAAAATGAAAAATTAGAATCTTATCAAATCCAAATTTGATACACTTGAATTTTACAACAGCCCAAAAAATAGTATTCAGTAATCTATAAGGAAAATTAGTTAACATTATATATAACTAAGAGTTAGTACCTAAAGTTTAGATCATATAAATAAAAATTTAAGTAACAATATATACTCCAAACTACAAATAATAAGAAATATAAGTTATCCAACATACACATTACTATCAATTACATATATCTTAAATACAATATATATAAATTACCACAATATAAAACTACAATAACATACATTGTAGACCAAACTATAAAATTCTTCTCAATAAAACTTTGGAAGATAAATTTTTAGCATACTTCTAACTAGTTCTCATTTCCATGGTTCTTCAATTCTTTCCATAGAGTCTTCAACTTTCATTGATTCATTATCAACTTCTATTATATCTTCAACCTTCTTCATCGAATCTTCAACTATTTCTACTGAGTCTTCAACTATTGAGTCTACAACTATTGAGTCTTCAACTTGCTCAATTGAATCTTCCACGATCTCTATATTATCTTCAAGTTTATCCATTTAATCTTCAACAAATTAAACAGATATTTAATAATCATTGATTTTACATTTATTTAGTATAGATTAACTTTACATCAATATAATCAAACTGCCAACAATATAACCAATATAATCAACTAACAACACCAAACTACCAATAACATTGAAAAATCAATTTCACAACCTCAACCAATCAATATAATCAACCAACAACACCAAAACTACCATTATTTTAAAAAAAAATAGATCTGAAAATTTAAGAAAAAAGAACAACAATATAAACTCAAAGTCAATCAATAACATCAAAAAATCAATTTCATAACCTTAATCAATCAATATAATCAACCAACACCAAAACTACCATTATTTTCACAAAAATAAATCTGAAAATTTAAGAAACAAAAAAAAAAAAAGAACAACAATATAAACTTAAACTCAATCAATAACATCAAAAAATCAACCAATAACCTCAACCAACCAATATAATCAACCAATAATACCAAAACTACCATTATTTTCTAAAAGAACAGATTTGCCAATAACAAAAAAAAAAAAAAAGAGGAACTAAGGCCTTATATTGATGTAAGATTTGCCAATAACAGATTTACCAAAACTTCCTAGGAAAGGATGGAAGATAACCAGGATGGAAAAGCGGCGGTGGCACGGGTGGACAGCAGCGGTGGTGGCGATGGCGGCGGTGGTGGCAGTGGTGGCGGCAGCAACGAGAGTGGAGTGGTGGAGATGGTAGATAGAGGTGGGGGAAGGGGAGAGGTTAAGGAAGAAGAAGGAATAAGAAAGGGGTGGAGTGGTGGAGATGGTAGAGAGGTGGAGGAAGGGGAGGGGTTAGGGAGGAAGAAGGAAGAAGAAGAAGAAAAGGGAAAGGAAGAAGAGAGGAAGAAGAATGGTTTTGATTTAGGGATTTTGATTTTAAAGACGTCGGAATTTGCGACCGATTTTTCAGTCGCAAAATCGGTTGCAAATAACTAGAATTTGAATTTTGAATTTGCGACCGATTTAGTGACTGATTTTGCCTTCACACGTAAATCATATACATTGAAAAATCAGTCGCAAATTTAGTTGCAAAACTTGAAATTTGTGACCAATTTTGCGACTGATTTAGCATTCACACATAAATCCTCTACACTGAAAAATCGGTCGCAAATTTCATGTTTTGCGACCAATTTTTCAATGTATATAATTTACGTGTGAAGACCAAATTGATCGCAAATTTCGTGTTCTGCGACCGATTTTGCCACTGATTTTGGCATTCACACATAAATCCTCTACATTGAAAAATCGATTGCAAATTTAGTCGCAAAACATGAAATTTGCGACCGATTTTGTGACCGATTTTGTCATCACACGTAAATCATATATATTGAAAAATCGGTAGCAAAATCGGTCGTAAAACTTGAAAGTTACGACCGATTTTGCGACCGATTTGGCATTCACACATAAATCCTCTACATTGAAAAATTGGTCACAAATTTCAAGTTTTGCGACTAAATTTGTGACCGATTTTTCAATGTATATGATTTACGTGTTAAGGCCAAATCGGTCGCAAAATCAGTCGCAAATTTCATGTTTTGCGGCCGATTTTGGCATTCACACATAAATCCTCTACATTGAAAAATCGGTCGCAAATTCAGTCGCAAAACATGAAATTTGTGACCGATTTTGCGACCGATTTTGCCTTCACACATATTCTATCGTTAACCTTACACATTGGGTGCAAAATTTAGTTTTGCAACCGATTCTGCAGCCGAATTTTTTCAAACTTTTTTTTGCTTCCAATTATAAAATCAGTTGCAAAGCTAAAATTTGCGACCGATTTTTTTAGCATGAATTTCTTCCCATTTTACTTAAATCGGTCACAAAATCGGTCGCAAAAGCTCTTTTTTGCAATCGAAAAAATCAATCGCAAAATCGACCGCATTTCCATCAAATTCTAGTAGTGAGTTTAATCCAATCTATTTCGTAAACAAGTTAAAATCAAGATTTGAAAAAAGTATTTTTAACCAAAAGGCCAGAATACAAATAATTGAAAGAGTTCATTAGGCCTAATAAGCTAGTCTATTATTATTATTATTACTACGTCAAAAACCCTAATGATAACAAAAGCCTCTTTCTCTATTAAGAAATAAATATTTTGACATATTTAGGAAGCCTTTTATTAGTCTATTTAAAAATATATTCTTTTGGTATATTTAGAAGTATTTTAGCCTATTTAATAGTATTTTTTTTTCGATCTATTTAAAAGTTTTATTATCAAATAGATCTCTAAACAAGTTTTTAGATCAAGCCAAACTTTTCAAGAGGCTAAATTAGGCCAAAAAAGAGCTTATATTAGGTAATAAGCTCGTTCTCATATTGCATATTTGAAATATAGGTGAAATCCATTTAAATCAAAACCTAGTCTAGCCTAATCTATATCCACCCCTAGTGATAACAAATAGCCAACAGAGGCACAAAGGAGGATGGGTCTAAAAGGAAGGAAAGAGCTAACTGGATCAATTATGGAGAAAATTTTTTTAGGCTCTATTTTGCAAATTTTATAATTAAAAAATTAATAAATAACCGACAAAATTATCATTTTAAGTATAAAATAATGAAATTAATTTAATATATTATTAATGTAAAAGAGTTTTACTTTGTCATTCGATAATATATTTCTATTTGTAATATTTTTAAGATAAAGAATGATTGAGTTAAATATTTTTATTAATGTGATAATATATAATAAATTACTTATATAACTTTTGTATAAGAATAATACGTCAGTTAAATTGTAAAATAATTACGACATAAATATTTAAAAAATTATTTAATATAAACTGTTCATGTATCAATTATTTTTTAAATTAATCCAAACAATGGACTCAAGCCCGCGGCTTTATGTGTAAATGCGCACTCACTCAAATATTTGTATTACTCTATTATTTATCAATAAATATAATTTTTTTAGGTTAAAGCGCTAAGTCCTCTTTCATCACGCACTGGGAGGGATTGTTTTAGATTAATCAATAATGTCTACAGTAGAGAGAGAGAGAGAGGACGATAAATCAATAATGGTAGATAGAAGCACGGTAAATATAGAAGAAATGAGAAATATTGCGCCGCGCTGTCCCCCGTAAGAAACAGTGGCATCATATAAAATATAAATCACTTTTTTTCCATTTGGTCTCATTTTTCAATAACTTTTTTTATAGTTCCTGAGAAATTAGTTTTATTTCTATTTGATGCTTTCATTAACTTTCCATTATCTTTTGTCATAAAGTGCCAACATGACAATTCATGTGGTTATTGACATAGATTGAAAACTAAATGAGGGACTAAACAAAAAAATTGAGATATTTTCAGAGAGGCTAAAAAAAATTATGATATTTTAGAAGACTATTAATATAATTAGGCCAAAAAATAATACCAATCTCCACTTGCTATTCTTTATCTCCGCACTCTAAATTTATGCAAAACTGTTAATCCACCTCTAATTCATTATATAAATAACCGTTTGTTCACACGCTACGATTAAATGATTGATTATTTGTTGAATATATTTAATTAATAAATATTTATATATAACTAATAGATTTAAACGTAATTATAAATTCATGATTTACATTTGTAATTAAATTATTTTAACAACTAAATTAATTGCATGGTAGTGAGAATTTTGATATATGCTTTTATATATTTAGACATAGCCGCATATGTAACAGTGTTACACGGGAAATTAAACATGAGAACTGCATTCATATCACTTGATAATAGCTTTAAACTATAGTCGCTTCCTACACTCATTATACCTATTTACTATGTATAAAAAGCTATTAAATGAAGTAAACATATAAAATTTGCTCTAAAAGTAAACAGATCTCTCTCTCTCTCTCTCTCTCTCTCTCTCTCTATATATATATATATATATATAGATTCACATATACATTAATATATGTTAGTATTTAATTTTATTTTGAAAAATATTTTTTTATTACAAATTCAACTATACTCATTGAATTAAAAGACTTAACTATTACAAAGCTCTCAATATTAATTCATTGAATTCGAATAATTCTTGGGCCTTCAGACAATAAATTGAGGGTGCATCTTGTGGTGCATTGCCCCAAATATGGTGCACTGCGCACCTTGTAATGTAATAGTAAAATGTTTAGATACATCAATTGCTTGCGATATATGATAAAATTATGTATCTTTTTCCGTATGTGGCGACTATGACCCATCAACTGGTTGCCCAGCTACCAGAGCACCACCACTGATCATTGTGTTATTCCCTCATGTCGTTGTCACTCCTTGTCGCTGGCGAGCAGTAACGACAAAAAAATGGGGGCGCACTAGTCATCATATGCATGCAGCGACGCCACACCAATACTATTCTTCCGAGATCCAGGCCATTAATGCAGTCCACATAGTCTCCTCCATTTGCTTGAATCGTGGCATCAACGTTGTCTTTTGGCTTCTTGATAAGTAGATTCCTTATTGTTCTGTATACATCAAAGCAAGGAAGGGTAAACAATAACAACTCATGTTTGAAAGCCATGGAAATTATGCTTTTTTATGAAATTTCAAGGTCATGGAAGCAGAGAAGCGAAGAGGTCGAGGGCTAGCAGGAAATATGGAGGTTGTGTCCCTGTACGTGGATAACTTGCCTAGAACCATGACAAAAGGTTGGCTATGGCAGTTGTTCAAGTCCAAGGGAAGGGTTGCAGATGCATATGTCTTGCACAAACGGGGAATGAATATGGAGAATCTATTTGGTTTTGTTCGAATCTATCATATAGAGGAAGCAACGAATGCCATTAAGAACCTTCATGGGATCGAGATATGTGGGTACAAACTTTCAGTTTAATTGGCAGCTTATGGGAGATCTCAATGTAAGGAGACAAGAAACCGGAAGGGTGGTGGTTCAAAGATCCAGACCAAAGCTGATTAACTATACACGAGATAGAAGATACTTTAAAGAAGTTTTAACGGGAAATGTTAGTCTAGGTAAACCAAAGCTTATCCAAAGACACATAAGCATAGTTATCTGATATCCATTATCATTAGAAGTTACATGATGCTTCAACCAGCATGTTGCGGCTAAAGATAAATATGACAGCTTGTGTTTTAATCATTTCCTTTGAATAGTCAAATAAAAGTCATTTACGGCTTCAATGTTTTACCACCGCCTTGATGTTTCATTTAGATTAAGCAATGTATATTATTATTTTATTGTAGAATCTTGCCTATATAAAGGCTTGTACATGGTTGTAGTATGAAAAAAACAATGAAGTGTGTTTTGTGAATAAAATCTCCTCTTCCTCTACATGTCTGTGCGTGTGAGTGTGAGAAAATTATTTTAAAAGTTATATTGTGGGTTTGTGATATCAGTGATATCAACAGGAAAGAATGGTAATAAGAACGACAGAACTAAAAATGCTTAAAAAGGAAAATGATACATCAAGATATGAAGAAAAATGCTGAAAAGGAGGATAACGAGGAGAGGATGCATAATTCAGTGTTTATTATGAGATGTATGTGAAGAAAGGAGGGAGTGGGGTGGCTAAATAGAAGCTGTTTTGGTATCTTGAAAAGTCCCATTAATGTGAATGTGGTAGCATCAAAACTTGCCTATCCAAGTCTTGGTATCTCTAAAATCCGTGATATAGGAAGGTACAAATATCTTGTGACATTTGCTACAAAAAGAAAGATATGGAAAAGCTCTTGTGGTGGGACGTGATTTGTTCTTGGAAGTTTTTGATGAAATTATTCCGTGGTCCATTGAGGAAGTCGAGGAGGCAAGGAGGTTTGGTTAGCTTACCATCGAGTCCCTTACTTGCTGGACACATCCAAATTTTAAAAAAATTGGATAAGTGTGGGGTAATTTTGTGTGCTATAACTCAGCTACTTCAGAAGATGAATGTTATGAAGTAGCAAAGATTTTAATAGACACTATCTATTTTCAGTTCATTGAAGGTTGGGTCAGTTTGATATTGGAAGGAAAAATCTTTGATATCCGTGTATAAGAGATTGGGTGGAATTCTATTAAATTATTTAAAAGAAATCAGGTAGTTACTAATGTATGTCTTATAGCTCTAGCAGGGAAAATAGCCTTGTTTCAGGAGTCCTTAAAAGTGGTAGCATGGTTCACAAGTTGACAATGAAGCTTGGGAAAGATGAAAAGTCACACTCAAGGGCTAAAGAGGATATGCCAACCATGGAAAAAGGTATTGAAGTAATTCACACTAATGAAGTGAGTGAGAATAATGTGGTGGTATTGAACGCTGGAGTTAATGACATGCAAAGTTCCAAAACTACGACATCAAATTTTTAGAAGATAAAAGGACAAATTAGGTAGTGGCAGAAAAAAGGGTAACTCATTTTGGGCTTAAGCCCAAGAGAGATACCACAAGAATTATTTATGGGTCACATGTTCCAAAAACATAAGTAGATATTCAAAGTCTTGAAAGCCCAATGAAAATAATGGAGATTCTAGGCCGTCTAGACCCTTTAGATTCGGTCTCAGGTTGGATGTGGCCGTCTAGACCCCTTAGATTTGGTCTCAGGTTGGATGTCTCTTGTGCCAATCAAAGATAAGAGGCTTCGGATCATATTCACCTCTTTTGTAACAACGAATAGGTGATGACGCGAGCATTAGGAATAAAAAGTCTTACAATCAAATGATGATGAAGAAGATTGCGTCGTTGAAGCTAAAGCTGAGAAGGTTTGGTCGATAGGCAAATCTATGGGTTTCCTTGTGAATGATGATAGGGAACTAGCCAAAGCTTGTAAGAATAAAGAAAAGGAAGGACAGACGAAGTAAGGGGAAAAACAAAAGAAGAAGGGTGGTCAGTGGTGCCATTCTTAAGGGGTGTTGCTGGATTCAGCTTTTATGTGTGTTTATATTAATAGTTAAAATGAAGTTTATGTCTTGGAATTGTAGGGGTGTTAGGGGAAAGAGAAATAGAGCTACAAGGAACTTAGTTATGGGGAAGAATGCTAGCTTTGTAAGGTTGGTTGAAACAAAGAATACAACAGTTTAAGAAGCCAAACTAAGGAAATGGTGGGGTCAAAAGGATGTGGAGTAGCGTAATGTGCAAGTTGTAGATGGAGGAGGAGGTCTTATTTGTTCCTGGGAGAAGAGGTTAATATTATAACTCAATATTTAGAAAGGAAGGAGGCGGATTTGCGTGAAGGATATTATTCAACTAGCTAATTTTCGATGTGCAATAATACTAGTTTATAGTCTTCATAGTTGTAGCGACAAGAAGCAGATGTCGAGTGAAATCAGGGGCTTGAAGTCGTCTCTTTTATCACTAGAGGAGAGAAAAAAGGGGTTGGCGTGTCATGGTTGTGTGGAGCATTTTTTTTTTCTTTTTTTGCAAGATTTGAATGTGATTGACACTCCTTTGATTGGAAGGAAATATACATGGGTGAGGGGGACGTCTTGCAGCAAATTGGATAGGATTTTGGTGGAGCAGTTTCTTGATATGAAGCTTTGGTCCTTGGAACGATCTATGTTCGATCATTGCCCCTTAATACTGAAAACGGAAAGGATTGACTGGGGACCCAATCCAAGGTCAGTTGATGATTGGTTTTCCTATTCAAAACTTATCAGTTTTGTTAAGAAATGGTCCTTGGTTGGTGATGGTGCAATTATAAGTAAATTCAAGAAGCTTAAAGTTCCATTGAAGAAATGGAATAAGAATGTGCTCGGAAACATTGATTAAGCAATTAAAAAATTAGAGTCTAAACAAGAAAAGCTTGATAGAATAAATGAATCAAGGAACCTTGATGAAGTTGAGGTGGCTAGGAAATTAGCATTGCAAAGCTACCTTGAAAAGTGGTACATGCGCAAGGAGATGTATTAGAGGCAACTGTCAAGAAAGAAGCACATTAAAAGCCATGACAGGAATAGGAAGTATTTTCATGCAGTTACAATGGCCCAGAGGAGAAAGAACTCGATGCTGAAATTGAAAGTGGGCCATCGATTGTTGCAGGAACCTGGCCTCAAAAAGAAAGAAATTATCAAATTCTTCAAAGGGTTGTTTCAACAGGAGAAGATGCCAAGTTTCGTGATCCTTGCTGAGCCTTTACCAAATCTAGAAACAGTGCAAGCTTCTCAGCTTGAAGTCATCCTTTCCATGGAAGAAATTAAAGAAGCAATGTGGAGTTGTGAAACGAGTAAAGCACCCAGGTATGTGTGATACAATATCAATTTTATTAAGAAACTGTGGCATATTAATGGAAATGATTTTTCTAGTTTCATTATGGATTTTTTCAAATATGATATGCTTCCTTCTAAGGTTAACATGACTTGGGTAACCTTGATACCTGAGTTTGATGATATTGTTGAGCTAAAGGATTATAGGCTGATTAGTATGGTTGGATCGATTTGTAAAGTTATAGCCAAATTGTTGTCCAAAAGGATTAGCATGTTTATGCCTCATCTTAATCAGCATTTGTAAAAAGGAGACAAATCTTAGATGGGGCCTTAATAGCAAATGAGGTGGTTCATTGGGTGAGAAAAAGGAAGGAAAAGTCCATTCTTCCAAAATTAGATTTCAAAAAGCGTATGACACAGTTAGATGGAGTTTTCTTGACAGTGTTTTCGAAGCTATGGGTTTTTGTTTTAAATGGAGAAAGTGGATTTCTTGTTATTTGTCTTCTGCTTCCATGTCAATTATAGTTAATGGCTCTCTTTGTCCACGTTTTAAAATGCCTAGAGGTCTTCGATAAGGAGACTCACTCTTCCCATTCTTGTTTGTGTTGGTCATTGAGGTTTTTAATAGATTAGTATGAAAAGCAAAGGAGCTACAGTATATACAAGGCCTATGGGTAGGCAAAGAGAATATGGAGATTTCTCATCTACAATTTACAGATGATACTTTGCTGTTTTGTGTAGCAAAGAAACAGATTTTAACTAATTACAAGACGGTGATTGATGTTTTTCTAATGTCCGGTTTGGATATTATTATATTAATTATTCAAAATAAGCAGTGATACCTCTGAATTGTGCAGATGTATGGGTACAATAGGTGACACAAAAGTTGGGTTGTTCTGCTCTCAAAATCCCAATAAATTATCTAGGGGTAGCATTCCTTTGTATTACTTGAGTTTGTTTAAAATTCCAAAAGGGGTGGTGGAGAAAATAATTAGAATGCAGAGACAATTCTTCTGGTGTAATGATGATAAGAAGAAGGGCATCACACCAGTAAAATGGGAGATAATTCAAAAGCCAAAGAAATCAAGTAGGCTAGGTGTTGGTGATATTGTCATAAAAATGCGGCATTTCTTTTTAAGTGGTTGTGGAGATTTTCTTATGAAGGAAATTCATTGTGGAAGAGAGCGGTATGCTCTATTTATGGATGTGATCCCAGTAGACTGGTGATCAGAAGTGGAGGTCCTTGGAAACAAATAAGAGATATCTTTGGTTGGAGGAAGGATATATCTACGGTTGTCTCTTGGGGTTTCAAGAAATTAGTTGGGAATGTAGCTCTATTTTGTTTTGAGATGACTTTTGGCTCATGGATGAAAAATTGCATGCTGTTTTTCCAAGATTACACAATTTATCCGAGCAAAAACAGTGCTTTATTGCTAATATGCGATGTTGGGAGGGGTATTCATGGAGTTGGAATCTTGAATGCATAAGATTTCTATTTACATGGGAGTTTGATCAACTTGGAGCTCTTATTCAAATGCTGGAATCTATTCCTTTGGTGCCAGACAAGGAAGATTATCTTATTTGGACTGTTAATCCAAATAAGGGGTTTGCTATGAATATTTTTTCTTTGCAGGTTTAATGGCGCTTTACTAGTTCTGATCAGAGTCATGTGGGTGCTGCTTTGGCTTGGAAAGGATCGGCGCCTCCGCGTGCTGAGCTCACTGCTTGGTTTGTGTTTCTACAAAGGCTCAATACCCAGGATAGGCTGCGCCATTCGAAGATTATCCAACCTATAGAAGTTACGTGCTCATTTTGTCAAGGTGTAGTGGAAACCCAACAATCACTTATTTTTTTCATGTCATATATCTTGGTTTTTGTGGTTTGCTATGTTAGACTGGTGGCATTTCGAACGGTGTAGTCAGAATATTGCAGTGTCTTTCTTTGGGGATTGGTGTGGTTTTCGTACTTATGGGCTTGAGAAGAAATTATGGGTTCTATCTATTTTGCTATCATATGGAACATTTGGCGAATGCGCAACAGGATATTGTTTGAAGGTTTTAGACCGGATTGGTATTTTGAAATTAATCACATTAATAAGATAAATCTGGTTACTGGGCAAAAGCTCGGTGTTTAGAGTTCCCTTTCACTCCCCAGGAACTTATTTCAGATGTTGCTGCAGTTAGGACTTGGTTGCATATAAGGTGTGGTAAATAATCAATAAGAGCAGAGCTGAGAATTTTTATTGTTGGTATCCCCATGTGCTTAGACTGAAGCATTCAGAATAGGGGATGTGGACAGAGTGCTATAAAGACTTTATGATGCTGAGTGTTTTCATTGCAAAAGGATTATTCTGTTGTTCATCTAGGCTATCTTACATCATGTGGTGTGTTTGCTCTATTTAGAAGTGCTTCATCCATCTCTAAATGTGTGTATTTGCGTGGGATAGGATGTCGTGTGATGTATTAGCCTTGTTCTGTTTCTTTGATGCTAAGTTTCAGCTCTGTTACTGAGATAGCTCCCTTTTTGCTTTTAGGAATCTATTTGGTTTATCTATCCAAAAAAAAAAAAAAATGCTTTTTGTGACTTCTAACATGATTGACAAAAGCAAAAATTTGATGATGAAAGACATTATTTTCATTCTCTTGCCTTTGTTTGCTGACACAATTGCATGATGCAACTTACAGTCCCTTGTCAGATCAAAAAGAACATGGCAACTTGCAGTCGTTGTAATGCAACCTTTATTCTAGTGGCTATTCCAGCCAGTAGGAGTGGCGTCAACAGCTGGCTTGGTTCCGACGAGGTAAGGGTGCTATATGTAATGTGTAAGGTCCAATAACAATATAACAATAATAGATATAACGATGAAGTGTGATTAATGAATCCAAACATCAGAACCAATATAGTATAGTTTAATCCCTCAAATATTTATGGCAGAAATTAAATGGTAATGACAGAATTTTAAAAATGCAATGAAACAGTATCGGAACAAGTATCTCAATAATCTTCAAGAACCAAAAGCAGAATCATGTGTCCAGGGAAATATTCAAATTAATAAGCAACCTGGTAATGATGAGGATGAGATCAGATAGGATGATTATCTAGAGGAATGAATGAGGTTAGATAGAGAAAAGAAGAATAAGATAGAGAATAAAAGAAAATCTTTTTTTTTTTTTTTTCTGGTTATTAGGGCGGGGAGGGAGTGTAATGCGGTCCCTGACCGCTGGAATCGAACACGATTGCTCAGAGTCCAAGGTGCATTCTCGTAAGGCTAAAGGGTTCACCAGTTGTGCTGAGCCTTACATGCGAATGAAAGAAAGTCTAGAGGGAAGGAAAAGGGCCATGCCCCATTAGTTATCCCCACACAATAGTTCATCCTTTCGTTGTAATCCACCCTTTTCATAGCAATTTGGGCTTGGGCCCTTTAGTCTCATTCCACTCAGTGGTGCTGGCAATGGAGGGCTTGGACAGGTGTCTTCATTGCTGTAGCGAAGGCGTGGCCACATCGATGACCATGCTACTTGCATCGTCGATCAAAGGTCGTGGCAGGCATAAAGGGGAGGCACCCGAAATGGCAATGGCGATGGTGGTGGCAGGCTCCAGTGACCGTGGGCCACCTCCACACCGCAAAAAGTGGGGAGTTTAAGATTGGCGGAGAGAGAAGAGAAAGAAAAAATGAGAATTCCCATAATTTATCATAAGTTATTAGTATAAAGTTACACCTCTAAATCTACACCATTTAATAAGCGGTGCATCAAGCACCAAAGTTGACGCGGTGCAGTAGACAGAGCGTAAAATGAGCATTGTTTTCATCTCATTTTTCCACCTAATCATTTCAAGTCCCATCATTGGTTTCATGGCCGAACATACATTGGATTCCCTTTGGTTGTCCGGAAAATTATGGCCCATGTAGTGTTCCAAAATTGGAACATACATTGGACACCAGTCGGAAAATTATGGCCCATGGGGTATTTCCAAAACAGGTTTGTCAATACATACAAGGCTGTCAAGGCAGAACGTACGAGCAGTAGGACTATTCCCCGTATTGTTGTCAAACATGTTAACTTCCAACATTATTATCATAATTCACGACCAAAAAAAAAAAAAACTATTGTCATAATTAAAACGTTGCACCACTTTGCAAGTACTATTCATTAAATTAGTATTTTGATAGGACATTTATATAAATAAAATTTATATTTGTTTAAATTATGATCATTACATATTCATTATTAAAAACAACATATTAATTTAAAATTTATACTTAATATACCATTATCAAATAACATAACTCTCATGAAAAATTAAAAGTCGGTCCCATCTGCCTGATACTTTTCTTTGTTCATTCGGTGGTGAAGATAATATTCATAGCTTAAACATAGACGGTGTTGCTAAGTTGGTTCTTGCGTAATGTCATTATATGACTTCACATTGTTTCAGAATGATAGGCAAAGACTTCCTTTCGCATCAAGAAGTGATAATCAGCGACGGATGTTACCATGCATTTTATCAAAAAGTGTAGCTAAATATTTTTAAAAATGTGATTAAATATATTAAAAAAAAATGTGACAAAATTTATTTAATCACACTTTATAAATTTACCTACATTTATAAATGTCGCTAAAAGCAAACTGTGCAGTGGGCTTTGATGGCCGAAATGCGGTTAGACACATCAGTAATATAAGATATCAATAATGTTTCATATACTTATACTCGTATTATTTTATATATTTATAATTTTTATTATTTTATTATATTTTGGCATACTTATATTTTAATTTTATTTTACATATATATAATTATCTTAAAATAGTATGTATTTAAAATTCTTCATAACGATGTATGCACCTGGCCGGGTGCCAATAACGAAAAAAGAAAGTGTTATTCAACTTGCTTGTTTCTTCTCTTTTTCGCGTGTCAGCTTTATTTCTTTCATTTCATCCTCGGATAATAATATAATAATATATTTTTTAATGTGCACAACTCATGTTATAGTTTGAAAAGTATACATCAAGGTTTAATTAATTTCAAAAAATTTATAAAATTATTTGAATTTAAATAATTTTAAGTCTAATCATATTTTGAGTAAAAATAAAAAAAAATTACTTTTCTGTTGAGCTAAAATATGATTCACAGCTATAAATTAAATCAGACACATTATAAATCTATTTGTTCCAATCATCCACTTATTTTAATAAATTTTGTCGCCAAACATGCATCCACCTATTTTATAAATTTCGGGAAAAAAATATCGTTCTAACGAATGAAGGAGTAAAAAACAATGAAGAAGAAGTAAAAAAAAAAAATTGATTAAAGAAGTAAAAAGAATTAAAAAGTAATTAAATAATATTGAATGAAGAAGTAAAAAAAAATAAAAATATTTCACATTTTAAAAACTTAAAAAGTATTTAGTATTTCTTAAATAATTAAATAATTATTAGAGATTTGTTAAGAGAATATAAAATTAATTATTCTAAAATCTGGTCAAAGTGATAAAGGATTTCACCCCACAATGATGGAACGATTCTTTTAGGAAAGAGTAAAGTAGGGCTAGAAGTGATTCGAGCTGAGCTTGAACTTGGCATAACTGAAGCTTAGCTTATGCATCAGTTCAATAACAAATGAACCTAATTTTAAGACGTAAGCTCGATCAGCTTATGAGCTTTTGGCAATAATTTGTATACTATACACATAATATAAAATACTTAATATATATATATATATATATCGAGTCCGCTCATAAACTATTGAGTAGAATATAGCAAAAATCAGCTCGACTCATTTAATAAATAAATTCAAATCCTTAGATCAAGTTATAAACTCATGAGCTTAACTTATCGAATTATTAATGAATCAAGTTAAAAATAACTCATAATCTGGTCTAACTCATTTCAAGCCCTAAAGAAAAACTTATGGCAATGCTTCTTCTCAAATGAAAGAGAATCCGAAAAAATAGCCCAAAAAGAAAAAAAAACACCTTTTTTTTAAAATAGAGGCAATGAAATTAAAAATTAATTGTAGAAAATATTTTTAGAGGGAGAAATAAGAGTTCAATAAAATATTTTATACTCAAATGAAATATATAAAAAATAATTACTAAGTTACGGATTTAAGAAAAAGAAGGAAACACTTAAGTTCTTGAAACTTCAAAATATAATAAATTAAAATGAAAGCGAAGAGTGAAAAAGAAAAGTCAATAGAGGTAACAAACTTTTAAAAAAGATTGAAAAACAAAAGAAAAAGTTTATAATATGCCTTCTTTCATTTTGAAAAGCAAAAGCTGTGCGCAGCACTTCCCGAAGACCAATTGGGATGAGACAACACAGGTAGAGGCAGAGGGAGATTAGTACAAAGGGAGAGGAAGCTGTATAAATGTATGCTATCCGGCCAAGCAATTCCCGCAGACCAACTTGAAAAAACAAATGGGCTGCTTCAGTTTCTACCTTCCCCTTATTGTTACATCATTTCTTTTTTTAACTTTCTTGCCGGAACCTGTCCATGGCAGCAAAAAGGTAGGCTTGTTTTGCTTGTTGCTTATTTATTTTGAAATTTCTACTTTGAAATTGTCTTAATGATTTGCTTGTTTTGCTGAACTTTCCCCATCATTGCTTTGTGATCACGGGTCGCATTTCACCAATTGTTGGTTTTTCAATCTCTGCCTTTTTTTTTTTTTTTCCAATCTCTGATTTACAGTGTTACATTGTATACTTGGGAGCACATTCACATGGTCCAAGCCCTACGTCTGTTGAACTTGAAGCCGCCACATCTTCTCATTACGATTTACTGAGTTCAGTTTTGGGAAGGTATAAAAGCGTGGGCTCGTAAATTTTTATTTTGAGTATAAAATATTTTTGAATTAGAATTTTTTAAAATAAGAGTGGTTGTTAAGAAAAAAATAATATATTATTTATTTTTAAATCTATAACTTCTATCATGTGAATCTTATTAGAATGATTCAAAAATAAATAATTCTTTATTTTATCACTTTACAATCACCTTAATTTAGAAGATTCAAACTCATTTATCATCTAATCATACATTGCTAGTATTAAAGTTTGCTTATGGCAAAAACTATTTATAAAAATCCCTTTTGATTATGTACCCCCACATCATTGGATCATATTATACAAAGTTTAATACTGTTGGTGAAGTAAATTTAAGCTTATGAAAACCATTAAATTCTATGAAAAGCTCTAGCCCGGAAAAAATTAATGGATTAATTTTGTGTATACTCTTTCACAGCCATGAGAAAGCGAAAGAAGCCATTATTTACTCATATAATAAGCACATCAATGGCTTTGCCGCGCTGCTTGAAGAGGAAGAAGCAGCAGATATTGCAAGTGAGAATGCTTCCTCTGTCATCAACATCTTCCAATCATAGTGTTTTCAACTCATTAGTTTTTCGTCATTGACCGTATGCAATAATTGCCTAGTCAATCTCAGTTTTGTTTCAAATTAGTTGACACAATGTTTCCACTGGGGCAGAAAACCCAAATGTGGTGTCTGTGTTCTTGAGCAAAGAGCACAAACTGCACACAACCCGGTCGTGGGAATTTCTTGGACTACACAGAAATGGCAAGAACTCAGCATGGCAAAAGGGAAGATTTGGTGAAAATACAATCATCGCTAACATTGACTCAGGTAATTAAGCTCTTAAAATTTACTGCAAGATTAGGATCCTCTCAGATGAAAAAGACAAAAATTTTGTTATAATAGGACTAAAAGGTATCAGAGATGAGGTCCAAGGAAGTAATGCAAGATGACAGAGAATGAGAGAAAGTTACGAGTGTGGCGAAGAAAATGAATTTCACTACTCATTCATGAGTTACAATTGAGTATATACAGGACTCTCACATAGCTTGCATCACCAGCTTACAATCTAACCGATTCCAGCTGGCATAAGCAGTCTGACACCAACTAATACTAGCTTGAGTTAATTATATACTACTCCTAGCAAGGACCTATTTTTAATTATATCAATTTTATTTTTATACGTCTTTCCTATAATATAACTCTCTCATATTAGTAAGGAATATAAGAAGATCCTTATCTTTTACTTCACTGTATGCACGTTATAATTCAATCATTTATTATAAATCAATAATTATAAATTATTTTCTTTTATATATCTTTTCAGAGAACAATTTTATATAATGATAATTAACCAATGAAAATTTTGCCATAGCTGCAACCATGTGCAATGGCATGTGTTATTGGGATTGATATTGAAAGAGTCGATGTAATGTATCAATTTTATTGTTAAATGAACGATAAATAAAAAAGAAGTGAGAAACTTTGATTACACAACTGTCGGTTGAGAATGGCCATTTATATTTCACTTTCATTACATTCAAATTCTGTAAAAATATAAGATTAATTTTGACACACTCTTATAAAATATTTTACATTATTAATCAATTACATTTCATTATTTGTGTCATGTTTTAAGTAATTTTTGTAAAATTTAAACATTTTTAATGTAATGATGTAACAATAGATAATTGAATAATTATGAAAAAAAAAATTCTTACACTAACAGTATATGGAATGTCACATTGAAATCTACAGTTTAAGACATCCAACCATGTAATTAGTCGGTAATTCAACGGTTTTGATCAATTCTTAATCCATGTGATCATATTAAAAAAGTGAAACATAATATGACAATGATTTTTTCTCAAATAAAAAGGAAAACAAAGCAATGATTTTTTGTGCGGTATTATACATTGTGTACAAAATATAAGTCTCTTGTATCAGGTTTTAAGTCTTAAAGTCTTCGAAACGATGGCAACAACTGAAACGAAGTATGTTTTACCTCTAATCTAGGCCGCACGATGGATGTACTTCTCAGGTTCAAGGTGTATTATCCAGCTTGTGATTTGATGGTGCAGATTTAACAGTATATTGATATACTTATTATGCGTAATATATTGTAATAATTTTTTAATTATATTAAAATTTAAAAGTGTAATTAAATTATCTTAAAATTAAAGAATATTTTTTGGGAATATTCTCAATAAATTTAGAGTATTATAAAAAAAAATTTATTTATTGGCATGATTCTGAAATTAAATAAAATATCTTAAAATTAAACAAAAATTTTTTATAATATTCTCCACAAATTTAAAATTACACAAATAAATTTTAATTATTTTTAAAATACATCTAATCATATTTTTAAAATTTTAATTAAAATTAAAAAATTATTCTAATATATCACAAATAATTGATATATTGATACACCTCACAATCTTTATTTCCAGGTTATAAGACACATGATTCATTTTGACTATCGAATGCAATATGATACCTGAGAAATTTTTGCATAATTATAAAATATTTAAATGGATTATGCTTTATTTATTGATAAAATAACATTCAAATAAAAATATAAATTTTATGATAATTAATACTAAAATATTATTTTATCATTTGATAAAATACAATTTATCTAAATGTTCCATTATAATAGAAGAATTTCTCTCATACCCCTTTAATCTAAAGTAATATATCCAAATTCTTTAATTCTATCCTTTTCCCTTGAATAGGTGTTTGGCCTGAATCCAGGAGCTTCAGTGACAACGGATATGGCCCCGTCCCATCAAAATGGCGCGGGGGTAACGTCTGTCAAATACCTGATTCCAAGAAATATCCTTGCAACAGGTTATTTTTCACATTCATTGTGCTTCCATTGAAGCTTTTTTAATAGAGTAATCATACTATAATTTTAAATTTACCATAAATTCTCCATATGGTAAAATTTTAATTATTTAAAATATAATTTATAATTATAATATATAAATATTAAAAAAATTACTAATTGATATATTATCATATATTGAGTTTATTATAAACTTGAATTTACACTGTCATTGTTTTTTCAATATCTTACAAATAGTTTACTTTTATATTTATGCATATTGCAAATGAAGTTATAGAGAATTGAAAATACATTTTTTTCTATTTTTCTGTTGCGTTTATGCAAATTAATTTAGTGTAAATTTTCAGTGAAATATATATGAGGAGAGAGAAAAGAAATTTTTTTGGGAAATCTTAATGAAAATAGTTACATGCCCAATGAAAAAAATTGAATTTATCCATTATTAATGTATTTTTCATGTTATCATTTTCTCAATCCTCAAATGTGAAAAATAAGCAATAACAAAAACATCTAGAAAATAGTAAAATTTGAAATTGAGATGGATTCATAAAAGGAAGCAAGTAATGACAAAAGATGGTAACTAAGATCTAGTTTAGTAGTACTATATGAAAGAATACTTTAATTTTATCATAGAGTAATTTTTATATTATTTTATAAAATGATATTATTATATTTTTTTTAGAGTGGCTTTTAAAAAGCCTAAATAGTTCAACAGCTTTCAAAAGGTTAAAACAATACCAAACTAAGCCTAAATGCGTGATTGATTGCAAATTGGAGCAACCCAAAATCAATTTTGGCCTCTAAAGTTATTTTAACTCAAAGCAATATAGAGTTGTTTCTAGGGGTGTTTTAGATCAAACTGCTAAATATAAATCATTTTACATCAAAATTCCTTCAAACTATAATTGCCTTTTTTTTATAATTGATTGTGTGAAATCTATTTATATTTGAATGTATTAACATAAAAGTAATTTATGTTTTAGCTTAAAAGTAATTTTAAGATAATATGTTGTTTTTATAATCAGGAGTTTCAAAATATTACTTATAATTATAAGCTATTTTTTAGCTTAAAGTTATAATTTCTGCTTGTAATTAACTTTAACTTTTTGACCCAAACATATTAAATTATTTTAAAACAACTTTTATCCAAGAGAGAAGCTATCATATGAAGATCCCCAAACATGTACTAAATTCCCACTTATGGCTCAAGCACACATGAACACTACAATCTAATTAAGATTTAGTAACATTTAAAAAATATTATTAAATTATAAAAAAATTCTTAAAATTATTTAGTAACATAGTTTATATATAACACTTATAAAAATATTATTAAAGAGTTTTAATAACACTTTTTAAATTTTTAGGAGTATTTTTTAAATGCTGTAAATTTTAAATAAATATTACTAAAAATTAAATATGTACTTGTGGAAAAGTCCAATTCTAAGAGATGTTAGTTTATTGGATTAGAGAGTCTCACAATTTAAGTGTTAAACTGAGTTTTTTTATTTCCCTAATATAAGACTCATAACATTATCACCCCTTTAAGATCTAATGTTCATAATGATTTCATTCTATTATTGACACTAATTTGGTGGTAGTACTTTTTTATTAGGGATTTCACTCATCTATTAATATTTGACACAATACTCTAACTATTATAGTTTAATTTATCTTATAGATAGATCTTTTTATTGCAAAAACAATTGTTAATACTCAAATCTATAAATAAACAAAAATCCAATTCAAAAGACTAACTTATTATTAGATGGAAGAGCAATGAGTACTACATTAAGCATGTTTATTTGCTCAACTCATAACATTTTGGCTCTGTAATTTAGGGTAGTTATCGAAATGTGATTCTGACCCAAAATATGGCGCAGTTTAACTGATGAGTAAACTTTAGATATAAACTACATATGGATGCCAATGAGGAAAGGAGTGGAAAAAATTCAAATTTTATTGAAATATTTATTAAAGTCATCTTATCATAGTTCTTTTATCTATCTGTTTTTGCTATATAAACAGGAAGCTAATTGGAGCAAGATTCTTCCTCAATGCTTTTGAGGCATATTATGGCACGCTCAACCAAAAGCTACATACAGCACGTGACTTCGTAGGCCATGGTACCCACACACTATCAACAGCTGGTGGCAATTTTGTGCCGGGTGCAAGAGTATTTGCTGTTGGCAATGGCACTGCAAAGGGTGGGTCCCCAAGGGCCAGAGTTGCAGCCTACAAGGTGTGCTGGTCTCTAACAGATCCAGCCAGTTGCTATGGCGCGGATGTGTTGGCCGCAATCGACCAAGCCATAAGTGATGGTGTTGATATCATCAACCTCTCTTGTGGTGGCCAATATTTAGTCCACCCCGAAGATATATTCACGGATGAGGTCTCCATAGGGGCCTTCCATGCAATTTCTAGAAATATTCTATTAGTTGCCTCTGCAGGGAATGATGGACCAACGCCTGGAACTGTTGTGAATGTGGCTCCATGGGTATTCACAATTGCTGCTAGCACAATAGACAGGGACTTCAGCAGTACCATAACTTTTGGTAATGGTCAACAAATCACGGTATCATATCCTCATCCTTTTTCATATTTAATATCACATATATTCAGAATATAAATGTAAAAATAAATAAATTTATATTGTACGTTAAAAAAATATGCAATTAAAAAATATTATAATTAAAAGATAATAATATTTTTATAAAAGAATGAGACAATAATAATATAGAAATTGTTGTCTCAATATATAAAACTCACTGATATATAAATTCGAATTTGAGACGTAAAAGTTTATAAATAAATAACATAAGAAGAGTTACTGTTATAAAATATAAAATTACCAAAAAAAATTATGTATGATGTTAAATATTGTTGTTGTTATTTTATTATTATTATTTTCTATTTCTAGGGCTCCAGTCTTTTCGTAACCTTGCCGCCAAACCAGACCTTTTCTCTGATCCAAGCTACTGATGGTAAACTTGCCAACGCGACGATTCCAGATGCGTGAGTACAAACATTTTTATTTAAATTTAATGAGTATTTAACAATTTTTCATATATAATTTATTTATTAAATGACTTTTTTTTTAACATTTTTGTCAGCAACTTTTTTTTTGGTCTTTTTTTTAATCTGTTTATTAAATGACCCTTTTCTTTTTTTTGGGTCGTTGGTTAACAACTTTTTTGTATGTTCTCGCAGTCGACTTTGTAGGCCAGGTACACTTGACCCAGCAAAAATAAACGGCAAAATAGTGGCCTGCTTTAGAGAAGGAAAGATAAAATCAGTTGCTGAGGGTCAAGAAGCACTAAACGCAGGTGCGAGGGGAATGTTCTTGCGCAATCAAAGGCAGAATGGGAAAACACTTCTTGCTGAGCCTCATGTTTTGTCTACTGTAGGCCGTCATGGTGGCATTAAAATGGCACAACCTCCTTCTCTACCAAACAAAAATCCTCCTTTTGTCATCACTGCCTCGTAAATTATATATATCCTTCTCCTACATCGCCTTTTTAGATCATTAATTTTTAAATAAAATCTATTATTTGCACGATATTTTCATACCGATGAACGATAATTCAGTAATAGGGTATGTATCTCAGATAAAAAAAAAAAGGTATATACATTAATTAGAAAAAGTCGTTGATTACAAGAGGATCAGTTTAATAAAATATTGTATATATTAACCATTAATGAACAATTAAGTAAGGAAGCTGCTATCGAGCATTTGATCTTACAGCAAGCTATCAAGTTATACTGTCTAGTGTCTAGCAATTTCTTTTCTTTTTTTTTTAATATTTAAAATTTAAAACTTAGCGCAAATATTTTTTGCATGAGCTCCAACTAATCAAAATGCATACATATATGCTTGATCATTAATACAACCCGTAAGTCAATACTAATCAAAGTAAAATTGATTTGAAAAATTCCGTTTGTAACTTTTCCAAATGTATGGTGCATAGGAATGAAGGGTCTCATAAGCATGTATGCTAACTATATTTTCTATTGCAGGGATAGCTTGCCCGCTACAATAAGGTTCTCTCCAGCAAAAACATTATATGGAAGAAAGCCAGCTCCAGTTATGGCTTCATTCTCCTCTAGAGGACCCAATAAGATTCAGCCATCAATACTCAAGGTCTACACTTAAATTCGTTATCAACTATATAGTATAGTCCTTATATATATGCTGTCTTGATTTTTAGGTGACTGGTTTTGTTTTCGGTTTCAGCCTGATGTCACTGCACCTGGAGTGAACATACTTGCTGCCTATTCACTATTCGCAAGTGCATCTGACCTCCTAACAGACAGTCGTCGAGGGTTTCCATTCAATGTGCTGCAAGGAACTTCTATGTCTTGCCCCCATGTCTCTGGCATTGCTGGACTTCTCAGAACTCTTAATCCTACTTGGAGTCCTGCAGCTATAAAATCAGCAATCATGACCACCGGTAATATATGTACATAATTATGATTAGACTTAATTTTTTTGAATTACTTTTAGTATCACGCCTTAAATGATCATAGCCATGGACACAATAAGATTATGTTGGCTAAAAAAAGCATATACATTGTGGAGAAATACTTGCATAGTCAGAGACTATCTGGCCAAAAATCTTTGCATAGTCAGAAACCTATGCTTTATTTTAATTATGTAAGTATATTTTATATGAGATTGTGTATTAGTGGTAGATCCCATATAAAATATACTTACATAATTGATTCAGAAGCATAACTACATAATACTTCCGAATCATACAAAAATTTCTCTACATTATAGATGTAGTTTGATTGCGCATCCCCTATTAACCAGCACAGTCAAACTATGTTCACAACTACCACTGCATAAGTCATGGTGTCAAAAATAATATTTAATAAAATTATGTACAACATATACATATATGTTGGACAAAACTTTATTTTTTATATATATATATATATATATATATATATATATATATATCAATTTTTTTGACCATTATTGGAAATGAGTTCCACTTTTTCTTCAAATCAATGATTAAGGAGGATATTTTAGTGAACCTTAATCATGAGTATAAATAACATTTTTGTATATAATACACGTCATATTTTCGTAAGATTTTTTAACCTATTCATGTATGTGTCCTTCCAGCAACCACACTGGACAACACAAACAGGCCGATTCGGGATGCATTTGACAAGAAGCTAGCGACTCCTTTTGCTTATGGCTCAGGACATGTTCAACCTGACCTTGCAGTAGATCCTGGGCTTGTTTATGATCTAAGCCTTACCGATTACCTGAACTTCTTATGTGCTTCTGGATACAACCAACAACTCATTTCGGCACTTAATTTCAACAGGACATTCACTTGTTCAGGAACTCACAGCGTAAATGACTTGAACTACCCTTCAATCACATTGCCAAATCTTGGGTTGAGTGCGGTAACGGTTACTCGTAAAGTCACCAATGTAGGCCCTCCAGGCACATATGTTGCAAGTACCAAATTGGATGGATACAATATTACTGTTGTGCCCAATTCCTTGACTTTCACCAAAATGGGTGAAACGAAGACATTCCAGGTTACTGTGCAGGCATCAAGTGTGATTAAGCGGTATAATTACCAATTTGGGCAATTGCTATGGACAGATGGGAAGCACAGAGTCAGGAGTCCTATTACAGTCCAGCGCCGCAAGTGAAAAATCTTCTCCTGAAATGGTTGCATTAATACATCTTACTAGCTAGTGTGGATGCATGCGCGTAAAGTAATGTACGTTAGACTATTGGGGTTTCATGTTAGCATAGTATTGTGTGCTTTTGAATAATTTGATGCGTGCGAGCACGGCATCTATACCTCATGCCTTCTTTTTCTTCGATTGTGGGTGCAGTGAACGTGCTTGCACCATTATCAGTGTGTTTTTAATATAAAAGCTTATGTTAATTGTCAAATCTCCAAATTGTTCTTCTAGAATTTTTTTAAAGGTGAAAAGGATGTTGAGAATTAGACAATATTCTCATTCCAGAGAAGGAAGTCTCTTCCGATATGAATTGTCAAAAAATAAATAAGGGTCGGATTTAAAATGACATGTAATGTATATGCCAAGATTTTAAGTTCATAATAATAAGGTAAACAACTGAAGTAGTGGTATATACGGATACGAGTCAATCTGATTACTCGACTCAACTGAACGTAAAATAATCAAGTTGGGTTGGATTATTGGCTCAATTTGAGTTTTTCCCAGTTAATTCGATCTACAATTCGTTCGAGCAGCGAGTTCAAAAATTATTTCAAGAGCTATTTTTGTTATTTAATTTCTTCCCTCTTTAGTCCTTCTAAACTACCCTAACTCAAGGCCTATCAAATATAAAAAACATTTCATTTTCTCTCATCTCTTTCTCAAAGCTTCGTTTTCTCAACTCTCTCTAGCTTTAGTCGCAGCTAAGCCACCACTGCTTCTTGTCCATCAACTCGTCACCATAGCTCCTTGGTTCGCTATTGCCCAATCAGCTTTCGCTCACTAGTGGTGCATCTTCGTGGTTAGGGTGCATCTTTGTCGTCCTACTCTCATCATTGTCAGTTGCCACCACTTCGTCTTCCACTAATTGCCTGGTTTGTGTTGTTGATTTTGCTCTCCTTTGGTCCTTAGTTTCTGTTGTGAAATTTGCCCAATATTGTACAAAATGATTGTATATTTCTTGGTTTTGAACTTGTGATTGAGTGACTTGTTAATGGGGAGCTCATGATGTTATTTTTTTAAAAAATTGCTCACATAATTTTAGGTAAGGAATGACAGTTAGATCAAGTCATCTCCAAATAGGCAATACTAGGATTTGATCTTCTGATGTTATATAGGTAAAGTTTGAGTTACAGTTCACTCCCATTATGATCAACTACTTTTTAGCTAAAGAAATCATATTAAATTGGTAATAATGTGGAATGTAAATGATTATAGAAAGAGGAAAAATGCCAACAAACCTAAAGTGAAAGAGAATAAATTAACAAGAATATAATGGATAAATGCAGGAAAGCAACGTTTCTATAGTTTAATAAAAAAGTGTACTGAAAAGATATGTAAATGACAGGAAAATTATAGGAGTGGAAACGTAAAAGCAGGAAACAAATTTTAGGTAAAAAGCACAAAAGATTAGGAAGACAAGCACAAAAAGTGAGTCAACGAAGAATAATTGAAAGTTTGGTTTTAGAAAAAGGAAAATACTAAATGGTGCGAAATTTTTTTCACGAAACTGTGCAAGAAACTACAAATACAACATGATAGTTTTATGTCTTGTTTTCAATTATTTTCTCTCTCCTCTCTCTACATACTTACTCTTGCCATTGATTAGTTCTACGATGATTCATAATAGTTTGACAAAAATATTTTCGTACTCTACAGCACCGCTCTTAGAAAAATTAAACCATACCGAATATTCAACAAATAAAAAATAGAGAAATATTCTTTGTATTAGTGAGTTGGTAGATATCCTTAAACATTCAGAGGAAGAAAAGAGAAAAAAATTATAAAAATAAAATAAAATAAGTAAAACAATTGATGGAGAAAGAAAAAATAGAAAGAAGGTATTGACATGTCCAACTTTTGTATTGTACAAATAATATACCTCTAAAAAACATCTCTCTCTCTCTCTCTCTCTCTCTCTCTCTCTCTTTTTCTTTTCTTCTTTTTATGATGTTTCCTTTTATAAGTTCTATTGAGGAGTTGTCATCCTTCTTTTTCTAACAATCCTACTTTTTTTTTTTTACTTAAATATATTTTTAATCCTTATAAATGTTAAGATTTAATTTTGGTCCATATAAAAAAAATTTGGATTAGGTCCAAATATTTTCAAAAAATATTTGACTTTGATCCCTATAAAAATTTTATTTTGATGTAGATGAAAACATTTCCAAAAAATATTTAGTTTTAGTCCCTGAAAAATTATGATAATTGATATCAGGAGACTCAAACTAATATTTTAAAGAACTTAAACTAAATTATGATAATTTTTTAGAGACTTAAGACAAATATATTTACTTTGGTATAGGGACGAAAGATTAAACAAAATAATAGTACGGACTTAAACCAATTTTTTTTTATTCGAATCTAAACCAAAATTTATCTTTTATAGGGATCAAAACTAGAATTTGCAACATTTTCAAGTACCAAAAATATATTTAAGCCTTTTTTTTTCATTGCTAAGTATTCTTTTTTTTTTAATCAATAGAATTATTGTTTGAACTTATAATCTCATGCAAACTATTCAAATCTCTCACCATTAATCTACTCATTGTGACTTTATTGCTTAGTATTCTTTTTATCTAATAAATAACTTAGATCTATTAGATTTCAAGCATAATTTTTAGATTTGTTGTTTCTATGAATGCCAGATCTTATGTCTTTTATTTTGTTTTCATTATTCCCTTTGTGGTTGTTTTAGATTTCCCTTGTGGATGTTTCTATCTTGATAATCATTTAGATTTTTTTTTTTTTTGGCAAAAGCTCACCCCAAAGAAGGGAGCAAGAACAAAGTTAATGAATACAAAAAACCAGCATCACAAAAGAAGAAAACCAGCACACAAGCCAATAATTGAGACAAAACAAAACATGAACACAAGGCAACAAGTCCTACAAAATAGATAACATCAACAGAAGCTTATACATTGAAACGCACCTTTCTGTAGAAACCATTTATCTTCTGCTACTTAACCATCTCCATTTCCGAAAAGCAGACAGATTGGATTCTTGTTCTTCAACCATCTCATTCTTATTTATTAGCAGGGTTTTCAACCAGAAACCCCAATGCAATTTGATCAATCTCGATTCTAACTTTCATACTGGTTTGTAATTTTTAAATATCACCTTATTCTTAATATTTCGCAATGTCCAAATAGTCACATAGAATAACATAATCCACATCTTTTAGATAGAGATGTTTAGATCTATTTTGAAAAAAAACATGGCTGCATTATTTTTTATGTTAATCTTCAATGTAAAAGATATCTAGATATCAATAATCAGGTAAGTGTCATTAAACTTACTTTTGAATGAAATTTTATTTCTTCATCATAAAAAAGAAAAACATCCAATTTTGTTTGCTTGAAAATTCTATTTTTTTCAATAAAAAATGAAAATACAGAACAAGGCTTAAGAAAACTCTCAAGAAAGAGAGAACCAAAGAAACATGTGTCCAGCCAAAACAAAAAAAAAATAGAAAATCAAAACATAGGAATGAATCCTCTCATATTAAATTTTCATATGATCTTGTTATATGTGATCTATCACCATTAATTTTTTTATGTCATACTAGTATAATGGCCTATACGTTGTACAGTTTATCATCATAATATAAATTTATAAGTTAATTTATATTATAAGCTACCAACCCAAAGTAAAATTCTTACCTTTCTTCTTATATATCGTGCAATTTAGTTTAGTTATATTATATGAAAAGATTGTCATAAAATGTAATATAAATAAATTCAAATTTTATGAAACAGAACAAATAAATATAAAAATAATTATGTAAAAATTGTTTAATATAATAATTTAATTCTGTAATAATAATTATGTAGAGATGAATATTTTTCCTGTAAATTTTCTAGCTTATACAAAAGATTGAAATATTCAATTATAAAATATTAATTTTCATATTATTATGTCTTCAAGAATTAATTAGTTGATATATTTTTTTTTTAAATCACTAACCCTAAATTTATATAAATGATTATTATAAAATATCTACTTTTAAAATTAAAAATTAAAATATTATCTTCATCAACATATTCATAAGTAAATATATTAATAGGTATACAAATGTATTATTAAACGATATATTAGTGTGAATAAAAATAAATATTTAAAAGGTATGCTAGACATCATATAAATAAAATCAATTTTAATATCTATTTTGATAGAATTCATCATGTATATGTAAAATAGTGATTCAATCAAACTACTACAACTTGCATTATAGTCTAGAGTATGCTTGACTCTATATCAAGAACAAAGAAAGTAAATGTTTTTTAGTTTTGTTATTTATTTTTAAAACTAAAATTCATCATAAATTAAAATATGTTATAGGTATCATATGATACGAACTGAAATAATAACATAGAACGTGACATTACAATAAAGCATCTAATATCAAAAAAACATGACATAACAAGGCAAAAGCCCGAACACAAAACAAAACTAAAATATCAAATAAAAAATTATAGAAAGATAACTGCATCAAAATTTTTCTCTTAATAAATGAAATCAAATTAAAGAATTAATTAAAGGACAAGTCAAGTAAAAACAAGCGAAAAAAAAAAGAGAATAAATTTAGCTATGGTAGCAACAATAGTAAGGAAAAATTTGGAAAAATTAAAGGATGATCTTCAATAAATATCTTTAATAATGCATAATAATCCTAAAATTATTAATTAGGCAATGAAAAGAAAAATTAGACTCAAATACGCAAAAGAACCAAAAACTATATAGTTAAAAAGTCAAAAACTTTTGCCTATTAATTTTTTGTTTGATAAATTTTAAGTTTTTTGAATTTAAATTATATAAGTGATTTTTAGTAGAAGATTATTAAAAAAGGAAGTCAATTAAGTAGCTTTAATGATATGTTGGTATATACAATAATGACTTTTTAGTTTTTTTTTTTGGTACATATGAACTTTTAGGTTTTTGTTTATATATATAAATATATATATATATATATATATATATATATATATATATATATATATATATATATATATATATGATTTTAAAAGTAAAATATGTAAAACCCACTTCAAATATGACAAATATCAAAGCACTCTGTCAAATGGAAAAGTTGAATCCACATGACAAAGTTAACTCAAGATTCCACTTTTATATATAATAATGAATATTAGATTAATTTTTTTGAACTGAGTATTGTGAAATAAATAACATTTTAATTTAAATATATCCATCAATCATGTACAATTTTGAAAATTTATCAAAAAAAGAATTAACGAGATCAAGAAATATATTTAATATAAATCATATTATCATATTATAGTTTTTAAGATTTGAATGGTTGAGTTTTTTAAGTAGAGATATTTTATCTAGAATCATAAGCAATTCTTATTTGATTGGCATGTGTGCTTTTTTGAGGGAAAAAAAAGAATATAAATTAAAAATATCACAAAATATATTACTGCAAGTTAAATGAAATAAAGAATACACCCTTTTTGTGCTAAATAAAAAATGCACCTAATCTATACAAAAAGAATTTTAGAGTTAGTATTAATTAATTTTTTGAAATATTTATCTCTATAAAAATTCATTTATAAAATGTTCAAAGATAATAATGGAATAATCTATATCTATAAAGCGAAGAAAATATACACAATTGACTTGTTACAAAAAAGTTATAGACACTAATTAAACAAACTGTGATATGGAAACTGATCAAATATAATAAGGACTAATATACTAAATATTGTGAAATAAATAACATTTTGATTTAAATATAAAAGTCTAAATAAGAAGAGATAAATAAATAATTATTTTCTCAGAAAATAAAAAGACAAATCATTTACAATTTTAAGAAGTTATTAAAAAAATTAATGAGATGCAAAAACATTTAATATATATTTTATTGTACATATTGCAATCTATCAATGATAATTAGCTTGTATGGTTAGGTTTTTCTAGTAGAGGCTTTACATGTTATTGGTGCCACATGAATAGTTATTATTGCTACTAAATGGTAAATTCATATTCCAAATGACAATACGAAAGTCCAGATAGCAGAATTGAGCTAAGGTCGTTTTTTTATATATTATATTAAATATTTTGTCTCGGTCATGCCTTTTAAATTAATAATAAAAAATTACATATGATAAGGTTATACAAATATTTAATATGAGAGGATTCATTTCCACAAAACATACGAATAAACAATAGCAGCAAATATATATATATATATATATATATATATATATATGTATATATATATATATATTAGCAAACTCCCTTCATGTTCGTGTATTCAAGATTCCAATTAGTATTTTAAAAATGGAGTCAAATTAATTGTCTGGTTAAACTAATTGGATTGCATAACAGTTATGTTTTAATTTTTTTTTGTTTTATTACCATTTAGGTATGATTCAACCATAAATTTGATCGTTTGAATTAATTTAATCATAGATGAAAATCTTATTGATTTGATCTCTAATTTATCTTTCTTTTTTTGAAAAAAAATTTTATCCTTTAAACTATAAACTAAATACATTTTATCCCATAATTTTAAAAGCATATAAATCAACTTCTAAACTTTTTTAAATATGTATTTTAATCCTTTTATTAAGTTTTTATCCATTGTTAATGAAAAATAAGTACATGATATCTGTGAATTTTTTATCATGATATCATGTGTACTCTTGTTTCTAAACTAAAAAATAATGTATAATCCTATACCTTAAATTTTTTTAAATGTGCACTATTTTTATTAATAATAAATAAAAAAGTTAGCAAAAGAATTGATTTATATATTAAAAAATTCAGAAATTAGTTTACACATTTTCACAATACTGGAGTTAAATACCATTTTTTCCCTCTTTAAAACATTGATTTCAATACGTGTCTTAACTAGATGAACATAAATTTTATTCCACCATTTTTCTCATAGCAAAATCTGCAACTTTTAGTCTTCTAATTTGTATCAGTTCATCCGGCACTGTTCACATACATATCGTCCAATATGTAGCTATCAAGTTGCCTTTATCGTAAAAGAAGAATTTTCACAGGTGCACAAGTGTATCATCAAAGGTTTAGTTAGACCTTTTTTTTTCCTTAGAGGAATCAATATTTAATAATTAATTTTATATAAAAAATAAAAATAATAATATATAAAATAAAATAAATATTTAATAATTAAAATTAAAGAGAGAGAAAGACACACACACACACACACACATATATATATATATATATATATATATATATATATATATATATATATATATATATAGACTAGCTTTTTATCCCGTATATTACATAAATTATGAAGTTAACTATTAGTGATTATAATTTTTATTAACTATATATATTTCAATTTGTTTATTTTTAAAAATATAAGTAAAATATTTAAATAAAAATATTTAGTTAAAATTTTTGTTAAAATAAAGTGAACTAAAGTAAATATATGCGTATTATTTAAAAAAATAAAAAGACATATATCTAAAATTTAATAGTTATTTGTCTAAATTTTTATGGTTCATTTTGAATAATATTTATATTTATTTTTTAAATTCACATAAATTAATTAAATAAAATTATTTTATTTATTTTAACAATTTAAGTGATTCTTTTATGATGTGAAAATTTTTTACAATTGCTATTCTTTATATTTTAATTTCATAAAACTTGATCTTAATTCTATTTTGGTAACTTTTTTTAAAATACATCTAAAATCTTACATATATTTACAAGAATATTTCATACATTTTATTCTAAATTGCTATAAAGATAGAAAGAAATATTAAGAAAGAGTTTTCGAGGGACATGAAAGGTCAAAATAAATATAATTCATATATAGTAATTAAAATAAATTTAATTAAATAAAAATTTAAAGAATAATTAAAATTTTAAGAGTTAAAAAATTTAAAATTAATAGTGGAAGAACTAAAACACGACATTGATAGTGGAAGAACTTTTATATTAGTTTATAGATAAATAGATTGAATTATAAACTTCTCTTTCTTCATTTGAGTTCATGTAGAACCGTATTTTAGTTAAAAAAATTATTGAACAAAATAAATTAATATAAATATTATTATAACATATTAAAGTATAATAAAAGGCTTATATATAAAATTAACTTTTTTAAAGATATTAGCTACTAAGTAAATTGTCAGTTTATTATTTTATCGTATATATATTTAAAAAGTTTTATATATTTTATAATAAAGAATTATAGAAATCAAAGAGTTAAGAAAAATTTATTAAAAGAAATGAAAAATTAAAATAAAGTAAAATAAATAGCTGTAATTAATAGTAATTAAAATAAATTTGAGAACTATCACATGACAATTGTAATAGAAAAGTAATAATGAAAGAAATGAGAAATTAAAGAAAAATTACAATTTCAAGGAATTTAAAAATTCAAAATTAAGAAAAAATAACATGTGGCATTGATGGTGAAAAAACCTTAATATTATATTATAGATTATAATATTTAAACAACTAAATAAGTAAAGGATTTATAAAAATTTAACCAAATGAAAAAACATAGAGGGAGCCAAATAAAAAAGAAAAAAGAAAAATTTACAAAATGTTATAAAAAAATTTGGTGGGTCGCCCCCATAAAGTGCATAAGGCTCCGCCCATGGGACTAGTCTCACTTTACGGTGTCGGTGAGTTCTATCTTGTGAGAGTGGCCTAGTACATTTGTGCTTTAAAAAATTATAAGCGATCGAATACTGGTCACCACAGTTGCAGTCACGTTGTCATCCATTTGGAATCTCTATCTAGAAGGAAGCACTTTTTTTCCACACAATATAATATGACATAGTAGTACCTACCATTCTATTGTGATTGGAGAAGTATTATTTATACTATTTTTTAATGTGAATATTTAAATATTTACTCATAATTTTAGGAAAAAAGTTATGAAAGAAAAAAAAAATAAAAAAATAAGTGGAGAGAAGATAGAGAGAAATAGCCTAAAGATATCAAATGATAGTATTTACAAAAATAATTTCTCTTGTAATTATTACGATAAAGTTTTATATTCCTCATGTTTGAAAGTAGTTGTCTCTAGTCATCACATATGGATTATGAAAGAATGAAGATCAGTAGCGGGTCCTCTGCCGGTGCTACCATTTGTTCAGTAGTGAAAATCATGTCTATAGCCTGCATGTATACATAGTGTGTTGCCAAGTTGCTTTTAATTATTTATCCAATAATGTGAGTTGATTCGTCTCTAGCGTAATAGCTTACTAGGAATTCAACTTTCTTTCTGTACAGAATGACAAGACACCTCCATGTCTCCAATATCGCCAACATATAGAAGGAAAAAAATTATTATATGGCGTTATTTCTTCCTACACATACTGTTTAAAGTCCTTCCCTTAGTTGTACCAACCATCCACCAATTATTTATGTACATTTGCTTTCATAACAAAAGACTTCCTATTCACTGGTTGAATGATTCTTTTTAGGAGGGAATGAAATTCCCAAATCTTATGGTTTTCTTTTTCGATAGAGAAGTTGCTTTCGCAGGGGGAAAGAACAATTATATGCAAGGAACCTGCCTTTTAAAATACTTTTTTTTTCCTCAAAAAAATAACAAATAAAGAGCATTAGAAGAAAAGTCAATAGAGCTAGAAAATGAGAAGTCTTAAGAAGAATTAAAAAAAAGTAAAGACAAAGTATGACTCATTACATTTTAAAAAGCAAAAAGCTAACATGGAGAATAAAAATAACCAGAGAACAGACAAGATAAAAAGTATACATCTTTTCTGGTTTCCAAATCTCCTCATGCCTATTATGCCCATATATAGGTATATAGATAATGTTTGTTCTAACAGATTTTTCGGGTGAAAAATGAAAAATTAATGAATACTTAAAGCTTTATGTAATAATTGTAAAGTAATGAGTGGTTTTTCTTTCATCATACATTTTGGTGTTCGTGTAAAATTTTTGTTTATTTATCTCGGCTTTGTGTTTCGTCCTCAGCAATGGGCTTGGAGCATTTAATATTTATTATTCATTGATATTTGCAAAGTTGTGAAAGCAAGTTGGGGAATTTTTGGTTGATTGGAAAATCCTGAAAGCAAGTTGGGCAATTTTTTATTTAAAAGTGGGAAGTAAAAATCTGCCTCTCTTCACTTTTTTATTTGTATGTCATCATACAATTAGATGTTTAAATATTATTTTTAAGAGATTTTAGTATACTAATTGAGGTTGTAAAATTTTCTTTCTCTTCAAAATTTTCTCTCTCTTTGAGTTAAAGGGAGATAATTTTTTCACTCCTTACTCTTGAACTAAAATTCACGGAAAATAACACTCAAATTCCTAATCAAATGATAGAATGAAAATAAAAAGTAGAGAAAGACATTATTTTACTCTCCACTCTCAAATTAAAATCCCTCTAAATTCCTTTATGGTTTCCTGGTTGATAAAAAAAAAAAAGCACATGTTAGTGAATATTCTTAAAATTGAGTGGTTGTAATTCAACCCTAAAATAATATCAAAACCTATTCTATATTTAATATTGGATTATTTATAGATATTCAATCTGCAAACTTTATGCTCTAAATATACAGTTATATAGGTGAGAGAGATGTGTTAAAATTCTATATTATTTGGGGATATAATCATGATAGTCTTTATAATAACATGAGCAACCCTCCCTGTATCAGCTAACTTTTGATTTTAGGCTAAGTGTACTCAATTTTAACAAATATTGAACACTCCAAACCTATTAGTGAGGACTGCCTCCTCCATATATATGAAGTATCATTCCTCTAAGGCATATAAGGTAAGACACCTTCACAAATACCTCCTAGGAGAAGGATTCTATCCTCACAAACAAGTTTTGGAGTATTATACTCACAAAAATTTATTTGTTCTTGGGCGTACTATAATGTTGGGGATCAATGTTCAATTTTTGGAGGATTTTAGTTATATAATTAGAATTTGAAAAATATTCTCTCTCCAACTTTTGTATTCCATACATTATTTTATTAGGGAACTATATGTAAAATTCTACAAGTTTAGTGTATCAACTATAGATTTAAAATTTTCTCTTTTCAACTTGAAGAAAGAAAAGCTTTTGAAGAGAGAGAAAAATTTACATTCCGTATTAATATACTAAAATTATCATAATTTTGCATATAATTTTTCAATAAAACAATTATACAAATATAAAAGTTGGGAAAGAGTAAGTTTCAAACCAATGCATAACTTAGCATCCCCTCATTTTTGCATTAACATTCTCCCTAACTTATACTGTCACCAATTTTTTTTTTTTTTCAAAATTTGTGAATATTTAATACTCCTTGTACCGGTTGCGGATATAGAAGACAATCCCTACCTCCTATTATGCGAGTGAGTTTTATACAAGACTCATGAACGTCTTATACTCATATTGTGGTGCATATCTATACAAGACAGACTTCTGTTCAGGACCTCAAAGTATAATAGACTCAATCTACCCGTTGATCGCATTGTTTGGACAAATGGAAATATGACTGGCTATGGGGATTTCAGGGTATCGAGTGTTTGCCCTTTTTTGAGATAGTAAGAACGTGTGTATTCGTACTCTTGAAATGTACGTGATGCGTAGGAACATGCATGCAGATTAATAAACTGTGTTTCTAACCTACCCTTCGATAATTTCCTAATCTCCAAATTACCCTTTGACAATTAGTTTCTTCTGTATCCATTTTTCATCTATCACTAGATATGACTTTTGTTATGTAGACAATGTATCAATATGAAAAGAAAAGAATCCATTACCCAAAATGTAAAATAGCATGTTGTCGGCTTGTGCCGACATTATATGTACGACAATGCAATGGCAATGATGAAATAAACAAATAATTAGCAATTAAATAATTGAACCAAGAATTTGGAAGTAAAATATAAAATAAAAAAAATTAACTTATTTACAAATCAAGAAAAAAAATTAAATTCTAAATCATAAAATTGACAATTTGAACAAAATAAGCATTTTAGACTTTTGTATCTCTAAGTCCAAATTACTCTCTGACAATTTGTTTCTTCTGTATCCATTTTCATCTATCACTAGATATGACTTTTGTTATGTAGACAATGTATCAATATAAAAAGAACAGAATCTATTACCCAAAATGAAAAATAGCATGCTGTCGACTTGTGCCGACACAATGTCGATATGAGAATGCAATGGCAATTATGAAATAAACAAATAATTAGCAATTAAATAATTGAACCAAAAATTTGGAAGTAAAATATAAAATAAAAATAAAAAAGAATTAACTTATTTACAATTCAAGAAAAAAGTTAAATTGTAAATCATAAAATTTACAACTTGAACAAAATAAGCATTTTAGACTTCTGTATCTCTGAGTTCAATGAAAAACTCAAAACCACACACTTCTTTATAAAATAATTATTGGTCCATTAGATTTAATTAATTAAAATAGAATTACAATGTTCAAGAAAAAAAATCTTTAATAATGAGTTTATGAAAGCAAACTTTAGTCAAATCAACTAGCAAATTCATTTTTGTCCCTTTTTAGAAATTTTTACTTGTCCTTTCTTTGGTAGTTTGGTTCGCTACCTAATCTTGTTTAGATATTATCATTTTTCTTATTTTTATGTCACAACATTGCTACTGGCCCACCAATGTTCTAGATATTATTGAGAGACCTGAGGAATTACATGGTAGCAATTAAAGATTTCAATTGTTTTACTGATAAATTTGCTTTAAAAAAAATAAAAAATCCTATGTTAATAACTAGATATTTCAATTGCTTTAATATTTCATATCCACATTTGTCATACATATAACTATAATATCTAATTATTTATACATTAATGCCCAAATGTCTAAAATAGTATCTAAAATATGAATTCAGACAACATTTTTCTTTACCTTATTACATTTTTCTGCATTTCAAAAGAAAAATGATGTACAAAAGAAATAATTGCTTAACTAAGTTCAGCCCACTAAGAAAAATACATGCTAGACCATTAACAAAGTAAAACATAGCCCACTAAAAATAAAAAAAGGAACTCAATAATCAAAATTACTGGCTTGGATCCAACTTAAAAAAACTAAAAAGCGCCAAAAAATGAATGACTCTGCTATGGGCCTGTAGCTAACTGCCGGGGCAGAGAGAAGTGATTCGTCGTAAATTGCGGTGCAAATGTGCAATTATTCCTTTACTGAGAAATACTAAATCCTTCTGACCGATGTGCTTAAAAGCACCCCTAATTTAAAATTTTATTTATATGTATTAAATAATTCTTAAATGTTGTGTAAAGTTGATTGTTTGGAGAATATATGGATGCATTTGGTTCAACTTAAAAAAAAAATGATTATAAAACTTAAATTTTATATTAACACTCTTCGTTCGAATCAATTTAGATTGTATTGGCTTTGGCCAGTGGCGACTGTCATAGGCCACATTAAGAATATGGGACAAGTTTTCTCTTCCTGCGGGTTTCTTTGGACAAGAAGGGAATTTAACAAGGCAGCTCACGTGGTTGCTTCTCTAACATTGGCTGGAAATCTTAGATTGCATAGATTTGGAGTCTGGATAAATGCTCTTTTTGGGGAGACCAGGCCTTACTTGGTTGGTTTTCTTGTTGGTTCCAACTTTGGGCCTGTGCTATTTTGTCCATCTTTTGTGTCCCCTGTAAGTTGGATTAGGCCCTGTCGCAGTTGATTTTCATCAAGGACCCAAAGAAACAAAAATTAAAAAGATAGTTTGTTACTTTTGATTTTATTCTCTTTTTCATTTTTTTAAAATTTTTATTTGGCATTTGATTTTTTTTTTTTTTTTCGCATAGGTATCTTCCACTTGATGCAGTTTTGTTCCAGGTCTAGTTGGACATTGAATATAGGCACCTCTTTTAGTTAGGATTCCAAGTTTAATTCGTTACATTATGAGAATTAGTCCATTATACTAGATCCCAACTTTTTTTACTATTTTCTTTGTTTTCTTTTTTACCCCATTGACATGAATAAAGTAGGATTTCCATAATGTACATGACAAGTACAATGATAAAACCAAACAACCTTACAATATGCAAGAGAAAGAGGGATGTATGGGATACACACTAGACTAAAGAAGAAACAAAATTTTTCTCTTTTTTGGTGAGAAGAAACAATTACGTTCTTTTTTTCTTTTGGTCGAAAAAATAAACTGGTTCCATGGTTCAGCCAAGTTGTCCAAGTCTAATAACGGGGAATTGATCCACTGAAGGTGAACTTCCTATCACAAGGGCCTTGGATATTTGATCCAGTGCGAGAACGTGGGCTTATTCTCAAGCAAGAAAATGCCAACCTTGCAATTAAGATCACCTGTCAAGAATTGGATTACTAGGTTAAGGAGGCCGATGGTCTAAGACATCAATAGCAAATTATTGGCCATTGGTATTGTAGATGTTGACATAAGTGATGAAATAAGATCTCCAAGATGCTTTGAACGAAAAAATAAAAGATTTCCAGGATGCTTCCCCATAATGATTTCCAAAGCAAGTACTCCAAAACTATGAACATCATATTTCTCATTCACTTCCAAAGTTTGGGCAAGATCTACACCAAAAAAAATGGTTGAAAATACACAATATCATCACTCAATTAATACTTTCTTAGTAAAATTGTAAAAAGCGATTAGTGTCGTAATAGTTTATAAAATAAAATACAATTCATTCTTTAAAATGATGTATATTTCCTGCATCAAAAGAACAGAAATATAGAACACGTACTAAAAAATATTATATCTTTTGAAACAAAAAATTGAAATGTGGCACCATTTTTGAGGCTAAATTTGGTGCATCATGCACTTTGTGATCAAATGATGTTGATTTGATGGAGTATTGTACATCTACTGACTTGTGGTACACGCTAATACCTTCTCCATTGTTTCTCTGTTGTTTATGAGCTCATCACCACCACCATCCAAATGGGACTTCGATTTCAACTGGACAGGCCCAAAATCCCCAATTTTTGCATTAGAAACAGCATTAGGGAGAATGTTACTAGGCATGATGTCACCATAGATCATAGGGGGTCACAATTGTGCAAATAAAGAACACCTTTTACTATCTCCAATGCAATAGAGAAGTGATTGTTCCAATGCACGAGTTCATGGCACTTGGGGTGCAAGGGCATCTCTTGGAGGTTGCCATTAACCATGAGGTCGTACATGAGGAGGAAACAACGTCATTTGGGGTCAAAAGGAGCAATGAAGCACAGAAGCAAAGAAGAGCTCATGGTGAAACTCACACTCAACTTGTTGGTGAAAGGTGGAGGTAGGGTCCATGAGCTTGACAATGATGGGAGGGTGCTAAAAATGATGGTGGATTTTCAAAGGGGTGGTTCTACCTAGATGCCACCGTGGAGTGGCTAGTCGTCAGTCACTACTGTTGGTGGCAGTGCATAAGAACGAGATCGGGGAAGAATCATGTGATGGTGGGGATGGAGCACGAGGTCAAGGAAGGGACTCGAGAAGGAAAAGGAAAAAAAATATAGCGTATCATATGGACTTGTTTTTATCGATATGCATTCACATCTACTTATTAGATCACATAGTGCATCAAGCACCATTTATAGTGCAGTGCATGGGAGCCTCTGCCTTGAAGAGTGGTGTTATTTGTACCACTTCAAAATGGGACACCTTCCAATAATCACTTACAAAGCATGTAAAAAAAATTATGAAAGAAAATGAAAAAGTGAAAAAATAAATGGGAAGAAGAGAGAGATAAAAAGAAGGTGTCAATTATGAAAGAGAAAGTGGATGTACAAAAAATATTTCTCTACCTTGAAATATGGTGTGATGTATGGTTAATTCTATGGTGCACTATTTAAAAACTAAGTGTACAATGGAAAATCACCTTAAATTAGAAGTGAAAATAAGTATACCATGTATTTTTTTTCCCTTTGCAAACAACGCTCATATTAGTTAGCTCCTTTACATATCTCCCCTTCCAATAACTCTGGTCATAAGATATGGACTGATGATATATCTCCAAAAGCCCCCTTGAAGTCATTTTTTTTATCCTGTGATTGGTTGTTCCTTTTTCGTAGTGTATGTCCCTCCTTGTGTTTCTCCTATTGCAACCTCCCAAAGGTATCGATCTCAAATACACAGAGTCACCGAACCTCCAAAATCGCACTCACCTTTCTCCGCATCTACCATCACAATGGTTCACTATGTGTTTTTGCATCCATCCACCACCCTCCTTTCCTCACACACCTTCCTCTTCCCTTTTTCAAGGTTTGCCCAAATCTTAGGTCCTCTCAATATGCAACACCATTCCTTCTTTACTTTTTCAAGGTTTGCTCAAATTTTAGATCCTCCCAACACCATTCCCTCTTTACTTATTCGGCATATATTGGTGTAGATTAAGAAACTAGAAAAGTTGCAAATTGAAAAAAAGCAAATATACCTAAAAAACAATGGAAAATTAATTATAAAATAGGTCCTTCAAGTATGGACTCTTTGCTTCAGACCAAAATTACAAAAAAAAACATGTTAAAAGAAATCAAGAATTAACTCTAACACAAAAAGAGCGACAATCATTGAAAACTTCCTACAATCAAATCACGGTAGTAGTATTAGGGCCTTGGACGAGAGAGACAAGTAGAGTTGGGATGGGGGAAGGGAGAAAAGGAGACAAACTTTTACCAACTTCATTAGTGACCAATTTTCAATCTCCATCATGAAATAATAAGGAGGTCTAATAAATGGTCTATATGCGTTTTAGGCCCACGGTACACCCTTAGATTTGAAATGGTGCACCACACACCATATTTAACCTAGTGTATCACAGAACTGACCATGATGAAAACAAAAAAAAATGATGTGATTAATTTCATTTCAAAGTAAAAGGGGAATGGTCTAATCTGGAGTGGCATAACAAAAGGTGCCTGCAAATGGGGTCTAGCTATGTGAACTAGACTTGATAAACATGGCTGTGCCAAAGTCAGACACATGAGCTTCATGTTCAACATCCAATAGAACATTCTTGCCTGAAGTATCATGATGAACTATAGGAGGTAAGCAATCATGATCCATATAGGACAAGGCATTGGCCACACCTTTAATAACATTCACCCTCTTCTCCCAGTAAAATGCAGCTGCTTGTGTGTCATTGCTTAGTATTTGGTCCAAGCCAAGTTGCCTCCTTCCAAGAACTCATAAACAAGAAATGAGAACTATGAATGTGAACAAAATCCATACAACTTTATGATGTTCTTGTGCTTGATTTGTGTCAATGTTTGAATCTCACTAGTAAAAGCTCTTAAGCTTGAGATTTCCTCATTGGATACCATATGAATTTTCTTCATAGCAACAACTAGGCCTACAGGAAACTTAGCTATGTAGACATATCCTTGACTTGCCACTCCAATCAGATAATAGTCATCAAAATTTTCTATAGCTTCATTGATATTTTCAAACATGATTTTCCCATCGTAACTCCATATGGCAAAGAGTGATTCACTTTGTGCTTCTATAGCTTGGCATTGGCTTCCTTCCTTTCTTTGGCTTCAACAAAGTATATACAATGAAATTCCTCCCTACAAAGCACTAGTGTTGGAGTTCCCAAAGTGACCAATAGTAATAGGATAGCTTTGTTGCTTTTTTTACTATGGTTGTTTCGGCATGGAACCAAGCCTATTACATTGCCACATAAGCCTTTGTTATTTTTAAATGCTTTGACTGGAGCCTCAAGAAAAGCTGGATTGTTTGGAGGTGGCCCTTTTAGCTGGTTATTGGATATGTTCACAAAGTCCAATGTCTTACTAAAAGTGGATGGTACTGTGCCACAAAGGCTATTATGTAACAGATTCAACACTTCCAAGTGTTGTAATCCTACAAGGTTTGTTGCTATTGTTCCATCCAATGAATTTCCATTAAGATCAAGAGATACAAGAGACTAGCCAAACTTATAGGGAATGCTTCCATCAAGTTTATTTTTGCTAAATTCAATTGCCTTAACATGGGTAACTCAACAATTGCTTTTGGTATAGTACCACTCAACTCGTTTTCTCCAAGATCCAATATTATAAGATTTTTCAGCAATCCAATTTCTGTGGAAATGTTTCTTAAAAGATGATTGTTTCCAATCTCGATTTGAACTAATTCTTTCAAATTCCCCAGTTCCTTTGGTACCTTTCTAATCAAGTGATTAGATGAAAGGTCAAGCCTGTGTAAGTTGGTTGCCTCAACAAGTTCTAGTGGTATGCCACCAGAGAAATATTATTGCTTCCTCCATGAGCCTAATAAGTTTAGGTCATTTCCTCCAATTTGGAGAAATGTGACCATAAAATTTATCACCGCTAAGATTAATTAGTCCAAATTTGGATAGACACCAAAATCTTCTACTATATTTCCTTCAATTTGGTTTCCATTACACCTTATTCTATAATAGTAGAGCAATTCTTCAAGCTGTCGGGAATTAGGCCAGAAAAACTGTTGTTATTTGCACTTAAGGCTTCTAAGGATCCACTTAAGCAGATTTGTGATGGCTAAGGGGCGACAAAATTATCCCAGATAATTGCACATTTTTCAAGTTGGCCAGTTTTCCTATAGTGGCAGGAATCAATCCAGAGAATTTATTTGTGAACAAGAACATTGCAGTGAGCTTTGTCAAGTTTCCAATAGCAGGAGGAATTAGTCCAAAAAGTTCATTTTCAACTAGTACAAGGAGATTTACATTAACCAAGTTTCCAATAGAGGATGGGATTGATCTTGAAAGTTTATTGAAACTAAGCTCAAGCTCACACAAATTAGTCAAGTTACATATTGAGGGTGGGATTGACCCAAAGAGGGTGTTAGTATGAAGGGAAAGAACAATTAAATTGCTCATGGTTCCTATGCTGGAAGGAATAGGCCCAAAGAGATTGTTAATTCCTAAGCCAAGGGTATTCAAATTGACTAGGTTTCGTATAGTGAGCGGAATTGATCTAATGAATTTATTCGAGAACAAGTATAATGAGGTGAGCTTTGTCAAGTTTCCAATAGTAGGAGGAATTGGCCCAAAGAGTTGATTATTTGTAAGTGCAAGTAAATTCAAATTAACAAAGTTTCCTATCGAGGATGGGATTGATGTAGAAAGTTCCATATGGGGATTGAGGCAATGACGTTGTTTTCAAAAAGGTGAAGGTAGTTTAAATTGCTTAAGTTTCCAATCTCAGGAAGGATAGTTCCAAAGATAGAGAGTTCTCTAACAAATCAAGAATTTGAAGTTTTATCAATATTCCAATTTCTTTGGGAATGATAGAACCTGAAAGATGATTATTTGCAATGCCTAGATACTTTAGGTTGCTCAACTTGCCAATTTCTGGAGGAATGTAGCCTTCTAGAAAGTTCCCTCCTAAGTCTAGATGTGATAAGTTGGTCAAATTTGCTATGGAAATAGAGATTGCTCCACTTAGATTGCATCTACTAACATCTAATTGATGTAAACTCTTCAATGTCCACATCTCTTTAGGAATGGAACCATTGAAAGAATTGTAAGACATGTTCAAATGATATACTCTTTTCAAGTTGCCAATTTGTGGGGGAATGGTTCCATAAAATGAATTGTTGTTAATATCTATGTTGACAAGGTTGGGGAAGGAGAAGAAGCTGAGTGTGTGGAGTGTACCTTTGACTCTACAATTTGCAAGACATATGGTGGAGACAAACTTGGACTTATCACATAGAATTCCTCCCACTTGCAAGGACTAGTTGTACCATTTCCAAGATGACAATAGAGCTTGGCTATGGTTGTCAAGGCTAGCTTTCCATTTCAAGAGAGCATTTGCTTCACTATCTGCAACTGCAGGTTTATCATTGACAATGGTAGTAGCAAACGAAACTAAAGAAGAAATCGTGGAAAACCTAGCAACTTGGGTTGAAGAGAGTGCTAGGACACAAATGAATACGTAGAGAATTTGACATAGTACAAGCTTAATTAAGTCTCCAACCTTTTCAAACAGAGTAATGATAGATGAACGCATAAAATTGCGACATATACTATAAAGTAATGAAAATGACAAAAATTTTGGATGATAGATCCCACATAATTATTGTTATTTTTCTTTATATATATATATAACAAAACTTAACAGCATTAAAAATGCTGGTAAGTTTCTAGATAAAAAAAAATTGAAGAAAAATAATAATAATCATGTGAGATTCATCATCTAAATATTTCCATCATCTATATGCGTCACAATTTTGTATGTCCACTAAATATTATTCTTTCAAACATGGGTACCATGGTTTTGGTATAATGGGATTTCTGACACCAATGGAGTCAAAGACTGGAAATGATTGTCAATGACTGGAATAAATGGTGGTGATGGTTGAAGTTGAAAGTTGATAGATACTTAAGTAGTTGGTAATTGGACCTTACATAATGTCACGTTCTCCGTTCTCCTTTGGTTTTTTTTATTAAACTCAATTTCGTGAACAAGGTCCATGTCTCTCTTGATTCCCATTACTTTCGAGAAAAGTGAGCATTAATCTTTTTTTATTGGTAGTTAAATATGCATTACTTTAGTAACGGGATTAAAAAAAATTGTCACAAGTCACATTCTGGTGGTATAAATTAAATCTTGCTGCTTCTAATGCTTTCCATTAAGTCATTAGTTTCAGGAAAATTAGCCCCGTGGTTCTTGTCCAACATGTGGCTCTCAAGATTATTAACAGACAGCCATGGAGCATGCAACCAATAAATAAAATAAAATAAAATAAAAAAGCCTTCGAGCGGCCCTCTTTTTGAAATCTGTTCTTAAACTTTTATTATTTTTGTTATATTTTAACAAACTTTTTTTTCAGTTCTGAAAGTATATAGAGCACGAGCAGAAACGACACACAAGGCGTCCAAAGTCACTACACTAATCTATGGATCATGGATGATGAATATACTAAAATTCACATGTTATAAAGTATAAGGATCGTGGTGAACATTTTTACAGTTAGAGAACAAAATATATATGATCCTTGGTTCAATGAGATAAATTAAAATTTTACAATTAAAAATGTTGGGAAGTGGTAATAACTCGTGTAACTTATGTGATATATGATATATATTTAATGTTACAAAGCCCTTCTCTTTATGCTTGGATTCTGACGAGAGCTGAGCTCAGGTTGAGTGTATGTTAGGTCTTTAGAGAAAGATATTCAAGGGAGTTCTGTTTGCTGGTTCTGTTTTGGATGATGACTGGTTTTCGTCATGGGTGGGGGAAGTTTAGGGAGGGGATTATGAGGTAGGAGGGCTTGGAGACTCAACTGATTCACTCATTGCACAAGGCATGCGGATAATTTATTGAATTCATCGTACACAAGTTTGATTTTGATTATTTTAGGAGAACAATTATTTAAAAAAAATTATTTGAAAAGCTTATAAATTTTGTAATATTTCAAATTCAAAATAAATTAATCCAAACACACAATATTTTTTGTGAGCGATAATTGATCTGTGATTGTTTCCAAGTGATGTAGGAAATACTCACTTGAGACATCCCTAATTTGGTTCCAAAGGGCTTGCGTGTTAGTTTTGTGCAGTTATTCACTTTTTAATTTAATTATTATTGTCCACTTTTCACTTCTTTTGGTTGTATTTTCCTTTATTATTTGTTTATTATTTTGTTTTCATTGTTTTAAACTCTAACAAAATAAGATTTTCAGTGTGCTTGATATCTACAGCAACCAAAGCAAACAAGCTTACAATATACAAGAAAGAGGGGGTGGGATACAGAGTACAATAAAACAGAAACAAAATGCTTAAAGTAGTTCAATTATTCAGTGGAGTTGTCCAAGTCTGATCAAGGGGAACTGATCCACCAGAGGTGATCTTCGTATCACAAGGGCCTTAGACACTTGATCCATTGTAGGGCGAGAATGAGGCCTTGTTCTCAAGCAAGAAAATGCCAACCTTGCAATCAAGATCACCTCCTCAACGATTGGATTCGTAGGGTGAGGAAGCCTTTGGTCTAAAATATCAATCAGTAGCAAATTATTAGCCATGGGAGCTGTAGATGGTGACATAAATGATGAAATGAGATCTCCAGGATGCTTTCCCATAATGATTTCCAAAGCAAGTACTCCAAAACTATAAACATCACATTTCTCATTCACCTGCATAGTTTGGGCAAGTTCTGCACAAAAAGGGAGGGGAAAAAAAATTAAATAACACAAAATATTTTAATGAAATTGAAAACGGTGGTTAATGTCTTTATAATTTTTTTAAATAACAAATAAAATACATTTTGAAAGCTGCAAAATACACCACATAAAAAGAGAGAACGCTACAAATTTTAAAACATTGATATTTTTATATAGTTATCTAATTATGTGTTATTACCTTAGTAAAAGTATTTTTTTTTTAATGTAGACCAGCAAAAGTATTTAACTGTTACCTTAAAAATTATACATACAGTAGCCTATAATTAAATGACAATATAAAACTCTTTATACTAAAAATAAATTAATTTCATAAAAAAAATTATGTATATGAAAAATGATGTGATCGTTTCCATTTCAAAGTTAAAGGGAAAAGGGTCTAACCTGGAGCAGCATAGCCAAAAGTGCCAGCAAATGGAGTCCAACTATGTGAACCGGGCTTGAGAAACTTGGCTGTCCCAAAGTCAGAAACATGTGCTTCACATTCAACATCCAAAAGAACATTCTTGCTTGAAATATCACGATGAACTACAGAAGGTAAGCAATCATGATGCATATAGGACAAGGCATTGGCCACACCTTTAACAACATTCACCCTCTTCTCCCAATCAAATGCAGCTGCTTGTGTGTCATTGTTTAGTATTTGATCCAAGCTACCCCCTTCCAAGAACTCATAAACGAGAAATGAGAACTGTGAATGTGAACAAAATCCATAAAGCTTTATGATGTTCCTGTGCTTTATTTGTGTCAAGGTTTGAATCTCACTAGTAAAAGCTTTTGAGCTTGACACTTCCTCATCTGTTACCATGTGAAGTTTCTTCACAGCAACAACTAGACCTGCAGGCAACTCAGCCTTGTAGACATGTCCTTGACTTCCCACTCCAATGAGATAATTGTCATCAAAGTTCTCTGTAGCTTCAATGATATTTTCAAACATTATTTTCCCATCATAACCCCATATGGAAAAGTGTGACTCAGTTCTTGCTTCTTTAGCTTGGCTTTGGCTTCTTACCTTTCTTTTGCTTCGACAAAGAATACACATTGAAAGTACCACCCCACAAAGCACTAGCACTAGAATTCCCAAAATAACCAATAACAATAAGATGGCTTTGTTGCTCTTTCTGTGATTGGTTGGGCATAGAACCAAGCCTGTGACATTGCCACACAAGTCTTTGTTATTTTTCAATGCTTCAATTGGAGCCTTAAGAAAAGCTGGATTGTTTGGAATTGGCCCTTCTAGGTGGTTGTCTGATATATTCACAAAATCCAATGTCTTACTAAAGGTGGAGGGAATTGTGCCAGAAAGATTATTATGTGACAGATTCAACACTTCCAAGTGCTGCAACCCTCCAAGGATTGTTGGTATTGTTCCATCCAATGAATTTCCACTGAGATCAAGAGATACCAGAGATTGGCCAAACTTAGAAGGAATGCTTCCATCAAGTTTATTTTTGCTCAAATTCATTTGCCGTAGCCTCTGCAACTCTGCAACTTCTTTTGGTATAGTGCCACTCAACTCGTTTCCTCCGAGATCCAAGATTTCAAGATTCTGCAGCAATCCAATTTCTCTGGGAATGTTTCCCGAAAGATGATTGTTTCTGATCTTGACTTCAACTAATTCTTTCAAATACCCCAGTTCCTTTGGTACCTTTCCAGTCAAGTGATTAGATGAAAGGTCAAGCCCGTGTAGGTTGGTTGCCTCAACAAGCTCTAGTGGTATGCCACCAGAAATATTATTGCTTCCTATTATAAGATTAGTAAGTTTAGGACATTTCCCCCAGTTTGGAGAAATATGACCATAAAACTCATTGCCACTGAGATTGATGTAGTCCAAATTTGGATACACACCAAAATCTTCTGTTATATTACCCTCAATATGGTTTCCATCAAGCCTGATTCTAAGGATACTAGAGCAGTTCTTCAAGCTTCTGGGTACTGGACCAGTAAGATTGTTGTGATCAGCACTCAAGTTCTTTAATGCCCCACCTAAGCAGATTTGTGTTGGCAAATGACCAATGAAATTATTCTCTGACAACTGCAAGTTTTCCAAGTTGATAAGGTTATCCATTTCCTCTGGAATGGTACCATAAAATTTGTTGGTGGCCAATTGCAGGTCATTGAGCCTTATCAAGTTGCCTATAGTGGAAGGAATAGGCCCAGAGAGATTGTTTTCAGCGAGGCTGAGCATTTCCAAATTGACCAGATTTCCTATGGTTGCTGGAATTACTCCAGAGAAGTTACTTTTGTACAAGTACAATGTGGAGAGCTTTGTCAAGTTTCCAACAGCAGGAGGAATTGGTCCAGAAATTTGAGTTTCAGAAAGATCAAGGGTATCTAGATTGACCAAGTTTCCAATAGAGTGCGGGATTGACCCAGAAAATTTATTGGAAGAAAGGTAGAGCAAAGATAAATTAGTCAAGTTCCATATGGAGGGTGGGAGTGGTCCAGAGAGGTTGTTTTCAAGAAGTTGGAAAAAATTTAAATTGCTCAAGTTTCCAATCTCTGAAGGGATAGCGCCAGAGAGAGGGCAGAATGACAAATCAAGGAACCTAAGGTTTGTTAACATTCCAATTTCTTTAGGAATGGAACCTCTTATAAGAGTATTTTCTGCAATGCCTAGATACTCTAGGTTGCTCAACTTCCCAACTTCTGGGGGAATGTTGCCTTCTAGATTGTTGCTTCCTAAATCTAGATGCGACAAGTTGGTCAAGTTTGCTATAGAAACAGAGATTTCTCCATTGAGCTTGCATAGAGCAAGATCAAGCCTACGTAATGCCCTTAGCGTCCACATTTCTTTAGGAATGGAACCATTGAAAGAATTATAAGACATGTTCAAATGATATACTCTGGACAAGTTACCAATTTGTGGGGGAATGGTTCCATAAAAATAATTGGTGTTGATATCTATGCTGACAAGGTTGGGGAAGGAGGAGAAGCTGAGTGTGTGGAGTGTACCTTCGAGTCCATAATTTGCAAGATTTATGGCGGAGACAGACTTGGACTTATCACACACAATTCCTTCCCAGTTGCAAGGACTAGTAGTACCATTCCAAGATGACAAGAGAGCTTGACTATGGTTGTCAAGGCTAGCTTTCCACTTCAAGAGAGCATTTGCTTCAGTGTCTCCAGCTGCAGGCTTATCATTGATAGTAGCAGGAGCAGAGGAGGCCAAAGATGCAAACGTGGAAAAACCAGCAACTTGGGTTGAAAGGAGTGTCGGAAGGACGCACATGAACATGAAGATACTCTGATAGAATGCTACAAGCCTCATGGACTCTCCCTTTTCCAACATTGGCACCATGGTTTTTTGTGTAATTGGATTTCTGAATCTTGAATAGAAACAAATACTGCAGATGCTAGTGTGAGTGGCCGGTATGCGATGGCCGTTGATGAGGGAAGATAGTAACGTAGACCGCGTCTGCTAGTGTGACTGGGTGGTAGGTGACGGTGGTGATTGAAGTTGGTACAGATGCTATTTAAGTAAAAGCCGAGAGGCATGAGTCAACATATGGGCTACACAGGTGGTCCCTAAACTCAGCCTCAAAGGCATTAAATATTTGTAATTTGACCTTACATTAAGTCACGGTCCCCTTTGGTTGTGTTACTATATTCCTCTATTTCGTAAACAAGGTCCATGTTTTTCATGAGTCGCATTACTTTGAAGAATAATAAGCATTAATTTTTTGTCCAGGTCATTAAATATGCATTACTTTAGTAACGCAAGAAAAAAAAAAAAAATTGTCAATTGTCGATGGACTGAATCGCGTCTGAAATGAATGGGACTTTTTTACATTGATTGGCAAAGGAAATGGAAGAGATCCATGCCCCCAAAAAACACCCCCCCCCCCCCCAAAAAAAAAACTCAACATATATATATATATATATTGGTATAACTCTAAGTATAATTATATTACTTATAACTCTCTATAAAATATTTTTTATTAATTAAATCATTAAATTATAATTACTTATCATGAAGATCATTTATATCAAATTTTATAAAAATTAAACATTAATAAAAATATAATCAAATAGTTCTTATTTATATATATTTTAAACATATAAATTACGTTGATATTGATATATATAAAAAGTAAATCAAATAATTTTAAATTAACATGAAATTTTATAAAGATGATCTATAAGATATAAACTTCTAATCTAACGATAGATTTAATAAAAAATTACACTAATAAAAAATTATTCAATTGTGTAACAATTGCTTAAAGTTATACTAGTATAACTTGATCATAATATATATATCTCAAATTTTTATTTATAAAAAGTAAATATGATGTGTTATTAAAAAATAAAAAAAGTAATAAATTAATATAGAAAAGAAATAATATATGTGATCGAAAGTGGGTTACTTGACTCTGAAGAGTGTGCTAGCTCCGAACTATTTTTTGGGCACAAAGGCTGCTCCAAACTTGATGTTGGGAAGCTAAGACTGGATTTTCGGAGCAATGGGGGGTGTACCTACAAAAACTCTAACTCTCAAGTCAAGGAGTGCAAGAGGCAGTAGTTATTGGGTATATTATACATACCTGAGTTTAATGATGAGTCACTTATTTATGTGATTGGTAGTAGGGGAGAAGAGGAGATATTCCACAATTTCAAGGAGTGTCTCGGGACTTCCAATGGCTTAATCTTCGCTGATGGGTCCAAGGTATATAGCAACATGTTTGGTGAGTGCAGTTCCAACAAGATCGTAGACTCTGTTTCAACGACCTTATCCTCGCACCATATGGAGACTTCAAGCCCCGAGTTGGAATAGCATATAGGCTCCAAGTTAGACCACTTAATCTCGACCTGAATTTAGGGATGGCAATGGGTCTCCATAGGAGCGGGGACATGCCCCCCACCCCCCGTCGCCATTGAGGATTTTACCCACTGTCCCTGTTCCTATCCCCGTTGCGGGTCCCCACTCCCTGTTCCCTGTGGGGACTCGGATCCCCGCAGATATTCGCGGGTTTTTATAAGAAAAACTCAAAAAAATCTAAAAAAAGAGAAAAATCTAAAATAAATATTTTTAAGTCTAAATAAAACATCTATAATTATGTATATTTCATACTGTTATCCAACATAATTTAAATTACAAATAAAATACATAATTATAAATTCGTTATAAGACAATAGAAATATTCAAATCACAAAATAAAAATATTCATATTACAAAAACTCAAATATTCAAATTCTAAATAAAAACTTTAACAAGCCACTTCACATTTGGGTTAGAAAGAAAGAAGTCACAGTCACACTCTTATAGAGAAGTAGAACGATAATGAAGAAAGTGAAGTGAGTCTAAGGTATTTTCATATGGTTATATATATAGAAAGATATTTGAGTAATTTTATATTTATACGGAAATTTCATGGGTCCCCATGGGGCAGGGATCTTATCCCCCATCCCCACCACCATTAGCTAAATGGGGACATCCCCCCATCCCCATGGGGACCGAACTCGTCCCCATCCCCGTCTCCATTGCGGGTAATCCCCGCGGATACTCGTTTAAATGAGTTTTTTTGCCATCCCTATCTGAATTGGGTTTCTTAATCCTAGTCGGCACAATATGTAATTATTTAGGTAATTTAAGGATGTTTAAGAAAAAATAACTGATTTATTTTTAAGATAAAGGTGAGGAATAGTAATTATATTCAATCAATAGTATATTTTGTTTAGGTTTTTGAAACTCTCAAACTATAATTTGGTAAAAAATTATCTTTTATACGGTTTTCCCAGACTATAACTTTGAGGATACTATGCCGTCAATTATAAATTCAAAGATCAATCTAAAAAATGTTGTTAAATTCAAGCTACAACCTAAAAGGTGAACGTATATATTTATAATTGTCTTGTATTCAATTGCACTTAGTATTAATGTTTTTAACTTTTAACATTTGTCTATAAATTGAATTTATTTCATTTTTATTTTATTTTATTTTATTTTTTTGCTCATGTTTCATTTTTATGTTTATATTGTGTAATAGCTAGATTTCTTTGACTTAAAAAAAATTAATTAAAGATATATATCTAGTTTTTAATCTTGGCCTCCTAGAATTAAAATCATGGATCCGCCCCTCCCCATTTATGTGTAAAATGACACATAAATGGGATCTCAAAATTTTTTGCCTATTTTTACCTCATACTAAAAACATCCTTATAATGCCTTTGGTAGAAGGTAAAAATGAAGTAAAAATTTTATGAACTAAATTCATAAATAATTTTATTCAAGAACCTAATTCATAAAAATGTTTTCTCTCATTTTTACCTTCTATCAAATACACCCTTATAGTGATATATTATCTATTAATAGAAGTATGAAAGCATATGTCCTAATGAGAGATTTCAATACTTAAGCATTAAGTGTTTTTTTTTAAATTAAGAATTGTTTACGCAAATTTTAGTTAAAGTAATAGTTATGTAAAATCTTTTTTAGAATAGTGACTCGAGAATTCAGACACTTAACATTGCAAATAAAATTTATTTAGAATTACAATTCATTTATGTATTTTTTAGTATGTTGGTGACAATAAAATTTAAACTTATAATCTCATATATACTATATAAGTCTCTTGTCACTATCCTATTTATAGTGATTTCACAACTTTGAGTTAGACATTAAGTAATCTATCTCAAAATCTATTTTGTTACCTTAATTTTAATATCTAAATTAACAGTCAAGAAAATATCTAAATTTAATTATTTAGCATACAATATCATTGTCAATCAAGTTCACGTATCACTACATATAAATGTCATAAATTTTCTCAAAAATAATAAGTGGGAAATTTTTGTAACCAATCTAGCATAACTATCTCTTGGTAACTCTTTTTCTTTAATTTTTTTTTTTTTAATTTTTCGGTTACAGATTTGATCAAAATTTCAATTCCTATATAATATTGTGGCATTAGTCTAATCAAGCGTACATTTTTTTGGTTAAATTGTAGTCCAGATTTAAACACAAAGTAAATTAATAATCACTTATTCTCTTATCTGAGTAACCTTTAAAATTCTCTTTTATTCATGTAATAGCATTATAATATGAAGCAAAAATTTTGAAAAAAAAGAGGAGAAAGAAGAGAGAGAAGACAAAAGAGGAGAGAGAGAGAGAAGAGAGAGAGGGGGGGGGGGGAGGAGAACTATATACTAAATAATTGAGAAGGGCCTTGCATATAGTTTTAGACAGGACTCTTTTACGGAGGTCCTGTCTAAAGATTGTACACTGCTGATCCATTTTTATTGCTGTTGCTACTTTATTTTATTTTTTATTTTTCCCTGTGCAAAGAGCCAAAGATCAAATAAACCATTTTTGAAGTTTAGATTGCAAGCTTGGCAAGGCGCACTTTTTCGTACTTTTTCCTGTGACAGGAAAAGCCATTCGCAGGGCATGAAAGCATTATTTAAAAGGAGTATAAAATATATTTTTTTTCAAGTGCTGTTTGAGCCTGAGAATTATATTTTAATTTTATTGGAATAATTAATATCAAATTCACCTAAATTTTTAAGTATGAAAAAAAATTAAGATTGTAAAATTATTTTTTAATAACAAAATGAGTTTAATTTTTATGTATTAACTATCAATTAATAAAAATATAAAAAATTATTATGTCATATTTTTAAAATTTAAGTTCATATAACCATCAATGATAATATAGAATTTTCTTGCATCTCCATTATTTGATTGTATAAAATTATTTTATTCTATTAATACATAAAAATCAAACTCTAATGAAATTTATTTGCAACCTTTCGAGTTAATATCTCCACTTTATTATTGTTACACGATTTTCCTTTTTCTTTACATTTTCATATGAATACTATTATCAATTTAAATTATTTAACAATACATTGTTCTTAACAAACTGTCTACATACAATTACAAAAACTTACAATATTTTCCGTTTCATCCTAATATAGTTAAATCAAAAACATACGATATGTCGATATAAATATAAATTCAGCTATATGTTTAATTATTTTTATTTAGTACTATAATAAAACTTTTTGCCCAATCAATGGTTTCCATGGTCCACGTGGGAAGTAGACGTCATCATTTGATATATTTGCCACATAAACACTAATCAATGACTAACATTAACACTAATCAATTACTTCATCCATATACTGTCACACTCTTTGTATTGCTTTTATTTTGATATTCTTAAAATGTCTTTAATTAAAATTTATGTTAAACTTTTGTTTATTGTCATTCCTATATTTTAAATTATATTATATTTAATAATTATACTAATTAATATTAGATACAAAATTAAGTAATTTTAATTTAATAATTTTAAAATAAAATTAACCTATTAAATCAAGCCTATACTAAACCCAATTCATTTACAAACTAAATCAAAGTATCTTGTGATAGAATCCTAGTTAATGCTTTTCATGATATATTTCTATGGTACTTACTTTCCTACATTCATATCTCTTCTTTTATTCATCTCATAAACTCTTTTTGATAAAATTACAATATAATAAAATTTGGATGTATTATAGTTACATAAATCAGATATAAATAGAGTGATATATGTTTGTTTGATCAAAATTAACAAGTTATTTGAATTTTATTTTATTATTTTTTATACAAGTTAATTATTAGATTTAGTTAGAATTTTTTTATGCTATGTTAAGAATTTAATTGTAGTCAATTTTATATTTAATATTAACGAGTATGATTATTAGATATATTTAAATATGAGAGTGACATCTTATATATCCAACACTTTAACATTTATTTACAATAATTTTTAAATATTTATAGTCAACAGATTTTCTCAACTCCTAATTATAGTAATATTTAAAATCTTTGTGGTGATAGTTAAATAAATTAACTCAATTCATTATTATTAGAATAAATTACAATAATCTTCCCTAAGATTCATCCAAAATACACTTATTGCCTCTTAGGTTCTAAAATTACATATGATTCTCTTAATTACTCAAGAGACAGTTGAATAACCTCTCTCGCATATGATGTGACTGGAAATTAAAAAAAAAAAGTTTAAAAATACATAAAATAACTATTTTATTCTTAATTATTTAGTTTATTGTCTATTAAAAGCCACACCCCTCTTTTCACATAAACAACTTCTATAAATCATCATCTTCAACTAAACAAAAACAACTTTTATCCTCTCCATTTTCCAAAAACCACAAATCAAAGCTCACACACAACATTTATCAATTGGTGGTCCTCACCAAACACAATAAGATCACAATCTTTACATCCAACCTATACCAAAATGCAAAAACCTCATCCCCTGCACCCTTAAAACATATATGTAAATATCAAACCACTACAAAAATCAATCAATCAAACCAAGCTCAAACCAAAAGCCATCGAACTTCATTGACTATGGCATGAGCAATGAATAAAGCAAGTCTTTTTAGGGCGTTTAGGCGAACTAATACTAATGTGCCCTCCTCTTTAGGCACCAATTTTTTGTTATACCTTTACTCTTGACAATGAATCAATGATTGAAGAAATAACTCCTCTAATTTCAAGAATTGACAGAAAATAAGGAGATTTCATCATTTGAAGATAACATATTCCTATCAAAAGACAGATGCCCTAACGAGTTGTTTGGAATGCCTTGGAACTGGTTTAAAACCAACTAATGGCATGGAATTGCAATCTAAGGAGAATTCAATTCTGTAAAAATATCCAAAAGTAAATTAAACCAAAAAAGATATGATTTGTAATTCTTAATTTGGGGGATTTAATGTTAAAAATTTATATACTGAAAATATCTATAATCCTATCTAATATCTTATCTCTTTCTCTCATCTCTAATATTTAATAAAGGGTAAAATAGTTAAGATAAAAAATTTAATTCATTTCATATACATTTAAAACTGTATAATTGAGTTTAATTGTTAATAGAATTGAATTCAATTCTATCTCATCTTTTCATTCCAAAGAACATGTAAAGAACCGGTGGCAATGTTGTCCCCATGCTCAATACCCTTAGTTTAGTTGTGGTTACTAAATGACCATATGCGATTCTAGTAATGACAGTATTGTAGTATTAATTATATTAATAGAAGTATATTTTTTCAGATGGAGTAATTTCGTCCACTTAATTTATTTTATACCATTATCAAGATCATTTATTATTTTTTGTAATTTGTGTGTTAACTCTAATTTAACATTTATTTTGAAATGAATGCAGTAAATAAATTTGCTCAACTCATGCATATGTAGACCTGTCAAACAAACCTCCAGATCATGGGCCAGCCCTTGGCCCCTTTACTTTTTATAGCCCATGGCCCCAAATAATTACAAGGGGTCTTACATAGCCCCAACCCCCAAAAGCCCTCCATTGAAGTAGGTTGGGGCAGGGACAGCCCATGGGTTAGCCCCATCTAAATCATCTAATTTCCATTGCATCAGTATCACATTCGCACTGTGACGATAGAAGAGATGCCGTTTGTGACTCGCTAAAAACTGAGGGTGAAGTGTATAGGTGAACTTGGTCAAGCATTGCGTGAAACAGTGGGTAGAGGTGTCAAATTTGCTGGTCCACCCTTATTCGGCCTCGATCCATGTGAACTTAGGGCCAAAAAGCCCACAAGGCTAAAATCCTACATGGGCCAAGTGGACTAACGCTAGGCCACTTTTTAAAAAAATAATTTTTTTCCTTTTTAATGAGTAACTTTAACCTTGGCTCACATATGGGTTAATTCTAACCCACTTATGGGCTAGGCCTAACCCACTAGATTGGCCCACTTACAAAAAATTCTAAAATTTATATAATTTTCTAATGAGTTGGTCGTAGCCCTAGCCTTATAAATTTAAGATAATAATAAAAAATACTAAAGCATTCTAATTTTAAGAAATAAACTTCCATTAAGATTGAGATAAATAATAGTATCAAGTAAATGAGAATAATTCCTTCAATGATATCATATATAAATGACATAGGAAATTATTTTTGTCACCATGACATGAAAAGAATAAGTTGGCAAGCAAATTACACCGCTGATATTCAATCTAATTTTAATTTTTCTGCTCTTCTTTCTTTTATGTGATATCATATGTCATCCAAAATTCACTCAAAGAATATTTACGTTTACATTCTTAGTAAGCACAAAACCTAAATGAAGATTTGACAAAAAAAAATGTTTCCCTGAAATTATTATTTGAATATAATTCCATTGAAAATGTTTTGTTACTCAAAATTTTTACGATAATCTTTTCTTAATGAATAGTTTTTAATTTCCTAAAAATTTGACCATACCACGTCATTGAAAGAACCAACTTTTTGCATAAATATTGTATTTCCAATGATGAATTCTTAAAGAAAAATATATAATTTTTTACATTTCTAAAAAAAGTGCCTATTAAAAAAATTAAATGAATTAATCAGCATTGGAATATTTTATCGATTCAATCTTGTAATAGAATATACAAACATATAAATGCGAGAGATTAGAGACTGATGCTTCCTGCCATATAATGTTAAGATACCTTTTATTTTTATACAAATATAAAATTGAAAATTAAATTATAAAAATAAAGTAGTAAACAAATAGAAAATTATTCAAAACTAGTTGTATAGTTAAAATTCCATATAAACCCCTATGACATGTACAGTGCAGCCTTTACACACACGATTTTGGTTCTGATTCCTACTTAATGACTTCACATCTATCTTCATTTCCCCTTCCCCAACCATAAACATAAAGAGCTTGCGATCAAAAAAGTGAAAAACGTTGCATAATAAGGCTATGATATTTGTATATATGGTTTTTTGTCCTCCATATTGACGCACTCCCATCCACCATTGGATGGGATGTGGAATCCAGATCAAGTGAGGTCCACACTCTATCTAACGATAGATGGAAGTGCGTTGACATAGAGGCAAAAAAATCATACGTATAAATATTATTTCTTGTATAACAAACACCACTCTCTTTTGATTTTAGTGGCGTATACAACTCACGGCTCATTGCTCAGTGACTCACCCATAGTGCACGGACTTCTTAATGTAATGCAACTAAAAGAAGAGAAGAAAAAATGATAAACAAAACATAACTTGGATCCCGCCTTGTTTCTTACATGGCTCATTTTAGTTATGCACTACTGTTTTGCACAATAGCTAGCTCTAAAGTCCATTGATGTCCATTTTTGTCATTCCAAAAATGTAACTATTTTTACTTTTAAGTCATTTACCCATTAACTAGTGGCCTATCCGTGGTCTTCTATTATGTGCTACTATGTAAGATTATCTCACAGCATCTAAATCGTTAGATTAATTTTTTTTTCTCATCTGGATAGTCATAATACTTTGAATCATCAATGTCCGGTCTAGGGAGAAACAAATATGGTAGGAAAAATAAGAAAAAAATATATAGCAAAAAGAAAGTGAAAGGATGAAAATATCCACAAAGGAGAGAAATACTCCCAATGCTAGATCAACTATTCAACACCATGAAAATAGTGAATACCAACAAAATTATTTTTACATCACGAACAACTTGGAATCCCCGATTTACTATTAATTTTTCTTGAAAATGTGCTAGTAACTTTCCAAATTGTATCACTTTTTCTCCCTTCTCTCTTTTTTTTGTTTTCTTTTATATGAGTATTGTTAAGGGGTTACCATATTTCTTTTTCGATAGCAGCCCCACTGTTTTCTTTTCTTTTTCATTGCTTAGGTTTTATATCTTTTGTTTTGATTTTATTGTCCTTTTCATGGGTGTTTTCATTATCCCCTTTCTAGGTGTTTTTGTTGACTACTTATGAGTATTTTGTTATTTCTATTTTGAAAGTCTTACCAACATTTGAAATATTTAGATATATTTTGAAAGGAGGCGTAATATATTATTCAAGTTGCAGCACTTTTTGTGTAGGTCTTCAATATGAAATATGATTAAATATCGATAGATTTCATGTAAGGAGTAGAGTCACATATTGTTGATTAATTCGGAATGTTGGAGTTCTTATTAAATTTGGAAGTAATATATCTTTTTAAATTTATAAGTGCTACTATGTATCTTCATAAATGAAATTTTCTTTCCTGTTAAAAAAAAAACTTCCAAATTGTATCCAAATCAGAAGAGAAATAAAAAATAAAAAAAATTCCTTCCAACTTGTATCGTGCTCTTGGGCGATCTTGGACACCCAAGTATGAATCAGGATTAGGGAAGCTTCATATGATATGTGAGGAGAAAGTTGAAAGGCCACATTCACCAAACAAAACTCAAAGGTACTGATTTATGGAGTAAAACTATAGAGAATCAAAATCTTTAAAGAAAAACCTAGAAATAACCACATTCATATGAAATAAAACTACAAAACTAATTATTTATTTATACAACTAATATAGAGATAGAGAGGGGAACTGGTTGATACTATTATAAAATTTGACATACTTGTATCTTCAATAATTATAAAATATAACTTTTATTGATTGAATTGTTGAAATATATAATTATATATCATATAAATCATTTGTGCAATTTTTTTTTAAAAAATAGGTATCATTAAGAACTTGATCAAATAATTATTATTTATATACATTTAAGAAATATTTATTTTGTTGAATTTGATGCATATAAAAAAATAAATGGTATTTAGCCTGAATAATTTTGCCAAAATCTTTTACATAAATCATGAGAGGTGTTGGATGAATAAAATTATAGAGTCCACTTATTTATCCCAGAGTTAATAATGTACCATATCATTTTGATAGCTTGATTTTGATTAAAAATTTATGGTTTTCCAGATTTTACGCATAAAAAGTGTAACGAATGATTTCAAATTAATGTGAAGGTAATAATATTAAATAAATGATAGAAATAATAGTAAATAAGATTAAAGTAGTTATAACATGATGGGGCGGCAGTGGCTCAGACTGAAACAAGGAGAGTGGGGTGACGGGCAAAGGAGAGAGGAATAAAAATTTTATGGTACATTATAATTAATTGGTATATCAATATACATTCCATTAAGATTCAAGGCATATGATGCATCATTTATAACATATTGCATCATAGCCTTCGCCCTAAATATTTGTTCTCTAGAAAATTGAGATATAAAACTTTATGATTAAGACAATTTATACCAAAGGTGTAACAAACGAAAGACTTCCTTTGAATTGTTTGGAACATTTTTTTTCCCGCTTCTCATTATCAGCGAATTCATATCATGTTTTTGTAATTCCAGGTTACACGCCACTGATCTGAAGGCGACGTAAGGTGATTCTATTTATTTTTGTTGGAAACATGCATACGCATAGCAAAAATAACAATGCATTATGATGAATAAAAATGTATATACTATATACACAGCAAAATGAAGGTTATTACTATCTTTTTCGGCAACTACTATTCATCATTTCTCAAAAAGTCAGCTAAAGGGAGGTTAGTCACATGCTTGTTCTCCAACATGTGGCTCTCAAGATGATTAGAAAAACAGCCATGGAGCAGCATTTTTTTAATTCCCATTGTCTACCATTATCTTATAACAAACCTTTTATTTTAATTTATCAAGATAAATCTTACATAAATTAAGGACTCACCACGACGGACTACTGAGGATGAGGGGTCCTCTCTGCTGCTTTTTTATTTGGTGGTGTCTAATTTGGTCCCTCAATTTTTGAATCATTATGTGATCCACTTTTATGAAATGTTCAATTTGACTTAATGAAAATTCAATGGTCGGGATAAAATAGCTGCGTACATGAACTTTAATTAACATGAATCACAGCAAGTGTTACCCGAGATCCTTATCCATAAACTCCTCAGCATTGTCACCCTTATCTTCTTCCTCTGCTACCTAAAGACGAAAAACAAAAGCAAAAACCTTGATTGAGAAGGATAACCAAAATCTAACACTAATAATTAGGAACAAATACAGCCCACTTAATTAAAATTTAAACTTTGAACAAAATCAACTCTTCTTAAAACAAAAAGAAGACAACTGAATACTAGCGTTTAAAAAGAAAAACTCATCCCCTACAACTTTTGTTCGTATTGGGGTTTCAAAAAAGTTCATCCCTTGCAACTATTGATCCGTGGCTATGCTTGCCATCCTCCGCCAGCAACATAGTCGCTGTCACTAGATCTATCCAAAACACCCAAAACTCGCCTGCTACACAATTTGCGCCATGAGATGAAGGGCATGGCGGCGGTGGAGTCTAAGTTGGAAATCTAATGTTAATGACAGAAAGGTGGGTGAACTAGGAAACGGATTCGGTGGTGGCAGTGAAGTTGGTAGAGGCGAGCGCTGGCGATGACAGTGGCATTGACAGAAGGCAGCGGTGGTGGGCAGGAGGGGGACGGTGAAGAAGAAAAGAGATGAGGGATTGGAAGGAGGAAGCAATGGTGGTGAGGTGTTGCAGCTTCATGGACTAACATGTATATGCTTTATGTCATTTAGAGTGTATATACGCACATGTTTGATCTCAACCATAAGATTTTATTAAACCAAATCTAACGATTTATAAAGGCCGACTATGAATAATCCAAAAAAATGAGTGGATCAAATTAGAGCTCCATCTGTTATGCACCCTTTTAAAAATGGCGTAATATGCACTTTGATGTTGTCTAAATCTAAATTGATGGAACATCTAGACACCTAAATTCTTATAATATACTTTAATATTTCTCCAAATTTCCCAAATTGGGCTATCCTCCTCCTATTCCGGTACCAACTACCTTCGTCGTCCTTCCGCTATCACTATGAACGCGGAACCACCATGATCTCACCTCCCACGGTCGTCACTGTGAACAATCGAGCCTCCTCGGGCTACCAAAAACCATCACCATCCTTCGTGCCACCACCAACCATGAACGCCATCATCACCGCACCTTAACCTACCGCAAACCACCACTGTCTCACCCTTAACTACTGCCACTGCATCATCCTCTTTCTTCCTTCTCATCTCGAACCGTGTTCCTCCCCGTAGTTTCCAGACCCTCAGTCGCCTTGGATCTAAAAACGGAGCGGAAAAGCTCCACCAGCAGCATCGGAGGGTGGGTCAGCGGTGGCGTCGAAGGGTGGCTTGGGTTAGTGGCGACACTAAAGGGTGGGTTGGGTTAGCGGTGGCGCCGAAGGGAGGGTTGGCGGTGGCACCGAAGAAGCAGCGAAAGAAAAAATGAAGAAGGATTGCAATGAAGAAGAAGAAGAAGGGGGACAACTCGGTGCATCCATGTGGTCTTAGAGTATCGATAGACCATCGATCTTTACCATTGGATTGTCAGGTACATTATGCACCATATTTAAACCGGAGTACAGCAAAACGCATCTCAAATTAGATATCTATCTTTTTATTTGGCTCAACATTACTGAAGATCACGTTTAGATTTTGTACGTTGCTAGGTTGGTTCTAACTAATGCATACATTTATAAAACTCTTGTTTCTAGACTAAAAGTTTCTATTTATAATGATTGACAAGCACGAGGTGTACACCTATGCTAGTATTAAAAAAGAAGGGGACAAAAATATACTTATGTAAGGTAATCTCATTCTTTTCTTCTTCCCTAATTCCTACCTAAAATATATTATGAGTCCTCCTCGTGATTAGTTGTTCCGTATAAAGTGATGTTTAAAATGCTCATTTGTAAAAGTGAATATTCAATATTCACTTAATTTTTAACTATTGATTAAGTTAAAAATATAAATTTAATGATTGATATTACACAAAAATTGATTATAATATTTTATATGATATTTGGAGTATAAATAGTCATTTAATATCAATCGTTAGATTTATTTTTTAATTTGACCAATAGTTAAAAATCATATAAATATTGAATGTTTATTTTTTATTAGTGAGCATTTTAAACATTACCTACCTAACATCCACATATTATATATTCTTAGACTCTCGTTACAACTATAAAAGATTTTCTTCAGGCTATTTGATGATGGTTTGGCAAAGTTTTTTTTTTTTAAAAAAAATTGAACTTTGAATCTTCACTTTATTTCACCAGCTACACCAGATTTTTTTACTTTCACTTTTTGGTTTTGACAATTATGAAAAGACCATTTTATCATACCTTAAATCAAAATTTCTTTCTATTGCTATTTCCCAACAACAAAACAAATTGAACCAGAACTACACCTCTATGACTAGAATGACAATCCAATCCATCACACGGTTTGTGGATAAACATTTTAAACAAAACTTTTTCAATCAAGAACAATAGTCCCCATTTTCTACATCATATCATGACTACTAAATGTACCATAACATTCAGTATATGCAACAGCTAAAAAAGAAAGAAAGAAAAAGGTTCCATAAGAGTGGATCACCACAAGCAACCAAAAGAGTGTAGATCAAGAAACAAGCATATGTTGTCAACCCACGATGCTAGTCCCACCATCGATGAGCAAGAACACAAGTTCGTCGAAGCTCTTGCCGCCCACAGCACAAAAGTAAACACAATGACGACCCCCCCGATCCCTCCCTATGGGAGGAACAATGACAAGGCCGAGAATGATGGCATTGGACAGAAATGCGGCTTCCATAGCAGCTAGCAATGATGGTGGTAAGAAATTTCTGCATAGTCATAAAATATTTAGGTGGATTGTACTCCATTCAGTAGTATAGTGACATTTTAAATAAAAGTATGAGTCCTATCACAATTAATATTAAAATGTTACTTTATTATTAGATGAAACACAATCCATCTAAATACTCAATGACCATGTAAGAGTTTCTCGATGATGGTTGCAAGTCAGCTTTGTGATTGCAGGTATCGAGTGTGAGATTAATGAGGCAATCAAGGGAGAGGAAGGAACGTGCCTAAAAAGTGGACTTGCGAAAGTTGAGGGTGGAATTGAATTGTGAGGACAAATGTGGAAATTTTATTTTTTATTTTTTCTTTAATATTTAAAATTTTATAAAAATTAACTGGTTACTTGATGGAGTATACCTGCTCACGCTATTAATATATTAAACTTACCTTATCTACTTTTCACCATTAGATTTAAGGTCAATTTTAAATCAATGATTTTTAAGTGAGTGAACATTTAATAATGTTCACTTTTGACTTTGAGCATCTTAAATGCTTCCGATGAAACTTTGGTTCTTTCAAGGAAAAGAAGAAAATTTTGAAATTCCCTCTTGAAGTTATTTTATTTGATGAAGGGTTTTGCTTTTACAAAAATAAACTAATAAATACACACAAGGAACATGCGTTTCAAAAATAAGAATGAGAGTGAAAAAAAAATGGAATGGAGCTGGAAAACCTTCAACATGAATTGGATTAAAAAAAATCATTACAATAGCAACAAATAAGAGAAAAATATATGCCTTTGTTTATCACCGGAAAGAGATAGGTGTTTCATTACATAAGGAGAAGGCCTAGCGGAGCCCCAGTGCATAGTAAGCACTTCCCAAAGACCAAGTGAGAAGCATGGGTCGCTCTATTTTATATCTTCATCTTCTTGTTTCATCTTTTCTCCTTTGCACTTTCTTGCTAACCGCTGTACATACCAGCAAAAAGGTAGGCTTGTTTAGCTTCTTAATTGCTCATTTTTCATATTGTTTTCAAACTTCTACTCTTGAAATTGATATATTGATTTCACTGAGTTGGTGATGTAAATGGCTGATGGCGATCGATGATGGGATACATTATTTTGGTTACCAATTGTTTTGATTCGCTGTTTTCAGTGCTACATTGTGTACTTGGGAGCACATTCTCATGGTCCAACCCCTTCTGATGATGACCTTGAAACCGCCACATATTCTCATTATGATTTACTAAGTTCAATCTTAGGAAGGTATACAATAGTAAACTCATTAAACTCTGTCTAAACTCTTGCTAGTGTGGAAGAAACTGATGGATTAATTGCATATATATATATATATATATATGTATATATATATGTATATATTATTCACAGCCATGAGAAGGCCAAAGAAGCAATTATCTATTCATATAATAGACACATCAATGGCTTTGCTGCACTACTTGAAGAGGAAGAAGCGGCACATATTGCAAGTAAGCATGTTTCTGTTGTCATCAACAAATTTCAAATTACTATTTGAACTAATTTTTGGTCAGAACTTAAGCAATAAATACCGGGTCATTTCCAACTAGGTTTCAAAGTAGCTAGTGATTACACAATTTTTCCATTGATGCAGAAAACCCAAATGTAGTGTCCGTGTTCTTGAGCAAAGAGCGTAAACCGCACACTACCCGTTCATGGGAGTTTCTTGGGCTGCACAGAAATGGTATGAACACAGCATGGCAGAAAGGAGGATTTGGAGAAAATTCAATCATAGCCAACATCGATACAGGTAAGCTTTGTCGTTTTCCACATGTGCACTCTATGGCAGCACATGTTATTTAGACATAAAAAAAAAAAAAAAAAAAGGTTAGACATGTTATATGGGCACTATGTTCCCAGGAGTTTAGTTTGTGTTGCTTTTCTTTGATCCAGAAGAATGAAAGAAACAAAAAAAACACATGTTATAAATATACTAAAGAGAGAAATATACAAACTCTTAGATAATGATAGATATATGTTGATAGAGGAAAATTAAAATTTTGTATTTTTTGTCTTTATTATAAATATAGAATGTTTATTTTTTTGAAAATTTTTAATTAGTGCCTTTAGGATATCAATTAAGAAATCAAGAGTTGAAAATTTGAAAATTTTAATGTATTTAAGGTATTAAAAATTAAAATTATTCCACTTTTTAATCAATTTTTTTTTTTTTAATTTTTTAACCAATGTCTTTAAAATATTGACTAGCAAAACTCAAGCATTGACAACAAAACCTTTTTTTCCGTACAAATAACAATTGTCGTACCAGATTCACCCTACTACATATTTAACTTTTAGTAACATTTCTGAGATGTTTGGATGTAAAGAGAAATAAAGAGGAAAGAAAATAGAAAAAAAAAATAAAGAGAAATATATATTTTTTTATATATTTTTGGATAAAAAAAATTGAAAAGAAAGAAAATAAATTATATTAAAATGATATATATATCCTTAATATAGTAAAAAATTATTATATTACTTTAATTTGATTTTAAATACTTTTTATAAATTAAATAAATAAATATTTTGTAATAATTTTAATAAAAATTTAATTAATAAAATTTAAATTATAGAATTCGTTTTAAAAACTTCGATTCAAATAAAAAATTGTAATATAAATTATCATATTTTACCATTAGCCATAAATTAAGGGATACAAAAGTAATTGGACAACTTCTCCCTGGTCTCCTCACACTTTTTGCGTTGTTGGCATGAGAAAAGTTTTAGGATCCATCCACCTTTTTTGGTTTTCCCTTTATTTTTTTATTGTTAACCAAATAAAAAAAAAAAACTCAATTTTTTTATTTTCTCTTTTTCACTTTTTTTTTTTCTATTTTCTCTCAAAACAAAGAGGGTTAGTTAATGCGACATTTTTATAAATGTTACTAAAAATATGATAAATATTATTTGAATGTACACTAAAACATTATTAAAATCTTTTAATAATATAATCTAAATATAATACTTGAAAAAATATGACTAATATAAATAATAGCACTTTTCATAATTTAATAATATTTTTTAAATATTACTGAATTTTAATTATGATGGAGTGTGGTTAGTTTTCTAGTATTAAATATATAAAAAAATTTTAGGTCAGCATTCTGTATCAACGGTAGTTGTCACTGTGACGTCAAAAAAAACGATAGTTGTCACTGTCAATAGTAATTAATTTTACCGATTGTTGTCTGAGAACGGAAATCCTTTCTCTCTTCTTTTCTGTGTTTCCTGTCTGAAGTATGCCAACTCACTTGAAAATGACAAGTCATACTCGATGCTAAAACGTCATTTTCATTCCCTTCAAAGGACAAATGATTATGGCCCCCCAAAAACAAGGACTGTAGATAATTGCTCGCCTGGTGTGATCACCAGTCATCACCACTGCTCGGGTGGCAACAGTTCATTGAATAATTTCTGGGTTTTGGATACTGGTTAAAAAATCAATGAAATGAAAAGATTTTCAATGTATTTAATATATTAAAAATTTATAAATTTATCTTTTAAATAAAATTTTTTTAATCAATACTCTAACAACATTGGTTAAATAAACCCATAATTTTTTGTCCGTTGCCATTTCATTGTTTACTTGTGCTCCTTCCTTCGTCAAATTGGCTTTACTATTATTATCAGTGGCTTTCTTTTCTATTTTCATTTTAAAATGACAGATCAAGATTTTTAATTTTGGACATGCCAGGAGTGGTGGGAGGAGGAGGTTTAAACTTTAAATGGAAATTGGAAGCAAATAACATAACCATGAAAAGAAATTATAAAGTTTGAGTATACCAGAAAAAAAACCTCCGAACTCCTGTTAGCATAGGATATCTGGTTGTGAGAATTTGAGTTTATAAAATGTCAAGCAATATAACATTAATAGGCAAATGGGCTAATTAGGCATTAGGCGGAGGAGTTACTACCAGCGACAACCAGCATAAATTTTCTATTGTGTTAAGCAGTGTTGACAGGAATATAATCGATGAAAATTCTTGCGTTTGTTAAGGATGAAAATAGAAGATTGATGCATATAGAAACGCCGTGAAAAGGATGAATAGTTAACAAAACAAACATGTGACAATTTTATTTAACTTGGCAGGTTCTAATTGGTTGGACAGGAAATATGACTTGGCTAAATACTACACAACTTATGCATCAAAAAGTAAATAAATAATACTGCATAACTTATTTTATCGGGGGGCTCGATTAGGTCCATATTGCCATATTATTATAATTTCTCAGATGCTGTTATAGTTAAAAAAAAAAATTGTTTCTAACATCTTAATTTTTTTATTAATAATTTAGTTGAAGTAACAGATAGAAACGATCCGCAAAGTTATTAGAAATTAAAAAAAAATATCCATTAAATAATGAAGAGCACTTTTTTTTCTTTTTGGTAGCTTTTAAGAATTGCTCGAGTATATAACTCATTAAATGCCTTTTATTTTTTAATTCAATTATCCGACTTGAAGACAAGCACTACTGGCTTTCCTGAGTTGGCAAGATGCCTTCTTCAGTGTTGAAAATGAAAGCCAAGAAAGTTTGGAAAACCTCATTTGTCCACAAAGTATGATATCTCATTTGTCCACAAAACCTCCATGTGCGTGCAATAATTGAAGGAGGGAGAATCGCCACGAATTCACGATAATTCAAGCTTGATCATTATTTATGGATTTAATTTAAATATACGGATAATATAAAAAAATTATTTACATTATTATTTAATTATATCTTGATATATTAATAAATATAGGTAAGTCTTATATTTATTATTTGAATAATTATATAAATAAAAAATATAATTAATTAATTGATTACATAACAATCTTTTATATTGTTAATGTATCAAAATTAAATTTATTTATTTATTTTTATCTTATCTGAATTTCTTCTCGCATTTTTGTGTCTTATAACCTGACGCCTCTTTATCCGAAAAGTTTGCTTGGCTGCATATGATCAGTCGCTTTCTTTAATATTTTATATGCTCAATGTAACATTTCGGAGGATTTCCAATTTATCATAAAATATAACACATTTTCAAATACTTGAGTTTTGTAATTTTAGAAATTAAGTCAAAAAGCAATGTATTTTTAATTTTAAGTATATAATTTTTTTTTCATTTTTATCTTGATCAATGTAAAGTTATTAAATTATTAATATTTTACAAAGTCAAGATAACAATGAATCTTTGTGATGTAAGAATCTTATATGAGATCTAGGGTCAAGAGTAAAGAAATTATGTAATTTAACATGAAAGATCTGTTTCTTTTTTCATTACTTGTTATAAATAAAATGATAGTTCTAGATTCTTGAAATAGTACCCTCCTAACTGTAAACCTCTTGCATAGGTGTTTGGCCTGAATCCGAGAGTTTTAGTGACAAAGGAATAGGCCCTGTCCCAGCAAAATGGCGGGGAGGTAACGTCTGTGAAATTAACAAACTCCGTGGTTCAAAGAAAGCTCCATGCAACAGGTACTCTTTCTTTCTTTCACTGCTTCACCGTAAAGGGATTTAAACTATACTTCAATTATTTATATGGATTAACTCAATCGCAAACTTATATATACTGGGAGCAAAACAAATACCTTTTGCATGATATACTAATTATATACTTAATATGTTGGTAAGTAATGGAAGTGAAGATAGATTTCCAATCTTCGACAACTTGACATTGAATGACGTGTAGAGCTTCACAAGTGTACGTTTAGTATGTTTGGTTTTGTTTTTGAAATTCTAAAATTATGGCTTAGACAAGAGTTGACAAATGGCTTTGTCCAAACCATAGTTTTGGACTCTTCAAAAATAAAATCAAACATGCTAATAGTTTTGACAAAAAAAAAAAAAAAAAGCAAAATGCTAGTAGTTGCCAATTTCCCTCGGAAGGTGCCCAGCTAATTAAGCAACAATAACTAAACCATACTGAAAAATTGACAATTCTTGATGCACCCTCTAATCATAAAAATGCATTCATTACAAGCTCAATATATTTCTACATATGTAACTAGTAATTTCTATGAATTAAAATATACTTTCTAAAGTTTATTTTATTTTATTTTATTTAAAAAAAAGGACTTTCTTAAGTTATTTATGATGGATATATCATGGCAAGTGTTAGTCTAGCCTCTTTCATACAAAGCCATATTCTAATTTTGGTTTTTACGCCAGATAACATTTATGCTACATATTAAGTATAGAGATATAAATTAGGGTTAATTACAGTTTACCCTCTATATATAGGTTATATACACTTTATGCTCTATATTTTAAAAATGTACAATTCGATATCCTACATTTTCACAGTATGTACTTTAACCTCTAAATAAGTGCACTATATTTCTCTGAATTTTTGAATTATGTACGAATTAATCCCTTGAACTTTCTAAAATATACCACCCAATACCCTACATTTTTGTTTATAATTGATGAAAAAACCAACAACAAGGATCAAAGTACACACTGTGAAGATATAGGGTATTGGGTTGTACATTTTTAAAATATAGAGGGTAAAGTACACATGGTCTATAATATATGAGGGTAAACTGTAATTAATCCTATAAATTATTTGTCACTTATTTGCATCTTTCAAATAGTCAGTGAAAGAAAACTTTTAACATAAAATTACAGTTTAAAATGTTTAATTAAGGTCACAAAACCATAAAATGAAAATAAATTTTAAAAATAATTTTGCCTCAAAATAAAAAAATAAAATACATTGCAGAATTATTCAATTCATAGACCTAATCTATCGTTGCAAAATTATTAATAAAATATAATTTTTCTTCAGTATTAATAAAATTTAATTTAAAAATGAATTGCAAATATTAAGATAAATTACTTATACGCATTTGATAAGCAAACTTGGCATTAATTAGAAGAAAGATACAAAACAACTTTTGTAAGACAAATGATATTATTTTTATACACTATTTTAATGTCGATTATTAGATAATGTATATTAATTTACATCTGAGTCTGATTGACAATATAATAGTATCGATCACATTCTTTGTTAACACATGAATCATGATACACACTAAACAGTAATTATTTACAATATAATCAATAAAATATACAGAATTTATTGTGCAATTAACTTTTTTCAAATACAAATCACCTAGTTTATACTTAGACCTTATAAACTCTAACAGGGTTCGGTTGTTCATCTATTTAACCTTATGCTATATAAACCAGGAAGTTGATTGGAGCAAGATTCTTCAACAAAGCTTATGAGGCAACTACAAGCAAACTTCTCCCATCACAGCGTACAGCACGTGACTTTGAAGGCCATGGCACCCATACTCTATCAACCGCTGGCGGCAACTTTGTGCCAGGTGCAAGTGTGTTTGGTAATGGCAATGGCACTGCAAAGGGTGGATCCCCAAGAGCCAGAGTTGCAGCCTACAAGGTGTGCTGGTCCACAACAGATGAGAGCAGTTGCCAAGGTGCAGATGTGTTGTCTGCCATTGACCATGCCATAAGTGATGGTGTTGATGTTATCTCCGTTTCTGCTGGAGGCAGAACTGGGATCAGCCCCAATGAAATATTCACAGATGAGGTTTCCATTGGGGCATTCCATGCACTTGCCAACAATATAGTTGTAGTTGCTTCTGCAGGGAATGAAGGACCAACACCGGGAAGTGTGGTGAATGTGGCTCCTTGGGTGTTCACAGTTGCTGCTAGCACAATAGATAGGGACTTTAGCAGTACTTTAACTCTTGGTAACAATCAGCAAGTCACGGTATCATCCTCTCCCCTCTTCATCTTCCTGTTCTTTATCTTATTCCGTCATTTAAGGTTTTTTTTTTTTTTTTAAAAAAAAATTTTGGGGTCAACTTGGAGCTAATTTTCCTTGATGCAAGATCGACCATTATCAAAATAATGACATCCAAACAAGCTAACAATGTGTTAAATTAACTGGTTTTATGTCAACTTGGATTACCAGGGAGCTAGTCTCTTCGTTAACTTGCCACCTAGCCAGTCCTTTCCCTTGATCCTTGCAGCTGATGCTAGACTTGCCAATGCCACAATTCGAGATGCGTAAGTGCAAATCTTATGAAGTTTTCCTTAATGTAAAACAATATATAGATATAATTTTTTGTCCATATTTATGACACTAAGATATCAGAATTTGATTTCAATACATTGTTACTATATATGTTCATTCAATTGTGTAATGCCGTATCATTCAAAAAGCTTAACTCTTAATATATCTGCCTTAAAAGTCTTGCAAATTCAATGATCTATACACAACAAATGTTTCTTTTCAGTCAACTTTGTAAGGCTGGAACACTTGATCCCGCAAAAGCAAGCGGCAAAATAGTGGTGTGTCTTAGAGGTGGGAAAATAAGATCCGTTGCTGAGGGTCAAGAAGCTTTATCTGCAGGTGCAGCTGGAGTGGTTATGGAGAACGATGATCAAAGCGGAAATACAGTTCTAGCTGAGCCTCATGTTTTGTCTACTACAAATGTACCAAAAAATAAACGGAGCCACAATGTTCATGAGTTTACCAACACTACCAGGTAATTATACATTACTAAAATTGTTACATTTTGAAACAGTAGTTGCCAATAAACTGCTATTCCACTTATGCACACATAAAAATGTTGCAGGAACCCTACTATCAGCATGTCTGCAGCAAAAACATTGCTTGGAACAAAGCCAGCTCCAGTCATGGCTTCATTCTCATCTAGAGGACCAAATGTGATTCAGCCATCAATACTCAAGGTCTGTGATTCATTTATCAACCACATATGCATTCCCACATTATTCAATTGATTATTATTTATTACTAATTACTCCTTAATTCATGCTGCCATGAGTTTTTTGATGACAGCTTCTTGTTTGGTGTCTCAGCCTGATATAACTGCACCTGGAGTCAGCATACTTGCTGCCTATTCATTAGCAGCAAGTGCATCTAACCTGCCATCAGACACACGCAGCGGGTTTCGTTTCAATGTGCTACAAGGAACTTCTATGTCTTGCCCTCATATTTCCGGCATTGCTGGTCTTCTCAAAACTCTTCATCCTAATTGGAGTCCTGCAGCTATTAAATCAGCAATCATGACCACTGGTACTTTATATATATGTGTTATGCTTTGAAATTCTTAGATGGAAGCTTTCTACCTTAGGCATGTAAATCAATCTTTGATATGTCTTAAATTTTGATATGACATATATAACTCAATACATGTTAAAGATTGATCTACACTACACACTTAAGGTGGGAAATTTCCGTCCAAGAGTTTCTTGTTTTCTGCTATATTATATGCATGTCTAACTATTGTCACTATTTCAAATTATCTAAATGTGTTTTCACCTTCCAGCAACCACACTAGATAACACCAAGGGGCGTATTCAAGATGCATTTGATAATACATTAGCTACCCCCTTCGCTTATGGTTCAGGACATGTTCGACCCGACCCTGCAATGGACCCTGGACTTGTTTATGACATTAGCATCGTTGATTACTTGAATTTCTTATGCGCTTCTGGATACGACCAAAAGCTCATTGCAGCACTCAATTCCAACAAGAATTTCATCTGCTCAGGATCCCACAGAGTAACAGACTTGAACTACCCTTCAATCACATTGCCAAATCTTGAGTCAGATGCAGAAAATGTTACTCGCACAGTCACCAATGTTGGGCCTCCAAGCACATATGTTGCAAATGCATACTTACCTGGATTTAAGACTGTTGTTGTACCAAATTCCTTGACTTTCAAGAAAATTGGTGAGAAGAAGTCATTCCGGGTTATTGTGCAGGCAACAAGTGTGACTCGTAGGGGGAATTATCAATTTGGGGAGCTGCGATGGACAAACGGAAAGCACATTGTCAGGAGTCCAATTGTTGTTAGGCGCACATGAGAAGTGTGGCTATGGGATATTCAATTTGGCTGTCAAATTAATGTTTGTCTTGCTAGTCTTGAAATGTGGAAGTATATGAACATGCATGAGGCATAAACTTTGCATTTTCATACTAATCTAGAGTTTTAGTAATAACAACGCATTATGATGAATAAAAATGTATATACTATATACACAGCAAAATGAAGGTTATTACTATCTTTTTCGGCAGCTACTATTCATCGTTTCTCAAAAAGTCAGCTAGAGGGAGGTTAGTCACATGCTTGTTCTCCAACATGTGGCTCTCAAGATGACTAGAAAAACAGCCATGGAGCAGCATTTTTTGAATTCCCGTTGTCTACCATTATCTTATAACAAACCTTTTATTTTAATTTATCAAGATAAATCTCACATAAATTAAGACTCACCACGACGAACTGCTGAGGATGATGGGTCCTCTCTGCTGCTTTTTTATTTGGTGGTGTCTAATTCGGTCCCTCAATTTTTGAATCATTATATGATCCACTTTTATGAAATGTTCAATTTGACTTAATGAAAATTCAATGGTCGGGATAAAATAGGTGCGTACATGAACTTTAATTAACATGAATCACAGCAAGTGTTACCCGAGATCCTTGTCCGTAAACTCCTCAGCATTGTCACCCTTATCTTCTTCCTCTGCTGCCTAAAGACGAAAAGCAAAAGCAAAAACCTTGATTGAGGAGGATAACCAAAATTTAACACTAATAATTAGGAACAAATACAACCCACTTAATAAAAATTTAAACTTTGAACAAAATCAACTCTTCTTAAAACAAAAAGAAGACAACTGAATACTAGCATTTAAAAAAGAAAAACTCATCCCCTACAACTATTGTTTGTATTGGGGTTTCAAAAAAGCTCATCCCCTGCAACTATTATTCTGTGGCTATGCTTGCCATCCTCCGCCAGCAACATAGTCATTGTCACTAGATCTATCCAAAACGCCCAAAACTCACCTGCCACACAATTTGCACCATGGGATGAAGGGCATGGCAGCGGTGGAGTCTAAGTTGGAAATCTAATGTTAATGACAGAAATGTGGGTGAACTAGGAAATGGATTCAGTGGCGGCAGTGAAGCTGGTAGAGGCGAGCGCTGGCGATGACAGTGGCATTGACGGAAGGCAGCGGTGGTGGGCGGGAGGGGGACGGTGAAGAAGAAAAGAGATGAGGGATTGGAAGGAGGAAGCAACGGTGGTGAGGTGTTGCAGCTTCATGGACTAACATGTATATGCTTTATGTCATTTAGAGTGTATATACGCACATGTTTGATCTCAACCATCAGGTTTTATTAAACCAAATCTAACGATTTATAAAGGCCGACTATGAATAATCCAAAAAAATGAGTGGATCAAATTAGAGCTCCATCTGTTATGCACCCTTTTAAAAATGGTGCAATATGCACTTTGATGTTGTCTAAATCTAAATTGATGGAACATCTATACACCTAAATTCTTATAATAAATTTTAATATTTTTCCAAATTTCCCAAATTGGGCTATCCTCCTCCTATTCTGGCACCAACTGCCTTCACCATCCTTCCGCTATCACTATGAACGCGGAACCACCACGACTTCGCCTCCCGCGGCCATCATTGTGAATAATCGAGCCACCTCGGGCCACCAAAAACCATCACCATCTTTTGTGCCACCACCAACAATAAACGCCATTATCACCGCAGCTTAACCTATCGCAAACCACCACTGTCTCACCCTTAACTACCGCCACTGCATTATTCTCTTTCTTCCTTGTCATCCCGAACCGCGTTCCTCCCTGTACTTGCCGGACCCTCAATCGCCTCGGATCTGAAAACAGAGTGGAAAAGCCCCACCAACAGCATCGGAGGGTGGGTCAGCGGCGGCATCGAAGGGTGGGTTGGGTCAGTGGCGACGCCGAAGGGTGGGTTGGGTCAGCGGTGGCATCGAAGGGAGGGTCGGCGGTGGCGTCGAAGAAGCAGCGAAAGAAAAAATTAAGAAGGATCGCGATGAAGAGGAAGAAGAAGGGGGACAATTCTGGTACATCCATGTGGTCTTAGAGTATCGATGGACTATCGATCTTTACCATTGGATTGTCAGGTGCATTATGCACCATATTTAAACCGGAGCATAGCAAAATGCGCCTCAAATAAGTGCCACCTTTTTATTTGGCTCAACATTACTGAAGATCACGTTTAGATTTTGTACGTTGCTAGGTTGGTTCTAACTAATGCATACATTTATAAAACTCTTGTTTCTGGACTAAAAGTTTCTATTTATAATGATTGACAAGCACGAGGTGTACACCTATGCTAGTATTAAAAAAGAAGGGGGCAAAAATATACTTATGTAATCTCATCTCATTCTTTTCTTCTTCCCTAATTCCTACCTAAAATATATTGAGTCCTCCTCGTGATTAGTTGTTATACATAAAATGATGTTTAAAATGCTCATTTGCAAAAGTGAATATTCAATATTCACTTAATTTTTAACTATTAATTAAGTTAAAAATATAAATTTAATAGTTAATATTATACAAAAATTGATTATAATGCTCTATATAATATTTGGAGTATAAGTAATTATTTAATATCAATCATTAGATTTATTGTTTAACTTGATCAATAATTAAAAATTATATAAATATTAAATGTTCATTTTTTATTAGTGAGCATTTTAAACATCACCTACCTAACATCCACATATTATATATTCTTAAACTCTCATTACAACGATAAAAGATTTTCTTCGGGCTATTTGATGATGGTTTGGGAAAGTGTTTTTTTTTCCAAAAAAAGAGTGAACTTTGAATCTTCACTTTATTTCACCAGCTACACCAGATTTTCTTACTTTCACTTTTTGGTTTTGACAATTATGAAAAGACTATTTTATCATACCTTAAATCAAAATTTCTTTCTATTGCTATTTCCCAACAACAAAACAAATTGAACCAGAACTACACCTTTATGACTATAACGACAATCCAATCCATCACACGGTTTGTGGATAAACATTTTAAACAAAACTTTTTCAATCAAGAACAATAGTCCCCATTTTCTACATCATATCATGACTACTACATGTACCATAACATTCAGTATATGCAACAGCTAATAAAAGAAAGAAAGAAAAAGGTTCCATAAGAGTGGATCACCACAAGCAACCAAAAGAGTGTAGATCAAGAAACAAGCATATGTTGTCAACCCACGATGCTAGTCCCACCATCGACGAGCAAGAACACAAGTTCGTCGAAGCTCTTGCCGCCCACAGCACAAAAGTAAACACAATGACGACCCCCACGATCCCTCCCTATGAGAGGAACAATGACAAGGCCGAGAATGATGGCATTGGACAGAAATGCGGCTTCCATAGCAGCTAGCAATGATGGTGGTAAGAAATTTATGCATAACCATAAAATATTTAGGTGGATTGTACTCCATTCAGTAGTATAGTGACATTTTAAATAAAAGTATGAGTCCTATCACAATTAATATTAAAATGTTACTTTATTATTAGATGAAACACAATCCATCTAAATACTCAATGACCATGTAAGAGTTTCTCGATGATGGTTGCAAGTCAGGTTTGTGATTGCAGGTATCGAGTGTGAGATTAATGAGGCAATCAAGGGAGAGGAAGGAACGTGCCTAAAAAGTGGACTTGCGAAAGTTGAGGGTGGAATTGAATTGTGAGGACAAATGTGGAAATTTTATTTTTTATTTTTTCTTTAATATTTAAAATTTTATAAAAATTAACTGGTTACTTGATGGAGTATACCTGCTCACGCTATTAATATATTAAACTTACCTTATCTACTTTTCCCATTAGATTTAAGGTCAGTTTTAAATCAATGATTTTTAAGTGAGTGAACATTTAATAATGTTCACTTTTGACTATGAGCATCTTAAATGCTTCCGATGAAACTTTGGTTCTTTCAAGGAAAAGAAGAAAATTTTGAAATCCCCTCTTGAAGTTATTTTATTTGATGAAGGGTTTTGCTTTTACAAAAATAAACTAATAAATACACACAAGGAACATGCGTTTCAAAAATAAGAATGAGAGTGAAAAAAAAATGGAATGGAGCTGGAAAACCTTTAACATGAATTGGATTAAAAAAAATCATTACAATAGCAACAAATAAGAGAAAAATATATGCCTTTGTTTATCACCGGAAAAAGATAGGTGTTTCATTACATAAGGAGAAGGCCTAGCAGAGCCCCAGTGCATAGTAAGCACTTCCCAAAGACCAAGTGAGAAGCATGGGTCGCTCTATTTTATATCTTCATCTTCTTGTTTCATCTTTTCTCCTTTGCACTTTCTTGCTAACCGCTGTACATGCCAGCAAAAAGGTAGGCTTGTTTAGCTTCTTAATTGCTCATTTTTCATATTGTTTTCAAACTTCTACTCTTGAAATTGACATATTGATTTCACTGAGTTTGTGATGTAAATGGCTGATGGCGATCGATGATGGGATACATTATTTTGGTTGCCAATTGTTGATTTTTGATTCGCTGTTTTCAGTGCTACATTGTGTACTTGGGAGCACATTCTCATGGTCCAACCCCTTCTGATGATGACCTTGAAACCGCCACATATTCTCATTATGATTTACTAAGTTCAATCTTAGGAAGGTATACAATAGTAAACTCATTAAACTCTGTCTAAACTCTTGCTAGTGTGGAAGAAACTGATGGATTAATTGCATATATATATATATTATTCACAGCCATGAGAAGGCCAAAGAAGCAATTATCTATTCATATAATAGACACATCAATGGCTTTGCTGCACTACTTGAAGAGGAAGAAGCGGCACATATTGCAAGTAAGCATGTTTCTGTTGTCATCAACAAATTTCAAATTACTATTTGAACTAATTTTTGGTCAGAACTTAAGCAATAAATACCGGGTCATTTCCAACTAGGTTTCAAAGTAGCTAGTGATTACACAATTTCTCCATTGATGCAGAAAACCCAAATGTAGTGTCCGTGTTCTTGAGCAAAGAGCATAAACCGCACACTACCCGTTCATGGGAGTTTCTTGGGCTGCACAGAAATGGTATGAACACAGCATGGCAGAAAGGAGGATTTGGAGAAAATTCAATCATAGCCAACATCGATACAGGTAAGCTTTGTCGTTTTCCACATGTGCACTCTATGGCAGCACATGTTATTTAGACATAAAAAAAAAAAAGAAAAGGTTAGACATGTTATATGGGCACTATGTTCCCAGGAGTTTAGTTTGTGTTGCTTTTCTTTGATCCAGAAGAATGAAAGAAACAAAAAAAAAAACACATGTTATAAATATACTAAAGAGAGAAATATACAAACTCTTAGATAATGATAGATATATGTTGATAGAGGAAAATTAAAATTTTGTATTTTTTGTCTTTATTATAAATATAGAATGTTTATTTTTTTGAAAATTTTTAATTAGTGCCTTTAGGATATCAATTAAGAAATCAAGAGTTGAAAATTTGAAAATTTTAATGTATTTAATGTATTAAAAATTAAAATTATTCCACTTTTTAATCAAAATTTTTTTTTTAAATTTTTTAACCAATGTCTCTAAAATATTGACTAGCAAAACTCAAGCATTGACAACAAAACCTTTTTTTCCGTACAAATAACAATTGTCGTACCAGATTCACCCTACTACATATTTAACTTTTAGTAACATTTATGAGATATTTGGATGTAAAGAGAAATAAAGAGGAAAGAAAATAGAAAGAAAAAAAATAAAGAGAAATATATATTTTTTTATATATTTTTGGATAAAAAAATTGAAAAGAAAGAAAATAAATTATATTAAAATGATATATATATCCTTAATATAGTAAAAAATTATTATATTACTTTAATTTGATTTTAAATACTTTTTATAAATTAAATAAATAAATATTTTGTAATAATTTTAATAAAAATTTAATTAATAAAATTTAAATTATAGAATTCGTTTTAAAAACTTCGATTCAAATAAAAAATTGTAATATAAATTATCATATTTTACCATTAGCCATAAATTAAGGGATACAAAAGTAATTGGACAGCTTCTCCCTGGTCTCCTCACACTTTTTGCGTTGTTGGCATGAGAAAAGTTTTAGGATCCATCCACCTTTTTTGGTTTTCCCTTTATTTTTTTATTGTTAACCAAATAAAAAAAAAACTCAATTTTTTTATTTTCTCTTTTTCACTTTTTTTTTCTATTTTCTCTCAAAACAAAGAGGGTTAGTTAATGCGACATTTTTATAAATGTTACTAAAAATATGATAAATATTATTTGAATGTACACTAAAACATTATTAAAATCTTTTAATAATATAATCTAAATATAATACTTGAAAAAATATGACTAATATAAATAATAGCACTTTTCATAATTTAATAATATTTTTTAAATATTACTGAATTTTAATTATGATGGAGTGTGGTTAGTTTTCTAGTATTAAATATATAAAAAAATTTTAGGTCAGCATTCTGTATCAACGGTAGTTGTCACTGTGACGTCAAAAAAAACGATAGTTGTCACTGTCAATAGTAATTAATTTTACCGATTGTTGTCTGAGAACGGAAATCCTTTCTCTCTTCTTTTCTGTGTTTCCTGTCTGAAGTATGCCAACTCACTTGAAAATGACAAGTCATACTCGATGCTAAAACGTCATTTTCATTCCCTTCAAAGGACAAATGATTATGGCCCCCCAAAAACAAGGACTGTAGATAATTGCTCGCCTGGTGTGATCACCAGTCATCACCACTGCTCGGGTGGCAACAGTTCATTGAATAATTTCTGGGTTTTGGATACTGGTTAAAAAATCAATGAAATGAAAAGATTTTCAATGTATTTAATATATTAAAAATTTATAAATTTATCTTTTAAATAAAATTTTTTTAATCAATACTCTAACAACATTGGTTAAATAAACCCATAATTTTTTGTCCGTTGCCATTTCATTGTTTACTTGTGCTCCTTCCTTCGTCAAATTGGCTTTACTATTATTATCAGTGGCTTTCTTTTCTATTTTCATTTTAAAATGACAGATCAAGATTTTTAATTTTGGACATGCCAGGAGTGGTGGGAGGAGGAGGTTTAAACTTTAAATGGAAATTGGAAGCAAATATCATAACCATGAAAAGAAATTATAAAGTTTGAGTATACCAGACAAAAAACCTCCGAACTCCTGTTAGCATAGGATATCTGGTTGTGAGAATTTGAGTTTATAAAATGTCAAGCAATATAACATTAATAGGCAAATGGGCTAATTAGGCATTAGGCGGAGGAGTTACTACCAGCGACAACCAATATAAATTGTCTATTGTGTTAAGCAGTGTTGAAAGGAATATAATCGATGAAAATTCTTGTGTTTGTTAAGGATGAAAATAGAAGATTGATGCAGATAGAAACGCCGTGAAAAAAGATGAATAGTTAACAAAACAAACATGTGACATTTTTTATTTAAGTTGGCAGGTTCTAATTGGTTGGACAGGAAATATGACTTGGCTAAATACTACACAACTTACGCATCAAAAAGTAAATAAATAAATAAATAATACTGCGTAACTTATTTTATCGGGGGGCTCGATTAGGTCGATATTGCCATATTATTATATTTTCTTAGATGTTGTTATAGTTTAAAAAAACAAAATTTGTTCCATATGATTCAATATCTAACATCTTAATTTTTTTTTTATCAATAATTTAGTTGAAGTAACAGATAGAAACGATCCGCAAAGTTATTAGAAATTAAAAAAAAAAAATCCATTAAATAATGAAGAGCACTTTTTTTCTTTTTGGGAGCTTTTAAGAATTGCTCGAGTATATAACTCATTAGATGCCTTTTATTTCTTAATTCAATTATCCGACTTGAAGACAAGCACTACTGGCTTTCCTGAGTTGGCAAGATGCCTTCTTCAGTGATGAAAATGAAAGCCAAGAAAGTTTGGAAAACCTCATTTGTCCACAAAGTATGATATCTCATTTGTCCACAAAACCTCCATGTGTGTGCAATAATTGAAGGAGGGAGAATCGCCACGAATTCACGATCATTCAAGCTTGATCATTATTTATGGATTTAATTTAAATGTACGGATAATATAAAAAAATTATTTATATTATTATTTAATTATATCTTAGTATATCAATAAATATAATTAAGTCTTATATTTATTATTTGAATAGTTATATAAATAAAAAAATATAATTAATTGATTGATTACATGAAAATATTTTATATTACCAATACATCAAAATTAAACTTATTTATTTATTTATTTTTATCTTATCTGAATTTCTTCTCGCATTTTTTGCGGCTTATAACCTGACGCTTCTTTATCCGAAAAGTTCGCTTGGTTGCATATGATCGGTCGCTTTCTTTAATATTTTATATGTTCTATGTTACATTTTGGAGGATTTCCAATTTATCATAAAATATAACACACATTTTCAAATACTTGAGTCTTGTAATTTTAAGTCAAAAAGCAATGTATTTTTAATTTTAAGTATATAATTTTTTTCATTTTTATCTTGACCAATTTAAAGTTATTAAATTATTAATATTTTACAAAGTCAAGGTAACAATGAATCTTTGTGATGTAAGAATCTTATATGAGATCTAGGGTCAAGAGTAAAGAAATTATGTAATTTAACATGAAAGATCTGCTTCTTTTTTCATTACTTGTTATAAATAAAATGATAGGTCTGGATTCTTGAAATAGTTCCCTCCTAACTATAAACCTCCTGCATAGGTGTTTGGCCTGAATCCGAGAGTTTTAGTGACAAAGGAATAGGCCCTGTCCCAGCAAAATGGCGGGGAGGTAACGTCTGTGAAATTAACAAACTCCATGGTTCAAAGAAAGCTCCATGCAACAGGTACTCTTTCTTTTTTTCACTGCTTCACCGTAAAGGGATTTAGGCTATATTTCAATTACTCATATGGATTAACTCAATTGCAGACTTATATATATATATATAGGGAGCAAAACAAATACCTTTTGCATGATATACTAATTATATACTTAATATGTTGGTGAGTAATGGAAGTGAAGATAGATTTCAATCTTCGAACAACTTGACATTGAATGACGTGTAGAGCTTCACAAGTGTACGTTTAGTATGTTTGGTTTTGTTTTTGAAACTCTAAAATTATGGCTTAGACAAGAGTTGACAAATGGCTTTGTCCAAACCATAGTTTTGGACTCCAAAAATAAAATTAAACATGCTAATAGTTTTGACAAAAAAAAGTGCTAGTAGTTGCCAATTTCCCTCGGAGGGTGCTCAGCTAATTAAGCAACAATAACTAAACCATAGTGAAAAATTGACAAATCTTGATGCACCCTCTAATCATAAAAATGCATTCATTACAAGCTCACTATATTTCTACATATGCAACTAGTAATTTCTATGAATTAAAATAGACTTTCTAAAGTTTATTTTATTTTATTTTATTTAAAAAAAGAATTTTCTAAAGTTATATATGATAGATATGCCATGGCAAGTGTTAGTCTAGCCTCTTCCAGACAAAGCCATATTCTAATTTTGGTTTTTACGCCAGATAACATTTATGCTACATTTTAAGTATAGAGATGTAAATTATTCGTCACGTATTTGTATCTTTCAAATAGTCAGTGAAAGAAAACTTCTAACATAAAATTAAGGTTTAAAATGTTTATTAAGGTCACAAAACCATAAAATGAAAAATAAATTTTAAAAATTAATTTCGTGTCAAAATTAAAAGTAAAATACATTACAGAATTATTCAATTCATAGACCTAATCTATCGTTGCAAAATTATTAATAAAATTTAATTTTTCTTCAGTATTAATAAAATTTAATTTAAAAATGAACTGAAAATATTAAAATAACCTACTTATACGCATTTGATAAGCAAACTTGGCATTAATGAGAAGAAAGATACAAAACAACTTTTGTAAGATAAATGATATTATTTTTATACACTATTTTAATGTCGATTATTATATAATTTATATTAATTTACATCTAAATCTGATTGACAATATAATAATATCGATCACATTTTACAATATAATCAATAAAATATACAGAATTTATTGTGCAATTAACTTTTTTTCAAATACAAATCACCTAGTTTATGCCTATATCTTATAAGCTCTAACAAGATTCGTTTGTTCATCTATTTAAACTTATGCTATATAAAACAGGAAGTTGATTGGAGCAAGATTCTTCAACAAAGCTTATGAGGCAACTACAAGCAAACTTCTCCCATCACAGCATACAGCACGTGACTTTGAAGGCCATGGCACCCACACTCTATCAACCGCTGGTGGCAACTTTGTGCCAGGTGCAAGTGTGTTTGGAAATGGCAATGGCACTGCAAAGGGTGGATCCCCAAGAGCCAGAGTTGCAGCCTACAAGGTGTGCTGGTCCACAACAGATGAGAGCAGTTGCCAAGGGGCAGATGTGTTGTCTGCTATTGACCATGCCATAAGTGATGGTGTTGATGTTATCTCCGTTTCTGCTGGAGGCAGAACTGGGATCAGCCCCAATGAAATATTCACAGATGAGGTTTCCATTGGGGCATTCCATGCACTTGCCAACAATATAGTTGTAGTTGCTTCTGCAGGGAATGAAGGACCAACACCGGGAAGTGTGGTGAATGTGGCTCCTTGGGTGTTCACAGTTGCTGCTAGCACAATAGATAGGGACTTTAGCAGTACTTTAACTCTTGGTAACAATCAACAAGTCACGGTATCATCCTCTCCCTTCTTCAATTTCCAGTTCTTTATCTTATTCTGTCATTTAAGTTTTTTTGTTTTTTTTTGGGTTCAACTTGGAGCTAATTTTCCTTGATGCAAGATCGATCATTATCAAAATAATGGCATCCAAAGAAGCTAAAAATGTGTTGGTTTAATTGGTTTTATGTCAACTTGGATTCCCAGGGAGCTAGTCTTTTCGTTAACTTGCCACCTAGCCAGTCCTTTCCTTTGATCCTTGCTGCTGATGCTAGACTTGCCAATGCCACAATTCGAGATGCGTAAGTGCAAATCTTATGAAGTTTTCCTTAATGTAAAAACAATACATAGTTATCATTTTTGTCCATATTTATGACACTAAGACATCAGAATTTGATTTCAATACATTGTTACTATATATGTCCATTCAATTGTGTAATGCCGTATCATTGAAAAAGCTTAACTCTTAATATATCTGCCTTAAAAGTCTTACAAATTCAATGATCTATACACAACAAATGTTTCTTTTCAGTCAACTTTGTAAGGCTGGAACACTTGATCCCGCAAAAGCAAACGGCAAAATAGTGGTGTGTCTTAGAGGTGGGAAAATAAGATCCGTTGCTGAGGGTCAAGAAGCTTTATCTGCAGGTGCAGCCGGAGTGGTTATGGAGAACGATGATCAAAGCGGAAATACAGTTCTAGCTGAGCCTCATGTTTTGTCTACTACAAATGTACCAAAAAATAAACGGAGCCACAATGTTCATGAGTTTACCAACAGTACCAGGTAATTATACATTACTAAAATTGTTACATTTTGAAACAGTAGTTGCCAATAAACTGCTATTCCACTTATGCACACATAAAAATGTTGCAGGAACCCTACTATCAGCATGTCTGCAGCAAAAACATTGCTTGGAACAAAGCCAGCTCCAGTCATGGCTTCATTCTCATCTAGAGGACCAAATGTGATTCAGCCATCAATACTCAAGGTCTGTGATTCATTTATCAACCACATATGCATTCCCACATTATTCAATTGATTATTATTTATTACTAATTACTCCTTAATTCATGCTGCCATGAGTTTTTTTATGACAGCTTCTTGTTTGGTGTCTCAGCCTGATATAACTGCACCTGGAGTCAACATACTTGCTGCCTATTCATTAGCAGCAAGTGCATCTAACCTGCCATCAGACACACGCAGCGGGTTTCGTTTCAATGTGCTACAAGGAACTTCTATGTCTTGCCCTCATATTTCCGGCATTGCTGGTCTTCTCAAAACTCTTCATCCTAATTGGAGTCCTGCAGCTATTAAATCAGCAATCATGACCACTGGTACTTTATATATATGTGTTATGCTTTGAAATTCTTAGATGGAAACTTTCTACCTTAGGCATGTAAATCAATCTTTGATATGTCTTAAATTATGATATGACATATATAACTCAATACATGTTAAAGATTGATTTACACTACACACTTAAGGTGGGAAATTTCCGTCCAAGAGTTTCTTGTTTTCTGCTATATTATATGCATGTCTCACTATTGACACTACTTCAAATTATTTAAATGTGTTTTCACCTTCCAGCAACCACACTAGATAACACCAACGGACGTATTCAAGATGCATTTGATAATACATTAGCTACCCCCTTCGCTTATGGTTCAGGACATGTTCGACCCGACCCTGCAATGGACCCTGGACTTGTTTATGACATTAGCATTGTTGATTACTTGAATTTCCTATGCGCTTCTGGATACGACCAAAAGCTCATTGTAGCACTCAATTCCAACAAGAATTTCATCTGCTTAGGGTCTCACAGAGTAACAGACTTGAACTACCCTTCAATCACATTGCCAAATCTTGAGTCAGATGCAGAAAATGTTACTCGCACAGTCACCAATGTTGGGCCTCCAAGCACATATGTTGCAAATGCTTACTTACCTGGATTTAAGACTGTTGTTGTACCAAATTCCTTGACTTTCAAGAAAATTGGTGAGAAGAAGTCATTCCGGGTTATTGTGCAGGCAAGAAGTGTGACTCAGCGGGGGAATTATCAATTTGGGGAGTTGCGATGGACAAATGGAAAGCACATCGTCAGGAGTCCAATTGTTGTTAGGCGCACATGAGAAGTGTGGCTATGGGATATTCAATTTGGCTGTCAAATTAATGCTTGTCTTGCTAGTCTTGAAACGTGGAAGTATATGAACATGCATGAGGCATAAACTTTGTGTTTTCATACTAATCTAGAAATAGAGTTTCCTCAGCTTCATATGTGTGTACGGCTCTATCCCATTATCTCTTCATATAATTTTGTCAAGCAATATGGTCTATTATAACAACAACAACAACAAACTCTCTTCTCACTAATTTGGGTTTCTTTTCACTAATTTGGGTTGGCTAAATGAATCAAATGACACCATTATATTCGATTATATTAATGAAAATATCACCGTAGTTGATATATTGATGTATTATAAGCACTTATTTTAGATTAGCTACAAACTAGAATCTACGTAATTTTGTCTCTCATGCATCTACTCAGCTACAGCCCTTCTCAATAAAATAATTCAAGTGATATTTTAACCTTCAATGATGATATTGCTTTCTATATAGAAACCTCCAAAAACATAAAAAATGAAGACACAAAAAAAACAATAAAAAATTATTAAAAAGCTTCAAAAACATCAAAAATGAAGACACAAAAAAAACAATAAAAAATTATTAAAAAGCTTCAAAAACAATAATTTGGCCCTACATCAAGCAAGACAGTAGGCCATAAGCATGATTGGTACAGGGCAGACATTTATTTGGACATAGAGCATACAACAGAATATGTTCATTGAGACAGGACGTAATAAACTGACTTCGGCACATGACTAATTAATGCAGGGACAAGGAAGGAAGTCCTTGAGTCAATGCTCAAAGTTAACACCATTCATTGATATGCTAAAATCGAAAAAAGCTATCATGTCCTGGCGGAGGGGCCAGTTGCAGAGATGAGTGTAAATTTTTATAAAGACATACACGATAAACATTACTAAATTCAATTTTGGTATATGCAGACCCTGCGAACAAGGTCTATACAATGGTTCCCAAATTTAGACTCAATGCGGCAACAATCTTACTTTTCATCAACATGCAAGAAATTAATTTAAAACAAAATACCCATTTTGGTCCGTGATAAAAATTTTGAAAGATAAATTAATTCTTTAGAATTTAGAAATTCACAAGTAATCCTTGATTCAAAAAAGAAATATATTAATCCTTCCATACAACAAAAAAATTTTTAAATTTTTTTATAAAATAACTAATATGTCCCCCTTTTTTAAATTATAAGAGATTAATTTGTACCCTAAAATGTTTATCAGAGATTAAAATGAGTATTTTGTCTTAATTTAATTTAATGACCATATAAAGCAAAAAATGAAGGAAATATTGAGGAAAAGTAATCAAGTATGCGCGAAAAGTAAGATTGCTCCAATATGTTCCCTGCTAACCAATTGATTATCCTCCTATTCTAAGGTGTTGATACTTCATATTAAATTGGAAGTTGCTTAGAATTACGAATTACGTTATAAGAGGAAGGCCTATGGAATTTAACTAGAATAACAAGTTTTTTTCTTTTTTCAGCAACAGTAATCACTAAAACAGGACACCAAAAGAGATAACCTCTTTCCTATGAAATTAAACTTTTTCACTAATATGCATATCAAAGATTAAATTTGGAATTGAATAAAAGTATGAGTTACGGTGCACTATGGAGGCCTTTGAAATTAAACTACAATAGCATGGTTACCCTTTTCTACAGTAACGATAATCACAGAACTGGACACAAGAAAGGTAGTTTCTTCTCTACCGTAGTTTTGGTAACATATGATTGATACATTTGCCATTCATCCACTTTCAGAAATAAAATAAGTATGACATCCATTTGGACGGTGTTTATGAAAGTTAGTCAGAAACCTACCAGAAGCGTTCTAAATAGAGAAATAGAAAAACACGGGCAATGTAACATGAACAACTATAATGTGCATCATTATCAAAGGCAATGTAGAGGGGCATTTCACACACGCTATAATAAAATAAAATCATAAGAAAAGAGTGCACAAAAACATATCCATCGAAAGCATGTGCCAATTAGCTCACTCGCCGTCTCTCCCTCACAAGTCAGTAGTCACTTCATTCCGTAGTGAATATGAGATCCGGACCCGTTCAGTATGAGAATAATACTCCTCTTTTAGGCTGAGTTTGTCTCTTTTTTTTTTAAAAAAAAAAAAAATCAATAGCAGAAATGCTGAAATTGTTTTTAAAATAAGAAAGTAAGAGTATTTATTCTTTTATTAATAAAATATATTATAATTATCATTTATTAATTAATTTAAAAATAAATATATCTTTATTTTTTTTCCTTCTAAACAATCTCCTTTTTTTTTTAATAAATGGCTTGACCCATACTAATTAAGAGACTTAGGTTTTATAATTATGCATTACATGACTGCATCGAATCAAGTTTAATTAGTTCTATGACTAATTTTTTAATCTAAATCACAAATATTCAAAATTTATTTATTCCAACTAATTTGTTTTACAATAATTATGTCCATTATAAGAGCTAAACTCTTTCAATACTAAATTTTTCTAGCAACAAAACTCAAATTCGAGCACAATAGAAGGAACAACAAAAGTCATAATAAACTTATGGGATAATCATTTTCATTTATAATCAACCAGATTCATAAAATGTTCAAACAAGTCCATCTGGTTTCCAATTTTCCTTTCTACACTTGCGCCAATAAATTTTGATAACTTGCTTTATTATGCTTTGTCGCGGTACTCAGCAATTCAAAAGGGGAGAAACGGCACTCATGTTTGGATAAAAGATTCCCCAGTTCCTCCCTACCACACTTCGCTTCTGGTCCTCATTGAACATGGCAAATATAAACACATTCAGAGGTTGCCCTGGTCTTCTTGGAGTGCCCCCACTACTATTCAAATGACTCAGCAGGTTTTTGTTATAGGCCTGAGCATTTTGTTTGTTTGTGTAAGGTTCATTCCCTGCACTAGGCCAACCAGTTCCCCCTATTATTAGAGGAACAGTCCCTGCTCGTATCTTCTCTAGTGCTGCATAAACTGCATCAACCATGGCATCAAATAGGCTAAAATATTTCAACCCGTTATCTAGTACTGGATCTTTGGCTTGAAATGTGGCATACTCAAAGCTAACATGTGATGGATCTGATGCATATAAGCAAAGTAAGGGTACAAGTTGACCATAGGGGGTGCTCCTGTCTTAGCTAGAAAAGATGTTACATCCCTTGTAAAACCCTCTATGTCGCTGAAGAATTTCCCTGCAGATGGATGGTAAGAAGATGAAATTGCTGAAATTGAGAGTGATGTGGTCACTTAGTACCAGTTAAGCCAATTGAATTTATGGCATTGTGAATGTGTTGCATGGCTTGAGGTACAAAAGTGGCTCTGGTTCCTGGAATTATCTCACACCCCACTGTGATCCATTTGAAATTGACAGCACCCTCGTAAGAGGCAACATTTGTTTTGACCCATTAGTTAGCTGCATCTTGGCTTGAGGCCAAGCTTTGCACCTCTTCATTCCTCACCCCAAGACTCACTTGCAAGTTTGAACCTCTTAATGCTTCCAATACATCGAGGTTTGGATCAAAAAGTCTCATGAGCTGAATGCCACACCTTTTGTAAAGCTCCACCTCTTTTTGTGGGGATGGAAGGTTGTCTCCATTCCTCCCATAATCGACGCCAATGCCTTGTAGTTCAATAAAGAAAATGAATTTGTCATCATATAGCCCTTGATACATATATAGATGATTTAATCATTTTGAAGGTTCCTATAGTTTTACTCAATTTTTAATTTGATCTCTATACTTTAAAAAATTTTAATTAGGTCCCTACATTAGATAAATTATTGTAATCAGGTCCTTAGAACAACCTAAAATTACAAAATTTTTTAAAATTTTATATAATTTAATAGGTCATAACCCAATTTTGTAAGTTCAAACGTAAAAATTTGTTCAATTTAATCAGTAATTTTATAATGATAGATTACTCTAGAGATTTGGTTACAAAAATTTATTTAATGTAGGGATCTGATTGAAAATTTTTAAACTATAGAAACCTAATTGAAAATTGAGTCAAACTACAAGGACTTGCAAATTAATTAAACCTATATAGATTTAACAATAATCAAGATGTTAAAAAAGCAAAGAAAGATAGACATATAATATGAATGAAATTGTTGTAGTTCGTATCCTATATCCACACTATCTGTAATCCTTTTCACCTAGAAACGTTATTTAATACGAAGTAATCCATTTATTGTTGATGCAAAAATGCTTATTTACATGAAACCTTTGTCAATGCTTAACAAAGGTATACTTTAAAATTCTAGTTCTTCGTTGAATGTGTTATTGTCAGAAAAACATGTCATTTAAAATGTGTTAATGTGTTAACCCTTAGTTTAGTTGTGGTTATTAAATGACCACATGCAATTCTAGCAAAGAGAGTATTATAGTATTAGTTATATTAATAAAAATTTATATTTTCATATGGAGTAATTTTGTCCATTTAGTTTATTTTATACCATTATCAAGATCATTTATTATTTTTTATAATTTGTGTGTTAACTCTAATTTAACACTTATTTTGAAATGAATGGAGTAAATAAATTTGCTTAGCTCATTCATACTGTACAGACTTCTTAATGTAATACAACCAAAAGAAGAGGAAAAAAAAAAACAATAATCAAGATGTAACTTGTATCCTATCTTGTAGGGATGTTTAAAATCGATTCAAATTGAACTAAAATCGAAAACTGATTAAAACTGAAATAAATCAGTTATAATTGGTTCTTATTTTATAAAAACCAATCAATTTGGTTCGATTTTCGATTTTAGTTTCTAAAATCGAATCAAATCAAACCGAACATATATATATATATATATGCATATCATATATTACTTATTCATATCTATATTTTTACAAATATATATGTAAGCATATTCTATAATATTTTAATACTAAAATTGTTCAAGTATTCTTATTATATCTTAACTCAATATTTTAGATTTACAATTATCTATTAATTCGTTTACTTAGCATGAAATTTACCTTTTTATACTTTATTAAACTGAACTGAATCAAACCGAAATAAAATTTATTGTTTAAATCAGTTGGGTTTTTGCCACAAAACTGAATCAAATTGAACCGCAAATACCCTTGCTATCTCGTTTCTTGCATGGCTCATTTCAGTTACGCACTGCTATTTAGCACAATCGCTAGCTCTAAAGTCGGTTAGCGTCCATTTTTGTCATTCCAAAAATGCAGCTATTTTTACTTTAAGTCATTTACCCATTAATTGGCGGCCTATCCATGGTCTTCTACTATGTGCTATTACGTAAGATTATCTCATTACATCTAAACAGTTAGATTAATCTTTTTTCTCATTTGGACAGTCATAATACTTTGAATCATCAATGTCTAGTTTAGGGAGAAACAAATATGGCAGGAAAAATAAGAAAAAAAAATAGCAAAATGAAAGTGGAAGGATGACAATACCCCCAAAGGAAAGAAATACTCCCAACATTTGATCAACTATTCAACACCATGAAAATAGTGAATACAAACTAAATAATTTTTACATCACGAACAACTAGGAATTCTCGATTTAGTATTAATTTTTCTTGAAAATGTGCTAGCAACTTTCCAAATTGTACCACTTTTTCTCCCTCCTCTCTTTTTTGGTCTTCCTTTGTGTAAGTGTTGTTAAGCGGCTGCTATCTTTCTTTTTTATGGCAATCCCATTGTTTTCCTTTTTTTTTTTTCATTGCTTAAGGTTTATGTCTTTTGTTTTGATTTTATTATCCTTTTTGTGTGTGTTTTCATTGTCCCCTTTTGAGATTTTTTATTGTCTCTTTTATGAGTATTTTGGTTATTTCCATTTTGAAAGTCTTACCAATATTCGAAATATTTAAATCTATTTTGAAACAAGGTGTAATACATAATTTAAGTTGTAGCACTTTTTGTTTAGGTCTTTGATATGAAAGATACTTAGATATCAATAGTTTTCGAGCAAAGAGTAGAGTCCCAGATCGTTGATTAGTTTGAAATGTTGGATGCATTTATTTAATTTCTTATTAAATTTGAATCTAATATATCTTTTTTAATTTATAAGTACTATTAGGCATCTTCATAAATGAAATTTTCTTTCTTGTTAGAAAAAAAACTTTCTTGTTAGAAAAAAAAAAAAAAACTTCCAAATTGTATCCACATCAAACCACCCGCACCCAAGTTTGAGTCAAGATTAGGGAAGCTTTATGTGATATGTGAGGAGAAAGTTGAAAGGCCACATTCACCAAACAAAAACTCAAAGGTATTGATCTATGGAGTAAAATTGTAGAGAATCAAAATCTTAAAAAAAAAAAAAACTAGAAATAACCACATCCATATGAAATAAAACTACAAAACTAATTATTTATATATCCAACTAATATATATATATATATATATATATATATATATATATATATATATATATATATATATATATATATATATATATGTAGAGGAACTAGTTGAAATCAGTGTAAGAGTTGACATACTTATACCTTCAATAATTATAAAATATAACTTTTATTGATTGAATTATTGAACTATATAATTATATATCATGTAAATCATTTTGGCAATTTTTTTTTTTGAAAAAATATAGGTATCAATGAGAATTTGATCAAATAATTGTTATTTATCTACATTTAAGCAATCTTTATTTTGTTGAATTTGATGTTTATAAAAAGATAAATGGTATTTAGCTAGAATAATTTTGCTAAAATCTTTGACACAAATCGTGAAAGGTGTTGGATGGATGAAGTTATGGAGCCTACTTATTCATCCAAGAGCCAATAACATACCACATCATTTTAGCAACTTGGTTTTGATGAAAAATTTCTGATTTTTTGGCATTTTCCATATAAAAAGTCTAACAAATGGTTTCAAATTGATGTGAAACTACGATTTTGTACCTGTGCGATGCATAGAAAGGTAATAATATCAAAAAATAGTAGATATAATAGTAAATAAGACTGAAGTACTTATAACATGATGGGGCTGTAGTGGCTTCGATCAGAGCAAGGAGAGTGGGGTGACGGATAGAGGAGAAAGAAAAATAAAAATTTTATGGTATGTTATAATTACTTGGTGTATAAGTATACCTTCCATCAAGATTCAAGGTATATGATGCACCATTTATAACATGTTGTATCAGAGCCTTCACCCTATGTATTTGTTCTCTTCAAAATTGAGATATAAAACTTCATGATTAAGACAATTAATGTAAGACTTCCTTTGAATTGTTTGGAACATTTTTTTTCCGCTCCTCATTATTAGCGAATTCATATCATGTTTCTGTAATTCCAGGTTACACACCACTGATCTGAAGGTTGCGTGAGCATAAAGGTGATTCTATTTATTTTTGTTGGAAACATGCATGCACATAGCAAAAATAACAACGCATTATGATGAATAAAAATGTATATACACAGCAAAATGAAGGTTATTACTATCTTTTTTGGCAGCTACTATTCATCGTTTCTCAAAAAGTCAGTTATAGGAAGGTTAGTCACATGCTTGTTCTCCAACAAGTGGCTCTCGAGATGATTAGAAAAATAGCCATGGAGCAGCATTTTTTGAATTTTCGTTGTCTATCATTATATTATAACAAACCTTTTATTTTAATTTCTCTAGACAAATCTTACATAAAGTAAGTACTCACTGTGATGGACTATCGAGGATGATGGGTCCTCTCTGATGCTATTTTTATTTGGCTCAACATTACCGAAGATCATGTTTAGACTTTGTACGTATAAACTAGATACACTACGTTGCTAAGTTGGTTCTAACTCATGCATACTTTTATAGGCGTGGGATGCAATGTGCTTCACAGGCCAAGATGTTTAGTGCACTTTGTGATTGTAGCATATTAGATGATGGAGATTTATGAAATGTATCAATATACCAATCACTTATGATGCACTGTAGTAATATATTAATTTTAAAAAATTTTAAAAATATAATTAAATATATTTTAAAAATTAATTTTTATATACTGACAATATAAAATTATATTGATAATATAAAATAATTTTATATTATTAGTGTAATATTATACCAATAGACAATGTAAAATTATATTGACAGAGTAAAATTATACTAATAAAATTTTCATGAATTTTAGAAATTAATTTTTATATACTAATAATGTAAAATTATATTGATAATATAAAATAATTTTACATTATTAATGTAATCAAAAAAATTTTATGTATAATTTTACTCTATCAATATATGATAATTAATTTTTAAAATATATTTAATTATATTTTTAAATTTTTTTAAAATCAAATATTATTATAATATATCATAGATGATTAATATATTAATATATCTCACAATCTCATTATCATTGTAAGATGTGCCATACTCCTTTATCAGCGGAGAGTACTGTAGATGGCGCCACTTTTATAAACACTTGTTTCTAGAATAAAAATTTCTATTTATAATGATTGACAAGCACGAGGTGTACACCTGTGCTAGTATTAAAAAAGAAGGGGAAAAGTATCATTATTTAATCTCATCCCATTCTTTTATTTTTTTTTCCCTAATTCCTACCTAAAGTATATTTGAGTCCTCCTCATCATTAATTGTTGCCTAACATCCACATATTCTATATCCTTAGACTCTCGTTAAAGTGATAAAAGATTTTTTTTCAGGTTGCTTGATGATGATTAGGGGAAGTTTTGAAAATGCTCACTCAGAAAAAATAAATAAATAAATAAACTTTGAATGTTCACCTTTTTTTCACTGGCAGCACAAATTTTTTACTTTCACTTTTTGATTTTGACAATTATGAAAAAATCATTTTATCTTACCTTAAATCAAAATTTCTTCTTATTGCTATTTCCCAACAACAAAACAAATCGAACCAAAACTACACCTTTATGACTATAACCACGATCCATCACACAGTTTGTGGATAAACATTTTAAACAAAACCTTTTCAATCAAGAACAATAGTCCCCATTTTCTACAACATATTATGACTACTACTACATGTATCATAACATTCAATATATGCAACACCTAAAAAGAAAAAAGAAAAAAGAAAAGGGTTCCATAAGAGTGCGGATCATGACAAGCAGCCAAAACTGAGTTCGATCAAGAAACAAGCATACGCTATCAACCCACGATGCTAGTCCCCGCCATTGGCGAGTAAGACCAGAAGTCCTTCGAAGCCCTTGCTGCCCATAGCACAAAAGTAGACAATGACCACCATGATCCCTCCCTACAGGAGGAACAGTGACAAGGCCGAGAATGATGGCATTGGGCAATAATGCAGCTTCCACAGTAGCTAGCAATGATGGTGGTAAGAAATTTTTGTACAATCATAAAATATTTAGGTGGATTATACTCTATTCAATAATAGAGTGATATTTTAAATAAAAATATAAATTTTATCATAATTAATATTAAAATATTACTTTATTATTAAATGGAGCACAATCCATATAATAGTCTATGTTCGTATAAGAGTTTCTCAATGGTGACTGCAGGTCAGGTTTGCGATTGAAATGATTGAGTGAGAGGTTAACAAGGTAATCACGGGAGAGAAAGGAATGTGCGTAAAAATGGGGTTGCGAAAGTTGAGAGTGGAATTGAATTGTGAGGATAGATGCGAAAAATTTATTTTTGCTTCTTTTTAATATTAAAAATTTTATCAAAATTAGCTGGTTACTTAATGGAGTATACTTACTCCTACTCCCCTTTTAATATATTAAAGTTACCCTATCTACTTTTCACCATTTGATTTAAGGTTAGGTTTAATCAATGATTTTTAAGTGAGTGAATATTTAATAAAGTACATTTTTGACAATAAGCATCTTAAATGCTTCCGACGAAACTTTGGTTCTTTCAAGTAAAAAAAAGGAAAATTTCGAAATTCCCTCTTAAAGTTATTTTATTTGATGAAGGTTTTTGCTTTTACAAAAATAAACTAATAAATACACACAAGGAACATGCGTTACAGAAATAAGAATGAGAGTGGAAAAAAAAATGGAATAGAGCTGGAAAACCTTTAACATGAATTAAAAAAAAAAAATGTTTCATTATAATAGCAACAAATAAGAGACAAATATATGCCTTTGTTTATCATGAAGGACTCTGTTAGAAAGAATAATCATGTTCTGTTTTTCTATTGCAATCTGAACTGAATATATAGAGGCATGATGATGCAAACATGATCCACTCCTACTACAAATACTCCTAAAATATCTCCGACCGTTATTTCTAAAATATTTTCACAGATTGCATGCCTAAACTATCTCCTATATCAATCCTGATATTATGGGATTACAGCTATATCTCATATATACAGCTCATATCATTATATCACCGAAAACAGATAGATGTTTCATTACATAAGGAGAAGAATTAGCAGAGCCCCAATGCACGGTAAGCACTTCCCAAAGACCAAGTGAGAAGAATGGGTCGCTCTATTTTATATCTTCATCTTCTTGTTTCATCTTTTCTTCTTTGCACTTTCTTGCTAACCGCTGCACATGCCAGCAAAAAGGTAGGCTCGTTTGGCTTATTAATTGCTCATTTTTCATATTGTTTTCAAACTTCTACTTTTGAAATTGAGATAATGACTTCACTGAGTTTGTGATGTGAATGGCTGATGGCGATGGATGATAGGATACATTATTTTGGTTACCGATTGTTGGTTTTTGATTCAATGTTTTCAGTGCTACATTGTGTACTTGGGAGCACATTCTCATGGTCCAACCCCTTCTGATGATGACCTTGAAACCGCCACATATTCTCATTATGATTTACTAAGTTCAAGCTTAGGAAGGTATACAATAGTAAAATCATTAAATTCTGTCTAGGCTCTTGCTAGCGTGGAAGAAACTGATGGATTAATTGCATTTATATATATATCTATATATATATATATAATATATATATATTATTCACAGCCATGAGAAGGCCAAAGAAGCAATTATTTATTCATATAATAAACACATCAATGGCTTTGCTGCACTACTTGAAGAGGAAGAAGCAGCACACATCGCAAGTACGCATGCTTCTGTTGTCATCAACAAATTTCAAATTACTATTTGAACTAATTTTTGGTCAGAACTTAAGCAATAAATACCGGGTCATTTCCAACTTGGTTTCAAAATAGCTAGTGATTATACAATGTTTCCATTGATGCAGAAAACCCAAATGTAGTGTCCGTGTTCTTGAGCAAAGAGCATAAACCGCACACTACCCGTTCATGGGAGTTTCTTGGATTGCGCAGAAATGGTATGAACACAGCATGGCAGAAAGGAGCATTTGGAGAAAATTCGATCATAGCCAACATTGATACAGGTAAGCTTTGTCGTTTTCCACATGTGCACTCTATGGCAGCATATGTTATTTAGACATTAAAAAAGGAAAAGGAAAAAAAAAGGTTAGACAATTTACACGGGCACTATGCTCCTGAGAGTTAGTTTGTGTTGCTTTTCTTTGCTCCAGAAGAATACAAGAAACAAAAAACACATGTTATAAATATACCAAAGAGAGAAATATACAAACTCTTAGATAATGATACAATGATAGAGAAAAATTAATATTTTGTATCTTTTTTTCTTTATTATAACTATAGAATGTTTATTGTTTAAAATTTTTTTAATTAGTGCCTCTAGGATATTAATTAAGAAATCAAGAGTAAAAAATTTCAAATTTTTAATGTATTTAATATATTAAAAATTAAAATTATTCCACTTTTTAATCAAAACTTCTTTTTTTAATTTTTTAACCAATGTCTTTAAAATATTGATTAGCAAAACTCAGGTATTGACAAAACCCATTTTTTTTTTCTGTACAAATAACAATTGTCGTACCAGCATCTCTCTGTTATATATTTAACTCTTAGCCACATTTAGTTGACGCAATATTTTTATTAATGTTAATAAAAATATGATAATATTATTAAAAAGTATACTAAAACACTATTAAAATCTTTTAATAATATAATCTAAATATAATACTTGTAAAAATATGACTAATATAAATAATAACACATTTTATAATTTAATAATATTTTTAAATATTACTAAATTTTAATTATGACGGAGTGTGGTTAGTTTTCTAGTATTAAATATATTAAATTTTTTTTACGTCAGCATTCTGTATCAACGATAGTTGTCACTGTGACGGAAAAAAAAATGATAGCTGTCGCTGTCAATATTAATTAATTTTACCGATTGTTGTGTAAGAGCGGAAATCCTTTCTCGCTTCCCTCCTCCGTTTCCTGTCTAAGCAACGATGCCAACTCACTTGACAGTAACCAGGGTGTAATCGGATCGATTTAGTTCGGGTTGATAAAATATTTTTATCAAATCTAAATAAAATTGAATCAATTAAAATTTGATTGATTCAGTTTGAATGTTTGGTTACTTGATCTTAAAAACTTGTCTCGAGCAGACCATTAGGGAGAGAGCGGCGATATCCATATAAGTTGTCAAACTGTCACAAAACTATAAATCAAAGAAACTTTGTTAGATTCACATAAGGAGAATGACACAACTAGCATATTCATATTACAACTCACTAGATCCTCTGACTCAATAGAAACATAAGCAAATCCGCACAAATCCAATGACCCACTTGAATGTTTTCAAAAACTCGATTATTAAATGCTATTTAATAAACTCCAAACTTCTTTCAGGACATATATCAAACAGTTCTTAGATCTAAACTTAAATTTTAAAACTATACACTAATTGCACAAAATCTATCACACATTGACAAATCTAACCTCAAGTCAAAATCCAAACCCACCAAAAACCCAAATCCAGACACAAAAACCAAAACCCCTCAAAACCCACAAATTTCTGTGCGATTGGTAGACTGCATTTGCAACAGTGGTAGGTGGTTGCGAGCAATAAGTAAAAGATGAGCGTGTAGCAATGGTGGAGAGGACAACGCGGCCGATGGGGCTCCCACAATTGAGATCGTGTGGTGGTGGTTGGCAAAGATTGATCGACAAACGAGTGCTAAAGGATGGTGGTTCATGGAGATGATGCAACAGACAAGGGCTAAGATCGCAAAGTGGAGATCATGCAACCAATGCCTAAAGTTGTGGCAAAGATAGTAGAGGCCGAATGAACAAGTGCTAAAGGCAATGGTAGATGGAGATTGATCTGCTTCTACCACTATGTTGGTTCATGTTTGTGCCACTGCGACTGACTGTTAGTGCTGCAGCAGCTGGCAAGCTTAGGGGTGGCAGCTGGCAAGCTTAGCAGATGGTGGGTGTAGGTGGTGGCAACAACTAGGGTGATGGTGGTGGGTGAGTTAGAGTGAATGATAGTGGGATTCGATAAGGGGAAGTTAATGGGAAAGTGAAAGTAGTGTGTATTGTAATGAGTTAGTGGCTTAGTGTTTTTTTTTTTCAAAGAAAACAAAGAATATATATGGTCGATCATCAATTTGATATCCAAACTAAATATTGATTGGTTCTAATCGAATTAGATTTGATTAACCTGATAAACTGAACTAAACCGAATCAATTTAATCGATTCGATTCAAATTCATCGAGTTCATCGGGTTGATAGGATCAGCTGATACTTTTAAAAATGATGAGCCATATGCTCGATGCTAAAACGTCATTTTCATTCCCCTTAAAGGGCTAAAGATCATGCACCCGAGAAAAGAAGGACCGAAGATTATTGATTCCCATGGTTCTGTCATAGTTATCACTATTGCTTGAATAGGTACAGTTAGTTGAATAATTTCTGGGATTTGGATACAAAATATTTATTTTTTATATAATTTTTGTGTAAGAAAATTTGAAGTATATAATTTTTTTAATAAATTATAAAAAAAATGTGATATTCTTATTTTTTATTTTTTATGGCTCTCTCACTCTTTTCTCTCTCCTCTCTCCCCTCATTTTCACACTCTCTCATGCTTTCCACTTTTTTCTCTCTTCTTTCTCCCATGACTCTCACTCTCTCCCATGCTCTCTCTCACTCTCTCTCTCACACACACACATATGTATAAAAAGACAAAAATATACATATTCACATATAAATAATAAAATAATAGAATATGATTTATATTTATTCACTTTTTATATTTATTAAGAAAATAAAATCTGATTGACAACTAATCAAATTTTTTTTTATTATTTTTTGTAATATGATAATATAGATAACAGATTTATTTTTTATTTTTATTAAAATAATAGAATCCGATTGACAGCAAATCAAATTCCTTCAAAAGACCCATATTTCTCAATTTTTTTAAAAAATCTCATATATTCTCAATATCATTCTCAAAATTTCACATATAAAAAATCACTCTTTGGATACTTGTTAAAAAATCAATTAAAAGAAAAGATTTTCAATGTATTTAATATAGTGAAAATTTATAAATTTATCTTTTAAATAAAAAAATTTTAAAAATTTTTTAATCAATATTCTAAAAACATTGGTTAATAAACCCATAATTTTTTGTTCATTGCCATTTCATTTTTAGCTTGTGCTCCTTACTTCATCAAATTGGCTTTATTATTATTATTATTATCAGTAGCTCTCTTTTCTATTTTCATTTCAAAATGATAGATCAAGATTTTTAATTTTGGACATGCCAGAAGTGGTGAAAGGAGGAGGTTTAAATGGAAATTGCAAATAAATACCATAACCATGAAAATAAATTATAAAATTTGAGTATACCAAAAAAAACCTCCAACCTCCTGTTAGCATAGGAGATATGGCTGTGAGAATTTGAGTTTATAAAGTGTCAAGCAATATAACATCAATGGGCAAATGGGCTAATTACGACGAGGAGTTACTACCAGACAACAGCCAATATAAATTGTCTATTGTGTTAAGCAGTGTTGAAAGGAATATAATCGATGAAAATTCTTGTGTTTGTTAAGGATGAAAATAGAAGATTGATGCAGATAGAAACGCCATGAAAAGGATGAATAGATAACAAAACAAACATGTAACATTTTTATTTAAGTTGGCAGGTTCTACTTGGTTGAACAGGAAATATGACTTGGCTAAATACTGCAAAACTTTTGTATCAAAAAGTAAATAAATAAATAAATAATACTGCACAACTTATTTTGTCGGGGGGCTCGATTAGGTCGATACTGCTATATTATTATATTTTTTTTAGATGCTGTTATAGTAAAAAGAAAATTGTTCTGCATGATTCAATATCTAACACCTTAAATTTTTTTATTAATAATTTAGTTAAAGTAACATAGAAACGATCCACAAAGTTATTAGAAATTAAATCCATTAAATAATAAAGAGCACCTTTTTCTTTTTGGGAGCTTTTAAGATGGTGGATATAACTCATTAGATGACTTTTATTTTTGAATTGACTTGAAGACAAGCACTATTGGCTTTCTTGGGTTGGCAGGATGCCTTCTTCACTGTTGAAAATGAAAGCCAAGAACGTTTGGAAAACCTCTTTTGTCCACAAAGTATGATCTCTCATTTGTCCACAAAACTTCCATGTGTGTACTATAATTGAAGGAGGGAGAATCGCCACGAATTCACGATCATTCAAGCTTGACCATTATTTATGGATTTAATTTAAAAGTATTGATAATATAAAATTTATCTACACCATTATCCAATCATATCTTAGTATAACAATAAATATAGTTAAATTTTATACTTGTTGCTTGAATAGTTATATAAAGAAAAAAAATTGATTGATTGATTGATTATGTGAAAATATTTTATATTGTCAATATATCAAAATTAAATTTATTTATTTGTTTATTTATTTATTTTTATCTAAACTGAATTTCTTCTCAGCATTTGTGTGTCTCATAACCTGACGCTTCTAGCCGAAAAGTTGGGATCGCTTGGCTGTATATGATCAGTCGCTTGCTTTCATATTTTATACGTTCTATGTCACAATTAGGGGGATTTGCAATGTATCATAAAATGCGACACACATTTTCAAATACTTGGGTTTTGCAATTTTAGAAATTAAGGCAAAAAGCAATGTATTTTTAATTTCAAGTATGTAACTTTTTTTTTCATTTTTATCTTGATCAATGTCAAGTTATTAAACTATTAATATTTTACAAAGTAAAGATAACAATGAATCTTTGTGATGTAAGAATCTTATATGAGATCTAGGGTCAAGAGTAAAGAAATTATGTAAATTAACATGAAAGATCTGTTTCTTTTTTTATTACTTGTTATAAATAAAATGATAGGTCTAAAGTCTTGAAAAATAGTACTCTTCTAACTGTAAACCTCTTGCATAGGTGTTTGGCCTGAATCCGAGAGTTTTAGTGACAAAGGAATAGGCCCTGTCCCAGCAAAATGGCGGGGAGGTAACGTCTGTGAAATTAACAAACTCCATGGTTCAAAGAAAGCTCCATGCAACAGGTACTCTTTCTTTCTATCACTACTTCACCGTAAAGGGATTTAAGCTACATTTCAATTACTTATATAGATTAACTCAATCACAAACTTATATATATACTGAGCAAAACAAATACCTTTTGCATGACATACTAATTATATACTTAATATGCTGGTAAGTAATGGAAATGAAGATAGATTTCCAATCTTCGAATAACTTGACATTGAATGACGTGTAGAGCTTCACAAGTGCGCGTATACTATGGTTGGTTTTATTTTTGAAACTCTAAAATTATGGCTTGGACAAGAGTTGACATGCGGTTTTGTCCAAACCATAGTCTTATACTCTACAAATATAAAATCAAACATGCTAATAGTTTTGACAAAAAAAAAATGTTAATAGTAGCCAATCTCTCGCGGAGGGTGCTCAGCTAATTAAGCAACAATAACTAAACCATGGTGAAAATAGTGAAAATTTGACAACTCTTGATGCACCCTCTAATCATAAAATGCATTCATTACAAGCTCACTATATTTCTACATCTGTAACTAGTAATTTCTATGAATTAAAATAGACTTTCTAAAGTTTATTTATTTATTTCTCAAAAAAGGCTTTCTAAAGTTATTTGTGATAGATAGGCCATAGCAAGTGTTAGTCTAGCCTCTTCCATACAGAGCCATATTCTAATTTTGGTTTTTATGTCAGATAACATTTATGCTACATATTAAGTATAGAGATATAAATTATTCATCACTTATTTGTATCTTTCAAATAGTCGTTGAAAGAAAACTTGTAACATAAAATTACAGTTTAAAATATTTAATTAAGGTCACAAAACCATAAAATGAAAATAAATTTTAAAAATAATTGCGTCAAAATAAAAAATAAAATACATTACAGAATTATTCAATTCATAGACCTAATCTATCGTCTCAAAATTAGTAATAAAATTTAATTTTTCTTCAGTATTAATAAAATTTAATTTAAAAATGAACTGCAAATATTAAGATGAGCTACTTATACGCATTTGATAAGCAAACTTGGCATTAATTAGAAGAGAGATACAAAACAACTTTTGTAAGATACATGATATTATTTTTATACACTATTTTAATGTCGATTATTATACAATGTATATTAATTTACATCTAAGTCTGATTGACAGTATAATAATGTCGATCATCATTCTTTATAAACGCATGATACACACTAAACAGTAATTATTTACAATATAATCAATAAAATATACAGAATTTATTGTGCAACTAACTTTTTTCAAATACAAATCACCCACTTTATGCCTATCTGTCATAAACTCTAACAAGATTCGTTTGTTCATCTATTTAACCTTATGCTATATAAACCAGGAAGTTGATTGGAGCAAGATTCTTCAACAAAGCTTATGAGGCAACTATAAGCAAACTTCTCCCATCACAGCACACAGCACGTGACTTTGAAGGCCATGGCACCCACACTCTATCAACAGCCGGTGGCAACTTTGTGCCAGGTGCAAATGTATTTGGAAATGGCAATGGCACTGCAAAGGGTGGATCCCCAAGAGCCAGAGTTGTAGCCTACAAGGTGTGCTGGTCCACAACAGATGAGAGCAGTTGCCATGGTGCAGATGTGTTGTCAGCCATTGACCATGCCATAAGCGATGGTGTTGATGTTATCTCCGTTTCTGCTGGAGGCAGAACTGAGCTCGGTCCCAATGAAGTATTCACAGATGAGGTTTCCATAGGGGCATTCCATGCACTTGCCAAGAAAATAGTTGTAGTTGCCTCTGCAGGGAATGAAGGACCAACACCTGGAAGTGTTGTGAATGTGGCTCCTTGGGTGTTCACAGTTGCTGCTAGCACAATAGATAGGGACTTTAGCAGTACTTTAACTCTTGGTAACAATCAACAAGTCGCGGTATCATCCTCTTCCTTCTTCACATCTTCCTGTTCTTTTTCTTATTCTGTCATTTAAATTTTTTCTTTTCTTTTTTTTCCAACTTGGAGCTAATTTTTCTCGATGCAAGATCGATCATTCTCAAAATAATGACTTCCAAACGAGCAAATAATATGTTGAATTAATTGGTTTTATGTCAATTTGGATTACCAGGGAGCTAGTCTTTTCGTTAACTTGCCACCTAGCCAGTCCTTTCCTTTTATCCTTGCTGCTGATGCTAGACTTGCCAATGCCACAATTCGAGATGCGTAAGTGCAAATCTTATAAAGTTTTCCTTAATGTAAAACAATAGATAGATATAATTTTTTGTCCATATTTATGACACTTAGACATTAGAGTTTAATTTCAATACATTGTTACTATATACGTCCATTCAATTGTGTGATGCCGTATCATTCAAAAAGCTTAACTCTTAATACATCTAACTTAAAAGTCTTACAAACTCAATGATCTATACACAATAAATGTTTTTTTTCAGTCAACTTTGTAAGGCTGGAACACTTGATCCCGCAAAAGCAAACGGCAAAATAGTGGTGTGTCTTAGAGGTGGGAAAATAAGATCCGTTGCTGAGGGTCTAGAAGCTTTATCTGCAGGTGCAGCTGGAATGGTTATGGAGAACGATGAGCAAAGTGGAAATACAGTTCTAGCTGAGGCTCATGTTTTGTCTACTACAAATGTAGCGAAAAATAAACGGGGCCCCAACATTCATGAGTTTACCAACACTACCAAGTAATTATACATTACTAAAATTGTTACATTTTGAAACAGTAGTTGCCAATAAACTGCTATTCCACTTATGCACACATAAAAATGTTGCAGGATCCCTACTATCATCATGTCTGCAGCAAAAACATTGCTTGGAACAAAGCCAGCTCCAGTTATGGCTTCATTCTCATCTAGAGGACCAAATGTGATTCAGCCATCAATACTCAAAGTCTGTGATTCATTTACCAACCACATATCCACTCCCACATTATTCAATTTACTATTATTTATTACTAATTACTCCTCGATTCACGCTGCCATGAGTTTTTTTTATGACAGTTTCTTGTTTGGTGTTTCAGCCTGATATAACTGCACCGGGAGTTAACATACTTGCTGCCTATTCATTAGCAGCAAGTGCATCTAACCTGCCATCGGACACACGCAGCAGTTTTCGTTTCAATGTGCTACATGGAACTTCTATGTCTTGCCCTCATATTTCTGGCATTGCTGGTCTTCTCAAAACTCTTCATCCTAATTGGCGTCCTGCAGCTATTAAATCAGCAATCATGACCACTGGTACTTTATATATGCGTGTTGTGTGTTTTATACTTTGAAATTCTTAGATGGAAACCTTCTACCTTAGGCATGTAAATCAATCTTTGACATGTCTTAAATTATGATGATAAATATTTATAGATAAACTATTAATATGACATATATAACTCAATACATGTTAAAGATTGATTTACATTACGCACTTAAAGTGGGAAATTTCCATGCAAGAATTTCTTGTGTTCTGCTATATTATATGCATGTCTAACTATCGACAATATTTCAAATGATTTGAATATGTGGTTTCAACTTCCAGCAACCACGCTAGATAACACCAACGGGCCTATTCAAGATGCATTTGATAAGACATTAGCTACCCCCTTCGCTTATGGTTCAGGACATGTTCAACCTGAGCTTGCCATGGACCCTGGACTTGTCTATGACATTAGCATTGTTGATTACTTGAATTTCTTATGCGCTTCTGGATACGACCAAAAGCTCATTGCAGCACTCAATTCCAACAAGAATTTCATCTGCTCAGGATCTCACAGAGTGACAGACTTGAACTACCCTTCAATCACATTGCCAAATCTTGAGTCAGATGCAGAAAATGTTACTCGCAGAGTCACCAATGTTGGGCCTCCAAGCACATATGTTGCAAATGCACACTTACCTGGATTTAAGACTGTTGTTGTACCAAATTCCTTGACATTTAAGAAAATTGGTGAGAAGAAGTCATTCCGGGTTATTGTGCAGGCAACAAGTGTGACTCAGCGGGGGAATTATCAATTTGGGGAGCTGCGATGGACAAATGGAAAGCACATCGTCAGGAGTCCAATTGTTGTTAGGCGCACATGAGAAGTGTGGCTATGGGATACTCGTTTTTTTTTTTTTTTTGAGTGTGTGCTATATGTTTGGCTGTCAAATTTATGTTTCTCTTGGTAGTCTTGAAATGTGGAAGTATATGAAAATGCAGGAGGCATAATCTTTGTGTTTAGAGATGGCAAAAACATCGCAAAAGTGGACACCCGCAGGGATTACCCACGACAGAAGTGGGGATGGGGACAAGTTTGGTCCCCACGAAGATGGGGGAAGTCCCCATTTAGTAAATAGGATCGGGGCAGGAGATGTGGGGATGCTAAATCCTTGCTAACGTGAATTTACTTAAATCACCTCATATATATATATATATATATATATATATATATATATATATATATATATATAAAGACATAATTTAAAAAAATCTTGGTTATACTATTAGTATCTTTGTAATTTGGATATTTCTAATTATTTTTTAATAAATTTGTATCATGTATTTTATTTTTAATTTAGATTGTATTAAGTTGGATAATGTTATAATGAATTATGGATGTTTATGAATATTTTATTTAGATTTGAGAGTATTTTATTTATATTTTTCTCCTTTTTTAGATTTTTAAAAAAATTTTTATATTAACTCGCGGATATCCACAAGGATTTGAATCCTCGCAAGAAATGGGGAACAGGGACCGGTGACGAAGATGGGGACAAAGATAAGGGGCAAAATTCTAAACTGAAATCAGGTGCGAAAGGCATATCTCCACCCCATGGATATCCATTGCCATCCCTTATGTTTTTATACTAATCTAGAAATAAAGTTTCCTCAGCTCCCTTTTTGTATTTGTCTCCATCCCATTATCTCTCCATATAATTTTGTCAAGCAGTATGGTCTATTATAACAACAACAACAACAAACTCTCTTCTCACTAACTGAGATTGGCTAAATGAATCAAATGATACCGCTCAATCCGGTTATATTAATCAAAATATCACAGTAGTTGATATATTGATGTATTGAAAGCACTCAATTTAGAGTAGCTACAAACTGGAATCTACATAATTCTGTCTCTCAGTCATCTACTCAGCTACAGCCCTTCTCAATAAAATAATTCAAGTAAGACTTTGATATTCAATGATGATAATGCTTTCGATATAGAAAGCTTCAAAAACATTAAAAAATGAAGACACAAAGAATGTTTTGTGAAAAGCAATAAAAAATTATTAAAAAGCTTCAAAAACAATAATTTGGCCCTACGTCAAGCAAGACAGCAGGCCATAAGCATGTGTGGTACAGGGCAGACATTTATTTGGACATGGAGCATAAAATAGAATACGTTCATGAGACAGGACATAATAAATTGACTTCGTCACGTGACTAATTAATGCAGTGACAATGAAGGAAGTCCTTGAGTCAATGCTCAAAGTTATCAACCATTCATTGATATCCTGAAATCGAAAAAAGCTATCGTGTCCTGGGGGAGGGGGCAGTTGCAGAGATGAGTGTAAATTCTTATAAGAGACATACATGATAAACAGTACTAAATTCAATTTGGTATATGCAGATACTGTGAACAAGATCTACACAATAGTTCCAAAAACAGACTGTGCGGTGACAATCTAACCTTTCATCAACATGCAAGAACTTAATTTAACGACCATATAAAGCACAATATGAACAACTATAATGTGCATCATTCTTAAAGGCAACGTAGAGGGGCATTTCACACACTCTATAATAAAATCATAAGAAAAGAGTGCACAAAAACATATACATCGAAAGCATTTGCCACTTAGCTCACCTGAACAAGATAATAAAAGATGCATCATCATGGTGTGGTTGTTGTGTTGTGTAGTAGTTGGAGCTGTTGGCGTATCCAATCGAAGCTTCCCAACCTACTACAGTATCTCGGGTACAACTCCTCATTGTCCTCCTTACCCGCCAAGTCGCCATCTCTCCCTCACTAGTCAGTAGTCACTTCATTCCGTTGTGGATGCAACTGGGTCGGGTTATGAGATCCGGACCCGTCTTCTATAAGAACAAATACTCTTTTAAGTTGAGCTTGCCTATTTTTCTTTTTCTTTTTTCTTTTTAATTTAAAATAAATATATCTTTATTTTTTCCTACTTCAGAAACAACCTCGTTTTTATTCTTATTTTTCACACCATGCATAGCTTGTCTCAGATTGATTAAGAGACTTTGGTTTTATAACTATGCATTACATTACTACGTTGAATCAAGCTTAATTAGTTCTCTCTCTCCATATATATATATATGACTATGTTGAATCAAATTTAATTAGTTCTCTCTCTCTCTCCATATATATATAATCTAAATTATAAATATTTGAAATTCACTAATCCTAAGTAATTTTACTTGAGATGAGTTAGTTCATTATAGAAATTAAACATTTCTAATACTAATTTTTTCCATCCATAAAAACTTAAATTCGAGTATAACAAAAGGAACAATAAAAGTCATAATAAACTTATGGACTAATCATTTTCATTTATAATCAACCAGATTCGCAAAATGTTTAAACAAATCCATCTGGTTTCCAATTATACTTTCTACACTTTAGCTAATAAATTTTGATAACTTGCATTATTATGCTTTGTCAGGGTACTCAAAATTTCAAAAGGGGATACACAGCACTTATGTTTGGGATAAATAATTCGCCAGTTCCTCTCTACCACACTTCGCTTCTGGTCCTCATTGAACATGGCAAATATAAACACATTCAGAGGTTGCCCTCGTCTTCTTGGAGTTCCCCCACTACTATTCAAATGACTCAGCAGGTTTTTGTTATAGGCCTGAGCATTTTGTTTGCTTGTGTAAGGTTCATTCCCTGCACTAGGCCAACCAATTCCCCCTATTATTAGAGGAACAGTCCCTGCACGTATCTTCTCTAGTGCTGCATAAACTGCATCAACCATGGCATCAAATAGGCTAAAATATTTCAACCCGTTATCTAGTACTGGATCTTTGGCTTGAATGTGGTATACTCAAAGCTAACATGTGATGGATCTGATGCATAAGCAAAGTAAGGGTACAAGTTGACCATAAGGGGTGCTCCTGTCTTAGCTAGAAAAGATGTTACATCCCTCGTAACACCCTCTATGTCACTCAAGAATTTCCCTGCAGATGGAGGGTAAGAAGATGAAATTGCTGAAATTGAGAGTGATGTGGTCACTTAGTACCAGTTAAGCCAATTGAATTTATGGCATTGTGAATGTGTTGCATGGCTTGAGGTACAAAAGTGGCTCTGGTTCCTGGAATTATCTCATACCCCACTGTGATCCATTTGAAATTGACAGCACCCTCGTAAGAGGCAACATTGGTTTTGACCCATTGGTTAGCTGCATCTTGGCTTGAGGCCAAGCTTTGCACCTCTTCATTCCTCACCCCAAGACTCACTTGCAAGGTTGAACCTCTTAATGCTTCCAATACATCAAGGTTTGGATCAAAAAGTTTTATCAGCTGAATGCCACACCTCTTGCAAAGGTCCGCCACCTTTTGTGGGGATGGAAGGTTGTCTCCATCCCTCCCATAATTGACGCCAATGCCTTGTAGTTCAATAAAGAAAATGAATTTATCATCATATAGCCCTTGATACATGTATAGGTTCAACAATAATCGAGATGTTAAAAAGCAAAGAAAGATAAATATAATATGAATGAAATTGTTGTAGTTTGTACCTTAAATCCACATTATTTGTAATCCTTTTCACCTAGAAACGTTAATTTGATAAGAAGTAATCCATTTATTGTTGATACAAAAATGCTTATTTACATGAAACCTTTGTCAATGCTTAACGAAAGTATACACTAAAATTCTAGTCCAAAAAAAAAACATGTCATTGAATTGGTTAGAAGTAAAGTCACCTCATTCGTGTAAAAAATTTACAAACATTTTCGTGTCGTATAGCGTTGTCCTTATATTCATATTTTAATCACTCAAGCACAAAATGAACGTAATATTATTGACGGTTTCCTTCATTAATATTTTTAATTGCAATTTATTGAATTCCCCTTCCTTAAACAAAATTTTCCTCAAGTCAAACGATAGCGTAATTCTTTTTATTAATTATTTATTTGCATTTAGTGAAGGGTAATTAAAAATTATAATTAAAATAATTTTATAATAAAAATGAATAAACAATTAAATGTGCTAACTCCGCAGATATTTAAAATGCACACCAACATGAAAATGATGGAATCATATAGAAATATGGAGACGAAAAAAATAAGGAATATATATATATATACTATAATTGTGTCAAATCCTCCCTCGTTTTTCATAACCTTCAACATTTGATGCATCAAGCACATCCGCAAAGATATATACACAGTAAATAAAAATATTTTTCGTATAACTAAATTTATGGAGTAAATGTACCCAAATTCACATTTCTATTAGACAAAGATACACATTCATCTACCATATGTCTGTCTAGATTTTCGTTTAAAACTCAAATCATAATTTGAACAACAAAATATAAGAGCAAAGTTTTTGCTCATGATATAGTTTGGAGATTTTCAAATAAAAAAATCAAACAGACTATATACCATTTAGTTTCAAAAGTACCACTGTACCAGCAGCGAATTTAATTTCATTTCTCACCATTCAACATCATTTAATTGGTTTTTTGAATAATATTTTATCCGAATTTAAATTAATTTTTGAAGCAAGAGGTTTCTACAATTTAAAAATAGCTACAGAAGTTTGAAGGCTTACAAGTAGAGAGAGGCAGCTGAATTGCTAGGATAACCAAAGTCGCGTACATGAACCTGTTCCACAATGGAGCCATGAACATTATGTTTGTCGCAGCAACAACACCAAGTCTGAACACTAATATTCTTGATTATGATTTAAGATCGAACCACAAAAAAACGTTCTCATATATATATATATATATGATTGAATGATAGTATAAAATTTTTTATACTAATAATGTATTGAAATTTAAATTCTAAACTTAATCTCCTTAAAACCAAGATTTAATTTCATAACAATAATTATAAAGGGTATATATATACGCATGAATTTTGTAATCCATTTGAATAACTTAATTACAAGGAGATATGAAATTTTAGCGTAAAATATTTTATACTAACATTAACAATATATGGTAAGTCTCCATAGTTTTTTACTGTTTGGATTTTGATCCTTAAGAGGCTAATGAAAAAAAAAATTATATACGGATCAATCCTTTATGAAAAATAATAACTATTGGGACTAAAACTTAATTAAAAAGGAAAAAAATTATAAGGATCAGTAATTGATTTCAAGGACAAAAGCCAAAATTTTGACGCTATGAGAGCTAAAAAATAAAAAAAAAATATTATAGAAACTAAATCTGAAATAAGTGGAAATTGTAGACAAAAACATGTTTAAATCTATTTTAAAAGGTTTATTAAGGATATATTAACAAATTAAATTAAAAGAATATTTATTATTTATTTAAAAATATTAACCACAAATTTGAAAAGTTTATGCAAAGAAATATTATAATTGTCATGATAAAATTTTATATTTTAAAAGTTTAAATTTTTTAAATATTGTTTAAATAATAAATAATAAATATCATTTTAATTTCTGAATATATTCTTAACAGAACCTTTTTAAAAATATTCTTAACGCGATAAAAGTGTGGTTGATTTAAAATTTTTATATTTTAAAAGCTTAAGTATTATTTAATAGTTTTAAATAAATAATAATAAAAATTAAATAAAATTTTAATTTTAATTTCTTAATATACTTATTCTTAGGGGTGTGATCGATTTATTTTTTGTTTTTTATTTTGGAGTATTTTACTTATAATTATTAAAATGTCATCGAGATGAGAGAGAATATGAATCAAATAATAGAAAAAGTGAATATAATAATTAATATGAATGAAACAAAGTTACAAAATTACATTATACTATAAGTTTCTTTAGATAAGAGGAGAGTGGATTTTTGGTCTAAAAAAACAAAATTTGTAGCTCAGTAAAATCTGTATGAAGGTGTGAAATTAGCATACTACATACATATAGCAATAAGGCCTATTTCTACCACTTCAATTACTTATTATGTCGATGGATCTATTATCAGTGTTAACTTAACTAAGGTTAATTTTAATCATAACATTCCAAAACCTATTTATCAAGAGATAAGAAAAGAAAAGAAAATTCTCATCCTCCGTTGATGATAATCTATAAATACCTCAATAAGTGTTCAATGAATTCGAAAATATATTCTGACCTTGAAATAAGATGAGCCTTTTTCTTAATCTAAACTATTCATTTAACGTGAAATTAAAAGAGAGTTCTCGAGAATACTCTCTAATTAGAGCCCAGGTTATTAATATAATAATAAGAAAAGAACTTTTTGAGATAGATGAGGAATGAATAAGAAAAGATTTTGATAGTTCTTATAACAAAGAAAAACAAGGATGATACTTTAATGAAGAGCACACTCTTAATTATAGGAACAAGTTTTGCTCTTATTTGAGAGAAAAAGAAATTAATTAGTTTGATCAAGAATGTAGGGGAGAGGAAGTCGTGATTCATAATAAAATAATAATAGATTGGAAAATTGATAGAGCAAAAATAATCACTTCAGACGATCATCCCCTTTAGAAACTCTTAGGTACAAAAGAAGGTAAGAAGTGCACACTTCTTCAGTTGGGATTTATCACCTGGAACGCCCAGGCCGATTAATGCTAGGATTTTACTCTTCCCAACCCTCTTTCGAGGCTCCAAGCACAGGATCAGATCACAACTCAACCAATATAAATATCAAAAGGCATAAAACAAAGAGCATAGAGCAAGATTTTATATATATGAGCAATGCTATAAAACCAGAGTTAATTATCAAAATAAGTTAGTTTGAATTCAACACAAATTAATTTAAATACGTACTAATGACGTGATTTGAAAGATTTTACCTGCTAATGATTTTTCCTTTGAAGATTTGTCGGAAGCAATGTCCAAAGTGGACGGGGAAGATTGTGGACAAGGGAAAATATGCAGTTGGTGATGGACAAGGAAAATAAGAAAGATTAGCTAGAAAGAAGCCAAAAATAGGGTTTTTTTTTGGTTTTTCAGAGGAAAGGAATTTTTTTCCAATGTTTATTTTTTTTTGTCAAACTATTATTATTATTATTATTTTAATAGAAGAGGCTTTTTTTTTTTTAGTGTGCGTGTGTGTGTGTGTGTGGTGTGAGGACACACTTGTTTGAGGGAAAGCATATGCATCCGCAGTGGTCAATATTAGAGGCCAGGAAGGAGCCATGGGCCACAAGTACTGGGTTCTCCTTTAATGAAATCAGTAATAAGCCCACTTCAGATGATCCAAACTCTTCTGGACTTGAACGAGCCTTGAACTAGAACAAAAACAAAATCATCTGGTTGGTTGTACCAAAAACCGTATAATCTGATTGGTATGGTGTATGGATCATGGTTGAAAATGGGCTTGTAAATTCAATTGTAATTTGTAACTAGCCTCAAATTTAAAAGCCAAAATATGAGTGGAAGAGGTGTAGCTGAAGTGATTAAAAATCTATCTTGTAATCCGACACAAAGGGGTTTGATAGTCGACCTTACCCCTCTCCCAAAATCCTCATCTCCCTAGACCCAAAAAAAAGAAAGGCTGAAATAAGATGACAATGTTAGAGTTTTGATTTTTTTTTTTTTTTGTGCTTTAGTTTTGATTTTTCACTATACCGGTGGCATCCGACTGGAACGAGAGACACATATGTGACCTTGTGAAAAATCGAACATCTGATGTCATCATCACATTTCAGCCTTCAGTTGTTTAGAGACATAGACATAGATAGCTTTTGCAATTGAGTCCTTTAATTGTTTATATTTTATATAACTGTTTTAATGCTACTCCTCTATACGGTTGTTGATAACATAAATAACCTAATAATTGTCATATAATTGTTGATTTGAAACATTAATTGCTGATGATGAAAGGAGCATTCATTTCGGCGCATTTATATAATGAAGGACGCATCGACCTCAACAAATATCAGTCATTTCAGTAATCAATGCTCAAAACGAACAATTATATAATATAGAAACAATTAAGGACTTGATTGCAATTCGCTACAATTATTTTATAAATATAATAGACTTCCCTAGTCTCCAAAATATAATCCGTGAAAGGTACCTTTCTTTTACAAAAGATGAAAAGTACCTTTCTTAAACTTGTGAAGTTCTACTCAGCCACTTTAGGACCCAAAACCTTTCGTAAAGCACATACCCTACGTTCATCAATTCAGGTGGCACACCCAACATGAGGAAAAAGTTGTTCTTAATTCATAACATTTATCTGATTTCGTATATTATTGTCAAACTAGACCTAGTCTTTTTCAGTGGAACATCTTTTTCTGTACCTAATATTCGTGCTAAATTCATTTCTAAAAGCTAGTTGCATGGACGAAGAGGCTTCTATTGTGCCCCACTCTATGCTTAACCCTTACGACTAATCGTATAAAAGAAACCTTTTAAAAACATTGTTTTCTGAAAACTGGTCCCCATAAACTTTCTTTTTTCCCATCAAAACTTTAACTGCAGTTTTTAATGTGAGAGCTTTGCAGCTTTAAGGTTTTTCATTAAATTAATTGTGATAAGTTCGCATTCAGATAAAATTGGGATTAAGCTGCGCCAGATTGCATGTGTCCCAAATTAAGACCAAAGCTGACTAGTTCTTCTAAGAACATTTTGGTTTTATGCCTCAGTTTTTTTTTTTTTTTGTGAAATAAATAATGCGTTATTAGTTTTGCCTTTTTGTTTGGAATTGATGTAATTTCATCATAAACATTTTAAATTTATATTCAGTATCAATGCTTGGTAACTTAAAATAGTTTGACATTTGCTTTTTTTTAAATAAGATCATGATTTTAAGGCTTATAGATAGAAAAAAAATTAATATTATGAGAGTTTTACTCTTATAATAAATTAACCTGACTCAAGTTAAATTAGTTGGAATCTAATAAATTTTAATATTGTTTGTATTTGGTAGACAAATACTGATATCTTAAACTAAAATAAAATATATATTCAATGGATCCCTTTAATAAGAAGGGTCATCTTTGTTAGCAGATTTTATATCATCAAAAGGTTTTGAATTCAAATGTTACGCATTGCCCTCATGATATGAGCAAGTGAGCAACCTCTCATCTCTTAAATTATTGTTTATCAAAAAGATATCTAGTAGATATGTTTGAAATGAACCTCACACTTGCATTTTTTTTGTTTTTTTTTTAGCAATTCGTTAAGAAGCTTAGATCTTTTCGATTTTAATAAAGTACACTAAGGGTGTGTTTTATATTGAGATAAAAATGAAGGGTAAAATTTAATGAGAATGTGTTTACCTCCTATTTTTATCCTAATACCAAATATACCCTAAAAACTAAAATATTTATGGCAACCAATTTATTAGTTTATTAATGCTACAAGTAGTTTGACTGTTGACACAAATTTTTTCTTTTTTTGGTCATTATTTAAAGTAATCTTCATAATAGTTTGACTGCTGTACCAAAACTGATTTTAGAATAGAATAATCTATTTAATTATTTCAAAATATTCTTAAATTATTTCTCATTATATATCCTAATTGGTTGGGTAATTCAGGTTATATATAAGCTGTCTCAAATGTATTCGCTGATAAGGATGTTACTAATATGGCCCACGCCATATAGTAAGATAAGGTTTAGTTATTATTGTTATGAAAATTATTAATATATATTTTACTAAAAACTCCCTTTCATATTCAAGTTTCGTTGATTCAAATAATTTGTCACTTATTTTTTTAAAGTAAAATCTTGAGTTAAAATCTTGTGAATATATATATATAAACTTCACATATTAATAATCTAGAGAAAAAAAAAAACTTCCTTCAATATTTATCAATATCTTTATGCTCTTTGATAAGGCTTTTCTATTGAAATCACTGCAAGGCCAGCTCTTTAGGAACTATTACAAATTTGCAGCTAAGAAGACTTCTTAATATTTTTTTTAAAAAAATTAAAAAATAGTTATAAGTCTATTTTATTCTTGAAATCCATTTCTTTTCCTTCTCTCCTCTTTAAAATTAAAATTTACAAACACACCCCTTTTTTAATTGGTACATACGAACCCCATCTTAGTGTTCTCTCAATGTGCAACCCACTTCCTGGTACACCCAACCTTAGTGATCACAATTATTAATATTTGACAACTCATGAAGGGTTGCAGTCTCTTCTGGGCCGGGCATGACATCTTCATTTCATTAATCTTTTTCTTGACCTAAAAAGTTGTTTGGTCCCAACCAAAATCAGTTCAAACAACTTGAAATAGTGAAACAGGGCAAAATATATAAATCACTGTTTGGTGCTGGTACGCGTCTAGTTTATCTGGGAAATACCTTTTTTTTTTTTTTTTTTCCTTTTTAACATGGAGAAGGTTAATTCCCATCAATAAATCTCATATTAAAAGTGTGATATCTTTTTAATATCTCAAAATATAGGTTCAAATGATAGAATTCGATTAATCTCCATCCTTTTTCACATGTAAATAGAGAGGATACCTTTATTATAGAGATAGTTTTTGAAGAATGAAGTCAATCCAACACCTTAAATTCGAAGAAAGTTGAAAAAGAATGATAATTAGTATACAATTAAATAACCTTTATCCATTTTTTTGAGAAAAATTAGATAATATGTCTTCATAACCTTTTCAATATGACATTTATTTTTTTTAAAAAAATATTTTTAAAGTTCTGCATACATTCTCTAGAAATAAATGTTAGGCAGAGCCGGCCGTGCACGGCAATGATATTACGGTCAATTTGATATATATTAACGTCAAGATACATGATGGTTAAAACGAAGAAAACAATCAAGGTACGCTAAAACTTTTCAAATGTTAAGACAAATCGAGTTTAGAACTTAGAAGCAGTTGCCCACCAAAAAAGAACTTAGAAGTAGAACTTTTGCCGTAAGATACCAATTGACCTTAATAATATTATGAGTAATGATACATTCCCCTAAATCATCCTCTTAACAAATTCCTTAATTATTAAACATGAAAAATATTTATTTTTTTATTTATTTAGAAATTAAGAGGATATATATTACTCTATTATTATTTCTACAGCGGTCAGCACTGCCTAACCAATTTTTTTTGTGCACATTTTCTTAGTTTAATATTATTTTTTAAAGTAATTTTAGTTTAACTTTTGAAAAAAATAATTTTAAAAGAATTAAGTTAAAAAAATTACTTTTATAGGAGTTACTTTCAAAATAATTGATTTATGTTTGATTTGAGCATATCAAAAGTAAGTTTAAGAGAATAATTTTTTTTTTTGGATAGGATAAAATTAAATAACTTTTAGTTGTTAATATGAGGGTATTAGTAAAATTCTATCTCAAAAGTATTTTTCTTATAATAAAAAATAATTTCAAAAATACTTCTCCTAAAATACTTTTAATTGCTTGAAAAGTACTTTTAATTGTAAGAAAAAGTAAAAAAACAAACCAAACACATTCAGTTACTCTATAACTTCATTCTCATTATACCAAAAGTATTTTTAGAGTTTGAAGCTCTAAACCAAACAAGCTCTAACTTCATTCTCATTATATGGTAGGAAACATTTTTGAGTCAAGCCACGTTTTGTGGCCTGGTTTAACGAAAGGCGAAGAAAGTATAGAAGTTCAGATTGCTTTGGTATATTATTTCTTTGTTCACATTTCACGTCATGGTGTGGTGTACGAATATATGGTGATGGAACAATCAATGTTCAGCAACGGCAATTAGACATTTTAGGAATGTTATTATGGTCCATCATTAACAATTACTTAAGACATTCTAGGTAATGTCATCATGTCCTTTATTTGAAATTATTTGGTTTGATTCCATAAATTAAGCTAATGTATTCAGGGAAATTGCTTTAACATTATTATTATTCTTTACTCTAGCCTCATGGCAAGGAAGATGGATGAACTCCAAGCTTATAACAAAATTAAGATGGGAAAAGAGTTATTAATAGTGCTTTAATGAATATATTTGTAATTTGTTGTGTTATAGGCAAGTATCGTAATGGTTGTCACCAATAATAACTTTTTCCCTAATGAAATGAAAATATATTTTAATGTGCTTAGTGCGAGCATGAAGTATTGGATTGTGAGAGAAGTGAATAGCAGTTTTATTGCTACAAAATAGGAGTGGTGGACATGCAAGCTAGATACCAAGGTCATGGAAAAGATATTGAAGCCATATAAGTTCAATAGTGGTGGTGCCCAAGAATTTATATTTAGCTTCAAGGAGAAGCTTAAAATACTCAGCCAATAAAAGTAAACATTTAATGTTAATATGATTTTTCGCCATGATCAAGTTGAAAAATAAATCTAGCAATTGATGTTAAAAGAGCACTCATACTCCAAATATCATGTAAAGCACCATAATCAATTTCGGTATAACATCAACCGTTAGATTTATTTTTCAACTTAACCAATGGTTAAAAATCAGATAAACGTTAAATGTTCGCTTTTATTGGGTGAGCATTTTAAACTTCTCCTAGCTTCAATAGGTGATCATGAGATAGTGGGTTGTTTCTTTGAAGCCCAAGAGACACAAATTGATTCAAGAAAAGATGCAATAGACAATGGTGTTTCTCCTAGTAGTTGGACAATTTACACAATTTGCATCACAAAAGGCATTAAGAATGAGGGTTTTGAGATAAATAATGAAAGCCTTGAGTTAAGATTCCTTTGATGTAAAGCAGAATACATTTAACAACATGCATCTCTTTCTTAATTGGATTCTAAAAATGTTGGCACATAAAATATATTGACAACATGTGTAAGGTTTGGGCGAGTAAAGGTGAGATACTAGAGAGAGCCACATAATTGATGATGTACGGTAGGAACCATGAGCTCATGATCATTAGAAATTCAAGTGGTTAGTGAGCCAAGGGAGTTTTGATTTTGGAGGCCTCATGCATGTTTGCCTTTGTTAGAAGATCACATGCATACTTTGTTTGGAAAATTGTAAAGGCTGCATAGAAATGTTTGACGTCGAGTTTGAGGAGATAGTGAAGTTGGTCTAAGTCTTTAAGAGCAAAGTCCTTGTTAAGATGTTGGGTAGGACTAGATATGAAAGTTAGGGTATTGCATGTGATGATAACATCATCCACATAGACAAGAAAAAGAGTAAAGTTAGTCCCATGATGTTAAATAAAGAGAAAAGAATTTACTTTACTACAAATAAATCCAATAGAGATAAGACAAGTAGAAATTTTTGCAAACCATAAAGAGATTCATGGAGAAGGCAATATATAATTAAGAAATTATAGATGCACAAAGCCTGGTATTTGCTTTATGTAAACACAGTCATTGAGGGTGTCATGCAAATAGGCATTCTTAACATCTAATTATTTGAAGAGCCACATGAAATGTATAATAAAAGAGAGGATAACATGAATGGTCAGAGCCTTGACAATAAGGCTAAAGGTTTCTCCAAGGTGGAGGCCAAGTATTTGAGTATATTTGTTTGCAACTAGGCAAGCTTTAAATTTGGAACCCACAACATTAGTAGTAGGCGGATTTGGAGCAAGAGGCCAAATATGGTTCAATGAAAGGCATCAATTTCATCTTGCATTACTATCTTCCAATTTGTGTGTTTGAGAGCAATTTCATAGGTTCGGGGCTCTTCAATGGAGATGAGAAAGGCATTAGGACATGGTGAGGAGTTTTGAATATGTGAACGGACATAGTCTTTCAAGTATGATATATGGTGTTTATCCCAAATAAGTGTGGTATTCACGGAAGTAGTGATATCATGGCTATTAGATGGAGAAAGAAGAATATTAACTAAGGGTGGACTAACCATTGATGGAGAGCATTAAAAGGATGATGAAGATAAAGCACAGGGATCAACCACTAATGGAAAAGAAATTGAATTGCTAGAGGTTCGGGATAGGGAAAATAAATTTGGTGTACGATGATGAAAGTTAGAATTTAATAAGCGAGATTAGGGAGTTATAGTCAATAAATCTACAAGTGGTGAGGTATCACTTGTATTTTATAAAAAACCATTTGTCAAGATTAGGGAAAAGTAGTAATTAATGATTCATAAGTTTGTGTGCCTATGAAATTTGCTTGAGGTTAGTAAGGAAATATGTTTTCATTAACTACAACAAGATGTGAAATATAAACATGGTGAATGTGGATGTAGACATCAATGTCCTTTATAAAGGGGACTATATCCAAAATGTAAAACTTGTGTAATCTAGGTGTCTTTAAATATGGAAAGTATTGGCATCCAAAAATTCATAAATAAGAGTAATTAGGATTTTTGTCAAAAAATTTAAAGTATGGAGTTTCTTTCCTAATGGATGAGAGTGGCAATTGGGTAATAAGGCTAATTGCAATTAAGAAAGCATCAACCCAAAAATTTAAGGAACATTGGTATAAAAAAGTAATGTGTCAATCTTTATACTTGGCAAAACCACTTTGTTTTGCCAAGGGAGGTCACAAAAGTTATTGAGCAATGCCACTATAAGTCAAATGATTTTGTAAACTCATTTGAAGTTAATTTACCATTGTAATACCCGGTCCAAATTTTCTGAAAATCACTCTGTGCTCTTTCGAATCCCGCAAAGTTCTAGGTGGTGCCCTATGCCTCCTTGGAGATTTATTTGCTTGGGATATTTTTTTGAGATCAAAAGTGCCAATAATTACTTCTTAGATATCAAGGAATTGAAGAATGACTTTTAATGAATTTTAAGAAGTCAGTAACTTCTCCGTATTTAGCCGGGTAGTTTAGGAAAACACGAGTTTTCAAGAGTTTGTAGTAGAATTAAAAAGTTGGATTTTGAATATTAAGGATTTTGATTTTTCTAATATTTTTATTGAGTTTAGATGGGAGGTATTTCCTTATTCGCATTTATATTTTAAAGTTAATGGAGAGTAAAGTAAAAGGGGACATTAACTTGAGCTCGAGGGGTCTTGGAGATCAGAAAAGGAAGGAAGGAAACAAAATTAGAATTTGAAACCTGGGAGCCACGCTTGAGTGTAGCTCCCTATGCTTAAGCATGGACCTCCACGCTCTAGCACACTTCCAAGACAGAGCAGGGAAGATTCTGGACTCGACTTGTGCTCGAGCGTGCATAAGCAAGTAAAGAAGCTATGGGAAAGCCTTGGGAGGAAAAACACCATTTTCCTCTTGCTTTACCTCTTTTCCCTGCTCACCAAGATATCCGGGATGGAGATCCTTTTGGTTCTTGGCATTATTGGCAATCACCATCCTTGCTTCGGAAGCTAGGTGAGTTGATAGTATACTTATAACTTATTTTAAGTATATGTCTGATTATAAAAATGTCATATTCATGGTAAGAGTTACTAGATGTTCCAATTGAAGTAATATTTTACCCAGATTCTTGAAGGGGAGTGTGTATCCTTTTTCTCTATATGTATATGTATGTGTGAAAATATATAAGTAGGACAAGCAGTTTTATAAGTTATGGTATTTAAAATTTATGTTGATCATTGTATGTTAATTGGCACCTATACATAAATGCGTATATATCATAATGAAAGTTTGTGACTTGATTTCACGGATGTTTTGAAAAGAGATTTGATGCATTTGAAAACTATATCTTGAAAGTATGATATGTGGCTATGGAGTAGATGGATTTTGTTTCTAGAATAAAGATGTTTGAATATTCTAATGAAAATTTGATAACTAGCTTGAATGAGAAGGTTTCTTTAACAGAACTATATGTTAACAATAGTGGGCATTAGCCCTTGGTACACCTTGGTAGAACCCCAGCTAGTTAGGGGTTGCTAGCCTAATGTGTATGGCCAATACGTCTGGAATGATGGTTGGACACACTGGGATTAGGTTGTCGGGGTCGCCCAGATATGGGGATTTACACTAGGGACAAGTTGTCAAGGATGCCTAATTGTGAACTGGATATAGTACTGCTGGAGTCAGGTTGTCGGGGCTGCTCAATAGGGAGATATTTTTGAGATAGAAACCTCCACCAAAGTCTACAGTTAATACATTTTCATTATGCATAAATGGTTACAATTGTTTTTAAGTGTTACACGTTTACTTGCAAAGAAATTTATGACTAATTGAATCCAAAAGGTGATTTAGTGGACTATGGATTTTTCAAAGATAATATATCATATATAAGATATGTTTTTCTGGAAATCTTGATGGCATTTTTATTATAGATGCGTATTTGTGTTCACTTGAGAAATGATTTGGAGTTTCTTAAGAATGTATTTTCTTGAAAAGAGTATATTGGTTAACATGAAATTATGTTTAGGCTTGTCTCACTCCTAATATAGGTACATTATCTCTCACTAAGTCGGTGTATTCACTCCTTATCTCTCTCTATGTTTCATATTCAGATTTACCTAAAGAGTCTCCTCGTTTGATGGCTTATTTGCGGTATAGACCTTAGATAATTTAAAATTGTAGTCGTGCTCCATGATACCACAAGCAGGATCGTCTTAGATGGGGTATGGGTGATTGTATAACATTTGTGGATGGCACATGAGTTGATTTAGAATGTGTGTAGACTGATTGACGTTATATATATTTATGTTATTATGTGGTGGAGTAAATATATATTTATTAAGAATAGTATAAGAGGCTTGCTAAGGGACATGTCCCCTATATGCGCTGGTCACGACTCGGGTAAGGTCGTGACAGCCTCAATAACTTTGAAATATTATTTAATCTTTCTTTCAAACTGTTTATCAATAAAAGCTTGAAATTTGATTAAGCATGTATAATATTCAGATTTATTTCTTAAAAGTTATAGCCATATGCAATGCATAAAATAACAAGAAAAATCATAGTGTTAAGATTTTTTAGAGGAAAAAATAGGACTAGAGTCCACAAATCACTTATGAATTTTTTCAAGGAAAATATTAAAATTGAAACAAATTTTTGGCATTCGCAAAAGGAAAATGTCATTTGAACATACAATATATGGACATAATATATAAATATGAGTGTAAATGAGTATTGAAGTACATATATATCAAAGTGAAAAGCATTATATATATTTTTGCGAGAAAGATGTTGTATTTTTGTATTAAAAACTATATACAAATAATATAACTCTTCACAAAACCTTTAGAGTCGTACCTAATTTTCACAAATCCAAACCAAATAAAGGAAAAAAACCTTGACCATTATTTTGCTGGATGGCTGTAAACAAATAATATACCTTATGAAAAAAAAAAAAATTGTCTATTTTAATCTTACATACTTACAATGATTTATTTTTATATACTGTTAATTCAAAAATATTTAACATTACTAATTAATTATACATTATTATATTATTAGAAAATTATTTCTTCATTCATTTATAAATGTCTTTTTTTAAAATATATATATATATTGAAAATTTTTAAAAGGTATTTGTTAAATTTTTTTAATTTTATCATCATCTTTTTTTTATCTTAATTAAATTTAATAGATATAATACATGGAAAGAGAAAAATGTTAATATAGTAAATTTAAACAATATTTCTCTATATTTGAGTTTATTTAATGATATCTTTAATTTCTGTGTAAAAATCTCAAAAGCCACTTATAAACAGACTGATAGACAGGAAGAGTAATTATGCTAATAATTATTATAAAAATAATGAGAATAACACGACTGATTAATACTCCAACTGTAAAGATTACATACAAAATAAATGAAAGAAAAATAAAGTTCGCTGCAAAGTCCTATAGGCCATGAAATTTTCCCTTTCTCTTGGACATACAAAATTAAAGTAATGCTTATAATTGATTAAGATGTGAGCTCCGATTCCGTTAACCTTATCATTTCTTTATGTGAACCTATATCTGAATCACACGCATTCCAACTTGATTCTGTATGGCAACCAAAATTAAAACAATTAAAAAATGTAATTGTATTGAAAACATCGGGATATTGTAATTAAAATTGTTTGCTTTTCTTCTGGCAAAGCATTGTTATTACAAATCAGCAAAATATGATGTGCTTATAATTGTTAAGTATGAGGGGGCGTTGGTTTCATTCAAACAAAAGAAATAATAAGATCTTGTACACCACACGAGTTACAAGCTAATAATATACTACATTGACAAATAATAAATTAGAATTTTAAAAGCTCTTCCTCGGCAAACTATAACCCTTCAATTTGTTGTAATTATGACAAGTGAACTTTTGGAAACTGGTATGGTCCCGTAACCTATGATTAATCATTTCTTTCTAGTTTTTACTGTAAGGAGCCACTTTTATGTAGCCGAAAGGTCTACACGGTTTCATATACCCTATCATGCTTTTATCCTAATTTATTTTCCGGACATTATAATGGTGCAGGTCTAGTCCCATTATGTATTGTACTTTGGCCATAAGCAATTCAAATATAGGATGAGAAAAAAATGTCACACGTAGAGTGCAAGCTTAAAAAAATTGAGTACCCACTTTTTCACTTTTGGCTGAGAAATTAATGAGTACCTTGTAGAATTTAAATTTTATATTAAATTTATTTAAACAATCATTTATTTTAAAAGCCCCATATTTTAAATTTGTTAGAGGTTCTGTGACACACGATTAATATTATTATAAAATTTAATAAATTTAATTTTAATATTATTAGTGAAAATGTTTTATATGCTCAAATAATCATATATTATTTTTTATATGACTTCTGAGAAAGCTACACATTTTATTAATTAATAATGTGATAATGTATAATTGAATAATAATATAAAAATTTATATATTAATAGTCTGGGATTATATTTGATACACTTTTAGTGTAACTACCTTATCTTTTATATGACTTTTAAAGTAGTAATGGTAAGAGTCAAATAATTTTAATTACATGGTTATATATAATTGAATTAATGATTGTGTAAAGAAATTTTATAATGATAGTGTATTAAAATTAAATCTTAATATTGTATAAAGATTTAACTCAATATCAATTTGGTGTGATTATAATGTCAAATTTGAGATTCTCTTGATATTTATATTTTCAAGAATTTGACTTCAAAGAATCTAACATATATTATTATTATGGCAATTACTTATATGACAATTTTAGGATAAAATTTGCATTATATGTTGGCTTTATGTTTTTTTCAATTGAAAAAAAAAAAGAATAATTATAACAACAAAGAAACGGGAACAAGATTGATAGAACATGCATGCTGGCTAGTCTAGGAAAAGCGAAGCACCCAAAAAAAGGTTAGTACTTTGCATGTTACATTCTCCCGCAGGTAAAGTGGCTGCAACTTTGTGAGGCATGGAAGATGCATGCGCGTGGACCATGATCCTCAAATTTCCTATCTCATTCATCTAATAGTATATAGTTTGATTCATAAGGAGTGACTTAAATAATGAATAATTTTTTTCCTATAAAAAAATGAATAATTTTAAATTTAGTAGTTAAGGGTTTGTTATAGTGTTAAAATTTTAAATTTGTGAGAAAATATTTATGAAAAGGACAATCTTAATAATCTAATCGAAAATCATAGTATTACCATTAGAGGGTATAAGAAAGTCTCATAAGGATAAAATATTTGTTTTATCAAAACGTTATGGTAAAATTTCATCTAATTAATAGATACATGCATACTCTTAACTTTGGAACTCTAACTTTGAAAGAGAGCAACTTTACTTCCCTAAACACTTGATAATTGAAAAAAGAAAATTATTTTAAGTACAATACCTTAAAATTAAATCCAATTGAGTCAACCAATGGTCTCTGATTTATTAGAAAGAGATTGTGTGAATTAGTAATTTAGAGATAGGTTTAATTTTGATACATTATTAACATTAAAAAAATCTATATTATTTTTCAGACATATATAGGACAACACCTTATATATTCAATGACTTATTAATCATATGTGATATCAAACTTATCAAATGACATTATATGAAATGAAAGATTTTCTAGTAATATGACAGTACATTAAAATTAGTTTATTTATAAATTAAGTTATAGTAAAGAATCATAATAAGAAAATAGTCATGCCATGTTTCCTATTTTGAATAATTTAAAATAGCTATATAACTTCTTATTTATTATCTTAATTTGTCTATGTCAACAAATAAAATGATTATAATTTCTTGCTTTTTAAGATAAAAACCATATGACGAAGAAAAGTATGAAAAAGAAAAGAAGTTAATTAATTATGAATATAATATTGGTACAGATAATAATGGTGGAGCTGAAAGCTCTCTCTCTACCCACACTTTTCCTGTTGAAATCCACTTTCCATCCATCATGGCCTTGGGCCATCTTTGGCAACATGCCACGTGAATGTGACTCCTGTTTTCAAAAACTTAGAGAGCATTACATGGTCGACCCTTGCTTACACAGACACATGATGCTGTCTAATGCTCACACAAAGTTTTAGCATTTTCAGGAAAACTGACCCTAGGTAATGAAAATTTGATAGGTTTCTTTTATTTAATTAATATTTATGTTGGAAAAAGTGATGAAAAAAAATAAATGTAGTAAAGTTGATGAGGAGGTCAAAGGCTTCGTGATCACTCAAAATTCAAGAAGTGATTATTGCATTATAAAATTGCAAGCATTTAGGTGAAGCTTTTTATAACTCTTTCCGATGCATGATTCCACCAATGTAAATGCGTGAAATGATAAGGTGATCGATAATAAAAAAATAAGTCCGTTTTTACTCTGTATATAATACAAGTATTTTGAGAATACGCCTGATAATGATGGTTCTAATGAGCGGTTTAGATAGAATAGGTAGCTATGAGATCACTATTGCAGTAATTAATTCATAGAATAATAATGACATTGATTAATAAGAAGCTCAACAAACTCTTAAAACTGCGTAAGTTAACTTGAGCAAAGCAGAAGGCAAGTTCATTGGAAAAAAAAAAGAACAGATATTAATAATGTATATAAAATATAATATCATTATCAATATTAGTTGGTTTGTATGATTTAATATTTATTTTTTGTAAATAAAATTTTTATTCAAGTTTTATAAATAAAAAAATAATATTAAAAGAGTTTTATTTCTATAATAACTTAATCAGATTCGAACTATATTAATTAGAATTCAATAATATGTCAAAAAAATAGAATTTAATAAATTTCAGATATTAATAATTTAGATAAAAAAATATAATATCTTTAAGACTTAGCTTCGAGCCCAAGTTGTTAGATATGGTTATAATCTGTTTATGTTAGTGGCGACATAGTTATAAAGCTAGATTCCTACTTTACTTCTAAGACCCTGATGGAATTTTGTACCGTCTATGTTTGCTAATTAAAATATAGAAGTTGGACATGGAAGATTACGATATTGGGGTGTGCACTAGCGTACCTGTGAGATTATCTAAGGTGATCTATTTATAGAAATAAAAATCGCCAAAGGTAGGTAACCACAAATTATTGTACGAATCTTGTCAACGCATTTTAAATGTTAATCTAACAGAACGTTGATTTATGATCTTAACATGCTGTTTGGAAAGAAAAAATAAGATAGAACTAAATTCAATTACACAATTTGAAATGTATATAAAAATAAATTAAATTTTTTATTTTATCTTAACTATTTTATATTTTATTAGGTATTAGAGAGAAGAGAAAGATAAAATATTTTAGATAGAATTAAGGATATTTTTGATATATTATATTTTAATATTAAATCTTTTAGGCTAAGAATTGTAAATTAGATCTATTTTGATCTGATTTATTTTTGGATATTTTTATATAATTAATTTTTTAAAAATTTTAATTTCATGCTATTAGTTGGTTCTAAATCAAGAAATTGATATCAATTTTTTGAAAGAATTTAATTCTAAGGTTTTCCAAATAATCTAGCCAAAAGACACAAGTCATGTGTCAATTATGCCGAATGTTACAGAAAAGATGGTTAAGACATTAATGCTATACAATTAGCCAAAAAAAATGTTAGAAAATAATTAAAGATGGCTATTAAATGAAATAAAATAATATGATATACTTATTCAACAGGTCAATGGGATTAACTTATTTGGTCAATTTTTCCACTTATATATTGCTATAATTTGGATTCGATTCAAGGAATTCCCTAATGATTGGTTATTTATAAATGTTTAATGAGTCTAAAAATATGTTATAACTCTAGATTATGGCAAAGTTTCCCTTCAATCTTAATTTTCGTATATCAAACGAAAAATATGAGTCTCTAGTTTTTCTTTTTTTTTTTGGAAACAAATTATTTCCCACTGAAGAGCCTTAATTAAGGACTCGCTTACACTTAGGAAGAGAAATACTATTAAAAATTTAAGTATGACTAAGAAAAAAGTCTGATGTGATTATTGAACAAACTCTAAGGGCTAGTCCCACAATACGAAAATAATACTTCAATTATTTTACTTCCTTTTATTAACGTATGCTTATAATTATTTAGTTTTTATTTCTTGTTATTTTAGTTGCTTTCTTTTCCTTTTAATAAGTTGTTTGGCCGGCATATCTTATTTCAATCTAAGTTGATTTATTGAACTTTATTTTATAATTTGTATCTTAGTAAAAATATTTTACACTTTTTATTTTATAATATTCCAAGCACAAAATGAAAGTAAAACTAATGAAAAATAAATGAAAAAAGAGCCAGACACCAATTGCCATAAAATATTCCTTCTAATTCATTTATGGTAACATGACTTATATTTTCTTATTTCCAAAGGGATCCCGACATTAGCTTGAAAAAAGAAAAAATAAATACATATTAATCTTATTTCCAAAGTGATTTGAAATATTTAATTGTGAAGAAAAAAAAAAAAAACTCCTAATAACACAGCATCTTATTTTTCAGTAGATTTTTTCTGCAATAGTCAATCAGTACTGGTGTTCATGTCGCATACCAACTCAATAACCCATCATAACTTGAAGCATATTAGGTCGAGTATAAATTTTAAAATTTTAATCTGGTGCATTTTTAGATTAGGTTTGAGTGATATTTTTGGTTGATCTTTGCCCTAACAAGATCGGTGATGAATTATGATAATTTTATAATTCAACTAGTATATTTTATGTAGTATGATATTAATATTTTTATATTAAAATAATTTATTTAAAAATATGTATTATAAAATATCTCAAGTTTTTTTATTTTAACTTCTAAAATTTCATAACTTTATTATGCATAATATCTAAGTATGTATATATTATCTCAGTATCAAATTGACTCGATTTGATTCTGTTATTATTGAGTCAAGTTTAAATTTAAAGAAATATTTTGGATAAAAAAATTCAGGTGGATTTAAGTTTGATTCAAGCGCCCAATCTATATGCTTTGTTTGAATTATTGGATTGCAGCTTTAGGAAATACTTTACATAAATATTATTTTTGTTCGAATTTGTGTGAGAATTCCTCAAAACTAAAATAAATTGCACTTTATTTATATTTACAAAAAGAATTTTAATTTTTTTGGGGGAAAAAGCATGTCAAAATTTAGTTACTTGATTATTTATTGTTAATATATTTTATCTTATAATATCTTAATATTATAAAAATGAATACAAAAATGATTAATTATCATTTTAAATCTAATTTAACATAGACACTTTCACAATAAAAATATTCTCTAAAAATGTTTTTTTAAATTTTAGATTATAACTTTCTTATCACATCCTTCAATAAAATAAAATAAAATAAAATAAAATAAGTATATATTTTAATTTTTTTCATTATTTGGGTTTCAATTTGGGTGTTAATACGTCAGGTTCAATTTCTAATCTCTAAAGGTATTTTAAGAAGGACAAGTTCTTAGAGAACAAGAAAAAGCTTTTTATCTTTTAAAAAGCATTTTTAATTTAACAATTTTTTTTAAATATGAAGAATAAAACATTAAATTATTATGAAACATTTTTACCATTTTATTTTTAATTCTATAAATATTTCATAATTTTATTAATTTAAAATAAAAATTATCATGCGTTCTCTTTCTTTGAAAACTCCATGTTCAGATTCCAGGTATTACCCAAAATACAAGTGAGATGATTTTTTTTTTTTCAAAAAATGAAAATCGTATTTATGCGGCCTATTTATATTAAGAGTTTAATTGGTATACACTGACAGTATAAAACAGTTTTATACTATCAACCAATAAAAATAGAGGAAAGTGAAAAATCATAGTGGGTCCCTCATTATAATAGGTAGTTATTTGTATGAGTTGGTACTTTCTACTATTTCTATTCGTTGATAGTATAAAACTGTTTTACACTGACAATGCATTTAAATTAAATTCTTACATTAATATCAAAATTATAATTACAAATTAATTTTAATACATTACTAGGATAAACCAATAATGTGTTTATATGAGTGAAAAAAATTCAGATGTCTTAAACATATGATTCTTAGTTCGATTTCAGAATTTATATGTACGAAAAAAATATTATTAAGAGGAGTTTTTGTTTAGGTGCCTAACCATAACTCAAAAGATTAGTTTCTTACCTATCAAGTTGGGGACAATCTGAGCAATCAAAAATTAGGGGGTTGGCCCGTTTAAACCCGACTTGTTTAGGCTCGAGAAATAAGCGGGTTAAACGAGTTGGTCTGTTTAGCTCATGGATTAAAATTTTTCAATCCGACTTGTTTAAGATCAATTGATGGTCTTAAATAGGTAGGCCCATTTTTTTTTTTTTTTAGCTTTTCATGTTTTAAAAATTATTTTTTATTAAAAATAAATTTCATTTAAAAAAAGATAAAATTCTTATTTTTATTAAAAAATAAGAATGTTCTAAATTTAATTATTAAATTATATTTTTATATCATAAATTTATATAATTTTATTTAAAAATAATTAAAAATAAATGCATGTAAACAGGTCGACCTCGTTTACCCGTGCGGGTTGGTCAGTTTAACTCACGAATTAAATATGCTAGGTTGAAAACGAGTTAGTTTAAATGAGTCATTATTTTTTAAACCTAGCCCACCCAATTTTGATGGGTAAATGGGTTGACCTGTCGGATTTGACCCATTTTGACGCCGTATCAAAAATATGTTATTAATATAAAATATTTTATAGTGTTAATTAATAATATTATATAATATATTATGATATATGTAACTTTTAATATAATTATTACCAAAGTTAAATATTTTTAATAATATAATTATATATTATTAAATAACAATATATATAGCTAAAAAGGGTGGATGCACTTGACTAAAATTTGATTCATATGCCACAAAAATGTGAGTTTAAATCCTACCAACTTATGTGAGGGTTTTATTGGTAATGTGATATATAATCTCTCCTAAATAGCTTTGAAGAGGTTGGAGATCTTTCCTAATCTTGACGAAATATCAGTATTTATCCCATCTAAATTTTTGTCAACCCAACAAAATTTTAAATTTTTTATATCGATAATATATGAAAATCAATTTTTTTATACCAGTATTAAAATCAAATCTTTATAATTATTGGTTCTGATATCGTTAATTAATATATTATAAAATTATAATAAGGATCGATAAAATGAAAAGAGAAAAAGAGGAAAAGGAAGTGATGTATGTAAAAGAGCGCAGGCCAACCACTTTGTATAGCTGAACAAAACGCCAACAAAGGCATTCACAGAGCACTCATAGAGAGAACGATCGAACGAACGAACACGAACGATGCGTTAAAGCGTTTTAGAGGGAGAAACATACAAAACTTAACTGCTTCTTCTCTTCTTTTCTCTGTTTATTCTCTTCTCTCAGATCTATCCCCATAAAGCCTAATTTCCACACAACCCCCAATTTTGCTTCCAAGATTCTCTCTTTCTTTCTCACCTTTACTTTCCTTCCTTATCTTTCCAACTTCCCTTCTCATCTACTTTTTTTTTTTTTTTTTTAATTTTGTTTTTTGCTTACTCTTCCATCGCCGTTACTTCTTTTTTTCTTCGTTCATTTTCCGTTTGTTTACGGGGAAAATCTCCTGCCTGACACCCTGTTCCATATCTTCTCCGACCTTCCTGCTACTTTCCAACCGTTTCTTGCTCCGTTTCTTCCCGCATTTCATCTGATTGCTGCCATTTTCCCAATTGCTTGGATTTTCCCGGAAAGTGGTGAATTTTCCGGGAAAGTGTTTTTTTTTCCGGCAAAGTGAGGGATTCTGGGTTGTTGAAGAGTACGATCATGACGTTGTAGTGGAGACCAAATAATAATAAGAATAATAAATAATAATGGATGATAGAGGTGGCTCGTTCGTCGCTGTGAGGAGGATTTCGCAGGGTATTGACCGAAGCAACACGTGCCACTCAACCTCTGGTAAAATGGCTCTGAATTTTCTCACTTAAAAATTTTCTCGTGATTTTCGGGACTTTCTCTCTCTATCTCTCTCGACCTTCGTAACGTTTGATTCCTTTATGTTTTTTTTTTTTCGCTTTTCACTATAGTTATGAATCTTTGAATCGAGATTGACCCGGGTTTTTAACTTGCGTGATGTTTGCGGATATTCAAAATTGCATTGGTGGGTGCATATATACATCTTTTACTTTCTAATATGGGTTCCACCCCCCCCCCCCTTTTTTTTTGGATTGGTATTTTTCTCTACTACTAGAGATCTCTGTTGAGCTCAGTTACTATGGATGATGTTAATATTAGAGCTAAAAAAAGTATTTACTGTGCTTAATTTTTGTATAGGTGCTATCTGTGATAGGGTTATCTTGTAGATCTAGCAGTCTTGAAGTGCACCTCTTTCCGTATATATTGGAAAATTAACTTGCTGTTGTCAATTTCTATTTTGATGTGAAGCAGAGCTCTACTGATTAAGTGTAGAAACAGTGGAAAATTGTAATTGAAGCTAGCTAATGGTTCATGATGGTTTGGTAAAGCCAGTGGCCAGCAGTATAACAAATGATTTATATTTGAAATGGCTATTCCTTTTAACAACGCCTCAGCTTTGGCTTGAAAAATGAGTAATTGATGGAATCGAAATGTTTTTCAAAACATGAATCATTTGAAAGTCATAGGAAAGGAAATAGGGAAGAGATAAACAATGAATCTGCTTGTGGTTAGAAACTGACTTGAACAAAAGGTGTGATGCACTGAGGATAACTAGTTACTAATTGAAACTCATGATTCCTTGTCCTTCAGCTGTGTTATAAATTTGTAGTGCAAAAAATTGGGAGCTCAATCTTTATTTATGGGCAGTTTCATTTTGTTACAGCTGAGATTGTGACAGGATCAACAGCATGGCTTGGCAGAGGTCTGTCTTGTGTCTGTGCACAGAGAAGAGAGAGCGATGCTCGTCTCTCTTTTGATTTAACTCCAGCCCAGGTAATATTTTTGTCTTTTAATTACTGAGGCATCAATTTGTTACTTATTACGTAATTCTGTAATTTTTCTCCTGGTATATTCTTGCAAAAATAAATAAATAAAAGAAACTTTTTTGTAAAGTATGTGACATATGTGGTAAGATATATATTTTTCTAAAGCATACTCTAAACTATCTGCAATTATATTGAAAGTTTTACCCTCTTTCCAAATGACAAAATAAGTGTTCAATTGTATTTATAGTAATATGGTCTTTTTCTTATTTATCCTGCATACTTTCTATCTGGTTTGGGAGAGCCAGAAGATCTTCCTGTTGGAGAAAACATAAATGGCAATAGTCGTGATTAGTGGTGCCAAGGCCTTTCACATTTTACTATTTTCTCCCTTTGTTTCTCTGATGATCAATCTGTGACGTTATGACATAGACTTAAGTATAAGTTTTATCAACGGCAGGCGGATGGCCGAAAGCGACAAATCTGCCATGGAACTATGGCAAATGGCATTGCTACAAAGGGCAGATGCATGGAGGTCATGTTAAAAAATCATAAAATATAGCACAAAATATACAGAATATAAATAATAATGTGTAACAAGTCATATAAAGAAAAAGAAACAAAATTAAATTATTTTCTAATGAGAAGATATTGCTGAATGCCAGGATGTACTTGGCTCCAAATTCAGGGTCTTTCATTTCTGCTTGGGATTATTGATGATGATTATCGCATTCATTTAGTGGCTCATAACTATTGCATATCTGTAGGGTCACGTATTTGGCCTTAGGTTTGCAATGATGCAATTGTGTCTGGTCTCTAGAAGCTTTATGAGAGTCAATGTTATATGCCATTGACATGCATACGATACAGATGTTTCTGTATTGGATGCACCATGGAAAATAACCTGCATTCAGTGGTGACACATTTAAAAAAAGTAGTGTTCTATGTTTTACAAAAATAGCTTCAAACTTTCTTTTCTTTTCTACAGTCATTGGTACAGTGTTACCATACATACAATGATACAGTCAAGTTTGGACTGTGATTTTTATCCTTTGAGTAGGTCCATCACTAGTGTTTTAGAGGTATGAGGATGTCTGAGCGGGAAATTTAATCCTTTTTTTTTTAATAAATGATGACCCTGCGAAGTTATTTGTTGTCTATCACTTATATTTGTCGTTTGTATTTATTTTCTTTGTCTAATCTGTGTTTTCAAAAGCTATCTCTTAACTAGGTAACTTCACTTTTTGTTTTTTTAATTGAATAACGAAAATTTGGAAATTTTCGCGCAGTTTGGAAATTTTTGTGGTTATGTGTGATTTATAATAGTTGCCATGACACCCATGTTTTGCACAGCTGGGTTTTTTGTTTGAAGTTGTTCATTGTTTGCTTGTGTTGAAAACCATCTGAGATCAAAGTAATATGTGCACTCTCTGCCTATTTTTCAGTTAAATATTGATACAAGTTCTCAATGCTGAATTTTGTTTATCAGGAGGAATGCTTGCAGAGGTTACAGAGTCGTATAGATGTTCCATATGATAGTTCTATCCTCGAGCACCAGGTATCCTTTCTATTAATATTTTTCAAGTCACTGTATGTGACAATCGTTATGAACTCCATCAACGACTTCAAGCCATGTAGACATAGCTTTATGTGCTGCCCACGGCTTATTTCCATATTTGCTATCTTCCATCTCTTGAGAATGTAATTTAAACTTGCTATTAATGCATTATCTTAGGATGCTCTAAGGGCTTTATGGATTGCTGCATTTCCTGAAGAAGAACTTCGTGGCTTGATTTCTGAGCAGTGGAAGGAAATGGGTTGGCAAGGGAAGGATCCATCGACGGATTTTAGGTAGATATTATTCCGGTGGTTTTCCTCTCGATGCCATGCCTTCATTCTAACTGGTTGATAATGATTCCTATTTATATATATTTGGTAGGGGTGGTGGTTTCATATCATTGGAGAATTTACTGTTCTTCGCTAGGAATTTCCCGGTATGATCTGTTCTTTTTTCTTGTTCACTCATTCTGACATTGTAATAAAATTTTGGAGCCTTAAATTTGACTTATGATGAATAAAGCTCATCTGAAGGCTGGAGAGGTTAACAAAACAATTATATTAATTTTTCCTCCAAAGAAAGAACTGCTTTTGTTTCTAACAATAAAAAGGACTTGTAGAGATAGAAATTATGTTGTTTGGCATCTATTTGCTTGAAGAGTGCATTCTTCCCCTTTTCGGACAAAACTTCTTGTTTCGTGTATGCTTTATTAGATCGTTAACGTAGGAAAAGTAGCTGATAGGCACAGTTGAGCCAAAGTACATGCAGACCTGGAGAAAATTATTGTATTTGGAGTCTGAATTTTCTCCGTGATAGAAACTTTTGGCCATATTAATCTGTTCCATTGCTTTATCTTGGGGAGAGAGTCCAGTGTTTTAGGTTGAAATATAAATGATAAATGAGAATGATATCGAAATTGATCTTGTTTTTCTTTTCCCAATGGCCTCTCTGTCTGCAAAATTACACCAGCTCCATCAGTTTCATCAAATATAGAGTCATGCAACTTGGTATTAATATTTTCGTTATTGTTCAACATTGGTGGGACATTTAAAATCTGGGCTTGTCTAAACCATATGAACTTAATACTTACTGTGCATTGTGATCATATGCCTCAAATGCTGAGGTTTCTGGTGTTCTTTCTTTTGCATGTTTATATCCATAGCGTCATTGCATATTTTCACTCTTTCGGTGCTGAACTATAGACTGCAAGTTTTATTTGTTATGAATGGTTTTTCAATTAGGACTTGCTATGTATCAGACACATGGCTGTGATCTTTCAGGTTTTATTAGACACATTTTTGCATTTGTGCTACACCCTTGTTCCCCCTGGTTTTGTCTTTGTTAATCTAGTACTGGTTTGATCCCTCACGAATTATCTAGTCAATCTTTAATTGGTCATCTCTTCTATTCATGTCTCTTTATCATAGAACTTAAACTTTGCATTTTGTAGAAATCCTTTCAGGATCTTTTGAGGAAGCAGGAAGGAGATCGATCAGTGTGGGAATACCCATTTGCTGTTGCTGGTGTTAACATCACATTCATGCTTATTCAGATGCTGGACCTTGAAGCAGGTTTGGTAGTTCTCCTGTTATAAATTTTCAGTCTCAGCATATTGAAAAAATTATTAAAGTTCAAAAGAAGAAATAATATTGCCTGGCCCTTGTTCTTAAATAAATTTTCTTTTCTTCTGGTACATTCAACGTGGGCTCATTACTGTTATCCAAAATATGGCTTGTTAGCAACCTTCTTATATTTTGAATTATATTTTCTGGTGTGAGATATCATGAGAACGCATGGCTTTTAATGCATGCTTTTGCTTGATAGATGTCTGTCCTATGCAAGGAATTGCATTTGATTTTGTAGTAATTATCCGTTAATAATGTTCTTTGCCTGGACAGTCAAACCACGGACACTGGTGGGAGCAACTTTCCTAAAATTTCTTGCAGGTAGCCTGTAATGCTCACTCCTGCTAATCTATTAATTTTACGAGTAATGATGTTTTGTATGAAAATGAATTCGTGTGTGTTGGACAAAAGATTCTTATTGGACAACTCTCTTCCATCTTAAACAATTCCACTTTTTACTCACCCATACTTTTCGTCTTTACTGTTATTTCATGTGTTGGTACCTTGCGTTAACAAAATACTTGTTTTTAGAAGATTATAGCTTTAACCAGACAGTGGCAGTCCTCATTGTATTTGTATGCTAATGTTAGTTCGCTGTTGTAAGTAATTGAATTCAATTATGTATGGATGACAGAAAATGAATCAGCTTTTGATCTTCTCTATTGTATAACATTCAAGCTGATGGATCATCAATGGCTTTCTATGCGCGCGTCATACATGGATTTTAATGTATGTATTCTTTATCCTCACTTCGTATGACACAAGCAAGTTCAGATAGAATTTTCTTAAGATTGCTAGTTATTGTTTTTGCTTACATCTATATGTGTTACTTCGTTATAACAGGCAGTGATGAAATCTACACGCCGTCAGCTGGAAAAAGAGCTTCTGCTTGAAGACATAACACGGCTAGAAGATGTACCCTCATACAAACTTCTTGCACGATAGATATCAGTGCTTAGTGTCTGAAGTCTACTAGTTTTAGCTAGAAGGTGGTTGTACTTGATGTGATGCACTTATGATTTCCATACCTGCCGTTTCAGCATTTAACCTTCTAACATTTGAGTAGGGACTTAGGTGAGCTTAAGAATGACACGATGTCATCGACATTCTAGAGGCAGCCGTAAAGCTTTTAATCTACGCAGAGGATGATATTCTTGGCAGGCACACTGCCGGGGGAGTCTGGGATGTAGGTTTGCTTTGGTACCAAAAAGATTAGATTGTAATGAATTGTGGTTTGTCTATATATTTCCTTGACGTCCTTGAATGGGCAAATGCTGCTTGCAGTATTGTATTTCAGGCTGGTGTACTTAAAGTTGGTTACATCTGCCTGGCCTTGTTTGTGAAGGAATTGATACACTGGATATTTGTTTGAGTAATAGAATCAATATTTGAGTTGATGAAAAATATTTTAACTAGTGCTTTTTGCTAGAAGTATTTTAAATCTTTTGTGGATGAAAATACTGTGAATCTAAACAATCGGATCTCCATATGAAATGGTCACTAGTTTAGCACCTGATCTATCCAGCCAGGGGTTTTTGTCAGGTACTTTATTTGCGCATGCCAAAGATTATGAGAATTCTTAAATATGAAATCCTTGAATTTGTTAAGCAAGTTGGCTTTCGCTAGCTTTGGTAACAAAAGTAGGCCAGTTCTATGGTGCATCCATTTTAAGTATGGTGTGTTGTATCATTTGAAAAGAAGAGGGTATATTGTATTCTTAGATTTAATCCAAACCATTTGTTGGTGTTTAGTAATTTTGGATGGTGCAGATTAAAACTTTCCGTGTTCCTTCTGTCTCACCACAGCGTCCCTTCCCTCTCCTCCGATGGGTGATGGCGGCTACTCTGTCAGCTCCTCACCCATGTTACTTATTTAGAGCCTCGCCAAGACACTAGCTTCATTTCCCAAGCTTAACTCCATCTCAAGCGAGGCCGAAGAGCATATATGGAATTAAAGAAGGGAAGAATATGAAGGAGGAGAGTGCAGTTTCATGGAGAAGGAAGAATCTGCGATTCAGGTTTTGCACCCTTGGCCTGAATGGGTCAACCCAATGGAGTGCTTGCTCAAGAGAGATACTTTGATGATGCAAAGGGAAACCCACTTTGAAATGACGAATTGAAATTGGGTTCAAAAGAATCCAATGTTATTAGGACTCCGTGCCTGAATTTCGGTAGAAGCCAATTTTATCTTTTAAGGTAAAAGAAGAAAGGATTCTTTTGGTTGGTTGCATATAATATAATTTGGATTCATTTGTTGTTCAACATTTTTAACTCTTGGTTCATTTAGTTTGCAAAGAGAATATGATCTTTGGTTTTTAGGTTATGCAAGCAAGGTGTTTGGGTTTAGAGATGTGACAATTTAATGGGAGCTTGGATTAACAAACCACAAGGAATTGAGTAACAGACTGAAAGAATTGAAATGAGTTAGTAAATGTATCATTGCTGACGACGAGGGGACCCGATTCTAGAAATCAACCACTCTTCCATCCCTCTGCACTCAACCAAATTGTTTATATTTTGTTCCTTTTTTTTAAAATAAATCCTAATTCACTGTTATTGTTGCTATCTTTGTTAAATTTTGTGTTCAATTGATTTCTTTTAATTCATTTATCAATTGGTCAATTTGGGTTGTTAAATTTGTTGTGTTTGAGAGTTGAAGTGGTTTGAGTAAATTTTTGGATAAGGAGAGTGAGCATTTTGATTGTTCTGCTTTTGAATTCCAAGTTCCATGGCTTGGTTTTTCAAGCAGCCGAATCTAGAAGTGGGGTTTTGGGGATGTTGCATTGGTGTGTTTTTGAATTGCTAGATCTTTTCAATTTTAGGTTTGCATATCTTTTTAGAAGAATGAAGATGGTGTTCGCACTACAACACCCAGAGGGAGATGGTTCAAATCAAAGTAGTAATATTCAACTACACTTTTGAAATGTATTTAACCGCATGTACTAAATGTGGTTAAATGACTCACTTATCGGCTTCTTCCATACACCCCGTCGAACTAAAATGGTGTGTGGTGCATCATATTTAAAGTGGTGTATCACAGAACTAGTTACAAAAGTATTGCTGTAGTACGTTGAGTTGCTGACATAGCCATTAGGTGACATGTGCATTGGAGGATGCTAGCTTGAAAAATATTTTCTTCTATCACGAGCTTGAAAAATATTTTCTTCTATCACGAGCTTGAAAACATTTTCCAGTTCTATCTGCATGTGAAATACTATCAAATTAGCTCATATCTGACATAGACCGGTTTGATGGGTGGCGATTTAGGGCTTTGCATTTATCATTTCCATTTTGAACTAACAGATTGATGTGCTACTGACTACGTCAATTCACATCTAGCATAAGCTAATTCAAGGTGATACATTAAATTGTGAACCTAAACTCAACGAATTTTTCTTCCAAACGCCACCATTTTGATTATCATGAAAATCATTGGTGATCATCTCAATTTTTATCAACTCAACGTGCTACATTGATGCTTTCATTAATAAAAATGAACCCGACATGACCTAAGGACTAACTAGCTTAAGAGAATGATATTTTAATGATTTCGTGTTGAATTTTACGAATCCAAAAACTAAGGTGAAATAAGTAAAAAATTTTTAGAAATCAAAATTAAAAATTTCAAAAACTAACTGCGTGTTTGGTTTGTGAAAACATTTTTTATTTTCATTCTCTATTTTCATTTTTTAAAAATCATTTTCATTCTCAATTTTTCAAAATTTGAAAATATGTTTGTTTTGTTGTTTTCTCTTCTCTCCTCCACTTTGCCTCACTTGTAGCTTCCCCCATCCTCACTTTGCCTCACCTGTAGCTTCCCCTTCCTCACTACTACACCACCATTTCACCATCTTGTACCATCTCCTTCCTGAGCCACAAACTTATGTCAATACCCAACAATGGTCCCTCAATTTACTTACTGCACTTCAATTTTGTTGCTGTCTCCCTTTGGTCTACCATATCTATTCCTCTTGCATAGCACCATGACCCCCTAAGTAGAACACATATCATACAACACAAGAAGGATTACCTAGGACTAACAGAAAACAAAAACACCATCTGGGTTGCTACCATTAGCCACTGCTCGCCCTTTTTGTTGCCGCCTCATCAACAGCCACTTCCCACTCATCGTGCCTCACTCACCCACGACCTTGTCAACACCTCAGTAACATCTCTGACCATGCCACCTCGCCGCCACCCTCAGTCAGTTGCGCCTGCACAACCACGAGTCCACTTCATCGCCGGCATGCAGCTATCCTCCATGACGGGAATCACCCACTGCTGGCCAATGGATGCAAAATGACAGCTTGCCTGCGGCCCTTTGTACTTGCACGATGAGTTTGATAAAGGAATGAGAAAGAAGCAAAGTTGTTGAAAACTACAAAATTGCCACCGCTCTAAAATGAAAACACTGAAAACATCTTTTTTTCGTTTTCAAAATTTTCATAAATTTGGGGTTTGTTTTCTAAAACTAAAAATGAAAATGAATGAGCAAACATATTTTCTATGGCATTTTCTGTTTTTTGTGAAAATGAAAATAGAAAATGCCTAAACCAAACAGCACCTAAATGTCGAGTTTTCACAATTCAGGGATCAAACCAATCCAAAAGAAAGAAAAAGAAAGAAAAACAATTTGGACATTAAGACTACAGAATTAGTGTTTCCTTTTTGTGTGAGCCCGTCGGTGTTCGAGGGGGATTTCTTGTGCCAAAGGCATGTTAAATTCGAAGAAAATCACCTCTTTGATTGAAGATTGCATTATGTGTGTCCTGAGCTCCCATGCCAAATCAGATCAAGTATTGGAATATTAATCCTTTTTGATGCAATACGCATTTTTCATTTCTTCTTTTTTTCGTGACCACCCTACAACCCGAGTAGGATTCGTTTTTGGTCAACAACTCGGGTAAGATGATGAACTGTAATCTGTGGGCTATCAGCTGAAATATGCGACTAGCCCAGCCCATGATGAATTATTATGGCCGAAATGCAGAATGACATTGTGGACTTGACTACGAAGAATCCTGTGAGAGTAGCTTAGCCCATGCCGTGCAGGGTTTATGTACTCAATGAGATGAATGTTATTGACCAATAAAAAAACAAAAAAAAAAAAGATGAATGTTAAATGTGATGTGATTGATTTTAAATCATGACTACCTTTGGAAATATAATAAGCATATATAATTTCCTTAATTATGAGTATAGTGCATATCTTATTCTAGGGAAGACTTACAAGTTTGGTCCTACTGAAAGACATTATTTTTTATATTTAATAAACGCGATTAGGTATTGATAATTCTTTAGCAAATATACCAAATCGTTCAAGTGGCAAATATAGTGAGTGAATATCATCTCATGAGAATTGATGTTATTAAATAATAATTTACTAATTAATTTTTATTTAGATTATTACAAATTTTTAAATTAAAGAAAGTTCTAAAATTAAAACTTAAAATAAGAATAGTAGCAACTAAAAATAAAAATAAAAAACAAAAACTTCAAATAAAATTAGCAAGTGTTCAAAAAAAGTTAGGGTTTGGGTTTGTCTAATTTTTCTACAAGTTAATTGAATTCTCGTGTACTTGAGTTGGAAAACTATAGATTAAAGGAAAGATTCTAAGTAATTGATTCTTAATTTTTTGGTAAAACCAATTCTTCTCCTCTCACATAAAGCATATCAATTCCTTAATCATGCTTTAGTAAAAAAAGGGATTAAGCAATCAAACCAATCCAAAATCTATATAGTTTCAAAATAAATTTCTTAACCTTGAGAATTATAAAGTTTATCTCTAGAGCACGGAAACACACAAATTACCCAAATCTATATATGAAACCTAAATCAATTCATAAAAAACCTATTCACAAATTATAATAAAAACAAAGGATAAACTCTTTATCCATAGAAACTAATACCAAGTCACAAGAGATTCATAAACAAGCCATCCACATCAAATTGCACTCTCACCCAAACTATGGAGTCTAGTGACTCATGCTACAAAAGAAAATAGAGAAGAAAGTACAAGAAAAACAACCATAAAAACCTAAGATTTGAAATGATGATTCCTCAAACTTTCCTCTTCTAACTATTCTTTGCCTTTTCCCAGAGCTAGAGAATTTTTTCTCTTATTTCCTAACTTAAAGTGTCCCAAATGAGTGGCTTATTCCTCTATTATTATTACAAACAGCAAAAAGACACCAAATTTGTGTGTTGCTGGTGCCTGAGCGCTAAACCTACTGAAATAGAATTTTTCTTAGATGCGTTAGCGCTTGAGCGCTAGCTTTTGGGTACTCGAGAGCCAAGTTGCCTGAATGCTTCTCCTTTGCTCTATTGTACTACTTGAGCACTGGGATTGTGGCGCTTGAACACTAGACATTTGACGAACACTTTGACTATAACTTCGCAATTAGCTATAGTAAAGTCATAATCTAGAAATGCAACCAAAACACATGTTTAGACCACAGTAAATCCTCAAACAAGCTAGAAAATATAAAAACTTAGGGTGCGTTTGGTTTGTAAAAATATTTCCTGTTTTAATTTTCTGTTTTCGTTTTCTGAAAAGTATTTTCATTTTCAGATTTTCTGAATTTAGAAAATATGTTTGGTTTGTCTGTTTTCAAAAAAGGAAAATAATGAAAATATGTTTGATTTGTCTATTTTTAAAATATATTTTCAAAATTAAATTTGAGATAATAAAATTATGTTATTATTAAATAATAAAAATGTTTTTTTTTGCATATTTAAATAAACTTTATTATTTGTAAATTTGAAATGAACTTAAAAATATTTATTAAAATAAAATAACTATAAAATTTTGAAGATTAAGAATAAAATAAATTAAACAATAGTGCAAACTGAGCTTTCTATGTCAATATAACCACATGCCATGATAAGAGTTGAACCTTATTTCTTCCAATGCAATAATGACGAAGGCCTTATTGCAAGAAACCAAACCTGGTGTCCCCTAATTAAGTATAATTACAGTAACCGACAACTCATGTCATATGTAAACTGAACTATGATTCTTTTCTCACTTCAGAACACACAAAATAGAAACAAAGGAACAAAGATAGGGAGAACAATAACAAGATTTAATACTATATTAAACTGAGCAACCAAACCAAAAGAATGCACAAAGTTGCCACCTAAAGCTTTCACTGCAAAATAAAAAATTCTGCAGGTAACTAACAAGATCTATACCATATACATTCTGCAGTGAATGAAGCCATGTGGATCTATACCATATACACTAACAAGATCAACCACTTGCAGCACAAAAATATAGTGAATAAAAGCCTTTGTGACAATCTATACCATTTAGAAAAGATTGCTTTTAAAAGAAGAAGATGAAGCCATGAAGCCATGAGGGAGGAAGGAAAACAGAGGGAAAAAAAAAAGAAAAGAAGAAGCCAAAAATGAGTACAGAACCCGAAAACAGGGGGTGGTGGCGAGCTGTGAGTAGCATGTCCCTGGGTAGCGCAACCTCCATGACTTATCTGGTTGAGGGGAGGGAGGGATGAGGCCGTGACTTATGGTCGAGGGAGGGGTTGTTTCAGCGCTTTGTGTAACATAGCTGGGGCAAAAAAAAAATAAAATTGAACTCCACTGATGTAGGATTCGAACACGGACTTAGCAGCAGAAAAGAAAAGAAGCTTCCCTTATTACCATAGTGCCACCACGTTTTAGTTGAAAATATTTTCAACAATCAAATTGAAAAAATGAAAACGAGGATTTGTTATTTCCAAATTTCCAGCTTTTTCAAGAAATATTTTCGAACAATATTTTCAAAAAATGGCCAACAAACGTATTTCCATTTTTATTTTTCATTTTTAGTGAAAATGAAAATAGAAAATGGCAAACCAAACACCCCCTTATACTTTTAGAAATTCAAATAAAGATACTTATCAAATATTCAAAATAAAAGAATTTTATAACTTAAAAGCTCAACTATTTGATGGAACATCAAGTATTTATTAAAGAATAAAAGTATTATATAAAAATTAAAATTTTTATAACAATTAAAAGTTTAAAAATTTTACTATCTATATAATATTTTTTTTATTATTTCTTAAAAAGTACCTTTACCAAAATCGAATTAATATTGATATGACAAACGCAAAGATATTAGTTTCATTAATGACTCATTTTTTCCAGCAACCTTTGGGTTTATGGTTGGAAAATAATTTAGTTAATTAAACTCGAATGGTAAAAGGTATTGATTGGCCCTTAATTTTTATGACAGGATGCTATCGTGTTTGGTATTGTAGGGACCTTGCAATTTTTGAAGATATGAATGACGCCCATGGCTTTATTGATTGTAGGGTACTTAAACTAGCTGGAAATTACTATTGGCATGTCAATTATGTAACTGCAGCAAGAAGAAGCATACCCACCATTATTGTCAAGCAAGCGGCTTGGTCTCTCCTCCTCTGACATTAATGGCTCTTGTCTGGATGGATCAGCATGAATAGCTTGTAGAGGCATTGCTAGAAATTATATTGGGCAATTTCTAGCAGCTTGGAGTGTTCATTTGGAAGCTGGCACAGTCACATTGTTTAAGCTCGGGGGTGTGTTTTGGGCCCTACTGGTGGCTTGTGGCCTAGGATTTCATAATATTGTTCTGGAGTTGGACTCCTCTGCTGTTTTTGGTCTCATTCGTCACGGAGTTTCCAGCACTTATGCCTATTCCTCTTTTGTGCAATCTGTTCGGGACCTCATGAAGAATGACGGGAATATTGAGATTTGTCTCATTTATCACGAGGTAAATAGCTGTGCGGAGAAAGTAGCAAAGTTAGGTCATGGTTTCCCTATTGGCTTGAGCTTTTTTGACATGTTACCAACTTGTATTTTGCTGGATTGTTTAGCTGACTCTTCCGGTGTTTGTAATTTCCAGTTGGGCGAGGTGTAACTCTTCTCCTTAGGGCTTGACCCCATAGTAAAACAATAATATTCTATAGCAATTATAAATTAGATTTTGATAACCACATTCTAAAGTACAAATCATCAATGGGGCCTAAGCCCAAGGATTACAAATTAACAAATATGGGATTACAGTGACCAACAGCATCCACAAAGGACTCCAAGGAAATACAAGCAGGGGAACTCATCGAAAAATGAGAAACTGAATTAAAACCATTATAAATTATTAACGCTTGATTGATTTGATTAATTTGATACTTATTTTTTAAAATAAAATTTTTAATTTAAGTTTTATGTATAATAAAAATTAATGTCCTACAGATATGTTGTTTCCTTTTAAATGCTTCTTTTAGTTACACTTCAGTTTCTATATTATCCTTTCACTAATTTTATAACTTTTCTACTAACTTATTGAATACTTTCTACCATATAACTGCTTCTACTTATTCATTCTTGCATTTCACTTAACTTATTAGTCATTCCTCTGCTAATAATATTTGAAAATGAAAAAAAAAAAGAAGAAGATATGAATTCATAAATACCTTAGCACTTGTACCAAAAAAATTTCCACCAATAACATACACAAAGAACTTTATGAAAAATGACATGTAGGTTGTGTTCATCTTTAAAGCATACTAAGCCCTGTAACAATAAGTAGATGGCAATCTCTTAGACATAATCAAAGATTGTCTTACTTAATAAATACTTGTTGATTGTTTGAACGACTTTTTTTTTTTCCTAATCACTAGGCACTAGTGGGCTGACCTATTAGAAAGAGGTGAAGCATTCATGCTCTGATGAATTGGAGTCGTCGCAAGGGGAGTGATTGTGTCTACCTTCGTAGGTGGTTATCACCATGCGACAATCCTCTGAGAGTCGTTCAACCCTCTTCTTCACCCGACAGTTGCTATGGGTGCACCGGTAGTAACTTCTGTCATATCCCAAATTTGAAATGAGAATAAAAAATAAATCGGAGTATATGGCAATTTAATTTTTCTTAGATATATGTAATTGGTCATCCAATATCATGTTTTTCTCATCAAATCAATGCTTAAATTGACATGAATTGATATTTGAAGAATAATTGTCATTAAGGAACCAACTTATTAATATTAATAATAAATAAAATACTAATGTAATAAAATATATGTCGTTGGAGGACACAAATAAATGTTTTTACGATAACCAAAGAAAACAAGTGAACATAACACCCAAATAAAAAGAATATTGAAGTATCAATCATAAATTAACATAATGGGTAATTACATTGAACTCTCTCAGTATTAATGCATCTTATATCCGGCACTCAGTATGCATTAACAACTAGACTTATCTCAGTTACTTTGTTATTTATAAGGAGAAATAATGTAAAAACAGTATGAAAATATAAATGTTAGGTGTAACTTTCAAACAAATAAAGGTGTCAAGTTGTAAAAAGAATACATAGAATAAGATATGTGGTTTGTAATTTAACAAACAAAAGGTGGCTTGAGTTAATAGAAAAATATTTATACCATCTTTTAGAATATCTTTAAAGGAACTTAAGTGCGTCTCTTTAAAAATATCTTTATAAATGGTACAAATAATATTACTTAAATTACTAAGTGTTAAAATTAGACAATATTAGTGTAATTATCCCTAAATAAATTATATTCTAAAAGAATAACATCAATGTTTTACAAAAACAACTTTTTTACAGCATAAATTTCTCACAAAATTTATTATTAGACTAAAGGCTGTTATGATTATAATTTGAACCTATGACCTATTTCTAAAATTTTCACTCATTACAGGCGTTCAGACTACCCCAGGTGACACAATTCTAAGCTAATAGGCCTAAACTAAAAGTAATTTTCATATATTAATTTTTATTATTGATATGGCCAAGGCTATACAAATTTCTTTTAGCGAGAAAAAATCTTTTGTCCCTAGAACTCCATAATCCTAGTTTCAAAAATTTGTTTATCAAGTTTGGTACTGCATCTCTTTACGATAAAAGTTCTCGGTTGTTAAACAATGTATGTTAGCCTCAGCCAAGTTCCACCATCAAATTTGTAAACTTTTCTGCACAGTTCATGAACCTTTGCTCCTGAAGTCACTTCAATAACTTTTCCATCTTCCTAATTGCACTTCTAAGTACACTACATACCTTTAAGTGCAATCTTGTAATGATGACATAAAACAGAAATCGCGCTTCTTAGTTTTAGGACAATGAATAGCACTTTGAACACTTCGCATTAGCGTTCTGAAGTGCCTCCAGCAAAATTATTCAACACTCCCTTCCCATGCACGCTACACTAAGATACACTTAAAATGTTTATCTTTTGGGATCGAATCTGCTGGCTACCCTCTTATATGTTTTTCTATCCATAAATTATTATGTCTTCTTCAGTTTAAGTAACTTGAAATTTCATCATATTACTGCATTAATTACTTTAATATAATATTTTTCCCAACCCAAATCCGTACATTAATTGTGCTTTAAGCTTTTTGCAGATTTGTATCTCTTGCAATGATTTGGAAGAAAACAAGTTATTTATAGGCTGACATTGCATGGTTTTATTTTCATGCAAAAATCAAAGGTGTACTGCAGCGATGCCACAAAAACAAAAAAGCATCAACCGGAAAGACGCATAGGTTTTTATTATATCAAAAATTAAGAAAGATGCATAGTTTTCTATGGTATTGAATGTTATCATCGAATGTAATTTACTCCATCCATTTCAAAATATTTGTCATTTTAAGGTTTGCACACATAAAAGATAATCAATAAATTATAGCAATAACAGTAAAGATAAGCTAATTTTACAAAGTTATTCTTACATTGAAATTATACTCTTATTTGTATTTTTCATTCTTGACACTTATGAGCAAATTAATGTAAGGATAAAATTTGAAAATAATTGTTAATAAATTTTTGATATTTGAAATAGAAAAATAATTTGAAATATAAAAAATCCTTGAAACATCATTGTAATCAAATAATTTTCTCAAAGATTTAAAATAATGATGAAGTACGAACTTTTATGCCACCACTTTAATTCTTTTTCTTTTTCGATAATTTTTGAAAAAGGCTCAAAACCCTGCGAAATAGAAGAGGGGCAGAGTACATGCAACACCTCTCAACACACCTACAACACCACAACAAAACTGAAACAACTCATAAAAGACCACTACAAGCATACAACTAATAGCGGAATACTCCAGAGAAATTGTCCAAATATTACTCGGACCAAAGATGACTCCAGAAGGAAGTACTAACTCCATATATAGAACCACTATCGCTGGAAACACCAATAGAATCTCTTTAATTCTTCATATTTTTATATAGTGACATTGTGGTTTTTTAAGAGATTTATTTGGTGACAAATGATCTTTGAAAAACTAATATGATGATACCTATATGTTTTGAAAAAATGGGGTTTTACCATAGAAAATACTCACAGGGGGTACCAATAATAAAACTCAAAGCCAACGGTAGTTTTTGAAATTTCAAAAGTTTTGGTGCGATGGCCCCCTGAACCTATATTATGTAGGCATGCCAAGTAGCAAAATTTGAGTTTCTTCTCTGTTACCGATATGCCGAAAATAATAAAACAAGGCCATCCAGAACTGCTGTTTAATTAACATATCTATTGCATGGGAAAAGAATGTGCATGCATGTGTGGATCTTAAGCAACAGAAAATGAAATATAATGCACATGTGTTATCTTGTCATTATCTAAATCAGGAAACATGTATGGCATCTCAAAAATAGGTCTTAAATAATTAGTGAGGATCATTATCTTTTTCATGGACAAAATTGATGAAAGACAGGCCGCTGAAGAATTTTCCCATGCAATACAGCGTGTTATAGGTGTTTACTCCATAAACAATAGATATTTGTATTGACTTTTGAGAAATAAGTATTGCTAAAGAGCGGAATAAAAAAATTTTATCTTGTTAGATGCCATTGACTAGTAGGTATAAATTAACAAAATATATACTTCTTTCAAGGAGTTTCAAGTATAATTATACTTATAATAAGGAGAATTTTCTAAGATGTGAAAGGAAAGTTCTAAGACTTGTTGGACCATGACACCTCGCCCACGCATGCACCCTTCCCTCTGACAGGAACATACACTAACATACAACTAGCCATAAGCTGTTCAAATTAACAAGTTTTGACCTTGGCTCGCGAACTCATTTTCTTCCTTAATTAAGATTAGTCACACGTCTATTAGGCCAAAGTCATTGAAGTTGAAAAATCCAACATACAGTCGTATTAAGAATTTAAGATATGTAATTTGGTTTTTCATTAAACTAAGTAAATCTACAATATTTCTCAACCTTTTTCTGTTTTTTCAGCTATGAATCGCGCGAGCATACTGAATGTATCATTTACTTATTTTCAAAGTCTATGGGAAATCACACGTAGTATTTTAGCTTTGGAAAATGTAATGCACAAGAAATTCATGTCAGCATAAGAATCTTTACTTAACGGCAGCATGATCCATAATCATTGAGAGAATTTTTCCTGTAAATTTTTTCTATTGGAACTCCAAAACTCAGCTTAGATTTGGTAGCCAGAAATGGCATAACGACCAATCTAACCCTCGTGGATGTGAACTAGGAGTATTTAATTTACCTCAAGCTGTTTACACCCTAATGGGGGCGTTTGGTAGAGGGTTTAGAATAGGATTCCCAGGAATCTCATAAAGATGCCTATGTTTGGTATAAGTTTTGGAAAAATATTCCCGGGAATGTAACATTCCCGGGATTGATTTTGGGGTAAGATTCCCTCCAAAATATTCCCATCTCATACATGGGATTATAACATTCCCATGGCAAGGGAATATTTTTCCTGGTAAAAAGACCAAATTATCCTCACTACCACCCTCTACCAACTACCCTCCACCATCACCCTCCACTGCTAGACCGCCGTTGGACCACCGTGGGTAGCTGCCGACCACCCCCGGCCGCCTCCGGACCACCCCCGGCCGCCGCCGGACCACCCCCGGCAGCCGCTAGCCACCGTCGTTTGCCGTCGCCGAACCACCATCAGCCGCCGTCGAACCACTGCCGTTTACCGTCGGACCACCATCGATCGCCGCCGGACCACCGCGGGCCACCGCCAGACCACCATCGACCACCGCGAACCACCACCGGTCACTGTTGGACCATTGCCGACTGCCGCCAACCGCCATCGAGCAATCACCGGACCACCGCTGACTATCGCCGGACCACCACTGATCGTCACCGGGCTACCATTGGCCACCGTCAACCGTCACCGGACCATCACTGTTTGTTGCCGGACTGTCAAGGGTATTTTTGGAAATGAACAAAATTTTCCTGGGAATTTAATCCGTCTACCAAACGCCTCAAAGTACATATACCTGGGAAAACTGTTCCAGGAGATAATATTCTTGGGATTAAGATTCCCAAGAATGAAAATTAAAACCCCCTACCACACGCCCCAAATAAGTTGGGAAGCGAGAAAGGGTGAAATGAAAGTCCAATAAAGCAATGTGATATATATCAAAGCCTAAATATCATAACACATCTCCAATTTTGAGGACATTTTAGAAATATCCCATTATTTTTCAATTGGTGATCGACCAACTATTGTTCCAACTACTCACCACACGAATATTACTTTTTTCTTTTACGGCTATATATATTGTGAATGATGTTGGAACCAACTTGCTCCTCATGCTCTACTAAACTAACTTAATTAATTCTAGGCTTTTTACCCAGCTTCAAGGCATATGGCAATAACTGTTTTCCCGGCTTTTCATTTGATATATTCTATATTGACCTAATGTCAATTGTGACTAATGAAAATTTTATCACCATAAAACTCTCGGATTTAACAATTATTGTAGAAAATGTATCGGAAACTCCAACGTTTTGTTTGCTAGAAACTTTCAATTAGAAGTGACGATGACGAACATTGATTGACCAATGATATATTTTCCTCTGATGTGGAGAATTGTGAGAATTTTGACGTTATTAATCTATTAGGGTGGAGAGTGATCCATGCATGAAAGCAATAAATCAATCAAAATATATTTACATGGTTTATTGGATAAAAATAAATATAAAATTACAGGGATTTTTTTTTAAAAAAATTAGCATAAGCATATATTCGATTAGGAAAAATTTAGGTAAATGATTTTGAGTTCAAATGCAACCCTTTTTCATATGGATGAATCTGTGGGAGAAGTTTATACCACTGCAAATTGGATGGTCTTGGAGTAGGGGTACGCAATGGAGGACCCCTATAGTGTACCTTATTGTCAAAACTCTAATAATTATCCACCAAGCATACTGGATGATATATCTACCCTTAGTGTTCCCTCCCCTTGTCAGCATTTTATCTGAAATTAAGCCTAAGGCTCAGACTGCACCAACACTCTTCTGTCCTCGGTATTTTATAAAGTACTGAAAGAAATCATCTTGAATCATTCCTTGAATTTGTTTTAGTACGCCGTAGATTTCCACTTCTTTCTCTTTCGTTCGTGTTTTATTAATCCAAAATATTTTGTTTTAAAAAAAAAAGAAACTCTAAGATAAATGATGCCTATTAATCTCGTGACTTGTGACGATTTGATTGAATTGTTCACTACCGGCACACTTCTTCCAAAAAAGACATTTTACCTTCATTCCTCCGGGTATAACGCCTTTGATGTTGCCAGTGTACTCAACAATACATTTAACATTTGCACTGATAGATTCTTTTACTCACCAAAAGTAGAAAAATCTTAGCCTGATAACAAATTTTACCTGACAGCATTATCTCTAACTTCTATGGTTTTCTGTATCATTGTTTATATATAGTTTTCCTTTTCCTCTCTCCCCCAAGATGAAAGTTTTCTAATTGAGGTTATATCCTTCAAATAATGTCATTTGATGAGAATTCTATTAGTTCAATTTCCAGTTATGGCTTCGTTTAACCAAAACAAGTGCTGCTTTAAATTTAGTTTTACACCTTTACACATATCAATGAGTCACTAGTAAATCCAATTATTTTATTTTAATTTTTTTACCTTCCATGTGATAGTAATAATTCATTGTTTTCCTTAAAATATATGGTCTATAAAATTGGGCAAGTAGAGCCAAGAAAGAAAAGGCTAAGGTTCGATGATTACCTTGGATGAAGACTATTCTTGACAACTTTCTGGCCATATTTCCTCCATTTGTATCCGTCATCAAGCACATCCACATCACTTCTTGTTTGGAAACAAAACCTTGGCTCTCTAAGCTTCCTCCTTGTTTTCAATTTGCTCTTCTCTGTAGCTGCACTCCGCCACCTACCACAACATGTACAATATATAATCTGATTATTAACTTCAAAATATTGATCCACCAAGTTCTTCTATGTATTTATACACATATAGATATATATTTCTAAATTATTAGAACAAGATCAAGCATTAAAATAAAATAATAATAATAATAATAATGGAAAAGTGATATGTTTGAGAGAATCTGTGAAGTCAGTGATGCACTAGCGGATTCGGGTATCAATGAGTATCAAGACCTCTGAGTCTCAAAGCTCTTAATTGCTCCTCAAAACCCAATAGACAAAAGAAGCAATCCCTTGCATATAATGGTTAGAGCCTGCAGATTCTGCTCCGAAGCCTAATGAATATCTTCTTAAGTAGGCATCTAAATAACTATGTACGTGCATGCACTCCGAGAGAGAGAGAGAGAGAGAGAAGGATACCATGTATTATTGTTGCCTTCACTAGAATTTCCAGCGCAATTTTCATCATTGACAGCCTTGGGATCCAGAGTTGCCACCTAGAAGATTATCACAAGCACAATTATTTTATTAAAAAAGAAAAGAAAAGAAAGAAGTGATGAAATTAGAATACCCTAAAATCGAAAAGGACATAACAAAAACAAGGAAAACAACAAGCAAAATAAAATTAAACCAATAACTAATTATTTTAAAGTGTGAAGATCAAAACTTTGTTCTTTTTTAAATGATGGAGATTTTCCATGGAATTACTTTCAAAAGTGAACCACCTGCTCGTTATGCCAAGTTCTGGTTGTGACAAGTTCGTTATGACTAAACCCAGTGGTTATGGCAGTTGTGGTGGCGGTTGGGGCGGCTGTGGCGGCAGCAGTGCTGCCGGCGCTGCCACCGTTTAAGGATTGAGAGAGCTGAGAAGATTGAGATTGTGAAGCGGGTGACAAGAAGCCTAGGACCTGGTTTTCTTCAAATTGAACAAAACTCATTTCATGGATGGCTTGTGGGGTGTTGGTGAATGAAACTTGAAGGTCATAATTGGGAACACCTCTCTCTCCTTCCATATCCCACTTTTTGATATATGATTCTTATTTGAATTTGATGCACTAATTGGTCTTTTGATTTTCTTCTTCTTCTTCTTCTTCTTCGTCTTCTTCCTAGCTAGCTAGATAGCTACCTCCTCCTCTCGCGGTATAGCTAAAATTCTAGGCTATTTGGCCGTAAAGAATGCGAACAAAGGTTAACTTAGGAGGCTATATAGGACAAGGGCTTTGTAGTTTAGTCAACTGCTACTATATGTTTGCCAGTTAAGGTTCTTGAAATTCTTGGAAATTATTCCTTCCTGTTTTCTTTGGGGCGGTCTTTTCAAGTCTTGTACTCTCTCTCAAATACACGTGCATTGTCCTCAAGTGTTTTTCAAGGAATCTACATCAATTGGTGCGAGAAGAAAGGAATTAGCAAAGCCATGTTAAGTCACCTGGGGTGTTTTACCTCCGTCATTTTAATGTAATGGGGTTATTAAATTAAAAAAGTTCTGTTATTTAAGTATCAAATGAGTATATTAAAGAATGACACTTAAAAAAAATGCTACCTTTGGTCACATTAGCTATATGTATAAGAATTAAAGATTTCAAAATTAAAGCATAATTATGATGCATGTTTATTAAAATGTCTTTATTTAATCTTATATTATATTTTTTAATTAATGATGTGTTTAGAATTGTTTAAAGAATGAAATTAGAAAATTAATAATAAATAATTTATTGATATATAAGAATGATAGATAAATAGACTAAAAAATTTTATTCAAAGTGACAGACAAGATACACTAAAAATAATATAAAAGTAGAGAAAATTTAAGTCTATATATATCTACCACAACTTATGTTATAAATCATGATATTTTTATAGTAAAGTCCAAATACTGAGCAAATTAAGAAAAAAAAGGTATTGTTCGCGTGTAAAATGAAGTTATTGTTTTCCATTGTTTCTTCTTTTTGGTTCCAAAATAAAAACTACATTTTGTACGCAAAAAAAGTGCATGTATCTTAAGCCTTACGAGCGCACTAACGTAAATTAATTTTCTCTCTGTCACACACACACATATATGGATATTGATATATTATAGATGTTATTGATATTAATATTAGATAGATTAATTTCAACACGCCATCATTATATTGGTTATAATTTTCTGAAGTGGATGTTAGCTTTGTAATTTTATGGTTTAGGGTTTTTCACACCTAAAGTGAGAGAGACCCGGTCATATACCGGCAACTGGACAAAATAGTGTGGTAGCTTTTAATTGACAAACCATTTCTTCATTCAGACCTGAATGTTGGAGACTTGGTCAGTGTGCAAAATTTAATCAATGTAACCCCATTTTTTTTAATCAATGAATCAATTTAAACCTTTGCCGAATAAAATTATATTATAATTGGATTCTTGACACAAAGAAAAATTTAATTAACGTATTATATAGCTTTGGGCTGAAAATTATTTTAACCAAAGTCCAGTTATGTACAAATTAAAAACACACAGAAAATCACATTTTGTTATCAAGGTCTTAACTATTTCAGTTGCACCTTCCCCTAATATGACATCTTTTGTTAGGTAAGTCTTGTCATTTACTTGATTACTTCACTATACACTGATGTAGAGAATATTGATTGACACAAAATATAAACAAAAAATGAGTCATTCGCTCTATACTGATCATATATCAGTGGAAAAAGTCATTTTTATAAATTGAATGACATTTTTAAAATGGAGTCGAAAAGGGTCTATTTGGTTTGTTTTTTTTTTTTTAAAATTTATTTCAGGATTTTGTGAAGGAAATAATATAAGTGTATAAGGGATGGGTTGGGCAAGTTAAACTAGACCCGAACCTAGACTGATTTTTTAATTTGGTCATTTCTTAGAACCTAAACCCAACCCAATAATGATTGCAAAAAAATTGGGTCAACCTGATATTTAGACAATATATAGAAGTTTATACATTATGCATAAAATATCATGATATTTTAGAAATTAGAAATAAATTTTAAGAGATATTTTATAATATATATTTCAAAATCATTTAAGTACAAAGATAACATCATGATATACAAAACATGTTAATTGAAGTGTACTTAATTTATCATTAATTTCATTAAAAAAAAGAACTTATAAAAAATTATGTGACTTATAATCATGTTGGGCCAGTCCGAAATATGACCTGAACAGAACTTAAAAATGTATTGGGTCAACATTTTAAAACCCCTAACCGCGAAGCTTCAGGGTGGGCTGAGCTAGACCATGAATACCCCTAGAAAATATAGTGAAAATAGAAAATAAAATCAGGAAACAGGATTTTCTTATTGTCACCATTTCCTTCACAAAATTATGAAAATAAAAAAAAAAAGAAATGAAAAAAATATTAAACAGACCATACTCACTGTAGTTTGGTTATCATAGAAATTTATTAATTTTTTAATATAATAAATCTTTAATTAATTGACGATGAATTTATTTACTTGCTCTTAACCAACATATAATTACCTGCATGTCCTATGATTTCTTTAATTAATAGAAACGTTGTCATAAATCAAAATAGGTGGAAGGATACCTAAATTATCAATAAAATATTGTGAAGTGATAAATTAATATTTTGTTTTACTTATCTTGCAAACATTAATTAACTATGCGTGTTTTCTTAGTCACTCTACAACAAATTATTTAGCACTCTTTCTGATTGATTATAGTTGTCACTTTAGATAAAATATTTTAGTTCATAATAGTTGTCATTCTCATATATCATCAATATAATACTTATTGTTAATTTTTTAATTTTACTCATTATCTTCATTGATTGAAAAAAGTGGCTATTTTCCACCATACGATGATATTATATTTTTCATTACACAATAATATTTAATAAGGTCATTTTAGTAAATATATGTCATAATTATAAATTGATTTTTAAGTTTTTTAATTTATATAAAAATGACTAAATTGATAACTATTATAAATCGGAGGAATTATTTATTGCAATTATGACATGGAGATGTGTTATGTCCAAAGATCATTTTCAGCTAATGTGTTAATTGCAGAAGAGGCATGAACACTAATTTCTTGTCACTATTATTAGCGATTACCTCATGAAGTATTTGTGCCACTCGTGGCTTCATGCGGTTCATTCTGTTACAATACGTAGCTTTCATCAAAATGATTTGAAAGGGTTACATATTTTAAAATTATATATACATGTTGTTTCCAGGAGATTGCATAAGGTAAAAAGATGCTAAAATGGGTTGAGAAAGTGCTTCAAGATAGCGAAGTGGCAATTAGAGGGTGTTGGAAGCAACTGATCCCATCAGGGATAAAGACCGTATTTACTAATTTAGTATTTCTTAGAGAAGATAGAGATGATCCGTATCCATGCCACTCAGCCATACCTACGAAACAAGTGGCAGCAGAAGAACATGACAAAACGAGTGTAGCATATATATTTATTGTATTGATAATTGATAACTAGTTGCCAAAATAATAGCCCATAACATTAACATGCGGGTATAGATGGTTTGTCAGAACAATCCTCGGGTGCTATGGTAAGTTTCATTCAACAATCCACGTGGTATAGAACGTAGATTCGATGAAGAGAAAAGATATCTGGAATTATTAAAACTTTAATTAGAATGTGTTTGGTTATGAGGTAAAAAAAAGAGAAATTTTTCTTTTGATGAATTTCATGGATAAATTTACATATAGAGTTTATCTATAAAAAATTTTCCTTCATTTTTATCTCTTAATCAAATATATCCTTAATATGTAAATTATTGCTTTCATGTTATTAATTTTTTATCGGATAAAGTTTTATTTACCTCCTTTGTATTTGATGAAAGTTTTGATTTGTCTGGAAAGAAATTCCTTTTTGATGTAAGTTGCTTGTGGGTTGGATCTTATCTAAAGTAAATTCAACATATGATGCTCTTGCTAGTGGAGATGTACGCTCCAAATTTAAATTCTTTAAACTGAATATCATTATATATAAAATGAGAAATTAAAAGAGTTATTCACCTTTAGATTATTTAATGAAACCTACATATGGGTGGAGCCAAGGGGGTCTCTATAAGCCATGGCTCCCCTACATGCTACATTTCCTTTATATATTTAGCATATTAATATAGTTTCTTTAGCATGGTATATGGGTATTTTTTTGTATCGGCCCCATGAATAGGCTTTGTTGTTGTTCACATATAATAAAAATTATTAATTTAAAAATAATTAACTCTTCACTTTTTTATTTTATAAAAGTATTCACTCTAAAGGATTTAAATCCGTAGGTTGCCATACAGAAAAATCAAAAGTTGATAATTCCCAAAGCTGCCTCAGGAGTTGATCTTGAGCTTTAAGGTGTAAGGTTTTGATCGTTTGTATTAGATATTCGGTCTGTGTTATGATATGATAGAAGTCTAGACATCCCTAAGGGGCTTTTTTATTTTTATAACTTCTTTTGTACAGTGATTTTCCTCTCCTAATGGAGAGTCTTTAAAGTTTGAACACTTGTCTCTAATTATCGGAAAAAGAAAAAAAAAATTATTTACATTTTCAATGTTAGTTAATTTATTTATATTTTCAACTAGATTAATGTTTTCCTTCTACGTCCAACTTTGTCCAAATTTTATATAGAACTATTACTATTGAGCCATATAATTTTTGTCGGAGTAGTTAGGTGAGATGAATTAATAGGATCCATTTATTCATTTAATAGTTAATAAAATATTTACATCATTCTATAACAACTCAACTTTAATAAAAATTTTAGCTCTTTAGATTTTTTCTTTTTAATAATAATTATTAACATGAATGTCACCTTATTATTATTATTATTATTATTGATGTGGGAGGGATGAATCTGGACAATAATGGTTGCATGGGGCCAAAAGTTAGTAAAATAAAAAATTAAAATTAATTATATCTACTTTTATTTTCACATTTTTTAAACAAATGTGCAGCTTTATTGGCAATTGATAATTACAAATATAAGTTATATATCAGCTTATTCACATACTTTGAAAAAACTTATAAAAGTTTAAAAATATCAACAAAAAATATTAATAAATGGATATAAGTTGAAATTTCGATATTAAATTATTGAAAATTTTGTGAAATAATATTCATTTGACTATAGATCACACATTATCAAGTTAGCTTTGTATATATTAAATATGTAGGAAGTCCAATGTTTATATAACTTAAAAACAAATGAATTCATGTCATAGTTTTGCATTTTAAATGCTAAACTTGCATATTATAACAAATTCATGGTATTTTACTAAATTGTAAGTAATTAAATTTATTCTACAATTTTTTATTATAGATATTAAATCTAAATGAACGTAAAATTAACTAAAAATTATAATATTTTAATTAGAAAGAGGGGGGCCAAGGCCCCCACTTACCCCCGTTTGGATCCGTCATTGCTGATGTGGTATGTTTGACACGGATGTCACATATTGTTTTTATTGACGAGATTTACTGCTGTAAATGCTACGTGAATCAATCAAAACGTTTATGAAATATTGAAATAAAAATTGAATTTTTGAAATTAAATTGACAAAAAACATATATATAGATATATTTAAAACTTATAATTTTTATTGGCAAAACCTTAAGCACACTTTCAATTAGGGATGGGTATCAGATTGACTCTAATTCACAGTTTTTGACCCAACCCAACCCATAAAATATGGGTTTAGTTGGGTTGATGGGTTAGGTTAGATTAAAAAATTTATAACTCATGAAATATAAGTCATAGGTTTTAAAATTTTCAACTTACATAACCTAACATTATCCATCTATGAAAAGTTGGAGCATCTAACATATTATTACAAGAAGAATCTAGCGGATTATTAAGATGATATTGAATATCTAGAAAAGATTGAGAATAAAGTTAATAACTATGCCAATCTATATATTATATGTGATGATTGATTTCAATAAACTCATCTAGTTTGTTATGTTCTTAGGGCTATATATATATATAAACTACTAGGACTTAAAAATACTTTTTTGAAAGCTTTTAGAACTTATAAATATGTTTTAAATTTATTATATTTAATTATATATTTTGATATATTTTAATAGGTAAATTTTTGTTTTAAATATATATTAGATCCATAGATTTGGCCCAACTCAACCCACTTGTGTGTGGGTTAGATCGGGTTGAGGTAGGTGGAGTTCAAACTCAATATTGAACTTTAAGCATAGGCTCAGTGGACCAAGGAGTAAGAGCAGCGTTTCCTCTAGGAGAAATCTGAGTTAGTGAAGCAATTCATCGACTAGATCAAGACTTTGAAGAAGGAGTCTAGGCAAGACAAGAAGAGGCTGTGGAGGGAGATGATGGACTTCTTTCGACAAATGCAGGCAGGTTGTTCAGCACCAGCTGCTGCTTCTTTATCCGATAGCTCTGACACTAAGGACTACTCTTGATATAATTTTTTCCCCTGACATTATATGTGCAAACATTTTATATATTAATTGCAGATAATTTTTATATTTGACTTACAATTAATTTGTATGCATAATAATTTTTATTTATATAATTTTTAAATAAAATAAAAAATAATTATAGCGAAACTAAAGAATAGAAACAATAATTAAACTTAATTAAAAAAGGTATCATTAATATATATATATATATATAATTAGACATTACTGACGCATATTTTATCAATAATTATTAATATTTTAATCCCAATAATAACCTCTCATTTAATTATACTGATAGAATATTATGCCCCTAATATTATATTAATTCATCAAAAATATATTGTTCCAAGACAAAAGTGGGGGACAAATTTTCTCTAATTTTATCGATAGATTAATATTTTTTTACTGACAGATTTTTTTTTTTGGTTAGTTAGTTTTACTGATCAGAGTTTTACCGACGGAACCTTTTTGTCGATAAATTCGTCGGTGAAACGCTAATTTCTTGTAGTGACTTTTTGGATTCATTTTCTAGTGAATATGGGTAATCGATATTGTATTTTAATCATAATATCATTGGAGAAGTATGGTTAAACTTTTATAACTCAAAATTATAACTTTTAAATTTGTCTCTAAAGTTTATTTTATAGTTTAAATTAGTCTCTAGCGTTTAATTTTTGTTTTAACGTGTTTTTAGTATTTTGACTATGTTAGCAAAAAAGCGACACACGACACTCATGTCACTAATTACCATAAATAATTTTGGCAAAATTTGTTGAAGGTTCGAGTGCTCAGAAATTGTGTGAGAACATTAGGGAAAGGAAGGAGAAGTCGAGAGAAAAATAAAGAGCAAGAGAAGAGGTTCTACGATAATTTTTTAATATTGCTCATAATGAGATAATACAAGGGATTTGGTTTACATACTCAATGGATAGCTTCCATTGTACTACACATAGAATCTAATGTAACTACTTTTGATAAGTTGGCTGATAGATTCTTAACAAACCCTATAACAGATTATTTGAGTTTTGCACCATGTGCCTAAGACATAGATGAAAGAATTCCTATAAGATATATACTCTAACATCTCGTCACAAGCTTAAGAATTTGAGCCAGGGGCAATGTTACAAGTCTCATAACAAGGAGGTCACCTCGAAAGGGAGGCCTTATAAGGACTTGGGATCTCCCACTCCAATAGCTAGCTTTTAGGGTGTGGTTCTTTCAAAGACTTATGCTCGTAACAAATGGTGCTTTTGTTGAGAGCCGGCCAACTGGAAAGGGCTACCTGTGGAGGGTTCTGATTAGTAGAAGGGCTGACTGTGATCGAATAAAGCATCACCAATTGAAGTGCCGCCGAGTGAAGTGTCGCAGAGTGCAGGCGTCGGGACGTCAGCTTCCGAAGGGGGTGGCAATGTTACGAATCCCACATCAGGGAGGTCACCTTGAAAGGGAAGCCTTATAAGGACTTGGGCTCTCCCACTTCAATAGCTAGCTTTTGGGGTGTAATTTTCTCAAGGACTTATGGTCATAACAAATGGTGCTTTTATTGAGAGCTGGCCAACCGGAAAAGGCTACCTGTGGAAGGTTCTGATCGGCAGAAGGGCTGACCATGATCAAGTGAAGTGTCATCGAGAGAAGTGCTGCTGAGTGAAGTGTCACAGAGTGGAGCCGTCAGGATGTCAGCTTCCGAAGCGGGTGGTAATGTTACGAGTCCCACATCGAGGAGGTCATCTCGAAAGGAAGGCCTGATCAAGTGAAGTGTCGTCGAGAGAAGTGCTGCTGAGTGAAGTGTCATAGAGTGCAGCCGTCGGGATGTCAGCTTCCGAAGGGGGTGGCAATGTTACGAGTTCCATATCGAGGAAGTCACCTCGAAAGGAAGGCCTTATAAGGACTTGGGCTCTCCCACTCCAATAGCTAGCTTTTAGGGTGTGGTTCTCTCAAGGACTTATGCTCATAACAAGCAATAACAACTTTGAGCTTGGATCGAAATTGAGAGAAAGAAGGTAGTGCCAAAGGCATGGTGAAGCCATCAACGAGCTGGTCAACATAGAAGGCATGTTGATTTGAGACCACACTAGAGATAACCTTCTCATGAACAAAGTGAATATACATCGAGCTTGACATGTTTGGTTCGAGCATGTTAGACAAGGAGCTGCATTGTACTCTGGTTATCACATGCTAGGAGCAGGTCCAAGTATACCAAGTTGATTACCACCATGACTACCACTTCCTCTACCATAATTCTCACTAGAGTTATTAGGAGTAAAACTAGCACCATTACCAAAATTAAAATCAGGAGTATTTTCTTGTGGTGATTATCAGCAGGTGAAGGCTCAGAGATGAACTAGATTACTAGACATAGTATCAGAGGTGTTAGACAGTGCCTCCATTCTGCCTCATGTGCCAAAAGCAAAAACTCGATCTCAAACATCGTGAAGAGCTCAAGCCTAGTGTTGTTAGAGATAACAAAAGCATTATATTCTTCATGTAATCCATCAAAAATAGCATCTAAGTGATCTTGTGTAGGAATAGAATAACTAATGGAGGTTAGAGCATCAATAATGGCATTAATTCTCAAAAGATATACAACCATCGGAACATTTTCCTTTTTTAACACTACATAACTCAATTTTGAACTGTCTCACCTAAGCTCTTGTGAGTGTAGCACAGCAGACTAGGATCTAATCCCATACCTGAGTAGAGTTTCTGCATCCAACCACTTGCACCAACATTGAATCACTTAGAGAAGACAATAGCTATGACATCAACAGCTGATCCTGCTATTCCCATTCTAGAGAGGCTGCATTTGTGTCGTCAATGAATCCTTGCAACTTGTGGCCATGGATTGAAGAAGCAATTCATTGCTTCCAAAGAAAATAGTTCTTATCAGCGAGTTTGATTGAGATTGTGTGGTTGAACTTTACCATTCTTGAGTTTGCATTTTGATCTGTTGTAAGAGTAGTTGGGGAATTTTGAGTTGTGGTGGACCGGGCATTGCCACCATGCACGCCACTTAGGTCAAGATTGCTTTGTGATACCATTTTGAAGGGTTGCTTAGAAAATGAGTGAGAAAATTAGGGAAAGAATAAAAAGTAGAGAGAAAATATAGAGAGCGAGGTTTTGAGAGAATTTTTGAGTATTGTTCATATTGAGCTAATCAGGGGATTTGGTTTATATGCTCAGTGGATATCTTCCACGGGCAATAGGCATGTCCCTACTTCTCTTCTTTATTTAGAAGTTTGTCCTTTGTCCTCACCCTATCCCTGTCACATGTCTCCATTCCCCAGCACGGAGAAAGACTTATTGGAAGCCTTCTATTTCCTCTCTTCTATTTTTATCAGGGTATGGAGCTAGCGTTAATCATAGGGCGTGTCGAACAAGGGTCACCACTCCTTGCTCAGCAAAAAGGCACTAGCAGCCTAGTATATTGCCTACATAATTCCAATTGCAGCCTTCTCATCCTTTCTCGATATGGACACAAGAACCAGGGATTGTTGTCATGTAGGGTTCTAACTATTGAGCTCTGAGATTGATTCTCAATATAAATTAAATGATGCCAATGTGGCAGTGAACTTCAAAATATACTTGATAGAATTAAATCCACCAAAGCACGTAGCATAGTAGAAATAAGTATGTGTAAAGCAACAGAAAAAGAACGCCAAATTTTAATGTCGAAAACTCCCAAATACTGAGGGAAAAACCACGGGACAAAGTTCGAAAAATATTTCACTATATTTAGGACAATGACAATGTATGATTTCCATACTCTCACATATAAGAGGTAAATGTAGTGTTTTTCAATAAGAACCCTCCTATTCAAATACTACAATTTTGTGATAATTGTAGTACTAAGGAGTAATAGAGATGATACCCAAAAATATTATCGGTATTATGCATACCTACACCCTTTAAGATTTACTCATACTCTCTATTTTTCCTCTAATTCTTAGAGACTTTTAGAGATAATACACTCTCTATGTCTCTCACTCTACAGTTGAACTCTTCATTGCTTGTTGTATCGATTGAGTAAAACCTACTTCTATTTATAGAAGCTTGAAGTGATGCAAACAACCTAAAAACATTAACTATGTATCGAAATCATGATCAAGCATGCACAAAATTCTTCTACATTTTCGGCTTCTTCATGTTACAAATCTATCAACCTTGATTTTCTTTCCATGTTTCCAATTATGCATTTAATGCATTGTTTCAAATTTATTTTCCTTCTTTGACCTTTCTTACCATGGTTGGACCCCACACTAACCTACCTAGAGTTACTAGCTTTCAACCATCATCACTATGGGCCGTGGGGATTTGAATCCATGTGGATATCCATGGATTTATTCAAAAAGTTGAAAAAAAGAGAAAAATTTATTAAAAAATATTCTTAAACCTAAATAACGTATAGGAAATATTCATAATCCATTATAACATTACTTACCCAACATAATCAAAATTACTAATGAAAGTACAACAATTATAAGGGAATTAGGTATATATTTAAGGACAACAATCATTATTGTGTGTGTGTGTCTGTTTATATATATATATATATATATACAAGGATCTCATCTCCACTCTCGCCTTGTTTAATAAGTTGTTAGGACGAAGTCCCTATTTGTAGAGACCAAAACTATCCTCGTACCTGCTCCTGTTTTAAGTAATTCCTGCAAATACCCATCTAAATCAATTGTTTTGCCATCCATAGCTGCACTCAACACACGAAATCTGATGTCACTACTTCTGATGAGCTGCCTAACATATTCCTAACAGACTTCATAATAGATTCTTTGAGTTTTGCGTGGCATGCCTAATACATAGATGAAATAATTCTTGTAAGATATACTTTAATAGAATTTAATAAAAAAAAAAGACAATGTTAAAATAAATTAACAATATTTGATACATTAAAAAAAATTGAGACTAAATTGAAGCTTTTATCAAACTTGACGGACATAAACAATGATGTACTTGTTAATTACCTCATATTTATTCTTTCAAATAGAAAGGTAAGTAATAACATTTCAAATCAATGTTCCTAGATACATAGATTAGATTCTCCATGTGGATATGTGTAACAAGGATTTAATAATCAGTAATATATCAACCAAAAACAGGTATCACAATAAAATGAGTCTATGAAAATCTCCTTTGAGTACATATTTTTTGATCTAAGATCAAAGATGTGTGAAGATTATAGGCATTCCTAAAGTTTAAGTTACAAGGTAAAAGTACATGATCAATGGTGACTTCATGTTTCTAACATATCCTTTCACACGAGTGCAACAAAGAATAAAATTCTTATCACTTGGTCATAATGGTTCTAGTAATATCTTTCCAAATATAGTACTATACGTAAATCATGGTATTACATTCAGGAGTTGTTACTGTACTTCAACGGATCTTGTATGACAATGCTCTTTGCCTGCCTTTAATTTTTCTAACTTTGTCCCAAATGATTATGTCCTCACTCCTCTGAGATATTTGGAGATAACACGGAAATATACAAGAGTAAGAATTATAAAATTCTCAGTAGGATTCAGTAAGAAATTACATACTATGTCATCGTTATTATCCCTAGCTACTTCGATTTATTATGAAAATGTGAACATGTTATATGAATTATTCAGTTTTATAGTTTGAAAATATATTGTCTGAATCAGAGTTCATTTTATTCATATACTTGTCATTTGAGAGAACAGTCTCATAATAATAATAATAATGACAACATAATCTGTAAATTTCATGATAATAATAGTAATAATAACAAAACACGACTTTTACGTATGCAATCTTTCTTTACTTCCTTTACTTATCGTACATATTCCAGAGTATGATTGCCATGTCACACTCCTTAGGATATGCCCACCTTGTCTTTCTTTACTTTCTTTTCTCAACACACTTAGGCATTACGTATCGTCATCCTTAGGGTGTAATCTTTACTTGTTATACATATTCTAGAGTATGATTGCCATGTCATACTCCTTAGGATGTGTTCGTCATGTCATATTTTAGAATATGATCGATATGTCTTACCCCATCAGAGCGTGATTGCCATGTCACACTTCTTAGAAATATGGAATCATCATCATATCTTTAACTATAGAAACATGAATGCATGGGTTTCATATCTTATTTTCAAATATTCATACTTGCATGATAATCATGCATATAATGTATAAACTTCTATAACTTTCACATAATTCTACCGGAATTTCGGCAGCATAATGGATCAAATCCACTTCCTCATGAATAGTACCAATCAAACATATAGTCATTTATATAGAAAATCAATACAAGGCATCAATTTTTCAATAATTAAACAGAATTTGCAAATTTGAACTTGAATTAAGATCCTATCACTTTTTTTCAATTCTGCCCAATTTTATAAATTAAGTCATAAATTCTATTTAATTCATTTAGATCTAAATTTTGGACTTGTTAAATTGTTATTTGTTTAGTTTCTAATTTTTTTGGTCCCATTAGTTTTGATAGATATAACTAAAGTTATTAAAGATTTACTTAGGCCTGTCCTGTACTAGATAGATTTAAGTCCTGAAAAGTAAAAATTCAGTAAAAATGAAAAACTAGCTGAAACTATACAAAATGTATATGGTTTTAAAGATAACTAACAAATTTTCATTTTCAAAAGTTTCATCCCTTCTGAATAAGTAGAACTCAAGTTATGAGCTTTTGAAATTGGCTAACTTGGACTGCCCTATTCCAACTTGATTAGGACTTGGGCCAAATTTTGTAAATTACTGGGAACAACAGGAATTGAATTCGATTCTGAAATTTTTATGACATGTTACACTATTCTTAAATTTCTAAAAAAATTGGTTTTATTCAATTTGAAGGAGTATAAGGCGAGTTATACTCTGATCAATCCACTATGGTCAGATCCAGAGATAGAAACCTATAGCAAATTTCAAAAAATCATATCTCTCTCAATACCTATCCAATGGCCTTATAATTTTTATGGTTGGAAAGTTGTAGATGTCTAGTTTCATATAAAAATAGGTTTATCAAGTTTTGGTGGTTGTAGGTGGAGCTGTATACTTCGAAATTATGGACGCTGTGAAGTTTTCTAGATTTTCAGATTCTGATTTGCTACCTTTCTTATTTTTCTTGCAAAATTCAATCTCAATTCAATCAAATACTTGCCAAACTAGTCATAAATCATCATGATCATATCATATATTCCTAATTAGATGAGTAGAGCAAGATTTCTCAATAACCACAAATTCACTAAAATCAAACAAGAACTTGAATCTTATCTTTAGTTTGATCTATGGGTTATCTAGGTGAGGGCTTTTGATTTAGGAGATGATTGAAGCTTGAAAATGGAAGCAAATGGAGAGGATGTAGGACAAGAGAGAATGCAGGAAGGTTGCTGACTTGGTGGCACAAAAAATGAAGGATATGGCAGGGAAAATAGAGTTTAATACATGAGGGTAGTTGGCCCTCTTGGTTCCCATTAGCTCTTGGCTTGTGTGGCTCATAAGTGAGCCAACCATCTCTAATTTCTTGTGGCTGGTGGCCACTTAAGGGGGTGAGATGGCTAAATTCTTGGCCACTTGTTCTAGGGTTTAAAAGTGTAATTCCATTGATTCAATGTCAACAATTTAAAATACCGAATCTTTACCAATTTCCTTTAAATCAGCAAAACGATTCTAAATAACTTTCTAAGGTTTTGTCTACATGTATATTCAAATTTTTTCTTAATCCTTACCTTCCTAATTAACTTTTAATTAACCTCTAATTTATCTTTAATTACTCTTACATAATCATTAAAATCGAATAAATTGATTAACAACATAAATTAAATATTTTGCAATTCTAGAGGTCTTCTATTTTTCTGTTTTTCATAGTTAATGGTATTTCTGTAATTTTGGATAACTCTAGGGGCATCTTATATCATTTCACATGTGGACACCTCCGTAGCCCAATTGGCCAAGAATTAGGTTTCTACGTTTTCTCTACGTAATTCTAGTTCGTTTAAAACCCTATTATACTAATTCTATTGATGTAAGGACCTAAATATCATTTCTTAAAAAGTTCAGGGGTAATTATAGAAAGAATCTTTTGGGGGTCAATATGTAATTACTTAAAATTCTTAGCAATACTACAAATAATAAAGTTCACAGGGATACTTTTGTTATTTCTTAATTTTAACATATGGCAGTGACATATTTTTAATAATAATGTTTTACTATCCTATAGTTCTAAGAGTGAGGATCGTCATAGTATAATGTTGTATAAGGGAAATAATTTAAAATTTCTATGATACCATTTTAAGAAAATGGAGATGTTACCGTTCTCATACCATGTCAACAATCAATTTTTCTAAAATCCAAAATCTAAGGTGAAGGCTCTCATGCAAGTGCCATTTAAGCTCTATAAGAATTGATTTTTTTTGACAATGATCAAATCTCCAGAAACTTTTGTCAACTTTCATGGGAGTAATAAAGATTAAACTCGGGACACTTAATCAATGAAACTTTAGTATCATATCAAAAGATCAGTTATCTTAAAAATTTAAACGATTAGCTAAATATTCATGCATAATTTATTATTTCTTGCATGCTTCTTCTAAATATGGAACTAATTCTTTCTTGAGTTATGGCTTGGTCCTCGCCGCAAACTTATGCAACCACATGTAACAAAATCTACTAACTAAGCCACATGACATATGATTCTCTTCGGGCTAACTTATTTTTAACGACTCTTCACTCGTTCTCTTTTCAAATAAAAACGGTAAATCTCTGTAAGAAAATCTGAGTAATTGTGGCAATGATGAGAACTATTCCTGCGTATTATAAAAAATTGAGCTCGTGGTTGTCATTATAAATGTTCGTTGAATCTTGTAGCAATGTCCAAATCTTATTAGAATTAGATAACCTCTCTTTTTCCAAATTGTTTTTCATTGGAAGAAAAAGTAAGAGGTAATAATAAAAGCTAAATAAACTAATTTAACCCATCTTTTTGGCCCCTGCCCTGTTTTCTATATTTAATAAATGAACTGTCACTTCAAGAGGGGGCAAAAAAAAAAGTATAGAAACATTTCCTAGTGCTACTTCTATGTATAGTTGGTTGTGATTAAAATGCTTAATGCAATGCAACATAGAAATTTGCGAATTAACCTTCATTAATTCTTCGAAACTTTAAATTAAAAAATCACACCTAAATGCAAGATTCTAAATGAAGAGTAAAATTATATAATAATAATAACACTTAATATTAAGAGTCTGTATTTGTATTTTACATAATGCAAACTGACTAATCTATTCTTTAAACTTCTACAAACTCCAATTACAAAAGCACCACATAACTCTAAAATATTTTTAGGTCTTGTATATTTAATTAACGGATTAAAAATGAAGGATTTTGTGATCAAGGACGTTCACACCCACTTCTATAGTTTTATATATCATCTTAATTTTGATATATTATTAGTATAAAAATATTTTACATAATTATTTAATTATATATTGATAAATGAGTAAAAATGCTTGATTCTTACCATCATAATTATAAAAGTCATATATATAGTGATGTATAGAGATGATGGTGTAAAATCCTTTATATTGGCAGTTTATTAAAATTACTCTTAATATATATATATAAAAGAAGATATAAATAATAGTTTGCTCTAATTAATATCAATTATTAAGATGATAGAGGTAGAAAGAATGCAGAAAGGGACGTAAACGTCTATAAATATGAAGGACAATGAATGGCAGGGGTGCTTCAAAATTTTTCCATCCGTGTTAAAAATTTCTCCGGATGTTTAGAGAGAGAATGGGAAAAATGGAAAAACAGCCTTTCAAAACATGTCAAATCATGGTCCAATATGCACGCAGGTGTCCACTAAGAACTCTATTCTCTGCAAAAGGCACTTGGAGAATTAATTATTCATCACACGGATTTTTGCTTTTTCTTTTTGTTCGCATCTCTCTCCATCTTTTGCATTGGTTTCACAAGTAACTTCACCTGCGGTCTCGATCACTTCCCCCTTTGAAAAGAATCTCCCAACTCCCTCCACGACACCGACACCAACACCAGCACCAACATTGCCACCCTAATTGCTATCATTATGAGAGAATTTTAAGATGCTCATAAAAAGTATCAAAAAGAACTTAGGAAGATTTGGGTGTGTTTAGTTTCTGAAAATATTTATTTTTATTATTTATTTTTATTTTTTAAAAATAATTTTTATTTTCAAATTTTTTAGATTTAGAAAATATGTTTGATTTATTTATTTTTAAAAAGGAAAAATAATAAAAATATATTTAATTTTTTATTTTTAAAATATATTTTTCAAATCAAATTTAAGATAATAAAATTATATTTATTATTAGATAAATGATAATATTATATATATTTTTTACATATTTAGATAAATTTTATTATTTGTAAATTTGAGATAAATTTAAAAGCATTTATTAAAATAAAATAACTATAAAATTTTAAGATTAAAAATAAAACAAATTACTTATTTTTAAGTAATTTTATTATCATTATAAATTATTATATAATTAAATACTAGAAATGAAATTTTAACTGAAAAGAGGCATAACTAAACAAAATAACTAGTACTATCATGAAATTATAGTCTTTGTTTATACTTTAACTTCTCAACCAACTAAAACATACCCCAAAAAAAAAGAAAAAAAGAGAAATATATCATCCTACAACAAAATATAAAAAGTGATAGTCATCAATCATCGACGATAATTATCCCACATTTGATTGGTAATTGTCTCCCTAACTTGTGCCATTTGAGTTGCTTCAATAGCATTAATATCAACACCTTTTTAATCAACCCTTAAACTTTGCTCATCCACAATCATGTCTTCTCTAGAGTAATCACCAAATAGTCTATCTGTGCCATGTTATATTCTAATAAAATTATGTATGGTACAACAAGCAATGAGAATTTACCTCTGTCTTCTAACAAGGTAATTTGGCATCATTTTTAGAATTGGGAACCTTGCCTTTAGAATACCAAAATATCTCTCAATAACATTCCTTAATGAAGAGTGTCCATAATTAAACAGTTCATGTTTACCTCATGCTCGTCCTCTATCACGAAAGTCACGCAAATGATATCTTGTGCTACGAAATGAAGCAAGATAGCCAACCATATTAGGAAATCCAGAATCAATAAGATAAAATTGATCTATCATAAAATTCAAGAACATATTAGATAACTATAACTAATAATGAAAAAGAGAAAAAAAAAAAAAAAACCAACACTATGTAATAAGACATTACCTCCACTAGGCTTTGAAAAATTATTTTCAGGTTTTAACGCATCTAGAAACACTTTAGAATCATTTGCTGTCCCTTCCCATCTAGAATGAACAAAGATGAATAATATGTCAAAATTATACACTGTCAACACATTGTGTGTTATCAAAACCTTTCTTCCACAAAAAGCATTCTATTTGGAAGCAGGAGCCCAAGTAGATACATTTGTGCCAACAATAGCACCAATGCAGTTCTTCATGAAAAAAATGTAAATAATATTTGAGTTTAATAATGGCTACATATATTTAATAAATATTAAAACATAAATGCATAATTACCTTAAAATACGGGAAGTACTTGTAGTTATTCAAAATGTGTGGATGAGTAGTCTCTTGATTTTGAGGTTGAATAATATATGTGCCCAACTTACATACTGCTCTTAAAACTATTCTAAACTATTTGCTTATATTATATATAGAGTGTTGAAAGCGTTCAGCAACAACCCAGTGGCGCATATTATGAGACATGATAATAAAAAACATAACAACTCCTTCCCTACACTAACCTTTTTGCCATCACTTAAATTTGCAACTTCCTTCAAAGCATTGCAAAAATTTATGAACACTTGTTTCTCCATCCAAAAATTTTCATAACATCTAGTTTCATGGCCTACCAAAAATTTGAGAGTATACATTCTTCCAGTCAAGGCAGAAGTTCTGCAAGGTCTTTTGTCAACATAGCTCCTTTCATATTCAATCATCAATCGAATCATAATAATATCCCCCATCTCATCATCTAATTCATTTGTATCATCACTACTGGTGCTATGTGAATTATTAGTTGATCCAGAAATAGACATATTATCCTGCTCAAATGGATAAATAATTCAATCAAGTAGTTCTAATATAGTAATAAAATAGATGTGCAAATAACAATAATAATTCAAATTAACATAGCACAAATTCTTCAAATATTCAAGTCATAAACTGACACCAACACTGGAACATAGCATAACATAAGGTTTGGAAAATACTAGAACATAGCATAAAGTCTAGGGTTCATTAAAAAAGAAAGCTAAACATTTTATCCATAAATTCATACAAATTATCTAAAGCAAACTACTCAAGATCAACAAGCCATTCCATTCTTCTATCAGCTTCCATCGTCATAAATATGCATCTTCATTCCGCTTGTACAAATTTTGCCATAGCTCTGTTGTACATTGTCCTTGAAACATCTTGCATAGAATGTAACATCCCCATGCATGCCTCAATAGAATAAGGATCTGACAATGGACTAGTAGCCTGACTCCCATGGGATTTATATTTCTCAATCCTTGCCTTTGATGCTTCTGTTTGTGCACTTACTGATTCAACCCATTTCTCCAATGCAGATTCAAATTTATCGATTCTTGCATTCTTGGCCTCATTGCGTCGGCGCTCACTTAAAGACCCAATGGCTTTCTTTCTTTTGCTGCTTCTTTTGGGACATCACTATCAACATCAACAGTTTTGAGTGTCTACATGCATGTCTTTTGAAAGAAAATCTTTCTCTGACTCTTTCTCTTCATCTGATGTCGATGGCTCGTGAGTAGAGGCATGACTCAATTTTCTTGTTGCTGTGTTGCTACTAAAGATGTCACCAAGGATTTCATAATTGTACTCAAATCCATGCTTCTTGAATTGCTTGTAGAACCTTCCCTTCTGCAAAATACAAATAAATATTTTCAATATATGTCAATACATAAACCAATATAATATAATAATAACACAAAACTAAAGCTATCAATATCGTATACATGTCTTTCCATACTTCTTTCGGAGTATTCGCTTTATTAGATTCTGAGTCCCATGTAACTCTAATTCTAGCTAACAAAGCCAAAAACTCACGATATCGCATGCGAAAACGATTAAACTTACTTATCAACCTTTCTACTCCATAATTTTCTCCACTAATTGAAGTTAAGTCATTATTGATATCTTCTCATATCGGCTTCTTAAACGTTGATGCTTGTAACAACTTCTTCTTGACACGATCATAAACAATCTCAATGAATGCTTTTGTGTTCTATGTTGACCATTCTTTATTATCTCCCTTCACACTTTTTCCACTCACTTTGTGCTAATAACTTCGCATTTTATTAAGTATAGAAACACACAAGAAAGCATTACTATAAACATAACTCATAGAAAGCTATCAAAACAATTTTAGAATCATTCAAACATGAATCACAAATATGAGAGTCATTAATGAAGTAATGAGGTTATGAAGGAATAGAAATCTATCACATTGTTTAATCCAATCATTCACATTGTTTTATTTATCTATTTGAAACCATCCACCCAACAGCAAATCCAAACCAATTACCGGATAATCAGAGCAACACTATTCTATCACTAGATGGAAAATACATAAAAAATAAAAAGGAAGAAAACATCTTCTTTATCTCTTAAAAATGCTGAAACACGAAACATGAAGCCACATGACACGTCAGTAAACACCATTCAAGCTCACTACTTCAACATCAAATATTATAATCAATGAACAGAAGAACAAGAGCAACACAACAACACCATGTAACAAAGAACCATTCAAGCTCACTACTTCAACATCAAAACCAATGAATAGAAGAATAATAGCAACACAACAACAAGAACCATTGAAGCTCGCTACTTCAACATCAAACATTATAACCAATGAATAGAAGAACAAGAGCAACACAACAACACCATGTAACAAAGTTATAAAACTCTTACTCAGTAACATGAAACAACAACACTTGAAGGATTGCGGCATTGTGTCCAACCCGGAAAAAAAAAAAGAAATTAACAAACCATACCAAAATACAACCCAAAAACAGGGGTAAGGGAAGAAGTCACAGCGTGGTGGTGGCGGCCTGACCAGCGTGGGCGATGGTCCTTGTGGTAGTGCAACAATGGATTAGGGAAGAAAAATAAAGAAAAAATGCCAAAAACCACATATATATCCATACCAAAATAGAAGCCAAAACCAGGGGTGAGGGAAGGGAACTACTATGGTGGTCATCGAGGCCTGAATGGCGACGAGCGTCTCTGTGAGCTGTGCAAAATCAATTTAGGGAGGAAGGGAAGTGACGACGATCTGACAAAAGGGAAGATCGAGGTGTTGACAGCGGTCTGTAAGGCAGTTGGTGGAGAGGTGCTCGGCAACGACGACGGCAAGCTCTTGCTTCTCGAGGAAGGGAACGAGCACTAGTGTGGGTGTTAGTGGCTAGGGCTTTCTCTCTTAGAATTGGGGAAAAAAAATTGCTCTCTTCCCTTCCCTTTGTGGTTTGTGAACCAAAACAGAGGGTAGAAATTAGAGCAAAAAAGTCCAAGCTTCCTTGAGCCAAACTCAAACTTGGGTAACAAAGCAAAACTTGCTATATATATTACCGTTGTGCCACCGCATCTTCAATGGAAATATTTTCAGCATCTAAATCCAAAAACGTTGAAAATGCGGATTTGTAATTGTCATATTTCCAAGTGTTTTGTGAAATATTTCCTGAAAATATTTTTCAAAAATTGATAACAAACATATTTTCAGCTCCAATTTCCATTTTTGGTAGAAATGAAAATGAAAAACAACAAACCAAATAGCCTCTTAATGATTCATTTAAATCACTAAATGGAGATAAGATTTAAGTCATCAATAATTATTTTTTCGGTACATTTAATTTTCAGCTAATAATATATCAATAGCTAAAATACTTGGAACATGAATGCTCTCATTTCTTTCATGACCATTTTAGACAAGCCCATCTTTGTTTTCTTCCTTCTTTTGCTTCCTTACCTCCTTCTAACGTTTTGTGCTGTTCTTTTGATTTCTTGGTTCAAAGGGAGATTTTGCCCCAGAAGTTAAATCCATTCAAAATCACTTTCAACCCCAACATTTTTAATATTATAGGAAAAAATTTGAATTCTAAATCCTAAAATAATTAATATAAAACCTTTAATATTACTCAATTATTTCATAATATTAATTAAACTTATAGATTTAATTTTAATATATTATTAATATAAATTTTTTATAACATTATTTAATAATATATTATTAAATTATTAAAATTATTTAATTTTTATAATAATTACTTTGAGAGCTAAATAATAATTTATAATTAATTGACAATGCAAAAAAATTACATTTAATTAACAAATATTAAAAGGAAAATACTTCCTGACCCAAAAATTTGCTAAAAATTTGATTGCTAGAATTAGTTAGCAAAATATGATAGGAACATTTTTAATTTTTTAACCACCCATAATTATTTCAGTCCAATCACTCAAAATTTGTCACATATTTGCCAACTAATTTTGGCAAAATTTTGGGCATCAGTTTTTCCGGCATTGTAGCAACACTCATATCAAAGTTAATTGCGTTTTATCCGTTGTTTCGTTTAAGAGAATATGGGGAGAAAAATCATGAGAGGAAAAAAAAATGAGAGGATTTTAAGATTTTTTCTTGCTTGGATATCAAGAAAAAATAAGAAGAAAAGATTAAAAAAAAAAATTGGGTGTCGAGTCGACCAAATATTTTCTTTTCAATTTTGGAAAGAAAACTAGGGAGAAAGAGAGATTTTATATCAATTTTGCGCCAATTCATTTCTCTAACTTTTATTGCGCTAAGAATAAAAAAGTTATTTTGCTATGATTATATTTTTTTTTTTTCACTTTTCTCTCTCACTAAGTAAGCCAACGAAATATTTATCATTTTCTTTTTCTTTATTTTTTCTTCCCTCTATTTTATTTTTTTATATGCCATTTTTCGTTTATATACTATTGTAATGATTATATTGGCATTGATTTATTAATTATATTGATTTATATTAATATAGCACATGACTTAATTTTACGATAACTGAGAGTTATATATTAGTGTTCTTTTACTACGAGAGGAAGTTCAGATGACAAAATTAGCTGACAGAAGTCCCAAGCTTCTCTTATATATTATATTGATGTGAGAGAAATTATTGAAAAATTTTAATCTTTACGGACTTAAAAATTGGAAACAAATTATAAAGTATCTCCCAAAAGTTGTTGAAGATACATTTTCTAAAGTGTTATCTAAATAGTAGTCTCACATTTATGCACTACTGGCTACCTCAACTTTCTCTGTGTCTCTTGCAATCTCTTAATGTCTCACGATCGGAGTTTTTATCATTGCTGAGTAATAGCATCCTTTGTCCCCACGAAATGTATGATATAATACGAACAATCTTACGTGTATGATGTAATTGGCCGGTTCAAAACTTCATATATATAATCTACTTTTTTCTGCAATTATTTTATGATAAAATATATATAAAAGGTTGCGTATATATCCAATCTACTTTATGATGGAATTATGCTATGCAAATTACGGGCAATTGTCATTTGAACCAGAAAGTTCAAAATTGAAATTTGTTGGGTTTGGACCTGTAGGTGCCATTAGAAATAGAGAAAATATGATGCCCATAGTAAGCCACATATGAAGATATCACATAGACACACACTAGACTCGAGACTGTTTTGAGTCAGAAAGAAAGGCTTCAAATTCTTTATTCAATTTTTACTATGAATTATAATTGAGACTATTCAGCTATTTATGTCTAACTAATTAATATCGTATCACACAGACTCTCGTTCAAGATAGAATAACAATTTATGTGCTTTGAACAGAGGTAAAATGAAGGAAGTTCAGGAAGATCTCGTTCGTTGCGTGCTGCATAAAACTTGTGTCGATAAGAATACATAATCTTTGAACAGAGGTTGAATGACTGGTAATAATCAAGTTGCATTCTTAGAGAAAATATTAACATATGAATGATGTAAAATGCAATCATTGAAAGGATAGTTTTATAAATAATTAGTTTTAGAAGTATTTAAAAATGAAGCTCATTATAATATTTATGATAATATTTGACAAACACAAAAAAATAAAGCTTTATATATATATATATATATATATATATATATATATATATATATATATATATATATATATATATATATATATATATATATATATATATATATATATATATATACACACACACACACAAAAATGAAATTCGACTTAAAATTCAACTTGTTAAAGTCGTTAAAATCTGTTTAATTAGGTCAAGTTCTTGCAGTTTTATTTTATTTTATATTCATAAAAGTGTGCTAAACTGTCTGAAAGTTTTGGAATAAATTTTTATAATAACGGACTCATAATGTTGTATTTTTATGTGCTAATTGAATTGTGATATGAGAAATCAAATTTATTCAAGTTGAAAGGATATCTATTGTCAACTAGAACTAGAACTAATCCATATTCCAAGTATAATTGAGTCGGTTCGGGTTTTGGGTAGTCAAATGACCCTTTTAAAACAAATCTTGTTTGCCAAAATATTATCATCGTTTCACATAAAATTAAAATAACAAAAAATTAAATAATTGGGTTGAATTGGATTCCATCAAGCCACTAAAACTGAGTTAATAGTAAGAGATTTAAGTAGTTTGTATTATATCATAGGCTCAAATTTCAATACTATATATATATATAAACCCACATTTTTTTGGTCGACAAAAAAATCACATTACACGAGTTAATTAGATGGGGCGATCAGATCGGTGGTCCAATTTAACCCAAAGAACATCTTAACTAAAAATGCCGAAATTCATTTTCATTTTCTTTCTGCTAATTCGATCCAAACACGAAATGACTAAACTTTAGAAGTCTAGAACGTCATATTTTTATCTAAGTAGAGAAATCTTTAGATCAATATATATATATATATATATATATGTATATATATATATATATATATATATGTATATATATATATATATATATGAGAGGAGTGATTTATTATGATAATAAAAAAAGTAAATTTGGGCTATATAACCATATATAGATGATTAAGATTTAAAATTATTTAATGGTCATATAATCACTTAAAAAAATTATGTGATTTTATGTTTTAATATTAACTATTCACATAAGATTTAATAATCAAAATTTACTCCTCTCATTCTCATAATTAACCACTCCTCATATGTGATATGCTCCTTATATATATATAGACACCATTCATGAAATTGCCTCTAACAACATCAGATATCTCAGCAAACATTTCAATCCTTTTATCAAATATTGAAAATTTATAATGACAAATCTTAATATAAACGTCGAACATAATGGCCAAACAAAATTCAACTCAACTTGCCCTCCTTGAATTGGAAACCGTTTCTGACCCACATCAAATCAGGATTGCATGCTCAAAACTTGTTCGGAAATAAATTCTTTATTCAAATCCCACGTGCAATATTTTGCTTGATTTGGTCAATTACAGGCCTAGAATCATAGATATGAAGATCAAGTCCACTTTCAAAAATAAGAATACAAAGTTATGGCATTTACCTCTCTAGAAAAACCTTACTGGCTGTCTTTCAAAATTTCTTTCTTATCTCAGAAACAATATCCTGACATTAGAATCTATGAGCCACTAGAAGCTACTTGCCATACAACCACTTCCTTCTAGGAATATACACCTCACTAATATTTCCTTACGAAAAAACATTTTACATATATATTCTGATAGTAATTACAACTGAAGATACAAAATGGTTAATAATTATCAAATTAACAATGAGTCAAATGACTCAAACCTACATTCCCTTCATCTACGCTTTATGTTCTCAATAGATTTGAATCAGTTGCATTTTTGAGTCAGATTGAGCTTATGAAATTACTACTCGTTACAAATCTTTTTAAGAACTAAACAAAACCTCTCAAAAAAAAAAAAAAAAAAAAGAAACTAAACAAGCCTGATCGGGGCAATTCTAATCAACCTCTTGGGACCAGATTCAAAGCACAACTAACTGGTGAAGTCGAACTTCCATGCATTTGGAATAACAGTCAATATCATGAGCTGTAGAGTTCACTGGTTTTGAAACATGCATAATACATAGATCTACCTTACCTTATATTAAAATTTAACGTTTTATTTAAAAGAGTGAAAATAATAAGGAGTAAACTCTAACTTACTTGATTATAACTCTAAATTACTTGATTATAAATTTACACTAAATATATATTTTAGTTCCTAAAAAATACACATGGCATCAATTTAATTTTTAAAAAATTTTTGATATTAAATAGCTAGATCTTTGAAAGTCTAACTTGACATTACATTAGTCCTTAAAAGTATTTGATATCAAATTAATATTTAAAAATTAAAATATAATATTATTTTGGTCCCTATAAAATACATATGATATCAAATAGGCCTTTAAATTTATTAAAAAAGGATTAAATAGATGTTATATTTATTTTTTAATGACTAAATTGATGTCATATTTTAACTTTTAAGGATTAATTTAATATTAAAAACTTTTAAAAATTAATGCAATATCAAGTTAAACTTTCTCGTAACTAGTTTATGTAAAAAAAAATTCAAAAATTGAATTGATATTATATATATTTTTTAAAGACTAAAATATATGTTTAATTATAAATTTATAATTAAAAATTTTAATATTATATTATAAATCACCTCTTTTAAAAATTTATATTTTTAATTAAATGTATATGAATGATTTTATATCTATCCGATACACGGCAATTCACCAGCCGCAACTTTTTGTTTCACATAGAAATACCGTTTTGAGATGGGAACTTACCGTTTGAGCAGCAGCTTCAATGATCGAACTGATGGTTTTCCGAACGATCCTACAATTACAAACCAAGGTTTCAATTATATACCCGTCACTGCCATACATAAAAATCTTCATATAGTACATATTTTATTTATTTATTTATTATACCAGAAAAGGCCACCCCAGCAAAGCATATGATAGCTCTTTTACTGATAAAGTCGGATTAGCAAATATAGACTATAAAATGGGACATGACTTAAATGATTATTATTTTATGAGGTTTCCTTAAACTTTTTATAATGTGAAATTAATCTTTAGTCAGGGTTTTCTGCTTTGCTACAAGCTTAAGCCTTAACAATGCAGAAATTCTTCAATCGCTGAATTCAAACTTGCTTATCACGTAACTCATTTCATATCATATGGATGCACATGACTTAAATAAATAAAAGGAAATTTTATTCTAGGTATAAATAAATACATCTTATTTGTTAGTATTAAAAACTAAGTTAACTTGTGCACCAAAAAAAAAAAAAAAAGACTAAGTTAACTTATGATATCTTTACAATTATGTTACCGGATAAAATAACTATTTACACAAACCTACTGTATAAATATTGTATTTAGTCATCTAGGTAAACTACTAGCTCGCTATGATCGTCTAATTAAGCGACGGTTTATGACTTATCAAATTAAATAAATTTGGCAGAAATTTTTAATAAAAAAATACTAAACAGCCAAAATTTTATTATCAAAATTTTTACTATAATGATGTAATATTATTTTAAATTTTAGATTAATAAGCGATCTTCATTCTTTTGACTTATCTAACCATCAATCATAAATCTTGATGAATGCAGGCAAATAATTCTGATTATAATAATACTTCTTTTAATAAATTTGGACGAAATCTAACAGTGCAAGAACTCCACGCAAACTTGTCCATACGGACTAAAATGTATTTCCTGTGCAGGAGCCAGGAGGAGAAGAAAGAAAAGAAAAAACTAGAGTCGTGTACCGACCGACCCGACATGACTCGTGATTTCTAAATACAAAGTTCAAAAGTGTAATAAATAATACTCCAAAAACAGGGTTACGATCCGAAGCAAGTTGTGTGGGTGAAAAAAAGAGGGAGGCAGGAATAATGAGGACCCAAAGGCCGTATATATAAGTGCTGAATTCCATGCAGCAATTATGACAATTAGATCAATTTCAAAGTCTTCCAAATTCTCATGATGATGGAGTGAAGCGTCAGATATTCCGTGGGTCCCGCTGTTTCTCGAACCTCTTGCTACCTTCACTAGCATTATTTCCCACCGTAGTGGTTTTTAATTAAAGGCTTTACGGGGAATGTTGTTGTAGCAGGTGAGACTAGGCAATCTTCACCAAACATTGCTCGGTCTCTAGATAGGGTGTGTGTACATATTTAGCACATTATTATGCGATGCCAAAAAAATTAAAAAAAAAAAACCCGACTCACCTATAAATTGTATATATCTGAATCATGAAGACATCTTTACTATTAATTCTTTTTATTATTTAAATTTTTCATATTTTTAACTTGAGATATGCACAGGACTAGCTCAAATACAATTTAATTTAATTTGTGTACGGAGAATTCCATTTCCAATGTTGATCATGGCGCATAAAATTTGGAACGCCCGAGTAAAAATCCAACGCATGTGAATTGCGAAGGGGTCACGCTAAGTTGATTAATAACATGTTTGGATTGTATTTTTCTTATTTTAATTTATTTGTCAATTTAAATAATTTAATATATTATTAAATTAATATAAATTAATATATTTAAATCTTATATTTAAATACATTGATTTAATAATATACTAAATTATTTAAATTAATAAATAAATTAAAACGAAAGCAGTAGTTTAGTAAAATGACTATTACAAGGTTGTCCTTAAACATTTTAAGATAATGTTTAAACATATTTTTGGATCTTAAATCATAATTTATAGAAGTAAACAAAAATTACTTTTTAATTGTATCAAATTATTATTTGCAAACAGTCCAAATAGGCTGCCTATAAGCAAGTTAATTTCGAATGGCATAAACGACATTGAACCTCTGGAGGAGCAAACCAAGACTTATACGCACAAAAGAAAGGGATCTCAATGGGGCCAAGAGATATGCAAACTAAGCTAGCTTATTTTCTCGGCGAATAAATCTTATGGAAGTTCGCGTATCATGGGGAACCCTAAACAAAAACTCATCATTAGGGGAAGCAAAAGAAAACCCTAAGTTCGCCCAAGAATAATCTCATGAGGGGACAATTATATATCGGCTGGCTCTATGAATCATCACGACAAGCGTGTGCAACCTATATTGATTCTAGCCTTTAGGGAAGGCAAAAAGACGACGCAATAGAAACCAGTTCCTTCCTTAACAACTCAACAAAAAAGAAAGTTCCTATAATAGTGTCAAAAAAGGCAAGTTAGGAGTGTATAATTCCCAAGCCTTCGAGCCCTAGGCGAAGAAGCATGAATCAATGGTACAGAAAGTTCATCTGGATTTGTTTTTAAAATAAGAAAGTACAAGCATATTATTCTAAATTAATATCGTAACTCTACTATTACATGATTTGTTTTGGTAGACTAAATATTACATGATTTAAGAACTTAATTTTGATACACTATCAATGTAATTAACGAGATCAATTTTAATGCACTGTCACTATTATCCAATCAGATATCCCTATATGCAAAATGTTTAAGATAGTGAATGATTAAGTCAAATACTTTTGTTGATACGATAATACATGATTGAATATCTATATAAATTTTTTTTACAGTAACAATATAACAAAATTAAATCCAAATTATTTAACATAAATATCTAACTATCTATTATTATATTAGTAAAAATATTTGACTTTTACATTTATTATTTCAAAAGCCTCACATATAAAATCATATAATTGAATAACAGTGTAAATATCTTTATATTAACCATGTATAAAAATTAATCTAAAGACAAGTTCAATTTAGAACATTTTTTTTTAAGAATATTAGCACGATAAGCTAATATCCTCCTCTTGTTGGTAGGAGAAAATTTGAACAAAAAATAATTCAAAAAATATAATTAGAGTGACTTAATTAATTGTGTCATAATCACTGTTTCTAGCTGGAACATTCATTAGGAAGATATTTTCATCAACCATCACTGACAATAGTAATTCTCTTTAACAAATAAAATCGTTCTCATACAAGATTATATAAATTTTAATATTTCGCTAAAAGTAAAATTATTGATAGTTACAAATTCAATCTAATTAAGAACTTATAGCATGTTTGGATTTGCGTTTAGAGGGGTTAGAGTTGATTTTGGCCCCCCGAGAATTGATTTTGTCAATTTTTTGTCATATTTGGTCTTCAAATATTAAAATCAATTCTTGCTTCTAGAATTGATTATGCGAGAAATAATTTTTTTTACTTTCTGCCAGAATCACTTTTACAGGAATTATCAAATATAAATCAGTTTATATTAAAATCAATTTTAACCAAATCAATTCCAATAAAATTAATTCTATAAAAGCAAAACAAAATATGCTATTACTCAATGTATGTTGTTTAGATTTGTTTGATTTTTTTCCCTAAAAAAAACCTATTTTTATTAAAAAAAATCTCTCTCTATAATTTTTTATTTATAAAATATTTTGAATATAAAATAAATTAATCCAAGCACATACTTAATCAAATTCTACTAAATTTCTACTCAATTGACCAGGCTTTCTTAATTTCTCTATATGGAAATAATTTTTTTAATTTTAATGTTATAAAGTTAAATGAAATTAATTTAATAAATAAATCAAAGCAAAATATTATCGAAGATTCAAAATTTAAAGAAATTATTTAATTTTAGCTTTTCGAAAATAAAACTAAATTTTTATCTCCTTATCAGTGCATTAATAGTTCTTTGTAGTCCTTTTATCTTTTATCTTCTTTTATTTGCGACATCTACTTTTATTTATTTACTTATTTATTTATTTTTTGTTTTTGGTTATATTACTTTTTCTGGTGCCGACTTCTTGGCCAAAATGGGTGTTTAGTGGGGTGGAAAATCATGTTCTATGGGAATCTCCTCCTCTTGGGTTAGGTAGTCTTCGGGCTGATATGTTAGGAGTCCTCCATCTGTGTAGTTGTTCTATGGAAAATTATGCTCCATGGAATTAAAAAGGTAATATAACCGAAAAAATTAAAGTAATGTCTTTTTCCTTCTCCAGGCATGAATAAGAGATCTTTTCTTTTCTTTTCTTTTGGATGCATGAGAGGTCTAGATATTGAAGTAGTGACGTAAGTTGTGAATTGCCTTGTTCCATTTTTTTTTCGTTTAATAATAGTCTTTTTCTTTTTGGTCGATATGATGGGCTTGGTTTAAATAATACTCTTTTTCATGTAGCATCGGGCCTTTTTTTCCTCGGACTTCTCCTACCCATCCAGGTTTTGAATTGGACTCTTTCAACCATTAACCCAACCCATTTGACAAAAATTGCAACGGCAACGATCGGCGAAGGTTTTCTTCATACATACTATACGTTAAATACCAAGGAATTTCACGACTCAAAAAAAAAAAAAAAAAAAAAAAACAACCCAAGGAATTTTGAGTATTTTGTTGGTGGGATTTTGGCAAAGAAAATTCGTAGGCGTGACAGACTCGTTATAAATTGCTGCTAAAATCTATTAATAGTCACAATGTTTATGAAGTGCATGTTTCAAGAATGTGGTGAAGACAAAATGTTACACGAAATAATTTGGATGATAATTCAGGAAAATAAAGTGTTACTATACGTCTATACCTTTATATTAATCTTTTGCTAAGCGATATATTGTTTTCCAAAATCTAGTTTTGTATACGTTGTTATAATAATTGTAACATCATATAAAGTTGTATAATTCTGATAATTTACTTTTCTTGTTTGTGTTCTATACGTTAGTTTGTTGCTCTTTGTTTGGTTTTCTCATTTTTATAAGTGACTCTAGCAATCTACATCCTGGTGAACAATAACTTTCAGGTAAAGCCTTATTTTGGTACCTGGAATTATACGTATAAAGTTAAAAAAAATTAACAGTTTAATTCTTGAAGTTATAAAACGTGATTTAAATTAGTCTCTGAGTTAATTCAATTTACTCTTTATAGACATCATTCTAAGTATTAACTCGAATTACATTTTACAATTTCAAATACTAAATCATTAATCTTTTAATTTTAAAGACTAAATTAAAATATACATATAACTTCAAAGACTAAAACGAGGATTTCTTCAATAATTTTCACTTGTAATTTGCAATCATGGGGAAAGATGGCAATATCAGGAGTGCGCATGCAAGGTTTGCATGTGTTTCGGTCTAGGCATGTGGTCTAAGTGTGTGTTTAGTTGAGCGTTTGCATGCTCAAAATCAAGTTGAACACATGGTAAACAGGATTGTGAGGTAAAGAAATATGTTTGGGTATTTTTTGTCAAAATCAATTTTGGTTGCAAACCCCTGTTCAACTGGAAGGGACTCATTGTTGCTTTTGCTTCTATAAATATCACGTTCAAACATTTATAATTGCAATCTTCCAACTTAGTCCTTCAAGTACAGGTGCAATTTCCATAACTGCACGCACGCCACAGGCAAGTTTCATTTTTTTGCTTTTTTGGGTACTATGCACGCAAGTTTCATTTAAAAACTTTGATGGAATAAAAATTGTAAGTAAAATTGTAAATCACTTCAGGTTTTAACTTTTGTTTTATTTTATTTTTGTTTTTCAACACTTTGTTTTGTTGGTTTCTATAACAGAATGAAGTAGAAGACAATAATATTTATATAATTTTCTTTATATTAATATTAATATAATTTATACGGATATCTTAAAAATAAAAAAGAAATAAAAGAGTAATATTAAAAGTATAATATAAACTTTATGTCCTTTTTAGTAATTACATATTTAAAATTGATTTTAACTAACATCATCCAGATAATATTTATTCTATCATAATCACTTTTGACATAAAAATTTTTAAACATAAATCATGTTAACTTCAACTCAATTTTGATCAAAATTAATTTTATAAAATCAAGTTGATTCAAACTTCCGTTTGCAAATTCTAATCCAAACACACCCTAAGTCTCCAAGTCAGATGAGAATGGGGTTGTAAACCGTCCAAAGAATTAGGCTAGTAGAAACCTAGCTACTGGTCCAACGTGAATTCTCCAACCTGCTAATCAAAAGGAAAGTATAAAGAAAATATTTAGAGCAACATTCTAGATGTAGATTTGTGTAATGCTGCAAGTTTACTCGCTTAGAAGTCCCAATGATACGTAATATAGGTGCTCCAATTGATTTGACTAACTACGAGTTAAATAGCTGGCCGAAGACCTGCAAAACTTAAATTGTGCAAGGTTTCCATGAAGTTACCAAAACATACAAAGGGAACGCACAAAGGGAACATCCAAAGCATTTCTTTTTGTATACTCTAAAGTCTTAGACAAAGTTGAAGCTTTGCCAAATGCCAGTATTTGGAAAAAGGATACCCATTCTCGAGCAATTATTTCTTTTAAACAATAATTTTCGCTGGGTAAGACAAGCAGACAAAGCGGCATATAATTAAAGCCAAGTATCGAAGAAAACCAAGAACAAAGAAACAAGTATGAAGAAAAATCCAAATAGTCGCTGTTCCAAGGAATTTAATTCTTAAACTGGCTTGACTCAGCTCATATTTAATCCTTAAATATGAGCAATTTGGTTTAATAATTGTCTTGCTTTCTTTGGTTTTTATGATGGGATTGGTTTAATTAATTTCTTTGTCTGGTATTGAGCATTTTTTTCCTTGGACTTCTTCTACCTACCCAGGTTTTGAATTGGACTCATTCAACCATTAACTCAACCCATTTGAAAACAATGTAGCAACGGCAACGATCGGGGAAGGTTTTCTTCATACGAACTATACATTAAACACCAAGGAATTTCATGACTCAAAAAAAAAAAAAAAAGAGACCAATGAATTTTGAGCTATTTGGTGGGATTTTTTCAAAAAAAATTCATAGGTGTGATAGACTCATTATAAATTGCTGCCAAAATCTGTTAGTAGTCACAATGTTTATGAAGTTCATGTTTCAAGAATATGGTGAAGATAAAATGTTACACAAAATAATTTGGATCATAATTCAGGAAAATAAAGTGTTACTATACGTCTATACCTTTATATTAATCTTTTGCTAAGCGATATATTGTTTTCCAAAATCTAGTTTTTTATAGGTTGTTATAGTAATTGTAACATGATATAAAGTTGTATAGTTCTGATAGTTTACTTTTCTTGTTTGTGTTACGCTTCCTTCTATAGGTTAGTTTGTTGCTCTTTGTTTGGTTTTCTTATTTTTATGAGACTCTAGCAATCTATATCCCGGTGAACAATATCTTTTGGATAAAGCCATATTTCGGTCCCTAGAATTGTATGTGTAAAATTAAAAAAATTAACAATTTAATTCTTAAAATTGTAAAACATAATTTAAGTTAGTCTTTGAATTGATTCAATTTACTTTTTATAATGATGATCTCAAGAGTTAATTTGAATTTTATTTTACAATTTTAAGTGTTAAATCATTAATTTTTAAATTTAAAAAATTAAATTAAAATACACATATAACTTCAAGGATTGAAATGGTGATTTATTCAATAATTTTCACTTGTAATTTGTAATCATGAGAAAATATGGCAATATCAGGAGCGCACGTTCAAGGTTTACATTGTTTCGGTCTGGGCATCTGGTCTATGTCTCAAAGCCGAATGAGAATACGGTTGTAAACCCTCCAAAGAATTAGGCCAGTAGAAACCTAGCTACTGGTCCAATGTGAGCTCTCCAACCTGCTAATCAAAAGGAAAGTATAAAGAAAATATTTTAGAGCAACATTCTAGATGCAAATTTGTGTAATTCTGCATGTTTAATTACTCACTTAGAAGTCCCAATGACACGTAATATAGGTGCTCCAATTGATTTGACTGACTACAAGTTAAATAGCCAGCCAAAGACCTGCAAAACTTAAATTGTGCAAGATTTCCATGAAGTTACCAAAATATACAAGATGTATTTTGGAGTGAAGATGATAAAAATATATTCACATAAAGATTTTCTTTATGTGTGGGCCTTATTATTTTGTATATGGAACTCATATAAATGTGTGGGACTCATATATTAAAAGTAGAGATAATTTTCGAGATGATTTTATCATTCATCATTGAAGCTACTAACATACAAAGGGAACATCCAAAGCATTTCTTTTTGTATACTCTATAGTCTTAGACAAAGTTGAAGCTTTGGCAGATGTCAGTATTTGGAAAAAGGATACCCATTCATGAGCAATTATTTCTTTTAAACAATACTTTTCGCTGGGTATGATTAGCAGACAAAACGGTATGATTCGCTGGGTATGGGACTCATTTCTTTTAAAGCCAAGTATCGAAGAAAACCAAGAACAAAAAAACAAGTACGAAGAAAAATCCAAATAGTCGCTGTTCCAGGGAATTTAATTCTTAAACTGGTTTGACTCAGCTCCTGTTTGAGAGAGCCTACCACACGGTTAAATAAGGATTGAGAAACTTGAGTATCCCACCACCCAAACACTTTGATTCCAATCTTCACGTGAGATCATGTTTTGCTCTACTTCACAAATGGTTATAATTATCTTGTTATGGTTTTTATGTGCAAGCACAATCAATTCAAGCAAGGGCCAAAGGAGCTTGAATCATGTTCGTTGCAACGAGAAAGATCAATATGTGCTTTCAGTGTTCAAGCAAGGCGTTGAAGATCCATACAAGAGGCTCTCATCCTGGTCCACCGAAGAAGATTGCTGCAAATGGTTTTGGAGTTCAGTGTGACAACATCACAGGTAGAGTCACAAAACTAGACCTTCAGTGTCCATCTAGCAGCTGTTTAGGGGGTGAAATAAACTTTTCACTGTTTGATCTTGAATTCCTAAGCTACTTGGACTTGAGCCTTAATGATTTTGAGGCCATTCATTTTCCACCTGTCCATGGCTATGCAAATGATCAAAGATCTCACAACCAGTCACTTAAAAGAGCCCCCTCCTCTCTTACAAATTTTTCCAATCTTCTTTATCTGGACTTATCAGTGAACTATAACCTCTACATGGACAATCTTAGATGGGTTTCACGTGTCCCTTCTCTGAAATATTTGGATTTGGGTGATGTAACTATCAACCATGAAACTCCTTGGCTTCAACAGTTGACAATGCTCCCTTCACTCTTGGAGTTAAGGTTGAGGGCTTGTTCTCTTGATGGCATCAGTCCATTTCTTGGATACGTTAATTTTACTTCACTTGAAGTACTTGATTTTTCTCAAAACTATTTTGACTCGTTTCCTAAATGGTTATCTAACCTCAGCAGTAGTGTTTCGTATATGAACTTCGGTGGCAATAATCTGCGAGGCCAGATGCCTGCAACAATGATACATTTTCAACATTTGGAAAACTTACTTTTGAGCTTCAACCATCTAAACGGATCAATTCCGGAATGGATGGGACAATACAAGCATTTAAAGCAACTTGATCTTGCTGAAAATTTATTTTCTGGCCCCATCCCCGCAACCTTGGGAAATCTATCATCATTGACATTTTTAGATGTCAGCAACAACCAATTGGATGGAAGCCTTCCAAGAGATATTGAGAAACTATCCACACTGGAGGCCTTATATATTGGGTATAATTCCTTGTCGGGCAACCTGTCTGAGCAAAGTTTCACTAAAAACTTAAAACATTTGAGCATTGATGCAATTGCTTTTAATTTTGATGTTGGCACCCACTGGCAGCCCTCATTCCAGCTTGAAGAAATTAGTATGGCAAATTGCAAACTAGGTCCTGAGTTTCCTTCATGGCTATATACACAAAGTTCCCTATCTATTCTAGACATTTCAAGTTCAGGACTTTCATTCAATGCTCATGAAGAGTTCTGGAGATTTGTGGCCCAAATTGACACGGTCAATTTATACAACAATTCAATCAGCGGGGACATATCTGTCTCATTGATTAACAACACATCAATCAATTTAAAAGTCAATAATCTCACAGGGAAATTGCCACATTTATCTCCTAAAGTGCAATTCTTCAACATAGCTGACAATAGCTTGTCAGGATCTATTTCTGCTAGCTTGTGCCAAACCATGATTGGCAAATCAGAATTAACAATTTTGGATCTCTCAGATAATCTTTTGTCTGGTAAATTTCCAGATTGTTGGATGCATTGGAAATCTTTGAGGCATTTAAACTTGGGGAGCAATAATCTATTTGGTAAAATTCCTCACTCTATAGGTTCCTTGACGGAACTTCAGACTTTACGACTCCACAACAATAATTTGTATGGAGATATACCTGCTTTACTTAAAAGCTGCAACCAGTTGTAGTTCCTTGATCTCAGGTTCAATGGGTTCATTGGAAATATTCCGACTTGGATTAGTCAATTGAGTGCCCTCTTATTGCGATCAAACAAATTCAATGGTAGCATTCCATCATATATATGTCAACTCTCTAATCTTCTAGTGCTAGACCTTGCGGATAATACACTTTCAGGTCCAATACCAAAGTGCTTATATAATATCACAAATATGGTATCAAACACTGTTGATCGTGACTTGTCCTTCTCATACTTTGACTGGGAATATGTTCCATATCTAGGAGCATTATATTTTGAGGATCTCAAGTTGTTTGTGAAAGGCCATGAGTTAGACTATGAGGGAAATTTTGAGTTTGTGCGCATAGTTGACCTCTCAAGCAATGAACTTTCAGGATTGATCCCTCCAGAGTTATTCAATCTCTTTGCTTTGCAGTCTTTAAATTTGTCTCATAATCATTTGAAGGGAGAGATACCTAGTGGCATTGGACACATGAGGTTTTTGGAATTTTTAGACCTTTCAAGCAATCTACTGTCAGGTGAAATTCTTTAAAGTATGTCAAATTTATCTTTCTTGAATCACTTGAACTTGTCATATAATAATTTCAAGGGAAGGATTCCACTAGGCACTCAGCTTCAAAGCTTTGATGCATTTAGTTATATTGGTAATCCAGAACTTTGTGGGTCTCCTCTTCCCAACAACTGCACACAAGAGGAGAAACATAATAGCTCGAAATGGATGGAAGACAAAGAGAGTGATTTTAGATCCTCGTTCAACATTGGCATGGGAGTTGGGTTTGCTTGTGGTTTTTGGGGTGTTTGTGGCACCATTTTCTTTATTAGGAGATGGAGGCATACTTATTTTCAGATTCTTGATAACTTTTATGTCTTTGTTATCATAAACATGAACCGCTTTCTCAAAAAATGAACAAGTTCAATTCTCGCAAGTGGAATGTGTATTTTATGTAAGGTATGAATCTAAAATCCTAATATTGTTGCTTTCCATTGTTTTTGAATGCATATATTGGTGCATAACCCAGGTCTAAATAAGACATTTGCCATCTTGTAAGTTTCACATCAAAGTTCTTGGCTAATCCCATGCATTGATTTCTAGAAACCCTAGGAGTTTGTAGTGCCCACAACATTACGAGGAAGTAACAATTATATGATTCTACTAATAAAACTTTCTGGTGAAAATAGCTCTGCATGTGTCAAAGTTGGAATAAAGAATATTTTAGACTGAAAATGTTGTACTTGAATTTGTCCAATTTCTATCATATGTTATATAGTCCCTAACTAATTTTTGCGACTCATTTTGAAATTTTCGTGTCTTCTAGATGACAATCTGTACCGGATTCAAGCTCCTCATCTTATCAGAAAGCGTCAAATATTTTAGTGTGAGCTGATTACTATGTTGGTGGGGCATCTTCATTTCGCTTGCTATGTTGTTATTTGTCTTTTATATGCTTAGTTCGCTTATCCAATTTTGTGTGCTTCATTATCTGCAAGTAATCTAGCTTCTGTTGTGTTTTAGTTTTGCTGGATGATGGATTGTTGTTGCTCTATTGTGCACTATATGGATGCTTTGTTATTAGTAACATGATATACGTAATGTTTGACTAAACAAATATTTATGAATAGCTTGTGAAGTCCTAATTTAAAATAAACTGCTAAGTTTTCGGTGAATTTGTATATCATTCGATATTAATTACGGGTATTGTTTGGCCTATTACGTTGGTTACTCCATGTGCCTCGATCATGGTTTGGACTTCGGGCCATGGCAGCTTAACCCCTATTGTTCCGAAAAATTCTTGACTAGGACTATGTACGAATTGGGAGAGAAAGACTATAAACATACGGTCAAGGGCTCTACGCACTAGGTGGTGATGATACTCAATGAGTATCAATACAAGGCATATTGACCTAGCATGAATAGTAATTGGCTCCACGTCGACTGCAACTATCCATCTTAAGGCAACACTAGATGTTCCCGGCCAAAAAAAAAGGGGCAACACTAGGGGAGCATTTACAATGGTCCAGTCAAAGAATTGGACATTGGTGATCCAAACATTTATAGCTATTCAGATATTAATAAAAATAATGGAAGGGTGTGGATGGTCTGTAACAAATATAAGGTAATGACAATGACTGAAGGCCCATATGTGGAGTCCCAGTTAACAATTAAAAAGGCAATAGAGTCCTAATTGGCAGAATAAATGAGTCAAATGTCAACTTTGTCAATTTTAAAATTAAGTCTCAGTACAAGTAAATTATTTCTTTATTTAAATGGACCCAACTTTAAAACAGTCAATCTTATGGCCCAAATGCCATCCAACACTAGATGTTTGTGCCAACATTTCTGGTTTTTAATCCATAAATGAATTACGCAATAACTGGATGTCCACCCAAGGTGTCAAAATGTGTTAATATGCTAAATCTACCACACAGAATCGAAACCATTCAATTTATTTTAATAAAATCTGAATGGCCAGAATTGTCTAGATCATCAGTGTCCAGGTATATAATTGGACCACTTTAAAATGTCCCAATATTCCTACCTATTGAATAAAAAGTAAATCCATAAAAATAAATTTAATTGATGATAATAATTGTTAGTTTAGAAAAATAAATAAAAGCAAGGAAAAATATAAATATCGCCTCAAAAAGCAGAGAATTACCAATCTATTCTTCCAAAAAGAAGTAATTCCCGATTTAATAAGTGAAATTTAAAATAAAATTACCATTTTCTAAAATAAAATAATAATCGGTAAATACTAAAAAAACCTATTTCTATCCTATTGAAAATAAAAGGTATCAAACAAATCAAGAATTTAAATTTTTATAAGATATAAACACATATACGGTAAAATTTTGTTTAGAAGTTGACGATAACACTGCAAATTAATTAAAAGGATAGTATGGAGATATGACAACAAATAATTAAAAATCATAAGCTAGATAACTGAATATTCAATTGAAGATATCAATTTGTGCTGTCTCTTGGAATACGAGTTTGCACAAGCTGATTCGATCGATGATGACACAGAGCAATTTCAAAATGGTCCCCATGAGCCAGGCCATTTCTTGAAATGAGATTAGAAGGCTGAACATGCTTTGGATAGAGGGAAGTAAGTCTTCCCAGGATGTGGTTCCAGAATCCCTTGAATTTGATAGCTAGCTAGTGCAAAATTTGTATCATCACTGGAATCGACTCTCATTAAAGCCTTTTGATTCCTTTCGTCAATTTAGGAAGGAGGGGACAAGAAGGGAATTGCAAAACTCCGCACCTTTATAGGAAGGTGAGCAACCTCCATATTTTATTTTGGATCTAAAATTCCCTTCTCTTTCTTTCTTGAATCAATTTAATGTAGGATAATTTTGTAATTTTATTTTACTCACATTAATTTCTGTTCCATCTTTTTTCTCATCTTATTAATATCCACTCTTAATTATTTGTCTACATATTAATACTGTTCTATTTTTTATTTTTCTTTTTATTGAATATTGTATAATTACAAAATTTATGTAATATTATTATCTACAGGAGGTATAAAAATTATGACCTGTAAATTTATACAAAACAAATAGTGTATGCTACGTAATATCACTATAGGGCACTATATAATTACATTGCATTGTAAGTTTATCAACATAAATTTTCAAAGCTGTAAATTTATATAATTAAATTGCTTTTCTAATTTTACATAAAGTTATACAAAAGTAATGTAAATTTATTATGAACCATACAATTTAAACGTATCGTGTTTAATCCTCGTAATAAATTTTTGAATTATTTACTTTTTAAAAAAATTGATCACTTCATCTAAATGTATTAAAAGATTTATAATGATAATTATTTATTAATTGTATGAAGAAATATTTTCTTAAATTGATATTAAAATATATTTATCCAGCTTAAAATGATGTTACTAGTCATTTAGGTATAAAAGAAAAATAGAAAAAAAGAGAATAATATTTTAATAGAGATAAATATTGAAGAGTGGATATTAATTAGGTAAGAGACAAGGTCAAGCAGTAATTAATGTGAGTAAAATAAAATTACAAAAGTATCCAACATTAAAAGAGAGAAACGAAGGTTTGTCCAAAATAAAATGTGGATGTTACTAATCTCTATATGAAGATGTAAAAATTAACAATACCCTATAAAAAAAAAAAAGGCAGATGCTACGGATTTTTTCATATAGGTTATAAATTAATTATGATGGAATTTTGAGAACTTTATTGGTGGATCTTTGACAAAGAAAAATCGTAGGTGTGGCAGATATTCTCTCTATAAATTGTTGCTAAAAACTATTAATAGTGCAATGTTTCTGAATTTTCAAAGGAGTTCTAGGGGGATGAAGTGCACGTTTCAAGAATATGGTGAAGATACACAAAATAATTTGGATGATAACATCAGTAAAACAAAGTGTTATTATACCTTTATATTAATCTTATGCGGTAGGGTATGTTACTGCTTCTTAATATGTATTACCACTCCTATTTGATTAACATTTATGTAATTTCTCTTAAATATCCTTCTTCCTTTTTTTATCAAAGATATCCTTCTCTTATTCACTAATTGAAATAATAATCTAATTTTAAATATTTATTATCAATCATAATTTCATTTAAATTTGTTACTGTTGTTTTAATTAAAAAATTGATTTTAAAAAAATCTTTAATATTGCTATTTTTTATTTTTATGCACAATTAAATTATTCAACTCAACTATTTCAATTTAAATATTGAATTATTTTGTTCCAATTTTTCTTAATATATAACAATTAATTAAAAAATAAATCATAAGTATTTTTAAAAACAGAGAGTAAAAATAAATAACAATATAAGCAACTTAGATTAATAAGCACATAGATTAGCTGACAAAAGGTAACTTAGTATATCATATTATGTGATGCATATATATATTTTCAATATTTTACAAAAGCTTCTTTTAGTGTTATACTATTTTTTGCCTTTGTAATATATTCTTATTTAATTTTTGTAGAAAAATTTATCTTTTGCTTATTCTTTTTTTTTCCCATAAAACTTGTTAAATTATATTTTCACATATAAATAAGAAAATACATGATTGTGACTCTAATTCGTTTTATTGACCTTAAATATACTCTTGAAGCTGAACTTGATTTTTTCACTTCACATAAGTGTGATAATTTCTCTACTTTAATGTTTTAATATTCTACAAATATTATACGAAAGAAAAATAAGCACGTAAAAAAAAAGCTTCATAAAATTTTATTAACATATTGTAAATTTGGAATCGAATAAAATAATACTTAAGAGCTTAATTAATAAATATTGTCAGTTTAAAAAATTTACATTGTTATTCAATAATATCTTAATCCATTTGAAGAGTTTTATGTTTCATATATTGTCAAACTCTTAATTGATATAACAATATATAATTAAATATTAGAGTGAAAATTTTTCTATTGACAATATATATTAAATAAATATAAATTTAATTTTGATACACTATAATATAAATTTTTTTTATATAAATATTTAATTATATATTGCTAAATCAATAAAAATATTTAATTTAGCTATCCACTATTTTAAAAATTTTACAAATAAAAATTTATAATTGAATGATAATATAAAACTTATTCACACTAAAAAAGCATCAAAATTAATCTTAAGAAATATATAACTAATAAATTTAATGTATCAAATTACCTTAACTTTTAAAAACAGAGATGTCAAACAATAAAAAAGTACAATAAGAACCAAGGGGTTAATGTCAACAAATTGTGATAATATATGTTTATTATATATATATATACTAGATGGTAAAAACATTAGATATGCATATAGAATATTATGATTTATTAGTTCGCCTTTATTATTTAATTTTACTTATTATTTTTTTTAAATAAGCACTACTATATTATTTAAAGAATTATTATATCAAGAAAACTTTAAAAAGTAATTTAATATTTAAATTTATATAGTTAATTGCATGTAGAATAAAAAATATGATAATAATAATCTCAAAAAATAAATTATTTTTTATTAAGTAAACAACGAAAAGTTTAAATAAAGTTTATCATTGATAACAAATATTTAATATTAAACTATTAATTAATTTAAAAACAAAAACTACTTTAGAGAAACTAAATAAATATTGGTTAAATGAGAATTGCAATAGATAGGTAAGCAACTCCCATCTTCTTTTGCCAAGTGTTTGCTTTCCTAATTCTACATTTTTTAGGTTGTTATGAATTATTATAATAGCTTGTAAAGTTGTATGGTGCTGATAATTTTCTTGTCTTGATAGTGTTACGTTTCCTTCTATATGTTAGTTTAATATAATATTAATTACCAAATGCTTGAATATGAGAGACTATATGACATCTATCCCGGTGAACAATAATAGTCACTTGTAGTTTGTAAACATGAGAAAAGATGACAATGTATTAGGAGTGTTCAAGGTTTATATTCCGATTTGGGCCTGTGGTCTCACTTTCAAAGCCTAATGAAATTAGGTGTATAACAGAGAAGTGAACCCTCCAAAGATAATTTGATAATGGGTGATGCTATGAGGTTAGTAGAAACCTCCAAAGATAACCAAGAACTCGCTCAAATGGTGGAAGATCCTAAAACTTAAGAGGAATGTTATTTGTACACCCAAAAAGGTGGACACCTCCAATACCTCCTCTCTACTTTTTCTCTCTCCATCAATCATTTCACTCATTTCATTTTTTTTTACAATTTTTTTTTCTCTATTCTCTTTCTGGGTGTCCAAAGGTGTCTACCAACTAAGTGGTACAAAAAACATTTCTCAAAACTTAATAGGGGATGCTATTAGACGAGTAGAAACCGGTCCAATGTGAGCTCTCCAAACTGTTAATCAAAGACAATAATGAAGAAAATATTAGTGGCGGTACTCTAGATGGAGATTTGTGTGATGCTAGATGCATATTTACTCACTTAGAATCCCAATGACACGGAATGGAGAAATTTTTATATACTCAGAAAATACTATGTAAATGTATTTATAATTAATAATAAAATAATATTTTTAAATAAAATTTATTATTAACTTATATTTTTATTTAAAATATTATTCTATTATTAACTATATAAGTACAATTTATCTAATAATCCAAAAAACACCCAACAATTTCTACGTAATCTAGGTGCTATAATTGGTTTGACTGACTTCTTGTTAAGAGCCAGCCGCTGAGCCACATACTTGCAAAACTTCAATTATATATGTGAAAGCAAGAAAGTAAGTGACGCAGCCACTTTGGACGAACGCAAACTTAAATGAGGGTGTAGTTTGTTCTTTGGGTGCATTTATGGAAGGAGAGAAAATTTTCTTCCTTGGTTGCACGCGTTTGTCAGAAAGATTGGTCAAGCTGAGTAAGGTTTCCCTAGGGGCAGGTCTACTCAGGATGCTGTTCTAGAGTCCCTTGAATTTGGTTGCTAGCTAGTTCAAAAATTCTATGGTGACTGAATATTGGTCATGAATCGAGTCTAATTGAAGCCTATTGATTCCTTTCCTCGGTTGGTGAGGAAGAGGACAAGAAGGATCCACGTGCCCCTATACTTTGAAGTATTTAATTCTTATATTAGGAAAAATAAAAGAGAAATACTTATTAGAACAGTAACTTTGGAGCAAATGAAATTCGTGGTTCTCATTAGAAGTGGGTATTTATCCAAGAGACATGTCACGTGACTTATACCAGCAATGACTAAACTCCTTGACTAATCTGACTAAACAATTAACCAATTTTAACTAATTACTAATTACAACGTACGGTAAAAATACCTCTTGCACATGTTAAACCTCAACAACATCCGACACCCCAACTGTTCTCATACTTCTCCATTTGATCTTTTCAGTTTTTCCTTTTTTTTTTAACATTTTTTTCCCACCCTCTAAATGGCCGTGACTATGTCGAAAGCAGAGGATAAATCTAACACTCTTCAAACTAAAAAAGCAGGAGATGCTACGTATTTTCTCTATATATATAAACTTTTTTGTTTTTGGGGTCTTGATAGATTAAACTAGAATGTCATGGAATTTTGAGTATTTTGTTGGTGGACTTATGGCAAAGGAGAATCGTAGGTGCGACAGGTCATTTCCTCATTACTAAAAAGGATATATATTTAGAACGTCAGTATTGTCTTTTTCCTCATTTCATCATTTAAAAATATATTAATTTAAAAAATTATATAAATATATTATTATATTTTCTAAAAACTTTTGAGTCCGATATTAAACTAAAAATAAAAATTTATAATAAATAAATGATATATAAGAAATTGTAATTTAATTCAAAATATTAATTAATCAGGTGGTAATATTTTTATATAATAAACAGTAATATACATAAAATAATTAATGAGTAATTTATTATACAGCACTCTTTTTTATGAAAAATATAGGTAGAAACAATTATGAAATAAAATATGAGAATAATAAATTGCAAAAGTATTGTAAATTAAATTCCTGAAAATTAGCCAAAAAAAAAATTAAACTTGTAAATAAAAGGCTATAATGTGAATTTTATATCTTTTTAAAAATAAGATAAAAACTAGCGTGATTTTGGTTAATGTTGAAACTAAAATCACATATAAACGTGGCTTTTTACCAAACATGTTTAATTGAGTGTGAAGTGCGAACATTATCTTGAGGTCTTTAAAGCCCCGTTATGGGCAAGACTTTGGCGATGTTTGTGGTGTCCCTTAGGAGTGGCCGAAACGACTTTAACGCCCACCCAAAAACATATAGGTGATGTGATTAGGCTATAATGCTAGAAACAGCGACAGATGTAGGAAATAATTGTTGTAGGGTCAGAAGTAAATAGTAAAATAAAAATTTTAAATTACTTATATTTAATTTTTAAGCTCACATATCTCAAATAAATATATAACTTTGTCAATAATTGAGAATTATAGGTAAGAATTTTCAGTATATATATTTTATTAAATAACTTAATTTATTATTTCGTTAACATATTTTAAAAAATGTATGAAAATTTTAAAATTCCGATGACAAATACTACTAAATAGATGCGGGTTGAAAAATTTTGATATTAAAATATTAGAAAGTTGTATAAAATAATGTTCATTTAATTATAATTCACGCACAATATTATCAAATTAGTCTTATATAAAGCCATTAGAAGTAGCCAAGTAATAAGAGATTTAGGTAATATTTATGAGGTTAAAAATTCAAATCTTATTATTATTAATATAAAAAAAATTATCTTATACATATTAAATATATAGGTAGTTCAATTTGTTTTTATACCTTCATAAGAAGAGTTGAAGACATAATTTATTTTATATGCCCGAAATTCATTATATTTTAAAGTTATAATTTTGATTTGTACAGATTAAATCTAAGTGAGTTAAAAATTATAATATTTAAAAATATATAATAAAATATATGATTAAAATTTTAGATCTTATGGAGATGATCAATTTATATATATATGACCAAAATATTTAGATTAAGAGAGATATTTGTCCCAATTTAATGTAATAAATACATATCTTATATTATTGAATAATTTTTTATTAAAAAATATTTTACTAAACTCATCATTAAATTGAAATTTTATATTTTATAGATAATATTTATAAAAGCTTATATTAATTAATCCTAAATTGTTTAATAATTTTAAAATATATGTAAGTAAAAATTATTTAATAATTGTTTTAGAGTTAACGTAATAAGTCATTATAATTCAGTCACTAGATAAATACAAACGACCCTATAAAACGTGATTAAAGGTATAAGTGTCAACCGATTCTTCGTCGCAGGAAACGAGGAGCAGGCAAAGCCCCACTTCCCTCTCACTGGATGCTTCTTTACCCGCTTAGAAGCCCCCAACGACACGTATTATAGGTGCCCATGCTTCGATCGGCTTGACTGACTACTGTTTAGATAGCCGCCCAATGACTTGCAAAACCTCAATTGAATATTCCGAAAACATCCAAAGCCTTTCGTTTTGGGTACTCTAAACTTTTAGGAAAGGTTACAACTTTGTCAAATGTCACTGTTCGGAAAAATGATACCCATTCTTTCATTTGAGCAATAATTTTCGGTGGGTGGTAGTCAGGCAGACAAAGTCTTTCGTTTCGTGTACTCTAATCTCTAAAGCTATGCTTGGGAGGGCGGTAAATGGGGAGCGATAAGGAATAAGATGACCAAATTTAAGTGAAATGCATTTGTAAACAAATTTAGAGGAGGGAATAGAGTGAAAGAGGAGGTTAAGATGTCTCTCCCTGTTATTCAAACTCCACTTTTTTGTTTATTCAAATAGGGAGCCAAGGAATGAATGAAATTATTTTTGATAGAAGCCCTCCCATTACTTACTTCATAATATAATCAAACAAGAGGATGATATGTATCTTTCTATTTTATTCCTTACTTTTCCTTCCCATTCTATTATCGTTCATTCCCTATCATAGTCATCATCTACTGTACTTCTTGCCGATCAAGGAGTATGGTGTACCAATTATTTATGATGTATTGCAATAATATTTAATTTTAAAAAAATTTAAAAATATGATCAGATATATTTTAGAAATTAATTATCATATATTGACAGTATAAAATTATATTAGAAATATAAAATAATTTTATATTATCAATATAAAATTACATAAATAGAATTTTTTTAATTACATTGTCAATGTAAAATTACACTAACAAAATAAAATTATACCAATAATTTTTTTTGATTACATTAATAATATAAAATTATTTTATACTATCAGTATAATTTTATATTATCAATATATAAAAATTAATTTTTAAAATATATTTAATCATATTTTTAAATTTTTTTAAAATTAATATATTATTATAATATATTATATATGATTAATATATCAATATACTTCATAAATCTTTATCATATAATTCGCTACAATCACAAGGTGCACTAAGCACTTTGAGCCGCGATTCCGCGAAGCCCGTTGAAGTCGAAACCTGTATTTAAATCTCCCAAACGTTCCCTTAGGAAAAGTTACAGATTTGTCAAATACATGGAAAAAGGATACCGTTTCTTTTGAGCAATAATTTTCACTGGGTTGCGTTCTGGCAGATAAAGTGGCATGTTGACTCTGGATGACTAATTAAAGTCAAGTTTCTAAAGAAGCCAAAAACAGAAATATGAAAGAAGAAAAATTCCAAATAGTCGCTGTTCCAAGGAATTTAATTCTTCAGCTCGAGTCCGATATGGCGTGCCATACGATTATATAAGGATTGAGCACCTTGAGTTGACCAGCAAGCAAAACACTTTGATTCCAATCTTCACGCGGGATCATGTTTTCTTCTGTTTCAAAAATGGTTATTATTTTCATGTGGTTACATTGTATGGATGCTTTACTATTAGTAGCATGATTTATGTAATGTTTGACTAAACAAAATATTTATGCATAGTTTGACGAGTCCTAATTTTAGAATAAGCTATTAAGTTTTTGGTGAATTATTATATCATATTATTTTAATTACGGCATTATCTGGCTTATTACGTTATAATATAATAGTAGAATAAAACTGTAAATTTATTAAAAATTAATTACCACTCATTATTGTCCATTGTCCACACTTGTATATAAGAAGACTCTCAAAAAAATCAACATCCATGTGACTCAAAAATAACCTCTTATTCTCTAAACTCTTCCACAATTTACCCTCTATATTTTCTAGGAAAGGTTTTCCTAAAAAAAAAAAACGGAATACGGCTTCTTCAAAATCTCAATCCAGCTTCTTCAAAGTCTTTACAATAGAAAATTAAGAAGAGTCAATTCTCTTAAAAATGAAATTTTTGGATGAATAGGCAATTACTTTTGATATTTTAAACAAAGTAGCACTTATTATATTAATAATTAGAAAATTAATTAAAATATTACTATTTGACTTAATTTTCCAAGAGCACTCATTAAATCATGAAATGTTCATGAATTTACTTTACATGCTTTTTTTATATGTATTATACATGATTTTCATACTTTACACTCTATGTTGACATCTCATTCCACACCTTTAAATAGTTTCAAATGATAGTATATTCATATTATAATTCTTAAAACTTGAAAATTATCACATAATTTTGTTTGAATCTGTTGTGTTTCACTATCTTAGTTTAATATTAGTTTAATTATTTTACAGGTTCTTATAGTTATACTTAATTTTTAATTTGGTCCCTATAATTTAAAAATTTATAATTAAATACCTATATTATATAAAATTTTTCAATCAAATCCCTAAAGATAATATTACAAAAAAATAGAATATTCTTTGAATATTCCATCTCTATCTCCTTCTACATCCTCCATGTGCTTGTTGTTGCCTGCTAATGTTTATGTCTACTGCCTTTGTTGGTGTTTTGGTTTGGCTTTGGAAAATTGGTGATGATGAGAGTGTTCCAACCTTGCGACCTTGTGGATGTGGTGTAAAAAGTGGAGATCACCATTTGTTTTATGGATGCTGACCCTGCTATGAATAAATTGAGGTTGCAGTGGATCTTTAATAATTCAAGTGCTTCTGCTTTTGGTGCCTGTAGATGTGTGTGCCCGTGGCTAAGTTTGCACCAAATTTCTCTTTGTGGTGGGGGCCCTTCAGGAGTGGCTTCTTTGATGGAAATTAGTATTCTTGATTTTGTTTTATATTGTCCATGGTTTTTTGTTTTGTTCTTGACTCTTGTTTGAACTTGGTTGTGATGTGTTGGTGGTGGCAGCAATCATGTGAGGGGATGAAAAAGGGGCATTATTGCAGAGTGGTGTCTGCGATAGTTTTGGTTTTGAGGGTGATGGTGATTGTCTATAATGCATCATACTAAATAAGGTGTATTGTATTTTATATTATTTTTAGTCATAAATTTTTATTTTATAAACAATTAAATGGTTTAGATGAATAAAGTGTATGATGTACTTGACTTCATCATATGCATCATAGTATTGTCATAAATTTTTTTTAACAGTGTTACTTTCAAGGACTTAATTACAAAACTTTATTTAATATAGGGACTTAATTATAAATTTTTAAACTAGAGGGACCAAATTAAAAATTGAATGAAATTATAGGGACCTGTAGAATAATTAAATCTTTAATATTTGTGTGGGTAGCCAATAGAAATTAAAAAATAAATATAAACTAAAAATTATTTTAAACAAAATAACTCTTATTATTTTTATAATCAGAATTGATTTGTTAATTTTCTATTCAACAAAAAAAAATAGCTTAATTTATATTCCTTTAACTTAATGCTTATCCTTCAATTTTTTTTTATAAATATAACAAACAAACAATTAATTATTTTTTGCAGTCTCGAGAGAAAAAATTCCAAACAAATTCCACCTACAAATAACACAAATGAAAAAAATCAAAAAAATGTAAAAAAAGATACGAGTGCCAACAACAGTGAACACGAGGATATAATTAAAAGGAAGAAGCAAATTTCAATATCAAATATATACATAATTTCACTACATTAAAAAAAATCATATATAATTATTCCACTTGTATTACTGTACTATCACCTTATTCTGAATAAATAATATTTTTCTTTCATTATATAGTTATTATGCTTTATAATAATCAAATACTATCGACTAATTTATTTCTATATTGAACTAAGTAATATCATACCTCTCTCATTTCTAAAAGAAAAAAAATACAATTTGATTAACAAAACTTAATTTTTTCGCGCATCGCGTGAGTCTAAATCTAGTTAATTTAATATTTATAAGCCCCTAACAATGATTCAATAGAAGTTAAAAGAATTTGCCAAGTCCGGATTTTTATTTTCATATGGGAATTATGAGAGAAAATTGTGATAATATGAGATTATTTGCATAATTATGGAAGGGTGGGAAAATTACAAGCATTTCGCCCTGCAAAAGGGCGAAATGTGTCTTGTAGATTTTCCTAATTTGAGTGGGGCGAAATCTCTCACAAAGGAATAGTAAACATCATGTAGGTTTTCCTACCTATAGTGGGGCGAAAACTCTCACCCTACTACGGTACCAGATGGACAATTTTTTAGAAGAAATCTTGATTCTTTGATTGTTTGGAGTCCTTGCGTATATTAAATGGGCTCTATGTTTCAAAACTTTCTCCATACTATAAAAGAAAATTAACCTTACTGTAAAATAAAAAGAAAAAAATAGACGAAAGGATTCATGATTGAAAGCCTTTCAAATCTACTAATAATTTAGCACATAGGAAATCTACAAAAGCTATTAATGCTAGAAGATCTAGAAAATACAACTTTGAAATGTTTATTAACACTAAATAACTATGTATCTGCGCTGATATTGTATTCGAAATTAATTTTAGCATGTTATCTGTTTTAAAATATAAGACGATTTTTTAAATGTTCCATTTATTTAATTTTTAATTATGCTATAAATTCTATACTAACATATCCTTTTATTATCGATCTTTCAATAGATAATATTTTAATTAATTGCATTCTAATTTTTATAATTTATTATGTGAAAATATTTTTGTTAAATAAAAAAATCAAATTTTTAGTTACCATTTTAAACATAAACTGTTAACATAGAAAAAAAATCATAAAATAGCACCAAAGGGAAAAAAAATAATACAAAAATAAAAAAGTGGATAAAATATCTTCAAACAATATTTTTTGAGGCCAAAAATAGCACCAACTAGCTCCTCCTATTGCCACACTAACGGACTCATCTGAGGTTTTCCAGAAAGGTATAATAATAGTGAATCTGAGTCCCAAGTTAAAAGTTCTGCCCATTTAAGGTTTTTTTTTTACCATTTGATCTTCAACAAGTAAACAAAATGTTATACAGATCTTATTTGATTGCTTATTTGATATTTCAAGCCATTATTGTCTTACTTCTAGTATATTGCGACACCTAAGAAGTTCTTTTAACAATTATTTCTCTAATATTCAATTTTTGTTCTTACCCTTAAAATTAGCTTGCTTTCTATAAAGGATCATATTTTTAATAACAAAATTATTAAAATGTGCAATAATAATAATGTTTGTATTATTGTTCAACATTTCAGGATCTGCTATGCTGTACGTAGATACTGCACTCTTATATAGAAGTGAAGCAAATAGTTGTGTATCACTGATGGAAAGTAAATGTTGGGCATGTGTTGCATATGTTTCTATTTTTACACTTGTCTACTTGATGGGAGGCGAATTCTTTGCAAAGTTTTGTTTCAAATTTCACCCCCTAAGGTGCAGAAAAAATTTCAAAACACAATATTTTAATTATATTGTTGCACTGTTTCCATACTAAAATAATGGAGCCGCCAGGTCCATGTCAATTGGTTAAATTTGATGTGTGTGCTGCCAAAAGCTTTAGATATACTTTGTTTTTTTTAAAAAAAAAGTGCACTTTGCCACACGTAGGGCTTGAAATGTGTTGTGCCCAATTCGCTGACATTCAATGGTTCAAACTTAAGCGGCAGCATACAAAGTTGATAATAGCAATGGGAGCATGAAGCAGAATATGGCAATTATGAATGAGAACTACGGATGCGGTTTTGAAAGAAAGTTTTCCATCTAAGGTTACCCAACAGTGATTTTTTCTTTTTTTGGGTATATTACTGGCAATAAAATTTGAATCTTGATTTCATGTATATATTATCCAAATTATTCATCACTAAATCACTTTTTGTGTTTTAGCCAAAGTGATTTTGAAATATTTATATGATGGAATCAATCAAACGATCAACAAACCTGACGTTGTTTTGAAGTAAGGTTAGGAAAAGACATAATAATTGAAAAAGCAATCACCAGAGCCCACAATAAAGCTCAAAGTCTCAAACCAAGCAAGATTCAACTACAAATCAGATTTCAACAAAAGAAAAGATCAAAACCATGCAAAACTTTAGTTTAGGTCCCTTTAGTGATGCTCCGAAAAGGAGTTAATCCTTATTATTAGAAAATTATTAAATGAAATTAATTTTTTTAGGGAGTTAGTCCCTATCTAACAGTTATTTTGACCATGCTTTCTTTCTAAGATATTCCTAAAATATTAAGAAATTATTAGCCAAGATTAAGGGAGTGGAAGGCCCGAGACTTGTAGGGAAATCTACTGTCGATAACTAATTGCAAGGGAACTATTATTTGCAGTTACATGCATTGTAATGTTGTCACTTAATTCATTCACACCACTGCAGGATATTCTAGGGAATTTAAGTTAACTAAAAGTATGTAATATTACTAAAAAGATGTGAGCAAAGTGCATATCTTGGCATGTTCCAAATGAGAAAATTTGGCCTTTGATATATAGGCCTCGAATTACCTGACTTTCTTGATCACAATGGCCTAAAGTTTCTTAGCAACGTCCTCGGATCGCATCTCTATTCCAAATTCTTCCGGGCTAAAACTGGCTTCTCAGAGTTCTTGGTATGGAGTCCCTATTCACGCTTTATCATCCTCTCAATCCCACTGGATTGCATCACACGCTGCATCAATGCCAGTGCCTATTCCAAGTTCCAAATTGTGACCTTGACTCGTATGCCTCTGCATTGCTGAAGCTGCTGCAGTTGATGATGCTCACTATTCAAGGGTTCAGAGTTGCAACCTGATTTTTTGAATAAGCTTGACAAATGTCTTGCAGTTGAGTTCATATCTAAGGGAGACCAGTGCGTTAACTACTGCTCTTGCCTTTTTGAGAACAATTAAAAGAAGAAAAGTCAGTTTCAAGAACAGAAACAAAATATACATGATAGATTGTTCATTGTTGTTGAAATAGATGTTTTGATATACTTGTTATTGAAATAGATTGATGCAGCTAAAATGAGGGTCAGTTAGAGACATTTTATTTTTCATAATTTTATTTGAATTTTCCTAGGAATGAATTTTGGGGATTCTGGTTAGCTATTTAGGTAATGTAAGAGTAATCATAACAGAAACGGAGTCATATTTGAATACTAAATGGCTTTTGGAAAGTCTTAGAAGATTGCTTACTTCGAGTTAAGTTTTATTATGGTTATAGGAAGGGTCCGCTATCTGGAATGCAAGATAGGACTTAAATGATAAATATATGAACATTTTTTCAACTAAGATCGCTTTTCCAGATACATATCATATTAGAGTTTCCACAACAAAAACCAGAATATTCATAAATGAAGCCAAAAAAAAAAAAAAAATTGCATTAAAATCAAACGAAGTGTCACAACTTCTATGAACATCTAACGAACCAAAAAGCATTAAAGTCAAAGGTTGCTGACTAATACAACATAAAAACCTTTCTCATCCATTTACCTCCGGACACTAAAAAACAGATCCCAACACGTATATCAGCACCGCAAGCATAAACCCATGTAGAGAAAAAAAACTAAATCACTGAAGCCCCACCAGTCCTTACTCGACAAAACTAATGGTTTTGCTCTTTGCAAATGCGAAAGTAATCAAACCTCAAACATGAAAGAGAACAATGTTTGAAATTGAAAGGTTACCTGTCGGATTCGAAGCCGAGCTTGAGCAAAAGGTTGATTTCCACGATGGCCGCCAGAGTTACAATTTGACTATTCAGATCAACCGGCCATGGAAGCTGAAAAAATTATAATAATAGCTTTATGTCTTATATATTTATATTAATATTATAATGACTTTCTAACTCATCGATCGATCCCATCTGTTGGGACAAGACTGAGTGCATGTTTGATTTTCAGTTTTCGTTTAGTGGAAGGCCTTTTACACGAAGGAGAATGAGTTCCTACGGTATCTTGTCATGTTCGGTTTAATTTTCAACTATAGTGAACAACTTCTCGTTGGAAAAAAGGCCTTCCATCGGAAGGGAAACCCGAGATGCTTTTCCTTCTCCATTTACGTACATTTATAGAATTACCCTCACTGCCCAACAGCTCTGTTTCAATCCTTCACTCTCTGTGCTTTCATCTCTTTCACTCCCACGTTCTCTCATCTCTTTCATTCTCACGTTCACTCTTTCACTCTCACCTCTCTGTGCTCTCATCTCTTTCACTCTCACCTTCACTCCCTCACTGTTGCTGGGCCGCATCTCGCCGTCATTGGCGGTGATTGGTCCTTATGGATCTCCACGGTCTCGTCGCCGATCTCGCCATCTCGTCATCGATCTTGCCGTCTCGTCCTCTGTAACATCATTATATAATATAATAGGAAATAATAAAAAAAAATAAACTTTTATTATTCATAATCTTGTCTTTGAACTATTTAAAAAATGACCTTTAGATCCTTATATCAATTGGATTAGCAAAATAAGGTTTTAAACGAAGCAGAATCGCATAGCAAAAATGTAAAAACCTAAACCTCAGCTAATTGAGCCACAGAGGTGTCCATACGTGAAATGACGTGGGATGCCCCTAGACTAGCCCATAATTACGAAGGTGCCATTAGCCATGAAAAACAGAAAATAGCAAGGCCATTAATTTGCAAAATGATTAGTTTACGCATTTAATTGATTAATCTGATTTTAGTGGATAAGTAAAGCTAATTAAGAATTAATTAGAGATTAATTAGGAACTAATTAAGTGTTAATTAGAGATATTAGGATTAGAAATAATTAGAATAGAAACATATAAAACTTTACAAATTTCTTCAAAACCGATTTACCGATTTAAAAGAAATCGGTAAGATTACGGTATTTTAAACTGTTGGAACCGAACCAATAGAATTTTAACTCATCAACCCTACTTTAAGTGGCTGAGAACTCAGCCACTTAACCTCTAAAAGTGGCGCAAATAAGGCTACAAGAAAGGAGGAAGCTTGGCTGAATTTCAGCCTCTTGTGCTCCAACCAATTACATTTCAAGAAGCCAACTACCATCATCATTAAATCAGATTTTTTCCTTCTTTCTCCGCCCAATTTTCGAGCTCCCTCTTTCAGCATCCTTCCTTTCCTCTTTTCTTCACCCTCTTCATCTCATTCTTCCATTTTCAGCCTCCCTCAAGCTTCTTGCATCCAAATCCTTCACTAGAACTCAAGACTAGCTAGTTGGTACATCAAAATAAAGGTAGGATTCTAATTCTTGTCTTTATTTTCTGATTTGGATGGCTGGTGGTGGTTTATTTTCTCAACTTTTGATGTATTGATTGAATGATTATGATGATATATGGCGGGTTTATTGGCTGTTTGTGAGGTTAAATTTGAATTGGAAGCAAGAAAGAATGAAAATAAGAAGAACTGAAGGGCTAGAGAACCAAAAACCCTCGGCAATCCGTACGGCGGAGTGTACGGCTCCGCCTACCATCGATTAAATTCAATGAAACTATTTTTATATGAAACTAGACATCTAGGGATTTCCATACATATATCATATAAAGCTTTTGGATTAGTATTGAGAGAGTTATGAATTTTTGAATTTCGACCTAGGTTTTTTACTTTGATTCTAGGTGGACTGGATTGTCCAGAGTAGAACTCGCCCTATACTATTTGGAAATGAATGAAACTAACTTTGTTAGCAAGCTTACATACAGGAGAATGTCCCATAAAAATTTCAGAATTTGATAAGGTCTTGTTTGCTTCCAATGATCCAATAAATTTACCCTATGTCTGAACTAGGCTAGAATAGGGCAGTTCAGGAAGGTCAGAATTCGGGGCTCATAACTCGAGCCCTACTAAGTCAAATGGAATGGAACTTTTTGTAAATGAAACTTTGTCCTATTATCTTTAATATGAGACCAATTTTATATGATTTGAATTCGTTTTTGAATTTTTAATGGATTTTTACTTTTAGATGTCTGATTTTGGCCAGCCACTGGGCAAGCCAAGGTAAAACCTAATTAACTTGAGCTATAATTATCAAAATTAGATGGGACCAAAGAGGTTAGAAAATAGACAAATAACACTTTAACATATCCAAAATTGAAATCCAAATGAGTTAAATAGAAATTGCGCTTGATTTACAAAAATCGGGTTCAATGTGAGTGTTGAGGCAGCAACTATGTTTTAAAAGTAATAATTGTGCCCATGAATTTGATGATTGAATTGTGAATAAAAATGTCATAATTTTTCTGTGCAATTGGTATTCTGATGTGCTAGCACTATTCATGGGGAAGCAAACTTGATCGGTTATGCTGTCAAATTTTCGGCAGAGAGTGTAAGATTAATGGATTGATAGTTTTACCAATTAAGTTGATTAATTATGAAGTTAAAATTATGAGTAAGTATATGTGGTGACCATGATGATCAAGCATGTATATTTGCATATGAATGAAGGAAGAATATATGAGATCCCCTCACTTGGAGGTAGTTATTTGGGTCCCTCCAGGTGAGGGCAGTTAAAATATAAAGATGTGGATCCCTTCACTCAGAGGCAGTTGCACATTGGGTCCCTCCCTGTGAATGCAGCTAAAACTTTTGGGTCCCTCTATGTAGGGGGCAGATGGCCAACTAAGTCCTTCCGATCTAGAGGCACGTGGGTCCCCTTGCGGGTCAGTACTGTGTGGCGACGATCACGAGTTGAGCTCACTCCTAGATCAGACTACCCAAGGACAGTAAACAATAAAGATTAAAGCACATGCAAGCATTCCACTCACATGAGGCATGACATCGACCCAGCTAGTGCGAGTATAGGGGATAGGGCTTACATGAGGCATGGCATGACCCAACTAGTGTAAGTACCAAAAATTTATGGTGGCATCGTCCATGACATTAACTCATTACAGAGCAAAGAAAGTTAAAGAAAGACATCAGTGCATTTGCATGAATTCAAAAATGAGAATTTCCATAATGACATCCCATGTTCTATTGATGCAGAAGTTGTTCTATCAACTTATGCTGTGATTATTCTCCAATATGATATATTACCAATGTGACTCAAATGCATGAATAAAATGAACTCTGCTTCGGACAATATATTTTCAACTATAAAATTGAACAGTCTAGTTAACATGCTCACATTTTTTTTATAATAAACCAAAGTAGCTGGAGATGACAACAATGACATTATATATGACAGTGAATGAATCCTACTGAGAATTTATAATTCTCACTCCTATTTTCTGTGTTATCTCTAGATAGCTCAAAAAATTTCGAAGACGACTGAAGTTACTGTGAAATAAGGTCCGCTCAGGCAATAGTAACAACTCTTGAGTGTGACACTATGACTTCAGCATAGTACCGTACTTGGGAGGGTGTTACATCCTCGATTTCGTCATCACGTCGGTCACCCTGGGATCGTGCTCATCAATCTTAGCCATCTCTTCCCTACTCTACCCTAGCTCGTGGTCGTCGATCTCCGCCGTGTCTTTGTCACTCATCGGCAGCTCGTCCACATCCGCCGTCGTTGCCACCGTCTCCCACATCCCGTGCCTTTCTTCTTTCCTGCTCTTAACTGTACTTCCACTGTGTCTTCGTCACTCACTGGCAGCTCGTCCACATCCACCGTCGTTGCCACCGTCTCCCACATCCCCTGCCTTTCTTCCTCTTTGCTCTTAACTGTACTTCCTAAGGTTTATTTTTGAATACTCCCCCTTTGTGCTGCACGATTTTAGACTGAGCACTGTTGTAAATTTTTTAGCCATGTTGTCAATTTTTCATCTGACTTATGTCAATGATGCATGCTAGAACTACTGTTGTTGTTTGGTTAATTAGACGAGAAAAATTTGATTATGAAATTAATTGTTTGACAATTTATGTATACTGATTGCCTGTAATAAGACTGGTTGGAGTTGGAGTAAAACTTATTTGAGTGGAGTAGACAAGTATGCTTTGTTTTTCTTTATGTCTTGATGTTGGTTATTGCTTTGCTTTGTTATTTGCTTTTCAAGTTATATGAAGCATTGAATTACAACTTGCCAAAAAATTACAATCAAAATTATGCCTAAATTTACGTGTATATGGCTAAATTATGACTTTTATTATCTGTATATATGAGGTAGGATGTCAAATCATATATTGATTAACCAGTTTAAGGGAAAAGCCCCGTCCCAAGATTTGTTCCTTAATAATGAAAATCGTGGGCCAAAATCAAAGGCCATTTGGGATCGGACAACAGCAAAGTTGTTTATTGATGCTTGTATGGAACAAGTGACAAAAGGTGAACGTAGCGAGCATACATTATCCAAAAAGGGTTGGAGAGATGTAATTGACCAATTTCGTACTATTAGTGGAAGAAATTATGATATGGTACAATTGAGAAATAAGTGGGATAATCTAAGAAAATAATGGATTGTGTGATACAATCTATTTCAAAATACAACTGAATTAAGGTGGAATAAGTACGATCTTTAAATCTTGAAAACATGACTACAGAATCCTTGTCTCTAGCTAGAGAATCCATAAGTACGATCATCCAGCAAAGAGCAAAGTTAAATAGGTACAATCATCCCAAATATATAAAGTTCCTCTGCTACATATATATATATATATATAGCGTATCACATGAGAGGAGTGGTTTATTGTGAGAATGAGAGAAGTAAATCTGGCTTGTATAACCATACATAGATGGTTAAGAGTTAAAGTTGTTTAATGGTCATATGATCACTTAAAAAAATCATGTGACTTTATATTTTAATCTTGATCATTCACATAAAATTCAATAGTTAAAATTTACTTCTCTCACTTTCACAATAAACTACTCCTCTTATATGATACATTCCATATATATATATATAGAGAGAGAGAGAGAGAGAGATCAAAATAACTAAATAGATCTATTTATCTATCAAGTGGAGAATAAAAAAGAAAGGTCCTAGATACTAGTTCATCAGATGATCACATAGAAAATTAGATAAAATGATAAATTAGATAAATTTATTAAAAAATTATAACTAAATTCAAAATTTTATTTATTGAATTAGAATATCTCTTATAATAATCAAATTTCAAATAAATTAAAATTAACTTTTATACATTTAACACATAAATAAAAATGTTAATTATAACTTCTTTATTATAATATGTTATACCAAAAGATTATAAACTATATATATATATATATATATATAACAAATCATTTTTACCCAAAAAAAAAATTCAGTATTATTGCCTTTATTTTTAATATTTTTATAAATTTAAAATCTAATAAAACAAATATAACAAAAATAATCACTGATTTATTAACTCTGCATGCCACAAACACACAGAGCCCATTTATACACTTTTAGAGTCAAGATTCCTTCAATTCAGCATATGGTGGATGCTATTGTAGCCTTTCATATTTTGCCCTGATGTATGGTGAAAGAATTCTCCTTCTACATTTCGCCCTGCTGTATGGCAAAATGTGTTTACATATCCCACACATCTTTATTTATCCAAATTATCCCACATTATTATATTTTTAACATATAATTCCCATATAAAAATTAAAACTTTGAAAAATACTTTAATTTTCATTCCATAAATGAATTATCCAATAACTGGATGTCTACCCAAGGCGTGATTTATTATGTTAAATCGACTGCACAAAATCTAAACCATTCAATTTATTTTGATAATATCAGAATGGCCATTGACCGGAGCATCAGTGTTGAGGTATATAATTGGACCATTTTAAAATCCCCCAACATTTCCACCTATTGAACAAAAAGTAAATCCACAAAAATCAATTTAATTGATGATAATAATTGTTAGTTTGGAAAAATAAATAAAAGTATGTTAAGAAAAAGAAAAATATAAATATCGCCTCATAAAGCAGAGAATTACCAATCTGTTCTTCAAAAAAAAAAAAATATAATTCCCGATTTCATAAATGAATTTAAAATAAAATTACCATTTTCTAAAATAAAATATTAATCGGTAAATACTAAAAAAACTATTTCTATCCTATTAAAAATAAAATGTATCAAACAAATTCCTTTTATATAAATCTATACAAGATATAGTATTCAATTACTTGATTAGACGATGAGTTAGAAAGCCATTATAATATTAATATAAATATATAAACTATAAAGCTATTATTTTTGTTTTTTCTGCTTCCATACCCGGTTGATCTGAGTAGAAAAATCGTAATTCTGGCGGCCATCGTGGAAATCAACCTTTTGCTCAAGCTCGACTTCGAATCCGACATCGATTTCAAACATTGTTCTCTTTAATGTTTGAGTTTTGATCACTTTCGCATTTGCAAAGAGCAAAACCATTAGTTTTGTCGAGTAAGGACTGGTGGGGCTTCAGTGATTTAGTTTTTTTTTTTTTTCTTTCTCTGCACGGGTTTATGCTTGCGGTTCTGATATACGTGTTGGGGTCTGTTTGTTAGTGTCTGGAGGTAAATGGATGAGAAAGGTTTTTATGTTGTATTAGTCAGTAACCTTTGATTTTAATGCTTTTTGGTTCGTTAGATGTTCGTAGAAGTTGTGACACTTCGTTTGATTTTAATGCAATATATATATATATATATATTTTTGGCTTTATTTATGAATATTCTGGTTTTTGTTGTGGGAACTCTAATGTGATATGTATCTGGAAAAGCGATATTACTCGAAAAAATGTTCATATATTTATCATTTAAGTCCTATCTTGTGTTTCAGATAGCAGACATTTCCTATAACCATAATAAAACCTAACTTGAAGTAAGCAATCTTCTAAGACTTTCCAAAAGCCATTTAATATTCAAATATGGTTCCGTTTCTGTTATGATTACTCTTACATTGCCTAAATAACTAACCAGACTCCCCAAAATTTATTCCTAGGAGAATTCAAATAAAATTATTGAAAACAAAATGTCTCTATCTGACCCTCATTTTAGCTGCATCAAAATGTCTCTATTCTGTCTATTTCAATAACAATAGCTGTATATTTTGTTTCTATTCTTGAAACTGACTTTTCTTCTTTTACTTGTTCTCAAAAAGGCAAGAGTAGTAGTTAACACACTGGTCTCCCTTAGATATGAACTCAATTGCAAGACATTTGTCAAGCTTATTCAGAAAGTCAGGTTACACCTCTGAACCCTTGAATAGTGAGCATCATCAACTGTAGCAGCTTCAGCAATGCAGAGGTATATGAATCGAGGTCATAAATGGGAACTTGGAATAGGCACTGGCATTGATGCAGCGTATGATGCAATCCAGTGGGATTGAGAAGATGATAAAGCATGAACAGAGATTCCATATCCAGAACTCCGAGAAGCGAGTTCTAGCCTGACAGAACTTAAAGCGGAAGATTCGATCCAAGGACCTTGCTATGAAACTTAAGACCATTATGATCAAGAAAGTCAGGTAATTAGAGGCTGTATCAAAGGCCAATTTTTCTCAGTTAGAACATGTTAAGATATGCACTTTGACTCTGCATCACATTTTTTTTAGAGTGTGTTTGGTAGAGGCGTAAAAGTGGAGGAGAAAATTTTCACATCCTGCCATGTTTAGGATGTTCTAGGTAATTTTACAATGAAGCTAACTTAAAATGGATGTTCTAAGTAATACATTTTTAGTTATAAATTGTATTTCTTTGGATACGTCCTGCTGTGGTAAGGGGCAAGATATATTATAATGTTAGTTAACTTAAAATTACCTAGAACATCCTGCTGTGGTGTGAATGATTCTGAGTGACAAAATTATGGTGTATGTAACTGCAAATAATATTTCCCTTGCTATTATTCAGTGACAATAGATCTTCATGTGAATCTCAAGCTTTTCTCTTAATCTTGGCTAAGAATATCTTAGTATTTGGAAATTTCTTAGAAAGGAAATAGGCTCAAAATAATGAAGACGTGCTCATCTTGTAGCTTCATTTTGTCCATCTAGCCTGCAATATATGAGCAAAGTGATATGTGAACTTTTAGCTGAAGTGAGAAATAATTTTGCCTCAATTTTATGAAGAAACTTCTCTGTCAGAATGATCCTGAAGATGTTATTCTTGGATCTGTTGTTTTGTTCACTTGTTAATTCCAGGTTTGTAAGTAATGGTAATCCTATGACCTATGGGAAATTTTGCAATGAAGGGACATCTTCTTGGAAACTATTGACAAAGCTATGTTGTAAATTCACATGACATTTAGTTATTCTTAAATTCAAGCATTGAGGGGAAGCATTCAACTTCTACCCTTCTAGATGAATGCATTTCCAGCCAAATTTACGGTCATTTTCTGGTCATCAGTATTCACTCTTAGGCTAGTAGTTGTTTCTCAATGGTTATGAGTTGTTGTCAACTTGTCATCATCTTGGGAAATATTAATCAACAATCCAGCACTGGTTCTGATGTGGATAATATTTGTTTCTTGATAATTTTATTTGATGATAACTTCTTGTTACCAAGGAACCGTTGATATTTCTTCTTTGTCACCACTTCTATGGAGGCATGCCTGCCATGTTGTTATTCCTTCAATGTTTCAGTATTGGAGTTAGCATAAAATTGAAGTTCAAATTGTATCTAATGAATATTATATTGAGCCAATTGTGGTTTTGTGCTTATTTCATTTCCTTGTACCTGAACTTGTCAACTTTGGTCTTTTAGAAATTTACTTTTCTTAAGTTTGTTTTTGCTTTCTATTTGCACTGAAATATTCTATTGCACTATGGCAGGGGTCTATGAGAATGTTGCAGTATTATTGCTCAAAAAATGGCTGCGTAAGGTGCGGTTATTTTGTAAGTGGTCCCTTCAACTGGCAAATTCTTTCGAACGGCCTATGCGGTCATATGTATGTACTCTGGCAGTTGTGATCTTGGGGATCATTTGCATCGTTGTTATATAATTTAGTAGGAATAAACTAGATATTTTATGATAATGGTATGACAGCGGTAATTTTGTTTTATTAATTTCCGAGTCTTTGTGAATATATACGAACTTCCTAAGTTGTGATATAAACAGCTTTCAATCATTTAATTTCAATTTTAAAGGGCATGATCCTTACAACGAATATTATTCATTTCAAGAAGAGAAAAAATGAACCTTTTGTAGAAGAGGAAGACTTGCAATCAAATTTCTATTCTAAATGATCAAGTTCTCTGTTAAATAAGACCTTGGTCTTATTTCTCAAAACAGTTTTTTTATGATAGATTGATCGGGATTTCAAGTCTTATTTATACAAGGAATCACACTAAATAAAAAATAAATGTAACTAATTGTATGCATGAAGTCAAAAGTTCGAACTTAATTGCTATTGATGTATCAAAACAAAAAAAAAAATAATGTAACTAATTGTAAACTAATGCTGGCTAACTATAATTCCTGTCCATCCTTGTTTTAAACAAAAAATAAAAAAAATCGTAAATACTAATAGCAATAGATTTTCTTATATGTTTCTAAAATGCAGGTGCGATAAAATTCATAATTATAATTATCGATGAAAAGTACTTAGAATTAAAAATTTTATAAGGTATAAACACATATACGGTAAAATTTTATTTAGAAGCTCATGTTAACACTGCATATTTTAATTAAAAGGATAATTTAGAGATATGACAACAAATAATTAAAAATGATAAGCTAGATGACTGAATATTCAACTGAAGATATCAATTTGTGCTGTCTCTTGGAATACAAGTTTGCACAAGCTGATTGAATTGATGGTGACACAGAGCAATTTCAAAATGGTCCCCATGAGCCAGGCTATTTCTTGAAATGAGATTAGAAGGCTGAACATGCTTTTGATTGAGGTAAGTCTTCTCAGGATTTGGTTCCAGAATCCCTTGAATTTGGTAGCTAGCTAGTGCAAAAATTCTATCGTTACTTGAATCGACTCTCATTAAAGCCTTTTAATTCCTTTCATCAGTTTGGGAAGGAAGGGACAAGAAGGAGCCATGTGCCCTTATATTTTTAAATATTTAATTCTTATATTATAAGAAAAAGGAGATGCTACGGATTTTTTCATATAGGTTTTAAATTAATTATCACGGAATTTTGAGAACTTTATTGGTGGATTTTTGGCAAAGAAAAATCGTAGGTGTGACAGATATAAATTGTTGCTAAAAACTATTAATAGTGACAATGTTTCTGAATTTTCAAAAGAGTTCCAGGGGAATGAAGCGCATGTTTCAAGAATATGGTGAAGATAGAATGTTACACAAAATAATTTGGATACTAGCATCAGTAAAACAAAGTTTTATTATACCTTTTAGGAGTGTTTGCGGTGCAATTTGGATCAATTTTGAGCAAATAATTCATCTAATCTAAACAATAAAATATATAGCGATTTGGATTGGATCGATTTAGTTTAGATTTTAAATCTGACCCAATCCGAATTAATCTTTTGCGGTTTGGATTGGATTGGTTTAATCGGTTTTTTTATAAAAGAAAATATTAAGTATAAAATATTATAAATAAATTAATAAAATAAATCAATAAAAATAAAAATGACTAATATAATATGCATAACATGGTATTTATATGAAAATAACATAAAAATATAGAAAATTATGTAATAAATTAAAATTATTATAAGTAAAAGTACAAAATTAAAAATAAAAAATTACATTAGATGGTATTATTTGGTTTGGATTAGATTGGATTGATTTTGAAAATTAAATCTGAAATCTGATTCGATCCAAGCGGTTTATGAAAAATAAGATCCAATCCAATCCAAACTTTTGCCGTTTTGATCGATTTTCGGTTTGGATTGAATTGATTTAATGATTTTGATTGGATTAGATTGAAATTGAACACTCTTAATACCTTTATATTAATCTTCTATGATAGGGTATGTTGCTGCTTATTAGTATGTAGTACCACTCCTATTTGATTAACATTTATGAAATTTCTCTTAAATATCCTTCTTCTTATTCATTAATTAAAATAGAAATCTAATTTTAAATATTTATTATCAATCATAATTTCATTTAAATTTGTTATTTACCTTTAAATTAAAAAATTATTTTTTTTTGAAAAATCTTTAATATTGCCATTTTTTATTTTTATGTACAATTAAATTATTCAACACAACTATTTCAAATTAAATATTGAATTATTTTCTTCAAAATTTTCTTAATATATAACAATTAATTAAAAAATAAATCATAAGTATTTTTAAAAGCAGAGAGTAAAATGAATAACAATAAAAGTAACTTAAACTAATAAGCATGTAAATCTGGAGGAAGGCAACTTAGTATATATATATATTTATACGGTCTTACTTAAAATAATTATTTTCAATATTTTACAAAAGCTTCTTTTAGTTATACTATTTTTTGCCTTTGTAATCTATTCTTATTTAATTTTTGTAGAAAAATTTATCTTTTGCTTATTCTTTTTTTTCTTCATAAAACGTGCTAAATTATATTTTCACGTATGAATAAGAAAATACATGATTATGACTCTAATTAGTTTTATTGACCTTAAATATACTCTAGAAGCTGAATTTGATTTTTTACTTCGCATAAGTGTGATAATTTCTCTACTTTAATGTTTTAATATTCTACAAATATTATATGAATGAAAAATAAGCAAGTCAAAAAAAAAAAGTAAAAAAAGCTTAAAAATTTTTTATTAACATATTGTAAATTTGGAATAAATAAAATAGCTCTTGATATTAGTTACTTAAGAGCTTACTTAATAAATATTGTCAGTGTAAAAACTTTACATTATCATTCAATAACATGTTAATCTATTTGATGAGTTCGATGTTTCATATATTGTCAAATTCTTAATTGATGTGCCAATATACAATTAAATATTAGAGTAAAATTTTTTATATTGACAATATATACTAAATAAATATGAATTTAATTTTGATACATTACAATATAAAAGAGTACATTTCACATAGATATCTAATTATATATTATTACATCAATAAAATTGTTTAACTTGATTATCTACTACATTGAAAGTCTTGCAAATAAAAACTTATGATTGAATAATTGTATAAAACTCTTTTACATTGATAGTGCATCAAAATTAATCTAAATAAATATATAACTAATTAATTTAATGCATCAAGTTACCTTAATTTTTAAAAACAGAGATGATAAACAATAAAAAATCACAATAAATACTAAGGAGTTAATACCAACAAATTGTGATAATATATGTTTATTTTTTTATTTTTGTTATGTATATAAATACTAGATGGTAAAAATATTAGGTATGCATATAGAGTATTATGATTTATTAGTTTGCCTTTATTATTATTCACTTTTACTTATTATTATTTTTAAATAGTCACTACTATAATATTTAAATAATTATTATATCAAAAAAACTTTTAAAAATAATTTAATATTTAAATTTATATAGTTAATTTCATGTAGAATAAAAAAATGTGATAATAATAATCTCAAAAAATAAATTATTTTTTAATTAAGTTAACAATAAAAGTTTAAATAAAGTTTATCATTGATAATAAATATTGAATATTAAATTATTAATTAATTTAAAAACAAAAACTATTTTAGAGAAACCAAATAAATATTGGTTAAATGAGAATTGCAATAGATAGGTAAGCAACTCCCATCTTCTTTTGCCAAGTGTTTGTTTTCCTAATTCTACTTTTTTAAGGTTGTTATGAATTATTATAATTATAATAGCTTGTAAAGTTGTATACCTGCTGATAATTTACTTTTCTTGATAGTGTTACGTTTGCTTCTATATGTTAGTTTAATATAATATTAATTACCTAATGCTTGAATATAAGAGACTATAGGATATCTATCCTGGTGAACAATAATAGTCACTTGTAGTTTGTAAACATGAGAAAAGACGACAATATATCAGGAGCGCACGTTCAAGGTTTGCATTCCGATCCGGGCCTGCGGTCTCACTTTCAAAGCCTAATGAAAACAGGAGTAAAACAGAGAAGTGAGCCCTCCAAAGATAATTAGCTAATAGGTAATGCTATTGCCTATTAGGTCAGTAGAAACCTCCAAAGATAACCAAGAACTCGCTCAAATGGTGGAAGATCCTAAAAATTAATACGTGATGCTACTAGGCGAGTAGAAACCAACCGGTCCAATGTGAACTCTCCAACCCGTTAATCGAAGACAACTATGAAGAAAATATTAATGGCAGTACTCTGTATGGAGATCTATGTGATGCTAGATGCATCTTTACTTGCTTAGAATCTTAATGACATGTAGTGAATAAATTTTTATACGCTTATAAAATATTACATAAATGTACTTACAACTAATAATAGAATAATATTTAAAATAAAATTTATTATTAAATTATATTCTTAAATTATTTTATTATTAATTATAAGTATAATCTATGCAACACCCCAAAAATACTAAAAAATTTCTCTACGTAATGTAGGTGCTACAATTGGTTTGACTGACTTCTTGTTGAGAGCCAGCCACATACCTGCAACACTTCAATTATATATGCGAATGCAAGAAAGTAAGTGACGCAGCCACTTTTGACAAAGGCAAACTTAAATGAGGGTGCGGTGTAGTTTGTTCTTTGGGTGCATCATGGGAGGAGAGAAATTTTTCTTCCCGCGTTTGTCAGAAAGATTGGTCAAGCTGAGTTAGCCTTTGATAGAGGTAAATCTACTCAGGATGTGGTTCTAGAGTCCCTTGAATATGGTTGCTAGCGAGTTCAAAAATTCTATCATGACTGAATATGGGTCACGAATCGAGTCCAATCGAGGCCTATTGATTCCTTTCGTCAGTTGGGGAGGGAGAGGACAAGAAGGATCCACGTGTTCCAATATTTTGAAGTATTTAATTCTTATATTAGGAAAAATAAAAGAGAAATGCTCCTTGGACATGTTAAACCTCGCCGACATCCCATGCCCCTATTGTTTTCTTACTTCCCCATTTGATCTTTTTCCTATATATATATATATATATATATATATATATATATATATATATTTTTCATTTTTTGGTCTTGATAGATTAAACTAGAATGTCATGGAATTTTGAGTATTTTGTTGGCGGACTTACGGCAAAGGAGAATCGTAGGCGAAACAGATCGTTTCCTCAATTACTAAAAAGGATATATATTAGAATGTTAGTTTTGTCTTTTTCTTCATTTCATCATTTTTAAATATATTAATTTAAAAAATTATATAAATATATTATTATATTTTCTAAAAACTTTTGAGTCTGATATTAAATTAAATATAAAAATTTATAATAAATAAATTATATATAAGATATTGTAATTAAATTCAAAATATTAATTAATCAAGTGGTAATATTTTCATATAATAAACAGTAATATACATAAAATAATTAATGAATAATTTATTATATAGCACTGTTTTTTGTGAAAAATATAGGTAGAAACACTTATGAAATAAAATATGAGAATAATAAATTGCAAAAGTATTTTAAATTAAATTCTTGAAAATTAGCCAAAAAAATTAAACGGGTAAATAAAAGGCTATGATGTGAATTATATATTTTTTAAAAATAAGATAAAAAAGTAACGTGATTTTGGTTAATAAGAAAATAACAAAAACTTGTTTATACTTTTGTTTTTTTGATAAAAAAAAACCTTGTTATACTCAAACCTTAGTTTGGAAATAAAATCAAACTAAAATCATATATAAACGTGGCTTTTTACCAAACATCTTTAATTGGTGGGAACATTATTTTGAGGTCTTTAGAGTCCCGCATGGAATGGAGCAAGTCTTGGAGATGTTTGTGGGGTTCCTTAAGCGGGGCTGAAACGACTTTAATACTCACCCAAAGCCGGACAGCTGATTTTATTAGGCTGTAATGCTAGATATAGCGACAGATGTAGGAAATACATGTTGTAGGGTCAGAAGTAAATAGTAAAATAAAAATATTAAATTAGTTATATTTATTATTATTTTCTTTTTGTGGGTAAACGGGGCAAATGTCCCAACAAAACAAACTAAACAAATGGTCTAGGCAGGATTACACCTACCAAGTCCTCAAGCAAAATAGAACAAACACAACTTGGAGGAATAAAATAAAAAAAAAAGCTCCGATTGGCTAAGAAAGGCCCATGTTAGCCATGCAATCAGCAGCGCGATTCTCCTCTCTGAAAATGTGGCTCATATGAACTACCCAATTTCTATTTAGCAACTCTTGAACTTTAGCAATCACCAAAGTATAAGGGTGTTTTCTATCCACCCCTTTTCAAATAAGAGAAATGGCTGAAGTTGAGTCCATCTCTAGTACAACTCGCCGATGACCATGCCTCCAAGCCATATCAAGAGCATAGAAAGCCCCCCAAATTTTAGCAACAGTAATAGGACAAATACCAAGGTTGACAGAAAAACCATGAAGAAACTATCCTGACTCATCACGGGCCAGCCCACCACAAGACGCTTTCCTATTGATAAGAGCCGAACCATCCCAATTCAACTTGATCCAGTCCATTGCAAGCCTCACCCAAGAATAAATCTAGTTTTTTTAACTGGCCTATCAAGAGGATTAAGCAAGCTTGAATATAATTGCTACGATCGAAACACAGACCAAAACTTAGCAAAAGTATCATCCTCGGAAAGAGTTATTAGATAAAAAATTTTCTGATTTCGAATCCTCCAAAGATGGTGAACACTTGAAGCAAAAACATCCAGCCAAGAAAACCCAGGAAATATGTCATACTGGCTCAAGTTCCACTCTAACCAAGAGTGGATAGTTGCAGTATAAAAATGAGGATATTGAATGGGACAAATCAACCTAGACCAAAAATCCATAGCTATAGGACAATCCCTCATCACATGAAGTGAAGTCTCGTGAACATGTAAACTACATCTAAGGCAGTTAGGATCATCCAAGACATGACCAAAATACCTGAAAAAATTTGTTGATAAGGCATCCGCAGCAACTTGCCAAAGAAAAACTTTAACCCGCTCCATGCCTTTCCATTTCCAAATAAGTTAGAATAAAGGATCCTGTGTCATCAATTGAGTATTACCAATATAATCATAGGATGATCGAATAGATAAGTCTCCATCATGGCTACCTTTCCAAGCAATACAGTCAGCATTCCCAAGGCTACAGGAGGTGCAATACCAGCTATATAATCACAAACATGATCAGGAAGAAAAGACATCAACCTACTCCAATCCCAGTTACCATTACTATTAACAAAATCAGCAACTGACTTCTCCAAATCATCATTAGATAAATTGACAGTAGTATGATTAGACAGGCAACCCATCTGAGGAACCCAGTTATGCCTTCAAAATTTGATGGATTGACCACCGCCAAGACGCCAAACTAAATTATCTTCAACCATAGGCCAAGCTGCCACAATTCCCTTCCATAAATTAGAAGCTCTTGGTTTGAGAGAAACAAAAGGAATAAGGTCCGAACCACATTTATACTTGCTACGGAGCACCTTGACCCACAACTCATCACGATTCTGGATAAGACTCCGACCAAGCTTGGTCATAAAAGCCAAATTAGAATCCTTAGCATAGTAAAGACCGAGACCACCTGCAGTTTTAGGCTTGCAAATGCTATCCTATTTACAAAGACGAAGCTTCTTCTTACTCCCAACAACACCTCACATAAATCCCCTGCACACACCATCAATGTTTTGACAAACTGCTTGAAGGAGGAAAGCAGTTTGCATCTGATAAATAGGGGTGGCAGCTAGAACTGAAGAGCAGAGAGTAATTCTACCAGCCAAAGATAATGCATTTGCCTTTCAAGAACTCATGCGCTTTAACAGATTATTAGTGACAAACTAAAAAACTTGCATGAGGTCCTTGTGTGATGTAAAGGCACACCAAGATACTTTCCTAAGTCTCCGATTAAACCAAAACCGAAAGCCTTCGAAATCTTCGTGGCTCTAGAGTACTGAACATTATTAGAGAAGAAAATTTTAGTTTTCCCCTTACTAACCTTTTGGCCAGAGCTATTTGCAAAAGTCTCTAAATAATTCTTGATAATCTCAACCTGATCCATGCATGCCTCAACAAAAATAAATAAATCATCTACGAAGCACAGATAGGTAATAGGAGGACCACAGCAAGAGATAGAAACAGGCTTCCACCATCCCTGATCCACCGCATAGGTAATAAGGCGAGAGAGCCTTTCAATAAAAATAACAAACAAATAAGGGGAAAGAGGATCTCCTTGTCGTATACCTATAGAAGGAGAAAATTTACCAGTGGTTTCACCATTCCATAGAATGCTCATAGACGTTGAAGAAATATAGCTCCAAACAAGAGAAACAAGATGATCATTTAAGCCTAAGTCCCTTAAAGAATCCACTACAAACTGCCAATTTAAATGGTCATAAGCTTTCTCAAGATCTATTTTGATAGCCATATAACCTTTTTGACCTTTGACAGATCTCATTTTTTGAATGACTTCTAGAGCAACAAATATATTATTAGCCCCACTCTTACCCCTAATAAAACCACATTGAGTAGGAGCTATCACATTAGGCATAATTCTCTTCAGCCTATTAGCTATAATTTTAGTAACCACTTTGTAAGCTACATTACAGAGGCTAATAGGTCTAAACTGCTTCACAGACTCAGGATTATCAACCTTAGGTATTAAGGAGATAAAAGTCTGGTTAACATCTTTCACATTCTGAGGGTTTTGAAATATACTGAAAACCAAATTACACAAAGACCCACCTATAACATCCCACTGACTTTGAAAAAATAAAGCATGTAGTCCATTAGGCCCAGGAGCTCTCCGTGGACCCATGGAAAATAATGTCTCCTTAATCTCCTCACTAGTCAAAGGATGATGAACAAACTCCCAATCAACAAAGGAAACAGAGGGAAAACATACAGTCAGAGGAAAAGTATTAGCCACAACATCCTCGTATACAAGTCCTGAAAAAAGTTTCTGGTCATCTGATGAAGTTGATCACTGTCCTGAATCCAATCACCATTCGAATCCCTTAATGCCATAATCTTGTTTCTTCTTCTTCTTCTAGCCAAAGTGGATGGGGGGAAAAAAGTGGTATTCTTGTCACCTTGAGAAATCCATCTACACCAAGATTTCTGAGCCCACAATGCTTCTTCCTCAAATAGAATAACTTCATAGTCCCACCATAATTGTTTCTGAAGATTGTCCAAGAAAGGATTCACTTTTGAGTTCAAGACCCTTTGAATGCCATGAAGACGTTTAAGAATTCTCTCCTTCCTCCTCTGAATGTTACCAAACATCACGGTTCCACGCTTTTGCAGCATTTGTGAATGCATTAATATTATCAACCCAATCCATAGAAATGTTCCAATTATTCTGCACTAGATCAGCAAAAGAAGTATGACTAAGCCAAGCTGAAATAAACTTAAAAGGCTTCAGCCTACGGGGATGTGCTAATTCAGTTCCAGACCTGAACCAAAGGGGTTAGTGATCTGAATTATACATGGGAAGGACAACACACAACTCAGAGAAAGTATTAAACCATTGCTGATTTACAAGAACCCGATCCAATCTCTCCGTCAAATTCGAACGTCTCCAAGTGTAAGGAGGACCCTAGAAACCAGAATCTAATAAATTGCAAAATTCCATACATTCCCTGAATAAAGAGCAACTCTTTCGGTCATTAGCAGCTCCCTTAATCTCATGATCAAATGGGACTAAATTAAAATCTCCTGCCACCACCCGGGGACTATGACAAATACCACTGATATTCTTCAAAGCATTCCAAAGCTCTGCTTTTAGCGATCATTGAGGCTTAGCATAACAAGCTGAAAAAACCATTCGTCACCCCCCTGACCCATTACTTTTAGATGAACCATTTGCTTGTCAGAATAGATTACATCAACCTTCCAGATAGAAAAATCCCAAAAATCCTACACACCACCAACAAGACCATCCGAATGAATTCTAAACTAACCATCAAAACCAAAACACTTAGCCACCTTGTCAGCCTTTGTTCCACTCAACTTTGGCTCCAAGAGGACAAGCATCGAGAATTTATAAGAATTTCGAAGATCTTTAATGAAGCCCCCAAAAACCCATTTTGCAGCTCCCCTACAATTCCAAATAACAGTGTTTATTTGTACTGTCATAGGAACACAGCAAAAGAATAAAGAAAGACCATCAAACCCCAGCCAGTGACTCCATCTTGTCATCCGAGCCCCTGTCCTTACCATCAGCACTCTCAGGCACCACTTCCTAATCACTAATGTCAACTATCACGTCTTCCACCACCATATCACTATCAGGCGAATGCATCTTGAGATCAAGCATTACATCCAGTTGCGATTTGTAACCTTGATTTTCCATCTCAACAGGCTTATGGAATTCCTTGGCTAAAAGCATTTTTAGGGAACAAGAATCGGAAGGAACAATCCTGTTGGAGGCCTTATGTTTTTTCACCACTCCTTCAAGCTCCGCTCCCAGAGAATAGCCCCTCAACAACCCCTTCTCCTTCTTCGATGTTTTGTCTGCAATACTCGGAACTTTACTCTTCCCTGAATCTGACATAAGGGTCTTTCTAGCATTCCCAATATTCTTTGCCATTGATCGTTCTTTAGCCCGGAATGGAGTAACTTTCACTTGGGCCTCCGTGTTTTGACCAGTTTGGCCCAGGTCAGTTAGTCTAACTTTGTGAGGTTGGATTGGGCTTATAACTTTTTTCTTAACCTTAACAAGTTCCCACTTCGGCTCCTTAAGTACCTCACGTGACTTGTATGCCTCCACATTATTATCCATCTCCATGTGCTCCTCTGCATGATGCTTGGACGTGCCTTCATCCTCCCTCAAGCCATCAAATCTGTTGCTTGAATTTGGAGCCTGATTCTTTTCCATGATCTTAGCCTTACCTCTATTATCTGCTTGAGATTTCCTCCGTGGTTTTTGAACAATTAGCCAATCTCCATGCGGATTCTCAGGGATTGCCAACCCACTGCTGCTTGTGCCATTTGCGATCACCTCAGGTTGCCTTTCCACCATGGCTTGCACCACCATCAGCTTTCCATTCTCTTGCTAAGGATTAGACACTTGCTTCTCACCGCTTTTTGGGTTGGAGCAATCTTTGGAGTGATGTCCATAACAACCACATTGCACACAAATTATGCGCAACCCCTTATACTCTACCCTATACCACTCATCCTCCACCATAATACATCCCAAAACAGGCTTCGTAAGATCAATTTCAACGCAAACTCTAGTGAATTTGCCACAAGAAGCCTGTATGGTGTTATGGTCTATTTTAACTGGAATACGAACACCATTGGCTAAAGTGAATAGAACATCTTCATCATAGTATGCCATGTTGAGACATGGAAATCTAATCCAAACAAGAGTTTTATCCACTACAAAGTCTCTCAACCAAGTTCGAACTACCAAGTAATGATCAAATAACATCCAGGGACCCCCCTCTACGACTTTAGATCTGTCCACCTCCTCATCAAACTTGATCAAGAAGAAGCCAAAATCCAAATCAATAATGTTGAAACCTCCAGAAGGCTTCCATAACTTTTGAAGCCGATCTCTCATCGTGAAATACCCGACATTTCTTCCTAGCAACTTTACCACCAAGGCATCCTTCCATGGCATGCTAATTTGATCCAAAATCTTCCTTTCAAAAGTGAACTTTGGATATAGACGATCACCTGATACAAATAATAACAGTAGGGGGTCCATTCAGAACATACACGTGGCAAGTGATCCGAGTCATGAGGCAACGAATTCACAAGCAATGGGGAAAGTGAGGAAAAGCACCAGAATTGGCCAAAGACCGAAGAGGCTCGAGGATTATATCTGCTAGGGGTACCAAGAAAAGGCAGTTTTGGCATGTGAGTTCCTACCTTCTCTGCATATACGTTTTCTTCTCATCTGGAATATTCTTCGTATCTCTTCTTCCTTGTTCTGATTATCGATTCTCATCTCAGGTGGTCTCAACGGATTGGACAAGAACCAGATCCCTTTGACCTTATCGATATATATTTCACCTTTATTTGATTTTGGACAGTTGGACTCATTCTATTTGCTGATATAGAGAGTATACTGCACACATACTATTTGGTTTTATTTTCATATAGAAACTTTACTTCAGAGAAGATACAGTTGTATCATCACCCTCCAAAAGTTCCATGCGTGCTATATTGTCCTTCAGCAAGTTGACTTGATCCTTTCTCTTCTTTAATGGTTGACGCCCCATCAATTTGTCCTTGAACGACACTCCTTGGTTCCCAACACCCATAGTGCCACCTCCATCAGGAGGGTCCTGTGGTGGCGGTGAAACCATCCTTCGGCGTACACTATTGATTCGGCCTAATGATTCTCTTTTGCCGCAGATTCTAACTCGCTCTGGAACAACAAGGTTGCAAGGATATTACGTATTCCGCTACGTCATCTTTTTTTTTTTTTTTTTCCTAAAGTATGTTGGAGCACATCCTCTTTGCATTTTGATCTATTACAACCAGTTATATTTAATTTTTAATCTCACATATCACAAATAAATATATAACTTTATTAATAATTGAGAATTATAGGTAAAATTTTTAAGTATATATATATTTTAAATAACTTAACTTATTATTTCATTAACATATTTTAAAAAATATATGAAAATTTTAAAATTCTGTTGACCATTACTACTAAATAGATGTGAGTTGAAATATTTTGGTATTAAAATATTAGAAAGTTGTATAAAATAATATTCATTTAATTATAAGTCATATGCAGGATTATCAAATTAGTCTTGTATAAAGTCATTAAAAATAATCTAATAATAGGAAATTTGAGTGGTATTCATGAGGTCAACGATTCGAAACTCGTTGTCATTGATGTACAAAAAAAAAAATGTCTTATACATATTAAATATATGGGTAGTTCAATTTGTCTTTATACCTTCAAAATAAGAGGTGAACGGTAGCAAGTGATTGAGTTTAGTAGCTCCTCGTATGAAATTATTGACTCTGGAGATATAAAAATATGAAGAAGGCAAAATTGTTTCAAGCACCAACAGAACCAAAGGCGTCCCTTGTTCCAAAGAGGAGGGGATGGGTTATTCACATTTCATTTGATGGTCAAAGGCGAATTGAAAGCTAAGCAGTGGTTATTCTAAGGATTCCCCCGAGGAGAAATAGAGATGTCTCCTACACCGAACCATGCGGAAGTAGTGAAGTAATTTCATAGAGCCATTCGGTCTAAATACTACATGAAGAACATAAGTCAGATGAAGGAACAGGAAGACCTAGGATGTAGAAGACATAATTGTATTTTATATACTCTAAATTTATTATATTTTTAAAGTTATGGTATTTTAAAGTTATAATTTTGATTGTATAGATTAAACCTAAGTGAGTTAAAATTTATAATATTTAAAAAATACATAATAAAATATATAATTAAAATTTTAGATTTTATGGAGATGATCAACTTATATTAATATGAGTTTTTTTTTTTGGTGACCAAAAGGTTTAGGTTAAAAGAAATATTCCCTCAATGCAATGTAAGAAACATATATCTTACATCATTAAATAATTTTTTATTAAAGAAATATTTTACAAAACTCATTATTAGATTGAAAGTTTATATTTTATAAATAATATTTATAAAATTTTATATTAATTAATATGAAATTGTTTAATCCATTTTTTTATATGTATCTAAATTAATACAATAAATATTTTTTAAATATACATAAATAAAAATTATTCGATTATATTCTTATTGATAAGATTTTGTTTTAAAAGTTGGCACAAATAATTAACGTTATAAGTAATTAAAATTCAGTGACTAAATTAATACAAACTATGCGCTATAAAAAGTGATTAAAGGTATAAGTGTGAACCGATTCTTCCTCATGGGAAGGGAGGAGGGGACAATGCACCACTTGCCCATGCTTTAATTGATTTGATTGACTACTGTCTAGATAGCCACCCAATGACCTGCAAAACCTTAATTCTGCAAAGTTTCTACTTTCTATGAATATTCCAAAAACATTCAAAGCCTTTCGTTTTGTATACTCTAAATTCTTAGGAAAGGTTACAGCTTTGTCAAATGACGCGGCTCGGAAAAATGATACCCATCCTTTCATTTGAACAACAATTTTCGGTGGGTAGCAGCCTGGCAGTGGGCCAACCCCTCTTTCCCCTCCTCCCCCACGAGGCGGGTGGACAGCTTTAAGGGGAGTAGAGTGGATCAATTCGTATTAGTAATTTAAATTGAATGTATCAACCTACCCTATCTCATGACGATTTAGCGGGTTGGCCTACCAAAAAATAAAAAATAAAGAAAAAATATATTTTTTACATAAATTAATTAATCTAATTTAAAAAAATAAACAAAATTTTAATTAAATACAATAAAAGAATATCCATATAAAGAAACTTATTTTATTTAATCATCAAGTATTAAATTATTTATTCAACTCTAAAATAGTTAAAAATTACACTTCTTAATATTAATAAAATAGAACTTATAACAAAAATAATCACAATAGAGAAACTCACAAGCAAATATTCAAATTTAAACATATTAAAAAATTCATATTCCATAAATTAACTGTCTACAATAAAATATAAAATTTATAATCAACAAGACATCAACATAGTCTATAAAGCATAAATATAATCAATAATATAGTCCAAAAAAAATTATAGAGTCTACCAATGTTGCATAAATATCAACAAAAAAGGCTAAATATTGTGTATATTATGTAAGAAAAAAATGAAATAAAAAAAATTTAATCCATTGGCCAAACTTGTCATATCCCGCTTCAACCCACCAATTAAGCGGGTTGAAATTTTTTTGTGCATTAAAAATATCGACCCAACCCGCTAAAAATTGCGGATTATGCATATCAATCTAGCGGGTCATCTCTACTTGGTTGACAAAGTCTTTCGTTTCGTATACTCTAATCTCTAAAGCCATGTTTGGGAGGGTGATAAGTGAGGGAATAATAAAAAATGATATGATTAAATTTAAGTGAAGTGTGGTTGTTAATAAATTTAGAGGAGGGAATGGAGTGAAAAAGGAAGGTTAAAATGTCTCTCCTTTACTATTTAAACTCCAATTTTTTGTTTTTTCTTTTTAAATAGAGGATCAAGGACAGAATGAAATGATATTTGAAGTAAACTCCTTTTTTACGTACATAATCAAATAAGAGGATAATATGTATTTTTCTATTCTATTCCTTACTCCTTTTTTTCATTCCACTATTAGTCATTTTCTGTATTTAAATCTTCCAAACATTCCCTTAGGAAAAGTTACAGATTTGTCAAATATATGGAAAAAGGATACCATTTGTTTTGAACAATAGTTTTCACTGGGTTGCAGTCAGGCAGACAAAGTGGCATGTAGAACACTCTCTGAATGACTAATTAAAGTCAAGTTTCTAAAGAAGCCAAAAACAAAGAAACATGAATGAAGAAAAATTCCAAATAGTCGCTGTTCCAAGGAATTTAATTCTTCAGCTCAAGTTTCAGAGGGCGTGCCATAAGGTTATATAAAGGTTGAGCACCTTGAGTACACCAGCAAGCATACACTTTGATTCCAATCTTCACACGGGATCATGTTTTCCTCTACTTCACAAATGGTTATTATTTTGCTGTGGTTACTGTGTGCAAACGCAGTCAACTCTCTCACGGGCCAGGGAAGCTCGAATCATGTTCGTTGCAATGAAAAAGATCGACATGCGCTTTCAGTGTTTAGGCAAGGCATTGAAGATCCATCGAGGTGGCTCTCATCTTGGTCCACTGAAGAAGATTGCTGCAAATGGGTTGGAGTTCAATGTGACAACATCACAGGTAGAGTCATTATGCTAGACCTCCATTGTCCACTTGATAGTTCTGATATTACTACCCTTGGTAGGAGCTGTTTATTAGGAGGTGAAATCAACTTCTCACTGTTTGAACTTAAATTCCTAAGCTACTTGGACTTGAGTGGGCATGACTTTAAGTCCATTCATTTTCCACCTGTCCATGGCCATGCGAATGATCAAAGATCCCACAACTTGTCACTCAAAACCTCCTCCTTTCATACAAATTCTTCCAATCTTCTTTATCTGGACATATCAGAGAATTTAAACCTCCACATGGAAAGTCTTAAATGGGTTTCGCGTGTCCCTTCTCTGAAATATTTGAATTTGAGTGATGTAACCATAAGCCATGAGAGTCGCTGGCTTCAACAGTTGACAATGCTCCCTTCACTCGTGGAGTTAAGGTTGGGAGGTTGTTCTCTTGATGTCATCAGTCCATCTCTTGATTACGTTAATTTTACTTCACTTGCAGTACTTGATATTTCTGACAACTCTTTTGACTCGTTTCCCAAATGGTTATTTAACCTTAGTGGGAGTGTTTCTCATCTGGACCTTAATAATAATCATTTGCGAGGCCAAATACCTGCAACAATGATACATTTCCAACATTTGAAAACCTTGCATTTGGGCTCCAACAAACTAAACGGATCAATTCCGGAATGGATGGGGCAATACAAGCATTTAGAGGTGCTTGATCTTGTTGACAACTTATTTTCTGGCCCCATTCCTGTAGCCTTTGGAAATCTATCGTCATTGACATATTTAGATGTTAGCTACAATCGACTAAATGGAAGTCTTCCAAGAGATCTTGGGAAACTATCCGCACTGGAGACTCTGTTAATTGGGTACAATTCCTTGTCGGGCAACCTATCCGAGCAAAATTTCACCAAACTTCCAAACTTATATACTTTGAGCCTTGATGCAACCGCTTTTACTTTTCATTTTAGCGCCCACTGGCAGCCCCCTTTCCAGCTCCTAATAATTAGTATGGGAAAGTGCAAAGTAGGTCCTGAGTTTCCTTCATGGCTATATACACAAAGATTTTTGATTGTTCTGGACATTTCAAGCTCTGAACTTTCATTCAATGCCGATAAAGAGTTCTGGAGATTTGTAGCCCAAATTGACTCTGTCAATTTATACAATAATTCAATCACTGGGGACATATCTATCTCATTGATTAGCAACTCAGCAATTAATTTAAAAGCCAATAATCTCACAGGGAAATTGCCACGTTTATCTCCTGAAGTGCAGTTCTTCAGCATAGCTAACAATAGCTTGACAGGGCCTATTTCTCCTAGCTTGTGCCATAGCATGATTGGCAAATCAGAATTAGAAATTTTGGATCTCTCAAATAATCTTTTCTTTGGAAAATTTCCTGATTGTTGGATGCACCGAAAATCTTTGAGGCATTTGAACTTGGGGAGCAACAATCTAACTGGCAAAATTCCGGACTCTGTAAGTTCATTAACCGAGCTTCGGACTTTACGAGTTCATGACAATGGTTTGTCTGGAAATATTCCTGATTCACTTAAAAGTTGCAATGAGTTGTGGCTCCTTGATCTGCGGTTCAATGAGTTTACAGGAAACATTCCGAGTTGGATTAACGATTCTATTTTGGTCCTCTTGCTGCGATCAAACAAATTCAATGGTAGTATTCCATCGCACATATGTCAACTTTCCAATCTTCTGGTACTGGACCTTGCAAATAATAGGCTTTCTGGTCCAATACCGATGTGCTTATATAATATTACAGCGATGGTTTCAAGTGCTTTTCATCCTGAGTCGTTGCAACCATACTCAGAGTGGCAATATGGTTCATTTTTATACATGGATTACTTAGAAGATCTCAATTTGTTTGTGAAAAGCAACGAATTAGACTACTGGACCAATTTTATGCTTGTGCGCATAGTTGACCTCTCAAGCAATGAACTTTCAGGATTGATCCCTCCAGAGGTATTCAGTCTCTTTGCTTTGCAGTCTTTGAACTTGTCCCACAATCATTTACAGGGTGTGATACCTAGTAGCATTGGACACATGAGATTTTTGGAATCTTTAGACCTTTCAAACAACCTATTTACAGGTGAAATTCCTCAAAGCATGTCAAATTTATCTTTCCTGAATCACTTGAACTTGTCACACAATAATTTCAAGGGGAGGATTCCACTCGGCACCCAGCTTCAAAGCTTTGATGCATCTAGTTATATTGGAAATCCTGAACTTTGTGGAGATCCTCTTCCCAAAAAATGCACACAAGAGAAGAAACATAATAGCTCGAAATGGATGGAAGACAAAGAGAGTGATTTTAGATCCTCTTTCAACATTGGCATGGGAGTTGGCTTTGCTGTTGGTTTTTGGGGTGTTTGTGGCACCATTTTCTTCGTCAGGAAATGGAGGCATGCTTATTTTCGAATCCTTGATAATCTTTATATCTTTATCATCATAAAGATGAACCGATTTCTCAGAAAATGAACAAGTTCCATTCCTACAAGTGGAAGACATGTTTTGTGTAAGGTATGAGTTTAAAATCCTAATATTGTTATTTCGCATCGTTTCTGAAGATATTGGTATCATAATCCAGATCTAAATAAGAGTTTTGCCATCTTGTAAGTGTCACATCAAAATTCTTGGCTTATCCCATGCGTTGATTTCTAGAAATCCTAGGAGATTGTTGTGCCCACAACATTACAAAGAAGTAACAATTGTATGATTCTAATAATAAAACTTTCTGATAAAAAATTAGCTATGCATCTGTCAAAGTTGGAATAAAGAATATTTTAGACTGAAAATGTTGTACTTGCACTTGTCCAATTTCTATTATATGCTATATAGTCCCTAACTAATTTTTGCGACTTACTTTGAATTTTTCATGTCTTATAGATGAGAATTTGTACTGGATTCAAGCTCCTCATCTTGTCCGAAGGCATCAAATATTTTAATGAGCTCATTACTACGTTGATGGGGCCATCTTCATTTCGCTGCCTATGTTGTTATCTGTCTTTCATATGCTTAGTTTGTTTATCCAATTTTATGTGTGCTTCATTATATCTACGAGTAATCTAGCTTCTGTTGCGTTTTAGTTTTGCTGGATGATGGATTATTGTCGCTCTATTGTGCATTTTATGGATGCTTTACCATTAGTAACATGATTTATGTAATGTTTGACTAAACAAATATTTACCCATAGTTTGACAAGTCCTAATTTTAGAATAAACTATTAAGTTTTTGGTGAATTATTATATCATATTATTTTAATTACGTATTATTTGGCTTATTACGTTAAAAGTGAATCCATGTGCCTTGATCATGGTCTCAAGTTCGGGCCATGGCAGCTTAACGCAGCTTAACACCTATTTCTTCGACAGTTTCATAACCAAAATTCTATATGAATCAAGAGACAAAAACCAGAAATGTAGGGTCCATGTATGCACCAGGTGATAGTCAGCAACCATCAATACAAGACATATTAGCCTAGGATGAATGGTAATTGGCTAAAGCCTCCCAGACGAATTGCAGCTATACATCTTAAGGTAACAGTAACACTGGACGTTTGTGCCAACATTTCTACCTATTGAATAAAAAGTGAATTCATAAAAATAAATTTAATCAATGATGATAATCGTTAGTTTAGTAAATAAACAAAAGTATGTTAAGAAAAAAAATAAATACCATCTCATAAAGCAGAGAATTACCAATCTATTTGTCCCAAAAAAATAATGTACTTGCCGATTTCATAAATGAAGTATCAAATAAAATTACCATTTTCTAAAATAAAAAATAAATTTTTATATGTAAAAAAAAATGTTTTAAACATGTTCTTTTATATAAATAAATATATGAAATATACTACAATGACCGAGCCTGGTTCCAGCATATGGGATCAGCTACATGATCAGATGACAGGTTCTAAAGTCACTATAAATATATAAAATATAAAGCCATTATTTTAATCTTACCTACTTCCATGCTCGGTTGGTCTGAACAAACAGATCGAAACTCTGGCTGCCATTGTGGAAACCAACCTTTTCGCCAAGTTCGGTTTCGAATCCCACAGGTAACCCTTCAATTTCAAACATTGTTTATTCTCTTTCATGTTTGAGTTTGTGGGCTCCAGTGATTTAATAGATGTTTATTTTAATTTTTGGAAGATGGTCTTTTAAAAAATTTATTTTTAAATAAATTATTTTTAAAATAATTAATTTATATTTAATTTAAATATATCAAAAATTAATTTAATAAAATAAAATAAAATTATTTTTTATTATTGATATGAAAATAATTATAAGATTTTTTTAAAAAATTATTTTTTTAGAATAAAAAATAATTTTAATAATACTTTTCTTAAAAAACTTTTTAAACATTCTCATTTTCGTACTAATAAAAAGCTTTTTGCCCTCAAATTGTGAAACCAAATGGAACCATGGTGTTTTCTCCACATGGGTTTATGCCTGCGGTTCTGATACAGGTGCTGGGGTCTGTTTGTTAGTGTCTGGAGGTAAATGGATGAGAAAGGTTTTCATATTGTGCTAGTCAGTAACCTTTGATTTTAATGCTTTTTGGTTCATTGATGTTCATAAAAGCTGTGACGTTTGTTTGATTTTAATGCAATGATTTTTTTTTAAATTTTTGGTATTATTTATGAAAATTCTAATTTTTGTTGTGGAAACTCTTATATTGTACCTAGGAAATGGAGAATAGTGCAAAAATGTTTATAAAGTTAACGTATAAGTCCCATCGTGTATTTCATATAGCAGACCCTTCCTGCAACTAGAGTCATCAAAGTGGGTCGCAATTTGTGAACTAGCTCGGTTCGACCCACCAAAATGGAAGGTTGAGCCAACAAAATTGTAGTTCATATAGAAGTGGGTCAATATGATCCAATCAGTATAACTCGCGGGTTAAGTGGATTTGAGCCGAGTTGGAAATAAATTAGCCCTTTTTTTTCTATAATTTTTTAGAAAGAAAAGGTTAGCACTAATAAGAAGTAATGAGTAACACTAATTTATAGTAACTACACTCTATGATGTATAATATATAGTACTTTATGTAGTTGCTTAATTATTATGTTGACCAATCTTAACCACTACTTGATAGAATTATATGTTATTAGTTGTTACTATCTTGATGAACCTTTGCTTGTTGTGTTAAATTCTGTATGTTGTTTCCCTTGTTTTGCATAATTTCTTTTAGTTTTTGCACAGCCAAAGTTTCTGATTTCAGTATATATTCAACCCGTTTAATTTTTTAACTTTTTTTTAGCATTTTTAATTAACTTTAAGGTTTTTTTAATTATTTTTCTAATTTTTTATTTTTTATTATTTTTTGGTGAGCTAACCCGTTTAACCCACCAACTCGGGTGGGTTGAGCCGGGTGGGTATTTTTATGGTTTACCAAAAAAGTGAGTCAGCCTGTATAACTAATCTCGGCCTGTAACCCGTGGTAAGCCAACCCGGGTGAGCTGAGTTGGCCCACTTTGACAGCTCTATCTACAACCATAATAAAACTTCATTATGAAGTAAGCAATCTTTTAAGGCTTTCCAAAAGCCATTTAGTATTCGAATACGACTCCATATCTGTTATGATTACTCTTACATTGCCAAATAACTGACCAAAATCCCCAAATTTTCAATTCTAGGAAAATTTAGATAAAACTATGAAAAATAAAATGTCTCTAATTTACCTCATTTTAGCCGCATCAGTCTATTTCAATAACAATGAACAATCTATCCATGTATATTTTGTTTCTATTCTTGAAACTAACTTTTCGTCTTCCTTGTTCTAAAAAAAAAGCAACAATAGTAGTGAAAAGCATTGGTATCCCTTAGATATGAACTTAGTTACAAGCCATTTGTTAAGCTTATTCAGAAAGTTAGGTTGCATCTCTGAACCTTTAAATAGTGAGCATCATCAACTACAGCAACTTTGGCAATGCCTTGGTATACTAGTCAAGGTCATTAATGGGAACTTGAAACATGCACGCAGTGATGCAGCGTGTGATGTGTAACACCCTAATAAACCCATACTACGCTTAAGTCGTATTACGGCATTTTATTAGTTGTTACTTATGCTCGTGGAAAATTAAACTTCGCTTGAAATTAAATTACGCGAAAAATACGGTAAGATTTTCTTTTTTTTTTTGAAATACGTCATCGCTTTGGAAAGTAAAGCCTTGAGCGAGAAGGTAGATAGAGAAAGAGCGTGTCGCATAAAATAAATACCCAAATATCATGAGACAAGAGAAAGGTAAATAAATAGAAATTCACAAATACATTGCATTAATTAACTGATCATTACATCCATATGAGTTCATAATATATATATATAAACATTACATCGAAGAAAGCTCATGGTCGTGCCATGACCTAAGTACTAGGTACTACTACAGGACTTCAATGACAAAGCTCCTCTCAAAAGAATATGCGAAGATGTAGAGTGATCGCTATGAGTCCCAAAATAGCTTCGTTTGGCATTCCATCGTCGTGCGATCCGCTCGTAGTCGGTGGCTCCAACTCCACTCCATCGGTGTGCCAACACAAAAAATCTGACGATGCGGAAAAATAACTAGAGTGAGAAATAGGATTTCGGTAGGACTCAAACCCGACGCAGAAGGTGTCATCGTCATCGTCCCGACCACTTCGGTTTTCTTAAGAAATAGGTGTGAACATACAAGATTCAGTTAATAGGATTTTCGAAACATAATTATCCGAAGTGGATTCACTTTTAAGCATACGTTCTTATTAGAAGCATTGAAGTAAAATAGGTAAACATATGAAAGCGGACATTTCATGAGTTAGTAGTTTTCTTGACCGAAGTCTCTTTTCTTATCTCTCTTATCTCGTTTACTTGACTTGTAACTTTCCGCTTGGCTATGCCTCCTTCACGGGGTGGGACCAGTCCCTTTTTCTTTTCTTTTCTTATCTTAAGTCCTTTTTCTTAACTTGACTCATCTTGAGTCCTTCTCTTTTCACCACTAAACATAAGTGGTAATGAGCTCATCACGTAGTCGCCACCATAAAAATTTCAGTACTTACACTAGCTGGGCCATGCCATGCCTCATGAAGTCGTGGGTGAGGTAAACTTAACTTAGGTCACCTTCCCTTTGAAGGATCACACTTTATCAAATCTTTTCTTATTAAGTTATGATGCAAAATATTTCTAAGTCCATACTTTTACAAAATTTGTGACATAAGATAACTAGCAGACCGCAGCTTCCCTGAAAAATTTTGCCAGACAAGATACCAAGATTATCACAAAGATCATATCATATCATCATCATCATATCATCACATCATATCATCATCATCCTTGGCATCATAATCACATCATCATCACATCATGCTTGCAACCTAAACATAGGCATATTCTCAAGCAAAGTCTTATGAGCTTAGCTTAGTAAATTAGATGCAAGCTTACATTGGCTGCTTTATTGATTTCCTCTTCTCAATTATTCTAACTTGACTTATATGATTTTCATATTTTAATTTGGAAGATTTATAGTTTAGGTTTTGCATTATGGTTTGATTAAAAATCTTATGAGCTTAACCTAGTACACTAACTACATTAACATTCGGTTTTTCGTTTTATTTGCTTCTTTTGTTAAGGATTAGACAAGCTTGGTATTTTATTCCATCTAGTCTTCATTAAGTATATTATGAAGTTTCATGACTTTGAGCTAAGGTCTTTTACCTTTTTAAGTCATTTATGCATAGTCTTACTTAAGGTTAAGTTTTGACAGTTTTACTTTTACCCTAAGCAGTAATTTTAAAAATTCACCATAAATTGGTATTTTATCATTTTAATGCGAAATTTTATATGCTTTTAGGGTTCTGAGTCTAGTTTTTAACCAAATAAGTCCCACTCAAAAATTCATTTTCTAACCCCAGTTATGCATACTTTATTCTGACTTGTTCAGTTTCTAAGTTCACTCCCAGTACAGTGGATTGTGACCTCTCATTATAATTGCTCAGAAAGAATCTGAGAAAACTGTTTTGTGGTTTTGTTCCTCTATGTCTTAGCTTTCATTTAAACTTGGTCTCACTCAAAAATCATTTTTGTAGCTCGAGTTATACACATTTTAGTGTAGACTGCCCAGACAGAAACCGATCCGAGAACAGTCCACTTTGAAAAATCATATCTCACTCAATTTAACTCCGAATCTTATATATTTTATATGTATGGAAAGCTCTCTGAGTCTATTTTCATATAAAATTAGTTCCACTAATTTCTGAGCTTTCTGGAAAAAGTTATACCATTCGCTTTACAGACTGCCAGAAAATCCAGATTTCACGTTTTGCTTTTTCTCATGTTTTCTCCAAAACACTCAACCTCTCTTTCAAGAAACCATTCTCAAGTTATAAAACACTCATATACCATGAAAGATTAGTGAAGAACTATCATGTTGGAGTTCAAATAATGGATTCAGCCATGCATCACACCAAACCGAAAACATGTTTTCAACAAACCACCATACAAGCAACAACATCTCATTTTGATGACAAGAATGGCTATGATGCCCAAATCAATCCTTAAAACCACCTAGCTATGGAGAGCATGGGAGTTCTAAAGCTTGACAAACAAGAGAGCAAACGGGTTTAGAGTTACTACCAAGAAGCTTTCTTTGAAGGAAAAGATGGTGGTGGGGTGGTGCTCCTCCCCTTGGATCTTGGAAGAGGCTTGATATGTGAGTGTCTTTGATTCTCCAAGAGCAGAAATGGTGGCTCTTGAAGAGTTTGTGAGTGGGATGAGGAGAGAGGAAAGGATGAGAGAAGTGGGAGGATTCTAGAGAAGTTGGAGAGTTTAGAGAGAAGGAGGAGAACTTTTGAATTGAGGAGAGGAGAGGGTGAGTGAAATGAAAATGAAGAGAGAAAGAGAGAGGGAGGGAGGCGTGCCAAAGGGGCTGGTTGATTGCCCTTGCTTCTTCAAGAAGCAAGAGAGAGTAGGTGTGTCTTACTTCTTTTTCAGCAAAAAGGGCTAGGGACCTTGGGGCAAAAAGGGTGAGTTGTGTTTCTCTTGAGTCTTGAGGCATCCTAATGTCCAATTTATGCTTTCTCTAGGGGTTAAAGAGTACCCTTCTTAGGATTTGGTTGCTTGTCTAAGACTCATCCAAGTGTCAAGATCTAATGGTGGATGACAAGGATCCTAGTCTTGGCTTTTGATCTAATGGTGTAGGATTAATGAGATTGAATGAAGGGTGAGATGTTGCTCCTCCTTGGTATGTCTTTTTAGGGCATAAGCATGGAAGAACTTTTATCTCTAAATGTTATTAGAATTCTTTAAATGTAATTTAACTTAATTGGCTTAATTACCCATGAGTTAACTCTTGTCAATTACACTTTTTATGATACCTTGCATTACGGTTAAGCATATCCTTAATTTGGGGTTTAATTTTTCAAGAGTTGTCTTAATCATTATAAACTTAATTAGTAAGGTTAGGTTGTCTTACTCTTGTTTTGGCATTTTCGTGTAATTAAGGATTAGACGATTAAGGTTTTATTAAAATGCTTAGGACATTATGATTTAATTGTTGGCTAGACTTAATTTACTAAGCTCTTGCTCTCGGGATTAATCGATTAGTTCTCAATTAATCGCTAATCCCTCTAATTAGTCGGGAACACCGAGCTAATTAGCTTAGGTAAAATGGGGATGTTACATGATGCAATTCAATGGGATTCAGAGGATCATAAAGCATGAATAGAGATTCCATGTGAAGAACTCTGGGAAGCATGTTTTAGCTTGAAAAAACTTGGAAAGGAAAATTCAATCTGAGGACCTTTCCAAGTAACTTAAGGCCATTATGATCAAGAAAGTTAGGTAATTAGATGACTATGTGCCTGTTTGGATTGCATTTTCGGTCCACCAAAAGGCCTTCCACAAGAAGGACAATGACTTTGTACAATAAATGGTAGTGTTTGGTTTAATTTTGTTGCAGCTTGGGTCTTTTCTTAGTGAAAAAAAGGCCTTCTGCTGGAAGGTTGAAGCGAGATGCTTTTTTATTTTGGATTTATGACGGAATATATAAAATTATCTATCTACCCTCATTTAACACAATCCCCACCCACCCCAACAGCTCTTTGCTCGTTGCCTTCACTCTCTGCTGAGTGAACCTCATCTCTTTCACTCTTTGCTTTCACCATCGATCTATCATCACCTTCAAATCTGGGTCACTGTCAGCTTTGTTTGCTGCCGCCGTGTGGTTGTTGATCGTCGCCTTCTCATCATCGCTTGGCCACGTCTCGGCCTCACTCAACCCCGACTTGTGCTTGTTGATCTCCGCTGTCTCAACCTCACTCGGCCTAGGCTCGTGCTTGTTGATCTCCACCGTCTCGTCCTCACTCACCCCTAGCTCTTGCTCGTCGATCACCATCGTGTTGTCGTCGGTCACCGCCTTCTCATTGTGGACAGCATCCATCTTTATCTCCTTTGCTACCGTCTCCCACATCCCTTGCCTTTTCTTCCTCTCTACTCTTAACTCATTCTTCCTAAGATTTATTTTTCAATTCCAACTTGTTCCTTCTTCAATTTTCTCTCCTTTTGGTTCCACTGCTAAAGATTGATTCTATGTTGTTGGCCAACCTATCGAAAATTTTCTTTTGCTATTAACAAAATATTTTTGAGCACTGTTGTCAATTTCTCATCCGATTGTTGTTGTTTTGATGCAGGCTTCTCATTGCTGCTTTTGTCTGGTTTAATTAGAGGAGAAAAAATTGATTGTAAAATTGTTGGAGAATTTATGACGTTGTTTGACAATTTTTGTATAACTGATTGACTGTATAAAACTGATTGGAGTGGAGTGAAATTGTTTTGGAGTTGTTTATGTTGCTTTTCTCATTGCAATGTTTTGGTTCTGTTGTAATATTGTTCAATTTTTACTTCTACTGCATCTGATTCTACGTTTGCCCTTTTGACATTGTTTGACAAATTGTAAAATTGATTGAGTAGAGTAAAATTGTTTAGAGTTCTAGACTCTTCTGATTATGAGATTTTGGTTCTTTTCTATCCTAGGCTAATTAAGGATTTATTTTAGAAATACATGGTAAAAGTTTGCAAATAATAATTTCACAACCAATGCAAGTAATCCTGTTGAGATGGAAAAAATTTGCAAATCATCAGAAGTTTGAAACTGTTTGCAAATTCTTCGCACTTAAAAAATGAGAAGTGAAAAGAATCTCGCAAAAAATGCATGTGCTTGAAAATGTTTGCAAATACTTCACGCTTAAAAAATGCATGTATATATATAAAAATTAAGCTTTTATGATGATTATTTCATTTTAAAAACATGATTTTAGGCCAAATTTATTTTAAAAATATATAAAAATGTTGTAGTTAATTAAAATACTAAAATAAAAATTTTTTAATGATAATTTGAGAATTAATTAAGTTTAGTGTCAAAATATTTGAATAGAATATAGTAATTTATATTTAAATTATATTATGTCCATTTTGGTAATTATATCTTCAAAAATAATTTTACTTTATTCTATCTAAATAAAAACGCTTCTCTTAAACTTAGTTTAAAAATATTTAAACCAAACACAAATAGTTATTGTAAAAGACCTCATTTTAAAAGACTTTTTCACAAAATTAAACCAAACATACACTATACCGAAGACCAAATTTTGTCACTTAGAACATGGCAAGATATGCACCTTGACTCTGCATCACACTTTTTTTTAGTAATATTTTAAGCTTATAATGTTAGTTAAATTGCCTACGGTATCCTGCACTGGTTGTGAATGAATTAAGTGACAACGTTATGATGTATTTAACTGCAAATAATAGTTCCCTTGCCATTAATTACTGGCAATAGATTTCCCTGTAAATCTCAGGCTTTTCACTCCCTCAATCTTGGCTAATAATATCTTAATATTTTGGGAATTTCTTAGAAAGAAAATAAGGTCAAAATAACAAAGACATGCTCGTCTTGTGACTTCATTTTCTTTATCTATCCTGCAACATTTGAGCAAAGTGATATATGGATTTTGAGCTGTATAATAATATTGGGAACTTAATAATTTTATTTGATTTTAATTTCTTGTTACCTAGGAACCACTGATAGTTCTTGTTTATCCCCATTTTTATGGAGGCATGTCCTTCAATGCTTAGGTATAGGAGTTAGAAAAAAATTATAGTTCAAATTGCATCTAATATATATTATATCAAGCCAGTTGTGGTTTTGTGCTGATTTCAGCCCTGTGCCAGAACGTTTTCTCCTTTGGTCTTTTTTTGATGTTCACGTTTCATAAAATTTGTATTTTGCTTCTATTTGTACTGAAATATTCTATTGCAATATGGCAGGGGTCTATGAGAATGCTGCAGTATTGTTGTTCAAAAGATGGTCCTGCAAGGTGCAGTTATTCTTGAGGTGACCCCTTCAATTGATACATTCTTTCAGACAACATATTGGGTGAAAGCACTTCGATAGCTGTGATTTTGGGTGTCGGATGCATCGTCACTGGGCATTTTATGTTACTAGTATGACAGTAGCAATTTCGTTTGGTTTAGTCCTGAATCTGGGGGAATATATACGATGAATTTCCTAAGTTGTGAGTGAAACAATTTTCAAGCAAGCAATTGTATGCAGCATTCAATTCCGCTTTTACAGGCCACGATCATCACAACATTATTAATTTCAAAAGAGGAAAGAAAAAAAAAAAAGATTTAGCAAAAAGGGAAGACTTACAATCAGAATTCGAATCCAGTCTTACTTTTCAAAACAATCTTGTTATTATGAATTGATTGGGATTTCAAGTCTTATATAAGTAAAATAAAGGAGATATGTAAATACTAATAGAGTAGATCTTTTCTTTTGTGTTTCGCATTATGTATAAATAATTTGGATTCGGTACTTCTAATGTATAAGGTGTATTTTATTTATAAAGTTCATAAATATTACTGTTCATAAAAAATAAAAAATTTAAGATTTTATAAAATATAAATTCAGATGAGGTTATATATATATATATGTGGAGAGGATCAAGTGAGAGAAATAGTTAATTGTAATAGTAAGAAGAGCAAATTTTATCTATTGAATCTTACATAAATGATCAAGATTAAAACATAAAGTCATGTGACTTTTTTAAGTGAACATATGATCTTTAAATAAATTTATATCTTGACTATTTATGTATAGTTATACGGTCCAGATTTATTCATTTTGCTTTCATAATTAACCACTCCTCTCATGTGATACGCCTTATATATATATATATATATATGAAAATAAAATTAGTAAATTTTGATTATTAGATTCTATATTAATAGTTAAAATTAAAATATAAAATTATATAATTTTTTTAAATAATCATGTTATATTTAAATAACTTTAAATCTTAACCATCCATATATAGTTATACAGCTTATATTTGCTCCTTTAACTCTCATGATAAATCACTCTTCTTATATTATACAATTGCTATATATACAACAATTTATTTTTTAATTGTTTTATTGACGGTTAAAATTATCCACTTTATATGTTTTAAATATAATAGGATATTTTGACGTCTTTTAATTTATATAACTAACTGACTCCACTGAAACAAGGTTTAAGAGCATGTTTGGGAAATTCAAGAAAAAAGAAGCTATTTTTCAAAAAGAGATTTGTTTAGGTAAATTGATGAAATAGATTACAATTAAAAGCTAATAATTTTAAGTCAAAAATAGTTTATAATTATAAATAACATTTTAAAATTTTTTATTATGAATAGAAGTTGATTATTTTAGAATTATTTTATTTTTGTCAAATTAACTTTAAGTATTAAATATTAAATAATATAAACAATCATTCTATACTTTTTTTTGGTAATTTTATTATATAAAAGAAACTCTTTTTTTTTTATACAATCCAAATAAAATAAATTATCTTAAAATTACTTTTCAATTAAAATATTTAAACATAAATTGATTATCACATACTCAATTATACAAAAAAATAATTATTGAAATTATTTTAGGATGTATTTATTTCATTTTTTCCAACAAAAAATAATTTCTCAACTGCTAAAAAAATAATTTTTTACATAAGCTATTCATTTTAACGTTTACTCAAAGTAAAAATAATTTTTTTAAAGTCAAAAATCACTTTTTTCATTAAAAAAATAAAGAAAAAAACACCCTTACTTTTACGATTTTCTCAAAAACACACTTATTATTGTAATTGTTAGATACTTTGAATAAAAAAGTACTGGTGATTTTTTTTTTTCAAAACAATTGTGTGGTTCTGTTAGTGTTTGTATTATTTTCTTTTTACATAATAAAAATACAATCTATTTTTAAATATTAACACATTTGAGCTTACTTTTCTAAAATTTAATTTATATCATTTATAATTGAAAAAAAGTAAGTGAAAACAATTCTTAAAAAAAATAATAGTGGTATTTATATTCATTTTAAGGAGATATATTAAGGTGTCTCTTAATTATTGGGTAAAAGAAAAAAAAAATGTAGAATCCACTTTCAAACCGATGGTTAAGAGACACTTAATATATCTTCGTAAAATGAGTTCTAAAGTTAGTATAAATAATATTAAAAAAAAAAGTGAAGCCCAAGAGCGGACAAAGCAATTATCCCTGTACCACCTTATCCCCTTCAATTTCAGTCTCGAGTTCACTTTAACACACGCCTCTACCCCAACAACAACACTCAAACATTCATTCCCCTGCTAAAACCCCTAACCAGAAATGCTCCTCTCCCTCCACCTCCGATCATCTCCATCTTCTCAACATCAAGTTCCCTACATCCTATCGCGAAAACCTCCGATATCATATGAATACATTAGTCAAGTAAAATGCAACTTTACACTATACACAAGAGCATATCTTTTGAGTTCTTCGTGAGTTCAATAAGCATAGAGAATTTAAGGACTTAAAAAGGTAACTCAAGAATAAATAAATAAATTATTAATTTAAGGCCGATTGATGAAAAACAATAAACAATAATAGTATAATTGACGAGGTTTATAATTAATTATAATTATAATGTCTGTAATAGGTGGATATATTTTTAATTCCTTATTTATAAATTTTGAGTATATAATCATAAAATTGAAAGAAACCTGCATTTAGATTAAGGCCAATTTAAACTCCCGATCCATTGATGAAAACAATTGAACATGGCGCATCAGCTTTCAATGGATGAAAAAAAGAAAGAAAGAAAGGCCTATTAAGTTAGATGCTATTTCTATAAATATTGAGGTATATATTCACATATCTAATAAAGCTCATGATACATGTTAACTAGAGATGATTTCGAAGCGTTACATGGGTTTATTTATATTTTTTGATAATAACTTTTAATAAGAGCATTTTTTTTTAAAAAAGATATGATAATAATTAAAAATTCGATATGATAAGAATATATTAATAATTTTTTCTTTAATTATTTCACATAATAAAATAGATAAAACATAATTATATTGAGGGAGTTCATTGAACACTAATAAATATAATGAGTTAAACTGCATATTTTTAAAATTAAAGGAGTAAAATGCACTTGCGGCAATGTTTAAGAGGGTAATTTATGTTTTACCCAATAATTAAATATATTTAATGTGCTTGAAAGCAGGGGCAAAGGCAGAAATCTAATACGGGAGAGGCTAGGCCAAACAATATTTAAATTACTCAAGATATATAAGATAACCTAGAATAAACAAAAAAATCATTACCATATAAACATATATAAAATAACTAACACTATAGTTACTCAAACATAGTTGTAATCAATATAAACCATGCGTATCAAATATATATTTAGAATTAAATATATACCTATAATTTTTAATTGTATTTTTTTATATTTTTATGGAGACAATATACTATTATATAAGTAATTTTTAAAATAAAGTGACTAAGCTGGAGAGGACAATGGCATCCCTGGTCCCTTTTCCCTCCGTCACTGCTTGAAAGGAGGAGGAAGAGATCCTAAAACTTAGGATAATTAATAGGTGATGCTATTAGCCAGTAGATACCTGCCAGTTCAATGTGCACCCGTCAATCTGCTAACTAATCAAAGGCAAATATGAAGAAAATATTATTAGCAACATTCTAGATGGAGATTTGTGTTATGCTGGATGCATCTTTACTCACTTGGAAGTCTAAAGACGCGTAACGTAATAGAGGTGCTCCAATTGGTTTGACTGACTATTTGGCTAGAGAGCCAACCAAAGACTTGCGAAATTTCAATTCTATGACCAGAAGTAAGTGATAAAGTAGTTGGTTCTTTCGGTGCATTATGGGAGGAGAGAAAAATTTCTTCCTTGCTGCACAGGTATGTCAAAAAGATTGTTACTATTAAACAGTTTCTATCAATTTTTTGCTGTCATTTCAGAGATTGAAATATGCCTTCTGGAATTGTTTATCCTTTATACATAAGCGGGGTACATTCTCTTGTTTCGAGAGAAAATATAATTATAATCAACCTAGGTTGGCCAAAATAATAGATACTTTGATACCTTAACTAAAAATTTTGGATTTGAGTCATAGAAATAGAAAAAAATTTCATTCACAGATTCTTTTCCTATTTAGAAGCCTTCGTCTGATTGAATCGGATTAGTCAAATTATCGGTAATAGAGTCTGAATACTAATAGTTCCATTGAGAGAAAATATAACTATAGCTAATTAAAGTAGATTCTTTTAGTCAATCTTTTATTTATATACTACCAAGATCTAGGTTTGATTCCTAGATTCTTTTGTTGGATGATAGTCTATAAATATTTCTATAAACACTCGAGATTTTCCCTCAATTTAAACATTAAAAAAAAAGAAATATAATTATTCTTTCTTTATATTTAGAGAAGTTATAATTTTATAATATATGATAAAAAGTTTGTTTTTCTTACTTATAATTTTTATGTCATGATTATGAGATTTTTTTATATTTTATATTTTATATTAAATTTAATTTTGATGCACTGTACATTTAATAATGTATTGTCATATTAACAAAATTGTTTGACTCAACTATTCATTACTTTAAAAATTTTATAGATAGAAGTATATAATTGGATGATAATATAAACCTCTTTTATACTAATACTACATCAAAATTAATCATTTTTATATTATTTTTTTATTTATATTTTAGTTGCACATCAATATTTCCAAAGCTTTGGTAGCCGACAAATTCTGCAAATGTTCCATGTAGTTTCCAAAACATTGTGTTTTTCAACTTTGAGAAAAGTTACAGCCTGGCAAGGATAGAGGCAATGATAGAGGAAGGATAACAGGATGTTAGTTTGGATTTAGATATATAGTTTATTAGAATTTAAATTTAATTTGTTCTATTTTATTATTAGTTGTAAGTTTATCGTTACTTTTTTTATTTATAAATTTATCTTTCATTTTATTGTTATTAAATAAGTTATTATAATAATCATTTTATCTATATAATAAACTTACTAATATGACTCATGCTTAAATTCAATCAAACCTTTTATTCAAAACATCTTCCGGCAATACTCAAAAAACAATACCATTTCCTGAGCAACAAGTTCTTTTGAGCAATAATTTGCGTTGGGTATAAGCAAATAAAGTGGTAGAGATGGCAAAACGGGTTAAACTTGCCAAGTTGACCTGCATAACCTGCAATTTTTTATGGAGTAGGTTGATATTTTCAACTAGTAAATAATTTTCAATCCACATAATCTACTCCACTTGACCCATGGGTTGAAGCAAGGTAAGACGTGTTTGGGTTGCAGGTCACATTTTTTTCATCTTTTTTTCCCACATAACACACACAACATTTGAGTCCTTTTTGGCCTATGTACACATGCCTCAGCCCTTAAAAAACATACTACACATTACCCAAAAAAAAAAAAATCAATTATGAGTGACTTATAAGTCTTAATCTATATCTCTAAATATATATGTGTTAGATGCAAAGTGAAAGTTAGCTTTATTAACACAATTGCATTTCTTGGTTACATACTAAATAAGTGAGAATCATAACTCTTTCACCGTTCACTTTTTTCTTCTTTTCTAATTTTCCATCATGTTAATATATTTTTATTAATAAAATACTCTATAATACTCAATGTTATTTTGTTGTATTCAATTAAATATTTCTTTATTTTTTTAAAAAAGATTTTGATGAATTAATCCATATAAAAAAATATTTTTTTCTTTTTTTTGCGAGCTAACTCGCCAACCCGCGGTGGGCGGAGTAGATTAGCATATTCAACCCAAATTACTAATGTGGGTAGGCTTGCCTCGCTCCACTTAAAGCTTGACCTGTAGTGAGACGAGGCAGGTTAACCCATTTGTCATTACTGTAAAGTGGCATACTAAACTCTCTTATTTACAAAGATAAAGTTGTTTTTACATCTCTTACGTTTTATACAAATTTCGATTCAATTCTAATTTTTTATTTTGGTTTTAATTACGTCATAAACATTTCCAAATTATAATAGTAATACTCTTTTACTAGACAATGTCTAAATTGTTAACAGAAATAGCTTACATGAAGCTAAGGTAACAATGTTGGTGGTGATAGATCACAAGTTTTATGTTAGGCATATGTATAATAATTTTAGGAAGTTTCCTGATATTACCTCAAATAAACGATGTGGAAGGTAACAAACACAACCTATCCATTATTAATTTGGACGGCATCTAGTAAAATGGTAATATTAATACGATTTGGAAATGTCTAGTATGTCCTCAAAACAAAAAGTATTTTTGGAACAAAACCGAAACTTATATGAAAAGAGTTTTACCATACCGACTAATTAAAGCCAAATATCCAAAAATAACAAAAACAAATAAACAAGTATCAAGAAAAATCCAAATAGTTGCTATTACAATAATTTTTTAAAGGAGTAAATACTTAAATTAATCTTTTAAAAATATACGTAACATTAGATTAGAATCTAAAATTTTTTGAGCATCAATGTAGTTTTCTAATATTTAAAAAATGTGCCAATTTAATCCTCTAATATATATTTAGACGTTAATTTAGCTCTTAGATGGATAATTATTTTCTATTATAAAACACTAAATGGATATAAAACATCTTAAAAAATAATTTGATATCGTACATATTTTTCAAGGGGCAAATTGGACATTTAATTATTCTTAAAACTAATTTAACAAAGCTCAAGTTCGAGAGAGCTCACTACAGATTTTGAAAATTTCAAATATGCAGAAGCTTATATATGTACAGTACTACAGACAAGGATACATTAAAAAAAAAAAGGGTACTATAAATAAGGATTGAGGACCTTGAGTACATCAGCAAGGAAACATTTTGATTCCAATCTCCACGCGGCATCATGTTTTCCTCTACTTCACAAATGGTTATTATTTTGCTGTGGTTTCTATGTGTAAGCACGACGAACTCATTATTGGGGCAGGGGAGCTTGAATCAAGTTCGTTGTAATGAAAAAGATAAGCATCTGCTTTCAGTGTTTAAGCAAGGGATTGAAGATCCATTGAAGAGGCTCTCATCTTGGTCCACAGAAGAAGATCGCTGCAATTGGTTTGGAGTTCAGTGTGACAACACCACAGGTAGAGTCACTAAACTAGACCTTCAGTGTCTATCTAGCAGCTGTTTAGGGGGTGAAATCAACTTTCCTATATTTGAACTTGAATTCCTAAGCTACTTGGACTTGCGCAGCAATAACTTTAAGGCCATTCATTTTCCTCCTGTCCATGGCTATGCAAATGATCAAACATCTCACAACACGTCGCTGAAAACCTCCTCCTCTCCTACAAATTTTTCCAATCTTCTTCATCTGGACTTATCTTTTAATAGCCTCTATATGGACAATCTTAGATGGGTTTCACGTACCCCTTCTCTGAAATATTTGAATTTGAATTTTGTAACTATCAACCGTGAAACTCCTTGGCTTCAACAGTTGACAATGCTCCCTTCACTCGTCGTGTTAGGTCTGAGGGGTTGTTCCCTCGATGGCATCAGTCCCCCTCTTGGTTACGTTAATTTTACTTCACTTGCAGTACTCGATATTTCTGTCAACCATTTTGACTCATTTCCTAAATGGTTATTTAACCTCAGTAGTAGTGTTTCTTATATGGACCTCACAGCTAATAACCTGCGAGGCCAAATACCTGCAACAATGGTACATTTTCAACATTTGGAAATCTTACGTTTGGGCATCAACCTTCTAAAAGGATCAATTCCGGAATGGATAGGACAATACGAGCATTTAAAGCATCTTTGTCTCTATGGTAATTTGCTTTCTGGTCCTATTCCTGCAGCAGTTGGAAACCTATCATCATTGACATTTTTAGATGTTGGATACAACCAACTGAATGGAAGTCTTCCAAGAGATCTTGGGAAACTATCCTCACTGAAGTATCTATCAGTTGACGGTAATCCCTTGTCAGGCAACCTGTCTGAGCAAAGTTTCGCCAAGCTTTCAAAGTTAAAACATTTGAGCATTGATGGAGCTGCTTTTATTTTTCAATTTGGCACCTGCTGGCAGCCGCCATTCCAGCTCGAAGAACTTCATATGGGAAGTTGCAAAGTAGGTCCTGAGTTTCCTTCATGGCTATATACACAAAGATATTTGTCTCATCTAGACATTTCAAGTTCAGGACTTTCATTCAACGCTCATGAAGAATTCTGGAGATTTGTAGCCCAAATTGAGTTTGTCAATTTATGCAACAATTCAATTAGTGGGGACATATCTTTCTTATTGATTAACAACACGGCAATTAATTTAAAAGCCAATAATCTCAGAGGCAAATTGCCGCGTTTATCTCCTGAAGTGCACTTCTTCAGTGTAGCTGACAACAGCTTGTCAGGACCTATCTCTCCCAGATTGTGCCATAGTTGGATTGGAAATTCAAATTTGGCACTTTTAGATCTCTCAAATAATCTCTTATTTGGAGAATTTCCTGATTGTTGGATGCATTGGAAATCTTTGAGGCATTTGAACTTGGGGCGCAATAATCTAACTGGTAAAATTCCAGACTCTATAGGTTCATTAATAGAACTTCAGACTTTACGACTTCATAAAAATAGTTTGTCTGGAAATATACCAACTTCACTTAAAAGCTGCAAACAATTGTGGTTCCTTGATCTGCAATTCAATGAGCTGATAGGAAACATTCCAAGTTGGATTAGCCAATTGAGTATGGCCCTCATGTTGCGATCGAACAAATTGAATGGTAGTATTCTGTTGCATGTATGTCAACTCTCTAATCTTCTAGTGCTGGACCTTGCAAATAATAGACTTTCTGGTCCAATACCAAAATGCTTGTATAATATTACAAGGATGGTTACTGATACAACTATTGATGACTTAATAAGCCCATACCTTGACTGGGGAATTGATCTTTTTCTTGAATCAAATTACCTTGAGGATCTAAGTGCATTTGTGAAAGGCCAAGAATTAGACTACAAGGCGAATTTTATGTTGCTGCACATTGTTGACTTGTCAAACAATGATCTTTTAGGATTGATCCCTCAAGAGTTGTTTAGTTTCTCTGCTTTGCAGTATTTAAACTTGTCCCATAATCATCTGCAGGGAGTAATACCTAGAGGCATTGGGCACATGAGGTTTTTGGAATCTTTAGACCTTTCAAGCAATCTACTAACAGGTGAAATTCCTCAAAGTATGTCAAATTTATCTTTTCTGAATCACTTGAACTTGTCATATAATAATTTCAAAGGAAGGATTCCATTGGGCACCCAGCTTCAGAGCTTTGATGCATTTAGTTACATTGGCAATCCAGAACTTTGTGGAGCTCCCCTTTCCAACAACTGCACACAAGAGGAGAAACATAATGGTTCGAAATGGATGGAAGACAAAGAGAGTGATTTTAGATCCTCTTTCGACATTGGCATGGGAGTTGGGTTTGCTATTAGTTTTTGGGGTGTTTGTGGCACCATTTTCTTCGTTAGGAAATGGAGGCATGCTTATTTTCGAATTCTTGATAATCTGTATGTCTTTATTATCATAAAGATGGGCCGCTTTCTCTAAAAATGAACAAGTTCAATTCTCGCAAGTAGAAGCACTACAAAAAAAGCGCTAATTAGAGGCGGTTTTATTGAAGAGGTTGTTGAAAACCGCCTAAAATTAATGAGAAGGGGCAATTTTTTTTTTAACTGCAGATCGCTCGATTAGAGGCATTTTTTTCTCACAATTTGGGGAGGTTTTAAACCGCCTCAAATAAAAGAGACTCATTGGTCCCAAGGGTTTCAACACTCATTATTCTCCCGCTGATACTTTCACGTTTTTCCCCCTTTGCTGCGGGTTACGCCTTCTCTGCCTCTTTCTTCACTGGTGCCTCTTTATTTTTCCTTCATTATTGCTCTCACTCTATCTAGCTCTTGCTTTTGTTGGTTCTTGCACTCAAGATGGGGTAACTGTTCTCCAAGGCCACCGAATTCCCTCACTAGAAGAACATCACCACCATTAGGATTGGAGGTTTTTCGTTACCTTATGGAATCAGGTTTCTTTTCCTTTTTCTATTTTCTTCTTTTCACAGTTCCAAGATATGCTTGTCATTGTTGGTTGTTCCTTCCTTAGCTTTTGTGTTCGCGATATATGTTAGTGTTCTAAACGTTTGGGAGAATTTTGATTTTTTGAATATTTACGGTTTGAGCTCTTAAATTTTGCTGCAACTAGATTAAAGTTAGCTATGGCTAAGAAACAGAACATTTTAGCACTTACTTTTGAAGGAAAGAATGGACCTTCACCCTTCTATTTTCTGTTTGAAGACAGACAGGGGAAAGAAAATTGTTAGATCTACTACTAGAAAATGGATTGGTGTTGAGACTTGATGTAATATGTGGAAGTTGGCAGTTGTGTTTGCAAAAGGATAGTACGAATATCAAATGAAAAGGCCTAGATGAGGCTTTGAGCCATGTAACAGGGTTCTTTAGTCTAAGTTTATTTGTTTTTTGTTTCCTGTTGGCTTCAGCGTCTAAAGGTTGCTATGATATGTTTGAATAAATAGTTTGTGTGCGTTCTTTGTTCATTTCTAGCCAGTCTTGGTGCTTGAGTTTTGCCAATTAATTAGCTTTGATTGGGGTTTTGGTCATGGGCATGATGTCAAGTTTCCCTTTATCCCCTGTTTTTGTTGTCCTTACATGTTTCTTTGTTAGGAGTTGGCACTTATTGTTTTGCACCTGGGGCTCTTTTTTCTGCTGGCTTGGTTCTTTTGTTCTCAAAATTATCTTGTTATTTATATGTATTTTTGTTTCTTTGTATCCCTGGGCGTTGGTGTCCTATGGGACTTGTTTTTTATCTATAGAATGTTAACGTTGAGGGAAAAGCTTTAGTTGGAACATTTTACTTTGTTGGAATTATACTTGTTCAGTTATTGCTTTTTCACTTGTTATTTCTGAATTCCTTCATTTTTGCCTAACCTATTTGCATAAAGGAGCAATGTGTTTCTTAGTTGTAAATAGTGCCAGCAACCTTGCATGAAATGTTAGAAATACTGTATAAGATGCCATACTAATGAAGTTTTTCATAAAAACAACTAAGTATTTTTACATAGGGTAAAAAAAGAGGTTGAGCATATAGTATATAGTATGAAGTTTATTTTGGGAATAAATTTGATGAGAAAAGATTGTTCATATACATATTTTTTGGAAGTGACATGATCACTAAGGTGAATAAAACTGATTGTGTAGTTCATAGAGCTGTTACGTTTTCATTTACAGATATGTGATTGATAGAATCATTTAGTCATTAATTTGATGGAAGGGTTTCACCTGGTGAACTTAGCTTCATGTATTGCTAATAAGAAGAAATTTTTGTTTACAATAGTTTCCAATTAATTATGATATTGCCTTAATCAATATACGGCTCTGCTGTCTTAGACATAGTCATTTTTCTTCTATTTGAGTTTCTTGATATCCTCAATCAATTGTGTTTACGCTGTCAAGATTAAAACCTTATTTGTTAATTAACTTATGTTTACTTCAGGAAGTTGCAGGGATCATCAAACTATCAACATACTTTGGCTTTAGCCTGTTTGAATGCTACAAAGTTGTTACTGGCTCCAGATCACCTAATTCTGGTAACGACATGTCTTGTTTTTTTTTTCCCCCTCTCTTTGCTTCTTGATATTATAAAGCTAGCTGAAATCAGTAGGCTAAGCACTCCTTTTATTGTAACGTAGAGTAAAAAAAAGAGTATTGTGTATTAAGGCAAAAAAAGTGGTCTCATGAATGTCATGGTAGGCTAGCACAAGGGGAACCAGACTAAAAGCTGGTGATGGCAGTAATCAAACTTAAAAGGTATATTTTAATTGAGGACATTAAAGAAATATTTTCTTGGTCAACGGCATTACTTGATTCATAGTCAAGTGTAGCGTGAAAAGCTTCCCTTATTCATGCAAGTATGGCTAATTATGAAAAGTTGACTAAACCCACTTTTCACTAAGCCCAAGCAAGCAAGACTTGGCATACGGATGTAGCCAACATTTAGGCTCACCTCAACCATTTCAATAATTCCCTTCTCATGCCACTGTTGAATTAGTACTTTATGAATGAAGTTGCTCAATATTAGGCATATATTAAGGATATTTATTGAAGGACAAAAAAAATTTCCCTATTATTATTGTAATTAGCTTCTGCATCCTTTTTTTTCCCCAATATATACCAACTTAAGTCTTGAGGAGCTAATCAAATCATCACATCCTCCCAATATTTAATAAATACAAGCTTAATTAATTAACCATAGATTTTCAACGTATACTACTATCTTTGTTTAATTAATTGAGAAACTTAAAAAGTAGAAAAGAGTAGTAGAATACATATTCTTTAGGAAAATATAGATTCCCATTCTTCACTCAGAGCGGGCATTAAAACCTTGTGTTCCCTTTATTGTTATTCAGAGGAGTACATTGGATTATATGATAACAAACATATTGGGGATTTCCTGGCCGAATTTAAGGCAGCAAAAGATCGAAGTAAAGGAGAAATTTTGCACTATAAATTGATATTGCAGTACTCTCTGAGCCGGCCCTACTCTAAGTTCTTACTTAAAGGTACTCTTTTCCCCATTGAGTTTTATTGTTTTATTTCTATTTTTCATATGTCCACCTTTAAATGTTCAATTTTTTGCATTATGCCTTACTCATTTTTAATTGCCGTTGGGATTCATTAGTTTTAATTATTATCTTTCTTTTTTTTTTAATTATTATCTACTTGATGAATGGAAAAAGTGATACTTTTTTTTTCCGTTTTGGTTCTTTTTGGGCAAATTAATGTAAAAGAAACAACATCTGGGATTTTGCTTGTCAATATGATATGTTCATTTTACTGTAACTCTAGCAAGATTTCTTATATAATAGTGCTAATTGCAAGTCATATATCTAATAGAGCGCTATTCTACTTCCTATTGTTGCTTTACTCTTCTCCTTTTGTTTTTTTTTTTAATTTGTTAATTTTTTTACCTTTATTTTAAAATTTTATTTGTTATGGTAATGCCTATTTGATTATTATTTAGCGACTTTCTTTCATTTTGCTATTCCAAGACTACTTCGAGAAAATTACATAATATGGTATCTCAAACACCTTATCCATGGCATAGCTCCCATTCCCACTGAGAATGTAATAAGCATGGCCTAAAAGAATTGAAAGTTTGAAATAAAATAAACTATTATATGTTATAAAGTAATTTTTTTCATGATCAATAAACTATTTTAATTGATCAAAGTTTAGACGGTGACTAGAAGAAGCCAATATATATGAGATATTGGTCGAAGTTTGAATGGTGACTAGAGAAATCCAATATATATGTGAGTTTGTTACAAGTGAAATAGAGAGAGTATATGTTTTCTTTAAGTAGTTCTTGTCTTATTATATTTTTTTTTCCTTTTCTTTCTCTTTATTTTTTCTCCCTTTTTTTTTCATTTCCTTTGTTTCCTTGGTTTACGAGAAAGTCATAATTTACATGTTGTATGTATCATTGATATATTCCTAACCAGTAGATGCCTGCCTATCTTTCATATTAGATATCATTGGTATTGTTACTATATATGAGCTTCTAATTTTGTACAAGCATTTTTTTTTTTCATAATGTCCTAACAATTGTTATCCAACTAAATTCAAATTTTTCTTTTATGCTTAGGTGTATTTTAATTGATTCAAAACCCAACTGATTTCAAGTCCAGTTCTCATTTCTTTGTGGCAACCGTATTTAGTTATCTTGTTTATGAAGTTAGTAGTTACAAATGGACAAGACTTGGATTGAAAAGCCACGAAATACAGTAGAATATGCAATTGGCTTAAGTAAATTCCTTGATTTTGCATTTGAGAAAGCAGCTGTTGAGGGTAGAATACGCTGTCCGTGTCCAAAGTGTGGCTTTGGAAAATGGCAAACTAGAGATGTAGCGCAAGATCACTTGCTTTTAAAGCCATTTCCTAAAAACTATGTTATTTGGAATCGTCATGGTGAGAAACAACTTTTGGAGCCTGCTAGAATGGAAGTTATGCAAGAGATATCAAACCAAGCAAATCCACTAGATACAATGATGAACGATGCATTTAGGCACTATAGGCACGAAGCCACTGCAGATGAAGTGTTAAATGAGATGCCTAGGGAGGATCATTGTGACTTTTATGAGTTTGTTAGAGATAGAAATGAAACATTGTATGAAGGAAGCAAGTGCACAAAGCTAGAATTTATAATAAAATTGTACCATATAAAGGTCTTGTGTGGATTAAGTGACAAGGCAATGACAATGATACTAGATTTGTTAAGAGACACATTTAAAGAAGCAAAGTTGACTCCTTCTTTTTATGAAGCCAAGAAAATCATTAGCAAACTTGGTCTAGACTACACTAAGATAGATGCATGCCCAAATGATTGTATGTTATATATGGATGATGATCCAAAAAATTTACAAGAAACATGCAATCATTGTGGTACATCCAGATGGAACCTTAAGAAGAGAAAGAAGCAAGCTGCAAAGGTTTTGCGATACTTTCCACTGAAACCAAGGTTGCAAAGATTATTTATGTGTAGTAAAACGGCTGAGCACATGAGATGGCATGCTTCGGAGAGTAAAGATGGATTGATGAGACATCCAAGGGATGGTAAGGCATGGAAGACATTTGATATGACATACTCTGAATTTGCTTTGGATCCTCGAAATGTTCGTTTAGGCCTTGCTAGTGATGGTTTCAATCCTTTTGGAACCATGAGTTCTACTTATAGCATTTGGCCAGTATTCTTAATTCCATATAATCTTCCACCTTGGATGTGTATGAAGCACACTTCCTTTATCCTGTCAATGATCATTCCTGGTAAGCAAATGCCTGGCAATAATATAGATGTATACTTGCAACCCCTTGTGAAGGAATTAAATGAGCTATGGAATGATGGTGTGGAAACCTTTGATTCGTCATTAAAGGAAACATTTAGGATGCGGGCAGCTCTCATGTGGACAATAAGTGACTTTCCTGGGTTAGGTATGCTATCTGGTTGGAATACACACACTGGTTTGGCTTGTTCAACTTGTAACTTTGACACTGAACCTTGTCGTCTTCCTTATAGTAAGAAATGGTGCTTTATGGGTCATCGACGTTTTTTGAAAAATGGTCATAGATTTAGATTGAATCGTGTTCGCTTTGATGGAAGTACAGAGGAGCGGAGCCCACCTGTAAAATTATCAGGATCAGACATTTTTAGACAAGTGAAAGATCTTAATATAACATTTGGGAAAGGAGTAGAGTTGCATGGCAAAGGGAAAAGATCTAGACAAGAAACTAAACAATGGAAGAAGAAGAGCATATTCTTTGAACTTCCATATTGGGAGTCTCATCTATTGCGTCATAATCTAGACTTTATGCACATTGAAAAAAATGTGTGTGATAATATCATGTATACTCTACTTCATGAAAAACCCAAATCAAAAGACAATCTTAATGCCCGAAAAGATTTAAGAGAAATGGGCATAAGGAGTGATCTTTGGCCAAATGATAATGGAACATATCGCCTCGCTTTGTTTTCACTAACACGTGATACTAAAAAGCTATTTCTTTCGACTTTGAAGCATGTTACAGTACCAGATGGCTATTCAAGTAACATTTCTAGATGTGTTGATGAGGCACAAAAAAAGATCTTTGGCTTGAAAAGTCATGATTGCCATATTATCATGGAACAATTGCTACCATTAGCAATTCGTCATGTGTTGCCAGACCATGTCACTGCAGTCTTGGTGGAGTTTTGTTCATTTTTTAGGATCCTTTGTGGTAAAAGCTTAAGCGTTTCTGATCTTGATAAGCTGCAAGATCGCATTGTGGTTACACTTTGCCACTTAGAGATGTTATTTCCTCCATCATTCTTTACAGTCATGGTTCATTTGACCGTCCATCTAGTAGAGGAAGTAAAGCTCGGAGGTCCAGTGCATTATCGGTATATGTATCCTGTGGAGAGGTAAAATATTGTTGCTTTTAATTTAAGATCATATGTATTAGATCCCTTAATATATCATTTGTCCTTAATTATATACAATTTTTGTAGGGAACTAGGTCATCTAAAGTCCTTTGTACGAAATAAAGCACAACCAGAAGGTTCTATAGCTGAGGGTTACTTAGCTGAAGAGTCTCTTACTTTTTGTTCCCGTTATATTGAGGATATAGAGACAAGGTTCAATAGACCTAGTCGTGTTCGTGATGACCCACATGATACCGAGTGTTCAAAAATGTCTTCCATCTTTCCTCAGTTAGGGAAATCGGTAGGTGCTTCCTCAATGTTCAGTTTAAGTCAGATGCAGAAAGTACAAGCTCACCGATATGTGCTTCTGAATTGTGCATTGGTCTCGCCATTTGTGGAGTGAGTAAATAGAACAGACTTACACCAATTTATCTTTATAATTTAAAATAGGTTAGTCATATGCCTTAAAATCTATGTAATTATTTCATGTAGTGAATTTAGACAATACATAAAGAAAAGTTCAAGGGGAAGGAGACCTTCAGCTACAGATATAGAGAAGAGAGTATATAAGGAATTTGTTCATTGGTTTGAAAAGCGGGTGAGTAATCAATTATTAGTTTAAGTACTATTTGTTGTGCTTGATTTGAATTTAGAAAATTAATTAAGATTTTTTTATATTTTAGATTATGAATCCAGACACAATAGATACAATGTCTACTGACTTAAAGTTTCTAGCACGGGGTCCATTGACAAATGCAAGAAGATTTACTGCTTATAATATTAATGGGTTCAAGTTTCGAACTTTAACTCGAGAAGAAGGATTGAAAACACAAAATAGTGGAGTGTTTTTAACCTCCAACACTTCTTGTGTTGCAAGTAGTGCTGATGGAAACTTACGGCAAGCGGACTTACCATATTACGGGAAGTTGGAGGATATCATTGAGATTAATTATTATGGTCGATTCACGGTTGTTCTTTTCAAATGTAAATGGGCTGACTCTACTAGAAATAGAGGATACAAAAAGGATCAGTGGAATTTTGGCTGTGTTAATTTTGATAAACTGATTCATACTGGAGAACGTGAAGAAGATGAACCTTACATCGAAGCATCTCAAGCACAAATGGTGTATTATGTAGATGATGTGGTTGATAAAGGATGGAGTGTTGCTATCCATTTGAAACCAAGAGATTTGTATGAAATGGAAGAAGAAGTAGAAGAGGAGACATATGAAAATGAGCCATACCAGGAGCAAGTGCTTGAACAATTTTTTGGCCCTGATGATGAGTATATGCAGTTGGCTACAAACCATTTAAGTGATGATGTAGTTGAGGCAACTATTGATTCTAACTTAGCAAGAAATGTCGACGTTTGAATAAAAATGTTATCACATAATATTGGCAACTTAGAAATATTCCTATTTATCTAAAGGTAATGGTTTCAGTTTTAAAGTTATAGTTATTTCATTTATTTATTTTTGACATGTTTTGAAATATAATCATATGACATTTAATTTACATTCTATTTTCCTAGTGCTTCATAATGTAACTTTATTATTTGTTCATGAATGTACAGTCATTCTTATTTAAGGTAGCTTTTGCAACATCTGTAGAAAAGTGAGAATAGATATTCTTCTCTGGGACTTGTGTTTGACACTGAATGGAACTCACAAACCTTTTAAGATAGTGGAAGTAATCCAAATACTACAAGACTTTGTGACTTAGGTATGATAAAACTCCGATGAAATTGATCAGGACTCTAAAGGGAAACAATGAGTCAAATGATAAAAATCAACATCGTACTTTGAAAGAAAAGGAGAGCTGTTCAGTTACTTTTTTTGAGAAATATAAATGCTCTACTAAAAGTAATAGAATTTTTTAAAATTGCTTCCATCACTGATAGCATTCACTTTGTCTGGTTAGAACTTGAAACCTACTCATGATGTTATCTGAAATTTTGTTTGTACAATTGTGAAATTGTTGTCCAATTCTACTTACTTCCAAATGTTCATCATAATGGGATAAGTGGTAAAGGTATATCATTGTATTTGACAGTGTCCCAAGTCTACGTTTGTTACATAATTCTTAGTTTTAGCAGTAGTTTCCATAACTTTCAGTTTTAGCTGTAAGCCTATAATCATCATTGCATAAGCTGTGTTCCGTTTTTCGTTTGCAGCTAAAATTATTTTTCCTCAGAGTGACTTTTATGAAACCAAAAGCAGCAATTCCAAAGATAGGTAAGAATTCATGTTTCCCTATTTTCTTACTATTTTTGCTTTTGTTATGCATGCTTTCTTTCTTTCTTTTTTTTTTTTTTTTCTCTTTTCAGTTTACTTTATAAGTTTTTAGGAGGATTTGCCATTGCTTAGGAATTGTCGGTTATGCCATTTTTCAACATTTGACTGGAGCTTCTCTGTTATCTAACAAACGCATATGAACTTCGAATATTCGCTTGTTCAATTTAGTTGCTGCCCTCTGCCTTCATACTTCTGGCAATCACCCGTGTCTAAGCTAGTTTTGATCTAACTATGCCACCCAAAGAGGTGGTTTAACATGGTGGGAAGGTGGTTAATATTCTTAATTTGTGCTAATTCTTAGTGTTTAACCCTTGCAGAGGCATTTGCAGTTTGTGAAAACTATTCCCCTCCTGAAGGATTCAATCCGAAAGAACTTCATCGCCTTCTTGAGAAGGTTGGAAGTCCCTCAGGGGTAGTAGATATATGCAATTTGATTCCTACAAACTAAGGCTATTTCTAGTATTTGAAACCAAGAGATTTGTATGAAATGGAAGAAGAAGTAGAAGAGGAGACATATGAAAATGAGCCATACCAGGAGCAAGTGCTTGAACAATTTTTTGAAATATAATCATATGACATTTAATTTACATTCTATTTTCCTAGTGCTTCATAATGTAACTTTATTATTTGTTCATGAATGTACAGTCATGCCAAAGGCTAAACGTTTTCCAAATCTATTGAAGTCAACGCCTCAACCACAAAGTGATGTGCATCTGCCAACTCAAGCTCCAATAAACTCTACACCAGCAGCACATCATACACCTTTGGATCCCTCACCATCCATTCATGCCACATCACATGGCCCAATACTACATCCTTCTCCTTCCATGCAAACCCATCTAGAAAGTCCTATAGAGCACTCACCATCAGTTCATGCCCCACAACATGATCCAGCCATAATTCAAGAACCCTCACATGCTCCAGCAAGTTCTTCATCTGAACGCCATGTTGGACGTGAGTCTACACAATATTGGTCTGTAGAGGCAATAGGTACATGTATTTTATCTATTTTTATTTTACTTTAATGAAGCTTTTGTATTTTTATTTTTTCATTTGATTCATAACTTCTTTTTTTTGGGGAAAAAAAAGATTTGGAAGGAGTTACTAAGAAGATGAGGATCAAAGTTAGGGAAATGGACAACTTACCTAATGGCCTGCAAATTATTGTGAACTTTGATGAGCAAGGATCAGCATATGGTGAAGCACAAGGTTTACTTGCTGGGTATTGTGGAACTTTGGCAACTGATTGTAAGTTGTTTCCAATCAGTTTTCCAAGGTGGTCAGGGCCCTTGGGTGTACCCAAAACTTACTTTGATGAATGCTTTGATAAAATAATAAAGGTACATAGTTTAGTACATAGAGTTCCTTAATGTTATTAATGTTTAATAGTTGTACGAACATTCCATTATCAAACTAACTTTATATTTTTTTTTAAGCCTAAATTTTCTTTTAGGACCTCTGAAGCCAGTGCAAAACGATACTGCAATGCGAGTATTGCAAAAAAGTGGGCTGCAAATAGGCAAAGATTGTGGAATGATTTCTATAATACATCCTTGAGTAGAAATGAAGTCATAAGCAATGTGCCAATTGGTATAGACAGAGATCAATGGGCTTCTTTTGTTCAATACCGTCTACAACCATCAACATTGGTAAGACTTTGATTGTTTTAATCAGTTTATTGTTGTTATAATTGAATAACTTATTATAATTTTACGTTGTATTTTTTTTATTGATAGGAGGTGTCTAGGAAAAATAAAGAAGCTCGAGGCAAGCAAACAATTCCACATACTGGTGGTTCAAAACCTAATGCAAGAAGAAGACATGAGATGGTAATTACATACTTTTAAAAGTTTAGTTTATTAACTTTTCATATCTATTTAGAGTTATTTAACCATTTTTGTTTCTATAGTTTTTAGAAACTGGAAGGAAAGTTAGTCGTGGACAAATGTATATCGAAACTCATAAGAAAAAGGATGGGTCCTTTGTAAATGACGAGGCAAGGGTTGTAGGGGTAAGCTCAGCTTGTTATCTTACAAGCTTTAACATTGTTTTCTTATTTTACAACATTCTTCATTTCACTTGTAGGAGCAAATTGAATTGGTTATGACTCAAAGCACTGAAGATGAGTTTGAAGCATCCCCTAATGATGCTGTAGGTAGAGTGTTAGGGCCAGAGCATTCTGGAAGAGTACGATGCATGGGTATGGGAGCAGCTCCTACAAATACTTTTAGAAATACTCGCCTCCGACTTAGTAACCTATCCAATTCTATTGATTCATCATCTTCTTCTACTAACTGGCAAGAGAAGTTTGTTCAATTGGAGTCTCAAGTACAAGGAACAATGAATGCACTAAAGGCTTACATGATATCGAAGGAAGGGAGAATTCCTGAAGAACTTGTTGGTTTCTTTGGTCCTCAATCACAGGTAAATATTAATTCTATTAGGACTTGAGGCTCTATTACATGTTTGATAAATTGGTTTTCATGGTCTTTAGTGTAATCATGAATTTCATACTGATTGATGTATAGTTACGAAGACTTCTTAACTACGTATATATTTGCCAAATTGTGTTTACTTTCTGTACTTAATTTCTTTTTTATTGTTTTAGCCATGTGACGTTGGAAGTGAGCCTACTACACCAATGGATGCAAGAAGATCATCGGGTGGCAGTAACACAAATCACCAAGACAATGTTTAGTGTTGTATTTTCTTTATCAACAATTAGATCACTTCTAGTGAGAACTTATTATATATTTGTAGTGATGATAATTTTGTGGATTTTACTATAAATTTGAATTTATGAACTTTGTGGATTTTGTTGTGAATTTGAAGCTATGAACTCTGTGGGTGTTATTATGAATCTGAAGTTATAAACTCTGACGATTTTATTATGAATTTAAATTTGTGAACTTTGTGGATTTTATTATGAATTTGAAGTCATGAACTCTTTATGAATGTTGGTAATTGAATTTAGATTACATATAGATATATTATCGAAATTATTTACATTTGTGATTATTTAGTATATAATTTTTATTTAATTATTTTTTATATATTGTTAATTAATGGATTGATATTAGGAATAATTTTTAAAAAAACTATATATAGGAATTTTTAATCTCACAAAAAATTATAGTGCCAATTATAAAATAAAAATTATTGCAAAATAAACAACTTGAAATTAATTTATATTGTGACATTTAAATTGTGGCGGTTTTCCACCCCCACAATCAATTTTATTTGTTAAAAGATAAAACAAGATTGAGGGGGTTTAAAACTACCGCAAATAAAATAGAACCGCCACAATTTGCGGGAGTTAAAAACTGCCGCAATTTACCATAAGGTTGCGGAGGTTGTGTAAAAACCGCCGCAAAATGATTGTGGCAATCGTAACTGCGGGAGTTTTTAAAACCGCCGCAAGTAATTCTATGGAGGTTGAAGACCGCCGCTAAATTAAAAAAAAACCGCCCCTAATTGACACGTTTTTTGTAGTGAAGGCGAGTTTTGTGTAAGGTATAAATTTCCTAATATTGTTGCTTTCCATTGCTTCTGAATGCATATGTATATTGGTGTCATAACCCAAATCTAAATAAGACATTTGCCATCTTGTAAGTTTCACGTCAAAGTTCTTGGCTAATCCCATGCATTGATTTCTAGAAATCCTAGGAGGCTGTTGTGCCCACAACATTACGAGGAAGTAACAATTGCATGATTCTACTAATAAAACTTTATGATGAAAATAGCTATGCACATGCGTCAAAATAAAGAATATTTTAGACTGAAAATATTGCACTTGAACTTGTCCAATTTCTATTACATGTTATATAGTCCCTAACTAATTTTTGCAGCTTACTTTGAAATTTTCGTGTCTTTTAGATAACAATTTGTACTGGATTCAAGCTCCTCATCTTATCAGAAGGCGTCAAATATTTTAGTGAGCTCATTACTACATTGGTGGGGTATCTTCATTTCGCTTGCTATGTTGCTATTTGACTTTTGTATGCTTAGTTCGGTTATCCAATTTTATGTGTACTTCATTATGTACAAGTAATCCAGCTTCTGTTATGTTTTAGTTTTGCGGGATGATGGATTGTTGTTGCTCCATTGTGCACCATGTGGATGTTTTACTGTCAGTAACAAGATATACGTAATGTTTGACTAAAATATTTATGCATAGTTTGAGAAGTCCTAATTTTGGAATAAACTACTAAGTTTTTGGTGGATTTGTATATCAAGTAAAAGTTTATTTTAGTTCCTAAAGTTGTAAGCGTACTTTATTTTAGTTTCTAAAATAAAAAAAATTAATAATTTAGTCTCTAAAATTATAAAATATAATTCAACTTAATGCCTTTGTTGATTTAATTTAGTCTCTACGAGTATCCCCTTAAGGATTTAGGGACTAAATTGTTAATATTTAATTTCAAATATTAAAATAAAGCATATATACAGTTCAAGGGATAACCTTTACTCTTTGTATATCATTTTAATTTAAATAAAGTTTAAAATGTTTACCCAATATTCAATATTCATTTAAATTTTAACCGTTGATTAAGTTAAAAAATAAATTTAATTATTAATATTATATAAAAATTGATTGTGGTGCTCTATATAATGTTTCAAGTATGAGTGCTTCTTTAATATTAATTACTAAATTTATTTTTTAACTTGATTAATAATTAAAAATTAGATAAATATTAAATATTTACCATAATTGGATGAGCATCTTAAACTTTACCTTGATTTTAATTACGGGTATTATTTGGCCTATAACGTTGCTTAATCCATGTGCCTTGATCATGGCTTGGAGTTCGGGCCACCTGTTGCTCCGAAAATTTCTTGGCTTGGATTCTATTCGAATTGGGAGAAAAGGAGTAGAAACATAGGGCCAAGGGCTAATGCACTAGGTGATGATAGTCAATGTGACTATCAATACAAGGCATACTGGCCTAGGATGAATAGTAATTTGTTCAAAAACGATTGCAACTATCCACCTTAGCTGTGGTGTTCATGGTTCGGTTTCGCTCGAATTTAAGAAAAAATTTCAATTAATTCAAAGAATAAATTTTATTTTGATTTGGTTCGATTTTATCTGATTATAATTAAAAAATCAAATCAAATAAAAATAATTTAAATTAATTTGAATTGGTTTAATTTTTAATTTTTTATTAAAAACTTTTATAAAATTTAAAAAATAAATTTTATATTAAGTAACTTAAAAAATTAATAAATTATTATAAATTTAAAATATTAAATTAAAATATAATAAAAATATTTGAATGATTTTAATATTAAAATAATATAAAATATATTTATATATATACTTGTAAAAATATAGACACAGATACGTAATATATTGTATGTAATATATCCAAAATTCTGAAAATTGAACCGAATATTGAATTAGATAAAGTACTAATTCAAAAATTTATTGATCTAACTAGTTAATCAAAATTCAATAGAAATATAATCAAATATATATAAATTTTGTTTATATATAAATTAATTTTTTTGGGGTCAAAAGTGTGTTAAAAGAACAAAATCAGATGGGATACATGATAGCCCAATCCACTAATGGGATCAAGTACAAACAAAGTGCAAACTTCACGACACCTAAATATATTTAAAAAAAAAAAAAAAGAGAAATATTTTTTGAACATCCTATGTATAGACATAGTATGGGACATAATATATTTATGTGAGTGTGGGTGAATATCGATGTGCACATATATCGAAATAAGGTAGTAGATTATATATTTATGTGAGAGGGTGTTGTATTTAGATGTCCCAAAGAGTGGGCCAAATAACAACTCTAAAAAAAAAAAGCCCTACAAACTAAAAAGTCAATACAAATGTGTAGAGAACAGCATCAAAATCTAAAATCAAAGTTTTCATTGGTCAAAACTTTAAACCTTATCTAAGAGATAAGTGGTACGTGTTTTTTTTTTTTTTTTGGTTCAAACCTTACTTCAGAGGTTACCAGGAATCACTAACGGCACAGGTTCCGTCTCCCTTGCTTTCTCCTTTTCCTCCTCCTCCTCCTTCTTCTCTCTCTCCCCACTCTATCTCCTTCTCTTTTTTTTTTTTTTCCCCTCTCTGTGCTCCTATCTCTAGATGGCGACACTGCACAAGGGAAGAGTGAAGGACAACGACAATGTTGTAATGGCTGCTAACATTGGGGAGGACGGCGGCTGCAAAGGGATGGCAGCGCAGCGGTGAGCAGCCTCGCAGATGTTTGGCGCCTTTTTTTCTTTTCAAAACTGCTTAACCATTAAAACCGGTTCGATTTGTTCGATTCAGCGGTTTCCGATCAGCTCGAGCAGTTTGCAGTCGACGCCGATTTTTTTTTTATACCTGGATCGGTCACTTCGCGGTCCCATCCCGTTTTTTGAACCATTAATATATCTTATATACATTTATAATTATTAAAATATAATATATTATCGATTGAATTTGGATTAGTTGGATTTTAGAAATTAAAATAAAAAATTAGATTGACCCAATCGATTTTTATGAAATAAGAATTAATTAAAATCAATTTATTTTTATTTTGACCGATTTTCAATTTTTTTGAATTGATTTTTTATTTTAGTTTGATTTGAATTGGTTTTAAACACCTCTAGTAGTAAGACAACACTAAATTTTTGTGCCAACATTTCTCCCTATTGAATAAAAAGTAAATCCTTAAAAATAAATTTAATTGATGATAATAATGATTAGTTTAGAAAAATAAATAAAAGTATGTTAAGAAAAAAATATGGAATTAATTTATGTGTATTATCAATATAAAAAAATTTTATGTAGATATTTAATCACATATTGCTATATCAATAAAAATATTTGATTCAACTATCTACTACTTAAATTGTCATCTAAATAGAAAGATATAGTTGATAAATTATATAAAAATTATATTATCAATATATTCAAATTAAATCAAAAAATATAAATATTGCCTCGTAAAGCAGAGAATTAGCAATCAATTCTTCCAAAAATATGTAATTCCCGATTTCATAAATGAAATTTGAAATAAAATTACCATTTTCTGAAATAAAATATTAATCAGTAATTACTAAAAAATTTCTATCCTATTAAAAGTAAAAAGATATTAAATAAATTTCTTTTATATAAATATATATAAAATATGAGTTTAATTGGTATGCACTGACAATTACACTGTCAACCAATAGAAATAGAGGAAAGTGAGAATTCATGGTAGGTCCCTCATTTTAATGGGTGGTTATTTGAATGAATTGGTACTTTCCACCATTTCTATTGGTTGACAGTATAAAACTATTTTACATTATCAATATATTTAAATTAAATTCATAAAATATAGTATAACAGCTCAACCTTGTTCCAACAACTGCCATCGGTTACATGATTTAGATGACGAGTTAGAAAGCCGTGACGATATAAATATATAAAATATAGAGCTATTATTACAATTTTTGTCTGCTTCCAGACTCGGTTGATCTGAATAGACAAATCGTAACTCTGGCGGGAACCAACCTTTTGGTCAAGCTCGGTTTCTAATCCACCAGGTATCCCTTCAATTTCAAGCATTGTTCTCTTTCATGTTTGAATTTTGATACTTTCGCATGGTGGGGCTGTGGTGGTGCTGGTCAAGTTTGGAATCAAATTAGTCCAAATTAATATTATAATAAATAAAAATTTAATTTAAATATATTGATAATATAAAATAATTTTATACTATTAGTTAATAAGAATAGTGAAAATTATTAACTTAGATAAATAATTATTCATTATAATAAGGGATCTACCATAATTTCTCATTTTTTTTATTTCTATTAATTGGCAGTGTAAAACTATTTTATATTATTAGTGCATATCAATTAAACTCAATGAATAAATAAAATAGAATTATTTTTCTGTCCTTCTTATTTTATTTCCCTTCTTACTCTCTTTCCTCTCTCTTTTTCCTAAGACCGTCAAAATGGGCCAAGCCCGTTGGGATAACTCATTTACCCACTAAAAATAGGTGGTCTGAGCTTAAAAAATAACTATCCATTTAAACTAACTCATTTTTAATCTGGCTCGTTTATCCGTGTTTATTTTTTTTATTATTTTTTAAGTAAAATTATATAAATTTAGGACATAAAAATATAATTTAATAATTAAATTTAGAATATTCTCACTTTTTTAATAAAAAATAAGAATTTTACCTTCTTCTAAGATAAAAATTATTTTTTAATAAAAATAATTTTTAAAACATGAAAAACAAAAAAATAAAAAAATAAACGGGCCAACTAGTTTAAAACCACAGGCTAATCTTAAATGGGTCAGACTGAAAAATTTTGGTCTGTAGACTAAACGGATTAACCCGTTTAACCCATTTATTTTGTGGACCTAAATAGACTGGACTTAAATAGGTCAGCTCGACCCGTTTGACAACCCTACTCTTTCCCTTTGAGCGATGCACCACCACCATGACAAGGACATGCTTGGTTGATCAAGAGGGTCTGGTGTGGTGCGAAGCAAGCAATGCTTACATCTAACAATAAATCTTCCCATTTTGATGATTTTAAATAGGGATGGCAATGGACATCTATGAAGGCGAGAATATGCCCCCATTCCTGTTTAACATTTTGGCCCCCATCTCCGTCCCCATCCTCATCCCCGTCATGGGTCCCCCATTCCCCATTCCCTGCAAGGATTCAGATATCTACGAATTTCCATAAAAAAATCAAAAAAATCTAAAAAAAGATAAAAATATAAAGAAAATGCTTTTAAACTTAATAAAATATCCATAAATATTCATAATTTATATTATTATCCAATATAACACAATAAAATTTAAATTAAAAATAAAATACATAATTATAAATCCATTACAAAACAATAAAAATATTTAAATCATAAATTACAAATATTCAAATTACAAACTCATATATCCAAATTCCAAACTCAATTAGTAAATTTTTTAATAAGTGTTTAAGTCAAAGAGAAATATAAGTAGTGAAATCATATATTTAGTTATTATAAGACATATATATAAAGATATTTATATAATTTCATATTTAAGTAGGGATTTCACGAGTCTTCATCACCTCCATTAGCTAAACGGGGACATCCCCCGTTTCCATGGGGACCAAATCTATCTCCGTCCCTGTTGCGGGTAATCCTCACATGTACCCGCTTTAATGGGTATTTTTGTCATCCTTAATTCTAGGTCCAACTCAAGCAATCCTCACTATAGGAGCTCTATAATTTGACTCCTTTGAAGTTGTTTTATTCACCCCATTCATTCTGTCTTTGTGGATGCTTCCCAAAAAGATGTTGAACATCACTGTAATAATTTGATTGTGTTTGGTACTTGGGTTTAAGATCTTTCACCCCAAAAATAAAAACAGTTTTTGTGCTACGGTCTTTGAGAAATAGATTTGGATTCCATACTTGGCCCAAGATCATGATCCTAGAACTTTGCAACCATTGAAATCTCCAATTTGCTCTGCTACAAAAACCTCTAAAGCATGAACAAGAGCATACTTGAGCCAAAAATTAGAAGAGGATAGTACTAAAATAATCTTTTTAACTTTAGCACATACATAAAAAAAAAAAAAAAAAAAAAAAAAAACCAACGAGCTCCCTTCCCTTTTCCTCCCTAACAACCACCATGCACACGCCAACCGTCCCCTTTGGTCCTTCATCTCTGCTCGAATCGCGTTAGGAAAAGTGCCTTGTCAAGACGCACAAACGCGAGGTCAAACTCACCATCGAAGAACAGTAGGTTGTGCGGGTCGGCGCGATAGATGAGCGGCAGCGAGTCCATGAGCTTGACGCCGGAGGAAGAGAGTGCGGCGTGCCGGCGCCGATGCTGACGGAGACTCAGTACGGCATAGAGTTTAGGCCCGGAGGTGGAGCAGAGTGGATAGAAAGGTTATAAAATTAAAGGGGTAGAATGTTTCACTAAATATTAAAATATAAATATAAATTATTATTGAGGAGGGACGTTGGGCTTCAGTGATTCAGTGTTTTCTCTACATGAGTTTATGCTTGCGGTTCTGATACATGTGTTGGTGTCTGTTGGTGTCTGGAGGTAAATGGATGAGAAAGGTTTTTATCTTGTATTAGTCACGAGAAAAGTAATTTGTATATATTTACTATTGATATACTTTGACACCTTCTTTTTTTCTCTCTTGCTTTTTCATTTTTTCTTTTTCTTTCATAATTTTTTTTTAAAGTGAGGGGGTGTCTAATTGGACGTACTTTTAAGTATATACAAATAACACCCCTCATTAGTCACTCATTTGATTTTAATGCTTTTTGGTTCGTTTAATGTTTATAGAAGTTGTGACAGTTCGTTTGATTTTAATGCAATGACTTTTTTTTTTCTTTTTGGGGCATTGTTTATGAATATTATGATTTTTGTTGTGGAAACTCTAATATGATATGTACTTGGGAAAAAATATTCATAAATTTCTCATTTAATTCCTATCTTGTATTCCAGATAACAGACCCTTCCTATGACTATAAGAAAACTTCACTGTGAAGTAAGCAATCTTCTAATTAAGACTTTCCAAAAGCCATTTAATATTCGAATATGACTCCGTTTTTCTTAAGACTACCCTTATGTTGCCTAAATAACTAACCAAAATCCCGAAAATCCATTCCTCGGAAAATTCAGATAAAATTATGAAAAATAAAATGTCTCTGATTGGCCTTCATTTTAGCTGCATCAATCTATTTCAATAACAATGAACAATCTATAACGTATAGTTTGTTTCTGTTCTTGAAACTAACTTTTCTTCTGTTACTTGTTCTCAAAAGGGCAAGAGTAGTGGTGAACGCACTTGCCTCCCTTAGATATGAACCTAGTTGCAAGCCATTTGTCAAGCTTATTCAGAAAGTCAGGTTGCACCTCTGAGCCCTTGAATAGTGAGTATCATCAACTGCAGCAGCTTTAGCAATGCAGAGGCATATGAGTCAAGGTAGTAATGCGAACTTGGAACGTGCACTGGCATTGATGCAGCGTGCGATGCAGTCCAGTGGGATTCAGAGGATGATAAGGCGTGAACAGAGATTTCATATCAAGAACTCTGAGAAGCGAGTTTTACCCCGAAAGAACTTGGAATGGAAGATTCGATCCGAAGACCTTTCTAAGAAACTTAAGGCCATCATGATCAAGAAAGTGAGGTAATTAGATGACTATATCGAAGGTCAAATTTTGTCACTTAGAACATGGCAAGATATACACCGTGACTCTGCATCACATTTTTTTTTAGTAATGTTTTAAGCGTATAATTGCCTAGAATATCCTGCAGTGGTTGTGAATGAATTAAGTGACAACGTTATGATGTATTTAACTGCAAATAATAGTTCCCTTGCTATTAATTACTGGCAACATATTTCCCCTTAAGTCTTAGGCTTTTCACTCCCTTATTCTTGGCTAATAATATCTTAATATTTTAGGAATTTCTTAGAAAGAAAATAAGGTCAAAATAACAAAGATATGCTCGTCTTGTAGCTTCATTTTCCTTATCTATCCTGGAACATTAGAGGGAAGTGATATATGGATTTTGAGGTGTATAATAATATTGGGCACTTGATGATTTTGTTTGATTTTAGTTTCTCGTTACCTAGGAACCACCGATAGTTCTTTTTTATCCCCACTTTTATGGAGGCATGTCCTCCAACGCTTAGGCATAGGAGTTAGCATAAAATTATAGTTCAAATTGCATCTAATACACATTTTATCAAGCCAGTTGTGGTTTTGTGCTTATTTCATTCCCTGTGCCAGAACGTTTTCTCCTTTGGTCTTTTTTTATTTTTACGTTTCATAAATTTGTATTTTTGCTTCTATTTGTACTGAAATATTCTATTGCAATATGGCAGGGGTCTATGAGAATGTTGCAGTACCGTTGTTCAAAAGATGGTCCTGTAAGGTGCAGTAATTTTTCAGGTGACCCCTTCAGTTGATACATTTTGTCGGACAACTTATGGGGACAAATGCACTTCGCTAGCTGTGATTTTGGGTGTCAGTTGCATCGTTTTAATCTAATCTAATCAACTATATGAATGAACGGGACATTTTATGATACCGCTATGGCAGCGGTAATTTCGTTTGGTTTAGTCCTGAATCTAGGAGAATATGTACGATGAATTTCCTAAGTTGTGAGCGAAACAATTGGTCAAGCAATTGTATGCAGCATTCAATTTCGATTCTACAGGGCGTGATCCTTATGACATTATTAATTTCAAAAGACGGGTAAAAAAAGGGAAGCTTTAGCAAAAAGAGACCGACTTACAATCAGAATTCAATTCCAGTCTGATTTTTGAAAACAATCTTATTATTATGAGTTGATTGGGATTTCAAGTCTTATTTATACAAGTAAAATAAAGGAGATATGTAAATAATAATAGAGTAGATCTTTTCTTTTGCGTTTCTTATATGTATAAATAAATACTTTGGATTCGTTTTCTTTTGGTAGAGTAAAAAACAAAAAAGAAAAAAAAAATCTTCCAGATTTTTCACTTGTAATTTGTAAACATGGGGAAAGATGGCAATGTCAGCAGAGTTCAAGATTTACATGTGTTCTCGTCTAGGCCTGTGATCTCAGTTTCAAAACCGAATAAGAATAGGATTGTATAAGATAAATGAACCTTTGAAAAAAGAAAAAAGGGCAAGTGAATCCTCCAAAGATAACTTAATTATATAATTAAATATCTTTTAAGGTTGAAGAGATCCTAAAGCTTAATAGCTGATGATGCGATTAGAATAGTAGAACTGAACAGGTCCAATGTGAACTGATGGAGATTTGTGCGATGCTGAATGCATCTTTGCTCGCTTAGAACTCGCAATGACACGTAATATAGGTGCTCCAATTGGTTTGACTGACTACCAGTTAGAGAGCCAGCCAATGAATTGCCAAACTTTTAATTCTCCAAGTTTCTATGAAGTTTCAAAGCATCCAAAGCCTATTGTATTGTATACTCTAAAGTCTTCGGAAAAGTTGCAGCTTTGTCTATATTCGGAGAAAGGATACCAATTCCTGAGCAACTATTTCTTTCGAGAGAATAACTTTCGCTGGGTATGATAAGCAGACAAAGCGGAATATGGAATATCGAACTGTATGGCTCACTAATTAAAGTCAAGGATCCAAAAAGACCAAATGACAAAGAAACAAGTATGAAGAAAAGTCCAAATAGTCGCTGATATACAATTAAATACGGATTGAGGTCCTTTAGTATCAGTAGCCAAACACTTTGATTCCAATCTTCACACGTAAACATGTTCTCCTCTGCTTCACAAATGGCTATTATTTTCATGTGGTTGCTATGTGCAAGCACAATCAACTCACTCTTGGGCGGCCAGGAGAGCTTGAATCATGTTCGTTGCAATGAAAAAGATCAACATGTGCTTTCAATGTTTAAGCAGGGCATTGAAGATCCACCGAAGTGGCTCTCATCCTGGTCCACTGAAGAAGATTGCTGCAGATGGTTTGGAGTTCAGTGTGACAACATCACATTCACAGGTAGAGTCACTAAACTAGACCTTCAGTGTCCATCTAGCAGCTGTTTAGGGGGTGAAATCAACTTTTCACTGTTTGATCTTGAATTCCTAAGCTACTTGGACCTGAGCTTCAATGACTTTAAGGCCATTCGTTTTCCACCTGTCCATGGCCATGCAAATGATCAAAGATCTCACAACTCGTCACTGAAAACCTCCTCTTCTGCAAATTCTTCCAATCTTCTCTATCTGAACTTAGCATATAATTTTGACCTCTACATGGACAATCTTAGATGGGTTTCACGTGTCCCTTCTCTGAAATATTTGAATTTGAGTGGTGTAACCATAAGCCGTGAGAGTCGCTGGCTTCAACAGTTGACAATGCTCCCTTCACTCGTGGAGTTAAGGTTGGGAGGTTGTTCTCTTGATGTCATCAGTCCATCTCTTGATTACGTTAATTTTACTTCACTTGCAGTACTTGATATTTCCGGCAACTCTCTACACGAGGTACCTAAATGGTTATTTAGCCTCAATAGTAGCATTTCTTATATAGGCCTTACGGGCAATAATCTGCAAGGCCAAATACCTGCGACGATGATACACTTTCATCATTTGAAAACCTTGCGTTTGGCATTCAACAATCTAAACGGATCAATTCCGGAATGGATGGGACAATACAAGAATTTAGAGGATCTTGATCTTTCTGACAACTTATTTTCTGGCCCCATACCCGCAGCCTTAGGAAATCTATCATCACTGACATCTTTAGATGTTAGCTACAACCGACTAAATGGAAGTCTTCCAAAAGTTCTTTGGAAACTATCTACACTGGAGGTTCTATCAATTGGCTATAATTCCTTGTCGGGCAGCCTGTCTGAGGAAAGTTTCACCAAACTCACAAACTTAAAATATTTGATCATTGATGCAACTGCTTTAAATTTTGATGTTGGCACTCACTGGCAGCCCGCTTTCCAGCTTGAAGATATTACTATGAGTAATTGCAAACTAGGTCCTGAGTTTCCTTCATGGCTATATACACAAAGATCTTTATTTTATCTAGACGTTTCAAGTTCAGGACTTTCCTTCAATGCTCATGAAGAGTTCTGGAGATTTATAGCCCAAATTGACGGTGTCAATTTATACAACAATTCAATCAGTGGGGACATATCTGTTTCAATGATTAACAACACGGCAATTAATTTAAAAGCCAATAATTTCACAGGTAAATTGCCACGTTTATCTCCTAAAGTGCAAATCTTCAGCATAGCTGACAATAGTTTGTCAGGACCTATTTCTCCTAGATTGTGCCATAGCATGATTGGTAAATCAGAATTAGAACTTTTGGATCTCTCAAATAATCTTTTGTCTGGAGAGTTTCCTGGTTGTTGGATGCATTTGAAATCTTTGAGGCATTTGAACTTGGGGAGCAATAATCTAACTGGTAAAATTCCAAACTCTGTAGGTTCATTGATAGAACTTCGGACTTTACGAATTCATAACAATAGTTTGTCTGGAAATATACCTACTTCACTTAAAAGCTGCAAACAGTTGTGGTTCCTTGATTTGGAGTTCAATGAGTTTACAGGAAATATACCAAGTTGGATTAGCCAATTGAGTATGGCCTTCTTGCTACGATCAAACAAATTCAATGGTAGTATACCATCGAATATTTGTCAATTTTCTAATCTGCTAGTGTTGGACCTTGCAAATAATACGCTTGCTGGTCCAATACCAAAGTGCTTATCTAATATTACAGTGATGGCTTCAAATGCTGTTGATCAAGACTTGTGGCTATTATACGAAGAGTGGTTATATGCTCCATTCTACATTGAGGATCTCAATTTGTTTGAGAAAGGCCGTGAATTCGACTATAGCAAGAATTTTATGCTTGTGCGCATAGTTGACCTCTCAAGTAATGACCTTTCAGGATTGATCCCTCCAGAGTTATTTAGTCTCTTTGCTTTGCAGTCATTGAACTTGTCCCACAATCATTTGAAGGGAGTGATACCCAATTATATTGGACACATGAGGTTTTTAGAATCATTAGACCTTTCAAGCAACCTATTTTCAGGTGAAATTCCACAAAGCATGTCAAACTTATCATTCCTGAATCACTTGAACTTGTCGGACAATAATTTAAAGGGAATGATTCCACTGGGCACTCAGCTTCAGAGCTTTGAAGCAGGTAGTTACATTGGCAATCCAGAACTTTGTGAAGCTCCACTTCCAAGGAATTGCACCCAAGAGGAGAACCATAATAGCTCAAAATCTATGGAAGACAAAGACAATGATTTTACTTCCTATTTTAGCCTTGGCATGGGAGTTGGGTTTGCTTTTGGCTTTTGGGGAGTTTGTGGCACTATTTTCTTCATCAGGAGATGGAGGCATGCTTATTTTCGGATTCTTGATAATGTTTATGTCTTTATTATCCTAAAGATGAACCGCTTTTTCTAAAGGTCAACAAGTTGAATTTTGATAAGTGAAAGACGTGTTTTGCGTTTCATGTAAGGTATTAATCTAAATAACATATCCTAAACTGTTTGATTTAGGTTGATAATATTGTTGCTTTACAATGTTCCTGGTTGCATATATAGTTGATGTAATTGTTAGATATCCTAGATCTAAATAAGACAATTGCCATCTTCTCCTAATTATCGCGTCAAAGTTCTTGGTCATGCTTTGATCTATAGAAATCGGAGGAGATAGTGTCCACCAGCACCGAGGAATTTAAAAGTGCATGATTCTTTTTTAATAAAAATACCAGAGGATAGAATATTTTAGACTGACAATGTTGTGCTTGAACTTGTCCAATTCCATTATAAGCTTATATTGTCTCCAATTGAGTTTTGGAACTTACTCTGAAATTTTCATATGCTTTTCAGATAACAATGTGTACTGGATCCAGGCTCCTCATCCTGTTAGAAGGCTTCAAATATTTTAGTGAGCTCAATACTACTTACTGGAGCATCTTCATTTTGTTGCCTATGTTATTGCGTGTCCTTTATATGCTTAGTTCATTTATCAAATTTTATGTGTGCTTCATTGTGTGCAACTAATCTATAGCTTCTGTTGTTTTGAAGACTTTCAGCTTTGCTGGTAGATGGATTGTTGCTCTATTGTGCTTTAAATGGATGCTTTACTACTAAGGTTTGACTAAACAAATATCCTTACATAGATAATTTGAGAAATCCTCATTTTGGAAGAAACTACTAAGTTTTAGCAGAATCTGTATGTCATTTGACTTTATTTACTATATTCATTTGGCTTATTGCATTGGTGAATCCATGTGCCTCGATCATGGTCTGGAGTTCGAGTAATACATATATTTACAAAAATTTTATAACCAAGGTTCTACATGGATTGTGAGAAATAAAGAACAGAAGCGAAGGGCCAATGGCTACAGGCACTAGGTGATGATCCGTGTTAAAGAACAAAAATTTTGAAGAATTGTGTATGATCCATGGTCATTGAATGCCAATTGGCATAAGGACAACTGCAACTATCCATCTTAAGGCAACGCTGGACATTTGTGCCAAAATTTATACTTTTTGAATTTCACTTTGTTTCATTTCTCTTCTCAACAGATCTAGAATAATTCCATTGCATGACCGTTAACCACCAAGTAAGACGCACAAAACACTGTTCTTGAAAAACCTGTGACTTGCATGTAGAGATACCGGAATCGTGTGTGAGAGTGTTTCCGAAATCGCTCTCTAAAAACAGAGTGAACTGAACATTTTCAACTTAATAAGATAGAATTTCAAGTGATTTATTTGTTTAATACAAGAAACCAATAAGAGTGACATCAGATTTGAAATGATAAAAATAAAATCTATCATCAAATATTAACAAAATTGAAATGATTTTTCGTAAAATTAATTTATATCAATATCAAATTTCATAAAAGAAAAAATCAAAAGAAAAGGACAAAGATTTCTTTCTTTTTTTCTTTTTTCCAACAAAAAAACAGAGTGAAGCTCGGGCATGGTGACAATTGGCAAAACAATTATGAATTATCCTTGTACCTTATCCCCTTCAATTTCAGTCTCCAGTTCACTGTAACACAAACCTCTCTCCCATGTCCCAACAACACAACGACATTCATTCCCCTGCTAAAACCCCTAAACAGAAATGCTCCTCTCCCTCCACCTCCCACCATCCCCATCTTCTTACTCCCCATACCACACTTCCTCTAGAAACCACCTTACTCCCCACAAACCCCTCTACATCAAGTTCCGTACATCGTACCGCGAAAACCTCCGATACCTCCAACACCTTACCATAATCCCATCCAACAACAACACCGTCCCCCTCCCGCACCCCGACACCCTCAGTCACATCCTCGCCACCCTCAACTTCCTGAAATCCCACTCCTTCTCCGATTCCGACATCCCCCGCCTCGCCGCTGCCACCCCCACCCTCTTCTCCGCCGCCGTCAGCCCTTCCGACCTCTCCGCCGTCTTCCGCTTCCTCGCCGCCGACGTCGCCACCTCCCCGGCAGAGTCCAGCGGCCTCGTCCTCCGCTGCCCCCACCTCCTCCTCTCCCACCCCGACCTCTGCCTCCGCCCCACCCTCCGCTTCCTCCGGGAGGAAATCTGCCTGACCGGTCTGAACCGGCCCACGAACCGGAACGCGCACCTGCTGAACACGCGCGTGGACAGGCTGCGGGTGAAGGTGCGGTTCTTGATGGAGGAGGTTGGGTTTGGGTACGAGGAGGCGGTTAGGACGTTGGGGCGGTTGCCCGCGATTTTCGGGTACGGTTTGGAGAGTAACTTGAGGCCCAAGTTTGAGTATTTGGTTGGGGAGATGGGGAGGGATGTGGAGGAGCTGAAGGAGTTCCCGCAGTACTTTGGGTTTAGCTTGGAGAAGAGGATTGTGCCGAGGCACTTGCATTTGAAGGAGAGGGGCGTTGTTGGGGTTCCGTTGCATAGGATGCTCGTGTGGGGTGATGAGAGGTTCTATGCCAAGTGGAAGTGATTGGTGGAGGAATGAGGAAGGGAATGAAATGAATGGTTCAATATTGTGTATTATAGCTTACATGCAACAATTATCATTTTTAAATACAGGATTCATCACTTTATATTATTATCGCGGATGCTGTTAATATTGTTAAACTTGATGTACATAGTGATGAGATTGTTTTCCTTTTGAGTTTCTGATTCTGTGGAGTAAATCTGCAAATGTGTGTTTTGGTCATAGTTTTGATATAGTCATTCTTTTTGTTAGCTTTTAACACTATCGAGGAATATCTGTGTACAGACAAGAGGATTGCTTCAATAAAAATTTCCAATCCATGGATCGATGCTGGATACATATGGTTCCTTTGCAAGTGCTGTAGTTCGGACCAGGAATTCTTGTATGTTTGGGGAGGGGAGTCGCTATTTTCTGGTCTTCTGGAGGCACACCACGAAATGATGACTAGAGTCAGGAGGTAGAATAGAAGCCCGTGATGAAACTTACGTTGCCCGGCCATAAGATCTTGCTATGAACTCTCAAATAAAAGTACAAGGAGATCAAACGATATATTTAGAGCGATATATTTACCCAATCAGGTTAACGACCAACTTCTCAAACAATTTATTATGATTAAAATACAATACACCCTGATTGGCAGCAGAAGCACTAAATACATGTAGAATAATTAGAAAACGGAAGTAAGATTGTCTACTGAATTCCTTCCCAAGAAATAGCTATGACACATACAAGACCAAGAATATTATCAACTATCATTTAGCCGAGCTTATTTTTTCCCGTGTAGAGCTTGGATAACTTGGGAAAAATCATTCTACTAAGCCTTACTTATGTATGGTTTCTTCTTCGTCAACACCAAACTATAGTTTTGACAAAAGCTATGTAAGAGAAGCTTTAATCCAAACAATGGTTTGGAGGTTTCCAAAAAAGAAACCAAACATGCTATTATTGACGCTGGGATAGACCAAACGCTATCCGTGTCACTGAAGGTTACTTCATGTGAAAACCTTCTGCGCTAGTGAAGCACACCAGCTTTAACTTGAACCAGAGTCTGCATGCACCCAAGGGTGTCATCTTTGCCGGCTTCTGAAACCCCTATACGGCTTCCAACTTGACAAGCAACTTAAGTGCACGATCTCCTCTTCTTGTCCTCATACAGAAATGGCCAAAAAACCTCATTCAAAATAATCGTCGTTGCACTCAATTTCATTAAGTCAATATTTTAAAAAAAAAAATTAAAATAGTGGTTATATCTATTAGCTACACTCTCCTTCAGAGCAGTTTGAATTGCAATAGCAGCATATTGCTCCCTAACATGATTGAAAGGCAGTTGCAGGTTTCAAATTTGTTGGGGTTTTCCTTGAATGCTCTCTTGTTCCTGATTTACAGGATTTCAGGAAATCCATCTTCATTGATCTCTCATCTGCAAAACACATAGAAGGAACCAAAAAAGGTTTATCATATAATTGATCTTCAAGGTAACTGAAAGGGATGACAGAAACTAGGAAAAGGAAAATGGTCGCCCATTCAGTACCTTTTCTTTGTCTTGGTCATGCTGCTTCCTTCTAATCCTTTTGTCACTGTCTTTGCGAGAGATCTGAATGCCCTTTTAACAGCAATCAACCATGACCTATCTCTCTTCCCTCCCCCCCCCCCCCCCGGCCCCAATCAAAATGCAATGTAAATCCTAGCTGCATTTGCAGCTGAACTGCTAAAATCAAGTGCATCACTAGATATTGGTAAATAAAATATAAACTTAATGACATCAAACTAAAGAATGTAAGCAATTATAAGTTGAATTGAACCAACTTTGCAATTTTGATATAGTTGTTCTAATGAGTCTGGTACAAAAATTTTAAAATAAATTACAACTTACAGATTCTGAGCTGAAAGTTACGTGTATGTAGTTGATCAATATTCAAGCATGTTTAGCAATCTATAAATAGTTTATAAGGAAAATGTCATGTTGCCTCCTCTATACGGCAGAACTCATCCGTATAAAATCTCTGAGCTTTTTCAAGTTGACCATAGCGGGTAAGAAGTCGGGCAATTATATCCAAGTGTTCTTTATATGCTTCAACTTTATATCTAGTCATTAACTTGAATATCCTATAACCGTCATCAACAAATCCAGCTTTGTCGCATATAGATAGCATGGCTTTCAAAAGTGAAGTTAGTAACTTTGTATTAAAACTAAATTATTTACTTTATCTTACAACTTAGTTACATTAATTTTTTAAATTTAAGTAGTGTTTTTTAGCCATGCATTGCACGTGTCATAAAACACTAGTAAGCATTAAATAAAGCTTCATCCATTGCAGACTTGTAGTACAGGAATACTTTTGGACTTCCTTACTTTGTTTGATTCCATCTATATATATAAATTCACATCGAATCGCATTAGAAAAAAATTAGTACAATAAAAGTAATAATTTTTTAATCATTAATAATGTTGATATAATTATATAACAAATATCAAAATAAATTTCATATGAATGCAAACCATCAAAAAAAATTTAGCATAAGTACAAACCATCAAACTAAATAATAAAATTCATATAAACGGTTAAAATAAATTTCGTATGAGCACAAACCACTAACATAAATTTCACGAGTACAAAGCATTAAAATAAATTTAATGAGTACAAATCATAAATATAAAACTTCACCCAAGTACTTCTGCAACATAGAACTTTATATACCAATGTGGTGTTGGTCAAGTGGTTTGACATTTGATCCTTTAATCAATAATCTTGGATTCGAGTCCTAAGAATAGAAAAAATTTCTGTTAGAAGATTTCTACCCCTTCAATCGGCCAACCGTCAGATCAGACCGGATTAGTCGAATTTCTGATAATAGAATCCGGATACCGGTGGTTCAATCAAGACAAAAAAAAATACAGAACTTTATATATATATATATATATATATATATATATATATATATATTAAAGGATAAAAATACAAAATACTTAATTTTAACCAAAAAAAGATTTTTAGTTTTACACATTCCATCCCAAGTTTTGGAAAAGAGAAACTTGGTCTTTTAGGGGGAATGAAGGGGAACCATCCCCTTTGAATTCTCTTCCTTTCCTACCTATTATTAGACCTGTTATTAAACTCCCAAATAAAGAAATATATTCAATTATTGAAAATTTTTTTGATGAAATATTATTTATGATCATATGTACTCATGTTTCTTTCTTTTCTCCTTCAATTTGGTTTTATTGGTACAGGAAAAGAAGGGGAAAAAAAAACCTGTACCATAAGTGTAAAACTAGTTAATGTCAACTAGTGACAACAAGAGTTGTAGCCCTGGACATGGATTAAAGCAACCTCCTTGCTCCTATTTTACTTTAAATAAAAAAAATTAATATCTAAGTCAAAATTTAATGCCCCCAATTTTTAAAGAAAAATAATGAATATGTATGAATAAGTTGACACTTATCTTCTATTTTCTTTCTAGCAGTCACGTTTGAAATTTTAAACATCCATATACAGTCATGCAACACTTGATTGATCCACAATCTTTCTATTTATCTATTTATAATATATTAAAAATGAAATCAAAGCTAGACTATTGACAAATCATAGATGTATGATATTACCACCCCAGCATATTGTTAGATTTGTCATTCTCTTATTCGCTTCTTAATTTTTTTATCAAATAATGAGCTACCTAATTGTTATGAGATTCCTCTTACCCTCACTTTGCCACCTCCCTATTCATTCTACCACTTGCTTTGCTTTCGCTTTTTCTTCCCAAAAATGGGTGGGGTTCATGAATCTACAAGGGAACCTGAATATAAGCCTAACTGGCTCGCTAGGCTATCCAATGTCATTGGAGTCGCATAAGATTTGGCTTTGAGTCACCATGCAGCAATTATCCATCTTGATATTTCTTCTCAATGTACTTTTAGAGATGCAAATTTTAAGCGACTAGTTTGTGAGATTGAGATTTCAAAACTTCTGGATCCTATCAAAGGGGATATAAAGGGAAAAAAAGAAAAAAGGACTCCCCTTCCTAGTCTTTTTTCATTGCTTTATTTCATGGTCTAAATGCTCTTAGCTTAGCCAGTTCGGTAACAAGGAACTGATGAATAGCATCACATTTTGATAATTGCCTTTATTCTTATAACAGAAAATGAAGCAATATAATTAGACATTAAACCTTTGAGCGTCTAATGATTGATTTTCTAATATTCTAACTCTGCTCGATTGTACACAACATCTCAAAGATGTCAGTTTGTCTTGAGTAGATGAATTTGGAGTCCATAAAAATCTAAAAGAAACCATTAGATAAAAATTTTCATCAAAATCATTTCTTGTAACCTTCCTGTGCGTGTGTGTTTTATTGGTCGATACTTAAAATAAACAACTCAATCCACAAGGTACTCCAGTGGGAAGGAATCATAAAACAACACAAAGTACGACACCATCAAGAAAACAAAAACAAAAATATGGGATACATGGAAATCAACTTGAAAAGTTGAAACCAATTTGAAACATCAAAATATTGATCCTGATGGTTACTTCTTGTAACTGCTAGCTACTGTAATCCTGGTCCATGACTCCCTATTTAGTGTCGACATAAAAGCTCCTCAAAATCACCGAGTAATTACATAACTAAATTCATATATCTCCAATAATTTGCATTAGATGCTGCAAATCAAGCCTTGATTATTATATAATTAAAACACTTCACATAATGGGTGGTGTTAATTGTGCTTATCAATAAATGTGTAATTCATTTTTATGCCTAATGTGTTACGAGTTTAACTATTATATATTGATGGCATAAAAATATATTTACACTATCATCTAGTTAGGTATCTGTACCTAGGGTTTTCTTACTTATTTAAAATAAAAAATTATTATTTTCGAATATACGTCATCATTGTTCAAATTTTTCCCGGATGAACAGAAATCGATTTAGGGTAAGTAGAATTTTATTCTTTCGGGTAAATAGTGATGAATTCAATTCACTAGTGCAATATAAGTATAAAAAAAAATATTGCCTTTAGATATAATGAGAGAATATATATACATCCACAGTTGCATGCATAGAAACAATAAATATATATTTTTTAAATATTAAATATCGTGGCTCTTAATACTCTAGCGACTGATCCGGACATCATCCTTATTTGTTTCTTTACATAATAAGGTCTAATAGTTATCATATTTTAGGATGGACCCTAGTCCATCATGGATCCAACATTTTATCATATCTTGTGTGGCAATTAACTATATTTGTATGATAATTAATCATATTTTTTTGTTATTTAACCATATTAGGTCCACCATGGACCTCAAAATTTAAAATCCACCATAAATTCCACCTAAAACTTTGCAAACTCCTTGAATTCGATCAAGGTTAAATCGAATTCAACACCTTTCAAGTGAATAGTATTGAATTCTACTCACTTTGGATTGATTTCTATTCATTTGGGAAAAATTGAACAGTAATGAATTCGATCTAATCTCAATCAAATTCACTACTATCCAAAAAAAAGGACATTTTCGTAGAAATCCCTTTGTACCTATAAGATTTTTAAGGTAATAGATAATTGAGTCAAACACTTTTTGTTGATATAAATATACAATATTAAATATCTGTGTAAAATTTTTTTAGACTGATAGTACATATCAAATAAATCCATTTGTTATCCATTTATTTACAAAATTTAGTAACAATAAATTTATGGCAGGTATTGCCTACGAAAACCATACAACAACTATTTAATATACCGTGTCAATAGTGGACATTAGTCACATGACATAATAATTAAAAAAAATGTGTTAATTGTTCTTATCATCACTATTATTTATTACAGAAAATTAAAACTACAAAAATGCAAAATCATTGTATTTTTATGCTTTAATGTCTTGCCTAATTACTTAAACAAAAAGGTAATGATAAATTTATGTATATTATTTATATCTATGTAAGGTAGGCTTACTTAAACAAAAAGAAATGAGTAAAAACATATTATAAAACTAATTGATTGTTTTAAACATAATTTATGTATCAAATATAATTGTCAGAATCTTTAAAAAATATATAAAATCAGCTATACTACATAGTCTAATATATACTATACCATTGTTTATACGTTCACAAATATATATAAATATAGGTACACAAAATCATACATATATACATCTTATTTATCAACCTCCAAATCTCTACATCCCTTACATTTTATACGAAAATTCACACAGAAAAAAAGCATGGAACACCACTTTCTTCAAAACCTTAACATAGAATGCAATAACTAGCTTGTCAAAGTTAGTGTCAATTGCTTGTGGAATATCTTAATAACACAAAATTAAGAAGAACCAATTCTCTTAGAAATGATACTATTGGATTAGTATGTAACAGTGTAGCTTTACTCATCTTTAGCATCATATTATCTCATTTTGCAATATCTTATTATAATAAATTACAACTCAATATTAAAATATCAAAAAACTTAAAAAAATATACATTAGTGTACCTTCTTAGTATATTAAAATTTAAAAAATTAATATTAATGTAAATTATGTTATTTCGTTTCTTGATATATAAATAAATACCTTAACTTAGGTTTCTTTTACATTTTTTCTAATCGTTCATTCTGTTATATATAATATATACTTAAAATTACAAATTAATATCTTTAATTTCTTGCTCAAAATTTAAAACATTTTCATTCTCCAAATTCAAAGGGAAAAAGTGAAGATAACAACAAAGTAATAAAGCCATTTGAATATTAGACATCATATTTAAATATTTGTTTTCCTCATACTAAAAGAAATATATATTTTTTATACTGTCAAACATTTAATTTAACATAAACAAATAATATTTCAATTTCATCACATAGTTATTTCACTTCTAATTATTTAGAGTAATGATATTTGAACGTAAAAAAAAAAAAGAAAAAAAAACATATATGGTCGGCACCGTATACAGCCGGAGGAACATGACAAAATGGCATGCTTTTCCCATAGCATATCTCAAAAGGCGGAACCTTTGTAGGTGATCATGTTGGCAAGCAACCCTACCTATGGCAAGGAGGAATACAGAACCTGGAACCTTTCTTCGTCGTCATGTTAGCAAGTATCCCTAGCCATGACAGAAGTTCTGGGTTCCGGGTTCTGCCTTGTCGTATAAAAAATTAAAAGCCCCGAAGAGATGTTGAGTAGAGAAGAAAGTAACTGCAGACAGAGGTTCCGGGTTTTAAGTTTTGCCTTTCCAGATATGCTATGGGAAATCACATTATTTTGTCATGTTCCTCTGACTGTATACAGTGCCGACTGTATTGGTCCCCATATGTGTTTGTTTTTTACATTCAAATATCATTACTCTTATTTTTACTATATTTACTAAATAATTGCAATAGTTTATTCGACTGTGCAATACATAAGTCTAAATCCAGTAATACATTAAACTTGAGACTCATTTTTTGGTATATTAAGAGAATGATATTTCAGCTATACTATCCTATTGCCACATCAGCCTTTTTTAAAGCTATCATTTTTTCAGTTATTTGATTTCCCCCCTTATTTTGCACACCCCAGCTGCCACAATTCCTCTCCTTTTCCCCAATTCACCTTCTCATAAGACCTACGGTTTACAATTAGCATCATCTCTTTAAATAAACTTAATATCATCATTATTTTATAATATTCTTCTTAGGCTATTCCAAGGAAAAATCGCCCCTGTCATTAATATCCTATTAACTCTATATTATTGAAATGTTATATTATCTACTAGGTCGTGCTTTTTAAACTTCTAATTACTTATGTTCTAAAATTCACAAATCGAGATATAATTCTTCTTTATTGCTACAATATTATTTTTTTTTCTTCCTTTTAAAAAACCTTGATTTTCAATTCTACACTATGAACTTCAATCATTCTCTCAAAAAATTATTTTGCCATCAATATTGATTTTCTCCTTTTAGATTGCCTAGGTTATTTCAAAAATATTATTGTTGTTCTTGAATTCCCAACAACAATACTAAAAAGCTTGCTGCACTCTAGGGGGATTTATGCACTGTGATAGAACAACCCGTAAGGATAGTGCTTTGCATACCTTAGGTTTAACATCCTTTCATCATAGTCTACAATGTCTTTTTGCTACATTAGTGTCTTTTTTGTTTTCCTATATGAATTGCATTTTCCATCTCAATTATTATTCAATCTTATTGACATATTAATTGCATTTCTTGACATCAATTTCATATAGCATTTTTGGATATCTATTTCTCTTTTTTTTTTAAAAAATTTATAGGATGAACTATCAAGCACGCTATTATAATCTTGTTTGGATTATAAAACCTTGGCAGAAGTAATGCCTTTCTTCGAATCTTGTTTAAGCATTTTAAGAACTTGGTCCTTACTATTGTTTGATATTCTTATCAGCATCATTACAACATAGGTAAAATTTTACTAAAATTTCATATCAATTTATCTATATTTATAATTTGCTATATTGAGTTATTGTATGACTGCCACTTGGTGCTTCTTAATGGAAGCTAAAAATAGTAGTCAATTTTCAAAAGAATTTAATGAAAAAATAGCATGGTAGCAAAAATTTCCTTTATTTGCCTATTTGAAAAATTTTGTATTGAAAATTAACTTCTTTTTCACATATCCGTTGGTCTAAATCTAGTAAGTAACAGTTTTTGTTTAAATTATTTCATACTATTAATCCATTGCTCATTTTTTGAATGAACTTATTAAATTAACCCCAAAGATAAAATGTGTTCAAATCTCAATGAATGCATTGGATCTCAATATATAAAAAATCCCCCTTTACTTCTCTCTTTCTCTCTCTCTCTCTCTCATTTTTAATATTTATAAAAAAAATTAAAAATATATAAATAAATAAACAATTTTTAATATAAAATTATATTTATACATAATACAAAAATAACTAGAATAATATAATCAATATTTTATATATAATATGAAAATTTTATTAAATTTTATACAAATAAATCTTATATTATCCGTCATTATCCTATCGGTCCTTACATTAATAGTCGTGCCAAACCACCATTAAGAGTCTAATGACGCGTAACGTACGTAATATAGGTGCTCCATCCAGTTTGACTGAGTATTGGCTGGAGAGCCAACCAGAGACTTGCAAAATTTCAATTCCATGACCAAAGCATGTGATAAAGTCACTTTTGTCAAAAACAAACTTAAATCAAGGTGGTTGGTTCTTTTGGTGCATTTATGGGAGGGGAGAAAATTTTCCTCCTTGCTGCACAGGTACGCCAAAAATATTTGATTGAAGGGTTCGTTTTATTTTTTGGAGGAATTATTTTTAAATAAATTAAATTAAAAAAATTATTTTTATAACAAATAAGGTTAAAAAATTAATTAATATTTAAAAATAATATTTTAAAAATAATTTTTTATTTAAATAAAATAAAATAAAATTATTTTTAAAAATAAAATTACAATAAAAGATATAATATAATTTTAAAATAAAAAAAAAGAGAATTTTATTTTGATCACCCAAAATGGGTTGTACTTTACTCTTTATTGCCAACCAAAGTAAATTCTAGGTGGTTGAAACGTAAGTTTATTAAACTGGAAATGTATCCAAACAACTATTGTTACTATTGAACTTAATTTTTGGTGGTTAAAAATAATTTTGAGCTATTGAGAATGTAAAATAAATAGGCTCAAAAATTGTTAGTAAACAGCTTGTATCATTTTTTTCTATCATTTGAGAGACTAAAATATGGCTTATGGCATGGGAGTCTTTATATTTTATATATAAGAATAAGAATTTATATTTGATATAATATTAATGTAAAAAAATTTTATATAAATATTTAATTATATATTGTGATATCAATAAAAGTATTTAATTTAAGTATATATTATTCTAAAAATCTTATAAATAAAAATATATAATTTGTTGACAATATAAAACTCTTTTATAATGGTCATACATCAAAATTAACCTCTATATATAAACAAGTATATTCTTTTATTAAAAAAAAAAAGAAATATATATATATATATATATATATATGACTAATTGGAGTTTGGTTTATTTAATCAACCTTCCTCTTATACATTATCATAATTTTGGTTTGATTCTTATATTCTTTTATTGGAAGACAATCTATAAGTGTATCTGTATGTGTTTTATAAGTTTTGAGGTATGTCTGACTATAAATTGGAACGAGCCTTTTCTCAACCTAATTTTTCTTAAAAAAAAAGGAGAAAATATAATTACCCTTTCTTTATATTTAGAGAAGTTATAATTTTTAATATATAATAAAAGTTTTTTTTTATCTTATAATTTTTCTTTCATGATCATGAGATTTTTTACATTTTATATTAGTTTTTTTTTATTTCTACTTTTACCTATCAGCATTTCCAGAGATTTGGTAACCAACAAATTCTGCGAAGGTTCTATGTTTCCAAAACATGGTTTTCGGTTTTTCAATTTTCGTTTTTCGGAAAGGAGACTCAAAAAAACGTTGTCCAATCCCAGCTCCCGAGCAAGGGGTATGCTACGCGGACAAAGTGGCATATTGAACTCTCTTGCCGACTAATTAAAGCCAAGTATCCAAAAATACCAAAAGCAAATAAATAAGTATGAAGAAAAATCCAAATATTTGCTATTACAATAGTTTCTTAAAGGAGTAAATACCTAAATTAATCTTTTTAAAATATACGAATTATTATATTAGTATTCTAAATTTTTTTCAAAATATATGTAATATTAGATTAGTATTCTATAAATTTTTGAACATCAATTTAGTTTTTTAATATTTAAAAAATACACTAACTTAATCTTCTAATGTATATTTAGACTTAATTTAGCTCTTAAATTAATGACTATTTTATATTATAAAAGACTAAATTGATATAAAAAAAATCTTCAAAAAATAATTTGATATCTCACATATTTTTCATAGGGCCAATTGGACATTTACTTATTCTTTAATTTGACAAAGCTCAAGTTTGGGAGAGCCACAGAATGTGGAAATTTCAAATATGCAAAAACTTATATACAGCATAAATAGGGGTTCAGCACCTTGAGTATATCAAAAAGCAAACACTTTGATTCCGATCTTCACACGGGATCATGTTTTCCTCTATTTCACAAATGGTTATTATTTTGCTGTGGTTACTATGTGCAAGCACAATCAACTCACTCACGAGCCAGGGGAGCTTGAATCATGTTCGTTGCAATGAAAAAGATCAACATGCGCTTTCAGCGTTTAGGCAAGATATTGAAGATCCATCGAAGAGGCTTTCATCTTGGTCCACTGAAGAAGATTGCTGCAAATGGTTTGGAGTTCAGTGTGACAACATCACAGGTAGAGTCACTATGCTGGACCTTCGGTGTTTATCTGGAGGCTGTTTAGCGGGTGGAATCAACTTCACCTTGTTTGAACTTGAATTCCTGAGCTACTTGGACTTGAGCTTTAATGACTTTAAGGCCCTTCATTTTCCACCTGTCCATGGCTATGCAAATGATCAAACATCTCATAACTCATCATTTAAAACCTCCTCCACTCCTACAAATTTTTCCAATCTTCTTCATCTGGACTTAGCATATAATTATAACCTTCGCATGGACAATCTTCGATGGGTTTCCCGTGTTCCTTCTCTGAAATATCTGCGTTTGGATGGTATAGCCATCCATCAAACTCTTTGGCTTCAGCAGATTACTATGCTTTCTTCACTAGTGGAGCTAAGCTTGAGCAATTGTTCTCTTATTGGCACTGGCTTCAATCCATCTCCTGGGTACGTCAATTTCACTTCACTTGCATTTCTTGATGTTTCCAACAACTTTATTGACTCTGAGATACCTGAATGGCTGTTTAACTTAAGTAGTAGATTTTATGATTTGGACCTCAGTTCCAATAATCTGCGAGGCCAAATACCTGCAACAATGATACATTTTCAACATTTGCAAGCCTTACGTTTGGGATCTAACAATCTAAATGGATCAATTCCGGAATGGATGGGACAATATAAGCATTTAGACCATCTTGATCTTTCTAATAATTCATTTTCTGGTCCCATTCCTGCAACCTTTGGAAATCTATCATCATTAACATATTTAGATGTTGCCCACAACCAGCTGAGTGGAAGTCTTCCAATAGATCTTGGGAAACTATCTACACTGGAGAGTCTAGGAATTGGGTATAATTCCTTGTCAGGCAACCTGTCTGAGCAAAGTTTCGCAAAACTTTCAAACTTGGAACTTTTGACGATGGAGGCATCTGGTTTTACTTTTCAATTTGGCACCAACTGGCAGCCCCCTTTCCAGCTTCAAGAAATTAGAATGCCAAATTGCAAACTAGGGCCTGAGTTTCCTTCATGGCTATATACACAGACATCACTGTTATTTCTAGACATTTCAAGTTCAGGACTTTCATTCAATGCTAATGAAGAGTTTTGGCTATTTGTAACCCAAGTGGTTCACTCTGTCAATTTATACAACAATTCAATCAGTGGGGAGATTCCTGTCTCTATGATTGCCAATGCAGCAATTAATTTAAAAGCCAATAATCTCACAGGCAAATTGCCGCGTTTATCTCCTAAAGTGTACTTCTTCAGCATAGCTGACAACAGTTTATCGGGACCTATCTCTCCCAGCTTGTGTTATAGCATGACTGATGAATTTGAAGTAATACATTTGGATCTCTCAAATAATCTCTTTACTGGAGATTTTCCTGATTGTTGGGCACTTTTTAAATCTTTGAACCATTTGAGCTTGGGGGGCAATCATCTAACTGGTAAAATTCCTGACTCTATAGGTTCATTGACAACACTCCAGACGTTACGACTTCATAACAATAATTTGTCTGGAAATATGCCCGCTTCACTTAACTTCACACAGTTGTGGTTCCTTGATATGGGGTTCAATGAGTTTACAGGAAATATTCCAAGTTGGATTAGCCAATTGATTATGATCCTTGTGCTGCGGTCGAACAAATTCAATGGTAGTATTCCATCGCATATATGTCAACTTTCTAATATTATAGTGCTGGACCTTGCAAATAATAGGCTTTCTGGTCCAATACCAAAGTGCTTACACAATATTACAAAGATGGTTACAAATATTGTTGGTCAAGATGACTTGTCAGAACCAAACTTTAATACGGAGTATGCTTCATATCTACCAGAAACTTACACTGAGGATCTCAATTTGCTTGTGAAAGGCCATCAATTAAGCTACAAGAAAAATATTTTGCTTTTGCGCATTGTTGACCTCTCAAGCAATGACCTTTCAGGATTGATCCCCCCGGAGTTATTTAGCCTCTTTGCTTTGCAGTCTTTAAACTTGTCCCATAATCATTTGAAGGGAGTGATACCCAATTATATTGGACACATGAGGTTTTTAGAATCATTAGACCTTTCAAGCAACCTATTTTCAGGTGAAATTCCACAAAGCATATTAAACTTATCATTCCTGAATCACTTGAACTTGTCGGACAATAATTTCAAGGGAATGATTCCACTGGGCACTCAGCTTCAGAGCTTTGAAGCAAGCAGTTACATTGGCAATCCAGAACTTTGTGGAGCTCCACTTCCAAGGAATTGCACCCAAGAGGAGAACCATAATAGCTCAAAATCTATGGAAGACAAAGACAATGATTTTACTTCCTATTTCAACCTTGGCATGGGAGTTGGGTTTGCTTTTGGCTTTTGGGGAGTTTGTGGCACTATTTTCTTCATCAGGAGATGGAGGCATGCTTATTTTCAGATTCTTGATAATTTTTATGTCTTTATTATGCTAAAGATGAGCCGCTTTTTCTAAAGGTCAACAAGTTGAATTTTGATAAGTGAAAGACGTGTTTTGCGTTTCGTGCAAGGTATTAATCTAAATAACATATCCTAAACTGTTTGATTTAGGTTGATAATATTGTTGCTTTACAATGTTCCTGATTGCATATATAGTTGATGTAATTGTTAGATATCCTAAATCTAAATAAGACAATTGCCATCTTCTCCTAATTATCGTGTCAAAGTTCTCGGTCATGCTTTGATCTACAGAAATCGGAGGAGATAGTGTCCACCAGCACCGAGGAATTTAAAAGTGCATGATTCTTTTTTAATAAAAATACCAGAGGATAGAATATTTTAGACTGACAATGTTGTGCTTGAACTTGTCCAATTCCATTATAAGCTTGTATTGTCTCCAATTGAGTTTTGGAACTTACTCTGAAATTTTCATATGCTTTTCAGATAACAATGTGTACTGGATCCAGGTTCCTCATCCTCTTAGAAGGCTTCAAATATTTTAGTGAGCTCAACACTACTTACTGGAGCATCTTCATTTTTTTGCCTATGTTATTGCGTGTCCTTTATATGCTTAGTTCATTTATCAAATTTTATGTGTGCTTCATTATGTGCAACTAATCTATAGCTTCTGTTGTTTTTAAGACTTTTAGCTTTGCTGGTAGATGGATTGTTGCTCTATTGTGCTTTAAATGGATGCTTTACTACTAAGGTTTGACTAAACAAATATCCTTACATAGATCATTTGAGAAATCCTCATTTTAGAAGAAACTACTAAGTTTTAGCAGAATCTGTATGTCATTTGACTTTATTTACTATATTCATTTGGCTTATTGCATTGGTGAATCCATGTGCCTCGATCATGGTCTGGAGTTCGAGTAATACATATATTTCCAAAAATTTTATAACCAAGGTTCTACATGGATTGTGAGAAATAAAGAGCAGAAGCGAAGGGCCAATGGCTACAGGCACTAGGTGTGTTGAAGAACAAAAATTTTGAAGAATTGTGTATGATCCATGGTCATTGAATGCCAATTGGCATAAGGACAACTGCAACTATCCATCTTAAGGCAACGCTGGACATTTGTGCCAAAATTTATACTTTTTGAATTTCACTTTGTTTCATTTCTCTTCTCAACAGATCTAGAATAATTCCATTGCATGACCGTTAACCACCAAGTAAGACGCACAAAACACTGTTCTTGAAAAACCTGTGACTTGCATGTAGAGATACCGGAATCGTGTGTGAGAGTGTTTCCGAAATCGCTCTCTAAAAACAGAGTGAACTGAACATTTTCAACTTAATAAGATAGAATTTCAAGTGATTTATTTGTTTAATACAAGAAACCAATAAGAGTGACATCAGATTTGAAATGATAAAAATAAAATCTATCATCAAAATATTAGCAAAATTGAAATGATTTTTCGTAAAATTAATTTATATCAATATCAAATTTCATAAAAGAAAAAATCAAAAGAAAAGGACAAAGCTTTCTTTCTTTTTTTCTTTTTTCCAACAAAAAAATAGAGTGAAGCTCAGGCATGGTGACAATTGACAAAACAACTATGAATTATCCTTGTACCTTATCCCCTTCAATTTCAGTCTCGAGTTCACTGTAACACAAACCTCTCCCATGTCCCAACAACACAACGACATTCATTCCCCTGCTAAAACCCCTAAACAGAAATGCTCCTCTCCCTCCACCTCCCACCATCCTCATCTTCTTACTCCCCATACCACACTTCCTCCAGAAACCACCTTAATCCCCACAGACCCCTCTACATCAAGTTCCGTACATCGTACCGCGAAAACCTCCGATACCTCCAACACCTTACCATAATCCCATCCAACAACAACACCCTCCCCCTCCCCCACCCCGACACCCTCAGTCACATCCTCGCCACCCTTAACTTCCTGAAATCCCACTCCTTCTCCGATTCCGACATCCCCCGCCTCGCCGCTGCCACCCCCACCCTCTTCTCGGCCGCCGTCAGCCCTTCCGACCTCTCCGCCGTCTTCCGCTTCCTCGCCGCCGACGTCGCCGCCTCCCCGGCAGAGTCCCGCGGCCTCGTCCTCCGCTGCCCCCACCTCCTCCTCTCCCACCCCGACCTCTGCCTCCGCCCCACCCTCCGCTTCCTCCGGGAGGAAATCTGCCTGACCGGTCTGAACCGGCCCACGAACCGGAACGCGCACCTGCTGAACACGCGCGTGGAGAGGCTGCGGGTGAAGGTGCGGTTCTTGATGGAGGAGGTTGGGTTTGGGTACGAGGAGGCGGTTAGGGCGTTGGGGCGGTTGCCCGCGATTTTTGGGTACGGTTTGGAGAGTAACTTGAGGCCTAAGTTTGAATATTTGGTTGGGGAGATGGGGAGGGATGTGGAGGAGCTGAAGGAGTTCCCGCAGTACTTTGGGTTTAGCTTGGAGAAGAGGATTGTGCCGCGGCACTTGCATTTGAAGGAGAGGGGTGTTGTTGGGGTTCCGTTGAATAGGATGCTCGTGTGGGGTGATGAGAGGTTCTATGCCAAGTGGAAGTGATTGGTGGAGGAATGAAGAGGCGAATGAAATGAATGGTTCAATACTGTGTATTATAAGTTACGTGCAACAATTATCATTTTTTAATACAGGATTCGTCACTTTATATTATTATCGCGGATGCTGTTAATATTGTTAAACTTGATGTACATAGTGATGAGATTGTTTTCCTTTTGAGTTTCTGATTCTGTGGAGTAAATCTGCAAATGTGTGTTTTGGTCATAGTTTTGATATAGTCATTCTTTGTGTTAGCTTTTAACAGTATCGAGGAATATCTGTGTACAGACAAGAGGATTGCTTCAATAAAAATTTCCAATCCATGGATCGATGTTGGATACATATGGTTCCTTTGCAAGTGCTGTAATTCGGACCTGGAATTCTTGTATATTTGGGGAGGGGAGTCGCTATTTTCTGGTCTTCTGGAGGCACACCACGAAATGATGACAAGAGTCAGGAGGCAGAATAGAAGCCCGTGATGAAACTTACGTTGGCCGGCCATAAGATCTTGCTATGAACTCTCACATAAAAGTACAACGAGATCGAACGATATATTTAGAGCGATATATTTACCCAATCAGGTTAACGACCAACTTCTCAAACAATTTATTATGATTAAAATACAATACACCCTGATTGGCAGTAGAAGCACTAAAGAGCAATGCTATATAGCACGAAAGCTCTATGTGCGAAAATGTACGAATAGTAAAAACGTGTTTTATCAAATGCTGTGGGGCGAAAATCATGGGATGAGAAAAAATACAACTACCAATAATAACGTAACATGTGTATTCATATTTGATTCGTACGATTAGTTTTCGTACTATTGCGCATTTCCCAGCACTAAATACATGTAGAATAATTAGAAAACGGAAGTAAGATTGTCTACTGAATTCCTTCCCAAGAAATAGCTATGACACATACAAGACCAAGAATATTATCAACTACCATTTAGACCAGCTTATTTTTTCCCGTATAGAGCTTGGATAACTTGGGAAAATTCATTCTACTAAGCCTTACTTATAACATGTATGGTTTCTTCTTCGTGAACACCAAACTATAGTTTTGACAAAAGCTATGTAAGAGAAGCTTTAATCCAAAAAATGGTTTGGAGGTTTCCAAACAAGAAACCAAGCATGCTATTATTGACGCCGGGATAGACCAAACGCTATCCGTGTCACTGAAGGTTACCTCATGTGAAAACCTTCTGCGCTAGTGAAGCAAACCAGCTTTAACTTGAACCAGAGTCTGCATGCACCGAAGGGTGTCATCTTTGCCGGCTTCTGAAACCCCTATACGGCTTCCAACTTGACAAGCAACTTAAGTGCACGATCTCCTCTTCTTGTCCTCATACAGAAATGGCCAAAAAACCTCATTCAAAATAATCGTCGTTGCACTCAATTTCATTAAGTCAATATTTTTTTAAAAAAATTAAAATAGTGGTTATATCTATTAGCTACACTCTCCTTTAGAGCAGTTTGAATTGCAATAGCAGCATATTGCTCCCTAACATGATTGAAAGGCAGTTGCAGGTTTCAAATTTGTTGGGGTTTTCCTTGAATGCTCTCTTGTTCCTGATTTACAGGATTTCAGGAAATCCATCTTCATTGATCTCTCATCTGCAAAACACACAGAAGGAACCAAAAAAGGTTTATCATATAATTGAGCTTCAAGGTAACTGAAAGGGATGACAGAAACTAGGAAAAGGAAAATGGTCGCCCATTCAGTACCTTTTCTTTTTCTTGGTCATGCTGCTTCCTTCTAATCCTTTTGTCACTGTCTTTGCTAGAGATCTGCATGCCCTTTTAACGGCAATCAACCATGACCTATCTCTCTTCTCCCCGCCATCAAAATGCAATGTAAATCATAGCTGCATTTGCAGCTGAACTGCTAAAATCAAGTGCATCACTAGATATTGGTAAATAAAATATAAACTTAATGACATCAAACTAAAGAATGTAAGCAATTATACGTTGAATTGAACCAACTTTACAATTTTGATATAGTTGTTCTAAGGAGTATGGTACAAAAATTTTCAAATAAATTACAACTTACAGATTCTGAACTGAAAGTTACATGTCTGTAGGTAATCAAAATTCAAGAATGTTTAGCAATCTATAAATATTTCATGAGGAAAATGTCATGTTGCCTCCTCTATACGGCAGAGCTCATCCGTATAAATCTCTGAGCTTTCTCAAGTTGGCCATACTGGGTAAGAAGTCGGGCAATTATATCCAAGTGTTCCTTAGATACTTCAATTTTATATCTAGTCATTAACTTGAATAGCCTATAAGCGTCATCAACAAATCCAGCTTTGTCACATATAGATAGCATGGCTTCAAAAGTGAAGTGGGTTGGAGAAGAACCTTTTGATGTCATCCGATCAAAAAGGTCAACTGCATCTTGGTACAATTCGTTATATCCATAGGCCCTTATAAGAGCAGTCCATGTCATTGAACCTTTAACAGGGACTGCATTAAACACCAACTCTGCCTTCTTAACATCTCCAAAAGTCCCATACATATTGATAAGCTCTGCAGAAACAAAATGGACTTTCGCAAAATCCCTTTTCAAGAACTGTGCATGAATCTCCTTCCCATGCTGTACAAGATTTAGCTCACCACAAACACTCAACATCCTTGCCATGGCAACTGAGTCCGGCCTATGCTTGGACAACTGCATTGACCTTATCACATCAAGTGCTTCATACAGACACCCGTTTTCAACATATGAGTCAATCATGGCTGTCCATGAAATCACAGTCCTTTGCTCCATACCGTCAAATAGTCTTTCAGAATACTCAAGCACACCGCACTTAGAGTACATTACCATCAACGAATTAGTTATCGATGTATTAGGCAGAAACCAGTGCTTCAAAGCGTAAGCATGAACCTGCTTCCCTTCTTTCAAAGCCCTCAACTGAGCACAAATTGGAAGAACAGTGGCAACCGTCACCACATCAGGCCTGAACCCTTCTTGCTGCATCCAAACAATCGACCTCAGTGCCTGCTCCAGCCTACCATTCCAAGCATAACCCGACATCAGAGCCGTCCAACAAACCACGTTCCTCTCCACCGAGCTATAAAAAACTCGCCTTGCTGAACTAATGTCCCCACACTTGCAATACATATCAATCAAAGCAGACTGAATCAGCACTCTCCGATAGTACTCCTTCATCTTCACCACATAACCATGAACCTCCTGCCCCAACCGCCGCACGCAAACTTCTCCTATCGCGGGAAGAACCGACATCACGACAACCGAATTCACCTCCACTCCTTCCTCCACCATCCACCTCACATACTCCAATGCCTCCCTCTGCAGCCTATTATGCACAAAACCCGCCACCATTGCGCCCCAAACTACAACATCCTTCTCGGGAATTTCCTCAAACACGCGGCACGCAAGCTTGATCTTCCCACACTTGAAGTACATATCAATCAAACTAGTCCTAATAATCGAACTATCAACCAAACCATTCTTGATCAACAACCCATGAGCCTTCAATCCTTGAAAAAGCGCAGGTGCACCCGCGAAACTCTTGATCACGGTAGAGAAACTATACACATTCAACTCAACCCCCAATGCCCTCATTTCAGTATAAGCCTTAAGCACATCAATGTAATGCCTTTTACCCGAAATCACTGTCCCTCTAAGCAAAGCGTTCCAAGGGTAGACGCTGTTACACGGCAACTCATTAAAGACTTGTTTGGCTTCTTCCAATGCGCCGCAAGAGGTGTACATGTGGACGAGCTTTGTGCGCAAAAACTCGTTTTTTTCGAGGCCGTTGATTCGGATGTGGACGTGGATTTCTCTACCGTGTTGCAACGACTTGGTGCGGATGCAGGCTGCGATGAGGGAAGAGAAGGTTGTGATGTTGACCGGGATGCCCTGTTGGTCAACGTAGTCCAAAATGGTGAGTGCTTCCTTGAGCTTGTTCTGGCGTGCGAATCGCTTTATGTCTTTGTAGATGGAGCGTGGGTTCTTACTATGGAGGGGTAGGGAACATGGGAACGCGTCTTTCTCCTTGAATGGTTTAACCTTGTTTCTGTGATGGTGCTTCTTGTTGTTGTTGTGCTTCTCGGGGGTGGTGAATTTCGGTAGTTTTGTGTGGTGGGTTGTTCTTCTTCTCGTTGGGGGTGGTTTGAAGTTGAGGAATTGGAAGGTGTTGTTGTCGAGGTTGGTGTTGGTATTGGCATTGCGTGTGGGTTTTGGAGGGAAACGGTGGGGTTGAAGGGACAGAGATGCAGTGGGTGGAACAGAGGTTCCCATGGTTGGTTGAAAACACTGCACCTGGCAGTGAGCACCAGAATGGTGTGGATATTTTGGGCGAGCCCGGAAAGCGTTGTTACAATAAGAAGAGAAATGTTTTGTTTGATCTGTCGATAGTATTTTAGACATTTGAGCATTGATTTATAAATAATTAGGGAATTTTTTTTTAATGGGGTGGATTTGATAAGGTAATTAATAGATGTGAATTTACCAGCAGGAGTTTGAAATCTTCCATATTAACACATGATTCGAAGCATTTTTTTTCCCTTATTTAACATTAAAAAATATTTAATATTTTCTTTATTTAGTAATTAGGAGGTTATGGTTTATCAAAAAAAAAAATTACGAGATTATTAGAATGATGCTTTAATCAATAAGATATTGGTTGAGTGAAAGGAGTTTGTGTTCTTTGAGCATAAAATATCGTACTCTATGATATTAACTTTTAACTAATCTAATGAGATAATATTATCAAAAAAAAAAAAAAGATGATATTTTAAGAAAATTTAGCATTTTTGTTCTTTATATCTAGATACAAGCATACTAAACTTGTTCGTCCAATCGAATTATTTTGATAAACTTGAAAAGGAGAGCCAAACTAATTAAATTGGTTTAAATAATCACTTTATTTAAAGTAAAATCAAACACAATTAATTATTATTAGTTTAATTTTTGTATTTATAATTTTTTAACTTGAAACTTGAACATCCAATCCTATCACCCTATTAACAATATTTTTATTTATTTTAAAGTTTTAAGCTTTTATTATTTATTTATTTTTGGTTGGTCTTGAGCTTTTAGTGTGAAGTTGCTTTTTATCTTCATTGTTTTATTGGTTCAAAACATTTATCTAATCATAGTATTATTAAATATTTCATAATCAAACTTTGTACTATTGTCAATTGTTATAAAAATAAAAGCTTTAAAAAACTATAAATTTTTTATTTTTTATTTTTTATTTTTTATTTTTACTTGAACTTAATGACCCAAGCCAAATTAACCTTATATTGATCGTATTGATTTAGTTCAAATTTACTAAAAAAATTTCAAAAATCAAATTAAACTAATCAAATTAAATTTTATTAGTTTAAGTGAATGGTATCAATGCCCTTCTACCTTTACTATTTGCATGGTTGAACTGAAAATAGGAAGAAAGAAAATGAGAGAAAAAAAAAGAAAGAATTTAGATATTTTCTTTTGCTTAAATATAAAGAGAAAATAAAAAAAAAAAGAAAAGAATAGATGTGAGGCCCGTGAAAAGTTAGTGAGAAAGAGATAATTTATTTGAAATGTCAATTTTATCTTTATTTTTATTTTTATATTATATTAGATTGAAAATAAATAAGTCATCTAGCATGATTATATTTTCTTTCTTCTTATTTCTTTCAACCAAATAAGAGAAAGAAATACTTTTCGATTTTTTTCTTCATTTTTTCTTCTTCCAAGTAATAAGAGAAAAAAAATTTTCTTTATTTTCTCTTCTCTCAATTTTTTTTCTTTTCTTTTTTCCCCCTCATCCAAGCAAAGGGTTACACTCACTTCTTGTGCCTTTTTTTTTTTTTTTTTGAGTTTTTTAGTCGATTGTGCCATTATTGAGGCTTTAACATTCTGGCAGCTCCTCTTCCGAGGCCTACAAGCCTCCTCCTAGTTTCATAGGATGCCTAGTGTGGCTTTTGTTTTGGTCCGAAGAGATGTGTGTCAATCCAGCTCATTTAAGTTTGCTTAGTTTGGGCCAAGTTTTGACCAGTTTAGATTGGGTCATATGTATTGGAATCTGACAAATAGCAACCCGTTCTGAACTTTATAGTGCAATCCGGGAAATGGGTTAGGGCAAGCACACGTTTTTTTCCTAATTGTTGAAAAATCCATTTTGTGAAATTTTCTGGATGCCTGCCAAGTATTCGATACCTGAGAAATGGTCCGTCAACCAAGCAACTTTTATAACACTAATCGATAGAAAGATAGTAGAAAAGTTTGCATTTATATTCATAATACTAAATTACATGTAGGACGACATAAAATTAAATTTAAATGCTTCTCTTTTTAAAAAATAAATATTTATCTTTCATTCATTTATTGGCCATATTACGGACAAACATTAATAAGTTCGTAAGAAAAATTTAACACGCAATTCATTATATAACACTTGACTAAGTCGTCGATCATTTTCATAGTCTTTCAATCTGCCATTCTCTTAGAAATTCATGATCCCTTGTTCCCCGTTGACTCTATATATTGACTTGATCCAAAGTATATTCACAAAGAAAGTAAATATCAGCACCCATCTCACTGTCCTCATCCATAGTTTTTTCTGTGGTCGCCGTCGAGCATAGTTTTCATTAGCCATTCATTAGATAATACTTGTCTACGTCGTCACATTCAAAGTCTTCGATATGCTTTTCTCTTAGACATGTTTCCCTTTTCCTCCTTGATTCTATATATATATATATATATATATATATATATATATATATAGATATATATCAACTTGATCCATATTATATTCACAAAGAAAGTAAATACAATTACCCATCTTTCTGCCTTTATATCCAACTTGTTTGTGGCACATTTGGAAGAGTTTTCTCTAATTTGTTGTTCAGAAGCTTTTCAATTGAGCCATTCTCTGCTCTTTCCAAATCCCACTTCAACCATTATGGCAAATTTTGGAACTACACAGAGAGTAGCCATGTCATCAACCCCTTCATCCACAGCTGAAAGTTATGAACCAAAAGGGCCTCGTGAAAAGCACTTCAGAATTTTCTGCCCCTTCAGCATTCCCTTGACGTCAGAAGCTGCAGCAGTTCGCATCATCAGAAACTTGGGGAACTATGGTTTATATTACACACACTTTGTGTGGATCATACTCTTCATAACCCTCATCCCTCAGTGTAAGGTGTCATTGATTCTTTTTGTTATCATGACATATGTGACATCCCTTTACTTTTTGCTGCTAAGGACATGGCCCAATTCTCTTTTGCTTCACAGAATCATAGATAAAAGGTTTGTGTTGGCTTTAATAGCAATTGCAACTTCAGTGCAGCTGGTTTTAACTGAAGCTGGGATTCACCTTGCAGTGACTTTGGCTTGTAGTGTGCCTATAGTTTTGGTTCACGCAGTTTTATGGGTTGGTCTTGATGCCTTTGAGGTTGAGGATGCTTCTTCTGGTGCAGGAGAACGGGCTCCTCTTGTTGACCATAATGAAAGTGGAGCTAAGGCCTCAGATGCTGTTTGATCTCGAGTGTTTCTCTCTCTATGTCTTCTTGCTTATAATTACATGGTGGCTGTTTAATTGGGGGGAAAAATCATCAGTTTTATTATGTCAATAACTTTTTTGCAAAGCATATGTTTAGTGTTTTCTGGTTAGTAATGAACATGAGTACATGTTGGAAGTACGGCTGCAACTATCTTGAATAAAACTGGAGGGAAAAAAATGAAGAGTCAATTCTATGTTTTTTTTCCCCCTTCATATTTGAGTGTTCGTTTATTAACGGAATAGATCAAAATAGATAGGTAGGGATAGAAAAGAAAAGGAAAGGAAGGGAACAAAGTTATCTACTTATTTGAAAGATTAATAAGAGAACATAATGTAAATTCATTAATTATGTTGAGCAATTAAATTATAAAAGATTGGAACAAAATATTTATAATTATTAATTTTTAAATAGTCCTTTTAATAGGTCTACACTATTATTGTATATTTATAAAAAATAAATATTCAATTAATAAGTAAAAAATTATTTACAACTTTTAATTGAACCTCAAAATAACCATAAAAGAATTTTTTAGTATAATTACTCAATAAGAAAAACACATAATTCCATAAGAAAAAATAATGGTTCATAAGTTTCAAATTATTACTTTTTAGTTGGTTCACGAGCTTGCAAGTCAACTTGCATTATAATATTTTCTTCTTTTTTTATTTATTTATTTTTATTGACCTTGTAAATTTAAAATTACAAAAACTTGGCAATGAATTTCAAATGCAGCTCTCCTAAGTTATAACATGGAATACTTACCACTAAACTACAACCACAATTTACAACATAAGTTCTTATCAATTTGTATATATATTTTGTTATGTAAAAAGCCATAGATAAGCAAGTTAAGAGGTTGGTCACTAACCTGTGGGCTTGGCCCATCGAGCAAATGGATTAAGCAGTGTGGGCCGAAAAGTATATGAATTAATAGATTAGGAAAATATTCAATCCTAATCCATGCAAATTGCAAGTTAAATGAGCCCATATATCCAACTCTATGCCCAAGTAATGCCTTTGGGCTTCCTTACTTTATTTGGTTCCATCTATATATGTAAATTCACATTGAATCACATTACATAAAAAATATTACAGTTAAAAGCAATAAATTTTTAATCATTAATTATGTTTTTAATCTCACATGAGCTTATGAACCAGAATTGGAATGTTTGGGCGGCTCATATCTTCAGAGAGGATAACCGTGTTGCTAATAATCTGGCCAATTTGGGTCATTCCATGAGTCTTGGTTGGCATGTCTTCTTCACCCCTCCCAACTATTGCGAAACTTTCCTTAATGAGGAAGCTAGTGGAGTTAGTCTCCCACATAGAATTCTAGTTTCGTAGGGCTCTAATCCTTCCTTGTAACCAAAAATTTTTTTTTCCATGAGTGCAAACCATCAAAACACTTTTTTTTAATGGAACCATCAAAACATAGTTCATTTGAGCACGAGCCATCAAATTAAATAACAAATTTCATATGAACACGGTTAAAATATAAAACTATTTATGTTTCTCTACGTAATAATACAATTTTTGAAAGCTCATGATATGATATTAAAACTTTTATGACTAAGAGGTCTAAAATTTGATTTTTATTTGCTCCTATTTCTAAATAAAAAAGTTAAGTCATCAAAACAAATTTAAAAACACTTATTTTTAACCAAAAAATATACATATAATTCCCCTCATTTCACCCTAAGTTTTGGGGAAGAAAAAAATGGGCTTTTGAGCAGGAAGGGAAGAACCATTTCCCTTGAGTTTCCTTCCCTTCCTACATGTTATTAAATTTCCAAACAAAAGAACACTCCATCATTCGTCTTCCCTCCCCCATTACTTGTCATCCAATACAAGTTAGATTTTAAGTGTAATTATTGAAATATGTTTTCTCTAATACCAAAATGCCAATAGCCAATTTGCGTGTTGGACAAGTTGAAAGGCAAGTTCTGACTATTTAGTCAATTTAGATTATTCTGACTTGGATTTAGGATTTTACAGGACAATATATACATATATATAGAACTAGTAAGGGTTGGATCAATTGGGATGGATTAGCCTCTTCCCTCCTAAACATTTCACATGCACTGTCAACTCTAAAGTTTATCTTTATTGTAAGCCGAAATTCAATGCCCTCAATTTTAAAGAAAAATACTTGTTAGTACAAAATAAATTTGAATGAATAAGTTGACACTTATCTTTTATTTTCTTTTTAGCAGTTACATTTGAAACTTTAACCATTCATGTACTCTTATGCAACACTTGATTGATCACAGTCCATAAGTTGACACCCATTTTTAAAATGAGGTTATTAAATTAACCCCAGAGACAAAATGCATTTATTATATTATTCTTTTTCATTTAATCAAAAGAGATGTATTTCTATTTATTTTTTCAATGAAAGAAAATAAATAGTTAAAAAAATGGTTTATTTTTGGATCACCAATTTAGTATTACATCTATTACATTCAAAGGATGTTTTTTTTTTTCTTATTCTAAAATAGAATATATATATATGAGTTATAATTCCAAATTATTAAAATAGAAATGATTTTTTAATAAATAATTTTATATTAAATCAATTCAATTCAATATTAGAGAATTCAAACCTCAATGAATGTACTAAGAGCAACTTCTCATATCCTGATAATTAGCCCTGAATTGGGTCTAGCGAGAAGGACTAGTCTCTCATAATATTGCAAAATCGAAAAATTAGAAACCATAATGCAATGGTGCAAGCTAGCATGCCATGACCCTGCATTGCAGCAAGTAGTCACTCCACTCCTTCTTCTAGCTTATTATATCGCCTAAAAGCAAAAAGCATCAGCATGACCAGACCAACAAGAACCATGACAAAACCAACAACCCCTAAAGATGCAAACAAGATGCCATGCACTCTAAATGTGCCGCATATGACATTAAACCCTGATGCTACTGCCACCAATAAAGATAAAGAATATAGCAATGAAAGACATAACATTGAGATAATAGGCACTCTAAAGGCCATAGACCAAACCACCATCATTGTGTAGACAAAGCTCACTATGAACATTCCAGTCCATATCATTGCTGGTAAGAACCTAGTAGAGGCTTGCCCCAAGCTTAGTGGTATCTTTGAGCTGCTACTTGAGTTTGTGGATTGGGATAGGTCATCATAAGGACTACCCAAAATAGATAATAGTGCAGCTTGAACTCCGTACAACTTCATTGCCAAAGCAGTATGATGTTCCTGTGGACAAATTATCTCTGCTGAACAGAAGTGCATGACTGCTTTGCAAGTGGAATCAGTTTTTTGAAGTCTCTCTATTAATCCTTGTCCATGACCAGAAGTTTCATTTATGTCTTTGAAGTTTATCACCGCATGGGAGGTGGATGTGGATACACTAGATTCCTTGTTTGCCTGTTCATTTTAAAGGATCCTCTCAAATATCACATCACACGTACTTAACAAGAGATATTTTAAATTTCAACACAAATGAAATGGTAAGGAATCATGTTGTTTAGATATCAAATGGGGAAACCAAATTCAACAGCCTCTTACATAATTATATATTATATTTTCACCCCGTTACAGGCATATATTGATACTCATCAACACTCACATTAGTATTCGATGCCCGAGAAATGGTCCGTCAAACAAGCAACTTTTATAACACTAATCAATAGAAAGATAGTAGAATATGTTAGATACATTAATCTTTCTCATAGATGGTTTCTTGAAAATTCTATTCTTACGATATAATGCCTAACCAATAATAAAGAAACTCCAATCTTGAACATTTTTCAACTAGAACTAACCCGAACAAAAGTTCGCATTTATATTCATAATACTAAATTACATGCAGGACGACATAAAATTAAATTTAAATGCTTCTCTTTTTAAAAAATAAATATTTATCTTTCATTCATTTATTGGCCATATTACAGACAAACATTAATAATTTCGTAAGAAAAATTCAACACGCAATTCATTATATAACACTTGACTAAGTCGTCGATCATTTTCAAAGTCTTTCAATCTGCCGTTCTCTTGGAAATTCATGATCCCTTGTCCCCCCTTGACTCTATATATTGACTTGGTCCAAAGTATATTCACAAAGAAAGTAAATACCAGCACCCATCTCACTGTCTTCATCCATAGTTTTTTCTTTGGTCGCCGTCGAGCATAGTACTCATTAGCTATTCGTTAGACAATACTTGTCTATAAGTCGTCACATTCAAAGTCTTCGATATGCTTTTCTCTTAGACATGGTTCCCTTTTCCTCCTTGATTCTATAATATATATATCAACTTGATCCATATTATTTTCACAAAGAAAGTAAATAAAATTACCCGTCTTCTGGCTTTATATCCTACTTTTTTGTGGCACATTTGGAAGAGGCTTCTCTAATTTGTTGTTCAGAAGCTTTTCAATTGAGCCATTCTCTGCTCTTTCCAAATCCCACTTCAACTATTATGGCAAATTTTGGAGCTACACAAAGAGTAGCCACGTCATCAACCCCTTCATCCACAGCTGAAAGTTATGAACCAAAAGGGCCTCATGAAAAGCACTTCCGAATTTTCTGCCCCTTTAGCATTCCCTTGACATCAGAAGCTGCAGCAGTTCGTATCATCAGAAACTTGGGGAACTATGGTTTATATTACACACACTTTGTGTGGATCATACTCTTCATAACCCTCATCCCTCAGCGTAAGGTGTCATTGATTCTTTTTGTTATCATGACATATGTGACATCCCTTTACTTTTTGCTGCTAAGGACATGGCCCAATTCTCTTTTGCTTCACAGAATCATAGATAAAAGGGTTGTGTTGGCTTTAATAGCAATTGTAACTGCAGTGCAGCTGGTTTTAACTGAAGCTGGGATTCACCTTGCAGTGACTTTGGCTTGTAGTGTGCCTATAGTTTTGGTTCATGCAGTTTTATGGGTTGGTCTTGATGCCTTTGAGGTTGAGGATGCTTCCTCTGGTGCAGGAGAACGGGCTCCTCTTGTTGACCATAATGAAAGTGGAGCTAAGGCCTCAGATGCTGTTTGATCTTGAGTGTTTCTCTCTCTGTCTTCTTGCTTATAATTACATGGTGTCTGTTTAATTGGGGGGAAAATCATCAGTTTTATTATGTCAATAACTTTTTTGCAAGCATATGTTTAGTGGCTTCTGGTTTGTAATGAACATGAATTCATGTTGGAAGTACGGCAGCAAAATAAAGAGTCGATTTTTTTTTTTTTTTTTGTCCCCTTCGTATTTGAGTGGTTTTTTTATTAACGGAATAGATCACAATAGGTAGGAGAGGAAAGGAAGGGAAGGGAATAAAGTTGTCTACTTATTTAAAAGATTAATGAGAGAACATAATGTAAATTCATTAATTATGTTGAGGAGTTAAATTATAAAAGGACGGAATAAAATATTTATAATTATTAATTTTTTAAATAGTCTTTTTAATAGCTCTACATTATTATTGCATATTTATAAAAAATAAATATTCAATTAATAAGTAAAAAATTATTTACAACTTTTAACTGAATCTCAAAATAACCATAAAAGAATTTTTTTAATATAATTACTCAATATTTGTAATAAGTTTCAAATAAAAAAAATCTATTAAAACATATAAATCCACAAGAAAAAAATAATAATCCATAAATTTCAAATTATTACATTTTATTTGGTCCACGGGCTTGCCGCCGGCCTACACCGCAATATTTTCTTCTTTTTTTTTTTATTACCTTGTAAGTTTAAAATTATAAAAACTTGGCAATGAAATTCAAACGCATGGCTCCTAAGTTACAATATGGAATATTTATCACTAAACTACAACCACAATTTACAGCATAAGTTTTTATCAATTTAAATATATCTTTTGTTATGCAAAAAATTATAGATAAGCAAGTTCATAGGTTGGTTTATTAACCTGTGAACTTGACCCATTTAGCAAGTGGGTTAAGTATAAAAGGCTAAAAAATTTATGAATTAATGGATTAGAAAAATACTTAATCTTAATTCATGCATACTGTAGGTTAAATGAGCTAACCCGTAGATTACAGCCCATATACCCTCCATCTGTATATATAAATTCACATCGAATCACATTATATAAAAAATATTACATTAAAAAGCAATAATTTTTTATTCATTAATTATGTTTATATAATTATATATAACAAGTATCAAAATAAATTTCACATGAGTTATGAACTGGAATTGGGATGTTTGGGTGGCTCATGTCTTCACAGAGAGTAGTCATGTAGCCATAGTCTGGCCAATTTGGGTCATTCCATGAGCCTTGGCTTCCATGTCTTCAATAGCCCTCCCAACTATTGCGAAGCTTTCCTTCATGAGGATGGTAAGGGAGTTAAGGTGCATTTGATACAACTTTTAAAATAAGTTATTATAAAATTTAAATTTTATATATAATTAAAAAAATAAAAAATATTTTTTTTAGAAACTATTCTTTTTAACTTGTACAAAAAAATTGAAAATAAATTTTTTTAAAAGTTTTGGTTATTTTTAAAAAATTATCCAAATATACAATAAATGATTTTTTTAGTGAAAAAAAGTAATTTTTTCCCAAATAATCATAAACAAACACATCCTTAGCCTCCCTCGAAGAATTCTAGTTTCTTAGGGCTCTAAACCCTCCTTGTAACACAAAAAAAAAAAAAAAAAAATTTCTCACCAGTGCAAACCATCAAAACATTTTTCTTTTATGGAATCGTCAAAACAATTTTAACATGAGTACAAACTATCAAATTAAATAATAAAGATATGAGCATTGTTAAGATATAAAACTATTCATGTTACTCTACCTAACAGTTTAAGTTTCTAAAAGAGATGATTTATAATATAGTATGAGAACCTTCATGATCGAAGAGTTCTAGAGTTCGATTTTTATTTGCTTCTATTTCTAAACAAAAAGTTTAAATCATCAAAACAAATTTAGCATGAGTACAAACCATAAAAATAAATTTTCACCCAAGTACTTGTGCAACGTAGAACTTTATAGGACAAAAAAACACTTTTTTAAACCTTAAAAAAAAAAAAATCCCCTCATTCCACCCTAAGTTTTGGGGAAGAAAAAGTAGACTTTCGAGGGGGAAGGGAAGAACTTGTCCTGCATGTTATTAAATTTCCAAACAAAAAATCACTCCATCAGTCCTCTTCCCTTCCCCATCACTTGTCATCCAAATACGAATTAGATTTTAAGTGTAATTATTGGAATATGTTTTCTCTAATACCAAAATGCCAATAGCCAATTTGCATGTTGGACAAGTTGAAAGGCAAGTTCTTACTATTTAGTCAATTTAGATTGCTCTTGGATTTAGGATTTTATAGGACAAAATACATATGTATAAAACTGATAAGGGTTGGATCAATTTGGACGAATTAGCCTCTCCCCTACTAAACCTTTTACATGCATTGCCAACTCTAAAGTTTATCTCTATTGTAAGTCAAAATTCAATGTCCTCAATTTTTAAAGAAAAATACTTGTTATTACAAAACAAATTTGTATGAATAAGTTGACACCTATCTTTTATTTTCTTTTTAGCAGATATTTGAAACTTTAATCATCCATGTACCGTCATGCAACACTTGATTGATCACAATCGAGAAGTCGACACTCATTTTTAAAATGACGATATTAAATTAACCCCAAAGACAAAATGTATTAAAATCTCGATGAATGCAATGAATAATTAGCCCTGAATTGGGCTTAGCGAGAAGGACTAGTCTCTCACAATATGGCAAAATAAAAAAAAAAAAATTAGAAACCATAATGCAATGGTGCAAGCTAGCATGACATAACCCTGCATTGCAGCTATTGGTCACTCCACTCCCTCTCATAACTTAATATATCGCCGAGAAGCAAAAAGCACCAGCATGACCAGACCAACAAGAACCATAACAAAACCAACAACCCCTAAAGATGCAAACAAGGTGCCATGCATTCTAAATGTGCCGCATGTGACACTAAACCCTGATGCTACTGCCACCAATAAAGATAAAGAATATAGCAATGAAAGACATACCATTGAGATAATAGGCACTCTAAAGGCCAAAGACCAAACCACCATCACCGTGTAGACAGAGCTCACTATGAACATTCCGGTCCATATCATGGCTGTTAAGAACCTAGTAGAGGCTTGCCCCAAGCTTAGTGGTATCTTTGAGCTGCTACTTGAGCTTGCGGATTGGGATAGGTTATCATAAGGACTACCCAAAATAGATAATAGTGCAGCTTGAGCTCCAAGCAACTTCATTGCCAAAGCAGTATGATGTTCCTGTGGACAAATTATCTCTGCTGAACAGAAGTGCATGAATGCTTTGCAAGTGGAATCAGTTTTTTGAAGTCTCTCTGTTAATCCTTGTCCATGACCAGAAGCTTCATTTATGTCTTTGAAGTTTATCACCGCATGGGAGGTGGATGTGGATACACTAGATTCCTTATTTGCCAGTTCATTTTAAAGGATCCTCTCAAATATCACATCACATGTACTTAACAAGAGATATTTCAAATTTCAACACAAATGAAACGGTTAGGAATCATGTTATTTAGATATCAAATGGGGAAACCAAATTCGACAGTATCTTACATAATTATATAGTATATTCTCACCCCATTACAGGCACATATCGATACTCATCAACACTCACGTTAGTATATGGTTTCCATATGATATTTATACTTTTCAAGATTAGAAAGTATTTTCCAACAGTAAATACTTCACTGTACTTTTCACTTTTCACCCTCATATGTCAAATTGAAGGCATTACACCCTAATTTAACAGAAATCATTGTAATTAATGTGCCATTTCAATCCAATTGAACCCTTAATATTAGCAGAACAAATTAAAATCCACATGGTCAAAGCATTAAAGATAGTAATAAAGATAATGGCTATGATATAAATTTTTCAAATGAGCGGGCAAACGGAGTTGATTTAATTACCTTGACAATGTGGCTGCTGTTCTTTTTTGTTTTTCGGTCCAGGAGTGGCTAGAGTTCTTACTAGCTAGATTTTTGTATTGACATTTCAAGTTCTTGTTTTCCCTTTTCATCATGAGGTAGGGAATTGTGCTCCTCATCATCCTCTGTGATCTCAGCTTCATCATCCTCATCATGAATACAGGCCTTGTTATAAGGCAATGTTTTGTCAGGCCGCATGTACAAAAGTCATACAAGTGATAAGTATATACAGAACTTTGTTTTGGCATCCTTTTGAAGTTTTTTGGTTTTTTTTTTTTTTTTTGTGATACTCCTTCCACAGTTACTTTTAAACAAAGCAACCAAAACACAAGTGGATCAACCAACAAAAGAAAGATAGTACCATATAGTCATGTAACATGATAAAAATGATGAAGATAATCATCTTGCCTCATAAAATACTGCTGTAGCATTTCTCAAGTATACAATGGTTCTCAATAAATCCTCATTTGTGGGGTACTTCAAGTTCAAACACAAAAAACATGTATGTCAAAAAAAAAAAATAAATAATGAAGACACAGATCATATAAAAAAATTAACAGAAACCAAAAAGTGCCAAACACTATCTTACCTCAGTTTGTTTGCCTGAAAATCTTGCTGCAGCTGTTCCTCGACGCAATCTCCTGCATATGATTGGATTTGGTTGTCTTGCCTTTGTTGTTTCATCATTGGCAAAACAAAATGAAAAGGGAAGTGAAAAGTGAAAGCCAAAGTCAATATAGCTACCTTCCGAGCTGGAACATGCATTATGGAAGGTTAAATACACACAAATAAGTTTTAAATGAAAAACAAAGTCCCTAAATCCATAACTTATATAGAAAGTAAAAGAGATATATTATTTAATTTGTTCATTATAAGCATCTATTGATCTCTGTCCATGAAGTTATAAGCATCAATGTGTCCATGTAATTGACACTACCCAGTGAGAATGTTTAGTTGTTGTTGCTGTTGTTGTATAAGCACCAATTATTCAACTTAGGGAAAGCAAATGCATAACTTACAGGCTTTCTTGGAAGCAAAAACTTCTTGTTTACGCTGTTGTCTCTGGCCTGTTCTGAAACAGAAGGCATTCTCAAAGAATCCACGATCAAACAAGTGGTGTCACCAATTCTACAAGAGGAAAAGTTTGAACATATCACTTCAAAGTTTCCAATTCAAGATCAACCCATGTTTTAAGTCAGTGTTGTGATTAAATGGAATACTGTAAAGAGTTATGTTATTTTTAAATAAATTCAACACAAAATACAACACCTCTTTCATATAAATATATACAATACCTTTTCACCTCAATACATGTATACCTCGATAATTCCATCAGTAGATCTTTAAAGACTCGCTTCAGTAGTTAAAGCAGGGGTGTTGTTTTTCTTAAAGTTTTCATAGCTATTTATTGCAAAGGACGATTCATTCAAGACTTTGTAAGACTTCTTAAAACTTTGCTACGATAGAACTCTACTTTTATCATCATATGACTCTACGGAGATATCATCAAGTACTTTTTAGTTTATGTAGTTCACCTTTTCATAAACACTGCAATATCATTCTTTAAGAATACCAATCATCCAAGAGAGGTAAATACATAACATACTTAGTGTCTTCTATAACTTAATTATTTCTTTTATTTTGTTCAAGATTACAAGAGCTACGATAAGACTCTATTTTTATCATAATATAACTCCATGGAGACATCATCAAGTACTTCATTTATTACAAAGTACTTGACTAAAGACACTATTATTTCATAAAAGACAAATAACTTGTCAACGGAAGACACTACACTTATTGTGTATATATATATATATTTTCCTACTGTAAAATGTCATCTTGTGGAGGCCAGTGGGGAGGATCGGGAGGGAAGTTGCCAAGTGGCTGATTGAACATGACAATTCTTCCTCTTCATGAGCCGGAAGCTTCTTCCACGCATGCATTTTTATTTTTTTTTAATAAAAGACAATTTATATTTTATTCTTAATGACGTAAAATGACGGTGTGAACATGACTACATGAGGCATTTTAGTAGGTAATCTGGTTGATGACAAGTTTGGAAGAACTAATACAAGTACTTCATGAAGATACTTTGATGATAATAGGCTCGGACTCCCTATAATATGAGTGACAAAAGTTTTCTCTGCTAAACAAGACAAAAATAAAATAAAATAAAATTAATGTTTTTAATAAAGAGCTTTTCAGAATAAATCAGATTTGCCTCCAAAAAAGTGTGATTTGGATTTTTTGTCAAATAAAAAAGATGGTAATATTCAATTCGAATACAGGAAAAATAATAATTACATAAAGGTTATATTGACAAACCCCTTTTGGTATGTAAATCATTGGACAAAAGATAATATGAGGAGTAAGTGAGCCTAATTTTGAATAATCTTGATGAGTTAACCTCCAGATGAATTTGTAAATATAAAATTTGATCATTACTTAGAATAGTTGAATTTCTGTCGCATTCGGATAGTAAAAGATTTGAGTACAAGAAGAAAACATATTTAACTCTTTATATATTGAAGGTAAGCCTCCCATGATATTTAAATATCTAATTTTAGGGAGAATTGCATTAACCTCTTCTAAAGTTTAATGAAATTATGTCCAACATTCCTTTATTTCTCAAAACATATGCTGACCTACATCGACCACCCCTAAAGTTAACAATCTGTTTGCTATGTTGATGAAAAAAACAGCATGTGCGTAGCATATGGCAAAAGTGTAATAATTTGGAAAAATTTGACGCAGGAAACAGCTAGAATACCCTTTTCTCAATCGTGGGTTAAAATTCCAAGTGAAATGCACATATTCGAAGCTCACGTGTTGGTGGAAGCTCACATTTGCTGCGACAGGACATCAAGATTGAGCCCAGCTGCATCCCCTTTTACATCGTCAAAGTTACTTAAAATGATAATGTAATGTATAAGAAAATTTGTTGAGGTGGACCTGACCCAACTGATACCCACTTAAATTTAGACAATATCTTCAGGATTTTGACAAGAATTAAATAACTTCCACTTGCTGCAATGCAATTACCAGTACTTCTATTTACTTAGTATCATTCTCAAAAAGAAAAAAATGGAAGTAGAAACAAAAAGAAACTTATTAGGTAGCGTGAAAAAGGGTGTAGCTATGAGTTCTTTGTCTTGATGACACCAACAACATGCTTTTCATCACTCCCATTCTCATCAGTCCACACTCACTCACTCAAATCAATTATTGCTGCAAAGAATTTACACCTTCATCCTCATATTCAGGTGCTCTTCGTCTCGTTCCTGGAGATTGTGGTGGTTGCGCTGCTATGGTCGTTGCACCACTGTGATTGCATGGCCTTGCAGTGACATTTTGCGCTGCTGTGGACATATGATTGGGTTTATCTTCCCCTCTTTCAATTTCAGAGAATTGTGGAGGAGCTGGGGGTTAGTGTGGGGTGAGTAGGTAAAAGGGTATTTTGGGCAAAATCGCTATTCATTAGACGACGTCAACTTCCGTTTGCTACAAGGGAGGCTAGGAGTTTTGTACGGTAAGTGCAAGTAGAGTGGTGTTAGTTGTAATTTTACTAGATTTCGAGAGAGATCAATATAATTTTCCTTTAGTTGCTTAGAGCTTTAAACAGACCAATGTTGGAATACCGCATTGAAATGCTTGAATACTTAAGTTCAACAAGAAAATATTTGAATACATACCACCTCCAGACATTTCAATATTTGACTCCAGAAAAATTAGAACAAGCAAGCGTCTAAATATCAATCTCCGTGTTTTTTTTTTCTTTGGGGTATATATCAATCTCCATGTTTGATGATTATTAACCCATAAATGTCAAACTTTTTAAGCACATGGGTAATATTCAATTACCATTTTAATGTGGTCCTTCTCTATAAATGTAAAATACTTACACACATTCCAATCAGATTTATTTGAAACTTGCTTGATTTTATACTATCAGATCAAGAAATGAATTTTTAAATGACCTGTTTGTAAAAGACCAAAAAAAAAAAAAGAAGGACCTGTTTGTAACCATTATCACTATAATCATAAGCTATTTTTTATCATAGACTCAATTCAAACCAATCATTGAGTTGGAACAAAGTCTTATTAAATGAATGGGAAGCTTGTAACGGAAAAAAAAGTTGAAGGAGAAGCTATAAAAGATTATAAATAAAAATATACTGAGGAAGAAAAAATGTGCTACTCTATTTTATTCACAATTAAGGATTTAGCTATTATATTAAAAATACAGTGAAAATGAAAAATAATAAAGACCTACAAAATTGAGATGTTAAATTATAAATAGAACATAACACTATTTTTTTGTTAGCATTTAAGAATTTCTCGCATAGTAATACCGACAAACTCATTAACTAGTGAATGTGACTGTGATTACAATTGCAATTGCAATTTGATACTATGGATAGACCCAAATCAAACATTCTCTGTGCCCTTAGCACCACCTTCATTATGGCCAGCAAGAGGAGCCAGTTCTTTGGTTCCAGAATCATCCTCAATGTCATAGACACGGTGTCTAACCCATAGAAGTGCATGAACCAAAACTATAGGCACAGCACAAGCTATAGTCACTGCAAGATGAGTCCCTGCTTCAGTCAAAACAAGCATCACCACAGTTGCAAATACTAGCAAGGACCACACAAACCTTTTATCTATGACTCTATGAAGGAAAACAGAATGTGGGAATGCCCTTAGAAGTAAGCAGTAAAGGGTTATCACATATGTCATGATAACCAAAATAATCAAGGACACCTTACGCCTAGGGATGAGGGTTATGAAGAGTATGATCCACACAAATAATGTGTAGTATAACCCAAGATTCCCTAAGTTTCTCATGATGCGGATTGCTGCAGCTTCTGAAGTCAAGGGAACGTTAAAGGGGCAGCATATTTTGATGTCAGTGTAAAGTTTTTCATGGGGTCCTTTTGGTTCATGGGTACTTTCAGCAATGGATGAGGGTGTAGAAGAGGCGGGTATTCTCTTGCTAGTTCCAAAATTTGCCATAACACTTGAAGTGAAATTTGGAAGATCAATCAAAGAAGGGATAAATTGAAAAACTTCCCTTGTTGACAAATTAGAGGTATTTGATCCAATTGTCAGAAAGAATACTAGAAGGATAAAAGGAAGATGGTTAGTTGTGTTACTTTCTTTGTGAATTTGGATGATGTTTTTTATAAATATGTAGAATCTTGTGCCACTTTCTTATCAAGTGAAAAGGACATTTTGTCATAGAAAAGTTAGCAAATATCGAAGAAACTTCATATAGAAAAGTCTAACTTCAGGGAACCTTCTTCGTTGTTTCTAATGTTGGCTCCCCTCAATTTTCTGGCCCCACGTGCCTGTAGCCAAACATCTGAAGCGTCTTCAGTTCAGTTTGATCCAGTAGTGAAAGTAATTTCCAACCTCATTTGTGTCTTTTCTGAGAATGATGAAAATGGAGGAAAGTTTTAAGTAAACTTTGTGCTTATTTGGCAACTTTATAAAATAACGGAAGAAAATGATGCGGGGTTTGGGATCTATTAACTTGGTTTTGATGATATTGATAAATACAATTGTCATTCATAGTAGTCTTAGTAAATCACTTAGTATAACGCCAATAAATTTTGATTCTGTTTGGTATGGTTGTTGAGAGTACCGATAATTTATTGTTACATAGATGCATCAAAGTTTTGCAAATATTTCATCTAAATTTTAATGCCCCACCATCTTCCGAGCTTGTAGCTAATCCCGGGGTATAAATAACTGATTTTTTTGCACTGTTCTTTTGAAGTATTTGTGCAACATAGAACTTTATAAATATAACAAAGGATAAAAATATAAAATGCTTAATTTTAACCAAAAAAAAAAATCCCTCATTCCATCTCAAGTTTTGGAGAAGAGAGAATGGATTTTTGAGGGAGAAGGAAGGGAAATCATTCCCTTTTCTCTTCCATTCCTACCTCCCAAATAAAGAATTGTGTTTAATTATTGAAGAATTTTATGATGGGATGTTATCTGTAACCATATCTACCCATGTTTCTTCCTTTGCCTTCAATTTTTAAAGAAAAATACTTGTTAGTACAAAATAAATTTGTATGAGTCAGTTGACCCTTATCTTTTAGTTTCTTTTTAGCAGTTGCATCAGAAATCTTTGCCCTTCGTGTACTATCATGCACCACTTGATTGATCACAATCCATAAGTAACAATTTTTGTTTAAATTATTTTATACTATTGATCCATCGCTCATTTTTAAAATGAACATATTAAATTAACCTTAAAGACAAAATGTATTCAAACCTAAATGAACACACTAAAAGCAACTTCTCATATTCTCATAATTAGTTTTGAATTGAGCCTAGTAGAACAGACCAGTCTTTCATAATAATAATAAAAAAAAACAAAAATTAGAAACCGTAATGCAGTGGCGCAATCTAGCATGACACAACTCTGCATCGCACCAAGTAGTCACTCCGCTTCTTCTTCTAACTTATTATGTCGCCAAGAAGTAAAAAGCACCAGCATGACCAGACCAACAAGTAGCATGACAAAACCGACAATCCCCAGAAGTGCAAACAAGATGCCATGCATTCTAAATGTGCCACATATCACATTAAACCCTGATGCTGCGGCCACCAATAAAGACAAAGAATATAGCAATGAAAGACATAACATTGAGATAATAGGCACTCTAAAGGCCAAAGACCAAACCACCATCACTGTGTAGACAAAGCTCGCTATGAACATTCCAGTCCATATCATTGCTGGTAAGAACCTAGTAGAGGCTTGCCCCAAGCTTAGTGGTATCTTTGAGCTGCTATTTGATATTGTGGATTGGGATAGGTTATCATAAGGATTACCCAAAGCAGATAGCAGTGCAGCTTGAACTCCATACAACTTCACAGCCAAAGCAGCACGTTGTTCTTGTGGACAAATTATCTCTGTTGAACAGAATTAGATGAATGCTTTGTAAGTCAAATCACTTTTGTGAAGCATCTGTGTTAATCCTTGGCCATGATCTGACGTTCCATTTGTGTCTTTCAAGTTTACCACAACATGGGGGGTGGAAGCAGATACACCAGATCCCTCGCTTGCCTGTTCATTTTAAAGGATCCGCTCAAATATCACATCACATGTACGTAATAGGAGATGCTCTAAATGAAACAGTAAGGAGTCATGTTAATTATTTGGATATCAAATGGAGACACCAAATTCACCATCCTCTTGTAGTATATTCTCACTCCAATACATGCATACATTGATAATCATCAACACTCACATTAGTATATGGTTCTTAAAATGTAGTATATGGTTTCTCATATGATATTTATACATTTTAAGTTCAAAAAATATTTTCCAAGGGTAAAATACTTCATTATACTTTTTAGTTTGTAGTTTTCACCCCTTATATATCAAATTAATAGCATCATGCCCTAGTCTAACACAAGTCATTGTAATTAAGGGAATCGATCTTCTCATATAAAATTTTCACATAACTTAATTATGTATTGATCCTTACTATTGATTATATCCTTTTGCGGATCTTATAGTTGACTACACCTTTTTAATCAATTATGAAAATCAATAGATGACCAATTTATATAAATTTTCATATGAAAGGATCCATTTCCTTGTAGTTAATGTCCTAATTCAATCGAATTGTATCCTTAATATTAGTGGAACAAATTAAAATGCACATGATAGAGGGAGATATAATATCAACTCACATGGTCAAAGCCTAGAAGATAACAACAAAGATAATGGTTATTACCAGAGAAAATTTTCAAATGAGCAAGTAAATGGAGGTGACTTAATTACCTTGACAATGTGACTGCTGTTCTTTTTCTGTTTGTTGGTCGAGGGGTAGCTAGAGTTCTTACTAGTTTTTTGTGTTGAAGTTTCAAATTCTTGTTTGCCCGTTTCATTATTTGGCAGAGACTTGGGCTCCTCATCATCTTCTATGATCTCCTCTTCATCATCCTCAGCATCAATATAGGCCTTATTATAAGGCAATATTTTGTCAGGCTGCATGTACACGTGGATACAAAGGTCATACTCCTATACACAGAATTCTGTTTATTTCAAAGTTGTGATTTTCTCAAAAGTTGTTTTAAAACGAAAGCAATTAAAAGCAAAGTGGACCCACTAACAAACGAAAGATAGGACCATATTCTATTCGTGTAACGCGATAAAAATGCGAAGAGAATCCATCTTGCCTCATAAAATACTGCTGTAGCATTTCTCAAGTACGCAATAGTTCTCAATAACTCCTTATTTGTAGGGTACTTCAAATGAAAACACGAAAAACATATATGTCAGGGGGCGAAAAAAAAAAAGAAAACCACTGAAGACACATATCATATGAAAAATTAACAGAAGCCAAAAAGTGTCAAACACCATCTTGCCTCAGTTTGTTTGCCTGCAATTCTTGCTGCAGCTGGTCCTCGACGCAATCTCCTGTGTATGACTGGATTTGGTTGTCTTGCCTTTGTTGTGTCATGATTTGCAAAACAAAATGAAAAGGGCAGAGAAAGCTAAAAGTTAATATGGCTACCTTCAAAGCTGGAAGATGCATTGTGGAAGGTAAAATACATATAAATAAGTTTTAAAGGACAAATTAAGTCCATAACTTATATAGAATATAAAAGAGATATTATTTTCTTTCAATATAAGCATGGTCTTTTGATCCATGTCCATGAAGTTATAAGCATCAATATCCATTTAATTGACCCTGCCTAGAGAGCATGTTTAGTTGCTGTTGTTGTATAAGCATCAATTATTCAACTTTGAGGGAATACAAATGCATAACTTACAGGCTTTCTGGGAGGCAAAAACTTCCTGTTTATGCCGTTGTCTCTGGCCTGCTCTGAGACAGTAGGCATACTCAAAGAAGCCATGATCATACAAGTGGATCACCAATTCCACAAGAGGAGAATCTTGAACATATCACTTCAAAGATGCCAATTCAAGATCAACCCAAGCTCCATAAATCAGTGTTGTGATTGAATTACGTAGAAACTTCGAACCGATTGAATATATTAATTTTGTAAAAGTCATCAATAGAATACTTTATGGAGACCAGTGGGAGGATGCAGAGAGGAAGTTACTTAGCCCATGCCAAGTAGCTGATTAAGCATGACATCAGCACCTTTTCATCGGTTGGAAGCTTCTTCTACTCATACAATTTTGTTTTTTTTTTTAATAATAGAAAAATGCAAATGATATAAACGCTTAGACAACTAGTTACACATGATTATTGTTCCTTTTGTTAGTTTTTTCTTTATTCTAAAAGTTATCACTTACTAGCGTTAGCGATTTCAGCAACATGCTGATAAGTAAAAATTTTGTCATTTTTTTTTATTTAGAAAGTTATCAGCATAGTACTGAAAATATTAGTAAATAAGAGTTACTTACCAACATTTTTAATAATACGTCGGTTAATAAAAATTTTTTGTCTTTTTTTTTGTTCAGAAAGTTACCAACATATTGCTGAAAATACTGGTATGAAAGAGTTACTTACCAACATTTTCAGCAATGCGATAATAAGTAAAAGTTTTTTTGTCAGTTTATTTTTTTTAATCAAAAAAACTATCAGCATTGCGCTAAAAATGTTGTAAGTAAGAGTTCGTTACTAGCGTATGTGTGGATTCAGGTGTTTTTGTCACTTTTTTTACTTTTTCTGTATGCATCACGCATACATCACAATTTTGTGTGTTCTCTATCATTATTTTTTTTAATTAAAGATAATTTATATTTTATTCTTAATGATGTAAAAGGATGGTGTGAAATAAAAAGAACAATAATATTCAATTCGAATACAGGAAAAATAATATGTAAATCATTGGATAAAGATAATATGAGGAGCGAGTGAGCTTAATTTTAAATAATCTTGATAAGTTCACCGATTCAAAAGAATTTGCAAATATCTGTCGTATTCGGATAGTAAAAGGTAATATTTAAATACAACAATAAAACAACGTTCAAATATTTAGCTCTTTTTTTTTTTTTGATGTGACGAATATTTAGCTCTTCATATATTGAAGTCGATGACCCATATTTAAATGGGAAATTTTTTTTTATATATGTATTTTCTCGACCTCCATATCGATGCAATGTGGAGCAATATACATATATTGATATAGAGGCCGAAAAAATATATTTATATATAATATTACTCTATTTAAATATCTAGCTCTATAGAATCACTATTGGAATACTGCATTGGAATACCTGAATATTTAATTTCAACATGAAAATATTTTAATACATATCACCTCCTGACAGTTTAATGTTTAATTCCAGAAAAATTGTAACAGACAAATGCCCAAATAGCAATCTCTGTGTTTTTTTTTTTTTTTTATGTCCATTGATTTAATTTTATTGCTAGAAATTCAACTAATCTAATTTAACTCGTAGAAATTTCAGAGGACAGCTGAGTGTTTGTTGATTATCAAGCATTAACCCATAAATGTCAAACTTTATAAGCAGAATGGGCCAATATTCAGTTACTATTTTAGTGCGGTCCTTTTCTATAAATATAAAATGCACGTTCCAATCAAATTTAATTGAAACTTGCTTGACTTTTTACTATCAGATCAATAAATGAAATTTTAAATAACCTGTTTGTAACCATTGCCGCTATAATCATAAGCGACTTATATGAAGCACGGACATGCCTCTAAGCTTGCTGTATTGATGTCGGACATGCAAACAACACGGACACAATAGCGACACAGGTTGGAATCGGGTGGACATGGTGGCGAACGCCTTCTCAAATGCTGACCCAGTGCGTAGCCGTCGCAAAGAGTCTTTTCTCTCTATTCACTATTTGCTTGTTGTCGTTGTCTCCGTCTTTGTGCTTTCTGCTATGCGTTTGAACTATTAAAAGTGGTGTTTTTTCTTTTGTGCCTTCTAACTCCATCTTTGCAATATCTTTTAATTTTTTTTATTTAGTAATAAACTAATATTAGTCTTTGCACCGTTCAATTTCTCATAAGCTTCTAGACTCGTGATGCAAAACATTTTCTTTTTGTCTTTGCAAAACTTTTATTATTTCTTTTTATTTCTCTCTCTCTCTCTCTCTCTCTCTCTCTCTCTTTGATTTTGTAATATTAAAATTGTAATGTTTGCAAATAATGGACTTGGAGGAGAAGAAATTGATACCTTTTCCATTAGACATTAGAACTAAGAATATTATTTTCTAATAAATTGCAGTATCTTAAGATAAACTTTTTAATTTGCTGTAAAATATATCTATCATTATGTTTATAAAATGCCATTTTTCATCATGATATATTATTTCTATATTTTATTATACAATGTATCCTAGCCATGCTATGTCCTATATTTCTGAAAAATTGTCGTGTTCTTGTATCTATGTTGTGTAGTATCTATGTCACGTATCTTACTGTGTTTCATACTTTAAACTTATCATTGAGTGGGATCAAAGTCTTATCAAATGAATGGGAAGCTTGTAACCAAAAAAAAATATTGAATGAGAAGCAATAAAAGATCATTAAAAAAAAAAAGAGGAAACCAAAAAAAAAAAAATCTGCTACTCTATTTTATTCACAATTACCACTTTAGCTATTGCATTAAAAATGTAATGACCCACAAAGTTAAAATGTTAAATTATAAATAGAACATAAAACTATTTTTTATCAAGGAAAAAAAAGAGATAAAACTATTTTGTTTTCCCTCTCTTATTAACTTGTGACTGATCTATGACTACAATTGCAATTCAAAACTATGGGTAGAACTCTGTATTTACTCCCATAATCAAACATTCTCTACACCCTTAGCCCTTCATTATGGCCAGCTAGAGGAGCCAGTTCTTTGGTACCAGAATCATCCTCAATGTCATAGACACGGTGTCGAACCCATAAAAGTGCATGAACCAAAACTATAGGCACAGCACAAGCTATAGTCACTGCAAGATGAGTCCCTGCTTCAGTCAAAACAAGCATCACCACAGTTGCAAACACTAGCAAGGACAACACAAACCTTTTATCTATGACTTTATGAAGGAAAACAGAATGGGGGAATGCCCGTAGAAGTAAGCAGTAAAGGGTTATCACATATGTCATGATAACCAAAATAATCAAGGACACCTTACGCCTAGGGATGAGGGTTATGAAGAGTATGATCCACACAAATAATGTGTAGTATAACCCAAGATTCCCTAAGTTTCTCATGATGCGGACAGCTGCAGCTTCTGAAGTCAAGGGAACGTTAAAGGGGCAGTATATTTTGATGTCAGTGTAAAATTTTTCATGGGGTCCTTTTGGTTCATGGGTACTTTCAGCAATGGATGAGGGTGTAGAAGAGGTGGGTATTCTCTGGCTAGCTCCAAAATTTGCCATAACACTTGAAGTGAGATTTGGAAGATCAATCAAAGAAGGGATAAATTGAAAAACTTCCTTTGTTGATAAATCAGAGGTATTTGATCCAATTGTCAGAAAGAATACTAGAAGGATAAAAGGAAGATGGTCAGTTGTGTTACTTTGTGAATTTGGATCATGTTCATAAATATGTAGAGTCTTGTGTTACTTTCTTGTCAAGTGAAAAGGACCTTTTGTCATAGAAGAGCTAGCAAATATCGAAGAAACTTCAGAAAGAAAAGTCTAATTTCAGGGAACCTTCTTCGTTGCTTGTAATGTTGGCTCCCCTCAATTTTCAGGCCCCACGTTTTTGTAGCCAAACAATTGGAGCGTCTTCTGTTCAGTTTGATCAAGTAGTGAAAGTAGTTTCAACCTCATTTGTGTCTTTTATGAGAATGACGAAAATGGAGGAATGTTTTAAGTAAACTTTGTTCTTTTTTGACAATTTTATAAAATAACGGAAGAAAATGATGCTGAGTTTGAGATCTATTAACTTGGTTTTGATGATATTAATAAATACAATTGTCATTCATAGCAGCCTTAGTAAATCAACTAGTATAACGCTAATAAATTGTGATTCTGGTTAGTATGGTTGTTGAGAGTACCAATAATTTATTAGCACATTACTTAGATGCATCAAAGTTTTGCAGATATTTCATCTCAATTCTAATGCCCCACTATCTTCCGAGCTTGTAGCTAATCCCGGGGTATAAATAACTGATTTTTTTTTTTTTTTTTTGTGCAATGTTCTTTTGAAGTTTGTGGCTTCTTTCGTGGAAATTTACATCCTTCTTTGTCGGCTCAAATAATATGGTGTCTGTATTCTCTACTTAATAACTTCATCTGAAAATTTTAAAAACGACTTCTCATTTCTAAAGCTAAGTATATTATACATGAACAGGTAAGACTAATACATGAAGAATTAAATCTCATTACAGCTAAAAGCTAACACAGCAGTTACAACAACAAGAAATAAATGATAAAATTACACAAAGTAAGCAAACTCAACAAATACATGATCCCCACAGCAGCAATCAATGGAACAAGAACATGTTTCAAATGGGCGTCAGCACTCAACGTTGACGAAACTTGGGCCACACAGTGATTACTCCAGGTCTCATCTCCTCAAACCGGTATCTGCAGAACATAAAATATGAACAAATAAGGTAATAACAACCAAGGTAAATCTCATTCCTATTTTTCCCACAAGCCCAAAATGGCTAAGTCTAATGCACTAAGCCACCCATTTTTCTTCCTTTTCAATTGAGTTATGATATATGAACGTCCAAAAACGGACGAAAGTGGCGACATATTGGTTAATTGAAAGTTGAAAATATTTGTAATTTATATTTTCAAATTTTTTTAATTAAAATCACCGGTAAAAAAGCATCACGTTTGATTTGCGTAAAAAGAAAAAGGTACAAAGATCATTTCTCTTTTCAATGCCCTCAGCGAAGGTAATAGGAGAAGAGTATAGATATATAATGAAAGGAAAGATGTTCCACCTGTTTTCATTGAGGAAACTTCTCACAGCTGTAGGAAGAGCAGCTTGTCCTCGGCTATGATTACCAATGCCTGTAGAAATGAAAAGGCGAATAAGGCCATCCTAGAATGATGATTGCTGACCCCATGCATGGATACAGGTTTACTTAATAAATTATAATTTTGTAATTTAAGGAAGTTGATAATTTTACAGTGAATACATGAATTCATTGAAAGGCACCAAGGGTTAGAAGGAATCCATAACAAAGGCAGTGCAAGCCAAAGTAAGTAACATGTTGGTAATACCTGTTATGACATGTAAGGCTACTGATCTAAGCCTTATTTGTGCTTGTTTATCCAAATTTTCCCTGTCCATGGTATTAAGAGATCCAAGAGTTGAATGTGTAAGCCCATTATCCTTCACACCGTTTGAACTGGCTGAGGTCTTTGAGAAGCCTTGGCTTTCAATTCTAGTCAGATGTTCTTGCAATGCTAGAACAGCTTCTGCTGCATGAAGACCATGCAAATCTAGTCTCCAGATATCGTTTTCACTATTCCTGATATTTAGAATTTTTGTGGCTGCCTTAGAATTAAGTTCTTCAGCTGTGTGCCATTCTTCCCGGGCTTTCATTGAGTGTTGCTGAGCAGAAAAATGATCACCTCTCATAAAAGCATTAGCAGCCGCCCTAGAATGTCGAGATGCTGACCTGTTCAAAAAATAGGATATAATACATCAAATGCTTAGTGACAATCTGAAAAGTCTAATACAGAAATGAAATCCTTTCAATTAAACAAGTTCATCTCTTGTTGTGGGCAAGGATGAAATCCCTGTGATTGAAGATTATAATTCTTTGGTCATACGTATAACAGTACATGAAAAAGTTTACATTATCAATTAGAATACAAATTGGTTTGATTTGGAGAATTCACGATACGGACAAATTAAATCAAGCACTTGACTGCTATTACCTATCATTGAAGAAAACTAAAACATAATACATGCAGTACAAAAGGCAATATAATATGATGCAATATAAAATATTCAGCGCATTTAGGATACATGCAAGTCACAAGTTGGCAATATGCACACGAGGTTCCTAATGACAGCATTCATCTATATGTTTCAATGCACATAGATTCGATCCCTCACTTTATGTTTCACCACATCATCCTATATAAAAGTAGATAACAGATGGGGAAAAGACATATATATTACATGACAGAAAGATGCTGATAAATAAGTAACATTACAAACAAACACATAGAAGCAAGTCAGAACTAATTAATGCCAACTTAAGGAAGAAAACACAAGCTAGCAAATGCTAGGGTAGTGTTCAAACCTCATTGTCTTCAATGCATCCTTTCGATGGCTAAGGTAAATATCATCCTCCTCCCATTCAGGCTGAACAGGAACAGAATTCAAGAGCCCCAGTTTGCTTCTCACATTATCATCATCTGAAAGCTTTTCAACTGAGGAAGCATTTCTATCCTCCAAGTCTTTATCATTATCTTTAAGATAACCAACAACACAAGAATGGATGGGAATGTCATCCTTCACCTTTTCTAACATATGACTTTCATCAGTCTTCTCCTCACAGGTATAATCTGAAGTAGCTGCTCTAGGATCACTCAATACTTTGCATTCCCCAAAGTTGACTGCAGAAGCCATTGTTTCCAATAAAGTTTCAGCCTTATTGATATCATTAGTAACAGCAGCTAAGATATCCTCTATCAAGCTATTTTCAGCCCAACGATGCTGCTCTTTGAGCTTTTTGATAGCTAAATCAACATCTTCCTGAGCAGTAGTCCCACAATATTTTCTACCAGAATCGGAACCTGTCATTTGCGCTCGGTTATCCCGGCCCTCTTTCAATGGAGGGAAATTTTTGGTAGGGAGAAGTACTGAAGAGAAAGATTTCACGGGAACATGGTTCTTCTTAGCCAACCTATCATCATGTCGCATAGAATTAGAAGCACCTATAGGTGGGAAAGGGTCCTTTTCAACTTCAGATTCAAGACCATTCTTCTTTCTCTGCTTGAGATCAAAAGCTGTCCAACCAGATGATTGACCCCGAGCCCACGACATCTTCTTATGTGAATTTCTGGCCAAAACGGTCATCTTGTTCTGTACACCATAACTTAAGCACAAACTACTTTGCAATCTCTCTGCCTGAAGACTTATATGCAGACAAAGAAGAACTCAGGCAGCCACAATCTGGAGACCTGGCTTGCAAAAATCCAAGTCAATAGCTGTAACTATTGTCCATCATACCATAACATGTACCTATATGTTAGATAGATACTCAACAACAAAAACAATAATTCAGGCCATGTACAACTAGGTTGGGTCAGGAATCAGGACGTCATAGTGTAGTGCCCCAATATAAACCATGTCTATAATGAAATCATTAAAATTTAATTTTATTTTAATGGTTTAATCTATAATTTTTCTTCGACCCGCTCTAAACCATGTATGAAATCATTAAAATTTTATTTTATTTTAACGGTTTCATCTATAATTTTTCTTCCACTCGCTTTAACTCCAGCTATTGGGCCTCCCTAGCCTCCAGTGTACTCAATTTGTAATATACAGTGTAAAATAAAATGCGATAAAACGTCTAAAATTACATAATTTTAACCAGCTCAATTTTAAAAATCAATCGTTTAAAACTACACCAATTGAAGACAAACAGAGAATTCAAAGCAAGCACAGCACAAAAAACATGCTTAATAACCTCATAATAAGGTCAACTAATAAAAATCATTCACAACAAACCCAGAAACTAAATTTAATAAAAAAAGCACAAGTAAGCTGAAAGAAGAAAACCCAGATGAAAACTAACCTTTTTTTTTTTCTCTCAATAAAACACAAGAAAGAAAGTAGCTTGAATGCTATTTGTGAAAACCTGAACCCAGAAACCGTAACCAAGGAATGAATCGATCAAAGGGTTGAAAGAGCGAAGGAACCAGAAAACCAGAAACTCGTTGCTCGAAGAGATTTGCGTTGAGACCCAGTTGCAGTGAACCAAATCTGCACCTGTTATCCATAAATCTGCTGTGTGGAGATTGCAAAGAGGAAAGAGGGGAATCAAAGTTTTGGGTTTTGTGTGGTTTTTTTCTTTTCCTCTCAGAAGCCACAAATAAAATAATAGAGCTTTAGAGAGAGAAAAACCGTATGAGAGAGAAAGAGATTTGACAGCCGCCAACGCTGTCACGGTGAGGAATAATAACTGAAGCGCAACAACAACTTCAGAATTCACGAAACTCGCCCTCGTGGTTGTTAAACACGACTTCTGGTAACTAAGATTAACATATAAATATTAATTTTTTTTTGACTCGAATATATAAATATTGAGTTTAATTGGTATGCGCTTACGGTGTAAAATAGTTTTACACTGTCAATCAATAGAAATAACGGAAAGTAAGAATTTATGGTGTGTCCCTCATTATAATGGGTTATTATTTTGATGAGTTAGTATTTTTCACCATTTTTATTGGTTGACAGTGTAAAATAATTTTATACTGTCAGTATATTTAAATTAAATTCTTAAATATTAATTACATAAATTAAAAAGTTTTATTAAACTTTAATTTTAATATATTATTAATATAAAATATTTTATATTATTTTGTATAATAAAAATATTTTATATTATTAATAAATTATATCTTATTTTTATATATTTTTAAATAAAAAACAATTCTTTTAATTTATGTTATTTATCACTTTTTCGGTACATATTTTATTTGTCAAAAGCGCTCCAAAGTGAAAGTTTAATTATAATTTTTTTAAAAATATTCTTATTCAATTTTTAATATGTAATTTAATTAATCAACTTAAGTGTGCTTAGAATAATATAAAAGGTGAAATTTAAAAAATTAATCTTTTATATATATATATATATATATATATATATATATATATTGGTAAGAACGATTAATATTATCGACGGAAAATTTTCTTCGCAAAAGTCAAATAAATTGGAATAGAAGAAATATTTTTAACAACGTGAATATAATTAATATGAAAAATCAATTTTCGTACATGTCATCAATTGTTTTTGGTCTGACCCAAACCCAATACCACGTTGCCCCAAACCTTTGTTTTAGGCCTCTGATATGCGCGGCCTTGATGGTGCCGCCTTTTTCATGTGGGCTGAGTCTTTGAGTTTGATGGACCTTGGATTTATATGTTATAGCCTGGGCCACGTGTGGCCATGGCCCATTGTCACCTCTTGTGTCCGCAAGCATCTGAAATTAACATATAAAACGTTAAAAACATGACCCAAAAAATAAATTTGAAAAGAAAAATGTTTGATATACTTATTTTTTATGGGATATTTTATTCACTTATTTTATAGGACCCACACTCTATCCAATAATAAATGAAGTGTGAGTCAATATGATATCTTATGAAAAATAAGTATCTTTATTATTACTCATTTGATGAATAATATACAACTTGACTAATTGAATGCCCAGTTTTCAATTATCTGGGAACGGAAAAAAAAAAAAAATTCAGACTTTCGATTGAACTAATCATTATTACTATATCACAATTTCAAAATCTGGTCATTGGTAATTACTAATTAGTTACAAGCGACATTAATTACTTTAAATAGTATTCTTTAAATTTTTATTTCCAATTTTATAAAAATTTAATTTAAATATACTGATAGTGTAAAACAGTTTTACATTATCAGCCAATAGAAATAGTAGAAAGTATCAACACACACAAATAATTACCTATTATAATGAAGGATCCATCATAATTTTTTATTTTCTCCTATTTTTATTAACTGATAGTATAAAATAATTTTAAATTGTTAGTGCATATTTATTAAACTCATTTTATAAATGTTTTAAACAAATTTTACTTCACAAACATATATTATTTAGAAAAACTTAAAAGAATTATAAAGTTGCACCAACTCCATGTCCACAGTCATCACTTTACAAAGTAATTGGTAGGTTAAAGTGAACTTTAATTCTTAACGAATTTGAGCTGTTATATTAAGCATTTAAATCTTGGAGTATTATCATGTAAGTAATTCTTAAAAAAATATTTTACAAATTGCTCATATATAAATTATTAAATAAAATATTATTAATTTAAATGCAATTATTTGTTTAGTGTTGCTTGTTTTACACATTGAGCATAGAATCACAGAGGTTGAGACGGAGAGAGAGAGAAGTGGAGTCCCAACCAGGTCTCTGAATAGAGAGAGCTGAGTTCAGAAATAATCAATTAGGATCCCAACAACAACACCAACGCCGTCCAACGTGATCATCCTCGTACGCTACCATTTCCTTCTCTTCAATTTCACCTTATTCTCCTCGAAATCCACCCATTTCAATAAAATAAATAAATAAATCTGGGTTTTTCGTCCTCGAAGATTCGTTGCTTTACTCGAGTAATTGATTTAGCTTCTTCCATGAATTTTGGATTCGCGTACCCTGAAACCATTCAATTTGGGTATCTGCGCGAAATTCCTTTCTGGGTTTTATTCCTTGTTGGCTTAAACGCTTGTATTTATTTATTTATTGGTTTCTGCTTTGGAATTTTCCGCGTTGCTGATGCATAGTTTCGTGCTGTTTAATCGTCATGTTTGAAGCTCTCGTGAAATTTTTTATGTATGCAATGATATCGTTGATTCTGGACATCGATTTCATGTGTGTATAATGCGTTTCTCTTGTCTATTTTGGATGGTTCTGTAGATTTGGGGTATTTGACTTTGTGAAATTATATTTTATAAAATTTTGATTAGGGAATAATATATAGGTTGTGGAGGATACTATAAGTTAATATTCATTGATTCCTTTTTTTCTTTTTCCCCTTCTTTTTATATTCCATTTATGAAAATTTGAACTACTACAGCTTCCCCACACATATTTTTTGCTAAAAAAATGGTGTAACATTTGTCACTTTAGTGTTACTGGTGAGGGCACTAGTGCCATGCATAGGATCCCCAAGTGGCTGGCATAAGCCACCCAGTGGATTACCTCCTAGGATATTTTCATCCTAATCTACTAGTCCCATGGGTGCTTGGGGATGTCCATGGAGAGGGATTACCACCACAATTGGTGATGTATGGGTTCCCATGCCATTGAATTTTATTTGAAAATTCCACGATGCAAATTCAGGTCCTGAACTCACTAGTTACTTCCCTCAAAAGATAGTCTTACTCTTACAATGTTGTCCTTATCAAAATCATTGCCCAAAATGGCAATCCTTCACCCTCAACAAACAAGTGTGGGAGAGGGAGAATGTATATGAATCGGGTTGCAATAATCACAAGTTAATTTTATTTTTCTAACTATAAAAATCTGTTATTTTATTTAATACATGCTGTCGTACCTGTATCTTAACTTTTGAAAAGTTATTGTACCTGCTGTGTATACTGGATACTTATCCTATGCAACTTGGTGGCTTGCTAGTCAAAGGATTGAAACCTATGCACGTGGAGAATGCAAAGTCTTATTCAGATCCCTTTAACAAGTTGAGCCAAACTATGTTGGTGGCTTCCTTACACTTTATCGTCCTTTGTGTGTATTTGTATGGCTCAAAATGCCATTTTTCATGTCTTTTTGGGGTAGCTGAAGAATCTGTTAGCTTAAGAAAGAGAACTGTTTTTTGTTCTTGGATGTATTTTCTACTATTATATTGTTATCAAATAATAATGAGCATATGTTTTTGGAGGCTTTTCAGGTCTGTTTCATTATTTACCCCTCTCCCAGCAGATATAGGCACATGCTTGGTTTGCTTCTATGAACCAACTCTTGTGTTTTCTGTGGCTTCATAATGGTATTGAAGAGTTTCTGTGAGAGGATTATTGCTGCAAAATGTTCTTCTAGAAGTTCAATTGAGACTGTAGATAATACTCAGGTGCCTGCTTCTTCAAAAGCAGGGTCTAGTGACAGTAAGTGTCCCAAGGCTTCCTTATGGTCAGGCTTCTTTCCATCTGGTTTTTCAGTCTCTGAAACATATAGTGAATCATCGGCTTCTGAAAAGAAAGCTGTTCATTCTAGAAACAGTGGGTGGGCAGCTGCTGTGAGGAAAGTTGTTACTAGTGGTTCAATGAGGAGATTTCAAGAACGTGTACTTGGGTCAAGCAGGACCGACATTTCAAGCTCTGATGGTGATGTATGGCTTCTAGGTGTCTGCCATAAAATTTCACAGCATGAATCAACTGGAAATGTAGATACTAGTAACGGGTTTGCAGCATTTGAGCAAGATTTTTCCTCCAAAATCCTAGTAACATATCGGAAAGGTCTGTTGAATATATACTGTCCTTTCTGGGATGTATTCCTATGTTAGTTATTATATTCACAAAGTTTAATATACATACATATCTATAGGCTTTGATGCTATTGGAGATTCAAAGTATACTAGTGATGTTAATTGGGGATGTATGCTTCGAAGCAGTCAGATGCTTGTTGCTCAGGTATTATGCCTTCTATCCAATTATTGCTTTTGACTAAGGTATTGTCACTGGTACCTTAGTATAATCTCTTTATATTTATTCATCCTTTCTTTTTCTGTTTTTGTTTTCTTTCAAAATAAAGCTACTAAGGGCTTCCTTGTGTACAGGCATTGCTCTTTCATAAATTAGGTAGATCATGGAGAAAAACTATTGATAAGGTCAGGTGATTGATATGCAATGTGTTGTTCCAGTAATTAGACTGTTATTTTTCGTTTCTTTTGACATCTTTATATGTTTTTTGGGCCTTGTTTTGAGACAAATGCCAATAGGTTGACTGATTATCGGATTTTCATAATCTGCAGCCACTGGATAAAGAATATATTGAGATCTTGCAACTTTTTGGTGATTCAGAGGCTTCTGCTTTCTCTATTCACAATCTTCTTCAAGCTGGTAAAGGTTATGGCCTTGCTGTTGGGTCATGGGTGGGCCCATATGCCATGTGTCGCACATGGGAAGTTCTAGCCCGTAGCCAGAGGGTGACAAATGACCTTGGAGAACAGCTACTTCCAATGGCTATTTATGTTGTTTCTGGAGATGAAGATGGCGAACGTGGTGGAGCACCAGTTGTCTGCACTGAAGATGCATCCAAACGCTGTTCTGATTTTTCAGGGGGCCTACTTGCTTGGACATCTCTACTTTTATTGGTTCCTCTGGTTCTTGGACTTGATAAAGTCAATCCGAGGTGTGTAACATTTTCAATGTTCTAGGGGACTGTATAATTGATTCGCATTTGAGCTATTATGTTTAATCAAATAGAATTGTATGGCCTTATTACTCCCCCCCTCCCCCTTCCCCCAAACAAGAAGTTTTTGATTCCTATATAAACAATAGAAGTGGCAATTCGTAAAGAAAGAGCTTCCTTAATTTAATCAAATAAGCCAATATATATAAAACATGGAACTTTGCATAACATTTAACTAATTACTATTGAGTGTAATAAAATTGTCCAAAGCTGCAATATTTACTTCCTTGCTTTTGTAATACTTTCAATTATGCCTGTTATGGATGTTGAATCACACATAGACTTATCAATTGGTAAAATTTTGATGTTGTAAATATCCATCATCAACCTTGCAGAAAAACATTCAATGGGTTTAAATTTGAAGTATATCTTCATGGTGATGTAACATGATTAATGATTTCTTTATCATTTATCTAATGAGTTAGTACTAAGTAGATTTAGTAATTAGGTTTAGTAGGTGCATAAGTCTCATATTCATAGGTCATGGGCCATATGCTAAGTCATTGGCGCATGGAGGTTTAAAATATAATTTGAAAGCTGTTCTACAATCTTCATTTTCACAATAGTGCTATGACTAATCAGTTGCATCTATAAACTATTATCAGGTATATTCCATTATTGCAGTCAACTTTTAAATTTCCCCAGAGCCTTGGCATTTTGGGTGGTAGACCAAGTGCTTCAACATACATTATTGGTGTTCAGAGTGAAAAGGCATTCTACCTTGATCCACATGATGTTCAGCCGGTATGGCAGTATCAACAAAATTATTGCTATTTACCCACCTTATAATTTATTAATTTATTATACTATTGAGATTGTGAAACTTGTAGTCATATGGGTTATGCATTAATTAACTTACTGAATGTATTTATATTTGTGCTTTGCTCCATGTTTATTTTGATTCATGATTTATTAAAATTGCACATAAGTCTTCAACTGGCCTACGAAGTAGCCCTTTCAATGGAAACAGATAAGTTAAAAAGAAAAAGTGAAAAACCAAGAAATTATTCTGGCGCTGTTCTCAACAAGTAAATTAAACACAATGTCTGCAATGATTTTATTGATCAAATCAGGACATATCATTGTTCAGATTCATTTTGAATTGCTCTGTAGATAATAACATTATTGATAGCATAGTATGATTCTTTGAAGCTGTGTGTATATAACCAATCATCTATGCTAAATTAGAAATGGTAAAGCACTTGTTAGGAATTTCTCATCACACACGAAACTGGATCAGCATTTGCTTCCTTCACACAACATTTTACAGTAATCTTACTATTTGGCTTCATTGGTGGCTAAAGCACAATGATTCAGGAACAGAATGATTTCCATTGATCACTTCGGCTTGTTATGAGTTGAAGGTGGCAAGAGTTTACATGATTCTGGCAAGAAGCTTTCTGAATTTTCTTACTTCTTTGCTCAATTATGAGTTTCTAGCAGTTCATGTCACTTAGGTTCAGTCTCATTTGTTATCTCTTGCTGTCTCCAATGTGCCTATCAAAATTTTTGAGAACATTCCTTTTCATTTATATATTATTATGTCTGTCTAAAATAATGTGCAATATAGCCTTATGTGTATGTCATGTCAAATGTATATTTCACTTCATCCAGAATATGCTTGGTCCTTTCAAGTATTGCAAATTTTTGTTTCTGAGATCATGGAGTAGAACATTAATTTTAGCGTTCTCTGTGAGGATAAAAATTAAATTAAATTGAAAGGAAATTTGGGTTGCAACATGTATTTGGTCTAATCATGATTGTTAATTCTTAAATGGGGTAACCAAGAGCGCGGTTTCAAATTTTTGGCATATACAGTAAAACCTTTCAATATATGGCTATATGCACCAACTTGGAGCACACCTCCCCCCCCCCCCCCAACAAAAAACAAAAAAAAACCCCCCTTTCCCACAAAAAAATAAAAAATAAAAAAGGGTAGAAATGTCCATCCTTGAAAAGGAAAGGGAAAGCAAGCAAAAGGGGACAAAACAGAACAACTAAAAAATCAGGAACAAAAATGGATGGTTCTGTGATGTCCGACCAGTTGGGAGGAATGAAATCTCAATTGGTTTTCTTTCTGTCTATGCATAACTTCAATTATAGTTGTTGGGTTGGTGAAGCATTCATAGCTCACTAATTATGTCGTAAATGCTTGTTTCCAGGTTGTTAATATCAATGGGGACACTCAAGAGGCTAATACTTCATCATACCATTGCAAGTAGGCTTTCTACCAGTATTGATTTTCTCTGTGTTCTTACCTACAACACGTTCATTCTTGTTTGTCTAACTTTCTAAAACTCTTACCAGCATTATCAGGCACATACCCCTAGATTCAATTGACCCATCCTTGGCTATCGGATTTTACTGCCAAGACAAAGGTTTGCTGGTTTCTTTGGCTTAATTTTAGCTCAATAATTTTGGCTAATATCTAAGCTTTCTGTTGATCGTCATCTCCTTGTTGTTGGTGGCTGCCAGATGATTTTGATGACTTTTGCTCCCGTGCTTCCAAGCTTGCCGAAGAATCAAATGGCGCACCATTATTCACCGTAGCTAAGTCTCGGAGCTTCTCATCGCAAGTTGCTGGTAGTGATGTGTCAGGTGGCAACACTGGACTCCAAGAGGATGATTCCCTTGGTATGGACCTTGTCAATGATGTAGGTACCAATGAGGATGATTGGCAACTCCTATAATTCACAAATTATGAGGTGGATTTGAAGTACAGGGTTGAAAATTTGTTGTTTGATCCTCTAACTGCCAGTTTGGTTGGTGGCTGGCTTGGGACTCACACGCTTCAGATATGGTTGAATAGGCTTGTAGAAAGTAATTTATACTCATGATTCTTTGGCTTAATTTATTTGCACATTTGTTCATATATTTAACCAGGTAATTGTTGTACATTACCGGCTAGTTCGTTCATATTTGTTGCTTTTACCCTTTTATTGGCTACAACCTTGGGATGATACTTTTGGACTATCAAATAAATGGTAGAAAGTAGTTCATAATGAAAATTGAGATAGAATGCTGTCTTAAAACTGAAGCTAGTCTAAGCCAAACACTTGACTCTTTCAGTATAAGTCTAAAAAAATTTTGATACATTTCAGCGCTGTTGTTGACTTGTTGCATTGCGGATGACAGAGTAATGGTAATGTAGACTAAGCGTTACTGTGAACCTGAATATTACATCTCCATTATTGAAAACATGTTTTAAAATTATAAATATACAAATATTAAGAAATCAATGGTTAAGATGAAATATTGATCCGTGAATTCGAGTCTATATTATTATTTTTTCGAATGACATGTCAATATTGCCATGTATTCTAGTAAACTTTGGATACTAGTACTAATGGTAAGTTGGTAATAGCAAAAGTATTAGCACATTACTATCTGATTATGTGAATGCACAATGTTATAAAGGTTTGACTAGTCAAAGTTGTAATAATGTGATTACATGATAAACTTGGATGAGATTATACAACAGTGAGTCAAAATTCAAAATTAAATGTTCTAATAAACTCATCAAGCTAACTAGACTAATTTAGCTCTCTACCTTGTAAGGCTTGTATTTGATTTTCTATTTTTGGCGACTTCTGGCGCACTACGATCAAGGTTTATGCGGCGATGCCTTAAACTCCACAATAATAACCTACAAGAAGAATTCATATGAGAGGCCAGAATTGATTTAACCTAGTTTGATCTTAACTTAATTTTTTTCATCAATTGATTTGGTGGAAGTAAACTTAACTTACTCATGTCTTGACTATGATCAAGGCTGAGTTAAAATATTTCACAATATGATCTTGAATTTGATTGAAAAAAATTATCAAATCTAAGTTTCAAAATCTAAATTCATCATAATGAGCTCTAAGTTACGCAATTTTTAATATGAGATTAAAGAATTTTTTTTGTGCTTTTCTTTTTTTTTTTTTTTTTTTATAAATCCATATGATTACATTATGTTTAATAAACATAATTAAACATAATGTAATTAAAAACAGAAATTAGTAATTAACGTTTGATAATTCAAGTGATTTTAAAATTGATTCTTTTTAAATAAACTTTTAAGTTTGAATTAGGTGAGAAAAGAAAAAATAATACTAATTAAACCTTATTCTATGGTGAATTTAATTGAACTTAAATTCAATTAGTCAGAAGTAAGTGGATTTTGAATATTGATTATTGATTATTAATTATCAAACAAGAAAAATAAAGAAAAGAAAATAAATTATAGTAGTTAAATTGAGTCTCATAAATTTTTTTGAAAATTATAAACTTTTTAATTAATTAATTAATTAATTAATTAATTAATTTTGTGACAATAAGGCAATTTTTGTCGCCTCCGACAACTATTTTCATTGTTTTGCAGTGTCAACCCCATTCCTTTCCTCATCCATCAACACTAATCAATCAAGGTATGCTTACACTAACACAGATCTCACTCTCACACAAACACACTTTCTTGGATTCCGAGGTGAAAAAAAAAAAAAAAGGTGCCTCAAACTTTCTGAGCTCGTTGTTATACAATGTAGCAGCTTAACACATCACATTCACATGCCTTTGCTGAATCACCGCACGTTAACTTCAAAATCCTTATACTTCGTCCTTGGTGTGCAGCTTCATTTTTCTTTGTTTCGTTCGTTCTCTGTGAAGAAGAAAAAAAGAATGGATTCTCCGGCAATGTTGTATAGCCAGCTCAAGGTTCGTGATTTCTCTCAGATTATGTGTTTCTGGAATATGAATTTTCGTGGGTCACGCTCAAAATCCTTTTTTTGTGTTTGTTTAGATTAACTTATTTCAGATTCAAAATAGATTATATAATCAAAAGTTTCTTGAGACAGCTTTCAAAAAAATGCTATTATTTTCCTTTCAAAAAAAAAAAAAAGCCACTCCCAAACATGCACTTTGATGGGTTGTGTTTCTATGAATCTGTTAACAGGCTGCGGACCCGTTCTTTCTGCTAGCGGGTCCTAATGTGATTGAATCAGAGGAACACATTCTGCGGATGGCTAAGCACATAAAGACTATTGCAACGAAGTATGTTTTCTCTATTTAAGGACTATTGCATTGTTTTTGTTAAATGGAAAAATGAAGGTGATTTAATTGAAAATCCATTAGGGAATAACTATGCTTCCCAGGTTGAGTTATAAAACAAAATCCATTAGGGAATAACTATGCTTCCCAGGTTGAGTTGTAAAACATTTATTGGTAGAGCTTTCTTTTTTTCTTTTTTTTTTTTTCCTACTTTTAAATGAAAGTTTGGAAGTCCATTAAGTATAATCATAGCCAATGAATGTTTGGCAACTTGCCCCGGGTACCCATGAAAAAAGATGAGTAATGGAGTAATCCCCATGGGTTTGAAGCTAACTTCTTCATAGTCTTTTGTGTGCAGAAGTTAAATCTTTTTTCCCATCCTAATATAAAGGATTTAGTTTTGATTTACAGCAAAAAATTTTATGCTATCATTCAATTGTGTTTAACTACATCATTGAAGAAAGTTTCACTATAATAACAACTATCTGAAATGTGGAACTCTTTTAATAACATGACAAACACATGATTGGATGAGTGTAAAAGCCTTTACATGGCAGGGGATCAAAATTAAACTTGTAAAGTAAACTGTCCTGTAGTGTAGACATTATATTTGGTTTTATCTTTGTTGATAGCTAACATGATCTAGAGTATGTGTGTATCTTTCAGAGTTGGAATACCATTGGTTTTCAAATCAAGCTTTGACAAAGCTAACCGAACATCATCAAAATCATTCCGTGGCCCGGGGATGGTTGAAGGATTGAAGGTTCATAATTCCACTACCTTGTAGTCATACATTACTTTCGTGGCTTGCATGTTGAGTATTACAGCTGTAACACCTGTCTGATAACATGTGACTGTACTAGTTCTTTATAAAGATAAAGCTACTTTGTCTTAGTTGAATGATTTTTCTTCATTAGTTTTGTTATGTTTTATTCTCAGATACTTGAGAAGGTTAAAGTAGCCTATGACATCCCTATAGTGACAGATGTGCATGAGACCATCCAGGTAAAATGTTTCTACTTTTTCTAAATATAAGCTTGTCAGTTTCACATTTATTTATGTCTTCTTGGTTATGTGTATAAAATTCATATTTCATACCTTCAAGACTCATATACACAACTATGATCCTGATTATATCTTGTTGTGAAGGAATATCATCATATATCTGTCTGTGCTAAGGGGAAAAAATAGCACAAGGTTTTCTTTAAGTGATGCTCACACAAATGGAAGTACTACATAGATAAAATTAAAATCATGAAATGGTTAATACCTTGATAAAATTGTAACATGTTCTCCCCTGACATATATGTGTTTAGATGACAAAGGGAATAAGTCTATGTAGGGACAATTATTCGAAAAACATTTTGGTTGCACCAAGCATTGGTTTGAAACTATATCTTATAAATCCTAGCTGGCTCTCTTATCATCCCTTATATTTTTCTTAACAACTGGCTTTTACACATCTAAAGTTGAAAATCAGTGTGGTTAGCATGTTTTTTTATTGATAATTTCATGATGTATTATCATATTAAATAATGAAAAAATTCTTCCAGCATATACTTGCTAGGAGAGGGTCATAACGTTATTTTAGATTCTGACTTCTGATCCATCTTTAATGAATTTATCTTTTCTTTTGCCAGTGCGAACCAGTTGGCAGAGTTGCAGATATCATTCAAATTCCAGCATTCTTGTGTCGTCAAGTAAATATTTTTTACATTCAAATTTCAATACCCATTGGCTGGCTGGCTATTAAATTGAATAGTTGTGCCAACGTCAACTGTTTCATTTATTTTGCCTATGATGACAGACAGATCTTCTAGTTGCAGCAGCCAAAACTGGGAAAATTGTCCACATCAAGAAGGGCCAGTTTTCTGCTCCTTCTGTGCGTATACTGTCCCACTTTATGAGTTACAATTTTAATAGTTAACAGTGACTTAAGCTTCAGTATGAACGTTCCCTTTTTGTTAGTATTTTTCATGCTTCATAATTTTCATGTATGTAGGTCATGACAAATTCTGCTGAAAAGGTTCGGTTGGCTGGAAATCCTAACGTGATGGTTTGCGAGAGAGGAACTATGTTTGGATACAGTGAGTTGTAACATCTATTATGAGGTCTTCTGTATGCTTTTGGATGATGTTACACTTGGACAAACCATTCAATATTAGTAATTGCTGTATGTGGAGTTCCTGAAATTGCAATTTTTCTTTTCATTTTGTCTTACTTCAATTTCTATAGCATTTTGCAATATTGCATGATGTGGTTCAACTAAGAAAAAGCCATATCAAGTGACAATATAGTTATTTTTGTGCCCACTTGTTGTGGTTCTAATTTAATCTTGTGTTCTTTCACTTATCAAATTTAATTTGAAATCTCAAATTTGTTTTAAGTAATTTGTTGCCCATCCTCTGCTTTAATCAGAACTTTTACCGTGTATTTGAGGTTTAACTGTGCCCTAAGAAATTGATCCTCTGCCCTTAACCCAGAATTAATTAAATTCTTTGCCTTTGTATATAGATGATTTGATTGTTGATCCACGTAACCTGGAGTGGATGAGAGAAGCCAATTGTCCTATTGTAAGTAAATATTTCTTTTATTGTATACTTCTCATTAAGATAAACTGTTTGAATCTTTGTATCCATTCTTATTAAATGAAAGGATGTTATATTTTCTGGCAGAAAGGCACCTTCTTCCTGCACATCTTCTTGATAGCATCTTCTGCTTACCATTTATTTAATGATAGTATTACAGTTCATTAAATAGGATGAATCCCTGTGAACACAACCAACCAGACATGGACATTTTAATATGGTAAAAATTGGTTACTGCTAACTTTGAGGGGCATTTTCTCTCAAAATTTCACATCTCTCCCCTCTCTGTAACTTAGGAGAAGGCTGATTCCTTATCCCTCAAACATTTTTTCTCGACCTTGATAGATTACCTCAGTGTTTATGTACAGATGACTTATTGATACTCTTTTTTGTAATATCCCTAGAATAAGAGTATTTTACTTTGAATTTGATACAAAAAATTGATTCTTGTGATTCAGAGGACCCACTTCATTTTTGTTGATCTTTTTGCTAGAGTATACAGCTTTTTCTCTTCTTGTGATCCCAAATTAATATGATTGTTATATAATATATGAATAATTAAGAAGAAAACCAGAGGGAATGCATATATTTACCTATTTATGAGTGAGATTGAGTTTCATTATTTCCGATGCTGTAACTGTAGAGAACTATTCTTCTCAGAGCTTATTGGCATTATTCTAATTTTTTTTTTTTTTCTTATGGTGAAGTTTCTTGACGCTACATTTGTATGCCACTTTTTTTTTTTTTTTTTTTTTTTTTACCTCCCTGGAAAACTCAAATAATTGACATGTTCATCTCAGGTAGCTGATATAACACACTCACTGCAACAGCCTGCTGGAAAGAAGGTGGGTTAGCATAAGTTGGATTGTTAGTGGTTTGTATTTTATGACGCAATATCAGTCTCATATCAACCATTGACTGTTCTTTTTCTCTGTTTCTTTCTTTTACATTTTCCCCATAATTTCAACAATTTCGTTTTTTTTTTTTAATATTTGTATTGGACAAATGACGTTTTCAAATCTGTTCTCTTCTCTCTTGGTTGGCTTAACATTCTGCTTTCATGTATAGTTGGATGGCGGAGGTGTTGCAAGTGGAGGTCTTCGAGAACTAATACCTTGCATTGCAAGGACGGCAGTTGCTGTCGGAGTGGATGGGATTTTCATGGAGGTATCGAGAATTGCTGAAGCCATTATATTTTATCAGTATTATTATAAAAGAAAGTAGTTCAGGGTAAAATTTCAGGCGTACATTTATTGTATCTGTGATTCCAAGATCTGCTACTGAAAGAATATTTTTATCTATTTAGTTTGTCTATCAGTGAGCGTCTAAAAGCCTTCTTTGGTATTCAGGTGCATGATGATCCTCTGAATGCACCTGTTGATGGTCCGACACAATGGGTGCGTTGTTACTAATCATAATTATTCAAATTTATAAACATAATTTCCTCAACATTTACTTTCCTTTGGATGCTCTGTATATTTATATTTTTGTCAAATAGGGCATTTAATGAACTGTATATGAAATCCCCTTATTTGACAGCCTTTGCGCCAATTGGAGGAGCTACTTGAAGAGCTTGTAGCTATTGCTGTAAGTTGTTTCTTGAAACTTGTGATTCTAATTAACAAGGTGGTAATTCTTACAGCAGGAAGCATTGGCATGTAATTGTCATACAATTGTTGCTCTAGGAGCTCATGCTTTTGCACATGTCATGCTAAGACAATCAATCAATAAATTAAGGAAGGACAATGCTTAAAATTCAAATTTCCTGTTTCTTTTCCCTTTTCTACTCCATAATTCCCCTGAAATTCCATCTCCTAATACCTACATCTTACTCCAAACCCGTACTCGATTAATCTGTCTCATGCTCCACTAAAAGCCCTCATATACAAAGTGATCACACATTTACTTTTTAGCGGAAAAATAAACACAATTTGTATGTTCTGTTTTGCTTTGTAGTTTTTAACCTATATATTTGATTAATTCCTATCTGACGTATTATAGAGGGTAAGCAAAGGGAAGCAAAAGTTCAACATTGATCTCACGCCATTTCGCGAATAGCAAGAATGGTAAGAATTGCCTTATATTTTCACTTATTAATCTATATGCTTTTGTTTCTTCAGGTAATTAAGAATCCTTTTTCTCTGTTGGTATTAAAAGTATAACCAGTATACGATCAAAAGTATCCCATAGTTTTACATGTTTGTGAAAGCATGTTTTTACAACCATTAAAAGGATGTAAAAGCAAAGACTTTACATACCACATAAAATATCTTTCAAAAGGACGTGCAAATGATTTGCCATTCCTTGACAAAGACTTGGCACTGAAGTTCATCATTTATGATCTTACAAATTCAAATTGCTCAAAAGTCATACACTAATACGTTGACAATTGCTAAGTTGTGATCAAACTTGATGCACCAATCCAAGCAAGGTTTAAATAACCAGATATTTCTAGAGCATAACTTGACTAGCGAAGCAACAAATTATGCTTAATTTAATACTAATTAAACAACCACATTATTGGCTTTTACCTAATTTTGATATGAATGTAACAATACGTGCTTTGCCTATTTCAAAGTGTAAATGCATGCATATTTCTTTTAACGTAAGTTCTGTTTGCAGGTGATTGTTTCCGGGTTATTCAGAATACAATTCTGAGAATTGGTCTTTTAAGATTGTTCGAGGTTGAATGTAAAACTATCTTTGCAAGTTCAAGTGCTTTTTAAGAAGGGTTTATCCTGAAAAATTTCATTTGATTATCAATGTTTGCTTCTCCGAAATAGTGACACTTCCAATTGATGTTTGTAGCTTGTCCTGTCTAACCGTCAAAATCATGTCAGTTAGTTTCTAGAGGCAATGAGGATCCCGGAAGTGAAGTTGTTAGCAAGTGTATGTAACTTACTAGTTTGCAATTCTATAGTTAATTATAGCAAATGATTGCTTTTACACGATAGAGAGGAAAGCAAAACCGAGCTTGTTTCTCAATAAAGAGGAATAACCCATAGGAGGAACGAGAAATTCTTAGGTGCTCTTGTTTTAACAAACCCTAAAACGCGCATTTAAAACTAGCAATAATTCAACGAAAATTTGCTCAAGCTTTGACAGATTCAGTTAATGTAGTGCAACAAAAGACAATCAATCACATAGTAGTGAAGTAAATTAAATGGAAGTCAGTTAACTGTAACAGGGGCAGAGCAGAAACAAATTAAAGGAACATGAGAGTAGATACCCTAGTTGGAATGTATTTTCTTTTTCTGTGTAAAAGTGGAAATAACTTTACAGAGCATATTGCAACACAACAGCTTCTGTTTCATATCACAATCATATTTGTTGAATAATAACAGTTGTTTACAGGTAAATCTCCAATGAAAAAGGATGCAATGAGATATTAAGCACATTCATATAAAATTAGATTCTGTCTTGGGTGACCGATCTTTTAAAACAAGCAATACACGATATAAAATCAGTCTCAATGTCCAAATAACTATTGCACCTTTAGCAATAGCAATTTAATTGGCTAATTGTTACTCCTCACACAATCATAGCAAATGCTACAACATCAATGCCAATACAATTGCCAAGTTCAATAACTCATGCAAAACAAGACTGCAAACAACTAAACAACAAAATAGCATATGCCAATGCAAATGCAGGTTAGCACTATATTATTCCTCTTTCATGTTTAATTTCATCTACACAGTAGACTCCGCAGTTAATAACTCATAAATTTTACAGTCTTCTTTTTCTGAACTTTATAAACAACTAGACAATCAATCTCAAAATATAAAATCAAGATTTCCTTTAGCTGTCGCAACTATCTCAAAAGAGTACCTGAGATGAGAGTGACATTTGGATTGAAAATTCTGGAATTGTCACCAATTTTATTTAGTTATTTTTTTAAATTTATTTTGAAATTTGAAAACTAAATTTGCGTTGGTTCCAAGAGTTGACACACGGAAAAGAAAATAAAATTAAATTAAAAAAATGAAATATATCAATTAAAAAACCAAAAGCTTTTCCTTTTATTAAGTTGGCAACAAACGCATTTTTCTTCTTATTTTTTCACTTTTCTCTTGTTCCTACCGTATTTTTATTTTTGACGATATTGTGAGATATGATTTTCTATCATTTGTGGATATAACTTTCTCTCTTTCTTGTTTTTACTTTTAAATAGGAATATATTTTTTATAAATGTAGAGAATTCATTTAAAAGTTTTGAAATGTAGGAACTTATTTATTTATTTATTTAGCAAAAGCATCGAGACTCACATAAAAATTTAACTTAATTATGTGTTGTTTTTCAGAAAAATGCTTAAGAGACAATCTTTGGTCAAATATTCTTTTTTGGTACAACCAAAGATCAAAGATTCTTTTAAATAGTAAATATTATTTTGGAAATATTAGCCCCTTACAGTCTCAAAAAAATAATAATAATCTCACTGTTTTCATTTTACTAACAAAAAACTGAAAAAGTTGAGTTAAAAAAAAAAAACTGAAAAGAAAAATGCTCAAACAGGTTCACTCTCGCTTTCTCTTTATTTTCTACGGTTTTGCGTGTTCCTCTAACTTCGATTCTCACTCCCTATAGGGTTTTCGGTTTTCTCTTTTTGCGCCCCGAGTTTTTTTTTTTTTTCTTTCTCTTTCTTCATATTCGGCGATTGGGTTCACTTCCAATTTTTTATTTCGACTTCAATTGAGACCATCTTTTCAGGTTTTCGGGTTCTCCTATCTTCTGCAAATTAGGGTTCGATTTTGGTTTCTTTTTTTTAAAAAAAATTCATTTTCTTCGATTCTGTTGAAGAAAACCGTGAACAATGCCTCCGAGAACAGTGAAGAGAGGTGCTGCGGCAAAGAGAGCAAAGGCTGCACTTGAAAACAACTACAGCAACCAGCAGCAAGAGCCTGAAACTGCGGAAGCGGTACTGAATAATCATGAAGAAGAAAACACAGTTAATGAGGAGAAAAGTTTTGTGGTGGTGGAGGAGAATCCCGTTGATGTGAAAAGTAAGCTTCTTTTCTTCATTTTTTATTATTCAAAATTTGATTCATTTTTGTGGAATAGGAGATAGATATGTGCAATGTTATTTCTAATTAGGGTATGCTGCATAGTGTAGCTGTTAAGTGATAACGTGACATGGGGTTTGTCTAAAGTTCCTAAATTTTGCTTATGTTAGACCTTTAAAATGGTTATCATGTGAATTAGTATGGAATGGAAGTTCTCTATTGTTTTAGTTCTCTTGAGAATGACTATCCTAATCTGATTATTTTAGGAAACTACCTGTGAAAGTTTGGTTTGATTATGTAGCTGAAGGAAATCTAGAAATGGGTATTTCCTGTCTGCCACTTTTGTGAAGGTTGGCTTTTGCTGGGGCTCTTTTTCATTTTTCATTTGTGTGTTAGTGACTTAGTGTTATATGGCATGCAATGTCAGAAATAATTTGAACCAAGAATCATGAGGATTGATTATGGAATTTGGACTACTAACCTAATTTAACAAATAGTATGATGTTGGGAAAGTGTGTCTTGATTGGGATGATTTTGAATATTTATTTTGTGGCAGACAATGGAGAGGAGGTTAAGGAGTCCATAGATGAATATGAAAAAGATGAACGCTTAGATTTTGAGGATAATTATCCTGAGTATGAACCTTTGGAGGATTATGGTGGAGTTGACTATGATGAGAAGGAAATTGAACAGGAGGAGTGTCAAGAGGTGGGAGATGAAGTAGAGGAAGAATGTGAAGAGAATGTAGGGGAAGAAGAGGGTGATACAGGTGATGAAGAAGTTGAATATGTTTATGAAGAAGTTGAGGTTGATGAAGACGACGAGCATGCTGATGAAGAGCATGAGCCTGCACAAATGGCTAATGTGGAGGAAGAGGAGCACTGTGAAGTTGTAAAGGAGAGGCAAAAGCAGAAGGAATTTGAAGTATTTGTTGGGGGCCTAGATAAGGATGCTACTGAGGATGATCTGAGGAAGGTTTTCAGTGAAGTTGGAGTAATTGCTGAAGTCAGGCTGATGATGAATCCTCAGACTAAGAAGAACAGAGGATTTGCATTCTTGCGTTTTGGAACTGTTGAACAAGCAAAAAGAGCTGTGGCTGAGCTCAAAAATCCTGTGGTAATATTTGATATTCTCATGGTTTTAGCAGGTTTAAAATTGTTAGCGTAGTACATCATATGTTTTCATCACAACAATTTCAGATTAATGACAAACAATGTGGTGTTTCTCCTATTCATGGCAATGATACCCTCTATTTGGGTAACATATGCAAGACATGGAAAAAGGAAGCTGTAAGTTCTTTTCTTGGTCTATTTCTTGCCTCCTTCAAGGCCTAAGTTATGCTTACTAGTGATTATATCTTGTCAGACGTTTCCTGAGTTTCTAACTATTAATGCAACTTCTGGTGACAGCTAAAGGATAAGTTGAAACATTATGGAGTTCAAAATTTTGAGAATTTGACTTTAGTAAAAGATAATAACAATGACGGAATCAATCGTGGATTTGCTTTTTTGGAATTTTCATCTCGTTCTGAGGCTAAGAAAGCCTATAAGCAACTGCAGAAGAGAGATGTTGTGTTTGGAGTTGATAAGCCGGCAGAGGTTTCCTTTACAAACTCCTTTATTGACCCAGTTGATAATATTATGGCACAGGTATTCTTCTGAATCTGAATCAATTGCTTTCACCAAGGGTCGTTAGATGGAACCTGCATAGTATGGTTCATCAATCTTAATGAAGCATTTGGGCTATTTCTAAACATCTATGTTGGCATAATGGGCTATTTCTAAACATCTATGTTGGCATAATGGTTAACTTATTGGTAGATTGTATTTTGGGTGTTATGATAGCTAACCCCATCTAATGGGACGAGACTTGGTTGTTGTTGTATTTTGAGTGTTATAACTTTATCTTTTTGCTCATTACACTGGGTTTACTTTTATATTTGATTGATAAGTATTGACGGATTTAATCAAGTTTGTAGGGTGTACCGGATGAAAATTTGGTAGCTTGTATGTGTGGACAAGTAGGCAGTTTATCCTTACCTTGGTCTTTGGTGTTTAGCTGTTAATATACCTGTATTTGTTGATCAAGTGTAAAAATTTTTTTCCCAGCATAGCTGATCTTTGTATTTAAGTTTCAGGTTAAAACTGTATTTATAGATTCACTGCCTCCTTCATGGGATGAAGATTATGCCCGGGATCTTCTTAAGAAATATGGGGAGATTGAGAAGATTGAGCTTGCTAGGGACATGCCAGCTGCCCGCAGGAAGAACTATGGATTTGTTACATTTGCTACACATGCTGCTGCTGTGGAATGTGCTGATAGCATTACCAGTGCAGGGTTAGGTGAAGGTGACAAGAAGGTCTGTTTTGGCTTTTAAATACAATTTAGATGTGCAACTGCTAAATGTGGCATTTTATAATCCTTCCAACTTCTTTCAGGCAAAAATTAGGGCTAGATTATCAAGACCTCTTCAGAAAGGTAGTACAAAACATGTTAGCCATGGCGCCTACCGTTCTGGTCCCAATTCTGGAAGATTAGCAAGGCCTTCAAGGAGTCGACCTGCACCACGTAGTCTTCCTGCTCGCATGGTAAGACGAATTGGAAGTCGTGTTTCACCAGTTAGGCCTGTCAGTGTGAGAGATAGACGTCCTTTTAAGCCAATGTCAGTAAGAGCAAGGCCTGTGGCTCATCCAGCTAGATCCTTTGACAAGAGATCGACTGGTACGCATTATCCCTTTTAAAAAAAAATTTCTGACAGACTTTCTGTTGTTAGGGTGTGTTTGTTTGTGATTTTTTGGCGAAAAATCACTTCTCATATATTTTGATAATCTTCTAAAAATAATTAGAATCTAAAAAATAAAATAAAATCTGTTTTCAGTTTTTTTTTAGAAGCTGAAAAGAGTAGCTTTTAAAAAAAATTTATTCTCAACTTTTTTATCTATAGTTTCATAATCACTCTTTTTAAAAGCTAAAACAAACACACCCTTAATCTTTCTTTATGACTAATATACTACTATATTGTCTTTTTAGCACCTGGATATCCAAGAAGTAGCGTGAAGAGAGACTATGGTCAACGTGAGGATCTGCCACCTCCAAGAAGTAGAGTCTCTGTAGATTATGGCTCTAGGATGGCCTCTCAAAGGCACTCCTCTTACAGGGATCATCCAGCCCATGGCTCTGGCTATTCTGAGCTGCGTAAAAGTACATCTTGTGCTGCAGCAGCTGCATCAAGGAGAGGTTATGTAGATGATGGCTATGGCCAAAGATTTGAGAGGCTTCCTCTTCCTCCTTCCCATCTAAGTCATCGTGAAGGATGCTCCCGTGATTATGACACTCTGTCGGGTTCAAAACGTCCTTATGCTGTCATAGTATGTATTATTTCTGAAGTCCAAGCATTTATTTTAGTGGTGTTAATATGTGATATTCTTATACTTTTCGTTTCTCATCAGGATGATGTTCCTCTACGGTGTCCAGATACTGGTGCTCACCGATCAAGATCACGTTTGGACTATGAGTATGGGGGTAGTACTTCACAGTATGGAGATGCCTATGGTGATAGGTTAGTTTCCTTTATATTTATGATTCGTGCAGTCGCTCCCCCCAAACCCTGCTGTTCTCTGGTAACTTATTCCTTACATTTTGATTGGTAGACTTGGAAGATCTAGTCTGGGATATAGTGGCAGCAGAAGTTCTATTTCTACTCAAGACTCACATGGGATGTATAGCAGTCGGCAGGGCATGAGTTATAGCGGAGGTGGTCTTTGTTGCAGATAATATGATATATTATTTTGAACATGAAGTTTTGTTTGCTTAGTCCTCACATCTTTATTTTGTGTTGCATGTCAGGTTCTTTTGGTGGTCGTGATGGTGGTTTATACTCATCAAGTTATGGTGGTGATTACATATCCCGTGAGAGTGATGTAATGTTACTTGCCTTTCTCAGTTGAATGTAGTGTTGTATATGGTTATTTATTTGTTTAATACATATATTCTTATATTGTGATGGTGCTTTAGGTCGGTGGCAAGTCATATTCATCGATATATTCTGGCAGGGGCGTGGGTGGTAGCAACAGCTATATGAGTGGTGGTAGATCTGGGTCTTATTATTGAGGTAAGTCCATCTGATAACTGATCATCATTGCATCTTTTGAAGTATGTGAGGAGTGCCCAATATAGTCTCCTTTTTCCCTCAGATTTCTCCATCCTCGAATGGCATCTCTATATTTTTCTGTAAGGGATATCACTGGTGAAGATTGAACACGTGGTCACTGGTGAATTTGTCTATGAACAGATTTGTATACAAATAAGAGCTGCTGTAGCATATGGACTTTTGAAGCGTATGCATGTTATGGTGCCTACAATCTGGAGACAAAGGGACATTGTAATAGCCTCATTTGGGGATTTGTTGCAAAACAAAGGTTATGTCAATTCAAGCTATCTTAGGTCTTCTCTGGATGGACATATATAAGTTATTTAATTTGTGCTGTAAGTTCTGAAGTTAACTAGAGATGGGGAGAGAACTGCTGAGCACGTGATGTGTAATTATAGGAATTCTGACAGACTGCTCCATGTTCTGTTCATTTGGCCAGAGACCAAGGCTACAGATGTTTCTTTAGGGTTAAGGATTATTGGAATTATTTCCTGCTGTCATACAGTTGGTTTCCTTTTTATCACAACACAGATGCTTTGTTATGTTGGATTGATTATATTTTTTCCCAGTGCCATGGTCATGAACAGGAGTGAACTACCCATCATTTTGTTGAGCTAACACTGGTGGTGGTAATTTGAGCACTACTTATGCAATAAATAAAGGTAGATTATGATATAGTGACATCCTAAAAAGCGTGATGCACTGGTGACACATGTTGCTGGAGTGAGTTCTGACATAGAGATTTTATACTGAGGAGTACAAGGTGCTTAAGAAGCATTACATGATTTTCCTTAAGACCGTTAACTTAAGCCCCCTCATAATTTTTCTCTTTGTGATGCAATTTGCGTACTTGGTTGCTCTCCAACTGCATAACTGTCAGAATACCCTTTGTCCTGAGCTACATCATTGGAAAATGCAACACTGAAGTGAATGTAGAGTAGCAGAAAAGGATTGAATATCATCTGTTACGGTTTCTGAATTCCGATAAATTATTGAAGTTGGATCTTTTTGCACAAAGTTATACACTGCTTGATTTATTGGAAACCGATGCCCCAATGGCAAACATGAACTAAAATATCAACAACAACTTTGTCCCCCTACATGGGGTCAGCTATATGGATCAGGCGACGTCATAGCGTTCTATTATAAATCATATATTTTTGTTTACATGGACTTGGTCTCCTCATGATTTTGTTATGTTCAGGTGGGTATTTAGTTGCCCACTCTTTCAATTCCCCTACCACATTATTGGTGTTGAGTAGCAAATACAATTTTACTATTGATATTCAGAGTCCTAAGGAAATTGGATGCTGATGTCCGAGAAATGAGAATCTTACACCAAGTATTTTGCATGGTATGTCTTATTGTAGGGGTGGTTTATGCAAAGCTTGTTAGGATTTTTGAATGTTTTCTGTGCCTGTTAACAGAGGTTATGATCAAGACTATAGGTTTGCCACTTCGATGATATTGTTTGTATTGTTGTCCACGCATATCAAGATTCTTTACATGATTGTTAGGCTTTTTCAGATCCTTGTGCTTGTCAGTTGTTGTACCAATCAGGTTTTCCATGGTTCTTTGTGTGGTTTTGAATTTATTTTAAATTTAAAACAGCTTTCTTAAGACAACTTTTTTGAAAAAAGTGATTAGTTTTCTAAAATAACCTGTTGCCAGACATGTTCTTAGTTTTTTACTCTTTGGGATGTGGTTTCATTTGGTTGCCCACACCGTATGAGGGATCCGTTCTGACTTGTTAGTTTTAGTTTCGAGTTTTTTCTGTGTGCCCTGCAAGGAGTTTGGCTCTCATCAAGTTCTTTTGCTTGGTGAAGTCGGCTTCTGCTTGGACGTTGATTGCTCTAGATTTTCTTCTTTTGTTTCCCGAGTGGGTTCTATAAGAAATGAAGTTCTCGAATGTAGCAAGTACCATATTGGCTTTTAGAACGACGTTATAGAGTTGGATCCTCCTTATTTGGTAGAGAAACGTTTAGTATAATGGTAAAGTTGACTTCGGTCTTTGTATGAGTTTTAGTATAATGATACAGTTAACTTCAGTCGTTGGAATTGCGTGTTCTGCGCTTTAGTTTAATTTACTACTTGCATATTTGATCTACTTGATTAGTAAACAGTCTTTTCTGGTCTGGTCACAATTGACTTAGTCGTATTTCATTTCTATGTATGTAAAAAGGATAAACCTATTAATATATTTAAGTATTTGTTGTTCCTTCTTTGATCTATCAGTATTGATAATAAGAATGACTCATATTATTATAATAATTGAATTATTTATTTGCAGTAAAAAGTTTGAAACCTTGTGAGGAGTTTTAAATATACAATATTGATGAGTAAATAAAATGCACTATATTGTATTAGATGTTAATTATATTTAACGGACTTTAAAAATTCATTGATAAAAGTTAACAACAAAAAAGAATATGACGATTTACACACGGCATCGATGTGTAGGGTATTTTTTTTTTTTTTAATGAAGCAGGGTTTCGTAACAATTTAGCTGTGCAGAGCCGAAAACTTGGCACTAGCCCAAGGTTTACATTAATAAAATAATTAGTTATACTGGGTTTTATTATTAGTTATACTGGGTTGGTCCAGTTCAGGCCTGGTCTAACCTTCATCATCATATGATTTAAGGTCAGGTCATAAAATTTGGCCTGAAATCTAAACTCATGATCTAAGTTAAGTTTTGTACTATTTAATTTTTGTCTGCAGCACAGCTACATCATTTTCATTATAAAAATAGAACTCTTTTAGCATTTGCTTTTTAAGTCACATGGAAACATGTGTTGAATTATTTAAATAAATCAAATATTGATTAAATCAAGTTTAACTTGATTGAAGACCAACAAAAGAAAGGTTATATGCACTCCTAAAAGTAACACCATTTTAGTTTTAACTAAAGTGATTATTCTGTGATTCAAATTCATGACATTGGAGGGTAAATTTTGCCTAAAGCTGTAGTCTATTTTTTATTACGACCAAATACTTTTGAATAATTTGGGATTGAAGCTGGGAAAGTATGTATCTTATTTTAATTTTGTTGTGAGAAAGTTGCCATGGCATGAAAGGGAAAAAAGAAAAATAATAAAATTAGGTATTTGTTTGAGTTTAATTTCACGTAATGTAAGATAATGGCTGCGATAATTAAATTTGTTTAACAATCTTTGAATATATGATTCTATACTAATTTATGTAGTGAATCTAAAGACATAAATGATCTTAAACCAAGGCAAATCTTCCAAGCTTAAAAAAAGAAAATTCTTCTTTAATTTTAGCCCCAAAAAAAAAAAAGAAAAGAAACAGAGGAAAAGAGGAAAATGAGTCGCTATTTTTGCAAAGAAAGCAATCACCTTTGTGTTTGTTACCCAGTTAATCATGAAAACCTGCAAATGTGGCTGTTGTTGTTGTCTTTGTTATTGCACGATCCTCTGTTCTCCACACCATAAAAAACTTGTCACAAACGAAGAAGAACAAGAACAAGAACAGGAAAAATAAGAGAACGGAAAGCCACCGGCCCGTTCCTTCTCTTGGGGAAATCTGTCCACGATCTCAAATGGGTCGTCGCCAAAACGACTCAGGATTCGGTAGATTTACTCTTCTGTCCCTCTTCGTAGTGGGTGCAATCTCCTGCGTGGCGGTGTACGTGTTCCTCACTGTGGTCTTCAGTCCCAAAAGTGCATCTATGTCTTCAATGCAGGACTTGGATGAGAAAGGTGGTGATGGTGTTGTTGATGATTTGGGGGAAGACGAAGAAGAAGGGCAATGTTGTGGTGGGGTTGAGCATTTGGAGCTGTGGGGTGATGCTGTGAGATGGGGTAATGATTTTAGGGTCAATTCTTCTGAGGAATGTTGCATGGCTTGTAAGAGGATGTGTAGGGGTGATGGTGGTCCTTGTTTGTGCAATTCATGGGTGTTTTGTGGTGATAGAGAGGCATGTGGACCTAGATTTGGTGAGGTATTATTATAATACTGCATTTCTGTTTAGTTTACTTTACTACTGTGCCTGATCTTATTTGGAATGTGATTTAGGATTTTTGGGTTTGATTCACTTGATTTGATTGGCGAATTAGTTTCTTTATAACTGAAAGTTCAAATTGATGATTTAGGGAACCTTTGACTGGCTGCTTGTTGTGCACCTATCTGCATATCATATAGCATTTGGCAAAGTTGACTGGTTGATGCAGAAAATTATGGTCTCACTCTCACTGTCTCACATCTCAAAGAATTCATATTTTCAGCTTTTGTAGATTATCTCAAGAATGTTTAATTTGTCATCATTATGCATTCCTTGTTGGTATTACTCCCCATAACAAGATCTAGATTCTAGATTGGGCAATCCATCGTTGGGCCTAAATTTGAAACTAGGTGGGATGGGATTTATGAGAAGGAGATAGGCTAGCCACTGTTATGTAGCCTCCAGTTCACCCAAAAAAAAATGTGTATGCTGTTTTTTTTTTTTTTTTTTTCCCTTCCTTCCATTTCCTTACGAAGTCTTGCTTTCATCTGCTTTTATTGAATCATTTAAAATTACAGCATTATGTTGGAAAAACTATAACTGTTTTTTTTTTTTTTTTTTTTTAAAAACACCTTTGCATCATGAGTATTTTTTAGGTGGATATGAGTGTAGTTGGCTTACTTCCTTTGTGCTATAACTGAATGACACTTATGAATAGGTTATGATTTATATCTTGATTTGAAAATTTGGTTGGACATTATAGTGGCATCATTGTAAAGAGATGCTCTTTTAGCAGGAGTAGTTTATTATTGCTTCAGATGAAGAATTGTTTAAGAATGAAATATTCCTGTTTTTAGTTTTTAAGCTTAGAATTTTAGTGCACTTTATCCTAATACATTATTATTACATCTCGTTTCAGTGTTGGTTAAAAAGACAGAAGGATGCTTTAAACCCTGAGCGAAGAGACTCAGGAGATCAAGTTATGTGGACTTCTGGGTTAGTCTTTGATAAAGGAGAGGTAGGAATATTATATTAATGTTAGTAGTTGGTACTGCATATACTAATTTGAGATATGTCACGGGTTCTAATTTTGTTTTTTCTTTTTTACAAGAAAAAATTCATTAAGACAAAATGAAAATAACTAGGCCATATGCTATACACACCAAATAGAAGCCAAACAAAATGCCTAATCCTATCCCAAATCAAGTGTTGTTCCATTGAAACCTACTTAAAAATTAGAACATTATGCTGCAACCAAATGTGCCAAATTGTACTATAGGTTGTAGATTGCCACAGAAATTTAGCCTCTTTATCAGTAATAGTAATAACAGACATGCATCACACATTAGCAGATCAAGTTCTGTGAGCATGACCAAGGTTACTACATTTTTCATTTGACTGAATAGCATATATAATTTTAGGTCTTAGATGTGACTGGTGAGCATGACCAAGATTGGTGTTCATTCATATTGGCTCAAGGATGGAAGCTGAAAAACAACATCCCTAGTACCAGAAACTTCAAATTTTAAAAAGGTTTTAGACAAATCATATCAAAATAATAGTACTTCATTCCTTCTAGAGGTAGTGGTCATTTGAGCTTTTTCCTGAGATCTAGAAGAGAAGAGTTTACGTTATGGAGTTCACAATACTAAAAAACTTCTGTTGTTGGATGAGAAACAGAATAAAACAACTGTAGAAGTTTTCCCTCACAGGCTTGTTTAGAAAGGCAGAAAGCTGTACAAACAGGAAGGCCCAATTTCTGCATTCCCTGGCAATTAATCTGTTAACGTTTTGACATTTGTATATTATTATTAATTTTAACTTTTGGGGGATTTTCTGATACTAAACCACATTAGTTGTTTGTATTTTTTTTTTTTTTTTTGAGAATCCAACTTTATGCTAGAGTCACTTCATTCTTAGAACTGAATATGAATTACTGAATTTTGTTTTCATTATCTTGAAGGTTTTATATTATTAGGATATATCTCATCTTTCTGTCTGGAAATCTATTAATGTATAAACCACTCTTTATGTTCATGATAATGTGCTCAAAACATATTTCCAATATATATTTTATGCTTATCTCTAAGTTATGTAATTGTTGTATCTGTATCTTAATTTATGTATTTCTTTCAGCTCTATATTTATCTGTTCCTTGTATATTTGTACTTTTAGGGAATTGTTGGTCTGGAAACTGACTATGGAATTCTTCGTATAAAAGTGAGTATTCTATACATGTCTGCATTATCATGTCCTCGACATTCATTGCACTCTTTCACCTTGGTTATTTTGTATCTAATATCCTGAACATGTCTTCCATTTTGTTCATTGACTCTTTTATGAAATTTCAATGCTACAGCTTTTGCCTGACTGTGCTCCCCAATCTGTTTCCTACATTCTTGAGCTGTTGGCATTGCCTCATTGCATGGGTTGCCAGATCTATCGCGCCGAAAGCCGAGGAAGCTTTTGGGATTCAGAAGGAAACCACATGAAAAACGTAAGTTTCATTATGTGAACAATTATACAAAATTCTGCTTTCTCGTTCTGAAGTTTTTGAGGTCTCTGTGTGGGGGAAACATATTCAGTGGTAGCTGCCCTGTTCTTATATTTAATTTTATTTTATTGACATCAAGGTTACTGATTTATTGAACCCATTTGATGTGTTTATCAATTTGAATGTTGATGTAGGCTCCATTTGGTCCCCCTTATGCACTAATTCAAGGAACATTTGACTCCCATGGTTCTATATTCAAGCATATTCCAAAAGAGTATTGTCCTACCGTAAGAAGAGGATCTGTTGCATGGGTTGGTTCAGGTCCAGAATTCTTCATCAGCTTGGCTAATCACAATGAATGGAGAAATGCATACACTGTTTTCGGCTCTGTACTATCCGAAGATATGGAAATTTTGGAGAAAATTGCTCAGCTTCCAACTAAATCAGATGTTTGGAATGACATTAATGTCTCTGTCATGGAGAACCCGATTTCGTTACGGTTTCGGAGAGTTACCACATAATGCAGAAAGTGCAAGATTGTTCTTGGTTCCATTCGTTTATTCTCTCAAAGATTTGTTTTCTCCTCTTTAGTGAGAATAGTTTCAATTTTATCAAGGCAATACAGGAATGGATAGTCTCAAGGTACTTCTCTAAATGTTTGAAGGGACTTAGATAATCTAGATATATTCAGGCACAAAATTATAGTTGATTTTCAAATTGATTAGAGTTGAGTATACTTGAACTAGTTTGGTAGGTATGTGACTTTGTGGATATTTCTTGATTCACTTATTGAAGATGTAGATAAACTGGAGATATATGGCAGAGAATTGACTGATTGTATGCTCAGAATGCAGAAGTTGTGTGGTCTGTGGTGTGTACTTTTGGCCTCTTTAAGTCCTTATATCCATACCATAAAGAAAGAATTTCTTGACCTTCTTTTTTTCATTTTTGGGAGTTTCAAATTTTGTGTACTTCTTTATTGATGCAACTTCAATTCTCAAGTGTATTGTAGAAAGTTCCGTCAAACCAAAAAAAGGAAAAAAGCAAAAGAGAAAGGCAACATTAGTGGGGCTGATTGAACTGTATTTTTTTGCAATCTTTAATACTTTTTTTTTTTTTTGGGAGGTCAATTATCATCAATTCATTTTAAACGTCATACATTGGAAATAAATTCGAATAATTTAAAATGAGATTTCTTTTAAAGTAAAAAAAATAAAGAGATACTTACTTTTAGATCATTTAGTGAAATTCTAACACAATATAATTTATTGATTCAAAAGATAAAATATATTTTATTTTATTTTTTAGATTAATTTATATACATTGATAATATGAAAGAATTTTGCACTATCAACTAATAGGAATACAAAAAAGTGCTAAATTATAGTGAGTTTTTTATTATAATAGATGATTATCTAGTATGATTTGGTAATTTCTTATACTTTTACTACAATGTGGAGTTCTTTTATACTATTAATTTATATAAATTAAACTTTTTTAAAAAAAAAACTTTAAAGGGTCCAATTCCTATTAAAATGATCATTAATTCATTCTTAATCTGAGCATTTTGTCCCTTTTCCGTGTCGTTGCATGTGTACGGTGAACTAGAATTCAATGAAACTCTCAATATTTTCAAACTTTAAGGATGTTATACATTTCCGGCAGGCTTACAATAGATCAAGAGTGCCACTTTTTTTATAGATTAAGAGCGTATGGCTGTACCTATTGGTTCCTGAATTCATTCATATGTATGAAAAAAATATCGTTAGGAAAGATTTATGCTTGGATGTCTAACCATACTTATTGGGTTAGAGGTATTCTAGGAATTTTGATTTTTTTAAAAAAAATAAGTGTGCATTACTATCAAAGTATACATGTATCCAAATTAATAAAAAAGTTATTGTATATATTTATATGAGAGAGAGAGGGATATTATATTTGGTGTTGAAGAGATAAGTAAACTCTTTTGTCAATTGAATTTTACGTTTAATTATCTTTAGGTAAAAGAGCGAAATTGTATTCTATTCATCCTTCATCTTCATGCCAAACATTAACCGCTATTTCCAGGTGTGTTCTGTGGAGCAAGATGAACCACATTCGACAAATGCGGCCAAATGCATTTAGAAAATGAATGTTGAACGCATTTTGAATACATTACATCAACTTCCTCTCCCTCCTACTTCCTCTTGCAAAACGTGTGAAGTACCGAAAAACACCAAACATGAGCAACCAAACACTCATGTAATCCAATTAAATTCCATAAAGTTTCAATTTTTATCAACAATAAACATTCCCAAAGCCCTAAAAGACCTACCCAACAATTCATTCCAAAAAGATGATGCAAACTTTCATTTCAAAACACAGCAAACTTTGGGTTTCTTATTACCCATCGTCTGCACTTTTCTTCTTTGGGCGATCTTGAGTTGCTGCCTATGGAGGATCTGTGATGGTCAAAGAGGTGGAGGGAGTGAGCTTTGTGGTGTGATGGTTGAGGGTGCCAATCTTGAGCTTGACAGCCTCAAATTTTTTAGGACAGTAAGAAGTGGTCTACGACTGTTGTCGGTGATAGTGGCAGTTAGAATAGTGGTGGTCCAAAAAAGAGACGGAGAGGTGCGTGAGACCTTGAGAGGATGAAGGAGAAGACCAACTAAGCAAGATTTTGATTTAGAACTGAGAATAAAATTTTGAAAGTTAATTAAGATAGATTAAGGATAATTATTTTCTCATGACAGCAACTGTATACATCAAATGTCTTCCAAATTGAAGACTCCCAAAACCACAACAGACACCACATTTTCCCAATTACCCAATAATCTCTTTCATTCTCACCCATGCAATCAGAACTCATCCTCTAATATTTTTTCCACACATGAAGGGCATTGATCCACGCCCAAGTTGACGAGCATTGGTGAGGTCGTGGGTGGCAGTGACAGTGGTCACAAGTGGTGGTGGTTGGAGGTGTTGGGATAATGGTGAGTGGAAGGCCGCAACGGCAGTGGTGTAGTATTGGGAGGGAGGGCCAGAGGGCTTAGCAAAATTTGAAAGGAAGAGGGCATGCGGGTGCGGCGCTCCACCTAAAAATACTAAAACGCATTTAGCGACATTTTCAAATGCAATTAGTCGCATTTGTTGAATGTGGCTAAATGACTAACTGATCGCTATCAATCAAATTTAAATAGTATGTGATATACGATAAGTGTTTTTGTTTATGTTTTTTGAATAAGAAAAATATTTTTTATTAAAAAAAATAATTTTTACTTTTTTCTTATATATAAAATTTAAATTTTAAAATTACTTTTTTCAAAATCTACAATCACACCCTATATTTAATCTAATGCACAACAAAAACATATAACATACATCATTCACACTTATTTTGATTCTAGATCAATATATGTACTTAATTTTCATCTCTAATTTCTAGCGATTAAAAGATGTAGAGGCAGCTTACTGTTTAGAGTAAATACGTCAACAGCTTTTAGACATGTAATGCTTTTACACTCATTGCTTCCATAAAGCAAAAGAAATACTTATATAAAGCCTCCATGATGCCACGATCAGCCGTCCTTACAATAAGAATGGATTGATGAGACTCTCAGAAGTTTTAATCAAAAGATTGGATAGAGATGAATGCGCTAAGTGAACAGAAGTGAATAATCAAACATGATAAGGGCTAAGAGAAGGCAGTTTCAAGTATTTCACAATTTTATCCTCACTCTTTCTCTCTTACCCCTCTTCTCTCCCGCCCTTCCCTCTTCCGTCCCTTCCCGCCACTGTGTGCTGCCCCAGCCCCGTCCACGGCCACCTCCCCAGCCAACCGTCAACAATTCAACACCATGTCTGCTCCTTCTTTGTCACTTAATTCTCTTCACTCCTCTCCCAAATCTCTTCTCTCCACCATGTCTACTCTATATATGGCTCCAAACTCAAGCTACAATCTTTTATTGATTTTATTGGCTTCATTCTGTTATCCAAGTCCAGATGGTGGGACTCAATGTTTTTCGTCCAGTGTCAATGGGCAGAAATAAAAAAAACATCTATTAGCAAAAAGGCCATGGACAAAGGGGGCCTATGTGCAATTTAAGCAAGGAATTTCCCCATCCTCTCCGGTAAATCAAGCCCCTTCTCAAACCAAAGGGTTTTTTAATTATATTATGGGTTTAGTTGATTTAAAATACAATAATGTGGGATTGATAATAAAATTACGAAAGTATAGTGAAGTAATATACATTTCGCCATAATATAAGTAGGATATATATATATATATATACCCGAATTTTACATACTGCAGGGCGAAATTTAGAACAAAATATTTCATGAATTTCACCCTGCACTAACGCGAAATGTGACACAAACTTAAAGCATGAATAGTGAAAAGGGGGAAGCACATTTCGCCTTGCAGTATGGCGAAATGTGAGAGAAGAAAAGTTGTGAATAGTAATGCATGCATATAAATAGTATACACATGTGTTCAAATACACACCGAAGTGCTCTTACAGTCTGAAAAAAATAGGATTATCGGTGATGCTTTATGGAAATAAGTTAGGGGGGCAAAAGTATGGTAGACGGGGAGTTGACATCTGTAAAATAAAATGAAAGAACACTGTTGATAGTCGAATTGTATGCTCTATAAATCAACTTCACTCTTTCATTTTGCCGAAGTGAAGGGTTTTGCCAATAAGAGTAAGAGTGTCTGAGTGTATGAGAGTGTCTGAGTGTGTGAGAGTGTCTAAGAAAAATTATTTTAAATGTGTGATCTAATTTAGTGTATGATCAAAAAAGACAGAACAAGACGACAAAAATGAGTCGACGCAATCGACGCCGTGATTCAACAGTGGATTCAAGCAGTCATATTGCAGTGCAAATTTCTGAGGTAATATATTTATTTTCAAAAATTATATTTAAAAATTTATATTGATATTATGTTTAAAATTAATTTTAATTTGTTAGAATTCTGTGTATATCAAATTAGATTTACCATAAGATAAATATTATAAGAGGTATTATTATTTTGTGGTAATATTATGTTTGAAATTAATTTTAGTGCATTATTAGTTTTAAAATATTAGATAATTATTAAAAAATAGTTATATAGATTTTTTTATTCAATCTTTTTAAGGCCTGTGCCATGTTTGTTTTTTAAACTTTTGTATGTAATTTTGGTTTTATTCTATTTTTTAAGACTGTATATTTAGTTTTGATAATTGTTGGGTTCAATTTAGGTAAATGGCAGAGTTACTAAATATGTACCTCAATAAATATTTGTTTTAATTGTTTATGTGAGAATAAAAGTATTAGACAATTATAATAATAAGGTTATATATATATTTTTTATAATATATTAATTTATTTGTTAATTACATTAACAATAAAAATATTCAATAAATATTTAAGAGATGGCAGTAGCTAATAGAATATAAATTTAAATTAATAAATCGGTGATAGAAGTTTAATTTATTTTTTGGTGGTATTATTATTGTTATGATTACTATTATTCTTTGTTGCAACAAAGAATATATAACATAAAAATAACATGTGATTTAAATAGTTAAATTAAATTAAAGTGACATTTAATTTAAACAAAAAAGTAGAATAGAAGTAATGATACTTATTTTTATGGTCATATGGTTTAGAGCGATTTGTTATTTCCTGTTGTTATTTACAATAATAATGCAACAATTTTTATTATAAATTTATCTAATTTATTAATTTATGATAATGTTATAGGATGGAAGACAGATGCGTATGCGAGTTAGGAATGTCCAGCTACCACATCATATGATAGAAGGGTACTTACAAAGGGCAAGACTGAATGAAGTTGCTAGTATTAACAAATTTCATCTATTTCCAGATCTAATTAGTGCATTAGTAGAACGATGGAGGCCAGAGTGTCACACATTTCATTTTCCTTGTGGGGAGTGTACCGTGACACTTGAAGACGTTGCACTGCACCTTGGCCTGCCCATCAATGGGCTGGTTGTCACTGGAACAACAGATCTAAATGTACAATTAATTCAGGATATGTGTGAGGCACAATGACTTTATTGGTTGTGCAATCAGATTGTCTTGGTTGGAGCGTCTTAATTCGACACTTGCAGCAAATGCCGACCAGCAGACAATAGAGCGGTTTACGCGTGTTTATATACTGCGCTTATTGGGCTGTAAAATAATGCCGGACAAGACGTCATCCAGCATCCATGGAAAGTATCTTCCATTACTCTTACAGTTGGACCAGATTGGGCAATATAGCTGGGGTTCGGCATGCCTTACTATGCTATATCGAGGTTTATGTCGTGCCTCACGAAAAGGTACAAAGGAGGTTAGCGGCTGCCTCATATTGTTGCAATCATGGGCATGGCATCGGCTTCCATTTTTATGTCCAGTTGATAGACCAATTATATTTCTCTTATGTGCAAGGTAAACTAATTTAACTTAATTACTTATTAATTAAAACGATAACCTAATAAAAAATAAATTATAGCATTGCATTAAAAATAGTAATTTTAATATTACACAAATGGGCTGATGCTGAATATCCACGGAGATTTAACTATGCGACTGTCGCCAATATAAGGGGGGCTTTAGGTTCATTTTCCCACTGATACTGGATTGAAAAGAATTAAGTAAATTAACATATACATTATATTAATCAATCAACATAACAAGTTAATTGAATTAAACATAATCATATATTTAACATATTTAACTCAATTACTTGCATCTAACCCATAAATTTGTTTAATCTAATTTTTTTCTTACTATAACAACATCCTCAAATTATTATAATGGTGAGTATTCTAATGAAATAATGAATAAAACTGAATAGCAATAAAAAAAATTAATATAATTATGGAAGAAGTTTAAATTCATTAAAATGTTACTTCTAGTAATTTTTTATAAGAATACATTAAAAATTTAATTTACAATAAAAAATTATTCTTAATTGTTTTTTAAATAATTACATAATCATGAAATTGAACAAATTTACGAAATTTTTTTTAACATTTATATATATTCTAATAATTATGTTAAATATGCTAATTGGACTTAAACAATGAAAATATTAAGTAAGGTGTGTTAATAATGTATATCAAATGACTTACTTGACTTAAATTGGGAGCAGTGTTGCAGTCATGCCGTCTATTCGGATAAGAACTAGTACTAATTTGAGCAATATGATACTGAAACAAGAATTACTAAAATTTATTAATGAAAATAACATAATTATTATATTTATCAAGAAAAAAAATGTAATTTAACTCAAGAAAAATTATTAATTATAACAATACAAACTTATAGAATAAAATTCAATAATAAATAAATTACAAAAAAGCCTGCCTATATAAATAGTTTTAAAATGAAAAGTTAAATAACATATCATATTAATTATTAAAAAGCTAAATAAAATAAAAAGTAACATGATATTTATGCTGAATTATTAAATCAATTGAATTAATATAAGTATTATATTAATTAATAAATTAATTTTATTCCAAAATACTATTAAAGAGATTAATTCATAATTAGTAAATAAATTATACTATAATCAAGAAATTACATAACTTACTTTGAAATAAAAAAATTTAATAAACTATTATATGACTCACTTGATATAAATTAGGGACAATGTCTTCATGTTGCATAGTTGAATATGCACTTTGAGCATTTTCATTGTGATGCAAACTTGCTCCACCAGCTTCAGCAACAACTTCTTCAAAGTCGACGTATAATTCAATGGCAGTAATGTACTGTATGTACTGCCTATACGTCCTAAACCCTACACTTTTCTCTCACAAGGGATCGAGATGCCGTAGGAAGAGAATGCAATGATATGATAGAGAGAGAATAAAAGAGAAAATAAAATAGAAGAAAATTTATCTTACTAATAACTCATGTAAGATTTACCCCTAAAATAGGAAAGATTTTTATTCCCCATAAAACTTCACCTCTTCTCTCTTTGCAAACCAAACACACTATTTTTCCTAAAAGCTTATGCAAGAAACAATTCCCCCTCGTTTGCCCATAACCAAAACATAGCCTTAGTCATAAGTTTTTCATTACATACCTTTTTTTGTTTTGTTTTTTTTTTTTTGGGGGGGTGGTGGAAATGTTTGACCTTGGGAGCATAAATGGATTATAAAAAAAAAAAAAGGATTTTGCTTATGATCAGCGTTTAGATTGCTATTCGACACCCCAATTGCAGGAGCAACATTACATATTTGGAGGTCTTTGTGCAATTGTTTCTGTATGCCAGCTACTTTTTCTCGCAATTATTTACAATTTTCTGTCATTATAAAGTAATTACAAATACAACTGCTATTTATAGCATGTTTGGGAAACAGGATAAAAAGCTGTTCTACTATAAGAAAAGTTGTTTTAAAAATTTTAATTTTATTTGGGTAATTTATTTGCAATATATTATAATCAGAATAGAAAAATTTAAGCTATTTTAAAGAAAATAAGCGGAAACAGAATTTTAGGCATTATTTGATTGTAATTAATTTCCACAATATCCACAATATTATATTTTTATCAAATTGATCACAAATATCAAATATTATACAATATAAATATTTATTTTATACCCCTTTTAATAATTTTATTACATAAAAGTAATTTTTTTTATATAATTTAAATAAAGTAGATTATTTTAAATTTACTTTTCAATTAAAATATTTAAACATAAATTAATTCTTATAAAACCAATTATATATCAGTATATTTAAATTAAATTCTATGAGTTTAATTGGTATGCACTGACAATGTAAAATAGTTTTACACTGTCAACCAATAAAAATAGGGAAAAGTGAGAAATCATGGTGGGTCCCACATTATAATGGGTGGTTATTTATATGAGTTGTCACTTTCTACTATTTCTATTGGTTGACAGTATATTTAAATTAAATTCTATATAAAAATAATTATACAAATAAATAATTATCGAAATAATTTTAATCAAATGCCTTTTCCAAACACTTTTAAAACCTTGATCACGATGATAACCAAGATGAACAATCAATAAGAGAGTCGGACTAGCTTTTAGTTAGTTACCCTGCCACTTGAGCTCCTGGCAGACACCACCAGCTCCCCTCGTTCCTGCCATATTTTCGTTTCCATTTTGATCCAATATGTTTTTTCCAACTAGTGTCTGTAATGTTCTTAAATCCACTCCTAAACTAAAGGTCAGTGGCATATGTGAACAACATAAAGAACGTTCGCTGGTGTAGAGCACAGACGTGTCCCCGCCGTGTGTTGTTTTTCCAATCAAATCGTGTTCATTGTTTCTTGCCTCATTTTTCTACTAGTCCATGTGAACTAACCTTCCTCAGCGTAACTGCCGCCAATAATTGAATGCACGCGAACGCGTCGCTTAAGTGTGTTCCCTCCAAGGGCTGTCTTACGTTGGTCCTTGCATGGAAACATCATTAACGATCCTTCTTGTTTACAACTCTTCGATTAGAAATTTTAGTAAGCTTCATATTACTTTATTTTACAATCCAATGATAAAGAAGATCATGGCTGCACCCTTTACAAGTCGTCATTCTTCAGTTGGCACCAACGCGTCTCTTACTCTGAATTCATGGCTTGCAGGGACGACAAGGAAGGCTTATGCTGAAACTGGGTTCACACACTTCACGTTGTTGTTGGTCTGGAACACTAGAACTAGCAGTGTATGTGTATGTGTGTGTTGTGCTGGCTTGGAAGGTCTGCCAAGGTCACTTTGCATGTTTTGTTAATTGAGCTCTAATGCCTCTCAACTTCATCACTTATCGTATTCTTCATCTTGTAACACTTGGCTGGATGGCCCAACAAACCCCAAATCCCAGTGTTCAAAACCATAGAGAAGGGCCTGTGTTTTCAACCGAATAGTTTCCAATGCTGGCAATGGCTTCGTGGATGAAACTGAAAATCTCGACTCCTACTTCTGCCATAACAGCTTTAATGAAAAGGTGCTCAAGTGGATAAAATGCTTGTTCGATGCTGCTGATAATGCTATCAGGGCTGAAAAGGATTCGTCGATCGTGGATAGGATTCACGATACTGTTTGCGCTGTAAAGCATTTGTTACGGTCTCATCCTCTGTTTCTTGAAGATAATTGGAGCTACAAATGGTCAATGGAACCGTTACCGGTAAGTGTTGTTATCCTTCATCAATTGTTATTGTTGTTAGCTTAGCTCGGGTAGGCCAATATTCATTCTTTTATTTATTTTTTAATTATTATTAATATTATGACTATTTTCGTTGCAATTTTTGTTATCATTTCCCCTATCAGGCTTATTTGCAGTTGTTTTAAAAACTGTTGTACAATGATTTAATGGTTAGATGATTCTGCACTCTATAAAGTTTTCTTTGAAATTGGAGGGGAACATATCCTCATTTCCTCTTTTGTTCTTTTTGTCCCGATATATTATGAGAATTTCAGTCCCAAATTTCTAAAATCTACCGGCTTCTTTTCATGTTTTGGTTTCAAATTCTTTGCTACCTTCTTTCATGGAAAGTTTAAGGATTCAGCTGAAGGTGCATATCAATGATGTATGTGCATGACCAAATCTTCATTGTAGAATTTTATGAAACTGAAAAAAGAGATTTGTCATTCCGTTCATCGGAATTCACATAGCATCGTTTAGAAGACTGCTATGAAAGACAACTATGACATTTGAGTGTTTGAAAAATAAAACAACCGAGGATAGCATGATCTAGTTAACTACTGAACAGAAACACAGAGTAGGATAATATAGAGGAAATGTTTATCAGTTTATTGATGATTCTTGTTTATCCGAGGAATGATGGGAAGGCTGAACGTCTATAGTAATACTTTCACTTTGATTTTTCATTATGGATAACAGAGGTTTCGTGATGCTATTTGGCTTGCGGATGAAGTTCAACATATATTGGTCCGCCACATTATAATTAAAGGAGATATTAGTTTGGTTACGGAATATTTTAATAAGTTCTTATCCTTCAGAAGAGGTGGTGATTATCGAGAAGAGTATAAGTGGGGGATCAAGAATGGGGTAAGTTGGAAAAGTTGTTGCTTTGTGAATTATTATTATTAATTATTCTTTCCGTTGTTGTTTTTGCTTTCTGATTTTTGTTATCACTGATTCTTGACACAAAAGGTAACTTTGTTGTGTTTGTAGTCTCGGGCTCTTGAACTATTCTGTTTCTGGGGTCATTTGATCTCATTCTCACGGTTACTTTGTTGTTCTCTCTGTGTCTTGTCTAAAGCTTTTCACCATGTTCTTGTAAATGTGGTAACTGTAATAGGAAATTCAGGTAGTAGAAAATATTAAGAAATAGTGACTGTTTATAGTTAAGTCAGTAACTTCCTCGCATTTTCAGTTGAGTTATACGTTTATGGATCTTTCTAATCAGTGTGGCACTGGTTAAAAAATCCAAAGTGAAAAAATTTTTAAGTTATCAATGCATTGGACATTTATAAATCTCACTTTTCAATTGAAAAGTTTCCACTTTGAGCTCCTTAACCACTGCCCTTAGAAAAACCCTATGTTTACATATATTCTTTCAATTACTATTGTGACAATTTCTTGGGCCCTTAACAATTACAGTTTTTGGACCAAACAAAATACGATTCTGACGTGTGGGAAGTGGACCGTTGATCTTTTGGGAAGGTTCACCAGAGTTGGATGTTCCGAGAAGCTACAAGTGAACAACAGTTAGGTTCAGATGAAATAGTTTGGCAGGACTTTGGAGACAAATCAAAATGGGATATGCAGGGGCTTTCCGAATCAATTTCTGTGAATGGCAAGCACTCCCTAGGACGACGAATCATCAGAAAGCTGTTGGCCCTAGGGCTGGTGGCATGCAAATCTATAACTCAATTGCCATTAGTTTGTTTTATTTCTTTGTTTCAATTTACTTGGCTATCTTTCCTTATTAATCATATATAGGCCCAAAAAAAAAAAATGACCACTGTTTTTATGAAGCACGAGTACAACACGCGATAGGGATACAATATGATACGCGATGGCTAGGATATATTGAAAAATAAAACATAGAAAGAATATATTATAATTAAAAAAAAATGATGCAGTATTAGCCTTATGGGCCCTATTGAATAATGGTAGATTCTCTGGTGAAACAAACGTAATTTGCTTCATATGTTTGCTTCAGCATGAAGTGATGAATTAAGCAAACAGAGAGGTAACAAGTGGACATTTGCTTCACCATGAAGCGATGAACTAGGCAAATATAAACGTAACAAGTAGACAGTGGGGCCAGATGTTAGTCAAAGATGATTAAGCACCTTCACTAGGATTAGCGAAGCTGTGTGTTTTGGGGAACCATTTAGTGATACACACCGTATTGGATATCAGTGAGACTGATAATACAAAAACACAGTAACCAATTAGTGATACTAACACTTTACGGACCACCATGGTCCTCATCACTTTTTTTCCTCTTCTCTTGCACACCCTCTCTCATCAGTGATAGTGCCCCAAACTTTTCCAGTTCCACCTGATTTGTTAACACCCAATCCAGTGACCACCTATCATCAAGCCATCCTGTCCTTCCTGAAAGCTCCATCGCCAATCACCCTTCTTTGCTATTGTTGCTCACCCTCGTTCAAACTCAAATTCGCTTTCTATCGACACTGACTGGACATGGCAGTGACGCCTACCCGGATCCGCTAAACCATGAAGCGGCAGAGGATAAAGACGACATTTTGGCATGGTTGGGTCGCAGTGGACTGAGGTTGGCTGCGTGCAATGATGGTTCATGGTGGTGGGTTATCGCATCTCCGGCGATGGAGGCTCTGTGGTTCGTGGTGGTTTGTGCAACGCATTCGAGGGCCCCTACCCCATAGTGACCTTGATAGGCAACTCCAAGTGCAATGCTTCTCCAAGTTGTTCAAGTGTGACTTGAGATATAACAATGAATAGTGAGAACGAAAATGATGGGCTTCTAATACTCAACACAGGTGAAAATTTTGAAAAAAAAAAATACAAAAAAATTAAAAAATTAATAAAAAAAAACTAGAGATGATTCTTCCTCAGATGATTTATGGGGTTTTGGTGTTTTTGAATTATTGGTGTAATAGATTATCAAAATGTTGCGTATCAATAATGCGTTAACACAAAACACACGGTTTCACTAATCCTGATGAAGGTGCTTAATGGCCTTTGACTAACTTTCCACTTGTTTCCTTCCTACATGACCAACTTAGCACTTCATGATAAAGTAATTTAAGTGTGTTTCACCAGAGCAAGTACCTTGAATAATATAGTACTTGAAATAATTGATATTCTAACTTAATGCAATAACATCGATCATTATGCCAACATGTGTAATGACTATCTAGTTCCTCCCACATCCCACCTACATTCACTTCAAGTATTCAATCTTTGGCGATAATACTAATAGGGCCTGTAATGTTAATATTGTGTCACTTCAAAGCATTATACAGTATTATGATAATATAATTCTTGAATGTCACTGGGTCTTTGAAGTGGCAAAACAGGACATGCCCCCAACACGTGCCACCATGTATATATATATATATTTGAATGTTTGAAAATAAACGAATAGAGGATAGCTTAATCTAGTTAACTACTGCACAGACACACAGAGTAGGATAATATAAAGGAAATGTATATCTATCATTCCTGTGTACCCGATTCCGAGGAATGATGGAAGGGCTGAACGTCTATTGTAATATTTTCTCTTTGTGTTTTTCATTATGGATAACAGGGCAAAGATGATGTTTTTCAACATATAAGAGCTGAAAAGCAGTTTAAGTTGGATAGTGAACGTAGGATCAAGTTGTTATTTTTGGCAGAAGCTGCTGCTCATCAAGAAAACTGTAAATGGCGTGGCAAAACACGGGCAGGTTGGTAAAGAAGTTGTTTTGTGAATTATTATTATTATTATTATTATTATTATTATTATTATTCTTTCTATGGTTGTCTTTGTTTTCTGATTTTTGGTACCACTAATTTTTAACATAAAGGTAAAATTGTTGTGTTTGTAGTCTCAGCCTCTCTAACTATCCTGTTTTGGTGGTCATTTGATCTCATTCTCACGGTTACTTTGTTGTTCTCTCTGTTTCTTTTCTGAAGTTTTCCACCATGTTCTTGTAAATGTGGTAACTATAATAGGAAATTCAGGTTGTAGAAAGTATTAAGAAAATAGTGACTGTTTACAAAGAATTATACATGGTCATTATAGCCACTTCTTTTCATTTCATTATATGTTTACCATCTTTCTGGATTCTCCTCCTAACTTTCTACCTTGCCGATTGTTCCCCAGCTTGATTTTGGAGAGTGGCCACAGGACTATTCTCCATCACTACACACTGGAAGTTATCTGTGCATGAACATGAACGTTCTACCTTATGCGAATCATTTATCATTCGGCAACCAAGAATCACGCGTTGCTATTGGCATTGATTTGATGAAAACGGTGAATTGGGATGGCAAAATGACTTCACAAAAACTCGACTACTCCACTTGTTTTTATCTAAAAAAGCACAAGGAAACTATGCCAAAAGACCCCATGTTCCTGCTTGATGATACCTTCAGTAAGCACAAGCGCAAGGAAACCACAAAACATGTTCCATCTTTTGTAATTTTCCCAATTATATGTCTTTGGATTCTGCTGGTGACACGCAGCCAGACAACATCGACCCATGTCCAGCCACTGCACAAAGAACATGGCCCCGTGTCCATAGGGGCTCCCTTGCTTGAATTGTTCAGTTATATGGTGTTTGTTTGGGCTATTCCTGTAATGATTCTTGTTGGTACAAAATTCACCCGCATGCACAGTGCTATGTTACTCTTTTGGGCCATTCTGATGCATGTCAGATTAGATCATTCAACCAGTGCGCTGTACCTTCCAATACTCGGAATATTTTTCATAGGGTGGTATGCTTGTGGAAAAGCAATAACCAACGCAGACAAATTGTCATACACTGTTTGAGTTGGAGCGTTCTCTTGATCTGTATCGCTGAATATGTTACACCTCAGCTATGGTACCTTATGTTGCAGAGTAAGAGGTTTCTCTTACTCTTATGGCAAGAATCTAATATATTTCTCATTTTTATCGAGTGAGAGTGTTTGCTGCTCTAGTCTTGTGTTCGTAATTTAAAGGTGTAATACTTTAACTTCAGCTCTGTGCTATGATGTATTCCTGTTGGTACCTTCCCATTCAATAGTTAAATGTTTAGTTTATAATGTATATGATGGGCTGTGTAACTTTACTCACTAGATTTCAATTGCCGATATAAAATATTTGCCCCTTTTGAAGAATAGCAGTATAGTTGTGCATCTAAATGTTGTGCTAACTTTTCTCCAGTGTGGCTTCACTTTGCAAGTTAATGGTTGTAGAGTTTTGCTCTGTCTCCCGTACACACAAATGTGACATTGGCTCCATGGACATAGTGGTTGGTTCAAGCGTATGCATCCTTGCTTTTCCGGTACTATGTTACAAAAGAGAAAAGGTGGTTGCTCCAGTTTTGAGAGGGTTTCTAAACCCATCTTATATAGACTATTCATAAATTGCCATATAATACTATTGAATCCACGTAAGTTACCTCTTTCTTTAAATATATGGTCCAATCTCTTTGTGCCATGTGGAATTATTTATCCACATCAATGTTATCATTTTAAAAAGATTAAAACACCCTTTTTCTTTTACCTAGTTACTATTTTTTTTAACTTATTCAAATTTACCCCCATCCCTCCCCTTCCCTCACTACGCTCTCCTCTCTGCAATCCCTAAATTCCAACGGAAACTGAAACCCAGAAGAAGAAGCACAATCCGTGGGTGGCACTGCGCTGCGCCATTGTGCGTTCCTCTTCATCCCTTCCGGCGTTCCTCTCCTTCCAAATCACTTGGCCCACGTTCCTCTTCATCCCTTCCTACGTTCCTCTTCTCCCCAATTGCTTGGCCCGCGTGACTGCGTTGTGCTCCCTGGCGCTGCGGTTTGCAAGTGGCGTCGCTGTTGGAATGGCGTGACTATGCCGCTGTTCTGCCTCATGCTTTCTCGCCGCAGTTTCATTGCGAGCTTACCTTCTCTGTTGTCGCTCTTCACTCGTCGTCCTCACCGTGGCAGAAATCTGATTCGCGGCCAAGCTCCGCCGTGGGTTGCTCCTCCTTCCATCAGAGAATCTGAGGCAAGCTTGCTTTGGTTCGATCTCCTTGATTTAGGTGTTTTATTATTGATATATAGTTTGATTATAAACTGGTTTTTTTTTCTGTGTTGAAATTTTTTTTATTTAATTTACAGAGCTTGTTAGTGTAATTCTGATGTAGAATCTAACGGTAAAATGGGTGATTCTATGAAAAGTTCTTGGTTTTGTTTTTTTTTTTTTTTTTAAAGTTTCGTTGACTAAGGCCATGCATAATTCGATGAATTTCTGATATCTTGTTACAGTTGATATTCTATTGATGTTAGGCATAAAACCTTTTTTATTTCTGTCACTTATAATTAGTCTAGACTAATTAGTTCTTGACACACTCAAGGCATGAATTTCAATTTTAGCTTTTTATTTAAGTTTGTGGACGCATGAAATGTGTTGTTTGATCGTCCCTGTAGCTTGTTGTCTTTTTAGTTTTGATAAATAGTTGTTTTTTTTTTTTTTAAACTTTGGTTAACCATGATATTGGATTTCTGACGCATGATATGGGGAGGGGTTATATACTTATATTCAGCCTTAGAAAGTTTCATTTAGGAAGTTGACTTTGATTTAGTAACAGACCTGATGGCATTTAGATTGGGCATAAGGCAACAAGTAAGCTTACACTTCTATTTCCACTATGGCCACTTGTTAAAGAAGATTTTATCTTTCATAGAGTTGATAAAGGTGTTAGTACCTATAGATGGAACTCCATACGTCTAAAAAAAAGTAAAAATTTTACCCACGTTACTACGTTTCTGATGAAACTTACTTTCATGCAACTCCATATGTTGATAAAATGTCACCATGGTTGGAGATGGGAATTCGACATCATTTTGTTTGTTGGGCAGGGTGGATTAGAGGTTTCATTGCAGATTATGGGGTGCTTTTCATGGCATGGACAGCTCTGTCATCCACAGTACCAAGTAAAGTGCCTTCTGGAGTTCCCAGAAGGCTCGTTGCTCCGCTGGCTTGGGATTCTACATCTTTACATCATTGGACAGTAATCACTGTAATCCATATTGCATACATTCACACCAGTTCTTGGTTCTTGCTTTTGTACCTTTGGAAATTACTAATTTAAAATTTGCTGCAGGATATGGGAAAGGTTTCACCAAAATATATTTTTGCGGCTTTTATTCCTGCCATAATGGTAGATGGGCTTTACTTCTTTGACCATAGTGTTGCTTCCCAGATGTCGCAACAGAAGGAATTCAATTTAAACAAACCTTCAGCATATCACTATGACATATTGCTGCTAGGATTCATGGTATACTATTTCTTTGTATGTCTCTTATTCATATTAGTGATCAGGTTGGAATTAGGAACTAATTCTTTGATTTGGGTTAAAAACTTCAGACTTTGCTTTGCGGATTAATTGGCTTACCCCCCTCTAATGGAGTTCTACCTCAATCCCCTACGCATACCAAGAGCTTGGCTGTTCTCAAGAAACAGGTGGGTGAACAAGTGTTGGAATTTGTAGTAATAGTTATGATTATATTGGATATCAGAATTAGTGATTTTTGAGTGGCAGTTGATCCTAAGAAGGATGGTTAAAAGTGCCAAAGAAAGCATAAGGCAGAAAAGCCAGCAACTCAGAAATCTATGGGCATATGCAAGCGGTGTTTACAGAAATGGATAGCACTCCGGATGTGAGCATAACATAAGCCTTTATTGTCATCTCCTTGCCTAATAAAGCCAATTGACAAGTATCTAAGTTCCTTATTGGTCCTGAATATGATCGTTTTCCAGAAACATTCAGTGGCCAAAGAACTGGAGGGTTTGAAAGAGGTTGTCCTAAATGCTGAAGATAAAGGAGACAACAACAAGAGTACATTTGATCTTGAGAAACACATTGATGCATCTCTGCCTGTCAGAGTAAATGAGCAGAGAGTGAGCAACCTCCTACAATCACTCCTTGTAGGAGCATCAGTATTCGCTATGCCTGCCACAAAAAAGATACCAACTTCGGTTCTATGGGGATACTTTGCTTACATGGCCATTGATAGTCTTCCAGGGAATCAATTCTGGGAAAGGATACTACTTCTCTTTGTAACACCTAGTAGGCGGTACAAGTAAGTGGAAGCAACTTTAATTTCATCATTTCCACAAAATCATGAAATTGACTTCCATTTTCAATGACTTCATTCAATTCTACTCTTGCTAATGCCAACCAATTTTGGCAGGGTGTTGGAAGGGGATCATGCTTCCTTTGTTGAGTTAGTACCATTCAAATACGTGGTCTTCTTCACACTCTTCCAATGTGTATATTTCTTGGTTTGTTTTGGAGTGACATGGATTCCCATAGCTGGAATACTTTTTCCCTTGCCTTTCTTTGTGCTGATCACATTGAGGCAGCGTGTACTCCCCAAGTTTTTCAGCCATCACTATCTAAGGGAACTAGATGCAGCTGAATATGAAGAAATAGCCGGTGCTCCAAGACTGAGTTTCAACCATTCACAACTAGTAATAGCGTGTGTTAGGCTTGAATGCTGCTTCCCTTGTTTTGGATACCAACTAAGGAATATTTAAATCACTCCACTTTACAGCACAAAAAAAGAAAAAAAAAATCAATGAACATAGAAGATATATATACAAATAGTATGATTTGGGCGTATCAGACGTTTAAAATTTGAAGTTGATGATTTTATATATATTTTGAAAAAATAATGGGCTCTGTTTTTCTCTGTTAGATCTCCAACAATGGGCTTTTATTTTTGTTGCAATTCTACTCTTGTAACCCAAAAAATAAATCAATAAATTTTGGTGTGAACCATAAGAGTGTGATTTGATTTGGCTCTTTTATATTTAAAATTTTATCAAAATTGAAAGAATTTTATGGAAGTTGATTTAATTTTAAAATTTAAATAAAATAAAATAAAATCAACTCTATTTTTAATCATCCAAATATATTTTAATATATTATAATTATAAGAAATAATTTTTAAATTAATTTAAATCTTATTTTTACATATCCATTCCAAACATAAAATCTAATTTATAAATCAAGTTAATACAAATCAATTGAATTCAAATTAAATTAATTTCTAAATTTAGTCATTTCAAAAACTACCTAAATACTTACAAATGTCAGGAATGACCCCAACCATTAATATATAATCACCATAGTAGTCATCATAGATTTGCAAATGAGCAAATGATACCAAAACATGGATTCTAAATTCTGATAATTTCCCAAAATATCATTCGGATCACAAAACATAAAGATAATTGGCCTCACAACAGGCAGTCAAATACAAAAAAGTTGGCAATTATCAGCTAGTCTTAACTTATTTCAATTGCTTCGAAAATAGTATAGCAAAAAAAAAAAAAAGTGAGAACATCATCAAGTTTTAACTAGACGCTTCTGTTTTTCTTCAAATTTTTTGTAGTTCTTCTCAGCAGCATCAATCACATCATCCTTAACAACATTGTATGGCATAAGAACCAAATCCAAAGCAAGCCTCATCCTGGAAGCATCATTTACCTAATACAATAAGGGTTAACAAAAACAGAGTGTCAAATCCCATAAATATGTGTTATTTTCAAAATAAAAAAGATCTAAATGTTATGTAGTTGAAATTTATTACATATATGTTGTATGCATCAGACCAGGTGCATTCCCTCATCCATGTTGTGACCCATACACCACAATCATTTCTGAATCAAAATTAATGAGAGTGTTACAAAATGTTCAAATATATTCAACTTTATTGGAAACTAATTAAAAAGCAAACTTATATCTTACGAGTCATCCTTTTGCACCCTAATATCATCAGGCTCAACAAGTGCAAAATCAGAAATTTTTGGTCTAGTAGTACTTTCAAAGTCATAAAATGACGCATCCAATAACATCACCTCCAAGTACAATGCCTGTATGAAAAACAAAGAAACAAAGTATAGGGTGGTTGGTTTTAAGTTAACATAATTTAATTGAAGTGAATGAATGCACATTTTCAATAAATAGCTTGTGAATTGTACCAATATCTTAATGGTGCGTTTCCTTGACTCTTTTTTGGCAGTGCATGGCTTGGAGTCAAGCAATATGAGTTGGTGCTTGTCAAGGTCCACAACAAGCAAGAACCAGTGCATGTTGTCCTCATTGATAGGCACAAATATCTTTTTTCATTATGAACAAAATTCATATTTGAGATTAGATTTACTGTGATAAAAAAATATTAAAAACACATTTAAAAGTAATTTACCTTTCGAAGACATTCAACCTTGCCCATGAAATGTGATTGGTAGTACTCCATCATTGTAGCAGGGGGTGTAATCCACGATAAAACTAATTGCTGTGAATTACACTAAGTATGTATTAGAGACATGTAAGGAATAAAACTCAACGTAAATTCAATGTACATTACCGAAAAGGTTGTTGGAAGAAACCAATTGCATTGGAAGTTTGTGGTTGATCTCTCATCAAGAGTCAATTTTTCCACAAGTAGATTAAGCACCTGGATAAATAATACAATTAGTTGTAATATAAAATTGTAATATGGTCAATTGTTAGGTTATGGCAATATTTCACTACACTTACATCTTGGTCCACAGCTTCCTTTGGAACTAGTGTTTTAAGACATGCTCTTTTGCCTTCAGATAATGGTGTTCTTATCAATACTTCCTTACTAACAGATGTAACAATTGCATTATAGCTTATTGTTATAGATCAGTTAGAAAAATGTATCTTTGAAATATAAATTTTAACAAGATGCACAGACTACCTGCCCTTATTGTCATCCTTGTTAGTCCCAAATACATAAGTCGCTATAGCTATGTCTGTATCATCCAAAATCATTTCTGGAGGAGGTCTAAACACCACTGGTAGCCACTGCAACAACCAAAACCAAAAAAAAAAAAAATTAGCACAATATTTTAAAGGGACATTTACTCCTCAAAATTAAACAACTGTACTTACATAAGGTACATCATTTCCTTTCTTCCTATGTATTTTTTTCTGTGATGGAGGGGAGTTGATGTTAATGTGATATCCGATAGGGGACTTTCTTGCAGGGGTAAATAGCTTCCTCCTAGGAGTACCCCTTGTTGCTGATCTATTCAAAAGTCATGAAGGAAGCTTCCTACGACTTTCAGTTTTGGGCTGACGGGGAGGAGCCTTTACCACGGCTCTATCGCATGAATTATCATACAAAAATAGCATTGGTGGTTGGCCATGGTAACTAGCACTCTAGTTTGTTAAACTAGAGCTCATTGGACTAGTTAATGGGGTCAAGAGTGGAGGCATTCCTACAGGTGGTGGATAAAAGCCATGAGTCATGGGACTGAAAACAGGGAGCATATGTGGTTGCTGGCTTGAAAAAATTTTTGTCAAACTGTTGACAACTTGCTTGATCTCTTTGAAAGATGAGTCCAAAGCATCAACTCTATCGATCATAACCTATTGATATCAATATGGTTCAACAAGCATTAGCATTAGATGAAAATATTAATTAAAAAAATGAGTAATTACTTTAAAAAAAATCGAGAAATTACTATTAAAATAATAAGAAATTACTACCCAAAAAAAAAAAACAGAGAGACAGAAATAACCTGTCCTTGAGTAGATGTTGAACCACTCTTAATAGTATGTGAACACTTATCCTCCTTATTGAGTGGTTTTTTTGAACTTTCCTGGTGACTGTAATTGCAAAGGCCATAGTTAGACATCAACGAACCTTTCTTGTTAGTGTGCGTGACAAACCCACAAGAATGAAATGCAGAAAACACAAAACAATACATTGCTAACCTTGAAGAGATGTCTATTGTCTCTACCACTCTGGTTTTATTCTTCAGCAAATCACGCTCTGGCATTATCAACTTTGAAAGTGGTGGAGACTTTGCATCGTCTTCAAGATTGTTCGAAGGTGATTGAGGGTGCTCTTCCATCTCCACTCTTGCTCTCTTCGCTGCAACCCTTTTTCTGCCTCTGCCAGCCATGTACATGAGATGGAACAATGATAGGGGGAGTTTTTGTAAGGTGAGACTTGTGTCTTATACAAGCATGGCCAGCGCAAGAATTTGCTGCGCATTATCAGTTGGAGATGGGACAATTAATTTCTGATTTCATTGTGCATTTAGGGATCAATGACTGAGGCGAAAATTTTGGGACTGGAAAGGTGGCCGGTGGAGAGCGGGATCATCAAATGTGGCTGCTGGAGCAAAACAAAACTAGGGTTCATATCTTAGTTTTTAGATTGATGAGAAGCATAAAGTTATGTCGTCTAGCAACCTGAACTTGTCCATTTAGCAACGACGTCGTGCCCTGTGTTACTCTATTAGAAATTAGAATATATATATATATATATCAAATTCTAGTATGATATGTTGTGAATAATTATGATTATTATTGTATCTTGTATGATATGTCATAGGCCAATTATTATTATTATTATCGATTTATCTAATGTATTTCCCATCAATTTTGTAGATTTACCAAATAATGTCAATTGTCAATTGGATCAAATGCATATCTTTCTCATTTGGTCATTATCCTAAGATATTGAAGTTAAACCTTTGTGAACCTAAACCCATATTCAAGTTTCTTTGAATATGTGTTTTGACAAGAACCTTCTACCATTAGCCTATAGTGGTGAACCTTTTCTAGAATAATTGAACTTAAACGTTAATAATAATAATTTTAATTATTAATAAATAATAGTAATAACAAATTTAAATTTTTATTAAAAATGATCAATTGGAAATTTTTTAAAAATACAAGTTTGTTATTACTATTATATTTGTGATTACTATTATTTAATAATAATCAAAATTATTAATTAATACTTTTGATTAGTCATAAGCTGAAATGACAAGGTGCATGGTTCTAATGACTCGAATCATCTTTGTTAGGTTATTAAAATGATCAAAAATATTCAAGTGATCATTTTAAGCTTAATTTTTTTAATTTTTTTGGTATAAATTAATTTTATAATTTTATTTTTGAATATATGTATTTTGATACATATATTGTTATTAGTTAATGCAAAATAAAAAAAATAAGTAAAGTAGAAATCTCTCCACTAAGAGATATCTTTATTGCATAACCTTCACTTCTATTTTCAAAACATGCACTCTAAAAATGGTTAAAAGATTAATTTTGTTAATAAGTTTAATTTTTTTTACACAAATCGAAGGTAAATTTATTTCACAAATTGAATACATACATAATTTTTTAAAAATAATTGGATGCCCAATAAAATAATGAATTAATTAAAATGATTATCCAACGATTGTGGACAATTATTCATCTTAAATATTTCGAAATTAATCAAGTCAAATTACAGATATTGTATTTATCAAGTTTAATTCATAGATTGAACCAATATATAATATAAGTATATTACAATATTACAAAATGTTATAGAGTGTATCCCTAAAATAAATAGTTGAAATCATTTAAATTGTCCTAAAGTTTTGATTTTGTCAAGTTAGATTAACATCTGTAACTATGTTTATGTAATAAGACACTCCAAATATGATTTTAAAATTAATTTTGTTGATGAGGTTAAGTTAAAATGGTGAAGGTAATTTATTTGATAATTAATTTGATTAGCCACATAATTTTTTATTTTTTAAAAATGAAAATTTTGAATACCCAATAAAATAATGGATTAGTTGAAATGAATCAAATAATATAACTTATAAGGACATAAAGAATTTGACATTAATTAAATTATAATTTATGTATTGCCTTCATTAGATAAATTTATACACTTCCACTTTTTTATGGAATAAGTTTATGTTTATATGAATATTTCAAAGAAAATATATATACATCATTATTTCTATAACATGATTAAATTAGATTAAATTAAAATTTTAAAATTATAACTATAAAGTAAAGATATGAAATACATAAAAATAAAATAATAAATATATTATATGATAATATAGCAAAATTATATTTATTAAATTTATTTATATATTATCACAAGTAAAAATATTTCATGATTTTTGTGTGTGTGTGTGTGTGTGTGTGTGTATAGATATATACATTGATGTATGTGGCAAAAGGTGTTTGGTCATGTCTTAATATTGCCTTGGAAAATGTAAGATGCTAGAGAAAGATAAAAATGAAAGATATTAAACTAAGAGTATTAAATTAAGACTTTTGATATTAAATTTAGATTTTTGATATTCAAAATATGAAAAGTCATAGTATTACTTTAAGGTATAGATATATAATTAGAATTATTGATTAATACCTTTTGATAAGGCATAAGCTGAAAGAATCAAAGGATTAGGATTTGTGCAAAGATTTAAACTCAATTGATCATGGCAAGATGCGCGGTTATAAGGACTCGTATCATCTCAATTGAAAGAAGTCACTATAACCATGCACCTTGCTATGATCAAAAGGTATCAATCAATAATTCTAATTATTAATTACACAATAGTAATAACAAATTTAATTTTTTAATTTAAAAAATGATTTTAAATATTTTCTATAATTTAAGAACTTAATAAGGACGATACGGGTCATTATAACCGTGCACATTAATTGAACTTAAACCTTAGCATGAATCCTAACCCTTTGGTCGTTTCACCTTTGGTAATTCTAATTATTAATAAATAATGCTAATAACAAATATGATTTTATTTATGAAAAAATGATTAATTGGATATTTTCAATAAATTTACTCTTTTTAATATCATAATAAATTTAATATTTTTGTTTAAATAACAATTAGCATTAAAGCAAAAATGTTAATGTTACAAAAGAAATATATTGAACTTAATAATTTGAATAACTTAATATATCATTTAAACTTAATTAAGAACAAAATTATTATGAATTCAATGTACACTAGTTTATAGTTATGATACTAATTCAAAAATATTTTATATGTGATCATATACAATATTGTGTTTCAAGTGGTCTAGTGGCTCGATCACTCGCTAGCAAATAGCAACATGCGCTTTCGTAAGAGACTAAGTAAGGACCATAACGTCTCTCCCCCAATGGTTGCAAGTAATTATTGGTCTTCAATTATGATGGGGCTCGATTTTAGCTTCCCACGGTTAAGAGTTCCCATAACATATCATTACTAACCCTTACATATGTTGTTTGTATTTATGACCTTTGATGTATCATAATTATTGTTTGTATATATGACTTTTGATCTATTACATTATGTTCTTGCAGTAAATTGGATCTATTCAGCGGCATAGTTTAGCTCTCAGTCGAATGTACATTCTCCCTCATAGACTATTTTCTTGCTTTTCTTTTTTATGTTTTTCCTTTTCACGGTTTTCATTGTGTCCCAAATTTGTCAAACTTTGCCATCTTTCAAAAAGGCTGAGGCCCAAACTTTATTGGGTAGGGCAATCTTTTTTTACGTCAGGCCTAACTAAGAAAAAAAAACCAAGCATTATATATGGGGTGAGTTCTTGTTTTTATTTTGTTTGGCCAATAGTCTGTCAGTAAAATGCACCCAAAACCACAACCATGAACTTTTCTTGTTTTCTTTTGCCTTCCTAAGCAACGAAAATACAGAAGGCCCAACATTATATTGTATGGCTACAAGATCCAGACCAAAGTTGCTACGTACCCATCCTCCTCACCAAGTCCTTTGATAAAAGTCTCCCCTTGTTAGTAGAAGACCCAGTATGACAAAAGAGCAGGGATTATATTCAGAATATTATATTCAAATATGATTGGGAAAGAAACATGAAAGAGCAAGGATTACATTTGAAAATTACTTGGAATACAATTGGGATTATATTCAGAATATTACTCCATGCCCTGTGAATTTAAATGAACAAATAAATAACTAAAAAACAAATGTCAGGGTGCCAATATTAATTAAAAGTATTATGCCTGCATTATTTGATTTCTCTTACAAAACCAAGTAGCGTGCATAATTACAACAAATCATCAAGGATGCCAATATCAACTCACATCAACCTATCTCTTTTTCGTCACTCCATTGTCATCACTTACTCCGCCTGAGGAGATTCTGGTATTGGTTCCAGTGTAGTATGGAGGATAAGGTGGGTACATTGGCACTCCACCATATGGGGCATAACCTGGGAATTGAGGAATAACAGCTATTCCTGGATATGGAGGAAATACTGCCATACCATGGCTATTGTTCAAAAAATCATAGTTCATTGTATGAGTTGAACCACCTGAATTCACACAACCATCATTCACCCTTGTAACATTTGCCTCAATTTCTGTACCCTTCACATCAGTGTTTCTACGCTCTGATTTTGTCACTTTCTTGCCCTGTGATGTATATCAAATGTATTGTCTTATAGCAACACAAACAACTAACACTTCAAAAATTAAATTTATAAGACCAACCAAAAAAAAATGGAACTTAACAAAATTTACTCTTACGCTGTCCTTAACAGAATTTTGGGTTGGACAAATGGACTCTTTAGGCAACCTTTTAGAAGAGCCAACTCTTCTAAGTTTAGCAATCTGTAGTACAAAACAACACTTACATATTCATTTCTAATAAAGAGACAAACATTACATTTGCTAGTCTAATTTTGCAGAACATACCTTGGTATCTTCACCACTTTGGTCATTATTCCCATCTCTCTTCTCGATTGTTCCAGTTTTATGAGAATGACTGCCATATACAGTTTGTGACCCATATTTCTGCAGGAACACACCAAAAAAATAAAATAAAAGAAAATAAAAGAAAACAGGTAGAGCATTTGAGAACAACAAAAATTATATTTCTCAAACTAATGAAATATAAGTTAACAATGTCAATACCGATGAATCATCAAACTCATTTATGATTTTGTCAGAATCTGAACTTGAAATATCCTGATCTGCTGTCATTGAATCATCCATGCTAAAGAGCAGTGGACACTTACGAATGGTATGTCCACTTTTTTTACAATGTGAACACTTCCGCTTTTTTCGACCATACTTTTTTCTGGAAGGGGCCCCTTTAGTCTTTACAATAGTCGGATCCTGAACCACGTTTGGCATATAAGGATTTTTCCTATGTGCATCATGACGGATTTCTAGCTTAAAAATCAGCTTAAACAAGTCATCTCTAATCTCAATGAAATCTTCAACACGTTTACATGCTAGATTCCTCAGCCTGTCACAAACACTGCCTAATGCACCAATTCGAAGCATCTCAACTTTTTCTGCATCACTTGCCTCAGCTGGAATTGCACGTATATAATCACATTTTGCATCTTTTCTCCATCTTTTGCAAATTAAACTACTTGGCAAGGAATCAATATGATCATGTTTCATTGCACATAAAATATGACAACATGGAATACCACGTGATTCGAAAAGTCTACAATCACACAAAAACTTTATGCAGTTTTTATCATACCGGACTTGGTACTCCATCCTTGGGCTACGAAATATGTTCATTTTAAACACAACATTGTCTCCGTTCTCTAAACGTTCGATCACATTAACTGCACCTGCGTCTTCTAGTTGGCTCTTAACCTCCTTAAAAATATCCCTTGTATAAACTTTTGAAGCATGCTTCTCAATCTCTTGAAGACAAGTGGTCATCACAGGATCTGAAAACATGCAACTAAAATCAGCAATGAGCTCATTATTCCGATATTCCCTCAAAGCATTTTGAAAATTATGCATGAAATCAAGCAAGCTACATTTCTTCCGAATATAGGCCTTTATAAATGAATTAATTCCCTCGCATTGTGATGTAGTTCTAATATGACCAAAGAACGTATCACGCAAATAAGCAGTAGCCCACATTTCCTTGTTCTCATATGTCTTTGAAACCCACTTATTACTTGAAAGCTCATGTTTTGTCATAACCTCCTTCCATAGATCTTCAAATTGAGCTAGTGTAAATTTGCCATAAATTAGGCTCTTGAAGTCCTCAAGGAAGTGTGGATTTTTAACATTTTCACATGCATTGCGATGTAGATGCCAGGCACATAGACGGTGTGTTGCATTTGGAAACACCTCTTTAATGGCTTCCCTCATAGCACCATCTCCATCAGTGACCACTGCTTTTGGATGTTTGTTAGACATGGCTTCTAGGAATGCTTCTAAAACCCACTTATAAGTTTCAACTTTTTCATCATGTACCAATGCACACCCAAAAATTGTGGTGTGACCATGGTGATTAGATCCCGAAAATATAACTAAAGGCTTGTTATATTTATTCTTCTTATATGTGGTGTCAAAAGCAATGACATCTCCAAAACATTCATAATCAATTAAACTTGTTCCATCAGCCCAAAACAAGTTTAGCAATTTTCCGTCATCTGTCAATGTGTAAATTCCTTGTAGCAATGGGTCATGGTCTGCCTTAGCCCATAAGTAACTCAAGGCAGCATTTGCATCACCGTCTGCCACCTGTGCACGCCTATTCCTATCAATGTGATTATATAGGTCCTTCTTGGTGAAGCCAACATGACCATATCCACCCTTCTAGGCAACCATGTAACCCATGATGTGGCATATTCTAACACCATGTGACTGCAAACTATTGACCTGGGCTTTATCTACATCGCTCAGACCACGATATGCAGGAAGCAAGTGAACCATGCTACTCGGGATCAACTCATGGTTGTGAGATTCCTCAAATGCAACTACTTTCCATTTTCCGATTTTATAATCTCGGTGAAAACGAATCTTAGCTTGGCAACCGGTTCGGGTAAGTGGCTTATGTTCTCTAACTCTATCTAACCTTTGCAAGTGCTTCTCGCTCCTCTTAACCCTCTTTGTTACATACTAATTGACGCATATTGATATTTCCCCTCAAATCACGACTTACATCATCCCTCCTCATCACAAAACCATGACACTTAGAATAGTTGTGATAGAAGTCTATGGCTTCACCTTCGGTATCAAACACTAATCCCAAAATGTCTTCACAAGTTAATTCTATTATCCTTTTATAAGATTCATCTACTTTTTCTCTACTCTGATTCCCCATATCAATGCCCACATCATTTTGTTCCTCCCTTGCGTTTTCATCAGAGCTAGTACCATGACCAGAACTCAATTCCATAGAGTCATCCATTTTACCACTTTATTGTCAGAATTATACTAACAAACTCTGAAAATTAAAAAAAAAAATTCTCAACACAAAAAAAAAAGCTATTTATGAAAACTTAGTAATACAAATCAAATCAAACTATTTGTAAACAATAAAAGCACAAAATCCTGCTACAATGCATTACAAATTATAATAAATGCAGGGCAAAAACAAATACCCAAACAAAGTACCATATCATGCATTCAAAAATTAAAAAATACAATGCCAAAAAAAAAAAAAATTCTGCATATATTATAGACTAGCCATGAACAGAGCAACCCACGGAAGCTTACCTCAGATTCTATCGTGCAAGTAGGAGCAAAGGAATGCATTAGAAATTACAAAATGCACAAGATCGAACCAAAGCAAGCTTGCCTCAGATTCTACAGTGGAAGGAGGAGCAACCCACGGCGGAGCTTGGCCGCGAATCAGATTTCTGCCACGGTGAGGACGATGAGTGCAGAGCGACAACAGAGAAGGTAAGCTCGCAATGAAACTGCGGCGAGAAAGCATGAGGCAGAACAGCGGCATAGTCACGTCATTCCAACAGCGACGCCACTTGCAAACCGCAGCGCCAGGGAGCACAACGCAGTCACGCGGGCCAAGCAATTGGGGAGAAGAGGAACGTAGGAAGGGATGAAGAGGAACGTGGGCCAAGTGATTTGGAAGGAGAGGAACGCCGGAAGGGATGAAGAGGAACGCACAATGGCGCAGTCAAAGGCCACCCACGGATTGTGCTTCTTCTTCTGGGTTTCAGTTTCTGTTGGAATTTAGGGATTGCAGAGAGGAGAGCGTAGTGAGGGAAGGGGAGGGATGGGGGTAAATTTGAGTAAGTTAAAAAAAATAGTAACTGGGTAAAAGAAAAAGGGTGTTTTAGTCTTTTTAAAATGATAACATTGATGTGGATAAATAATTCCACATGGCACAAAGAGATTGGACCATATATTTAAAGAAAGAGGTAACTTAGGTGGATTCAATAGTATTATATGGCAATTTATAAATGGTCCACATAGGATGGGTTTAGAAACCCTCTCAAAACTAAGGGCACTGGAGCAACCACCAAGAGAAAAATGTAAATATTTTTATTTCTCATCATTTGTGCGAGGTTACATGGTGCAAAATTATTAATAATCACCTTGATTCCTAACATGTGATTCTCATCTTGTTAAAAACAAAATTAGATGAGTAACTGAGAGATATGTGTTTGTTTAAGCTTTTTTGGCAAAAAAGAAAATCATTCTTTAACTAAACAAAAATCATCTATCATATATTTGGATTAATTTTTTAAAATTATCATAATCTCAAAAAAAAATTTATTTTTATCTTTTTATTAGAAACTAAAAAAGGTAGCTTTTCTAACAAAATTTGTTTTTAATTTTTTCAACTATATAAAAAATCCAAATTTTATAATCACTTTTCTAAAATGATGGAACAAACATACCCTATAGGACAAGTTGTATTTGCAGATTGAATTTCACTTAAAGCATCTATAACATCGCGCCATTAGATGCCCGACAGAAAATTAATTCCAGACTTCGGTGAGAAATTTAAACTAATATAAGGAAGAAATCTCAATTTCAAAAGTTTGAAAATATTTTTATGTTACACATGAAAAAAAAATACTTTCCATGTTAAGTATTGAGTTATACCAAGAAAATGAGTATTTAACGTCATAAATTAGATTTCCCAATTTAAATGAAAAACTATTTTATTTGATTTAATGCATTAAGTAAGAAAGAGTTGTTGCTAAGAGAGAGGGAGGGACGGGGAGAGAGAGAGCTCACCCAAGTGCTTCACCATTTGTGGGGTTGATTTTGACAAGGACAAAGGAATTGGTCATGGTCAAAGTGTGAACCCCTCTCCCTAAAAGCACACATAAGTGTCTCACCCATAGTTTAGTGGTGGTGATTAGGAGTGTACAAAGGCTGGGTTAAGTTAGGTTCGCATGAACTCAACCTCAAAATGATTTTTTTGATTTGATTATTTCTTTGAACTTTGACTGACCCAACTAACGACTGGGTTAAATTGGGTCAACCCGCATTTGGATAATATATACAAATTTAAATATTATGTATAGCAAAGTCATATTATTTTAAAAGTGAAAAATAAAATTCAAAAGATAATTTATAATATATATTTTAAAATAAATTATGTCAATACAAAAATAATAGCAAGTTAAGTAAAATATATTGATTCAAAGCTCAAGTTCTAATAATTTATTATTATTTTTTATAAAAATGTGTAATTATTAAAGAATTCTTTGACTTTAGGTCAGGCTAAACTAACCTGAGTTATGACTTGAGCTTGACTCGAAATGTACTGGGTCAAAATTTCATGACCCAAACCTAACCCAATTTGGACCAAAACTAGTGATCAGGCCGCATTAGATTATGAACACCCCATAGCAGTGGCTTCTTTATCTTAACCCACATCATAGAGACAGCAGCATGTCCTTTCCATCTCACCCCTACCCTTTTTGAAAAATAAATAAAAAATTATAATCATTGAATGAAGAAGTAATTATTTTTGTGACCATAGAAGTAATCATTGAATTAAGTGAGTGTGAACTAATTACTAGAAGTGTTTGGCTTGTTTTCAAAGGCTTATTACTATGGCTACTCTAGTGAAAGAAAATCTCATATATATATATATATATATATATATATATATATATATATATATAGACTGAACTGATTCAAAGTATGACCTGTACTTGATTTAGTATATACGAGGTCAAAATTTCATATTTCAAATTTGTCTTCATAAGATTTAGGTTGATATAGGTAAAAATTTCACGACTCAAACCCAACTTAATATATGCCAGGTCAAAATTACTTGTTACACATCTTTTTTTCCAGTCATCAAAGCAATAGAGGTTTTCTTCCTTTTATTGCAAAAGGCACAAACTAATGAAAAATTATTAAGACTTATGCTAGTTGCCAAAGGCCCAACCTAACTCACCTAGTATTTGTTGATGATTGCACTCGCTTTGCTAAGGCAAAGGAGGAGGAAATATATCATCTTGTATCTATTCTAATCTCCTACACTTTAACTTCAAGCCAAAAGATCAACATAGAAAAATCAGGGATTATCGTTGAGAGAATATATCCAACAAATAGAGTGGAAGAAATTGGCAAAAATTTAGGGAAGGGTAGTACGAGATTAGCCCAAAAAATACCTTGGTCTACAACTGGGGAAGATCTAAGCCAAACCTTAAACTAAAGAAAAAGTCTTTAGCAAACTAGAGGGTTAGAAGGAGAAAATCTTAGGCGTATTAGTTGAAGTAGTTATATAAGTTATATTAACTTATGCCATGAGCATTATGAGATTGCCCAAGAATTTTTGCTCTTACCTATGTTATTTGATAGCCAAATTTTTGGTGGACGAGTCTTGGCAAGGAGAGCCTTCGCACGGATATGGGCATAAGGTACCAAAATTTTGTAAAAATTAGGGTATGAGTACGACAATATATATATATATAATAAAAATCAAAATTTCACATGATAAATTAGAAAACACTTCTAGACCCCTCACTACCACTAGCAGGCCCGCCTGTTGAGCTTTGTGAAAATATTTGATAAATAATTACAAAATTCTATATTACTCAAAAGCTAAAAATTTAATTACTCATTTAGATGACAAAGAACAAAGAATTAGAACACCATCACCATCCCTCTCATTTTCTAGAACATTCAACATGAGCAAATATTAAAAGAAAAAAAGGTAGCAACAACATAAACAAACACTACTCAAGTCATCAATAAATCTCATATCTCAAACCATTTCTAGGAATAATTCTAGCAAAATTTGAATAGAACCAAAAACAAAAGCCAAACATTACAAGAGAACAAAAACGGCCTAAAAGAGAAGTTGAATATAGCTACTTCACTGTCACAAGAGAGATGTAGGAGAGGGAACAGCCTGTTGGGCCACCGCCACCGCCGGAGATTGGAGAGGGAAGCCACATGTTTGCCGGCACTAAGCTATGCTGTCTTCGCGATTTCCTCGCTGATGCTGCTGTGTTGTGAGGAGCATCACCAGTGAAGTAGCTAAGTGGTGGTGGTGGTGGCGGCTAGTGGGTGAGGGTAGGAGAAGTGTGCAAATGAAAGAAAGAAGGGGGGAGGGTTCTGATTTCGGGAAAGTAAAAATTGGGAAAGAAAAGAAAGGAAAAAGGAAAAAGGAAAAAGGAAAAAAAAAATCTCTAAAATAACATAGTTTTCATTAAGCCACGTACACCCGAGCTGCACCTGAGCCGTACCCAACTTTTTTTTCAAAAGAAAAAAATAATGAATACGTACTCAAACGTACCTGTACCCCAAATATATCTGACATGGATACTTTTGCCAAAATCGAGCACCCATCCTTCATAGGAGAGGGGTATCCATTTGAGGAGTTGGGAGAGCCTAATGCTCAAGGAGGAACAGGATTTAAAGAATTCTCCCACATGAACATAGCAATGCTAGCCAAGCAAGCATGGCATATCCAATTAAACCCTTTAGCACTATGGGTCCAAGTTTTAAAAGGCAAGTATATTTTGCAGACTTCATATTTATGGAGGCCTAAAGGAAGAGAAACGGTTCTTAGGTTTTGCTAAGCTTACAGTATAGGAGGAATTTCCTGAGGATAAATGGGATATGGTCCATAAATGAAGGGAGAACTATTGATAAATGGAGGGAAAATTGGATAACAGGCAATCCCATGGCCCTGTTCCACGAGTTCTAGCAAATACCACCCAGAATTCCTTACTCAAGGGGCAAGGGGACTTAAGCAAGATCACAGTCCTTTTTCCAGCCAATGTGGCTATAAAAGTTGTCCAAACACAAGTGAGAATCCTACAAGGCCCGAATAGTCTATCATGGCCTTTTAAAAGAAATGGAAAGTATTAAAATAGGGGTATCATCTGGCAAAGAAGCATAGTAAAAATTTTAATAGAGAAAACATCCGCCTCCTACGCCTCAGTCCAAATCTATGGCGTGCTACTTGGAAACAACAGGTCCCCAAAAAATATTGACATGTTTTTATGGAAATTTTGTTGCAATACAGACCTGATAAGGGCCAATTGTGCTATTTTTTTATTCACACAGCCCACAGAACCCACTTTGCCCAATATACCACTCATAGGTCGAACCTTGGATCATGCTATTATTTTATGTCTGTGGACTAGAGTGGTTTGGTTTGGCTCGCAGTCCAAAGTACACCTATTGAGGACTCAATAGCCACACTTGACAAATGGCTCAATGATAAGCTTAAGAAGTATAAAAATGGGCGAGGGGCCTACAATTTCTCATCAGCCTTACTAGCTAACCAAATGGGCTATTGGAAATCCAGGAACAAGATTGTATTTCAGGGCAAAACATCATACTAATTTACCATTTAGAGCAAGATTACATCAAGTTGAATTTCACAAAATACGACAACAATTTCTTACAGCTACACCTTATGGAAATTGACCCCATGCTGCAAGTTGTCTTCGACTTGAAGAAGTAATTCTTCCACTGTGGCTCTGCATGGACCAATCGCGAAGCCAAATGGGTGGCAATGAGGTATCAAAGCCTGCCCACAGCGACCAACTTATTCCCAACTAGGTTTCTCAATTGTCACATTCGGTAATTGCTATTAACTATTACAGTCAACGTATCTCCAAGTAGGAAGCTTGGAGAAATCATTGCATGCTCCTAGGGTGCCACATAAAATTGTCCTCAGTCCATTCATAGCATGACATTTCCACTGCTAAGTGGTATATTCATTATCATACAAGTTATGGTCGATAGAAGTCGGTTATTTTTGTGATTGTAGAGTATTTTCATCCCACCTAGCGATAAGTGAGAATGGATTACTGAAAGTGTTTGGTTTGAGCTCCAAATCCTATTACTAAAGTAACAGATTACCAGCAGGGCATGGATTGAGCTCGAAAACCCATTACTATGAGCAGTAAAGAAAGAACTGATTACTTGTAATATTTGGTTTCGAGCTCGAAGGCCTATTATTGTAGGCGTCACATCAGCTAAGGTGAACGAAAATTCCGCAAAACTCTCAAAATTTTCAAACTTTAAGAAGGAATCCATCACATCCTTACGTCAAATAGTTGTATATTCCTTGCAGTCCTATAAAAGATCAAGAGTTTTGTTAATCTGTTTTTGTTTAGACATTTTACATATTATTATCATTTTCTTAGTTGTTTGTATTTATTTTGAGAATCCAGCTTTATGCTAGAATCACTTCATTCTTAGCCTGTGTTTGGCTCCACGTTTAGATCCTCTATAATCAATTTTAGAGGGTTATAACTGATTCTATAAGTTTTGGTAAATGTTTAATTTCCCACTTCCAGAATCAATTCTTACCTCTAAAATCGATTCTAGGAAAGGTGAAAATTTTTTACTTCTAGTCATAATCACTTTTAGAGAAATTACTAAATATAATTACTTTACCTCAAAATCAATTCTATCTAGAATCAATTTTACAAAAATAAAATCAAACATGCTATTAGTGAATTTTGTGTTTCATTATCTCATCTTTATATTATTAAGATTTATCTCATCTTTCTGTCCAGAAATCTATTTAATGTGCTCAAAACATATTTCCAATATGCTTTTATTTTATGCTCATCTCTAAGCTATGTGATTGTTGTATATGTATCTTAATTTATGTATTTCTTTCAGCTGTATATTTATTTGTTCCTCGTACATTTGTACTTTTAGGGAATTGTTGGTCTTGAAACTGACTATGGAATTCTTCATAGAAAAGTGAGTATTCTATACATGTTTATATTATCATGTCTTTGACATTCATTGGACTCTTTCACCTTGGTTATTTTGTATCCAATATGCTGAACATGTCTTCCATTTTGTTCATTGACTCTTCTATGAACTTTCAATGCTACAGCTTTTGCCTGACTCTGCTCCACAGTCTGTTTCCTACATTATTGAGCTGTTGGCATTGCCTCATTGTGTTGGTTGCCAGATCTATCGTGCTGAAAGCCGAGGAAGCCTTTAGGATTCAGAAGGAAACCAGATGAAGAAGTTAAGTTTGATTATGTGAACAATTACAAAAAAATTGTGCTTTCTTTTTCTGAAGTTTTTGAGGTCTGTGTATGGGGGAAACATATTCAGTGGCAGCTGCCTTGTTCTTATATGTAATTTTATTTACATCAAGGCTATTGATTTATTGACCCACATCTGATGTGTTTATCAATTTGAATGTTGATGTAGGCTTCATTTGGTTCCCCTCTTTTGTACTAATCCAAGGAACATTTGAACCCCATGGTTCCATATTCAAGGATATTCCAAAAGAGTATTGACCTATCATAAGAAGAGGATCTGTTGTATGGGTTGGTTCAGGTCCAGAGTTCTTCATCAGCTTGGCTAATCACAATGAATGGAGAAATGCATACACTGTTTTCGGCTCCATACTATCCGAAGATATGGAAATTTTGGAGAAAATTGCTCAGCTTCCAACTAAATAAGATGTTTGGAATGACATTAATGTCTCTGTCTTGGAGAGCCCGATTTCATTACGGTTTCGGAGAGTTACCGCATAATGCAGAAACTGTTAGATTGTTCTCGGTTCCATTCATTTATTCTCTCAAAGATTGTTTCCTTCACTTTAGTGATAACGGTTTCAATTTTATCAAGGCAATACAGGAATGGATTCTCAGTCCCAAGGTACTTCCCTACATGTTTGAAAGGGATTTAATAATGTAGATATATTCGGGCACCAAATTATAGCTGATTTCACAAATTAAATAGAGTTGAGTATACTTCAACTAGTTTGAAAGGTATGTGACTTTGTGGATTTTTGTTTCTTGATTCACTCATTGAAGATGTAGATAAACTGGAGATATACGGAAGAGAATTGACTGTCTGTCTGCTCATATTGTGGAAGTTGTGTGGTCTGTGGTGTGTACTTTTAGCCTCTTAAGTCGTTATACCCATATCATAAAGAAAGAATTTCTTGGCGATTTTTTTTTGTGTTGAGTTTCAAAATTCGTGTACTGCTTTGATGCAACTTCAATTCCAGCAAGTGTATTGTAGAAAGTTCCGTCAAACCAAAAAAAGGGAAAGGCAATATTGATGGGGATGATTGAACATATATCTTTTTGCGATCTTTAATTCTTGTTTTTTCTTTTTTTTTTTCATTTTTTTTTTGGGGGTGTTCAATGATCATCAATTCATTTTAAACGTCATACATTAAAAATAAATTTGAATCATTTAAAGTGAAATTTCTTTTGAAATGAGAAAATCAAGAAATATTTACTATTAGGTCATTTGGTAAAATTCACACCCAATTCAATTTAGTGATTCAAAAGATAAATATCTCTTACATTTTTCCCACTTTTAAATTGTCCAATTCCTATGAAAATGATCATTTATTCATTCTAAACCTGTGCATCTTGTCCTTTTCAGTGTGGTATATTTTGTACATACTTTTAGTTAATGAACTTTTAGCCCTAAGAGACCATTAAAATGATCATCAATTCATTCTAAACGCCATGCATCTTGCCGCTTTTTGGGGGCTTATATCTTGTAGTACGTTTTTTTGGTCAATGAACTTTCAGCCTTCGGAAACCAAGCATTAAACATGGCGTACAAGCTCTCACTGTGGGATACGCCAGCGTATTAGCAATCATAGAGCATAGAATTGTTTAATATAGAGGCTTATCACTTCACCATTAACTCCGTATTCTAATTTGATGCATTCATACCTTATAATTTTAAGGCGCATTGGTCAAAGCTTCACCGTGAAGCTTCGTTTCACACTTTGTACATTTTTTATGCGCAACATACACCAGGGTGCAATGCAGCCAACATGGTTGCTGAACTTGCCCCTAGGTTTCGGTAAACTTGAGGTCGCTAGTAAGGATGTACATGAGCCGGGTTTTGATGGGTTTGACATGGCCCATACCCGGCCCTATATTTTGACCGGGCCAATGCTTTCGCGCCATTTTTCTCAATCATTACGTGCTAAATTATTGATTGTTACATTTTATATATTAGCTACCAGTTTGGAAAAACATATCAAGTATGTTGAAAAAGCATTCTAAAGAGGTTCTATCTAGACCACGTTTTTTCTTTCAGGATTAGATTTCAAGAGCAACTATTTTCAGTGAAATTGTAGTAATTCATTTCCTGCAGCATTAACCTTTTTCATGTTATTCCTATTTGTCAAACGTGTGTTGGGTACAATATTTTGTTAAACTATTATATATGAAAAAAAAAATATGAAATATTTATTGGAGTTATTCTGCAGTATCAACTCTCGTACTTTTGATTCTTGATTTGCTCAATTACCATGGGTGCAATGATGTTAGTTGTGATTTGGGATTTTGGAAGCAAGGGGCATCGCTAAAGTGCTTCCTAATTTTCTGATTGTCTAGCCAAAACAATAATTGTTTTTCAAGTGGATTTAGATCTTCTCATGAGGCTATCACATGGTCTCAAATTTATATCAGAGCAACCTCAAGAAGTGGATTTAGAAAGTAATTTTCATACCAAACATCTTATTCCAACACTAAGAACGAGAGTCAAATCTCGCCAACTCAAGTTACTGCATAGTCTATTATTCCACCAAGCTTTATGAAACCAAAATGTATGCGAAGCATTTATGAGATGTGAACAAATATTTTTTGCATTACAAAGGCAAAAAGGATTCACCTCTTTGAAATAGGAGCACCCCCACCAATGTATTAATGAAGTTGACATAGTGACAGTTCATAAAGCATGCAAACCTGAGCCAAATAGCCTCAGGACCAGAGTTAGCTCCAGATCTTTTACATGCCTCAGGAATGACGAAACTAGCAGCACCAAACATTGCCCATCTGACATGAATCAACTGATATGCCTGATATCTACATCACAACATCAAGCATCCCCAACACATAATCTAACATAAGCATATATTGAAGAAATTCCCTTTGAAATGGTTTATTTCAAGATCAATAACCACATATAAAAAGAATATTCTTTGTGTCATCTGCATATTGCATGTGTTGACATTGTCGGGGTCATAATGCGAAGCTATGAGGGTGGAGCTCTCAATTATGAAGGTGTATGAAGGTCGCGTTGGACCCATTAGAGCCAAGCTCGAACAGTAGAGGAACAAGTGAAATGTGTTGTGAATGGCAGATTTGGAAAAGGGAAATGTGAATAGTGAAGGGCTCTTTCTTAAATGCACCATACTTAAAGATACACAAGAGTATATGTGAATATTTAGCCAATATGATCCACCCTTTCAAACTAAGTAATATTAAATAGTTATAATTGCTCCCGGCAACCGCACAACACAGTAGTCTCTCTATCCACTCTTTCTCTCTCTTTCCAATAAAATAATCATGATTCTACTATTCTTTTCACTGTATCAATTTGTGACAGTTTTTCACCACAAAATTAAGATAAACAAGAACAAGAAGGGTATCCAGTACCCACAAAACTAACCACCCAAAAGACTCAATTTTTTTTTTCAGAAGTTTACAGCTTTGTTTTCAAAGCAGTAATATGAAAAATGGGTTTGGTTCATAAATCTATAAACAAATCATGGAGATTAACCATATTTAGAAATAGAAAAAATATATAAAGAAATGAAATTTTGGTTAGAAAGAAAGCTTCAGATTTTTTGTGAAATATTCAAAATTGTAGACAAATAATAAAATACTCCAATGTAGAAAAAATTTGGTGAACTATAAAGCTCATCTCTTTCTTTCTGGGTGTGTGGTTTGTCAAGCTCCGGTAGTTACAGTACCAGTAAAGGAAAAGAAAAAAAACAAGTATCCAAATATAGACATTTATCAATATATTACATATATTTACCAGCATTTTTACAGAACTTACCAGCGTTTTAAGAACTCTTTAAAATCAAATTATTTGGAGAATTAAATCCCGTATCATGTTACATTGGCTCATTAGTGTGCCCTTAGCCAATAATTATTACATAAAAAAATATAAAATAAAAGAAAAGAAACAAGTATCCAAATAAAGACATTTACTAGTGTATTGCATATACTTACCAGCGTTGTAAGGCAAATTTACCAGTGTTTTTGAAGAATTAACTAGCGTCTTAGAAACTTTTTAAATTCTGATTATTTGAAAAGTAAAACTCAGTGACATATAAATTTATGTAAATATATGTATCATCCTCTATTTTTATATACCATAAATTTTATAAATGAACGTTCTATTAATAGATGGAGATTCAAATAAATAATGAAATAATTAAATACTCAAAAATTGTTCCAAACTATTTATATTTTCTTTTTCTGGAAAACAATATAAAAAAATATAATACCTGAATTTAATAATTACAAATTCATAATATTTAATTTCTAATTGGATTTTGGTTGACAGTTATCATTTCAATTTGTCCTAAATTAATTACTGCTTCAATAATTTAAAATAAATAAAAGAAATTGTTTTGGAAAAAAATGACTTTTATTTTATTAGGTAATTAATAATCATGAATTATTGTAAATTTGAAATTTGAAATTTGAAATTGATTTTAAATAGCCCTTATTTTATTTTAAATATCTCCATTTGATTCATTAATATACCCTTAGTTAATAATTGTTATAGAAATAATTGTAAAAGAAAAGAAAAGAAAAAACAAGTATCAAAATAGAGACATTTACCAGCGTATTACATATATCTACCAGCGTTTTTAAAGAATTTACTAGTGTCTTATGAACTCTTTAAAATCTAATTATTTAGAGAATTAAATCATATGTCATGTTAAATTAGCTCAATAACATGCCCTTAGTCAATAATTGTTATAGAGAAAAATATAAAATAAAAGAAAATAAACAAGTATCTAAATAGAGACATTTACCAGCGCATTGCATATACTTACGAGCATTTTGACACAAATTTACCAGCATTTTTGAAGAATTTACCAGCGTCTTAGAAACTCTTTAGATTTAGATTATTTGGAGAGCAAAATTCAATGACATATAAATTTATATATTATCTTTTACTTTCATGTACCATAAATTTTATAAATGAACATTCTATTAATAGATAGAGATTCAAATAGATAATGAATTAATTAAGTACTGAAAATTTTTTCCAAATTAGTTATATTTTCTTTTCTTGGAAAACTAATACCTGAATTTAATAATTAGAAATTCATAATATTTAATTTCTAATTAGGTTTTGGTTGAGAGTTATCATTGCAATTAGTCCTAAATTAATTAGTGCTTCAATAATTTAAATTAAATAAAAGAAATCATTTTGGAAAACAATGGCTTTTATTTTATTAGGCAATTAATAATCATGAATCATTGCAAATTTGAAATTTGAAATTGATTTTAAATGGCCCTTATTTTATTTTAAATATCTCCATTTGCTTCATTAATATACCTTTAGTCAATAATTATTATAGAACAATTGTAAAAGAAAAGAAAAAAAAAACAAGTATCCAAATAGAGATATTCACCAACGTATTACATATATTTAAAAGCGTTTTGATACAAATTTATCAGTGTTTTTAAATAATTTACCAGCATCTTAAGAACTCTTTAAAATCTAATTATTTGGAGAATTAAATCCAGTGTCATGTTAAATTGGCTTATTAATGTGCCCTTAGCCAATAATTGTTACAGAAAAATTATAAAATAAAAAAATAAATATTCAAATAGAGACATTTACCAGCGTATTGTATATAATTACCAGTATTTTAATGCAAATTTACTAACATTTTTGAAGTATTTACCAACATCTTAGAAACTCTTTAAAGTATGTTTATTTGAAGAATTAAATCTAGTATCATGTTAAATTGGTTTATTAATATACCATTAGTCAATAATTACTACAGAAAAAATTGTAAAAGAAAAAAAAAACAAGAATCAAAATAGAGACAAATATCAGCGTATTGCATATACTCATCAGCTTTTTTATGCAAATTTACCAGTATTTTGAAATAATTTACCAGTATCTTAGGAATTCTAAATTCTAATTATTTGGTGAATAAGATTCATAAGACGCTGATAAATTCTTTTAAAACGCTGATAAGTATATGTAATACGTTGGTAAATATCTCTATTTGGATACTTTTTTTATTTTCTTTTATAATTTTTTTCTATAAAATTATTGACTAATAACATATTAATGAAGCAATTTAATATGACACTGAATTTAGTTTTCCAAATAATTATATTTTAAAGGGTTTCTAAGATACTGGTAGATTCTTAAAAAATGCTATAAATTTGTATCAAAACGTTGGTAAGTATATATAAGATACTGGTAATATCTTTACGTGGATACTTGTTTCTTTTCTTTTATTTTACAATTTTGTCTGTAACAATTATTGATTAAGGGCATATTAATGAACCAATTTAACATAATACTGGATTTAATTCTCTAAATAATTAGATTTTAAATAATTCCTAAAATGCTAGTAAATTCTTTAAAAATGTTGATAAATTTGCATCAAAATGCTGGTAAATATATATAATACTATGGTAAATGTCTTTATTTGGATACTTAAACAAAAGAAATTTACAATTGACTCTACAATCCACTTACCTCTATTTACCGGTAGCGGACCACGTTAGGAGCACTGTATTAAATGGTGCATAAGCACCTTACTTTTGTAAGGAGCATCACAGCAAGCACCATAGGGAAGTGAGGGAATAAGGGGTCATTGTTCTAAAATTGAACCGGTCTGACCGGTTGAACCAGGAATCGGTAGGGTATCCGGTCCGACTACATCTAAAGAACCGTTCCATCCAAAAATCGATATTAAATCGGTTAAATTGGCTGAAAATCGGTAGATCGGACAAACTGGACTGGTTTTACCGCTTAGCCATTTTTTTTTTGAAAAAAGAAGTAAGAAATTATTTTTTGGATTATCAATAGTAAAATTAACTATTTCATTATAATGAAAAAGGGGCCAAAAATACGTTTTAGTTGGCTAAACCAAAAATTACTACATCTCTTACTCTTTATAAAAGAGCTTAGAGGTAATAAATATATTAAAATATAAAAAAAAATGATACATGGATACTATTTATAGAGGTCTTAAGAGTAAAAAAATTTGATTCTAAGTAATGTGAGACTTGTTGAATGCTTTATAGTAGCTTTAAGAATAAAAAATTTAAAATCTAAGCAATATGAAATTTAATATTTTACTTGTATTAGTTATATTAATATCACTTAATATTAGAAATTTTGATTTCTAAAACTATTTTTATCATATTAAAATTTTTTAATCATTTTTATTTATCTCATAACATATTATTAATTATATTTATATATATTTATTACATCCTGGTTGAACCTCTGCTTGAAATGGTTGAACCATTGAACTTCTAAACCATTAGCTTGTTCGCTTCAATGCCCGGTTCGATTTTCAGAACCTTACAAGGGGTAAATGTGTGGAGCAAAATGACGGACACCGCAAAGTTACTATAGTAGTTTAATAATGTAAACATTGCATATGTGTACGGGGTCGGTTCGGGTGGCCCAAATAATGGCCCAAACCCAGTCATACGAGACACCAGGCCAGTTAAATTTTTCAACCCAACCCGTTTTTTCACCTAAATAGAGTCTACCTAGCCCGAATGGCTCGGGTCCAGTCCGGGTTTATGGGCCGAATAGGGTCTTGTACAACCCTAGACTAGTTAGTTTGATCCTTACACGCTTAATTTTTTTTTTTTTTACCTTTAGGATGGTTTTTTAATATAAATTTTATCTTTTAAATTTTATTTGTTAATTATCAACATGAAACAAATATATATATATATATATATTCCATTTGATTTCCATAAATTGTTAGTATGACGTTGAGGATTAATATATAAATTTTTAAAAAAGAATTCTGTTTTTCAGGATTTAGGATTTATATGAACAATTTTATTTTCTCATTATATTAATAATTTATTGAATCAAACGGAAGAATTTTATATATTAATCACTAAAATTAAGGACTAAAAGGTATAATTCTAAGATCATTATTGTAAAAATAAATAACTTTTGGAAATAAGAAGTGGGATGTTTGTTTGACTAGTTATTTCAATACTAAAGTCTTTGCACTTTACAATTTAAATAAGAAGTATGCAGAAGCAGAATATTGATCTTGTTTTATTTTCTAAATCAAGAATGGAAGATAATGGCTTCAATATGAAGTGAAAGATTGTGCGTGCGAATGTAGCGACAAATTTTTATTTATTTGATATGAAGACAGTGTTAGGCTAATATTGTGTTTAAGTTGTTAGCGCAAGATCAGTTATCATTAAAAAACTATTACAAAAGAAAAAAATTGGGCAAGCGAGGGTTAAACTATCGACCTCAGGCTCCCCGAGACATGGCGACAAGTGCAGCAACCAAGTTTGCTACAATGCACGAGCGTGTCTATCTAGCGCAAAAAATATATACAAAAAGTGAAAGCAAGCTTCACCATGATGCATCAAACGTATGCTTCACTAGAGGATCCACCCAATTTTAGCCTTAGTTGTAACATATTAATTATTAATTTATATATTATTATGTCAATTTTATACTTTTGATTTTTTGAAAAATAATAAATGATAAATATAAGCAAATAATAACTTTATTAATAATTAAGACCAAATATTAAATTATTTGATTCAAGAATTCAAAAAAAGAAAAATATTACTCAAAAGTAAAATTTTAAATTTTAATGCATTAAATATTAATAATTTTTTAAAATAATTAATATTTACAAGTACTTAAAGATAAAATCTAATATTAAAACATAAATAAAATAATCACATTTACATAACAACTTAAAAGTACATATAAATATAATTTATTTTCTTTTCCTCCTTTTTTTTTCTCTCTAATAAATATAGTCCTCCCTTCTCCCACCACTAATAATACCACCACACCACTTCCTTTGTCTTTTTGTTAGTCAAAGCAAACACTTGTTGCCACTACAAAATTGCCTAAAACCAAAGCTTGCTATTAAAAATGAGTAATGATAGGTAAACTCATTTTTTCTCGACACATACATGACCCATATGGAAAGAGTGAGTAAAAGGATAAAATCACTATATTAACTGCAACAGACGCCATACAAGAGTTACTTTACAAAACACATATTTTTTTCAAAAAAGATGAGGCAAATTTCTCTCTTCTTTCCCTTTCTTTTTTTCAAGTCAAAACCTTTCTGTCCTCTACTGCCCCTTTCTTTTCTCATCTCTCAAAGAGCTCTCTCACAATTTTCTCATATATTCATAAAGTAGATATTGTTATAAAATAGATTTGTTTATTATATCCTTTGATGAAGTGGCTTTCAAGGTGGAAGGGTGGCCTTCTATGTGTGGACACACTAAGCCATGGCAAAAAAGAAAAAGCTTCCCTCAGAGACAAAAATAATGACCCAAAAGCTTGGAAATGACTAATCCGAAAGAGAATATGAGATGCCATGGAAGCATAGAACTTCACCTAGAACTCAAGATACATTCACCATCACATACTCAAATCTTAAAAATCAATTTTTATGAAGCATAAGATATAGAGAATATATTCAATTTATTTATTTAAGTGCACCTGGTCAACATTTGTTTGAAAAATTAGAGAAAAAATAAATTTATAAAAATAGCAAGTTTTTCAAAAAAGTTACCAGTATTTTCAGTAAAGTTACCAACATTTTATGATAAGTTACTAACACTTAATCAAATCTTACAAATCAATTTTTAGTAAGTCTAAGATATAGAGAACATGTCAATTTATTTATTCAGGTGTAGTTGGTCAATACTTGTTTGCAAAATTAGAGAAAACAATAAATTTATACAAATAGCAAGTTTTCCAAAAAGTTACTAGTCAAGTTTTTAGGAAGTTTAAGATATAGAGAACATGTTCAATTTATTTATTCAGGTGCACTTGTTCAATACTTTTTTGCGAAATTAGAGAAGAAATAAATTTATACAAATAGCAAGTTTTCCAAAAAGTTAATAGTGTATTGCAAAAATTACCAGCATTTTCAGCAAAGTTACTAGCATTTAATGATAAGTTACTAGTATTTAATCAAATCTTACTAATTAATTTTTCAAATGCCTAAGATATAGAAAACATGTTCAATTTATTTATGTAAGTGCACTAAGTCAACACTTAGTCAATTTATTTTTTCTCTAATTTTCCAAACAAATATTGGCCAAGTGCACCTAAATAAATAAATTAAACATATTCTCTGTATCTTATGCTTCATAAAAAATTATTTTTAAGATTTGAGTATTTAGTGGTGAATGTGTCTTGGGTTCTGGGTGAAGTTCTATACTTTTATGGCATCCCATATTCTCTTTCAGATTTGTCATTTCCATGCTTTTGGGTCATTATTTCTACCTTTGAGGGAAGAATTTTCTTCTTGGTGAATCCACGCATAGAAGGTCACCCTTCCGCCTCAAAAGTTGCTTCGTTGAAGGATATAGTAAACAGATTGCATTGAAATCCATTTTATGATAGTGTCTACTTTGTGAAGATATGAGAAAATTGTGAGAGAGCTCTTTGAGAGATAAGAAAAGAAAGTGCTCCTTCCTTTGTGAAGATATGATAGTAAACAGAATTTTTTTTTTTTGCTCCTTCCTCACTTTCTCATCCTTTTTGTTAGCAGGTGGCTTCCCTCTTCCCTCTCTTTTACAAGTGAAAGTGCTTACTTTTCATCGATAGTCCAGCTATTTGTTTAGCCAATGCTTCTTGATCGGCCAACACATTTTCTAATTGTAAAAAAGAAAGGTGTGTAGGCCAACCTTGAATGGCAGCAATAAATCCTCTATATTCCGGTCTTAGACCGTGAATAATTATTCTTTTTATACATTGATTAGATATTTTGTTATCTGGATCTAACACAAATTTCTTGGCAGAAAGACTTTGCTTGGTGAAATACTTGTTGATCATCAAGTTTTCTTGTGTTGCTAATAAGAGTTCATTCTCCAAGAGTTGCAGCCTTGCATCATTCTTCTTAGAGAATAATTTTATGAAATTGTCCCACGCTTCCTTTGGTGACAAAGTCTTCCTTTTGTGCTCGAGCATCTCATCCTCGACCATAGTCTTAATCGCGAACATAGCCTTCCCTGCTTTGATCTTCCACCTCTGCAATGCTTCTGCTGCAATTACAGGAGGTGGCATTTTTATTTGCACATATAGGACAAATACTGCAATACTACATCTTTTTACTACGACTTCCTTTTTTTTTTCTGTGAATTTATTACTTCATGTTTTCTGGCACATCATTGACATGATCGAATATGAAATCCAATCCCGAAAATACAACATCCCACTTTTTTTTACTACCCAAGGTTTCGATACATTTTGAAATTGAGAAATTTCTAGTGGAGCGGGTGCTATTCGAGAACAACTAGCCGATCTATATTTGAGAATTCTTATTGATTCTTCATTAGTACAATGAAAAGAATTAGGCGAGGAAGGATCTGCGGGCAATGAAAATGGATTCATTGAGATTCTAAATTTGGAATGATACTTTTTTCGTATGAGCCAAGCCAATAGGATGAACTGAAAAAGTTATGAGCGGAATTTGGATATGGATGGAATATAATGAAATAGAGCCACTTTGAGGTTCCCTATGAAATGAGGCACGAAACGGAGCCACTGTGAATACCATCAATATCTACTGGAGGGGCAACAATGAAAGCGATAATAAATCCAGAAGTTGCGGTCAATAAAGTAGGGATCATCAAAACACCAAACCATCCGATGCCGCGTGCCATAAATGATCTACGAATAGGAAGAATCCTAGAACAAAATGAGAAGTATCTAACCAACTTCTAGGAGAGACATAATTGACTGCATTGATCTCGGTAGCTACGAGTGAAAAAGTGCTTTCGTTGTTGTGGAATAAGAAGCCTTCGTATCTTAATGCATGTATTTAATTTATTAGGGGCTATTAAAGCGGGATCTACTTTTTGGGGAATATGAGTCGAAACAATAACAAGAATATTTCTAGTGGAACATCTTTCACAATCCCTGGAGAGATAGTTCACTAATAGACCGAGGGATAAGTAATTCGACTCATTCACATAGTGATATCTATGCTACCTAGTATCATCATAATATCGGCCAATTTCATTCTTTTAACTAATTGAGGAAGAATTTGCAAATTGATAGTTCAGTGGTAGAATGCGTCCCTAATAATTGTGTCGTTGTGCTTGGACTGTGAGGGCTCTCAGCCGCATGGATAGTTCAATGTGCTCATCGGCACCTAATCCTGATATGTGTCAATTCTTTTGAGTAATATATCTGGAAATATCCGTTGATTCCTTATTAACACTCTTTTGAGCACAACTGGCACATCAAGACTAAGAGGAATGTGTAAGCCAATGCAGGTCTTGTTGGTGTGATCGTATCCTTTGTGAGAGTAGCCGGTGCTAATCTTTTCTATTATAACAAGTTGCAATTGAATACGGTGGTCTCGAATAAGTCGCTTGAGAAGAAGCAGCTATTTCATCCCATCTATCTGTAGTAAGCAATTCCTTCCCATACTGTGATTGATAAAATATCCCCCGATCTCCGCACGGCATGTTTTTTTTTTTTTTTTTTCAGAGGAGTCCATCATGTAATCAAAAGAGTTGATCTTATTGAGAAATCAATGTCTTACTCCACTTTAAGGAACAAAACAAGAGAACAATAGCCTGACAAAGGGTTTAGAACCGCCGGTGAGATACACACGAAATACATGCAAGATCATCATTAAAACCATCATACTTGCCAACCATCGATGAACTGATCGAATTAACCAACCAAAGTTAGCCTACAGTTTTCTTGATTGCCTCTACATCGAGCAAATTTGGTTAATGTAATTCTTTTTTGTATCCGCAAAAATCTCATTTCCCCATAAGCACAAATCCCACTTTTTACGAGCCCAAAAATTCTTTCACAAAATAATCCATCTTTTTCAAGCTTATTGGTTTTGTAATGAAAAGCATAGGGTTTTGTTCAAGAATGAAATCTTATTGGAACTGTCCAATGTATCCTTCGAAACCGTATCCCATCCCGAATCTGATGAAATAGGATGAATCGAGATTGTAGACAGTCAAGCCGAATCCAATCCACGAAATAATTTGATCTATGGACAACATCATTGTGATAAAGGTTGTAATGCCAAAGGAATCATTACCGTAGGGCATAGAGATATTAACTAGTTTTATATGAACTAACTATAGATATAGTTATCTAAATTTGTCCTGCTACTGTAAATTTCAATAAGGATTCAAAAAAATGAAGCCCTTCTGTATTAAATCAAGTGATGAGCGTAACAGATGTCGGCGCAATCTGAAGGAAATTATGACATCCTCACCATCCAGAGTAACAATACGTCGAAGAATGCCATGCATTGATGGGTGGTGAGGGCCCATAGCATATCCATATTTCTTCATTTTTTTACTTCGATGAAGTTTTTTTCTTTGCTACAGCTGATAAAAATCGTTGTTTTGGATGATATATATGTACAATGCCTTTTTTAACAATTTTGAAAAGGGGTTAAGTGCTAAAAAAAAATAATTCTATATTGTTTCTGATTATTATATTGGGTATTTATCGAGTTGAGCAAATCCCGAGTTGATTTTTTTTCTGGTATCCAATCGAATTGAAACATGTAATATCATATTATTGTTATGTATTATGGGCTATTTGCCTTAGTTTAGGGGCTAGACTCAGAGCAAATCACGAATGTTGAAACTCTCGAGGCATGGTTGGGACTTGTTTCAATTTACCATAAAGGATAAATTGGTTTTTGATCCCTCCAACCCTATTCTTGACCCAATGTGGAGACAGGGTATGTTCGTTATACCCTTCATGACTCGTTTAGGAATAACCAATTCGTGGGGCGGTTGGAGTATCACATTTTGCTGCCTCCAACAACCTCCCATAGGTCTTGGCCCTGGAGATAGGACTCCATACATGTTTGTCATGTATTGTAATTCTGGGTGTTGAGCTTCCTTCTTCCACCAACTACTTGAATGTCTACCATAGTGACTTGATGGAATTTCCTTACTATATCTTGGTCCCAAACAATAACTCCACAACCCCAAACTGCAATTTGTGATTAAAAAAAAATCTCCCCCAAAAATAGCGATCCTTGATCACCTTCGGAGCAATCCCTGACCACCTAGCTCTGATGCCAAATTGTAGAGCAAGAAGGCAAAGACTTCACAAATATAATGCTTTCTTGATTGAGAAATATATAAGATACTTACACTTTTCTAATGATATACTAAGTCATGTTGATGCACCTCACTTATCTATGCACACATTAGACTCCACCAAGGCACTCACCTCACTATGACACTCACGCTGCACAATGCTCACTTGTGTACACATTCACCTTACTTGCACTATACACAGTAGAGCATTCACTTGGCTCTCACACTTCTCGGCACACACTCACTGTCTGCACATACAAAAATGCACCTCACTAGTATTTATATGCTCTCAAAGTCCGTGATATTACCAACTGACAGCAGCTAGAATTTTCTAGCTTAATAATTTTTTAATACTAGTTTTATACAATTCTAGATATTTCTTTTTCCTTCTTAACTATAGTGAAGTCTAATAGTTTCTGATTCTTTTCAATACCACTGCAAGAAATTTCTAAAATGTCGGTGATTGCTTTTTTGGAGATTTCCAGAACTAGTGCTGATCTTCATAATATGTGCACTATGTGGGATTTATAGGTATTCAAACATCTAGTGATGACGAACACTTTGTCATCTCTGCAAAGACATCAGAATTCAGCAACAAGAACAGAACATTGGCCTCCGGTATTCTATAAAATTTGAGCAAGATATTGAGTGTGGTGGTGGTTACATAAAGCTCCTTTCCGGGTTTGTCAATCAAAAGAAGTTTGGCGGGGATACTCCTTATAGGTGTGGTGCTTATTCCACATTCATCGCTTTGTTTATGCTTCTTGAATTATATCAAGTGAACAAATATAAATGTGCAACCTAAATAATCTAACTCTTAAAAGATATGACTGAATTTTCATTGTTTCCTCTTTTGTATTAATGACATTTAGAAGCCTAAGTAAACCGATGAGAATAAAAACTACAAGCAAAAGGGGAAAAAAAAAAATTGAACAAAATGTATGTATCTTCAGTTATTTTCTTTATCTGCATCTTCCATAGAAAAGGATGTTACACTGACAAATTCTCTACAGCTTAATGTTTGGACCAGATCTATGTGGCACAGATACAAAGAAGCTTCATGTCATACTCTACTACCAGGGTCAAAATTCCCCCACCAAGAAGCACCTGCAATGTGAAACTGACAAGTTAACTCATTTCTGCACATTCATTCTTAGGCCGGATGCCTCATACAGTGTCTTGATTGATAATAGAAAGAGAGATTCAGGAAGCATTTATACTGATTTGGATATTCTTCCTCCACAAAAAATCAGAGATGTCAAGGCAAAAAAGGTTTCACTTTGAGCTGTTTTACTCAGTAGTCAAGTTCTAACATTGTCCTTTAGCATGACATGATGATGCTTATAGTGTTTAGCATGCTATAACAACATACTCAGTGAAGATTTCCTGTTTCACATTATAGAGACTTAAACTTATACCATTCAGATCCTATTGTTGAGATATCTTCTTTGTTCTAGCAATGACTTGCATTTTGAAACTAAAACATCTTCCAACTTGCAGCCTAAAGACTGGGACGACAGGGAATGCATTGAAGACCCTTATGATGTCAAACCTGAGGTATCCAAAAGTTCTAACTTTTCCTTAACGATAAGTGAACTAGGGATGGTGGTTTTAGTGCATGAGTATCACAAACTCATGTATATGTTCGGATCATCTATTTCTATCATGAACATCAAAAAGTATTTTCGCTTTAAAATGCGCTATTGGATGCAATACCTGAATTTCATTAAATTCTCGTTATGGTACAGACCTATAATGCAAAGATATCAGGCTTTGGTCTGGCAAAACTGGGTCCTTCAGCCAATCAATCCCATGTGACAACTAGGGCCATGGGCTCATATGGTTATATGGCTCCAGAATATGTGGCTTCAGGTGACCTCGCGGTGTTCCAATTTTAAGCTTGTGATGTTATTTTGTCCAATTGTTTTGTAAGGTCAAAGTATTTTTAGGCTGGAAACTTAAGTTGATTAATATAGTAGCACTGCACGTTGACATATTATTTATTGTAGATACAGGGCATCTGTTCGTGAAATCTGATGTATACAGTTATGGCATTGTTTTGGATAAGATGCTAAAAGGCCTACGAGCACTTGATACCAACCGTCCAAGTGGCCAACATTATCTGACGGATTGGATCAAACCATACGTGCATGACAGAAGAAAATTGAAAAGCATATTGGATTCTCGGTTGGAAGGAAATTATCCATCCGAAGCTGCATTTCGAATAGCTCAGCTTGCTTTGAAATGTCTTGAACCCGATCCCAAACAAAGGCCATCAATGAGTGAAGTATTGGAGCACTTGGAGCGAATTCAAGCTGCCAATGAGAAAAACGTGGAGCCCAGGTCTGGCTCAACTCACACCCTTCCTACCCGTCAAGGTCAGCAAGCTGTGCATCAAAGTTCTCCACTTCATCCAAAGCAGGATGGTTGTTGGTCCTCCTCCTCCTCCTCCTCCCAGGCATGTGTAAGACAAACGTCTTCATTATAGAAATTTATGAAACTAGAATAAGAGATTTGGCATTCCATTCACTGGAACTCACATGGAATACTTGAGAAGACTACTATGACGGACAACTATGATATTTGAATGTTTGAAAATAAAACAACCAATAGTAGCAGTAACTAGCCCATAGTTGTCAAACTCTTGAGGCAACTCATGAACTTTAAAGACTTTAGGTTCCTAATTCGATTTAAATGCCGGACCTAAGTAAACTCGGGATAAGCTCATGAGTTTATTGTTTCAGTTAAAATTTGGTCCCTCAAGCACCAAAATACATTATTTCATAAGAAGCACTTTTAATTGGAACTTGCTAAGCTGAAAATCTTAATCTCTTGACCTAAGTTATTTTGACTTTTAACAATATGAAGTTTCGATCTGATATTTTTGTTTGTAATTTTAATTTATATTTCATGCTTTATTACTTGTGTTGGCTTAATATAATGTTTTAATGAAACTTTCACTTATTTTGCTTTATTATGAATTGATTATATTATAATTGGGTATTATAAATGTTTTATTAATATTATTTTTAAAATAAATGAACTCTTATGAATTTACGAGTCAATTTTATGATTCGGGTTTAGCTAGACTTCACGAGTCTAGGTAAACTTGTGAGTTTGTGAAGCTTGAGCTAATTAACTACTGAGCAGACATACAGAGAAGGAAAATATAGAGGAAATGTTTATCTGTCATCCTGTGTATCCGATGAATGATGGAAAGGCTGAACATCTATAGTAATACTTTCTCTTTGTTTTTTTCATTATGGATAACAGAGATCTCGTGCTGCTTCTCGGTGGCTGGATGAACTTAAAGCTGTGACTTGCCTCGAGACGATTGAAGAAGAGTTTCGTTCGTCTTGGGAACATTTGTCCCTCAGAAGAGACTATAAGTGGCTGATCAAGAACGGGGTACGTTGGTAAAGTTGTTGCTTTGTGAATTATTATTATTATTCTTTCTGTTGTTTTTGTTATCACTAATTCTGGACAAGAAGGTAAGATTTGCATTATTGGTTCTCAAATTATCCTGTTTTGTGGTCATTTGATCTCATTCTCACAGTTAATTTGTTGGTCTCTGTTTCTTTTCCAAAGATTTTCATCATGGTCTTGTAAATGTGGTAACTATAACAGGAAATTCAGGTCGTAGAAAATATTAAGAAAATAGTGACTGTTTACAAAGAATTATACATGGTCATTATAGCCACTTCTTTTCATTTCATAATATGTTTACCATCTTTCTGGATTCTCCTCCTAACTTTCTACCCTGCTGATTGTTCCCAATCTTGATTTTGGACAGTGCGCACAGAGCTATTCTCCATCACTGCACACAGGAAGTAATCTGTGGATGATCCTCAACCTTTCTACAACGGAGCCGCACCAAGCAATGGCAATGAGCACCAAGACAGAAAACAATTTATCCCTGTACAGTGAAGAATCTTGTGTTGCAATTGGCATTGAATTGATGGAAGCCGTGGATGGCAAAATGACTTCACAAAAACTTGACTACTCCACTTGTTGTAATCTAAACAAGCACAAGGAAACCATGCCAAAAGACCCCATGTTCCAGCTTGATGACACCTTCAATAAGCACAAGCGTAAGGAAACCACAAAACGTGTTCCATCTTTTTTAATTTTCCCCATTATATGTCTTTGGCTTTCGCTCATGACAAGCAGCCAGACACCGCTTGAAAAACATTTGGTGACAACATCGATCCATGTCCAACCTCCTGTACAAGAACAAGGCCCCGTGTCCATACGGGTTCCCTTGCTTGAATTCTTCAATTTCATATTGTTTGTTTGGGCTGTTGCTGCAATGATTCTTGTTGGTGCAAAATTCACTCGCATGCTCAGTGCTATGTTCCTCTTTTGGGCCATTCTGATGCACGTCAGATCAGAGAACTCAATCAGTGCGCTGTACTTTTCAATACTGGGAATGTTTTTCATTGAGTGGTACGCTTGTGGAAAAGCAACAACCAAAGGAGAGAAATTGTCAAGCACCGTTTGAGTTGGATAGTTATCTTCATCAGTTTCAGTGGATATGTTATGCAAGATATTTTTCTTACTCAGAAAGCACGTAAGCTTATCTTGAATACGGTAACTCCAATATAAAATAAATTTCTCATCTGTGAGAGCGTTTGCTGTTCTAGTCTTGTGTTTGTAATTTAGATGTGTGCCACTTTGCCGTCGGTGCAGTACTCTGATGTATTGCAGTTGGTATTTCCCATTCAATAGTTGGACTGGGTACCAAACTTTGTATTCTTAATTATTAAATGCTTGGATTATATTGTATATGATGGCTGTCGAATTTCACTCTCTAAATTTCAATTGATCCGGTATAAATATTTGCCCCTTTTTAAGTATACATGGCAATATAAATGTGCATTTAAATGTTGTGCTAACTTTTCTACAACATGGCTTCACTTTTCAAGTTAATAGTTATAGAATCTTGTTCTTTATTCCGTGCACCCAATGTGACATTGGTTGTATGGAAATAGTGGTTAATTCAAGAGAAATACTTCTATGATTTAAGAACATTACGTGGTTGTACTTCTGGTCAATCATATAAGTGCATTTTATATGGGATTGTATGTTGATGGCAGGTTTTATATAAAATATATTTATATGATTGGTTTGAAAGTACAATCATATAATATTTTTGGATTATGCAAGTATTGTTGTTAATTCAAGTGTATGCTTCCACGCTTTTCCAGCTCCTCGTACAACTTAATCTAGCTGTTCAGATTATTGACTCGAAGCAACTAAGAGTTTACTTGCTTTTTTATTTTGATAAGAGTTTACCAAATTAAGCATACTAGTGGAAGATCTTATAATAATTATTTAATGGATTTAATTTACAAAAAATTACATATGGATAGCTGTTACCCAAAGCCAAGCTTTGTCGTCATGTTGGTACTAAAGAAGTATTTTATTTTTTTCATAGCAAATATCCGAAACAATAATTTCCTTGGCAGGTTGAGTAGCAGTGCTTAGCGAAAGAGATACTTCTGTACCAAATTGGACAGCATGTATGAGGATGTGAATCAGAAATCTTTTATTATTTTTCTTTATATAGCACGTTAGATACACATAAGGGACATGCAAAAAAGTTAATGTCTCCATTTTCTTTTTGCAATTACAGCCGATTGTTCCAACTGGATTATATGTATCTTTGTAAGCAAAATCCATCTCATTCTAGCTGTACTTTTATGATACCCAGTTGCCTCCGGGTAATTGCACATTGACCTCAGGAAATGTAATATTTGATTTTTAAGTATCAAATTAAGACTCATTCAAATTAATATTTTATATTGGGTGTTAGGAGTAATTATTTGGTGTTGCTGAAGTATTTTCTTTGAACAATCAAGTTCAAGCCGTAGAACACAAATTCTCAATATCGCAAGATCTTAGTGATTGTGGGTGTGTGCAAAACTATGATGCCCAGGTACGAGTGTCCGGTACAACACAAAATATAGTACGAAAATTCGGTATTTTCAAAAACACTAGGGTATAAGTACGTTAAGATACGAGATAATAAATATATATAATTTCATAAAATGTAATAAAAAAACATATAAACTAAGTATAAAATTATTTTTATTATCAAACTTCCATTTATATTGATATAAAAATTCAAAAATAAAATAAAATAAAATAGAAATTTATAAAATATAATCAAGAGTATCTAAAAGTATTCGATACAATTACAGCATTTATTTTGAAGTATCTATACTTCTTAGTGCTTAACCAGTGCCCGAAAGTTTTACCTATCAGTAAACAAATTAATGGACTCTTGCTGCATTCCCTTTTAGATGCCAATTCTCTTAATCTAATCAAAGGTTAGATCCCCTTCAAGAGCCTTACAAAATAGTGACAACCCAATTATTGAAACTCTTAATTGATTTGGGTCACATGAACCAATCTTCGAACCCTAAGCAGCACCTTTAATTTATCCGCGTTTGTTTTTATGGGGTATGCAAGGAAGTAGGAACAAAAGCAGCATATACTATTTGCTATGGACCAACATAGCAAATCCATGTTATGTCACCCACTTGTACAGAATCAAAACACATGCTAAGGTCCCCTAAAACGTGGGACCCTTACATTACAGTCTCAAATTTCCCACATGTAATCACATGATGGATATGGAATACCATCTCCATTGTCACAAATAAATCACTGGAAAACCACAATTTCTTTTGCAAGAAAGAGACATGAATCCACAATAAACACAACCCCTCCTCCCTCTTCCCTCTTTTGCAAGTCAAGTTTTGAAATTAAAAAGAGGAAAACCAAAAAAGAAAATCATTACCCAACTCAAGAACCAAAAACTTTTTAAGCCGAAAAGGACACACGCCACCACAAATGCCAACTTGCATGCCATAATTTAAATTACAAAGGGGCATTTTGGCCAAGAAAAGTACCTACCCTTAACAACCTTATATCACTAGTTTTACATAAATCTTATATATATACACATACACTGCCTGACATTAGAATTCCAAGCATTCTTGTACCCAAAAATTGCTCATCATCGTCATCCATGGCAGAGCTAGAGAATCCTGGTGTGATGCCAAAGGTTATAGTTTTTCTCTCTTCTCTGCTCAAAAGGGTAGCTGAATCTAATGATCTTAACCAGCAACTCCTACACCAGAAGATCTCTGTGTTCCATGGCTTGACACGCCCAACCATATCAATTCAGAGTTACCTTGAGAGAATTTTCAAATATGCAAACTGTAGTCCATCCTGCTACATTGTTGCATATGTCTATCTTGATCGTTTCACTCAAAGGCAACCCTCCTTGCCCATCAACTCCTTCAATGTGCATAGGTTACTGATTACCAGTGTTATGGTAGCTGCTAAATTCATGGATGACATGTAAGTATCTTAATGTTGTTTAAGATACTGCTTCTAAATTATGGCTTTTTCATCCAATTGTTTGAAAGTTTATGGTAGTTAATGATGAATTCTGAAGTTTAGTCCTCTCTTTGTAGTTTCGGTGAAATGTTCCTTTGATGAAGTTAATTGACTTGGAAGAGCATGTTTAAGTCAATTCTGGGGATTCTTGAATTTCTTCTTAAGAATTTGCTGTTGTTAGATACACCTAATCAATTGCTGTGCCATTCATCTGTTTGGGGATCCTTGTTTCTCCTTGTTGATTTCGAAGTATTTCACCAATAAGAATTGAAAGAAAAAAAATTTAAAGTTTCTGAAAGGAACCCAGATCTTGCATTATAGTTTCCCTGCTAAAATTTATTGGTTTTTTATTTTCTACCATAATTATCTGACACAAACTTGTAAAATTGATAATGACCTTACTTCTTTAAAGAATATAGTCTTGCTTGTGAATAATACTATGTCCAGGCTGGCTTACCATGAGACAGAGGCAACCCACCCATGTGACCCCACCAGTTTACTGCATGCACCCAGCAGCTAACTTTTGTGTACAATGATTATGAAGTTCCTAAAAATTATATCCTTATATAATTTTGGGATTGAATTTAGCATAGAGACATCAAAGGAAAAATGGCAAAATTCTATTGATGATTGACTTGCTTATCTTCACTTTAAAAAAAAAATTTACATGCAATTCAACAATTGTTCAACTTTTTGCTCTGTGTCACTTGCAATCCTCAGGTACTACAACAATGCTTACTATGCAAAAGTTGGAGGAATCACCACAATAGAGATGAACTTTCTTGAGGTGGATTTTTTATTTGGCTTGGGTTTCCATTTAAATGTAACCCCTGGCACCTTCCAAGCCTATTGTGCCCATCTCCAAAGAGAAATGCTGATGATGCAACCTCAGCTGGACTTTGCAGATTCTTCCCTAAGTTTAGGAAAATCTCTAAAGACCCATTTGTGCTTCAATGATGATGAATCTTCCCATCAAAAGCAACAACAACAATTAGCTGTTTGATATTTCATGCATTTTCTCAATGCGTGTGTAGTACTAGTTGTAGTTGAAGATGTAGTGAACCAATTACAGACTGGCAAATTAATTTTACCCTTTTACTTGTCTCTAATTCTTTCTTCTCATTTTTCTTTTGCCAAATTTAATATTTTACTCTTTTTCCCATTTCTAAATTGTGCTTAAAGTATTTGGCAATGTACAGATAATTGTCTCTTCTTTACAGTCTGGCTAGAAAAGTATGGTATTCTAGTTCTACTAATATAATAATTTATTCTTTCTTCTTATCCACTTTTGGATTTTCTAGACATTTGCAATTGCATTGTCATGTAAATGAAGAAAGGGAGGAAGAAATTTTTTTAACGTGCTTAAATTTTGTACAATATTTTGTGTGGTGGGCACATAGCTAGTTTGGCCAAAAGGGGGACAAAAGAATGATGTACACAGTACAGTAGGAGGTACTATTTGACATTATTTGTTTTTGTTTGTATATTTTTTTATTTTTATTTTTTCTCTAAGGACGACAGATTGTGGTAATTGACAGTTGTGTGTGCCGATTCTTCAGAAGTGAAGAAGGAACATGTGCAATAATAGACAACCAGAATTACTTGGGTTGGGGAGAGAGAGAGAGAGAGAGAGAGAGAGAGAGAGAGAGAGAGAGAGAGTGTGTGTGACTAAAGAATGCAAGTGAAGTAGCGCCAGCACCAAGCACAAAATTTGATTGTTTGGTCGGGTCCTTTTCGGCCTTCTTGTAGACCATCCCTGTAATTTTATTTTTATACAAAACCTTTGAGCATTTGTCATTTTTTAACACAAAGATTGAAAATATTTTATACAAAATTTATTTGTGAGAATAATATAATATATTTATTATTTTATTTAAAAAATATCTACACAATTTTAAGTCAATGATGGTGATTATATAAATAATACTCCTCAAGGTAGCAATTTACATTATAGGTAAAATTCATTTAAAATTACAATATACTTCTGCTATGATTAATCACTTTGAAATTGATTAATTTATTATATTACTTCCTGTCTATTTATCTATTATTTTGAACAAGAATTTTTAATCTATTTTATGTCATATTCACATATTAATAAAATATTTATTATTATTTTTTAATTTTATCCTTCACACAATTCTAAATTTATCATTAATCAAGAAATACAATATGAGATTAACATATTAGAATTAATTAAATATTCAAAATTAAATAGGGGCATTTTGAAAAATATGTCTCATAATTAAGCCTTAATTTTGAGTTCTTTAATTCTTATGTAAATACTTAAAATAATAGATAAAGTGAACCGAAAATAATAATTTTGAAGATCTAGAATGTAGGATCACAAGATGAATATATCAAGAATTTAAAAAATTGTTAATTTCGCAATGTCACCTCCTCGAGTGTAAGACGTGCCTATCACTTGCAAGCATACAACGTTGTGAATTGAGCCTCTACATAATTGAAATCATTTATAGTTTTCTGGCATAAAAGAAGAGACTATTCTATAACGACCCTAAATCTTAAAGATATATAAAAATGATATTGTCCCGTGAAAAAAAATAATATTGTAATTCTTACCAAAAATTGAACCCCCCCCCCTTTTTTTTGAGGCTGCCGACATTATGTTTTACAAGCTTTGCTTTTCTATTAAAGTTTAACTCTATTTAAAAATAATTAACATAAATGATCGAATAACGTGCCGACACTTTGTTTTACTCCACAAGCTTTGCTTTTCTATTAAAAATTTAATTGTATTTGAAAATAATTAACATAAATGATCAAATGACCTCATTCTACCGTCTTCCAGCTCCTGTCTCAATCCTATGCTGCCCTTGTAGTTCCGCCTACCACTCCATAATTAAGTGCACCTTATCACTTATCAGCCTCTTTCCTCCTCCCAGAGTATATTTGGTCTTTTGCTGGATCTGTAAGCTATTCAAGAACGCAATCATGGAGACTGATTATTATATACAGAAAGTTATCGAAAGACGGGATGAAATAAGTACCACGAACTAATAAATTAAGGGGCAAAAAGATTGTATTTTATTAATTTTGATCATGGATTACATGCCTACTATCATATCCTGAGACTCCATCCATGTTTAATTGATTCAAATATTTCGATATTTATTCCTTTTTAGTATGGTTTTTTATTTGAATTTTATAAATAATAAATAAAATAAAATAAAATAAATATCAAAATAAATTAATTCAATTCGAATCAAATTAATTATATCCATGTTGTTCTCACAACTATAAGGATGTCTAAATAATGTCCCTTGATGAGCATTAAAAATTCTCAATTGCCTCACGTAGCAATTGTTTTCGGCGATTGATAGATTTGTGTGTTGGAAAATCAATTGAAGGAAAAGCCTTGCTTAACTTTCATATGTTAGGAGTGATGGAAAATAATAATTAAATCATGGAAAGTTAAGTTTTATGAGATGGAACATAGAATTTAATTGGTGGAAAACAGCTTCCTTTTCTGAATGTGGAAGTCATTTTTGGTTTCTTTTCATCATCGCTCAAAGGTGATGTTTCTCTCATTCTTACAATCGTTAGACAATAACAGTGCTACAGCTATCATGGCTAATATTTCAGAAAGTGCCCGGACTTTGATGATGGTGGTTGAAACAACCACCAATTAAGCTTTCCGATACTCACTCATTTACCAAACATTAGCTTAGCCAAAGTTGATTGACCAAAGGAAAGAGCTGCATAAAGGGCACGGGAATATGAACCGTATATGATTATTTTGAAAATGATTTACTAAAAGTCAGATAAATTTTATGTTAGAGTAATGAAATGTGAGAGTGATACAAATCTCGTTACTATAGTTGAGTTAGTTATTTTATTAGATATATAAGTCTAAATGATTACTGTAACTCATTAGTGAATGGCTACTCATTGTACTTTCTTTTATCTGAATATTCAATCTATTTTTTCTTGTTGAGCTTTAACTCATTCTTCTATTCTTATATTCCACTCATCATACACTTAGTTTTTTGTATCTCTGTATTTGAGAGAATGCGTAATATTATTTAATTTGTAGCTACTTGTAAAGTATAATTTTTTTTGGCACATAATTAAAGTATAATTTGCTACTTGTAAAGTATAATTTGGCCATGGAAGTATGTAACAGTATATAATTAAAGCTAGATTAATGAATATACCGCAGCTGTATGTGATTAAACCAGAACAGGACAAGTAGCAGTACAAAGTAGAGAATATTCGATGTAACAGTATCAAGTGTCTAACATTAACAAACAAACAAGGCACAACTCCTTAGGAAATGAATGCTAAGCTATGAATTGCCTCGGGTACTCCACGAAGGTCCGGCAGTGATGAAGTAAATTCGCAGAATTAAGTCTCACCCTATATAAGAAAGATGAACAGAGAGACAGAGGAAGGAGAGAATTGGTTAACACATTTTTCTCATGCTTCCTCGTAGGCTTGTTTTTTTTTTTTGGGGGGGGGGGGGGTGGTCAACGTGCTTCCTCATAGTTTTATTTTTTTTGGTCAACTCATGCACACAATCACTAGCGTCTCTAACTCCTGGGAGAGTTGAACTTGCGGCTACACTAACATGCACTTCTGCAGAGAGCTATTGCCTAGCACGCTTCTTCCTCATAGTTTAATCTAGCCATCCGTACAAATTGGGCGTGTGTTCACTGGGCTCATCACAGATTTTCCCTTCTATATAGTGCGTTGTAGTGTTTTTTTTTCGGTTTAGCTAAATTAAAAAAATGGTTAAATATATTTTAGAAATGAGTAATTTTTTTACCCGTAATTATGAAATTAACTAAAATATTTTAGGTATTATATAGATAAAAATCAAGTATTTTTGAGTATTACACAATTATCGTATAAATAAAATTTTGTCACTTCTAAAGTAATAAATTTTTATTTGTATGATTTTAGAAATAAATAAAGTTTTTTTAGGTTATTCTATAAAAAAAAATCTAATCAACTCTAAAATTTATTTAATTATAACCTTTGGTCTGACTAAAGTTAAAAATGCTACAATACACCATATGAAAGGTGGTGTATCAATATACCCCTCCTGTTCACCTTTAGGTTATTTGAACTGCCAAAGTCACTAACTAAGTCCGAAGCCTCGTCTATTTCTAACCTATATATTCATTCATAGGCTTGAAAACACACAAGCGACGCCAAGCCTTCTCTGGGACTACTAAATCCCAAGCTTCAACCTCGCCTAAGCCATTTTGTCTCAATTTTAGCCTAGAGTAGATATTCATTTTAATTCTAATATTTTGAAGTCTAGTGTTAATTTAATCTTAAATTTTTTTTATATTAATCTAATTTTTAACACTTTAAATTTTGCCATAAATTTATTTTTCCATCAAATTATTAATATAACTTTCGTTATGACTCATCTAAGTTAACATGTTAGCGTACTATTATATTGTTTATTTGTTTTTTTTAACTAATGAGAGAAGACAATTTCTATCCAGTACTACAATATAATTAAGATTTAATAATACTTTACTAAATTATATAAAAATGTTGATAAGACACTATAATAACATAATCTATATATAAGACTTAAAAAAATATTATTAAAGAGTTTTAATAACACTTTTTATATTTTAAAAAATTGCTAAAAATTAAATATAATGTAGTATCCTCATCAACTTGAGCATAAAAAAAGTTAGAAAATAAATTAATTAATTAAAAATTAAAATCTTGTCACTTAAATCTTCAAATATTAATATAGTAGATAAACCTTGATCTTTCATTCTTTTGATACCCAAACTGACAAAAATAGAGTTGAGAAATTATGTATAATGTTAAAGACAGAAAATTACTGAATTTTTAATAGTAAGATGAAATTAATGTTAACATTTAATACGTTAAAATTAAATTAATGTCAAACATTTTTTCCAACTAAATCAATATCAACTTTAAAGTATTATTAAAAAAATTACTCTTTGATTCAACGTTACACTTTCACATCAAGCTGGGCCTATTTTTTGAACCCAAAAATAATTTAACAAAAAAAAGAAAGGCTGTCACAAGTTCGTGACTTGAGGTTTCAGTGTCATCAGCCATGTGGCTGTTTAGTTAACGTCTATTCAATGAGACTTTCTCCCATTGGCGCAATTCTAATCCGTCAGTAACTAAATTGATAACACAAATAAGGTAAATTTTTACATGGTCCAAAGTAAGACGTGACTGTAAGACGTGACTGTATTTTCGATCAATTATTTTAGTGTATTTTTATGAATTTATGTGTTAATGATAGATCTTATATAAAATATATTTACATAATTGATCTGGGAGTACAGCTATATGGTACTCCTGAATCATGATATAAGTATTTCTCCACCAAAAAATGGGTCCTACTAAGAATTTCTGTTATGAGTTTTCTTTAAACACCGCTGGCTCTACCGAACTTGATATCCATGGCTTGAAAACTCACTCAGCTAGCATGCACAACTAGCTTAGCCACTACAACTATTTACTTGGCTTGAGGACTACTCACTTTTTGTTTTCAACATCAAAGAAACTTATCTTCAATTGATCTCCGCAAAGCACGCAAGGTTCCCCAGAAAGCACTCAACGTTCTCCAGTACGCACTCAACATAAAAAGGGACAAAAGTCTTCCACTCATCGCAAATTGCTTAATTACTCAGACGAGGAAATTTAGTAGGAATCACAATATACCCATATCAAATTGACAACAAAACACAGTCTAGTAAATACAAATCGGGCAACTTTCAAAGTGAGAGACACATTAAAATCTTAAACAAAATTGGCAGTCATCAAGAATTATAATAATAATACCCACTCCAACCAGAGTTCAAAACACAAGTGATTGTGGTGGTGGCAGTTGGTGCGTGGAATGCATAACTGAGGATGAAGAAGAGAAAAGGGAGAGACTTCTCTCATTTTGCTTTTCAAAAATAGTGCAAGTGCCTCTGTGGAAGTTTGGAAGGTGAACAAAATTAATTTTAGTGTAGGCAAGAAATTCTTTCTTATATTAAAAGTTACATAAAATTTCGGAATAACGCATGGAAAATCACGTTTTCCTGATAAGCGTGCAAAATCCAACTGGCTCTAAGAATGTTGGCTCGGCTAAGCCATTCAAATTTCTGCAGAGAAGCCAAGAATCATGATTTTTGGTGGGGCCACTTTTTGTTGTGTTGTCATTTTATTAGATTTGCCTGAATATTTGCCGTTAAATTTGTGCGAATGTAAGAATCACCCGTATTTAATAAGGTCAAGTGACGAAGTGGTCCATGTGGCATGCATGCAGTATGGAATCTACTGCTCTTGAGTTGATTGTTCGCTGATAACGTGGCATCCCTCCTGTCGCTGCAGTGCAGGCTCTTTTGAATCATGCTCATTATAGTGGCTTATCCCGCCTATGACGACTTTTGGGAGCCTCCTCTCTATTTTTTTTTTTTTTTTTTGACACTCCTTCCACATTCTTACTATATAATAACTTGTTTGATATATCGTTTGACAATTATTTTTAACATCGTGGCGTCTGAATCATTGGAGGAAAAGATGAGACTAACTCGCACATTTATAACTTTCTACCATTATTGGTCCGTCAAATTAAATCAGAAGACTGCACTTGTGCTATGCTGTTATGTAATAGACTAGCGTCCTTTCAAACGGTTGTTAGTTAGAACTTTATTGTGGTGGTTTCGTATTGCACGTATTTTGAGGTAAGCCTCTATAACTTTGATGCTCAATTATGTTCTAAGGTTGCACTAGTGTACTAATTTGTATAATGAATCGGATAGTTAGTGATGTTTGGTTTTATTTTTATAGAATTAATTTTAAAATAAAATAAGTTATATTTGATAATTTTTTTAAAAATAATTTTAATAAAAAATAATTTTTTAAAATTAATTTTAAAAATAAGAATTAATTTTAAAAATATATAACCAAATATATTACTGAAAATTTATAATCAATTCTAAGGCCTCACAATTGATTGTGGCTAGTTGCAATATATAACCAAACACATGTTTAGTGTGCATGTCATATTTTATTAACCCGACCCGTTTAAGTTTGGTCTTTTTTTTTTTCACTTTTCAGGTTTTAAAAAATTAATTTTAATTAAAAATATAAATTTCTTATTTCTTATTAAAAAATAAATATATCCTAAATTTAATTATTAAATTATATTTTTATATCCTAAATTTATACTTATTTTCTTAAAAAATAAAAAAAAAAAGAAACACAGGTAAACGGATTAGTTTAAATGGATTGTTATTTTTTTACCCAACCCACCGATTTTTGGTAGATAAACGGGTTTAGCCTATTTTAACTGCTCCACTTTGATTTCATATAATATGTGACTATAATGCTTTATTTAATTATTAAACTGTGTTGGGCATTATTTTCTTTGTCCATACAGCAGGTTGAAAATGCTTTAAATGTTGTTTTAGACTCAAAATCAGAGAGCGATTAGCTCTGACTTTTGTTATCATGTATATATGTTATATGATACAAATATTACATGTGTTCTAACATGTATGATTCGAAAGTTGTATAATATATGTTATAATTATAATCTTAAATTTATGTTTTATCAAGTTCTATTGCACCAATTTCTTTGTTGTAAGTAAGCAATTACATTTTATTGTTAATCAATGAAAATTTATTCGAAAAAAAAAAAGGACAAACGTTCAAAGGTATATATGCAATGTCAAAGAAGCTAACAATTGTGTCGTGATTCTTTTCGTTCCTTTTACTTTTTAATGAATCACAAGGTTGAATCCTTTTTCTATTATTTCTTTAGATTTTGATGATTCAACAGGTGCCAAGAGTATCATTAATTTTTAAGTGTTATTTTTCTTAGAGCAGCGATATTTACATAGAAAATTTTCCACACAAACGCCCACTCATCACCATTCGTTATTATCCCTTTCCTCTCTCTTTGTCAGTGTGATTAAAACATTAGCACAAGTAGGGCGAGTTTTACTGTGCAGCTTGTAGAGAATCCCCTGAGATGTACTTCTAATCTAAAAGTGAAGATCACAAGGAGCATTAATATACTAAATTACTTGTGATGTATCATAACCGTTTTTTAGTTTAACTAGACTTAAAAAATGTGGTTAAATACATTTTCGAAGTAACTAGATTTTATTATAAGATTAAATGAAGTTTTTTAGGGTATCAACCAAATAAATTTGAATCACTTTTAAAATATAAAAATATAATTAAATGTGTTTAAAAAATAAATAAATTTTATTTGCATAATCCTAAAATTAAATAAAATTTTTTAGAGTATCCATAAATAAAATATGATATTAAGTTTAGCTAAATTAAAAAACTATTACAATACGATATCACAAGTAAACCTTGTAATCTTTACCATGCATCGTGCATAATTTTGAGGGTGGATTAACGACCCAGCCGTGCACGAAGTACACCATTTTTTCGTACAACTTTCCAATCACAACGGGACACAAGTGCACGCGTACCCAATAGTGTGACCCTACAGCCTTTCTTATCATGAGCTCAAAGTATAAATGTGTAGCAAGGTGATAATCACAAAGAACAGCTCACCAGCCCTTCAAGTCAACCGCTTTTTTTTTTTTTTTGGGGGGGGGGGGGGTGGAAGCAAACCAACAAAGCCACTAATAAAACTGCAATTTAATTACAACTACAAAATTAGAAGTAATTCTTTCTAAATAACTACCGAACCCGTGACTTTCATGGTGTAGTTTTCCTCGAACTAACCCTTACATAGTATTCTATCCAAAATTAATTCCACATCGTATAAAACTAGTCATTACTTATATATAGTGGTACAAGATCAACCATGAACTGGGTTTGATTCAGCCTTGCTGATTCTGATTGCCATCTTTCCTTCGGAATAAATTGAACAAAACTCTTACAGCAAACGGCAGAAAAAATGCAAAAAGGACATAACGCAAATTGATGGATTCCGCTGGCGATATAGCAAAAATTGCTGATCCATAGGTCATAACCATGGAAAAGTTGGCAACCCTTATCTCGACATAGCAAGAGAAGTCGGATGCGAGTGACAAAATGACCAAGATGGAATTGAAGAAAGCCAAAGTATTGAAGATGAGGAAGGCATAATAAGCTTTCTTCTGAGAAGCATGTATGGCTCTCCCTGCTGCGTGCCCATGTTCACTCTCTTGCCAAACTCCACCAGGAGGTTCACCCCGGCTTGAAATGTCGCTCCTGCAATCAAAGTGAATATTGTAAGATCGAAGAATGTTTCTGTTGTCATTTCCTGCTGGGTCATCACGGTAAAAATAACTGATCCAATGCTTCAATACTGTAAAGATAACCATTTTTGTTTTGATCAAAACTCGTAGTGTAGTTGATCAATTGGGTGCCTTTATATACAAAATTTCAACACAAATTGAGGTAGAAAGGTGCAACACGTAAACCATTTTGTTAATGAGAAAAGAGTTTTGTTATATGAACATATTGATTTAGATATCAATTGTAGTTTAAATAAATATAAATTTTTTAGTTATATAAATAATAAATTGATATAATATCTTTTTAATTAATCATGGATATATGATGATGATAATTTAAATAAGTGTATATTTCAATTATATAAATATGAAATCATTATATTAGTTTTATGAATAATAGTGTGCATCAATATAATTTTAGTTAATATTATATTTATATTTATATAATTGAAATTAATACTTATTTAAACTATGATTATCATATGCAAATTACATGTCTAACCCCGGGATCACTAAATTTCGTTTATTGCTCAACAACTGAAGCCAGATCCTCTCAGCTCATCATTGATCCAATGGCCTAGATGGCTTGTGAGAGATTAGAGCTTTTCATTTTGCAAATCAAATGTATAATATGTTTTATTTGAATTATATGAAAATATATTATCTTTTTTAGTAAAATTATGTGTATAAAAAAGTAAAATTACTAAAAAATTATGAAATAATTGTCTATGTTATATAATATTAATATTTAAGATTATTTAATAAAAATATAATAATTTTAAAATAATCAATTTCTACTTATAATTAAAAATTTAAAAATTGTTAATAATTGTAAGTTACATTTCAACTTAAAATTATTAATTTTTAATTATAATTTATTTTTATTTTTCAACCAAATATGATTAATCTTTGCATAATAGCCTTTAAATTTTTATTTTTTTTTTAATTTTTCGAACACACACTAACTAAAGCTCTAAAAGTATTTAAAACAATATAGAGAAGACCTAGTAAAATAAGTCAACCCTAGGCTCTCTCATGACACAATAAGTTGTTGAGAAATGCCTTTTGTGTTACTAGATTGATAGACAACCTTAGACGTTCAAAGAAAGAAAAGAAAAAAAAATTATAAAATAAAGTAAAAATAAATAAAATAATTGATAGAAAAAAAAAAAAGTAGAAAGAAAATATTAGAAAGACACCTTTTTAAGTGAACGAATAACATAACTCTGATCTGTTAGGCCTGTCACTCACGATCATCATAGCTACAGCTGCCAGTGGATCACTTGATAAATGAATTCACACCAGGAACCAAGAGAAAAAATACAAAAATGGATTCTCACAGTGGCATGTACGAAAGTTCCTCAATTAACATGTGTTGAAAATTAATTGGCTGCACCCGAGGGCCAGCTCACATGGTTACAATCATCGCCCCTTAAAGCAGGTGCATGTCAAGGCGCCAGTTTGAACTTGTAGGGCAGAGCCCTGTGCCCAACCACCCCCTCCCGCAAACCCCCCCCAACCAAAAAACATAATTAATTGTTATGAACCACATAAAAAGATATGGATATGGATATGGATATGAATATGAGATATTGCTATATGAACTTATGATAATATTTAAAAATTATATGATGCAATAAGGTTATATTATTTTTTTTCGTTGATTGACGATAAGATTATATTATAATATATAAAATTAATATGAAGTTAACAAAAATATAAATTTTCAATTAAAAGAGAAGAATAATAATTCCAATGTTATCATTTATTTTTGTAGAGATATTAAAATATATTTATTTTATTGATTGTTATAGAATTTTTATTTATATAAATATAAAAATACAAAAAATTAACAAAAGAACTTGTAAAGTATAATTCGAAATATCTAAATATATTTATGAATTATCCAACATAATAACTGTTTAATACAGATATAACAACTATTTTGAAATACCTTTGCTATATAGATAATTAGTGCAACCACGGTTTACATGCACCTTGTTGGTCAATGTGTATCATACACTTTTGTAATCTGATAGTGCAGATTTAATGTTATATTCGATATGTCAATCATATGTACTGCACCATAATAATTTTTCAATTTTAGCTAAATATTATAAAAATGATTAAATATATTTCAAAAATAATAAAAATTTATCTACGTAATCTTGAAATTAAAAAAAAAATTGAGAATATCCTCAATCATTCCAGAGCATCATAAATTATTTTTTAATAATATTTCCATATAATCAACTCATTCTTAATGTTAAGCTATCAGATAAATAAAAAATTCTAGAATAAGTAGCGGCCACAGAAAAGAATTATTTAAAATTTGCCAAAAAGTTTCATTTTATACTAGGATGATATAGATATATTTTAATCACTTTTAACCATATTTCTAAACCTTGGCTAAAATCAAGAAATTATCACAGGGCATTACATATAATTGATAGGAGCATTATGTGATGAGCCTGTGATATGATGCTCTTCAAATTTCAAGAGACGTGTTGCACCTTACAATCTAATAGCAAAGACTGTGAGGTACAACGATGCACCAATCATCTGTAATATATTGTAATATATTATAACAATTTTTAAATTTTAATCAAAATTAACAAATTGTGATAGATGTATTATAAAAATTATCAAAATTTATTTATATAATCCTAAAATCATACAAAACTTTTTGGAAATATTTTCAACAATTTCAAAGTGTCATAAAATGATAAAATATTTTTTGACTACTTATATGATCTTGAAATTAAATAAAATTTTTCAAAAATATCTCCATAATTTTAGGATGACAAAGATAAATTTTGGTAAGTTTTAAAATACATCTAACCTTATTTTTTGAAGCCTGGCTAAAATTTAAAATTTACTGTAATACAATAAAGTGATTGATGCTTCAATGCACTTATAATTTTTGTCATTAAATTACGAGTTGCACCATACCCACTTAAAACTTCATTACAGAATGCCTCGCATTTGATATATCATTACACTGTTAACTCTGCATCATCACATTGTAGCACACACCCTGTCTTATAACGTTCGAGTCAATGAAGAAAATTAATTGTTCACTGTTCAAAGAAAAGCTAGCTCTAAGGAATATTTAAATGTTGAAGCTCCAAAACTAAAGTAGTGGGGAGAGGACATAAAATGGTTCTAATATATGAAATACAAATAAATGAAAGCAAGTGATAATAATTGTTGTAAACTTGAGAAGATGAAATTCAAATGCCGCTGTATGGATTCCAATTGATATTGAAGTCCCAGCTCTAGTTAGTTCCAACAATGTTTGTTTTTAAAAAAGAACAAACTACGAAAACAAAAGGGGATTTTATTTTCTATATGGTATTTGATTTTAACATATTCATTAGTATGGGATTTGGACTGTGTTTACAGTAACATAACTTTTATGAAATCAGAAATTCCATTTTTTGTTTTAAAATATTTTAATAAAATCAGAAATCATGTTTTTGTTTTAAAAATATTTTATTTTTTTATTTGTTATGAAATCTGGAATTCCGATTTCTATTTAGAATTTTTTATTAAACTGAAATTACAATTTTTAATTTTATTTTAATAAAAAAATTTAAATAGAAATAGAATTCTTTGATTTCATTTAAACCCCATATCCCTGTAAAACCCTTTCAATTCCCATATTTCAGTACATATAACAAATAGATCCCATATTAAAAAAAATCCCAAAAAAAATAGCTCTGGTTTGTGGCAATGTCCGACCAGGCTTCTTTCCATTGTGAAAATTTCTACATTATGCCTTTCGTAGGAGTTTAAGCCGGATTATTATTGTAGTCATGAAAAAAATTAATTTCAATATGAATTCTTATTCTCATTTTTTTTTTAAGCTAAACATCTCAAAATAGAGAGAGATAGAAATTTATCAAATGAACCACACTCCTTTGTGCCACTATATTGGGAATTGCCAATCTGCTCAAGTTTCCAAACTTTATATTGCTCAAGTTTAGGCTAAACCCTAAACTTCATATATGGGTCTCAATCATGTTCCAGGCCGACCTAATAATTTGTCTTACTCCAAAATTTATTAGGCTAGATTCGAATTTCGAAATTTTGACTTGACATATTTTTAAGTCGAGTTTAAAATGTACTTTAGATTGATTAAATCTTTGATTTGATCTAAAGTCACATAATTTTTTAGAAATTATTTTTATAAAAAATAATAATAAATTATTATATTTTAATTAATATATTTTATATAATATTATTTTTATATTAATATAATTTATTTCTGTATATGTGTTATAAAATATCTTTTGAATTTTTGTTTCTTATTTCTAAAAATAGAGCTTTGTGGCCTGTGCAATGTATGAGATTTAAAAATTTTACTTTGATTATAAAAATTATAAAATTTAATCTACTTAAGTTGTAAAATAAAGTAAATATTTTAGTTTTACTAAAAAATAACAAACTATTATTTAAATACAAAATTGATTAATATGAACATAACAAATGAATTAACTCTGAGCATAAAGTATAACATGGGTTCTAATAATAAGAAAAAGATAAGTACAAATTTAATAAGACCTTTATGATCTCATATTCATTTAAAATCTTCAATGTCTTGTATTGTACTGCAAGATATGAAGGTATAAAAAAAAAAAAAAAAAAAGAACTGCACATAATGGGATTAGTGATGTATTTTTAGATATAGCTATAAGAAACATTGAGAATTTATATCTTCCAGTTGTCTAAAAAAATATCAAGATCATCTAAAGATAAAGATATGAATACAAACTATGAAATTATATATCATTTTCTAATAAAAGATACAAATTCAAACTAAGCATCCCAATCTTAGCTTTTCATTTTCACTTTTTCGTTTTTCATTTTTTTTTTGTGAAAAAAAAAACATGAGTTCAATCAGAAAATTTTTTGACATTTTAAGAAGAAAATTTAAATTTAAATTATACGAAAATAAATATTGTAAAGAGATTATATAATTTTTTATTCACAATTAAATAAGAACTAAACTATAACCATCTGTACATAAAATAAAACCGTAACTAAAAGATATTTGACTAAATAAAAAAGAAATCAAATTTATTGGTTTCCTTTATTTGTGTCCTTTATTTATGTCATTTATATGCTTCTTTTACTAAAACTGTAATTGAGCTAAATTATTTTTGGAATGTTTTCCTTTTTTTATAATTGCAAATACGCTCAATGTATTTCCTTAATTAGAAATTTTTTAAAATGGAAATAGGTAGAATTCAACAGATTTTGACGTATGTAAAAGTTTTAATGTAATATCTTTTATTTTATCAATAATATAGATTTTGTGATTTTATTGTGCATAATTAGGGGGGGATAGGCAAGGTGATCACTTGGACTTATAACCTAATTTGCATTAAGCCTAACCAGATCACTTATTTATTAATTAAATAAATGGGGTCGAGACTTTTTCAAAAAATCTTTCTAACTAACAGCGTCTGGCTTTAAGCTATAAAAAATATCTATTAAACCCGATAGACTAGCCTATTTATTCCACTTTTTAAACCCATTAATCTTAGCACCCCACATTTGCACCCACCCTATTTATACTCTTTGCCATGACCCCTCTTAACATCTTAGATGCGATTGCTGCTCTTTTTGGCAACATCTTAGCCCTTCTCAGTTTTCAACTCTGCCATTGCTTCCTCTCGCCCTCCCTTTCTCATTGGTTCGATCTCGCCCTTGGAGCCTCTCTTACCCTCCGACGGCCACTCCTATCACCCTCGTCGTCGCTTCTTCACCCACGCATCATTCATAATTGCAACTACTGTTGCAGCATCGTTCTTGACCGATTTATAACATGGCCATGAATTTCCCTTGATATCTAGCGCAATGAATGTGCATACGATGAATAGATACATCTATATTCCTTTTATCATTGTGCGTGATTGCAATTGATGCTCTTAAATGACCTATGGAAGGTGTCAATAATACATCCTCCTATCAATCTTCTTAATTATTAAATATAGAAAATATTAAATATACTACAAATGCATTTATTATCTTATTCATTATTTTTAAAAAAATTAGGAAGATGACAAGAAAAATATTTTAAGAAGATATATTATTACTCCTAAAGAATTCTAGGTACTAGACACTATTGGACATCTATTAATAGGAGATTTGATTTGTTATTCAACTCTCTCTGTTTAGTTCTGTTTTCCGTACATAGGCTTACGTTTCTCTATTTGGTCCTAGACGGAGAATAGGCATGAATTATGTCGGTTAAATACAATAAAATAAACTCTCGTCGGCGTGTGCTTCTGCCCAAAATATTTTCTTCAGAACTTCTGTCCCGATTCCGAAAACCACACTCCTTCAGGTTCTTGCAACTCAGAACACAAAAACAACGTAAACGAGCAGAACAATACCAATTTCATCACTTTGGTTAGCAATGGCTTCAACCATAGGTGGCCGGCTCCGCGAGCTCATCAAGAAACACGAGAAAGTAGCATTTGGGATTCATTTCAGTGCCCTGAGAGCTTCCGTCATTGCCCTGTTCGTTGCCATAAGGAACAATATTGTAGATGTTGAGTCCATTCTCGACAAGTTCCCAATAATGGGTACGAGGAACATATCTCCCTACGATGATGATGATGATGTCCAAGACAAGAAGGATACTACGAGGGACTGAATGGCTGAACCGAATGGCGCTATATTTTTTTCATAATTTAATATATCAGCTATTGGTTTAAAAAATGTAGTGAGTGAAAAAAATAATAATGACTTACAAAGTCAAAGTGTTAAACTATAAATCAAATAAGACACCATTTTTTTAACTCTGCAAACACAAGAATTTCTTAGTTTCAATTCTGGGTTTACATGATTGTGGCAATTCAAAGATAGGACAACTATGCAGGCTCTTTTTTTTTTTTTTTTTTTTTTTTTACTGTAACAACTATGCAAGGTTGAGAATGGATCTTTTCTTTTTTTTTTTTTTTAATATGATCATGTTATATGGAAAAAAAAATCAGTTTATTTAAAAATATTTGCATTTTTCTGTTTTTGCAGTATGACATGGACATAAAAAAGAAATATAAAAAAATATATATTCTCATACAATATTAATTTTAATTGTGGTCATGCTTTAGACGTGGAAATTGAATAAGATCGAGCAACGGAGATCTAAGGTTGGATTGAATTAATAAAGAAAGAGAAGCCTGCTTTTCAAACTTTACCCTGCATGTAGCTTCCTACCTAGCAAACAATAATATCTAAGCTTCTACATTAATTTGTAGGGGGAGTTACATGTTACATAGATTACATAGATTAACACATTGATTTTCGATCGGCACAACGTGGGCTATAGTGCGTCAACAAAATAAGAAAAAAAAAATGCCTATCCCTCTTTTTGGTTTGGCCCTTTGGCAGAAATTCCTATCCCTCTTTTTCGTTTGGCAGAGAGGACCGCGTTTTTTGTTCGTGTCTTGTGTAATCCAAATGATGGGCGCATATGGGAATTTATGATGGGAAATGAAAGAGAGACAAAATGGAAGTGGTTAGCTCTGGACTTTTGTGTGCTAATCAGCCCAATGACCTCTCAAATAATAGACAGGACCCAGATTCCTCTTCGCTTGATACCCCACCTGGATTTGGGCTGAGAGATAATGATGGATAAAATTTTCTTGATCCCTTAGGTGTGGATTTTGACGACCAGCAGTTACATTTTGTACCTGAAGCTCAAGTGGAGGAAGTTGGGGTTGAGCAGTTACAATTTGTACCTAAAACTCAAGTGGAGGAAGGTGGAGTTGAGCCTGAGATGGAGAATAAGAATGATATTAACGACTCTTTGAGCCCTCTAGTTTCTAGTGATGGTCAAGCTTTATCTCCTCTTGAAAAGGATCAGCTGCTTAAGGTCCTTTGTTCTAAAAGAAGGGAAAAAAGTTTCAGAAGGGTGGTGGCTCAAGAAATAAGAAGAGTCCTTTGTTTAAACCCAGTACGGCTATACGTGGAAAAGTCTCTTCCGTTGATAGTGCTGGTTTGGATCCTGTGTGATAAGGGAGGAACTGAAAATTGATATAAGTTAGTTTAGATAGTTATAGTTGTTACAGAATATTCTCTTTACAGCCATATTGGTTAGTTATTTACTTTCCCTTTTTATAACATAACTTGTACATATATAAAACACTTGTATCATCATTTGATCAGAGATTAGGATATCAGAATTATTCACTCAACTCTCTTGCTTCCAATTCTTTCTTGTTCCGTTATCCTATCCTTTTCTTAGTCTGATACCTTGCGTGTTATTAGAGCCATCATTGCGCCATGGGTACACAAGAAAACTCCAACACCACTACTACGTCAAACATTGATCACTCCTTCATTAAGTTCACCATGAATACCTTCTCCAATCCCATAGCAGACAAGCTAGATGAAGAAAGTTACCTACCATGGAGACAATTAGCCTTGGTTCCCATCAAGGTCACAGGTTGTAGGATCACCTGGAAAAGAAAAGATCCCTAAAAAATTCAAGTCAACTAAAGATCAAGAAAAGGGAGTTGAATCAAAGGAATATGTCACCTGGGAACAGGCAAGATCATCTACTAGTTTCTTGGCTGCTCTCCTCCGTGAATGCTTCTTTCAAAAACCGTATGTTGGGATGCCAATATGCATACGAGATTTGGCACAGATTGGAAGTTTATTTTGCTTCCTACACCACGACAAAAGTCAAATAATTGAAGACTCAACTCAAGGCCATCAAGAAACAAGCACGTGCACCTGAATGCTCACTCAAGATCAAAATAGTTGTGGATGCTCACCCATCCTTGATCAAGACCATATTGAGGAAATTTTGGATAAGCTTGGAGAAGAATATGCACCATATTTATCACCTCAATTTTGTCACAGGTTGAACCTTTTTCCATTACCGAGTTAGAGACTCTCTTAATGGCTCGAGAAGAGACGCTTGAAAGATTCAAGAAATTGGATCTAAATCCAGTCCAAGGACACGTGGGTCAGTCAAACACAAGAAGAAAATAAAACCACCAACAATGGAGGCAAAGGCTATGGTGGTCGAAAAGGAAGTAGAGGTCGTGGCTTTAGAGGAGAAAGATCTTGGAATAACTCCACTCGGCCTCAATGTCAACTGTGGTAAACTTGGCCACACAGCATGACAATGCTTTCATAAGTATGACCAATCTTTCCCTAATCCTAATCAAAATCGTCTTATGGCTCAACAACCACCACCTCCTCCTTCATCCTTCCACAATCGAAGATGATTCTTCACAGATGATTCTTGGTTTCCTGATTCTAGAACCACACATCACCTAACTCATGATCACAATAATCTGTCAACCAGCTCACAGCACAATGGCTCGGAGCAAGTTCTCATTGGAAATGGAAAAGGTATGGCCATAAAGCAAATTGACAGTACTATTTTAAAATCTTCTTCTTCACCATTTACCTTCAAATTAACAAATCTGTTATGTATTGTATTCCAAAGATAACCAAAAATTTACTTAATTTGTCTCAATTTGCAAGAGATAATCATGTTTATTTTGAATTTGACCCTGATTATTGCGTTGTTAAATCTCAGGAATCTCAAGAAGTAGTTCTCCAAGGTAGGCTTAAAAATGGCTTGAATCAATCGAACAATTTGACTACTTCAACCTCTAGTGCTCCTGGGACTATACCACATGCATTTTATTCTCAATGTAGCATTTTATGTCTTTGGGACAAACGATTAGGACACTCTCGAAATAAAATTGTCTTTCTTGTTTTGAATCATTGTAATGTTTCCATTCCTAGTAATAAAGATACATCCACTGCTTCTGTTTGTGAATCTTGCTGTTTACGAAAAATAAATCAATTTCCCTATTTTACATCAACTACTACTTATGCTCCTTTAGAGCTTATTTTTTCTAATGTATGAGGACCTGCTCCAGTTCTTGGAAGCACTGGCAGCAGATATTATGTTCTTTTTATTGATGCCTTCACTAGATATTCTTCCATTTACCTCTTAGAAAACAAGTGTCCCTTCCATCGCCCCTAAGTTTGAGGGAGGATGATAGGGGAGGAACTGAAACTGATATTAGTTAGTTCAGGTAGTTATAGTTGTTATAGAATATTCTCTTTACAGCTATATTAGTTAGTTGGTTACTTTCCCTTTTTTATAACATAACTTGTGTATGAAACACTTGTATCATCATTTGATTAGTGATTAGAATATCAGAATTATTCACTCAAACTCGCTTGCTTCCAATTCTTTTTTTGTTCCATTATCCTTTCCCTTTCTTGGTCCAATACCTTACACTGTGGATCCTGAAAGAGATCCTTTTGTTGAAGCATGGAAGTCTTGGGATTTAGGCAAGCAACTTGGCTTATATGGTGACAATGACGAAGAGATAATAGCGGCCCTTGCCAAATGTGGTATCGCAAAGGGAATCGATTAGAAGCAAGGAAAACTAAAGAGAGACAGGGGAATGAAAAGAACTAGAAGGAAGAAGGGTTGTTGATGTTTGATGGGCTATCCGAAGGTCTTTTTGTTTTCAAAGTCAGATTGTGTTATTCGAGTAGTTGGTGGTGGCTTTCTTGTGTTTTGGTGGTGGGGTGTTTTCTGTTCTTTGGGTTTGTGTTCCTTAGTGGTTAGTGGTGCTTTCTCGAGTTTTTGTGCTTGAGGTGTTGTGTCTTTTGGGAGTTTTTTGGTTTGTTTTGTTGGTTTGATCCTTCGTGGTCACTTGTTTTTGGCTCCTCTCCTTTGGAAAGTTGAGTGTTTATTTACCTATTTTAAAAAAAAAAAAACCTCAAAGCAATGTACCTAGCTAGGTCATTTTTTTTTTGGGGTCAAATTTGATTTGTTGCATTAAAAGATGATTGTTGGTCCAATCTATCATAATGTAAACGTGTTCAAGCTATAATTGTTGGGGCTGTGCTATTTTCTATTAGTAAAGATAGTTTAAATAAAGGCAAACAAAACTTGGATATTAAGAGAATTTATAATATGAATGAAATTGTTAAAAGAATAATAAATAAGAAAAAATAGATAAATATAATTAAAAATAATGAGATAAAATAAATTGAATATTTATTGCTCAATTACTTACAACCTGTTTTGCCATGCATGGCAAATAGCTCGATTTGGTCTTAAATAAATAAAAAAAAGCTTACATATATTTTTAGTCTATGTGAATATAAGTTGTTTTAATTTAATCCCTCTAAATATTTTTTTGGATTTTAGTCCTTTTTTTTAATGTTATATTTTTCATCTCTATTATTAGTAAGTGCTGTTAAGTAATGATACTTATAAGAATAAAAAAAGATTATTAAAATATTTATAAGGATAAAATAAAATTTTTTAATATTTATAAAAGTTAATTATTTATTTAAAAATAATTTTTTAGACTAAAATTTAGAATAATAAGGACAAAAAATATAATATTAAAAAAAAGAATCAAAAATGAAGAAATTTTTTTATAAAGACTGAAATTAAAATAATTTATATTTATAGGAAATAAAAATATATTTAAATTATAAAAAAAATTACTTTTTAGGGGCATGAAAGAAAGCCTTCAACCCCATTTAGGTGCCCATACCCTAGCTTTATGATCGGATTACTGATAAGTCAAGTCAACGTCTTTTGTAATGGATCGGTGGCCTCCACAGATGATTCATGGTTGGGATTTTGTTTATTTTGGTAGTTTAGTGACCACATGTAATTTGAGATAAAAGCTTTGCCTCGATAACGTTGGTTTTCAATTATGTTCTACAGTTGAGCTTGTGTATTGATATATATTACGAAGTAAATTGCCAGCGTGCTGATATAGAGCGTGGAGTAGGTTTGGTGGTCCCATATTTGGCAGGCTAGCTGACAGCGACACTTTAGGTAACCCGATGCTTTGGTGTTTTTAGTTCTATTTTTATAAAATTAATTTTAAAATAAAATAATTTATATTTAATAATTTAATTTAATAAGTAATTTATATTTACATAATATTTATTAAAATTATATTTTGATATATAATTTATAAAAAAATATCCAAAATCAAGTTTAGTTAAATTGAGTACGAAAAATTTTTACTTTTATCTAAAATTAATTTTAAGATAAGAAATCAAACATAAAGAAAAATGATCGAGATTGATTTTGGCGTGGAAAAATCAATTCTTGGGTGCTTATTAATACTCTCTTTCTATGTATAACTAAGTTGAAAGGGCTTTAAAAGTCATTTTAGAACTATGATTGAAAAGCTCACTTTTTTCTATCTCATATATATATTAATCAAATTTTATTATACTAATTTCTCTGTTATAAATAAATTATTATTTGATTGTTAATTAACAAAAGTTTATTGGAATAAAAATAAAGTTCAATGTTTAAAGGCATATACGCAATATCAAAGAAGCTAACAATGAATCAACGTAGACTTAGTCAAGGTAGTAGAAGCCAATAATATTTTGATTGTTTTTGTTCCTTTTATATTTTTAATGAATCATTAAGGTTGAATTGTATTTTCGATATATTTTAAGTTTGGTGACTCAACGTGCGAACAGTGTCATTAATTAATTTTTAAGTGTTATTTTTCTTAGAGAAGTGATACTTGCATAGAAATTTTTCCGCACAAACACCCACTCATCACCATTCATTATTCTCCTTTTCTTCCTTTCCCCTTTTATGCCTGTGTGACTAAAACATCAGTGCAATTAGTACTTCATTTTTTTAATACAACTTTCCAATCACAACAGTAGTGACCCTATAACCTTTCTTATAATGAGCTCAAAATATAAATGTATAGCAAAGTGATAATAACAAAGACCAGCTCACTAGTCCATCAAGTCAACTGCAATTTAATTATAGCTACAAAATTAGAAGTAATTCCTTCTAGTTGATTGCAAAACTCATGATTTTCACAGTACAATTTTACTAGAGCTAGCTCACATGGATTGGTTTATCCGGTCGACCTTTTACTTATATATTGGTATAATTTCGGCTTGATTCTTGAATTTCCTTGTAAATAGATGATAAGTAAATATTTTACAATCACTTGATAAGTTTGGGGACTTACCTTAACCTTAAATTGAGACAATCTTTTTTTTTAAATCTAAATTTTTGTTATTCAAAAAAAATAAAAAATCCTTTGACTAATCATTGTACAACATATTCATATTATTCAATCCAACATCAATATTACATTCTATATAAAACTAATCAGCATTTATAGTTGTACAAGATCAAGCACGAGCTGAGTCTGATTCAGCATGCATATTCTGATTAGCGATAGGTTTCCTTAAGAAAAAGCTGAATAAAGTAAAAAATCTTACAATAAATGGCCCAGCAGCAGTGAGAAGGACAAAACGGAAATGAACGGAATCCCCCGGGGATACAGCAAAAATGGATGATCCATAAGTCCCAGCCATGGAAATGGTGGCAACCCATACCTCAAAATGGAAGGGCAACTTGTATGTGAGTGCCAAGATGACCAAGATGGAATTGGAGAAAGCCAAAGTATTGAATATGAGGAATACATAGTAAGCGTTCTTCTGAGAAGCATATATGGCTGTCCCTGCTAGGTGCCCATCTTTATTATCTTGCCAAACTCCACCAGGAGGATTCACCCCAGCCTGAAATGTCACTGCTGCAACCAAAGTGAAGATTATGAGAAGAATGTTTACGGTGTCACCTTGGATGTCCCTTCCTTCTTCATACTGAAAATATTTGAACCAATTCTTCCTTGTACCAATTGGAGGACCAGCCATCTTTTTGGTTTGATCAAGAGTACTCGTAGTGCAGTTGATCGATTGGGTACCTTATAAATACAAAATTTTGACACAGAAATCGAGGGAGAGCAGTACGACACAGCTAATTTGAGTTGGCCACCGAGGAAATGCCTTGTTTATTTATTACGCAAATTTGAGAAAGAGGATGACGTAAATTCCATCTGAATGCCGGACCTACCTGTCCCCCCATATACATGTATATATACATAGATAAAATTCACTTTATTTTGTAATTAATGATTCACAAATTCATTCTATCTTACAATTAATTGCTAACATTTTTTAATTAAAATTTGCCCAAATCTACAATTCTTACATAATTCAAATAGTAATATAATTTATAATTAAAATTTATTCTAATTTATAATAGTTAAAGATAATATTTTTTAATATTATATTGCATATAACAAAATTAATCTTTATTTTTTAATTTAATTGCATCAAAATTTAGTATTATTAGCTCATAATAACTTAATTTTTGTGATTTTTAATCTTGACAATTAATTTTCTTATAAAATTTAAGTTTTTTAAATTAATTTATCTTAAAAATATTACTTTTAAATTATTTAATATTTGATAGTCAAGTTTAAAAGAAGAAATCATATTAATATCCTTAAAACAATTAATTTCATGTAACATTTTATTTAGTTGTATATAATAATATTAATCTTTTATTTTTGAATTTTATAACTTTAAAATCAAAATAACTACACTAATATGTTCGCTTACGATAATATATATATATAAAATTTACTCTTGCAATTAATGACTCACAAATTCACTCCATCTTACAATTAATCACTAACATATTTTTTTTTTGTAATTAAAATTTGCTAAAGTTTGCACTTCTGATATAATTCAATTAATAATATAATTTACAATTAAAATTCATTCTAATTTATAAAAGTTAAAAATAATATTTTTTTAATATTGTGTTGCATAGAAAAATATTAATATTTTATTTTTAATTCAATTACATTAAAATTTAATGGTATTTGCTCATGATATAGCACTTATTCATACTAAAGTTAATGACATGACTTTACATAGGAAGTACAATATTTAACATTAATTTACATAAGTACAATTAGAGTGTTCTAACATAAGTTCTTAGTGCCACTAGTTACAGGTTGAACATTTCTAAAACTAGCTAGTAATGGAAACTACACATTATTTAAAACACAAGTCTTGGGCATCGCTAGCAAATGGACGAATCTATCTTTGTTTGAAGTATTACTTAACTAATCTAAAATTATTAGAAATAAAATGAGAATTGAAAATTCTCAGTAGATAAGAAACTGTTTTAAAATATTTGAACTATGATTGGTTTCAATCGCGTCTTAGCATAAAAAATCACATGTTTACTATATTGTAATTACATTAAATCACCTTCAAGAAAATAATATTTCATAATAATATGAGCCATAAATATAAAATCAAATATACCATGCAAAATAAAAATGCAACAAGACTTATTAGGATCAAATTATGCTTTAATTTTCTTTTCTCCTTGTCTGCTTGTCTCATATATATTCGAAGGCTTTCTCTTATAGAATTCTTATTCTTTAATACTACTCTTAATATAATGACGATAAAGTGAGATTTTTACATCATACTAACTAAAGCAAATAATATAAAAAGATCTTATATTTATTCCTTAGTCTTCTTGGTGATTAGTAAATCATAAATATCTTCTCAAATTGCTTGCTATTATGCATAAATTCACAATAAATATAGAAAAACATAAACACAAATAACTCAAGTAGCACAAAATAAATAATAAATATAAATAAATTCATCACATCATAATAAGACATAAAACTAGCAATAAAATAAACTAAATAAAGTGCACAGAATATGAATTAATTCATAAACTAAAGATAAAGTGAACAAGAATTAAAATAATATAAGCTTAAGCGAAATAAATAATATAATATCTCAATAAAATTTTTCAAAATATAAAATTGTCAAATCTAAATATTCATTTCTAAAGGGATCAGATTCTAAATCATTTTTGTTTAATTTCTTTTAAACATTCTTATTATAGTCCATGAATCTATCCTTATTATTATGACACATTTTTAGTGCATAAAAATTTTGTCCTTGCAATGGTCATTATAAGGTTATAATAATATCCATAAGTCAAATGTTATCATAATGTCATAATACTTTTGTAAGTCAAGGTATCAAATTCTAAGTAATAATTCTACCAACTTTAACCTTCCATATATGCTAGAGAAAGCTTCAGGATGATTTTGTTTCTCACCATAGCTCTGTGTCATGACCATCACCGCTTCCATCGTTGCCTTGCCGCCTTCGGATTTGAACAACCACCTGCCACTATCACCATCTGCACTCACCCTTGGCCACTGCGACCCAATAAACCCAAACCCAACCTCTACTTGTTTAGAGCCTCTTTATGTTCTTGCGCTCCTTGTCTCTTTCGAAACAAATCTTGTGTTATCTCTTCTTTTTGGGGGAGGGGGGATTTTGTGAGGGGTTGTTTTTTGGTGGTGGGGGTGGTGGAGCACCCAAGGGGTTATGGGGGAAGGGGGTGTGGGATTCCATTTTTTTTTTTGGTATAACTTGTAGGTTTTTGGATTGGATTGCTTTGCTTTTGGTGTATGATAATTTTTTTCCTTATTCTGTTTAATGGTTCGATGTGTTTTATTTGCCTATTATTATTATTATTATTATCATTATTATTATTATGGCTGTTGGTGTGTTTATTTACTTTCTAAAATGTTTATGCATGTCAACAAAAGAATTAGAAAAAATAAAAAAATGAGAAAAACAATATTTATATATCATCTTAAAAAATATTTATATAATTTTATTTATAATATTCATAATAAAATTTATATAATATCTCAAAATAATATTTACATAATTTTTCTTATCATAATATTAATACTCAAATATCTTTAAAATAACAATGATATAAAAAGTTGATATTAAAAATATAATATAAAATTTATGTCCCTTTTAATAATTTTACATTCAAAAGTGATTTTAACTAATATTATATAAATAATATTCATTCTGACATAATCACTTATAACATAAAGGTAACTAAACATAAATTATATTGACACTAACTCACTTTTAATCAAAATCAATTTTGTAGAATCAATTTTGTGCAAATCCTCGTTAACAAACTCTAATCCAAACACACATTTAGTATGTTAGAATCATAATTGTTCACTGGAATAGCAATGATAATTTAACTTTTGTAATTTTTAATCTTAACAATTAATTTTCTTAACATTTTAAACTTTCAAACTAATTTTATTTTAAAATATTTTTAATTTAAAATTATTTAATATTTAATAGTCAAATTTAAAAAAAGAAATCACATTAACATACAAAAAAAAAATTTATGTAACATTTTATTTAGTTGCATATAACAATATCAATATTTTATCTCAGAATTTTATAATTTTAAAATCAAAATAATTATACTAATACGTTAGCTTATGATAACATTTATCTACATCTATCTATCTATCTATATATAAGTAAAATTTACTTTATCTTGTAATTAATAATTGATAAATCCACTCCCTCTTAAAATTAATTATTAACATATTTTTTTAATTAAAATTTACTCAAATTTGCACTTATCCAATTCAAGTAGTATATAATTTACAATTAAAATTCATTATAATTTGTAATAGTAAAAAATTTATTTTTTAATATTGTGTTGCGTATAACAATTTTAATGTTTTTATTTTTTAATTTAGTTACATTAGAATTTAATATTATTAGCTCATAATAACTTAACTTTTGTGATTTTTAATTTTGAAAATTAATTTTTTCAAATTTTAAATTTTGAAATTAATTTTATTTTAAAATATTTTTAATTTTGAATTATTTAATATTTAATAGTCAAGTTTAAAGGAAGAAGTCACATTAACATCCTAAAAAAAGTTAGCTTTATGTAACATTTTATTTAGTTACACACAACAATATTATTCTTTTATCTTTGAATTTTATAATTTTAAAATCAAAATAATTACACTAATATGTTAGCTTATGACAACATCTATCTATATATCTTCCTATCTATCTATATATATATATATAAAAGTAAAATTCACTTTATCTTACAATTAATGATTCACAAAACCGCTCTATCTTACAATTAAGCACTAACACATTTTTTATAATTAGTCTATCTATCTATCTATTTATATCATACAAGTCACTTGCATCATAGCAAGTCGAATCAATCATTAGAAGAAGGATTAGGCCAAAAATCATTATATATTCTAGGAAAATAAGACTTCTATCAAAGAGAAGCAAATGAAAAGCTTTCACAAAAATTATCATAGAATTGAGAATGAAATTTTCATTTTGTACATGTCAATTATGAATTAGTAACTGCATCCATCTCCAAAAAATCTCAATTGTTTCGAATTTTCTCTTTTTGGAATGAGATATTTATAGAATCCCATAAATAGGACCAAATCTTGCTCTAGTGGTATTTATATAAGATTTCTCTTTTTATTCTTAAGCAAGTCCTCGAGAGGGCTTGGTTGATCAATGATTTATGTTTTATCTTTTGTTTCCATTTTGTTTGTCTTGAATGATATTTTGATCAATTTTGATTCTTTTTCTATTGATTCTTTTCCGATCAAGATGTATGGATCTATGGGTTTATGTCTATATAGATTAAAACGCATGCATTACATAGGTTTGATTATATTTTTATATAATTATTTTTAATTAGAATACTTTTAAAAATAATTCTGGTGAGTTGTGACAATTAAAAATTAGATATGGTATAATATATCAAGATTTATTTTAATTATTCTACATAATAAAATAGATTAAAGATACATTGAATTCATTAAATACTTCATCGTAGACAATATTTTAAGTATAATTTGTGTATTTCTTGTCCTTCTAACCATAATAACACATAACCTTTTTAGTGATGTCACTTTTGGCAATGCAACATATAATTATGCATAATAAAATATAATTTTTTTTCCAAATATAGCCAGATATATTTCAATGATTGATTATCGTTATTATATAATATACCTTTGTTAGAAATTATTTTCTTCTCAGAATAAAATGCCACTTTGAGTCTTTCATTAACAAGTCTCTAGCAAACTAAAATGACAAAAATTCTAAATACAATGATATAAATAAAAAAAGTTAACTAATAGTCAATATATAATAACACAATATTTTCTGCTATCAAAATTAATTTAATTTTGTTATCATGTTGTATTTTTTTTTTTACATAAAAGTATATATAATTTTCACCTTTAATTAATAATTTTTTTGACTCAATTGAAAATTTTGACAACTGTTCTCTTAATATTTACACAAAATTCACTTAAAATTATATATACACATAAGTTATATATAAATCATTTTATCTTGAATATATTAAAAAACTTTGATGATTAACTATATAATGTGTCCTAGTGAACGATTTTATGCATTTTATTTACACAAGAAATTATACATTTAATAGTTAATATAAAACAATATTGTATTTTATATTCTCAAAGGTAATTTAATTTTTTGGGTTTGTTGCATATTCTTGTTTACATAAAAGAACCTATATATTTTTTTCACTTTTCATTACTAAGTTTTTGAAACGATGTATTTTAATTTTTTTTTCTTCACTATAGTTTAGTAATAGGCTTCGTCGTCTATTTATTATCATTGCATAATGCCTTTATCAAGAACTGTTTTCAAAATGAAATCCATCACTTTGAGTTTTTTGTTGACAAATTTTTGATAAAATAAAAGGACAAAATTTCTAATGTAGTGGTTTAGACAAAAAACTTATACACCTAATATTAATATATAAAATACAATATTTTCTAATATTGCATAATCATATTACCTAATATTACATAATATACCATTATTAGGAATTATTTTCTTCTCAAAATAAAATGCCACTTTGAATCTTTCATTGACAAATCTCTAACAAAATAAAATGAAAAAATTTCTAATACAATGGTATAAATAAAAATAGTTAACTAATAGTCATTATATAATAACACAAAATTTTCCATTGTCAAAAGAAATTTAATTTTGTTATCATATTGTATTATTTTTTTTACCAAAAAATATATATATAATTTTTCACTTTTAATTAATAATTTTTTGACTCTATTTGAAATTTTAACAACTATTATCTTAATATTTACATAAAATCCACTTCAAATTATATATACAAATAGGTTATATATAAATCATTTTATCTTGAATATATTAAGAAACTTTGATGATTAACTATGTAATGTGTCTTAGTTAATAATTTTATACAATTTATTTATACAAGAAATTACACATTTACTAGTTGATATAAAATAATATAATATTTTATATTCTCAAAAGTAATTAATTTTTTGGATTTGTTGCATATATATATATATATATATTACATAAAAGAACCTATACAATTTTTTCACTTTTTATTAATAAGCTTTTGAAACAATTTATTTTAATTCTTTTTCACTATAGTTCAGTAATTGGCCTCGTCTTCTATTTATTATCATTGCATAATGCATGCCTTTATCAAGAAATATTTTCTTTTCAAAACGAAATCTATCACTTGGGAGTTTTTCGTTAACAAATTTTTGATAAAATAAAATGACAAAATTTCTAATGTAGTGTTATAGATAAAAAAAACCTTATACACCTAATATTAATATATAATAACACAATATTTTCTATTTTCAAAGGTAATTTAACTTTGTTATCATGTTGTATTAATTTCTGTGACATAAAATAATATATATTTTTTAACCATTGATTAATAATTTACTAACACAATTTTAAATTTTGACAATTATTCTCTTAATATGTTCGAACTTTGATGATGAACCAAATAATGTATCTTAGTAAAACAAATTTATAGATATTATTTACATAAGAAATTATACATTTTATAATTAATATAAACTAATATAATATTTTAGGTTCTTAAAAGTAATTTAAATTTTTTTGTTGCATCAGTTATTTTTATGTAAAAAAAACCTCTATAATTTTTTCACTTGTTATTAATTATTAAGTTTTTAAGATAGAATTTAGTCTAAATGTACTAACAGTATAAAATAATTTTACACTATCAGCCAATAGAAATAGTGAAAAATGTTAACTCATACAAATAACCACCCATTATAATGAGGGATCCATTATGATTTTTCATTTTTTCCTATTTCTATTGGTTGATAATATAAAATTATTTTATATTGTCAGTGCATTCCAATTAAACTATTTAAAATAATATATTTTAATTTTCTCACCATTTTATTAATTTTTTTTCACATTTAACTTCCCAAAAATTTTACTTGCTAGATTTTTCCGATATTGTGTAGTAATTACACTTACAATTATTATATTATTCACTTTATTTTGCAATTAAAATTCACTTTAATTTCCATATATTATATGATTCAAATAATAATATAATTTATAGTTAAAACCTACCCTAATTTTTAATGATTTAGTTGCACATGAAAATTAATCTTTTATCTTTTAGGTTAATTAGATTAAAATTTAAATCCTTACCAAAAAAAATTAAAATTTAAGTAATTACATTAATATCTTATCTCATGATAAGATAAAAATAATTTTATAAATTTAAAAGTATAAACTTAATTTTATTTTTTAAAGAAAAAAGTAAAATACTTTTACTTTTAAATTATCTAATTGTCAAATTTAAAAACAAGAAGCGACCTTAACAGCAAGAAAATTCAATATATTTTTGCTTTTTTTTTTAATCACTATCGTACCTTTCTTTCAAAAGTATCTTTATTAAAAGCAACTATAACAAAATGTTAGCTAATCGATGCAACCCACGAGCATTATCTTTAGTTTAATTGATATAATTTCCATTCTAAAAATAAAGTACTTAATTTTTAGTATTATTATTTAATTATATGTTGATATATTATTTTTCAAGTTATTAAATAATTTGGCATTCTAAATGTTTATTATCACAGTAAAAAATATTTTAATAATTTAAAAATTTGTGATTGAATATTAATTTAAAAATATTTTACACTAATTCATGAAAAGTATTATGTAATTCGTCTTTTTGTTCATTAGTAGTTCACAAAACTAATAAAAATTCTATGATGCACGCTAAATACATGTACTGAAAAAGTTATCAACTAGCTATCAATTATGAATAAATAATAAATCTTAAAACCCCCCGTAAACAAGTCAAATTAAAATACATACTTTCACTTCCTTTTTATGTTTGCCTAAAAGGATTCATGTTATTTTACTGTACTAACAGCCTACTATCATTTAATTTTTATTGACCTACGCAGTTTTGGATAATACCCCAAATATATTCAATTTTTTATCATTAAGGAAAATTAGATAATTAAGAGATATTTTGATACTTTTTATAATAATTTTTGTTTCCATAACATGAGAATGTTTCATTTCCAATTCTTATGATTGGAATAAAATACTATCTAAATATAGGGATATAATTTTCTTGAAAATAATTAATATTTAAAAATATTTTTTTAAACCTCAAAACAAACATAAAAATATATTATTTTTAAGTAATTATTCCCGAAAATAATTTTACATACATTGAATTAGATGTCCCCCGAGGATTGTGTTATTTTATTGTTCTAACAACCAACTACACTGTCATGAATAAACAGTGGCGACGTCTTTGGTGCATTGGAAGTGGAAGTTGTATGGTGCAACTTCCTAATTTAATGGGTGGGAGTTGATGATGTATTGATCCACCAATTATAAGCGATGTATCATAATAATTTTTAAAATTTATTTGTATAATTTGAAATTAAATAAAATTTTATCTATATCATCTTAAATTAAATAGATTTTTTGGGGAATATTTCAGGACCTCACAGATAAATTTTAATTATTTTTAAAATATCTGTAATGCATTATAGTAATTCTTAATCTTATTTGTGTGATCTTAAAATTAAATAAAATTTTATCTACATAATCCTAAAATTAAATAGATATTTTTTAGAATATTTTATGATCATATAAATAAATTTTGATCACTTTTAAAATATATTTAATTATAATTCTAAAATTTATCTAAAATTTAAAAATTACTATAATACATTATAAATGTTTAGTGTATAAATACATCTTTAAATCATACTTATACATCCTTACAAGGTGCATGGTGCCTTGGACTATCTTTACAGGGTGCATGGTGCCTTGCAAATAAGGGAGACCATAGCATTTGCCGAATAATAGCACTTCTTTTTAGTATCATGTGATGAGCATCTTTACCTTGGACTATCTTTTAATTTTATAATTTATCAACTCATTTTCCACGCACACATTACTTTTGACCAATAATTAAAGAATTTTATTTTTGATATATTGTTAATATAAAAAAAATTTATATAAATATCTTATTATATATTATTATATTAGTAAAAATATTTAATTTAATTATTTACTACCTTAATAACTGACAAATAAAAATATATAATTAAATAATAATATAAAATTTATTTACATATGCACCAAAATTAATCTCATAATCAAATACAAAAGTAGATGACCAATAACCCACTTGTTATTTTTGACCAATAATTAACTACAAAAGTAGATGAACAATTCACGTGAAAGAATGGGCGTAATATTTTCGAAGATTGTTTCACTATTCCTACTTTTTAATAGAAACATCAACATTTAAACATTAAAAAAATCAACATTTAGAGTAATTATGTTAAATATTTAATAAAATATAATAAATATAATATTTATAAAAATATCATAATAACCCACAAGCCACACACAAAATGATCTTATTAATCGTTATTTTTATAAAACCATTAGGATTGATTTAGTGATGAGAAATTTGGGTAATCTATATGAGATCTTAGATTCAAATATTATTGCTGTGAATATTTAAAAAAAAAAAGAATTGTTACTTTTATGTCAATTTCAAACAAGACAAAATATTAGGCATCATTTTCATCTTTACGGTATGCGCATTATCTCAATTATGATGTGAAATCATCATATACAATTGAAAATAAATCAACTTTTGAAACTTTAATGTTTTATTGCGTTAGAAAAGTCAATGACCTAAGAGGTAGCCATTATTTTCATCTTTATGCTGTATGCGCATTATCTCAATTATGGTTTGGAATCGTCATTTTTTTTTTTTGGGGGTACGTCAGCAAATAATTCAGAAAAAATAAAGAGGAATTATCTCATGTACACAACACCAGCAAAATCAGACAGGAGAATGTGACCTAAACCACCATGAGGAGAGTCCCAAACATTAGAAGTCCCAGAGGTCGCACCAAGCTTGGCAAGGAAATCAGCAGCCTCGTTCCCTTCACGATATACATGTTGAAGCTTGCACACCCAATCCCTTTCCAAAAGAACCTTAATATCTCCAATAACGGCAGCATATCTCTGAAACTGAGATTTATTAGAAGACGCTAAACAAACAACGTCAATGTACTTATAACAATGTCCAAGCCATGTCCAAATTACCTCGCCTCAAAGCAAGAAGCTCCAAACAAAGAATAAATCAACTTTTGACAATGTTCCATGCTATGCAATGTGTAATTAAGGCGTACTTATAACAATGACAAGCGTTTTCTTCCCCTCCTCCCCTCTTTAATATTAGATTTTTTTTAAAAGTATTTACACAAAACCAATAATGAGAAAGGATAAGATTGAATACTCATTATCTGTTTTGAATTTAGAGTGGATAGTTACATTCTAGATGATGGATAGTTATTCATAAGATTAATAAGATTAAATAGTCGTTGTAAAGATAGTTACGATCTGGAAGACGAAGATTTCATTTTTGACCTTTTAAATCTTCACCTATCAAAACATATTAAATGAGAATTTAAACGTCATGTAAAATGGCTGTTGTAGCAAACAAAGAAAAGATCCTACGATTTCAAATAGGAAAGAAAAGATAAATAAAAAGACGCTAAAGTCACCACACCTAGTGCAAGTGCAACAGTTTCAAATAGGAACTAAATAATAGATGAATAGGGCTTCTTTTTATGATTGACCCAATGGCCAGCAGGACTTCTAGAGATTAGGGCTTCTTTTACAATTTAAACGCTTAAACAAGACTTGTAAAATTATTTACATCAATATAGAGAGGATCTAGCAAAATAAGTCAATCTTAGGGCCCCATCATGCAACCGTAAGTTGTAAGGCCTCTCACACTGTAACTTATGAAGTGGCGTATGTACGAAAGTTCACTCAAATCACATATGATCAAAATTAATTGGCACATATGACAATTAGTGCAACTGGCTTATGATTTTCAAGTCGACGAAGAAAATTAATTGTTCATTTTTTTTTTTAACGAGGAATTAATTGTTCATCGTTAAAAGAAAAGCTAGCCGTAAAGATGAAAGTCAAGTACCTGTGTAAGTTCTAATTATACTAACGCCTGCCCCGTGCCCCGTGCGGTTTATTAGATCCTGTGCTTTCCCTCAGGTGCAACCTTTTCCTAATCACGCGATCAAATATGTCCAACACCTTGGCAACGTGATTACTCTGTTGCCTCCTCGCCACTTGCGGGTCAACCTACATAAACATGGGGAAGAAATCCGCAATATTCGGCGACCCAGCAAGCTTCGTGATGTTCGTCACCACGTCCTTGAACTCTCCGGCGGTGTCCGAAGTCTGGGCAAAGTCCTTGGAGAAAATGGTGTTTGGCAACATGTTTATGGTGATCGTGAACGCTTCTGTTCCAATATCTATTGCTTCAACCGGTTTGGCTGCACTTGTGGACATTGCTGAGGAGTTGTTGCACCCTCCCGCGCCTGACATGTTGGCTTTCACCGAGGGTACCCTTGTGTTGGCCAATGTCAAAATCATAGTTGTTAAACTCGGACTGGTGATCGGCCCGGCCGAGGCATTGGGTCACTGAGTCACTGGTTGAATCGGATTTAATTAAATAAATATATAAAAATATAATATAATTCAAATAAATATATAATATATATTATTATTGGCATATTATAACACAACAGGTTATCTGACCTACTGGTAGTGGAGCGCACCCTGTATAGTCTATGGACAGGGTTTGAATCACACCAGTAAGGATTTTTTAGCTCAAAATATTTCTATATCAAAACCGGTTGAACCCGAGTCGAGTTATACCAGGTTGACTAATTTATAGCCGGTTCATGCCAGGTTTAACCGGTTCAGATGCAGATCTAATTTGAATAAAAAAAAATTGAACCAGAGAAGTCACTGGTTCACTGGTTTCCGATCCGAACCGGCTGATCCAGTCCGATTTTAATAACTATAGTCAAAACACTCAATCCACACCCTCCGAGTCTGGCAAGTTTCTTCATTAGAGCACCTCCTTACTTCATCAAAAATTGATTCCAATATACCCATGCCTGATTTAAGCATTTCTTCCATATCCTCCTTTGTTGCAAAGGTCAGCAAAAATTTATATTTTCCCATATCCCTCGCCTTTGATATACATCCACACAGCGTGCATAATCTTTCTGCTAGCAGTTCTACATCCTTTAGCTCAATAACTTCTCCCATAGTGGACTTTTGAAGCCATTTCGTGTTATCAGCTACCGCTTCCCTATATAACACCTTTCTCTTGCACATGTGATATTTCTCCTCATTTTCAAAGTCATCTCTTTTACATTTTTGTTTAATTAATCTGTAAATCTCTATAGTTTTACTTCATTTTCAATTAGATTCTTATAATTTTAAAATTTATAACCAGATCCCTATATTAAAAAAAAATTTAATCAGGTCCGTACCTATATCAACCATTATAAAAATGTGAGAGTTAATAGAATACTCACAAAATGCTCTTTGACTTCTTCTCTCCTTCACTCTCACCTTTCCTTCCTCACCACCCACCACCCTCCACCACAGCCACCCCCATAGGTTACCAGTGGCAATGTTGCACAAGTCCCTACCGTAAACCTACACTGCCTTCATGTAGCTCATTAGGGACTAGCAGCTTTGGCTATTTCCTTGGCACTTAACTTTAGCTCACTCTTGTATAGTGGCAGTGTTGTAATAGCATTCAAATTTCATGTGCTCAATGGCGGACCGCCTGAGGACTCTTATGTGGTTGCCGATGCAGAGTGCTTAGCGATTGCTTAATAGTTTTGCAACTCAGTGCTTGAGTAATACTATTTTTCATGTGCTTTGATATGCTTTTGAAGATATGAGAAAGTGAAAGAATAGGCAAGTTTCTAATGCTTCCTTTTTTCTAATGTAGCTGGAGCATGGAATTGATGGCAAAACAAAATGCTAAGCTAAATTTTTTGATTTTATAACATGGTTATAGAGCAAAGCTAATGCATTTGAGTATGTTGACCAAGTTTTAGAGCATTAGTATCCTTATGTAGAAGAGGGGAACAATTGTGACTATGCTATTTATTGATACTCTTGAGGCTAGGGATGCCACATGCATTGTCTGCAATCTATATAGGAATTGAATCAATTTATTAAAGAAATGGCTTTTGCCTAGGAGGAGATGGGCAGAGGGAGGTGGCATCTTGGGAGGAAGTGGGAGGTGAGACGGAGGAGAAGTTGGAGGAATAAAGAGGGTGATGGTGTGTTTAGAGTGCATTACATTAAATGGGTGCATTGGTATTTTATACTATTTTTAGCTATAGATCTCAACAAGATGTATGGTCTACTCTTTTTATCAAGTGCACCACAATATTGACTAAAAAAAAAATTCCCCATGGACTTGATTAAAAATTTTGTTTAATATAAGGATCTAATTATAAATTTTAAACTATATGACCTAATTAAAAATTGAGTAAAACTATAAGAACTTGTAGAATAATTAAACCTTGTTTTGTTTTTACTTTCATGCCTTTGCACGGGTAGGATTCTTCTAAGTCAAGGCTTCCTTGTAGCTCTTTCCATCCCTAAAGTCATTAAGATTCATGTGGGGTGGTTCACTTTTTTGCTTCATATTCTGCTTATTTCTAGGCTACTGCGATTTTATTCTAAATAGGCGTCCTTCATGTTTTCTTGCATAGACTGCCAAAGTAACACTAATAATACAACCTCTTATCTTCATTCAGTCCAAGTTGGCCATTGCTTTTAAGGGGTGTTTTGTAGGGGAAATGTTTATACATTTCTAGGAATGTGAAATCTATACTTGACAGGGGATTTGAGGTGACATTTCTGGGAGTATTGCATTTCTAGGAAGGAAAATCTCCCTCAAAACACTCCCACCACCGCCAATGGGAAAACATTCTCATGGGAAGTAAGGGTGTTCAAAATCGATTTAAATCGAATTAAAACCAAAAATCGATCAAAAAAATCGAAAATCGATTAAAACCGAACTAAATTGGTTTTAATTAGTTCTTGTTTTATAAAAATCGATCGGTTTGGTTCGATTTTTGGTTTTAATTTCTAAAACTGAACCAAACCGAATTAAACCGATAATATATTACACATTAATAATTATATATGTACATGAAATATATTACATATTATATATTACTTATCCATATCTATACTTTTACAAATATATATGTAAGTATATTCTTTAATATTTTAATACTAGAATTATTCAAGTATTCTTATTATATCTTAACTCAATATTTTAGATTTATAATTATTTATTAAATCTTTTAATTTACTCAAAATAAAATTTATTTTTTATACTTTATAAAACTTTTTTATTAAAAAATCGAAAACCGAATCAATCCAAACCAATTTAAATTGGTTAGATTTGGTTTGGTTCGGTTTCTCAATTATAATTAAATCGAATTGAACCGAACCGAAATAAAATTTATTGTTTCGATCAGTTGATTTTTTCTCCAAAACCAAATCAAATCGAACCACAAACACCCATAATGGGAAGGAAATATTTCTTATAGTGAAAACATCAAAATATCCTTGTCGCCACTCAAAGCCACCCTCCATGAATCACCAGCCGGCCACCCACCACCTCCATCAAGGATATTTCTGGAAATAGGTAAAAATATTTCATAAATTAAATTTGTATATTAAACACATCTAAAACATCTATCCGAAAAAGTTATTTTTGAAAATAATCCCAAAAATAAGAATTCATTCTGCCTGTCATATGTCCTCTTAGAGCCTCCTCATTAAGAGTATAGCGTACAAAACTAAATAATAGATCCTTTTGTTTCCGTTTCTTGAACGATAAGAATGCATCCTTTACTTTTCCATCATAGCTACGGAGTTGTCATAACTAACCCTTTGACATAGTGGGAAGATTGTCGACAAAGCGTGTGAATATCTCGCCATTCTCTTGATACTTCTTTGCTCTAACATCTAAATTGTGACTCCAGATATTCCCCTTATACCAAGAGCTGCCATAACGCACCTCGTGCTCTACAACCTCTGACGAACTGGTTCCTTCGGGCTGTTACTAGTCCTCTGCCTCCTCGGCTTCCCATTAGAGTTTGTCACATTTCTTTAAGATTCGAAATGTTTATTTTGGTAAGGAAAATGTTTTTTTTTTTTTTTTTTTTTTTTTTTTTTGTATATAAACACATCAACACACCTTTTCGTTGGCGTTTGGATTTGTTGAAAATGATAAAATAAAAAAGAAGTGTGTTATTTGAATACCCAAAAATGGGTGTCCCATCAACACCCTTTTATATCTAATCGTTCAATCTATTTAATTTCATATTTTAGATTATTTTTTCAATTTTTTCTAAAATTCTAGTGGGGTGTCCTTGGGGGGTGTTGGGCTTTACAATGTCCAAAAAACATTTTCTGATTAAAAAAACTCAATAATTGTAACCGTCGATATGAGTGTCGAGAGTTATGTTGGATGTTTGTATACAAATAATACAAACCTTTTGGTAATAATTTCGGCGCGTAACAGTAGATAATTAAGTCTAGATTTTCCAAATCGTATAATCGGGGGTGCAAATATGAATAATGGGCTTCACTTATAAGAGTGTCCTTCGGATCATTTAATTTGTGCATTGTATGAATGTATGTACACACACACATATATATATATTAAAAAAATAAAAACTAATATCTTTATAAGTAAAAATTTTAAGGACTAAACTTACATAAGTATAAGATATAGAAATTAATATTATAAAAACAGAAATACAAAATTTAAAAAATAAAAAAATAGAGATTAATATCTAAAGGGCAAAAAAAAAAAAAAATACAGAAATTAAGATTCAAATTAAATTGAACCCTCTCATTGACCACAAGGACCATCAAATGCACCGCTGAGCCAAAATTCAAAATGCTCGCTCATGTGAGAATGCGTTCATTCATAGGCTTGAAAAACGCAAGTGGCACCAGTCTTCTTTAGGACAACTAAATCCCAAGCTTCTACCTTGGCAAAACCATTTTGTCTCGATTTTAACTTACATTACATTTTCACAACGAGCTAGACCTATTGTTTGAACACCACCCCCCCCCCCCAAAAAAACAAAAAAAAAACAAAAAAAACGACCAAAAAAAAAACTGTCATAATTTCATTACTTGAGGGGGCAGCATCATCAGCCATGTGGCTGTTTAATTAATGTCTATTGAATAAGATGAAGGGACAAAATGGCCCATATGGCATGCATGCAGGATGGAATCTACCGCTGTTAAATTGAATGTTCACTGATAACGCACGTGGCATCCCCCTAGCGCCTGCAGTGCAACCCCTTTTGAAGGAGAAGCAAGCCGTATGGGAGTGGTTTATCCCCTCTGTAATGTTTTCTGGCAATTTTTTTTCCACATTCTTATTGCATGATAGTTTGTTTGATATCTCGTCCAACTAATTTCTTTGATGATGGTGGTGTTGAGATCATTAAAGGAAAGTATAAGAGTATACTCACACATTTGTAGTTTTCACAATTGCTGATATGTCAAGTTAACAGAGGATTGCACTTGCGTTATGTGACAGCTAGATTGGCAGCCTCTGAGTGATTGTTAGTTGGAATTTTATTGATTTCGATGGCTTAGTAACTGCATGTATTTTGAGATATAAAGCTTCTATAACTTTGATATTCAGGAAAAATTCTTATATTCTCAATAGAGGAAAACATTATCTTCCTTCACTATACAAATTCACCATTAAATCTTCTCTCTCTCTCTCTCTTTTTTCTTTCTTTCACAATCAAAATTAAAAGTCAAGATATGAAAATATGACTCAGTATTCAATTATGTTCTAAAGTTGTACTAGTGTGCAAATGTGTACCCCAAATTGGAGTAGATTGCTAGTGTGCTCATGGAGTAGTCATGGTTGGCCCCATGCTTGGCAGGCGAAGTGAGTGCCTTGGTATCATAGAATATGTGCTTTTAATGCTTTAGTTAATAGTTAAGGTTTTCGAACCATGCAAATATTTCTCAGCTTTGTATTAGGTATTGTTTTCTCTCTCTACACAGCAGGGTTGAAAGTGCTTTAAAAGTTGTTTTGTATCCAAAATGAGAGATATAATAAACTCACTTTTTCTACCATGTATATTTATAATGTGATGCAAAACTATTCATGTTCTAATATGTATTATCTAAAATTATATAATATTTGTTGGTTTTAATCTTAAGTTGAGTTTAATATGAGATAAAAATAAAGAGAAATTTCATAAATCTAATTCATACAAATTTTTAGTTTATTTTACTCCAATACTAAATTTACCCGTATGTTTAATTAGATTCTGTTGTACTAATTTCTTTATTGGAAATAATTTACTGCATTCGATTGTTAATTAATGAAAGTTTATTAAAAAAAAAAAAAGAAAAAGTTGAATGTTCGAAGGCATATATGCAATATCAAAGAATAGCTGACAATGTCTTGATTGTTTTCGTTCCTTTTATATTTTAATTTATCATGAGGTTGATTTCCTTTCTATGTTGTTTCTTTAATTTTGGTGATTCAAAAGGTACGAAGAGTAAGTGTTACTTTAGAGCATCGATATTTACATAGAAAAATTTCCACACAAACATCCACTCATCACCATTCATTATTCTCCTTTTCTCCCTTTCTCCTTTTATGCTTATGTGATTAAAACATCAGTGCAAGTAGTACTCCATTTATTTTATACAACTTTCCAATCACAACAGGACAGAAGTGCACGCGTACCCAATAGTGACCCTGCAACCTTTCTTATCGTGAGCTCAAAATATAAACGTGTAGGCAAGGTGATAATAACAAAGACCAGCTCACCAGTCCTTCAAGTCAACTACAATTTGTAGCTACAAAATTAGAGGTAATTCTTTCTAGTTAATTACAAAACTCATGATTTTCAAGGTATAATTTTCCTAGAACTTACAAATGGAGGTTGACTCATTTTGTTAGCCTTTTTTGTTTATATATTACTATGATTTGGATTCGATTATCAAATTTTCTTATTGATGGATAATCTATTAATATTTTATAAGCACTTAATTGTTCGAAAACATGCCATGATCCTAGATTAAGATAAATCTTTCTTTTAACCTAAATTTTTGTTATTCAAAAAAAAAAAATCCTAGAACTAATTATTGCACAACATATTCATATCATTCTATTCAAAATTTGTTCTACATCCTATATAATACCAATCAGCACTTTTAGTTGTACAAGATCAACCATGAACTGAGTCTGATTCAGCAGGGACGTTCAGAACGACATGCTTTAAGAATATGTTGAAGATAAGAGTAAAAAATCTTACAACAAATGGTCCAGCAGCTATAATTAGGACATAACGGAAATTGACGGAATCCCCTGGGGATACAGCAAAAATGGCTGATCCATAAGTCACAGCCATGGAAATGGTGGCAACCCATATCTCAAAATTGAAAGGGAACTTGTGTGTGAGTGACAAGATGACCAAGATGCAATTGGAGAAAGCCAAAGTATTGAAGGTGAGGAATACATAGTAAGCTTTCTTCTGAGAAGCATATATGGCTCTCCCAGCTTTGGGTCCATCTTGCCAAACCCCACCAGGAGGATTCACCCCAGCTTGAAATGTAACTGCTGCAACCAAGGTGAATATTATTAGAAGAATATTCCTAATGTCACTTGGTGTGTCCCTTCCTTCATCAAACTGAAAATATCTAAACCAATTCTTCCTTGTACCAATTGGAAGACTAATTTCCATTTTTTTGGTTTTGATCAAAACTCGTACTATAATAGTTGATCAATTGGGTGAGTTATATATACAAAATTTCAACACAGAAATTGAGGGAGAAAAGTACACCACGAAACCAATTTTGAGTTGGTCATCGAGGAAATGTCTTGTTCATCTGTTGTTATTCAAATTTGAAAAAGAGGACCGTGGACGACGTGAATTCCTTCTATTGCTTAACAACTGAAACCCAGACCCAGTCAAATATTTGTCTCCTCATATAACATTGTAAGACTTTAATTTTGATGTATTAAGTATAATATCTATATTATTATTTAATATTATGTTGTCATTTTATTAACCATAGGTGTTAAAACTCATTAAATGATGGCTAAAACTCATTAAATGGTATAATAATATATCGCTAAATATAAGTATGTCATTATTTCACGTGGCAATCTTTAAAATTTAATTTATAATAATGTAATGACCTAATTATCTTGAATATCCAGTATAGAGTTGGAGGTGAAGTTTTAAATTTTTGAAAAAGAAATATTAATTTTATATCTTTATATATTTAAATGAATAAAAAATTACAAAAATTTAACTATGCAATATAACATATTCAACACTAAATATCTTGTATTTATAAATTTAATAAAAAATTCACAATATTTAAATCAAATGTGATATTGATAATAATCAGTGGTGAGTTTTGGTTTAATTAATTTTACAATTTAGTGATAAAACATTTTATAATTGAAAAAAATATATTACTATTAAAAAATATTAGAATATTTTTATTATTATTTTAAAGTAAATTTATCTAAATAATTGATAAAGTCATTTTATGTAATTTTAATTAGTGTATCAAATAGTGACAAAAGAAGATTACTACACCAGGGGACGGCTGTTTATATATAAAAATATGAATATATGTATATATATAAAGACATTTTTTTCAGTTGGTGTGAAGGCATTTCGAAGCAAAGGTACAGGATCATCTTCGCGTTTATTGTTGAACGTTCCAAACTAGCAATCTGTAGGGACAATTATCCACTTGTTCGGCTTGGTATGAACTACGAGGTTAATTTCAATTCTTTTATCGATTTATTAAAGATAAAAAATGCCCTCCGAGAGATCAAGCGTACATAAAATATTTCCACGACGAAAATGTATCTAAATCATGTCCATTACCATCAAAATTACTCGTAGAGAAACCGATTATCATCAACTCTACAAAAAAACCTCTAACTGAACCGAAATTTACATCTCTTGTCAATATTTTATAGTGATAATATGTTCTTAGACCAAACGACGGCACAATAGGGAATAGAGCATTAGTACTATTGGATTAAATACACAAAAATGAGGGCGTGAAAATATGTACATTTGAAGAGACACAAAAATATATAAGATTAAATTTAATATATTGTCAATGTTAAGAATTCGTATAGTCAATTAATTATATTTTATTATATGCACGACCTTTAATATAATATTTATAAGAGTCAAATATTTTTATTAATATAATAATATATAATTAAATAATTATGTAAAAATTATTCATGCAAATAATATATCAAAATTAAATCCAAAACATATCACAAAGCAAATCATCAACTGACTCCTACTTGTCAAAACTACCGGGTCCAAACTCTGGTGTTATCCAACGATAAAATTGATTTGGCATGTTTTAAATCCAACATCCGACGAGCTTACTGGTTGGTATATATGTCTCCCTCATTTCGTTTATTGATTGTGCATGTTAGATAATGCGTTTTTCTTGACATTAGCTTTAATATGGGGTTTTCTTATAACAATTTATTAGATTTCTAATTTTTTCCTTGATTGCTTTTAAATGATGAAAAAATCTTTGATTTCGTTAGTAAATATTCAGTGATTTCCTCGTGATCGTAGGTAACCTACTATTTGCGTTCCTCCATAGATTCATCAAGTATAAGAGAGTTCAGCACAATAATTGATGGAGACGAGGGATCTGAATGCTTACAAGATATAGTCTCGTGTACTTGGTGAAGCTTGAAGAAGTAAGGTTTCAACCGAAAGATGTTATCCGAGAGAGAGAGAGAAAGAGAGAGAGAAGAGGAGGAGGAGGACTACATAAATAAAATTTAGAATATCATAAAGCTTATGATTTACCCAATGGGCAACAGGACTTCTAGAGATTAGGGCTTCTTTTACAATTCAGAGGCGTAACACAACTTTCAATAAGGAATAAGTTGTGGACCAAGTAAAAGTATTTACTTCAATGTCGAGAGGATCTAGCAAAATAAGTCAACCCTAGTGCCCCATTATTCATAGAAATATTAAGGTGGTCTTAGATCATTACATAAAAACAACTATATAATAATCCAAAACCATCTAAACATTTTTGCATCATGCAACTGTAAGCCCTTTCACTCACATTAATCATAGCACAAATGCCACTGGATCATTTTATACATTGACTTAAATGAATTCACACTATCATTAATGAAGTGGCGTATGTACGAAAGTTCACTCAAATCATATATGACCAAAATTAATTGGCACATATGATAATTAGTGCAGCTGGCTTATGATTTTCAAGTCAATGAAGAAAATTAATTGTTCATCGTTAAGAAAAAAGCTAGCTGTAAACATGAAAGTCGAGTGCCTGTATAAGTTCCAATTACACTAACGCTTGCCCTGTACTTCGTATGGGGTATGTATGCCTACAATGTGTTCCCTTTATTTGAGTTAAATTTTAACCAATTCTTGACAAATTTTATGTTAAATACGTCAGTCTTTGAGATGTAGTTTATTAGTTCCTTTGTTATTCACTGTAGAATTAATATAATTTGACACATGGCATCTAAAACCACGTTGTTTAGAGATTGAGTATTCTAAAGGATGTCTTGCCATAATCTCACCTTCCTTACCCTTCACCCTCACCAACACTTTTCTCTAACTCTGTCACCCCTCACTCACCTTCACCCTTTATACTCTCTCCTTTCACAACCACAACCACTGCCACTGCCGCACCCTCCCCCTCACTCTCCACTGCCATCATCATCTGTTTTTCACCCTTACCCTCACCGTTCACCAATATCCCCCCTTTACTTTTAACATCCAACCACGACCCCTTCCTGAAACCCTCACCCTCATCCTCTTCTTCACCCCGTTTCTCTTCTTCCTTCACCCATGTACTCTCTTACCATTCCTTCACCTGCCTCCCTTTCCTCATCCCCACCTTCCACCATCACCACCAACCATCTCAAAACCCTTAATCTCGTTGTCATCCCATCCTCCCTCCTCCTTCAATTCCACTCCTCCTCTTGTCACTCCATTCTGCACATCTAAACTTTTCTTTACTACAAAAAATCTTATCTTTTTGGGTTATAGTTTTGTTTATGTGGACTATTTTGGGGTGAAGTGTTCATCTTTTTAGTTGTTGATTGTGCTATTTTCGATTATTTATGATAGACGATTGGTGGCTGTTGTGGCTAGTTGTGGTGTTTTTTGTGATTATTGATCGATGTTGGTGCAATATCAGTAGCCTATTGGTGGATTGTTTTGTTGAATGGGTAAAGGAAGAGGTGATATAATGGAGGAATAGGTGAACCAGTAGTAGCTAATTTTACCAAATCTAGTAAATATATCGGGTCACAAGTAATAAACATATGAATACAAGATTGTTGTTTTCACAAAGACTAAAACCAATTATCAATTCACTTGAACATGTTACTATTCAGATAAACACAATTGAGAGAAAATTGGAATTTAAATTAATACAAAATTCGTAAATAAACAAGCAATAGAAAGTAAGAATAAGCAATGGAAGGAAAGCATCTGGTAGAGGTTGATTTCATCAAAGTTTCCTGATTTTTATATTACCCAATTATTAAATTAATTCATTGCCAATATTATTACCAATCGAATTATTTTTAATTATAATCAAAACTTAATTGCTTGATACTAGGATTTTCTTAGAACACATTGAACAGGTTAATTTCTTACACTATTCTAAATCTATCATAATGATAAAAAACAAGAATTCATTTGGTTGCACCGATAAATACTTCCACTCCTGACTACTCTAACTTATGTTAATTTTTAGTTTGACTTATTCTATAAAGTGCAATGGCTTTCGACGTCACAAAATCATATATCAGTTAATAGGTGATTAGGCCAAAAATAGCATTAAGAATACCAGAAATTAAGTAACGTATTGAAAAAATAATTAAAATAATGAAACAAAATACAAAATCAGTTTTCTAATATTACATCTCCCTAATATCAAAAAAGAAATTTAGTAAGCTATAGAAAAAGAAAAGAAAATAATAATCAAGGTTATATTTACTGGAAGAGACTTATGATAGCTTTCTAGAGTCTCCAAACATTAGCCTATGTTTCCCTATCTCTAATAATGGATCATAACCCTCTAACAGAATCAAAGAATTTAAATCAAAATAGAAATAAATTGATTTTCTTAATTTTCTCCTTTTCCAAATTTTCATCCGCATTCTCTTATCGTTATCTCTTTTAATAAAGAATGTGATTCAAATTTTCAAGTAATCTCTTTTATTTTTTTCCTTTTTTGACTCAAATCAAATTTTTAAAAAGATCTTCTTTTTGCTCTTTCAAATCTACAAATCCTTATCTAATTGATCCCCTTTAATCTTCAAATCATTGATGCTAAAAATCAATTCTGCAATAAAATAAATTTAGTGAGAATATTTGCTAATTAAACTCAAAATAATTAATTTCTCACTAAAAGTATCAATAATTAAGATTTATTAAATTAATCAAAAAAATCATTATTATGAGAACAAATTTGGAAAAATTCAACCCACAAATACAAGAAAAAATAATGTATTTTCACAAGTTATCAATGAGGAGGCAAAATGATGGAGGAATGGGTGAAGAAGGAGGTGGGATGGGGTTACCAAGAGAGGATATCAACAGTTGTAGGGAGAAAAAAACCCCCAAATTAAGTGACAGTTACATAGTTAGTTAGGGACTAATAGAAAATTAATTGAGAGTCTAAAGGAGTCCGACCGTTTGTTAGGGACCATGTGCCTATTTTTTCCTTTTGTGTCAGGGACAAATGTGTCCAATGTAAAATTTGTCAAGGATCGATTGAAAGATTTACTCTTCTTATTCCTATACTTTTTCATACTAACAATAGGCGTGTTTACAACCCAGCATAACCTTGTCCTAGCTTGAAGTTATTAGGTTGAGTTCAAGTTTTAAAATTTTGACATGATATATTTTTGGATTGTATTTAAGTTATTCCTGGGTTACCCTAACCTAGCCTGACCTAACCCAAAGTCATATAATTCTTTAGATGTTAGGTTTTTTAAAAGGATTAGTGATAAATTATAATATTTTTATAATATATTTTATATAACATGATATTATTTTTATATTGATATAATTTATTTTTGAAATACATATTACAAAAAATCTATTAAATTTTGTTTCTTATTTCTAAAATTTTATGATTTTGCTATGCCTAAACTTGTCATTCGTACACTCTTATCAAACAAAAATGACTTTGTAAAGAGTGAATAATATATACTAGCAAATTTTTTCTGGTGAATGTATATACTAGCACTTTAATTTATTTCATTGAAGTTTCAAAAACAATAATGAATTTCCAAACAAAAAACAATAATGAATTTCCTTTGATACTTAGCATAATGATTTTGCATACGATGAATAGATGCATTTATATATATTTTTTCCTTTTTTATCATTGTGCAAGAATATCCAATGCAATTGATGCTCGTAAATGAAATATGGAAGGTATCAGAGCATTCTAGACAGTGTTAGACACTTTTGGACATCTATCCATAAGAAATTTAATTTGTAATTCAACTCTTTCTCTATTTTGTTGCGTAGAGATAAGTACGAATTAATTATTACATATGCTGACTCCATAGGGTAGAAGTGTCATAGTATGCAAATAAAATCAACCCTCCACCTCTTCTTCTGCCCAGAATATTTTCATCAAAATTTCATATGTTCTCAGGTCAGAACACAAAAACAACATAAACCAATAGATCACACAACAAGTTTCATCACTTTGCTTATTCAAGCAACAATGGCTTCAACCATAGCTGGCCTATACTTTGCCATAAGCAACAACGTTTATGTTGAGTCCATTCTCAACAAGTTCCCCACCATGGGCAGGAGGAACCCCTCTCCATATGGTGATGATGTCCAAGATAAGGAGGATAGTACGAGGATCCGAGTGGGTGAACTTGCCGCTTTTACTAATAGGGCCTTGACCATTGCTGTGCTATGCAACATGCATCGGTTCCCGATTCGAGTTCCTATCATCATGGTATTGACACCCCCCATTGCGAGGATCTTGGCAAGGAAATACTACGAGATTGGTATATAAGTTTATTCCGTGCACTGAATATGAATCCTTTATTTAGTTTACTTTATTCGGTAAGAACTGCACTGTTGGTTTTTCATGGGTTTGTTTTATAGGGAGAAATTCCAAAGTGTTCGGAAAGAAGGAAAAGAATGGTGTCTTATTCTATTTACAGTGTAAAATCTAAGTTATTGCACTAAAAATATAACGAAAATGACAAACAATAATAATAACTTGTAACAGTGTCGAACTATGGATGAAACAAAATTCAATTTTTCTTTACTTTTGGAATACCTGATAATTTCTCTTAATTTCAGTTACGCGTTTTCCTTGGCATTAGTCTTAATATGAGGTTTTCCTGTAACAATTTATTAGATTTTTTTTTTTTTTTTTCTTGTTTGCTATTAAATGGTGAATAAAATTTTGGATTTCGCCTTAGTATATATATTAATGACTTCCTTGCAATATAGTAACCTCTTATTTGCGGTTGCTCCATAGATTCATCAAGTAGAGAAGAGGCTGGTACAAAAGTTGATGGAGACGACGGATTTGAATGGTTACAAGATATGTACGAGGCGAAGATTGAAGAAGCAAGCTTCAAGTGAAAGATGCTGTCCGTAAGATTGAAAGGAAGAATAGAAGGATATAAAATTAGAATATCATAGAACTTATTATGGATCCAGTGGCCTACAAGACTTGTGAGAGATTAGGGCTTTTTGGCAATTCAAACGCCTAAACACAACTTTCAATAAGCAATAAGCTGTGTCCCAACTTAGCGTATTTATATCAATATAGGGAAGATCTAGCAAAATAAGTTGGAAGTTGTAATGCCTGTCACTCACGAGAAAAAGAATTCTTATTCTCGTTTTTCTTTTTTGGTTTCAAGTCCAAGCATGTCATAAATAGATACAGTTAAGAATTTATCAATAAAACTGCTCTCTTTCGTAACCCTATTTTTACGGTTTATTAGGGCTACTTCTATTTCACTTACGGCTACAATAAGAATTGTGCAATCTGTTTAGGATTCCAAACTTTATGTCGGCAATTAAGCACGCAACTCAATCATGTATACGATGGAATCATCAAAGATTTAGCCTTTTCCACGTGGAATTTCTTACTTTTTGTTTAGAATGACATTCGGTATCTTATCAATCCATTCTTAATTCCGTGATGAAATGTTAGCACGAAGCAATAGAAGCATTCATGATTCAGTCCGATTCGATAACTTGTTCCAACCCAAATTTTAATGGATCGAGTTTAAGGAAATTTTGACCCAATACATTTTCGAGTCATATTCAATTTATACTTTGGATTGGCATAGATAATTACTTAAAAGTTATTTTTTAAAAAAATATTAGTGATAAATTATAACATTGTCATAATTAATTAATACATTTAATATAATACTATATTATTTCTATATTGATATAATTTATTTTAAAACATGTTTAAAAAATATATCTTAAATTTTATTTTTTATTTTTAAAATTTTATGATTTTATTGAGCATAACCCCTCTTAAGTGAATCATATATAGGTTGCTTACTTATTGATTAATAAAAAATATCAACTATGTTAAAGTCTCTTTGGTTATGTTCTACTACGGATCCCTTAAAAGTTAAGGGATCCCTCGTTTGATTCATATCCTGATCAAAAACTTTATTTCTTACTTAAAGGGGTTTGTTTAATCCTTTCTTCCTCTCAACGAACAATTCGAGGAATAATATAAATTATCATAATTTGTATCCAAGAAAAATCAATTCTAAATTCACAAATTGAATTCTAAAATTATGAAACATAATTTTTTTTTGAATTGATAAAAAATCCCAATTTTTTTGAGTATTAAGTAAAGGATCCATGGGGAAAGTTATAGAAATTTTTTTGTTTCCATCCGTGAATGCAAACATTTATCATTCAAAGAACCTGTGGTAAGAACTATCCTTTATTTTTATTCATTTGGTCAACCCCCCACCACCATTGCTTATTGTTATTTATCGGGTATAGAATAAAATAGATCCGCTTTTTTTTGTTTCTATGAATATAATTGTTCCATTTTTCCTAAAAACCTAGAACAAATATTAATCCTTTACCCGATATTAAAAAAGATCCTCTAATTCCAATTAAGAATTCATTAGGCCCTTTAGGAATAGCACTTCAAGTTGCAAATTCTTATTCATTCCAACAGAGAAAAAATATATTCCAATGCAAAATCACATCTTCTAAGGCACAAGTGAGAGCAAAAATTTCTTACTTGGGCTAAAATCGATTGTGTAAGCCTTCCAAACTTGCATTTAATTTGTTACGAAAGCCCAACTCTAAATGTAAAGGGATAATGATGCATCGTCCATTCCATCACAGCATTTTTTATATTGTTACACAAGCATTCTGATTGTGGTTAAAGATGTTCATATATATATATATATATATATATATATATATATATGCACGCGCGCACAAATATTTTTCTCACTCAAAAGTTTTTTGAATATTAGTTGATTGTTTAATAATTGTTTTTACCTTTTAAAAATTTATTTAGAAACCTTTTAATCTACTTAAGAATAGGCTTTTAGGTCTTTAAATAAACTTTTAGGTTAAGCCAAGCCTTTAAAAATAATAAGTTAAGCCCTAAAAAAAGTCTACATAAGATAATATACTAGACTCACATTTCGTATTTGAAAAAATAAGTTAAGCCTATTTAAACTAAATTTGATTTGGCCTATTTCGACCATTATGCACAATGTCCAAATTTAAATACGTAATCTAAATGTTAGATTGATCTGGTCTAACATGATTATTAGTCACTCATTGTCAAGTACCCTAGTAAAAAACCAGATTTTGATTAATCCAATCCAACTCATCATTTGTACATCCCTCCTAAACAAAAATGATTTTGTAATAAATGAATAACATATACTAGCATTTATATTTATTTCATTCAAGAAAGTTGCTAGCTTTATCAAAATCGATAATGAATTTCCGTTGATGTCTAGCATAATGAATATGCATTTTGTGAATAGATGCTTTTTTTTTTTTTTGTTTATTTTAATCATCGTGCGCATGAATATCAATTGATGCTCTTAAATGACATATAGAAGGTATCAAAGCATTATAGGCATTAGACACTTTTGGACATCTACTAATACGAAATTTAATTCGATTAAACTCTTCCTCTATTTAGTTGGATAGGGAATAAACACTTTTGGATATCTATTATTAAGAAATTTAATTTGTAATTAAACTCTTTCTCTATTTAGTTAGCCAGTAGGCAAATATAAACCCTCCTTGGCCTCTTCTTCTACCCAAAATATTTTCATCAAAACTTCATGTTCTAAACTCAGAACAAGAAATCATCATAAACCAATAGAACACTACTAACTTTCATCACTTTGTTTTCTAGCAATGGCTTCAACCATCCGCGAGCTCATGAAGAAATACGGGAAAGTAGGACTTGGGGTTCATCTCAGTGTTTCGGCAGCTTCCATCGCTGCCCTATACGTTGCCATAAGGAACAACGTAGGTGTCGAGTCCATTCTCTACAAGTTCCCAACGATAGGTACGAGGAACCCATCTTCCCGTGATGATGATGTCCAAGACAAGGAGGAAAGTACGAGGATCCGAATGGCTGAACTTGCTGCTTCTACTAGTGGAGCCTTGGCACTTGCTGTGCTATGCAACAAGGCACTGTTCCCGGTTCGGGCTCCTATCACCATGGTGCTGACACCCCCTATTGCGAGGTTCTTGGCAAGGAGGAACATCTACAAGAGTACATGAATTTATATTGATAAAGGGAGCTGAATGTTGTCCTCCAATTAGTTTATTCGGTAAGAACTAGATTGTTGGGTTTTTATGGGATTGGTTTTGATGTTCCGAACAAAGAAAATGATGGTGTCTTATTTTATTTAGAGTTTAAATTCCAAGCTATTGCTGTGAATGAAAGTGCTGAACTATGAATGAAATAAAGTTTTTTTTTTTTTTTTGAGAAAAATGATATTTGAATATAGATATTTTGGTGTTGATTGACTGCTGAGAATTCATGTGCAAATGAGTACAAAATTCAAGTACATAACCAGAGAATTGGGTAATTAACAACAATATCATTTATCAGTTACAACCATAATCACCTAATTCTTTAGTTATATGTATCAATTTCTCACTTATTTACATATGAATCTATAATAATCGATTACATCCTAAAAATTATGTCCAAATAACAAGACTCTTTCAATTTCTCTCCGTTTCAGTTCCGCCTTTACACTTGTGGCAATTCAAGGAGACAACCATACAAAGTTAATGGATCTTTTCATTTTTCTTGTGATGATCTCATGCGAAAAAATAATATAATTAATCTATCTAAAGTATTTGTCTGATCTCTTTCTACAGGAGATCATGATGATATAAAAGAAATATAGAGACTATATGCTCTCATACAATATTAATTTTAATTGCGATCATGCTTTAGACCTGGAAATTGAATAAGAGAACCACGGGAATCTATGGTTGGATTGAATGAATAACGAAATTGAAGCCTGCTTATTAAATTTACCCCGCATGTAGTTTCCCACCTAACAAACTATAATATCTAAGCTCGTAGATTTATTTGTTGGGGGAGTTAGATATTTCATAGATTGAGCGGATCGATTTTGATTTACGATCCGCACTACAATTGTAATATAGTGGGGTATAGATTCAAATCCTTAATCTCCAATCCCATCCCATATATAATTAAATATCTGTCCACAAAGATAAGAAAAAATTATCCCTCCTTATTATCTGGCAGATATTTTTTAAGGACACACAGAAAGAAGCGCACCTTGGATAACCCAAAACAATTTACCTAGGTCATTTTTCGAGTTTGATTTGTTGCATTAGAATTTGATTGTTGGTACAATCTATCACAATGTTTTCGTGCTCTAGGTTTATTAATGTTTGGGACTGTTGGCACCATAATTGGATTGATTGTGGGGTGACAATTGAACCATAATTAGGCCTAGTTGAAGGCTGGAATGGGTTAAGGGAAGCCATTGAGTCCAAGCCAAATGTTCATCAGTTAAGAAGTAATTATAGGCCTAAAAGTGCTGTATCTGCTGAACGGAATGTTGGGTTAAGAAAAATGATCGAGTCCATGCAGTGAAGGAAAGAAGGTAGTTGGAGATTGAGGTTATGATAAAGCAGTGGTTATCACTATTAAGAACTGAGGTGCATAGAGGTTAAGCCAAGGACCATTACATGCATGAAATAAGGAAATGATGAGAATAAAAAAAGCTTATAAAAAGCTCATGCATACGGATGAAAAAAAACACACACATCAAAACGTCATGCCATTTTAACTACTTGCTTTATTTCTCGTTGCTATTCTCCTTTTTAACTTTATGTTACTTCTTTATTTTCATTGTTAGTCTTCAAAGTTTTGCATAAACTCATTGATTGATTAATACAAGTTCGATTTTTCTCCAATTTTCGTTGATCGATTCTGCACAAAGACTTGCTCTTGTTAATCATTTGAGGATTTCATTTTTTGAGGAAGGCAAAGTATTCTCCTTAGCCTCAACCGTCTTAACTTTGGTAATATTTAAGAGTGTGTTTTCGGATAAGTTTCCTCAGAGAGATTTAGCCGATTATATTTTCATCCAACACAAATTTGGTATGCCCAGTGGGATAATCAAGATCAGGTTAGCAAAAGTTTCGATATGAATTCAACAAATTCAAGTTCGCCCTCAAGGCAGAAAGCTGGAGGACAACCAGCTACATACATGATTGCTTTGACTACATCCCAAGGGGTGACTTCAGAACAGCCGAGTATAGTTGCTATCTCCCACCACCAAAGGCCCTAATAGTACCTCCTAACGTGGCTAGCTCAACCAGACTAGACACGAGGAAAGGCAGCCGTTAGTAATGTTTGCATCTTTCATTAGAAAGCGGATTGAAACAGGAGTATCTGATCCGATGAAAGAAGTATCTAAGCAATTAACTAAGATAGTGAAGCCAATGGTGCGAAATAAGATGTAGCTTGTTCAACAACAGTAGAAGGAGATGTCACAAGTCTATAACCATTCAACTGAGGCCATGCAAGAGAGTGGACCTAAAGCTGCTAATGAAACAATAACTTTCACTGGGGGGCACTAAGGGCCTCAATTGGGTCAAGTGTAGTTAATTAGAAGACCCCCAATGTACCAAAGAACTTAGGACACCGTCCTGGCAATACAGGTTCTTAAAGTAGTTTTAATAATAATTGGGACCAATTTGCATATACCAATTCTATTCTAATGGCCAATCTAGTGGTTGAAACAAATTGCCCTTAAGGAGATATGCAATAGAATATTCATAATTCAAGGGCCAATAATCAACTAATTGGGGGATATGCAACTCAGAGCACAAGGTCATTTAAGCCTATATATGCACAATCACAAGCTTATGTCTCCCAACTGATAAATATATCTCAACAGTCGATTGATCCTCCACCTTATATACAACCTCGGAATTGGGTGCCTTAAGAAATCGAACATGGGCCCAATTGGCAAGCAGCACCTATTCAACCTCAACCATATACTAAGTCGAGAGAGGCTATGCCTCAGTTGATTGATCCAAATATGATCATTGAGATTATGAGGAGATATTTTGGTGTACAACTAAGGCCCTTGAAGAAGCCAATGTATAGAAAACCATATTCAGAATGGGTAGATAAGGTTCAATTCCCAAGAGGTTTTAGGACTCTAGATTTCACTGCATTGCATTTTCTGGAAAAGATGTCGAGTTTACGATGGAGCACATCAGCCGGTTTATAGTGAATATGCTGAGGCTAGCCAGAATGATTTCTTGAGGCTACAACTTTTTCCTTTGTCTTTAACTGGGGTAGTATTCACTTGATACTCATCATTACTCTCAAATTCTATACAAAGCTGGGTCAATATGGAACAATTATTTCATGGCAGATTCTACAAGTCTCAACCAAAGGCTTTTGTGCTAGATCTATAGAGTGTTAAGCAACAATCTAATCAGCTTATAACAGAATTTTTGAAAAGATTTAGAAGAGTCAAAGGAAAATGTAAAGTGCAATTTCCTGAAGTTGATTGTGTCTCTATTGTTGTGAATAATATGAACCCTCAATTGAGGGAGAAGCTAATTGTCTCGAAATATTGTAACTTGGCCCAGCTCTATTGGAAAACAACTCGAGTCAAGTAGTTCAACAAGATTGAGAAAAAGCTGGTAAAGTCCTTAATTACCACTCCAAAGTTGGAGCAGGCCACTGAGTTGCCTAAGAATTTGGACAAAATGGTCACCGAGCCAACGGAGGAGTTGGATGTGAAAGCTTTACTTATCAAGTCCACTAAATTCATTAGAGAGGGCGAATATTCAGAAAATCTGCTGGATGATATTCTGAATAATGATGACTTATCGGATGAGCTCCAAGATGACCCAGCTACTGTAGCTACGATTGGGATTATTCCTATGACGTTTGCCAATCAAGATGACAATTCTTAGTACGTGGAGGGAGATGTACTCGTAGAAGAAGTCGAGTGTGAAGCTTTGGTACTAGCAAAGCCATAAGAGATAAAATTCAAGAAGTGGACTAAAGCTAGACACCTTAGACCTCTCTACATCAAGGCTCATGTGAATGAAAAGCCCATTACTAGAGTCTTAATTGATGGTGGAGCTGTGTTTAATGTGATATCTTATAGTACGGTCAAGAAGCTTGGGAAAAGCCACAAAGACCTCAAACTAATATGACTATGTCTAACTTTACCGAGGGAAATACTCCGGCATTAGGTTTTCTTATTGCCGAGCTCATAGTAAGGTCCAGAATAACTAACACATTGTTCTTTGTGGTGGATGCTAGACTAAGGTACACTATCTTGTTAGGTAAAGAGTGGATTCACGTTAACCAATGCGTATCTTCTACACTCTATTAGCAACTTCAATTTTGGAATGGAGACCAGGTTGAAATGGTAGATGTAGACTTGTTCCCTTTCATGGTCGATGTAAGGATGCAGGATGCCATGCTCTAGTCTCCAAAGATTGAGCCTATCTCCTGGCCCTAAGATGTACACTAGAATTTGTTGAGTCCTTCAACCTATCATTGGACAAGTTTGAAATTACACTAAAGGCCAACCCACGGCCTACAAAGAACCATGGTGGTGGAGCATAAAGAGCAAGTATTGCAAGAGGTTTTGTAATGTTTAACATGGTATTTTGTTAAATCTAGAATTCAGGAAGGTATTACGGAAACACCGTTAGTCGAGAAAGACCAAGCAGAAGATAAGAATAATGAAGGTCAGAGTCCAAAGAATAAAGAAATTCAAGGGTAGATCCAAGTTCAGGATCATGTTCAAACGGTTGAGACATCAGCTAAGAAAGTTCAAATGACAGAAGCTGAGTTATCAGAGAACTTAATTGACCAAATTCTCATTGATGATGATCTATTTATTCTAACAGATGATCTACAAGATGATGTCACCTTAGCGGCTACTATAGGAATTTTGCCTTTTGAGTTTGTTGTGAGAGAAGATCAGCTAATATAATTAGATGGTGATGAGTGGGTCGAGGAAACTATATGGACTACCTTAGGCAATGATACAGATGCAACAGGAGATGATTTGAAAAAGGAAAAAAATCAGATGACATAGAGGAAGTCATTATGTTTGAAAAGCCCCAATTGGTCAAGCATTCAAAACTACTCTATATAAAGGCTTATATTGATGGCAGGCCAATCAGCCGAGTATTGGTAGATAACAGCGTTCTCATGAATGTCATGCCATTGGGAATCTTAAAGAAGTTGGGCAGGATTCAGAAGGATCTTAAAAAGACTAACATGAAGATGACCAACTTCATAGGAAAAAAGTACAACATGCCTCTGGATATAAATGATACGTGATATCAATACTATAGAAAATGATAATCAACCATCAGTCGATGGAATCGACTGATTGGAAATAAGAGTTAATCCAATATCTGGCTAATTCGTTAGTTCAAGTTGATTTCAAGCTTGAAACAAAAAGCACTAAAATATGTGTTGATTAATGATGAAAGAAGTCAAAAAGGGGTATTGGTCAAGTGCTTGGATAAAGATGCGGCTTTGAAGGTAATGAGGGAGGTCCATGGTGCCTGTGGAGCTTATAAATCTGGCTCTAATATGAAATTGTTGATTTGTTGGTATGGATATTGTTGGCTAACTATTATAGTCCATTACTTTACTTATACTAGAGGGTGTGAAGCTTGTTGGTTGTATGGACCAATTCAAAGAATGCCAGCTAAGGAGTTATATGCCTTAGCCATTTAGGGGTTGGGCAATGGACCTTATTGGCAAAATATACCCTCCATCCTCTAAAAAGCAGACCTTTATTATTATAGTTACCTAAAGAAGGTGGCAATAGAGTTTCTTCGAATTTTTGGAACATAGAAGTCCACGAAGCCTCAGTCTCGGCTAGACCTTTATTGGTTCCCTCCAATGCATGCTCTAAGGGCTTTTGCTTCTTAACAAGTGAAACAATTTTGTTGTCCAAAGGCTTAGCTTCAATATACAATCGAAGTCTTTGTGCATCTTCAGCCTTAATTTGCGCATTCACCATAGTAATTATGGTTCCAACATTCCCAATTGAGCTTGCAATTTTTCAATCTCCTCATGGATTGACTCGATCTGGTAAGCTAAGTCTGTCTATGCTGATGTTGATCTTGGCTGGAATTCATAGCTTGATATTGGGTCAAGTAGGTGCTCTTTTAAGCTTTGAGAGAAGCCAACTCTTCTAAAGCCTTGAGGTTGCTATCTTGGCAGGCCTTGTACATCTAATCATTTGATGAGGCATCAGATAAGGAGAGTACAATATCAGTACAAGCCTGACGAAGGGTAATAAGAACATTAGTCACCTCAGATACCCTTAAAAAGGATCTTTCTAGATTGTCTGAGATAGCAAGGTCTACTGAAATGGGTGTCTATAATTCTTCTTCAATGATTCAAAGATGTTGCTACATAGGAGAAAAGCTACCACTTGGAGGCTGTGTGAAAGGAGCATCAAAATAGCTATCTAAATCCTCATCAGGCACTGAAGTTGGAGTAGTAAGGACAACAAAATTTTGTAGAGAGGAAGCTTTGTTTCCTTCCAAAACTTGACATGGCTGGGTATTGTCGGCTATTGTAGGTTCTCTTAGTTGAGGCATCGGTTGATTATCATCTACTTGAGATTTATCGACTAGAAGGGGAATCACTTGTGTAGTAGCCGTCATGGAAAGAATAGTAATGGTAATAAACTTAAATATATTACCTAGCTAAGTAACTAGCTATTCACTAGGTAATGTATGGGGGTATATGTTGCACCATAATTGGATTGATTATGGGTTGACAATTGATCCGCAATTGGGCTTGGTTGAAGGCTGGAATGGGCCAAGGGAAGCAACTAAGTCCAAGCCAAATGTTCATTAGCTAAGAAGTAATTGTAGGCTTAAAAATGCTGCATCGACTAAATGGAATGTTGGGCTAAGAAGAATGATTGAGCCCATGCAGTGAAGGAAAAAAGGTAGTTGGAGACTGGAGATATGATAAAGTAGCAGTTACTAGTACTAAGAACATGGGTGCATGAAGGTTAAGCCAAAGACCACTACATGCATGAAATAAGAAAATGGCGAGAATCAAGGAAGCTTATTAAAAAAACTCATGCATATGGATGAAAGAAAAAAACATACAACAACACATCATGCCATTTTAACTACTTGCTTTATTTCTTGTTGTTATTTTCCTTTTTAGCTTTATGTTACTTCTTTATTTTCATTGTTAGTCTTCAAAGCTTTATATAAACTCATTGGTTGATTAATAAAAGCTCGATTTTTTCTCCAATTTTCGTTGATCGATACTACTCAAAAATTTGCTCTTGTTAGTCATTTGAGGATTTCATTTGCTAAGGAAGGCAAAGTACCCTCCTTAGCCTCGATTGTCTTAACTTTGATAATTTTTTGGAGTATGTTTTCGGATAAATTTCTTCAAAGAGATTAGTTGATTACATTTTCATTCAACAGGGGCATTTGCTATTTTCTATGAGTAAAGATAATCTAAATAAAGGCAAGATGGTCAAAGAATAATATGAATGAAATTGTTATAAGAATAATAAATAAGAAAAACCAAAACGGGGTTACCTGCGGTTGATTCATTTTGTTGTCCATCTGTTTGTACATTGTTATGACTTTGGCTCCATTCTTAGATTTATTTGTATAATCGTAGGTGATTTGTAAATAATTTTGTAAATGCTCAATAAATCTTGAGACATGTCTTCACTGTGTTTGGATTTCTGTTTTTCTCTTCTAGAATCAATTATGAGACACTAGAATCAATTTTGACCGTTTTTCAGCTTGTTTAGTTTTAAGTTTATACTGAAAAATTGATTTTAGGCTTCAAAATCAATTCTAGGTAGAAGCGAATAATTGTTAATTTTAATAAAATCATTTTCTAGATTAAACTATTAAACATAAATCATTTTACATCAAAATTAATTTTAACCAAATCAATTTCATCTAGAATCAATGGCACTTTCTAACATGCACTGTAGTTAGTCATGCACCACTGTCACACCTACACCTTAAGTTAGATTGAATGGTTCCTTTAAGTAAAATACTAATTAAACGGTGGAGATTTGTTACTAGCCACTTAATAACCAAGTTTTCAAAAGTCATGTTTTCATATGTGACCATAAAGAAAAAGTGAGGAAAACGACACAAATGCTCGGGTAACTGGTCCCACATGAACATTGTTCCATTTGAATTTTTTTTTCCCAAAAAATTACTAGCTTCTTTGCTGAAAATGCTGGTAAATTTACCAAAAACACTTGTAAGTTTCTTGAAGAAATAAATAACTTGAATAAAAATAACAATGATCATATGAGATGCTGATAAATTTATCCAAAATACTGGTAAATTTATCCAAAACACTGGTAAATTTGTCAAAAATGCTGGTAAGTTTTTGAAAAAAATAAAAAACTTGAACAAAAATAACAAAGATTATGAGATGATGGTGAATTTGCCAAAAACACTGGTAAATTTGTCCAAAACGCTGGTAAATTTGCCAAAATGCTGGTAAGTTTTCGAAAAAAATAAAAAACTTAAAAAAAGTAAGAAAGATCATCAGACGCTGGTAAATTTTCTAAAAATGCTGATAAGAAACATTGGTAAATTTGCTGAAAATACTGGTAAAAAATTCTTACTAGCATTTTTAGCAAAGACGCAAATAAAAAAGAGTTTTTTGTCATATTTTTAAAATATTGTTAAGTATGTTTTATATATGTATATATATACTTAAATAAATATATTTGTAATTATAAAAATAAATATATTTATTTAATTATAAATACACACACACACACACATATATATATATATATATATATATATATATATATATATATATATATATATATATATATATATATATATATATATATATATATATATATATATATATATATATATAACTTACTAACTAGTGTTCTGAAAAAATAAATAATTTAAATAAAAGTAACAATGATCATATGAGACGTTAGTAAATTTGTCAAAAATGCTGGTAAATTTGTCCAAAATGCTGGTAAATTTGCCAAAAATATTGATAAAATTCTGGAAAATAAAAACTTGAAAAAAAGTAACAAAGATTAAGGGACGCTAGTAAATTTGCCAAAAATGCTCTAGCATTTTCAGCAAAGAAGCATATAAGAAAGAGTTTTTTTGTCATTTTTTTATAATACTGTTAAGTATGTTATATATATATATATATATATATTAATTTAAATTTATTATATTTATTTATAAAATTATAAATTTAAATTTTATAAATAAATAAATTTATTCAAAATATTGGTAAATTTGCCAAAAATGTTGGTAAGTTTCTAGAAAATAAAAATTTAAAAAAATAACAAAAATTATAGGATGCTGGTAAATTTACGTAAAGCACTGATAAAAAAAGAGTTTCTTACCAGCGTTTTCAATAAAGACGCAGATAAGAGAGAGTTTTTTATCATTTTTTTAGAACACTATTAGGTAAGTATATATATATATATATAACTTACTAATTAGTGTTCTTGAAAAAATAAATAATTTGAACAAAAGTAATAATGAACATATGGGTCGCTAGTAAATTTGCCCAAAATGCTAGAAAATTTGTCCAAAATGCTGGTAAATTTGTCAAAAATGTTAGTAAGTTTCTGAAAAATAAAAACTTGAAGAAAAGTAACAAAGATTATGGAACGCTGGTAAATTTGCCTAAAACGCTACTAAGAAAAGAGTTTCTTACTAGCGTTTTTAGCAACGACACAGAGAAGAGAGAATTTTTTTGTTAAGAAAGAGTTTTTCATCATTTTTTTAACACTGTTTATAACTTACTAACTAGTGTTATGGAAAAAATAAATAATTTAAACAAAAGTAATAATGATCATATGGGACGCTAGTAAATTTGCCCAAAATGTCGGTAAATTTGTCCAAGATATTGATAAATTTGCCAAAAACGCTGGTAAGTTTATAAAAAATAAAAACTTGAAAAAAAATAAAAAAAGATTATGGGGTGTTGATAATTTTGCTGAAAATACTGGTAAGAAAATAGTTTTTTACCAGCATTTTTAACAAAGACGCAAGTAGTTTTTTTGTTTCAAGTAACAAAGATTATGAGACGGTCGTAAATTTGCCTAAAATGCTATATATATATATATATTTAAAACTTACTAATATTTTGGGAAAAAAAAGATCAAAAAACTCTTTCTTATTGGTGTATTTGCTAAAAATATTGGTAAAAAAGTCTTATTTAGTAGCTTTTTACCAGTATTTTCAGCGTTATGCTGGTAAATTTCTGGACCAAAAAAAGTCAAAAGAAACAATGATATTGTGGGGCCAATTATCTGAGTATTTTTGTCGTTTTCATAACTGGCTATTGAGAGAAACCTCAAATTACCTGTGATAGACTATATTAAGTAGCTAATAATACACAGTGCACTATACTTTATAAGATGCATGTTAGCAAGCATCAGAATCAATTTTATAAAAACAGAACTAAATACACTTGTTGACCTTTGATTGATGCGAGCCTTCCCCTTAAACTATTTGTAAAAAGAAAAAATAAATAGATAAAATAATTAAAAATCATCAGATAAAATAAAATAGAATATTTATTGCTCAATTACTTACAACCTGTTTGGCTTTGCATGGCAAACTGGGGGATTTGTTGAATTGCCCCGTTTAGTGTTATATATATATATATATATATATATATATATATATATATATATATATATATATATATATATATATTGGGCCTGTTAGTTGCTTTGTCGTTTTCCTTTCTTCTTTGGGCCTCGGCCCCTTTTGCAACCAAAAAAGTCAAAAACCGTCCACCAGCCCCGTTTGTGACCCACAAAAAATAAAAACCAAAACCCCTTCTTCTGATCGTGGCAAAACGCCGCACACTCTCTTCCAGCTTCTCTCAACACTGAAGAACAACGACACACCACAAAACATAAACAACACAGCATCATAGAACATAACTGTAACATCACCAATTTGTTTTCTTCGTACCAGGTCGAACCAAACACAACCAAAAAAGTAAAAAAATGGCCGGTGGTCGTTTCCGCGAACTCATCAGAAAATACGGGAAAGTAGCATTGGGCGTTCACTTCAGCGTCTCGGCGTGTTCAATCACTGGCCTCTACGTTGCCATAAGGAACAACGTCGACGTCGAATCCATCCTCGAGAAATTCCACATGGGCGCTATTTCCGAAAAAGAGAACCCCAACCCCAACCCTAACCCTAATCCTAGCTCCTCGGCTGATTCCGTTGACTCTGTTCCGGTCAACGGTGACGACGGCAAAAAGAAGAACCGGACGGCGCAGCTCGCCGCCTCCGCCGGCGGCGCGTTCACGCTCGCCCTGCTCTGCAACAAGGCACTGCTGCCGGTGAGGGTTCCGATCACCGTGGCGCTGACGCCGCCGATCGCGAGGTTCTTGGCCAGGAGGAACATCATCAAGAGTGGTATTTGAGTGTGTGTTGCTATGTGATTTTTTAGCTGAATTTTGTTGGTTTTGAGAATTGGACGAGGACTGGGGTTTTTCTCCAATTTCCATGGGATTTGTTGCAATGTGGGAGTTTAAAAAAAAATTTGTAACAATTGCTTGGATGAGATGTATAACTTTTGTTTTGTTAGATTTTATGGTTCATGATTTTAGACATGGGAATGGAATAACACGAGAAGTTATTAATAAAGGATTGTAATTATCAACTTGGAATGTGTAATTTTATAGATTTATTTGTGAAGATAGTTGGATAGTTGATAGTTCATTGGTTAAATTTGGAATACTGAATTTGATGTGCGATATATACTGTAATTTTTCTTTTTCTTAGATGGTTATTTGGTGGACTTGATTGGAGGTAGGGAGAGAGAGGATAGGTGCTTTGATTCTTACTTGGTGAACTTCAAGGTAATGTTACCTAGGTTCACTTTTGAGCTTTTGATGTGTTGCATTCTTTGTTGATTGATTGAATTCTTGCTCCTAGCTATCAGATTGTCTCATATCCTGCATTGTTTGGGACAGAGGGGTCGTCCAAATTTTTTCTAGTGGATGATACAATATGATTAGAAATGAGTGATTTATTGCACTCTTAATGTGAGGAAGTTGGACAGATCGAGGGATGTCTAGGTTTAGGCACCATATGCCCTTTGTTTTGAAGTGCTTAAATTCAGTTTGCATAGCCTGAGAAGAACGAGACTTGGTCTGGCCCTTAACTGCCTAACAGAACAAACCTGGAGTGCAGAGATGGAGGGTGGGGGAAATGGGGATTGCATCGTCCCCTCAAGTTTAGAATTTTGTTCATATACCTCTTCATGTATTTGGTTGCTGATCCCTGCAAAGTAAATTACAGTTTGATTTTTAATGGTCCTTCTCTTATATACGTTTGGCTTGGTTCCCTCACTGCAATCAAATGGCATCATTGCGTCCGATCATAAACCATGTCTAAGGACAAGCTATTGAAATCTCAATCCTTCTTTGGTTTTGTCTAATAGTTTTTCTTAGTCTCCCTCTGCCTCTGCTTGTTGTGTTACCCTCTATTTGATCTATTCTTCTTATTAGGGCTTCTACAGTCTTATTAGTACATATCCATAAAATGATTGGAATTGGAGTACATCAAAGAAAGCAAATGTATGGTAAGAATGTTATTCTTGACCTGAATAAAGCAGCAAGATTGTGTCAAAAGGCAACAAATAACCTACGTTATCTTGAGCCAACAAAAAATCTACTTCTTTAATCCCTAGATGTTCCTTGTTTCTGGGAAAGCACGTCATGCTTATTTTGAATTCAATACCTGTGGTGCATTTGTTCCTTATCTAGAAAACCTAAGTATAGTGGTATCATTGGAGATGAGCGGGGTCAATCGGAAACCAACCCCAAGTTTTTGTTGTTGGGGGGATTGGGGTTGGGAATAGGCTTTGCTATTCAGGATAAACATCCTTGTTTGAGCTTGTGTTGCTTGATGTTGATTTTGTGGGTAATGTAAGAATTCCTCCCTTGTATCAAAGACTCTAGATGATCGTAGAATCCCTGCTAAACTGTATTTTGCTGAGTTCACTCCCTTAGTAACCAAAAAAATAACAAAAAATAATTAAAAAAGATAATTCATGCCGCCTATCATCATCCTTTTAACTTGTTTATTGAAAGGATTAATTCTATCTTTACTGGCCTGAAAAATTTAATTATGTTTACAAAATTTGTTTAGACAATTTACAATTACATTACCGTTTTCACTAGAATGACACAATTAGAGATAAACAAGCATGTGAAGGAGCACAACCTTTCTCAATTTGTTTCAAACACAGGGTCGACATTATCTCAATCAGCTTCTTTAGGTAAGCAAAGTCCCATCGAAGGTTTAAGCCATCCATTCAAGCCACTTGTTCACTCCATTGCGCAGCACTCCTTCTGCACCAATTTGACCTCTTATTCCTTTCGAAGGGCCCAATTAATCTTAGGAAATTCCCATCCCACTAAACTTCACTTTTTTGTGTTAAGAAGCTCCAGCAAACGAGGAACATGCATTAGCAGCTATTGAGGCCTCCTGAATGGCTGGTGTTAGATGAACAATTTCAATGAGAACATTGCAAGTATCAAATGCTAATGCAAGCCTCCTTACGACCTTATGTACTATGATGTTGTGCGAACATATTATATAAGATGAAGCATATTACAGTAAGGCCCTCTGCCAAAGGTTTTCACGGGCTTCCAATAAGGGCTAGTCAAACTTTTTGTTGTTTACCATTTGCATGCGTAGACATTTTTCTTTTTTAATACAATCAAGATGGCACATGTTGCCGAGACGACCAAATAAAGATGTGGCGCATTGCTAGGGTTGTCAAATTGTAATATGTATATTATCATTTATTTCATCTCATTTTCAATTTTTATGAATCAAATCTAGAAGTACACTGGTGACAATTTGGATTTGTGAAAAGAAAAAAATTGTTGAGCAAGTTTTTCGTTTCATAATAGATGAATCACTCTCATTTTATGTGATGATCAATTTTTGTAAGAAAACATGACGTTAGTTTATATAAAGCTTTTACTATTTTAAAAAGCTGTTACTGAGAATTTATTTGATTACTTGTCAATATATTCTTACTTTCACTTCGTGTTTTTCTATATAACTAAAATAATTTGACCGTGACTCGCCAAAGAAAAATATTTTTATTTTTTTGGAGTGGAGAGAAAAATAATTTAATTATAGCAATTATTTAAAACATCAAACTCATAGTGAAACATCATATGATTAAATGGATAAAAGATGTAATGTTTACAACTGCTCAAGACAAGAGCATAATAACTATTGAGAAAAAAGCAGCCAATCAGAGAACTTAGAATACTATTTTTTGTAATTTTTCTTTAGTCTTATAAATTGCCCGTACAATGTTAAACTCAGAGTGATAATTGAGTAATGCTCTCATCAAAGTGGCGATTTTAGAATTTAAACACTTGACATTACATATAAAATTTATGTGAATTACAATTTATTTTTATTGTAATCAGCTATTCTGGGTAACATTTTTGTATGATAAATAACTTTAATCTTTGAAGAAAAGAGCATGAATTTAAATATTAGGAAATGAATACCTCAATCCTATGCTTCGTTGAATTTAACATATAAAAAAAAATTAAAAAACTATATGGTCTTATGTATAACCGAAAAAAAAAAAAAAAGAAAAAACTAAAAACATATTTCAGATATACTAACATAACTTAAATTCTCCCTTATTTACTAATATGTAATCAAATATCCAAATAGGTGTCAACAAAAATATGTTTAAATAACATTATTGAAAGGAAAATTAAAAATTAAAAATACAATAATAATAGATTTTCATTTTAAGAAAGAAAAAGGGGAAACGCCAGTACTGTAGATTTTGGCCCCTATAAGCAAGCATCGTGGTAAATTCCATGCACCCCACCAGGTAGACCGTCAGTTGCGTCGGCACTCCGCCGGAGAAAAATGATAGTCTGCGTCGCCGTCGTCGGTCACCAGGTCAGTCTCCACTTCCCCCATTCCAACCTCGCCGGACAAAATCACCCGTTGCGCTTATCGCAAGATCTCAATAGTAACTCTCTCTTTTTTTCCCAAATTCTCGATTTGTTATAATTTTCTTTCTTTCTTTTTTTTTTTTTTGGGATTGTTTGTTGGGTGATTGCAGAACAATCCTCTGTACATACAGAGCTTTACGGAGGCGGATGATGCTCTGAAGCTCCACCACATTGTCCATTGCTCCCTTGATGTCGTCGATGAGCGAGGTCCCCTACTTTACTATGCAATCATGCTCATTTTTGTAATTTGATTTTTGATGCAAATCGTTATTATGATTTTGGGAACCTTAAGTTTAGAGAAAATCTCGATTTTTGTTTATTTTTAGCTGGGGTATTCTTTCTGGATTTGCGATTTTTTTCCTTTTCCTTTTTTGTTTTAAATTTTTTGGATTTGGGACTTCTTCTTGTTTATGTACAAGTTTTTTAAATTTTTATGCAAATCGTTATGATTTTGGGATCCTTCACTTTAGAGAAAATTTCAATTTTTGCTTTTTTTCTGGCTGGAGTGTTGTTCGGGACTTCTTTTTGTGTCTCTGCAAGTTTCTTATTTTTTATGCAAATGGGTATGATTTTGGGATCCTTCAGTTTAGAGAAGATTTCAATCTTTGCTTCTTTTTAGCTGGGGTATTCCTTTTGGATTTGGAACTTTTTGTTATTCCTGTGCGATTTTTTGCTTTTGATGAAAATGGTTGAGGTTTTTGGGCTCTCCAGTAGCTAAAGTTTCTTTTCTTTTTTTCTAGCGTTTTTTTTTTTTTTTTTTGGGGGGTTGGGGTATCTATCTCTGCATCTCATGGAATGTGATTACTTTGCAGTGAACAATCCTAAGAAATCTGGACCGTTGCTGAATGAGACGTTTCTGGGTTTGCTTTACCCTATTGAAAATTACAAAGTGTGAGTTCATTTGTTTGTCTGTTAGGAAAGTTTTGTTTGATTTTCTTTAATCCAACAATATAAAGTTGATGAATTTTACATTTTTGTTTCATGATGTGGTTTGCAGGTATGGATATCTGACTAATACAAAGGTGAAGTTTATCTTGGTGACCACGGATCTGGATTTTAAAGATGCAGATGTTAGAAATGTGAGTATGGGCAGAAATTGATTGTTTTCGTTCAGTTCCCTTGTCTTCTTGAATAGAAGTATTTAACTCATGAAGTAATTCTTTTAACAATGATGTTGAGATTTATTGATCATATTGAAGTCAGTTCTGATTAGTAGCAATAGTGCTACTTTGATCCCAACAGCTGTTGCTAGTCTTTTAGGGGTTGGTTATTGGATATCTTTTGGCAATCTCTTCTGTCATATAATTTAACTGCTTAATACCAACTAATGTTTATGAAATGGAGCACCTATCCACCACACAAAGGAAAAGCTTGTGCTTTTCTACGCATAATCATTGAATGGTGACATGATGTTTATATTTGGCAGCGGCTATTGCAATTGTACCTATTATACATAGAATTTTGATGCTTGTTTAGAATCTAAAGTTACAATGATGGATGCTTAGAACGGTAGCAGGGGACTAGTCGCCCATACAGGCAATGAGGGAATGTGAAGAGAGAGCATGTTAGGGATCTGAATTGTAACCACCTGCAAACATGGCAGGTGTGTATAATTAGGAAAGCAATGAAGGGATCGGATACAATACAAAGGGAAGGCAGGGAGAGAGGAGAGCTAAGGAAGGATTGGGTGAGGTTTTGGAATGTATGTTGCAACCCCTTGAAGTGCTGCTCTGTCCTTTTCTGTTTTTATTATTTTACCACTTGTACAGATCTTTCTCTGCACTACTGCCTCTTTAAAGCAGTGGTAGAGAAAAATCCATAGTGAACCAAACAACCTACCTACGTATTCAGTCCATATCGGTAATTTTTATTTTATTTTTTTATTTTTTTTATATACATAGGAGGGCCAAACGGCCTATCAGTCCATATCAGTTTTTAACTAAAATATTCTCTGTAGTCAGGACCTGTTAACTTATATGGGAAAATTAAATTTAGTTTTGAGTGCAATGCTGGCATAGATATATATATATATATATATATATATATATAGGGAGCGTATCATATGAGAGGAGTGGTTTATTATGAGAGTGGGAGGAGCAAATCTTGACCATTGGATCTTACGTAAATGATCAAGATTAAAATATAAAGTCACATGACTTTTTTAAATGATCATATAACCTTTAAACAACTTAAAATCTTGACCAATTATGTATGGTTATACGGCCCAGATTTGCTCCTTTCACTTTCATAGTAAATCACTCCTCTCATGTAATACACTCCTTATATATATATATGTTATTCAGAATTTTGGGGTGAGAGACTAGCATGCTTTGCCATAGGGTTATTTTCATTTCATGGCTTACCCTTTAGTGCTTCCAATATCTTCAGGGGATTTCCTTGTTAGAAATGTAAAGGGATTGGTAAGCTCTCTTGTTGATGGTTTTTTTTTTTTTTTTTTTTTTTCATGCGTGCTTTGTTTTTCTTTGTTCGTTCTAAGTAAAATATCTCCCTTTTTTTCTCCCAGGCATTTAATCTTTTGTGCTAGTAATAATTCTTTTGTTTTATAAAAATTAAAAGGCTTGAATTATTTGTTTTTATTGTTTACACGTGAAAATGTGGTGATGGATGAATGGACACACCGGACAATATATATGATCAGGAATGAATGTTTAAAAAGAAAGTTGGGATAGAACTTATTTGTAGAAAAGACGGTAGTATCCAGTTTGATCATATAAGGAGAAGATTTATAGGATATATGAATACTTGGATTTAGCCACTGTTTGTTGTCTTCATTGTGATATGACCTCCTATGAAGTATTGTGCTGTTTAATTTTATTTTTCTTCATGCTAACTTCTGGTGGATTCTACTATACAGTTTTTCAGCAGGTTCCACGCTGCTTATGTAGATGCAGTGTCAAACCCATTTCATGTGCCAGGTAAGAAGATAACCTCCAGAACTTTCGCAGAAAGAGTGACCACAATTGTCAAGTCATTTGGTTTGAGTTCTGCTGTGTGAACATCTGTAACTGGTTCCAGTCCAATCCTTTGTTGATGTCTGGCACGAAACTTTTTTTATTATCTTTATTGTAATTTTTTGCCATCATAATTTTAGTATTTCTTAAGAATTGAATTTTATTGTAAGATTTTGAGCAGCATTCATGTTAAATATTGAAAATGAATAATCGCTTTTTTATCTGTTCCGCCATCTGTAAATTTGAGTTTTGAAAATTTATTAATCTAGTATAAAGTAAATTTGTTTGAGGGTGAGTTTCGATACAATAATAAAGATATTGTTATTGTGACTTAGAAGTCATAGGTTCAAATTTTGAATAGAGATAAGGTTACATATACCTATTTTTTCCAAATCCACCCAGCGAAAGTCTTGTACACTAGCTGCCCCTTTATATATTTTAACTCGAAAGTAAATTTTTTGGGATCCACCTAAAGAGAGGTTGAGATTCCCCTTATATGTGGCAATAGGCATTCAGGGGAGGTGACTGATTTATGCTTTTGTAGTTTAATTAGCAGCATTGATTAATATTTATTCAACCTTGACCACGTTCCCATGTTTGCAACTCCAGTAATCAAGATCAAATAATAGTGAAAATTACATTGAGGATTCCAGCTATAAGAGTTGAATACACTTCTTGAGATGATGGTATCAACTATATTTTCTACACCAACCACTCTATCTAACTTCAACATTTTCCGCTACAGATTGTGGTGCTTGCTTGCCTCCATCAGGTTAACTCTGTGATGCAAGTGCCTCCAGGTGTCTCCAATTTTTAAGGGAAAACGACTAATTTGAATAGCAATATTATTCACATAATTCGCATGTAGAGTTGGCTTGAAGAATATCTACCAAAACACAAGAAAAGTATGTGATCCTGTAACTTGGGTTCACATTTTCGTCTATCTGCTAGTTAAGAGATACCACTGTTTTGATCTTTCCATAGGGCTGGCTTCAACTAATTAAGCCGGCCTTTTCTTCTTGAATACTCTAGATGATTCAAAAATCAAAACTTGAAAACCCTTTGACTGTCCCTTGTCAAAGTGTCTTGCTTGAAAAGAATCACCAATAGTTCATAGTTGAACTTGTTGACTATAGAGGTCTTAATTTAGACTCATTGGCATCAGAATGTGATCTCCATGATGTAACTTAGTTACGGATCACCTATATATACTAATAATATATACAAACAAAGTGTTGAGGCAACTTGATGCTTGGAGACCTTTATTCATTTGTGTAGCATTTCCCTTATCTAAACATTTTTTTTTTTTGGGGTACAGTAAGGATACTCTCAGCCAGTTTTCGTGTCAATTAAAGCTACTCTTTTTCTTATCAAGAAAGAGGTGTTTCACGTCATTAAGAAGAACTAATTCCGCGGAGTTTTTTTCTAATATTAATTTAAAGCACTCACACAATTGTGTTTTTATTAAATGCAAATAACTCAATTTTCGTATAAAAAGAGAGCAGTTTCATGACCGCTAATAATTAGTAGTATAAAGTGTATATTTAGGTGGACCATTTTCATGAAAAGAGCGCAACCTAGATTATGTGCAATGCTCTCGTTCGAGACATGACTATCTGTGTTGAAGAGCATCATGTCGTTGGCTATGACGCGAAGGCTCCGCAACCGTCCAATATCATTTTTCAAGTCCAACTATATATTATCTGCTGCAATTTCATTTTGTGTATACACAAAAAAAAAAAAAAATGTTAACTTGATTCTCAAAAGATTATTAAAGTAATTTGATTTTTGAATTATTAATATTAAAACAATTGAAAAATTACTTTTTATTAAGACCGCATAATGTCATGTGATAACAAAAAAGAAAAATATATCTGAAGACTAATTTATAGCAATGCTAATATTTTGAAGACCAAATTGATCTTCTAAAATTTTGAGGTTTACTTAAAAACAATCATAACTTATCACCTTTTTCGGGTTGCACATAACTTGCACGTATAAACCATATATATATATATGAGAAAAGAAAAATATATATATGAGAAAAGAAAAATGGTCTACGTGCCTCATATATAAATGATGGGGAAAAAAAAAGGAGCAAAATTCTGATTCGCTTGATCATATATACTGTCATATTATGTAGCCTTTTCTCCCGTGGGGGCGGAGATATAAATGATCCAATAAATCAACTCGCTTTAACTAGTCCATCTAATTAATAGTTATTACTGCCAACCTGTGTGTATGTTTCTTATTGTTGTTTGAAGACACCTACAAATTTGTTTTGTTGAAGAAAATTTCTTCGTATTTTTTTTCTTAGACTAATCTTTATTTGCAATATCATTGATTTTTCTTATAATTATTTTTCTGCGGGTATAAATTTTCAATATTATAAAAATCCTTCAATCTTTAAATTTAAACTTTTCTTTGACTTGAGCCATTTATTTATGAGAATACTTACATATTTCTTTTTTGTGTTTATTTGGGATTGTCCACATCGGAAAAGCTAAACTACAAGGGAACAAAATCAAACAGAGGAGGGTCGTATTCAACTCGTGCTGAATTTGAGGGGCTCAACTGAACTTATGAGTCCTCCTTGATATGTATTTCTATTAATTAAGACATTTTTCCAAATAATTCTCTTTAATATATCTTATTTTGTTTGGGTAGGCATTGTTCCCATTTTTTTAACCAAAAAATGAAGAATTTAAAAAAAAAAATTATGTACTTATAACAAGAATCCAAACCCTCTGGCTTTTTTTTCAGCCCACATTCCTATCTTGTCAAAAAAGATTTGACAAGTCAAATAAAAGTGATCTCATATATTCCTCCTCAAACCAATGGTTATCAAAACCCCCCATGCATAATTTTGTGCGTGTCAAATTCTAAGTCGAGAGACAAGAAATGGTAAGAAAAATAAGATAGAGGATTTTATTATTATAAGAGGACCTTTTTTAAGACTATTACTTGTTGTTATATGTTGAAATCATTTGAATGACACATAAAATTAATTTTCAACTTTTTTTTTTCTCATTTGGCATACTTAATAGTGTAAAATTTGATAGGATAAGATTGATAGTATAAGGTTTAATAAAATTTTAATATTATATAATATTTGATATATTATTATATAAAATATTGTATTATATAAAATATAACTAGAAATAATATTATAATAAATATAATTTTTTAAATATTCAATTTAAAATTTAAAAATAAATACAATTGTTTAAATATTTATTATTTTTATTATAATAATTTTTGTTATTCTTGTATTACATATAAATATAATTTTATATTGAAAATTATTTGTATATTTTAACATTTTTTCATAAATATAAAAAATATGTGTGTGTGCATGAGAGAGAGAGGTTTTTTTATATATTGAAATTCAAGCAAACCTAATATCATATTCCTATATTTGATTGTGTTATATATTATATATAATTATTTTTATTATATATAATTTAATTTATATTAAATATTATTTATTATTATTTATATATTTTAAAAATAAATTTTTATTCAAATTTTTTATATTAGTTTGAATGGTTATTTTATAATTATTATTTTTATAAAATATATTAAAAAAATAAAAAGTGAAAGAGCCCTTATATATTAAAAGCTAAGCAGACTTAATACGACCTCTATAAATTGGATTAAGTTATCCACCATTTTAACGTATAAGAGAAATTTGATGGATAAACTTATACAATATAAATGTTAATTACACCAAACATACATAAAGTCATAACATATTATATTACCTTATTTAACCATGTTTAATACAAGATGCCAAACACACTCTTATATGTGAGGAGAGTGGAAAATGAGACAAACGATTTTACTTCTATAAAAAGGACCTTAGATGCTCTTATAAGTTTGATTCATTTGAATGACTTATAAGATTAATCCTCATTTGATTTTTTGTGTACGATAGTTATGAGTTTTCTTACGAAGTTTGTCTTTCTACAATTTGAACTCATATCCTCTTTTTAGGATCAAGATTGCTTACCATCTCAAATAACCTTTTATAGGTAAGGTGCTTATTTTAACATTCAAAAGTTATTCAAGCTTTACACGGTTACTATATTTACATTCAAACAAAAAATAATTTTTACATTTTTTTAAAAAAAGTTAACAAAAGCACTCATTAAAAAGAAAAAGGTATTGTTTTTAAAAGCTAGCATGGACTCAATTCAATGCCATTATGCCAATGTATAATGCTGGTTACGTCTAGTAGTTGCATTGCCCCACCACTTTTAGCTCAGTTTTTTTCTACTTGTTGCCAGCCCTGGCAGTAACCAGGGTTCTTTCTTTATCATGGAGCAAAATGACAAAGTATATTCAATCAAATGAGTTATGAGATGGGGTTGTCACTGTGTGACACATTTAATTTTGTATGTTAGGTAACATATCTTCGCAATCAGTAATGCTGGCTATCGCTTCCATCCAAGAACTGTGCATACAGCTTCTGGACTAGAAGCTTTGTGAATTTTTGGAATTGCTATCGGTTAAACTGTGGGAAGGAAAGCATGCTTAGTTTGATGATAAAGAAAAAGTGTCGAGTGGATGTTATGTTGGCCTTTTATACTTTGAGCTGCAGTATAATAGGACAGGCCTATGTCATGTGCCCTATGTAGTGTGTATATAAAGAAATATGGCTGGTTCAACTACAAAAAAAATGAATTACAACTTACAAGTTTTATTAGCTCCAAAACTATATAATATAATTAAAGCAGCGGCAAACATTGATGATGGCACCTGAAGCAAAACAACAAAGGTACTTCGGATCTCGTTTACTACTTAATTTAAACTAACCTATCACTTAAGTTGTTCCATATGCTTAACTTGTTGAAAATATTGTATATCTAACTAAGTTCAATCACATATGCCTACGTCTAATGCCACATTGTAAACAAGTATAAGACGCCATGAATTAACTTGGCTCACTGCCTAGTTCACGTTCACACTTCGAATTGGGAATGGGATAACCCTAAGGCCTATTATGTATTGTGTTTTCAATACTAATACGATTTCCCCATTGTTTGAAGTGGGGAACCGAAATTAAGAAAAATTCATAAGTTTTAGTTACCATTTATTTTCAGCTTTCTATAAGTAAGATAGTGCATGTGATCCTTTTGATCATGGACCTAAAAGTTCCACCAAAATTGGACATTGGAGGGTTTCAGTTTTGCTAAATGCTTAAAAGAAGTGTCTATGACTCTTCAAGTGCATATAATTCGGTCATTGACAAAATTATTTTCAACTCTCTAATCTTGATTGCAACCCACATTAGATGCTTAATTTGTTGTAGCTTGAGAAAGTGAGTTTGTGGCCAAATATGCTGTAATTTTGGAATTATATATCCTTACACAACAAAAATATTTCAGTGAAAGCTACTTATGATTGACACAGCTGTGAATCAAAATCAAAGAGTTAAAAAAGGTCCACAATTAGCTGTTAATTTTTTTCCCTTCATGAATCGTTTAAATATGGTGTAGATAGAAATAAAATAGAATAAATATGTGTTTATAACAAAATCTAAACACACATTAAAACATATATTAAAGAAAAACACACATTAAAATATAAAGAAAACATCTTTAAAAAAGTTTTAATTTCAAAATTAATTAACTTTAAAATATTGATAAACATGTGTTTTGATTAGCTTAAGAGAAAGTCACATAGATCAGGTAACGTAGCCTATGTGTATACTACTAAGTATTCAAATAGCAACTTTAGCTCAAAAAAATATTAAGATATCTATTCCATATAACCATCTTGTAATATTCAAATGGAAAAAATGTTACATATCTATAACTTTTTTCGGTGGGATGTTATCTTTCACTTTTATTACACTATTTTATATACTTTTTAAATAATACAATATAAAAAACACACATTTTAACATATCATTTATTTATCTTTACTTTTTAATAAAATGTAAAAATAGTGTGCAAATTCAACTCATAATAATAATAATAATAATAATAATAGAGTGCAAATATTAAAAAAAAAAAAATGGTGCAAATATTAGTGTTGAAATATCATAGTCCATATTCAAATATTGAATTAGAATGCACGTGAGTATTCATGTTCTTTAGTCTGCTCTTGGACTGCGGACAGTTGTTACTTGATAATGTAGGTGGGATTTCTTTGACCCGTTATATATTTAGCTTAACCTCCTCTGGTTTTGGAGAAAAAAAAAAAGTCAAATTAACAAAGTACGCTGTGTTTTTCCTAAATTAAATTGGAATTTTATTATTATTATTATTATTATTATTATTATGAATTTAATTTCTATGCATAATAATATAAAGTAATGTTATAATATCATTTAACAAAATAATAAAACTATTAAATTATCATAAACATTTACATAAACTTAAATTTTAAAAATATGACATAATAGTTTATGCATTTCTATTGAATAATAATATAATAATATATAAGAATTAAATATTATTATTATTTTTTATTTATAATAATTATTAATTGGATCATTTTTATACAAATTAAAAATATCTAAAATAATATATAATTATGATATTAATTTATTAAAATACTTTTTTAAAATCTTAATGCATGATAAAAATATAATTTTATTATATAATAAAAAATAGTAGCTTCTTTTAATAAATAAAAATGAAAGATAAAATTAAAAAATTAATAATAAATATTATATTAATATATATAAATAATAATTTTTGTGAAAAAAAATTACTTAAATTGACAAGTGTTATTCAATGACGAGATTTTCTTCTAACACTGGTGGAGTTCATGTTTTTGCCCCTTTGGTTTGGAGCTCCTTGCATTATTCTACGATCACCCCGTCACACAGCTCTTTAATGTGATCTACTTGATAAGGAGACACGTGTCTCATAGAATGATACGCAGATTAACTTCACACAGGCTGTAAAAAAGACCACAAATTCCACGTGTCACCATTTGAGGCCCATTTCATTGAACACCCATGACACTTGCGCAACAACTTATCATTGCCGAAGTTTACTTGGTTACATGGTTCATTGACTCTTCTCTCTCCCAATCTCTGTTTGTGTCTATGACTCAGTTTCTCTCTCTAAACATCACTTTCTCTCTCTAGCATAGTGGTGTGGAGCCCATAGCTTTGCTGGCTTTTGAGCTCTCCATTGTTGGGCTTTTATGGGTCTTGTCTACTGAGCTGAGAATAAAGGGGAAAAGGAGAACAAAGGGGGTTTTATTTGGCCTAGTATTCAACCAAAAACAAAAACAAATTTTTCCATATTTAAAATTCTTCCATGTACCTCTTCTTCAACAATTTTTTTTTCTTTTTTCATCATCTGCATAGTGCATAGATAGTACTTAGCCACCTACATAGAAAGTAGAGGAAACCCTTGAAAAGAAAAAAGTAAAAAAAAAAAAAAAAAAGGAACAAACCCACTTGTGTTCTTTCTCTCATGTTTGATTTGATGGAACCACAGATCTAATGCTTTCACACACAATAGACTCTTCCTTATTTGTTTCCAGATCATTCTATTCTTCAACTGGGGCATATCATTCAATATAGCTTCCAATCAAGGGTCTAATTTATTGAGGGTGAGATCTCTCTCTTGAATTTTCTTCTCTTTTTGAGTTACTATGTTGTTTTTTTTCTTTTTTGGTATTGGATGAAAAAGATAGTTTGTTGTCATTATTGCCTTTTATGGAGATTAGTATTATTGGGGGGGTTTCATTTTCCAATGTGAATGCTAGCAGTAGATTTCCAAAGAGCTGACCAAAAGTTTATCGGAGGAAAAAGATAATTTGACTTCTTCTTTTGATTAAAAAACCAAAAAAGTTTAAATTTTTTCTCCTCTTCCTCTTGAGCTTTTAGTATTTAGGGGCTGTACTTGGTCATATTGTTGGTTGTGATTGAAAGCAACAAAAGATATAAGTTTTGATTGGAGAGGCTTAGTTTTGTTTCTGGCTATGATTCATCCCTTAGAAAACAGCAATAGGTGGCTTCGTTTATTTGAGGTTGAACCTTAGTTTGATTTTATCCGTATTAGTTTTTTCATGTTGAAGTTTGTTCTAGATTTATCATCTTCGTCGTTGTGGTGGCTGTTGCGTAGTGCAGGACTAAATCTATTGGGACTGAAAATTCTTGGGGGTGGAGTTGTTCTTGGAGGGTTGGTAGATGTGGAAATTCCTGAAGGTTGTGTGGTGAGATGAGGGATGTTATCAGAGTTGATGAACTTTTTGAGGGCCTGCTTTCGGCCAGGTTCGGATCGGTATGCACGTGGCGGTTCAGATGCTGGAGGTAAGCAGGATGGACTTTTGTGGTACAAAGACTCGGGGCAGCACTTGCATGGTGAGTTTTCAATGGCTGTGGTCCAAGCCAACAACTTGCTGGAGGATCAGAGCTATATCGAATCAGGCAGTTTGAGCTCAAGTGAATCTGGCCCTTTTGGCACCTTTGTTGGTGTCTATGATGGGCATGGAGGGCCTGAGACATCGCGATTTATCAATGATCATCTGGTTCACCATCTCAAGAGTAAGTGGCATCAACATCAGTTACTTCTGAAGGTTTTTTTGTTTATTGGTATAGATTGTACTTGTTTCTTTGTTGTATTTCCATCTACTTCAATTCCAAGCATATTGTTCCAATTCCAAGGGATACCTTGTTGAACTTGAAAAAAAAAAAAATTAGAGAATAGAAGAGTTTTTATTCAGCTTTCTGTTTTGATATTAAAGAGACGAATGATTTTTGCCTTGTGAAACCAAATAGATGTGAGTAAGAAATTTTTTGCTTCCATTTTTGTTCCTACCCAAATAAATTTTCAAAGCATGACAAGTGACTTGGTGAAGTTTCATTATTTGGTGTAATAATGGTGGCAGTGGATGGTTTTCATTCCTAGCTTTTTTTCTCGCGTCATTATATCAACTATGCACGAGCAAAGGCATAAAAAGTTTGATATATGCTCAGTTGAAACTATGGAAATCATGGCTTTTAATGCCTTTTCAGTGGCATGCCTTCCATTTATGAATTTTGTTGTGTTTCGAATTGTTGTTCTCTGCATCATTGTCAATTAAATATATTCATGCTTTTTTCTTAAATTTCAGGGTTTACTGCAGAGCAACAATCAATGTCAGTGGATGTAATTCGCAAGTCAATCCAAGCAACAGAAGAGGGATTTATGTCACTTGTTGCCAGACAGTGGCCAATGAAACCACAAATTGCAGCTGTTGGATCATGCTGTCTTGTTAGTGTTATATGTAATGGAACCCTTTATGTGGCAAATCTTGGTGATTCCCGGGCTGTTATGGGAAGAGTGGTCAAGGCAACTGGGGAGGTTTTAGCCGTACAATTGTCAACTGAGCACAATGCATCAATAGAATCCATAAGACATGAGCTGCAATCTTCGCACCCAGATGATTCACAGATTGTTGTTCTGAAGCATAATGTATGGCGTGTGAAGGGCCTTATCCAAGTAAGTCAGTTATAACTAATAAAATTAGTTTTCTTGCCGCTGTAAGTCATTTATTTACATTAGCTGCTACAAACACTTGTGGATATTCCTCATGACAATCGCCAAAGACTTCATTCCTAAACTTTTGAAGATAGCATTTCAATGTTAGGTAAAATTTACAGTTTTTAGGACGCAATGTTGTGTTAAGTTTTCAGGATGTGATGAATGACTTCAAAATACAGGAGCAATGCAGTAGTAAAATGGGTGGGAAGGACTTTTAATTTATTTATTTATTTGTTGTTTTGGTTGCTTTTTTTTTTTTGGGGGGGGGGGGTGACAGAGTAGGACAGAAAAGTCATGGTGTCAAATTTATTTATGGAAGTAGTTCCCTTTTTTATTTTTCTCAACTTCAGTAGATTTTTTATGCAAGTAAACTTAATAGCTTTATACGTTATGACCTGAAAACTATGGTTTTCATTAAGTAGCGAATTAAGTTGTCTTAGTACCATGACAGAATTCCCTCTTAATTTGGTTGGTATCTCTTGGTTCTGTGTCAAAGGGGATTGATTTTTTTCCCATTTAAGTTACACCTAAAGGACTTGGATTCAAATGACTTATCTATAGGCATGATCTACGATATCATATTGCCATTTGATCTATGTAGTTGATGCCATGTATTGGGAAAAGGCTTTGTTGTTGTTTTTGCAAAAGTGATAACTATAGAACTCCTAAAGCTATAAGTCCTGAAAGATTCAAATTCCCTATGCTTCATGTAATTCTGCCCTGGCAACTTCTTTTGTTTATAATTGATAAGAATTTAATTTAATGAACTTGAATCCATATATCGGGATCTCTATAATATTTAGCAAAAGTTAGTTACTATTGCCTTTGAATCTATTTGCTAATACGAAAATTGGACCTTGAGATTGTGACATCTAATTCTTTTGTTGGTCCTTACTGCTAATCCTGCTCTTCAGCTTTGTGAAAACCAAGTTTTATGAGTTTTAGACGTGGCAACTTTCTTATGTCCATTCTTATATCTGTTTACACCTCTCTGCCTGTCTACCCACCTGTCCATCTTTTCAACTGCATGCAAGAGCATTTGACCTTTTACCTATTCAAAATGCTATTTAGGTTGTCATTTCTTGTGTTATGAGCATCAGCATGGCTTGACTTGGAGCTTTTTCTTAATTTAATCTTTTTTTTTTTTTTGGGGGTCTTTCAGGTTTCTAGATCTATTGGTGATGTATATCTGAAAAAGGCTGAGTTCAATAGAGAACCTCTATATGCAAAGTTTCGGCTTCGTGAACCATTTAAAAAGCCAATATTGAGCTCAGAACCATCAATATCAGTTCACCAGTTGCAGCCACAAGATCAGTTTATTTTATTTGCATCTGATGGACTCTGGGAGCACCTTAGCAATCAAGAAGCAGTTGATATAGTTCAAAATAATCCCCGCTGTGTAAGTTATATATTTAAATACTATTGTACTAGATATTGTCATACTGTTTTCTCTAAGATTAAAATGAATAAATTATGGCTATTTTAGACTGAAAACTGGAAGAACTCGATGTTTTGCTGTTCCTGTTTGTTCTAAGTACTTTGTATTCAAATGAAATAGCTATACTTTGAATGTGATTATAATATTGCTGTCCTTTCTCAGATCTGTAACTCAATCTTCTGATCATGATTTATTGCGTGCATGTGTCATAGCTTGAATGGTGCTCATGTGCAGTATTTATTAGGGGTTGGTTTTGGTTGTGCCCCCGGTATTGCAGCCTGTAGGGATCGATAAAAACTCCAACCAAATCTCATTTCCACTAAGTGGAGCGGCTACATGGATTCTAGCATGCTGTTGTGCTCAATCTTGAATCATACATTGATAAAGCCCCTATACATAATCCTTCTCTCACCATGTTATTTCTCATCTTACTGGGGCATGTTTAGATTGTTGTTACTTGCCAAACCATCTTAAGCAGTTTCTATAACTTTTTTTTCCCCTCCTTCGGAGCTGCTCCAATCCTTTCCCTGATGATTTTATTCCTAACCTTATCCAGTCTGGTTTGTCTGGTCATTTATCACAACATCCTCATTTCTGTGACCTTCATCTTTTGGTCAATTGCAGTTCACTGCATAGCATTCTAAGGGAACCTGGATTCTAGCCTTTCATTGTGCTCAATCTTGCCCGTAGAGCTGAGGTTGAATTTTGTTATATAATACCCGATGAAATGAGGGAACATATCTGTCCACTATGAAGAAATTGATGATCTTTAGGACATGAAGTTGAAAGTTAGTAGCCCGTTACTTGTCTGTAATATGGTGTGCACCCTTGATACACTGTTTGAGCATGTGTCAGATTTATGCATATAGAAGCAATAAAGCAATCTGAGTTTACACTGCTGTAATTGGAAATGGGATTTTTTCAGAAGTAGTGGAGTCATGCCTACAGTGTAACTCATTAAGCTTATAGCTTAGAGATTGTCTGAAAGTAAGATATTTGATGTCATTTTTTATATAGTTGAGACTTGAGAGCAGGTTATTTTTCCATACAAAAATTGTAATCTCCTATGACTTTTTTTAATTTTATTATTATTATTATTATTATTATTATTATGGTCATTCTTCATTCGGGATACAGAATCTTATTCTTTGAATTCCACTCAAAAAGGCTTCAGATAATTTTCATAGATAGTTGTATGACTGGAATAAATAATCTGCTCTTAATTTTTGAATTATTTGCTGATATTAACTGTTTTGTGTAAATTGACGTTGAAGTTACTTCAAATCTGTTAGATAATCTTTGATATACAAAGAACGGCTGACTCAGTTTATGAAATTGCATATACTTATGCATTGATTGCTTTATTACGTGGAATCTGAAATATCATCCGGATTAATGTATGACTGGGAGTTTGAAACAACTTAAAAGCAATTTCTTTGGGATTTTCAATGTTATAAGTCTCTGAAGCATGTGAGGCAGCAAGCACAGTACTAAACCGATTTATGGTTTATCTTTTTTTCTATTTTTCAGGGGATTGCAAGGAGGCTGGTGAAAGTTGCCCTTCAAGCAGCAGCAAAGAAGAGAGAAATGAGATATTCAGACCTTAAGAAAATTGATCGTGGGGTTCGTCGCCATTTCCATGATGATATCACCGTGATTGTCGTGTTTATTGACTCGAGTTTCGTGAGTAGGGCAAGCTCTGTCAAGTTCCCTGGTATTTCTGTTAGAGGCAGTGGTGTCAACCTGCCTTCTAACACATTGGCACCTTGTACAACACCAACAGAGGCTGGTGCTGCCTGATTCAAGTTGTATCTTATCTTTTCACTTGTTGTATCATTCTCTTGTGTGAATACCAGGTATCTTCCAAGTAGCAATGAGAGGGAGCAGCACTTCAATTCTTTAAATGTGGATTGTTAACATTTAGAATTCTAATACTCATGTTTAGGCTCTTTTCCACAAATCCAAAGAACAGGAAAAAATATATATATATATATTCTGATGACCATCATAAGATTTGCCTTGGCACCATTTTATCTCCTGTTCACCATTTTCCCCCCTTTGTTTTGGTAAATTTTGTCTTTGAAGTTGTGATTTGGGGTGTAATATAAGCCATCATAAGTGTTTCATTTACATGTAAATGTTGCTGGGGAAGTTCTTTTCAGCTGTATATAGTGCTGTGTGGCAGATTTATTAAAGAAAAGGTGCAAGAGGGAGAGGAGAATCAGTGTCAGAGGTAATGTTGTGAAAGAAGTTAAATGAATGACATATTCAGGTAATGTTTTAGATGTCTTAATGGTCAGGCTTGGCAGAACCAATGAATTAATAATGCTACGTTCAAAAGGGAGTGTGAAGTTAAGATTGGCCTAACATATAAATTTTACACGCACACGTTGGACTTGTTCCATGAGTATAAAATAGTGAAGAAGTGGTGAAAAAATGGTTGAAAATCTAATGTTTTACTTGTTTACTTTTTTGTATTAAATAACTGAAAATTGATGTTTGTTTGATTTATCTTATTTATCTGTTCAATATTTCTTAAGTGAATGAGAAATTTTTATTACACCTACAATTGTTTATCTTTCCTTGTTGTCGTTGAGCGAAGTCTACATCTTATCTATCAGATGATAAGCCCAAAAAAACATCACATTGTTAAGAGCTCAACAAGGTGCTGAGCAATGAAAAAAACAAAACAAAAAGAGAGAGAGCTCAACAGGGCCTTGCTGATGCAGCAATTGAATGCAAATAAAAAAATTGACTTGTTTAGGTGTTGATCAATGGCTACGAAGTGGAAATGCTCGAGTTCGCAACAGCAATTCTTTGTACACAATGCACATCTCTTAAATAGACTAACTTAACTATGAGCCTCCTTTTACAAGTACTTCCTCTCTTGCTTATGATTTGTTGGTAAAAAGATCATTCAAAGCACTGGATAAGATGGGTGCAACGAAGGTTAAATCCACCCCAAGTACCATGTACTCCAGAATGTACCCGTCAATCACAATCACAAGTTAAATGTGTCTCAATGGAAACAGTTGCATTCACCGTGGTTGCTTTGCAATCATTCAGGTATTAATGGTCCCACAGTAAAGGACTTAACCGCAGAACAAATGCCGCTGTTCATTACTTTTAGTATTAACTGCCCACTATTTAGTTAGGCACATAGTTAACATTTCATATGCAGCCTCAACCCAAAATCACCCACCACTTACATCAAGGTATCCTATATTGTAATGATGGTGTTAGTTTTGATACCTTTGACAATCATGATCAATATTTGGCCTTTTGTTTTACTTAGTTGAAACATAAATACAACAAATTATTTTTTCTGTGAGATTTCATATTTTATTATAATATCTCTTAATCGTAATCCTTAGTTTTAACTACAATAAATATCATTCACTTTTCACATTAAAAAAAAAAAATCATTCACTTTTTATACACAACTAGATAATAATTAATCCATTTATTAATTCTTTCCCCTAATATTCACATCATGCTTATTTTAAAAATTATGAAAGATCTTTTATCCAAAAAAAAAAAGAATTATGAAAGATTGACATTAGGTAATAAAAAAAAAATTATATCATTATACACGCAAACAGACATAATTAGATAAAATATAATTCATTTATTATTTTTTTTCCTAATAATCACGTCATAATGTTTTAAAATATTCAAAGTTAGTAAGTATTAAGATTAAGTAATGTATAAAGGCAGGCTACAGCCTCAAACTTTTAAAAATCTTAAATTGCCCATATTATTATTTTAAAATTTTGAAATATAAAAATAAAAGATTAATTTTAATGTACTAACCGTCATTCAATTAGATATTTTTATTTTTAAGACTTTTAAAATAATAAATAGTTGAGTTAAGCACTTTTATTGATATAATAATACATGACTTAGTATTTGTGTAAAATTATTTCACATTAATAATACCATCTATTCTGTTACAAAAAGAGGAAAAGATATTGATTCGGATCTTTCACTAGTTTTACCTCTTTCACTTTCATTTCTCAAAAACCATTTTTACAATCTAGTGTTTTATTTGTCAAAGTTAACTTCAAACTGCCGGAAATTTGCCTCAAAATCTTTTCATTGAACTAAATTGCAAATAGCTTTTATCAATGAAAAATCAAAACATCCAAATTAATTTCCAAGGAAATAAATTAAGCACGAAAATATAATTTTAGATTTTAAAAAAATAATATATATTTTTTTATCAATTAAATCCCATGATATTTTAAAGCGAAAAAAAATATATAGCCCGTATTGTAATAATTGCCTGTCCATCTATGACAAAATAATTGTTATTTCCATGATGGTTCCTGAATTTGTTTGGTCCATCCATTAGATCTGTCACCCAACATCAACACCAACTTCACAACACAATTCTCTTCTTCGGTTCTTCCTCTTCAGATCGCACGTCGCACACACATACCTACGCTCTCTCTTCTTGTCTTGTTGGATCTTACTTTGCTGGTTGGTTAGTTACTCTCTTCATTCCTATAATTCCTCTGTTTCGTTTTTCACCCCAAACCAAACAGACCCTGATCACTTTGCAAACTGAAAAAAAAAAAAAAAGAATAAATAAATCAAGGGTCGTTGCAAAGTTTTGTTCTTTAAGCTGTTTGGTTGGTTTTGCTTTCTCTTAATTCTAAGTGGGTGTTTCACTTTTATGGACTCTTTGTAAACGGTTTTTGTTTGAAGTTCCAAAGATGGGTGTGGCTCAAAACATTCTAGATACGGAGGAGGGAACCTTGGAGATTGGAATGGGTAAGTATGGTACCCTTTTACTCTTTGATTGTTGATTTCATGTTATGATTGTGATATGTTCATCATTGGTTCATAAAGCAACAAATCACCATGTTTTGTGCTTGTCATTATGGTGAAAGGGGAAGAAAAATGAGACATTTTTGCATGGTTGCTGGATTCATCAATCTTTTACATTGGTAACGTCCTGGTTTGTGTGTTGATGTTTGTTTCAGAATACAGAACTGTGTCTGGAGTTGCTGGACCATTGGTTATTCTTGATAAAGTTAAGGTAGTGACTGTGTTCTACTCTCTGCTAATTGCATATTCTAAAATTTTGAACTTTTCTCAATAAGGATATCTCGCTTTGTGTGTGGAGTGGCTGAATTTTATACTGATCAACTGCATCAGGGACCCAAATTTCAAGAGATTGTCAATATTCGCTTAGGAGATGGAACTACTCGGCGTGGACAAGTTCTAGAAGTTGATGGCGAAAAAGCTGTTGTTCAGGTAAATGGTTACTGCCTAACTGCATATGCATCTGTTATCAGCTTTTGTGCTTCTGTTAGGAGAGGGTAGTTGCGCATATCATGGGAAGATACTTGTCCCTTATCATTGAGATGATGATGTCTTGATTTAATTTTTTAACTGTAACCAAATATTCTAGGATTCCTCTGTTGTTTCTCGATCTCTTTGAGTTGTTAAGGAAAGGCCTGCATTATTGTACATTGTTCATGTAGTTGTATTGACTTTACTGGCTAATGATTTTGTCACTGTTTAGTTTTATCATCTGCTGCTGCTATCACAAACAACGGGATAAAGTTTATTCACCTTTTTGCTACATTGACCAGGTCTTTGAAGGTACCTCTGGGATTGACAATAAATTTACAACGGTCCAATTTACTGGAGAGGTATAAACTCTTTGATTTTACTAATGTCTACATTTTTTCGAAAGCACGTGTAAAATTATGTATGCAAATTTTATTGTGAAACTTTCATGAATATATCTGCTGTTTTGTTCAATGGTAACATGATATATATAGCAGAGAATTCTATTTTGTAATATAGTTCTACAGGTATACCTGGTAATTGAGAAAACCAACTTCCAATAAGAAAATTGTGGAAAATTTGTGGTTTACTGAAATTGTTCCCTTCATAGATTTTGCTTTTGATTAGTAATCATGAATTAAATTTGTTCTAGAGGGATAATTTCTCATGTTCAATCCTTTCCAATCTTATTAAGTTCATATGATTACTTTATCTGTTCCCACCAATTTATCCATGAGTATTGATTGTTGAATTCCTTTTCATTTTGATTCTTTTGCATGTTTTGAATCAGTTCAGCTGTTGACTCCTATCTTTTCTTGTATATTGTTTATGTTCCTAGGTGTTAAAAACTCCTGTGTCACTGGACATGCTTGGCCGCATATTTAATGGCTCTGGAAAACCAATTGATAATGGTCCACCCATATTACCTGAGGCTTACTTGGACATATCAGGTATATAAATTTCTTCTGGGGAGGTCTACAACTGTATGTTTTTCTGTGACTTTCTTAATATCTTCCCAATATTTCAGGAAGTTCCATCAACCCGAGTGAGAGAACCTATCCGGAGGAGATGATTCAAACAGGAATATCTACAATTGATGTCATGAATTCTATTGCTAGAGGTCAAAAGATCCCTCTATTCTCAGCTGCTGGTCTCCCCCACAATGAAATCGCTGCACAGATATGCCGTCAGGCTGGCTTGGTCAAGCGATTAGAGAATTCTGATAATCTTCTTGAGGTATAGCTGATTATGAAAGTGAATTTACTCTAATATGTTAAATGCGCAAGAATTTTGAGTTTAGGACCACGTTAATGATGTGTATTCCATTTAGATCTGCCTTCTTTTCTGTATTAACACTTCCCTGGATAAGGCAATTTGTGAACTTGCAAGAGTCAGCTCAATTTTGAGGACTTGGACAGAAGTTGGCCTGTTTAGGCTGGCCTCTTGGCTATTTTGTTACCTTGCACCTCTTGTTAATGCTCAATGCATGTGCATCTCTTTTGTTGCAGGCTTCGGTGCAGTGGGAGAGTAGTGATTATTTTTTTAATTGAGTTCATTCCTAAATACATCAAATCAATTCTTTACCGAACAAAAGTTGTGCCCATTCTTTATCCTGTATTTGCCAATGGTTTTGTTGCTTGATTATCATCACTCTTAGAAGTTCGGACATGCTGTCTACAAACTGGTCTTTCGTAGGATATTGGTCACTTATGTCATCAATAAATGAGGAATTTATGCTGACTGCTCAATTTGAAGTTTTTCTCAAGAATTAAATATTTATTCCCTGCAATATATGTATTGCTGCTTCCTTGACTGTCAAACATGTTGCTTTTGAATCAGGTTATTTTCTGGTTGTTTACAGTGGGTTGTAAAAGTTTGTGTTAAATTACAGTTTTACTGTTATCTACATGTCCTTGAAAGATAGCTTATGATTTATGGTTAAAATCATGTTTTCAAGAAGCTGACATAACTAAATTGGTATGACCTATGTACCCAAAAAAATAAAAATAAAAAATTGATATGATCTAGCTTCTTGTTTTATCGCTTACAGATGATCTAGTTGTCCGTATTGCCTTCAAATTAATAAGGCTGTTGATTGCTTAATCATTTATTTGAACTTTTAAACCGTAAGATGAAGAAGGTGGTTTTTCTGACAAATTATATCGATGTACAGGATGGAGAAGAGGACAATTTTGCCATTGTTTTTGCTGCTATGGGAGTTAACATGGAGACTGCACAGTTTTTCAAACGTGACTTCGAGGAGAATGGCTCAATGGAGAGAGTGACCCTTTTCCTTAATCTGGTAATCTACAAAACCAGTATGCAAGTGTTCTTTTATTCTTCTTTGTTTATTGTTTTTCTGCCTTCCAATTTCATTCTCAGTAATTTTGTCTGTGTGGGGACTGTGTACCAATGTTGTCTAGTTATTGGAATTGACCAAAATAAATTGTTTCTGTCCCTATCAATGCATTCTGCAAAAGTTATTAGGCTTTTGTCATTGTATTTAAATCTTACATCTTGGCATTTATAGATTTTGGGGTAATATGCCCATGATTACTACAAAAAACCTTAAGCTAAACTACATGTGAAATTTTGCAAAAATAGAAGTTTAGGACATTCCAATTGATGGATGTGTGACCTTGAAAATTTGTATATGGATGATCATATATTCATATTGTACTTTGAGGAGCATAAGGTTCTCCATTGAGAGTGAAAATCTTTGTTCATTAAGAATGAAATGTAAATTATCATTGGTCATGTTGTAGTCTCTTATTTGGATGACCATATTTTAATTTTTTGAATTTTGATTTCGAAACATGCCTGAAGGAGCTAATCCAAAAAATGCTTGTTCTCTTTCTGCTGTGATTTATTACAGGCAAATGATCCTACAATTGAGCGTATCATCACTCCTCGTATTGCTCTTACTACTGCTGAATATCTGGCATATGAATGTGGCAAGCATGTTCTTGTGATTCTCACAGATATGAGTTCTTATGCTGATGCTCTTCGTGAGGTAATGTTAAATGTTCCTTCAACTGTAATTTTAAAAGTGGCAGCAGAAGGAAAGAAAGGAGATGAGACCCTTTTTACAACCTTTGTCATTCTCTTGTGATTTTAATTGCTTTGTATGTCTACAGGAAATATTTTATGCTTGTGTAGTAATTGGTAGTTGACATTTCTTATCACTTTTTCTCTTGTTCTTGGAGTATGAGAAGTGACTTAAAAATATTCGAGTATTTCTCAAAACGATTCGATTGACAGTGGAACTGTTGATCACTTCTGGATCCTGTAGGTATCTGCTGCCCGAGAAGAAGTGCCAGGACGACGTGGGTATCCCGGTTACATGTATACGGATCTTGCAACAATTTACGAACGTGCTGGAAGAATTGAGGGGCGAAAAGGCTCTATTACACAAATTCCAATTCTAACTATGCCAAATGATGGTGATGAGATATTATTAAACTTTTATCGGCTATCTTGCATTTATACACTCTTAATTCTGACTGGTCATCTTTCTTGAACTTCTTTACAGATATTACACATCCAACTCCAGATCTTACAGGATATATCACTGAGGGACAGATATACATTGACAGACAGCTGCATAACAGGCAGGTGAGTTATGCTGAAACTTTTGGCTAATGTCGTAGAAAACACCGGGTTAGTTGCCGAGTTAAGTACAAGAGAGAATTTGGTACATAATGCATCCAAACATGTAATACATGATAGTAGTATAAGAGCAGTAAATTTTTTTATTGTCATTGAATTTAGTGTTCTCTATATGGAGGTTTGTCAGTTTTCCCGAACTTATAAATTTTCTTTTATCCTTTTGTGGTGTTATGCTTCCATTGACACATTTAGATAGATGGAATGCTTGGAATTATATGTCACCTGTAAGATTATAATAAATTAAGTTCATCCTTGCATTAATGCATAAAATGAACCATGATCTACTCTGTTCTTAATTCTTATGTATTCGAGTTGGCATCTAATCAGTCTTAGGCAACCTGGTAAATTGGTTACAAAAATATTGACTGGTTATGAGGATTCTAAATTAGCCCGAAACTAAACATTCATATTGTTGTGTTGGGCAGATATATCCACCAATCAATGTCCTTCCATCGCTGTCTCGATTGATGAAGGTAATGTTGTCTTTTTTGTTTTTGATGTCAAGTTGCTATTAACTAATACAATTTTCAGTTTCTTAATTGAAAAATTCTAGATAACCCTAAATCTTCTCCAGAATTTTTGACATAATAAATTTGGCTAGCTATGTTACTCTTGCATGGATGAGGGGTTCCTACCACTTTATTCCATCTAACAATCACCCTTTAATCTAGCTGGATGTTTTCAAAATTCTGCCTTTTTTTTTTTTTTTTGGGCATAACTCTTAATTCAAAAGTAAGTTGTAACCCCCCCAAATAAAAGAATTTATAAGGTTCGCATTCTAATGACGCATCATTGGTTGCGTCTGCAGAGTGCCATTGGTGAGGGAATGACACGAAGAGATCATGCTGATGTGTCCAACCAGGTCTGATTTTGTTTATTTTTCATATTTCTGTTTTTCTGTTTATAAACTATCTTACTGATGTATCTTATTTCTTTTCAGCTTTATGCAAATTATGCCATTGGAAAGGATGTCCAGGCAATGAAAGCTGTGGTTGGTGAAGAAGCACTTTCATCTGAGGACCTGGTCTGTAATATTTTTCTCTCAGCATATTTGTGTTTGACCTAGCAAGATGCTCCTTGAAATGATATTAATAAATTGCTTCTCTTTTTTTAATTAACAGCTGTATCTGGAATTTTTGGACAAGTTTGAAAGGAAGTTTGTCACACAAGGAGCCTATGACACCCGCAACATCTTCCAGTCGCTAGATCTCGCATGGACGTTGCTTCGGATCTTCCCTCGTGAGCTTCTCCATCGTATACCAGCAAAGACTCTTGATCAGTACTACAGCCGAGATACTGGTAATTGATGATACAGCATGCTCATATACCTTGACCACATGCTCAATCACAGCATGTAGTGACAGTGGCAATTGGTTTATTTCTTAGCTCTCTCACCCAGAGTCCATGTTTCTTCTATCCAGCATATATATATATATATATATATAATAAAGGTTTGAGTGCCTCGTGTTTTGACTTCCTCAGGTAGTGAGAATGAAGACCCCATAGATATTATGTTTCCTGTGCCATTTTCTTTCTTCCCTGGGGTGGTGGGGGGAAATCTAGTTGTGTTATATGTTTGGGATGGCGTTAATTGCACTGTGGGATATTTAGTGCAGTTAGCATTTTGTTGAGACTGCCTTCCCATGTATGTTTTATGTTTCATTATCTGATTTACCTTGTAATTTGATTATTCAGTATATTTATAATCAGGATAGTTTTTTAGACACCTATTTTTTTTTTTTTTTTTGAGTTAACATATATTGGTCCTTAAAAGAATTGGGATTTAACATATTAGTCATTCAAAGAAAATTTGTTAACATTTTTATCCCTAAAGATAAAACATATTGTAAGAATTTAGTCTTTTTGTCAATTTTCATACGTTAAATGTCATTGTTGTATCTGACTCAGAATTAATTCAAATGTTGTATTTCAATAATAAATATAATGAAAGCCCAAATTACCAAATAGAAAAACTATATATATATATATATATGTGTGTGCGCGCGCGCGCGCTCTTAACTTTAGGAATGAAAGTGTTAGCAAATTTTTTTTTTGAGACTAATTTGTTAAATCCCAATTTTTTTAACGATCAAAATCTACGTATACTTTTGTTTTTTAAAATTACTGTTTTACTTGATTAATAAGTTCAACGTGCTTAAAATAATCGATGAATTTGTTTGCAATTTTTTTTGTTTTTAATTTTTTTTTTTGAGGGGGGTGGTGATGGGAAGCTTCTTCCAAGCTAGTTTTTGGATCAAAATAACACTGCTAAAACTATGTATTCATTTAAGAAAGGGATCAAAAAAGGAGGGATTATATACAACAAATAAAATCTAGGAAGGGGCAGTGATGCCAAACAGGTTACCGATTAACGGGTGGGTTGACTCGGATTAGAAAAATGAGTTGGAATTGTTAAATCACTTGTTCTATGATTAGATTAGCATATTGGCATGTTATTTTATTAAAAAATAAATAATAAAAAAATGAGTTGGTGGATTAGCACGTTAATTCGTCTAACTTTCATATTGGCTTGTTAGTTTACTTACTTTAAAAATAGGCAGAAATTACAGATTATGTAGGTCAATTTACGAGTAAATTTATTTAATTTTCTAGAAAAGAGAAAAAATAAAAAAAAAATGGCCGGACATGTTAAACCACTCTCGAAACAACTTACAGGATATACGAAGTGAGTTAAAATAATTTAGAGATTAATTTATATATATTGACAGTATAAAATAATTTTATATTGTCATCCAATAGAAATATAAAAAAATACCAAATTATATTAGGTAACTATCTATTATGATGAGGAATTTACTATAATTTAATACTTTCTTACATTTCTATTGACTAATAGTATAAAGTTATTTTATATTGTCAGTACATGTAAATTAAACTCAATAATTTATATGATATATTACAAAAAAATGTATGTCAACTTGCCATTTTGGCTAACAAAGCCGGTTAAAACTATCTCCTGAAAAAGGAAACAAGTGGCAGAAAAATGAAAATATAAAGGGGGAAGCAGAGATTAGTCTTGACACTCAGACGGGTTTTTGCTGATTCCGATCTCACAAATCACACTTTCAAATTAGCGATTTTTTTTTTTTCAACGACCTAAAAAAAAAAAGTCTCTCATAAAATTAGTATAGTGTTCACCCATACATTATTTCTATTATCAACTATCTCTATCAAAAGTTTAAACTTTTAGGTAGAGACATATAATTAGTTTTATATCTTAACATACCCCTTTATACAGGAATCTTTTTGGGCTTAAAGTATGAACAATGCACAAATTCACCCAATCTTGTGTTAAAATTCAACTTTAATTTAGAAGAATGGCGACAAATAATAATCGAATTTTAGATCTTTTAGTCAATTTGACTCGATGCTATGTCATGAATCATTTCTTCCAAAAATTTAAATTTTTAGATAGAGTCGTATGAATGATTTTATAGCTTCACATCTCTATCCCATTTGCAAAAATTGACTGTAAAAAAATGAAAATCAAGAAAGCTTACGGCATATTATCTAATTGGAAAAATCTTCGATCTGTGTGAAGTTTCTTTAAAAATAAAAAAATAGTTTAGTCTGATCAATCTTTTCCTAGCTCACAACTAGGCATTTGTTGACAAGGGCCTGATTTGTAACCAAGTGATCTAGAATTGATTTCACAATAATGAATGTAATAACAACAATGCTAAATAATGCGAGACGAAATTGTAAGAAAAGTGAATGAATCATGGGCAAAAACATAAAGGAGGAAAAGCACGAAAACCATAATGGGCAAGATTAAAAAAAAAAGAAAAAAGAAAAATGGAAGCGTAAATATATTGTTCAATCATAAACAAAACGCATGAATGATTTTCGCACTATCAAGCACCTATTTATTTGGCTAGTATTATGATGCATTAGATTAAGTATGGTGCACACCACACCAGGTGAATTTGATAGTGTGAATTAGTGATATATGTATGCAACCAACAACTACCAGTGCACTCTAACATTACTCATTAACTCTTTCTTTTCCTTTAAAGCTCCTATAATTGCCATTTTCATCATCAACATGGCACCAATGGTATCACTGTATTAGTGTCATGATCATCCAACTTCCTCTTCCTCTTCCTCTTCTGGGTCAAAGAATTTGCCTTATTATTATGCTCCTCACCCATGCATAAGTTTCATGCTAAGGAGTAAGGACTGGTTCCCATTATTTCTTCTTGTTTGCCTTGGAGAATATAAAGGTTTTTTGTTACGAATCCTACATTAGGGAGGTTACCTTGAAAGGGGGACCATATAAGGACTTGGGCTCTCCTATTTTAATAGTTAGCTTTTAGAATGTGGTTCTCCCAAGGACTTATGCTCGTAACAAATAATGCTTTCATTGAGAGCCGGTTAACCGGAAAAGGCTATCTACGAAGAGTTCTGACCGTGATCGAGTGAAGTGCCGCTGAGTGAAGTATCGCAGAGTGCAGCCATCGGGACGTCAGCTTTCAAAGGGGGTGGCAATATTACGAATTCAATATTGGAGAGATCACCTTGAAAAGGAGGTCTTATAAGGACTTGAACTCTCCCACTCTAATAACTAACTTTTAGGACATGGTTCTCCCAAAGACTTATGCTCATAACACTTTCTTGCATAAAAACACCAAAACTGGAAGTACAAAAAGAAAAATAAACATAGTGCTACAATATTCGTTTAATGTCTTTCACTCATAACTAGCGTGGTTGAAGATTTGTCATATCACTTGGGGACATCATAGATCAAAGTTACATTACAAGACCCAATTTGAGGATGCCAAATGAAGTGTGAGGCTAAGATTTCTCCTTTGCCTTCATTAGCAAGACTCTAGCGAAAGCAACCCAACCTCCTAGGAAGTCCTCTTATCCTAGGGGCATCCCCATTTTAGTAGAAGTGTCACTCTTCTCTCCGCATGCCTCTCAACCTCTTCAAACACCATGTACGACTCTCTGACTGTCTAGTAAAGGGATTCCTCTTAGTGGATCCTACCAACAACTCTTCCGCCTTCTCAACCCTTTGCGAGGCACACTAGTGGCGGCGGTGATAGGTTGGTTGTTGATGATGAAAATGGTGATTACAAGAGCTTCAACGAAGAAGAAAGAGTTAATGGAGTAATCTTATGGTGCACTAGTATCTGTTGGCTATATGCATGCACAACCAATTCTCACTATGCGATTCGCCTAATATGTGGTGCACCATACTTAGCCTGATGCACCACAGCATCGGCCTATTTATATATATGAATATTTTGATGAAAGACAAAAAACAAATAGAGGAGGAATATTCTGATTAAAGACCAAAAGACCATACTGACAAGATGTTAATTCAAGTGAAAGAACTCAAGTATTTTAAGCATATGATCCTTAATTTGATTTCAGAATTCATGTGTATAGAGAAAAAATATTGTTAGAAGGAGTCTTAGTTATATTCATACTAAGATTATATCATAAGTTATACGTATAAATTCTTCGTAAACTTATAGATATTTAATTTAGAATATAATTTATCCCTTATATCTTTGGATCTAAAATATCAATGTTGAATCCAATATTTTATGTTTAGATTTGTTAAATAAATAACAAAAAAAATTTAAACTCAAGGAACTTTGATATTATAAAAAATGTTATAACATAAAAAATTCCTTGACTTCAATGTTTTTCACTTCTTTCTAAAAATAGGTTTTGACAAAAGGAAATTCCCTATTACAAAAAATATTAACTATAAGACTATAAAATTATAAATATTAACATTTTTATTAATTTTTATACTTTGGATCAAAAATTTAAAATGTACAAGCATATTTATCTTTATTACTTAAAGAATATTGTTCTGTTTAACTGTTATTTGATCATTTTTCCCCCTTCCACTTTATCCTTATAATTTTGTTTATATTTACAACTTACAAGTGAAATAGTTACTCAACACTATGCAATCACTATTCGTTTCAATGAAAGTTACAATTTTATTTTTTTATTTTTATTTTATCATTTTAAAACATTAAGTTATTTATTGTATATAAAATAAGTATTCAGGGTAACTCTGCTAATAAGTATAAAAGTGATTAGAAAATAATTAGAATATTATATATATGTATAATATTTTATATATTTAAATTGGATTGACCCTAATCAATTCCATATCAAATGTTAATATAATTTTGGGTCCATCATGATGACTTGCTTGATATTTTGTTTGGTGAGTTTCTTTGATAGTAGTGTCTGGATCGTGAGAGAAAGTGTGAAGTTAGTTCACGCATTTGTAGTTTCTTATAATTACTGATACGTTAGGCTAAATATGAGAATTATGCATGTGTCAGATCATAGATTGGCGGCCTTTGCTAATGATTGTTGCTTAAGACTTTGTTTATTTTGGTTGTTCAATGATTGAACATATTCTAAGGTAGAATGCCTCTAACTTTGACATTCAATATTCAATTATGATCTGAAATTGCTAGTGTTCTAATATGTATAATGGAGTAAGCTGTTCGTGCACTGATGTGTACCACAAACTACTATGGATGCCCTATGTTTGGTAGACTCGGCCAGTGTTCAGACTTCAGAGCTTTAATTTTCTTGAAGTTATGTCTTGTTCTTTAGTTAGTGGTCTAAACCTTATTTTAGGCATTGTTCTTCTCTATACAGTTGATTTAAAAGTTAATTTAAAAGTCATTACAAAACCAAGATCAAAGATTTGACAAGCTCACGTTTGTTGTTATGGTATTAGACTTAGCTTATATTTGATCATGTTTTGGGGAGTGGCTATTTCTACTCCCAATTGCCTATTACCACTCCTCATTTATTACTTGTGATATTCCTATAATGTCCTTATACCCTTTTTTTTTGTTATAATTAGGAATAGCCTTTAATCATTAATCAATGAAAGTCTATTGATAAAAAGAATCTTATATTATGAATATCAAGTAGGTAAACATTATAAATATTGAAACGCAAAGAGTTAAGGAGAGAAGCTTTTGCAAATAAAGAATTATCTTGGTTAACCATTGCATATCCTTTATGTCCAGTAAGGTCTCTCTTCCTCGCTTGATATTTTTCCATTATCTTTCAAGTTTAAAGCAGTTGCTTCAGCGACATTGACATAGCTTACCCCTTCTTTTTTCATTCTCAAGGGATAACTCACTATAAAATAATTGAAAGATAAAAATTCTCTACAGGTACGTTCGCGAATTTGGTTTATGAATGAAAAGGAGGGAAGGGAAAGGTTTATGAGTTTTCTTTTGTTCACGACTCATGAGTTTTTTTTTTTTTATATTAGATATTTTATCTTTCAATTATTTTAGAGTGAGTTATCCCTTGAGAATGAAAAAAGAAAGGGTAAGTAGTTTTACGTTGGGAAGAGAATAAGACATTTGGGTTTTTGACAAACTCCTCAAAACTCTTATTTTATGGGTCCCCAAATTAGGGGGGTTTTGTTGAAATTTAAATTTAATTTACTGTTCTATCCCTATTAAAATATTAAAATGCCATTTTTACCACTACATTCTAATTTCATTTTAGTTTTTCATAAAAATTATATTTCTCTCCTAAATTTTTATCAGCTTCCATTTAAATTTGTTCCCTCATGAAATTTTTTTTAAAATTTACAAATAATATAATATTTTCTAATTTTTTAAATGAATATTATTATAAAATATTTTAATTATACTTAATTATTTTAGTAAAGGGTAAAATTATAAAAAACATATTATAACCCATTAATTTTCTTTCCTTATCAATTTTAAACTCATTAATAAGAATGATTGAAACCTCTAAATCCCTTCCTTCCTTTAGCCATCATTTCCCTTTGATGTCTTCCCTTTCCTTTCATTCGTAACTCGCAATCACATCCTAAAGAGTTGGTTTCCAAAAACAAATCTCAATATATAAAATGAAGAATTTTCAAGAAAGGCACAAAACCAAGTTATTCTCAATAAATAAAATGTTAATGCACGAATTCACTGCATTAACTCCTCAACTTGTTACATGCATCGCCTAAAAAGCATAATAACCTTTGGGAACATTAAATGCTGAAACCAGCCGTTACTTTTACTTTCTGTCTTAACATTAAAATATTACACGTCAATGTATAAATATATCTTAAGAATTAGTTTAATAGCTACATTTGTGAAGTATCTTAGTTAAAAACTGAAAAAAAGTACAGACTCTAGCTATGAGCTAATATTAAAATATTTGAGTGTGCTATTATACTTGCTAAAGCCTGTTATGAAATGTGTAACCCTTGGGGGGAATATTTGAATAACACGAGATGGTATTCACAGATTTGCTTTGTTCTAGATTTCCAAAATCCATTTGATATGATATTTGTGTACTCGAGAACATATATTCAAATATCACTGGAAAGTATTTGAACAATTTCCACGGAGCAGCCACATATTTAAATATTTAGATGTCGTATCCAAATATTACTTTGTAGTATTCGATTTTTCCCTTAATTACCACATATATGCTAATTTCGTAAAAAACATATTTTGGGTTTTTTCTCCATTAGAATCAGATTGAAAATCTTTGAGCTCATCAATGAAAACCATTTGCAAGAACTTTAGTCCCAAATTAGTTCTTTCAAAATGAGTTCATATCTTTTTATATACCAGTCAAAATAATCTTTTCAAAAATAATTAGCACAAAACCTCCTATCACTTCTTTGAGAGACTTTTCCTCCGACATATCTTGAAATAGTAGTGTATGAAAATAGGATGTTTACAATACCAAATATCTTTTTATGTCTTAGGATAACTAAGATGCCTGGGTGTGGTGTTTATAATTCCCACACTTGATATTGCATCATCACACTTAGCTATGTGATGCCTTTATTTAAAACATTGTATAGCTATTAATTTTTTGTCATGTAAGAATTGTTACGCAATTTTGAACCAGGAGTGGAGGTTAAATAAAACCCTCTCCAAAATGTATAATTTACTAATAATATCACTAATAATTTTACTGATATTCTCAATATTAAATATAAAATTTTGTAGCAAGAAAAATTAATGAGGTTATTACAAATCACAAAGGTGGTTAACCATGATGCCGAAGAATCTATAATTGGTTTCCAAAAAACATCATATGACAACACAAATGGGAAATCTTAGCTAAACGTAGAGGGTTTGGCCATATCTCATATCAATTTACCAAATCTATATGAGCAATCATAAACAAATGCCTGAGTTCATATTGTCACTCTCTTTTTATTACTTTTATTTTGATATTCCTCTAATACCATTAATTAAAAGTTTAAAAGTTTTAAAATTTTATTTATTTTCACTTTTATATTCTAAATTTATATTTAATAATCATACTAATTTAAACGGCAAAGTTAGCTATTTTAAGTTAATTAATTTTAAATAAAATCAGCATGTTTGTTGGCATAGTTCGATTGCTGTTTTAGGTTGGTTATGTATTCACGAAAAACTAGAAAAAGGAGAACAAAAAAGCATTATTGTTCTAGAAAATATATTTTTTAATGCTTTTTACAACTTAAAGTATTTTCATTCAAATGAAAATACTTTTAGTTTAAGCTGTAAATGAAAATATTTTGTCTATAGTGTTTATATTATTGTCTATGAAAAATTGCTCTCATATACATTGCTTTAATGATTTGGGTGTTTCGATTATTTTATTTGATATTTTAATTTATTCTGATGATATTTAACGATCGTGACTATAATCTTCTATTCACTCTTTGGCTGTTGCCATGGTTGATTATGAATGGTGGACTTGTATGCTCTTTTATACAAATGCTTTGGAAATTGGCTCCATTAAGGCAAATATTTGCATGAAATTATCTGTTATATATGTCTTCTAATGAATTAAATCAAGCTTCTCATTCTCAAATTTTTACTACATTTTTTATGGTATTGTAGTAGCAAATATCACTTGGAGGCTTCTAGTGAATTATTGTTTTGATATATTTAAATAACTTGTTAAGTTTGATCAAACAAAAATATAACACTTTCTTTATATATTTGCAGAAGTATGATGTAAAGAAAGTGCTATATTTTGTTTGATCAAATTTGGCAATTTACACTTTTTTTTTTTTGCTAATTCAAGTTAATCATTATATTTAAGTTAGAATTTTTTTTTTTTTGGGTGCTGAGTTAGAAATTTACTTATAGTTATTTTTTTATATTTAATATTAATTATAAATTTAAAATAAGGGAGTTGCAATAGAGAAAATTTTAAGACAACTATTAATTAAGGGTATTTGAGAAATATCAAAATGAAAGCAATAAAAAAAGAAGTGAAAATAGATTAAGGATATGAAAACCGAACCAACTATTAAGTCGAACAAGGCATTGGTTCAAAGATTTAGTGGTTTAACCAGTTCAGTCGAGGTGTAAATATAAATCTATATACATATAATGAAATACATGCTATGATATAAAATAAAAATTATTAAAGAGTAAAAATAAAGAGTAAAATAAAAATTTAGCATGATAAAAATAGTTTTAGAAAGCAAAAATACTATACTAAATTATTAACATAATCAATACAAGTAGAGCAATAAGTCTCACATTACTTAGACTTTTTTTAGTCTCAATGAAACTACCGATATCTAAATCTTATTACCAAAAATCCGGCTAATCTAACTCGACCCGACAGAGGTCCTTGAAGGAGTAAGGGTCCCCAAGTGACGATTTTTTTCAATCTCAAGAACTTGAGATATTTGGTTAAGAGAGCAAGACATTTACCATCTTGACCAACCCCCAGTGTTCTGGAAATAAGACCAGATCAGCCGATCAAATTAGTTAAACTAGGAACTGGACCCCTTCCAGTCCAGTTAATAAGAAAAATTTGTTGATTTAAGAACTAGTCAAAAATCCACCAAAATCGGAGGTGGTTAACTGACCTGGCGATTTAGCAAAGCAAAAAAAAAAAAATATCACAGAGAGATGAGGACGTTGCCACTCAAACCACTGCAATGAGGATCGCCTATGGTAGGCATCGTGCTACCGCTACTGTTTGACTTCGCTATAGCTTCTAGTTGATGGCTTCTGGTGGGAGAGACAATGACGATATTTGGTTCGATTTTGTTTTGTGAAAACAAATAGAAAGAAAGGGAGGGAGATGAGAGAAGATGGAGAGGCAAGAATGAGGGAGCCAGGGAGGGCCCTTTTTTCTTTAACAGGAGGGGAGCTACTTAATAATGCCAGGGTTTATTCTCACTTGAGAGGTTAATGGGTTTTGGGCTAATTTCTTGGGCCTATCTAAAGCCTTTTTTCTTATATAAGTTGGATATTAATGGGCCATTGATCAAAACAAATACCGCTGGTTTTAAAATGATTATATTATTCTATTATTAAAAGAATTTTTTACTTGTAAAACAAAAATAGAACTTTACAAATAACAAATAAAAAAATTAAATTTTATATTGATATATATATGTTTAGGTAACTATATATTTTTTATTATATTCCAGTTCAATCGATTAAATCTTGATTGAATTAATAAACTATTGAACCAATACCTTATTCAATTTAATGTCCGGTTTTCATAACCTTTCCAATCCGATCTTGGTTCACATTGCTTAGATTTTAAACATTTTATTCTTAAGACTATTATAAAGCACTCAAGAAATCCCACGTTATTTAGATTAAGAGATTTTCACTCTCAAGATTTCTATAAATATTCATATAATACATTACTTTATATATTTATATCCTTTAGGCTCTTTTTAAAAGAGTAAGAGCTTTATAATTAATAGTCCTTGGTTTGGTCAATCAATATATATTTTTAGCCATCTTTATTCATAATAAAATTGTTGCTTCATCATTGATAATGATGTAATTTTTGCTTTTTTTCCAAAAAATAATTGCCTAATCGATAAAACCGGTCTAGTTTTGTAGGTTTACTAGTTCTCAGCCAATTTTCAAGTCCCCTCTCCTCTCTCTGACGCACACACATTCTTTTTCTTCGCTAATTCCAGGCAGAGATTCAATTCTCCGAGTTCAACTTCTCGTCATCTTCAATGTCACGAACCTTCATTTGTACCTATTTTTACTGTGTTGGAATGGTTATTGATTATTATTTACTAGCTAACTAATTATCATTCATAGTGGACGGAAGCAATTTGTGAATAGGTAATGATTCCTATTGAATAGTTAATTGTTTACTTAAAGCGGTTAATAGTTACAATCTATGAATAAAGATATAAATGCAAAGAAAACAAAAGTTTGAAAACATAAAAATATAATTATTACTTATTATTAAGCGGTAAAGTTAAAAAACAATATTAATTTTTCATTTTTCATGTATTGAACATCTCATCGTTGGTTCAAGCCTGCAAAGAAAAGTACTTGATGTAACATTTAGTTTTCTGCCTAGGATTCTACATAGTCCAATCAGCTCTGAACGCAATATATATGTTAATACAAGTCAAAGTTTCTCTCAAGTATCGTTCTTATTTAAATTAGGATAGGATAATTCTCAAAGTATTAGACCATTGTTCACTGGAATAGTAATTCTGGTTGAAAATTTATTAAATGTAATTTAGTCTAGATTATTGGGCATATATCTATTGAAAAGTCAAGTCATTTTATATTAATAAATTATTTTATCACTATTTAAATATTGTATATAAACAGGAAACAAATCAAATGATCCGAGCAGTTTATTTTGAGAGTAAAAAGAACAAATCTAATCATTATATCTCACATATGAAAGTTAAGATCATAACATACAAGTTATGTGATTGTTTTGAATGGTCATTTAACTTTCAAGTACATTCTAATTTTAACCATCTATGTAAACTTTTATAGTTAGTATTTGTTTTCTCATTATTACAATAAACTGCTAGGATCTCGCTTAATATGCTTCCTGTATAAACATACGCATATATATTGTTGGAGAAAAACCTAATTTCTCATAAATATTAAGATCTATTGGGAGATTTCGTGACAAATTCAGCATATAAAACATTAAAAAATTATTGATCTTTCCTCTCTCTTTCACAGTATGTGTTGTTTTTTATTTTAGCAGTGAGCCTCCATGTAGGGCAAGGATAATATACTATGTATAAAATTTGAACAGATTGTGTCTCGTGCCTACGACTGACATTAAACTGTTGAATTTCAAAATTAAATTAATCGTGATTGCACAAGTGCATTTAACTTTCGCAAGATGCATATGAAAGAAATTGTATAACCTTGGCCCTTTATTTATATATATGTTTTTGCCAGCTGGTGAGTGAAAACAAAACGACAACGTATCTAGGGTAAGGGAGCTTAGATATGTAGCCCATATTTCAACCGTAAATAACAAGATATATAAGAAGAGCTTCAATCGCTGGGAGTCTTAAGACCTCTTGAAATAAGCCATAAGACTTCCATAAACTGATCCATATGTTTTAACAATATTTAGGGCTCTTGGGTCAACAAGCTTCGTACAAGTGCGTGTCTTTGTTTATTGAATTCCGGAAGAAATTCAGAAAAACCACTGTTTGTTTTATAAAATAATTGATCAGCATGTGCTCGAATTACTTATTAGCTAAGGGTTTATATATTTTAGGTTTTCTCTTTATCGAAAGGTAACCTAGGTTTCCTAAATAATCATCTAACCTACCTGTCTCTCTCTTCTCCATCCCTCTCTCTCTCTCTCTCTCTCTCTCTCTCTCTCTCTCTCTCTCACACACACACACACACACACACACACACAAACACAACCTCCAAAGACATAGACACAACATTTTAACTTGACCCTTGATTTTAAAAAGTTGATAAGTATGGTTTACAACGAAATTAATAAAAAATTTACATAGTTTAATCCCATGATTATTTTATTCCTCCGTATACTTTTTCTAGTTGTGAGAATGGCTGCAGGTTCCACACGCTTTATTTCTCTCTCTCTCTCTCTCTCTCTCCCTCTTTCTTTCCCTTCCAACCTCATCTCATTCCATTTCCTCTGCAGTACTCAATTGATCCCTTTGTTTTTCTATTCGCACTGAGGTTTGAATCATTGGGCACTCCTAATATTTCTCTTTTTCTTTTTATAAAAATCCCTTCCCATAATTTATATTGTTCATATCACTATTCTGATAATTTCTTTCTTATTTTAATTACTACTATATAGTTTTTATTTTTATATATTTTTGCTGTTCCCCTTTTGTGTGTTTTCTGTTTACACTTTCTTTAGAGCTCTTTTGTGAGTGTATGGCCGGCATAGACTTGGGTTCAGCATCACACTTTGTTCATCACCTTCAACGCCCTGACCTTGAAGATGATGATAACCAAGACCAAGACCCCAACAACAACAACAACCATGAAGGTCTTGACCTAGTTACACCAAATCAAGGTCCTGGTGATGTTGTTGCTCGCAGGCCAAGGGGAAGACCTCCAGGTTCCAAGAACAAGCCAAAGCCACCAGTGATCATCACAAGGGAGAGTGCAAACACCCTTAGGGCTCACATCCTTGAAGTTAGTAGCGGTTGTGATGTGTTTGAATCCGTGGCCACCTATGCAAGGAAGCGCCAAAGAGGGATCTGTGTCCTCAGTGGTAGTGGGACTGTCACAAACGTCACACTCCGACAGCCGGCGGCTGCCGGAGCTGTTGTGACACTTCATGGAAGGTTCGAGATACTATCCCTCTCAGGATCCTTTTTGCCACCCCCAGCTCCACCAGGGGCTACAAGTTTGACTGTGTTCCTTGGTGGGGGTCAGGGTCAAGTGGTGGGAGGGAATGTTGTTGGGCCTTTGGTGGCTTCTGGGCCTGTTATTGTTATTGCTTCATCGTTCACCAACGTGGCGTATGAGAGATTGCCCCTAGATGAGGATGAGCCTATTCAGATGCACCAAGGGCAATCTTCTAGTGCTGGCGGTGTTAGTGGTGGTGGAGGGGTTAATAACTCTTTTCCTGACCCTTCTTCAGGGCTACCATTCTTCAATCTACCCCTAAACATGCCTCAATTGCCCCTTGATGGTTGGGCTGGGAACTCTGGTGGTGGAAGGCAATCTTTCTGACGAGGAGCTTCTTAATTTGGGGGGCACAAAAGGTGAGAGAAGTTGAACCTCAAAATATAATATATTGGCTTTTAATTAATTTTCTGGAACTTCCTTCTTAATTTCCTTTGAGTTGTTTGTGAACAAGTACTGATTTTCTATGTCCAAGTCTCTCATTTTCTTTGGCTAGGTAATGTTGTGTAAGGACTCGGTATATAGGAACAATTGTAAACCGTGTCTCTTTGGTTGTTGGAGTTGTTAGACTAGATTGTTGTGCATTAACCTTGTGGAATAAATCATAGCTAGCCTCAATAACACAAATCTTTTCGGATTATATATGTAGTTGGGCCTTGATGATGTTTAATTCTTCTCCATGATGATTTCTTTGTTTCCATGATTTAGTCTTATATTGGGTGGAACAAATACCAACGGATAATTTTGCTCTACCATGTGAAAACAAAACAAAAACATAATCTTCAATTAAATTATATCGATAACCAAATTGCTCACCAAATAATCCAGACAAATTGATCACTTGTCTTGTTTTGTTGGTATTCTAGGGAATAATTAATTAAAAGAATCCTAACATTATTGCTTTTGACCAAGTGAAGTTGAACATCTCTCTCTCATATAATTAAGTAACTCAGTCATAAACAAGTGGGGGGAAAACTAATCATATTTCTTGATTTCTGTTTCCATTAATTAGTTCAATAGGGCTGCTCTAGAAGTCGTCTGATAAACTTAATCAGCGACTTACTAATATACAATGTTGTTCAAATAGAGCAATTTCATACATCTAACTTGATCTCTTCTAAACTATCAATTCTAGATTTGAATCAAGTGGAGAAAAAAGGAATGCGTATGGAAGAAAAATATACGTATCGAGTGGAGTGAGAGGAAGGGGAAGAGGGTGATAGCCAGAGGCTCTAAGTTATGTGTGTTATAATAACTTTTTAGGGTGTTTTAGTAGCATTTGGTTTAACAATGTATAGTGTTTGAAACAAATCTCTTGTTAGAAGTCCGAGAAATTCTTCAATATTACTGTGTATTTAATGATTCAAAGCGACAAAATCTGTGCAAACTCTAACTTTACGAAACTAGGAATATTTTGTAGCTTGTCATACATTAGATAAGCTAACTTTGATTGCTAGGTTGAGTGCACAAACCCATTCGTTTCTACACGTAAACACAGATTCCTAAATATGGGATTCAATCTATTCCAAACTCGTCTTACCTAACAAAGCATATTTATCCACAGCATGTGTCTTAAAAGCATAACATGTTGTAGCTTTAAAATACTTGCTCCCAATTTATCAAAAAAAAAAAAACTTGCTCCCAACTTTTCTTTTTTGTTTTTCTCCGTGCTAGTATATGGTTTAAAATGTACTGTCAAGCATTCATTCAATCTAAAATACTTCTTACACTATTGAATAATTATTTTATTAAAAATATTTTTTTGACAGAACTCTCCTTAGATTGAATATATATGACATTTATAAAATTTTAGATTAATCAAATTTGTTTGATATATTTTTTATATACATCAAATCAATGTACTAAATACATCTGAAATGTATGAAAATAGGAATGATTTAATCACATTCTTAGTTGTGTCTAATTTTTTAAATGATTAACATGATAAATAGTTATAATTCAATAGTTAAATTGATAAACATTATATTCTATAAAATATTATTAAGCTGTATAAGTGTATTAACTGATCCCTCCACTATATATCTATATATATATATATATATATATATATAGAGAGAGAGAGAGAGAGAGAGAGAGAGTAATGAATCATAACCATTTCCTGTATGAATAGCTGGTGAAAAAATGGGGGTAAAGTTTGTAACCATGTGCCATGGGCAAAGTGAATTTGTTATATTTTATCTCAAGAAATAATATCAGAGGGAAGAGTGAAGAATCTACTGTTTGTTGGTTAGTTATAAAAATGTAATATATTATTGTCTAGTAAGTCAATACTGAAACTGAGTTTCTCATGCATCAACCTGACAGCATACCTTTCCAATAACCTGCTACCTTAGCTACTGCCTTTCCTTTACTCTTCTTCATAGCTTGTTGATAAGATGCTCAGAGCACAATACAAGCCGATAGTTTCGAAAGTGGTTAATTTTAAAATGAAATATGTATGAACTTGATATGTTAAGTGGTAGATGCTTGGTTAAGGAATAAAGTACTTTGGTCCTATATGATATTGAATAAAACAAGATGTATTTTGATCATTGAGTTTTAAGAGGAAAGTACTTCAGATGCATTTTGATTCCTAATTGTAGAAGAAATGTGAATAAAAAGGACAAATTTAGTAGATGTTTATGAAGTGCTACCTATAATTTCCTTAGTTTGCTCATTACCTCCTGCAATATACTAATTACACACTATATGCCTTTAATTTATGTAAGCTTCCTCTAAAATATTGTATGCAAGCATCAAGTTTAGACTTTGCAGATAATTAGGGTTTGCTCGATAGAGCCGGAATCAGATAGAAAAATAAACAATATATTGTTTAGATTTTTTTGGTAAGGAAAGAAAATGGCGGGATCAAAAGTAGGGAAGGTCCACATCAAGGAATGAACAAAATCATGTGCTTGCTTAGATAATAAAATCAGTAAAATGAAAACAGTGTTAAAGTATTTACACTCCATTATCTATAACCATAAATTTATCTCAAAATTGAGGCGAGAATGAAAGAAAAAGTAGGAAATTAGTTGAAGCAACTTCCATTCCATTCTATTTTCCTTTGCTACTAATTAACCTTCACTTAGCCTTCATTCTATGTTCTAATCCCTCTGTATTTTCACAATGTTTTCTGCACTTTCCTATTTTATGCTTACCAACTAAAAAGGCTTAAAATTAGAAAATAGATAGTGAGGTAATGGTTTTGATTTTCCTATTTTGCCTTCGATGTTTCCCATTTCAGGAAGTGCTATACTATCACTATCACATCTTCAAATTCCATCCTAACTAATATAAAAGATACTTGATTTGTTCTCAGATCTTTTCTTGTAACTTCCCTCCCGGTTACAAATGCAATACATGATCCTTGATAACTGTGGTGACCTTAATACCGCCATATATAAAAATCCCAACTCCATATAGATGATTCTAAAATCAGCCAGCAGATACTTAGGAGTTGACCTTTTGTTTGAATTCTCTCAATATGAACTTCCATAGAACTTGTTCTATAATTGATTATCAAAGAGTTAGCGACTTAGTGCTAGAAGCTGAAAAGAAGAATCTTCACAGAAATTGTTCAAAGTTGTTTTATTCTGTTCTAAAGATAACTATAAACTCAACATATATATAGGACTAATCGACCTAATAAATAGTTAAGCATCCCATTTGTAGGGTTAGTTTGCATTTGGATTTTTTATTAGGAGCTCTCTAGTGCCATGTTCATAAGAAAGAGTGATACGCGGTGACTCAGACTTGTCGTCTGCAATGGTCTTTATGTAAGTTCGTTAATTGTCAACTTTCATGCAAAACAATTAGTTGTGTGAGCATTAATATTATCTTAAAAGAATGCCTTACATTTCTTGCAACCAATAGATCTGATTGCACTGTGATTGTTTAAACCGGTAACTCGAATTTGAGTTTAATGAAGAAGAAATAAATATATTAACAAACGCAGGTTCTACGCAACAATCCAAATCTGTATTAACTATTCAGAATTATGCATGTGGATTTCATCAGTATAACTGTCATCCCTTAGACTTGGTCAAAGACATGTATTCTATAATAGAACATTACATCATCCCAGAAGTATTAATATCAAAACGTCGCATACTGCATTTGCATTATATATGCATACGTATTTCACAAACAACTAGGATTTAGAAGACACCATACAATAGCTATATCAGATTGGGAATGACCCTTCTGTCGATCTCTCTTTGTATAATTTATTTATTTATCTAATGTTTTATTTCAATCACTTCTATTTTTTCTTATATAGGAAGTGCAAGACTGGTGGAGAATCGAACCTCCACACTAGCTCAAGTGACAAATTGCCTTAGCCGCCTTAGCTCAGGTGGCGCTAAGTCAAAGTGGCTTATTTAATTATATAGAAAGACTTCTATACTAGTCTAGACGAAGAAATTTAATCTCTTGCTTTTGATATATAGTAAAAGAGAGAGAGAAGAAAAAGCAAGAGAAGAAATAAAAGGTTGAGATTCCTCCTTAAGAAATTTCTTACTTCAGGAGTATATACTTTCTTTCGTTAATTCTAAGAGTGAATGAAGTTGTCTTGCCTCTACTTTAGTTAACCCTTCCCTTTCCTGCACTAGATTTCAAAATTCATTCATATATAATATGAAAATGAAAAATAGCGCACAAATTTGGAATATCATTCCTAAAATGCTCTGGAGCATAGACATAGTAAATGATATACGTACAGAAAGTACTTTGTCCTTTAACTTAATCTCAATTTTTGCATCCCTTTTAATTTTGCTATCTTGGTTGTTTCATCAGAACTTGCTGTCTTCTTTTTCCTTGGTTGATTCACCAGGTTAGCCTTTTCCTTTCTCTTAGGTTGAATCACCAGACTCTCCTTCTCCGTTTTTCTTGGTTGCATCACCCCTTCTTCTAATAGTATCATCATATGTTGTACATTTTAGGTCTTCTTATCCGCTTTAACACTAAAAATTAAGATAAGCTTGTCTTAGATAGAAATATTCAAATATTTATGAAAATTTGGCGGTGGCACTGTCGTTGTTCTTCAGCAACTTATTTTGTAGGTCAACAAGTCACCCTTATATTTTTGGCAATGCATGGCAATACCTTCAAGGAGATATAGGGTTGGCTTGAAATGACAAACGAATGACATTAACTGCCGCAAATAATTTAAAAGAAAAATTGAGGTATTCAGAAAATTAAAAGAGCGATTATTTTATAACTCAAGTGGTTTGAAGCATGCAGAGGAAGGTTTAGATAGATTAAACATGAGGTATTTTCGGCATTTTTCGAATACTGGAGTGAAGTAGTTGATAAAACGCGGATTTGTCAATCAAATATGAATATTATGAGGGTTCTTGGTTGTTATATATATAACACCCAAGATAAGGAGCTTCATCTCCTCCAACTTTGTGAACCCTCATAACATTCACATATATATATATAAACTATCTAGATATAAAGTCAGTATTATGTGGTTTAGCTACGGCAAACAATCGATTTCTCCGTTTGTGGCAACTATATAGTTAACATTTTTTTTTTTTTTTACCGGAACTAGTTAACATTATAGGATAATAAGCATGAGTTAAACAAATGGTCCTGAGTTGTATACATATAACTATATATATAGGGATTTATCATCTGCCATATATAACCCCACCACACAATATTTCATCTTCTTGATTTGGTTAACCTATTTTGGCTCCCCCAGAAGAGAGATTATTAATTAGACACTCTATTTAATATTAAACATATAATAAATTATGTAGACCACATCATACATATACTTATATCTCTAGAATATTTTTGTGGTACCTATCCATAGTTAAATGAAGTGCCTAAAATAAATAGTGCATTGCAAAAAATTTGTTACACGCATATCTTTTTGTTACCATTGCAACCTTCTTTCCTTAACCTTCCCTCCTATCATCTCAAGTTGGTCTCTCATGAGGTTTTGCATTGCAAGCATGGGGTTCTGAAAGAATGTGTTTAGAATTATTAAAATATGTAGCTTATTTGATTTACTTTGAATTGATTTTTTTTAATTTACAATTAATTCTTATGTTTGGAACATTTTAAATAAAGTATTAGTGTCAAAATCATTCATCCAAATAATTAAAGTTAAAGCTAAAACAAATTACATCTACTTAAATCTAATTAAATTGAGTAGTTTAATTCAGAAAGGATTATAATCAAATTAATAGCAGAAAGGGTCATTTATAAATTAGATATCCTGTGAATCTAAACAAGTGATTCTTCATATTAAATTTTTTGGCAAAATTTTTTTTCCACCTACTGCTCACGTCTGGGTACCTCAGCATTACTCGCATGCTTTCAAAGGCTTCGAATAAAGTATAAAAAAGATGTATAGATTCTGCTAACCCAAAGAACAAACCCTCTACTTCACTGCCTGTTTGGTTGCACATTCATAACCCTCAAAATCAATTTTATAACTTTAGAATTGATTTTAGTGTTTTTGCATTTTTTTTGTTTTAATTCTAGTCAATGCTATAATCAATTCTATTTTTCCAAAATTAATTCTGGTGAAAGTGATAAATTATCACTTCCAGATTTTTTACTCTTTTCATTTTTATTAAAATTATTTTTTAGATCAAATTACCAAATATAAGGTGTGTTTGTTTGTGATTTCTTTAGCACAAATATCATTTTTTTCACTGAAAATAATCAGTTTATATATATTTAAATAATTTTTTAAAAATATAAAACTTTTAAAAAAATTATTTTTGACTTTTTTTTTGTAGAAGCTGAAAATATTATCTTCTACAAAAAATTAAGTTTTAGCTTTTTCAATTATATATAAAATTTAACTTTTATAACCGCCATTTTATAAGTTGAAATAAATGCACTCATAAATTATTTAACATAAAAATCAATTTAAATAAAATTAATTCTATCTTAAATCAATTATATAAATACAAAACCAAATACATTAATTAAGATACATATTTATCTTCTATTACCCTCCATCTTGTCTAGCTCTACCATCCGTTTCTTCATTTTATTTATTTATTTATTTTTTATAATGTTATTTGAACATAGTTATTAGATATAGTTTTGGACATAGTATGAAATATGTTGTTAAACACACTCAATTTTTTTAAAAAAAAATTATTTTATTTCACTTTTACTCAACACGTAAAACATCCATTATATGTATAAAACCATTGCACTATGGTCAACATGCATGTGAATAAATAAATAAATAAATAAATAAAACTCAAATTATTAAAAAAAAAAGGGCAATGCCCTCCCCAAACTGCTCAAATCAACACCTTTTCCGGGCCAGTTGCCTCAGCGCAATCTGTCCATGGGCCACACTGTTATCCGAACAAGTAATTCCCGCCGTATTATTTTTGTTGACTTTATAGAAACAGTTATTTTAATATATTTTTAGTGCTAAAAAAATTTGTATTATTAATTAATTACATATTAGTGCATATATAATTTTTAAAGTACTTATTATGCTGGCTAAATTTTTTTAATAATATAAATATAATAATATATAATTGACTGACCTCAGCAAATTGAATGAATACACAAGTTGCAATAATTGCAATGTACCCTTACCCACTGAAAAGTTAAAACAAATTAGTCAACCAGGAAAAACCAAATCGTGTAGAACAATTGTGCTGAAACTGAACAGAAATGATCCAAGTTCAGAGGCTTGTCTCCACTGCAATCACAGCTATACTTATCACACTTCTCGTTCTTTTTCTCTCCCCTCTTTTTAATTCATCCTCCATACTATTAATTAAATCATTTGGACTATCTAGACCTATTTGACTCATTTCGTGGGAAGTTTGCGGGTCGGTTCGATTTGGTTTTGAAAAGAAAATCAACCAATTTAAATAATAAATTTTATTTTAATTTGATTTGATTCGATTTAATTATAATTGAGAAACTCTAATTTAAATTAATTTGGATTAATTCAATTTTTAGTTTTTTAATAAAAAGTTTTATAAAGTTTAAAAATAAATTTTATTTTGAGTAAATTAAAAGAATTAATAAATAATTATAAATCTAAAATATTAAGTTAAGATATAATAAAAATATTTAAATAATTTTAATATTAAAATATTATAAAATATAGTTATATATATATATTATTGATTTAATTCGGTTCGATTTAGTTTTAGAAATTAAAATCTAAAACTGAACTGAACTGATCGATTTTTATAAAATAATAACTAATTAAAATCAATTTATTTTGATTTTAATCAATTTTTGATTTTTTTGATCAATTTTTTATTTTAATTCGGTTTGGATCGATTTTGAATACCCCTATGACATTACGTAATATATTTGCTCTTTTGCGCCCAAAGGGAAAAACAGTAAAAAGAAAAATGAGACATATCATTTTTGACTTCCCTTCTTATAAATTTTAAATTCAAATTCTTTTAAAATGATTATACATTTTTTTTTGTAATAATAACGTTTATATCTTTTAGTTTTTTTAAATTATATCTAAAGTAATTATAATAATCTCTCTTATGAATTATGATATTCATTATCTTAAATAATTTTTATTTTTTAATTTATATAATTTAAATTATTTTCTAAGTTTTGCCTATCTTTTTAACGGAACATTTGCCGGTATAAACTAATTTTGTATTCAAAAGCCTAGAAACAAAGGCTGCGGCATATCACATTCTGGCGGTGATAATAATAGAAGAAACAATAATTGCCTCAAATAAAAGAACGTAACTTCATGCCTGGGAAAGCTAACATTTTTCAAGAATAGTATTTTTAGGAATGAAAAATTAATTTGTCTATTAAATAGTCCTTAAAGTAATGAGTTTTTAAGTCCTTTGTATTATATATTTTTTATTGACTCCATTCTTAACTAATATGAGACTTTAATATATTCATCTTTGAAATTCCAACAAGAAGAAACTCTTGCTTAGAGAGATTGTGTATCTAGCTATAAGTTTCTCCATGAATGTTTATTAAGCTTAAAAACATATTTCGATTCTATATTAGAGCCTTCCTCTCAACTTAAAATCTAATTTACAAAAGCAAAAATGTTAGAGCAACAGCAGTACGCAGTGGCTTCGCCGGTGGTGACAGCGGATAGGCAGTAGCTGGAGTGCCGACAGTGGAGCAATCTCCCATAGGGGAAGTTGAGGCTCTTGATACCATGTTGAAGTTGTGAATACAGAGAGAGTAGGAAAGTAGAAGAGAGAAACGTAGAAAAGTGATATCTGATTGTAACAATAATTTATAATTACATAGTGGTTCATCTATATATATACAGACTAAATACATTAGGGGAAACTAAACATACAGTTACATCCTAACTAATTCTCAATAGATTGCCAGCCTGGACAGCTGGTTCTGTTGCTCTAACAAAAAAAAAAAGAAGAAAAGAAACCTATGTATCTAGGTCTTGAACGTTACATGATTTAATTTAGCTACCTGTGGTTAGGGACGGATACATGTGAAATTTTTTTATACATATATAGATGTATATATATTTTTATTGGAATAAATCTGCTTAATTAATAATTTTATATGATCTTATCATGTATTAATTTTTATTATTAATTAGATATTTTTTATAAATCTCATTTAATTTCACTTTTTTAATTAATGATAAAAATTAATATATAATAAAATTATATGAGATTTTTAATTGAGGTGATCTATTTTTATATTTTTATTGTTTAATAAGTTTGATTCCGCACTCTAATAAATATATATATATATAGAAGAAATTTCCCCACTTTTTTTATATGTCCTTGATGCCTCTAGAATCGGAAAAAGACACGAGTTTACTCTTACTGCCAGAGCCCCTCATGCAGCGGCTGTTAATTACTCTGGCTGGGGTGGGTTCCATCCTCCATGTTATACGTCTTGGAGGAATACCAACATCAACAACAACCCAAAACCCAAACAGGAGGAGGTCGTTCAATAACTTCAATGAGTCCTTCTTCAGAGGACCCCGTTTGACACGAGGCTTTCTCACATCGTATGGGTTAGTAACAAGGAACATTAGCAGTGCTATGTGGCAGGATTTGCCTCATTTTTGGCATGATGATGTTGACGATGGGACAGATGATAGAGCGACGGTGCGAGGCATACAGCACCATTTTGTACCAAATTCAGTGTACTGTCTCAACACAAATGACGGTAAACATGAAACCATTCTTGCGTGGCGCATGTGCTGAGGCCCAAACAGCATAGGAAACATGTGAATTAAACATGTGAAGGTAATTATCATGAAGCATCTTTTTTAAAATATTAAGATATTAAATAAAAGTATATGAATAATTTTATGTTTTAAAATTTTAAATTTTTTAATTATAAAAATTTTAATGTTATATTATAAATTATTCTCTCAAAAACTTAAATTATTGGACAGATGAACACAAATAATTTTATATTTCAACAGTAATTACATTGGAATAAGCTAATGTGTTTTTTGCTTCGAGCTTCAATCCACCATAAGATTCTCTAGATATGATAATGGAGGTGAACTCCAAACCAATTTGAAGACTTTTTCATAAAATAGCTACTTATTGATGTCCTTTCGGCAGTATTTTAAGACTTCTATATCGTTTAACATTCCTTTCTCGTTAATCTTAATTTTAATATTTTTGAATATATTTTTGGTTCCTATAAATATTAAAAATTTTGATTTTGATCTCTATAAAAATAAAAATTTGGTTTAAGTCTAAATATTTTAAAAAGTATTTGGCTTCAATCCCTATAAAAATTTTATTTTGATATAGATCTAAATATTTTCAAAAATATTTGGTTGTACTTCCTAAAAAATTATAATAATTTGGTTTTGGAAAACTCAATCTAATATTCTAAAAAACTTAAATTAAATTATCATAATTTTTTAGAAACTTAAAACAAATATATTACTTTGATATAAAAATAAAAAACAAAACAAAACAATGATAGGGACTTAAACCAAATATTTTGGAAAATATTTAAATTTAAACCAAAATTAGTTTTTTAACATGAACCAAAACCAGACCTTGCAACATTTTCAAGAACCAAAAATATATTTAAGCCTTTTAATTATCTTATTTTCCTTTACATCTTATTTAGTTTTAATCTAAATTTGTTTATGGGAAAAAATCCAGCTACTTAATTATAATAGTTGTTAGCCTTAAGAATTACGTCAATATCTGACCCCTCATCTTATTTTAGGATAATAATAAATATTACAAACGTAAATTTGGGGAACGCTTGGTTTTTCTAAAAAGGCGGTTTGTACTCAAAAGTTAACCGTTGTAAAAGTGAATTATATTCTTAGGAAAATTTTATCTAACATTTGGTGTTCTGAAGTCATCACTTTAGAGAGAACTTCATCTAATTAACATCCACAATCTAAAATTGCGTGAACAATTCCGGAGACAGAAAAAGGGATTTCATTATTTTATGATATTAGTTTTCAATTTTCAATTCAATTTTCGTAAAAATTAAATAGAGCAAAGTTGAAACAGTACAAGTTAAAAGGGAAAAGAAAAACCAATGCTTTTCTAAAATTTATAATTAATAAGTTGCATTAATAAAAAAAAGTTGATTATATTTGGAAGGAATAATAATTAACAGAACCATGATAAATGAGGTAGAGTACAAATTTTAAAACAAAATTTTGAGTTTAGTATCATATAAGAAAACCTATTATTAATAGCTCAAGCACAGGGAAGGTTCAAAAAATCAAAAGGACGTTCACATAATGACACAATACACTAATATAAATTGTTTTGATTAATACACGAATTAAATAGTGTAATGATGCGAGTAGCCCGCAATTTTCACATCAATCTTTTACTTAAGTTAAAGAGAAAAGCTATGCAACGCTCGAGCTTCAAACACTCAAACTTTCGTTGACTACAAAAGCCAATCATGCCTGCAAGTTAATATTTTGACAACAAATAAAATTTCATAGTTTTAGTTTCACACCAATTAGGAGGTCGTGCGCACGGATGATCCATGGAGCGCTTTCTAGAATCACCCTTCAACCAATGCTACTGTTTAAGTTGGTCCTGAAGCGTATACTACTTACAATCATATATTAAAAGACCATAACTTAGAAGGTATATATCTATAAATTCAATTTAAGTTCTTCAATTAATGATCACATGGTCTTAACTTGGTTTATTTGCAAGCTGTCACATGATCAAATTATTGTGCACAAAATTCTTATAAGTGCATTGTAAGCTGACCCCTCTTTCCCCCACCCCACAAAGAGAGCTACAGGAAGAGAGAGAGAGAGAGAGAGTTACAAGAGAAATGGAGAACAAAAGCATAGCCAGTGGGGTTCATTGCTTGGTCTTATCATATCCAGCCCAAGGTCACATTAATCCTATGCTTCAGTTCTCCAAGCGTTTGCAACATGAAGGGGTGAGGGTAACACTTGCCACCACCCTTTATCACTGCAAGAGCTTGAAGAAACTTCCAGCTTCTGTTGCACTTGAGACCATTTCGGATGGCTTTGACAACGGTGGGCTTGGAGAAGCAGAGAGCTTTGGGGCCTATGTGGATCGCTTTTGGCAAGTTGGGCCAAAGACTCTTGCTGAGCTTCTTGAGAAGCTTGGTAGATCAGGCCACCCTGTTGATTGCCTTATTTATAATTCATTCATGCCTTGGGCTCTTGATGTTGCAAAGAGATTTGGTATAGTTGGGGCTGTTTTCTTCACTCAAAATCTGGCCGTCACTAGCATATACTACCATGTCCAACTTGGGAAGTTGCAAGCTCCCCTCACTGAGCATGAGATTTCCCTTCCTAAGCTGCCCAAGCTTCAACATGGGGACATGCCTTCTTTCTTCTTTAACTATGAACAAGATCCAGCTTTTCTTGACTTGTTAGTGGGTCAGTTTTCCAACATTGAAAAAGCTGACCGGATCCTTTTCAATACTTTCTACGAGCTGGAAAAAGAGGTAAGACAGATGAAGTATATATTATTTATAGGATTATGTTTACATAAGTTTTCGCAAAACATTTTGACATAAAGGGATCATGTATTTATAATTAGAGATTTTAGTTACATTTATAGTGAATCTGCTGTAGGGAATTATGAAAGATCATGTGTTAATAATTATAGATTTAACTTGTTTTTCAAGTAAATTTGGTAAGATAATTAATATTTTATACAAAATCTTTTTACTAAATTCACTAGTAAGACAACTGAAAATCTGAAATATACAGTAACTAACACATGATTCCTTATAATTCTTCATAAGTAGATTCCCAATGACATAATTGAATTCCCTAACTATAGATATATAATTCTGCAGGGGTTAAAATAATATATTTAAAACCTATGTACAAATGACGGTATTCTTATATATAGCACTAGGCCACTAATAGATATACAGTACAAATAAATGTTTCATTTTTTTTATTTCTTTACACACTAATCCCTGCACAAGATATTAAGATTATTCTCTCTATTAGCATGGAAAACCCTTATGAATTAATGTCCATAACTTGCTCACTAATTGAGCTATTACCTGGGGGGGATAAATTCTTTAAACACTCTAACATAAAGTACATATTCAGCTCTCTCTCTAATCCTCCCTTATTTTGCTCCCTGTTCTCTTGAATCAAACACTGCATATTTATATGTTATCTTTATCTCTTGCTTTAACTAATACTTAACAACAAAGAACACTTAAAAATTTCTCCATTTACAAATCACAATAACATTTGTCACAATATGATTGTTCACTTGAAAAATTACTTGTAGGTGGCTGATTGGATAATAAAGATTTGGCCTAAATTTAGGACTATAGGACCATCCATACCATCCATGTATTTAGACAAACGAATTAAAGATGATGAAGATTATGGTGTTGCAGCATTCCAAAGTGAAGAATGCATGGAGTGGTTAGACAATAAGCCAAAAGGGTCCGTTGTTTATGTTTCTTTTGGGAGTATAGCAGTACTTAATGAAGAGCAACTAGAGGAATTTGCTTGCGGTTTAAAAGATAGTGAATGTTATTTCTTATGGGTGGTCAGAGCATCTGAAGAAAGTAAGCTCCCCAAAAACTTTGAAAAGAAATCAAAGAAAGGCTTGGTAGTTACATGGTGCTCCCAATTAAAAGTTCTAGCACATGAAGCTTTGGGGTGCTTTGTAACACATTGTGGTTGGAACTCCACATTGGAAGCTTTGAGCTTAGGAGTTCCAACAATTGCAATTCCATATTGGTCAGACCAAAGCACCAACGCTAAGCAAATTGTAGATGTTTGGAAAATGGGAATTAGAGCTCCAATTGATGACAAAAATATTGTGAGAGCAGAAGTATTGAAGCGTTGTATAAAAGAAATAATGGAGAATGAAGGAAGCAAACAGATGAAGATTAATGCCATGCAATGGAAGACTTTAGCTGCAACAGCAGTAGGTGAGGACGGAAGTTCTCATAAAAATGTTAGAGAGTTTTTGAAGAGCTTACAATTTCACAAGAATCATAATTGAATCACAAACTACTTCTTGATCATGCATAACTAGTTGTTTTAATGGTTGAGATTAAGAGATCCAATGTCATAATATATGTATTTTGTAAGCATGATCAGTGACTAGTTATATTTTAATGTTGTTAGCGTTATCTTTGGTCAATTATACTTTGTTTACTTGATTGTTAAGTTTTTTTTATGTCCTATTTCTTATAAGTTAATTTGTTATTTTGACACACGAAACTTTTTTCTTAATTACTTAATTTATAAAAGATGGTAAAATAGGTTCAACTTGTTAGATTAATCTACTCTACCTTTCATTTTTAATGGATTTGATTCGGTGGCATCTTTTGAACCGCCAAAAAAATTTGAACCTCCCTAACTTGTTTGGCATAACCTATATGTTAAAGTAGCCAGGTCTGGACGAGATCAACCCGCCAAGATGTTTGTTTTTTTCTCCAAAAAAAAAAAAAAATGTTCATATGCGGGTAGTGTGCTGCGGCCTGCTGGCCAGGGCTGGATTATTAGACTTGGGTTATTGCCTTTCCCTCTCCTCATTTCATTTATGTCCATATTTTCTTGCTTTGTTATTATTTTAAAGAATAAAGTATATAGTGGTAATTGTTGATTAAAAAAATTAAAAAATAAAAATTTTAGAGATAAAATATAAATATCTAAATAACAAGTTGCCATATGTATGCAGTAATTTTATTTTTTATTTTTGAGTTTTCTATAATATTACTTCACTCGATATATGAGAGATAGATCTTTTAAGATATAATCTATTACCAAAACAAAAACTCTTTCGAACAGTATTTTTTCCATGAGGTGTAGTATATAGCACACGAAATGAATTGCGCGAAGCAGTGAAAAACAAATGGCATGATATTATTGCACGTTCAAAGAGGAAAAGGCGAAAATCATGATGGAGGTAATGGATGGAAGTTATCCATATAATTCATCAAAATATTTGCACCATATTCCTTCATAATAAACAGTATTTTCCTTTTTTCACATATATATGAATCTTGAGATCAAAGTAGGATCACATTCTTAAGGAATCCGAATATCTTTTATTCGGACCAACACCTTGTTGATTATGCAATAATTTATTGTTCATATGCAATAAATTAGATTTTTGCTTTTGATTAATGATGTATTATCCCTTTTTCATATTCTAAATTAAATCACAAATAGAAATTATTATATTGCAATGCAAATCCCAATGCTACCGGCTCTATCGGAGGTTGGTCTGAGACAGTGCTAGGGATTCACTAGAGCAGCAAGGTTGATTTTTCTTTGAGCAATGACCCTTCTTCTTTTTCACAATTTGATCAATTATGTTTTTTTTTTCACTTCTTTTATTTTTGAGCATATGATTTAGGGTGTACTTATTTGGGATTTTTCTTGGCAAAAATCATTTTTTTCATCAAAGAAAATCAGTTTTTATATATTTGGATAATTTTATAAAAATAATCTGATTTAAAAAAAATCTGTTTTCAATTTTTTTATAGAAGTTAAAAAGAGCAGTTTATTAAAAAAATATCAATTTTAACTTTTTTTATTTATATATTAAATTTATGCTCCAAAATCACTTTTTTTAAAAATTGAAATAAATGCATCGCTATTGTGTTTAAAGACATTATGTGTCTAATAAAAGTTCTAAGTGAATATTTTTAGGTTTTTTTTTTAAATATCATACCCAACTTATTTAATTTTGCGAAGGGCTGAATATTTATTCCATTAAATTTGTTTTAGAAATTTTGTTACAACAAAACTTCTCTTTAAATTTTAATCTTTTTTTTTTTCAACTCTAAATCATCAAATGTTTGAAATATATTAGACTTCAACTAATCTAACTTAAGTCCACTCAGCCTATTATGGGGTTAAAGTTTTTTCAACACTAATTTTTTTTTTCTATTTACAAAAACCGGAAGCAATCTTTCGAGGCACAGTTGGTTACTAAATGTGAACAACTCTCTTAAGTGAAATTCAAACCGGTATATGCCATATATAAGGAACTAACCTCTTTTATTAAACCAGTTGATGCCAGACGTGATTTTATATGACTTTCTCAACATACATAACTCTAACTCAAAACAACATATTTAAGATAGAATCTTATTATTTGGACATACATTTTTATGTTTCAATCAAAAATTGATAATTTATGAATAAATAAGTGAAAATTCACCTATATAGTAGGAGAATCATGTGAGTGCAATACTAAAAGTAATAATACTATCACCCGATTCTATAATTATGTATTTGAATTTTCTAATTTTTTGTACATAAATCACCTATAGTTGATTGAAACATAAAAATATACATACAAATAATTTTTTTTATTAAAAAAACACACACACACACACAGCTCTTTCTGCATACAAAACACGTACGTTGGTATTTAACAGTAGGTTTGAACATATATGAAGTAGATTTGACCTGTATAACAAGAAAAAAAAAGGGTAGATTTGACCTGTAGTTTATATACCATTATTTTGCAGCTTGCCAGAATATATTATCTCCCCCGCAATTTGCGGGTCTTTAACTTCTACAATACAAATTATTATTTCATGTAACGGTTCACTTTGAGTTTTGGTATGGTTGAATATTTTATGCGCCATAAAATAAATTTATGTTCCTGGTATTCTTACGTTTTTAATTTATTAAATTAATACTCTTTCTGATTTATTATTTTATTTGTTACTTTAAGAGAAAATTTTGTACTCACAATACCAGTTACTTTCACATATAATAAAATATTTATAGTTGGCTTCTTACTTTCATTCTTTACATCAATTATCTAGACATGTATTGTACTATTAATATAATAAATTAGTTAAATATTAAAAATTGAATAAAAATATCTTATAGCCATTTTAATTTTTTTAATTTTCTTACATATGATCAATATGACGGATAAAATAAATTAAAAGAAATATTAACAAGAGTTGAGTATAATATAGAGTAACAGATCTATATTATATTCCAACACTGATTAGTAACCAGCAACTTGCAGCGATCCTTCACCACACCATCCTTCACACACAGAGGATCGGTAGTACCACGTAAAGGACCGTACCATGACAGCTGTGAAGCGAGCAAGCCCACAGGAAAAGAAGCCGAGGGAGCGGAGATTCGAATGTTGCGCCAGTAATAGTGCCATTTGAAGGAGTGTTTTGATTTATGGAAAATATAAGTTAATTTTTTATTTGATAAATTGTAAAATTGGGGCGTTTTTGTTTTTGATTTTTGAAAGTTAGAGGATGCTCTTAGAAGTCTTTATGAGATATTTTTTGGAGTTAACTTATACTATTCAAAATTTAAAAGACTAATATAACCTTATTCTATTTAATAATATTAAAAATAAAAATTATTCTCTTTAATATTTATAACTATTGCAGTTATTTTAGATATTAAGATTAATTTTATCAAATACTACTTTTGTAACTTTTATTTATTAAGAATAATTTTTATATTATTTTATCAAACGATATTACTATAACTTTTTGAGAGTAACTTTTAACGAATAAAAAAAGTTCAACGATTTTTAAAAAGCTATAACAATATCAAATTAAGCTATAGCCATATCCACTCACAATGAAACCATTCACAAAAAGCAACATCGGACTACTGGTTGGAGTAGTAGATGCTTCTTTCTTTTAAATAGTATTCTTGGATTTGAGTTTACGTAACTGGTGTTAGGAAAATCACACTCTCTGTAAGATTTATATATATGCATATATATAAAGAATGAGTGGGTGATCCAAGGAGTCCTTCGCCATGCCATCCTTCACCACACACACTCATCATTCGTAAATCCTTACGTTGTTACGTATTTTCATATGCCTGGTCATTTTAGGTATATTATTTATGTCAATTCCGTAGAAGAATATAATTTTATTATAAAATAATGTGCACGGGTTATCCATGGAGCGCTCTTTAGAACCACCCTTCTTCCAATGCTCTAACTAAGTTGGACCTTAAGCCTATATAATACTTGTTAATTGCACCGAAAGTTAGAAGGTACGATAAATTAAATCTAATTGACTCCCTCAATTAATGATCACATATGGCCTTAATTAACTAGGTTTATTTGTAAATTGCAAGTTGTCACATAATTAATTTATGCGTGCACAAATTCTTACAAGTGCATTGTAAGCTGACCCCTCTTCTCCAATCCAACACTGCGAGGAAAAAAGTGTTAATTACCAGATAAATGGAGAACACAAGCATACCCAGCGGAGTCCACTGTCTCGTGTTATCATATCCAGGTCAAGGTCACATCAATCCCATGCTTCAGTTCTCCAAGCGTTTGCAACATGAAGGGGTGAGAGTAACACTTGTCACCACTTTCTTCTACTGCAAGAACTTGAAGGAACTGCCAGCCTCCATTGCACTGGAGACCATTTCTGATGGTTTTGACAATGGTAGGTTTGAAGAAGCACAAAAGTTTGGGGCCTATTTTAATCACTTTCAGCATGTTGGGCCCAAAAATCTTGCTGAGCTTATTGAGAAGCTTCGTATAGATCAGGCCAACCTGTTAGTTGCCGTGTTTATCATTCGTCCATGCCTTGGGCTTTAGATGTGCCCAAGAAGTTGGGATAGTTGGGGCTGTTGACCTCACTCAAAGTGTGGCTGTCAATATCGACCAAAAAAAAAAAAGAATTGTGGCTGTCAATAGCATATATTACCATGTGCACCTTGGAAAGCTTTGAGTTCCCCTCACGGAGCATGAGACTTCACTTCCTAGGCTGCCCAAACTTCAACATGGGGACTTGCCTTCTTTCTTCTTTAACTATGAACAAGATCCAGCTTTTCTTGATTTTTTTGCGGGCCAATTCTCTAACATGGACAAAGTTGATTGGATCCTTTGCAATTCTTTGTACGAGTTGGAAAAAGAGGTAAGCAGAGGGAGTATTGTCACTACTAGAAAATCGGCCGTTTGCGACCGATTTTTTGGTCGCAAAATGAAGAAAATCGGTCGCAAAGTCTATTTACGACTGATTTTGCTGCCGAAACTGTCCGTCGCATACTAGTAGGTTGTAAATCTATTTGTAACCGATTTTTCGATCACAAAATTAAGATTTGTGACTTAAAAATCGGCTGCAAATGTTGGAAATTTGTGATTGAAAATCGGTCGCAAATTTCAATTTCAAGTTTTGAATTTTATGACCAAAAATTCCGCCACAAAATCAAAACTTGAAATTGAAATTTGTGACTGATTTTTCAGTCGCAAATTTTTGTGACCGATGTTCTTACGTAAAGCCCATAATTGCGACCGAAAATCAGTCGCAAAGTTAAAATGTAAAGTCCATATTTGCGACTGAAAATCGGTCACAAAATTTGTTTTTGTGACCGAAAATTGGTGGCAAAATTTGTTTTTGCCACCGATTTTATTAGATTTCGGTCACTAAATCGATCGCAAATTTCACACCCATACCAACAGAATGACCATAATATTCTAAAATCCAAAATTATTACACCTGCATTCAACAACAACCCAGAAAATAGTATCCAATAGCCAAAGGCTAACAAGTCAATATTGTATTTCATTAAGTATTCCTAGTTAATTGTACAACATCCCAAAATATAAAAGTCAAGTACCTAAAGTTCAAGACAGACAAAGTTAGATAAAAGTGAGTAGTTTATAATCCAAACTACATCTAACATGAAACTAAAGTACTAAGTTTATTCAGATTCTTCTTCATCATTAGTTGATCCATCATCTTTAGCTTGGTTTGCAATATTGGGTTGGAAATCAATTGGTTAAAAATTCATCCTTTGCATTATCTATTGCACAAGTAGATTGGTGGTCTAAAGTTGTTTCTCATTAGTCTCTAATCTAGTTAGCAGCGCCCTATTCTCTTCTGTCATTTTCTTCATTGGCTCTTCATGATCTGTTCTTTGTACCCATGCATTAGACTGTGGACCAGAACTATGATAATATGGCCTTTCATCAAGAACAGTTGATTCTAACCCAAGGCCATATATCCTTCCTTTTTTAACTCTAGCTGTTTCACGCACACATCTAACTTAGTAGGTGGAGGATTTCGATCCTGAGAGGCTTTCTGGGATGCATCATCCATAGTATGAATAAATTCAGCCTGCCAATTAGAATATTATGTCAATTAACACAAGACTTTTAATTTAGGGGTACTTATAACGTGTAAATTGACATCATACTAGAATTTAACATAATTATAGACCTATAACTATATTCTAACGTAGAAACAAATGTAATATGTGAAATAAAACATTAACTACTTATATCTACATGCTCTACTCTCCTATTCGCCCATGTTTGATCCTTATGCATGTGTGTGTGGCGAAATAACTCTGATGGAGTGGGAGCTCTACCAAACAATTTTGTCTGTCAAAATAATAACAATAATATGAGTTAAAATTAATATAAGAATAGATACCTTAAGTAAAATATTATAGTAAAATTAGGTTGCAAATAATGTTAATAGTGGGAAAACTTGACCAAATTAGCTCTATGTTGTGAAGCAGTAATAGAGCCATCGGTATGAAGTGAACCACCAAAGCCTAATGAGTCAGAAGAGCGATCCAATTTTGCTTGTCCACTCTTCTTTTTGAAGCTTTCATCCGGCCATTGTACACAAAGTGCATCCTATACACTGTCTCCAAGAAAACTTGGCATATCTGTGGAGGTACGAGCTCTTTGAAGCATATTCTTCAGTACTGCAGCTCCTCGGCTTTCAAAATTCTTCTTCAACTAGTGGTAATTAGGAGGATGAACATCAAATTTCCTCTATTATAATCAACAAAAACATTAAGTAAATTAATAAAGTATATAGATAATAGTACTAATCATTTCAAGAGGTTTTAAGTTATCATAAATTCTTCAAATAACAACTCTCTAACTTTAGGCGGTATTTTTTTCCAAGAAAGCCATGGTTCAACATAATGGCTTTTGATAATGCTGGTAATCGCACGAGCTGCAGTGTTGGAGGGAAGAAATCTATACAAAAAAGGTTTATTCATTAGTAAAATCAAACCAAATATAATGAAGTAATTAAAATTTTTCATCACATACCTAGCTCCATCAAGATGCAAAGCTTTCTTCCTAGTACTTGACTGGTTATTTGACGAATCATGAGAGTTACTTGATCCAAGTGTAAGCTCAGGATTATTTTGTGGGGTAGGTGAGTTTGCACCTCCAATGGATGCTAGTGTTGATGAAGAATTGCCTGTTGGAGAGGATGACGTAGCTGTAGGAGATATGAATGGGCTCTGATCAGTTTTAGGAGGAGGCCGAACTATTGGAAGTTTGTCTGGAAGCCTAGAACCCAACCTCTTTCCTTTGCCTTTATCCCTGTCAGACATCTTCAATGAAAAATCAACATTAGTAATAACAAGAAAATTGTGACAAGTTAAAGTAAAGTAAATATTATACTGTTTATAACAAGTAAATACAAGCACTAATCACCATCATCGTCGTCAACATTATCCTCCTCATCATCATCTAGTAATGCCTCTAGTTTAGCATTCTCATCATCATTTTCAAAATTATAGGCAAAGTCAAATTCTTTCTCCTTATCCTCTTTTACAATTTGTTCTATGTTGTCATCTTCTTCTTCATCTTGATCATGTCCTGTATTGACTTCTACTTCATTATATGCACCTTCTTCATCTCTCAACGTTTCAGGGAGATGGTCGTTTGCCACAAATTCGATAAAATTCGACATATCTTGATAAGCAAGTTCCAATGTATATCGATCATCGATTGTGGCTCTTGGTTTTGTTTTAATAACAACCCACCAATCTTTCTTTTCTTTGTTATTTTCTGGAGATGGGACATAGTACACTTGAATGGCATTAGCTGCAAATATGAATGAATCATACTTAGAATATCTTTTTGTACAGTGAACCTCGACAAGATCATATTATTTGTGGATTTTCACACCACGATTAAGAACAACATCAAACCATTCACAGTTGAATAATACAATTTGTTTTAATGGTTCTCCAGGGTATTCTAATTGTATTATTTCATTGATAATCCCATAATAATAATTATCCTTATTTCCATTGTCATCACCCTTGACACAAACTCCATAGTTTATAGTTTTTTTGTCGATACTCCATTCCTTTGTATGGAACTTATAACCATTGACAAAGTACACAGGCCAACTATTAATCTTCTTCTTAGGACCCCATGCTAAATGATACAAATTGTAATTAGATACCAAATTATTTCTATCATGAACCTAGCATTCACAATAATCAAGCAAGGTTAGTATTTGTAACCACTTTGTGACATGCATAGAATCACTTACGGAGGAGAAAAAATTGACATAATTTCGAAACCAAATAGAAAATTCAGACGTTATCCTTCTATCAATGTTGGCACGATTGATATTTGGGATATCTGCCTCCATATATTGTACAAAATATATAAAATGTAGAAAAATGATTATAAAAATGATAGTGAGTAAGAGTAAATAGGACCTAAAAATGAAAATTGCTAACATACCTAATATATGTTTGAACTTCTTCGCAATTAAGCAAAACATATAAGGGTGCTGCAGCAAATTCCCTATCATTCAAGTACCGAGTTCTACGAGATCCAGCTTCTTGGCCAAAAAACTTGAATATTGACAAATTTGGTTGCGTTGTTTCATGAAACCCCTGGCATTATTATGGTCGACACTATTTCTTAGTGTTTGCACGTGAGATTCAAAATATTATGAGCAAAAATGTGAGGTCTTTTGACATAAATATGCCTCACATATTAACCCCTCAACACGTGACTTATTTTCCACCATTCATTTCAATCTATTTAAGTATCTATAGCATCATGATTTAAATAAATAATTACTGGAGAAACAAAGGTATTAACATTTAGGCAATTTAAAATTTGTATATCACAATTTTTGTACCTTTCAAATGGATACATCCATCGATACTGAATAGAACCTCCAACTTGCCTCATAAGGCAAATGAACAGGTAAATGCTCCATTGAGTTAAAAAAACCCCGGTGGAAAAATTACCTCCAATTTAGAGGTGGTGATGACAATATTCTGCTCCATCATTAGCAAATCATCCACTCGCAATATGGTTGAGCACAAATCTTTGAAGAATTTGCTTAACTCAACTATTGGCTTCCACACTTGATCTGGAAGTGCTACAAATGCGATTGGTAGCAAATGCTCCATAAACACATGACAATCATGAGATTTCATCCCAAACAGGTTCTCATCCCTTATATTCACATATCTATGCAAAGTAGAAGCATATCCATCTAGCATTTTCAGTTCAGTAACCCATTTACAAACTGCCTTTTTCTGATCCATAGATAAAGTGAACTTTGCTTTCGGCTTGAGATATCTTTTACTAGCCAATTGATGTAATTCTAAATCCTTTTGCTGACAATACTCTTTCAAGTCCATTCTTGCCTTAACATTGTCCTTTGTTTTATCTTTTATGTCCATTCTCGTATTGAAGACATTATCAAAAACATTTTTCTCAATATGCATTACATCAAGATTATGTCTTATCAAATTGGTTTTCCAATATGGTAATTCCCAAAATATACTTTGTTTTGTCCAATTATGGTAATCACCAAACCCAGGACATGAATAGAATCCAACCTCTGTGATGTTTGGAAGATTAGAAGCTTCTTCCCATACATCATCCCCAGACAATCTAATTGAAGGTTGAGATTTCTCAACTCGATTTTTTAAAAATGCATCTTTATTCCTTTGATATGGATGATCTAAAGGTAAGAATTGATGATGTGAGTCAAACCATAAACATTTGCCACCACATTTCAAACTGAAACCCTTCAATTGGCTCATGCAATATGGATAAGCCAACCTCCCTGCTGTGCTCCAACCGGACAACATTACATATGCAGGAAAGTCATTTATAGTCTATATTAATGCAGTTCTCATTATAAAGTTCTATTTTTTCAAAATATCATATGTAAGGACATCTTCATTGCACAACAACTTTAACTCATCCATCAAAGGCTGCAAACACACATCTATTTTGCCTTTTGGATTACATGGACCAAGAATTATCATGGATAAGAACATATAGGGAGTGGTCATGCATAATTCGGGTGCAAGGTTGTGAGGAGTAACGATAATTGACCAGCAAGAATAAGACATTGCAGATTGGCTATATGGTGTAAAACCATTAGTGCATAAACTTAATCTAATATTTTGTGGTTCAGCAGCAAAATTTGGATAGGTATTATCAAAGTGTTTTCAAGCTTCTCTATCCGATGGGTGGCACAAAACACCATGTTCTCGCCTATTTTCATATGTGGAGCAGAACTCATCGACGCATACAATCTCTTGAGTTTAGGAATGAGAGGTAAATAATGCATTCTCTTCATGACCTCTTTGTATCTCCCATTGCCAACCTTCTTTAATTTATATCTTGCTAAACCACAAAATATGCACTCTTTTAAAGCTTTAATCTCTTCAATGTAAAACAACATACAACCATTCACACAACAATTAATCTTTTTGGTAGTAAGACCAAGTTTAGAAACCAATTTCTTTTCCCTGTAATAATCTTCAAGGATAAGATTATTTGCAGGGAGTGTTTCTCTCATCAGTTCAACTGTTTGATTGAAAGAACATTGAGAAATATTTTCTTTTGACTTGATCATCAGTAATCTAACAGCAACTGACAATTCAGTGTGACTAACACAACCCGACCACAACGGCTTCTGTATTGCATTCAACAAATCATAAAATTTTTTTGCATCTGCATTTAGAGCCTCATCTACCTCTTCATTATTGTATATTCCAAAATCAGGACCAATAGCATCATACACCATTGCATGCACCCTATTTAAGTGCTCATTGTTTCTACTTTCTGCCATATTAGAGTTATTACCTTCCTGGGTAAATATTCTATGCAAAGTAGGATCGGTTTCTCCATGACATATCCAATACCAATAATTAGGAGCAAACCCTTTTTTATAAAGATGAACTCTAACTTCATCAGATATAATGTAGTTCATATTTCTACCCTTAGAACAGGGGCATCTAACTTTCCCCTTTGCCAAATGCGCTTGTTGGCACACAAAAGTAGCAAATTCTTCTACTTCATTTAAAAATTCATTAGTATAACCCTTCCAACCCGGCATAAGCCTATTATACATCCTATTATGAAACTAATGCATGTCCATATTCTGTAACATCATCATTAGACAATATACAATTTATTTAATTTGCACAAAATTGAATAAATCAAGTGACACACAACTTAAAACAAAATTAAAACAAATAAAATAAATGCACAACCAGAAGCCATCAATCAAATATAATAATTTAACAAATTTAGTATATTTTCGTAAACAATGAACTAGTATAATCTATTTATTGATAGGAATGGCAACCCAATAATTATTACTAATCCAAATATTATTAACACCAATATTATTAATTTTAGGTTGCAAAAATTAATATTCTTAATCCAAATTAACAATTCTAACTAAATAATTAACATTATTAACTCATAAGTTAATACTTGTAAGCCAAACATTAACTATGTTAATTGAAATTAATAATTATCACTCAAAACATTAACACTTTTAACTCACAGATTAGTGCTTTGAATCCAAACATTCATTCAACAAAAGAAAAAACCCAAAAATCAGTCTAACCAAACTCTTTCTATCAATATCATCAACCAATTTACTAACATAAACAAACCATTCAAAATAATTAAATATACCGAAACTCTCATTATATTAGAAAAAATAACATATATCAAAAATATAAAACAACAACCTTTGACACCAATAAATTCTCTATCAACTAACAAAATTAAACTAAACTAACAAACTAATTTAACATGTCAACTAATTTAACAACATAATTATCTACATAATGTAATTTGAAAAATTAAACTAACAAACTAACAACCAAATCCCATAATCTGAAAAAAAAAAAAAAAAAAGAAACAGACCACAAAAATAAAATATAAACAGACGAGACAAAAAAAAGAAATAAAAAAATAAACACAGCAGAAAAAATAGAACAGAAAAAGGAAAAAAACCAATGGGGAGAAAGAGAACCAGAGTGGCGGTGATGCAGATTTGGATGGAGCTGCTGGGGGGTTGCATGGCTACGGACAACATGCTACAGATCTAGATGGCGACAGACAACTGACTACTGGTGGCGATGAATGACACTTCCAAGCCTCTGCTGGCAGCGGTGGCGCTTGTGGTAGGGGCGGGTGTAGCTTGTGGCTTGTGGTGGGGGTGGGGGTGGGGGGTAGCAGAAAGAAAGAGCAAAAATTTGGGAAAAGGGAAAAGAAAGAAATGGAGGAAAGGGGAAAAGAAATGGAGTTGCAGACATTGATTTTGGCAAAGTGTTTAAATTTGCGACCGATTTATCGGTGGCAAAATTGGACGCAAAATCGGTCGCAAATTCCATTTTTTGTCACCGATTTTTATTTAAACATAAATGGTGTATAAAGATAAAATCGGTCGCAAAATCAGTCGCAAATTCCATTTTCTGTAACTAATTTTTATTTATATCCCATTTACATTTAAATAAAAATTGGTCCTAAAATCAGTCATAAAAAATGGAATTTGTGACCGATTTTGGAAGTTCACAAAATTTATTTTGTTTGATAAATCGGTTGCAAAATCGGTCGCAAATGTGAATTTGCGACTGATTTACCAAACAAAATTAATATTTCAAACATCCAAAATCAGTCGCAAATTCCATTTTTTGCGATCAATTTTGAGACTGATTTCTTACCATCGTTGACCAAGAGGAAGTGTTGCAAAATTGGTCACAAAGTTTAATTTTGTGATCGAATTTTACAACATCACATTTACCTCAAATTACTCAAATCGGTCGCAAAATCGGTAGCAAAATCGGTCACTATTCTGACAATTTTTAGTAGTGTCTATATGGCTCAAATTACACCAACATTGTTTGGTGGATTTAAGTAGTTCGATTCTTACTCTTTTTAGATAAAGTTTCAGGGACTCGAATGAATGAAAGAATCTTGTGTTTGAAAAAATCTTGTGTCTAAAAAAAAAAAAAATTTAGCAAATATGTTTGACTTTTATAAATATCCATTATTTCAAAAGTTATGCACAGGATAGGATTTAATTGGATGATACTATTATTTTATATTATTGATACATCAAAATTAAATTCATATAATATTTGATGTTTAATACTTTTTTTATAGGTCATTTTTTTAACTATATTTTTAATATAATTGCAAAGGTGCTAAGTATTGAAATACACCAACAAAGAGCGTTTCAGAAATTTTCTGCTTATGAATAGCGATAAATTTTTTTACCATTTAATGATATATTCACTTGAAATACTTATCGGTGGCTGATTGGACAATAAAGATTTGGCCCAAATTTAGGATGATAGGATCATCTATACCTTCTATGTTTTTGGACAAACAACTTAAAGATGGTCATGATGATTATGGTGTTGGGCAATTCAAGAGTCAAGAATATATGGAATGGCTAGACAATAAGCCAAAAGGGTCTGTTGTTTATGTATCATTTGGGAGTTTGGTTCCTATTGGTGAGGAACAAATGGAAGAACTAGCTTATAGTTTGAGAGATAGTGGTAGATACTACTTGTGGGTGGTTAGAACCTTTTAAGACATTAAACTTCCCAAAGATTTTGCAAAGAAGTCAGAAAAGGGCTTAGTAGTGGCATGGTGCTCCCAAGTAAAAGTTTCAGCGCATGAAGATGTGGGGTGTTTTGTAACACATTGTGGTTAGAATTCCACATTGGAAGCTTTGAGCTTAGGAGTTCCAACAATTGCGATGCCACAATGGGCAGACCAAACACCAACTCTAAGTACATTGTAAATGTTTGGAAAATGGGAATCAGAGCTCCAGATGGTGAGAAAAATATTGTGAGAGGAGAAGCATTGAAGTTGTATAAGAGAAATAATGGAGGGTGAAACAGGTAAAGTACTAAAGATTGAGGCGCCGTCTGCAATGAGTTTTGCAGTCCAAGGTGCTTAGTGCACCTTGTGACTATAGTGTATGGGATGACAGTGATTTGTGAGGTATATGGATATACTAATCACTTATGATACACTGTAGTAATATATTAATTTTAAAAAAAATTTAAAAATATAATTAAATATATTTTAGAATTTAATTTTTATACACTGATAGTATAAAATTATATTAATAATATGAAATAATTTTATACTGTCAGTGTAACATTACACTAACAGACAATATAAAATTACACTGGCAGTAAAATTATATTGATAAAATTTTTATAATTTTTAGAAATTAATTTTTATATATTGATAATATAAAATTATACTGATAGAGTAAAATTATTTTATATTGTTAATATAATTTTAAACTGATAGTGTATGATAATTAATTTTTAAAATATATTTAATCATATTTTTAAATTTTCTTAAAGTTAGATATTATTACAGTGTATTATAGGTGATTGATATATCAATGCACCTCATAATCTCACCATCAGATTACAAGGTGCACTATGCTTCTTGGCTAGTAAAGTGCACTGTAGATGGCGCCAAAGATTGATGCTATAAAATGGAAGACTTTGGCTGCGGAAGCTGTAGGTAAGGAGGGAAGTTCTCATAAAAATATTACGGAATTTTTGAAGAGCTTACAATTTTCAGAATCAACATGATTGAATCACAAATCACTTCTTGATCAACCAAATATATAAGATCACTGAAATAAGATAAGTTCTGCATGACTGGTTGTTTTTATGGTTGAGATTAAGAGACCTAACTATATCTTTGATATGAAATTCATTCCAAAATTGATTCTCAATCATTTTGGCTCAATCTTGATTAATTTGTAAGCATTATCAGCGACTAGTTATATTTTAAATTATTTAAAATGATGTTGGCATTATTCTTGATTAGTGATTGTTAAGCTTTTTTATTTATTTCCTATTTCTTATCAGTTAATTTGTCATTTTGCACATGACTTTTTTTGTTTTACTTAATTTATTAGAGATGGCAAAATGAATTCAACGCACCGGATCTACTCACCTAACTACTTTTAGAGGTTGCATTTTTTAAATTAGCAAAAAGATTTCAACTTGTCTGAGGCCTAGTTTGGTAGTACTCTTCGAAGAAGTGCGCTGATTTATGAAAAGGATAAGCTAATTTTTTTCTGTTTGGTAAATCAAAAAACTTGGGTGCTTTTGCTCCTGACTTTTGAGACCAAGCGCTGCTCTTGGGAGACTCATTAGGTACTTTTCAGAGCTGACTTGTGCTTTCCAAAATTTAAAAGACTAATATAATTTTACTCTATTTAAGAATATTAAAAATAAAAATTATTCTCTTTAATATTTATAACTATTGTAGTTATTTGAGATATTAAGAGCAATTTTACCAAATACTACTTTTGTGACTTCTATTTATTGAGAGCAATTTTTATATTATTTTACTGAATGATATTACTATGACTTTTTTAGAACAGCTTTTAGAGAGCCGAGAGAATTCAGCAGTTTTTAAAAAACCACAGCAATACTAAACTAAGCCTAAGCCACCTAACTCACCCCACGTAACATACTGAAATTAGTAATAATAGCAATAGCTAAGAATAGAAAAACTTGAACATAGTGGACTTAATTGAATAAATAATATAAACTTTCCATTAGGAGTGTAAATGTATTGGGTAGACTTGATCAACCTAATCAATCCAAACTATACCAAATAAATTGGTTTTAGTTAGTTTAGATCATCGGCTCTAATTAGGTAAGATCTTATCAAACCAAATCATAATTGGTTTGGACATGGAGTATTATTATTTTAAACCCAATGATCCGATACTTGAACAATTGACCTAGCCTCATTTTTTTCTCATTTTTTTTATGCTCTTACTTAATTATATCATGAGTTATGTTATGTTATCATTGTTAATTATGTTATTGACTAGTGATCTATGTGTGATTAATAAGCCATGTTTTACTGATCGTTGTGATAGAATTTGGCTATGTATGTTATTGACTAGAAATTTGTAGATAAACTAAGAAAATTTATGTCAAATTGAAATTTGTGATGTTCTATAGTTATTTTTTTATTTGTTTGTTGAAATTCTTTTTTTCTATATTGAAAAATTACTTGACCATCCAAAACGAACCAACCCAAATTTGGTTGGTTCGGATTTGGTCAAAAAAATTTTTAAATCCGAATCAAACCAAATAAAAAAAAATGATTGATTTGAATTTATTTTTCATCTAAATCTGAACTAACTCGATTTGATTAAACCCCTACTTCTCATGGCTATAACAAGAGTAGATCACTCACAAAGTAAATATTAAAAGAATAACAATATTAAAAACACTAAATAAGGTTGAAATTACACAAAATGTCTACTAAGTGTTTATTTGGATGCGCTAATAATTTGGATAAAAAAATAAGTACCTTTTATTTTATTTTGTTTCATTTTATTTTTGTAGGTTCAGATAATTTTTTAAATAAAAGCAAAAAAATTATTAAAAAAGTAAAAAAATAAAAGTTATAGTGTTAATCTTATGAAAAGAAAAATCTTTTTAGTAATAAAAAATTTATTTTCAAATCATTTTTAAGCACAAAAGAAAAAAGTTAATTTTGATGACGACGTCTCTTCTGCTTATCTTGTTCTTTTTATTTCCTTATACCAATGTCTTAGTGCCCGTTTGGATTCAAGTTTGCAATGACCAGAAGGTCTTCTAGGAGAAGGAAAATGACTTTATACAGTAAATGATAGTATTTAGTTTAACTTCTTCTAAAAGGCCCTCAGCCCTCTTCCAGAAGGCCTTTTAGAAGAAGTATCTTTGAGGTTATTTTTCATTCTAGAAAAAGACCTTTTGAAAAGGAATTTTACTATTTTTCTCATATCAACAACCAAAAGTAATTTTACTTTATTTTATCCAAACAAAACTCATTCTCCTGAAAGGCCTTTTGACATATTCAAACCAAACAAAAATTATTTTTTTAAAAGTAATTCTTCTAAAAGTCCTTCTTTTAAAATACCTTCTTTCAAAAGATCTTCTCCTAAAAGTTAAACCAAACGAATCCTTATATGACTTCACACATGCTAACACGTAAGAATAGTTACGTACTCCTTCATATGGTTGGTTATATTACAACCATCTACCCCGCCGTGTGGTAAGTTAGAGCCCATTTGGATTACAGTTTGCATCCTCTAAAAGGCTTTTTATGGGAAAGAAAATAATTTTGTATGGTAAATAATAGTGTTTAGTTTAACTTCTTACTTTTTAGAAGATCTTTTGAAATTTTAAAAGAGCTTTTGAGAGAAGTATCTTTCAGGTTATTTTTTTATTATACAAAAATATCTTTTGAAAAGATATTTTATTATTATTCTCATATTAACAACTAAAAGTAATTTTACTTTATCCTATCCAAGCAAAACTTCTTCTCCTAAACTTACTTTTAACATATTCAAACCAAATAAAAATCATCCTTTTAAAAGTAATTCCTCTAGAAGGCCTTCTTTTAAAAAGCTTTCTTTCAAAAAATTTTCTCCCAAAAGTTAAACCAATTGAACCGTTGGTCACGTCAAAAAAAAAAAAAAAAGATATCATATAATTGGTCATTTTAGTTATACTATTTGTACGTGGAATAGAATTTGTTTCTGAGCGCCATAGAATAGAATTTTAGTATAAAATAATGTGCGCGACTCAGCACGAGTTATCCGCGGAGCACTCTTTAGAGTCACCCTTCTCCCAATGCTAGTTAAGTTGGCCCTTGAAGTCTATATATAATACTTAATATCATTCATAGAAGACCGAAAACTAAAAGTAACTTAAAACTAAATCAGATTAAGTTCTTCAGTTAATGATATGGTCTTGATTAACTTGGTTTATGTACAAGCTGTCACAGAATTAATTTGGCTTGCGCAAATTCTTACAACTTCTTTCTATAAGCTGACCCGTTTCCCCACCCCACACAGCGAGCTACGAAGAAAGTGTTACCAGAGAAAATGGAGAACAAAAGCATAGCCAGTGGAGTTCATTGTCTAGTCTTAGCATATCCAGGTCAAGGTCACATTAATCCTATGCTTCAATTCTCCAAGCGTTTGCAACCTGAAGGGTTGAGAGTAACACTTGCCACCACCTTTCACTACCGCAAGAGCTTGAAACTACCACCTTCCATTGACCTTGAGACAACTTCTGATGGGTTTGACAAGGTAGGTTTGGAGAAGCAAAGAGCTTTGGGGTCTATTTGGACCAATTTTGGCAAGTTCGGCCAAAGACACTGCTGATTGGAGCACGGACAAAGGAAGCTTGGTAAATCAGCCCGCCATGTTGATTGTATTATCTATGATCAATTCATGCCTTGGGCTCTAGATGTGGCCAAGAAATTTGGGATAGTTGGGGCTGTTTTCCTCACTCAAAATATGGCTGTGCCACCATTTCCACCTTGGAAAGCTGAAACCCCGCCTCAGTTCCTAAGTTGCCCAAACTTCAACAAGGAGACATGCCCTATTTCTTTTTTAACTATGAAGAAGATCCAGATTTTCTTGATTTTTTGGTGGGCCAGTTTTCTAACATTGATAAACCTGATTGGATCCTTTGCAATACCTTCTACGAGCTGGAAAAATTGGTGAGCAGACGAAGTATAATATATCTCTAGAACTAAGCCACTAACAGACAAACAAGCTAGCATAGCACTGTTTATTTTTCTTTTGTCTTCTCTCTTTTTTTTTAAAAAAAAAAATTGTTTATTACTTTTCAAAGTCTCCACGTAATAGACTCACACTAATCCTTGCACAAGATATTAAGATTGTCCTCTCCGTTGGTGTGGAAAACCTTGCAAACATCCATCAATCGTCTGCCAGTTGAGCTATAGTTTATGGGGAGAAATTCTTCAATATTTTGGAGTAATAATAGTTATTCTTATGTATTATTCTATGTTCAATACAGTGCTTTGTAAGTTATCTTTATCTCTTACATTAACTATAATTTTAATATTATAGCTAAGATGTTGTGCATTGAATAATATACACCACTAAATGGCATTTAAGAAATTCTCCACTTGTGGATAGCAAAAAATTTTTTCACCATTTAATGATTGGTCACTTGAAATTACTTGTAGCTGGCTGATTGGACTACAAAGATTTGGCCCAAATTTAGGACCATAGGACCATCCATACCATCCATATTTTTAGACGAATGAATTAAAGATGATGAAGATTATAGTGTTGTAAAATTCAAGAGCAAAGAATGCATGAAGTGGTTAGATGATAAACTAAAAGGGTTTGTTGTTTATATTTCTTTCGGAAGCATAGTGGTACTTAATGAAGAGCAAATAGAAGAAATAGCTAGTGATTTAGGAGATAGTGAAAATTATCTTGTGGGTCGCCAGAGCTAGCCTTTGATTACTCCCCAAAAACTTTGAAAAGAAATCAAAGAAAGGCTTGGTAGTAACATGGTGCTCCCAGCTAATGGTTAACACATTGTGGTTGGAATTCCACATTGGAGGCTTTGAGTTTAGGAGTTCCAATGATTGCAATGCCACAATGGTCAGACCAAAACACCAATGCCAAGCTTATGGCTGATGTTTGGAAAATGGGAACTAGAGCTCCAGTTGGTGAGAAAAATATTATGAGAGAAGAAGCATTGAAGTGTTGTATAAGGGAAATAATGGAGTATGAAGGAGGCAAAAAGGTGAAGATCAATGCCATGCAACCAAGTAACTCATAAAAATGTTATAGAATTTTTTAAGAGCTTTCAATTTCACAAGCAACCAAGTATTTGATAAGTTTGATAAGATTGCAAAAGTAAGATAAGTTTGATAAAGGAAGATAACAGCTTAGCTTATGTTAGTTGATATTTTGTTTTGGTTTGTTTTTGTATATCTCTTGTTATATGTTTATCTTTTATCCTAATGTAATCTAACAAGTTATCCTTGTAAAATCACTATCTATATATAATAAATTCTCTAGTATGACTCATATTTGAGTTTAATTAACCTCTATTCATAAAGTCTTCATGGTAAAAAGTTGTTATATGGCGAACACCAAACCCTATTCTAAAATCTTTGGTATCTGTTTCAATAAAAAAAAAAAAAAAAACTCTAATACTCCTTGGTCTTTGGTACTTTTATTGAAGAAACTCTATCAACCCTCCCAACGATCCCTCCCTTCCTTCGGATATCAGCACATGTTAGTAATTAGGATTTTGTTTTATCAAAACTATGCACAGGATTAAGAGGATTATTTTTTGATGGTTGAGAATAAGAAGACCAACTTAGTAATATATGTATCTTTAATGCAATTCATTCCCAAATTGATTTCGATCATTTCGTTAGTATTATTATTAATTAATTATATTTTAAATCTTGTTATTGTTATCCTTGATCAATTATATTTTGTTTACGTGATTTTTAAGTTTTTTTTAATTATTTCTTATTTTTCTTGATTAATGTGTTGATTTGACATGTGATGCTTTCTACCATTAGGAGTAATCTAATAGTGAATTATTTGGATAGTATGCATAAGGTCATAAATTTAAATTTTATTATCATCAATATGCTAAAAAAAAACATGTGATGCTTTTTTGCTTACTTGATTTTACTGCTCTGGCGCTTATCTCCTTTCTTGCTTAAGTGAATTTTTTTCTGTTATTTTTTCTTGCTTGAACATACATCAAACTTCTTTCATTCACTTCCATGATTTCGTAGTTACCGTTTTAGAGAACAACATAATGATAACAAGAAAAATTATGAGTTTAATTTTTTTGTTTTTTTATGGATAGTTTAAAATTTTATAAAATACTTACATAACAAATCATATATGTTGTGATAATTAATGATTATAATCATATGCTGTATTCTATAAATTACATCTTTCACTCCGGTAGAGTCAAATCCTTGTGAATCATCAACACTAACAATCTTTGTGCGAATAATAGGAGTGATTTTTGTAATTTCTTATTGTCTATTGTCATTATCATTCATTTAGTTTTTACTTAATTTTTCTAAAATATTCTCCTTTCTTTTTCATTATTAAACTATTGTTATTTTAACATTATTTCAATTCATTATTATTAATATTTTTAAGAAATCTTCTTCTAATATTTCATATATTATTTATGCTTATATAATTTTTATTTTGCGAAAAACTTGTCATAATAATTTTATATATATTTATTATTATAATATTAATTGATAAAAAATTTTAAACCGTTTAATATTGTTTTTATTTTATATTTTTATGTGATCACCAAATATTATTTAGATATAAATATTAAATTACTTATATATATATATATATATATATATATATATTACCACATAGTGTTTATATGATTTAACGTAGTATAAATATACATATTATACTAGCATTTTCAATATTGATCTCTTAATTTTTATTATAGTTTATTTTTTATATTTATTCTTAAAAATTAAGGTAATATAATGCATTAAAATTCGTATTTATTTTAATATATTATTATATACTATGAGAATATTTTTTTTAATAACATTCATTGATGCAGTATCACATCATTTAAGGAGTTTTGATAATATATGAGATATTAAACTCATTAAATAAGGTGAAATAACATTATTGAATGATAGTATAAATTTTTTTCACTAACAATGAATATTAATTAAACTTTAAAATTATTATCAATAATCATATTATTTAATTCAAACAATTTATTATGTTAACAATAATTTATTTAATGTATTTTCATTTCATATCATATTTATAGAATATTAAAATAAAAAAGTATAAAAACACTATTATGCTTAAATTAAGTCATGTGAAGTAAAAAATTTAATTCAATTTATAAAGTATATTTAAGATTAAGAGAATCAAATTGTGACGCAATTATATTTTTTTTCTTCATGTGAAAATTTAAATTTAATGTGTTTTATTAAAAAGAAGAGCCAAAAATGAAAAAGTTTTTCACAAAATAAAATATCAGAAAAGCACAAATAATCAGATATTAAATGAATATTTAAAAAATATTAATAATACTGAGTTTGAATTAAATTAGAAGTAACAATAGATTATTGTTTAACTATAAAAGAGTAAACGACATTTTAAGAAAATTAAACAAAAATTGATTGAATCAGGGTGACAATGAATAACAAGGAGTGGCAATAGTCATTTCCGCGAATAACAATTTAACTCAAGCTTTTTAATTATCCTAGTTATTTGATGCTTTAAAATTCACAATCCGACTGATTCAATTGGATGATTTGATCCAGTTCTGTTTCTTTTTTTTAATGAGATTTTATTTTTATTTTTATTAAGATCCAGTTCCGTTTCTAAAACATTTATTTTATTACTTATTTAAGGATTTAAAAATATATAATTGAAATAGAATATAGAGTATAGAACAAAGCTTATTAACATTTTAAAAACATGTTTGAATTACAATTAAACTCGCACAAGAACTACCACACGCGCGCGCGCGCATATATATATATAGTTTTTGGAAATATTTTAATAATATTTAAAAAATTTTATTGAAAATATAAAAGTTTTATAAAAATTTTTTAATAATATTTAGTAACATTATATTTAATTATATTATTAAATCATTTTAATATTATCTTTTACAATTTAATAATATTTTTTAATAAAAATGCCACTACTATGTAATATGAAAACCTACTGTATGAAGTCATGTACCAAGCATTTAAGCAGTAAATTTTATATTTATTTTTTACTTTTTTTTTTATTTGTTGAAATATAAAATAAGCACCACACATTTTTTATTCCTGCGTTTTCGATGAAAAAATTTTCGTCACATGTAGTAGTACTCATTTTTCAGATGTTGCTAAATTTTAATTATATTATAATTATAATTATAATATATGTGGACAATATTTTGTCTCGTGCAAGTAACTCAAACTCAAATCACATTCGAACTCTTGCTGCTGTCGACACACTAATCCAAGTTGAGCAGGCCATCTACGTTGACCAAGTGTTTTGAGTTTGACCGAACTAACGTGAATTGCAATAGAAAAGCTTCATCCTGGTCTATATTGGATCGCGACTTTTTCGATGTGAACTAGACTGATAGTAATCATGCGACGATAATATTAACACTCTCGCCAGAGCATTTTATTCAGTGTTTTAGTAGACCGGCGTGCCTAACCACACCACCTCGACAAAAAGCAGTTGCAGTCCTAATCACACCACTTTGAAAATAAATAAATTCAAAAAACCTAAAACACACACGCGCGCGCACACACACACACACACACACAAAATTATCATTTTAATCCTTTAACATTTATAACATTAAAGCCTTAGTATTTTATGTCACATTAAATTAGTTCCATAGTCAACTTTCGTCTTTTAATTATTACTGCAATGTTTATGCGTTACGTTATATTCTATTGTAGTACGATTAACTTAATATCATTTGAAATTTTTGAAAGATTTTATTTGATGTAAGTTTTGGAAAGGTTAATCTGATATCATTAAAAATTTTTAGAAGACTTATTTGATATTATAAATCTTTAAAATAAACTAAATTAATGTTAAATATTTGAAGATTATTAATTTAGCCAAAATAGAATTCCCCAGCTTCGTACTATACGATTAACGATTGAACATAATTGAAATTTTGTTTCTCTTTTATTTAAATGTATTACCAACCTTATCTTTTAATAAGTGTACAATTTGTCAATTCTCCTGAGTTATTCGGCATCCCTTATTTGACAATAAACATTTACTTTATCAGTATCTAATTGTTAGGACATTATTGGAGACTGAAAAATTAAATCCTGATTTAATGACGTAAGTAGATAGAAAGTTCAGCAGGCGGTTAGATAAAAAATTAGAATAATTTGTTTCAGCTAATATCAATGTAAATTTTCTTATACTATTAACTAATTTTATATATATATATATATATATATATATATATATATATATTTTAAGGTAATTATTATAATTGTTAAATATTTGAGAATTGTAATAATATAAAATTAATTAATAATACAAAATTTTTTAAGTATACGGCGTATAAAATTACATGTGATATATAAACTACAACGTACAATCAATAGCGTTGAATTTTTTATTCAAATCATTTCTTTGTACAGTGGCAACTTGACCCTCAATACATTCTAAAGGCAATTTACGACAAAAATCAATTAAAGTACGTATGTATTACAAGTTATATACTGAGTAGTCAGATATTCATTTTTTTTTTATTAATACTTAAAGTAAATTATTAAATAATTATTACCTCTTGATTATAATTAATAATACAATCAGCAAATAACAAACATTTAAGAATTCACTTTAATTTTATTTTTTAATATTAAAAATTGCTCACGCTTTGAATTCAAAAAGGTGTTTAAATAAAGTCTTTCCTTTAAGTGAGGACTAAAAGAATCAAATTTCTAAAACTATTAAAATTCAAATTACAATCTACTTTCATATTAACCAATCACCTTTGATGAATTCACTTTAAATATATGACAACAAAGCAAACTCTCCATACCAATTTAATTGAGGTTATTGGTAAATTATATTAGGTGAACATATTATACATAAATACTATGCCAAGTTACATATTATCTATTATTAAATAAGATATAAGATTAGTTTAAATGGAGCCATATCTCACCTAATAACAGGTAATATATAAGTTGATATGATCTTTCATGGATAATATATTTATCAAATATTTCTTTTTAATTAATCATCGCACCGCCTTAACTTCTTTTACAAGTTGTCACATAATTTGTCTGTTTGTGCTGTATTATAATGTTGAACCCGCTTGCCCAAATCCACACGGCAAGGAAAAAAGGGAGTTTCACGAAGAAATGGAGAAGAATAGCATAGCCAACAGAGCAGTGCACTGTGTGGTGTTATCATATCCAGCTCAAGGTCACATTAATCCTATGCTTCAGTTCTCCAAGCGTTTGCAACATGAAGGGGTGAGAGTGACACTCGTCAGCACCCTTTTCTACTGCAAGAGCTTGAAGAAACTACCACCTGCCATTGACCTTGAGACCATTTCAGATGGCTTTGACAATGGTAGGTTTGGAGAAGCACTGAAATTGAGGGTCTATTTGGACCGTTTTGGGCAAGTAGGACCACAAACTCTTGGTGAGCTTCTGGAGAAACTTGCTAGTTCAGGGTACCCTGTAGATTGCATTATCTATGATTCATTCTTACCATGGGCACTAGATGTTGCAAAGAGGTATGGGATAGTTGGTGCTGTTTTCCTCACTCAAAATATGGCTGTGAATAGCATATACTACCATGTCCACCTTGGAAAGCTTAGAGTTCCCCTCACTGAGCATGAGATTTCACTTCCTAAGCTGCCCAAACTTCAACATGGGGACATGCCTTCTTTCTTCTTTAACTATGAACAAGATCCAGCTTTTCTTGAAATGCTAGTGGATCAGTTTTCTAACATTGACAAAGCTGACTGGGTCCTTTGCAATACCTTCTACGAGCTGGAGAAAGAGGTAATTAATTAAGCAGCTGAAGTTTTGTAATACTAATACACACACATAACTGCTTTATTTGGTATTCTGTTTTGCTTTTTAAAAATCTTTTCCTTATGGGTTTTAATTAACACCTTTCTAATGTGCGAGACAATTCTTGCTCACAATACTAAGATTTTCCAATGTTTATAAGTGCTTTCTTGTGTGTTAGAATCCTTGCAAAAGCCTATCAATTTGTGTGGGTTGCTCTTCTGGTTATTTTTCTCGAATATATTTTTTCTACATGTAATGGTTGGTGTCTGGGAATTGTTTGTAGGTGGCTGATTGGACGATGAAGATTTGGCCCAAATTTAGGACCATAGGACCAAACATACCATCTATGTTTTTAGACAAGCGACTTAAAGATGACCAGGATTATGGTGTTGCACAATTTCAAAGTGAAGAATGTATGGAATGGCTAGACGATAAGCCAAAGAGCTCTGTTGTTTATGTATCATTCGGGAGTTTGGTTCCCCTTAGTGAGGAACAAATGGAAGAAATAGTTTATGGTTTGAGAGATAGTGGTAAATATTTCTTGTGGGTGGTTCGAACTTCTGAAGAGGCTAAACTTCCCAAAGACTTTGAAAAGAAGTCAGAAAAAGGCTTAGTAGTGACATGGTGCTCTCAACTAAAAGTTCTAGCTCATGAGGCTGTGGGGTGTTTTATAACACATTGTGGTTGGAACTCCACATTAGAAGCTTTAAGCTTAGGAGTTCCAATTATTGCAGTGCCACAATGGTCTGATCAAAGCACAAATGCTAAGCATATTGTAGATGTTTGGAAAGTGGGAATTAGATCTCTACTTGATGACAAAAAGATTATGAGACGGGAAGCATTAAAGTATTGTATAAGAGAAATAATGGAAAATGAGAAAGGCAAAGAGACAAAAAGCAATGCTCTGAAATGGAAGACTTTGGCTATTGGAGCTGTTGGTGAAGGAGGAAGTTCTAATAAAAATATTACAGAATTTGTGAATAGCCTATTTCACGTGCAAACAACATGATGAGCCAAGCACACCTTATTTAAATTATTGTTGACTAAATGTTGGGTGTTCCTTGACAAATGTACCATTCTACAATAAATTTGAAAGTTAAAAAACTCTTGAAAGTTGCGAGAACACCTAATTCAGAACATCTGTTAGTTCTTTTAACTTCAGAACCTGTGTAGCTTTTTTTTTCTCTTTTTTCAAATTCTTGTAGCTTTGTCTTTTATTTTCCTTGGTAACTTCCAAACAAACCCTGAGGTTGGCTTTTGAGTTGATACCCTTTTTTTCTTCCTTCAGGTTTCCTGGGTTTCATGGTAATAATAATGGTTGTCCATCTCTCATTGAATGACATTGAAATTTAAGACTAATCTATCATTGCTCATCATGATGAGAATGGACAGTCCAATGATGGACAAAACTTCTGACACTTTGATCTATGCCTGAAATTGAGAAATTGTAAATTATTTTTCTTATGTTTGATTAATATAATTGTCTTATGATTCAGTTACAAAGGTGCTCATTTCAAGTCGCATCTGTTCATCAGTTGTGTTCTTGGTGCATGGGGATAATAATATTTGAAGGCAAGTTGGCATTATTGGCCAGGTATTCATGTGCCATGAAAAAAGGTAGTTTCAAACACTCCCATCCAACGATCTGGGTTTCTTGGTGCACTATGTTATTATTAAGATATGTTTGTACATTCTTATTGGATGAAGATTATATACTAGTTGTTTATCATTTTTAGTAGGGACTATTTTTAGAAGCATTTACATTCATCAAATGAAGAGACTTTGTTTTCTTAATAGGTAGTTAACAAGGTTATCTCCCAAAATCTATCCAACGAAGTAACCCGTCCTAAAGTAGCCCATGAAGCAACTGAAAAATAAAAGGATGGTACAATTTTATAACTAAACATAATTGTCAGAACTGATACATTGCCATTTCCTTTGGGCAAGCACTTATATTTTCCCGGTTATCCTTCTGTAATTTGATCAATTTGTTCGTTGTTAGCTTTCGAATATTTTGATTTCTTTTCTTCTATAAGTTTTTTTGTCCCAATCAGCAAGTGTTTCGTAGGAGGTATGATTCCGATTAAGTCAACATCGTGTTGTGAAATCATACAATTGTGTCTTTATTACGTGCTAAGGTTAATTTATTTAGCCCCTATGTAGCATATTGGATATCACGTGTAGTATATACGAGAAATGTTATTTATATTAAGACATATTTTAAGGAATAATCTGATGTATCACTTCAACATTGGTAAAGGGACATTTGTTCATATGTGTTGTGAGTGTTTATAAATTTCTTCCAGCAATTATATATTTCGACAAATTTAGATGCGGCACAATGCCTTGAAGCCCACCTAAACTCGAGTAGAAACCTGAGTTATTGTCAAAAACATGTTGGGTGATATCTTTGTGGATGACTATTCATACTATCGCTGTTCAATAAATGGAAAAAAAGTACTGGCCAAATATGTGTGGTGAGCATTAGAATGTCTTCCACCAATTATGTATATCTTTGGTTTTCTCAAAATCAATTCTGTGACTTTGAATTGATTTTGATGTTTTCACATCTTGTTTGATTTTAATTTTAGTTAATATCAAAATTACTTTTTAGTGTGTTCGATTTTGTATTTGTATAATTAATTCTGAATAGAATTAATTTTATTAGAATTGATTAGGTGAAAATTGATTTAAGTAAAATGATTTATTTTGATAATTTAATATAAGAAGTAATTTTAATAAAAATTAAAAAAAATCTAAAAATCATAATTTATTACTTTTATTAGAATTGATTTTAAAAAATTAAAATTGATTTTGATATTAATTAAAATTAAAATCAAATAAAATGCAAAAATACTAAAATTAATTTCAAAGACATAGAATTGATTTTGAGGGATCAAACGTCAGCCAAACATTATATGTTATCAAAAATTTGGATACGGCATGAAGCCCGCTTAAACTTGGATGGTTGGGGGTCCCATCGTCTGACGAAGTGAGGGTTGTTTCTCAAATCTCATGTGATGCATGCAATGACGATATCTGGAGAAGTTCTAGGAGCCTTCCTTTTCAATTTGCCTTTTTTTTTTTTGAAAAATTAAAATTATTCTCTAGTGTATTCTGATGGTTTAATAATTTTTTATAAAAATATCATAATCCAATAATTCAGCCCAAACCAACTCAAGTTTAGAATAGTTTGTTTTAAGCGATTATGAAATTAAAATTTATATATAGCTCAAAAAATTTAAAATAATTTGTTTAGGTTTTAATTATTTTTTAAAAAATATTTAAATATATGAGAAATATTTTTTAATAAAAAATAATTTTTAATCCAAAAATACAAACAAATGCACTCTTAATTAGGTTAAAATGTTTTGGGTTGAAAAAAACATTTGAGTAATGCACACAAAAATAAAAATTAACTAAATATATTTTTTAATTCTAACATTTTAAAAATTGATATTAATTTTGATCTAATTTTTTATTATACTTTAAATTTTAACGTCAATTTTATTATTCAAATTTATTTATTTTTTAAAAACTTTGTTATTTTTAAATTGATAAGATGAATATTATCTCCCTCCATTAATCAAAAAGGAAAATAAGCAATATATTTGTGCACTGATATGTCAACTAAGATCGATCATAATTGAAGTTATTGATAATTTAATAAAATTAATGTTAAAATTTAAAATATCAAAACTAAATTAATCTTAAAAAAATTTTAAAATTAAATTAATATTAAATTCAAAATATTAGAATTAAAAAAAATATTTGCTTAAAAAAAAAAATCTATAACGGATTCAACCCAACCGTGTCAACTTGATTGGTATGGACCTTATTCGTCCTACTTAACCGGCCCCGTGTAACCCTCCTTGCATAAGATTCCAGCAACCATTTAAGCTTCAGCTTGGTCGATGATATGTTGGCGCCACCGAAAACAACAGAGGCACCGCCGTAGGAAGTGAAAGTTACTGGAGAAAGTGAACGTTACAAACGTGGAATCAATCTCGCTAGAAAGAAGTGGGAACTTGTGTAAAATTTTAGAAACTTATTAGACGGAAACATAAATAAAAATGTGAATAATTATATATTGTAAATAATATAGTTATTGTAACCTGTCATATATGAGTTCCGATGACGGTTCTCTCTGAACAAAGTCCCTTTCGAGTGTTGCTTTCAGCCAAAGAAGTTCTGTATCGTTGTGGTTGTCACTCACCGTTGTCTGCATGCATGTTTGACAAGTTTTAGCAGCCAGTGCAACACTAAAGCATGTACCTAACCATCAGAAAGAGTAATAATCCTACGTGCACACTTGCCAATAATTTTTAATTTATACATATAATATACTGTATATGATTTAATTGCTGACGCTCGTCTATAGAAATAATAGTATTCATTTAAAGATTACTTGATTCATTGTCCGCTGGTAACGTGGACCGTTCAATGTATATCCAACAAACGACCAATACTAAAGGAGACAGCACACAAATTCAATTCAACTTGTTCATCGCATCAGTTGTCTAAATAAATTTAAATTTTGGATCTAGTAGTAAAAGTTAAACTTTTATTAAAATAAATTTAAAATTAAAATCTTAGAAAAAATCATTATTGAAACTACTTTTTTAATTACGACTGTAGGACAATGCTTAAAAGCTTAATTTCGACAATCAATACTCACAAAAATGCATTGATTGAAAGAAAGGAAAACTTTTGCTTATCTGGCGTATTAATTAAAAGACAAATTACTTAATTTGCGTGTCGACACCATGATTCACGATTAATTTGCTGTGCATAAATTTTTAATTACTGGCTTCTATGATATATATAAACACTTCTCTAGTCTCTACCCATCTCAAACACATACACACCCACAAAAACCGACAGTGCAAGAAAGGGAGGTTCACCATAGAAATGGAGAAGAAAACCATAGCTAGAAGACCACATTGTTTGGTACTATCATACCCAGCACAAGGTCACATAAACCCCATGATTCAGTTCTCCAAGCTCTTGGTGCATGAAGGGGTGAGAGTAACACTAGCCACCACCAGTTTTTACTGCAAGAGCTTGCACAAGGTGCCACCCTCCATATCACTTGAAGCCATCTCTGATGGGTTTGACAATGGTGGGGTTAAAGAAGCTGGCAACAACAAGGCCTATTTGGACCGTTTTTGGCAAGTGGGGCCACAAACTCTTGTTGAGCTTCTAGAGAAACTTGCTAAATCAGGGTACCCTGTAGATTGCATTATCTACAATTCATTCTTACCATGGGCACTAGATGTTGCAAAAAGATTTGGTATAGTTGGTGCTGTTTATCTCACTCAAAATTTGGCTGTAAATAGCATATACTACCATGTCCAACAAGGAAAGCTTCAAGTTCCTCTCACTGAGCGTGAGATTTCCCTTCCTGCTTTGCCTAAACTTCAACTTGAGGACATGCCTTCTTTCTTCCTTACATATGATGAAGATCCAGCTTTGCTTGGCTTGGTAGTGGGTCAGTTCTCCAACATCGACAAAGCTGATTGGGTCCTATGCAATGCAGTCTACGAGCTGGATAAAAAGGTAATTAAGAAATTATAGAGATATATACACATTAGAGATCATTAGAGAAATTTAGATATATTTTTTAAAATTATCTTTATTTAATTTTTTTCTTTTCATTTACTCTCATCTTTATTTAGTAGGGGTATGATTGAAAAAAAATTTAATATTATCTAAATTTTCTAAAAGGATAGTTATTTAAAAAAAGTAAAAATTTCAAAGTAGACAAATATTTTAAGATGGAGATAGTATTAATGTAAGAGAATTTGACTAATATCTAATCAATAATTTCATTTTAATCCAACGGCTTAAGATGTACAATTTAATGAAAAATGAGAATAGCAGATTATAATTTTTATGAAGAGAGAAAAATAATAAATCCAATAACTAATTAAGAAAGAGATTTGACTATATAAATTAAAAATTATAAATAACAAAAAAATAGAAAAGTTAGTGAAATAAAAATTAAAAATTTCTGTAAAAATATACATTTTTAATAAATTTAGTACAAAAGTACTACTTTTTTAGTTATTAATTAAAAAAGAAACATTTTTTTCACTAAAAAAATTCTGTTACTTTTTATTAATACTTTTAATTTTCACTTCATTTACATTTCTATAGCAATTTATTATATATTTAAAGGTGAAAAATTTTACGTGAACGTTTATTGAAAATTTTAATATTTTTACATTAAAAATTTTAACTAATACTTATAAAATTTAAATAAAATAAAAGTTAAAAATATTATAACAATAACAGAATTTCTTAGTGAAATAAAAATTAGGAATTGAGATAAAAGTTATGTTTTGAATAAAAAGTTATAAAAAAATAAGAAAATCTTGACATGAAATTTTTAATAAATAATTATAGAAAACGTAAATAACATGAACATTTAAAATAAACATAGCACACCAACGTCGGGTTAGTTTAGTGATTTGGTACTTGGTCTCTTGACCAATGATTTCGAGTTTAAATCTTACGAATGGAAAAAATTTCTGTTAGGAGATCTCTATTTCTTTAATGAGCCAACCGTCGGGTCGGGCCGGATTAATCAGATTTCTGATAATAGGATCTAGACACCGGTAGTTCAATCGAAACTAAAAGATAAACATAGCACAATTTTATATAGTTAGTGAAAAATTTCAACAAAAACTGTGTACGCTTCTCAGTTATTTACTTAAATCGTAAATATCTTTTAATGAAATTTCCATTTTTATTTTTATTTTATTTATATTTGTATAAATATTTATTAAAATCTTTTATATCAAAATATTTACGTTCTTATACATCAAAATTTTCACATTAAATATTTAACAACTAGCCACAAAAATGTCTTTTATTTTTATTACTTTTGTCAATAATTATAAAAAGTCTTTTGAAAACTTTTTTTTATTTATATTTTTATATTTATTTTTTAAAAATTATAATGTGAAGATATTTTTTATTTGTTTAGCAAACATAAATATTTTTTTATTAAAATTTTAAATTTTTATATCACTAAATTTTCTTTTTTTTAATTTAAATTTTTTTATCTTATATAGTCAAATTCTCTTTCTTAATTAACATTTGGATTTATTGTTTTCTCTCTTTATTAAACTATAATCCACTATTCTTTTTCTTCATTAAATTATACATTTTAAACTATTAGATTATAATGAAATTAATGATTAGATATTGGTGTAAGAATTTTACTCTTACACTGATGTTATTTGATCCTACCTCTTTAAAAATATTTATTGCATTAATTTTAATATGTATAATATAATAAACATTCTTAGATTAATAAAAAAAATTTATCGATATAATTTATAAGATATAAACTTTCATTCTAGTGATATGTTTTGTCAAAATTCCTATTTGATGTTAGTTGATCTTTTTTCTTATTTTAATAAGATATCAATATGTTACTAATGTAAAAAATATTATACGAACGTTGTATTACATTAAATTATATATATTCATTTTATTTTTACTTTTTCTTAAAGATTCCAATTCAGCATGTAATGCTTGATTAATGAATTGCTTTTAGATAGCTGATTGGACGACAAAGATTTGGCCAAAATTTAGAACTATAGGGCCAAACATACCATCTGTATTCTTAGACAAGCGAGTTAAAGATGATGAAGATTATGGTGCTATGCTATTTGAGAATGAAGAATGTATAGAATGGCTAGATAATAAGTCAAAGGGGTCAGTTATATATGTATCGTTTGGGAGTTTGGTTCCCCTTGATAAGGAACAAATGGAAGAAATAGCTTATGGTTTGAGAGATATTAATAGTTACTTCTTGTGGGTGGTTAGATCTTCTGAGGAGACCAAACTACCAAAAGACTTTGCAAAGAAGTCAAAAAAGGGTTTGGTAGTGACATGGTGCTCCCAATTGAAAGTCCTAGCTCATAAGGCCGTGGGGTGCTTTGTAACACATTGTGGTTGGAACTCTACATTGGAAACTTTGAGTTTAGGGGTTCCAACTATTGCAGTGCCACAATGGTCAGACCAAATCACAAATGCAAAGTTCATTGTAGATGTTTGGAAGGTGGGAATTAGAGCTCCAGTTGACGAGAAAAAGATTGTAAGGCGTGAAGCATTGAAGCATTGTATAACAGAAATGATGGAAAGTGAAAGAGGCAAAGAGATAAAAAGAAATGCCATCCAATGGAAGACTTTGATTACAAATGCTGTCAGCGACGGTGGAAGTTCTCGTAAAAATATTGTAGAGTTTGTGAATAGCTTGCTTCCTTCACAAGTTGCATGCCCTGAATTGGAAATTGCTTCTTAATCACCGGTAGTTCCTACTTTTATATTTGCATGAATCTAGTTGATTGTAGTATTGTTATGTACTTATTTTCGTTACTTAATATTAGAGAAATCAATATTTAATATATGTTATAAACTTTCATCAAGAAACCTATTTTAATTCAATGCGGCAGACTACTGTAGCTTTTAAAAAGCCTTAAAAATACTCGTACTATTTGAATATGTTGGTGCAATTTTACAAATGGGATCAACCCCCACATACCTATTATTAAGCTTTAAGCAAATTTTAAGTTGTTATAATTTAATCTAGTTAAACATTAATTGCTATTAACAAAAAGTTAAATTTAAACTAAAGCTAAAACAATTAAATCAAATATTAACTTTAAATGATTAAGTGCAAATTGACTAAGGATAAAAATTCACTTAAATTAATTTGAACAAAAACTATATATGTTGAATACTCCCCCTTTTTCACAATAACAGTTGTTTAAATGGCACAAAGATTAAAAAAATAATTTAATAGCTTTATTTTTTTTTGGAAAAAAAAAACTTTGAAAGGCCTAAATTGCCCTTTGATTTTTTGAACAGTCACATTATATAGCCCAACAAAGAAGGTGACAGGAGAGAGTAACAATTACAATTAATAAAGACAAGGATAAAATTGGTATGTTTCTCATATATGTAAATATCAAATGTGCTAAATAAAATTGGTATGTCCGATAACCCATATGTGGTATTTGAAATGTCTTTTTAGTTATATCACAAATTTTTTAGATAAATCTCTTAAAGAATTAGAAGGTCTAGAATGTGTGATTTGATCAAAATTTTTATTGTACAAGATTTTGAATGATAAACTGTCATTCCATTCAATTGAATTGGGATGTCTTTGTGTGTACTAAATATTCGCCAAATAAAAAGGAAATTAATTGATCTACGCCGATTCAATAACAAAGAAATATAAAGGTCTATTTGGTTTCTGCTGTGTTCATGTGTGGGTGATTGTCAGACTCATGATTGCGTACAAGTTTGACAAATTGTAGTATGTAGTCTGACATTAAAGCGTATATCTAACCATCAGAAAGAGAAGTCCTACGGTGCCCTGTAATTTTGGCGGACAATGGTGCCCTACATAAGCAGACAAATCAAATAAAGATTCTATCTCTTTTACACCCTCTTCCTTTCTCTCTCATGTACCCACCCACCTTCTCCTTCTTTTCTTTCACTTTTAAAATAGATTCTCTCTCTTCTATGCCATATGTTTCACCAGTAGCCTCTACTTAATTAACAGAGCATTGCCCCAGCACACAAGATAGTTTCTTCCTCACAAGAAGCAACTAACAACCAAACAAGTATGCCAATTACAAGTTGCCGAATTTGACATGAATCAAAATTCATAGGCGGAGAAGCATTATTTTATGACCAACAAAAATTGAAGCATATTTGTGACCAAAAACTTGGTAAAATCTAACATCTACACTTCTCCCATTCAAATTTTTCTCCTTCCTCGGTTACACACTCTGATCTTAGAAAATCATCTCTAACCTATGTCTCGCATAGCATACATCGATCACTACAACAACAACTCCTTTGGATGTAGAAATCATAGGAGCAACAATAAGAATATGCACATGAACTATCCATTCTTACTACTTATGTTATTAGTTACCAACTCAAGTTGAGAACATGAGCAACAATAGGAATATGCACATGAACTATATTATTGGATACTATTTTAAATTTGCAAGCCCACACACCGGAGGAGCAATAACAGGAGTAATCACAAATTGTGTTGCTCTATCCTCAAAATGATTCACAGATCTGAGGAGCAATAACAAGAGCAACCATGAACTATGTTACTCTATTCTCAAAATGGTTTTGGTCAGGAAATGGAGCAACATGCAACGTCACACTCTTCAGCCATTTCCCTTCCCTTTTGCACCCCATTCCCCACCCTCCTCATAGATGTCAAATACGAGATTGCAGAATGTGTAGACAAAGTTATAGAATGGCAGTTATGAGGTTGTTGATGTCAGTTATGGGGTTGTAGAATGTCAGTATCGGCGGTTTCAATCTCCTTAAGGCTATTGGTGAGGAAAGCTCTAGTGCACAAGAGAAAGAGTCTATGCCAAAAGTGGAAGAGATGGTAGAAAGGGTACAGTAGACAGAAAAAGTTAATCCCAAAAAGTTCATCCATGTCATTAGCTCAATTTTATTGGGTGTACAAGATAGAGAAAATCTTTAGTTGAGTTGTCCAGTTATATGGAGCACTGATGCCTGTTTGGTCTCAAATAGGCTGGACTCATTCCATTTACAAAAATAATACTAGGATTCTCCGATGGTAACACGTACCCTTCAATATATGTATATCCAACAAACAACCAACACTAAAGAGAGTACACAAATTCAATTCAAATTGTTCATTGCATCTACCGTTTTAACGTCAGTTGTCTAAAGCATAAATTAAATTTTGGATATCTAGTCGTAAGAGTTGTACTTTTATAAAAAAATTATAATTAAAATGTTAGAAAAATAATTATTGGAAACACATTTTAACTATTTAGTTTGTTTAAATTATCAATATTTAAAGTTTATTGAATTTTAACTAATTCGGCTCAACTTAAATTAGTTTATTTAGGAATAAAAAACTATCTCAATACTAGTTTTTTCTATTTATAAGATTCAAATCTAAAATCTTATTTAAGAAGAATATCGTAACAACTTAAATCAACATTGTTAATTTTTTCTAACTTGTTTTTAATACATCAGCACTAATAAAGTTTGACTCCTGATCTCATATATATATAATCTAATTCTTTAACCATTAAGTCACTTCTAATGGCTTAATTTTTTTTTAATTATGACACCAGGACAATACTTAAAAATTAACTTCGACAATCAATACTTATAAAAATGCATTGATTGAAAAAACAAAAACTTACGCGGCATATTAATTAAAAGACAAATTACTTGCGTGGCAACACAATTCACAATTAATTTGCTGTTGCTGTCCATATGTCTTTTATTGATGGCTTCGTTTTCTTCAACATGTATATATTATAGCACTCCTCTAGGCCGTGGTCTCTACCCTTTACAAACACGCCCCCCTAAACTGACACTGCCAAAAAGAGAGGTTCATCATAGGAATGGAGAAGAAAACCATAGCTAACACACCACATTGCTTGGTCTTATCATTCCCAGCTCAAGGTCAAATAAATCCCATGATTCAGTTCTCCAAGATTTTGGTGCATGAAGGGGTGAGAGTAACACTAGCCACCACCCGTTTCGACTGCAAGAACTTACACATTGTGCCACCTTCCATGTCACTTGAAGCCATCTCTGATGGGTTTGACACTGGTGGGCTTGAAGAAGCTGGCACCTACTGATCGTTTTTGGCAAGTGGGCCCACAAACTCTCGGTGAGCTTCTGGAGAAACTTGCTAAATCAGGGTACCCTGTAGATTGCATGATCTATAATTCATTCTTACCATGGGCCCTAGATGTTGCAAAAAAATATGGTATAGTTGGTGCTGTTTACCTCACTCAAAATATGGCTGTGAATAGCATATACTACCATGTACAATTGGGAAAGCTTCAAGTTCCCCTCACTGAGCATGAGATTTCACTTCCTGGTTTGTCCAAACTTCAACTTGGGGACATGCCCTCTTTCTTCTTCACATATAAAGAAGAACCAGTTTTGCTTGATGTTTTAGTGGGTGAGTTCTCCAACATCGACAAAGCTGACTGGGTCTTCTGCAATGCAGTCTACGAGATGGATGAAGAGGTAATTAAGAAATTATAAAGATACATGCATCGTATATGGGATTTTAATAGTCCTAATATTTGAACATAAAGAAGACATAAGCTAGAGATACTTAAAGAAAGACAAAAAGTAAGAGAAAAATTGATTGTGCTAGTGATGTATACCTGCCCATGGTTATGAACTAATTATTAATGGTGCGCCTATAATAATTCATTAAAAAGTGGGTGAAAAATAAACTATTTTGGTGAATCTAATGCACTATAAAGCATATCATCAAACCATGTATCTTTAAATCATTAAAGGGTTTACTATCACATTCATTATTTAAAAAAAGGTTATACTAATCAGGACACTAATTAAAAAAAATAAAGAAAAACGAAAGCTTTGATTGAAAAAGTAAAAATTGTAAGTTTTTATTTCATTGAATATATTGAAAATTTCAAAAAAATAAAATCACACTTGATTCTTTAACCAATGTCCTAAGGGCAATAGTAAAAAAAACCTTAAATTAAAAAAATAATTTGAGGGTCGAGAGCAATTGATATTAATATAGTACTTGACACATCTATATGATTCAATAATTACATAATATTATTTTTATAAATTTAACCATTAAATTCTTATTTTTCTTATTATCATCATCATCATCTATCATATAGAGTACTTGCATCAAATTTTATAATAAATTAAAGATAAATAAGAATACAATTAAATAATTTTTATATTTATATTTCCCAATAGTCTTTATTACAGTAATGTTAATATATATAAAAATGAATCAAATGATTAGATATTAATGTAAAATTTTATAGACATAATTTATAAGATATGAAATTTTAATAAGTAAAATGTTTTGTCAAAAATCTATTCAATATATGGAAGAATGATTTTAATTTACATCAATATCAATTGATCTTTTCTCTTATTTTAATAATATATTAATATATTATTAATTTAAAAAAGAAATGAACATTTATCACATTTAAATTAGATATATTCATTTTACTTTTAACTTTTCTTGAAATTTCCAATTCCGCTTGTAATGGTTGCTTAATGACATTTGCTTTTAGATAGCTGATTGGATGACAAAGGTTTGGCCAAAATTTAGGACTATAGGACCAAACATACCATCGGTGTTCTTAGACAAGCGAGTTAAAGATGACGAAGATTATGGTGCGACAACATTCAAGAGTGAAGAATGCATGGAATGGCTAGACAATAAGCCAAAGGGGTCGGTTGTTTATGTATCATTCAAGAGTTTGGTTCCTCTTGACAAGGAACAAATGGGAGAACTGGCTCATGGTTTAAGAGATAATAATAGTTATTTCTTGTGGGTGGTTGGAGCTTCTGAAGAGACTAAACTACCAGCATTCTTCGCAAAGAAGACGAAAAACGGTTTGGTAGTAACATGGTGTTCCCAGCTAAAAGTTCTAGCACATGAGGCTGTGGGTTGCTTTGTAACACATTGTGATTGGAGCTCTACCTTGGAAAGTCTGAGTATAGGAGTTCCAACTATTGCCATGCCACAATGGACAGACCAAAGCACAAACGCAAAGTATATGGTAGATGTTTGGAAAGTGGGAATTAGAGCCCCAATTGATGAGAAAAAGATTGTGAGGCGAGAAGCATTGAAGCATTGTATAAGGGAAATAATGGAGAGCGAGAGAGGCAAAGAGATAAAGAGAAATGTAATCCAATGGAAGACTTTGGCTGCAAGAGCAGCTAACAATGGTGGAAGTTCTCGTAAAAATATTGTAGAATTTGTGAATAGCTTGTTTCTTTTGCAAGCTCAATGCCCTAAATTAGAAATTATTTCTTAATCAGCAAGTAGTTCCTACTCTTATATTTGCATGAATTTAGTTGTTTGTAATACTATTATTTATGTTGGGTACTTATTTTTGCCGCTTAATATTAGAGACATTAATATTTAATATGTGCTCTTAACTTTCATTACGAAACCTATTTCAGTGCAATGTGGTGGACTGTTGTGGCTTCTAAAAAGCCTTAAAAATACTTGTGAGTATTAATATATTTGTACAATTCTAGAAATGAGATCAACCCCAATAGACGTAGAATTAAGTTTGAAGCAATTTTCTAGTTTTCCTAATTTAATCTTGTTAAACAAGAATTGCTATAATTGATAAACAAATTGAATTTAAACTAAAGCCAAAATTAAAGCAAATATCAACTTTGAATGATTAAAATGCAAATGGACTAAGGATAAAATTTCACTTAAATTAATTTGATCATAATTTATGTTGAACACTCCCTCTACTTTACAATAATAGTCGTTTAAGGTAATGACACAAGGATTAAATAAATAATTTAAAAGTTTTGATTTTTTAGGGGAAAAAAACTTTGAAAGACTAAATTGCCTTTTGATTTTTTGAAGAGTTACATTATGTATTGATAGACTATTAGAGGAGGTGGTTAGAGTGTAACAATTATAATTAATGAAGACAAGGATAAAATTGATACTACTTCTGGTCTATTTTATTTGTCACTTTAACAAAAAAAAAAAATTGTCCATTTTATCTATCATTTTCATATATCAATAAAATATTTATTATTAGATTTATAATTTTACCATTCATACAATTCTAAGTACACTATTAATCATGAAATATAGCGTGAAATTAATAAAATGAATTAATTAAATATTAAAAATTCAATAAGGGAATTTTATTAAACATATTCCATAATTAAGCCTTGATTTTAAGTTCCATAATGCTTGTGTCTATATATAACTAAAAAGACAAATAAATTGGATTGAAGGTAATATAAAACAATTAATACATTTTAAAAATTATTAAATAATAAATAATGTGGAACAATTTTTTTTTAAAAAGGACTACTATTCTTTTAAAATGGAAAAAGTATATATATTATTTGCAACTAATTTATCTCACGAACATCTAAGCATTAATCAATGTGTTCCTCTAAAATTCATCAATTAAGCCCTATATTTAATTAAGAATATATACTTCATCTTTCTAATTGGCTATAACTTCTCAAGTAGTCAATTTTATAACTAGAAATTAAGTGTAATTGATAACTAGCAATTTGAGAAGAGCAAAATATTGTCTGCTGAGAATTTCTCTTATTTTATATAAGAGAGCTTTATATGTTGAAATTTTAAGGCTCTCAGATCTAGATTTGATTTTGATTACAGTATGCAAATCAAGAAGGAAAACATAAACAAGACTAGGTACGAGGAATTCCTGAACTAATTGAGCAAGAACAATTGACCAATAGCCATTCTTCTTTCCTTCAGATCTGAAAGAACAAGAGAGAGAGAGAGAGAGAGAAACAGGTCAAAGGAGGTCTGAGGAAGAGATAACTCCTCCTATTCTTGCACGTAGCCAAATGTGCACACTGTCTCAATAAGGCAACAGGCATCTACTTATAGCTAGCTAGGAGAAGAGATCTCTCCCTTATATTAGAAAGGTGATGGGCTAAGTCACCTATTATGGCAAAGCCTATACACAAAAGGAAACATAACAATACCTACTAATGAGTAGTGCGTAGGTCTTATGGGCTCAATAAGCCCAATCAACAATAACAATTACAATAATTTGGGCTTAAATAATTGGCTTTAACCATTTTTGATATCTAATTAATCTGGATCCAAAATTAAACATGATTTAATTTATGTAAGTCTATAAATAATCCAACAATCTCCCACTTGGACGACATAAATCAAATCAAGACAAAACGATACCTCAAATTAATTCACGATATGTGGTCACAATATAATGTCAAAATTGACCTTGCACTCTCAATGAAATGCTCTGATATAGGATCACAAACACTCAATAATGTATATCATGCGCATAAGATATTTATCTCCTGGTAACCCAACAAATGGTGGTACATAAGAAAATGGGACTACACAACAAAACAGGATGCCAATACATTATCAAAGTACAATTCCCAACAAATGACCCTAGTGTTGGCCCAGATGCTATATGAGATCTATTAAATCTCAACACAATATGATACTGATTTGAAATGTCTCCAATATATGCCATAAAAATATAAGTGTGCATAATAATATATGGCAATATAAGCATCCACCCAAGATGCTCTTTGAGATTAAAAAAAAAAAAATCTCAGCATAACAAAATTGAGATTGGGTCCAATATGTCTCAACAATAATGCCTTATGCAAAATTGCATAAACAATTAAGCTATGCAAAATGATATTAACAATACTATAAGGTCATAATAAACCTACAAAACAAGCTCTTATCAACCCAAAATACCAAAAGGACCTCAATATACCCATACGGGTTACATAATCAACAACAAACATTTAGCGGCTAGCCTTTAATTAAGGGATCAACGATAATAAGTTCTTTAGGAATACACTCGAGAAAAGTCTACCATAGTATGCCATATAATCACAAAAGAATGCAAAACAATATATGGGAAGATATCTCCCAGTAATCCAACAACATATGCCCTTTAGAGACCATAAGATTTCAATATACTCTAATAGTACAATAGCAAGAAGTGGGATTATCAATAGTTCTATGGTAGAGTGCTCACGTGAGTCTGAAACTCACAACTACTCTTTCTAATAACAAAAGTATAAAATAGAGAGAATCTCAAAAGTTCAGAGTCATCAAAATTTTTAATCACAGTCTCACAAAATCAACTTTGTATACTTTGCTTACATAATTGAGGAGATCATAAGTGTCTTTAACACTTTACAACAAATATCCCCTTTTTATCATCATAAACTCAAACAATAGCAACAAATTATAAAAGATATAACAAAATTAATATGCTAGCGGAATCATTTTGGACCTATACTTAACCACTATTAAGGACAGAACACAATACAAAGTCTCAAACTCTCACTATAACAATAGTTTCTATATAAATAGGAGTAGCATTATATTCTAAGAGACTCAAAATATCTTTAAAATAGGTCTCAAACAATAGAGTGATGACAGGCAATAGGGAAAGAGAAAATCTTACATCAAAATATCATAATTTACTCACATAATAAAATTGGTTTTCTTATGTTCAATTAATTGGGCAATTAATCGAACTAGAGACCTTGTATCATTGCAATCCTATCAAAGAGTTTCGAATCATAATATACAACTCTCTCCCACTTGATAGAGAAAAATAATAATAACAATGACATTAAAATTTTATGATTATATATATATATATATATATATATATATATATATATATATATATATAAGTATACTTAAATTATTTTTCTCTATCACACAATGATTATGTCAAATAATATCACACTAAAAGGTATGTCCATCATCTACATAACCCAATAATACTTGCAATCCATAAAATAATTTAATTCAATATAAATAAGCTTCACCATAAGTGAAAGCAAAGTTCACAAAATATTGGATTACTACAAAATGCCCAATTAACAAATTGAGTTGTCTCATGCAATTGTAGTACCCTTTGGGTCTCAAAATCATAACCCATGAGTAAGCTCCCATAAACATTAAAATCATGTCCCTAAAGTTAGTACCGAAAGGATATTGAAAATCTTATGACATAATTTTTAAATTATCAAGAATCATGTCAATAAGGACAAATCGAAGGGTAAGTTCATTATCAACATAACTCTCAATGCAACACAAGTCAATATTAAATATCCACAAAGAGTGAAGACAACACAAGCAAAATAGGAGAGTGACTAAACTTTTGGGTATATGAAATAAATGCTCACAATGTCAAAAGCGACTCAATGGACTTTTATAAAATGAGCACAAAAGATTACACAATGAATGACGTACTGCGAGCAAAACTCTCTTCAAAACAAAAGAGCACAGGCTGTCAACTTGAAAAGCAAAGCATAAAGAGATTTTCAAAATTTAAATTATTTTTCTTATTTTATAATGTTGCATCATGTCACCTAAAATAACTATTTCTTTATGGAAAGTGAGATTTTAGCCGAGGGCAATAACACTGTGACTATCACAAAATTCCTGTTTAAGTAGTGAAAACTCCCAAAGCTCAATATTTTCAAAACCACAACATGCTCTAATATTTAGGCATGTATTTAATTTGGATTTTAAAATTGAATCTAATTCTGGTTTATGCAAGTCCACAAAATATCAAACACTCTCCCACCCAGACTGCATAAATCATATTACCAAAATCTTATAAAAACATTATTCCATATAACATGGGAGTGCACAACAAATTCATGTTCTAGAATTTCAAAAAAAAATTCTCAGAACATTATTGTACAATGTTATTAGTAAAGTTAGCATTTGTCACAATTGGTCTCGTGAATGCGAGCTCACAATCATGATAATGCCCAACAATATTATTAAAATATCTCAAAAAATAACTCTCCGAGTAACATTGCACAAAAAGGACATGCAATTACAAACTTACAATATTCCATCATTAATTTACGTAAGAGAAGTACCCAAAATTTATTTCAATACTTAAAAATACATCAACTCTGGGAATGCATAAATTATGACATGCCCAAATATGTTATAATTATCCACAAAATTTTCTAGAACAAAATTTGGAGAGTGCAATATAATTTTAGTCAATTTAAGTCCTGGAAATTTTAACTAAATATTTTAGTGCCCAAAAATTAATTAAAGGCCACTAATAAATTTATTTTAATTAGAAAATCCACTTGACAAAAATTGGTGAAAATTTGGGCACTAGAAGTGGTCCCACATGCTTGCATGCGCTGGACCCGCAAGTAGGCTTCACAAAATTACCCAGGGGAATCAATTCTCTCACCTAGCTAGGTCAACCCCGAACAGTGGCGGGTTTGGCCATTGATGCCCAATTTCGAGCTCGGTTTGCATCCTTTCAATGTAGTCTCAACCCAAATTCGTGGGGAATGTCATTGCGAGCAAGACCAACCAAGAAACTCATAGATTGATGCGGTTCTGGACTAGGAAATTGTGAAGAACAACTCGCAATGATACAGCTCAAGTTCCAGATGTTTTCTTGCTTGATTCTCTCAACCAAAATTCACTTTCTTTAGCTCTTTAGATTCATGAGAACAAGAACAACAAGAAACTAAAGGACATGTGAATTAATTCAGCCAAGATATGGTTTTCAGGTTTTGAGCGACAGAGTTAGGGTTCATATGATTTTTCTTCAATTTCTCCCTCAATACTCAACAAAAATTCAAGATATATAACCCATTGGATTCAAAATAAATAGCTCAACAAAACCCCTATAGCGATCGAACGCAACTTGACCTAAATAACATATCTGGGTTTTCGATCAAGGGTTAGGGTTCATATGGTTCCTCTTTGATTTCTCTCTCAAAATAGAACCATTTCCTATAATCTAGGTGTCAATCAACTTAGAACAACACCAGCAACAAAACCCCTCAAGAACTTTTGAGTTTAATCAATCAGAATTAGAAAAAAAAAATTTAATTGATTCTTTTAGGGTTCGTTATGCATTCAAATTTAATCTCTCTCAAACACCCAATCTCACTTCAAAGCTTAAATCACAACCATAATTGAATATCAGAGAAGGCTCTGATATCACTTAAATGTTGAAATTTTGAGGCCTTTAGATTTAGATTTGATTCTGATTATAACATGCAAATCAAGAAGGAAAACATGAACAAGATTAAGTGTGAAGAATAGCTGAGCTAATTGAGGAAGAACGATCGATCCATAACCATTCTTCGTTCCTCTAGATCTGAAAGAACGAGAGAAAGAGAGAGAAACAGGTCAAAGGAAGCCAGAGGAAAAGAGATCTCATCTTATTCTAGCAAATAGTCAAATATGCACACTATCTCAATGGGGCAACATGCATCTACTTATAGTTGATTAGGAGAGGGACTTCTCTCTTGTATCAAAAAAAATATAGGTCAAGCCACCCATCACAGCAAGGTCTATATATAAAAAAAAAATATAGCAATACCTACCAATAAGCAGTGCGTAGGTCCAGTTGGCCTAATAAGCCCAAATAATAATAATTATAATAATTTGGACTTAAACAATTGGCTTTAATTAATTTTTAACATCTAATTAATCTGAGTCTAAAGTTAAACATAATTTGATTTATGTAAGTTCACAAAATAATTCAACTCTGTATTCTCTTATTCTAAGAAAATGTTGTTATTCTTTTTTCGTATTTAATTTTTTTGCATAATTAGAAGGTTTTTTGAGTTTCATATTTTATATTGATTCTAATGTATTCGATTCCATTTTAGCTGTAATAATCCTCTTTTCTTAAATCCGGTATATTTGGTGTCGAAAGGTTTACACTTGGAACTCACTAGTATCGCTAGTCGATTGAAGCACGTGAACAATGCAAGACAATATGATGATTCTGACTTCTGATCTTTCTACTTGGCTTCTTTAACCACCAAATAGATTCTTAATCCCTATTGTATAAGACGCCAAAGCGCGTGTATCAGCTGCCAATAGTGCAGATGTCATCGGTGACAGCCAGAATTTTTTGTCAATACTTCTTCGTGCTTGTCCCATTTGGTATCTGACCAGAGATCCTGGGGAAGAGTTTGAGAGAAAGTATTCTCCAACAAAACTAGTATCAAGTTTTTTTATATTTATTTCAATCAATTTTCTATTTAAATGATGGTATATAAATATTTTATTAAAATAAATAATTAAAAAGTTAAGAATATACTCTTCTAAAAATAAATTATTTATCATTTTTAATTTGAAAATTAAATGAAATAAATATAACAAACTTGATATAAATTTTTTCCATTCTGGTAAAAGTATGAATCTATATTGACTGATGAGTAACATAATGATACGATGGTTATATGCCAATAGACTCGAATACATGAGGAGCACTAGCTACTGGCACAGTGGCACAACTAACATAACCAATCTGATACAAACTGATAACTAATCTAACTGATTATAATCTAACTTCTTATTCTGACTTATCTCCTATCAGTAAAAGAAGTTGAATAATTTTTTGGTTCAGCATTTATATGAGAAATTGGTGGTATAGTTTTTGAAGAATTATACGTTTAGATCATGAATGCAAAGTTAAAAATATTCAATCGTTCAACTGGTTAATAACCTCTACGTTTTCATTAGAAAACCTATGAATGACCTCATAAGATTTTTTTTTTCTCCCAAAAAAGTATTGTCTATTGGAGGCAATCCTGTATGAGGCATCGTCAAGCATCTCTCTCAATTGAGATCTGATCTGCAATTTGCTACTGTAAACACCCAATTTTGTCATTTCAAAAAACAACATCATTAAAGCCAAAAAAATTCCTTAAAAACAAGCAATTAACCCATGTTTTAGTCCATGTCCTTAGCCCATTTATTACCAAAAACTAAGACGCTTTTGATTTTAGCCCAACATTCCACCAATTTTTGTTTTTAAAAAAAGATAAAAACAGCTCATTGTCCCAAAAAAACGAAAGGGAAACTAAAAGGAAAAAAGGAGAAAGTGTTGCACTATCCCGCGCCTTGGAACAAGTCAAATTTGTGTGCTTTTTCCTTCTTTATCATAGAGGTGCTTTCACTGATAAAGTGTAGTTTTGGAAATTCATGGTGAAGTTATGAGGTGGGTGAACAAAGAAATTACACGTACTCAGTGTTAATAACAAAGAAGATTCTAAAATAGCTAATGCAACTTAAGAACTATCATGGTTCTTACAACATTTTCTCACCCACCATTTTTTTTTTTTTGGCTCTCTTCTCCTACCATTCCCTCCCTCATTAGTCATCAGCTTCTTCTCACTTTGCATGAGAATCACCTCACCATTTCATCACAGCCTAACTGAGGAACTCTTTCCTCCACTCCAATGGTGAGCCCCAACTCACTTCAACTGCATCCCCAAGTTTCAGTGCCGATGTGGTGCACGTCATCGACAAAGACAGGGTGCACATCATTGATAGAGAGGCACATCACGTTGATGCTATCGGCCCCAAAACCTCCATTCTTGGCAAACTCCACAACAATGATGAACTCCAACACTGTCACTGTGGGCTACCTACAATCGAAGAAGGTGACGACACTCAAGGAGACCAAGAACAAGTTCGATTCAAGACTGGCAAGAATAGTCAGCTCTTCACCAAGCTCAGATTTTGAGTCTTTTTTTCTCTCTTCTTTCTTCTTCAGTTCGATTGAAATGAGACCGTTGCAATCTCTATTCTTGATCTAGTTTTATTGTTGGAGGAAGAAAGTTTTGATTTTTGATTTTGTTGTGAACTTATTAGGATCTATTTTATAATGCTACATTTTGGAGATTATATTTATTAGTTGATACAATATATTATTAGGTTCCTCACCTGTTATAACACCATCTTTTTCCCCTTGAATTTGATATATTTTATAATGTTGCATTTTTTTTCTTCACTGTGTTTGTTGAAATTCTTGAATTTGATATATTCATCACCCAATATTAGGCGTAGGTAGCTGCAATTATTATTTGTGGATTGTATGCATTCTTGGATTGGAGGCAGTTGCAATGTGGCATTTGGTGCCGATGTAGTGACTAGTGAGCAGCTAGGAAGAAGAAGGGGAGGGAAGAGGGAAAAAATGGAAGAAGAAAGTTGTTCAAAACTTCCGATAAAAAAAATGGAAAGTTGTGATTCAGTGACTACCATGGTCACTAAATCAGCAAGTCCTATTTTAGAATCTTCTAACCTACATCTACTTGCACTAGCATCACATGTCCATATGTCATTTATTCATTTGAGACAGTTCATAGCTTCATGGTGAAGGCTTTTTATAAAACTTCACTAGAGAATGGCCCTATCTTAAAACATTCATCAAGCACAGCAAGCTGCGCCACAATCAAAGGAAGTTGAAAGCCCATTTTAGAGCAATGTTTCTATGAGATCCTGCAATGCTTGAACATGACAAGGGAACTATCATTAAAATGGATGACCATCAAAATATAGAGAACAAAGGGGAGAAATGTTAAAAGCTTAAGAAGTAAAGAAGAGAAGCATCAAAATTTTGACCATCACAGGGAGAGGAGTCTTTAAAGGCTCCTGTTACATTACTCCCAACCAAATTTAGAGTAACTTAGTCCCGCTTTTTAGAATATAAAATAATGCCATGTGAAATTACAAAAAGGGTGTCTCTTTTTTTATTTGCAAAACAGAGGCTTATCCAAACAAAGGCATGTCCCCTTCCCATCCCGGGATTGTTGTGCTTGGTGAAGGCCTGTCAGCAAGTTCGCATGGGGGTGCACCAACTTCTCACTTGCCCTATCTATAGCACCAACTAGAAACAACTAACTGTAAATGAAAACACAACACCACACGACTACTCCAAAATGACGAGGTCGTTTAAGCTCTACAATGACAACAAGCCATTCACCTCTCCCACCTCCATTTCGGGCTTCATCCCTATATCTGAATCTGAAGAAGAAGAAGAAAAAAAAGAAGAAAACAAAGAATCAACGCAGTTCCAAGGCTTCCACTTGTCACCATTATCACAATTGAAAATTAGAGGAACATTTGAAGGGCGCTTCTTACCGAAGGTTGCTATTGTGGCTTCTAGTAGAAGCTACAAGACTTATGTTGCAGTGTTGAAGATGACGGCTCCGCCGTTTGATGAGGCAGTGCATCAGCCACTAGTGGATCGAACACAACAGTGCCACTTCTCAAAATTATATATTGATTAAATTGATATTTTTATTTTCTTTTTCTAACATTTTCTCTTTTTCGGTCCTATTGGGCGTGCTAATTTGTTTACTTGATTTTTAGTCGATAAAACAAATAAATTTACTATTATTGATTTGCTTCACAAATCTCAATTCAGGGAATGGAAACAGTTCCTCTGATAGATTCTCAAAATTTTAAATATATCAGATTATACAAGTTGAATAGAATTTAAATAAACTAAAAATGAGAATGGTAAAATGACAAATAGAGATTAAAACATTCAAAAACAGTAAATTGATAATTTTGAACGTAAAACAAGATCAAAGGGCTAAATAAAGATGAAAAGGACAATTATTTGAGTTCTAGCATACTCTTTAATATTAGACTGAACATTTTGATAGAGTTTTGAGGTGCTTTAAGTGTACCAAAATCCATTCTTCTGTACAATCTAGTTTCCCTATTGATAAACAAAAATTTCCTACAAACAAGGCCATTCATCCCATGCTCTTCAACTTCAACCTTCCAACCCACGTTCATCCTTATCTAGCCCAATTCAAGTCCTTCATATCCAAGTTTGAGGGTCGTGCATAGGACCCCCTGTTGTTCCACTTCTGCATCTTTCTAGAATCTCTTCTATTTCCAAACCTGGCATGTCTCGAAGTGTAGCAGCTTATTGTTCCATAGTTTGGTTCGACACCCTCGTCCTTCGATTAAACTTGATGTTCCAATTTCACCTTGCCTTGAACTGCTTTAGCTCAGTACCTCATTTTTCGATCCGATGCCTTTGATATTCGACCAAGCTCGTGTCTTTTATTTCCTTTCTACTTATAGTTTGGTGACACCAATCCCTTATTTTCCGAATCTCGACCACCCTTAGTTCATAGACTTTGATCTTGCGATAGTGTTATATATATATTCTTTCTTCTTTAACTATGACCAAGATCCAGTTTTTCTTGAAATGTTAGTGGATCAGTTTTCTAACATTGACAAAGCTGACTGGGTCCTTTGCAGTACCTTCTACGAGCTTTGTCTTTTATTCTCCTTGGTAACTTCCAAACAACCACTGAGGTTGGCTTTTGAGTTGATACCCTTTTTTTCTTCCTTCGGTTTCCTGTGTTTCATGGCAGTAGTAACGGTTGTCCATCTCTCATTGAATGACATTGAAATTTAACACTATCTATCATTGCTCATCATGATGAGGATGGACAATGGAAAGATGGACAGAACTTCTTAGACTTTGATCTATGTCTGAAATTGAGAAATTGTAAATTATCTTTCTTATGTTTAATTAATGTAATTATCTTATGGTTCAGGAACAAGGACGCTCATTTTAAGTTGCATCTGTTCATCAATTGTGTTCTTGGTGCATGCGGATAATAATATTAGAAGGCAAGTTAGCATTACTGGCCAGGTATTCATGTGCCATGAAAAAGGTAGTTTCAAACACTCCCATCCAACGATCTGGGCTTCTTGGTGCACTATGCCATTATTGAGATATGTTTGTACATTCTTATTGGATGATGATTATATACCAGTTGTTTTTCATTTTTAGTTGGGACTATTTTTAGAAGCATTTACATTCACCAAATGAAGAGACTTTCTTAATAGGTAGTTAACAAGGTAATCTTCGAAAATCTATCCAACGAGTAACCCGTGCCAAAGTTGCCCATGAAACAACTGAAAAATAAAAGGATGGTTCAACTTTGTAACTAAACATAATTGTCAGAACTGATAAATTGCCATTTCCTTTGGGCAAGTACTTATATTCTCCTGGGTATCCTTCTGTAATTACATCAATTTGTTGGTTATTAGCTTTCGAATATTTTGATTTCTTTCCTTCTATACTTTTTTTTTTGTGCCAATCAACAAGTGTTTCATATGAGGTACTATTCCTATTAAGTCAACATCATGTTGTGAAATAATACAATTGTGTCTTTATTAGATAGAGATGGTAAAACAGACTCAACCCGCCAGGTTGGATCGCCAAACCCGTCAAAAATAACGGGTTAGGTTAACATATTTAGTCCGCCAAAAATTTTTGCCCCGCCTAACCCACGGGTTTTGGTGGGCTAGGGCGGGTTGCTCCGTTGGGTCAAGCTTATCTTTTTTTTAGGTGTAAAAGTATTTTTTAAAAAAAATTCAGGTTTTTATTATAAATTATATTATTATTATACTTTTATTAATTTGTGAACTTTATACTATAAATTTTATATTATAAATTTATAGTTAATTATTATTTATAAACTTATTTATATACCCTAATTAGTTTATTATATTTGTATTTCAATTAAATTTTAATATAAATTATGTAATTTAATTATTTTATTCTATTTTATTTAAATAAATTTTTTATATAATATATTTTTCTAATTTTAAAATAATTTAATTCATAAAAATATTAAAATAAATTTTTCTTATTTTTTATTTTTTTAGTAGGCTAACCTGCCCTTAAATAGGGCGAATTAGAATATTAAATCTACCTTCCTAATTCGATCCTTCCCACCCCACCCTGCCATGCTTTTGGCAAGTTGGGACGGGCCATCCACTTTGCCATCACTATTATTGCATGTTAAGATTAATTTACCCCCATGTAGCATATTGGATTTCACGTGTCGTATATGTGAGAAATGTCATTTATATTATATTTTAAGGAGTAATCTGATGTATCCTTTCAACATTGGCAAAGGGACATGTGTTCTGAATATGTGTTATGGGTGTTATAAATTTCTTCCAGCAATTATATATTTTGACAAATTTGGATACAGCACAATAACTTGAAGCCCACCTCATAATCTCAAGACTCAAGAGTAGAAACTTGAGTTGTTGTCAAAAACATGCCCAAGGATGGTATCTATTTGGATGATTATTCATACTATAGCTGTTCAATAAATGGAAAACGTACTGGTCAAATTTGTGTACTGAGCATTCTAATTGTCTTCCACCAATTATATATTGTCACAAATTTGGACACGGCATGAAGCCCGCCTAACCTCGAGTAGAAACTTGGAGTTGTCATCAAACACATGTTCAAGGATGGTATATATATTTATTTACAGGGATATCTGACAAGTAATGGTTGGGGATCCCATCGTCTGAAAAACTGATGGCTATTTCTCAAATCTCATGTGAATTGTGATGCATGCAATGACGCATCTGGAAGAAGTTCCGGGAGCCTTCCTTTTTAATTTTCTTTCTTTTTTGAAACATTAAAATTATTGTACAGTATATTATGATGGTTTAATATTTTTTTTTTAAAAAAATTTCATAATCCAACAACTCAGCAGTTTGATTGGATTGAGTCAATTTGGACTGACAAAAGAAAAAGTTGAGTAATGCATACAACAAAAAAAATTTCTTCTTTAGTCTTAAGATTTTAAAAATTGATATCAGTTTGGTTCAACAAAATTTTTTGAAATTAATTTAATTGTAATATTTTAAATTTTAATATCAATTTTATTATTCTCATTTATTTATTTTTTAACATTTTTTTAATTCTTAAATTGATAAGATAAGAATTTTCTCCCCTCATTAATCAAAGAAGGCAGATAAGTAATATGATTTTGTACTAATGTGCCAATTAAGATCAATCATAATAGAAGTTACTAATAATTTGATAAAATGATAAAATTGATATCAAAAATTAAAATATGAAGACTAAGTTAATATCAAAAAAAAATTCAAAATCAAACTAATATCAAATTCAAATGGTTAGAACTAAAAAGGATATTTACTTTTAAAAGAAAATTTTCATTCAACCATATCAACTTAGGGTGCATTTGTTTGAGATTTTTTTGGGTAAAAAATTATTTTTTTCACTAAAAAAATTAATTTTCATATATTTAAATAATTTTTAAAAAATAATCATAATCTTAAAAAATTTATTTTTAATTATTTTGTAGAAATTAGAAAAAGTAGTTTTTGAAAAAAAATTAATTTTAAATTTTTTTAATTTTATATAAAATTTAAATTTTAAAATCACTATTTTTAAAATCTAAAATAAATGCATGCTTAATTGGTTTGGACCTTATTCCTCTGACTTAATTGGCCCATGATAACCCTCCTCGCATAAGATTCCAGCAACCAATTAAGCCTCAGCTTGGTGGACGAGATGTTGGCACCACCGAATACGACAGAGCTCCGCCGTAGGAAGAGAAAGTTACTGGAGAAAGTGAACGTTACAAACGTGGAATAAATTTTGCTAGAAAGAAGTGGAACCTGTGTAAAATTTTAGAAACATATTAGATGGAAATGCATGTAAATAAAATATGAATAATTATATATTGTAACTAATATAGTTACTGTACCCTGTCATTTATGAGTTCCGACTAGGAATGTCAACTGCTTCTTTGCCTGCCCTGTGAGTAAATATCTGCCTCCATCCTCCACCTTATATTCATGCGAGTACCTATTTTTTCTTATTCATAGATTTATAGATACCTATTAAAATATTAAAAATTTTAAAAATTTAAATTAAATAAAAAAATTTTAATATTATAAAATATTTAAAATAACCATAAATAATAATCTAATTTAACAATTCAAATTCTAACAATTTAATGTACTTAAAATAAAAATAAATACATAAAATAAGCAAAAAATAAGTACAATAATCTAATTTTATAATCTAAATTCTAACAAGTAAAAATACTTAAAATAAAATTAAACACATAATAATAATCTAATCATTAGTTTAATATATAATAAGTACAAATAAATTTAATTTATAAATTTAAACTTAGTCTAATTAATTTAAATAACAATAATATTAGTTTAACTAAGTTAATAATTTAAGAATAAAATAATAATTTTATGGCGGATACCCGCAGATATGGGGATAGTGATCCCCACCCCGCCCCGTTTAACATGCGAGTATTTAAAATCCTCATCCCCATTATCCTCGGAGGTAAAATCTTTCCCTCATATCTACCCTATTATTGGTATTACCCACAGATATACGTGGATGCGGATTTTTTTTACGTCCCTAATTCTCACGACGGTTCTCTCTCAACAAGGTCACGTTAAATTGTGGTTGTGCTCTTGTGCATGTTGAAATAATATCCACCCACCATGCGAAGCATAGCTGGACCAATGAATATAAGACACATGAATAAGTCGTGAAACAGCTCAGCACTCTCAAATTACTGAACGGCCCCTATCTTTTTCCATCATCTTCTCAGCCAAGCATTTGACAAGAAAAAGGTTCCACCTTCAGCCAAGTCATCCGCCCAATCACCTGCTCGTCGCACCGCTTTGTCACTTCCACCGAGCACCACCAGTCACTAGCTCGTCGCACACTGCCCGTCCGCCCCTAAGTAGCGAGCCCCGTTGTATGCTAATGCCACCCGTGCCCGTTGGCCAACCAACTATCACTGTTGGTTTAGATCTGTCCAGATCCGTCGTGCACTGTCTAAATCTACTCATTATCCTGCACGCGCCATCGCCCTAATCCCCAAAAAGTCATCAAAATCCGATTTTTCTTCACACTTGCAAAAGTCGATGGCTACAGGGCAACTTGCGATGCCACCTATCTTCGGCGACAACAAGACAACTTGACGCAATTGTAAGCAATAATATATTTGTCTATGGATAAACTATTATAAATATATTAATTTTAATACCTAAAATTTCATATTTTTAATATAGTTTATAGATAAGAGTGTGTATCATTTTTTATTGAACTTAAATGAAGAAATGATCTCTTTAGATAAACAAAATATGAGAATGATAATTTTTCTCTCTTAATCTCTTTTTTAATAGCACAATAATGAGAGAGACAATATACTCTTATTAATGGTGGAGAGAGGACCACATCCTTGATTTATATAAATAATAAAAAATTACTTCCATCAAGCATTTCGAATAATCATATCTTTAGATTTCAATAGTTATATCCTTACATATTAAATGATTGTGTCCATACATTTGAATAGATATGATTATTTATAATGATGACTCTTTAATATGACAGTTCATAATGATACTTCTTCAATAAACCAATCAATAGATTTAATATTTATATAATAATTATTAAACTATTATATGGAACACGATTTTTACAGCAACGCTGGTGAGTAGCGCCAACAAGCACCATGTAGGAGGAGATGAGGAAGGTCTAGTAGGCGTTTGGTTCATGTTGTTGCGGTTGTCCGAAGAGATTTCCTACTACTTTCTTCATTTTTATATACCATTTGATTCTGAAATTTTTTTGAATCATTTTTGTTTTTGTGATTATTGCTTGATGACCATCATGATAAAGCAAAGATAACACCCTATTTTAGTTATAATTTAAATACTTAGTTTGTTAGGATTTTAATTCTGTCTTATCCTTAGTTTTAGGTCTTATCCTTATCTTTCTATTATCTATTGATTTTATCTCTTATCTTATTGTTATCCTTGTAACCGTTTTATCTATATAATAAACTTTCTGGTATGACTCATACTTGAGTTCAACCAGTCTTTCATTCAAAACGTCTTTATGGTATCAAAAGCTTTTTTTATGGTTAACACCAAATCAAACACCAAAATACTTGGTGTCTCTTTTAATGGAGAAACTCCAATGCCCCTCGACTTTGGCTTTATCGGAGAAACTCTGGCGCCCCTCCCAATGATCCCTCCCCTCGGTTGTGCATGTCACCAGGCAAGAGGTTTGATCATCTCATCGTTGGCTTTTGCCACTGGCGCATCTCTTTTTATCTTGTTCGAGCATGACTCACAAGACATCTTATTAAAGACCCCTCACTCTCTGTTTATGGACGTAAGATTATTTCAAAAGGTTTGGTTGATACTCCAGTATATGTTTTATGTCTACATCTGGTATTTCAAGATCAATTGTGATGATCTTATGGTTGTTGGCAAGCTGCCTTCTAATCAAGATCAACTTATTCACCTTCACCGTGATCTGGACTCATCACTCATTTCCGCTGCCATCATTATCCAAACATAGCCTTTGCAAGGCGACGTCCAATTTGAAGGGGGTGATAAAGCAAGGATAACACCCTATTTTAGTTATAATTTAAATACTTAGTTTGTTAGGATTTTGATTCTGTCTTATCCTTAGTTTTAGGTCTTATCCTTATCTTTCTATTATCTATTGATTTTATCTCCTATCTTATTGTTATCCTGTAACCGTTTTATCTATATAATAAACTTTCTGGTATGACTCATACTTGAGTTCAACCAGTCTTTCATTCAAAATGTCTTCACATCACTATCTATTCTGAAGGTGAGTTTAGAAAGCAGCTCCAAAAGGAGATTGTTGTTGTGAGTGATCTTGTTGTTGTGGGAGGGGGCTGGTTGTAAGGAGCGGATCTCGGTGGTGGGGTGAGGGGGAAGGGAGAGGAGGGAGAAAGTGAGGGATAAAAAAGTAAAATAAAATTATATTAAATTTTTATTTTTTTTATGTAAGCCATATGTTTTTTATTTATTGGTCCAACTATGACTTGCATCGATGGATATTGTTTCAAATATCCATCTGAGAATGAACCCACGCTAAAACGACCGCCCAGTGTTGCTTTCCACCAAAGAAGTTCCGTATCCAAAATGTTACTATATGTGATTGTCACACTCGCCGTTTTCTGCATGCGTCATGTTTGACAAGTTTTAGTAGCCAGTGCAACGTTAAAGCTAGCATATACCTAGCCATCAGAAAGAGTAATAATCCTGCTTGCACACTCGCCGTTGTCTGCATGTAAGTTTGACAAGTTTTAGCAGCCAGCAACGTTAAAGCATATATCTATCCATCAGAAAGAGTAATAATCCTACTTGCGCACTCAGCAGTAACTTTTATACATATAATATACTACATATGATTCAATAGCTGACGTTCATTTATAGAAATAATAGGATTCATTTGAAGATTACTTGATTCATTGTCCGCTGGTAACGTGGACCCTTCGATGTATATCCAACAAACGACCAACACTAAAGAAGACAGAACATATTGCATCAGTTGTCTAAAGCATAAATTTAAATTTTGGATCTTGTAGTAAAAGTCACACTTTTATTAAAATAAATTTAAATTAAAATCTTAGAAAAATAATTGTTGAAACTACTTATTTAATTACGACTGTAGGACAATGCTTAAAAATTAATTTCGACAATCAATTCTTACAAAAATGCATTAATTGAAAGAAACAAAAACTTTTACTTATCTGGCATATTAATTAAAAGACAAATTACTTAATTTGCGTGTCAACAGGCTTCTATGCATATATATAAACACTTCTCTGGTCTCTACCCATCTCAAACACACACACACACCCACAAAAACCGACAGTGCAAGAAAGGGAGGTTCACCATAGAAATGGAGAAGAAAACCATAGCTAGAAGACCACATTGTTTGGTCCTATCATACCCAGCACAAGGTCACATAAACCCCATGATTCAGTTCTCCAAGCTTTTGGTGCATGAAGGGGTGAGAGTAACACTAGCCACCACCAGTTTATACTGCAAGAGCTTGCACAAGGTGCCACCCTCCATATCACTTGAAGCCATCTCTGATGGGTTTGACAATGGCGGGGTTGAAGAAGCTGGCAACTACAAGGCCTATGTGAATCGTTTTTGGAAAGTGGGTCCGCAAACTCTTGCCGAGCTTCTGGAGAAACTTGCTAAATCAGGATACCCTATAGATTGCATTATCTACAATTCACTCTTACCATGGGCACTAGATGTTGCAAAAAGATTTGGTATAGTTGGTGCTGTTTATCTCACTCAAAATTTGGCTGTGAATAGCATATACTACCATGTCCAACAGGGAAAGCTTCAAGTTCCCCTCACTGAGCGTGAGATTTCCCTTCCTGCTTTGCCCAAACTTCAACTTGAGGACATGCCTTCTTTCTTCCTTACAAATGATGAAGATCCAGCGTTGCTTGGCTTGGCAGTGGCTCAGTTCTCCAACATTGACAAAGCTGATTGGGTCCTATGCAATGCACTCTACGAGCTTGATAAAGAGGTAATTAAGAAATTATAGAGATACATGCACGTTAGAGAAATTTAGAGAAATTTAGGTATATTTTATAAAATTACTCTTATTTAATCCTTTTTTTAATTATTTATTTTTAGTTATACCCTCTCTTCTATTTAATAGGAGTATAATTAGAAAAAAAATAATTAATATTATTTAAATGTTCTAAAAGGATTGTTATTTGTGAAAACTAGAATTTTAAAAATGGATAATTATTTTAAGATAGAGGTAGTACTACACTAATATCTAATCAATAATTTCATTTTAATTCAATGATTTAAGATGTACAATTTAATGAAAATTGAGAATAGTAAATTATAATTTTAATGAAGAGAGAAAATTAATAAATCCAATAATTAATTAAGAAAGGAAATTTGACGATATAAGCTGAAAATTATAAAATAACAAAAAAAAAATAGTAGAAGAGTTAGTGAAATAAAAATTAAAAATTTAAGGAAAACTATTACATTTTTAATAAATTTAGTAAAAAAATTAATTTTTTAATTATTAATTAAAAAAGAAACATATATTTTTCACTAAAAAATTCTGTTACTTTTTATTAATATTTTTAATTTTCACTTCATTTACATTTTTATAGCTATTTATTATATATTTCAAGGTGAAAATTTTTTACCTGAATGTTTATTGAAAATTTAAATATTTTTACATTAAAAATTTATGAAACACTTATAAAATTTAAATAAAATAAAAATTAAAAATATTGTGGCAATAACAGAATTTTTAGTGAAATAAAAATTAGAAATTCAAATAAAAGTTATGTTTTTAATAAAAAGTTGTAAAAATTAAAAATATTCAAATTTTAATTTTTAATAAATAATTATAGAAAAACATAAATAACATAAACATTTAAAATAAATAAACATAGCAGAATTTTATATAGTCAGTGAAAATTTTCAACAAAAAATTATTTACGTTTCTCGATTATTTACTTAAATCATACAAATCTTTTAATGAAATTTCTATTTTTATTTTATTAAAATTTCTGTTATTTTATTAATATTTTCATTTTTATTTTGTATAGATATTTATTAAAATCTTTCATATGAAAGTATTTACGTTCTTATACATCGATGTTTTCACGTTAAATACTTAACAAATAGCCATAAAAATGTGTTTTATTTTTATTACATTTATCAATAATTTTAAAAGAAAAGTTTTTTAAACTATTTTTAATTTTTATGTTATTTATATTTTTACAATTATTTTTTAAAATTTAATGTGAAGATATTTTTATATTTTTTAGAAAACCTAAATATATTTTATTAAAATTTTAAATTTTTATATCTCTAACTTTTCTATTTTTTTTATAATTTTATAATTTTGAGCTTATATAGTCAAATTCTCTTTCTTAATTAATATTTGGATTTAGAGTATTGTTTTTCTCTCTTCATTAAACTATAATGCACTATTCTCTCCATTAAATTATACATCTTAAACTTTTAGATTAGAATGAAATTAATGATTAGATAATTGGGGGTGTAAGAATTTTACTCTTACACTGATGTTATTTGATCCTGCCTCTTTAAAGATATTTATTACATTAATTTTAATATATATATTCTTAGATTAATAGAAAATTTTATAGATATGGTGTATATAAGCTTTCAATCGAGTGATATGTTTTGTCAAAATTCCTATTTGATGTTAATTGATCTTCTTTTCTTATTTTAATAAGATATCAATACATTACTAATGTGGAAAATGTTATACGAACAATGTATCACATTAAACTATATATATTCATTTTATTTTTTTCTTAAAATTTCCAATTCAGCATGTAATGGTTGCTTAATGAAATTTGCTTTTAGATAGCTGATTGGACAACAAAGATATGGCCAAAATTTAGAACTATAGGTCCAAATATACCATCTGCATTCTTAGACAAGCGAGTTAAAGATGATGAAGATTATGGTGCTACGCTATTTAAGAGTGAAGAATGCATGGAATGGCTAGATAATAAGCCAAAGGAGTCAGTTATTTATGTATCGTTTGGGAGTATGGTTCCTCTTGACAAGAAACAAATGGAAGAAATAGCTTATAGTTTGAGAGATATTAATAGTTATTTTTTGTGGGTGGTTAGACCTACTGAGGAGACTAAACTACCAAAAGACTTTGCAAAGAAGTCAAAAAAGGGTTTGGTAGTGACATGGTGCTCCCAGTTGAAAGTTTTAGCTCATGAGGCTGTGGGGTGCTTTATAACACATTGTGGTTGGAACTCTACATTGGAAACTTTGAGTTTAGGGGTTCCAACTATTGCAGTGCCACAATGGTCAGACCAAATCACAAATGCAAAGTTTATTGTAGATATTTGGAAAGTGGGAATTAGAGTTCCAGTTGATGAGAAAAAGATTGTAAGGCGTGAAGCGTTGAAGCATTGTATAAGGGAAATGATGGAAAGTGAAAGAGGCAAAGAGATAAAAAGAAATGCCATCCAATGGAAGACTTTGATTACAAATGCTGTCAGCGACGGTGGAAGTTCTCGTAAAAATATTGTAGAGTTTGTGAATAGCTTGCTTCCTTCACAAGTTGCATGCCCTGAATTGGAAATTGCTTCTTAATCACCGGTAGTTCCTACTTTTATATTTGCATGAATCTAGTTGATTGTAGTATTGTTATGTACTTATTTTCGTTACTTAATATTAGAGAAATCAATATTTAATATATGTTATAAACTTTCATCAAGAAACCTATTTTAATTCAATGCGGCAGACTACTGTAGCTTTTAAAAAGCCTTAAAAATACTCGTACTATTTGAATATGTTGGTGCAATTTTACAAATGGGATCAACCCCCACATACCTATTATTAAGCTTTAAGCAAATTTTAAGTTGTTATAATTTAATCTAGTTAAACATTAATTGCTATTAACAAAAAGTTAAATTTAAACTAAAGCTAAAACAATTAAATCAAATATTAACTTTAAATGATTAAGTGCAAATTGACTAAGGATAAAAATTCACTTAAATTAATTTGAACAAAAACTATATATGTTGAATACTCCCCCTTTTTCACAATAACAGTTGTTTAAATGGCACAAAGATTAAAAAAATAATTTAATAGCTTTATTCTTTTTTGGAAAAAAAAAACTTTGAAAGGCCTAAATTGCCCTTTGATTTTTTGAACAGTCACATTATATAGCCCAACAAAGAAGGTGACAGGAGAGAGTAACAATTACAATTAATAAAGACAAGGATAAAATTGGTATGTTTCTCATATATGTAAATATCAAATGTGCTAAATAAAATTGGTATGTCCGATAACCCATATGTGGTATTTGAAATGTCTTTTTAGTTATATCACAAATTTTTTAGATAAATCTCTTAAAGAATTAGAAGGTCTAGAATGTGTGATTTGATCAAAATTTTTATTGTACAAGATTTTGAATGATAAACTGTCATTCCATTCAATTGAATTGGGATGTCTTTGTGTGTACTAAATATTCGCCAAATAAAAAGGAAATTAATTGATCTACGCCGATTCAATAACAAAGAAATATAAAGGTCTATTTGGTTTCTGCTGTGTTCATGTGTGGGTGATTGTCAGACTCATGATTGCGTACAAGTTTGACAAATTGTAGTATGTAGTCTGACATTAAAGCGTATATCTAACCATCAGAAAGAGAAGTCCTACGGTGCCCTGTAATTTTGGCGGACAATGGTGCCCTACATAAGCAGACAAATCAAATAAAGATTCTATCTCTTTTACACCCTCTTCCTTTCTCTCTCATGTACCCACCCACCTTCTCCTTCTTTTCTTTCACTTTTAAAATAGATTCTCTCTCTTCTATGCCATATGTTTCACCAGTAGCCTCTACTTAATTAACAGAGCATTGCCCCAGCACACAAGATAGTTTCTTCCTCACAAGAAGCAACTAACAACCAAACAAGTATGCCAATTACAAGTTGCCGAATTTGACATGAATCAAAATTCATAGGCGGAGAAGCATTATTTTATGACCAACAAAAATTGAAGCATATTTGTGACCAAAAACTTGGTAAAATCTAACATCTACACTTCTCCCATTCAAATTTTTCTCCTTCCTCGGTTACACACTCTGATCTTAGAAAATCATCTCTAACCTATGTCTCGCATAGCATACATCGATCACTACAACAACAACTCCTTTGGATGTAGAAATCATAGGAGCAACAATAAGAATATGCACATGAACTATCCATTCTTACTACTTATGTTATTAGTTACCAACTCAAGTTGAGAACATGAGCAACAATAGGAATATGCACATGAACTATATTATTGGATACTATTTTAAATTTGCAAGCCCACACACCGGAGGAGCAATAACAGGAGCAATCACAAATTGTGTTGCTCTATCCTCAAAATGATTCACAGATCTGAGGAGCAATAACAAGAGCAACCATGAACTATGTTACTCTATTCTCAAAATGGTTTTGGTCAGGAAATGGAGCAACATGCAACGTCACACTCTTCAGCCATTTCCCTTCCCTTTTGCACCCCATTCCCCACCCTCCTCATAGATGTCAAATACGAGATTGCAGAATGTGTAGACAAAGTTATAGAATGGCAGTTATGAGGTTGTTGATGTCAGTTATGGGGTTGTAGAATGTCAGTATCGGCGGTTTCAATCTCCTTAAGGCTATTGGTGAGGAAAGCTCTAGTGCACAAGAGAAAGAGTCTATGCCAAAAGTGGAAGAGATGGTAGAAAGGGTACAGTAGACAGAAAAAGTTAATCCCAAAAAGTTCATCCATGTCATTAGCTCAATTTTATTGGGTGTACAAGATAGAGAAAATCTTTAGTTGAGTTGTCCAGTTATATGGAGCACTGATGCCTGTTTGGTCTCAAATAGGCTGGACTCATTCCATTTACAAAAATAATACTAGGATTCTCCGATGGTAACACGTACCCTTCAATATATGTATATCCAACAAACAACCAACACTAAAGAGAGTACACAAATTCAATTCAAATTGTTCATTGCATCCACCGTTTTAACGTCAGTTGTCTAAAGCATAAATTAAATTTTGGATATCTAGTCGTAAGAGTTGCACTTTTATAAAAAAATTAAAATTAAAATGTTAGAAAAATAATTATTGGAAACACATTTTAACTATTTATTTTGTTTAAATTATCAATATTTAAAATTTAATAAATTTTAACTAATTCGGCTCAACTTAAATTAGTTTATTTAGGAATAAAAGGCTATCTCAATACTAGTTTTTTTCTATCTATAGAATTCAAACCTAAAATCTTATTTAAAAAGGATATTGTAACAACTTAAATCAACATTGTTAATTTTTTCTAACTTGTTTTTAATACATCAGTACTAATAAAATTTGACTCCTGATCTCATACATATAATCTAATTCTTTTACTATTAGGTCACTTCTAATGGCTTAATTTTTTTTTTAACTATGACACTAGGACAATACCTAAAAATTAACTTCGACAATCAATACTTATAAAAATGCATTGATTGAAAAAACAAAAACTTACGCGGCATATTAATTAAAAGACAAATTACTTGCGTGGCAACACAATTCACAATTAATTTGCTGTTGCTGTCCATATGTCTTTTATTGATGGCTTCGTTTTCTTCTACATGTATATATTATAGCACTCCTCTAGGCCGTGGTCTCTACCCTTTACAAACACGCCCCCCTAAACTGACACTGCCAAAAAGAGAGGTTCATTATAGGAATGGAGGAGAAACCCATAGCTAACACACCACATTGCTTGGTCTTATCATTCCCAGCTCAAGGTCACATAAATCCCATGATTCAGTTCTCCAAGATTTTGGTGCATGAAGGGGTGAGAGTAACACTAGCCACCGCCCGTTTCTACTGCAAGAACTTACACATTGTACCACCTTCCATATCACTTGAAGCCATATCTGATGGGTTTGACAATGGTGGGCCTATTTTGATCGTTTTTGGCAAGTGGGCCCACAAACTCTCGTTGAGCTTCTAGAGAAACTTACTAAATCAGGGTACCCTGTAGATTGCATGGTCTATAATTCATTCTTACCATGGGCCCTAGATGTTGCAAACAAATTTGGTATAGTTGGTGCTGTTTACCTCACTCAAAATATGGCTGTGAATAGCATATACTACCATGTACAATTGGGAAAGCTTCAAGTTCCCCTCACTGAGCATGAGATTTCACTTCCTGGTTTGTCCAAACTTCAACTTGGGGACATGCCCTCTTTCTTCTTCACATATAAAGAAGAACCGGTTTTGCTTGATGTTTTAGTGGGTGAGTTCTCCAACATCGACAAAGTTGACTGCGTCTTCTGCAATGCAGTCTACGAGCTGGATGAAGAGGTAATTAAGAAATTATAAAGATACATGCATAGTATGTGGGATTTTAATAGTCCTAATATTTGAACATAAAGAAGACATAAGCTAGAGACACTTAAAGAAAGACAAAAAGTAAGAGAAAAATTGATTGTGCTAGTGATGTATACCTGCCCATGGTTATGAACTAGTTATTAATGGTGTGCCTATAATAATTCATTAAAAAGTGGGTGAAAAATAAACTTTTTTGGTGAATCTAATGCACTATAAAGCATATCATCAAACCATGTATCTTTAAATCATTAAAGGGTTTACTATCACATTCATTATTTAAAAAAGGTTATACTAATCAAGAAAATAATTAAAAAAAATAAAGAAAAACGAAAGCTTTGATTGAAAAAGAAAAAATTGTAAGTTTTTATTTCATTGAATATATTGAAAATTTCAAAAAAATAAAATCACACTTGATTCTTTGACCAATATCCTAAGGGCAATAGTAAAAAAAACCTTAAATTAAAAAAATATATTTGCGGGTCGAGAGCAATTGATATTAATATAGTACTTGACACAACTATATGATTCAATAATTACATAATATTATTTTTATAAATTTAACCATTAAATTCTTATTTTTCTTATTATCATCATCATCATCTATCATATAGATTACTTGCATCAAATTTTATAATAAATTAAAGATAAATAAGAATACAATTAAATAATTTTTATATTTATATTTTCCAATAGTCTTTATTACAGTAATGTTAATATATATAAAAATGAATCAAATGATTTGATATTAATGTAAAATTTTATAGACATAATTTATAAGATATGAAATTTTAATAAGTAAAATGTTTTGTCAAAAATCTATTCAATATATGGAAGAATGATTTTAATTTACATCAATATCAATTGATCTTTTCTCTTATTTTAATAATATATTAATATATTATTAATGTAAAAAAAATATATATAAACATTTATCACATTTAAATTATATATATTCATTTTACTTTTAACTTTTCTTGAAATTTCCAATTCCGCTTGTAATGGTTGCTTAATGACATTTGCTTTTAGATAGCTGATTGGATGACAAAGATTTGGCCAAAATTTAGGACCACAGGACCAAACATACCATATGTGTTCTTAGACAAGCGAGTTAAAGACGACGAAGATTATGGTGCGACAACATTCAAGAGTGAAGAATGCATGGAATGGCTAGACAATAAGCCAAAGGGGTCGGTTGTTTATGTATCATTCGGGAGTTTGGTTCCTCTTGACAAGGAACAAATGGGAGAACTAGCTTATGGTTTAAGAGATAGTAATAGTTATTTCTTGTGGGTGGTTAGAGCTTCTGAAGAGACTAAACTACCAACATTCTTCGCAAAGAAGACGAAAATCGGTTTGGTAGTAACATGGTGTTCCCAGCTAAAAGTTCTAGCACATGAGGCTGTGGGTTGCTTTGTAACACATTGTGGTTGGAGCTCTACCTTGGAAAGTCTGAGTATAGGAGTTCCAACTATTGCCATGCCACAATGGACAGACCAAAGCACAAACGCAAAGTATATGGTAGATGTTTGGAAAGTGGGAATTAGAGCCCCAATTGATGAGAAAAAGATTGTGAGGCGAGAAGCATTGAAGCATTGTATAAGGGAAATAATGGAGAGCGAGAGAGGCAAAGAGATAAAGAGAAATGTAATCCAATGGAAGACTTTGGCTGCAAGAGCAGCTAACAATGGTGGAAGTTCTCGTAAAAATATTGTAGAATTTGTGAATAGCTTGTTTCTTTTGCAAGCTCAATGCCCTAAATTAGAAATTATTTCTTAATCAGCAAGTAGTTCCTACTCTTATATTTGCATGAATTTAGTTGTTTGTAATACTATTATTTATGTTGGGTACTTATTTTTGCCGCTTAATATTAGAGACATTAATATTTAATATGTGCTCTTAACTTTCATTACGAAACCTATTTCAGTGCAATGTGGTGGACTGTTGTGGCTTCTAAAAAGCCTTAAAAATACTTGTGAGTATTAATATATTTGTACAATTCTAGAAATGAGATCAACCCCAATAGACGTAGAATTAAGTTTGAAGCAATTTTCTAGTTTTCCTAATTTAATCTTGTTAAACAAGAATTGCTATAATTGATAAACAAATTGAATTTAAACTAAAGCCAAAATTAAAACAAATATCAACTTTGAATGATTAAAATGCAAATGGACTAAGGATAAAATTTCACTTAAATTAATTTGATCATAATTTATGTTGAACACTCCCTCTATTTTACAATAATAGTCGTTTAAGGTAATGACACAAGGATTAAATAAATAATTTAAAAGTTTTGATTTTTTAGGGGAAAAAAAACTTTGAAAGACTAAATTGCCTTTTGATTTTTTGAAGAGTTACATTATGTATTGATAGACTATTAGAGGAGGTGATTAGAGTGTAACAATTATAATTAATGAAGACAAGGATAAAATTGGTACTACTTCCGGTCTATTTTATTTGTCACTTTAACAAAAAAAAAAATTATCCATTTTATTTATCATTTTCGCATATCAATAAAATATTTATTATTATATTTATAATTTTACCATTCATACAATTCTAAGTACATTATTAATCATGAAATATAGCGTGAAATTAATAAAATGAATTAATTAGATATTAAAAATTCAATAAGGGAATTTTATTAAACATATTCCATAATTAAGCCTTGATTTTAAGTTCCATAATGCTTATGTCTATATATAACTAAAATGACAAATAAAGTGGATTGAAGGTAATATAAAATAATTAATACATTTTAAAAATTATTAAATAATAAATAATGTGGAACAATTTTTTTTTCAAAAGGACTAACTTTTAAAATGGAAAGAGTATATATATTATTTGCAATTAATTTATCTCACGAACATCTAAGCATTAATCAATATGTTCCTCTAAAATTCATCAATGAAGCCCTATATTTAATTAAGAATATATACTTCATCTTTCTAATTGGCTATAACTTCTCAAGTAGTCAATTTTATAACTAGAAATTAAGAGTAATTGATAACTAGCAATTCGAGAAGAGCAAAATATTGTCTGCTGAGAATTTCTCTTATTTTATATAAGAGAGAACTATATGTTGAAATTTTAAGGCCCTCAGATTTAAATTTGATTTTGATTTTGATTACAGTATGCAAATCAAAGGGAAAACATAAACAAGACTAGGTATGAGGAATTCCTAAATCGATTAAGGAAGAACAATTGACGAATGGCCATTCTTCTTTCCTTTAGATCTGAAAGAATATAAGAGAGAGAGAGAGAGAGAGATCAAAGGAGGTTTGAGGAAGAGATAACTCCTCCTATTCCTACATGTAGCCAAATGTGCACACTGTCTCAATAAGGCAACAGGCACCTATTTATAGCTAGCTAGGAGAAGAGACCTCTCCTTTATATTACAAAAGTGATGGGCTAAGTCACCTATTACGGCAAAGCTTATACACAAAAAGAAACATAACAATACCTACTAATGAGCAGTGCGTAGGTCTTATGGGCTCAATAAGCACAATCAACAATAACAATTACAATAATTTGGGCTTAAATAATTGGCTTTAACCATTTTTGATATCTAATTAATCTGGATCCAAAATTAAACATGATTTAATTTATGTAAGTCCATAAATAATCCAACAATCTCCCACTTGGACGACATAAATCAAATCAATACAAAACGATATTCCAAATTAATTCACGATATGTGGTCACAATATAATGTCAAAATTGAGCCTGCACTCTCAATGAAATGGTCTGGTATAGGATCACAAACACTCAATAATGTAAAAAATCATACTCGAAGGAGTACTGATATCATGCGCATAAGATATTTATCTCCTGGTAACCCAACAAATGGTGGTACATAAGAAAATGGGACTACACAACAAAACAGGATGCCAATACATTATCAAAGTATAATTCCCAAAAAATGACCCTAGTATTGGCCCAGGTGCTATATGAGATCTATTAAATCTCAACACAATATGATACTGATCCGAAATGTCTCCAATATGTGTCATAAAAATATAAGTGTACATAATAATATATGGCAATATAAGCATCCGCCCAAGATGCTCTTTGAGATTAAAAAAAAAATCTCAGCATAACAAAATTGAGCCTGGGTCCAATATGTCTCAACAATAATGCCATTATGCAAAATTGCATAAATAATTAAGCTACGCAAACATAAATGGTATTAGCAATAGTATAAGGTCATAATAAACCTATAGAACAAGCTCGTATTAACCCAAAATACCAAAAGGACCTCAATATACCCATACGGGTTACATAATTAACAACAAACATTTAGCAGCAAACCTTTAATTAAGGGATCAACAATAATAAGTTCTTTAGGAATACACTCGAGAAAAGTCTACCACAGTATGCCATATAATCACAAAAGAATGGAAAACAATATATGGGAAAATATCTCCCAGTAATCCAACATATTAAAACAGCACAGACATATGCCCTTTAGAGACCATAAGATTTCAATATACTCTAATAATACAATAGCAAGAAGTGGGATTATCAATAGTTCTATGGTAGAGTGCTCATGTGAGTTTGAAACTTACAATTATTCTTTCTAATAACAAAAGTACAAAATAGAGAGAATCTCAAAAGTTCAGAATCATCAAAATTTTTAATGACAAAGTCTAACAAAATCAACTTTGTATACTTTGCTTACATAATTGAGGAGATCATAAGTGTCTTTAACACTTTACAACAAATATCCCCTTTTTATCATCGCAAACTCAAACAATAGCAACAAATTATAAAAGATATAACAAAATTAATATGCTAGCGGAATCATTTTGGACCTATATTTAACCACTATTAAGGACAAAACACAATATAAAGTCTCAAACTCTCACTATAACAATAGTTTCTATATAAATGGGAGTAGCATTATATTCTAAGAGATTCAAAATATCCTTAAAATAGGTCTCAAACAATAGAGTGATGATAGGCAATAGGGAAAGAGAAAATCTTACATTAAAATATCATAATTTACTCACATAATAAAATTAATTTTTTTATGTTCAATTAACTGGGCAATTAATCGAACTAGAGACCTTGTATCATTGCAATCTTACCAAGGGGTCTCGAATCATAATATACAACTCTCTCCCACTTGATAGAGAAAAATAATAATAACAATGACATTAAAATTTTATGATTATATATATATATATATATACTTAAATTATTTTTCTCTGTCACACAATGATTATATCAAATAATATCATACTGAAGGATATGTCCATCATTTACATAACCCAATAATACTTGCAATCCATAAAATAATTTAATTCAATATAAATAAACTTCACCATAAGTGAAAGCAAAGTTCACAAAATATTGGATTGCTACAAAATGCCCAATTAACAAATTGAGTTGTCTCATGCAATTGTAGTACCCTTTGGGTCTCAAAATCATGACCCATGAGTAAGCTCCCATAAACATTAAAATCATGTCCCTAAAGTTAGTACTGAAAGGATATTGAAAATCTTATGATATAATTTTCAAATTATCAAGAATCATGTCAATAAGGACTAATCGAAGGGTAAGTTCATTATCAACATAACTCTCAATGCAACACAAGTCAATATTAAATATCCACAAAGAGTGAAGACAACACGAGCAAAATAGGAGAGTGACTAAACTTTTGAGTATATGAAATAAATGCTCACAATGTCAAAAGAAAATGAGCACAAAAGATTACACAATGAATGACGTACTGCGAGCAAAACTCTCTTCAAAACAAAATAGCACAGGCTATCAACTTGAAAAGCAAAGTATAAAGAGATTTTCAAAATTTAAATTATTTTTCTTATTTTATAATGTTGTATCATGTCACCTAAAATAACTATCTCTTTATGGAAAGTGAGATTTTAGCCGAGGGCAATAACACTTTGACTATCACAAAATTCCTGTTTAAGTAGTGAAAACTCCCAAAGCTCAATATTTTCAAAACCACAACATGCTCTAATATTTAGGCATGTATTTAATTTGGATTTTAAAATTAAATCCAATTCTAATTTATGCAAGTCCACAAAATATCAAACACTCTCCCACTCGGACCGCATAAATCATATTACCAAAATCTTATAAAAACATTATTCCATATAACATGGGAGTGTACAACAAATTCATGTTCTAGAATTTTAGAAAATAATTCTCAGAACAATATTGTACAATATTATTAGTAAAGTTAGCATTTGTCACAATTGGTCTCGTGAAGGCGAGCTCACAATCATGATAATGCCCAACAATATTATTAAAATATCTCAAAAAACAACTCTCAGAGTAACATTGCACAAAAAGGCCATGCAACTACAAACTTACAATATTCCATAATTAATTTACATAAGAGAGGTACCCAAAATTTATTTCAATACTTAAAAACACATCAACTCTGGGAGTGCATAAATTATGACATGCCCAAATATGTTATAATTATCCACAAAATTTTCTAGAACAAAGTTTGGAGAGTGCAATATAATTTTAGTCAATTTAAGTCCTGGAAATTTTAACTAAATATTTTATGCCCAAAAATTAATTAAAGGCCACCAATAAATTTATTTTAATTAGAAAATCCACTTGACAAAAATTGGTGAAAATTTGGGCGCTAGAAGTGGTCCCACATGCTTGCATGCACTGGACCCGCAAGTAGGCTTCACAAAATTGCCCAAGGGAATCATTTCTCTCACCTAGCTAGGTCAACCCGGAACAGTGGCGGGTTTGGCCATTGATGCCCAATTTCGAGCTCGGTTTGCATCCTTTCAATGCAGTCTCAACCCAAATCTGTGGGGAATGTCATTGGGAGCAAGACCAACCAAGAAACTCATAGATTGATGCGGTTCTGGACTAGGAAATTGTGAAGAACAACTCGTAATGATACAGCTCAAGTTCCAGACGTTTTCTTGGTTGATTCTCTCAACCAAAATTCACTTTCTTTAGCTCTTTAGATTCATGAGAACAAGAACAACAAGAAACCAAAGGACATGTTAATTAATTCAACCAAGATATGGTTTTGGGGTTTTGAGCGAGAGAGTTAGGGTTCATATGATTTTTCTTCAATTTCTCCCTCAATACTCAACAAAAATTCAAGATATATAACTCATTAGATTCAAAATAAATAGCTCAACAAAACCCCTATAGCGATCAAATGCAGCTTGACCTAAATAACATATCTGGGTTTTCGATCAAGGGTTAGGGTTCATATGGTTCCTCTTTGATTTCTCTCTCAAAATAGAACCATTTCCTATAATCTAGGTGTCAATCAACTTAGAACAACACCAGCAACAAAACCCCTCAAGAAATTTTGAGTTTAAACGATCAGAATTAGAAAAAAAAATTGAATTGATTCTTTTAGGATTCGTTATGCATTCAAATTTAATCTCTCTCAACCACCCAATCTCACTTCAAAGCTTAAATTACAACCATAATTGAATATCAGAGAAGGCTCTGATATCACTTAATTGTTGAAATTTTGATGCCTTTAGATTTAGATTTGATTCTGATTATAACATGCAAATCAAGAAAGAAAACATAAACAAGATTAGGTGTGAAGAATAGCTGAGCTAATCGAGGAAGAACGATCGATCCATAATCATTCTTCGTTCCTCTAGATCTAAAAGAACGAGAAAAAGAGAGAGAAATAGGCCAAAGGAGGCCAAAGGAAAAGAGAACTCATCCTATTCTAGCAAATAGTCAAATATGCACACTATCTCAATGGGGCAACATGCATCTACTTATAGTTGACTAGGAGAGGGGCTTCTCTCTTGTATCAAAAAAGATATAGGTCAAGCCAACCATAACAGCAAGATCTATATACAAAAAGAAACATAGCAATACCTATCAATGAACAGTACATAGGTCCAGTGGGCCTAATAAGCCCAATTAATAATAATAATTATAATAATTTAGACTTAAATAATTGACTTTAATTAATTTTTAACATCTAATTAATCTGAGTCCAAAGTTAAACATGATTTGATTTATATAAGTTCACAAAATAATTCAACACTGTATTATCTTATTCTAAGAAAACGTTATTATTCTTTTTTCGTATTTAATTTTTTTTCATCATTAGAAGGTTTTTTTGTGTTACATATTTTATATTGATTCTAATGTATTCGATTCCATTTTAGCTGTAATAATCCTCTTTTCTTAAATCCGGTATGTGTGGTGTCGAAAGGTTTACACTTGGAACTCACTGGTATCGCTAGTCGATTGAAGCACGTGAACAACGAAAGACAATATGATGATTCTGACTTCTGATCTTTCTACTTGGCTTCTTTAACCGCCAAATAGATTATTAATCCCTATGGTATAAGACGCCAAAGCGCGTGTATCAGCTGCCAATAGTGCAGATGTCATCGGTGACAGCCAGAATTTTTTGTCAATACTTCTTCGTGCTTATCCCATTTGGTATCTGACCAGGGATCCTTGGGAAGAGTTTGAGAGAAAGTATTCTCCGACAAAACTACTATCAAGTTTTTTTATATTTATTTCAATCAATTTTCTATTTAAATGATGGTACATAAATATTTTATTAAAATAAATAATTAAAAAGTCAAGAATATACTCTTCTAAAAATAAATTATTTATCATTTTTTAATTTGAAAATTAAATGAAATAAATATAACAAACTTGATATAAATTTTTTCCATTCTGATAAAAGTATGAATCTATATTGACTGATGAGTAACACAATGATACGATGGTTATATGCCAATAGACTCGAAGACATGAGGAGCACTAGCTACTGGCACAGTGGCACAACTAACATAACCAATCTGATACAAACTGATAACTAATCTAACTGATTATAATCTAACTTCTTATTGTGACTTATCTCCTATCAGTTAAAGAAGTTGAATAATTTTTTGGTTCAGCATTTATATGAGAAATTGGTGGTATAGTTTTTGAAGAATTATACGTTTAGATCATGAATGCAAAGTTAAAAATATTCAATCGTTCAACTAGTTAATAACCTCTACGTTTTCATTAGAAAACCTATGAATGACGTCATAAGATTTTTTTTTTCTCCCAACAAAATATTGTCTATTGGAGGCAATCCTGTATGAGGCATGGTCAAGCATCTCTCTGAATTGAGATTTGATCTGCAATTTGCTATTGTAAACACCCAATTTTGTCTAGGTCATTTCAAAAAATAAAATCATTAAAGCCAAAAAAGAATCCTAAAAAAAGAAGAAGCAATTAACCCATATTTTAGTCCATATCCTTAGCCCATTTATTACCAAAAACTAAGACGCTTTTGATTTTAGCCCAACATTCCACCAATTTTTTTTTTAAAACAATATAAAAACAGCTCATTGTCCCAAAAAAATGAAAGGGGAAAAAGTAAAATAAAAAATGGAGAAAGTGTTGCACTATCCCGCGCCTTGGAACAAGTCAAATTTGTGTGCTTTTTCCTTCTTTATCTTAGAGGTGCTTTCATTGATAAAGTGTAGCTTTGGAAATTCATGGTGAAGTTATGAGGTGGGTCAACAAAGAAATTACACGTATTCAGTGTTAATAACAAAGAAGATTCTAAAATAGCTAATGCAACTTAAGAACTATCATGGTTCTTACAACATTTTCTCACCCACCATTTTTTTTTGGCTCTCTTCTCCAACCATTTCCTCCCTCATTAGTCATCAGCTTCTTCTCACTTTGCATGAGAATCACCTCACCATTTCATCACAGCCCAACTAATGAACTCTTTCCTCCACTCCAATGGTGAGCCCTAACTCACTTCAACTGCATCCCCAAGTTTCGGTGCCGATGTGGTGCACGTCATCGACAAAGACATGGTGCACATCATTGATAGAGAGGCACATCACGTTGATGCTATCGGCCCCAAAACCTCCATTCTTGGCAAACTCCACAAAAATGATGAACTCCAACATTGTCACTATGGGCTACCTACAATCGAAGAAGGTAACGACACTCAAGGAGACCAAGAAGAAGTTCAATTCAAGATTGGCAAGAATAGTCAGCTCTTCACCAAGCTCAGATTTTGAGTCTTTTTTTCTCTCTTCTTTCTTCTTCAGTTTGATTGAAACGAGATCGTTGCAATCTCTATTCTTGATCTAGTTTTATTGTTGGAGGAAGAAAGTTTTGATTTTTGATTTTGTTGTGAACTTATTAGGATCTATTTTGATTATAATGCTACATTTTGGAGATTATATTTACTAGTTGATACAATATATTATTAGGTTCCTCACCCGTTATAACATCATCTTTTTCCCCTTGAATTTGATATATTTTATAATGTTGCATTTTTTTTTCTTCACTGTGTTTGTTGAAGTTCTTGAATTTGATATATTCATCACCCAATATTAGGCGTAGGTAGTTGCAATTATTGTTTGTGGATTGTATGCATTCTTGGATTGGAGGCGGTTGCAATGTGGCATTTGGTGCCGATGTAGTGACTAGTGAGCAGCTATGAAGAAGAAGGGGAGGGAAGAGGGAAAAAATGGAAGAAGAAAGTTGTTCTAAACTTCTAATAAAAAAAAATGGAAAGTTGTGATTTAGTGACTACCATGATCACTAAATCAGCAAGTCCTATTTTAGAATCTTCTAATACTTGCACTAGCATCACATGTTCATATGTCATTTATTCATTTGAGACAGTTCATAGCTTCATGGTGAAGGCTTTTTATAAAACTTCATTAGAGAATGGCCCTATCTTAAAACATTCATCAAGCACAGCAAGCTGCCCCACAATCAAAGGAAGTTGAAAGCCCATTTTAGAGCAATGTCTCTATGAGATCCTGCAATGCCTGAACAAGACAAGGGAACTATCATTAAAATGGATGACCATCAAAATATAGAGAACAAAGGGGAGAAATGTTAAAAGCTTAAGAAGGAAAGAAGAGAAGCATCAAAATTTTGACCACCATAGGGAGAGGAGTCTTTAAAGGCTCCTATTACATTACTCCTAACCAAGTTTAGAGTAACTTAGTCCCGCTTTCTAGAATATAAAATAACGCCATGTGAAATTACAAAAAGGGTGTCTCTTTTTTTATTTGCAAAACAAAGGCTTGTCCAAACAAAAGCATGTCCCCTTCCCATCCCGAGGTTGTTGTGCTTGGTGAAGGCCTATGAGCAAGTTCACATGAGGGTGCGCCAACTTCTCACTTGCCCTATCTATAGCACCAACTAGAAAAAATTAATTGTAAATGAAAACACAACACCACACGACTACTCCAAAATGATGAGGTCGTTTAAGCTCTACAATGACGACAAGCCATTCACCTCTCCCACCTCCATTTTGGGCTTCATCCCCATATCTGAATCTGAAGAAGAAGAAAAAGAAGAAGAAAAGGAAGAAAACAAAGAATCAACGCAATTCCAAGGCTTCCACTTGTCACCATCGTCACAATTGAAAATTAGAGGAACAGTTGAAGCGTGCTTCTTTCCGAAGGTTGCTATAGTGGCTTCTAGTAGAAGCTACAAGACTTATGTTGCAGTGTTGAAGATAACGGCTCTGCCATTTGATGAGGCAGTGCATCAGCCACTAGTGGATCGAACACAATAGTGCCACTTCTCAAAATCATATATCAATTAAATTGAAATTTTTATTTTCTTTTTCTGACACTTTCTCTTTTTCAGTCCTATCAGGTATGCCAATTTGTTTACTTGATTTTTAGTCGAGAAAACAAATAAATTTACTATTATTGATTTGCTTCACAAATCTCAATTCAGGGAACGGAAATAATTCCTCTGCTAGATTCTCAAAATCTTAAACGTGTCAGATTATACAAATTGAATAGAATTTAAATAAACTAAAAATGAGAATGGTAAAATGACAAATAGAGATTAAAACATTCAAAAACAGTAAATTGATAATTTTGAACGCAAAACAAGATCAAAGGGCTAAATAAAGATGAAAAGGACAATTATTTGAGTTCTAGCGTACTCTTTAATATTAGAATGAACATTTTGACAGAGTTTTGAGGTGCTTTAAGTGTACCAAAATCCATCCTTCTATACAATCTAGTTTCCCTATTGATAAACAAAAATTTCCTATAAACTAGGCCATTCATCCCATGCTCTTCAACTTCAACCTTACAACCCACGTTCATCCTTATCTAGCCCAATTCAAGTCCTTCATATCCAAGTTTGAGGGTCGTGCATAGGACCCCCTGTTGTTCCACTTCTGCATCTTTCTAGAATCTCTTCTATTTCCAAACCTGGTATGTCTCGAAGTGTAGCAGTTTATTGTTCCATACTTTGGTTCGACACCCTTGTCCTTCGATTAAACTTGATGTTCCAATTTCACCTTGCCTTGAACTGCTTTAGCTCAGTACCTCATTTTTCGATCCGATGCCTTTGATATTCGACCAAGCTCGTGTCTTTTATTTCCTTTCTACTTATAGTTTGGTGACACCAATCCCTTATTTTCCGAATCTCGACCACCCTTAGTTCATAGACTTTGATCTTGCGATAGTGTTATATATATATATATATATATATATATATATATATTCTTTCTTCTTTAACTATGACCAAGATCCAGTTTTTCTTGAAATGTTAGTGGATCAGTTTTCTAACATTGACAAAGCTGACTGGGTCCTTTGCAGTACCTTCTACGAGCTTTGTCTTTTATTCTCCTTGGTAACTTCCAAACAAACACTGAGGTTGGCTTTTGAGTTGATACCCTTTTTTTCTTCCTTCGGTTTCCTGTGTTTCATGGCAGTAGTAACGGTTGTCCATCTCTCATTGAATGACATTGAAATTTAACACTATCTATCATTGCTCATCATGATGAGGATGGACAGTGGAAAGATGGACAGAACTTCTTAGACTTTGATCTATGTCTGAAATAGAGAAATTGTAAATTATCTTTCTTATGTTTAATTAATGTAATTATCTTATGGTTCAGGAACAAGGACGCTCATTTTAAGTTGCATCTGTTCATCAATTGTGTTCTTGGTGCATGCGGATAATAATATTAGAAGGCAAGTTAGCATTACTGGCCAGGTATTCATGTGCCATGAAAAAGGTAGTTTCAAACACTCCCATCCAACGATCTGGGCTTCTTGGTGCACTATGCCATTATTGAGATATGTTTGTACATTCTTATTGGATGATGATTATATACCAGTTGTTTTTCATTTTTAGTAGGGACTATTTTTAGAAGCATTTACATTCACCAAATGAAGAGACTTTCTTAATAGGTAGTTAACAAGGTAATCTTCGAAAATCTATCCAACGAAAAACCCATGCCAAAGTTGCCCATGAAACAACTGAAAAATAAAAGGATGGTTCAACTTTGTAACTAAACATAACTGTCAGAACTGATAAATTGCCATTTCCTTTGGGCAAGTGCTTATATTCTCCTGGGTATCCTTCTGTAATTACATCAATTTGTTGGTTGTTAGCTTTCGAATATTTTGATTTCTTTTCTTCTATACTTTTTTTTTGTGCCAACCAACAAGTGTTTCATATGAGGTACTATTCTTATTAAGTCAACATCATGTTGTGAAATAATACAATTGTGTCTTTATTAGATAGAGATGGTAAAACAAATTTAACCCGCCAGATTGGATCGTCAAATCCATCAAAAATAACAGGTTGGGTTGACATATTTAACCCGCAAAAAATTTTTGCCCTGCCTAACCCACGAGTTTTGGTGGGCTAGGGCGGGTTGGTCCGTTGAATCAAGCTTATCTTTTTTTTTAGGTGTAAACGTATTTTTTTAAAAAAAATTTAGGTTTTTATTATAAATTATATTATTATTATACTTTTATTAATTTGTGAACTTTATACTATAGATTTTATATTATAAATTTATAGTTAATTATTATTTATAAACTTATTTATATACTCTAATTAATTTATTATATTTATATTTCAGTTAAATTTTGATATAGATTATGTAATTTAATTATTTTATTCTATTTTATTTAAATAAATTTTTTATATAATATATTTTTCTAATTTTAAAGTAATTTAATTCATAAAAAATATTAAAATAAATTTTTTTATTTTTTATTTTTTTAGCATGTCAACCTACCCTTAAATAAGGACGAGTTAGAATATTGAGTCTGTCGTCCTAATTCAGCTCTTCCCACCCCACCCTGCCCTGCTTTTGGCAGGTTGGGGGGGCCACCCACTTTGCCATCACTATTATTGCATGTTAAGATTAATTTGCCCCCATGTAGCATATTGGATTTCACGTGTCGTATATGTGAGAAATGTCATTTATATTATATTTTAAGGAGTAATCTGATGGATCCTTTCAACATTGGCAAAGGGACATGTGTTCTGAATATGTGTTATGGGTGTTATAAATTTCTTCCAGCAATTATATATTTTGACAAATTTGGATACAGCACAATAACTTGAAGCCCACCTCATAATCTCAAGACTCGAGTAGAAACTTGAGTTGTTGTCAAAAACATGTCCAAGGATGATATCTATTTGGATGATTATTCATACTATAGCTGTTCAATAAATGGAAAACGTACTGGTCAAATTTGTGTACTGAGCATTCTAATTGTCTTCCACCAATTATATATTGTCACAAATTTGGACACGGCATGAAGCCCGCCTAGCCTCAAGTAGAAACTTGGGGTTGTCATCAAACACATGTTCAAGGATGGTATGTATATTTATTTACAGGGATATCTGACAAGTGATGCTTGGGGATCCCATCGTCTGAAAAACTGATGGCTATTTCTCAAATCTCATGTGAATTGTGATGCATGCAATGACGTATCTGGAGAAGATCCGGGAGCCTTCCTTTTTAATTTTCTTTCTTTTTTGAAACATTAAAATTATTGTACAGTATATTATGATGGTTTAATATTTTTTTTTAAAAAAATTTCATAATCCAACAACTCAGCAGTTTGATTGGATTGAGTCAATTTGGACTGACAAAAGAAAAAGTTGAGTAATGCAGACAACAAAAAAAATTTCTTCTTTAGTCTTAAGATTTTAAAAATTGATATCAGTTTGGTTCAACCAAATTTTTTGAAATTAATTTAATTGTAATATTTTAAATTTTAATATCAATTTTATTATTCTCATTTATTTATTTTTTAACATTTTTTTAATTCTTAAATTGATAAGATAAGAATTTTCTCCCCTCATTAAACAAAGAAGGCAGATAAGTAATATGATTCTGTACTAATATGCCAATTAAGATCAATCATAATAGAAGTTACTAATAATTTGATAAAATGATAAAATTGATATCAAAAATTAAAATATGAAGACTAAGTTAATATCAAAAAAAATTTCAAAATCAAACTAATATCAAATTCAAATGGTTAGAACTAAAAAGGATATTTACTTTTAAAAGAAAATTTTCATTCAACCATATCAACTTAGGGTACATTTGTTTGAGATTTTTTTGGCAAAAAATTATTTTTTTCACTAAAAAAATTAATTTTTATATATTTAAATAATTTTTAAAAAATAATCATAATCTTAAAAATTTTATTTTTAATTATTTTGTAGAAGTTAAAAAAAGTAATTTTTTAAAAAAAAATTAATTTTAAATTTTTTTAACTATATATAAAATTTAAATTTTAAAATCACTATTTTTAAAATCTAAAATAAATACATGCTTAATTGGTTTGGACCTTATTCCTCTAACTTAATTGGCCCATGATAACCCTCCTCGCATAACATTCCAGCAACCAATTAAGCCTCAGCTGGGTGGACGAGATGTTGGCACCACCGAATACGACAGAGCTCCGCCGTAGGAAGAGAAAGTTACTGGAGAAAGTGAACGTTACAAACGTGGAATAAATTTTGCTAGAAAGAAGTGGGAACCTGTGTAAAATTTTAGGAACATACTAGATGGAAATGCATGCAAATAAAATATGAATAATTATATATTGTAACTCATATAGTTACTGTACCCTGTCATTTATGAGTTCCGGCTAGGGATGTCAACTCGCTCGTCACATGCCTCACCAGTAAATATCCGCCTCCGTCCCTCACTCTATATTTGTGTAGGTACCTATTTTTCTTTATTCATGGATTTATGGATATCTGTGGATATCTATGAATACCCATTAAAATATTAAAAATTTTAAAAATTTAAATTAAATAAGAAAATTTTAATATTATAAAATATTTAAAATAACCATAAATAATAATCTAATTTAACAATTCAAATTCTAACAATTTAATGTATTTAAAACAAAAATAAACACATAAAATAAGCAAAAAATAAGCACAATAATTTAATTCTATAATCTAAATTCTAACAACTAAAAATACTTAAAATAAAAATAAACACATAATAATAATCTAATAATTAGTTTAATATATAATAAGTACAAATAAATCTAACTTATAAATTTAAATCTAGTCTAATTAATTTAAATAATAATAATATTAATTTAATTAAGTTAATAATTTAAGAATAAAATAGTAATTTTATGGCGAATACCTGCAAGTATGGGGATAATGATCCCCACCCCCGCCCCGTTTAACATGCGAATATTTAAAATCCCCGTCCCTATTACCTTCGAAGGGACAATCCTCCCCTTATACCCGTCCTATAACGGGTATTACCCACGAGTATCCACGGGTGTGGAATTTTTTTACATCCCTAATTCCAACGACGGTTCTCTCTCAACAAGGTCACGTTAAATTGTGGTTGTGCTCCTGTGCATGTGAAATGATATCCACCCACCATGCGAAGCATAGCTGGACCAATGAATATAAGACACATGAATAAGTCGTGAAACAGCTCAGTACTCTCAAATTACTGAACGGCCCCTATCTTTTTCCATCATCTTCTCAGCCAAGCATTTGACAAGAAAAAGGTTCCACCTTCAGCCAAGTCATCCGCCCAATCACCTGCTCGTCGCACCGCTTTGTCACTTCCACCGAGCACCACCAGTCACTAGCTCGTCGCACACCGCCCGTCCGCCCCTAAGTAGCGAGCCCCGTTGTGTGCTAATGCCACCCGTGCCCGTTGGCCAACCAACTATCACTGTTGGTTTAGATCTGTCCAGATCCGTCGTGCACTGTCTAAATCTACTCATTATCCTGCACGCGCCATCGCTCTAATCCCCAAAAAGTCATCAAGATCCGATTTTTCTTCCCACTTGCAAAAGCCGATGGCTACAGGGCAACTTGCGATGCCGCCTATCTTCGGCGACAACAAGACAACTTGACGCAATTGTAAGCAATAATATATTTATGTATGGATAGATTTTCATAAACACATTAATTTTAATATCTAAAATTTCATACTTTTAGCATGGTTTATAGATAAGAGTATGTATCATTTTTCATTGAACTTAAATGAAGAAATGATCTTTAGGGAAATGAAATATGAGTATGATAATTTTTTTCTTTTAATTTTTTTTTTAATAGTACAATAATAACAAAGATAATATACACTTATTAATGGTGGAGAAAGAATCACATCTTTAATTTATATAAATAATAAAAATTATTTCTATTAAGCACTTCAAATAATTATATCTTTAAATTTTAATAGCTATATCTTTATATATTGAATAATTGTATTCATATATTTAAATAATTATAATTATTTATAATAATAACTCTTTAATATGACTATTTATAACGATATTTTTTCAATAAATCAATCAATAAATTTAATATTTATATAATAATTATTAAACTATTATATGGAACATAATTCTTACGGCAACACCGTTAAGTAGCGCCAACAAGCACCATGTAGGAGGAGATGAGGAAGGTCTAGTAGGCGTCTGGTTCATGTAGTTGCGGTTGTCTTTTTGTATTTTTACGGTTGTCCGAAGAGATTTCCCACTACTTTCTTCATTTTTATATACCATTTGATTCTGAAAATTTTTTGTTGTGATTATTGCTTGATGACCATCACTATCTATTCTGAAGGTGAGTTTAGAAAGCAGCTCAAAAAGGAGATTGTTGTTGTGAGTGATCTTGTTGTTGTGGGAGGGGGCTGGTTGTAAGGAGCGGATTCGGTGGTGGGGTGAGGGGGAAGGGAGAGGAGGGAGAAAGTGAGGGATAAAAAAGTAAAATAAAATTATATTAAATTTTTATTTTTTTATTTGAGCCATTTGTTTTTTATTTATTGGTTCAACTATGACTTGCATCGATGGATATTATTTCAAATATCCATCTGAGAATGAACCCACGTTAAAACGACCCCCAAGTGTTGCTTTCCACCAAAGAAGTTCCGTATACAAAATGTTACTATATGTGATTGTCACATTCGCCGTTTTCTGCATGCGTCATGTTTGAAAAGTTTTAGTAGCCAGTGCAACGTTAAAGCTAGCATATACCTAGCCATCAGAAAGAGTAATAATCCTGCTTGCACACTCGCCGTTGTCTGCATGCATATTTGACAAGTTTTAGCAGCCAGCAACGTTAAAGCATATATCTATCCATCAGAAAGAGTAATAATCCTACTTGCACACTCAGCGGTAACTTTTATACATATAATATACTACGTATGATTCAACAGCTGACGTTCATTTATAGAAATAATAGGATTCATTTGAAGATTACTTGATTCATTGTCCGCTGGTAACGTGGACCCTTCAATGTATATCCAACAAACGACCAACACTAAAGAAGACAGAACATATTGCATCAGTTGTCTAAAGCATAAATTTAAATTTTGGATCTTGTAGTAAAACTCACACTTTTATTAAAATAAATTTAAATTAAGATCTTGGAAAAATAATTGTTGAAACTACTTATTTAATTACGACTGTAGGACAATGCTTAAAAATTAATTTCGACAATCAATTCTTACAAAAATGCATTAATTGAAAGAAACAAAAACTTTTACTTATCTGGCATATTAATTAAAAGACAAATTACTTAATTTGCGTGTCAACAGGCTTCTATGCATATATATAAACACTTCTCTAGTCTCTACCCATCTCAAACACACACACACACCCACAAAAACCGACGGTGCAAGAAAGGGAGGTTCACCATAGAAATGGAGAAGAAAACCATAGCTAGAAGACCACATTGTTTGGTCTTATCATACCCAGCACAAGGTCACATAAACCCCATGATTCAGTTGTCCAAGCTTTTGGTGCATGAAGGGGTGAGAGTAACACTAGCCACCACCAGTTTATACTGCAAGAGCTTGCACAAGGTGCCACCTTCCATATCACTTGAAGCCATCTCTGATGGGTTTGACAATGGCGGGGTTGAAGAAGCTGGCAACTACAAGGCCTATGTGAATCGTTTTTGGAAAGTGGGTCCGCAAACTCTTGCCGAGCTTCTGGAGAAACTTGCTAAATCAGGGTACCCTATAGATTGCATTATCTACAATTCACTCTTACCATGGGCACTAGATGTTGCAAAAAGATTTGGTATAGTTGGTGCTGTTTATCTCACTCAAAATTTGGCTGTGAATAGCATATACTACCATGTCCAACAGGGAAAGCTTCAAGTTCCCCTCACTGAGCGTGAGATTTCCCTTCCTGCTTTGCCCAAACTTCAACTTGAGGACATGCCTTCTTTCTTCCTTGCAAATGATGAAGATCCAGCGTTGCTTGGCTTGGCAGTGGCTCAGTTCTCCAACATTGACAAAGCTGATTGGGTCCTATGCAATGCACTCTACGAGCTTGATAAAGAGGTAATTAAGAAATTATAGAGATACATGCACGTTAGAGAAATTTAGAGAAATTTAGGTATATTTTATAAAATTACTCTTATTTAATCCTTTTTTAAATTATTTATTTTTACTTATACCCTCTCTTCTATTTAATAGGAGTATAATTAGAAAAAAAGGTAATTAATATTATTTAAATTTTCTAAAAGGATTGTTATTTGTGAAAATAAGAATTTTAAAAATGGATAATTATTTTAAGATAGAGGTAGTACTACACTAATATCTAATCAATAATTTCATTTTAATTCAATGATTTAAGATGCACAATTTAATGAAAATTGAGAATAGTAAATTATAATTTTAATGAAGAGAGAAAATTAATAAATCCAATAATTAATTAAGAAAGGAAATTTGACGATATAAGCTAAAAATTATAAAATAACAAAAAAAATAGTAGAAGAGTTAGTGAAATAAAAATTAAAAATTTAAGGAAAACTATTACATTTTTAATAAATTTAGTAAAAAAATTACTTTTTTAATCATTAATTAAAAAAGAAACATATATTCTTCACTAAAAAATTCTGTTACTTTTTATTAATATTTTTAATTTTCACTTCATTTACATTTTTATAGCTATTTATTATATATTTTAAGGTGAAAATTTTTTACCTGAATGTTTATTGAAAATTTAAATATTTTTACATTAAAAATTTATGAAACACTTATAAAATTTAAATAAAATAAAAATTAAAAATATTGTAGCAATAACAGAATTTTTCAGTGAAATAAAAATTAGAAATTCAAATAAAAGTTATGTTTTTAATAAAAATTTATAAAAATTAAAAATATTCAAATTTTAATTTTTAATAAATAATTATAGAAAAACATAAATAACATAAACATTTAAAATAAATAAACATAGCAGAATTTTATATAGTCAGTGAAAATTTTCAACAAAAAATTATTTACTTAAATCATACATATCTTTTAATGAAATTTCTATTTTTATTTTATTAAAATTTCTGTTATTTTATTAATATTTTCATTTTTGTTTTTATAGATATTTATTAAAATCTTTCATATGAAAGTATTTACGTTCTTATACATCGATGTTTTCACATTAAATACTTAACAAATAGCCATAAAAATGTGTTTTATTTTTATTACATTTATCAATAATTTTAAAAGAAAAGTTTTTTAAACTATTTTTAATTTTTATGTTATTTATATTTTTACAATTATTTTTTAAAATTTAATGTGAAGATATTTTTATATTTTTTAGAAAACCTAAATATATTTTATTAAAATTTTAAATTTTTATATCTCTAACTTTTCTATTTTTTTATAATTTTATAATTTTGAGCTTATATAGTCAAATTCTCTTTCTTAATTAATATTTGGATTTAGAGTATTGTTTTTCTCTCTTCATTAAACTATAATGCACTATTCTCTCCATTAAATTATACATCTTAAACTTTTAGATTAGAATGAAATTAATGATTAGATAATTGGGGGTGTAAGAATTTTACTCTTACACTGATGTTATTTGATCCTGCCTCTTTAAAGATATTTATTACATTAATTTTAATATATATATATATATATATATATATATATATATATATATATATATATATATGTATATTCTTAGCTTAATAGAAAAATTTTATAGATTAAGCTTTCAATCGAGTGATATGTTTTGTCAAAATTCCTATTTGATGTTAATTGATCTTTTTTTCTTATTTTAATAAGATATCAATACATTACTAATGTGGAAAATGTTACATGAACAAGGTATCACATTAAACTATATATATTCATTTTATTTTTTCTTAAAATTTCCAATTCAGCATGTAATGGTTGCTTAATGAAATTTGCTTTTAGATAGCTGATTGGACAACAAAGATATGGCCAAAATTTAGAACTATAGGTCCAAATATACCATCTGCATTCTTAGACAAGCGAGTTAAAGATGATGAAGATTATGGTGCTACGCTATTTAAGAGTGAAGAATGCATGGAATGGCTAGATAATAAGCCAAAGGAGTCAGTTATTTATGTATCGTTTGGGAGTATGGTTCCCCTTGACAAGAAACAAATGGAAGAAATAGCTTATGGTTTGAGAGATATTAATAGTTTTTTTTTGTGGGTGGTTAGACCTACTGAGGAGACTAAACTACCAAAAGACTTTGCAAAGAAGTCAAAAAAGGGTTTGGTAGTGACATGGTGCTCCTAGTTGAAAGTTTTAGCTCATGAAGCTGTGGGGTGCTTTATAACACATTGTGGTTGGAACTCTACATTGGAAACTTTGAGTTTAGGGGTTCCAACTATTGCAGTGCCACAATGGTCAGACCAAATCACAAATGCAAAGTTTATTGTAGATATTTGGAAAGTGGGAATTAGAGTTCCAGTTGATGAGAAAAAGATTGTAAGGCGTGAAGCGTTGAAGCATTGTATAAGGGAAATGATGGAAAGTGAAAGAGGCAAAGAGATAAAAAGAAATGCCATCCAATGGAAGACTTTGGTTACAAATGCTGTTAAGGACGGTGGAAGTTCTTGTGAAAATATTGTAGAATTTGTGAATAGCTTGCTTCCTTCACAAGCTACATGCCCTGAATTGGAAATTGCTTCTTAATCACCGGTAGTTCCTACTTTTATATTTGCATCAATCTAGTTGATTGTAGTATTGTTATGTACTTATTTTCGTTACTTAATATTAGAGAAATCAATATTTAATATATGTTATCAACTTTCATCAAGAAACCTATTTTAGTTCAATGTGGCAGACTGTTTTGGCTTTTAGAAAGCCTTAAAAATACTCGTATTTGAATATGTTTGTACAATTTTACAAAATGGGATCAACCCCCACATACCTAGAATTAAGCTTTAAGCAAATTTTAAGTTGTCCTAATTTAATGTAATTAAACGTGAATTGCTACTAACAAAAAATTAAATTTAAACTAAAGCTAAAACAATTAAATCAAATATGAACTTTAAATGATTAAGTGCAAATTGACTAAGGTTAAAAATTCACTTAAATTAATTTGAACAAAAACTATATATGTTGAATACTCCCCCTTTTCGCAATAATAGTTGTTTAAATGACACAAAGACTAAAATAATAATTTAATAGCTTTATTCTTTTTTGAAAAAAAAAAAACTTTGAAAGACCTAAATTGCTCTTTGATTTTTTGAACAGTCACATTATATAGACCAACAAAGAAGGTGATGAGAGAGAGAGTAACGATTACAATTAATAAAGACAAGGATAAAATTAGTATGTTTTTCAGATATGTAGATATCAAATATGCTAAATAAAATTGGTATACCCAGTAACCCATGTGTGGTATTTGAAATGTCTTCCTAGTTATATCACAAATCTTTTCAATAAAGCTCTTAAAGAATTAGAAGGTCTAGTTCACTCTAATGTGTGATTTGATCAAAATTTTTATTGTACAAGATTTTAAATGATAAATTGTCATTCCATTCAATTGAATTGGGATGTCCCAAATCTGACATGTCTCATCTAGGAGTGAATAACATGAAGCTTGAAATTTTGCGTGTACTAAATATTCCCCAATTAAAAAGGAATTAATTGATCTACGTCGATTCGATAACAAAGAAATATAAACGTCTATTTAGTTTCTGTTGTGTCCATATTTGGGTTATTGTCAAACTCACGGTTGTGTGCATGTTTCACAAATTGTAGTACGTAGTCTAACATTAAAGTGTATACCTAACCATCAGAAAGTGTAATCCTACTTGCACACTCACCATTAAGTTTTTCTACCATGCCCAATAATTTTGGCTGGCAATGGTGCCCTATATAAGCAGACAAATCAAATAAAGATTCCCTTTCTTTTACACCTTCTTTCTCTTCTCCTTCATTTCTTTCACTTTTGGAATAGAATCTCTTTCTTCTACACCATATCTCTCGCCAGTAGCCCCTACTTAATTAACAGAGCATTGCCCCAACACACAAGATAGCTTATTCCTCACAAGAAGCAACTAAAAACCAAACAAGTATGCCAATTACAAGTTGCCGAATTTGACATGAATCAAAATTCATAGGCGGAGAAGCATTATTTAATGACCAACAAAAATTGAAGCATATTTGTGGACAAAAACTTGGTAAAATCTAACATCTACACTTCTTCCATTCAAATTTTCCTCCTTCCTCGGTTACACACTCTAATACTAGAAAATCATCTCTAACCTGCGTCTCGCATAGCACACATAGATCACTAGAACAACAACTTCTTTAGATGTCGAAATCATTGGAGCAACAATAAGAGTATGCACATGAACTATCTATTTTTACTATCTTATGTTGTTAGTTACCAACTCAAGTTGAGAACATGAGCAACAATAGGAATATGCACATGAACTATGTTATTGGATACGGTCTTAAATTTGCAGCCCCACACACCAGAGGAGTAATAACAGGAGTAATTAATCACGAACTATATTGCTCAATCCTCAAAATGATTCACATATTTGACTAGCAATAACAAGAGTAACCACGAACTATGTCACTCTATCCTCAAAATGGATTTGGTCAGGAAATGGAGCAACATGTAACTTCACACCCTTCAGCCATTTCCCTTCCCTGCTGCACCCCATTCCCATCCCTGCTCATAGATGTCAAATAAGAGATTGCAGAATGTGTAGACTAAGTTATAGAATGTCAGTTATGAGGTTGTAGAATGTCAGTATCGGCGGTTTCAATCTCCTTAAGGCTATTAGTGAGGAAAGCTCCAGTGCACAAGAGAGAGTCCATGCCAAAAGTGGAAGAGATGGAAGAAAGGGTGCAGTAGACAGAAAAAGTTCATCACAAAAAGTGAAATCTATGTCATTAGCTCAATTTTATTGGGTGTACAAGATAGAGAGAATCTTTATTTGAGTTGTCCACTTATAGAGGGCACTGATGCCAGTCCAAATTACTGGACGCGGTAGAATGGACCGCACATAATTATATAATATACTATCTATCAAAGTATGACTCATATAGGTTGGACTCATTCCATTTACAAAAATAATGCTAGGATTCTCCAATGGTAACGTGTACCCTTCAATATATGTATATCCAACAAACAACCAACACTAAAGAAGATAGTACACAAATTCAATTCAAATTGCTCATTGCATCTATCGTTTTAACGTCAGGTGTCTAAAGCATAAATTAAATTTTGGATCTAGTCGTAGGAGTTACGCTTTTATTAAAACAATTAAAATTAAAATGTTAGAAAAATAATTATTGGAAACACATTTTAACTATTTATTTTGTCAAAATTATCAATATTTAAAGTTTTCTGAACTCTAACTAATTCGGTCAACCTAAATCAGTTTACTTAGGAATAAAGGTTATTTCAATACTAATTTTTTCTATCTATAATATTCAAATATAAAATCTTACTTAAAAAAGATATCATAACTACTTAAATAAACATTGTTAATGCTTTTTTAACTTCCTTTTAATATATCAGCACTAATATAATTTGAACCTTTGTCATCATGCATACAATTTGATTCTCTAACTATTAGATCACTCCTACTGACTTAATATTTTTTTAACTATGACAGGACAATGCTCGAAAAATTAATTTCGACAACCAATACTTATAAAATACATTCAAGAAACAAAAACTTACGCGGCATATTAATTAAAAGACAAATTACTTGCGTGGCAACAGCAACACAATTGACAATTAATTTGCTGTTGCTGTCCATAAGTCTTTCATTGATGGCTTTGTTTGTTGAAATTTTGAGGCTCTCAGATATTAATTTGATTTTGATTACATCATGCAAATCAATTAACAAAATTCATAAGCAAGATTAAGTGAGAAACACCTGAGTTGATTAAGGAAGAATGATTGTTTTATAGCTCTTCGTTCTTCAGATTTGAAGAGAGAGAGGAGTAGAGATAGTAAAACGAGCTCAACCTTCCAAAAAAAAATGGGTTGGGTTGATATATTTGACTCGCCTAGTCCGTGGGTTTTGGCGGATCAGGTGGGTTGGCCCGCCGGGCTAAGGGTGGCTCTTTTTTTAATTTTTTTTAGGTACAAGAGTATTTTAAAAAAAAATTATTAGATTTTTATTTTATATTATATTGTTATTATACTTTATTAATATGTGAACATTATACTATAGACTTTATGTTATAAATTTATAGTTAATTATTATTTATAAACTTATTTATATATCCTAATTAGTTTATTATATTTGTATTTGAATTAAATTTGGATATAAATTATGTTGTTTAATTATTTTATTCTATTTTATTTAAGTAAATTTTTTATTCAATATATTTTTTCAATTTTTAAAATTTTCTAAGGTAATTTAACTCATAAAAAATATTAAAATAATTTTTTTTATTTTTTTGACAGGCCAACCCGCCCTTAAACTGGACGGGCTAAAATGTTGAGTCTGCCTTCCTAATTCGGCCCACCCCCCTTTTGGCTGGCCAAGGCGAGCCGGCCTGCTTTGCCAACACCAGAGAGAAGAGACAAACAAGTCAAAGGAAGCCAGAGAAAGAGAGAACTCCTCCTATTTCCCAAATAGTTGAATGAGCGTTTCTGTTTCAATAGAGTAACAGGCGCTTATATATAAGGTTAGAAGAAGGGGTCTTTCCCTTGTGTCAATGAAAGTGATGAGCCAAGACATCCATTATATCAATATCTATACATACGAAGAAATATAACAATACACACCAATGAGCAATGCGTAGGTCCAATGAGCCCAATAACAGCAATAATTATAATAATTTAGACTTAAGAAATTGGCTTTAGCCACTTTTGACATATAATTAATCTGGGTCCAAAATTAAATATTATTTGATTTATGCAAGTCCACAAAAAAATCTATCATTTTCTCCTACATGTATATATTATAGCACTCCTGTAGGCGCTAGTCTCAACCCATTACACGGGCATGCGCGCGCATACGCCTAAATACACTGCAAAATAGAGAGGTTCATCATAGGAATGAAGAAGAAAACCATAGCTACCACACCACATTGCTTGGTCTTATCATTCCCAGCTCAAGGTCACATAAATCCCATGATTCAGTTCTCCAAGCTTTTGGTGCATGAAGGGGTGAGAGTAACACTGGCCACCACCCGTTTCTACTGCAAGAACTTACACATTGCACCACCTTCCATATCACTTGAAGCCATCTCTGATGGGTTTGACAATGATGGGCTTGAAGAAGCTGGCACCAACAGGGCCTATTTTGATAATTTTTGGCAAGTGGGCCCACAAACTCTTGGTGAGCTTCTAGAGAAACTAGCTAAATCAGGATACCCTGTAGATTGCATTATCTACAGTTCATTCTTATCATGCGCACTAGATGTTGCAAAAAAATTTGGTATAGTTGATGCTGTTTAGCTCACTCAAAATATGGCTATCAATGGCATATACTACCATGTACAACTGGGAAAGCTTCAAGTTCCCCTCATTGACCATGAGATTTCACTTCCTGGTTTGCCCAAACTTCAACTTGGGGACATGCCTTTTTTCTTCTTCACATATGAAGAAGAACCGGTTTTGCTTGATGTTTTAGTGGATGAGTTCTCCAACATCAACAAAGCTGATTGGGTCTTCTGCAATGCAGTCTGAGAGCTGAATAAAGAGGTAATTAAGAAATTATAAAGATACATGCATAGTATATGGGACTTTAATAGTCCTGATATTTGAACATAAAGAAGACATGAGCTAGAGACACTTAAAGAAAGACAAAAAGTAAGAGAAAAATTGATCGTGCTAGTGATGTATACCAGCCTATGGTTATGAACTAATTATTAATGGTGTGCCTAAAATAATTCATTAAAAAGTGGGTGGAAAGTAAACTTTTTTAGGTAAACCTAATGCATTATAAAACATATCATCAAATTATGTATCTTTAAATCATTAAAGGATTTACTATCACATTTATTATTTAAAAAAGGGTTATACTAATCAGGACACTAATTAAAAAATCAAGAAAAAGGAAAACTTTGATTGAAAAAGTAAAAATTGTAAGTTTTCATTGCATTAAATATGTTGAAAATTTTAAAAAAATAAATAAAAATAAAATCACACTTGATTCTTTAACTAGTACCCTTAAGAAAAACTTTTAATTAAAAAAATTAAAGTGAACAGTTGACATTAATATAGTACTTGACACATCTATATGATTCAATATTATATAATATTATTTTTATTAATTTAACTATTAAATTATTATTATAATTATCATCATCTATCATATATATTACTTTTATCAAATTTTATAAAAAGTTAAAGATAAATAAGAATACAATTAAATAATTTTTACATTTATATTTTCTAATAGTCTTTATTATAGTAATGTTAATATATATAAAACTATATCAAATAATTTCATATTAATGTAAAACTTTATAGACATAATTTATAAGATATGAAATTTTAATATAGTAAAATGTTTTGTCAAAAATCTCTCCAACAAAAAGTTCAACATATATATAATATAACAGTGATTTTGATTTACATCGATGTTAATTGATCTTTTCTTTTATTTTAACAATATATTAATATATTATTAACGTGAAAAAAAATTATATGAACCTTTACCACATTTAAATTATATATATTCATTTTACTTTTAACTTTTCTTAAAATTTTCAACTTCGCTTGTAATGGTTGCTCAATGAAATTTGTTTTTAGATAGCTGACTGGACGTCAAAGGTTTGGCCAAAATTTAGGACTATAGGACCAAACATACCATCAATGTTCTTAGACAAGCGAGTTAAAGATGATGAAAATTATGGTCCTACAACATTCAAGACCGTAGAATGCATGCAATGGCTAGACAATAAGCCAAAGGGGTCGGTTGTTTATGTATCATTCAAGAGTTTGGTTCCCCTTGACAAGGAACAAATGGAAGAACTAGCTTATGGTTTGAGAGATAGTAATAGTTATTTCTTGTAGGTGGTTGGAGTTTCCGAAGAGACTAAACTACCAATAAACTTTGCAAAGAAGTCAGAAAATGGTTTGGTAGTAACATGGTGCTCCCAACTAAAAGTTCTAGCCCATGAGGCTGTGGGGTGCTTTGTAACATATTGTGGTTGGAACTCTATATTGGAAACTTTGAGCATAGGAGTTCCAACTATTGCAATGCCACAATGGATAGACCACAGCACAAACGCAAAGTATGTGGTAGATGTTTGGAAAGTGGGAATTAGAGCCCCGGTTGATGAGAAAAAGATTGTGAGACGAAAAGCATTAAAGCATTGTATAAGGGAAATGATAGAGAGTGGGAGAGGCAAAGAGATAAAGAGAAATGTAATTCAATGGAAGATTTTGGCTACAAGAGCTGTTAACAATGACGGAAGTTCTTGTAAAAATATTGTAGAATATGTGAATAGCTTGTTTCTTTTACTAGCTCTATGCCCTAAATTAGAAATTACTTCTTAATCAGCAAGTAGTTCCTACTCTAATATTTGCATGAATCTAGTTGTTTGTAATACTATTATTTATGTTGGGTACTTATTTTCGCCGCTTAATATTAGAGACATTAATATTTGATATGTACTCTCAACTTTCATTAAGAAACCTATTTTAGTGCAATGTGGTGGACTGTTGTGGCTTTTAAAAAGCCTTAAAATACTTGTGAGTATTAATATGTTTGTACAATTTTACATATGAGATCAACTCCCATATACCTAGAATTAAGTTTGAAGCAATTTTCAAGTTGTCCTAATTTAATATAGTTAAACAAGAATTGCTATAATTAATAGACAAATTGAATTTAAACTAAAGCTAAAATTAAAACCAATATTAACTTTAAATGATTAAAATGCAAATTGACTAAGGATAAAATTTCACTTAATTAATTTGATCATAAATTATGTTGAATACTCGCTCTATTTGGCAATAATAGTCGTTAAAGGTAATGGACAGGAGGGTTAAATAAATAATTTAATAGCTTTGATTTTTTAGGGGGAAAAACTTTGAAGGAGTGAATTGCCTTTTGATTTTTTGAAGAGTCGCATTTTACGTGATTAGAGAGACCGTGACAGTTACAATTAATGAAGTCAAGGATAATATTGGTACTACCTTCTGTCTATTTTATATGTCATTTTTCATATCAATAAAATATATATTATTAGATTTATAATTTTATCATTCACATAATTTAAGCACACCATTAATTGTAAAATATAGTATGAGATAATAAAATAAATTAGTTAGATATTAAAAATTAAATAACGGAATTTTATTAAACATATTCCATAATTAAGCTTTGATTTTAAATTTCTTAATATTTGTGTCCATATATAACTAGAGTAGCAAATAAAGTAGACTGGAGATAATGAGAAATAAATAATTAGTACATTTTAAAAAAAAAATTTGATAGTAATAATACATTTTAAAAATTATAAAATGATAAATAATGTGGAACAATTTTTTTTCTAAAAGGACTACTATTATTTTAAAATAGAGGGAAATATATATATATTATTTGCAATTAATTTATGCGATGAACATCTAGCATCAATCAACGTGTTTGTACAAAATTCATCAATTAAGCCCTATATTTAATTAAGAATATATACTTTATTTTTCTAATTGGCTATAACTTCTCAAGTAGTCAATTTTATAACTAGAAATTACTTGCAACTGATATCTAGCAATTCGAGAAAAGCAAAATATTGTCTGTTGAGAATTTCTCTAATTTATACAAGAGAGAAGTATACTCTCTTATTTTAAGAAATGTTATTATTCTTTTCTTGTATTTAATTTTTTTTCTTATTTGTATTTTTTTTTTCCATCGTTAGAAGGTTTTTCAAGTTAAATATTTTATAGTGATTCTAATGTTTTCGATTCTGTTTCAGCTGTTTAGTCCTCTTTTCTTAAATCTGGTATCTGGTGTTGAAAGGTTTACAGTTGGAACTCACTAGTGTCACTAGTCGATTGAAGCACGTGAACACTGATAGACAATGTGATGACTCTGACTCCTGTTATCTCTACCTAGCTTCTTCAAGCACCAACTAGCTAGATTCTTAATCCCTGTTGTATAAGACGCCAAAGCGCGTGTATCAGCTGCAAATGGTGCAGATGTCAGCAGTGACACATTTCACCATTAGGTATCTGATCAGAGATCCTGAGGAAGAGCTTGAGAGAGAGGTTTTTGAAACGATAAGAATTGTATATGAATTCTTTATATCCATTTTAACTAAATTTTTAATTAAATGATGATATATGAACATTGTTATTAGAATAAGTGATTTAAAAATTAAATAAAATGAATATAAGGATATTAACCTAAATTTTTTCTGTTCTGAAAATGATGAATCTGTATTGACTGATGAGCAACACAATGATACAGAGGTTATATACCAATAGACTCATACATGAGGAGCACTAGGTAATGCCAGAGTGTCACAACTGACATAACCAATCTGATTCAAACTGATGACTGATAACTAATCTAACCGATTATAATCTAACAAGCTTCTTGTTCTGACTGATCTCCTATCAGTTAAAGAAGTTGAATGATTTTTTGGTTCAGCATTGATATGAGCAATTGGTGGTGTAGTTTTCGAAGAACTATCCGTTTAGATCATGAATGCAAGTTAAAAATAGTCGATCTTTCAACTAGTTAATAACCTTTACGTTTTCATTAGAAAACCTATGAATGGCCTCATAGAGTTTTTCTTACTTTTATAGGTATTCTTTATTATAAGCAATCCGATTTGAAGTATGATGGAGTACCTTTCTCAACTAAGATTCAAATCGCAACTCAATTCTTGTTGGCGACCATATGGAATTAATATTGGTTATATTTATTATGAATAATTATTCCCTTGAATATAAATGCAATTTGAATAATTAAAAAAAGATTTTTTATAGGAAAATTACATAACCTCTTACTCTTATAGTTAAATAAAAATTAATCTCATCAACAGTTTAATTAAGTGAACTGAACCAATGTTGTCCCAAAAGTTTAATACCTTTGGTTAGGTTCTTGTATATACTGAAGAAATGAGGAGACCTGATTTTGTCAAGCTTATTAATTTTTAATGTGAACTTTTTTGTTTATTTCCTACCGTAGTTAGTATACATAAATTTTTTTCATACTTTTAATTTGTTTATGCCATCTAAGTTGTAACTAGCTATTGCTATTGGATATTAATTAAATTATTTTTGGTTAATACCACAAGTATTTTCACACTCGAGAAAATCCTACTCGATGATAGGATCTTTATAGACAGTCAAAGCTTTTCATTTCAAATTTTAACACAGTTATAAGCCTAAGATTAGAATCCAAAATCTCTTATTAAGTTAGGAAAACTGAACCTTTGATTAAGTTAGGGCAACTCCCTACTAATTGTCCTATGTATGTACTCCTTAGTATTGGATAATAATTACAGTTGCTAGTTATAAAATTAATTATTTAAGAAGTTATATTTGATAAGGAAGATAAAGTATATTCTTAATTAAAATTTTAATTGATGACTTTAATTTTACATGAACACATTTATTACCGCTAAATGTTTATGAGATAAATTATTTGTGAATAATATATATATTCAACATATTTTATGTTAAAATTAATTTAAGTGAATTTTTATCCTTAATAAATTTCCATGTGTTTTAGTTGTTTAGCTTTAGTTTAAATTTAATTTTTCTTATAACTATTCCAGTTTAACTAGATTAGGACAACTTAAAAATAGCTTAAAACTTAAGCGGATTGATCTCATATTTGTAAAAGTGTACAAACATATATGATTCGTATACGGACAAGTATTTTTAAGGCTTTTTATTATATGCCACAACAGGCCCCACATTGCACTAAAATAGGTTTCTTAGAAAGTTGAAAACACATGTTAAATATTAATCTCTCTAATATTAAGCATAGAAAATAGGTATCCAACATGAATAATAATATTACAATCAACAAGATTCATGCAAATATAAAAGTAGGAACTACTTGGTGATTAAGAAGTAATTTTCAATCCAAGGCATGCAGCTTCTAAAGGAAACAAGCAATTCACGAATTCTAAAATGTTTTTGTGAGAGCTTCCATCCTCGCTGACAGCTCTTATAGCCAAAGTCTTCCATTGGATTGCATTTCTCTTTATTTCTTTGCCTTTCTCACTTTCCATTATTTCTCTTATACAATGCTTCAATGCTTCTTGTCTTACAATCTTTTTCTCATCAACTGGGGCTCTAATTCCCATTTTCCAAACGTCTACCATATACTTCGCATTTGTGCTTTGGTCTGACCATTGTGGCACTGCAATAGTTGGAACTCCTATGCTCAAAGTTTCCAATGTAGAGTTCCAACCACAGTGTGTTACAAAGCATCCCACAGCCTCATGCGCCAAAACTTTCAATTGGGAGCACCATGTTACTACCAAACCCTTTTCGGACTTCTTTGCAAAGTCTTGTGGTAGTTTAGTCTCTTCGGAAGCTCTAACTACCCACAAGAAATAATTATTACTATCTCTCAAACCATAAGCTATTTCTCCCATCTGTTCCTCGTCAAGGGGAACCAAACTCCCGAATGATACATAAATAACTGACCCTTTTGGCTTATTGTCTAGCCATTTCATGCATTCTTCACTCTTGAATTGTGAAACATAATCTTGGTCATCTTTAAGTCGCTTATCCAAAAACATAGATGGTATGTTTGGACCTATGGTCCTAAAATTTGGCCAAATCTTTGTCGTCCAATCAACTATCTAAAAGAAAAATTCATTGACCAACCATTACATGTGGAATTAGATATTTTAAGAAAAAGTAAAAATATAAATGAATATATTAATTTAAAATTGGTACAATGTTGGTATAAATTTTTTACATTCCTAATATATTGGTATATTATTAAAATAGGAAAAGTGATCAATTCATATCAATTTTAATCAAAATCACTCTTACATCATTGAATATTTTTTATTAAAAATATTTTAGACAAAATATATCATTAAATTAAAGATTCATAACTTATAAATCATCTCTATAAAATTTTATATTAATATGAAGTTGTTCAGTATAATTTTACATACATTAAAATAATACAATGATATAAAAATAAGAATTATTTAGTCATTTTTTATTGATATTTGTTTTTTTTCTAAAATTAACACAAATCATCTATATGATAGATATTTATAATTTAATGATTAAATTTACAAAAAGTATATTCTATAAAAAAAAAATTCAGTAATATAAATATGTCAAATTTTATGTTAATATCAATTCCTCTTGGCCCTTAAGTATTTTGAATTTTTAATTAGTAAATGGGACATAAAGGCTTCTTTAATGATTTATAGATGCATAGTTCAATTTTACATTATTATCTAATAGAAATGTAAGAAGCTAATATCTTATCATGGACAATGGCCTCGATTCAAATTTATAAAATATAATGTTTTGTATTCCTATTAGATAACAATATAAAAAAAATGTAAATTTATTTTATATCTACTGTAGATAAAAATTAAACTCTTAAATTTAAATTATGTATATTATATAGAAAAATATTTTCTAAACAATACACTACATATTAATGTGAATGTAGACACATAGTATACATATATATCAAAATAAGATAGATTATACCAAAAAAAAAAAAAAAAAGAGCTGGCGTATTTGTTGTCAATAATCTTGATGCAGTATATGAAGGTATATTTATAATTTGATAATTTCTTACCTCTTTATCCAGCTCGTAGAATGCATTGCAGAAGATCCAATCAGCTTTGTCGATGTTTGAGAACTGACCCACCAAAAGACCAAGCACCTCAGGTTCTTCTTCATATGTGAGCAAGAAAGAAGGCATGTCCCCAAGTTGAAGCTTGGGCAAAACAGGAAGGGAAATCTCCTGCTCAATTAGGGGGACTTGAATCTTTCCCAGTTGGACATGGTAGTATATGCTATTCACAGGCAAATTTTGAGTGAGGTAAGCAGCGCCAACTATCCCAAATTTTTTTGCAACATCCAGTGCCCATGGCAAAAATGGATCATAGATAATGCAATCTACAGGGTACCCTGATTTAGCAAGTTTCTCAAGAAGCTCACCAAGAGTTTGTGGTCCCACTTGCCAAAAACGTTCCAAATAGGCCTTGTTGCTGCCGGCTTCTGCAAGCCCACCATTGTCAAACCCATCAGAGATGGTTTCAAGTGATATGGAAGGCGGCACCTTCTCCAAGTTCTTACAGAAGAAACGTGTGGTGGCTAGTGTTACTCTCAACCCTTCATGTACCAAAAGCTTGGAGAACTGAATCACTGGATTTAGGTGACCTTGAGTTGGGTATGCTAGTACCAGACAGTGTGGTGATCTGCTAGCTATGCTTTTCTTCTCCATTTCTATGATAAGCCTCCCTCTCTTGCGGTGATGATGGTTTGGTTGTGTGTGTGTGTGTGTGTGAGATTGGTACAGAAATGCTAATTTATAGAGTAAATTGTACTGATTTCTGATGAGGTTTGGTGATAGTATATACTGTATTTTTTGATTTTTTATACCTACATTAAAGGTTACTATCATATTTATAGGAGTATTTAGTGTCATGTTCTACATGATACAAGCTATATATAATATGATTAAATTTTGAGCTAGCGGCATATTGAAAGAAAATAAATGTATATTATATTTTGATACAAGAGATAGCATAGTTAATATTAAATTTTACAAATAATATATCTCAATTAACAAGTGTGCATAAATATTGTATTGTATTTAATGTTAAATTTTAATGTCGAAATTACATACTTCGAGTAAAATTTATGGACAACAAATTAATTGTCGCACAAAAGTAATTTGCTTTTTCTTAAAAGAGATTATATTTTTTTAATTTTTCAAGGGTATCCTCCTTTTCTATTATCAGGAAAGGAGATTAATCCTTTTTAAGTATAATTAAACTTGTCCGAATTAAACTGGGGTCTTTCATGAGATTTGTTGGTAATTTTTTTAAGTATTGTCTGTGAAATTAATTTTTTAAGCGTTGTCATTGTTAAAAAGTTTCTTAATTATTTCCTGAAAATTTTAATTTCAATTTGTTTTTCAAAAAAAAGTGTGACTCTGACTACTAAATCCAAAGTGCAACGCATGTTTTATACATAAATTAATTTTATATGAATATAGGATTCTTAATAATTAAATATTTAACGTATTTTTATATTTACTTATTTTATTTAAAAACTTATAATTCAGATATTATAACAAAAATATTTTCTTGATTTTTAATTTAAGATCAAAATAATTTAGTCTAACGATAATTATAATATTGTAAGGTAACAAAATAAGTATATTTAAATTTAATAATTATTTATTCGAAATAATATTGAAATTTTCTTTTAATTTTCTGTACATAACTTAAATGAAAAATTATTCTATCTTTTTGACATATTGAGTTTTTGTAACATAAAAAAATTTGTATAATCTTCACTCTTTATTTTCTGTAGGAAATAGTTTATTACTTAATCTTAGTTATAGTTTATATCCATTCTCTTAGCTAGAAAGATCAAGTATTATCCGATACAATGCAAGTTTATATATAAATCAATAATTTATAATTATGAACTTTTTAAAAAAACAGATATGTAGCATACTTTTAAGTTTATTTATTCTACTTCAAACGAGCCTACAATTAACACATTTACTTAAGTTTTAATATAGTATAAAAATAATTTAATCTAAACATAATTATAATATTGTAAAGTAGATAAAAAAATTATTCAAAATTTCATAATTATTTGAATTGATTTTATTTTTTATCTGGAATAATATCTATTTAAATGTTTTTCTAACTTTATATACACAACTGAAGAATTATCATATTTATTATGACATATTATGTATTCTTTTATGATTTTTTTGTCTAACTATTTATTAGGACATATCAAGTATTTTTTTATGATGTGAAAAACATTTATAATTTTTAATCTTTATTTTTCATGAAATAGTTTCTAACTCAATTACCTTCCTCATAAAGACACTAAGTATTAAGGAAAATATTTATTTATCATGTGATCTTATATATATAGTTTTATAAAAATTATATGCATTTTATGCCAATATATATTAAAATTAAGTATATGTTAATTTTCATTTTCATAAATGTCAAAATATAGTATTTAAATTGTTATAAAAGATAATAAGTTAATAAAGATATAAATGAGAGAAATGGAAAGTCGAAAAATAACGGAAAATAGATATCATTAAAAATAATTTAAAAAGTAGGAAAAAATGTTACATTAATTATAAATATATGAAAGAGCATAAATAAAAAGAATTATAATTTAAAAGAATTAAAAAAAAGTACATATTAAAAAAAAATATATGTCGCATAGCTATAAAAGTTGAGGAGAAAGCTACCACCAAAAATAAAGTCGACAACTTAAACAAAATATGAAGGATGGAGGTTAGTGACCAATTGTAAAGATTAAGTAATCAAACTCGTCACTAACTCACCCCTTCCCAACAAAGACGCCGCCATCATAGGTGCTTCAGCCCTCACGGCTTCACGCAAGTGAAGTTAAAAGCATACATACAAACAAGTGTCCTATAGGTCCCACCCCCCAAAAGTAAAAAAAAAACATGTGTGTCCTATCTTCGGGTGCAGGTCGCTTGTCGGATCGATTAATTGAAGGGTCCGCATTACCATTAGAGAATATAAGGACATCGATAGAGACATAATAAATTGCTAGTGCTACCAACTTCCGTAAGGAAATTTATTGTATACTCATGTAGGGAAAAGTTTTCTTATTTCATTGGGCATATCCAGCATTAAATCAAACGATATATTAGTAACAAAAACTTTTTGTATGTTCATATTTCCTTTGTATACCATATATATTCACAATTAAATCATCTCTCACTTCCTTTTTTCTCCTATTTCTCACTTAAAATTAAGAGTCAATATGCTTAGGACGAAATTCTTCTATGGAAATATGAAAGAATGCTTCCTTCAGTGATCTTTAATTTATATATTTCTCAAAAGATGAATCCAATTTTTTTAAAATGGATCAGGCCAAGCTATGCGTGCCTAGTGCGTACCTGCGTCAGCTATCAAGTCATAGCTATTGTATTATTATTATTATTTTTTTGATAAAAGCTATTGTATTATTATATCAATATAAAATGTACAGGTGGGTATGCAAGTATGGTTACTCTTAATGATCAAGCTATGAAAGACAAGCAACTGATGGCTCGGTACAAGTATCAATGTTCCACTGCCCAAAAAAAAATTCCACTGGCTAGCTAGCACGACTTTGTCAAACATATGCAGACAACAGCGAGTGTGACAACCACATACTGCAACGTTGTGGATAAGGACCTTAGCCCAGTTGAAAACAACGGCGTTTGAATTTTAATATGGGAATAGTGCATCGATATTACGATAATATTGTGTTTTAAATTTTATTACAGATATATAGAGTTATTGTGAGGAATTTTGCCCCTGGAGAAGTAGAAAAGTATCTGGAGGGTGAAATCTGGCACAAAATTATGCAAAGAATTCGCCTCCTATAATGTAGAAAATTGAAAAAAATAGAAATAAGTGCAATTTCTAACATATAGCAATATTCATTGCTTCTTTCTCTATGCTTGTTATTTTTTGCCTTTTTATTAGTGTATTTTACTCTATTTTTTTTAAAACGTGAGTGAATAATAATATAAAAAAAAGTGAAGAAATTATGTAAGAAAGAACCGACAACATGAAAATAATGTTGATTTTGTTAAATCGTGCTATTAATTACAATTTCAATCCTCTCTTCTTCAACTCCATATTCACCATCCTCTCATTGTGCATGCTTCTGATTAATATTCACATGGGTGCTTTTCAAAAGTGACTAAATGAAACCCTCTTTTTTATGTAAATCTCTGCTAAAATCTATAGGCTAGGAGCGGTAGACTATAATGCAATTCATGCTTCATCAAGTTTATAGATTTTAACATTTTTTGAGATCAAAAATCATACAAATAAAAGAAAGCCAAAACACCTTCAAACAATATTTTTGAGGCAAAAAATGACACCAACCGGCTCCGCCGGTTGTCACGCTGACGGGCTCATCTAGAGCTTTCCAGAAAGGTATAATAATAGTAAATTGGAGTCCCGAATCAAAAGTTACGTCCATTTAAAATAAATAACTTATATATCAAAAGCAGAGATTTATATAATAAAGAGAATTGCATTTAGTTACCCTTAAAAAACACCTATATAAATATTAATCAGAAGCATACAAAATAAGAGGATGGTGAATATGGAGTTGAAGAAGAGAGGATTGAAATTGTAATTAATAGCAGGATTTAACAAAATTAACATTACTTTCATGTTACCAGTTCTTTCTTACATAATTTTTTCATTTTTTTTGTATTATTATTCACTCTCATTTTAAAGAAAGCAGAGTAAGACACACTAATAAAAAGGCAAAAAACAACAAGCATAGAGAAAGAAGCAATGAACATTGCTATATGTCAGAAACTGCACTTATTTCTATTTTTTTCAATTTTCTACACCATGGGGGGCGAATTCTTTGCACAATTTTGTGCCAGATTTCGCCCTCCAGGAAATAGAAATTCATGCACAATACTTTTCTACTTCCGCGGGGGCGAAATTCCTCACAACAACCCCTTATATCCGTAATATAATTTAAAACACAATATTATCGTAATATCGTTACACTATTCCCCTATTAAAATTCAAAGGCCGGAAAACAACACTCGAAGATAGTAGTTTTTTTTTTTTTTTTCAAATTATGAGATTAAGAAAAATTAAATTGAGGATTGAATACCGGAATGGCAGATAGCAGCAAGTGCCAGCCAAGGATGTTAATTGAACATAGCTGTTCTCACGAGCTTGGTTTTTACTTTATTCTTCAAATCCATAGAAAATTGAGAATTTTGATCCCCTTCTTTGGTAATTCTTTCCATCGCCTTTCGGGTACATGCCTGAATATAGTATTTTAATATTGCATTGTACATCTCGGAAAAAAAAATGCATTATATGTAGTAATCGCACTACCATTGCATAATTAAATGGCCAGTACTGAAGCTATAATTTTATGACAATACTATCTGCGGACTATATTATTTCTCACTTTGAAAAAAGAAATCACAATATTTGTCATTTTAACATACCAACAAATTTCCTCCAAAAAAATATATCAACAAAGAATTCTTTTTTGTTATAAAGAACTTTTGTTTTGGTCAGACATTTGTTTTTGGTCAGACTTTTCATTCAAAACAAAAAAAATCTCACCAAAAAAGTTCTTAAAGAAAATTTGAATAAAAATAAATTTTTTGATAAATAAATTTGAATAAAAAATAAATATCAAACCAAAAAAAATAAAAAATAAAAATCTATCTCACATAGTGCGTGTTACCATGGTCTGTCACCTGTGTTGGACTGTGCCATGATCAAGCTTTATAATTACGAAATTGGCACTGCTTGTGTATTTTTAAAATTGTTAATATGGGCCTTTTAAATTGTTTTGCAAAGAGAGTCCTTCTATGCCTTTTGTAGCGTCTCTTCCTGGGAGTGAGTATTTGGGGTTTTAAGGTATTTCGGTGCGCGTGATAAATGAGGAAGAGATAGAAGACGATGACAGATTCTTTCGGTAAAAATGTGCTAAAGCACCGTCTGATTGCGACCATTTTGAGAGATTTCCTGATAGTAGTTTGTCAGAGGTAGTGACATCTATTAGTAAAGAAGGTATGGTCGATCTTCTTTGTTTTGGATCGGCTTTATTTTAGACGATTGAAGATTGGTGTGGGACCCCAAGCAATGACTAACAGAGTTAGTTTTTAGTTGTATTGCTGTGCATGGGTGGATTAATTTGATCGGTAATACAATGTATTACTTAAAATTGTTTTTGTATTGAATATTGTTTCGAAGCCCATATTTTGGATTATTTGGGGGTTTGTTAACTGTGGTTAATAATTGTTGTAGGAATAAAAGAGTGTTTGTAATTTATTTGAAGGAACCACATGGATGAGATCGAAAAAATACACCATCTTCGTCGCCAAACGACTCCGGTCTGTCTTGCACTCCGTTCCACATGCCTGGATGGAATATGACCCGGGAGCCTAGGAGGGTGCGGGGTTCATCTGCAATACTAAAACTTTCATACACTATATGTTAATTAAAAAAGATTTCAGAGCCGGGTAAATTTATGCCATTCGATTTTACCATAATTAAATCCAGCGGTTATAAAAGCCAGATCATGCCATGGTCTGAAACTAGTGCGGGACCATGTAATGCTAAACCATCTCACATGTATCGTGCATGGCCTTTTTTTTTTTTTTTGGTGGTCAGCAAAGGAGAATTTGGGGCGGGGGACGAGGATGGGGATGGGCTCAGGAGTTGAACGCAAGTGTGTGGTCGTAACGAGACTACAACATTTGTTACTTGGCGCCGTCCGTGGTGGACCATGTCCTGTTTTGGTCCAATGTGGTAATGGGTCAATAATATAAGAAAAAAGAATGGTTAGGGCAAAATTATAATTTTAAAAATAACTTAATAATCTTCAATTAACTTATAACTAATACCCATGTCTCACCCCAGGTCTGGGAAAAAGTCCAGCAGATAGACTTTGGTCTCAAGGATGGATACAACCATCAAATACCAATGTTGCCACTGGTCAAGCATTGGGACATAAATCTACTCGTGAAAACACAGTGGACAATGGTAAACATTCATAATTGTTTGGGCAAATGCAGTGTTCGATAATGCTTTATTCGACAACAACTTACATATTTGAGCGCATTAGAAGGACGCATCCAGTAAGTGCTATACTGGTTCAGGGTGTCAGCCAAATCCTTGATAGAACGACAATCCTCCTAGAACAAACCATCCAAAATAACTATTTTGCTATCATATAGAAAATGGAAGGGATGAGATGAAGGTGGAGTGTGAGGTTACTTGCTTACCGAAAAAGAAACCAGTAATGACCATGTAGTTATATTGATGAATGTGTCTGCATCCATGTTGTGTTATACGCCACCAATTCCAGTATTTGTAGGTCAATCTCCTTTACAGGTAGCATGGATTGAAGGTCTTCCCAAAACAGCTTTCTATCTCCATTCTTGAACAGAATCTCATTGAAAATTTATTGTACTGGATGACCGCGATAATTTGTACGGTTTAGTAATGCAAGTGACGGAAGTTTTCCTTACCGATCGTCCATTTCATAACCAAAGGCATACAATGCTGCTTGGACTTCTTCGATTGAAAGTAGCATGTCAGGTGTTAGTTAAATTTTTGCACGTCAGTGTATATATTAGACTGGGTATTAGTTATAAGTTAATTGAAAATTATTAAGTTATTTTTAAAATTATAATTTTGCCCGAACCATTCTTTTTTCTTATATTATTGACCTATTACCAAGTTGGACCAAAACAGGACATGGTCCACCACAGACGGCACCTTGTTACTTGGCCCAGCAACTAACAACTAACAAGCCATCAACGAAACTATGAAAGAAAGCTCCACGCCCCATCATGTTAGTGGTGTGGACCTCTTCCTTCAAAGTTGCGGTAAGGACTCTGCAAGCTTCTATAGTCAATTTCAGGAAATTTAATGGAAATTTAATATGCTATGGATTTTATATATATATATATATATAATGTTATTTAAATATAGTAATTTAAATATTTTAATTGATATATGATAATTGTAATTTAAATACTTATAAATGTTAGTTATATAAATATTAAATTGAGATATAGACCATCATAAACAATATATATCTGTTGTCTATTGTCAGTTATCATCATTCTCAACACTTATCAATTAAAATTCACACTTATTTATGCATATGAATCACCGTGTTGTCTATGTGTTATGTACAAAAACAACATTTCCCGTAATATATTTCTCTATCTTGATACTAGTTAAATATTTTCTCCTCCAAAAATTAACAATTCTCCGTCACCACACGCACCCTCCAAAACCGACAATTCAAGAGCGATTCATCGTAGAAATGGAGGAGAAACGTATAGCTAGCGGACCACATTGTTTGGTTTATCATACCCATTTCAAGGTAACATAAATCCCACGATTCAATTCTCAAAGCTTTGAGAGAAAGACTAGCCAACACCCGTTTCTACTGCAAGAACTTGCACAATGGCCGCCTTAGCCATCTCTGATGGGTTTGACAATGTTGGGATTGCAGAAGCTAGCGGCTACAAAGCCTATTTGGACCGTTCTGGCAAGTAGGACCGAAAACTCTTGCTGATCTTCTAGAGAAGCTTGCTAAATTTTACCATTGGCACTAGGGATGTCAATGGGGTAGGGCGGAGACAGGGGCCTATGAGTAAATACTCGCTCTCGTCCCCCGTCTCATGTCCATGCAGGTAATTATTTTTTATTTATCCGCTGGTTTACGGGTATTTATGGATATCTATCGATACCCGTTAAAATATTAAAAATTTTAAAAATTTAAATTAAATAAAAAAGTTTCAATATTATAAAATATTTAAAATAACCATAAATAATAATCTAACTTAATAATTCAAATTCTAAGAATTTAATATATTTAAAATAAAAATAAACACATGAAATAAATAAAAATAAGTACAATAATCCAATTCTATAATTTAAATTTTAACAACTTAAAATATTTAAAATAAAAATAAATAGATAATAGTAATCCAATTATTAGTCTAATATATAATAAGTACAAATAAATCTAACTTATAAATTTAAACTTTAGTTTAATCAATTTAAATAATAATAATAATATTAATTTAATTAAGTTAATAATTTAAGGGTAAAATAGTAATTTCATTGTGAGTACCCGCGGGTATAGGGATAGTGATCTCCCCCACTCCCGTTTAATATGCAGGTATTTAAAATCTCTATCTCCATTACCCACGGGATCAAAATCTTCCCCCTATACCCGCTTCGTTGCAGGTATTACCTGCAGATACCCACGAGTGCCAGTTTTTTTGACATCCCTGATTGCCACTAGATGTTGCAAAAAAATTGGGTATAGTTGATGCTGTTTATCTTACTCAAAATTTGGCTATGAATAGCATATACTACTATGTCTAACAGGGAAAGCTTCAAGTTCCTCTTACTGAGCATGAGATTTCCCTTCCCCCTAAGCCCTAAACTTCAACTTGAGGACATGCCTTCTTTCTTCCTTACATATGATGAAGATCCAGCTTTGCTTGGCTTGGTAGTGGGTCAATTCTCCAACATCGACAAAGCTGATTGGGTCCTATGCAATGCACTCTACGAGCTTGATAAAGAGGTTATTAAGAGATTGTAGCGATATATGCATATTAGAGAAATTTATGTATATTTTACAAAATTACTCTTACTTAGTCCTTCCATTTTTTTTAATTAGTTCTTTTCAGTTATTCTTTCTCCTCTATTTAATAAGTGTATAACTAAAAAATAATAATAATATTATCTAAATTTTCTAAAAAAACAATTATTTGTGAAAAAATAAAATTTTAAAAGTAGACAATTATTTCAAGATGAATATAATACTATAGTAAGAGCTTTACTCTTACACTAATATGTAATCAATAGTTTCATTTAATCCAACGATTTGAGATTTACAATTTAATGAAAAATAAGAATAACAAATTATAGTTTTAATGAAGAGAAAAAAATAATAAATCCAATAATTAAATAAAAAAGAGATTTGACTATATAAGCTAAAAATTATAAAATAACAAAAAAAATATAAGAGTTAGTAAAATAAAAATTAAAAATTTCTGTAAAAATATTACATTTTTAATAAATTTAGTAACAAAGTATTTCTTTTTTAATTATTAATTAAAAAAGAAACATATATTTTTCACTAAAAGATTCTGTTACTTTTATTAATGCTTTTAATTTTCACTTCATTTACATTTTTATAGCTATTTGTTATATACTTTAAGGTGAAAATTTTTTACCTGAGTTTATTGAAAATATAAATATTTTTACATTAAAACTTTATGAAACAATTATAAAATTTAAATAAAATAAAAATTAAAAATATTATAACAATAACAGAATTTTTTAGTGCAATAAACAATAGAAATTCAAATAAAAGTCATGTTTTTAATAAAAAAGTTATAAAAAATATTAAAAAAATTCACATTGAAATTTTTAATAAACGATTATAGAAAAACATAAATAACATAAACATTTAAAATAACAATAAACATAGCGGAATTTTATATAGTTAGTGAAACATTTCAACAAAAATTATTTATGTTTCTCAATTATTTACTCCTTGTATTTTATCAAATATGCACTTTGATCTTTCTATTAATTTTTTCATCAATTATAAACAAAAATATCACACATTCAGGGTATCAAGTTGCATATTTAAGAAATTTCAGGAGATCAATTTGCATATGACTCAAAATTTCAGGGAGTATAGTACACTTATTTTGGGTAAATGCACATTTGCGAAGTTCGACGAGACAAGATGCACGTTTTTAAAATGTAAAAGTCAAAGTGCACATGGTCTATAATACAAGGGGTAAAGTGCAATTAATCCGAAATTTTTTTCATATTTTTAATTTGTTTATGCTATCTAAGTTTTAACTAGCTATTGCTATTGGATATTAATTAAATTTTTTTGTCAATACCACAGGTATTTTCCTACTAGAAGTAATCCTATTTGATTCAGACAGGGCCTTATCAAAATGTGCCTAGAGGGTGCCACAACGAGAAGTAACAAAAATATTGAAAAATATTCAATGGAGTTATCATCAATTTTTATTATTATAGGAAAAAATCATAAAAACCTTTTAATTTTGCAAAAACTAGTCTCTTAAAGAGATTGAATCAGGAGTTTATTTATGCATAGAAAACGATGGAAACTTAATTTTACTGCACCTCTAATACATTCGTTTTGTAATGGTTACCTTAAAACTTATTATGCAAATTAATTAATAACTTTAATAATATTTAATTTTTTTCCCTTAAAAATATAACAATTATTTATAAAAGAAAAAAATTAATATGATAATTATTTATAAAAGGAAAAGAAAGCAAAATTAATGTTACAATTATTTACAAGAGATAAAATAGAAGAAGAAACAAAATTTAAGAAAATCCAATTTTTGGCTTGACTTGCGCTCCTACATATCCTTTGTTACAATGAGGAACTCAAAGTCACGTAGTTCTTGTAGAAAATATATGTGCATTGAATTGATTTTATTTATGAAAGAGACTTTTATGCACTCTTTTTCTTGAAAAAAAAACAAAAAAGGAAAACTGCACAGGATATTTTTTTGGTTTAAAATCACTACTGTACAATACTTGGACTACTTGACTTGGGATAACTAAACACCTAGAACAAAACTTCAGAAAACGAAAAGAAAAATAAAATAAAGTAAACGAATAAACAACAAAATAAAAAAGACAAAATACAACAACATAAAAGAATATAAGAGGACCTTAAAAACTATTTGAGCTTTAACGCTCACTGGATCAAGGGAGACCACACAAACAACGTAACCTCGCAGCAACAAGGTTGGCTGTGGGGTAGGGTGGCATCACAGTGGCTTCGCCTAGCACATCATGGCTCAAGTGGTGGTTGCCATAGTCGACGTTGACGTCGACATCGACTTACGAGTAGAGGCTGAGTTGCGATTGTGACAGAGAGAAACAAACGTGTGCATGCAGGTTGATGGGGTTTCAAGTCGCGGATTGTCAGCCGCAGATCAAGGCGTGGATGAGAGTGTAATGAAGATGATGATAGCTAAGAGCGCTAAGGTGGTTCTTGGGTTGCAAGTGGTGAGGGGATATGGTGGCGGCTTTGTGGTGCAATGGTGAAGGTGAGTAAGGTATGGTGGATGGTGTTTTTTGATTATTATTGAATCCTATTGATGGTTCCCTTATGATCATTCATGTTGATGGTTCTCTTACGACTATACTAATTTTGACCTAAAATGCAATTAACTCCAAAATAAATTGATTTGATTTTGATTGATAAAAATTTAATTTAATTAACTTTGATTTTTGTTTGATTGAAAAATTTGAGTTGATTTAAAGGATATTGACGGAAAAATTTATGTTGACCGACACTAATTTAAAAGATGCTGATTGGGTACAGAATTTAAAAGATGCTGAGTTAATTTTTGAGTTTTTAATTTTCTTTTTATTTTTATTTTTTGAGTCAAGACATGCTACAAGACATGGACACAAAAAAAGATTGGGCCTTTATTTTTTTTGTCTTTTTTTCTTTTAAAAAATTCGGACGAAATATACTATTCACAGTTGCCCCTCTTTACTTGTTACTTATTAGAAAATACAAAATCACATGGTTTGATATTTTCGTGATAAGGAATTAGTAAAGATATGAATACATATTTTGTTTGACTGATGCAAGTAGATGTCATGCAAAATTGAAATTGAAATTGAAAATGCAGCCTTGCGAAATTGAAATTAGAATTGAAAATATAGCCTTGCAAAATTGTAATTGAAATTGGAATTGGAATTGGAATTGAATTTGAAATTGAAAATACAGCCTTGCAGAATTGAATTTGAAATTGAAAATGCAACTTTGCAAAATTGAAATTAGAATTGATATTAGAATTCGAATTGGATTTGAAAATGCAGCCTTGCAAAATTGAAATTGGAATTGGTATTAAATTTGAATTTGAAAATACAACTTTGCAAATTTGAAATTGAAATTGAAATTGAAAATGCAGCTTTGCAAAATTGAAATTGAAAATACAGCCTTAGAAAATTGAAATTGAAATTGAATTTGGAATTGAAAATTCTAGCCTTGCAAAATTGAAATTGAAACTAAAATCAAAAAAGGCTTATGGTGATAATGCAAAAGATAAATAACTATTGAGGATTTTGAAAAAAAAAAATTGCCTAGTTTAAGGCATCCAAACATTGCTCTTGTGGGAAAAATGAATGATATGATATGGTTATGATGATATGAAGAATGGGTTAGTATTAATGACATTTGCATTCACCTAGATGAGTTGATGATGCAAAAGATGAATGACAAGAAAGCGAAAAGAAAAATAAATTTGCTCCAATATGTAGTTTCCAAACATCACACTCTTGGAAAAATCCTTGTTAAATCCAAATTTGTTAAATTTTACGAGTCATTGCATTTAACCACCCTTTTGAACTGTTTGTCCTTGGCCTCACTTTGGCTTCTAACTCATGGCTTTGCATGCTGCAGAACCTCTCAGTAAACTGCTTGCTTCTTGAATTTTTACCTTGACCTTTATTTTCAATTGATTCTTGGTCTTACATGTTGAAAAGCCTTTTTTATGAACTGCTTGCTTCTTGAATTTCTGCCTTGACCTTCACTTTCAACCGATTCTTTATTTTGTCATGCTTTAGATCTTTCTTCTCTTTTGGTTTGGCTCTAACTTTTGCTTAGATCAATATTGCTGGTTTTCGATCTAGCAAGGCTTTTTTTTTTTTTTTTTTTTTTTTTTTTTTGCTTTGCTTTAACTTTTACCTAGACTGCCATTTCTAGTTTTCGACCTAGCAAGCTTTTTTATTTTTCTTTTATGCTCTAATTTTTGCCTAGACTGCCCTTTTGGGTTTTCGATCTAGTGAGCTCTTTTTTTTTCCCCTCTAACTTTTGCGTAGAGTACTGCCTTTTCGGGTTTTCAATCTAGCAATTTTTTTGTTTTTACCATAGTGTTGTGAATTCTAAATCTAATGTTTTGATTTTGCATGATTAAAAGAGAACATATGAACCAAGTAAAATGCACTCTTTGATGATGATGATGAGAGAGAAAGAGAGTAGAGAATGAAAGTAAGAGAGAAAGTCGAAGAACAAGACAAATTTATTAAGCTCAAAACTGGAAGTGTTTACAAGCCATGGACAAGTATGAAGAGATAGATGGAGTACAAAAAGGTTGAAAAAACTTGCAATGCAAATTTCACATAATTGACCCATTTCATTAACTCTTTAGTTACATCAGACCTGAACTAATGACCAGGACTACGATCCCTTGCTCTGCAACAAACAAATCTGCCTTCAACGATTGACTCCTCATGAATCTTCTTTGATCCTCCGTCATTAATTTGCCCCAGTTTAATATTCTTCAGATGTTTCTTGTTCATGTACCCTTTTGTTTGGCTTTACAAGTGATATACCTTTGCATAGGTTGCCTTAGCAATATTTTCGTTGCTATAACTTTTGCCTAGATTGCCCTTTTGGGTTTTTAACATTGCAAGCACCTTTTCTTTTCTTTATTTTTTGCCTAGACCATTTTTGCATTTTTGAGCTAGCTAGCCTTTTTATTTGTTTATTTATTTTTATGTTTTGGGCTCTAACTTTTGCCTAGACCAACTTTTTGGGTTTTTCAATCTACCAAGCCTTTTCTTTTTTTTTTTTTTAAGATATTTTTCATTATACTTGACTTGACTAGCTTATGAAGTTCTTAGTGCCTTCCTGCCTCAATTGTCTTCTTGAGTTGGGAAGTTATTTAGCTAAAATGTCTAAGCTAAAATGCTTTTCCCATCGTCTTCAGTACATTTATCCATGGCAGATCACCATTTCTTCTTAATCAGATAATCAGAATCAACTTCCTGGGTGTTCTTGCCTTCATACAATGAACATGAAATTTCCCGAATTGATGATTAAATTGGACTGAGTAGAGCAACATTTCACTCTTCAATTACAACTACCTTGCCATTTTGCCAGTAAGTTCAATATCTCAAATTGTTTGCATAGCTAAAGACCTTCACCATGCTCATGATCATTCATGTTCATTATAACAGAAGAATCAATTAATGGATTTTTCATGATTATTCACATGGGACAAAGATTCCGAAAGGAAGAAATGGCCTCGTAAAGTGTACAAAAGAAAGATAAAGTGTATGGACAAGACATGAAGGATAATATGTTGATTTGAAAGAAGAAACTATGCATCATCATTTCATTACTTCAGTGGTTCTCGAATACAAAACAAAGGCAATAAAAACCTATTATTCAATATCCAAGATACATCAAGTTAGATTAAGATTCACATCCCTAATCATCTAATGCTTATTCATTGCAATGAACACGTCTCTTCATATCTTCCAAAGCTTTGATGGACTTATCAAGATCGAGTGCTACAGCTTCTGCCAAGTAGAGGTAGCAGTGGGGTGGGTTGCAGTGGGTTTAAGCCCAACCCGACCTGCCCAGTACCTTATTAAACACTCATCAACCTGCCCCACACCCTATTCATAGGTTTTAACAATCAAAACTCGAAACCTACCTACAAAGAATCCATCCTAAGCCCTACCTTACCCACCTCTACCCACTACTTTTCTTTAAAATCCGAAAAAATTATTCTAAAACATAATAATACAACATAATACTCAAACATAACAATTATAGAAATTAAACCAACATCATATCCAGTCGTAACATCTAAAAATAGGAATTGAAAAATAACAAATAGCAAACTAAACAAATCTAACACTGTTATTTAAAATATAACAAACACAACACTTTATGTCTAGTCTCACAACTCTTCAACAGCCATCAATTTGCAATGTTCGCTTCTCCACCAACCATGTTTGATTGATAATCAGTTACTTCATCTACAGATTAAATAAAAAGTCGATTAATAAATCAAATAATATTATCTCAAAATCAATATCAATGAAATAAAAAATTAGATAAAATATATAAGCCAATTTACCCGAACTTGCCCACAACTAATTTTGAGCACACATTAAAGCTTATATTGTGTTTTCATTTAGGCTACCATGATGAGGACTAATCAAGCTACCACTCCCACTTAAACCAGATTCAATAGCAATAGTAGACACAGGGATAGCACATAGATCTTTAGCAATTTGTTGAAGAGTTGGATACTTGGCCCCATTTACTTTCCACCAAATCAAAATATCAAAATCAGGTGTTCTTGGAACAACATCTTCCTGTATATAATAATCAAATTCAGTTTTTACAAATGAGCCCCTTGTATTCTTCTTATTTCTAATATATAATTGAAAACCAGCATCATCATCTTGATATGCAAAAACAATGAGTTCTTGTGTAGAAAGATCTTGCATATTACTTGAAGAACTTGGCTTTTGTTGGTACTCATTAAGCAAGTCATAGCATAATTGTTGAATTCTTTGAACTTGCTTTGAACTGTCAATTGGATTTGAATACAATTTTAAGAACTTATACTCAAGCATAGCAGTCTTATATCTAGGGTCTAGGACAGCAGCAACACCCATAATGCCATGAACTTCATCCCAATACTTTTCAAATTTCCTTTTCATATTACATGCCATATGACTAATCAATGGATTAGGAGAAGCAATCCATTTTTCCAATGCCAACTTTATTTCACAAATTTTGTTAAAATATATATTAGCAATTGGAAATTGTGTCCCAAAAAATAGTTGAGTCACATCATAAAACACTTTCAACTTACCACAAATTTCCTTAGCAAGCTCCCACTCCTCATTACTTGGCACACTTTTATATTGAGGTTCCTGTCACCTTAAACAAGGAAACACATCTTTATTAGCAACTAGTTGAGTTCCATCTAGTTGAATAATTAGCAGCTAATTTTTTTTGGTGAATGGAACTCCTGTTTTGCTACACCAAGTCACAAAATGTTTCATGCCTTTTAGGGGTTGCACTCCAATATAATACACTATGATGAATATTCTCCACACTTTCCTTAACTATATCCAAACCATCTTTCACAATTAAGTTCAATATGTGAGCAGCACAATGCATATGCAATAATTTACCCCCCAATAACAAATATCCCATATCCAAACGATACAACAACACATCAATCATGGTATCATCAGTAGAACAATTATCCAAAATAATGGTTGATGATTTTCTATCTATGTTCCATTCCAACAAAATCTTCATTAATATGTGAGTGAGTGCTTCACTTGTGTGAGGGGTCGGAACATAAGAAAAGCTAAAAAGGTAAAAGAACATATATATTATGAAATGATAAAAAACCATTAAACCAATATTAAAAATAAGAAAGATATTCAAAAAATACCTCAAAACACACATTTGCAATTACCATGAGCTATTAATGTAGTGTGTCATGACACTTACGTTTCCTTTATTTTGATTGGAAGTCCACATGTCAGTGGTAATTGCCACTTTACTTCCATTTTTGTCCAATGCCTTAGTTGATCTAAGCTTTTTTTCCTCATACATTTGAAAGATGTTTTTCTTGATTGTGTTTCGACTAGGCCCCTTGAATGAAGGCTATAAAGCCGCAGCAAACTTTCTTAATGCAACGTATTCCACTACACTCATTGGATATTCATGCATGATAATCATCTTGGCAAGACACTTTCTTGCATATGCTAGATCAAATGTAAAATTTTCTCCACTTTTCCCTTGTTTCATAAAACATTCAGTAATAGTTGATTGCCTTAATTAAGTTGGCTTGCTTTATTCTCTTACAATAGTGAAGCACATGATTTTTCAATGTGTTCATCCCATTCCTTGGATTTGCTCTAAGTATGTTGCCATAATGATTGCATTTTGCCTTCCATTCTCCATCTACTTTATATCTTTGAAAATATTGTCCAAAAAACACTCTTAGTATTAGATTTGTTGTCATCTTCAAGCGTGTCTTCTTCATCAATTGGGATAGTATTAGATGTTGCTTCTATATTGGATTAATACTTTCTCTTGTAGGAATAGAACCCTCATTAGGTGTCATGGCATCATTCTCCATTTGAAAACAAATTTACAGCACCCATATAAATGATAACAAATATTAATTCAAGGTTTCAAATAGAAGAACAAAGCATGAACATGAGATAGCATTCACTAATTTGTCTTGGTCATGAAACATGAGAAAACATGAAATGAAAAAAGTTGAGAAGGAAAAACAAAAAGGGAAATTAAATATTAGAAAATAGTGAGGGAAGCTTTAGTTAGGTTGTTCTGTTGTTCACGTAATGGCAGTGATATTCACATCAAACACATGGAAGCAAATCATTCAAATCAAATCATTCAAATCAAGGACATTCAGATCATTCTCCAATGCCTAGGTAAGAAAACATATATGCTTTAATTAAAACTAAAAACCTATCATTCTAACAAGCCCTGCACAGAAGATCAAACCAAATAAGTGAACCCTGGTTTGGACTTTGGAGTTCGAACAATAGAGCCCACAGTACAACTGAGTGCACTATCAATACAGAAATAGAAGCAAAAAAACAAGTGTTCCATTTATTTTTGTACCCACTCACCCTTAGGATATGATTGATATTTCCAGCAAAGTATGTAAATTAGTAAATCCTTTTATAAGTGATTGCATATTACACACATGTCAAACCCTACCTCCCAAAAATAATAATGAAAACAAAAAATTAAATGCCTCACAGCAAGAAAATTAAATGCATTTGAAAAGCAAATTATTTTCTTCCTCTCATTGCTATCTTTGTATTGCTTAAACCTGACAAATATTAAAAGAACTCTTCAAGGCTGATAATGACTCCACGCGTAGAGCTTGTTGTTATTTGTTAACTAATTTCTGTCTCTTCTGGCTAGGTAGAAAAAAACGTAACATTATTCCCTTTTTCAATACATACAAAATGTGTTTTCTTACTCATTGAAAGTATGGGTACTTTCTAGGCTCGTGTTATGTTGGTCCCGAGCTAGTTTGGGAGTTGGTTACTCCCTTTTTAAAAATATTTCAATAATGTATGCTGGTAACCGTAGGATGGATGTTGTTTTCAATCAGACAGCTGTTATTGTATGTGTTGGTTTTAGTTGTAAAAATGATATTAAAATATTGGACTTCATATTTGCAGACAAGTCCGTAGGGGTTTCTTCTGCTGTAGTGGGCTATGTACAGGACGGCTGAGCGTTGATGGTTGTGGGCGACGGAGGTGGGCAACGGAGTTTCTTCTGCTGTAGTGGGCTATGTACAGGACGGCTGAGCGTTGATGGCGGTGGGCGACGGAGGTGGGCGACGAAGGTGACCTCTCCGGAGACAGAGCAAGCGTTGAATCGAGTAAACAGGAGGCAGCGGAGAACGTATCTATGTAAGTTGAGAAGGTATGTTCTCGGGAGCCATGTTATCGATATAGATGGTTTAGGAGAGGTTAGTAGGTTTGGGCTTCAGGCGTCGGTTCTGGCGAGGTAGCCCCTTTGGTGGCATTATGGTGAAGTTGGTTTGTGGCGTTCGAGGGTGCATTTGGGCATTTTTAGTCGTGTTGGAATAATGTTATGGTATGATTAATGTTTTGAAATTAGTTGCAGTAAAAGATTGCCATTTGAGATTCCAAGAGTTGCCATTTGATGTGTAGTGTTATCAATTGTGTAATTTCTGTGATAGCTGGCATTAGACACCTCGTTAGCACAGTCATTTTGTTTTTAGGCTGAAAACTGAAGTGTTTGAAAAGTTTAATTTAAATTTTTTTGTTAATGATGTTATTTGGTTGGTTCAACGTACTACTACAGCTGAGATTTGGTATTTTAGTTGGTAAGATTGGGTAGGGGAATTGTACAATTGGTATGATGGAAGTACGGATGATGAGAGCGAGTAGCAGATTGTAAGTGGCGGCCAGTGGTTTACATTGTTAATGGAGAAATATGGAGACAATATTGAGTGAATTGAAGTAAGCGAAGTCAGTGAATTGGTGTTTGGACAACCAGAGTGAGGTGTAAGTGGAAAAGGAATGATGAGGATGTTTTGATTGAAGAGCAGAGGATGAAATTGAAAGAGAATATCTGGGCTTGGGGTGTCAACTGCCAAGTAAGGAATGAGCAGATAATGATACAGCTACTGATTATACTGTATAGTAATATCCCATGGGAAGGAATATTTATTTTTGGTTGGTTATCAAAGTTGTTATGATTTTGCATAAATGATAGTTGTTATAAGCATCGATTATCGTATTTGGCGAACGTCGGAGAAGAAATTAGGAAAATTATCCGTTAGTGAGGGGGAAGTGTTGCGAGCGTGGAATTGTTCCTGTATATGCATTTGTTAAGAGCATTGTCGTTTGGGAATGGCAGTACATTGAACAACCGGACTGTTAGTATAGAGCCTTGATTCCATTAAAAGTTTGGCTATGGTTGTCTAATTTGTTCATTTAGTGGAGGGAATAAATGGTGACCCGTTGACAGCGAAATGTTGAACGATAAATTTGCTAATATGAAGCATGTATGATGTTGAGATGGCGGACTTGATAATGAAATTATGTATTGTCACGACTTGTCTGATTGGCGCTAATGTTGGTAAATGTATGTGAGTGAAAAGTAGATTATAGCGGGTTGGACGTGTGTTGGGCCTAGGATGAACTTATCAGAATATATCCAGCAATAAGCCCATTCATAAAAAAATTAATCGAACAATAAGGCTTTGTTAGTAGAGTTGGAAGCACTTAGACCATTACATTTGGGCTTTGACACAACGTAACAAGAAAAGAAGTGAAAAAAATATCTTAATCATTATATCGTCCGTGACATTAAGATGCCAATTGGTTGTGTCGATAACAAAAATAGAACTTAGAAGGATTTCAATGAGAAACAGTATGCAAAAATTTGCTTGTAGTAATAGGTACTTTTGTGGTTTATGATGTTTAATATTTTGTTGTTTTCGGAAGGATTATGATGGTTGAGGTCACGAATCAAAGCACATCTGGGTTCATTTTAATAATATGATGATTGACAAATTGTGCTAGGAAGGGCTAAAAAAGATAGCTTAATATTTGAGACCTACATCCCATGAGAGAACCGACATACAACATCCAGTCCAGAAAATCGCGGCAACAAAAGCACAAAATTAAGTTTACAAAAAGTAGAAAATAGTATTAGAAAATGTGGACTTGTAAAGTTGCTGGGTTATCTGCAGTAAGCTCGAAGACACATACTTGACCTGGTTTCAAGTTACACTCGCTTGCAAAATTTGACCATCCACCAAATAGGCATCCAGTGTTTTTGTTCTTGTATGATTTGAACTTTAGAGGCCATTCTCTCTGTCCATGCCGGAGCAATACGTTATGCTCGTTCAACCTTTTGTTGTGAGTGAATCTCGGGACATTTGCCTGGAAAAGATAAGTGAAACATGGATAAATTATAGTGATATTAGGACCTCTTGTAGGTAGAAGTGAGGAGTTAGAATGGTTTACCAGTATCCTTGCTGAGAGAGTTCGGACAGTTATGTCGAAGGCAAAAAAAGGATTGTCGGACTTGAAATTTTGGATGACGTGTTTGCCTTTGGCTGATTTTGCCACATTTATGCATGGAAGGGTTGGAGCGTTCTTAGTAGATGTTTGACCAACTTCAAATTGGTGTTTCTTGTCCATGTTCAGACAATCAAAGTGGGTATATGGAATCTCACAAGTACTGAGATCATATACGAAGATAGAGAAGTTCGAGGACCCATTATACTGGAAGATGATGAAAGAACCTATGTCGAGTTCGTAGTGGTTGTAGAAGTCTTTCCATCCTTCTTCCAACGAGACATTCCTACGATCCATTTTTTTGCAGTAGATTGGCTATTCAATTCCATTTGGTGTTGTCAACATGAGTGGATTTGTGAGTGTGTGGTGAAATAGCTTTGAAAACCTTTTCGGTAAAACCTAGCAGGAAAGGAAGAGGAAAATTAAGAAATCGAATAAAGTAGTAAGTGTAGTTTACTAATAAACCTACCATGGTGTCATGTTCTCTGTCGACGACGATCCTGAAAAATCGAGATGGTGTAATCACGTGATCAGCAGCCATGTCCTCGAGGGAGAGATAGTGATAGTGGGATTTTGTAGAGCAACGGTTAGAGGGACGGAGGGTGTGGGAAGCGAGCAGAGTAACGGAGAGCAAGAATAATGAAAAGCAGAGAAGAGGAATAGAAAAAGGACGATATTGGAGGAATTGAGAAGCTGATGCAGTTACGCATAAATGATGTTTACAATTTAAGATGTTAATTATGAATAAAATTGGGGGTGGTTGTGAGAGGCTGTTGAAGTGACCATTCGCAGTAGTCTCGATAATGGAAGTTTTTATTTCTGTGTCAGTGGGTTATGTCAGTGGGAAGATATAGGGAATCCAGAAACCTTTTCAACTACATTGCTCGGATACTAGGGGTTTTGCGATTATGGTCAGCTCTTATATTCGGTGTGGACAAATGATAGATCGACTGTTAATGGGCTGTTGATGATTTTAATCTGGTGAGGCGGATTGTTGGGTTGAGCGGTTGTTGGGCTTATTTTGAAGCCGGATTGAAGGTTGGGCTTAATCGAAAAGGTTTGTGAGAACAAATTTAATTTCATTAAAATGTGGCAAAAATAAGGTTTTGGGCGGAACCGAAATGTATGAATACTGACCCAAAAAAGCAACAAAAGTTTTGGGATGATCCAAATAAATGGCACAGATTTTAACAAAATAAAAAAAATAAAGGGCAAAGATAATTTAATATGATTAAAGTGATTGATAGTGTAATCCTCAGTAAGATGATTTTTAAAAGAGAAATATAAAAGAGAATATGATATTTTCTGGATATCAAAGTGTAATCCCCAGCGACATTCAGATACTAGGTTCGATCCTCACTTCCATCACCTATTGGAAACAAAATAATTTATAGATTTATTTGTTTAAATACAAACAAAATAATTTATAAATAGATATTATAGATATATTTCACTTTAGTTTTAAGAATTTTTTTTAATTATAATACTAAAGAAACAGATAAAGGTAGAAAACAAACAATTTCTTGATTAAATTTTACAATAATATGTTCAAAAGTATTAATATATAAATTTTTTTCTTTTTTTAATGATGTGTACGATAATGTGTATATTATGACAATTTTTTTTAGTGTGTATACAATAATTGCCAAATATATGCAAAAAAAAATCAATTGTGAAATAGAAAATTGCAAAAAAAAAAAAGAAGGGAATAAAATGTTGCACAACCAGAATCGAACGCAGGCTTGGGACCCTGTGTGCTGCGGCAATTGCGCATTGGAGTACCTGTGACGAGACAAATGACAGTTATCAAAGCAGGGAAATATGAGTTGGACTTATCATATTTACAGGCTAGGGTAGGACAGTCTGATCTGATGCACAGTACTAGGAAACATAAAAAGTCGAGCTGTGTGAGAAATCGGAGGGCACGCCACTGTCGTTTAGTGGATTGATCGAATAATTTGGATCTCTTTCAACACGAAGCATGCGCATTGAATAATTTTTTTTGGACAGTACATGACAAGTCCTTTCCAGCTATACAAAGACTATGCTTCTCTGCATGCCATGAACAGTGCATGCTGCAGAAATTAAAGCCATTACAACCATTCGAGTAAATACAGCAAGTGATAATGTTAGGGTGGAAATCTTATCTACCAATCACAAGGCAGCTTATTGGCCATGTCAGACCCCTACCTTATCAACTTCAGTCGAAGTTATCCCTATTTAAATGGACCTTGAGCGGAGAGGATACTCGTTGTTGGGTCGGTATAGACACAACCAACATTTGTTTTCCATGTATATTTGTAGGAATAAATAAGACAGCATGCAGAACATGATCCCCAAATCTTTCCCAAGTCTTAAAAGAAATTGGGAATGGGTGGATTCGGCAAAATTTATCGGTAGTATAATCGATAAATAATCAAGATTTCAAGGGGATCAACGACTAGTTCTGAGTAGAAGATTGTTAATGCAGCAAAGCATTAGAGAAAGTGAATGCTTTCTCTTGAAAATTGAATAATACCTCTCGTTCCAGAGGAATAAAGCCATCCTATCTACTAAATTACAGGTCAGTTTTCGAGGCAATACTTGTATAGGTTAGAAGGATTGGTAAGAATTAAAATTTGTAAAAATATCAATAAAATTGTTAAGAATTAGTTGTATAATTTTGATAATTGAATTACTATCAAATTTGGTCACAAATTATCTATCTACAAAATCAATGTAAAAATCAATTTGTAAAAGTCGATAATATTTATGTAATTGTAATTTGTGATTATTTAAATTTCATTTTGAAATTGATTGAATGTATCTTCTTTAAAATGGTTGATTTAATGTGGACATTTTGCCAGAATTACGGTAAAGCAATTGGGCTGTTACACGTTGCCTTCATTTTGTTTATTGGGATTTTGACATGTATGTATTTGAAAGTAGTTTTATTTAGTAATTTAATTTCATTTTCCATTACGTTAAGCACCGTTGAGGAAAATTGAATCGATTATTTAAATATCACCGTTGATCCAAATTTTTGTAACCATCCGCATATATTGACTCGGTTTAGATCTGACCATTTAAATCCAAGGTCATTAGATGCAAAATTCGACCTTTTAATATCCAAGCGATAGGAATAGAAATTAATTAAGAGCATATGTGGAACAAAATTTTCTGAAATTGTTATAATGTTTAAAAATATGGTAGGATAACAATGGGAAATTTTCGAATTACCAATAAATTGTGATTAAATGTGACGAACAAAAAGTATTGGGCCGAACCGAAATGAAGGACCAGTGACCGTAAAAAAAAAAAGTGTTAGGACCATCGAAAAAAGGGCATAACTAATTTAAATTTGCTTAACATGCTTGGTTATCTTGTGACCGAATAAGAAAAAAAAAAGATGGTTATCTTCTATTTAATAAGATGATTTTTAAAAGAGGAGTAGAAAATAGAAAAGGAGCCATGAACAAATGTTATGAAGTTGTTAATTAACCTCCATTCCAGACGATAATCACGAAGCACATTCGGTTGAAGTGGAGTGAACTCCCAATCAAGCACCCTATATACATAAAACTGCAAATAAGCATACGGAATAAATCCAACATTTGCCTAGTCTAGTCACTCTCCGTCAAAGGTTGCGTAGTTGATTCCGCAGCCATTGCTACCGGCAATCATAACGTCCATGAAAGGAGTTCCGAAGAACTTAATGACAAATATGTATCCAATTCCGACGTTGTAATGTTCTGCAAATGTGAGCCACCCTTCAGTGAAAAAGAGTTGTGTATCCCTTTGGTCGCATCTGACTTGCCATTGTCTCCCAGTGGGGGTCCTGAGAATGCAATTGTCTGGGAATGTGTTTCCACATGTTTGTCTAACCACGACGGGAAGTCGCTTGAAAAGATAATCACAAAAGAAATAGGTTACAATTTCGACGTCGAATTCGTGGAGTGGGTTATAAAAATTAAATGAATCATGAATACAACATAAAAAGGTGTATACCATTTCGGATCGGTTGTTGTCGTGCATAATCAACAGGAAGTGGAACGGTTGGAATGCAGTATGACGCCTACGAACAGGCAACGGTTGGCTACTGCAAAAATGGTGAATCATAGATTACGCGCAAAACATTGCAACCGTTACGTGCATTCCAGTCCACAAACAGCTTAACCAAATAAAAGGATATTATTGGAGAAATGAAGTGGCAACGGAGGTCATACCTTCGAAGTCGATGCGGCATCGTCGAAGCTCAACAGCAAATTTTGGGGCAGTATGGTTAGGGAGGAATGGGGTGATTTTGTAGTAATGAATTGGGGGAAGTGGGAAAAAGGGAAAGTTGCCACCAGTGACCCATTTTGTTTGGTTGATTAATTTATTAATTTATTTGTGGAGACCCGTTATTGGTAGGTAATGGTTGATTTTTTTTGTGATTTGTGCATTTCGAAAATGCAATTAACCTCGATTCGGAGAAGGAAAATTTCTGATTCCAATAGAAATGACATTTGCGCAGCCGAGGTTTCTGTGATGAGGCAAATGACAGTCAACAAAGCAGGGGAAGAGGAGTTGGGCTGGTCAAAGTGACAGCCTGGGTGGGATGGCCTAATCTGATGCACAGTATTTTTAGACAGTAATAGCTAAGATGTGGCAGATATCGGAGGACAGGCCAGTGTCGTATGCTATACGCATTCAGTGGATTGAACAAATTAGTTGGATTCATTTGAACAGGTAAGTTCGAAATTGCGGATAAACAAGTAGTGGGCTATAAACCAAAAATTTATGAGAAAATAATAATATGTTGCGGATAAAGTAGTAGTGGGCAATAAACCAAAAATGACTTGTCAGTATCACATTAAACAAATAAAGGATTAATAATTATTAGACTCATTGACAGTTCTCTGATATTTTTTACTAATTTTTTTATTAAGATAATGAATTGACGTTGCAGTGGTTACCCTAATTCTACCACTGCCCCAATAGCCACCTTGATCAAAATGATTGACAGTGCACGTTGATCGGAGAATGCAGACTTCCATTGTGTGGGAGGAACAGCAAAAACATCGTACAGAAATATAAAGAGCGGGTCGAAATTACATTAACGATAAATGATGGTTACATTATAGGCAAATTACACTACAATACAAGCTAAAAAGATGATTAAACATAGCACTGATATGGGTAATTCTCAAATTAAAAGGACAATAAGTACTGACGGCATGGGTATTTTGTTGTTGGCACTACACAAGGATGACCTTTATGATGAAGGCAGCTACAAGTATACCGAAAATAATGAGAGTAATGTTCATTGTGCAAACGGTTGATCCATGTTCCAGACGATTGGGTTCGATATGGTTACACGCCTGTTCGTGGTTCAGTGGGATTCCGAGTTGAGGAGGGTAGGGTCCAATCCGGTTTAAGGGTTGGTCGTGCTTCTTCTGGTTTAACGGCTCGTCGATTCGGTTTAACGGTTGATGCGAAGGAATGTTCGACGAAAATAATGTCCAAGCATGTTGTGCTTCGTCAAGGGTGTTGTAGGATTTGTATGAACACCCACTGAACCCATGAACTTGAGCATGACACTCCGCCCACGAATAGTAAATCCCAGGATGGCGGCCGGTGAATACCACATACAACTTGTGGCTGTTTGATCGTCTCGCAGCCATGACCATGCAAACGCACGTTGTTGATATGTAACTGTGGGTGGATCGTGTAAAATGGAAGGAGCTTGAGTCCAATATTTAATGTGAGATGCAGTGTGTACGTGGCCATCAAGGCTAAGTAATAAATTTAAAGAATTTATAGCATAAAATATTGGGAGCTGTGTGAGTAAAAAATTGGTTTGCATGAATGGGGATTTTGTGGAAATGTTATATGGGTTGAAGCGTTGTCATATAGCGTAGTTTTGGCTGAGAATCTGGTGCAGGGTCCACTATGAAATAAGGCCAGGATATGGTTAATTCCTTCGAATGCGGACCTGAAGTGAACTAGTTTGTGCAACTTGGATGGGGCAATTCGAAACGGTTACGGTTAGGATTATCGTTAAAGTATTGATTCTTATATCGACAATATTTACAAAAGGTTTGGACTGTAAATTTATTTAGACGAAAAGAACAACTATGGTAAGTACATAGGGGTAGAAGATTGAAAATCAAATTGCTTTCCTACAGAAGTATTTTTGTGTAATGAAGTTGTCACTTTTTTAAGAACCACTGCTGTTGCATTTAGTAATTAGGCAAAACTATGCTAACTTGTGTCAAATATTAGAATCAACAGTGGAAGACGAAATATGTACGAAGCAATTATTCTTAATAACATTATTGTGATTTGTTTTGTGTACACTGTTGTTGGTAAACCCAAACGGTAATGTTGAACATATCTTTCAATCAAGTGATAAAAAAAAAGAACATATTTTTCAATCTTTCAATGTTGAAGTTGCGACTACAGGCTTCAGGCTTAAGTGAATATATTAATCATTTTGAAGTTAGGAAATTTATTTGGAACATTACAAGTTATTAAGTTCACGGTTAAGTTCATAATTAGCACAAATTTATGATGAAATATCAATGCCACGATTTTCGATTTTATGAATTAGACACCTTTATATATACGTATCTAAGATTCATCTATTTGTCTATTTAGACACCTTTATATATACGTTCGTTAGCAAGCATAGTTCCTTGACAATGATTGTGAGTTTGGATGCAACCACGAAATTGGTGGATGCCTGAATGGTTTTACTTCAAAGTCGCTAGCCCTTTGACAATGACTCTGACTTTGGATTCTTCTCTTACCATAGTTCAAGGCTGAGTATTCTTGCAGGTCACAGACCCTGACTCATGTTGGGAGTTGCAGGCCTTTCGTTCGGTGAGGGTTGTCAGTGTCGACAGATATCCAAAAATGTAAACATGTACAAGTTATGACCGCATAGGACTGGTTTATTTTTTTTCCATGTACAGGCTGTAGACGTCTTACTTCGTAAACGATCGATGGTTTACCTTAAATATGGGGTTGAATAAAGGCAACCGTAGTGGAGTCAGATTTGGCAATAATTTAAGCAACTATGGGGTCAAACTATCACGTTGAAGCCGAACCAAGATCTCAACTTCGTTCACCATCTGGTTACAACGATTGCAAGATTAGTCGGCTCCAAACCCGTTGGTTTTACTAGGCATATTGCTGGGCATTTGTAGTACGTAGTGACAGTGAGTTGTAGACGTCGTTAGGGTTGATGGCTTGAGCCGCAGGCATTCATTGCATTGCCGTTAGGGTATATGGCTTGAGTCACAGTCATTCATTGCATTGCCGTTAGGGTATATGGCTTTCATTTTACTAGGCATATTGCTTGCTATTTTCTGGGATTAATTAGACGGGCATAATTAGCTTCGAGTGAATAAAATTAACCCTTGTCGACATTTTAGTATTTTAAAACCGCATGGTTTTCATGCTATTCAAATCATCACTTGCCACATTTACACTTATTTGTGATTTCAACGGAAGAAAAATTACGGGAGATGATTATTATAGCATGTATAGAGGAGATAGGTCATGTCATATATTACAGCATTTAATTGATAGGTCATGTCCAAATTGCTGGCCCAACATTTAGCCCCAAGATTATAGATGATTTAAAAAATATTAGCACAAAATGATAGTTATAGATGATTTGAACCAAGCTTCAACCTCATTACCACACGCCCATTATCCCACTTTAGTTTGACAATTATGTCGACATTCAACACTTGAACCAAGCTCGAGGCCTGGACAATTACAATGTTTTATATAAAATAATGATTTATTTGCTTTTATCCTTACACTAAAATTTGTATTACACCCCAAACAATTCTAATATCCGTTCTACTAAGGTGGAGTATGGATTATTAGGAGACATACTAGTTAACCACACAACCTAGAACATGTACGACAATAGTGAAAATTTGTCGAAACCGAAATTATGGACTATCAACCCTAGCCATTGATATTATGGGATGCCAACCTTAATTCTTGCTTAAGTCGTGCATTGTCCATAATGAGGTTTTTCAATCTTTCAACCTTAAGGGCCGCCACAAGATCCTCATACAAAGCAATATTGTGGTGGTTAAAGTCTTCAATCGTTCGACCTGAGCAAGCAAGTAATCGACGCAACAGAACCATTGCAACATCTGCACTTGCCTTGTCGTCTATGGTTGCATATCAGCCCCTTGACACTGGAGGAGAGCCGATCAACCTAGTTGGCAACGATCTCTGGATACCGGAAGAATGTTTGACCTTTGTGGACCCTAACATCCTACTTGGTGTACCATGGTGTTTGTATGTGCAGTGTGTTACAAGCTTGATGAAGCATACTTTGCATGCTAAATTGTATAACAAATTCATGATTGGGTCTCTCGTCAATGCATTCCATTGCAATCTGACCTACCACAACAAGTAAGCGAGCTAATTGTAAAGGTAAGAACTGAAATATAAATATTAAAAAATAGCTACAATTATATTCAAAAATGTATTTATTGAATTAGAATACTTCTTATAATAATCAAATATTTAACAAATTAGAATTAATTCTTATAAATTTAGGACATATTTCTATGAATTTATAAATATCAAATTTTTAATTCACAAATATAAAAATTAATTTATATTACAGACAATATTATCATTTTTTAAATTTTATTCATAATGTCAACAATAAAAAACTAAACCTACTTAATATAGAGCGAACTGTGTGTTAGTTTCCCATCCATCGACCATGTCATTCATCATGAATGGGTTGAGGGTACCACTGGCTTGAGTAGTTGACCAAGCAGCTTCAGCCTCCTCCAATGAGGGGAATGCCTTATAAGCACTACCCTTATAAGTGTGCTACATTCGTGGCTTCAAATGGCTGATACAAATATCACTAACCATTATAAAAGCCATTGTATTCTTCATTGTCGTATTGTTGACATTAAATTCCTTGACAAATTGTTTACAAAACTAAAAATGTTTTATATCATTTAACTGATGAGAAGAGATAATTTGCACCATATGAATTTAAAATTAAAAATTTAAAAATGTATTAAAAAATAATAACTTCAAAAAATATAATTATTTTTCCACCTCGTTATATTCTGTCACAATCTTAATAACAAAAAATATTAAAATTAAAGTGAATATATTAATATGAGTTTATAAATTATTTTATTCCAATTCATTATAGCCTACCCCCTTGCTTGTTTGAACCTAATTAATGAATGGGCTACCAGAAATGATTGTTTTTTTGTTTTTGTGTGTTTACTCCACTACTCGTTCGTGGCAGCCCAAAAAGTATAATGAACCGTGTCTGAACCATTTACCTAAGATGTGCAACGGGGACTTCTTTTTGTACTGTAGACCATTCCTCGATATGACCAAAGCTGTCCTTTTTCATGCAAACCTCGGATTGCATATCCCTAACACCATCACATACAGCAAATGTTCCCACACACAAAATGATAGTTAATGAATCCGTACCATTGTCCACGCATTTGAACCGTTGACATGCAAACTCTAGATACGACATTCATAAAAAAGACCGCCCCACGTACACCTAATTGTGGTAGACAGACCTGCCCAAACGCATTGCCTCAGACCAAAGAGTTCCCATTGCGTGGCTGAATTTATTGTATCCCTTCAAAAGCCATTCATATATTCATTCACCACCAAACTCGAAACCGACCTAACTGAGCAATCCATCCCATTGCACTAGAATCCCACTCACCCAACAGCCAAGGACGAGGTCTCAAACCATCTACGGACGCGGTTGAAGGTGATGCAACAGTTAATGCGACCTCAGATCCTGCCATGTGCACAGAGTGAGTTATTCTACTTAATGTTCTGTTCAAAGCAATAACCACCCCCGCGTAACAGTATGCTATGTCGAACAGGATTGGAAGTGACCCATTGCTAGGCAGTAATGGCCAGGGCGAACGACCAAACAACACAGCATTCATTGAAGTGAAAGTTTGCAATGTTAGGTTTATATTTTGTACTCCAAATTAATTTGTTTGGTCCAAAATTAAATTCTATTCGATTGTTTGAAGGAATTCAATGGGCGCCACCAACTCCTATTTGACTGGGAAAAAATACCTCATGGAACCATGGAACAAGTTTTGGTCGCAGTACATGTACAACAACCTTAAATGCACAAAAAAACCTAACCCTAGTTACCGCCTATGATTAATCTTGTATTATTATTATGATATGTCTGTACGAATCCAACCATAATGTTTTAATCCTTCTAAATGACTGGACCGCGCACAAGCTTTGCAAAAAAAGGTTGAAAACCATGGTCAAACGACATCCACTGTTTTGACTATGTTACGAAGGATAGAACAAAAGCTGGACCACGCAGAACAGCGAAGCGATGGAGCTCAACACCCCAGGAATGGCACCAAGAACGTAAACAAGGGACTGGCAAAGGGCATCGAATTCACACAAGAGACAAGTAAGGCCATGGGGGGAAACCAGGCTGTCCGGCGTAGACTTAAATCCATTCTTCCTCAGCACCTTGATATGACTATTAGGACTGAGGTCTCTGACGGCGAAGATGATCTACAAGGGGTTGAAAGCTGCCCGAACGGCGTACCTAGAGAAAAACCCACTTCGCACCAAACCAAGAGCGTAGGAAAGGCTATCCACAAGGGAAAGTACAAAACGAACGTGAATCCAAGTCAACCTCGTAAAGCTTTAACACCCGGAGCGAGCAACTTCCGAAGGCCTTTCTCACCCAAGGTATATGAACACTACCTTATGGCGGCTTGTGGCCTATTGGGGTCTCTTTTATGCGTAAATTCTAACCCAGCAGGAATGCCGATTTTCAAATTGTTGGTATTTTTACTCAAGAAAACAAATGGACTACGACGACCAAATCGATATTTGGGCTGATCCTTGACCCATGAATGAACAATTTCAATCATTCCAGTATTGTTAACACAGCAGGACGTTAAAAGTTCCAACTCGTCTTATCGAATCAATTAATTTGGCTTACTGGCAATTCATGAAAAATTGCTGCTTATGACCTTATCCCAAATATCACCCACCTTCACATAACTAACTGTAATTGGTCTCAAAATTCACTCCCCCCCTTCTACAGCCAACTGGACCGTCGGCACCTGTGTCAACCGTTGGACGTAAATTATTTTATACACCTGCTAATGCATTGCGGCCGGCAAAGATTCCGAAGCATGATGATACACCTTTGATAGGAAAAACTCACACCGTCGAAGAAACCCCTTCAACATATGAAGCGGTCCACCAGAGCGATGAACCGGAGAGAATGGTTTTCCATTTCTCAATCGTGAAGGTATATTACGGAATGAACAAAATGAGGTCACATAATCTGTATTGATTTTATTTAGTAATTTTTTATGCCACATTCAATATGAGTATTTACTGGTGTACCCTATTCTCAATTTCACTGGGCCATGAAGTGCAAATTCAAGCCCACTCCTAAAATGTGACTTAGATCGGACCAAATACAAGCATGTGCCTATGTTTTTGCTGTCGACTTGGACCCATTGTAAGTTTTATTAGTGTTTAAATCTTTTGTCCGTTTTTGTCCAAGCCGACGGCTCAGCAGGCCCACTTCCCCATGGCTATCAGGGCATGAGCCCACTTAAAGAAACTGGCCTGTACACTTAAATTCACGTACACTGCTCTTGTTGTCCATTACTCTATGGAATACGTTATCCTTTAATTTTGGTAAAATTATAAACAAAATTGTTTTCTCAATAACATGTATTGTTTGTAAATCAAATTGATTATTGTTCAGCTAAATCAAATTACCCTCTTGACTACGTTGCCAACAGAGAGGTCCTCGTGAAGATTGGGGAGGCCACGGCAACTAGAAAAGATATTCACCACCTTTGCCCTGGGAAATCGGTTACCCAGAAGGTAATTATACGGCCACTAACCTCCTTTACCCTATTCCCCCCAAATCTTCAAATAACTACTAACTGCTTAACATTTTTCGTAGCTACTAAAATTCATGGCTTTGAAATGCACATGGACTCAACAACACATAACGACAAGGACAACATGGTCCCTCCCACCAGGCTTCGCAGTAAGCTCAAAAGCAAATAAAAATTTAAACTAACCACTTCCATAAATATTCGCAATCGAAGGTGACAAATTTTCCCTTTGCTTTTGTCCGTGTAGAATGATGTATTGGAAGGACACACGCTTGATGAAATGCTTTTCCATTACGTCAGCCGTTACATGCAGCCCACTCCTCATCTCAGCTTCATGAGTGTTTTACCTGTAATCCATTTGATTGTCAATCGTGTTCATATTAGCCTATTAGCAGAGGGTTGGTGTAATATTAGCCTCTAGTACAAAACTCGAACAATTCTACTATAATTATTTCATGCCATTATTTGTTATGCAGATATATGTCCCCATCAACGAGAATGGCCACTGGTATCTTATGGTTGTTTGCTTGGACGATCAAGTTATATACCATTTCGACTCTCACTTACAAATTGAACAAATAGAGCCTAGGCGGCAGACAATCAACACTTTGGTAATTTAACGCGACAACGTCATCCCATTTACTTTACTCTATACAATATGGCACAATCATTGAACCCGTAACTTATGCACGCAGGGAGAGATGCTGTCCCAAATAATGCAAACAGATTACTACAAAAATGATGGCCTGCCTAAACCAAAGGATTTCATGAACTGGGGTGTACTTGAGCCCAAGGGAATACCCAATTGTGGACAAAGGTGATCGTAATAAACTCTAAAACCATGGCCCCAAAGATTGCCTCACTGACGCTGGTAAATGTACTTTCTGGTTGCATGTAATTAGTCGAGATTCTGCTGCTTGGGTAATGCAATGGATGGGTATGGAGCATGATTTCGATCCCAAGGTCCCCGGCGTGGTAAACACGACAAACCCCACACTATATAGAATCCTAAAAACATACTCCAATTTGTGAACTAAATAGCCTTGTTGTGTGCAGCTGCTAGACCAGCAAACACGCATGCAGGTTGCCATGCAGCTGTTGGTAGGGGACTGCAATTAGTATAGAAAAATTGTTATGGAGAGGACTCAAGAATTCTGGAGGATGCACGATACAAGAGACGCCTAAATGAAAACTTCGTTGGTTTTTAAAGCTCATTCCAGACCACCGTGCTTTGTTTTTGGAGTTTGATTTGGACGTGACCAGTGGGTTGGTTTTTCAACATGTAGGCACAGGCATTTTTTGCAAGATGGAAGTCTTTTTACAACTTTGTGGGTTTCTAGTCCATGTATTCGGCCCAAGTGTTTTTCACGACTTGCTCACCCCCTTTCGGGTCCACTCGTGTCCTTATTATGCCTACTCAAATTTTACTTGAATCTACTTCAGATACTGGTCGTGCCATAGTTTGTCATGCATTCGACCGCCATAGGGACCTTTAGACATTACACATATTAAATACAGTATGATTTCCACAATATCAAACATGCTTTTTAATAAAACAGTAATCCAAATGTCCACTAATCTACATAAACGACTAATATGCTCCTTAAGTATAAACTCTCGAACTCTACTCCCCCCTCCAACTTCGGCTGCAATTTCACTAGCCACTGTATTACATTGATGACTCTCAAATTATAAGCATTCATTAACCTCTAATTTCCGAACCAAACACACAAACACCTCACCTTATAACCAGTTTCTGATGCATTCGAAAGCAAGTGGCAAGTAAATCTGAAAAACAAATTAGTACTACAACTCTGGGATTACATTCACGGAGCCACAAATCCAACATGACAAAACAAGAAACTAACACAAAACAGACCCATAGCAAAACATACTGAAAACAAATATCATAGTCCATCAGTAAACAAACTCAGCACGACGTAATTCATCCAACATCCCACCCATTACATGCTGCTAGCCAGCTTGGAAGACAACTTCAACAAAATTTACTCCTAATATCACTAACAACTTACCATTTCACCATAAATATCTTCACTATATTCATCTTCTTGTACTTCCGCCTCAATGGACAAACCACTTATGTTTACACCATTTGCACATTTGGCTATGTCCCTCCGGAGTGCACATGATGTCTTGTTGTGACCAACCATACGGCAAATGCTGCAACGTTGCGGCTTTCGCTTAGACGCCTGCCCCGAACGCCCCTTTGTCCGACAAGTTCTCGGATTGCTTGGACCAGTTTCACAATGGCCAGCCACTTCCCGAAAGAATTGCTCAGCTTCATCCTCGGCAGTATAAGCTGCAAACAAACTCAGCACAAGGTCTCGTGACTCATGAAATATCTCAGTTTTGGGAGCAGCAACTACAGCCATTTGCTTACAGCACTCCATCAAAGCAACATATTGGCAATTAACCAAAGAATCCCACGAGAAGCCACTGCCATCATGAATTGCTGCCTTTGCCTGCTTGGTCCATCTATGCAACACCAACGATTTTGGGAGCTCGCATATGTCCCGGTAAACCAACACAGCAACTATATGTTCACAAGGAATGCCAAAAGACTCCATCCTTAAGCAAGAACAGTTGAACATCATTTCTTCCTCACAAAAGTCAACATGCCATTCATCATTTGGTTTCCCGTATTTACAAACTACATACGTAATATAAGATCTAGCTTCCTTTGAGTCCAACACCTTCATTGTTCCAGCCCTAACAAGAATTGGCCAAAATAGGCCAAATACAGTTCGTGTATACACATTGCCTGCAAACCTTTCCAATGGCTCCAAGCATGTTTGCATCACCGGGACACCACGCGCAGAATCAAAGTCAGCCCTTACCTCCTTAAATCGCATATACGCCACACATGACTGAAAATTTTCTAAGAACTCTGATAAATTGTACTTCGATTTAACATACCTTGCAATAACAGAGTGGAACCCCTCACACCTCGAAGTGGTCCTAAAACCAGCAAAAAACTTCCCCTGAATGTGTGAAGTAGTCCATAGGTGCCTCTTCTCATACATGTCAATAATCCAAGCCTTATCCTGTACCCCAAACTCCTCAACCAACTCAAACCACTTCCGACAAAACACACTAACCTCATAGTCTCCTAACATGATATTCTTGAATTTTGCAGTGAACCTTGGATTGCCAATATTGCTTGTGGCATTTTGAATCAGGTGCCAAGCACACAGTCTATGGTGGGTGTCAGGCCACACTGTACATATTGCTTTCCTCATTGCCCGGTCACCATCTGTTATCACAGAAACTGGCGCTTTTCCTTTCATGGCAGTCAAAAATTGCTCCAACAACCATATATAAGTCTCATCTCTCTCATCAGATACAAGGGCAGAAGCAAACACAATTGTTTGGTTGTGGTGATTAACACCAGAGAACACCACTAGCGGGCATTCATATTTGTTCTTCTTATACATGGCATCAAAGGCAATCACATCCCCAAACAATTCGTAGTCCACCTGGCTTCTCCCATCACACCAAAATAGATGCCGCAGCATTCCATTAGGATATTCCTCATAGTTGAAATACAAAAGACCGTCTTTCGCTCGCTCACATTCCAAGTATCTCAAGGCTGATTTTGCATCACCTGCTAAACAACACCTTCGTTTGGCAATTTGATTGTACATATCCCTTGACACAAACCCAACATGCTCATACCCACTAGACTGATTTGCTAACAACCGATAAATGTGGCTAGTGCTAATCCCAGCCTTTAACATTGTATTCATTTGGCCAATATCAGCTTCTGACATTTTCCTATGAGCTGGTAACATTCCAAAAAACCGTGGCTCAAGACATTCATGATTGTGATCTTCTGAAAAATACGCAACATGCCACCTACCAGATTTCGGTACAAACCGCACTTCAAAACAAGCATTGCAGCCACACTTTGTCACAGCTCTTGGCTCCCTCTTTCTATTTTTCCGGGACAAATATTTTTTCGGGCGGTATCCTTCACGAAAACAAACAAATATTTTCTTCACAACTTGGCCCTTGCTATTCTTCCTAGTCTTACTCTTCCTTGCACTGAATCCCCTGACCTTTGCATATGTGTTGTAAAATTCAAATGCTGTTTCCAGATTACCAAAATGAAATCTGTAAATTTGGTCAACACCTAAATTCCAAAACTCTATCCTCGCAATATCTTCAAATGAATCCACACAATATCCATCATCTAAGTCATGTAGAATCCCCCTATGTTCACCAATGCTGTTATTCTCCTTGTCTTCCTCATCCACCAACTCCTCCTCCTCCTCTTCCTCCTCCTCCTCCATATTCTCATCCTCCTGGGCCAGATTCTCCCCCACCTCCTCCTCTTCCTCCACATTCTCATCCTCCTGGTCCAGATTCTCCCCCATCTCCTCCTCTTCCTCCTCCTCCTCTTTCTCATCCACATTCTCATCCTCCTGGTCCAGATTCTCCCCCATCTCCTCCTCTTCCTCCTCCTCCACATTCTCCTTATCGTGGTCCAGGTTCTCCCCCACCTCCTCTAGATTCTCCTCCTCCTCCTCGGCATTCCCATCCTCATAATCCAACTCCTCATCCAACACTACAGTTTGCAACAAAACAATGGACGAAAATTCAATGCAAGAAATACTTAAATAAATCAATGCTATCCTTCAAAAAAATATCTATGTATTTATTGCACTACCTCTGCCATTTAAATTCGAATAAGCTTTGTAATCAATCTTCACACTTGCTATAAATTCCAACAGCCTTTACGCAGAATAACCCTGCTTCTACACCTGCAGCTGGAGGAACAATGAACTCCACTTCTGTAGCAACAACATAACATTGTTAATTTTATGAACTTCAACTCAAATTTCTCCAACCAGAATAAGTTAAAGACAACAATTGGGGGGAAAAAAACAAACCGTCCCATCAAATATTGCATTCTATCACTCCACTACAATCAATGCCTAATTCTTTACCATAACTTCATAATACATCAATTCATCTCTCACGCAAATCAGTCAAAATGATTCAAACATCAAATTATTTCTACAGCCACACACAATGCAGAAAAAAACGAGCAGTTAGACACCATCAGATCCATAAACATAATATCAATAAAACCTAAATCCATAACCCCCAAGTATCAATAACACATTAACCACAACCAAATATCAAATAGACATATCAATAGTGCACATTTATCAATAGAAGCAACGCAAGGTACAGCTTGTACTAGGGCACAAACCTGATTGCGCGTCCTTCCACACTGCCCTCGCGAAAGTCCTTAACACGAGCTCTGATCTGTCGCCGATGACATCAGCTACGGGTCGGCGATCAACGATGACTACGTCGACAACGACACGATGGCTAGACGATGACAAACCAAATCATAATGAAATCCTAAATGAAGTACCACCACGAAAATGGCCTCCGCCCACAAAGCAAATCGTAATGAAACCCTACAAAAGGCTTCATATGCAAACTAAAACTTTCGACACCCATTTTGCAATAACTTTCTGGAGTGAATTGAAATATTTTAAAAAAGGGAGTAACCAACTCCCAAACTAGCTCGAGACCAACATAACACGAGCCTACTTTCTAATGCTACGGTACTTCTTTTGAATGGATTGATACCTGGTATAAGTGAGATCATGATCTGCACTATCAAGACTACATTAAAAAGCCAAGTTATTTTCCTTCCAAAAAGAAAATGAAATTAATGGAAAGCAAATGCCAAGTTGCAAAACAAAATTACCCTAGGGATATATCTAAAATATTATTTATTTTTATAACCATTAAATAGAGGGAAAAAATATTAGTAAATTAGGAATTGAAAAAAATGTATGAGCTTTAATAAAAATACAAGTAAAACCAGACTTGCACAAAAAATATCTAATTAAAAATATCGTAAAAGCAAAACTTAAGAACTAATGCTAAACACAAGCCAAGCTCTCAATATACTCATAGGAAAAACAAATGCCTCACAACAATGTTCCAACTACAATCACAATATTTTGCAGAAAAGAGGGAAAAAAGAAGGAAGAAGAAGAAGCAGAGAAGACCTTTGATGGACTGGACTACAGTCGAGTAACAATGGGCAGCGCTGGCGATGGCTCTACGACATAGTGGCTTTACTCTGTGATGAGGTGTTGTGTGGAGGCTCTGCAAGATTGCGACTCAGTGTTGCACGGATGTGAGGAAGAAGGAGATGGGTGAAGAAGAGGTAGAGCAGCAAGATCAAGGAGGGGATCTAAGGGAGGAGGGTGACTGCAATGCGGTCTAAGGAGAAGCATAAGAAGGAGGCGCAGCTTCGGAAGGGAAAGAAAGGGAGAAAAACATCATTGACTTAGGTTTAGGTTACTACTAGTACAATAACAGAAATAAAAACATAAAAAAAAAGAAAATATATATCATTTATATAATTATATTACATATAAAAATTATATATTATATATATGGGGTGAGGGGAGTCGAGATGGGTTTGCACTAAACTTGAACCTGATCCTACCAATATTGAAAACTCGCCCCATGCCAATCTGCCCCGTTGCAAGGCGGGTTTAAAACTCGACCCGACCGGGTGAGGCAGGGGTGGGTGCCCGCAGGTCGGGTTACATTTGCCTCCCTTACCACCAAGGCTGGGAACAACTTCCAAATATCCACGATCAACTTTCAAATATGCGGGATCTGCTTTTCAGTGATTCCTTGGGTCGTATCTTTGTCTTCTAACCTTAACTCTTTTTTCCTTTTTCTCTTTTTTTTTTTTTTTTTGTTGTTTGCTCATGACTCTCAAACATAGCTACTTGGATTGAACAAAGTTTTCCTTGAGTGAGCGATATTTAGAGACAAAATGGTGCATCCTCTTTTCAAAATTATTTTTCATGAAAAAGATGCATGTTAAAAATGAGAGAATGAATTAGTAATATGGAAGAGATAAAGAAAAGAAAAGGAAAAAATGCAGGTTAGATGATTTCTTCCTAAACGCTTATTGATGTGTGCTATTATGTATAAGAAAGATGAAGAAAAAAGTTCATGCTATGAATCTTTAAGGTTATAAGAAAAATACATGTTAAATGGATTTTTTTTTACTTTTTAATGCATGCCATGAGTGTGTGAGGGCATAAGAAAAATGCATGTTATGCGGATGTGTTCTTTTTTTTTTTTTAATGCATGTAATGAAAGAAAGATACATGTTGTAAATGATTTTTTTTTTTTAGGCTTTTTCTTATCTATGCATGTCATGAATGTATGAAAGAAAGAAAAATGCAATGTTATGAATGTTTTTTTTTTTTTTAATCTTTCTATGCATATCATAAATGTATGAAAGAATAAAAGGAAATAAAGAAAAATGCAATGTTATGAATCATTTTTTTTCACTTTTCTATACATGTCATGAATGTATGGAAGGGATAGAAATGAAAGAAAGGAAATGCATGTTCAATATGTTTTTTTTGGCTTATTTATGTATGCTATCGTGTGTGATGAAGAAGAAAATACTATGCATATTGCAATGAATGATGCGGAAGAAGGAAACTCAAGAGAGCTAAAAGTAGAATATGCATGGCATGTTATGCAGATACATAATTTGAAATTCAAATTACAAGCTAAGAAGAAGGAAAAAGTATGCTCCTTTGTGTCCTAGTACAGTGGGACTGGTTAGGTATTTCTAAGGTCAAGACCCTACTTTGGATAGTTGCTAAGCTTAATCTATTAGCATATGGTTCTTGGAATGGATCTAAACACCCTAAAAGTCAAGGCCCCTAGATTGTCCTTATCCATAGGATAAGGACCTAGGTTTATGAGCGCCACAGGGACACAAGTCACAATATGGTGGCTCACAAATTTGGTAACAATTTGAGCAAGAGAATCAATGATTGTTAAGGAAGTATAAGCCTCACAATAACCTCATCAAAGCCCTCCCTTCCTAGGCCTATGGTTTTCCAAGGCTCGAGTATAGAGCCCAAATGATATGTGAGATAAGTAATGGTGAAGTCTCTGGAAGGAGCATAGAAATCTTAAAGCCCTAAAACCTATAAAATAAGGGCTCAACAATATATACAGAGTGTCAACTATACGAAGGTTTGAAATATAGACAATAGAAATAGAAAAAGAGAAAAAGAAATATGCTCCCCTAAGGTTTGAGTTTACCCTAAGGTTTGAGTAACAAACAATTATAGATAAAATAATTATTTACAAATAAGGAATTTGTACAAAAATAATTATTTACAACTAAAAAAATAAAAAGCAACAAGAGGAAAAATAAATAATATTTTAGTTATATAATTTACATAATTTACACTAATAGGCTTGACTTTCTAACCATCCCCAATACAGTTGCCAAACTATCACAATATGCCCGGAAGGTGCCGCGACGAGAAGCAACAAAAATATTGAAAAATATTTAATGGAGTCACCAGCAATTTTTATTATGGAAAAAATCAGAAAAATCTTTTAATTTTGCAAAATCTAGTCTCATAAAGAGATTGAATTTGGAAGTTTATTTATGCATAGGGAAGGGTGAAAACTTAATCTCACTACACCTCTAATACATTTGTCTTATAACAGGCACCCTACAACTTATTATGCAAATTAATTAATGATTTTAATAATATTTATTTTTTCCATTAAAAATATAATTATTATTTATAAAAGAAAAAGAAAACAAAATTAATATGATAATTATTTACAAAGAAAGAAAGAAAAATTAATGTCACAATTATTTACAAGAGATAAAATAGAAAAAGAAACAAAATTTAAGAAAATCCAAGTTTTGGCCTGACTTGCACTCTTACATATCCTCTGGTGCAATGAGAAACTCAAAGTCACTTAATTATTGCAGAAAATATATGTGCGTTGAATTGATTTTATTTATGAAAGAGATTTTTATACACTTTTTTCCTTGAAAAAATAAAAGAAGAAAACTACATAGGATATTTTTTTGGTTTAAAATCACGACTGTGCAATACTTGGACTACTTGACTTCGGATAACTAAACACTTAAAACAAAACTTCAAAACACGGAAAGAAAAATAAAATAAAGTAAACGAATAAATAACAAAATAAAAAAAAACAAAATACAACAATGTAAAAGAATATAAGAGGACCCTAAAATCTATTTTGAGCTTTAACACTCATGAGAATAAGGGAGGCTGTGCAAACAGTGTAACCTCACAGCAGCAAGGTTAGCCGTGGGGTGAGGGGTATCACGGTGGCTTCGCCCGGCACAGCATGGCATGGCGATGATGTTGGCCAGCACTCAAGTGATGGTTGCTGCAGTCGACATCGACTTAAGAGTAAAGACTGAGTTGCAATCGTGAGAGAGAAAGACAAACGTGTGCGTGCAGGTTGATGCGGTCTCAACTCACATATTGTCAGCCACAAATCGAGGCATAGATGAGAGCATAACAAAGATGATGATGGTTGAGAGCTCTAAGATGGTCCTTGGGTTGCAAGTGGTGCGGGGCTATGGTGGCGGCTTTGTGGTGCAGTGGTGAAGGTGAGTAAAGTATTGTGGATGGTGCTTTTCTAAATATTGTTGACCCTATTGATAGTTCCCTTATGATAATTCTTGTTGATGGTTCTCTTATGATTATTTATACTAATTTTGACCTAAAATGCAATTCATTACAAAATAAATTTATTTGATTTTGATTGATAAAAAAATTATTTTGATTAACTTGATTTTTTGTTTGATTGGAATTGAATGGAAAAGTTGCTTTGATTTAAAGGACATTGGTGGAAAAATTTATGTTAATGGACACTAATTTAAAATATGTTGATTAGGTACAAAATTTAAAAGATGTTGAGTTGATTTATTATTTATTATTTATTATTTTTTATTTTTTATTTTTTTGAGTGAAGACATGCTATGAGACATGGGCCAAAAAAAATATTGGGCCTTTATTTTTTTTTTGTCTTTTTTATTTTTCTTTTAAAAAAATTAGGATGAAATATGGTGTTCACAGACCTATATGGGCAGTCAAAGCTTTCCCTTCCAAGTTTTAACACAATTACAAACCCAAGGCTAGAATTCGAAACCTCTAATTAAGTTAGGAGAGCTGAACCTGTTGTTAAGCTAGGATAGCCTCCTACCAACTATCCTATGTATCATTACAAAAAAATTAGTTTGTTGTAACCGATTTTTTGATTGTAAAATTGGCCAAATCGGTTGCAAAAAACCATTTGCAATTGATTCTGTCTATCACATACTTTTTTTGGTCGCCAAATTTGCAACCAATTTTGTGGCCGTATACTAAATCTAATTTGGTCGCTTGTTGACCATTTTGTGATCGAAAATTTGATCGCAAGTGTAACGTCCGATTTCCGACTTCCGATCCCATCCAATGTTGAAAATTCTGAGTTCCGAGTTTGTCTTATAATTCCGCTTCCGACCTCAGTAGTATCTTCGACTTCCGATTTCGTTCCCAAGGGCCTACAAGGGATTTATTCCAATTTCCGACCTCATTCATGTATCTTACGATTTCCGACCTCATGCTCAAATAGGAACGAACGTGATATCTGAGTTCCGATATTAGGTGATTCAAAATAGACACGAGTTTAACTAAATTGGATCCCGAGTTCATTACCAAGATCTTTTCTCCTCGTTCCCGAGTTCCGATATCGAGTTGGAGTGACAGGTTCTATAAATTCCGAGTTCCGGATACACAGAATTTATGTTTTGAATCCTTATATCCGGTGTTATGCTTAAAAATCGATTCAAGGATGACCCCGACCTCCGGGTTTGAGTGTTTTGGTTTCACGTTCTGGCCCTGACTTTCGCTTTTAAGGTAGCTGTGCCTTGCGATTTCCGGATTACGACTTCATACCCAAATTCTCACTAAATGAGAAGATAACTACGAGTTCCGACTTCATCCGAATAGCTATGCATGAATTCCGACTTTAACAATCTCACGAGTTCCGATGTCACATTCCTATGCGCTGGCAGCAAGTTTCACTTCTTAAGCGACGTGGAGAGCATTTTTGTCACACAAGAAGGAGACATGGCTGAATTTTACCCACAAGAATTTCACCCAATCAAAGCCACATATCCTAACTACCACTTCAGAGCCTTATGTATATATATCCTCCCCCTGCCTCTTTAGCCCCACTCTTCCCATGTTGTCTTCCCTTCCTCAATTCAACTCTCTTTTCTCTTCTCCACTCCATCCAACTATCATTTTAGCTACCAACTCAACAAGCTTAACCTGATCATAGAGGTAGAGGTTTTCTTCTTGCTTGATTTTCTGACTCTTGGATGATTGATGGTGATTTAAATCCTTAATTTTGATATGTTGATTGATTGATTATGATGGATTATAGCTGGTTTATTGGCTGTCTATGAGATTAGAACTGAATTAGACACAAAGAAGGATGAAGATAGGAAGAGTTGAGAAGCTGGAAAACTCGAAACCCTCGGCCGTCCGTACGGCGGAGTGTACGGCTCCTCCGTCCGCCGTTCAAAATTAATGAAACCATTTTTAGGTGAAACTAGACATCTAGGGCTTTTCACACATATATCATATAAGACCATTGGAGTACTATTGAGGGAGATATGAATTTTTGAACTTCAACCTAGGAATCAGAACATCCACCCGGGCAGTATGGGTTGAGAAGGGTGTAACTCACCCTATACAACTCCAATTCGAGTGAAACCAATTTTGTCAGAAAGCTTACACTCAGGGGAACACCCCAATATAAGATTCCGATTTTGTTACCAACTCAGTTGTTCCCAGTGATTCGAAGAAGTTACCCCATGTCCAAACCGGACCAACACAGGGCAGTTCGGGAAGGCTAAGTTTCGGGGCTTGTAACTCGAGCCCTACTAAGGCAAATGAAATGGAACTTTTTGTATCTGAAAATTTGTCCTGTTAGCTTTAATATGAGGCCAATTTCGTATGATTTGAGCTAGTTTTCAATTTTTAGTAGATTTTTATTTCTAAGTGTGCAATTCTGGCCACCCACAGGGCAGGCCGGGATAAAACCCGAATATCTTGAGTTATGGATATCCAAATCAGATGGGACCAAAGAGTCTAATAGACACATAACACTTCAACATATCCAAAATTTAGGTCCAAACGACCTAAATAGAAATTATGGCATAATTTACAAGAACCGGGTTGAATACAAGCAGTGAGGCAGTAAGCATATTCTAAAGTGCAATACTTATATCTTGAATTGAGGATTGAAGCATGAATGAAATATGTTGATTTATGTATGAAATGAAATGTTTCTCTTGACAAATTGATATGCTACATACTGGCACTATTCATGGGGAAGCGGACACATTCCGTTATGCCGCTGAAATTGTGGTAAAGTTTATGCATGAATTATGAGATACATGTAGAGGCATGTGCATTTTCAAGAAAGCTATGAAAGCTATGTTATGATGAACTCAAATAATATGTTATGATGAGATTTCCATGCTACTTGGGCCAGCCCCGGATAAAATGTTAAGGGGAATAGATCGATGGGAAGGTCGGGGAAAGTAAACCCGGCATTCCTGTATAGGAACGAGCTCGATCCTGATAAGCAGACTATTACCCAGGAGTCTAAAATGGCCAAGAACTCCCAGGGGACCAAGTAATGGAAAATGATGAAAAGTAAGAGGAAAAGTTATGAAGAATGAGATTTGCATAACCACATCAAGTGCATGGCTGCATTTAACATGTCATTGCATATTGTTTACAGCTTGTCCATGTGTTTACTTGTGGTTGTACATATATTATCTTGCCCTTTGTCCTATGTATTAGTGTTAATGGTTTATTCTGTCTCGTATGTTGTTTAAGTAAAATTGAACCTTGCCTCGGACTAGACATTTTCTCAACCTTACTAAGTATATGTAGCTAAGTTTAATTCATGTTTTAAGAAAATTTCATAAAACCCGAGGCAACTGAGAATGAACGCGAGGTCAGTATACACTATATGCAAACCCTACTGAGAATTTCTCCAATTCTCACCTCCCTTCGCATTTCCGCCTCATTCTCAGACGTGGACGATGGACACGACAGCTACCCTTTTCGTTGAGATTCCAGACTTGCAGCTCCACCATGATCCGGCAGTAGGTTCATTGTATATAGCCGGCTCTTGCCAGTTTCGCCTGTATCTATTTAGTGATAGGGATTTTACCGTCCCCTTACATCATCCTGCTTTTGATCCTACCACCCCATACTTTGAGGTCCCATTGTACATGGCACATCCTCCACCAGCGCCGCACTGCGGCACTGTAGCCCTGCCGACCTGCACCGGAGTCACCTCCACAGGTAGTACCAGACATCCCACTCAGCTCCGAGAGCGATCCCTCGGAGGCCACCGGCTCATCTTCCTCCTCCTCCGGATCAGTTCCTGACTACTCACCAGCCGGGCCGGGTATGGCCAACGGCTACCTGACTGAGTAGGTCAGCCACAGGCCGTATTGTACAGCATGACCCTATTTTGGTAGTATGCGGCTTTTGGGTCATACAGGCAGTGATAGATTTAAAACGTCCACTGAGGACCATGTAGGATCTGACCGACTGACATGGGTCTTATGTTTCTTTTTGGTACTTGACCCCACTTATGTATCTTATTTTGAAACTTGTCTGTAAATTAAAACAGTGGTTCCTGTCTATATATATATATATATATATATATATATATATATACCTATAACGAGTTGATAGTATGTGTGTTGTTTATGCTTACTGTGTGGTTATAACGTGATGAATTCTATCACGTTCATTGTATGGCATCCTATTTCCCGAAAATGATTTGGACAAATGAAACGTAAATAGAATATTAACACAGTAACACAAACTACTTAATTTCTTGCTATGACTTAAGCATAACATTAAATAAGTAGGGTGTTACAGCAAGTATACTGAAATTTTTTAGTGGGAAATTTGGACTTGAAATAGGCATTCTTTTACATGTTTTTCAGTCACAAAATTGGTCGCAAAATTTAATAGCAGGATCAGTAGTAAAATCGGTCACAAATTTGAAAATAGAAAAAATATAAAATCGGAATTTTATAGAACCCAAATTTCATACACCTAATATCAATAATAGCCCAGAAGACAATATCTAGATTTCCAAAAGATAAGAAGTCTACATTACATATAATTAATCACCATAAGTCTTAAGTTTTGGATTAATTCCAAATATCTTTCTTAATTCATGCAAACTTGTGAATGCTACTAACTCATACTTATAAATTTCGCACAATCTTATAGCATGTTCATATTATGAGGCAATTAATTAATGGAAATCAAGAAGAAGTCTAACAAAAATTCGGCATCATAACGGCTATACCAAGAGCATCCCAAAATTTTAAATAGTAAAATAAATAGTCAATATCCCAGTAATTTCATCAAGCAATTAATGTTATTATCATTCTCAACATCCCAACCATAATCTAAGAGACACAAGAAACAATATTTAAATAATGACTAGTAACCAATATACCTTAACTAAAAGCTCCAAATCGAGCCAAATAAAGCCTAATGGCCGTTCAACACTTACCAAGCTATATTCCAAGCCAAACCTAATGTTCAATAAGATTGCCTAACATCAAGGCATTGTGCAAAATAAGAGCACACAACAATTTGGAATTAACCATGATTGATATTTTAAAATCACATCCTTATATATTAAGACCACGCTAGTTGAGGCCCAACCTTTCCTAAACATATCCTTCACCATAGCTGATGATCTTAGTGACTTAAAAGCTTCATAATGTCATTGTTAAAACAATTTTTAACAACTCCAAAGGATATGGCTGAATTTTCTCTAGATTTTGGGTGAAATCAAGGCTAATCGGGATCCTACTCCCCCACAATTTGTTTCTAATCAATTCTAACCACTTGGGGCAACTTTATTGCTAATGTACCATGATTAATATGGTATAAAAATGGTTTTTGTTAATTCCAAGTAAAAGAGCCAAAAATCACTCTTATGGTGTGTCACGCTCCAAACATAAGCCGTGACCGGCGCACAAGTTAATCTGACTCACTTAACTTGGCAAGCCTAATGACCATATTTTGTTCATATAATTTAGAAACTTAAGTACGGGGGCTGCCAAAAATTCGGCAGAGTCTCCCCTAAAAACTAGACAATCCAAAAATTTACATAGACCTGTTTTATATCAGATATAACAACCAGAAATCACAGCCAGAATATTTCCAGAATAACAATTATAGGGATCAAAAGATCAGCTATACTAAAGAGTAATATACACATTATAACTATATCCATAACCCAAAAACAACTGATCCTATGCCCTATAGCTGCAAAGTACTGGAATCAACAAAATAGAAGCCTCGTCCATATTACAGACCTACCAAAAGGAATATCCTGGGTAGAACAGCTAGTCCCAGGAACCTGCTACTCAGACCCTGTGAATCTGAAGAGAAGGAAAGGAAATAGGATGAGTCATACAGACTCAGTAAGGGTATATAAACAAAGTGGATAGAAAGGAGAAACTAAATCATGCACGAGCTTTTAAAATAACTGAAAATTTCTGAATAATCATACATTCACCAAAGAAATTGATTGAGGCAATAATTTGTCAATTCTATATTTTCATAAATAGAACATTGTCAACCTCCTTCATTTAAGTCAAAACTCATTAACAAAAACTTAACAATTCTCTATATATTGTCTTAATCAACTTTCTGAATAGACTTTGTCAACATAGAATCAAATATTTCATCAAACTAATTACTCCATGAGGGTTACCCAAGAAGAACTAAATTTTTGTGGGGAGTGATCTCAACCCATCTGATCATAAATATGAGCTCATCTTAAGCCAGGGGTCTTGCCTCGCCCGGTACTATCTCATTTAACTATACTATGTGCACATAGACCGTTATATCTCTTCGCCAACGGCGAACGGTGTTCTAACTTAGAACCCATCATGGTTTTTTGAACATAAATTTATTTTAAAATGAAATACTTAAATTCAATAATCAACTTCTATAAAATCCAATTCTTGCAAGAAATAAACTTTTATAATTCATTATAAATAGACCATAAAATAAGAAAGAATAGCAACAGATAGCATTGAAATAATAACTAAGAGGATATCCAAAATATTAAATCAGCTATTAGTATCCAAAGAAACTCAATTATTATTTTAGAAAGAGAAATCAATTATTAGCACAAAATCAAATTATTAGCTTTAACAGGTTAGTTTCTCCTATAAACATAATTTAAAATTATTGCCACTAAGTAAATAACCACTCACAACAAAGAGGAATCAACCGAGCTGCTCCCCAACAGCTCCAGAAGGAGTAACTGGCACCGTATCAGAAGGATCTGATCAACACAAATATTTTTTTGACAAGCTTAGATAATTTGTTTGGGGATAGTTTAATAACTACCATGCTTATTATTAAGCAAAATACCAAAATATTACTCGCCTACTATTTTATTACTACTCCCTAAATTTGATATAACCTCTAAAATTTACCCGTAAGAAAACAGGTTTGAGATTAGGAACTCACCTCAAGCTTTAAGGACTAGTGGATATCAAACTTTTGCAACAAAATAAAAGAAAAAGGAGCTTTGATGGTAAAAATAAGAAAAAGAAAAGAAAAAAAGAGAGAGGAAGAAGACAAGGAACAGAGGAGGAAGAAGAAAGGAAAAAGGGAAAAAAGGGAAAGTGAAATACGGTGAGATTCTCACCGTTCCTTTATACCTTTTTTTTTTAACTTACAGCAAAAAGACCAAAAGGCCCTTAATCTTTTTTTTTTCTTTTCCTTTCCTTTGTTTCGAGACTCGGTGTTACATGGTGCTCTAAAGGAGCTAATTTAGATCCAATTTTAAGTCTACTTGCTCCTTAATCTAACTAGTCAATTAAGGGCAAATTTATGGTTATTATAACATGTAAAACTACAAGTAAAATCAGTTTTTCATAACTCCATTGGTTTTACGGCCAAAATTTCAATTCTTTCCTAGTTACTAGTTTAAGCTTCTACTTCTTATTTTATGCCACTAGTTGGGGAATTAATCCTAACAAGTGTTTACTTACATTTAGCACATTTTAGAGGTCACTAAATTAAATTATCTAGGAGAATCATAAGCCATCAAAAATTTCCTAGAGTTCATAGTTGTCACCCTTACTAAAGTAGCTCTAAGTTATGCCTTACACACTCAAACCCCTTCCTTCAAGTTTCTACTCTCCAAATCCATTTTAAATCATTCTCCTAGGTTTGAATAGCTCTCAACCAAGCCCAAACACTATCACTTTGTTGAACCACTAAAATGCTATCACAAATTTTACAATTTAACAAATTTAACACATTTTAATAACCATCAACCAGTTTAACAAGTTAACAAATTTAACAAATTTCAATAACCTCAACTAATCTCAACTGATCTCAATCAACAATACCAAAAGCCCAATTTCAATAACCCTAACCATCCTTAATAATAACATACCCTTATAATTAATCAACAATATAATTAAATCTAATTTTGCAACCTCAACCACCCTTAACAACCACAACCAATTTAAGAACATAAACAAATCAACATAATCAATCAAAAACATCAAAATTCTCATTATTTGAAAAAAGAACTGAAAATTAAAAAAAAAAATGGTGGAAGAGAACCAAGATGGTGAAGAACAACCAAGCTTCTTTCTCTATAGTGGTGGCTCCCTGAAGCACCGCAGTGGCGCCGCGCAACAATAGCACCTTCGTTCGGTGTTGCGCGACTACTGTTTATCCTCCTCATGGTTTTTCGGCAGTAGTGGTGAGTTGAGGATGGTGGGGAGATGTAAGGGTAGGGGAGGTAGAAGAAGAGTGAAAGGGAAGAGTGAATAGTTTTTTATTTGAGTATTAGGGATTTAAAAGTTTAACTCATTTGCAACCGATTTTTCGGTTGCAAAATCAAACACAAATAACTAAATTTTTTTACAAATGTTAAAAAAATAGTCACAAATTCAAAATTTGTGATTGATTTAGTCTTGACCCTTTTTTTTTGTATGTTAAAAAATCGTTCGCAAAATTTGAATTTGGGTATTAAATTATATTTCATGACCTTAAAGAAATTAATCGCAAATCTTTGAATTTGCGACTGATTTAGCATTCAATAGTATTTCTTATACATTGAAAAATTGGTTGCAAATACCAAGATTTGTAGCTAATTTAGCCTTGAATAATGTTTCTTGTATATTGATAAATCGGTTGCAAATTTCAAGCTTTGCGATCAATTTTGGCTTGAATCAATTTTCTTGTACATTGAAAAATTGGTCACAAATTTTGGAATTTGTGACCAATTTTGCAACCTACTAAGCCTTGAATAACAATTCTTGTACATTGATAAATCAATCACAAAATCTGTTACAAATTCCAAGATTTACAATCGATTTATCCTTGAATAAATTTTTTGTACATTAAAAAATCGATCGCAAATCTTACAAAATTGGTCACAAATTCCAAGATTTGCAACCGATTTAGACTTGAATAATTTTTTTGAACCTTGAACAAATTAGTTGCAAAATCATTCACAAATCTTTATGACCAAATTTTTTTCCTTTTTTGTTGCGTTGACCTCAAAAAACAATCAAACAAACAATTTGCAACTAATTTTGTGATCAATTTTTATTTCTTACATTTTTTTCCTTACTTTCAAAAATCAATTGCAAATTTAAATTTTGCGACCAATTTATTTCCCTAAATTTTGTTCCCATGTTACTCGAATCGGTGGCAAAATCAATTGCAAAATAATTTTTTTTTGCAACTGAAAAAATTCGGTTACAAAATCGGTCGTTGTTCTCATAATTTCTATTAGTGATGCTCATTAGTATTGGATACAAATCACAATTGCTAGTTATAAAATTAATTATTTAAGAAGTTATATTTGATTAGGAAGATAATGCAACATCCTCCTTGTACGGTACTATGCTTAAGTCATAGTACCGCACTCGGAAGTTGTTACTGTTATCTAGACGGACCTTGTTTGACAGCTACCTCTAGCTATCTTCAATATTTCTTAAACTATCTGGAGATAATACTGAAAATAGGAGTGAGAATCGAAAATTCTCAATAGGATTCCTTATTCCCTATATATCATGTCATTCTTATTATCTCCAGCTATTTTGATTTATTGAGAAAAAGGTGAACATGCTATGTAATATGCCCAATTTAATGGTTCAAAAACATATTGTCTGAAGCAGATTTATTTTATTCACATACTAATTAAACAAAGAGGGAGTAATTATGAAATGGTAATAGGTAAAGTCAATAATAATAACAACTAGCTAGCAGATAGTGATGTATGCAAATGCACAAGTTTTAAATCATATCATTACATTAGAATTATTCATTCACTTGCTAAACAAAGTAAGAATCTAAACATAAGTGTAGCAGATTAAGTAACATATATATGAATGCAATTAGGCTCCTGACAAGCAGAGAAAGGAACTGAAGCATAAGTATAGCAGTCCAAAGAATAATTAAATGATATGCAAATATGAATGCAATAGGATTCTTGATGTAGATGCTTCCATTTCTTTTTAACTTTCTTTACTTCCTTTTCTTGGCATACCTAGGTGTTACGTATCGCTGTCCCTAGGGTGTTTGCTTTTATCATTGTCCGTACTTGGTCTGTTGGGAGTCTTTGGCCATATAACTCCTTGGTAATAGTCTACTTTTCAAGATTGAGCTCATTCCTATACAGAAATACCGGATTTACTTTCCCTGACCTTCCCATCGATTTATTCCCCTTAACTTTATTCCGTGGTCGGCCCAAGTAATATGGAACTTCTCAAAATCCTTATAAGTTTCATAGTGAATGATAACTTGACTTGAAAATTACATGCATGTGCAAGTGCATCATAAGTTATACATAGCTTTTGCTGAAATTTTAGCAGTATAACAGATCGAGTCCACTTTCCCATAAATAGTTCAGTCAACCAGACAATCATTCACACAGAAAAATTCAATGCAAGGTGTATATATTTCAATAACCAAACCAAAATTTCATAACCTTGGTCTTGGATTGGGTTTCTGCCATTACTTCCAATTCTACCTGATTTTTGTAAATTAAGCCATAAATTCATTTAGGCTTGAATTTTGGATATGTTGAAGTGTTATGTGTCTAGTTTCTAATCTCTTTGGTCCCATTAAGTTTTGATATGTATAACTCAAGTTATTAACATTTTACCTAGGTCTGTCCTGTTACTAAGCAGATTTGTATATTGAAAAGTAAAAATTCACTAAAAACAAAAGCTTGGTTGGAATTATACGAAACTTATATCATCTTAAATCTAACTGAACTAGATTTCATTTCCATCAAGCCTTACTTCATTTGAATAAGTAGATCTCGAGTTATGAGCTCTTGAAATTGGCTAACCTCCATTGCTCTATTCTAGCCTAGTTAGGACTTGGGGCAAATTTCATGAATTACTAAGATTAATAGGTACTAAATTTGGTCCTGAAATTTGAATGGCATATTATCCTATCTTATCTCTAATAAAATTAGTTGCACTCAATTTAAAGGAGTATAGAGCAAGTTATACCCCACTCAATTTACTCTAATTAAGTCTAAAGACAAGAACCTATGGCAAATTTTAAAAATTCATATCTCTCTCAATACTACTCTAATGGTCTTATAATTTATATGGTTGGAAAGCTATAAATGTCTAGTTTCATATAAAAATAGACACATTAAGTTTAGGTGGTCATAGGCAAAGCCATACACTCCAAACATGCGGACGTCGTAGGATCTCTTAGGTTTCCATATCCTGTTTTGCTATCTTTCTTATTTTTCATGCAAGATTCAATTTCAATCCAACCAAATACTTGCCAAACCAGCCAAGAACACTTATAAAACATCAATTAAACATCAAATACATGCATATGTTAAGTGAGAAAAGCTTGAGGAATCAGTCAAAGATGGGTGGAATCATACCTAGATATCAAGCTTTGAGCCAATAAAGCAAGTGTTAAGTGAGAAAAGCTTGAGGAGATGATGAAGGAGAGTATTCTACCCTAGCTTCAGCAAAATGTGAGAAGGAGAAAAATGAGAGTTTTGTGTATGAGTCATTAATTAACGAAAGTGACTCATATCTTCTCATTGGCGGATTTGTGTGTTGTTTCAATTTTGGTTTAGATTGGCCATCTAAGAGTTGAGATTGCACCAGCCCAAGGGTCATGGTAACTCAATCCTAACCCTCAAAATTAAAGTTTTAACAATATAAATTTCTACTAACTCGGTTCTTGCGGTATACAATACCGAAAGTTAACCGTTTTCTTTCAAACTTATGAAATATTGCTAATTTTCTTCTTAAATTTTCTACATAACTATTTCAAATTCTTCTACCCCCAATCTCCCTAATTCAGTTCTAATTACGTTTATATATCTATTGAAATCAAATAAATCAGTTAACAGTGAAATTTTAAACGTATTATAATATCAGGACGTTACAGATAAAGTATATTCTTAACTAAATTTTTAATTGATGAATTTTATGCGAAAGCATTTATTAACGCCAAATGTTCATAAATTATTTATGAATAACATATATATTCAACATATTTTATGTTAAAATTAATTTAAGTGAATTTTTATCCTTAATCAATTTCCATTTAGTCAATCAAAGTTAATATTTGTTTTAGTTGTTTAGCTTTAGCTTAAATTTAATTTTTCTTATAACTATTCCTGTTTAACTAGATTAGGACAGCTTAAAAATAGCTTAAAACTTATGCAGGTTGATCTCATATTTGTAAGATTGTACAAACATATATGATTCATATGCTGACAAGTATTTTTAAGGCTTTTTATTATATGCCACAACAGGCCCCCACATTGCACTAAAATAGGTTTCTTAAAGAAAGTTGAAAACACATGTTAAATATTAATCTCTCTAATATTAAGTGGAGAAAACAGCTATCCAACATGAATAATAATATTACAATCAACAAGATTCATGCAAATATAAAAGTAGGAACTACTTGGTGATATAAGAAGTAATTTTCAATCCAAGGCATGCAGCTTATAAGGAAACAAGCTATTCACAAATTCTATAATGTTTTTATGAGAGCTTCCATCCTCGCTAACAGCTCTTATAGCTAAAGTCTTCCATTGGATGGCATTTCTCTTTATCTCTCTGCCTCTTTCACTCTCCATCATTTCCCTTATACAATGCTTTAGTGCTTCTCGTCTCACAATCTTTTTCTCATCAATTGGGGCCCTAAGTGCTACTTTCCAAACATCTACCATATACTTCGCGTTTGTGCTTTGGTCTGACCATTGTGGCACTGCAATAATTGGAACTCCTATGCTCAAAGTTTCCAATGTAGAGTTCCAACCACAGTGTGTTACAAAGCACCCCACAGCCTCATGTGCTAGAACTTTCAATTGGGAGCACCATGTTACTATCAAACCCTTTTCAGATGTCTTTGCAAAGTCTTTTGGTAGTTTAGTCTCTTCAGAAGCTCTAACTGCCCACAAGAAATAATTATTACTATCTCTCAAACCATAAGCTATTTCTCCCATTTGTTCCTCGCCAAGAGGGACCAAACTCCCGAATGATACATAAATAATTGACCCTTTCGGCTTATTATCTAGCCATTCCATGCATTCTTCACTCTTGAATTGTGAAACATCATAATCTTGGTCATCTTTAAGTCGTTTATCCAAGAACATAGATGGTATGTTTGGACCTATGGTCCTAAAATTTGGCCAAGTCTTTGTCGTCCAATCAGCTATCTAAAAGCAAATTTCATTGACCAACCATTACATGCGGAATTGGGTATATTTTAAGAAAAAGTAAAAATATAAATGAATATATTAATTTAATTTTGGTACAATGTTGGTATAGATTTTTTACATTCATAATATATTGGTATATTATTGAAATAGGAAAAATGATCAATTCATATCAATTTAAACCAAAGTCACTATTGCATCATTGAATAATTTTTTATTAGAAATATTTTAGACAAAATATATCATTAAACTAAAGATTCATAGCTTATAAATCATCTTCATAAAATTTTATATTAATATGAGATCGTTTAATGCATTTTTATATATATTAAAAATAATACAATAATATAAAAATAAGGATTATTTAGTCATATTTTATTGATATTTGTTTTTTCTAAAATTGAACACTTCTAAAATTGAACACAAATTATCTATATGATAGATATTTACAATTTAATGATTAAATTTATAAAAAGTATAATCTATAAAAAATTATTGAGTGATGTAAATATGTCAAATTTTATACTAATATCAATTGCTCTTGGCTCTTAAATATTTTGATTTTTTAATTAGTAATTAGGACAGTAAAACCTGTTTGATAATTTATAGATGCACAGTTCAATTTTACATAGTTATTCAACAGAAATGCAATAAATTAATATGTCATCATGGGTAATGACATGAACATAAATTTAAAAAATATAATATGATAGTTTTTTATATTTATATTAGATGACAGTATAAAATAGTATAAAATTATTTTACATTGATTATACATAAAAATTAAACTCTTAAATTTAAATTATGTATATTACATAGAAAAAATATTTTTCAAGCATCAGACATATAAATATCGTATGATACACTATATATTAATGTAAGTATAGGTACATAATATACATGTATATCAAAATAAAATAGATTATACCAAAAAAAAAAAAAGGCTGGTGTATTTGACGTCAATATTCTTGATGCAATATGTGAAAGTATATTTATAATTTGATACTTACCTCTTTATCCAGCTCATAGAATGCATTGCAAAGGATCCAGTTAGCTTTGTCGATGTTGGAGAACTGACCCACTACAAAATCGAGCATCTCCGGTTCTTCTTCATAAGTGAGGAAGAAAGAAGGCATGTCCGCTAGTTGAAGTTTGGGCAAAACAGGTAGAGAAATCTCATTCTCAATTAGGGGGACTTGAATCTTTCCCAATTTGACATGGTAGTATATGCTATTCACAGCCAAATTTTGAGTGAGGTAAACAGCAGCAGCTATCCCAAATTTTTTTGCAACATCTAGTGCCCATGGAAAAAATGAATCATAGATAATGCAATCTAGAGCGAACTCTGATTTAGCAAGTTTCTCAAGAAGCTCACCAAGAGTTTGTGGACCCACTTGGCAAAAACGGTCCAAATAGGCCTTGCTGCTGCCAGATTGTGCAGGCCCACCATTGTCAAACCCATCAGAAATGGTTTCAAGTGACATGGAAGGTGGCACCTTGTGCAAGTTCTTGCAGAAGAAACGGGTGGTGGCTAGTGTTACTCTCACCCCCTCATGTACCAATAGCTTGGAGAACTGAATCATGGGATTTATGTGACCTTGGGCTGGGTATGATAGGACCAGACAGTGTGGTGATCTGCTAGCTATTCTTTTCTTCTCCATTTCTATGATGAGCCCCTCTTTCTTGCGGCGATGGTTTGAGAGCGCGCGTGTGTGTGTGTGTGTGTGTGATTGGTAGAGAAATGTTAATTTATATATAGGAGAAATATTTCTGCATAGACATTGGGTGGTCATCATATTATAACATGAATACGAATGGATATTAGTTAGGGATATTTTGGAAGAAGATAAATATATATTGAAAAAATGTTTGGTGAATATATTTTGTATCGGACACCGTATTGACTCACATCCCATGATGACACGATGTTTGATGTAAAATATGTTCACCTAATATAACTCATATTTATTATATGTTGATACCAAAGATAGTATTTTTTTAATGTTAAATTTTAGAAATAATATGCACCTCAAAAAGAAAATTTAGAAATAATATATCTCATTAACGAGTTTCCATAAAAATTGTATAGATATTATATTATAAGTACAATGAGATAAGATAAATATATATATATATATATATATATATATATATATATATATATTGTATTTAATATTAAATTTTAATGTAGAAATTATATACTTCGAGTAAAATTTTATGGACAACAAATTAATTATGAATCATGGCGTTGGCACAAAAGTAATTTGCTTTTTCTTTTTTATTATTGTACACATAAGCATTTTTTTTTTTTCAATGAAGGCATTTTTTAAGTATTGTTTGTGAAATTAATTTTTTAAGCGTTGTCGTTGTTAAGAAGTTTTTCAATAGTAATCTCATAAAATTTTTAATTTCAATTTTCTATAAAAGTGTAACTCTTACTACTAAATCCAAAGTGCAATGCATGTTTTATACATAAATTAATTTTATATGAATATAAAATTCTTAATAATTAAATATTTAGTGTATTTTAATATTTACTTATTTTATTTAAAAAACTTATAATTCAGATATTATAACAAAAATATTTTCTTGAGTTTTAATTTAGGATCAAGATAATCTAGTCTAACTATAATTATAATATTGTAGGGTAACAAAAAAACTTATATTTAAATTTAATAATTATTTATCTTGATTTGATTTTTTCATTTGAAATACTAATATTGAAATATTCTTTTAACTTTCTATACATAACTTAAATGAAAAATTGTATTATCTTTTTGACATATTGAGTTTTTTTAAGATATAAAAATTTGTATAATCTTTACTCTTTATTTTCTGTATGAAATAGTTTATTACTTAATCTTAATTATATTTTACATCCATTCTCTTAGCTAGAAACATCAAGTATTATCCGATACAATGCAAGTTTATATATAAATCAATTATTATTATGAGCTTTTTAATAAACAAATATGTAGCATACTTTTAAGCTCATTTATTATACTTTAAAAGAGCTTACAATTAAAACATTTGCTTAAGTTTTAATTTAGTATGAAAATAATTTAATCTAAACATAATTATAATATTGTAAAGTAGATAAAAAATTTATTCAAAATTTGATAATTATTTGAATTGATTTCCTTTTCATGTATTTTTTATTTGGAATAATATATATTTAAATGTTTTTCTAACCTTATATACACAATTGAAGAATTATCATATGTATTTTAACATACTCCCTCCATTTCAATTTATTTGTCAATTTGGATAGATTAATTTAATAATGTATCAAATTATCCAAATTGATAGATAAATTAAAACAGAGGAAGTATTAAGTATTTTTTTATGATTTTTTTGTGTGCGTATTTATTACAACATATTAAGTATTTTTTATGAAATGAAAAACATCTATAATTTTAAATCTTTCCTTTTCATGAAATAGTTTCTAACTCAATTTTAATTATATTTTGATTACCTCCTCATAAAGACGTTAAGTATTAAAGAAAATATTTATTTGTCATGTGATCTTATATATATTTTTATAAAAATTCATATGCATTTTATGCTAATATATATTAAAATAGTTACATGTTACTTGTTATTTTCAAAAATTTCAAAGCGTTTTTAACTTGTTATAAAAGATAATAAGTTAATAAAGATATAAATGAGAGAAATGAAAAGTTGAAAAATAAAGTAAAAGAAATATCATTAAAAATAATTTAAAAAGTAAGAAAAATGTTACATTCTATATACATGAAAAAACATAAATAGAAAGAACGAAAGTAAAAAGATGATTATAATTTAGAAGAATTAAAGACGTATATATTCAAGAAAAACTGTGACACATAGCTATAAAAATTGAGGAGTCACCACCAAAAATAAATTTGACAAGTCAAGAAAAATATGAAGGATGGAGGTTAGCGACCGATTGTAAAGATTCAGTGATCAAGTTGGTTACTAACTCAAAAGTAAGTTTTTGATGTTTTTGTAGTATCACATAAATTGTATTTATAATTAATAATAAAATAATATTTTAAATAAAAATATAAGTTAATAATAAAATTTATCTTAAAACATCACTTTATTATTACTTGTAAGCACACCTCTATAGTATTATATGAGCATATAAAATTTTTCCTAATTCACCCCTCCCCACCACCGCGCAAGCCGCCTAACTTTGATGTACATCATAATCATAATTCACACAAGTCAAGGTAAAAGTATAGATACAAACTAGTGTCCTGTTCGGATCCTCAAAAAAAAAAAGAAAAAAGTGTGTCCTGTCTTTTTGGGTGTCGGTCGCTTGTTGGATACATTAATTGAAGGGTCCACATTACCATTAGAGAATGAGAACATCGATAGTGCTAGTGCTTTTGTGGGTGAAGCATGTATCTAATTATCAAAAAATCCTGGTGCTACTAACTTCAGTAAGAAAAATTATTGTGTACTCATGTAAGAAAAAGTTTTCTTATTTCACTGTATATATCCAGCATTAAATCAAACGATTAATTAGTAAGGAAAATTTTTATATTTTCATATTTTCTTTCTATACCATATATATTCACCATTAATAAAGACAAAAAATATATATATATATATATTCACCATTATTCATCTCTCACTTCCTTTTTTCTCTTTTTCCTCACTTAAAATTAAGAGTTAATATACTTATGACGAATTTCTACCATGAAAATATGAAAGAATGTCCCCTCCAGTAATCTTTAATTTATATATTTCTCAAAAAATGAATCCTACATTTTACAAATGGATCAGTCCAAGCCAAACATGCTTACTTGCAGCAGCTATCAAATCATAGATATTGTATTATTATATCAATAAAATATACCGATGAGTGTGCAAGTATGGTTACTGACCTAGTTATAAAAAATGGAGGGTTATAGAATATTCATCCGCTAAAAGTGAACATTAAATATTCATCCTAATTGTAACTATTGATTAAATAAAAAGTTAAATATGATAGTGGATATTGCATAAAATTAATTATGATAGTTTACATTATATTTGGAGTTTGGATCGTCTTCAACTTAACCAGTTAAATTTTTTTGTAATAAAATATTTATGGTCAATCAAATTACTGATCACTACCCTCTCCAACTCACTTAGCCACTAACACCGACCATGGCTTCTACATCCGCAGGATCTTTTGGCAAGGCTTCAGAACAGACAGCGGGCCACCCTCAAAGCTCCATTTTCTTGGTGAGCTATTCACAGCTCCAACCCTATCCTCCACCACAAGCCATGTTGTTGCCTTTATCTCGTCAAAAAACCACTGTCAATTACCCATAACCCAACCATCACATCTGGATGCATCATCATCATCACTATCCTTCCCCTCTCAACAACACAAGCATCTCTGCCCACCCTTACGACTTAGTTGTAGTCCTCAAACCCAATACAGCCACCACACCAAAAGACCTCCTCAACCAAGCTTCGCAACTCATCCTTGTTAGTCATCAACCCTTGCACTACCTGCCACTACACCGAAGCTTCACCATTCCACTTTACCACCACCACCACCTATGAAGAGAGAAAGGATATATGCATAATGCAATGTAACAATTGATGTTCTGTTTCTATATTTTTGTTTTTGTTGTTTTTTTGGGATCTTTATGTTGTTATTATTTTTGCATCGAGTTGCTTGCTGTGTGTTAAATCTGAAATTAAGCATAGTTTTGTTCATTTCATAGGGTATAAAATGTCAAATGAATTTTTATCTCCGGTCATTGTAAGTGCAAAGCATGCTCCTTCCCCACATCCCCTTTTTTTTTTGTTTTTCATACCATTGAAGATGCTTCGATGGCTTTTAAACCTAACCAAAAGCTAATTTCTTCATATTATTTTGCAAGAACAAAGCAGAGAAAGGGAAAGAGAGAGGATTGCCCCTAAGGTTTGAAAGAAAAAGTTGATTTAAGAAGAAGGATAATATAGCATTTTCATAGTTATTGAATAAAAGAATTAATAAAAAAAAACTTCTTGTAACATATTGTTTTTGAGTGATCATTAAAAGTTTAATTTCGGTGGATTAGCGTTCTATAACTTTCCATAAAAAACAAGTGCTCTTACGGGTGGTTCGACTTTAATGTTCCACTACCCAAAAATTTATTCCATCAGCTAGCTAGCACAACCTTATCAAATATGAATAATGATAGGTGAATATATATTTTATAGGATATCGTATCAACTTATATCTCATATGCTATATCCCATCTAATGGCGGATAGGGTGTGAGTTAATATGGTATCCTATAAAAGATATGTTCACTGAACATTACTCATCAAACATATACAGACAACAGTGAATGTGACAATCATTTGACGTTGTGGATAAGGAACTTTGGTTAGTGGGAAGCCACACTTGACGATAGTAGTCTAATTATGTTAAATCCTCGTAACTTTGGTTGTTTCTTTTTTTTTTCTGAAAAGAAAAATAATGAGATTAAGAAAAATTAAATTGCGGATTGAATGCCGGAGTGGCATTTAGCAATAAGTGCCAACCATGGATATCGATCGCATATAGTTGTTTCTCACAAGCCTTGTTTTTAATTTATTCTTTAAATCCATAGAAATTTGAGGATTTTGATTCGCTTTTTCTGGTAATTCTTTCAATTGCCTTTGGGGTACACGACTGAATGTAGTATTCTAATATTGCATTACATATCTTGTAAAAAAAAGAAAAAAAGCATTGTATATAGTAATCGCACTACCATTGCGTAATTCAATGGCCAGCATTGAAGCTATAACTTTATGGCAATACTATCTGCGGTCTATATTATTTCTCACTTTGAAAAAAAAAATCCACAATATTTCTCATTTTAACCTATCAACAAATTTCCTCCAAAAAAAATATATTAACAGAGAATTTATAGTTAACAGTATAGTATTATCTTTCACAATTTATAATTAATTAAAAAATGTAATGTGATATCAATAAAGTAATGTAATTAGATGTTAAAAATCAAGTAAAGAAATTATGGTTAAAAAAATTCATAAATGAGTTTTAATTTTATATTTCTTAATTAGTGTACATCTTACTAAAGTGACAAATAAAATAAATGGCAGGAAGTAGCATATCTTCTTCAAATGTCATGACCTTCTATTATGACTGCTAGCTTCAATATACTATTATATTATTGTCGCTTTGCTATATAACATTTATGATATTTAATGGTAATAACAACAAGTGTCACTAATTGCTTACGGGAGAATTTCCTATAGGCAAAGTTTTTTCTCTTTTACTAATTAATATTTTGAACTCGTACAATGTATCGATAAAAAATAATATACATTAAATTAAAATAATATTTAATATTATATAAAGTTGTAAATAAAAATAATAGTTTAAACAATGAATATAATAAATAATAATAATAATAATAATAATAATAATTTTTATATTATATTAACATCTATTGTAAATGAATTTAAGTACCAAGCATAATCGTGTATAACAAAAACATAATCATTAATTAAACAATCCACAATCCAGGTGCATGTATTATTTAGTAATAAGTTTACTAAAAATACAAAATTTTAGGAGGTAAAAAGAGAAACAATCCAATTTTTTAATATAAAAATATACCTTTTGTTTATTAATAATCATGTAATTCGATTCTTCTGCTTATGACTGTAAAACTTATTTTAAATACTATTTCAACTATAACGGAATGATGGAATACTAGTTGTTTTTTTTTTTTTTCGGCATTATCCAGCTTGCCCTTCATTTTCTCACTTTTGTTTAAAATTTTATCTATTAACAAAAATATTTGAATAATATAGTTAGAAATGATTTTCTTAATTAAATTGTAAGTTCGAACCAATCAGTAATTAAGTAATAACTATGATTATGAAGAATATAATTATAAAGTTAATATAAATATTTTGCATTTTACTCATTCAGAATTTTAGACAAATAAAATAAGTTTTTTTATGAGTAGTTCAAATTTATAATTTTTGTACCTTAACTATTTATGTTGACCACTTAAGTGATTATTGGTGTGACTATTGATTTGTTCAGTTATTTCTATTTAATATTTTTATTTTTTTATTTCTTAATAAATTCAAAATTTGAAAAATTTCTCAAAATTTAATTTCTTTATATGTAGTTGACTTTTTTTTTTCAAATAAATGAATGTAAGTATTATTATTTTTTCCCTTTTTAACATATTTTTCTTTTTTTATTTGCAAATAAATATAATTAATGTGAAATTAACCTGATTGCAACATATATAAAACTTCCTTGCTATGTCTTATGTCTTTTTAGTAGTATGAAAGTATAGATTTTTTATTTTGATAAAATATACTTTTACAACTACATCTAAATATGAAATAGTTTTTTTACTTCTATTTTTAATTTTGTTTCTGATTGTACTTCCAAAACAGTAGTTCTCTAATAATTTTAAACAAAGGGTCCACTATTAAAAGAAAGTTGACATAAAAGAAAAATATCTACCACGTGCACCACGCTTATCCTTTATGTACGATCTTTTGATAAATAAAGCTCATTATCACGATAGATATGTTCGCTTAATTGGCATTTTTTATATCTCGTTATGATTTAATTTGAATCTTAATTAAATTTTCATATTGCTGTTAACATCTATCAACATTTAATAGACTCATGAGCATGCCAACTGGGGTGAGCGTTTTCTTCAACGGCCATTTGAGTGCCGGAAAAATAAAATAAAATAAAAGTTATTTCACTTCATCACTTTGGCTCCATTGTCTAATGCATGTCTCTTCCTTACAAATTTGTGGTGACATATACTTTTTCAGGCTTTTGTTTTCTAAACAGTTACTTATTTTCATGAAAGCCTTTTTGTTGAAGATATCTCACTTGGCCCCATGTGTAGTTTGCCGTAATTTCTAGATTTTATGAAGCGCCATCAACCTGCTCATGTCTTGGGTGTTATTATGTGCTAGTTTAATTTATCGTTCTGGTCTATTAGCTAGAAGTTTAGCATGTAAATGTGTGACACATTACGGGATAAATAGGGAACTTTAGCACACACACACCTTAGTTGTATAGTAATAATAATAATAACAATAAAGAGAAACTAGATCAGTAGAAGCACCCCCATATGTATATATAGGGAAGCAAATCAATGTATAGATTGTCTTGCAAAGCTTTGCTCCTCCATGATTGCAAGGGGTTAGCAGTACTTACCCCCAATAATTACTTTGTAATTACTCTTTTTGGGCCTTGGCCCGTTTTGTTAGCAACAAGGAAAAGTAGAGAAAAACGAAATTAGTCTGGGACTGTAGGCTAGTTTCTTTCCTGTGGGCCTAAAAGACCCACTCATGCACAAAAAAGGTAGAGAAAAGGTTTTAGAAGCCTGACCAAAATTGTAGTGGACATGTTCGTTTAGTGGTGGATCTGTCCGCCTCTTATTAACTGCATCCAAGTTTGATACTAGGTAGAGTCTGATTTTATGATATATGAATCATTTCCCCAACCTGTGAAAGTGAACATGTGTTGATAAAAAAAAAAAAAAAGGAAGTCTAACCAAAATTCTGAACTTAAAAAAAAAAAGTCTGACCAAAACATAAGTTCTAAAAGAAAATTTGAATGAAAAGTAAATATCAGACAAAAAAGATGTAAAATAATAATCTATCTCGCATGTATCGCCTTTTTTTTTTCGGTGGTCAGCATAGAAGAATTTGGGGAGGGGGAGGAGGATGGTGATGGTTCAGGAGTTGAATTCACGTGTGTGGTTGTAATGGGGCTACAACATTTGTTACTTTGCCTCATGCCACTAGCAATTGACAACTAACTAGCCATCAATGAAACTATGAAAGAAAGCTCTAGGCCCCATCATGTTAATGGTGTGGACCTCTTCCTTCAAAGTTGCGGCAAAGACTTTGCAAGCTTCTATAGTCAATCTATAGGAAACTTAAAATGCTATATTTATATAAAATATCAATTATGTTGTTTAAATATAGTGATTTATACATTCCAATTGATATATGATAATTGTAGTTCAAATATGTATGATTTTTAGTTATATAAGTATTAAATTGACATATTACTTTAAGTGACAAATTCGTGATGATTTCAATTTAAATATGTATAAATTTCAGTTATATAAATATTGAATTGAAATATAGACTATCATAAATAATATATATCTATTATCAGTTATTATCATTCTTAACATTTATCAATTGAAATTCACATTTATTTATACACATCAATCATCATGTTGTTTAAGTGTCAAGTACAAAAACAACATTTCCCATAATATATATCTATATCTTAATCTAGTTAAATATTTTCTCCTCCAAAAATCAACACTTCTCTACTCACCACATGCACCCCCCAAAACCGACAAATGAGTTAAAGATGATGAAGATTATGATGCTACACAATTCAAGAGTGAAGATTGTGTGGAATGGTTAGATGATAAGCCAAAGGAGTTGGTTGTTTATGTATCATTCGAGAGTTTGGTATCCATTAATGAGGTACAAATGGGAGAAATAGCTTACGGTTTTAGAGATAGTAATAAATACTTCTTGTGGGTGGTTAGAGCTCTTGAAGAGACTAAACTATCAAAAGACTTTACAAAGAAATCAGACAAGGGTTTGGTAGTGAGATGGTGCTCCCACTTGAAAGTTCTAGCACATGAGGCTATTAGGTGCTTTGTAACGCATCGTGGTTGGAACTCTACATTGAAAACTTTAAGATTAGGAGTCCCAAATATTGCAGTGCCACAATGGGTAGACCAAAGCACAAATGCAAAGTATATTGTAGATGTTTGGAAAATGGGCATTAGAGCTCAAGTTGATGAGAAAAAGATCATGGGACAAGAAGCATTGTATAAGGGAAATTATCGAGAGTGAAAGAGGCAAAGAGATAAAGAAAAATGCCATCCATTGGAAGGCTTTGGCTACAGAAGCTGTTAGCCAGGGGGAAGCTCTCATAAAAACATTATAGAAATTGTGGATAGTTTGTTTCTTATACAAGCTACATGCCTTGAATTGGACATTATATTTTGACCGCAAGTAGTTCCTATTTATATTTGCATGAACCTAGTTGATTGTAATATATTATTATTCATGTTGTGTACTTATTTCCTTTGCTTAGTATTTGAGACATTAACATTTAAGGTGTGTTCTCTACTTTCGTTGAGAAAACTATTTTAGTGCAATATGGGGGATTGCTTATTTATAATTCTAAAAGCAATAACAATACGTCGGATGTCGACAAAAAATCCACCCAAGTGTATTGTATATAAAAATAAAAAAATGTAAGAAAGATTTTATGAAAATTAATTTTTTATGAGGATGAGATTATATTGAATCCCTATTTAATAATTTGTAAATCGATATTATGAATATACTTCAGTTTAGTTTTAATAAAAGATGGGAAAGGGTGGTAAAATGCATTAATTTTTTTATTTTCATTATTTAATTCCTCTTTTATAAGGATTCATTGAGATTCTAAATTTGAAACGCCACTTTTTTCATATGAGCTAAGCCAATAGGATAAGGGATGAAAATAGGTTAATGGCCTGTAAGGGGTCTGCACCCTAGCCTTTTTAACAAACAAACCAGGCTCAGGCCTTTTTGAAAGGCCAGACCTAGGATGCTTACAAAGCCTATTAAGCCTTTCAGTCTAGTCTATTATCCAAAAGCTTGAATGGCCTCCACCAGGATTCAAATGCAGTCCCTTAAACACCTATCATCACTAACTAATTCCATTGAACCAAGCTATCCTGTTATGCTTAGTAATATATATTTTATATAGAAAAGTGATACATGTACTCATTTCTCATGAAACACCGTGCCAACTCATACCTCAAAATATATTTCTCTTTAATATATTCATAAAATACTTATTTTCTAAAAGAATTAACAAATCAAATAATTTGTTAATTAGGGAACACTGTCTATCACTTAAGTCAGAACACATTTGTGAAAATCCTACTCAAAGACTCAAAAACAGAAAGCCTTGCAGCCTTACTCTTTGTCCCCAACCTCATAATGCTGCTGCCCACCTCAAAATGCCGATCAGCCATCACGGCATCCACCTTTACATTGCGACCCCACTGTCTAGTTTTCACACACACTCTGAATGCCATCCACCGCGCAGCAAGGAATAGACCATCGACATGAAAGCCATTGTGCGTGGAGTCATCAACGGGACATGATGTCTTCACGATGAGAGAGATTGATGTCTAGAGCATCGTTGGGATCTTGCGGAAGGCGGCGAAGTCACTTGTGAAATTTGGTCACGGTCATTAGACTTTGTTCGCCACCAACACCTCTGACTTCATGTTCTCTGGAAAGGGCTCGTTGGAGTGGTCACCGCAACTGGTGGAGTTTGCTTCTTAAGGGTTTGTGGCGTTCCATTTGGGCAAACACTAAACATATGTATAGCTTTAATTCGTTCCTCAATTTATTCAATTCTTACTTTGGAGTAGTGAATTTGTGCTTTTGTTCAATTGTTTGAATAAATCAATGTTTTTTTACTATGGGATTCTTGGTTTATCCTTGGCCTTAATGAAGCAATTATCTCTAGGGCAAAAATTATGTCAATTGGAATATTGACTTTGTGTATTTTTAATTTCCAACTTAATCATAATATATTTTCTAAATGCTCCAAAAGTAAGAAATGGCAATGGGCAAATTTATCTCTCTTATCCAACATGTTCAAAGTCAGCACATGCAACATTTGAGTGGATATGATGGTGGGTTTGGATCATTAATTACTATGTCGTAACCAGTAAGCACACACATGTTTGTGCTTCAACATCTATCATATTTTTTTTATTCTTTAAAGCCTCATATACGTGGAATTGTTTTGAAAGGAGTGTGATGTTAATGGTGCTTAAGGGTGGAAGCAGGCCAGGCCAGGCTTTCTCCTTAATAGGCCAAGTCTATATTGAAACTAATCAACCTAAGCCTGGTCTGTTCATAGGCCTGACCTGGCCTGAAGCCTATTAATAAAGTCTATTATCTAATTAAATCCTAAAATCAATTAAAAGTTTTGAGCTAAGTAAGAAAACAAGAGTTCCAAAAAAGACAATATTATCTATACATTCAGATTGACGTAAGCTTAGGCAGCATGTATATAAATATATTTCCATAAGATCAAATGTTCTCTATGTTTTGCTTCCAATGTCAAGATATTATCCTCCTTTCTCATCCTTGAAATAAAAGTTAACTAAGCAATAAGAGTTAAGTTTGGACTCAGATCAAACATTGAAATAATAATAACAATAAAAACTAGGTGTTCCAAAACAAATATCATCTCATAGATTTAGATCTAAATAAGCTTAGGTAGCAGATACATAGATATATTTTGATAAGCCCAAGTGTGTGTCAACAACTTGCAGTGGTACAAAACATATACCGAAAATAGAGAGGGCAATCGGAGAGGCTTTTTTCGATAGCTCAAAGAACACTCAAGACTTTCCACGAAGAAGGGGAGCAAAAGGCAACAGATCCAAAATAATAAAGCAAAGAGACAAAAACAAAAGAAAAGAAAAAAAAAACACACAAACATAGCATTCCAGCCAACAAACATTAAGAACAAACACTCCAGAAAGCTCACCACGATGAGGCCTCCAACAAATGAAACAAGCGACACAAACCAACACACTGCAGTTGAAACCCCAGCAACCAAGAAGTAGATTGAAAAAGTCCCAAATAGAAATCCAGCACTCCAAGACTAAAGAACAATCAACAGAACACTGCGGTGAACAATGAGGTCGGGCTGGCTTAGCAAGGTACTGCAAGGCAGCATGGTGTTGTACGGCACAGTGAGGCAAAAGAGTGGTCTTTGGCAGTGTGGTCTGTTGTTGTTGTGTGTGTATGTGTGAGTGAGTGAGAAAGAGGGGGGCCAATGTAGGCTATGGTGCTGAAGAAATCATAAAGCAAAACAAAAAAGCATTGTGCACAAAAGAGAATGAAGCCACTATGGCAACTGGTAAGAGAAAAGAAGCATTAGGGTTTCAATTGATTTTTTTTCAAATGGAATAAAATAAAGAGTAAAGAGATAAACATAAGTCGTGCTCAGGTTCTAAAATTTTTACTTTGATGGTGTGTGTTCGAAACTGACATTACATACTTTAATAAATTATACATTATAATAAAATCTTAATAGACCTAGATAGGCCTGACAGGCTTAGCAGGCTTTTCATTAAGCCTAGGCCTGGCATGTTATGATAAATAAGCTTTATAAAAGGCCTAAGCTTGATCTTATTTTTAAAGAGGTGAGGCCAGGCTCCAAGCCCCTAACAGGTGGCCTGGCCTATTTCCACCCCTAATGGTGCTATTCATAAACTAGTGAAATTTGATTATTTTGATGGTGATGATGATTCAAATGGGAAGTGCTCTGTTCCATGGTATACACATTAGTTGGTTAAGTAAGTTGAGTCTTTGAGCAAGGTTTAATCAATTATCTATTTGATAAAAATACTATCAAGTAATATAGGAATATTCATGGTTTATGTGTATGTTGTTGCTTTTATTTGTTATTTTTCATTTTTGTTATTTAATTTGAAATCGATGGATTTCTTTATCTAGTACTTGTTTAAGGCCTGTTTAGTGTGTGTTCAAAGGCTTAGGCCTATATGAAGGCTTAGGCCTGATGGCTTATTAGGAGTTCTTTCTTTTAAAATTAAAAAAGTATTTAACAGGCTTTGATAGCAGGCTTTAGGCCAAGCCAGATCAAAAATAAAGCTTTTGACAAGTAATAGGCTTAGCTCAGGTCCAATATTTATGACACAGCCCTAGTCTGTTTAAGGTGTGGCTTGGCTTGTTTCCACCCCTAAATAGAATGAATTGAAAAAGTTTTGCATCATGAACTACATAAGGTGTATATCAATATCTATTATATTTCTACTAAAAATAAAGTAACATAAAAGGATATGAAGAAAATAAAAATATCAAAGAAAATATAAAAAATTTTTTGATTATCTTTATCATGTATTTGAGATTAAGGGTGCATTTATTTGTGCTTTTTTTAGTAAAAAATCACTTTTTTTCATTAAAAAAATCAATTTTTAGCTTTTTTAGAGAAACTGAAAAGAGTAGCTTATGAAAAAAATTAATTTTTAGCTTTTTCTATTATATATTAAATTTAAATTTCAAAATCATTTTTTTTTCAAAATTAGAAATAAATGCACCCTAATTTTCACTATTTCTACCTGTGAACTTTCCAATACTAGACTTACTGGTCTCTCTCTATACATAAAACAAGGACATCCATTTCATCACTTGTCTCCATTGTTTGTTGCGGGTCCCTTCCTTCCAAATTCGTAGGGACATATACTTTTTCAAGCTTTTGTTTTGTCCTTTTTCTAGCGAAGCCTTTAATGAAGAAATCTTATCCGGCCCCATAGTCTATCGTGGGGGTCTTTTTTTTGTATATGGTTTTTAGAAGTATAATGTACACAAATATGGAATTCTGGGGTGAATTTCGGGGATATGGTAAAGTGCGAAAAACTGCCAGTGGCGATTTTTGAAATTTGGAAATACTAAAAACTGCCAGTGGTAGGTTTTGGGTAGTTAAAAGTTTTTTTGTTAGCATAAAAAATGCCTTTGGCGGTTTTTCACTGTCAAAAAATGCCATCAGCAGTTTTTAGAAACCTCAAGTATATATATAACTCGTTCATCCTCGTTGTAACCCATAGAAGTTTTTGCTGCAAATCGAAGGCAAAAAATTGGAGAGTAGAGAGTAGCATAGAATAGAAAAAGGGAGAAAAAAATGACTGCAAATATAGTAGTATATTTTAATGGTAATATTCTTACAAACACAAGTGAAGGTATGACATTTATATGTGAGAAGCCAGCACATTTATGTATTCCATATACTATGTCATTTGCGGATCTAGAGAGTGGGCTTTGTCAATACATAAAAGCTGAGACTCCAAAAACAATGGAAAAAATAACATATAGGTATCCAATCTCGATTTTTGGTGGTTTCATGCAATACCAAACAATTCCAATAAGCAATGATGGTGACCTTCAACAAATGTTTTGAATATATCAACAGTATCAAGCACAAATTTCTATTGTTGAGTTGTATGATAATTTTAAAGAAGTTATTATTGCCCTTCATCATCAAGCTGATGATAAGGAGGAAGAAGTTGAGCCAAACACAGTTGCAGAAAGAGAGATAAAATGGGAACATAACATCAGTGAAAATGATGATGAAGACTTTGAAGACCAATATGGAAGTGCAGATGATAGTGCAGATGATAATGTGGATGATGATGCAAATGACGAGCAGTTGCACATATCAAACACATTGGTAGCTAGTCAGCATCTATTTAGAGAGCCATCATTCATGCGTGCTTTAGATCTTGAAGCTATGCAAATATCTGAGTTTCCAGAGTATGCGAACTTGGGTATGTAATCGTTGACTTTTCATCTTAATCATTATTTTCCTATTAATTTATTTACTCGATTAATTGTTATATATTTAATTTTTTTGCCATTTTAATTTTCTAATATTTATTATTCTATCTTTATGTTTCATATCATAGGTAATCCTACTGCAGATGCAGAATTATGTATTGGAATGCAATATAGTGACAGAAAAACTATTATAAGGGCAATTAGGCGCTATAGTATATCAAAAGGAATGGATTACAAAGCGTATGAGTCAAAACCAACAACGTTTTATTGTAAATGCATACACTATGGTGTATACTAGGGATGGCTTATTAGAGCCAGTCTCAGGAAGAATAAGTATTATTGGGAAATCAAGAAGTACAATGGCTCACACACTTGTACTAGGGCAAAGATTTCCTAGGATCACACAAAATTAGATTCAGATAGAATTGTAGAATGTATCAAGTCCATGGTAGAATCTAACTTTTCTTTTAAGATAAAATTTGTGATTACAGAGATTCAATCTCAGTACGAATACACGACAACATACCGAAAAGCATGGATGGCAAAGAAAAAAGCAATCAAAAAAATATTCGGTTAGTGGGAAGCCTCATTTCAAGCTTTGCCGCAATAGTGTGTAGTAATGTGTGATGCTGTGCGAGAATCTGTTGTTCAGGTGGATGTTGTAGAGGTCTATTGCGATGATGAGCTAGTTCCAGACGTGTGAATATCACGCTGGGTGTTTTGGAGTTTTGGTCCCTGCATTAGAGCATTCAGACACTACAAATCACTTGTGCAAGTTGTTGGGATGCATTTGTATGGGAAATACAAAGGAGCTCTTTTAGTGGCAGTTGCACAAGATGACAATCAGAATATATTGCCAATTGCTTTTGCTATTGTCGAGAGTGAGACTGCAGATGCATGGCATTTTTTCCTGGATAATTTGCGCAAGCATGTAGTGACTAGAGATGGAGTTCGCATTATTTTTGATCGCCACGAGTCGATTACTGCAACAATAAGGTGAAGCAATGATCAGTGGGAACCTCCGAGAGCATTCCATATGTATTATATTAGGCACATCGCTGCCAATTTCTTGCGGAGATTTAAGGCACCTTACTTGCACAAACTTGTCATCTGCATGGGTAATTTACATTTTGTTTGAACTTGTGAATTTGTGAATGCGATTTTTATACATAATATATCAACCATATTATGTGTTCCAGGGTATTCGAGGACGGAACGTGAATTTAATATTTATTACGAATGGATGCGGGAACGTGGAGAGGTATATACAGAGAGGTATAAACATATTAGCAATAATATTTAAAAGACTAATCCATACAACTAATAATTAAGAACAACAGAACAGGACACATAACAATAATCTTTTAACAATTTAATAAAAAAAAATAGATACATCCAAATCAAAATTTTTTTTAACAATTTAATCATTTTTAAATAATCAATAATAAAGTTTCACAGACAAAATAAAAAAATATTTTAAAAAAATAATACTTACGTTTTGATCATGAATCTCTTCTAAAATATGCTTGTGTAGATTCATTATTGAATTATGAACTATTTTTTATTTTTTGATATTTTTATTTTTCTTCTATAAAAATAAAATGCTTTTTTTTAGTCAAAACAGTACACTTGCAAAAGTCTCTCTTCTTTCTTTCTTTCTTTCATTCTATATATATATATATATGGGCTGCACACACAATGGGAACAAGAAAATGTATTGTTGCAGAGATTCCTTGCCAAAAAAATACTAATGGCGATTTTTGGGTCAGAGCAATAGCCGCAGCAACTTTGCAGAGCTGATTCCCATGTTGGTCAAAGGAAAAATTGTCACTGGCGATTTTTGGAGAGCTGTCCACGCATCTGAATCCATCCATCTCTGCAGTAGCTTTTCAGAGTCATCTGGTTTTTTGGTTTCCCATGCCTCTGAATCTGTCCATTGCCATGCACTGTTCCCATGCATGCAGCATAGTGCTAAAAGTACCAAAAACCACCACTGGCAGTTTTTTCTAATACCATTCTCATGTAATTTTTTTTGTAATCCCATATTAACGTATATAACACACTCAATTATCATATTAATAATAAAAAATCCTTTGCCGTGGTTATAGATTTTATGAAGCATCAAGTTCTTGCATAATTAAGACCTAGTTTGGTATGATTTTTGAAGGGATGCTTTGATTCATAAAAAGTATAAGTTAATATTTTCTGTTTGGTAAATTAAAAAGTTGGAGTATTTTTGCTCCTGATTTTTAAAAATTAGGGAGTACTCTGAGGAAACCTCATAGGATACTTTTCAGAGTTGACCCGTACTCTCTAAAATTTAAAAGATTAATATAACTTTACTTTCATTAATAATATTAAAAGTGAAAATTATTTTTTTAATATTTATATTCATCATTTTAGATTTTAAGAGCTAATTTTACCACCTATTATTTTTATAACTTTTATTCATTAAGAGCTATTTTTACATTATTTTATTAAATAGTACTATTATAACTTTTTTAAAGTAGTTTAGCTTAACAATTCTAAAAAAATCATATTGATACTAAACTAAACCTAGGTGCTATTATGTTAAAAGTAGGGAACTTCAGCAAACACACGCCTTAGGAAAAATAAAAAAGGAAAAAAGGAAAATTAGTGAGAAACGAGATCAGCGAAATTGGCAAGTGGAAACATTTGACATGGATTTTATTTTATTTTATTTTATTTTTGGGGTCAGAAAATGTAGACTCATTGATTGATAGAAACAGTTACAAGTATTACCGTAGACCTGAGACGTAAACAGTGTCTTGAATAACTTTGCTTGCCTATGATAGCAAGGGGCATGCAGGACCTCACCCCAATTATTTACTTTGTAGTTTCTTTTTCTGGGCCTTCCTAGTGGGCCTGTCGGTGATGAGGAACGAAGCTTCTAGATGCCCTTAATTTGTTTTTATTTCCCCAACTTTTGGGCCGTTCTTCTTTTGTTTGGGCCTGCTGTGTCCTTTTGTAATGAACTCCTATGACCCATGACCAAAAAGAATAAAAAAGCCCCATGACAAAAAAGGGTTAATGACCCTGATCTAAAAAAACAAAACAAGGTTAATGACCACAAATAAAAAGGTTTTAGCACCAAAAATACAAAAGGTTTAATAGAAAACACGAATGAAAAATGAATAAGAGTATTCCAAGCAAGGCCTGCCATGTAACAACCAACGACTAACAAGCATTCAATGAAATAATTAAAGAAAGCTCAATTGGGTCCGATCGTGTTATCGCCGTCGGGTGTCGACCTCTTCCTTCCAAATTTGTGGCGAAGACTTTGCGAGCTTTTGATGTATAGTCAATTCGGAAATTTAAAAAGCCATTCACGCACTAAAATCTTAATATTTTTGTGTCGGCAGGTAAATATATATGTTATAGAAATTAGAATTTAATTTAAATGTACTGACAGTGTAAAATAGTTTTATACTGTCAACCAATAGAAATAGTGAAAAGTGCCAATTCACACAAATAACTATTCATTATAATGAGGGACCTACCATAATTTCTCATTTTTTCTTATTTCTATTAGTTGACAGTGTAAAACTGTTTTATATTATCAGTGCATACCAATTAAACTCTAGTAATTATCAATATTATAATTTTTAATTATTATATATATAACTCAATTATAAAGTAATAGTTATAAAAATTATATTTTTAATGATAAAATAATAAACAATTAATTAATAGTAGAAACTATTTTAGAAAATATTATAAAAACTAATATTTTCTTCTTAATTTGTGTTAAATATAAAATAAAGATTTGATGGCTTTTACCGTGATTCTATTACTAATAAACTCAAGTACAGTCGAGAATAGTTATCAAGTAAAATCTTTTGCTAGTGAATTTAAGATTTGAACGCTTCATATTTCAAGTTTATTTGAAATTATAATTCACTCTCATTACAATTAATCTATTTTGGAGGTCAATCGCTCCAAGTATATTTTAGCACTGTTAAAAAACGGTTTTATATTAATAATCTAAATTCATTTATAATAATATATACTAATCTTTGGAGTTACATTATTTCACATTTTAGCATTATATTTCACATTATAGCGAACAAAAATATCATTTATATTTATGATTGAAATTCATTACAGTATCTTTTCACCATTAGCTGGAAGTAAACTCACTCTCAATTACTAGTTAAAAAACACCTCATCAAATAAGCATTTAATGTATTATTTTGGATTTAGGATGTTAGAAAAAAAAAAGGTCAATTTCGATACTACCTTCAAAAGAGATTGCATAATATAATATTTTTTAAAAATTGCAACTTATAATATAAAAGTTATATTTCAATATATAATAATTATAATGTTAAAAATATTTATTATAATACAAATTAAAAGACGCATAGTACGATAAAAATTTAACAAAAAAGTGTGGTGGGAGTCAATTATATTGTAGCATTATAATTTTTTAATATCATTGCTCTAACTTTTTTACCATAAAATCTTTTCTATTTTTTTTTTTTGGAATAAACTGGAACTTCTACCTCCTTCTAATTATTATTATTTTGGAGTGAGTAGGAAAGTGGGCACCTCTTTTACCGTTGAGGTTTGGGAGATGTAATAGAAAATGAGAAATATTTTTTGTATTATTGGAGTAGGTAGACATCTTAAACACTCAGATATAGAAAAAAATTATAAAAAAATAAAAAAAATGAAATGATTGATAAAAAAAAAAAAAGAACTAAAAAAAAGTGTTGGGGTGTTGAAGATTTTAATATATACAAATAACCTACTTTATAAAAAATTAAAAATAGAAATAGACGGTGAAAGGAGTCAAAATACTATTATATTAGCAAAATGCCTGATGGTGATAAGTGAAAAACTGCTTATGTCTTGTATTGAAGGAAACATCTCACAAAGACTAGAAGAAAACACAAATGGACTTGAACAATTCTCCGTCTTCGAACAACACAATCCCCGTGAATGGCACCATCCCTGTTTTCACCACCACCACCACCACCCCTTTCGACAACCACCCTCCTCCGGCTGCCGGTGACAGGAAACCCATCGCCCTGTGGCCGGGGATGTACCATTCTCCGGTGACCACGGCACTGTGGGAAGCAAGGACCAAGATCTTCGAGAGGCTTCTAGACCCACCAAGGGACGCGCCTCCACAGAGCGAGTTGTTGACAAAGGCACCATCGCAGAGCAGGACCAGCATACTCTATAATTTTTCCTCTGATTTTGTGCTCAGGGAGCAGTATAGAGATCCGTGGAATGAGGTCAGGATTGGGAAGTTGCTTGAGGATCTTGATGCCTTAGCTGGAACAATTTCAGTCAAGGTATAAAATTTTCAAGTTTCGGTTTTTTCGGAGTTTTTGAGGTTTTTGTGGGAATTTGTTATGTGGGTGTTGCTTGGAATGTGGTTGTGCGGTCAAGTTTGGATGTAAATGGTGATGGGGCTGAGGGCGAACTTCAAACTAAGGGTGTGTTTGGATTAGCTTATTTTGAGTTTAAAACAGCTTATAATCAAAAGCTTCCCAAACTAGGAAGGAAATTTTTTTTTTTTAAATGCTCTAAGTTATACTTTGATGACAGGCATTTGCGGTTTCAACTTTTGTTTCGAACTTTAAGTTGTGTTTTTCTGATTTTTTCAGTGTTTTTTGGGTATTGATTATCTGGGTAGTGCTTGTAATATGATTATTTGATCCAGTGAGGATGTAGATGATCAACTTGGTTTTACTTTGATGATTGGCATTTTGTGGTTAGTGACTTGTTTGTTATGTAGTAGGTCAAATGTAGTTTGATTCTTAAATGTAGTAACTTTTGACATGAACATTCATTTAAATATACAAAAACCTGAACATTTTTTTGGCTTTTCTTGCAATGAGCTTAGTGTGCTCTACATGACTAGCCAGCATCTGTTATTTGGTGCAAAATTTATCCATTGTGAATTTTAATCAGGAGTTGATTCAACTAATTGACTGGGTTATTTTCTATTTGTTTGTGGAATAGCACTGTTCTGATGAAGCTAGCACAACAAGGCCACTTATAGTTGTCACTGCATCTGTTGACAAGATTGTGTTAAAGAAGCCAATTAGTGTTGACATTGATCTCAAAATAGTTGGTTCTGTTATATGGGTTGGGCGATCCTCAATAGAGATTCAACTGGAAGTTACTCAATCCAAAGAAGGTACGTCTTTTAGGGCTCACACATAACATATCTCTGACAATTTGAGTAATTGAAGGTCTCCAAGTTTAAGCTAGTTTCTTAATGTCTCATTACCTCTCATGAGCACAAACCTTAAAGGTAAGCAAGCTTCTCATTGCATCCATCATATAACAATAGTTTCTGGTGTTGTTCTACAAACCTTCATAGTGGAGTAAACTCATTTTCATTTTTTCTTTTTCTTTTTTTTTTCTATTTTCTAATATTCTCATTATTTTCTTTTTCATATTAAATCACACTTGCTCCACAACTTACACATCATCAAAACATGTGCAGAGGGCAGTGATTCAGACTCAGTAGTACTGACGGCTAACTTCATATTTGTTGCTCGAGACTCAATAACTGGGAAGGCTGCTCCAGTGAATCGACTTTCACCTGAAACTGAACACGAAAAACTTCTTTATCAACAAGCTGAAGCAAGAAATAATTTGAAGAAAAGGAAAAGAGGAGGGGAGAAAAGGGATTTTGAGAATGGGGAAGCAAATAGACTTCAGGCCCTTTTGGCTGAGGGTAGAATTTTCTGTGACATGCCAGCCTTAGCTGACCGAGACAGCATTCTTCTGAGGGATACGAGCCTTGAGAACGCTTTAATATGCCAGCCACAGCAAAGGAACATCCATGGTCGAATATTCGGAGGTTTCTTGATGCATCGTGCATTTGAGTTGGCTTTCTCAACAGCATATGCCTTTGCTGGATTAGTTCCTTGCTTTCTCGAAGTTGATCATGTTGATTTCCTAAGACCTGTGAGTATTTTTATCCACTCTTAAGAAAAATATCACCATATGCTTGATATAATAAATTTGACTTTTACATGATTCTGTATCCACATCCAGAACAGCCTTTGAAATTTCTATAACTAATTTGATATCAACTACATTTACTTGCAAAATGGACGGAAAAAAAGATAAAAGATATAGGAGTTTCAGGTTATTTGAATTGACATCCAAAATCTTGAGTAATTTGCTTGTCACTCGTGCTCTTTGTGTGTACAGAATATAGAGCGAGGTAAAAGTTCTAAAAGTTTCCTTTATTCATTTTTATTTTGGTGAATTACTACAGTTTGTTTATGGTTCTAGGGCCTTATATGTACTTACAATCTTTCTAACACAATGATCCTGCTACTATATTTATAAAGGATAAAAATAATGAAAATCAAACAATTGGTCAATCTCATGTCTTAAAGAAAAGGAATCATTGAGCAGGTTGATGTGGGGGATTTCTTGCGTCTCAAGTCCTGCGTTCTGTACACTGAAGTTCACAATCCAGATCAGCCACTTATCAATGTCGAAGTTGTTGCTCATGTTACAAGACCGGAGCTGCGATCTAGTGAGGTCAGTCTTGATTAAACTGCATGTTGGACAATCAATAATCATTGATCAGTTGCTCTTTTGTTCTTGCAACTTCCAAGTTATCAAAGATTGTAATCAGATCCGTCTGTGTAAAAACAGGTATCAAACACTTTCCATTTCACTTTCACAGTCCGTCCAGAGGCAAAGGCAATGAAAAATGGATTTAAACTTCGAAATGTGGTGCCGGCATCAGAGGAAGAAGCGCGCCGAATATTAGAGCGCATAGATGCTGACAACTTGAATGAGTTCTTCAGAACATAAGGAGAAACAGCAAATAGCTGCTAAAGGGTACTACCACTGCTTAAAATATCTACCACTAATTATGTAAGCTGCTGAAGTTCAAAGATTAGCTCTTATATAATAACTTTGCCCTCTAATCATCTTGAGGGTGCTATGATGCCTTAAGTTTCTAGCATCATTGGACTGGATAGAGGACAATTGGTGCTTAGATAACTTGCATGTGAACGTGATTTCACGTGGTATCTATAATTTCAAAGCTTTGATTAAGCAGCTTTGTGAACCTAAGAGTTGTGCAAGTAGCAAATAGTAAATTAATGAAAGAAGACTTTAAGTCTGAACAGATCATTTTCTTGCACTTTAGGCTTCATGATTCCCTCCTCCCCCCCCCCCCCCCCAAAAAAAAAAACACAAAAAAAAAAGAATAGATTTTCTATTTGCTGCCTGTAGAATTTATAAATTACGAGAAATCAATTATGTTAAGAATGGAATGAGACATTTGTATATGTCTACTAGAGGGTCTATTTTCTGATAAATCTGAAAGGGGGCCAAAAAAAAAAAACCCACAATATGATGAAATCTGACTAGATATTATTAATTCAGTCTTTTCTAATCCAGAAAAAGAAATTAACAAGCATACCTAAACCATGAAGCGCTCAAGATGTAATAACTTAAAAAGTGCACTTTTTATTTGCTCTGCATTTTCTTTTTCCTACACGGAAGGGTGGGATATGAGATTTGGCATGTATAATATTTTATCTGTTTATTATTATCATTTTTTTAAAAAAAATCTTATGGAAACTTCAATTTCAAGCAAAGTGCTCTCTCTTAATTGAAAAGCTCTGTACATGCTTACAACAACCTTATATCATACATTTCCTATCCATATAAGGATTTTTACCCAAGGAAAATCCTCTACTCTCTCTCTATAATATATTTAAACGCAAATCTTTTACAATGATATTTTTACAATTTTAACAAGAAAAAAATTGCAACATTCTGGGCCAGATCATACACGCCCCAAGAACTCACATGAGTGATGTAATTAAGGTGATGGGGTGTCATCATCTGAAGAGTTACTATGCTGTTGCCTTCCATGTAATCCAGGAAGGGGTTGTGGAAGCATTGGATTAACTGGTTGTGAAAGCATTGGGTTAACTGGTTGTGGAAGCAGTGGGTTAACTGGTACAGGGAATTTATGTGCTGAACTGACCGTGGTTCGCTCATTTATCATACCAACTTCTTTGCATACACGGTCAAGAACTGCTAAAAAGTCTCTTACAACCATGAAGATTCTGAATGGATGAGCTTCTTCCTTTGCCAAGTCCCCATGAAAATACTCAGTTATCTCCTTCACAAGGGTCAAAGCGACACTTTCTTGGGCTTGAATCTTCAGAATTTCCTCCTCAGCCATTCTAATGAATTTGTTCATTGATTCTGTGAACTTCTTAATGGTCTCATCTGATCCTGCCATTTCATTCAACTGTACAACCTCTGCAATATTTGCAATTCCTTTGGAAAGCTTAGAGGCATCACTGCTGAGAACCTCAGAATCCATAGCAGCAGCTTTCTTCACACTTGCTAGCTCTGAACTCAGACTAGACACTACTTGCAGGCCAAGCCTCCTACATGTGACATCTTCACTCAAAGTAGAGTTTGGAGTTTGGTTAGTACCAGAGAGACGAGCACCTTCAGTTCTAATAATTTCCTGTACAACAAAATGTAGTAGAGTGGTTTTCCCATCTGCGCCCTTGACATCAGCCAGCTTGAGAAGTGTATCAAGTTTGAAGGCCTGCGCATCACCGCGGTTTGTCCCCACATTCATGCGGTTCCCAGTTTTAAGCACAGCCTCTAGAAGCTTCAAGAACATTCTACTATTTCGCAGCTCTTCACAGGCAGCCTGCAAAAGCAGCAATCAGAAAATGGACAGTAAGTAAAACTAGTGACATATACAAGAGAAACTTCGTGAGAAGTATTCTGCTTGACCACTTCTTAAAAAAGTAGACTAAAATAGCACAAGAAGAGAATGACTATGAAAAAGGGAATAGAGAGGACTGAATTACATAGGAGAAAATTGTGAAAGAAGAATGCTGGGTGAGCATAGCAGGAGTAAAAGTGGACCTAAAACTGTCCAATAGATGTTTTACATGTTTAAACTAAAAATATCAGAAACTATGTTTAAATGACTTCTTATGTTCAATGACATTCAAAGTTTCAATAAAATCTTCACTGAAGATCAATAATTTTACCTTGACATCATCAAGAATAATGCTAAAACAGGAGATGAATAAAAAAGTGATGTAACTCATTACCTCTAGAGTTTGAAAGGATTTCCTAAGATACTCCATTTCAGAGTCAAAATTGACTATGTAAAGCATTGCTTCCACCCTTTTAAATGCAAAAGGTACATCAAGCAATGCCTTCAAAAATTTCTCAGCTGGACCAAGCTTGGTTGGTGAGTCATCATTGAGTTCCTTTAATTTACGTTCTTCTTCCTTACTTGGTGCCATTCTTAACAAGCTTTCAAGTAGTTCTGCTCCAAGTGTATCAGCACTACCTGTAGAAAAGTAAATTGATTTAGTTGCATTATCAGTATTGAAGTGAAAATTAGAAGGTGCTGGTTAAAATAGTCAATTAGCAATGCACAAGGACTACAATACAACTATCCAAAGACAAAGCCATAATAATTCAATTTTAAGGAAAGAAAAGAACAGAGAAAGAAGACCATGAAATAGAATGATAAAGAAATCTCTTAACAGTTGGAAAACCTTGGAAACCACAAAAGATATCCATAAATTAAAGGACAAGAGTTATATCAAGTTCTTTATACCTGTTTCATCCAATTTTAAACTCAAGTAAATACATATGAACATTTTTTCTCGAAATGGTAACTTGGAAATTAAAATTGTACACTCACCTCGAGGAAAATGCTCACGTGTCATAAATGGATACAAGAAACTTTTTCCCAAAATAAAAACATATAACTGATATATCTTGGAAGAGATTATCGTACAAACCTATGGCTTCAATGAGCTTAGGAAAGAAGGAATACAACTAAAAAATTTATGGTAGAACATAGCAGCAGGTCAACTGAACAAAATTTTCCAGTAGCTTCAAGCGGTATTTAATAATCACAAATAGTCATCGATCCTTCCTCTTTATTTATACTCGTACATAGGAAACATACACATCCTTCCTCTCAAAAGTGACAAGCAACATTCCTTCCATTGTAAAATAAAAGGACATAGAAACTACAGAAATTAAAGTCAATCTCAGCCGGAATGAGAAAATACCTTCTAAAAGTGCTTCACACACTTCTTCTATAGTGACATTAAGGGCTCTCAGCAAGATTGCAATATTTTGGGACTTCTTAGGATCAAGTACTCTCTCCTCCTGATTTGATGAGGGAAGAACTGGGCGTGGAGTAGCATCCTTGGGTTTTGGGTTTGGTGTGTTCACTACAAACAATGTTTCAATCATTTCCTCATTCAATCTGCAGCCAACCCAATTCATTTGACATTATTCAATAAGAATTGTCAACAACTAAGTGCCATTCATAAGTCATAACCATGGTGCCCCCATAAAAAATTGGCTGAAAAACTCAAGAGTATGTTTTATAAGAAAAATTGCATGAAAACACCACCAACACCAGGAAATTTTTACCCCTATTTTTAAGGGAATAACAAACCAACTAAGATATATCTGAAAAAAAGGCAAAGAAGTTGACAACATACAATTAGAGGAGTATAATGAGAATTGAAAATCTTACTTAAAAGAGCTAGACTTCAAGTGATCCCACACCATTTCACGGTCAGAGCTTGCCCTCACTTTGTCCCAATGCAAAGGCTTCAACTTCGGTTTTGCAGCCTCTTCAGCTTCCCCCAGACTCTGAGAACTTGCTGGCAGCTCAACAGGGGAAACCATTGTTGTTGTGTTCTGCAACACAAAAGGCCTAGAAGGAGGAATTAACTCTGGCGGCCTTGAAACAGGCTGGCCAACAGCTGTTGTGGGAGCTGGCACTTCCCATTGCTTCCGCTGCCGCTGCAATGGAGCCGGTGGAGGCGGCGGCGGTGGTGGTGGAGCAATTGGTGTTGAGATAACGGGAGTCTCCCATTGTTTCCTCTGTGGCACAGGTGGTGGATGAGGAACCGGAACAGCTATAATTTGATCCAAAACATTGCCAATAGTTCCCGATTGACCAAAGGGAGTTGTTGTTGACAATAACGGAATCTCCCAATGTTTCCTCTGCGACACACCATTTGCAACTGTTGCTGATTCATTTGAATTCAAAGTGCCACTCAAATTCAATCCTCTTTCTATCTCTGGTGATGAAAGCAGTGTTGGTGACAATGGCAATGATGACAGACCTGGTTCCCTAAACTGGTCTGAGACACTAGACATCCTTGGAGACTGATCAAAACTGTGATGATCCATCACCTTCTCCGGCGAAGAGGGCAGAGAGAAAGCTGAAGAAGAAGATGATGACAACGATGGTGATGAAGGCTGAAACTTTCCACTTCCATTGGAAGCATTAGATAGCCTTGGAGGTGATGCTAATGCTGATTCTGATGCAACTTCATTTGTCTTCAAAACCCTCTCTTGTGATGATGATGGTGGTGGCGACAAAGGCATAGACTTTTTACTTCCATTGGAAGCATTAGATACCCTTGGTGATGCCAAGGCTGATGCTGCTTCATTTGTCTTCAAAACCCTCTTTTGTGATGATGATGATGGTGATGATGGCATAGACTTTCTACTTCCATTGGAAGCATTAGATACCCTTGGTGATGCTGATGCTGATGCTGCTTCATTTGTCTTCAAAACCCTCTCTTGTGATGATAATGATGACGAAGATGACGATGACATAGATTTTCTACTTCCATTGGAAGCATTAGAAACCCTTGGTGATGCTGATGCAGACGCAACTTCATTTGTCTTCAAAATCCTCTCTCGTGATGATAATGATGACGGTGATGATGGCTTAGATTTTCTACTTCCATTAGTAGCATTAGATACCCTTGGTGATGCTGATGCTGATGCTGATGCAGCTTCATTTGCCTTCAAAACCCTCTCTTTTGATAATGATGGTGATGGTGATGCTGGCATAGATTTTCTACTTCCACTGGAAGCATTAGAAACCCTTAGTGATGCTAATGCAGATTCGTTTGTCTTCAAAACCCTCTCTTTTGATGATAATGATGATGGTGATGATGGCATAGACTTTCCACTTCCATTGGAAGCATTAGATAGCCTTGGTGATGCTAATGCTGATGCTGATGCTGATGCTAATGCAGCTTTATTTGTCTCCAAAACCCTCTCTTTGGGTGATGATGATGATGCACATACATGATGATCAGTGTCCAAATTTGTACAAGGCTTCTCATTTCCATCTAGAGTTTTCTCCTCCAAATCTCTATTGGGCGGCAATGGGAGTGGAAACAGTAAAGGAGAGTCAGTAACAGTATTACTTTTAGTATCTTCTTCTTCTTCAACAAAACCTCTCTCTGGTGTTGCACATAATGAAGAACACAACGAAGAAGAATAACAAGAAGAATGCACGTGCTGGTTGTGAATTGGCGATAATGCAGGTGACAAAACCAGTTTCACAACCTGAGGTTGCGGCCGCGGCGGTGGTGGTTTGGTTTCCAGTGGTTTTGTCTGTGTTCTCGCCGGCGGCGAAGGGCTGATCAAGTGAGACCGCTCCGGCGAGCCGGAACTCGAGGAAGAGACCGAAATGGAGCTCAATTCGCCGAAATTCTCACCGGCGATGGCCGACAGCGCTCGCCGGGAACCCGATCCGGTTCCGCCGGAGCTCTCGCGCGCTCCCAACGACGAACCTCTCGGCGAGTAAAACTCCTCTTCCTCTTCCTCTTCCGACGCCACCGTCACCGCCGGCGGCGCCGAAACTTGCCTCGTAAGCGGCGGAAGCGGCCGGAGCTCCGGCGACTCCAATTTCCGGCTCACCGAATTTCCATCATCGCCGCCGCCATCGCCTTCGATCCGGCGCGAATTGACGACGGTGCCGAGATAGAGGAACTCGGAGCCGGCGGCGGAGGGAGATTGCCGGAGCTTGGCCGCTGTTCCACGCCGGAGACCGCCGTCCGATCGGAGATCCTTGTCTTCCCCGGAATCACGGTTCCGGCGGCGGCGGCGGAAGTAAACGAAGGCCGAGACGGCGGCGGCGACAACGGCGCACGCGACGGCGGAGAGTGCCACTGGGAGGAGCTTTGAATTGGAGCGAGTTGGTGTCGGGGAGTGTGGGAGGATGAGGGAGGAGATGTTGGCTGGGAATGAAGCAAAATTGGAGAGTGATGGTGGTGGCGGTGGTGAAGGGTAGTTTGGGAAAAATGGTGAATTATTTGGGGTGGTTGTGGTTGTTGTGGAATATGGGTACTTTGGGTTTTGGTTTTGAGTTGAAAGGGTAGAAGTTGGTGAGGGTGGTGGTTTTGGTGGCTCAGAGGGTGGGAGTGTGTCCAATGGGATAAAGGGTTCATGGAGGATCCTTCTGTTGTTGGAGGTGGCACTACAGAAGAACAAAAAAAACAACAACATGAGAATGTGCATTTTGTGTGCTTTGTGTTTTTGCTTGTTGTTCTTGTTGTTGTGTTTTTTTTTTTTTTTTTTTTTTCGTGATTGTGTATAATGGAAGAAGTGTGGGAGTGAATGAGTGTGAAGGAGTGAGTTATGAGTAATGGAGGAAGATTTTTAGGGAGGGAGTGAAAGGAAGAAGAGGAAGAGGGTGAGTGTGTGTAGTGTAGTGAGTCTAGTGTTGAGTGTGTGTGAAAAGGTTGAATTTTTTCAATTTTTGGGTACAAGAAAAGGTTGGATTTTGTGATGATGATGTGAGAAAAAAGGAGAGGGTGAATTTAGGTGGGCGTTGCATCCAGCTAAGATTCTGCTGGTCCTGGTGTTTTTTGCTGCTTCCAGGTTGCGGCCCCCTCTCCCTCTACGAGCTCCCACTGTCGAGGCTGTGGTTACATGTATTCTTCATTGTTTCCTTTCGTTTGTCAGTTGTCATTATTGATTTTCTCTTCAAAAAAATCTTTTCAACATTCTTCATCTTTTGGCTTCTTGCAAAAATACAAATCAAAACAGAGTGATAAGCAGCATTCACTAAGATTTGTGGGTATATTTGGAATAAAACATTATCCTTAAAAAAATTAGCTTTATTATTTTAGTGATCCAATCAAGGACAACAAGTTTATTTGAAAAACAAATCAAAAAACATCGTCCATAAACGAGGACCCTCAAATTTAGCTAGTGCACTTACATTGTTGGATTTCAGACATATATAATCATCTTCGGAAATTATAATACTATAATGGTATAAGAGAAGTTCTCCTGTACTCTTTGTTCGTTCAATAGCATAGTAATTATTATTTCTTTTGTTTTATACTTATTATTATTCAGGTCTTATACAAACATTTAAGGTACTGTTTCTTCTTTCAATAGCATAATAATTATTAGATTTTTGTTTTATACTTATTATGCAGGTATTATACAAACATTTAAATTAAACTCTTCTTCCGAAAGCGTGTCAGAATTTTAAATTTTTCACCTAATCATTAAATCCAATATATGACTTTTAAAGTACTTACTTAGCAGAATGCAGATGCAAGAAAATTAAATGTATGTATACCAAATCGAAATTCGATAGGGTGTCTTTTTCCCTTTTCTTGAAAAAATACAGTTTCGGTTTTACTATTGATGCGGCTCACCAATAAATTACCTTTACTTTCTAAAAAGAATAAATGGGAGCACTTTTGTAAGTTTGACAAATGACTAAAAAAGAAAGCATAAACTATATTAAATGCCTTAAAGTCCGGGGAAAGGTGTTCATCACCGAAAATTAGCCATAATAAAGACAAGGTAGGATTAGGAAAAAGCCTCTTTTATGTTTATTTTTCTCAAATGACATTTCCCCTTTCCTTTTTATTAAACATTGTTTGTTTAATCCCATCAAAAAAAGACCTTGTCTGTATATTTTTGGTTCCCACTTTTTGGCAGTGTGTGTGATGAAGACATGGAGGAAGTGGAGATAGAAAAAATAAAAATAAAAGTAGATTGAAAATAGCAAAATGGACGGGTTTGTTGCAATAATGACACTGCAAAGGAAAGGTATGCAGGTGTCGGTCAGCCAAATCTGTGTGCCAAAGTCACTCATGCACAGCACTTAACCTGATTTGTTCATCCATGCAAGCCCCACTAACACAAATTATCAAATATTCGACCTCAGGATTGTTTGTGGGTTGGGTTAAGTTTTGGTTGCAGATATTTATAGATCCACTCATCAAAGCAATGAGATAGATTGGGACATTTTCTTATCAAACTCATTTCTGAATGGGTTGAGTTGGTTCAACCCAACACTTGAGGGCTAACTCAGTTGGTACAATATTGCACCTTCTAAAAGCAAGTGCACCTGAGGTGCAATTTCGAGTCACAAATGGGGCAAAGCCCCAATGGCCCCCTCCCCCAACAACCTTTCCTCCCGACCAAAAAAAAAAAAAAAGGTTGGTTCAACCCATAAATTTAATGTATATAAAAAGAAAAATCACTTTGTACCCAAAAAAAAAAAAATTTCCACTTGCTAAAATGTTGGAATGCAAAATTAGAAATTCGTTATATAATAAGTCTTAAGCAAAATTAGCATAAATTTCAAATCAATTAAAGAGTAACATAACAAGCCTTAAATAAATATAAAATTCGTTATATAATAAGTCTTAAGCAAAATTAGCATAAATTTCAAATCAATTAAAGAGTAACATAACAAGCCTTAAATAAATATATAAATCTCAAATAAACTAAACTAAAACACTAGTCCAAATTTTGTTTTCGTTAGACCATCATATTCATCTTGCATGGCATGCTGCAATTTGCCATTGTAGATATGTTTGTCAAAGCTTCAAGCATCGAAGAAAGCTCAACAATTATATAGGGAAGACCTTGCATTTGAAAATCCAGCCTTGGACCCAGTGGTCATGAAATGTTTGTTACGGTAGGCCAAATGATTTGGTTTTACAGGAATATCATTTGCTAGCACAAGAAAGTTCCTTTATATATGGGCTAAGAAGAGCCTTTACATGTTATGAGCATCAAGCACTTGTGCATCAAGCACTTGATATGGTTAACAGAACGTGGCATTTTGAAGTATGTGAGGATTCAATGAGCCCCTATACTTAAAGATTTAACAAAAAGGGATGTATCCTTTCATAATTATTTTTCATATGATTATGTCATATAGACAGAGAGATATATACAAACACTTAAATTGAGTCTCCCAATTTTAAAAATGTTATACAAGTACTTAAATTTTTGTGTCTATCTTTATTTTCACATAGCATAGGAGTGGATCCATTACCTAACAAAACACATTGGAATAGTAGAGGGAGTTTAAGTAGGAGAAATTATTATGTGCTCAAGGGCACTAAGTTAGATTATACTTTGATAATGTATGGAGTTGCATTTTATCTTCAAGTAGTGAGAGAACTCTCCACTAACTTGCACATTGACCTAAATTGTCATTCTTTAAGTGGTCATAGCATAATTCAACCTAATACTCCATGAGTACCTAATAATTTCCTGTTTAAGTAGTAGTTTTGAGTTATATGAGAATTAATAATAGGGATGGATGCTGCTTAGTATAGAGGATGAAGAACTTCATATTCATTAACCTTGTAGAGATTCCTATGTAAATGTGATTATGAAAAGATCATAATATTTCATCAAACCATCCAAAATGTATAGCTTCTAGGTGATCTGCACTTAAAACAGGTGAACGAGCTATAACAAGTCAATTTTGTTATTTTCTTTCATCTACATCAGATAATTGTTGATGATTGAATCTTCCTTAGCATTTTTGGTTATCAAATAGGTATATATATTTGCTTCAAACTTGGATGACACTATGGTTGATGCATGTAATAAAACATGTTTTCTCATGGGTACAATACATTCAAGGAGCATGCATCAAACTTGGATGGTGCTATCCAAATTCCTCTACATTTTCCATACAAATTTAGTCGTTACACTTCATTTTGCTACAGCCATGATGTCTGCAAATACCTACCTTTGCATCCCATTTGACACACACTACTTCATCTTTTCCTTTTCTCTCCTAATCCTCATTTCTCATATAACTTTCTCTCTTTACTTTGTTTTGCTCCATCCTTGTAACAAATGGTGTTGGCTATTCATTGAGGTTGGGAATTGCATGTGGACGAGCTGTTTGACAACATTACATCTAATCCTAGGGGGTTGTCTATCAATGCCATTTCCACTAATAGTAAATTTTATTATTTGTGGTATTTTCATTTCATTCTTTATTTCTTTGTTAATTTTTATGATCACCACTAATTTTAATTATATTAATAGTAGTTAAAATAATTTGATCCAAAACTATATTGTTTTTTTCAAAAATTTCTTAGTTGAAATTTAACCTCTTTTATTTTGGCTCAAGTCTTATTAGATGCAAAGAATGCCTCCAATTTCTCCGATACTTGATGAGGTTTCACACTTCCACTATCCTTCTAATAAAAAGATTTAGCCATTGAAGCTACTAGCAACCATGACATCAACTACTAGTCTTGTTGTTCCTTGTTTCTGCAAGTACCATCCACAATAATGCCTTCTTTTTATTAACTACAGATTCAAATTTGCTTGCAATATTTCTCCACTAAAGTATTTTTGTTAGTTGAATCTTTTGATTGTAGCCAAGACATGCTACTTCCATGGTAAGAAATTGCCTTCATCCAGCTTGAAAGAGATTAGTTGGAGAAGGTTTGTGGTGTCAATTGAGCATAAGAATGTGATGGTGCTCTATTTGCTTCTATGGATTGAATAAGCTCTTACACCATGAAATTAAGTCGAAAGGTACTAGACTAAAATGAACAACGAGAAAATTGAACAACATAGAAGAGCTGAAAATAAATATGGCAATGGATATCCATGGAGGTAGGGTCTCCATTTAGAAAATTGCACCCCATCTTCATCACCAGTCCTCATTTCCTATTCCCTGCAGGAATTCAAATCCTTGCAGATATCTATGGACGTATGCTAAAAATGTGAAAAAAAATCCAAAAAAAAAAAAAAAGAAAAAACTCTTAAACCTAAATAAACATACATACATAAATATATTATCCATTATAACATTACTAACGCAACACAATTGAAATTAAAAATGGCAATATATGATGCAAATCCGATAAAAATAATTAGAAACATTATAAAAATACATGCAAGTCTCTTGCTGCAAATTATAAAACTTACATATTTGTTATTTATTTTAGAGGCTTTACATAAATGAAGACTTAGCAGGTCTCCATGGGACAGAGACCTCATCCCCCACTCCTACCCGGTTTAATAAATGGGGACTCAATCCCTATCTCCATGAAGACCAAATTAGTCCTTATCTCCATTCTTATCATAAATAACCCCCACAGATATTCGCTTAAGTAGATCTTTTTGCTATCCCTAGTTGAAAATGTGTTATGGCTGTTGAAAATGAATTCTGATTTGTTAGTGTTATGTGAGCTTACAACAAATTCTCTAATAATAGCTACATACCTTCAACTTTATGGATACATAATGCTCAACTTTTGACGGTATTGAAGATAAAGACAAAGAAAGTTAGTTAAGTTAGCTACAGTTAGTGCATTATCTATTAGTTTGGTAGTTTTCTATTATTTAGTTGAAGCTAAAGTTACTTGTAGAAAAAGCAAACTTGTATCACTATATATGTAGTCAAACTCAGTCTCGTATTACACATATGGAATCATTCAATAATAATTTCTTAATTCTTTGTCAAACTTTCTCTTCCACCTTTGGGGTTTCCTTTCTTCTTGATCACTGCTCTGATAACTTACATGGTATCAGAGCTAGCTTGATCCATGAAGACCTCAAACACTTCACCATCTTTCGCTCTCATGGCTTTAACGAGCTCTTCAACCTTACCTCCAAAAACCTTCACAAGTCCTATGTCCTTCAAGCTTGATGAAGAAAAGTACCTACGATGGGAGCACCAAGCACTAGTGTGCATCAAATCCAACGAGTTGAAAGATCATCTCAACAAAAGGAAGATTCCTATGAAATATGCCTTTGAAGAAGATCGAGTTGGAAAGATTGAATCACAAGAATACTTGAATTACGATCAACAAGATCAATATTTGGTGGCATGACTTCTTGCATTAATAGATTCAAGCTCCACAAGGCATTGTATGGCTTCAAGCAAGCCCCTAGAGCTTGGTTCTCCAAGCTCAGCACGACACTGACTCAATTTGGCTTTCATAATACAATGTCTGATGCTTCCTTTTTCACCATGTTTACAACTTCCTCCATCATTTATATTTTGGTGTATGTTGATGATATTCTATCTACTGGCACTGATCCTTTGGAGATTGTAGATACAATTGCTAAACTCAATTTTGTTTTCACACTTAAGGAGGTTGGGAAAATGAATTACTTCCTTGGGGTTGAAGCAATAAGATCGGATTCTGGGGAAATCTTGCTCACTCAAACCAAGTATCTTAGGGACTTACTCAAAAAGGCTGGAATGGATGCTACAGAACCTATGTTCACCCCATGCTCTCAAGTCATAAGCTATTACTATATGGTGACATTGCATTTTTTGACCTCACTCTTTATAGGTATGTGGTCATGGTCTTTAGTATGCCACAATCATTCGACTTGACATATCCTTTGTAGTAAAAAAGGTGGCTCAATTTATGCACTATCTCCTTGAGATTCATTGGAAAGCAGTGAAAAGAATACTTAGATATATTAGTGGCATACTACAATTTGGGTTGAAGTTTTACAGAAGCAAGGAATTAAGGTTGCTAGCCTTCTATGACTCAGACTAGGGGTCAGACATTGATGACCGAAAGTCTACAAGTGGTTTTTGCGTATTTCTTGGTCCTAACTTGGTTTCCTTGTCCAACAAAAAACAACATGCATTTTCTCAATTTGGCACTAAGGCTGAGTTAAGGAGCATGGCAGCTGTGTTAGTTGAGATTACTTGGCTTCAAACTCTCTTATTTGAGATGCACATTCAATGCTTAGTCCCTCCATTGACTTTTTGTGATAGCCAAAGTGCTATTATGTTGGCTGCCAACCCCATCTTGCACAGCTAGTCAAAACATTTTGAAATTGACATATACTTTGTTCGAGACAACATTGCTCAAAAGCAAGCCTTTGTTTAGCACATTCCTTCACATGAGCAAATTGCTGATGTACCTACAAAGCCACTATTTGTAGCCTCTTTTCTCAAGTTCAAAAACAAATTTAGAGTGGTGGAATCCACCCCATTAAGTTTGAGGGGGGATACTGGAGATAAAGATAAAGAGAGTTAGTTAAGTTAGTTACAGTCATTAACTGTTAATTTGGTAGTTTTCTGTTATTTAGTTGAAGCTGAAGTTACTTGTAGAAGAAGCAAACTTGTAGTAGTGCTCTTGTAGTAGTGGGAGATGTTTGTTGCATAGAAACATAATATCAAAAACCTTACGTAAGTAACATTCAACCAATTGTCAACCTAGTCAAATCACTTGACTAGTTAAAGTTAGCTACAAATTTAAAGAGTGAATTTATGACTAAAAACTTTTCGATTCTTTGTGACATATATAGGTATTTATATTGGTTTTTTTTAGGGTATTTATATCGATTAAATTAATATTGACAAATGGTTAATCAATTATCTTTACTATCTCAAGAAGTTATTGATTATAATCAAGTAATTAAATTAGTTTAATAATTAGTTAACATAGAGAGAATTTATAGTTTGTGAGGCTAGGTAACACGAATCAATCAATGTAATTTATAAGTACAATACTAAAAGATTTTATAATTCATAATTTATGTTCATAAATAAGCTATTTAAAAAAAAAATGGATAAATAAGCTAAAGTTTATAAGATGTTTAGGTTTAATTTTTCTTATAAGTGTTGGAGAAAGTGTTGTTTGATATATGCTATATAAATTAGAAAATGCAGAAATTGACTGTAGCTCAAGATAGACTTTATTTGTAATGTTAGAGATTTAAATTTTGAAATCACTATTTCAAGACTACTTCACTTAAAATTCACTTTCGCTTGAAATTACATACATAACTTCTACTCTCCTACGGAAAAAAGAAAAAAATAGAAACTCAAAGTTTAGCCTCAATGGCATGAGAATCACCACCAAGCTGACACAATGAATAACTATTAGTGTCATCACATGCACGGCTTATGGTAGTAAATCACATAGTCAAATATTCATCTGATTCAATATGTGATTGTGCACAGATAGTTGCTGGATGACTGGGGACTTGTCACATTGAAGTAAATAGAATAAGAATATTCCTGGAAGAAGGGCAAAGATTTCAAAATCATTGGCTCGAAGTTTAGTTTCTAGAAAACGTATATACCTACTCTCATGCGCTATTTAATTTATGTGCCATAACGTGGGGAGCGTGGCTTTGCAATTTGCATATGTAAGCCATTGGTTTTTAAAACTTATAAAATAGTCCAAGGTAGTCTAATGAAATATTTTACACATAATTAGTTTGACATTTAAAAGCTCTAGCAAAAAAATAAAAAAATATTTTATATAAGATATTATATACAAGGGTTTTGTTGACTTCCTTCCTCCCTTTTTTATATTAGTAGAAGTTAGCAATTTTTATCATATTATGATTAAATAAAAATATTTCTTTTTATTTATTGAATAACTTATTTTTAGGAGTGTTATTGTAACTTACTACTTCTCTCTCCTGTCTTCTCATCTCTTTTTTTGTGAAAAATTAATTTTTAGGTGGGTTAATTAATTTTTAGGTAGGTTAACTAATGATAACAAGAGGGAAGAGAAAAATAATAAGTTACAATAATACCTCCAAAAATAAGTTATTTAATAAATTAAGAAAGAATATGTTTATTTAATCATAATGTGGTGGAGGTTGCTAACTTTCACCAACACAAAAAGGGGAGGGAGTAAATTAGTAAAACTCTAGATATAATCTCTCTCTCTCTCTCTCTCTCTCTCTCTCTCTACGTTTTTCTCACTAAGTTTTTTAGAATATTCTTAGCTTAAAAAAAATTTAAAAATCTATGGCATAAAAGTTCGTAGTTGTGGTGGCTCTTGCTGTTGGGATAGTCGTTCGCGGGGGCTGTGGGTTGCCTCGGGTGTAGACTTTAATGGAATTTAAAAGACTTTCGGAGCCGGTAAGTTTAAATGATGTTGATTACTTCAATTAGAGCCGCCTCCCTTGAAATTTTATTCAAATATTAGTCATTTTCAATTAGTTATAATGATCAAAATTAGAAATTAGTTTTTAACTAATGTTACTTAAAGCAATTGAAGGATATCTCCTTTGAAGTGCGAAGTGCGCCTTACGTGTACAATCTCTATCGCTAATGAAAAAATTAATCGCACAAATTACAATATATGTATCATCAGTCATGTTGAAGTTTATATCCTATAAAATCTTAAACTTTTAATTTTTTTTTAATTATAGTCAAGATTATGCAATTTATCTTTTAAATTACACTGTGCACTTTAGAAGAGTTAAATCTAATTGTAGAGTAGTGTCTCAAAAATTGATGGCTAAAGGTATACATGCATCCTTCTTTTGTTTTTCCATTTAGGAAACAGGTCCACAGTGAAATTGGTGTAAAAAAAAATCATAAGATTTCATAATGTAGCACTCATCATTGCATTTGATTACTATTCCAAGTGACCTTTACCATAGTGGTGATTTTTACTAGCATTTCTTCCAATCGTTTCATTCTCGACCATCATCATCGGTCTTCATGCAATGACAATTATGCCAATAATAGGAAGAATCTTACTCAGATTTATTTTTCTTTTCCCTTTATATTTGTGTGTGACACCATGAGTGACCATATAAAGAATAGTTAGCCACTACATTATCCATCATTCCGAAAAGAACTTTAAGACCAACCACTTGCCCAATGACGAGAACCGGGAAACCAGATACTGTTCAATCACAAGACCATTTTTAGTTAATGAAGTGTCACCATGGAATAGCAGCTTCATCCACTCACTAGACACTTGTCCCACATGCATGTAGCTTGTACCATGGCCTGTTCAAATATGGATGCTCCAACAACATAATATTGAAATCATTTTAAATCTGTATTCCAGGGGTTATGAACAAAACTGGTGATAAGGTATGCAGAAAGATTATGATTATTTTTATGATAAGATGTGGAACCAAATTGAAGCGCAAAATTTTCTTTGCTAATATTCACCTACTGGAAGGATTGTATATTTTGTGTGCATTAGGTATGGCATTAACTTTTGCGGGACCGGATAGCACTCTAATTGTGCTCTGCTGATGGGGCTTTTAGGGAATAAAACACCTTTCACCAAAGAAATAATCACAAGCAATATATTATTCAGGATAATTTGAACTAAATAAAATCATTACATTAGTACAATAATCATGAATACAACCACCCCCTATTCCCACTAAGCGGGTAAACAAAGTGGCATTCCGATAAAAAAGAAAAATGCCAAAAAGGGGAACGAGTTATTTGCCTCATGAGTTATGAATGTCAATTTGGATTCAGATGGTAACTTTGCAGAGTGAGCAGGAAGGTCCTTCACAATTTCATTGAGCTGCAAAGGTTGTTCATCTACATCATCAAAAGGTATGACAAATTTGGTGAATGTCATTTAAAGTTTAACACTACATAGGAACATCAGAATGCAGATGCAGATTTATGTGATATAGAACAAAATCAAGGCATTTTTATAGCTACTAGATAAGAACAAAAGTACAGATTTAATTATACATCACCCTTGGTCCAGAATCAGCACTGATATTTCCTCCTAATAGTTGAAGTTATTCTCTTTCATTCTAATAAAATTTTATCTTGCTCTAAATAAAATGTCATAGGTACCAAAATCCAACCAGAGTGTCAATTATATTGAAACATTTCCAATCCAGAGAAAGGAAATGGGGCATCTTTCCTGATTTAGCCAACCTTTTCAAATTCCACATCTAACAACATAAACATTGTAATAGAATGGCTTAGCCTTAACTTAACCAGCTCTCAACATAAGCAACCCATAAGGTAGAATTGTTTTTCAAACTTACAATAGTTTCATTGAGAAGCACAACTATGTATCTAATAAGATATTTATCAGACACAATTAGTCAATTACACAAACTGTGAAGGACAGAAAAGTGAAAATAACACTACAGTATGAACAGAAATACAGTACAGCAACTCTGTATGAAGCGCTGTATACTATATGAAAACCATAGTGGTTTACTTCATGACAACCGCTCTGAACCTAGTAAAAACGAAAAGAAACATTGTTATAACTTGGAAGTACTAGGGAAGACTGGAGGAGTGCATAAACTGCAAAGAATAAAGCAACCAAATTCATGTAGTGTTAGGAAAAAAATAAGCTAGATGAGTAGTCCAATTAGGCCATGTATACTAAAGTAGAATAATCATAGGGATATTCTTTAATTGAGATATTTTGCTCTCTTAATTTGATTTCAGACTTTCATTACCCTGTTCTTCCTGAAATGACAATTACAATCCGCCAAATAACAGCAATTGCAATTTACTAAATATAAAAAAGTTGAACTTGAGCACAAGGTAGGCGAACCCTAGCATTATCCGTGATTTTAGTCCAAATGGCTTTCATGTAAGGGTGCATGCCAAAGGTGTAACAAAAATATTATGTGTTTTCACTTGACTGATTACGTTTTTGAGAGGGCTTAGTTCGATAAAATTTTTACCACATTAAATCACTCAGAGACCTTATGTAATTTGACAAGGAACGTGTTATCCCATGATAACTATCCTTCCACCTAATAGAAAGAGGAGATAAAACCCAATAGTAAGGCAACAACAACTAAGGCTTGACCTATTACGTAGAGTCAGTTAAAACCCACAATTGCAGCAACAAAATTTGATTGATGAAAAATTCGGCTAGGAGAAGCTACCAAATAGCGTGTTGTACATTGGATCCGCAACCATGGAGGAACAGCAGGATTGAACCTTTTCCACTTCGAAGAAAAAGTACAACCAGCAAAATAGAAATCACTTGAAGAGAGTCCCTAATCGTGGGGGAATATGTTCCTGGCAGCTTCTTTTATGCCCATTATGACCTACATAAAGGATGAGACACACGTCTTTTGAGTTATGATCAAGTAAAGCTTCATTGAGCATGCCTTTATTTATATAGTTGTCTGTTTTAATGTTCATGTTATTGCATTTTATCAAAAAAGAAAAATGTTCATATTAGTGCAATATCTGATATCTATTAAGCACATAATCAAAAGTGTCATCTCTTAATCATGATAAATCTTAAAATAGACAACCCTCAGAGCAAACCTTGGTCCTTGGAACTTTCCGAGGATAAACAAGAGATCGAACAAAAGCCAATCCAAACAACAAAGAAAACAGATTCAGTTAAACTTGAGCATCATATGATGAATAAATGGTGATTGCAAGTTTCCTTTTTCACTAATTTTCAAAAGCAAACGCAAAACAGAACATGAGCAATTTCATTTAATTACTCAGCTTGACATTTTAGCAAACAATGTGCAACCAGTTAAATACCATAAGGCCAAACGAACCATAACACTAGGCCTTGCACATGACGACTTAATATGTACAATTTATATAGCTAGAAATCATGACCGAGAATTTATGTACATTTCTTAATCTCAAGCTTTAATTTCCAATTTTGTACCTCAGATAACAGATGTAAAATCTAACATTCCTCTTTTTTGTTTTTTTTTTTTTTTTTTTGGGTCTTATCTAAAATTCCTCTTATATTTCGCAAAGATGTAAAATCCGTATAGTGAATATGCAGAGCAAGTGGGCTTGGAGCTTGTTATTTGTGGGTTAGAAAAGTTAGTCGGGTCCCAAAATTGATAGCAGGTAGCCCCAGCCCAGGTGGGTCATGAGAGTCGAGCATCTTATAATGTACTCCCTCTCTGACCAATATATATATATATATACTTCTTCCATTTTAAAATATTTATCTAAAACAAAAAAAAAAAAACACAGATTAAGGGAAAAAATTAACGTTGGTTATAAATGGATGAAATTATATTTGTTTAAAAATAATGGATTGATCTAGGACATTTTTTAATTCAAATTATGATAATAGTGGATGATAATTAAATTAAGAACATAATTGAAAAAATTTTTAATACTATCTTGATATTAAAAATAAACAGATATTCTGAAGTAGAGGGAGCATTTTTTAACTAAAAAGATAAAATATTTTTTGTTTACTTATTTTGAAAATTTTGTAAATTATATATATATTCAAGTGAGAGGAATAATTAAAATTAAAACATAAAGTTATGTGATTTTTTTTATTAATCATATAATTTTTAAACAACTTTAAATCTTGACTATCTATATATAATTATATAACCTAAATTTACTATTCTCACTTTAATAATAAATCATTTTTATCATGCGCAAGGATAAATTAGGTGCTGAAAATGTTACTATCACGGTATCGCCAGGGTCTGAATTATGTGATCTTGATGGAATTCAATGACGCACATAAGAGAAAATTACTGCTGGAATACCATATGCAAAAAGTATCGCGTTGGTTCAAATAGAACATGAATCACGATTTATAAATCCAAGCAAAGATACCTATCAATTTCTTACCAGCCCAAATCATCCAACAATTACAAGAAAATATTTTAAACTCAAAAGAAAATAAGTACAAGCATTAGTGGTGGCCTACCCCACTTATCAGTCATGCTCGCCTCATCTTTTTGTCACACCAACCATATATACTGTTCCCCAATTTTGGATGTTTGGTCTCATTATCTGCCATTGCCCTTACTCCACTATGAAGGGCAGAGATCAAAGGATGGAGATTAGCTGTAATAAGGTCAAGAAGAGAAGAAATCCCCATAGTGGCCATACTCATGTAAAATGCACTGTTCATTTCAGATAATAAAGTGCATAATCGTAACTGTCTTATGAGAAAATTTAAAGCTTTCTAACATACGTACATTTGTATAATAGATTATAAATGTACATTAATTTTTTTTGTTAAATGACCTGTATAGTCTGACCCCTCTCAATGCGGCAAGAGCATAGTCAGCACAAATGCAAAATGAAGCTTCCTGAAGCCAACGAGACGTCAGTTGAGGACTTAAAAGTATGGATACAACATGACCACGTATAACATATAAAATTAGTACGAAATTAACATAAAAGCATATCCCATCCAAAAAAAAACCATAATAGCATAAGTCTTAGATTAAAATGAAGAAATAATTATTTAAAAGTGAGGATAAATGATTGTAAATAATAAAATGCACTTATTTATTTTATTATCATGTATAGAATTCTCATTTATATAAATATAAAATAAAAAAATAAAAGCAAAAACTTATCAAATATAATTAAAAGTCCGTTTAGATAAATAGCTTATTTAAATTTTTATATAAAAATAACTTTAAAAAATAGTTTATAAATAAATTATTTTATATTTGGATATATAATAATAAAAGTTTTTGTTTACAATTTTTTTTAAATGTTTTTGAGAATTTAAATATTTTAACTTTCTAAAATATACTAAAAATAATTTTTTAAAAATAATAAATTATATAATCAAATAGGATAAAAAGTTAAAAATATAATTTTTAACTTTTAAAATATTGAAAAAAATTATAAATAACGTTATTCAAATTGGTCCTAGAAATATTTATAAAATATATGACACATAAATGAATCCAACACTAGTAGGATGACTATTTTTATTTTTATGATTATTATTATTTTATTTTTTTTGGTGATTGAACGGGCCACTATTTTGAAATATTTGTTCTTCTTATATTAAGGAAACTTTCGAAGTGCATGAACATGGGCAAGCGGGTGAGTGGGTGACTATTATGATGATGTAGACGGTACTTGCGTGTGCACCTTGGCCAGGTTTGATAAGGCGTAGCTCGTGTTGTCACTCCGTGTGCCTCACAAACACTACACCCGGGTTCGATGGAAGCGCAGGGACCCAAAAAAAGAAAAAACAAAGGTTTGATCATAATACACTTGCAGTTGTCTTTTATCTCCCTTTAATTTCTGCTCTTTCGTATCATTGACTCTCTTTTCATTTACTGTATTCATTATTTTCTTATTTAAGTTTCTTGGGACTCATCCTTTTTCCATGTTGCCATTTTAGATTATTCATCAGTCGTCTAGGGAGTAGTATTTGAGTTTGTTTACACCACTCTCATTATGGTTAGTGTTACGCGAAAAATGAAATTAGGTATACGTACGAAATCAACTTTGATTCTGTCAAAAAAAGAACACTTTGATTCTGTCCGAGCCATTTGTGATCATTGATCATTATTATTTTTGTTTTGGTCAATTAATAGCTGGATTGATGACTATTAGAGTCTGACATGGAATCATTCCAGCTGGTGGAGAAATATTTATATAATTTATACTTTCATATTAATTATATAAATATATATTTTATATAAAATTCAATAATAATACATAATTCTATAAAAACATATTTATATAATTGATCGAAAATACAATTATACGATAGTCCCAATTGTATTATTTCTTGGTTTTAAGATTTCAAGAATCGGGAAACGTTGCTTTGTTCTTTTTTCCCCGATCAAATCAATAGATGTTTCCATCTGTCATTGTTGTGGCTGTGGTGGTAGTAGCATCGTGCGTTTCCAAACCTCAAGGTCATAGACATTAATTATTTGTTTCACGAGTCTTTTTCTTTTTTTTCTTCGATGGGTACGTATTTGTTTCACAAGTTTTGTGTTAAACGAATCACGGGTTTTCTTGGAGGTGGTGAATGATGTTTTATTGTAGGCAAGCTATGAAATTTTGTGTAGTTGAATGCAATGATTCAACGTTAAATGATCTGTATCTGCCAAAATACTTAAATCGAATGAATAATGACAAATTAAGTGTTGAAAATGAATTTCGTTTTTCAGGGTCTTATTAAAGTTCCACCAATTACTTGTACCAAAAAATATAAAAGTTTTACCAAGTATAGATACATATTTAGGGGCTATTTAGTAGGTGAAATAAATTTTTATTTTTAGGAATAGTATTTTAAAAAATACTATTTTTAAAAATATTTTATTGGATATGAAATTTTAGGTATATTAGGTGTGCAAATTAAATTTTTGAGAATATTTGATAAATTTTAAAAAATGTCCTTAATGGAGGTGGAGGTGGGTGGTCAGCTCACAGCTGTGATGGAGGGCTAGTTGAGGGCTATCAATGACACTGGAGGGTGGGTGGCGGTAGTGGACAATAATCAGCAGTGGATGGCTTTAGGTGGTAAAAGGAGTATTTTAATCTTTTTATTATAATAAATATTCCCTTTTGGTGGGGGTGGGAATATTTTGAGGAGTGTTTTTTCTTTTTAAAAATGTAATATTTCAAAAAATATTGCTTCAAACTTTATACCAAATATAGGAATGTGAAATATTCTCGAGCATAAAAAATTATGTACCCATATCAAATGCTCCCTTAGGATAATGTCCTTAAGGTAATGTCTTTAATCAATCAAATTAAACTTAGTTTACGACACACCAAGTAACCTAAAGGAGGGATGAAGAAGTATATTTATATACCAAATTATATGTAGTAATGGTAGTATTTTTTTAATTTAACCAAATTTTAAAAAAAATGATTAAATATATTTTAAAATTAACCATTTTTTTCAATTTTTTTATATAATACTCCAAATTTTTTTTATAAAATCACACAGATAAAATTTAATGAATTTTGAATTGATTAAATTTTATTTATATAATATTCTTTATATTTTAAAAATAACTAAATTTTATCTGTGTGAAATCCAAAAATTTCAATTAATTTTAGGATTGCATAAAAAAAATATAGCCATTTCTACAGTGCATTGATCGCATTTTTTAAAATTTAATTAAATTAGAAAAATACTACCGTGCAACACATATAAATTGATATATGAATACACTTTTCCATCCTACCGATAGATTCACATGGTGCATCAATGAACCAAGTTAAACTTGGTTCATTGTAGCATTGTCCCACATCTAATACTAATTCTAGTAAGGTGAATTTTTTTTTTGGGTAAAGGCTCATAAAATCTCTGCTAACAGAGGGAGCCAAAATCTGAAACTTCAAAACATAAGCAGCATCCTAAACAAAACAACAGAGAGCATCAAATATATGCAGCCTTCCCTCAGAAACCATATACAATGCATCAACAATTTGGAAAAAAACCAAAACCATCAAAATCCAGCAGCCAAGAAAATAACCAGAATATCAGGAAGAGGTCCAAATTATTTCTTGTTTTCATTATTGGCACCAAATTTTGCCGAACTATCTGCCATACTTGAATTTTCTTTTTTCGTGAACAAAGCATGTACGCTTCTTCAAACAAATTCCTCATGGTCTGTAATTTATTCTAATAAAATCTCAGGCTCCAGGGAATATTTTTCCCACATCCAGTCCAAGATTCGACCAAGTAGGCCCCATCCCCCCCCCCCAAAAAAAAAAAAAAAAAAAAGAGAGAACCAAGTAGGTGAAAAATTAAACAGCTAATATTTTCAACTTCTATCAAAGTTTCAAATCAAACTTAAGCACGTACAATAATGCACAAAAGAACTTGGAAAATTAGTTGAAGGTGATTGAAGTATACTTAAGAGAACATAGTAGGTTCATTTAATTTAATTTTTAGGAGAAGATCTTTTGAAAGAAGATCTTTTAAAAAAAATCTTTTAGAAGAATTGCTTTTAAAAAAAATTATTTTTGTTTAGTTTAAATATGTCAAAAGTAAGTTTGGGAAAATGAGTTTTATTTGAATAAGATAAAGTAAAATTACTTTTAATTGTTAGTGTGAGAGTAATAATAAGATTCCTTTTTAAAAGGTTTTTTTTAAAATGAAAAATAATTTTAAAGATATTTTTTTAAAAAATCTTTTAAAATTTAAAAAAAAATTTTAAAATATAAAAAATTAAACTAAATATTATTATTTATTATATAAAATTATTTTTTTTCTAAAAAGCTTTCTGTTAGACGCAAACAGCCACCGGCTACTTGGCCCATTTTTTACTATATATGATTGTGACTGTGAGGGCTGGCTTTGACACGTCCATCGGCAGGTTATTTGTCGTTATGATATTAATGTACCAAGAAGCAGCCAAGTAATTAATATGTGGTCCCTGCTGAGTTTTCATTTTCAAACACGCATCACAATCAGAAATGCAGAGGACGACGAATTGATGATTAAGGGATCGAGCGGTGGTAGTTGACTAGTTGGTTGATCAGGAGCATGGCAGGGCGACGAACAAAGTTAAGAATACGTTTGTTTTAACTTAAAAATAATAATAATAATAATTTTACGAGATTCTTTTAGAAGCTACTTTTTAATTTAAAAGACCTATGGATTTTTTTGAATTTTAATTTTTAAAGGCTTTTATAAATGGTAAAAACTTATTTATTTATTTTTATTTTTTATATATTTTTAATTAAAAATATTTTCTTTCTATAAAAAGGTTTGAACAAACACGTCTAAGTAAGTTCAACGTTAAACAATTTTTTTTTCTTAATACTCTCTCCATTTTATTTTTTTTTCCGTTCATTTAAGGTTTTTTTTTTCACGTTTCAATTCATCTGCCTATTTCAAGTATCAAGAAAATTTAATAGTTTTTTTATTTTATCCTTGTATTAATTATGTTTATTAATATAGTTAGTAAAAAATATAAACAATGTTTTAATTTTAATGTAAGGATAAATTTGTGAAATTGTTAAAGTTTTACTATTATCAATGTTATCAATATCTTAATATGTAATACCATTCAGTTGATTCAAGTGATTTGATATTTATTTTCTTTAAATAAAATTTCAAATTTAAATCTTGTGAATAAAAAAACTAGCAGTGAGAGAGTTTTACCCTAATAGTGAGCCGACTAATCTCGAGCTAGATTAATTAGTATCCAATATAATGTAGATACTAGTGGCCTAGACTAAAAAAATAAATATCTTAATGTGTCTTTAACAGTAAATGGACAAATATAATAAAATAATTGCTAACTTCATTTTAAATCAAGGATAGTAGATAAAACAATTGTTGAGAGGCCATCTTAATTGTGATAGTGTCCAAGAATAGAAATATCTTAAAAAACCAAAAAATAAAAATAGTAGATAAGTGCATTCTTTTCTAAAATAATATTTTTGATCAATTTTATATTGTGAAAATTCAAAAATTTTAAAGTTAAGATATATTTTCTTAATATTTTAATATAGCATAACATATCTATTATCCAACTTCTATGCAATTTTTTTTATTATAATTACTGGTATTTATAGTACTCTACTGAAACTTCGATTAATTTGTTCAACTCAGGTCAACCTATTACAAAAATGAAGTTCTTCAACGGTAATTTTTGTTATTATTTATGAGATTTATATTTAAAATTGAGTTTAATTTGTATATATTAATAATATAAAATTTTTTTATATTGTCAGATCATATGTTACCGTACATTAATAAACATGGTTGATTCTTACATCTATTACATTAAAAATTATATAAATACGAGAATTTGATTAGATGACAATATAAAAACAAAATTACATCATTATTACATACAAATTAAATTATTTAAAATTTTATTTTAAACAGTTGCGTAGTCAAATCACTTAAATTAATACATAAATTATATACTATTCTGGTATGGCGGTAGAGCATTCATTTCCAACGTGAAAAACGCTCATTGAACACATGCAAATTGCAAAACGAGCCATGACGTTATTGGAAGAAATGTCCTACTTTCCCAGATTATTTTAAAACACATATGCAGATTGCATGGTAGCTAGCGACTAAGTCATACATGGAAAGGAGGGAATAATAAGGAAGAAAATATGGGAGTCATTTTCTATATCCGACTTGCATGTTATTAATATTGTGGAAGCCATTTTCTTAGCAACCAATGAGTCATTCGGCAACATTAGAAAATATTTTTATTTGGCAGTATGTTATATATAAATAATATTTTTATTTATTTTTTATTGGATTTTTAATTTCATTTAAAAGAAAAATATTCGAAAATAATGTTATTAAAATATAACTCAAACAAGGCTGGATGGTTGATGCAAGGTAGGCTAGGGAACGAACAAAATGTGCCAAATGTGAGAACATCACTGGCATCACATTTTTTTCTTTAGTAATTGATTATGTAATTTTATATTGGAGATTATAGGTACATATATGAACCCTTTTTAAAAAATAACAATCTTAAATTTAAACCACTGACATTAGATACAAATTTTCTTGAAATCATAATCAACTTTCACTTGTTAACAATCATATTATTATTTTTATTTTTGAGACTGGAAATATTTATATAGGTCAAATCATTTGAATAACTCATAAGACTAGTCTTCAATTAATTGTGTGAGCACAATGAGTATGCAAGAGTTATTTTAATTTTTTAAAGATTTGAACTCGATTTTTTTATCCAGAGAGTTTAAATTGCTTAAATCCTCAATCAACCTTTAAACTTTGATAGTCTATCACATCATTATGGCTGAATGAGTAGGTGATTGTTTGAAGAGATTCCATGCTCAATGAGTAGATGATTATTTAAATAGTTTCAATTTTTAGTCTCTAATGGTTTAGATAGAAATTTGACCATAAACTATCTAGAGAGGAAAATGTTAAATGTATATCAATTTCAGAGATGTATCTTTTACACATGTCTAGTGACAAAATTAAAATATAAATATACAAAAATAAAATGAACCTAGCTAATTTCAATCAAATAAAAAACTACAAAAATGAAAAAAGATAGAGATTCATTTACTCTAAGATTAAAACTTATATACTTATTTCATTTAATAATTTTTTTTATAAAAATGAATACATGTGTAATATTATTGATTTAATATATATATATATATATATATATATATAAAATATTATTGTTGATTTAAAAAAGGCTAAGGAGTAAGGAGGGAAGGTAGGATGAAAAATATATATTGGGTTGGTGCTACTTGCGTGTACCCTTCTATCAACTACAAAACATATTCAAAGAAATTCAATTCTACTAGCGTCACGGAACAGGTGGGGCACGTTATTAACATTTCAAATCATATATATTAAAATAGGTACACCAATGCTTAGTTGGTTCAAATTATTTGACATTTATTTTTCTTAAGCAAGCTCTCAAATTTGAGTTTTGTCAATAAAAAAAAATAGTGCTAAAAGAATTTTACACCTATAATAAATTGACTTGTCTCAAACTAAATTAGTTAAACTCCAATAAAGTTTTGGATATTAATGATGCATAATAAAAATATATATAAAATAAGTAGATAAGCAATGCCTAATCAAAAATATTTCTTAGTGTAAGCTTTTCTAGATAGCACGGCTCATCCTGATCCTTGAAAAAGCCCTTTTTGTGGCTTTTTCACTGAAATAAAATAAAAAAAATAATTATTTACATAAATATTCTATTTCAAATTTATTTTCAAAAATATCCTATTTTTAGGGTCTATTGTTAAATCGTGTGAGACTGGCACGATTTATGAGTGGCCTACAAATCGCATCAGCCTTACACGATTTATGGCTAACTGCCCAACCCTAATGTAAATCGTGGCAACCTCACATGATTTACATGCAACTTAAACACATATAAAATCGTGGGAGGATGACACGATTTCTGTATATTTAAGTTGCACGTAAATCGTGTGACCCTCACACGATTTCTAGTGTGTTTTGCCTATAAAAAGAAATCGTGTGAGGCTATTGTTTTATTGAGAAATCGTGGGAGAGGGCGATTGGAAAAATCGTGTGAGGTGGAATTGCGAAAAAAGAGGAAATTTTCGGTAGAGAATAGCTCAAAATAACTTATGTCGGTTAGATGAAGTTGGACATATTTCTGTACATCTCCAGGAAAAGGTAAATTTTTACTATGTTTTTTAATTTTATTTTATTTAGAAAATAAGATATTTAGTTTAGCTTATTTGGTTAGTTAACTTAGAAAAGAAAATATTTGTTTAGGGTTTAGATTAGTGTAAAAAAATTTGGTTAGTTTAGTTTATTTTTTATTAGTATAAAAAATATTCATTTAGATTGGTGGAGAAAAATTTGCTCAGCTTAGTTTAGTTTTAGATTAGTGGAAAAATTCTTTTGTTAATTTAGTGGAGAAAAATTTGATTAGCTTAGTTTAGATTAGTAGAAATTTTTTTTGTTAATTTAGTTTAGTTTATTTTTTATAGAAATAAAAAATATTAGTTTAGATTAGTGGAGAAAAAAATTGGTTTATATTAGTTTTGATTAGTATAAAAAATATTTAGTTAGTTTAGTTATTTTTTTAATGAAAACTTTCGTTTATATATATTTTTTAATCATTTTTCATGTATTTAAATTTAGGGTTTAGCTTAATATAGTCAGCTAATTTTATATAATTTAGTTGTTACTCTACTATATTCTACTATAAAATTGAATTATAGTATTTATTTGCTTTATTACATAGTATTATGAAGTTTAATTTAATTAGTATTTATTTGATTTGCTACAAAGTTTTGTTTATTTTAATGTTAATTAAGTTTATACTTTTCAGCCACATCGAGTGTTGACCACTAGGCGTCGCCGCTTACCTCCGCCGCATTCTCTTATGGAGCCATATTTTAGACAGGCTGGATTATGGTATACAGCGCAGATCCCATTTTATAAGCATGATAACACGCTGATCAGTACGTTTGTGGAGTGTTGGCGGCCGGAGACCCATATGTTCCATCTTCCCTATGGAGAGTGCACCATCACGCTGGAGGATGTTGCATATCAGTTAGGCTTGCGCATCAATGGACAGGCAGTTAGTGGATGCACGGGTTCATGGGGGAGATATCATAGTCGAAATATATGGACCATGTGTTATGACCTATTTGGTACAGTGCCAAAATCTAGATGAGCGGGATGGATACTCAATATTTTTATCTTAATTCAGGATTACATTTCATGATTTGGAAACAGATGCATCTACAGAGACTATTATGCGCCGCACTCGGGCTTATATTATGATCATGCTTGGGGGGTTTTTGATGGCCGATAAGTCAGGGTCCAGAGTTCATTTGAGATGACTGCCTCTGTTGCATGACTTTGAGTAATTTGGGAGTTTCAACTGGGGGTCTGCAGTGCTTGCGACTTTATGTCCCAATCTTTGTCGCGCTGTTAATTTTAGAATGCGTGATATTTTTGGGTGCTTGACCCTTTTGCAGTCGTGGATTTGGTTTAGAATCCCAGTATTGAGACCTCTTCCTGCTGAGCTCAGCTTTCCACTTGCTATGAGGTAAAGTTTTGAACAAAAAAAAGAAATTTTTTAACTTTACCTTTCACATTTGAGTATCGTTAAGTTTTGTTCTTTATTTTGTTTCAGGTGGGGGGATTATCGATGTACCTCTGACAGTCACAAGACACGGTTGTTGGCGTTACGGAGACAAATTGATGATTTTCACATCATAGAGGTAAGAAACATTCATTTATCCTATATTGATGGTGTGAATTTGTTGATTTTTGATTGACCCCGTAAAAAAAATTAATGATTTACTGTTAAACATTGCAGTTTAGGTGAACTCCGTACCAGGACCTACATATTACCCAAATCACACCGGACTTTATTTTCTGGGATTCCCCTCTTTGGCCATCTATCACAGCCTTGATCTGTTTCATGACGATTGAGTTCCAACAGGCTGATCGTGTTATCTGGCAGTTCGGTGGACAACAACCCATACCGGTTGAGCCACTGAACATTGATAGAGTTCATGGCAAGGATGCTCGTGGGGGAGATCATTGGTGGCCAGATAAGTATAGGGCATATCACGACTTTTGGGATGCACGGACAGACCAGATAGTTCGATTTCAGGCCTCTTTCGATGATCGTCCATTAGCTGATTACATGAGATGGTCTTCGAATGTTGCACGAAGATTTTTGTGCTCAAATCGGGTACTTTAAGACCCTCTACGTGCCGAGATGCCTAGAGATGTTCTTGAGCACGTTCCACCTATACCTGCAGTGGCCCTTCCAGCTCACACTCCTGATCGGCGTCGTCGAGAGCGTCGTTTATGAGTGGGGACTCGTGCTAGCCATTGCAGAGACGACGGCGACGACGACGATGATGATCATGATGCAGCTGATCCTTGCCAGTTTGGAGATGATGATGATCAGCATCACAGCCACTCCCACTCTCCTGTCGGTAACCCGAGTTGGCAGCCTATACCTGAGTATGGTACATCCAGCCAGGGTGGTATGGCAGCCACCACTTCACAGACGATGGGGGGTCCCAGTCATTAGGCCAGTCAAGCAATTTAGTCCTGGGGTGGGTGAGATATGTGCTGAGCTTGAGACTTTTCTCAATGCTCCTATTCCGGTTGTTACACCTACTCGGGATGAGATAGTGCTATCAGACGTGTACAGGCCATCATTGGATGGTATTGATTTAAATGTGAACCTGTCTACACCAATGCCTTCGTACCATAGCTTGTATGGCTTTAATTTATCTGGCGATACTCCACCATCAGCATTTACATTTGGCCAGATTGACCACGAGGCTCACGAGGAGCAACACAAATAGCTGGAGCAAGATTAGGAGCAGCAGAGAGAGCCAGAGCAAGAGCAGGATCAGGATCGTGGGAGGGGTCGACCTACAAGAGAGGTTCATCCCCGTCAATGTCACACGAGTTGTCATTTACCTGCCCTTCGTCGAGATAGACAGGACTAGTTGTGCTTTTATCTTTTCGTTTAGATTTTTTAGTTGTATTTTTAGTTGTGTTTGTACTATTTTTAACTTTTATATAGTATTGACTAACATGTGTATAATGTTTACTTACCCATGGACATTTTCTATTATAAACTCATGTACATAGTTGTTTTGTAGCTCTTTTATTACTAATATTTGGTTATTATAGATGAATAAACAATTTATGATTAGAATATGCGAATTTATAGTAAAAAACACATAACAGAAATTGTATTATCTGAACATTGTGAAAATTAACAACATCTGGTTAATAAATTAGTATCAACAACAGGAAACTAACATAATAACACACCATAGTTGGAAACTAACACAACAATACAACGTAGATGGAAATTAACTCATTAATGAACATACAAAACTAATTGCCTTCACTTGAGTCGGTTAGAGGATGAAGAAGACTGAGTAGGGCATCTTCATCTAGTGTGAACCTATTGTCTGCACAAGCCACACCGTTTTGATGGTTTAGGTTCGACAGCATCTATTTCATTACGGATTTGAGTTGAAACAGGACGACTCTCAGTGGCTCATCTTAACTGTGGATTTGGACGTATCCGAGGCCCATTGTACTCAGGCCAATAATCTTCATTTGCAATAGCTGAAAACTTCATTCTGTAGACATTAAATACAATGTGCATGCGATAAACATCATCAACAAAAGAGCCCCAATCAAGACGTGCATATGGGCACACAGCAAGTACATGGCGACAAGGATAATGAAGCGCCTGAAAATATCCACAGTCACACTAACAATCTGTCAGCCTCACCCTATAATTTCCTTGACTATAGTTCCCTATTCGTGTGAGCTCTTCCACCACAAAAAACTCGTTTGCCCTAGAGAATGCGGAAATAGTCACAGTGCCTATTTGCTGCTTGTTGATGTCAATTGCTCTCAACGAGGCTTGCGAAAACACTTGTCCACTCGCAAGTTAAGCCTCCGATGCCTTCCTTTGGTTAACAAGCAATACAGCAAGACAAAAATAGGTAGACTTAACTAAGGCTATAATTGGAAGACTGTGTGTACCTTTAATAACAGTATTGATACACTCAGACAAATTCGTCGTCATATGCCCAAACCTCCATTCTTCATCAGCATGCTGCGCTAACTTTTCAATGGGGATTCTGTCTATCCAATCACACATGGCTGGATTCTCATCTCTTAACAAACCAAGTTAATAAACATACTCTCTGTGAGTCTTTGAACATGTTGCATTCATCAGAGTTCGTTTTGCATCTTTGCTCTTGAAAGCTAAAGCAAAGTTTGAGACAATATGCTGTATGCAATATGCATGATGGGCATGCGGAGGATGCCATCCACTATCTTTGGCATTTAAACCAGCTTTGATAGCACCATGTCTATCAGAAATAATGAGAATGCCCTCTTGGGGAGTCACATGTTGCCGAAGATTAGTCAGAGAGAATGACCATGCCTCTCTTGTCTCCCCCTCAACCAAGGCAAATGCAATTGGCAGAATATTCGAGTTACCATCTTGAGTAATTGCGATTAATAGTGTTCTACCATACTTACCATATAAGTGGGTATCATCAACTATAATTAGCGGTTTGTAATATTTAAACGCTTCAATGCAAGGAGCAAATGTCTAGAATAAGCGATGAAACATCAAACTGTTGTGATCAACAATATTTTCTACATAGTATGACTGAGTCACCAACTGAATAATTGTACCTGGATTAAATGCCCGCAGACCTCTTAGCCATTTCGGAAGTTCATTATAGGACTCTTCCCAATCACTATAAATTTTACTAATGGCCTTCTGTTTGGCAAGCCAAACCTTTCTATACGAAATCTTGAAGCCATACTTTGCTTCTACTGATTCTTGCAAAATTTTAATGGAAATTGTTGGATCAGCTTGCACCATGGGGAATATGTTGACACAAATAACATTAGTATCCAATTGAGGGTGGTCCTGTGAAAGCAAAGCAGACAAATACGTGTATGGTCCGTTATACTTTCGAATTTCCCATACTCCCTTTTTTTGCTGATAAGTCACATGTATGCTCCAATTACATCCACTCCCAAACTGCTTACATTTGTCATGATATTTTATATAATCAGACTCTAGGACCTTGTACTCAACTGATCTTTGAATATTGTAAGTTTTAACTACAAATAATACAACATTCTTATCAGGAAACTATTGCTCAACTTCCAACTCATTTTCTTCTGCCAATCCCAAAATGTCACCACTATCTACGATACCTCCAATCCCTGTAAAAGTGCTCTTGTGCATGGCTTCCAAATTTAAAGAATCATAGTGAGATACATGCACCTGTGATTGAGATTGAGATTGGGATCGAAATTGAGATTGATTGCTCCATGGTTGGCTTTCAATTGCAGGCACTGCCTCACCGCTGTCTTTGTCATCTGGTACTTCATCTGGCTCATCTACATCATCTCCATTATCAACAATAAACTCATAACCCGCAATGGGACCATACTACGAAAGTGGCGCCGCTATCTCCATCGCAAGTTGTACAAAACTTGGCTCGGCCATCAAATCATCCGCATCTTGTTGAGCATTTTCATTTTCAATCTGCACATGACTCGCCATCACAAAAGCAGGCGAACACTCGGCGAGTGATACTGCAATAGATGCTGGATTTGAAGCAGATCCTCCGGACCTTGCTACCGAGTTTTGTAAAATAATGAATAACTCCATAATACGGATCTCTGAAAACTGGGCGATCGAACATCACACTGATATCCTCATCACAGCTGATCTCAAGACTGTTATAACGAATCAGATCTTTTCCAACTGCTATAGGCAACCGGTACACCATTTGTGTTATGTGCTTATTATTTGGTTGGCGTAACTTCTGCAATATTTTACTCTGCAGCTCTAACAAAGAAGTAGAAGGATAAATGTTCACACAAACCGGATTTGAACTGTAAAATGTAACTCCTTCATTTGTATATGTAATTTCACCATTATGATGAATAAGAATGTAAAATCTCTCAGCAATCTCACTCTAATTTTTGCAGAAATACAAATTTCACTATCTAGATTATGAAACTGAATTACTCGATGGTGGGCAATGAGGTACTGGATGGTGAAATTGAGTAAATGTAGAGAAAGTGATTTCTACAAAAATCGTGCCACTCTTACACGATTTATAGTTGATAACATAAAATCGTGTGAGGGTCACACGATTTACGTACAAATTATCCACAAAGAAATCGTGTCAGTCTACCACGATTTTTGTGTTTTTATGTTGCATGTAAATCGTGTGAAGCTGACATGATTTACATAAGGGTTGGGCATTGAACTATAAATCGTGTGAGGGTGGCACGATTTGTGGGCAGTGCACTACCACTCATAAATTGTGCCAGTCTCACACGATTTAACAATAGACCCCACAAACAGGACATTTTTGAAAATAAATTTGAAATAAGACATTTATGTGAATAATTATTTTTTTTATTTTATTTAAGAGAAAAAGCCCCCTTTTCACTGTACTGATATTATATGATTGAAAAAAATAAATAAATAAGTAACAAATATTGGGATTTAATTTTCTATATAGGATTTGACTTTAGTATATACAATAATATGGAATTTGGGACGTATTTATATTAATATAACTTTTATAAAATCAGAAATTTTATTTTTGTTTTAAAATATTTTAATAAAATTGAAAATTAAGTTTTTTATTTTAAAAACATTTTAGTTTTTTATTTGCTGTAAAATTGAAAATTTTGATTTCTATTTAAATTTTTTTATTAAAATAAAATCAGAATTTTTTATTAAATTGAAATTAGGAAATTCCGATTTCAATTTAATAAAAAATTCTGTTAATAAAAATTTCTGATTTCATTTAAATTTCATATTCTTGTAAAATCTCCACAATTCCCATATTTCAAAACATATAATAAATAAATCCCATATCAAGAAAAAAAAAAACCCACAAAAATTCTTCTATTTCTGAAAAAGTGGCTATAGTGTGTTCTTTCGCTCGTAGCTAATTTGGTGGTGTCTAGGCTAGAATGACACTTTCAATCTTTCATTCATAGTTACTGTAAATAACCAGAATAAGTGTTATCAAAATAATTATTGGCAGCTAGTTTTTAGCAATATGTCATCTATATATGATTATACTTTAGTTGGTTATCCGGACATGAACTTTCACTATTCATATTATGAATTTATTTTCAATACAATATCAGTATAAACCTTTTTTATATAATTATTTAATTATATATTATATATCATATCATTAATAATGTTTAATTTTATAATAATTACATCAATTAAAAGTCACACATATAATGCAATGTAACTAATTAATAATATTAAATATTTTACAATAAGGTGTATATCAAAATTAATCTCTTATGTTATCACAGTATATTATTATTAATTCTTTATGTCCAAATGATGAACTTGTTCGTCACAGATATTAATCTGATGAACAGGTTTTTTTTTTTTTTTCTCCTTTCTTGATGTTATGTTTTGTTTGCTGATTGTGGCCTGTTTTTTTTTTTTTTTTTTTTCACTTTTTAGCTTTCTTTGTGTTGCGGTTTTTGTGTCTTGGTTACGACAATGTGCTGCTCCTCTCTATTTCTGGACCCGGGGGTGTTTTGAAAATCGGATCGGATTGGCCAGTCTAACTGATTGAACTAAAAATCGGCCAGCTATCCGGTTTAAGTATAATTGAAAAATTGTTTGGGCCAAAAACCAGTATTGAATCGGTTGAATTGGCTAAAAACCGGTAAATCGATCAAATTGGACTGATTTTATCGGTTGGCTGTTTTTTTTTTAAGAAATATAAAATTAATTTTTGATCATTAATGGTAAAATTAACTTTGTTATGATGAAAAATAGTCAAAAATATATTTTGATTGGTTAAATAAAAAATTATTACATCTCTTACTCTTAAAAAAAGAGTTTAGAGGTGGCAAATATAAGAAAAATTGATATATGAATATTATTTATAAAAATCTTAAGAGTGAAAAACTTTTATTTTAAGTAATATGAAATTTTTTGAATACTTTATAATAATTTTAAAAATAAAAAATTCAAAATTTAAGTAATATGAAATTTAATATTTTTGTTTATATTAATTATATTAATACAACTTAATATAATAATTTTAATTTTTAAAATTATTTTTATTATATTAAAATTTTTTAATTATTTTTATTTATTTTATAATATATTATTAATCATATTTATATATATTTATATATAAATATATATATTTTATTATATTTCGATTAAACTATTGATTGGACCGTTTCAACCATTAAATCTCTTATCCAATGGCTTGTTGAATACCCTACCCGATTTTCAAACCTTGAGCATTCGAGCCTGCAATGCATTGAACTATTAAAAAACGAGAGGTACAACTAAAATGCGTAACACATTTCCCAAACTTTTTTATTGCTGGATGAATTTGGACCATTCATATTATGATTGACTCTGTAAATCATCTCTATATGAATACACATGCTTCCAACAAGTAGGTAGACGATGAGAGCAAGGAGGCAGCAATGAGTAATCCTTCAAGGCTTCTCCCTGCAGCCTCTGTTCTCATTATTGTCATCTTGCTAATACCCTTGTTCCCCTTAGTGAACAACAACCTTTCTATCTTCACCACCAAGGCCTTTTCTTACCTAAACTCTTTTCATGGAAAGCAAAACCACTCCTTTTATGAAAGAGACCAACCCCATCCATGGAGATCTGCTTGGAGGAATCCTTTCCTTGGCTTTAAGGATATTGATAACCCATCTTCAAAATCTAGAGCAATATCCCCTGATATAACCAATTGTGGCCCTGCCGATTTGCCTCCTCATGCAATAACATCTCCAAATTGTTGTCCAACTTTACCATCTCCCTTTAAGGTCATAGATTTCAAAGATTTTGCCACTCCAAATAGCACACTAAGAGTTAGAAGACCAGCACATATGGTAGATGATGAGCTCATAGCCAAGCTTGAGAAAGGCGTTGCTCTCATGAAGGCCCTTCCTGAGGATGACCCACGTAATTTCATACAACAAGCTAAAGTCCATTGTGTATATTGCAATGGTGGATTTCCCCAACACCCCCCTTTTCAAGATTTAAAGATAGATATCCACAGGTCATGGCTTTTCTTCCCTTTCCATCGTTGGTACATTTATTTCTTTGAGAGGATCTTGGGGAATCTAATTGGGGATCCAACTTTTGCTTTACCATATTGGAATTGGGATTCCATAGAAGGGATGCAAATTCCAATGTATTTCACATACACCAACTCATCACTTTACCACAAACTTAGACACTACCAACACATGCCACCCCATTTGGTTGATCTTAACTATCATGTAGGCGCCGAAACTCTCCCACAAGATCAACAAATTTCCTTTAACTTAGCCTTTATGTACAAGCAAATGGTCTTAGCCAACACCAAAGAATTGTTCATGGGAAGCCCTTATCGTTTAGGAGACAAGGCTCAACCAGGTCTTGGTTCAGTAGAGCAAGCTCCTCATAACACTGTCCATAAATGGACAGGTGCAGATGATACTCCAAACCATGAGGACATGGGAACGTTCTATACAGCTGCTAGGGACCCCATCTTCTTTCCTCATCACTCCAACTTGGATCGATTGTGGGAAGTGTGGAAAAAATTGGATGGTGGTAGAAGAGGCTATAATGATGATCCAGATTGGTTAGATGCTGAGTTTTTCTTCTATGATGAGAATGTTAATCTTGTTCGAGTTAAGATAAGAGATTGCGTTGATACTAAAAATTTGGGGTATGTTTATGAAGAAGTTGATCTTCCTTGGCTAAATGCTCCACCTACACCTAGAAGAACTAAGCTGCAAAGGGCAGCAAAGAAGGCTGCATTTTTGGCCTCAAACCCGATTACCAAATTTCCTTTGGTTTTGGATTCCAAGATAAGTGTTGGTGTAAAGAGACCTAAGAAATTGAGGAGCATGGTAGAGAAAGAGCATCTGGAGGAGGTTTTGGTGATAGAAGTGGTTGATTTAGAAAGCGACAAAGATGTTAAGTTTGATGTTCATATTGATGATGATGAAAGCATCCTTAGTGGGCCAGATCAGACAGAGTTTGTGGGTACGTTTGTAAGTGTGCCACACGGACATGAGCATAAAATCAATACTCGCTATATGGTAGGGATATCCGAGGTATTGGAGAATTTGGAAGCCGAAGAAGATGATGAAGTTGTGGTTACATTTGTACCAAAGGTTGGCAAAGGAGAGGTCAGCATAGGAAGCATCAAGATTGAGCTTATACCAAAATAATAGGTGTGTTTTTTAGTAGACATAGTAATACTACTGGTGTGTTTGAAAGGTGTGAAAAAAAAAAAAAGAAAAAAAAAAGAGAAGAAGAAGGAGAAGAAAAAAAAAAGGGCAAAAAGAGATGGAATTGATTTGGGTATAACAAATCATGTGTTTGAGATATTAAGAGAATAAGATATATATTTTCTAACAATTTAAGGATGTATTTCTTTGCTTTTGATTTATAATTCTTATTAAGTATGGTAGGATTAAGCAGGATTTGTTTGGAGGAATAATAATAATAATAATAACAATAATCTGCATATCAAATTTTCTATTCAGAATGTTAAAAGAAATAAAAATAATTTTATGTTTAAGTTTTATGGATTCATTGTTTTTAAGATTTAGAAATTCTACTAAACATGGTAGGATTAGTTAGGTGTGGTTTGGTTTTAAATAGAAGTTTAGCTGCATGTATTGTTAACAAACAATAAAATTAAACTTGATTAAATTTTATTTTAATGTGTTCTAGAATTAAGAATTAATTTGCAAATCAATCTGAAATATTAATTTTATGATAATATAATGTTAATAAAAAAATTGAAAACATATTTACAGATTTTTATTGTATCATTTCATTACAGAAAATTGTGCAAAGCAACCAATATTGGTTTTTTAATTTTTTTATGTGAATTATGAATTAAAAATATAATAATATGAAATAATTTGCAAAAATACCATATTATGGGAAAGTAATACACATTTCAACCTGGGGTGGGCCGAAATGTATAACAAAAGGCATAGTGAAGCATTTCGACTTCTAGTGGGGTGAAATGCATGCACACAACTAGTATATCTCTATTATTTATATATTATTAGATTATTATAATATTCAAAAGAAAGTAAAATAGACATTGGTTTTTCTATTAATATACGCCTCATTAATCATTTAATAATGAAGATAAGGTTCTACTACAATTTATATAAGATTAAAAAGATATTTAATATAATTTATTTATAATTTAAGAAAATCCAGTCAAATATCATACTTTAAAATGCTGTAATTATGAACTTCTTTCACATGAAAAATAAGGGTGAACCAAACATAGCAATAGTACCTCAGCATATAAAAGATACTTCACCTTTCATGCAAGCATCTTGAGGCTATGCATGCTCTTGAGTTTTTAGAGTATGCAAATACGGTTAGCGGTTGTTCGGGTGCCACCCAACCGTCTCAATCAAAGTACACAAATGCAGTGATGGTTGAGCACACTACACGATCTTTCCTTACATGCAGTGGAATGCATGAAATAATCATAGAAATCTCATAAGGACGCCATAAAAATTGCAACTGCATTATAGAATGGAAAAAAAAAAAAACATGAGATATACATATAAAGAGGAGCTCAAGTGTTTGGTGTTTTAAGAGGATTTTAGAGTTGTTGGAAGCAAGATTTATAGCACTTTTAAACTTGGAAATGAGGTAAACTCCTAAAGCACCTTAGGGTGGAATATGTTATGAATATTCCCAAGGTAGCTAGAGGTCGGGTGTATGGCCTGTAGGAGGTTGGATCATATTAAAGATCAAATAGTCAATAAAACTTTAAATAGGCATAACTTTTGATTCAGAATTCTGATTCGCTATTATTATAGCTTTCCAGAAAGCCTTAAACGAGGCGGCTGAGGTGGATATGAGGAGCTGGTTGGTGTCATTTCTTGCCTTAAAAAATGCTATTTAAAGGTGTTTTTGCCACTTTTTTTATTTTTGTATTTTTTTATTTTTCTCACCTTATATAATTTGTATTATTAATTTTTGTTTGTGGTTGTTTTCCTTATTTGAAGGTGTTTGTCATTTCTTCAATTAAAAAACATTGTTGTTAAGATTTGCAATCAGACACAACATTTATGTCTTGATAAAGTACAACATTTAGTTCCTCGAACGATATAGTTTGAAGAACGAAAATGATAATTGACTTGTTAGATATAATTTCCTCCTCTGTATTTTTTGTAATAGACCTATTAAAATGTGCAATAACTGTAACCTTTGCACTATTATCCATAATTTCCTCTCACTTTTGCTGTATTATTATTCACTCTCACTTTAAAGGAAACAGAGCAAGACATACTAATAGAAGGGGAATAATAATAACGGAGAAAGGCAAAACAACAATATTAGAGAAAGAAGTAATGAAGGCTTGAGAAAATGGGTTTATATAGAGTAGAAACAGAGTTCAGGGTTTACAAGTAATGAAGGCTTCATAAAGTGAAGGATATAGCCATTGAAGTTAGTTAATGACCATTGGAAAGTGAATGTTGGGCATATGTCAGAAAATGCATTGTTTCCTATTTTTGATCACACATTTCACCATGCTTTTGGTAGGAAAGTTATTTTTTTTTTTTTTCATTTTTCTACATTATGGGTGGCAAATTCTTTGCAAAAGTTGAGTTAAATTTAGCCCCTCTGCAAGTTATAATTCGTGCAACAAATTTCTTCTTCCTTGGGGGTGAATCTTTCACACTCTCACCATACTATTCCCATATTGAAATAACGAAGCCACCAATATTTTCGCTATTAATTTCCATATATATATATATATATATATATATATATATATATATATATATATATATATATATATATATATATATATATATATATATATATATATATCTCCCATGGGTAACACTAGAGATCATTGAAACATAATTAGATGTTTAACATCTCTTTTAGCTAGATTTAAACCATAATTTACTATGTATAAGAGATAATAGATTACCTCTTTTTGTTAGACTTTTGATATATTGATGATAATGAGGTTCAAATTCTTGATTTTTTGTATATTATTTAAGCCCCTTATCATTTTACTACTTCTAGTGCCTTACCTCTTTCTGTTAGATTTAACTACCGTTGGTGTATTGTTTTGGATCTGCATAAAACTGTACAAGTGATAAAATCTTTTTATCTTCCTTTTTTTCAAAGTGACAGTAATATAAACACGAATAAACAGATTAAATTTCCTGCATATTACGTAAAGAAGGAGTGTCTGTATCCTTTTGTTCTACATTTACTTCGCTCTACCAAATTTGTACAAGGTTGGTGAATCCCTTCCAAATGGGTCACCCTCGCCTACAGATCGTACATATATGGAGTACATGATAATGACAGCTCGCCTGAAGCTATATTGATGCAATTAGTGACAGATCGTACATATACGGAGTACATGATAATGACAGCTCACCTTGTAATAATTTTGAGACAAGATAGGTCTGTCGAAAATTTTGGAAAATAAATTAATTTTTAAAAATTTAAAAATTTATAAATATTTTTTATTATTTAAAAAAAAATATATTAATTCTTCTATACAGAATTTATATATATTTATACTATCAAAAAATTTGTATAAATTTTATATAAAGAAATTAATATATTTTTTTTAAATAATAAAAAATTATTTGTGGACTTATAAATTTTAAAGGATTAATTTATCTTTCAAAATTTTTATTATTTATCAAAATGGTTATTTTGTCTAATTTTAAAATTATATTGATGCAATTAGTGATATTACTTGATAGTCCGAGTCTTTAATTTTGTTTAATCTGAAAAATAATACTCATATATACAGGATATAAGTATGTATTTTCTGGATACTAAAAATTAGCAATATCTCATTTGACATTAAAAAATACAAAATACTTTTTAATGAATTTTCAGAAACTTTAACTCAATTATTTTGACGCCGAAAAGTTTTAGAAACTGCCATTTTTTTTTTTTTAAATTAAACCTCAAGTCATTAAATTGAAGCCATTTCCATTTGGGATTGGCTTAAGCTATATGGTGAGCAACATAATTAATATCAATTTATTTGGTAAGAGAGAAAACATCATTAATAGTATTTGGTAAGGGTGCCTGTTGACATATATCTTATAAATTAAGGTGCTTCATGCACCATTTAATACGGTGCATATATTATGGGTTGCTATTGGTAAATAGAGGTAAGTTAGCTGTAGAGTCGGTAGGAAGGCTATTTTATTTTTTTTCTCGCCTTTTTCTTGTTGGAGACAAATATTTTTTCCCTTTTCCCTTTTCTAAGTCTCATAAGAATGAAAGGGGGGCAAAAGAGTCCCTCAGTCCTTCATCCCTTTGAAATCGGCGATGTATGTTGGTTGCATATGACAGTGTCGACACCGGTGAGACGACAGACAATTGTTGGTGGCTTTATAAGATAAAGTCATGCTTTGGTGTGTCCACTTGTTCCTTTCGTTTCCCTTTAGGATCTCGGATCTACCTCCGGTCTTGTTTTCCCATTAAGAAAAGAGAAAATCGTGGTGCCTTTAACCATCACCAACTCTCGTTGAAGCAGTGCGCACAAGAGACTTGGTTGGAGGAGGAGTCTGGTATAGGGATTTGGTCAATGACTATGCAAGTACTATTGGGGCGTGCAAGCTGCAGGTACTGGGTATATGGACATCCTCGTTCTGATGATCGTGCCTTTAATTTAAGTTTGTGATATATTTATTTTTGTTCCAGAATCTAGTAAAGCATAAGAATGCCAACCTGTTTATATCCAAAAATTGATTGATGATGTTTCTTTGACCTAAGATCCATAGCAAGAGCTTAGATTTTTGGTGAGAAATTTATATTAATGTGTTGATCAATTGGGTGAGTGAGGGAGGGGTAGGTGACTTTTGTGGTTAGTTTGCATCCTATAGAAAGAAAATTTGAATGAAGGTTGTTGTCAAGCTAGATTTTTTCTATCATTATGTTTTGTTTGGTGAAAATGATTATCTGTCTACTTTAGTTTGCACCGTCGCCATTCAGGTTAGTTATAATTTAATGTTAAGTGAAGTTAAAACTTAGCAACAGTTAACAAGAGTAAGGCTGAGTCTTGGGTTGGGTTGCCTGCAACCATTAAATTTTAAGATGATGGCTAAGGTTTTTTTTTATTTCTTAAAAGTATGTATTAATTTGTGATTTTATTTTTATATAGATGTAGTGTTAACTATGTGAAGGAGAAAAAGAATTATAAATGGTGGAAGTAATTGAAGATTCTTCTTCGAACCAGTTGAATGAGATGGCGACAGAGGTAAATATAGTTTAGTGTTGAGTGTTGCTTGAACTGGGCTTTTATTAGGTTATGTCTACTTGGTGTGATGTTTTTACATAACATAATGAAGTTAAATTTCTCGTAGGAAGTTGGAGGAATAGATGATAGGCATTGTGTTGGGGAAGGTAATGATGAAGAAGTGTTGTTCCTTGATTATATTGAGAGTGTTCGTAAAGTAGACTACATCACTTTGAGTGGAGAAAAGGTTAAAAAGTATGAGTTTGCTAATTTGGACCTGGCATATGCATTTTATAATCTGTGCAGCAAATTCCATGGGCTTGGTATTTGAAGGTACAAAGTTGGTCGAAGTGTATTTGACAACCGAATACTTTGGCAGACATTTGTTTGCTCTAGTCATGGCCATCAGGAGGTAAAATATTTGGAGAATAGTAATCGAAGAACGGAGCCGAATTCACTTACTAAGTGTGGGTGCCAAGCTCAATTACATATGCATTCTGGTAGCACAAGGAATTGATGATATGTGACAGCATTTGATGATAACCACAATCATGATCTATTGAGCCCAGAATATTGTAGGTTTCTTCAGTTGCATAGAAATATGGGTGGAGGTGATATTTTAAGGTTTAACAGTATGAGAAAACTAGGTATTAGCACTCTAAAGATTTATGATTTTTTTGCTAGTCAAGCTGGTGGTTTTGATAAATTAGGATTTCGAAGAAAGGATATGTACAACAAAATTGAGAAAGATCGATGATTGGGAGGTGGAGATGTAATAATGCCATAGGATACCTCCGTAAGTAGGAAAGCCTAGATCCGTTATTATTTTGGAGGCATGAACTTGAGGGGCAGAATAGAATGCGGCAGTTTTTTTGGTCTGATGGTAGGATCCAAGTTGATTATGAAGTGTTTGGAGATGTGTTGGTATTGGATGCTATATACGGAAAGAATATATATAAGTGTCTCGTGGTTGTGTTCTTCAGAGTTAATCATCATCTCTAAATAATTGTTTTGGTTGTGGTATAGTTTCTGATGAATCTGAAGGTACTTATGTATGGCTATTAGAGAATTTTGTGGAGGTAATGAAAGAAAAATCTCCAAAGTCGATGATTATAGACGGAGACTTGTCAATGAAAAATGCATTTCGGAGGGTATTTCCAACAGCAAAACATCAATTATATGGGTGGCAGCTAATAAGGAATACAACATCCAATGTGGCAATTCCAAGGTTCACTTAGGAGTTCAAGAAGTGTATGTTAGGAGACTATAAGGTTTACAAATTTGAGCAGAAGTGAGCAGCAACGGTGAGGAAGTTTGGGGTCTAAGATATTAGGTGGGTTCAAGATACATATAAGAAGAGGGGTATGTGGGCAATAGCACATATGAGAGGTAATTTCTTTGCTAGTTTGAGGACCATTTCAAGATGCAAAGCTTACATTCACAAGTGCGGAGGTATGTGGAGTCTAGTCATAACTTGATGGAGTTTGTATGCCACTTTGATCATTGCTTGGAGGCCATGCTTGACAATGAGGTAGAGGCTGATTTTAAGTCAACTTTTGGTTTTCCCATCATGCAAACTCAACTGGAAGCATTGAAGCGGTCAGCTGTAAAGGTATACACTTGGGAGGTGTTCTATATATTTCATGCTATGTTGAAGAAGTCATCAAGTGTGAAGATTGTTGTGTGGAAGGAAACTGCCACAAGTGTTATTTTTGTTGTTGGTAAATATTGTAATTGAATAAGATATGGCATTATCTTATTAGCCACGGAATATGGAGTTTAGATGCTTTTGTCAGCACATGGAATTGTTTGGCATTCCATGTGTGCGTATAATTAATGTTACAATATTTCTAGATATTGACAAGTTACTTGAGTCCTTAACATTAGAGAGAAAGACAATGAAAGCAAACGAAGGATGTACAATAAGAAATAAGTGAGCATCGAGATTTGAAGGTGGGTGCTATGTGAGTTGCATTGTCTCTATGACTGATAGTTGGAGAGAATTGACCAATGCTACTTGTAGAATTCTTAATGACTATAATGATGTGATGGACTAGATTGCAAGTAGAATTGCAGAATTATGTGCGAAGGATGAGTAGTAAATAATATTGCCACAGAATGTTGAGCAAGCAATACGATGCAATGTTGAGGATCCTAGGCAAATTAGGACCAAAGGATGTAGGGTAGCCGCTAAACCTTCGGGTGGCAAGGCCAAGCAAGTGATCTGGTGTAGTGTATGTAGAGCAGAAGGTCATAATCAGAGGGTCTCCCTTAAAGCGCAAAAATTGAAAATAATTGCCCGATCAGAGAATATGGAGTTTGAACATACTGATGAAAAGAACAACAAGTTAGAGGGTAGTGATGGAGATTATGACACTCAAGAGGTTGATCTGGTTAGTAGGTGTGCATGGATTCAGTTTGCATTATATTTATCATTAGTTATTTTCAATGCTAACATCGGTATACATGATGCAAGATTTTTACATGTCCCTCAGCGATGGAGTAGTTAACATTTCTGGGTGGTAAGCATGCATGCATTTTCCTAGTAGTGATGATGCAATCGATGGTGAAAAAAAAAAGATGTTATTTTGAGAATATTAATATGTAGTGATGGATTAATTTTAATTTGCTATGTTGTGGGTTTTGCTACCTTAGAACTTGCTCTTGCCCAATCAATGTAGGATGGTTAATTAAAAAGTCAAAGTGGTTATGGCCCAACAGTGTTAGTTGATGGTAACAGTATTCAGTTTAGGGTGATAATAGTAAAGTTAGTTTTGTTGTGCATGTCTTGATTGTCTATGGTGTTAGTGTCTAGTGCACAATAGAATCAAATTTAGGCTTTATTATAACTATTTGAGTTTAGATTTCATGAGGTTGTTATTAGTTCCTCAACACATAGGCATTAACGTAGTTAAGTGGTTTATATGGCCAGTATGACATGCCTTATTGGTTAGAGAATAAGATTTAGAGAAAGAAATATGTTAAATTTACTCATTTAGATGTCGTTAGTCAATAATTGTTACAAAAAATTGTAAAAAAAATATATATATATAAACAATTAGCTAACTAGAGAAAGTTACTAGCATATTAAATATAATTACCAGCATTTTGCCTAAGAATTTACCAATATCTTATAAATTCCTTAAAATATGATATTTTTTTAGAAATAAGATTTTGTAACATATTAAATTTATTCATTTAGGTGCCTTTAGTCAATAATTGTTACAAAAAATTGTAAATAATATATATATATATATAAAGAAAGTTATCAGCGTATTGCATATACATACTAGCGTATTGCTACAAAGTTACTAGTGTTTAAAAAGAATTTACTAGCATTTTATGAACTTCTTAAAATCTGAATTTTTTGAAAAATAAGATTTAGTGATATGTTAAACTTATTTATTTATGTGCCTTTAGTCAATAATTCTTACAAAAAATTGTATATATATATAAACAAAAAATCAAATAGAGAAAGTTACCAACGTTTTGCATATGCTTACTATCATTTTGCTACAAAGTTACCAGTGTTTGAAAAGAATTTATTAGCATCATATGAACTGCTTAAAATTTGAAAATTTTAAAGAATAAGATTTAGTGATATGTTAAATTTATTTATTTAGGTGTCCTTAGTCAATAATTATTAAAAAAAATAAACAATTAGCCAATTAGAGAAAGTTATCAGCGTATTGAATATAATTATCAGCGTTTTGCATAAAGTTACCAGCATATTATGAATTCCATAAAATTTGAAATTTTTGAAGAATAAGTTTTAGTGAAATGTTAAATTTATTCGTTTAAGTGCCCTCAGTCAATAATTGTTATAAAAAATTGAAAAATCATATATATATATATATATATATATATATATATATATATAAACAATTAGCCAACTAGATAAAGTTACCAACTTATTACATATACTTACCAGCGTTTGATTTATTCATTTAGGTGGCTATTTGTATATTTTTTTTTTCTTTATTCGCATATGCAATATACTGGTATCTTTCTTTATTTGGCTATTTGTGATTTTTTTTTCTTTATTTGCATATGCAATATGCTGATGTCTTTCTCTACCTGACTATTTGTTTACTAAGGGCATCTAAATAAATGAATTTAATATATCATAAAATCTTATTTTTCAAAAAAATCAATTTTTAAAGAGTTCATAAAGTGTTGATAAATTCTTAGAAAACGTTAGTAATTATATTCAATATGCTGGTAGCTTTCTCTAATTAACTATTTGTTTATTTTTTTCAATTTTTTTGTAATAATTATTGACTAGGGCACCTAAATAAATAAATTTATCATATCTCTTTCTTTAAATCTCATTCTCCAAGTAACAAAATCAAAGTAATTAAAGAAAACCAGAGTTGCCATAATATGAGTAGATATGTTAATAGAAAACTCTTTGCACTAATAATGAATATAACTTTATACGTAAGTTTGATTTTGATATATTGTTGCAACAAAAAATTTTATACTATGAATTAATTAGAAATTATTACATTTATGACTTTTAAGGTAATTAATTATTATTTTAAGAGTAAAATAATTTTAGAAATGTGATAACATATAATTGATTGATAATATAAAATAATTTAAAATTAAGTACATCAAATAAATTATTTTCATTATTTTTTTGGAAAATTTTACATGGGTATCTTAGTCTCGATCATAAAATTTTTAGAAAAGTGAATTTTAAGAACTGAGTTGTAAAGCTCAAGAAAAAAAAAAAAAAAAGGCTAGGCTGTAGAATTGGAAATTGCTTAATGACTACATGCTTGTCTTTTTTTGAATCATATATTTATGGGCAACCACACTCACACATTAATAGCCCAGGTCAACAAAATTATTACCCCAAGTAAACAAAAAAATTTGCCCAACTCCACCGTAAACATGAGAATGACTTTAATTTTGTTTTAGTGAATGATGGAGAAATGGGAAATAACAAATACCGAAAATTGTATGGAACAAGCACATTCACAATCATACTCTAGGTGCAAAAAACTGACCATATACTTGCACTGCCACATATAAAAGTCTAGTTGAGGCCAACATGGTCCCCCAAAATAAGGTCTAAGTGGTTTATAAGTACAGGGCCCACAATATTGATCCTAAAGCACTAACGAATATTAGACTAACCAACATCAGGACAATCAATCCTTTTCCCTAGGCTAGTGGATGAATGTTTGTTAGCGTAACACTCATAAAAAAAGGATATTACTAGTCATGTGGCGATATAGGAATATAGATGACATAAAAAACGAAAATATGGAGCCATATTATATTGGAATCGTTGTGAGGCATAGTCTGTGCTAGGTTGGTAGAAGTGGAGCCCACCTTGTCGGTGCCCGATCTTGCACCATGTCTCTGAGCTCATTATGGTCTCCAAGGATCACACCTAGGAGTGCCTCATCCTAACGAGCAACTCTTCAATCTGGCAAAACACATGAAAATAGAAAGTGAACATGAAAATACTTATTCATAACATTAGTGTGAAATAGAAATAAGTATTCATCATTTCAACACTCACTTCTCCAATTATGTTTGACCCGAAGACACCCACAGAGAATATTGGAACTGCAATTCATGCAACTAATGATGTCACTCATTATGTGGCTATATAGTAAAGTGAGGTTGTACAAATGTATTAATTTTTATTTATTTACTGTAGCCTATTTTGCCATGACATTGGATTCATTAATATTTATAATCAGAATATGTTGGCTTAAGTATGAAAGGACATACCCTGTGCCTAAGTTTAGAACATTTTTGACCTGACATGTTGGTCATTTGTCCATTGGTAGTTTGTTTGCATCAGCCTGGTTTCAGAGTAATGGGATGTACGTATACTTTGTAGTGCTCCACACTGAATAAGAACATTTTCACAAACAAATGGAAATTTAGTCCACGATGTAGAACATTCGACCATATATAACATTTTAATGGGCTTTCTCATCCTGCAATTTAATTGTTGTATCTAAATTAAACTAAATACGTAATGAAAAAAATATTATGTAATTATCAAACTCTCTCCCTCTCTCCACACACACACACACACACACACACACATATATATAATATAAAACATTTAAAACAATAATTGAAAAATATTTTTATTAATATAGTAACACCTAATTAGAATTTTATGTACAAAATTGTTACATTAATAATATATTAAAAATAAATTTAAACCTTTATTGTCATTTTAGTATTTAACGTGACAAACTTTATTTAGTTATAAGTTAAATATATTTTGAAAATAAATTATAGGCAGAAAATAATTATCAATAATATTTTACTATTTTATTTAAAAAAAATAATGGCTTGTGATTCTTAAGTAGATAACATAACCATGTAGGAGTACACCCCAAAATAATAATAATAACAATAACAACAGCAACAATAATAATAACCATGTAGCCTATCTTACTTTTGCGCTTATTGCTTCTTATATATGGCAGTAGTGTATTCACTTATAGTTGTTTACAATATACCATGCCAATAATAAAGTTTATAAATTTATATAGTTTAAAATGTAGATAGTATTTAACTTTAAACCCAACCGTAGTTAGCAAAAAAGTGTAAATAACCGAGATAAAACCTTCATGAATGTGTCTTTCATTTGGAGTCACGAAAAATTGCAAACCTAATCTCTTTCATTATTTTTTAACTACCTTCTGTTAATTTTGAACAAGCTTTAATTCAATTTCATTGAAACATGGGGTACATTACTAATGATGATTCCTGGTAGATTGTTATGTCTACATAAACAATGGGAATGCCATGTTACGAAGAGTGTTTACATTTAATAGCCCAATTAATATTTAAAAATAGGTGGTTTTGTGCGGGTTTTGTGATAGACTTACCACAGTATCTATGCCAAATCTTTTGAAAGGTGCTCTACCAACATCTCTGAATGTGTCGAGTTGATATATCTTGCACTCATCAATAGAGATGACGATCAAGAACCAGTGAAACACATTGTCTATTAAAGGGACATATTGGGAAACATTATTGTTAATAGATGTCATGGGTGACTTGTATAATTCAGCATATTTCAATTTAAAACTTTTGTACATAATAGTTTCTTACATATTTGAGATTTGGAGAGGGAAGCATCCACTTTGATCCATATATATTGAAAACTTCTTCTACAGTAGTCACTCCCCTGACATGATCCTAAAGTCCAAAGTTGACCGATTGGTTACATTGGATAGTGGGAAAAAAATGGGAAAAAAAAGATTGAAATATATTATAGGTAACCGATGAAGACATACCCCAAAAGATGGGGGCAAACTCCAAACATTGATATTCCCTAAGTTCTTCTGACTCCATGTAATCTTAAGTGCTTTTGGCATCAACATCTACAATGTTTAGGGTTATGGCCTTTGGCATGTTAGCAAGCCATTGGTTACTTAGCTTATTATATACTATTATGATAGTTGAGTATACCTTGTTAGAAATTGCCTGTCCAAGGCAAAATGATTGAAAAGTCCAGCCTTGTGATCCAAATATCTCCATTCTTCAATGACAGTTCACTGTGTCCAATTGTTTTGTGTCATGAGATAGAATTCAAGTGCTATGCATATTGTGGAAATCAATGGCTATGGAGATGAAACACAATAATTGACAGGTTACCTGTCCTCCAGCTCATGGCCGAATACATATTTGCGGACTTGGCATTTTGCCATCGATAATTGCATCTCCGATGTAGGTCTAAACTTACATTTCAAAGCCTATAAGTTCACAGATATATAACGTTATATCAACACTGATCCAAAAGTGTATTCAAATTACTACTGCAAGAACTTAATAATGTAGTACAAAGAACTAAAGATATAGTGCATATACATCATTATACCATAGGAATGATATCCCCGTTTTCCTTTGTCAACAATCTATACTCCACTATGTTGGTCGCTCCACCTTATTTGGAGCCACTTTCAGGGCAAGGATTCATATTCCTAGCAACGGTTTTTGTTGAATGGGCTATCTTTTGAGGCTTGATGATGGAGTAGGAAACACAAACAATTTCTTCCTGACACCCTTTATTGTTGTCACAGATTGGTTTCTCCTCCTCTGTAAACACATGTCATTGGAGGTATTGATATACACTAATATTGACCATTTAATGAGAATGCTACTAAGTTAATTCATACATTTCCTTAGAGTGACTGGACTTGCGGTAATTTGCCGACCCTCCTTATACGATGGCCAATTCGTTATTTAAGTTGATCACTTTAATGTTTGGACCTTCTAACGAGGCAACATAGTCATTCGAGGAGACTTGTACCTCCGTCATTAGGCCAAGTTTGGGGGTTAAAGCATGGTCATCTTCATCACTGGCTCCCACCATAACGGTAGTGTGCTTCTCTTGGTCACCATCGTCGAGTTTTAGAACTCGCTTTCCTTTGTCCCTTGAGTTTTCAACTAGTATTGCATCCTGGGAAGGGGTGTTATGAGGACAATTTGCATCTACTCTAGCCACGCCACCCACAGATGCAACATCCGGGTGCACACGCATCGTTATTGCCTTCTTGATCAGATAGATGTAGGGAATCCTTCATAAGGAGGCACATGCGTTCCATGTTCGTTTGTCTCAATGAAATTGTCTACAAACATTTTTCCTTAATGTAATTAGATAATGACTTTTACCGAATAAAGTTAATTTATTAAATGTTAGAAGCAATGGAGGAAGTTAGGGTTTATAGTTTTCACCGACATTGCAATCAAGACTCTCTATAGCATATTGGTCCTTGACAGCATCTGGTGATGTAGTTTGGACTCTTTAGAGCTTGACATCCCCTGTTAATGTAGCTTTCATGAGTTAAATATTATGCATAATGCCGAACAATGCAAAGCGGATGGATGGAGTGCATTCTTACCGTAACATGAATAGGATTTGGGGTAGTAACCTTTGATAATGTTTAGGGATGGTAAAGCAAGTGTCCCACCTACATGTCATCATCTCATCGTTGTTCATCATCGGAGCTTTGAAGCTTTGAAGCTATTCTTCTCCATAGGTCAATTTTTCTTTATAAGGCAACTCAGAGTCCGAGTTCTGCACTTCATGTACTTCATGTACTTTTTAGGGTAATGTACAAGCAATGCTCACAAGTGTAGTTGATTGTGATGGAAGCCATGTATACATAAGATTAGAAATGGACGCTGGTTTCCATGCAAATTGCGGACTTCATTAGATGATGGTCCCCACCAAACCAGCTCTTCCATGTAAGTGGCGGTTAAGGGCATGTCAAGTCGAGGCCGAACAAGATGAAGCAAATTATCCTAACTAGCCCTTCCCTCATTGCTAATTACACTAAAAGTTGGACAAAGAAAGTGGGTATGGATGGTGAGTTGCATCCTATCATATTATTTGTGGAGGATATGTCGCTAGCTTAGGCTTAAGCCAGAGGATTTGGTACCTTTATTCTTACTATTTTTTATGTTAAATGAGAAAAAATATAAATACAAAATTTTGGCAAGAGGGGAAAAAATAAATCTTGTTTACCGAACTAAATGTGACTTATCAAAGAATCACTAACACTATACGTGAGTAGTGTGATGACTCACAAATAAAAACAAATATTATGTTCTCCAGTTTTTTTTTTTTTTAATTGATTCTAATGTGAAAACTAATATTTTCTTCCATTGTAAATTATTTGCTATTCCAACGCTGGTAACTCTATACAATACGCTAGTAACTTTGCCTAAAACACTAGTAACTTTTGATAAAAATGCTGGTAAATGCACAAAAATCCACAAAATCCACCATTGGTCATGTACATAAGAGAATTGACCATATTTTAGTGGGAATAACTTGGTTCGAATTTTATTTAAAAAGTGACAAGCGGCAGTTAGAGGTAGTCAATTTAGTCATAGATAATAAATTGATGGTTAATTTCTACAATTTGATTGATTGATTAGTCATTTTTTTATTGGATTTTGATATATTTTTTTTAACATATGATGCTTGCTGATGGCATGGCATGATCATATTAATTTTTGCATTTTTTTTATCTTGTAGCAACCCATATTTACCAACCGTTGTCCTTTTACGATAATGACAATGACAAATATTATCAACCAAAACTTTTTCCCAAATTGCCACATAAAAATTAATACAGGGAGGATATATTAAATGTTTATTAATAAGCTATTTATATATTACTAGTCTAATAATAAATAATTTTCAAACGTTGTTAAGAAAATACAAGAATTATGTTTATATATATATATATATATATATATATATATATATATATATATATATATATATACTATTAATCTTGCAATAAATACTTTTTTCACTTTATATAATATATGGACAATTTTAATTATTATCAATTGCGTCTTTAGATCTTATAACAGTTCAATTAGATATTCATATCTTTAAACTATACCGAAGATTATATACTTTACGCTTTACTATCAAATGTGTCTACTTTTTTATTAACAACAAATACCATGAGCTCATCAACAAATAAGGTTGCATAACATACAGGCTTTGCCTTCTCGAAAGTATGCCCAGATCTTATGGCAAACTCTTATCAGTATACATATGCTTACATCGCCACCCACTTCTTATATGCCGTCCTTTATAGAAAACAGTATTTGGTTTAAGAGTTTAAATAATAAATAAATATTTTTTTAATATTGTGTAATTAGTAAAACATATTTTCACAAATAATATTTTTTAAATATCAGATTAAATTAAACTAATATTCTCATTTCAAATAATTATGAATAAATGCATTTTATTCATATTGGTCTAATTTAATATAATGATATTATCTTCAACTGGTTAAAATTAAAAATAGTTAACTTTTCTATTTGATGTTGATTATTATAATTAGTAAATATATAATAAAATATAGACATAAATGCTTTTATATAAATATATATAGGAGGTCAATTTTTTTTTTATATTTATTCATATTATTTTGATAGATAACTTTACGACCAAATTTCATTAATATCTATGTATACATTAACTTTGCTCCTGCAAGCTGCAACATGCTATTTTTTGCCAACATTCCAGCCTTTTACATTTGGTTTTAGTTCTGGGAAGTCCAACTTTCGTTCGCTACCCATAACCCTTTTGACTTTTAATTTTAATTTTATTTTTATTATCAAAATTATTTTTCGTTTCTAAATTAAAAATAGGTTAAATTGTTATTTTAATATTAAAAAATCAAAATAATAGTAATTTCATCATTACAAAATAAGTAATAAATTAACATTGCTTTGATGGTTTAAGGTTGACTCACTTTTAAAAAAAAAAAAATAGTTATAGTTGTGACTTAATGAAAATCTCCGTCAATCTAATTTGTAAAATTAAAAGCTTGGAAACTCTCGCAACAAAATCCTCCTTCTGCTCAATAATTATTCCACTACTTCTCAATTCTCCTTATCAGACCATTGCTCATTTAATTACAAAATTGCTATTAACAGGCCGCTACATTTTAATACAAGAAACTTATTTTAGTTTTGTAGCAAACAAAATAATATATGCTTTACAACTTAGCTCTTAAAATTCACTTTTATAAAAATTTTACGATCGAGACTAGGATATGCCCCATGTAAAATTTGCCAAAAAAATAATGAAAGTAATTTATTTTGATGTACTTAATTTAAAATTATTTTATATTATCAATCAATTATATGTCACCACATTTCTAAAATTATTTCACTCTTAAAATAATAATTAGTTACTTTAAAAGTCATAAATGTAATAATTTCTATTAATTGATAGTACAAAAAATTTTGTTGTAAAACTATATCAAAATCAAACTTACATAGAAAAGTTATATTCGTTACTAGTATAAAGAATTTTATATTAGCATATCTACTCATATTATGGCAATTGTGTTTTTCTTTAATTACTTTGATTTTGTTATTTAGAAAATAAGATTTAGAGATATGTTAAATTTATTTATTTAGGTGCCCTTAGTCAATAATTATTACAAAAAATTGAAAAAGAAAACAAATGTAAACAATTAGCCAACTAGAGAAAGTTATCAGCGTATTGAATATAATTAGCAGTGTTTTGTACAAAGTTACTAGTATCTCCTAACAATTTATCAGTGTCTAATAAACTCCTTAAAATCTGATCTTTTTTAAGAATAAAATTCAGTGATATGTTAAATTTTTTCATTTAGGTGCTCTTAGTCAATAATTGTTACAAAAAATTGTAAATAAAAAATATATATAACCCTAACAAATAGCCAAATAGAGAAAGCTACTAGTGTTTTACTACAAATTTATCGGTGCTTTGCTGCAAAATTACCAATATTTGAAAAGAATTTACTAGTGCCTTATGAACTTCTTAAAATCTGAAATTTTTGAAGAATAAAATTTAGTGATATGTTAAATTTATTTGTTTAGGTGCCCTTAGTCAATAATTGTTATAAAAAATTCAATATATATATATATAAACAAATAGTTAAATAAGAGTTACCAGTATTATACATACACTTACCAGCGTTTTGCTGCAAAGTTACCGGCATTTGAAAAGAATTTATGAGCATCTTATGAACTCCTTAAAATCTAAAATTTTTAAAGAGTAAGATTTAGTGATATGTTAAATTTATTCATTTACGAGGTTGTTTGTATATATACATTTTTTTTCTTGTTCAAGTTTTTGTAACAATTATTGAATAAAGGCATCTAAAAAATGAATAAATTTAATATATTACTAAATCTTATTCTCCAAAAATAAAGATTTTAAAGAGTTTACATAACACTGGTAAATTCAATTCAAATGCTTATAACTTTGTATCAAAACGCTAATAAGATATACAATATGCTGGTAACTTTCTTTATTTAGCTATTTATTTATATATTTTTTCTTTTTCAATTTTTTATAATAATTATTGATTAAGGGCACCTAAATGAATCAATTTAACATATATCTTTCTCTAAATCTTATTTGCAAGTAACAAAATCAAAGTAATTAAAGAAAATCACAATTGCCGTAATATGAGTAGATATGTTAATATAAAACTCTTTGCACTAATAATGAATAATGACGAGATATGGCAGACGGAAAAGATGTTTTTCTATGCTCTCATAAACTTTCACTAATAAGTAACAAACATGACACAACATAAGGCTTAACATAAAACATACCATACCACTAGCTGATTACTGTCCGAGCAGACCTCCACACCACAGAGAACTAAAAAAAGTAAAAACCTAACACAAATACATGTAGAAATAGACTCTAGGACAAAAGCCACAACACGCATGCAGAGCCAAACCGTAACGGCACCCCCTTTGTCGACACACTCTTGCAAGTCGCTCCTTCAACACTCCGTTTTCCCGTTTCAATGCGGCCATCTCTGCCCTCCATCTTCGTGATCCGGTGGTTAGTGAGGTGGACTACTTTGTCGTGATTAAAGTCGAAGATGGCAAGAACAATTGTGTGCAACAGCTCACCTAACATTATTGCCAGTGCAGCATTGACCGTATCTGCAAACTCGGTCGTCACAGTCATCCCATGTTGAGTGGATTCTTGGTTGCCTTCCTTTGAAAACCGCGTAGGAGGCATACTTTTTCTGAGAGAGAGAGAGAGAGAGAGAGAGAGAGAGGGGGGGGGGGGAGTGGGTCACTTTGGGGCTCTTGCCTTGATTCATTCTTCAAAACGTGGTTGAAATGAGGTGACAAACAAAAAGCTGCTCCCTTCGCAAATATATCGTGCATGGAAATGCCCTCATATAAGGAGCAAATCTGACGACAAAAATTAAGATGTCAATCAACATGGCCCACGGAATCTATCACGTGATGGAATAGTGAAGTTGCAGTAGCAGGAACTACAAGAAGTATTTCCTCCTTCAAGTAATAACCATAAGATATCAAACTAAATAAACAATAACCAACCAATTATGCTCCAAGAAATAACCGCATGTGGAAGAACATATGACTAGTTTAATTGCTAATTATTGAATAAGACAAAAAATAAAAATTCCAGTCACGTATATTATATGATGTGAGGAAAAAATTTAATTCGATTCACACAGATGGGGGCAAGTGGAGCCTAATTCATTTCATATATCCTGTCTTAATCTGTTATCTCGTAGATTGGTCAGTAGCAAACAAGAATAAATACAAAAATCAAATCCTAATACTTCTATTACGTAAAGTAATTATAGAACATATAATTTGGTCTAATATCGAAAGTAATAAATAAGTTAGTGGAAATTATATTAACAAACTCACTTTTAATTAAAATCAAATATGTTTAATCAAGTTGATGTGTTCCCCAATTTACAAGCTCATATCCAAAACACTCACATATCTGTCTTTCATGTCCGTAACTCATAATATTTATGCCTACGAAGTAATTGTATTTACATGAAGTTATAAATTAAAATGAAGTCTGAATATTTAATAAACGTTTACGATTAGAAATAATCTTAACTATTGGCTGCTATTTTTCAATTAATATTGAAATAAGTAAACACGTAACGTTGTCTGACTTTTTGCAAATACTAAATTCCTAAGGCAACAGAAATTATTATATCTCTCATGAATATTATTATTACGTATTCACCTAATAGTAAATTTGCATATACGATTACTATTACTATATATTATTAAATCTATGTCAACGACCATTTCTTTTTGAAATAATGCTCACTGATTAACATTTTCTCAATTCCCCCCAGATTTTTTGTTTGACATATGATATAATCCTCAATTTAGCTGGTAAACATTACATTCCTGATTCCCCAATCAGAAGAAACTAATCCTCTTCACCCCTTAAATAACCTCTGCCTGTTTGTGGAATCTCTATATCAATATTTATTTACATTGGCATGGTCATGTAAATGACCCCATGGCGATGGTTTGCTTTTTGCGCGCCAAAAATCGAAATTTCGTGACCCTCAATATTATCCCCGCTAACCTTTTTTGGTTGTGTGCTCATGGTCTATCCCGCACACTCTTGGCCATCCCGGGTAGCTCACTCCCCTGGACTCCCGTTAGTGTGTCACCTCTGAACAAGGGACCACCACCCTGTTATTCTGCCTGCCGCTGCTGTAGAGTAGTCACTGTTTCAGCATGGTAAACATAAAGTTAACTATTGACACTGGATAGCGTACATCTGTGGGGTCTCACCCTCAATACTCATCTTTATCATGGCGCCATCTACGGTGCTCCTTGCCGATCAAAGAGTATAGTAACCCTTATACTCTGACGTTGAGATTATGAGGTATATTGATACATTAATTATTTATAATGTACTGTAGTAATATTTAATTTTAAAAAAATTTAAAAATATAATTAAATATATTTTAAAAATTAATTATCATATACTGATAATATAAAATTATATTGATAATATAAAATAATTTTATATTATTAATATAATAAAAAAATTTTATTAATATAATTTTATTCTATCAATATAATTTTATATTATTAATATATAAAAATTAATTTTTAAAAATGACAAAAATTTTATCAATATAAATTTTTTTGTCAATATAATTTTATATTATATATTAGTATAATATTATACTAATAATACAAAATTATTTTATATTATTAATATAATTTTATATTATTAATATATAAAAATTAATTTTTAAAATATATTTAATTATATTTTATATTTTTTTAAAATGAATATATTATTATAATAAATTATAAATAATTAATATATTGATATACTTCATAAATTTTTACCATTTATTTGTTACTATCACAAAGTACACTAAATAACTTGAAGTGCACCTCGGGACTCCGAAGCGCATTGCAATCAGCGCCGTTTGTCATATGCATCTCACCCACTGTCATCTACAAGGATAACAATCAACTGACACTGTAACCCTATGAACCGTCGCAGGTAACCACAAAACCAAACCACGTAGTTATGAGTCGTTGAGCTCAAACCCGTAACCACATTACACCGCTTTAATCAAGTGGCCTGCTGACCTTGCAAGTGTAAAGGGTAATAGGGAGTGTGAAGGGTAATAGGGTTTTAGTTACAGTAGAGTTTACTTCTCTAGCCCCTTAACACTATCTGCACTTACGTTAGAAAGAAACGACGGTACATTCCTTCTTTTTTATTTTTTATTTTTTATTTTTTTGTGCTCCACGACATTGCTTTAAATTCAAATATTGTATGATACCAAATTAAAAGCAAACCTTAATCTAGTAGGGGCTTCCACGCACCAGCATTTTGACGTAAAGTTACCAGCATTTGGGAAGAGTTTATCAATACTTTAAAAACTCTTTAAAATTTAATTATTTGGAGAATAAGATTCAATAATATATTAAATTAGTTTATTAATATGCCTTACTTAATAATTATTACAAAAAAATTTGAAAAAGAAAAAAAATATATACACAATTATCCAAGTAGAGACGGTTACCAACATATTAAATATACTTACCAATGTTTATAAAAAATTTACTCGCAACTTAAAAACTCTTTAAAATTTGATTATTTGGAGAATAAAATTCAATTGGCATGTTAAATTAATCCATTAATGTACCCTTAGTCAATAATTGTTAAAAAAATAAAAAAGAAAAAATAGTAACAATTTTTCAAATAGAGATAGTTATCAGCATATTGCATATACTTACCAGCATTTTGATATAAAGTTACCAGCATTTGGATAAAATTTACCAGCATTTTAGAAACTCTTTAAAACCTTATTATTTGGAGAATAAGATTCAGTGATATGTTAAATCGATTCATTAATGTGCCCTTAGTTAATAATTATTACAAAAAAATTATAAACTCTTTAAAATCTAATTATTTGGAGAAGAAAATTCAGCGATATGTTAAATTTATTCATTAATATGACCTTAGTCAATAATTGTTACAAAAAAATTAAAAAAGAAAAAAAAGCAGACAAGTATCCAAATAGCGACAATTGCTAGTGTATTGCATATACTTACTAGTATTTTGATATAAAGTTACTAGCATTTAGAAAGAATTTACCAACATCTTCGGAGCTCTTTTAAATCTTATTATTTGGATAATAAGATTCGATGACATGTTAAACTGCTTCATTAATATACTCTTAGTCAATAATTGTTATAAAAAAATTGAAAAAGAAAACAAAATATAAACAAGTATCCAAACAGATATAGTTAACGGCGTATATCATATATTTACCAGCGTTTAGAAGTAAACTTACCAGTATTTGGAAAGAATTTACCAGTATTTTAGGAACTCTTTAAAATCTGATCATTTAGAGAATAAGATTCAGTAACATGTTAAATTACTTTATTAATATGCCCTTAGTCAATAATTGTTACAAACAAATTGAAAAAGAAAAAAAAAACATAAACAAGTATCCAAATAGAGATAGTTACCAGTATATTACATATAGTTACCAGCATATTATATATACTTACCAGCATTTTGATGCAAATTTATCAACGTTTAGAAAGAATTTACCTGCGTCTTATAAACTCTTTAAAATCTAATTATTTGAAGAATAAGATTCAACGACATGTTAAATTTATTCATTTTTGCCCTTAGTCAATAACTGTTACAAAAAAATTTGAAAAAGAAAAAAATATATAAACAAGTATCCAAATAAAGATAGTTACCAACGTATTCGATATACTTACAACATTATAAGGCAAAGTTACCAATATTTGGAAAGAATTTATCAATATCTTATAAACTCTTTGAAATCTGATTATTTGGAAAATAAGATTCAATGAAATGTTAAATTGCTTTACTAATTTGTCCTTAATCAATAATTGTTACAAAAAAATTGAAAAAAGAAAAAAATATAAACAATTATCCAAACAAAGACAATTACAACATATTGCATATACTTATCAGCGTTTTGATGCAAATTTATTAGCGTTTACAAAGAATTTATCAACGTCTTAGGAACTGTTTAAAATTTGGTTATTTGGAAAATAAAATTCAGTGATATGTTAAATTTATTTATTAATGTTCCCTTAGTCATTAATTGTTAACAAAAATTAAATAAGAAAAAAATTATATTAACAAATACCCAAATATTAAAGTTAAATTTTTTTTCCAATTTTTTTTTAACAATTATTGACTAAAGGCGCATTAATGAACCAATTTAACATATCACTTAATCTTATTCTTCAAACAATCAGGTTTTAAAGAGTTCCTAAGATGCTAGTAAATTCTGTCCAAACGTTAATAAGTATATAGAACATGCTAGTTACTATCTATATTTGGATATTTGTGCATATTTTTTTCCTATTTTTTTAACAATAATTGACTAAGAACAGCAAAATGAATAAATTAAACATATCACTAATCTTATTCCCCAAAAATTCAGATTTTATATGGTTCCTAAGACACTGGAATTCATTCCAAAAGCTGGTAACATAGCGCGAAATACTGGTAAGTACATGGAAAACGCTGGTAACCTTTTCTATTTGGCTATTTGTTTAAATATTTTTTTCTTCTTTTTCAATTTTTTGTAACAATTATTTACTAAAGGCACCAAAAGGAATAAATTAAACATATTGCTAAATCTTATTTTCAAAAAAAAATAATCAGATTTTAATATTTCATAAGAGTTCCAATACTTGGAGGAAATAGAATGCAACATAAAGCTTAAACATAACAAAATAAAAACATGTTCATAACACAAGTCAATAATCTCTCAAGCTAATCGAAATGACCAAATATTAAGAGCCAGAGCGAATCCTCCAGTGTGATACTTTCGTGAAGTAAGGCGATCTCTAGCATTAAGAAGAAAAGCTTGGTAATCATTCTCCACCAAATCAAAGGCATTTTGAAATGCCAACAGATATCATGACCAGTAGTATTCAAAGCTTCAAAACTTTCCTAGTATGCTTGCAATATCCTTTAGCTCGGCCAAGAGCATAAGACACTCCCAACTAATCACATAATCTAGGGAAGGAGATAAGGAACCTGGACACAAGGAACAATTATCAATGCAATCCTTCAGTCATAGGCACCATTGAAAAAATGGCTTCTATATATATTGCAAATAACTTTTTTTCCCAATGCCAAATTCATACAACATTTTGGTAACTCATGATAGATACATTTTGAGTTGCAAAACATATCAGCAGCCTACATGAACCAAAATAAAGAAAAAGAGTAGGAACTACATATATCCCCTATACTGAGAAAGGAGGAATTTCCATATACTCAGCAAGTAGGACTGACCTACATAACTCTTCTACATAGACTCCAATATCTCTGACTCTTGAGCAAAAGTTGTTGAAGATATGTTGAATATGCTTTGGGTGATATTTAAGCACTCAGCTTTTGGACCTTCATGATTTATTGGCATTCTTCGAGGTAAGATCAAGAGCATCAGGTCAAGGCCAGTCAGCTTTGACAACAAAACCATCTATCTTCAAAAGCACCATCCAACAAAAAATGACAGTTCATGTGCCCTTATTTTTGCTTTCACCTCAAATACCTTGTCATGTAAGGAGTTCTTCCATGTGGCCCAGTTTTCCACTCTCTCTTATAGGTCTTAACCCTGGTTGCAATATTTGATCTTGGTTTTCCAGGGTATCAGTTGTATGACATTGATCTCCAATTTCTTTGCCATCGACACTTATTAAAATCAACCATAAAGAAATACAACTAGCATTTTCATGCAATTCCAATTATAGTAGATTAATTCGTAATTATCCACGTAAACAGCCTTTGTTCATAAATTTATGCACAAACCTGTTACATTAACTTCATCATTTTCTGGATCTTCTTCGTTGGTGCCAAAATCCTCTGCATTCGGAGTTTGAGCCAAATGAGATAAGACTATGCTATGCAATGCACTAGTAAGAATGGACCGAGCAGTAATCAAAAGCAGTGTATCAACTTTTGCAGCATCTAACACTTCTGCTCTTGCCTTATCTCTATTGTTGAGGACCTAACTAGTTAATAGTCACATCAGATGCTTTAAACATCAGTATGTGGCTATTATATATTTAAACTTACATAGCATTATAGTAATTTAATATAATCACAACATACTAACAAGAGAATAAAAAACTGACCTCAGTCCAAGAAGGTATGGTATGGCCTCCTTCATATGCTTTATCACCATCTCACATCTCCATGTATTTGATAGTATAGACACCACAGTCAAACCTTTATGAGATACATACAAAAAGCCACTATGAATTAAGGCTACATCAATTTGGCCATTGGAATAGACAAACATCATAGTAAAATTCATAGAAAGTAACCAATCACCACTTATCCATTATTCTATGATGGCACTTTGACATTCTTAATTTTCAACTCCTCGCTAGTGGAGTTGAATGTTGGATCCAATAGGGGCAATATAACATTAAATTCATAAGCATACAAGTTTGAGATACCAGTAACACTCAATATACATCTCAATAGAGAACAGAAGCTGATTACTAAGCAATAAATTGAAATTTTCTTATCACCAGCTGGTCAAGCTTAATCCTATCGCCCCTATGAGCCCGTGGCAGAGAGTCCAATACATATTGTGTCCTTTAATCTCTATTAAAAGCATAACACCACCAATATTGACCAAATATGGTTGGCGCAAAGATCTGCAACAACAATATAAGGTTTGCAAAGGATCATCACCATGTTATCATTAAAAATGTGTATGGGAGATCTAGATTGAAGGGAAAGGGAGGGAAAGGAATGGTTTTGGAAGTTTTCTCCATGATTGGGAGTTATAAGTTAAGGAAGGCAAGGGATTTTAGGGTTTTCCTTAGCCCCTCAAAGCCTTCCATCATCTCCATTTTCATACTCCCAAACAAGGGGAAGCCAAACACTTTAGACCCCTTCATTCCCACCCCTTCTTTCCCTTTTCATGTCTTCCCTTTCCTCCCCCCCCCCCACCTTAACAAGCGTAACATGCAACAATGATTGAGGTTCAATACCTCATTGCCACTGCTGATGTTAGTCTCAAAAGCAAAAACTACTCTGGTATCTCACTGGACAACTGTAATTCCCCTTTCTTGAAGTCTTCAAGTCTTTTTATAAGCTCTTCTTGCAATTACCAAAAATAACAACATTAATATTCATACAATTTTAATTCCTAGATTAATATTAAACTTATGTAAGTAAGTTGCACTCACCACGAAATAGGAAGACAGACAAAACTAAGACCTCGAACTTTATACATTGTCCTCATTTAAGACAGAGCTTGCAAAATAAACAAGTTAGGCATGACAAGAGAATATAAGACCATGAGGTTCACTTAGGGGCAATTATACAATTAACAGGAAAATGTTAGTATCGATGAGATTTAGTACATGATTGCTGATCCACTCTCCAGATGCCAACGTTGTCGACTCGTAACCCTCTAAAAAAATGTCACCAATCCAAAACAGCTTCCTAAAAAGAACCAAAAGTATATATATAGTCAAATATTGAACTTTAGGTTTAAGTGGTTGCAAATGAGTGGATTTTTGTTACAAAAGGAGGAAAATACATCCCTACTCGCTTGCAAGACCACTGTGATGGGAGCCTCCTGTATTTGCTTCCCTTTTTTGTGATTGCACTTCACTTTGCCTCCCGATGCAATATTCGTATAATTTTTGTAGCAAATTTTTTTTGTCACCTCCCTCACTAGTTAGAATAAGCTATTCATCAACAATGCCTTTTCTATCCACACTTTTTTCGTCTTCTTTGACATCCATGATGCATTCATCCTCATTGGTATCCACATTGCTTTTTGATTCGTTAACACTTGGTGTTTTCAGTATTGGTTGTTCGGGCATGCTACAATCGACACCAAATTAACCAACCAGAACATAATCATCTACTGACTTCTATAAATTAAGCTGCTATTGAACCTTTTGCTGAATGAACTACATATGCTGATTTATTTAAAAGTTAGTTAATTAGATAATTTAGCAAATGGTCTCACCAACACACCCAATTTTGTTATAGATAGATAAATGAATCCATTAATCCATTAATCCATCAAACCCAAGTACTTTGTTCAGTACCTCACTCTTGTAGATGGTATACAATTTAAGTGCCTCAAAAATGTCATCTTCATCCTTGGCATGGTTCAGTAATCCTTATCAAATAACAGTGAACATAATGAATATCAACAACAAACATTTTCTGGTCAGGGAGGCTTGGTTCGAGTCATTGGATTGAAGTCAAAAATAAAGAATTGTAATTTTTTTAAAAAAAATATTTGCATACCAACTAATAATAATGTAAAGCTTGATTCTGGTATACTTGATAATGGTGTAAATAGATAAATTTCTTAAACACGTATTAACAAAGAAGATAAAAAGTGACTATAATAGATCGGGTGATCAGGTTGATAAATCATAACTCCGAGCTGGATGTTCTCACCAACTATTATTTTAATATTTAACTTCACATATAGATATCAATCCTAGACTTAATTTAAATGGTTCTAAGCCCACTATATTTGTGCATTGGACTTTTCCTCCTGAAGCCATGACTCCACCCTCTCATCATCCCAATATTTAACTGGTGGAAGATTTATACTTGGTGGGATCATGGCCAGTGGTCAACCATGGAAATACACGATCTGTGCAATGCCAAAACATTATTAAGATCCGTGTATGTATATGAACAAGCCCTACTCAATTCATTACAAAATAATGACACAAGAAGCTTTTGATCAACACACCAAAGGTGTTGTATTACAACGATCAGGTAGAAGATGTAGCCTCCGATGCTCTTTGTCTTGCCTTTCTTTTGCTTGTATGCTTTAATGTGCTTTACAAGCCAATCAAAGATGAATTTACTCTAGTTATAGTTGCATGAATTCTCCACATCAATAATGGGCCCAAACAACTTTGTACTAGGTGTCATTTGTGATGTTGGGCACAGGAAACATGACAAGCATCTAGCAAATATGCTCGTCTACATTGGTCATCAGTTTTCTCATCAACAGTCATCGCTTCTAGCTGACTATATTTGGTGGCTTTAAAATTTGTCAACAACGATTTTTGCTCGTCATTGACAAACTTTGGAACATGCAACCCTCTTACATCCAAAGTATAAGGATTGTCACATGCATAAATTTTAACTAAATAAGTAACCGAATACAATCATTTCATCCAAATAATAACAAATTCATCATAATAATCCAAAAGGAAAAAAAAAAAAAAAGAATGCTATAGAGGTTTAATTTGTAGGAAAAAATTATTATTATATGGTAGCCCAAAGGCCATGCCCACATCATGATAGGTACTGGGGATATGTGTCGCTGCAAGTCAAAAGAATTCACCAGCTATAGGGGCAATATGCGGTTGAGGGCATTGCATCTAAGATCCAAGAATCCTCCAAACCCCATATTCGTGACAGTCTTGGCTTGCTATTTTGTCAACTTGTATGCAACTGACTAGGCAAGCACCAAGTGAGGAACACAGACTGCATTTTACATACATTACAAACAATACATTAGTCCTCAAACATCACTTTGGATGACAGAGAACAAAAAAAATCTGATCGATAATGAGATAATGAGTTAAAATGCAAATTTGCTTTCTAGATCTTTTATTCACACCGAAATAGAAGTGCATAGCTAACACAATGATTCCTTTTAATTGTACTAGTCATATTTAAATTATTTGTTACTCAAACACATACCTTCCCTGATTTCTTCTTAGGCTGCTTCTTCTCATGTCCCGAAAAATCATCAATTGGCAAACTACTTAGAGAGTAGAATTACACATAAAATTTTTTGATCACCAAAAGAAAATTAAACTTGAGTAATTAAATTCAACTATAACACAAATTAGCTACTCTCACTGTCCTCAAGTTTAGAAACATTAACTTCCCTCGCTATTTTAGAATCTAACATGAGTTGTATGCATGCAAATCTGTTAATTGCAAAAATATCAAAGATTTGAATAAATGATGAACAATATATAGTGATGAAAATAGGTTAGTGTCATCAACCTCGCGTGCCAATATTTACTTTACAAAAAAAATGGTTATCATAACATGACATACCTCGTATTTGACTACATTTGTCCGCTTCCCTTCGCCCCATTTTCATTTATAATAATTTATTGCAGTAAATTTGGGTTGCGATACCTACAAAGTACGGCACAGATAAGATCATATTTAATCTTCTTCTCAATTTTTGAATGTACATAAAGGGGGCACCCTCTAAGGAAATTTAATTGAGTATTTGAATTGTAACATGTATTTGTGATCTATGCCTATCAGTTTACCACTCTTACTATTCTAACATAATTTCAAGAAAGGACTGTTGCATAGAAGAATATATATGTTTTGGGGTTTTAGTCTATTCATTCAACAGCAGACTTATTATGGACCTAAGAAAACCTCATCCCAAAACTTACTCATTTCTTTAAATAGATCAGATTCTTTGTGTGAAAAACAAGCAAGAAAAATAAAATAAAAGGCATAATATATATATTCATCACTCAAATCCAACACCATTGGAGAGTATTTTTTATGGTCAATGATGCATTTGAGTACTCTTTAGATTTTATAGGTTCTCTGACAAGTCACAAATGTATTTAAAATACAATTGATCATTGCAAGAGTATGATGGCTCTATTTTCATTGGAATCTTCATTCTGTTACCATTTTATTTTGTCGATGTGCAAATCTTGCTCGTACTTGATGATCAAGAAAAGCTAATCAATTAAACAATTTTTTGAAAAACCAAAAAGTAACTGTGATCTCAGTTTTGCACCCTGCAAATCTGCAATATCTCCCCAAGATGCTATGAAGTACTCATATATCTATTAACCTATGGAGAAATGAAATATTTTTTTAATCTAATTTTCTTTTTAAATCCAAAAATAATACACAATAGTACTCATTTGGCCACATTTTCTGAGGAGTGAAAAGTAGCCCCATCCCATAAAGCCATTTTCCATGGAAGTGATACACTTAAAAGGATACAAGTTTATTTTTGCTTTTTTCAAGTGCAAAAAGGATGCACGGTCTTTATTGTTAAGACAACAATTAAGAAAAAAAACAAAACAAAACATAAATCTTTTAGAAAGAACATTATTCTTAGTCCATCAAGGCATATCCCATATTCTAATAACTAATTTCCTTTTCATTCCAACAAACCTACAAGCTGACTCAACCAAAAGCATTCCCAACTCTCTCATTATTTTCTTTTTGATGCTGAGTATAGACAGATCCGGCACACTGTGGTTATTACCTTTGTCACATCTCTTTCAACACCATTTTCAGGCCTTATGTGTTATATTTACTCATTTTGGTTCTTATAGTCAATAATTGTTGCAAAATTCAATAAGAAAAAAAAGATATATATGCAAATAGCAAACTAGAGGAAGTTATAGTGTATTGCATATACTAATCAGTGTTTTGCACAAAATTATTAGCGTTTCCTGAGAATTTATCCGCGTCTTGTGAAACCTTCAAAATCTGTTTCTATGAAGAATAAGATTTAGTGGTATGTTAAATTTATTGATTGAGGGCAACATTTAGCATATCACTAAGTCTTATTCTTCATAAAATCATATTTTAAAGAGCTCCTAAGACGCTGGTCAATTCTTTCCATATGCTGGTAAGTTTTAGCAAAATGTTGGTAAGTTTTAGTAAAATGTTGGTAGCATTCTCTAGTTTGCTATTTCTATACTTTTTTTTCTCCTTGTCAAATTTTGCAACGATTATTGACTATAGGCGCCTAAATAAATAAATTCGCTTAAATATGTTTTTAGTCCTTGTAAATATATATTGTTTTGGTTTTAGTCCCTCTAAATTTTTTTTTTTAGCTTTTAGTCCTTTTTTTCAATATTATATTTTTGGTCTCTATTGTTAGTTAGCACTGTTAAATAATGATATTTATAAGGACCAAAAGATGATTATTATAATATCTATAAGGATAAAACAAAATTTTCAATATTTATAAAAGTTAAAAGTATGTTTTAAAATAATTTTTCGGACCTAAATTTAGAATGATAAGGACTAAAATATAATATTAAAAAAATGAGGGATCAAAAATGAAGAAATTTTTTTACAATAACTAAAATCAAAATGACTTATATTTATAAAAATTAGAAACATATTTAAGCCTAAATAAATTTGATATATCACTAAATCTTATTCTTCATAAAATTATATTTTTAAAAGTTCCTAAGACATTAGTAAATTATTTGCAAACACTGGCAATCTATAACAAAACGCTGGTAAGTAAGTTTTAGCAAAATACTGGTAAGTACAGTAATATGTTGGTAACTTTCTCTAGTTTTCCATTTCTATATATATATATATATATATATATATATATATATATATATATATATATATATATATATATATATATATATATATATGTATATTGTCAAATTTTGCAACAATTATTAACTATGGACATCTAAAATTTACCATGTCACTCAATCTTATTCTTTATAAAACCAAATTTTAGAAAATTCATAAGACACTAGTAAATTTTTAAGAAACGTTGATAATTTTTAGCCAAACGCTGGTAAGTGCATGCCAATATGCTGGTAAATTTTCTTTCTCTATTTTGACAATAAAATGGCAAATAGAGGAAGTTACGAGCATTTTCTAAGAATTTACTAGCATTTTAGGAGCTCTTTAAAATCTAATTTTGTGGTCTAAAGGTCATAAGTTGCAAAAATAGAGTCCATGAAATGTACTACTTTTTAATGATTTCTTTTCCTACTTAACATTACAAGCCTAAACTCATATGCTCATAACCGCAAATACCTACACTACAACACTTAAACAAAACTCAAACGTGCTATTCATCATACTTCTACTTCCAACACCTTCATTTATAAATGCCCCAAAAAAATAAAATTTAGATTCAAAAGCCAATTTAAAATTTAGCACAAATAAGGAGTTGTAGATAACAATAATGGGTGTTGTGATTATACATGAGACAGAGGAATGGACTCCCTTTGTGGTTGCTAGGTGAGAAGAAATCGGTGGCCAATGATACAAGAATAATGATGGCGTGGAATGAGCACCTACTGACAAAAGATGATAAAATTCTTATAGAATGGGAAGTAATTCTTGGGCAGCGTTGGCATAGGGCACTGTTGGTTGGATGGTTGGGGATGGATGAACATGGACGGTGGAAGCGGAGGGTTTGTCGCGGATATGGGGGTTTGGAAGTGAGGGTTTATTTGGATTTCTTTTTTAAATTTCAAATTTTTTACTTTTCATTCGCTCATTACCATTTCACTGTTATCATTCATTTATTTTTCCTTTTTGGTTTTTTGCTACCTCAAATGAGTTTTTCACCTATTAGTATAGACAAATTCTGTAATGCATCGCACAAAGTGAACTACATCACACATCTTTTGAAATTAACGATTGAATGTAAGGAGTATGAGTAGTTGTATAAAATACACCTTTATATCCAACCGTTAATTTCAGAAAATGTGTCACAGAATGCGCCATTAGGATATTGTTGCCAAGTTCCCCCAAACCTTCACAGCCATCCAATTTTCACTAATTTAAACGATCGTTCCAGATGAAACTTAAGACATAGATGCATCCACGATATATGAGAAACAACGATGCATGTAAGAAGCCCGTCTGATAAGATCTTATTTTGAATGAAATTGTCGTGAAGCAGCAATGGGACCAGTGACTGCGGAGGCAAGTACTGAGTGAAGGAGGACCACTCGTTGGGTTCTTGATATTTCTTTGTCACTCTGACTTCTTCTTTTTATTCATTTTTTTTGGGGTTTTTTTTTTTTTTGTGGCATTGGTGATTACAGAGGTAGGTACTAAGTGAAGGAGGACCACTCGTCGGGTTCTTGATATTTCTTTGTCGCGCTGATTTCTTCTTTTCCTTCCTTTTTTGGAATTTTCTTAATTTGTATTTTTTTCTTTTGGAATTATCTCCTATTTTCTTTACTTTTAGTTATGTCAATTGTTGATGCCACGATATACAGGCGTGCACATCATTTTCTGAGTTTTTTTTACCAAATTGTCACTACTGCTGAAATTATTTACTAATATATCATATTTTAAAAATTATTTGTTAAATTGCTTTCATTCATTCACATTGACTTTTTTTTTTCCAACATCTACATAAAATCGTCTTTGTATTTGACAATTCTTACATAAAGTTGCCGTTACATTTGGCAATTTTTACGCGGAATACCCAAATGTAAAGGCATAGGAATTGTCAAACACAAAAATGATTTCAATATATGTCAGTATTTAGCAAATATTCGTCCATTTCTCCTTAATTTAATTTTAGTATTAATATTTGAATTATATTACAAGATTTAATTTTGTTATTTATCAAACATTTGGATTTAATTTTGTTATTAACAGTGCCAGTTTGGTAATATAATTTAGGGTTAACTTATATAACATAACACACTATGAGAGTAGTTTTGTGTTAAGTGCCAAAAAAAAAAAAGGGATAGGATGATAGAAAAATTATAATAAGATAGGCAAAAACCCATATAATATCATCAGAGTAACTTTTATATTGTGCTGAGTGGAAAAAAAAAAGGTAACATGATACCAAATTAATAATAAGATAGATAAATTAAATCTTGTAATAAAATCTAAATATTAATACTAAAGCTAAACTAAGGAGGGAGGGATGAATGTTTAGTAAATAGAAATGGACACGGAATTGCTTTTGCAGTAGGAATTGCCAAACGTAAAGGCGATTTCACGTGAATTCTAAAAGGATTTAAAAAAAATTAATTTGGATGAAAGAAGAGCGTTTAGTAAGTAAGTTTCAAAGTGTGGCATATTGATATTTATAGATAACTCACTTAATATAATTATATATAATTAAATACTAAATTATTTTATAATACTTTTCTTAACGAAATAATAATTTACTAGTAATGAGTGTGAATAAATCACTAGATATGCATATTATATATTATATATTATAATTTATTAGTTCGCCTTCATTCTTATTTATTTTATTCACTGTTTTTAAATATTAATTATTTTACTATTTAGATAATTATTATGTTAAAATTTTTTTGAAGAAAATAATTTAATATATATTATAAAATATACTAAGCATATTAATTTCAAATATTTATAATATTTAATGGACATATAAAATAAAAATATGATAATATTAAATATTTATAGAAATAAATTACTTTTCAATCAAATTAATAATAATAAATTGAAATGAGATTATAATAATGTTAAACTTTTTTAATTGAAAAATAAATATATTTTTAAAATTTTAAATAAATATTAGTTTTCTTCTTTTACGTGTTAAATAAATATTAGTTAAAGTGAAGTGATAATAGACACATAATATAAAAGAAAGGGGAATGTTATTTGAACATTCAAAAATAATGTCTATCAAATCAATAATAAAAAATATATAATTTATTATTTAAAATTTTTATTTCATTATTTTTTACTCATTCAACGAATCATCCATCAAGATATCAATAAATTTAATATACAAAAACATTTCTCGTAGACGAAACAATAACCACTTATTCTTTTTCTCTCATCACATCGATGTCCTAACAGAGCAGCTAGGACTAAGCCGCCGACACCGCCACGCATATTCGACACTACCTAGCTCTCTATAATTTCTCTTTTTCGTTATTTACCAATCAAACGTATCTCGGTTTATAAGAACTTACTCTATTAAATTTTATTTTATGCATTACCCTTAAACCAAACATAGCATAAAGGCACTACAAGAACTAGAAAGTCTGAATTAACAAATAGAAAAATAAATTTAACCATTTCATAAACTAATCATTATTAAAAGTATAATTCATATTATAAAGATAAATTTTTCAAAAAACATCATTTTATTACTTCAAGCTCCTAGTAAAGTAATATTTTAAAAGAATTATTTAATATAATAACTAATTATAAGAAATGTAATTTATTTTGTAATGATAACTACCTCCAATTTTTAACTAGAATCAAACAATGCAAAAAAAAAATAATAATAATAACAATTCCATTTTCTTCTTATCCTCTTTCTTTAGTCTCCTAATAAAGTAATTTTAAAAAAAAAGCTCATAGATTCATTTTATATAATGACTTATTATTAAAAATATAATTCGAGTTATGAGAATGTCTAATTTTAATTTTTAAGTGAGGATCAGATAATTAAAAAATTACTTTAATTTATTTTCCTCCCCTTTTTTCAATTTTTTAATAACAATTTCTTAAAATCAAACTAAAGGGAATATATATAGCATAAAAAATAAAAGTTAATTTAAGATATTTTCTTTCAATATTTAAGTAAAAATTTCACAACTTAAAAAAACTATTTGTATTTCCTCTTTCTCCCTTTTCTTCAATATTCTTATAATAATTTCTTAAAGTTTCCAATATAGTAATAATAATTGCATGTAAAAAATCTTATTACTAATTTTCTTAAAGTCTCTTTTATTATTTTTTTAAAAAATGGAGATAAAGAATAAAATATATAATAAGAAAAGAAAAAGAAAAGCGTAATACCACCTAGGTTAGTGTTAATCTTGGAGAAGCATTTTCTTACTGTAAAGATTATCTCATTGAAAAATTTATTTGTATCACTTATATTCTCTAACAATAATAAAAATATTACGTGAATTATAATGATTTATAATATTAAGATTAATAGTGTTAAAGAATAATTTCAATAAAAAGATGAGAAATATTTAATTTAATTATATATTTTAATTTTAACTTCTTAAAATAAGTGATTAGATAAAAAAAAATCAATTTTATATATGATTATTTAATATTTTATCTTATTCTAATAATGGATAGAGATAGTAGATTAATAGGTAATAAATATTTTATTTTGATTGAAGGATAGTGAATGATAGTAATAATGTTATAATAGAATAATAAGATAGTAGACTAATCATTGAATTCTTACTTAAAAAAAAATTTCAAATATTGAAGAGAATAAGAAGCACAAGAAAGTATTACTTTACAAAACTTTTCAATTTATACTACTAAATTCTTATATAGTAGTAGATTTACTATATCGACATGTCTGATATGATGTGTTGTCTAGGGCCACTGTGCAGTACGCTTTGCAATGTTGTCTTCATTTTTGTTTGTTCTATAATTATTCAAAAAGTTTTTTTTTTTTTTATCGTCACTGCAGATGAAGATGGGGTTGTGTCTTTAGGGTAGAAAATTGATTGATAAGATTGGAATGGGTGATATAATTGTATAAGATTTACAGTGTTTTCTTTTATTTCTTTTGGAATGGTCCCTTCTTGGATTGTGGCTCTGCTGCTCTTAGCTCCACTTTTCATTCTTGGATATTCACCGCGATTCTCTCTTCAATTTTTACCGAACCGACAAACTCCGTGATATGGTCCCAAGAATATTTTTGAAAAATGGTCTTTTTAGAATATAAATAAAGTAAGAGTACATCTCCTATCATAATATTGCTGGAACAACCTTACCTGCAGTGCCATGACCACATATTCTTTGAACGACAAAAATTGTTTTTTTTTTTCGTCACTGCACAGAGAGAGAGAGAGAGAGAGAGAGAAGGGGGGGGGTGGTTGCATTCTCTGACCCCTTTGGACTTGAACCTGGCTCCTCTAGAACTCCCGGATGTAGTTCTTAACGAGACCAAGCTTAACCACTTCGACTACTGCCTCATCTGCAATATTCCACCACCAACAGCCACCACAACAGCAACAACAACAACAACAAAAAATAAAGGAGGCTCAACCCACGTGAGCAAACGAGGAGCACTGTACATTCAAGGCGACAAATGAAAAACTGATCCTCGTATGGGAACACCCATTCAAGCTCAAACCAGAACAGCGCTGTTGTCTTCGTTTCATGACTTCCATAATTTTTTATCACCATTTTACTTATCAATCTTCTTTTTTTCACCCAAATTAAAAAAACATCAATTTCCACATCATTTGCAAGTTATAAGACTAGGTCCATGAATGGTTATGCGTAATTGATATCACAAACTCACACTATAATTCTCAAAATAGTTTTCTCACACTTATACTCATGGACTTGTAGAGGAAGAAGAGCTTTTATTCACAAAACACACTTCTTTAACTTTTGATAATACAAACCACAGACAAAGCCGGCCTTTATATAGGCAAGATATCATAATAAAATAATAATATATATTGCTTAATCTAAATGAAACATCAAGGCGGTGGTAAAACATTGAAGCGGTAAATGACTTTTATTTGACTATTCAAAGAAAATGATTAAAATATAAGCTGGCATACTTATCTTCAGCCGGAGCATGTGGTGGTGGAGACCTCGGGTAACTTCTAATGATAATAGGTAGAGAAGTATGGTTATGTGTCCAAGGATATAAATTTGGTTTAACAAATTCTAACAGTAATCATGAACAAATATACACTGAGCTAACACTTAAAAGCATGTCCTTTAATCATAAATAGTGTGTACGATCATATATTAGAGTCACGAGTTATTATATCAACTACATCATGAATTACTGTGTACAATCATATTGCTAATGACTAATTTAATTTATTATTAGAAGTAGTGAATCAAATCTGTCATACTGGTAAATAATGCATGTCAACTTGCGATCAGTCTTGTATTGTTAGTGACCTGGACACAACTTTAACTTGATAACAAGTCACTATATTAATATATGAATCACTAATTACAATCATATAATTTACAATTTATATTATATTTTGTGGTGTATTATTATTAATTTTTATGTTCGAATAATAAGATTTCTTCATTACATATATTCTGACCAATAGTATCACTATACAAATCAAACATGTATATTATTTATACATTTAAAATGATAAACATCTCAATATCTTCTTTTTACTTTTTTTTTTTCATTAATTATTTCAATCATTTTTATTTTTTTTTTTATAATTTTTTTCTCTCATCCCTCTTTAGATGTTTAAAAGTGTCCACCTACCCGTAATACAAAAAATATTTCTCCAAATCAAAGGACACGTTCCAACATTTATTCAAGTAACGCTGGATGAATCTAATCCATAAGTTCACTTGAAGCGGCAAAAGCTTTGGACCGTTGATATAATGAGCTATGGTGACCTTACGTACAACATCTCAATATGAATATTCCTTCTCCTATTCTTATTTATATACACAGGGAGACGCGTTGAGAACATTAGAACAAGACAACAATGAGCAATCCTTCAGGGCTTCTCCATACAGCCTTTGCTCTCATTATTGTCATCTTGCTAATACCCTTAATCCCCTTATTAGTGAATAATAACGACTTCTCTATATTCACCGTTAAGCCCTTTTCTAATTACTTGGCTTCCCATGGAAAGCCAAATCGCTACTCCTCTAATCAAAGAGACCAATCCCATCTATGGAGATCTGCTTGGAGGAATGCCTTCAATGGCTTTGAAGGTATTGAGAACCCATCTTCCAATTCTAGAGCAATCTCCCCGGATATAACCAAGTGTCGCCCTGCCACTTTGCCTCTTAATGCAATAACACCTCCCCATTGTTGTCCTACTCTACCATCTCCCTTTAAGTTCATAGATTTCAAAGATTTTACCAATTCCAATAGTACGCTAAGAGTTAGAAAACCGGCTCATTTGGTAGATGATGAGTACATAGCCAAGTTAGAAAAAGGCATTGCACTCATGAAAGCCCTGCCCAAGGATGACCCACGTAATTTCATACAACAAGCCAAAGTCCATTGTGCTTATTGCAATGGTGGATATCCTCAACACCCCCCCTTTCAAGATCTGACAATAGATATTCATAGGTCATGGCTTTTCTTCCCTTTTCATCGTTGGTACATTTATTTCTTTGAGAGAATCCTGGGGCATCTAATCGGGGATCCAACCTTTGCTTTACCATATTGGAATTGGGATTCCATAGAGGGGATGCAAATGCCATCATATTTCACAATCCCCAATTCATCACTAAACCACAAACTTAGACAGTACCAGCATATGCCACCCCATTTGGTTGACCTTAACTATCAAGTAGGTGTCGAAACCCCTCTCCCACAAGATCAACAAGTTTCTTTCAACTTAGCCTTTATGTACAAGCAAGTGGTTTTAGCCAACACCAAAGAATTGTTCATGGGAAGCCCTTATCGTTTAGGAGATGAGGCTCAACCAGGTATTGGTTCAGTGGAGATGGCTCCTCATAACACTGTCCATAAATGGACGGGTGCAGCTGATACACCACAACAAGAGGACATGGGAACTTTCTACACAGCTGCTAGAGACCCCATTTTCTATGCTCATCACTCCAACTTGGATCGATTGTGGGCTATATGGACAACATTGGACGGTGGTAGAAGAGGCTATAGTGATGATCCAGACTGGTTAGATGCTGAGTTTTTCTTCTATGATGAGAATCTTAATCTTGTTCGAGTTAAGATAAGAGATTGCCTTGATTATAAAAAGTTAGGGTATATTTATGAAGATGTTGATCTTCCTTGGCTGCGTGCTCCACCTACACCAAGAAGAACAAGGCTTCAACGGGAAGCAAAGAAGGCTACACTTTTGGGTCCAAAGCCAACCAAATTTCCCTTGGTTTTGGATTCCAAGGTCAGTGTCATTGTAAAGAGACCCAAAAGGTTGAGGAGCAAGGTAGAGAAAGAACAAGAGGAGGAGGTTTTGGTGATAGAAGTGGTTGAGTTAGAAAGCCATAAAGATGTTAAGTTTGATGTTCATATTGATGATGATGAAGACATGCTTAGTAGCCCAGATCAGACAGAGTTTGTGGGTACTTTTGTGAGTGTGCCTCATGGACATGGACATAAAATCAATACTCGCTATATGATAGGGATATCCAAAGTTCTGGAGAATTTGGAAGCAGAAGAAGATGATGATGTTGTGGTTACATTGGTACCTAAGGTTGGCAAAGGAGAGGTCAGCATAGGAAGCATCAAGATTGAGTTTATACCAAAATAGTAATTAAGAGTGTGTTTGTGAAATAAATGGAAATGGTATAAAATTATTGTCATGTATTTGAAATATTATAAGAAATGATTTTATTTTTAGAATTTTATGAATAGTTTTCTTTGCTTTTGATTTATAAATCTTATTAAATATGGAAGAGTTAGTTAGGGTTTGTTTGTATCGTAAAGAAATAAAAAATAATTTAATATGTCAGCAAAATTTGTATTTAAAATGTTTAAAATAATAAAAATGATTTAATGTTTAAAGTTTTATAGATTTCATTGTTTTCTATATTCAAAATCCTATTGAGCAGTGGTGGAGCTTCAAGAAAATTTTTAGGGGGGCCAAAATTTGATATGTAAATTAAATTATGATAATTAAATAAAAATTAATATTAAATTACAGATATAAACTTTAAATTAATTTAACTAATATGACAAAATAATTTTATAGAAAAGGACTAAAAAATTAATAGTTATAGTATCTGATATATTAACTTAAAAGTAATTTTGAAATATATTTTGTTTAGCTTATGTGAAAATAATTATTTTTGTGTGATAAATTATTAAAAAAAGAATTAAATAATTTATTTATATTTTATACTTAGAATTATTTTGGTAAAAATATGATATTTAAAAATAATTAATTTTTATTTATAACCAAAAACTTCAAAAATTTACTTTTTTACTTATGAATATATTTTACATTGAAAATTAGAATATTTTGCTTATAATCTGCTTATATTTTTACCTAAATATGTGAAATCATTTCAAAGCAATTTTTATTAAAGAAAAAAGTAATTTTCTTGCATTTTCCAACCGCACACCTAATAATGTCAAACTTTTGTAAGCATCCTTAAGAATCAAAACAAAGTTTGGAGTTAATAAATTTATTACTCAATTGTTGAACCGTTACTTAACTCTTATAAAATGATACTAATTGTATTTTGATCATTTTAGTTTAGCTATTTTTAATTCAAAAAATAAACTAATAGGCTTTTTAGTTAGAGAAGTTTATTTATATGAAATAATATGATAAGTCTTAAAATTATTTATCTCTCTCTCTCACACACACATAATATATATATATATATATATATATATATATATATAAAATTTTGAAAAAAACTTAGTAGCCCCATTGTCTTAAAGAAGATCCGCCCCTGCTATTGAGTATGGTAGGATTTGTTAATATGTGATTTGATATTTTAAGTAGAATTAACATGCATTGTCAATGTGAGAGGTTGGTATTCTTCCATTTTCAATGACTTTTTATAGAATATAATTATTATCGATTCAATTGTTGATTTATAAAAAATTGGCAAAATGGATCTTTTGATCCTTTAATTTATTTTTAAATTTTATTTTGATGTTTTAATTATTTTTTATTTATTTTGGCTCCCTAATTATAAATTTTTTATTCATTTTAGTTTTTTAATTAATTTTTTGTTTATTTTAATTTCCTAACTCTTTTCTATTAGAGGACTAAAATAAACAAAAAAATTAGTTAGAAGATTAAAAAAAAAGAATTAGTCAAAAAATCAAAATAAAAAGTAAAAATAATCTAAGAGACCAAAAGATCCATTTTATCTAGAGAAATTTATAGTGTTGATCATTTATGTCAATTTTATTTCAAAAAAATAGATATCAATAAAATTATGATCAAGTTGGAGTATAAATAAAAATGATAAGATATTTTTTCCTTCAAATAAAGTGTCAAATTTAAATGTTATGAAAAGAAATAAGAAATACTAGTGATAAAGGAGCTTTATCATAGTCGGCCCAACTCTGTTGAACTTTATAAATATTGGTGTTACAACGTTGTCACCGTAGGACCCAAAAAAACAAAATAACGCTGTCACCGAGGAGGTAATCTTCACCACGGAAAGGCGAAAGAAAATGAGGTAGTGTTTATCACCGCGTGGCAACTTCCGTACCCAGCTTCCTGTTTTTCTGGCACGTCCTATTGTTGGACTCTGCTGCGAGTAATAAAGCCACCTACCCTGTGGCCATGGTGGCCCCAAGTATTTCTCCCATATAATTATCAAACCATGAGGGAAATTGTCTCATGACCAATAATGGTTCAACCGTACAAACGGAGCTCCTTTCCATCAATCAAACCAATTATTTTATCTCAAGGATAGATATGGCACATTCGGTTTTTTATTTGAAAAGCTTCAAATTATATATTTATTCAAAAGCTTGGTTTTTTATTCTTTTGTTAAAAGTAAATGAAAAATCAAACATGTTATTAGCTATAACAACTCTTTTTAATTTCAACGAATTTCAATAATTGAATTAACTAGCATCTTCCATTAACCCTAGCAATTAAAATCAAAGAATTTACATTCGATAATTTCTTTTTAACGTTATATAGGTTTGGCATGCCTTTAAAATTTGAGGTTAGCATGTACAAGTGAAGAATTTTTATGGGATAAATAATAATAGATTAAATTTTCTTTCACGTTGTTGGGTATACTCACTTTATGTCTCACCTTTATTTTTTAAAAATGGCAAAGCCCATTTTTATATATCTGCTCCCATTCTTATTTAACTACGTCATGCTTCTTTCTTTCTTTCTTTCTTTGCTTTTTATCTGACTCATACTTCTTTCTTTAATCAAAATAATGATTTAGTAGTAATGAGTTTGTATAAATCACTAGGTATGTGTATTATATACTACAATTTACTAATTAACCTTTATTTTTATTTATTTTTACTCACTATTTTTAAATATTCAATGTTATATTATTTAGATAATTATATGTAAAAAAATTGAAGAAAATAACCTAATGTTTAATATAAGAGTGATTAGATATATTAATTAAAAAGCACTTATAATATTTAGCGGATAAATTTAAAAAATTATGATAATATTAAATATTCAAAAATTTAAATTACTTTTCAATTAAATTAATAATAATAAGTTTAAATGCAAATATAATTAATATTAAACTATTAATTATTTTAATTGACAAAAAAAAGAAAGATATTTTTTTAAAAAAATAAATGTTAGTTAATTTAAAGTGATAATAGACATATAATAAAAATGACACTAGCCACATCTTTTCTTTTTCTCATCACATTAATGTCCTACCAGATCAATCACTAGTGACTCACCAACGTCATGGACACATTCAGCACCACTTGACTCTCTATAATTTCTTTTTTTTCGTTATTTAGCAATGAAATATAACTAGATTTCTAAGATCATAATTAAGGTTTATTTGGCACGTTTAATAGGTTAAGATCTAGATAGTGTAAGATTTAATCATATAAAATCTAATAAAATTTTAATACTATCATTGTCTAATATGTTGCATTATATAAGATAATATTATTCTCTCGTTGCTACAAATAATTATAATCAAAAGTAAAATTTAATAAAAATAAAAGATAAAATAGATTTTTTGGTCCCCTACCTTTATCCAATTTTTCAATTTGGTCTCTTATTTTTATTTTTCTTAATTTGGTCATTTATATCTCAAATCGTTTTCAATTTGGTCCCAAATTATTATTTCGTCACATAACTAACGGAAATGTTGACATTCAAACATGGGCATCTGAGGTGGATTGTTATGTCAGCATTTTTCATCAATTATGTGATAGAACAGTGATTTGACTATGAACTCAATGGACTTCTTGTATAAAATTACGCGGGTCATCCTCATGGAAGGCTTTCATGAGAGCAATGCCTTTTTCAAATTTGGCCATGAACTCATCATCTACCAAATGAGCTGGTTTTCTAACTCGAAGTGTACTATTGGAAGTGGCAAAATCTTTGAAATCTATGAACTTAAAGGGAGATGGTAAAGTAGGACAACAACAATCAGGAGACGGCAAAGTAGGACAACAACAATTGGGAGATGTTATTGCATGAGGAGGCAAATTGGTAGGGCCACACTTGGTTATGTCAGGGGAGAATGCTCTAGAATTGGAAGATGGGTTGTAAATACCTTCAAAGCCAATGAAAGTATTCCTCCAAGCAAATCTCGATGGATGGGGTTGTTCTCTTTGATTTTAGGAGTGGTAATTTGCCTTTCGATGAAAGGATGTCAAGTAAGAAAAAGTGCTTCATTTTTTTGAAGATAGAGAAGTTGTTATTGTTTACCAAGAGAAATGTTGGTTTTATTGAACTAGTGTCACCCTTAGGATTTGACGGGTTTAACATCCCAGCCTATGGTACATGTAATGGATATAGCCCCTTAAGCTAGATACGGTTATGAGAAGTTATAAGGAAGTAAAATTGCACTCTTACCAACAGTTATAACTTTCAGTCTAGCGGTAAGTACTTCATCCTACAAGTGGTATCAAAGTAAGGTCATGGGTCCGAATCTCCTAACTAATATTGGGGGGAGATTATTGGTTTTATTTAATAAGCATCACTCTTAGAATTTGACAGATTTAACATCCCAGTCCATGATATCTGTAATGGGTGCAACTCCTTATATTATATATGGTTTTATAAAATTATAAGGAAATAAAGTTGCACATTTGTCAACAACTATAATTTTTGATTTAGTGAAAAGTGCTTAATTCTATAGGAATTAATAGAATTGAGGGTGTTAGCAAGATAACAATAATTAGAGCAAAGGCTGCATGGAGAAGCCGTGAAGGACTGGTCCTCGTTGCGTTACTTTCAAATTTCAAAGCCTCCCTCCTTTCCCAAAAAAAGAAAAAAAGGTTAAGAATGGAAAAGGAATATTCATATGTAGAGAGAGATGATATATGGACGTCACCATCATATTAATGGCCCAAAGCTTTTTCGACTTTAGATCTTGGAGTTGTCGTTTTAAGAAAGGTTTAACCTAACTACTAATCCCAACCCAGAATTGAACAATCAGTTCCTAAGACTATAAAAAATATGTAGATAATTTAATAAATTGAATTAGTTATACCTTTAATTGGTATATATTATCATTACTAGTGAATTGAAATTATATAGGTGTTTGTCAATCTATCATTTTCAAATTTTATTTTTTTATAATAGTTAATTTATTTAGAAATATATAAAGTATAATTTATCTAACATAAAGTAAATAATTTAGCCCATTACAACGTTTGAGGGTTAGTGCAATGTGCGATAGAGGAAAAAAAATTTAAACTTTTTAATCTTCTTCTAATGTGGATAGATAACTAATTTAATGTATCAAGTTGCCTTAATTAATAAGAATAGAAATAAAGAAAAAATAATAAAATTTAATTGGTCAATAACAATTAATCCCATTATCGCATGTTTATTTAATATTTTTTAATTATATAAATACTATATATTGAAAAATATGTATGCATGCTGTATAATGTAATTTTTTTTTTGGTAATATATATTATAATTGATAATTGATTAGTATGCCTTTACTGTTATTTATTTTAGTTCCTTTTTAAAAAAAAAATACTCAATGCTATATTGTTTCAAAAATTATTGTATCAAGAAAATTTAAAAAAAATAATTCAAGAGTTTGATCTGAAATTAACAAATTAATTATCTTGTAACATCCATTGACCATATATAAATTGAAAAATGAGATCAAAGTTAAAGATTTTTAAATAATTAAATTAATTTTTAATTAAATTATTAGTAATAAATTAAGATATTTTGATCAAATAGAAGAAAGATATTTTTAAAATATTAAATAAAAATCACCAAAATAAAAATGGTAATAAATATATAGGAGTGGCAATGGTGACTCCTTGACTTGTGGTCAAGTTGAAGTCGCGTCCTGGTCACTATTGCAACACCAATCACACGTAAATATGCATTATTTATTATTATGGCAAATTGATTCACTACTTCTTACACTTAATTAAATTAGTGATAGATAATATGATTGTATTCAAGTAGTTGATGTGATAACTTGAGACTCTAATAAACGATATGACTATACATGATAGTCTGTGCACTGAAATTGATGACTTGCAATTTAAGTTGAAATTGATGTTCTTTTTGGATGTTTGAAAAAAAAAAAAAAAACTTTTCATTAGTAAAATGGTGAGAAAAATACGGAAGGCATGAAATAAGCGAGCAGTGCTAAGCATACTGATCTTAGTGTAGACCGTTACAAATTACCGACTTGAGAAATTTTTATATGTTCTTGGAAGGGTGTTTTTTTTTTCTTTTTTATATGGTATTTGGAAGGAAAATATACAAGAATATAAAAATTGAGAGGAATTTATATTGATATGAGATCTAACAAAATCGAAATTTTCGATTTCAGAAAAGTTGAATTCAGAAATTCCAAATTTACTATAGATAAAAAATAAAATATTATTTTAATTAAATTCGGAATTTCCGAATTCAATTTTTCTGAAATCGAAAATTCCAATTTTGTTATATCCCATATTAGCGTAAATTTCTCCCAATTTCCATATTTTGGTATCTATATAATTTAAATATCATATAAAAAATAAAATCTCTTCTTGGAACAAAATATTTATTCTGCTGTATTTTATCTATGGATTTTTGCTAACTTTCTTCTTCTCATCTTTATGTAACTTCCACCACGTCATAATTAGATAGAAATGTCAGTTTTAGGTTAAAACTAATTTTTTTATTTTTATATGTGTTCAAAATTTGGGTTTTAGTCTTTATATAAAAGAAATTTTGATTTAAGCTCCTATAATAATATTAAATTAATTCCTACCATTAAAAAATTATTAGATAGTGCTAATTTTTGATAATGTGATTAATGCCTAATAGGAGCTCATATGGGATAGGATAAAATTAGGTTGAAGTCATTTTAACTTAAAAAAAAGGTTATTTTGATACTATTTTTATCATTTTTCTATATTTATAAAAGAAGTCATTTTAAACTTAAAAAATGTATAAAAGAGGTCATTTTAAAACTACATTAGCAATATATCATATATATATCAAATCCTATTAGTTATATAAGAAAAAACTAATACTATTTAATAATTTTTTTTAAGGGTAAGAATTAATTCCTTAATAAAAACTGTAAGGATCTAAACCATTTTTTTTAATATGGGATTTAAAACCAAAATCTAGGATATATATATAGGGATTAAAAACCAGTTTTTATCTTTTCTTTATTTAGTAAATAAATTATTTTTAAGAATATTATTGTAACTTATCTTTTGCCTTAATAAAGTTAAATATAAAAATTATTCTCTCTTCTCTCTACTCATCTATCATCTATCTATATAAAAATTAATTCTTTACAATGAAGAGATGAAAGGAGAGGAAAGAAATTTTTTTTTAAGTTTTCCTTTTATTAATATAAGTGATAAATTTTAATAATATCTCTAAAAATAAAATATTTAATAAATAAAAATATAATATTTTTATTTAATTATGATGTAGTGAAAGTTGCTAATTTCTTCCTACAGAGAGAGAGAGAGAGAGAGATTTTTTTAATTAATAACATATTTATTTACTAAAATAGATATTATCAATTAACTCGTTAAAAATATATATAAAATTATTTCAGTCATTTTTTTTTTATCTGAAAGAGATTTCAATCCAATTAAGAGTAAAAATTGCTAAACAAATAAAATTTTAGGCTGCGAATTGTCCTATTATTAAAGGTTGAAGCGTACGAATTGAGTTACTCTCCATAAATCCAAACAACCGATTTAAAAGTAAAAATTGATTTTGAAAACTGTTTATATATTATTATTTGATTAAAAAATTAGATAAAATAAATATAAAAACTTGATGTTAAATTTTGTTTTCTTAAATTAAAATGCCTACAGTTTTATTGCGGTGGTATCAAATTATGTTCAAAAGGATTTGACAAAAAGGAGGCGGGACAAGTGGCTATGTTCGAACTACGCAAGTAATGAGAAATTTTTGTATGATCTAAAAGTATTATATAACTATATTTATAATTAATAATATCATAATATTTTAAATAGAATTTATCATTAATTTATGAGTCTCATCTTAATATTATAATATTATTAATTTTGAATATATCTACGTGATTATCTAAACCACACAAGTATTTCTTGGGGCATGTGGTTGATCTGTTAGTTTGAAATGAACAGCGGAGCATACTCAACTGTCATCTCTCCTTCTCCCACGGTTTTAACCAAGTTTGCTTGACTCTCTGATGGGGTTCAATCCACTGTTCCAACAGGGTTTCCTTCGAACCCAAACCCTTTCCTAGATTGTACTTTTTCTACTTTGATGGGATGACGCCCTTTTCTGATGATTCTTTAGTGCTAGGAAGTACCGATATCAACACAGCTTGACACGGTAGGGAGACAGATTAAATTCATAAAATTATAGAATATATATATATAATTTGAAAAAAAAATTATAATTTATAATATTATAAGATAATATTTTTATATATTTATAAATATTAAATTATTAATTTTTATTATTTTTTAAATTTTTTTCAGAAAAATAGAATATTCTTAGTATATATTATATATATTTTTTATTCCTCTTCTAAAAAATATATGTACTATTTCTATTAATATCTCAAAAAGGAATATTAAATGAGTTTAGATTTTTGGATTTTTGAATTATTTTTTGATCAATTAAATAATTAGAAAAAAAAGTATTAGATTGTGTTCAGGTCGTATTCAAGTCATATCCACAGATATTCAATGCACGTCTAAGTTGCGTCCGATATGTGTCCGAGCCATGTCCAGTTGTGTCCGACGTATATCAAAAAAAAAATAATAATCTTTAAATTAGACACGTAAGATCGCATATTAAACATATGTCATTCTAATATCTAATGTGCACCGGTATCCCGCTTGTGTGGAACACGCAGACCGTCAACTTCGTGTGTCCGTATTTCATAGGTTTAATGGAACCTGGCGGAATGGAAAAACAAGAGGAGCAGAAGCAGAAGCAGAAGCATGAAACAGGCTTGGCAAGAGGGTCCTTCTGATGATATGCCTTCAAAGTGCCTCCTTTATCAGCAATCTGTGCTGGTCAATTTGTGCTCCCATCTTCACCGAAAAAAAAAATGTAGTCTTTGTCGACGGGGCTCCGTTGGTTCGGTTGGTTCTTTGTGTTGAAACATGGAATGCACAATATGTGAACTTGTTAAATGTGTGTTTCTTAGTTTTTCTAAGTTTTTTTCATTTTAAAATTATTCCTAGCAGTTAAATAGATGGGTTATTGTGATTTCTTTACTCATAGAAAAAATTCATGATGTGGCTTAGTGAATTTTGTTGTTGTTGTTTTTTTTTTTTTTTTTTGATGCAGTCTCCCAAGGGAGACATAGGTTATATGCAAAAGTTCTTTCTCATGTACGTGGTTGGAAGGATGCCCCTTCATCTTCAAGAAGATTTCTGTGGCACTGCGTAACTTAGGTATATTGGGTCTCTTGTAATTTTTTTTAATTATTAATGCATCTCTAGATTGATTAGTGTTCCGTTTAATAGTTTTGCTTATCTATATTTTTGACATGATGAAATTGGTACCTATTTTGATAGGTAGACTTGAAGTTGTACATATTTACATCTTTAAAAGAAGATTTTGTATGCTATTATTACTGGATATTTTGTATGCTGGGATGACATTGTTGGGATTCAATTGTTTGATGGATATTTATTGTGGTTTGGGATTTAATTTGTGGTATTGAACGTTGGCTTGGGAATGTTTGAGGTTGGCTCTGGTTTTCAGTTTGGCTTGGATTTGTTGTCTTATGGTCATGGGTATGGTGAGATTATGTGGTAGTTCTATGCTTTGGTGCTAATAGAGATTCATAGACAAAGAGATGTGAACACGTGTGCACTGGTTAATGAGTAAAAGAGTTAATTTGAACAATACCAGCATGATTGAATGTTAGGCATTTGCGTGTTGAAAAAGAGTTTGAACAAGGACTTGAGTTTTGCTAATAACTCAGCTAATGTGTAATTTCCTGGTATATGTCAAGTTGACTTTAGATTAAACCAACTGTTGATCATCTTATGTTATTTTCCAGCTTACAATTGTCTATTTAAACAGAATACTGTCATACAAGGTAAAGGATTTAAAGATTCTTAACGTTAGCGCTTAATACTAAAAAGTTTGCTTTATTTCCTGGACCTGTTAGATTTCAATAATAATTCATCAGCAAATATGAAGCTCGAAAATTAAGTAGGATAGTTCTTTATATGACAAGAAATTATGTGTATTTTTTATGGTCAATAAATATCAATAAAAAGATCATAAGTACTAATGGTTTATTTTTGACGGTCAATAATTATCAAAAGAAAGAAGCTTATAAGTATTTTTCATAGTGTATTTTTTACAGCCAATAGTTGTCAAAAAAAAACCTCTCTAGTATTTTTGATAGCCACCTTGTGTCAAAAAAAAATTTCTTGACATTTTTATGAACACTTTTTGATAATTAAATTATAGTGTTGAAAATTTTGACGGCTAGGAATATTTTTTTAAACACATGATCCTTGATAATGGTATATTTTCTTGTAGTGATTATCAAAGTATAAAGGTTTTCTTTCGATAGATTTAGTCGAAAGGCTCAACTTTAAGGCGCGTTATACGGTGCGTTTCGTTGATCAAAGAGTGTGATACATCTTATAATTTGATGGTAATTTGATGGTGAGATTATGGGGGACATTAATGAACTAATTATCTATGATATTTATTGTAATATCTAATTTTAACAAAATTTAAAAATATAATTAAGTATATTTTAAAAATTAATTAATATATACTAATAGTATAAAATTATACTGATAGTATAAAATAATTTTATATTTAGTATAATCAGAAAATTTTATCTATGTAATTTTATTCTGTCAGTATAATTTTTCATAATTTTACTCTATCAGTATAATTTTACACTGATACTATAAAATTATTTTATATTACTAGTGTAATTTTGTATTATCGGTGTATAAAAATTAATTTCTAAAAATCAGAAATTTTATCAGTAAAATTTTATTTTGTCAGTATAATTTTAGGATATTTTATACTGTCAATATAATTTTACACTGATGGTATAAAATTATTTTATACTATTAATATAATTTTATACTTTTAATATATAAAAATTAATTTCTAAAATATATTTAATTATATTTTTTAATTTTTTTAAAATTAATATATTACTACAATGTATTATAAATTATTGATATATTGATACATCACATAAATTTAATCCATTAGATATACTACAATTACAAGGTGCATAATACACCTTTCATTGCGAAGAGCATCGCAGTCGGTGCCCAACTTTAAAACCAGAGAGGAGCAACCAGCAGTTTACATGAAAAAAATATAGAAACATAAAACAACAACCAGCGAAAAAAAAACCATAAAATGAACCACCAACATCTGGTTTGAGGACACATTCAAACACCCCCGTAGCTAAGTCTGACACCAAAATGTATAAGCAAACTGCATAAACTAGCACCTCAGATATGACACGGTAGATTCAACTTCAACAGTACGGATGTTGGTCTTGTATAACCCCAAGATTCCTGCTATTGTTAAGTGTGAATCAGTTACACCCCCCAAAGTGTAAAGATTATCTATATCTTATTTTTAATTAATATAAAATTTTAATTCATCCCTCCTTGTATCTAGGATTGAAAATTTAGAGCATAACATTTGCATGGCTTGACATTTACGAGTAACCCAACATACAATACGGGATGAGATCTTATATTATTTTAAAATTAAATAAATTTAACTTAACACCAAGAATTAATTCATAAGAAAAAGGTTAATACTTACAAAAATTATCTAGGCCTTATCTCTAAAAATTGTGAGACTCTAACATGATAACAATCCTTCCTTGAGAAAAAAAGAAAAAGAAAAAAGAAAAATTAATCGCAATGCAAAGTTGCCGAGCATGAATGCGTGGCCGCGGTTACCACGCCTGGAAATAATTAATGTAATACTAAATGGATCGTACACGGTGGGTTGGGTTACAGAATGCGTGATTCAAACGAGTACGGATACGTTTGATATAATTTTTGAGAGAAGATATTTTAAAAGAAGATCTTTTAGAGGAATTATTTTTAAAAGAATGATTTTTGTTTGATTTGAATATGTCAAAAGTAAGTTTAGGAGAATGAATTTTATTTGGATAGGAGAAAGTAAAATTACTTTTAGTTGTTGATGTGAGAGTAATAGTAAGATTACTTTTTAAAAGATCTTTTTCTAAAATGAAAAGTAACTTCAAAAATATTTTTTTTAAAAGACCTTCTGAATGAAGACCTTTTAAAAAAAGTTAAATTACATACCTCACTTTACTATATAAAATCATTTTCCTTCTCCTAAAAGGCCTTCTAACAATCCCAAACTAAAATCCAAAGAGACCCTACGACGTTGTCACTAAAGAGGTGGTGCTCATCGCAAAAAAGTAAAGAGGTAGTCTTCATCGCCCAGAGTTGGCATTGAAAAATAAAAAAGATAGTAATAGTATTAAATAAAATGAAATTAGTTATACATTAATTATTTTAGTTAAAACACCTTTTTTATGGTATACATTAGTTAAAACACTTAATTAAAGTAAACAACAACAAATGTTTTGTTAATAATTAAATAAATAATATATTCAAATAATTTTATAATGCAACCAATATATATATATTATGTGAGAATGTATCATATGCTTCAACCCAAAAAAGGAATTTTATTTTTGATCTCTATAAATGTTTTATAATATGTATTTAGTCTTTATAAATATTAAAAATTTTATTTTTAATTCTTATGAATATTGTAAAAATCTTCTTTTAATTCATATACGTATCATATTTTAATATTAGGTCTAAATAGTAGTCGATATGGACCAAAAGTCTTACAATGAAGAAAAGAGAGATCGGAATCAAAGTCAAATTGATATATATTTATATAGATTAAAAATATATTTAAATTAAATTTTTATTTTTAAATCTAAAACTTAAATATTTATTTTTTATATAATATTTCATTGAGAAGTTTCAATAAATATTTTTTTAACACATTTGTTAATATTCCATAGAAAAAAAGTTCTAAAATAATAGTAGAGAAAATAAAGAAAAAGGAGAAAGAGAAAACTATATTATCGATATTCTTAAAGGTGTCATATATGAAGCACCTAAAAGGATATTTATAGCCAAAGAATAAGATATACGAAATAAAATCAAATAATAGATCCTATCTAATCAAATCTTAACCAAATTAGGATAAAGATATGGATATCCACATTCAAACTCAAATAATATTTTACAACACTCTCCCTTGAGTGTCCATTAGTGATATATCTTGTTGAAGCCTTATTAAGAAAAAAACCCATTGCAAAAAAAAAAAGTTAATGAAGGAAAAAGAGTACAATATCCTTATAGTAAGAATTGTCACGTTAAAAATCTTATCAAGGAAAACCCAATAGGACAAAAGTCTTGATTAAGGAAAAAAGAATACAGTGTTTCTTCCTCTCGTAGGAGCATCATTTAATGTCTCGAAATTGGTGCTCCAACATCGTACATCATTTTCTCAAAAGAAGAGGTGAGTAGTAACTTAGTAAATGAATCTGCCAAATTATCACTTGAACGATTTTATTGAACATCAATCACTATTGAACATCAATCATTCCTTATTTTTTAAGATCATGTGTGAAGAAAAAGTTTTGAAGAAATATATTCTCCATTTAACTGAGCTATGAATGTCACACTGTCCTTATATAAAGTTGTGGGAGTTTCTTTCTTATAAAATAATCCATATGACACTTAAACATGTTGATCCTTTGCCCTCTATATATAGATAACTTGTTTGAGACTTGCACTAATGTAGATTTGACAAATATCCTGCATCTGCATAGCCAACTAATTGTGATTTGAATTCATATGAATAACTGTATATCAATCATTCTAGGGGGTATATATTCAATTCCATTCCAATATCTCTCTAATTGGAGAGTAAATATATATAACAATACATTTACAGTGAATATTATATTAAGTTATGTATTATTAGCAAGATACATAAGTGCTTCTATGGTACTAAGATATGGTACTTCAAGACCAAGAACTTCTTCATTACCTCCCCAAGGATGAAGTGAATCTCTTTTTAGATCCAATAATCTTACAATCATTGAGATACTTAGTAGATGTATTTTACCTATATAAAATCTTTTAGAGATTTTCTCTGTATAAGTTGATTGATGAACAAATATTTCATTTGTTAAATACTCAATTTATAGGCCAAGACAAAATTTTGTCCTTCCAAAGCTTTTTATCTCAAACTCTTCCTTTAGATTTTTTGTGACTATGGAAACCTCAATAATGCTCAAATCATCAATGTACATAGCAATAATAATGAATCCATATGTAAATTTCGCAATATAAAATAATATAATGGATCAAAATAGAAATGTGGTATACTCTATAATATGATGGATCAAAATATTTGACATTTAACCAAATAGAAACATGTACAATATGTATTCAAGAATATAGAAACTTAGAATATGTCATAGAAAAACCATCAACACACTACTTCATTTTTCTCATTTTAGTTTCTCACAAATGCCTATTTGTATCCTATGAGATTTACACCTTCTGGGTGCTCGGATTATAGGTCCAAAGATTTCAAATTTTGCAAGTGAATCTAATTTAGCCTATAGGCTTCTTTCTATTTTTGGCCAATATTTAGCACTCTATTATATACAAGATGTTGTCGACAATTATTTCTTTTTAATTCCATCTTTTTCTTGTAGAGATATAGTTTATTAAGATCTCATAATTTCCAATATCATGACTATTTTCAAGTACCTGAATGTCTTCTAGCATTCCTATTATGTCAAAAATTTTGGACTACAAAAGGAATATTTATTATATATTTATCCTCTTCATTAGAAAGAGTATCACAATTAGAATCATAAAATCATCTGTCCTTCTTCTTTTTCAAGGAATTTTATTTTTAGAATTGATTGGTCTATCACACTTTTAGTGTGCGATTGTCCAGCAGGGACATTAATTGAATTGGGTCATTTTTAGCTGACATATAGAGTTTAGTTATCCTTTTTATATTAGGAAATACATCTGGCAACCCATTTGCTATTCTTTGCAAATGTATAACTTTTGAAATTTCTAGTTCACTTTTCCTTGATGGAGGATCTATATAGAATAAAAATAATGTATTCCAATTTACTTCATTTTCCAGTTGTTTACTTTGTCCCCTTAATGCTCGAAACATTATTTAATCAAATTGACATTCTACAAATTGAACCTTAAAGACATCTCCCATTTGTGTTTCAAGATTTATATTATTAACCATATGATAAGCATTAAAAGATTAAGAAGTAAATTCATCAGCACAAACAAAACAAATTATTTTGATTGGATTATCTAGAAATTGTGCTCTTAGTCAAATTACTTGCACAAGTAATCTTACAAACTCTGGGTTGTAAGATGATAATAAGCACACATGTGACCATCTCGTAGATGCATCTATTAAAATTATAAAATATCTAAAAGGTCTACAAAGTAGATGAATTTATCCACATATATTCCCTTGAATGCCTTCTATAAATTCAAGAGATTCAAATCCAATCTTGGCTGATGATGGCTTTATAATTAGTTTACATTGAGAATACGCAGCACAGAAAAACTCATTAGCTTGAAGAATCTTTTGGTTCTTTAATGAGTGCTCATATGAGTTTTCAATAATTTTTCACATAATTATTACTCCAAGATGTCCTAACCGATCATGCCAAATGATAAAATAAATTGTTCAGGTTAGTAAACTTTTGATTTACTATAGCATGTGGTTTAATTGTACTAATATTAGTATAATTACGGAGAAAGGGCAAGTAATTTCTTTACTACAATTTTTTTTCCCGAAGCACAAATTATAATTTGAAGATACTCATTATTTCCTTCACTCATCGTCTCAATATGATATTTTTTCGGCGAATATATCTAAAACTCAATAAGTTTATTTGAGAAACAAAATCGTAACTCTTCCTAAGCTTACGAATATTTCAAAACTCAATAAATTTCTTCAAAAAATAAAATAATAACTCTTTCAAGGCTTATAAATATATTTAAAACTCAAAAAGTTTCTTCAAAAAACAAAATAATAGCTCTTCTAGAGCTTTCAATCATCTAATAATGGTATTAACACTTGCTTTTTCCATTACTAGACGAGTATACTATATCTTGCTTTTAAGAATAGTATGCATAGTTGCACTATCTGCAAGACAGATATCTATACTATATATTTTGATTATTTTCTTTAAAAAATTATATCAATATGAAAATTTATACACGATAAAAAGAATAAATAAGTATTGAATGCACTAATACATGAGTGTTCAAATCTCAAATTATATGAACTTAATCAATTAATGTAATTTTGAATTTTAAATCTCAAATTATATTCAAATATAGTAACAAAGCATATTAAGAACTTGGATTTAAAGGCAAAGCAACAAGTTGAAATTTATAAAATTGTAAACTTGAATTTAAAAACATATCAACGACTTGAAATTTAAATATAGTAACAAAGCAAAGTTAATCGGCCGAATTCTTTTAGCGTGCTTGATAAAAATCAAACAAATGTTTTAATGTATGATAGGTATGTGACCGCTATACTTTAATGTCATAACAATAGTATTTATTTTCTTACTACCTTGATCACGGCTTTAATTGAAACCACAATCTTTGCCACTTTTGGGGGTTATAACATACCACATTCGCTTCAGGGAATGGAGCAAAGCCAGCTAGGCCAATTTCATGATTTTTTATAAACAACTCATTATATTGTTCAGCCATAACAAGGCATAAAATTAATTCAGAATATTTTGCAAGGCCCTTTTCTTGGTATAGCTACGGCAGGAGCATATTCGAGACATAAAAAATCAAGAATGTTTTTTTCTCTAATATATCTCCATCAATAGTGTTTCATCTCTCATTTAAATTGGGAGGTGATTCTATAATATTGTGGAGTTATATTCATTTATATATTTAAAATCTTGTAACCACAAATAAATTCAATTTATATATTTGCTTCAGGCAACTCTAAAGATAGATAGAATCTTTTAGAATAAAATATTCAAATATTAATCCTTTATAAAAGTGATAAAAAAGGAAAATCAATACTTTTGCATAATCTTTATAAGATGCAGCATTTCCTTATTTAATGGTATCTTCATGATCCATTGAATCAAGATAGATTTTACGCAATATTACTAGGAGACGATGATATTTTCTTGTTTAATAATATCTCCATGACCCATTGAATCAAAATAGATTTTGTATGATCCTACTGGGATACGATTTTTTCTTCTTTAATGGTGCCTTCAAGATCTATTGAATCAAGATAAATTTTACAAAATTTCTTTGGGATGCAACATTTCATTATTTAATGGTGCCTTCAAGGTCTATTGAATTAAGATGAATTTTATGTAATCCTATTGGAATGCAACATTCATTAGTTAATGGTATCTGTAGGACCTATTGAGTTAATATAAATTTTAGCATCTATAATTCAAAATAAATATTTCTCTCTCAAAATATCAAGAATCACAAATTCAAAATTAAAAAAAGCTTAATATGGTTAAAGTATCTTATATTGAGCCTTCACTTTGATAAAGTATTTTTACTTCAAACTTTCACATGAATAGTAGAGTGCTGATAATATGTTATAAAATAATAGTAGAGATAATAAAAAAAAGGAGAAAAATAGAATTATATTATTGATATTCTTAAATATGATATACATAGAGTACTCAGATAGCTATTTATATTCAAATGATAAGAGATATAGAATTAAATCAAATAATAGATTCTACCTAATCAAATTTTAATTAAATTAAGATAAGGATATAAATATTTACATTTAAATTCAAATAATATTTAAAAAAACACATTTGTTAATAAAACGCTTATTATTGTTATTGTTATTAATATCTGTCACTGTAGATGCTGGCCTTGATGCTTTCATTAAGGTGGAAGTTTCGTGCCGGGCAATGAATGATACATAAAGTCAAGCCAAGGTAATAATTCTTCACAGTTTGATCCACGTGTTCTCAGTTTCAGCCACAACATTGATCACTATTGAATTATTGTACGGCCACGTGGACTGACCCAGCTTCGTTGATTAGACTCATGCGAGGCCGCTGTGCGAGGAAAACGTGTAGTTAGTTTTGGATCGATCCAACTGTACCATCAATTCGAATCTAATTACAATATATTTATTAGTATGTTTGAGAACCTACCAAAAAAAAAAAAGTTGTTTGTGCATAAAAAAATTATTTTGAAAAATAAATCTTGTTTGGTTAAATTTATTTTAACATATTATAATCTATGATATATTAATTTAAGTTATTTTATGAAAAAAAAAGAAGCAAAAATTTGAGCATTTTACTACCATAATCATATGCACAATGTTTACACCATTTCAATATTCTCAATCTACCTTATTGCCAACTGTCATCAATATTGTGAACTCATTAAATTTTCACCCAACTCACCTCAACAACCTCTTTTCTCCTCACAAATGCTTAGAGATAAAATTGTTGAATATTTTTTTGGAAACTAGGCGTTTATTGTGCACGATAGTTTACATTAAAATTATCTTAATTGTTTTTATTTCCATGCATTGACTAATATAAATTTATGTTGCTTCTTAACTTGAGATGGATGTTTATCCTCCTTTTTTAATTTCTATTATATTATTTATATTTATATTATTTATTTTTTATTCCTTATTTCATAAATGATTATTAAGTATAGGGCAAAATAGAAGATATTAATTCATCACTTAAATAGTCCCAAAAAAATGAAATATTTTGGAGCAGTTTTTAACTATAAAAATTAATCTAATAAAAAATTAATTATGTATGATCATTTATAAAAAAAATTCTATCTTCATTTAAAAAAATATAAGGGCATAATATTTTTTTTAAGATTGATGCAAAATATTACATATTATTTCGTATGTTAAAAAAATTAGACATTAAATATTATCTAATATAATTAAATTATTTTATACCCTTTTTTGTAATTTACCATATAAAAGCGATTATCTTTAGGCAATTCAACAAAACAGATTATGCTTAAAACCACTTTTCAGTTGAAGTATCCAAATATAAATTAATTCTCACATAAGCAATTATATAAAAAAATAATTATACAAATAAGGGATAATTGAAATAATTTTAATCTTTCATCTTTTCCAAACATACACTTAAAGTGGTCCCTAAGATTTTATATCAAATAAATTAGTTCTTAATAGAAATATAATGATAAATTGGTCTAATTTTTTAAAATATCAAATAAATTAGTCCTAATAAAAACAAACTGATAAATTAGTCTCTAACTTTTTAAAATATCAGACAATTCAGTTTGCTCATCAAGTTTTTCCATTTTAAATACTATGATATGGCCTGTCAAGCAATTGACTTGACATCATTTTCTCTTACTTTGTCATTCTAATCACTTCTATTTATTAAAATAACATTATTTTGGTAAAATTTCTCTTATTTGTATATTATATCAGAGTATAAAATTCAGTATATGTGCTTGAAAATCAACCAAAAATAACATTGTTTTAATAAAGGGAGGGGAGGGACTAAAATTTAGGATAAGAGTTAACTATGCTATGTCAACTATTTAATAAAAAGACTTGACAGAGGAATAAAATTGTCTAATGTTTTAAAAATTTAAAACTAATTTGTAAATTTATTTTTTGTTATAGACTAATTAGCCTGATATTTTAAAATGTTACTAACCAATTTCTCTATTTATTTTTATTAGACTAATTTGTCCGATATGAAAATTGATAAGGACCACATTGAGAATTTGCTAATATCTTTATTAATTTGGGTAATATAGTCAACTTGAATCAAACCCAATTAATCTAATTAAAAATTGGTTGAGGTAATAGATTTTCAAAATAAATTCAATAGCAAAATGCTAAAGTTATATTGTTTTGCAAATTATGAAAACTATCAAACTTTACTATTATGTATTGCAAGGCACTGGAACTTGATAATATATCTATTGAGACGTAGAAGTGTCAAGAAGAAAAAGGCATAAATTGGCTCACAGTTATTCAACAAGATTATGAAGTCCAATAAAAAAGTGAGTGCTTTAGTTCCTGTCTATTAAAATTAATTATGACATATAGAACTGTGCAAACTACAGAGAGATTAAATTTATGAGTTATACTATAAAGCTATAAAAGAGGCTAATTAAGCAAAGATTGAGGTAAGAGACTCACATTACATAAATTCAGCTTGGTTTATTTGAAAGGTCTACCATGAAAATGACTTACTTGTTACGAAGATAAATGGAGAGATATTGAAAGGATCAAAGAGATCTATATATGATCTTCATTGATTTGGGGGAAAAAAAAACATAAGATAGGATGCCAAAGGAGGTTTTTATGGAAGGTTTTAGAGAATAAAGGAATTCAAATTTCCTATATTCATATAATCAAATATATGTATAATAAGGTTACAACTAATATGCGAACACAATATGAAGTACCAAAAATTTTTCCTATAACAATAGGATTGCACCAAGGTCAACCATGAGTGTCTATCTTTTTACCCTAGTCTTGATGCTTATTAAATATATTCAAGATCTGGTGTATAGTGCATACATATATATATATATATATATATATATATATATATATATATATTGGCATATGATATAATCCTAATTGGAGAAGAGGGGTGTTATTTGTACATAATTAAAGGTATATCCAATTAGACAACCACTCGCAAAATTTAAAAAAAAATTATGAAAGAAAAAGAAAAATTGAAAAAACAAGAGAAAAGAGGAGAGAGATAGAAAGAGCGTGTCAAAGTATGTCAATGATAGACATATATAAATTACTTTTCTCATAGGAGAATAGAGAAAAGAGCTAAATGGGAAGCCAATACTGTGGAGGTGAGATTTTTTTTTTCTCAACAAATTTTCATTGATTAATAGTCAAAGGCAAAGCCTATTTATAATAGAGAAACTGATATAACAGAACTTGATAAAATGTGAGATTTAGATAACACTTTAGAACATCATAGTACAAATAAGCATAAATTTTAATTATATAAATATCAAATTGATATATTATTTTAACTAATTAGTTAGTATCATATTCAACATTTATATAATTAAAATTTACACTTATTTAAACTACGATCACCGGATATCAATCTAGGTGTCTATACACTATGTACAAAACAAACATTTCTCAAACTTTTTGGTCGTCAGGAAACATTTCTCAACTCAAATAACTTATTATTTATTTATTTTTTTTGGCAATTCAAATAAGTTATTTATAACTTGGTACAAATAGCACCTTGGTAGTTCCTCGGGTAGCAGGCTATTTTTTGTGTCAATAACAGCAGGCCAAGTTGAGCTCAAAGACTCGTCAAATAGGCTTTGATCAGTGGGATCTGGGCTTGAGTGAAATCTGTATTAGTGACGTGCTAAAAGGACCCAAAAAAAAAAAAACTCTTTCTAGGAGTGCTTTCAGGACAGTTTGATTAGAATTTGACTTTTAAAACAAATGTAATTGGATTAAATTTAATTAGTTTAATTTAATTATGTTAGTTGGTCGGGTCTTTAGTTGAAAAATTATAAATTAAAAAATCAAATTAATAGTAATTGATTCATATGGAACTTCACTTAAAATTAGCAAATTCTCTAAGTTAATTTAAACTAATTTAATTAATTAATTTTAAATTTTCGAATTTATGGGGTGAATCGACCCATTAACACCCTTATCGATAAGTGGATTATAGGGGATAAAAAGTTACAGTAGAATGAAGATTGCATTAGTTGGTTATAACTGGTAAGAAAATATGGAGGCGTTGTGAATAAAAAAATATTGATATCAATTCACACTGGTACGATTAATAATAAATAATTTTTTATTTGAAGAGTAATAGTATTTATACACGTTATAAGTCACATCATAATTTCATTTGAACTTTTTAATGATCTTTAATCTTCCAAATTGTGCACTGGATCGAGCCTTTCTCGTAATCAAAATTTTACTTTATCAAAAAGGGCACAAAAAAGGGGGAAAAAGTCATTTCGTACTCTTTTTTACTGTTAAATGCTAGATATTATGGAAGTCCAGCATGGCAACATCCTTTTGGTTTAGCCGATTAAAATAACATATAAAGGCTTTAATAGTAGCCATCTTCAATTGCCAATCTCCAAGCCCTATTCATTTGGTCAACTAATTCACTTATTGTTGCTTAATTTATGTTACAAACACTGCACTTGCATCAACCAAGTCTTTGGCTGGGGTACAAATACTAAACACCCCAATTGAATGTATATGAACAGTGCATAAGGATCGCATGCTTTACACTATCTCTAAACGTCAACATAATGTAAAGAAGAAATCATGGTAATATTAAAAATTATATAATTTATGGCCATCAGATTGTATTAGTCATTACAAAAATCATTTCTCCCCAACAGGTGCAAGTAGAGTAATGACATAACTAGCATCAATATTGTGGCTTTGATGGAGTTGGGGATGATGGTGGCTTCAAATCTGGGTACTGCAAAGAAGAAAAATAAGAATGATGAGGGTTCTCCTCTTATGAGGGCACAGGATACAAAGTATTTATAATGCAAGAAAGCAACTATTCTTTGGTCAAAGCTGATTTTCAACTCCTCTATTCCTTTGGTGAATCTATATATAACATATTACACAGATATGGCTAGTGGGGTAATTTATATTTGAATTCAGACCTCAAATAATAAGTGAAACTTGCTTCCAGTGCCACTAGTTAGGCCAATGGCAATGAGGCATAGCATAACTGATGCAGGTACAACATTTTTATTTTGGCGGGTTAAAATAGTCATATGAATAGGTTACTCTAGTACCTCCTATGATTGTTTAGTCTCTGAAAGGTTGCTACTAAATTAGCTCCCTAGGAGGTGGGAGAAAGCTCTTTAATGCACTGTATTTTAGGTTATTTATTTCAGTCTGTTTTGTTTTCATTTTAAAGTCCTTTTTCTTCCTACAGTTGTAAGAGTGCTCATATCTATTCCAACCAAGTAATCAAACATGGAATTGGAATTGGTCATTCCCATTCATATTTTATTAAAATCAGACTCAAAACCAGCCAAATTTTCAGCCATGCACTAAGCCTATACGTAGTTCTGTCCACGGTTGAAACATTAGGCTGGCTTTAGTCAAATGCTAATAAACGTGAAAATAATCCTATGGATTTATTTGTATTCTGCATCTTTCAACCTTATTATTATAATTTCTGATTTCTAAACCCTAGAACCTCTCTTATTATTGTTCCACATCAATCTATTCTACTTCTCTTCCTATAAGCCATTGTCTATCATCTTCTACAGCATCAATGACTCACGATATTGCGTCAATCAGGCAAAAGGAAGTCAAATTGGGTCATTATCCAGCCACGTAAGAATAATGAAGCAGCTAACTGTACCCAAAAAGAAAGAAAGAATGGCTAGCTAAAGTACAGCCAGTTCAATTGATTTTGTTTCAAGAGCAGACAGCACAATACTTCCTAAAGTTCTCTTCCCTACATTTCTAATTTTCTAGGCTATCTTTGCTGAAGACATACGTTTCTAAAGATCACTAAAAGAGATACAGTCAGCAAAAAGATATTTTATGACCCTTGAAGTAAGGCCTCAGCAATGGCATAGAACTTGAAAAGCAGGTTAAACACATTATCTCCATCCGCAATTTCTGTATCTTGTATATATAAAGCCGAAAAAGCTCAGGGAGTCCCTTGTTTACTGTTACTAATTTGAGGAATCTTTGACGCAGTTATACGATAGGAATGGCAGCTTCAAGATAGCCTCCTTGACAAATATCAAGTCCCACAGGGTCCAAATACCATAATCCAATCCATGACATCATTTAAATCAAGGTACGAATTGAGCTGTGCCTAGGGTTATTTACAAATCCAATCTATGAAAGAATACAAATCCCTAGGATTATATTCATATTACTAAACTCAGTTCAATGTCAATCTTTTGAAACCCAAATAACCTCAAGGTCTACAATACTAATGCCAATTTACACATAGGCTCAGATTGCGATGAGGTACAGCTCCAGTTGCAGAACTCACAAATCAACATTAATTGCTGGTTCTTACTTAAATATGCTTCATTAGAACATGAAGGGACAAAATGAAAGAAGTATGAGAAAGAGAGAAGTGAGGAGAACATACATTGGGATAGGGAGAGGAGGAAGCTACTGAACGGATTTTCACTTCTGGAGCAGACTCTTCCGACCTTTTCACATGACCATCGTCTGTCTTCTGATTTCCAACTGCAGGGATATCTGGGGATAAGCCACTCTCATAATTACTATCATTTTGCTGAATGGCTCCATTTCCATTTGTACTGACTTTTTTTGAAGCTTTACCCTTTTCCCTTCGGTTAATATGCACAGAAGGGGGCAAAAGGGTATCTTGTATAGCCTGCACCCACAAAGACCAAGTATAACTAGATTTTCCACAACCAAATACACACAATACTCAGTTGGCATCAAGTTGAAGTGTGGGAACTGAATTTCCAAAATTTGGTTTATTAATCCCATATTTAGATCTTTCTATGCATTCTAAAATGTAAGACATCAAACTTGAATAGTTTTCTAAGGTGAAGGAAAAAAAATAAAAAAATCATAGGATGTAGATGGATGTTCAGTGCTTTCTACTAAACATATGACAGGCACAAGAGAAGAGAAGAGAAGAGAAGAGAAGAGAAAGGCCATACCATCCACCCTTGCTGGCCTCTAACTCCACCCTTGATTGCATAGGCCTCTTTGAAACCGTTCTTGAATAGTAATTCAGCAACTTTCAATGAATTACCGTCAAAACTACCTTACACTCAAAAAAGAAACAAATGAGGAGTTTTGCTAACATGTATAGTATATGGTAAAAGAAAATGAAAATACTTTCATCAACAAAGTGACTCATATAATCTTAGTTAGAGTCTTGCTATATACAGATTTTTTTTTTTTCCAATTTTTAGTAAAATGTAAAATGTAAAGGAAAAGACAAATAGCAAAATGTCCAAACTAAATCCATATGTAGAAACAAGAAAATGCAAAGCTGCACATGAAATTTTGGCGACAAGGTTTCCAAGGCAGTTTCCAAGCCAGATAACCATAGTTTGAATCAATCCTCTATTTACTCTTTCACAAGAGTATATTGAGGGATGAGAAAGGGGGAATACTCTGAAAGAATCAGATAAATACAAGCTATTATCACGTGCAAAGTCCACAGAATTTTTTTTTTCTCCACATTAAAATAAAATCAAGTTGAGAGAACAATGGTTACAAAACTAAATTTTGTTTCTCCAAATTGTATCCACACTCTCCAAAACTCAGAATAGAAGCAATAGACGGTGTAACTTATTCAAAGTGCAAAATTAAAATTTGTAGGGACATTTATTGTATCCCAGTCTGAGAAAACCAAAACACAACAAAATTAATTAGTTAAAAAACTTCATTTAATTTTCATTAGTTCAAGCTTAGTTTTATGTATCTATTCATTTTAATCTTTGGTAGCTAAACACATACAGCATATCTGATCACTCTCACTTAGTACAAGCAAAAGCGACTTCTATTGCTTTCCAGTATATGCCAAATTAAATAGTTCAGAAATCTTCTAAATGATCATACAAAATTTCCACTTTTGTTCTACACGTAAAAACGCAATTTTTTAGCTTCTTTTTTTCTTTCTTTCTCTCTTTTAATTTCCTTTTCCACTTTCAATTACACATGAATCAGAATTCAATCTGCATTCTGCAATTTTTTAACACACTTACCTGTCCAAAATACAGAGAACAGTGTTTGGCGGGTCCTCGAATCTCTCCAACACCTTTTTGACAAACCCATCTTCGTTTCCATCTGTGAACTCAACCTGCACCACTTCCTTCTTCAACAGCTTCAAGTTGGGACACCCCAGAAACTTCACATTCTTCCTGTCCCTTATGTCCAAGAGCTGTGAATCAGGGTCATCCCTGAGCTTCCTGAACGCATCAATGGCTGACACAAACTTGTACTTTCGGAAATACTCTTGTGCCAGAGGTATAACAACCAGCCAAATGAAGGTAACCCCAGCAACAAAAAATGGGTATCGGTTGAAAAAGTCATCAATGGAAACCAGAATCGCTTCCAAGTTGATTTTGCCTGCATCTGATTCAACTGAAGGGGATGCTGCAGGTTCAGCAGCAAGGCATGGAAAAGCAGTGAAAAGGTCAATCACAGTGAATGAAAAGCAAGATTTTTCTAAGAGATTTTGGGGCAAGAGAAGGTTTTGAAGTGAGTTAGGAGAATGGATTTTGAGTGAGGAAAATGGGATCTTCTTGCTGGAGGAAAAATGGGGCTGAGGAGAATATGCAGAAGATTGAAGTGCAGAGTGTGGTGGGTAGTGATTTGAGAGTAAAGAGGAGGCTTTGAAAGGGAGTTTCTGGGTTTTGGGGTGGTTTTTGTTGGAGAGCGGATAAGGGGAAAGCAGGACAGACAGTGAATCCATCAGCGGGCGAGAAATTGCACAACGCAAGGATAGAGCAAGGGCTGGACATTAATAATATATATGTATCTTATCTAGCCATCTATAATTTTTAGGTACATGCACATGTGCATTGTATTTTAGCACAGAGACATGAGTATTTTATTTTATTTAAAACTCCTTTCTCTATACGGAATTTCGATTCAGATGAAATTGGTTATTTTCTTTGAAATAACAATTACCTAAAATAATTTAAAAATTCAAAACATATAAAGAAAGTAATTATATATTTTATATATTTATTAACTGTGTAAGATTTTGAATTTTCTTGGAAGCGATGATAATAGTTAGGAGAAAAAAAAAATCAACCAACTTACCAATTGGTGAAAGAAAACTCCAAAACAAGAACTGATCTAGTTAAATCCTGCTCGTATAAACCTTACAGAACAGTACCAAAGCATAATTCAACACTATATATATTTTCTACACCTCTATGTCTTCTTTCCTGTACAAGATCTACATGGCTTTTGTAACTGCTAGAAACCGGATTTGAGATTCAAGCATATCAAGGTTTTTTCTCCAAGCTGCTAAGGAGATCTTCCATGCAAGCTTTGTAAGCATCCATTCCTGGAACATGCTTTGCAATGTCTAAGCCAACAGTCATCCATTTCTTGCCCAATTCAATCTGACCCAAACGCACTGGCACTGCTGCTCGGTTCCATGCAGTCATGGCAAGCCACTTTCCTTCTTCAATTGGATACTCATCTTCCTTCAAACCAACCATTATCCGGTAAGCTTGCTTGTACATGCCATACACAAGATCATCATCTGTGTCACCCTTGTGAATGCTGGCAATGGCTACAAGCTTGCGAACAACAAGAGCAACATTTTGATAATCTGGAGTTGGTGATGAAAGGAAAGATGAGAGGCACTCGTTTAGAGCAAAGGTGGCTACTTCGTGATTAGACCGCGGTCCCTGTGAGGCATAGAGGCCTATCTGAAGGAGGTGATGGGGTTTGCAAGCCTTTGAACTGGCAAAACTTTTGACACTGAGGAGTTGTGATCCTAAGTCATTCAGCCTTCCTTGTATGTCATAAGCACAGAAAGTGTATATGAAAAAAAGGTCAGGCTCAATGGTATTAATTTGATCATCGCTAACAGAGTTCCCAGCTGTAATTGACTTCACCATCTGCATCCACAAAACACGGGAGCAAGAAAATATTCAAAAGAATCCAAGATTGAAAAATAACCTGAAAAGGAAATACTCTTGATAGTATTATACAGCTTATTTTATGTATCGTGTCAACTTGACCTATTTGCAAAAGACTAATGCGTCAAACACCATGTAATGAAGATAACAACATTTTCATACCTGCCCCGCTTTATCTAGCAATTGTACAGCTCGCTTGACTTCAATTTCTGACATAGCAGTCTTCCTTTGAAATTCTAAAGCTATCATCGACGATGCAGAAAGTACTAATGATTTACAAACCATGACATTGTTCTCATTATCAGACCCTTCAACTAGAGAATAAAAATCTGATGCGAGTCTTAAGAACTCAGCAGACAATTCATAGTTCTTATCCTGCCCTGTTTTTGTACCAAAGTTCCATGAAGTCACGGCAAACCAGTTCCGTTCCCGTCTTCCAACCTCTTCTTTTCCAAAGAAGCAGTCAGGACTGAGCTCAGATGCTCGGGTATTGGCATGTTTTAAGGACTTGAGGACTTGCTGCTCATTGCCCGGTTCTTGAGAGAGGACTGTTACCAAGGTGCGAACAACTGTTACTTCTGCTGTTGGCATGGACTTTCCTGAAGCATGGAAGTTTAGCATACGTGATAGAGAAGAAACAGCGACAGGAAGAGCATGGCAAGCAACAGCTTCATGGGCTGAAAGTGACAGAAAATCTGGTTGAAAGTCAAGGCATGTAGTCATCGCTTCAATTTGAGTGATAGCACCTTGGTGGTCATTCTTTTGGAGATAAATTTTGAACTGAGTTAAACAAATGAATAGTCGATGTAAGTTACCATTTCATACCAATTAACAGCGTTATCCTAATGAAAAGAAAGTGGGTTTGGCTTTAAGCTCATTGGAAATGAAACCTAAAGTGCCTTGATAGGATACAAACGTAACGGTAAAACATTATAAATTTATCCGCTACTTTAAGCCACCAATATTTATGTATACATATTTCTGTGGCATAGATACCGAAGCCTCTACAGATAATAAGGAAAAAGAGAGAGAAGACGTCACCTTAAGAAAAGCACAGACAACGTTGGGCTCAAGCTGCAGAGATGAAAAAGCATGGATAATACATCCATATTTCATATTTAAGTGAAAATCAATGCAACAAATTCAACATTCTCATTGTCATGACTCATGTACAATACCTTTTCAGCCTCATTTATGTATTCTTGAGCGCGATCCAGCCGCAAGAGACCAAGGTGGCAGAGACACAAAACTCTGAAGCCCTTGGCTCGAAGTATTCTGTTCTCTGTATCATATGGAATATACAGCATTGATTTTTCAAAGAGTTCTGCACTGGTCTCATAATCTTTTGACTGAAAATTATCAGCAGCACTGTAAATCACATAAAAATATTGATAAGTAATTACCAAACAACCATCCTAACCCATCCATTAATCTTAACCAAAGCAAAAACTTCCGCATAGATACAAATGTAATACTTCTTTTACCGGCACACTCGTAATAAAGTTAATGGAACCCAAAAACAAATGTATCTTAAAAAAAGTTGGCAGAGTCCAATTTTATTGTGAGTGATAAGTATGAAGTCTTAGATTTGTATTTCATGTAAAAATCTCTCCAAAACTATAAACCCTTAACAAAGTATGGCTGAATTCTGTCAAATATATACTGTCATATTCAGAAGTATGCATTGTATGCAACTATGCAGCAAGCAGAAACGGAGTAGCAAATGGATCGAAAAGTAATACCAATTCCACAGAACAGCATGCATTGCCACTCTATCCTTATCAGCTTCCTTCCCAGCAAAAAGAGCCACCACCCTTTCATCAGAAACCAACTCAGCAACCACCTTAGCCCTCACTCTACCCCCTTCACCACCACCACCATTCCCAGCCACCCTATAAGCCACCCTCACCGCCGCGCAAGCACTAACATGGCACCTTCCCAACAGCCCCAAGAACACCCGTTTCACCGTCTCCGCCCCGGCCGTCCCCGCCGCAGCAAAATACGCCTCCACTGCCGAAACCCAAACCCCTTCCGGAATCCCCTTATCAATCACCATCCCTCTCAGCTCCCTCTCCGCCTCCCCATGCCTCCCCAACCCTAACCAAGCCTTCATAGCCAAAACCGAAATGCTAGGGTGATCATCACCACCATCATCAGAATCTCTCAGAACCTTCACACACTTAATCACACTCTCGAATTCCTCCTTCTGCAAATGAATCGCAGCAATGAACCTCAATGCCTTCCACCTTAACCCTCGCAGGTCCAATTTCTCTTCCCGTGTTCTCGCCGCACCCAATCCCTTCTCGCAAACCTCCAACGTCTCGTTCATCAGCTTCAGCGCTTCGCCCAAACCGTTATAACCGCTTCCTTTTTCTTCTTCTTCGTTGCTCTTTGAGAGTGATCGCTTCCCGAACGCTATGCACTGCTTCGCGAGCTCAATGTGGTGAATACACGAGCCGAAGAGCAAGGTTTTGCTCCGGTTCAGGAGCGCAACCGCGAGGTTCGGGTCCCGAACCTCCCACGCGGACCGGGACCGAGCGAGGTTCAGATCCAGGAGCAGTTTTCGCTCTCCGGCGTCGGAGATTGAAGCGGCGTCGAGCTTCGAGACGAGATCGGCAGCTCTCTCGAAGCATTTGGAGGCGAGGTCGAACCTGCAGAGGTTGTGCCAGATTAGGCCGGTCTTGTGGTAGAACGACGCCGTCTTGATCGCCGGAGAGGGGACGCCAGCAACGTTGCCGGCGATGGAGAGGAGGTCGGCGGCGATGTGCCGGAGTTTGGCGTGGTTTTCGGCGGCGGTGGGGGAGGAGGAGGAGCGGACGGCGGCTGCGGAGGCGGTGTTGGAGATGTCGACGCAGGCGTTCCAGAGGCGGTAGCTGAGCTTCCAGATCTGGAGCTTTAGCGAGTTGGAGAGCGGAGCGAGTTGACTCAGCTGAGTCACGCGTTGCCGGAGATCGGCGGCAGCGGCTGCTTCGGCGGAGGTGGTTTCTGGAGACGGTTTGCCGGCGGCAGAGTGGGCTTCGAGTTGCTTGACGGCGGACTCGATCTGGGAGAGGAGGCGGTGGGGAGCCTCCGTGTCACGGTGAGTTGGATGGAGCTCCGGCGATGAGATCTCGGCGATTCTCATTTTGTTTCTGGCGGGAAAAATTGGAAAGATAAAATAGTTTTTCACATTTGGTTTGTTTTCTGTTTTTACTTCTTTTTACAGCTAATGCAATTTACCTTTCATTAGGAATTTGGAAAAGGGACATTTTCTTATAATGAAAAAAAATGTTTTCATCGTAGATGCAATTTTCAACAGTTGTTTTATTATTCCACATCAAAAAGAAAATCAATTGTTTTATTACTTTATTATAATTTAAGCACATTTTTTTAAGAATTTAATTAGTATATATTGATAATGTAAAATAGTTTTACCCTATCAATCAATAGAAATAAAAAAAAATGAGAAATTATAGTGAATCTCTTATTATAATAGATGATTATTTGTATGAATTGATATTTTTTATTATTTTTATTGACTAACAATGTAAAAATATTTTACACTATTAGTATATTTAAATTAAATTCTTTTTTTAAATAAAAAAACTAAGTAGATCTTTGATGTTATTTATTATTATGCATTTTTTGGCTACTTTTTGGAAAAATGTCATTTTTCAGCATAAATTATTGTAATCTTTATATTGTACTAATTATGAGTTTGTTTGGATATATTTTTGTGGAGGGTTAAGGCCTTTTATTAGTATTAAAATAAAAATATATAGTAACTAATGTGGTTGGATATGTAAAGATCTTTTTTTTTAATTTACTTTTAAAACTTTAAAAGGTATTTTGGGAGAAATATCATTAAAATTATTTTTCATTTTAGGAAAATGCCTTTTAAAAGGGAAACCTACTATTATTCTCATATCAATAACTAAAAATAATTTTATTTTATTTTATCCAAATAAAAATTATTTTTTTAAATTTACTTTTAATACACTCATATCAAATACAAATCAATTTTTTTAAAAGTAATTTATTTAAAAGTAATTCCTTTAAGAGACATTTTTTCAAAAATAATTCTTTTAAGAAATCTTCTTTTAAAAAGTAATTCTCTTCAAAATTAAACCAAACATATCCTATTTTGTTGAAATTTCGAGTAGCCAATACTAAGACAAGTTTCTAAGGGGAAAAAAATAGTCATTCTCTCCCACCTACCTAACAATCCTATGTTTCCATTGCATATACCATTATAATCTTTTTTCTTCTTTTTTTTTGGGTCAATAGTACTATTTCCCATTAATAAGTAATTGGAGATAAAGTCTAATATATCATAGTAATATATGAGACACCCTATAAGCATATAAGATAAACTTATGATTATAGTCAATATAACTATACCACTTAACACCAAACACATCATAACTAAGATGATTATGCATCACATTACTAATTGACCATAAACATATAAGTGAGCTTCCCAAGATCTCTGATCTTTATGATTTTTATGGAACTTCTATAACTAGTTGTGCAAACTCAAAGCTTAAAATCTAAGTAAAATATCTCAGTCAAGATTTCACCAAATTAACATGCTGAGAGCACTAAATCCACTATGGGGAGATATCAACATGGTAGCATAGTAAATCATGGTTGGACTGCCAAAGATATAGGCCTAATGCCTCACTAAGTGCACCTATAATGGTGCGCACAGAACAACATAAGAACAAATAAGCCCCAATCTATCCATCATCAACAGAGAATGCCAAACTATCATGACCAAGCACAATCTTCCAATACTGTTGACGTGTTAGCAATAGTGAGAACCACAAACAAATAATCAATCTCAAGCCATCTCTCACTAATCAAACACTGCCGCTATCAAGAAAATACACTAGACAAAGAGTTGGGCGAACCACCATGTGCTGAGGAAGTGGGGAAATAGCACAAGAGAAAGGGAGGAAAAAGAATAAAAAGAAAAAAAGGAAATGCGTCACCAATCACCATGATGGAGGAGATAGGCAACCTCCATAGGAGCTAGCTCCCCCTTCAAAGAGAAAAAAAATGAAGTTTACAAGAGCTGCCAGGGTATATGGAACCTATTGGTAAGGGAGGGCGTGGTTAAGGGTGAGGGGCGAGGGGTAGCACAAAGTCTCCATTATAATCTTTTATTATTGAAAAAATGTAAAATAACTATTATATTCTCATTTTTCATAAGTAAATTGGTCCAACAAAATAGAGTTATTAATTTAATTGTTAAATATGTAATGGCAAGCAAGATGCACTCCCAAGGATAAAAATATAGTTTAAATTTGAAGAAGACAATTGTTATGAAAATCTTTAGTCATGATAATATCTAGAGATAGAAATGCACTAAGACCAAAAATTGTTGATGTTGCAATTTATATTTAAGATCAATGTTAAATTAAACTAGGTTTTACATTATATTTACTGCTGATGGGATGATTGATGTCGAATCTACCTAAAATTTTTGTACCAAAAGAACATTATATCTGCTACTATCTATTGTGTTGAAATCTCTTCATACCTGAATAGGTGAAAGTTTTTTATTTTTTTTTAACTTTTTGTGCTCATTCTTTGCTTTATACTTCTTATTTCAATATTTTTATGAACCGTCATTAATGCATACATATAATTTAGGGTATGTTTGGCTTTATAAAGCATTTCTTTTTTTTTTTTTCCTGAAAACAATTTTCATTTTCAAATTTTAGGAAACTATTTGCATTTTTCTATTTCCACTTTTTGCTACCATAATTTTCATAGAAAACAATGTAAAAAAGGATTTGATATTTTCATTTTTTCACTTATTTTAGGAAATATTTCCTCAAAATGTTTTCAATAAATTTTAACCTAACACGTTTTCATCCTTATTTTTTGTTTTCAGAAGAAATGAAACCTGAAAACATCCAAATCAATCAGCCCTTATTTTCTTAAGGGATAACAAAGTGGCTTGCTTTCATTGATGGGAATGCTCTAGCCTTTAAATTTCTGAAAAGATTCTCAAAGTTAAGAGTAGTTTTTGCCTAAACTATCTAGGATTTTAAATGGAAAACCATACTATTGAATCCTTTGGGAAATGACACATATCCATCCATGTATAGATCACTTACCCCGTTAATTAGAAAGATGGCAAGAATGGTTCTTAACTAATTTGAAGAAGGTCCTTATCTTTCTTGGTTTGATCACACCACCACATGGTGACATGATCTTCAAAGTTTCCACTCATTGTTTGTAGATTACCTCAATGCTGTTTTGTTTATGACAGTTTGACCAAATAGACGTTGATAGCCCTTCTATCCTCAAATTTGGTGTCCTTTAACGACTTGTTTGGGGGGCAAACAAATTCGCCTCAGATTGTGAATTACTTCCATGGGAGAGACGTATGATTGCCACTTGGCTTACCAATCATCATTTGTTGAACTCAAATAATAATTATGGACGGCAAAGATAGCAATTCGATATAAGGATGTGACGTGAAGTGCTAAATAATGCAATATATTATATATATGGTTGGTGATTTTGGCTTTTGATGTTACTAAAAAGTTAGTGCTCATGCGTGAACGTTACTATGTGGAGGAGGGACCCCATAAAAATGCTAATATTTCATTTAAGAAAAAAAAAAATGAGTTGTCATAATGACATAGAGTGCAATTGATTCTTTAATAAATGAATCGGTTATATTATTTTATTTTATTCAATAATTGTCATAGATTTTATCAATAATTCTGGTAAAAATATTTTAGTCAAATAATATTTCTTTTATTTAATTTAACCTTGTTTGAATAGAAAGATACCAACAAATATAGTTAGAGTATCTCTCACAAAAATTGTAAATTTTTTTTCGTATATTTGTTTTTGTTACATGAAAATTTAAGTTGGGGGAAAACTTTGCTCTAATCCACTTAATGATAACTCACGAACAGAGAAAACTAAAAACTGGATCTAAATAATGATGATGCATAATTAGCAGGCCAATCTTGTTGGCCTCTGCATATATGTGGTAAATATGGGAATTTTTGTTTTACTATTGGAGAATCAAAGATGCAGATTTTTAAAAAAACAAAAAGAATTCAACGGTCATTTTTTATTCTTCACTAATTTAATTAAAATCTTTAAATTTTAGCACATGATTACTCACTCAACAAAATGCTCACGATTCTCCACTAATTTAATTAAAGTTCCTAAAAATTAACGTATGATTTCCCGACAATTAGATGTACACAAAATTATTTGGGTATGATACATCAAAATTGTATGTTATCATCATGTGAAAAAGTTTCCATTTGGATAAGCTTTCAAAGCAAAAGCTAGTATGATAAAGTTTTTAGAAAAAGCTTTGTCTAAGGTCCCGCATCCCCAATAAAAGGAAACACCAGGAAATCTGCCTTCCAAATTTTTGGTCCAAAACAATGTTCCGGTTCAGCTACCAGTCACTTTTGCAATTCTCTCTTTTTCTCATGCCAGGTGAAATGAATTTTAAATGGTAAAAGTAAGTAATTAAATAAACATTTGCTGCCTTTGGAAGACTTATCCTAGCAAGCAGGGAAGAAATTTCCACGAATCTACACTGTATATGACAAAACTGAAAAATTAATTATTGCATTAATATACAATAATTAGATAAATACTTAAATAGTAAACAAAATAGTATAATCTATGGCCAACGGGGTAGAATCACTTGACTAATTTTTCGCTCATATATTATCATGACTTTGATTCAATTCTCAAATTCTTTTATTGATGGATGGTATGTAAGTATTTTAATAAGTGATTGGTAAGTTCTTAATCTAAACAATATATGTATATATATATATATATATATATATATATATATATATATATATATATATATATATATATATATATATATATATATAAAGCTTATAACCATGCATAATCTATTTTTGTCTTTCAGTTATGAGATTTTCTTTTTCTTTCTTTCTTTTTTCCATTTTATCCCAGCTCCAAGGTTTATTCTTGAAATTAATTCAAATTAATTTCCACTAATTCATATGTATTTAGTAGTTTTCATATCCTTTAACTGCGATGTGCCTTTATGTTACTCAATTCGAACATAAAAAATGGGCTTTAATTTCAGTAAATAATACGTCATGTATCATGTAAAATATCTAATGTGGAGGTATAACTTATCTCTGACGGTATTATTCTCATAACAATCATGTAACATATTATATGTTCTAGACCAAAAGAAAAAGTAATTCAAACTTTGCTCCTCATTAAATAAAAATGAAATTACTAAGCAATTACATATGTTTAAGAGATTACTTAATCTTAATTAACATATTATTGTGTTAGCAACTTTGATTGTCTCAATATGTTCGCTCATCGGCAGTTTTTATTCTTTGGAATTTTGAGAAAAAGTTTAGTCAAATAATAATTTCACAGTTTGCACGCAAGAAGGGAAGCCCCGAGTCATACGTTGTCTACAATTTTGGGTCCTTGAAAGAGTAAAATTGCGTAGTCAATACAAGTTGAATCGTGGGGAATTTGGGGTTGGTGTGTGAATTCCATGATGTTTCCTCCCTTTGGCATTTGTTGTTAAAGTGAAAAATTAGGAATCACAAAGTGACAATTTGGTCCCCGAAGGTACACGAGGGTCAATTCAGGCCACTTTTCCTTCTTTTTTTTTTTTTTTTAATAGCTAAAGTGAAATTTTACATTTTTTTTAATAAAGGATGTCTGGTGGAATTTAATTTAAAAAATAAACAACATTTTCTAAAAGAAATTATTTAATGTCACTTGATTAATAATCTTTCGTTAGCTGTTATTTTCTAGACTAATAGTTTCTATTTTGTCAATTAATTTATATACATTTTATAGTGGAGTGCATATATTAAGTTTATAAAAATTCATGTTAGAGTGGGGGAAAAGTAAATGAGAAATTAATGTGACAGATTTTTTTATTTGAGGCTCTAAACTCTCCAATAGAGAGGAGCAATAAACAAGATAGACACCAAAATAATCACCTATTAGATGATAGCACCAAGATAGAAACCAACAACACCCAAGAGAAACAAACCATCAAACCCCTGCAAAACCCAAACTCCTAAAGAAGAACCAACACTCAAGAAAATCTATGATAATCACCCATCTCAAGCCAAGGACAGCTTAATCAAGATTGCCCCACCACCATGAACAAAACAGCCTGCCCATCCTTACTCATCTTGTAACATTAGGAAAAGCAATCAATTGAGAACAAACTTCATAGGGAAACTCCAACTATAACACCACAACAATACAAGATTAACACCTTATAATTTTTCTTTCCCCTTTTTCCCACCTCGATTTTTCCTTCTTGCAGCTTGAACTTTTTTCTTTTTCTTTGACTTACAATCTTTAGCTATTCCTCAATTTAATGTGACAGATACATTTCTAAAATAATAAAAAAAAAATTTATGTATAGCATAATTTTTTTTTTTGGTTTCTCGCATTTTTTTTTGAGGTAATTCTATTTAAAATACGATCAAATACTAAATGGGGGTATTTCTTCCAATTGAAATTTAGACTATCATTCGCTGCATTATAAGAGACTAGCTCCTTCCACTGAATTTAATCTCTATTAGTTAATACAAGTTAGATTATGCTTAAAGTAATACGCCTCCATCTTTAAAGTTATATATTTTAACACTCCACATAAAATTATTAGCTTTGTTGATATGATTTGATGAGCAAGAGAGTTGATTTTTTTTCATAAATAATCCTACTTGAGCCGAGTAGGACCATTTGAGCAAGAGAGTTGATTGATCACATATGAACCATTACAATGTGAATAATGACTACATGAGTTACACATGTAAAATATGTGTAATATCTTTATGAGTTATACATGATATCGAAAGGCTATTAAAGGATACAATATATCGATTTCAATAATTAACAATCCACTCTTTCACTATAGAACCCCAAATTTCTCCGTTTTCAAAATTTATTTTGCTTTTTGCAGCAACTGTACAAAAATAAAAAGGTTAACATTTATTTTTAAAAAAAATGATGTATCGTCCTCAAAATTAGAATTCTCTACTCTGTTATCTTAACTTTTGTTTTGACCTTTGATAAAATATTGATGATAAATACTTTTTTCCATTTCAAAATAATTGTTCTTTTAAAATTTGTTTATTTCATATTATTTGTCATTTTAGACCTTTTATATAGAATTAATTATTTTATATCAATTTTAACTTTGTGTATGTTAAATGTATTTTTTAACTCTTTTTCTCTTATCACCTCTTTGTTAGCCTATCATAATTCTTTCATTTTTAATTATTCAAAAGCTAATTTAATTGTTTATAGTCATTTTTCTTAAAAACTAAGGCTATCAAATTGTCCTCTTAATCTTAGTGTCAAAATCTTAAAAGATAACTATTTTAAAATAAAAGTACTATTATTTTGAGATGCACCTCAACTGAGTGCATGTTTGAGTTTTCATTTGCAATTCCTAAACTATGGTTTAAACAAAAGTTATAAGAGAGTAACTTTATAACTTTTGTCCAAGGCGTGATTTGAAGTTGTGCAACCGAAAAACTAAATATAGTATGAATAAGGTAACAACGATTCTGTATAGTATGAAAGTTATTATACGAAAAGTGATGAAGGCCTAAATAACCACTCAGACTTTGACAAGGATACATGCAAGAAAAATAAATGAGAATAAACAACAAATAAAAATTAAAATCATTACATGTGGTTTTGTATTGCTTTCATATAACAATTTCTCCTATGCTTTAGCATTTTTCATTGGATATGGTCTTGAACCTTCCGCTATGAATCTTGAATTGTGACTGAAATTACTACTTACACGTCACAATTGTTATCATGCAACTATTATCAACTACGAAGCAGGATTCTTTCCCACATTTACTCGAATGCAGTTATGAATAGAAACAAAGAAATTACGGAAGCACATTCAAAATCCACATCTATCCTTAGCATTTATGCGAAATGAGGCTCGCTATAAAACATAAATGGGACCTAACTTCTAGACCTAATGTCTCATTCCTTTGCATTATTTTATAGTTTAGACCAAGAATTTTTAAATACTTATATCGTCATTCACAATAGAAAAATAACTTGTGTATTTATTACACCTTATCTATGAAAATTGAGAAGAAAGATGAGACAGCCAAAACACAATACATACATTATATATTTTTTTATTAGTGAACAACATCACAAGTACATGAAAAATTATACTCGAGCTATGCCCATTATAACTACGAATTTAGCTCAAGTACATTTCAAAAAGTAAAATGTACAATTTTAATACTTACTTGAGAAATTAAGATGAGTTGTTGCACGTTATAATCTAATATCTGATATACTTTTTGGTATGAATTACTAGTATTAAAAAACTTACTAAATATAATTTGAGTTAGGTCAAGTCATTATAAGAATTAAATTTTCTCACAATTAATTTACTCTACTTGCAAAATTGAAGTCAGAGATTTTAATTAAAGAAAAAATAAATGTCAAATCAGTTGAATTAATTAAATATTTATTTTTTAATCAGCAATTAAAATTATATACTTTTATTTATTAAAACACATCTCACACTTTACATTGACAAAATCCTAAAATTACTCCATTTGCTGTCTTGCTTGCATCAATTCAGCAAAACTTAGAAAAAAAAGAAGGGGTAAAAAAAAAAAAAAAAGAAAAGACATTGTTCTCTCTCTTTCAGTTTCTTTGGGGGGCAATACTGGCCCCTTTATTATGGGCAAAAGCGAGTCATATAGTCAAAGGAAACTTGTAAAAGTCTTCGCTTTCCTGCAGAGTATAGTCTCCTCTGAGCTTGCAAGACAAACACACTTAATTTGCCGTGTTGCATTCGTTTTGACTCGCTGAACTCTCTTATCTTCACTGTTCTCTCTTCCTTTCTTCTCAATTCATGTAAGCACACTCTCTTCCCCATCATTGCTATTATTGATTCTCTGGTTTTGCTTTCCTTTTTTCACCTTCCTGTTTTTGCTTGGTTTGCAGTTCAAACTTTTCTGTTTTGTAACCTTCTTTTTTTGCTGCTGTTTACTGTGTTTTGCCCTTTCTTATGGGCTGAGTGATGTTTCCTTGTTATTTCCTGATTTGGGTCTTCCAATAATCCTGGTGGGGTGGTGTTTGGGTTCCTCTGTGCAAAATTGCAAAATTCCTGTGATTCTGAATCTGGGTTCCTTGAGTTTTATGCTTTCGTTGATTGGTATCAAGGTCAACTTTACTGGGTATCTCATGTTTTTTGATGTTTTCCTTTTTCATATATGTGAATTAGTCTTTGGTGTGGACACTGAATTTTGGTGTGAAAGATGATAAATGTTGCTTTTTTTCCCCTTTTTTTTATTTTTTTTTTGGTTGCTTTGGTTTGTGTGAAGTGCTGAATTGAGCTGATGCTCTTTTGTTTTTGTTGAGTGTGTTTTGCAGGGTGTGTTCTTAGGAGGATTGCATTGCTATGGATTGTGCTGTGGCTTGCATTAGTTACCAATCTTAGTGAGGTATCTGGGTTGTTTCTTCTTGGATTTTTGTTTGGGATCTTGGTGAAGATGGTTCCGAGTAGCCGAATTTCCGGTGGTTGTGTCTTTGTTGTAGCTGTTAGTTTCTTGCTGCTGATTAGTTGTGGCATGACCAATGGGACTGCCAGTGATATCTTCTGCTTGAAAAGTGTGAAAAATTCACTTCGAGACCCCAATAACTATTTGCAGTCCTGGAATTTCAACAACAATACAGAAGGGTATATCTGCAAGTTCACTGGGGTTGAGTGTTGGCATCCCGATGAGAATCGAGTTCTGAACCTCAAACTGTCAAACATGGGGCTCAAGGGCCAGTTCCCTCGCGGCATTAAGAATTGCACAAGCTTAACAGGGTTAGATCTTTCAATCAACAAACTCTCTCAAACCATTCCGGAGGATATATCTACCCTTCTTACGTATGTGACAACCCTTGATCTATCTTCAAATGATTTTGATGGGCAGATACCTGCATCCCTTGCAAATTGTACCTATCTTAATAGTCTTAAACTTGACCAAAACAGACTCACTGGTCAAATTCCTGCACAACTTAATCAGCTCCCGCGGCTTAAGACATTTGGTGTATCCAATAATCTTTTGACCGGACAAGTTCCAACCTTTAGGAAAGGTGTAGTCACACCTGACAGTTATGCAAATAATCTAGGCCTCTGTGGTGACCCCTTGGAAACTTGCCAGGCCAAGTCTTCCAAGAGTAACAGTGCAGTTATAGCTGGAGCAGCTGTTGGTGGTGTAACTTTTGCAGCATTAGCATTGGGTGTTGTATTGTTCTTCTATGTGCGCCGTGTTTCTGTCAAGAAAAAGGAAGAGGACCCTGAAGGAAACAGATGGGCAATGAGTATAAAGGGTACTAAAGCAATAAAGGTATACCATGTTGATGATGGCTTATTGCAATAGAAAATTATGTAATTATGGAAAATGTTTTCAATAAGAAATAACTTCTTGCATAACATTTTCATTGAAAATTTTCTTGTTTGATAATATTCTCAATTGTAACATTTTATAATAAATAATATATCTTTACATGCTTTTGCACCAGACATACCCGATACATTTCCTATAGCAGACGTTAGAGAAGCAGACAGTAGTTTTTGCTACCTTGATTTCTGCAAAAATTTACAGAGTCGTAGGGCTAGTTTGGTTTCTGTATCCATTTCCATTTTTTTTTTCCGGATTTTGTAAAGGGAATAGTGAAAATAGGAAATAAAAATAGGAAACAGGATTTCTTGTTTTCACTATTTTCTTCACAAAATCTTGAGAAAATGAAAAATAGCAATCAAACAGACCCTTAGTTTGGATAAATTTGAACTCCAGAGTATTGTGCCTAACCATGTTGAATTGGACATCAGGTTTCTATGTTTGAGAACTCAGTTTCAAAAGTGAAATTGAGCGATCTCATGAAGGCTACTAACAACTTCAGTAAAAGCAATATCATTGGGTCAGGGAGAACCGGAACTGTTTACAAAGCTGTCCTTGATGACGGCACATCACTCATGGTTAAGAGATTGCAGGAATCTCAACATTCAGAGAAAGAATTTAGGTCTGAGATGACTACACTAGGGACTGTCCGACATCGTAACTTGGTTCCCCTTTTAGGTTTTTGCGTTGCCAAAAAGGAGAGGCTTTTGGTCTATAAAAATATGCCAAACGGCACGCTCCACGATCAACTACATCTTGCTGCTGATGGGAGCTCCATGGAGTGGTCTTTAAGGCTCAAAATTGCAATTGGAGCAGCCAAAGGGTTAGCTTGGCTTCATCAGAGCTGCAATCCCCGAATTATACACCGAAACATAAGCTCTAAGTGCATCTTGTTGGATGCAGATTATGAGCCGAAAATTTCCGATTTCGGCCTTGCTAGATTGATGAACCCAATTGATACACATTTGAGTACTTTTGTGAATGGGGAATTTGGGGATCTTGGTTATGTTGCTCCTGAGTATACAAGAACCTTGGTGGCTACACCTAAAGGGGATGTTTATAGCTTTGGGACAGTGCTTCTTGAGTTGGTGACAGGTGAAAGGCCTACCCATGTGGCAAAAGCTCCGGAAACTTTCAAAGGAAATTTGGTAGAATGGATTCAACAGCTCTCAAGCAACTTACAACTCCATGGTGCCATTGATGAATCACTTGTTGGGAAGGGTGCCGATGATGAGCTTTTCCAATTTCTAAAGGTTGCATGCAACTGTGTTGTACCAACTGCAAAGGAGAGGCCTACCATGTTTGAAGTATACCAGCTTCTTAGAGCCATTGGGAGTAAATATAATTTTACTACTGAGGAGGAGATATTGGTGCCTACAGATACTGGTTATGCTGATAACTTCGAGGAACTTATTGTAGCTCAAGAGGGAAAGGATTGAAAGGGTATGTGAGATATAATAGGATATGTAATCAATTTTAATATGTAAGTATATCTCACTTTGTGGTCCTACAATAAATTTGTGTTATATATAGGTTTTATGTTCTAGATCCAGCTGTTTGCTATCAATATTGAAACATCAATTTAGTATCATCAACTCATGGATGCCCATTATATATAGAATCCTTATTTTGTTCCAGTTTCCTTTTCTTCCCCCTTATGTGCTGAAATGCTTGGTGGAAATCTCCCTTTCTCATAATGCATTATTTTCCCTCACCTAGTTTTATGAATTCAGTGATTTGATTTGCAAGTTACTTTCATTTTCAAGTCTATCCTCTTATGGTTTAAAATGTGCAAGCCAGCTAATCTACCAGGGCAAAATTACCAGAAAGCCATAGGAGGTCATCATTCTAAATTTTTATTCTCATTTTACATATAATCTATCTGGATTGATTGTAGACCAAAAGAAAAAGAGTTATGTTATGTGTACATATAAGGTGTGAGTCGATATAGTATCCTACACTCCATATATACACATAACATTTTTCAAAGAAAAATTATAGCACAGTTATACTTGTTTCAGAGTCTGCAAATACTATTGGACGATCAGGCAGCACTCTCACTTTTGAACGAGTTTATATAGTGATTAGCCCCATACTGACATTCGGAGAACATCAATTTACTTCAGAGTATTTTTAGAGATCAACCACTGAGTAGGAATTTCAGGCATTGATGGGGCTATCCTCGAGGAAGATTCGAAGCATAAAAGCACTGTACACATTTCAGCCCAAAAGAAAAGGACTATATAAAACGTTTTCTTGATGTTTTACTGATAGGTAATCCAAACAGAAAAGAGTTTCCAACTCCAGACATAAATACAAATAAAGATGTAAAGCTGAAAAATAAAATGGTAGGCTCTATTTGGTTTATGTTTTTATTTCATATATTTTTTGTTTTAAAATTTTGTAAAGGAAATAGTAAACAAAGGGGATGAAAACGGAAAATAGAATTTTATTATTTTTATTATTTTTTCAAAAAATTTTAAAAATACAAAACACAAAATAAAAATAAAAAATAAAAACAGAAACCGAATAGCCGCTAATATTAAGGACCGAATTCCAAGAAAAAGGGCTCGAATCCAGTTCCTGTATGCCATGTGTAAGATGAAATTCTCCACATATTTCGACCAAAAAGTCTCCACACACGCACTCTTAGGCACTTGGTCATGAAGATTTTCTCACTATCCTTGGAATCTCCATGAGGTGCCTCATCGAATAATGATTATATTATGTAACTTCTTAGCTTAAATTATAAAACTTCTTAAATTAATATATTATAATATATCATATCAATATTTTTCATTGATATAATTTGTTTGAAAATATTCATAGTAGACCTCCATTAAAAGTTTTATCACTTAGTTATGTTTAATATTTAAATTTATATACTTCATCTAAATATTGAGTCAAAACTGATCTTTGACTTAATCATCGGTCAAGCCATGACTGACCCAAAATCAAAATAAAGAAATTGACCCTTTATAATTTTGTCCAAGTCCTTGAACCCGACTCAATCCAACTATGAGCACCCTTTCTGTCATCTTAGCTTTTCTTTTTTCATTTTTTCATTTTTTATCAAAGCGATATGACAAATATTGCGGTGAAAACTAACTAACTCTTTGAGTATATTTGCAACTAAGAAACCCTTTCAACAGTTATTTTTTTAAATGTTTGAACTTGATCCTCTCTCTAGCATGAAAGTACTTGATACATCAATGGAAAATTGATTTCCTTGTCCCAAATATCCAATTGAAATAAAAAAATAATAATCAGTAAAACTTACGTACAGTTCTTTAACCATATGTGGTCTTATTTTTTAATAAAAATATAACATGTATACTAAATTTTATAAAAGCAATGTATACTTAGATTGTTATCTTTTATTAAAAAATAGCACCCCCCCACCTAAAAAACTTTAGGTAAGCATAGAGCTAGAAATACGAATTTAAGATCTTAAGTCTTTTCACAGACTTATTACCTATGATCCTTTTTTTAAGCTTCATATTACCTATGATCCTACATAGTTCAAGAAAGTAAAATCATACACTAGTTCAATTCACAATAGTTATCAATTTTGGTAAAAAATTTTATTTATAATAGTTATTATTCTTATATATTAATAGAATATTTATTATTAATTTTTTTAATTTTAATTTTAATTTTTATTGATTAAAAATAATTATTTTTCATCATATAATAAAGTTATACTTCTTATCATATAGTAAAATTTAATAAAAATATTTTAATAAATATATATTATAATCATAGATTAATTTAAATTTCTTAATTTGTGTTAAAATGACTAAAGTGACAATTATTGCGACAAGATATAGTAATTCTGAAACTAGAGTATGAGGATATTAAGGTTTGGTTTGGTATTGCTGTGATTTTTTAAAAATTACTGAGCTCTCTTGGCTCTCTAAAAACTATTCTTAAAAATGCATAATAATATCGTTTAATAAAATAATATAAAAATTATACTTAATAAGTAAAAATTATAAAAATAATTTTAGTGAAATTACTCTTAATATCTAAAATGATTACAATGGTTACAGATACTAAAGAAAATAATTTCTATTTTTAATATCATTAAATAAAATAAAATTATATTAATATTTTAAATTTTAAAAGGTACAAATCAACTCTAAAAAATATTCCATAAAAGCTCCTAAGAATACCCCCAACTTTCAAAAATTAGAAATAAAAATATTCTAATTTTTTGATTTATCAAAAAATATTAATTTATGCTTTTCTTAAGATAAACTATCATTTCCAATAATAGTACCAAACTGCACCTAAGCCGTAACATCGTCGCCGGACTGTGCGCTCCCAACGCGCATACAATTTTCAATGCATATTTGGTTTCCGAATGCACGGTGAGAAAACGTTGCACCTACGACTCAACGTCTGTTAATGGCTACGACTCAACACGAAAAATATTGGTTAAAATATAGGCGCGTCTGCTATGCTCTTCAATAGTCAAAGAGCATTAGTACACCATACAATTTGATAGTAAAAATTATGAGATATATCAATATATTAATTATTTATAATATATTATAATAATTTTAAAATTTTAATTAAATTTAAAAAATATAATTAGATATATTTTAGAAATTAGTTATTATACATTGATAATATAAAATATATATTGATAATATAAAATAATTTTATATTACTAATCAATAAAATTTTAAAAAAATTCTGTTTAACTTTAAAATAATTTTATTTAATTTTAAAATCATACAAATAAATTGAGAAAATATTTTATGACACTTTAAAATTATTCAAAATATCTCTATTTTATTTAATTTTAAGATTATATAGTTTTAAAATATATTTAATTTTATTTTTAAAATTTATAATATTATTATAATATCTCATAAATAATTAATATATTAATACACATTATAATCTTCGTTATTAAATTGCAAGATGCACTATACTCTTCGACCGCAGAGAATAGTGCCTAAAATATAAACCATAGAACACGCAACTTCCAATGGCTTACAGGTGCACGGCTGTGAGGAACAGAAAGTATTGCATCTTTCTACTCATCCTCTGTTGGCATTTAAAATGGTTGAGTTGGCCTTAAGAAAATTTAGTTATTATCATAACAGCTTTCCTTGTAAATCAAGCAGAAAAAATGTTTTGATACCCATATTTTTTCATTGATATTGGCAGCTAAAATGAATTATTAAATAATCATTTTCCGTTAGATATATCTAGTAGAATTTTTAGGTTACGTTTGATTTGTGAAAATATTTTCTATTTTTATTTTTTATTTTCATTTTTTAAAAATCATTTTTATTTTCAATTTTTTAAATTTTAAAAATATGTTTGATTTGTTGTTTTCATTTTCAAGTTTTTGTGTTTCTCCTTTGACTCCAACCATGACTCACGATTATGCAACTATGACGACGATAAAGCTAAGGTGATTGTGAACTTTCCCCTTCAAACCCTTCCCTCTACCCCTTCCCCATTTTGTCGCAGGCTAAACTAGCACCTCATCAGATTCCCCAAAATCAACCAATCTAGTTCACCTACCGTGTGTGGGGTTTCGTCTAGGTTGAGCCGCGTTACTGGCGTTGTCGCAGTGGTGGATGAGGGTGGCGTGGATGGATGTGAGCTTTTCCAATCTTGACGATGGAGGTGGAAGGAGGTTTGGCGAGGGATCTTTATGATGTCGAAAATGGTGTCGTTTGAGGGGTCAAAGTCTCGGAGGACCCATTGGCCCAATTCAATGAGGATGGAGAGATGTTTGGAGGAGATGTCGGCGTCCTTGATGAGGGGTTGGAGGAGATGCCCGATTCCACTTCACCACATAAGCCACCATCTTCACACTGCTAGCACGACCTCCACTGCTGCTGTCTCACCTCATTGCCCTTGGACCCATGGCACAGCTTCCTTTCCTCTTCAACCCCTCATTTAGGGTTTCATTTGGGGCAGAATCCTCCTTCTAATTTTGTAGGTTATTATTTGTTAACCTCTGTGTTATGGATATTTTGGTCAATCTATGTTTGGACTGATTGTTTGTGTTCAGGTATCTCTTTCAAGCATCAGATCTTCACGCTGCCGCTGTGTAGCAGGGATTGGAAAAGCTACAGACCTCGTCGAAAATGTTGAAAACTAAAATTAGAAGTTGCTAAAACTACAAAATTGCCACCACACTAAAATTGAAAACGTTGAAAACGTCAAAAACTTGTTTTCAAAATTTTGAATTTTGAAAACATCTTCTAAAGTTGAAAATGAAAAGAAGTAACCAAACATATTTTTTGGAGCATATTCTATTTTTTATGAAAATGAAAATAGAAAATAAGGAAACCAAATACACTCTTAATGTTTATCATAAAATCAACAATAAATATTTAAGAGTTCATGTCCCGTATAATATTTATACATCATAACAACTCCCACTTAGTAATGTCCAAGAGGTACGACTATAGAGAATTGCTATTGGACCTATTATAAAGATATTGTACCCGACCTCAATTATCAAACATTTGCCCATTTTCTTTTTCTTTTTTATTAGTCTAATTTCTGGTTTTGCCGTAAGCGTTTAAAAATGCATTAAATATAATTAACAAGTAGTAAATGTTAATGTTTAACAGCTCATTCCGAATATGACAACCCTTGAAAATGAGTATACACCAAAGTAACCAATAACTCTGTTGAATCCACTGGCCCTTGATAATTGTGCCCATCACATTATTTTGCTTCTACCACTGCTCATCATATCTTCTTCCATTTTTCACGAGCACATCAAACATCCTGCAATTTCATCCCCCCCTTTTTTTTTTGAGCACATTAAACATACTGCAATTTCACCCCCTATTTTTTGAGTACTAAGCCCAATGGGCATAACTCGTACCACCACGGAAGGGGAGAGGAACCAGCGGAATGTGATAGGCAGTGGACGCATATTAGGGGGTCGAATACTGCTGCACTCAGGTGCGCTAAACACTTTGAGCTAGAAGCTCATGCGCACCTCTCTCACCCCATTTACCAGACCTCGACCTGGATCACTACTTCCCACTACACGAATGCAGATGTGTACTATCTCGCGAAATCGTCTGATATAGAAAGTTTTAGTGGGGTGTACACCTAATGTGTTTCATATAATTTGCTTTAAACACTACTAGGAAACAACTACCTTAGTAAGTAATAACAAGGAGTTGTGCAACACCAACAATTATAAAACCGTTTCTCATTAGGTAAAATAGACTTGGATTAGATTCTTATTGTATTCTATCATAAGCCACATTTATTTACAGGCCATTTAAATTTAAATCCCTTCTAATAGTTTCATCTATTGAGAAATAATTTCTAGCACAAATATATTTTTGTCAAATTCAATCAAATGACTCCCCTTGATTCCTGCAATACTCTTTCATGGTTTTCATCAAATATTCCTCCATGAAAACCATTTCTCATCTAACTCGTTGATTCGTCACTTTTTTCCCTACGAAAGTCCATTGTACCATCTAGTGACACTCTTCGTCTATATTATTCTTAGTATCCCTCTACCTATCATGATTATGTTACCCTCCATCTGATCTATTGTTCTTGCTAAAGTTTCTGATCTTTTTCTTACATGACCAAACTATCGGCAAGATGCTACTATCTTTTTCATAGTAAGTGCTACCCCAACTTTCACTCCCTTGCAAACAAGCACTAGAGAAACTCAAATCATGGGATTTCACTCTAGGATACACAACTCACAGGGTAACAAATCTTGTATAACTTAAGCTTAAATGCTCCCTGCCCTGCCCCACTCAATTCAAGATGCTTGTCACTTACCAAACAAGACTAGTATCAAACTTAAGCGATACTCTAGCCTCCTTCCTCGTCCTACAGTCATTATGTAATCCCGAATTCATATCCTAAACATCAAAATTCATCTTCCTGCCAAGGATTAAGCAACTAAACTTGGTTAAAAGCAAAAGCTACCTATGCGCTTTTGAAGCTAAAGTCTGCCCTAGATGTCCTGCTTGCAAGGTTCTTTCGGTGCATAATGTGCCCAACATTCCATGCGCTTTGTCCTTTCTACCAACAAGTTTTTATGAATTCATGTACACTAGATGGCTGAACAAACCCACCCACCAAGGGGATGTAATTACTCTTCTTCTACTGCTCTCCCCCTTGCTTTCCATTCTTAAATAAACACACTCCATTCTCTACACCTCACCCAAGCTTTTTGATCTTGTAATTCAGATTATAAAATGCAAGAATATGATACACACAGATAATATGCAATAATAGTTTCAGCCCAAGCCCCTTTAGGGCTGCATTATCCTACAATTGAATCCCGCTCACACTGTTTCGCTCAAACTTTAGCCTACCCTCTCCTTCCCCAAACCGAGACTTCGAACTTTGTAAACAACAATAGCTAAGCCTTTTGCCACTAGGTGGGGTTGGCTACCCCCAAACCAAGATTTAGAACTTCGTAAGAAAAAAATTGCATCATACTTCATTCAGCTAAGCAAAGCAAGGTAACCAGTTAACAGAGTAACAAGAATAATGAATTCACTCATACTGAAAAGAAAGTCTAAATTGTGCTTCTTGGAGTTGAATCGTTACATACTGTTAAGATTGTTTCAACTTTCAATAGCTAATTTGCAGCCTCTTGAGAACCAATGCAAACTGAATAAAATAGCATTGCAAAATCAATCAAGTCTACTTTATTTGCCAAGATACAGTACTTACTGCACCGCAGAATTAATTGTCCGAAAATTAAATCCCCAGAACTTCAAAAAGCACACTGTAAACCTGCGATTGCATGAAAACTTAATCATTGTGTGGCTTCTTTTAGATATGCAATAAGATCAGCACGCTCCTGGGGCTTCTTAAGACCAGGAAATACCATCTTCGTTCCCGGGATATACTGCACAAGAGAATAAAATTAAACACAAATCAGTAACACATTGTGGTAGAAAAGATTTCCAATGTCACATTGCAACATTACCATAAAATTTAACAACACAATAACACAACCATAGGTGCATTTGTTTGTTTTTTATAAGAAAAAGTACTTTGTGATAAAAAAATTCTTCTTAAGTTTGTGTTATGTATTTGGATAAGCTTATACCCAAAAGAGAGAGAGAGAGAGAGAGTAGGAAATAACTCATTTTCAACTTTTCTGAGGTGCAGGTTAGAAACTGATTGCTAATTATCATAGAAGTACTTATTTTAACCGCTAATCCAAAAATACCTACAGTAGAAAACACTAAATCTCGAAATCTGTAAGTAGCTTGTAAATGATTATTCTTAGAAATCACACCACATTACATCACAACATACCATGTCAACATTATTACATTATTCTATCTCTTTATTCTCTAATTTCTTGGTTCCCTGACTAAACCTCAGAATCTCAAGAGAAATATTTGTTGTACATAGTATCACAGCATCTACCCAACAAAGCATTCTTTGGCCCAGCAAGAAGTACTCAAGCCCAATGAAGATAAACAAGATAAGGACAGCAGCACAGGCCCAATTGCATCTGAGTACAAGTGAAATTGCTACTAGGCTCAGCTTCTGCTTACTCACTGTTTTTCTAGACACTTTACTATTTTGATGACTCACACCTCAGATTCCTTTACGGTTTTCATTCATAGATAGAGTAGAGAGTTTGTTATTTTTACAGGCTGTGTATACCGGATTTATAGGAATAAAAAATTTGGCTAGATTTGGTTTTTATCCTTCCGAGCTGTAGGTATACATTAGCAGGCTCAAGGAGCTGTATATACATTGTACATAGTTTCATTGATTCAGTGAATAGAATTCTCCAATTCTCCAATTATCCAGTCCATACATTTTTGCATCAGTTCCTGTTAAGGTATCAGAGCTCCACCTGGAGCTCTGCTGATACCCACATCTGGTATAACCATGCCGAAAAACACCTCACATTCATCCTCTAGCACATCTGCTGCTACACCCTCTCATGGAACGCCTGCATCGGTCACAAATACCTCACCAACAAATAACCATGACCCAACCCATCCCTCCTATTACATAGTGTATAGACATCCAAATCGACATGTGGTGATCACAGATGAAATTAGTGTAGATTTCAGTTATCTAAGTGTTAAACATAATGTTAACTAAAGATGAATCTACACTGTTATTGAAAGCTACATGTTGGTTCAACACTTCGTTAACTAAAATTTTATTTGAATTGCATTCACCACATGTTAACTTGGAGTGTCTAAATCTCTTCATACAAATAATGAAATAATCTCAACAATTACTATGCAGGATGGTGAAGTATATAATTCACACGCACATAATCAAGATAATTAATATCCATATTCAGTACAGAAACACTGAAACACTACTTTGTAACTACTGTACCTTCTTGGGGTTAAGCAAGTATTCATATAGAGTATTCTCCTCCCAAGTCACAGCCCTGTTCTTGTTAGCCGCAGAATAGGAGTAGCCGGGTGTGGTTCCAGATTGCCTCCCAAACAAACCGTTAAGATTCGGTCCTGAGTGAGAGAGATTGCCAACAATTTTTCCGTTTAGAAGAAAATAATAATAATAATAATGCATAACGACATTACCCAGACAGACAGGAAACAGAAAACTAACGGCATAACTGACTGCTAACAGAAATCAGTTTCAACCACCCGACACCAAAAAAATAACGAACAGAATACAAAGAACCGCAAAGAGAGAGAGAAGAAACAGAAGGGTGTATGGTCGAGAGAGTTATGGATCTAAGGGTATGCACCTTGTTTGTGGCCAGCGCCTTTGTCGACGGTGTGGCACTGAGCGCACTTGGTCTTGAAGATCTTCTCGCCGGCTTTGGCGTTACCGGGAGGAGCCTCTTCGAACGACGCCATTGATGAGATTGGGGGTTTGCTGACTGCGGAAGGAAGCTTCCAGAATACGCTGTTTTGACAGCAAGAACAAAACAAGGTAGTAGAAAATTAGGCGACGGAAATTGGGGGAAAATGCTAAATATAAGGAAACTGCTGCCGTGCCCTTCCTCTGCCAACCACGCTCTTCTGGAACCAACCCCAACCCTTTTTTTTTTTTTGTCGTTAACTCAATAAATATTTTTTTTAAAAAAAAATACCAATTTTATAAATCTATATCTGTGCTATTAATAATCCATACTCTTAACATGGGAGATTCCTTTCTATAATTGATTTTTGGTTTCAATTCCTAAAATATGTATGAAGTTAGAGAAATTGAGAAAAGATAAGAAAAGTTAATAGAAGTAAAGAAAAATAATTAAAAGATAAAAAATAGTTATTTATTTTAATTTAATTTTAATTTTTTAAATATAAATGAAAATAAATTTTAAATTTATAATTTTTTTTATAAACAATGGGCTTTAAGCCCAAAAAGAAATTAACTAGTATCTACAAACCGAGAGTTAGAATGCTCCAAGAAATCAGCCAAAAACTCAACCGAAATGCAGGTTGGCAACTTATCTAAAAATTTAACCTCAAAAGGTAAATTATGACCTACTCTTGCTTGCTTGTTAGCACAATTATTAGCTTCCCTAAACACATTTTTAACTGAGAAATATTTTTTGTATATTTCATTAATTGATATACTTTGACATTTTATATTTATGTTTCTTCTCTCTCCCCTTATTGTTTTACTTTTCTTTTTTTTTCATAATTTTTTTTTCCAATATTATTTTTGGATATTTATAATAAAGAGTGGTATAAATAATATTCTTCTTTTTAATTTCAACATTCCAATATTTTAAAAGCAAGTTCCTGGTTGTATGAATCAAGGTTGTCTGAGAATGGTAGGCCTAAGGTTCATGTACTATTCGCTGAAGCACATTACTTGAATCGAGTTCCAAGCATACATTCCTGAATCCGAAATTATGGCTAATTAGAAGGCCCCAAAAGGCTCCCCATAACTCAGCTGCTTTATTGGGGCAGTTTCCTATTTTAACACCTCAAGTTGCCATGAATCTCCCATTATGGTCCTTTGCTATGCAGCCATATGCTGTTTTCCCCATCTGTGTTGACTTTAATAAAGATTTAAAAAAAAAAAAAAAGTGGTCTTTAATTAATAACTTTTTATATTTAAAAATTAAAAGGAATTTTTTATAATATTTTATTAATTTCTTTTTAAGAGTTTATAATTAAACGATTTAATTTGAGACTGTTTATTTTTAATATTTAAAACATAAAAATTAATTGTTGCCGAAAAAACGAAAAATAATGTTTCTGTATTATGTCTTTTATAAGTAAATTATTAATGGCATATTTAATTATTAAAATAAAAAAAATCCACTTAAGTTGATTAAAAAAAAAAAAAGACAAAGGGAATCCTGCATGGTTTTAAAAACCAAATTGGTCAGTGATTCACTCGGGAAATTAATTCAAAATTTAATAATTCAATTGTGGTTGAATTGGATTAAAATTAAATTTGTATTTATATTTATATTTATATATATAATATATAATTATTTATACGAATTAAATATATTCAAATTATAAAAAATTATAAATCTAAAGTAAATCTGAAACATAATAAAAATGGTCTTCAAAAGGCCAAAAAAGATGTACATACATAAACAATACGACATTAAGTCGTAACTAAAACAAAGATAATATGCATAATTCATAGCTTATATCAATTCAATCTACCATCATATGCAGGCTCCTAAAGGAAGTTGTCTGCAAACCCTTTGTTTTCTTTTTCTTTTTTCAACCGAGTAAAACAATGTTGTTTTGCTTTTAAAAAATTAACTGAATTGGTCACTCTTGTGAATTGATATAGGTCTGACCTGTTCAACAATTTTTTATCAATTCATACGATTTATGTCTAGTTTTTTAAATTTCCATTTTTAATATTGTAACCGGACCAATCTAGGAACCATTCCTAGTCCAACCGGTTAGATCAACTAGGCCAGTTTAGTCTGATTTTCAAAACCATGGAGTCCTAAACAACCTGTGCGTCTTCGAATTTCAACATTATCGTATAGACACTTTCTCACCTTTTCACCATTGACCCCTTCTTTTTTTTTTTTTTGGACATGACCATGGATGATTCATTCAACAACAATGACAATAAAGTCTTATTCTATTGGGCCACAAAAGAAAAATTTAGTAAAACAAATATAAATTTTTGAATATAATATTCAAATGCAAAGTGTGCAAAATGAAATGTGTAACTAGTAGTCAGTTGATGATAAAATGGCCTAGATCAGGATCATGGGCTAGATTTGGGTCGACCCGCCTTGAGAATCAGGCGCCCCTTGATTTCGTGGCGCCATGGCAGTTGGGTTTAGCTCCTTGTAATCTTTCACCGTCTTTTGGGCCTTTGGCCCAACCTGAAGATAAAAAAAGAGAAAAATTGCCTACGGATGCTAAGTGGGCTGCCATGGGAGACAGAGTAGGAATCACAACTTTGCAACGGAAAAATTATCTTTGAAACTAAAAAAGATTTAAAAAAGAAGGGGTAAAATTATCTTTCCTAGGAAAAAGGAAAAATTATCTTATGCGTTAAATTCCAAATACTTACCATTGTCTAGCACTGCGACAAACTTCTAAATTCATGAATGATGCTAAACACCCCCTTCCCATATCAAACCTTAAATTTATAATAATTCTATCTCTCCCAGGATAGTAGTAACAGTATAATATTATTTCACAGTGACAAAATTCAAAAATTTTAAATAATGAGAACAAATTCATAATGGTTTTAAATCTTCTTTAAAATTTACTTATTTATTCTCATGATGCGAGCAAAATTTAAAACAAAAGAATGGAGGAGATGATCAATAGCTATATCATGTAATGAAAAATGAGATTAATTTTATATATTATTGGTGTATAAAATGAGTTTTAGGCTATCATTCAATCATGTTCTATTATGTATCTAACTTTTAAAGTCATAATTATAACAATAAATATATTTATTAATATGATAATATATGATTAAATATATATAAAAAATTATATTAAAAGTACATTAAAATTAAATTCATAGAAAAATTTAAAATTAGGTGGGGGCATATTCCCTTCTTTCCTTCAACTTGGATCCATCCGTGCTATCTAATGTGCTTCTCCAATATGTTATTAAGTAAAATTCCATTTTGATTAAAAAAAAATGTTGTAGAAGATATTACTCTTATAATTCTAGAGATGAAATATTTATGGTTACTTCTCTTTCTAATTAACAAATACATTTTTCGAGAATCAAATTTGTGTTCCTCATCCTTATGAGAAGAAATTCTTATATGTTAATAGAATATTAAATTGGATATACTTTTGATCACTTATAAAATGATATTTTAACTTTAAGTGTTTAGAGGAGTGAGGACCCATAACTAATTATAAAATATTATTCTTCAAGAGATTAGAATATATTCAACATGGTATTTTATGATCACGTAAAAATTTCTCCTTTAGCAAAGACTAAGTTATTCACCATTCATCTAATTATTGGTTATTAAGATAGATTCCCCACGTCACTCTATTTGCAGTTGCACAAGCTGTTTTATATCAATTTCAGGTTCGGACACTTCGCGTCCGTTCTATTGTACTTCTTGGAATACAACATCTTCCGTCTCAAGTCAATGCACATACTTTATAGTCCAAATATGAAGGGTATATAAATGATTAAACGCAAAATTATCGTATCATCTCATAAGTTCTTGAAAAAAATATACTAAGAGTCAGTTTGGCATGCAAGTATAAATAGAAAAAAAAAAAAAATTGATGAGATATATGAATAATTATATATGAATTGAGGATAATAGTAATTTAACCGCTATCTAAACGACACATTCACGGATATTTCATCCGTAGTTTTTATTTTATTTTTCAAGGACACTAATCCAAAATAAATAAATAATTAATCTATTCAGTGATTGGAACAAAGTGTGAAATTCACGTTGTAATAAAAGATTGCCCATCAAATCAACAGCAATATTTATTATGAAGGAAGCCAGAGATCGGAGCATATTCTGCCGACAACCAGGTCAAGCGGTCAACAATTTTGGAGGCCAATGTATTCTTTTATATGTGAAGTTTCCTATCTTCTTTCCTCTCCTTTTTTTTTTTTTAAGTGAAAGTTAACAACTTTTATTATATGATGATTTAATAAAAATATTCTTTTTTTATTTAATAAATAAAAAATAAATATTTTTATCCAAACATAATATAATAAAATTATTAATTTCTACCAAAAGAAAAAAGGAAAAAAAGTTGGCAAAACCCTTTATATATACGCTTAAATCATCTCGCCACCTCGGTGGGTGCTTTCAAATATCCAAGGCTTATTACACAAATCATGAATGAAATTTACATCTGCCAGTTCACCTAGTATAAAAGTATGGGCGATACATCATTCTCGAAAATATTTGATTTCACTTTATAAGTTACTACATAGGATTTATTCTATCTAACACTTTAATCATATGCATGCACAAGAATTAAGAAACTCAAAATTAAAGCTTAATTATGATGCATATTTACTAAATACGCTTATATGATATCACACTATATTTTTTGATTAATGGTATGCTTAAAATCATGTAAAGGATAAAATTAAAATTTAATAATAAATACTTTATCGATTGGAGAAAATGATAGATAAATGAACCAAAGGTAGTAAAAATAGTATTACTCTTAATATAGTGTCATATAAACGGTGAACTTCAGCTAGTCGATCCGAATTGCTCTATAGATTGAATTTGTCACAAAATGACATAGCCAAAGTGTGAATCGGTTTGAGTTGTCCAGTTTTGGTGAAAACCAGTTATCTGGTTAGTTTAATCAAACCACCAAGTCATGCCTGCTTTTTTTTTAAAAAAAAATTAACTTTTATAGAAAATAATAGATGACTTTCCCCTGTTAACACTCAACCATTTGGGCCTGGAAGGAAGAGTTATATCAAGAGTTTTAGTCATCCTATAATTAAACATTTGACTTCTATTTCCTTCATTATTTAATGTGGGGCTAAAATAATAAGAGTCATTTTATAACTAAATATTTGATTTCCAATTCCTCCGTAATTTGATGTGAAACTAAAATAGTGAAAAGCAAGCTACATATTCTTCATATGCTTACAATACAAATGATATATCTTTCATTTTATAATCAATATATTTTTATTTATTTATTTAATTATAATTGATTCAATCGGTTCAACCAATAACCTATTGGTTGAACCCATGATCTAATGACTCGATGCTTTGGCCGAGTTGAGCATCGCGTTGAGTTTTATAACTACATATAAAAGTATAGCCGACGAAGAGCCAATATATGTGCTAATCCTTGTTCAAGCTTAATCGAATCGCACAAAGAAAAATATATGAAGTTAGAGTGATTTTTCACTACACACCTGCTCCCAAATTCCAAATAATAATAATGATGTTAAAAGAGAACATGCATGGCATGCGAAACGCTCACAAAAATATATATTAATCAAGTGAGAGTGAATTTTCTTTGCATACCTACTAAATTTTGATGATCATATTAAAAAATAGAACATGGCAAGAAAAAACACGTGTTTTTTTTCCCTTTGTTTTTTAATTTCTCACAAAACACGAGTATGTTTCTGGTATAAATCAAAGGCAAAGAAGAAAACAAGCCATAATACTTTAGTTTTTTCCTTAGGCAAGAGTAATAATATGAATAGGCGGGGGCGGCTAACGTTTTTCAAAAACATGTGTAGACTAAATAGTTAAATATTTTTTGAATTTAATTTAAATGCACTAATAGTATAAAATAGTTTTCCACTGTCAGCCAATAGAAATAATAGAAAGTGCTAACTCATACAAATAATTATCCATTATAATGAGGGACCTATCATGATTTTTCACTTTTTCCTATTTTTGTTAGTTGACAGTGTAAAACTGTTTTACACTGTCAGTATATACCAATTAAACTCATATTTTTTTTTACAAAATGTTATTTATATCTCTTGCTTAGACTATAGATGGTGTAGGAAATACATAAAATAAAAAATTAATTAAAAAATCCAGAGTGTTTTATAATATGTAATGTGATTTGGTGTGGACTGACTTTGTTGTTCAAGAGTAATGTTTAAATAATAACATTCTTCATGACCGAAAGAAAAAAAGTGTGCTGCAGTGCACCTGGTTAAAATTGGTGCACCACGCACTATATGATCCAATAATAAAGATTGATGATATATTCATACACCTAGTACATTGTAAAAGTTTTCAATCTCTCTCTCTGAGCTTCCCACCCATGCTTCATCTTCTCCTCTCGTTGATGCCACTGCCATCCCCTCAATGCCACCCTATGGTCAATGACACCACTGCCATCACTTACCCCCACCTTCGGGTATTGGCACCTCCCACTACTAGAAATGCGCTAATTACTAGCGGATTTATTGACGAAAAATTGTCAAATATAATTTTACCGACGGTATTATCATCAAACATAATCCATTGGTAAGAAACACATCGGTAATAAAAAAAGTGAATATGATCGATAAAAAATGGAATATGTTAGTAATAATAGTGTCAACAATCGTCATTGACGATATAAACCGACGAATTATTAATAATTATCGATACAAGATGGAAAAATGAAAATAATATTTTATTTTATAAATTTATCGATGAAAAATTCATCGGTAAATAAAGACAATTTATTTATTTTTTGTTTTAATTGTTAATATTTAAATATTTCAAATTATTATTTTAATTCTTCGCAAATCTATATAAATAAAAAAAATATTGATAATTCTAAAAACATAAAAATAGAAGAAATTAAAAAAATCATTAATTAAATAAAATATATACAATGTTATTTTAAAATAAAAATTATCAATAATGAAAAAATAAAAAAATGTCACAGTATAATTCTATAAAAAAAAAATCCTAAAATCTATAGGTACTAATTATTGTCAGTATTCGACATGCCATCGTCTCTGTCTCCGAATGGGTGGCGGTGTAGAGAAGGCTGAGACGATGGAGGTGGAAGCAGAGGTGGTGGAGGCTGTGCATCGGACGAAGAGCTACCACTCTGTATCTACTCGAGATAGTTGTACATGATCATCATCCACTACTCCATGGATTGTATCTGCTATGTTCATCGCTTTTTATCCATCTCATGGCGCTCATATTAGTTTCATGTACCTTCTATCAGCTTCCTCGAGTTGTTTCTACACTGATTCATTCAGTGCATGAACTGGATCGTGGATGTCCTCTGCATCGATCCTAACAAGCCCCAACTCCAAACATAGAGTTTGAGAATATGACTTGTTATAAGAGGTCTCCATCCCATAGACTTGTAGCAGTTGTGATCGTCTAGGCCCATATCTTGCCATCCCTAACAAGTGAGTCAGCAGGAATGCTCCCATCCCTTACTATGATTGTTATGATCAGGTCTTTGTTAGCCATTAGGTGAACTCATGCTATAATTAGAAGAAACAAAACAAATCAAATTTAAAGAATAACAACTATAATAAATTGAAAGTATTGAAAACTAAAATTATAAGTAGTTACGTATGTAGTCTCCAACTGGATATCAACTCACTGGATCTTGTCCTGCTTCCAGGTGTTGGACTCCCGGAACAGCTCCCCTTAAGTCGGCAGCCTGGTCATTGCTTTCTCTTACATTTCAAATAATTTTCACGTGATCATATAATATTTAATATGAAAATTGAATAACTACATGAGTAAATAATGATTTACCATCCTCAGCAGTATGCCCTCGATGGTAGTGGAGCCTTTAGTGTGTAGAGAGCCTTCGTAGGCTGATCCTCTATTGTTCGGGCCTTCACTTGCTTCGCCTTAAAGGCAAGCGAGTCCTAATAGGCCTCAGTGCCTAAAGGATCTCATCCATGAGCCAATGGGTGCTAGCGCTATTCTTGTGAATGTCATAAAACATATCATGGAGGTGCTTTTCGGCCCTAGTCCTCCACACCCTATAGATGGAAGCCTCCTCACATGGATCAATAATAAATATATGTTGCATATATATAATACAAAAGTTAGCAAAATTGTAATAAATAATCATGCATAAGAATTAAAGTCAAAACTAATAATTAAAAAAATGATTATTTTACCTTCCATTCTTTCCACCACAACTATTGTATGGCCTCAGGGGCTTGCAAAAAACTGGTATACGGAGCATAAAAATTCTCCTTGAATATCTTGGTAATCTTGCACAGTTGCGGCAGTAGTGGAATCCAACTATGTCATAAATAATAGATTATGTCAAGTATCTATTTGTTAAATTTTCTATCATAATTAAAAATTTATAATAAATTAAAATTTTAAATTACTTACCAGGATTTACTATTATATCTAAGCTTCACGCGTTGGATCGTGGAGCCTTGTAAGCAGGTGGACGAGGAAGCCTGAGCACCCTATGAATCAAGCTAATTAGGGATAGGGGAAAGTGCATTACCGGGTACAGGTGAGGTGCGGGCCTCACTTACTGTAGGCGGGGGTGGAGATGGAGAAGACTAAGGGGGGGATGGAAGTTAAGGCCCTGACTCCACATACCTAGGGTTGGTTATCATAACAAACTCCCAAGTATGTGGAGAATGACCAGGAGGTGGCGGACGGGGCATTAGTAGCAGGAGCAGTGGATGCGAGCGTAGTAGAGATGCTGGGTAGGGCAAGAGTTCGAGGGGGTAGACCATACTTTCTCGATCTATCATTACCTTGTCTGGAACTAGGTTCTCGTTTTGCCATAAGCGATCTGTATATTATGTACAAAATTGAAAATATAATATATATGTTAACTAAATAAAAACACAACACACTTAGCATATCAATAATTATGTAATTCTAAGAATATTTTAAATTATAAAAAATATTTAAGCAGAGTCTCCCTTTAAATTACAAGCCTTTTCAAAAATTAGTTTAGCATTTCAACACAAATAACAATTATTTATTACATAATAATAATTATTTAATTCAAAAAATATCCTAAATAATTTCAAAAATAATTTTTTCAAAGAATAATTATTTAATTTAGTATTTCAACACAAATAACAATTATTTATCGGAAAAATTATTTCACTAGTTAAACACCAATAAAAAATACATGTAATTATGCAAATTAATAGTTAATCTTAAAAATTGTTTTAGAGTGCATCCCCTTATTTTACATCATACATGCACACAATATCATAGCACACAATTCAAATAATGGGAAAGAACTCTAAGCCTTCCCCCAACCATCAATCTCATCCTATAATTCTATTCTAGAAAATTGAAATATATAATACTTCAGAAAACGTAAAGTTAAAAAGAAATATAATATACATACTTAATACACCATGAAGCTCAAATAAATGAATACACCATAATGGAAGTGCTCTAAGTGCTCCAAATGAGATCTTTAACAATTCAAAATAACAAAATAAGTTAATTAACTAACTAAGAAACAAAAAATTTTGAGTAAGTAAATGGAATTAAAAAAAAGGGGCTAAACTTAAAAACTAAACTGATTAAAATGTTAAATAATGTTCGGAAGCAAGGGAAAAGCTTATTAAGAGGCTTTTCTTTCGAACTGAGATAGGGAATCCTACAACTGCTTTACGGCAAGGATTGGTGGTTGCACCGGATTGCACGGCAAGTGTGGGTATACTTGCAAGGACTCCGACGCTCAAGTCAGTCAGAGTAAGAGGTAAGTTTGCATAAGAGTTACGCGTACCTGTTTCGGCGATGGGTTCCCTTATTTGTAGGAGGGAACAATAACGGCTTTCCGAGATTCTCGCATAATGGTCTCAGATTGCATACGTTACTTAATCCGGTCTCGTGACGTTATAGAATCTGGACTTTAATGCTTCATTAATGAGAGCGGACTCATGGAGTAATTTCCAATCGGTATTGGTATAGGCCATAATCGCTTGTGGACCTATTTGGAGTTTGTGGGCCCTTTTGGACTAGACTATAACAGTGCCTCCAAATCGATTTAGCATGATAATGTCGAATATCAAGTTTCTATTTCAAGGTCATTGAAACAAAGTCGGGTTTTCAAGGAAGGATCTCGATGTTGCTTGGCTAGATCTCTATAGCCAGTCGTAATCAATGCTTGCCTGAAGTGATCATTTCTATCATGGGGTTGTCAAAGGTCATATCTTTTCTCCTTGAGATGACACATGTGGTTATGGTGCCTCATTTTTCATGCCTTCATGATTTGAACTAATAGGAATTCCTAATTTTGTCCTCATGCTAAGGTGGAATAGGACATTTCTGCCCTTCGCGACCTTTGGGTTATGCGGCAAAGGGCGTGTGCTTTCCTTTAAATGCCAACTGCTTCATTTCTTGTTTTTGAGTTTCAGTTTTTCACTTATTCTTCCAAACTCTTGCTTGAAGCCTTTGGAGAACCACCACCCCCGAGAACGACTGCTTGTTGCGTATTCAAAGATCGATTTCCAACAAAGAGTCCCGCATTTTAAAGGTATGCCTTCCCTTTTTAGGTATAAAGAACATTCCTGTCGTTTTAGTACTTCAAAATAGGGTGGTTCGCATAACACCACCGTACTATTCCATTTTGCTCCACTGTTGAGGGGGTTATTCCTCTTATTGATTCTCCTTCTCCATCCATTTCAGGCAGTTCTCCACCTGATTCCAGCGGTTCTCTTGCTTTTACAGGGAAAACCACCATAGGAATGTTTTTACTTGTTTTCTGAGTTATATTTCCGATTTTGTTAACTATAGAGATGGTTCTTCATGTGCAGGTTAGTTCTGATGGTAAGGAAACAATCACTTGTCTTCCCTTCCGCGATTCCACCGATATACAGATGGGTTGACTCTAAGGTCCTAGGAGTTCCATGTAGAGTTAACTCGGAATTCCTCAAATCCCTTTGCGAAGAGCACCTACTGACTCCGGAAAGAGAATATGAGGAAGAATATGTTTTAAAAGCTTCAAGCTCCAACGAGAAAGTTTGCTATATCAATCTCGAGGATGGTCTGAGATAGCTGTGGATGTACGACGTTCTTATCTCCAAATTTGGCATTCGCATCCTTTTTACTCATTTCTAATTTACCATCTTAGAGCGAACCGGAGCTGCCCCATCCCAACTTCATCCCAACAGCTGGGCCATGATTCAAGGATTCTAAATTATATATGAATACCTCAAGATTCCTCCCTCACCGAAGGTGTTCTTCTCATTGTTTACACTTACCTGCGCTAGTGGAGGGGGTGTAACCACGAGGTGGCTATCATTCTGTGCTCAACCAAATCAGAAAGTATTCACATTGTATGAAGAATCTTTCCACCACTTCAAACCATTTTATTTCAAAGTATTCGGAGCTCCGAACACAATTCTATTTTGGGAGAACCTTGAAGGAGACTTAAGAATCAATTACTTCTGGAGCAGACACTTCGACATTCCTCGAGTGAATGAAAATGAACTTTTTTCCGAGGGACGAGTGTTGGTCAATTTTCTCCTAGCGAGGTTTGGAAAGGAAAACTTGAATTTAAAACTCATAGTTGGGGTCGAATTGCCACCCACTACAGCCTACTTAGGTTAAGTTCAATCTTTTACTCTATTGACCCTGTCTTGATATTGTATGTAAACTAATCTTGATCTTTTATTGTGGAGAGAAAATGGCTCCGAGTCTGCATCAGATGTCCTCCGACGTAGCATCCTGAACAAAAGGCCCCATGAAGATGATGCGAGTCGATGTCCCCGACCTGATGATCCAATCAATCCTGGGTTATCAGCTACTGATGTTTCTGACCCCGAGTTGCCACCCACAAAATCTGCCCCCGAAGTCCAACCTTCAAAGAAACAGAAGGGGAAGAAAATTGTGAAAGAAGTGATCCGAGTTGACATTGAGGATGGCGCCACCTCAGAGACCGGTCCAGAAGATAATGTCCTTATAAGGACTTTCCCTTACACCGACTTTATGGACAAGGCATTGACCACGCCTTCCGTTTTGGAGCAAATCGAGTTGGATGATGAAGGAATTGTGAGTAAGATGCAATGAATGGGTCGAATGCTCTTAAAGTCGATGACCATCCTTAGATGCGCAGAACCTACTGTTGCTGTTGGTATCCAAGCTTCGAAAGAAGTAAAGGATCTCGGGAAAAGCATCCGTCTTCTTAAAGTTAATAAATAAGCCCTGGAAGAAGAGAAAGATAAGTTGGCATCCGAGATGGCTGAATTAAGAGAAGCTATCTAGCTAAAGGACCAGAGCCTTAAAGAGAAAGGCCTTCAACGTGAGGAATCGGCCAAATGGATATCTAAGCTGGAGGAGTCCAATGCCACAGCATTTGAAGAAATAAAGAAATTGAAGGTGAACAACAATGAGAAAAGTTGGCCTTTGATATCGAAGATAACATCTTGGCACAATGGCAAGTTATTTGTTCTGGGGCCGACCTTAGTGAAATCGGCCTCGACATACATGTTAAAGATGGCCGTATTGAAATTGCCCCACTAGAAAAGGATGAAAACGACACTAATGCTGATTAAGGTGATGATGCTAATCTGGAAGTATGATGATGATTTTTTTTTTAAATGACATTCCTTGACTTTCGAGATTATTGTAAGGACCTTCCCTGACTTTTGGGACTATTGTAATGACATTCTCGGATATATGAAATTTACTATTCACTTAAATTGTATAACTTGAAGGAATAGTATATTACCATGAATTTACCTAAATTATAAATTTGACTTTTTGACTGTTTGAGTCTTCCGCCATAATTTTCAATAACTTGGTTAAGATTAGATTCCGAGGTAATAATCTGGATTACATAAATGTGTATGGAGTTTAATCTTGAACGTGTGTTTTCGACTAAGGGATGATCAATCCCTTAGGATTTATAAAATGTGGAATAAAAATCAAAACACTTTATTCATAAAATTGAGAAAACCAAGTAGCAGTGTATTGATGTACCACTTGGCCCATAAAAGTTTCACCTTGTTAAAACCTCCTCGAGAAAAATCCAGTGGGAAAAAACCCAAGGTAGGAAAAAGAGTACGATAACTCGCATAGTTTATACATAAAATATTCTCAAGTTCGAACTATGCCATGACCTCAAAACTTGAGAGCTAGTTAAAGTAGACAATTTATATGCCCTTTTTCCCAAGACTTCAATAATCTTGTATGGTCCTTCCCAATTTGCTGCGAGTTTCCTATGGCCTGGAATAGGTAGTCTGATGTTGGCCTTTCGTAAAACTAAATCTCTTTCCTCAAATTTACGAGGCACTACAGAGGAATTATATCTTTTTGCCACCCTTTGTTTGAGGGCCTACTCCTTGATATATGCTATTTCTCTGATTTCACTAGATAGGTCGATTTCCTCCCTTATGGATTGAGGCTTAGTATTTTGGAATACCACCCTCCGGCTTGGTTCTCCCACCTCAACTGGAATCATAGCATCTACCCCATAAGTAAGTTTGAATGGGGTTTCATCTGTAGTAGAATTAGGAGTTGTCCGATATGACCATAGAACACTGCTGAGTTCATCTGCCTACACCTTTTTTTTTTTTTTTTTTTTATCTTCAAGCCTCTTCTTCAATCCTCGAAGTATTACCTTCTTTGCCGCTGCTACTTAACTATTGGCTTGTGGATGTTCCACCGATATAAAATGATCTTTAACCTTGTAACTCAAAAGGAAGTCCTAGAATTTTTTGTCGGTGATATGTGTCCTGTTATCCATGATTAATGATTTCGGGATTCCACATCGAGTGAAGATATTCCGTCAAACAAACTTCTGAGCTTGTACAGTTGTAATGGAAGATAATGGCTATGCTTCAATCCACTTTGTAAAGTAATCAATGGCGACAATCAAATATTTCACCTGTTCTGCGTCCATGGGAAAAGGACCTAAGAGATCGACTCCCTATTTAGAGATTGGCAATGGGGACATTATCGTTGAAAGCTCTTCCACTGGTGCTACATATAGGTTGGCATGTTGTTGGCACTTCAAACATTTCCTTACCAATTTCACAGTATCTTGAGTCATCATAAGCCAATAGTAACCTACCCGTAAAATTTTTAGGGTGAGTACCTTTCTGCTGGGATGATGCCCAAAGGATCCTTCATGAACTTCTTCTAGAACAGGAGTAATTTGCTTTGGGCTAAGACATTTTAACAAAGTCTAAGATAAACCTCTCTGATACAATTGGCCTCCGATTATAGTGTAGTATGAAACTTCCTTGGCTAATTTTTTTGCACTGATAAGATCGCCGGGTAGAACTTCACTTAACAGATATTGCATAATTGGAATCATCCAACTCAGGTTTTCTTCAACCTTTAACACTGAAACAAGTTCTGCTATCAAGGGGTCTTCAAAGTCTCCTAAATTTGGCTTTTATTATTCCCTCCCGATTTGGTGCTGGCGAGCTCAGAAAGAATATCAGCTCAGATATTTTCTGACTCGGGGACATGTCGAATTTTAGATATATCAAATCTTCTCATCAGATCCTTGACCTTAACCAAATATTTCTGTAGCAATGGATCCTTCGCCTGGTACATTTCGGACACCTGTGACGTTACAATTTGGGAGTCACTGCAAATTGTAAGTCATATTACTCCAATGTCGGTAGCAAGTTGAAGGCTAGCTATCAATGCTTCGTATTCAACTTCATTGTTAGAAACTGGGAAATCAAATTTAATAGATATTTTGACCATGATATCACCTTTTTTTTCCAAGATAATCCTGACTCCACATCCCTTGGTGCTTGACACCTTATCTACATATCATGTCCAAGTTGGATTGCTGATTTCTTCATCCATCATTTCAACGAGGAAATCGGCCAAGACTTGAGCTTTGATTGCAGACTAAGGTTCATATCGGATATCAAATTCTGATAGTTCAACTGACCATGTTACCATTCTACCCGCAAGATCCAATTTTTGGAACACTTGTCGAATGGGTTGGTCCATTCTAACGATAATTGTGTGAGCTTGAAAATATTGTCGAATGCGACAAGTTGCAAAAACAAGAACTAAGGCTACTTTCTCCAACTTCTGATATCGAACTTCTACTCCCTGTAAGGTATTATTGACAAAGTACACCAGAAATTGTTGCTTATTATCTTCATGGACTAAGACGCCGACTATGGCGAAGTCCCTTACCGAAATATACAAGTACAACGGCTTTCCTATCTCGGGTTTGCATAAGATCGATGGGCTTATCAAGTAAGACCTGAATTATTAGAAGGCCGCTTCACATTTCGATGTCCATTCAAAATTGCTCTCTTTCTTTAATAAGAAAAAGAAAGGTGAAGCCTTCCATGCTGAAGCTGCTAGAAATCTTGAAAGAGAGGCTATCATTCTTGTTAAATGCTGGACCTCTTTCATATCACCTGGACTTTTCATCATAATGATGGCCCTGTATTTATCGGGATTTGCCTCAATTCCCCGATGCGTGAGCATAAAGCCTATAAACTTTCCAGCTTCGACAGTAAAAATACATTTTCGAGAGTTTAACCTCATCCTATGCTTCCGTGAACATGAAAAAACTATTTCCAAATCATGCAGAAGTTTTTCTTCCGTCTTTGTTTTTACCAACATGTCATCTATATAGACTTCCATTAAAACTTCGATGTGTTCTGCAAAAATTTTGTTCATTAACCATTGGTATATAGCTCTTGCATTCTTCAACCCAACAGGTATTACTTTATAATAGTAATTTCCCATGGGAGTGATAAATGTTATTTTTTCCTTATCTACTGGATGCATTAGAATTTGGTTATAGCCCAAGTATGCATCCAAAAAAGAAAGGAATCGAAACCCTGACGTTGCATCTACCAATCCATCAATACTTGGTAATGGGTAAGAATCCTTTGGGCAGGCTTTGTTAAAGTCGGTATAATCAACGCACATTTGCCACTTCCTATTAGATTTTTTAACCATCATAATATTCAACAGTCAAGTCGGATAAGTCACTTCTCGGATAAAGCCTGCATCCAATAGGTCTTGAACCTATTTTTGAACTTCCCGTTCTTTTTTGGAACTCATTTTCCTTCTTTTCTAAGCTATAGGGCGAACATTGGGAAAAATTGATAACTGATGATTCATGAAATCTAGATCAATCCCGGGCATGTCAGCTGCCGTCCAAGCAAATAGCCTTACATTTTCCTTCAAAAGAGTAATGAGATTCTCTCATAGAGAATATGAGAGATTTTTGCTAATCCGGGCTATGTGAAATGTTTCTGAGCCAATTTGAACTTCATCAGTTCTCCACCAAGCTCTGGTTGTTTAGCTTCCGTCCGACCTTTGACATCTAGGTTGATTAACATGACCTTCAATGAAGTCAGAGGTCATACTTCTTCTTCCTTTGTTGCCTTCTTGGCAATTTCCAAACTTGCATTGTAGCATTTTCGAGCTGTAACTTGATCAGCTCTTACAGTAGCTATCTCTCTATTATCATCAAAAAACTTCATCGTCAAGTAAGCAGTAGAAACAGTGGCAAAGTTGGCCTTTCCAAGATAAGATTGTATTGGACGGGTAGTCCACGACAAGAAAATCGACCTTACAGTCTGGGTATTAGGTCGGCTCCCCAGAGTTATATGCAGAGTAATAAATCCATCAAGGTATACCTTCTCCCCAGAAAAACCAACGAGTTCCTCCTTGTAACTCTGAAGGTCAGAATTTTTTAATCTGAGTTTGTTGAAAGCATCTTGGAAAATGATATCAGCTGAACTTCCCTAGCCAATGAAAACCCTTTTAACCTCGACATTTACCATTTTTACTTAAATGACTATAAGGTCGTCATGCCCAGGGACAACATCCTCAAAATCGAAATTTGAAAAGATAATTTCTGGAGTAGTAGGCAATTTGTGAGTTTTCTTCATCTTTGCCAATGATAAGCTCAATACTTCCTGAAGATGTTTCCTTCGGGCAGATTTAGTAGCACCACCTCCCACGAACCCTCCAACGATGACAGTGATTGTTCTTGTGATGGGTTCCTCATCTTGATTGTCATAAACCCGAAGATTATTCGAGTCCCTCTGTGACCGAGGGTTTCTCCTTTCATCATCCTTCAAAGGTGAAGCCTTTCTCTTTCGCGGGCTTCATTGGAAGGCAATATATCTTGCCAACCTGCTCTCTCGAATGATTTGCTCCATAGTGTATCGAAGATCATAACAATCTTCCATCTTGTGTCCAAAGCCATTATGATATTTACAGAATAAGGACATGTTAATATTAGCCCTTACCCAAATTGCCTTTGGCTTTGGGAATCTTTCTACCTATCCAACTTCTCTGTACATACCAGGAACACAATAGCGGTTTCCAGGTGGCAAAATGGCAAAAAATGCTTCAAAAGAGCGAGAGAACAAGAGCAAGGGGAGAGAGAGCAATGACAGAAATGAAGAAGAAAAAGAAACAGGCTTGCATTTTAACGAACTATTTCTTTTTAACCGACAAATTATCCGTCGGTAATAAGTTAATTTAATATTACCAACAGATTTTCTGTCGATAAAATGATAATGAAATGAATCATTTCATTAATCGAATATTATCGACGGAAAATTCGTCTATAATATGGAAAATGAACAGACAATGGCGATCATTTGCAATTTTCAAATAACAATTGATAATCCATCGGCAACATTAAAAAAAATTAATATTTGAATGAAAATTTTGGAAAATATTAATTAAATTCTAAATTACTGATGAATTTTCGATTGATAATATATTAATTTATTAAATTAAATTATAAGGAATAATTATTACTTACTTGCCGATTTTCCGTCGGTAGTAGTTTGATGCAATTAGGCACGAACATTTATTGATGGTTTCACTGATGGAATATCAATCTATTAGTAAATTCCCATATTAATAATTTATTTAATTTTAATGGTTTTTAAATTAAATTATTGATGGTTTCACTGATGGAATGTCACTGATGAATTATAGCCGTCAATAAAATCTATCAGTATTTAACAAATTTCTAATAGCATCTGGGCAATGGCAAAAGATCATTAGGGTAGAGCGGGTACCCCCGAAAAGAAATTTGTTTTTTACTCTATATATGCTGCCCTCCAAAAATAATATATGTAATTATTGTCACTATGAGGAAGTTAATATATCTTGTTATATAAGAGAAAAAAAAACCTACTAATATATAATAAGCCTAAGATTTTTTTAACCCATTTCACTCTTTTTTTTTCTCATCCACACCTATTTCAAAAGTTAGAAATAGAAAATACCCAAAAATTTATTTGCATAAAGATATATGAAAGTAAGAATAGACACATGTGAAATTGTTGATTTGCATATTAGTATTTTAAAATTTATTTAATTAATAAGTTTGCCCCCCTAATTTTTAAATCATCTTCCGCCACTACCTTCAGGCCAACCCAAGAGCTTTGGCAAGTCCAATGGGCTCATCTTCTAGCTTGAGCTCGACCCTTAAACATAGTCGTGACATTCCATTCCTTCCATTCCATACTTCACTACACTTCAATACATGCACTATTTCAATCCTTTCTTTTGTGTGGGTGATGCACATTAGTGGTGATTACAGAGCATGTTTCCTCAGACTCTGATGGATGAAGAGGATATCCCCTTCGGGGTATTGCGGCGGTGCACATGAGAGTGGGGTGGTTGCTCTTGGTGGTAGGCGGAGGAGTGGGAGCTGCCATGATGCAAGAGTGGCATTGACAATATGGTTATGGGAAACGGGTTCCGGCGGCGTCGAGTATTAGTGTTCCGATGGTGGCTGGAGGAGGGGGAAATCGTTGTTTGGACATGGTGTGGTGAGAGAGGGGAGGGTTGGAGAGTTTAGAGTGGATCACGTATAATCGGTGAATCACTACACCATTATTTGTTAGCCATCAAATGAATAGGGTGCATCAAGCATGATAATATCCATGATGCATCTAAGACAGCACTAAAATAATAATAATAATAATAATAATAATAATAGCGTTTCTTCCATTTTATGTTAGAATTTAAAAAGAAATCTTAACTAGAAGGAACGTGACGTGAGCATCAGAGATATCTTTGCAGACTACAAAAAGTTGGAACAATTATCAATTTTTGCAAACCATTTTCTTATGAATTATGTTATTTGTATTAAAATCTTTTGACTTTGATATTAATTTACTTTCATTCACTATTGGATAGGGGGTGAAATTTAGATCAAATGAAGTTTATATCCTATCAAATGATGGATAGAAGTAATTTGACACAAAAATTGAGAAAATTTTAGTACATATAACATTTATCTTCTCTTATTGAGAGAAGTATGATATAAGGAACAATAAATAGTATTTTGATTAATTGATATCATTTTTATGCGTGCCACGAAAAGGGTGAAAGAGATGTATATTATGTTTTATGAAGGAAATAAAGATATATTATAATTTTAATAGATTTAGTAAAATATGGTGTTTTGAAAAAAAAAAAAGAACTCGCAGTAAAAACCAACAAATTCTTAGAATTTGTATAAGAATTTGTGGTGTTGTACTGCGAGTTCAGAGTTTTAGCTGTCCTTTATTGTGATTTCAGAAAAAATAAAAATAAAAAATTAATGAAAGCTTGCTTATAAATAGCATGACATTCTACCGGATTTATTGCAAAGAGTTTCTCAGTATTCTCAGTATTTGATAGGCAGTTCATAGTATTTGAAAATATTTAAGAGTATAAGATAGTTTGAAAAAAGTGAGTGAAAAAATATGGATAGTAATATAATTACTGCTATTATATATTTTAATGGTTCTATTGTAATATCTGATAAAAGTGTAATATTTGGGTGTGAGTATCCTACATGGATATATCTTCCAGATACTATATCATTAGAGGAACTAAAAGTGGAGTTTTGTCAAAGTATAAATATTAGTTTTGAGAAAAAATGGAAAAAATACGATATAGGTATCTAATTTCGAGTAGTTACAATCAACAATAATAGGGATATGAGAGTAATATTTAGGATGTCGCCAATATCAAATTTTCAATAAAGTCATGGAGTTGTATGTTGACTTCGAAAAAATTATTGCTAAAGCTAGCTCTAGCTCATATCCGGATACCAATATTACGATGAATTTATTCCCAATTCATACCTGGTAAGTGTTATTATAATTTAGTGTCCTAATTTTTATTCCAAAATTAATATGCATTTTATTTTATTATAATTATTATTGTTTATTATATAAAGTATGCTCTACACTTATCTCTAGTTGAGGATCCTGTGTATCAGAAATATATATAGTTAATGATCTTTATTAATTATTATTCTTTTTATTATTATTATTGTTATTATTATTTATATTACTATTATTGTTATTGTTGTTTTTGTTATTATTATGATTATTATTATTATTATTATTATTATTTCTATTGTTATAATAATTATTATTATTGTTATTAATATTTCTATGATTATTACTATTATTATTATTAATATTAATATTAGTATTAGTATGATTATTTTTATTATATTACATAATAATAATATTACTATTACTACTATTATTATTATTAGTATTGTTATATACAAAGTAGCTATATTATTATCATTTCTATTAATTATTATTTTTATTATTTTTATTATTATTATAGTAGATATTATTATTAGTATTATCATTAATCTTATATTATTATTTTTATTGTTATAATTGTTATTGTTGTTGTTATTAATATTTCTATGATTATTACTATTATTAATATTAGTATTATTATTATTATTATTTTATTATATTAGATATTAATACTATTAGATACAAAATATACTTTATTATTATCATTATTTCTATTATTATTATTACTTTATTATTATTATTATTATTATTATTATTATTATAGTAGATATTATTATTAGTATTATTATTAATCTTATATTATTATTTCTATTGTTATTATTATTATTGTTATCGTTATTAATATTTGTATTATTATTACGATTATTAATATTACAATTATTATTATTATTATTAATAGACTACTACTACTATTATTATTATTATTAGTACATTAGATACAAAGGGTTATTTATTATTATTATTATTATTATTATTATTATTATTATTATTATGCTCTACACTTGGCTTTTATTGAGGATTTTGTATATCGGAAATGTATATAGTTAATAATATTTATTAATTATTATTATTATTATATTATTATTATTTCTATTATTATGATTATCATTATTGTTAATTGTATTATTATATGAGATATAAAGTATGCTCTACACTTGCCTCTTTTTGAGGATCCCGTGTATCAGAAATGTATCAAACTAATGATCTTTTGTGTTTATAAATATTAATTGTTAGTACCAACACTATGAAGAAGGTCTGCCAAGCTCGTTTCCAAAAAAAAGTGTAGAATATGAAATTAGAGATAGTGAAAGCGATAGCAATTACTTGAAAGGGAAACATGAAGCTGGGAATGATGGTGTAGAAGATGATGATGAAATACCAAATACACAGGCTATTATTCAGCATTCAGAGGATCTTCCATCTTTCATGCGTATTTTAGTTCTTGAAACCATGTATGGATCTGAGTTTCCTGAGTATGCAAATATGGCTAGGGATTATACTGTAGATGGCGAACTATGTATGGGAATGCAATTCAGCGATAAAGAGGCTGTAGTTCGAACAATTAAGAACTACATCATTTCTAAATCAGTGGACTACAATGTATGTGAATCAGAGTCAAGGACATTTTATTGTAAGTGCAAATACTATGGCATAGGGTGCAATTGGCTTGTTAGGGTCAGTCTCAGAAGAAAGAGGGGCATTTGGGAGGTCAAAAAGTATGATGGCCCTCATACTTGTACTGCAATGATGATTTCTCAAGATCACACAAAGTTGGATACTGATATGATTGCACATTATATAAAGCTCATGATACGAGCTGATGTATCCATTAAAGTAAAAGTTTTAATTGCAAAAATTCAATCTCAGTATGGATACACACTGATATACTAGAAAGCATGGACGGCAAAGCAAAAAGCAATTGAAAGAATTTATAGTGGCTGGAAAGAGTCATATGCAACTTTACCCAAATGGTTGGAAGCAATATGTGCTTTTACAAGAGGTTCATATGTTGAGTTCGATACTAGTCCAACTTACCATGGCACTGATGAACAATCAAATAATCGAATATTCTACCGAATATTTTGGACTTTTGGTCCTTATATCAAAGCTTTCAGACATTGCAAACCATTAGTCCAAATTTATGGGACACATTTATATAGAAAATACAAAGGCACTCTATTAGTGGCGGTTGTATAAGATGGCAATCAGAATATATTGCCAGTTGCATTTGCAATAGTCGAGGGTGAGACTGCAGATGCATGGTATTTTTTTCTGCATTATCTACGTAGATATGTGGTGACTTGAGATGGAGTTGGCATTATTTCTGATCGGCACGAGTCAATTAAAGCAGCAATTCAACGTTGCAATGGACAGTGGGAACCTCCAAAAGCATTTTATATGTACTGCATTAGACATATTGCAGCCAATTTCTTGCGGAGATTCAAGAAACCTTACTTACACCGACTTGTCATGAATATAGGTAATTCCCAACCTAATTATCTCTATTTATAAATGTGATTTTATTCTTTTTTTTAATATATTGATCATATCATGATTTGTAAGATATTCAAGGATAGAACGTGAATTTAATCTTCACTACTAGCGGATGAGCCAGCATGGTGAGATTTATACAAATTGGGTTGACGAAATTCCAAAAGAAAAGTGGGTTCAAGCCTTTGATGGACGACATCGACATGGATATATAACCACGAACCTGGTTAAGTGCATCAATTTTGTGTTAAAGGGGGCTTGCAATATACCAGATATTGCCTTAGTTAAAGCAACGTACTTTCGGTTGGTTGAGTTATTTGCTACTAAAGGAAGGGAGGCATATGCATGAAAAACTACAAGAAGTGTTTTTTCTGAAATCATCACGACAAGATTGCGAGAAAACTAGCACGAAGTAGGAGGCGTACACATTACTACTTTTTCAAGGTAGTATCAGAGTTTCCCTGTTGAAGATCTATCAAACGGATCACAATTCAAAGTTGATATGAAGGAGAGGTACTATGATTGTGGCGATTTTCAGATAAATTGATATCCATGCCGTCACGTAATTGCTTGTTGATCTAATCAATACCTTGACTGGCAAGCTTATGTCGATGACGTTTATAGGATGGACAAGATATGTAAAGTGTACAAGCAGGAATTCGGGGTTGTGGGACATGAAAGTACATAGCCGCTATATAATGGCCCGAGAATTCATCCTAACCCCCAGTTGGAATGAACAGAGAAAGGTCCGCCCAAATCAACTCGTTTCCTCAATGAAATGGATATGAGAGAAATGAAAGGACCAAAATATTGCAGCCTCTATCGAGGTCAAGGACATAGCCACAGACAATATCCCCATAGAAATGGGCCAAGTTCTTAGATATGAGTGAAATGTTGTTATCCTATATTCACTAATGTAATATGGACCTCTAGCTAGTGACTAATGCTTAATTATTTCTTTTAAATCCTGTCATTTTAAAACATATTATTTTTAATTTTTGTATGACTAACATAATATTATTTAGTTATGTTTACCTTTATTATTAGTTATTTTTATTGAATATTGAAACTATAGCTAAATAACTGTAATTAATCTTTTTTCTATTAAAACTATATTATATCATATGATCACTTTATTATTTCTTGTAATCTTGCCACTTCTAAATATATTATTTATAATTTTATATGATTAAGAAAATATTTAAATTACATTTGTAATATTCTAATACTAGTCAATTTTGTTGCATAGGTATTGAAACTATAACTAAGATAATTAATACTCAAACACTAAGATAATATTTAAGTAATTAATTTTGCAATTAATTGTAAAAATAAAGATTCTAAAAAATACAAAGATATTACGAAAAAAAACATAAAGATATTACAACATCATACAACTAGATTAATATTTATAAAATATTACAAAAGAATACCATTAGACTATTATTTCTTCTTCCATGCTGGTTATGTTTCAGGGATAAATTTCACCGATGCCTTAAGTTTAAATTTATCCAGCAATTTTTGACAAGCACGACTCTAGACATTGTCGCTCCTTTTTTGCCTTTCATTGGCCTCATTGCTCCCATCACCTTCCTCTTGTTGTTCCTCTCCTTCATCCTCGTTCTCCTCTTCTGCTTCCTTATTAACTTGTCCCCTTTGCTGTGGCTCTTGAGCAGACATTGTCATCAAGCGTGAAATGGCTTTGACATTACCCATATCTCCAAGATTCTGTAGTAATTCCATTATCATGTCATTTACTAACCCTGAAGTTTCAGCAACCATAGGCACTGGCAGTGGAAATTCCTGTTTATGCATAGGTAGGACTAGCCGGTATATGTCCCCATAGGCCGCTGAAGCGGCACCTCCACATCTAGATTCATTACCACAAGATCGACTATGCTGATGCGAGCCGGCACCATGATAGTAGTACACTCCACTATCAACCAACCTTCTTCCACGTGAATGACCTTTATCACCATGAGTTGATCTAGATGATGATGCTGAAAAGTTCATCCAACACGGCTCTATCCTATGTGAAAATGGCATGTGCCTATAAGAATATTGCAGGTGTGTTGGAGGCATATAATTGTGCGGGTGCTGTGGTGATGCTGAGGCCATATGGTTGTAAGGAGGATACTGCCATGATGCTAGGGGCATATAGCCATAATGAAGATATTGCGGAGGTGGCGGGTGCATGTTATCATAATAAGGATATTGCGGGGGTGGCGGGTGCATATCACCATAAGGAGGATACTGTGGGGGTGCCAGATGCATCTCAGTATGATATTGATGTGAAGGTGGTTGCGGAGGTACTTGAGCATCTTGCTATCTTGGATGTGACTCCCATTGTCGTGGATCTTGTAGTAGTGCCTCAGATGATAAATATTGTCCCATAACAAAGTGAATATACCAATTCCGATAATGCTGAGATGGAGAAGGATCATCGGAAGGACGACCATATATTATATGTTGCCATCTATGGTTCCAATCTTGCAACCACTCCGCATATTTTTCAACCCAATTAGTGTTTTGTTGTCCCTCAAATCTTTATTATGAGAGTCTAACAAGCTTTTGGATTATCAGGGATATCTTACTCAAGCCCAAATTGACGCTTTATGCGGTCAACCAAGTCCCACTCAATAGTCTCAAAGCAAATAAGTGGACTAGTAGTTGACCACAATGAACACTCATCTACCAAGATATGCGAAATAATCTCCTGAATACCTGGATGGTGATATGGTCGCTATTGAAACTGCATTATAAAGTAAAATAACATCGGTATTAGCAACTATATTGATAGCCATAATAATCTCTATAATTTTTTAACTATTACCTCATCACGTGTCATTAGATCTATACGCAGCCTTATATTGCCCAGTGTATTAAAGGAAATTCTGCCGGAATTGACGTATTTATCCACCTATGGAATATTATATTAATTAGATATATATTTAGTTATAATAAATTGCAAGAAATTATTAAATTATGATTTTTGTACCTGGATGCTAGAGGAAAATATGGCATGGGATTTTCAAAAATTAAGAATGGAAGTCGATGCCATGCCCACGGCTGTAAAAGCTGTAAGTAGCTATCAATATCAGAAATTTTATACCATGTTGCATGGCATAAATTTTGATAAAGTACGGTGAGACATGCTGAGCCCCAACTATACTCCCCTACCTCTTGTAAATTTTCAATAAATGGAAAAAATTTGCAATGAATTAAAGATGTGGTCTTATCTGGTGTAAGTTGCATCCCCAGTAGTTGGAGTATATAGCTGCGAGTAAATTGCTGTAAAATCTCATCAGCCACATCTGGCCTAAAGCTATCTAGTCTTTCTTCCTTAAAATGGTCATACAACAAATTTAATCTGATTGTGGATTTGTTAATATCACCCCCTTTAGGCCTAATGCCAAGAAGTCTCTCACATAAATTCTCAATCCTTTCTCTGGTAAAGGATGTAGAACCAATAATAGGTCGACCATCGATACGGACCCCAAGTTGCAGTGTCACGTCTTCTAATGTGACTGTACACTCGCCAATCGGAAAGTGAAATGTGTGGGTTTCTGGCCCAGCGTTCGATCAACGCACTGATAAGCTAGTCGTTTGATTCAAACTGGTTCATCATAGAAACATCTAGTAATCTAATATTTCGTAAATAGTTATGTATTTTGGATGGTGATTTCTCCAAATACAAGACTCGAGATTGCAGTACTCTCATTTTCTATTATGATTTGCAAAAACATAAAAATAAAAGAATTAGGATATATCAATAATAATAAAACATTACTAATAAATAAAGCAATATATAAACAAAAGAAAACACATATATTATCAGAAATAATAATATTATTATAACAACGATAATTTAACTATTGATAAATTGATAATTTAGGGTTTCATTTTATATTTATTTATAATATCTAAATTTCTTAAAAAATATATATCAGGTATATTTCTAATACACAAGATCCTTATAAGAGGCAAGTATAGAGCATATTTTATATCTTATATAACCAAAGTTTACCAACAATAATAAACTAAAGTCTTAATCTTTAGTTAAAATTATTAATTAAAATTTCGTAAATGATATAACAAGATTAATAATAATAATAATTATGTTAATAATAATTACATAATAAAATCAAGATTATATTACAATCATAAGATAATAACAATACTAAATAATAATAATAATAGTAATAATAATAATCATAATAATAAGTATAAAAGAATAATAATATTTCATTACTACTCCACCCAATATAAATACTTTTAATATATAGCAGATATATTTTTGATGCATAGGATCCTCATAAGAGGCAAGTGTAGGACATACTTTATATCTTATATAACCAAGGTTTACTAATAACAACGATAAATTAAAGTCTTAATCTTTAGTTAAAACTATTAATTAAAATTTCCTAAACAATATAATAATAAGATTAATAATAATAATAATCATCATAAAACTAAATAATCATAATAATAATAATAATTACGTTAATAATAATTACATAATAAAATCAAGATTATATTATGATTATAGGATAATAACAATACTAAATAATAATAATAATAATAATCATCATCATCATAACAATAAGTATTGAAGAATAATAATTATTCATTACTACTCCACCCAATATAACTACTTTTAATATATACAGCAGATATATTTCTAATACACAGGATCCTGATAAGAGATAAATATAGATAATACTTTATATCTTATATAACCAAAGTTTACCAATAATAATAAACTAAAGTCTTAATCTTTAGTTAAAATTATTAATTAAAATTTCTTAAATAAGATAATAAAATGATTAATAATAAAGCTAAATAAGTGTTTTTATTATTATTATTATTATTATTATTATTATTATTATTATATTAATAATATGTACAAAATAATAATAAGATTTTATTATGATCATAAGAAAAATAATAATACTAAATATTAATCAAAATAAATAATCAAAACAAAGCTAACTAAATAATAATAATAATTATTATTATTATAATAACTGATCAAAAATAGGTAAATAATAAAATAATAGTAATATTTTATTATTATTGTAAGAAAAATAATAATACTAAATAATAGTCATAGTAAATAAGAAAAATTAAATAATATTATTCTATTATTACTCCGCCATTATAACTACTTTAAATATATAATAACAACAATAATAATAATAAATAGAATAATAATAATATATATCAGATACATTTTTAGTACACAAGATTCTTATAAGAGATAAGTGTAGAGCATATTTTATATCTCATATAATAATAATAATAATAATAATAATAATAACTAAATATTACTCCTTCATTACAAATTTTCTTCAAAATATGATCTTGTGCTCTCATTGTCTTATCTTTTGCCATTTTTTCTAAAAAAAATATTTTTTTACTTAATCAATTTAACTCACTTTCATAACTCTTTACAACTAACTCTCAATTTTCTTTCTCACACTGAATTCTCAAATTATCGATGTGCATTACGGTGAAACTATTTATAGAAGGGTCAGTTACTGTATATTAAAACTATTCAACCCGTGAGATACTTCATTATTGTCCTATAATACAGTGTCTATCCCAATTATCATGAAGAGTGGTTCAATTATTGTTACAGTCTGAGCAGAACTCGCAACACATTATCCCAATTTCATAAAAAATGTGGTGATGTGTTGCGAATTCCGTCATGCTCCGTAGCCCTATACTACAAGTTCTATGATACCCAATTCCGTGTTGTGAATTCAGTAAAACAATCACCATATCTCACTAATATTCTTTCAAATACAATAAATTACTAAATATCCATTTCAATTACAATAAACAATTTATAAAGCCGTCACGAAATGTTTCTAAAATAGAAGGAATATTTAAAAGCAATTAGGCAAATATAAAAAGCTATTAGTGTTCTTAAATTTATAACTGACTACTAACTCCAATTAAAATTGCGCGAACAATTTATAAGATAAAAAGAACAGTTGAACCCATATCTAAAGTACTTTTTATAATGTATTAAAATATAATCAAGTAATATATTAGTATACCAGTGTTTTGTGACCTATGCAATGAATGGATTAAAAAAAACATTTGTTCAATTTAAAAAATTAATGCAATTAAGTTGTAAGATAATTTAGTTTTAATACAAAGTAACAAACTATTATTTAAATACAAAATTGATACATATTATCATATCAAATAAATTAACTATGAAAGTATAATATGGCATCTAATAAGAAAAAGATAAGTGCAAATCGAATAAGGTTTTTATGATTTCGTATTTGTTTGAAATGTTCAACTTTTCGTAGTACATTGCACCATACAAGTATAAATTAGAAAAAATAACTATATATAATGTTCAATTATAAACTAAAAATTAAAATTAAAAATAATAATCATTATTAGATAAGTTCATTTTGGAATAGAAAATAAAAGTCAATTAAAATTTATTACCTCAATTTCAAATATTCTAAAATACCTTTTGATAAACTACATTTCTTGTTTTGTTGCATGGATTTTCATTGAAATCTAATATCAAAATCTTCAATCCTCCCTTGGATTTGATTTTTCAAATAGCTACATAAAGTTCTCCATGAGTGAATACAGGCTTTGACAAAAACAACTCAACATACGACAATAATTGCCTCTAACTCTTATTAATAGTCATAGCAAAGTAAAGTGTAACCGAAAATTATCTTCTTTGAAATCTCAAAGGAATTTTAGGATAATATAGAATTATATTCATTTAAGGAATATAAACCTTGTCACTAATATGATTTCTTGTAATAATAATTATTCCTATGATGTTATTTACCAATTCCTGAATAATTAATTTTGTTCCATTGCACAATCCTAAAGTTTGATCGTTATTTCTTAGAAGCATAATTGGAACTCTTGTTTTTTTCTTTTAAACACTAATTTGTGATTTGATATTTCAGAACACTGAGATTTCATTTAAAAATAGAAGAGAGAGAGCATTGTGATAATTTTTTGGGTGATTGGAGTAGACCCACAATTGATGGTAATACATGATGGGTATCTTACAACAAATATTTAGTGGTCATTTTATTTAATTTGATGTGATTTAATGGTCTTTTAAAAAATTATTTAAAACAAAATAAAATAAATAACCTAACCAAATGATACAATACATGAAATACAAATGTAACCATTAATACATAGATTTGAATAAATAAAAAATAAATCAATTATATCGGTTTCATTTATTTAAGTCATTTATTATAATTTACACTAAGTAAAATAATACGTAACCAAGTAAAAGTATAAAGGAAAAAAAACAAATTCACTCTATTTGCTTCTTTTTGCTCCTACATTAATTGCTCCTTTATTTTTATAATTGGAAACACATTTATTTTAAAACACATAACCAGGTCATTCATTTGCTCTAGTATTATTTGCTCCTTTTTTTTAATTGCAAATGCATTTAATTTATTTCCTTAATTGAAAATTTTTTAAAATTAACTTACATTCAATCTATTTGCTCCTTTTTTTTTTTTTTCTAATTGCCAATGCATTCAATTTAAAACGCATAATTAGGTCCTTTATTTGCTCCAGTATTATTTGCTCTTTTTTTTCTAATTACAAACATATTTAATTTATTTCCTTAATGAGAAATTTTTTAAAAATTAAAATATATAAAATTTGCCAGATTTTGAGACAAAATTTTCATATAGTGGCTTTGTTTTATAAGAAGTATAGATGTTTACAGCCCATTAAAAGCATGTGTGGTTAGGGCCAAGTTGATGCCCAAGCGCAAGTTAGTCCCAAAATCAAAGTATAATTTTTATCAAGTATAGAAATTAATCTCATATAACTGTTTTTTTTTTAATTATTTTGTGAGTTAACAAAGTATTCCTACCGATTTATCTCATTCAAATTGTTTATAAAATTTGAGCCTAGCATTGAGCACGCAATTGCATTAAAACTCATAAGGGAGAGTTTCGCCACCCAATTATGGTCCTATCCGAATTGAGTAGGATTGCTTCTGATAAGAAGATATATGTGGTTTTGATCATTAAAAAAAAAAAATTATAAAATTAGTTCCTGTCCAACCTTGATAGCAAGAAACTCAAACTCACTTACATCTTAATGTTGACGACCCAGCTTTCAACCAAACACTCTCCCCCTCTTTGTTTGTAATTAACATTTTTTTTTTCACCTCATTTGAAGATACACTCAACGTTATATTAGTCTTGTATTTATAACAATAGCAAAGTATATCTTCAATATCAGTGAATTCTATCAAAATAATTCACGTGCCAACGAATTATATCTTTCTTTTTTTTTATGTGAACCATCGAATTATTTCTTGATATTAATTATTATTAAAGAACAAGTTAGATACTGCTTATAAGCAAAATGTATGTAATGTTAAATACAACCACGGTTTTAAACTTTTAATGATGAAAATTGTTAATGTTACAATTAGAAGAGTACGTAAATAATAATAATAATAAAAGACAAAGGCAATAATTACATATTGGAATGTATATTGATTTCTTTAATATATAAGAAAGAAGAAACAAAAGGAGTCAGCATTTTTGTCCCCTCTCTAGATCAGCAGATCCCTTAGAATCATTTCACATTGTGCATGCTCGAAACAAGAATATTTAATACTTACATGAGAAAAATTAAAGTGAGATGATAATTATAAGATTAATCTTTAAGTTTTAAAGTTTGAAATATTCATTTCCAATAGTATTATATAATTGATTATTATCATTTAATATTATTGGAAATGATACTGCGCACATATAAATTTTATGATCATTCAAATTTTATAGAATTTAATTGATTATTATCATTTAATATGTATATGTACCCTAATAGTTTGAATAATTTCGTAAATGTTCAGCTTTTCTTTTTTTTTTTTTTTTCTATTTTGACATGATGTTAAGATTTAATTTCATAATATTTCAATTTAACGATATGTATAAATATGTGGTATCTAATAATTTTAATCGAGTAATAATGTGGTTAAACTTTCAGGGTATTTATCCACCCTCTACATAATGACACAGCAGGAAATTACAGAGCTATTCAAGTACCTCTTTTTTTATATTATTAATTTCTAGTTTGCAACTCCGATCCAGCAATTATTTTACAGACATTTTGCTTTTGCTAGTTTCGTATCCATCTTTTCAATTCCAATGATTTGTTTTGTAAGGTGGCACTCCTTTCCAGCAACATTTAACACAAGTTTTTCATTTTAATCCAAGTTCTGTAAGTCCTTTTCTTCATATACCGCCTTAATTTTCCTTCCATTCATAATTATCATTCATGCACATATACAATGTGCTTGATTTCGCGTTCAAATTGTCAAAATCACGTTCAGAGCACCTAAGTCACATTCAGAGGAATATTTTGATTTTTTTTTTTTTTGGTTCTTTAAACCACTAGTATCAGGAATTCAATAGACTTCAACTAACTTGAGTTGAGCTTCAGCACACTGTAAGAGTCAAATTTAATCAGTATCTAATTTTTTTTATTCATAAAACTCAAATCCAACACCTTATTTAAACAGAATAAGTGTCAAACTATTTGAACTAACAAAAAATTTGTGAGGTTTGGTTAAATTTTTATTCATTGCCTTTTTCGGTTGTCACCATCTTAAACCTTGGTTTGAGTTGAATTAATTTTTCTTTTTATTTCTCCTTTGGATTAAAGTTGGAACTGTTTTGACATTTTAAACCTTTTTTTTGCTATTTATTTTAATTAAATTTGCCTAATTATCATTTCCAATAATATTATATAATTGATTATTTAATACATAAAATATTATATAAAAGTTGATATAATAACAAAAATCATGTATACTTTTCGTTTAAAAATAATAATATCACTTAAAATAAAAATAATTATTATAATAATATTTATTGAATTTTTAAATTGATTTTTAAAATAATTTTAATATATTATAAGTATAAAAAATTGGCATTAAATCAACAATTAATTAAATAAAATTATAGCAATTTAATATCAGCTAGATAATATTCATACTCATTTTAGCCATTATATCTCTAAGAATGATTTTGATCAAGACTATTTAAATAAAATTAATTCAATTAAATTTTTTTAAATAAAAATATCTTAACATAAAGTACTTCATTTTAAATTTATTTTTAATTAAAATCAAATTTACAAAATTAAATTCATCCAAAATAAAGTTTGAAAATTATAAACCAAACACGCCGATCATACTTGGTGTCATTCTATTTGTGATGTGATATTCCTGCTTTTAATTTTCAACTACGTCCAAAATCGACAGACATGCGTTATTTGTGTACGTTAACTCTGTTTGAAACATTGAATCCCGTGATCAACCAGCAGATTTGTGGATTCGGCTGTCAAATTTATCAGGAAACAATGCAAAAATTATAGTATTTCCGTAAATTAAAACATATAATCGAACAAATTGTCTAATATTTCATTTTATAAGTTTAATTTTTAGCCTAAACTACTAATGGGTTGTACAAAGGATAAATTGGATTAGATTAAACCGAATTTGATTTTGCGACCGAGCCATTTCTTCAAAACCAAACCCAACCTGATAATATTCTAATTAATAACTGGGTCAAACTAAGTCAACCTGATATTTATATAATATGTAAAGATTTAGATTTTATATATAGTAAAATTATAAAATTCTATAAATGAAAAATAAAATTCCAGAGATATTTTATGAAATATATTTCAAAATAAATTATATCAAGATAAAAATAATATCATATCATATAAAACGTATTGATTGAAATAAATATTATAATTAATTACTAATTTTTTAAAGAAGTATTTAGCTTTGGGCCAAATTGGACTAACATAAAGAATGACACAAATCAGGCCTAAAAAATGCATCAGGTTAAATTTTATATCCCAAATCCGACCCAATAAACTTTAGGCTGAGATGGATTAGCGGATCGAGTTGGGTTATGAATACCCCTAACTACTAATATTCAGAGTTTAGTAAACTCTAATTAATTTTACTTAAATTGGATCAGATCATTTTAAAAGATAAAATTCTTTCAAAACATTAATTTTTTATTTATGAAAATCAAACTCATAATAAATGCCTAACCACTTTAGCCTATTTGGATAAATAACTTAGTTAAAATAGTATGTGAAAAGAGTTTTTTTTTACAAAAGGAATTTGTATAGAATGTAACTTATCAATAAATTATCTTATATTTGGATACATAATAACAATAGAAATATTTGTTTTAGTTTGCGGTGTTTGTTCTTAGAAAATTGTGTAAAAGACTTTTTTAAGAATCTAAATATTTCAACTTTCAAACAATATTACTAAAGAGTTTTAAAAGAAAATAAAGAGTCTTAGCTCTTTAACAACATAGCTTATATACTACACTTGTAAAAATATTATTAAAGAGTTTTAACTATACTTTTTGTTAGTAAATATTGCTAAAAATTAAATATGTAATAATATTTGATTCAAACAAACACAAAATAGCATTTGACTACTAAAAAATTTAAAAATAAAAATCACAACTAGTGCTGTCCAATTGCACCCTTAAGCTATTCAACTTTTACTCAATGATTCTAAAAGTTTGTAAATCTTTATATGGTGCTAGATATATAGCTGACATAAGTACATAACATAGAGGCGTAATTAAGTCTACAACTTTCTTAAGTGGCAATTCATTTCCAAAAAAAATTCTTAAGTGGCAATCGATGACGAACGCTTGTTCCACTTGCAGCGATTCCTACTCAATCATTGTGCAAATCAATGAAATTTTATTCGGTGATTGATTGGCTCTCTCCACGTACACTATGTTTATTTTGTCAATAACCAGACTATATTATCTTAGATATTATTCGGAGAGTTAACAAAATGCCAAGCCAAGCCATATAGGATTTATGAATGATTGGTTAATGAAAAGTTAAATAAAAAATATAAAAAATTAACTTTTAATTTATTATTAACAGGAGCATTTTGTGTTTGTCGTCATTCTCCATTCTTTTTAAAACATGGTGACTCATATTAAATAATGAAGGTATAAATTTTTTTTATACTTACCAAAGATTAAAAATTATACTTTTATTCAAATTTAAGGTTAGTTTGGATTTGCTTCTAAACAATATTTTGTTGGTTTTTGAAAAAATACTTTTCTACAACAATCAATTATTTTCTCAATAAGTGACAAAACTATAATGTTTTTATCGTAAATCATGTGTAGATAAACTATTTATATTTGTATTTAATTTTTATGTACTTTTAGTATAAAAAAAAATTTACACAAATATCTAATTATATATTGTCATATTATAAATTTTTTTTGACTCAATAACTTATTATCTTAAAAAGTCTTACAAATAGAAGCGTTTGATTAAATGACAGTAGAAAATATTTTACGCTGACAGTACATAAAAATTAATCTCTTTAAATTTAAATATTTTTTAATTGTTCCTCTTATAATTTTTTGAGTCTCTCTTTATCTCTAACTACTTAATGTCTATTTGATTCAGCCCGTTTGGATAACACCCTACTTATAATTTTTTTCAACTTTTTCAAAGTTAAAAGTCACATTTTTTTAACTTTTTTTTTTTCATTTAGCTATACAGTTTATTACTTTTTAAAAAGTTATTTTTAGTATTTTTTTATAAATTAAAATATCTAACTTCACAAAAAGTACTTTTTAAAATATTCTAAATAAGCACTTTTATTACTACATCTTCAAACACAAAATAACTTATTTATAAGTTATTTTTTAAAAATTATTTAAATATAAAAGTTTAAATAAACTATTTACCTAAGTGGAACTTTATTCTCCTTATTGAAATGATCATAGTTTAGAAAAGATATTTTGAGAGAGCAAACTTCATCTATGTTTGCACATACAGGGACGGATCCACGTTTAGAAGGCCACCAGCAGCATATGCCCCTCCAAAATTTTAGAATTTTTTTACAAGTATATAGTTATGTATATATTTTGTCCCCATTGTTTATTAAGTTTGAGCTTACATTAAGATAAAAATTAAGTCTGACTCTTAAATATAATAATTATGTGAAATTTTTTGTTATACTTATCTATCATATTTATTTTTATTATCTAAATTTTCTAGATCCATCAGTTTGCACTTTGTCTTTTTTTTGAAAAAAAGGCACGTTTGAATCTGTGTTATAGAAAAATGTCTTTTACCAATGACGAACTAAGAACTCTAGATAGATTAAAAAAACTGTTAATGATTTGACTAATTTTTTAAAAATCCAATCACACTAAAATATTACAAAATTCTTCTTTCTTTTTTACGAAAATTACCAAGGAAAGCACATCGAGCACAAAACTTTCTTCCTTTATTTAAAGTGCAATCCACATGAGTTCTTCAACCACACCGCCCTAGCTAAATTCCTTCAACTGCTCCCTTCGTTGTGCGAGAAGAAACAGAAGAAAACAAAACCCGCTTTCCTAATGGATGATTCATGGGAGGACTTGGTTTCTCATTGGGTAAAGGCTTTTCTTGTTAGCATATACTTTGAACTATACTTTGCAATTTATGAACTAAGCACACAACGCTAGTACTAAGCATAACTCTCTTCTATGTATGGTGTTTTCTCGTTATATAGGAAATGGATGATGAAGATTTCTTCAATGATCAAAATCATAAGAACTCTTTCGACGAAGAAGAGTTCTTCAGAGATATCATTATTGAGCAACCAGCTGCTTTCACTCCTCAAAGTGAAGCCACAAGCACCAACAACAACATTAGCGGTTCAACCTTTGATGATATAAGCTTGGATGGGCATGGCGGCGGCAACATGTTCAAGACCAGTAGCAGCACCAACTCCATCATCTCCTCCGAAAAACCTTCCTCTTCATCATCACCAACGAGCTACATTTTGTGTTTTGATCATAATTACTCCAATAATGAACCTGTTTGCTCTAAACACGATGACCCTCCTCTGGTGTCCGCTAGAAAGAGACCACTTAACGATGAGTCTGAATTACCAGAGGGGAACCAAAGAACAAAGAAGGGAAGAGACAATTCTGATAGAGAGGATCACTTAATGGCCGAGAGAAAAAGGAGACAGGAATTGACTAAGAGAGTCATAGCACTTTCAGCTATCATACCTGGATTGAAGAAGGTCAGTTCTGTTATACTTATACCCAATTATTGTTATTGATAAAGTTTTACGAGAAATGTTATTTGGATATAAGAAATAAGTGCCCAATTTTAATGATATCGTTATATATCCCCCATTTGATATTCAAATAAAAGACTCTTGGTATTATGTATAGACAGACAAGGCCTATATACTTGGTGAAGCTGTCAATTATGTGAAACAACTTCAAGAACGCGTAAAAGAGCTAGAAAATCAAAACAGTAAGGGACGTGAAGATTCAAGTACAATACTTATAAAGAAAACGCACTGCACAAATGAAGCTACTCCTTCATGTGAAAAGAGCATCGATGGTTGCAATGGAGGCATTGAAGGACTCCCAGAGGTTGAAGCACGTGTTTTAGGGAAGGAAGTGCTCATTGGAATCCATTGCGAGAAGCAAAAGCACAACTTGCGCAAAATATTGTCCTTGCTTAGCGATCTCCATCTTTCTATAACCAGTACCAGCGTACTGCCATTTGGGACTCCCACTGTTCAAATTACCATTATCTCTAAGGTACAAAACACATAGTTCAAACAATAGAATATCAAGTCTATTATGCAGTTATTCTCTTTAACTTTTTTATTCAAACTGAAACTTCTCATCACATCATGTTAAAAGAGATATCTACATAAAAAAACTATTAGGATTTCCTTTTTAATAAAAATGAATTTGTCTCTAATGTGGGAAAATAAGACTGTATTAACTATTGAATTATTTAATAAGTAATATTATGATATATCTTTTTTGATTTAAAGGTGAATACACCCAAAAAATGCTTAGACCTCATGCTCTAAATCATTTATTGCCCAGCATTTTAGCTTTGTAGATCATTATTATCTCTTATATATTTTAATTATATTTTTAATGCAATTGCTGAACTCTTGAGCAATAAATGGTTCAAAATACAAATTTTTATTTTTTTATTTTTACTTTAAGAGAACTTAAGAACGTCTCGCTTACAACTTTATTTTCTCACTTCAAAAGAGAGACTGAGAGAGAGAAATTGAGGTTAGATTTTGTCCTTAAAAGCAGAGAAATTTAACGATGCTTACGTGTATGTAGAATTTCTAATTCTGAATTTTTATGCTTGTATTTCAGATGGATGAGGAATACAACATGACAATGGACGATCTAGTAAAAATAATACGACAGCATCTACTGAATTTGAAGTCACAGGACATGCAGCAGTGATCGGTGGTAGTGAATAAAAAATTGTTTCTGAGTGTACTTTGTATGGAATTGAAAGTTTTTGAATAACTGATGCACAATTGTGGCTTGATTTTATTTCTTGATTGTCAAATAAGTTTTTTTTTTTTACTGTGTTTATTGAATACGATGGTAAAATGTTTTAATTTTAGATGATGAAAGCTATTTTCATGACTAGTCACAATTTGTGGAATGTTGAAAGACAATTCAGATGGGTACTGAATTCAGTTTTGCTTGAAAAACGTTAATTTCTGGTTTAAAAATATACAAAAAATCCTTGATCAAATGGAATTCGTGTCAACCAAAACTCAAATAAGTGATTGACGCAAGGTATAAATAACTAAAAAAATATGGCACTAAGTCTTGAGTGATATGATGACGGAATCTGAATTAAAAAAAAAAGGTGCATGAACGACACTGACATGCCCCAAGAACCACAAAATCACAAGCATATAAAAATACTTTTATGGTCTGTTTGGATACTAGAATTGAAATTGTAATACAGAATTTCAGTTTCAATTCCAATTTTTTTGAAATTGAAATTGACTTAAAAGTTTAAATTTTATGTTTGGATCCACTGAATATGAATAATAATTCTGAGGTTGATTTTAGTTTTATTATCTAAATATATGATTTAAAATTTAAAATCAATAAAAATACTAATATTTAAACAACAATTTTGTACTATAGTAATTTTTTACGGAAATTATTTACATACAATTTTTTTTGGGGCATTTGGATATATAAAATAATAAATTAAAATATAGGAAAATTTTTATATTATTATTATTTTTATAAGTATATTATATTTTAATAAATATGATAGATAGCATATAATATAAATGAAAAAAAAAGGAGAGAATCATAAAGCTTTAATGAGGAGAGACATTTAATAAGTCTTGGAAGTAGTCATTCATATGATATAAGTTAGGAATTAAAAAGAGCTCATTTTAGTTAATTTTCAATTCCATGGAATTAGATTATGAAATTATAATTCCAATTATATATGTTACTTCAAACATAAAAATTGAAAATTTGGAGCTCAATTTCAATTCCAAACTCTAATTTCATGCCCAATTCCAAATGCCAAATGGAATGTTAGAGATTATTTATATCAAGCTTCCACTTAATGACAGGCTGAGGCCAATATTTTTCTGTGGAACTATTCTTAGGCTTTGGTATAGGTCGATAGGTTTGGCACATAAGGTCCTTTAATCGAAGAGAAGTGTTAGGTTACTCTTAATCTAAATGGAAAGGATGTTCCAAACTCTTAAGCATGTGTATGTTTTGCAATGCAATTGAAAAATGTTTTTTACCTTTTGCATTAATCTTTGCTTCGATGAGGAGAAAAAATGAAAAAAAAGAGAATAGAAAGAAAGCAAATGGAGAGAAGAAAAAATAGAGAGAAAGAAAATAAAAAATATTTCTTTCTCTTAATTGGTTGGAAAAAAAAGTAAGAAGAAAGAAAATGCAATCATATTAAATGGCTTTATTTATCCTTTATCTAATATAATGTAAAGTTATGAATAGGAATAAAATTGATATTTTAAATAAACTCTCTCTTTTCCATTAGTTTTCTCTCCAAAATATGTCCTTTGTATATAACATAACTCTCTCATCAAAACTCTAATTAGTGCACGTTAGGTAGCCAAATGAAGCTTAAAGAGAGGAGATTAATGAAATTGTGGACTAGGGAGCTAATTGTAACTGTAAATAGGGGAGAAATTGAGAAATTGAATTTGAAAGGACCTTTTGTCATTCTTGAATTAGAATCATATTTGAGTTTCTTGTTTTCTATGTTTACCTTCTCTCTCTCTCTCTCTCTCTCTCTCTCTCTCTCTCTCTCTCTCTCCCTTGTAATTTTTGTTTCCTCCACCAATGGAGGAGTAGGTCTTCATCTAATTTAAGAATTAAAGTAAAATATTGACACTCTTGAGAATTGGTTATTTTGAGCTCAAGATTCTAGATTTGTTTCCCTGCTCTCCTTTTTCATTCTTGATCTAGTTTCTAATTTGAAGTTTTCAATTCGAAATGATGATTAAGGATTTGGTTGATTTCATATTAATCGATTGATTATTGTGATTCAATTGTTGGATGAGTAGGAATTAGATTGTAGATTTCAACCTAAGGTTAAGTGCATTAGTGCTTGAAATCAACATAGGTCAATTAGGTTGTTGAGGTCTTTAAATTTGATTGATTGCATGCTGATTAAATTCATGGAGGTCTTCATGACTAAATGCTAGATTCGAATTAAGGTTTCATTTGAATTCCTAATTAGCCACTGATTTGGAATATTGATGCATGTTTAGAATTATGTGAAAGGGTAGCAATTGCTTTCTCTTGATCCTTTGATTAGAGCTTTAATTCTGTTTGAATTCTCTCATTTACATTTTGTTCATGAACTATTTGATGATAAACTCCTTGTAACCATGATCAGCTTGTATTAGCATCCTTGGACAGATATTTTAAGATAGAGATAGTATGAAAGAAACAGTAATTGATGGACAAATCCTGCCACGATAGTTGTAATTATACTTTTCTTAAATAAATAAAAACAAAATAAGATTGGAAAAATAACAATGAACAATAATGATTGATTTGTAAAAGTTTTGTGCATACAATATTGGTATTATTTATTATTTTTGTTATTGTTACCCTTTTTCTTTTTGTTAGTGGGAGGGGGTTACTTACGGGTAGAGAATGGGGAGGGTTGTTGGTTTATGCTAGACCTTAAACAATGGTAGTCATAATCACTTTTTTTTTTTTTAATTATCATTGGATTTAAAAATTATAGTTTTTATGGTTGAGAACAAAACTAATCCAATGATAATGGGGATTGAACTCAATCCCTAAACTTACAGGATTATTTGGTTTACCACTTAGGCCAAGTCTCTTCTATTCTATTCTTATTAAGGTAGAGCCTCATTTACATCGCTCACATTTTACAACAATTTTAACTTAATCCTAAATTTTTTTTGGTTCTATTTACGTCGTTAATATTTTTAAAATATCTTAATCTTGCCATTTTAACATTCAAATTATAAACGAAAAAAATTGATATAAAGGTCAAGTTATAATATTAGTGATGATGTGTTTATTACTTATTTGAATAAGATAATATTGTTTACTATCATTTCCCTCCTATTTTTGTAGGATATGAAAGTTTTCTATTTTAATTTAAATCCTTTTAACATTCAATTAATCTTTCTCTTACTAAAACCCATATCCGAAACTTTTTCTTGGAGAATTGAAGGTAAACAATCTTTATTGGTGGTATTTGGATATCACTAATATCGAAATTTGACCTTAATATCAATTTTTTTAATTTATAATTTGGATGTCATCTATCAAAAGGGCGAAATTGGAATATTTTAAAAATATTAGGAATATAAATAGAAAAAAAAAAACATTTTAGAATTAAGTTGAAGTCGTTGTAAAACATAAGAGACGTAAATGAGACTCTACCCTATTATTATTATCTATAACATAGTGATAGTAAACATAAACCACTTGAAATGTGCTCTACTCAGGAATTACTTATAATTTGACCTTTAGAAAATATATATTACAAAATTCACCCTGAATAATTTTACAACTCACTCCCTTACATTAAACAAATGATTACAACACCCTGCCATAACCCAGCCCACTCTCTCTAGCCTCACACCTACCCTTTTCTCTCCATTCTAGGCTCCTCCAACCACCCTTCATCACCTATTGCCACCGACCACCAGCCACCGCCCCTATCAAGCCATGAAACCACCCACTTTTCCAGATAGTATTATCATTAATGTTAGATAAAATTTGAGTTTCATTGAAACTAGAAACCACAAAAAACCAAAAAGAAACCAATACCTAGACGTTCGAGCACAATGGTGGTGGCTCCTCCTTGTCAAATATTGTCGTTGCCAGAAGGGAAGGCAAGGATGACCCATTGTGGTTCTAGGATATTTAAAGGCATGGCTCTAGCAATTTCTCCATAGTCATTGTCCAAGCCAACTAGATCCTTGAAGACCAAAGCCAAATTGGGTCTAGCCCCTTGAGCACCTTCATTGGTGTCTACGACAATCAAAGTGACCCTGACACCTCTCAATACATCCATGATCACTTGTTCCACAATCTTCAAGTTTCTCAATTTGGAATCCTTAATATTAGAGTTTCACATTGTTTAAGGATATGACCTAGATAACATTTATAAATACTTAGATAACCCTCCCCCTATGAGTTAGCTTTTGGGATTTAGTTAGACTTACTCAATTCTAATATAGTATCAGAGTAGCAGAGCTTATCATATGATTGTTATTAGGCCACTCGCAGATGTCCAGTCCTAAAAACTTCGTGCTCTAGATGTCCAATGCTAAGCATGAAAGGAGTGTGTTAGAGTCTTACATTGTTTAATGATATAGTCTAAATAGTCTTTATAAACACTTGGTAACCCTCTTTCTATAAGTTAACTTTTGGGTTTGAGTTAGAGTCATTCAATTCTAATACTCAACTCATTAATTTAGGGTTTTTTCCTTTTTTTTTCTTTTTAAATTTTTAAAGCCTCGATTGTGAGTAGGAAATGTTGTTATGGGTCATTTTTCATAGATTCACTTTGTGCAAACTTTTAAAAGTTGTGTTTTTTTTTTTTTTTCTATGAGAATCAAGAATTGTTAAAACGTATGCATGCTGATTAATAAGTGTGTGATGTAGGAGTGTTGTCACTGCCCATCACTTTTTTTATAGATTGCTTTTTGGTTGGTGAGCTGAATTGAATCGAATGTCATTTTTGGTTACCACACAATTTGTGAAATGTAATTGAGTTTGGAATTTTTTGTTCCTCTTATTGTTATTTCAATGAACCTGAAAATATTTTTATGAAGATAATGCTGTTTGGGAGAGTGGGTGGGTGGTGGTTTCATGTCCTGATAGGGGTGGTGACCAAAGTTGATGAAGATTAAGATGGTGGTGGCAAGAGGCGATGAAGGACTGTTGAAGGAGGTGGAATGGAGGAAAAAGGGTGGGTGGCGAAGGCTCAAAGGGAGGGTGGATTATAGGTGTTGTAATTTGTTAAAGATAAGGGAATTCGTTGTAAAATTATTTAGGATAAATTTTTCTAGAGGTCAAATTATTAGTGGCTCAGTGGCGGACCACCTGTCAAGTGGTTCACGTAAAAGCCACCATATAACAAATTTTGCGATATCCAGTTGGGTTTTTTAGTTCTCCCTAACTTTTTGGGTCGACTTGTGTTGTTACTACACGTATTGAATGAAATGTGTTTTAGTTTTTTGCTTTTTGAGATCAAATCCAATTGACTCCCGTGTTTTGTCCAATTCAACGTCATTGGCAGTTCAATTATGCTCTATTATTGTTGATGTGCTGATGTGTATCACAGCATGGGCTTACTGCCTAGCGTGTGGTTTGATATGTGGAGTTCAAAGATGTAATGCTTTAACTAGTACTCTGCGCTACGCACCATACGCTCTTACTATACGGCCAAAGTTTCGAAGTTACATCAGGATCAAAATCAAATATTTGGAGAGTTCACTGGTACTTTTATGTTTATATGTGCTGTGATACAAAATCATCCAAGGTATGATGCTTTTTATTTAATTATGTAGTTTTTCATTAAATATAATTATAGGATTGGCTTATAATTATCAGGTTTTGTTGTATGCAAGTTATTATCTTTAATTATTAATCCATGAATATCTTTTAAAAAAAAATAAAAGAAAGAAAGAAAAGTTGTTCTTCTCTAAAAGTTAATCTGCCTTGAAAATAACAAGAGAAAGTGTATTTATCTTTAAATCATTCAGCAGATTATAATTACAAAATATACTTTATTAATAGATACAAGATTACTTTTTATTTAGAGACACACTGATTGGCAGTGTGATTTGAACACAATGACCTAACACAATTTAACATACTATCATATCAATCATTTAATTCACTTGATTTTTTATTTTAAATTTTTTATTTCACCTTTTTCTAGGAATCTAACAGTGATGTCTGAGAGGTGGCCAGTAAAATGTGGTACACGAATCATTTCTGCACAGATTAAAAGAACTTTTCTCTCAAATGTAAAATAAACTTATTTACATAAAACTAAGACGATTTTTAGTATAGCATTTGAGCAGACATACTCATCGCTAGCTTATTCTTCTTTTAATGCGACAAATTTACAAGAACAACAAATCAAACTACAAACGTACAACAGCTTCTCCAGAACATCCTACAGTCCATCGTAAAACTGCAATTAGAGAGCTTCTTTGATGCACGAGCACGGGTCACTACCATTGCTTGTCCCACACAGATCTTCGGTCAAGTTTTTCACTAGGTCATCCATTGACATGCTGTAGTTGGCATCCATCTGCATCATAGCTGCTATATCAATTTAGAATTTCACATTACCGTAATAATATTACAAATTATGCATTTGCATTTAAGTTTGACCATAAGCAGCAACTATGAGAAGATGCTATTTGTTAGGAAAGAGATTTCATGAAGGAAAAAAAGTTAGAGAGCAAAAAAATTTGCGAAAAATGTGTTATGAGAATAATGTAACATGTTATTAATTTTCAGATGGATAAATTGGTTATATCACTTTATTTTATTTAATAATCTCATAATTTTTGTCCAAGATTACGATAGAAATTTTCTAGCTATGTAGCATATTTTTCCATGAAAAAGGTACAAATATTTTTTAACCAATCAGGCAAGAGATGAAAGTAAAAGAAGATTAGAGGAAATGAACAAAATTATACCTAACCAATAAATAGTATTGACCTTGTAAGTACGCATTTACTTTTTGTACTAAAAAAATATCTCTATAAAATGAAAAAAAAAAATTATTGTGTTGAATTGAAAGAATAAATTATGTTACTTCATACCTGAGCAATTATGGTAATTATAAGGGTAGAATTCCCAAATGGTAATACGCTACTAGTGGCTATAGAGAGATGGAGCTTTTCAAGCAAGACGTGTATTTTGAGCACTGTGTTATTTTGCTTCTCACAATGGATTCTAATGAGCACTTCCTTCTCTAGGACTCTTGCCTCAACCTCCAGTGGTGATTCAATTGATCTACAGCCACTATCTGAGTTCCTTTCACAGTAGGTGGTGCTTTTATCTGGGGAGTTTTGAGATTTTCTGATGAATATTGCTGAATCCACTTTTCTATCTTTGGTTTGGCTCTCCAACTCTTTAACTCGCTCTTGAAGCATTTTCATGTAATTGAGAGCTTCACGAACTACATAAGCCTTGTCCATCTGCACAAAACAAATTTTTTATTATTATTATTATTATTATGGTTTTTTTAACATGTTAATCAAAAATTAAGTTATCAAATGAAAATTCAAGTATTTCTTATATTTAAAGTCTACAAAGCATTTAATGCTTTTTTAAGTAATTAGAATGATCATAAATATTATTTATCATTTCTTAACACATGCTCTTAAGACACACATTAACAAGATAATAATGATGATGATGATAATAATAGTAGTGGTAGTAGTTGTAATGAGTGACCGTACTTTACACGTTAAAAGGACAAAAACAAAAAAAAGAGGGGTTAGAATTCAGGCGAGACATATTGATGTACGGAAGAGAATATATATATATATATATATGTATAAGTGATTGACAGTTAAGTAAGTTTTGTGTATAAAAAAACTAATATTATGAGAACTTTATTGTTATAATGGTCTAACCAGTTTGAGCTAGATTGGACTGATTGTTAGATCTTAAAATAAAAAATGTATACATTAATATTATCATTGATTTCTTTTTTTTTTTAATTTCCTTTTCAATTTTTCACCTTTTTAACATGATCACTTGATTAATACTACTTTCGATCTATTTTATTTGTTATTTTGGTCATATACACATGAATTAAGAAACTCAAATACTAATTATAAAATATACTTATTAAAATGCCCTTGTTTAATTTTTTTAGTATCTAATTAATTCATCTTATTAATTTTACACTACATTTCTTGATTAATAGTGTGCTTAGAATTTTGTAAAGAGTAAAATTGGAAGATTAATCCAAATTATGCGAATTTAGACATGAGAGGATCCTCCTAATAGTATCATAGAGACCTTGTAATAAAAATTCAAAAAATAATCTTAATTGACACATGTCTTGTAAATAATCATATACCCTGGTTGGAGCAAGAACTGACCTTCTTCAGCCCAGGTATGGTGGCTGAAAGTGCGATGATGCTCCTTGTTAGTTCCTGCCTCCTTTTCCTCTCAGCCATTATGTGAGCTGGTGTCTTGGATGACCTTCTAACCTTCTTTGTTGCTTGATGCACCCTTGGATCAAATTCAAACCCATCTTTCCCTACAGTCCTTTCTTTGGATCTCAAAGCTGAATAATCATAATTTGAGGAATTAGATTCAACACTTGAGTTATAAAATGCCAAGAGATAGGTAGAGGCACATTTTTCTAAAGACATGATGGAGTTGGAGCTATTACTTTCGTGAAGGGTCCCATTCCCCTCAAAGCTTGTCTCATTATCATAGGATACACTGCTATTGTTGGGGCTGTTCACACAAGGATTAGGGGAACTTTCACTTTTTGATGAGAAATCTGGCCTCTGAAGGATTTCCCTGAGGAACTCTTGCTCATTGAAAGAGTTCATATGGTTTTGATTGAAGATATCATCTTCTTCTTCCATCTCCTGTGACAATTCGGCACACCGATGAAAAAACTTGCGGGTAATACACAGTTAATTTGTTCATAATTAAAGATAATAAAATCATGGACTGAAAAGTTAGTAGTATACTAGCTGATAAAGGTATGAGATTTGAGATGTGTGATATTACCAAATGTTGAGAGATCCAACTCTCCAATGAATTCTCCATTTTTCCAACAACGAAGAGAACTCCTAAAATGCACCTTATATATTATGCATCGCGTTGTTGATAAAATTAATGTGGGCGCTGCAACTTATATAGCAGAATGTAATTTTTATTTTTTTTTCAGAAACCAAAAAAATATGATTCTTTTTGCTTTCTTCCCGGTGTCGGTACATGCTAATTTTTAGTCAAGCGTATATGATAAAGTCAAGTGGGATATTGAACGGCTTATTAGGTATCATGTGATTGGAATGAGAAATGAATAAAATAAGAAAGTTTGGCTATATTTTCTAACATACAAATATACAATTTGTCAGAGTCTTACATTACTTAAGGATATGATCGAGATAACATTTATAAATATTTAAACAATCCTCCTTCACAAGCAATTTTTAAAGTTGAGTTAAATCTACTCAATTTTTAAGATAATATTAAAACATATCTTATATTATTATTGGATCACTTATAAATATCTAATTTTGGACACAAGAACAATATGTTAAAATCTCATATTACTTTAAGAAATATGGCCATATGTATAGGGTTGAGTTAGTTCCTCACGTTAACGTTGGATTGAGATGTTTAAATAATGTCTTGGCAATAAAATAAGGCTAACAAAATTTTCCCACGTAAAACTGAGATTGTTGACTAAAGCACCACTCTTCACCATACCAAACTGTAATTTGATAGAAAGTACGTGGCCGCTAAAATGCCCACAGAAAGCAAATACATGATTGAGATGAGAAATTATCGATTAATGAATATTTTAGTTGTTATTCAACAATTCAAATGAATTTATTTTAAGTCAATTATTGAGTCGGAATAGCTACGAGTAGAACTGGTTAGGCTAGTTGGATTCAAACTTGGGACCACAAGACGCCATAGAGGAGTTTTATTTTCATACAATGTTCTATTATTGGCACTTTGTTCATAGTACAATTTTGTGTATATGTCTTTGTTACATTCGTACGAATTTTATCTTTAATGTCAAAATTTGAATTTTAGAATCATGATTATAAAAAGGATTTTGTTAATGATTACACTTGACTTGTAATTAAGTAAGTAATTAGCTAAAAACCAAAAAAGTAACTTTCATATTAACTATTAAATCAACCTACTTTATTTTTTCAAAAGCTTTTAGTTCTCTTACGTAGTAAACTTAGTGCTTACCGTCTTTTAAAGGTTGTTTGGAAACTGTTAAAAACTCGTTATTTAGGTATAATATGGTCAGTTTTTAAATAAATAGTGTTTGATAACTGATTGAATTTTTAAAAATTAGTTCCTATCTAAAATAATTCTAAGCGGGGTTCAAAAAAAGGTAATTTAAAATTAGTTTTATCTGATCTAACTTTTCTATCTCCTATATATCTTTTCACATTAATTTTTCCTCTCATCTTTTTTTCCAAGTTAGTAAAACTAGTTTTAATTTAAATTAGTTTCAAATCAAATACAGTTTAAATGAACTAATTTATTTTTCTGTGAACTATTATAATTGATTTTATTTTGTATTGTGTTAAAATAATTTTTTAAGTTGACAAACAACCCTTACTTTCTTTTTCTTCCTTGTTGTGCCATATAAAGCTTAAATAAATTTAGTTTTTCAATACAAATTTTAATGATGAAGTAAATATTTTATAATGAATATGTCAAAAATCAAGGGAATATCTAGTAGTTTCTATATCATATTTTAGAATATCATGGATAATCTTAGGTTATCTTTTAGGATTGGTATTTGTTTTATCTTGTAATTAATTGAATTTATTGCCTAGATATATATAAATAAGCATCAACGCTCTTGTACAACCAAGACATTTGGAAATACAAATCAAATATGACTAAACATGCATTTCAATCATTGAAAGATATTACATAAAATCAGTTTAATCTCTAAGAGATTTTTGACATTAAATATAGCTAAAAGTTTAACTTGATATTATATTAGTCCTTAAAAGTTTTGATATCAAATTAGTTCCTAAAAGTTAAAATATGGCATCATTTTGGTCCTTGTAAAATACACATGACATTAAATAAGTCCCTAAATTTATAGAAAAGAAAGGATCAAATAGATGTCATATACATCTTTTAAGATTAAAATAATATCATATTTTAACTTTTAAGAACTAATTTAATGTCAAAAACTTTCAAGAACCAATATGATGTCAAGTTGAATTTTTAAGGATTTATATAAAGTAAAAAAATTTTCAGAGACTAAACCGATATCACGTATATCTTTCAGGAAGTAAAATGCATGTTTAGTCATCAAATATTCTATTTCTCTCGTTTTTTCCTCTCTCTTTCCAACATATTATCATAGTTGTACTACCCTTCATAACTTGTGCGTCCACTATTTCGTTGCCCTGCCAAGCCTTGTTTTACACGTTCACCTTCGCAGGCTCCTTCTGCATGTTTGTTCCTGCCAGTCCCGCCCTACCCTATAGCTATTTATTTTTGTCAATCTTCTTGGTCAGGGTTTGTTTTCATTAGTTCCCTTGTCCAGGGTTTGTTTCTACTAATCCCTTAACAGTTTGTTTTCGTCAACATCCCTGAGTTACCGACTTTGTTTTGAGAAGTTTATTTTATATCCTTTTGGTTTTTAAGGCTATATTTATAACAAGCTAAAGCTTGATAGGGAATGTTATATATCAAGCAAATATTTAATAATATCTCTATTATATTTTAGAAATATCATGGCTGATCTTAGGTGATCTCTTAAAAATTGATATATGAATTATTTTGTAATTAATTGTACTTATTACCTAGATCGATATAAAGAGGCATCAACACTCTTGGATAGTGAAGACATTCAGAATTATAATTTTGATATATTATTAATATCAAACTTTTTACACTATAAACTAGTTATATATTATCATATGTATAATTTTTAAGATAATTATATAAAAAAAATCTCATAACAATGCATAATTGAATGTTTATATAAAAAACTTTGACATTGATCGTATATCAAAAATTAAATCCAATTATAATATTATATATATTATATTGATTCATGTATTCTCTTTAAAAGAGAGAGGAGAAAAACAAGAGAGACAAGATGCATTTATTATAATATAAGTTAAAATACTAATTATTCGATAACATGTAAGCACTACCGAGTAGCCCAAAAAAATATATTATGAGTGCAGTATATTAGAGATGGAAAAGGGAAAAATGACATAAGTTGTATTAACAAATTGAGGTAAAAATATTTTATACAACCACTAATGACATATGCTAACTCAACAATCTAACTAATTAGAAATAATTGACTGATAAGTTACAATTATAACTAACTCTAACACTCCCCCTCAAGTTAGGAGGTAGATATTGGCAACTCCCAACTTGCACATGATGCTTGAAAAAGCAGAGGCAGGAAGAGGCTTAGTCAATACATCAGCAAGTTGATGATTTGTTTTGACATGAACTAATTTGATTGTACCATCCTGCACCTTGTCACAAGTGAAGTGGCGGTCAATTTTAATGTGTTTAGGGCATTCATGGAAGCACGAGTTGCCAGATAGATGGATTGGCATTGATTATCATAGAAAACTAGTGTAAGACTAGCTTCAATGCCAAAATCTTTTAAAAGGCAACAATCCAATCCACATGATCTCGCTAGTGACACTGGCAAGAGAACGATACTCAACTTCAGCTAAGGAATATTAGACAGTGTGATGTTTCTTTGATTTCCAGGAAATCAAAAAGTCCCCCAAAAACACACAATAGCTAGTGGTGCTTCGACGACTGTCAAGACAACTTCCCTAGTCAGCATCTGCATAGGCTTTCTGGGAGAGAGAGGAATGTGCTGAGAATAAAATGCCTTGGCTTGGTGTACTCTTAAGATAGCGAAGGAGATGATGTAAAGCATCCAAGTGGGGCACTTGAGGCTTAGACATATATTGACTTAATTTGTTAATAGCAAAACTAATGCCAGGTCTTGAAATTGTGAGGTATAGGAGTCTGCCAATGAGCCTACGATATTGAGAATCATAAGTCAGGAGATAGCCATCAAAAGCATTAAGTTTTGAATTCGAGTCCATTAGCAGTATGGCTGGCTTATAATCAGTAAAGCTCATATTTTCCAAAAGAGACAAAGTGCAGTGCCTTTGGGGTAGGAAAATATCTTTCTTGGACTAAGCTATCTCAAGTCCTAAGAAGTACCTCAAATTACCAATCACTTTCAACTTGAAGAGCAGCCATAAAGTGGTCTTGATGTGGGAGATAACATAATCAAATTTGCTTGCCACAATGATATCATCCACATAGACTAAAATAGCAACAAAATTCTCACTCTTTGCCAACATAGAAAAGTGAATAATCCAATTTGGATTGAGTGAAACTGTGAGAAGTACCTGCAGTAGAGAATTTTTGAAACCACTGTCTGGATGCTTGGCTTAAAGCCTTAAACCATAAATGGATTTGCTTAGCCGACAAACTAGATTCTTCCCTTTAATTTTGTACCCAAGTGGAAGTTCCATGTAGACCCCCTCAAAAAGGTCTCCATTAAGAAAAGCGTTATTAACGTCAAGTTGAAGTAACTTCCAACCTTGGATAGCAGCCAAAGACATTAGGACTCGAATTGTGGTTAGTTTTGCCATAGGTGAGAAGGTGTCCATGAAGTTGATGCCAGTCTATTGAGTGTAGCCTTTAGCTGCAAGCCTAGTCTTATACCTATCAATACTCCCATCTTGTTTTCTCTTGATTTTGTAAACCCATCAACAACCTATGGCATGTTTCCTTGAGGAAGTGGCATTACATACCAAGTATGATTGCTCTCCATGCTTATAGTTCCTCAAACATGGCCTGCGACCACTCAGGAGTGAGGGCAGCTTAATGATAAAACTGCAGAACACTAATCACGGCTACTCGTCAAATTACAAGAAATAGAACACTAATCAAGTCTTTGTGAATATGGTGGATTCTAAACCTGTAGAGTCCTCTTCTCTACAGCTAACAAATGCTCAGTATCACCAGCTAATGGCCTTGCTGTCCAGTCAGATATCCTATGTTGTTAAACCAATTTAAGATTCCTCTTTGACCAATGGTAACATTAGAGGTATTGTTCTTTCTACCAGTTCTTTGCATTCTATTGCTTCCAAGGCTACTTTTTGGATTCTTGATTATGGAACTTGTAACGCTCGAAAAATTCTATCGTTTTAATCAATTTATTCGGTTTTAATGAATCAGTAAAATTAATTAGAAATTAATTAGAAATTTAATTAAAAGTCAATTAAAGGCTAATTAGAAATTAGTTAGATATTAATTAAAAAGATTAGAGTTGAATAAATTAGAATAAATATAGAGAAAGCTTCACAAAGATTTTCCAAACCTTGTTACCGATTTGAAAGAAATCGATAAAGATTCGGTGTTTTAAACTGCCCAAACGAAATTAACAAAATTATATACCTAAAACCTTAAAATGAGTGGCTAAAACTTAGCCACTTTCACTCAAGAAGGAGGAAGGATTTGGCTTCTTTCTAACCACTCAACTTTCCTCCAATTACAAGCCTTCAATTCAACCACTTTTCACCTTTTAAAAATATCATAATTCTCTCTAATCCCTCCTCACTCATTCATTTTCGTTCTCCTCTTTGCAGCTGACTCCTCTTCATTCTCTCTTCCCCTATTTCACTTTATGTAGCTTCTATCTTCAAGCTCAACCCATATCCTTCACCAAAAACTCAAATTTAACTAGTTTCTACATCAATTTGAGATAGCTCGAAAAGTTTCGAAGACAACTGAAGTTGCTGTCAGAAAATGTCCGCTCAAATAATAGTAACAACTCCTGAGTATAGTATTATGACTTAAGTATAGCATTGTATTTCAGAAGGATGTTATAAATGGTATCAAAGTAGTTCAATTCTCCCCGGACCTGAGGATTTGGACTGACTACATTTCCAATGCACTCTGGAATCATTAGAAAATGTCATGCGATAAATCTTATCTGCTCAGATAAGATATAGGTATTAGATATACATGACCTCCCAACTATGATTGTTATTAGTTACTATCACACTTAATTTATTATTGAGCTTGATCAATTTGTTGTATGTGACTAGGAACTAACGGCTTCCAAGGGGCATGGTAGGCCGCGAACCATATCCACTCCAGAAGATCCTACTAATTTTATGGACATGATGCGTGAAATAGCTCATACAATGCGGGAACAGGCCACTGTAGCTCATCAAATGATGAACCAGTTTGGTAAGTAGCCCGAGGCTGGCCATAGGGGAAATCCACAAGGCCTAAGAGCAAACCTGGACTATCTTAAATTTACTGAGTTCAGAAAAGTGAATCCGCCTAGCTTCCGAGGAGTTTTTGACCTAGATAAAGCCAAGGAGTGGGTTAAGACAATGGAGAAGGTCTTTTCTATCTTGGCCTGCACTGATCAACAAAAAGTGACCTTTGCCACTTATAAGTTGAAAGCGGACGCTGAGTTTTGGTGGAATAGCGCGAAGAGGCTGTTGGAAGAACCCCAAGTTGATATCATCTGGGACATATTCAAAGAGGCATTTTATCAGAAGTATTTCCCTGCATTTATGCAAAACGCTAAGGAATTGGAGTTTATGAAGCTTCAACAAGGAAACATGAGTGTTTTGGAGTATATTGCTAAGTTCAAAGAACTCTAAATTTTCCACCATTTATCAGCGCAACCCTGATGAAAATTGAAAATGCGTCAAATTTGAAGGAGGACTAAAAACGGACATTTTGGCCTTGGTGGGGCCAATGGAGATAAAGATTTTGCTTCATTAGCAAACAAAAGCCGATTAACTTGAGAATATAACAAGAAGCTCACCAATACTAGGATGGATGTTTGTGGACAGAGGCTGGCACTTGAAGACCAGGAGTTTCAGCATATTTCACCATCAAAGAAACCATTTCAACCTAATGGAAATGAAGGTAAACAGCCACAAAGGTCAACCATGAAGCAAGAATGTTCAAAATATAGAAAGTATTATAGAGGAAGGCCTTGTTTGGTTGGACAGAAGGTATACTTTAAGTGTGGAAAGCCAAGACCCATGATTAGAGAATGCTCTGGCCATCAGCTACCTATTCCTAAGCCGTAACATCCAAGGTTGAATATTGGCATATGAAAGGGTCCCCAAACATCACAATTTACCAAATCAAATATTTTACAAGCCACATGATTATTAGAAGTGAAGTTGATGACCATTCCAGGTTCACTTGGGTTTACTTGATGTACATAAGTTCGAGGCCTCGACCATCATTAAGAGATATTTTGCTCTTGTGGAGGCCCAATTTCCCAAGGTGATCAAGATCTTTAGATCTGACAATGCCAAGAAGCTGCACTTGGCTAATTTTTTGGCTGATAAAGGGGTGATACATCAGTTTAGCTATGTGGAAAGAGCACAGCAAAATGGAGTTAATGTGGCTCATTCCCTCTATTTTCAAGGCAAACTCCCTTTGGCTTTCTAGGTCAAGTGTGTTCAAATGGCTGCTTTCCTCATTAATAGGCTCCCAGCCCCTATCCTGAAACACCAGTCCCCTTATTATCACTTATTCCACAATTACACTACTCTTAGATCCTTTGGTTGCCTGGCCTTAGCGTCTACCTTGTCTTCCTCTCGAGACAAGTTCTCCCCTCGAGCAATTCCTTGCGTTTTTAATGGTTACCCTCTTGGTATCAAGGGTTATAGACTTTATAACATAGAGAATAAACGTTTTTCATCTCCCATGATGTGGTTTTTCATGAGGCCATTTTCCCCTTTCACACCTTACCTACCACTACTCCACATATAAACCTGATAACATATTACAGATGAAAAAGGAAAAAATGACATAAGTTGTATTAACAAATTGAGGCAAAAGTATTTATACAACCACTAATGACATATGCTGACTCAGTAATCTAATTAATTAGAAATAACTAACTGATAAGTTACAATTATCAAGTAATAACTCGAACACAGTGCATGACAAAATACGAATAATAAATACATTGAGGGATACAACCAATAGAGCCAAGTCCACTGGCATAATTAAGATAAGTGGACGAGAGGGACATGATTTTGGAAAGAAATATAATAAACAAGTAACTAGCTAGAAGGTATCTAAGAGTAATGAACAAGAATACATATTTTTCAAAAAAAAAAAAGGAAAAAAAGTGATATATTATTTGTGATTTCCACTGAAGGTTCCCCCCCGGGGGGGAGGGGAAGTTTCTTTTGCGTTTACTTTTTTTAATAAAGATTTTCATGTTAGTTTTGATATCAATGAGATTAAAACCTCCCTGTTAAAGAATGCTACACGTGCAGGGTGTTGAAAAGATTATTCCTATTAAATAATGATTCAAAGTTTAATATAATAAGTAATCTTAAAAAAAAAAGCTCACCTACGTAATCACTACGTTATTGTTATAAGTTCAATTTTCATGTACTTTAAAGAGAAAAAAAAATTCACATTTTTAATGAGTTTTGGCAATTTTATTTTATTTCACATGTACTTGTGTATGTATCCTTTTTAATAAATTTTTCTTTTTTTTTTTTCATATTCAGTTTTTAATATATATTTCTAAAGCTATGCTGTCTAACACTCTAAATTTATTCTCATAATAGTTAACATCATTAATGATCATAAGAAAATGCCGACAAACCAATTGCTTTAGAATTTTGACTTTTATTAATAATTGCTTAAAAGGAATTTATTAAAAAAAATCAAAACATTATAGTCAAGACATATAAGATTATAATTTTAATATACTGTTAATATCAAACTTTTTACACTATAAACTAGTTATATATTATCATATGTATAATTTTTAATATAATTACTAAAAAAATAATGTCACAATAATACATAATTAAATATTTATATAAAAAGATTTTATATTGGCTGTATTCCATATATCAAAAATTAAATCCAATTATATTATTATCTATATTATATTGATTCATGTATTCCCCTGGAAAGAGAGAGGACAAAAATGAGAGAGACAGAATGCATTTATTATAATATAAGTTAAAATACTAATTATTCTATAACATGTAAGCACTACGGGGTAGCCCAAAAAATATATTATGAGTGCAATGCATGACAAAATTCGAATAATAAATGCATTGCGGGATACAGCCAATGGAGCCGAGTGCACTGGCATAATTAAGATAACTTGACGAAAGGCACATGATTTTGGAAAGAAATATATAATAAACAAGTATCTAGCTAGAAGGCATCTAAGAGTAATGGACAAGAATACATGTTTTTCAAAAAAGAAAAAAAAAGTGATACATTATTTGTGATTTTCACTCAAGGTTCCCCCCCCCCCCCCAAAGTTTCTTTTGCGTTTACTTATTTTAATAAAGTTTTTCATGTTAGTTTTGATATCAATAAGATTAATCTCCTTGTTAAAGAATGTTACACGTACAGGGTGTTAAAAAATTATTTCTATTAATTGATGATTCAAGTTTAATGCAGTAAGTAATCTTAAAAAAAATCCTCACCTGCGTAATCACTACGTTATTGTTATAAGTTCAATTTTCATCTACTCTCAAGAGAAAAAAAATTCACATTTTTAATGAGTTTTGGCAATTTTATTTTATTTCATATGTACTTGTATATGTGTCGTTTTTAATAAATGTTTCTTTTTTTTAATTCAGTTTTTAATATATATTTCTAAAGCTATGCTGTCTAACACTCTAAATTTATTTTCATAATAGTCAACATCATTCATGATCATAAGAAAATGCCAACAAACCAATTGCTTTATTATTTTGAGTTTTATTAATAATAGCTTAAAAGGCATTTATTAAAAAATCAAAAACAAAGATTATTAAATAAAAGTAAAGCCTTTAACATTTTTAATATATTCAATAATTTAATTTTGAAAAAAAATATGTAATAGTGCTTAAAATTTAGATATCATAATATATTTATTTTTTAATTATTCTACATAATATATTTAGTCTATACATGTATTCCTTATCTTTATCAACTATGAGAATAAGAACATTTAAGGGCAGTTTGGATTCTAGTTTGGGATTGCCAAAAGGCTTTTTAGGAGAAGGAAAATGACTTTGTACAGTAAAGTGAAGTGTTTGGTTTAACTTTTTCCAAAAGGTCTTCTTCCAGGAAGGCCTTTTGGAAAAAGTATCTTTGAAGTTACTTTTCATTCTAGAAAAAGACCTTTTGAAAAGTAATCTTACTATTACTCTCACATCAACAACTAAAAGTAATTTTACTTTATCCTATCCAAACAAAACTCATTTTCCTAAACTTACTTTTGACATATTCAAACCAAACAAAAATCATTCTTTTAAAAGTAATTCCTCTAAAAGACCTTCTTTCAAAAAACCTTCTTTTAAAATATCTTCTCCCAAAAGTTACATCAAATGGACCCTAACTCTATAGGAAAGACCACTTTAGACAATTATAATGTCCCTTATAGATTACTGTATAATAAATTGGCTAATTAATCATTAGAAATTCAAGTGATATAATATATGTTGCAATAATTTAATTTATTTTGAATAAAATATTTTATAAATATATGATTTGTGAAGAGATCCACCTTGAGACTTTTGAGAAAAATATAATTTGACTAAAGTGAGCCAGCCCTTTTTTTTTTTTAATTACAAAGGAATCCATCTTGTGACTGCACTAATTATGATATGAAAATTACAAATGAAAAATGATTCATCAATTTTTATGTGGGGCTTAATTCTTATTGTACTATTTGTATTATAAAATTTGAATATTTGATTAAGTTCAAAAAGATTATTTAGAATGTACAATAAATAATAAAAGAATATATGCTAAAATAAAATCTAAATAAAAAGATTTATAAATAATATTAAAAATAGAAAATAGGATAATAATGGTATTGTATTAATAAAACTTACAATTTAATTAAACATAAAACATAATTTAATATAAAAATAAAATAAATTTTTTTTCATTAGTATTATATTCATAAAAAATTTTATAAATGTAGTGTTTATTGTCTCTAATAAATTTATTTTAGTATAGATCATTAAATAATTTATTTTAAATTTTATTATTAGTTAAGAATTTGAATAGCCAAACATTTTTTTCTACTATAAATACATGATAATTTTAATTACAGATTGTAATAAATGCAATGCTATAGTGAATTTTACTATATATGTATATATATTTCTTAATAAATATTCTTAGTACGCTTGCTACCAAGCTCAAAATTTTGTTCACTTAATAGCAGTAATTAATCAACATCCATTACTATCATTAAGGGTGCATTTGTTTTAAATTTTAAAAAAATAATTTTAAAACTCCAATTTTATGGGTGTATTTGTTTCAATTTTTTTTAAAAATAATTTTAAAATTTAAATTTTATATATAGTTAAAAAATTGAAAATAGATTTTTTGATAATTTGATTATTTTTAAAAAAATTATCCAATTATATAAAAACTATTTTTTTCAATAAAAAGGTGATTTTTTGTCAAAAAAATTTTAAATAAACACATTTATATATAATTGAAAAAGTTAAAAATTGATTTTTTTTTAAAAGTTATTTTTTTAATTTCTAAAAAAAATTGAAAATAAATTTTTTTGATAATCTGATTATTTAAAAAAAATTATCAAATTATATAAAAACTAATTTTTTTAATAAAAAATAAATTTTTATTAAAAAAACCCAAACAAACACACCATAAATGTGGTGGCTTCCGAGTTTCAACAAACAATGATAGGTTCATCAGTTTTCTTTTCTACGAAAGCAATTTGTATTTTACTTTGCCATTGCCCTGTCGTGTACGTTCAAAAGGAAGAAAACTTTCAAACGTACATGTAGAAATGTTATCGAAAAAAGTTCCTAGAGAATAATTTATGATTTTAATTTTGATATATTATTAGTATAAAAATTTTTTTATATAAATATTTAATTATATATTAATATATTATTAAATATTTCATTGTTGCAATTAATAGATAAAAAATAAATATATAATAATATATAATTAAATAATAATTTAAAATTTTTTACTTAATAGTATATCAAAATTAATCATATGATTTATTTTCTTATTTTAAAATCAAAATATGTTACAAGCTTCATTTTTAACAGTACTTAGTTAATTTAAATAGCTTTATATTTGTCTCTTTAAGTAAGGTCTTATAATCAAATTTTGTGGCTGAAAAATTATTACTAAAAGAGTTTTACCTCGTAACAAACTATTTACTTCAAATTAGATTGACTGAGATCGATACCGGTGGTTTAAAAAAAAATTATCAATTAACTGCAAAATTCAATCCTAAAAATTATAATTTATAATTCGATCGTACTAATTATTAATTAATCTTCTCAATCATCATTCAAGCCTAGCCTGGCGAGGCTGCTTTATGTCTGCATCGATACTTTTGACCAATTAAGTCATGACCGCCGGTTCCACAACTATGTTATTTTAATTCTCTTTATTGAAGTTGGGTAGGTAATGAAAGAAGAATAATTGCACGAGAATACGACAGCGGTCACATAGCTTAATTGCTCTTGACTTTGAAAACGTTTATTCCATGTTTAGGGAAAAAGATAAAAAAAACAAAACAAAGCAAAGTTAAAGACGGAGAAAAGGTAACAAGAAAATAAATATTACAAATCGAAGGCATGGGCGTCATATACAACACGACAGAGCTTATTTGCCCCCCCAACATTTTAAAACATCGCTTTTAATTTGTGGCAAGAATAAAACAAAACAAGATAATTTAGAATAATAACAATTTAAAGGGGGGGGAAAACAATTTAGAGACAAAGAGGGGGGGGAAGGAGAATTGGCACACAAAAAAAAAAAAAAAGAAGAGAATGTTGAAAATATGGAAAAAGGAAATGATAATTTCGAATTCTAGATGAATTGTATAAAACAAAACTCGTAGCTCCAGTATTCATTTTAGCTTCAAACCTCGGATACTCGCTCAATGAAAGACAAATTGACATTGGCTTCGGCCACCCACTTGCCAAATGTACATCGAATATTCATATTTCACTTAACAACAAAGTACTTGCATGTTCCGAAGTCAGTGACGCACGCCCAGTCACTTCCAATTTGGCTTTTTTCTTTTGTCTTTTTTTCACATAAACGACTTTCAATGATTCCTATGTGAGAATAGAGTGTTTCGTGTTAACTTTTCTCGCATGACAATATTATCTGAAAAGAAAAATAAATATAGAAACCACAAATAGGTAGAGCTAATCAAAGATTTTAACACCCTTTTTAAGACCACCTAAAACATTTTCATAAGGGCGTTTGGTAGAGGAATGTTTTCACATTCTCAACAATGTGAAAACATTCACTTACTTAGTATAAGATTTACGAAAATATTTTTGAGAATATTAAATTTTTTGGAGTGATTTTTTTCCCATATTCCTCCCAAAAAATTCGATCCTCCATATAAGATTGTAATATTCCTATAGGAAGAAAATATTTTCCCTTATGAATTCCCATGAAAAGAGAATATTTTTCTTTATGAAAAGATCAAATTACCTCTATCACCGCCCACAACCACTGGCCGCCATCGAAAATGTACAAAACATTTCCGAAAATTCAATTCATTTACTAAAAGCTATTAAAAATACATGCCTAAGAAAATTATTTTCAGGGATAGTATTATGGGGAATTCTATTTCTTGAAATAAAAATTCAAACCTACCAAATACCCCCATTAAGAATGATTCCTATTCCTAAGCATACAATTCAGACAATATAAACAAAAGAAGCATTGAGTAGAATTGTACACAATGTCAAAATGGAGATCTTTTAAAATTATTTGATTAATAAGACATCACCAATCATTTTCTCTTTTTTTTTTTAAACTATTAGTAAATAAAGTTTGCTAGACTCTAATTATTTTAGTTTGAGCTAAGTTGACACATTACGAGAATAAAACTTTCAACGCTAGTTTTTTTTTTCCTATTTGCAAGATTGAAACATGAAATATTAGTTAAGGAGAAACAAGTGTCATACCACTCAAATTAATCAAACATTAATCGATCATTTTCTCATTTAAAAGTATAAACGATTTTTTGCCCAAAAATATTATATAAATTTTGAAAAGATTATTCAAATTAGGGTTGTAAACTTACCATTATCACATTACCAACCCATGTTAAATATATCACATTAGTTATTTTTTATTTTCATGTAAATAATATGAGTTTTTTGTTTATAAATATTAGACCCTACCAACACTTAATTGTATTTCTGTATTCAGAGAAAATAAACTAACTGCTCATCTTTTTCTCCAGAATTTAATTTTATTATACTATTGATGTAAAAAAAAATTATATAATCATCCAATTATATATTTAGATATCAACAACAATAATTATTTCTTATAATTACTATCTCAAAAGACACACATTCATTAGTATATGTCTATATGATTGATTTTTAAACAGTGTATCACTGTATTGTTTAATTCTACATATTCAGTTACTTTCAACTTAGACACATACTCAATCTTATTATGCATCTATTTGTTTTTAACTATATGTCAAACTTTTTGTTGTACTGTTAAAAATTCGAGAAAAACCAGACCAAAAGAAAGGCCAATCTACCAGAGAAAGAACTTAACTCCCCCAAAAACATAAAAGTAAAAAACAAAAACTTTGGCCCATTATAAAGAGATACTGTCCCAAATCAATGATAAGCCGAAATCAACCGAAGTACAATGGACCCAAAAATAAAAAAATAAAAAACAAAAGCGGTAGCCGAATTTTGAACAACCTTCAAGCCAAACGGACAAAATCAGCGTAATACAAAAGGGGGCTAATTTCACATGAAGCGCAGGAAGTCAGGGGAAGTGCTCGGCCTTTCCCCTTTGGTGCGGTGAGTTTGGTTCATGGGTGCACTTTGAAATCGAAAGTTGCATGGCATTTTAAAGTGTTAAGAATAGAAAATATGAAATGGAACTGCAAAGTCAGCACGAGAAAGGACAAGAAATAGGAAGGAATGGAATTACAGAGGTCGAGAATTTGTTAGGTGAACACTACCTCCAATAGGGATCTCACATTGACAATTGGCACATATAAAAGTATTCTTCCAATATGTGTGCATTTCTAACATGACCCATATATAATCCTATAATAACAATGTCTACCTACAAATTTCTCCAGAAGTGTGCGTGTGTGAGGATTCAAGGCTGCCTGTTATTAAGAGCACTATTGGAATAAAAATGTTCCATGCATAATAAAAGTGTGCAAAGGACAAATTCGGCCTCGGCTAGGTTTAATTAGATTGAACCAACACTCGACCTCATGATAACCCAATTATTAATCAAGTCGAAATGGGCCAACCCAATATTAGGACAATATATAGATTTGGACATTACGCATAATAAAGTCATAATATTTTTATAAGTAAAACAAAGTTCAAAAGATACTTTATATCTCAAAACAAATTATATCGATACAAAGATATCCACATGTTATGCAAGATATATTAATTGAAGTCTAAAAATCTCATAATTTATCACTAATTTAAGAAAAAAATTAAAGAATTTTGTGACTTTGAGCCAAATCGGACCAAATCAAAATATGATCTAAATCTAACCCAAAAATGTATCAGATCAACTTTTCAAAGTCTAAACCCGATCCATTAAGCTTCAAGTCTGGATAGGTTATCGGACCATGCTGTGTCTTGAACGTCCTACAGCATAGGCATGGTTTACATTGAAAAAAAGAAAAAAAAAAAACTTTTAAAGTAAGCTTGTCTTTAAAGTGAAAATATAAAGGTGTATCCATCCTCAGATTAGTAAAATGCAGTGTAATCATAAGCCACTAAATGATCAAAATATGAATACACTCTTATTTTCTAACTCTAGAAACAAGCTCACTTTCTTTACAAGTCTACAACAATCCATTGCAAGGGAATAGAACTCGCAGATCCAAGATCTAGCACAGCAGAAATCAAAACTTCAAAGTTAAAATCCCGGTCCTTCAAAACCCAGTTCCAGTTCTTCACTAGCAAATTCCTTTCCAAACAATTCACATTATTTTAAACAACCAGCCCCTTCACTCCAATTTAAATGGAAAAGGGAGATAAAAGAGACCATATTCCAGAAACATCCAGTGAAAGTAGGGGGAAGATTGCACTAATGTTTAGTTCAACATGAAACCAAATAGGAAAAGACACATAAGTTAACTAGCCATGGGATGATTAGAAATATACTCAACAGCAAGATGACAAGAGTCGATTTTATCAGCTTCCTTGTCTGGGATCTCCAGCTTGAACTCCTCTTCTAGTGCCATAACAATTTCCACGGTGTCCAAGCTATCCAAACCCAAATCCTTCTGGAAATGCACATCTGGAGTGACCTGAGAAGCAGGAGCAACCAGTCAACCCAAAATATTATCTACAATGCATACAATTTACAAGAGTCCGGCATGACCAACTATGCAAACACGGAAAAACAAGGGTCAAAATCAAATTAAAGAGGAGATTAGCAGTGTTTTATAAAAGAATAAGAAAGCACGATTGCATATAGAAGAACCCCCCCTTTCTCTCTTTCTTTCCCAAAATAATTAATTTGAGACTACGTAATGTAGCTTTTAATATTACTTCCCTAAGCCTTCCAGAATGCGGACATCTATAAAATAAGGTATTTAATAACTTATGTGCTCAAAAGATGTTCAAAAAATTTTGGAAGTCTCCCAAATGAAAATTAGTTTCTTTAAGAAGAACAAAGATATAGATCATTCATACCCTTTTATGTCGAATGAGTATGAGTATAAGTATCCAACAAGATATTATATGCAAGTATGACATTTTAAAGAACTCGAATACAGGTACAGTTATATATATTAAATAAAACATTTACATTGATATATGTAAGAAAATTATGTTAGTTTATCCACCTGCAAACACACTTGCAAAAAAAAAACAAAAAAAAAAGGAAAAGAAAAGAAGAAGAAGAAGAAGAAGAAAGAAAGAAGCTATGTTCAGGCTTTCATACAAATTTATACAGAAATTTATGTGACTGTATCTGTATCAGCCTCCTCTCTATGCTTACAGAATACAGAAACGTTTGAATCTCAGAGTTCAGACCTGAGCGGGGATGAAAGAGGGATAAGGGAATGGAAGGCCACTCTGATCCCAATCAGGAAATTACCTTGAGAATTTGACAAGATTCATTAACAAAATGGTACTTTTTGAACCCAGGCTGTTTAGGAAATCAAGTGTGCTATGATTTCATAATTTTAAACAGTCTAAAAGAACACAGCTAATTCATTTTTCATTTCGAACTTGGAAAGTTTTTATTAATGAAAATAAGTACTACGGCGCAGAAGGAGAAGGAGGAGGGGCCTACTGAGTAGGTGGATAAAAACAAGCCAGAATAAAAGAAGAAAAAGAGAAAAATGAATCAAAGCAATTAGACTGCCTTCCCATTCCTTCACTCCTTTGCATATAAAAACCCAAATAACTTCATAAAAATGAGAGTCTTTCAAATTCAAGATGTTATTTTCCACATGTCGATCATGTGCTATCATGAGCAATGAAATGAGGGAACTCAAAAGGTCTTACTGTAATTGTCACATTCAATGATGGGAATTCAAAATGCCTTCATAGTCAACATTTTCAAATAAAGACCACAGTAATATAAAATTCAAATGTACAAGCATGCACCACAGGGAGTCGAACAAAGTATTTGTTCAATTTGCCAGGAACTATAAATAGCAACAGTCTCCTACCTGAGTCAGCACGTAAATTATTAATTATGCTTATCAGACAAATTGCTCATTGAAATATAATTTCAAGTCAAGAGGGAATCAAGGCACAGAATAGCACAGTAAAGTATATGTACCATAAAAAAAAAAAAAAAAAAAGTATCTGCATACGGATAAATTTATTTTATCAAAATTCCATTTAGAAAAACAAACTATCCATTTATCCAGGTAAGAGCCTCATGGACCGAGTCGTCCATTTAGCAAGACACTGAAGAAAATCTTAGTCAAAATATAATGGGGAAAAATAGTTTGAGCTACATTGTGCCCAAGTCTCATCTAGTTTTCTCAACAACAAGAAATCCATCTCAGTTGAATAATATCTCAGCTGAAAACTACAATAGAATATGCTCTTTCACATAAGATCTCTCACTAAATCTTCAAACAACTGCCCAGATGACCAAACAAACAGACACTACAGGATGGTTTTTGAGCTAAAATTTCCAAACTTGGGGGCAACCTGTTTGGACAAATCAACATAATAACGATTCAGTATACCCATTTCTCATGCTAATTAAGACTACAACCACCATCCAGATAGTTATTGTCTTATTGAGGTAAATTTCAAATTTTGGAAAGACCCTCTTGGGTAAATTTCTGAATCATGGGCTCATCTTTTTTTGCATTGCCCTATGGTGAGATCTCTTTGGATCATGCTTTTTGGGGTCTTTGGAGAATCGTGGGTTTGCCTTAAGGATATTTGTCAGTTTCTTCTCACTAAGTTCAGAGGTTTTGGCCCTCGTAAAGAAGCTAAGATTCTACGGCAAACCTCAGTTTTTGCAGTGCTCTAGCATATTTGATTGGAAACGAATTCTAGGGTTTTTAATGATTCTTTTTCATCTATTGATTTTATTTGGGATATGATTACTTTTTTGGCTTCTCTTTGATGCTCAGCTCATAGCTTGTTTAATGGTATTTCATTAGCTAATAATCTGATATTTAAAGGGATCGGCATGCTTTCTTACATGGCTCAACCCTTTAGGCCTTAGTCTTATATTTTGTATCTATGTGAGGATGTCTCATCCTCTTCTGTACATTCCATTATCTTCTAATAAAATTTCATTTTCTATCCAAAAAAAAAAAAAAATCAACAGATTAACAATTTGGACTACACAGTTTACATTTTCACAGTAACTAAGATTACAAACACCACCCCAGCGGTTAATTGAACTCAATTTCCAAACTTTTGGAAAATCCTTTCAGCTATATCAACAGAAAAACGATTTGGGATACCATTAATCATTTTTCACACTAAGACTCCAAACAACCGAGACAGTTACCGAGGTACATTTTCAAATTTTGGGAAGACCCTTTTGGCTAAATCAACAGAATAACCATTCGGGAAACCTATTTCACATCTTCACACTAATTACGGCTACACACCCCACCCAGATGGTAACTGAGCTAAATTTCCAAACTTTGGGCAAACCACTTTGGCTAAATCAACAAAACAACGATTTCGGACATACCCATTTCACATGTCTCACACTAATCAATGTTATAAGCACCAACCAGATGGGCATTGAGCTAAATTTCCAAACTATGGGGAAAACCTTTTTGGGTAGATCAACAGAATAAAGATTTGGGATACCCATTTCTCATTTTTTTTTCACACTAATTAAAAATCCAAGTTTTAGAGGGGCAACCGATTTGGACAAATCAACATAATAACGATTTGGAATAATCGATTTCCCATTGTTTTGAAATAATGAATGCTACGAATCACTGGCATAGTGAATAAAGAAAGACCTTGGAAGGATCGACTTTGGGGTAATCTTTGACGACAGCAAGGACCCTCTGGATGACCTCATCTTTGGAGAGATGATCGTCGTGTGAGGACATGAAGCGGAGTGAAGAACCACGCCATGGCTGTGGCTGCTGCAGTTTTGGTAAAGTTTGGAGTGGCACGCGAACGTGGCGGAGGATGGCTGCTCTCAGTGCCATTTCTCTCTCTGTGTCAGTTTCTCTCTTTGCAAATCGAGTGTTGCTGTGAGGAACTTGGGCAAAATAATAGGGCACAAGCTGCTCTGAGAGCTCAACCATACTTTTTCTTTTTGCTTAATTTTTTTTTTTCGATCTTCAGTGCAAAAATTTGAAAATATTTTTCTAAGAAAATTGTTCGCACAATTGTAGATGAAAGTATTGATTAGCAATACCTATCTGCCTTGGGTAATTCATCACTTACTCTTCTCAAATGAGGTTTTGAATTTGAGCTTTATAAATAAAAAAAATTAATATTAAAAATTTTTTATCTTTATAATAAATTAATCCAATTCAAATCAAATTAATCAGAGTTTATAAATTTTCGAATACTAGTAATCTATAAAAAAAAAAAGATAAAGATATTGATTAAATAAAATTTTATTAAATTTTTTTTATAATCTTGTCTAATACCAAATGTAAAGTTTATTTTGAACCACAACCTCCATCTATTACAACCAATTATTTTTAAGTTAAAAATTATCTTTTTATTTTAAAGAGGTGTCACTTGAGCCACGATATATTATTGGCTAAAAATAACTTATTTTCTTATTATGTTTGTTTTTATATTAAATTTAAAATTATGAATAAACATGTCATAACCATAGATAATTTTTCCAAAAAAAAAAAGAAATTCAACTTACAAATACTAGTACGAATGATTTTTTTTCTTCATTTTATAAATAGCCCATGAATGCAAATTCATCACATTCTAGTTCCATTTTTAAATTATTTATTTTCTTATTTTTCTATGAGGGTATGTATATAAACTAAAACATTAATTATTAATATTAACGTGGAATTGGTTAGGGTAATAAGTGTTTTGACCCTTAATCAAAAGTTTCAAATTTAAATTTTAAAAATAGAAAAAATTCTCAATAGGAGACCCCTACCTCCTTAGGGATCTTTATTGAGTCGGATGGGGTCAAATTAGTCAAATTCCTGATAATAGAATCCGAATACCAACATTTCCATCAAAACATTAATCATTAATAAAAATATACCAAACGAAAGTTTAAATAAAAAATTGAAATTGAGTTTCCAATTGCAATCTACACAAAAATTTGAAATAATTTGGCATTCGTGTTTACGGTTATCATATGCTGCAAAATAGCTAGCAATTCTTTTAGAAGGGAGTGACTAAGGTCATATCTAAACATCTATTATCACTTTATTTTTAACTAACTTTAATGAATTTAATTCAAATACACTAACAATGTAAAATAGTTTTACACTATCAACCAATAAAAATGGTGGAAAGTGCCAACTCATCCAAATAACCACCCATTATAATGAGGGACCCACCATGAATTCTCACTTTCCCCTGTTTCTATTGGTTGACAGTGTAAAACTATTTTACACTATCAGTGCATACCAATTAAACGCAACTTTAATATCGCTCTTATTATTTATTATAATTGTAATTTTATTATTTTTAATTTTGTATGTTTTTGTTTTTATATAGCCACTAAATATTATCGGAATTTATAATTATTTATTTAATATAGAACTAAATTTAAATATTAAATTATTTTTTAAAGTTTTCTTAATATAATAATTATCTGAATAATATAGTAGTGATTATTTTTAAAAAAGTAAAAAATAAATAAGAATAAAAAGAAACAAATCATGATATTTAATACATATATTGAATAATTTACCATCTAGTTTTATATAGTTAAAGAAAATATTAATACTAATATTTAATTAGTTTAAGTGATTCAATACTTACTCTTCTTAAACAAAAGTTTGAATTCAAGTCTTCTAAACGAAAAAAATTAGCATTGGAAAAGTTTTATCCCTATAATAGGTTGATTTGAGTAGATTTAGATTAGTCGAGATTCAATAAACTTCTAAATACTAGTAATTTGGAAAAAAAGTATTAAATAGATATATAATATCAGAATTTGTTGGTATCATTCATTTAGTTTTATTGTAATAATTTTTTGGTCATATCTATTATTAATAACTAAGTTAAATTTATTCATTAAATTAGTTATATGTTTGCTTTATATATTAAAAAATGTTTGCAGTTACATGTAATAATAAATTGTTATATCATTTAAGAGTTTGCCGATGTATAAAACATCAAACTTAATAAATAGTATTACAATATATTATTATATGACATAAATTTTTGACAACCCCCCCCCAAGTGGTCCTTATCGAAAATACCATATGATAAATTTGTCCCTAAGAAATAAAAAATCTAAAATGGTCCTTGAGGTGGGATAAGTTAGTGTTTTCTAGAGACTAATATGTCCAATAAAAACATCTTTCAAGGGTTACTCAGTCCATTGAAAAAAAAAAAAAACTAATTTGACCCATATTTCTTATTCTTACAAATTATTTTGGAACCTTTTATTTGTCATGAACAAATTTGTTATGCAGTGTTTTTGATAGGGTCTATTTTGAGGATTTTGTCTAATTTTTTTTGCACTCTATTACCAATCTTACATGTTTATTGTCACACATATATTACAAGGAAAAAATAGAGATGTGAATAAAAAAAAAAAGAAAAAAATAGAGTTTAAAAAGAAAATAAAAACTAAAGGACTAATACCAACAAATTTTAATATTATATGTTTATTTAATATTTTCTAAACTAAACACTAGACGGTAAAATATCCGATATACATATTGAATATTATGATTTGTTTATCTTTATTATTATTATTTATTTTTACTTGCTTTTTTTTAAAAAAATACTCATCAATTTATTATTTAGATAATTATTTTATCAAAAGTGCTTTTAAAATATAATTTAATCATGAATTTTTATAATATTTGGTGACAATATAAAAATAGCAAATTTTAAAAATTTCAATGAAAAATTGATTGTTCAATAATTAAAAAATCAATTCAATAAAATTATGATTAGTAATAAAGGTTTAAATAAATTATGATTAATAATATTATGATTAATTAAAATTATATCTAAACCACTAGGAGTGATCTAATGGTGAGCAACTTAAAAGTATACATAAGGTCAAGAGTTCAAACTTTATTAATATACCAAAAAGAAAAAATATATATATCTCTAAATTTATCCAATGCTTATAAATATATTTACAAATGGCCTAAACAAAACTTCAAAATTAAATATAAATCATAACCGATCAGATACACTAACTTCTGTTAACTGCAAAATTCTTTAAGACTAATTTTTGCATGTTTTGCACGCCTTGCCAAAATGGGTACATTTGAAGAGTTGATTATTTTTCTTGATGAAGGAACTTTAAAAGCATGTAAGCATTAATTTGCTACAAACTCAACAGCCCCACTTCATGAGGTATAATTGACAATACGATGGAGATGTTACTTGTAGGTAAAGAATAACTCTGTATTTAGTTGATTCTCCATTCTTACAATACATACTATTATCATAAGTTGATGCCTTAAACTGGATCGGATCATCTAGTAATACCTCCAGAGCAAAAATTGTTACTATTTGTTGCAATTTTTTTACTTCAAATGACAAAGTCAGATTTTTCGAGTTGCTTGAAAATTTGGCTTTTTACTCCTTATAAGAATGGTCCTCAACAAACATCTAAAACTGGGGGGAAAGTCTTAATAAATCACGCTGATAATTCACATTTTTATTTTAATCATTATATTCATGTTTTCATTTATTTGACATTGCAAGATGGGGTATTTTAAAATTTGAAGATATTTAAATGGTTCTAATTCAATTTTATGTATTTTTAAAATTTTATTTTGACAAAATAATTATATTACTTTCTTTAATAAATAAGCTTAAGGCACTTATTAACTAAGCTCATAAGATTTATTCTCAACTTTCAACCTTTACATATTGTTAAATGAATAAAAGTTATATTCTTAAATAAAGTTTCTAGTTTAAGTTTTCTGAATTTAAAAAAAAAAAGCACTAATACAACTTTATTTTTGTAATAGACCAATTTGATATGAAGTAGATTAATTAAAATTCTTTGAGCTCTATATACAATTTAAATAAAAAATATACTAGATTACATTCTCTTATGGAAAAATTTAATATGATCTAACTAATTAAATCATCTGGATTTTTATTATAATTGATTAAATGATGTTTAAAAGCTAAGAAATTAATAAGGAACTTGATTAAGTAAGTCAATAGAAATAGCCTAGTAATAAGAGATTTGAGTAGTATATATGATATCCAAAATTCAAATCGTATTGCTTCTTACGTATCAAAAAATATTAAAGATAAGTTAACATATGAGCGATGTACTGTATTCCCTCATAAACATTGTATCTACACGTGTGAGGAGTCTAATACCGTAAACAACGGGCTGAGCGAACTGAAGTGCCGCCGTCTTGGCGTCATTCAATCATCTTCTTTCTTCAATTATACCCACGCTGTTGTGTTGTGACGTGATGTTATGTACTACCACAACTTTTGAATCCAATTCGATTTCATCTCATGAGAAAAAAGTGACATGTTTGTTTGTTGTCACCACTCTTCTCAATACCCAATTGGCTTGAAACTTTGAAACCCCTTCTCTCTCTCTCTCTCTCTCTATCTCTCTATAGTTACTTCCTGCCGTCATTATTGGAGCTAAAAGGGCCAAACAAAAAAGCTTTCGTTGCTCCTCAAACAACATGACGGGTACCGTCTATCACTAGAGTTTCATCTCACTTATTTGGATTCCACTCCTTGTAGATAATACATATTCCCTTCAAATATGGTTTAACATGATTAGGTTCATCGACTTTGGACTTTTTGTTTTTTTTTGTTTTTTAATTTTTTTTGGTGGTTGCCTGGTTGGTCTGGTCTGGCTTTTGAATTGAGCTATTAAGGGAAAAGGGTATGCAAAATTTTCAATGGTTTTGTGTTCTGTGTAGTTTTGATTGTCCCAAAGATTTGATCTTTAGCTAGGGCCTGCGCCAATAATTTTGTTTTGATTGGTTTAAGTTTCTTCTGTGGTTTGTGGATCCTTTCCATTGATATTTGCTGTATTGACGTCAAAATAGTCCAAAGTTTCTGTTTATTAGGACCAATTTGGGACCAAATTGATGTCTCTGCTTGATATAAATTATCATTTGAGGACCACTTGGATATCGTTAATCTGACTAAATTAATGCTTTAAAAATCTCCAGGGGACCAAGTGAGTTTAATCTATAATCTATTTAAAATAGTTGATTAAGTCTATCTTTACCAGAATATATTATTGTTTTGTCCAAAATTTTACTTTTCCATCATACTCATATCTAAAACTGATCGCCATTCTTGAATGAACATTGGTATACCTATGTTCAAATACCCACTGTAATGCAGAAATCTTAATGCTGTAATGTGTTGAATTTAATTACTTTTAGTTCTTCTTCTTCTTTCTTTTGCATTTACTATTTGTTCAATGTTCACATGTTTGCTTTTCAATTATTTAAAGATAACACTAAATTTAATGTTGCTTCCAATTTCAGATAATGAAGAACCGATGATCACACATGGAACAATTTCTGAATTACCATTTAGCAAATACAAGCGTTGGCAATGGTGGTTTCTGGTGGCACTCAGCATATTCTTTGTTATTGTTGGCCAAGCCGCCGCAGTTCTCCTTGGAAGATTCTATTATGATCAGGGTGGAAACAGTAAATGGATGGCTACTTTAGTCCAAACTGTTGCCTTCCCAGTCTTGTTGGTTCCGTTCTTTATTATTCCTTCACCTCCAGAAGCTTCAACTTCTTTCGTTCCACCTTCCATCAAAATCATTGCTTTGATATATTTTGTTCTTGGAATCCTAATTGCTGCTGACAACATGATGTATTCCATTGGACTCTTATACCTCTCTGCATCCACCTATTCGCTGATTTGTGCCTCCCAATTAGCTTTCAATGCAGTTTTCTCATATTTTATCAATTCGCAAAAGTTCACCGCCTTGATTATAAACTCTGCTGTGGTTCTCTCTTTATCTTCTGCACTTCTTGCTGTTAATGAAGACTCCGCAGAACCATCCGGCATCGCCAGGGGAAAATACATTATTGGTTTCCTTTGTACCCTTGGAGCTTCTGCAGTTTACTCCCTTTTGCTATCCCTCATGCAACTGTCCTTCCAGAAGATCCTGAAAAGGGAAACATTTTCTGTTGTTTTGGAAATGCAAATCTATACATCGCTTGTCGCCACTTGCGCTTCCACTGTAGGCCTATTCGCGAGCGGGGAATGGCGTAGTTTGCACGGAGAAATGGAGGGTTTTGGGAAGGGACAAGTTGCTTATGTGATGACTTTGGTTTGGACTGCAGTGGCCTGGCAGGTTTGTTCTGTTGGTGTTGTTGGCCTTATCTTCTTGGTGTCTTCTCTCTACTCTAATGTTATCAGCACTGTCTCTTTGGCTGTGACCCCTCTTGCTTCTCTTGTAGTTTTTCATGATAACATGAATGGGGTAAAGATAATTTCTTTGCTGTTAGCATTGTGGGGTTTTGCCTCTTATATCTATCAGAATTATCTTGATGATTCAAAAGCAAGAAGAAGACAAGCTGTTGCTTCCAAATCCCGCAATGATTCTTCATGTTGAGACTATTCAATTTGGCAACATCAACTAAATACAATATAGTACCCTTTTTGTTTTGGCTTTGACTCCTTTAGTGCAGCATTCGCTTGCTTTAGATTTTATTTCTTGGCAGAACTAGTTAGCTATTAAGGTTATGTAGTTCTTGGCCATTCAGGATATTGAATTACTGACCTGCATATCATTTAACTTCTAATAAATGTAAAGGTTGTTGGTGCCTCAGACTTGCTTTGAGTCGATGCTCTTTTAATTTTAAAGTCGTCTTTGGATGCCTTTTGTGATCAATTGAATAATCTTTGGGTGATTGTTGGAAGTATTGAGATTGTAGTCATTTCAAGTTATTCTTTGTTTTCATCTGTTTTCTTTCTAAATTAAATTTTGATCAATAACTCATTAATAAATTCATTATCACAATAATTATCTATTAACTCTAATTTTTTTTTTTTAATGATTTGTTTGTGTTTGGGAAGCCTTGGCCTGGACTTTGGTCATAGGTTTTATGCTTTCCTTTGTAACCTGCTGAAGTGTCGCCCACAGCCATTGTGCCTAATTTCTTTTTTTATTTCTTTTTGAATTTGTGTGGAGGGGAGGAAAAAAGCCTTGCTATCAAGGAATAAAATTGTATGTATATCACTTCTGCAACACCTCTTAATTGTAATTCTCTTTTTTCGGCTCAATTTGTTTAAAATTAAAGAAATGATAATAGCATATTGTCTTTGCCAAGGGAATCTGTCCGGCCAATAAAGAAGACCAAAGGATCGAACAATTGACTAAAGATTTTGGATATTACATGTGTTGAAGACTAGATTCAAACACGTAGCAAGTAAGATGACTGAATGGAATATAAGCTGCTAAATCCTTCTCTGGGCCCCAAAGCTTTTCCCTTAGCACAATAGTAGACATATGGGACAATATTATTTGCAAAATGACTAGTCATGTTGTAGGGTTATTTATTATATTATATTGACTCATGAAAATTCAATTTTTTTTTTCTTTTGATAAAGAAAATTCAAATTGAATCTCCTTATTTTATGACATGACAAATATTTATGAGAAAAACAACTGGTGTTGAGGTTGTATAATTCAGATTAAACTTTTTTAAAATGATCTTGTCTCTAAAGTGGGAAAAAAAATATGGAAGTATTTTTTCTTAAATTATTTTTAATGAGACTAACATACCATATAATTCATTGATTTAAGAATATATGTCCTATTATTTTCTTATTTTAGAGATAAACTCACTTTGGAAGAGTGCAAGTCAAATGTTGGTTTAGGCAGTGGAGGTAGTAAAAGTGCAAGTATTGGTTAGGGTAAGAATTTATTTATTGGCTTAAATATATTTTTAATCTCTATAAATATAGGTTGTGTTGGTTTTGATAACTCTAAAATTTTTGCTTGGAATTTTGTTTCTCTTTTTTCTTTTTTTTTCCTTTTGTTTTTGGTTCATTTTGGTCTTATAAGTATTTTACAATATATGTTTAGTTCTTGGAAATATTATAAATATTATTTTTGGTTCTTATAAATTTTTTAAGAAATTTCTATTGGTCTTTATATCACTTAACACTAGGTCTAAATAGTTGAGTCCAGAAACTTAACAATGGGAAAAAAAAGGGACCAAAACTAAAGTAAACATTTTAGATTGATCAAAATTAAAATGACTTATATTTATAGGGGCTAAATATATATTTAAGTAGGAGACTAGATTAGATCAAGCTAAATCAGATCGGATCGGATCGAACTAGATCGGATCAAATCAGACTTAATTAGATTGAACTAGACCACATTAGACCAGATCAAACCAGACCAAAACAAATTAGATCAAACTAGACCAGAACAGATCAAACCATACTGGATTAGACCGAATCGAACAAAATTGAATCGAACTAAACCAAATTGGACCAAAATCAAACCGAACCAAACTAGACTATATCAAATTGGATTGAACCAAATCAAACCAGACCAAACTGAACCTAACCAAGCCGAATCTAAATGAATGAACCAAACCAAATCAAAAAAAGAATTTAGGTTCATTTTCTTACATCCTTATCATTTGACTAGAACAAATTAGTCCCTATCATTTTAAATTTTGATCCCTATAAATATTTTAGAATATATATTTAGTCCTTACAAATATTAGAACTTTTATTTTTGGTTTTTATAAGTATTCTAAAAATCTCCTATCAATCCTTCTATCATCACTTAATACTAATCTAAATAGTGGGAACTAAAAACCTAATGATGGAAAAAAGAGGAATTGAAACCAAAACAAAATTATAGAAAAACAAAAATCAAAATAACTTACATCTATAGGATCTAAATATGTATTTAAATCTCGTTTATTTTTTGGTTGGAGTGAGTGCCTGATTTTTTTTTTTTTTTTGGGTCTTTTGTTTTTATTTTTGTCGGAGTTGGGGGAATGTGAAAAGTTTGAAATGGGCGCAACAAAGTGGTGACTGGAGGCTTTATATCGTTTTTGGGTCTAGTTATTGGAAGCTTTTTTGTTTTTGAATTATTGGAGGGTTGAAGTAGCTGTCGTTGGAAAAGATTTGGGTTTGGCCCATTGGTTCATCACATCAATTGCCCATTAATAGATATAGGTCATTCAGCAATTGCATGATGTTGAGCTTGACGTTGGGTGCAGTTGGGGGCCAGTTCAGTTGACAAATGGCATTGCCCCTTATAAATCTGCATCCAGGTCAGGGAGCCATGTTCGACTTTCACATAGGGCTTTGATCCCCCCCAACCCCGAAAAACAAAAAGATAACTTGAAGTTGGGTTGAATCATAATTGTTGGTCTATGGATGAATCAGATTTTTTTACAACAAAAATGAGATTCTCAAACAAATCCAGATTACTCATGTGACATCTCATAGACCTTGACAACTTAATGAAAGTGTCAGTATTTTTTAATAAATATGCTGCTGTCAGCTCAAGCGCTTATAAGTTAATATAGCTTTGTTTATTTGTTCATTTTTTTTTTGTTAATTAATATACATATAAGAACTAAGCGTAAAGGCGTTCATGTGTTGCTTTAGCAGGTCCTTTTATTCTCATAAATTTTAAGAGATTCCATTATCAAAATTAACACTTGTTTTTCTGACTGGGTTCGTAAAGATTTTATATAACAATGATTTAGAATTGTATTGAAATGACAATGAATAATGATATTTTATAGACAATAAGTAGAATTCATTGCAATTAAACAACATCGTTAATAAAATAATTCTGTAACCTGATCAAATGACATTCTTTTGCACTGAAAACAATGTAAGAGGACATTTCCCTTGACACCGTGAATCACCCTTATACCGTTTCTATTAAAATGTAAGAGTAATTTTCGATTGGAGAGAAGCAGAAGAAAAGTTATAATAAATTGATATTGTTTATTTAAAATAACCATCGTGAAATACATGGATATATGATATATTAACATATTTGTCCTGGGAAACTTAAAAAAGCTGCATCGATCATATTAAAATATATTCCTGAGAAAACTATAGTCCTTCAAATTACGTTTTGATGCTTGGATTCTTTTTTGATAGATGATCACTGAACCATATCCTTAATGATAATAATAAATTAGTTTCAGTCAAATCCACCATTTGAACCGTTAAAATAATCCTTAACAAAATAACAAAAATCAGGATGAATAAATGAACATATAAATAATCCTTCTAAAAAGTTTTAAAAAATTAAACAAATAATGTTGTATCAAATATCCACCAAATTAATGATATTAACTAGGGCCACCCCATGATCCATCATACTCCATTAAATAGTGCATAATACTACTCCAATGTATAGCTAGGCATTTAAAAGGGGCAGCAAAGGAATTAACTGAGATGCAGGAAGTGCTTAAATGGTGCGGACCCCAGACACGAGCATTACCAACACTTTGAAGGGCTGTGATGCAATCTCACACATTGTGCGTTCCAATTCATCACCACGAAGCTCAACATTTATTTCAAATTCAACCTAATGGCCCACCCACTTTGGCTATATAGGCTTCCCATTCAAGTGGGGAGCACCATCCATTCATTTCATTATGCTTCTCAGCCCTCACCAGTATCTTACTTTTGTTCAAACTTGATCCGATTTCATACACTTTTTAATCCACTAGTAGTAGCTACTTTTAGAGTACTAGGAGATTAAGTTAACAGTCAAATGTTTTGACAGTTTGCATAAAGCGAAAATCACTAGCATTCAAAAGTTTTTTAGATTCTAATTAATCTAATTGAACTAAATCAATTTTTGTAAGAGTAAACTTTTTTTAATATTAATTTTTGTCATATATAATATTTAAATTTAAAACTTTATTTAAAAATAACAATTAACAAACTATTTGAATGAATCAAGCATTAATATTCTTAAGTTTAAAATTTTGCACAATAATTCTAAAGTTAAAAAAAAAAAAAAAACCTAGTTTTCATTAACAATTCTTAAAGGAAAAGGTAAACTAAGACAGTAAAACTGTTAGCTTATTCTTACTCTTCATTTTATTTTTGTACTTCATTCACTGTGGTCATAAGCACTTTCTTACTTTTGTTCATACTTGATCTAGTTTGGACACAATGTGCATTCCCTAAAGAGGCTAAGAGGGTTAAAATTTTCTAATATAAGTTAATTAATACCGCGGAGGGATTTTGTTGTCTTTTTCTTTTATCCCTCATTTGTGAGACTATTGTCATTCTTTGTTGTATATTTAAATTTCTCATTAATTAACATTACTTTTTTAATATATATATATATATACATATATATATATATATATATATATATAATAAGAATTTAATTGGTATACACTGATAGTGCAAAATAATTTTACACTGTTAACCAATAAAAATAGTAAAAAATAAAAAATTATGATGGATCACTCGTTATAATAAATGAATATTTGTATGAATTGACACTTTCTACTATTTTTATTAGATGATAATATAAAATTATTTTATACTATCAATACATTTAAATTAAATTTATATAATAAAACCACAAATGTATCCGCACACTTCTCCCTGTTCAAATAAATAAACATAATTATAATGTATTTTTTTTTTGACGGGATATTTTTATATCTTTGTTTTATTTTTTTTGTACTATAAATAAATTCATCTACATGAAACTTATTTTACTACGTACGCCACTGCGTAATTAGATAAACATCATTTATCTGGGATACGGTAAAACAGCAATTTATCACATTTTTATTTACTATCTATTCCATTTCAATTGAAAATAAACAACTTGTGTAGATACTTACACTTGAATTTACTTATTTAACCGCTGTTAATATCTTATTCTATATTTATAAATTACTATATATACTCAATTTATGATAAATTGAAAATGATAGTTTGAATGCTATCAGCCGAGAAGGTGAATAAATAATTAAGAACGTAGTTAGCCATAATCCAACAAGCATTGTTTGTGCCAAAAAGAATCAGAATAATCGTGAATAAGTGTAGACTCCTAGTAACATACATTAATCTAATGTAAATTTGCAAAATAATTAAGCAAGAACAACCGAGTTAACAGAGTAATATCAGCGCAAATATGTATTTTCAAAATCACATCAACCTCAATTATACCTATAAAAAGTACAAAAGAAGATACTTTCTGTTCATCAAAGTGAACAATTGTATACAAAGAGAGTTTAAAACCCCAAAAAAAAAAAATCTGTTTTTCCATTTTTTTTCCCGAAAAGAAAATAAGAATGTGCACAAACGAATAGAAGGGGTAAAAAAGAAAAGATCACGGTACCATGTGAAAGGTCAACAAAATCAACGGTTATGGTTAACTCTTCCAAAATCCGCAAGCTTCCGGGACCGGTTCGCGCAAAACGACGCGGCGGCGGAGAGGTGAGGCTTCGCCGCCGCCGCGGCCCTAACTTCCGCCGCGGCCGCCATCTCCGGCGGCAAACCATTGTGGTTCCACCTCCGGTTCGGACTCGCCCGAACCAAAGGACTCAGGCAAAAAGCCATGCCCGAAGTTCGGACGCTCTTCGCATGTCCTAACCGTGAACGCCGCGCCGGAGCCGCCGCCGACGGCGTTCTGCGACATTGAGGAGACGACTCCGACGTGTATCCGCTTCCCGACGGAGACCGGTCGCATTCGTCGGCGAAATCTTCGGTTCTCACCGGCGACATTCCCCGATCCGTTATCCGGTGATGGCGCCGCCGTGCGCCAGCGGCAGAAGCGGAATTCTCCATCGTTGTTCCTGTCCGATCCTGATTCTTCCGGCGAGTAGGGAAGAACGTCGAGAACCACGACGGCGATGCCGACGGCGACGATTTCTCGTACGACGGATCGGACCGGAACTTCTCCGATCTAGACCTGAAGAGATTCGAGAAAATCCAGAACTTGCTTAGACGCTTCTTCAACGGCCTGGAGCCGCCGTCGAAGGCGGAATTCGAGGCGAAATCGCCACCGTAGGTTGGGCCGAGCTGCGGCGTGCTGTAGAACAGCCGGTCGCGGCGGTCGCCGGAGTTATGCCATGCGGCGGCGTAGTCCGATTTCCGGCGAGAGACATACGGAGATACAGAGCGAGGGAAGATTAACGGCGGAGGCATCGTCGGGTTTGTGTCGGAGTTTCTAGAACGTTCTTCGGAGGCGAGTGAGGCGTTTCGCGAGAGTTGCGCTTGAGCGTGGACTTGGGATTGGGCCTGGGCCTGAGCGGCGACAAGGGCTATGAGGCGTTCACGGAGGCATGTGGCACAGACGCCGATAGTGCTGGTAAGGTCTGATAAGTGTTTCTTGCACCTCATTTTTTTTTTCGTTATTCTGTTAAGACGCCGTTTTGTGTGTTGTGGAAGGGGTTTCGTCGTCGTTTATGTTGGTGGTGGTGGTTGTGGTTTTTTTGGGCAGTAGCATTCGTGTGTGTTTGTGTTTTTTGTGAAGTGAAGAGAGAGATCTGATGGAGAATTCAGAAGGGTTGCTTTGTCTACTTCTTAGAAAAGAGAGAGAGAGAGAGAGAGAGAGAGAGAGAGTGAGTGTTGGTTGGGGCTAATAAGTGTCGTAGAATCTGTATTAAATTTAGAGTGAGAAACGGGGCACAGAGAGAGAGAGAGAAGAGAGAGAGAGGGGTCAAAGTTGCTTACATAGCTTAAGGAAAATGATGGAGGAACAGCTTTGATGCCACGGTAGAGAAGGAAAGGTGCATGCTGGATTGCAACACATTCACTTATACAAATCCAGCATTTCCACATATTTGGTTCAAATAATTGGACATTTATTCTTCTTAATTAAAATTTGGTTTTTAAGTTTTAATAAATGAGAGAATCGATGGTAGGATAATTTTAAAGATTTATCCTGACATTCAATCAAATATTTATGATTGTAAGATTTTTAAGATAGTAAATAATTAAATCAAATATTATTATTGATATAGTAATATGCCAATACATGATTAGATGTAAAAAATGTATACAAATTAAATCTAAAATCTTATTCCTAGAATGGACTAACTCAACTCAAATTGAATTAGTTGAAGTTTAGTTTAACAAACTTCACATATTGATGATTCAAACCAAAAAAACAATATTCGCTACTAAAATGATTGGTTGAAAAATGATTTCTGATTTAAGCAGATTTTATCTATAATATTAAAGATTTAAATCTTAGAATAATCATTTTGAGAGAACTTTACCTTATCATTACTCCTAATTCAAAATTGGGAGACCCATGCTTAAAATCAATAATTACAGTGTATGCTTGTAGCTAGTTTTTTTTTTTTTTAATTCTTTTTCAAGTTAGAAGTTTAGGGAGGTAAGTTACCTCATTATGATGTTAGGACATTTTGCAAGTATTGACAAAGGTTTACAGCTATTATCAAACTAAGTGTATATTTGGTTCCATTTTTATAAAATTAATTTTGTTAGTATTGATTTGGTTAGAATTAATTTTGAGGTAAAATGATTTATATTCAATAGTACATCTAAAAGTGATTCTAATAGAAAATAAAAAATTTTTACTTATCCTATAATCAATTCTAGAGGTAAGAATTAATTTTGATAAAGGTTAACCAAATAAAATAAAAATACTGTACAATCAATTCTGTCCTTTGGCAATTGATTTTAAGGGTTTTAATGCGGAACCAAAGACATGCTAAAACTAACCAAGCAAAATGTTTTCATCTAAGATGAGATATTCTTTTAGGATTTGTCAGAGTAAGTTATTTTTTTATAATTTTTAAATTTTTAAAATTATAAGTAGAGTTTTTTCTTCAATTTTTTTTAAGATTATAATTTTATGACTAATGAGTATTGGCCCTATTGGGTACCTCTTGATGACATTTGAAAGAGAAAGGAAAAATCGTATACCCACTCGATCAGTACATAAATGGATTACCAAACATATAAGAATATACTACAAGGGTGATTTAACCTTGAAAATAGTAAATAAAAGAAAGAGTGTGTTGGTGTTTGACTTTGGATATCATATAGTTAAGATGTGGTAATTATGATGATTAACTAATGAAATGTTTTGTTCTGTTTTGTTTTGATGACCAGATTTCTTGCTTTGTGGGCATACAATTATTCGTCGGTTGAATCTTGTATCTTTGTGGTTTCCTACTCGTTTTTTCCCCTGTAATAATTTTATACATTTTTTATATTTCAAAATTTTGATTATTGTGTCTTGGACTCTTTTACTTTTCTATTATTATTATTATTATTATTATTAGGGAAAGGATTATTGAGGAGCCCTAAATTTTTACCTTTTATAAAGTATTATTGCTAATCTTAAAATCTTTTCAATTAATTCTTAAACTTTAATTAATATTGTACTAAATTCTTTCATTTTAAATTTTATGATTCACTAACAATAATATTAAGCTAAAGATATTTTATTTTTAGGTCATATTAAATTTAATTTGTTGATTTTTTTTTGAGGGCGTTGATAATTTATTTATTAAATTTAGACTTGAAATAATTTTAAATAAATTAATTAATAAGTGAAAATTTTCGAATTATAAAAAAATTATAATAAAAATTACGACTGTTATACTTTTTTATGATTATTATAATAATTTCCAGATAAAAAATTAGTATTATAATAAATTAAAATATAGATTAATAAATAGATAGGATATCATTATGCGCTATTATGGTTAATAATTTTAAAAACAATTAATAAAAAAGATTTATTGAATCATTGGTTAAGATTTCAAAATTGGATTTAATTTATATGTATTGACAATATAAAATTTTTTTACACTGTCATCCAGTCATATACTGCCATATAAATAAATATCCATGACCTTCATTTTTACTATTTCAAAAGTCATATAAACGAGAGAATGTAATTGGATGATAATATAAAATAGTTTTATATTATCAGTGCACACAAATTAAATCCTTAAAAATTAATCAATCTTTTGAAAATTCATAGTCATTATTTGCAAAAACGAAGCTAAGAAATTCTCCGCATTCTTTTTCTTTATTAGTAAATGATGTGTGTATTAAATCATAAATTAAATATTAAACACGTCAAAGAAAAAAAAAATGAATATTAAAGAGCGTGTTTGCCACGCTTCAGGCGGTGCCGTGATTCATCTATTGAAGTCAAACTTTGGCGTTTCAGCATCATGTGCCAATCATCCTTTAAAGAGTCTACTTCTAACGGTTAGTCTCTTCTTTATTCGTCCTTTGGCAATTGCAGCGCAAGCTTTATTTTAAAATTTTTCAAAAAAGATAGGAAATGATACTGAATACATAATTTTTTAGAGTCACATTACCTCACATTTATATGATTTGCATAATTAAGGTATAGTTGTGAAACACTATGCATATGTCAAGTAACATGTACTATACATAGATATGTGCATTTTTTCATCTTAGAAATTATGCACATAATTTCGAGTTAAAAATGATAGTTAGATAAAGTTCTCTTCTAAAATAGTGATTTTAGGACTCAAATCATAGATATTACAAATAAAGTTTATATGAGATTGTAGTTTACTTCCTTTACAAACTTTTGAATAGATATGTGCATTGTTTGGCACTTACAAAAAAAATTGAGAGGTGTATGGAGTTATAAAAAAATTAAATTTTATAAACTTAAACAATTGACTTATATAATAAGGTATTAATAAATTTTTCATATAAAGTAAAGATTTAATTTTCGTATTTACAAAAAAAAATAATTTCTATATTATTGTGCCAACTATGGCTAACTCACATGAACGATCTTTCACTCATGCATCATCATAATTTGGATTCGATTACTCTGAGGTAGAATGAATCTTTCTCTTAATATAAATTATTTTATGTAAAAAAATTATGTGTTATTGTAAAAAAATATATATTTAAGTTCAAAATCATTTATAATAAGATCGTAATTAAAATTTTAATTTTGAATGTTTCAATAATTCATTTCACATGACATAGGGGATTAACAGGCATGTAAATTAGATAAGAACTTTTACAAACCCAGTTTTCTTATTCTAATTTCAATTATTTTAGTTCATATTTTGTATTGTTATATAAGTTTTGTAAAGATTGGACATTAGAATTTAGCAATAAGTTCTGCATATAAAAACATAAATTCAAGTTCTAAATAAATCTGTAAACTAATTTTGAATATTATAATACCAGAACGGATCTACTCAATAAAGATTGTGATGTACGCCCCCACTAAAATTTGAGAATATTTTTAGAAGTGTATATATATAAATTTTGGTAGAGAGGTATATACATATTTTGTTTTTATTAAGTTTGATTTCTTACTGAGATAAAGTTATCTTATTAAGTTTGAAATTTTTTGTCATGTTTATGTATTATATTTACTTCAATTACCTAAATTTTTTAGATCTGTCACTGTATAGTACATATCTAAATTCAATATCCAAAATATGAAGCTACTCTAAGTGATTGCAATTATACTAATTATGAGTAATTCAGTAGATAATCCAAATCCTTAACCACACTTTTAAGAGGACACTGAGTTCAGCCCTATTAATAAATGGAAATGTATAAAATCTCATTTCAATAAACTATTATTTTATTGACAACGCACATGTAACTTGCAATAGCTTGACGTCATCAACATAAAAGTCTTAAAGACTTTGATATATGCAATAGCTTGACATCATCAGCGTAAAAGTCTGGAAGACTTTATTCATATATATATATATATATATATATATAAAACTTCTTATTACTCTAGCAAATATAATGCTAACATGCCTCTCCTATATTTTTTATACGTCTTTTTTCTTCTTTCAAACTTACCCGTTGGTTGTTTATTCTCGTTTAGAATAGTATTCGTGAGTTTTGTTCGATGTCAATCTCTTGCATAAATTGATGAAAGATCAAGGAGGTGAGTTCTAATAATTTATGTTTTTGGTGACCGATATGTTTGTATTTGATCAAAATCTTAGAACAAGTTTGTTTTGACTCATTCTCAATGCCAGTAGGTATTGAAAGAAAGGAAGCATTCATTTACTTCCATCAAATGTGGGTCAAACAATTGAAGGAATTGTAACGCTCTTGGATCAAGTTTTGATTCTAGCATGAAAATTAAGAACAAAATCAATAACAGAATAAATGTGAGAGAACCTGGTTCAATCGATAAAGAACGATTGATTCATAACTGCAATTGTTTCTTTAATACTGGAGAAAGGAAAGAGAAGCTAGTCAAGGAAGGTTAGAGGGAGAGAAGAGCTCCTCCTATTTCAATGGAGCCACAGGCACCTACATATAGAATTAGGAGAAGGGGCCTCTTCCTGTATCAAAAAAATAATGTGCCAAGCCACCTATTACAATAAGGCTCATACACATAAAAATATATAACAATACCCAACAATAAACAGTGCGTGGGCCCAATAGGCCCAATTAAGTCCAATAACAACAATAATTGCAATAATTTGAGTTTCAATAATTAGCTTTAATCAATTTTAATATTCAATTAATCCGAATTAAAATTAAATTTGATTTGATTTATGTAAGTCACAAAATTTCCAACCACAATGCCATACATTCACACAAACGTAATACAAGTGAGCCACTAATCAACAATGAGTAGGGTTATATATGTAATGAGAATTTCATTTTACATCTTCCTAAATACTTGAAGAGTTTTGCTATATTTTTTAAAGAATTTTTTTTATAACTTTTCAGATACTTGCTAAAAAAGGTGGTAAATAAAAAAATAGATAAATTCAATATGATGAAAACATAAAATATTTAATACTTTTATGAATATTGACTATCAGGGCGTGTTTGGACCGTCAGAAACCGAAGAACACAACAAGGACTTCCACGTCGAAAATCTTCCGAGATTTATGGACAGGAGAAACTTATGCGGTTAATTCATTTACCTAATCTGTTCCTTTCAAGCAACTCACAATAAATATCAAAAATTGCATTTTGAAAAAAAAAAATGGTTCCTAGCGGAATTATTCTATGTTTATTTAATCCTTGATATTGAACTTTCTTCTTCAAATTAATGTTTTCAACAATCAAATATGTCGGTTGCTTGAATCGTAATTCACAAGGTACATATATGGTTGACGGCAAGTAAACATTATTGTTTTGTTAATATGAAATGATGGTTTTTTTTTTTTTTTAAGGTCCGATATGAAATGATGGTTGGACGCTTAGATGTCAGAAAATATTCAAAGAAAAAATGATTAGGGATACACTTTTTGCGACGCACTACGCGACGTATACAGAAAAAATGAGAAAAATGATAAAAATGTTTAAATGATGGGCCTCATATAAGCATTATTATTTTTATTCAATTTTTTTTATTCAAAAACTTACCAGCGTAAACAATGCAAACGCCAGTAAGTTTTGTAGAAAAGATGAAGAAAACGATAAAAATACTTGGATGATAGATCTCACATAAGTATTACTATTTTTATTTAATTTTTTTAATTTAGAAACTTACCAATGTAAACAATATAAACATTAGTAAGTTTTGTATATATTATACAAAATTTACCAGCATTTGCATTGTTTATGCTAGAAAGTTCTTTTTTATTTTTAATTTTTTACAAAGCTTACTAACGTAAATAGTGCACATACTAGTAAATTTTATGTATATTATATAAAACTTATTAGTGTGTGCATTTTTCACGCTGGTAAGTTTTTTTTTTTTACAAAATTTATCAACGTATGTATTGTTCACGCTAGTAAATTTCTAAATAAAAAAATAAATAAAAATAGCAATAATTATATGAAATTCATTATCCAAGTATTTTTATCATTTTTCTCACTTTTTAATATGTGCTGCATATGTATCCACTATTTATGCGTTCCCTATCAATTCTCATGTTCAAAACTTCAATGCTGGACAAGGGACAGATTGGGTTGAAATAAATTGGATTCGAATCTGCCTCAATTATTTGATTGGGTCATTTTATTGAATCCAAATTCGATACAATAATAACCCAATTAGTGATCGGGTTAAATCGAGTCAACTCGATATTTAGAAATATATAAAATTTTTGACATTATATATAATAAAGTTGTAAAATTTTGGAAAAAAATAAAATTTAATAGACATTCTACAATATATACTTTAAAATAAATTATACCAATACAAAAGTAATATCATGTTATGTAAAATGTATTAAGTAAATAAAAATTTTATAATTCATCACTAATTTTCTTAAAAAAAAAAATATAACTTTTAAAAAAGTATTTTATTTCGAACCTAATTAAGCCAATCTAAAGCATGATCCGAACCCAATCCAAAAATATATCAGGTCAAGTTTCACAATCCAAATTTGGCCCAAATAACTTTGGGTCATGATGGATTAACGAGCTGAGTTGGATCATAAATACCCTAAGATAATAGAAATTAAGATTGTTTATAGGCAAAAGTAATGATATCGTTATTTTAATATTGAGTTTAATTTTAATGTATTATTAATACAAATTTGTTATATTATTAAATATTAACTAATCATATATTACGATATATGTAACTTTTTACTTGAAATAATTGTTGTGAAAATTAAATATTTTTAACAATATGTTAATATAAATAAATAATAGAATGATTTTTTTTACATTATTGGTAGATTAAAATTAAATTTTTTAATATTATTAATAAGAGTTGGATGTAATGATAATCAAATTGTACTTTTCAAGAAAGGATAAAAGTTTAAATCTTGGAGTAAGAAATTATTAAAAAGATCTTTTAATCATGATAATATCCGAAGTTTAATCTCACAATAATGATTGTATAGAAACCTTAAAGACAAAAAAAAAATAGAAAAAAATAAAAAAGTGTACATATATATTTCCAAGTACGTAAATATCTTTATATAAAAAAAAAATAGCAAATGATATAAGGTTAGCCAATAAAAGAGAGCCATTTTCAATTGGCTAACAATGTTGATGATCGGCAATTATATAATTTTGTCTTTACTTTTAGAATTACAACGCACTAGAAATTTTTCTCATCAAATTTAAGTAATTTAAACCAATTAAAATAGAATAACAACCTGCTATTTGAATCCTGGGAAGTATAGCATCATAACTTGTTAAACATTATAACTACCCAATTTCAAAGGCCAATATACTTACGTATAACAAATCAAAATAGGCTCTTGTAACTCTTATCTAATATTAAACTATTAGCATTTGTTCCCATGCCATAAACAAAAATGATTAAATAGTAAAACTCGTCTGTTTAAAAGAGATCAATAATGTTCTAGTCATAATATTCTTTAAATTTAAATATGAATTTTTCTCTATAATATTTACTCATTTGTGTTTTAAATGCGCCCTCAAATTTTAGTAATTTGAATGTAAATATAATTTATAACATGGCACTATAATATTATTTAATTTATATAACTGACGTCATTTAGTAGAACAAGGCTTTGTTGATGTTGTGTCTTGATCTCCATAATTTGTTTTCACACATTTTCGTTTTGGTCCTCAAAGACATCGGAAGAAACCAAAGTTATAAAAATTAACCTTTCATGAAAAGAAAAATGAACACCCTAAATTTAAGTTTGTATTATTGCATAAATGCACTACTTTTTATTTTGAAAAAAAAAAAAAAGCATTATGGTCAAATTATTTATGTGATTCATTGAAACCAAACGGAAATGAGCAAATACAAGATCAAAAGAAGAGCTTATACCATCACTCTAATTCACCTCTTCTTTCCTTGGGCTTTCAGCTTAAGGGTTTTCATTTTGTTTTGTTTTTTGTTTTTAATTTTAAACTACCCCCAACCCTTTCCTTTTTTTTAAAGCTTTCTAGCTTCTATACCCTTTCTTCAAACCTTAATATTTCTACTTATAGATTTATGTGCAATTCACATAATTATCATCAAACTTATTGCCTTATGTGCTCAAAATCTCTGCACTTTAGTTTCACACAGTTAGTATCCTCTCTTTCATTTTACGAGAATTATTTATTAAAATCAACAATGAATAACATTAGGGCCAATCGGGTTCCAAAGCCTTAGCAATACTATGGAAGTGTAACAATCGAAAGTAAGATGAGCAACTTAAAATTTATCAAAGCTTAGCCAAAACCTCATAAATGTGTCACATACCTTCAACTATTTTAGAACAGCTAAAACGGTACAAGCTTAGAGAAATTTCAACATGAATAGATAGCTCAATATCCACTACAATTATATAGCAAACGAACGCTATCTATATAAGTTAATATCTTACTAACACAAACAAGCACCCAAGGGGAAGGGAACCAACACATCTGGAGTGGATTGACAGACAGGAACTAGAGAGACTGGCTTTCCAGGTTTGTCATCTCTGGAAACTGAATAGACCAGAAATCTATTAATTCCAGAAGAAATCACAAGAGTTTATGATAAAGCATATAAATTTTTTCAATCCAGCCCAAGAGAGTAGTTTGGAACCAAAGAAAGGACATACATATATATATTGATGAATATTAATCATGGTTCGGCTAATTAAGACAACTAGTAAACTCAAGCTGTAAATTCCTTTCGAATAATCTACATTTGTAGCAAAAGGGTACAAAAAAATAATGTAAGCTAGACATGAATGCTTCGTTTCCAATTTATTTAATATCAGACTGAAGCATTTGCAGCAAATCAGTTAAAAGAACAATTTAATTTAAATCAACTAGCACAGTAAACAATTTTACACTGGCAGTGAGCCATAAAATCTTACCTTTTAGAAAAGGGTTAAAAAGATTAAACAGGAAGTGAAGGATCATAGCTATCACTACGATGTGGCTGTTTCTTGCTTACTAATTCCATCAATAGTTTTACAATTTCAGTTGACCAAATTCTTGATTACTTACGTAGATTGTTGAGTGCCAGCTTGTTGTATCAATTGAGAGTATATATATTCATCAACTCTCTGTTTTGCCAGTGCTACCTGTTCAAAAAGTGGAGTTTCAGCAAAAAGTATGAATAGACTTTGTAATAGTCCAAACCAAGGGGAGAAAAAGCATGTGACAGGTTAAATTCCTTGATGGTAGGACTTCGCCTATAATATGCACAACTCAAATTAGTATCTTTGCCCCTAAGCTGAATAACCCCTCTCTCTACTTTTATTAACAAAAGAAATCAACAATCCAGATCTCATTGATGTAAGAAACCAGAAATTTGGAATTGCAAACCTCTAGGAACTTGTATATTGTTACACTATATCATTAATTTAATTCATGAATTATTCACATGGACATACTCTCAAAACTAGACATCCACAATAGAGGACCTGAACCGAACCCCAGCTCTAGGGAACAGGTACTGAGCTAACTTTCTGCAAACTGATTTACTACTCTACTTTTCAGTCTCAATTCATGTTTCTGCTCTCAATTCGAGGAAAAGACCCCTGCCAATAGCTAAATGACAGAATGTACCAGCCCAAACGACAAATAAAGAATAGGTTAAAATATATTTTTGATCCTCGTACATGTTCATTTTTGTTTTAGTTCCTATAACACCCCCCCCCCCCAAAAAAAAAAAAAAACCCCAAAAAAAGAGTCTTTTGAGTTTATCCCCTATTATGTACAGTCATTTCAATTTTGTCCCTACATTCTATTGTCATTATAACATCGTGAGTTTAGCATAGTTACTATGAAGTACAAGAACTAAATTGAATATAAGTGTCAGACCAAACTAAAAATGAGTGTCGCATATAAGGATCAAAATTCCATATTTTTGGTTCCCATACATGACATCATTTTCAATTTGGCCTCTATACTTACTTTACTTCATTGTAACTCCAACAAAGAGGTATGTTATTTGTACATACCTCTTTCTCCAACACCCCAACACCCTCTCTCAGCTTTTTCTCTCTCCATCAATCATTTCACTCTTTTCATTTTCTTTTACAATTTTTTTTTCTCCTTTCTATCTCTGGGTGTCCAAGGTGTCTACCAACCCCAGTGGTACAAAAAACATTTCTCCCAACAAATGATGTTATAGCAGCAATGAACAGCAATGACTATATTAAAAATGTTTGAACATATAAGGACTAACATGAAAACTTTTTTTGGATAGAGACCAAATTAAAAATGTGTGATGTATAGGGACCAAAAATATATTTTAGCCTAAATAATATGGAAACAACAATAATAACAAAAGTTGCATCAAACATCACAACTATCTTGTTTATTCTTCAAGAAAAGTTAAGTCAATAATAAATGAGAACACCTGTTGAGCACTACCACCAAATTGAATTTGCCTATGCTTCTGTTCACCTTTTCCGCCATAGACCTGCAACATTTTTTGTCATTGATGAAGATATAAATCAGCTCTCTGAATTTAGAAAAGAAAAGACAAAGTAAATAGTATGATAAACAGTAACTGAATTCAACAACAATCATTTAATTTATATCATATATAATGGAATACAGTAGAACACTCGTTGTTTGATTCACATAGCACCTAGTGAGACAAGGCTTTATTGGTATTGTATAATGGAATACAATAGGACACATGTCGTCTGACTCATGTCACCTTTAACTTATAATGTCAACAACAACAAAATCTACGTTGATTTATCAATTTACCTACAGCTGAAACAGATCAAGTGAAGCAACAGGCAAAATGCTTTTTTGGAACCCCCAAAAAAAAAGAAAGTCAGGAAATCCTCAAGGGCTTTCCATCGTATTCATACAAGTAATGCAGAATTTTTAATTCTCTTACTTGGGATTTTTTTTTTCCTGTAACTAATGCATATCTGTTATGGGGTGCGTATTTTTAATCTATATAAGAACTGAAAAGTTAATGTAAGATCCAACAACCTTGTTTCTCACCAAAAATGCAGAAAACAAACATAGGTCCAACATCTATACTGGTGTGTCTATGTTTTACGACCTTGAGTCTTAAATTGGTTTCAAATACAAATATATTCACTCCCTTTGGGAAACATATTTCTGATTCTGTACTTACGTTGAACTTAGTAGCACCTGAACATGAACCCAAGAAGTGAAAATGATCTTCTATGGGACACAAGCTATCTAACTGATGCTCACATACTTGAGCCATGGCTGTGCACCCAGAAGAAGTGACTAGAATACTAACCTTGATCATTGCTCCAGACTCATTTCTGATCCTTGATATGTTTGAGCCGCACCTACCGATCAACCCACCAACCATTGTTTCCGAAATCAGCATCTCGAATGTAACATAATCAACTGCAAGATTGGTTGTCCTAGAGATGAAGTGGTTGTAAGACAATATTCAAAACTTGATATAAGTGCTAAAAGGCAGTTAAAAGTTGTTCTGACATAGAAAACATTAAATAACCTGAAGTTGGGTCAAGATATGGTTGTGATGGTCGAATTGCAGCATAATTATATGTTGGGCTGATTGAAATCACTTGTCGTGGGGGGTTTTCCCTAAAACAATTTGAGTTGATATATATGTTACATGAAATTACAAAATAAATTTCAAAGATAAATTGGAAGCAGATTTAAAGTTTATACAAAAGTTCACTATCAGACCTTAGTTGACAACCTATCTCCTCCAAAGCCTTCAGTACTGCAGGAACATCTCCTGATAGCTAAATCCAACAAGAATGTTGATCAAAATTCAGCACCAAAATAAGATAATAGCAAGCTTTGCAGAGCAAGGCATCTAGTGATTTTGCATCGCCTTAAGAATAGATATCAGTGCGTATATTGATCTACTTCAAAGATGCATAATAGTCACAGAGATAACCAAAATCTTTCATAGTCAAAATTGATAAGCAACATTTTAGACATCCCACCTGTACTACTCTATCAGATTCAAGGGCAGAAGCACATAAAGGCAACTGATTTGGTGCAAGAACTGTAACTGTGGCGCCAGAGGAATTCCTCAACTTCTCAATGTTTTGACCAGACATCCCAATTAATCCACCTGCCTGGGACCCAGCTATCAAAAGTCTTATTGTATTGGCAGCTACATGTCCCGCTGCAACTTTTAATGCATCAAGACTGCTATCATCTTCCTGTTAAATGGAACATACTTTATCAATTCATCTCAGTAACAACAACAAGCAAAAGCAACACCTGACAGGGCCAATTGAATTATTAACTGAAAAGTCCATAATGGTCTCTCAAAATAGCGGTCTATAAGAAACTCAAAGTGGTCAAGTGCCAATCACAAGTGAAGGCCAATGAGTAGGTTTAAGTCGCTAACCAGGTTTATAAATTATAATTAATCAAGCATAAAAAATCTTTCAAACTGTGATGCATCAATACAGGAAAATGCACTGTTTCCAAAACAACACTATATTATACAGCAATTTATAAAAGATAGATAGCACACAGATATGACAAGTCAGTGTCAATGAATTATTTAAATTACATACATATGTAAAATAATATTGTTAGATTTAATGCTGATATATTATACATTATGGCTTCATTACCTGAAAAAAAGAAAACAAAATTGATATATCTTTGTATTTTAGAACTTAATAGAAATTTGGTATGGGGTAATCTATTTGGATTACCAATAATGTAACTTTAAATTACCTGAGCCCACTATATTGCCTTGCTTGGTTGAGCTACATTATTGGCAATCCACATTACCTTCAAAGTGGTAATGTGGATTGCCCCCATGGGGGGGTTTCTATGTGGATTACCACCTATTTGGTAATCCTCCTATTATTATTATTAAAAAACATAACCTAATAATCTTTTTTATATACCAAACAAGATAAAATGAATTGCTAATCAGATTACTTGTGCATACCAAATACTGTATTATAACATTACCGGTAATTTAAAAGGTGGTAATCTTTCCGAGTGGTAATCGAGATTATCAGTAATCTTACTAGGCATTATACGAAATGCCACCTTAGGCTTTTCATGTGCTCTGTATATGTTGAATATCAGTACATTTCAAGGATGCTGCCTAACATTGTTTTGTATTTCAACTCATTTCTAACCTGTTAAGCTATCACCAAAATGTTTGGCCCAAACAATTTTTTTGTTCTGTCTTTTCAAAATAGATGGATGTACAGGGGCTGGAGTAGAAAAAAGGCACTTATCAGTGCTTCTTAGGTTTCAAAGCTAGAAGATTAACAGCAATAAACCATATCATTTTAAAATTTAAAAATTAAACAAAGTCCATTGATTTAATGGTTTTGGCATAAATTATAAAAGAAGACAATGACACAATCAGCAATTCAAAGTTGCAATTCCTCAAAGCTCATGTCTGGTTATGCATATTGTAGAAAATAAGTGAAAAGGCTTAACAATGTTCAATCACTCAGGATCACCTTACCTTTAAAATTAGATTGGCTATTTGCTCTAGAGCTTTCTCTGCATCAGTAACCTTTTCATCATTGTCTTTAGAACTAATAATGATAACACGCTCTTCATGTCTCTGCATAAAGGGAAAACATGAGATTAGATTAGCAAGCAACAGTTAGACTAATATAGCTAGAGATTATCTCAAACAAATTAATGGATGCCAATTCATTTATAATCAGCAAAATTGACTGAAATTCACATCATTTGAAACACATTGATGGAAGTTAGGAAGTTAGCTAGGGTGAGAATAGAGGAGGATCTGTTTTCTATTTTCAACTAACATCTGAATACATGATACTCAGATAAGGATGAGGATTTTTGTTATCCTAGTAGGCTAAATATAGGTGGGGAAAATATTCCACAACTCTGCCTATGATGGAAAGAAACAATCAGACATCTGAATGGACATCTAATTAGGACACCTGACTTAGATAATAGAACATGAGTTCTACCAAGAATTAAAAAGACAAAAGAAAAAAAAAAAAACTGTCTTCCCCCCCCCCCCTCACGGCTACCAAACAGACAGCACGAACAGAAAACATCAATTTAACTCCCCACAAGCCCAAAAACCCAAATGAAATACATGATAATAGTTACACCCAATCCCTCATTTTTTTTCCCTCTAAGCTTTCTCAGCTACCAAACAGGCAGCACAAACAGAAAACATCAATTCAGCTTTCTAAAAACTGCAAAACTCAAATTAAATACAGATCAGTAGTTACTTCAACCCATTCCCTCCTTTTTTTCTCACAGATTTCTCAGCTATAAAATAGCTGCCACAAAAAAAAAAAAAACAAAACAAAAAAAGAGAGGGGAAAAAAATCCATTCAACTACCCACAAGCCACAAATCCCAAATTAAATACAAATTATAACAGATTACAATAACAACAACAACCAACCCTTGTACCATTAGGTGAGGTTAGCTACATGAATCAAATGATGCAATAGTATCCTATCATAAATTATGTTTATAGACAAACCATTAAAATCTAAACTATTTTAATGGTTTCATCTATAGTAATTTTGGGTCTCCCTCTACCTCTGGTTATTAGACTACCCTCTATTTGATCTACTCTCCATACTAGGGCTTTTATAGGCTTTCTTCACATATGTCCAAACCATCTAACGCGAGTTTCTCCCATTTTTCACACAATAAGTGTTATACCAAGTCACCAACTTTCTTTTTAATACATTTACTCCCAATCTTATCTTATTTAGTGCGTCCACTTATCCAACACAACATTCTCATCTATGCAACATTAATCTTATTTTCTTGGTCTTTTTACAGCTCAACATTCAGTCTCATATAACATCTCTAGTCTATAGTTGTGTGGTAAAAATTTTCCTCAAACTTGACTGATGCTCTTTTTATAACAAATAACACCCAAAGCACTCCTCTGCTTCATCCACCAAGTTTTGATCCTATGATTTAACATGTCCCTCTATTCCAGAATCTATACTTAATCCGTGTAACTTATTGTATGATATCGTCCTCAATTTTCACCTCTAGGCTAGAATTTGCATGTCTCTTGCCAAACTTAAAACTCCATATACTTTGTCTTACTTCTACTAATACAAAAATTATTTGTTCCCGATACTTGCCTCCACAGTTCTAACTTCCCATTTATTTTCCCTCTCAATTCTCCTAAAAAGATTATATTATCTGCAAAAAAACATGCACTATGACACTGACTCTTGAATATGTTTAGTAAGCACATCCAAAATCAGGGTTAGCAAATAGGGGGACTCCAAGCTGACCTTTGGTGCAATCATATAGTTATAGGAAAATCTACTATCACCCCACCTTATTTTCTCACACTAGTTGTGACCCCATCTTATATATCCTTGATTGTTCAAATATTAGACAATACAAACTCCTTTCTTCTACGGAGTCTTAACCTCCCTCGACACTTTATGATATGTCTTTTTCGAAATCCACAAAAAAATCATAGGTAAATCTCTTTGATTCTTCTGACATCTCTCTATCAATCTTTGTAGCAAGTAAATCGCTTCCACAGTAGACCTCCTACACATAAAACCAAATTGATTTTCTGTAATGTGCTTCTCTTATCTTAATCTCCGCTCAATTATCCTCTTCCGTAGCTCCATAGCATGACTCATAAGCTTAATCTCTACAACCATAACAGATTAAAAAAAAAAAAAAAAAAAACTAATCACAGATTCCGAACCCAATTTAACTCCATAATTTTTTTCTCACAGTTTCTGAGCTGCAAACAATTTGCAAACCCAATTTAACTCCCTAATTTCTCTTTTCCTCGCTTTCTCAGCTACCAAACAGATTCCAAACACAAGAAAAACCTAACCACAGATTCCAAACTCAATTTAACTCCCTACTTTTTTTTTTCTCTCTCGCTTTCTCAGCTACCAGATTCCAAACGCAAGAAGAAAGGGAAAAATAAAAACTGATCGCGCTCTTACTGCAATAGCGTCAGCAATTTTGATGGTGGCCCTGGTCTCTTCTCGAATCTTCTGTATGCGGAACCCTTCCTTCCCGATTACCTTCCCGATCTGCCTCGACGGCACCACGATCCTGAATATCACGTCCTGCCCCCTCGCGCGTTTCGCCGCCGACTGCTCGGCCGACGCGGCGGTGCCGGGAGCCTCGTCCTCGCGGCGGCGCTTGCCGCCGGAGGCGGGGGCTCCGGCGGTGACGGCTGCGGGGTCGTAGGAAACCTGGAGTGGGAGCTGGTGGTGGTGGAGGGGCATGTGGTGCATCTGCATCTGCAACTGCATGGGGAGGGGCATGGGCATAGGCATGTTCATGTTCATGTTGGGGATGGGCATGTTCATGTTCATGTGCATGTGCATGGGTAACTGCATAGGGATTGGGTTCTGCGGCGGAACCATGGGGTTTATGGGAATTTGACCTTGCTGCTGCGACATAGAGGGTGGTTTTTCGGAGTGTTGGGTGATGCGTCGGAGATGGAAGAGTAAAAGAGGAGTTGGCTTTGCAGGGAGGAGGATATAGGGTTTTATCGATCTGAAATTACCAACATGCCCTAATTTTTTAACAAAAGTGGCAATTGATTCTAATAATTTTTCAATAAATTTCAAATAACTTTTCGAAAGATTTGTTGGATTTTAATTTAATTTTCAAAAAATTTATCACATCAATTTAATTTTTAAGAGAATTATGTGATATTAATTTAATTCTTAAAATATTTGTGACATTAAGTTGATTTTCAAAAAATTAAAATTTATTTTAAATTAATTCAAACTTTTTTTATAGTATATTTGTTTCAAATTTTTTAAAAGATAATTTTAAAATTTAAATTTTATATATAATTAAAAAAAATTTAAAACTGATTTTTTTATAAATTATTCTTTTCAATTTTTACAAAAAAAATTGAAAAACATAATTTTTTGAAATTTTGATTATTTTTAAAAAATTATCTAAATATATAAAAATTATTTTTTAAGTGAAAAAAATGATTTTTTTATCCAAAAAATCCTAGCAAACACACCCTTACTCTTTTGAGCTAACTTAAAATAAATTTTAATATTTTAAAAATCAAATTAATATCATAACTTTTTTAAAAATTAAATTAATATCTTTCAATATTTTCGAAAATTAGTTTGAGATTTGACTCATTTTTAAATTTAATTAATATTTTAATGTTAATATAAAGTTTTACTTTATAACTTCATCATACAATTTATCAAATATTTTATTTTATTAATAGATTAATTTTTTTGGTACATATTAACATATTAATTTTAAGGATAAATTACACTTACCTTCTTTAGGTTTAAAGAAATTGTAACTAACCCCATTCTTCTTCCTAAATTGCACCACACCCCAAACTTTAGGGAAGAGACAAACATATTTGTTGATGCTTCTCTTTTAACCATTGCACACTAAAAAAATTAACTATACTCTACTCTTTATGGAGACAAAAATAAACCTATCCTACCTACCTCAGGTTATACATCAAACAGTCCCCTCTCAACTTTTGGCTTGGTTCATACTCTCTTTTTTATTTTTTATTTTTTGGGCTTTAGTTCATACTGAACAACTTGTTGCAAAGTAGACAAGTCATGCATGTAGCAATCATGTCCCTCTTCATCTTCACCATCGAGTTCGCCATCTTCATAAATTCCAAGTCTCAGTTTTCGATTCCCTTGGTTCTTCACTCACTTGAGTACACCCACCTTCGCTTTGGTGCATGGTTGTGCCACCAACCAAAAATTTGCATATGTTTCGTGAGAATAACCTGCATTAACTTAAGGACCATAGAGAACTGCACAGATGGCATGGGAAAAGGAAGCAAGGAAACACAAGAATAATTAAAAAAAAAGCAAAGAGAAAGAAGAGAATAAGGAGGTGCATTGAACAATGGAAAATTGACCAATATGGGTAGCTAGAATAACAATTAGTGAAGATGGATAAAGAGGAATGGTTTGGGATTTTGACAGGTGAATAGGGAATGGTGTGGCATGATTTGTGAAGATTTGATGTCAATTATTGTGGATTTGGAAGAAGGAGTTCATGCTTATTTTGTGTTGTAATCGAACAACCAGAAAATCAACAACCTGAAGAGTAGCCATAAATTGTAGCCAATAGAGAAAAGAGCAACTTGTAGAGTAGCTAGAAACAACAACTAGAGAAAGAAGCAACTTGAAGAGCCATGAATTTTCTTGGTCATAGGTAAGGTTTCTTATGTATATATAGCTACTCCATGAAATTTTCTTGATTGTAAGTAAGATTTCTTATAGTTCACTCATTACCTTTTCTCTCATATTATTTCTTATTTTGATGTTTGTGTTGTGGATGATTTGACTCAAGGTGATAGGGGACTCTTCGTTGAAAAGAGTATGAATTAAAGTCAAAGACTATTGCAATGACATTTTTTTTTTCTTTTTTTGAAGTTTAACATTTTGCCTTGGTTAGGTAGAGGTGCAATTTAAAAAAAAGAATGTGGTTAGTTGCAATTTTTTCAAATCTAGAGAAAGATAAATGCAATTTACCCTTAAAATAAATTAAAATACAAGGACTCATTCTTTATAAAAAATAAGGACCAATCATTTATAAAAAAGTAGCAACTTTAAGAGCTTAAACCTAAAAAGATAAAAACCATGAGAACTAATAACTAATTTTAGGGACCAAAAATCAGAATTTTGACACTATAAGAGCTAAACCATAAATGAAAAAGTTATAGGGAGTAAAACCAAAATTATTGTGTTCTATAAGCTTGTTTATTTCACTAGGTTTAGAAAAAAAGAGCAAAGAATTTAGTGCTACTATGAATAATTGATAGTAATGAAATTGAATTCAACCTCTACTAGCCAAAACTCAAATGACATTCAGATACCTAGTACACTACCTACTTGAAACAGCCAAAGCATTATTTTCAAAGAAAATATATTCATACTGTGCTATGTGCACGATTCGAATCATTCTAAAAAGTTAAAACTACTACAAGCATATGCAAGGAAGGCTGCAAAGTGTAAGTTTACGTCACCGTGGTGCTTATGTTTTTAATTAAAATCACGTGTATTCCCTAATCGAAAGTAATTTTGCTTAAGTTGAATATGATCATTTGGATAGTAAAATTCTCTTTTTTAAATTTTAACGCAGTTACATAATCTTAAAAATAGGTTAGGATCAAATTATATCGATATAATTTTAAATAACTGTTATACTATTGAATAACTTTTTATTGATATAATTTTTTATAAAATCTACTATTGAATTAAAAGTTTATATCTTATAAATTATTTTTATAAAATTTTATATTAATCTAAAAGCCCTTAATATTTATATATGTCAAAATTAATGCTATATATATGTTTAAAATATATATAAATATGAATTATTTGATTACATTTTTATTGATGTTCAATTTTTATAAAATTTGACATAAATAATCTTCATGATGGATAATTATAATTCAATGATTCAATCGATAAAAAATATATTTGATAGAATTATTAAGTGGTATAATTATGTTTAAAATTACAATGGTGGAACTTGATTCTCACTCGTTAAAAGTAAGCAATAATCTTAAAAATGTTGTCCAAACTTATTTGTGATCATTATGACAAATATATTAACTCTTGTATTAATTTTATTCTTCCAAATAACTATATTTGTTTTATTTTTAAATTTTTGATAATTTACTAATATTTAGTTGGTTGACATAGTTTAATAATTATTTTCTAAAAAATAATATATCATATTAAAATATTATAAATAGAAAAAAAAATTAACACTAGGTGACTATTTTATTAAGCAAGAACTGATTATCAATGGCAATTTAATTTAAATATTGTGATACACTTAAATATTGGCGACTATTTTAAGTTTTTAACTGAAATTTGAATTATGAATCATCATGATGTAATAGAGTAATCTGTTACTATTAGACCAAATCTCAATCGATAAAGGTATATTAGTTTTTTTTTTTTCCCCCTCTTTTGGTAAAGGTATATATTAGTTTGATAATTTATTTTCAGTCGCTATCATTATTTTTTCTTTTTTTTTTCCCAAGGAAAAAAAATTATGGAAAGGTATGGGGGGATTTATGAATATGCAGGTGGAACTGTAGAAGGACGAAGATGCGAACCTCTCAGACTCAAATCCTCAATTTTCTGCAGGCACGGCTTCCAGAACCTGAATAAAGAAGGATCAACAGAGCCAAGAACTGCAAAAAAGCCATGGCGTAAACCTCTTTCAAGTGCCATGTTCTCCTTCTCGAACACCTTATTCTCCTTGTTCCTCCACCGCCATTTCTTCTCAACCACCACAAAGCTCCCAAGCCTCTCCAAGATCCCCAGAAGGCACAGAGCCTTCGCTCTCCGTGAAGCCCAGAAGGCACTCACTGAGTACCTCCATGGCACCAGGTATATCACTACAATACCCAATTCGCTTATGTTAGTTGGTTAGTTAGTTAGTTAGGTGATTAGTTAATGAGTTATGCTATTATGTGAGCGCATGTATAGTTCATTCCCAACGCCTACTGTGATGTATATATATCAGTTAAGTTAATGAAAGTAGCCATGGTGGTTGGCTCGTTTGTTCAGTTCATGTATTGCATGATTTGGGTTCGATTCTTGATGAGCTCAATGACTTGGGTGATTTGTAAGTGACTCTGCAAGTGCTCGATGTATGTCTTGATCTTAGACTGGGATGAGCCTTCCCCTCAACCTAAAATATTTTTGATTAAAAAAAAAAGTTAATGAAAGTAATCAGATTCATGTTCTCATTCACCTCTCTGTGTGTGCTACCAGGTGCTTGCCCTTTACCTATGCAGAGCACATCGGCAACAAAGCCCTTTGTTCCCTCACAAGCCTCATTGCAAAGGTAGATTTTTCAGCCCCCACTTTCTCAAAAAGCTTTGAGAAGTTCCTTAGGTACCACCCCGTTAATGAATTTGAAGTCTTTTTCGAGAGCATAGGAATAGAGTATAGTATGGTGTCTGAGTTGTTGCCTCATGACAAAGTGTTCTTTTCCCAAGATGGGACCCTCTTGGATGCTGCTTCTGCTCTTTGTGATTTCGGGTTTCCGTGGGAGAAATTGGGGGTGTTGTATATGGAGAGGCGTTCCATATTTGGGAGGAGTGCTGCAGTGCTGAAGAAAAGGCTTTGTGGCTTTAAAGGGTGTGGTTTTGGTACTGTTGAGGTCATTGGTATATGCTTGGCTTTCCCTTTTGTTTTGAGTGAGGAAGGCCAAGTGGGGGTTCGAAGAATTGATGGGCTGTTTAATAATCTTAAGTTGATATTTTTGGACTTTGGTTTGGGAAGGTTGGTTGACGGGGATGTGGATTCTTGGCATGAAGTGTGTAGAAAATTAAGGTTGTTTTTCAATTTAGATGGTGGGAAGGGGGAGTTAGCAGAACTCATGGGAAGGAATAAAAGTATATTTATTGAACATAGAGAAGAGGAGTTGGTTAGTAAAGTAGAGTATATATGTAGATTTGGTGTGAAGAACAAGGAAGTGGCTCAGTTGATTCTACAGTGCCCAGAGTTGTTGAAACTGAATTTGGAGATGCCAGTGGTCAATATACTGAAGCTGTTGAAACACTTTGGCCTATCCTCTAAAGACATGGAGGATGTCAGTCGAAATTATGCTCATGTGCTGGGAACAAATAAAATGGCTAATCTTCCTAATGTAATGAGGGCTTTGGGTTTACAAGACTGGTTCTTCAATAAAATCAAGTATGGACATCATTGTTTGTTAGCAGACTATATCTCAAGATATCCTAATGAAGATCAGGATAAAGATTATCAAGATGGCCTGAGGATAATTAATATTTCAAGAGCCCGAGTTCATAATATTAATAAATTAAATTTCTTGCATGGCTTGGGCTTTGGAGAAAATGCTTTGACTGTGAATCTTTTGAATCATCTGCATGGCACTAGTAGTGAGTTGCAGGAAAGATTTGATTGCCTCCTACGTTCAAGGATTGAATTCTCCAAGCTCTGTATGATGGTAAGAATCACCCCCAGGATACTAAACCAAAATTCTGAAATTATAGAGCGAAAGGTGAATTTCTTCCACCGGGAAATGGGAACTACTTTGGACTGTATGGACACTTTTCCAGCAATATTGTATTATCACTTAGAGGACCGAATTATACCTAGGTACAGATTCCATATGTGGCTTACAGAAAAGGGTCTGTGTTGTAAGAAATATTCTATTCGAAGTATGATTGTGAACAACGAAAAGAAATTTGTAGCTCGTGTTTACAAAATTCATCCAGCTGCTCCAAAACATTGGTTTGAGCAATTCCGCCATTGTAAATTGCCGGTGTAATTATCATTATGTAATTATCATGTACGTAATGAACTTCAAAAGAATAGCTCTGAATACATTTGTACAGATTATTAAACTTTAGATGATGTTAGAAAACTTGTGACAAAGTTCTAAGTGCTTTGCACTGAGCCATAAAGAATAGCCTGCAAATATCTTGTCTTGCATTGCTTTGTTTCCTGCAAATAGCCTGAAGTTTTACGAATGCGAATTTCTGGTTTGAAGTAATTATGTCAAGGTAAGAAAATTGGATAATTTGTAAGCATTAATTTCTATTTGACTTCATTAATTTCATATTTGCATATGGGCTTATTTTTCCTTTTATATTTTTGATAGTACTTATTGAGTACTGTAATGATCCCCTGGAATCATGTATTTGACTTTTTGTGTTTATGTAGTATGATAAAAAGCCAAAGGTATGTCAAAAGATGAGAGGTTGAGGATCATATTCTGGTACTAAGTGGCTATTTATCAGGAGACTGATTTCCATGAAATGAGCAATGCATGGAAAATCTTCTTTCACAGTCTAGAAGCTTCTCAGACATATTCAGATCCCTGGACTTGCTTTGTCAACAAGAAGATATTATTAGGTCTTTAAGCATACGGTCTCTAAGGTCTTGCCTATTCTGAAGGTGCAAGATGATGTTGTCCTAAATATTTCCTAAAATTCCTATTAATAGTAAGGCGCTAACGCACTATTGATTTATGTATTTTCTAATGATATTTCTCTTTTTGATGGGAACCATTTTTTTTTTATGCATTAATTTTTGTTTTAGTTGTTGGGGAATACTGCATCCCCTTCTACACATACTTGCCTGAATACTATTAGTTTGGGAAAGCATATGGTTATGATTTAGTTATATTTCCATTGGATATTATATCTTGCACTGTATTTTCATTTACTCAGCTTGATGGTATTGTTCCTCTCTCTTCCCACCTCTGTTGCAAAGTCAGTTCACAACTACATTGTTGTTTTTCATGATATTGCTGTTTATGAATAGTATCCCTCCTGTGTTTTACATGGCATTTCACTGGAGCATATGTTCTTTGGTCATGAGGCCTAGTTCGTGAAGATTTTGTCATGAAGCAGAAATTATGGCATCACTTGGTCATCTTCATTTTATGGCTTTCATATTTTGTGAATGGATGTTTTCATCTTCACTATGGCATTGTTTGATCCATGTAGCTAACCCCATCTAATGAGACAAAGCTTGCTTATTGTCGATGTAACGTTAGTTTGTTGCAAAGCTGTGGAATTAGCAATGTTACTTTCATTGAAGGTCATCTGATCAATTTTGAGAACTCTCGAACATTTTAATTCCTGAGAAATGTCATTAGCGAAAGTGGTAAACAAATAGATCCTCTTGCACAGCTTGTTCTTGAAAAGATGATGACAGGTAATACAAGATGATTATTTGGCTGAGTTCAAATCATGCTTTTGTTCTTATATGAAAGCAACCGCTTTTTTGGCAGAAAAGATTATGAAAAATTGTGCATTCTACGATGAAGACTCATACAATTGAATGCAAGTCTCCACCAAGCTTTTCTGTTTCTACTCCCTAGATTTCTGCAAGTTCATGGGACCATTGCTAGCCCTTGTCTGTTTTCTCTTGGGGTAGGATCTTTGTTTCTTAATGCAGTTTATTGTCACATTCCTTTTTATTTTCTTTCTTGTGAGTTTTCCCGTAGTCTCTCAAAAAATTAGTGTAGTGTTTGGCTTTCATTTAACTTCAACCAGTATATGCTATAATGAGGTATGCTGCGGAGGTTTGCCATCAAATATCATTGATGCTGTGGTGTTTAGTTCAAGGAATATTATTTAAAATGATTTTATAGGAGTTTTATGATGCTAAAATATCTTATTGTGGTGATTGCCATTATTATTTTTTTAGTACAGCAGCATTTTTTTTTAATTATACTTTATTATAACTACGGTTTGACCCCCTCTGGTCCAAGGTTCCTGACATAATCTCTGTAATTGTGACACTGAGCTTCTTTTTTATGTTTCATCAAAACAAGTAAATTATTTTTTGGCAAAGGTGTACGTTTTTTCCCTGCAATTTTGAGTCTCGTGTCATTCGTATTTTAAAGTTCTATCTGTTCTATTTAAGTCTGAAGTGTCATAAAATTTTTTCAATATTTTGTCCAAATGCTTTAGTAATGAGATATTTCTTATGTGGCTCTTATACGCTGTCAACAGTCCCCCCACCCCCACCCCCCAAACACAAAAAACACACACAAACGCACACCCAATATGCTGTGCAACGTTTCAACAAATAAAAGAATGCATCCTCTATCCTTGACCAAAAAACGCACAGCACCTTTTTCTTATTCTTCAAACCCTTGGCCTTTTTTTTAATCTTCTTTTGTTATGCAATCCAGGGGACTGAAAAATGGAAGTTTCCTTTGCATAAATTGACAAATTTCTTCTCACCTGCTGCAACTCCATATAAAAACTATGATTTATTTTCATAGTGGGTTGACTTGAGAGTGGAAATTAGTTGGGGTTGAGTGAATTCTAGATACAGGGAAAAAGGAAAATTGGGTTTAGTAAAGCCATGTTTGACTTCTTAAAAGTGTTTCATGAATACTTGTTTTATAAGCCACTTCCAGTCTTCCATCTAAGTTCATATAGGGTGCCCATATGAAAATTCTGTACCCCTTTGGCTATCCATCATTCCAGTGTATATTAGAAGAGGAGTGATATTATTTGTGTCATTTTTGGATATCTTTAACAGAATATTTTGAGGGTTTCTTAAATATTAATTGAGAAAAAAATTGTGACTCACTTTTCGCCAACTTTGAGGGCGCTCTACACACTCTCCTTGTCTAATGGTCCAATGTGTTATACACTAGAAATGTTTTACACACTGTAAAATTCTCACAATTTCTCTTTCCGTTCTCTCCCGCTTCGGCTATCTTCGGCGATGGCCCCCTCCCCCAACCCCAAAACCACCTTCTTCACTGGCACACTATTCCACCGCACGTACTCGCAAAGCCTACCGCGCCTCAACCGGACCAACCGCCGTCGAAGTCGCGTCTCATCCTCCAACCGCCGACAAGTTCCGCGAGCTCCCCCTTCACTGACCTTCATGTTGGAGAGGAGCATCGAGGCATCCAGAAACGGCGTGGACCGGGCGCCGGCAGAATCGTGGCGCGCCGTCGCCATCTTTCACCGCCGGCTAGCAAGCTTTCCACTTGGGTCAATCTCAAGAAGCGTGGTTTTTCCAAGTATTTGGCCACTGTCCTAGCCATTAGAACCAAGAGCAACATTGGTATTATTATTATAAATAATAAACACTCTCTTTCTTCGTTGCCCTTTGGGAGCTATAATTTTTTAGCGTTTGCAAAGGAAGTTTAGTTTTGGTTTTGGATCTGTGGTTCGTGGTAGTGATGGGTTTGTCTTTTTGAATGAGATTTGTGCATCGTGCGGTGGTAGTTTCTGGGAAGCCAGCATTCAATGGAAGAGAGTGGATTTGTTGCTAAACCATGGCGGTTTTGCAGTTGTGGTAGGTCGCCGCAGTGTTGTTGCACTGAAGAAAGAGGAGGTTGCAGCGGAGGGTGTGAGAGATGAGGCACTGAGGTGAGGGGTGAGAGTTAAGGGGCTGCTGGAGTGTACCCTTAAATGTAGGAGCATAGATAGTCTATAGGATCGGCACCGTCCGTTGAGAGTGTGTGTGTGCACCTTCACAATTAAGATGTGTAGGAGCCATCGCCCAAATAATATTTCTCTTGGTACAGAAAGGGAAGGAGGCAGAGGATTAAGAACACACGCTGCTTGAGGAAAATGACGGTATACTGATGCCATGCGGTGCGGGGAATGAGAATATACTGATAACCGGTTGAAAGGGGAATGAGAATATACTGATTGATTAGGAGGTTTTTGGCCAAATAAAAGGGGTGGACCATGATAAAGTGTATTACACTTCGTAATTTTAAGAACAAATTACTGTTAATTAGCATTTTGATTCAATCCATAGTTTTATTTCTATTTAAAATAAATAAAAGATACGATGAATGGTGTCTTATTATAATTAAAAGAATTGACTATAAAAATTGTAACTATAAAGTGAAACATTAAAAATATATTTAAAATAAATTGTAAATAGACAATAAGGAGCAAACTGCTAGAAGTGGGTTAGTGGTAAGGAATTTGAGTAATATACATAATATCATAGATTTAAACTTTATTATTATCAATATACCAAAAAAAATATAAATAATAAGAAGCATTGATAATTTTATTGTACTTACTTGAAAAATATATATTCAATTATTGAATAAATTAAATTTGTATGAAGATGTTTAGGTCATATGTTTAAAAAAATATTATGAGTGCCAATAGGGGCTATTAGTCTTTTGGCCATATATCATATCATTTTGGTTTAATTTTTAAATTCTCTTATTATCGAGTGATTTATAAATGTTCAATAAATTTAGAGGCATATCCTAACTTTAGTCTATGACAAATGTTTCCATTAATCTAAGTTTTTATGAATCAAAATTAAAAAAAAAAATCAAGGGTAGCGTCTATATGTTTAACTATAAATATATCATACATAGGTTGTAAATATACATATTTTGCTTCGTCCTTCAACGTAATATCTCAAAAATTTGATTAGAAGATGATTAATATTTTGTTTTGGTTTAAATTATTCGTATTTAAAATTTACAAAATTCTTACTTAATTTGGTTTGAGTTAGATGGATAAAACAAAATTCTTTTGATGCAATTTACTATTTGTAGGTATAAAACTAAGGGTTTAATTTATATATATTATTAATATAAAATTTTTTATATAAATATTTAATTATATATTTTAATATTAGTAAAAAAATTTGACTAAATTATCAAATTATTTTAAAAATCTTATAAATAAAATTATTAAATTAGATAATAATATAAAATTCTTTTATATTATTAATATATAGCAATTAAATTCTAAAAATAAACCTCTTTTAATAATTTTTATTTACAAAATTTAAACTCAAAGACTTATTTAAAGGGAAGAAGAGTCTAATTATTTTAACAAGGACGATGATGAAAAAATTATCATAACAAATACATTACACACTTGCACGTGCACTGTTGTCAAAGTCAATATAGTCCAATATAAAAACACCCGGAGTGTCCTTCCTACCTTCTCGCTTGTGTTTTTTCCAGTGTTCTCTTCTCCCTCTCCTGCGCTCTCTCGTTGTTTCTCTGCACGCATGATCGCTATAGAACACGCGCATTCTCTCTCCAATTCCATTCTTGACTCCATCCTAGGCCTTATGGCTACTCTTCGATTCGGTTCTGGTGCTTCTTTCTGATTTGAACTTTTTGAGCTAAGCATGTGATGTGATGCGATACGTGAATATTCCCTGTGAACCCTTCTTATCGAACCGTATGTGTCCCTTCTTATGCGGTAGATGATGTGAACTCTTGTTAGCTTTGATTGGATTGGATTGAATTATATCTAGAGTTGCGTTTCTTAATTCATAAGCTGAATTTTATTGTATCTAGAGTCGCAACTTAATTCATAAGTTGCGAGTTAATTCGTTGAATTGAAGAATGTTGAGTGCTTGAGGCATGTATATATATTAAATATAACATGAGTACATTCGTTTGCCGCCATTAGGTTGTCAGCGTTAGACAGAATGATTTGACATGCTTGTTGATTCTTGAATGGGTGAGTGGTTCTTACTTTCTGTGGCAATATTCTGTCCAACAATCACCCGTGAACCTAAATGAATTCTTGGTTATATATAGTTTTTTTTCCTAGCTGTGTAGCATTACTCTGCTATATTTAATTTCCTCACTTAACATTTAGTTGGTAATCTCTCTCCATTTCACTTTTGTTTGCTGATTATGGAGTTTTCAGGGAAAAATAATTGGAGTTTTTGCACTTTACAGGTGTTAAATTTTCTGCACTTCATATTATTGAAGCATTATGTTATTTGAGTATTTATTATTTTGGGAGAATTGACATAAAAGGCTGGGGAATTTGTTGTTATGGCTTCAAGAGTGATTTTGCGAAAGAAAAGGAACCTCTTGTTCAATCCTGTGAATCAACCAACTCGCTTTATTCTTGGATTTTCAAGTCTTGGACATGGCCAACCATTTGAGTCTAGTGGCTTAGAAGGTTTGAGACAGTGTCCCTGCTGTCCGCCTGCAAGTGTTGGACATAATAAAGAGGAAAGAAATTTATTTCCTGCCAGAAAAGATGATCCAGCAGCTCGTGCAGCATTGAAATTCTTTGTGCATAGTTATTTTAGGGTTTCAAAATTTGGTTTTAGAACTGAGAAGATAGATTTTGTTTCTCTTTCGAGATCTAGATGGTCATCCCGATATGCCCATTATATTTCCACAGCTGCAACTGATCAATCTGGATTGGCTAGCAGTAATAGGGGAAATGAACAATCAGATACTAAACAGAAAAAGGAAGCTTCACCAGAGGAATGTGATGAAGCTGTTCAAGGCTTAAGTACCGTAAAAGCGAAAGCCAAGGCTAAACAATTGGAAGAATCTGATAAGAGTGCTGAATCTATTATAAAGAGCTTATGGGCTAAGATTCTAGGAATTGGTCCAGCTTTCAGAGCTATTATGTCAATGAGCAGGTTTAAATTTTACTACCTCTTGTTTTTGTGTGTGATATAAGTACGTATATGAGACTTCTCTGATTTTCCTTTACCTAGGGATGACTGGGCCAAAAAGCTTCGTCACTGGAGGGATGAGTTTATATCTACCATGAAACACTACTGGTTTGGTACAAAACTACTTTGGGCTGATGTTAGGATAAGCTCCAGATTGTTGTTGAAACTTGCCAATGGAAAGAGTCTTTCTAGAAGGGAGAAGCAGCAACTAACAAGGACAACAGCTGATATTTTCAGGCTAGTCCCCTTCGCTGTATTTATCATAGTTCCATTCATGGAGTTATTGTTGCCAGTATTCCTGAAACTGTTTCCCAACATGCTGCCATCCACTTTCCAGGACAAGCTGAAAGAAGAGGTAATCATTATTTTACTCATCAAATGATAGATGTTTAACTGCTGCTGTGCTTTATTATCACTCAATTTTGGGAACGCTTAACTTGTAGGAGGCATTGAAAAGAAGGCTAAATGCAAGAATACAATATGCCAAGTTTCTTCAAGATACTGTAAAAGAAATGGCGAAGGAGGTTCAGAATTCACGAAGTGGAGAAATAAAGAAGACAGCAGAAGATCTTGATGAATTTATGAACAAGGTCAGTTGTCATAATGTTATTGTTGTATATTTGAGCTCTCGTCCTATGCGCAAAATCTTTTTTTTAAATTATCTCTCTGTTTATTATGCTATTGGAACAGGTCAGAACAGGTGCCCAAGTTTCAAATGATGAAATTTTAGGGTTTGCCAAATTATTTAACGATGAGCTTACCTTGGATAATATTAGCAGGTTGGTGCTTCTACCATTGCTTCTATTCCACTAGTTGTGCTCTCCATTTATAAATATCATATTCTGGGGTTTCATCTATCATTATTAACATGCTTTTTGGTTGTGAAAATGGAGAACAGGCCTCGCCTGGTAAATATGTGTAAATATATGGGTATCAGCCCATATGGAACTGATGCATATTTGCGTTATATGCTCCGCAGAAGATTACAGTGGTAAGATTCATTTATTTCTCTTTTTCTTTTTGGGAAAACTCTGATTCTGGTGCATGTATAGCTCATTTTGTCGTCTAGGTTTGGGTGGGGAAATTTCATTTTATGCTTTGTTATTGGGAGTTTCATTATACCTGGTTTAGATATGGAATTGTTTTCAATCATTTGGCTGTAGATTTCTTATATTTTTGCTCTTGCACCAGCATATAGGTGTCTGGCTTCTCACTTGCTTTTTGGTCTGGTCGTCATGTGTAATTCAATTGTAGGGAAGAGTATGCGGGATTCTTGTTTTCTTTATTTTGAGATTGGACTATAAAATCATACATTACCTTCATGGTGATGTGCCTTTGCTGCAGTGGTTGGGGAATATTTGGTTAGAGTTGAATCCTCAGCTTTTATGGAAGTTCAAATGTTTCTTTTATGAGAGAAAGATATCCTTTTTGGCATAGATTGTTATGCTAATGGGTATTTTAAGGGTAATACTCTGATTGATATTCAAAGACCTTAAATGGCTTAAGTCTTTTAGTATATTTTTGTTCATGTATTAGTATATGAGCTTATCTATTCTGGTTAGGAGTAGTATATGAACTGAGCTTCTGTGCACAATACTTGTAGCCTTATCTTAAGATTTGTGAAGGGGATGCATTAACCTCATGTCAGTTAGGCTCTTTGTTTATGTATTTATGCTATTTAATTAGTTCAGGTGTAACAGAACTAATTTAAGCGCTGCCCAATAATGTTCAGTACATGGCCCTAACTTAGAATGAAGAAAAGAAAAGGGAGAAAAGGGAAATTCTGCTTAGCACACTGCACCCAAGGCTAAATGTGCTTTTAACATATTCAGTCAATAACTTCATTACTGTTTTGAGGGTTAATAGATTTGAATTGTTTGGCTGTGGCAGGATCAAGGCTGATGATAAACTGATTCAAGAAGAAGGTGTGGAGTCTCTTTCGGAAGCAGAGCTTCGTCAAGCTTGTAGAGATCGTGGATTACTTGGATTACTTTCAGTGGAGGAAATGCGGCAACAGGTTAATCATAAATTATTAATTGGAATTTGTGGCAATGAACAACTATTCTGAAATCTCCAATTTTGTGTTAATTTACTAGGTTTGCAATTTTTGCGAATGAGGAACTGGTCATAATTGCTACATTCAGAACCATTATCTTCCCATAATTTTGCTATTTCCAGAAACTTTATCTTTTGATAAATTGCTATGTTGAGAACCTTCATCTTCTCATAAATGCTACTTTGAGAACCTTCATCTTATTGAACCCATTTCTAGTCAAATTTAACTGTGTATGTCAGGTATATCTCTAGCACATTTCTGGGACTCTTGAATGCTATTGCTTTGGATGTGTAACCAAAATAATGCCTCATTAACAAAGGGTTGTTGGTGTAGCTCTTAAATGCCAGATGGATGGAGAAAGCTACCAATGCTGATGGAAGAAAAATTGTGATAGTATAGTTCATAAGATCTAATAACACCACCAACATCAGATTGGTAGAAAATAAAGTTGGCTAAGTTGACTTTGACATAATATAGTTGGAAGAAATTTCTTAATGCTGAATAAAGGAAGCCATCTTGTGGTTGAAACAAATCTCATGTTTGGTGGATGTAATTATTATATCTCTTTGCAGCTTAAGGATTGGCTGGATTTGTCTCTGAACCATTCTGTGCCATCTTCCCTCTTAATTCTTTCTAGGTATTTTAATACTTTATCTGTTAACATGTTACCATTTTGAGGATTTTTCTTCGGTAAAGGTGTGGTTCTCCCATTCCCTCTGCAGAGCATTCTCTGTTTCTGGAAAGGTGAGGCCAGAGGAAGCTGTTCAAGCTACACTCTCTTCTCTGCCAGATGAGGTTGTAGATACTGTTGGGGCGACAAGTTTGCCTTCTGAAGATTCTGTTTCAGAAAGGAAGAGGAAGTTGGAATATCTAGAAATGCAAGAGGAGCTAATCAAGGTTGGGTTTTTCATGCATTATTGTTTGTCTTGTTATTGTGGGGATATTTATTTTCTGGGAGGGAGCCATGGCCTTGGTGATTTTTTCTCTCGTAGTTTTAAAATAGTCTTGTTAAAATCTTTGCTTCATTTATACCTATTGTTTTATCCATGTCTTTATCTGGAACTTTGTCAACAATTACCAGGGGTCGGAACATAGAATTCAAGTTTAAATGAATAACTCATTTATGGTACTTGCATAAATAAGTCTACTGTTAATATATATATATATATATATATATATGGGGAGAGAGAGAGAGAGAAATATTTATTGTGAAAGTCTGTGTAATTTTACATTCATGAGTATTTTCTTTTTAATTGAATTTTGGGAGCACATTGGTGATCAATTATGTAAGAGAAATTTACAATGATTGTCATCCAATTAAAATTATATAATCACCCATAATATACTGATTTTGTTCTTTAAGTTGCTAGTCTATTAGTATACCTGCTGCTTTGACTGGTTGCATAATATTTTAATAGGAGGAGGAAGAGAAAGAGGAAGAGGAGCAGGCCAAAGCGACAGAATCCATTGGTAGTGAAAGAGACTTAGCTATGGAAGAGATGGCTTTTTCAAAAACTAAACAAGCACAGGAAGAAGTAAAAGCAGAGGCATTGGAAAAACAGGAGTACCTGTGCGAGCTCAGCCGTGCATTAGCTGTTTTAGCATCAGCATCTGTAAGGAGTGGAATTCTTTTTTTGAATTATTGCTGACTATTAAAGTTTTTATGAAATGGTGAATGTGACCTATTGATTTGTCTGATAATTCATCAGTCAGTGAGCAGGGAACGTGAAGAATTCTTGAGGCTTGTCAGAAAGGAGGTATGTAGATTATAGAATTGATATATGTCTCTGCCTTTGGAATGGATACTGCATAGCACATAGTTCTTAGGCATTCAAAGTCTTATAATTCAGATAGCAGTTTCTTTCTTGAATTTTCTGTGTGTGTGTTTATACAAGTTCCCCTTTTTGATGTAATTTAACTTGTTAATACGTTCATATAATTTAACATTGTTAACAAAAATGATTTGCTAGATAAAGATGATGCATTTTGTAAGAAGCTTAGAAATTAAAGTTTTTCAGTGTTTTTTTCTCGATAGAGTAATTTTCTGTATTGGGAAATTTGATGCTTGATGTTGTCATCATCATCACCATTGTTGTTGTTGTTGTTGTTGTTGTTGTTGTTTGATAAAAGACTTTTACCTGCCCCTAAAACTGTAAGGTAGCTATTGATCAAGCCCGGCTTTTTAACATAATCATTTTAACTTATCACTCTGCAGATAGAGCTGTATAACAGTATGGTAGGGAAAGAGGGTACTGATGGTGAGCAGGAAGCTAAGGAAGCCTATCAAGCTGCAAGGAAGGACAGTGATCGTGCTATGGAGGCGGCTTTTGGTGACAAGGTTTCTTCAGCACTTGCTGACAGGGTAATTCCTTCCGTCCATGGCCCTCAAGTTTTATTGGACGCTACTTAATAATTGAAAAACAAAGAAGAGATTATCTATTAATCATTAGCAGAATTTGCTCTGAAACTGGAATAGCTAACAGCAATGGGAATGTCACATGTATCTCAGGTTGATTCTATGCTTCAGACACTTGAAAAAGAAATTGATGATGTAGATGCTAAAATTGGAGACCGCTGGTGGTTGCTAGACAGGTTTTTTCGTAGTTTCATGTTAGCTTGGGAGCATGTTATTGTGATATATTCTATATTTTGATACCATGATTAATTGATGCTGTCTTCTTTAAACAAATTATGAATATTTAAATATAATATGATACTTTCTAATGCACGGCAGTTAGCCTAGCTCAATAGCAGAGTCCATAAATGGACACCATGGCTGGGAGAAAGGGACTGTTTCCATTTTTATAGCTTATATGGGGAAACCGTTGATGCGATAAATTGGTATTATTTTTTATTAATGACCTGTTCTGAGGAAAATTTAAGAATTCACAACTGTGATTGCAACTATTTATTGTATGATAATTCAACTGACAATCAATCTTCAATTGGCATGGAGTTGATAACAGATATATCAATTACGGATTTTTATAGCATTAGGATCTATTGGGGTGTCAATGGGACTAGACCCCTACATCCCTGTCTGGTTGTTCCTTTTAGTAAATCAAGTTCTTTCTTTCTTAGATAAACATCATGGCAGGGTCAACCATTATCAACAGTCAGATACTATATCCCTTCACTTTGGCCTGCACTGGTTATTGCCTAAAAATAATCGCTGTGTCATTCCCTTTATACACCGAATGAGATATTAGTGGCATCACAATGACATCATAATTAAGATTTGCAAGGCTTGGATTTGCTTTAGACTAGAAGTAGTTGAGCAAAGTTGGTCATCTGTGGTTAAAGGAAAACTGCTCTGGGATCTGATTGTCGGCGCTCAGCAATCTAGAGTTTAATTTTAGCAATCAAAGCCCCCCCCCCCCACAACAAAAACAAAAAAACAACAAAAAAAAACCAAAAAAAAAAAAACCACTGCCACCACAAAAAAAAAAAAAAGATATGGTTTGATTGTGCAGAGGATGTTAGTAACCCAGTGTTTGCATCAAATGTTTTCACATTCTATGTAATACCCACTAGGTTTTCCAAATCCAATTTCACTTTCATTTTTAGCTGAGAATGAAAATTTTTTCACAATCTATGAAATAACTAATATTTACATATCCACTATTTTTTTTTTTTCGCAAAATGCTATTGCAGTTCTACGTTTTAACTTGAGAATGAATCCATTATTTGGGAGCCTGTTGATGAGTTAACCACTAGCAAAAATTTGTGGACTTTCTTCCTGCTGGAAATGAATTCATCCCAGGAGTAATAGATTAAAAATACATTTACAATATGTAAGGTTTTAGCATGCATCATTACTAGGATAGAGTCACCTATTCCTTTTCCCTTATAAATCTTTATGACTTATTACTTGAAATAAATGTCATAAAAAATTTAAAATGTTTAGCCATGTTCTGGCAGGGATTATGATGGGAAAGTAACACCTGAGGAAGTTGTATCTGCTGCTATGTATCTGAAGGACACTCTGGGGAAAGAAGCAATTCATGAACTTATCAGCAACCTTTCCAAGGATAGTGGTCAGTTCACTTTGTCATTTTCCTCCTGTTTCTCATACTGACCCAATGGATATCATATCAGTTATAAATGTCACTAATGTGCCCCCTCCAGTTAATGCAACCAACAATTTAGTAATCTAATACAAAACCACAAAATGTGGCACCTGATGCAACATGAGGTTTTACCTTTCAGCTTTTTTTTTTTTTTTTTTTTTTTTTAAAAATTTTATTCCTACAACAGTTTTTAGTAGCCTTGTAACAGCTCCTCCATGGAAAGCTTTTGTGAATAATAAGAGGATCTAGAGAGAAAAACCCTTTTTTGTGTAAATGTGCAAGTGTCTCGCAACTTATGTCTAATTATTACATATAACTAAAAGGTTATGTACTGCCTGTAGTACAGGAGAACAACTAATATAGCTATGTACAGTTTATACTTTGTTGTAGCAATACTAGTAGTGGTGGTAATAATAATAATATTAGTAGTAGTAGTACCTGCAGCCACTATTTCAACAGCTTCATTTGTCGAAGTCAGTTTCTGAAGCTGAACATTTGCGATAAACTTGTAACAACTTGAAAAGTGTGTCATTCTCTCTAGAAACAATATGAAAGTCCATACCAGTGATACCACAGTTATGACTGTTTGATCTAGACCTTGTGCACAACTGCACATGCTTCCACACATTGCAGGGTTCTTTAAAATTCTTCTATACTTATATTTGTAGAAGTTAAAGTGAACAAGAGCAGTTATAAGTAGTCATAATTTTGTTTAGGTCAGTGAGTTGAGAGAGCAATTCAATTCAGTACACTTTTGCTCTGTATTATCTTAATTACTTATATAAGTTGATACCTAGGTAGGTGTTAGCTTTAAAGTAGTATAAAGCACCTGAATTTGAAAATTAGTTCAACTGCCAGAGTAACTGCTAATATTTGTATTTTTCATCATAAACAGATGGGAAAATATCGGTGGAAGATATTGTCAAATTGGGCACCCGGAAAGAAGATGATGTCACAGAAGAGGCGGCAAGGTCATAATGTTATTATTTTTTTCAACTTCAAAGGTTCTAGCCGAGCTAGTAGCCGTTTTATTTTTCATTTTATTTGTGAAACGTGACACGCTGCCATGTTATTCCGTACTGGGAAAATGTATTCTCCACAACCCCCCCCCCGCAAAAAAAAAAAAACAAAAAAGAGAGAGAGAGAGAGAGAGAGAGAGAGAGAGAAATAAAAGATAAAAACGAACAAAAGGGAAGAAGTCAGGGATCATATTCAAGTATTCAACGAGGTTGAAAACACCAGCCAGAAAAAAAAAAAATATATATATATATATATATATATATATATGTTGAACAACTAGCAAGGTTAATTAATTCACATATTTGCATTCACTCCAATCTTTTATTGCCTTCTGCATCTGAATATCAGTCATAGTCTTATCATTAAAGACTTTATCATTCTTTCGTCTGCAGAGACTGGTAATGCTGTGAGACACATGGAATCGATTTTATATTTCCGTGTAACATGAAACCACCACCTTTTTTCCTATTTAAAAATAATAATAAATAAAGAAAACGAAGAAGAAGAAGATTGCTTTGGTGACGGATGCCATCACTTTGTGACAAATTTTATTGACACCTTCCTTACGTAGGTAAATTTGTCCTTCTAGTTATGGTGTGTAGATTTGCATGGCATTGCTGAACGCTCCTTTAGGGATGCCTTGTGGATTGAGTTATTTGCAAAGTAATAAATGTGAGACGTAGCTGCGGAACGCTTTGACAATTATAAATAAAAATGTGAACCCTTATAGACTCAATGAACGTAGTGAAATCAAACCTCCTTGTCAAATTCTTCTAGTTGACCCAAAGAATCTAGAATGCTCGTCAAGAATTGGCCAGTAAGCGAATTGCACTTTTAGAGAAAGAGTTAAAGTTTAAATCTTAAAAGAAAAATAATTGTTGAGAGCACTCTTTAGTCACAACAGAATTCGAGAGCAGTTAGGGTGTGGTTTTTTGTGTTTCTAGCATAAAAAGAAATATTTATGAAATTTTTAATATTGTTTATTTGTGTTTTAAAAAGAAAAGCAAAAAATAATTAATTTTTTTAATATTGGTTTATCGAATTTAGGAACTATTATCTTTTCACTTTATTACAATTTTATTTTAAATTTTTTTATAAACATAGCTTCATTTTTCCTCTTTTTCTCACTCTTTCTCTTTTTATGTCTTTAATTGTAATTTGTTAGCAAAAAGCATTTTTATATTTATTACATTGAAATAATTTAATAATTTTTAATTTTGATAAAAAATATTTATATAATTACATCCAAATACAAAAAAATTTTTGCTTTTATTCTACTTTTAAAGAAGCATTTTTTTTCTATACTCTTAACCATACGCACTCTTAATCTCACAATAAAAGAAAGACTAACTAACGTGGGAATATTAGCATGTTTGGGAATTGCATAAAATAAAAAAAAAAACTGTTTTGTAAAAATTAATTATGTTTGGTTAAGTTTTGGAAATAAATTATAATTTAAAATTGATAATTTTAAACTAAAAAATAGCTTATAAGTATAAATAATATTTTAGAGTTTATAATTATAAACAGAAGTTAATTATTTCAGAATTGTTATGTTTTTACTAAATTGACTATATGTATCAAATATTATATAATATAAATAATTATTTTATATTTTTTAGTAATTTTACCATATAAAAGTAATTTTTTTCATTCAATCCAAACAAAATAGATTATATTAAAATCTCTTTTTAGCTAAAGTATCCAAACATAAATTGATTCTTATATAGTCGATTATACAAAAAAGCAGATAAGCGATTATTGAAATAATTTTAATTTTGCAGCTTTCCGAAACACGCACTATATTATATATCAACACTGTAATGTTGAGCACTACAGTTGTGCGGCAATAACATTCACGAATATTACCCTAGCCTGAAGAATAATGCGGTAGTTAACTTCTATCAAAAAGGATAATGTGGTAGTTAAGTATTGGCTTTAATCAATGGGGTTTTGTTCCCATTTAAAAATAAATAAATAAATGGGGTTTTGTAGCCATAACTTAAAAATGAGATAACTTTTTCATTGATTTCAATATGTTTTTAATCCCTATAAATGTAATTTATTTTAGTTTTAATCTCTCTAGAATTTTTTCTTGATTTTTGATCTTATTTTTCTCTGAAGTTTTGTTTTTGGTCCCATTGTTAGCCTACCACTATTAAATGATAATATTTATATGAATCAAAAATAAAATTTTCAATATTTATAATGATTTAATGTATATCCTAAAATATTTATAGAATCAAAATTTAGAACGACAAGGACTAAAAACAAAATATTAGAAAAAAGAAGGAACAAAAGTCAAGAAGTTTTTTTAAAGAGGTTAAAATTAAAATAATTTATATTTATAAGGATTAAATATATATTTAAAACTTTTACATTTTTAGAAATTTTTTTCCCTATGATGGGAAGGTGTCCACTAATATATAGTAGGCCATTGGGATGCCTCCTTAAAGTTTTTTGAATTAAAAAAAAAAGGAAGAAAAAAGTAATATTGTTTTCTATGTTGTAACATGAGTTAGTTATGTTAACATGTTTAATCCACAAAATGCTTTATTTTTTCAAAAAGGTATTAAGATATACTCGCCTCTACTTGCATCCTGTATATATTTTTCTATTTTTATTGACACAAATTTATTATACACTAATTCTAAACCATTTCTCATCTTCCATTCTCATTCTATTATATTTTTGCCCTTATCTTGTCATACTTCTCTATTTCACATCTACCTTCACACTTTGCACCTTCATCTCATCATCCCTTTGTCTTTGCTTCATTTCCATCTTCATTCCGATTTTAAATTACTTGTTTAATTTATCAAAAACTACTTTCAACATGTCTTCAACTTATTAAATGATAATTTTTTTTTACAAAAAAAGGTAATTACCGTGCAAATTGAATTTAAAAACATTCATGACAATATTAAACACATATAACAGGTTGGGATGTGGATTCTTATATTTTCTTATGAGTAAGGCATGGGCATTTATTTTTAAAACCCACAGGGTGACTTAGAGGTGGATTTTTTTCTTTTTTTTTCCCCCTTGGTTCGGGAATGGGGGAGGGGATGTGCTTTGAACTATGTATATGTGATACTATGAAACAGCTTCTTTATCATTAAGTTGTGGCCTCATCCACCAAAGCCCTACTCTGTCATATCAATTGTCTTTTCTACGACCAATAGCTCACTTGTTTCATATTCTACCTAACACAAAGTCACAAACTCAGATCCTCACATTTTTCAATACAAAATTTGGTTTTCTTGAAAATGTTTAGTAAAGAAAGGTATGAATTTACTTCCATTGAATACTATATAACGTTGGAATGCAGCTAAAACAAACATGCAACTAACAATTTAACTTTACAAATTTTTCATCAAAAAAAAAAGAAAACTTTACAAATTATGCAACAAAAAATATGTTATGGATAATAAACAAGGATAAAAATATAAAAAGGAAAGAAAATTATTTTTTCATCCTAAATATTTTCAAAACTCCAAGCTCATCTCAATTACCAACTTCCTTATCAGGGACGAATCCATACTAAAAGTGTTGAGGACACATGCCCCACTAAATTTACGAAATTTAAGAAATTGTCACTATTTGTTATAAATGTTCATAAAACTTATTAACATGACACCACACAAAGGCACACGTATGCCATTGCCACCGTATATTACGTAAGATTTCGACACATTTTATCTTACTATTTTTTTTTTGGCAAATCATACAAATTGGTCCAATCACTAATTAGAAAAAAAAAAAAAAAAAAACCTATAGGATCCATTGTGCCCTTATGCCCTACGTAAAATGTTATATTACCAAATGCCGCTAATATTTTCAACAAAGTCAGTAATTGACCCGAATTTAGTTTTTAGAAGAAATTAATATAAAAACAAAACAAAGCATGCTCATGAGATAAAAACGTTATTTTTTTAAGAAAATCATATAACTGTTTATGGAAGAAAAAAAATTAAGAATAAACCGAAAACGAAGAAAAGTTCTTAAAATGACTTTTTCCTTTATTTTAAGAAATAAATGAGAATTCATTTTTTCTTTTATCCAAAATAAGGGTTGTTGTTGATCAAAATAAGAATTGTTGTCAATAAACTGAAGCAGTAAAAAGAAAAAAGGAAAAACTATCAACTGACCCAAGTAAACGTGCAGGTTTCTCTGTTTGTCTCTAGTGTTAGGCCATATATCGACCAATAAGATGCTGACACTGCACATATAAGATGACTTTAATTATACTATTCCCATATTTATTCCCAAAAATAAAATCTTTATTTAAATGAGAAAAAAAATCAAAAACACTGAACCCGAAAAACCGCTCCTTATACGTTATTAGCACTAAATCACACTCTGTTTCTTTTTCAGTTCAAAAAATAGCGTCAACTTCTGCATCCGAAATTTTTCATTCTTCTTCTCACTCTGTGGAACTACGAGGGAAAAACCAATTTCAATTTCAATTCCATGCACTCTTTAAATTTCTCGCGAAAAGAGTTTCTTCATGTTCCCAATTTAAGCCCTTTCGAGTGCACCTAGGGTTTTCCTTTTCCGCTTAGAAATTCCTCTGATCTTCGAGCTCCTCACACATGAAAGAGAATATTCTGCTGAAATTCTCGACGAGGAAGCGTTTTCCAGCACTTCTAGAACCTCCTGTTGAAGTTTCGGAGCTGCGTTGAGCTGTCTGAGGAGCAATTAGGGTTTCGTGTTTTCCGTGTTTTAGGGGCTTTTCGTTGTTGGGTCAGTGAGCAGTGTGATGGGAGGTTGAGAATTTGAAGAAAGTTGGTTTTTTTAAATTTTTGTTGCTTTGGAATTGAGAATATTTTTTTGTTTTTTTGGAGTGAAGTTGGAAGAAGGTTGAAAATGTTTTACTCTCAGTTTATTTTGGCGAAGAAAGGGCCGCTTGGGACCATATGGATCGCAGCGCATTTGGAGAGGAAGCTCCGAAAGAATCAAGTGGCGGACACCGATATTGGTGTCTCTGTCGGTCAGTTACTTTTATCTTCAAAACCTTATATATATGTTTGTGCTTTTGGATTTGGTATTTAATGCTTAGAATGTTTCTATATTGTTGTTAGTTATAATCATTTAATCTCCTAAAAAGGTTAGCTTCCATAATGGGTGTAACACTTGATGCTTTAATGATGCACTAGCCTTTCGGATCAAATTTAGAAACTCACGTGGTTTTAGTTTAGCGTTGGAATTTGATTGGTATGCATTGTCGCAGATTTTGAGGGTGGAAAAATTACTGGTAGTCGTGATGGGATGGTGGCATCCTACAATAGTTAGCAGTGTTGAACTAGTGAGTCATTGATGGGGCATAGAAAAAGGAATAGCTGAAAGAAGATCTCTAGTTGAGACTTTGACTTATCAACGAAGCGAATCAATATTATGAGCTCATAAGTGTAAAAAAGAGAATATTTTGACTCATCATTATTTGTTGCCTTCATTTTATATACTGAGAGGATGAAGTGGTAATAATTAATGATGTGTCAAAATACTACCAGCTCTGCAGATGTTATGATAGCTATGTCATCTAAGAAAATAATGTTACTTTGGCCGGGAATGAAAAGTTAGTGGCTTAGTTATTGCAAAAATTGAGAAACTATATTGCTTGTTGTATTTTGTTTTCCTTCCTTGAAACCTAATGGGGCATTGTTTCTGTGTAAAAGTCTCATAAATGATTGTGTGGTAGTGTGTAGATATGTTGGATTTTTCTTCAGAAGAAAAAGATAGGAGCTGTTTGATGGTCTTTTTGTTTTATTTTATTTTTTTTTCAAATTCTTTTGACATCAAGAGAGTGTCTGAGCAGAGGGGAAATGAAATACCATTTGATGGCATCTAATAATCCCTTATACTTTGATGGTGGACATATCAGTTTAGTACCTGTTACAATCCTTATATACCAAAATGGTGGAACATATCAGCGTTGTATGACAAATTCCTGTATCAGATTCAATTTGCACACCTGCCATGTATGCCTCAGCTTAGGTAACAACTTTGGTGGAATTTGAGAGTGGTAAGCACGGAATGGTGATTTGGCCAGTGCATTCTGTGTAGTTATCTGGTCTAATTGGTTAAAGTATTTTCTCATGAATTCAAGGGCAACTGTACAAGCTTTATCCTATGTCACTTGTTGGTAGAGTAGTTTTTCCTGGCATCCTTGTGGCACTTTGCTGATGGCTACTCTTGTTGTGAATGCTTGTTTTATATGAATGCTTTGAGATATACAATTCTTTATGTAAGTGGGAAACCAATTGGGGGCATTTCTGAAATCACTGAGAACTGAGCTAGAGTTGTTTGAGGTATGCCACCTGATTATGCACCTAAAGTCAAGGATGCTGCACCTTCCTTCCATTGGAAGTTTAGATCATCGATGTTCTTCTTCTAGCTTGGGATGGTTGTGATTTTCTTTTAGATAGAAGACAAAATATTTATGCATTATCAGAGGTAAGAAGAAAATGGTACAAAGGTACAGGCATTGTAAGAGGTAAGAAGAAAATGGTACAAAGGTGCAGAGGGATTATAAATTGTAGTGAAATGAGGCTCAAAAGAGAAACAAAGAACAGACAGACAAAGATGTTTAACGTTAAAGCATTACAATCCATTTGCATACTTTATAAGGACCATGAACTGTGCACAAAAGAGAGATGAAAGGACCATCTTACCCTGCTTCAGATTTGTTGGCTGAAGGAATTCTCAATATACAAGCATTTCTCTCAAGGCAAATACTCCAAAGAACAGTGTAGATTGGTCATCGCCATGCAGTCTTTCCCTCCTCAATTCTAATGAAACCCTAATTTTTATTTAAATTAGAAAAAAAAGGGATATTGATCTACTTAAGAGCTATTGTTCGAATGAAGAACTTAACCTTGGTTGGGATAACTGTTTCCTAGTAGGTTGATTTCTTCTGAAATTTATCAGTGCCTGTAATCTGATTGTAAAATGTGAGTGAAGGATTAGTTACGTAGCCATATGCGGGTAAGTACTAGCTTGTGCTGATGTGAAATCTTTGCACTTGCTTAAACATTGTTATGATCCCTGTGGCGGGAATTCATACCCAAGTAGAGGGTGGAAAATAATATTCTTTAGTACTTTTTACATGCCTGTGATGCATTTGTTATTGTCTAATTTTGATCATATTTTATTGTGTCAGATTATTTATGTAGTCAATTTATGTATGAACAGATTCCATTCTTTTTCCCGATGTACCAATCGCACTCCGTTTGTCCAGTCATCTTCTGCTTGGTGTGGTGAGGATATATTCAAGAAAAGTGAATTACCTTTTTGATGACTGCAGTGAGGCATTGCTTAAAATAAAGCAAGCTTTTCGCTCCACTGCAGTTGATTTGCCACCAGAAGAGTCCACTGCACCTTACCATTCCATCACCTTACCTGAGACTTTTGATCTTGATGATTTTGAGCTACCAGAAAATGACATCTTTCAAGGGTTAGTTCCAAAGTACTTGATCATGGCATTAATTGTAGCTCTAGATGTTGCTTACTGCAGCAGCAGCACGTTTTTACTTAATTGAGCTGGCTTTTTTGTATATTTTTTTTCTAATTTAACTTTTTTAGTTTATGATTTTATGTATAATTTATAATACATTCTTTGGTTTATTAACGGAAGAGTATGTTTGTTATGAACTTGTAGCAACTATGTTGATCACCATGTCAGTACTAGGGAGCAGATTACGCTGCAAGATACTATGGACGGTGTGGTTTATACTACTTCACAATTTGGATTGGATGGTTAGTACTCCCTTTGCCTCTTCCTCTTTCTCTTTCTAGCTTACTTGAGGGTGAATTTTGCATATGTGATGGAGAGATCTGTAGTAAGTAATGTTGAACGGCAAACATATCTCTTGCAGAGCGCTTTGGTGATGGGGATGCTTCTCAAATTGGTTTAGACCTTGATGAGGTAATTTGTCTTCTTTTTTCCTCAGCTCTGCATGCATGGAGCAGATTTCTGAAAGCCATGTGATTTTATGGTCCTGGCATACTGATCTGGATGTTACAGTTTTATTGCTGGTTATGACTAGGAAGCATGAATGTGGTGCCATGGTGGTTATGATATATGCATCTGATATTTGCATGCCTCTTGTAGGCCTGATATGAATCTGTTGCTGGACAAAAGAAACTGAAAAGGAGAGGGACTGGTTTATTTTATTTTAGAAGATGTATAATTAAAAAGAATGAAAAAAAATAAAAATTAAGACTTCTTTTTGGTAACCTTTGTTCAAAGAAAGGGTGTAATAGGCTGTCTTCTGAATGTTTTAGATATATATGTTGGTGTCATGTTGGTTGGGGGTTTTGTTAGCCTAAGAATGGAGGGGGATCAGATCTTGGAAATTTGGATTCTAAAAGATTAGTTTGGCAGCTAGATGGATATTGCATTTCCTTTAGAGACTACATCTTTGTGACACCAAGTAATTCAAAGAATGATTCAAATCAGAATTTGGCAGCCTTGTTGCATTATTGAATTTTATTTTTTTCATGTCCCTAATATCTAGTTCTTATGTTCTAGAAGATATTATATCTTCCTGTAGCTGTACTTTCTTCTTTCTCTAAAATGAACAGAACAAAACAATCTTTTGGTGAAAATGGAATTGAAACTTTATAATTTCTTTGTGATTATTATTAATTAAACTCAAAATTATTTGGTGAAAATCGAATTGAAACTATGAAGGCAATTATACTATCCTCCCTAAAAATTCATCAAAGAAGAGCATATGTAGCACACTGCTACAAAGATATGTCCTTCTTGCATGTGCTGAAATCTGGGTACCCTAATATCAGATTATGCGCTTTTGCTCTCTGTTTTCCAACTTCAATTTGCTTGATCATTGCTGCATAATTATTGTAAATTGTATATATCAAATGTATTTTTTTATCCATTAAATGTTACAAAGAATGTGTTTCTTTATTTATTTCCCATTCATTATCATCATTGTATTGCTAGATTTATCATGTACATTTTCTGTATCCCAAATATATTATTTGCTTTTCTCTTGATCACCATTTCTTTCATGACTCATGAGCATAGGTGGGAACCTTTAGTTGTTATTGGAGCTCATTTACTTCTGAATTGAATTGACACAGTTGTGAAAGAAAATACTTTTGATTTGAGAATTGACTGTGTTGAATAGTTTTTCTGATTTTAATTTTGGAGATTTTTAACTTTATTTTTTAAAATCAGGTTTTGTTAACAGACAAAGCTGCTGCTTTGGAGCATGATGACAGCAGAGCTAGTCCTCAAGTGTCTCATCAAAAGGATGAAAAGAAAGAGGAGGTATGTGAGACTTCGGATAGAAAGCAAGTGAAAGACAGTGGAAGCAAGATTGGTTTAGTATTTTGAAATATCTACATGCCTATGAATGTTTGCTTTTATTCCTTGTTGTGCTCTTCATTTTTCTCTCTTTCCTTTCTTGGAGAGTGGATGAAATGAAAGTGTGGGCGATTCATGTTCTACTTCTGTTGACAATAGATTGTAATTTCTTATGGTTTCAATGAATGAATTAATCTGTTTTGAACAGATTGATGATTTACCCACTGCTGCTGAAGTCACTGAGTATGCTGAAGGTCCATCTACTCCTGGACTAGAAGAGCCAAACTTGTTCGGTACTCAGGTGGATCAGGTCAATAATGGAGCTGATTATCCTAATTTAGCAGACTTCATATCAATGAAGAGCGCACAAAATGATTCTGCTGCTCACCAAAGGGAGGATGGTGTAATTAATGGCTCCTTGCAAAATAATGTGAAGCAATTTGGTGTAGATTTCCATAATGAAAATAGTGACAGCATTATGGTTGAGTTGGACGGGAAAAGAGAGGAACAGGAACATTTGGCAGGTATGACAACAGATCAAGAAAATTTGATACCAAATGATCATTGTTCAACATCATTACCCTTGATGGTCTCCTCAAATAAAGAGTACCCGACCACCTTGGTAGCAGAACATGCTAGTGGGCTGATCAGTGCTTCCAATATACCTGAGAAGGTTGAAGACTTGCATGATGGAGTTTCAATAAACAAAGAACCAGCTGTGGCTTCTTTTGACCAAACTGTTAGAAAGGATGGTGTTTCTGCAGGAGTAAGCATAAATGAAAATGTTGCATCTCCTAGTTGTTCTCATGTTACATCTGATCAAGAGGACCTCTCTTCTAGACTTTTATCTAATGTGGATGGATCTCGAGGGCTGGAATCAGATGGCCATTTGGAGGATGGTCCCACATTGTCAAAGGATGAAGTTCTGAATGACCTTGAAATTTCTAAGAGTGAGGGGAAATCAAGTCCTTTTGATGAGGCTCAAAAATCCATTGTTACAAGTCTTGTAGGATCACCTGGTAGATCTCAAGCTGTTGATGTTGAAGCTCAGGCCTCTCAAGAACTGATGGAAGCAGAGGCTTTAAACCATGTTTCTCATGAAGCTGAGCAGCCTACTGAGTCACACCTTCGGCCATGCACCTCCCATCGGGGCCAGCCTTCTCTGTCATCTGTTGAAGGTATTAATATAACGATTCATCTTGGATAATTTAATGGATATCTAATAATTTATTTATCACTTCTCAACTGGGGAGTGAAATGGGTACATTACAGGGAATTCTGTTATTATAATTCAATGTTACATTTCTTTATTGCATGTTTCCTATTGTTTGTCATATTAACAGCCATGTTATATTAACAGCCATTTCCTTTTTCTGTGCTGTGTTGGAGAATGAACTTTATAGTAATTGTAATATTTTCTTTTTAACTTTTGAGTTGATTCTGCTCTCTTTTAACAAGTTACTTTATTTGTGTATATAATCTTTTTGATGGATATATTCAAACATGTAGAATTCCATTTTACTGAATATCAGTTGCTTGCACTTTTTACAGGTGGAAACTGTCATGAAACTGATGTTTCAGATCCTGCTTTAGGTTGTCAAGATGCTATAGAGCCATCTGTATGTGAAGGAAATCCAGATTTGGGGAAGTCAAATGTGCAATTTGGGAATCAGATATTTAGTGAGAAAGCCGAAAGCATAGACAAATCTACTGCTTCTGAAATGCCAGAGCCTGAAAAATTGCTCTCCCTAGCATATGAACATGATGGTGAAGCAAATGATATGCTCGTGGAGTCTACTCCAGATAATCAGGGTATATCTGACAGCCATACAGGTGCTGCCAAAGTAAAAGGCATCTCAGGCAAAAAGCGCAGTTTCACAGAAAGTACTCTTACGGTGCAAAGTGTGGATTTGGTTGAATCATATGGTGGGGCTCAATCCAAGAGAACTGCAGAGTCCGTTCCTGATGATGATGATCTATTGTCTTCCATATTAGGTATAGTAACAGGCCTTAATGATTTTCATTATATATGTTTAGTTACAGTGTTTCTCTTTTACTCGAGAATGAGGTTGTGGCTGAAATGGGTTCGTTGTCACTTCAGTTGGTAGACGATCTTCAGTTTTAAAAATGAAACCCAGTCCAGCAGTCCCTGAGCTAGCATCAACTAAGCGCTTTCGTACTGCTTCTGCACCACGTACTAGTGCATTAAAGAGGAAGGTTCTTATGGATGATATGATGGTCTTGCATGGCGAGTATGTTTCTATAATGTCCTTTTCATTCAATTGTACATATCCATCTAGTTTTTTGTTGTTGATTAGAATGGTATGAAAAACATGATATCTTTTGCCTATTGATTTCAAGCCTTTTAAAGATCTATGCTTCTTTCTCAGCTTTTGTTGTTTCTTGCAATTGATGGTTTTGTTCCTTTTTCTCTATTTAATTGTCAGAGAGAGCGTGGCTGATTGATTTATTATGTGGTGCTTGAAAGTAACAAAGTAGCTAAAATCACTTATCATTTAATGGAAGAAGAGAGGAATTTTTAGATCAGCTGGAAGAAGAGAGAAAATTTTAGATCTGTGAAAGTTTCTTGTACCTCTAGTCTCTCATATATAATGTTAAAATTAAATGAGATCATTACTGAGTGGCTACCCCCTATTTATTTAGAGGCCTACTTAACTCATCTTGTGTCCTATATGCTTAACATTTATTTTGGTCCCAGATTAATAATTTGTCCTATGGGGCAGGAGTAGAATAATTTTGAATTTTTGTTGATTTATAGCATGGACGGGCTCTCCAAAATCAATTCTAGACCCTCAGAATCAATTCTGGAGGTTTTTAATCATGTTTGGTTATCCACTTTCAGAATCAATTCTGGTCTTTAGAATTGATTCTAGGAGAAGTGAGAATTTTTTACTTTCTGTTTGAATCACTTTTAGAGGAACTACCAAACATAAATCACTTTACCTCAAAATTAATTCTATTTAAATCAATTTTATAAAATCAATTATCTCTAGAATCAATTCTATAAAAGTAGAACCAAACATGCTATTACTATCTGATGCTCCCAAAAAACCACAAAAAAAAAAAAAAGAAGAAAGGATTTACTAAAGGTTAACTTGAGGACTGATATCCTCCATGAGTTGGCTGGTGATAGTTGTAATATAACAGTTTTTATATTTTCTTACTTTGTTTTATCTTTGATTTTGCCACGTTTGGTCCTTTTTGCCATATGTACCATGCCATATTCCTTTTTTCATGCACTGGAATGCTAATGTGTTACCTTCTTTCTTCTGAAGTACAATACGCCAACAATTGACAAATACTGAAGACATACGTCGCATAAGAAAAAAAGCTCCTTGCACCTGCCATGAGATTATAATGATTCAAAGACAATTTCTGGAGGATGAAATTTTCCATGAATCAATATTTACAGGTGAGTTTTGTGTGTGTGTGTGTGTGTGTGTGTGTAGGATGTGCTGTTGATTATTTGAACCATTTGATCAAACCTCTCTTGCTCCTTTCCCACACAAATTAAAATCCGTGAAATACCCCGCCTTATATAATGTGATTATGCTTAGGCATCATGGCTAGTAGAAGCTGTTGAAGAACCTAAAATCTGAGTGAGAGAGAGAGAGAGCAGAGGAACCAGAGAGAGCAGAAACTGAATGTTATTATTATTGAAAAGTTGAGATATGATACATACGTGTGGTTTATATAGTGAGGTGTACAATAGAGTCTAAAGTAACTAATCCATAACTAACTGCTAACTGCTAATGGGACAGCAACTAACTCTCCTAACTGATTCTATCCCCTAACAGCCCCCCTCAAACTCAGAGAGGGGAGCTCACCAATTCTGAGTTTGGACCTGAGATAGGGAAACTGAGAAGAGGAGACTGCCTTGGTTAGGACATCGGCAGTTTGCTCATGAGAGGGTATGTGAGACACAACAATGGCTTTATTGAAGACATTCTCTCTGACAAAATGTAAGTCCAGCTCAAAGTGCTTTGAGCGATGGTGAAGTATCGGGTTTGCTGTCATCATGACAGCACTTAGATTGTCACAGTAGATAGCAGGAGCTTTAGAAACTGGAAGATGCAGCTCCAACAAGAGAGATTTCAGCCAAATAATTTCTGATACTGTTGCTGCCAGGCTTCGGTACTCAGCTTCTGTGCTTGACCGGGAAACCGAAGTTTGCTTCTTTGACATCCAAGACACCAAGTTATTACCAAGATAAATTCCAAACCCAGTGGTAGACCTTCTATCATCAGGGTCTGACCGCCAATCTGCATCACAGAAGGCATGGAGCTCAAGAGAGGAACTCGGTTGAAGGAGAAGGCCATAGTGAATCGTCCCTTGAAGATACCGAAGAATGTGTTTCACTGCATGCCAATGACTGAGAAGAGGCCGATGCATGAATTGACACACTTTGTTCACACAAAATGCAATGTCAGGCCGGGTTATAGTGGCATATTGGAGAGCCCCAACGATTGCTCTGTATAACGATGCATCATCAAACATATCAGTCCCATGTTTGGACAACTTAAGACCAGAGGTCATGGGTGTGGGTGAGGAGTTACAATCTAGCATCTCGGCTTGCAGCAGTAGGTCTGAAATATATTTTGCTTGGGAAAGGTGAAGGCCACCCGAGGGCAGTATGGTGGCCTCTATTCCAAGGAAATAATGAAGAGACCCCAAGTCTTTCAAGGAGAAAGTGACATTAAGAGAGGAAATGAGTTGAGCTATAGCAGTGGATGAGACCGTCTTTCAGCAATTCAAAACCATGGTTGAAACCCAATTCAAGAAGCCCATACAATCTGAGTGAGAGAGAGAGAGCAGAGGAACCAGAGAGAGCAGAAACTGAATGTTATTATTATTGAAAAGTTGAGATATGATACATACGTGTGGTTTATATAGTGAGGTGTACAATAGAGTCTAACGTAACTAATCCATAACTAACTGCTAACTGCTAATAGGACAGCAACTAACTCCTAACTGATTCTATCCCCTAACAGAAGCTATGAGTGTGTTTGCTTTGGATGTGTTCTAGTTTCATTCCCACAAAAAATTTCTGCTTTTCCTTCCATCCTGCAATGCCCTACAGCTCCCAGGTCTGGAGCTCTGATAGCAATTTGATGGAAAGCCAGTATATGATTACAGAAAACTGGAATAGCTCCTCTATACAGAGATCAGAACCACAGAAACAGCACACTTGCACTCTTAGAAACAGAAGCCAAAAGAGTGACATTGCAGAACTTCGAGGTCTGCTTCCTCCTTGCCCTAAGGCTCCAAATCTTCACTGAATGACTGTCTGCTACTACCATCCCTTCTATTTGCATTTACCTCACCTCAACTGAATTCCCTCCTCTCTCATTTGCCACTGCTACTCCGGCAGCCTGTCATGCTATAGGCCGTCAACTTGAATATTCCCCATTATATCCTCATACATGTGTTCTTATCCTCTAGTTCCCGTCCCCTTCCTTCTGGCATAGACCTTAGTACCGCCGGGGGGGGGGGGTCTATCTTAAACCTGTACCCTGAACCAAATCCTAGTACTTTTATGAATGAATTATGCAATAAATTTAAAAAGGATTTGTGCAATTGAATTTTTTTTAGATACTCGAGTTTATCATTCGTAATTTTTCATTAACAGAAAGAATAAATATTTTCCTATTACTCAAGTTTCATATTCAAAATTCTAGTTCATTGTAAATGGGTGAACCAAAAGTATTTTCATTGGTTTCATTCTCTGAAAGCAGGATTTAATTATGCAAACCAAACACGCTTTCTGAAATTTGAAATATGAAATTGAAAATTGTTTTCAAGGAAATGGAAATGGAAAATGTAAACAGAAAACAGATAAGTATACTATACGAATACTCTGTTTTACAAGTCAACCTAGTTTGGCACTATGTAAATGTTGAAATGAGGAGTCCATTACTAAGTGAAACTATCAGTTATTCCTAAAAATGTGATTCTGATGTATTCTGTTGTCTCCATGACCCCCCCTCTTTCTCTTTTTTTTTTTATTTTTTTTATTTTTTAAGAATTGGTTTTTAGTTTGAAAACGACCATTATGACATTTGACAAGTCCACACTTGGAGTTTTGGATGGACAGTAGTTTTCGGCCAAATGTTGTTTCTACATCTAAGGGATGGTCATGCTCATATCAGTGTCCCTTCCAATTGTTACCAAATGCTTTTCAAAAACTTATGAGAGCACTTGACCATAATTATTCTGATGATATCGTATTAATTAATTTTACAGAGAGCAATATCATATTCATTTTTATGAAATATCCTTCTAACAGATCCAAGTCAATTCACTTATGTCTTCCAGGTTTGTCTGCTGATTTGATAATTATGCGAAATGAGACATTTGATCTGACTGGAATCAAGGTTTATGATGATGGCTCAGATAGTTCTCTCATTGAAAAAACAAACGATCAGGAGTCATATTCTAGAACAAATACTGAAGCTCATGGAGTGGAAGGGAATGTTGATCATATGGCAGTCCAACTCCAAGAAGTAGCAGAGGTACAGCCTATTGAGATCTCTGTTTTGTCTGAGAGCCATCAGACTGAAGTTAACTTGGAATCTCATGATATCGATGCTCATGGTCATTCAAATATTATTTCTCATGTGAAGGAGCTTGACAGTTCTCAGAATGCTGAAATGAACAATGCTGGAGGAAATATTGAGGTTTCTGAAGCAGAAAATTGCTCTGTTGGCCCTGGGCATGAATCTTCATCCCTAACTGAAGTCGTTGAAAATAATCTTTGTGTGCCAAATGATTTTGGTGCACCACTGCCTGATGTGGATAAAACCAATGATCTTGTTGACTCTATCTACAAAGATATGAGCATCCCATCTGACCAGAATTTGAATACATCCCCTATTCTAGAGGAAGGGTTTGTGGAGGATAAAGGGGATAAAAGCGGAGCAGGTGCTATTGAAATTGCAGAGCATAGTGTGGAAGTTAGAACAGAAGTTCAAACAGATGGATTGGAAGCTAATGGTTTAGATGTGTCCTTGGGTACTGTCTTTAAGGAAACTGATGAAATACCTGATAATCTGGCTTCCTTTAATGGAGACCTACCTACAGAGGAAAATGGTATCGACATGCTAGGGGCCTTAAACAAGGATCAGATTGCTGCTTCTGGCTTGGGGTGCGATGACAAGGACACAAAGTCTGGATACATACTGGGTGAAAATACTGAAGTAGATGGTTTAGAGTCTGTTCCACTTGTTTTGGATGAAAAAGAGAGTTATCTGAATGCTGAAGAAAATCCAGGCTGTCAGGAAGCTGGACTACAGGGTACAGCGTGCCCTGAGATCTCAGCTATTAGGAGTCCTTTTGTAGATCACAACGATGTAAGTTCTGCAATTTGCCTTAAAAATGTTTTTTTCTTTTGATATCTCCCATTTGTTGGATTTGGCTTATTCTTACTAGAAACCTTTAACATCTCTGATGGTTGACAAAACATTTTAAGTGTTCTGTTTCAATAACATTGGACAATGTGAAATGAAATTTGTTGCCTAGCCTATGGCAGGATGGTTTAAGTACCGGCTATCTTTCTCTTCCAATCTATATGCGATGTTTGCTACTTTGCTTATGCATGCCTAATTAAGTTCTTTGGCTATATGGTGCAGGAAAATGCCATGATTGCTGATGACACAGGTTTGCTTCTGAATCCTTTTCATTTTTTCAGACAAATGCTAAATGTGTCACAACATATTTACAACCACATAGTTGCATATACTCATGCAGTAGTCATTGTGAGAAGTTAATGTTACTAGACACTGGTTCCATCATTTTTTAAAGTGGGAAAATGCAAATTAATCGTTAATATGCCCTGATTATAGGCAATGGTTGGTGAGAGTGGAGCTTTTATTGCTGCAAATTTTTTATGCTTCTTTGATATGTTTGAATTCAATGTCTCTCTCTCTTCCCAGGGTTTCTGAATTTTGGTGATGATGAGATGATTGAAGATGATGATGATTTTGTACCATGCGATGGAGGAACTAACCTTGAAAACAGTGGATGGTCTTCCCGGACCAGGTCTGTTTATGCAAAGCTTTAGTAACTCAGCTTTCTATACTTAGAAGATGACTGCACTCATTTTTCCGATGTTGTATGGTTTGGTTGCTATTCATCTAAACTGACCTTCAATTATATGTTATGTAATGGCTTGGTTATATTGCATACGCATGCTATATACTCAATTCTTTCTTTCACTGCAGTTTCAAGTAGTTTTATTTATTTACCCCCCCCCCCCCCAACAAAAAAAACAAACACCACCACCACCACAAAAAAAAAAAAAGGGCCATAACCTTGGATGGTAGTGTTTCCCTGGAATATGATTTTTTTTTTTTTTTGGGGGGGGGGGTTATGGAAGGAGGGGGAAACATGCATGTTATATAAACTGTTGTCTGGATTGTCAAGGATCTTATAAGTCAACTGTTTGGAACTCATTTGAGTAGGTTAACAGTCTGTTGCGGTTACTCCAGTTCCATGCATGTTATATTTCAATAGCTAACTAATACATTTATCCACAGGGCTGTTGCCAAGTATCTGCAGACTTTGTTTGAGAAGGATGATCTAAATGGAAGGCGGAATATGCATCTTGACGATTTATTAGCTGGTAAAACACGTAAGGAAGCATCAAGGATGTTTTTTGAAACCCTGGTATGTTCTCGAGGATTATTCTGGTTGACATATATACTGCTTTCAACTGTTTAATGAACTTTTGGCATTAGTTTTTTTCACATGTCTTCGTGTTTAGGATAATAATAATTGAAATATAGTGCACTCTAAAAGTTTCTTTTCAAAGTGAAAATTAATTTTATTAGAGGGAAGAGAAAGAAAGTAGTAACAGTGGGCTGAGGATAAGGTATCCTCCAAAAGCACCCAAAACAGAAAGTGGGGAAAGAGAAGGAAAGAAAAAACATTGCATTGACTATTTGCTGGAGGGTGACAACAATTTGCTTTCGTGGAGTGCGATATGTAGGGCCTATTTGGTTTCAGAAAACATTTTCTGTTTTCATTTTTTTCTGTTCAAAATTAATTACAAAAATGCCATCTTGTTTTGAATCTGTTCTCTGCTGTGAAGAGTTCGTGGAAAAAACACTAAAAAACAAGAAATAAAAGTAAAAAACGTTTTCTGGAACCAAACATACCTTTATATTGCACTAGTACTAGGGTGTGCTACTTAATCTGTTCTATTTGCTTTCTTTGGAGCCTACTTGGCAACTCTTGCATTAGTTTAAAATTTCATTTCAACCATGTTGGCAGGTTCTCAAGACAAGAGATTATGTTCAAGTAGAACAGCCGAAACCATTCGCCAGCATTAACTTAAAACCTCGAATGAAGCTTATGAAGTCAGATTTCTGAAACCTCAGTCAGTAGGAGTGGCAGATATAGTTGTAAAGATTCATGCGGCGGTTGTTTGACTATAAATATGCAGGGTTGGGATAATCTTGACAACTTTGTTTCTCCCCAATTTTAGTTTATGGCATTTCATATATAAATTTTTTGGAGGTAGGATTTAGCTATTTAGTTCTTGAAGTGGCACGTGTATCATCAATCCTATTGATTGTAGTAGCAATATGGTAATCTGGGTCTAATGTATATATTTTTGTAAAGTATCACCATTTGTAACTCACACAGGCGCTAATCAGTATGATGTTTAAACGGATCCCTCTAAGCAAGAATGATATTCTGCCTTCTTCAAGTTTCTGTAACTTAGAGAAAACGCCTTGTAATTTAGTTGTTGGTTGACAGGGACCATAAATTTCTGTACCTATTTTCTTTTGTATAGTAGTATCTAATTGTATTTACCCTTTTAAGAGTATGTAATTCTATGTACTTGGTACAATTTTAATTGTTGGGAATTGTTCCTTGGCGCAAATTCCTTTTGTTTGTTGGGTATTTCCCTATGCAGGGGAGGAGAAAAAAAGATGAAAATATTTTAGGTTTAAGTGATGTACATCCAAGGAGCTTGATTGTTGCCATAATGCACGACCGAAAAAAGGAAAAAAAAGGATAGTTACCAAAATGCATCAGGCAAATAAATTGGGAATTTAATCCCCCAACCCCCCCCCCCCCCCAAAAAAAAAATTCCATATCTGAACAGCAAATTAAGTATCAATACAGGATTGGGCACTTTTATGGTATTTTCTTTTATATATATGATATATAACATTTGTCTTTTTAAAAGTTTTAACTCGGTCTTGAAAATCATTTTATAAAAACTCTTACATGTGAAAAGCAATAATAGTAAGATTTTTTTAAAAAAAAAATTTAGAAACATTTGACAAGTGTTTGCGAAAAACCCGAAAACTGTAAAATACACTGCAAAATGAATCGGCCAAGCTAGCAAAAAGTAATGAAAATAAAATAATCTTTATCACCAAGGAAGGTATGCTACACGTCCGGCAAAAAAAAAAAAAAGGCAATCTGAAAAAATTAGAAGTGAAACGAAAGTGCCAACCCAATTGAGAAGGAGACTCTCACAATTGAAAATGAAGATCCAACCCCAAAAAACAAAAAGAAAAGAAAATAGCTGTTGCCTGTTGGAAACTATCCGTTACCAACACATGATGCACCTTGGTCTACTTTCCCAACGGTCACATTCCAGCCCACAATAACACTATCCAGAAAATATGACCGTTTAGCCTCCAAACCCCTCAATGCTATATTAACACATTCACTATCATCAATCTACCCAGCAAATCCACAACGCCACAAGAGCAAAGTCTTCACTTCACACTCCATTCTCCAACACTTCACACCACAAACTCATTACTCAGTTGCTTTCTTCAAAACCATAAAATGGGTATCTCCATAAACAACAACAACAACAACAACACAAGTGGCTCAGTTTCACCGCAACACTACCACATCCACAAGGCCTTCCTCTTCAGCAACTACATCCTCTTGGGCGCAGCCTCTAGTTGCATCTTCCTCACCCTCTCCCTTAGACTCTTACCTTCTCTATGTGGCTTCTTCTTGATCCTGCTCCATGTCTTCACCATTGTTGGTGCTGTCTCAGGCTGTGCAGCAGTCTCAGCAGGCATTAACCGCTGGTACTCTGCACACATGGTGTTCACTGTGCTAACTGCCATATTCCAAGGTTCAGTCTCAGTGCTTGTCTTCACAAGAACTTCAGATTTTCTTGGCCAGTTGAAGTCTTATGTTAGAGAAGAGGATGGTTCTGTGATTCTCAAGTTGGCTGGTGGACTTAGCATCTTGATCTTTTGCTTAGAGTGGGTCGTTATGACACTTGCATTTTTCTTGAAGTACTATGCTTATGTTGAAGGTGGTAATCATGGGGGTGCTATTGTTGCTATGAGGAGTGCCAAGGTGCAACAAGAAGAGGATTTGAAGGATTGGCCATGGCCTTTCCAAGTTTAAAAGCATTGATTGATTTGATTTGGTTGGTATCAACACTCTTGTGCCGTGACAATTCAGCACTGCATGTGGCTCTTCCAACTACAGCTTCTATATGGTCATCATATTATAATTCGTATTATTCATTAATTCGTTTTGGAGAATTTGATGTTTTTGCTTGCGTTTTCAATAATCGTTTTTGGGTGGCATGGCAAAAGAGGGTATGTCCTTGTCATAATGTAAGTAAGCGTGTGGGATTTTTTTTTTTTTTTTCATTGTTGTCATTACTAGCTCTCCTTGTTATCAATGAGAAATTCAGGTATTGAATTACCATTTTTGCCCAATTTATTTGTATTAAGGACTTCACTCGCGTTCTCTAGTTTGTGCTTTCCAATTTGGTTGAAGCTCTAGAAATCTATACAAATTCAACACCTTCATTATAATCTATTCGTTTAATTTTCAACATCTTCACTCATTTATTTAAGGGACTGACCAAGGACTAAATCTAATAATTAACTAACCAAGGACTAAATTAGTAAAAGAGAGTACATTTTCAATTACTTGTCATTTTTTACGAGATTTTTTTTTTCTTTTTTGGCACCTAAGCTTGGGTTTTATCATTTGTAGCTGGAGAAATAATTTTCGTCTTGATAAACCAATGTGTGAAATAGGTTAGAATAATTTTCAAGAACTTATCACTTTTTTTGACACCAAGCTAAGCTTTGAGTGTAGCGTCGTATATTTTCAAGAACTAGTCACTGGTTTGAGATTTCTTTGACACCAAGTTAAGCTTGAGTAAGGTAACACAAATAATTCTCGTTTTTCTTGATTTGTATAAAACAAGTTGTTATATTGACAGCGAATCAAATGCAAGTTCATAATTGTATTTTTTGAAATGAATGGAAGTGTTTTTGAAAAAAAAATTCTTACTTTTTCCTTCTAAGATACAGTATAAATCTTGATTTGGGGACAATGTCATAAAGTGTTTTAAGTCATACAGCTGCAGCTTTCAGAGAAAGAAAATCTGAAATTTTGTTGGTATAGAAGTCTGGTTGTATGGAGTTGTTAGGACTCTGAAGCGTTGCCAGTGTGGTGACACCTGAGAGGACAAGGAGAGTTTTGCAGCCACCATTTTGCCCAAACAAAATATCAGTGTCCAATCTGTCCCCAACCATGCATATCTGTGACTTCAGAATGCCAAATCTGTTGTTTCATAATATTACAACCGAGTCAAGGGAAAGATTCTTGAACATAAAATGATGGAATAACAACAGCCAAGGGAAATTTTCTTGAGCATTAAATGATGAATATTATCTGTATGTGCCCTCTGGGTGTGTGCACGTGCAAATAGACATGCATAAATAATGTTATGGACTCTCCCATTTTCTTGTTGCGTCCCCTAATTAAAATTTGTCATATATAAAATCATGGATTTGAAAACACTGGTTCGAGAAAAAAATATATTTGTGATGTTATGTAAATGTACAAGTATCAAATTCTGAGTGGAGAAACAGAGAAAACGACAAGAAAATGGGACAGAGAATTTAAATCCGTTATGTGCAAAAATACATTGAAAAATATATAGGTAAGATACTACCATTGCATTGCGGCAAGAAATCTGCATAGTTATGTATATCTCTCCTGCTAATAATAATAGGACAGTTCAATGGAAACCAAAAATGATCATACAATAATCTATGAAGGAACCTTGCCCACTAGTCAAGAAATCTCTACCCAAAACCCTCAGGCATGAACATTTTACACAGCTTGTCTTATATGAGGAAAGCCATGTATTAACTACGCAACAATATGTCATTCACTCATGTCAGATTATTTATGCCATAATTCGTGTCATGCATCAAGAATATGAAATAAGGCAACATTAAACTTTACTTCTTTGCTAAGTAGTCCATCATAAAAGTTGAGGGTTTTCCAACAACTAGTGGCTCACGTTGAGTAGACCCACTGATAGCACCAACCATAGAACCCCCACCTGAAACTCAAGACAAATCGTTGCGGCTTTGACTATTTGAATACAATTTATGCGGATAATAAGAAGCAATTACATTATCAAATTCCCCCATGTAATATGGCCTGCTTTGAACCAACAGTTTTGATATTTTATGAATGCAATATAACTCTCTCACTTAATTATAATATACAATGTCACATAATAGAATCAATAGTAAGAGAGAAGAAGGACAAACCTGCCCATTCCTGAGCATCTGTGAGATGTGTAACAGCATCTCTATTTGTAGCAATGAAAAGACATCCAGGGTTTTCACGAATACAGAGTGTTCCATATCTTTCATCACAAAGGAAAAAGTGACATTTACAATCCAGACAGATAAATATTGATGCCAACCGAGACTTCTTAATTTTTCAATCACAGGGGTTTTGTGTCTGTAACTTGAGTGCATACATATGTACTTGTTATGTTTCAGTGTCAGTGTTTGAAATCTTACTGGATTTTGTAGTAGTTGACATAGCGATCAAACCCAACAACAACCGCTCCAACCTAAATAATAAACACAATCTTTTGATAGGAACTTGGAATAATATTAAATAAAAAAAATTGTCAATTTTCAAAAAGGGAAGAAAGTACACACATCATGATCATGCTCCATCAAAAACCCTGGCTTCAGCTCTATCTTTTTGTTACCATCTTCCTGAAGGAACAACATACACAGAGGTAGAGAGAATCATATATAAGAACAATTCCATACTACTAGAAAAGATTTAATATATGCATTTTGAATGGAAAAATATAGTCGATGTTCAAATCATAGGACATTAACTGATGCATCAAAACCTCAACACTGATTATGTCCCACTGTTCATTAGAATAAGAAATGTTTAGGTACAAGAATCTTTCACCTCATCCATAACATATGCAAGTTGTACTAAATTTGGCTTTTAAATATGGTCTCTCATTCTTGGAAAATGTACTTTGACTGTTTGCGCCATTATTGCATGTTACGTTATGCCACAAAGTGAATTTGGGTCATCTATATATGACTCTAGGCTAAAACTTAAAGTACCCTGCTTCTGCTTCTATTAATCTGAAACTCATTCACCCCATGCATCAAATGGTGAGACTACTACATGCCATGCATTATCATTCAAACTGACTGTATCAATCAAAATGATTAAGGAAGTTCAAATGTTATTACACACTGCCAAGTGCCAAGTAATCAGACGTAAACACATATAGACTGGAGCAGGAAGTTAAGTTTTTGCATATTAGAGCGAAATACATACTGGCCCACCAAGGTACTGGTATCCAGCAAGCTCAAGCTCCTTCAAGATGCCATCTTCTCCAATGACATAAACCTGAATCATGCTCAACTATCAGCCCTTTACTTCAGTTAAGATTGTGAAAGATATTGCATTTAAGTTTAATATGCATTTAATGTTCTATAAAATTGCTCAAGAAATATACTTCAGATAAACCATGCAAGAATTAAGTTCAGCATTGCAATTACTGTAAGAGTTTGCAAATAAATATGGTTAACTTCACTTATCCCTTTGTTGGTCCTAAAATCGCTTAATTTCCTAGGTTCAAAATGTGTCATATAAACTATCTTAGGCCCTATGCTATTCTCAATTAGTAGCAGGTGCCTTTCCATTACTACGGCAACAATCTAGCTTTGTCCCAGAAGGCGGGTCAACAATACAGATCAATCAAATTTTCAACAAATACATTTTGAGCAAGGTCACTTTTACTGGGTTCTCCTTAAGTTTTCTTAGGTCTTCCTCTACACCTTTAAGCTTATTCCTAAAGGAAAATCTTGTCACATCTCCATATGTGTATCCGCACATTAGTGGCTACTGGGTGCCTCACCCCACATATCCTTCACAGATCAGATATAGGTGATACAAATTACTGTGCCCCACTATTACACTTAACAAGAAGAAAATTGCAGGTGCTGCTTACTGGTGCAGCTTTACAAAAGGCACATGGGTTAAGGGACCCACTTTACATTTCAGGAATTATTTCAAGTATAGCATGTATTTTATATCAACAGAAGTAACAGACAGGGAACCATACGCTGGCAGAAAATACCACGGGGCTGAAATGACACAATTTAAGAGTCCGACTTAAATAATTTTGAGTATAGTGAATTTATTTCAACAAATGTTAATAAAAAATGCTAGACAAAAATATGGAGAAAAATTAAGGAAATGGAAAGGAGGTCCAATGAAGAACATGTTTTGCTAGAGGATAGCATTGGTCATTAAATACCTAATATTGGTTTCAATCATATTGCAAAGCAAACTATGATATATGTTACCTTTTTATCTTTCGGGAAATTAATGGATTGCAAATATGCAGCAGCGGCAAAAGATGATGCAAAAATTTCCTCCTGAAAAAAAAAAGGGGGGGGGGTCGGTAGTTAAAGATTATGATTTTATGATATTGATTAAACAATCTCTATGCAAACAGAGGAAGTGATGAACATAAAATATGGACTAACCTCGCTGACATCCAGGCCAAGTGTTTCAAACTTCTTTCCGTATTGCTTCCTAGACTTTGTTGAGTTGTTGGTGACAAAAACTAATCTTTTGCCCTAAAGAAGTTTATCAAGAGACCTGAATCTCAGAGTTTTTGCTTATAAAAAAATAGGAGAGTAGTTGCTATTCACGCTTGCAGGTAAACGCCTAGTGCCTACATTAGTACACAAACCTTTGACCGAAGCATGTCAAGCGTTTCAGGGACTCCTTCAATTAATTTATCACCTTTCCATATAACTCCTGCAAATTAAGTTTTAATGGAAAAGGAAACTATAATAAGAACGTAGCATTACATCAATATCCATTGATAAGAACCCAGCGTATAAGTTAAGGAAAAGAGAAGAAGAAGCAAGAGTGAGTGACCACTTGATCCTCCAAAGTCTTAAGCTTAAACGTATCAAATGATAAGAATCCAATAGTATAAACTATGAAGAAGGAATGGCTTTATGAAAAATAAAATAAAATAAAAAAGGGTGGCCACTTTAAGGGGTTAAACCCCTAAAGGCTTACCACAAGGTTTTGCTCAATTTTCGCACCCAAAAAAAAAAAAAAAATTAGCTACATGCTCTCTGCATTTTTGCTTTCAGCGAAAGCTCTACATAAGTTGATGATAAGATTTTTCTAAACACAAAATCAACTAATCCAAGCACGCGCTTAAGGCTAAAACTATTTCTGCTCGATGGAGAACCCAAACACTCACTTCAGTCCACCTCACAAATGTACTCGCACTCATTTTGGTTCATCAAAGTTTTTTATTTTTTTTTCTATTTTTTTTCTTTTCCAAAACAACATTTAATTGTTCAAATTTGTGACATGGCATGATTATTGAGACAAAATGAATTTTTTCTTTAAAAAAATGAAATACTCAAATGAAAATGCTTTCACTCTTTCAGATTCTATCAAAAGCATCAGGTTATACATATAATCTAAATATTATGATACACAAACAACTTGATTCATTAAACAACTATCATTTTAAAACAAGCTTTATACGATAACTCATTCGTGAAATAATTAACATGAAACATTCTTCTTCTTCTTCTTCTTTTGTGCATCTAAAGCACCACCAATATCCGAATTGTAGTAACTCTAACTAATCTGACTCGAGCTAGGTGCAGAATCGCTTCAATCATAAAAATGAGACAATATATTTTATTGTAGATATTTCCCATAAGGATCACTCAATTCTATTGCCAAGGAAGTGAGAAAGGGATCACATACCGTCACAATCGAAGATAAACGTCTCCACAGAGTCAATAAGCTCGTCAGCATTCTTGAGAGGCTGCGCCGCCGCGCGTGTTGTGAAAGTTGCCATACCAGAACGACTACAAGAATTGGCCTTTCTTTTCCATTTGATAATAGAAGAATTCGACCACAAAGGGTTACGTGTAGTGTGACAGAATCTATGATGGCTTATTGGAACTGATTGGAACCATAATCTATGACTCCGAGAAAGTGCAGTAACAACAGCATGGGACGCTAAAACACCCTGCGCTGTTGTGCTCGTGCTCCCAAGCATCTCTGGTTTTTTTGTTTTGTTTTTTGTTTGTTTTAATGAAGATTTAGGTACGTTTTATTTTTTGTGGCGTGTGCGCGGGTGCGCCAACAACCAAGCACAATTATGTTTTGTAGATTGAGCAGGAGCCGCTGGTTTGAGTGGACGAGGTACATGCCCTTTATAGATCATATAATCCAGTTCATCACGAATCTGAATTTTGTATGGATGGCGTTGTCTTGCCATTTGAAAGGGCTCCAAATATATTGCTCAAGAAATCTCTTCATTGTTGGTGAATTAAAAAGTGCTCCCCGATGTATAAATCAACAATTTCATATAAAATATAAAATATTGTTATGAATATAAAACCATTTATATCCTCCTGCATAATTGTTTGAACTTGAAAAGTGATTCATAATATAATTTCATAACTCGTATAATAGTATGTTTGGTTCTGTATTTTATAGTACTGATTCTAAATATAATTAATTTTATTAGAATTAATTTGATTAAAATTAATTTTAAAGTAAAATAATTTATATTTTATAGTTTGATTTGAGAATTAATTTTGACAAAAATTAAGAGAGTAAAAATCTACAAGCAACAATTTTTCACTTCCATTTAAAATTGATTTTGGGGAATGGATTTCATATAAAATAAAATTAATTTAAAATTAGTTTTTTTAAAAATTGATTTTAAGTCCAAATTAGCTTAAATAAAAATTAATTTTAAAATATTTAAATAGCTATCAAACAACATTTATTAAAAATTAGACTTTATTATACCTAGTTATTCAATTTTTTAAGTTTGCCGAATACTCCCTAAAAGTCTTTAATGGAAAATCAAACATGCAATAAGTAAATGGTTTAAAATTTGATATTCTTACTCTATTATTCAATTTTATATATATGTGAGGGTGCCCTGCTAGGATAGGAATCGAACATGTGTGAGTTTATGTGATAAGTAGGGGTGGAAGTAGGCTAGGTTAGGTTAAGTTTTAATTTAAATAGACTTGACTTGCATTTTAAATATGCGGCTCAAATCTGAATCTATTACCTAATATAGACTTTTTTAATGCCTTACTTGGTATTTTTAAAACTCTTACTTGACCCAAAAACCTATTTAGAGACTTATTTGATCATAAGACTTTTAAATAAACCAATAACCTTATCTTATAGGGGTCAAAAACATATTTCTAGATAAACCAAAAAGTTTTCTAAATATGCAAAAATATCTATTTCTAAATAGGTTAAAAGGTTTCCATTATTGTTAAATTTTTTAAATAATAATATAATTTAATTTACATAATTTATTTAACAACAATAATAATATTGTATAAATAGGCCAACCTGTTAGACCTAATAAGTTTTCTGCAAAGCCTACCTTTTTGGTTAAAAAGACTTTTAAAAATGCTTTGACCTAATTTATTTGCTAAATACGCTAGACCAAGTAGAGGTGTTTGCAGTACGGTTTGGATCGATTTTGAGTAATAAATTCATTCGATCCAAACAATATACTTTATAGTGGTTTGGATTTGATCAATTTATTTTAGGTTTTAAATCTGATGCAATCCAATCCAATTATTTGTGGTTTGGATTGGATCGGTTTGATCGGTTTTTGAAAAAAGAAAATTTTTAGTTTATAATATTATAAAATAAAAGTAACATAAGCTAATAAAATGAATAAATAAAAAATTATGTAATAAATTTAAATTATTATAAGTAAAAGTATAAACTTAATGATAAAAAGATTATATTATATAAGATTATGCAGTTTGGATTGGATTGGATCGATTTTAAAAATTAAATCTGAAATCTAATCCAATCTATGCGGTTTGTAAAAAAATAAGATTCAATCCAATCTAAACTTTTGCGATTTTGACCGATTTTTGATTTAGATTGAATTGATTTAGCGATTTTGATTTGGTTGGATTGAATTTGAACATCCTAAGACTAAGATAGGCCTAATATAGGCTAGGCCGAAGGACCCCAATGACTTGTTTGACTTATTTCCACAACTAGTAACAACAATATTACCACCAAGCCAAGGCCTCAAGGGCTTTTTTTTTTTCGGGGGTCTGAAGGGCCTCAAGCTCAACCACACCTGTATAAGTTCAAGACAATAGGCCTTGCATATAAACCAAGACAACAGACCTTGCGCGTGATCCATAAAACAAAAAGATTGGGCCTAAAACAGTAGAACTGAAAACTTATTACACGTAATTTTTGAATCCATTATATTACAATATAATAACTTGATTTTTTTAAGAAAATAAGATGCGCCCGACCAAAAAAAAAAAAAAAAAAGATGCGAAACAAAGATAATAATATGGATTTATAGTAAGTTTGAAGATAACCTATAACGAGAGAACCTTGTATTTGAACTCAAAGCATTCAATTGTCACAAGTGAAAGATTAATGAAATGAGCAAATTCTCGTTAACACTATAAACATGTTTGTTTGTTTGTTTGTTTGTTTGTTTTTTTTTTTTTTTTTTCAATTTATACAATCCAGATCATAGTTCAAGGAGTGTAAATTGTGTTTTAACCGATTTTAACATTTCTGATAAAAACATGTTATATTATATTGTTACATGATATTTGGTTTCAAACAATGGTTTGAGTACAATTGAATAAATTTATTCTTTTATTAAACCAAATAATGATTTGTAAAATATAATTCAAATTTAATAAATTATGAATGTAAAATATCTTTATAATTATATTATAATTTAATCATTCATTATTACATCATATGTATATGTGTATGCATGCATCACATGTATTTCTTTAATTTTTTTTTTGAGAATTTTCTGATATAATTTTAAATTTTAGAAAAAATGTATTTAGTTATTTTAATTTTTTTATGCATACTTTTTAGCTAAAATTTTTTTCAAAAGTTCAAATAAAATGAAAATATATAATATGTTTCTCAAATTCTATTAACTGATTGTATAAAATTATTTTATACTATTAGAATTTAATCTTATATGATATTACATATTTAATAATTTTTTGAAGCTCTATATTTTATTTCATATATTAAAAACATAACCTGATTCTTTAAAAAAAGCATACGGTAATCTTTTAAAATATGTACAGAAATATAAGTTAATTATAAGTTTTTTTTTTCATTTCAATTACTCAGTAGTGTCAAGCCAATCCTCAATAGTTAAACAAAGTTAAAAAATAAAAATTGGTATAAAATACAACCGGTTAAAAAAAAAAAAAACCTCATTGATGTCATTTTAATGGAGTTAATGCCACTTCCTGATCTCAACAAAAATAAAAAAAAAGTAGCACTTCCTGATATTTTATTTTATTTTATTAATTTTGGTATCCGCGTAACGTAAGAGAGTAGTAGTGTAACATTTGGAAGTGGAGCAGCCAAACCAAAACCGCGAACACTTGGCGCGAAAACTCTTCAATTTTTCACCTTCGTATTTATCGACTTTACTCACAAAAGAAGTTTCCGCCATTTCATTTCATCACAAGAGGAAGAAGAAGGAGAGAGAGAGAGAGAGAGAGCAATAAGGGTTCGTAGAGATAGAGGAATTAGGGTTCGTAGTTTCACTTTTCTCCATCATTGATTTTCAGATTCGGGCTTCAAATCAGAGCTTCTCAGATTCTGATACATTCCGATTGAATCTACCAAATGGCGGAACTGGTGATAATCGACGTCGACGCCGAACTCCCTCCCAAAGATCCAAAACCTAATCGATCCAGAAACCCGTGGAGTCGCAAGAAGGTTACCTCGATGCTGCAGAATCTGAAGACTGCGGAGGAGAAGCAAGCGTTCGTCGAATCGCTCGAGAAGGAGCTCGAAGGATTGTTCGGTTACTACAGGGAAGTGATGAGCCAGAAGGTGAGCGTCGAACTGAGCGAGTGCGGTTCCCGAAACGGCGTCGTTGCGGCGCTGATGGAGGAAAGCGAGCTTCCGCTGTCGAAGCTCGTCGACGAGATTTACGACAAGCTGAACGGTGGTGCTGAGCCTGTGACGCACGCGTCGGTGAAGAGCAGCGTGCTTACTTTGGGGCAGAGGATGATGTACGGTGTGGCCAATGCCGAAGCTGATATATTGGAGGACCATTCTGAGTCCTGCTTTTGGTGCTGGGAGGTGATGATGATTCTTTTGATACAATACATGCTTTTTTATGTAGAATTGTGTTAATATAGACTTCGGGTTCTGCCATATAAATATAATAGCGAGAAATTCCGAAGTGCTATTGGAGCAACAGATTTTTCCTACTGATCCATTATATGTTTGTCACATCTTCGTGAAGAAGGTAATGCGCGGTTAAGGAAACATCAAATAGTGAATGTATCAGAATCAAAAAATAAAACACACACACACAAAATCTTTTGCTTTAAGACTATATAAGAATTTCTATATAATAGCAATGTGTCTATCATTGATATTTATAACGTGCACGTATTTGTGACTTGAAATTATGTTTTGAATGGTGGGTATATTGTCATCAATAAGGTTTATTATGAACTTTAGTCAATATTAACATTAACACAACCCTTATATTTGTTTACTGTTTGTTAACCTTTCTGGGCCCATCGATCAACTTGCTATGTTGGTAATTTGCAGACTATGGATGTGAAGTTGTTATATCATAAATTGATCATTGAAATTTATAATATGTATGTATTTATAATTTTAAATTATGTTTTGTTTGAATGGTGGATGTATTGTCATGAATAAGGTTTATGATGAAATTTAGTCTATGTTCACACTACCTGTATATTCGTTTACTCCATATTAATGTTTTATGGTCTATCACTCTACTGATCAAATTGCTATTTTGGTAATTTGCAGACAAGGGATATGAAATTGATCCCAAAATCTGTTCGAGGACAGTTTGCAGTTCGTCGTACTTGCAGGAAAAGGATCCATGAGAGGATAATTGCTATCTCTGGTACTGTGCTTCCTTTCTCATTTTGGTTATCCAGCTTAATTTGAATATAATCAATTGCTTTTGTTTTGTTTTTCTTTCTCTCGAAGAAGAATGTTTGTTTATGATTCTTACTGTTGATATAGTGGCTTTTTTTGGCAAAGCAATTGAGATTATATCTTATTTTCTAAACTCTATGTACATTGCAGTTAATATTGCTTTGGTTTTGCACATCTATATGTTGTCTTTTTGAACATCTGTGTTAATGTATTATTTATTTCTTGTAAGTTGAAATGAAGAGAATTAGATGCAACTGTAAGTAGGTTCACTTGCATTGTCTGAATTTTCAAGCATAGGGTTGTGTATTCTGTTATCCCTATGGCATACCTATTAGAAGTTAGGACTAGATATTGTAGACAATTTTCTGTATGTGTAAAAGATGTAAAGTTGAAATTACATGTTTCTGTTTTTATATCTTTTACGAACCTGTACATTCATTTAGTATGAATCATGTTTATGTAATTCATAAATAAGAAGGGCTACATAGTGTATAGTTATTTAAAAAATTTCCATTATTGATATCTATGGCAGTGTTTTGTTGTGTTTGGCCATTTTTTTGAAATTTTGATTCTGACTTAGTGAAAGTGATAGTTTGCTCATGTACTGTTATATGTAATTTGGATCACATTTCAGAAATGATAGCATCACTGAAGAAGCTAGAGAGTGAGCCAAATTACAATCAAGGCTTATTAAAGGCATCAACAAAGCTTGGTAAAGCTTATACTGAGGCAGATATCCGCCTGTTAGTGGATGGCTTGTTGCAGAAAAACAGTGAAGACATGTACATTATTGCTGTGTTCATGAGATTTTTTTATTGCTATATTGCATATATAAATTTCCTTGATTTGATTTTTCTAAATTATGATTGTAGGGATAAGAAGAAAGCAAACCAAGAAGAAAAATTGTTAATTAAACAGTTGGAGAAAAATAGGAGAGAAAGTGAGAAAGAGAAGGAAAGCATGGACAGTGAAATGCAAAGAGAAACACTGCCCAGTGTAAGTGCTGTTTTGATCCTGTTATGTGGTTTATAGGCTTATTGCTGAAGCTGCTTATTCCTTGATGTTGCTCTTATGGGCAGTGGCCTTTAGCAATAAAATCTAGCATGTATCCAAGCTGAGGAATTTATTGCCAAAATGTGGAAGATAATAAATAGAAAAAGGAAAAGGAAAAGGCAATAATGCAAATAAGTATTTGTAGAAGGTTTAAGTAGGATTGGCAGTTAGCTTGTTGACAGCATTGTGATGGTCTGTCACGTTAGACAATATTTGCTATTACCTGAAGTAGTGGTGTTTTTTAGCTTTCTGACCTCTTCAGTATCCAATGAAATTAGTTTTATCTTCTGACTGCTAGAGACTGTCCTTTTCTCCAACTGCTCAATTGTTACAGGAATCAGATTTGAAATTGTTGCAAGGTCAGGCGCAAAATGATGAGAAAAGCTGTGAAAAGAGGAAACAGCAAAAGAAGCAGGTAGATGAAGCAGAAAAGGGTCAGCGGCGCCGAGAGAAAGAAGAAGCTGAACTAAAAAAGAAACGTTCTCTGCAAAAGCAAGCCTCACTCATGGAACGTTTTCTTAAAAGAAGTAAAACTAATAGTAATCCCTCATCTCAGAATGATGAAGTCTCAGCCAAATCAATTGCATCTGATTTGCCAAGTAGCAAGAGTGAAAATGTGACTGAGTCAGCAACTAATTCAATGGATTGTACTCTTGCATCAAGTAGTGATATTATGCTTGAGGATATTCGCAAGTGAGCTTCTTTTACTGTTTTACCATTGTGTTTAATCTTAACCAAGCTGTTCACAGATCTCAAGGAAAACATCCGACCTTGCAGGTCACACTTTTCCATGTGGCACAATTTAGGACAGTCGATTCTCTCAAACAGAAAACAAAGATGGGGCTTACGTCAAAAACCTAAGACTGAACTTTTTAAGGAACTTAAGCTGACAGCTGCTAAAGCTGTTGCTAATTATGATGAGTTGGGCATGGAGAGACATGAGGACAGATTGGGAGAATGTAGTTCTGATATTGGCTCATGCCCAATGAACGCAGATAGTTCACCTCTTGAGGCTAAGAAGTACTGTCGGGGAAAACAATTATTGCAGTTTGATAATGCTCATAGACCTGCCTTTTATGGTATTTGGCCCACAAAAAGGTTAGATTGTGTTTCATGAGTGGCTTTCAGGCTCCATGCTATATCTGTACCTAAAAGTGGACAACTCCAGAAAGTCAACTGTTTTACTCGTCAGTCTTTTTCTAATTATGCACATATTTAGTCATTACTACTAGAGTCTCATTGGTTGATTAGATTAAATGCCATAACTGCTTTAGATCTAATATTGATAGTAATTTTTCTTGTGTTATAACATCTATTTCAGTATTTCTGGTTGAGTTTGCTTATTTGTGTTAAAATATGCATTTCTAGTCATGTTGTTGGACCACGCCATCCTTTAAGGAAGGACCCAATCTTGGATTATGATGTCAGCAGCGATGAGGAATGGGAAGAGGTGCATTGAATTTTTGTATTTAATTTAATCAATATCAAATGGATGCCTTCTGCTAACATGCTCTATTTTTCAGGAGGAACCTGGTGAAAGTCTTTCAGATTGCGATAAAGATGAAGAGGAATGTCCAGAGGAATTTTCAAAATCTGATGGAGAAAGTGAAGACGGATTTTTTGTACCTGATGGATATCTCTCAGAAGATGAGGTAGATGCTGGGTGTTATTCTTGTATTTTGCATTTGTTGTTATGTTGTTTTGCATTTCAATGATCGTAAGTGGATGAATGATGTTTCTGGACCTTTTGGTTTGTTCCAATATGCCTGCATGTTATGCATATTTTATCAGACTATGGCGAGTGCTGGGATTATCCATTGCCTTTTTTTTTGTTTTTTGGGTTACAAGTATCCAAGGTTTTCACATGTTATCACCTTGAGCACTTGTACTAGCAACTGGCATCTGTTTGTGAATTTGAAAGCCGCTACAATTTGTTATTAAATTTACTTGTTTATTTATATGTAGGGTGCACAAGTAGACAGAATGGAAATAGATGTTGACACTGAGAGGGTTGATAGCTCACCAAGCTGTAAGGATGACATAGAGAGTGAACAGTTTTGTGCTTTACTTCGACACCAGAAATATCTGAACAATTTGACAGAGCATGCTCTTCGAAAAAATCAGCCCTTGATTATAACAAATTTGACTCATGACCAGTTTTTGTTATTGGATCACAATCTTACTGGTACTCCTAAACTGGAGCACATGTGCTTGCAAGCCTTGAGTATGTGTGTAATTCCTGGTAACTCTTATATAGAAATATCTATGGATAAAATGCAAGATGAGGACCATGAAACCTGTCTCTCTACTGATAAACGTGGTGCTGCTCCAATGTCTGATCTGACTGCTATACCAGCCTCAGATCTACCTGTAATTGTAAGTTTATTGGGTTTCATTAGTATCATGTATCTCTTGGGTGTTGCTCTGGGAAGGCTGTCCTTTTATTTTTTTTTCTCTTGCTTTTTTGAATTTGCAGCTGATATTATGCTGCAGCATGCAAATTTTATCAACTTATAGGGATTATGCTAATTTTTCAGGTGACTACCATTCAGAATTGTTCTCAGGGCATGAATAAAGTGTTAGGGTCTTTGCAGCAGAAATTCCCTACTGTGCCGAAGTCCCTTCTGAAGAATAAAGTGCGTGAAGTATCAGACTATGTTGATAACCGTTTGCAGGTATGTGAGCTTGGAGATTCCACAGTCTAGTGATTGCTGGTAATCTTTAGCATGAGAATCATTAAAAATTGATACACCAGATATAATTGGCAAGGACCTAAATATTAACAGCTCACAGCTGCATTGGTGTTTGAGTCTGATTACAACTGCTTACTGATCCCAATTCAACTCTTTACAGTTGAGGTTGGTTGTAATATTAGGTGATGCGTAAATGGCATTTCTGTCCCTAGAAAAAAACATTGACTTCTGTTGGTAGTTCCAATGAACTTAACCTGAATAGAGCTCTCTGTGGATAGACATAGGTAATGAGTAATGACCTACCTTTGAAGCGCGATAAACTTATACGGTTAAAGATGGAGTGTACATGCCATGTTTAAGTTTATAAAGTGAACTTGCATTGAAGTGGATTCAGATGAAGTGATGAACCCAGTCTGTTTGCAACCGAAATGTGTCTTTGTAAAACAAAGTGACTATTTCAATAATCAGGCAGCAAGTATATGTGACTTCATTGTTTATCATCATCTGAAAACGTTGAATTTTGACATGCCTACCAATTCTTGCAAACTGGATTCCTCTCTGGTCATGAAATGATTCATAAAGTCAATAAAAGGGATACTTTACTCTTATTTTATCCTGGACCCTAGTAGCATACATTTACCATGAACTATTGATTTTTCCTTACATTTATGTGTCTTCTTGCACTGATGTCTTTGGATTTGGATGAATATATCAAACCATTCACATTTCACATAAAGTTTCACTAGTCATTAAGATGCTAGTCTATAAATGTCAAATTCGTGCATCTTATGCTATAATGATTTGCTTCCTTTTGAACAGTGCTGATTTGATCGAGTCTGAGGGTTATATATTCTGCCTTATGATTGAGTGTGAGTCTATACCTTATGTTGAATTCATGTTCTAATTTTTATCCAGGTAAAGAGGGAAGTTTTGGTTAAGTTTGGCTTGGCAGTTAACCCTGGTACGCTATCTTGATTGTCACAAGTGCTTTTTCCGTACGTCTTGATTTAGTTTTTTCCATTTCTAAATTAAATGCCTGCTTGAACTGGCAGAAAAGAGCAGCAGGGGACCAAGAAGTATTGCTGCATTTTACTCAAAAAGGTGCTTGCCGCCTGCTAGTGAAAGCGTGAAGCCTGGTGTAACTTCACCAATGTCATCCCTGAAATCACAATCTGCTGATCATGAACGACAGCAGCAGAGTTCATATAATATTTAGTCCGATTTTGTGTTACATAATGGCATTTCTGCTTCTTTCAGATATCTGTTTATATTTTTGTACTAGTTGGAGGTGGTACGAGTGGCGTTTGATGCTCGTTCACCAACCTATAAGCTAGTTTCCGGTTACCATTTGACGATACTGTCTGTGCATTTCTGTACGTTTGGACTACTATACAGTAAAAAGTGTAATCTATTTGCACAACAGTTTGGTAGTTTTCTATGCCTCTTTAGTAAACTAGACATGCTACGCTATTTAGTGGCACCATTATAAGCTGGATTGCAAAAGACAGTCAGCATTTCAATTCAATGGGTCCTATTTAAACCTTATACTTTGCCTTAATTATAGGAGAGGGTTAATTTAAACTAGAGAAGTGATAGGGGGATTTATTTCTCATGAGATATTGTGTCAATTCACACCCTATTCATCATTGGATGGGGTGTGAGTCAATATGATGTTTTATAAAAAATGAATCCTTTAGATATTTTTTTTTAAATTAGTTAAAGTTAAACATTTTAGATTGAAAAAAGTTTTGTTGAAATATTTTTTGATAATTTATTGTCAAATTAAAAGTTCATATGCTAAAAATCATATTTATAAGATTTTATGTCAATTTAAAATTATTTAAAGCATTTTGTATGTGCATCAAAATTAATATAATAAATATTTAAATATATACAAATAGGAACTATTTGATTGTTATTGATGTTTAAATTTTTAAAAATTTCACACAAATGATCAATAAGTTCATCGAGGACAAAATTACTTTTATAAAAAATTATTAAAGATATAAGTATAATAATTTTTACAGTGGCATCAGTTGATATCTTCTCTTATATTATAGCTTTTAAAGTATTCTGGTAGCCGATGAGACCAAGTGAGATGCTAAAGTTTCATGTGATTGAAATTTTAATATTTTAATACCGTTGAAAGTTTTCTTGAAACAGATAAAGTTAATAAAAATTTATAAAACAACTAGAGCTCTCGTTTGTTAGCACTTCATTGCTGTTTTTCATTCTAATATATATGTTTTAAAACATGTAAGTGATTGACACTTAATAAATTAGATACTTGTGAATAGTTTATCTTAAATTTGTTAGGCATGATGTGTCACATCACAATATCTCATGATTAATAGTTAACGAGTAAAATATTACATTTTACAAAAACTTCTTCAACTGAAAGATTATGACTTGCCAAGCAATCAGCATTTCTGTTGCCTCTTGATGGCTCCAGTTTTTAAGAGGTAGAGTATTTGTCAACCCCGGTTAGTTTCAACCATTTTTACACTCTGGTGACCACACAAGAATATCCTCTGTAGTAGCATTCAAAGCAGACTTTGTCAAGGGGAGTGAGTACTAGTGAACCCTTCAAACAAGTTTTCATTGAGCACTTCTAGTTTTGCTGATAGCATATGCCAACAAGAATGGAATTGAAAGACCATACCCCAGGAAATGGAGCACTGGGTCCATCTCATAAGCTTTCATCAGAGTTCTACAATTCTGTAACAGAATAGTGAAGAGAATCACAAAATGAACAAAGACAAGACAAGGAAAAAATATAAATAAATAAATAAAGGGCAACCAAGAAGAAATGAATAATCATTCAAGGAAATTAAATAGGTTCAACTGTCATCCATGTTAAACCAGATTTATTTTTTTGTTACTGCACTGTGTTCTTTACTAACTAACTTTCAGGCTCCTCTTTTATAATGAATGTACTATTTATCTACACTTTGGCGTGGACAGCACTGCAAAGTATTAGTTTAAGCCTTACCATAAAATGCTTCCAACAAATTGCCAAGCATACCACAAACAGAAGCTTTCGAATCCGTCGCTTGCCATGTAACAAAGATCTTCTACAGTTGTTCAAATCAAGATCATCTTTCTTCTTCCCTGAAGAAGCTAACATGTGTTCCCGGTAAATCACTCTTTCAGCTGTCAGTGCACCTGTGGCCAAAATTGCGGGCAAAACCACAAATAACAGATGGGGAAGAACCACCACCATGATATCTGGAAATCCAACATACTCATGCTGCCCCTTTCTATTAGAAGTCGCTATAGCCCAACCCATATAGGTCATGTATCCCTTAATTTTTCCTTCAGTGAAAACATGCCCAATGAACCAGGGGAACAATATAAGATAGAATATGTATCCTATCCAACCAAGCCATAATGTGCGAACCCTGCAGAGCTCCTGGAGAACCCATAATACACCACTTATGAGGCCTTTATTGGCAATGAAGCTTTTGTAAGTGTATATCTTCTTTAGAAAAACAAGAGCTTTTGGAAGAAGAAGAAAGAATAACATAAAGTATAGAGCAGACCAGAATAACGGGTAATATAAGGCAGCCCATTGACATCCCATGACCAAAAACTCCATCCAGCTCCAAGAAAGCTTGAAGCTATGACCATTAATGGAAAATGGCCTTAATTCAGTCAAAGTTGATCTGCCCGTGTTGTCTTTGGCTTCAATTTGAAGCCAATACCTATCAGGAGAAGCATCCTCAAAGGCTTTGTAATTCCATGGAGCAACATAGAGGCTCCCCCTGGAGGCCTCGTCAACATGCTTGATCATATTTGCTTCCAAAACTAAATCAAGACTTCCGGATTGTGAATCGTAGACCCTAGCCACAACTGACACAACTGGAGAAATAGAAAACACCAAAGCTCTAATTGTTTCATAAGATGAAGGGGTCACATTTTGACATTCATATTTGTGATGGCATGAAGATGTCAACATGAAGCGAGAGTCTAAAGGAAAAGTGGGCAATATAACTGCATGTTTGGCCCCTGATTTGAAATCGACATCAACGTATGAAACATGGCCTCTATCAATGGCTAAAATTTGCATGGCTCTATTCTTTCTCCAATCACCCATCTCCCACTCCCAAAACTCTTGAATCGGTGGGGCTTCCAATGAACAATTTACAGTACTTTCAAGAGAACTCTGGTGTATGTTAAACTGAAAAAGCTTGGATAAAAACTGATTACTTAACTGATGGTGTCGCTTTAAGTTCTTACCAAATTTAGTATGAAGATGCCCACACAGGTAGGCTGATATGGAATGCTTTAGGAAAACATCTTCCAAGGTCCTTCCAGAGCTAGAGGGTGCAGAAAAAGAGAGCGGAAAATGCCCAAAGGAGATTTTGGTAACTGGCTTTTCTGACTGAGAATCCCAGCGTGAGAGTTCCAAGTCTAGATCACTTAGTAACTGATTTGTGGGATGCCCAAAAAGATTAGTTGGACCTCGTAAGCCAGTCAACATAGTGCTGTCCAACCCAACAAAGAGATGTTTCCGTTCCTTAGTCTGTGTGATGGCATGCAAGCATGTGTGAATGAGCAAGGGAAATCTTTGTATCTTCAATCAATATAATACATCAGGAATTGAGGCTACAGTTTGTGAGCTCTCAGTTCACTGGTCTAGTCAAAACATATATACTTATCATTCAACCTCAGTTGATCCAGCAGTATTACTCAGAAGAAAAGAATTTCTTAATTGACCAGAACAATTCAATCCACAATCCACAAAAGAGATAGAGAGGGCAAAATAACAATTTCAGAATTCTAATTTAATAGACTGGCGAATTCCTCAAGTAATAGCATTCTGTATTCAGAATTCCAAAACATATATTGATCTAAGAAATGATGAGAACCCTTCCCTCAATTCAATGGCAATTAAATTGACTCACATAGTCTCTTACATGATCCCACTCAAAATTCTGTGTTACAATTTTCTCATTGAAAATGTTAACAACACTCAAATTTGTTCATTTCATAGAATGATAGTTAATTAGATAAGAGCTAATGAATGAATGAGCTGACCTCAAGGGTAACACTATTGATACTCCCAGTCCTGCCCAGCTGCCCATTGATGCTGTACTTAGAAAAGAAATCAAATGAATCACCAACATCCGGAACACCGAAATTATCATGATTGCCTCTCAAGTCAAAGAACAAGCTCTTGTCAATCCCACTCCTTTCAATAACACTGTCCATTACACTCCTGTACTCCACCCACTCATCCTCATTTTGCTTCATTGTTAGCAAGTCCTTGCTTTTGCCATCTGGGCAGTGGTAAAATCAACACGACACGTTAACAACATCGGCATAACATGTTAACAACACTCCACAAAGTGAAAAACAACATGGTCAGACATTGAAACGCGAAAACGAAACATGTTAACAGCCCACAAAGTAACAACAACATAGTCACACATTGAAACACGAAAATGAAACTTGTTAGTAAAATGATTATGATGTTAGTAAAATCAACACAACATGTTAATAACATCAACAAAACATGTTATAACAACACCCCGCACAAAGTAAAAACAACAGTCACACATTGAACCATGTTAGTAAAATGATAATGATGTAAGTAAAATCAACATAACATTGTTAATAACATCAACACAACATGTTATAACAACGCCCCACATAGTAAAAACAACATCATCGCTCATCAAAACATGAAAAATTGAAACTTGTGATACATAGTATACAGTGTTCATAGAAAAAAATACACACACCAGTGAGATCACCAGTGATGAGGACTAAGGAGGGGTTGATGAAGGAAAGTGCGGGGGCCACGAGGTCGTGGAAGTCAATGGCTCTGTCTGGATGGTGAACACTGAAATGAAGGTCAGAGAATTGAACCACCCAAACCACTGAATCTGGGGCACCCTTTGTGTAAATCACTCTCTCTCTTTGGCTTCCATTGCCTGCACCTGCTGCTGCAGTTGTTGGAATGGACAAGGAAATGGCACAGAGAATCACGGTAACGAGGACAACGAGGGGGTTCATGTTCCTTCCTCGTTGGAGTGAAATCGCGTTACCCTTTCGGATTTTCGGGTTCGCAGTTTTGGTTTTGATTTGGGAAAATTGACCTGACTTTAGTATGTTGAACGATGTGTTAATGTGAAAACATAATAGATCCAATCCCATATGTGAAGGTTCAAATGACGTGATGATGTTTAGATTTTTATCGGTGATTAAATTCTTATATGGAATTTAGACTAAGGCCCAAATTTCTCATCAATAAATTTACATAAGATCAAATTACGAGAAAATTATATATAAGAGGATTCATTTTTCGACCCATCAAATTATTTGACTTTAATTTTGGTGATTTAATATTTGATGAGTGTGATTTTAAAATATTTTAACATGTTTAATCTATTTTAGTTTAATATAAAATTGATTGCAATTAATTGTAAGAGTATAATAAAAGTTATATTCCATTAAAAAAAGAGTTTATATAATTTTCTTATAAAGTAATATTTCTCTATTATTTAAACTCACACTATTCAAAATGCTAAGATTATTTAATGCCTTCGATAAGTCTTTTAGGGTATATTTGAGTAGATAGTATTGAAAGAAAAGAGAGGAAATGTGTATTTTTTGTTTTTGAATTTAAGAAGTTATACAATTTTTATAAAATTGAAAATAAGATGATAAAAAGATTTTAAGATAATTTATTATTTTATTCTTATTATTTTGAAGAATTTTTAAATTAAAATATATTTTCTCAAAATGAAAGAGATATCCTTTGAGAGTATATCATCTCATGTAAAACTTTAACATGATTTAGTCATGTGTATCTTAAGACCTCAACTTCACTCATCATTAGGGTTTATAACAGGTAGGATAAAAGAGAAAAATGATATTCGAAATTAAGGGGCTACAACAATGTAACCAACTTGGCTGAGTTGATAGGGTAAGCGACGAAAGAGAGAGAATTTGCAAGATTTGGAGGGAGTGAGACGACTTGTATGAGAGGTGGTAGAATTGAGAGTTAGTTAATCTCTAGAGTGGCATTTGGGACACAAGGGCTCCTCAAATTACCCTGACCCTAAAGAAGTGTTCATTCCTTTTTTTCATTTTTTCCATATTATATACATGATTCTAAACTTGTTTCCTCATCAAAATCTAGCTTATATCAGAATATACAACAAAATTTTATTTTATTTCTTGCTCTAATACCAATTTATTAAAATGTATCTTTTCACCGTTAATTAGGTTTCTTTTTAATTTCACACATTTTTAATATGTTTCAATCAACAATAAGAATCTTCATATGATTAAGACATGTTAAATTTGCACTTACCTTCAAATATAAGAGACAATTATATACCTTAGACGCTTTTTTTATTTAAGTGATTAGAAATTTATTTTTTTAGGAAATATATTGAAATTAAATTAAATTAATCATAATCTTTCAAACTTTATATATTAATTGTTTAAATAAAAAGGATTTCGTGTGTGTATATGTGTGTGTGTATATATATATATATATATATATATATATATATATATATATATATATTGAAAAGTTATTAGCTAAGACAAGGCTAAAAATTGATAAATACGATCAATGCATTACAAGACAATTATATTTGACAGATCAAGAGAAATATAAAAATATATGAGTAAGATTTTGGATTATTTATAGAAACTGTGTTTACGTTACTTCATAACTAGAAATTTTCTGAAACAATTGTTTTAAAAATAAGTTATTATTTCTTCATGATAAACGTTCGCCAACACATGCTTTAACTGTTGTATTGAAAAAGTGTTATTTTGGCTATTAAAAAAAGTGTTGCTTTGGTTGTTTTATTAAATTTGAACTATTATTTTTTGGGTTTTGCTAATCAGTTAGGGCATTAGTTAAGGAATTAAAAAAAAAGTTTTAAAATTTTCAATATATTCAATAAATTAAAAACTTCAAAATTTTACGTTTTCAATTATAAGTTTTCTTTTTGATTTTTTAATTAGTGCTCTTAAGACATTAATTAGATAAATCTTTATTTTTTTTAAAAGATTTTAAACTTATCTGAGTCTTACATATAGCGATTTTAAAGAGACTTTTAAAAAGACATGGAATAAGAATAGGGAGTATATATATATATATATATATATATATATATATATATATATATATATGTAAAATGGGGATTGGATGGGAATTGACCCAGACGCAGTACTAGCCAGGCTATAAAATCCACTACACGTCGTGTTTTCCCTTGTCTAGGTTGAATTTTGATGCTATCGTCGCTATTTTACGATAATATGAAAAAAGGAGGGAAGAAGTACGAAATAAAAGAAATATGAGCTTTTTTTTATTTGGATAAGAAAGATAAATAAAGAAGAAAGAAAACAAATATGGTCTCATATAAAAAAAATTTTCTCCTTTATTGATGAAAAAAATGAGAGAGAGAAAGTTTATGATTTGAATTGTCCACTTTATCTTTTTAATCTTTTTTAGTTATATAAAATAAATTGATAAAATTATCTTCTACATATAATTTTATTTTCTTTCTTTGTATTTTTCTTTTTCACCAAACAAAAAAAAATACTTTTTTTCTTTATTTTTTTATTTTTATTTTTATTTTATGTTTTCATCCAAGGAAAGGGTTGAGATCTTTTCACTATTTTTTTTGGATTAAAAAAGGACACGGGCCTAAACAACAAGAGGAAAAGGTGCAAAAACGCCCGAAGTGAAAGCCCAAGCATGCCTGCTTCAGAAACAAACAAGGTCACCTAGGAATATTTAACTTCGCCACCCCAAAAAAAAAACGGAATAGTTAACTTATTTTTACAGTTGTTAAAATGAGTAAGTATGGTTCATTTGATAATTTAAGTGAACTTTAATGGGAGATTCATATACTAAAGAAATGAAAAATTAAATAAATACAACTTAAAACTTTATTTTTAATTGACACAAATATAATTAAAAATGACTAAAATTCATTAAAAAAAGAATTTAATAAACAATTTTCAAAGTGAGCAACCCAATTCGATTAGGTTAACTAATCATAAGTAGGGGAAAATTAATTAAATCCGGTCAAACTAGCTCACCTTTGATACAGCGTTTTTTTGGGGGAAAAGGATCCAACTAATGAGTTTAATAAGTTGAGCTAGGTTGGTTCATAAGATAAGCTCATTTCACAGCTCTACGTACTTTCATGAAAACTTTCTACAAAGTTAATATGGTACTATTGTTAACCATGCGATGCTCTATTGCTCCGGATAATTAAACTCTATGTTATGTTGTTAAAACTTTTTACTAAAATACAATCACGATGTACACATAGTAAAATGAGCTCGTCAAATAGGAAAAAAAATGTTACGGCCCATGATTCGTGTTATATATAGGTCATGACCCTATTAGCAGTAGGTCAAAAGTAGCTTTCTCGGTCTAACTCTAGGGCTTCTTCTGGTTATCTGATCGGTTTGTCGTGTGTTTGATAAGAAATCAATTTTTAAATTTTTTTTATTTACTTGATTAGCCATTTTACTTAAAAATAGAAATAAATATAATTACTTTGAAGAATAAAGTTTTAATAAAATTTATGGAGTATAATTTTTTTCTTTATATTATATGATTATATGGATAAGAAATACATGAGAATTAATTTTTATTCAAACTAAGTTATATCATAATAAAAAAGTAAAATTGATAAAAAAAAATACTATTACATCTAAAATAATTAAAACTAAGCATTTTTTTGCATGAAAGTTTTTATTTACATCCTGCTTATAAATATTTAATTTAACATTAAATATATATAATGCAATATGAATTACATTGGAAATATTGTTTAATAAAAAATTATCTTAAAAATATATGCATCTTTAAAGAAAACTTTTACATTTATGGATTGTAATTTGGCTTGTTGGTTTTTCTTTATTTGCTCATTCACCAAAAAAAAAAAAAAAAAGAGGAGGATTTTACACGTATGTCCATGTTAAATGAAGTAGATGTATTGGGTTAGGCAGGTCCAACATAACTTGCATGCCTATACTTACATTACCAAGGTAATTAATTAACCATGTTTTTACGGTGGCAATAGGGGATGGCACTTGCAACATGCTTCAATTTAATAATCACTACTTTAATTTTTTGTATTTAAGAAAAAGTGGTTAGAAGACCATGTGTTTTACCGTCTTTGATTCCTTTCTTGGCGGTCAAACTTACAGTGTGGAATTGCACCCTTCGAGATCAATCCTTATCTGTCATCACCCCGACCCTTTACTAAACTATTCTTTTGCATTCACTCACTTCGTACGTGTGTCTCCTTTGTGTACTGTTTTTTGTCCTTTCTATAGTTTAACCTTGCGAACACACCTCAGCATGTAAATGCGTCCGTTATGTATGACTTTAATCTCAATTTGAATAGGAGCAAAATATATACAACACTATATTGACTTTTATTTCTGGCGCGGTTAATTATGATATTCAAGAACTCTATATTTTTGTTCGAAAGGGCAAAAAAAAAAAAAATCATCAGAGCACCGTGAGTATATATGTGTATAATATTGTACGTGAGAAATTCTATATTGGAAGTTTAAGAGTTAGATTTTCCTATTGTGCGTATCCCTTCCTATGTTCCTTACTGACATGAAAGCTATTATGTTATGAGAAAATAATATAAAAAGAAAATGAATATAATTTTTAATATAATAAAATTTATTCCTTTTTCCTCTCATAGCATAACATAAAGAAAGATCTTAATTCATTTTTTTCCAATTTGTCTCTTTTCACAAGCTTTTGAGAATGCAATAACCCGCAAGACAAGGGTGGTTGTCCTCGCATAAGGGTGCAAGATGCAAACTGCAAAACCAATATATATTCGATTTTTTATATTAGAATAATTATGCTATTTTCTTTTTGAGCTATTTATGTTTCATATAGTAAAAGTCATTATAGGTGCACATAGTATTCCTATACGTGAATACGAACCATTTGAAACAAAACCAAAAAAGAAAGTTGTCTGTCTTACGCATAAATTATTGTTTGTGGCCTTGTGCACAGATCAAAGAGAGGGTATCTTACTCTCTTCCCATAGAGAGAAAAGTTCCAAAGAGAGACACACTCGCTCCCGTTTGTAGCGGGGGAGCAAGATTGATGATGATTAGGACAAGGAGATAATAGTTAAAAATATGTGATATGTGATAGAGTTATGTTATGTACATACCACTTATATTTTATTTATTATTATATAAAATATATATTTTATTTCATATTCCATCAAATAATAAATAAAATATAAATCAATATGATATTTTATATTTTATATATATATATATATTATATATATATATATATATATATGAATGGATGGAATGTGAGAAAGTTATGGGTGCAGAGAAAATTGACAAGCAAATAGAGAGGGTTTCTGACTTCTGCTGAGTCTGATAATAGGGTCTGACATGAGGTGACTAATGTCCAAGTGGGCTTGAATAAATGGGTGTGGAGAGGGGCTGCGTGTGGCTTTTTGTCACGCTAATTTTGTCAGAAAATTATTATATTTCATATCTTCGCCCTACAGGTGTTTACAGCCAAGATAGAGAAATTATAGACATAGATTATGCATGTATGTATTATAGACTTTGTTAGGCCATTGTGTTTAATGTGATGATTAACAAGAGTAAATTATAATTCAGGATCATTTGAAGTCCAAAAGTTTGACACAATTCACACGGATTATCATTACCGACAAATTAAGCTAGTGTATGTTCAAGAATTCGGAACTACATCTATGGTTTATATATGATCATGTATAAAATAACATTTCTAACCTAGCTAACATGTTATATAGCATGCCCATTTGGATTATAGTCTGTGAAGGTAATTTGGTTTGACTCAACACCAAAATTTTTTTTCTTCCATTCAAAATTTTCTTTCAAACCCAAATTAAGTACAAATTTATATGATTTAAGTACTATAATTTTGCTAAAAATATTATATATATGTAAATAAAATTTAATCTATACACATTAAGTACATATTTAAATTATGGTTTGAAAAAAATTAAAAAAAATAATTTTTGCCCAAATCATAGTTTAAAATTTTACAAACAAAAATCCAAACATACTATAAATTGACGTTTATAAGATATATAAACTATAATCCACACATGCTAGGTGAAAGGCCTAGGGAAAACATTGCTATCATTGTTTCTCATGTGATTTTTATTTTTTTCTTATAAGAATTATTGTTATACATTTTAAAATTTTTTTTAATAGATATTAGATTCTGCACACAACTGGCATATACGGTAGATATCATGCACAATAATTGTATCAGTATCCGTACAAAGATACATTTTTAATATATATTGGAATATACATAAAACTCACACGTATTTATGCATAAGAATTAGCAGCTTAATTTTTGTATGCAATTATAATAATAGGGTAAAAATTATATCACAGAAGAGTGTATGTGTGTCGAAGTATATCACTTCATTAGGTTTTATTTTATTTTCTTTTGAGATAAGAACAAAAACTTGGAAATAAAGCTCACCTTTGTCGGAGAATAATTTTTTTGAAAATAAAAACTTAAATGTGTAACTTTTCACTTTTTAATAAAAGTAAAGTGACGTATGAATACTAGAGAATTTCTTTCATGAAAGTTTACTTGATAAGAGACTGATTGGTGACACAACTTAGTACTTCCAACTTTCAACTAGAAGAAGTACACTCACCAAAAGAGAAGAAAGCAAAAGATAAGGAGCAAAGATGCTAGCACATTATTTTTGTGCCTAATTCACTGTGTAACTCACTTGAGGAGAGAAAATTATTAGGTAAAAATGTACGGTATATATTGTCCCAAGGTGAACTTCATAATTTTTTCTAAGAGTATTGAGCAATGAGTCTCAATTTATGAGTACAAATATCAATATTCAAAGATTAAGGCATATTTGGTTTTAACTTTATTTTAAAAAATATTTTTTATAATATTGAATGCATTTGGATAATTTTTAAATTTTTTTAATACATTATTTTAAATTATTTTTTAGAATTAATTTTATCAAAAATAATTCAGGCCTATTTTTCAAAAAATAAAAATAAAAGTTAATTATTTTCTGATTTTACTTTTCAATTTATCTAAACATTTTTCTTCAAAAAAAATCAAGTAATTTATTCATAAAGAATAGTCTTTTATAAAACAAACTTAATCAAACACACCCATTTTCTTATAAAAGTCATTTTAATTTGAAGTTAAAATAAATTAATTTAAAGAGAGATGTTAATTGTTAGGACTATCAAATGGGCTAGATCGGCCCATTTAGGCTGTATTTTGGTAGCCTAGTCCGTTTAACTTTTTTTTTTTTTGCTTTTTGGCTATTTAAAATAATTTTTTATTTTAAAAAAATTGATTTTGATTGAAAAAAAAAAGATAAAAATTCTTATTCCTAATTAATAAAAGTAAAATTATCCTAAATTTGATTACTAAATCATGTTTTTATATTCTAAATTGATACCCATTTCTTTTAAAAAAAGAAATGCAGGTAAATAGGTTGGCCTGTTTACTTGCGCAGACTGACCCTTTTAACCCACTGGGTAAACAGATCAAGATGGAAACAGATTAGTTTAGATTGATCGTTATTTTTTAAGACTAACCCACCTATTTTTAGGGGATAAATGGGTTAATCTGATATGTTTGGTCCATTTCAATAGCCTTATTATTTGTACTCATTTCATTTGAGATATCAAATTGATTCATTCATCATTCACTATTAAATTGTTTAAAATTTTGCTTTTATCATTAGAGGATAATAGATAAGTGAACACGGTTTTCCAAATTAAATCAGTATAAATAATATTATTTTCATTCAAATACATTTCATGTTAAAAGGGTTTCTTATTTTCTTTTTAAAAGAATCTGAGTATAGCAAGTGTGTTTGGACTTTAGCAGTGATTACGAAATGGTCCCCATCAGTGTTTTCATTAACCTTGAAGCAATTTTTTCTGATTTAAAGATCCCCAAGTGCCCTAGAATAAGAGGCGTCCCATTTATTGTGTGCGCGCGTCCATACAGGTATGTGCATATCAGCCATCAGAAGAAAGAGAAAATACTATCAGAAGAGTATACGCATACACATACTATTACACAAAGTGTCTATAAATGCTCTCTCATCTCTACTAGTTATGTTTTCTCATTTTCTGAACTCTTCAGGAATTTGACCTTTCTCCTTCCTCTTCATAGGGCAGGATTTTCTGGCCTTATCACATAAAAGCTTTGCCTTCTCTAACTTCATGCAAAAGCTGCTATTTTCTCCCTCTATTCACTTCTATTTTCCAAAAATTACCTTGAGTTCTCAGTGATCTCTCTGGCAATCAAACATCAAAAGCATAGATAGATATATGGCTTCTATGAACTTGTTGGGTTTTTCTCTTTCTCCTCAAGAACACCATCCATCACACCCTCCTACTCATCAAGACGACCACACTCAAAACGCGGCTTCTCGTTTTGGCTTCAACCCTGATGGAATCTCAGGCACTGATGTAACTGGGGAGTGCTTTGATCTCACTCCTGACTCAACTTCTCACTCACTCAACCTTCCTCCTTTTGGCATATATGAAGCATTCAATAGAAACAATCATATTCATCATACTACTCAAGGTTTCATTTTTTTTTTCCCTCCACTGCAAGTTCTTAACATATGATCGATTAGTTTTTTTATTTTTATTTTTTTCCTAGTTCTACTATTAGGATTCATTTTTGGTTAGCACTAAATATATACTAGAAGTTTCTCAATAATGCTACCAAATGAAGGGGAGAACACATAATTTTATTTTATTTTTTTCAGATTGGAAGGAGAATAACTACAGCAACCAAAACTTGCTAGTGGAAACTTCATGCAACAACCAAAATGTGGACAACAATCATCAACAACACCAACCAAAGCTCGAAAACTTCCTCGGCCGACACTCTTTTGGTGATCATCATGACCACACAACATATGGTGGCAACTCGGCCTCAAGTGATTACATGTTTCAAAACTGCTCCCTACAACTTCCGGCTGAGCCGGAAGTTGCTGGCCGCAGTGGTGGTGGTAATAACACGGGTAGCACCAACTCCATAGGTTTGTCCATGATAAAAACATGGCTGAGGAACCAACCACCTCACTCAGAAAACAAAGAAGCCGGTGGCAATAATAGTGCATCTGCACCTGCACCTGCACCTGCACCTCCCGGAACTATAACTAGTAGTGTGCAAACTTTGTCGCTTTCTATGAGTACTGGCTCACAATCAAGCTCATCACTGCCTCTATTAGCGGCTAATGCTGTGGGTGGAGAGAGTTCCTCATCGGATAACAAGCAACATGGTTCAGCCCTTGATAGCCAAACTGGGGCTATTGAGAATATTCCCAAAAAGTCCATTGACACATTTGGACAGAGAACTTCCATTTACCGTGGTGTAACAAGGTTTTCTATTTTTCTAAATAAACATATATTATATATATTTCTATCTCTATATTTATAATTCAGTATGAGCCATATCGCAGATCTTTCATCAATGATCTATGTATCTCTTGTTTAAAAAGTTCCTTTGTTAATTATCAGTTTCAATTGGCATTCACCTTTTCATTTTTCAATTTTTTTATTTTTCTTGAGATGATTGTGACTTTAGGGTTTTGATATGAAGGCACAGGTGGACGGGGAGATATGAGGCTCACTTGTGGGATAATAGTTGTAGAAGAGAGGGACAGACTCGTAAAGGAAGGCAAGGTAAGATGATCTACCACCATGTTCCTTTAATTTTATGCTTCTTTTACCCAAAATCTTTCCCCGTCCCCCTCTGAATATATTTATAACTATTATTTTTTCATTTTTTTATTATTTTTTCGGTCTTTTTTTACAACTAACATCCATTAATGAGTATTATATTAACATGTGCGTTCTCAACCTTTGCATCCCCTCGTCACTTCAATGGTGTATATATGGCCTTCATCAACATTCACGGTTTGGCAGTTTACTTGGGTGAGTAGAAAAGGACCTTTTTTTTTTTAATACAATAATTTAAATTTAAACTAAGAAAAAGGCTGGTTTTAGTGCAAGGTTAGGGCATGTTACATGGCTTTTCTTTTCTTTTTCTTTTTTTTCCTTATACTCTTTTTTGCAAAAACAAGAAAGAGAAAGTTAAAATTTGTTCATGTTGGTTACCAATTGTTGCATATATATCTGCAGGAGGTTATGACAAAGAAGAAAAGGCAGCTAGAGCCTACGATTTGGCAGCACTAAAATACTGGGGAACCACTACTACAACAAATTTTCCTGTAAGTTTGCACCTTTTGCTTCTTTTCTTCCCACTTTTTATATTTTTCATGCTTATTACCCTCAATTAAGGGTTGTGTTGCATAAAGCTCTGAGCAACAAAATTGGCATTCGGACTTACATGCAACAATGGTGAATAGGGGTGTTTTGACGTATGTTATATTACAAGAGAGCACAACTTATATTTGTGTCACTGTCCATTGAAAAAGTTTCCTCATTTGAGGGGATGTGTCTGTTTATAGAACAAAATAATTTAGATTATTTGTCTTGTAATGCAAACTATTTGTATAGTGATCACTTATTCTGTGTTCTTTTGACGTTGGGTAATGTGTGTCTTCGTCAACAATCAATGAATTATAGATTATCCAATATGAAAAAGAGTTGGAAGAAATGAAGCACATGACCAGGCAAGAGTACGTTGCGTCATTGAGAAGGTATTTGCAATGCCAATACAAATCTGTGCAAAAAAATTATACATTTATCTTTATTAATTTTATTTAAAGGTAGATTATAAATATAGAATTATGTTGCCGCAGGAAGAGTAGTGGGTTTTCTCGCGGTGCATCCATTTATCGTGGAGTAACAAGGTACAATTGATTGGATCGTATTATTTCTACACAAGAATGTATAATCTAATTATAACCTATATAATTTGTTAATATAAAACTATCTTTCATCTGTGGACTTATTTTATAGAAGAGTTGATTTTTAATATGACTTTCCATTTTTTTCTTAAAAAAAATGAAACGAATTAAATTAATTGTGCGGTAGAATTGACTATATCGTTGGAGTTCTGTTTGTTTGAGTAGATGAAACATGGAAACGAAAAAATTGAGACAGAAATTACTTTGTACATACTTACTATGACAATTAAATATGAAAAATATAAAGAATAAAATTTAATTTACTCATTTTTACTCTGAAGTGTTGCGTGATTGATGCAATTCTGTGGGGTCTGGGGACTGCAAGGCCTGATCTGATCCAAATATCATACTAAAGAATTTATTGTTATTTTAATAATATGATTGCAGGCATCACCAACATGGTAGATGGCAAGCGAGGATTGGAAGAGTTGCAGGCAACAAAGATCTCTATTTAGGAACTTTCAGTAAGTGAATCTAATTATTGCTTTACACGGATGGAAATAACACATACACGCACATGATAGTGCTCACTCTCACCTACCGCACATTTTGATATATCGGCACATAATCTACAAAATAGGGGTGTGCACCGCTTGGGTTGAGTCGGATTTAGGAGAAAAAAAAATATTCAAATTAATCAAACATAGTTGGGTCGGGTTTGGGTTAGATTGAATTTTTGACTTTTTTTACCTCCAATCCAAATACTTTTGGGTTGGATCAGGTTAGATATTTGGATAGGTAGTCAATTTCTCCTTTTTTTTATGGGTGAAAAATATATAAAAATATTTTATTTTATGACATTTTAAAACCTTTAAATTGTATTTTTGGAATCTAAATATAATTAAATATATCTTAAAAAAATTTACATATATAATTGATAATTTCATAATCATAACTGAAATATATTATATATCATATATTATATAATATCAATTATTAGTAAATCTAATTATATACTAATATATTAACAGAGTTTAAGAATCAATATATATAATTATATTTTTGCATATTAATATATAAGTGAATGAATTATTATTTATAAAAAAGAAAAAAGTTTGGATTTGGGTTTGAGTCGGGTTGGGTCGGATAACAGGTTTGATTTACCCGAACCGAATATTGGACGGGTCAATTGGATTTTACTTGATTATATCCGATTACCGGATCCAAACCGATTTTTTTTGCACACGGGTCAAGTCGAATTTTTGAGTTTATTAGTTGACCCGTACCGTGCACACCACTGCTACAAAACAATCAAAACATGAGAAGTTGTGATTCCTATTTAATGAAAAATTATCCAATTCAATGTATGTATTATGTGCACTAAATTACATACCTACAAATATCGTAACTCATGTGCATGCCGAATTTTATATTTCTTTGCAGCAAACAAGCAGCTAACAGATAGATATATATTTCTGATAATTCAGATAGATACTCCGAATTATTATATATATATATATATATATTTCTTCTCTAACTTATACTTCACTAATGATAATTCAGAAGAAAATTTAAGAATGTCCAGCGATGTTCTTATTCAGTGCAGAGAGATGTGCATTGCATGCGTTTAGTATTAGAGCAATGTTAGATGACTAGAAGAAATTCTTAGAGCTTTTATATAGAACATAAGAATTGTGATTAAATAAAATAAAGTAATATAACTTACTTATTTTAGGATCAATAAGCATGTCGAAAGAAATTCTGACCCTAACATTTTGGTTACTATTATTTAACTTTGCAGGCACCCAGGAAGAAGCAGCAGAGGCATATGACATTGCAGCCATCAAATTCCGAGGACTGAATGCGGTCACAAACTTCGACATGACCAGATACGATGTGAAGAGCATACTAGAGAGCAGCACCTTGCCCATTGGTGGTGCTGCCAAGCGTTTGAAGGACATGGAGCATGTAGAACTGAGTGTGGATGGCCATAACGAAGATAGCAACATTAGCTCTCAGCTCAGTGAAGGAATCAACAACTATGGAGCAGCCACCACCACCCATCATGGTTGGCCTACCCTTGCATTCCAACAACCTCATCACATGCACTACCCTTATGGATCACAAAGGCTTTGGTGCAAGCAAGAGCAAGATTCTGATCATCTACCTCACAATTTTCAAGACATTCATCAGTTACAATTAGGGGGTACCCACAATTTCTTTCAGTCCAATTCTGGGTTGCACGGTATCATGAGCATGGATTCTGCTTCCATGGATAATAGCTCTGGATCTAGCTCTATGGTTTATGGAGGTGATGGTAATGGTTATGGCAGTGGCGGTGGCGGTTATGTGTTTCCTATGGGTGCTACTACTACAGTTATTGCCAATGATGGTGGCAACCAAAACCAAAGAAGCAATTTTGGTGATAATGAGGTAAAGGCACTTGGTTATGAAAGTGTTTTTGGCACTACTACTAGTGATCCTTATAATCATGCACATGCAAGGAACTTGTATTATCTTTCACAGCAGCAATCATCTGTGGATCATGTTAAGGCTAGCACATATGATCAAGGCTCCACTACATGCAATACTTGGGTTCCAACTGCTATTCCAACTCTTGCACCAAGGTCTACCAATATGGCTCTTTGCCATGGAGCTCCACCATTCACATTATTGCATGAATAGTTAGAGAGAAACAAAAGGGTCACCAAGGTGAAAAATTAATGTGATGTATACATACATTACTGACTAATTTTCAAGTCTTGACTCTTTATTCTTCTTTCTTCCTCTTATAAAGTTATTATAATAGATGATTGAAGAAGGAAGATAGGTTTTAATTATTTCTCTTTTTGAAGGGTTCATATATATCTTACGAAGGTCTGATATCTAGCCTCAAGTTTTAGTCATGACAGAACAATTACTTGCTATGAATTTTGGGAATTAACTCTGACAAAGTGGGCAGATCGTTGGGTGGTTTTTTTATTGTCACTAGGCCTTGTATTTTCGGAATAACAAGGATCATACAAATTAATTAAAGGATGAAGTTACCCTCCATGCATGTATATGCTTGTAGTTTGTATTATTTTACGTACTATTTTTCTTGAAAACTTGAAAGGAAGCGTTCTCACGCAAACATTCGGGATTGCAAGTTAGGCTTCTTAACAAAAAATTTTCTCACCGATGTGTGCATCGTATAGAAGCACACATACAGGGTAATGGTGATTTTCTGATCTGATAAGCAATCACAAAATTTTATGTGTACAGGGATCCCTTCACGTGATCCGATGATATGCTTGAATCGATTGTGACACAGTTTTCAAATGGAACGACCAATTAGAGATATATACTGCGTATCTTATGTATATAAGTTTAATATAAACGGATAGTTTTCTTACGTCCTATTAAATATTTATTCTTGTTCTTTTTCGATTATTGGGAGTTCATTTGAAGGGTATTCTCTCATAAGATATGTTATATGAACATATCTATGGACATACTTTCACCCGACATAGTATCTATCCATCATCAAAATCTACTTTTGTTTTTTTTTTTAATATTTTTAAAATGTTTTAATATTTCATCACACGGCTAAAAGGTTGGGTGTCCAACATCTATATATACAAGTAGAATTTCTCTTCTCTCATCAATAATACTAGTACTATAGCTAGTATTATAAAAGTAATAAAGTATGGGGGTGTACAGATAAATATAAGAGAAAATATCAGATATCTTATAAATATTTTAGAAATAGATAAATATAAAGTTTTCTATAAGAGGGAGCGTTAAGAGACAGAAAAAAAAAAAAATTTGTATTTATCTTTCTCTTTAATATCTACTAGATTTTTTTTTTATTTTTTTGGGTACAAATCATATTTCTCTGGTGACGAAGAGGAATATTTGTTTTTATTCATTTGTTATACATTGTTATGGGAACAATATGATTTATAACATAAGTATATTGATATAAATATATATTATTGTAAAATTAATTTTTTAACTTTTACGTCTTTCTTCAAGTGTTTTATTTTAATACGGTCATTTGACATTCAAATAACGGGAAAAGAAATAGCAACGCTCCAACCATAGGACGTATTTGTACCCCCCCCCCCCCTCCCTCTTTGTTTTTTTGGTTTTTTTTATTTTTTTTGGGGGGGGGGAGCTTGGGAGGACAATTTCATTTATGCTCAACTACCAGTGAGGAGCGAGAATACTACAGCAGAACAAAGGTGATAACAGCCTAGGACGTATTTGTACCTAATAATAAATTTTTAATGTCTTGGACTCAGACTGATTAACTTTATATGAAATTCAAAATCATACACTGGGCACATTCCTTTGTTCAATTTTACAAACATCTAAGATTTACCATACTATGATTAATGTTTTTATGGTGGAATTTTTTGAATAATGATGTGATTACATATAGTTAAATATTAATTTAAAACTTTGTTATATTAATTAATAGTGAATTAAAATTAAATTTAACAAGTAAAATGTTCAATTTAATGGCAGAGTTTAATCTTAGTTCACTATATTTATATAACTTTTATTATATTATTCAATTGTTTAAAAGCTTAATTTTTCAAATGCTAATATAACAATACATGATTTGATAATAATAGCAAAATCTTATATTAACTACATAAAAAGTGAATCAAAATCAAGATTGTTAGCTATTAGTTAGAATGTAATATACTAACAAGGTGTTATTCCAAGTAAAATGGACTCAGATCCTTTAAGTATATCTGTGGTATTGAGTTTGATCCTAAAATTTATATGTATAGAGAAAACATTATTAAAAGGGGTCTCTACTTAGACCTCATATATAATGTGAAATAATAGATTAACACGATATTTGATGTATTTATTGCTTACATAATAATAGTGTTAATAATTATTGTTGATAATAAATTAAATAGTTAATAATAGTTTATTTAGAAAAGAAAATTAATGGATACTCAAGGCTCATTCAAATCACAAAGAAAACCCGTGCTCCAATAACGATTTTCTTCAATCCTAATTTATTCTCAGTTTATCTAGCTAGGACTTTGTTCGCTTGCATCAATGTCTTTTGTCGACTGATTCTTCAATGAGAACACAACAAAGTGGATCTGTCATTTCTTTTGCTTTTCGTTTTTACACTTTGCCATAAGTCACATTTACATACTGATGCCAATTATAAATTAAATAAGACTAAGAAAAATACTATATATTTAGGGTTTTATCTGAACTTATTTCTCAAAAGGGTTTTGTTAACCAATAAGAAATCAATAAAAAGAAAGTTTCTAAATTTCCAAGATATTGAACATATTGAAGACTTATAATTCTTATTTTTTCAATGTAATTTTTTTTTTGGCCAGTGTCGACCCTAATTAGACAAATTCTTTTCAATGTAATGTAGTATATTTATTTTTTTAGATGGATAAAACTCTACTGAAAATAATGTAGTATATTTATTTTTTTCAGATGGATAAGTGAATAATATTATATTATTATATTTTTTGGTTTTAAGACATATCTACTATTGAATATTGCCATAATTAAGAGATTGTTTCAATAATTATTATTTTTAAGATTTGAATATTTATCTTCTTCTTGGAGGTACGTCTATCTCATTTATTAGTTATCACTATATTCAACTCTTGTTGATATTATTGTATCGTAGATAACCATTCTTATTTTTTAAAAACAATTAATAATTTTATCTAACTATTTATTCTAAGACAAGCTAGTGGTAATTAATTGATAAAAATAAACAAATAGGTCCAACAAATAGCATGAAAACCGAGGACTGTATATTGAAGGGGTTTGAAGGGGGTAAATTAACTCCAGTGGGAACCGGGATTGCATTGCATAGGAGAAATCAGCGGAGTACCCGTGCCTCCTCGGAAACAATACCCATTATTTTACCAACTCTCTCTGCGCATCTGCTTGGTTGCAGCATTATTTTCACCCTTATCCATGCAGAAACCCTACCCTCTTATCAAAGAAGACATATAATTCCAAGAAAAAAAGTTAACTTTAATTTCTTTGTTAAAGTATAGAGTAGCGTGTAGTGGGTCGCAATCCTTCCCCTACTTTTTGTTCCCATGCTCTCTATCTCCATATATTTATTATTAAAACTGAGATATTCTAAACTTTTTTATGTGATAATGTTCATTAACTCAATTCATTAACCATGATTTATCTCTGCTAATTCAACCCTCTAGTTTTGACCCTACTCTATGTGTGTGTGTGAATGATGGAACCACGAAATTACGGGCCCGGTAATGACTTGAAAGCCACTTTTTTTTCTTAATTTTTTTAATTTAATTTTGTGTAGAGAGAGAGAGAGAGAGAGTGAGAGAAGAGATATGGGTTGGAATAGTCCAACATTATAAAACTGCATGCTTCATGCATGTGCTTCTGTGTCCACCCCTTGTTTTCTCAAATAGAATCCTATCATAAGCTAACAAGCTCTAGGAATGCTCATTCGCATCTTTTTCTTGGAGGTTATATTAATTTATCAAATCCAATGCCCTGGCTTTGTGATTGTGGAAACTCTGTTTGGGATTTAAACTTTTTGACTTTGACTAGGTTTCCATATCTACTCTTAACGTCTTTTATTATTATTATTATTATTGGATAAAACTTTATTTTAATTCTTGAAGATATAAATATCATTACATCATATAAATCACTCAAAGATCCAAAATAGTTAAATGACTCATCATTGTAGATACTACTTTAGTCCTTCCAAAGGATAAATATTGTGACATTTTAAATGTTTAAAGGACTAATGTGATCAATATCTTTCAAGGATTAAAATATAATTTTATTATTATATTATTATTAATAATCTTATAAGATATCTTCACATCTTTAAAGCCATAGCCTTATATATTATTCATATGTGCCAAAGCAAACATATTTGCTTTCTGTTATGTTTATGGGTTTAACGTCACCACAAAACCTAGTTCAAAGGGGAAGGGATGCCTAAATAATTATAAAGGTTATCTAAGTTATATCAATTTTTCATTTTTGGTCATGTACTAGATTTTGCTGAACTAGCAAACCTATTTGCTTTCTCTTAAGTTTGTGCATCTACCTTCATTTCAACAGTTAACTCAAGGGAAAGGCTATTGATCCTTCTGGGGTTTCTATTCATTGGCCCAAGCCCATCATACCATTCTATTCATTACCCAAGCCTATCTTACCATACACCCCTAATCCCCTCCTTGACATGCGCCTTATATTTATGGCAAGTATCTCCCCCAACCCTTATAAATACCATAGCATAGGAATGAGTTAGGCAAGTATCTCCCCATTCTCTACCTCCAACATAGACTACACCTCTACCTCTTTGAGAGAGCTCTATTCCCCCTTTTTTTGGCTCTCCACCACCGTGTTTCATCACTTTTAGGTTGAGATCGAAACAACTATGTAGGCCATATTTCTAGCCGACATGGAACTTAATTAACATACCCTCATCATGGCTCAGAATGGATATATGAAGCATGAAATTTGCAAAATTGGATATCTGAGAATGATCCAATATAAAATATAGAATAAATTCTAATATCATTTTAAGATTGTAACTCTAAGTCCACTCTAAAAGCTAGTTCAAGGAAGAAGGCATACTCAAGTGATTATAAAGGTTATCTAAATTATATACCTTTAGTCGATGTGGGACTTCTTAACACTTTCCTTAAGTAAAAGAACATAAGAAACTAAAAAATAGGGTAAGAGAGCCAATGAGCTATAACTCAAGTGACACCTCCCTTGATCCTTGTCTCAAGAGATTGTTAGTGTTGAGTCAGGGGTTCGATTCTCGTAGGCCTATTTTTCCCCCATCCCCTAACTCTATTAGGGACTCTTTAGAACTAAAAAAAGAAAAAAAAAAGTAAAGGAATTTGTTCATTGGTATTACTAGATTAATTACTTCCACAGAGAAAATATATTAATAAAAATGGAAAAGTTAGAAACTAATGATATTATTTTAATGTCTAAAATGATTAATCATAGTAAAAGTAGACTATTATCCCAAATAAATTTTATCAAATTCCCACTCTCAACCGGATATCTCACAAACAATTGATATATATTAAAAAGTAAAAACTTTTTCAATGCAATAGAATAGAGTATATAGCTAGGATTCTAGATGCACCTCCAATGTTTACTTTATTATTATTATTATTTTATATTTTCACTTGAAAATACACCCATTTCAACGAGACTGCAGAGACACCAGATGTCGTGTTTGCTCTATACCTGCATGTCCTTTCCTTCATTCATCATATCCAATAACGGGTCGATATCTACATCTTTGCATGATGGTTTAATATAATAGGACAAGAAAAAATTCAAAGCAAGTAAGTTAGACCTCAAGACTTGGTGCAGGGAAGGGGAGATGAGCCAAGTATTTAAATAATGCGTAGTTTGTTGAGCTTCAATTTCCTACTTCCACCTAAATAGTCCCCCAGCCACTAAACAAATAGTCTACATGTAATCTAATTATCGTTCTCTAAACAATACCACAATCAACATCACAGAAAAAAATAAAACAATAAAAAGCTAAGCAGTTCACAAAAAGTTCAACTGAGATAAATAATTGAGTTGAATATGGGTGCATTTGTTTAAGAATTTTTTGGCAAAAGAATTATTTTTTATTAAAAAAATTACTACTGATGTATTTCGATAAGTATTTAAAAATAATTAAAATATCAAAAAAAAATATTTTTAACTTTATAATATAAGTTCAAAATAATAACTTTTCAAAAGAAAATTATTTTTAATTTTTTTAGCTGTATATACAATTTTAATTTCATAATTACTATTTTTGACCGTTCAAACAGAAGTGCCCTACGTACTAGATTGAGCATTTAATTTCACTTTTTTTTAATGGAATTTCGTTTTTTATGTACTAGAACTCATGTAGATTAATGTAAAGTCTATTGCATTGAATATTTGTTTCTACCTTCCAACTATTTAAGACGTATACTCTACATGAGCACAAGATCCGTTACGACACGGAACGCTGTCTTTTTCAAGCATTCATTAATTATTTCTCTCACAATATAACGAATTAAGCATATTGTTCCTTTATATCTCGCAAGACAATATAAACGGTTTAACAATCAATGTAAAGGATATTGGCATTTGCTTGTATATATGCGTCTATAACATTGAAATCACAAAGCGCCAAACTTTGAGAATAAATAGAGCAGAAGACGGTTTGGAAGATGGAATTCGAGTCAAATAATATGACCACAAACCATTTTGTAAGTAACATGTAAATGCAATACGCTAACACAAACTTATGAACTGAAAATTGGATCCAAGAAAACAAGTTTGCCATTGGTTAGTGCTCATTTGGGTTTTCTTAAATAAAATAGATAAATAAATAACATTTGAACATCGACACAAGGCAAGTTTATACGAAAGCCTTTGTAAGTGTAAAATTATTAATAAAAAATTACTATTATAGCTTTTTATGAGAAAAAGTATTATAGTTAGACAAATAGATGTGAGCAAAAAAATATTTGAAATAGGTGCTATCAAAAAATAAAGTCCCTCAAATATGGCTCAAACCTAAAACTTTACTTAAAAACAATAATCGTCAAATTATTTAAATCAACCAAAGAAGCTATTATGAGTAATTTAGTTATAACAAGCTTTGGATAATATGTATGAAATTAGGAGTTCAAACCTCAGTGTCCCAAATGTACCAAAAAATTTGAATCAACCAAAGATTGATACAAAAGATGTCCGTTATGACCTCCAAATATTGTACACCTACATAACGTATATCGCAATTGTACCATACCCGTGTAATTTTGGATTGCCTAAATATGCACCAAACTACATTATTGCACTAACACTGGCATCATAGGTCTTTCCAAGTTTTTCTATTTTTATTTTCCAAAAAAGAATAGCATGGAATGATACTGTCCTTTGGTCAACGTGGTGCACATACACAAGGGTATGACCGCTGATTGGAATGCAACAAATTTATAGAATCACAGGCTTGATTGGATCAGCATCTGCCACCTTCGCTGTCTTGGATTGCTTGGTAACAGTTGGCTCAATACCCAACCATTTTTGGATGAGTTTAAAAACTCTTTCATCTCGTAATATTTCACGGTGAGCAACAGCTATTCCAACTCTTTCAGTGGCTTCAAGTCCATCAGCCTAATCAAACAACCACAACAAGCACATCATCAAATTAGTATTAAGCCTTCATAAATTAATTTTAACTACATGACACAATTATTAACATTAATCATTGTTATTAGCATTTGTCATAACTTCAAACAATGTATTCAACTATGTGGCCTACTCCTATATGCCAGCAAATAATCACCTTGTGCAGCTGAAAGACTCTAAGAATGGCATGCTTATATGCTTTTAGCACTGTATCACAAGTGTCGTATAATATAATTCAGCAGTGTAGCAGGGACCAAAGCAGTTATGAAATTTTTAACATGGCTACAGTTTAGTGTATATGCAGAATACAGAAAGATCAAACAAAGCACCTTGGCTGATTCAGAAGGAACTGTTCCGTCTCCATCCACATAAGAATATTCTGGCTGAAAACACACAGGAGAAGTTTTATTCATATATACATACGCACACATACACACACAATCCTCCAAGAAACAATAACAAAAGGAAAATGCAAAGCTAAAATAGCTAAAAATGCACCATAGTCATTAGATCTCTTTGCTTATCGGTAATAGAAATTCTTGTCAAACAAACATGACCAGAAATAAATGCAAGGGCAAAGAGACACCCTTCTGAAAATAAAAACATTCCTCTCTGACTTGACACACGAAGGAACTGCAAAAACAGCAGCCTACCCTAAAATCATGGCCTCCGTACTCTTGTTGAAAAATTTTGAACTTAAACCAATAAAATCTCCAAGGGAAAAGGACATACGCAGTGTATACCAAGAACCCCACATAGATTTGTATGTGTATAAAAGTAGCTGCCTTACAATGCAAAATAAACGGACAAATTCTGAACTAAAGCTACACATCACACAGAAGGAAACAGAGCTGTGGTCTGCAAATTGGCAACATGTAATGTGTATTAAGCCTATTAAATACCATTGTTCAAACAAAAGACTTGATCTTAGAGTAAGTTTCGGACCTCCAAATGAGTTTGTCAAAGGAGGAACGTTGCAAGAGTGAATCAGAAACAGAGAAAAGGATCTACAAGAAAATGCACAAGATGAAACCTAAGTCCAAATTTACCTATTTGGACGGGGGAAGAGAAAGATTAAAACCAAGAAAGTGCATATGGGACTTTAACTCACCAGTTCCTCCATCACAAGGTTCCTATCAAAATGGAAGTTCCAAGAAACATCATGACCTTGAAGTAAAACTTGTGGGGAACTATGCATGAAGGGTAGATCATAGGGGTAAGGAAAAGACTCGAAGAAAGGAATATCATGAACTATCTATCCCAAAAACTTAAGCTATTGGGTAGAGGCAAATGAATGGATTTACATCTTAACACACTCGCTCACACTCACACAAGAGCCCAATGGACTTTGTGTGGACAATGCACAGGCTCAGCTTACCTTGTGCTTCAATTTATGCCCAGAAGAATGGTGACAAAAAAGGATCAAACTCTAAACCACTTGATCATAAAGACTTTTATATCTTAACAAGGAATATTCACCATCCAATTGTCCTCCAAAAACTTGATAGGAGAATGATACCCAATCCCAAGAAAAAACCGCAAATGATACTGATATTAATGTTTTGAGTTTGATTGTTACTTCTTTATTTCATCAATTAACACTGAGCTTGTACTACATGATATCATAGTTTCATTGTGAACACTACTGTACTGAATACTTTGATTTTATTGAATATCCACAGAGAAACTTCTCCAGTTGTTGATCGTGGCGAGAAACCAGTACCCAGGAACCAATTACGCCAGATCAAAATCAAAGGAAACACTCAAAAACAGATTTGAAGAAGAAAGGAAAACACATCTTTGACCAGAGTATCCCACATGCATTTTTGTGAAACTAATCCATCAGGTACTATCACAAAGTCCTCCCAGTGAATTGCCTTTCCAAGGTTTAGACTTTAGTCATCCCCTAGGAGTGTGGCTCGGTTACCACCACAACCAACCTTAGTTAGTTAACATACATTTGAGAGACCTGTAACCTCCCATCCAATCCCACTCTCAAATCTTGCTTGTCATTCTCTTCTCCCAACCTCCTCTCTTAAAACCACAGCCTAACAGAATGTCCCGCCCTTTTCCCCTTCCATGCTCCCTTTCTCTCCTCTTGCCACATCAGCATTCTGTTGACAGGTGTAGTGATTAGCACATATTCTTCCCTTGCTCTCTCACATTCCACACATGGCCCAGCATAAAGGTGCCTAACAGGTACCTCATGAAATTAATCGATTATTCTCAAAAGAAACTCCATATTTCCACCAGTAGGTTGTGAATTTCAATTTTTTTGAAAAATAAAAAAGTCCTAATGTCCTTGTTTGTACTTTGTTTTAACAGCCTTTACCATGTGCTTTGAGAAGGAGCCCAAGCTCTTAAAAGTAAGAATTGATGAAAGTTCAAATCTAAAATAAAGGATTTCCTGGGTCCCAAATTTAAGATCATCACAATTGCTCAAGGCTCTCAGTCAGCAGAGATATAAAATAGTGCAGTACCAATGAACTACATTTAGAGAATGAAGTTATAATAGTCTCATTAGTGACCTCCACCTTTGACATATGTAAGAGATTTAAATGGCTCACCATGGTGTGGCATATTTCAGATAAGTCCTCTATTGGAGATTTTTCCGAACCATAACTGCATTAGGCACAGATATGTCAGAGGCAAAATTAGTATAGAAACTTACTGAATATTGAGCAGTGCATATTGCACATAAACTCTCACTAAAATGAACCCGATGTTTCAATCCCAAATATCAGTGATAAGATTATCCTCGTATTTCTTGATGGTGAGATTATTCTTCTTATGTGGACCAAAATTATGAAAACAGGTTTTAATATTTAATAAAGAAACAGGATAAGTCCATCTAACTGGGAAAACAACCCAATACTAATTTTGTAAGTGATCCAGTTTCCACCTAACTTTCTCATCTCTCAGCCTAAATTCATACTTCTGGTCTACAGGAAGTAGCTAAAAGAGATGCTCTATATTTTCAAGAGCAATTCACTCACATACCAAACATCAAAAGGTGTGTCCAATAATGTCCCATAAATGTTGTAGAAGCTGAACCCATTTGGCAGTTTAGCATTACTTATAACTTTACGAGTTCCAGTAGCATATTCCAGGATAGCAAAGTTAAAAGGCAGTGCTACCGTCTTTCCATCATAATTTAGCTGCAAAGAATAACATTCATAAGTAAATGGGAAGAATACACAATAAATCCCCTTTTTTTTTTTATTGATTAAAAAAAAGACATAGCATGTGTTGTATGGTTTTCATAATAAACACAAATCCTTTGCTTAGCATTAACAATTAAATTCAAATAATGTCATTTGCCTAGTCTTACTAATGATAGGCAAAAATCTTCCTGTCCATGTACCAAACCCAAATCTGCCTTTATTAAGCAAAGAAGTCACTTGAGTTACAACCAGTATTGAGAAAAGGACCAGATCAAACCAGCCAGTTTGACTGATTGCACCTGGAACTGGTCTAAGCTTTGTTCAGTTCTTATCTAATAACCATAATTGGCTATACCTGATCAAAACTGTGCAAGCAAGCTAGTTTTGTTGGAACCAGTCTAACCATCAGCTATGATTAAAGCTAATCTTCTTACTTCCCTTCTCTCAATGATATTTCTTTTTCCATTGAAAAATATCAGTTACAGTCATAGGTGATAAACTTTTAGTAGTTTACTTTTCTGTTATACAAAAGAGAGAAATTAAAACTGGGGGAGGATAAGTTCTCTGAAAAAGCAAAAGGGTACAAGGAACATGAAAAAACTCAAGAATGCAACAAGTCTGCAACCATGTGCAGAACACCAAAAAAAACGACAAAAAACAAAAATTTTATCCCACAACAAAGCTAAGGATGAAGGGACAGTTTAATAGATGATGGGCGAAAAAGGGCAGCCCAATGCATGAGGCTCCCACCTAGTGGGGGGACTGGGCAGGGTATATGTATACAGTTTTACCCCCGCAACCACAGAGATTGTTTCTAGGATTTGAACTTGTGACCTCCAGGTCACAAAACAACTACCTTACTATTGCGACAAGACTCACCCTCAGATGTGGGAGAAATTAATTTCAAATAATAATTAAGTTTTTTTGGTCATTGAATATAAAAATTTAGAAATTTTAACTAGTAAAGGTGATGACAAAACTCATTTTCTAAAGTTTAACAATAATAAGACAAATATCACATATAATATATATCAATTTTTTTAGAATATTATTAGTCAATAGTTTAATAAAATTTCATTAATATTAGTTATATTTATATGCATTAGTCTTTATATTATTTTCTAATTACTTATCTATTTTAGTAGCATATATCTTAAAATATTGATTATATGTTTATTAAAATTTAAAGTACAATCCTAAATAAACCAACAAATCACTATATAACCATTTAAACAAAACCAAAGCTTAATAACATGGAATTCCTTGAACATTTCAAGGCATACATGCCCATTTGTCTTATATTCATCAACCTGAATAAAAGTTCGGAAAGAATACCTCATTGCTCCTCAGTGCTTTGTCAAATAAAGATATACTTTGGGTTGGTCCGTAGGATTCCAAATTGACATTAGTTTCCCCATCCTTGGTATGCTTTCGCCAAACTTGAATTTCTGGCTGCTTTTCCCATTCATATTCGGGATTCGCCAACATCTCATAAATTGATGGACATTCAACTAGCTAGTATAGTAAGAAAGTTTATCTTAAAAAACTTGGTGGCTTTCCAAAATGTTAAAAAAAGAGCATGAAAAATGTGACTGTTTTGGAATGGCTGAGTTGGCCAGTACCAAGCTTTGGGTCTCAGAAACTAATGGATACAAGCCGCAAAAAAAACAAACCACTGCAAGGGGTGCCAGAGAGATTCTTCACTGACAAGCCTTCAATGGCTAAGTTGGAATGGGTAGTAGCAATGGAAAGCTCCTAGAGAGAGTATAAAAGCAGATACATGGGGAATGATCTTAGCCACTAGAAGCTCCACAGCAGAGAACATCTCCAGTGACCCTCACAGCCATTCTTCCTTTTATGCAGCTCATATCATTTCCATTAGTTCTAAAGGATTCAAAGCTTGGTCAGCATCCCACTTATTCCTTTGAAGCACCAGTTCATTTGAACTGAACTTTGGCTCCTTACTCAGCAATGATGCCATGATTAAAATTTTTGCAAATATAATTGGAGAATTTTCCTGGGAAAAACATTATCCCAGTATTCAAATCAAAGGCATTAACTGAATAAATTACTTGAGAACAAGAATTTACCAATTGATGCATAGTCCACCTTGATACAAAAAAATAGCTTTCAAAGCCATCAACAAACTGTAATCCAGTTAATAAAGAGTCATTGATGCATCCAGGTGCTCCTGTTCATGAGGAATTCATATTCAAGCTTGGAAGGATAATGCATCAAGAAAAATGGAAAACGAGAGTATGAAGGAAAAGAATGCTAAGCCTGTTACAGTTGTAATTCAAAGAATGGGAATTTTGCAATGCACCAACTGTGCATTTTTTTTGTCACCTTCATCACATCAATATATTTATAGTAGGGTCCATAATCAAAAAGTTATGGAAGAAAAGAGACTTGTTATCTTTTTTTTTTTTTTTTTTTTGTGGATAAAGAAAAGACTTGTTATTCTTAGGAACCCAAAAATGGAATATGAACAGGCTCTGGTATTTATTTCCATCCAGTCTGGGGAAAATGTTATTACAAAAAAATCAAGGTCATAGCAAAGAATAGAGTGAACTACGAAAAAAATTAAGGAGATGAAATCTTGCATTTGAGTGAAAAGAGAAGATAATTAGCCTTAGTAGTTTAACATCCCAGATTTGAAGAATTTCATGATTATCAACAAATTATGTACCACAGCTATCATATGGCTTTTATGATGGGTGAGTTTCTAACTGAATGAGTGTCTATAGCAAGATCAGAATATTTGATATTTCAGCAATGCATGATAAGACTCACCTTTTAATAACTAAAAAACTATGAAACGTTAAAAAAATGCATGAACTTAGTTCCACACATCCAATTAAGCTCCCAGTTTACTGTGCAAGTGTAAATTCATTCTGTTACATCCATTATAAAATGCAAATAAAAGTAGCTCTCTTTCTTTCCTTTCTTCCAAGGTAGTTTTACATTCAGCAACCTAATGTTCTTAAATTTTCAATCATGGCCTAATCATTAAGTACCCCCTGCAGGGGCTCTTTACACACATATACTTGCAGGGTAAGCTGATCGAAGAGAAAACACGCAAAAACAGAGGATTTACCTTGGAAAGGACAAGCCATGCAAATCCACTTATTCACATATTTGACAAAAACCTGCCAATGAAACAATGTAACACTAGTGATGCTGTTCCAAGCACATGGGACCTTTAACTTTCTTCCCTAACCCTACATAATATAGTGTAGAAATAGCACAAGTGTCGTAAGCGCACATCATTGTGAAGACACATGAAGCACAAAGTCAAAATTCCTCCCATTGAATGTGAAATTATATTAACTTTCCTTCCACCAGAGGCTTTGTAAGCAGTTTCCAACTTGGCTTTAAGACCATCCAATAACTTGTCAGTTCTGCCAACAACAAAAACAAAGCGCAAAGTTTCGATTTACTTACTTACTCAAATAACTCATTGATTAAACTTTCTATTATACTGATGGCGCCATTACCTATTGCTTTGCCTGAAATCATAACCATAACCAAACAATGTGGTTCCTTTCTTGTACCCACATCCAACAAGCATGTCAATCATATCATGGAAATGATACACCTCTGTCAAATGTATACATTTCGTAAACTGCAACATTACATAACAGAACAGAAACACTTAATTAGAGGAGGGGAAAAAAAAGGTATTGAAATTTTTTTTTTTTAAAAAAAAACAAGGGTTGATTTGTTCATTATTGCGTAATTACCAATGATGGGTCTAAAATATCAATTGCATATAGGCCATGATCATCTTCAGGGACCACAATTTCAGATTTCTTGTCTAGTGATTCCGTGTAACCTGAAAAAAGTTCACATAATTTGACTCAGAATCACAAGTGACGACTTCAAACTCCTCACAATAATAATAATAGTAATAATCATGTTCAAGACACGGTCGGACATTAAATGTAAACAGCTCCCTCAGCCACAATTCGAACCATAATTTGCCACATGTGGAGGACTAGCGCCTTCCGCTAGACCCAATTCACTGTGGTATAATGGTAATAACCATTAACCATAAAGGAAATAGAAGTAAGAATTTGAAGTTAGTACCTGTTTGGGGGTTGTAAATGGACCAAATCTTCTTTCTGAACTCCAAGTCAGCGAGGAAGAGCCTGACCCAGACCCGGGTGGTGAACCCGAATTTCTTGGGCTTGGAGTTGATAATGGAGCCTCCCATGCCTGAGACCAGCAGGACCGGGTCACGATCCGCATCCTCGGGTCTGTCTCGCTCCCCAAAACACGGACACACACGCATCATGCCCATGCCTGCTTCTCACCTCAACTCTTAACTCTCGAGTGAACAAGGAAGGAGAGGAGATGAGGTGGGTGAGTAGTAAGTATGTTGAGTAGTTAGAAACCACGGACAATAAAGAGCATGCACGACTCCCTAGTCACTGTTATTCTGGTACTCTGCATTTACTTCAGCCACATGGATTCTTAAAAGTATTCTAATAATTATAGTATTATTATAATATTTTATTATTGACAAAGGCGGTTTATCATACGAGTAGCCATAGCCGAATGTATAAAATTGTGATGAATATAGAAAAGTGAGGAAAAGATAAAAATATTTAAATGATAGTAAAAGTGATCATGTAGAATATTGATAAATCTATTTAAAATATTGGTAAATTTATTGAAAATGTAGGTAAATTTATCAAAAATATTGGTAATTTTTTAAAAAGAAATTGAATAAAAATAAAAATAATTATGTGAAATTTTGATAAATTTGTCAAAAATATTGATAATTTTTTAGATAAATAAAAATTGACTAAAAATAAAAATAATTGTGTGGGATGCTAATAAATTTGTCTAAAATATTGAAAAATTTGTCTAAAATACTAGTAATTTTTTAAAAAATATTAATAATTTTTTGAATAAAAAATAAAATAAAACAAATAATAATTATATGGAATACATCATTCAACCATTTTTATCATTTTTTCACTTTTTTCATATGCATTACATAATGTGTTACAAAAAAAATACATTTACCTAATATTATTCTTACCTAATTGGCCTTTCACTTGTATCTCACTCATATCTTGTCATATTTTAAGTTTAATTTTTAGATTCTCTTAACTGATTTTTCATAATTTTATAAGTGTTTGATGAATTTTAAAGCATATCCTAATAATTTTTGGATTCTCTTAACTAATTTTTCATAATTTTATAAGTGTTTGATGAATTTTAAAGCATACCCTAATAATTGAAGTGACCTTTTGTTAACTCAAACTCTAATCGATTATCAAAAGAACAATAATATTTCATTGACAAATGTGTAATTAATTTAAGTGATTTTGTATTTATTTTCTTTAATTAAAAAGAATTATGTATTGTGAAAAAAAAATACCAATGAAATTTATTTGATAATAAATTGATCTAATTTATGTTAGATTTTGGTCTAATAAACTTATGATATTAATACTTTAAAAAATAATAATATTTCATTAATAGTCATACAACGGTGGATGGTGATTGGTGAGGTAAATTATGGTTTTCTCTTGTTTCGTTTGCAGTTTGCTCTCCTATCCGTTTGAGATCAGCAATTGGCATTTGACGGTCTGGCCTGGATGTTTCCTCTTTCCAATGGATATTAGACTATGCTAAACTTCAATCCCCGCTCAAGTCAAGTGCGTGTGTTATACGACTTCTAAGTGGATACCCAAACCAATTTGCGCAAAATCGCCCTCCTTCCTTGCTTTATCTACTTTCCACTTACTTTAATCCACCCATTCTCAGGTTTTACAATTTCGTTTCCATCAATATCCACAATTTATTCGATTTGGATGATGCTATTCACACGCCAATTTATTTGTTTTGATGTCCGAATACTTCTTTTTCCAAATTTGTATAAGCACTATTTCTCGTCCCCATCAAAAAGCAAATTCCATCCCCTGCTGAGTTGCTACTAAAATGTATATGACATTGTTCAACGAATTATTAAAATATTGATATTACTATTTAGGAAAAATTAAAGAGATCCGCATTAAAAAAATAAAATTTTTAGTGGTAGCCAAAAGAAAAGAAAAGAAAAGAGAAGTGGCGAAGTAAACTGCGGCAGCGTTGGGAGAAAAACAAAATGATGAGGATGGTGGGGAAATGTAGTCAAAGTGAGGAACCAAAGAGTAAATAAGTCGAACGCGGAAAAAGAAAAGAGAGAAATAAATAAATTGTAAATATTATAATTGCATTAAGTTGAAGAATAATAAAATATGTAGCCACGTGCTTGGTGCTTACCCAAAAAAATAAAAAATGCAGCCACGTGTTTTGCTATACATTAGAAGAGGTTTCTCGTACGAAAAATGTGCGAGCATCTAAAATGGATATCCTCTAGCTACTGTTACTGATGGCACGGTGGCGCCAAGAGACGTCAATGGTGTATTCTCCTACTACGTGTGTCTTTCTAACTAGTATTTTGGCTCGTGCATATAAAAAAATTCTTTTTAAATTTTAAAATTGTAAACGAAATTTGATTATAGCTTCATTTAAAGTAACAAAGAAAGTTAAAACAAATGCTAACAAATTGTGTGAATAAAAACAACACAATAGAAAAATAAAAAAATTATTTACATTTGACCTTCCATCCAAATGAAATATAATGAATCTTTTGAGTGAATTAGAAAATAATAAAAATAAAATTCTGTACCTAAAATTTAAATCTTTTGAAAAAAGTTATTTATAATTTTTCAGTTATTTCAATTTATTTTATATAGTTCTAATATATTTCTATTAAATAAAAGTAACTTTGAACTAATACTCGACATTATATTGTAATATTTTATTTTATTTTATATCACGAATTAAAAATTAGATCAATTCAGTATTTTAAATAGTTGAAAATATGGTTAAAATTAATATGATTGAAAATAATATCTTAAATATTTCTATTAAATAAAAGTAATTTTGAACAAATACTCGGCCTTATACTATAATATTTTATTTTATTTTATATTAAAAATTAAAAATTAGATCAATTCAGTATTTTAAATAATTAAAAAGATGGTTAAAATTAATATGATTGAAAACAATAATCATAAATTTATCAAGAAAGTTAAGCATACTTTATAAAAAATAACTTAACGAAAAACAGCTCAAGGTGGCAAACGATAAAATGGAGGAGGGGATACTTTATTTGTACCCTATTTACTCAAGAATCCATATAGACTTCATATATCCTAGTTAACTCAACTCCCCATAGAGAACAATATAGCCCATTTGGATTGACTTTTTTCAAGAAAAAAGTATTTATTTTTTTAAAAAAATACTTCTATAAGTTTTTATAGGTATTTAGATGTAACTTTTAAAAAAAGTGCTTCAATTAAAAAAGTTAATTTACTATTTTTTTTTAAAGTTAGGAATATCTAGCTTATAAAAAAAGCAGAAGCAGAAGTGATTTTTAATAAAATTATTTTTCAAAAATATCCTTTATCTTTAATTAAAATTATAATATATATTCTTCATTTTTTTATTCCTTATCAAATCTTACTTCTCTTTCCTTTTTTTTCAATGTTTTTTTGTAATTTGGCCATAAAAAAGTACTTTTATTCTTTTGTATCCAAATAGATTTCTAAGTACTTTTAATATTTAAAAGTACTTCTCATATGTCTATCCAAATACAAAATAACTTTTTTAAAAATTAAAACTCTACTAAAAAAAGTTTAAAAAAAAAGTTCATTTTTTAAAAAACTTATCCACACGGACTCTGTATTTTCTTTAGGCTAATAACTAAGAATGAAAACTGCTACTTAGAAAAAAGGAGAAAAGCTAAAGATGAACATACAATCAACCCCACATAAAAAAAAAAAAAAAATCAACCCAGGTGAAAACAGAAAAAGAAATTTGATTGTCACCTTAAAATAACCCCAAATTAATGTTCAAATAAGCAAAATTGGTCTACATATAATACCTGTAATACAATAGAATGAGTGTTTTAAATTAGAAATAGTTAAAAGGGTGAATTACAATTTACCTCCATATATTATAGGTCATGTATACTTTACCCCCTATATTTTAAAAATGTGCATCTTGACTATCTGCATTTTTACAAATGTACACTTTACTCCAAATAAGCGTACTATACTCCCCTAAATTTTGAATCATGTGCAAATTAACCGTCTAAACTTTTCAAAATGTGCAACCTGACACATTGAGTGTGTAATATTTTTGTTCATAATTAATAAAAAAATCAACAGAAGGGTTAAAGTGCACAATTATGAAAATACAGATAATTGTGATACATATTTTTAAAATATATAGGATAAAGTACACGTGACCTATAATACAGAGAGATAAACTGCAATTATCCCTAGTTAAAATGAGCATGCATTTTATTATAAAAAAAATTAAAAAAAAGGTAAAAAAGTTTAATTTCACATCTGATGTAATCATTTATTTGCCACAGCCTTCCTGTTGGGTTAAACCAATAGAATTTACATGTTAAAACTAAGAGTTCTCAACCATAAAGATAACCACTATCAAAAGTAGAGGTATCAAACAAAGCAAATCACTTTGTCAATACTCAAAATTTTAAGTGCTTACATTTATTAAAATCCAACATGGCTCAAACCACAGTAGAATAAGATATGATAAAACAACAAGTAGTTTATTTGCAGAATTAGATAAAGCATCACTGGAGAAAATAGACATATAACACCATAACTAATACTTGCCATATAAAGTTACATTTTTTCAATAGAACATATGAAATGTGTTTACCCATAGAAAAAGAACTATGTTTAACCTATAGAGAAAAACCCTGAAACAAAGATTTGATGTATTAAGTGTCCATATTAGCAAAATGATAGCTTTAGGAATATTAATAGGATTTCTAATTAGAAGATGAGAGCAACAGATCCTTGCAATTAGTAACCTTCATTCATGCTAGCATCTCTTTGGATTTTCTATCAATCATCTCCAAGTGATTTTCTATGCCTTTAGAAGTCAAGCCAACTACCAGGGAGTTTTTACAAAATGGTGTTGCTTAATGAGCAATTTTTAATATATTTTATATGTAATCCAAATCAACAACAAATCAAAGAAAAAATCTGAATATCCTACTTAAATATCTTTTTGGACATCCCCCGCCTATGAAGTCGCATTAATTGAAATAAAAATCACATTGGATGTGTAATAAATTGTCAAACCTAGAATAAAAAAAAAACAAATTATGGGTTAAGTCAAGGAAGGAGAAAAATGAAGGAACATGTGGTTTATGTGTGATTGGATAAGTTCTCAAGTAAGGATTAAAATTTTGGAAGATGACCCACACATGCAAGAGTTAGAACACAATAGATAAAAAAATGGAGATAAGAAGAGACAGTGAAAGAACTAATCCATGAACAATGACTCAGTTATATAAGGCTAGCCTCATGAAATACATAGTCGATGATTCCAAACCTATGTCCAATGAAGTCATCCATTGGCCAAATGAAACATTAATCATTGATGCACTATCCATTGATGGTTAATCATGATCTCCAAAGTAGAGATTTCAAATGGCTTTAACACTCCACAAACGAATGAGATGTATCCATCTAACTCTTTCAAAAAAATTTTAAATGAAATGTTTCCCAATGATAATGCATTCTTGCTTTCATACCCTTCATAGTAGGCCAAAGAGTATCAATATTTCTTTAATGGGTTCATAAGGTTTGATACATGTAGTGGATTGAGAGAGAGAGAGGGGTAAAATTGCTTTGAAGAAATAAATCAAACATAAAAATGGACTAGGCTGGACTAATTTCAATCACAATATTTGAATTTTCTTAGCAACTTAATGATTAAATTTAATAATTACTTATTTCTTGAAATAGTAAGTCTAAACATGGGTTCAAGTGAAATGCTCCAGATGATTGCCAATAAATTTCCTGTTTATTCCTTTGTTTTTTTATATGTATGGGTGATGACGATTATGATTACAATTATGTTCGTGAAAAAAAAAAAAAGGATTATGACATTGACAACAACTTGGGCTTAATCTGCAAGTAAAGCCGGATTAACACGTGCTGTATTTGGAGATTAAGAAAAGGATAAACACGTCAACCCAGTCCACAATATATGGGCCAGGGTGGATTTCACGATTTTAATAATAAATAGCCACTAAAATTTTAATTTGGACCTGACTTGCATTAGTATGAGAGCTAATAATTTTGCCTACAAGCACATTATTTTAGAGCCATTTAAAAAAATAGAGAAATTAATTAAGATAATTTGTAGCAATTATTTAACGTTAACAGGTTGATATATCAAGTAGCAGCTTATTATTTATTTAATTTGAAAGTTAAAATAATTTGGATTTATCTATCCATGTTTAAATAAATCTGTGAAACATCTGATTTTAGCTTATGTGAATTGCATATTAAACGCTTGCAAGGAATCAAATAGAGATTAGACTATACTGTACACTAAGGTTAAGAAAATCGAATTGAATATTGAACCAATCAATGTACTGATTTAAAAGTTCATAAGTCTAATTAATTTAATTGATATTAGACTGAATATATATATATATATAGAATTTAATTTGAATGCACTGACAGTGTAAAATAATTTTACACTGTCAACCAATAGAAATAGTGGAAAGTGCCAACTCATACAAATAATTATCCATTATATTGAGGGCCATTTGATTTCACCTTTCATATTTCTATTGGTTGACAGTGTAAAACTATTTTACACTGTCAGTGCATACCAATTAAACTCTTAATTTTATATATATATATGCACTGACAGTGTAAAATAGTTTTACACTGTTGTCACAACCAATGTAAATAGGAAAGGTGAGAAATCATGGTGGGTCCTCAATATAATGGGTAATTATTTGTATGAGTTGGCACTTTCCACTATTTTATTTGGCTGTAAAGAAACTATTTTACACCATCGATCGTTAAATTAAATTCTTATATTAACTCATTAACAATAATCAAATAAAAATAAAAATAAAAAAATTAAATAAAACTTCCCAACAACTTAAATGATGTGGCACGTATTAAACTCTCCCTTTTATTTTTCTCCTTCCTAACTCTTCCCCGCTTTTTCTTTAACCTTGTCAAGTCCTTTGTACCGTTCTCGTCCTTTTCCCATCACACATCACATTCACACACTTCACAGGCATCCAAGTTCCCCTTCCCATTTTTCTTCCCTATTCCCCACTATTCCTCACTTTCTTTTTGACTCTTCTCTGCATTTGTGACCTCTACGGCTCTGCTTCTCCTTGGCCTCCATGCCCCCTCCATCCTCAACGATCACAAGATCCTCTTCCGCTTGGCCAAGCAGGTCCCTCACCTCTCTCTCCGTGTCTCTCTCTCTCTGTCTCTGATTTCGTTGATTTTCTTATTTTCTCTACTATAAATTTCTATTGATTTGTTGTTGTTGCTGTTGTTCTTTTGATTTTATTTTATTTTTTGTTTTGCAGAAATTTAGTAATCAATCTCTCTTGCCATTTGCAAACGAACCCCGGTTGAATCAATCCCTCTCGCCGGTGGTCTGTTCGTGCTGCACCTTCCAGCGTCGCGGTGAGGTTGAAGCCGGTCAGTGGGCGAACAGTGGCGTGGAGGACAGACGTTGGACGGTTGAATGGCGGTGGCTGCGTTCTTCTTCCTTCTTCTGCCATTTTTTTTCCCAAAAAACGACAGTGTTTTACAACAAAACAATCAAATTAATAGAATCGGTAAGCCGGTATAACCAGTTCGGCGATTTTCTCGGTTCTGTCCGATTTATCATCGATTTTTTAGACTAACAGTTCAAAGAGGATGATCGGACTGGCCTGATATCCGATTCCTGGTCCGACCAACCGGTCGGGTCCGATTCTCTTAACAATTGTGTGCACCCACCACATTGTACACTGTTGTTTCTTTTGTCTCAGCCAACCCATTTACCTAGCTCTAGTGCAAGGAACTGATCCATTTACCATATTGCAATATGTTACTTCCGTGTAATTGGGGATGGGAATGGGTAGGATAGGATTTTAACCTACTTAAAACTCATCGAGTATCCTAATAACTCTCAAAACCCACTCCTAACAATCAATGAATTTTAAAAGTTACACCCCATATCTTATTTGCAGAAAAATTTTAAAACTTGTATTCTACCCTTATATGCATTTTTACCTAAACAAAGTAAAAAATTATTTTAAATAATTATGACATAAGTCACAGTTACACAAAGTACTAAAATTAAGTGAAGTAAGCTAAAGAAAAACAAACCTAAACAATAACCAAATATTGAAAAATATGTTTCATAATATCAAGTATATCATATTTTTACATAATTCATCATAAAACTTCATAAAACTGTCTCCTCATTATTATTAGGGGTGCTGAAAGTGTAGAAGCGAGTACACCTTAAACCCTCATTAGTCTGCTCCATCACACTTTTTCAATCCATTCCACCTTGCTCTTTTGCAAGTAGGATTTTAAACCCACCCTACATGGATCGGGTAGGACAGGGTACCTGTGAGTAGGATGTATATTGTCATCCCTACTTGTAATTGGAATTTTTCTTGGGAAAAAGAAATCCCACTATTCAATTCAAACACTTGTGACTGAACAAATTAATTGAGAACAAGAATTTACCAATTGATGCACGGACCACCTTGATGATATATATCTTTTTTTTCAAAAAAAAAAAAAAAGAAAGAAAAGAGAAGCTTCCAAAGCCATCAACAAACCGAAACCCGGTTGATAAAGAATCATTGATGCACGTAGGGGCTCCTGTCTACCTTTACTATCATATGCCGCAATTCATGACAGATGAGTTTCTTTGCAAAATGAGAATATTTAGTATTTCAGCAATGCATGACAAAACCCACATCAAAAACTAAAATGCTAAATGATCAAAAAAAAAAAAAAAAAAGAATGTACGAATTTAGTTTAACACGCACATCCAAATCCAATTAAGCTCCCAATCTATTGTGACAGAATACATTCATTCTATTACATTTGTTATAAAACACAAATAGAAGCACATTTCTTTGTTTCCTTCTTTCCTTTTTCCCAAGATAATTTTACATTAAGCAAACCTAATAATGCTCTTAGATTTTCAATCTTGGACAAAGTTGAGGACAAGATGCAAGAATTATAGGAAAGGAACAATTGACTAAAGAACAACAGCAATTCGACGTTTCAGTGCATGAGTCAAACAGCGATGAACTGAGTTTTTCAATAAATATGCAAGTTAGTAATGCTTCCTTCAACTAATCAAAGTCGAAATGTCATTCTATGAATAATCATATTATAATATAAACAGGTGCTTTATGAATATTTAATAATTTTTCTATTGTAATGATAGAGGATAGTAAGATAAAGTAAAACTAAGATCTTCTTTATTAAAAAAGTGAAGCAATATCTTCATTTTGAATACAAGCATAACTAAGTAAATTTCACTCATTAACTCATCTTTTAATGCAAATAGGAAACACAAAATTAGAGCTCTCACCAAGGGGTTCTTATTGAGAATTGAGAATACTAAGTAGGGCGAGTACAACTCAGATACATATGTGAAGTTTAATAGTCTTCTTGCCTTAGTCCATTGAAGCTGACTTTGGCATTGCAAGTTCCTTGGCTACCTGTTCCATGGTAGGGCGAGAACGTGGATTTTCATTCAAGCATGCAATTGCTAGCCTTACAATCGACATCACTTCCTTGGCAATTGAATTTGTAGGATGAGGAAGACGTTGATCCAACTTATCATTCAATGCTAGATTATCAAGTGTTGAGGCCATTGTCCCAAAAGATGACATCATCATAGACGATGTTACATCTCCAGGATGCTCTCCTAGCAATATTTCCAATGCCAAAATCCCAAAGCTATAAACATCACATTTTTCATTCGCTTCCATAGTGTAGGCAAGTTCTACAACAAAGCATGAAATGCAAATAATTATATACATTAATAGTTGTGTTTTGTAAATAAGTAATAAAGACAATTATAGAATCATATATTTCATAATTATAATAAAAGGAACAGTGGAAATTAACCTGGAGCAGCATATCCAAAGGTTCCTGCAAATGAGGTCCAGTTTGATGAATTTGGATTAAGCAGCTTTGCTGTTCCGAAGTCTGAAACATGAGCCTCATATTCCAGATCAATAAGAACATTTTTTGCTGATATGTCCCGATGAACAATAGGAGGAGAACAATCATGGTGCATATAGCATAAAGCATTAGCTACTCCTTTAACAACATTCACCCTTCTATTCCAATCAAATTCACTTGCTTGTGCATCATTGGCAAGAATCTTATCCACGCTACCCCTTTCTATAAACTCATAAACCAAAAAGGAGCATCGTGAATAAGAGCAAAACCCATATAACTTCACAACGTTACGATGCCGAATCTCTGTTAAAGCTTTAATCTCACTTTGGAAAGCTTTTAGATTGGGAATTTCTTCATTTACCAAATGGAATTTTTTCACAGCAACAACTTGATCTATGGACAACTCAGCTTTATAGACAGATCCATACCCTCCAGCTCCAATGAGATACTTGTTATCAAACTCTTCTGTGGCTTCAATAATATTCTCATACACCATCTTGCCATCATAACTCCATATTGCAAATAAATTTTGAATTTGTGTTTCGGTAGCCTTGCTTTCTTTCATATCTACACTTCGGTAGAGACAATATGAGATTCCAAAGACTAGGAGTACTAGGACTAGAATGCCAATAGTAAGGGGTAAAACCAGCGGTAAAACTTTGTTAGCTTTATGATTATGAGATTGGCTACTTGATGTTGTGCAAGGCTCCATGCGGGTGACATTACCACACAAACCTTTATTATTTCTCAGTGCTTCAATTGGAGCTTTTTTGAAGGCTAGAATGTTCGGAAGTGGGCCTTCTAATTGGTTATATGATATATCAATAGATGTCAGGCTTAACATCTCATCAAAACTAGAAGGAATGACACCAGAAAGATTATTATGAGAGAGATTCAATGTTTCTAAGTATTTCAACTGCCCAAGTGTTGCTGGAATTGTTCCGCTCAAAAAATTCCCACCAAGATCAAGACTTTGAAGAACTTTGAATTGACCAAATTCGGTAGGAATATTCCCCTTGAATTTATTTTGACTCAGATTCAAGTGCAATAACTTTGGCAAACTTCCAAGTTGTTCTGTGATGAAGCCACTGAAATTATTTGCAGCAAGCTCCAAGGTGTCAAGTTCTTGCAGTGATGCTAGTTGCATGGGAACATTACCTGAAAGATGATTATTGCTTAACAACAACTTGATCAACGAAGTCAAGTTTTGTAGCTCCTTTGGAATTTCACCTGTAAGATGGTTTGAAGATAAGTCGAGTAAATGTAAGTTGGTTGCCTCTCCTAGTTTCGGTGGTGCACCACCCGATAAGTTGTTGTTGGAGATCTTGAGGCTTGTCAGCTTGTTGCACTTCCCCCAGTTTGGCGAAAGGTGGCCATAAAAATTATTGTGACTCAAATCGATGTAGTCCAAATTTGGATACACACCGAAATCTTCTGTTATATTTCCCCTCAGTTGGTTTTGTTCAAGCCTAACTCTCATAAGGCTAGAGCAATTCTTCAAGCTATTTGGAACTGGACCGCTGAAATGGTTATTTTGAGCAGTGAAATTCTTCAATGTTCCACTAATGCAAATGTTGTGAGGCAAATGCCCTGTGAGCTTATTATCAGCTAGCTGCAGGCTTACCAAATTGGTAAGCCTATTCATTTCTATTGGAATGTTGCCACTAAGTTCATTTGAGAATAAAGATAGTATAGTGACTTTTGTCAAGTTTCCAATAGAGGAAGGAATTGGTCCAGAGAGTTTGTTTTGAAATAAGAGAATGGAATCCAATTTGACTAAGTTACCTATGGATGGTGGGATTGGTCCTGAAAGGTTATTAGCTAACAATTGGATTGTATGAAGAGAATAAAGTTTTCCAACCTCATCTGGAATGGAACCAGAGAGAGAGTTACCAAAAAGGTAAAAAAATATTAAATTGCTCAAATTTCCAATTGTAGAGGGGATTGGACCAGAGAGATAATTATAAGTCAAATCAAGGTAATAGAGTTCCTTCAGAGATCCAATTTCATGAGGAATGAAACCAGAAAGATCATTTTGACCAAGCCATAAATATCTCAAGTTGACCAGCTTCCCAATTTCACGAGGAATATGGCCAGAAAGTTGGTTTCTAAATAATATGAGTTGTGAAATATTTGCCAATGTTCCTATAGAAACAGGGATAGACCCTGTGAGATTGCAATTCCTAAGATCAAGATACTCCAGGTTTTGCAACTTCCAAATTTCTTCTGGAATCTTAGAAGCATAAAAGTCGTTATCAAAAAGTGAGAGATACTTTAGGTTGCTCAAATTCCACACTTCTTGAGGAAAATTGCCAGAAAGGTTGGTGCCTCCTAAATCTAGATATGACAAGTTGGCCAGCTTTGCCATCTCAGATGGAATTGTTTCAGAGAGACTAGTGTGACTGAGATCAAGATAGGAGAGTTTGGACAGATTACCAATGCTTTTGGGAATGCTACCAGAGAATTGATTAATGGACAAGTCAAGAGTGTCCAAATTGGACATCACCTTAACTCGGTCGGGAATTGATCCAAGCAAGGAGTTGTTTCTTAACTTTAAAGTAACAATATTTGGAAGTGATGAGAAATTGAGACTTTGAAGCGTACCTCTTAGTCCCATATGTTTAAGACTTATGGCAGAGACAGATTTGGACTCATTATTGCATGTGATTCCCACCCATTTGCATGAGTCATTGCCAATATTCCATGAGGATAGCGAAGCCTGGCTTTGCTTGTCAAGGCTGGCTTTCCACTTCAATAGAGCATTTGCTTCGCTTCTTTGCATTGCAGCTGAAGCACGCAAATCATTCAAGGAAGAACCGGCGGCATGAAGTGAAGTGGGCAGCACAAAGGCACAAAAGCACGTAAAAAGAAGCACGAGCTTCATGGGGTGAAGCATTTCAATTACTCACACAATGGCTATAGGTTGATATTTTCAATCATTTATGGTCTAACGATGCATGAGCTTGGGATATAGTGCGTATATTTGTATACTTGAAAAATCTCACCAAACCTCTCTAAAAGCTGTGGAGTGTGGACGCAATATAAGTCACACAGATAATGAATGAGTAATGACAAGATATTAGTCCCTGGCAGTAGACAAAGACATGAGAGGTTAGTGTCGGGTCCTGTCCAGTCAATTGTAAAAGAAAAAACATAAAAAGACGAAGAATTGACAGCAAATGGTGTGAAACCAATAAATGCTAAGGAAGACATAATTCACTTTCATACTTGTATCCTTAAATAAAATTTTGGGTTGGAGTCTCCCCAGTGGAAATTAATTAAAATTAATAATAAAAATTATATTCACTCTCTCTATTTTATAAGTGTTTTTCTTTTTTTTTTTTAAAAGTTTTACACAGCGATAAAAAATATATTAAATAGGTTCATTTATATGTAAAATATGAATTGGTTTCACTAAATTATCTTTTTTTTCTCTTTTTATTAAATGAAATTATTATATTTAGTTGAAAAAGTAAAAATAAGGTTAGAGATAGAAAATTAATTCATATTTTTTAATATTTTCAAATGACAAATAATTTAGAACAATCTTTTCTTAAAAAAAAAAAACCTGTAAGTAAATAGAGAGGGTCATTTTTTCCATTGTATATATACTATCTTCATTTGAAAATAATTATTCACTTTTAAAATTTTACTTTTGCCTAAATAACTATCCATTTAAGAAATCTAGGTAGTATTAATTATTTTTTTTAGGTTATATCCCTATTAAATAGAGGAGAGAGTAAGAAAAAAGAGATGAAAGAAGAGCGAAGATTAATTAGTAAGAATAATTTTATAAAATATACCTAAATTTCTCTGATATTAAATTTTTTTAATAATTTTCTTAATTTATATACATATTTAAAATTGGACAATTATTCCCTAACGAGGTAGTATTTTTAAGATTGCAACTAAATTAATTATGTCTCCTCTCTTGTAATATATTTTTTACATATTTTCTTAATTTATATTATTTAAATTTTTTCAAAAATTTATCTAAATCTTAAAATATTCATACGATATATGAAATACTTGCTAATAAAGTTAAAATGTTCTGTAAATTATATTTCAGCCATTAGCTTCTGTCTTCTTATGGCAACTTCCTCCAAGTGCTTGTCGCCTATTTTGCTTTCTTCATTTTTTGGTTCTTTTTATCTTTTTTCCCCCTCCTTTGTCTTTTATTATTATAACATCTCCTTTTTGATAAAATATTTTGTGCAATTAATTTGATTAACCTACTTTATTAAAATATTTTGATTGATTTATTTGAGTTCATTGATCACACACACACACACAATATATATACACCCAAAATAAAAGTAAGAAGAAGAGAAGAAAGCACAATATAATAATGATACCATTTAGTATTTTATTAGAAAAAGTTGAAAAAAAAAAAAAAAACCGACGTAAGGTGCTTATGCACGACCTCACCAAGCCAAATGTAATTATGAACTAAATGTTCAAATTTCTAAAGGCTATAGGCAGAGGGCTGTGGATTGAAATAGGAAAGGGAACACCGGGGTGAGAAAAAATTGTGTTGAAAATTTAATGAAGGCTCGAACCAAAAGAAAAATTTGTAAAAGAACATGTAAAACAATGTCACAAGTGACTTATCTAACAAGTCTTTGAACTATTATAAATAAAGGGGCATATTTTTTATCATCTCAAAGGCAAAATGAGGGCAAAAATGATGTTGGAATAGTAAATTTGAGAGAGTAAGTGTGAGAACAAAAAAAATAAAAAAGGGGGAGAATGAGTGAGTGGGCTTTTTGATCAAAGTGACGTACTTTTACATACTATATACTGAATTAAAGTTGTCTTCAAACTATTTCACTGTCTACGGTTATTTGTGGATTGGAAGTATAGCATGGCGCAAGATGAAAATGCGCCAAACTCTCCGAACAGCCGAGTGACATGACAAAAGCTGAGTGATATGACTACAAACAGATGGTGCAGGATGGAGTGGCGCCACCCAGCCCACTTGGCGCAGCTTGGAAGAGCGCCATTCTCACGTGACGCGACATGAAATTGCGCCAACTTTCAGCTTAAATTCCCCCTCCCACTCCCCTATTTAGTGTCCATCGATCTGTTTTATTTTAAAATTTTTATACGAAACTTCCGTTTAAAATTTTCATTTCTCTTTGAAGGTTTTATTAAATTTTCAAATTTTTAGTTTCTATAAAATATAATTTTTGAATTTTTTTATTTCGTATGTTTTAATTCCAATTTTTGTTTATGTGTAATTGTTGTACTTCTTATTTTTTTAATTTAGTTAAAAAAATGAGTAATTTTATTATATTTATTTATTGGAATGGTAGAAAATTTGATGGGGCGCAAGGATGCACTTTTGAAGGAAATAAAAGATAAATTAAAATAAATAAAGATGCCAGTTATAATACACTGAAAAAAAAGATTGCTGCCAAATTGAAGCTTCAATCTCATCAAACTATTTCAAGCCTTACTTATAGGTTTCCAATTGCTAGAGATTGCAGTGCATATACTGCTCTTGAGATAGTTAATGATGACGATGTTGATTGCATGATTAGCACCTTTGAGCAACGATCTTCTTTGACAGTGCTCGAATTGTATGTTGAAATCGATGTTGCAGGCAGTTCATTCATGCCTATTGCCCCTTCTGTTCATTCTGCTACTCCATTTGGTGATCATTATAGTGCTGATATAGGCTTATCAGACGAAGATGAAGATTACATCAGAGATTTATCGCTTGATGAAAGTGAAAATGATGATGATGAAGGTGAGATCCCAGATGGTGATTCTTCCGAGTCTGAAGCTGACTTAGATTCTCCAGCTATTGCAGTTTCTCCTGTTGCATCCTCATTGCATATCAGAGAACAACTTACACAACAAGATGATTAGTCTTCAAATAAGTATTTTTATATATTGTTAATTTAATAGAACCCTTATGATTTGATGATATTTTTATAGGTGTAACACATTTAATGGAGTCTCCATTTTGGAATGTGTCTCCACATTATAATTATATCAATTGGGACCACCCTAATCAAGAGACAGATGAATTTCCTGGATTGGATGTGCTTGGTTCATGGCATATTGGAGATGAGCTATATGTTGGTTTACGATTTGAAAGCAAAGAAGCGATGTATGGTCACAAACATTACTCTATGAAAGTCCATCAAACATACATTGTGGTTGAATCAACGCCGACAATTTTATGCACAAAGTGTATAAGACAGAAAGAAGGTTGCCCCTGGAGAATGAGGGCAATTTTAGGAAAGAAGACAAACAAGTGGCAAATCACTAAATGGGGTGGTTGTCATATTTGTCTTAATTCTATGCTCTCTCAAGATTATAGCAAATTAGATTCAAATTTTATCTGCGCAAATATCCGAGGTGCGTCACTAAATTATATATCAATTATGTACTTTATGGTTATTAACTTTATTTGTTGATAATAATTTGATTGCTTAATTTATAATAGGATTGGTTAAATTAGAACCATCAATTCCAATTTCCTTGATTAGAGAAAGAATTAGTAGTAAATATGGATTTCAAGTATCATACCGGAAGGCTTGGAAAGCTAAGCAAAAGGCAATAGCGGAGGTATTTGGTGACTGGGATAAATCTTTTGCAATGCTTCCTGGATGGCTTGCATATATGCAGTTGTTTGCACCAGATTCTGTCTATTGATAACTGGTGAAAATATACTATTTCCCCCGTATTTGTGTATTGAATTTTTCCAAATTTATTCTCATAATGATGATTTTCTTGGATTAATTTAATAAATCTTTATTGTTGATGCTTTTAATGAGAAATTAATTATTTTGAATTTAATTGGCAATTATTCTCACTAAATTTATTTGATTGCAGAATTGATTTTTAGCATCAAGGATTTGAAGATTAGAGGGGAACAATTGGATAAAGATTTGAAGATTTGGAAGAGCAAAAAGATGATTTTTGAAAGATTTGATTTGAGTCAAAGAAGGAAAAAGATAAAAGAGATTACTTGAAGATTTGAATCATATTTTTTTTAAAAAAAGATAAAGATAAGAGAATGGAGATGAAGATTTGAAAAAAAGGAGAAAATCAAGAAAATCAGTTTCTTTCTGTTTGGATTTAAATTCTTTTATCCATTAGAGGGTAGGGGGAATCCATAGAGAGAGAGAGAGAAACATAGGCTAAGGGCTGGAGACTCTAGAGAGCTATCAGAGACTGTTTTCTTTTCTTTTTCCATGACTTGCTAAATTTCTTATAGGTGTTAGGGAGATATAGTCTTAGGGAACTGATTTTGTATTCCGTTTTGTTATTTTAATTATCTTTTCAATACATTACTTAATTTCTAGTGTTCTTAATGCTGTTTTTGGCTTGATCACCCATTAATTGATGTATGATTTTGTGATGTAGAAAGCCATTTCACTTTATAAAATAAGCCAAACTAGAAATTAACACAGGTTAGAGTAGCCAGGAGTGGAAGTACTCATTTGTGCGGCCAGTTGAATTCTTGTTTTTCATCCTTAGAATAGGTTTAGAATAGTCTAAGAAATTAAACTATTCAACTTCTTCTAAGAGGGTCCTAGTATCAAGCCATTGAGCTTTGACTATAATTAAGAGTAATTCGACTGGTAATGATATTGTCAAGGAATTAATTTAATAATTGGGTAATACAAAAATTAGGAAACTTTGATGAAATCAATCCCTAACACCTGTTTTCCATCCATTACTTATTTCTATTTTCTATAGCTAGTTTAATTATAATTTTTACATTTATTTAAATTCCAATTTTCTCTCAATTTGTGTTTGCCTGAATAGTGATGTGCCCAAGTGAACTGGTAATTAGTTTTGGTCCTCGTAGGAACGACAATCCTGTACTCATTTTCTTATTACTTGTGACCCGGTATACTTGCCGGAGCTAGTTTTCTAAATTGGCTAACATCTATAAAATTGAGACAACTGAATTTACAATCAATAATCAAGTAGATACTCGGTTTTGTGCATTTCATCGAATATTTTGGACATTCAAACAATGTTGCGATGCCTTCAATTTCTGCAAGCCTATTATACAAGTGGATGGCACATTTCTGTATGGAAAGTATCAGGGTACACTCTTAATTGCCACTACACAGGATGGCAACAGCTACATTTTACCGATTGCTTTTGCTATTGTCGAAGGAGAAACTTTAGACGCCTGGTCACGGTTCTTGGGAAATATTCGTCAATATGTGACAAGAAAGCAAGGTCTGTGTCTTATCTCTGATAGGCATGTAAGTATAAAAGGAGCTGTGGCAAATGAAAATCTCGGTTGGCAACCTCCATATACATATCATGTGTACTGTATTCGCCACATTGCCAACAATTTCAACCACAAGTTCAAGAATATGAAATTAAAACAAGACCTATTGAAACTTGGTAAGAAGTACTTTTTCATAATTTTAATATTATATATATGAATTTTATTTCTTTTCAAAGTTAACATCCAATTTGTGTTAATGTAGGGTATACAACTTGTATGCACCGATTTGATAGAAACTTGGAAAAATTTCATCAAATTAGTCCTGAAATTCAAAGATGGATTGATAGTATACCGAAGGAGAAATGGAGTCAAGCATATGATATAGGAGGAGGTAGATATGGGCATATGACAACAAATTTATCAGAGACTGTGAATAAAGTCTTAAAAGGTGCTAGAAATCTGCTAATAACTGCATTAGTTAAGTGCACATATGGGAGGATGGTAGAGTATTTTGTGCAAAGAGGTGCAGAGGCTAGGGCGGAGTTGGGCGCTGGAAATAAGTTTTGTAAGAAGTTAGTCGATGCAATTAGGAAGAATCAGGAGGATGCTTGTTCCCACCAAGTTTGCAGATATGACGTTGGGACCACAAGGTTCGAGGTTGAAGAGGCATTCAACCCTGTGACACAAAGTGGCGGTCATACATGGGCTGTAAACTTAAGGAGAGGTACTTGTCAGTGTGAAAAATTTCAAGCATATAAATATTCATGCCCTCATGTCATTGCTGCTTGTGCTGCTGTGAGTATAGACTTCTACAATTTAGTTGATCTTGTTTATTCCATTCAAAATATTGTCAATGCATATAGTGGACAGTGGTGGCCAATTGGCAATGAAGATTGCATTACAGCTACATCAGACTGGATATTGGTTCCAAATTCGTCAATCCTTCTTGCAAAGGGCAAGCCAAAGTCCACACGCATACGGAACGAAATGGATTTGAGAGAGTCACAGCAAAGACAACGGTGTGGAATATGTAAAAGTGAAGGTCATAATCGACGTCTTTGCCCTCATCTTAGCGGAACCGTAGATGATGAAGATAATTAAATTGTGCCAAGTTTATCCTTAATCAATTGGTGTGATTTCATTTTAATTTCAAAAACAAAAACTTTCATGCGGTTGTTAATTATTTTCTTGCATTGTAATTGTCTAAATTGCCTTATTTATTTAGTGATTTCTCTATAAATTATCGCTAGTTAAATAAATTATACTCAAAATTACCACAAAATAAATTAAATTGCCACAATCAAAATAAAGTATGACATTAAAAATAAAACACTTTATTTTACTCTTTTTCTATTTTTTTACATGATTTCATAAAATAAATTATCACATTAAAAATTGATATAAACTTAACTTTAGAAAAAATTCTTTTATAATAAATAAGTGAACAAAGATGGAGCAGGAAAATTAACTTATTAACATATTATTGAAGACTTATTTTAAATAATAATAATTACAAGTTTTAAGATTTTTTAAGAAAAAAATTTTAAAGAACACATGCATAAAACTGCTGAGATAAATAGATTAAAATTTACAGAATATATACATCATACACATATATTTACATTAAAAATTTACGCAAATAAACAAGAAGATATATCTATAATCAATCATGTGGAGAGTTAGGCGATAATATACAACCACGTCGCCTATCTCTCGCTCTACGATGTGAGTTTCTTCTCACATCAGCTGTACCATCCTCAGGGTCAACTACAGATAAAAAATCTTCATTCAAGTCAATACTCTGTGGAAAAACAACATTTACACCACGTGGGGTGTAAAGGGTTTCATGTGATAAGAAATCCATTATCCCCATAGGTGCAGCTGGTGTAAACTCTGGTGGCATGTACACAAGTGGTGTGAATTGTGACGGACTCGGAGCGGAAGGGACATACGCATCATCTAGACCATATGAATGATATGCAGCATGTGAAGAGGATGCTCCTGTTGTTGTTTGATGTTGAGGTGGCCAATAATAACTTCTTTCGGGACCTGAATCCATGTGGTTGGCTGATGTTGCTGATGGAACAAAACATTCGCCATGACCACGTTCAAGAAGTAGAGGAAGAGTATGAACCTCTGTCACCTCTCGCCTTCTGCGCCGCTGAAGTCCTCGAGCTTCCACCCAAGTCGGAGGTATTGCCACATTCACTTCAGGTTGTGCAAGAGGCTGTTGTTCAACACGAGCTGCCGCAAGTTCAGTGACCCTATCTAATTCCTCAAACTGCTGCAATAGCTCAGCTGTCACATCTCTAACATCATCCATCGAGAAGCTTGAGTCGTTAATAGAGGACAAATGATGCATCCGGTCCAATTGATTGTGCTATTCAAGTAGATATGAAGATTATATAGAAATGATAATAACACAACATAATTTAATAAAAAAAAAGTAATAGTACTTACTATCTGCCCTCTGCATGTACCATCCCTACTGATCCAGCGACGTGTGTGCCTTGAATACCACCTTATGTAAGGATCATTCTCACTCAATAATCCCATCTGTTGATCACTAATTACCAGATATTGTGCCTTATCATGCCACATTTGGATAACTGAAGCATATAAGAGCATCCAATTATCACTTTCCTTGCCGCGTAGAGTAAGATCATGGAGTTGTTCTGGCTGACGCAGTGGGTCTGGAATATACTACTGTAAGCCAAATTGACGCATCACTCGATCTGGTTGATGCCACTCCACGATATGAAAAAATATAAGTGGCACAACAACTCTCCAAACATGAGATCCATCAAGGCAAATAGGTGGAAGTGATGCATAAATTTCAACATAGGGTTCCCACACAATCTGCAAAATAACAATAATTAATATTAAAAATTCTATAAAGTCAATATGACCAGAATTATAAAGACATCAATAAGAAATTCTTACATCTTTTCGCTTTAACCGATCAAGTCTATGACGATAGTATGGCAAGTCTCATCGTACAGCCATAAAAGTTCTACCACCTATCCATCTGTTATTTAACATATTCAATCAAATATTATAAACATATAATGATTATTTAACAAAAAACTTATTACAAAAAAAAAGAAGGAAAAAAGTCATACCTAGCACTACGTGGGGAGTTAGCAATCTCCTGTGGATGAGTTGGGGCAATTGATGGTAATCTATCCCATGCCCATAGCTAAACCAATACAGCCATGCCTCCAATCTCACGTCGATTATAATCCGTACACTTACAAAGCTCGCGATATAAATAAGAGAGCACTGCTGATCCCCAACTGTATTGTCCAACCATGGTGAACTCCTGTAAAAATGGTAGAAGTCTTAAGGGTACTAAGTTTCCAGAATGATCTGGAAATAGAAGTGACCCCATCAACCGCAAAATATATGCTCGAGCAAATCGCTGAATCTGGACCTCATTGCCAATATGATCATTTATATTATTAAAGTGAGTATTTAACCATGCCATTTTCAGTCGATGACCATGAAAAGCATTTTGTGGGGGAGTTATGCCTAACAATTCTTGGAGAATAGGTTGCCACGGACCAGAAGTATTGCCAGTAACTGCCATCCCATCAATACGAAGACCAGTTTGGACTGCAATATCTTGCAGCGTAATCGTGCATTCCCCCGGGGGCAAATGAAATGTATGTGTCTCTGGCCTCCAATGCTCCACTAGAGCAGATATCAATGTATGCTCAATTTGGAAAAATTCGAGCTTAAGAAATCCTGCTTGTTCCAAGTATGGAATAATCTCATTAGGAATTTGCTCGATCCTGCTACGAATAGAGGATTTTCCTCTAACAACCAATACTCGATCAGGATGTCCATTCCAAACATACTGTGAAATATGTGTTTCATGCATTGTTAACAACGATGCATCTTCTGGTCCAGGACGAATAACACGTGATGAAGAGGAAGAGCTAGATGCCATATGTAAAAAAAATATATATAGATATATAAATATACAAAACACTAATATGAAAATGAAATATAAGTTATTATAATTTTTTTAAAAAAATCTTTAAATTAAATTTATCAAAAGCTATTTTTCTTAATAAAAAAATAAATTCATATCATTATTATATTTATGAATCGAAAATAAATTAATTATAATTTATGAGTAATAAATAAAATTTAAATTACCTTTACAGGAATTCTTGACTTAAACAAAATAATCAAATAAATTATCTAATAAATATATTTGAACTGAAAAAAAAAATAACGAGGAAAGGTGTGAGGATGACAAGAGGAAATGTAAGAGAATGAAGAGCACCATGGAGGAAGAAAGAAAGCAAAAAGCAGAACAAAATGTAAAGGCAGCGTTTGCATGTGGGGGTGAAGGCGTTTGCGTATGGGGGTGAAGGCGGGTGGGGGAGAAGCGGCACAAGTTGACGCATCTTGATGCAGCGCCATGCATGGGACAGGTGGCAGCTCCCTGAGGTGGCACTGGTTGGAAAAGTGCCATCCTTCCGTCACGTCCACTCTGTCACATCACAGCGGTGCAGCGTTGCAGAGGAGCAGTTGGTGGCGCGTCCTCGATCAGCGCCATCTTTGCCCGTGCCTGTCCTGTCTCGTCAGTCAAAGGCTGCATGCTGGCGTTGATTAAAATAGCAGCATTTGACTTAGACAGAAAATATTAAAAACTCCACCTTGGCAAAAATAACTATAGACAGGAATTAAGTTTGCAAACTACCACACTTTGAGAAATTGTTTCAAAAAGTATTATACGTAGGTCAAAAAGCCTCAAGAGAAACCAAGAGTGAGCATAACAAGAAGAAAAAGGAAGCGAGAGGAAAAGAGAGAAGACAAAGAGTATGGATTATCAAAGAGCTTAATAAGGCATTATTCTTATAAAATATAAAAGTAGATAATAAAATTATTTATAAAGTAAAATTATGACTATATTTACTCATTACAAATTATGTTATTTTATATTATTACTCATTATTATTTACTATTACAGTTTATTTTATATTTCAAATTATTTTATTTATTAAAGTTGGTCAGTATTACTCGTAATGCAATTTATTTATCATCCCAAGTTATTTTATTTACTGTTCCTTTATATTATTGCTCCTTATTATTTATTATTACCATATATTCTATTTATTGATCCAAATTATTTCTACTAATGTTAATTTATATAATTATTGCTCATTATCATTCATATTTATTTTATTCATCTTGTCAAGTTAATTTATTTAATGTTCCTTTTTTATTATGACACTATTTTATACTGATACATTATTTTAAGTTATCAATTTTTATGATAATTTATCTAGAGGACCAATATTAATAATAAAATATTATATCTAACCATAAGTAAAATTTATCATACAAAAACTTCAACTATTAAGTTATCAATATCTTTGCTTGGAATTTTGTATCTTGACTCATGAATAATATGATGACCCTTGACTTATAAATGTTATGTAACTTGTTTAGTAACCTTTGCAAAGACATGATCTATATGAGATATAATGCTAAGAACACATTCATGGACTATGATAAGAAATTTTAAAAGAAATTAAATAAATATGATCTTAGATTTGATCCATTTAAAAATTAACATTTAGAATTGACAGATTTATATTTTGAGAAATTTTATTGAAATATTATGCTCAAGTTTATATCATTTTAATTCTTATACACTTCATTTATTTTAAGTTTATGAATTAATTTATAACTTCTACACTTTATTGTGTTTATGGCTTAATTTTATGTTTTATTATTTAATTTATTATGAGATAAATTTATTTATATTATGCAAATTATTGTTTATTTTATGCTTCTTAAGTCTTTTATTTAAGTTATATTTATAGCTTAAGTTTATATATCTATATATTTATTATGAATTTATGTATAATGACAAGTAAATAATTTGAAAAGAAGACATTTAAAATTTGCCATTAACTACCAAGAAGGCAAAGAGATAAGATGTAAGATCATTTTGTATAATCTGCTTTAGTTAGTGTGGTGTAAAAGTCTCATTTTATCATGACAACGTTAAAAGTAACACCAAAAAATGAGAATTTCCTTAAAAATGGCCTTTGAATATGTGTGAAACAAATAAAGCAAAGAAAGTGGAACCCAAAAGATTATAACCATATTAATACTTGCTGCATTAGGTATTACAAAGCATATACTTCTTTTAGCATTTATTGCTCATAATGTTATGAAGTATGATTTACTCGTAAGTAATGTGATTAAATTATGATACAATAATCGTGTGGACTTCTGTGCTATAATATAGTTGGAACCATCTTAGTTCAAATATTTTAGAACTCTTCATTATCTAATAAGAATTTTAAATTCTCACTCTATTTCTGGTAATTTCAGATTAGTCAAGTAACACTCTAAAAGAAGGCAGATTCTTCCAGTTACTAGGAAAGTATCGAAGTTGTACTTAAATAAATTGTAATCTATTAATCTGGTCTAAAATTGTTTAGCCTTTGGTGAGCAGAACTTTATCCTACTCCTGAATTCTATATTATATCTATGTATATTAATATCAAATTTTGAACTTTCTATATAAAATTGTACCATTAACTTTATTATAAACGAATGATATAATTTTTTTTTTTACTATCGTATTCCATCATCTATTATCACATGCATATAATTGCATTTAAGGTAAAATTAAATAGTAAATTGCTGATTTAATTGAGAAGTCGTCAATTAAGCAAACAAAAGTAAATGAATGTGCAAATATTTAATAAAAATTAAAAAATGCATGAAAGCACAAGAATTTTTTTTTTTATGGGTAGCACAATTATGATTTGATACTAATTTTTTTAATATTATTCAGGCAGTTTTTTGAAGATATTTCCGTTATATAATGTTATTGTTACTAATCAAACTACAGGAAAAACCTGATTTTTAACGCATTTGTATATAACTTGTTAAATAATTTTATTTTTCATGTTTTAACTTTACTTTGAATTTCGTGTATATATATATATATATATATATATATATATATATACACGTACGTGGCACGAACAGAAAACGACAAATGCAATGCGAATTTAAAATATTAAGGTGGTATGTTGATTGCTTACTCCGTGAATGGTGGATAGTTGGCATAAGGAAAATGATCTATCATGCGAATTTATTTAGTACGAACCATACACGAATTCTGCATTTTACACCTACGCCGGTAAGGAAAGAAGTCGCATAATTCGTACTATCATTTTGTATTAATTCCTTCGTTCCCACCAAAAGTCATTGATCAAATCATTACGATAATCAATTATCTTGCAGGTCCTCCATCTGGCGTCGACGTCCCGTGCTGCAGCTCCTCTAGGGTCGGTGCGGAGAGGGAAATTACCAAGAACTGAAACTGGCGAAGTGGAAAATTTCTCTCCAGTGTGTCGGTGGGGAACTGTGATGATTAATGAGCATATATAATATTGTTACATTTTTTTTTAGGGAATTGTTACATTTTATTTATATAAACAAATATTGTTACGTGTTATTACTATTAGTAATTATTAAATCCTTAGCAGAAAAATTTCTTAGATCTCTTAGTTAAAATTTAAGGACTAATTGAGAATGTTTTAAAATTTGTGATGCTGGAAGTTTAGGAAATTTGCATACTTTTTTTTCCTATTGCTAAATAGACACCTAGGTCAAGTCATAATTTTAAAAAGATTAAATTAACCTGTAAGTCCCAAAACTTTTAAGAAAATTTAAATAGATTCCTATATTTTGAAAAGTTGTAATTAGTTCCTTAAATTTATAAAATATTTGCACTACTAAAAATTGTTAGTATAGTAACCAATTTTGCAACCGTTTTTTTCGGTCGCAAATTTTAGCATTTGACCAATTTGGGTGACATTGAAAAAACGTGAATTATAAAATCGATCATAAATTTGGTCACAAATCCTGAATTTTGCAATCAAATTTGCGATTAATATGAAAAAAGAAAGAAAAAAATGAGAGTGTATTTTAATTGCAAAATCGATGGCAAAATCAAGTTTTGCGATCGATTTTGCCACCAATTTATTAGTGGAATTATTTTTATCCTTTTTCAGGGGTTATGAATGTAGGTTGAAGTAACAAAATCATGTTATTTATTGTGTTATTTATTTTCTTCTTGTATATTCTTTGTGGGTTCTTTCCACTGGTCAACATTATTGACATAAGTAATGGACAACATATTATAAGTTTAATTACTGAGAAAAAATAATATGAATGGGAGATGGACTGTACTCGCAGTCAATAATAGAATGATATTTTAAATAAAAGTATAAATTAGTAGTAGGTCCTATCTTAACATATTAGTCTATTATTGACAATGAATGTATTTACGTGATGCCCCATGAACACCCACGTATTTCATGAGACTTATCACTTGGAACGGTCGAAGTCTCGGAAATTTACCGGCAGTTTCTAGCACCGTGCCTCTTTTTGAGAATATCAAGAAGATTTTGCGAACACGTTATTTTGATCTAGCATGTGCTTTTAAGCAGAAACCTCTTCTAAATCCGGCTATATCGATAAATTGCTTTTATCATAATCTTCAATATGACTTTCTCAATGGTGGTTCTTTGGAATTTTTTTTCTCTAAATATCACTTGATTATCCAGAAATAGATTTGATTATCCTTGAGTCTAGAATGAAATGCTTTCCTGATTTCATTGCTTCGTTGTAATTACAAAAGTACATAATCAAGAGCAATAATATAGATAAGGAAATCAAGTAATGATAAGTAATCAGGTTTGAGAAAAATTACCTAGTTGGAGATATATGACTACATTTGGATCAAGAACTGGGGTTGATTTGTGAATTGTGACTTGGCATTCTATTTGTAAAATTAAATAAATAAAACCAATCACATTTGGCCTAGTTACGTTACACGATGTACTTCACGTGGGTATCAAGCTCAATTAAATTGAAAATAAAATTTAATTATTATAACAACTTGTATTATAAGAAACAAACCGAGTCATCTCAAAGGATCTCATATACAAATTCAATTGAATTAAGAAGAAGGAGGGGTTTAATGATAAAAAATGCAACCTATATAATTTAAAATAGTAATGACCAATGATCAAAACAACCAACTCAAGAAATCTATCAGAAATTGCGTTTAATCTATCGCAAACCATTAAACATGCATTAAAATCTCAATTGATGTGATTAATTTGAATTTGACCGAGATATCTGCATTAAATCTTGCATTCATTACTAAATAATAGCCTATAATTTAACTAACAAACAAAATAAAGATTTGCAATCACACACGAAGAAGAGGATCAAACATCAATAGAAACATTATAGAAATTCAAATTCTATAAAACCAAAGTCTCAAGGTCAAACTACGATCCCTTTAAGAATTCTTGGATTAATCAAAGAAAAGTAGAACTCAAGGCGGATAGCGTATACATGATATAAGAAAGAAAGAAACAAGAGGAGAGAGAAAATGCCATCCAAAAACTCATAAAACTCTATAAATACAACAAATTGAAAAAATATCTATGAAACTACTTTAAACCTAGAGTTTAATTTTTATATACTAACAATATAAAATATTTTTAAACTATCAACCTATAAAAATCAAGGAAGTTGCTATGTCACATTAGGTAGTTACATAAACTTGATTTCTATTGGTTCATATGACAGCTCTTTTGATTTTTATTGATTAACTATGTAAAAATATTTTACATTATTAGTGTATAAGAATTAAACTTTTAAACCTAAATAGCCACCTTTATCTATGTGAATCTAAATGTAACTCTAGCCCATAAATTATCTTCAACCTCGCAACTTTAATTGGACACCTAATTTGTCTAATTTCGGCTTAGGATAAGAATGGTATGCTGAAATCAGCCTTCATAGTCCTCTAGACCCATTAGCCAACTTTGACAACTATTAACTCCATCTCTCTTTTTAAAAAAGTGATATTCTTATGAATTGAAGTTTTGTTTCTTATCTTTCAAATGATATTGATTTCATCTCGATCTAACATCTAAAACCCAAATTATAGCTCAATTAGTGCACCTTGCCCAAGTTTTAGTGACAACATCTATGTTCTGACTTTGAAACTCAATTCAACCCATTAGACTTCAATCTTTCCATCAAAATTATAGAATTTTCTCTTAGCTTTCTTATATTTTATAATCTTTAAGTATTTATAACTCAATGTATGATCAAAATATAGAAATCATGTAAAATCTACACTACTAATAAAATGGAAGATATAATTTAGGAACTTTTCCATATGTCGCAACTAGATTTATTTTGCATTAAATACATGTGTTTGAAAAATTAAAAAAAAAAGTAAAATAAGTTTAAAAAAGAGACAAAAAAATAAATCCATTCATTTTAAAAAAGAATTCAAATATAGAAAAAATATAAATGCATTCAATTAAAAAGGAAATTTCAAATAGTGAACTATTCATGTATACGTTAAAATCACATAAAAATAAAATATAATATAAAAATATTGCAATATTAAAAATAAAAAGTAAGTTAGGGTATAGTAACTTTATTTTTAAATTTTAAGTTATTATTTCGTGTCCTATATGTAATTTCATAAAAAACACACAAATTTTCAAATTGTCAATTAAATGAATAAATTTAATCAATGACTTATTTAAATTAATAGTAATTAACTTTTAAAAAAATAAAATTATGATGCTTAATGGTTGAAATTTGAATTTTAATAAGGAGTTAGTTAATGGACATTTATTGTATCACACTAAGAGATGTAACAAATGGAAAAGATAAAAATAGATTTAATAATTAGAATTGATTACATTTCAAGTACTTCTCTATAGTTTGGGGTTTGCTTTTGGTAAAATAACAACAATTTGTATTTAAAATAAAGTCTTGATATAGAGGCCTAAATATGACGAAAAAAAGAATTAGATTAAAATAATTAAATGAACATATTATAAATACCCTTTTCATATGTGTATTTGTTGTGTAATTTTTATTTTTTTACTTTATTATTTTTTATTTTGATGGTTTACTAATTTAACTTCATGTCTTATCAAACAGATAATTTTTGAAAGTTTTATTTTGTGTTTAATCCTTTTTAGCACTGATAATTGTCATCAACTAAAAGGGTTAAGTCATTTTAATCTTCTATTTTCTAATTCAATTTGTATTATATTTATTTAATTTAATTTTATTGAAATTATTATTTTATCGTTGTCAATATTAATTTATATTCCAATGCATTATTTACATGAAGATCAAATTTTCAATGTAATGTCAAAGATAAAAACAATATTTTATTATTATCTTTCATATTATTCTTTATTATTTATTTGATTAAAGATGTAATTACTTGATGTTCTTCCATTTTATATTTATTAATCATTTTGCCATTTTTGCATTGAATGCATTGATTTTTATAATATATTAATTTCATAAAATTAACTTTTATAATTACTACACTTGAAAAGGTTTTTATTTTACCCTGTGTATTGCATGGAAGCAAAATACTAGTTCACTATGATATTGAAAAATATGATTAAGTTCAATTGGAGTGCAAACTTATAAAGTGTGTCAAATATTAATCAATTAAGCATAAAAGAGATCCAAAAGACTAAATATAAAGTTAATTAATATATCAAGATCTCATTTATCAATAATATATACAAATAATTTATTAATCTTTCTTATCAACATTGTTTGTGTATTGCTAAACAAGTTTTTTTAATTAAGACTTATAAAGTTAACAAAAATTTTGGCAAATGGTGATTACTGTACGATGTGTGATTATTTATTTCTTTTGATTAGTTATTACTTTTGTTAAAGATATTTTCGCTTATTAGGTAAAACACAACTATCATTTTCTCTAAATATATTATATGCAACCATAATAAATTTTTAGTAAGATCATGAAGAATATTCTTGTAGGTAAGTTCATTGGAACTATCTATAAAATTAATTCTCATTCAACTACAAGGGCCAAAAGCTAAAAGTAATGTCATGTTAATAACCACAAAACTCATGTTATTTAGTTTTTCTTTTCGTTTAAAATATTAGTAGGTGTTAATTTGATGCATATTAGCACCTTTGTTCTATTTATTAAGCAAAATATTTATGATGAACTGGAGATTACTTTTGTTTTTTAGATTTTATTTTACTATTTACATCAACTTCACATTATATTTAGATTTGAATCCTATACATTTAATTTATAGTGATTTATAAATTAGTTTAAGTTATTACTTTTTAAATATTATTATTATTGTTATTATTCTGTTGCATATTATGCACAATTAAGCATATACATTATGCATAATTTAACTTCAAATTTTATATAAAAAATTAACTTATCTTTTATTGCATTCATACTATTTTCTACTTTATGTACCAAAAATATTATTTTCTACTTTAAATCATTTTTGCACATCGACAGGGCTCAAACAATGGTTAATAATCTTTTTGGATGAACTAAGCAATGGCTAATAATTTAAACCTTCTTCTTAATAAAAGTAATTTAATCCTTATTTAAATATTACAAAAGTTGTTAAGCAATTTTAACCCTCTAAGAAGAGGACGGTAGTTCAAATCATAAGGAGCCAATGCTTATGAGAAGATTGCCTAACCTTTTTACTCCAATTGTTGAATGAGGAATAATTTTATGAACGGTTCAAATGCATCAAATCTATGAAGATACCTCATGTTCTCATCAAAAAACAAATATTGCCAAATTAATTGACAAGAGTTGAGTGCAGAAGTAAGCAAGTTGTGCTCCTACAAGAGAACTAATATTTATATCTTAAAAAAGATAATTATTGAAAGAATCTCTAAATTGCAATAATACCATAATAGAGATACCTTAAAGATAAGAACGATACATAAATGTTACAAAACTTGTTGTGAGTAACACATATTCCAAAAGGTGTTTGTGAGCATTGTAAACTTTTTTTTTTTTTCAAGAATGTAAGGATTAGCACTTAGGTTGGAAATAGGCTAGACAGCTCATCGAAGGCCTTTGACCTAGCCAATATTAGGCCTACCCTAATCTATCCTATTTAATAAATAAGTTGAATCAAGGCTTTTTAAAAAGTCTTTTTAACCTAAAAAGCTAAGCTACAGGCTATACAAAAAATCTATTCGATCTAACAACTTAGTCTATTATACTATATTATTATTATTTTAAAAACCTAATGATAATATATGCCTTCTCATTTATTTAGAAATAGACTTTTCGACATATTTAGTAAACTTTTTAGTCTATTTAGGAATATTTTTTTTGCCTATATAAGATAAGATTTTTTAGTTTATTTAAAATTTTTATTATCAAATAAACCTCTAAATAGTCTTTCAATCTAGACCAATCTTTTAAAAAAGCCAAACTAGGCCTTTAAAAGCATCTTATAAAAAGTAATAGGTCTAGTCTCGGGTTGCATATTTAAAATATAGGTTAGGCCCATTAAAGTTAAAGCCTAGCCTAACCTACCTTACTTACACTCAATTTCTAATTGTTAAATTGTGTTAAGGTCTCCTCAATGGCGGAGCTTAGCATGGAGAGAGAGAGAGAGAGAGAGAGAGAGAGAGAGAGAGAGAGAGAGAGAGAGAAGTTTTGTATGATAAATAAGCTCAAGTCTGGATATGTTACTCTACAAAAATGATACTATTCTACACAAATGAGCTTCTACAACTTAAAATTCTATTAGCTTCTTTTCTTTTTAATTAAACATAATTAAAAACCCAAAACATCATTATTAGAGTATATAAAGTTTGTTAGTTTGAGAATCTTCAATTAATTTTTTGGGAAAAAGGAGAGTAGATTTCCTTCTTTTTTTTTTATTTGAGGAATTGTTTGGAAAAAGAGAAAATGTGAGAAAGTGAAAGAAAATGAGTTCTAAGAACTCAGTGTAGTGCAGCAAAAAAATTTTTTCAAGGTGGGTGATTTGGCTTTGATACCATGTTGAATGTTGAATTTCATAGTTGATCAGAGAAAAAGTAATATATAGAAGGAGAAAGTTTTGATTAGTATGATAAAATAAGAAAACATGAGTATAATAGATCTACAATATAACTTATATAGTGGGAGGCAAGTAACTAATTAGCATAACCTCCTAACAAATCCTAATTAACAACTTGCAACAAACTAACAAACTTTATATACTCTAACAATTATCTTTAAAATTATTTTGTCATATTAATTATTTGTTTTAAAGTTTATACATATGTGATGCGCAATTAGTTTTAATTTGATTATCATCATCTAATTTACATGTTAAACTCTTTGGCCCCTAAAAATTTTTAAACTCTTTTGCTCATTCACCCACATTGTTATTGACGTGTGGAATAATCAGTTACGAATCTAGCAAACTTAAGTAATAAAGCAAAGATAATGCAAGTGTGTTTGGATAGGTTTTTTTTTGTGATGGAAAAAAATGTACCATTTTAATAGTTTTTCATTGTGCTTGGATACAACCTTTTAATAAGTAGAATTAAAAATTATACAAAAAAAAATCAATTTACTACTTTTTAAAAAAAACTAGTAATATCTAGCTTTTTAAAAAAAAAGGAGAAGAAGAAGTAATTTTTTTTACAAAAATAATTTTTATAAATATGCTTTACCTTTATAAAAAATTACACTCCATAACATTTAAAGAAAAAAAAACACTTTTTATGCAAGCAATTATAAAAGCACTTTTGATTTTTTTTTTTTAATATGGCTATAAGAAAGACTTTTATTCTTTATCTAAATAAATTTATAAATATTTTTAATAATTAAAAGTATTTCTCAAATAATTTATCCAAATATAAAATAATTTTTTTAAAAAAATAAAATTTTACTAAAAAAATTTAATAAAAAAACTTTTTTTTATAAGTTTATCCATACAAGCCCTACACAAGCATAACAAGAAGTTTTGTACGACTATATTTAGGCATAAAAAAGTATATTAATCAAATTTCAAATAATTTGATAAATACATCAAAAATAAATTAATACAAAATGATAAGAGATCAATTTATAATTGTTTTATTCTCGTTTTCATAATTTAAAAATGTCGAATGATCTTTTCATTACCAATGTCATCTCTTTCTATGTATGTCATTAAGTAATCCTTCAACTACTCATTTCTTATACGATTATAGAGTCAATTTTTTATGATATTTATAGCAAAAAAGTTCTTTTAAAAGATGTTGTTACTACAAGCAAGATCAAAGCTAAATTCAAAAGAAGAAACATCAATAAATAAACAATTTGCTTTCCACTATCATCAAACTCTAAGAAAGATCATTAATTCCATTTGTATTTGAGAATTGATCATCTAATATAAGAATAAATTATTAAAATTCATATGTAATTGAAACAAGATAATTTTGTACTATAATGGATAAAATAAAAAATAAAAAAAAATATACTAATTTCTTACTTATCATCTTAATATAGGATCAAACTTAATAAAATAGCAGAAGCAAAAATACCTATATATCCATATAATTCTCAAAAAATTCTCAAATCGTGGTGCGGGCTTTTAACACATGGATCTGCCCCTACAAATAATCATATTTTTTATACATAATATTTTTGGGTGCCGATCAATATTGGAGAAATCGGATAATTTTGGAAGGATAAGTAAAGATACTGTTATCCAGAATATGAATTCTTCCACTAATCTGCAAATGAATTTCCAACAAATAATGTCATTATCATTTGTTATTATTATTGCAGTCTCTCTTTATTTCCCATCAATGAACGTGAGAGAACTCACCGCCTTATCCGCTTTTAGCTTTCCGAGCGAGTGGTAGTGGGAACTGAAGAAGTGATTAGATAGTATCAGAATCAGAGAGATCGAGAGAAAAACGAAAAAGCCCCGAGGCCATGGAGGTTGTTATGCAGCACCCTCTCTGTTCTACGGTTATAACCGCCAAAACTCCAAGGTGTGGACAACAACCACTCCACCTTCACCTTCCACAAAAAAAGCCCTATCCTCGTCATCTTTCTTCTTCAACGCACTTTCCATCCGTAACTTTCTGCGCCAATCTCTCCTATCCTTCTCGTTTTCCCATACCTGGTAAATTTGTGCATTTTTTTTTGAGACATTTTTTTATTCGTCCTTATTTTATTTGGTTCGTTTCTGAGAATTTATTTTTTTATTTTTTATTTTTCATTTTTTTTGTGTTTGTGGATTTTCGGCTAGTGTTGTATGCGGCGCCGGAGAACCAATTGAGCGTTGGGAATGAGGAGGACACCGATACAACTGAATGGGCACTCCAAGGTACTTTACGCCTTTAATTCTAAAGCAAATACAATAATAAGCTTAAGAAAAAAATTGATAGTTTACTTTAGTTGAGGTGATTTATGGTATAATTTAGAGGAGATTAGGTGGTATTTTTCATTCATACATCAATTATAGGACGTGACAATAGAGAAATTCTTAGGTGGTTCCAGAATCGTAGTAATCTCTTGCTCTTTACAAGTGAATGTTTGCCATATAGCGACAATGAATCATCACTGTCTCCCATTTTAATTATATATTTTTAATGCAATAGCTGAGATGATATACATATTTGATCCTATAGAGCAATAGAAATCTTTTGCTTCTGGAGCACATAAGAATTTCTCGTAGAGAAAGAGATTTCTCTTTCATAAGAATCTTTTCGTAGCCCTTTCAGATTAATGTCATCATGACCGTTACCTGCATCATTTGGTCATTAGAGGTTGTGTCCATTTTTTGTTGCCTTTTAATTATTAGGAAGCACTTAAAGCAATGACAGAGACATAATGAGACAAGGGGAGAATTGCTTATTAATATTTGTTGTTCAGTAACTGTTTCCTTTCCCAGATTGTTTGCAATCTAAAATTTTAGTTTGTTTTATAATAGGTTTATTTTCATGGCATTGGTATTGGCATAATCCTGTGGACTTCTTTAGAATTTAAGTCACTGGACACTTTCCGGTTTCCCACTCTCTATGTTCTATGATCAATATTGTATACTGCATTTTAATGCATGGATGTGTTTAATCAGAGGAAAGATGCTAAAGTAATGTCTGGATTATTTGTCATAATGTGGAGCATAACTCATTGTTGTTTGCAGATTTTTATTCCCTGAGGAAGGATGTTGAAGTTATGTCGCAGCGTGTTAAAGAGATTAGAGCATCTTCAGGTCTACAGCTATTGGAGCAAGAGCTTGCAGACTTGGAGGAGAAAGCAGCTGATAGCTCCTTTTGGGACAATCGAGCCAAAGCTCAAGAGACTCTTTCGACATTGGCTGATGTGAGAGATAAGATGAACCTGTTAAATGAGTTTAAAACCCAGGTTAGATATAATTCTTTCAATTTTCAACAGTTATTTTAGAAAACTTTACACTAAAGTGGGAAAAATTAACCTTGGCTGATGACTGCTTCAATTAAGTGGTGACACAATTCCAGCCAAAGAGTTCAACTCCCTTTAAAATTATAGGATGTCCATCTTTTTTTTTTCCTTTTTTTTGTTTTTGGTTTTTGTTTTTTTTTGGGGGGGGGGGGGTCCTAAAAAAGAAGAGAAAATTTGAGCCATAGCAGCAAAAAATGCCCTGAAGCTGTCCCATCGCTTCACTTGTCATTAATAAGACTTGTAATCTCTATTGTCTTCGGGTGGGAAGGAATGCTAGAATTTTCAACGAGACTTCTACTTTGCAGAACATTTGGGTTAGGGTTACCTTCTTAGCCTCTTTGTGTGATGTTCTGCAAATGGTTTTTTTTAGAGGTGTTTCTACGGTAGATGTGCAACCTTTTTACCTTGCTCAATCTCAAAGTTCCTACATTTTTTTTTTTTTTTGTGACGATATCTTATCCTTTCTTTATCTTTTCTTTCTCCTTAATAATTTTCTCTTTTTATCCCCAATAATAATAATAATAAAACTTGTATTCTGTGGTTACAATTAATTTGTGGATTGACTGCTGATATGGCAGCAATTGATAATTACTTACATGAATTCAAAATATACCTAATGTTTTGGATTTTATGGGTATGGGGTGTAGCAGTTGAGACTTAAATGTTTGTAAATGGCAACTTTAAAGTTGAGTTTGTGACCTGACAATTCTATATGTGATATATTGATATAATTCTAATTAATTATCCTAATTGTGTATATAGTTAATGTTAAGAAAACACAATGATAAATAAAATAAAAGGCAAAAAGAACTATCCCATCTTCAGACTTGTTTTTACAAAAATGGCTGAATAAACATTCATGATGCTTGCATGTTGTATCCAGATCTTTTTTCTTTCCTTTTTTCCCCTCTTAAGGACTTATTGGTCGAATGTTGAGTGTCTCCTCTTCTTCTGCTATACAAATTAAGCTATGTGCCAATATGGATCTTCATCGCAATGAATGTAGGTTGAGGATGCAGAAACAATAGTTAAGTTGACTGAGGAAATGGAGTCCACTGATAGAGGTCTTCTTGAGGAGGCTGCTAGTATTATTAAAGAACTGAATAAATCACTAGATCGGTTTGAGCTGACTCAACTTCTTTCTGGTCCTTATGATAAAGAAGGTGCTGTTATCTCTATTACAGCTGGTGCTGGAGGCACTGATGCACAGGTAAATATCTATCTATCTACGCAGATGCTACAATACTGGATTTGTTTCTCTCATTCCTAGTCCTAGGTCAAAACTTTATAGTCTGATATTTTTCGCTGGTAGAAGGCAAGAACTTGTACAGAAAGGAAAGCTAGAATTTATCCTTTTCACTGTCCTGACTGAATATTAACTGCAGTTACAACTTTAGAATACGATCTCTATGTCTCAAAACTGTTAACCTCTCCATGGTTTCAGGAATATGTATTCATCTCTACCAAAGCATTGACAAATAACACAGTTCATAATGTTATATGCAATCAAGTCTGGACAAGCATTCTCCTAATGTCAAGATTAAAAAATTGTCACAATGTGGCCTTGTTCCTTGTTTTGCTGATTTTTATTTTCCAAACCATTATACACAGGGCCGCCCTGTCTAGTCTGGGAAGATAGAACTTATCTACCTTTCTAGTTTCTTTTATCTACTTGCGTTTTGCTTGGAATTTGAGTACTTGGTGCTGATTCTGAGTATTCAGTTTCAACTTCTGTACGAAAATTATCATTTCCAGTGCAGGATTGGGCAGACATGCTTCTTAGGATGTACATAAGATGGGGAGAGAAACAAAGATACAAGACCAGAGTGGTTGAGAAATCCCCTGGAGAAGAAGCTGGGATTAAATCTGCCACCATTGAAGTTGAAGGTCGTTATGCTTATGGATATTTGTCTGGGGAAAAAGGAACACACCGCATTGTTCGGCAATCTCCTTTTAATGCTAAAGGTCTTCGTCAGGTAGTAACCATCCTTTCAGGTAGCTGAATGTCAGGATGCAAGATCAGCCGGTGGTTTTAATGTTATTTTTCTGGTTTTTAATGTTTAAACAGACAAGCTTTTCTGGTGTTGAAGTCATGCCCCTTCTTCCGGAAGAATCTATGGATGTTGAAATTCCTGAGGAGGACCTGGAAATTAGTTTTTCAAGAGCCGGTGGAAAAGGAGGCCAAAATGTGAACAAGGTTGAAACTGCAGTTCGGATTACGCACATCCCAACTGGTGTAACTGTTCGCTGTACAGGTTCTCCCCCCCCCCCCCCCCAACCCCAACCCTCTGCTTTGGCTCTTATTTAATCCAAAAAACTTTAGATTTTAATGATTTGAATATAGACATGGTTTACAACAGGACATTATAGCATCGTCTATTCTAGTTGTTGTTGGCACTTATTTAATCCGACATAAGTAAAATTATCTTTTTTCATGAGCCACTTGTGCTATAAGCTATTTCTAATCTGGATGAATTTCAATAATCTATGTTCTTAATTGCATGTTTTAACTTTGAATGACCATTCTGCAGAGGAAAGATCCCAACTAGCAAATAAGATCAAGGCTTTAAGCCGTTTGAAAGCCAAGCTGTTGGTGATAGCTGAAGAGCAACGTGCATCTGAAATTAAGCAGATTCGGGGAGACGCAGTTAAAGCCGAATGGGGACAACAAATAAGGAACTATGTATTCCATCCGTACAAACTAGTAAAAGATGTAAGAACCGGGTATGAAACTTCTGACATCACCTCTGTTATGGATGGCGAGTTGGACCCCTTCATCAAATCTTACCTGAAACACAAGTACAATATGACGCTATCTACAAGTGAAGTCAACTAATACCATATGTTGTTGTGGTCATAGTTCTTTTTCCCACCTATGGAGGTGATGTTTGGTGGCCGTAGTCGTGGGCCTTTGTATCCCCTTTACGGTGCAAAATTAATTTTAATTGCTGATTTATACTGCATCAGTTGTTAATATCATCTTGAAACTGAGTTGCCTATGCAATTGAACGAACTGATGCAGCTCGACACCTGCAAATCTTAAATTTAATGCGCTTTTCAATGACTGTTTTAACTTTATTTTCCATCTTCAATCTCTGAAATGTATTGTAGGTTTCGATCCTTCCTTTTAGAATAACTAGTTCTTACACATTAGTTTTTTGGCATTTTAGAAATAACGTGGACTACAACCATGGCTCCCAATTTTAGTTGCATTCAGCGGTAGAGGCGACCATTGAAATTTTCTAAACCTGTTAGAAATTTCATATACTGTATTTTGTCAATTCTCAGAAACGGTGTTTTTCAGGTTGAGAAATAACCTCTAGCAAAATTACATTTGATACAAGTCTTTGAAGCACGTGGACTGAGTTATACATGGGCATCACATTGCCTTCTTTTTTCCAAACAGTAGGCCCAAAGAATAAGTGCTTCCCTTCTCTGCAGCAGCTTCTACTCGATTTTTGCCAACCTACCAGTCGTTTATATAAGCTTATCAATGTGACAAACAGGTATTGTGACTGATGTACAATGGTCATACATAACAAACCAAGAATGTCATTAAAATTAACAATGCATATTGTAGAGATGGAAAATACCTTGTCCATGAGCCAATAACCAATAGTTGGCATGTACTGAACAAGATACATTACAGCAAGCACGGGCTGCAAAAGAGTTCAGTTTTGATCATGAAAGACCAAGGTGGCAAGCTGGAAATTGTAGTTCATGCTAATTGAAAGAATCAACAACAGTATGCCCATTATAACGGTGCATATGCATACTACTTAGCACATTTTGCATATCTATCATTTGATTCCAAATGCTAACAGGCAACAATTTTTCATATTGGTTACAACATCCAATCTTCTAGGCAGATTGAAAATAAGCTCTTAAGCTTCCAGAAAATAAAGCAAGAAAAGATATTCCCAGCGTTATACTTGAATTCATAATGTTACAATTGACAACAAACCGTTATCTTTATGTCAATTACACAGTTATGCAGAGGATCACTTGAACTCTCAACTAACATCGAATATCCACCTGTCTAAAAGGAAAAGAAAAGGAGGGGTTCATGTGAAAAGGGAGCACTTAAATCCCAAAACGTAACCAAAAGCAAGTATTAAGCATTTCGGTATATGAAATAATAACTTTGTCAACCCCCACCCATCCTGGTGTCTGCCCAACAGTATACCATCATGATATTAACCGTACTTAAACTAGACGTTTGCGAAGAAAATCATTATCTTGGTTGAAAAGTGAACCTATGAAGGCACTAAAGTTGAAAAGAGGAGGAATATTCAAACAGAAATAAAATTCTAATATCAAAGCTTTTACCTGATATGATATCCAAGCTTCCTTTAAGCCATGGGTTGTGGCAATAATAGTCAGTTCTGCACACCTTTCCGATGGCACACGCCTCTGTCAAGATAATTTTATATAGTAGAAAATGAACTTTCAATTATTCAAATAATGTATCCAGAGCAACAACACACAACTGGAGTTCAAGTAGACAATGGTGACATGCAAACCAACATACAAAGGGAAGAGGATACTGTGTAAATTCAGGATCTTGCTCAATGCTGCTTCTCCTTAATCGATGTTTCTTTTTTTAATAATAAAATCAGAAATTTTTCTGTACTTTTAGTTTTGTTTTCATTTAGCAAACATGAGACCAGTAAGCACTATGCTTAGCTTTAAAGAATCAATGCAACATGTGCCTGCTATAAAATTTCATTCATCCTTGCAAAGCACATATCTATAAAACTAGAAAATAGTACTTGTTAAGTGTCAAAAAATCGTGATTTAGCATTCAGTGGATAAGAAGTTTCTAAAGATACATGTATTACGGATATGGTGGGAAGAAAACAACAGAAAACAGATTCTAGTTGTGTCTTTCTTTGCACTAGTAAAAGAAGATGAATTGGCAAAGGAATATACCTCAGATGGAACCCTCGATCCAGCATTATTTGATGTTGCTATTGGACCAGGACAGATAACAGTCACCCTGATTCCTTGCTGACAGAGCTGCCACCATAAAATGATTAGTATGCATGTCATGACACGTACTGTATGATAAAAAAATAAAAACAACCTCTGCTGTATCCATCTTTTCTTCTCTTTGGAGAAAAATTATGCATCTTATCTTCCAGTATTTTAATATAGTAAGGTTTATTGCGGTCAGTTGCTTCCCTCTTATTTCAAAAGATAATGAACATTATCTACATACCTCGGAACGCAAGGAATTGAAGTACCCATTTAGAGCAAATTTAGAAGCAGAGTATACAGCCTGACCAGGGGCAGGTGTCTTTCCTGCAGCACTGCTCATCTGATAGTAAACAGAGAACAAAATAACATCAATCTATGAACGGAAAATGGGATTAAAAGCAATATCAAATAAGCTCTCTAAAATTAGGTCTCTTACTTATTAGCAGTGCATTAGTCATAAGCACAGCCAGAAATTATTGCGCCCAAAATATAAAAAAATATGCCTATGTGATTCAACCAAACAGTTAGAATTATGATTGTCCATGCAAGGATATCATGTAACTGAAAAGCTGATTAGTTACGACTCTCTTCTTTTGCATTGCACAAGTCTCAGTTAATAAACAAATTCAGTCACAAACATCTTCTAGTAAGCTCGACATGATGTAGTTTCTAACCACTAGATATACCTTTGCCAGCCAGAATCCATAACCAAAATAAGATATCAGAAAAATTCCCACATACCACCACAAAATGACCTCGCCTCCTCCTCAACATAAAAGGTGCCAAGAGCTTTGTAAGAGTTATTGTCCCCAGAACATTGATATCAAATGTTGCCTAATCAAGATAAAAAGGGTAATACAAAACCTCAGAATATAGCTTTCAATGGTTTAAAGGAAAACTAAGAAAGAAAAAAAAAAAAAAATCCGTGGTAAAGTAAAGCGTTGGTGAATAAGTAGCAGGAGCGAGACTCTCATTTATGAGATACCTTGAGACCTTCCTCCGTTACATCTAAAGCCGATGATTTCTGCGAAAAAATAAAAATAATTTCATAATAAATTCAATTGAAGAAGCATATGATGAAAGAAGAATTATTAAAATAGTTAAGTTCAGAGAAATTCATCAACTCTCACAAAAGGCATAACTATAACATACTGGCATGTAATGATGTGCAAGCATTTCATTCCATTTTCTCAATTCTACTGTTCAGTCAATAAAGATAGTTGCTACAAGTATACTGACTTGCAAACAAACCTATCAAAAACATAGCAATCACATATAGGTTTTGTTTCCTTATGAAATCTAAGCATTAGATAAAGGAATCATTTACTTACGGGGCGCTCAAAAGCTGCATTATGGATCATATAATCAACACCAGAACCGGGAAAAAAGGATTCTGCTTTCTCAACAGCCATCCTAAGCGATTCCTCTCCAGATGCCAAATCCAAGGGCAAAATCTTGACTTCACCAGGTGCATGTTTACCTGGTGGTATTCAACATGCTTATTAATAGATCATGGCATGAGTCTATATCATCGTTTGTGCATGGACATAAGATGAATACATGATACCTTTCAGCTGTGTCCTTACTCGCTCTAGCTCAGCTTCATTCCTTGCAGAGATTATTAGCTTGGCCCCTAAACTTGCAAGTTGGTTTGCTAGAATCTCACCTACATACACACAATTGAAGAGAAGAAAAGGACAGAATTAGTTATGCAAACAAAATTAATCACAAAGAAGGAAAACATTCTGGCAATTACATAACTGTAGTAAAGCAATCTTTCTATAGTGGTAAAAAAAAAAAAAAAATTAAGCACAAAGAAAAAATTCTGCAATAAAATAAAAAATAAACAGTAGATCTGAAAACTGGTATCATACGCCATTGCATGATTTATCAGATCAAAACACTAGCTCAAAGATGATCAATAAGCAAATTAAGTTGGGAACCAAAGGACGCAACATGAAGATTTTAATTCATCAACCATCCTCCATTAAATCATATGAAGTTATTTAATTTCATTTCATTCCACTTATCAAAGTGATTCCTGAGAGAATTTGAATTCGAGTGGCAAATAAACCACAAAATTTAGATTCCTTCCTGCTTGCAAGTGTTGTTTTATATGTATTTATGCAATCTTAGTATCACATAAAGCCTCTTGCACAAATGCAGATTTAAGTCCAATAATACCATGAACCAGTCAATCTAATATGAAAATATAGAATAGTGAAATTAAAAGAAGAAATGAAAAAACAGGTCTAGTTATAAATACCAATCCCACGGCTAGCACCGGTAATCCAAACAACCTGGAAAAAAAAAAAAAGAAATATGAAAAGGCAAAGTCATTTTATTTAAGAGATAATAAGAAATGAACAAGTGAAGAGCATTTTGTTCTGCTAGTTTCTAGCATTAAGAATTAGGTTCACATAGTCACACCTTATCTTCAATTTCTTCGCGTTTTGGGTGCTTCTTAGACATCAAAGTGAAATCACCTAACAAATCGAAAAACAAACACAACTAAGAATAAATGAATAATGAATGTCAAGTATAATAGAGACATAAATTAGAAAGAGCTTCGAGATAATAAATAACGGAGGAAGAGAGTGAAACAAGAAATACCATAAGCGGTGACGAATTTGAATAAAAATAACGACAAAATGCTCACGAAAAGTAACACCACCACCATCAACATCTTCTTCCTCACTATCGCACTCTCTGTGGTAATTGCTCGCTGTTGCTGTTAGAATTAGAATAGAATAGAAGCTTTAAGGTGATTTTTGTTTGCTGATAGTTTCGAGGCATGAAACTGAATTCGTTATGTTCTGTGTGATTTGAGTGTGACCTTATGCGAACCCAAGGATTGGATACACCGGCTTACTCTCAGACCGTCCGATTATCTGCTTCTGACAACACTTGGTAAAACCAGTGACTAACTAGTAACTAGATTTAGCCCTAGAGAGTGAGAAGATTCGTAAATGTGAAAAATGAAGAGTTAGCCACTTATGGATTATTTAATAAGGTTATTAAATTAAGAGTTATTAATCTTTTATTTTTTTATTTTACAAATTTCTTCATTTTAGAGAATTTTTTTCCTAATAACTACTAACTAATTAAAGGCTTAATGTGCCGTTTGGTTATTTTTCCGCATGCAATAAGTTCTTAACTTTATAAGTATATCTCTAAGTTGGTCCTTAATCAAATATTGGGAGATAAAGTAATATTTTAAAATTTAAAAGTTTATTTGATATTTTTTATTATTCAAAATATAAGACATTTTATATGTTTAGAAATCAAAATATCCTATGTTTTGAATAGCGATAGATTTTGAGCGGATTTTTCACTCTTAACAGACTATTTTATCTCTTGATATTTAGAAAATTTACTCTAACTTTATTTTTTGTTGGGATTAATGAGAATTTGCATAAAAAGAAAGAAACTCACTCCAAATCAATACCGTGATATGTCTTTAATCTTAAGTCATACCAACATATAAAGAAAAAATGGATCGTATAAGCTAACCTTAGTTGATTTTAAGTTTATTGAAAAATAAATAGTATCACACACATTAGGTTTTGCTTATTTTATTTAAAAAAATTATTTTTGAAAATTGCATAAACTATTTGAATAAGCTATTTGACAAAAAATTAGAATAAAATTAAAAATATTCAATTTTATTTTTTATTTTGAAAAACAAATAAGAATTGCCTTGAAAAAGATACTTTTCCCTTTCAAATCAATTTTGACAACTGTATTAAAAATACCTTCGCTTGAAAGAAAAATAATCAAAACACATTATGGTTTCCTCTCAAATGCATCCCATAAATATGGTGCATGATGCATCTTGAGGGTATAGCCTATACCTATATTTAGCTACATGCAAAAATTGTAGTTAAATGACAATTAGAATGCGGCTAAATGAGATAAAAATGTGGCTAAATAAAAATAAAAGTGTGGATAAATCCTTAATGCTACTTTGTCTCACCTTTGCAACCCGTCATTTTTTCCACTATTGTGACCACCCTCATGGCTCCCTTGTTAATGTCACGGCTCCCTATCGGCCATCTCATGGCCGCCCTCGCAGCCATCATCCACTATAAGTCGCGATCAACTCGCCACCAATCAGCCATGATAGTATCGAGAGCAATGTGGCCATCTGCCCTCTTCGCGACAACTCGTGGCTGACGGGCATGGATGGGTCACGACACCAGTGGTTGAAGTGGTAGTCGAGGAGCCAAACGTTGGATAAGGGGATGTTGTTGATGGAGCTGTCGATGACGTAGATGGCGGAGCCGAAGACGGCACAGGTGGAGTTGACGATGGCGTAGGTGGAGGCAACGATAGGGGAGGGAAGGGGAACGAGGAGGGCCAGCATCGAACTATAGAAGAAAATTGAAACAGGGAGAGAGAAGAGAAAATGGTGGTGGGAGCGCGGTGCGCCCAACTTTCTACACAGGGTGCATCACGCACCCTATTTTATAGGGTGCATGGCAGCAAGCACCACACATTATATGTTCCCTGTGTATCCTATTGTCTTTGTGAATACGGGTAATGTGCTGGTGCTGCCCCATCTTTTTGTATGAATGGCATAGGTTAGTTCTTCCCAACAAAAAAATAAAAAAAAAAAAACACGTTTTCATTTCCAAAGGTCGATAAGTAGGGCAGACATGGCGAGAGGCCCAAAAAGAAAAAGCGTTGGGCTGGGCCTAACAACGTGTGAAGCCCAAAGCAGGTCAGGGTTTGGGAATTGAGAGCATATTATCATCAGTATTCATCACTTTCAGCTGGGAGTTACTGAGAACCGAGAGGTTTTAGGTTTGATCGATTGGATTAGCAATGGCGGCGAGGAGGGTTGCTGGATTGCCTTTGATGAAGTACCTGAGAGTGCAGGTGGTGGATGCTCGTGCCCTTCCCCACGCGCCTTTGAGGCTCGCACCGAGCGTGTTGCTCCGCCGCTTCTCGGAGGAGGTGAGGGGCTGCTTCCTCGACAAGTCCGAGGTCACGGATCGCGTCATCTCCTGCGTCAAGAACTTCCAGAAAGTTGATCCTTCCAAGGTTCCATTTCTCGCTCTTAAATCTGATTCGATTCTCATTCTGTCTCGAAATGGATTGAACCCGCATTTTGATCCGTGAAATTATGAGAATCGAGCTTTTAGGTCCTTACATAGATTAATTTTAACTAGTAATAATAGAAAATCACGGACTAATTAAATTTAAAAAAAAAAAAGAAATGTCAGGGACTTCAAATTAATTTCTTAAAATTAGTGACTACTGTGATCGATGTTTTGCGATTTCAGGAACTATAATGAGGTTTACTTGATAAAATATTTCATTTGTGTTTTCAGTTGTTATTTTCGACATGATTCTGGATTTTTTTTAAAGCAGATTAAGGACCGGGTTGTTTTTGCTTTTAATTAAAAGATAAGAATATAAGATATTAACATAAGCTTTTGTTTTGTTTCAAACAAGTAGAAGGTTTAAACCTAGAATAAAAAAGTGGTTATAGTGCTTTTCTCATACCGAAATATTTTATGAAGGAGAAAGGCCAAATCTTAGAAGTTTTCTTGTACTAAGCTTGAGCAAATGCATCCTAACTTACTGCTCTTTACTTCCGGTATATTTGCAGTTGGGTTTGCTTATAGTTATAGCTAATCTATTATCAAAATTAAATGATAGATTATGATACTCCCATTTTTTTCTTGAAAAAAATAAAATAAAAATGGTTGGTTTGGTTAATTCCTCACTTAGTGGGATAAGGATTTGTTGATGTTGTTCTTAATTGAAGGGAATAATGTGAGTCTGTTGAGTTTGTGTTTAGACTTTTGGGATTTCTTGATTTCTGGATCCTATTTTCTATGGAGTTCATTGTGAATTGCTACTTACCTGAAAAGCTCTATCCCCCTTTTCAAAATCAATTCATGTTAGGTCGAGTGGAATCAAGTATTTGAGTTCCCTTCAATTTTTCCCTCCATTTATTGACAGATAACTATGATGAAAGATACTTTTCATTGCAAAGGCCAATGAAATGCTACATGAAATGAGCATGTGGGTTCAATCTATCAGCAAACTTTTTCCTCTAATTTATGTATTGATATACATGAAACTTTACCATCTTTTTTTGGACAAAAGAAACTTTAACCATCTTATTGGGCAAACTTTCTTGATTTTTTTTTTCCCATTGCCTTTTATAAAGAAGCAAAGATTTTGTAGCAGTCCTTTGTTTATGTTGTGCTCTAGTGTAGCTGGTTGGAAAGGAATGCTAGAATTTTTAATGCTTCATTTTCGACCATTGACTTTATTTGGCATAGGATTATTTTTTTGACGTTTCTTTGGTGCTCTGCTCATAGTTTGTCTAATGATGTTTCTTTATCTGCCATTCAAAGAGATTGCGATGCTTATAGTTGCATGGTCTAACGAGGTAGGATTAGTTGTCAATTTTGGTTTCTTTATGAGGACATCTCATCCTCTTCTGTACTCTTTTCTTCTTCTATCAAAGTGAAAAAAAATTCTTGATTTTTGTTATTGGTTTCAAAATATCCATTTCTAATGTTAAATTTTATGTATGGGCTTGTTTTCCTTACATTTTCCAATATGCTAGTGCATGCTTTGAGAATTGAGACATACTTGTTCTGCCCTCTCTCTCTATCTCCCTCTCTCACAGTAGATAGAAAAGAGTGAGTGCCGTTTGTTCCTGTTACTGTCATTCAATAAAAGTAAACTAGGAGGTGAATTTAAAAACTGAATCATTCATCAGAACAAATCTCAGTATTTACAAGGTTCTCTAAACACATGAACAGGATTCATTCTCCCTATTACTGCTAGAATTCTTTTCTCTACTTTTGTAATTTAAAGATATTTTTGTTAATATGGAGCCTATACTTTTTGTGCATTTGTCAGGTTACCCCAACTGCTCATTTCCAAAATGATCTTGGATTGGATAGTTTAGATGCAGTAGAGATCGTCATGGCTCTTGAGGAAGAGTTTGGGTTTGAAATTCCCGATAACGAAGCAGACAAGATCAACTCAGTTAAACTTGCAGTTGACTTTATTGCATCTCATCCTCAGGCAAAGTAGGGCAATCCATGAGGGCCGGTGTATAATTTTTCTTTTGTTTCTCGTGATGTAGTGTAGAACTATCAATTTTCAGACAATTTTTCCTCCTCGTTTGCCTCTAAAATGCAACTTTATTCTCTTATCCCTCTAAATCCCATAAGAATGTTAGCTGGATGTCCCAGCTTGAATGCTACTTCGCTTTTGGTAGGATTGGCATCTCAGAACTTTATTTTCCCTCAATATTCATGTCAATAAAAATGTGTGTTAAATTTCTAATTATAAAGTATATTGAGGTCTGGAGTTGCCCTATGCAGCTGTTCCGTTGCATTATGCTATCTTCTTTTGCTTTGTTCACTTTACAGTGTTATGGGAAGGATATTACTTTATCTGTAATAGTTTCCCTTATTGTGTATCTTCATCTTTGATAATTGATGATGCATTTTGTTTGGTCTTGCTTATGGGGAAAAAAAATTAAAAAAAGGCAATGAATTGTTACCTGTTCAAAGAAGACTTGCTCTTTTCTGAGAATACATACAGCATACATAGACATCCTTTGACATTAGAGTCCTAACCTCCAGGTGATTTGATGTTTTTTGCCACATGGATTTGTAGCTGAGAATGAAAATTTTGTGGAAGCCAATACCCTTGTGTTTAAATGGACATACAAGCTGAGTTTAGCCAAGTATGGATATGCAACCTATATCCCTTTAATGGGGATATAGGTAATTACTTGTCCAAAACTCAAGTAGAATGTTTGCCTATTACGGTAGGTGGAAGATTAATGATTTATTAGCATAGTGGTACGGAAGTGAAGGCGCTTAAATTACCCCCAGCCGTCCATTAACTCGAACGTTGCATAGCTACAGGTTGTGAGGCTTAAATCAGAGAATATATCCAAAATCTAACAGTATCCCCAGGTGTTGTATACCTTAAAGAGCTCTTTACTATATTATGTTTGTGTAAAATTTTTCTGGTGAAAAATTATTTTTTTATTGAAGAAAATCAATTTTCATGTATTTGAATAATATTTTAAAAAAAATTAAATTTTTAAGAAAATTTATATTCAATTTTTTTTGAAAGAATTGAAATAAATAATTTTTTAAAAAAATTAGTTTTCAATTTTTTAAGTTTTGTAATCACCTTTTTTTTTAAAAGTCGAAACAAACTAACTCAATATTCCTGAGGTGTCGATTGCTGCGCACATTGATTTAATCATTTATACTAGCTAATTTGATTTAAGGATCAATTAAACAATAATAGAAGAGCCTCAAATCGTCACCTATCAATCTATTTAACGTTTAGTGACATTAGTTTTTGATTGTACAATCACATAAATACGATTAACTTAATGTCATTTTTAATTCAGCTTAAATATAGTTAGTTTAAATTTAATGATTGAGAAGTTTTTATCAAGATACGAGTTCACTTCTAAAGGACAACTTTAATCCACATGGGAAACTTTGAAATTGCCTTTATAATCTTCATGTCCCCATATCTCTCTTTCTAATGAAAATTTGACATTTGTAACATCATATAACATTATCTATATTTCTTTTTTATTTTAATTTAGATATACTGACAGTATAAAAGATTTTTTGTATAGTTAATTAATCATATTATTTTATTTATATGACTATTCAACTAGTGAGTATGATATTCAATCATATTTACTTATATAGCAAGATATATGGGGAAGATTTAATTCATTCAAATTAAATTCTTTCTTCTTAAACTAATTTTCATTGAGGAATTGAGAATGAAATAGGAAAATGAGACAGAAATTGAATCCATGTCTTCATGTCATGCCCATAATCCACGAACACATTTCATAGTGGCAAATGGTAAATTTTTATAGCCTCTGGTGGTGTTGGTAGACTAAGCCCAAGTGAAGTTGAGTGGACTTGGGGGTTGACTGTCGTTGTCATTGACAATTCAAACGCGTCCCTTGAGTCGTCTGGGAAGGTTTATGGAAGCACCTTATTTTGCCTTGTTGCTTGGTTTGATGACTTTCATGAATCATAAGGTCTCGTAGACTTTGACTTAGAAATTCTTTCATTTAAAAAATTTACCCAAAATATAAAATGACAGAGAAAAATAACAAAGATATTGAACCATTGGATGTTGCTACGTCGAAATTGGCCATCCATTGGACAATTTTTAACACCAATTATGCTTTTTCAAGGCATTAACTTCCAATGATCAACATCATGTTTCTTTTCCAAGTAGGGAACACGCCAAAAAGCTTAAAGCTAAAAAAAAGAAAATAAAAAAATTTCTCAAAGCTTATTTTTGTTTTAGCTTTGTTAAAGACTTGATGTTTTAACCGTTGCTAGTACTGCGTGGCATATGAGTAATTAAGAAGGCATGAGCGGGCAAAGAAGTAGGAAGTTCCTCTATAAGTAGCTCCACTCTGCCACTTGAACTTGGCATTGCCAAATGGCGAATAATGCATTAACTGAGTTGAAGAAGATTGCTTTGTTTTGCTTTGTGCTAATACATGTTTCGGTTTCTGAAATCATTTTTGAAGAGCGCTTTGATGGTAAGTATTTTCGTTGCTCTTGATGCTTACTTTTATTATTGTTATTACATATGTCTAATTGGTTGAGTTTGGTTAGTGAGTGATAACTGATAAGTTAGTTACTTCATGGTAATTGGTTAGATGATTTTGGTTAGTTATATTTTTAGTTCTTTCTCTACTACTTTATAAGCAACTTTATGACTAGTGTGCAATTCTCCTTCAACAAATTTTAGTTTCTCAACTCATCACTCTTCCCTCAACTTTGCTCTTACCTACCATGTTTTTTCCAACAGCAACTTCTATAATGATTATAACTTGTTTGGAGTTCTCTTTGGAGAAATCAAAAGTTCAAAACTAAAACTAAGAAGTCAACCAAGAGTCAAAGCAAATATGTGGTGTGGAATTCAGCTTATATAGTTTGTAGGGTGTTGTTGGTTTTTCATTGATGATATGATATATGGTCATTCATGTGTTGGATTTTTGTTAGATGGATGGCAAAGCCGCTGGGTAAAATCAGATTGGAAAAGGAGTGAGGGGAAAGCTGGTTCATTCAAACACACAGCTGGAAAATGGGCTGGAGATCCTGATGATAAAGGTACTTTTTGTTTTTTAGTACTGCCACTTTAATATGCTTTTGCTAGTTGCTAGGCATGAAATGCCATTTGGATTATTAAAAGTTATTGACAGTATGTTTACACAGTTGAGGATGAACATTTGCATTAAATATATTAAATGGTTTGTCGTTGAAATGAACCTTCAATTCAACTATATCCAAATTAATTTATTTTTTTCCTTTCTCAGTGTATAAGGCTGGACTAGGGTAATAATGACATTTGACCACAAAATATCCATGAAATAGTTACTCACTTAGTGTATCTGTTAGCTCACTTAGCTGTAAGCCTATGACAACATGTTGGAGTTATTTCTTTCTTTTTTTAAAAAAAAAAATAAGTATAAGGGATTTTTAGCTCGTTTGGGAGCCATTATCTGGATTAAAAAAATAAAAAATAAAAGTGCCTTTTATATTTTTGGATAGGTTTGGGTAAAATGTTTTAGAAAAAGCATAATCACTAGAAAAATCACAAAAAGATCTTTTTCGAGAACCTCATCCAAACGAGTCTTGTGCAATTTTCATAACAGAGTGTAGGTTTGTGTAGTAAATGCAAAATGCAGATAATGGAAGAGTAGCTTCCTCCAATAATAACTATAACAAGAATACTGATTCTGGTATTTATGATGAAAACTAAATTAATGAATTCACTTTACATTCTGAGGGACTTGTAGTTGTTTCCTTTCCTTAATATGTGCACTGTGTGGGATTTGTAGGCATTCAGACATCTAGTGATGCCAAACACTTTGCCATCTCTGCAAAGATACCAGAATTCAGCAACAAGAACAGAACATTGGTCGTCCAGTATTCTATAAAATTTGAGCAAGATATTGAGTGTGGTGGAGGTTACATAAAGCTCCTCTCTGGATTTGTCAATCAAAAGAAATTTGGCGGGGATACTCCTTATAGGTGTGTTGCTTATTCCACATTCTTCACTTTGTTTATGCTTCTTGAATTATACCAAGTGAACAAATATCAATCTGCAACCTAAATAATCTGACCCTTGAAAAATATTAATCAATTTTCATTATTTCCTCTATTGTATTAATGACATTTAGAAGCCTAAGTAAACTAAAGAGAATATAAATTACAACCAAAAGGAAACAAAAACTGAACAAAATGGATGTATCTTCGTTTACGTTCTTTATTCGCATCTTCCATAAAAAAGGATGTTGCACTGACAAATTCTCTACAGCTTTATGTTTGGACCAGATCTATGTGGCACAGATACAAAGAAGCTCCATGTCATACTCTCCTACCAGGGTCAAAATTATCCCATCAAGAAGGACCTGCAATGTGAAACTGACAAGTTAACTCATTTCTACACATTCATTCTCAGGCCGGACGCCTCATACAGTGTCTTGATTGACAATAGAGAGAGAGATTCAGGAAGCATGTATACAGATTGGGATATTCTTCCTCCACGAAAAATCAAAGATGTCAAGGCAAAAAAGGTTTCGCATTGAGCTGTTTAGTCAACTTCTGATATTGTCCCTTTAGCATGACATGATGCTTTTACTGTTCTGAGTATGTTGTAACAATATACTCAGTTAAGATTTCCTGTTTTACTATATAGAGACTTAACTTATCCCATTCAGATTCTATTGTTGAGATATCTTTTATGTTCTAGCAATGACTTGCATTTTGAAACTAAAACATCTTCAAACTCGCAGCCTAAAGACTGGGATGACAGGGAATACATTGAAGACCCTGATGATGTCAAGCCTGAGGTATCCAAAAGTTCTAGCTTTCCCTTAATGATAAGTGAACAAGGGATGGTGGTTTTAGTGCATGAGTATCACAAACTCATTTATATGTTTATTGGTGTTGCAGGGATATGATTCAATCCCAGCAGAAATTCCTGACCCAAATGCTAAAGAGGTTAGTTTACTGGGAACTCCCATTGGGATGATAGCTGCATCCTCAATTTGCCACTCTGTATTCTTTTTTCTTTTTTCCATTTCCTCTTAGTTTCTTTCTTCACTGGTTTGATGCATTATTTTTGTTTTCCAATGCAATGTGATGAGATCAATGAGGAAAGAATGAAGAAAAAAAAATCTTAATACTTTTTCTTCTTTTTAATTAGCCTGAGAACTGGGATGAAGAGGAAGATGGTATCTGGAAGCCAGCAAAGATACCAAATCCAGCATACAAAGGACCATGGAAAAGAAAGGTTTGTTGATCAAGTTTAGGGAGCTAAACAATATGGCTGCAAGCATTAGTTTTTTCTGTACTCTCTTTCCATTGTCTTTCATCAGCCATTATTATGTCTTAGATGCAACCTTCATGTTGACAGAAAATCAAGAACCCTAACTACAAAGGGAAGTGGAAAACTCCATGGATCGATAATCCAGGTATGTTCAAATGTATCCTTATGTTCTTTGTAATAGATTAGTATATACTACAAACTTTCCTGCATACTAGGGAATGCTTAACTTTCATTTTTTACTGTATCAGAGTTTGAAGATGACCCTGATCTTTATGTGTTTAAGCCTGTCAAGTATGTGGGCATTGAAGTTTGGCAGGTATGATGAATGTAAACTTCCAAATTTAGTGATGGCTTGTTAGATTATGCTGTAGACATTTTTATTTATTATCTTCTCTCTACCAACTGCAAAGCCAGTTGGCCAGAATTGGTGGCAGCAGTAAATGAAATTAAGCCAAATATTGTGGTTCAGGTGAAAGGTGGCTCAGTTTTTGACAACATTTTGATTTGTGATGATCCTGATTATGCAAGACAAGTTGCTGATGAAGTGTTTGCCAATAAGGATGTGAGTTTTTCTTTTTGACTTGCTTGGAGTGAAAATATGTAAGTTGTTGACATGAACATAAGAGGCATTTGCCAAACAAGCACCTGACAGCCTTATTTGGATGACAATTGGCAATAGGGTATACCTTGAACACAAAAGATATATTAAGGGAATCAATTGGGAAAAAAAAAAAAATTAAAAGAGAGGACTGATATGAGGACAACTTTAAAATGTATGATATAGAAGCTTAGTTAAGCCTTTTGTGGAGTTATATGTGATATGCTTCAAAAAATGTTGATTTTTTCAAATCAAGTGTATTTGATTCTCCTTAACATGTGTCTCCTCTTAGGCTAAATGTTAACATGACCCTTGTTTTTTGGCATCTCAGATTGAGAAGGAGGCTTTTGAGGAAGCAGAAAAAGTGAGAAAAGCCAAAGAGGAGGAGGTATACATGGACATACACTTGCGAGTTCCATCATCTGTCTTGAGCCATCCAGATTTCTTTTCCAGAATCTAAACCCTTTTTTTCTTTCAGGAGGCTCAAAGAGCAAGAGAAGAAGGTGAAAGGCGGAGGCGAGAGAGAGGTCATGATCGACGATACCGGGACAGATATAGAGACAGATACAGAAGGGTTTGTCTCATGCCTGAACGCCTTCAATTTTTATTCTTTTCTTTTTTGATGAATCTTGATTCCCTATTGAGGGTAAGACAAATGGGGTAGATAGGAATAAAACTTCCATTTCTATAGCAGTACAGAAGTCATTAAGTTCTTTTAGCAATTATACATATTATGACTAACCATTTGTAGAGTTGAATACTGCCTCATGCCCCTGACACAAAAAGGTTTAGTTGGGATTTTTGGTAGAGATTGAACTAAATCTAAATAAAAATGCCATTGGTGAAAGAGTAAAAGCAATAGAATGAACTGGTATATTGTTTCTCATGCCTTGATGACTTTGGCAGCTAACTATTCTGAGACTTAATCCTCATGAAAAACTTGTATAAGGAATTATGATGGAGTGGTTATATTCTGCATGAATGTTCTTCTGAAATGAAAATTTTAAAAGAGAATAAAATTCTGCCGCACATAATGGCTATATATGGGTTGGATTTAGATGCTTATTTCATCTTACTTTTCTTTTCCCTGTCTTGCAACAATGATAAACTTTTCTTCTTACACAAATTGTTTTCTGATGTGCAGCATCGCCATGATTATGATTATCATGTAAGTAGCAATTTTCCAGTATTTCTTCTTTCTAATGCTAATCAGATTCATAGAGATAGAGGTGGCATTTTGATGATCAATCACCACATTTGTTCACTATTTTTTTCTTTTTTTAATCTTGCCTGAAACACGATTCCAACTTTTCATATCATAATAACATTAATTAAAAGAATAAAGTGGAGGAAGATGCTATCTTGTCTGTAATACTACTAAAAATGGCTTTCTTTGATGTGCAGGATGAGCTCTGATGGGATAAGGTGGCCTTCTTTCCTGTCTCATTGACAAGAATTTCTGGATTGTTATAAATTATTATTACACGGATATTGGTGTTACATTCCACCTCCTGTTAGTTTCTTGAAGAAACTCCTTTAAAATAATCTGTTTGTCGCCCCCCCCCCCCTTTTTTTTCTTTAGCTCTGCTTCCTTTTTAGTTGGCATCCATTTATAACAATCCAAATTGCCATTGATACAAAGCTTGCTGCAAGGGCTATTGTGATGTGCACGAGTTTTCTAAGGAACATTGCTACGTTCTTAGTATACCATCCTAATAAATATTTATGAATATTTTGATTGAGGAACCAAAATTATAAAAAAAAAAAAAAAAAGGTAGTATAATTTCTATAGTTCATGTATAATTCAAAGTTCAGTAAATATGCTTGACATTGCAGCACTCTTAGGCAAAAATAAAATATATTCCTGTTTACTTTGGTATGATTGCCATAAACAAAATCCGAATACTTGTGGGTAAACTCTCATAAGACTAACCGGTTATGTTAATTGTTTAACATTAACCAGAATCCTCTCAGTGGTGCACTCAATCAAATGCCAACAATGGAAAAAATGGTCCCAAAATTGGAATCAACCCGACAAACCTTATGCAAAAACAGGATTATAGCTTATGCTCATGCCTTCTCATCAAATTTTATTCCCACCTTTGAGCTCTTTTCTGCTCAACTGTTTATTTCTCTTTCAACCAATCTCAGTGATATCTGTGATTGATGAATTCAAGTACGGCTATTGCACATACTCAATTTGACCACTTCAATTGGGAACACAATGGAGATGTCTAAATCTCCCAAGGTACATTTAGAATAAAGTTCTCGTTTCTCAAAACGAATTAACAGATAGAACAAATAAGCCTAAGTTTGTCTGTGATTCCATCTTAGAGTATATCAACAAGGTCTAGTAGAATAAATGACACCACACCAGCATCATTAGATTTCCCTCTTGTAATGAATACTACGCTCAGAGTCAGAAAGGGTGGTTGAATACTAGATATAAAGGTTCAGACAGTTATAGATCATCTAATTGCATTCTCAGTTTATTCTTTATCAGTGAGGCAAAGTGCATTAACACACTATCAATGCAGAAAATGCTCTACTCGAGTTATTATTACTCTCTGTAGCAACCATGCAAACTGATAGTCGTGTCAAAATTTCAATATAACATTGTTAAAACTCAAAATCTAATTGGAAAATTCTAAGACCACTTTTCAAAGCTTACAAGCAAATCAGATGAAAACTTTTTTTTTTTTTTCCAAAGCTATTAATATGCAATTAAAGTTGTTCTAAAATGTTACAAAAACAAAGAGGTCAACCTAAGATTCCATTCATTACCAATGTCCTTAAATAATGCCTCCTCGGGTAAAAGGAAGCCAACTTATCATCTTCTCCACACGGCAGTATTTGCTCCGCGCTGTACTGCAGATCCTGGCTGCTGCTGTGCCTGAGCACCAGCTTGCCCACCCGCTGCCTGTTCCTCAGGCATATTCATTGCTTGGGTGATGGCATTCATTACAATGAGTCCAAGAGGGATCAAGTACATCCACTGGCATTAAGACAGGTTCCAGATGAAAAATTTAATTCAGAAAGATTAGAAAGATGCATGTGTGTGTGGAAATTCTGATTATTTTCATTACCATCTGAAAATCTAACTAAGGCATCTCATCAAATAACCAGCAGTTTTCTAGCTTGAGTTAAATGAGCTTTAATACTGAGACTAAGAGCTTCCTCTAAGTTAAATGGATGATTGAATTGACTGCATAAGCACCGACGCACCTCCACAGCATTTACCAAATCAACAACATATGACAAGACTAAGTGAAAGAATGATTGATTAGAAAACATTAGAACACTTGTCAATTCTAGCTTCTTGCAAGTTATAATGTAGAAGAAATGAAACTGGCCAAACTTCAAAAAAACAAATAGCAGTGGACAAGAGTGAAGCCAGACAAGGCCCTATATACAATGGCAAATGGCAATTTCATCGATTCTAAGCAGACTTTCTACTACACCAGTAATAAATATGTGAGAAAGCCAGCATTATGCAGATTTAAATTTCATTTTTTCACAGAGAGAAAAAAATAAAAAGAAAATTGAACCTATTTTCTGTATTTTCTTTTGGGTAAATACTTATCAGAAATTTTAAAAGATTTTCCATAGCTGAATGCTCCTTTGGCAGTCATGCTCCAGGAACACTATGTATACTGCTTTTCTGTTACTAGTAGTAATATTAAAAGGAGGAAAAAAAAAATGAAGGAAGTAAACAAGAGTGAAATTCTCAATCATAACATATACCTTGGTGCTCGTTCACTGTTCTTCAAAATAGTGCGTGACTTGAAAGACCACCTTGCAGGCTAAAGCCAAAAAATAAAAAACATGTATAAGGTTTACAGTATAAAGTCCAGCAATTGACAACAGATTTTAAGTTTTCACCAGTAATGAAATAGACTTGAAGCCATGGCCATTAGGGTTTTCTCACACCTGGTTACTTTTAAGAACTGAGGACAGGTTGTGCCATAGCAGATTATAAAATAAACCACAACAAGTGTATGAAGTCTTCAGGTTGAATAAACTCAATTCTAAAGGTTCCATGCATGCTAATTTTACTCTCTCAAACAATCACCGAGCAAGAAAGTAATATACTAACAAGGTAACCCTCTGAATTGTCACCTGTCAGGTTTTGAATCTAATCACAATTTTATCTTAAAGTACAAGATTATAAAATTACCCCTCGACTGTGTAATGTACAGGCCTGACATACTATCATTCTAAATGATTAAACAAATAACTGCATACATAGCAAAAACAAATAACAACATCGAATAATTTCTGTATTATATCATTACATATAAGTCAAGGAAAGTGATAGCATCAGTGACTCCTTGTACAACACAAGTAATTTGAATACTAGATGGCTGTTCTACCTTTTACACTAGTCAACTACATGTGTTCAAAAGAAGAGAAGCAAGAGGAGAAGAAAATAGACGGGAAGAAAACAATATGTTTTAAAGTTTTAAAGTTGAGTTATGCTCAATGAACACCAAGTAAGTGCAGTTGTCAAAAGCATAACTGACTTACAAGCTTCAGTTGCCGGGGATAAGGGCAAGCCCCAGGGGCACCATAATTGACAGCCAAGATGTTAACAACTTCCTGTAAAAGTAAAAAGGAAAAAAGTGAGACTCAATAAGATTAAAAGAAATAAATGGAGATATAGATCTTCAAGAAAAGGCATACAATCAAAGTTCAGATCAGTTTCCGGGTTAAACTATCCTACATTGTTGTGAAGGGAATACCATCCATGCTCTTGCAAGTTTTTTCCATTTCTATGAAATATGAAAAGCTTATGAGCTTTACAAAACCCGCTTTCTTTACTTTTTCAAAATCCACTGTCTCCCTAGAAAAATTACAGCCACTGAAGAGTTGAAAATATAGTCAATTATGACTTCCATTTTTCTCTTTGCACTACTCTCGAGCTTCTAGAGGCTAGTATTTTGGTTATGACTGTAGCTCGGATAAACAATATTAATGATCAAAAGAAGTAACAGAAGGTAGCAAAAGTAGTTGTTTGTAAATAAAAAAGGTTTGGACTTTCAAGATGGTAAGAAGGAAGTACTAAAAAGAAGGTTAAATGTAAATATTACAAGTGCTGAAAACTAGGGAAAGCACACAGTTTGCCTTAGGTTCTTTGTAATAATTTAGTATATATTACAAACTTTCCTGCATACTAGGTAATGCTAAAGTTTCATTTTCCTTTTTTCCTTATCAGAGTTTGAAGATGATCCTGATCTTTATGTGCTTAAGCTTATCAAGTATGTGGGCATTGAAGTTTGGCAGGTATGATAAATGTAGACTTCCAAATTTAGCGATGGCTTGTTAGATTGTGCTGTAGACATTTTTATTTATTATCTTCTCTCTACCAACTGCAAAGCCAGTTGGCCAAAATTGGTGGCAGTTGTAAATGAAATTAAGCCAAATATTGTGGTTCAGGTGAAAGGTGGCTCAGTTTTTGACAACATTTTGTTTTGTGATGATCCTGATTATGCAAGACAAGCCGTTGATGAAGGGTTTGCCAATAAGAAGGTGGGTTGTGATTTTGTCAAAAATCAAGTTTATTTGATTCTCCCTAACATGTGTCTCCTCTTAGGCTAAATGTTAACATGACCCTTGTTTTTTGGCATCTCAGATTGAGAAGGAGGCTTTTGAGGAAGCAGAAAAAGTGAGAAAAGCCAAATAGGAGGAGGTATACATGGACCTACACTTTCGAGTTCCATCATCTGTCTTGAGCCATCCAGATTTCTTTTCCAGAATCTAAACCTTTTTTTTCTTTCAGGAGGCTCAAAGAGCAAGAGAAGAACGTGAAAGGCGGAGGCTAGAGAGAGCTCATGATCGACAATACCGGGACAGATACAGAAGGGTTTGTATCATGCCTGAGCACCTTCAATTTATATTCTTTTCTTTTTTGACAAATTTTGATTCCCCATTGAGGGTAAGACAAATGTGGTAGATAGGAATAAAACTTCCATTTCTAGAGCAGTATAGAAGTCATTAAGTTCTTATAGTAATTATACACATTATGACCGACCATTTGTGGAGTTGAATACTGCCTCATGCCCCTGACACAGAAGGTTTAGTTGGGATTTTTTGTAGAGATTGAACTAAATCTAAATAAAAATGCATTTGGTGAAAGAATAAAATCAATAGACTGAACTGGTTTATTGTTTCTCATGCCTTGATGACTTTGGCAGCTAACAATTCTGAGACTTAATCCTCATGAAAAACTTGTATAAGGCATTATGATGGAGTGGTTATATTCTGCATGATGTTCTTCTCAAACGAGAATTTTAAAAGAAAATAAAATTCTGCCGTATGTAATGGCTATATCTGGGTTGGATTTAGATGCTGATTTCATCATACTTTTCTTTTCCCTGTCTTGCAACAATGTAAAACTTTTCTTCTTACACAAATTGTTTTCTGATGTGCAGCATCGCCGTGATTACATGGATGATTATCATGTAAGTCGCAATTTTCCAGCATTTCTTCTTTCTAATGCTAATTAGATTCACAGGGACAGAGGTGGCATTTTGATGATCAATCACCACATTTGTTCACTATTTTTTTTTTTCCTTTTACCTGAATCACGATTCTAACTTTCCATATCATAACATTAATTGAAAACATAAAGTGGAGGAAGATGCTAACTTGTCTGTAATACTGCTAAAAATGGTTTTCTTTGATGTGCAGGATGAGCTGTGATGGGATAAAGTGGCCTTCTTTCCTATCTCATTGACAAGAATTTCTGGATTGTTATGAGTTATTATTACACGGATACTGGTGATATATTCCACCTTCTGTTAATTTCTTGGAGGAACTCTATTAAAATAATCTGTTTGTCGCTTTCTTTTCTTTTTTTTTTTTTTCACCCTGCCTCCTTTTGAGTTGTCATCCTTTTGTAACAATCCAAATTGCCATTGATACAAAGCTTGCTGCAAGGACTATTGTGATGCGCACGAGTTTTTTAAGGAACATTGCTACGTTCTTCGTATACCATCTTATAAATATTTACGAATATTTTGATTGATTAGCCAACCGAAAAAAAAAGATAGTATAACCCCCGTTGTTCATGTATAATTCAAGTTCAGCAAATATGCTTGGCATCGCAGCACTCTTGGGCAAAAATAAAATATATTCCTGTTTACTATGTATGATTCCCATAAACAAAATCCGAATACTTGTACGTAACCTCTCATAAGACTAACCGGTTGTGTTAATTGTTTAACATTAACCACATTTGAAGGCAAATCCTCTCAATCGCGCACACAATCAAATACCAACAACGGAAAAAATGGTCCCAATATAACTCATGCTCATGCCTTCTCATCAAATTTAATTTCTCTTTTCAACCAATCTCAGAGATATCTGTGATTAATGAATTCAAGTGCGTCTACTGCACATACTCAATTTAACCACTTCAATTGGGAACAAAATGGAGATGTCTAAATCTCCCAAGGTACGTTTAGAATAAAGCTCTGGCTTCTCAAAACTAATTAAGAAGTAAAGAACAAATAAGCTTAAGCTTCTCTGTGATTTCATCTTACAGAATATCAACAAGGTCTAGTAGAATAAATGATGCCACACCAGCATCATTAGATTTCCCTCTTGTAAACTGTAATGAATGCTATGCTCAAAATCAGAAAGAATGGTTGAATACTAGATATAAGGAAGGTTCAAAAAGTCATAGATCATCTAATTGCATTTTCACTCTCAGTTTATTCTTTTAAGTTATCAGTGAGGTAAAGTGCATTAACACACCATCAATGCATAAAATGCTCTACTCAAGTTATTATTATCCTCTCTAGCAACCATGCAAACTGAAAGTCGTGTCAAAATTTCAATATAACATTGTTAAAACTCAATATCACATGAAAACTTTTTTTCCAAAGCTATTAATATGTAATTAAAGTTGATCTAAAATGTTACATAAACAAAGAGGTCAACCTAAGATTCCATTCATTACCAATGTCCTTAAATAATGCCTTCTAGGGTAAAGCAAGCCAATTTATCATCTTCTCCGCACGGCACTGTTTGCTCCACGCTGTACTGCAGATCCTGGCTGCTGCTGTGCCTGAGCACCAGCTTGCCCACCAGCCGCCTGTTCCTCAGGCATATTCATTGCTTGGGTAATGGCATTCATTACAATGAGTCCAAGAGGGATCAAGTACATCCACTGGCATTAAGACAGGTTCCAGATGAAAAATTTAATTCAGAAAAATTAGAAAGATTCATATATGTGTGTGTGTGTATATACGTATGTGTGTGTGTGTGTGTGTGTGTATAAAATATAAATCTGTGGCTTAAAGATCAAGCCAGTATGTATCTTGTGTACTCACGTATTTAGCCCAAAAGGACCTCTCTATCGGCTTTACAAGTTCACCTTCTCCCTCCTCCCCACCAAGCACCTCTTCAGCAAATATTGGAGTTCTGCAGAAGCCAAAAATATTTGTTGAATGAAAATAACAGAAGATACACTAGTAAAAACTTGTCAAAAAGATGGCGCAAAAGCTACTTCAAATATCATGTTAATAAGCTAAACTGCAAAAGGCTTACTCCCTCTCCGTTCCTAGTTTATCAAATCAAGACAATGGTCAATCAATAAAGTCCAGCAAACTTCACAACCCAGATGGACTCTTCCTTAGATCTGCCCCAAATCCTATCAAGCCCAAAATTAGTTTCGCTGCTACTGTTCACAAAAACCAACCGGCAACCAACTTGACACCTAAAGCCCACCCCAGGGTTTCCAAAACAATACTATGGAAGCAAAGATACTTCAAAATAGTCTTCATTCGCATGTCGGATGCTTCATAGATACTTTGGGATACTCTTAGCAATATTATATAACTTTAACTTTTATTTTTAAACTTTTATATCAATATAAATGGATATAGCACAATAATTAGATAAATAATATCATTTTTATTTACAATGACTCATGCTAACATATAAAATACTGTTTCCCTCTTAAGTTCAAGATCTGTGCTTTTATCATAATTTTATACTAGTTTTATATATTGTACCATAGATGAGTCATGCCTTATGATTTTTAGGTTTAATTAATCTGCAAGTCCCTGTATTTTGATCTAATTTTCAATTAGATCCCTATAGTCTAAAAATTTTCAATCAGATCCCTACATTAAATAAATTTTTGTAATCAAGTCTCTGGAACAATCTATCATTGCAAAATTAATGGTTAAATTGAATAAATTTTTACGTTTGAACTTACAAAATTGGGTTAGGACCTATTAAATTATATAAAATTTTAAAAAATTTTGTAACTTGAGGTTGCTCTAAGGACCTGATTACAACAATTTATCTAATGTAGGGACCTAATTAAAAAATTTTAAACTATAGGGACCAAATTGAAAATTGAGTGAAACTATGGGGACCTTTAGAATAATTAAACCTAATTTTTAAAATTTGCCAGATTCCTATGTCCGTGTCATATCTATGCTTCATAGAATATTACCCTGATATAACTACAATGAACCTTTAATCCAACTACTTTCAATCATAAGTTCACCCATTAAAACCCAGAACTTAAAGTCTCAAACCATTAAATGCCCACCTTTCTGCTGTCCTAAACAATTTCAGGTTTAGGATTGTTTGTGGGAATTCCGATTATTTTCATTACCATATGAAAATCACACCAAGGCATCGCATCAAGTAACCAGCAGTTTTCTAGATTGTGTTAAATGAGCTCTAATACTGAGACTGGGAGCTTTGTCTAAGTTAAATGGATGGTTGAATTGACTACGTAAGCACATAAGCATCTCCACAGCATTTACCAAATCAACAACATAAGACAAGACTAAGTGAAAAAATGATTGATTAGAAAATTTTAGAACAGTTGTCAATTCCAGAGTTTTGCCAGTTACAATTTAGAAGAAATGATACTGCCTGAACTTCAACCCCCCGCACCCCCCCCCCCCCCAAAAAAGAAAAAGATAAAAATAAAAATAAAAATAGCAGTGGACAAGAGTGAAGCTAGACAAGGTCCTATATACACTGGCAAATGGCAACTTCATCTAAGCAGATTTTCTACTACACTACTAATACATATGTGAGAAAGCCAGCATTATGCAGATTTAGATTTCATTTTCACAAAGAGAAAAAAAAAAAAAGGAAAAAGAAAATTAAAATTATTTTCTGTGTTTCCTAACTTGTAAATCCTTATTCAAAATTTTAAAAGAATTTCCATAACTGAATGCTCCATTAGCAACCATGCTCCAGGAACACTATGTATGCTGATTTTCTGTTACTAGTTGTAATATTAAATTAAAAAAATTAGTAAGAGTAAATTCTCAATCACAACATATACCTTGGTGCTTGTTCACTGTTCTTCAAAATAGTGTGTGACTTGAAAGACCACCTTGCAGGCTAAAGCCAAAAAGTGAAAAACATGTATAAGGTTTACAATATAAAGTCCAGCAATTGACAACAGAAATTTTAAGTTTGCACAAGTAATGAAATAGACTTGAAGCCATGGCCATTAGGGTTTTCTCACACCTAGTTATTCTTAAGAACAAGGATAAGTTGTGGCATAGCAGGTTATTAAATCAACCACAACAAGTGTATGGAGTCTTCAGGTAGACTAACTCAATTTCAAAAGGCTCCATGCATGCTAATTTTACTCTTTCAAACAATCAGCTAGCAGGAAAATAATATACTAACAAGGTAACCGTCTGAATTGACGCCTGTCAGGTTTTGAATCTAATCACACTTTTATCTTGAACTGCAGGATTGTAAAATTACCCCTTGACTGTGTAATGTATGGGGCTGACATACTATCATTATAGATGATTAAACAAATAACTGCCTGTATGGGAAAAACCAAAAAAAAAAAAAAAAAAAGAGGTGGGGTAATCTCTGTATTTTTATCATTGCATATAAGTCAAAAAAAAGAGATAGCAACATTGACTCGTGGTACAAGACAAACAATTTGAATAATAGATGCATGTTCTATCTTTCACACTAGTCAACTGTATGTGTTCAACGGAAGAGAAGCAAGAGGATGGGAAAAAAGATAAGAAAAAAACAATATATTGCAAAGTTTTAAAGTTGAGGTATACTCAATGAAAACCAAGAAATAAGTGCAGTTGTCAAAAGCATAACTGACTTACAAGCTTCAGTTGCCGGGGATAAGGGCAAGCCCCTGGGGCACCATAATTGACTGCCAAGATGTTAACACTTTCCTGTAACAGAAAAAAGGAAAAGCGTGAGACTCAACAAGATTATAAGAAATAAATGCAAAGATAGATCTGGAAGAAAAGCCATACAAAACCCGCTTCTCTACTTTTTCCATTTCTATGAAATATGAAAAGCTTATGAACTTTACAAAACCCACTTTCTCTACTTTTTGAAAATCCACTGTCTCGCTAGAAAAATTACAGCTATGGAAGAGTTGAAAATAAACTTAGCTACGACTTCCATTTTTGCTCTTTGCAGTAAAAAAAATATGGATAGAAAATTTACGTTATATAAAAATAGCTCTCAAGTTTCAACTTCTCCTTTTCACTATTTTTCCACATGATTTCCAGAAGACTGTCAAGCCTGGTTTAAATGACGCAAGAATATGTATGACAAGTTCTTTCATGTACCAAAGTTTGAATTCAACGAAGAAATAGTTATCTTTGCAAGTATCAGAACATAAATGCAATATAAACAGCACATCTTATGATGTAAATAATGCAAATTACCGTGTGTATTACAAAATGCTCTTCCAATCCCTCCCCTGGAAGGCATCGCTGGATTCAGAAAGGCATAACTGTTAGTTCTATTTGGAGTCAACAGTCCAAACAGTCACCCCAACGCTAAAGAGTCACAACTACCCAAATAATAACCAATGCAGTGGCAGGTTGACAGGAGCCAAGCAGTTGAAACACATTGTTATCATGAAAAATACTATCACAATTTATAAAGAGAAGAACAGGATTATATTTCATTTAACATGACATGATAAGTGTAGAACAAAACATAGCCAGCATGATCATAATGATATTGCTAACTATCATACCACAGTACCACCGTTACCTACAGCAAAAAATACAGTGCTAGAAAAGGGACTTACTAACCAATGAACTAAAATCTTCACACTTCCCATGCATAAACCCAACTTATGAAACCATATTACGAGTAGTAAACAGTCAGGACCACCATGCTTGAGTGAAAAGCTACCTCAATTTTTAATTTAAGGGAAAAAAAAATATATCATATACATACAAGAACTTGATTCATACTTACAGCTTTCACTGAAGAAATAATATAATCCCTGCCTGGAGGGCTCAAAACATTGGATGGCAGTCTAATCCTATAGAAATCATCTCCTTGCAACAGCTTCTGTAATATGAGAAAAGTGCCAAGCCTTTTATATAATGCTAATATCCCAACACACACACACACACACACACACAAATAGCTTGATGGAAAGCAAATAATTACTTGAAATTTCTTCTGCTCTGTTTCAGTCAAAGGATTACGCGAAAACCGCAGCTTTGTCAGTGTCTGTCACAGATCAAAACTGTTTTTCAGTCCAAAAAAGCAAGACTCTTGCACATATCATATAGATTAGAACTCAGAACTTAACATGGAGTTATCATCCTAACAATATTCGCAGTTTTGCATACAAGTACTTTCAAGTTTCAGTACAAGACTAATTCATGAACTATTTATCCTCAGCTTGAAAAATATCTGATTATCCACACTAGCAAGCTAATTAAAACTTTGAATACATTAAGAGGCATAAAGTAAAAATCGATTAGACAAATAAGCAGAAGCTAGATTTAGAAGTAAAGCCTTTTATCCATTGATACGATGAGCAATAATGAGTTGAGCATTGGAATTAGCTCATTATAAGTTCAAAATAGATTATAATCAAAAAGCTTATTGAGAGAGCTCTTGAAGGAAAAACTCGAATATATCACTAAACAATCGTTTTCCGAACATGCCTAAAGATGTGTTTGGATTAACTAATTTTAGATTCAAATCAGATTATAATCAAGAACTTTCTAGACAGCTTGATTAAAAAAAAAAGTGATTATTCTGCAAAAGTAATCAGTTACAAGGCGAAAAAACGAAGAGAAAGGTAGCGACCTGGCCGCCGTGACTCCAAGTCTTGAGGCGAGCGGAGAAGTTGCCGGCGTCGGTGAAATCGGAATCGCCGAAAGCGTGTTGGAGCGAGAACTGGATCTTCGAATCGGAGGAAGATTCAGAGGACCTCTTCCGAGTGGTTGTGGTGGTGGTGGTGGTGGAAGGCGCGTGGAATTGAGGATCGGCCGAGCGTGGCGGTGGTTGGTGTCCGCCTTCGAATTCTTCGTCGTCGAGGAGAAGCTCGTCGGATTGGAAAGCGAATGACGTGGAGAAAAAGAGGAAGAGAAAGAGTGTGAGAGCGAGAGTGAGTAGGAGAACCAACAATCGGAATAGAGCCATTGTTTCTCTGAGCTGAACGGATCGTGCGCCTTCGCGGCTTTGCCTGCACTGCACACAATCTGCTAGCTCTAATTTGTCAAAGGCCTACGTGACCCCTCTCGATTTTCGCTTTCCAATTTTATTTCGACTAACCAAGATTGGTTTTTACTGACAGTCCCCATGGAGTGTTGTGACCACTTGTATCGGTGTCATTCTGTCAGTTATGTGAAAATAAACACATTTGATATCTTTTATTTAACCTAATTTATGATTTTAATCTCAATATTCTATTTAAACGTTATTCAATTACATTATTTACAATGATAAAAAGTTTAAACGGGTTTGATATCAATGATTCTATCAAAATCAAAGTATGGCCCCTAACTTAGCAGGAGACTTATGAGATCGCTTACCAACAAAATCCTCAATTTGACAATAGGAATCGAACACATGGCTTTAAAGGATACGACAACGTTTCTTATCAATATTATATTATTTAATTACAATTTTATCAAATATGTTACTTATCTTTTAATAAAAATTGAATTCTATCAAATATGTTACTTATCTTTTAATAAAAATTGAATTTTATCAAATATATTGCTCTTCGAATCCAAGCTTGAAATGGGGCACTCCTAATGCCCAACTTTGTCTCAAATAAGATTATCTCCATGGAGGATATATGTGAAAAATTAAAAGATAAAAAATAAAAGTATTTATATGTTTGAAACTAAAATTTGGATTTGGTAAATCATAATTTAATTGTAACTAACACTTAATTAATGTATAAAGTAAACTCAAAAATCAATCCATGATAATATCACATATATACACATTGGTCCCTACAAAAATAGTTGATCTTGAGATTCACTCTTCTCCTTTATCTCCACCTCTACCCCTAATCTCATCTAAATAAATCAAGTGTTCATGTTGAATGTGGAGATGAAAGAGATGAGTGACGTGGGGATATCACAGGGATAATTTACCGATTGTATGTGATCTAAGGACTTATATGTTTATTGGATAATTATTTTTTATATGAGATTTTTGTGAAAAAATTTGATAAATATGATATTTTTGGTAAAATTAAAAAAGTATGATATTTTTATTTTTATAATTTTTCTCTCTCTTTCTCTCTCCTCTCTCTTCTTTTCCTTTCTCTTCCTTTTTTCTTTTTCTTCTCTCTCCTATCTCTTTCTTCCCCCTTTCTCTTCTATCTTCTTCTTCTCTCTCGATCCCATGCTCCCTCTTTCTCAAACACACTCTCTTAATCCCATGCTCTCTCTCTCTCTCTCTCTCAAGCACACACGCTCACATACAACACAAAAAAAAAATGAAATCTGGTTGAAAGTACACTGAATTTCAAGATTTTTTTATTAAAATAATGAGATCCGACTGACAACAAGCTAGATTTCCTTTTTCTCTCTTCTATTTTTTATTAAAATAAGGAGATCTGACAAACAACAAATCGAATCTCCTTTTTCTCTTTCCTCTTTTTTATTAAAATAATGGGATCCGAATGACAATAAAGCGAATCCCTTTTTTCTCTCTCCTTATTTATATTAAAATAATACGATTTGGTTAAAAATATGCAGGATTTTTATTTTTTTATTAAAAATAATAGGATCCGTCTGACAACAAATTGAATTCCTTCCAAAATCTCATATTCTTCGAATTTTACCAAAAATCTCATATATCTTCAGTAAATCATTCAAAACACCATGTATAAAAAAATCACCCGTGTTCATGGTTTGCAATTGTCAAGGATCTTGGAATTTGTGTTTTTTGGTCAAATACCAATGTGTCAAAAACTAATTTAAGGATTTGCTCTTAATTCATGTGATTTGACTCATGTTTCTTTTAAGTAACATCTTATATTTAACTATTGTCAAATAAAAACAAAAACTATAATTCAATTCAAATATACTTTTAAATGTTTGACTACATCAAAATTTTTCATAAATATGTATTTATCTCCAAGAAAACATAAAGTATGAAAAGGTAATTGATAATTTACTTAATACTTAACAGGTCTTAAAAAAAGGTTATTGTTAGTGTTGTGGTTTAAAACATTAGATGGTTATCAACTAACTCTTTTTTTAATAAATTATTGTCTCGTGCAATGGGAGATTTTAGAGTCTCCACTACTGAAGCAGTGTTACTCTTTTTTTTTTTATATTGGTGGTAATAAGGTTTGAATCATTCACCTCATGCATATTATCTAAGTTACACAGCACAAGACTAGTCTTAGTGGCTTACTAAAATAGTGTTTCTATGAAGGGTGATAATAAATCGAGTTAGGTCAAGTTTGTAGGTAAATAAAATCCAACTCAATAAATTTTGGTTATGTTAGGTTTGGTCAATTCCCTCCCCTAAAAAAAAAATGATCATTACAATCCAATCTAAATTAAGTTGGATTAAGTCGGGTGATTGGGTTATTTTGCTTTTCTTCTCTACAACATAATAAAAAAAGGATAATTTTTTTGAAAAAAACTAACAACTAGAGACTTGCCATAAGAGTATAATAGATAAGGGTATAACTGCTTGACGAACACTAAGACATGAGTGAAATAATTTTGGTCTTCATATAAGAATATATCATATAAGAAAATATCTGAAATACAAATTAGCAACTAGTGAACTTCATGGAAAAAAGTTTTGGCCTTCGAGTAACTCCATAAGAAGCAAGCTTCGGCCTTCGATATCACCCATAACAATGACAATGATGGGTGGCTAGGGCTAGTGATGGAGAAATTAGGAGAGGAACCAATTGTTGAAAAGAGTATGGAGTGGATGAAGGAGAAAGGAAGGAAGAATAACACAATTGACAATCGTGGTATTTGGCAATAGCAAGGGCAAAGGCTTTGGGAGTGGGGTTCGAGATTCCATGGGGGACGGGAAATAGGGTATTAGGGTATCATATTTCAAAGTTTTAGAATGAAAAAAAGGAAGAAAATAAAAAGAAAATATAATGTTAGGCAAAATATAGTTGTTTTGTTTTAAGTAGTCAGGTCATCAGGTACCATTTTCAGACGTTCTACTCTGACCAATGGCAACTTAGGTTTATCAAGTTTGACTTAAATTAATTCGAATACCGGACCCTACTTGAATACTTGTTATTGGGCTTGAGTTGAGTTTGTTGGGTGGTCATGTTAACTAGAATTCATGATCACCCCTAGTTATTTCTTTCTTTTTTTAGGTCTAGCATTGACTATCCATAAAACAAAAACCTATTTTTTTCATTTGTTTTTTTTTTTGTAATATTGCCAAATAAATTGGCTATGAATTAGGGAGGATGCTCCAAAATAGTATATGAAAAAGGACTCAAATGACTTAAGATTACAAGGAAATTAACACAAATTGTTACTTTTTACAATTGAATGAAAAACATAAATCACCTAGTCATCTTGTAACATTGATTGAATGATTGTCTTGAACCATTGTACCATTTGTTTCAAGTAGTTTGCTCATCGAGTAGTGTGCCATTCACATCTCTCCTTACTTATTTGTGTCGTGTATTGAAAGATTTTCCAACATGATTAGCTAGCTTTTGTTTGTGGTAATTGATCAGACTTAATAAGGAAGGCTCATATATCTTTCTTCTTCTCTTTATCGCTGACATGATACTATTTGGGGAGGCTTCGATGAGATAAATGAAGATTATTTAGAGATGCCTAAATTTTTTTATTCAACTTCAAGGTAAAAGATAAATAAAGGTATGCTGAACTCTTTGCTATTACTGGATTCTCTATTATCAACCACTTGGGCAAGTATTTAGGGGTTCACATGGTTCACTCTTGAGTAGCAAGAAATACCTACCAATTTCTAATTGATAAAACACAAAATTAGCTTAATTCTTGGAAGTCCAAATTCCTTTCCCTCATTGGGATAATGACGTTGACTCAATCAATTCTTGCAGCATTAGCTACCTATATTATGTAGACTAGCCTTCTCCCAAAAGGGATTTATGACAACCTTGATAAAATTAGACAAGGTTTTGCATGGGTTTCAACACTTAAGAAAAAAAAAAGATAATGTCATTAAGTGGCCTAGAATGTACTTTATGAAACTAAGAGGACATTTGGTATGAGGTAATCTATCTAGATTATTGCTAATGTAACTTTAAATTATCCGGATCCACCGCATTATCTTGTTTGATTAAGCTACATTACTAGCAATCTTGATTTCCACGGCAATTTACATTACCTTAAAAGCGGTAATGTGGATTGCCACCTATGTGGTAATCCTCCAATTAATAATAATAATAATAATAATAATAATAATAGTAATAATAATAATAATTAATATTATTATTTAGAATTATTATGAATGAATTAATAATTATTATTAATTAATATTATTTTTTGTTTTTTATTAATAATAATACTATTATTAATCATAATAATTAATACTAGTAATAATAGTTATTATTATTATTATTAATTAAAAAATATATATTACTTAATAATCTTTTTTATATATCAAATAAGATAATGTAAATTGCTAGTTGGATTACTTATGCATACCAAATATTGTATTGTAATATTATCAGTAATTTAAAATATGGTCATCTTTCTGAGTCATAATATAAAATACGAGTAATCTTGCTAGGTAATGCGTCAAAGGCTATCTAAGACGCAATGTTAGATGTGGGCTTAAAGAACACTTATTTTTTTAACAAGGCCCTTATAATGAAGCTAGGGTGGGGTTTGGTTTCAAAGCTAGAAGCACAATGGGTTCAAGTGGTGAAAGCCAAATGTGGATGCAAGGAGAGTCCTATCCCACGGAGGTACAATGCCCTCAATTCTTTCACATTTGGAGGAGCTATGTGTGCTTTGGAATGGTGTTTTAGAGTGAGCTCATTGGAATATCGGGACTGGTTGGCAAACTTATTTGGGGGAAGATCTTTGGTTATTTTCAGGCTTAAAACTGATAGAGTTGATAGTGAATGAGATGCCTTGCTTCTTGATGAGTCTCTTTTATTGTTGCCTTCTTATATATAGATGGAGACTGGAATTGGAAAGTATAATAAGCATAAGTCCTTGGGAGAACTATATTGCAAAAGTTAATTATTGAAGTGGAAGAGCTCAAATCTTTATAAAGTCACTCTTTTAAGGTGACATCCTCGATATAGGATTCGTTACATTGCCACCTCCTATTGAAAGTTGATGTCTTGATAGCTGCATTCTGCGACACTTCACTCGATGTTGCTTTACTCGATCACGGTCAATCCCTCCACCAATCAAAACACTTCGCAAGTAGCCCTCTATGGTTGGTTGACTCTCAATAAAAGTATCATTTGTAAAAAATATAAGTCATTAAGAGAACCATACATCAAAAACTAGCTATTAAAATAGAAGAACTTAAGTCCTTATAAAATATACCTTTCAAGGTAACATTTCTGTCTAAAAAATTAGAAGCTTTTTCCCATACCCTATGCAACCTTTGGCAACGATAAATTGGCTTGGCAATAAATACATAATTAGTTAAACTAACCAAGTGTTAGTATTTCAAATTAAATTTAAGTGAAATTAATTATGGTCGATTATTTTTTTCAATTTATAATTTTTTAAGCAAGATATAAATATTTAGTTTGGTCATTTGATTAACAACTTTTTGTTAAAAAAATTATTTACAAGTTTTTGAAGTTTTTATAAATAGGATTTAATTTATATGTATTTTATATTGTCATTCAATCACATTCTTCCATTTACATGATTTTTGAAGTAGCAAGAGTGAGTGTTATATATATTTACTTATATGGCAATATATAAGTGGATGACAGTATAAACTTTTTTATATTATCAATATATATAAATTAAATATTTTTTATACTATTAATATATATAAATTAAACCATTATAAATAGTGCCACTTATGAGCCCTATTTTTACTTTTTATTATTATTATTTTATTAAATTTATTTTAAGGCTTTTTTAACCCAAAAATAATAAATGCCAATGCCAACAGCGAGAGCGATCCCACTTGGCGTTGGACCTCCCGTCACGTCTCATCTCAACCCTAATAAACTCCTTGCTCGAGAGGCTTTTTGGGTAAATAGCCCAGATCGGAGAGGGCACCCAAGAGAAACCCAAAATAACCAAAATCAAGAAAATAGAGTAAAGAGAAAAGAAGAGAGGAAGAGAGGAGTGAGTAAAGCGAGCGTGAGCGAAGGGTGAGAACCAAAATACATCATCCATCGAATCCCATCCAGAACCCAAACATCTCGAGAGATTGGGTTGGTGTAGTGAGTGACCACCATGGATGCGATAAGGAAGCAGCTGGACGTGTTAATGGGTGCGAATCGCAACGGAGACGTGAGAGAGGTCAACCGCAAGTACTACGATCGCGACGTCTGTCGCCTCTACCTCGTCGGTCTCTGCCCTCACGAACTCTTCCAGCTCACCGTAACTAACTCTCTCTCAATTCCCCTCTATTTCTTGTTCCTTTTGGTTATGGTTTAGGGTTAGGGCTTATCTAGTTTTAATTAATTAATTAATTAATTAATTAATTGATATTTCGTACCTTTTTTTTTTTTCAGAAAATGGATATGGGTCCTTGCCCCAAGGTTCACTCCTTGCAGCTTAGGAAAGAGTATCCTTCACGATCTCTACGTACTTTACTCATTTTAACCTGTTCTATAGTTTTTTTCTTTTTTTTTTTTTTTGGTTGCCTAAAGCTAGAGGGTTTTGCTAGAAGACGGTTTACTCTTCAGCTGTCAGATTTCGTTGTCTTAATTTTTTTGACATTGCAAAGTTTCATGCCTAAGGGAACAATAATATAAAGGCAAAAAAAAAAAAAAAAAAAAAAAACTGCGGTGGTAGTGCTTGAGCCAAGTATTGGTATAGGTTTTGATTATTCGCTATGAATGCATTAGAGAGAAAGTTAGGGTTGCACATCTTATGGAAAAAACGGTGGAATTTCACCTTTGGTGGTTTGATCATGTGATGAGAAGACTTATAGATGTCCCATTAAGAAGAATAGTGTAAATGGAGGATAGCCTAATAGGTAGAGTTAGAGAGAGATAATATATATATATATATATATATATATATATATATATATATATATATATATATATAGACAAAATCATTAAAAAGGATTTGCTACAAAACCGTTAGTGGCTTGTCTGTAGACATGGTTCATGGTAGGATGCAATGACAGTGCTTGATTTATGTAGCCAACCACACCTAGTGGAAAAAAGTTTAGTTATTGTCGTTGTTGTAAGTACTTAACTGTTTCTAGATATGAGGAAGCAAAAGCAAAAGGGATTGATAATTATGACAGGGAGTTGGAGGATGTTATAGACAAGCTCATCGGCGAGTGTGATAGGAAGATTGGTAGAGCTCTGAAGCGCCTTGAGGATGAGGATGCAAAAGCTGCGATTGCAATTTCAGTCTCTGAAGTTACTCAGGTGACACTTGAGTTGTGGTTGGATTTTTTTCTGTGGTTGTGATGGCCTGCAAGTTGTAATAACTGTTCTGTTGAATGTGCAGACACCTGAGGTGCTTGAGTTGTCGAAACAAATCAAGGAGAAGTTGAAAGAAGCTGATCAATATGGTATAGTTATTACTCTGTAAACTTGTTTGCTTTTTAGATGATCTTGCTTTTCTGTGTCTTTAACTTTCGAGAATAACATATGCAGAAGTTGATACTTTACATTCCTTGGTAAATTCTATTTTCAAGTCCAATTATTAGATTTGAAACTATTTGATCTTTGTTTAGAGTGTCTTATTCCTCACACCAAAGTTGATATGAGACTTAGTTTCGAAACTTCACAGGTAAGACATTTCATTATCTTTTAGGATTTGAACATTTAGCTGAAGTGAATAGGATATCCTATGCCAATTAACAATGGGTCTACTAAATCACTTGAAAATAAGTCAAATTATCAAAGTATTTGAACTTGCTTATTTTATAATTAGTTGATAATGTTTTCTTTGATGAGCTTGAAGTCATATGTGATGTTATATTTGTAAGATTGGTACATGTCTTAAATGGTGAAAAACCTTGTATTTATTTATTTTTTCACTGTGTAAAATAATTTTGGATGCAGATCTTGAAGGCAAGACAGATCTCAAGATTCGAGCTTTAGAGGTTGTGGAGGAACTTAGAACTAAAAGAGCAGACAAGCAGGTCAGTGATCACCCTTTAATATTAAGGTCTATGTGTGGTTGTCAATGTAGTAATCATTGCTGTGGTGCTGCCCCCCCCCCCTCTTTCTTTGCAATTCATGTTGCTAGTCTATCAAGATGGTTATATGATCACTATCTTAGAGGAGGATACTAACAATTCTTTTGGTTTTCTATCAATTTCCAAACAGTCCATGCTTCTTTTAGATGCCTTTAACAAGGACAGGGCATCTTTACCTCAACCTCTGCCAAATCCGCCTCCTTTGGCACCCCTTCCTGTCGTTGCTCCTGATCCTCGAACACAGGAGATGATAAATGAAAAGTTGAAGAAGGCCGAGGATCTTGGTAAGTTAGTGATGCTCTAAACACACGTGAACAAATGCATTCTTTTAGTAAAGGCTCTTTACATGTTAATTAATGATATGTAATTTTGTATTGAATGAGCAGGTGAGCAAGGAAAGGTTGATGAGGCACAAAAAGCATTGGAAGAGGCTGAAGCACTTAAGAAGGTCCTTCATTTGTGTTATATAATAATATGGTTTTGCTTATCATGCTGTTGAAATATTTTATTGTATTGTTTGCTTACTTTTTTTTAAATTGAGGAATTCATATGTGCCTGCTGTGGCTTTTTTCTTAGTAATTTCGAGCTTTGTGTCTGCACTGACAATCTGACTTTTCTATCTCAGCTACCTGCAAGGCAGGAGCCAGTATTGGATTCTTCAAAGTATACAGCTGCTGATGTGCGGATTGTGAGTAGATTTCCTGAGTTCTGTAACTCTTTTGTGATTAAATATGCATTTATATTTCCACCTGCACATTGATTGACGTGTCATAGTTCTTGAATTTGTCCAATAATTTTATATTAGCTATTTCTACAATGTATAAAACTTGAGACGTATTCCATGTCATTCTTGTCTCAAACCAATTCATTGCAAGTTGGTACTTGTGGGAGAGCCAAATACACGTGTATGTTTTTTTCCCGTGTCCAACTTTGTAGAAAAGAAAAATGTCTATCTTAGCCATGTGTCGACAATTTTGACACACTTTTGTTTTTCCCCTCCCTTTTTTTATTAGAATGGCTTACTTTGTTATATTAAGTTATAATATTGATGATTCTTACATGTTTTTCTTACTTATATATAACTATTCAGACTGATCAGAAGCTACGTGTGTGTGACATATGTGGAGCATTTTTGAGTGTTTATGACAGGTAAAAACCAACCTTGTTCACCTACATCTTTTCCCCTCTGTCTTTAAGTTTTGATAGGGATTTATGGAGTTAGAATTTGGGGTTTCAAGTGCTTCAGCTTTTGACCCGTTAGTAATACCTCCTTGTCACCAGCAGGCTCTTGTGCCAGTTTTACGAGGATAACTTTTGCAGCTAAAGAATGTGCGTCTTTTCTGTTTTTTGCTTGTCGATCATGCTATTCTTAGCTAGAAATTTTTGGGGAAATCATGTCATACATCATTATAATATGTTGTTACTTTTGTAGTTATGCTGTAACATTTTGCTGTGTGTATTGTTTGCAGTGATCGCCGTTTAGCTGATCATTTTGGAGGAAAACTTCATTTAGGGTATATGCAGATTCGAGAGAAGTTAGCAGAACTTCAAGTAAGACATCTTACATGCATTTATATTTTTGTGTAATTTTCTTCTATTCTTAAACTGGTTGTTAAATATCTATTTTATATTAGATATAGGAGAAAGTGCCAGGATATGTCAGTTGTTTTTTTTTTTGCAATATGACTCCTAAGCTTCTCTTTTGTTCACCATTCAAGCTATTGGCTCCTTCTAATTCTTGAAATATATATAGGAACTAATAGATGGTGTTCATTCTTTGCTAGTAATAGCCAATGTTTCAATTTGGTCTTAGAGCATGCAAATGTGTGAATGGATGCACTTGTCATTTTGATTTGATGCTTGTTCTGGCATTCTATGGAATTTCTTGCATTTTAGTGAATCTAGCATCTTATTGCCATAGATAGTCTGAAGAAAATGGAAATATGTTTCAGATTGATGTCTCTGGGTTCCAGTCAAGTGATTATATTAATGCCCATCAGTGATGATCCTACCTATCATAGCAAGTTTGTCACTTTCTGCATCCTGTTTTTGGCCACCCTTAGTGTTCCACATTGCGAGTAGTTGGTCATCTATTTCGGTTTGTTGCTCAATACCAAAAAGATTTCCTTTTCCCTCTTAACGCTAATGTTGTTTCTGATTATTTAAGTGCTTGCCCATTCATAGGCAAAAGGAAGAAAAGAAACAGATAGTGAGGTTGGCTTTGTGTGGTCGGTGGTTTGTGTCTTTGGGCATGTCTTTAGAGTAATTGTGGATATTGTTTATCCAGTAATATGTTTATCCAGTAAACTATCTTAGACTATGCTATTTTTTTCTTCAGGAAGAGAGGAACAAGAGCCGTAAGCCTGATCGGCATGATGAGAGGAGGTAAATTTCGTAGCTACAAAATGTAGAAACATATGATAGGTTGTGAAATATGATTTCACAATTAGTTAAATATTTTTGTGCATTCATTTGCCATAGATCGAAAGAACGGAGTAGGGACCGTGAGTCAAGTAGGGACCGTGATCGTGGTGACAGTCGTGAACAAGGGCGAGACTATGATCGTAGGAGCAGAGATCGTGATAGGTACTATGATAGAGATCGTGGATACGATCGAGACCGAGACAGAGACTATGACCGCTCCCGCTCCTATGAATCAAGACGTCGGAGGTCCCGCTCAAGATCTCGAGAGCGTTCTAGAGACTATGATCGTCATAGGTACGTGCTCCCCTGGCTAATGTTAACTTGTCTCTGTTGAAAGTCTTTGGTTAATTCATTTTCTTTTTCTGACTTTTTTTTTTTCAAATTACGGGCTGGGTGCCTGATACCTAACATGTTTCCTTTTTTGCCAGGCGTTATGATCGGTACTAGAGCTTGCCATGGATCGTTTGGACAAGATATAATATTTAGTAGCCTGGGTGGGTGTTGAACCCGGTGTTGGACAAATAATTTTGCAATTTCTTGTGTTGAGATGTTTCTCCAATGATGGACGTAACTTGAGCTTAGGGGTAGCTTTATGGTTTGATGTTGCTTTGCAGCTATTTAGTCCAACTTGTAATTTGCCTACTCGGAGCAGTTGTTCTACAATTCTGCTTTTAAGTTGTTTATTTGGGTTGTCATTTATTATCCACTAACACACGAGATTTATTTCTGCAACGTTAGACGGCCCTTTTGACGGTGTGTATGGATTAGGGGAAAGTGATGAGCGAGAATCTTTCATTGAGTGTATGTATAAATTTTTTTCAATCTAAATTACTAGTATTTAGAATTAATTGTATTGTAATTAATTTAATTTGAGTCGAAACAATTAACGTTGTAGGAATGATAGTTTTTTTGGCATGAGTTTTTTAATTTTCAAAATTCTAGCTTGAGATTTTATTTTATGGTGAATAAATCTTGATTTATTTGGACTAACCAAATGTTGTTAGTACTGAGTAAAATCTTTATTATCTACATACTGAAAACATAAGCCATATCTGGAGGTTTTATAAAATGAAATGAATAAAATAATAGCTCCTTGCTGATTATTTTCGGAGCTTTTTTTTTTGACATTATTTTTACGGACTTTTCAATCATCTGTACTATTCATATACGTTTACTTCAGCTGTGAACAATATCTGCATATAACCTCTTAAAATAATTATGTACATCTTAAAAATTGTTGAAATAAACGGTGAACGTATGTTTAATTTGCAAAAAAAGAAAAATAAAATGCTTGAGCTAATTGGTGTGGTAAAATGTCAAAAATAATCTTCACAAAAAAATTATATATATTTTCATCCTGACAGACATTTGGTTGGTGATCTGATTAATTCAATATTTGATTTCTTGAAGATTTGACTTCGAATATTATAGAAGAAAATTAAAAGAAAAAAATTTAACAATGAAAAAATCTTAATAGTAGACCGACCGATTGGAGCCAGACTATAGTGGTTTACGAAAAAATAAAAATAAAAATGTACTGTTGTTTTTAGGCACGAATGATGTCAAACAGCTCGACGATTAGTTTGCGATCGAAGTAACCTAAACCCGCGAAGATATGGTCTCATCAAGAAGAATTACATTATTAGAAACTGGTAACCATAACCTAAGTTAGGAATTGAAAATGGTGATTGTCTTTGCGGAAGATGATTCATTTCATTCATTGACATCCAAGTCAAACAAAAAATGTAGTCACTTGAAATTACACCATAACGAAACCGATTCCGAATCCCATTAACACAGAAACGAAACCCCCTAGCTTACACAATTTAGATTTGCCTGGAAGCAGCATCGGCGACGAAAGGCAAGATCGGCGTGCGTCCCACGACGCAACTCACGGCACTATAAACAAAACACGCAACGCTAAACACAAACAGCGCATTATGCGACCAGACCATGACCCGAAACCCTAACCCAGCCCGACCCGGGGAGAGGATCCGCTGAAGGAGCAGCGGCACGACGAGGAGGACGTCGAGCGTGACGGCCTGCATGGCGTTGAACCTGACGTAGCGGGAGAGGCTAGGGTTTCTGACGAGGCCGAGGTAGAGGGCGAAGAATGCGATGAAGGAGGAGTAAGGGATGGAGCGGTAGAAGGAGAGGAAGGGAAGGAGGGGCTGGAAGAGGAGGGAGAGGTTGGGGTTGGAGGAGAGGAGGTAGCGGCCGTACTGGAGGGAGTTGAAGAAGGGGAGGGTGTAGGCGGCGATCGAGATTAGGCGTTCGGTGGGCGGGGGTGAGGTGTAGGACATCATGCGGGTCGATACGGCGCCGTTTTGGATGGGTTTGGGTCGTATATGGAGAGGGGAGAATGGGGATTGGGTAGGGGGTCTGTGGGTTGTTAGGGTTTGGGGTTTGAGGGTGTGGTGGAGGAAGGAGGAACGGAGGAGGGGAATGGTGGCCATCTTCGGAGGCAGAGGCTGCTACTGTTACTGCTGCTCTGTCTACTGCTGACTGCTGATTTTGTTGTGTTTGATTTTAGGGCTTGGTAATGGTTTGGTTCTACCATTTCTAGTTTTTGTTACACATCAATTGAGCTAGAAAGACAACATATTTATTACTACAACTAGTAAAATGAGATTGACTGAGTTTTTAAGCTGCTTTTTTTCGCCCAAAAAAAAAAACTGAAAAGTAATATTTTTAATTATTTTTTGGCTCAAAATAAGTGTTCAGATAATTTCGAATTGAGTATGATAATGATAATGAAATAAAATTCTGTTCAAAATAAAGACTTTAGTATTCGAATTCCTTGACATTGCAAACAAAATTTGTCTTTAAGTCACAGTTCACCCTTAGTCCTCGGCTTTTTGTTTACCAATAACTTCTAACTAATTTTTTAATTTTAATTTTCGTACTTTTAAGAACAATTTTAATTTTAATTTTATAAATTTGTTCAAATAATTTATATTATAATATGAAGTTAAAGTATCATTTCTATTTAAAAAAAAGTATATTTCTAGTAAATAAGTTTAATTAGTATGCACTGACAGTGTAAAATAATTTTATACTATCAATCAATAGAAATAGAGAAAAATGAGAAATCATGATGGATCTCTCATTATAATGAATAGTTATTTGTATGAATTGTCACTTTCCATTATTTCTATTAGTTGACAGTGTAAAATTATTTTACATTATCAGTGTATTTAAATTAAATTCAATAAATAAACACATTAAGATAAGAATTTAATTGATATGTATTAACAGCATAAAATAATTTTATACTGTTAACTAATAAAAATAGGAAAAAATAAAAAATATGATAAATCTTTTATTATAATGAATGATTATTTGCATGAATTGGCACTTTCCACTGTTTTTATTGGTTGATAATATAAAATTATTTTATACTATCAATACATTTAAATTAAATTCTTAAATTAAATTGTCAAAAGATAACACATTTTGGTAACTACAAAGAAGATATTGCCGACCACACTATTTTTCTTTTTAATAAACTGCTGGAAAATGAAAGGCTTCAGCCAATAGAGAGAGGATAATATGTGATTATAACCATACCGATCCATACCCTGCTCCCTAAAACGAAAATAGCTTTCACTGGACATCTAACACAAGTTTGACCCAAATACCAGTGGAGAAATCTCTAATGTTAGTTTTCGCGTGAGCTTCATTGACATCTTTTTTCGCTAATTAGAAATTTAGGGACTAATTATGGCTTTAAAATACAATTCACATCAGGTCCTATTATTACAACTAATTCTAAACAATGCGCATCCACACTCAATACATACAACAGCTCTGTGTAAACTATCACTCGAATAGCTACATCCATCAACACAAAATATTCATCACAAAATCGTGCCAAAATATCCTCCTTAATTTCCTTGATCCGTAACCAAAGCAACACATCTACATGATTGCTATACTGAAAAAATATTTACAGTGCTTTTCAATTTCAAATTAAATAACCAAAAGGAGGCTATAAGTTCTTATTACGTGTAGTGGCCAAAGAAAATCTTCATCTATAAGGTGGGTTATCTGATAAAATGTGCAATAAATACTAAATGTAGAAAAGGGTGAAACTAGAACCCCTGTGCTTTCCTTCTCAGTTCATTAAGCTCCTTCTCAACCTCCAAGTCAGGGAAAGGAAATTCTTTGTTTGTGGGAACAGTTCTTCCAGGTGGAAGTTCTCCCCTCTGCCAATTGAAAAATTGGCGGGCCAAAAAAAAAAAAAAAAAACATCACAATATATTTAGTTCCCAAAGTCTCATTGTAATCAGCCAACAGTGCTTGTTAACTGTTTACTGTATATTCTATTAACTACATGAACAGCTATAAATCTATGCCAAGTGGCATTCTCACTCTTACAATAAATTCGACAAACAACAAATGACACCAGTTCATATAAAAATCAATCTTACACCATTGAGTAACCTTTTATTGCATGCCTTTCTGACTAAATTTACCATTCGATTATTAGTTCCTATAACATAAATCATACCCATCAAATTTCACAGTAATTGCTATATATAAAGTATCCATGATAAACAAGTTTTGATGACTTATAAAAGAGAAAGTGAAACAGTCATACATGGAAGGAGTACCTTAGAGCTTCCTGATAATTCTTTCTTCAACTCTGCAAGGTCATCATCAACAGAAGAGTTCTCTAGCAATGCAAACTGTAAATGACAGAGAGTAAGAAATGCCTTTTGTTTTGTGTGAGGGATTAAAGAAACCAACCACATGAATATTTTACTTAAAAGATGCGGCTCAAAACAGTGAGACAACTGCTATAGCAAAATGCAAGTTGCTACAAGAGGTCAATGAAAAGCCATTATTCTTAAGTCAGCGCACGTTTAGTTCATGGACATGTTTTCCAGTAACAACATTATACTATAAATGTAAACAAAATCAGGACATGTTTAATTATTCCGATCTTGCTTGTCTATAACTTTTCTATTTAGTATGTCACACACATGTACCACCAAAAAATTAAAACCAAAACAGTCACTGTGTTTTGTTCCAATAAGAAAAAGATCTTACAAGTGATATACTGCTTAGACATATAAGAGAAGTTATACTACCTTTCCCTCAAGATTGTCAGTACTCAACTGATTCAATGCGTCTGCTTGAGCCTCCATGGTTAGTACTGTAAAATAAAGATAACATAAATTACTAAGGCTTAAAATAAAATTGTATGAGAACCATATATGCATTAAAAACTATTGATATATGAAATAAAAACCATTTTTTCCATATGAAAAAAGCTGTAAATATAGAGTGGTGCAATGCTATATAAACAATCTAACCCTTTTCCTCCATCTTATCAAAAGCTGAAAGAGCACTGCTTGTGCTGATATTGCTCACCATCTCACTTACTATGGTTGAAGTCCTAAACAGAAGAAAAAGAACCGGATATTTAGAACACAGGTGAAAGACAAACCCCATCTTCAAGGAATGCAAGATAGAGATAAAGACAAACTTTGCAGACTGGGCTCTTGCTTTCAGGGTATCTTTCTTTGACTTTGCCTCCTGTATCTTGCCCTCCAAAAGCTGTTGACAAACAAAAAGGCACAATAGAGTTGCATGCATTGCTCAGACCTGCTTGCCAAATAGTGCTAACAAACATATGACTGAGATTGTAAAAGAAATCAGCATTAGCAGCATGATGCAGTGCTAGGGTGACAAACATCTGCATATTTGCTTTGCTCAATATTCTAGAGGTCTTAAGACAGAGAGGAAGGGAGTTCTACCAGGAAGCCTTGATGCCCCAGACCCATATACAAGTCTTAATGCCCTTTTTCTTTTTTTGCAATCTTGCTCCAACCAAAAGAACGAAAAGGGTGAGAAAAGATACTTCGTAACTAGGCATGAATGCTTTATTTACAAAGCATTCAAAGGTGAATTGAAGCTTACTTTTTAACAGAAAAAAGCATCTGACTTCCAATATAAGTAAATATAGCATAGTTATAAGCAACATTTTCACACAAAGAATATCTATTTAAGTAATTATTAATCTTAAAGAATAAACTAAACTAATAAAGCATAAAAAGTGGGCTAACACCCCACGTAGTAAGTGACAAGATACTGGTTCTAGTATTGATATCCATGGGAAGTTATGGAAAGGCCATATTGTAAACCTTATCATAACAAAAGGCAACTCACCTGTGTTTTGGACACGAGGTCATCAACAACATTCTTTTGCTGTTCAAGCTGCATCTTCAAAGCAGTTGCATTATCCTGTACATACCACATATGATGCAAAACTAAGAATCAAACTTCATCTACCTGAACTTCCTGTTTTCAACTCATGACGATTTACAATAATTAAGCAACACACGCAAAATAAATGAGTCTGCAACGATGGAAGTTTTTCCCACTATGCAAGTTTGCAACCTGAAATCAGGACTACAAATTCCAAGGGAACAAGCATGCTCCATCTCTTGTTAATATTAGATCATTTCCTTACTTCTGAAGAGAGTGCTCCCCCCCCCCTCTCTCTCTCTCTCCTGTAAAAAAAAAAAAAAAAAAAAAAAGAACACCCTTTTTCTGTTTCTTTCCATTGTTTTCCTTGTGCAGTTATGATTAGGGAAAATGTAATCATGTCTTTGAACCTGAGTCAGGTGTCTGCCTATGTAGGGATATGCCCATTAGATAAAAGCTACTTTAATTGAGTGGAATTTTGAAACCAATGAAATGGACGGTTACAAGAAATATTGGGGAAACACTATAGCGGTTTCTGGCTGTGCTATATAAAAGCAGAAAGGATATTTTGTAATTAGTGTTAGTTATTTAGAATTTTCATGTACGGCCATGACATATTGCTTAATCCCAGCCACTGTTGTCAACTAAAAATTATCATACTAAACACTAGAATCTTGAATTTGCAAAAACACTCTACCCTAGAGCAAAGGGCATCATAGAACGGATCACCCATAGGCCCCTTCAGAAGTCCAGCTCCACAGACACTCTCCATCCCTCTCTGCTAGAAGAATTAGATGCAGACAACAACAATAACCAAGTCTTTTCCCATTAGGTGGAGCTGACTATACTAATCAAAGGACGCCACAGTGTCCTATGTAAAAATAGAATTAGCCGCAGAAAAACTGTATAAATATAGTGTCTCTGAGGCGACAATATGAACTAGTGGATAAGCCAAAAAGATCTTTGCATATTGAATGACACTAACAACTACTGATTTAGAATTGCCTTAAAAATTTAGTAAAACATTGTCGTATATCAGATTCTCTATGCATTTCCCTACTTGTACATAAGATTTCAAAACCATTATGAATAATTGGTGCTGCTATATATTAGTATTGGGTTTGAGAACAAAAACTTAAGGAAGAAAGCTAATATTAAAACATTCAAAGAAAGAAAAAGAAAAATTGAGGGAACCAACGGTGACTAAGTTTAGCAATGAAACCAACTACTGCCAACTGCATGTATGCAAATTAAGCTTGCACACAAATGCCCTCCCCTTTCCATCATTTGATGATAAAGAATGCGTGCACATGTAGAATAGTTTATCTCATGCCAAGATTGATGCAATAATTCACATTGATGGTACATGAAACTCAAAACTCCGCCACAAAACTTTTAGATAGGCAAGTGGCACACATACAGCATAAGACTTTCTTCGCTTAAGTGCTTCACGGGCAAGATCCTCATCCTCCTTCTGAAGCGCAAGTTGTGCCCTTCGATACCTATTATCAAGGCAAGGGAAAGAGAATAATTATCAGATAATAAATGATGCCCATGCAAATAAAGTAAAAGTTTCTGCAACCAAAAAACAAGGATACCAATCATCAGAAGCCTTTTGTACGGATGTGTACTTGCTTTCTAATTGCTTTTGTGATGCTAGAACCTGAAATGGAAACGCATAAGTTGATTGAAAACATCCATTCAGCTCATTGTCCTCCATATCTTTAATTCCTTATGCATTATATCTCCCCTTTTTTTTACAAATTGCATTAACGGTGAAAACCATGTTGAATTATAATGATTGATCAATTGCAACCGGAAACAACTAAGAAATATATATATATATATATAATGTGACAAGCTCAATACACACTTGTGCTGTAGCTTGGCGAATCCTTATCAAATCATTATTCATATCCACAACAGCTTGTTCTAATATCTTCTCAGGGTCTTCAAAGGAGCTTATAATGGCATCAGCATATGACTGCATTTATTCATACAAAAGAAAAATTATACTCCATAAGTTAACCCAAAAATAAAAAAGTCTCAGCTATATGTATTTCCTGATCATACCTTGATAACTCTAGCAATTCTACTAAAGAGATTCATCTGAGCACCAAAGGCACCTCCACCTTGGCTATTGCATTTTAATCTATTGGAGTAGGACATTCTTAGACCAGGAACTTCCAGCGCTCCTGCTTCAATATATAACCCCATATGATCAATGTTCCTTCCTTCAATTTTCTATTGAAGGAACAGAAATTTTTTTTTTCCCTTGCTGACATAGTCATAAAGTTTCGCTTTTTACACATATATCAACCACCCTTCTCCCTTGTTTGGTGAAATGAAATTTCTACCATTAGATTCAAACTACGCTAAAATGTGCCAACTATTGTTTTCCTATCTTTACTAAAATAGAGTGGATCACAAAAGCATGTCCTATAGGGTGCATAAGTAGAGATTTAAAAAAATAATAGTAATAATAAAAGGATGTGATAGAATGGAACAAAGGCATGGCATGGACTTACCTCTATAACTGAGGAATGATGATTTGAAGGGTGGAAGTGTGGAAGGTCTCATTGAAACGAAGCCCAAACGTGTCAGTGGCGTGGCATTCGTAGCCATTTTTCTCACACGAGTCTGAGTTTCAACTGTTTACACCCCAAAACGCAACTCAGCTTTGTTTTCTCTGTTTTTGTACCGAACACGCAGGCTGTGTCAGACATTTCCTCCCTCCTCTTTCTCGGACTTGGATGGCTTGATGACACGGTAATATATATACTTAAAAAAATTATATAACTTTATATTTAAATTTTGGTCATTCAAGTAAGATCCTTGGACTAACGTCTTATCATATGTGGGTTAGAATTTATGAGCCATGAATATAGATATGAGATACGAATGCGATATGATATGAATACGGAGATATAATAATATTTAAAAATTATAAAATATGATACAATTATAATATAACATATAACATTAATAAAAGATTAACATAAAAATATAAATTTTGAATTAAAATAAAGGAATAATGATTTAAATATTAACATAAATTTTTATAAATATACTATAATATATTTTATTAATTATTTTAGAATTTTTACTTTTATATATATATATATAAATATCAAAAAAGTAAAGTAAAAATTTTTAAAATATAACTAAAAATATCTAAAAATATATGTAAAATATCTGATATAATATGTATTAGATATAAATACGATGGCTATTTTAAAATATCCGTGCAATATAGGTCGAAATCAAATTGAACTATAATGCTTGATAATAGTCAATAGAGCTCAAATAATAAGAGTTATATCATGACTAATAAATATAATCTTTAGCCTGACAGTATCCACCCAAGCCAACAATCAATAGTTCATAGGTGGAAAAAAAGTTTTCATTATATTACCCCCAAAGGATAAATTCTTTTATCTTCTTAATAAGAGTTTTTTAATTTTCAAGTTATTTTTGGAACTTAATTTTAATATACTTTTAGTACAAAAATTTTGTAATATCGACCAATATGTGCATGTGGCTTTTTAAAATAATTATTATAATATAATTTAAATAATGTCACAATATATATTACAACATTATATAAAAAAATGTTTACAAATGATATATTAAAATCAAATTCATATTTATATAAAAAATTTAAACTAGTAATATTAAGTATTTGAATTTATCCTTATAAATGGAAAATAGTTGTGGTAATATAAGACTAACCTTGTAAATCTCTTGACAAAGTGAACAAATATGCTTTGTTAAATAGGGTATTTTTCTTATTTATAGGACTTAATTATTTTTATGTGTTATATAAGTAATTATGTATAAGCCATATCAATAATTAATTTTATTCGATTCTCATCATAATTATTTTAAAAATATATAAAAAAATAAAATTTAATATATCAACATTAATCTCTTATCTTCTCTCAAAGAAACATTAATATCTTATCTATAACTCAAATACTTGAATTTCATGAATATGTGTTTAGAAAAATCAGTTGTTGTGATAAACATCACTTTGTTTTTATCAGTATGATTATACGTATCGACTTTCAAATTATAGCTCCTATGTCTATAACTTTAGGAAGAGTGATATTGCAAATGTAACACAATTTTTATAAATTAAAACCCATTGCGACATATGTCATAGTATTTTATTTAATTTACTCCTCTGTCTATAACTTTAGGAAGAGTGACAATGCAAATGTAACACAATTTTTATAAATTAAAACGTCATACTATTTTATTTAATTTAATTTATAAATGAATCTGATAGCAACAGCAACAACAATAATTACAAAAATAATAAATAAAGTAAAAAAATTTAAAAAAGGAAAGAAAACAACACAAAAATAATATATATGGAACAGTGCACGTGATAGGCAAAAGTAGATTGAGGGGCATTGCATATCTGGGCTGTGTTCCTCAGTCACTCACTCATTCACTCATCACTTTCCATTGGTTTCATCGAACGAACATCCAACATCCACGACCTATTCCTTCTTCCTAGGTTGCCTCTTCTCTCTCTCTCTCTCTCTCTCTCTCTCTCTAAAGTGTTGTTTCAGTTTCTGAAAAAATGGCATCGTCTTTCACTTCAACTGCCTCGGCATCATCATCATCATCTCCTTCTTCGCTGCCCAGACCCAAAACCAACTTGCGCCTCTCTCGCTCTAACCTCTCTTTCCGCCTCTCTCCCAAACCCAACCTCCGTTTCCTCACCAAGGTACCTACCTTCCTTACTTTCATTTAGCTCTTAATTAATTAAGGTTCATATCAATGCACGAACCCACATCCAAATCCAATGGCTTTGTGTTTTTGGTTGCTTGAACACTTACTTGTCTAGCTAGCATTTTACATAGGTAGTGTTGGGAATTAGGCACTCATGCATATTATATCTTCCATAATTCATGTAACCCCTGTTCCAAAAGTTTTTGCAATTTGTTTCGTTCATTTGGTTTGATTATGTTTAGAGTAAACCGGCAAATTAGCAAGTCAAACATTAGTGCTCCAATGTGTATTTAAACATCAATTTAGTCTTAAATTGATGGCTATTTTATACCATGGAGGATCAAATTGATGTAAAAAGATCTTTAAAGGGCTAACTTGACATTCCGCATATCAATTTGAGCATTTACTCATTAATGTTTATTATGGTACTACTCCTTTATCTATCTATCTATATGTGTGTGTGTAGGGATCCCCGCCCCGTCAAATTGTATGCCCAAGGGTGAAGGCCCAATTGAATGAGGTAACACTTCCTTACACGCTCTTCCTTGGGAGTAATTCTTGGTAAGGCATGGCCCACGGCACTCCATTCAGTAATAAGCATGTACATGTGTAAGGTTGTTTGGCTCATGATAAAAATGCATCAATCACCAAGACTGTATTTATACATGTCAACTGTTAAATAGAGTGCCTAATAGATGATCTGACAGGCATTGTCTACCTAAGAATTTCTCGTTGCTATGTATGTTTTCATTTTCAAACATATTTAATGCCCTTTTTGGCATCTGCAACAAGGTTGCTCTTGATGGTTCCTCAAATGCTGTGTCTCCTACCACAACCAAATCAGAGGTGGAAGCAGCGGCCAAAACTTCATCCGGAACATCTTCTGCAGTCTTGGCAACTCAAGAATCAATCTCTCAGTTTATTACTCAAGTTGCAAGTCTTGTCAAGTAACTAACCTCAACCTTGCTTCTTTCTATAACTATTAATTAGCGAATTAGTGCTCTATGAACTTGAAGACATGCATGCCTGTGGGATGGGCCAGCCATCCCAGATTCTAAGTTTTATGTAATAATAATAATAATAATAATAATCAATATCTCAATTTTCTTTGGCAGGCTTGTTGATTCAAGAGACATTGTAGAGTTGCAGTTAAAGCAGCATGACTGTGAAGTAACAATCAGGAAAAAGGAGGCTATGCCTCAACCACAGTCTCCTGCTCAACCTGCCATGGTATATTCGCCCCCTTCACTAGCAGCGCCACCTGCTGCACCAGCATCTACACCAACACATGCCCCAGCTCCTGCTACCCCTGCACCATCAACTTCTCCTCCTGCTGCCAAGTCGTCTAAATCATCACTTCCGCCTCTTAAAAGCCCCATGGCTGGGACATTCTACCGCAGTCCTGGTCCTGGTGAGCCTCCATTTGTGAAGGTAGACCTTCTATATAATTTTATTTTTTGTATCATGCTTTTGGCCCCTTTTGTTCCTCCCTTACATGTAGGGTTTCTTTCTTTAGGTTGGAGACAAAGTAAAGAAGGGGCAAGCCTTGTGCATCATCGAGGCAATGAAATTGATGAATGAAATAGAAGTAAGTTCAAAGGCTTTATTTATTTATTTTTTTATTGCAACTGTTTATTAAAATAGTGGATTCTAATGCATCATCTGCCTTTCATCATTTCTCTTTGCATTCTTCATAATTCTCTGAATTTGGTGCTCTAGCTCTTGTACTGCAGGATGAGATTAGTTTTATTAAAAGAAATTAGGATTTTCCTTTTTTCTGTGCTCATATATGCATTATTGTTTATTTTTTGTGTTATAATAAAAAGTTAATTAGTATATGCCACAAAAATTAAAATTGAAATAAGTGTGTTTAAGCAATTCTTCCTAAAATTTTTAGTTACTGGTTAGCAATGGATGAAGCAATGGAATGTTAAAAAATTGAAATTAGCACATATGCAATGCATTTTGACCTCCTTGTTTAGTAAACTGGACCAATAGAAATGGAAAACGAAATATGTTCAAATGAGGAGTAGAATGGTGAATGGGTCCTGATTGTCAATTTGCCTTCCTCATCCCAGTCTTTGAGCCTGTCAGAGAATAAAATTTTTCTAGCTGCAAAATCTTGTGGTGTTAATTTATTGGCTAGAACTAGTGGATCCTGTAGCATGAACTGCAAGATGATTACTAGGAACCTGTGCAGGGTTGGTGACTAGGGATAGTCAACCAAGCAAAAGATGCTTGGATGGAAGAAGAATGTCATTGGAAGGAAAGTAGAGATATAAAGATTAAAGAAGGAAGAGGGTGACGTATCCTCCTTAGAAAAACTAAAGCAGGGAAGAGAAAGCATTGATAAAAAAATGCTTACCAATCCATTTGTTTGAGTATAACGGAAAAACCTGAAAGAAACCATGTGAAGAGCACCAGAGTGAAGCCATGAATTCAAGCCTGACAAAAAGCAAGTCCTAAGACACCACGGAACAGCATATAAAACACTCTGCCATAACATTTTGCTCTCTTTTGTCCTTTCAAACCCTCTGAAGTTGATCAATAAGCATTATTGCAAGCTGTGGGAAAGCCCAAATTTCACCAAAAACACTAAAAAGGTCCAAATGTACTAGGCATTGTGCAATGTAAAAATAAGCGTGTAGCTGTTCCTTAATAAGAGCAGCATATCACACACATATCAGAAGACAGAGTTTTATTGGGTTAATGAAAATGTAACACATCATTACGTACACACAAGAAGAAACTGATTCATGAAACATCCTCTGTGGATATGATATTATCATACTTCGGTCGTCCTGGTATACCTTGCTCTAAATGTTTTACTGAAATTTTGGTTTATAGCCCAATGGGATTGATTGAACATCTAAATAAATCAATTGCTTTCTGATGTTCTTGAAAATGTAGCTTAGAAACTCAAGTACATTTTAGCTACCCGAGGGTTCCTTTCATTTGTTCTTCTTTTTATTTTTTATTTTATTTTTTGGGGTTCAAGGATAAACCATTTCAGTGTTTAGCACTGTCAATTGTTTATGTCACTTGCCTTGTTTGAGTTTGTGGTACACTTTGAAAGTCGAGATTTAGGGTTTTCAATTTACTATGTTACCCTCATTCCTCTCTTTTGACAGTGGAACCATGATCACAATGATGCTTTTTGCCATGAAAGACGTGCTTTTTCGAAAAATATGATGTCAAACTAAAATATTCCTTAAATATTGGGCAAAGTTGAATGAGACATACAAAAAGAGGAAAGGAGGAGTATATGGGTTGATCTACCACACTTTGGCATCTTTGTTCCTTTTTTTTTTCCCTCCGCTCTTTGATAGTTTCCTTCCTGTAGTAGCCCTTGATATCTCATACTATGCAAATAGCTTTGTTAGTATAAAATTAGCTATGTAGGATTGTTGGTAACAGCTTGATTCAGAGTATTTCGAGTAATCTGCATTTTCTCGGGTTTGTTAATGTGTGTTTAGCTTTTGTAAAGTTACTGGTTCATCACATTTGTATATAGAATTTGTTACAAAGAGGTTTTCTCGAACAGAAAAGAAAAAACAAAGAATCCTGCTAATAGTTATATTCTTATTGCATGCTTAAGGAGGAGATAACTTATGTTCAACGAGTTCTTAGAGTAGTACGGAAGTCAATTGGACACATTGCATATATTATTTTAGAATAAAATAGGTGCACCTTACTGCTTTTTATGGAGGCGGCAACAGCGAAGTGTAAAAACTTATTGAATTATATAAGGAGGCATTGTGGTTTACATTTCCATACAGTGAACCATTCATTAAAAAACAGAGGAAAAGAAAATTGCATAGTGGATACAATAAGCTTAAATTTGATTTTCTAACTTGGTTAGTAACTATGAGATGCAAATCAAAAAATCAGCAAGACATGTATAAGTTTTAGCGTTTTTTAATTTTGTCTTGATGATCATGTGGATTTTCCCTAAATCTTGGACTATATATTTGTGTATTTTCCATAATGTACTATGCAGGCTGATCAGTCAGGAACTATAGTTGAGATCCTTATGGAAGATGGCAAGCCTGTAAGCGTTGACACTGTGAGTATATTCTAGGCCTTCCTCACAAGTAATTCGCAGCTAAAATTAACTTGCTCCATCAATATAGTTTTGATTTATTTTTTGTTCCCTTGCAGCCTCTATTTGTGATTCAACCTTAGAGCTTGTGGAGTGTTAAAGTAGATGGATGAGAGAAGATATGGAAGTATCTGCAGGTCTTGGTAGTTGAAAATTGTGAGAGGTGCATCATCCCCCTATGGCAAGTGTAGGAAGATTTTGTTCTGAATTGGAATGGTACAGTTGAGGAGAATTACTCGTTTATAATGGATTTATTCCTTTTTTTTTTTTTTTTCCCTTGTACTTTACACTGATTTTGTCACCTGTATGATTGAACTATGTTCTAATGAACTAGTTATATCGTTTTTTTTTTTTTTTGTTCTCAGTGGTTTCATCTTTCAAGGAAGCATTAATGTCTCTGATATTGATTTCAAGTATTTTTTTTTTCCTTTTGATTTTTTCTTAAAAAAAATGCTAAATGGCAGAACTTTATCAGAATGTTTAACAGAATAAGTTTGAATTTCTAGTATTTTTGGATAAACAAGTAATTCTATACCGTATTCTTTAATTCCCTTTAACGAATACTCCTATATTTAGTATTGTTATATCAAAATTTTAAACTAAATTTTAGCTGTATGGCATTACTGTTTTAGTGGTCCTAGTCATGTTCAGGATTATCATTTATTATTTTTCGGCTTGTTCTTTGGGATCTTAGTTGGTGATTTCTTTTCTTCCAAGTTTTTATGCAGCTTATACGCGTGGTAAACTAATCCATTATTCTCAGTGAGGAAGAAATGGTCCGGAGCCAGCAGAGATGCCATGTACCAAAGTTATATATTAACACCAAATCTAACCTACCATCTCAATTTTGATAGCAGCAGCCTATTTAGCTAATAAATAAATCTAGTATATAACTTATAACATTATAAATTACACCTGCAACAAGTAAGTATACGGGATGGGGTGCGCTCTAAGGTACTCAATTTATTGTTAAATCCATCCTCAACCAAGTTACCAACATGCTACTATCATTTCTTTTTTAACAAATTATGCTGAGGTTAATTTTATGTGTCATTTGATATTGTGTTAATAATTCATCTAACAAATTTAAATATGCTATTAAATATTTTATAGAATATCTTAAATTTATTAAATTAAATAATATAATAACACATTGTATTTATGTAGTTACTTAAAATTCTTGTACATGCTTGAAAACTAAATTCAATATTGTTTATACATGCTTTTATCTACATTATTTTAGAATTTAAAAAATTTAAAATTTATTTTTTAATACTCTAATTTGGTTATCAAAAACAGATGTGAAGTAATATATTTAACATTAGTATATATCAAGCATTATTCAAATTGAATAGAGAAGTCTAGGAAACTAGTACTAGACACAAAAATTTAAAGTGATGAGAAATTCTATATATTTTAATGTCAAGATAAATTGTTATTTTGCTAAGGAGGATTGGTTCATTTATTTAGACTTTTATTCATATATTATTGTGATTTGGATTTGATTTTTGAATGGATTGAATCTTCCTTTAGACTTTTTTTTTCCAAAAAAAGATAAATAGTTAATTTTAACACATTTTTTTATGGTGAGAGTATGTATTGTAGATGCAAACGGAGATTTGCTCACTTGATTAGCCTTTTACTCATGTACACTATGAATTAGATTCGATTTTCAGGTTCACTTATTGGTATACGATTCGTAAGTATCTGTAAGTACTTAATAAGTTCAAAGGCATGCCTCTGGATTAGGCAAACATTCTCTGCAATATAAATTTTAAGTCTATAAAAAAAAATTATGTTTAGGTTTAAATGTATTTTAAGTTTCTATAAATATAAATTATTTTGATTTTAATTCTTCTAAAATTTTTATTTTGGTTTTGGTACCTTCTTTTTTCTTTTTTTTTTTAAATAATTTTTAGTCGCCACCTTTCCAAATTTTAGTTGTTACATGTACTTTAGAATATGCATTTGTACTTATAATTATTAGAAATTTTGTTTATGATCATTATAAATATTTTTTGAATCTTTATTTAATTTTTATAAATATCACTACTTAACGGAGAGTCTGAATGACTGGGACGAAGAATATAGTAATAAAAAAAATGAGGAACCAAAATTAAAATAAAAGTTTTAAGGAATCAAAACTTATATATATATAGGATCTAAAACACGAAAGATAGAGAAAGTAAAAGTTTATTTATTATTTATTATTATTAAAATAAATTACATTAACTTTTTTTAAGATTAAATGATATTATATATAATATTTTTAAATTTTTTATACCTATATTAATTTTTTTAGGACAAATTAGTGCCATATTTACAAAGTATCATATTTTTCAAAATACGATAGTGCTATATGTAATTTTACTTATATGTCAAGGAACTCGATGCAATTTACACTAATTATTATTATTATTAGAATCAATAGTAGGAGGTAAATAAAAGAAAGGGAAAAAGTTTATTTATTTATTTTTAGCAGTAGGTAAATTCATAAAAGAAAGAGAGTAATAACCCATAATACCAAGCGGCAATAAAAATGTTGGTCTCATTCTTCTCTTCAAAATTCTGAAAAACAAAAACCAAAAACCCAGACAGCCACACAAATATGGCTGCACAGATTCAGATTCCGCCATTGATTCTCCTTCTCCTTCTTCTTAGTTTCTCCTCTTTGTTGTGCATAGCTTCTTCTTCTTCTTCTTCTTCTTCTTCTTCTTCTTCTTCCAATTCCACGACCATATACGAGGAGCTTCGTTCTCAGGGCCTCCCCGTGGGCCTTCTCCCCAAAGGGATCACGCGCTATTCCATCAACGCCACGAGCGGTGAATTCGAGGTGTTGATGGAACAACCTTGTAACGCAAAGTTCGAGAACGAGGTTCACTACGATTCCGACATAAAGGGCACCCTCGGATACGGTCGGATCGGGGGATTATCCGGTGTGTCGGCTCAGGAGCTCTTCCTGTGGTTCCCCGTTAAGGGTATACGTGTCGATGTGCCGAATTCTGGGCTCATACACTTCGATGTGGGTGTTGCGGACAAGCAATTCTCGGTGTCACTGTTTGAGAACCCTCCTGATTGCACCCCTCAGGTGAGAGGATGATGCAATGCCCCTTGTCTTGAATTTTGATCATGTCATCATTTGTCATGGAAATTTATGATTTTTTTTTTAAAAAAAAATTGTTGGGTATGTGAAATTTGTGGGTTTTCCTTTCTGGGTTTGTGAGATTTATGGTTTTTGCTTTTTGGATATGTGGAATTTATGATTTTTGCTTTCTGGATATGTGAAATTTATGATTTTTAATTGTAGACATAGTTTACCATGGGACATTATTTTGTAGTTTTGCCTATGTAGCTGACTCCACCTAGTGAAAAATAGTTTCAATTGTGGTAGCTGATTATGTGAAATTTTGTATTTTTTTTCCTTCTTTGGGAAGGTGAGATTTATGGTTTTTTGCTTTCTGGGTTGAATTTTAATTTCTGAGTATCTGAAACTTATAGTTTTTACTTGTCTATATAGCTAACTCCAGCTAGTGAAAATTTTTTTATTGAGGTTGTTGGTTATGTGAAATTTCTAATCATTTTTGTCTGGGAGTGTGAGATTTATGGCTTTTGCTTTCTGAATATGTGAGATTTATGGTTTCTGCATTCTGGGTATGTGAGATTTCTGATTTTTACCTACTGGGTATGTGGAATTTGTGATTTTTTACTTTTTGGGTTTGTAAAATTTATGAATTTTTTTTTTAAAACTTTTGTGGTATGTGAAATTTATGGTTTTGGTTTTTGTTTTTTTGGGTATGTGAAGGTTATGTTTTTCAATTTTTGGGGTTTCTGATATTTATGATTTTGTTGGCCTGATTTCATTTGCTGTTTCAAATTTGTTCAGCCTGATGCTCCTGCTGGTGATGGTGATGATGTGCTGAGGGCTGTTTCGTAGAAGATAAGAATGTTGCTACCACTTTCAGAACTATAGTTCAATCAGACTGTCTATGCCTGTTGCGTCTTTTTCCTTTTTCTGTACAGTGATGTCCTTTTTTTTTTTCTTTTTTCTTTTTACCTTTTTTCATTTTTCTGTTTGAATCAATCGCCTGTCTCCAGAATGATGACAATTTTGGTGGTGAAACATTGGATCCTCGCAGCATTGCCTAGCATAGTTGTGGCAAAATCTATGACAGACTGGGATGTTGGGGTCAGGTTGATTTTGCTAATAATAAGAATAGTTAATGCCAAGATTTTATTATTTATCTTTTTGGTCTTGTCATTTTTGCAAGTATTGTAAGTGTTTGCAGCCGTGTGTGGTGTTAGACTAATAGACTGGACTATATTAATAATAAAATATATAATGTGTTGTATTATTATAACTAATAATCTCCTACTCCTACAATTATGGCGATTACTGTTTTTGTTTTTATGGCAATCATTCAGTTAAGTTAGTCCTTATTGTCTGTGTTTGTTTCAACTCATGCCCTAATTGGGACATTTTCTCCAACGATTTGTGTACTTTGTTACTAGTCGTTCTACAATTTATTCTGGTTCTGCATTGTGTTTTTGCATGCTCTACACCTAACAAGATATTAGTGTAGAGTGAATTTCTTCTTGTAGTTGGTAAGTATCCAAGTTTTGGAATGATGAAAAAGGATTTAATTTGATAGTTTCACACAATCAATAAATTTTTAAAAATTGCTGAAAACCTATTGCTAGTAAATTGTTTTTGTTACTAAAATGACTTGACATGTTTCATATACTTGGTTCTTACTAAAGAGAGTTGTTAATATGATACGAACATGTCACAAAATTTGAAATTTACATAAAAGGTTCTCTTCAAAAGGCGTTCAGTGTTTCCAAAATGATGTACTGAATTTGTACGTCAACTAACATAAATAGTTTACGTGTAATGACCAGGATAGTAGTTATTTGACGTTGGATGAGGGATGACAATGAACAATTTGAGCTATTTTGGTTGTTATCAAGCAAATTTATATTAAAAAGAAGTTTCAAAATGTTCAAGTTGAGATTCTTGAGTATCATTGCTCCAAGCCTACAATCGCAATATATTTATTCAATTTCAAATGTAACAATAAATCGACGTGAGCAAAAATCAGGATTAGCTGAACTTAAGTGCATATTTGATTTTGTTTTTGTAGAATTAATTTTAAATAGAGTGGATTTTGCTGGAATTGATTTGGTTAGAATTAATTTTAAATTAAAGTTATTTATGTTTAATAGTACCTCTAAAAGTGATTCTGACAGAAAGTAAAAAATTTTCACTTCTCTTAGAATTAATTCTAGAGGCAAGAATTAATTTTAGAAATATATAATTAAATATCACAAAAATTGGTTAGAATTAGTTTTGGTCTACAAAAATCAATTCCACCCATTCTTACCATGTTTCCAAACATGCTATAAGGCTTATATTCTCCGCTGGGGGGAGTAAGGCCGCGTACATTGTAAATCTCATCAAATGAAAGTCTCAAGCACTAGGCTATTTTTTTAAACCATATTCAAAATTTCCTAAATCTAGTTCAAATTAGATTAATTTACTACCGGAGTAAAACTTTCCTACTGCTATTTTTTTTTCATTCACAAAATTTAAATATGAAATCTTGCTTCGAGAAAATAAATACCAAACCACTTAAATCATAAACACCTCCATGTTTTTAATTCTACAGAATGGAAGGCAATGCAATATGGTTTCCACGGAAAACGATCCCCATTTAGATATATAATAATAGTACATCAAAGTTGTAATGACCATATTGAACAAATACATCAAATGCCCCAGGAAACGGTTGATGTCTATTATGCCTTATGACAAGGTGGCTTTGTTGATCAAACAGTCAGCCTACGTCTATATTAATTTACAATGCGCTACTATACCACCTTGATAGATGTCCAAGACAAATAATTAGATCATTCGTCACTAGAAATCATCACTCAGAACAAGGGGAGTTTTTAAAAGGGCCTCTATTTCATTTTTTGTCAGAATCCAAGAAAGGAAGGGGCATCATCAATGAGGCTACTGTGTGGTGACACTCTTGGCAAGATTACGAGGCTGATCAACATTGAATCCCCTCAGTACAGTGAGATGATATGCCAGTAACTGTATCAACAAGAAATAATTTGTTGAAATATATACTACATACAAATCTTTTCTTTTGTAGAATAACACAAGAAGAAGCAATAGCCTATTAAAAGATTCTCGGAAACAAGGAAATAGAACCGCAAAGTTTGCATGTGAGAAATCAGGACATTGAAAATTTATAGACAAATGAAAAAATAAGGCACCCATGAAATGACATTGAATAGAAAATCACTATCAACATACGGTTGAAAATTTACTTATATATAGGCAAAAATAGAATCCGACATGTTGACATTGAAATATTTGCTTTGTGCTAAATGTATTAATCTTGAAAAGTTAAAATAAAGCGGTAAAAAAGGGAGAAAATGTCAATAAACATACCTGTAAGGGAACTACATTGATAACAGGTTGAAGACAGTCCTCTACTTGTGGAACTTCAATTACCCTACAAGATTCCCCAGGACATACAGATGCAGCATCCCCTTTTGAACACATAACTATCAGGCGGCCTTTGCGGGCAATAAGTTGCTGAATAACAGACTGCTGCTTGCTGCCAAAGATCAAAGATGTCAATATCAAATTCCTAATTCAAGATATGTAGCTACTCAACAAAACTAACCTGTAGCAAGCATCACGTGTGGCTATAACAACGATTGGAAGATTTTCATCCACTAACGCCAAAGGACCATGCTTCATTTCACCAGCAAGTATCCCTTCACTATGCATAAGTGCCACTTCCTTTACTTTCAAAGCTCCCTCCAGAGCAGTTGCATAGTTGTATCCTCTCCCAAAGACAAGAAGCGACTGCTCAGCAATCAATAGCTTTGCCAGATCCTTCATATCCTCATCAAGCTTCAGCACCTCTCTGACTTTATCTGCAACCCAACATGTTAATTAGATTTGCTTCTACAATTGTTCCTGAGTTGCTTTATGTGAGATTTGGTACATTATTTTGAAGAATTCCTAATAAAAATAGTTTTAGTTTATTACTATTTTCACACAACTAGTTCATTAAAATAATTTGCAAAACCTGTGAACACACAATGAGTACGTTAGATGCGCTCCGAGTTTTTAGTTTTATGAAGAAAAAGAAATATGATCTGTCAATCTCATCCTTACAAACTAGAGTTTCTACTGGATGTCTTGAACTTATGAATTTTAATATTGCAACTTTATCAAGTTACTTTAAGCTTAAAAGTATGCAAATTCAAATCCATCATTTTTTTTCTTTTCAATATATCATTTCTGAATATAGTATTTTCAATACACTAATGCTATATCAAATATAACTCTTATACCAGCATTATCATCGTTGATAGATCTGTAATGTAAGAATGATTAATCTTGAAAGATTCATTTGAGTCCCCTATTGAACAACCAAGTAGCCACCAGCTAATCATACTCAACCTAGTGGGAGGATCTAATTTTTAAACTGGAGAATCATTAGAAAATTATGCAGATACTCTAATAGGACATGCCATTAACTAAACACCACAATATGTACCCAAATTCCTGTAAGATGCTCAACCAACAGAACTCACTTGGCAGGTCAAATAGACCATCTATAATGGCTTCTCTTCTCGCTTGATTGGAAAGTGTATCACCTCCTATTGCAAGAGCCAACATGGCCATCACCACTATTTGACTTGTGTATGCCTATAGCAGTTATAATTAAATGCATGAGCAAACCATTTGTTAAACGAATAATCAACATATTAAATGAAATGAGAAAACAACATCCTTTAAATGCAACGTTTACCTTGGTACTTGCCACACCTATCTCAGTACCAGCATTTATATGAACACCACAATGTGTATTCCTTGCTATTGCACTACCAACAGTGTTTGTTATTCCAACACATAATGCACCATTGTCTAAAGCATATTGCAGTGCAAGTAAAGTGTCATGAGTTTCACCAGATTGACTAACAAAAACAGCTGTATCTTCTCTGTATATTGGTCCCTGCCGATCCAGTAGATCACTAGCAATTTCCATAGTAACAGGAATACCTATAATTTAATTTATAGAATGAAACATAAAACATCAGAAAAATGAGCAAAATATTAATTTGCCAAACTTACTAAAAGATTTAAGTCATACAGCACTGACCAGAAAGTTCTTCCAAGATAGGTCTAGCTGCCAAAGCAGCATTATAACTTGTACCACAACCAATGAAAAGTATCCTTCTACTTCGCCTAATTGTTTTGAGGTGATCCTTCAGTCCACCCAGCCAAACAGACTTGGATTTGCTAGATCCTCCAAGTATAAGCCGCCCCCTCATTGTGGTTGTTAGAGATTCTGGTTGCTCATGAATTTCCTTCTGCATATAATGCTCATAATGTCCTTTATTTATTTGCTCAACCTCCATCTCAAGAACAGATAATGCACGTCGCACTGAAGCAGTTCTGGAAGTAGAAGCACCAGGTTCTCCCTTGTCATTTTCAAACTTCAAAATAGAAACCCCGCCATCCTGGAACAACATTTCCAAGTAAGTACTATATATTATTTTCAAATTGACATGATTATAACCAACAAATTAATTGGAACACAAATCGGTTCACCATATGCAACATAGATAAGAGTAAATGATGTAAGCTATCATAGTATTTCCAATTCCAATGACATACACATTAGTCTGCATGTACTACCATTAAAAAGAGAGGGTGCTGTGTGTACCTTGAGATGAACTACTTCACCATCTTCAATAACTAGCACTTTCTTGGTATGCTCAACCACAGCATTGGCATCACTAGACAAAAACAATTCTTTAGGGCGTCCGTCTTTTGATAGGAATTTGTTATCTTCAAATGCTGAACCACTCTCCTTATTTTCTGTCAATTCCTGAAATTAGAGCGGTAATTTCTTTAGTCATTGATTCATTGTCGAGAGTAAAGGTAAAACAAAGCCAGAAAAGATCCTTGAACAATCAATTTTCGTATGGGTCAGTGTTGTAAGAAACTTAATCTCTACTAAATTGCATTCAACTTACTTTAACACCTAGAAGCAGTGGGCTACCGCGCTTGCAAGCAATCAATTCATTAGGATAATGTCGACTTTTGAAAATAAGCGCATAGGCTCCTTCAAGATGCCTCATAACTTCGAGAACAACTTGACTAAAGGTAACAACCTGACCACCTGCAACATAATTGGAAAAGTACTTCAAGTCAAGCTAACAATTACCCATAATGACACAAGCACCCGGCACCTCTTTATAAGAAATTGAAAAGGCTTCTCAGATATGAACCGAAAACAGTTGTATTAAGTATAAACACAAATATAAGGAATAATTGACGGACTAAAATTGATCAAATTGAACTCCAAAACATGCAGGTTTATCATATCCAGAACCAAATGCCAATATCAACTTCTTAAAAATTTCAGTCTTACAGCATTAAAATGGTAACTTTGTCCTTCTCCGCCCTCTTTCCTTCCTCTTCAAAATTTATATAGATTTTACATCAACAGAATATCGTGAATTCAATCATGCTTTAGTCCATGTGAAATAACAGTCAGAGACCTTCTACTCGTAAAACAGTGTAACTAATAAAGGTCATGTACCTTAACCCAATACATTTCAAAATAAGTTCCAACGTGAAATAGCTTAGGTAACAATTTACAATGAGCAGGCACCAAAAACAGTAAATAAGAAAGAAAAAACTTAATGTATTATGTATAACAATATTTATAAGTATATAAAATATTAAATGCTACATTCACCGATAAAAATCACCTGCTGCTTCATTTGCTTTGTCATAAACAAACTTTGCTAGCTTTGGAATGACTTCTGTGTCAGTTTCAGATTCAAAGGTGAACCCATGTCGGATGAGTGTTTCCTTCAAAACCTACAGATATAATAAACAGAAATGAACCTTAGTAACACTTTTCACAAAATACTGTATGTTATGAAAAAAAAAAAAAAAATGCATAGCATTCTATACACTCCTGATAAGGCAAAAAATGACAACGGGTGCAATGATATAAATGTTAGTGATACCTCATAATTAGTGACAACCCCATTATGAACAACCAAGAATTCATTTTCGGCACCAGAGGACTGCGGATGGCTGTTCCTGGGAGCAGGCTCTCCATGAGTTGCCCACCGGGTGTGCGCTATTCCGGCATGAGTGGAAAATGATTCCTCCAAGTTCAGTTCCACTTTAGCCACATCTGTTTTTGTTTCATTATTGAAAAAACAAGGCAGTAGGTAATCTCAGCACTAGATCTAGGTTACCACCAAAGGGGAAAAAAAAAAAAAAAAAACACTAACCAACACTTTAAAAACAGGACTGTAATGGCTGATTGAACCGGTTGGACAGGCTAAATCTCCATTTCAAACATTATTCAGTTCAATTACAGTCCAACTGGAAATTTAACCAGTTGAGCCAATCAAAAACAATTAGGCAGTCTCACCAGCTCAATTTCCGGTTCGGTTTTTAAAAGCATTGGTATCATTACTAGGGCTAGCGAGTTATAATTAACTGAAGTGTTATGACATCAAACAACTATATTCAAATTTATCTAATTGAGAAAGCAACATCTTCTATAGTCTATAGAATAGCAAGTAGCACAAAAATCATCAAAAGAAAAACAGCACTAGCCTACATTTTTAAGACAAAACCGAAACAGGCAGTTGAACTAGTTAGATTGACTATCGGCATGTCTCCCTTCTCATTTGGATATATTAAACCATGGTTCGGACAACAGCTGTAAGAAGAAACTTTTGCCCAAACCATCGTTTGAGGCTTCCAAACGAGAAACCAAACATGCTATATATCTCCGATTTGAACATTATTCGGTTTAACCACAGTCCAACCACAAATTTAACCAGTTCAATCTCTGGTTTGCTTCTTAAAGCATAGATTCTAGGTAGTTATGACATCAAACAACAAGATTCAAATTCATCAAATTGAGAAAGCAATACATAGAGTAGCAAATAGCACCAAAATCATCACCATCACCATCATCATTTTTCTTTTCTTCTGCTAAATCCGCTAGCTAATTCAAAAAGCCAAACAAGGAAGGAACACAATACACCGAAAATCCACACAACACACAACACAACACAAACGCGATGCAACAAGTAGAACACAGAATTCGCAATGTAAAATGCAAAAGCATGAAATCACGCATAATCAGACCTTGGTATACGGACTTGACGAGGGACTCGATGTTCCCTTCCTGGCGGAAGACGATTGGAACAGAAGCGGAATCGGAATTGGAATCGCAAGAGCATTGGGCCGTGTTTGGATCAGAATCAATCGCGATTCCAGCGGAATCGTATCCGCGGTACTCCAAACGCCTCAAACCATTGAACAAAACCTGCAATATGTATCTCCTCTCCCTGTTCACCTTGTAATTCAGATACGCAAATATCCCACACATTTTCTCTCCTCTCTTCTCTTTCTCTTCTTCTTCTTCTCTCCCCTTTATTCTCTGTTTGTTTGCTTCGGTTGACACTTCCCTTTCTTTAATAAGAGGATCAGTTATATAATAATTAGCGAGTTGACAGGAATGATGATTAAAATAATGAGCCAATGGATGAGCGCCCAATCAATTTGACTCGTTTGGTCCACCTCTGTTTCCTTCCTCCCTTCCAATCCCTCTCCCCGTTTGGAAGGAAACGGATTCCGCCTTTTTTCCTTTTTCTTCCAATTCGAAATTTTCCTCAAAGATTTATTTCAGTTGCGTTATGCAGCCCAATCTGACTTGTTCTACGCGCAAATTCGAGTTGGAATGCGGGGTACTTTTGTCATTTCCACTGAATTCGAGTGGCAGTAGGGGTGCTTTTGTCATTTCAATTTGCATCAGGCATGGTGACGTGGAGCTTCCTGATTCGATGCATGCCGTCAAATTCAGAACTGTCTCACTCTGCCATTTAGCATTTACGGGTAATTCTAGTTGGCCTTAACCATGATAACATAACTTATTAATTGTTTCTTACAGGTTATTGGGTGAGTTGAATTTGTGGCTCATTTTTATCTTACATATAAATCCCATATTTGGAAAAAAGCCCCAAATTCATTCTATAAATATTCATTAATAACATTTACCAATTGTTTTTTTTATTTAAAATTCATATTTAAAGTTTTCCACTTTAATAGTAATAATATGTTTATTGTGATGCATCCATATTTATTGTCTAATTACTCATTCATTGTGCAATTTTATTCACATTACAGTAATGAGAATGAATTGATCTTCATCATATAATTTATTATGGCACCTGGATAATGTACACACGTTAGATTATTACATAATCGAACATCGCTCTTTTAGTTTTGAATACCCTTTTTTTTTAGTTTTGATCAAAGTAATCATTTGATTAATTTCTTAAATATTGCTATAGCTAGTCTTTTTGAGCATTTGAAATTGGTCAAATGCTTAAATATTGCCATAACCAGTCCTTGAATGTATACATACATATGAACCATCAGCCAAAAAAATATCAATTAGAAAGTTATTTTAATTAATATTATCTAAAAAATATTTATTATGATAAAATTAATATTTAAATATAAATCACATTACTATATATCTACTTTTTCCCAGAATCCAGTTTCTAAAATCAATTTCATTTAAACTTAAATTTGCAAAATTAAACCCAATCAGACATTACCAGTCGGCTAGAGGCAATTCTCACAATTGCCTTTACAAATAGTATAATGTATCGAATCTCCATCCAATCCATATTATAGTTAGCATCTCAAGCAATACTATTCTTTTAATATTGGCCAGCCAAACTATCTATGACCGAGTTGTCAACAGAAATTATTTTGAGCCACTCTTCCCTAGGCATAGGGAGTAATAAAATACGTCACATGATGACATTCCTTCATCATCCATTCATATTACAATCGCAATAGAAAAATACTTACAAAGGATATCAAGCGTAATATAAATTTTTTACACACAGAGAATAGTTAAATCCTTTTAGCTGGATCGAACAACATCTATGGCAGCGACCAAATCATCAAATTTAGCTCCGGTGACCTCTTTTACAACCTTGTTGTCCTTCAGAATTTTAAAAGTGGGAACCACTCTAATTCCAAGCTCTTTTGCCAAGGGCTGCCATCAACCAAAAAACAATGTGAATCAGTGAAAGTATAGCACAACCTTAGGCATAACCAAAGGCACAACCTTAGGCATGGTAAAATGGAAAACGAGTAAAACCCAATATTAGTCCCTCAAAAGATACACGAGTCACCAAATTAGTCCTCTAAATAAAATATCATTGTCACCGCATAACTTCTTCAAAGATCTAAAACGCCACCATATTCATCCTTTTTGAGGACTAAAGTGGTGACACAAAAGGACCAATTGTCTTAACAGTTTTGAATCTTTGAGGGATTTATATGATAACAATAATCTTTAAATTACTCATGTGATAATGCCTATATCTTTTGAGGACTAAAATAGGGTTTTACTCAAAAGAAAACAATCTACTGTCTAGCATTATAGCACATCACATCCAACCCTGTTCTCTTGGTTGCAATCAAGCTTTAGAAAGACTACATCCAGATACTTCTCAGATAACTCTTGAAACCTTGGAGCTATCACTTTGCAAGGACCACACCTGCACAATTCATAAACTCATATCTATGGTTATCCAAATATCCATTTAGTATAGGGGATAACAACATCATAAAGGATCAAATCAAGATTTTGAAAACAACCATTCCTGCATAACCACCCAGGAATGACCAAAATCAATTAACCTTAAAAGATTTGACATTGGCCTTTAGTACTAGCTTGTTTTTCTCATAACACAACCAATGAACTATCACTCAAGGGGGAATGGATATTTTCATGTAAAAATTTCACATGATCTTGTCATGTGTAGAATTTCACTCTTAATTAGATTCTCTTGTGGGACCTAGGCTAGGACCCACCTTCTTATCCACCGGTGAAAATCTATACACGGCAAAGTTATATGAAATTTTCACATAAGAAGATTCATTCCCCCGAAGGAAGCTTGCTTTGTTTCCTTTTAATAACTGTGAGATGGGCAGCTGATCACTATTTAGATCACTTGACATCTCCATGGAACCTCATGAATATTCAACTCTTATGCATATGGCCAACAAAAATTAAAAATAAAAACAGATGTCTACTGCTATTATGCCAGAAAAACAAGGTAAAGCACATAGTCAATAATTATATGCTGGACCTTAAGTACCCTGATTTGGGCCCTTTGACTTCATATCCCAAATAATAATACAACTTCACAACAGGAGTATGCTATGTACTTGGCCTTTACTAAGCACATAATTTCTGAAAAGTTTGATGCTTAATTGTATGCCAAAGGCCAACTTTGAATCTTTCCATCAATGTTAGACCGGAAAGCATCAATGTCAAAGATTCCTACAAATATTCGGCCAACAAACAGATATTCAAACACTCTTAAGTACTTTTTTATCACACTTTGTTCCCAAAGTATCTTCAAGATGTGACCTTGGCATCCCTCATTTAGGTACAGACAACATTTTGATATTGTTCAGTGATATATTATGAGGGGTATATAAGCCCGATCAACAACAGATTATCTACGGTCATTGTAAAAATACCTGCCCATACGTATTCCAGAAAGCAAGGGAAAAAATTGAAAGTTGAAAACCAGAAGAGAGAAAGCAACATAATAACAACTACGAATTTTAGAAACCAATAATTCACTGAATCAGTCGCATAAAACTAGTGCAAAATGCAAAATACTACAATCCATTATATTAAGTAAATCTGTTTGTTACAAATTCTAAGATGCATAGAACAGCTAGCACTGAGTGAATTGAAACTCGGGCAAAGCTTGTTTGAGTATGGGAAGGAGTGTGCATTCCACTTCAGACCTCATATTTTTGTATGCACCACGCAAAGTGTAAGTGATTTTCATTGAATAAACACCCAAATTCATCCCTTACAAAAACACTTCAACACACTAGCTTGAGAAATAAAAACTCTTAGTATGATCCTCTTCACAATAATCCTTTTTAGAGACTAACGTGCCCAGTTGTTAAAGACTAATGTGACCTATATATTTGTAATTCTTATTGACCATGTTAAGGATTTTCATTTCTCAAGTAATGATACATGTGACACTACTTTATTTAGGAACAAACTTTGGTATTCACTCGATTTTCACCCCCTCTTCACTTAAGCAGGAGAGAACCTAATTAGTTGATCAGAGATACATATAATGACAAAATCAGCACAAAACTAACCAAGCTACAGTCACACAGAAGGAATCTCAAAGCTAAGAAGCATTTAGGTTAACAGAAAGTATAATTCCTTCTCCTCAATTCTAATCCATCATATGATATTAATAACTATTATATCAAAAAAAAAGAAAAAAAGAAAGAAAGAAATCAACAATATGATTATCATTATATTATATAGATATGAAGTATATACCATTGGGTGTACATGTCAAGAACCACGGTCTTATCGCCAGCAGCCTTAACAATAGGCCAGAAGGTGTCCTTGTTGACCTCGGTCACCTGCCCTACTGTGACAGTGGGCCCCGCAGTTTCCAAGCTGCATCTTACACTGAACCTTGTACTTTTCCTCACACTCATAGTAGTTACGGTGAGACTAGCCATGTTTATGTTATTGGCACTCTTGGATGTACAAGAAGAAGAAGAACCAAGTGCTAATAACCTTGCAGAAGATGAAGCAGAATCTAGGATCATCGAAGGGGTGGCAAGCCATTTGCACTTAGGGGAGGCACAGAGATTCAGAGCCATTTGTGATTTCGCCAAACAGGTTCCAATCTCCAATCTAAGAGAAGAACTGAACTGAACTGAACTAGTATGGTGGTGGTGGTGGAGACTGGAGGTTAAGCACAGAATGACACTAAAAAGACAGTGTTGCCCTTGTTATTTGTGTATGATATTATTGCTATCACTAAATGAGGGGTTTCTTTGGTAAATTGAATAAAGCAGCCTCATGTAAGCGGGATATATTTTTATAGATTTGGATCCTAAGTTATAAAATAAGAAAAATAAGAGAATATTTATTATTAAATTATTTTAATAAAATTTACATAAAATAAAAATTATTGATCTAATAATTAATGATATTTTGTTTGTTTATTTTACAATCTCTTTCATTTTAGAGGATATAAATCTTATTTTTGAATAGTGAGTGGTGTATACATTTGGGTATATTTGTCAATAAACAATGAATATATTAAATAAAGAATATTTATAGAGTGCAAAAATTTATATTAAATTCATATTTTAAAAATAGACTGAATGATTTTGCTGAATTGAGTGGATAGTAAATTACCAATATTTTTTATTTAAACTTATTTAATTGAATTAATTGAACTATAAAAAAAAATTTCGCTTTTTCAATATCTGATTTGATTTTTAGACTATTATATTAATTATATTAAATAATTGATTACATATAATTTGTATGCATAAGCATTTCTGTATTGAACGGAATAATATTTATTATATATCGTTAAATAATATATTGCCTTATATCTGTGTGAAGTCGTAAAATTAAGATATAAATATATATAAAAATTAAGTGAGATTAACTACAGTTAAATTAATAAAAAAGTTATAATAAAAAATTAATTAAAAAGTCTATAAATATGAATTCTCTGTATATAAATATAGAAGAAAATGAATCAATGAAAGCGACCTCAGAGATAATAAGATCGCCTAGTTTTGGGATCCGTTAGTACAAAACTACCCTTCTCAGATTTTTTGGCGTCAAGAAAAAATAAGAAGATCTTTGCGTCGTGACTTGTAATGAACTCTCCTTCTCCACACACGTGCTCACAACGTCCCTCGAAAATATCTCGGGTTGCCTTCGTGTAGATCCACGCCTCTTTGGTTTTGGAGGTATCAATGTAAAACAAAGGGCGATCTACAATGGTCCGCTCTAAGTTATGACCATGATGCGTCATTGATCTAATGATAGGTAGAAGGAATGTATTGATCCATTTTGTTTTTATGTGATATATTATAGTATTTTTTAAAATCATATAGATAAAAATTAATTAATTTATAAAATGATTAAATTTTTATTTTTATAATACTAAAAAATTTAAATTTTATCTCTGTGATATCTAAAAATTTATAATTAATTTCAAAATCTCACAAAAAGTTATTAAAATTTTATTTATATAATATTTTTTGTAATTATAAAGTGATTAAATTTTTATTTTTATAATACTTAAAAATATTAAATTTTATTTATGTAATATATAAAGACTTTCAATTAATTTTTGGATCACACAAAAAGTGATCAAATTTTATTTAAATACTATTTTTTATTTCAAAAATAAAAAAATATAATATATCATATAAAAAAAAATGTATAAATACATCTCTTTAATCTACCATTAGATTTGTTAGACCATAATGGTTCTGTATTTTGGCGGCACCATTTAAGTCTTATCCATGAAACAAAATTACATATATTTATCATTTTTTTTGGTAAAAAACTATTTATCATTCTATAATTTCTTTTGAAGCATTCCCGGATGAAATCGCGATGAAACTTTGAAGGTTCGATACGTAAGAGGAAAGAAGCAAATAAACATACATTTTGATTATGCAATTAACATTGTAGTTTTTTTTTTTTTTTCACTAAAATATAAAAAGTTAGTAACCTCCAACTTTTTCCTCTTGGCATAAAACCAGCCAATACGTTCATCCTTTCCATTCAGGAATGTATTGAAGACAAGAATTTGTACCTCGGGCACTGATCGCCATCAGTAGTTTGGAAATTTGATTGATCATACTACCTCTGTACTTTTTTAGATTTTACAATTATAAGCATGCACAGTTCTATAAGGATATTTTGTTCCAGTTCTTTGACTTAAATTTAAACATTATCTTGTACGATTTAGATTGATTATTGTACAAAAAGTTTCATTATTTGGGCATTTTTATTACGAGAGCAAATAATAATAGAATTTAATTTAAATGTATTGATAATGTAAAATAATTTTATATTATCAATTAATAAAAATAGTAAAAAGTATCAACTCATATAAATAACCACCCATTATAATAAGGAGTCGATCATAATTTCTTACTTTCTAGTATTTCTATTGGTTGACAGTGTAAAACTCAGTGCATACCAATTAAACTCATAACAATATCCTTTCACATATATATATAGCAGATCTTCTTATCTCAATATATGCATATCTCAATACTTATCTATAATTGTATAAATATATTAGGATTTAATTTGTATATACTATCAGAATAGAAGAATTTTATACACACATGCAATCATATAGTGTCACATCAATAGAAGTTTGACTCAATTATCTACTATCTTAAAAATCTTACAAATATAAGTATTTGATTAAATAATAATATAAAAGAGTTTCACACTATCAGTGTATAGCAATTAAACCCTATATATTATATCTCATGCTATATTTATACATATCATATTAAAAAATTATTTTCCATACAAAATCATAAATATAAAATTATAGAATAGTTTTCATTTGATTGTAGGCTTGCACAATCATGTGTTCATGAATATATAGAAATTTCTCTTTCCTATAAAATTTTGGATAGCCCAATTATAAAGTTCAGTTTTTATTGAAGTTAAAGATAACTTAATCTAGTTAGTTGTAATTAGCAATTACCAATTAATTTAGCTAGTTAATTACTATCTATCATTCTATTAGTTGGACAACTCATGTATATAAACCATTTCGGTCCACCGAATAGTAAAAGTTACTCAGTTCTTTCACTCACTTTATGGTATCAGCGAAACATATCTCATGCTTCTCTCTCTGATTCCCTTTCTTAGCAAAACTTCTTTGCACTTTCTCGCTTCTTGCGTTTTCTTGCTTCCATGGAAGATCAAGTTAATCCTTTCTTCCTTCGCCAAGCTGATGGTCCTGGCATGGTTCTTGTGTCCCAGGTTCTCATTAGTGACAACTATGATTCTTGGAGCAGAAAAATGATCCTGACTTTTTCCGTCAAGAACAAGCTAGGGTTCGTGGGTGGTTCCATTCCACAACCTGATCTTGATGCTGATCCTCAACTCTTCATTGCTTGGAAGTGCAACAACAATGTAGTGATTTCGTGGATTTACAATTCTATTTCTAAAGATCTCGTTCCAAGCATCATGTTCTCTTCCTATGCTCATGAGATCTGGAACGATTTGCGCAATTGCTTCTAGCAGAAGAATGGTCCAAGGATTTTTCAACTTTGTAAGCAATCGATGAGTCTCACTCACAGATCTAATTCAGTAAGTCTCTATTACACTAAATTGAAGTCAATCTGAGAGGAGTTGAACACATTTCAACTTGTTTGCAATTGTGTTTGCGGTGGAATTCGTCCTTTGGATGGTCATCATCAACAGGAACATGTCATGAGTTTTTTGATGAGATTGAATGAATTCTATTCTCATATTCGAGGTCAATTGCTATTGCTTGATCCTATTTTTCCTATCAATCAGATTTTTTCTCTTGTCCTCTAAGAAGAGACTCAACAAGCTATAAGTTCCAGTTCCTTCTCTAATTCTACTCAGTTGGCAATGGTTATGAAACAGGTTTCTATCAAGAAATCTCAAGATTCATCTCAAGTGAGCACTCAAAAGAAAGATCGTTCTCCTTATAGGCGTTGTGGCATGCTTGGCCATATTGTGGACAAGTGCTTCAAGTTGCACAGTTGTCCACCTGCCTACAAGCCTAAACTCAAGGCCGCTGTTAATGTTGTTGTTTCATTTGCTAGTGATTCATCTATTGTGCCTTTTGGTGTAAATACACCTTTGTCTGCAGCTCAATGTCAACAACTATTGTAATTCTTGACCAACCAACCGTCACTTGCAATCATCCGACTCTAGAGAATTCTTCTTTTCTTCCTGATTATGTTCTTTCCTCCTATAATTTTTCATCTGATCTTGTATCTCCTTGGAGCATAGATTCAGGTGCTTCCTCTCATATTCGTTATTATCATAAGTATTTTACCACTTTCAAACCTTTATCTGATTTTCATGTAGTATTACCAACTGGTGATAAGATTTCTGTTGCTGGTATTGGTTCTGTTTTTCTTTTGGCTAAATTAGAGCTTTATGATGTTCTTCACATTCCTTCCTTCAAATTTAATTTCCTGTCCATAAGCTCCTCACTAAAATCTAAAGCATATAACATTATGTTTTCTCACAATTCTTCTTTCATACAGGACATCAAGTCTTTGAGGAAGATTGGGAAAAGTGAATTAAATGAAGGCCTTTGTCTCTTTTATCCTATTCTACCTCCATCTGGTCTTGTTGTTTCTCACATTATTTAACATTTCCTTCGTAATTCTATTCCAATAATGTTTCCCATACTATTTGGCATTGTAGGCTTGGCCATTTATCTTCGCATTGTGTTGATGTACTAAAGAATAAAAATCTCATTCACATTGTTGATAATAAAATTGATTCTCATTGTTCTATCTGCCCATTAGCTAAGCAACATCGATTACCATTCCATGTTTCTAACACTATTACATTTGATATTTTTGATTTGGTTCATTGTGAGACTTAGGGACCGTTCCACACTCCCACACATGTTGGTCAATGCTTCTTTTTGACAATAGTTGATGGCTTTAGCCGCTTCACATGGATTTTCTTGCTGGCACACAAGTCTAAGGCAACACACTTGTTGATGAATTTTTGCACTTCTATTGGAATATAGTTTCAGAAGTAGGTCAACTACATTTGTTCTAATAATGCACAAGAATTGTCTCTTAAGGAGTTTATTGCCAAGCATGGCATTGATCACCAATTCAGCTGTATGAAGCACCCATAAAAGAGCTCAATTGTTGAGCGCAAACATCAACACTTGCTAAATGTTGCCTGGGCCTTATACTTTCAATCCAAAGTACTTATCTCTTTTTGGGGTGAGTGTGTTTGCACTGCTGCTTTTCTCATTAACCGAACCCCACTAAAGTGCTTGCTAATAAGTCTCCATATGAATTGTTGTATAAGTCTGTCCCTCCTTATGAGTCCTTGAGGTCTTTTGGGTGCCTTTGTTATGCAGCCACCTTAATGTTCAATAAGGATAAGTTTACCCCCAAAGCTGTCCTTACTGTCTTTGTTGGCTATCTAAAAGGGTATAAGGGCTACCGATTATATGACATTGCCTCACAAAAGTTTTTCATTCCTTGTGATCTCATTTTTCATGAGGAAAAATTCCCTTTCCATCCTAATTCCTCTTCCCAAACTTAACCAGATTTATTCCCTAACCTTGTTTTACCAAATCCTTTCTTTGATTACCATATTCCCTAACCTACACATGCCTCCCAAACCACCCAATTTACACCACCTACACTTGAGCCACCTACTCTTGCTATTTGCAAGTCTGCCAGCTTACATAATCCTCCTACATACTTTTTGAGACTTTCATTATGGTCAAGTTTCCAGTAACACTCCTTGTTCTTACCCGATTTCACACTGCTTATCTTATGATAAGCTCTACCCATCATTCAGAAATTTTATTCTTCAAGTTAGCACTAAATATGAGCCTCAATTTTTTCATCAAGCTGCCAAATTACTCTAATGGTAGGCAGTTATGCAGGAGGAAATTCAAGCACTTGAGGCAAATAACACTTGGCGTTTAGTTCCTCTCCCGTCGGACAAGCATGCTATTGGCTGTCGCTAGGTTTATGATATCAAGTATAAGCCGGATGGTTTTGTGGATCGTTTCAAGGCCAAATTAGTGGCCAAAGGCTACACTTAGCTAGCCAGGCTCAATCTTGTTGAAACATTTTCTCCTGTGGCAAAACTCACATCTATCATAATCTCATTATCATTAGCAGCAAGTAAAGGTTGGCATTTAGCTCAGATAGATATCAATAATGCATTTCTAAACGGTGATTTGACTAAGGACATCTATATGGAGCTGCCTCAGGGTTTTAAAGTTTAGGGTGAGCACACTATATATAAGCTTCAGAAGTCATTGTATGGCTTGCACCAAGACTCCAACAATGGTTTTCTAAGTTTGCTTTAGCTATGCTTCAATTGGGATTCTCGTCGTCGAAATTAGACAATTCTTTATTTACCAACGGCAAGGATCAATATTTTGCTGCCTTATTGGTCTATGTAGACAACATCACCATTGCCAGTCCATTAACTACAATCACCACCATTATGAAGCAGCAGCTGCAAAGCTACTTCAAGCTTAAGGATCTTGGTGTTCTGCACTATTTTTTGGGGCTCAAAATTGCACTTTCTAAGGTTGGCATCTTCTTATCTCAACGGAAGTATACCTTTTCTCTTTTGGAAGACACAAGTTTTCTTGGCTGCAAACCTACGGAACTGCCCATAGACTATAATATCAAGCTCAATTCCACTTATGGTGATGCCTTTCTCGATAGTTCCCAATATCGCAAACTTGTGGGATGGTTGCTTTACCTCACACTATCATAGCTAGACATTTGTTTTGCTATAAATTGGTTGAGTTAGTTTGTGTCTCAACCTTGAACTCCCTACTTAGGTGTTATTCACCACCTGCTTCGCTATTTGAAAGGGACCCCTAGCCAAGGGTTTTTATTCTCCTCCAAGTCTGCACTCAACCTCATAGTGTACATAGATGCTGACTGGGCTGCCTATAGTGACACTAGAAGATCTACTTCTAGGTATTGTGTTTTTTTAGTGATTCCATGGTTGCTTTGAAATCCAAGAAGCAAACCACCATTTCTCATTCCTCAGCCGAAGCTGAATATCACGCCTTGGCTTTCTTGGCCAATGAAGTCACTTGGATTTGCTTTTTGCTGCTTGATTTTGCCATTACACCTTCTCCAACCCTTGTTTTTTGTGACAATCAAGCGACTATCTACATTGCAAATAATCCTAGCTTCCATGAACGAACAAAACACATAGAAATCAATCTTCATGTTGTTCGTGAGAAGGTTGTTGTAGAAACACTTCGCTTAGTTCATGTTCGCACCCATCACCAACTAGCAGATCTTTTGACCAAGCCTGTGGTTGCTCACAAGTTTTGCCCTTTGATTTCCAAGATGGCCATTACCAATCCATTCCTTCCATCTAGAGGGGAAGAATTGGAGTTAAAGATAACTTAATCAAGTCAGTCGTAATTAGTAATTAGATTAGTTAGTTAGTTACTGTCTATCATTCTGTTAGTTGGACAACTGATGTATATAAACCATTTTGGTCCACTGTATAATAAAAGTTACTCATTTCTTTCACTCACTTTAGTTTTGTTGAGTCTTGAGGGGGAAAAAAGCAATTAAATGTCCGACCACTAAATTATCTTATTACACAAAACAAAATGTGTATGGGGAATAGTTTTTGGAATATGGGTGAAAAGCTAATATCACTTTAGCAGAGGAGGGACCAATTAGGGGCACCACTAAGCGGATTACTCCAACAAATTCAAAGTTATTTAAGTCCTATAATTTAAACCAAAAAGAAATGCTAATGACACTTTATAGCTATTTATGACTTGTGTTAGCTTCTTGTTTGGTAAATGGTATAACATAAAGGGGTGTGCACAGATCAGGTCGGGTCGGGTCGGGTTTAAGAAAAAAAAATCCAAACCAATTAAACATATTCGGGTCGATCGAGTTTTTGGCACTTTTTTACCCCCAACCCAACTCGAATACTTTCGGGTTGGATCGGGCGGGTATTCGGGTAGGCAGTCAACTTCTCTTTTTTTATTTTTGGTGAAAAATAAATTGAAACACCCTATTTTGTGATATTTTAAAACTTTTAAATTGTGTTTTTGAAATCTGAATATAATCAAATATATTTTTTAAAAAATTTACATACATAATTGATAATTCCATAGTTATAACTATAAAATATATTATACATTATATTTTATACAATATCAATCATTAATAAATCTAATTATACACTAATATATTAACAAAATCTAAAAGTTAATATGTATAATTATATTTTTGTATATTAATATATAAGTGAATATGTCATTATTTATATAAAAAAAGTTGGGATTGGGATTCGGGTCAGGTAAAGGGTTTAATTTTTAAATTCGTCATCCGAACCGAATATTGGATGAGTCAATCAAGTTTTACCCAATTAGACCCGATTACACAACCCAAACTTGATTTTTTTGCACACGGTTCGGGCCGGGTCTTCGGATTCGCAAGTTGACCTATACCTGTGCACACCCCTAATAACATATTTCTTTGTTTATAGTATGGATTATACTCTCAAGAAACAACATAATAATTAAAAATCCAATATATCAACTCGGGAATTGGCTCCTTAAATTAATGTAAGGAAACCCTTTGTTTTTTTATTTTTATAAACAAGATAACGAACCTTCACCATTGAAAAAAAAAATTAGGGCCTATTTGATTTGTGTGCTTTCTGTTTTTATTTTCATTTGGTTAATTTTTTTGAATTTTTTTTTAAATAACTGAAAATTTTGGAAACAACAAATTTTGTTTCCAATGTTTTCTATGAAAATTTTGAAAACAAATACTTAGAACAGTGAAAACGCAATGGCAATGTCGTAATATCACAGCTGTTTGGTTTCTACTTTTATTTTTTATATTTTCCATTTTCATTTTCTTTACTTTTACCATTTTTACTTTTTTTTTCTCAAAATTCTGAAAATAGAAAATAAAAACAGAAACCAAATAAACTCTAAGTTGTCTTCAAAATTTTATTGGAAACCGAATATTTGCAAATTCTCTGACGAGTCATAATGGTTAATGGTTGCGAAAGTGCGTATGCCTAATTAAAATTTTGTCCTTGCTACGGAAGTGTGTAATGAGCTTCATCCACGACTTTGATGAGATAGATTCCTTTCCTACTTATCATTGGCAATGATGCAAATTAAAGTTACACAAATTTAAACTATGATCGAACAAATAAGGCATTTCCTTTCCTCTCTCTAATGCCTATATATTATTGATGTTTGAGAACATAAAACAAACGATTTCAACTGCTTCCTCATGGCTATCAATGAGGATAAAGTGACGCAATTGAATCGATTTTATTTTACATTGTTATCAAATTGCTACAAACATTATTTGCAAATCCATCCTATTTTCGCTTTTTCGTTAAATCGATACGAACATTACTTGCAAGTCAGTCCAAGCATTTAAGTATTTATTATCTCACACTAAGCTGATGTGGTAAAATTTGATTCAAAATATGCATATAAAAATAATGTTTTAAAACCGAGCTAAAAATTAAGCTAATAAAGCTATCGATTCATACTATGAGAAATGTAACCTATAAATTAATCACTAAAATCTTAGCCACCAGACTAAAAGAGCTCATGCCAAAATTGGTTAGTCAAATTCAAAGCAGTTTTGTGCCAGTTAGACAAACCTCTAATAACATCTTGACAGTACAGGAAGTAGTTTATACTATGAGAAACAAGAAAGGGAAAACCGAGAATATGGCCATTAAAATTGACTTAGAAAAGATTTATGATAAGCTTAGTTGAGAAGTTATTCAAGACACCTTAGAAGATGTTGGTATTTCACATGGTATCAGAAGATTAATTTAGCAATGTATCTCTTTGGCTGTATGAGTCTTCTTTGGAATGGGGCAAACAACCTCCTTTAGACCCACCAAAGGAAATCGGGTCAAGGGGACCTGATTTCCTTATATATTTTGTTGTGTTTGAGAGACTTTCCCAACTTATTAACCTCTCAGTGGAATATAAGATATAACATCAAATTAAGATAGCTAGTATTGGTCCTCATCTTTCACATCTTTGTTTTGTGGATAATATCATCTTGTTTGCAAAGGCCACTAAAGATTAAGTTAAGGCAATAAAAGAGATTTTAGAATTATTTTGTAAAAGTTTGGGTCAAAGAATTAATCAGAATAAGTCTTGTATTTTTTTTTTTTTTTTTTTTTTGTCTTGAGAAATGTTTGTCTCAACAAGCAGAAAGGGATTAAGTGATTTGTTTGGTTTTCACCTCACCTCAAACCTAAGTAGATATCTAGAGGTTCCCTTCCTGCACAAAAGATGTAAGGCTATACTGATTTCAATTTATATTTGATCGCAAGATACATAAACTAAATGGCTGGAAATGTAGGTTCCTATCGTTGGCAAGGAGGGTTACTCTAGCCAAATTGGCTTTGGCAACTATCCCATATTACACTATGCAAACCATTAAACTCCCAAATAATTTTAGTGCTAAAATTGATAAAATCTGTACGCAATTTATTCGGGGATCTACGGAAACTAGAAAGAAACTTTATTTGGTAAATTAGAATAAAATTTATAAGCCAAAGGAAAAGGATGGCCTCAGATTTTGAAAGGTCGAAGAGGTTAATATAGCTTGCTTGGTGAAGCAAGCTTGGGATATCGTGAGTAAACTTGAATGTCTTTGGGCAAGGGTGTTTAGAAACAAATATGGATGCGAGGAGGACATTCTACCTAAAGCTTCAAATGCTTGGAGAGGGATCATGAAAGTTTGGCCTTAGTTCAAACATAATTTAAAATGGAGTTTGGGAAAGGGGGATATGGTTAGAATATGGCTAGACCATTGGCTATTACAGAGACATAAATTAAGAGATCTTACAACAACAGATTTAGATGGTGACTTTTTAAACTAGAAAGTTATTGGATATGTAGCTAATAATGAGAGTTGGTACTGGGGGAAACTAGGCCAGGTTTTAACCAATGAGTGTTTGGAGCTTTTATTCAATTAAATCCCCTAACCTAAGGGCTGGTAATGATTTGATTGCTTGGTTTTCAACAGTGGATGAGAATTTCACTCTAAAATTTGTGTGCCATAGTTGGACTGACAATGATGTAATGGTTAGGAATCGTTTGTATAAAAATATGTGCTAGGTGAAAAGCCTCCGAAGCTTTCATCTGGCTAGTTACAAATAATGCCTTGCTTTCACATCATAGCTGCTTTAGGAGAGCCTTAGTGGGAAGGAGAGTTTTAGAATACTCATCTTAAAATACGATCATTCAATATTCATCTTGTTTTTACCTATTATAATAGGTGGTCTTTTTTTTTTCTCTCCAGTAACTCTAAAAGACTATTTTATTCTGTCTTAAATCAAATTTTCTTTTTTTCACCACTCCTCAAAAACAACACACCCAAACAAAAATCACATGGCTCCCATCACTAGATTCTCGAACTTCTCCGGCCAGCATGTGCCCCACCACCCTCAACCTCTCCTTGTCATCGGAACCACTCTCCACCATCTTAACCAAGGCTGGCAGTGTCTTTCCACGTGCCAAAAGCCAGTGAAGGGGGCTCATGTACTGCTTCCTCCTCTCAGTTTCCCCATTCTAAGTAAATTGGTCTTCCTGGGCTGATCGGGTACATGCATTTGACTTTTGGAAATTGACAAAACCCATAATAATTGTAACAAGTTTTGATCCCAGGGAACCCACAAGTTTTGGTTCTCTATTTTTGCAATTCATACGTGAGGCTATCTTTATCTCTTTCTTGTTATTGATTTTGATTATTGGTCTGAATTGCAGATGCTCATCCCAGATCATGGGCTACACAGGCGTTAACTTCAGTTCACCAACTCTTTCCTCCACGATCAGCAGCTTGGTGCCAGCTTTTACCTTCTTGCTTGCCATCATTTTCTGGTTCCTCCCTCTTTCATAAATATACCCGTGGTGTTTCAGTGTCCCTCGGCAACGACAACTCACAGGAGCTCCAGCATGTAGTCATAGTGCTCTGGTTGAGAGAGAGGATAGTGTAGTAATTTGATCTGCTTTAGTTTTTGAATTTTCAATCAAATAACCGGTTGACATGAAGGAGCATCAGAACTCCAAACATGATATAAAGCACCATAACTAATTTTTGTGTATTATTTACCATTGGATTTGTTTTTCCAAATAATCAATGGCTGAGGTTTGAGTGAACATTCGATATTCACTTTTACTAGTAGAGCATTCTATAATTCTCCTTGTGGCAAATGAACTTTGTGCGATTGTGGTATAGCAAAAGAGTTGTGGAAGAGTGTTGGAAATTGTTTTATTAAGGATTCATTTTTCTCAACAAACTTTGATGACTTGGTTGGAGAACAATATCTCTGTCAAAACTCGAATATTTCAAGGGGTTAGAGCCCTTGCTATTTTCTATAGCTTGTTGTTCATTATATTATTACTGGAATTTGTTTATTTTAGAAAAAAAACGATAGTGCACATCTGTTCTTGCCTTGCAAGGTTACTAAGCTAGCAAGCGAGTATGAACACTATCTTAATCTTATGTCAACAACAAAGAAGAGTATTCCTATTATAGTGATCAAGTAGGTGATGTGGAGTCCTTTCCGACAACATTGGATAAAAATCGACACGGACAACTCCTTGTTAGGTGAAATGGTGATTGCCTCATATGGGGAAATTGCAAGAAGTCATGAAGGTAACTTTTTGGCAGCTTGGAGTGTTAACCTTGGCAATGACACTATTACAGTGGCTGAATTGTGGGGAATATTTCGAGGCCTACTAGTGGGCTGAAGATTAGGCTTTGGAAATGTATTGGTTAGAAATAGATTTTGCCAGTGCTTTTCAGCTTATTAATCAGGATGTCCCAGATAAACAGGCTTATGCTGCTCCAGTCAATGTAATTTGCAACTTACTAAATGAAGAGTGAAATGTAGAACTGAGACATGTTTTTCGCGAAGCAAATGGATGTGTGGACAAGCTAACAAAGTTTGGTCATAGGCTTACTTTTGGGCTCACTTTCTTTGATAGCCTTCCGATTTGTATCTCTTTAGGGTTCCTAGCTAGCTCTCTGGGTATAGTAGCCCATGTTTTATACAAGTATAATCTTTCTTTATTTTTTATTTTTGGCTTAGCTCTCGATATATATATATATATATATATAAAGCTTTCGATTTATTTTTGAATTGGTTCAATCGATTAAATTTAACCAAAATATATTTCAATTAAAAAATATGCATGCCACCATCAATTCAAATAACATCAACACAAAGGTATGCCATGTTTATTTTGTGAAAAAAATTTATGATATTTAGTTTGATTCCAAACAGATAATTTCTAGTCATAGGGTTTTACGTCGCTAACAAATGGACACTAAGTTGTCTTTGAAATTTTCACTCGAGACTAGGCATTGGAAGCTCTTCCAACTAGTTGTAATGGCCAATGATTGTGAAGGTTCTCGTGCCTAATTATATTGTATTTTGTCCTTATACCCAAAGTGCTTGATGAGCTTTAGCTACAACTTATCGAGATATGTAAATTTCTTTCCTAGTTATCATTGGCAAATAAAATTATACGAATTTCACCTATACTCCAACAAAAGAGATATTTCCTTTCTTTTTCCCCCGACGCCTATTGACATTGGTGAATATAAAACAAATGAGCATTCAACTACTTCATCATGATCGATCGTTAATGAGGATAAAGTGATGAATCAACTTAATTTTCATTGTTATTTATAAATCTGTACAAACATTATTCGCAAACCAGTCCAACCCTTGTTGACATTGGGGGAACGTAAAACAAATGAGCATTTCAACAATGTCATTTCATGATTGTCATTGAGAATGAAGTGATGCAACCAAATCAATTTTATTTTGCTTTTCTGTTAAATCAGTATAAACATTATTCGCAAGTCCATCCAAATATTTCACAATTTTACTGTATATTATCTCACACTAAAAGTGACGTGGTAAAATTGATAACAAAATTTGTAAATTCCAGTTTGGAAACTTGAACCGAAACACGGCTTTGACTTTGACGTCTCTTTTAACGACGACTTTCAATGCCTTAATTAAGAAGGGATCAATTCAATCGTTTTTGTTTATTTCAATATCATCTATTATGGAGATAATAATTATGATAACCAACCATGGGCTTTAAAAAATTTTAGGTGAGAGTGCTAGATATATTTTCTTTTTTGACGCGGAATATAAATTTATATTTTTTAAACCGAAGGTATATTTCAATCATTTGGGTTTTAAAAAAAAAACGTTTATGGTGCGGCTGCAAGCCACTTCCAGACATATATGTATTGTCCAACTTTTGATGACAACTAATTTGTTTTACACAAAGAATTAAAGGGATCGATTTAATGATTAAGAAAACTCCAACCGAGTCAATAATGATGAATATTGTTTTCTTTACTGTCTGAAATTAGAGATCATCAGACTAAGGTGCTTAAATAAAAATACTTGTTCTGTAACAATGATGTTATTTCTCTTTGTTGATATAATTATGTGTTTAAAATTTCAATATATATTGATTATATATGAAATTTTAAAAGTATCTCTTTTGTTGATTGCTTAATCATTGCTCTTAGCTTAAAATACGAATTAAAAAGGAAATTGATTAGAAAAGCCTTATAATTATGAAGCTCCCCAAAACATCTCTACAACTTAAAAGAAGAGAACATTATTCTTTTTGTTTGAAAGGGGGAAAAACTACCATTATCATTTTGATGTTTGGGGTAAGGAAAGTGCGGCTATGACTTACGATAAAAATTAAGTTAATGATTCCTTTATGTGCCTCAAAAAAAAAAAAAAAAAAAAGAGATCACAGTGAGAAAATAAATGAAAAATAATTTTGACATATCCAAGTATATTGTGGCATAGAATCCGAAGGGTGAAATGCATGTGTATCTTTTCTTTCAATTGATTCCAAAAAATTGGTGTGTAGGAGGCTAGCTGAAGCCATTAGCGTGTGAATACGGCTTCTGGAAGAGTATAAGGAGGAAACAAGCCAACCCGAAAAGATGACAATAGGAACAAATACACATTGCACAAAACAAGGAAAGGAGAGGAGAATAGCCGAGCATTGCAAGTAAGAAGAGAGATAAGTCTCATGAGATGATCAAAGTAACGAACTCAAGTAAGCAAAGCAAAGGACCCAACAAAAGGAAAAGAATTTATTTTTGTATAGAGTCTCATATTATATCCAATCATTTCATCATAGAAAAATATTTGGGGGACGCATTTTTTGGGATGCAATAGGGTACATATACAGAAAAAGTAAGTAAAACGATAAAAATGCTCAGATAATAGGTTCTATATCATCATTTTCACTTTTATTCAGTTTTTTTAATCTAAAAACTTACCAGCGTTTTTCAACAATACGCTAGTAAATTTTGCATATATATGTACATATATAAAACTTACTAGTCTATTGTTAAAAATGCTGATATTTTTTTTTTTTTACAAAACTTATCAGCGTGTGCACTAGTTATACTGGTAAGTTTATGAAAAAATTGAACAAAAATAATAATGATTATATAAAATCCATCATACAAGCATTTTTGTCGTTTTCTTACTTTTCAATATGCGTCGCATATGCGTCCACTATTTGTGCATTCTTCCTATTAGTTCTCTTCATCATATATTGTCCTATCATTTAATTGTCTGATTTTTATAATAATTATTCTAAAAATCACGTATATAATTGCACTGGTAATTGTTGGATAGAATAAAGTAATCTGTTTTTATTTATTTGAAACAAAATAAAGTGATATGTATGACTTAATATTAAGAGAGTTTTGTTTCTATATTAAGTCATCTTAACTTAAGTCAAATTAATTGAGGTTAGTGGTATGACTTTACACAAAAAGAGATTTACTTCTATCTTAAGTTGATATGATTCAAACCAAATTAATTAATATTCAATTTATTAAACAAAAAGACTTAATATAACTCACTTATTTATCCAAAAATAATTTATAACACATTATTTATTAAAAAATTCAAACAAGAAAATTCTCTGCCAGTTTTTTTTTTTTTAGGTGAATTCCCTGCCATTTATAAAATAAAATATGCAGAGAGAGAAATACTAGGAAAGAATAAGACATGAACGTTGTGTATTAAGTTTCTAAACATTAACAAACGTAAACAAGACGTGTCGTTTGCCGTTGAAATCGCGGGGTTCCCTCCCTCTCCCTCTCTCATTTCCGTGTTTACCAACGTTGGAGCTTGTTCTTTTTTCTGTTTTGTTTGTTCGTTCCCTCACTTTGTTTTTTCCATTGCCTTTCCCTCTTCTTTCTTCTTCTTCTTCTTCTTCTTGCAACCGACCCTTTTATTCTAACTGGGTCGGCAATGGATAAAAACCCAACTCGAAATTGAATCATCGAAATATTGAATCACCCCATTATTCAATTTCGTTTGATCTTGTTTGTTGTTTCTCTCTTCCCTTTTTTTTCTCTTGGTCGTTGCCACCATTGTTTGCTTTCTCTCGAAGTGAATTCACAAAATAAAAATAAAAATGAAAAAAATGGATATCAGAGGATTGCTTCTTATGGGGATGCTGTTATTGGAATTGTGTTGCGTGGCCAATGCAAATTTCGTGCTCCCTGTTCAGAGAAAATTCCAAGGCCCCGTTACGAGTTTGAGTGCAATCAAGGCTCATGATGCTCGTCGCCATGGTAGATTCTTATCTGCCGTTGATTTCAACCTTGGCGGGGATGGCCTCCCTTCTGAAACTGGGTTTGTTTTCACCATTTTTTTTTTTTTTAAAATATGTTTCCCTTTTACGAAAAAATGATGGACAATCCAAAGTTTTGCCAAAATTTTATTTCTAGAATGAGGTGGCATCAATATCATCGAACCTTGAATAAATAAGTGGGTCTCACTATTTTATATCATCCAACCGTTACCATAACTTCTATCAAAAATTCTGGTTATACTCTTCTGGTTATGTAGCATCTCTTGATGTAAGAGGGATCATTTATGCTCATGAGGGAGCTGAAGCTTTGCAAAATTTTCTCGAGTGATCAAAACATTAAAAAGTGCTTATATTTTCAGAGACCAAAAACATAACTAAGCTTTCATTTATTTATTTATTTTTCGGTCAAATGAAATGCAATTCTTGATGTTATATGCTATCAACGATCATGCATTGTCACTATGGGATTGATATATTACTGTTTATTAGTAGAGGTTGTCTTGTTTTCCCATTTTTATGGCTTCAATTTCAATTGTTTATATTTTGCATGTTATGCTATATGTGGTCTTGCCAGAAATGATTTGAAGCTAATATGGTAATTTACAGTGTGGAAGAATGTTAATGGGGATGCTTAATGTTGTTTTTCTTTCATGTAGGCTGTATTTCACCAAAATTGGGCTTGGCTCGCCTAAGAAGGACTACTATGTGCAAGTTGATACGGGGAGTGACATTCTGTGGGTGAATTGTGCTGGCTGCACAACATGTCCCAAGAAAAGTGGTATTGGGGTACGTATCTAGACTTCACTACTGCAAGTTTTATGCCTTTTTGGTTGAAAATGAATGTATTGGGAGTTGGTACATTACCTTCCTCCCAGGTATTGGTACTGGTGATGAGTTGTCGAGTATTTATTGCGATTATCCTCGCAATAAATATTTGGCATACATAAACTGTAAGTGTTTAGAACCAGGAGCTAATAAATACTTGACAACCAAGAAAGCAATCTAGGTATCTGAGTAATCTCTGAGTATATTACATTTAAGATGGACTTGTTATTGTGCTACAGTTCGACTTGACCCTCTTTGACCCGAGGGCCTCCAATACTGCAAGTTTGGTTCCTTGTGACGCTGAATTTTGCACTTCCCAATATGATGGTCCAGTTGCTGGTTGCAGTCAAGGCATGTCCTGCCCATACAGCATAACTTATGGAGATGGAAGTACAACCACTGGCTTCTATGTGAAGGATTATCTCACATTTAACCAAGTTAATGGTGATCTCCAAACTACACCAGCAAATAGCAGTGTGATTTTTGGGTGAGTATAATTTCTAGCACTTCACATTATACACAGACACACGCACACACACACTTGGGTAGGGGATGTAGATAGATATCTGGCTTGATGAATGATTGAACCTTTGATGACATCATCATCACACCCAAATCTTGAAGACTAGGGCTAGTGCCAATTGAGCTACACGCTCCTTGTCAAATTATAGTCAAACATTTCTGGTCTCAATAGGACAGCTGTCAGTGTTGCTGAATTTGTCATACTTCTCTGACTTGATTGTTTTGTGTTATGTGGATGATTTCTGTTATATTTATTTGTCTACTTCTACTAGATTTTGTTTGGAGTATCTTCAGTCATCTTGAATTCATTTGAAGGGGAGCATTGGCACAACTGTTGAAGTTGTCGCCATGTGACCTGTTGGTTACAGGTTTGTGTCATGGGATTAGCCTCTTGCAAATGTGAGGTAAGGCTTCCTAATATGGACCCACTATGTTGGTCCAACCTTGCCCTGTATCCACACATAGCAGGTGCTTTATAGAACCAGTCTGCCTCCCTTTTCTTTGGGTTCTTTTTTATGGTAGCCTTAGTTTTTATGTTCAGGGATTTATAACAAAATTCAACTTCAGAGTTTCAGTGTGTTTTTTGTTTTATGCTTGCAACTATTTAGCTTCCTAGGTTGGTTACAATTTAAAGAAATATAGAAAAAAGACACCATTGTTTCTTTTTCTCTGTCATACATCTTCCTGAGTATTCTCTTGCCAATAGGTGTAGTAATAAACAATCTGGAACCACAAGCGCATCTTCTGATGAAGCCCTTGATGGAATAATGGGTTTTGGCCAAGCAAATGTTTCTGCGCTTTCGCAGCTTGCTGCAGCTGGAAAGGTGAAAAAAGTATTTTCGCACTGCCTTGACAAAAGTAAAGGAGGTGGAATATTTGCCATAGGGGAAGTGGTGGCTCCAAAGTATAATACAACTTCATTGGTACCAAGAATGTAAGCGTGGAACCTTAGCATTTTGTTCCCATGCCATCATGTTCTTTGTTGTAAGTTTATTTGATTTGTTTTGTTGTTGACATTACTAATTTGATGGAACATGATGGTATCTATTTGATGATAAGGCCACCGCCATTTAACTTCAGGAGAACCAAATATGTTGGGTTTTCATGGAAGTTATGTTCCTTGAGACTTGACTGGATTCTGTCATTGCCAAATGATATTGATTTGGGAATTATTTATTATCTAGTCAACTTTAGCAAATGCCTTGTGGATATTATATAAAACTTACCAGTAATAAAAATATCCTCATTTCATGTTCACAAGATTTTAGTTGGCAGAATTGTTCTGCAATTGAGATGGAGACTAGTGCTGATCTTAGTTGAAGAAAGGAAGTTGACGGGACTATTGGATCAGCATGCTTTTCCATTTAGGCATGTTCATAAGTTTTAGCATCTAATGGATTAATTTTATCTTATTTAAATGATTCAGAAAATGGAGTAATCAATTTTATCTATTGAAAATAATATTGTAAATGGTATATATATACCATTAGAATAAAGCATGAATACAAATCATCTGTTAACGAATTTTTGTTTGTGTATTGCCATCTAATATACTGCTTCATGTCAATGTCGTTATTTTAGATGTGTTAAGCAAATCAGCCTTTCCAGGGTTTCTCTTTTCTGTTTTCACCCCTTTAACATCTTGTTGGTATTATCAAATATTTAAAATTGTAAGAAGAATTTGTATAGAAATCTCAGATCCCTTTCTTTCCCTAGTATTTACTATTTATATGTATGAAAGTCCTTTTGTTTTATATGATCCACTTGAAGGGACGACAAGTCCCATAGGTAACAGAAAGAAGATTCCCTTCCACATCCCCCCACCCACCAGAAAAAAAACCCAAAAAAAAAAAAAACAAAAGACACTTTTTCTTTTTGAGGCTGTCATCTCTTGTGAAGGTAGATTCATTCTGTGATCCATATACTCTAGCATATGTTCTTTCAGATTCTCATAAAGAATTTTATATCCAGTTCAGGTTTTGGGATTGGTATTATGTCATAACTGTAGTCTATTGACTATTATTATAGGGCACACTACAATGTGCTTTTGAAGGACATGGAGGTTGATGGGGACCTTATACAGCTTCCCACAGATATTTTTGATTCTGGAAATGGGAGGGGAACAATAATAGATAGTGGAACAACATTGGCTTATCTTCCAGCCGCGGTTTATGACCAGCTAGTGTCGAAGGTAAGTGTAATTTAAAGATTAAGTGAATCAATTTTTTCCACTTGGATTGGATGCTAACTTTTATTCTTTGTGATAGATTTTGGGTCGGCAGCCTGGAATGAAATTATATACTGTTGAGCAACAATTTACTTGTTTTACTTATGACAACAAGTACGATATTTATCATTTTGACTTTATTTTACTTCACAGTTCACATAGATAGGAAAATTTGCATTTCTCATTTGGCAATATTAGAACGACCCACCATTATTTATGTAGGGTGCATTAATTTTGCTTTTGTGGCTTTCTTTCTCATAACATAACCCTCTCACGTTAGCTGGTAACATTAAAGGATCCTGATCCATCCTCTTCCCTTTGTTTTGAGTAGGAGCTGTTGAGTTGGCTGTATGATTATGAATAAATAATCTCTTATGCAATTCTTTAACTAGACCAGGAAGTATATGAATTTCTTTTCCAGCCACATGCAAAGAATTTTTATACTAGAAGAGAATCTTTTGTTGAAGATGGTCTTCTACTACACTTCTTGTTGTCAGACGTATGCAACTCAGCTCTTAACTTGTTGGCCATTTTAATTTTGCAGTTTAAATGATGGATTTCCGGTTGTCAAGTTTCACTTCGATGGAATTTCTCTGACAGTTTATCCTTATGACTACCTGTTCCAGTATAAAGTGAGTGGGAATTGATTATACATTGTGTATGTTTACAGCCGTTGGGTTTCAGAAGCTTCGTGGCTGCTAGATTCTCAAATAGTCAAAAACAATTAAGTTTAACTATAGTCTTAAGTTTAACCTGTTGCCTGAATTGATATCTCTGTCTCTCATAATTCATAAATTTACCAGGTTTTCAATAATGCTGTTGATTGATATTATTTTGTATTCATTGACCTTCAGGATGACATGTGGTGTATCGGCTGGCAGAAAAGTACTTCTCAAGCTAAGAAAGGAAAGGACCTGATTCTTCTAGGAGGTAAAGTTTAGAATCAAACTTCACTTATAATTTAATTCAGTGACTTCTTACTTGGTATATAAGTTTGTAGAAGGCATGATTTGTTCATTTAGCTCCCTTAACTGTTTCTGATTTATGTTAGCTATTTATGGTTTTGAACCTTCATATACTATATTTTTGTTGAACTAAGAACTTTCATACACTTATGTTTGCGCCTTGTAGCTATATGGTATGTTAAAATATGTCGAGTTAAATATATGCATGACCTGACTTATGGTAGTCTTAAACTTTTAATCATTTCGGAAACAAGGGCTATTTATGTCACATGACTATATCATTTACTGACTTTGAACTTTTTTCATATTGCAGATTTGGTGCTGACAGACAAATTAGTCGTATATGATGTTGAAAATATGGTCATTGGATGGACTAATTATAACTGTGAGTGCCAAGTAGCCTATACGTGGTTCAATCTAACCCCACTTATTAATATGCTAAATGTAAAATTTCAAGGTTGCTCCAAGTTCATATCACCTTGAATTGTTTCTTTTAGTACTCTTTTAATGAGAATCCTTCCATAGCCCATCTCATTCCCTGCTTTAATTGCTTCTATCCTTCCATACTTCATTTTCATGTCTCTAGTAAATGCTTTTGACGTTTTTGAATTAGAAAATGAAAAGTTAATTAATTTAATACAGCTTGGCAAAAACAAGCTTCATTTGTTAGGCTACCTTCATCCATATGACTTTTCTATTGGCTTTTGTGGTTAATTTTACTGGACATTTATGTGTATTAGAGAATGACATTCTTAGCATTCTCCTCTTGTTTTCTTTAGGCTCTTCCAGCATCAAAGTGAAGGATGATACAACTGGATCTGTATATACAGTGGGTGCACACAATATTTCTTCAGCTTCCTCAGTGTTAATTGGAAGAATATTGAGTTTCTTTTTGATGCTTGCTGCCATGCTGAACATTTTTTAAATTGAGTTATATATATATGGGATGGCATTCGGTTCATTTTGTTGTAACATATTTCCATGAATGGCGTCCTTTGATAATTGATAATCTAACCATTTCTTGCACAGATAGAAATGGAATTGAGGAAGGGGCGAGTTTTTAAAATTCTTTTCAATAATTTCCTTTTTTTATTTTTGTTTTTTCAAATGAGGGAAGGCATAAATTAATTTTCTAAAGGATGCAATGTTTTACGATGATGAATATTGCTATTCATACAAAGGTGGTTGTTAAGAAATGTATTCTCTTGTAAGAATATATCATATCATTTAAGTATGTGAGTTCCACTAATTTTTCCTCAGTGAAACACTTATCTCCTCTAAATGCAAAACATGAGCTTCGTAAATGTAATTACATTTTAAAATGGAGTAGTCAAAATTTGTTGTCATTGAGGAAGTAGGGTGTTGTGACAATTTATCAATACTTTGAAGGGAAGGTTGATTGGAACCTGTCATTATACAGGCAAGGGAAGTAGAAATTCTCGTATATTAATGGAATCCAAGCTAATATCAGTGTGATACCAGTATGATTGTAGAAATATGAACGAAAAACCAAATGATGTATTGAGTATTTGAGAGACCCAGCACTCTCCCAAAGCCAATGGCCTTCAAATCTAATTTCTGCCTAACCTCTCATTTCTCACATATTTAGCAATTACCACTAAGGACCACTTTATAATCCTGGTTACCGAACAAAGGTCTATGGTGCATGTTACTCCATATAGAAAATATCACTCAATATATTTGGTATTCCTTTCTCTTCTTTCACTGCCGCATCAGTCAACTATGCTCCTCTCAGACTACATTTTAAAAAACTATCCATCTTTGTTGAACAAAACAGGAGACATTAAATATTTGTTTGTTTGTTTGTTTTATGACACAATAATCAGATAGTCTTTTGAAGGTGCCAGCTAATTCAGCTGGTTGAAATTACCAAAATCCTAAGGGTATAGTCTGGATTCATAGTGCCTAAGTAAGAACATATTTGCTTGTATTATAGCTCTTATATAACAACATTATGGCTATAAGCTGACAATTCACACTTTACAATGATAAGTTTTTCATGAATAAAGAAATACTTATAGCTCTTAAAAAACAACATATGACTATAAGCTGATAATTAATCACACTTTACAATGATAGATCTTCATGAACAAAGAGATGTAACTTCAGATGACGACAAGGCAGGTAAGCTTCACAAAGTTGTCCTCAGAAACTGTACTACAAAATAAAGAACTGCCAGAAGTAGTGCAATTTGGTATGCATCTTGCTGAAAGCTGTCATCCTTCTGAAAAAACTGAAAAAAATGGCACATACGAACAATGAACTTGTGGAAAAAGATGTGCTTATATATGCTATTAGGACAGTCAAGTGTGATTTTCATGGGTGCGGCAATCTGTTTGTCTTGCAAGGTATTCATACCATCATGCTATGGTGATAAAGAATGTGATGAAACAAAATGCAAGATTTTAATACCTTGCTTGATTAAATAACTAAAATAAAACCTAGGCAAGATGAACAAGGATAGGATACTGAAGCTAGTTAGCCACGTATTTAGGATTCTTCTACAAAAAGGAACTCACCTTGGTTGGATCACCGGAAGGATCTGGATAAATCTCTAAGTTCTCCTTTTTGCTTGAAAATTTACTACTCAAATTCTTAGCACCATCAGCCAAATCTTTTACAGATTCAACAGTTGCAAACAGAGCGCGTGATGTCCAGAAAAATGCTTGAGCACCGGCAGATGAAGCCGATAAATCCCAGAATTCCTCATGCTGAATGACTTGACCGCTAATTTGGTTAAGAGTAAATTTGGAAGTGATTCGAAGCACCAGATCTCCTCCTATCCCACCAATCAAAGATTTAGGCTTCCCTCTGATTGTCCATTTGATGCTTAAAATGCTGGTTGACAGCATTACCATTTCCTGCACAGTCTGTCACCAAACAAAGATTTTAGAATAATCGTCCTTTTATCTGTAGCTATAGAAAAGTTCCTCTGTTTTATTTTATCTGTTGTCTAAGAAAATCAATGCAACATGAATTTAATTTTAATATATTGTCAATGTTAGAAAGTTTTACACAGACATTCAATCATGTATTGCCCCATCAATAAAAGTGCTTGACTCAGTCATTCACTACCTTAAAAGTCTTATCAATAGAAGCATATGACAGGAGGACAATATAAAACTCTTTTCATCAAAATCAATATCATGGAACATTGCTTATTTCTAACTTTATCTTTAATATTTTTTCTTTATAGTCAAGACTTTTTAATAACTTCCTTAATTCTTATGCACTTAGCTTAGTGGACATACAAAATGGAACAAAAGGGATTGACTGAAAAGGAAATGAGTTTCAAAATTGAAGATACATAAACAGAAAAACCAAAGCTGAGCAGGAGCCAAACATTGACACTAGTAAATAGCTTATGGATTCCAAGCCAACCAGAAAATAAAAAAACTTTTGCACTTCAAGTTCTAACAGTTACTGCCTACTCAAGCATTGATCAAAACAATAAACGCTAAAGGATGAGAAGGTAGCACAGAGTATCTGTTTCAAGGACTAATTGCTGCTTTAGGAGCAGGACTCCAGAAATTATACTCACCACAGATGGGTTTTCTAGTGCACTGGTTGCCCATAGTGGTCTGTTGTACTTCTTGCGACCAGTGAAACTTCTGACAGGATCCTGTAGTGCACATTAACAATATCATACAATAATGAAGTCTTTTCTTGCTAGATGCAGTCGGCTACATGAATTGAACGACAACATTACATCTTATCATACATTATGCCTATAGACAGGACATTAAAATCTAAGACATTAACAGTATCATAATCATAACAAAATGGTCCAATGCTTTTCTTGATGAATATAGATATTAGATTGAACAAACTGAAGTCTCATACTTTGGTAGAGTTTTGGACAATAAGCACGTATACCTTGTATTTGACAGAAACAGCAAAGGTTCCAAGTGCTCGATTTCCCTCCCGAAGCTCAAGTATATCACGCACTAGTTGTCTAGCGGTGGATTCCACCAAGGGACTACTGATGCACTCAAACTCATTGCAAAGCTCACCAAAGTCCATACCATCAACAATCTTATCAGCTTCTGAATTTGATGTTTCCATTGTGCCATCAGAAGGCAGTTCACCCCGATCAGCATCATTGGCAACTGCAAAACACTTGCCACCTACCATGTATCAACTTAATAACTTCTAAGAATGCTATATATATATATATATATATATATATATATATATGAAATTTTAAATTGTTATTTAATAATATATTATCACATCATTAAAAATATTTAACTCTTATGATAACTACTTCAAAAATAACACATAAGATATCATATGTTTAGTTGAGCGTGTGTGTGTACTCTATATATATATATATATATATATATATATATATATATATATATATATATATATATATATATATATATGGAGAGAACAAATGATACTAATGTAAAACTTGACGCACTTATCATATTTAATAACTCTTAATAGAATATAATTCTTATCAATTCAATTATTTAATTATAATTAACTATCATGTTGAACACTTGTGTCAACATGTTTAAAAGATAAAACATCAGTAACAATATAATCAAATCATTTTTTTTTTTTTGGGTACGTTTCAAATATATTTATCACATTGAGTTGGATTGGATATATACAAAAATATTTATTAAACAATTTCACATTAATATAGAATTTTATAAACATAATCTCTAATATATATAAACTTTTAATCTGATCGTGAATTTTGTTAAAAAAAAAATAATTATTCAACGGGTAGTTTGAATTTATATACATGTATATAAAACTAAAGAGGAAGGAAAACATGGAATGACATGTCAATAACCAGTTTGTTACGTAATTGAATATTGTTTTGTCTAGCAAAGAGAGAACAGAGATAAAGAGACAAGAGTAGTGAAACCTCTCAATAAGAAAGAGTGGCATTGATGATGGTGGAAGGAATAAAAGGGCATGCATGTGGTTGAGATAGTAGAGCCATGCAACAACTTGGAAGAGAAGAGGCATTTATTATTCCGGCGGATGAGTCCGGCGCCGGAAAAAGAAGAAGCAGCGGCGAGAGAGAAAGAAAGAGCGGCAGCGAGAGTCATGTCTCCCCATTACGTGGCAGAAAGTGTATTCGTTCGGATTACAAATGAGATATGGAGAATAATAAGAGCCTCTTCTTTTTCATTTTTCCTTTGATTTTCTTCCACTCTTGCTCTTAACTTAGGGATAAGGTGGGCCTCTCACTTATCAAATACAATACAACACACACCTTTTGTTTCTTAAAAATATGGAACAAATTCTTAAATGCTTTTTAGAATAAAAAAATAAGTAAATTACATTTTTTAATATTCATTATATATATTAACTCTAGCATTGGAAATATACGTAAAGTAAAAGACAATAATAATTCATATAATTAATGTGACAAATAGTGTGTGATACATAATAATTATTTTTTAAATTTTTAAAATGTGTAAGAATTTCTTGAAAATTTATATAATAATTATTTTAATATTAATTAAGACAGAGAAATAATGTTTTTTTAACATATAAAATCAAACATTTATAAAGAGATAGATGTAAAATATTTAATGATAAACTTTATATATCTATTTCTCTATAAATAACTCACATATCTACTTTTTATATTCAAATAACATAAGTCAGAACAGTGGTAATGATATATATGTTTACCGAGGAGAAATCATTCATGTATGAAGAATCTCATAAAATCAAAGTGTGATATATATGGGTCATTAGGGGAACAAAAGAGCCAAGTAAATAAATAAATAATGGTGAATTGAAATGCATGCAATTATCATTTATTTTTTCGTAATTATTAATCATTAATTATTATCAGTTAAGTATCATTAATTTAATAGAATTGTGGTTCATTAATTTAGTTAAGTAACATTAGCTAAGTACATAAATCTCTTGAATTTATACCCTTTTGCAAATTATTTCCATGAACTTTAAAATCTTCCCATTCAGTCCTTAAACTTTAAATCATGATTTAAGAGATCCTTCCATAAGGAAAGTACTAAATTACTAAGAATAATAAGATATTTTTCTATTCATTAATACAGGTTATTGATTCATTTATAACATATAACATTATTCATCAAATGCTATAGAATTAGCAACTTTTTGTTATAATATAATTTTTATAACGTTTTCAATTTTATAAAATTCTATCTATTAATTCAGATATTTAAAGATATTTAAGCTTTGAATAATAAATATTAGTCAATAGTCTAAATTTAATGTAAAACAAATGATTACCATGTTTTTATGTAATATTGTCATTATCCCATAAAAAAATCAATATATAAGGATTTATTGAAATATTAATCAAAGTTTAAGGACTAATTGGAAAGTTGTTAAAGTTTGTGGTGGTGATTTGCAAAAAAATAAAATAAAAGTTTAGAGCGGCTCTATACTTTTTTCTAAATTCCTTTTAAGAAAATGAAAAAATTTTGTTGGTCACACGGCTGCTCAAGCCATGAACATGAAATAGCAAGGCGAAACACCTTTTCTACGGAAAGAAAAGCAACACATGATGCATAAAATCAAACCGAAAGCTAATGAAAAGAAGGATCCAGTACTCACTTAGCGTTAGCTTCACACGTAACCATAGCACGGATTTACTAAAACTATATAGGATGTGTTTGGTTGAGTTTTTATTAATTAAAAATTTTATTTTTATAGAATTTATTTATTTTAATTTTTATTTAAAAACTGAAACAAATGCACCCTAAAATTAACGTTGAAGGCGGACTAGCAGCCATAGCAGTTTTCCCAGATTTAACCACCGAATTCCAAAAGCAGAAGCAGAATTGTGAATTTCCTTGTTCAGATTCAGACAAGGGAATTCGATATTCTTCTGGTCTACGTCTTAAAATGGAATAATGTTTTAGCATGGTCAAGCCCGAAAGTTCATCATGAGATGGCGAAAATATTGTGATGCGTGAACTTTTGGAGTTGACCACATTAACCGGCGCCTGTGATGCTTGACTTAAATGAGCAAATTCAGCAGTCAAAACATTCAACCAAAAACTAGCTGTTTCTTTTTTACTTCTAGAAAGATGACCATTATTTCTAGAGGAGTGTTATTTGTACCACTCTTTATTGTGGACATTCAGACACCCAGAGACAAAGATTAGAAAAAAAAATTATAAAAGAAAAAGGAAAAGTGAAAAAGCAAGAGGAGAGAGGAGAGAGATAGATACAGGGTGTCAAAGTATGTCAATTGGTAGTATATACAAAAAACATTTCTCTTATTTCTATGTCAAACATACCATTGTTTTTTTGTTTTCCCTTTAAAAAAAAATCTTGAGAGCTTCTAGTGAGGCTCATAAGAGAATTCACTACAAAAAATTTTGTTTTTTATGGCAGTTTTATTAAGGCGATTTTTAATTATATCATATCCCTAGACGGTTTCAGAAATACCGCAATTTAGTGGAATAAAATAGCTGTTCGTAAAGAAATACGGTGGTTACAACTTCCATATTTTCCTTTTTTTTTTTTTAATTCCTTAACAAATATTACACAAATCTCTCACTTTTTCGACCTATCAAAAAATCTTCTTTTTCCAAACCTAAAGCCTTCGATCTTCTCTTTAATCCCTAAGTAACAAAGCTTCACTTTCTCACCCTCCATTCTTTTCCTTTCATATTCATTGCTTTATCTCTCTCTCTCTACCATTTCTAATTCTATTTCTAATCTTCCCCTAACCTTGCTCCTTCTGAAACCCTACCCAAAATTCCGCCCAATTTGGAAATTACAAGCCACCCAATGGCGAAGGATGTGCACGTGCACATTACGTACATGATTGGTCTTCTCAAGCAGGTGCCTTTGTTCATGGAAAGAAGCAAGTTGTGCAAGACGCGGTGGACAGCTAAGTTTGTGGTGGCTGTACGAGCGGTGCGTTGAGTACATCGTGGTAGTTATTAACACTCATTTTTGTCTACTGTCATTCCCACCCAAAAATCCTATTTACTAACTTCCCTAAATTCCTACTCCATATTTTCATAGTTAAATTATCAAAATTATTCGACTTCACAATTTCTTAAGAAATACATTAGATTAAATTTTTAGCTAAATAAATAATTTAGATGTGACCTATATTTTTATAATTTAATTTAAATACACACTGTCAGTCAATAGAAATAGTAGAAAGTGTCAACTCATATAAATAACCATTCATTATAATGAAGGGCTTACGATGATTTCTTATTTTCCAGTATTTTTATTGATTGACGGTGTAAAACTGTTTTACATTGTCATTGCATATCAATTAAACTCTATTTATTATCATGATAATAAAATTACTTTAGATATTGAATTCAAACTCTACTTCATATTTTTTAAGATATAATATTTTTCATACTTCTATATTGTAGTATTATTTAAAAAAATAAGAAGAAATTTGATAAAAAATTTATTAATGTGTCAAATTTTGAATTCAAAATAATTTTTTTAATAATCCTAACACAAGAATTTATCATATTTTTTAGGGATTCTTCAAAAAGATTTGAAATTATGTCAATTTGATAGTTAAGGTTTAAATTTTTATTAAATAATTACATTTATATAAATTCATAAAATAGTTAATTGTCACAAAAAAAAAGAGTGGTAACAAATATATAATTAAAAGAATTTTAAGGATATATGTAATATTAGGAGTTGTAATAAAAATAAATAATTAATTTTATTAAGGAAGAAAAAAAAGTAAATTTTATTAGAGAGGAGAGGTGACAGGTATATAAAAATGACAATAGTCCCTTCTTAAAAGCATTTAAAATATGTGAAATAAATATGATAAATTCTTCTATTAAAGTTATTATTAAAAAGTAATTGTTCGCGGTCGATTTTGATTCAATTTTGGACAAAAAATCAATCGAATCGAACCAATCGGTTGATAAAAAATACCAACCGATTAATTCCCTATTTTGCGGATAAACCAAACCAAACTAAATCAAACTAAACCAAATACAATTTGGTTTCGCCGATTTTCAGTAATTACAAACTATTCATCAACTAGAGAATCCTCAAATCAAACCTAAACCATGGCAAATTAAAAGGGCCCAACAAATGAATCAAGCCCATTAGTAACTATTCAAAATATCAAAATCCAAGAATACAGAACTGAAAATAGGAGAAATAGGAATCCGATAACAAAAATGATATTAAATCACTTATGAATTAAAAACTATTTTTTTTACGAAATAATAATAGCATTTCCAATACATAAATAAATAGTTAAAAAAAATCCTTAGGACAAAGCAAGAAGAAACTAGCAGCTTCCAACAAACCCAATATGCATATGATATGTAACGAGTCTTAACTAAGCAAAACAACTTTGGACTCAAAAGAGGGAAAAATTAAAGAAAGAACCAAATACCTCAGACATTCTTCATGGCGACTTCACATAGAGGGGCAGGAAGAAGAAGACTGGCACAACGACACAGCAAGCGCAGCGTGGTAATGGCAAGTTGGTGATTGACTGGATGATGGCATGGAACTGGACGATGCAAATGTGAGGGGGAGGGTGGCATGTGCGGTGGTTGTGGATGGGGATGTGGTTGTGCGGTGGCTATGGTGTGGACGACGATGAGAGATTGAGAGTGAGGAGTTAGTGACAGTGACAGCCGAGAAAGAAGGAATGAGGGAATTAGGGTTTCACACAACTTGAGTCTTAAGATTTGAGAAAGTGAGTGATAGAGTGAGAGTGGCTAACAGTGAGGGTGAGACTCATGAGAGACAGTGATCGTGTGAAAGAGTTAGAGTAAGTAAGGAGTGAAGGTATTTTTGAGAACATATTATATAAGTATGGGCACATATGGAAAAAATATGGATATATATATCTGATATATATTCGGTTCGATTTGGTTGGTTTTCAATTTCTAGAATCGAAAACCGAACTGAACCGATCAATTTTTTCAAAAAAGAAACCAAAATTTTTTGTTTTAATTGATTTTCGATTTTTTCAATTCAGTTTTGCAATAAATTTCAGATTAAATTACGGGTGTTCGATAATGAACACCTATAATTTTCTTTCACGAAAAAGTAGTTTTATTATCATGATAATAAATATAGGTCGCATCTAAATATTTATTTATTTTAGTTAAAAAAATTAATCTAATGTATTTTATAAGAAATTGTAAAGTTGAATAATTTTGATAATTTAACTATGAAAATATAGAAGGATAATTTAGAAAAATTATTAAGCAAGATTTTTGAGTGGGAGTGACAATAGAATAAAAAGAGTGGCTATTGCCACTCCCCAAATCCTTAGACATAAGGATGAGTGTTGTTACTCGAATTACGACTATGTTTATGCTAAATACGAATGCTTGTATTCCCACTAGTGCTTGTCTTTGGCAAAATTAATTATAAGAAAAATTAATGCGTGTGAAGGTTATCTATAATAAGCAAGCAAAAAATTAAAGTAGTACATTTATTTTCTTTATAGAGAAGAAGCTAAAAAGTGGGCATGCACAATATGCATGAAGCATGATGAACCATGAGTTTTTAGCGTATATTTAACATCTTATTGGCATGTGACATGGCCGTTGCCACTCACCAAGAGCTGCTTGGTTCGCACTTCGCCATATGGTCATATATGCCTCCCTTCCTTTGAATTCAATTATCTTGTTGCGCATAGAGAATTAGTATTTTAACATAATCTACTCCAATTTCCACATACCTGTATGCCCCAAAAGGCCTCATGACGAAACCTAGATAAACTTCTATAATATATCTCTCTTATCGACGCTTCTGGGCAAAATAGGTTAGGTCATCACCTGCCTTTCCTTTTTCTTTTCATTATCTCAGCGGGATAAAGTAAAGCAACTACTGGGTTGGGGTGGAATTTATGCAGTTATGGTTTCTAGGAAAGTGGAAAAAAGATTTAAAAAGAAAAAGTATAAATGTGACATATTACGATAGAGTTACATATGAATAATAATAATAATAATAAAAAAGAGTTACACTATAGTTTCGTTTGGTCTTAAAATAACTAACTACTACACGTAAAAAAATAATAATAAATAAATAAATTAAAAAAAGAAACCAACGTCTACGTGTGTAATTTATAGTTAATATATTTGATTATTTTATGTGTATTAGCATAAATATTATTACAAGTTATTTTGTATAGGACATAGATTAATTAAATATTAAAAATATTAGAATATATTATTTAGCTATCAATAAGCACATAGATCAGCTGCATGGGGTTGTTCTATCTTAATCAGAGGTTTTGAATTCGAGCGCTATATATATAGCTCGATTAAAATTTGGAAGGAAGAGTATTGTCGTCCAAATAATCTTATCTGACTTGAAAAAGATTGTCTCCTATAGGAGGATAACTATGGTTTTGACCCAAAAAGAATATATTATTTAGCTAAATTAATGATCACTGAACATTGCTCATAAATGAGAATGGTATAGATTGCGCATATGAACTTGCTATAACAAGTAGGTTTAGCCCATCTGGTTATTGAACACAAGAGAAAGGTTCTTGTTTCTAATCATATATGAAGTGTTTGGTTGTTGTTTCTAATCATCTTGTAATAACTATTTGTGAGATGGGACGAGCACTTTCTCCTTGATCTCCTAATTATTTAAGCAGCACTTAGGGTTTAATTGAGAACTAATACATAATACACATCCTAAAAAAAGAACATTTTTTTGTTAGAATCTCAGTACATCTAAACCATGCGTCTAATCTCCAAGCCTGAATCAATTTAGGTTCTTTTTATTAATCATTACAAGGATTAAGAGATATATGTATATATGAAACCGCTGCCACAAAAAATGGAAGTGGAATTTGGGACCTCTGATAAAGCAATTAGGCTAGGCACTATGTGGATAAGGTTTTTGTGGAATAACAAATACTGAAGCATATATGAGGAACCTTTTGAAAGTTGAATGCAAGTGGTAATACTTAGTGGATTGGCGTAGCACAGCATACTAAGCACTAACCATACCATTACCAAGTAGGAAAGTACCAACTATACATCAACCACCACAACTGAATCCAACACACAGTCCTCATCCACTAGAGATCCTGCAAAAGTGAATTGGTAAAAAATGAAGACCGTGTTTGCAGAGGGGTCATAGGTCCACCAAAGCGCAATTAATTGATCGAGATCAACGCCATAATGATTCCCCACTTATTGCATTTGCGCCATATGCATGCCACTACTTTTGCAGTCCAAGTGCCTTCATGTCTCATAAAGTAATATGCAGCAGCACTAACCAGATGAGAAATTTTTAGCTGTTATTATAGCAGGGAAAATATTTTGTTCTATCCTAAAATAGTTTCGTATTTTAGTCATTTCATTAAAAATATAACGAGAGTACAGAAAATAATAATGACTCACAAAATTAGAATAGCAAATTATAAATAAAATAGAACAAAATTTTTTCTCAAAGTAAAATCTTAAATTAATTATTGAAAGAGTTGTAAAATATCAATTTAATTATTAAAAAATTTATGATATTAATTTAGTTCTTATAAAATTAATTTTTGTTTCACATTAGTCCAAACCTTAAACTGTATGAAAAAAAAATAACCAATAATTGGTGTATGATATAACACGTAATCTGCTGGAATAGGCCTCAAGTGGTGCTTGTAAGAGTTGCAAAATATTAATTTAATCCTTAGAAGGAATAAAAATTAAAAGTGAGGTAAAGTTTCATTTATGTCCTTTATATTTAGCATAAATTTAAATTTTGCTGTAAAGTTTTTTTTTTTGTTCTATTTATTTTTCTAAAGCTTCACAAATGTTGCAATATTGTCTTCCCGTATATGCTGTCAAAATAGCAGATGAAAAATGATGATGTGTTCCATTTGTGAAATGTTAGGAACATAAATAAAATATTAAGAATTCCGTCCATTAGGGACATAAATAAAATATTAGGTTTTCTTTCCCTAACTCTTTTCTTCTCAAACTCTCATCTTCTTTTTCTTCTTTCTATATTCTCTTCTTTGGCTATTTTTCCATCACCACCATACCTCTTCTACTCTCAACTACACAATCTCTCTTACTTCCTTCAACCCCACACCACCTAGATGTTTGAGCTATGGACATAACACAAACAACAATCAACAACACCACCATGCACCACCACCCCAACAAAATCATCTCTAGAAGAACACGAAATTGAAACACCAACTAGGGTACAAAACACAACCACCACCACAACCTCACAGCCTTAACTTTCTCAAATGGGGTACTAAAATGCCACCACCTCTCGACACCACCAACCACCACCTAGTAATGACAACAATGACATACAAGGAATGCCTAAAGAGCCACGTTGCCACTCTCAATGGCCACATGCTCGATCGTTGGGGGCATTTCATGTCGACGCCCATCGCCATAGCCGTTGAGAGGGAGAGGGGGATGAGAGTTTTGTTGGTGTTGTGGTGGTGGTGATGTGGGGTTGAAGGAAGCAAGGGAATTGTGTAGCTAAGAGCGAAGAGGCATAGTGATGATGAAAAAGTAGCAAAGAAGAAAACATAGGAAAAAGAAGCAGAAAGGAGATGGGGAAAAAGAGAGTTAGGCGAAGAAAATCCTAATATTCTATTTATATACTTAACGTTTTCCAAATGAGACATATCATCATTTTTTGTTTGCAATTTATACGGCATTTATGGAAAGGATAACATTGGAATGTTTGTTAAATGTTAAAGATATAAATAGAACAAAAAAAAATTAGGGATAAAATTAAAATATTCACTAAATATAAGAGATATAAATAAGACTTTGACCTTAAAATTTTAATTTAGGTCCAAATTGATGTTATACAACTCTTTTGAAGCCTAATGTAAGATTCATCTCAATAGATGATGTGACACATTATCACATAACATAATATATTATATATTAGTTAACATTTTCTTCGTGGAGACTAAAATTTGAATTAACTTAAAATAAAAATTAATCTTTCAAAAATTAAAAGGATATTACAAATTTTTGAATAATTAAATTGATGTTTCATAATTCTTACAAGGACTAATTTAGAGTTTTACTCATTTTTCTTGTCACGAGAACACATGAGAATTTATGCATACTAGATTGCATTTGAGAGTAATTTGGGAGAGCAAGGTGAAAATAACGAAGACAAAAACGCAGAAATTGTTGCAAGAATAGCAAAACTTGATCGTCATGAATAGCCAGCATCAGATTAAACATTTCATTATGCAACAATGAGGGAAACAATAAGGTCCCGGAGTTGGCCACCCCCCACTAGTCTCGGTGTCCACCTGACTGTACATTCACATTTTGTTGACCAATGAATGGCCATGATAGCGCTACTAATCCAAGCAACAGCCAGCCACTTTCTTAATTTGTCCTGGTTTTATTTGGTACAGTCTTTGTATAATTAATATTTTCCAAGCAAGACTTACCTTTTTGACCCAAAAATTGTTTTGATTTGCCCCTGTTTTTCATGAGTGATACTTTGCCTACTCCAGAAGGGAGAAATTTCTCCCTTCATGAAGTATTATGGCCACTAGTTCAAAGAATGAGAGAGGGAAAGTGAATGAGAATAAACAAACTAATAGTAGACATCCCTTCTAGAAAAAGGAGAGGAGTACATTAACATTTTTCCCTTTTCATATTAGCTTTCTTCCAATATGCGGTATCCCTCATTTTTTCTATTCATAACTTTTAAGTGTGTTTGAAAATGGATCTATTCTATAAAAATTTCACTCCTATACTTTTATTTCGATACCAAATATACTCTAAAGATTTAATTTTAATATATATTATAATTATGAAAACAATTTTTATACTGTTGGTTAATTATATATTTTTATTATTAAAAATATTTTATTCTTAAAATATTTATTTTAAGTAGCATATAATTAATTAATAATATAAAAATATTTTACATTCATGACATATAAAAAATGGAAAAAAAAAACACTTTATCCCCTAATTACAGGTTATATGTACTTTAGATCCTATATTTTAAAAATATATAAATTAATCCCTTAAATTTTTTTGAATATATAAATCAATTTTTCTGTTAACTTTTTCATTAATTGTTAATTAAAATAGCACACGTTCAAGAAAGTTTAGTTAAGATATTGGGTTACATGTTTAGAAAAGTTCAAGAAGTATAATACACGTAATTTGGCTAAAATACACATTCAAAAAAGTTCATAGAGCCGATTTGTATTTTTTTAAAATATAAGAAATAAAGTGTACAGATCAATAGTTCAAGGGAGTAAAATGTCTTTTACCCTAAAAAAATAAAGTTTCAATTAAATACTTGGACTTCACTATTGCTTAATCAATGAAACTTATTGTAACACCCCATAAATATTTATATATATGACTCGCTCGTTGCTTTCTTTCATCACACGGTCACACTTACACCCCACTGAGTTGGAGAGGTCATTGGGTGAGGAATTAGCTCTACAGTGGGACGTAGTAAAGGAGGGACATGGGCATGGCCAACCCCAAGTTGCTACTAAATTTTGTTGTATCACTCTGCATGCTTTTGTTGGGTCGTTGGACCTTTGTTGAAGCTGCCCCTTCAGGCTCTCTTGTCACACATCTCCCTGGATTTGATGGCAATTTCCCATCCAAGCACTACTCCGGGTACTCAACACACTATTTTTCATGGACCATGATGAAGAAGAAATTAATCTGAATTTGTCATATTATATCCAAAATGATAACACACTTCTTCTTCTTCTTCTTCTTCTTCTTCTTCTTCTTCTTTGTTTGCCTTTATTGTATACATAATAAATCATATATGTAGATATATTCATAAACCAAGCCCATGTGACCCCACAACAAATTAAGAGATTGTTTTTTTTTTTTTTTGGGGTTAATTATTGACTTCAGATATATAAGTGTTGATGGAAATGCTGAGAGTGGGAAGAACCTGTTCTACTACTTCGTTAGTTCAGAAAGAAATCCAGGGAAGGATCCACTTGTGCTATGGCTGAATGGTGGACCTGGCTGCTCTAGCTTCGATGGCTTTGTTTATGAGCATGGTATGCTTAATTATGGTACTCTGTATATATGTCACTTTCTTCAATTTTAATCTTCACCTGCTCCAGCATGCATGGACACGGCATATATATATTTTTTAATTGTCGCTAGTTAGCCTTGCCAATTATCTTGTTAGATCGAGGGTACTAGGCAACATTTGAATTTCCTAACCAACCTGTTGGTAACTTTTCTTTTGTTGAAAGGTCCCATATATTTGTCAAATAGGGAACCAATTTTAAAGTTTTGTTTTAGTTAATTTCCCACATCATTTTTCAATGCACATGTATAAGGGAAAATGCTGAGCCATTTATATCTGTAAGGTTTAGATCGTGCTCTTAGTTCTTTGCTCACGATGAATAAATATATAAATTAATTATTTATGTGTTTATGTGAATGTGAAATGTGAAATGTGTATGCATGCAGGACCGTTCAACTTTGAGGCTGCAAAGACAAAAGGAAATCTACCCACTTTGCATATCAATCCTTACAGCTGGTCCAAGGTTAGGAACGCGACAAGCGGAAATCAATAATGCCATATATGTATATATATATATATATATATAAATATATATATATATATATATATATATATATATATATATATATATAATAATTATTTTTTCGGTTATCGGATTACGTTGTCAATGCTGAAGTGACATAAAAATTTTCAGTATTCATTTATATACAATACAATAATTTGATGCTATTCTCATTGGCAAGATAATTTGTTTTGACTTTGAAAGCGAAGTTAGACGATCGATCTTTGTCTTTCTTAACCGCTTGATTTTACTTGACTTCATAGTTCTTGTTAGCTTACCAAATTACGGATCAACCCTAGAACCACATATGAATCCAATATTTTTATATTGGTGTTGTAAATTGAAAACAATTCCAACAACTTTTAATTTCAAAAGTTAAAATGGAGTTAATTACTTATATATTGTTAATTTTTGTATTTATTATATATATATATAAAAGTGAGAAGAATAAATATAGACCGTATAATCATACATAGATGGTCAATGCTTAAAATTATTTAAAGGTCACTTGATCACTTAAAAATATCACATAATTTTATGTTTTAATCTTAACCATTTATATAAGATTTAATGATTAAAATTTATTTCTCTCACTCTCACAATTAACTATTCTTCTCACTCAATCCCCCCCCTCTCTCTCTCTCTCTCTCTCTCTCTCTCTCTCTATATATATATATATATATATATATATATATATATATATATATCCGCATTTCATTTACTAATAACATTTAATATTCTTAAATGTGCATTGAAAAGTACACTTTAACTGTACCTTTTTATTTATTATCTTTATCAATCTTAATTTCAGGTCTCAAACATTATATATTTAGATTCTCCCGCGGGTGCTGGCCTCTCTTACTCCAAGAACTCAAGCAATTACGTTACTGGGGACCTACAAACTGCGTCTGATACCCATGCTTTCCTCTTAAAGGTAAGCTATTACCATTTGAAATATAACAAACATTAGAATTGGAAGGAGAAGAACACGAGCAAAATATAAACAAATTGAACCGATCGAATAGTTGTCAAACACCATTCCATTGGAAATGTTTTATACGTCAACCTTCATTGTTAATTAGTTTGTCACAATGATAGATAAGAATAAGCATCATTTTTTTATTTATTTTTCAAAATAAGACTTATATACATTTTTGCCATTGAATTTTTTTTTTTTCTTGGCAGTGGTTTGAGCAATTTCCGGAATTCCTTGCTAATCCATTCTATATTGCTGGGGAATCTTATGCTGGAGTTTATGTGCCCACTCTAGCTTTTGAAGTAGTTAAAGGTACCAGTATTAATATTATCGTTCACGTCTGCTTTATATATAAGATCACTGGTTATGGGGAAATTATAGCAAAAATTATTTGCATACCATGCCAGGAATCCGGAGCGGTAGAAATCCCGTGATCAACTTCAAGGTATATGTGAGACCTAGCAAATACCGTAAATTAAATGACTGGCATCTAGATATTCTTACTTAACCCTTGACTTTTGACTCATGTGTAGGGTTACATGGTCGGAAATGGTGTCACGGACGAGATTATTGATGGCAATGCTCTTCTTCCATTTGTGCACGGGATGGGCCTCATATCTGACAGTATCTATGAGGTGCTTTGAATAAATATTTTTTATTCAAATGCAGCTTTTGATTCATTTGTTGTCTTTCTCTATACGCATGGTGTTGACCTTTCAAAACTACTGTAGAACGTGACTTATATTATTATTGGAAGTTACTTAAACCAGTCATTGTTCTTTTGGTGGGGGAAACCAGTGAAAATTTTGTCAGCAAACTTTTGGGTGCATAAGTAATATTTACTTTTCAAACTTATCCGATCAACATTCTTTAAATTTTGATAAATTTTGACAACAATTCTGATACATAAATGCGATTATGTATCAATATTCATCATCATCATCATTAGTATTATTATTATTAATCTATCTTTTCAATAACCACATTTATACTTGTAGTAATTCTAATTATTTAATTAAAAAAATATTGAATCCTTTTTATGTTTTCAAAACATTCATTGCATTTATTTTTTTATTTAATGCTTTGTTTATTCAATGGTAGGAAATTTATTTAAAAAATGTTTTAGGAGGACATAACAAAAGTCATAATTATTATTATATTCGTGTACTTGATTAATCAATTAATTAATTTGCAGGATGTAGAAGCTGCTTGTAAAGGAAACTACTATAATTCTTACTCCGAGGATGAAGATGATCCATGCAATAGAAGCTTCGAAAAAGTTGATAGGGTGAGACAATATTCATAGACAGACAATTGGCAGAGCATGCATGCATTCCTGTCTCTTTTTCTTGTTATAATCATTACGAAAAAAGAAAGTTTATTAATATTAATAATAATAGTGTCTCTTTAATGGGTACATGACCATGATCACATGCCATGCATGCTATGTCAGGCTATTGATGGGCTTAACGTGTACGATATACTAGAACCATGCTATCATGACCCTGATGCTGCAGCACTTAAAGCTGCAAACTCAAGCTTGCCGCTTAGTTTCCAGCAATTAGGTGTTACGGAGAGGCCTCTCAAAGTGCGAAAGAGGATGTTTGGTCGAGCTTGGCCCTTTAGAGCACCAGTCAAAGAAGGCATTGTTCCATTATGGCCCGAATTGGCTCAAACGAGGCATGTCGATTGTGTTGTAAGTAATTTGATCAATCAATTGCGGATATATATCATCATTATCCATATTCATTATATTGTAGGGGAGTTATATGCGACCAAAAGAGTAAATATTGATCGTTAAATTATATATGGATAATTAAAATTAAAAATTATTTAAATATTTTATGATTATTTAAAATAATCATATAATTTTATATTTTAATTTTAATTATTTAAGTAAAATTTAATAATTAAAATTTATTGATTTCATTCTCACAATTAATCACCTTTTTTGCGCGGTATACTTTTTATTTGTTGCTAGATATATGAAAAATGCTAGATTGCCTGAAACTTTTGTCTGAATTTTACTGGCTAAAACAAGTGGCATGCTTGTAGAATGAATATTTCATTTTTTTTTCCCTGCTCCTAATTTCCATGTTTCTATTTCTACTATCGTATAATATTGTCACATCATTCTAGTACAATATATTATGTCAAATATATATACAGTAATTTATGTTACTCCATCGATCACCTAACACAACTTAATTAAGTTTTTGAAGGAGTTAATTTATAACATGTTATATAGTCTCTATAATTAAGTAGTTTAGAGTTGAATTCTTTTTGCTCTGTATTCTTTTGAATGAAAGTTAAAATGTAGCATAAGACAGGATGGACATATGTATGATGCATGTTTCAAGTAATATCTCTTAGATCATGGTAAATATAAAGTCATTGAAGTGCATTTAGAAAATTTTTGGAAAGTTAATTGATGATATATCCTCTCCGTACTTGCAGAGCGATGAAGTTGCAAGTTCATGGCTAAACAATGATGCAGTCAGGAAAGCCATTCATGCTGAGGGGGTAAGTAATTACTGTTATTGGCATTATTAAAGACTTAATGATTAATGTAATAATGAATTGAGGATCATGTCAAATAATAATAATAATAATAATAATAATGAATTGAGGATTAATTTACAAGCACAGGAAAGTGTGGCGGGCCCGTGGGAAATATGCACCGGAAGGATAGAATACCATCACAATGCTGGAAGCATGATTCCTTACCACAAGAACCTAACCATGCTTGGCTATCGAGCACTTATTTTCAGGTGTCAATTCCAATAGCCGCATGTTGAATTTGAATAGTGTGTTGGGTCATAATTACAATTTTTTGATGGAATATTAATATTGCTTCAAGTCCTAATCTTCTTCATTTAATTCATTCACGTTGATCATGGGGTTATGGCAGTGGCGACCATGATATGTGCGTGCCATTTACCGGAAGTGAAGCGTGGACCCGATCTCTGGGATACAAGATTGTGGATGAATGGAGACCATGGAGCTCTAATGATCAAGTTGCTGGGTACATTAATCCACTCTTAGTCTCATTATTTCTATACCTGCCTAATATTACTACTTTTGCATGCTTTTGTAAAATTTTTAAAAAATAAATAAATAAATAAATAAAACATATATATGGTCTATATGCTCTTTTTCTTTTGCTGCAGTTACTTACAAGGGTACGAGAACAACCTTATCTTTCTTACAGTCAAGGTGAGTAATAATAACGCATCCTATTCAACTTAATTGTCATATTAAGTCAACTCTCATATTGATGTGATGATCACTACCTCCTTTCAAGTTTCAAGAATACATTGAGGTTGATGTGATCATCACTAGGTCCTTTCAACAATTCATTAAGTTTGTTAGGTGGATTTATTTTATTTTGTTAAAAGCAATTCAAACTAATTATATTTTTTAAAATAATTAATCAATATTTAATTAATTTAAGTGATTTGATATTTATTTTTCTCAAATAAAGTCTCATATTAAAGATTTGTAAATAAAAAAAAACTAGATTTGAAAGAATTTTATTTGCATAGTAAATTAACCCGATTCAAAATAAATTAATCAGAGTTTAGAATTGTAAAATACTGATGGTTTTGAAAAATTTATTACAAAAATTGAGTGAAGTTATTTAATTTCATGTGATATTTTTCTCTAATAACAATAGTGTATTACTTTTTAATCACTCATCTCCCTTTCTATAAAAGAAAAAATACACAACTTATGTCTGTTGTTATTAGAGAAGAGTACCATAGGTACCTACAAAACTACTCTTATTCCCCACCCCCCCTTTTTTCTTTTTCTTTTTTTTTTTCTCTTTATATTAATGAAATTCAAGTGAAGGTATAGCCCTCATTTTCTTCCATATTTACTGATACATGGGTTTGGTTGGTACCTAATGTGGAATGTTGCAGGGAGCTGGGCACACCGTGCCAGAGTACAAGCCGCGTGAGGCACTGGATTTTTACAGCCGTTGGTTGGAAGGAAGACCAATATAATAATAAGTAGATGCATGAATGAATTATACATGTTGTAGTGTATACAATAATGCATAGGCCAGCAGTTACAGCAATGTAACTTTTTGTGTCTCCCAGTATTTCTTTGCAATTGTGATATATGTAACTTTTAACACTAAACCATATGGAAGGGGTTATTATTTGGAATTAGATTTGATGCAATATTAATGTAAAAGTTCTTTACATAAATATCTAATCATATATTATATATTATTAAAAATGTTTGACACTCATAATAATTATTTTAAAGTTCATATATATGATGTGATATAATTGATTGACAATAAAAAAAAATTATAATGATAATGTAATGAATTTAATCTCTTAATATGTGTTAATTTCAAGGTAATTTGTTTGGAATATCAATCCAAAATGGTTGCTTGAACCGTACATTGAAGAGTGAAGAGAGGACTTCCCAAACTTTGCATTCATCTAATTAGCGTTTTGTCTCTCTAAGTGCATGCCAGCCCCGACAGGGCCCTCAAACACCACCTTCTATTGGTGTTCAATAACAAGCTGTTTTCTTTTTCTTTTTTTAAAATAATCACCACAAACAAAAAACATAAGGGTGTCAAAAGGGCCAACCCGTCCGTTAAAACCCGTGAAATAAATGGATTAGACTGGCCAGCTCATTTAGCTTGTGAGTGATATTTTATTAACCCGGCCCATTTAAGATTAGTCTGCAGACTTAAACAGGCCAGTCTGTTTAACTTTTTTTTTTTGGTTTACTTTTCAAGTTTTAAAAAATTAATTTTTATTAAAAAAAGGTTAAAAAATTATTTTTTATTATAAAAATAAAAATATCCTAAATTTATATCTCTTTTCCCCAAAAAAATGATAAAAAAGGTGAATAAACAGGCAAACCCGTTTACCCATGCAAAACAAGCCAAGCTAAAAATTAGTTGTTATTTTTTAATCCTAACCCACCTATTTTGGATTGCTAAATAGATTTGGTCCATTTTGATGGTCCTACAAAAAAATAACAAGCTGTTTATTTATCATTTATAGTTATAGATAAAAAAAAAAATTATATTTATAGTTGCATTTCTTACGGCACATCTAAATTGTTCTGAACCAAATAATTTAGTTTTAAAAATATTTTAATAAACTTAAGATTTAATAAAAAAGAATGAGATCAGCTTGAATGAAAATATTTACATTAAACCTTAATTAAAAAAATTAACTTTAGTATTTATTGTATCATAATTTTTAAAATATTAAATTACACATTAAATTAGGTTAAACAATTAATATATGGGTTTGCTTATTAAATAAAAATAATAAAGAATACAAAATAAAACAAATAAAATAATTAAGTAGCAAGTTCCAAATGAAGAGAAAATTAACAGCTAATATATATAACTTAAGTTTTTTATTACATATTTGAAAACACTTTTAACAAATTGGCATTTTATTATCACACACCCTTAACAAGTCACATATTTAATATCTGTGCTTCATTTCAAAGTCACTAAAATTGGTCTAGTGATAAGAGACTTAAATAGTTTGCATGAAATTAGAGGTTCAAAGCTCATCGCCGCCAATATACCCAAAGAAAAAAAAAAGAAAAAGAAAAAGAAATAGTAACTGCTTTATTTCTTGCCAGACATGCAAGAGCAGATTGTGGCACTGGCAACACCACATCACATAATATGCATGAGTTCCTGCTGGCACCAGGCCACACCACATTCCAATAATTTTCCATATGAAAAAGAAAGATGTGAGATCTCCACAAAAACATAGGCCACTCCATCTGATTTTCTAACCTAGCCAGTGGGGCAGGTCATTTTCACAATTTCCTTGTCACCAACATGCACAATGAATTAATGGTACACACACACACGGTCACAAACTCAGTAACCATACCATTAATTGGCAGCAAAAAAGTTAGCCCATTATGCAAAAATAAAAAGAAAATAAGATATTAATGTAAGAAGGGTTTTGATTTTACAAAAATTTTTAAGCACACAAGAGAGGAAGGACAGATTTCCAGACACACTAAAACAGCCCGGCCTTCCTATCTAGCCCAAATTTAAGACCAAAAACAAAAACCATCAATGGTTGTGAACAAGGATATATAATTATAAACTAGAAAAGAAATGTGAAAAATTATAACAAAAGAAAAAGGAAAAGTATGTATCTATGATAATGATGGAGAACAAAATATATATATATATAAAGGACCAACTCAACATTTTCCTTGCTTGAATCATTTGCGTTTTCTGATGCCAGCTGCTGCAGCCTTGTCTTCTTTGCCAGGGACAAATCTTGGGAGATTTAATAATGTGTTCACCCGAGACACTCCTTCAAGGGCAGACCACTCTTCAGCATCTATCTCATCATCCTTGTACATTTCCTCATTGCTTTCTCCATTGGATGTGTCATTGCTTGCCCTGCAAGTTCCTGACCTCTCCAGACCGGTAGGCACAGGAACGTCTTCCCCATCACCGCCATTGGCTTCAGCTGCCGAACTTGGCTGCTCTTTGGACATGGCATAGGAAGCACTAGACACCTTGTGCAAGCCTTGGTCCAGAAAGAGGCAAACCACTGCACAATCATCCACCTTGGAAGTTGGATATTTGTATCTCCATGCTCTAACTGCTGACTCAACCAGTGCCCGAGCTGCTGAGGAACGCGTCGGCGCCGCTGCTATGATGTCTACCACTTCTTGGTTTGAGAGCACATCCCAAATCTGACATGAAAAGAGCATCAGCAAACTTGAGATGAAAATTGAAAAGCTAAGGACAGGCTGAAAGAGATTACATCAAGTAAAGAGGTAAGCGCAAAAAAAATAATAATAGGTGAGTGCAATTACTAGTCAGGTCTCCTACCCCGTCCGTTGCCAAGACAACAAACTCATCCTTCTCGGTGAGACGACGGTATGATACCTCCGGAACAGATATCAGACCAAAATCTTTAAGACAAAAATCTCCGAATGCACGTGCCATGGCAAGGCCAGGGGAATCGTTATTTGGCAACCAGACTCGGGCAACTTCAGGTTCATCCTGAAGAGCAAAAACACGCCCTTTACATTTGCGAATTCTCTCTGCTTCGGCTGTAAGAGAAAAAGAAATGAGTGATGACTTAGGAGAATATGCACGGATATGACTGACCACAAACAATAGCAGTAGAAAAATAGAGAACTATAACAAAGCTCAGATTCCCTAATCTACCTATGTGTTCTAGATGGGCTAAAATCTTTTCCTCAGAAAAAAAAACTAATAATTGGGTTGCTTCTGGATATGTACAATTTCAGGTGAATCCCTTGCTCACACAGAACCACAACACCTTACTCCACAGAAGCAAAATTTGCAAGCCTACTTCAAAATTATTTCATGCAACTATGTAGATTAGTTATTCAAAATTATATAGCTCGTACCCTAGAGCTGACAACTAAATTTAATATGCAATTGCATATTTTGTGTCCACGAATATGCCTACTGTCTCACATCTCATGTTGTTTGGAGTACTACATGGACCATTTATAATTTCCAACAAGTGCCATATTGCATAATTTTACACATGATCAAGAACATGTCAATTCGTAAAATTGGATAGCCCTATCATCTATGGCTTATAGTTCAGTGTTCATTTTTATCTTTTCTTTCTTTTTCCTTTTTTGACAATGATATGGAGGATACTAACTAGACATGCCAAGGATATTTCTTATTGCTTACCAATTCCAATCATGACGGACTGTAAATAAATCCGAAAGAATGAAATAAAAATTACTTTTAGTATAGGAAAAATTTCCAAGCAGAAGTGAATAATAGGAGGATTGCAGATATAAAAAGGAATTTCAGAAACAAGAAGAGTGTCAGCCTCTATATCAGTATAATACTTGATGCACATGCTAAAATTTCTAGGCAGATGCAGACATCATTCTACAGCATCAGGCCAAAATGCATAATTGTCTGCATGCATTTGCTACAATGATTGTGAGAGAGATATTTCTTGGAAAACCTGGCATGATAGAGATGGCTTAATAAAAAATGGGACATGATTCAACCAAACTATGTTCTTCATCAAACTGATGTAGAGCTTAATTTTCCTTTCCCCACCTTTTGTCATATACTTTTGGTAAGTTAGATACGGAGTGTGCAAGGTTATTGGAACTAAAAGCAATGAAATTTTAATTGTCTCCGAGGATGGATTTAAGATGCTCAACAATCTCATGCCATTGTTGAACAAAGTTGGCAAGAACTTCTCAGGTGAGAGATATACCTGGAAGATTGGGTTTTAAATCCACAGTTAACTGGACTGCAACAAGAGAATTATCTTTCTCTCTTGTACCAAGAACAGCTCTGGAGTCACCAACATTTCCAATAATAAGATCACGGCCCTATAAAGGAAGCGAAATCTTTTAAGGTCAGCATTAGTTCACATGCAGACAAGTCAAATAAAACATTTAATATATGAGAGAATTGCTATATTCCACAGGTTACAAGCCAACACCTGCTTCACCAGTGTTACTGCTGTTGTTCCACTACAGAAGCAATCAACACGAGGGTGCATCTTCAGTTCTCTATCCATAACTTTGAATGCCTTCAGAAAGGACTCTTTAAGTGTTTGAAAGATTTCTGGGTATTTTTCCATTTCTTCAGCATCAATGGATGCCCTGGATTCTTCATCAGCAGAAACAAATGTGGCCTCTTCCGAGTTCATGCTTCCTGCAGTATTAATGCTAATCTCCCTGAGGACATCCTCACCGGATACATTTGGTTCCCAATGGGCATTCAGTCTTAGAGGAAGACAATCCCTCACTTTTTTTGCAACCATGTGACCATATGGACCATGGCCATCAAAAACTCCACAGAAAATTGTGTCTTGTCTAGAACAAAAGTTCTGCAATATACAATTAACAGAACCAATGGAAACACTATTCAGAAATAATCAACAGATAAACCAAATGACAAACGATCAACAATTGCTAATGTCTAGATATAGCTACGAAGAGCGCCCCCCCCCCCCCCCAAAAAAAAAGGAAAAAAGGGAAAAGTGGATAATTACAAGATGTAGTAAAGGACAAGATATAAATTTTCTGACAAGTTGACTAACTACATATGAAATTTTATGTGGCTCTCTTAAGTGGTGGGGAAGCATAACTAGTAACAGCTTTCAGGACAGTAATCATCCCAGCTGAACAAAATATTAGATCCTTAATGGACATGATCCATAGCCAAAGGTGTAGTGAACTGAAGATCAATGGCTACCATCCACAAAACCATATTGGCAAAGAAAGCATGGGGAACATACTGCTTGATTACAGCCAAATCAGCAGAAAGTAGGAATCACAACCACAAGACTTAACATAAGACATAGATGAGTGAGTGTATACACAAAATACAAACTACTCATTTGCATACATGGCAAGTTAGAAAACCTCAGGTGAAGGGAAATCAATCTCATTAATATTTGGATATAATCCAGGGCTGTGAACAAAGTAGAACAAAATGTTGCGAAAGCTACAAAATAAACAAGGGACAAAAATAAGTGCTATTGCACAAATTTAGAAATTAAACAAAAACAAAAAGTGTCAACAAATGGAGAAAGAGAGAGAGAAAAGATCTAACCTCCCAAACAATCATGGCATCTTGATTAGTGCCTTTCTTTCCTTGCTGGGTGAACAAGGAGGCAACTTGGCTAGACCCATTGAGGAAGATCCTGCCAGGGATCCTATAGAGTGGCTCATTCCTCCAATACTCAAAGGAAGAGCTTCTGGATCCAAGCCTCCTTTTGGAGCTCTTGCGCTTCCTGAAGCCAGATGGCGAGCTGGGGCTCCTGCTTTCCGCAGAGAAGCAGGACCCCATCCTTAGGGCCCTGAGAATGCTGAGAATGCACTCCAGGCCACCTGAATAGCAACCACACCCACAAACGCTTTCTTCTCTTGAAGGATCCGTCACAACACCCTTTGGGAACAACCAAACAAAACAAAGAAGAAAAGAACAGGTCCTTCACAACAATCCTTTCAAAGCCTTAAGGTGTGCTTTTAGCAAGTTCTAAGACAAAAACACACCAATCAAAGTTCCACCCTTTTCAGATTGAGATTGGAGAATGGTGCTAGTGATTCAGCTTGAACCATCAACCAAGGGATAAGATTAACTAATTAGGAAAGAAAGATATACTTTTTTTAATCAACCCAAAAGAGAAAATACCTCCTTTTTTTCTCTTTCTGCCTTTTCAGTTCCCTTGTTATGGAATAATAGCTAATAGACACACGGACATAAAGTGTAGATCTATGTAATCCAACAACCCCTTCATATATATATATATATATATATATATATATATATATATATATATATATATTACAATTACAATTGCAACAAAATCAACAACATCATCATCATCATCATCATCACCAAGAAGAAGAAGAAGAAGAAGAGCTGGTCAGTTAGCTACGGTAACAGCAACCCCAAAAATTTCTTCAAAAGTTTTGGTCTTGATGACGCCCCATAAGTCTATATGCGTGTATCTAGCATACCCAGAAAGCTAGTTCTCGGTTTTTTGGATCAAAGGGTGGGAATGGGTCTTGAATTGACTAGGAATGAAGAATGGGGTGACAATGTGTGAAGGAAGGGAACAAAATTGGGTGCATGAGATTTTGAACAGAGAGAGAGAGAGAGTGATGAGTGAGAAGCGGACAAGTTGAAAGTAAGAGAAACAATCGGAGCAACTAAAGAGCAAGGGGATCGCATAGACCCAGGAACTCGCTCTCTTTGAGAACGTCACTTTTGGACAGAGAGAGAGAGAGAGAGAAGAGAGAAAGACAGCAAATTTTTGGAGAGCAGCGAAAGTTCCCTATAGACTTTTTAACATTTTTTTTTTAAATAATAATTTATAATAATAATAATAATAATAATAAATAAATAAATAAATAAATAAATAATAAGCCAATTGGGCTGATTCATCAAGTCAGGATTGGATTGGTGTAATTTTCGGAAGAAGATCTTTTAAGAAAAAGTCTTTTGAAAGAAGACTTTTTAGAAAAATTATTTTTAAAAGAATGATTTTTGTTTGATTTGAATATGTCAAAAGTAAGTTTAGGAGAATAAGTTTTGTTTGGATAGGATAAAATAAAATTACTTTTAATTGTTATTGTGAGAGTAATAGTAAGATTACTTTTCAAAAGGTCTTTTTCTAAAATGAAAAGCAACATCAAAGATACTTCTTTCAAAAGGCCTTTTGAAAAAAGGCCCTTTAAAAAAAGTTACAACAAATGCTACTATTTACTGTACAAAATTATTTTCCTTCTTCTAGAAGGCCTTATGACCGATGCAAACCGCAATCCAAACGGACTCCCAATCTTTCAATCACATATTAATTGCATTTGATTTCTAGATTTATATGGCGGATGATTTATAAATATTTTTATAAATATTTAAAAAATTTAAGGTTACATTTTGATTTTGAATTAGAATGATATATGTTTTCAATCTAAATTTCTAACCAACCAAAACAGTAATAAATAATAAACTAGGAGTGACAAAATAAAAATCTAACATTGATGTTTGATAAATATTTTTATATAATTTATTTAATTATATGTTATCATATTAGTAAAAATATCTAATTCTAACGTTATTGTCAAAAATTCCTGTGTATTTTAAAAATAAATTATTGTTTTTATTCTAATGTATTAATTGTTTCCTATCTTAATATTATGGAAGTTAAAGAGATAAAAATAATTTATAAGAGTGAAATCATACATAATAATATATAATTACATAATAATATAAAATATTTTATATTAATAATATATTGAAATTAATATTATAAAATAAATATTTTTGACATAAATCACCCGTATTTTAGCGTTTAATAACCTATAACTAATCTTGTTTGAATTACCTCAACTTCCTGACGAAATTTTTTCAATATTAAGTTTTTCTTTTTTATGTACACATGACTTCAATATTCAACAAGTCATTCAATTAATTAATTGAAGGCATATATGATAGAATAATGTTTAGTGGATACACAAAATTATAACGCATAAGAAAAAATTGAAAAAAATGATAAAAATGTTTGAATAATAGATTTTACATTATTATTGTTACTTTTGTTTAATTTCTTTTTTATTTAGAAACTTACTAATATAAACAGTATAATACTTATAAGTTTGGTAAACTTCTCAATACAAATAATACAATATATATATATATATATATATATATATATATATATATATAGTGTAAAATTTAATTTATCAGATATAAAACTTATCAGCATAAATAGTGTAATGTTAATAATTTTTTAAAAAATAATGTAATGTTAGTAATTTTTTGAAAAATAAAAAATTAAATAAAAGTAAAAATAATCATATGAAACCCATTATCTAAATATTTTTATCATTTTTCTAGCTTTTCGTTATACAACATGATTTTGATTTTGTGCATTCATCTATTACTATATCTCTGGCTATCCTATTTAAAGAAGGTTGGTGAAGTAGATTTGGACATAATAGCAGCCATCGCCTTACCACCCATTCTACCAGGAACATTATTATTTTCCTTTAGTTTTCTTCATTTTTTTTTCTCTGGCTAAAGATAACACTCTTTCATTTTGACAATATGCGTGCACATTTTAAAACTTATCCAAAACTTTAGAAAAAAAAATGGAACTTAAATATTTGTGTTTGTTTATATATATATATATATATATATATATATATATATATATATATATATATATATATATATATATATATATATCTCTGTGTGTGTGTGTGTGTGTGTGTGTGTGTGTGTTACTTGTCCGAGAAAAGTTGTGTGAAGATAATTTAATAATAAAACATTTTTTTGAAGTGCCTAATAATAAATGATTAATTTGAAGTTTTCTGCAAGAAAAATATTTGAGTAAAAATACTTTACGAATGATTATACTTTCTTTATTTGAGTTAAAAAAATTTAATGAATATTTCTCATCAAATGAGGAGAAAACTCTTCATATATTTTATTTATATTAAAAAAATAATGTACCTTTTTAAAATATCTACCTAATAATTCATTTAAAGATTTAATTTAAATATACTATTAGTATAAAAAAATTTTACACATACATCTAATTATAAATTAATATATTAATAAAATTCTTTAATATAACCATCCACTACTTAAATAGTCATACAAATAGAAACTTTTAATTAGATAATAGTATAAAAAAATTTGTACTATCAATACATCTAAATTAAACTTTTTTTTTATTTATTAAATGAATCCTATAGTATTATCAAACCAACTAATTTGAATAAAATAGCTCATTAATAAAAGAAGATCCGCAATAATTGAATCTAGACTTTTGTCTTGAAAATATTTAATATTATCGATCGTTTGAATCAACTTTCATTTAAACCAAAAAAAAAAAACTTACAAATAACAATTGTATATGCTCCACGCCACCTTATTATTTGAAGATTCAACATCGACATAACAGTTTTGATACGTGGAGCTTCAACGCCCAATCCCCGCGCACGGCCTACATGGCTCAATTTTTTTCCATGCTTCTCATGTAGTTCAACTGCTTTCTAACTATTACTACTTGTCTATTCATAATTAAATATTTTTATAATAATAGGATAGAATTTTGATCTTGAGGCTCTCAATAGCCTCATCACTTCTGCTTCAATCTAAAAGACATTAATAGTAATATGCGGCTAGCAATTATTATTATATAATATTGATAGAAGGATGCATCAACGGTCCCAACATCCCTATCAGTTGTTCATACTGAACTGCCATTGAAAACGTGAAGCATGCCTCCATGCCACTCTTAGCCTCATTATCCTATTTTGTTGATAATTCATGGTTATTGCTCCCTCGTTTACACCGATCTAAAACTTCATCAAATTTTTATTATAATATTGTTATACTCTCTTTTGGCACTAAAAGAGGAGTATGTCATTGATGTAGATGAGGGCACTGCCAAGAAGTGGTTCAAATACTTGGGTCATGGCCTTGGAAATAGTGATGACTTTGCCCAAAAGGTAAAGATCACTGTGAATGGGTATTAGAAATGCAAAATGCAGTTTTTGGTCTGTCTTTCGGGTTAAGGCCCAATTGCCAAAATCCTGATTTTAGGTCAAACTTCGAAAAGATATGGGCATTTCGGATATAGAAATAAAGAGAGTAAATTTTTGGAAGCCCCCTTACTGCTGGCACATGATCCTTACTTTGGCAAGGCGAGTACTTCGGCCTCAACACATAGCCTACTTAATGATCCACAGTTACTCATAAGGATCCCATACCAACAATAAAGAGGACCGAAAAACTGGATTATCTATCAGATACTTTTCCGATGCACAGGATCCTCTATTTGAGGCAAGTGCAGAGCATACCTTTCAGATTATCTTTATATTGGCCGTTATTTCCTTTATTTAGTTCAAGATCATAAGAGCATCTTAAGAGAAAGAAAGAAAGTGAGAACTTTCAGGAAGAAGAAAGAGGTTTAGAAACTCATGTTTATAAAAACACACTTGTATTATTATGATGGTGGTTCTGATCTGAGTTACAAAGAGAGGGCTCCTTCCTTTATATAGGCAAGGAGGCTTACAGGACACGCCTAGTTATCTTACCACATAGCTAACTTCTTCTACAAGATTCTTAATAAGACAAGCCTCTGCTACAAGTCTCCGACTAGGCTAAGCAGCTTGTCTGACACTCGACAAGGACTAGACACTTATTATTACAACAAGATAAACTTATATATGACTATGGCCCACCCAAAGGATAAGACTAAACTTCTTTTACAAGACACTGCATTTATTACAGTACTAAAAGACAAACAACTTTTTTACAAAGTGGCTTCTTCTTTACGCTTCTTGGGTCTTGAGCTCTGTTGGATTGTTGACACCTCTGCTACTTGAAGATAGGCACATGGCTTGGAGATAAGTTTGCTTTCTCGTCCCTGTCTACCTTTTTCCAATAGCTTCTCCATTCTGCTTTTAACAGTATTTCTTCAGGATCTGTCTCTTTCATGTCTTCATCCGGGTCTTAAGAATCTTGTATGATCAGATCCTCGTGACACTTTTGGTCGAGCGATGCTTGTCCTGCCCGATCCTCGGTGGTGCTTCATTTATACAGGAATCTCGATGATGGATGATAAGATCTAGTGGTGGCATGTGTGGCATCATCATCTACGCCATTAATTTTCTGTAGATGAAAAAGCAAGTTTTCCCTGTAGAATGGAGGTTCATTGTTTCTGAGAAGTGCCTTCAGATTAGGGAGTAGAGTATACACCCTGGCATGGTTTTGTGTCCATAGGAGCTTCGTCTGTGGATGCTGGAAATATGGACGGTGGATAATAAAGATTGAGATGAAATCATCTAATTGATCATCTTCTAATTTTCAAATATTGAATCTGGATAATTCTCTGTCAAGTTCCTTAATCCACCAACTGATAGGTGAAAACCATTGAAGAGTGTTCCATAAAAGCGAAGAGCGGTTTTCTGGTTCTGAGAGAAACTTTCTCAATTTAAAGGCAGGACACAGAATAAGATAAGAATATAACATGGAAACAAACCATAAATACCACATATCAGATTCTGCGAATGTGGTGCCCATGAATATGGTAAAGACGGTGAGATATAGTGCAACAGGATTTAACCAAGTAGGCTGAGGAGCAAGGTCATGTGTTTGGACAGACCTGTTGAGGTAAAGGGACATGTGTGACTTGACAAATTCTCGTAGATATTTTGGTGTTAAGGGAGTGTCAGGAGGAATTTCAGGCAGAAAGGTTCTTTGAGCTATGCTCTCTTCAGATGAGCTGGATGGATAGGTGTTCATCATGATCAATGGGTAACAGTGAGTGGAGGCGATAATGGTGATGGACTTGGTTTGTGTTTGGTTTGGTCTAGAGAGGAAATCTGGGATGAGGTTTTGAGTTCCCTTTATGTGTTTTACAGAAAAATCATATCGGAAAAACCATTCTTTTAGTCTGAGTATCTGAGGACTTGGCGGGATTTTATTTTTGAATTTAAACAGTTTGGGAAATGAGGAATTATCAAGATGTACCTCAAACTGGTGTCCTCTGAGATGGAAGTCAAACTTTTGGATTCCATATTTGACTGCCAAAGTTTCCTTATAGGTTGTGTGATAATGAAGCTCTGCTGGTTTGAATTGTCCGCTGGCATGTCCACAATAAAATTTCTGGCCGTCAGTTTCTTCTATGAGAACTGCTCCCCAATATTGGTCACTAGCATCGCTCACAGGATCCGCTGCCTCCAGGTATCTTGAGAGGAGGTGGATTCTTTGCTGCTTGCTTCAGACGTTTTATAGCTTCAGTTTGCTCTGGTCCCCATGGTGGAGCATCCTTCTTCAGGAGTTTGGACAGCTTAGTGGTGTCTTTGGAAACATGCAGTATGAAGTCTCTGATGTAATTCAGAATGCCTAAAAACTGTTGGATCTGTTTTGTGGTCATATTTTCATCAGGAAACTTTGGAAGTTCTTCAGCGATGTGAGGCTGAGGCACATATCTTCCTTGTGCAAAGTGCATCCCCAGGAAATCTACTTCAGTAGTTCCAAGCTGGGACTTTCTTGATGACAAAGATAACTCCATACCACGAGATCTTGTAGAATTTTTCTAGAGCCGCTTGTGACTTTTAAATCGGGGAGAAAAAGGAGTATGTCATCGATATAGATGAAGCACCTTGTCCAAGGAGTGGTTCAAATACTTGGGTCATGGCCTTTGGAATAGTGATGGGGCGACTTTAAGCTAAAAGGTAAACGATCCATCGGTAATGGGCATTAGGAATGCAAATGCGGCGTTTTTGGTCTTTCGGGTTAAGGCCCAATTGTCAAAATCCTGACTTTAGGTCAAACTTTGAAAAGATATGGGCATTTCGGATATAGGAATAAAGAGAATAAATTTTTGGAAGAGGAAACTTATCGTCTTTGAGGAATTGGTTTAACGGACGATAATCGATGACAAGTCTCTTCTTTCCTCAAACTTGTTCAGATCTCTTATTCACATAAAAAGCTTGGCATGCCCAATCAGACTTTGTTGGTTCAATCAGCCTTTGTTTCAGCAATTGTTGGCATTCTTCAAATGCTGCTGCCCTGTCAGAGTGTGACATTTCAGGATGAACTGTCTTGGTTGGATTGATGTCTTCATTTAATTTGAATGGCAATTCTACGAAAAATTTTTCATTCTTTCAAAGTGGATGAGGATGTTTGAAAAGATCATGGTCGGCCAAGACTTCATCTTAAGGAGTTTGTCTCTTATGTCTTCGTATCCCAATGGTGCGTCTGCAAGAGTGAACAGTTTTGGGATAGTAGAATAAGGCTTGAACTCCCTTTTGAATTTAATCCCCTGAGAGAGGATTTGAAGTTTGTGATTCTGAGTGTAGATGTCCATGCCGATCACAAGATCTTTGTTGGACAAATCTGTTCCAATGACTTTGGTCCAGATGATGCATCCTGGGAAGAATTTGATTCCAATCTTGTGTTTAGTGATTAGATCCGTCCGGAAGATCTTGCCATCTGCTGCTTTGAAGAAATGAACACTAGGTTCCCAAGCAGAGGATGGAAGGATCACCGGATTCATTAATGTCTTTTGTGCCCCAGTATCCATGAAGGCAATAGCTTTGATTGGCACATCATATTTGGAGGGAAGAATGTGGATCTCGATATTGGGCAATGGTGGAACTGGATCAAGTGAATTGATCTTGGATTTGGAAGTCTGTGAACTTCCTCTGCTTGTAGGACAGGGAAGTGTTCCTCAGAGCTAGAGGAGTCTGACTCACTGCTTTCTTCGAAGTCGGTATATTCTAGCCCAAAAACAGTAGAAGCATTTGGTTCATCCTGTTCATCATACCAGGATTCAATGTCTTCGTCTGCGGCTAAGTCAAGGGAATGGATCAGCTTGGAAGCTTTTTCCCTTTTATTTGGACAATTTTTTGAAAAATGTCCTTTCTTGCCACAAATAAAACACCTTTGGCCATCTTTTCCTCGAAAAGGTTTTCTTTTGAAGAATTTGACTTTCTTCTTTTTCCCTTCATGAAGATCTTATTTTTCTTTTCTCGGCGATTGGCTTGAAAGCAGCAAATACAATCTTTCTCTTTACACTTGATCTCCGGATAATTTTTCTTGCGTGCTTTCATGTACTTCTTTTCGGCCTTTGAGAATGTTCTCAAAGAGGACTTGTTATCGCATAACTTGTCCAGAGTCATAAGGCATGTCTAGTGGATCTCTCCAAGAGTCATGCTTACAACGTCTCTTTGCATATTTGTGATCATCCTAAGATTTATCAAGTTCTTCGTAGAAGAGAGAGCTGACATAAGTGTTTTTCAGGCTAGGATCATTATAGCCGTTGAGTTGGTAAAACCTTTGGGCCATTCTTTTGAAATGGCGTTCCAGGTCAGGTCTTTTCAAAGAATAGCATTTCATGTCAAAATATTCCTTTCGGATTTCTTTTTGGACAAGGTTGTGGTCACCAAGGAACTCATGGTGGAGTGCTGCAATAACAGTGTTAGTACTCTCCAGTCTGTGTAGTTCGTCTTGCCTTACAGAGCCAAGGCTGCAATACCATTCTTTGAGAACTCCAGTCATATGTGCACAGAATTCTTCAATGACTCGGTACCGATCAGCATCAGGCGAAACCATCTTAGCATCCATCCAGGCTTTGAAATCGAGAAATTTTTTTCTCCATTGAGATGGTGGGATGTCATCAATAGTGAACAACGGTCCTCCAGATGGTGGAGGAGTGTTGATCTCTTGAGGATTCAGAGATGATGATTGAGTCCCTCTGCTTGTCTCAGTCTCCATAGTTGTAGCCATGAGGATCCTAGTGATATCAGCATGTTCGTCATCACTAGGGATCTCCACAGATTCTTCGACACTCTGGTCATCACTATCTGTTTGTTCCTGGTAGACATGTGAGGAGATCATGGCCTGAGGCAGTGTCTTCAGACGGGATCAATCTCTGATGTTTGAGCCTTTTTTGGAGATGGTTCAGGTTCAGGAGATTTTGGGTCTTAAACTGGTGGCTTAGGAAAAACTGAGGAAGATTCGACAACTTCCTTCCTCTTTGGGTTCTCTTTGGAGGGTCGAAATCTTTTTCCAAAGAATATTGTTTTTGGCAGTAAGGTTGGTGGTAGTAAAGGTGAAGGTCTGTGTGGCTGTGAGGATGGTAGAAGGCTTAGATATATCTTGGGCGATGGTGCAAAGAATGAGTCTGACTCAGTTGCTTTGAAGCGTTTGTATACTCATAGAGTTCTTCTATATTGCGGTTAAGCCTTTGAAGTTCTCTTTCTCTTTGATCAAAAGCCGGGTCATGGATATTCCGAAACGGAAGTTGTTGGATTTCCATTTCCAGGACTTCGATTCTGGCTTTTGTCTCCTTGTAGTACTTCTGCAACTTGTCTGACAGTATCCCCAGTCTCTGCTCTACAGCTGCCATAAGATCATCAATCTTCTGGTTGATTTTTATCATCGAAATTGCTTTGAGCTAGGGAATTTTCGATGCCATTTGGAACTTCTTCACTTAGTCGAGGTTTCGCTTCCATCCGGTTGCACTTCAAAGATTTGGATAAACGGTTTAGCATGTGTCTGGGTAGTAGGGTTGGTTTTTCTTTCCAGAGTTGGAAAGTCTGCTCCATAAGTGGCTAAGGTGGAGGCAAACATCATGCATGGGATTGCTGGTGTTGCTGGGACAGAAAGTGTGGATTCTGGGCTTTTGCAGGAAAAGGAATTTGTGGTATTTTGTGGTGGTGGCCAAGTGATAATATCAGGGTCTTCAGGTGGTGGTGGATACCCTTCTTGTCGGAGTATCCTTAAGGCTTCTTTATAGATTGGCAGTGGTTCCCTGTTTTTCCTGATCCCTACCCAGGGACCATTGTCTGGGTCAAATCTCCTCTGTGGCTTAGGAGGAGGCTTGCAAGGAGTAGCAGGACGCTTACAGTCTCCTGTGCATGCCCTTCGCCATTCATCATTTTCTGGCATGGGATAGAACCATGTGTTGCAAGTACAGCCTGGTTCGCACATTCCTGATCCAGGAATATCCCATAAGAAATGACCATCAATTTTATCGGAGTAGATGATTTGTCCATTGGGCTCAATGGCATGGATCGGCAGCTTCTTTTCGGCTGCTCCAAGGGTGATCATCATGGTGTGGAAAATCAGAGGGTTTCCTTCAGAGGGTTCTTCTTGATCTGGCCTTCTGAAGATAGTTTTTACAGTTCCATCAGCAGATCTTTGGAAGCTTGCTTCAGTAGAGACAGCAGGGGTGCTATTTCTTTTGAAGTTTTCATAGTTACTTATCCATTCAAGCGGCATGAGCTGTAGGAGATCTTTCTTTGAAATCTGCTTTGGGATCTGAACGATGGAGGGTGTCTCATCGTTTGAAGTGGTCAGGACCATCAAGGCATTTTCAGTGAAGCCTTTTGGAGTAGGCAGATCAAAACAGTGATCTTGAAGCCTATAGATAAGCTGAGTGTCCGCAAAGGAGGCGGCTAGGGCAGTTCCATCTTGTGGAGCCCCTATGAGCTGGACCTGTACTTTGAATCTAGTGCTCAAAGTAGGGTCTCTGAGATGAACATTGAAGTTCGGAAACATAGTTAAAACAACACTTCCAGCACTTAGTGTTGTCAAAACAGTTTCGATGGTGGCATGTTCAAGATTCTGGAAAGTAGTATCCAGTAGGCTTACCCTGGTGGTAATAGGAAGTCCTTTTCTCCCGTGAAGGGAAAGAACTAGCCTAATAGCCCCAAGGTGAAGGCTGACATATCCTTCTCTCCTCGCCAGATGGATGAGAGTAGGATTGATTTCCAGTCAACATATTGTTATTGTGGTGGCTTGGAGAGCACACTCATCCATTTTTGTAGTCTGGATGTACTCTTTTACACCGGGTCTAGGGGTTGATATGAGTTTTTTGCGGAGCCATCTAAATGGTCCTTTTTCTCGTCTGAAGATATTATAGGGACTAAGGAGAGGAGGAATAGAGCTTTTTATTTGAGCATCTTCAGGGACATAGGAATATTCTATAAGGTTTTCTATTTTGGAGGAAAGGGTCTTTATCACAGTCCTGGGGATAGATAGTGTGAGGTTAAGGACAAGGGTTTTGGAGGCGTTGTCTCGAGGAGGAGGAGGAGGACGCCATATGTGAGTTGGGGTTCTTCCCTACTCATTCTCCCTTCCTAACATCTCATAACATGCTCCCTGCTCTTTAGGAAACAAAGGAAATAACTCCGCCGGATTAGACTAACTTATTACAGGAGTAAATATTTGTATTAATTTTTTATTTATAAAACTTAAATTTATACCTTATTTAAAGAAAATAAGCATCATACTATTTTAACTAACTAAACTATAATCATGGTACTATTTTTGGACATTGGTAATCAAATCAATTATATATAAAAGAGATATCTTATTTGTATACATATTATTTTAGTTTTCATATCGATACATTTTCATTTATCATTAGATGAGATATGAGACTTAGATTAAATGAGATTAATATCTCATCCAATGATCAATGAGAATACATCGACACAAAATTAAAAAAATATATACATACAAATAATATTTCACTATATAAAATTCTGGATGTCGGACAGTTGGAGTATTTGTAAGTTCTCAAATTTACGCCATGTAGTGCATTGGGGTGCAGGATATTGACTTTATTTTCTTTTAATAAAAAAAGGCTTTTGGACGTTAAAGAAATTTATACGTTCATACTTTATTGAAGTATATGTAATTTTAGAGTTGCAAAGATAAGTTTTAGAAGCATACAATTTCATTTAAATAAAAGGAAAACTGAGTATATAGCTAACAAACAAGCGCTAATTATAGCTTAGAGATAAAAATTGGACATCATACTATGTCATAAGTCATGGACTTTAAGCATCTTGAGTGTATCATCCAAAATGATGTAAAAAATAGATGAAGACAAAAATGATAGGATGAACTAGATGGATGAAATGGATGAGTACTTTGCATGTTATTTGTAACGGAAAAATATCACTTAAGCTTAAGAAAAAAAAAAGTTAACCGTGCCCTCTAATATTGTATAGGATTAATGTTAGATGGTAAAAAATAAAAAGAGAATAAGCTCAATGTTACGATATGTTATATTGGATAAGTGGATATACTAAATAAATTAATATTAGAAATAAGAGCAATAAAGAGAAAGTCAATTGGAACAATACCTATTATATAAAAAATGGTAAAATTTCTCCTTAGATAATTTGGTTATTTGAGAAAAAGACTTATAAAAGCCCAATAAGAAAAATATACCATATGGAAAGTATATAGTCCAATAGACAGATGTAGAGATAGATGTCCAAAAAAAATTATAGGTGAAACTATTAAAAATAACTTGTATCTTAGTGGTTGGTCTATAACATGGTTTATGATATGATATAATGATGTCAATAGATATTTAATCGATCTAACTTAATGAGAAAAGACTTATTTGTTGATGTTACTTATAGGTATATGTTTTATAGAACTTGTTAAATATTTTGAATACTTTACTCTTTGGGATGTTTTCTTTTCACAAAGTACTTTACATGAAAAAAAAGTCATAAGATATTATGTTATATTCACATTTACTTTGTCTTTTCTTATCATAGTTTCCTCATATTTGTAGAATATAAGACTTTGAAAGTGTTCCTCCTGTAAGTGGTGTTTTGCTCATCTTAATTCATGATATTCCATAGTGAAATGTTCGATGACTTGAGCTTATAAAATCTTTATAAACCCTATCCTCTTGGCTCCTTCTATAACTCGGTATTTCACTCCTTTCTTCCTCAACCATCCTTCCTCCTTCGATCCCTCTCATCCTACTTCCTCCTTCAGTCCTTTGTCCTCATGCGTCCTTCGGTCCCTTGCCTTTCCTTCCACCCCTTGGTCATCAAATAGATGCGTTACACTAATTCTTCTCTATGATTCAAGTCCTTATTAAGATTTTTACCCAAATTCAGGTTTGAGATGTCTCCTTCAATCCCTGGAAAATGAATTATCTTATGTGTATATGATTGTGTCATGTTTAAATTTTCACCATTAATCAAGGTAGGATTAAGTATAGAACCCACGAAAGAATCTAATAATGGTGAAAATATACACATAAAATTTTCATATAAGAAAATTCATTTCCCTCAACCCCTTTTGAGTGGCATGACATCTGCCTTGCATTAATAATTGACCTTAGTGTACCTATTACTCTATAAATGCTACACAAAAGAAAGGGACAAGGGATTCACTTCTGGCGTGGACATTAGCCATACCACCTTTACCAGAGTCTTAGCCTTCCTCTGTTGAGCTCCATCCCTCGGCTCCTAAGAGGAAGGTCCTTCTAAACCACCAATGCTTCATTACTTCAAAGCTGAGACAAAAAGACAAATGCTCTTTAAATATTAAAATCAAATCCTACTTATTAGTGTAGTCATTTTATAGAAGTCACATTTAATTTTATATATATGCCATAACTACTAGCTAAGACTGGAAGTAAGTCGAGCCAATTAGACTTGATTAAGCAATAACTCAATTAGTTAAGTTTACGATCTAATAAATGAAACTTGAATAACAAGGTGTTTTTGGCTTATTTATTAAATAATTTTAACTTAAATTTTTATGTTTGACTTAGAGTAAGTTTGGATAAACTTCTAAAAAAGGACATTTTTTTTAAAAAAATTTAGTAAATCTTTAATTTTTAGAAAAAAAAAGTTATTTTACATTTAAATAGATTATTTGAGAAGTATTTTTAATTATTAAAAGTACTTATAAATCTGTTTAGATACAAAAGAATAAAAATATTTCTTTTATAGTCAAATTATAAAAAAAGACATTCAAAAAGAGAAAAGAAAATTAGGCTTTGATAAGGGATAAGAAATGAATGATATATATTATAATTTTGAATAAATGTAAAAGATATTTTTAGAAGATAATTTTATTAAAAATAACTTCTACTTCTTCTTTTTTTTTAAAGTTAAGTATTCCTAACTTTTAAAAAAAGTGGTAAATTAATTTTTTTAATTAAAGCACGTTTGTTAAAAGTTATATCTAAATACCTATAAAAACTTATACAAATACTTTTTAAAAAAAAAAATAAGTACTTTTTTCTTTAAAAAAAAAAAAACCAATCCAAATGAGCTCTTATTTTCTTTCTCTCTATATATTTAACTCTTTTAATTTTAGTATTTTCATACTTATGCATGAATAAAGCATATTTCAATTAAAAAAAATAAAGGATATATAATTAGAAGAAAATTATTGAATATAGGATTCAAACCCGACTTACTCAGTTTGATAAACTCATGAGTCAAAATTAAATCAAACTTAGGTCAATAAATAAGTTCAATTTTTTATTGAGCCAGATTTAAATTGAGCCTGTTCTTTGCAAATTGTTGGGGTTAACGCAACTCAGCTCCACTAGCTCACTTCCACCCATATCCAAAATGAGTACAAAGTGATTTTGGATTCGGCACTAGGTAGCACTGGATTATCCGAAAATGACCATATAACGATTTTCATTTCATTGATTATAACGCTAAACACATCAATCTTTTTCTAAAAGATATTAATTATTAAATGTTAAATAGAAGAATGATAAAAGACGAGAGTTACTCTTACTAAGTTATTCAGGTACAATTAGTTTAAGTAGTATTTATCGTGTAGTGAGTGGATTATATAACTTCTACTTTTAGCAAGTGAGGATTTTTGGTCGCCTGTAATAATCTTCGAATTAGTGGCTATAATGAAACTGCTATTCTCGAAACCCATATTATCTTTAATATATTTTTTCCTCTCTTTCTTGGGTTGATAAAATCGCACTTACCACCCCCTCCCTCGAAACCGATTTTCTTAATATACATGTGTTACAAAAATAATACTTAAAATATTACATGTATAGCAAATACTCGTAACACAATCTTATGTATCTTACGGACAGGGAAATATTAGTTGTACATATATAACACTTAGACATACATACTGATATATAGTGGTTAGTGTAAAAATAAATATGGATTTCAATTATATAGATAATGAATATGATGTTAATTGATAATAGATGTATATACTATTTATAAAGTCAATATGTCCACCTAATATTTATATAACTAAAATTCATACTTATTTGAATTGCAACCACTACATGTTTGTTATTAAAGATAATATATCAATTCAACACTTATATAACTTAAATCCATACTTATTTATATTGGAATCAATGTTGGGGTGTACAAATCACTATGTTTATACCTCGTATGAAAATGATAACTAGTGTTATAATATTTTTTTGTATTTTAAATAACTTAAAATCTATTTAATTTCAAAAAGTTTTATATTTTTATCTTTTATTTTTAAGATATTAATTTTTATATATTGACAGTATAAAATAATATTATATCATTAGCCAAGAGAATTTAAGAGAATTGTCGTCATAGTGAATAACTATTCACTACTATAATCACCTAGTATAATTTGACAAGTCTTTGAAATTTTATTAACTGATGGTATAAAGTTATTTTACATTATCAGTACATAAAAATTAATCTATATTTTTAATTATAAAAATATCAATATTTTTTATTTGTTTCAAAATTCTAAAAATAGAAAATAAAAAAGCAATTTTTCTATGATTAAAAGCCAAAAAAATTTCTAAAACCAAACATACTCTTTTGATGCTAAAACCAAACATACTCTTATATTTTTGTAAATAACATGCAATGATGTTCTTCGTTGTTAATTGCACAAGCCCTTTCCAAATTGCCTATCTCAATGGTCAATGATCCCAAAGCTGATTCGATTCGTTTTCAATTCTCTACAGCATATCAACGTAAAACATGGTGACACCAAAACTATAACGATTTAATTACTTCGAATAAGTGATTTCCCATTTTGGTTTAAGTGCTTTGGGAATTAGAGTCTAAAGAATTGTGTGATTCATATTCATATCTGCAATAGCTGTATGTTACTTAAATCAAGCATTGATTAATGTTACTGACCAATTTGTTCGGTCGTTTGCTTTTCTTACGGAAGGTGTTTAGCTTTTGCGCAAAGTGAACGAAATCTACCTTCTTGAATTATTATTTGATTTCGTTGTCGCGACACATGAAACGTTACCTTGACAAAGAGTTGTGTAACAATCAGCATGTGGAAAGAAGAAATGTTGTTTCTTGTCGTTTCTTGTCTCCCAATTATAGCATGTGTATATGTGTGTCTATATGTTATGTATAAACAGTGGCTTTTGGCCCATGTTTGCTTAATTTAAGTGATTTAATACTTGTTTTTTAAAAAAAATCTCAAATTTAAGTCTTATAAATAAAAATTTAGCAATGTGAGAATTTTATCCAAGAGTAAACTAATCTAGTTCAAGCTAGATTAGATCAAATCTTGACAGAGTTATGCAACAATCAACATGTGGAGAGAAGCTAAGCTATAGATGTTATGTTGTTTCTGGTCTCCTAATTATAATATGTGTATGTGTGCATATTTATGGTCAAAAATATATTATCTTATATAAAAATTTCTCATTACTTACTTTATATATAGATTTTTATTGTTACTGAAATTCTCTTACGGATCCTAGACTCAATAATACTTTCATGATCAATAATAAAAAGCTTATGCAGAATAAAATTTCACATAAAAGAATTTATTCGCATCTTCGTCCTATACTAACCGTGGCTTTGACCAAATTGTAGTGGTGGCTGTAGCTGAAATGTGAGGCAAGTTGTGTTGGCTTAAGAAGCGAGACAGGAATGGCTCGGCTTGTTAATGCAATGCTGACAGTAAGCAAAAGCTTTCCATTTATTATTTATTAAAGAAGAGGTGAATGATCAATAGCATCTCATACACATTCACAAGTGAGGATACTGATCGAACTCAACAATTGGTGCATCATTATTTGAACACAAATGGAGCTGTAGTTTGCTCCCAGAAAATAAAAATGGACAAAGGATTGCATGAAATAAATGAAATGGTCCATACTGTTCACAAACAAGCTACTTAATGCCGTTGGAGATATGATAAAATTATTCGTAAATTTTACTTCAACACTTCGAGTTTCTAGAAGAATTAGTATACGAAATTATGGACTTTATAATGTTGTATCTTTACTTAATTTACATGATTTTAAATAAAAGTAAAATTCAGTACATAATAAAAATGAGCTCATGCATTAATGCACTCGACATGTGAAGTTCTTGTCCGAGAACGTATTAGAAACTCAACACGTAAAGGTTTACTTTAGAGTTAATATATATTTTGGTACCTAAAAAAATTAGGATTTAATAGATTGATCTCTCAAAAAAGTTTTGTTAGCACTTTCACCCTTAAAATTAAATAAATTTTAACAAGTTAATCCTTTCGATAAATCTCATCCGTTAATTCTTAATGGAAATGATGATGTGACCATTAATTTGTTATAAACTCAAGGCCAAAAGAGAAGCTAACCTATTGAGTGGGAGAGCCCTTAGACTTAAGTATCATATTTGGATATTATGTCTTCCTGGTATAGGACTTGTAATATAATTGACATGTTATATCTAACCTAAAAGTTAATAAAGCACATTGTTTAAGTAATATCAACACAAATACACTAAACCTTTGCCCTCCCTCCCTATAAATGAAACCTTAACCCCCCAAATTGTCTTTATTTGTGTTTTTGTATTGATATTCTTGAAACACTGCACTAATAACTTTCTGGTTAGATATAAAATGATCACAATTAACGACTACATTATCATCTCCGTTAAGAATTAATGGTTAGAATTCAACAAAAGAATCAAATTCTTACAATTTGTTTAGCTTAATTTAGGGATGAAATTATTAACAAATTTTCTTTAAAAACCTAATTTGTTAAATCTCAATTCTTTCAAAGATATATTAACTCTTTACTTTATTTTTCAAAAGATGCCCATGAGCATACTAATCAAAGCTTAATCAAGTGCAGGGAATGGATTAAATTCTCTTCTAGTTCCCATTCTTGACCTCACTTTCTTAGTTGATGATAAAAATATCACACGATTAAAAAATTTTCATATAAAAGGATTCATTCCCTTCAAGTGCATATTTAGAAAAATTCTTTTCTACTGACTCTCAAGAAAAACTACCTTGGGCTTAAGGTAAGATGTCTAGTTTAAGTGAGTAGCACCAATTATTTATCTTGAGAGAGGATCAACTAGCATCAATGTAAGTAAACACATATGTTTACAACATTGAATTTTATTATTATTTTTTTTTTTTACAAAACTCACCATTAGATTAAAAATTTATATGTTATAGATCATATTTATAAAATTTCACATTAATATGAAATTATTTAATATATTTTTTGTATATATTTAAATCAACGCAATAAATACTTCTTAAATGTGTATAAATAAGCACTATTATTCTTATTGGTGCCTAGTTTTTTAGAAATTTAGTGTAAATAATCAACATGATAGGTAGTTATAATCAATTCAAAGGTTGAATTAATAAGAATTATATTTATAAAATATTATTAAAGGCATAAATGTGTCAATTCATACACTAGTGTCAACCATCTCTCTTCTTTTATATTACATAAAAAATTACATTTCTTTTTTCAAAAAAGAACAAGTTGATTATAATTACTATGCATGATTATTATGTATCTATGATTTTTTTTTTAACTAAATTTAACCATAAGTCGCAAAGCACCTTTAGTGCAACCAAATATTATAGAAAATCGCTTTACAACTTTTTTCGTGATTATTATATAAAAATGTGTTTTCCCATATTCCAAACGAAACATTATTTTAAAATTATTTTTTAAGCTAACGTATTTGATATAAAATTAATTTTATCATAATTAATTATAAAAATTAAATTATACATGTAACCAATAATAGAACAGTTTTCCTTCTCATGACTAATCCAAACACACCTTTAATATATTTTTTCTTTATGAAGATTCTACTAAGTTGTGTTTGAAACATCTTTGAAAAAACTGAAATGATTTTTTTATTTGTGAAATGAAATAATTTTAAAGATAAAAAATTATCATATATTACATAACATAATTTTCAATTAAAATTTTAAATGCAAATATTTAATACAAAAGTTACGCATAAAAAAATAAATTATATTACAACAGTTTTCAAGCATAACGTCAGCCAAAAAATAGTTATAATATTTGTGAAATTCATGTTCGGTAATCATTGAAAAAATATTAAAAAATTCCAGGGAAAATGGATCTTTTCTGCAAATCTGCTGTGGGGCTGGAGCAGATTATTCATGCCGGTTAGCATGTTTTTGAGTTTAGGAAAAAAAAAAAAGTAAAATAGTAACAGACCTAATAATGCTAAGGATAAAAGTGGTCAGAGTCATACATAAGAAAAACAATTATTTGTGAAATTCACTAATTTTACCACAAGCACTTATTTTTAGGGGTGTGCATGGATACAGATCAATCCACGAACTTGAACATTCGATGCAACTTTTGTGCAAAAAAATCAAATCGGATCAGATAATTGGGTTTAATGGGATAAAATCCGATTGGCCCATCTAATATTCAATTCAGATAATAAATTTAAAAATTAAACCCGTTATTGGACCCAAACTCAAACCCCAATCCCAACCTTTTTTATTATTTTATAAATAATGGCTCATTTAATCTCATTCATTTATATATTAATATACAAAAATATAATTATATATATTAATTTTTAGACTTTGTTAATATATTAGTATATAATTAAATTTATTAATAATTGATATTATATAATATATGATGTATAATATATTTTATAATTATGATTATAAAATTATCAATTATATATATAATTTTTATAAAATATATTTGATTATATTCAGATTTTAAAAATATAATTTAAAAATTTTAAAAAATCATAAAATAAGATATTTAAATATATTTTTTACCCCAAAAAAAAAAGAGAAGTCTACCGAATATCCGACTCCATCCAATCCAAAATTATTCAAGTTGAGTTGATTCGGGTTAGAGGTGTAAAAAGGTAAAAAATCCAACCAATCTGACCGGATTGTATTTAATTAATTTGAATATTTTTTCTCCTAAACCACCTGACCTAACCCGTGCATTCCTTGCTTATTTTGGCCAAACTACAAGTTGAAAAAATCTTGATTACGCGCCACGCACTTTGAGAAATGACAGCAACAACTTTCTGTTTTATTTATTTATTTATTTGCTTGATGGTGATAAATCTTGCAATTAATGTGGCTATCTTTTTCCTGGCCGAAAGTCACTTCGACAATTGTAGTTCAACAGCTTTTCATTTTCAAATATTAACTCCAAAATCTGGGTTTTTATTATTAATATGACAAATGGTTATATAATTTACATTAATATGGGTTTAGGAAATAATTTACAGTAATATGGGATTTTAGAAAAAACCGCAGTTGGCGGTTTTTGCTGAAAATTCCTCCTGCACCATGCATGAACCCAAGGCAGACGTGGTACGCACCCAAAAAACCGCCGGTGGCGGTTTTTGTCACTTCAGCAGAAAGCTGCACTGGAGCGTCCCTGCAGCCATGCACCATGCCAGACGAAGGACGCGTGGCGGCCACCCCAAAAACCGCCAGTGGCGGTTTTCGAAAAAGCATGCATCTGTTGACTGCACCGGACCGACTGCAAAGACGTGGAAGCCTCCCCAAAAACCGCCAGTGGCGGTTTTCGTCCCAAAGCCTGCACCTCCGTCCTGCAGCACGTGTTCACGTCAGATGGAATCTCCCAAAAACCGCCAGTGGCGGTTTTTGTGTCAGGAATCTTGCAGCAGCGTCACATCATGCTCCCTCCGTGTGTATATATATGATGGAAGTGAGGAACACTAAGTGTTCCTTCATACTCGTTCACAATGCAGAAGGAGAGAAAGAAGAATTGAGAAATTTATAGTGAGTGTGTAATACAGTTTGAAATGAAAAAAAAAATAGAGAGAATAAAGGAGTATTAGTGAATTAAAAATGGTTCGTGACTCAACAATGAATCGACACAAACATATTTCAGAACAAGTCCGTGTTGAGAATGTAAGTATTTTTTTCTAAACAAATTTTTGACATGTAAAATTATGAAAAAATATTTTATAAAGGATGATTTATCGTATTCTAAAAAAATATTTTTTTTGTTATGATAATTTATAATTTTGAATAATTATTGTAGTATTATTGGCAATTTTTTTTTTACTTTTAGAAGAAGGTCAATTGTTGATTTTTTTTATAATATGAAATTAAGTAATATATATATATATATATATATATATATATATATATATATATATATATATATATATATATATATATATATATGACCGTTAATTACTATAGTAATATATATATATATTAACTAATTTAATTTATTGTTAAGTATTTTAATTGCACTAATCATGGAGTAAAAAATATGTTGTTATGATATCATATTAAATGCTTTATTAATTTAAGTTTGTTTACTGTTTGTAACAGGCAAGGAGATTATTGCGACTTCGTCACTTACGGATGATGCCACCCAGGACTGAAATACATGAGCATTTACAGCAAGCTGGTCTTGATCGTGTTGCACAGATTTGCCAAATGCAAATAAATGGCTCCATTATTAATGCACTTGTTGAACGGTGGAGGCCGGAGACACACACATTCCACCTTCCTTGCGGAGAATGTACAGTCACTTTGGAAGATGTAGCTATTTTACTCGGACTTCGTATCGATGGTCTACCAGTCATTGGATCTACTAATCCCAGCACCATAGCCCTCCAAAATATGTGTGACGAGCTACTTGGCGGCCGACCTGGCCAATATGATGTTGACGGATGTGAAATAAAATTAACATGGCTCACACAGCATCTTGGTTCATTTCGTATTGATTCTAACATTGCAAGAGCACAACATGTTCGCGGATATATATTATCTCTATTGGGGCATATTCTGATGCCGACCAAGAGCAATTCAGTAATCCATGGAAAATTCTTACAATCATATAATGAATTTAAATGAAATTGGGCTTTATAGTTGGGAATCAGCAACCTTAGCTTATCTGTATAGAGGGCTAGATCGTGCTACACGCAATGATGTGAGAGAAATTTGTGGTTGCATAATATTGTTACAAGTGTGGGCATGGAATCGACTCCCATGGTTGGCTCCAATACCAGCTGAACCAATTGCTTTTCCTCTTGCTCTCAGGTAATTTTTATTTAAACAAATTATTATCCGGTCATAGTCAAAATTAGCTAATTAATATAAACTTTTATAGATGGAGACAACTACGGTATCCACATAATACTCCATTCAGAGATTTTGGGAATATCAGATTGGCATTAGATCAGATGGGTGTTCATCAGGTTTGCATTAATATACCGTAGTATCTCTTATGATATCGCATATAATAATCCTTGCATATCTGATTCTTTTTTTTATAATGCAGTTTGTATGGCGACCATATGGAGATGAAGCTATTAATGCTCATATTCCAGATGACGTTAGAGGCGAGCAGCTATTATGGTCAACTGTTAGCCCATTGATTTGCTTTGAGGTATTAGAGTGGCACGCAGCTGACCGAGTAATGCGTCAGTTTGGATTTGCTCAAAATATTCCTCTCCCACCCCAAAGTCTAGAAGGATTCCATAACAAAGATTTACGGGGATTAAGAGAACCAAGGAATTGGAGAGCCTTGCATGATGATTGGGTCACTCTGTGGGACCACCGATATCATCGTATATTACAAGGAATTCCCATTGACAATTATAATCCTTCTGCTGAGTATTGGGAATGGTATACACAATATGCAATTGACTGGCTTTGGTTGTCCCCGCAGATGCAAAGAACCAAATTTCAAGCGAACAACAGTTTCCTATGGAACCACCCCTTCCTCAACAAGAACAGTTCCCTATGGAGCCATCACCCCCCCAGCATCACCATTATCCCCCACACCAGTATCCCGAGCAACAATTTACTGCACCTTCGCACAATGTAATGAGGAGTTATATTGGTCTCCACGGGGAGAACAATGGCGACCATTTCAATGGGATCAATGTTTCCACAACAAAGAACTAAAGACGAATGTCCGTAGATACAATTAGTATCCATCGTGGTTCAAGAAGCAGGGAATCGCGGGGGAGAAGGTCTGTTGACTGCAGCAGTAGCAGTGGAATATCTCGCGGGTTACTATGCACCTATGATTTTGTCATTGATGAAGCTCAATCTACCCAACGAGCAGCTCCCTCCTGTGGGTTCGACTTGAATGAGGAGGCATCCAATGAAGAGATACCCGTACAGGAGGATGTGTATCGACCACAGATGGTGACACCTAATTATGGGATTACATCTCAGCCAATATTTTCCCCGAGTGATCAATGGTCGGTGCCCTTGCAGTGGGAGATGACTCCACAAGACACATCTGCATTTGCCGCTACAGTGGAGCCTGAAGTTGCCGCACATGAGATTAGGGGAGATGATACTAGAGGAAATGAGGTTAGGAGAGAAGAGGCTGGGGGGGATGAGGGTGCGGAGGACCACCGTGGCAGAGGAAGAAGACGGAGGGGATTACTTTCTTATGTTCTACGTCTATTTACACATTCCCCTGTTAGATATACCCCTCCTGGATGATGGAGAAGCTAGTAGTGTTCTTTACTATAGTTCACAATAACATTTTAATGTTCTTTAGTAATGTAGTATTTATTCAATATCCATGTTGATGTATAATTAATGTTGTGTTGTTATTCTTATGCTTATTTTACCAATCTGTAGTAATGGAATTAAATGTTTACATTTGTTCCTAACTAATGGATTTGTCCTTCTTTTTTTAGCTACTTTTTTTTTATCGAACACCATATTTGCATTTATAATTTTCTTAAACACCATTAATAATATAACAACTTAATTTAATAATACATAAATTCATTAATAATAACAACTTAATTCAATCATCACAAAATAAAAAAATAATAACAATCTATAAATAACTACTCAACACTATGAACTAGACCCAGGAGCATATGGACATCGGCTGCGACTATGCCCCTCGCCTCGACAAAGACCGCACCGTCGTGGTCCTCGCATCTCACGCATGTCCATTTCATTCAGGAAACGAGTTGATTTGGGACGACCTTTTATTGCGCACTTTAAGGTAGGATTAGGGCAAAGTCTTGGGCCTCTATACTGGCGCCATGTACATTCGTTACCTATGACCCCAAACTCCTTCTTGTAAACTTTACATATCTCACTGATCCTGTAGACATCATCGATATAAGCTCGCCAATCAATGTTCAGGCTAGAGCAACAGGCAATCACGTGACGACATGGAAATCGATCTATTTGGAAGTCACCACAATCACGATTTCTGTCTTAGGTCAACTCTATAATCTTGGCTATTAGATAGCTCCTGAACATGAAAAGCTTCATTTTGTCTATCAAATTGACTGACACGGAGGTTTCTAGATGCTTGCTCGTTTGATTGAAGTCGAGTCGTCACTGTTTCGGAGAAAATATGTCCAGCATTTTTTCGCGCATGTGCCTCACTACCCTTACGTGCAAATAGCTCTGCCAACCGAAAGTAAGTTGCTCGAACCAGTGCAGTGATGGGAAGATTGCGAGCCCCCTTTAGCACAGAGTTCACACACTCGACTAGATTTGTGGTCATGTGACCCTATCGATGTCCACCATCATATGCTTGAACCCATTTTTCCCGTGGAATTTCATTAAGCCAATCTGTATATGCCTCTCCACGTTCTCGCATCCGTTCGTAATGAATATTAAATTCATGCTCCGTCCTAGAATATCCTGTAAAACACAATATGATTGATACAATATTTCTGAAAAATATTATTCACAAGTTGAAACAAAATATTAATTACCCATGCGGACGACGAGTTTGTGCAAGTAAGGTGCCTTAAATCTCCGCAAGAAATTAGCAGCAATGTGTCTAATACAATACATGTGGAATGCTCTCGGAGGTTCCCATTGGCCATTACTTCGCCTTATTGCTGCATTAATTGACTCGTGCCGATCAGAGATAATGCCAACTCCATCTCGGGTCACAACATGTCTACGTAAATTATCCAGAAAAAAATGCCATGCATCTGCAGTCTCACCCTCGACAATAGCAAAAGCAATTGGCAATATATTTTGATTGCCATCTTGTGCGACTGCCACCAAAAGAGCCCCTTTGTATTTTTCATACAAATGTGTCCCATCAACCTGCACAAGTGGTTTGCAATGTCTGAATGCTCTAATACAGGGACCAAAACTCCAAAACACCCGACGTAATATCCGCACGTTCGGAACTAGTTCATCTTCGCGATAAGCCTCTGCAGCATCTAGCTGAACAATTGATCCTCGAACAGCATCACACATTGCTACACACCATTGTGGCAAAGCTTCAAACGAGGCTTCCCACTGACCGAATACTTTTTCAATAGCCTTTTGCTTTGCCATCCATGCTTTTCGATATGTTGTCGTGTATCCGTACCGAGATTGAATCTCTGCAATCACAGATTTTATCTTAAAAGAAGGATCAGATTCTACCATGGGTTTGATACATTCTGCAATTGTGTCTGAATCTAACTTTGTGTGATCTTGCGAAATCCTTGCCCTAGTGCAAGTGTGTGGGCCATTATACTTCCTGATTTCCCAAAAATATTTATTCTTCCTAAAACTGGCCCTAACAAGTCATCCACAATCTACACCAAACTGCACACATTTACAATAAAATGTCGTTGCTTCTGACTCATACACTTTATAATCCACTCCTTTTAATATGCTATAACGCTTAATTGCCCGTATAACAGCTTCTTTGTCACTAAACTGCATTCCAACACCCAATTCTCCATCTGAAGCAGGATCATCTATAAAACATAAAGATAAAATAATAAATATAATAAAATTAAAATGATAATAAATTAAATGCATAACAATTAATACGGTAACATAATAGAACAACATGCATAATCTAACATAATAACTAATAATTTTAAAATCTTAGGTAACAAATTTTTTAACTAAAAATAACTATTAAGATGAAATATCAGTCATTACTTACTTAAATTCGTATATTCTGGAAATTCAGGAGCGTGCATAGCTTCAAGATTTAAAGCGCGCATGAATGGTGGTTCCCCAAATGGATGCTGACTAACCACCATTGTGTTTGACATGTGCAACTGCTCGTCATTTGCATCATCATTCGCTTCATCATCTGTAGTATCATCACCGCTTTCATATTGTCCTTCAAAGTCTTCATCATCACTTTCGCTGATGGTTTGTTCCCATTCTATCTCTCTTTCTGGAATTGTGCCTAGTTCGGGCTCTTCCTCTGCATCGTCAGCTTGATAGTAAAAGGCAGCAGCAGTTTCTTTAAAATTGACGTACAACTCAGCAATAGAAATTTGTGCTTGATGTTGTTGATATATCCGAAACATTTGTTGAAGATCACCATCATCATTTATTGGAATTGTTTGGTATTGCATGAAACCACCAAAAATTGAGATTGGACATCTATATGTTATCTTCTCCACTGTTTTCGGGGTCTCAGCTTCTATGCATCGACAAAGCCCATGCTCCAGATCCGCAAATGACATAGTATACGGAAGAGAGAAATATACTGGCTTCTTGCATATAAATGTCACACCTTCACTCGTATTTGTAAGAATATCGCCATTAAAATATATCACTACATTTGCACTCATTTTTTTCCTATCCTAGACAACTCTCGATTCTCTCAGCTTTTGTTTCTCACAATCACAACATAAACGTCTAGCGATGAGCAATGAGGGGGGTTGAATTTATATAGTGTAGAAATTAAAAGCCGCCAGTGGCGATTTTTAAAAACCGCCAGTGGCATTTTTTGAAAAGAAACCCAAAACCCGCCAGTGGCGGTTTTTAAAAAAAATTTTCGACCTCAAAACCCGCCAATGGCGGTTTTTATATAAATTTTTTCAAAACCCGCCATTGGCGGTTTTATAGGGCCTGGAATTTTGAAAACAAAAACCGCCAATGGCGGTTTTTTGTCCTTTCCCATAACCCCGTAAATAACCCCTAAATCCCATATTCACGTTTATAATTTTCTCAAACACCATATACATAAAAATGACCCAAATCCCAAAATCTTCAATCAAGCAATTTTGTTAGGCTTTAACTAAATGATGAATTGAATTATTTATGTTGAGGATATATAAATAGAACAGCTCGATTCCGTTTTTACTAGTATTCCTTATCTCAGTTTCCATCCTTTTATGTAATCTTCTACCCTTAGAAAATTATTTGTTGAAGAGAACTGTACACAAATTTTATCGAAGATATGTTTGTTTAATATTTTTAAATTATGATTATTTTAAGAGTTTTTAAAATTATTTTCAATTTATGAAAAAATATTAAAATAGTTTTATTAAAATTTTAGTTTTTTCTAAAAAACAATGTAATTATATCTTATAATTTTATAGTATACTTTAATCAAAATTTTATTTTAAAAAACACAAATTAACAAACAAATTATAAATAAAAACTGATCATAATAAATTATAACTTACGATAAATTATTTCATCTTCTTAACAGAATAACTATAAGGAAGATTACTGTCATTCATTTCTCTAAAATCCCTTCTCATTTCTTTTAAATAAAATATTCATACAATCATTATTATGAGATTAATCTTTTTTTTTTAATTAAGAAACTCTCCTATATTTATTATCTTCAGATTTTAAATTTTAACTCTCTGAACTTGCTAACTCAACTTCTATTAGTAAATTGTGGCTCAATTCCCATATGTCTCTCTCTTTCTCATCTCTTAACTCCACTAGAAACTGTGTAGGGGAAAAAAAATTCTATTAATTAGTAAATCCATTTCCATTTAATTTAATGGACTGAAATCTTTCTGAGGAAGAAAATTTGATAAATTCTTTCTTCAAGAGAACTCAAGAATTATTTGAGGAAATTTTTGGTTATCGGGTATCGCAGATTTATTCAAAACCAACTATGTCAAGATTGAATATTTTACAAAGGAATTCAGGGGGGGTGAAAAGAAAAGACAAGGCTAAGCACTGTACTTTATACAGAAGCGAGAGGACAATAAAAAGCATTTATTTTAATAATAATAATTATTCCTTTTGTCTCCCAAGAGTGCAGTGCCCAGCCAGATGAATGCAGCCAATAGCCAAGGCAAATTTCATAGATTAAAATATCAAACGAACAATAGTGAAAGTCCTAGTTTTACATAATTCAATCAATTATTCAATAAAGTAAAACAACCAATTTCAAAAGCTTCCACTCAAAGGTATCTTTTAATTAGTAAAATTGTAAACGTTTTAAATGAGCAATCTGATAACTATGATTACACAATTTCTCCTCTAGTTGTTTTTCTTTTTCTGTTTTTCAGTTGAAAGTTGACGTTGAATCTAAAAGGAAGGATCTACACATGCAAATGTGGTGCTGAGCGCAAAAAACATAAGCAGTTTTGTTTCCTACCTCATTTGTGTAAAGATAAAGAAAGGACCAGGGAAAATTTTCTTGTCTCATAGTAATCCCGTGCTCTCATCAAGAATAAATGAATAATAATTGCCAACATCACTTGAGGAAGGTTGTGCGTAAATAAAAAAATATTTTAGATTTTAATAAGGTGTTCTAACTTTATTATGTATTATTGGCTTGCTTCTTAGGCCTAATTAGTAAACTAACAAGTTGCACTTGCTTGATATTTCTATGATTCCATCCAATCAGGGAAGTGGTTGTTATTGCTGAGGCGTCAGATACTTACAGCTTGTTTATTTTGAGAGAAAATGAGGGGAGGGAAGTGTGTAAGAAAAGAAAATGGGCAGAAAATATGATTTTCACCTCGTTTGATTTGCAGAGAAAATAGAAGGAGGAGAGAAAAGGGGTGTGGGTTCCATTGCCAAGGGTTTCCTCTCCTTTGTGCACAGAAAATGGAAGGGAAGAGATTGTAATGAATTAATTGACACTTATACTCTCAATTATAGATTTAAATATTAGAATAGTAAAAAAGTTTCAATATTTATATTGAATTTATTTTTATTTAAATAATTAATTTTAAAATAAAATTTATAATTTAAACATTAATAAATCATATTACTTATTAATAATATTATAAAATCATTTATTTATTTAATTTATAGAAAATATTTAAAAATTGAACTAAAATAACATTTATTTTTTATTATAAAAAAGATATATATGTCATTTTAATATAACTCTAATTTGCTTTCTTTTCATTTTCCTGTCATCCAAACACATAAAAATAAAATATACTTTTTTTATTTTTTTTTCCATTTTCTTTCTTTCTATTTTCTGTTTTCTCATTTTCTCTACTCATCTAAATAAACCAATAATGCCAGCAACCCTTCCTGGACCCTAACAGAGTTAAAGTTCACATCAATCACAGGCACATTCCGTTGCCTTGGGTGGTGGAACTCTATTTCATTCATTTTGGATCAGACTGTCCCATATTATTTACTACTATACAGAAAAAAATATAAGAACAAAACTGATAGACTCTTCATAAATAATAGCAAGTTTTAATATCAAAAAGTTTATATTGTTATTTTTTTATATGCTCTCATATTAACGAATAAGATAATAGCATCCTAATCCTTTCAAATTTTGGGTTAGTCAAAGCTGAATTAATTCAAATGGTGCAATATTTATTCTTTTTAAATGAGATCTCAAATTTAGGTATAGTAAATGAAAAAAATTAACACTAAAAATATTTTATAATGAATTAACCTAACTCGACTTCAATTAGTTAAATCCAATAAATTCTGATGTTAATGATGTGAAAACAAATAATAATCATTCTCTGTCTCTGTCCTTCCTGTTGAGAGAAAACTACAAGCTTTTCAATCAAGCCTCTAGCCCGTTTAGCAAGTTCCACTTTACATATCATACACGAGAGTTTGAGAAGATTCAATAACTCTTGGACGTCATGTTCTATAAACGCAACTCTTTGACGTTGACAGCTTTGTTATGAAATAGCATAAAGATAGCATAACTCCATTTCTTCCACAAGCAAATAACCTCCTCGTAATCATATTAACGTCACAAAAGACCAATTGAAGTTATGCAACTAAATTTCAAAAAATGTCTATGAATCCATCACACACTTATGATTTTCCAATCATCATCAACTCAGCTTTTCCCGCGTTCAAAGTTGGTTTCAAAAATCGGATTGAAGAGCCAATACAAATCTCACAAACATACTAATTTTTGGGGCAATGGAGACTCCAAAAATAAACTTCTCAGAGCATCCTTAAAAAGTCTTGGGGCATACAGTTCATGGTATTATTATTCAACTGTATACTGTGGCCTCTTCATAATGCCTATTATACCGACCAAATGCACCTACATCCAAACCAAAAACTGCCAAAATGTGATTAAAAAAAAATGAAAATGGGAAATATCATAGAAAGAAATAAAAACAGAAGGCTTGATCAATAAATTAATATGATTGAGATACAGTTTTTGTAGTTCTACAACAAAAAAATCATTCTCTTTCCAAAAATACTATACAACTACATTAGGGGTCTCACATGATGACGATGACTCCCCAAGAAACTCTGATCTCAGTTTCATCAACAATCGGCCAAGATAATTTAAGCCTTCTCCATCTCGGCCTCCACCCCAAAACAGATCATGCGGCGAAGCCTCAACAAGAACAGAACCGGCCGTCGAAAGAAGCATAGAATTCAAATGTGAGTACATTGAGAATTTGCATTTCAGTGACCTGTACATGACATCAATCTTTATGTTGTCCCAATCAGACCTTACCTGTGCAGCCCATAAAATAAGCTTCAGTCCTCTTACAAAAAAGGGAGAAGGGAGCCAATCCAACATACATGCTTAGACATCATAACATGAGTTGATGACCTGATGTATATTATAAAGTAACTTGGCGTATCTTTGGAAGTTGTAAACCAGCATATGCTATAGCAATAAAACTTTTTAAGTATAGAAAAGAGTACTCTCAACGACTTGTATACAAATAAGAAGAGTTCTAAAATTTTTCATTTTGTTTTTTCTAATTTTTTTTTCTATATCTCCTATGAACAAAAAACTCATAGCAAAAGAAATATCATGGATTGAAATATCATCGGAATAATGGCTGAAACTAATGGATAAGCCTAGTAAAAGCATCTTTCAGGGAATCCCCAACGCTACAAGTTGGATAACCACTAAACTTGATGGGAAATTATAATCATACGTGACTTACACTGTATGAAAACATATTTCTCATTGTAAAAACCAATCTTCAGCATGTTACTACATTCAAAGCATGGTGTAAGAACTGGTATCAGGTAAGTAAATTAAAGAGGAGAAGCTATATGAAATTCCAAGAAGAAGAGTAATACCAGTGTAGTATTAGCTCTCTCCCTCCCTCTGCTGTATGTATTATTCACAAGAAGAAAATAAAAGTGTATGACAACCAGTTAGGTGTTCGAGAGACCTAGCACCCTCCTAAGTTCTATTCCATTCCAACTTTCTGAGCTACTCCCCTCAACACTCTCCCTCACCCCATATATTTCCCTCCTCTTGCCATAACAAAATTAACAAAGCAGTCCCTCTCCCCCACTAACCTTGCTAGCTAGGCAAAGTTAGTTACAAGTCTCTCCCAACCCCTCTTGGCCACATGCCTTGCCCATGTCAATCTCTCTCTTTCTATGCTTTCTACTATAGACCTTAGCATTCAGTGAGACAAAATTACTTGGGGTAACGTTACCAGTGACGGAGGCAGGGGTAGTAATATTTATGTTTGGGGTCCTAACAACACCCCCCTTCAAAATCCACCTTGTCGTCAAGGTGGAAAGAAGGTAACATCTTCTGAATGTCTGCTGCCAGCTCCTAGGAATTTTCAAAATCTGGTAAAGGTTGCCACTTAATCAAGACTTCCAGCTGATCTGCTGAGTTGGTGCGGACTGCAAGAACCCTTTCCGGTTGCACCTGAAGTTCCCACCCTTTTGATAGAGCAGCTGGGAGTGGTTGGGATTGCACATTCGGAGAAACACATTTCTTCAGCAGGGATATGTGAAAGACAGGGTGCACTCTAGAGTCACTTGGAAGCTTCAGCTTGTATGCAACAGGTCCTATCTTCTCCACAATCTCATAAGGTCCATAGTATCTCAGGCTTAACTTTTGGTTGACCCTTTTGGCAAGTGTTTGGAGCCTATAAGGCTGCAGCTTCAAGTAAACCTTGTCCCCCACTTCAAATTCCACCTCTCTTCTCTTGAGGTCTGCATAAGACCTCATTCGACTCTGAGCCCTTTCCAATTGGAATTTCAGCTCATCCAACATTTGATTACGTTTCTCCATTAGCATATGCACTCAACTGTGGACTCCTTACCACCTTTTAAAAGTGTAGGAGGGTCCCTTCCATAAAGTGCCTTGAAGGGGGTCATGCGAATAGCTCCGTGGTAATTGGTATCGTACCAATACTCAGCTCAAGGAAGCCACTTAGGCCACTGGTTTAGAACCTGTAAAACAGCGGAGATAAGTTTCAAGACACTTATTGACCGCTTCACTTTGCCCATTAGTTTGAGGATGATATGCGGAGCTAAATATCAGTTTATTCCCCACCATCCTAAAGAGATCTGTCCAAAAGTTACTCATAAACACTCGGTCACAATCTAAAACAATCAAACTTGGAAACCCATGAAGGTGAACCACTTCATTAACAAAAATGGTAGCCACCTCCTTAGCAGTATAAGGATGGGTTAGAGGGCAGAAATGGGCGTATTTCGTCATTCTATCAACCACCACCATGATTGTATCCATTCCCAGCGCTTTAGGCAGCCCAATTATAAAATCCATGGTCACATCCGTCCATTTGTTGCCCGGAATTGGAAGCGGCTGCAAGAGCCCTGCAATTGAAAGAGTTTGATGTTTGTTTCTTTGGCAAACATCACACTCTTTGATATATTTCTGGATGCAGGATTTCATGCCCTCCCAATACAACAAGCCCGAAATTCTCTTGTAAGTTCTGAAGAAACCGAAATGACCCCCAGTGCTAGAGTCATGGAATTCCTGCAAGATTTGAGGAATTTTCGTTGATTCTTTAGCAATCACCATCCTTCCCTTATAGTACAATCTCCCTTTCCACAATTCAAACCCCGGATGAGAGTCATTTCCTTGCAACAAATCCTGAATAATACCCTGCAGCCTTACATCTGCTTGAACTTCCGCCTCTAAGTGAGCCCAATCAGCAACACTGACAGTCGAAATGGCAGAATATTGAAGCTTCCTTGATAGTGCATCAGCCACCCGATTTTCATTCCCTGCCTTATACTTGATCTCAAAGTCATACCCAAGGAATTTTGTCACCCATTTCTGCTGGTCTTCACCCACAATTCTCTGATCCAGCTAATATTTCAGACTCTTCTGGTCTGTATGTATCACAAAATGCTGTCCTAACAAGTAATGATGCCACTTCTGCACTACCAACACTATGGCTATTAATTCTCTCTCATAAATGGACTTGTTTTGGGCTCTCTCAGATAAAACATGGCTCATATATGCGATGGGTCTCCCCTCTTGCATCAAAACAGCACCAAGTCGCTTACCGGATGCATTAGTTTCAATCACAAATTGCTTGGTGAATGAGGGGACAGCCAGCACAGGTAATGAGGTCATAGCTTTCTTCAACCTCTCAAAAGCCATCTGAGCCTCCTCTCCCCACTTGAAGTTGTCTTTCTTAAGGAGTTGGGTTAGTGGCCAGACAATCTTCCCATAGTTCACCACAAACCTCCTATAGTACCCGATCAACCGCAAGAATCCTCTAAGACCCTTTAAGTCCGTAGGTGCAAGCCAATCTACCATATCTTGAATCTTTTTGGGGTCAGCAGCCACTCCTTCTCTCGAGATAATGTGCCCTAAATATTCAACCTAGGGTTGTTCAAAACAACACTTTTTCTTATTGACATATAGTTCATGAATCCTCAAGATCTCAAAAATCTTCTGAAGGTGTGTAAGATGCAACTCAAGATTTGGGCTATATATTAATATGTCATCAAAGAATACTAGAACAAACTTCTTCAAGAAAGGTTTCAACACCTTGTTCATGAGGGCTTGGAAGGTTGAGGGAGCATTTGTGAGTCCAAACGGCATAACTAGGAACTCATAATGTCCTTTGTGCGTCCTAAAAGCTGTTTTTGGGATGTCTTCACTCTTCATCCTAATCTGGTGATAACCAGATTTCAAATCCAACTAAGAGAAACTAATTGCATCCCCTAACTCATCTAGTAACTCATCAATAACAGGGATTGGGAATTTATCGGGAATGGTAATCTTGTTTAAGGCCCTATAATCCACAAAAAAATGCCATCCTCCATCTTTTTTCTTTACTAGAATCACCGGGCTAGAAAAGAGGCTAGTACTAGGCCTTATAATTTCGGATTGCATCATCTCATCTATGATCTTCTCAATTTCAGTTTTCTGGTAATGAGGATACCTGTAAGGGTGGATATGGGGAATTTGAGCTCCTTCCTTCAATACTATGGCGTGATCATGCTCCCTAGTTGGCGGCAAGCCTGTGGGAGGCGGGAAAAGGTCTTCGTATTCAGCCAATAAGTTCTATACCCCTTCTGATAAATCAGAATTTTCCTCCCCTACTGTTTCAGCCTGCACTGGTGTCACTAAATAACCTTCCCCCTCAACTCTGAGAGCCTTCAAAGCTGCTTTCCAAGACGTCTTGCTCTTGCATAAAGTGGGATCCCCCCTCAGTAATACACGGCTCCCCTTTTCCACCCAACTTAGTGTCATGTTCTTGTAATTCCCTACAAAATTTCCCAAGCCAACCAGCCAATCCACCCCCAAAACCACTTCGGGTTTGCCTAATTCCAAGACAAAAAAGCTTTGGATAATCCTTATGCCTTGCACTAGCAGTTGTACTCCCCTACATACTCCAACCCCTTTGTCAATGGCTCCATTACCCACCTCCACCTTAAATCCCTTCACTTTATCTATTGGCAACTGTAACTTCTCTACCACCTCAGCAGAAATAAAATTGGCAGTGGCTCCTGAATCTACTAGCACCATCACTTGTTCCCCTTGAATCTCCCCTCACACCTTGAAAGACTTGTTTGAAGTTAGCCCCCAGTAGCTAAGTGAAGACAATTGCAGCTCCCCTAGTTCTGCCTCCAGCTCTTCCTCTATGGTTGTTCCCCCGTCTTCACCTCCCAAGTCCCCCTCCGCTCCTTCCTCCATCAGAATGAACTGGTGATGGCGTAGTTGGCAAATGTGCTCAGGGTTCCACTAGTCCCCACAGCAGAAACACAACCCTTTTCTCTGTCTTTCCTGCCATTCTTCATTGGAGAGCCTCCTAATACCACTTGTTTTACTTTCTGGCGGCCCATTAACATTGCCGCTCAGCCCATTTCCACGGGTCCCACCCAAGTTACTCCGCCCCCCCACCTTGGGGTCTAATAGGGTCTAGGCCAATGTTACTCTTCAATCCACTCCCTTGAGCACTTCAAGCATTGTATCTGATTAGAGGTTGGGTCCGAAATGAGCTTGGACTCCTTGAAGGTCCACCTGCACCCTTCATCCCTGGGTACACTCCAGCTTCCACCCAAGCTAAATTTCTCTGCTCTATCTCAAGAGCACGATTCATCATCACTGTCAAGTTACGGAACTCCCCCACCGTCATTTCTGCTCTCACCTCTTTCCAAAGTCCATTCATGAAGATGCACATGAGTATCTCAGGGTCTATGTTCTTCTTGGTTCTCGCAACTAGCTCGAACTCCCTCCGGTACTACATCACGGACCCCGTTTGTTTCACGTCCAACGACGGTCCCATGGGGTTCTGAGCCTCTCCTGGTTGAAATCGTCGGAGCAAGTCTTCCTTAAACCTCCGCCATGAGGGGAACTCAGTCTGCTCCTCCCACCACTCATACCACGTCAAAGCTTCACCCTCCATGGCCACCAACACCAAATCGAGTCTATCACGCAGACTGACTTGAGCCACCCGAAAGTAGCGTTCTGCTCGCACAAGCCACCCATACGCGTCTTCGTAGGAAAAAAAAGGGGAGATCCATTTTCCGACTCACCTCCACCCTCCGTGGTCGTCTGTCTCCGTTCCATCTCACCTCGGACTGGTCATTGTCGTCTTCACTCCCTTCTTGTTACTCCTCATCTCATTGCAAGCGTGAGTCGTCCTCTCTCTCCCCCTCGCCGCGACGACCTATCCTTCACCGGCGATGATGGTTCCGGCGGCACCGATCGCTGTCTCGGCTTCGTGACCCGCTTGAGCTCCGATCACATCTTATCTGTTCGATTTGATGAGCCAGGGTCATAGTCAAATTTGCCATGGCACGTACATTCTCCTCCTGCATCTCGGCCAACCTGCGCTCCACATCATCCAACCTAGCCTCCATTGCAGCTCGCGTGGTGACCATTCATAGAGCTCCCACGATCGAGAGCTCTAATACCAGTTGTAAGAACTGGTGTCAGGTAAGTAAATTAAAGAGGAGAAGCTGTATGAAATTCCAGGAAGAAGAGCAATACCAATGTAGTATTAGCTCCCTCCCTCCCTCTGCTGTATGTATTATTCACAAGAAGAAAATAAAAGTGTATGAGAACCAACTAGGTGTTCGAGAGACCTAGCACCCTCCTAAGTTCTATTCTATTCCAATTTTCTGAGCTACTCCCCTTAGCACTCTCCCTCACCCCATATATTTCCCTCCTCTTCCCATAACAGAATTAACAAAGCAGTCCCCCTCCCCCACTAACCTTGCCAGCTAGGCAAAGTTAGTTACAAGTCTCTCCCAACCCCTCTTGGCCACATGCCTTGCCCGTGTCAATCTCTCTCTTTCTATGCTTTCTACTATAAACCTTAGCATACGGTGAAACAAAATTATTCGGGGTAACATCACCAATGACGGGGGCAGGGGTAGTAATATTTATGTTTGGGGTCCTAACACATGGCTAGTAAAATATAGAAGCTACAAGGGAGAATAATAACTGCCAAATCAAGTCTCCGAGACAGCAGATGAAAAAACATCATACTAAGAGTCTGAGAAAAGTTTGAGAATCACTTGGGATAATACCAGATCAGGTCGCTGCCTTTGCATTGACCTTCCTATCTTTGCAGCTTCTTCTGGACTTTTTGCAGATTTAATCTTTTCAATGCAATTTTGTGCAAGAGTATCATCCACACCAATAAACTTGTGTGCCTAAGCATCAAATTATAGCTGTAATCAACGCAACAAACTGCAAAGAAAAGAATAGAATTTACCAAAAAAAGCAAGTACCTGGTAGTAATGCTCCACGCTCAACCAAGTCACATGATCACCATTTTCATCAGGCATTTGAATGGGATGAGGAGAGAAATTTGACAATGCACCATAAGGATCCCATGTTTTATAGAAAAATATGATGCTTGGTTCATATGGTGAGACAGTAGGATCAACAGCAAAAGTTTCATCCAGTGATGGAATATTGGGTAATATGTCTGGCAACGGCTGAAGAAATCCACTTATAAGCATGTCAGGCCCAACCTGCATCACAAATGCCAGCAGCATGACCTCATCAAAGAACAGCAAAGTCATTATATATCAAGAACAAGGCAACTTTGATAGGGAAATTACTTCAATTTTAAAAAAAAAAACCCATACTTCTAAGGAAAAAGTGAATCAATGCCTACCAACCTGCTCATAGCAGACATCAATTAGATTTAAAGCCTGCGACATCTCAACCATCCCAAGCTCACCCACAGGAGTTGGTGCATACTCTCCACCAATAATTTTAGGAGCAACAAATGCAAAAACCTGCAGGAAATAAATATCGCCATTATCCCAACATATTATAAAATAAATTCGAAACAAGATAAAGTCAACTAGGCCAAAATAATTCAAATTGAAATTTGTCACCAACAAGTACAACTATCCAAACAAATGAAACATTTCATAATGTCGGTCTCTTCACCATTGAAAATGAAACCCTTCCCCCAAACAAAACAACAGCCACTATGTAGAATAAAATGGAAAATAATTAGACCAGGATTGAAGGGGATTGCCTCAAATGAAAGGTGTTTTTATTCTTGTCTGTAGTTTTATTTCTTATAGAATTTGATTACTTTCTGCTAATTAAAATAAACACAAGAAAAACAAGTATTCATTATCAAGTTAGGCTCACGCCAAACTTCCATTTAGCTTTTCTACCACCCTGTTTCAGAAGGCCTAGAAATATGGCATCACTGATGCACATTTTGGTGGATGATCAAAACCTAGAAAAGCATTCAGTTAACAGGGCTTGATTATCCCGCAAGTTTATGTACAACCCTGCTGTTGCTTAGATATTAGTCTATAATCTACTACTTAGTAGAAAGGAGGTTACAAGAATAGAAAAACATCCTAGTTATGCCAATAACAAGTGGAACTTGATTCAATTTTCTTCCACGAAGAGGGAAAATTGAGAAGGATAAGTAAAACCTTGTGAATTACACCAGATGAAATAGCAGATGCAGCCAATGTTCCTCCACATTCCCATAATATTGAAAGATACCCTCGATCATGAAAATACTCCATAACATCTCGGGGATTTAATATGTCAAACTCCACAACTTCAACTCCTTTAGATGCAAGCAGCTTCTGGAAACTCCTCCTTGCACCCCTTTGTGTTACAACTATGGTAGAAACCTCAGACATGTCCCATAGGTTTGCTTCCTCAGGAAGATTGAGAGTCTGGCTCATTACAATGCGAATTGGCATATGCCCACCTCCATGTCTGGCAGTTAGTCTTGGATCTGATTAAATTTAAAACGAATATAAGGTACACAAATTGAAATCCTGGAGATTTGTAGAGAAAAACAATGATACTCACTGTCCTTTCGTACTGTATTTCCTCCAACAATAACAGCATCACTTCTACCCCGCAGCTCAAAAACTAGATTTCTAGATTGCTTGCTGCTTATCCATGAGGCATGGCCACTGCTAGCAGCAATTTTTCCTGTTGCAGCAAAAGAAACGTAAGCAGACAAGAAAGGTTCAGAAACCAGTGTAGTGTAACTTTGAGGTTCTATATTCTGTCACAGCAAGTACTTATCTGAGTTGCACAAACTCATTCAACAAACCCAAAATAAGTAAAAAGGAAAATTAATAGAATGCTCACCATCAAGGGTCATAGCATACTTGAGAACAGAAAAGGGAACACGCGAAGCAGCTCTACAAATCAAAGGAGCATTGACAAGAATACACGCTTTCTGGGCATCCTGCAAAAAAAAACAAAGAACACGACAATGGATATATGTGAAAGAAAAGTGAATCAATCAAACCCATAAATCTCCATTAAAAACCAACCTTTCATATCACTAAAAACCACAAACCATTGTAAAGCTTCGTTCTTTCTCCAATGGAAACACAAACTATAAACCTTTAACACACAACAAGGTAATGATGATGATGATGATGATGACTGGTGCATTGCACACACCTCCATAACTTTGCTTGTGAGATCCTCTCCAAGGAGATCAACGTGCAGACCTTGGCTCCTCAATGCACGCACAGCATTGCCCCTGAGATGCTGCAATGGATGCCTCATTCCAATGACAACCCTCTGGACCCCTCCCTAGTTTGGTTTCACAGACACAGTCATTTATCAAATATCAACAACAAACACAAACTAGAGTCAAAAACCCACCCAAACACAACAACGGACAACCTCATACACAACAGTGATAAACAAAAGACACGGATTTTGGTAAGGAGTAGACCTCCAAATTCGTCCAATTGAAAAAAAAAAAAAAAAAAAAAAAGACAACAATCAAACACGTTAATCCTTAAAAAATGAAAAAATCCAACATAGTCCTTTAAAATAGAAAATATCTGTCATATTTACAGACTAATGCATCTAATGGTTAAGGACTAAACAGAAGACATTTTTAATTTTTAAAACCTATATCGAGGTTTTTCATTTTCTAAGGATTAATCTATCGAAACCCGTATTCCTCCGTGGACTAATTCGGGGTTTATTCATTTGTAAAGAATCAGAAGGAAACTGAATCCTAACCTGAACAAGAGCAGAAACAGCAGCATGGTCGCCATGGCAATCGCCAGGCTCCATGTTGAGGTACGCGGTGGCGCCGCGGCAGAGTTCCCCGGCGGCCGCCACGGCCTGCACCTCGGCGGGGGTGGTGCCCTGAGCATATAGGTAGGCCTCGCTGGCAACAGCGCCGGTGGTGGTGGCGATGACGCAGCCAAAGTTGGGGTGGGGGGAGGTCAGGCCGGCGGATTTGTCGGCAAGGTCGGCGGCGCGTCGGATGAAGGCGGCGTCGAGGGCGCGTGGTCCGTTGTTTGGGTTGCTGAGGGATGATGCCCTTGCCGTGCATTTGCAGATAATGGAAGGAGGGTTGAGATTCAGACACAATGCCATCATCAACGCTCACGCGCTTCCTTCTCTTGCTTGTATCACTCTCAGTTAGTTCCAGTGTTTCAGTTCAGTTTTGCATCTATCATAAGTTTTGTTACCTACATCACTCGTTATGCACTCAGATTGGGAATTGCTTCGAAGCTCGCACGTGGGCTTCTGCCTCTGATTGTGCTATACTACTATCTGAAGCTAAGCTACTCTCTCAGAGATTGACTATGGTCGCTGGGTTTTCGGTGGTGTTGGCTGTTGTACTTGTATCTATATAAGAGAAAGACTAATCTTATCTAATTAATTAATTAGGTTTAATCTTAGATGGAAAAATTAGTTGACACATAGAATTAAGTGTTCGGTTGGTTTAATTTTGAGGAAAATCACTTTTAAAAGAATTAAGTTGAAAGGATTATTTTTTACAGAAATTAAAATTAAAAAAATTGATTTGTATTTAATTTAAATATTTTAAAAATAGATTTAAGTGAATAATTTTTATTTAGATGAAATAATATAAAATATCTTTTAAAGATATAATTACTACAAAGAACCTTTGAGGTGAAGTGAGTGGAAAGAGCAAATAAAATGGGCAAAGGCATGGAGGTGAAATACAGTTTCACCTTCAAAAATGAAAAAAAAAAAAAAAAAAAAACATCTTTTATCCTCCTTTGAGCAAACGTAATTCATAAAGCAAAAATAATTTTGGACAACTGAAATAAAAGCCAAACAAGAAGCATTACTGTTAATCCACTTTTTCTTCTTCCAGAATTATGTTTGAGTGGGTGAAACAGATAAGTAAACCGGCAATTAGTGGTGACATGTGACAAAGGAAATATAGATTTCTATTTGTTAAATCACCACTTAACAGTGCTAATTTGGTAGACTAATGATAGATACTGAAAACCTAATAATGGTAAAAACAGAGATCAAAAACAGAGCACAATCCTTAAAAGGACCGAAATCAAATTAAAATAATCTATATTTATAAATATTAAAATATATTAAAGTCATGTCTCTATTTAGAAACTAAACTTGGTAAATGGGTATATTTTCTTTTCATTCAAGAAGAAAATAGATAAAGGACTTCGAGATATTTGGGCCAATGGGTGAAACTTACATTGGAGTTTGATACCTTTATTTGCAAAGCAAATAATAATAATTATTAAAAAAAAAAAATACTACCTATAATACCTATTTAATCAGTGAGTTAGACAGATTGGCCTACAAATCTACATTTAAATGATCCTATAAAAGGCTTATATAACCGATTTTATCTGCAATGTGCCTTATGAAGTATGGTGCATGATACACCTAATGATGCAGCTAGACCTTTTCTTTTACCCGCATTTAGAAAATGTTACTAAATAAACATGAAAATATGGCTAAACAACTCTATCTCCTTCTTTTCTCTATGTTCAACACTTGTAGTCCCCCTCCATTCCGCCCTCGCGGCCACCCTCGTGGTACCCTCGCCACCACCATCACAGCCATGATTGCTGCTCCCTCACTGTGACTGTCGCATCCCACTTGCCACCACCATCACGCCCTTTTGCTGCACCTTGGATGCTTCGAAGATGAGCCTCCTCGCCAGGAGCTTGTCGGCGGCAGCGATGTTCACCGACATGCCGGGAATCTCTTACAGGAAGAGAGCAGCACCGACGACGATTTTAGGTGCCATCGATTCGGTGATGCTTTCTCAAACATCATCCTCAAATTTGCCCCGTGGTTGCCGGTGAGGTGCGACGGCAAGGCGCTAAGGTGGAATGGCATGGTGGTGGAAGCAGTGGTGTGAGGTGGACATGGCAATGCGGAGCTTAGGTGCGGAAGAAAAGCAAAAATGAGGGAGGGGAAGAAAATGTAAAAAGAGGAACACAATACACCTGATCTCACCAATAAGGTGCATGTGAGAACAAGCCTATGTACCCATGAGTTACTATGAATCGAGTTAGATGAATTAGACTATAGGTCTACATTTAAGATTATGTTATCTATACATACCTAAAATCCCAACACTTCAACATCATCTCTCAACTTTTTCTCTCTCCATCAATCATTTCACTGTCTCTGAACGTCCAAAATGTCTACCTACTCCAGTAATACAAAAAACATTCCTCCTGCATCTAAATGGTCCTATAAAAAGCTTAGTCCTTTGTCGTGCACGTTGTGATTTTGCTTGGCCCTACCCACCTTTATTTTGTTCAAATTTTTATGAGATTTAAGTTCATACTCTCCACAAATTTTTTGTCTTAATTACTGGTTCACCTTTACCACTTGACCTATATGTTAAAAAGGCAAGACATTATGGACTCACTTGTGGCTGATCTTGTTTATTAATAAAATTAGTTCACATACTAATACACTTGGCACTTTTTTCAAAGGAAAAAAATAATAAAAAAACACATTCAATTTAAGTGCAAAAGAATCCACTAATTCACTTATAAATTACTGTATATTTTAGATCATCGTTTTCTAATTTATAGAGAAATATTTAAAAAAAAATTGTCAGTGAAATACACATGCTATGCCGCCACACATTCACCCCATAACACGTTTTGTTATTTCTGAGCCCACATCCTTACTTCTTACTTAACAACAATCATTTTAAGCATTAATCATATAATTTTATCTTTCATTTTTCCCTTGTACAGCAACATAATGTAAAATCATCTTCGCGTTCACATGCAATTAGGTAAAGTTAATAAACAATCCATAAAAAAGGACCAATGCCTAAGATATGAAGAAACCATTGCGGGTAACAAGGAACAAGAGTAAACCCATTATTTAACATTCAAAATACAGTAGTAAACCCGGTATAACATAATCACTGTGACGTGCAGAAAACAAGCAAGGCACCGTGATATGTCGAACGGGCTTGATGGAGAGTAGAGAGTCAAATACTCATACAAACTGAAATAGATTATCAGTGCCAAGCAAATCAAACAAACGAGAATACGAGCCAATATCTCACAAAGTGGACAGTACAAGAGCTAAAGACAGGGCGTAGTATCTTCAGCCCTGAACCTCTGTTACACTTATTCCTCCTCTTCTGCCTCCTCCAGCCAATTAACAAAGGGTTCCAGTGACTTCACGAAGGTTTGTCTGTACCAGTTCCAAATAAGCAATTATAAGTATGGCGGCAAGAAAAATTACAGTTCACATTCACACATTGCAGAGAGGAAACTTTTAACAGATTTTTTCAAGAGTCGGAGATTGTCCATAGAAAATTGTATACCTGCCCCTGGTGTTTGTTCCTTTCCGGAACCAATGAAGGATGGTATCTTCAGCCAGCACATCCTGCTCATAGAGAGATCTAATAATCTCAGGGAACAGCTTCATCAGTTTAGCATCCTCATAGCATTGCATCTGTACTTTGTACATCAGTTCCAGCTCCAGTTTCCCACTGGTGCAGAATGTATTCAACAGTTTTGCCCAGGTTTTTACCTTTATCATAAACACAGAACTGTCCTCAATAATTTTTACAAAGATAAAACATGTTACACATAAGAAACTAATTCATCAATGGTTTTCTTGATAAGCAGTTAACATGACAAATCCAATCAATAGGAACTGGAGTAATCATTATAACAAGTCAAGCTGAGCATGTGTTAATGCCATATGAGAAGGGTGAAAGTTTCTATGCAAGAATAAATGGAACATATCTAAAAGATACCTGGCGCAGGGCTGCATTTGCATTTTGCTGCTGATTTTTCCCTGACCACTGAACAGCATCCATTAAAACGTCCCACAAGACCCGGACAACCTCAATGTCTGGCAATTTAGCATCTCTAACTCGCATCTTCACAGTTTCAATTACCTCAGATATATCAGCCTCCTCCGTTATCTGAGTTGTCAGAGCAGACTTCATTTCTTTAAGTTTCACTTCAAATATTTTCTTGTCATTGTACTCCACCAAGGCCACCAGTCCTTCCTTGCTAAAAGTTGACAATGAACAGACATATAAGTTCCAACTTCCAACATAAGTTATCAAAACAATAACATATGACAATACGCAGCGTATGAGTCTAACTAAATATCCCCAAGATATCAATTGAGACATGCATTTACACTTTCATATCAAGATAGCACACTAAGTCAAGCACCTAATCCAATACTGGGCGATAATATTATATTCACCCAAATACTTTAAAACTAATCTTAAAAGGTATCATTCTTTTGTAAAAATAAATTGTTCTAAAAAACACAATCATCAAGGCCATTGGAAGAAACCAAAACAAATAAATAAATAAACTTAAGAGCCAATGTCTTGCACAGATAAAATCAACCATGCTATAAAAACCAAGCATTCTCCATATTGATATGTCCTACTCACTAATAATAATAATTACCTGAAATGCTCAGCAAAAGACTCATTAGATCTTTTTGCAGGGGGGAAAATGTCCAAGAGATTATCCTCTACTTTTCCCCGTTTCAGAATTGAAATAAGATCATCAAGGCTGTTGTCAATCAGATACTCCTTAAAGAAGTCAGTTATAAATGACAGAACTAGCCCTTTGGCCACAAGGTTATCTTTAAGAAGTGGTTGGAACACAGTCTCCGGCGGGAGACCAGATAGCTTCTGGGAGAATGCAAGTGCTGTGAAGATTGCCAACTTTTTCCTCTCATTTTCCTCAAAAAGCTCCAAGGACTGGAGAAACTTTCGCATAACATTTTCAAGGTTCTTAATGAGAAATGGCCTTCGCCGCAAAATCTTTTGTATGTAGATTACAGATGGTAAGATGACTTCACGCTTTGGCTCACACTCTATTATAGAGTATGGATGGCGCTCCCCCTCATCAGGCTTGGTAGTTCCAGGTTGTGTACGACCCCCAGTGAAAACAACCTACAGTAATGCAAAATTGAGTTGTAACTGATCTGTAGGGCATCTTAAGTTGTATACAAATAAACTGACACGAAAAGATTTAAGACATTGAGATCAGTAAAATTAGATGAATTGATGCTCGTGGATATAGAATAGGTACAGAAATAAAAATCGCATATTCAATGTCCTCCCATTTCATCCAAATTCTGCAACTATGATTAGTTGTTTATTTTATAGTTAAAAAATGCGTTGCATTAAAGGAAGTAAATGGTCCTTAATGGTGAAGAATGTGAATCAAGTTTAGGGTGACTAAGATCTCTCTTACTCATGCTATTTGTGTGACCTGCATCTAAATACAGATATACATGTCAATATCAAGGTATCAAGATAAGCTGCACCTCAGACCAACCGGGGGAATGGTATGCAAGGAACAGAGAAGTTCTATATTTGAACCATTAAAAAATCAGGGCACAGGTCTCAGGTTAATTATAGCAGTGCTGTCTATAACTGGCAATCACTATGAAGAGGAAAATTATAATTAGAGAAAAAAAAAAAACCTCACGTAGAGAGTGTCACAAAGAAGTGTTTACTTGCACACACAGATTGAGAAATAAGGAGGTCTTGATAAAGCAGACACCATATAAGCACGCCACACCATAATAGTTATAGATATTGTCAAAGCATAATGCCATATAGCATGAATTATAATGCAACTAATTCTCCCTACAATCAAATCCAGAATCAAAGCTTTCCAAATGCACACCTAAAATCCATAGTACTGAAGACAAGTCAACAAAGTGACAACAAAGTTTTTCGGCTGGTTTAGAAAACTTGCCTCAAAAAAGGTGTCACCGTATCTTGAGAAGTTAAGGTCTGAAGATTCAATGCTCTTAGCAATAAGTTCCTATAAACATAAATTACCATATCAGATTATTGAAATTATCACAGTGAGTGTGTGTATGTAATGCCAATAGTCAACAAAGAACAGGGTGTAAAATGCAACAGTAATATTACCAGATCACCAGCATTATCCAAATAAATCTGGACCACTGCATCCGCAAATGCTGCAGGGTCCAGTGGCGCTGCAATATTCCGTTTGCGGGTCTTAATCCGCGTGCCACTGGAGATTGAGATAAACAAAACATAAGATATGATAAGAACCTCAACGCAGATTACATATATATAGAAAGTACCACAATAATATCAGCTGGACGGAATAATTCATAACTAGATCATATTTATACAGGCACATAGCCAGAAAGACAGCAGAGTTGCAATATGAAGATATTTAATCCTCTAGGGCTCTAACACTAGATGCAAGAGGTGTAAAGAATCTAAACAGTTCAGATGAAAAAGTTAAGTTAGCAAGTGAATTGGTTAGAGAAAGTGCACGTGGAGAGTGAAAATTAAGAGTGCAAGAGTATCATCACTCAAAATTGATTGACAGATGATTCGATAGGTATAATTCAATAAACTGCCACTCTGATTGATGATACTGCAACCAATATTCAGTTTCACGCTATCCAACTCCAAGCTGTACTAAAACAAAAATCCTTTAGGATAAGCTTAGATATTAGGAGTGAAAGGAAAGAAAATCAAAGTTAAATTGATGTTTTCTGGAAGTTAAAGTAATTATTTTCCTTCCTTGGAAAATGTTCATAAAATAGCACAAGGAAGGTCCATGTGAAACCCTCATTTGAGGACACGACATAGCCCCACTTATGTCTAATTAAAGCATATTTGATCTCTACCATACGAGCATATAGTTCATGATCCAGGACATGTACGGCACAAAAAGGCATAGAACATCTTAGTTACATAAAACATGGAAAAAAAAAATGTCAAAGACTTACCCAAGAGTGGGTCTCTCCTTCGAGCTGCAAAAAAACGCAAATCAAGATTAGTAAGGGATTAAAAGAAAAATTCAAACGCTAATCATTATACACACTTGCCATGTCTAGGGGGGAAAAAAAGAAGGGAAAAAAAAACACTTTTTGAAGGAAATTCATGATGACAGCTCAATAATTAAAATCAAACCGAATCCATCAAAACCGACTCACGAATTTCGCTCCAAACAAAACAAAAAAAATCAAAAAATTAAGAGTGATTTAAACTGAAGAGAGGCTGGATCGGTAGGTGCTAGGGTTTTCCCCCCCTAAGGATGGGGAAAAAAAAAGTTAATTTCACAAGATTCTGAAATCAAAAGCTTCTGGATCTAACAAAATCATGAAAGAAAAATACGAAAGATTTTCGATCTGGTAAAGGTAATAATCAAAAGCGCGGTGATTGCACGCTACATGTAACAGTTAGCAGAAATTAATGGAATCTTGAACGAGATCGCATCGCGAACGTTCAGATCAGTGAAACGATATAGACATAACGAAGTCGCAGAGAAGAAGAAGGAGAAGAAGTAGGATACCTCATAAACCAAGACGAAGAGGAATCGGAAGATCGGTGAGTCTGCGACTCGGTGCTTGTTAGAGAGAGAAAGAGACGCAAAGAAAAACAGAAGAAGAAGAAAAGAGAATGAGGAACCTAACTGAGAACAGAGCACCGGACACCCGTATTTATAGTAAAACCGTTAATTAATTGATTATTACTTTCGGCAAATTAATTAATAATAACGGCCAAGGGAGTGATATTCGCGTCTTATTGTCAAGAACTCAACTAATTCTAAAGCTTAGAACTGATTAGGAGTGGCAATGGGCTCTTATGGAGGCGGGGACATACCTCCACCCCATTCCTGTTTAGAATTTTGCCCCCATCCCTATCCCCATTCATGATTCCTCGCAGGGATTTGGATCCCGTAGATGTCCATAGATTTTTATAAAAAAATTAAAAAAAGATAAAAATATAAAAAAATATTTTTAAGTTTAATAAAATATCTATAAATATTCATAATTCATATTATTATCAAATACAATTTAAATTAAAAATAAAATACATAATTACAAATCCATTACAAAATAATAAAAATATTTAAATCATAAATTACAAATATTCAAATTACAAACTCAAATATGCAAATTTTAAACTCAATTAGTAAATTTCCTAATAAGTGGATAAATTAAAGAGAAATATAAATAGTAAAGTCATATATTTAGTTATTATAAGATATATATATATATATATAAGGATATTTGTATAAATTTCATATTTAAGCGTGGATTTCGTGAGTCTCTATAGAGCTAGGACCTCATCCCCCATCCCCGCCCTCATTAGCTAAACGAGGACATCTCTCCGTCTTTGTGGGCATGAAATCTGTCCCCATCCCTACCCCTGTTTCTGGTATCTACTTTAATGGGTATTTTTACCGTCTCTAAAATTGAAATTCATTATAGATTATTGTAGGAGCTAAGGATTTTTTAGCAAGAAATTTTTTTATTCCTAAAGCTCAAATCCAAAATTTCTAATTAAAAAGTTATGACACTTATCACTTTGATCAATATCATGTAATATTGATATTAATTAAGAATTTAATTTAAATATACTGATAGTGTAAAATAGTTTTACACTATCAGCTAATAGAAATAGTAAAAAATGTCAACGCATATCAATTAAACTCATTATAAGGAGGGATTCATCATGATTTCTCACTTTCATCATGATTTAAACTATTTTACACTGTCAATGCATATCAATTAAACTCATTAATTAATAATAATAATGATGTAAGTTAAAATCTAATGGTTTTTCAATTATCAATTTATAACATGTATGGATGGATGAGTGTTGGGATAGTTCAAAAAAAATATTGAGAGGACTCACTTTTTATGGGACACCGTGTCAACTTATCATTCATCCACCATTAGATGGGGTATAAACCCAATTTAAGTAGGATTCAAACCATACCTAATGATAAATGAGTGATAAATGAGTGATAAATTAATATAATATCCCATAAAAAGTGAATCCCCTATTACTTCTCTAGTTCAAATTGAGGTTTGGAAGTATAAATCAAGGTTGGAACTTTGTAAAGGGAAAAGCAATAGGTTAGGTTTCGCGTTTTATTTTCTACTTAAATATCATAAAAAAGATTTTTTTACTTTTATGTTTGATCTATCCTAATAACATTAATTTTATCAAAATTATTTTTAATAAAATTATTAAATATAAATTATTTTATTTTAAAATTACTTTTGGCTAAAATTAATTCTGATATAATTAAGTTTATCAAGAATCAAATTTATAAATATAAAATCAAATATACTTTCAATAATTTAATATTTATTCTTTTTAAATAATTCTTTACTTCAAAAAGTAGTATTAAGAAAATTTTACTTTTATAATAAATCAATTTTTATGATAGATCTACTCAAATTTAATCAACCTAATTAAAATTTAATAGGCTTTAGATATAGATAATCTAAATAAAAAATAATAACCTAATTTTAATAAATAAAATTGATGATTATTTAATGTTGCAAAATGGCAATGCAAAGGTTCGGTTTGGTTAGGCAGGCAACTTGCACTGGGATTGCGGGATACGGCAATAATGTACGTGAGGTGGCTTCAATACTACGCTATTAGTGTACTGGAAAGTGCACGCTATAAATGTGCTGAAAAAGTTGCCATCTATACTCTTACATTTTGTTTGGTTTGAGAGAAAACAAGCAGAAAGAAAATGAATAGAGAGAACTTGAGTGAAAAATGTGTTTTTCCTTCGTTTGGATTGGGAGAGAAAACAACGAGAAAAGCGAATATGGCACGTGGGTCCCACAAAAAAGTTTTTTACACGCGGATGAGAAAACGGGGAAGATGTGTGTATTCTTAAAATTGCCTCTTTCTTCAACCTTGCAGTAACTTCCAAAAGAAGGCTTTTGCTTCTCAAACCGACAAGTGATACCAGCAGAGACCAAAATAAAGCTTCTCCTCTAGTACATTCTTTCTTTATGGTACTCTCCCTTTCATTTGATTTTTTTTTTTTTTTTGGTTGCCTTTTGCCATTATCCCAGTTGTGCCGGTCTGCATTTCTTTCTTATTTCTAGTATTAGCTTATTTTTCTTTTATGGGTTTTGGTTAAATGGATCTAAGCCTCCATCCTTTTCTGATTCAAACTAATTCCACAAATACTTTATTTGTGTCATAAACTTTTAAAAAATATGCTTAATTATGAAAGAAATGAAACAAAATAATATGCCTAAATTATATCAATTATTTAAAAAATATACTAATATTTTTATTTAAATAAATTATTTTAAACTAAAATTTGTAATTTAAATGTTAGTAAATTAATTTTTAATTAATAATTATTATAAAATTATTTCTCTATGTAATTTACAAAAATAGTTTAAAATTTAGCTAAAAATAATATATTTATACTTTATTGTACAATAAGGATATATATGTCATTTTACATACTTCTCATTTTCTTTCTTCTTATTTTTTCTCTTATTTTCTCTCTATCCAAACAATAGGAGAGAAAACATATTTTTCTCTTTATTTTCTTTTCTCTTCATTTTTTTTCTTTCCATTTTCTTTCCTTTCATTTTCTCTTTATATCCAAACAAAGCATTAGGCTAGACTTGGGAAAATGCCTAGTGCACTTTACTCACTCTTCACATTTGTCGGCACATGATACGATTAAAGTACAAGAAAAAAGATAAAATAAAATGAGAAATGTTTTTTTTAATTATTAAGATAGATAAATACTTTAAATACTTAGAAATAGAAAGAAGGAAAAAATTATAAAAAAATAAAAAATAAAATAATTGATAAAAAAATATTGAGATGTTAAGATTTTAAATATGTATAAATAATATAATTCAAATAAAATAGCTCTCTAACATGTTAAGAAAAGATATTTGATAGATAAAATAATTTTTTATTTTTAAAAATAGTATTTTTAGGAATAAATTTTTTGGTTATAATATTCTAAAAATATTTGGTGTGTAAATTAAATTTCTAAAAATATTTGATAAATTTTTAAAAATATCATTGACAGAGATGGCGGTGAGTGGTCTATTAGTAATGGCGGATAGTGATTGGTGGTATGTAACTTTAGGTAGTGATAGAAGTATTTTGATTTTTTCCATAATGACAAATATTTTCTTCCCATAAAAATTCATAAAAAAGGTGGTAATATTCTATTAATGATTTTTTTTTTTGGAAATATAATATTTTCCATAATATTATTTCAAATTTTCTATTAAATATAAGAATATTTTTATATTTATGAGCAAAAAAAAATTTGCCCCATACCTAATGCTCCCATTGATGATTGCAATAATAAATGAGTTATATATATTTAAAGAGAAAACTAAAATTTAAACTCCTAAAAATACAAGGACCTTTTATAGTATTGACCGTACCCAGATGAACCCTTCCTTAAGCCCAATAAGTCTCCCTCACATTGGCCCAAGCTGAGAGGATTACAAAGCTCCAACTAAACGACAGAATCCAGTGAGTGCAAGAGAAAGAGGACACAAGCCGAAACATCGGTCCAATGAATGGTACAATCCAATTACCGGTTGTCATTGTCCCAAAAACAAAAAGAGCTAAGGTTTCTCTACGGTGGACCTATGGCTTTGGTGCGTGCCGAAGTACAAAGAATTCCAACCAAAAAAAAAAAAATGTACAAAGAATGAGTAGTCTTCAAAATAGCATGCACAAGAAGCGATGCAGATGACATTGGAGAAAGACTCTGCACAGCGCACCAGAGCAGACGAGAGGAGTCGCACCCGAGGCCGCAACCTCACCCCACTCCCCAGTGCCCCCTGGGGCTAACAAAAAAAAAAAAAACAAAAACAAACCATGTTGTCTTCAAAACAGATTTCAGTTTTTTCAAAGAGTGGCTCATGAGTGCGTGAGGCCTTGGATCAAATGGCAATTATGCCAGCCCCTAAAGAACCACAACGGGAGGGACGCGGCTTCAAAACAAAAAAGAGTGGCTCATTGATAATTTTTTCTTTTTCTTTTTTCCAAAAATTGAATAACAGTAAGCATATTAAAAATCTACATTTTAAATGGAGGACCCATTGATAGCTTAGTTGTCAAAAGCTCAAGACGTCTAAGGAGAATAATAGCGTTCAATATCTACAAATGCTATCCCTTCCAATTTTTCTTCTATTCGGGGTTCTTTTTAGGAGCCTTACTAACAGACCTCTCTATTAGGGCTATTAAGTGAGTTTTAAGCCTCAAGAAAAATGTGAACACACTGAAAAAAAAAATTGATATGTACAAAAAATATGTAAATATACAATGTTTGCACATAAAAAATTCATACAATATATGATCATAAAATAAATATATAAATAAACAATGTTTGAACATAAAATATATTAGTCAATATATGATCAGTTTTTTTAATGAATAGTTGGGCTCAAGCCTAACTAACAACAAAACGAGAGAATTCGGTAACACTACAATTGGTTGAAAAACAAAGAAATGGAGCTAATGGAGAAACTTCTAAAGCAATGCAAGCCAACTGTGTAATCATGCCCTTTTCTAGCAAGACATCAGGCCAACACTGGCAATGTTGGAGAACCACATTGCAGTAACATAATCAATTGAAATATTATTTTGATTGATTGAAATATAAGGGCATGTTAGGTTTATCTTTTCATTTTCCGTGTTTCATGTTTTTCAAATCTTGTGGAGTAAATAGTGAAAATAGAAAAAGAAATGGGAAATAAAATTTATTATTTTTATTATTTTCTTTACAAAATTGTAAAAACAAAAAATTAACACAGAAAATAAAAATAGAAATCAAACAAAACCTAACTAGATTTAGAATCACGTGATGTGCAAGAAAATAAAGTTACCAAAGTGAATATATTATTTTTTGTTACAAAAGAGAGATATGCAATATTATTTAGTCTAATATACATACAAATTAATAGATGCTATGTCAATATTATAAAGCCTAATAATTATGTAATGGAAGGAAAATATTATTTATTTATTAAAAGGTAATATAAGTAAAATAAAGATATGAGGACTTTATGACCATTTTGAATATAGTGAAATTATATAAATATATGATCTTCAAATGAGTTTTCTCCTTTTAACTCCATCTTTGTATTTACTCTTGCCGACGTTGGCCTCCCTTTTTGCACTCATATCACCTTTTTTCAGTTGAACTAGTTGTAGATTACGTTTGTTTAAAATTGTTTGTCCTTAAATTTTTAATTAAGATTGACTTTTCATCTAATAATGATGTGTCCTTTATTTCCATTAATGTCTTTCTTTTTCCTTCGTAAATGTCTTCTTAATAGTCTTGTGGTGGCTAGTTATTTATGCATTGTTAAAAATAAAAAAATTAATATATTATCTTATATTTTATGGAGATTTTTATATGAAATATAGAGGTTTAATGTAAAACAGTTAGAAAATGACATAATATTTAAGTTAGATGTATGTTGATTTTTGTTATCATATATTTATATATAGATGTAACCGATGGACAATAATAAGTGATAATTATTTCTAATAAATTTTCAGTTTTATTTTGTTAAATTGGATTTAATAGAATATATAGTGTTTATATTGTCTTAACATTGACAAGTTAATGTCTCCTATTACAACTAAGGTGTAAATCTCTCATTAATTTGTATTAATAACTAAGAGTCTAGTCACTTCATAAAAGCTTTTGTCATTAAAACCAATATTATAATTTGCAATGTCTTGGACGGTTAATCTATATCAAGTATATAAATAAAATTATTCAACCAAAATTATGGTATTATATGTGATGTGGCAATAGGTTAAATAAAAGAATGTCAACTCCAATAAGAAGCTTGTAATGTCCTAGAAACGTGAAACGTTTAATTTGCACCAAATTTTGATCTGTTTTATTACATTATAGAAATAAGAGTAATTATAAATGAAATATGAAGGTTGAGGTTAAAATATTTTGAATTTTGATATGTAAAAATTTATAACAACTATTAGCAACGTTTTGCTAAGTTAAGAAAAATTGGTTAAGCTTTGATTTTGTGTAATGCATGAATTAGATCAATAGAAATAGCATTGTGAGAACCTTAGTTTGGATGGCTAAAATTCAGCCACCTATCCCCTTAGGTGGCGCAATCCAAGCCCTTAAAATGGGCAATTCAACGAAGTTTAAATAAAGAAAGAAATCCACCAATGAAGTTTCATGGGTCACTTTCATTAATTAAGACATCAAACTCTAAAATCTCATTTTTCCCCCCTTAAATTTTCGGCTCAACTAGGAGTAGAATTCTCTCTTCTTCCTTTTCATTTTCTCATCCCATTCACTCTCCTTCATCATTCCACCAAGCCTTCCTCACTCAAAACTTGCTCTATTTGGCTCAATACTTAACATCTAGGTAGGATTTCATGTCTTTTCTTGTGATTAGAAATAGTATGGCTAATTAGGGTTTTTATTTGCCTTCTTTCATATGATGATATATGATGATTTTATGATTGATTTTGGTTGAATGAATGTGGAAACTCTTGATTTGGGTTGATAATTTAAGTGAAACTCAAGAAAAGGAGTGAATAAAAATGGTTAGAGTTGCAAAACTTAAGACTATCCGTACGGTGAAGTGTACGACTTCACTTACAAATACCAAATTTGATCAAACCAATTTTAGATGAAACTAAATATCTAGAGCTTTCCAATCATATAAATTATAAGGCCATTAGATTTGTATTGAGTGAGATATGAATTTTTGAATCTTACCCTAGATTTCTGTCTCTAGATTTGACCAAAGTAGCTTGTGCAAGGCATAACTTGCCCTATATAATATCAAATTGAGTACAACCAATTTTGTTAGAAAGCTTACAGATAGGAAAACAACCATAAAAATTTTGGAGTCAAATTTGATCCTTGCTGCTCTCAGTAATTTGGCCAAATTGCCCCATGTCCTAACTGGACAAAGATAGGGCAAGTAAATTTCCCCAGCTTAGCGAGCTCATAACTTAAGCTCTATCCTCCAATCGCAATTAAACCTATTGTAAATGAAAATCGGTTCATTTAGCTTTAAAATGATATATGTTTTGTATAATTCCAACTAGTTTTATATTTTTAGTGAATTTTTACTTTTCGATGTGCAAATCTGCCTAGTAACAGGACTGACCTAAGTAAAAAATTAATAACGTGAGTTATACTTATCAAAACTTGATGGGACTAAAGAATTTAAAAACTAGACACATAACACTTCAACAACTTAAGTAGAAATTATGGCTTAATTTATAAAATCAGGTAGAACTGAAGGAAATTGGTAGAAACTCAACTTAAGTTCAAAAGTTGTAAATTTTGCATAAGTATTGAAAGATTGATGCATTATATTGGTTTTCTATATTAATGACTGTTTGATTGATTAGCTCTATTTACTGGGAAATGAGCTTGATCTATTATGCTGCCAAAATTTCTACAGAAATAATGCACATGTCTCATCCTTATTAAAGCATATGACATTCAAGCCAATCACATTTTGATTATGAAACTCATCAGAGTTATAAAGGATGTCATATTACTTGGACCAGCCCCGAAATAAAGTTAAGGGGAATAGATCGGTGGAAAAGTTGAGAAAAGCAAACCTGACAATCTTATATAAGAACAAGTTTGGTCTTGATAAGTAGACTATTACCTAGGAGTTAAATGACCTGAAACTCTCGTGGAACCAAGTATGGTTACTCATGAGATACAAATCAAGAAAAGTTATAAGTTCAATGCATGATAGTGAAATGTCCTTCGAGGACCTTGTAGAGATACTTACACCGATATGGGCGTATGTCTTTTTGTTTATAATCCAACTTGATGTACTTGTCACTAGAACTATATGAATACATGAGATAGCGATGTTTATATGTATCATGTCTATTGTGATAATTTCTATTTCTATTGTCTGTACCATTTAAATCTTTTGTTTATATTGCGTGACACCTCGAGATATATGCCTGTCCTATTATTGAAATTGAGGACCGATAAATTTCACTAGACTACTAAGGATTGCAACTAAGTTGTTTAAACAGAAAGGTAAGTCAAACAGAAACTATGGACGCATAATAATCTATGAAATATAATACTATAGCTTAAGTGTAGTATTATTTTTCATAGGGTGTTACAAAACTTACGTGACAAAGTTATAGACCATGTAAGATGGTAATAGCTTATTGTGCCACCTTTGTCTCAATTTTAACATATTATAATAGATGTTTAAATTGATCATGTTGCTTTACCCTTATATTTCACAAATAGGTTATATGGTTAAAAATAACTGTAAGATAAAAACTTTTTGGCAATTTTATGAGATCAGTTTTGATGCACAATTAATGTAAAGTATTTTACATTATTAATCAATCATATTTTATTTTTTATATTATTATTTTGAGATTTCTATAATAAAAGTCAAATATTTTTAATGACATAACTATATATAATTGAATGATTGTGTTAATTAAAATTAAATTTGCAATTTTACACTATAACCACCCCATTTCATTGCGCCAAGAAGGGAACAAAAAAGACTTGTGTAGATCAATTCCCCTTACCTATTGGTTAATTTAGTATTGTTATCACTATTCATAATCCACATCCTTATTTAAATCACTAGTATTCAACATCCATAGGACTCTAACTAATAAAGCTCAAGTTGGGTTGGCCTATTATGAAAGTAAAATTCTCTTAGCAATAATTATTTTTTTATCCATAAAATCTAAACTTTAGACTTTATTTAAGGGGAACAAATATCAAACTACTTAAACTAACTAAATATTGTTTCTAAAGTGATTTTGTTTTTTCAAATGAGAGAAGTGGGGTTATCTACCATTAAATAAATATATTACATTGTCTAATGTAAGTCCCATCAAATGATCTATGAGTAAATAATTATTTACTTCTCAATTGATAAGTGACTTCATTATTTTAGAGAATCCAAATCACTTTATTCAAAACGGATATTAACTTATTGATTAGTCCATAAATTTATGCGAATTCAAAATTTTTATTAAGAATTAATGAGTTAAAGCCGCATGAACAAAATAACACAAAACAAGTCGACATATATGACAAACTTCACAATAGCCGACTTTTGTCTACAATTTAATAGTTTGATAATTACAAATTTAGTTAGTATATATTGTTAATGTAAAATATATACTTGTATTATTATTAGTAAATTTGGCTCAATATAATAAAATATTATTAGACGATGGCATAAATGCTCTTTTACTTTGAGAATGTACATCAATCAAACTTTTCGTTTACATATCCTTGTAAGATAAATAAATCACTGTATGAATTAATATCATAAATATTCTAATGCTATGGCTTGGAAAACCAATTCATACCATAGGTGAGGTGGTCTCAGCTTGAAACGGGTGCTTTGGGACCGCACAATGAAAAAAAGGGTGAAAGAAAATGGTAATATAGGTTTTTTTTTTTAAATTTTTCTTTTTTAAAATGATGATGGACCCTCCATTCCAACGGCAAAAGCGACAGAAGCTCGAAACTCGCCAACCCTTCCGTAAACCGCTATCTTTTTCAGAAACAAAATTAATGGCCGAAAATGCTCGATTTATTATAGAGTTCACCATTAATTAAGAAAGAATATATGCATTTACGGTCATATTTTTCAGATTAATATTATTACTAGGAAAAAAAGATAAGCACTTTCTCCACGAATTATAAAGTATATATACTTTTACTTTTATATTTTAAAAAAATTTAAATTGATCTTCTCAATTTTTGTAAATATGTATTTTTAATCAAAATAAATATATTATATTTCTTGAATTTTGGATTATATATAAATTGATGTCATAATTTTCAAATATGCAACAAGATATCTTAAATTTTTTTAAATATGTATTATTTTTATTAATAATTAATAAAAAAATTAACCAGGAGATCAATTTATATATTTAAAAAAGTTTAGAAATTAACTTGTATTTTTTTAAAATATAAAAATTAAAATGCATATAATTTATAATTGAGGGGTAACATATTTTATTTTCCTTATTACTATTATATAAATGTAAAGTGGTAGTTACTTAATATCAAGAAGATCCTCTCTAAAAAGGGCTTAGCATACAGAATATAAAACTAAAATGCCTCTTTTCTGAAAAATGTTGGTGACAAAAAGAGAGAATTGAGACGATCAACTCGGTCCTCATTTCCCACGAGTTACAATTTAAATAATGTATATTCAAATATGAAGCCGATATACAAACACCCCGAGATGAAAACAATCATTAGGAAATTGCACCCTCGTGTCCCACGCATGCCAGCTGTGGTAGTCCACGGCCTGACAGTAAAAGAGTGGATTAATTATACTTTTTTAAATTAAGAATTAAAAGATACTATTTATTATAATTTTATAAAGAATGATTGAAAAATTACGTGATAATGTCTTGTTTTAATTTGTTTGGTTTAAGAAATAATCAAATAAGTGAAGAATTTATCATCCAATGTTTTCCCTTTCAAATTCTTACATCAAAGGGGCTTATGCAGCTGGTACCTGTTTCCGTGAGTTAGTAGATGGTTGCATTTATGTTTTAGGACTCCAAAATTATGAGAAAAAAATTATAAGTAGTCTTTTTTGTTTTTGTTTTTAAATCCAAGCTATAATTTATAGCTTCCAAAAATGGAAAACCAATCGCACTAATCTCTTTCATTTTCGGATTATCGTCACAGTGATATTCATTTTATTTTTCTTCAGCCACGCTGAAAAACCGATATAATTTTTCTTTTACAAGGAATGTTATTTTTATGTTTTTTTTATACATTGTCTTTATATTGCCAACAATGGGATAAAAAATACACATTGTAATACACCTTTCCGTTTTTTAGCCCAAATTAAAAAAAAAAGTTAACAAAAAGTATAATATTTCTAGTGTATAAATATGAAATAACATTGTCCTTCTATATTATCACTATCTTCGCTATTTAATAAAGTCGCTATTCACTAGACCTCGCCTAGGTTGAGAGTGAGATAGAGACACTTAGTAAATATTTTTTATTTTTGTTTGCAACTCACAAATCGTGGTTTGGACTAGTTATAAAGAAAATTTGCTCAAGCCATAATTTGTAGTTCTACAAACGAAAAGTTAAACATATTATTAGTAATCATAGTATCATGCTGCTTTGGGATGTATAATCGAATTAACTAATTATTAAATTGAATCGTGTAATTATTTATATATTATTAATCGTATAATTATTAATCGCGTAATCATACTACCCACTTAAAATAATGTTATAATTAATTACTTACCTAACTAAATTGACAGTGTTTTATATCATATCGCTTTGGTATCCAGATGACATATAACATGTTTAGTTTTTAGTTTAAAAAATTCCTAACCATAGTGTAGGTAAAACTTACTGTATTGTAATATAACTTTTGTCTAAATAAACAGGTTTCGTTTTGTTTAGCTCCGCCTCAGACAGAGGATCTTTGAGCTTGACTTGAATTATATCCCAAAAAAAAAAAAAGTCTAAATAATAGTTTGGGGTTTACCAACATGAAGCTAAATATGTTAATAGTTTATTAAAACTATAATTTAAAAAATCATGATTTAGTTTAGTAGATAAATAATTCTTTTCTCATTATTTAAATTAGAATTTAATTGATATATATTGACAATGTAGAATAATTTTACACCGTCAACCAATAAAAATACTGGAAAGTGAAAAATTATGATAAACTCCTTATTATAATGAGTGATTATTTGTATAAGTTGATACTTTCTACTATTTCTATTAGTTGACTATCAATACATTTAAATTAAATTCTTTAAATTATGGTTCGGGAAAAGAAAGTTTTTTGTTAAATATGTTAGTCATCCAATTCAGTTAGTACATTTCACACTCCAATTCGAGATGTAAAATTTATAATTCAAATTCTAAAGTCTTAGGCTGGTAACTGATAACTATTTACAAGCTTCAACCGTCATCCTTCTCATATTTAATTATTATTATTATTATTATTTCACTAAATAGCATTAAATTCATTCCACATGATTGTGCAAAGTAGTAAAAAAAAATAAGATTTGACTCATTTAAAATAAATCATCATCCTGGAGAATTTTTTTAAAAAAAATATTTATTTATGAGAAAATCAACATTTGATGTTATAAACACATGCATAACAATTAAATAAAATTTATAAGATTTGACTTTATCAAATTTGTAATGAACACTCGAGATTTTTTTTTTTTACTTTTCTTTAATATCACTTTAAAATAGTTAGATTTAAAATTGTCAAAGCTCTAACTAATATCATTTAATAAAATAATTATGATCCATGAATTTAAAAACTTATTATTCATCGATATGTTATTATTTTATCAGTAAAAGAGTAATGACAATAACATAGAAGTGAGCGGTAAAATAATTTTGTGAGTAAATCCAAAGCCTTTACAGTAATAATGAACAAAATGAAAGCGTAAATCTTAATTAGGTATAATTTTATCATGGGTATTAAGATAAACATGTACGATCCTTCCTTAAAAATGCTAGATACATCTCTAAGACAGGCCACACCACGTTAATTACTTATTTTCATGCCTATAATAAGAAATTTTCGGGAACGATAAAACACCATTTTTTTTTTCCATTTAAAAGCAATTAAGTAAAATTGGCCACCCATTGAATGGCACTTGGCCATGAGGATCAGGGGATTTCGACTCGAAAGGTGCAAATCGGATGTGGCAAACCTGATGGCAAATCGACCAAATGTACGCTCGGGAGTGGCTGAACGAACCGAAACAAAATAATTACAATCACAAAATATTTTCCCATCTCACTATTCTCAAAAGAGAAAGGAAAGTGTTCTGTAATTTGTCTTTTATCTACTGTTTTTTATACAAGTTATTATTAGTATTTAGAGTCTATTGACTATTGAGTTCTACAAATTTGAGCCAAATTAGTTTATTATAGAATAAAGTTATAAAAAAATTTAAATTAAATATCTTATATTATTTAATCCTCCAATAAAATTATGATATGTGTATATTTTTTGAGATAAATACACAATTTTAATTTTTAAACTATATATTTTAAGAAAAATATTTATATGTTATTAATTAATTTGAGAATTAAATAAATATAAAAAATTTTCTATAAGTCTTATCTTAAGTTTATAAGTAACTTTTTTATTTAGGATTTAATTGGAATGCACTGTCAGTATAAAAAATTTTCATACAGACATCCAATTATAAAGTATCACATTAACAAAATTTTTTGACATAACCACCTATTACTTGAATGGTCATATAAACAAAAAGTTTTAATTGGATGATAATATAAAAAAATTTTATATTATCAATGCATCTAAATTAATCTCTTTTATTTAATATTTACTAGACTCGAATTCTAAAGTTTATTTAAGAAGAGTAAGTGAATTTAAGCCTCCACCAACCACATCTCTTAGCATACGTAGGTGTCGTCTTCCCGTGTTAGCTTGCTCCTTCCGTGTATCAAAAGAAAAAAGAACAAGTGAATTATTAAAAGGGTTTAAGATTTAGAGATTAGGATCTTTTTTTTTTAAGAAGACCCTAGTAGAATTAGGAGAAAAAGAGAAAGGGATGAATAAACGGGTATCAAACTTTTGACCCAATATTAATAAATTCTTGTTGCATAAATTAAAAGAAATGTTATTTAAACTACAATTTATTGATTCAGGTTATTTAAAGAGAATAAATATTAAACTACATTGATTTTCAGCTTATATATCACTATGAGTAGGATATGATTCATAAATTCATTTGTTGGGGAGGTTCACCATATAAAGACATGTTTTGATTATAGACTAAAGTGAGCCTTTCCTAATTAAATTTTTTTGGTTGAAACTACATTTATTTATCTATTAAAACAATCATATTCGAGTTATGTAAGATATTTATGGACAATCAAAGCTCCCCCTTCCAATTTCTAATGCGATTGTAGACTCTGGATTTGAACCCAACCCTCTAATTAAGCTAAAGATAGTCCTGCTAGCTGACCCTGACCTATGTGCATATTAGTTTCTCCACTCAAATTGATTATCGTAGAAAAAAATCCAACCACTTATTTTAAAAAAAGCCTTTATTTTTGTTTATTTATTATTTGGAAAAGACTCTCTGCACTCGCTCGCTCAATGGGCAACATTGTAATTGAGTATTGAGTAAGTTATTATTAATAATAATTTTGGGCAGACAAAGTAAAAGGGTAGCGGTTGATGAGCAAGGGACGATGGCGCGCTGCTCGATCGCGGCTACTGTGAGCCAGCAAGTGTTTAAAAGGAGCAGAGTATTGCTCCCTCACTGTCCCTCGCTCAGTTTCAGATCTCGTTCTTCTCCTTCTTCCGTTACCTTCCTCTTCTCTCCGATTCCGAACCCTCTCCCTTCTTCCCTCACTCTCAGAGCCTCCTCCTCCTCCTCCACCGCCATGGGTGGAACTCCCGCCGTCGCCCCCGATGCCGGCATGGACGCCGTCCAGCGTCGCCTCATGTTCGAAGACGAGTCCGTTCCTGTCTCTTCTTCCTCCTCAACTTTAATTAATTAATTAATTAATTTTATTGATTTATTGATTCGTGTCGTTTCTCATGTGATTTTGTTGTTGATTTTTTTTAATAAAAAATCGCGGTGTTGATTTGCGGTTTGCGTGATTTCTTCGTGTTGTTCAGCTGAGATTGTGATGGAATGGAAATGAAACTCCTCTGTTTGTTTTTACGGTGTTCTGTTTTTTTTCTTGGTCACTTTTTTTTTTTTGAAAATAAAAAAAATAAATATTTTTTGGCATTGGATTGGTTTGTTTTGATGAAGCTGTGGTTAGGGTGTGTTGTTGAATGTTGAAATTGAGACACGGAACTTTTTGAGCTTAACGGTGTTTTTTTCGCCTCTTCACGTCACCCCCCCTCTTTTTTTCGTAATAAAAAAATGATTTATTTGCATTGGATTGGAATTGGTCGCATGGTGACTGTTTCGGTTGGTTTGCGGCTTGCTGTGATGATGCTGTGGCGTGCTGTTGAATGTTGAAATTGAAACAGGGAACTTATTGACCAAAACGATGTTCTTTTTCCCCCTTTTTTTTTTTTCAAATCACTTTTTCTTTTTTATTTTTTTAAAAAGAAAAAGTGACTTAACTGCATTGGATTGGAATTGGTATTGTTTTGTTTTGAAATTGAAACGGGGAATTTATTGTTACTTTTTCTTTTTTTTTTTGGTTTTCTCTGAATTTACTGTGAGTGTTCTTAACAAGAGCTGGTTAAAATGTTTTCCTGAGTTCATGCGCTTCTGCTGTGCTGCTGGTGTCTGTCTTCTATGTTAACCAAGGTAGTTAAAGGCAAATTGCGCCATTAAGGTGCCAAAATGTGCACGCTGGTGTCTGTTTTCTTTGTTAACCATGCTAGTTAAAGGCAATTTGCACCCTTAAGACGCCAAAATGTGACACGCTGCAGTCTTTTTCCATGTTAACCAAGGCAGTCAAAGGCGATTTATGCCATTAAGGCGCAAAAAAGTGCATGCCTCACTGAATAAGAATTTGACCTTAGGGAGTGGGGAAAATAAGAGGAAAGAAAGTGAATTATTTGTCAGTTTTGCATAATTTTTTATATAACTTAAGTACTCAGACATAACATAAGAGATTAAAACGTATAAATTACAAACCTTAAGCTGCTAGCTGCCAAGAGTCACGGACAAGCAAGTACTCTTTTGGGTATTTTTACAGTTTTCAATAAGACCATAAAGGTGTGTTTGAGCTGCCGTCATCGGGAGGCACTCAACCCTTCTGGTGCCTGGCCTTAGAGCACTCTTGGTGCCTTCGAATTGTGTCATTCATTATTGTGAATTGTGCCAAGATGAACTACGATTACTTGTTTCCCTACTTTTGTTTGTTACTTGTGAAGTTGGGATTTTGAATGTCTGGTGTTTCTGTTGTGAGAAGTGATTTTTCATTCTTGAGGCTCATGCGTAATTTTCCAGATCTCTATCGCTAATATTTTTACTGTACTCTTTCTCCTTTTAAATTTTAAATATCTTCTCTTTCACTTTTACTAATGTATCATTTATTTCTTCATCTTGCTGGAGTTGGTACTGATGCATCATTTATTTCTTCATCTTGCTGGAATTGGTAATTGTTTTCTGTTGGAACTTTGCAGATGCATTTTAGTCGATGAGAATGACCGTGTGGTTGGTCATGATTCCAAATACAATTGTAAGTGAAGTTTCCATTCAATTTGCAAGGACTTTGCATGTTTGGCGTTGAAATATTTTTCATTGAAGTTGTTGGTCAACATGTAATATTGTTATATCCATGTTTAGGAAGCTTTTGCTGTGACTAAAAGGCGTAAACTCTTGATTGTTATTATGTATAGACTGATTTGAAATAATTTTTTAAATATTCAATGTAGCTCAGTGTGTTTGCCCTTCCTCCATCTTAAATCTCTGAAAAATTGTCCTATTGGTGTATTGTTTTGTGCCTTATACAATACTTAAACCTGTACCTATGCAGCATGGCAACATGGTTCACGAATCATGCGTTTTAGAAGTTGTTAGCGAAGTTGTCCATTGTTTTCTGAGGGTAATTGTTCATAAGAAACTTAATTAAAGTAATTAATTATAATGTATTGATAAGTAATTTTAATGCAAATAAACTGCTAAATGCAAATGATGTAAGTCTATCAGAGCTACAAATTAAAATTTTATATATGCCATATATTACTGGCAGTTTTTTTTTTTTTTTGGAGCAAATGTGATCACTGAATACCAGAAATAAAATGCAATGTTTGTTGGTGTCCCTCTGAAAAAACACTGGTTTTGGGAAATATGATGTTGTATTAGATCTCAATTTTTCTTTTTCTGTTGTTTTGTTATTGTGTTCCTCGTCTGCCTACAGACCTGCGCAAGTCTTTGAGCTTCTACAATTTTGTAGGTCACTTGATGGAAAAGATTGAATCTGAAAATTTGCTGCACAGAGCTTTCAGTGTATTCCTGTTCAACTCAAAGTATGAGCTGCTTCTCCAGGTATGTATTTCTTTTTATAATATTTTGGTGGCATCATAGGCATGTAGTTTACATCTTGCTTTTACGTAAACCTATTGATTTCCGAAGCACCAAGTAGAGTTGAAAACCTCATTTAACGTCTCGCTTCTTTATCATTGTGGATCAAATTTCAATGTATCTTCTGGGTATCATGGGTATCTAAGTATCTTTATTTCATGTTGTTGTTTCAGTGTTTTGTATGTACCAATGATTAGAAAGTTTTACATCTGCATGAAAAATAAATAAGTCGGCTTGGGGATCTAGTGCTGGATATATGAATGGGGGATAACTTTTTAATGTCAACTAATTCAATGCTGTTCTTTTACAAGTGGTTTTGTAGCCTATTCTAAGTAGGCCAATGAACCTGATCACTATTTATTACAATAAATAAACAACACAAAGTCTTCACGGCCATTCACTGAAAATTTCTCCAAAGATATGAATCAGTGGGTCGTCATACGAGCAACATTCATGATGTTACTAGTTCTAGTTAATTTTTCTATTCTGAAAGTACCTTCACTGTGACATAAACGTTGAAGAAGTATGAGCGACATTGTGACATTTAAATGTCTGCAGTTTATATACTTACTGTTGCATTATATTCAAGTTCAGCTATTGCTTCTGTTCTATATCTTTTCAGATGTCTATTTGGTGAAAATTTATATATGTTGCATGCCTGTTTTCAAGTTTTAGAGTTCATAATTCGATGTCTTCACTAAGATTCTATATTCTTCATGATGAAGCAACGATCTGCCACAAAGGTAACATTCCCTCTTGTGTGGACAAACACCTGCTGCAGCCATCCACTGTACCGTGAATCTGAGCTTATTGAGGAGAATGCCCTTGGTATATACTGTGTACCTTTTGTATCAGTTAAAAACACTAGAATTTTCTTTGTCATTGCTGCTTTTTATTAATGTTACCTCCTCCACGCATTACCAGGAGTAAGAAATGCTGCCCAGAGGAAGCTTTTGGATGAGCTTGGTATTCCTGCTGAAGATTTGCCAGTTGATCAGTTCACCCCATTGGGTCGCATACTCTATAAGGCACCTTCTGATGGCAAATGGGGAGAGCATGAACGTAAGCTAACTTAATTGGTTTCAAGTTTTAGTCAAGCTGATTTTGTTGTAGAAGTACCCAAGTAGAATTAATTCTCCATAATTTAGGTAATGCAAACCTAAAGCAGGACATGCACAATTTATAGCTCTTCTACTCTATTTGGGGGCACTTATATTCCAGATTTTCAACACCTAACAAGATGCTTACTTGTGGGTCATGGTTGTGGAAGGGATGTTTTCTTCAGATTGCATTGACAGCTTTTCTTTCTCGTCTCCTTTGATTTGCAGTGGATTATCTACTGTTCATTGTCAGGGATGTCACCGTTAATCCAAATCCAGATGAAGTGGCTGATGTTAAGTATGTGAACCGTGATCAGTTGAAGGAGCTATTGAGAAAAGCTGACGCTGGCGAAGAAGGTTTGAAGCTGTCCCCGTGGTTCAGACTCGTTGTGGACAATTTCTTGTTCAAGTGGTGGGACCATGTTGAGCAAGGGACTCTGGGACAGGTCGCTGACATGAAAACCATTCACAAGTTGAAATAAAAATCAGAGCTTGCAGCATGTATGAAGGGGTAGCTATATTTTAATCAAATAAAATTGATCCTGATTGTACCCAAAAAAAAAAAAAAAAAACGAAAGAAAAAAAGGACCTGTTTTAAACGGATTTTCTGAGTTGTGGCCAATACGGTGTCGTTGATCCTGTCTGTTATTTGATAATAGCCGGAACTTTATTAGCTGGGTGTATCTTATAACTAGCGGAAAATTTTTATTATAAAAAATTTTAGGACTTTGAGATGTGTGCATGCAAGTGCTCAGCAATAAGCAATAAATTATCCAATAATGTGTCTTATTCTTCATTTATATAATTGATTTGAGATTTAATTGATTTTGTTGGAATTGATTTAGATAGAATTAATTTTGAAATAAAATAATTTTTATATTTGATAATTTTTTTAAAAATGGTTTTGATAAAAAATAATTTTTTTTTTATTTTTTTAAAATTAATTTTAGAGGTAAAAATTGATTTTAATTTTTAAAAATCAAATAAGATAAATTGGCAAAATCAATTTCGAGGATAAAATCAATTCTAACACTTTAAAATGTGGATTCAAATATATTATTAGTTGTTTTGTAACTATCTTAGTTGGCATATTGCCATTTTAGAGAGGATTTTGGTTTGATTCTTGGAGAGGATGTTAGTTGAGAGGGTAAATTTGAATATGTTAAAAAAAGATTAGCCTCCTTTCTTAGTAATAGAAAGAGGGATACTCTCGATAAATGAAAAAAAAATGTCTAGTTGTAGAAAATGTTTAGTTTTTGTTTTTGATATTAATTATAAACTTATCACTTTATTTTTAACTTGTTTCTTGTTTTGCAGAATTTGATGAAAGAAAAAATGAAATAATATAATTTTTTCCTTAGTTTTTTCTTATATAATCTTGAGAATAAGAAATAAATAAAAAAATAATGTAATATTTTTGTGATTAATTTTAAAAATAAGAAATAAAAACAAAAATGGTTTCTAAAATTGAATATACCCTTAGGAATAAGATTTTAGAATTTAGGGTTTATCATGTTGGCCAACCATCTGTTAGAGGACCATTTTGAAGAAAGCAATATTAGAGATGACTTGTTAGAGGACTTTTCTTTTTTCGTTTGAAGAAAGCATGATTAGACACCATTTCTTCCTGGGACAGTGAATCAGTGCACCCCGTGATCACGTGTGCAGATACACAGAAACATGGATCCAGATTACAATCTTCTTTTCACAGCGAAGCATGAGTTGCGTTGTAGTGAGTCTACTAGTGACACCCACCCTCGTATAGCAGTATGCTGAAAATAAGAAAAGCACTTGTCTAGTGACCCTTCCAATAAATTATCCAATAGCTGACGCCAAGGCCACTAAATTAATTCTGATAAGCCGCACAGCAAACAGGCAAATGCTAAATTAATTAATTAATAAAATTAGTCAGCGAGCTTTCGTTTGCGGTTCATTGATCAGGTCCAAGTCAAGCAGTCACGACTAATCCATGAAGTGTCTTTATTGGTACTATTATTTTATTGAAGGCATCGATTACTTTGCTTTAGCCACTGATTTTGTTTTCCACTTGTTCACACCTGTACGGGCTTGTGTTAGTTGTATATCCTAAATCAACTACCACGCTGTACTCCACCTTTCCTATGTTCTATAATATCTTGTGGTGACTTGTGACTGACAGTGACATTATCTGTAATTAACTATTTATTTAGATTTGTATGAGTATTATCTTTGTAAAATATAAATATGTTATGTAACAAATGTGAAAATTTAAATTGAGTTTAAAAGTTGGCTCAATCAAATCGGATCATTGGTATTAGTTTTTCCTTTTTTGGATAATTATAGTATTGAAATTTGTACTAATAGTTTCATGTTAATCACTGACAGTGTGATTAAGAGCACGTTTAATATCTTAAGAATCAATTTTAATTCCCTAAAATTGATTTTATAAATTTTTAATAATATTTAGTTGTTGATTTTTAGATCAATTTTTATTTTTAAAATTGATTTTGAGAGAAGAATTTTTTTTTAATTTTTTATTAGAATCATTTTTAGAGAAACTATTAAATATAAATTACTTTATCTTAAAATTAAGAATTTAATTTAAATATATTGACAGTGTAAAATAGTTTTACATTATCAATTAATAGAAATAGTGAAAAGTACTAATTCATATAAATAACCACCCATTATAATGAGCGATCCACCATAATTTCTCATTTTTTCCTATTTTTATTGATTGATAGTATAAAATAATTTAACACTGTTAATATATACCAATTAAACTCTAAAATTAATTTTAATCAAATTAATACTGACAAAATTAATTCAATCTAAAATCAATTTTAAAAAACATAGAACCAAATGTGCACTGACATCATTCATACTGCACAGTGTACACTAACAGTTTTTCGTCAGTTCAATTCCTCGTTCATTAATTGCTTATGGTATTTTGTTTAAGGATGGAGATCTTATGTTACTCACCGACATATAATGTCAAATTGTAAGAGAAAGATATAAAAATGAAATTGATAAATTAATGTAAATAATGATATATTTTACTATAACAAAACTTATATATTTCTTTTTCATACCACAAAACTCTCATAATGATATAAAAATGAATTTTAGGATGCATTTGCTTCAGTGTTTTAAAAAAATAATTTTAAAATTTAAATTTTATATAAAGTTAAAAAAATTAAAAGTTTATTTTTTTTAGAAGTTATTTTTTTTAGTCTTTACAAAAATGCTAAAAATAATTTTTTTGATATTATATTTATTTTTAAAAAATTATTCAAATATATGAAAATTAATATTTTTTTGGTAAAAAAATAATATTTTACCAAAAAAAACTTAAACAAATACACTCTTAATTTGAGTGATTGAAGGAGTAGTAGATTAGATAAAGCTATTAACTTGAACTATGATGCATTTTTTCACAAAAAAAAAAAAACATTATGGTTTAATGTTATTTACTTATATAGTTTTAAACATAGGGTAGACAGAATAAAAAAAGAAACAACAAGGAAAAAGGTATAAAACGAGGGGAAAAAAGCAGAAAACGTGTAACATGTACATATAACATAGGAGCGGTAGTTTAACAGTACTGTAGATATATGAATCTCTGGTTGGTACAAATGATTTGATATTTAAAATTTTGGGTTTAAGTACGGTATATAGAAAGAATTAACGTTAGGTTTGACTTATTAAAGTGAAGTGATTTATCTCGAGTCAAATAAGTTGAAATTAATAAAATTATATGTGGTTTAAAAATAAAATAAAATATTATTAGTATATTATAAATTATAACTATAAACTATTAACTAGCCATTAGATGGAATTTAGTAGTGAAAAATTTAAATAATTTATATAAAATTATGGATTTAAATTATATTATTACTATTGTACCAAAAAAAATTATAAACTACGAGCTAATAGGAATAAGTTCACCTTGTCAATTTTTTGCTTATCACTTGAATTCGATTTTTGCATTCTCCTATTGATGGGTTATTTATAAATATATCTATAAATATTTATTAAGTTTGAATGCATATGCTAATTTAGAATTGGGGTGTGTTTTTCTCTCAATCTATATTTTTAGTTTATAAAAACATAATTATAAAATACTAGTATATTGAGAGGCATGTCAATTTATTTTTTTTATTGTTTGGATATTTATATAAAATATACATTAATGACTTTATTTTATTTTAGTTTGGTTTTAATATATTATTAATATAAAAATATTTTATGTAATTAATTAGTTATATATTGACACATTATTAAAAATATTTAACTTTTACACTCAATATTTAACTTTTACACTCGTTATCTTAAAAATTCAATATATAATAGTATTTGATTAGATAATAATATAATTTTTATTATGAATTTAATTTAAATACACTGATAGTGTAAAATAGTGCAAAATAATTTTACACTGTCAACCAATAGAAATAGTAGAAAGTGCCAACTCATACAAATAATCACATATTATAATGAATGATCCACGATGATTTCTCACTTTTTCTTATTTCTATTGGTTGATAGTGTAAAACAATTTTATACTATCAGTGCATATCAATTAAACTCATTTTTTATATGGATAATTTACAAAAATTAATCACTATACTAATTATAATTAAAATATTATGTTTTAAAACTTTATTAAATTCTTCTTACCATTATAAATTAAAATTATAAATATGAATAGTTAAGATTGGGCGTGCTGGAGATCCCTGACATTTGTCTCGGCAACAACCCATCGCTTGCGTACACTATGAACGTCTCTCGCTCCTCCAAGCTCTGAAAACGCACACTCTTCTTTTTTCCACATTCTCATACATAAATCTCACCCTCCCTTCCCTCATTCAAACTCCCTTCTTTTTTCCACTGCAGATCTATTCGCTCATCGGTGAGTCTCTCTCTCTCTCTCTCTCTCTCTCTCTCTCTCTCTCGTTTTCCCTATTCCCATCATTTCAACTCACTCACTCACTCATCACCACCGACACCAAATCAATCCATTAAAAATTTTTCAAATTCACACGCTGTCAGCTAATTCATAACGCCGGATCGGTCCTCTGATTTTTCTTTTTCGTTCTTTTTTGTTTTTTTTAATTGATATGCAATTTTGTTACTTGATCCATGTTTTTTTTTTTGGCCTATTTTTATTAAGTTTTTAATTTAAGTAGGATGGTTAGGTTTGTTTGTGCTTGTAATTTGATTTGCCCAGTGTTCTCTTTTTAACTTGTTTGTTTCACATTGATCCCAATGCTAATCCACCTTGCTGTGTGTGTGGACTTTTTGATATAGGTTGGTTTGCTGTTTGGAAGATTATAACTAATTAGCTAGTTTTCTACTTTAATTATTGATTGATTTGATTCTATGTTGCGGTTGTTTATGCTTGCCCAGAACTTTACTTGGAAATATTTAAGTCCTTGTGCTGTTTGTGGTATGTTTTAGGGAGCTAGATGGAGAAATTTTTAGATAGCCAAGTGCCCTCATCGGCACTCAAAATCAACATGTGAGGCAAGTAACACTTAGTGGGACATCTTTTATATATATATATATATATATATATATATATATATATATATATATTGGGGGAGGGTGTCTAAATCATTAGTATCCAGAGTCTATTAAATCTCCACTAATCTGGTGCAAGTCAAGTTGATCTACCATAAAAGTAAAGCTCTCTCAGGCTAGTTTTTTTCTATTCACGATACTCAAATTTGAGACCTTGGTTAAGGATAATAAGTTTTGAATTACTTGAACTAATCAATAAACACATTTCTTTACTTGAACTAATCAATAAACACATTTCTATCAGTAAAGTTAATTACTTGTTTCAGATATTGATTTGAGTGCTTGTATAGGCATGTGCCTGCCCGATAATTTCTTGAGCCATAGACATTCCTAGGGAAAGGGGAAGTGCACTCCTTTGTCAATAGAGCTAGCTATGGTTATCCATCCCTCCTACTCTCTTACATCCACCTTTTTTTTTTCCCCCTCATTCAAGGCATTGTCCACGAGCACAAAGTAAGAAAATGACCGCATCAGTGAGCAAGGGGAGTGCAATATATATTGATTCCAAAATTTTGGAAACAAAACATTGAAACCGCACCTTTCTGTTTTATATTACTCTTGTGAGAGCATTAGGTCAAATAAAGTTGCTCATTTCACAGAACACACTGACATAGTTTATTATAGAGCTTATGCCATCAATTAATATCTTAATGTGAATTTTCCACTTTTAGTTCTGATATTTTGTTGCACCTTGACAAGATAGTAATCATGGCACGAAATCTATAAAACTTTATGCCATCAATTATATAATGCCACAGACGTTTGAAGGTTCCTGTATGCATGGTAGCTAGTAGATATGTATGCAACTATGCATACATGCTTAAAGCGGCAGGCATCCACATGACATTGTAAAATTATTGTTTTCGTCTCTTTGCTGTCATTTATAAACTATTGTTCATTTGTCAAGCACTAGTCTAAATATGTCTGATGTTTGTCGTACCCAGGTGCTTCAAGTAAATGGCCTTGGTCACCACAGCTGAAGTATGTGATGCAAACCCACAGTTAATTTTGGGTGGTGAGCTTCGTGCTCTTCAGCCAGTTTTTCAAATTTATGGTCGTCGACAGGTCTTTTCTGGACCGATAGTTACCCTGAAGGTATTTGAAGACAATGTTTTGGTTCGCGAGTTCCTTGAAGAGAAAGGCAATGGTAGAGTGCTTGTTGTTGATGGGGGCGGGAGTTTACGCTGTGCAATATTGGGTGGCAACCCTGTAGTACAAGCACAAAACAATGGATGGGCAGGTATTGTTGTGAATGGATGTATAAGAGATGTTGATGAGATCAATGGCTGTGATATTGGGGTGAGAGCTCTAGCTTCCCATCCAATGAAGGCCAATAAGAAAGGCATGGGAGAAAAGCATGTTCCTATAAACATTGCTGGAACAAGGATCTGTGATGGTGAATGGCTTTATGCAGACACAGATGGTATTCTGATCTCCCGATCGGAGCTGTCTGTTTGATTCCAAAATTCATGACTACTTTATATAAGGACTATATTTAGAGAAATGTTGAGAGGACTCACTTTTTAGGGGACACATGCCGACTTACCACTCATCCACCATTGGATAGGGTGTGGACTCTACTTAAATTGGGCTCATACCCCATCCAATAGTGGATGAGTGGTGAGTCAGCATGATGTCCCACATAAAATGAGTCACCCTATCACTTCTCCTATATTTGTAGGCAACTTGTCATGGTGTAGTGCTTTCTATACTTGTGTTCTTGACCTATTTTCCTAGTTTCCACTAAATTGTAACGTTATTAATCCCCATGATAATGAAAATGGATTGGAGTGTTTGTCCATTTTATACCGACTTTATCTCTGTTTTGAATTGCTGTCTCGAGAACTTTTCCCCTCTCATAACTAAGTTAGTGGTTGTGTCTGCTAGTTTGGTGAGATTAAGAGCAAAATACATACATAGGCGAAGGCTGTCATGGACCACATTAAGTTTGGGACCAATTTGGTCCCTCAATCTTAATCATTGAATTTTTATTCAACGGTTGAGATTTAAATTTTTTTATTATATCAAAAATTTTTATAATAATTCATATTCAATTTTTAATATTTATTAAAAATCACACTATTCATATTGCCTCTTTTTATCACTTCTTCTAACAAACCAATGTCTCTAGGTTTGGCTATTAATGCTTTGTTTTCATTCTACCCTTTTTCTTCTTGATATTGCTCCTATGATGATTCTTGTTCTTAGTCCATGTTTGGATACTGTTCTGAAACAGTTTTTTTTTTTTGGAAAAAAAGCTGTTTCAAAAAAATTAATTATAGTGTGTGTTTGAAAAAAAAAATTAAAATTATTTTAATAATTATTTATTTGTATAAAAAGGGGCAATATGGGTAGTGCAATTTTTAATAAATATTAAAAATTGAATATAAATTATCATAAAAATTTTTGATATAATAAAAAAACTTAAATTTCAACTATTGGATAAAAATTCAATGATTAAGATTGAGGGACCAAGTTAGTCCCAAATTTAGCGCGGTCCATGACAGCCTCCGCCTACATACATATCCATACTTTGATAAATGATGTTAGCTTTTATTTTTTATTTGCTGTAAAATGATGTCGTGGTCTAGGTAACCGGAAGCCGGAAAGATCAATGTCATGTGCCAGGTTAGTTGGGAATTTTGGATACTAATAGCTCAAATAAAAAAAAAAATTTAGGCATTTCTCTTTCTGTATACAGCGTGAGCTGTGTATGTGAGAAAGTAAAATTTTGTTTGACCTTGTGATATCAGATATGCTATTACTTGATATCTAAGACAAACAAGAGCTGGCTGACATATAAGAAAAACATCGCAGAAGTTATTGACACATTGCATGAAATTAGCATGTCCTATGAAAGCAGAACACTCTCACAGTCAAGGGGCCGGGACTGACTAAAGTTGAGCATCGTGCAATTAGTTAGGTTTGGAGGTACCTTAATATAATACTGCTGAAATTTTGTGGGGGATCTGTGTCCAAAAGTAAACTGCTGAGATTGACGTCCAGTTTGACCATAAAAGTCAATTTGGATTTGCAGCATATTGCATGTTTCTTAGGGTGTATTTTTCATAAACATACTCTCAGCATTCTGGAAAGATAAAAATTGATAAACCCATTCCTTGATTTGGAGTCATTATCATATCCTAAGACGATATCAGATAATCTTGCCACTCATTTTGCGGCTTGAAAAAAGATCACGTGACCAAGTGCTTCCAAATGATGCTATGATGGAAGGGCTTACCATGAAGGCTCAAGGTTCATCTTTTTTAATCAAGCATCGGGCCCAGGGAAAATGCCAACTTAGGGGGGACCCAGAATAATTAATTAATTGATATGGAAGATCATGCAAGCAGAGAAATTTTTGTATGGTCATAAAGTTCCAGGTTGAATATACTATGGCCACTTCTAAAATGAAATTTTCGTTATGTAAGTGGACATAGAAATATTCTTGTATGATCATAAAGTATCAAGGTTATATATATGCTATGACCACTTCCAGAACGAAAATTTTATTCCATAAGTGGTCACAGCATATTTATTTCAATCTATAAGTGGTCATAGCATATTTTGTCAAGAAATTTTGGCTTGATGCCTTCTTTGATTCTCTTCTCCTCTATATATAGTACAAATTAGGAATTCTAAATATATACAACTAATAGGCTGATTTTATTCCTAATTGATACATATAATAGGGAACAAGAATAACAGCGGATTTCCTGACTAACATCGTCCCTCATATTGATGCGGCTGATCAAGAGGCATCAATTTGCTAAGTAGAAACTGGTGACAGGGACAAAGAACGGCTTTGGTAAAGATATTTACAGGTTAAAGTTGTGAGGTGACATATGGAAGAGAGATAACATGAGCATCAAGAGCCTTACAAATAGAGTGACGATCCACCTCAATATGCTTCGTGCGCTCATTAAAAATTGGATTGGCTGCAATCTAAATGGCACTAGTGTTGTCAACATAGAGAGGCGTGGCATCATTATGAGGGATTCCAAGTTTAGCTAACAAACCACAAAGCCAAATTATTTCAGAACAAGCTATAGACATAGCCCGATGTTTAGACTCAGTGGATGACTTCAAAACCCAAGCTTGCTTTTCGCTCTTCCAAGAAATCAAGGCAGAACCAAGGAACATGCACCAACCAGAGACAAATCTCCTAGTATCTGGACAACCCGCCCAATCTGCATCACTATAGGCGAGTAAAGTCAGAGATGTACTAGCCCGGGAAAAACAAACCTCAATGAGAAGCTCCTTTCAAATTACGAATGATACAACGAACAATAGCCATATGAAGGTGATGATGAGTGTGCATGAATTGACTAACTTGTTGTACCACAAATGAAATATTAGGGCGTGTAATAGTCAAATAGTTAAGGCTACCCACTAATTGACGATACAGCAAAGGATTAGGTAAAAGATCATCCTCATCACGATGATATTTAACATTAACTTCGAGAGGAGTATCCACAAGGGCAGTAGACTGAAGACCAGCCAGAGAAGTTAAATCTTCAGTTTGTTTGTGCTGGTTAAGAAAGATACCCTTAGAATTAGAATGAACCTCAAGACTCAAGAAGTAATGAAGACAACCAAGATCCTTCATATGAAATGAAGCCTGGAGCTACTGTTTAAGTTGTTGTATAGACACTTGATCAGACCCCGCAATGACCATGTCATCAACATAGATGAGAAAAAGAACAATGCCATCTACTGTGTGATGAGCGAATACAGAGGAGTCATATTGACTCTGAGTAAAAGAGAATCGAAGAAGAGTAGACTGAAATTTCTCAAATCATGCCTGGGGAGCTTACCGCAAACCATATAAGGAATGATTTAATCTGCACACACCTGCAGAAGAGGAAAACAGACTCGAAAGGCGAGTCATATAAATATCTTCTGCCAAGTCACTATGAAGAAAGGAATTTTTCACATCCATTTGATGGAGTAACCAACCTTTGTAAGCAACAATAGAGAGGATAGTTCTAACAATAGTCATTTTAGCGATAGAGACAAATGTCTCATTGTAATCCACTCCATATTCCTATTTGTTACCCAAAACAACTAATCAGGTCTTGAAACGATTGAGATAGCCATTCAAATTTAGCTTCACAGAGTACACTCATTTGCAGCCAACGGGTTTAATATTAGGTGGGCAGGGAACAATATCCTAGGTATAATTGTCCTAAAGCGCTTGCAACTCATCTTGCATTTCTTTTACCCATCTTGAGTCTTTAACTGCTTATGAATAAGATGTAGGAATAGATATGCTAGATAAAGTGGAAGTAAGGGAAGTAGGTTTGAACCCATACCTATTCGATGGAGGAGGAATGTGACTAGATCTGCGTGGTTCTAATGGTGGTGGGTTAGCGATAGTTTAGCATCGAGAGGGGGGAAAGCAAGCTGTCATCTGGCAAAGACATGTCCTAATTTAAAATGTTCTATAGGATGAGGGACTTCAGGAAAGTGAGTAAAGGAGACAAAACTAAGAGAGGCAAAAGAAAGACAAGGGAAAAAGTATTGATGATCAAAGAAAACCACATTCCTAGAAATGCGAAAGTGCTGGCAATGGCATTATAACACAAGAACCCTTTATGAGTGGAAGCAAAACCCATGAAGGCACATTGCACAAATTGAGCACCTAGTTTGTGACGCTCTGGAGTGGCAAGTGAACACAGCATACACATCCAAAAGTGTGAAGGTCATGATAACTAGATTGTATGTTATAAAGACAAACAAAAGGAGAATCAAGTCCAAAACTTGAGATGGAAGGCAGTTGATCAAGTATACAACAATGGACAAAGCTTCAACCTAGAACTGAGAAGGAATAGAGGCCTGAAGAAGTAACGTGCGGGTGACATCAAGTAAGTGCCGATTCTTTCACTCAGCAACTCCATTTTGTTGAGGCATATATGGAAGAACGTTGGTAAATAATGCCCTTCTATTGCAAGTACTCCTAGAAGTCATGAGAAATACATTCCCCACCAGAATCAATGTGCAAAGACTTGACACGTGTGAAACTAATTCTAAATATATGCCAAAAACTTCTTGAACATGCAAAAAACCTCAAATTTAGAGCGGAGAAAATATACCCATGTAAATCGGATGTAGTCATCAATAAAGGTTACAAAGTATTTATATTTGGCATCAGATAAGACCGGTAATATACCCCAAATGTCACTATGAATGAGATCAAAACATTTTGTAGCACAATCAGCTAGAGATGGAAAGGGAAGAGTTTTGCTTTTAGCAAGTTTGCACACAGAATAATCAAATGAAGAATTAGGAAGAGCAGTTTTATTACTCAACAATCCACCTTTCAATAAGTGAGACAAAACAATAGAGTTTGGGTGTCCTAACTTTCTATGCCAATCCTCACACTTATTTGGGACACTATTACAAGCAAAAGACAAAAGATTAGGTAGAGAAAACTGGAAAAGAAATAGTCTACCCACTTTAGGCCCCCTCACAATCACATTCCCTGAAGCCTAATCCCACACAGAGCAACCAGCATAAGAAAAAGTAACATTTCAATTGTTATCCACCAATTGGCCAATTGAAATTAAATTCGAAACAAGTACAGGGGAAATGAACACATCCCGAAATGAGGGATTAATATCTCCAATAGCAATAATAATAGAAAGACTAGTACCATCCACAATTTGAATGTTATGAGTGCCATTATATATGTGAACATTGTGCAATTGTGCAGGGGAATCAGTCCTGTGATTGGATGCCCCAGAATCAACAAACCAAGGTTGAGAGGCGGCTTTGGACTTACCCTGAATGCCCAAGGTAGAGAGAGCAGATAGTACCATTTGCTGCACGCTCTCTAGAGTCAAGGCATTGGCATTGGAGACTGCAGGAGCAGAGGTTGGGCTCATTGAAGCAATAGCGGCATGAAAGGCCTGCACTAGTTTCTACTTTGGTCTAGTTGGCAATTTGTGATGATATGACCACGCTGATTATAGTAGTTGCAAAATTTCTTATTGCAACTGCAAGCAAAATGACCGAATTGCTTACAAGAAAAGCATCGAACTTGTCTCATATCATGACCTTTCCTTTTACTCTGTGTAGAATAGGCAATAGAAACAGCATCCATAACAAAGTTGTCACGTGGCATGGCCCCTTGAGTCAGCAGACCCTGCTCCTTCCCAAAGTAGTTCTCCTAGACACACATCCAAAGAAGGGGCTGGATTCCGATTTAGTAGAATAGCTCGGACAACTTCAAATTCAGGTCGAAGCTTCATGAGAAATTGATCCGGCTGGCTGACTTCATAGACCTTTTGAATAGCAGCGAGTGAATCTTTGGAAACATCAGCATGTAAAATAGCTGAATGTTCAGCTCATAGATTAAGTAACCCAGAATAATAGTCCTGAGTAGAGAGATCCCCCTGATGGTAAGTAGCTATGCAAGCTCCAACTAAAACCATTTGACAGCATTATCCTGGTTGTAGATACGCTTCAGATAATCCCACATACCTTTAGCACTAGAAAAGGAACACAGATTGTTGACCATTTGAGGCTCAACGAAAGCGAGAATCCAAGTTATAATCTAGGTGTCCTTTGTCTGCCATGCTTCCCATGCAGTTTTGTTTGCTAGAACAGTTGAAGTTCCATCTACATGGCCCCACAAGCCTTTCCTTTTCACGAACATCTTGAATTGAAACTCTCAGGCTCCATAATTTTTGCCAGTAAAGCGGACACAAAGATTCTTTGTTGTCATGAGGACCAAACCGATGAACAAGAGTTGCAACAGAAACAAAGGCACGAACCAGAAACAAACAGCATGAGTCAAGAAATAGGGCACGTGAACAAGAGTGAGAAGCCAAAAAAAAAAAAAAACAGGGTGCGAACCAAAGCAACGAAACTAGCAACCAAGTCACACAAACTAGAGCGACCAACACGAACCAAGAACACGAGCCAGAAAATCAAGACGAGCAACACGAGCGAATGGCAAGACACTGTTGGTGGACCGAGAACGCACGATGCTGGTGCGCAATAAACGAAGAAGAGCGACGCACTCTGTCACTGAAGGAAGGGCTCACGTCTCAAGCTAGGAGACTCGTGATACCATGTCAAGAAATTTTGGCTTGACACCTTCTTTAATTCTCTTTTTCTCTATATATAGTACAAATTAGGAATTCTAAATATATACAATTAATAGGCTGATTCTATTCCTAATTGATACATATAATAGGAAAAAGAATAAGAACGGATTTCCTAGCTAACATATTTAACATGATGCTTCGTGACGAGACAAGAATTTCTCATGCAAGTATGTGACTTGTCTCTCCTCATGCAGATTGCCACGACATCACATTGTTCTCATGCAGAAGACACGTGGGCTGCCACACCATGCAACAGTGCTGCATCTGCCACGTGGCTCTTCCTTCCTCCTGCCCTCTCAAGTCACAAAACCAAACTTTGTCTATCCATGAAACTCCACTCAACTCCATCTCTATGGAGGAAGACCAAAAAGGCTCCTTTCTTTTGCCCAAACCATCCAATTTGATAACATATCTAGTATCCCTCCTAGCAGATTTGATCTACAACTGCATGGTTTCTATCTTTTCCCCCATCCACTCACTCTTTTCCGTGGCCTCAGAGTCCTTCCACCGTGCTGAGGAAACCAAAGAGAGTGTTGAATCTGCAGTGCAACAAGCTCCTTCCCACCTCACTCATGGCAGCACAGTCTTTCTAAAGAAGCTGGGGCTTGGCTTTCTGAGTGCTGCATGTGTGTTCATGGTTCTGATTTTGGTTCTGATTCTGGCTACTGTGATTGGTGCTGGTTTGGTACACTTGTGGGTGGAGGAACCTGTGTTTGTTAAGGAAAATCTGCATTTTGATTACACTGATGCTCACCCCACAGCTGTCTTTTCATTTGATAGTGGAGTTAGTGGTGTCGAAGGCCACACCAAGAAAAAGAAGATAGCTGTTCCAGTTGGCCACACATTTCACGTTTCTTTGGTCCTCGTGATGCCGGAATCTGACTTCAATAGGGAGCTTGGCGTGTTTCAGGTTTGCCTTTGTCTATGAAAATTCATTGAAATTTACATATAACATGCTTTTTCTTTTGTATAAACCATCCAAGATCTAACTAATCTAATCTAATTTAAGCCAAATTAGTTCATTATAGGATAAAACTCTTGCATATAATTTTTTCTATTCATAAAACTTGAATCCAAGATTTTGCATAGGGGAATAGCTAAATTAGTGTTGAATAACTTGAACCAACCAAATATCGGTACATATAACATGCCTTTGGGATGACTATTTTAATGTTAATAGAATGAATGAGAGGAGACTGCAGTTTTGTGATGTATGGTGTTGATTCTTAAAGCTATCTGAAGGTTTTAAGCAGATCTGCTATTGTGCAATTTATTACATCATTATAACTTGTCAATGCTGTAGCTTATTGCTACGTGCTGAATGCTGATAATTAGTCGTAGCCCTCACGGCTAATGCTTCAGGTCAGGAGCAATCTTATCACTTATGACTCTAGTTTCTGGACAAATGTTGAGAAAATTATTGTTGCATGTTCCCTTTAATTGCTTCAAACTTCCAGTTAAATATTGACTATATGAAGCGCAGTTATGAGTTCTTATTTATTTATGAGTTCTAATAAATCAGTGTATAATTAACACGCTACTCAACTAGGATGTGAGTTTTTGCATTTTGTTTTAAATTGTGCCAACAGGGATAATAGAAGGGGAAAATAACATTTGTTAGAATGTAACATGGGATTACCATAAACATGTCTAGCTGATTCAGGATGTGTTTCTTCAAGAGCTAACCACAGTTGTTTTGCAGTTGACAGCTGAACTCCTAACAGTGAATGGGGATGTGATAGCAAAATCTAGCCAGCCAAGCATGTTGCGGTTCAGAAGCTCCCCAATTCGACTAGCCCGAACTGTCATGATGGGCTTGCCACTCGTACTGGGATTCTCAGGTGAGACCCAGAACATCAATGTTGAGATGTTGAGGCACAAGGAAGACTATAGAAGAACCAAGGCTATTAGAGTAACCCTGCACCCAAGAGCAGGAACTTCATCTCTTCCACAGATATATGAGGCCGAAATTATGGTGAAATCGCATCTACCTTGGGCTAAAGAGTTGGTTCGAAATTGGAGGTGGACATTTTACGTTTGGGTGTCCTTATATGTCTACATTGTGCTACTTATGTTTCTCCTATGTTGCTATAGGCCATTCTTGTTTCTTGTGACACCAGATTTTTTCAGTAGTGATCGTAGGGTAAGTGAACTCACAAGTGAAGAGCCTAATAGAGAGCATCAAATCAGGGAATTAGGAGATGAGAGTGAAGTTTCTGAGTTGTTAAGGAAATGGAGAAGAAACAGGAGCAAGAGAAAAGCTATACTGGCTCATCATGGTGGTGCTGGTGGTGCTGGTGTGCCAGAAACCATTGGCTCATCAGCTTCTAGCATTAGCATGACTACTACTCGAGAAGATGTGACCAGTGTTGCTGTGGAAGATGATGTTGAGGACTCTGAATCAGTGTGCTTAGGTGCTTAGGTTAGAGGGTTAATTTTCAGTTACTGTGTTTTGGTAAAGGTTGATTTTGTTTTTTTTTTGGGTCAAAAGGTAAGGGTTGATGAATTGGTCCTGGAATGTACTTATACATGGTTACAAAAGTATGTGAACTTTTGTAAGCTGTGACTTCTATGAAGACGTAACATCTTGCAATATCTTTGTCACCTCAGTCACATGTTCTTTTGTTCATATCAACGTGTGTAGGAGCACTGCATTCCAAGAAAACATTTTATTTGGGTCTAAACAATTAGTATTTGGATTGTATTGAGTTCTAATTAATCTGATTTGAGCCAATTAGATCCAATATGGACTAAAGTTTGAGTCAACTAGATTTAATATGGACTAAGGCTCTTTGATCTTAGTTTCTTTTATTTACAAAATTTGAATTCAGAGACTTAAAAAATAAGTGTTGAATTACTCAAATTAACTAAATTTTGTTCCAAGAAGATATTTTATATCTGTAACTGAAGTGATAAACTGTTGAGCAGCAGTAACCTTTTCATACTCTAAGATTTTCCCTTTTTTAGGTAAGGTCGTTTAATCTAAAATGTTTGGGATTTTTCACTGATTTAAAATAAAAAAATTATTATTTTCGGATATACACCATTTTAACTTTTTTTTTATGAAAATGTTCTTTTTTTGGGGATAGTAGTAAATACGATTGCGGTTAACTTAAATTCATCACTGTTCAATTTTTTTCGGATGAACAGACATCGATCTAGGATGAGTAGAGTTTAATACTATTCATTTAAATAGTATTGAATTCGATTTAACCTTCGTTTAAATAATGTTGAATTCGATTTAACCTTGATCGAATTTAAGGAGGTTGCAAAATTTTAGGTAGAATTTATGATGGATTCTAAACTTTGAGATGCATGATGGATCTAATGTGGTTAAATGATAAAAAAATATAATTAATAATCATACAAATATAGTTAATTGCCATACAAGATATGTCAAAATATCGGATCCACGATAGACTAGGGTTCATTCTAAAATATAACAACTATTAGACTTTATTCTCTATATAAATTGTAAAGAAACATATGAGGATGACGTCCGGATCAGTCATTAGAGGATTAAGAGCCACAATATTTAATATTTAAAAAATCTATACTTATTATTCCTATGTATGCGACTGTAAATGTATATATATTCTCTTATGATATTTAAAGACAAATTTTTTTTTACACTAATATTGCACTAGTGAATTGAATTTATCACTATTTATCTGAAAGAAAATAAAATATAAACCTATGACATTTCTTAATTATTTGATAAAGGCAATTTTTTTTATACTTATATTGCACTAATGAATTGAATTCATCACTATTTACCCAAAAGAAAAAATATATATATAAACCTGTGACATTTAATTAAGAAATGTCACAGGTTTATATATATATTTTTTCTTTTGGGTAAATAGTGATGAATTCAATTCACTAGTGCAATATAAGTAATAAAAAAAATTACCTTTAGATATAACGAGAGAATATATATACATCTATAGTGGTATGTATAGGAATAATAAGTATAAATTTTTTAAATATTAAATATTGTGACTTTTAAGTTTCTAACAACTGATCCGGACGTTATTTTCATCTATTTTTTTATAGTTTTAATAAAGAGTAAGATCTAATAGCTGTCATATTTTAGGATAAACCCTAATCTATTGTGAATCCAACGTTTTGACATTTCTTGTGTAGTAATTAATTATATTTGTATGATAATTAATCATATTTTTTATTTAACCACATTAGATCAACCATGCACCTCAAAGTTTAAAATCCATCATAAATTCCGCCTAAAATTTTGCAACCTCCTTGAATTCGATCAAGGTTTAATCGAATTTAATACTATTTACTTCAATAGTGTTGAATTCTACTCACTCTGAATTGATTTTTGTTCATTCGAAAAAAAATTAAACAGCGATGAATTAGATCCAACCTCAATCAAATTTACTACTATCCAAAAAAAAGATATTTTTGTAAAAAAAAGTTGAAATGACGTATATCTGAAAGTAATAATTTTTTTTTAAAATTTTAAATCAATAAAAAATCCTTATATGTATAGTATCGGTGATGGCCTCCGGCGTGTAATTTGGGTGGGGCTGGTCAAGGTGCGTGCCATATAACATTCAGCACACGATTTTGGTTTCGAATTTTCGATTACTAGTCAAATTCTAAGCTTACATTACATTATTGATATTTCTAGAAATTGTTACGGAACTTTAGGTTGATTTACTTTACATTTTGAGTAAATAACATTTTTGCCTTAAGATTTTATATTTGATATCAATTTAGTTCTAAAACAATTTTTGACATTATTTTGGTTCTTACATTTTAAACTTTGACATTAATTTGCTCTGACAATCAAATTTCACTAACACAATCAATAATTGTTATCACTTTTTTTTGTTTTTTAATTATACAATGTTTTACTGTCTTATAGTGTGACACAAATTTTTGTTTGGTAGATCTTACGTACAGGTATTTTTTTTTCCCATGGTGTAACACTTGTTGATAATAAAATTATTGGCATGAATTTATATGAGAAGCTCAGAGTTGAACATTAATATGTATATATAAATATAACAAAGAATTGAGAAGTAAAGGTAAAATTCTACTTGCCATATACTCAATATTTTTCAACCAATAAAAAAACTATGATTTATTTAAATATACGCTCACATGTTTCTAGTAGTGGGAAGAGTTTACCTTCATCTAAGTCATCGCTCGACTAATATAAAACTACCAAAAATAAAATTAGAATTTAAAATTCTCAATAAATAATGAATAACTATAAAATATTTGAATTATGATAATTTCAACTATTTTTTACTATGAAAATCTACATGGCTATTGTATTGTTATTTCATTACATTACTTATAAATAAATAATATTTCATAATATTATGAATAGTAAAAGCTAAAAAGATGCTATGCAAATTCCAAAATATGGCACGCTGTATTGAGGATATAATCTCTTTACTTTAGTTTTCATTTTCTTTTTTCTATTGGTCTCACACAATTCGAAGGCATTCTCTTAAAAAATTCTCTTTTTTGGTGTTACTTATAACATCGTGATGATAAAATGAGATATTTACGCTATATTAACTAAGGCAAGTAATATAAAAGGATTTTATATCTTATCTTGCTGCCTTCTTAACGATTAGCGACAAATCTTAAATGTCTTATTTTTACAATTACTTGCTTGCCATTAAGTATAATTTATAGTAAATATAAAAATATATAAACTTAAGCAATAAATGTAACTTAAATAAAATTCTCAAGTAGCATAAAATATACAATAACTTGACTAATATAATTAAATATATCACATAATAAATTAAATAATAAAACATAAAATTAAGTAATAAAATAAACTAAATAAAGTGCAAAAGATATTACCTATTTCAGAAACTTAAAGTAAATAAAATGTACAAGAACTGAAATAATATAAGCTTAAATAATATTTTAATAAAATTTCTCAAAATATAGAGTTACTAAATCTAAATGTTAATTTCTAAGGAGACTAAATTTAAGATCATTTTTTAAAATTTTTTTTAAACTTTCTCATCATAGTTCATAAGTTTATCCTTGTCACCATAATATATTTAGTTCATATAGGTCATATCCTTGTAAAGATTACTCTAAAATTATAGTAATATTCATAAATTAAGGTATAAAATTTTAAGTAAAGGTATAAATAATTTAATAATTCAGATTTATATATAATAAATTTTTACTTATTTTAAGTATTAGATACAATATTTTACTCTTAATATTGGTCTCTAAAAGAAATTATCGTAAAAATTATAATGTAGCATTGCATAAACAATATCTTAATAGTATTACTAGTAATAGTAATAGTAATAATAATAATAATAAGCAATAGTATAAAAAATATCAAATAAATTAATTTGAAAGGATGAATAAAATAAACGTAATAATAATTAGCAACAATATGAATTAATATTAGATCAACTAACTTGGAGCAATAAAATCAATTATAATGAGTAAATAATATGAGCAATAATATAAAAGATTATTAAATAAAATAACTTGGAATATAAAATAAAATATAAGAGTAAATAATAATGAGTAACAATATAAGGTAACATTGAATAATATAATTTATAATAAGTAAATATATTCATAATTTTATTTTATAAATAATTTTATTTTTTTATCTCAAAATTATGTATCCACAAATTCTTTGTCAGTCCCAATTTTTCTCTTTTTTATTTCTTTCTCTTTATACTCTCTCTTTTCTCTCACTACCAATACTCATATATCGCGCACACACACACACACATATATATATATATATATATATGTATGTATGTATGTATGTATCTACCTTATCTTTGCTTTACTTTCTTATTTGCTTATATTAATGAATTTACACACGTTTTTCTACGGAGACTTGACTTCAAGGCTTCTTCAACGTAATTAATTTTTTTTCTTTTTATAGTTATATTAGTATTATTATAATTATAATTATTATTATTATTATTATAATAGAGTAATATATTTTGAATTTTATAATCTTACTTTAAAAAGTAAATATTTATAATTTAACTATTTATTTAATTAATTATTGTCACAAAATTAATTTAAATAAATCAACTAAAATATTTCAATAAAATAGATTAGATGCACAAAATATTTTTATGAAGAAAGACGATGTTACACAGGGTTCGTGTTGAGATTATTTACTTCTTAACTTTGAGTTTACTTATTACTTAACTTAAATTTGTCCAGGGAATTTATATAAAAAATTCATTATAAAATAATATAAGTAATTAAGGTTTTTAGAAATTTTTAAAAAATAAAAAATAATTCTGAGATTTGATATAATTATAAAGAGTATATTTTAACTTTCTCTTTTTTAATATATTTCTTATTTAATTGATTGATTTAAGAAGTTATTTTTTTTACTTTCTAAAATGGAAAATTTACTTTTCTATTTTTGGGTTTCTTAAAATATTATCCAAGTGAATATTTATATTTAAAAAATTATTTTAATTTTTTTTCCAAAAAAAGGCACAATGAACGCAATCTTCCTTTCCTTTTCTCAGTAAACAATCGTTTACAATCAACATGGCAACTCTATGGTACAGTCATCCTCGAGGAAATGTTTTTGTGTTTTGTTACTTTTGTACATAATAATAGAGCGAAAATTTTACATTGGTCCCCGATATTTTATTATGTCACTATACTATTTTTAAATTTTTTTTGTTGAATTCCTTCTAAATTGTAACTAAATTAGAAGACTTCGATCATTTTATAATTTTAATAGACTAACTAGTATTTTAAGAAAAACTAATATAATGGCATATTAATTTTTGAAGACTAATTTAATAATTTACTCTACATAAAAGAATGAATGATTTGCCATAAAACTTCATTCCCTTACAACTTATCTCCTCTGTATGATGCATGAATTATTTTAAATTTTATATTTGTAACATTAAAATTTGTTTATCGCATAACATATTAAAATTATTCTTTCTTAATTTCCAAAAATTATAGTCAAAGTAAATTATTCAAGTTATTACACTTTCATAAAATATAATGTAAAGACTCATATTCAGATTTAGTAATTATATAATTTTATTTTATTTTATTTGTTTGTAACAATGCTGTTATAGCATTTTAATATAAGCTTACATACATAATAGAATACTTGCATACATTTAAAAAAATAATTTAAATTTATCTTAACATGCTCAATTACTTTTCATTTTACATAAAAATATATCATTTTTATTTTGTATTTTGTATTTTAATAAATTTAATTTAAATGCACTAATAGTGTAAAATAGTTTTACACTGTCAGCCAATAGAAATAGTAGAAAGTGCCAACTCATACAAATAACTACCTATTATAATGAGGGACCTACTATGATTTCTCATTTTCTCCTATTTCTATTAGTTGACAATATAAAATAATTTTATACTGTCAGTGCATACCAATTAAGGTCTATTTTAATACTAATTTTAAATTTAATCTTATTTATATAATTAATACATAATATAGATAGTATCCTTAATAGCTTTTTTGCATTTAATATATAACAGTTAGTAGTCAATAATTGTTATAATCAATTACTAGTCAAAGAAAATTTTATTAATATATATAGATATAGATAAAAAAAAAATTGGTAAAGGATTTATTGGGGTTGAGCAATCATTATAATTGCCTTGCATAGTTCTTTCCCATCTTTATAAAATGGAAATGTTTTTATTGCTCTCATTCAAATCAGTTTTGGGTACATCGTGTTAAGAGGGTCAAAGTCAAGCAATGAAATAACAAGCCTCCCATTTCAGTATGGTAATTTCATGCAAGTAACTAATTAGCAATTAAAGGCAATTCAGACTCAGATAAGATTTGTGACTTGTGAGAGTGTATGGGGACAGTGATAGAGATAAGGCACAAGAGTCATGATAACTCACAGTTAACCCATTAATTAATATCTCATTAGTATATATATATATATATATGAGCTAAGTTCAGAATCAAGGGTTGATTGAGACCTAATCTAAGAAATGAAGATCCGGAAATGGCTGCTGATAGATTTGATGGGCTGCAACTAATCCCGCAAAGCAGAAGTGTTATTTTGAGGGCAACAGCAACGTGTTGCTGTGGGTGGGTAGGGATTTTTCACATGTCATTTCTTCCGGAACTAGTGTCACATAATTTATGTTACAACCATTGATGTGTGCTAACTACTAGCACTTCTCTCTCTCTCTCTCTCTCTCTCTCTCTCTCTCTCAAACAAGTAATATTTTCACCTTTCTTCTTTGTTATGCCCCTCACATACTGTCCTAACAGACAAATAAATGAAAATTATTGACTTGTACTAACAAAACATTTCATATTTGCTCCTACTAATTTACCAACAATATAATATAGTGTAGAGTACAGTGCATGTACTATATAGCACTACATAGTATTGTCTGCAAATTAATTATTTTTTATTGTATTGTTCTTTAATTTGATTTTGTTTTATACAAGCACAAGTCCCTATATGTGTATATATAGATAAGTGAGTGGCATAGTTTGAGGTCCCATTTTTACCATTATAAAGTGTGATTGTGTGAGAGAAAGCAGCGATTGCATTGCAGAACACGCTTCAAATCCTCACCTTCATTGGTTTCAGCTCCACTCCTCTGGAGCTGAACCGAACCCCACCACCACCTCTTCGCAATTCAGATTACAACAATAACAAAAACACCATCCATTTTCCAATTCCAATTCTGATTCATTCTCTTTCTTATTGTTCTCTCAGTTGGGTCTCACACTAACCAATTCAATTCTACAACCACACATGTGATTCAGCCTTGTTGTGAATAGACACAAAAACATGGAACAAGACAACAACAACAGCAACAACAACGTTAGCAGCAACAATGGCAGTCATGAAATCATGGGTTCTGATTCAAAAGGAGGAGGCTTTCCGGGGTTTCCAGCAAAGAGGAGCATAGCTGAGAGAAGGGGTTTCAATTCCAATGCAGCAAGGATCAACACTGCGAGGTTCCGCACCAAAACAACAACAAGCCCTTTGCCTACTCCTTCTCCTTCTCCTTCTCCTTCTTCTGCAGCAGGTCGATCACCTTGTCTCACTATACCCCCTGGCATTAGCCCCACTGCATTGCTTGACTCACCCATCATGCTCCCAAATTCTCAGGTAATGCTTTTTTTGACTTTTTCAGTGACCCTTTTCATACTTGTGTTTCAATTTCATCAAAAGATTCAATTTTTTGTTGTGGGGTGTTGTGTTTTTAGGCCATGCCATCTCCCACCACTGGCTCGTTCCATTGGCTCAGTTCAGTCACACTTGAACAAGGGAATGTAGGTGTCACTACGGCCCCTGATGCTGCTGATTCATCCTTCAAATTCAAGCCTCATGTGGATCCTGATCCTTTGCCTCCTTACTCTGCCTCTCTAAATCAGGTAATTTTTTTGTACTTATTGTTATTATTATGTTGGGTTTGTGTTATGTATATGATTTCTTATCATGGGCATGTCTGTAATTTTCACTAAAAATTGTTGATGCTTGATGCAAATGATTTACTTCTGTTCCTTCCTCTTTTTTTCCCAATAGTTTGATATGAAGAACGAAAACCACTTTTTCTCGGTTGGATGTGGTTGATGTGAAGAATAGGGACATGTTTTTCCCTAGGACCAATTTGTGTCAGTTAAGCATAGCATTATAGCTTACAACTTGGAACATTTAAACATGAAGGCGAAAAAATAAATTCAATTGGGCATCTGTTTAAATTCTATTTGATTACTCAGCCTATGAGCTATATTTTTCTCTGATATGATCCAATATATTAAATCTTTTTAACTAATATTTTTCTAATGGTACATTTATTATTTGGTAACCTTAAATTCATTAGGTTTCTAGTAATTGTCACATGGTAAAGGGAGGAAATACAGACTGCCAACCACTTGTTCAAGTTCTGCCGCCATTGGATTTTTCATTCCCAGCAGACTTTCCAAAAGGACAGACCACAAAAAATATTGAATCCCATTCACACAACGATGTGAAAATGGTAAATGGTGCAATAGTTAATGGTAATAACATTGAGATGCCAATGTCTCGTTCTGATGAAGCTAGTGATGAGAGCACTCTGCCGAAAAATGCTAGCCATGGTGAGGATATTGGACAGCAACCTGTGTTGGAGGGAGACCAGAAAGAGACATCCCTTGCAACGGGAGTGGGAAGGACCTCAGAGGACGGTTATAATTGGAGGAAGTATGGCCAAAAGCAGGTAAAAGGTAGTGAGTATCCCAGGAGCTACTATAAATGTACTCAACCTAATTGTCAGGTAAAGAAGAAGGTGGAACGATCCCATGATGGCCAAATAACAGAAATTATTTACAAGGGTACTCATAACCATGCAAAACCACATCTTGGTCGTCGAGCATCATCACTTTCTGCTGATGAGATGTCAGACATGGGTGAAGCTAGTGAAACCTATGCTAAAGTTGATGGTGGGTCGGTTTGGAGAAATATTCAGGCAGGAGTAAAAGATGTAAAACATAGTTTGGATTGGAAGGCTGATGGTCAGGAAAGGACATCCTCAACTTCTGTTGTGACCGACCTTTCAGATCCTATATCAACTAACAAAGGTAAATCTCTGTGTATGTTTGAATCAGAGGATGCTCCGGAGCTTTCTTCCACACTTGCCAGTCATGACGGTGACGATGATGGAGCCACTCAAGCACTCATACCCCTTGAAGATGATGCTGAAGAAGATGAATCAGAGTCAAAAAGAAGGTTTTATGCTGTGTCTGATAGTGTTTATGTGTTGGGTATAACAATTAGCAAGACAACCTATATGCTTCTGCATTATTTGTCTATTGCAGGAAAAAAGAGAGCTACTTGGTCGAATCAACTTTGCCTTCCAGGGCTGTTCGTGAGCCAAGAGTGGTAGTCCAAATTGAGAGTGATGTGGATATACTTGATGATGGTTATCGCTGGCGCAAGTATGGACAAAAGGTTGTCAAAGGAAACCCAAACCCGAGGTAATGATCTTGCCTTTATTTCTGCACGTGCAGATCTGTTTTTATTTGTGCACATGTTTGAAATACTTCTGATGTGTTGTTTCTATCTTCCTTAATAAAAATTATGTAATAGTTTTGGAGTCTTATGGTCTCAAATGAAGTTTAAATTATTTCCATGGAATGTTAACTGGTTTAAGGACATATCTTAAAGTATACCAGCTTTCTCTTTATGAATACTGAAAGCTGATACTTTTCTCTTTCGTTTTTACTTCTTCTTTTTTTTTTTAATAGGTAGAAAATTTTTATTCTTTAGTTGAGGTGAGTTGTAGTTATTAGATATTGTTTATTGTTTATATTGATAATTTTTTTTATTGATAGAAAAAGAAATTTTATTACCAGAGAAGAGAATGTACAAAAGAGGATAAGATATCCTCAATTAAGTACAAAAGATATGACTAAGACCTAAAGGGATAGACCATGTAATAACGCATGCCAATCCCTTTGATTATTAGCTAGAGGAACATTATTAAACAGACCATGTGTTGAGCACCAAAGGGAGGCAAAAAAAGTAATCCTATCCCAAACAAAATCAATAGTCGAAAAGAAATCATTAAAAATCCTAGCAATCTTTTCTATCCAACTACACCAAAGCACTATAAAAATTGAAGATTGCCACAAAATCTTTGCTTCTTTATGTGAGCTGAAACCTTTGAATTTAGTGAGTAGAAACTGATGTAAGTCCATAGGACAAACCCACAATTCTCCAGAGATTCCTGAAAGCCTGATCCAAATATATCCCACCATAGGGCAATGCAAAAAAAGAAGAGCCCCTGATTTGGAATGTAAACCACGCATTATACATATGTTAGGGGACAAAGTAGTGAGGGGCCTGCACTTCTGGAGTATGTCATTAGTGTTAATCAGATTAAAAACAATAATCCAAACAAAAGCTTTGACCTTTGAGGGAGATTAGATTTCCAAATAAGTTTATCCAAAAGAAATCTTACTATTTTAGGTGAGAAAGTCAAGAATTGAAAATAAGATTTGCATGAAAGAGTACCAGAGGATTCAAGAGTCCAAATCCTAGTATCTAGGGCATTGGATAGGAGATTAGGATTTAGCAAAGGAAGATGGGGCTCTAATTCATTAACCTTTCTATCATTCAAGTTTTGGATAAAATGGAAGTGGATCAATGGTTTTATTCTTCTGATTGTGTCAATTCATTCTCTACACATTTCATTCACATTGAGCTTTTAACATTGGGCGTACGCTTGTAATTGTATTAAGCTGTTACGATGTAGCAATCTTGCATTTTAACTTGAGCTTATGTGCTGATATGCATGCAACATTTTCTCATGGATCTCTTCCAGGAGCTACTATAAATGCACAAGTGCTGGATGTTCTGTGAGGAAACATGTGGAAAGGGCTTCACACAATCTGAAATATGTAGTTACTACATACGAGGGAAAACATAATCATGAAGTGCCTACAGCAAGAACCAACAATCAGATAAGCTCAAGTGATGCCGGTTTACCTCCCAATGGTGCTAATGGGCAAGTGTCTCTTACATTACCTGGCAGTGCTGGTGTCCCCAAGCCTGAAACTCATCAAACTCTTGCACCTCATTTCAATCGAAAACCTGAATTTGGCAACGAATTTCTCAGGCCGAGTTTGGTTGGAAGCTTCGGTAACAATATGAAGTTTGGCTCTTCCCCCATGTGCCAAATGAAATATCCTCCCTTGAATAACACCATGCCTTTTGGCTCATTTGGACTGAATCCTGACCGTTGCGCCACCCCGCAAACTGGATCTATTGGCTCAGTGTTCCCTGACTTTCCAATGCCACTCCCATTGAATCTTCCCTCATCTGGAAATTTCTCTCTGGGTGGATTCAATTTCAACTGTGTGAAGCCAATGGGTCCAGTCCAGCCTTTCCTTTCAGGGCAGCAAGTGAAGGATATTGACACAGGGTTCCTGAGGCCTAAACAGGAGCAGAAGGATGATGCTATATATGGTGCATGCTTACCCTCGGTTGATCATGCAAATGCTTCTTCACTCAGTTCATCATCAGCACCACCATCCATTTACCAACGCGTCATGCAGAACTTCCCTTCATAATCGGGTCTCACTGCTGCTAGCAGCAACAAATTCTGTTGGCTTTTATTTAGTCTTAAAAGGTCATATGTCCTAACATTATTATTTCAGTTTTTCTTGATGTTTATTGAATCAAACAATGGTGCCCTTATACAAATTGCATACTAGTATTTGTAACTAGTTCTTGGTAGGTAGATTTTTGTCCTATCATTATAGCTTCAAATTTTCTGAATATTTATTGTGACAAACTTTGGTAATTGCATACCAATATTTGTAACCAGCTGTTGGTGGATAACTTTATTTCAATACATGGCTCTGGATTCTATGGAATGTTTTATTTATTCTTTTCTTTTTGGGTTCCCATCACAACCATGGCTGCACTATTTTCTTTTGCTATTTTTATTTTTGTTGCCCCGTAAACTTTTATTGAATAATAATTAAAGGTAATAGCTTATTTACAATTAACAATTTTTTTTTTCAAAAAAAAAGCATAACAGAATATGATACATTATACAAGTTGTGATTACAACCAAGTCTATAGCGATAATCAAAATCACGGATGCAACTCCAATGCTCAAGTGGGTTGATTCCGAATGATACTGAAGATTATGTAATATTTTTATAGAACACTGAACATTTCTTAAGGTCTCCTCTTGATGCAGGAAACAACTGCTCCAAAGTCACATTCAATAATACCAATACTTGATTAGTTCAAGTGATTTAATATTTACTTTTCTTACAAAAAAATTTATTAAGTTTTATTGTGATAGAAAAATTTATAATACACCAGTTCAGCTTCTGCTAAATTAGTTAGAATTCAATAAACTTTTTTTTGAGGGGTCAATTCACGCACCCTCGCGTGTGCCCACGTGCAGTGGGGAGATCTCAGACCGCTAGGAGAGTCGAACTCATGACTCCACTATATGCACGACTCCTGTTAGGATCCTGTTAGTTACAATTAATTAGTTAAGGGATTAGTTGGCTATAAATAAAGAGAAAAGAGAATTAGTTAGTATCTATAATTATTTGTTAGTAAGTCTTGGAAAGTTAAAGAGCTCTTTTAACTCTTTCTCATATTAGTGTAATCTTTCTATGAATTTTGGAACATTGCCATCAAGTCCGTAGCAAGAAACACTTTTTTGTTAGTTCTTTCTGTATTTGATGTTCTAACACAGTCATGCTGAGGCTTAGCTCATAACCACCAGACTAGAGCCTTGGCCCACCTATAACCACTGTTCTACGGAAGTAGGAGACCTTCCATTCGACCGAGCCCAGGAGAAGGTGTCAACTCAATATTGGGCCAATGGGGACCACTACCATTATCCATTAACAAAGTTGGGGTCTGCTGTTACTCACTTTACTTCAGGTTATTACTGCCAATTCAAGTATTATTCATGATTGCTGGCACCTTGAAAGCTGTGGTTCTTTTCTCCTCTTTAGTCTTCACTATACATTCACAAAGTATAGAAATTTAGATTTTTATAATTTATAATGTATCAAAGTCCCAAATCAAACTTTTCCAGTAGTTAATCGTGAATTTATGGACTGTGTGTGATCAGATTTATTCATATCAACTTCTAATTCATCACTTCTATGCTACATATATCTATGGTATGTGGCAGAGATAATAGCATATACTTTCGTCAAATAGAAGTTTAGTGAGAGGAAAGGCTTTCCCCGTTCTGAGACCAATGTAATGAATTATATAGATTGCCTAACAGGAATCCCTATATATGATGAGAATTAAAGCTTGACTTCCTATAAACCACTCCAATCAATCATCACTTCCTAGTGGCTGTATGACTGTGTATCATCAATTTGTTTCTCAAATTACATTGCCATCAGTAGACGCTTGTTGGCTTTGCGAGTGTAACATCAAGGGCATCCAAGTTGACCATTTAACATATTCTCTTCCCCAGCAACAAAAACAGAAGCAATTGCATATGTAATACCCAAAACCCCACATCACAAAAAACATCAGCTATTGGCAGAAGTTGAAAGCAGCTAGGTGTCATACAGGCTGTGAATACATAAAAAAGCAACCAAAATCTAACATTCCCAGCATACTATATGTGGGATTGCAGTAAACAGCAATGCATAGGTCTCTAAATACATACATGTGAGATAAGAATTTGGTCTGGATATTCCTATACCTCACCATACTATAAATTGCAGGAAATAAGACCCCACTAAGATATGTCCTCCCAAGAAGTCTTTTCTTAAATCATTGAAATGATGAAACGAGGTAGGACATTGAACCAAGAGACAAAATTCCAACCAAACAAAAGCAATCCCCACAGCTGCTCCAATCTATGTTTGTCGAAACAGATATTGATAGAGAAGGATGTCATGCGACCCTACACACATATATAGAAAACATCAGTCTAATTACAACGAAACAAATATCACTGATCATGATGTCAACCCAAAACAATTGGCTGCAGACAGATTGATCACCAATGTAGTTATCATATAACTCTAAACAAATAAGATGATGAATACCACCAAGGACAAAGATTAGCATAAAAAATCAGATTAGGCATAAGAAATAAGATGAATACCAGAGACACCTTTTACTACCAAACTACATCATCCGACCAGTTTACCATTACCCTAGAAACAAAATTCAAATTTGTAGAGTTGCAAACCACCTGAAAAACAAAAAGAATGCCCGGTAGCCACTCAATTTTGCTTTTGTTAATTCCCATATAACAATGGTTTTGAATTCCATTGGACCCACACTAATTTAAACAGCAAGCTTCACCGTACTGAAAGGAAATTGGCCTGACCATGTACAAGTGTATCATATCAAGAGAGAAAGGAACTGGGAATTACTTAAATGATCGCCAAGTAAATTCTCCAGAACAAAGATTTACACGATACTAGGGATCATATTAGCAGTTTCCAGAAGATAAACCGATAATCTTATTAACAAATTCCTTGTGTTTTCATGGATTCATTACAATGTTCAATAACTCATTATCAAAATCCTAGTTATCTTTCAGAACTAACACATCATAAAATGCTGCCGCCAAACCTCATTTCCATGGATTCATTACAACCATACTAATATTGACAGCGAAAAACAAAAAGAAGAAAAAGAATTAACAATTCAACAGAGCCTATTAGCACAACAACAACAAGTTAAGCTCAATAACATCCACGTTAACTGCCATTATGAGTTCATCAATATACATTCATTCCAGCCTTTAAAAAAGAAGGGCTCAAATTAAATAACAACCAAGTTCCAATCCCACCAAATATCAAAAACCCTTCTTTCTCACTTCATAGTTCATACATAGAGCACCATCATCATCATCGTCGTCGTCGTCGTCACCATCATCATCATCATCATCATCATCATCATAATACTAAGTAAAACCGAAAACAAAACTAACCATACCCATTATCCCAAATCACTCAATAACCCCCAAAAGACACCAACTTTGAGAAGAAAAGGAAAAAAAGAAACCAAAAAAACACGTAGTCCGCTCGAGAGGGGGGTTCATATTTCTCACTTCTTGAAGCTTCCGCGAACGCCGGGTTTTGGCTTGGAGGACTCAGCGACGTGGCTGGCGTGAAGGTTGACGAGTTTCGACTCCTCGAAGGGGATCTTGGGGTGCCGCGCGTCGTGGTGGATCTGCATCGACTTCAGGTCCGGCGCCGTCGTCTTGCAGTACGGGCACTCAAACTTCGCGTGCCCGCCCTTCTCCACACCCGACCGGTCCGCCAAACCCGCCTTCCCGCCGCCGCGGTTGGTGGTGGCGGCGTCGACCTTCGCCGCGATCTCCTTCGCCGTGTGCTTCTTCGGCTTCGCTTTCCCCGTCATGGCGAAAAAATTAGGGTTTCTTTTCTTTTTCTTCTTTTTGCTAATTGATTATTGGCTTTTCCTTCTTCTTCTTGTGATTGGTGATTGGAATTGATGGGAATCGGGAGAAAGTTCGATTTTGTGTTTGATTTTTTTCGTCTTTTGGATTTGGGGGAAGGGTAAACCCTAGGGATGAGAAAACCCTAATTTTGCAAACAAGGAGTACGTGCGCGTTTTGCGAGGATGGGTAGAGAGTTTGGGTGCTATTAATAGGGGAAACGGATAGGGTTGATGGAGGCTTATCTGTAACCCATTTTGTTTTCAGTGTTTTAGTTTATATGTGAACTTGGGACAAGTGTTGGACTTTCATTGGTTATATTGCACAACGTTCGTTTTCACCAATGGCCTTCGGACATGTCATTGGTATCAACTTGTACATACTGCAGTGAATTAGATTCCCCCCACATCCATAACTCTATTCCTCCTCCTTCGATTCCTTCTAATTATCACTTTAAAAAAACTATTTCTGTTTCACATTTTTAGTTTTTAAGAATTTTGACAAAGTATTAATTATTTTATTTCAATTTTTTTTTTCTGTCTACATTAATTATAGAATTTAACTTTGATGCATTATTATTGTAAAAATATTTAACACAAATATCTAATTATGTATTGTTACGTTCATAAAAGTGTTGAATTTTTATATTTACTATATCAAAAATTTCATATATAATGATATATAATTAAATAATAGTATAAATTTTTTTAATATTAATAATATATTAAAATTAATTACTTAATTATATTTGAATTATATTATTTTTTTTGTACATCAACAATAATAAAATTTATACATATAATTTTATATATATTATTTAAACCTTTCACCATCAAATCATTTCTAGTGGCATAGGGTGGTGTTGTATTAATGAAAAGAAATTTATTTATCAATTTGGACAAATTAATATATTTTTTAATTAATATATTTAGAATTGTATACCAGTGCATTAATTTAAGAATATATTAAGTTGTCCTAAGTGATAAATAAATTGAAATGAAGGGAGTATTTTTGATAAGAAGTGCATGTAAAACTATTTTTTGGGGTTGAAAACGTTAACAGGTATAAAAACAACCATTCGGCCTATTGTTTATGTAATGTCCAAAAAAATTTTATCGTTAATAATCAAGTTGTTTGATTTTTATTGAATAAGTGTGATTTAGAAGTGATTAGGCTTGATAGAATTAGATTAGGAACATAGGAAATCTCACAGAATTTTTCTAAAATCGGTTTACCGATTTAAAAGAAATCGGTAAGATTTCGGTAATTTAAACTGTCAAAACCGGATCAATAGAAATTATATTGTGAGAACCCTAGGATGGATGGCCAAGATTTAGCCAACTTACCTATGCAAGTGGCGCCATCTCAGCCCTCCATATGGGCTGCCAAACCAAGTTAAATAACCTACTCAAATCCATCAATCACATGAAACTTGCTTTAGAGATCTTTAAATTTTTCCTTTTCTACCCTTGCAAGTTTCGGTCCATATATACTGACTCGTCTCCATTCTTTTCTCCATCATCTCATCTCATCTCAACTCATATCATTTTCCTCTCCCACAAACCTTCAAACCACAACAAGATTTCTTCAACTCCAACTACAAATCTAACAAGAATCGCGTATAGAAAAGGTAGGAATCCAACTTCTCTTTTTATTTTTATTGATTTCGGCTGTGTGAGGATCTTGTTTTCCTCATGATATTGATGTGATTTACAGTGATGATGACGGTTATGATTCAATTTGCATGTGTGTTATGACTAGAATTGGAATTGGTATGCAAAAACTTGAAGAAAAGAGAAAACTCAAGAAGTTGTAAGGGTTTTTCCTCGGTAGTCCGTATAGCGGAGTGTACGGCTCTGCCTACAGTCGTTTAAATTTTATGAACCTTTTTTTATATGAAACTAGACATTCAAGGCTTTTTATACATATATAATATAAGATCATTGAATCAATATAGATGTAGTTATGAATTTTTAAAATTTGACTTAGAAATCAGGACTTTCATCCGGGTAGCGTGAGTTGAGAAGGGTATAACTCACCCTATACAACTTCAATTTGAGTGAATCCAACATTGTTTAAAAGCTAACATATGAGAAAACATCCTATAAAAATTTCAGAGTCAGATTTATTGATAGCTATCCCCAGTACATCAATGAATTCACCTTAACTTCAATCCAAGCTAGAACAGGGTAGTCCAGTAAGGTCAATTTTCGGGACTTACATCTCGAATTATACTCATTCAAATGTTATGCAACTTATTTCATTTGAAAGCTTGTTCTGTTAGCTTTACATTGATATAAATTTTGTATGATTTCATCCAGATTTCTATTTTTGGTGAATTTTCTCTTGAAAGAATTCAACTCTGGCTAGAAAATGGGGCAGTCTGGGATGAAACACATTTAACTTGAGTTAATATCAGAACTCAAAAATTAGCAAACAGAGTTAGATCAGGTATACTTAAGGTTAAACTTGGAACTTAACAAACAGAACTAGATCGGGTATACTTAAAGTTGAACTCGAAACTTAGCAAACAGAGCTAAATCGAGTATGCTTAAGGTTGAACTCGAAACTTAGTGAACAGAAAACTAGATAGGGTATAGTTAATGCCAGAATTCGAAAATTTGAAACACACTCATAAAAGTCTTGGAAGACCAATTATAGATTAAGGTTAGACTATGATTTCTATAACTAACTGAGTAGAATATTCTATTGATGCAATATTTTCTTTTAATTAATCAAAATCCGAAACAACTGAGAATGATAGCGATGACAAATATGTGTACACCCAGGATTCCTATTGAGAAACCCTTATTTCTCACCCTACCGTATGTTTCCGCGCCATTTTCAGATCATGGAGAACGCAACAATCAGTGTCCTTTTTATCGAGTTTCCTGAGCTCCACATCTATCTCAATCTGTTCATAGATTCTGTGTACATATCCGGTAGATGTCAATTTTGCCTTTACTTCTTCTTCTAGAGAGACTTTGCGGTACCACTCATGCATCTGCTATTCGACTTTGCCGCCCCTTATATAGTCATCCCTCTCCACATGGCACACCTATTCCTTCCTCTAACAGCAGCAGCGGTGGCAGCAGCACCAACAGTGGCTGTAGTTCCCATGGCACCGTCAACCTTACCACCGCAATAGATCCCTTCTGCCTCTATGTCTGAGGAGGACCTGTCGGAGGCAGTGAGTTTGTCGTCCTTGTCTTCTGCCTCGAGTATAGACTATACTCTTGCTGATGCCAGTATGGCGAATGGATTCCTTTCCTCAGAATCCACCTAGAGTGCCTGTGCAGTGTAGTGGTAGGATATGTATAGAATGACCCTCTTTTGACATTTTAGGCCATAGGCAGTCATTTAGTGGGTGTTACATATAGGTAGATAATACCTGAAATGTCCCATGGAAACCAGTTAGGGTTTTGATTTTAGTGACAAACCGTCGATTTATTTTGTCTTAGTGGCCTTATTTTATTACCTTGTACTATTTTATGTACCTTTTGATAACTTTGAAAACAGATATTTATGTACCCATGTATGTAACTCAAGTTTCAGAAATTCCGACTATTCTGCAATTTTAATTATTTTACCTTATTCCTGCTACATCGATTGTCTAGTACTTATTCTGCAATTGAACGAGAATTTATTGAAGTGAATAGTTAGCTCTATATGGGTAATTAAGAATAGAACAAAAAATGAAAATCAGTTAGTCACACGTAATAATTTATCAGATAATATATTATAACTTAAGCATAGTATTTTGTCTGATAAGGTGTTACAGTTTATTCCATATACATTATTCAAAAATCCTAATTTAAGCTCTCCACTTTTACCTCTTCGTATTCCTCTCTTGAATTGCTCTATATGACTCTTTGCCTAAGGTTCTATTTATTTAGCAACATTTATTTTCAACCTTGATTTTGAAATGTATCAAACATGCTTACTTCTTATCGCCATCTTCAATATGTCTCCCAATTACTTTGCTCAACTATATGATGTTGTGGTTTCCTAATTTTTGGTCCCTATACTCCGTTCGTAAATCATATTTCTTGTACTTTGATAATACATTCCCCTACTCCATTCACAATTTTTGTTTATCTTATTTTGCTAATCAATATCACAATTTGATTATTATTTTGGACTTAATGGCTAACCTTATTGATTTGAACTTTATTCACTAAGGTCATTGCCACATCTTTCACAGCCTTCGTGGTATATGTTGACGACATCGTCTTGGCTAGGGATTGTTTGATTGAGTTTGCTACCCTCAAAGAGATCCTTGATGCTAAGTTCAAGATAAAGGATCTTGATCGGCTCAATGCTTTCTTGGCCTTGAAAGTGCTCACTCTCAAAAGGGCATTTCAGTGTGCCAACAAATGTATCGTTTGGAGGTGCTTGTTGACTCGGGCCTCACCAATTCCAAGCCAGCATCCACCCCCATTGACTGTTCAATTTGGTTACACCAAGATAATAGCACTCCTTACTTTGACGTGGATGCATATAGGCACTTGATTGGTAGATTGTTGTATTTCATTACTATATGCTCGGATATAGCATTTGCAACTCAACAACCTAGTCAATTCTTAGCTCATTCCACTAGTTTACATTATAAAGCTACTATGCGAGTGCTGTGGTATTTGAAGAATAGTCCAGGCTTTCTTTCTAAGTTCATCTTCTTTGCAAATTCTTGGCTTAAGTGATGAGGATTGGGGAAGTTGAATTGACACTTGCAGATCCATTTTTGGTTTTTGTTTTTTCTTGGGATCCTCTCCAGTGTCTTGGAAGGCTAAGAAACAAGGCACAATTTCTAGATCTTCCTCTGAAGCTGAATATTGGGCTCTTGCATCTGCAACATGTGAACTCTATGGCTATCCTTTCTCCTCCATGACCCCTCTGTTTCTTATGACAAACCAGTAGTCCTCTATTGCAATAACTAGGGTGCTTTATACATTGCTGCGAACCTTGTCTTCCATGAGCGTACTAAGCACCCAGACATTGATTGTCATATCGTGTGAGAGAAATCCAATGATGATTTGATGCAACTCCTTGCTGTTCATACTTAGGACTGGTGTGCGACATATTTACCAAAGCTCTCACTTTCAAGCCTTTCATTCAATTCCTTCCCAAGCTTACCATGCACTTTCGGGTAGTGAATGATGACTTGTGGATAAAGTCATATAGTTAGTTACTAGCCATTAGTTCTATTATAACCAATAGTTCTATTATAATCAACTACTAGGAATAGCTAGTATACAATAAGGTGTATCATATCTCATAGACCCTCACTCTTCATGTTTATAAGCACAACTCCCTTGCAAATTCTCATAATTTTTAGATAAATCAGATTCATATCCTCAATTTTCTCTCTCAACATTGTTTCCTTTAACAAGCATCACTCCACTAAAGAGTCTTGGTCTCTTTATGTGAAGATTATTCGCCGTTGGAGTGTTCCAAGTTTTGGCATTCAAAGTTTCCATTTCTATTGGAAATTGTTTTGCTAGATAAATATGTAAGTTTAGGGTTTACTATTTTCTTTTCTTTCCTAATGCATATTATTTGTGTTTAATTGTTGTATTTTTGAGTGTAGGGTGGAACGATTCATACTTCAATTGAGAAAACTCTGATATAAAAGTTCACAAATGTCTTGAAAGAGGGTGAGGAGTATCAGATATCACATTTTGGTGTCGACTAAAATATTGGTAATTTTAAAATCACTACACATGAATGTTGTCTTAATTTTGAGCATGGAACTATTGTGAAAAGGCTTAAGGGTGTGTTTGTTTGAGATTTTTTCGGGAAAAAAATAATTTTTTTATCAAAAAAAATTAATTTTTGTATGTTTTGGATAATTTTTTAACAATAATTAGATTCTCAAAAAAATATATTTTTAGCTTTTTGGTAGAAGTGAAAAGAGTAATTTTTGAAAAAAAAAAATAATTTTTAGCTTTTTTACCTATATATAAAATTTAAGCTTTAAAATTAATTTTTTTAAAAGGTTGAAACAAATACACCCTAAATCTTGTAATATTCCCATATAAGGGTTCTTTTTTGTTCAAATTGATCAACTGATGGCAAATGATTTTGATTCATCTATTTCAGTAAGTAACTAAATTCATATATCTTTTTTTTTAGACAAAACTTTATTTTGTTGTTTCTAATTAACACTTTTTTCCTAGATATTATTAAAATACTAACTGATGTTGCCAATGAAAGGGACTACAAGAAAGGGGAAGAAAACCAAATTTAATGTTATTGAATTGGATGGATTTTGATCATCTACAGTAAGCGTATTTGTAAAGTGAGAAAGCGAGAGGTTTACCACTTTTAGATCAATAACTTCCATCATATGTGAGTCTAATCTATTGATATAAGGATAATTAATCCTTCACTTTTTCACTTTACAAACATATTCACTTTAGAAAATCCAAATCCAAATTGGAGATAGAAGGGTCAATTATTTATCTTCTTTCTCTTTTATGTTTTTTTTTTATTAAGGATGTCATTTACAATATTTAGGGTGTTTGTGAAAGATCTTTTTGTTAACTACTTTTTTATTGGTTGTCTCAGATTTAAGATCAATTGTGCTCCTTCCTATTCATATGTGGAAGAGTTGGATAGTTTTTTTTTTTGACATTTCATCCAACACAGTTGTCATGATCCAATTTATGACGGTCAAAACCTTTAGAGGTACCTTATAACTTAAGTGTAGTTGTTTCTTACTAATCGATTTATTATTGTCTAGACTAGTTGATATGGTTGTTTGTTAATTTTATAACATTGGCTACAATATCTTTCCTTTTGCAGGTAAGGTTGTTTTGCAGAGTGCTATGGATTCTATAAAATTGTTCTTTAATTGTGATGATCTTGCAATTGTGGAGTTTTGAAAATCGGTAATCTCAAATTTTATAATAGTAAATTGTCATTTATCTTTTAATTTCTGTTGTGAAAATGTCATTTTGAAGTCAAAATAAAATATGTTGTTATTAGATTCAATAGACATTCTGGCATATGCTCCCAAAACTTCACTTAATTGCAAGAAGCTCGTCAATTGAGACTGAAAGAAGATTTCGTTCGGAACAAAAGCAAGAAGATTATCAAAGAACTCAGAGATTGCAATGAGGTTTAGTTTCATTATGTTGTGTTCAATTTTTAATCATCTTTTATACATAACCAAATATGATAATGATGCAATAAGGCAATTTACCCTTACACAAAAATGTATTTCAATGATGTATGCAACCGTTAGGCTTTGAATGTTATTCCTACGTATGTAAAGTTTAATGTTTAATGATGTTATTATATGCATCATGTCTTAGTATATTTTGTAATGTGAAATTTCAATTTTTCTAAACTATTTTCTTGCATGTTCTATAATGTAGGTATAGAATCAAAATTAGATTTGTTGCATTCAATGTCATTAGTAATCTTTGATAGGGAAGGAACTTACGTAATAAACCATGCTCGGATACGTTAAATCTCTTATCATGGTTATTGATGATACTTCCTTTATGACTTTATTGAATGAAATTTTAGTTTATAAGCAAACTCTTTATTTCCTATAGTAATGTACGTATTTAAATAATGGTTTTAATTGTTTGTTCTTTGAAGTAGCTAGATAGGGGAAATTTCAAATACTCCAAATGAACTCCTAAACTTGGTTGGAAGGACTTTTGTGTTAAGGTGAAAACCTTTGAAAATTTAAACTTCGAAACACTCTTGCTTGGTGAAAAAAAAAAAAAAACGTCGGATAATAGCACATAGGGTTTGATAGTATCATGCATATTAAAATTTTTAATATTATAATATTTTGTATGATATTGCATATGATATTATATTATAAAATATAATATAATATTTATCCTCTTGCTACTGTGAATACTTCTAATCATAAGTAAACATTCAACAAAAAGTTAAAATTGTAATAAAATAAGAATTTAATTTAAATGCACTAACAATATAAAACAGTTTTACACTGTCAACCAATAGAAATAGTGAAAAGTGCCAACTTATACAAATAATCACCTATTATAATGAGGGACCCACCATGATTTCTCATTTTTCTCTATTTCTATTGGTTGATAGTGTAAAACTATTTTATACTGTCAGTATATACCAATTAAACTCATAAAATAATATTTTTTATTAATAATTTGATTATAAATTCAAAAATAAATATTATGATAATTTAAATATTTATTTTTTAATTATAATTATTTTTATTTGAATAAAACATAAAAAATTAATGAATGTATAATATTCTCTTTTTATTATATATTTTATCATTATTTACTTGATTTTTCATCATAATATACAAAAATAAAAGAAAATGATATTAAATAATAATATTTATTTTTTAAAATTAAAAATTATAGTTGAAATATTTATTTATTTTAAATATCATTTTACTTTTGTATATGATTATAATTTATAATAGATATTATTCATTACTAATTATTATTATTATTTATTTACTTTTAGTAGCTATTATGTTGATTTATACATTTTTATATTATTATAAATAGTTATTGTTATAAAAATGGTTTTTATTATGAAACATTTATTTATTGTGAGATATTTTTACTAACAATATTTACTTTATTTATTTATATATCTTATTATTATTTATTTATTTAATAGTCATGTTTATCTAAATATATTATAAAAAATATAAGATAAAAATAGACCTTATATATCACAAGCTAATCAAACACAATCCTATTTCCCTAGAGATGATTATCTATTATTTTGATTTATAAGGGCATTTTAATAGATAATATTCAACAATACATTACTTATATCAAATAATTGATAAAGTCATAATATATTGTATTAGCTTATCATATCATACCTAATATAGAATGTCATACGTACCGTTAATGCTTGATATACAATTACTTTAAAGATCATAAAAAAAAAAAAAAAAACCTGCAATGTCAAATTAATGTTGTTATTACTATTATTCTCTTTTGCAACTTTGAATTTCCAATTGAGCTTAAGCCCTCAATTCATTGCTTCATCTTTACAATGTATTCTGTAAACACAAAACTATATCAGAAACACTTGGATTATTTATCAAATTACACTATACAATTATGTTTATAAAACCGAGTTAAATGGAAATATTGACTTCTACGTTAAAGTGCTTATGAAAGTATTAATTTTAGTCATTATTTATATATTGTGTTTATTAGCAATTTTCCTCATCTTGCTTGCTCATGATGCAGAGTTTAATAACACATTTTCATGATTATTTCTAATTTCTAAATCATATACAATTCTAATCTTAACAAAATCTTTAATTATTCAAATATATTTAATTAATAAAATATTTATATATCCATATGACAATATAATAGAGTATGCAGTGTACAAATATGTTTGGTACACATAATTGGATAAGTCATGCAGAAAAGTACTAGGAAAAAATATTAAAATATATAAAAAAGAGGGATTATTATATGTTTGTTAACTTTTTATATTTTAATAGAGTAAAAATATTTATTAAAATACTATAATAAATAATATTTAATATAAATCTTAATTTTATATAATAAAAATTAAGAAATATTCATATTATATATAGAATATGAAATATGTAAATAATAAATTTTATTATAATTAAAAATGATAATTTTATTGCTATTTTATTTTCTATAAAATATTATTTTTTATTAGAATTATTTGCGATAGTGAAAGAAAATAATTTTTTTGATGATCAAAAGTTTAGATTAATGTGAAGGCTCGTCCAGTCTAAGATCAATGCATGTCTTTAGACTCATTAAGCACTTATAGATATACTTATAGATCACCTACCAATGGAGAAACTTAGGAATCAAAATCAAATTATGGTGATGCATCAATGAAGTTAAGCAAGTGAGCCAATCTGGTTGTGAGAAAGGAGAATATTATATAATATAGTGGACTAAACTACCTATGTGGTCTTCCAAATATACATATGACATCAATTGAATTATTGAAAGACTTGTAATATTAAATAAGTCCTTCAAAGATTTTAAGTTATATCAAGTTAGTCTTATTACAGTAAAAAATGAAGTGACAAATAGGTATTATAGTAACAGTTAAGAGATGAAAGTTGACATGTCATTTAAAATCTTTGGAAGCTTTATTTCATATCACACATTTTTTTTTGGGGGATGGGGGGGACTAAATTGATAACTCCTGAATTTCTGAAGGACCAAATTGGTAGTTTAGGCAATATAGTACCTTACAAAATGTCATTCCAAATATTGGATAATATTATAATTTTAATAAGTCTTATAGTATCTCTCTTTATTCGATTATGCATACCAAGCTACCCTTAATTCCTTTCATGAATACCTTTTACATCATATTATCATATGTCCAATAAAAGTCAACAAGGGTTAGCTCACTTGATCAAACTCATGCATTTTCATTACTTGGAATTAATTCTTGAATCCCTTGTTGGTAAATCATCTGTAAGTACCTATATAAGCAATCATTGAGTCTAGAGGCACGCTACAACCTTTGACTGAGTTGAATCTTCCTTTCAATCTAAAATTTCATATACCAAAATAATTTCATAAGAAAAAATATATAAATTCATAAATTATAAATAATGCCTCACAAACTGTGCTTATTAAGCTTTGTTTAAAGTATTGTAAGTAATAGAAGTGACGTGAAATGCCATTTTTATCTACCTTTATCCGCGTTTCCATCATTCACAGATTAAGAATAACATGCAAAACATCACTTTGGCCATTCTCGTACCAAATGCGATGATGTTGTAACTATTTTGTTTTTACCTAATCTTTGTTGGTTTGTTTTAACCTAATCTTATTACATGGGAAAAAAGTACCTAATATGAGATTATTCATCCTTAATTATGAATGTGTCATGTTACTCTTAATTATGTTGGTATCTTTTATTAAATACATTATATATTAACTAAGATGTCTTTTGATCATGAAATCTTATAAATATATTTACAAAAATTTACGTGCATCATATGATAATATTTAAAATGTGGTTTTTTTTCTTTAAAAAAAACTTTAAATACTGGATGATTATGAAAGATGAAAAGTTTATAGAGATATAAATAAGAGAAATAAAAAGTCAAAATAAAGTAAAGTTAAATAGATATAATTAAAAAACTCGAAAATTAACACAAATGTCAAAGGGTAATGATAGTCGAACATAAATGAAAAGAATAGAAACGTAAGTGTACAAAATTAAATAGTAGAAGAGCTTTTATATTACATGTTATAGATAGATGCCTCTTCAACGTTACTTAGAACACATCGTTTGACATCAGCAGTATCGGTGACAAAATCAAAACGCAAGAGTCAAAAAGATGTAGAGTCAACAAAAATCAAATGGTGAAACTGGTATGGATGTGAAGTAATGCATGTGTAAATATACACAAAAAAATTACCATAATGACAAATTTGATACGACAGTTTCTTGGTGTTATTAATCTTACATCATGTACAAATGTGAAGTAATGCATGTGTGAATATATACGAAAGTAATACAGACGATAAATTTGATATGAACAGCCTTTTGGTATTTTTAATCTCATATCATGCATTATCTTTTTCCTAAACGTTGAAAATCATAGTTTATGAATATTGATAATAATTAAAAGTAACTAAATTACCAAATGATCTAGCCTTTGTTATGAAACTAAAATAATTATACCTATCATAACTCTTGAACAAAACTTGGAAGCACCACTAACTTTTTCTGTAATGAACCATAAACGTTAACCTCCAACCATTAACACCCAAATCGCCACCTCTGAACCAGTTACCATGTTCCGACCGAAAAAACAAAAAAAAAACACCAGTTACCATGTGTGCACACTTCATTCCTTCTCCTCCTTCAGAAGCATTATGAAGAAAATCACTAGGATCCAATCATTGGAAATAACAGACCAAAATCCTTATGTACGAACTGAAGCTTTTTTTGCTTCAAGTTCAAGATATGTGGCATGAGAAAGAAGCCTCTCTCTCACTTACCATTACACTCATAGCCACTGAAAACAATTGGATGCACTCCTGTATTTCTGTGTGTACGACAATGAAAAATGTACTGGAAGCTGGGGAAGGGACAAAGACAACAAAAGACTGTATGTGTTTGTTTAGCAGTTCTGTGAAGATCTTCGAAAAACCTAACTTTTGAGTGTGTAATGATGAATGACTCTCAGAACTACTACAAATTCTGACAAATCAGGGAAGAAAAAACGGTTTAAGATCCCCGTGCACAACTAAAATGATGCCAGTCGGGGCTTCTGCAAATTCTCGTCTTTGTACAACAATCGCCGCTTCTTCGAACCATATCCTTGGTACTGGTAGATGATGCTGTAAAGGCACTGCCTCAGGCTTATGATGTCAAACATTTCTATGAATTTTAAATCCGCAACCCTGGATTTAGCACCAGCAAATCGTTTGTACTCCTCAAACACAGAAGACAAGCACCAATTCTGCAATTTTCGCAGGCAACCAACAAGGCAACCTGTCCTATGCTGCATAAAAGAAGAGAAGATCCCTTAGAATGAATAATAATAATCATCATCATCGTGAGAAGATAAATCTGCAAGTCACTATATACCTTTCCTCGTTTGCAATGGATTAAAACTGGGTGATTTCTCACATCTGAAACCAGAAAAAAGTGAAGGATTCAAATATCTAATAAACAGAGAGAAGCATCAGCAACAAGCGCACACATAAAAAACTGCATCTCAAAGTTGAATGAGACTATTGTAATTCGGTACCAATTAATACTTTCAGAGCCTCCATGATGGAATCCTTGAGAATAGGTAAAGAAACCTCCTGCAAATACAAAGGCTTGTTAGCTAAGGAGGAGAAAACATTCAGTACACAATCCATATGCATCAAATTTCATGAGCATCCATCAAGTGTTTTCCTAGTTTAATGCAATCATAACATTAAAGGCAGTGTTCATACGCACAGCCAAATCTACAAAAGCTTTTGCAACTACTGTGCTGTAAAATATTCTCTTGACACCAAAATTCAGATTTCCTTTTTCATAAATAAACACCCCCCCCCCCAAAAAAAAAAAAGAGCTAACAATCAAATAACTAAGATTTCAAACAATTGCCAACATTTCAAAACTATCAGCAAGCAGTTCGAAAAATTATGTGCTAAATCTTATTATTATCATATGATTAAAAACACATGAACAAATTACACATATCTCGCCATACAACACGTTTCAATTCAACATAGCTAATGAATATGAATGCAGACAGCACAGGACAAAAGCAAAACCTACCGTCTTCCCCTCGATTCCAAATTGAAAGAGCCGAATATTCTGCGATCGAAGGAACTCCAGATTTTCTTCCGGATAGGGCTCAGGACACAAGTATCTGCACCAATTTGCAACCTCATACATAAGTTCCAGGCCACGCATTTAAGAACAATAACAAAAACACATAATAAATACACACTATAACATAATCTGTGAAAAATTCATATTTTCCTTGACGTTACAATTTTCCTCTTGAAACAAGGGGGTGCACATTATGACAATTGACAAAGTTCAATTTTTGTGCGTGAAAAAATAATAAATGAAGAAGAAAGAAAGTCCACCAACTTGGGATTTCATGAATCTTTAAATTACATCCAAAAGATGAGGTTTTGGAGCTGAAAAGAGCTCATTCTTGTTTGTTTGCTAAGAAAACTCCCCCCACATTGTGAAACACAAAGAATTCAGATAAAACCTTCACCCAAAACGCGAAAGTTTCAGTTTTTATTATTATAAAAAAATTTAAGAAAATAAAATAAAAAGTGGGAAAAATAGGGAGAAAACTAACATGACGGATCGAAGGTCGAGGGTTTGGAGGAAAGGGAAATTGGAAGGGGTCGGGAAGCTGGATCGGAAAATGCAGTCCTCCACCATTGAGAAATTCGGCGGCGGGACCAAAACGGCGTCGTCCTCGTCTCCGCTATCAACCTCCACTATCATTCCCATTCAAAAAAAAAAAAATCGCTTTTTCAAAAACACTCAAATTTTCTGTTTCTCTCTCCTCTCTCTCTTTCTCTCTCTAAAAATCGAGATGCCAATGAATCAACGAATGGTATTGGAATTGAAAGAGAGAGGGATTCTTTGAATCTGAATTTTGCTGTTCCTTACGGTTTGGGATTCTGGGTATATAAAGACGGGAATGGTGGGGTTGAAGGAGCGAAACGGCGCCGTTTGGAATGGGTTAGCGAATTCCTGCGATTCCAAAACGGCGGTACAACTAGATTGCTTTGCTGTTGGCAAAGGCCCTCGGTGCGGCGAAAGTGCAGAGAACGTCGCTTTTTTTATTCATATTTATTATTTATTATTAGGGGGTTTCTAGAACTAGCTCTTCTATTGATTGCAAATTTACAAATGGTTAATTGTAATTTATCTTCTATATTATAAATTATATGAATTTTATTTTTAATATTTTAAAAATATATTAGTTGATATTTTGTATTTTCATGGTATATATTTTAACATTAAATAAGTATATTATACTCCTTTAAATTTTTGGATCAGGTATGAATTGACTCCCTAAATTTTTTAAAATATGTAATTCGATATCCTGTATTTTTATTTATAATTGGTGAAAAAATCAATAGAAGGGATCAAAGTGCATATTGTGAAAAATACAAGATATCGAGATGTACATTTTTAAAATATTAAGAATAAAATATACATAATCTATAATGTTAAAGAATAAACTGTAATTAACCCTTTACAAAATACCATTTTTTTTCCACTCAAATATTATGTGTGCATTTATTACCTCTTTTTTTTTTTTAATATAGTATATAGTATATATATTAATACTCCTTCCATTTTATATTAGTTGTCACTTTTGTACAAAAACATATAAATTAGAAAAGGAGATTAATTCATCATATATTAATACTATAAATAATTTTATATTGTTAGCCAATAAAATTCGAGAAAAGTGACAAATCATATAAGGTGGTTATTATAGCAATAATTATCTAACATGACATGACAATTTCTTAAAATTTTATTAGTTGATAATATAAAAATATTTTATATTATCAATATATATAAATTATTTTTTTAATAAAAAATTTAAAATTAAGGTTTATTTATAAAATTATTTTACTTATATAAATATTTTTACTTAATTTTTAATTTTTAATATTTATTTATATCAATTTATTAATATTAATAGTGTTCAAATCGATTGCTAAATTGATTAAAAAAATTGAAAATAGATCAAAATTGAAAAAATTTGAATTGGTTTTGTTTTTGTTTTTTGAAAATCAATTGGATTGAATTTAATTTTTAAAATGAATCTAATTTAAATAAAATAATATCATAAGATATAATTTTTATTGTTAAATTTATATTTTTATTTACAATAATTTTAATTTATCACATAATATTTTTTATTTTTTTATTATTTTCACTTAAATATTATTTTATGCATATTAAGTAAGTTATTTTTATTTTTTTTATTTATTTTATTAACTTAAATTACTTTTAGTTTGTAATATTTTAAACTTCAAATTTTCTTTTCTCAAAATTTGATTAAACCAATCAAATTCAAATAAAAAATGTAGATGTTAATCCTCTGTTTTTTTTTACCCGAAATTTCATATGCAGCAAAAAAAAGGCCAAATTGATAAAAAAAAAAAAAAGTAAAAATTAGTTTAAACTGAATCAAATTTAAAATTTAAACTAAACTGAGCCAATACAAATTAATATAAATTATATTATTTGAATCGTTTAATATTTTTACTCAAAATTAATTCAAATCGAATCGCAAATTCCCTAATTAATATCACATCATGTATTTCAATTAATTGTAAATTGTGAATGATAAAAGTAGAAAATTAACAATTATGCATCATTGATATGTGATAATAACAAGTACAAAATGGTTGCCTAGATTGAGTTGCAAAATATTATGGCATGTGATTGACTCTTTGATAATTGATGAATAAGTAAGTCCTATAATTTCATTTCATCTAACTATCCTCATAATTTTTGTTAATAATCCTGGCAAAATAGCACTTGTCTAAAAAAAATTAGAAAGAATATTTATGAGTCTAATTATTTGAACTAATTTTTACGACATCAAATAAGACGCTGACTCCTGAAATAGGTGTTCAAGGATATAGAACACGATTAAAACACTATATCTAAAATTGTTTTTTATTTCTCTTACGGTGTTCCATTTTATTTTGTGTTTTTATGTGAAAAATTGTCACTTTCAAGCATGTAATTATATCAACAATTCAAATAACATATATCAGTAGCTGTTTTTCCAGGAAGATGATCAATATCAAGAATATTTTGCACCTAAGATGATATATAAGAGTGACATGAAACAATAATTCAAAAATAAAAAGAGTTGACATGAAACAATTATTTAATACAGAAAGTGTATTATTGTGACTGACGCGTCATTGATGATTTCAGCGATAATTAGTATAACTTGAGGTATGAAATTGATTTATGATATAAAATATTCCGCACATTCAAGTTTGACACAAACTTGACCTCTTTGTTAAAGTATTTACTAATGCTTGGTGGTTATTGATTGATGGCTATGTAAGTATTTATATAAAAGATTCAAGATGTACCCTTGAATTGAAGGTAGCTGTTTATTTCACCTAACTGCCCAATTCATCAAATCTATTCAAGTGGTTTTTGGGCTTCGATTCTGGCAAGATTTGCGGTTTTGCGGTGGCTTTGATAGAAAAACATGCTCAACGAGAGATAATTATTTGAGATATGCACTTTTTTAACTTGGGGTCGTTTGATTTGAAGTAAAAATGTGACGAAAAATTTATCGACTAATTTTTAATATAATTTTATTGATAAATCTAATTCTTACTTTTTTTTATCTCTCTAATTTTATCTCAATCCAAACTAACTTTGGGTTGAAGTTTTGAAGTGATGCATGATGAGATGTTAACTCCATCGATAACTATGACACAAAAAGGGCTTGATTTTTGTTAAGATAACAATAAATGGAGTTGAAAATAAATTTACAATCATATATAATAATAAGATGGGTAGTATTTAAAGGCCATTATTGTTAGAGAGCCATAAATTTGTTATATTTATCTTAAAATATTTAAATTCATACTATTATGTAAAAAGAAAATTTTTACTTTGGTGCTTAATTTTTTTAAAAATTATCATTGTTAATTGTTTATTGAAAATTCAAAAATAAATATAAAAGATAATAAATATATAAATAAATCTTATTATTTATTTGAATATTTAAAATAAATATAAATAATAAACTTACGAATATATCATGTTATCTATTTAATTATTTATAAAAATAGAAAAAATTAAATAATTTTTTCATCAATAGGAGAAGTATGCTATATAAAACAATTCAAGAAATTTTTTTGACAGAATCTATGATTTAAGTGCGTTACATTAGCCCCCTTCAATAGTTGACAGAATTTGCGGTTCGAATTCTTGCTTGGCATATATATATAAAACTTTGAATAAATCACCAAGAATCCTTTAAATCAAGTAATGTAATGATTTAAGGGGAAAAATCTTCTATCTTATATAGTACATTGTTATGATATATTGTAAAACTGAAAAAATTTATTGAATTTTGGGAAACTTCGGACCTTCTTGTCCCCTGCTATTTTTGGAGTACTGAATTCTTTTACATAATTTTTTTTTATATTTCTTCTTATAAAAAGGTAATCAACGAATAATTAGTCTTTATTTAAATTTCGTTAAACAAATCAAATTGTTTAAAATGTTTACGACTAGTATGAAAACCATGATATCGTAATTTATTTATTTTTTAATATAGAAGTGTTTTTCTGGGGAAAAAATAATTCAAAATAAAACGATGAAGATTGGTAGTCAAAAGAATTGTATTGAACGGTCAAAGGTAATGTGATCGAAGCGTTTTGGTCACTAGATTTGACCCCTTTTCCCCACGAAAGCAGCCCAAATGGAAAAACCGAAAAAGGAATTGGAAAGAAGAAATGCACTCAAAAGAAGACAAAAATCTTAGGTGGTGTTTGGTTTGCCATTTTCTATTTCCATTTTCAGTAAAAACAAAAAATAGGAGTGAAAATATGTTTGTGAGGGTTGTTTTGAAAATATTTCCAGAAAATATTTCGTAAAATGTTTGGAAATTTGAAAATGTCATATCCACATTTTCATCTTTTCATGTTTGATTGTTGAAAATATTTCCTACAAAAGCGCGGTGGCATTGCGGTAAATAACTGAAACTCTCTTCTAATCATCCTCCGTGAGCCGCGTTCGATCCGCGCGGACGATGTTATTTTTTATGTCAAACGCACTCTTTCACTAATCTATTATATATTATTTATGACAAACCATGGCACGCCCGTGTTGGCAGCGCAGGTGGTCATGTGTTGACTCTGAAGGGCCTGGGATGCGGGTTCGAATCTCCCCCATCCCACCTCCATTATTTTTATTCATCATTTAATTTTTTCAAAGGGACAAAAGAAATAAAAAAGGACAAAACAACAACAACAGGTTGGCAGCGCAATTGGCTCATGCTGAGTATACAAAGTTGATGTTGAGTGTTCGAACCCCACCATCCCATTTTTTTTATTTTTGTCAATTATTTAATTTTTTTAAAAGAAAAAAAAGGACAAAACAAAAGGGATAAATCAAACATTTTTATTGATGTGGTAATATATAATTGAATACCTGTATAAAATATTTTTACATTGATAGTTTATATAATAAAATAATACTAACTATAGTATTTAAATATTTATCGATATACAAATCAAAATATAATAATTGATAATGATAATTAAATAATTTTAAAAGTGAGTAATTTATTTTATTCTTAATCTTAATATTTTATAAAATTATTAATTATTTTAATAAATAATTTTAGTAAATGAATAAAATATACAAATGGAATATACATCATTTTTATTATTGAATAATAAATATAATTTTGTTATCTCAAATTTGATTTTAAAAATTATATTTTATAAAACAAACAAACCAAACATATTTTCATTATTTTCACTTTTTCAAAACAGAATATACTTTTCTAAACCAAACGCATTTCCTGAATTCAGAAAATCTGAAAATGAAAATCTTTTCAGAAAATGAAAACAGAAAATGAAAACAGGAAATATTTTTACAAACCAAACGCACCCTTAAATATTCAAAAGATTCTAGACCTAAAGAAGAAGAAAAGTTGTTTTGTATTTAGCGTGGAGTGGAAGTATGGACCAAGTATTAGAATTAACGCACCTGTACCATCACCACTTTTGACTGAGCTGCTGCTTTTTTAGAAGAATGTCAATCCGTCAAAAGAAATGGGAAAACCATATGACAAGGTGAATTCAAGCCAGACAACCATATACATATCTTCTTCTTCTTTTTTTGTCAAAATTACATCTATTCTTAGAGGCAATTTTATTCATCGAATAGAATCATTTGAGCAGTAAAGTTTTTCCTTTCAAATTTTAACATAATTATATATCTAATTAAAGCTCAAATTAGAATAATCCTTTGCTAGTTAATCTACATTGACTCCTGCCAGCTTTTCTACCATATATATATTTAATATGAAAGAATATATTTATATAAATTTTCAGATATGATTAGAATAATAATATAGTTTATTTTTGTATACAACAATAGAAATAAAAGTAGAATTTAATTTTGATATATTTTGTAAAATTCTTTTGTCCAATCATCTAACACGTTATTAAAATTGTTTAACTTTCACTATAATTATTTTAAAGATTATATAAAAGATATAATTCATTAATAATATAAAATATTTTATATTAACACTACATCAAATTAATCGTATAATAATATAGTTGAATACCTTAATAGTATAAAATATTTTATATTAACACCATATTAAATTAATCTTATAATAATATAGTTGAACACCTTTAATTTATATACTGTATAAACTTTCTTTCTTTGTTTTTGTGGGCCAGGAAACAATTTCTTTTTTTGGTCATGGATACTGATATAAGCTTGAGTTGCCTTGCCTTGTGTTGATGGGTGGAATGAGGAAGTGGGCCTGTACACATGGGCCAAACCTGACCCAAGGAGCCCATTAAGACACCAAAATATCAATTTAAAAATGGAAATGGTTGGATTTGGATAAGGGATAAGGTTTTGATATGCATGTCAGCCAATGAGGTGAGAGGAGCTTCAACAGCCACAACCTTGATCTTGCATTGAAACCAATGGAAGTACTTAGCCACTCCGGTCCCTCATATGAGCCACTCTGTGTAGCAACTCTTTGTGCTGTTTCACACTTCACTTGTTGGAATTAAGAAAGTAAGGCCATGGCAGCAGCTTCTCCAATGGCTAGCCAGCTCAAGTCCAGCTTCACCAGGCCACTGGTCACACCTAGGGGCCTCTCTGGCTCTTCCCCACTCCACCTCTTGCCATCTAGAAGGCAATTTAGCTTCACTGTCAAGGCCATCCAATCTGAGAAGGTTGGCTACTTCCTTCTATATGCATGTCTAGCTCTCTATGCTTAGTTATCACTTGCCTATTCAAGTTTATCTAATTAGTGTACTGCTCATGCATGTATGCGCAAGTGTGAATGATCCTTTTATTTTTTTCTGCCTCTTTTCTAACATAACTTATCTCATGGATTGCTTCAATCGTGTAATGAAATATGATAGAAATACACCATATACCATAGTGTAGAAGCCCATTGTTTCGTTTAATTAAAAAAAACCCGTCCCAAGTAAAAAAAAGTTACTTTAAAGTGAATTTATTTGTAAAATAAAAAAAAATAGCAAATATGTTATGACTTCGATGTGATTTATTACACTCTCTCTTCATTTTAAATATCGTTTAAGATTTTTCACAAGAATTAAGATATTATTAAATTGGCACATAGTCTATTTGAATTAAATTTCTCTTTTTCTCTTTTTATTTACTCTCTTCAATCTCATATCTTTTTTTTTTTTTCCTGCATTAAATGGGATAAGAATAAAATTAGAACAAGATAATCAATACTTCCTTAAAATTTTTAAATAATAGATAATTCTAGATAATTTTTTTCCCCCAAATGAACATTTAAAAGTGGATGGAAAGAGTAATTTAACAGTGAATAGGCTCTTATTTTTCTCATTTTAGAAGAGATTTAGATTAAACCACTAATTACTGGTATTTTGTTGTTGTTGCACTTGCACTCCACTTTTATTTGGCAGCCAACCTACCAAGTGATTCAACCAATCAACGGCGACCCATTCATTGGAAGCCTTGAGACTCCAATTACATCAAGCCCCTTGGTTGCATGGTACCTCTCCAACCTGCCAGCATACAGAACCGCAGTGAACCCACTGCTAAGGGGTATCGAGGTGGGCTTGGCCCACGGGTTCCTCCTTGTGGGCCCATTTGTAAAGACCGGGCCTTTAAGGAACACCCCTTATGCTGGGGATGCGGGCTCTCTTGCAGCGGGTGGGCTTGTGGCGATCCTCAGCATCTGCCTAACAATCTATGGCATTGCATCATTCAATGAAGGGGAGCCATCCATTGCACCGTCATTGACCTTAACGGGCCGCAAGAAGGAGCCCGATCAGCTGCAAACTGCTGAAGGTTGGGCCAAGTTCACAGGTGGATTCTTCTTTGGTGGCATCTCTGGTGTTATTTGGGCCTACGTCCTCCTTTATGTCTTGGACCTTCCATACTTCTTCAAGTGAACAACTTAGCCTTGTCTCTTTTGTTTTCTACTATATTCATTTCTCAGTGAATGTACAAGGAATGGATGATTTCTATGTGGACTAGAGATGGATGTAGTGTACATGCTGTACTTTGTGACTCTCACTTTGTTACAATGTTTAATTCTCCCTCATGTTCTGGTCATCCTTTTTATAGAATTAGTGAATTACAAATGGATGAGTACTGAGTAGCATGCATGGATAATGAACTTCCCAAATAGCATCCAACTTATTCAAGCAACGTTGAATTGGATTTTTTTTAGTGAGTTCTAAGATGGTAATATGCATATGCATTATATCTTTCTACATTTCCTCACTGAATCTAAATAAGTAGAGCAAATCAGATTGGGCTAGCTTATTTTAGGTTTTAAATATTTTATAATCAGAAGTTTTTTAAGACAGTTTTTATTTTTTATTTTTTAAACAAAAAAGGGAAATTATTTTTCTTAAAATGATCAGAACCAAACATGCATTCATAGTTAATGGTTAATCCCTAAGAAAACAATTGTTTGTTCTGTTTGGGTTGGTGCCGTCTTACTTTGCATTGGATTTAGAGACACATTCCTATATTAGCTAGGTGGAAAAAAATACATTTTAGAGTTGACATAAAGCAATATATACTAGGATTAATTACAAACTGAGAGACAATAATCTCGGTTTATGCATTTACATACAAATTTAATCATGACTGGCATTATTGTAAATGCAACTCACCATAATATATATGTAAATATAACCTCAACAATGAAATTTTGCTTGCATAGTTGCAAGTTTCTAGTTCATCATATATCATACATGAAATACAAACTTTAACTAATTAGGAGAAGGCTTGATGGGAGAAGATGGTGCTTCATGTTTTGGGTCCAAATTAGAGACCTCGTACTGCTGCAAAGATTGAGAAGAAAGGGAGAGCAGCTCAGGGGGTATGAGATGATCCCATCCCCTCATGGGGTCAGCAGAAGCTGCTGCAGTTGTTGTAATACCATCCCAACCAATATGTGTCACATGCTGCACATCTGTTGGACACCCTATTTCCATGTCCATTTCAAGTTCTTCCAGCTCCTCATCTTTCTCCACTACAAACATATAATCCACAGATAAATCAAGTGACCATAACATTAAACCATCATGTCAATTACTATAACAGTGTTGTTATATGTACATAGCTTCTATCCGTATCTGGAGACACCTAGACTCAAATGCACTTAAATTTTTCTTTTAAAATTTTATATTTTATTTATGTCTTACCTCACTTAGTCACATGGTGTCTAGCTAGACAATGTAAAAAAAAAGTATGTATGCATAATATTTCACTTACTATAGACATGTATGTGCAAGTTTGGTAATAGCTTAATTTTGGGAATTTTTTTTTTTATATTAAATTGTCTAGAGAAACTTTTAATTATAAGTTGTTTTGAACTCAAAATAAGCTTATCTAAGCACGCCTATACTCACCAAACAACTGAGAGATGTTCTTGAAACCCTTGAACAACCTATTGAAGCCGGTGGATATGTTAGGCTTTGGAGCATTGTCAAGGAACCTTAGTGAGTTCTTCATGCTCTCACCAGATAAAATCTCTGAATCCTCAATGCCTTTAGATCGTTCTAAATTTATCATGTAATTAATAGCAAATTAGATGGAAATGAAGCACTTTATATATAATTATGTGTTATAAACTTATTTATAATTAAGTCTTGACACACTAGGCTCTTGGTTATATATATATATATAACAAAAGAAATTTTTTTTCAATAAAAGGATGATATCAAATTATAATTTATGAGACAGAGAGAGAGAGAGAGAGACTTATTGCATCAGCTGGTGTGTTATTGACTGATCTTGATCTTCTTGGCTGTGGAACACCTACAGCAACGCTGGCCTCAGAGATACAACCAGCAGAGAAGGGAAGAATGACAAGCCTCTCCATTCTTTGTCTCATTTTTTTTGTCAAAGAAGAAGATCAATTGGAATTGTTGTTTCAGCAAGCAAAGATGCAACCCTGAGTTGAGATTTGACAAGTATAACAATATAACATATAGCTATAGGCTATAGCATGGTTGTTGTTAATGTTATTATATAATCATGATGCACATCACAAAAGGGCACTCACTGCCTTTCCCTTAAATTGAATTTGTTGTGAAGCATGTTATTATTACGTATAGAAAGTCAAGCTACATATTATTTAATTAGTCCGTTTGGTAGGTGAAAGGGACATACAAATAACATGATAAGGGTATGTATGTTTGGGGTGTTTAGGCACATATTGTAATGTATATAACACTATCAAAATCTATCAATTCACTTTATATGTCTCTAACGAACACCATGCCACCTTGAAAAAGTTGGTTGAGTAGTGAGTGGCTAAACGAAACCAATCACTATGCACGAGATCAGATCACATAATTTTTCCCTTCAAGTGCTCTCCATAGCACATACTTTTCTTCACTCACCTCTCTTCTACAATAAGTCATCAACAATTTCTTTTCTTTTTATTTTCCCTTCATCTATGTTTTAGTTGGTTTATATTATAGTATACATTTCGTATTTTCAAAATATAAGCCCTTACCCATGTTCCTTTTTGTTTACTTGTTTTGGACTCGAACTAGAAGTAGTGCATCTCAAGCGAACTTTCGAATGAATCTCCACCTCCTAGCGATGGAGACCATATTTCTTGAATTCAAAGAAGAAATGCATCATTGATTGTAGGAATGGAAAATGGGTTTGTTGAAGGCAGCAGGTTGAGTTATCTGCCTTCACTTACTAAATGTGATGTGTGCTGATTAACGGAAGCTTAGCAAAGTTGATAAAGCTTAGATAAGTTCTTACTCCATTTTTTTTCTTAATTATAAATTATAAATTTACGAGTATAACAAATCCATATTCATAATACTATCATGTCTATACTTATAATGACCAACTGTTCCTTAATGTTAATAAAGCACTCAAAATAATATTTGTAATCTTGTCTTTATCTTAACCAACAATGTTGCTCTATGATTGGCGTAAATCAATAAAGTACTGATTGTGTCGATAAAACTATGAGAATCAACTCAGCCTACAGGAGGATAGAAGTAGAAGCATCAAATAATTCTTAAGCTGTGTCTTATTTTCAACGAACACAGCAACTTAAATAATAATACAAGCTCAATGCGTCCTTTTCCACATAGTGTTTCTGACCAACCGAGCCTGTAAATAATTATAATTTTAAGAGTACAGATCAGCCGAGAAGTTAAAACATGCAGAACAATAAATTGATAAATGAACAACACATAACATTTATTTCTTCCTCGTCCAAAACATGATTTAAAAGTAGGGAAATGAAAAACTCCTCTAAAGGGAATTTATGAGTTTATCTCTAAAGTAAAAAAAGTAAGGATGTATCTACCCTTAAATTATTTAATAAGTTATTAATAGGACATATTTTATTAATTGAGATTAATTCTCATATATTAATAATATAAAATAATTTTATATTACCAATTAATATAATTTTAGAAAAATAATAAATTATGATAGATAATTTTGTAGTGAATAATTATCTATCATAATATGATAATTTTTTAAAATTATATTAATTGACAGTAAAAAATTATTTTATATTATCAATATATATAAATTATTCTCTTATTAATATAAGGTGAATACATTTTTTTTTTTCATTTAGAGACAAGTTCACATTACAAGAGTGAGATCCTAAAAAATATAAAGGATATCAATGCCTTTTCTTCTCTTTAAGATTATAAACCGTTATGCAAATTACTACATATTTCAATTGTTTCAATTTAACCGTGCCAAATTTAACAACTGTTTCCGTCTTTTACGCCTGAGATCACCATGCTTTGGAACAAATAGTCTTAGCGTGTGTTTGGTTTAGCGTCTTGTTCGCCAAACCTTGGTTGAATTGCCCTACTATTATGTTCGGGGTTTTTGCGTCATGGTTGTATCAACGGGTTTTGCAATTGAAACATCAGTCAGCACCGAAGCAAGAATTTGTTGCTTCTCCATTGGAGGGCTCAACATTCAATGCTCATGCAAGATTTATGTTGCTATTTTATCCTTGAAACATCAAATGATTTCTTTTCTTATTTTTTCTTGTATTTTATTTTATACACATTTTAGTAATTATACATTCAAAAGTGATTTCAACTAACAACATTTAAACAATATTTATTCTATCATAACCACTTTTGAAATAAAAATTTTCAAATATAAATCATATTAACACCAATCCAATTTTGATATCAATTTTGTAGAATCAAATTGGTGCAAACTCCAGTTAGCAAACTCTAATCCAAAAACACGCTTAGATTTCCTGTTGTTAAAAACAAGAAATTACAAGACCTTGTGACAGAAGGCAGATAAATAAAGAACTTTCGCCAGAGCTCGCTTGGCTTATATGACCTTGAGCATGGCATCAAAATGGTTAGGTGAGTCCTGTGTTAGAATATACAAACATAGTAGGACATAAGACAGGACAGGCTTTTTGACTTTCAATTAATATACTAATAAGGGTTGGGTGTGATTTCTCTAAGCCCTCACTAAGATTTGCCATGCCTGGATCTTCGAATGGACAACCTTCTGTCCTCCTCCTGAACTTTCTGCTCATCAAGAAAAAGGGGGAGAAAAACATTTCAATCAAATTCTTGTCAACCCAAAGTTGATCACCGAGCTGGACATAGGTGGGAAATACAAATAACATCCTATTCATTTGAAGAAAAGGAAAATCACATACAATATTAATGCTTTGTATTGTTGTAAGTATTTGATATACAAAGCTGATAAGTGATTAAGTTCAACAAATTTTCATCTCGCAAAGATGACCATAACTGTCAGAAGTTGCTTCAACAACATTTTTTTTTCACTTTTTTTTTCGCAATTTTTCCCACTTTATTCTTTTTTAAATTTTAATGCCACTGAGTACTTTCAATTAAAAACTTTTAATTTTTCCTCCTATTTTCCTATAACTTTTGCCGGCTCTTTCATTTTTACTAATTTTCTTATCTCTCTCTTTTTGTTAAAACTTTTTTTGAATGAAGATTCACTTTAGTCCCGAAGTTGTAGGCATGTTTCACTTTAATCCTTGAAATTAAGAAATTAACTGTTTAGTCCTTAAAATTGTAAATCATATATCACTGTAGTTCTTGATTTGCAAAAATGACACATGATTTGGAGATTAAAATGACATATGATTTGCAACTTCAGAAATTAAAAAGTTAATTTCTTAATTTTAGAGACTAAAACAAAACATGCCTATAACTTCAGGAACTAAAGTAAACCTTTACTCAATATTTTTGAAATTTTAGGTGTACTTAAGGGGCTGAGTAGTTTTAGGCTACCTACTACTCTAACTCGACATTCTAGGCCCTTGTAGAAAATAAGCCAACCTAGCCCAGTCCTAATCTGCCTTAGCCCAGCGTAAGCCAGGCCCAAATGAGTGCTAAATACAAAAACTCATTTTTCATCATGATAATAATGCTAGAGTTATAAAGCATACCCATTCCATCTTTTGATTTAGTTTCACAATAGAACATTCATCTAATCGGATAATCTACTTCATCGACACTTTGTACAGGCATACATGAAAGATGATATCTACATTGAAATTTTTGTCAGTCTAACATATGGTAACAGAATCAATACACAAATTGGGATCTCATAGTAAGTTAAAACAAAATAGTAGAAGATATAAACCACGGATTTAAAGTAACCTGGAACCAGTGGCTTAGAACCAGATTCCCTTGCTATCATTTTTCCTTCACTGCTACAAGGCTCAGATGGACTGATTAGTTAAGATGTACATGCCAAAGAATGAAGTTATGAAGAGCGGTTCCAGAACATCATGACTGTATTGTAGATTTGGCAATTATTTATGAGATATTTTGCCTTTGGTCACCAATAATCTCCACAAGAGCAACTACCATGCTTAAAATGATGGAACCTATGAATATCTCTCACAATCATTTCTCGTTCTAGAAGCTGAGAAGCGTACTTGATGAAGTTATGGCAATCAGTACAAATGCGGAGGTTCTTCATAATTCGAATTGGTGTCCTAGGAGCAGTGTTAATGATGCCAAAGACAACTGCAAGCTTTTCACTGTGATGACCAATAAGTACTTCCCCTTGTTCTTCTTCTACATCGTGCATGACCAGCTTGACATCAAGGGAATAACCAATTTCCTTCAACCTTCCAATTAAATTGTCTAGATATGAATATATCTCCTTGTCCTGCGGGTGAGACCTATCTCCCATGACAAAAGTGTGGATTCCATCCCTTAGCTGAATCCACGATTGACCTGGCTGCTTCTTGACACCTCTTTGATGCATCAAACTCCTTACCTTGGCGGCCTCGTCCCATCTATGATCAGAAGAACACATATTTGATAGCAAAACATAGGATCCTGGATCAGATGGTGCAAGTTGAAGTAGGATATCAGAAACCCACTTTCCCATCTCAATATTTTTATGAAGTCGGCAAGACGATAAAAATGATTTCCATACAGAAGTCAAGTGAGAGATACCATTTTCAAAGATAAAGTTTTTTGTCTCAATTAAGTGACCTGCTCGGCCATAAAGATCAACCATAGAAGTGCAATGTTCAACTCCAGGATTGATGCAATAAACATCTTTCATCATCCTAAAGTATCTGTAGCCTTCATCAAGCAGCCCTATATGGCTGCATGCATTTAAAACCCCTAAAAATGTAACCTCATTTGGTGTAATACCTTGATTCAATATTTCTTCAAAAAGACTAATTGCCTGCCTCCCTTGACCATGCAGTGCACAGCCAGATATCATTGAAGTCCATAAGACAACATTGGGTTCAGTGATTTGTCTGAAAATCCTCCAGGCATCATCCAAGCTACCAGATTTAGAATACATATCAATTAAGGATGAACCAAGATAAGCATCAATTCTGTGCCCAATTTTCTGAATGTAGGCATGCATTTGCTGACCAAATTCCAAGATTCCAGCATTAGCACAAGCAGAAATAACAGTTGTGACAGTCCGAATTTCCACCACAACCAGTTCACGAACCATTAACCTGAAAGATTTTAAAGCATCTTCATACTTGCCATTCCAGACATAACCAGAAACCATTGAACTCCATGAAATTATTTCTGCCTTTGGTTTCTTGCAAGTAACTCCAGTTCCAGCATTCCCTATTCTCAGAAAATCCAGAGGCACATCTCTGAGAATCATAGATGCCTTATCCATTCTCCCACACTTGCAATACATTTCTACAAGTGAACTCCTTACAAACCCATCATCATTAAAACCAAATTTCAAGGCCTGCCCATGAAGTTGTCTCCCAAGCTCCACAAGTGGCAAAGAAGAAGCCAAAATAAGAGCAATGGAGAAAGTGGCCGCAGTGAACTCAGTCCCAGATTCCACCATACAATAGAGCTGATCCAATGCAAATCTTTCATAACCACATTGCATCAGCCCATCTATGATTGTATTCCAACTCACAACATCCTTGTAAGGCAAGTTCCTGAACATGTCAAGAGACTTCTCTGCATCTCCCGTGCGCAGATATGCGCCAATCATTATATTCCATGAAACAACATCCCTCTCATTCATCAACTCAAACAACCTCTCTGCATATCCAAAAGCCTTGCACTTCAAGTAAAGATCAAGTATAGAGTTCTCCAGCACAACATCACCATCAACCCCACTCCTCAGTATCCAACCATGAATCCCCTTACCCAATGGAAGATTCTTCTCAACTGAACAACACTTGGATACACTAGACAACGTATACTGATTTGGGCAAGCACCCTTTTCCTGCATGTCCCTGAAAAGGGCAAAGGCCACATCTGAGGAGCCAGTTGTAGCAAAACCAGATATAAGGATGGTCCATGTGTGAGTGTTTCTATGGAGAATTTCATCAAACAGATTCTGGGCACATTCCAATTTGTTGTGTTTAACATAGAGGTTTAAAAGATGGTTAGCCATGTTCAAAGTTTGAAGAGAACCGTTCTTGATGGAGTAGGCATGAAGAGCACCTAAGGGTGGTGGTGGTGGTGGTGGTGATGGTCGGGCATTGGAATTGGTGGAGTGAAGGAGTAGTGAGCATGAGTGGCGCCAAGGGGAGTGAAATGGAGTGGTGGCAATGTGAGAATTGGTCAATGAAACTTGAGAGACATAGTTGGCGTATTTCCCAGAACAAGACACAAGGCCACGATAATAACCCATGCAAAACCAATGTCATTCTATCAAAACGTTGTGTAAATAATGTGTTCACCCAACTTAGCTTTGCTATTTTAGTATAACCAAAGTCTGGTTCATCTTGACTAATCTAATTACAGTTATCGGCTCATAATGTATAAAATCCCTTAAAATTAGTTTTCCTTATCCATAATATTCAAATATGAGATCTTTTGTTTAGACATATTACCATGTGCTGTTACACTAATGTACCTATTAAGTCAAAAGTAAAAAGAGTTGTGTATCTGAACGTATAAAAATGGATGCATTCAATGCATTACCAATTTTTTTTTTTTTCAGTTATCAATTTTTTAAATTAAAATTACTAACTTATTCAACTAAATTACCAACCAATTGTAGCATAACATTACAGAATATTTTACAATCAACTAGTTGGTAACTCAGTCGAATAAGTTAGTAACTTTAGTTTAAAAAGTTGATAACTGAGAAAAAAATTGATATTCGTATGTTACAACTGATTGGTAACTCAGTCAAAAAAATTAATAACTTTAGTTCAAAATGTTAATAACTGAAAAAAAAAAAAAGGTTGGTAACGCGTCGAAAATGTATCCCAAATACATATACAAATAACATAATTGAAGTAAAAAATATGAGCTATCAAGTTAAAAATTTAATTATTTACTATCTTAAAAATCTTAAAAAATATACACATAACTTTTATACTAATAATGGATCAAAATTAATCTCTTATTATATATACATGTGTGTCAATATACATTGTATAAATGATGTTAGAATCTAATTATACTACATGATAAATATTTTCTTTTTCTTGCTATTATTTAATTATAAATCATCATATCATTAAAACAAATTGACTTTCACAGTAACTATATCAGCATTTACACTTTTTTATGGATGTTATCATGTTATAGATAATAGGGGGGAAAAACCACTTCCAACTTATAATATATCAAAATTACTTATAATGTCGTCCTTAATCTATTTTAACTTGGTTAGTTTAATAAAGGTGTCGAGTTTCTGGACAAATTTTATTTGATTTAAACTTAAATCTGCACATACCAATGTGGCAAGAACGAAGATACTCTTGTGCGACAAGAGCCAAAATAAATGAGGATCTGCATATGTATTTAATAGGAAAGTCCTTGTAGAATCCCAAATGTATACAAACATATAATTCATCTTTATAGTTGGATTATGCGCAAATAAATCTTTTTCCATTGAGCATAGTTAAAAGGGCCACGGAATAGCACTGCTTTATTAGCTCTATCCCTAACACCTTTTACGTGTAGTTGGTACATGCTCAAAACCTGGGGGACTATTCTACACAGAAGTTTTCGGCCGATTTATGTTCACTTGACATTTAAAGCTGACAAATAACTTTCAAACCCACACTACAAAGGAAAAAGTTGACTGTCAATGAAAATTAAGAGGGTGTACATCAAACTCATTAACTCAAGATTAATAAGCACCAGTGGACCAATTGTAAACCAGAAAATTCTATGCGCATATGGGAAGATATTAAAACCCAAAATATTTCATGAAAACGCAAAATATTTTACAGAAAAGAATGGCATTCAAAATCTCCTGTTTCAATTTGTATCGAGCTTTTCTCGGAGCTAAGTACAATAAAATTCTATAATAAGGATAATCACTTGGAAAGGGGGGAAAAAAAAAAGAACAAGCAGAAAAACTAGAAGCTATTAAGAATTAGATTAATCTACACTTATCAATCATAGAGGAGGGTAGAAGTATGAAGACAAGGAAAAGCCGAGGAAGAGCAAGCCACCGACTGTTGCTACTGTGCGTTGGGAAATCTTGGATGCCAGAATGCTTCCTCCCACCACTGCCAGTGAAGTACAGATGGTGTGCCCTAGAGTGGCCCCAACTGCTACTCCAAGTGCATTTTTGTGTGTCGCCAGCTGCAGAAGGAAATTAAATAGTGAAAAATCAAAGCTATATGACAAATACAGGAGACAAAAATCAAAGAACTGAGAAATAAATAAATTCAAGTTTCTTACAGCAATTGTTGCAATCTGGCTACGATCACCCCACTCAGCAAGGAATGTTAAAACGAAAGACTGGATTAAAAAAGAGGATAGTATTACAGATGTGGTTATTATCTTTTAATCAAGTAATTGATGCAAAGGATGCGCTTGCCTCCAAAAATATTGGCGTACAAAATCTTGAAAAGAAGCGTCGAAATGAGTTTTTCCCTTGTCCACCTTCAAGCTTTTCTTCAACCTAGTAATCAAAAGCAAATTCTTAGCAATTACAAAATTTGACCCAACAGGGTTTCTTTCCTTTTTTCTTTTTCTTTTTTTTTTTTTTCAACTGAACCAACTAATACATCAATTATAGAACCACTACAGGCTGCACCATGTTTACAGGTAATTAATAGCGCTCCCCGATCCATGGCAAAGTGACCAGGTGGAGGAACAGGGAAACTACAATAACAAAAGCAGCAGCATAGAGACCCGCATCTATCTATGTCAAGATTCTAGCTCCTAGCATATTTTAACATTCATGAACCAAAAGGCCATTACCAGTGCATTAAAGTTTCAATTAACATGAATACAGTAACTGGTCAAAGACAATAATCATTTCTAAATCTCCAATGAACAATATGTCATCCAAAACAGGCACTTGGAGCAAGGCTTCTCCATGCCTGTATAAGGATGAAGTTATAACTACTCAGAATTGAATTGTGAGAAGCATAGTAAATAAAAACATACTTCTTCCATTTCTTTCTTCTGTGAAGATTTTGAGTCTGATCTCCAAGCAATGTACAGCAATCGCAACCCAAAGAAAGCATAAAGAACTGCATATGACCAAAAGATAGGCTTACCTTCATATCATCTAACACAAAAAAATAACTTGCAAGAGAAAGTGAAAGCCATACCTAAAACAAGAAAATGAATGGAAATTTCAAAACAAGTAATTAAGGCATAAATGGCAATACAAAATGGCACACAATTGGTTGTGTAGTACATAATTTTGGCTAATAAAACCACATTCAATTCTAATTTTGATGTTAATAATGTTCATAGTTTCTGACTTTCAATTGTAAACAATGAGTTTTCGTGGATTTTGTACAAGCAAATCACACAAAAACCCTATGTGATCATAGCCCAAATAGGCAGCAAATGAAGCTAAATCCATAGAGTCTATATATTTGACACAATCAAGAATCAGAGTGGACCCTGAAGGCTAGATACAAATGGAAGCCTGAATAAGGGAAATGAGAAAACAATTGTAACTTCACAATAATAATCACTACACAGGACTGAAACAGGCACAATCAAGTAATATTGAAACAGAGAACAGTACATAAGAAATAAACAACATATGCCGTGCGCACATTGTCACATCCCAGAAACATCTAAACAATGCTAAGCTTCTACAACAGGTGCAGAGTGCAGACCCAACCATTCTAATTAAAAAAATAAATAAAAAAAAATTTTATACCCGCTTTTTATTGCAAAATTTACAAAGTACAATATAAAAAGGTACTCAGTGCCAGTGGTAAGTATCAAATCCAGAAAATTTACCTGTAGCAGCACTATTTGTATGCTTCCTTGATATCAAATTTGGCACAATCCTGCCAAGTCCTGTAGAGAGTACCTAATTGACACGTACCACAACTTTAATCCTAATAACATTGATAATGAGAGTTAGAGCACTCAGAAGCAGTGCTCTAAAGTTGCTGAAACCACATCACGATATCATGCAAAAAGCAACACATGATGAGAACAACAACAAAGCAGGAGCATTAAAATCTAAAATGTAATTACAGTTGGCACTTACTGTCATTACAACCAGCGCAGTGAGTGCACCGGACAAGACAATTGACTTAGGATGACGCATTGCCATTAGAGCCGCTATTATAAATGTCTCATCCCCAATCTAGCAGCAAGAAAATTTCTGTTAAGAGACATAACCCAAACATACAAGACAGGTAACATAAAAAAGCAATAGAAGCATTCTTAACGACCCGATTGCTCCTACAACCATCAATTCACAGTTCACAGCTTAAGCATATTCATCAAAAGTAGATACAATGTGAACAAAGTTGAATCAAGTGAAAATCCTTGGCAACCCCTAGGTATAGACGGTTATAATTTGGTGAACAGAAATGAACAACAAATTGCATGAAAATTGCAACTAAACAAACTAATTCTCTAGCTACCTATAACTAACTGCTAAACAAAAATGCAGCTAAGCAATTTGTTCTCTATCTGCAAGAATTAAATCCGGTAACCAACATGAGCACGGACAGTGTTGTTATACTAACCTCACTGACAAGGATCATTGATAAACTGGCGAAAAATGCATCAAACAGTCCAAGACCTTCCTCCAAGCCAAACTTAAGGCCAACATCACCGACCGAATCGTTCTCCACATCATTCAACGAAATCTGTCCACAAAAATCACCAATACGTAACTCACAAGCATCCATTTTCTTTCCAGTTCAGCACTGTATACACAGTTTCTAGCTTCCGTTGTTTTCGATCCAGTTTTCTCATCAGTTAAATCAAATCGATGAAACAATAAATAAATAATAGAAACAAAAAATTGATCGATGCTCACTTTGCCGCGGCGACCGAGATCCACAGATCCACCGGCATCTTCTTTCGCATTCTGAACAAGAGAATCCTGTCAGACACACAAAATCGAACACGTTAACGGAGCAATTCAAGCAAGCGAATTCGAAAACGCTGAGAGGTAGGTAGAGTAGATGTGAACCTGAGCGAAGGTCTGTGATAGGTGGCAGAAGAGCAAGCAGATGAGAACAGCGAGAACGGTAGCTCGATTGCTGAAGCGCAGAGCCATTGGTGAATCCGTGGCGTCGATTGCGAGGGAAGAAGAAGAAGAAGAAACGGTGACGAGAAAATTTGAAAGAGGAAAAAATTTTCTGTTAGTTTCTCGGGAAAGTGAGAGATCTGAGAAAGCGGGATCTAGGGCGCGTTTGGATTGAGGGTTACAACACACCGAGATTCCGATCTGAGATTTTTTTTTTCCTTTATTTTTTGGTTATTGTACAAGTGAATGAGTGCGGTGTAAGAATGTGACGAAGAGATCCGGCGAAGATCCAAGATCTCCGAATCCAAACGCTACTTTGACCCCGTTACGCATTTATATACGGTGATGGTGGTTGTGGCTTGCGAGTTTTTGCAAGCAACCGACACACAGGCCACAAAGCTCTCTCTGTCTCTCTGTCTCTCTCTCTGCGTGTCTTCGAGGAAATGAAGAGGAATGTGTGTAAGAAGGGGAATGGGATTAGAGTGAGGGGTGTTATTGTCATTTCGCTGCCTGGTAATTTTATAGTGCAATTAAATTCGATTTGCGCCTTGGCTTCCGATTCCTATCATCGTGGTGACTGGCAGCTGTGATTTCCACCTTTGCACTTTTGTTAAACGCTGATTTAGTGCGTGTTTAGTTGTGTTTTTAGAGAATTAATTTTATATAAAATTGATTTTGTTGTAATTGATTTTATGATAAAGTAATTTATATTTAATAAATTTTTTAAAAATAATTCTAATAAAAAATATAAAATTTTTACTTCTCACAAAATTAATTTTACAAACAAAAATTGATTTTAAGTAATAAAAATCAAACATCTTCAACATTTAAAAAATTCAACTCTGGGGCTAGAATTCACTCTAGAGGTTGCAACAGATTTCCAAAAAATAGCATTTATGGCTTGAAGTTATATTCTTTAAAGTTGCATTTGTGCATTATTTTTTGGTCGAAATTAGGATATCCATCACCGAATACAGTGACTAATCCTCTCATTGTGGGAATTCTTCGAGCGGCAAATGACTGACCACGAAATGCACTTTATTTCCATGGATGAGAATCAAACCCCCAACCTCATGGTTAAAGGATGAGGTGGGTTGCTACCACGCCACACCTTGTGGTTGGCATTCGTGCATTATTTTAGTTACTATAAATATTATATAGATTAATTTAAATTATTTTTATAATTTTAGAAATTAAATTATTGATTTATCAATTTTAAGAAGTAAAATAAAGCAAACATGCTATTCAAAAGATCCTAACGAAGATTTACTGTTTAAATGTTTTTATTTTGGTCGACCGATTTTCTCTTTAAATATTAGTTTGTTACGTTAGCACTAGCCTTATTTTTGCCGCAATTTTTTTTTTCTCGTTTCGTTCAAAAGAAAATAGAAAAGTCATAAAGTAACGTAGCTTTGAACTTTTCTTTTAATGTCAGATGATTTTCTCCTTTTGTATAAAAAAATTATTTTTACCTAAAATTAGCATCTACGATACCTTGATGTGAATTTTTAAAATACTTTAGGCACATATCTTAAGAAATTTGTATTACATAGAATAAATTGACTATAGGGTGGTCCAATAATGGGACAGAGTAAAACTTAGTAGAAGCCGACATAGAATAGTATGGCCTACCTCATTATAAAATTCACATAACGTTATTGTATAAAAAGTAAAATTTCATATTATTATTATTATTATTATTTACTTTTTCTTTCATTCTTCTTTCTTTCTCACCACTAATTGAATTATGTAAATTATTTTTATGAGTAATTAGTTTTTTTATTAAATTTGATGAATGATATTTTAATATACATTTTCACTTCGTGTAATTAATTATATTTTTGTATTAAATCATAATCGGGTATAATAAAGCACATTTCGTTGTTACAAATGAGTAATTCAGTGTGAGGAGTCAAGGAGCTAAATAAAGCAAAGTGCTTGTTCTTAAATCAAGTAATTTTTAAAAGGATTTTGTGTCCCTTGTGATACACCTTTAAGGCAATAACACGTTTTATTTGTTTATTTATTCATTATTATGAACATTTTATTTTATTTGATTATATAATAATTAAAGTTTATGGTTAATTTTTTGTATATCTCAAATAAGATTATCTCTAATAAAGAATATCTATGAAAAATTTTTAAAATGGGTAATTAATGGAACTCAAATTGAATTGTGAATATAATAAATATAAACATAAATAGCTTTATTGCCCAAATTTATTATTAATGGAATGGGTGTAAAACTACATTGAGTTCTTTTTTTTAATAAATTTTTATTAGTTAATAATCAGAGGTAATAGTTTGCTTACAAAGAAGAAACTAATATAGCATAACCTAATTAAAAAACAAGCTAAGCTAGTGATGATAACTACGACAAACTATAAGCTTCTTAGATAAGACAATTTTGCATCACACCACATGTAGATATAAGAACCCTGGTGAGATCATCTGACTCAATTTTGCATTACATAACTTGCTTTTTAACGAGGAGGGGGGACAATATCTATCACAAAATTTAACCTCCTAACTAAAAGTATCATAACTACAGGCTTTATCGAACCAAAGTATCAAACATGAGAACACCAAACGCACACTGTGTACACGTTGATGCACTACAATAAACTATAATTTAACTATCAAAGATAGAGGACTATTGCCTTACTCACATTCCATAGAGGATGTGTATAGAGCATATGTTGCCATCAATAAACAAAAGAGAAACTGATTGAATGAAATATCAAACTAATTAACCATGTCAAGAGAAGGTGGGAAAAAAAAAACATGAACAAATGAAAAAAAGGGGGGGGGGGGGCCTTCTAAGAAGGGGTTGCCAAAAATTATCATAAACGATACCAGCCACTTTTATGGGCTAACTCCTCTTTTAAAAAAGTTTCAGAGAAAAAGCGTTATTAAGTTCAAGGAAATCTTGAAAAATGAAGAGTGCGGAAGGGCGTGTAATGTGTAAAAAATTGAACAACCAACTAGGACTATCATCTGAATTGATCAAAAACAATATAAACCTCAACTTGAGTTGATCAGAAATAGAAATAAGCCTCAATCCAATTAACAGAACAATGGAACAGTGACTGGTGTATGGAAATCAATTTCTAAGGAAACTATAGTAGCAAAAGGGATCTGTATTTGTGTGTTTATATCTCTATTTCGATATTAGCTACTATATCCATCAGAAAGTAAGGTCAACCTATAATATAGATAAACGATTGTGAGAATTCAAAATAATTAAGGAGGAGAGGGACTCCAGAATCCAAAAGAGCAGAGAGAGTAGAAGGTCCAAAGAAAGGAGAAGTTCATACCACATTAACCATGCCTTGTACATAGCCCTCCAATCTTTTATTCGGTTGCAAGGTATGATGATCCCCTGTCAAGTATTTAAACTATAATGAAGTGGAATTGGAATGGAAACAACCACTTTAGCCGAGGTTGATATAAGAAAATTGCAAGATTTCAGGTATATTTATTTCAGTTTTTGAAAAAATGATTTTAAAACTTAAATTTTAGTTAAAAAAATAAAAAATTGTTTTTTCTTTTTAAAAACCTGTTCTTTTTAATTTATATAAAAAATTGAAAATAAATTTTTTATATTTTGATTATTTTTAAAATATCATTTAAATATATAAAAATTATTTTTTTATAAAAATAATTTTTTACAAAAAAAATCTCAAACAAACGTGCATGAGGGTGCTCAAAGACTAGTAGGTCCAAAAATACAAATTGCCCCAAAAGTTATTTGGATCGATTCAAGGGAGATTCCATGGAGGTCACTTTAAGTCAGTGACAGAATATTTTAATATAAAAATTAATAAATTGACTTTTTAACTCTGTTTTTTTTTCCCCTCCCCTGCCATCCCTGTATGAGCCACATTATCGGTAAATAGGCCAATCCAACTCGTCCGCGGTAGATTAAGCTTTAAGTGGGCAGAAGCAGGTTAACTTGGGTTAGAAATTTAGATTGAGTATATCAATTTGTTTTGTCTTACTGTAGATTGACGGTCGGCTGATCAAGAAATAGAAAATAAAAATAATTATATGAATTAATTCATCTAAATTTTAAGAAAAGGTAAAGAAATTTTTAATTAATTATAATAAAATAATATTTATATAAAAAAATATTTAGTTTATACATCAAATATTAAATTATTTATTCAATTTTAAAAATTAAAAATTATAATTCTTAATAAAAATAAGATAAAATTTTTAACCAAAACATCTATAATAAAAAATTTTATAAGCCAATATTTAAATTTAAACATATAAAAAAATTTACACTCCACAAATTAACTATACCCATAATAAAGTATAAATTCATAAACTTATAATTAATAAGATAATAATATAATTCACAAAATATAAATATAATCAACAATATAATCCCAAAAAAATTATAAAATCCACAAATATTACATAAACATCGATAAAAGGGCCAAATATTATGTATTTTATGTGAAAAAAAAAAAGTGACATGTGAGGCACACTCGCCCTATCTTACTTTAACCTATGGATTGAGTAGAGTCGATTATGCGGATTTAAATTTTTTTAAGAATTAAAAATATCAATTCATCCCAAAAAAATTACGATTATATCGATCAAGCCGGTATCTCACCCATTTTGCCACCAATAAACAGCCGCTGATGCAACTACTATGCTTCATTTGCCAATAAAAATCTGTAATATCACTTTTTTATCCCTTTTCTTAACAAAGAAACGTGCAACAAACGGCAAGGATTTTCTTTTGTATTTGATGACTTTAATAATGGTGGAAGCACGACAACTCTTGAGGGGAGCTAATCTTTCACGGAAAGTAAACTCTTCCACCAATGGCCCCTCTATCGGACACCTCCCACCACAATTATCAAGACAGCAGAACACATGCTCTTTTAAGGTTATCTCCTTCTCGTTAAATATCGGAGCTTCACGTCGATATAGCAGAACACAACGACCCCTTCTATGAGTTAGACGCTGGAGGCGGAGAGTGCGGTGGCCTCGTGGCCAGTGCTGACGGAGACTCAAAGGACGGCGTTGCAACGTCGAGACAGAGGTGAGAGCTAGAGTGGATAGAAAAAGTTGCAAAATTAAAAGTGTAGAATATGTAATTTATGCTTGTTAATATTAAAATATAAATAAAAATTATTATAGAATTATCTCTGTATATTAAAAAGATTTATTCCTAACTACTGATTATAATTTTAATAGCCAGGGAATATTATGATCACTAACTTAACCCTCCCTGCCACAACTTGCTTTGATTCAAATAACAAATCTCTCGACAAAATCTTTTAACCCATTGCTTGATCACCGCCATGGAATATGAAGCTCCAGTGCTTTTTCAAGAAATTGAAACTTTTTACTTAAAATTAACAAAAACACGTTTGATTAGGTTACCATTCGAGCTTACAAAGCCAAGATACATAGCACTGCTCTGATGCAACTTCTATTAAACACTTTATTTTATATATGTAGTTTAAACTATGAAGAGTTTTGTCTTTATTATTTGGACATCTTAACGTCGAAAAATAGTTTTAAAATCATATATACAACAAAGGGCAAAGGGCAAGTCATTATCTAGATTTGGCATAATATTACCACGAGTGTTAATAAACCAGCCACGGCGTGACATGTGTTAACATATATAACTAGTAAAAAAGTAATAAAGACAGAACAACATGATGATAAAATAACTTCGACTCAAACCAAAGCGAAAAACTAAATTTAACCATAACGTCAAGATCAAATGTATGATGTTTGTTTGTTCTTTTTTTTTTCAATTTTTTTAATTAGACTTCGATACTCTTGATATATAATATCAATCAATGACTCTTAGCAGATAAATAAGTATGATTTATCGTATTAATTTCATGGTGACTACCGAAAGAAATAATGTTCGCAGATTAAAAACCAGTTTTATACAGAACCAAAAATAAATAAATAAATAAAAGTTGTATAGCTATAATATTATCTTTTCTAGATAAAATTTAAAATAACCTGAGTCAAGTCAATTAACAATTAGTAGTTGTATAATTTGTTTAAATAAAACAACTAAACATATAACTATGTTCTGAGTACATCATAAGTCCATAGTATTAGTAACACAACTCAACAACTAAAGGCAACCGGTTTCACCAAATAATGGAGTTTTATGAAAATCGCAGTTAGATAGTATTCGAGTTAATTTTTTGTTTATTTTGACTAATCTACCTTTTAATTAATTTAACTAACTAAAAGTAGATCATTTATGTACTATTGTATCAAAATTTTATGTCAATACCACTATCTGTCGACACTGTTTGAGGGTATAGTGTGATTAGTAAAGGAGGGATGAAGATGGAGCATGATGTCGAACCTCTATGGCAAAAAATGCATTGAGGATGTGTTACTTGGAGATTTATGGAATGAATTAGGGTTTTAATGCATGGTTGTCATGTCACGATGATTCTGTTGCAAACGTAATTAAGGGAAGCGGCGCGACATGTGAACCTTGTCACAGTGGTTTATTGTCGAAACAATCATTATCTTTCAAGGCACTTAGAAACATCATGGTTTGGAGAATGGTGATTGGGTCAAAAATATATATATTGACACAATTTCATGAGCAATTGGGGTGCAGTTACTTCAAAGAAAGAGGCAAAGATCAATGAAGATGTGTGGCATTGGTTACGAAATGATAAGTCACAAAGACAATTATCGAAGATGCGTGGCTTCTCAAGATGAATAATTGTCAATGACACATGCTCGCTACTTATAGGAATTAGTCATTCATATATAGGAGTTTGATCAATGTAATAAGAGTTTGAATTTTTACTCATAAATACTTATATACTCTTTTAAAGTCTTCATAACAAATAAGAGTCTCAAGTTTACTGAGTAATTCTTCTGTTTCCTTTCTTTATTTTATTTCTTAGGATTAGTAATTTATTCTTACATTTTTATTGCGTACTTTCAATTATATTAGAATAAAATTGTTACTCATTTCAATCATATACTTGAGTATTGGTTATTTGGCATTTGTTTTGACACTCTTTTTGCCTCGAGAACTCACTAAAAGGAGCCGCTTCCACTTCCCGAATTGAAATCGAGAAGCAACAATCTGTCGATTTTTATTTGTTTACTCAACAAAAATCCCAAAAAACATGTACTAAAACAACAAGCTAACAATAAGGTTGTAAATTTGTTGGGATAAACTATGAGTTTAATTTTAATGTACTGACGATATAAAAAGAATTTTATATTATTATCTAATCACATATTTTTATTTGTAAGATTTTCAAGATAGTGGTTGAGTCAAACATTTTTACTAACGTGATAATACATAATTAAATATTCATGTAAATTTTCTATATTAACAGTATATACAAATTAAATTCATAAACAATTACCATTTGTTGTCTAATACACTTCAACTAATATAATTCAGATCGGACTGATTACTATAAGACTTGAATATAAAATTTTATTTAATTTTTTTATATATGAAACTCAAATATAAGAATTTACTTCAAAAAATTAGTGTAGAACTGCCTAAACAAACAAACTTTAATACTAAATAACCGACATGGTTTTTTTTTACAATATTTTTGTTTTGTAATTTTGTATATGGGTGTTTTCCATGGGTGTCAACTTCACGCCGAAACAGCAGGCCGTCTTCCACGAACTTTATTGGCTTGCTCCTTTCCTTTCCTTTCTAAGCCAATGGTTCCAAATTTTATTATCCACTCCCTTCGCCTTTTTTTTCTTCTTTTTTGTTCGTGCACCAATGACCATTCACCACATGACTATCAATATCAGTATTAATATCAATACCAACCCAAACTGAACCAATGCTTTCTTCCTTTAGAAAAATTAATAATAATAATAATAATAATAATAACCATAGTAGTCCTTAAAAAATTAATTTATTAACAAATTAGCTTCTAAAAAATATTTTATTAGCCTATAGTCTATGATACGCCAATTACAAATTCTATTATTATTAATGGGCTCTATTAGTTTTAGCAAAAAAATATTTTAGGAACTAATTTATTAGTATATTGATATTTTAAATACTAATTTATTAGTATGTTCACATTTTAGGGACTAATTTATCAATACTCTAATCATTGAAATACTTTGGGCTAACAAAAATATTTTAAGGATTAATTTGTCAGTATATTAATCTTTTAAGTGTCAAAATGGTAGTTATTTCGAATATAATAATAATAAAATTTAATTTATATACACTGATAGTATAATCATTCAATAAAAATACTAGAAAGTGTCATTTTATGTAAGTAGCTATTCACTATGATAAAAGACCTACTATAATTGATACTTTTTTATATTTCTCTTAGTTAATAGTATAAAATGATTTTACACTATTAGTATATATAAATTAATCTCATAATAATAATAATAATAATAAAGAAATTCAACTTTGCCAACGTTGATAAATACAAAATGAAAACAAAAATATGACAATAGAACAGTGTTGGTTGTTTCCGTTACTACAATGAAAGTGCACTGGTACAAACAGGAACATGAATAAAACATTACCTTAATTCGATGTCATGAAATGAATCAGAAGTCTCCAATCAATTATTTGATTAGTTAAACTAACTAAAATTAAAGTATTCAAATTAAAAAAATATAATTATTTAATGATTCGATGGTTCAATTTTCAATGCATTATATCAATTAATTCAAATAATTTGATATTTAATTTTTTAAATAAAGTCTTAAATTTAAATATTATAAATAAAAAAATTAATATTGACAAAATTACATATATATAATTTTGTCAATATATATAGAATAAGCTGATATAACTCAAATCAAACTAATAAAGGTATAATTCAAGTACAAGTGATTTATTGTTATTTTTTATTTTTATTTTTAAAAAACTAAATGCATTTCATTACTTATAGAGGCGTTTGATATAGGGTATATGAAAATATGTCTGAAAATGTGATATGAGAATCTAACATTCTCATATTTGATATAAAGTTTGAAAAAAAAAATTTGAAAATTTTTTTTGGGAATATTATATTTTTGGGGAAAAAACACTACTAAAATTATTTCCATATCCTCCTATGAGAATCTAATATTTCTATGGAAAGGAAACATTATCCCCAGATAAAATGACTAAAAATACTTCTATTACCATCAATTGCTACCACCCTTGATTGTCGTCCACCGCTAGCGACTCTCTGGCCAACTTCTAGCCACCGACCACCATTGCTATAGGCCATGGTTAAGAGTATTTTTGAAAATATATACAATATTCAAAAACAAGATTATCGAGAGTTTAGATAAACCCGTAAAGTTTTAGCAAATTTGATTTGTAAACTTGTCAGAATTTATATATTTAAAAAATATTACTTAAAAATATATTTTAATAATTAAATATAATTAAATGATATTTTTATGATTAATATTGAACAATTGTAATTTTATAATCACATAAATGAAAAAAATATATAAAATATAACCTAATATATGACTTCATTTTTGTACCATATGTTATTTCATACATATATTATTTTTTAGTTCAACAAAATATAATTAAATAATAACAAATAGATAAAATTAATTGAATAAAATCAATCAATATTACGTGAAATAAATAAGTAAACCAAAGTATATAACAAAAATAATTTTAGACTCATAAATTTGTTTGTAGAATCGAAAATTTATTGATTTTGTTAGAATTTATTTAAACTCATATGAGTTTGATAAAAAAAAATTTATGCATAATTTAACTCATTTTTATATAATAAGATTATAAATTTATAAAAATTTAAAAGTTAATTAAATAGTTTATTAACCATGTTTAAAAATATCAATTCTCAAAAATAATATTCTTAAAAATAGTATTCTTAGGATAAAAATTCATCCTGATTCATGCCTGTATTTACCGGGGATGGAGAGACAGCATGTCACGTGCGAGTGGAAAAAGTTCATTTCATGTTATTTCATTTTAATTTTCTTAACTGGCTGCATTGTTATTGGTTCACGTAAAGCAGAGAAGTATGGAAGTCAAAATATGTTTAAAAAAAAAAGAAAAAATAGAAAAAGGGAGAAACGTACGTGCTGAAATGAAAAAGTAGGGCGTGTAGAGATGAGGTTCCGTTCGGGGGGATGAATGTGTGAATGTCCAAAACGCGGGTGAAAAAACAAAACACAAAAAAATAAAATAAAAATAAAATTTAAAAAAAAGAAAGAAAGAAAGAAAGGGAACAATAGTATTTGGTAACAGTAATAGATGACTGGTCTAGTTGGTTGGTTGGTTTTTATTCCTTGTTCTCGTTTGTGGAGTGGAGAACACAACGCCACCTCTCTTTCCTTCCTTTCTCTCTCTAACTTTCTCTCTCTCTCTCTCTTATTTATATTTATTATTATTATTATTATTATTATTATTATTTAATTTTCAATTATTATTATTATTATTGTTGTTGTTGATGTTGTTAATGTTGTTGCTGTTGTTGGGGTGGAACCTGATCGATTAGAACACAGACAGAGGCAAAGAAAAGAAGCTCTGTTGAGTGAGTGGTGGTGAGTGATGAGTGTGTGATAAATTGAAATGAACAAATGGGGTTGTCTAGAGTGAGACCGTTGTCATATGATGTATAAATACTCCCGCATACATATTCATATATGGAATTCGATGCTGCAATTCCCATCTCCCGAGAAGCCATCCCTCAAGGTCTCCTTTACTGTCTATCCTTTGTTCTCTCCAATGTTTTCCTTCATCCTTAACCATGCTTCATATTGCATAAATAATCTGAATTGAATTGATTCATGTTTTGCTTAATTTTGTTTTGTTTTGTTTTTTTTTTTTTTTAATTTAAGTTCTGACCATGTTGTGTTTTTGATGGTCAATTAATTAATACCGATGGTGATCATAATTCATCATCACATCACACACCCCTTTTTTGTTTCCTATTTCATTAATTTTTTTTTTTGTTTATTTTTCTTTGGTCAATTATGGGATTTGTCAAATGCTACTGTCTGAGATCTGAGATAACCTTGGCCCCTTGTTTTCTGTCTCCGGTATTTCACATAATAAAGTCCAACAACCATCTTACAATCTTATTTTTTATATTTTATTTCGTTTTTATTTTATTTTGGTTCTCTATGCTTCTCTTGATGCTTCCTTCTTAACCACTTTGCGAATGTTCATGCTCTTGCCATTTGGTTCTAATGGTGAATTTTGACTGATAAAACCCACAATCAATGTTGGGGCATGTTTTCCCAAGCTGGTATAGCTATCCACACTCTGAATTGCTTAGCAAAACCTTGTACTTTTCTTAATTTCTAATTAATATTAAAGCTTTGCTTTATATATATGTAAATATATTTGGTAATTTTGGGTTTAAGTACGTTGTAGTAGCTGTAGTTTCATGATTAATTGTTATTATTGGAAACTTCATTAATCAAGGTGCAATTTATGGAAACTTTTCAAACATTTTTGTATGTGAACATTTATTAAACCTTTTTCCTTACCAGTTTTCCGAAGGACCTACAGTGTAGAGCATGGCAGCTTTTGAAAAGTCATGGCCTCATAGCTTTCCCAAACGGGTTTTTAGTGTGGTTTGGACTGAAATATCAATCTGAAGAAGAAAATGTACTTGAAAGTTTTGATTTCATCCAAGTAACTTTTTTTTTTTCACAGGATGGGGCCCTTAACCACCCTGACATGGTAAGAAGGGGCCCCCACAATTTTTTTCTAGTGTATCATTATTGTCTGGGGATGCATGAGTTGGAGTTTTCTAATCTTCCATTTGTCAGATACATTTTCATGAAACAAGTTTGTGTTACATTGAGGGAATTGCAATGACAAAAGAATAATAGAGTTTGTTTAAATTTTTGAATTTGGTGAAATTGATGATATGGTATAGTTATATTACTTCTTTCACTCTTTTATAGGTTTAGGTTAGATTAAGTTGATGTCTCTTTCGAGAAACTGACTTGTTCATATGATTGTTATCTCAGATGCAATGTGGCAAATGAACTTGAGGTCTAGTGAAACAATGGAACCTGGACCTTATCCTGAGCATCCAGGCGAGCCAGATTGTTCATATTACATCAGAACCGGACTTTGTAGATTCGGAGCAACATGTCGATTTAATCATCCTCCTAACAGGAAGCTGGTATAAACTGTAATGCATTTGGGCATATTGTAATTATAAATTTATCATACAGGTGTTAGACATTGTTGATACATTATTATTGTCACCATAGAATCTCCCATGGTGATGGAAGCCATGGACAGTTTGAAACTATTTGCTGTTGCCCATTTATATGTTATTCTTCTTTCAACACGTGTTCTTTGTGTAGTTTATCTCTGTTCAAAAAGTGTTGCATTTTCCATTCACTCTGCTGGATTATGACAGTAAACTAGCAGACAAAGAAAGAAGCAATATGACGCGAGGGAGGATGCCATTTTGTTTTTTGTACAGCAACTCATATATATATCTTTTTTGCTATCCAGATGTATAGTCAATCTACTCATACATGCTCTTTGCATGAGTAAATTTGTGGTAGCTGCTTTCACCCCCCGAAAAAAAAAAAAAAAGAGTTTTGTAGCTGTGGTATAGAATGTTGAAACTTGCTGCACTGTTGGTGCTTTTCGTCTTGATCACAAAATGCTAATTGGATATTATAGATATCTGATAAGTTTTTCTTTGAATACCATCAGGCTATTGCTGCTGCACGGATGAAGGGAGAGTTCCCAGAAAGGATAGGACAGCCAGAATGTCAGGCATGTACTTGTTTCTCAATGAGTGCATAAGGTGCATATTGCTTGCTAATGTGCATGCCTTTTAGGGTGGAATTTTATAATTTTTAGAAACTGTAGCAATCTGCATGGGGTAATTGAATTTGGAGTCAACACTTCCTTGGGTCCTCATGACCAAGTTGTGCATTACATGTCTATAATATCTTTAAAATTGGAATTTTTAAACACTCTGGTGAATGGAGGTAAGGGGAAAGAGAGCAAGCTGTTAACAAGTGTTGCATGCCATCTATTTTCTGTCTCTGGAATTTTTATGGATTTATCTGAAAAGTGGTATAATTTTGGTGGAAAGTTAATAGAATTTGAATTTGCTTCTGTATGCATTACGTTGTCAAAAATTTGAGGCAACTGGTTTATGTTTATATTAAATTAGTTCATTTAGTTTTCATCGGGCTAAAATCTAGTTAAACAATTTACTAGTTGAAGTGCATTTTTCCCCCTTAAAAAAACACATCCTTGTCTGTCTTAAGAACTAATTACTCCTTATATTTATATGATACACAACTTTTACTAGCTTATATCAAATCTTGATTTGATCATTGATATCTCCATGAGCTCTAGGCATCAAAAGAGCAGGAAATGACATTATATCAAACTATAAATGCCTGTTTTGGTCTGATTTTCTTATTTGACCTTATAGTTTACGATTTTTAAGCATAATATTGATGTTGACATCAACCTTATACTGTTGAACACTAGTTTTGGTCTTGATATATATGTATATATATATTTTGTATAGTAAACATTCACCATCATACAAATACTGATCTCTTCTTTTGGGCTTTCCAGTATTATCTGAAGACAGGAACTTGCAAATTTGGAGCCACATGCAAGTTTCATCATCCCAGAGACAAGGCTGGGATTGCTGGAAGAGTTGCCTTAAATATATTAGGCTATCCACTCCGCCTGGTTAGTTTTCAACATTTCCCTTTCATTTGCATCTAAGGCCAAGATAGTAAATGTTCATCAGTTTGTGGTCCATTATTGTTTCATCGCTCATTTGATTTAACAGCATTAACTTGCCTGATAGACTTTTAGACTGAAAAGATTTAATTTGGATAACACTTCTTTTTGTCCTGTTTATGTTTTTCAATGCTTTGTGGCCTTGCATACTTCTATTCAATATGTGAGTTATGACATCTGAACATTTATGGGATTGTTGATATTACTATTTAGTAGTGTATAATTATATATTTTATTTGTTGTTGATGCAGAATGAGCCCGAATGTGCTTATTATTTAAGAACTGGACAATGCAAATTTGGGAACACTTGCAAATTCCACCATCCTCAACCAAGTAATATGGTGCTTTCAATGCGTGGTTCTCCTGTTTATCCTGCTGCCCAGTCTCCAACTACACCAGGTCAGCAGTCATATGCAGCAGGAATTACAAATTGGTCTAGTTCATCATATATTCCTAGTCCACGCTGGCAAGGTCCTTCAAGCTATGCACCTTTAATTCTACCGCAGGGAGTGGTTTCGGTGCCGGGGTGGAGTGCATACAATGTAAGCTCATCCTTTCTCTCTTAGCCAAGGTTACAAGGAAGAAATAGAAAGGAGTGATATTATGTGCTTGTGGCTGATTACAAGGAACACATTTGTCAGGAGAGTGCCTCTTAAGTTAAACATGTGTTGTTTCTATCATTTATGTTTGTTTCCGATTTTGCTGTGTCCTTGCGAATTGCTATTTGAGTTTGGATTTTAACTTTCTTGTGCTATTAGGATGTATTCCCATCCCATGTAGCTGTCTATAGAGGTATTTTTTTCTTTGTAAAATTGAAGTTGGACCTCTGTTGAACAGTTGAAGATCAATTTCATTGTATTTGTTTTTCAAACAATACATTGGCATCATCTTTATGACTTTTTGGTGATAAAAATCCTTTAACTTTTAATATGATGTAACATGGCATATATGCACTCAGTACTCACCTGTTTTGCTAGAACTTGTCTTTGCTGAGATGAGTCAACATCCTAATGGAACATTCACTTTTCCAGGGTCAAATCGGATCAGACAGTGCACAGCAAACAATTGGAAATGGTCAAACATATGGAACCTCTCGTCAAGGTGAACCTGCAAATGCAGGATCCCAAGGAGCATATCCTCAATACCGTTCTGGATCTGTTCCTGTAGGTTTCTATGCGATGCAGAGGGAGAACATATTTCCTGAGAGACCTGGTCAGCCTGAATGCCAATTCTACATGAAGACAGGAGATTGTAAGTTCGGTGCAGTCTGTCGTTTCCATCATCCACGTGAGAGGCTGATTCCTGCTCCTGACTGTCTTTTGAGCCCCTTAGGGCTTCCTTTGCGTCCTGTAAGTTGAATTTAGCTATTGGATACTATATACCAAGTTCATTTTTCCATTAAATTAGTTTTTATTTCTGAACTTTATACTTTATTATAGTTTTCATAGACATGAACCTGCTAATATAGTAGCAAGATAGACTTGACATAGTAATGGGACTCCATGCAGTAACGTTAGGACCCTGTGCTGGATACAGGGTCCCAAAGTTTAAGGTGTTGTGTCTTTATCTCTCGTAAAATAACTTATTTTTGTGCTTTGATGACATATTTCATCACTTGTACTAGCACGTTTCAAAAGCTATCAACAGAATAACAAGATATTATTAAGAGAAGGATAAGTTACTAGTGACCATAAAATGATTTAAAATAATCACTTCAGTTCCTTCTTTTTTGTGGGTAAAATGAAAAGATCCAAATCACTACTCTTATTCTTTGCGGTATTTTTATTTTTTAATATTAAGAAGTAGCGTGTCCTAGTTCTAGATCTGTGCATAAACAACCTATAACTGGTTTAAATCACGATACATGGCAAATCCTATTATTGAATATGCGTGAGCATAAGAGAGATGCTTGTGTCCTTGAATTGGGACAAGGAAGAATTGTAGTTTTAAGTGTAAACATAATATGAAGCTAACTTAATGGTTTGAAGCATACATAAAACTGAAGGCAGGAGAGATGATGAAGACCAACCTGTTTGAGTTATGTGTTTTCCTTATTACATTGTCTAAATCAAGTTATGATCTCTGACGTTGTTGGAGTTGTGCTTCTTGATTTAGCATATCATTTCCAAAACATGTGTCTAGTATAATCGTGTTATTATTTCCTTCTTTTGCATTACTAAACAAGTGTTAGATGCGGTAAAGGATCTTGATATATGCACTTCTCTTTCTTAGTCAAGTGAATAAATGAATAAAAAAATTATTGGTTAATAGTAATCGGAGAAAGTTGCGAAGATATGCAACTGTTTGGATCACTATTGTCTTCACATTAATTTAATCTTTTGATTGATTTTGATACAAGCTGACAGAGCTAGTGTCCCGTTTCCTGCAGGGAGAGCCTTTATGTGTCTTCTACTCACGTTATGGCATATGCAAATTCGGCCCAAGTTGCAAGTTTGACCATCCAATGGGAATCTTCACCTATAATGTATCTACATCACCCTCAGCCGATGCTCCAGGAAGGCGATTGTTGGGTTCTTCATCAGGAACTGCTGCATTAAATTTATCATCAGAAGGACTTGTTGAGTCAGGCTCAGCAAAGCCAAGGAGGCTTTCATTATCAGAGACTATGCAGATTCCTTCCGGTGATGATAACATTGATGATGAGGGATAATGATTGGAAATGGGTCATCTGCTTTTTACAATTTTTTTCAGGGGAGAAAGGGTAATCTGTAAATTGATTTTCCCGTTGCTGGAGATGTACAGAGTTCATGTCAAGCTGATTCTGCCAAGCTGCTATTGACTGCAGTTTGACAGATTCAGTTGTCCTGGATTTCATGCTGCCACATTGTATAAATTTCACAAATACTTGTCACATTTGGTCAAAACCCAATGCGAACATTTCTTCTGTCCTTAAACTGGTCTCTCTATTTAACGCTTTCCCAATATGTAAAGAATATCTTTCTGGAAATCTACAATAATCGAAATTTGGCTCCTGTTTCAATCTTTGTTTGGTGCAGGTTTGAAATTCATTGCAAAGCCTTTACTTTCTCAAAAAAGTTGGGTTTGTGCTCTCTACTTTGGGTGTATAGAAATCTTTTTCTCTGGCAAGCCAACAGTAGGATGATCAATATCCTTTTATTTTTCATATTTTTGTACATGCATAGCTGAGTTTAACAGCACTTCAAGCAAATCTTGATTATTGTATATGTGTATATTTTCTGAAAGCCAACGCAGAAACTGCTGTTCTAGAATTATGTCTGTAAGTACTTTCTCATGATATATTTATTCTATTTGTAGTGATTCATTGCCCTGGATATAGTTCATTTTGCAGAAGTTGAAGGGTATGAATTTTGGAGGCAGCAGAAGCACATGCTATGTATATGCTGTTTTGTAGATATCAAGCCTCAACACAAATGTGACTTTTGTTCTTGCAGAAGGTGCTTTTGGGTTCAGGCTACAATTTACTTAATTTCATGCTCCAATTAAAGGTGGGTATATGGCCTTTTCTGGCTTGGAGTTTGGTTAACAGTTCACATGCAGCTTAATAGATGCATCATAGATTCATAGTCAGGAATTTAAATCTTTTCTGGAGGCTTTGTAAGGAAGCAGCATTTTTGTGGCTGAAGATGCATGTGCTTGATATGTTCCTCACTGATTCTATTACGTGTTATGAATAAGTTTATGCAGGTACTTGGTCAATTCTTTCTTTCTTCTTTTCTTTTTTGATTCTTAGAGAATATTGTGATGAGAGTTGTCACGATTTGGGCTAATCATGTATTTTTGCTTTCTTGGTGTGTCGCCAGCCATATCTTGAGAAGTGTGTTTTAACTGTGCTAGTTTTCTGAATATTCGAAAGATGAATGTTTTTTTGTATATAGCCCTCAGTTACCCAAATCAATACGTGGTGATGCATATGCAAATAAATGTAAATTTCAGTTATGTAAGTATTGAATGTGATATTAATTAGTAGTAGGTATACATTTTTATTGAAGAAAATATGTTGATTCAACAGTTACATATTGAAATCCATACTTATTTAAAGTGCGATCACCTAATGTTGATTTTTATGTCTAAATCATTATGTTCAAATAATGGAACTATATCTGAAAAGCACAATTTACTGGATTTGTTTCCGCGGTTTAAATTTTCATATTTCATGATGTGTGAGTAGAGGAAAGACTAAGGAGTGTTTCCTTGGTTAATACAGCCCCCAGAATAAATAAAGGCTTTTGTGGTATGCACCATTAATATAGTTGGTGATGAGTCATCTTCTGAGCTACTCAGAAGGCTTTTTCTTAATCAGAAAATTGGTTCAGATTGCATTTTTCTTTTTGTGGGAAAATATTCTCTGTGGAGAATACATTGTTAAAAGTTAAAACATTGGATAAGCACCAAAACTGATGCTAGACGCTGCATATTGACGTTTTAAAGTAGAGGATAATCAGATTTGACAGGTTGTTTTCTTTGCTATCACCGGTATTTCAGTGGTTGTCTCTGCTTTGGTCTGTGTCTTCACAAGCAACTCTCTCTAAACTGTGTTTTTGCCTCTAGTTTAGTGCATGCACAAATTTAAGGCTGCATTTATCTGAGGGAATATCTGTTTTAATCTTTTTCTTTAGTCTGTATTTGGTAACATGTGTATTGTGTAACCCTCGTCACCCCCTAATCCAATATACTTAAAAAGCTTAATACTAAAATTACAATTAGCGAATGTATTTAATTAGAGCCTGAGTTTAATAAAATTAGTGATGTAGTTGATGCTTGTACAAGATATTAAAATAGCTGTTAAGATTTTTCTTTATTCATTGCCGTGCATTGAGTCCAAGAAGTTTTGCAACTCTTTTTGTGAAGATTTTGAGTTTTTCCTTTTAATATCTATCATTTTCAATAAGATTATGCAAAACCACATAATGAGTATGCTAATTGTGAAGGATACAATTCAATCAAAAAAATAAAAAATTGTGAAGGATACAAGTTTAAAGTTACTGGCTGAGGAGTTATAATACTTTGAGCCAATATAGTCTCTCACAAAAACTTGAAGGAAAATTTTGAAAGACCAACAAATTTATGAAAAATAAGTTAGAAGAAATGATTACTCATTATAGTTTTAATTCTTTTGTATTTTGGTTTTTATATTTTTATTCTGGATGATTTATTATGCCTATTAGGGTTAGTTTATCTAGTCAATTTTTGGTTTATGTATTGCTTTGACTTGAGTTTGATTATTGGAATTTTTATTAATAAATTATTTATAAATATTTTTGTAAGCATTTAATGTATCCAAAGAAATCTCTAAATTTTAACTTTAAAAAAAAAAAAGATTTCTTTATACTTCTCTACCATTACAGATTTACTTTTTGTCTTAGGTGTCAAATGAAATCCTGTATGAATTATGAAAGTTGTTTGGTATGGGAGGGTGCTTAGATGGAGGCTTTCTTTTTTCATTTTTTTCATTTGGTTTTATAGTGTTTTTATTTTTAATTAGTCCGTCTCTCACTTTTAATTATATCCATATATATTTGGTTGTTTTTATTTTTATTTTCGTTGCCATAATAATATCATCATCATGGAGATCAATGGCGTGGACTATTTTATAAACGATTGTCACTATAGGAATTGGTTTACGAAGAAAAAAAAACTATGTAAATTGACCAAAATACAAATGAACTGAAATCATTCAGGCTTGTCATTTGTTTCGTTAAAAAGTTATAGAACGAAAAATGGACACAGAAACACATTGAAAATTATACCAAAAAGGAATAAACGCGCACACAATTAAATAAACTTGCGTGCATATTTCTTTGGAGGACATGCATCAAAATAACTCTTCATTTTTTTTATTTTATAAAGATTTTCACTTTTAAAACTAAGTTATCTTTATATTTTTTTTTTGAATTTTTTTTCAAAAAATAATTTTATCTCATGATTTTTTTCCTAAAATAAGTCTTTATAGATCAATAATTTATTATTTTAAGAATAATCTCAACCAAAAAAAAAAATGATTTAAGATTAATCTTTTAAACGGTTAAGCGTGGATTTATTTGGTTTGCGATAATGTATACTCTGGTATGAGACAGTCGATCCTCATGTGAGTCGATTTGACATATACGTAGACACAAGTTTATCCGAGACACACACCATCTTAATCTTTATTATAAAAAAATGTAACACATAATTTACCTTGCTTCGCACGTTTTTTACCCTTTGAGTAATAAATATCCTATTAATATTATGATCGTGTCTTTTCCAAGGTAAGCCTCTACGTGAGGGCTCCGTCTTCCATGCGCTTGGCGGTCCAAGGTGCACTATGCACCTTGTGACTGTAGTGCATCAGATGGTGGAGATTTGTGGGGTGTATCGATATACTAATTATCTATGATGCATTATAGTAATATATTAATTTTAAAAAAATTAAAAAATATAATTAAATATATTTTAGAAATTAATTTTTATATACTGACAGTATAAAATTATATTAATAATATAAAATAATTTTAGACTATTAATATAATATTACACTGATAAATAGTATAAAATTATATTGACAAAATAAAATCATACTGATAAATTTTTTATAATTTTTAGAAATTAATTTTTATATACTAATAATGTAAAATTATATTGACAGTATAAAATAATTTTATACTGTCAGTATAATCAAAAAATTTTATCAGTGTAATTTTACTTTATTAGTATAATTTTACTCTATCAATATAATTTTACACTAATAGTATAAAATTATTTTATACTGCTAGTATAATTTTACACTATCAGTATATGATAATTAATTTTTTAAATATATTTAATTATATTTTTAAATTTTCTTAAAATTAGATATTATTACAGTGTATCATAGGTGATTGGTGCATCGATACACCTCACAATCTCACCATCAGATTGTAAGGTGCACCATGCACCTTGACCAGCGAAGTGCACTGTAGATGACGCCCTACGTGAGTGCCAACTCGCATCCCCTTTCAATCTATTAGGAGAAAAGATGTGAACTGTGGAGGAGTCATGAGTGAAAGACCGTCGGTTTCACATAAACACGAGACGACGAGGCCAAACCTCAAAATTTAACCGACAAAAATAATAACTAGATAAATTTATTCTTGAAAATTTCATAATTTATTATAAGAATAAAAAATATCGGTTAAAATTTTTGAAAGACCCGATATTCATTTGGTAAATATTTTTAGAGACTAATTTATTCCTAAAAAATAATATAACTGACATTTTTATATTCAAGTACTACTTTACTAAATTTGATGAGGTCCACAGTCCACACTAGTGACCTTTGTTGTATTTCTTTATTACAGGACTTGTATTTTACTCTTTTCATTTAATTTTCTGCCTTTATTAGGTTTACAGACATTCACACATATGGTTTGAAAAAAGAAAAGGTACATACATAGTGCCCCTTTGATTCCTTTTATTCTTGTTTCGAGCGAGTGAGTGAGTGAGGTGAGGAGAGAGAGAGTTTGATGTTGTTGCTCAAACTCAATTGAAGCCTCTTATGTTCTCTCTCAGTTACTGTTCCCCTCTTCTCTAAGGGGACACTGCCCTCAGATTTCAAAGGGAAACCCTTGTTCTTGTCCTTGTCCCTGTCCCTGTCCCCGTCCCCGGGTCTTCTTTTTTAGTTCCCTCTTCCAACTTCCAACTCATAATTCATTTTGCCTTCTCTTTCTAGTTTCTAGTACTTCCCTTTACTTTGTGCAATCTTGCAAAAAAGCTAGCTATTAGTTCAGTTTAGTTTTTCTTTATTACGAGTCTCCTCCACAACCAAAAACCAGTTCAAAGCTCAAACATTTCTACATAAATACGAACCAAATACGTATTTATGATACCCCAATTTGAAGTGTGTGCAGACAAGACAAGATTACCAGCCCCTTCTGAGACACAAGCCTAAGACTAAGAAGAAGCACTTGTTAGTTAACAACCAACCATGATGCCTGCTCATGGCCTCATCATCTCTCTCATTTTTGTGTTCATCATGGCTAACGAGGCAAGCATAGTTCATGTGAGTGTTCTTTACTCTCTCTAACTCTCTTACCATAAAATCCAAATTTGCCTTTTTGAAACTGGGTTCATGGATCTAAATACATTTTTTTTCTTTAATAACCTGCTGAATTTTCTCATGTGGGTAGTGCTAAATAATGATAAAGTTTGGTTTTTTTATGATTAGGAGGCAAATGGGTCAGCTCCTATGGTACCGGTTATGGAGGCTGGGAAGACAGGGTTGATGATGATGATGAATGAGAGCAGAAGGAAGCTGGGAAGCTTCCAGATATGTGCACTGTGCACCTGCTGTGGTGGGCCAAGAGGGGTGTGCTTGCCCTCTCCTTGTTGCTATGCCATCAATTGCAACATTCCCAATAAACCATATGGCTTCTGTTCATTCACCCCCAAGACCTGTAATTGCTTTGGATGCCATCTTTAATTCCCCTCCCCCCCCTTCCTTACTCTCCCCTCTCCCCTACCCTATTATAATTTTAATTATAATAATTGAAAATTGAGGGTTGTCTTTAATTAATTCTGTTGCAAGTGTGAATGAGAAGAGAAGTGAAGAATATCTGTTCTTGATTTTTTTTTAATTAATTGTTATTATTAGTGGTATTATTATTATCTGGGGATTCTTATTTCCAGGAATTATTTTTTTCTTTTCTTCAGTTTCTTGCTGGGATTTGTTAGGGGTTCCTGGAGATAGCACATTGTCTGATTGTCAGAATTTGCAATATATGATATATTTTATATGGAGTACATGAGGAATCAGGAAACGTTGTCCCTTTAAGTGGAGATATCGGGGTTCATGGTAATTTTTAACTTTTTGAATGAATATAGTAATGCAATTGCTCAGTGGTGCTGTCGTTTGGCTAGGACTTGAGATTCAACTTTACAAGTTATGCCCATTTAGTTAACAAGGCCTGTGGGTTTCTTTGTTTAATTTTATTTCATTTGTTTATGTTAATGATAAGCTTTTCTTTTGCAGACTCCACTATGTAAGGATTTGTTTATTCAATATTATATGGTGATTTTGTATCTAATAATGTTTTGCTGCTTCCACTACACCGCCTCTTCATCCTTCACTTTACCTTTACCTCCCCAAAGCATTTGCTTTACTTTTGTGGCATAAAATAATCTGCTCTCAATGCATTCATGGTATCTTTAGCTTAGATTAGATTTTCTTGTTACATAGTTAGTAAAATGCTCTTATCTTGATAACCATAAGCGCATATGTATTGCTGGTCTGTGAATTTTGTATCTTCACTAGTCTTGTTGGATGCAACAAATGGAAACTTCTGACCAAACTTGTAATCAAAGTCAAATGTTGGCATTTATCCCTTACAATATGTGAAGAGGGATTTGCAGCAAAAGTAAAATATATGAAGAGGGACTTGTGTCATGCTTATTGATTTGAGTGGTCCCAAAATTGATAAATGGGGCACCCCTTAGAGGGAGGCTGATGGTTAGCTTTTTCACTTACCTTAGATAGGACAGAGGGCACTGAAGAGTGCTAATTTTGGCTGAAAAGCCCCTATTGTTCGTGAGTTTTAATTGATGGTGGAGAAGATAGATGTGATGATTTAATGCATATTGGTTTACCCAACTGTACATAGTAAGTTGGGGGCTGGTGGTTGGGTGGGAGTGGGGGCAATTAAGCCTTAGCTACAAAAACTGCTGCATTTGTAAGTTGTTGGTTCACTGCCCTTTTCTACATAATTGACCATGTATCAATGCAAAGATTTAATCTTTGTATTAATTCTCTATTTTCTATTGTGTTGTATAATACTCATACCAATACTTCTGTAATGTTAAAATTTATGAAGCATGAATATTTATCAGTGTTGTTGAATTTCTGAGGATGAGGCCTATGGCTGGAAGTAAGCATTGGAGTTCCATCTGAATGTGGTGTCTTGACAACAGTGTTTGGGAATCTTTCTGACCTCATTTGTGCAACAGCCCATGTGCTGTTCAAAGCATATTTTAAGGATCAAATGGGATGTGTTTGTGGCTGTTTCGTCATTTTGCCTTAATTTTTTTTATGAGCTTGCTTGTTTTGTTCCATCCATGTTGATTGGTTAGTCCGTGCGTATTTGTGTTACATCACCATATTGGTGTTTCTATTTTGCTGCAGACATATTTTTTTCAGCCTTTTGAAACTTAAAAGACCGCAACTGTTTTAGGTTAGGGGTAGGGCTGCACACAACTGCATATTTGATACGAATTAAATGAGCTGATCCTACTTAGCACTTTTCAAAGTCAAAGGTTTATCATCTTCAGCATTTCCACCTACAATTGTTACTCCCAAAAAAATAAAATAAAATCCTCTACTACTCTAGTATTATTTAGGGTTGGCTTGGATAATCTCACTTATAATTTTTTTCAACTTTTTAAAGTTACATTTCTAGTTTTTTTTTTTTTTGGGGGTCTCATTTAATTATATAGCTTATTTCCTGAAAAATCGTTTAGTGTTTTTGGGAAGTTAAAAGTATTTAGCTTCTCAAAAAGTATATTTCAAATATTCTAAACAAACACTTTTATGATTATATATTCAATAAAAAATAATTTACTTATAAATTAATTTTTAGAAGTTAATTTCATACAAGAGTTTAAATAAATTATTTATTTAAACGGGTCTGTATTCTACTGTGTTGTTTGAAAATAAAAATTCAGTGCCACTGCATGTTGGTTCCTATGAATTGATATAATATAATAGTGCATAAAATGCATGTGACTTTACTGCTTTATGTCATGTTAACCATTTCTAGTGTCAATTAAATGGATGGTGGAACATAGCCAAGATTGACTCATTTTCAACGACCGCGTTTTCACTTTCACTTTTCACACTCATGCCTTGACTTGTTTGCGATGAGCTTGAGACTCGCAAGAATGTCCAAAGCGAAAACGGATTTCGCTATCAGAAGTTTGTTTTTCTATGGTATTTAAATATTCATTACTTTAGACTATTGTATGCAACTATTCATTTGAGTTATATCCAGCTGCCATTTTCAGTTGTTAGTGCATTTATTTTATTGATATAGCTTATAAAATATTAATGCAAAACAAACACTGATTATCTTTCATTGAAAAATACACTTAAAATGGGTGATAAAATAAAATAATAAATCATGTCTCACCCATACGATGAATATAGAACATTTCATGCACGGTATCTATCTTAAAAGATTTTGGATCTAACTTTTCTTCATTTTGTGGAAGCTATAGTTATTATTTTGTCTCTTTATTTTGTGTTTATAATATCGATTTCCCTTTTGTGCTGTAAAAATGTTGCATAGCATTCCTCATTTATAGAATACATTGCAATTTTAAGAGCGTGAATTGGTAAAAGCATCAAATCATAAAATTTTATGATGCGGCTGTGTTTTAGTTTGTTTATATGATCTAATTTTAATTACATATTCATAATTATAGCCATACAATAGCAATGTAAATTAGTTTATATATTTTATTTATAGTATTAGTTTCTAAATTCTATAAAAAATGAAGGGCCAAGATCTCTTTAAAGTAAGCATTTTTGGGCTTGGGGTTTATGGTAAAGAAAAGATGAGATCCACTTGCAAAGGTTAAAGAAAATAACATGGATAATAACCAACAAGTATGTAGTTCTAGATTTGACCTTGGGATACATATATATAGAAAAAAATATTGTTAGGATGGATTTTCCTTAGGTGATTGACCGTGTTTTTGAAGATTAATCTTTTATCTGTTGAACGAGAAGATACACTAGGAAACCAAAAAGAAAAAGGACAATATTATGCCTGTAAAATATGTTTATTTTATAAACCACAAACAGAGAAATAATTAATTTTCATTGAATGACTATGCATAACTGATAAAGGATCCTTTCATACTATTCATGTTGAATAAATGAATGTTAAACAAAAGCACTAGGAAGCTCAATAATGGGTGTGGTGTGGGAGAACATTTCACATTTCACTGAGTGAGAGAATAAACATTCTCTATAAGTCAATACAATCTCCTCTAGTCACTTCCCATGATCAACACTGGCTCTAGCTATCATTTGGATTTGCTTCTATTGAATGATGTGTGTATATGTTTTTGCAAAACATGCACAAAACTTTGACTGCCAGTTGAATTCTTGCACTGGCTATTGAAATGGATCAACCCAACATACATCCTCATCCACTGCCTTTCGCCAACGTTTTTCAAAAATTTCTAGCTCCTGGTAAGAAAGTTTTCTCACCTGCATTACATCCAAAACAATATATATATATATATATATATTAGTAACAAAAACAGCAACATTATCTATATTCAGATATAATTTAAGATAAAGACTAGAATAGATACTAGTTGTCTAGCATATAATTTTCTTATAAAGGAATCTGATAACTATGCTTGGAGAGACTTTAATCTCATAAATGGGAATTTACTTAAGGGTGTGAACTAATGATGATCTCAGCTAACTGGCAAAGCAATTTGCAAAAGAAGATAATGACAAGAGGGAGGGTGATTGTCATTGAAAGGTGACAAGTACCTAGAAGAAAGGTCTCTATTCAATATACCAAACTAGTCGTTTTCCATCTCCTTAGAGATTAGCATTGAGCTAATGAACAAGACAATTAAATTAAAAAAGTATTTGTTTTTCTTTCTATCAAACGGAACCTGCCATAAGTTCCTCTAGAAGCACATTGCTCAAGAAAAATGGATTGTGAATCCAGTTGGGTAAATAATTTTGGAACAGGAAAAAGGAACATGCTTTATAACAGAGGTAAAATTTGAACAGTGTGCCAATGGTTTCGGTTGAAAAATTATGACAAGACTGTAACTTACATCAAGTCTATGATCTTCTACCTGTGATGAAGCCTGCAAGTCATAGATGATTCTTAGTTTCAATGCTGATAGAATTAGAGGTACACGTTCCAGATAAGAGGCAGAGCACAAATTTATAATCTATGTAAACTTCAAGATCAAGAGGACAAGCATTTGTGCATAGTTAAAACTCTGTTGTAAAGGTGCCATATTTCTTACATCAGTTTTGTTTATGCCTCCAAGAGTAGGAAGACCATAGTGGACTATGTATTCGGCATCTACAATACCAACATTTTTGGTTCGATCACCCTATCCACCATAATAAATGAGGTTAGATTGAAATTAAAAATAAAAGAAACAAGAGAATATCATCAAAGATGTTGATTGTGAGCCACAATCCCACCTTGGCAAGGCCAAATGGCATCGAAATCATATTATTAGACCATGGTGCTTGGTAATGGACATAAGTAAGAAGAGTTGTATCCTGATTAACAGCTACAACTTTCGATCTAATGGTAAAGTTGTAGGCCAACATTTTACCTTGGCAAGGTTGGGTGGAATCAGATCAAACTGTGGCACTTGATAATAGCTTTAAGTAGAAAAAAAATATATGCCTTACTTATAGTTATAACTTTTAGTCTAGTGGCAAGTGCTTGATCCAACAAAGGGAATATTCAAGTAGAAGAATATGAAATCTCTCAAACTTAACTTAAAACTAAAGATCTTAACTTGCCTGAGCACAGTAGCCAAGCTGCCTATCTAGACCCCATGCATGGATCAAGTCATTCTGTAAAACAAACCATAACTGATGAATATATATGTGACCGTGGCAAAGCATTGCTTATAGCAATGCTTAGCGGCTGCATTAACATAACAGAATGGTGCACCTGGATCATATACCAAACGCAACGCCAGGCAGCCCTTGAGAAGACAGGAGCCATAATTTCTACCCACCTAAAATAGTTGTTCATTCTTAAGTTACAGTGCAATAAAGGGTGTCCACATTAAATAGCAGTTACCACAAGAAACTTTTACCCAGTGCAAGGAGGAGCAGTGCTGCTTCCATCACAATAACCTTTACCACCACCACTGAGTTTGTATGTCCTTCTGCTTGCACAAGGACCAAAACCATACACAATGAAGACACAAGATTAAATATCCACTCTAAAGCTTATTTGATAATAACAAGAATAACAAATCTTTTTCTCACTAGGTGGGGTTGGCTATATGAATTAAATGATATTATTAAATCCTATTATAAACCATATCTATAGACAAGTCATTGAAATTCAAGTCCCTTTTATGGTTTTGTCTATAGTTTTCTTTGGTTTTACTTGACCTCTATCTATTGGCCTGTGCTTCATACAATTGGCTCTTCTTATTGGAGCTTTATTGATCTTCTCATCACATGACCAAACCATCTAAGATGAGATTCTATTATTTTTTCATAATAAATGCTATCCCAACTTTTTCTCTAATGCATTCATTCTTAATTCTATCATGTCTAGTATATCTACTAATCCATCGCAACTCTTTATCTATGCAACTGCAACATTGAGCTTATTCTCTTGTTGGCTCTTTACCGCTTAACATCTAGTTCCATACAATATTATAGGTAGTATGGTAGTGTGGTAAAATTTTCCTTCAAGCTTGAGTGGCACTTTCCTATTACGAAGAATACCAAAGCACTAGATTGAATCTTATAGTTTAAAACTCCCTCTATTTCCCCATCATATGATAATAACATCTGTCAATAAATTCTCAACAGCGCAGGTTGGGGAAATTTGAACTCGGGAATTCCTTTTCGGATTATGTGTATGGTTATTAGGTAACCAAACCACAAAAACATAAGCAAAGAACTAATGAGATAATAGCAAGCGACCATCCCTGATAAAGGTGGTACCATTTTTGTTCTATAGTTAACTGTAGCTGCTGTGCTGAGACAAAAATTATGTTCCTCAAAATACAGACAAAATCACATTATTCACAACAGCAATAGGGTATACAGGAGAACCTGTGCACTTTTGAGCTGCTCCAACGTACGGTAATCTGATGATGCACTCTTGATTTGTGAGGATCAAGTGCTGGTTGTGATATCTCAAGCCCTTCACTCTTGATGATAGAAACATACCTAAAATCATTTAAGTAGAAAATGTCAACCACTAATCCTTAAGATCATGTACTTATATAGGGAAAAGTGCTAGTTCCCTCTTTAAATATATAAGTTCACTATGATGGTTATAAAACCATATGAGATGATAGTTATACATTTGCTTATTAACTTAGTAGTTATAACCACTATTTTTTCCTTTTTCTTTTCTCCAATCTAATTTTGATGTACTGTCAGTGTTACAAATTACATCAAATTACATAATTTACAATAGATAAATTGGACGTATACAAAAAGATAATGGTCCACTGTTTACAGAATTAATAAAACATACTTATCTGGGTGGAAATTTTCAACACCAAGATCCTCATCCCAGAGGAAAATATAACCATATTCTGCAACTATGTCAGGGTGTAAGAAACGCTTGGCAAACCACCTAGTCGTTTATATCATGTCCAAGAAAAAACACTTTAAGGATAACTGAAATTGTTTAAAGCATTGATGGTAATGAATAGTGAGGTCATCTACCATTTACTTTGATTGGCCGCAGACACATGAATTACATGATTACTCCATTCAAAGGCCTTCCATTCGTCAACAATACCATCATAGTGGAAGAGCATCACAACGAAACCACTTGCCAGGAACTGCAATTTGGTTTAGAAAGAGTCATGGCACATCAAAACAACTAGTGATGAGCAATCTGTACAGAGCTCATTGAAGTACCTTTATGACCATTTTGTTCACAAGATCCTTCTGCCTTATCCCTACTGGCATTGCAAACAAATTGGTTGATGCATTTTCCTTAGTCTGTGCCATTTAGTGCTAGTCAGTAGATAAACAGAAGCAAAGAAAAATAACTAGGAGGAGAATAGCTTCAAAAGCATGCTAACTGAGGCTGAAATCAGTTAAAGAGACTACTTAGCCTACATCAATAACTTGAAACTGAAAAAAGGACATCTAAAGGCAGAGAAGAAATTTTAAGTGTTATTTAGAGTGCGTTTGGATCAGATTTTTTTTAAACAGAAAGTGATCCTTTTTAGTAGTTGAAAAATTGCTTTTTGTCAAAAAAAAAAAAAAAAGAAAAAAAAGTTGAAACAAAAGCACCCTTAAAGGCTCACTAAATCTGAATATGTAATCTGTTCCCCTCACTAAACACAATAGAATATCTGAATAGAATTTAGAGTACTATTATTTGCATATATTGATAGTGGACACTCTTTCAACATCTGTGGAATCATATGTATAAATAAGTGAAGATTTCAATTATATAAGTGATGAACCTGTCTATAAGAAAATGTGAGGAACTATGTGTTAATAATTGTGAGTTTTAATTATGTAAGTGGTGAATTTAATGAAAAAGATTTTCATACATAATCAATTATCTTAACACATTCACTACAAACATAACTAAAATCCTTATTTATTTATATATCGATTCCCAGAAGTCCAAAGAGGTTTGATAGGGACCTGGTGTCCATAGAAGGAATAGGAAGAAAAACAAGATTGTATTGCTGAATGCAGAACTAGTTTCAAGGCAATACCAGTGACTGCTTGAATTTAAGTCAATACCAGTGGCTGCTTGGAGGAATTTACAGCAACAAACAAAGAAAGAAAATGATAAAAGTATTGAGCTTTTGAGAGGCTCAATTCTCTCCCAAGATTCCAGTCTCAAATTCTAGCCTAACCTGATCACACACCCCCATCTAATACCTATAGCCTATTACCTCACTCCCCATACTAACTCAGCAGAGTCGGTTACAAATGTGCGTTCCCCACTACTCCCTAATTCCCTCCATGTCTATTTCCTCATTTGCCCCTTTTCTTCCATGCACTCTAGTCATGTGTGGGTTCCTAATAATACTCTCCCCTGAAAAATCACCTTGTCCTCAAGGTGATGTAGCTAAAGAGAAACAATAATGCTGAAAAATAAAGGGCTTCCTCCAGGGTCCCAAAATCTTGAAAAAGTTGAAGGGAAGTATGCTTGTAGCATAGAAACGTCCACTTGGGTCCCATAAATCTGATCCAAGTCCCTCAACCAGAATTTCTTGGCTTTCTCTAGATAGAAAAGCAGTGAACCCTCTCATAATTTTCTGAACTTGACTCTGATTTTCACCTTGAAGGAGTTTTTGAGCTAACAAGGTGTTTAAAACCAATGCACAAATAACATTTTCCTAGATTTTAATAAGCCAGCTACTTTAGTTGTAATCCCTGACTCTTGCCTGAGTATATTAGTTTTGTAAATGAGCATACATGTTAGTTCTTTCTAGCATAATTTACATTTGCAAAGTGAGAATAGTGTGACAACCATATGTACGCTTTACCCTGCATTCAGAATTACATATTACTACAACTAAGTACTACCAAAATTTCTTTCACTGAATTGGAAGTAAATGTTTGACCCCAATAATTTGTTCTCATAGGTCACATAACAGATAGAAAGTTGAGTGGTCATGACTGACTGAAACTTACACCTATTGTGAGATGGCCCTTTTGATTCATAGGAGGACCCCACAAAGTTCGCATTTCCAAATTAGTAGTATTGGAGATTATACCTTCAGGCAATGCCCGAGTTCCACTAGGCCTGCACAGATTCTACTAAACAAGGTAAACAAAGATAAGCACCAAAGTAGAATATCTAAAATAGTAGATGATGAATGAATCATCTAAAACATTATGTAATGTACATCCATTCTGGTTTAGTAAAGCAGGTACAGTAAGAAAATGAACCTTGCATTTATCAATTCCCAAATTCTGGAAATTCATTCTCCAACTTGATAGTTTCTGCAGTATGAAACCAAACCATCATTCCATGTTCAAAATTTGGAAGAATATGATCCCCTAGCCAATTTAATCAAAGTCAAATCCAATTGGTTACTTGATCTACAAAGAGATATCCTGAAATTTCAATACAAAGTGACTGTAGAACACTGATTGATGAAGTGGATAATAAGGGCTGTTCCATCCTCTATTGTGAGGTTACTGATCCTTAACTTTTTAAGTAATCCTTCATCAGTGGTTGTGAATTGCCGCTTTTGCTCAATTTTTCTGACTTGCTTCTATGGAACAGGTTGAAAAGATTGAGAAACAGAACCATCTGATTTGATTCATTCTCAAAATGCAATGCAACCTTAACAACATGATTACTATAAGCTGTTTCTTTGACCACCATTGTACCAAGGCTCAATCTCGATTAAAAGATGAATGAAAGCTTTAAAAACATAAATAGAGCAACCATTTCACTGGTTTACTCTGAGGTAAGGATTTATATATATACCTCTTTGTAGCCTTGTGCAAAGAATGAACCGGTAAAAAGCAAAATAATACAAAGCAAAGAAGCAATTGGGAAGATTCCACAATGGCAGGATTTTTTACTCCTTGGATCAGCAGCTAAAAATTCCTAGCACAACATAAGACATTAAGGTAAATTAGATAAAGAAGTAATGCATAACATTGAATGTTTCAATGTCTACAACTCTTCCAATTTCATGGCCACATAACATTTTATAGTCCTGCAAAAAGTTAAAAGGAAAAAGAAGAATATAGATAGAGACCCTTTTAGATAAATCCTTCAGATAGTGTCTCAAAATAACAAAACAGAATACAGATAAACAGTAGGAACACAAACAAGAGTTGAAGCAATGGTAATACTGATATAGATGTATATAATATAGATGAATGAAGGAAAGAGTAGCATACACGCCCAGATGACACCATTTTCTGCATTCAGAGCAAGAGCTGTGTGTTTTGATTTGTGTAACTGTTGATCAAAAGCAAAAGCATTAGGATGGAAAAAATCAAAGTCCAATTGAAAAACAAGTTGGTTTGTTGCGGACATGTTCTTGATCGTAAGGTGAAGTACCTTACCTTTAGAGATAGTGAATGATGATTATGATGATATAGTTGACATAAGAAAAAAGAGAAGGCAGCATGAACAAGAATCAGACACAAAGCCAAAAAACAAATAAACTTTCTAGAAATGGGTTTGCACTATGATCTGCAATGAATGTTGTAGCTGTTGTTTTTAAATTCCAAGATTGTTACAGAGATATTTTCTCATGCACCAAAGTAAAACGTTCTCTAATATAGTTTGCTAAGAATCCAGCCGAATCTGTTCCTTTATTCTCCGTGTTGTATTTACTGATTTAGCACATTCCACTTCAAGAGATGGTGGCATCACTGGCATGTGGTTGTGGCGTGAAAACACAACCTTAACATGTGTTCAATTTGCTATCAGAAAAAAAAGGTAAATATTTTCATCAATTTATTAGGTGTCTCTTAAAAGTCGTGGTACATGAAAGAGTTATTGACTTAAAATTCTTAAACCAAAAACAAACTTTGTAATATGCAAGTACATGAGGCCATTACATGTATTGTTTTTTTTTTTTTCTTGGCATTTTGTTGGACCCAACCTTATTGACAAGTGACTTTGTAATATTAAAATAAGTAGAACAACATTCGTGAGAATCGTGGAATTTTAAGTGAACGAGTACCTTCAAAAAAACAAAAACAATTCAATTTGCTCATTTTAAAAAAGAAGCACAATGTTGATGTTGTGCATTGGAGGCAACAGCTACAACAATTCAGAAGACACGTTTTTTTTTTTTTTCCACTATAAAATATAACTAATTTAAACAAATACCTAACAACACGTACAATTTCAGTAACAGCAATTTCAAAGGATACATGTAAATATCGCATAATAAACTACTGTAATTTGATTTATATATATTACTATATTAAAATTGTTGATTTTCATGCATTTGGATCTTTTTCCTTTAATTTTCGGATTGTCTCCTATATTTAACTAATATTAATTCAATTTATTTTTTATATTATGATTATTTATTACAAATAATTGGTTGCCTTTTATTTTTGAAATTATAATGACCCAATTACATTTTTGGAGCCATGCTTCCATAGTGCATGTGGCTGATGCAGTTTACATAGTCGTTAGTAGTTTTAATATTAATAACAATATATATTAATTATCAACGGCAAAAAAGACCTCCTCTCCAATCGATCACTGTTTTGAGAAGAGAATTTATGATCAAGTTCAACTTTCCTTTTTCAGTGGTTACAGCTCCAATTCATTTATTTATTTATTTTATTGAGCAGTTCATTTCATTTTGCCCAGTATGATGTGATCCTTTACACGAATAAATGCCAAAGCAAATTTGTCTTTGTAAACTTCCCCTTCACTCTGAGTTGCTTTCAGCATTATAAAAAAAATGATAATCAGATTGTGGCAAATGAGTCTGTCAAGCAAGACTTTGATCAGACGCATTACTGTATAAGCTCAAGCTATGTTATTTATTTATAAACATAAAATCCATTGAATGCTTCATTGCTTTCTCATCAAACTATAGCTGGCTCACTTTACCTTCCTCCATGTGAATCATAATTGACGATACTTTTAGTGGCTCACTTGTCTTCTCCCAATACACTATGTAGATACAGACGTGCATAGTTATCAATATGATATGTGCATATATAAAATTCGTTTTCGTTAACAAGAAAAACATTATTTTGTTTCTTGAAAAAACGTTTGTTCGTTTGATGATGAAGAAAGTATAGAAATGACCATGTAGTCATATGGCCCAGACAAGAAAATATTAACGCACGTAGAATGACGTGGGAGAGCCTAGAGAGTAATTCTTATGGACCAATATAAGTCTACTTACGTTTGGCCCAACGATGGAGATTTCGGTGCACTTGGTTTTCAGGGGTGGTCATAAATCATGATGTTGTAGACCCAGCAAAATAAATCATGTTGCTAAAAATTATTATAAATAGATTTAGACCACGCAATGTGGGAGAGAATTAAGTTTTGTTAATCAAATTGCATTTTTTTTAATTTAGAAATGAGAGATGTATGATATTATTTAATTCAATATATGGAAGTAAATTAGTAGATGGCACTTAATTATTGTAAAGCATAATAAGTATGTAATGGAAGAAAAATGCTATTTATTCATAATAAGGTGATAGTGCAATAATACAAATGAAATAAAGGTATATAATTTTTTTTAATACAGTGAAACTATATATATATTTGATATTGAAATGAACTTTTTCCTTTTAACTATATCTTTGTAATTATCGTTATTGACACTCATCTCTTTTTTTTGCACTCTTGTGATCTTTTTCATTCCTGTTATTTGTAGGTGATGTTTGTTTGGAACCTGTTCTCCGGAGACTTCAAAAAATAATTAGTTATTTTTGTGTTATATTATTAAAAAAAATTGAAGGATAAGTATTAAGTTAAAGGATTATAAATTAAGCTATTATTTTTTTGTTGAATAGAAATTAACAAATCAAATAGTAATGTTTTAATTGATTTTCTGATTATAAAAATAATAAGATTTATTTTGTTTAAAATAATTTTTAGTTCATATTTATATTTTAATTTTTGTTAGCTACCCATATAAATATTAGACTAAGACAGTGAGACACAATAGATTCAGACAAAATTATGTGTCGATTTTCAAGTTTTAAGAATTGTATTGTGAATATACTGTCATTTGAAATTGGTTAAACGTGTTGAACAAATTTAGATACCAAAATAGAGAATAAAGTATGTAAAGTATGAAAATCATATATAGTGTGTATAAAAAAAGCATGTAAAGTAAACTCATGAATATTTCATGATTTAATGAGTGCTCTTGGGAAAATTAAGAAATCAAATAGTAATATTTTAATTAATTTTCTAATTATTGATATAATAAGAGCTATTTTGTTTAAAATATCAAAAGTAATTACCTGTTTATCCAAAAATATCATCTTTAAGAAAATTAGCTCTTATTGATTTTCTATGTGAAGACTTTGAAAAAGTTGTATTAAGATTTTGAAGAAGCAAGTATTCTATGTTATTATTATTATTTTTTTTGGTGGAAAACATTCCCTAGGAAATATAGAGGGTAAATTGTGGAGGAGCTTAGAGAATAAAATGTTGTTTTTGGGTCACACGAGTGTTGATTTTTTTGCGATTATTCTTATATACAAGTGTGGATAATGGATAATGATGAGTGGCAATTAATTTTTATAAATTTACAGTTTTATTTTACTATTATATTAGTTTTAAGACAATGAATAGTTTTTACGATATGTTAATTTGGTTTTTGAGTGTCTATTATAGTAATTAAGGTGTGAATATGATATTAGCGTATGATTAGAAACCAAATTCAATCCACAACCAAGTAATGAAGTTCATGAACGAACACGTGAAGGCTTTTACAACAAATTTATAGTTCATTAGAATTTTGTAATAGTAATATTGAAAGAAATGCAATATGCTATGTATTTTAGAAAAAAATAAATGAGGAATGTGAGTTATTCTCTATTATGTTTATATAGGTGCTAGTCCAAATGGTGGGATGTGGAATGTGAGATGAGGATGAGATGATAACTTATATAATAAGATGACATGTTATATTTTAAATCATTCTATATGTTAATATTTCAATGAGGCACAACCTGGATATTAGAAATAATATATTATAAATAGATGTATGATATTCAATTGATCCTCGTCCCTTTGATGTCATATTAGTATTCTTTTTTTTTTTTTGCTTAAAAGTTGTTAAGATTAGTTGATAAGCAGTGGTTAAGAATATAATAATTAGTGGGGACATACTTTGCTTTTGGAGGGGCTCTTGAGACTTGAAAATAACACCTAGGCTATAATGCTGATATGGCAATGTGGCAAATTGTAGTAGTGCTGAATTGTCAATACCACGTCTCGCGCGTTAGCTTTAATATATTATAAACAGTTGGTGTCAATAAATTAAAATGGCAATAGTCCACATCAAACCACTTAAAAATGGGGAAGAGAAAATTATTAGACTATTAACCAGAAAGAGAAAAAAGAGACTCTTGAGACTTGGAAATGACACCTAGGCTATATTAATGTTGAACTGTCAATACCACATCCTGCATTTCAGCTTTAATATAGATATAAATAGATAAGTATGAGCCAATTAAAGTTTTTGTTTTTTAAAAATAAACCTTAGAATAGATTGGCAAATGGGTTGACCAGCCCTAACCTGCTACGAGTTAGTCCCAAAATGAGGTGAGTTGGGTTAACTTGATTTGATAAAATGGGTTGCAATGCCTATTGACGAGTTGGCCTATTACCGCTTCTATTTGCATTATGCCACTACCTATTCTTACCACTAAATTGATACAACAACTTTTACTTGGGTGCCTACTACAGTGCTACTTCATCAAGTGGGTGGTCGAGGTGTGGAATAAGGATGAAGATCAATGAAAAATGAGGTAGAAAGATGAGTTGATAAGGTGAAGATTAAGAACAAATGAAGAATGGATGGGATGGAGCACTGCTAGCAAACGAGAGTGAAAAAAAAGATGTAACCCTAAATCAATGGCCTTCTAGGCATGGGTATTGGGCCGCTTGCTTAGTGGTCGGTTGCCTAGCCCATAGTGCACTAATCCTTGTAATAAAAAACAAAATACCCATCCCCGCTGGTTAAGTGGGGTGGGTTAGGCAATTAAAATTTTTGAACGGGTTTATATATGTGACCCAATTTCCAAAATTACAAGTCAGGCAAGCTAATCCAACATGCCAGACTCATTTTGTCATTTCTAGAAAAAATTCTTAAAATAATTGTAGATTGCCTCCTCAATCTTCTCATTTGTTGTCTTCCATTCTCTATTGTTATCTTAGATCCTAGAGCTATGTTATTTGTACATAAAAGTGAGACATCCAAATATAACACTTTCTCACATAAATATACAATTTATTACCTTATCTCGATACATGTGGACTTCAATATTCACCTACATTCACATAAATATATTATGTCCCATATTATGTTAGAACTAATTCATGGAAAGAAATTAAGGGGGTGTTTGGTACGTAGGAATATTTTTATTTTTTCAGAATTGTTAAAATATTCCCATGTTTGGTAGAAGGTTTGAAGTAACATTTCCGGAAATATTGCATAATCAGGAAGGAATTTCACCTCCAAAACATTACCACCTCCTTCGTGAGAATCCAACATTCCCATGAAAAGGGAATATTTGCCATTGTACCAAAATACCTCTATCACCACTCAAAGCCACCCACCACCGATCACCATCCGCCACCACCGCTGCCGTCGACCAACCCCACCGTCGGCCACCCTCTGCCACCACCAGCCAACCCCACTACCGGCTACCGTCATCGCTGTCGGCCACCCTCCGCCACCGCTGGTTGGCCATCTGCCACTACCTCCATCGAGGATATTTTTGAAAATTTATCAAATATTTTCTGGAAATTCAATTTGTATACCAAATACTCCCAAAATATCATACCTAAGAATGTTATTCTCGAAAATGGTATCCCAAGAATGAAAATTCATTTCATCTACCAAATGCACTCTAAGTTATCTACTTTTTCTATGTGCTTTTTGTGGTTCAGTTTGAGGTGTTCTTTGGTGGGGCTATTCGTTGATTGGCTGTTGATCATGGTCAATTTTAACTAATTGACAAAATCATTGCCTTTGACTTGGCAAGAAAGAATTTATCATTGACATTCTTACCAAATAAACGTGGTGTTTTCTTTTATTAATTTCATCATTGGATGGTGTTGGGAGGATGCCTTGATGTATGTTATATGGATGGCAACAAAATTGAGATATGGTAAACATAATTATCATTCGTCTTGGTCCAAGACAAATGCACCTTATATTCTTTCATCACCCATATCTCAATTCCATTGTCATCTATATAACATACATCAAAGCATCCTCCCAGCACCCCTCAAATGATGAAATCGATAAAAGAAAATGTCACTTTTATCTGGTAACAGTATCTTGATAAATTTATTCCTACCAAGTTAAAGGCAATAATTATATTAGCCACTTAAACATGACCATGATCAATAGCTAGCCAACAAATAACACCATCAAAGAATAACCTAGATTGAACCACAAAAAGAACATAGGAAAAATAGGTGGCCTCAATTTCTTTCCATGAATTGGTTCTAATGGCAAAAACCTCCAAATGGCTTTTCAACTTAGCAGCTTCACGGCCCTCATGCCATACTATAACCACCTAGTACTCATTACTAGATACGTCATACCCAAAATCTTCTGTAAAAATCATTCCTAAGAACATAGGCAACGAGGGAGAATGATAGTGGATTGTGACCAACAGTTGATGGGTTCCACATAATGAGATGTGGATAATTCTTTAAAAGTATGAAGCCCCTACATGAACTCATAATCTTAAGGTTACAATGACAAGGTATCGGAAGCTGAACCACAACACAATCACGACCAACTAATGTGTCCACATTTACCCATCAAGCTTCGGAACTAGATAACAGAGTGTAGAGAAGTCTACTGGTGGGTCTAGCAGCAAAATCAAAATGTGATTTTGTCATATGGGTATTTGTAAGGAGGGAGCCATGGCTTATAGACAAACCTGAATCAAATAAGAGATTTCACCAGCAACCAAAGTAGGATATTAGCTATCAACTCAAGAGGAAGTGGGTGATTCTTCTTCTTAATGTCCTTGCTCTTTACTCCTTGGCTTCTGTTTTGTTTATCCGAGTGTCTAACAAAGATGTAAGAAGAATGAGGGCTTGCGCCACAGGGTTTTTTATTTTTTATATGGTATTTGAATTGTATATATACCAAAATATGGGATTTGGGAAGAATTTACGTTGATATGGGATTTAGTAAAATCGGAATTTCTGATTTCAGAAAAGGTGAAGTCGAAAATTCCGAATTCAATTAAAATAATATTTTGCTTTTTGTCTGTAGTGAAATCAGAAATTCCGATTTCACTATAGACAAAAATAAAATATTATTTTAATTGAATTCGGAATTTCCGATTTCACCTGTTCTGAAATCGGAAATTCCGATTTTGCTAAATCCCATATCAGTGTAAATTCTTTCCAAATCCCATATTCTTGTATATTTTTCGTCTAAATACCATATAAAAAAAAAACACCCGCGGCACAGTGACATGATTAAATAATAGAAGGGTAATATTAATATATACTGGGTCGGTTCATGCTAAATCTTCTACGTGGCAAATTCACCAATCAAAGTTAATTTAAAATTATGAATACTAAAAAGTATAAAAATTAATAATGGATATTCTACTATGTTTAAGATTTACCACGAATGTGGGTGTTATCATTACTCATTAATACTTAAGTGGTTTACTTATCAATCTTATATCCTGAGTCACAATTTCTGTCACAGGGAAAGAATCTTTCTAAAAAGTAAAATAAACAAGAAGTAAGAAGCAAATATTTTTAAAAGTTTTTCTGTTATATATTATCGTCATAAATGTTTAAACAATGTATCTTTTCCTCTCGGGATCCTTGATCTAGTAGGGTTTAGGCTTGGCAATGACAAGGATTTATGCATAGGTGAGTCTTACACTCTCCGAGTCATCTCTCTTCGAGTTTGATCTTAGGAGTGCATTGGATGGGGGATAAGCGTAAGTTTGAGACGAGGGGTAAGAATAGGCTAGAAGCCTTATCAAGGGCCTATAGTTTAGCCTAAATTCAATATATCCTGCCCTGCCTGCCCTGCCCTGTCCTGTATAACAAACAACTTAGGCAAAGAACTTTTTAAAAGTCCTTTTAAGAAGCTTACACAAAATATCAATTGGGCCTGACAAGCTAGCCTGGCTATAATATATTATACTATATTTTATTGTATTATTATATTGTTATTTTATATGCTAATAATTTAAATTAAATAATTTTAATTAAAATTATCATTTCTTATTTTTTCCTTTAGATTCTTAAGACCCTAATACTAGTTTATCCTTATTCTTCTTTTCTCTTGTTCCTTTTTTTCCATCGCACGCAGCCACCCACAATCTGCGATCTACGCCCATCGACCTCACAACATCTTAGCTGTCAACCATCGTTATTCCTGGGAAGCTTCTAATCGTTGGTTGTCACTTTTTCTTAGCCAAAGTAAGGGGCACCAAATTTGCAGTATCATTTTCATATATTTTTTTATTAAGATTCTTTTGGAACTTTCTCTCGGTCTCAGTCTCATTCTCGTTCTTTTATCTTTATTACACTCATCAGAAAGCTAGTCCGTCTGGTTTTGTTGCTCGTAGAGGTTCTCTTTCTTGCATTGATTACAAAAAACTGAGATTAATTTATGTTAATGTCATTGTTCATCGAGACTGAAAAATTTATTTCATTTTAAAATATAAAATTATGTGGGTAAACATATCTTGGTTTATTACATATAGCTGCTTTGAATTAAATATTGACATATTTTTATTCAATTTATTTAATGTACTTTTAATTAATTATATATATAATTAGATTATTTTAATTAAAAAAAAAAAGAATATAATCGTACATTTGTTTTTAGATGGTATATTGATATAAATGACTCCAAACTCTTCAAAATGAAGAGGAGCAAAGCAAGTTTAGAGTTAAGACAAAATCAGACACACAAAAAGAAAAATAGCCAACAAGCAAAATATGTCTGAAAATAAGGACTCTAAGACCATATCAGATAACACTAGTAAAACTAGCTAAAACTATGTCTGTGTTTTCCCACCAGTGAATAGCCCATGCTCGTTGATGTTAGTTTAAGGACTTCTTCCAAAATTGCTGAATACTTGCTTGTGTTGTTTGCTTCTAAAAAATATGTTTAGATAAAATGTACATTTTTCTATAGGATCAATTTGTTTAAAATATGTATAATTATATTTTTTTAGAAGCAATTTTTCATACCCTTAATTGTAATTTTATAAAAAAAATTATATTTGTATATCTAAACAATTTAACAATTTATGATTTTGATAAAACATACTTTATAATTACAACCAAATGCAAAACAGTCTTTCGCTTTGCCTTGTATTTCTACTTCTAAAGGAAGTATTTCTCCTAAAATTTTAATCAAACGAGCCTATATAATTACTCAATTGTGGATAATAACAAGTCTTGCATCAAAACATGGATGTTAAATGTTTCAAGGTTGGTGTTACATTTCATGGGATCATTTGTAACAATCTTCTAAGTATAACACTATGCTTAAGTGATAATATCGCATTTAGGAATTGCTACTAGTAAATTAGAGGAACTTGTCTTGTTACTGACTGCACTTGTGGGACAATATCTTACTAATTGTCTCGTTATATAGAATAAAATATAAATAGGCAAATAAAGCAAATATAAACTCCACTTAAAGGAAAAAAATACATCATGGTCACATTTATAAGTTTACATAACCGAACTTTTTGTCTTATTTAACAATATTTCAACATGTATAAAAAAGTTCCACTAAGAGCTGCAGTGTAGCAAAACCTCCTCTATCACAATATTGACCTCATGTTGTCTAATTTTATAGTCTCTAGCATTGCTAGACCCTTCTTACCAGAATGTTTCAATCTCAATTACATCCCCTGCGAGAATCACTACTACACCCAACAGAACTATCTGAAGACGACACAAGAATACACAAGGGTGAGAATTATAAATTCTCAATAGGCAATCCTAAGCTAACCTAATAGTGTCATCTTCGTTGCCCCAACCACTTTGATTTATTATAAAAAGGTGATCATATCAAAACAAAATAAAAATTTTATTTTATAAAGTTCAAAACTATTTTTCCGAAGTGGGTTTCTTTTATTTAAGCACTTAACTCAAGACTCAAAACATTCATGTAATTTACATTACTGCATATTTAAAACAGAATATAAGACTAAAAATGAATGAATGAAATATTTCTTTTGATATATGTCTCTATATTCTTTTCTTTGCTATACTTCCTTACTTTCTTGACTTTAATACTCAATGTTAATTTATCATACTTTAGTTTAAGTGAGACATCTTTCTTTAATTTAAGCAAAGGGATTTAATTACTGGTTAGGTTCCCTCTCTCTAACGATAATACACCTAGGCATTACGTTTCATTGTCTCTAGAGTGTCAACGTGTATTTGCATTTGAGCGTTACATATTGCTGTCCTCAGAGTGCAGCCTTATACATGTCTCTAATTAGAGGGATCTCATAATCAAACTAAGCTGCAAGGGGATTTATGTGTCTCTAATTGAAAAGATCTCATCTTTAATTAACTGCCTCCTTTTAGAGGGATCTTATAGTCTTAATATAACTATTTCCAAGTGAAGAAATCTCATGTTCTTAGCATGCATAATTTGTTCACATGGCATACTATATATTTCAATCATGCCTAGTCAAAAAATGAATTTATTGAGGATTCGACAGTATGCCGATTATAATATAGATGTTCCCAAAATTTACAACAATAACTAAACCAGCCAATCAATAGAAAAAATAATCCCATCAAAGGAATCCAATCTTAATCATAAATGTATTCATAAAAGCAAGGATGCCTCGATCACAAGGATTCTAACAAATAGTGGTACCATGACATATATAATAATATGGCATCCAAATCAACATATATTCTTCAGTATATTAATTAGTTTTGGTCTTATATAATTTGGAGATCTTTAAGTTAAGTTAATGTGCACCTTGACTATCATTTAGACTTAAGTTCCTCAATTCTACCCCCAAGTTTATAAATTATACCAAAATTTCAACTTAAATCCTTTTTAGCTCAAATTCTATAAAAACGTTATTCTATTAATCTATTTTCAAACCTTTTTAATTTCACTAAGTCTTGACAAATATAACTTATGTTATTTAATTTTGATCCATTACTATCCAATTTTGGGACATACTTGACCACCTAAAAGTAAAAAAATCATAAAAATCTATTCTTTACCATTGTGTCTTGAAATTTTATATGCTTATACTGACTTAAATATTCTTTCAAATAAATCAGGTTTCACTCAATTTAGCCAAACAAAGCTTAAGATAAATTTTTTATATTGAAACTACCTTATTTTGGTTCTCACAGAGCATGGGATAATTTCATAAAATTACTAAAAGTAACTCACTAGGAGTTTGAATCAAAAAATTTATAGAATTATTCTACTATATGTTTTGCTTTCTAAAAAAATTGGTTGCACTCAATTTGAAGGTCTATGGGACAAGTTATATTTATTAGAATACATACTACTTAAGTCAAGTTACTATACATATAGGCTACTTCAAAAATTCATAACTTATTCATCTTAACTCCAATGGACCACAAATTTTGTGAATATGCTCTCTTTTGAGTTAGGTTTCAAATAAAATTTGTTTAACTTCAATTCAAGGTCCCTAGCTCTAGACACTAGACATGGTTCATAGACCCAATACTGTCTAGAGCTCTCCTAGTTATCTTATTTTCTGTTTATGAACATCTTTGAGTTCCTAGCTTTTTTTTCTCACTAACTCAATTTCGCTAGTTCTAACTCATTAATATAAGCCTAAAAACCGTTATTCTTAGCCAATATTCATGAGAAACAAAAGAGATGAAAACCTTAATCTATCTAGTCAATTATATATCCACATATAAAGTGGTTTAGGAGCGTACCTCATTTCAAAGCACAAGGATACTTCAAATCTTGATTCCTCCAACTCTAAAACCCTCTTAAAGACAAAATAACACCTAATGTCTTCCTTGCTCTTTCTTGGCTCGAGCTTGATATAATCCAAAGAGGAGAGATTTTGATTTCTATGTGGTTTAGGAGGTAAGAAACTAACTCAAAAGTGAGATAGATGTTGAAGAAACAAGATGGAATGAATGATTCAAGAGTTTGTGAGAACAATGGAGAAGAGTAAAGAAAAGGAAGGATCTAGGTGGTGCTTTTGGGAGAGAAGAGATGATGAGATTTTTAGAGTTTTTTGGAAGATATTTAGAAAAAGTAAGGGTGACTCACCTACTAAGTCTGTGGTCCATATTGCTTCTTACAAGTTTGGCCGAGTGGCTCATTCCAGCCCACATATAATAGATGTAATTTCTTGATGATTAAGTTCTCTTGTATTTTATGTTTTTACCAAATCAATTTGTCATGTTCTAAAAAATTATTCCTAAAATTTTTATGGTACGGTTAAAATTCTTTCTTTGTAAAAATTCTAACCCTACACTGCTATTATTTATACTAGTTTACACTTTCATCTCTATTTATAAATTTAGTATTAATTAACTTTTAATAATATTAATTATAGATACAGCTAGATCGAGGTGTTACATCATTGACTCGATACCTACTACTAATACAAATAAAAAAATAAATTACGATTTTCAATTCAACCTTGAAGACAAAAAGCCTGAACAATCCCTCTTACAGACCCTTTCGTTTCTTCTTTTTTATAGAGGGATCTCTGAGAGTTAGCGAACAAATTAAACTCCAATATTGCGTAGTAGGCAATTAAGACAGGAAGCGAAACAATCATGCCAAAGATCACCCTGATGAGCAGAGAGTCGAAAATATTAGCAAGTGCTACATATGATATATAATTGCAAGGATATATTATTAAGTATTAAAGTTTCATTAGGAGTGTAACGAAACGGAAACTTATAGAAAGCATTTTTCTCTAAAATTATTTATCCGAATAATGCAACATACATGTGGCTTTTTGAATGAGTAAATAGATTATAGTACTTAATTTAATGAAACATTTACCTTTGTTTTTTGGAGAAAAAAAAATCTGGTAATTTTTTAAAACTACGTAGGGTCAAAACTCTGGCATACCTTCCCATGCAAGTTATTGAATAATACTTAGGTCTTACTATAATTATTTTTTAATGGTTCATATGACTCCGCCAGCCATGAAATAACACGTTGGTACTCTTACTATAATCGTTTTTGAATGGTTGAAATGACTCAACCTTAAGTTTGCAACTGAATGTATGATACTAAAATTTGTACAAACGTCATTCCACATTGCAGGAAAAAGTGAAACTTGCGCAGCGCTCAGAATCTCTGGATCTTTAGCGAAAACGAAGGACGTGATGGACTGTGGCGAAGCCAGTTAGGGATGAGATCTGGGCGTATGACCATTGGCACCGGGTGGAGTTCGAGAGTCTTCATTTGATCTGAAGGTGCGGATTGTGGCTGCTATGGCCATGTTGCTGGAAATTATACGCAGAAGCCTTCTAGGCTGAAGCTGGAGGGTGGGAAATCTCATGCTACGACGGCGCAAGAGGATCATGGAGGGGTGGCGCGTGAGGTTCAGCAACAACAATCAAACCCCGCTGAATCCGCTTCGCATTCATTTCCTGATTTGGTTTCGACTTTGAATGTCAATACTTTTTTTTTTTTTTTTGGTTTCTCAAGGGTGACTCCTTCCTATTATTAGGGAAGGAGATTATTCCCTCTTAGATATTGTCAAACTTATCTTCTCAATTGAAGTTGAAGTGTGTCCCTATCACTACAACAACTCTTTTATTGGTATGAATGTCGATATTGATCAGGGGGATTGGATTTTGGCAGGAAACAGAGGAAATCTCGGGCTAAATCAAAATCAAGCCTTAAACCCCCCAAAGTTAAGAACTCCACGCAGAATCACGTAAGGGTTGCTTAGGTTAATGATACCGCATGTGGGGTGTTTAAAAAGAATCACATGCAGTTGCATTCAAATTGCGGTCCACATCCGTAATATTGCAGATACAATACCCTTCGCAATTGCATCGTAGCAGCAATTGAGGAAGGCCACTTCAAATACGTTTTTTTCCGTAATCTTCGGCATTGCAACGCAACCACAATCATGACCGCCAACTACAATTTAAAACTATGTTTAGACCCTTCCATGCAGGTGTTTATGCTTGATATGCACCAGCGAATGATCGCTTTCAAGATTCACAGAAGGTGTGACTTCGTGGCGTCTGAGTGCAGTCTATGCTAGTCCTACTCCGTTAATGCGGAATCTTCTGTGGTCACATATGATGGAGGTTAGAAGAATGGTGGATGCTCCCTAGACCCTGGTTTGATTCGTGGTGATTTTAATGAGATATTCTTTAGCAAAAATGAAGGACGTGATGGACTGCGGCACTGCTGCCTGCACAAGATAGAATTAAAAAAAACTCAACTGAAGATCCATTTATTTTTCTATGTTTTCTTATCAATGAATCTTAATTCTAAATCCTTCTTCTATGTGCCAAAATTTTCTGTTAATATGTCTTGTCCTAAAATATATATGTGCAATGCGAGAAACTTACCAACTAATTAATTTATTTATTCTACTTATATGTTTATGTCACTCAGCACCCACAGTGCTTCGCTAAAACAAAAGGTTAAAGGACGCGTTCTTTCGGTGTCTAGTGTGTGTCCACTTGTTCCACATTCCAGCCCGTCCTCGTCCACCGGCCACCTCTTTCTCTTTTCCTCTGTTTGAACTGATTTATCATATAAGAATATTAATCAGTGATCACTGATCCTTCATAGTGTTTAGGTCTAGGCATGTAGTCGTTGATCATAGTCACATATATGATCAATATCATGTCACTTACTAAATGGCTCAAAGTTTTGGCGAAATCAACTCCAACTACTAATTAAAATATGTCAACTCACAACTCCCTGCTATACATTTAGATTATTATTATTATTATTATTATTATTATTTGATTCTGGCTTATTAGTTAGATATTGAAAAAATAATAATTAATAATGAATATAAGAAAGCATTGTATTAAATATGAAAGGTAATTATATTTGTATAATGCTTTATACCAGTTAATGATACATAATTTTTATTTATTAATAATGCATATCGTATGATTTTGTTGATAATCATGACTAAACAAACAATGTATATTAAGAGAATAATTTTTATGCACTAAAAATTTTATACTTTCATCCAATAAAAATTAATGAAATTGTCGTGTCATATTAGGCCACTACATAACTTTTAAAAAGATAACATAACAGTTCCTTGATTTCTATTGGATAGTACAAAATTATTTATATTATCAGTGCAAGAAAATTATCCTCTTCTCTATTAATAAAGAAAAATTATATACTATTAACCTATATAAAATGAGAAATATTTATATGCCCTAAGAATAAGAAATGTCTTTTTTTGCTCTATTTTATTCTTTGCTTGACAAATTAGCATTAATATGATAGTTAAAAAAGATGATTTACAATAATTAAGAAAATAAATTTGACTTATAATACTGATTTATCAAGCAACGACGGCATATATATAGTAAAAGACTTTTTTTAATTAAAAATATATAATTAGAATTTCTCCTAAAAAAAGTAGAAATTTAGATAAATAAGTATAAGTATTTGATCTATGAATTACCTGAATGATAGCGGCTCTTAAAATGTCATCATGCAATCTTACAACAATGCAATTTATAGCCCATGGCTGCTGGTCCTGCAATGAACATTAAAACCAAACCAAATACATAGACGTGGTCCACGAGCAATTCACATTTTCTTGAAATGCCATGAAAAATATCTATACGTATCTAAATTGACCCAGGCAATCAACTCGTATATGTGCAGGTATTTTCATAGCATTTCAAAGGTCACCTTGGACACAAATCTAACTATGTTTGGTTTGGTTTTAAAGTTTATTGCAAGACCACCAGCCATGGTTGTAAGTTTCATTGCTGTAGGATTGCATAGTGACGTTTCAAGATTCACTGTCATTTAGGTAATTCATAGGTCAAATACTTATAGTTATATATACTTATCTAAATTTCTACTTTTTATAGGAGAAATTGTTACATATTTTGAACTAAGAAATGTCTTTTACTATATATGTTGCGTCATTGCGTGAAGCCCTCAACGTGAAGTTAGCTAACTCCCTTGATCAAGTTTTATTGATATAAAAGTAACTAGTGACAATCAAAATTCATAATAAGTCATCATATGATAAATATAAGTATCTCACCCATATTAAACATGGCAGTGCCCGTCCCAGCCCTTGACATGATTGATATAGAGCCCTCTACTATGCTTGGAATCTCCAAATTCCACCTACATATACGCATGCATATATAGCACACTATCACATTACTGACGTTATTTATACAGGAGAGTTTTTGCTACAGAAAAAGTGTACAAATAACAAAATAACACTAAATATAATTTCGAATGGTCATGCACGGATGAAACAGAACAGTTAATATAGTTGAATATCATATGTACAAATGGTCATGATCAATGAAGGATAGATTACCTAGCTAGCTAATAGAGATGAAAGCCCAGAAAAGGCCAATGACACAACCGTAAGAGTGTGGATTCTTTGCAAGCTTTAACTACACGAACTTCATCACGTTCCCTCCAACACCTTCACCATCCATCACGTTACACAACCACTGCTGCTGCTAATGATTGTAGTACCCTCTATTACGACTCTCCGAAACTCTAAGACAAAGAGGAGCAAAGTGAGTCATATGAGGGCCTGCACAACGGATTGGACCGGAAGGTCTGCGCCAACAGGTCCCATGGCCGTGTGAAGTAGTAGTGGCCACGATCCCATTTTATATAGCTCTTATATTGGCGTATATCTATGTGAGGTTGTGAGGTGTATCGCCATTCGTCACTAGGAAGCAATGTGATGCAATAAACAGGTTGGTGTGTTACTTCACCATGCCAACCCAATAGTGAAGAGTGGCATAATGAAATAATACACCAACAAATTTATTACATCACATTACATAAAATGGTGCCGTAGCCACCACCACCTTACACACGGGTCCTATCATTCTCAACTACCTTTCAATAGTTGTATCATGATAGATTAATTATATATATGAATTAAAAAGGGAAAATGCTTTTATATAGACAAACGATATGTACAAAAGATGACTTTCATTCTTGCAATACGAAGACTATGATTCGCCTACCATTCATGATTTCCACCTCATATCTCTTTTTTATCTCCATTTTATTTTTATCTCTTTTTTTTATTGGTTTAGTTTAACCAATCATTCTTGCAGTTTTTTGTGCCAAATAACATACTTTCAAAAAAGAAATAACATGGTGTACAATGTATAACAGTATTTCAATGGAATGATTCTTTGAATCAAAACGTAGTAACTACCAAACGGCTACGAGAACGCATTGTAACTATATCTCACCAAACTTCCTGCCATTTTTAGTTATATCGTATGTCTCTACAAACTTCTTATCCCTTTCGTGTTTTTTCAGATGTGTGAAACAGCTAAGAATGTATAAGTACTCATATGGAGTATTGAATAGGATAAGATATATAAATACAAAAATTTATAGAAATATAAAATACGAATACATTAAACACAAAAATTATATTTATATATGTGATACTGAATGCTTACAATAATTTTAATCAAATAATAATTTTGTCAGCATAAAAAAATTCAACAAACAACAAATATTTCTCAAAAATTTATTAAATGTAAAAAATGTCTTAATATATATAGAGAATTATATATTAAATACATAAACCTGTTTAAATAGATAAATTATTCATTTGATTTTATTTTATACGAGTATTATCTTTTTGTTGTAGATAAACATAACCTTTCAATTTAAAAAGAAAAATAAACCTTATCTTAGTTATGATAATTTGTCCCGGATATTAGATAGAATAAATATCTTTATTGTAATGTGTAGTTCAAAAAAATAGTTACAGGTAAGAAAATATTGGACGTCACAAGTTACATCATGCCTCCGGAATGCAAGTAAAATTTGAGATCACGCCTCTGGAATGTAATTAAAATATGATATCATGCCTCTGGAATGCACTTACATGAAAGGAAAAAAGACAACAAATAAAAAAATTAGTCATTATATGTCTATTTGTTATATATGACTACTATGCATATATATATATATATATATATATATATATATATATATATAGAGAGAGAGAGAGAGAGAGAGAGAGAGAGAGAGGTAGTGTTTGGAATGCACCGCTGCCTGCACAAGATAGAATTGAAAAAAAAAAAAAAAACTCAACCGAAGATCCATTTATTTTCTATTTTTTTATCAATGAATCTTAATTATAAATCCTTTTTCTATGTGCTAAAATTTCCTGTTAGTATATCTTGTCCTAAAACATTTATGTGTAATGCAAGAAACTTACCAACTAATTATTAATTGATTTATTCTACTTATAAGTGTGTATCACTCAGTATCCACAATGCTTCACTAAAACAAAAGGTTAATAAAGAAAGGACGCGTAACTGTGTGTACACTTGTTCCATATTCCAGCCCATTCAACTGATTTATCATACAAGAATATTAATCAGTGATTAATGATCCTTCATGACGTTCAGGTTTAAGCATGTAGTTGTTGATCATAGTCACATATCAATATGATGTCACTTATTGAATTACTCAAAGTTATGGCGAAATCAACTCCAACTACTAATTAATATATGTCATCTTACAACTCCCTGCCATACAGTTAGATTCTTTTTTTGTTGGGGGGGGGTGATTCGGGCTTATTAGTTAGATATTGAAAGCATAATAATTAATAATGAATATAAGAAAGCATTGTATTAAATATGCAAGGAAATTATAGTTGTATATTGCTTCATACCAGTTAATTATACATGATTTTATTTATTTATGATGCATATCGTATGATTTTGATGTATATTAAGAGAAAAATTTTATTTACTAATAATTTTATACTGTCATGTCATCTAATAAAAATTACAGAAATTATCATGTCATATTAGGCCAATCCATAAACTTAATTTTAAAAAAATAACATGACAATTTCTTGATTTCCAATTGGATGGTATAAAATTATTTATATTATCAGTACATAAAAGTTATCCTCTTTTATTAATAAAAAAATTTATATACTATTAGCCTATATAAAATGAGAAATGTTTATATGCTCTAATTAAGAATAAGAAATGTCTTTTTGCAATATTTTATTCTTTGCTTGACAAATTAGCATTAATATGGAAGTTAAAACAAATAATTTATAATAAATAAGAAGATAAAAATCACCTATAATACTGATTTGTTAAGCAATGACGAAACATATATAGTAAAAGACATTTCTTAATTTAAAATATATAATAATTTCTCCTATAAAAGTAAAAATTTAGGTAAGCAAGTATAAGTGTTTAACCTATGAATTACCTGAATGAGAGCGAATTTTAAAAAGTCGCCATGCACACTATAGTGATCCAACTTATAGCCACGACTGCTAGTCCTACAATGAACTTTAAAACCAAACCGAGTACAATTAGGCTTGGTCCACCGACAATTCACCTTTTCTTGAAATGCTATAAAAAATAGCTACATATATATAAATTGACACAGACAAACAACTTATATACATGCAGGTATTTTCATACCATTTAGGGAGAAGGTGATTGCCTGAGGAGCAGGTCCAGCTATATTTGGTTTGGTTGTGGGACCAACAACCATGATTTTAAGTTGCATCGCTTTAGGATTACGTGGTGATATTTTAAGATTCAATATCATTCGGATAATTCATTAGTCAAATATGAGGTATATTATTTGTACATACCAAAATCTTCAACACACCAACACCCTTTCTTAACTTTTTCTCTCTTCATCAATCATTTCACTCTTTTTATTTTCTTTTACAATTTTTTTTCTCTTTTTTATCTCTGGGTGTCCAAGATATCTACCTACCTCAGTAGTACAAAAAATATTTCTCGTCAAATATTTATACTTGCTGACCTATATTTCTACTTTTATAATAGAAATTCTTATATATTTTGAATTAAGAAATGTCTCAACGTGAAGTTAGCTTTTATTAACATAAAAGTAACTAGTGATAATCAAAATTCATAACAAGTCATCATATGATAAATATAAGTAACTCACTCACCCATACTAAACATGCAGCCTCTGACATGATTGTTATATTCGGTGCTAGAAGATGCTGGTAGCTAGTAGTGCGTAGGTCTCCTCTCTGCAAGCTGAAGAAACTCGTGTTGTTAAAACTTGCAAAGAATCCAAACTCTGGTAGTGGTAACCAGCTTCTCTTATGTTGGGGTATGGCTCCGTGAGGTAGTGGGGCTCAAAAATTGTTAACTGATACAAAGGATAAGTGTGTAGCATTTGAAGAAGAAGAAGAAAGCTTCTTGGCGATTATTTTCATGAATATGTACAATATTTATATCGGTTGGAGGGAGGGTGCATCACACATCTCATGCACTCACACACAGCAAATCCTCAATTCCTCACCACTAATACATGCAAAGGTTCTCCTCCTCACATTCTTCACTCAATCACCAAAAATATTCAAGGATATCATTGCACTGACAATTCATGAAGTCACCATTCTTCACTCTCTTTTATTCTTTCTGCATGATCTTTCTACCCTCTCATTCTTTTTGAAAGTTCTTTTTACCCCTTTCTCATTCTTTCTGAAAGTTCTTTCTACCCCTCTCTCCGCACACAGCACACCAGTTCATTCCTTGATTTTGATTCAAATCACTGTCACTGCCAAAAGACTAAGAGAATGTGTTGTAACTGTATCTCAACAAACTTTCTATCTTTTTTCTATATCTCTGCAAACTTCTTATCTCTTTCGTGATTTTTCTTCGGGTGTGTGAAATAGCCGAGAATACATAAATACAAAAAGAATACATTATTTTAGTTATTAAATGCGAGATGATATATGAATATAAAAATTTATAATAATATAAAATATAAATACATTAATAATTTTTTAACCATAAAAAGTTCAATAAAATAAGAAAATATTTCTAAACAAATTATTAAATGTAAAAAGTATCATAATATATAGAGAATATTAAATAGATAAATTTGTTTAAATAGAAAATTTATTTATTTCATTTTATTTGTTATAAATATTATCTTTTCATCGTAGATAAACATGATTTTTTTTTTCTTTGATGAGAATAGTGAATTTATCCAACTGACAAATCGAAAATAACAAGGTCAGAAATGCTAGGAGTGCCTCCAGCCACACACTGTCACTTTTTTTGGCATACTTAACAAGTGAATCGGCTACTGTATTACAATAGCGTGGAATGAAACTAGCTTTGAACCTATGAAACCATAAAGCTAACATGATCTTTATTTTAGTTTAAAAAGTCGAACAATCCTTATTTTAATTATGATAATTTGTCCTGAATGTTAGATAGGATAATCGATAGAACAAAACACCCTTGTCGCTTGTAGTTCAAACAATTAGTTACATGTCTGAGAATATTGGATGCCACTAGTTACTTCATGCTTTCGGAATGCAAGTAAAATCTGAGATCATGCCTCTGGACAATTAAATATGAGATCATGCTTCCGGATTAATGCAATTAAAATATGAGACATGCCTCCGGAATGCAATTAAAATATGAGATCATGCCACTAGTGTCTTTTTTTTTTTTTTTAAATTCTTAAGCTATTGCTAGCTATAAGCAAAATGCATGGTAAACCAAACAGTAACCAATCTCCTGTATGTAACCATTCATATATGCATGCACTTACATGAAAGGAAAAAAGGCAACAAATAAAGAAATTAGTCATCTTATTCTAGTGATGTACATATAAGGACGTTAACTTTAATCTTTAAGGAGTATTTGGAATATATAAAAATTAGAGTAAATATCTTTTTTAGCCCTAATATTTTAAAATTGATATTAATTTAGTTCTAAAATAATTTTTGACATCAATTTAATCCTAATAATTTGAATCTTAATATTAATTTAATCCTATACTGATGAGTTAATAAAAAATTTGATTTTATAAAAATTTGTTAGGACTAAAGTGATGTCAAAACTTAAAATATTACGACTTAATTGATGTTAAAATGCAAAATATTAAGACTAAATTAATGTCAAAATTTTTTTAAGAACAAATTGATATCAATTTTAAAGTATTAAAACTAAATTGAAGTTAAAAATTTTTTCAAGACCAAATTAATATTAAATTTAAAATATTAAGACTAAAAAAAATATTTTACTCCAAAAGTTAAAATTAATTGAATTTATAAATTAAAAAAGAAACAAATGATTTGATTTGTCCAAAATGTCATGGTGGGATTTGATTTTAAGTTTAAATTCAAATTAATCAAAACAATTTCTATTTTTGATCATTCTAATCACTAGTTAATGGATTTTATTCACAATAATTAGTTTCTTAATAATTTTAAATCCCATTTTATATAATTGATTCCAAACATAAAATTTAATTTATAAATCAAATCAATTCTTATTCTCAATTACTCTAAAAACTACCTTATAGAATTGTCTATTACTAATAACTTTAAGAGTAAATTGATATTTTAGTCTTTAGAAGATTTTTTTTTTTGACACTTTAAATATTAAATGATTAAGTGCATATACTTTAATTTTTAAAAGATTTTAGAGACTAAAGATTAATATGTTAAAACATAAAAGCCGATTTTTCCATAGACTAATATGTTAAAAATCAATACTCTGGGGACTAATATGTGTATAATTTTCCTATTACAAAAATTAATATGTTTGACATGAAATCTTTTAAGAATTAAAGTGTGTGTATTTAATATCTTTTAAAGACTAAAGTATTAAAGTAAAAATCTTACATGTACTATAGTATAGATTTACTCTAACTTTAATTTGATATGGACATGATTTGGTGGATGTTCATAATTGGATACCATGCATATGGGTTTTTGAAAGGCTGCCATGGGTGTATCTAATAGTGTGTTTTGAATACGCATTTTCCCATTCCAAACGGGAGTTTGACACCCTCAAACTGACTTTTATGCTTAACTAATGATGTTTGTCAAGATTCACGTTTGTCAATTTAATCGAAAGTGAAAGAAAGAAAAGAAAAATGAAAGATGCTCAAGTAGCGCACCTCCTCTGGTCCTTGTGACAAGGGGGTTGTTGGTTTTGGGTGAGGAGTTCAATCCTCATTTATCTATCCCCTTCCCCATTTTCTCTAATTGCCCCTCTAGGAGCTCCTTAGTATTAAAAAAAGAAAAAAGAAAAATGAAGGATGCTAGTGATCGAAAATAAAGAGTTCACTTGACATAACATCTCATTAAATCCTAATGAGTTTTAATTTTCCTTATCATGATTCTCTCATATTTATATATCCTTATATCCCTTTTTCTTCTTTTAGCTTTTCAACTTTTAGCCACATTACAAATCAAATAAAAATCTTTTGAGCTCTGAAAATATGCACTCCATTCGTGGAGATAAGGATTTATGATTTTGCTGTTTGAGAGTGCTTAGGTGTGAGTATTTTGCCCTTTATTAAATGAGCATGCTTAAGTACACGTAAATTCTTGGAATATCATTAATTGATTCATGATTATGTTTTATAGTTTCTTTAAAGTTTTATATTACAATGTTTGTTTTGATAAAAAAAAATTTAAAAAAAAGCCCCTATATTTTGGAACTTTTTATCTTTCTATTGCCTGAGGACAAGTAATGGTTAAGTTTGGGGGTGTTTGATCAATGTATGTTAAATATATACACATATCATTGCTATTTTTGTCATATTTTGATATAATCTTGTGATAGATTTAGCCATTTTTATGTGATTAATTGGAATTTTATGCACTCCTTGGATTTATATTTGTTTGATGATTTTTAGGTACAATATGAAGATTTGAACTCCTTTTTTTTTTTGTGAGAAAAAGGGGCAAACGCCCAAACAGCACAAAACACTACACAAAAAATCTAAGCAAAGCAACCTCTATCAAATCATCCCTAAAAATAGGATTTAAACACAAAGAGGCTAAAAATAGTAAGAAACTCCAAGAGATAAGGAATGGCCTAAATTAGCCAAATAAACAGCCGCTCTATTGGCTTCTTTATAAACATGAACCAATCTGACCACCCAGTCCCTATGAAGAAGCTCCTGAACTGTTGCAATCAATAAGCCATAGGGACGATGACCAAAACCTTTCTTATGAATAAGAGCTAAAGCAGTTGTCAAGTCCATAAAATTTGCATAATTTTCACAAACGAAAATTAAAAAAGCTAAATTAAAGTTATTCGGGTGCTTTACTTGCATGGAATCAGAATAGATCTTGAAGAAATCTCAATAACTTTTCCTCTAAAGGTTGAAAATTGGTGATTCAAGAAGATTTGGAAAGGAAAGAAAAAGCTCTACAACTTTAATATTTGACACTTTTCCAAATTCTCAAGCCAAAATGAAAAAGTGAACCCAAGATGGGAGCTACAATATGTCCTTGATGTTGATAGTCCTAATCTTTTAGCATTAAATCATTAATATTTGGAGCCGAAAAAGTCCAATTGAGGGATTTTAAAAGTATTAGAAAACTAAGAAATATATCTACAACTTTCATAAATATGATCAAGCTTGAAATCACATTGTAGAAGATAGGGGTGTACACAATCCAGCCCAACTTATAGCTTAATTAAGTTGGGTTCAAGTTTTAAAATTTTCACCCATTGCATTTTTTGTTAGGTTTGAGTCATACTTCAAGTTGCTCTAACTCGATTTAAAGTTGCATAATTTTTTAAAAGTTATATTTTTCAATAAAATTAGTAATAAATTATGAGAATTTTTATACTTTAATTAATATATTTTGAGTAAAATAATATTATTTTTGTATTAAAATAATTTATTTTAAAATATTTATTGTGAAATATATTTTGAATTTTGTTTGTAATTTCTAAAATTTCATCACTTTATTATGCGTAATATTTAAACTTGTGTATATTATCTAAATGTTAAGTTGACCTTATCACTTTTTGGATCATTATTAGATTGGAAATAAGTTCCAGAATATAACTCAATTAAAAAATTGGATCAAATTTGGGTCTAGTTCAACTCAGCTCAACTCGACCTTTGTACCCTTATTAGAAGGCTCATGGACCTAAGAAGCGACAATTTTACATGCTGTTCGTGCACCTCATAGTCCCCTTGCGAGGTATCTCATGGGATCATGATCGTATACATAAAATAGTAATAAAACACTTGACAAAGAGAATCGCATGGACCCTTGTGAGATGTCTCGGGGTTGTGACTAGGATGCAAAAAATAAGTAACTTGAGTTATTTTAGGTTTATAAGGTACGCCTAAGACAATTACATACTTTGATCCTATTTTTGACAATTAAAACTTAATCAAATATTAAAACACAAAGAATGCTATAAATACACCTAATTTTGTTTAAATAAAAAAAATCTTACCATTTTAAAATGATTTTATAAACTCATCACAATATCTTTTTTTTTTTATAATACCAATTGAGAAGACAACGACTAAATAAGTATTTGGTTTTGTTTTTATAGAATTGGTTTTGTTATAATTAATTTTAAGATAAAATAATTTATATTTAATAGTTCATTTAAAAATAATTGTGATATGAAATAAAAAATTTTATTTATTCTAAAATCAATTCTAGAGGCAAGAATTGATTTTAGAAGTATACAATCAAACAACACAAAAATTGAATAGAATCAATTTTCACCCTTAGAATCAATTTTAAAATGTTGCATCATGCAACCAAATACACTATAACTAACTAAGCTGCATTGGGATCGAAAGTCCCAACGTATACATGTCCCTTTTGGTTTATTGTTTGTTAAGTACGTCGCTTTTTTAATAGAAGAAAAAATTCTTGCTTTCTATAAAAATACAAGACTAACTTGCAAATAATGATGTAGAATAATTTTATATTATTAATTAATAAAATCTGAGAAAAAACATTAAATTATAACAAATATTTATTATTATAATTTAATATTTTTCTCAAATGTTATTAACCAATAATGTAGTTATTAATACATAAAAATTAAGTTTTAAAAATATCTTGAAAAATGAATCTTTCTTTTTCATTTTATTAAAAGGTAAAACAAACAAAGCCTGCATCAGCCACGGTGGGTATAGAAACAAGTTAAACAAGCATTAAGGAATACCTGAAGTCTGAACAGATAATTTATTATCTTACGATATATTTTTAGGGCATAAAAAATTAAGAAGAAATAATTATAAAAGTTAACAGATAAATTTAATATAATATTAATACATATTAGTTTATATTTTCAACTAATTATATAGTTCATATTTTTAATAACATAATTAGACATATATATCTGAAATACACTAACCATATCCTAGAATTAATTCATTATATTAACGGGCATATAATTACATTATGGGGGGGGGGGTGGTGGGAATGCCACAAACATATTATCTGGTGATGACGTGGCGGAGTATTAACCGTTGATGAGAGTTGAGCAGATGCAGAGAATGTTGTTTGAAGGATACTACTAGGCTTGAGTCTTCTTCAACCTCCGACACACACACTTACAGAGAAACAAGGGGCATAGCTAAGCTAAGTGACAACATAACACGACACAGCACTGGTGCTAATTCCAGTGACTACTATGCTGTTTCTTTCTATGTTTTCTTCTCTTTCTTCAATTTCTGAAATTATTTTTTTGGGCAAAAAGATTTAATTTTTATTATATTTTTTAATATTTGTTGGGTGTTTCATCTAATCTGCTTCCAATAACGTTGACCCAGTTGCAAAAAATGCCTGAGGGGGCTTCTTAATGTTAATGTTAGTTCAAAGTTATGATTTTTTTACTTGTCACAAAAAAAGCTGTGATTTTTTTTTTTTTTCCTTTGAAGTATTTGATGGGATGCTTCACTTTATTTTTCATCATTTTGGGGTGTCTCTTATCATCTCTTTCCCTCACTTCTTTGCAGCTTCTATAATTCCCAACCATGTCTTGGTGCACCATCGAGTCGGATCCTGGTATGCTCACACCTGCTTTCTTTTTGTGTTGTTTGGATTTTTTTTTTTTTTCTAATTATTATGTTCTATACTCATTTTGGATGAATTTGTGACATGGAAAGGAATTAGTTTATTACAATATGGGAAGAAACATGTTCATCCCTTGCTTTATTGTTTCTTATTCACTTAACAGTTGGTTATACTACAAAGGATTTCCAAAATATGCAAGTATTGTTCTTGAATTGATAAATTTCTTATTGATAGCTAGTATTGATTAGCACATAAGTTGATTGGAAATTTCTACTTGAGATTTTTTTAATGTTTGTAACCTAATATTATTTGTTTCATTTACCAACGCAAGCAAAGTTCAATATGTGAAGAGCCATTCACTGAGAACCTTGACCTGTTAAGTGAAGGCCAACAAGTGGTTTTTGCCTAAGGCATGCCCCCTTATATGAAAGCCCTTTGAATTTGAAGGGTAGTGGAGGTTGGGGGCAGAGGGGATCACAATTCACTACTTTGTGCTGAAACTTAAATGCAAGTATGCAATTGTGAAGAGAATGCAAACTATAAGAATAAACATGGATACATATTGAGATTTGACAGCAAGTCAATAGCAATTCGACCTAAAAACCTTAGGCTATTAGATGGAGGAGCATGAATAATTTTTTTGTCTCTAATAGATTTTGCTTGGGGCATTGCTTTAGAGTTTTCTGTTTTTTTTACCAGGTGTATTTACGGAACTTATACAACAAATGCAAGTGAAAGGTGTACAGGTATTTTTGTCAGATATATCTACTTTTAGCTTGTGCTAGTAATATAGTAACAGATTACTTTATCATAGTTTTAGCTTGTGGCTGGATGTTGATTTTTGTTTCCCTTTAGGATCTTTTAAAAAGGTATCCTTCTTTAATCTCAATGATATGCTGTATGTTGAAATTTTTTAGCATGAAAACTCTTACAAAAAGCTTCACTTATGTTAGAAGTTGATAGTGCGAACACCCATTGTGTAGATATTTACAAGCATCCTATGAGAGATTACTAGGCCTGGAAGTGTATGTATATCAGTAAATCAGTCTGTCCATTTTTATTGTCTTAGTTTTTGCTTCTATTTATTCATACTCTAATAACTAAATAGTTTAATTTTTTTAAACACCTTTAATCATTCTGTTCCATTTTGATTGTCTGATGTTTTGCTTCTAGTTATTCGGACTCTAATGACCAAAGAATTACATAAACTGCTGACTGCCACAAAATTTCAGCAGTACTTTAGGCTGGGAGTTTCCCCTTCAGATAAGAATGCATGAACCGTAGATAGAAAAGGAAAAGTTAGAATGAGGAAGGGAAAAGTGCTTCTCTTTCCCTCTGTATCCCCATAGGAAACACTCATATCCCCCCGTGCCTAAGGATTCCCCAGCATAAGTGTATAGTTTATTGCTATTTCTGTCCAATCCTGAACACTCTGGGCGCGACACAACCAAACTGGAAAACTATATGGAATGAATTGTCTTTTTCAAGTTTTCAATTGATCGGCTTAATGACCGGAAAAAATGTTCAGTTAAATCCATGACTAGAGGGACAATGAATTATTTTGTTCTGGTTCCAGTACAGAATGTGTGTTGTATCATGCACTTAGGAAATTTAATTTTAATCTCTCAGTTCTATTTGCATAAATGTTATGAGTATGTGCAAGTTAAGGGTTGCCTGCTATAGCACTAGGCTGGATCCTGCACATAGTGAGAGTTCTATTGCATCATTTTGCCCCTTTTTTTTTTTTTGAAAAAAAAAAAAATCTGAGTATTCTACCCTGATGCCTAGATATTATTGACAGGTTGAGGAGCTGTATTCATTGGACCTTGACTCTCTTGATAGCTTAAGGTTGGTGTACTATAACAGTCTCAGCTGCTCTTGAACTTATAATGACATCAGAGCTTATCATAATTATTTTGTGAACATTCGCGTCCCCTCTCTCTCTCTCTTTTGGGTGGATTGCACCCTTAATTACAGGCCTGTATATGGGTTGATTTTTCTTTTCAAATGGCGTCCAGGAGAAAAGGATGAGCGTATTGTGATCAAAGATCCAAGCCCTAATTTGTTTTTTGCTAGCCAGGTGAGTTTCATTTTTCCTACATTATAAATTAAAATATTTCTGTTATTTTACTGATTTTTGTGGTCCATTTGTAGGTAATTAACAATGCTTGCACAACCCAAGCAATCTTGTCTATTCTTATGAACTCGCCAGATATCGACATTGGTCCAGAGTTGATGAAATTGAGAGAGTTTACCAAGAACTTTCCTCCTGAACTCAAAGGTTTGGCTATCAATAATAGCGAAGCCATTCGTACGGCGCATAATAGCTTCGCAAGGCCCGAACCTTTTGTCCCTGAAGAGCAGAAGGCTGCTGGCAAAGATGATGACGTTTACCACTTTATAAGCTATTTACCTGTTGATGGAGTACTGTATGAGCTTGATGGATTGAAAGAAGGTCCCGTTAGCCTTGGTCAGTGCTCTGGCACGCAAGGAGATATGGAATGGCTGAAGATGGTGCAACCTGTGATCCAGGAACGCATCGAGAGGTATTCCCAGAGTGAGATAAGATTTAATCTCATGGCAGTCATCAAGAACAGGAAAGAGATTTATACTGCTGAGCTCAAGGAGCTTCAGAAGAGGCGGGAGCGTATTTTGCAACAGCTGGCTGCATCAAAATCAGAGAGACTGGTGGACAATAGCAATTATGAGGCACTGAACAATTCTCTCTCTGAAGTGAATGCCGGGATTGAAGCTGTTACAGAGAAGATCTTAATGGAGGAAGAGAAGGCCAAAAAATGGAAAACTGAAAATATTCGTAGGAAACACAATTACATCCCATTTTTGTTTAACTTTTTAAAGATTCTAGCTGAGAAGAAGCAGTTGAAGCCCCTCATTGAGAAGGCCAAGCAGAAAACAAGCAGCCCCCAGTGAAAGAATTTAGTCCTAGTTGATACAACTTTTTTGTGTTGATTCACAAGTTGGCCCATGTTTGTCATGTTGCACTTGCTAATTGCTGTTTAAAGCAGTATTTGATAATGCAAATCAGCAGGCAAATAAATTTCTTCTAAACCTACATACTGGTAAGCATTATGATTTCTATTTGCAAGTGATTCATTCTCATAGATTAGCACAAGCCTCTTGGAATTCTGCCTTCAAAAACTAAGGTGCAGTTACTGTATAACCCATCTAGTTTTACCTTGAACAAAAACATGTGATATTAACCTTTGCAGTAACAAAAACAACTGCACATGATGCATTTCTTCATGCAGTGACTAGAACTTTTTGAATTAATATTTCGTTCACCATTTATCTTTACCTCAAATTGTTTTTACGGCTAACCATTAGGTAGTTCTATGCATCTGTACATCGCTATGGATCTTTTAAGTCATGCAATTGGTAGCAAATTACACTTTATCCTTGAAAACCTTGTAGGCCATGTCAATAACCGTGCTGGTATCAAAATGATGTGAAAATATACAAGTACTCAATTGTGGATAATAATGGCCCTCTCAACAAAACATGGAATGTTTCAATGTTTGTGTTGCATTTCATGGGATTATCGAATGGCTTCCTACCAATAATACGAATCAAAAATAAATTACAAATTGCAACACGGGCATTCATGATAATGTTGGGTTGCTATGGTTTCAATTCAATCTTGAAGAAAAAAGCCTGAACAATCTCTCTTGTAGACCCTTTTGTTTCTTCTATTTTATAAAGGGATCTCTGAGAGTTAGTGGACAAACTCTAATAGTGCATAGTAGGCAATTAAGACCGGAAGTGAAACAATCATTCCAAAGATCACCCTGTGATGACCATAAAGTCGAAAATGTTAGCAGACAATACAGAAGACAACAGCAAGAACAACGTATTATTAATATTAAGCTTCAAGTTTCATTAGACATGTAACAACACGAAAAATGAAAATGCTAGAGGGCTAGAGTTTTTGTCTGAATTTAGTTAATGGAATGATGTGGTATATATGTTTGCCCTTGAATGAATCACTAGACTAGATCACCTTGTTCCATCGAATATCCATCTTTGTTTTCTATACAAAATTCTGACAATTTTGTTTCGGTTATACAACATTACTATATAATCACAACTCTGGCATAATACACTTCCATGCAAGTTTGTGAATAACACGTAGTCTTACTATAACTATTTTTGAATGGTTCAAGTGACTCCACCAACCATGGGATAACACAATGATCTTACTATAATCGTTTTTGAATGGTTCAAATGAGTCTACCTTAAGTAATTGAATTGAATGTGTCATAATAAAATTTGTACGCACATCATTCCACATTGAAAAAAAAAAGAAAGAAAAAATTGAAACTTACGCAGTGCTAAGAACCTCCGGATGCAATCCGTATTCTTTAGCAAAAATGAAGGACGTGATCGATTGTGGCACTGCTGCCTGCATAAGGTAGAATAAAAGAATTCAGTGGAAGATCTTTTTCTTTTCTATGTTATCCATCAACGAATCTTAATTCTAAAGCATTTTTCTTTGTACTAAAATTTCCGTTTTATATACATCTTGTCCTAAAATATTTATGTGTAATGCAAGAAACTTTACCAACTAGTTTGATTTAATCTTATTACTCATTTTGTCTCTACACAAGCGTCACTCATTACTCACAACGCTTCACTAAAGCAAAAGGTTAATAAAGAAAGGATGTGCCCTTTCGGTACATAGTGTGTGTACACTTGTTCCATAATATTCCAGCCCGTCCTCGTCCACCACCTCTTTCTCAACTGATTTATCATATCATCAGTAATCACTGATCCGTCATAGTGTTTTGGTATTTAGTCAGTGGTCATAGTCACATATCAATATCATGTCACTTATTTATATTACTCAAAAAGTTGTGGCGAAATCAAAGTAACTCCAAATACTAATTAAAATATTGTAAAACATGGCATGTTCATAAACAATTCCCTGCCATACATGAGCTATTAGATTATAGAATATGACTTATCTATTCGTTGCTTATTAGTTAGAAAGTGAAAATATAATAAAAAGAATTGTATCAAATATGAAAGGAAATTACAAATTATATTCGCATATTGTTTTTTTACCAGCTAATGATATATATATATATATATATATATATATATTTATTTATTTATTTATTAATGTATGTTGTGTGATTAACACGTTTATAGTTAATTATTATTAAACAAACAATCCATATTTTATTAATAAAAAATTATATCCTATTAACCTATACGTGATATTAATTTGTATACATTGATAGTACAAAATAATTTTACATTGTTTACCAATAGAAATGTAAGAAAATTCAAAATTATGCTAGGTAACTACCTACTATAACAAGGGATCCACCATGATTTGATACTTTTTTGTATTTATATTAGCTGATAGTATAATATTATTTTACACTATTAGTATATACAAATTAAACTCTCTCTCTCTCTCTCTCTCTCTCTCTCTCTCTATATATATATATATATATATATATATATATATATACTTTAAGAATAAGAAATAATTTTTGAGAGATTACTTTTGATATACTATAAGTACAAAAGAGTTTTATATTATTATCCAATTATATATTTCTATTTGTAAGACTTAATTTTAAAATAGTATATATTGAGTTAAACATTTTTGCTGATATAGCAATACATAATTAAATATTTGTCCAAAAAAAATTTATATTGACAATGTATCAATATTGAATTCTTTTTTTTTTAACCCTGTTCTATTCATTATTTAACAAATCAATATTATAGTAACTAAAAGAATATGATAGTGAATAATTGAAAAAATAAAGATGATCCATAATGGAGCAAATGATGTACCGAAAAGAGCAAACAACAATTTTTAATCTAAGAAAATAAAAAAAATTCCTCATATATAAATGGTGTACAAATTTAGGTCAGTAAGTATGTAACTGTTTGACCTATGAATTACCTGAATGATAGCTACTCTTAACACATCACCACGCAATCCTACAGCGATGCAACTTATAGCCATGGCTGCTGGTCCCGCAATGAACTTTAAAACCAAACCGAATACAGTCAGACTTGGTCCACAGGCAATCACCTTGTCTTGAAGTGCCATGAAAATACCTGCACATATAATTGACACATCATATTCCACCCATGAAGCCCTCAATGTGAAATTAGCTCAGTACCCTGATCAAGTTATATTAACATAAAAGTACCAAGTGATAATCTAAAGAAGTCATCATATGATAAATATAAGTAGCTCACTCACCCATACTAAACATGGCGGTGCCCGTCCCTGCCCTTGACATGATCAGTATAGAACCCTCTAATATGCTTGGCATCTCCAAATTCCACCTATTTGCATATATAGCACACTATCACATTAGTGGTTATTTAAATATCATAATTTAACATTAATTGCAACACTTCAGTCAAATAATCATATAATATATTTATCTTACTTCGATACATATTTCTTGATATTCTCTCCTACTCACATAAGTATACAATATCTATACAATATAAGTTAAAAAAACATTGTCCATTTTTCATATATAACTCTCACAAATGTTGTAAACCATTTTTTTTGCCAAAACTCTACACTATTTTTCAAAGAAAAAGAGAGAGTAACCTAGTCAATAATTTTTTTTTTCAAAAAAAAAAGGTTTTCCTCTCATTCTTTTTGCAAGTCTTGAATTAAGATCAGTTGACAAAAAACTGCAAAGGCTGCAGTTCTAAAAGAAGGAGCAAAATTTTGGTGTAGAAAATGTGCACAAATAACAAAATAACACTAAATATAATTTTAAAAAGTTGTGCTATTTATACGTAAAGGCACACTTCCGACACTTTTCATGCCAACCATTAGAATTATTTGTTTTTTATTTTAAATTTTTTATTTCATCATTTTCAACAAATCCAAAAACTGTGTCAACTAGTGTGTGTTCATATCTTACGTATAAAAAGAATTTCCAAATTTCAGATGGCCATACATGGAATGAAACGAACATAGTCAATATAATTAAATATAATTTATACAAATGGTCATAATCAATGAAGGATAGAGTACCTATTAGAAATAAAAGCCCAGGAAATGCCAATGACACAACCATAGGAGTTTGGGTTCATTGCAAGTTTGAGCCACACAAGCTTCATCAACTTGCAGAAAGGAGGACTACTACTACCACTACCAGCACCTTCTAAAACCAATTGATTCACATCCACAGCTAAGGTAGTTGTTGTTGCCTCCACATCTTTCCCTCCAACACCTTCACCACCAACCATGTTACTATTATTGCTGCTGCTAATGATTGTAGTAGTTGTTGACTTGGATTTCAAGGTACTAGTAGTAGTACCCTCTATCCCTGCTCTCCTAAACTCCAAGACAAAGAGGAGCAAAGTGAGCCATATTATGGCCTGCACAACCGAAGATTGGACCACAAGGTCCACACCAACAGGTCCATACATGGCCTTAAACATTGGCACCCCCACAACAAGAGCGTTGGTGAGGGTGCACAAGGAGAAGCTGGTTATGGACCAGCAATAGCTACCTTTGCTGCTACACTTGGCCCAAAATGCAAGCACCAAGACTATGATGAACTTGGATATGGTGTCTGCTCCTATGAACAAGAAGTTCATCTTGAAAGGGTCTATGTGTGCAGTGAACTCAAAGGTGAAGAGTGGCATGGTGAAGTAGCACACCAACCTGTTTATTGCATCACACTGCTCCCTAGGGATGATGCCCCACCACCTCACTGAACCATACCCCAACATGAGTGCTACATAGAGTGGCACCATAGCCACCACCACATTATACACATCTTCCCACCCGATCATTTTTTCCTTCCCTCTATGATCTCAATCAAAAATTGTCTCAAGAAAAAATGAATGATATGAATATTGGACACCACTTACTTGAGTGATTATTTTTTCAGTCTAGCTATAGTTAGCTAGCTGTTAGCAAAATGCATGTTGAACCAAATAGTAACCAATATGTCATGTATTTATATACACATGCACTCACATTAAAGGACAAAAGGTAACAAATAAACAAATCATCAGTCATTTTATTCTAGTGAGATCAATTCAATATATTCTGAATATATTTGTGTGTATATATATTTATATTTATATGGACAAGGGAAGGTTAATTTTCGTCTTTGGTAGAATTGTCTATTAGCAATAACTTTATTTTGATAGACATGGGTTGGTGGATTTTCAGAATTGGATTCCATGCATATTGATTCTTGAAGGCTGACATTAGTGTATCTAAGTGCATGGAAATGGAAGGTTGCTATCGCCACTGTGTTTTGTTTGTGGCCAGTAATTTTTTATATACAGAATAAGGAATGAAGTGCAGCTATCTAAAGATTATTCCACACCCACCTTTGCAAATAGTTTCAGTGATTTCATTAATTATTGCTTATTTATTCTTAGCACAACACAAAGTGGGTATTTGAAAATGGCTGCAATAATGCAAGCATCCCAAATTCCTGCTTGTAATTTGTGAATAATAGTATAATACTCGCACTACTATTATTATTTTTTTCCTCAGTCAGATGGTGACAACACCGTGCAATACAAATGTGGAATTCAGTCAGAGAACCTTTATAAATGAAAGTTTAACATTGATGTGTTATGCTTGAGCACCAATAACTAGTTCACATTCGTCGATCATAGACCTTTGGATTTTTACATTGCAGTCACTATAGACACACTAGCTAACAATATATATTGATCTGCCTCTTGTCTTCTTAATGCTTTGGATACGTATGTAAAGGTTCCCGAATATATACTTGTGAAAAAGCAGAAAAATATCTAACACATGTAGTTGATTTAGACTTGATTTTTAATTTTCCATCTTTACTTTTTCCTTATTGAGTGATGTGAAACAATTGGCTCCCTCGGTACCATATCGAGAATAAATTCAATTTCTGTGCAGAAAATTTTATATTCGATCTTTATTTATTTTCCGTGGTACTTACCTAGGTAAGTGTGTGTACCGATATATATATGACCAGCACTGAATTAATAGTGGAGCTGGAGCAATATGCATGAAACATGTTTTTAATTTGTAAGTAGGGAAATGTTTTTTAAACTCTCGAAATATAAACATCATATATTAAAGTGAACAAATGAATACGAAAATGCTTGTACATCCAAATAAGATAGATATATATTATATATTTACGTGAAATTTAATGTTGCAAAGTCACTGAATATGAAATTACAACTTTTCTTTTTCAAACTTTTTTACTTTATTTGTTTCTTAACTCAGTTACATAATCTCCAAAAAAAATATCCAAAGATGTAAAGAAACATTTATGATATGGATATATAATCATAGGTGTTAAACAGCTATACCTCCCTCCTTATTCCATTTTATCTAGTTCAAACAGATATACCTCCCTCCTTATTCCATTTTATCTGACTTACATGCAAAAGCTGATGATATTTTTGTCTAGTGCGCGTTAGATTTGATATAATGTGTCACCGTGCATCTAATAACTGCATGCTTTGAGTTACTCATCGATGGATAAAGAGTTAAAGGACAATTTGATTACGACTAATGCAACTCAACTCAACCATGGTTTGCAATTTTATCCGCATCTTAAATGCACCGGTTCCCTTTATCACTTATAATTGAAGCCTTCACAATTTTCTTAATGTTCTGAGACATGACAAACAAGCATGTAAAGAAAGAAATGAGCACGTAGCTTAACGTTGGGATATAAATTTATGTATTTTGGATGTGTCGCAGAAATGAAGGAAGTAGACTGAGAAAGAAGGAGACAATGAGATCATGCCGGTATGATGTTGACATCATGTATATACAGTTCCTTTACATATTTGTGGAAGGAACGAATAAAACTTTTGGTCAAGCTGAGGGCGCGTGTAGTTACTTAGAACACTCTACGTATATCTAAAGATCAAATTACTATGTTACTTTTTGTTTTGGCATCTAATCTCTGCAGCTCTCTACTTGAATATTCTGGTTTTACTACTGAATGATGTCAAAATTTCTTTCTTCTTGTTCTTCTTCTTCTTCTTCTTAATACTGAGAGGATATTAATTTTTTATGATTTTTTTGGGTAAACGTTATAAAAAGAATTGATGCGATTATAGGCCCACATCATAGGTGAGCATGACTTAAGATTCTAACTCTTTCTGAGCCGTAGCTAAATAATATAAATCTACCCAATAAGATTAACTAAAAAAATCAAACACATATTCGAAACATAATTTGAAATGCAGTAGCCAATACTGGTGAATGGAGTTTAAATTAAACGTATTTGGCTCATCTAAAATATAAGATGCGCTTTGGAGAATAAAATATATAATTTTATAATTTTAACTATTGATGAAAAAATTAATAATTTAAAATTTTATAAAATATAAACATTAGTATGACAACTCATATATGCATGACAAATTGTATTATAATTTTTTTCATCAATGGTTGAAATCGTTCACATAAGTGCATCACACACCTTAGAACAGCTTTATCCAAATTGAACATGCTTTCCATCACCTTTGTTAGTTAATGCATTGAGCCATTGCACAAGTGGCGATGGTGATGGCAATGTACAACAAGGAGAGATTCTAGGTGTTTCTCGAGCAAAAGATCTCTTATTTCACATTATTATTTTTATTATTTGAGTTATTTCATTTTTTGGTTTAGTTATATCTAAATGTAATAATTAAATTAATATATATTTAATAATACATAGTAAAAAATTCCTCTTACTAAATCAACTTCAACACAAATCTCAAATATTTCAGCTATGAGATGCTAATTTTTCATTATGAAAAAAAAAAATGAGAGACACAGAATGAACTCAATTATTTAACATAGATTTTTTTATATAAAAATTTTACATAATTTGATCATATATAAATTTTTAATATTGATTGAGAAGGTGAGACCTAAAAAAAATATATGTAAGAGGCCAAATCAACAATAAAAATTTACACAGTCAAGTCATATAATATTTTTTTAAAAAAAATGAGAGACACAGAATGAACTCAATTATTTAACATAGATTTTTTTATATAAAAATTTTACATAATTTGATCATATATAAATTTTTAATATTGATTGAGAAGGTGAGACCTAAAAAAAATATATGTAAGAGGCCAAACCAATAATAAAAATTTACACAGTCAAGTCATAAAATATTTTTACATAAAAAGACCTATTTTTGTAATAGAATGTTCCTAAAGTTTACGCTTTTTTGGGGTGCGGAAACTTGATGCTGTCTAAAGGCTCGGCCTAGTCCAGTTTTTTGGCTGCTAAACGGGCTCATGCCACTGCAACTGTTACCATCGGCCTACAAGAGGCTGGCATCTACATCACCAAAAGTGAAAAGGGGCTCAACCTACGAATATGACCCATTTAGAAACATAAAAATGTGAGCGAAAACCAAAAAGGAAGAGGAAAAGGAAAAGCAAATAGACATAAAATAATCACTTGGTGTATTATAGGACTTCTTAGAGGTTCACATGATAGAACTTTGAAAAAATATATAGGATTTAATTTTTATGCGTTGTCGTTAAAAAATTTTTTTATATAGATATCCAATCATATTTTATTATATCAGCAAAAATATTTGATTAATCACTCACTATTTTAAAAATCTTATCAATATAAGTATTTGATTAAATAATAGTATAAAATTTTTTTACACTATCAGTATATAACAATTAAACTCAAATATATATAATAATTTGTACCCAAGAAAATTATAGTGACATATACATTTGCACCACATTTACATCATTTTATAGGAATACAAAAATATATTTATGTTATTATTAATTCATTATTATAAGTTGTTATTTTGAAGATTTAGCAACTTAGCCTTCAAGTAATAATTAAAAATTGTTAACTATGATTTAAAATTTAAATAGTGTTAGAATATCATTGTCCTTATCACTTCTACCGTAGCAAGATCCTTATTACAAACCATTCTCTCAGTCCTCACATGTAAAATGATTGTCCTTTCCAATCCCCACGACCATTAGTAATGACCATCAGCTACCGATAAGACAAAATGTGTAGGGCCAGTTGCATGAATTATTGAATTTGACACGGTTTTGGCCATGAGTTTCGTGCTATACATTGCTTCCTCCTTTGCTCCATTGAGTCATCCATTCAATAATTCCCAAATGTTTACTTTATTTTAATGAAATATTCTATACAACCGCAATTTTGTTACTAAAATTTTTGTTAAAATATTGTGATCCAAGGTAAGAAAGAGGATCTATTTAGTTTCTATTTTATTTTTCATTTTTTTATTTTCATTATTTCGTTTGCAAAATTTTAAAGATAAAAAATAAAAACAAAACCAAAATTGAACTAAAGATATGACAAAATATATGCAAAAATACCGACCAAATAAGCCTACTCCTACAAGTTAATCCTCAAATGTTTTATAGCCTAACATTCCCTCACGGTCTCAACACATGTTGAACTGTTTAAAGATTGCGTCAAGTTTTAATAATGCATACACAATCCAATCCCGTTAGTTGGGTGGTTGACTACTTCTTTTAAAGGCAATGCAAAAAAGCTAATGTTCCTGTTTGATTGGGATGTGGTGATTGTGTTGATAATGACCTTGTGTTTTGGAATCCACAATGATTATGTTAAAAAAACATTATCAAGCACCGTTTAGGCAAATATAACCACAGAATTTACAGTCATCAACATTTCTGACAAGATATGACCGGCAACTTAGGGACATTATTTCTATTTTATAGCCAGCAATTATTATTATTACTATTATTATTACGAGTCTTAGACAAAGGCAAGTGTATAGTATCTTAAGCTTCCAGAAGTATTTCAGCAGGACAAATTCCACACGAAAATTGGAATTGGATCCTATTGAGTCAAAAATGAACGTCAGTTTGTGCAGTTGTGGGTTTGAAGGTTGATATTTATTGAGCTATATTTCCTTTGATATTTTTCTTGAAAAAAAAGAAAATAATACTTCAATGGTTGAAATTCCCAGTAGTCTTAGAAAAATTGTAGAAGATAGTGATCCATCACAGCAGGGAAAAGACAAAGTTGTCCCTATTCAAAGCATATACTAACGATGTAAGGCGAAGAATCAAAAACATCCCCTTGACCATTACATACAAATATGAGCAACGCAATTTAGTCATACTAATTTGTTAGCCCCCAGTTGCTCATTCTACAAACTTTGTCAGTGACAGATTGGCTTCATGAACCCACCTATATAATTTCCAAGGTCATTCAATCCAGTTATAACTACTTCACAATCTCCCTCAAAGCAAATGCATAATTTTTAGGAAAACATCAGAGGTTACTTTCTTGGATCCTATAGAATTTATATGGACAAACTGCTGTTGCCTGATCCACTTGAAGAGATATAAAGGGTGGCCCAATGCGGAAAATTTCTACCTTGTAGGGTTCGAAAAGAGTAGATATATGCAACTTTATTTCGGCAAACGAAGAGGCTATCTCTAAGATTTAAACCAGCAACCTCCAAATTACAAAGTAATAATCTTACCATTGCATTAAAGCTTACCTCTCTTTTGAAGAGATATGATTAGATTAAACCGAACTTCAAAACAGATTTAGAAGATGGGCCATGTTACACATTTTGACCAAGCAATGGGGTTATTTCATCAGAGACTTAGATGACAAAATAAAGCATGCACTCTAACCATTGAAGATAAAGCTTTTTTATTTTTTCTGTTCAATTCATGTAAACACTGCTCATTGCTGTTTATTATCAATTACTACAGACTTGAACAAACATCACAATCCACTCCGAATATCTTATGATACTACTGAGCACCAAATAGACAAACATGCTAAAAATACTCATTGACAAATTCAAATAAAAATTCAACTCTGAATTTCATTTCCAGACCCCTCTGTAGATCTATTTGAAGGAATAGAGGCTGTAGGTGGTTTGGTTACAGCAGCCAAAATATCAGCATATCCCACCACACCAACTAAAACGTCGTCGCTCTCATCCTCGGTCACCCACACATGAGTTGCCCTGTGGGATAGCATCTGAGCCATGACTGCAGCCAATGAACTAGTAACTTTACATGTCAGAGGTGCACTTCTACCCCTATACATGCTCCTGGAACCAAAACTATGGCTTGCAGAGTTACTGAAGAACCCAATACTCCTGCTACTGAATTTTCTTGGTTTTCTTGAACCATTAACCAAATTGTTGTCACCAGCTGCTGAATTTAGGCTGAACTCGGGCAGTGACCTTGAGGTAACATTATCTTCAACTCCCATAACAAACTGTCCAGATGAGAGATTGGCTAAAGCCCATGCTGCGGCTAAGTAGTCACATTTCCATAACTTACATGCAGAAATTTCTCCAATGATCTTACACTGACAATCTGGCATGCTTTCTATTACTGCCACTGCAGTGGGGTCTCGAGGAAGCTTCTGAGTTGCTTCAATGGCTGGAGTGGAGGATTCGATATAGCCGTAGTTTGAATTAATTGCTCCAAGAGCAGCAATGGAAGTGAGAGGAAGTGGAGCTAGAGCACCAAGACAACCAATGACAAATCGGAGTACATCTTCTCTAGAGAGACAGCAGAACTTGTCACGGATAGAGGTACCGGAAGATGAGGGGTTTCGACTCATGTTTGCAGGTAGATTGTTGCTGCTACTGCTAGGAGTTTCAGAATTCTTGAGCCACTTGCCATAATAGATAACTGAGAATCGCTTGCTCATGCCCTTCCATACTACACTCTTTGGAACAAGCAGACGTTTCACACCTTGCTTCATCATGTCCAGTGCATCTATCAACCTTAATGAGAGGAAGTAAATGAGTTAAGGGTGTGTTGAGCGAATTAGAAAACTGGTCCGAGACTGTTAAAATGAAAACTAGTTATGAAATCTACCTAATTTTGAACTAACTTTAAAATATAAATTGTTTGTCTAAATTTTGTTGTGAATTTAGATCAATATCAAATAATGTTTATTAAATTTAATGACAGGTTGGAAATTCTGATAAAGTAAAAACAGAGAAAGGATGAATAAAGAAGAATTTTATTCTAAGGTAACCTGGTTAGCTTAAAACCAACTTTTTATTGGAATTGTACCAAACACACAATTTTAAAACCAGCCCCATTTACTTAGTTATCGGGTTCTTTAAGGTCAATAAGCACCCCATAAACCTTTTCCTTTGTTAGTATGTTTTTTTTCCATAATAATAATAAGAAAGAATATTGATCATGTATTTGCATAAGGAAAGGCAGCATTTTCCCTAAAACACATGCATTTTATTCTGACATTATGCCTTAAATCAAAAGAAAAGGGTGATCAGCCTATAATGGATGCCCCTTCTCGCTAGGCGGATTTGGTAACCTAGCAGCAAAAAGGATAATTTCCATGGATTCAAATAGCTGATAAACTTTGCAAGTTCACTCTATTATGAATATAAGAAAGCAAAAAATCATCCACATTTAGGACAGGTGCCAGACAGAACTTAGGACGGGATCAAATTCAGGATACTCCTAGTTGGTATATAGGCATCTTTAATTCCTACATGAGTACAAGATACCATACATGGGTCTCTAAGATACCTGTGCTTGGTATAGAAACTAAAGTTATCAAATAATTTACTTGGGAATGCCAAATTGCCGCATATGTTTTGGGAGGAATTAGATACGTGTAATTTGATGGAATCATATTCCTTGAAGAATGTCGAATACTAGTAGCGGATTCATCTAATCCTATATGCCTATTAAAAAATGATGTTATACCAAACACTTCCCAGATATCTGATCTCTGATAGCAAGACAAATCACAAGCTTTTCCTCAAAAAGACACACACCACCCATGTAACATGACATTCTTATCAGTATGACCATACAAAGCACACACTTAGACATTCAATTATCCTGTTGCACACTTGCACTGAACTGCCACTAAAGCAATTTATAAACTTGCTAATAGCACACACCAGTTCAATTCACTATAATTCAGCTCGACACGAGTCACTAAAAGTCTCTGATGCTGCTCGAGTCAGATTAGTTACACTAGGATACTAGTAGTTTAGACCAAACAAAAAATGGGTACAATTGAACCAAGCAAACAGAAATATGGTAGAGAGAACAATAGGACAGCAACAAGTATAGTTTAGTTAATTTCAGTTCATATGATCATATCTAAAAGCAATAGTAGGAATAGGTGCTGACCTTGTTGCAGGATCAACAAGCCTTAGGAGAGAATTATTAGGAACAACAACCTCAGAAACAGGTGTCTTCAATGCCTTGTCCTGATCCTCGAGACACTGATTCTTAGCCAAGAAGGCCACTATATCAAACGAATTGAGGATGCCAACAAACCTCTGCTGCCTCATCTCACTGTTCTCAATACCCACATGAGATCTCTTCCTCCAAATGGGTATGCTCCCTTCATGGGATTCCCCTATTGCCCTTATCGCAGACTCCACAGTCTCACTCTCATGGAACTCCACCATCTCCGGCTTCCCCACCGTGAGATCCCCAACAACATGGTACACAAACACCGATGCCATCAAAATCCAAAAGGGTGTTCGGATTCACAAGAAAGATTTGATTTTTCAGCAGAAAACAGCAAAACCAGAAAATTGCAACAAAATAGAACCCAAAAAGGAAAAGTATCAAATTTTTTTGTTTTTTGAGGGTGTGAGCTATAAGAGGGTGTGGAGGAAGATGAGGAGAAGATCAAGGGCTGTAATGGGTGGCCTGAGAAGGATCAAGTTGAGAAGGAGAAGGGAAGAGAGAGAGGTGAAAGAGTTAGACTTTGCCATTGCCATGGAAGAAGAAGGAGAAGGTTAAGGCCCATCAATCAAATAATGAAAAATCAAAAGGCTTATAATATGATAACTTTTGAGAGTTGGGCACTTGATGAGTGTGTGGATCAATCAAGTTTGTGGGAGGAAGGTTAAAGGCATTTTGTGGTGTGGCCTCTGGGAAAGTGCAAGAGCCAGAAAAGAAAGGGAACTTTGGATCAAGGTCTCACGCGGTCGGGACCTGAGAGAAGGACAGCGATGATGATGAGCTGCACAAATCAATATAGGAAATCATTTGCCACTAAATCATTTTCTAGGAGAAAAATAAAAGATATTTTGCTATTTTATTTATTTATTTATTATTTTTTTTGAAAAAAATTCTACATATAAAAAATTTTATTGAAAGTTATTAAGCTGATTAGAAGTCGATCACTCCCACTAAAAAAAAAAAACAAAAGGTCACTTATAAGTGGATTAATAGTGAAGAGTTTAAGTATTTTGCATGTAGTATAATTAGATATCTTAAATTTAATATTTGGATATATAATTGCATTAAAATTTGGAAGAGAGAGCTTTATTATTCAAATAATATTATCTAATTTAAGTAGGATTGTTTCTGGTATAAGGATATTTATAGTTTCAAAAATAAATAAATAAATTAGTTGGCATGTGATTATAATTTTAAATTACAGGGTTAATAATGTAAAAAAAGAAAAGAAAAGAATGATGTATTGTTATTTATAGTTGTATGAATGAGTAACCTTAACTCCATAAATTTATAATTATCTCATTGATTTTGGTTAAATTCAGACAATAATTCAATTCTTTAATTTAATTTTCTTTCTTAAATTCAGTTCTTTATATGTTATTTTCTTAAATTTGTTGCGTTAGATTTAAAATTATTAACTAATGTGATCTTTTGCCATTGATTTTGTCTCAAGCATTGTAATAAAATAATAAAATATAAATTTAATTTTGATATACTATCAATGTAAAAAGTTTTGGATAAATTTTTAAAAATATGTACAGACCTCCCCTGAGATGTAGGTGATATTACACATAGCACCCTCGTATTTTATTACAACGTGACACTAAACACTATTGCCAACATAACACTGACCTCTCCCAAAAGGAAATCAATGTAGGGATAAAAAATTGAGGGATATCATATATAATATCATTTACTCTTAAGGGAGGTTAATATAATTTACTCAAAAAATAATATAAATATTATAAAAATAACTATCTTAAAAATATTATAAATAAAAATATATAATTAAATAATAATATAATACTCTTTTATATTAACATTGGATCGAAAGTAAACTCATGAAATATAAACAACCACTATATCAAGTTATAATGTGATGATTGCATGGAGATGTATGAATATGATTGATAATATGATCATTATGAATTACGACAGTTTAATAAAAAGAATTATATTAACTAACAATTCTAAACATGAGAAATTAATTTGGAAAGATAAAAATAAAAAACATTATTTTCATATCTTTAATTTTACTTACTTTTGATTGAATCGGAAGTATTTAAAGTCAATTGGATCTAATTAATTCAATTTATGTCAGATTGACCTACTATAGAGCGAATGCTATCTTAGCAATAGTCTTTTCTATTTGTAAAACTCGAATTTGAGATAGCTACTCAAAAAGAGTAAATGTCAAACTATTTACTTATAGCTTTTATTATCACTTTATATATACAATTTATTTTTGGTGTATTACATATATAATTTTTACTATGGAGTAAACCACCATTTTGACCTGTAAAAAGATCCACTCCCTGACATTTTAGTCCATGAAAACACATTTTATTAGTTGTCATATCCCAATGTTTATTTTCGTTTGCCAAATCTATCTGAGTAATGATAGGTGAACTCATATTTTTTAGAACACCATACTGACTTATATCTTATCTATCCCAAAAAATGATGAATTTACCAAATATTTCTCAATTTATCCTTTTGTCAAAAAGTTCCTTTATAGTTAATAAATGTGCTCATATGACACGAGATTTTATTCTCATCTCCCTCCCATAACCTTTGCAACCCAAGAAAGATTGTTGCTAAGATTGAGTCGTTAACCTCCTAAGGGAAAACAAAACCAGATCCATGAACCTTTTCAGCTCCACAAAATCAAGTTTTGATAAACTCTCAATTTCCCTTTTATTCCTTCCAGCATTTGTGTTGTTCTTCCAAGGGAACAACACCTCATGATGCATCATTTGTGCTGGGATTTCAGCTTCTGAGTATGTGACTTCTTTTCCTAAGAAGATGGTTTGGAGATTTGATTTGGAGGGTGACGGTTATGGTGAAAGAGAATCATGCTTCACTTGTAGGTTAGACACTTTAGGGGATTTAATTTGGAGATTTACTTTTGGCTTTATATTTGAGTTTTTTTATTTGGGATTTAGGGTTGTTCAAGGGCTTTCATTAGAGATTTAGATTTAATTAACTTGTTTAAATTTGGGATTTAATTAGACAGTGCCACATGCAAAAATGGAGTGACAAGTAAGAACATAATGGAGTGCATTTGACTGGTAGATGAATCTGTTGCATACCCTACTAGCGAGTTATGTGTACACTTCTTTAAGGGGATGCAATAGGAGCTAGCTGTGTTCATTGGGGAGTTTTAACATGGACAGCTTATGCTTTGATCCATAGGTGAATTTGAAAATATTTGAAAAACATTGGATTACTTGAACTTGAAAAACATTGAATATATTTGAATCCATGCTACTTAATGTGTAGCATTGGATTGAATTTGAAAAACATAAACAATTGAGATTACTTGAACAAATAAGTACGTATATTTAGTTTATAGTCCAAAATATTTGTAGTTTTGGATTTTGTTCCTCTGCACGACCACTTTCCTTCTCTTCGCTCCTTAAATCTAGACCTCAGCTCTCATCAAAGAAACCCCTCCAACCATTGCTTACCATTGCACCCCCAACTAAAGACGACGATTGCAGTAGCTAGATTAGGACTTGAGCCTCTATTGTGCCTTCATCTCTCCTTTAATTGCTTTATATTAAGATGAAACATCTACATGACCATTGAATTTAGCACTTCACTCTTTTGTTGGATCTGGCGAGCCATATCAATCCTGCAAGTTAGAGAGGAGAAGATGTGGCATCTCCACTTCTTCTATGTGGCAAAAGAAGATGAAGACACATGGCAAACAGTGAAGCAACAGTGATGAGAATCACTGTTTGCCACATCCACACTTAACACAAGTAATGCTGTGTTTGGATTTACGTTGCTCAGCCTTGGAATCAATTGTAGTATATCATAATCAATTTCATCCAATAAATGTGATGTTTGATTTTCAATTCCCAAAATCAATTCTTGCCTTTAGAATTAGTTCTGGAATAAGTAAAAAAATTTTATTTTTTGTCAAAATCACTTTTAAAGAAATTATTAAATATAAATCACTTTACTTTAAAATCAATTCTAACTAGTATCAGTTCTATAAAAGTACAACCAAACATGCACTAAGTTAATATCAAGGATCGATTGTGATATATTTAAAAAAGAGAGACTAAAATCATTTGAAAATTTTTTGAAGGACAAGACTAAAAATTGCTATATTTTGAGAAAACATATTTAAACCTTTCTAAAAAATAGAAAATATAGACAAATAAATTAGAAAAGCCATAGAAAAACAATTACAGAATCAAATAAAAAGCACGTTGAATGAAAATTAAATAAGGGAAAAGTAAAAAAAGGTTTGATCACTTATGCTATTTATTTAGTAAAGAAAATATTCAGTAGTAAGATAATATATCTATGTCTGTTTTTAAAGTTACAAAACCATCAACTTTTTTTTTCAACTTTTCATGTAAAAATATGCAGATAAAATATCATTCTAACATCTTTAGGAGTTTAATTAGTATATATTGACAGTGTAAAATAGTTTTACACTGTCAATCAATAAAAATAGAAGAAAATAAAAAATTATGGTGAGTCCCTCATTATAATAGGTGGTTATTTGTATAAGTTAATACTTTTTATTATTTTTATTGACTGATAATATATTTAATTAAATTCTATCTTTAATACTAATTTCTTACTAAAATAATGTGATATGTGTATCAATTTTTGAATGAGCAAATAGTTTTTATTATTTTATTTCAAAAATTACTTTTTAACTTTGTGAAATTTCTAATAATGTAATTTTCAACTATGTAACATTACTTTAGAATTTAGATATAATATTTTTTTAATAAAGAATTGAATTTAATTTAAATATACTAACAGTGTAAAATAGTTTTACGCTGTCAACCAATAGAAATGGTGAAAAGTGCCAACTCATTCAAATAACCATCCATTATAATGAGGGACCCACCATAAATTCTCACTTTCCTCTATTTCTATTAGTTGACAATGTAAAATTATTTTACACTGTCAGTGTATACCAATTAAACTCTAAAGAATTTAGATATAATTATCAAAAAGATGCAGGGGAAAAGGAATAGTGAAGAACCCAGACTACCCAGTGCCACTAACACTCAGAACAGGAACATATGCCACATCTGCACTTGCAACTCGCAAGTTGCGACATAGGAGAATAGAAGTGAGTGGAACAAAAAGGGAAAGGAAAAAAGGGGTAATGCAGAAACTGTAAAGAGAGGGAAGCAACAGGCACGGCAAAGCCACTTTATTTGTTTGTTTATTTTTCACTTTGATCTAATCCAAACCCTCTTCCTGTGTGTTAGGCACCACCACTTTTCTCAACGACCAATGTAAGTTTGTTCCTTCTTTTTAATCTTCTCTTTCTGTCCTTGTTACTGTGTTTTTTTTTTTTCTGCCTCATGTGTTCATTCTAATCTTCAAGTTTTTGCCTCCAAGTTCATATTTTTGCATCTTCTTCTGGTTAGAACTGTTCTTTCCCTTCCTAAAGATTGCAACTTTACTATCTTAGTCATGGGACACACATGGGTTTGTGTTATTTTCCCTTTTTCCTTCACACCCCACCATTGTTTTTGGCATCCTTTCACAGTTCTGTGTATGATTCTTCTGTGTTCAACAACTTCTCACTCAATAGATGTTCACCCACAAGACAAAGCCTCGCTTTTGAGGTTCAAGTCATGGCTGCAAGACACCAACCAGGGCTTGTCCAACTGGGGTGGCTCCAACAACTGCACAAACTGGACTGGAGTCACCTGTGACAACAGTTCTGGCCATGTGGTTTCCATCAACTTGACAAGCATGAACTTGTCAGGCCAAATCCACCCGAGTTTTGGTAACCTCTCATACCTTAACAAGGTGGATTTGTCCCATAACAACTTCACATGCCCTCTTCCTGTGTGTTTTGGAAGCTTGCTTAGTCTTAGAGCGATTGATCTCAGTCACAACAGGTTCCATGGTGGGATACCAGACTCTTTCATGAGGCTTAGGAACCTTGCTGAGCTTGTTCTGAGTGGGAACCCTGATTTGGGGGGTTCACTTCCTGGTTGGATTGGTAATTTTTCTGCAAATTTGGAGAGGTTACAGCTTGGTTTCTGCTCATTCAGTGGGGTGATACCTGAGAGCTTGCTTTACTTGAAGTCCCTCAAGTATTTGGACCTTGAGAATAATTTGTTGTCTGGTAATCTGGTTGATTTTCACCAGCCCTTAGTTTTGCTTAATCTTGCTTCCAATTTGTTTTCGGGTACTTTGCCATGCTTTTCAGCTTCAGTTCAGTCTCTAACTGTATTGAATCTTTCTAACAATTCTATTGTGGGGGGACTACCTGCTTGTATTGCGTCCCTTCAAGCTTTGACTCATCTGAACCTATCAGGGAACCACTTGAAGTATAAAATATCTCCAAGACTTGTATTCTCAGAGAAGCTTCTGGTTTTGGACTTGAGTAATAATGCTCTGAGTGGTCCAATTCCCAGTAAAATTGCAGAGACGACGGAGAAATTGGGCCTTGTTCTTCTTGACCTTTCTCACAATCAATTCTCTGGTGAAATTCCCTTGAAAATTACAGAACTGAAAAGCTTGCAGGCTTTATTCCTTTCTCACAATCTTCTGTCTGGAGAAATTCCTGCTAGGATTGGAAATTTGACTTACCTCCAAGTCATTGATCTCTCACACAACTCTTTGTCTGGTACCATTCCGTTGAATATTGTTGGGTGCTTTCAGCTGCTAGCTCTCATACTTAATAACAACAATCTTTCTGGTGTGATTCAACCGGAATTTGATGCATTGGATAGCTTGAAGATACTGGATATAAGCAACAACAGGTTTTCTGGGGACATTCCACTGACTTTGGCTGGATGTAAATCTCTGGAGATTGTAGATTTTAGTGCCAATGATCTTTCTGGATCCTTGAATGATGCAATAATCAAATGGACAAACCTCAGGTACCTTTCTCTAGCTCAGAACAAATTCAGTGGAACTTTGCCTAGTTGGTTGTTCACATTTCAAGCAATAGAAATGATGGATTTCTCACACAACAAGTTTTCTGGCTTCATACCTGATATTAATTTCAAGGGCAGCTCGTTGTTTAACACGAGAGATGTCACTGTTAAAGAGCCATTGGTTGCGACAAGAAATGTTCAACTGAGAGTTTTGGTGGTCGTTTCTGATAGCAATCAATCCAGTTTCACTTATGATCTTTCCTCAATGGTTGGAATTGATCTATCCAACAACTTGCTACATGGGGAGATTCCAAGGGGCTTATTTGGCCTAGCGGGCCTAGAATATCTAAATTTGTCATGCAACTTTCTTGACGGACAGCTTCCGGGTTTGCAGAAAATGCAGAATTTGAAAGCATTAGATTTGTCTCATAATTCCTTGTCGGGGCATATCCCAGGGAACATTTCTAGCCTTCAAGATCTGACTGTCTTGAATCTGTCTTACAACTGTTTTTCTGGATATGTTCCCCAAAAGCAAGGGTATGGGAGATTTCCTGGTGCATTTGCTGGAAATCCAGATTTATGCTTGGAATCTTCCAGCGGAAGATGTGATGACGGAAGGTTTTCGTCAGTGCAAGGCAGTTCTTTTGGGGAAGATAGGATGGATGGACCAATATCTGTGGGGATTTTCTTTATTAGCGCCTTTATTAGTTTTGATCTTGGTGTTGTTGTTCTGTTCTGTTCTCCTCGAGCAAGAAATTACATTCTCAGGACGAAAGTTTGATTTGATGCTTGTGACAGTGATGAACATTCACCTGTAAATTCCATTTTGTATTTTGGTTACTGTCTTTCTGTCACAACAGATGAAACGCATTCTCTGAGTAGGATTATATTCTGGCCATCAACTTCACAGGTGCTCTCTTTCCTACCATTTTTTTCTACTTATCATTTGCTGAACAAGTGTACCAGAAATTACAGGACCAAAGTGGTCATGATATGAGTCACAGAAGGTTTAAACAACTCTAATGCCTCTGGCCTCATTGATCTTTTTTCATGAAGGAGTGATAGACTAGTGATGCATCATTCAGCTGTGAAAGAATGGATGGTTATGGTGAAAAATTGATATTAGAAGCATTGTAGATAACTGAATGGTTTGAGTCTTGACTCAGTTCACAACTTAGTTGGATAGATATGAACAAGTCGCGGATCATTCAGTTGGTTCTCTTTGGCTGGAATCTTGTTGCTCGAATTTGGGATGCATCAGCACATCCACTTAAATACAGTGTTATTTATAATCAGTGTAGGGTCAGCAGGGAGCATGCCCGATGTCTATTCTAGCTATGATGAAAATTTGAATTGGTCATCAAATTGCAGATTTGCAAGCATGTTTGCATGAAGAGGACATGTATCTCCTAGATTAACATCTTTTTTTACGTTGGAGAACTAAAACCTCCCTTAATTTTAGTGTTGTTTTACATTAGATTGCAATTTGATGTAGTGAGCAGTGGTGAGTACAGACCCAAGAAAAAAAAAAAAAATCAATGAAGGAAGGAGGTTAATTGATTGGCTTAATTTTTATCTTTTTGTTATCTTCACTCCTTCATCTTAATGTTGTTATTACGCTTTCATCTTAATATTGTGATTTTAAAATTAGAGTAAACCCTCAAAATGGTTCCTATTGATTTTTATGTAGGATAAATTAGTCCTTAATAAAAATAAATTGATAAATTGATCTTCAACTTTTTAAAATATCGGATAAATTAGTCTAATAAAAATAAATTGATAAATTAGTCTTTAATCTTTTCAAAATTAGACAATTTAATTCTTTTATCTAGGAATTAAATTGTCTGATTTTGAAAAGATAAAGGGATTAAATTGTTTGATTTTAAAAAAATTAGAGATTAATGTCTATTTATTTTTGTTAGAATTAATTTGTCTGATATATTAAAAGGTTGAAGACCAATTTATCAATTTATTTTTGGTAAGAACTAATTTGTCCTATATGAAAATTGATAGGGATCAATTTGTCACTTTACTCTTTAAAATGACGAAAATTTTTCATTGTCATCAGGAAGGATAATTGGTTGGCTTGATTTTGTTGTCAAATGTCAAGCATTATTAACATAAGAAAAGTTTAGAGTTTAAAAGGTTACCAAGCCTTCTTTATCAACCCAAACTAGAAAAGTGTAATGTCTATTATTAATCTGATTTACGGAATGTTGAGGAATTGGATAATATTAGCAGATGAAAGTATATACATAAAGGAATCAGACAAATGCTCGATTAGTTGCTTGCAGAGAGAATCCAAAATCATGAAGCAAATTTATTTGACTATAATAATGAATAGTTTACAAAGAGTGTGGCACATCAAAAACTTGGATATAGAACTAATACAATGGATTCTAGCAACCTCTTCTACCTTCTTCCAGTGTACTAATGGTGTACATGCAATGTGCACCTTCTAGAGGGAAGAAGTTTAATTCACACAAAAACCAGTAAGAAATAAGCTGTCCTTGCCGGCTTCCAATCCAACTCTTAAAATTGAGCTTAAATTGGAAGTTACAAAAACCCTGACAAACCCGTTAATCCTCGTAGCAACAAGGTTATTGTTCATCCCGTAGGTTGTCAGTTGAGAGCTATATTCATTCCTATTCCTATCCGCACAGTCCAAGGTTGCCAAGATCAACCATGATCCATTTCAGCTACTTTATGACCATAGTAATGTTCTAGTATTTGATAGGACCATCCAGGCTCCCAGATGCAAACTGCCATAACAAAAACAAAAACAAAGGTAGCGGTTGTTAACATCATAATTTAAGCATGACTGCATTCTATGATTCCCTGATAAACAAATAAATTCAATAAAAAGGCCAAAAATAATAATAATAATTAAGAGTTAGGGTGTGTTTGTGAGTTTCACTTTGGAAGGAAAGGGACAAAATTTTACCCATCAAAACCCTTCCCTTCCCTCCCCTCCCCTCCCTTCCCCTCAAAAGTGAAACTCACAAACACACCCTTAAGGAAGTTTAATTCAGTCCATTCGTCCAATGATCTAGCCCAGCTCAATCGTCGTTTCAAACTTCATTTTTCTTAATATAAGGTAACCCTATGAGGCTCCTTCAGCTGAGTGAAGTACCAAGCTATCTCAATTCCTAAGATTCTCGGGCTTTCCACTTGTCTACCCCTATGGCAATCTTGCATCAGACCGAGTGATCTGCTTCCCATAAACGTGGACAAAGTCACAAACTCCCCTCATGCCCATTTTACACCTATTGTTTCCTACGCTACCAACACCACAGTTTGGCTTGACCATTATATCTTCCATCTTCCAAGTTGCATGATTTTTACCATAACTGAATGATCAGAAAATATTTCTAAATTTCCACTTCACATCGTGCTCACACTTTTTATTGATGTGAAAATGTATGAGCATATAAAATAAGACTCATGAATCAGGAGGTAATCTTAATTTAGTAACGAGGAAGCTCCTGAAGAGTGATTGAAACGTTTGGACAAGGAAAGAAAGAATTTTGAGATGAAAAATAGTACCTCTCTCAAAGAAAAGGGGGGCAAAGTCCAGGAAAATTTATGTAAGAAATAGGATTTTGGAATAATGTTAAACTATGGCGCAATTTACCACTAGTAACAGATCTGAAGTTTGAAGAGGAGAAAAACTAGTCTTCTTTTTTGTACCTTTCTACATGTTACATTTACACATCGCCCCTAGATAAAGAGATCCAGATTCCCCAACAAAAGAATTCTTAAACAACTTGTAAGTTTTTACTTACCTGCTGAACAATTGGATTTGTTGATGTCATAAATTCATGAGTCATTCCTTCCCAAACAATCTTTCCCTTGTGTAGAAACAACAACCTATATTTATGCAGTAGCTTCTCAGATCCACATACATCAATTCCAGGAAAATTAAGAGATTTCAGGGGATGGGAAGACATCAAACCATTATGAAAAATGCTTACCTATCAATGGCTCTTTTAATGGTACTATGTTGGTGAGTGACAACCACATAAGATGTAATGTTCCCAGGCTTCCCACGAGCATCTCGTCCTTTAATGTGGACGGAGCGAATCAGATCCTCAACAACAGTAGATGCAATGGGATCAAGTCCAGCAGTTGGTTCATCGTACAAGAGCACCTGTACAGAAGCACAAAATACCGTTTATTAACAGAAGAAAAGCAAGTTGTCGAGGGGAAGTTATGTAGGGTAGAAGAAAGTAATGGATTGCTTAAATAACAGTAAATTTTTCCTTTTGATAGAAAATAAATAACAGTAAATCATGCATCATATGAGAATCCAAGAAGCATCTCTGGAGTTGAAAAAGTTTAGCATTGCACTACATAGCTGAAAGTCATCTAGTTTTAGGAATGTATATTAACTAGAAAGACTGGAAGAGGATCAACACAAAGCAGCAAGTCTTCATTTGAAACAATATCTCTACTTTTTCATGTGAGTACACATGCATATCTCAATTTCTCCTTTGATGTAATGATTAGTACAGAAGAACCAATACTAAAATTGTTGACAGATGGGAATGGAAAATTACAATTAGTGCAATAGATGCATAGCACAGTCCTGCCAGCCAAAATTAACTGCAAGAACTACATTTAGTTGAGGGAACATAGTTTGTAAAGAAAAAGACAACAGCGGCAAGGGGGATTCCATGGCTTGCATACTATCATCTGTATCTTTTCAAACAACAAAAGCATACAGAACCTTTGCATTGACATTTAAAGACGTCTAACAACAATAATTAAGCACAATACTTTTTGGTACACCAGTGGTAATGAGGTTTGAACCTATGACCTCATACAAATTACCCATGCCCTTCACTACTAGCCCACTTTTAGTGGCTTATAATCAAGTACAATATGATCACATATCTTTCTTCACAAATGTCAAAAGACAATCAATATGAAGCACCTTCAGCAAGGTTGTCTCTTCAAACAGGCAAGAGGAAGAACCTGAATACTAATAAGCAACCAAAAGCATCATTTTCCATTCATGTCATCTGCTCAGTCAAAGCCAGAAATCCTAATTCCTAGGTAAACCAATTAACAGAGGAACTGCTAAAATGAGTTTATCCAGAGAAAAACTGTGATAGGGACCCTATGAATCTCAGCTATAAACTTTCACTTTATCTAGCCTATAGTAAAAACAGACAACTTTTTGGAAGCCAAGATCACTGTCCTACTGAAGTTACAATTTTTATTTTTTATTTTTTTGGGGGGTACATGCTGAAATTGAAGACAATTTTAGTAAATGTGCATAAAAAAGTAAATGTCTTTTATGGTTCTTGTATTTATAAACAAAACTTATATCCAAATAAAATAAGTAAATCCTACCTAATAGCAGACATTTCAAACATTAATTAAGAACCAATTAGAAACACCATTAAATATTTGCAAATCTGAGGGAAGGTTGGGGACTTTAAGATAGGAAAAGGGAAATTGCAAAAGCTAACACACCTCAGGCTCAATTGCATCCTTTGTGTTGTCGTAAATAATAGATCGAGCTAAAGCAACTCGTTTTTTCATCCCACCTGATAACTCAGAAGGAAGCCGATCCTCGACTCCCTGGAAAAAGGGTGGAAAGGAGAGTGTGAATTAAGTAGCCTAGCAGCATGTATATGGAACAACTTTCTCAATGGCCAAAATACAAGGTATTCTACTCTGCTACTCTTTAATGCATCAACACTGCCTACTGTTAATGGTTGAACCATGTATTACACCTATATGATGCATACCTTCAATCCAACTGCAGCCAAGGTTTCCTTGACAAGCTCTGATATCTGGTCCTCATACATGCTTGAGTGTTCATACCTGAACAATGAACAAGGTCAGAAACAAAAAAGAAAAGGAAAGCAGAAGGCAGAAAATCAATCAAATCAATCAATTTTAGACAACAAGGTTAAAACGGGACTGATATTTCAAAGGCAATTAAGGCTGCATCTTACAAGAGAAAACCAACATTTTCACGGACAGTCAAAGAATCAAAGAGTGCTGCACTTTGGAACACCTGTTGACAGATAAATAAATTCCATTACGAGGGGAAATTAACAAAACAAAAGAATGAGTGTATTGCAGATTAATCCGAAACTTACTAATCCAATACGAAGACCAGGCATCTCTTCATCACTTATCAAACCAACTCTCTTTCTACCTCGAATATAAACTTCCCCCTGCTCATTTAACAATTGATCACGTTCAAAAAGTAGGACTCGGTTATTTTGAATTAACATCAATACCCCAATCCGATACATACCTTGTCTGGAGCAAGAAGTCCTGCAATAATCTTTAAAACTGTAGATTTTCCAGTCCCAGAGGGACCAATTATTCCAACTGCTTCACCATGTCTGATCTACTCTCAATGTCAAAAAAATAAATAGTAAGCCATAAATCAGTCCAAGCCTCCAATTTTAAAACAAAGTTTTCATTTCATAAACCTTGCTTTAAATCAATTTATAAAAAGCATTTGATAAAAACCAACAAAATTATTTGATCCACGTAATTGACCCCATCTTGTCAGATATGGTGGCTTGGGCCTTGGCTATTGCTGTCGTTGTAAGTATTCATTATTTCATTTCATACTAATACTTTGTTTGGATGTTTTCTAATGAATGGAACAAAATTACTTTCCACACTTTGTTTGGAAGATTAATAAGAGAAGGAGATAAATTTTAGTTCCACTTTCCCTTCCACATTTCTTCCTTTTCTTTCTCACCATTACCTACCATCCAAACACAGTGCAAATATCATACGCACTCCAAAAACAACAAAGAAAGAGCTCAAGACCACCAAGAAAACACAAACACACACACACACACACACACACACACACACACACACACACACACACAAAGGATCATCTATGCAAGTGCAAATAATCACCTTGAAGCTTACACCATTCAGGATTTTCTTTTCCCCAAAAGACTTGTAGACTTCTCTACACTCAATAAGAACATCAGAATCATCCTCATGCTCCCGCACCGTGCTCAATTGTTCCGATTTGGATGAACCCTAGCACCCAACACAACTTCATGTCAACCACCCCCCACATAAAATAACGCCACAAAAATAAAAACTTTACGATTACCCATAAACCACAGTGACTAATTCCACCTTCCAGAAGCTAACACACAACTCAATATATATAAATAAAAGAAAATGCAAAATGAAAACAAATATGAATAATACTCTAGAATGCAAAAAAAAAAAAAAAAAAAAATTACATTGAATTTGAGGGCGGAAGAGTCTTCGCTCTTGAAGTTTCGCGGAGGAGCGACGCAAGCGCAAACAACCTTTCTATGATCCTTATTATTATTGTAGAAGGAATTGAACTTATTTGAAGCAGCGAATCTAGCAGAATAAGAAGAACGAGACGCACCGTTTTGGGTGGTGAGTGGAAACAAGGGGTTGGTTGATAAAGAAACCATTGCTTAATGAGAAACGAATAGGAATGAATGGCTCAAAGGGAAGGAAGTGTGAGATTGATTTTGGGAAAAAAAAAAATGTATGGAATTATGAGGTGGAAAGCATGATGAGCATGATAATAATAATAATAAAAATAAGCACAAGCATGTGATTCATATGGTATGCAATTGAGGGAGTGTTTGAAATTTCGAAAGCATATTGTCTATGTAATGATAGGGGAATTGGTCGGTGATCGTGAAGGGAAGGGGAGTTTCCCAGAAGTTAAAGAGTGGTGGAAGTAGAGGAGCTGAACAATGATATGTGTTGTTTGTTACTTTCTCTTTTTATGTGCCAAACTAGAATAGTGTAGTACCAAATCCAGTTTGGAGCTTTAATGGGGAGATGGTGGGGGAACCGAAAGAATAGAAAGCAAGAGCTATCGATATTGATATCAAAATCATCATCATCAACAGAGGGATATACCAAAACCCCGACTCACTCTCTCCCACCCCCCACCCGGCAGTCGCCCACTCATTTTTACTTTTATACGCCTCCTTGACTTTCTTATAATTATTCAATATCGATGTTTATATTACCACATATGATATTGAAGAAGTATTTTGCAATTTCGAGATACTCAAGTTCCTCCCAACTTATGTTTTTTTCTAGGAATTGAGCTTTGTCAGTAATATAAATTATTATTTAAAATAATTATCATATTTTAAATTATTAATAACATTAAATACAGTATTTAACATATATAAGTAATTTAAGTGGCAATTCACATTATTCTATTTGATATATCAAAAAAATAATTAGATAATATATATGTTAAGTTAATATAATAATAATAATAATAATAATAATAATAATAATAATTTATTAATTATTATTATTATTATTAATTAATAAGCATAAAAAATAATTATTAATTATTATTATAATATTTAATTTTATTAATAATTATTATTAAAAACAATTAATATTATGAATATTAATTATTAATATAATTAATAATAATATTTATCTTTAATAATAATAAATAATTATTATTATTTATTGATAGTAATAATATTATTATTAATTAATAATAATTAATATTATTTTTAAGAACAACTACAACAATAATAATTGGATGATTGCCACATTGGTGGCAATTCATATTCCTACCTTTCAAGAAGATAATCCACATTATCACATTGATGGTAATTCACATTACCTTAAAAATTTGAATTTGTAGTAATGTTATCCAACCAAACAAAGTAATGCTATAAACTCAAATAATTTAATTAAATATTACTAGTAATTTAGATAGATTATCCCATACCAAATGCCAATTAAGGTCTTTTCTAAAGTTATAATATGTCTCTATCATTACACAACACCCTTATTGATTTTTTTTCTTTTCTTTTTTTGATATGGTAAACTTGATGTATTTAAAATTATATCAAATTGTAATTCGATATATTTTTTTAATAAGCAAATCTTAATGAAATCGAGATAAATAGAGAGGAATATAATCATTCAATATCAATACGTCAAGGCATATATTACATAGGATATCAAAGGAGTAATTTATAGTATAAACTAGGCATTTAAAATCATATTGAATTTTAGTAAGTTAAAAAAGATTTTATGACAAAATCTCATTCAAATCGAGATTGAATAATTATTTGTTTTAGCTACTTGCATTCACTTTTTAACAATTGTCACAATAAACTTAGTTGATTTATTATATTTCAATCTTTATTATGATCACTTTTTAGTGATAAAATTATAAAAATACGTATTTACTTCTATATTTAGTTATCCTATTTTTTTAAACATTTAAAATAAAAATAAAAAATGTGAACTAACCGTCACGTAAAAAATTCACTAGTGCTCATAAAAAGCTTCGAGATGAAGTCGTTACTTTTCATATGAAGGTTAGATGGTATATTTGTGTCCCGTTTTTTCAACCACCATTCAATTTACACGATGCGTTTGTTTGTTTTTAATTTTTTTTTCTTCAAATTATACAAATTGTATGTTAAAACATAATGTGACAACTCCGGATCTTGGTTCCATCACTATGATCTAACAAGTAGGAGTGTTACCAATGCAGTTTGAGTCTATTTTGAGTAAAAAATTTATCTAATTTAAATAATAAAATATATAGCAATTTGAATTAGATCAATTTAATTTAGATTTTAAATTCGATCTAATTCGAATCATTTTTTGTAGTTTAGATTGGATTTGATTGGTTTAATTGATTTTTTATAAAAGAAAATCTTCAATATAAAATATTATAAATGAAAAATAACTTGAATAAATAAAATAAACAAATAAAAATAAAAAATAAAAGTGACTGATCTAATATAACTAAAACAATATTTAAATGAGAATAATATATAAATATAGAAAATTATGTGATAAATAAAAATTATTATAAGTAAAAATATAAACTTAACAATAAAAAATTATATTATATAATATTATATAATTTCGATTGGATTAGATCAATTTTAAAAATTAAATCTGAAATTCGATTCGATTTAAATGGTTTGTAAAAGACAAAATCCAAACCAATCCAAACTTCTGCAGTTTTGGTCAGTGGTATTTTGTTTTGTGCTACTTTGCGGGGGTGTTTGGGGATGGTGATACTTGGCTAGAGATTGTGATTATTAGAAATATTTTGGGGAGTTTTGATAACTACAATCGTTTACTCAATGAGAGACTGGTCAAGAAGCAAATTAGATTGGTCCATTGGAATTTGGATCCCTCCAAAAGAAGCCATTGTGAAAATCAATGTTGATGGGAGTTCCTTTGATAATTCTAGCGTGTGGGTTGTGTTGATGTGCTATGCAACAGTAATGGAGCTCGGTGCAGTGGATTCACTTGTTATGCTGGTTTGGCTTGCAAGCTTTGGGCTAAACTTTTGGGGACCAGGCATGGCCTTCACCTTGCTTGGGGTGTTCAGAAATATTATGTGTGAGATTGACCCACTAGATACTATCAAGTTGATTAAGGAAGGGGGTGATGATTTCATGTGTTTCATGCCATTATTAATGAGATCAGAGACACTTTGCAAAGACCTTGGAAAGCTATTCTTCAACATACTTTGCTAGAGGCAAATTTTGTGGCAGACTCCTTAGGTAAGATGGGAGCCTCGGCAAATGACTCATTCTTGGAGTGGATTATATCACCGCCTGTTGCTATTTCGTTGTCACTTTGAGCAGATGGAGGAGTTAGTTTCCCCTAGAGCTTAGTTTTTGTTTTTAATTTTTTTTAGATGTACCAAAAAAGAGTATCATGTGAGATAAGTTAGGGAAGTTATAATTATCATTTTATCTTCATATTAAATTTTTTATCGATTACAAGTAGAGATGGCAATCGGACGAAGTGGAGGCGGGGAGTAATCCCTCACTTCGTGCCCATCCCCATTTCCCACGGCAAGAAAAATTTTCCTCCTATCCCCATTTTTCACGAATCCCTACCACCTTCCCCCAAAACAAGGATACGTGGAGACCTTAAAATAGGAATTTAAAAAAATCAAGAAAATATATTTAAGTAATTTAATTAACCTGAATTAAAAAATATTAAAAATACTAATACAAACTTGATCTAAGTTTCAAAGTTTTAATTGTATATTATTACCATCAAATTTTTAAATTTTAAGTCAAATCATAATTATCACAAAAATATTAAAATAAATAATAATAAAATATAAAAGAATTCAATAATATTAAATATCATTAACAAAATATTAATTATCTTCATAATTTTTATACTTGAACTTAAGTTTCGCCCTCATTTGTCTTAAAAAAAAAAAAAAATACATGCTTGGAGTGAATCCAGGGGCTCTGTATCTGCTGTATTCGAAAAGTGAGTGCAAAGAAAAATAAGTTACTAATTTAGAATAATAGGATTTGGTTGTGCTTTTTTTAAAAAAAAAATTAAAAATATAATTAATATATATGAAATTATCAAATTATCCTCGAGACAGATATTTCCACATAAAATGAGGCATAATCTCCGTCTTCGTCATCAAAGTCATTGCGGAAACTTTTGCCCCTATTCCTATCCCTGCGAAAGAAAATCTCCACATTTGGGTCTTATCTGCAGGGATCCTTGCAAATATTCCCGTGTGCAAATCCCCGTTGCCATCGTTAGTTGCAAGTGAATAAGAGATTTGTCCAATTTTTCACAAACAGAACCAATTGTCCACTTAAAAAGTGAAGTCAGTTACCCTATCGAATAAGAGAAGAAAAACAAGTGGAAGCAAAGGAGCTTTAAGGTAGCATGTGCAGTTGGTGAAATTATTGGAGAATGGGAGTGGGAGGAGCACCCAATTCCTCAATCTCAATCTCAATCTCTTTGTTCCAATTCCATACAGCAACACTTACAAGAAGACCAGTACCAAAACGTTTCAGTTCCAAATTCAGATTGAAACCTCCACCTCCTTCACTCTCAGTCACAAACATGTCATTGCCAATGTCCAACAACAACATCATGAGCAACAGCACCAACAACAACAAGAGGAAGGTCCCCATTCTGCTTTTCGACATCATGGACACCCTTGTTCGAGACCCGTTCTACGAGGATGTCCCAGCCTTCTTCGGAATGTCTCTGAAGGAACTCATAGATTGCAAGCACCCAACAGCTTGGGCTGAGTTCGAAAAGGGACTCATTGATGAGGTAACCAACTTATAATTCACTGAAAACTATGTACCCTCTTTCATATTAATGCAAAGCTCGAAACTTTCAGCACAAAATTAATCTTAGTATTTGGATTTTTAGCTAAAAGCTTTTTATTCGATTTGAACTATTCCCAAGATTTGAATTTTCGTTTTTCTTGGGGGACGTTCAAATCCTTCGGCTATGTTTCATGTGTGCTTATTTATTGCTGAACATATTATATAGGCCATATCTTGGTAAAGGGTCATTTCTAAGGATCTGGATTCTCTCATGTTGTTGAATAGCAGTAGAGTAGAGGGTTATGTTAGAGAGATGGTGTTCCAGTCTGAACTCTAGGGTAGAGCAGGGTGGGCTGATGTTAGGTTTAGAACGTCTTGTCCCCCAGGACACAGAAGGGGGTATATATGAGGCTCACCATAAATTCTGGGGATCTTATTATGGCGCTAATCCCGATGGGTAGCAGATCATTCTTAAGCAAGGATCTCGGGATAGGCGAGGATCCCGGGTTGATTAAGGGTAGACCTTCAGTGTCGGGGCCTCCAGCAATCAGAGGGGTTGGAGGTCGGAGGCAATTCCCGAGGCTAGGTTGGGTTGAGCTTCTGGGGTAGGTCGGTTGGGGTAGACCGACCATACTTGATGAACTTTGGATGTAACTACTAGAAGTGGATCCAAATTTTGTGTCCCCATCCAAGAGAGAATTGTGTCTATATGACAGGAGAGGGTCCAAATTTTGTTTGGAACTCGAATTGGGAATATCTGTGCTTCCAATTCCATCTTTGTTCTTGCTGAATTCTGAAACTGTCTTTGCTGACTCATGTGCTTGGCAGTTGGTATTTCTGTCTATCCCTTGTGTGTTAGAATCCAAACAATAGTTATGCTGTATTGTAAGAAAGTAGCATGACTACTTTCGTTCTCCCTAAAATAAGAGCAAGTTTGGCATTCTCCATTTAAATGCACGCTTATGCTTGTATGGTGTTTGATTTATTGGTTTGGGGGCTATTTCTTGTTCAACTGGAAACTGCTTCATGTTTGTTGCAACTCATTGCTGTGTGCATTTCCCTTCTCTTTTTTTTTCTTTTTGGGGTTGGAGCGCTGTTCATTCATTGTTTTCTAATTTCTTATATCTTCTGCTTGGATTAGTTTGGTAATTTCTACTTTCACGACACCTTTCTTATCAATCTGTATCCTTTTCTTCCAGATGGAGCTAGCAAGAAAGTTTTTTAAGGATGGAAGGGATTTTGATTTAGAAGGTTGGTCTAACTAAGATGTTATTGCAAGAGCTGCTCACTTAGTATTAGTCATATATGTGATAAATTAAATACATATATTTATCATACTTTAGATTACTAATTCAGTTTAATTTAATACATTGAAAATATCATTTTTGAGAATTGCAACATGCATATTTTGAGATTTTTGTCCACAGATCAAGTTGATTCAGATTGGTTACAAATTGGCTACAGTCCTTCCATGTGTTCAAGAGTATTGCATACGCCCCAGAACATGTTAGCTTTTTTAGTGACTTTTGCTAAGCAAATTTGTTCTAGTCCTTCTGGAAGTTGTAACAGCTGTTTCTCCTAGAACACTCAAGGTGTTGACTGAGCAGTTACTCGAGAGCGATCTGACATTCGATGCTTAAGGAACCTTTTACTCAATTTGTGTCAATCCAAGACAATTTTTGGGCTTGCGTTAATTTCCTTATAGTTGATTGCATGTTTGTTACATGTTTTATCAATACTTGCCATAAATCTTAAAGGGTGTGAAATCGTTTTGATGCAAGACATGGGGTCAATGATAATTAGAATTTGGAGTAACCGTTAAGACTCCTTTAGATCAGTATTGTTTATAGATGAACACTACTAGCACTACAGTGCTGTGATCAAGACCTCATTCCCCAATATATATGGTTTATGTATCATGTTAACTTTTTATGTGCTAGGAGAGATTGTTGAACTTCATTAAGAGCACTCCTAAAGTATGCTGAATGTATCATTTCTTGTGAACCAAGCCTTCTCCAGTTCGATAAAGCTACTGACTAGCGTGTGTGTGTCTATGACAGGCCTTAAAACTTGTATGAGAAGTGGATATTCATACATTGAAGGCATTGAACAATTGCTTCTTTCCTTAAAGCAAAATAACTATGAGATGCATGCTTTTACGAACTACCCTATATGGTAAGACAGTTGTTCTTCTATTGTGATTTCTCTTCTCTCTTCGTGGCGTTCTTTAGAATATTTTGTATTGTAGGTACCAGTTGATTGAAGACAAGTTAAAACTATCAAAATATTTATCTTGGACATTTTGTTCGTGTACACATGGTATGGTACATAATCTGCTTTTGCCTGTTATGTTGATCATACTTTGATTTTATATTAGTTCAATTCTAGTGGGACAAAACCAACTTATGATTCTACTGTGTCCTAGTTGGGTTTAATTGTTTGATTTGATTAATGAGGGCTAAAGCATAAATTCAAACTATCCTGTCATGAAACCTTATGTAGTATAGACCCATTTACCGGTTATTTCAGGAAAGAGGAAGCCTGATACTGAATTCTTTATGGAAGCTCTGGAGCAACTCAAAGTTGACCCAGCAAATTGTATTTTCATAGATGACAGGTTCCTACTCTTTCTATACAGTACACTATTTCAGTTATTAAAATCAAACCAGAATGTTGCTTACTGTCATTTATCAACAGTACATAGATATATATATGCCTCTGTATCATTATACATATGTATATGCTAGCATCTCTGAGAAATTTGTGGTCGCGGCAGGTTTCTTTTTCACCCCCACAATCCTCTTTTCTGCATTTAATCTTCACAAAATTTATATATACATATATCATATATCGATTAATATCTAATTTTTCTAAAATTTGGTCCATTTGATCTTCTAGATAATATTACATGATTTAACGGTTAGATTGACAAAATTCAATATTTATAAGAAGTTACAATAGAGTAAGTATGTTTCGGCCAGGCATTTCCTACCACTGTTCCAAAATTGGTCTGTTCTGTGATAAAATAAAACGGTTTGTGTAAAATGGTGTCAGGTGGATTGGCAGAGTTGAATTTATTTGGATTGGCTAACTACCAAACTGTGGAAGTAATTTATGTTGAAAGTGTGCATGATTTATGCGGTTATTTGTCTCAGGCAAAAAAATGTGGAGGCAGCAATTGAAGTTGGCATCAGAGGTGTACATTTCAAGAATGTTAATTTGCTGCGAGAAGAGCTGTCATTGATGGGGATTGACATTACAGCAGATGCAGATCTTTGATTTGCTCTCTTAGATATGGCAAACTCTAGATTGCATATTCAATTAACACTTATTTTCTCAGTTTTCTGATCGGTAAACAAATAAATGGCAAAAACTTTGTATCTTGATCTCAATTCAGGTAACAGAAGCAGTTCCTCTCAAGTTCTCAAGTTAAGAGCTTCTATCAATGGCTTAAGTCGTTGACTAAGCACAAAGTTTGTTGATAAACAAAATCAAACCAGCAACAGGCACACAAATGGATCAAGAACAAGCCATCACAATTTCCACAACTAACAATTTGTAAGGATTTAAGTAGATTAACATTGTCACATAAATTGTACAATATTTGAAATGTAAATAAAATGAGCAAGAAACTAACATGAAATTGAAAACTAAAAGCCAAGATGAAAATGAAAATGAAAATAGATGGGGAAATTTTACTTGGCTTCCTCATTCATCTTTGCGTTGAGTTTGGTATAGGGATAAAATTACAAAGAGGTTATCCATAAAATTTTATTCTCCATTTTTGTTCCTATATCAAATATATCATTAGAATGTCCGAATGATTAGTAGGATTTATAAGGTGTAACAAGTGTTTCTTTCAATCATTATTGATCTAATTTTCCCTTTTCCTATTTATAGATAATTGTAAGCTCTAGAACAATGACAAGTGTAATTTGTGACTACTATTTTGTAGGTAGGGGGCTTTTTTTTCTAGTCTGCACGATCTCCTTCATAGCATGTTTCAAATGCTCCAAATTCAAGTCTCAATCACGAGCCTAAATAACTTTCCGTGGTGAATAACCACCCGTGTTCTTTAAGCCCTCATCTTCGATACTTTGACATCGCAATAGTCGCCACTTTGACAGCTTAAGTCTTGAATATGGAAATGAGTGCTTAATTGACATTCCGATTGGTGGTAGCTATCTTTTATCGATGATGTGGCCTAATTATGGAGCTAGTTGTCAAACTTTCTTGTTGAAAAGATAAGACAACTCGTCAACACAACCTTTGCTTAAACTCATTATGCTTGGCCTTCCTTATTGACCACCATTTTGTTAGTAACCCCTACACTCTCAAACTTTTGAGGACCTTGAGTTTTGTTGATATTTCATTGTCTCTTCAATTTTGTACGCTTGGGAAATTTCCACCCAACAATACCTTTATTTTCCATGCAATACGTTTATTTTTCATTCTCAACCAATTTAGGCGAAATGGAATGGAGTGTAGTAAATAACTTAAAAATTTTATCACTCTACCAATTTCCATTATAGTTCTGTACAATAGAGTGAAAATCTCTCTTCATTTCATTTCATTTTGCTGCATATCATTCAATCACATTTCATTTTATTCCTGTCACCGTTAAATATTATCCAAACATAAATGATTTGCAATGAGGGTGGGTCAATGGAAATGATTGTTTTGTTATTAATTAGGTGCTTGCTATCTCATATTAGCATCGATCATTAGAAGTAGGATGATTGGAATAAAGTCTTTTGTTGATCTGAATCACCAGAATGTAAAATTTACATGATATCGACAAATTTTAATCAACTTAGTTCTTACTTTTGGAAAAAAAAAAGTTCTTACTTTTAAACCAAACCAAATTGATCTTAATCAAATTAGTTTAATTTAAATCTATTGAAAAGATTTTTAAAAGCAAGTTAAACTAATTCTATTAAATTTTAAACTCGTATACTTAGTTACTGTATGAAATTTTTGTTCCCTTCATTTTTTTTTTTTAATATGGGTTTTCGTTCTATTCTATTTAAGTGATTTAATTTTAACAAAGACATGAAGAATAAATAGTTTTAAGACAAAATTCATATTAAAAAAATGTGTTAGTTTTAATAAAGTAACATATTTTGTTAAAAATTGTGGTAAATTCGTGATCCTAATTTTCTTTATGAGAAAAAAAAGAATCACATAATATTTTGAGTGAGTACTTATTAGGATGCCATTATTTTGATAAAAAAGTTTTAATCAAAAAAGTATTTTTGATTTTTTTTATATTTAAGTAGTTTTTTTAATAAAAGCAGAATTACTAAAAAAAGCACAAATTATTTTTTTAAGAAATTACAATTTTCATCTTTTAAAAAAAATTATAATATAAAAAAATTTTGAATATAAAAATCCTTTAATATTACATTTAAATATAAAATAATTTTTACTTTTTCGAAACATCAATTAGAAAAAGATAATTAAAAAAAAAAAGATCTTTTTAGATCCAAACGAACCCCGAGACAAGAAAACATAGTCGTTGAGCTGGGGCGTGTGTGCAAGACATTTGGAGCAAAAAGTGTGGTTTGTGGTGTCCGACATTCGAGAAGGAACATGTCATCGTGTTGGTGCGTTAAGCCCTTCCATTTCCATCCAACAGGTTCATCATCGTTACAATCCCACGTTCGAGGAACAACAGCCTCAACAACACTGTCTCTGCAGCCTCGTTCTCCTCATGACAACAACAACAAGAACAACAAGAAGCTCCTCTTTCAGTTCCAACCCAAACAACACAAACGCGCTTCCACCGCCGTTCGGTGCTCCTCTGGTACTGATAGCTACCGTCCCTTTTAATTTCATTCATGGGTTTTGATCTGGGCATGCTAGAGTTTCAACCTCTGTGGGTTTTCCGGCTTTTCAATCGCAATTCACCCCAACCCTGCTTTTATGGTTAGGCTAAACTTAATTTATTTGATTTTTCACTTGTCACAAGAACACTACTGTTAAAAGTAAGTACCCTTTATATCGTCAAAATAATAATTATAGAGTAAATGCTCAAATTGGTCTTTATAGAGTATATGTGAGATATCAAATTAGCATTTCAAAGTGTGTATATATATATATATACACACACACCTTAGCTTGGTCTTTCATAGAGGGTGAGTATTTGTGTAATAGTGAGGTTGCTGCCTTATAACTTGGAGTACATCTACCCTCCGACCTCTCAAGGTGGGAGCCTCATGTGTCGCCTTTTTGATTTGGTCCTTCATAGTGTGAAATAACTATAAATTGAAGGACTGAATTGATGTTAAAAAGCTATGGAGGATTAATTTGATGTCATGAAATTTTTTGAGGATGAATTTGAGTGTTCACTCAATAATTGTAGGTACCCCTATATCTTCTTCTTCTTCTTCTTCTTCTTCTTCACTAGCAAAAATTACAACTTGGGTTGTTTGTTTTATTTACAGCTTTGACTCCTGAATTGAAGTCTACCTTGGATAAAGTTGTTACTTCAAACAAGGTAGTTCTGTTTATGAAGGGGAATAAGGATTTTCCGCAGTGTGGATTCTCAAACACGGTGGTGCAAATATTGAAGTCTCTGAATGTGCCTTTTGAGACAATAAACATACTGGAAAATGAGATATTGCGCCAAGGACTGAAGGAGTATTCTAGTTGGCCAACCTTTCCTCAACTCTACATAGATGGAGAGTTTTTTGGTGGCTGTGATATCACTGTCGGTATGTCACCCAGTTTTTGGTCGTGATGCTTAATTTTGCCTTAGTCATTGTCTGCAAACAATAATAATGGCTTTATCAATAAATGCTGCCTTGGTGATAAGCATGCCTTGTTTTTGTCTTGTTTCATTGATGGAATCATTTAAACATGAGCAAAAGGGATAATAGACTAGTAATAGTAATTAATTAATAGGAGAGCCAAAATAGATGAGTTAAGGGCATAGCTATATAATGAATTTCACATTTTACATTTTACGAAGGAAATGTGAAAACCAGGCTGCCTCTTGTAATTTTCATCTCTAACTCATGGAAATATTATTCTAGGATTAGCCTACAACTTCCTTCTCATTATTTGGAGATTGAAAATTTACTGCCTTGAATGTATAATGAAAGAAGAAAAAAAGAATAATATCTATAGATTGATTTAATTGAAAAATTAGAAATGTTAGAGCTGACTGGATTGATTCAAATATAACATTATAAAGATTCTATCATGCCAGCGACAAAGGCACTGTTTTATCAGCTACTGTGAAATTGATGCTTACAAAATGCCAGTGTACACATATTAATCTTTGTTTATTAGATGTTTACATACCTTACTTCCTTCCTTGTAATTGATTCATAATAGTTGCAAAGAACAAAAACTTGTTGCTTTAAATAGGCCCTTCAGCTTTCATCTGTTTAGTCTATTGCATAAGAGTCATTTGTTATGTTTGACATTTTAACATCATATCAGACCATATTATTACCATCATTTGGTTTCTAGAAAATACTTGTCCTCTTCTCAATTCTAACTCTTTCTTTGGCTACAGAGGCATATCAGAAAGGGGAATTGCAGGAGCTGTTGGAGAAGGCAATGTTATCCTGAAGCCCCCGTTGGTCAATGGCAAATGAAGATAATGAATTAGGGATGAGGACTTCCCAAGTTAGTATCCTCCCTAAGTTATACTATGTCTTGGCGATAACGGACCAAATATATTGTTTGGTACATTTTGTGTCCACATGTTTCTATTATGATTTGAGTACTGCAGTACAAATTTCCTGGTAGTTGAGGACAAAAATGTAGAATTCAAGTGATGAGAAGATCTCAATAAACTAAGTATTGTAGTACTAGTTGCAGCTGTAAACTAAGTTCAATCAATGAAATTTTTAGCCTTGGTGAAAATGTCGCATTTGCAGTTTGCAACTTGTGAGCTAGTAGTCTTGACTTTAGTTGCGGAATCAGCTTCTCCATTCATGGGGCAGGATGCGTACATTTGATCCTCCTTATACTCCAGAGTGGTAGAAGTCTCATGCACTAGAATCAAATTTAGTACAATAAAAAATCAACTTATGAAACTTAGTGTGCCATTGCAACTGAAATGAAGCTGGTGGGACATTCGTTAGCCATGTCATTAATAGAAAACAGCACGCCTTTTTGACAGTGTGGTAAGAACTCAAAATTATCTGTATGAGCTAATCTTATGATACATACACAATGGTGTATATATGTGTAAATAGCGTATTTGTCTATATAGATAATTGTCGAGTTGGTTGCTAGTAAATTGTTTTTTTTATTACCTAACTTTTTTATTTTATCTTATTCTTAAAAATATACGTAGGAGTATCAATGGCCTTGTAGGCTAGTAGCACCTCCCTTCTCACTAGGGGGCTTGGTGTTCAAGGTTGGGGGGATTGAGTTTCTCATACCCCATTTCCCAATTGACTCCTATCTTACAAAAAATGTATATTAATGTCGTCTGCTCAACAACTGCGATGTTGGATTATGATAATTGTCAACCTTTTAGGTTATTAGTTTTGCATCATGCCCTTTCTTCTTCTTCTTTTTTTATCCCCTTTCAAATGGCCTTACTAATGGTTGATAAATCATCTTCTCTTTCGTACCCCCAAAAAAAATATCCATTTTTTTTAGCTTGTTAATGTATTTACCAACTCGACCCTTGTCAGGTTGGGTTTGTTTAATTTCTTTTTTTTAAAAAAAAAAAAATCTCAACCTTAACTAATAAAACCTGCCATGGCTAAGGTTGATGATACTCATAGGTTAGTTGTATGATAAGTCAGAAGGTTAGGCGTAGGTTAAGTAGATATGGTAGGAACGACTTCAACGTGCTCCACGTGATCAACTCAGCCTAACCAAGGAGCATTCAAAGTATTGTATCGTGTTTGAGGGCAGAGTAATTTTCCGAAGTAAATTGCGAGTGAGTATGCAACATCACCCTTGTAAAGCACTAGGATTCAACATGCAACAAGACTTGCTTCTATGCACGAGTTTTGCTAGCTAGAGCAGCAACTAGAGGGTAAGAGGTCAAACCCAAGTGAAGCATCATACTTCCAATAGTCATGGAGGAAGATGCATGCTCATTTGAGAAGCTGATGTTGACAACAATGGAGATATCTTAGGTGGCAAGCTAAAGGGCTAAGAGGTATATGCATGAAAAAAAAAAGGAAAAAAAAAAAGGAAGGAGTGGACATGCTTTAGTATATGGTTTATTTATATAGGACTTTGTTGTTAATTTTTATTTCTTTGTGAGCAATTCCTTATACTTTTCCCTACAGTTATTTTCTCTTTTAACACAACTCATTTTTCTATAAAAAAAATGTTAATTTTCTTTGTGGTTGGTACCAAGAACACCGACGTGAAGAGAGGACAAAATATACCAACTTGATGCTGCCACATGGAACTTAACGTGGTTGTTAATCTGTTATCATGCAGTGTAATGTAATTGTGATGGCCCTACATACAGTTGTACCTGTTCCAACCAAAAAGGGGCCCATTCTTTTTGGATACTCTTTGTTTTATCACCCTTCTGGTGAAATAGGCATTATCTCTTCACTACAAATTGACAACTTCGCTTATCATAACATAGAAAATCCATTAGAAATAAAAGGTGAATTATTATTTATAGAGAAAGAAATTTACTAATGAGAACGAAAAATAGTACAAAGAGAGACTATAAAGTATCTTCACAAAAAGAAAGAAAAAGAGAACATACAATTCCTATGACATTAACCCATGTAACAAGGCAGGCCAATCCTTTTGCATATATTTACCAAAGAAATACCTTAAAAACTAAGAAAGTAACCATATTCCAAATTTTGCCAAAAGAGGAATATATCCCGTTGAAAATTGGAGCATTCTTTTCCATCGAAAGAGACCATAGAACAGAAAAAAATTGAACAATGCCAGAGAATAGAAGGTCAAAATTATGTTACATTCTGAAGAACTCTTGCGGCAATAAGTTCAATGCTACTCTCCTGCTTTGCACAAAATAAAGCACTGGCTATACAAGGTTTCATGAAAAGTATTTTGACATGGAAAATCACTTGCATAAGAACATGAATGAATAGCTGACGAAACCAAAATCTTTTTCTCACACAAACGTGGATTGGCATACTTTGTCCAACTCAAGCATCTTGTCTGTCCATGCAGCAGATTCCCCAATAATTAGTTCTCTTTGGTCAGCTTTCAATCAAGGATCAACTTCCATTGTAGAACAACGTCCATGCTTGTAAAAATCATGGAACGATCTGACAGCGTGCACCGATAAGGACTTCGATGTACACAGATACATATACTAAGTTCCATTACTTTTTACTTGAGAAGATTGCATAGATGCAGAAGAACGGAGCTGAGACTGCGCAGCTACTAATTTGTCCCTCATCATGACGTTGTACTCGTACAAACTTTGGAGATTCTTCTGAACATCGGACATGTCCATTTCAGAACCACCCTTACATTCTGCATTGCATTTGCATTCAAGTCAATGCGTTCAAGTTAAATATAGTAGAGGTAGCAAAAGCACAGACATTTTCAAAATATACTGTATAGCCACCTCAGAAATATATAAAGCACAAAGGTGTGCTAAATATATTCAAACAATGTAGAAGCAATCTTCACACATAATGGATGATAATCGACAATCTAACAACTATAGAGGAGCTAAACTAAATAAAAATGCATAATATATGTAATTTCTATGTTAGTATTGAAGGAATACAAATAATTCTGTCATATTAAGTTTTATGCCTATGACCTGTTGATTAAATGTGCCAACCAAAATGCTCAACTAGATAACATTATCATATCAAGTTAGGCATACAAGGCCTTTTTCCACTAGGTGGCCATTTCTATGTCAGTATTGGAATAGGACAAATAATTTTGTCATATTACATTTTATACCCATCACCTGTTGACTAAATATGTCACCAAAAAGCTCAACTAGATAACATATCATATCAAGCTAGGTATAATATAACAACTACAACAAAGCCCTTTTCCATGAAGTAGTGTCGGCTAACATGAATAAACAACACTATTTCATCGTAAATTCACTAGAGACAAGCCATTTAAATATGAGTGCAGCATCAAGGTAGGCATAATATCTATATTAATCTTACAACAGGTAATATAACTATTTTAGTTTAATATGTTTGTGCCATATTATAACAGCTGTGGAACTTGTAGTCACACTATAACCCACGACCTTAAAAGGGTTGCAGAACCAAAGGTCATTGGCACTTCAGCAACACAAAACACGGAGCCATAGAAGACAATTTTGATGGTGAGACAATGGATATTATTAGAATTGAGATTAGATTTGGGCTTAGCATAGCCCTGAAAGCTACCTCAATAAGGAAAGATTGCCTAAGTTATTATAAACGGTTAGTTTGGCCATATGTCTAGTCGATTTGGCACTTAACACCCCCGTCATGTCTGTGGATGATTCAACATGAAGCATAAGATAGGCTTCGATACCATATTAGGATTGAGATTACACTCAAGCCTAACTCAACCCCAAAAGCTAGCTTAAAGAGAAAGATTGCGAAAGTAATTATAAATGGTATGTTGACTATATGCCTAACCGATCTACAACATAACAGATATAGTTTCAGTTTCAATTTTTGAAGCTTAACAAAGAGGTTGTATCAAGGGTGTCATGTATCACCTAATAAGTATGTTAGTCAATATGTCATTCGAAAAATACAATAATAAATAGCCTGGTATAAACTGAAATTAATTTTTACCTAGTGAAGGTGGAGGAGGAATGAAGTTATCGTCAACAATAGAAGATTCTTGACATCGAAACTGACGGAAATCTTTGTGTGTACCAACATTCTGCTGCTTTTCCATAGTTTCAGAATGCAGGTTTGAATCATTTGCAGATCCGAGCGGTTTGAAGCTCTGTGACTGAAAGACAAAACATTGAAAGATGAAATTAACAAGTCCTTGGGATCAATGCAGGGCCATTTCCCCCCTTCCCCCCTTTTTTAAAAGAACAAACAAAAAGCCAATCATGTTAACTACATAGCTTAGACTATACACATAAAGAAAATGAGATGTGAGAGAAGTTTTTATGATGAGATGAGAGAAGCAAATTTTGACAATCGGATATTGGTAAAAAAACCTGGATTACAACTACAAGCCATTTGACATGTTTCAAGTTGTTGCATGACCTTTTAAAGGTCCTCATATCCAGATCATTCGTTAAGATCCAATGGCAAAGAAGATATACAGCTGGGAAATCAAACTAAACCAAAGAATGTGCATGGTAAAAGTTTTACCTTGCTGGTAGGTAAGTTGGGTTTCTTGGAGAAACTTATAGAAGCTTTTCTGCTTTGCAGCCTTCGCTTATGTGATGACCCACTACCACGAACTGAATGCAACATAATCCCTTCACAACCAGGTTCCTTTTTAGAGTTATCGTAGTTGTCATCCATTGTAGGGCAGCCGTATGTGTACATTACATATTTCCTCAACTGATTAAATGTGGAAATATCAGTCATCTAACCCAACAATTAAGAAGGCTAAAATTCAGCAGAAGGAAAAAAGTACAAATATACAAGATGTTTTAACAAGTCAACAAAGAACTTACTTTGTCCCAATGCTCTTGAGCTTTACGTCGATTTCTAATAGTCCGCATAATGCTATCTTCATTTCTGAGTTTCTTTATCCTGTACTCACACTAGAATTTAACAAAAGGTTGGGACAACATGGAATATAAGTATGAAAAGGTTATGAATTAATCATGCTGTGAAAAATAAAACAATTCAAAATTCATAATATCAAATATCTATGATCCACAATCAGAAAATATGGAAGAATATACACAAGCTAACAAGAAAACTATCATGTAAAACGTAAAATGTAAACAACTAAAAAGAGGAACATATGGAAAAGAAGAAAAGTATCTTTAATCAGAATCTCTTATCACTAACAAATAGGCAGGCACAACCAGCCGCATACACCTAACAAATAGCTGCACCATAAATTGTTGAATATATAGGCCTGTGTGATAGCCTTGTTCGACAATTCCTAAAAGACCAAGCCCAATCCAGTCTTGTTTTAACTGAACCACTGTACCAATGTACAGTACAAGCTTTGAATTGTCAAGGATGCATAGTTGAATAACATCAATAAAGGATAAAGGATGGAGAAGTATACCTGTATCAAAAGGTAGAAAAAGATGCCTATGCTAATGCAATACAGGCCACCAAGGTCTGCAAGGAAGCTCACTACAAATGAAAACAGAAAAGGATGAAATAATCAATATAGTCTGAAGCAACATTGGATTTTCAATCAGACAGGCAACAAAGATATGACATTGCCTCTAAAATACTTAGTTCAAGACACAGAATTTTTTTAGAGCAGCACAGTACCATCCTCCGATCAAAAAACACGTCTCCATTAGGTTAACCTTATCTAACCATAGCAAAATGACTCAGTCTGTTGTCAACTAGGCCTAAATCAGTACAGAACACATAGCTTACTAGTTTCACAAGACAGTAATTTACCATTTCAGATTGTAGATACAAGTTATTCTCAGTTTAGAAATTTAGATAGGGAATGAAAGGAATCAGAGATCCAAGGATTAGGTGGTTGAACATGTAGGTGAAGAAGCTGATAGCATCTAATGAGAATGAATGATGAAGTTAGAAGGGATACCGGTGAGCAATTTGACACAATAAGGTTTGCTGTGGTAGCAAAAATAAGAAAGTAGCTAAGGACACAGCAAACAACAATACTACTGCAATGTGAGTACCTCAAAGTAGACAAAGGGAAGTAAAGAGTTCAATTAATTTGAAAAGTCACTTATTACAAAAATTGCAGAAAGATAGCTCACATATACAACATGCAGGATGATACTTACCAGGACCCAAAATATTCTCCTTGTTGATTTCCACAACATAAGCAGAGAGAAAATTGATATACAATGTGGTGTTAACTAGTCCATCAATAGAATTTTCAAGGGATGCTCGAAGTTGATTTGTATCACGAGAAACTGAACCTGGGAGGAACTCATGAAATAAAGGCTGTATGAGCTTTAGACCGTGTAAATTATGGTATATTCGAGGAAACAAGTTAAATTTCAGAATATTTGATTCCCTCCCTCTGAATGTGACTGGCCTATCATCAAAAGCACTTCCATTCTTTAGTGTTCCACTAACAAAACTCAAGTGTTTCTTAGCATTATCCATTGCAGAGAGGTTGAACTCAAAACCAACAGCAGTGGCAGGAGAACTGGGGAGATCAATAAACTGCCACGAAATGTACATGTTATCAGGGATAAGCCTGCAATTTTCACACTTGAGTGCTATAGTTGGTCCCTTGCTTGAGTTGTAACAAGTGTAGTTTACTAAAGTCGACAGAGAAACAACTCTCTGGTCAATAAAGCCAGGATTGCCCGTAACTAAATTACCCAGATTACGTAGATTTGCACAGCTCATACTAGATACAGTTGTTATATTGAACTCCATGTGATTGATAAATGAAGTTAATTCTGGTCCATTTGTTGCTCTTACATTATGCACCTCAATTGATCTCTTTGATATGATCTGGTACAGCAACCTGACAGGGGGTTGAGTCGAAATGAAGAAATGTAACAAATAGAAACCAAGAGAAAATAATCGAAAAATAGTAGATTTCACTAAGGCATGCTGACAATTTGCTGGAATAAGGTATCAGAAACTCACGCAGCAAATAAACCAATAAAAAGTATCCAACTTGCTATGGAGAAAGCTCCACCGAGTTCTGTTTTGCGTTTGGTAACTACTTTCTGATCATCCTACAGGAAAAAAATATGGCACCAACTAAAGCAATTTTCATACATAAATTTAATATGCATATTCTTTTATGTGCCTTTGATTTGATGAGTAGAATGGCTTGAAAAGGATAATAGCACCAAAAGCAACAGACAGCAATCAAATTAACTATGAGAGCATGCCGATGTTATAATGTTGATTCATGAACAGCTGCAAGTAGTCTTGTCATGGCAGCTAGCAATTTAGAAAAGATGACTTCAAATTTTAACCAATGAAGTTTAGCTCATCCCAAAGAAAAATACATGAAACTGAGACACACCAATAAATTGTTAGCATAACAGCATAATTAAGAATCAAATCAGGCAAAGTCCAGATAAGGTTAATGTTCCACTTATAACCATAATATCACACAAACGAAGCATGATCAAACAAAAAGAAGGAAATAAATAATTGAGAACACAACAACCATAAGATTACAGTTCTATCTACTATATAACTAACAAGAAGAGGAGGGGGGGGGGGGGGGGAGGGGACCCACAAATTTCTGAATTGTGAGATTAGTAAAGTGAATACAATCTTAAATGAACTTAAAGCTAAACCATCATCATTCATCACCAAATCAAATCAAATAATAATCTTTCCCTAATAGAAAAAGGAACTAACCAGCCAGTGCCTGGTGGCAAAGCAAATATCCAACCTGCTAATCCACCACCTGATTTGGAACCAAACATTGCGGCCATCTCCAAGCTTCATGAACCTAAGGAAGAAGCACAGAGCAAGCCAAGAGAGGAGCATCACAAGGGTGGCCTCCAAGAACACAGCCTGTGACTGAGTGAACTTCTTGATTGAATCAAAGGCAAAGAGTGTCTCAGGGAAGCTGAGGGCATAGTAGTCCACCCCAGAATCTGTGGTGATGTTGGAGCTTGCTGCAAAGAGGGTGCAGCTTTTCGCCGTGTTGTTCATCACATAGCCAGGGATGCATGCACACAAGGTGCCATTGTAGGTGATGGAATTTTCAGAGCAAGCCATTGACGGGGTTTGAGAATTTGAGATTTGAGATCTAGCTACCCTTTTGAAAATGAGCTTTTTTAGTGGATACCCAGTTGGGAAAGAACCATAAAAAAGTTGAATTTGAGTGGAATATGATGTGGGGGTGCATGGGGTTTAAGAGCAAGAACTGAAAAGGGGATAATGATGATGATGAAAAGATTGTGTTTTTTCAGTTTGGTTGAAGCAACTGAATCATTGGTGTAGACAGAACATAACCGAAGCGAATCAATGTGTGTGTTTTTGTGTTTGTGTTGAAAGCAGCGTGTGGCGGTGAGAGAAGAGCAGAGAGGGGGCAGGGTGAAGAAAGGAATTGAAGCTTCGAGTTGTTTGTTGCTTTTTAGTTGGGTTTTGTTTTTCACTTTTGTTTTTGTGTACATGTAACATTTCTTTTTTGTTTTTGTTGGTTGTTGTTTTATTTTTCCATGTGTGCCTTTTTCACCAAAGTTCTTGAACATACGGTTCGCCCACGGAACATGCTGATTTCATCAATTTCGTGTCTCTTTTGCTTTTGCAACATTGTTTTTTTCTTTTGTAGTCAAAGTGATGAACATTTAAGCCATCGAATAATTTTTATATGATTTTTTGTACAACGAAAAATTTATCGATTCCAATGCTTAAATCATATGATAATCATACATGTCTAATTTAGAAGATCTCAGACATTAATGATGATCCAATTTAATAGTTTATATATGTTTATGGATACAATAAAAAAAAGTGTGTGTGTATATATATATATATATATATATATATATATATATATATATATATATATATATATATATATATATGAAATAACAATATAAAATTTTTTATATTATTATCTAATCAAATATATTTATTTATAAGATTTTTAAAATAATAAATAATTGAATAAAATATTTTTATTGATATGATAATATATGGTTATATATTTGTGTAAATTTTTTTTCACATTAATATTGTATACAAATTAAATCCTATATATATTTATGAATTTAATTTTAATGTGAGAAAAAAAATTTTATATTGAGAGTCATACAATAGAAATCAAAGAAATTATAAAAACATAGTGTATTTCTATATAATTACTCGTCATGACATGATAATTTTTATAATTTTTATCAGATAATTGTGTAAAATTATTTTAGAGTATCAATACATAAAAATTAATCTCTTTTAATACATTAATAGTGTAAAAATTTTTTTACACATTTATCTAATTATATATAGTCATATTATTAATAGTATTTGGCTCTTTTAATAACTACCTACAAAATTATATAAAAGATAAAATATAATTAATTAACAATATAAAATACTTCACATTATATCAAAAGTAATTTCTATAATTATATTGTAAAAATATATTATGCATTAAAATAAATTATTTCAGTCAGATCTTATTAGCTTTAAATTTGAATAAGTATACATTTATAGCAGGTATTACATCTACTAGAAATTATGTAACATGTTTAGTTGATAAGTGATAGCAATTAATCAACTATTATCAACCCAATATTAGAGAAAATATCAAAAATTCAAATTTTCCTATTTTAATATAGTTATATTTCATTTTACTATTACTTTCACAGTTTTAATAAGTTGCCTTTTTTTTAAAAAAAAATTAGTGGCAAACAAGTTTGAACATATAATCTCATATAAATTATCTAAATTTTTCACTAATACATTCCTAGTGGCTTAATGAGTTGAATCTTTTGACACACCTATTTGACATATCTGATAGGATAAAGTCTAATAGAATAAGACCTAATAATATAAAATCTAATTATATAAGATCTAATAAAATTTTAATATTATGTATTATATAAGAGAATACTATTCTTTCACTATTACAAATAATTCTAATTAAAAGTAAAAATCTAATATACAACAAAATTATAATAAAAATATTATTATTTATTAATTATAAATTAACAAATAAAAGATTTTTAACTTAAAAAATATTGCCTAAGAAGATATTTCAAACTCAAATCTTACGAAGCCAACTTTTGTTGTAGGAAAAATGCATAACCCTTTGCTTTTACAATTGAACGAAAATTAGTTTTATCTCTTATAGACAGTTCAAATGATTCATAGTTTAAAAAAAAAAAAAAAGTTGCAATTTCTAATGAGATAGTAACACCATAATTCACTAAAGTCTTAAACATTTGAATCACATAATTATTCTGATTTTTTTATTTGAATTTTTCTTACTCTTAAATCCATGAATACGTTAAAAAATAATGGATGATAGAAATATGAAATCAAATGCTAAAAAAAAACAGAGAGAGAGAAAGAGCTACATTGACCTCCCACAAAATTAAGCGAAATTATGCATGATACATCCTATTTGTTACACCTACACCAATCGCCTCTCAAAACAATGAGAAATGTTTTTTGTACTACTGGGGTAGGTAAACATCTTGGACACCCAGAGATAGAAAGGAGAAAAAAAAATTGTAAAAGAAAGTGAAAAGAGTGAAATGATTGATGGAGAGAGAAAAAGCTGAGAGAGGGTATTGGGGTGTTTGGATTTTGGGTATGTACAAATAACATAACCCCAAAACAATTGATTTGTACACTGCTTCCTTTGTGTCTAAGTTCTCCATTTTACCCTCTATATTTCTCACCCGTCAAAACCAAAACCACAACCATTATTCAAATATGTCAATTGCGTGATTTCACCCACCTTCACCTATCATACAATCATTCATAACTCAAACTAAACGAAAAATCAAGCACTCTCCATACAAATACCCCTATCCAAGAAGCACAAAATTTCACCCAAAGCTCCCACAGGCTTTATATCATCATCCTTTTTAACTATGAATTCTCAACTTAAAAAAAGAGTCACACCGGCCATCACAGCACTCTAGAAAAGCACAAGGAGAGAGACAATAAAACATAAGAATCAATCCAAATGCCCCAAAATTAGACCCCAAATTGCACCCAAAACCACGCCCAACTCTTGGATGTTGGAGTGCCATATTTGAATATCATTCTCTACGAGCGTTTGCCATCATCAATTTTCTTAGAGACTGAGGCGCTGTTGTTGGCTGGTCATGTGTGGCATGTATACGTGATGACGGCACGTGGCTTAGTTAATTGGTGGAGATGCTAAGCCGTAGTCGGTTACAGTGTAAGATAAATTTGATAGTAGTGTGTGTGACATGACTGTTGGCCATGGAAGAAGGCAATAGCTCTATCCAACTTGTGGATGATGCTGATGTACAATGGCAGCACAAGATCATTAAAGGGCAAGCCATAATGCTCTTGATTCGTTGGACAATTTGGATGACATCAGTGATGGATGAAATGATTGCTAGTGTGACATGAGCTTGAGATAAAATTATATGATGAAAGAGAAGTCATATGATGGCAACCTCTGTTGGTAGGCAATTGTTCCGATGGAGGGTTTGTAATTTTGACCGAGGTGGTGGCTTAGTTGACTTGGATGTTTTCCATGAAGGAACAAGCCGCAGTGATCCTAGTTCATTGCATAGCAATAATCATGGATAAAACTCGATTTTAATTTTATGTAAGAAAGGTTAGTTGCTGGTCATGTGTGGCATGTATACGTGAAGACGGCACGTGGCTTGTTCCTTTAGTCATGTGTCACGCATATGATAAATACTCCGTTAGTCAAACTACATGTCTACACAAACACTGTCACAATCTAGCAAAATACAAGGTATCAATTATAGTTTCTGAAAATAAAGAAATATGCTGGATAATTTCACTTAATCTAAATTGAGTGTAATATCCGAAAAAAAAAAAAGAAGCTTTTATTCATAAATGCCAGTCGTAGTCGTAGAAGAGATAATTTACAACTGGGAATAATCAAATACTCTTATCACCTCTATAATGGAACGATCCTTTAAATTATTAGGTAACGCAGCTGAAATCTGAGTTGATTAATCATCAAAATATTAATTCAAAACTGTAAACCAAACATGCCTAATGAAAGGGAAAACTATATTATTTTGAATATACAATGAATAACATCAATAGAAAAAATTGAATTTAGAGTTCTCTCCTACTATTGGCAAGATCTCTCACAATATCATCATCTTCTCGCTCGCACTGTTCCAAGAATTTTTTATAAGCAGGGTTATAAGCAACAACAAGCCGCAGATGCTTCGCAGCTTCAACCTTCTCACCAGCATCATATAAAGTGCTGTATATACCCAATAAATACATCAAATCCAATCCAATGAGCAAAATGGAAACAGCAGTGTTAGAGGAGGAAAGTTTCAACACTAAACTTCGGTGATTGACTTAATTTGTACCTGGCAAGCAGCAACAACCCTTCAAAATAGTAGCGTTTGCTAGTAGGATCTTCTGGCTCCTCCATATTTGCAACTCTTTCAAAGTGTACACGTCCTTCGGCCCTCTTTCCCTGTCATACAGAAAATTAAAGAAAGATGAAAATTATTTCGTGAAAAAGAAAATGAACAATTAACATGGGTGGTTATTTTTTATTTTTTAATGATTAAAAAATTTAAAATAAAAGAATCAACAGATATCAGCACTTGTGACGACCTGTAATGAAATTCGTATGATATAAATTCGTACTATCAAGCATTTTTAAAATCATAGCCAATCATTTTAGAGAACTAGAACGTTCTAAAATTGCCATGCTTGATATCTGCCAATCGTTAGGTAATAACTAGTCAAATTTGTCTATTATTATTTAACTGGAAAGTCAGATACCAACTGCTGCTTAAACCCATACCAATTTCCCAAATCTGTTATATAAGAAGGAATAGAGGTGCAATTTTCATTCAGGCAACAAGCCAAATTGGGCATGCAAGACACATTTCATGCATGAGCTGTTTCAATATTCCCTCTGTCAAATGCATATCCAATCTGTTTTTGCCTTTGTCTATATATATAGGAAAGGATCAAATGAGAGCAGTGGTTAATTATGAGAATGAGAGGAGTAAATCTTAACCATTAGATTTTATATAAATGGTTCAGATTAAAACATAAAGTCATATGACTTTTTTAAGTGATCACGTGACGTTTAACCAACTTTAAATCTTGAACACCTATGTATAGTTACACGGCCCAAATTTGCTCCTCTCACTCTTATAATAAACCACTCTTCTCATATGATACACTCCCTATATATACAAAATCCTAAACCCTACATACCCAAAGCACTGGTCAGACAATAGTTTCTCATAGATTTAGCAAATTGAAGTGTGAGTTTCACCTGTCGTTCATAGGCAATTCCTGCCCATTGGGATGAAAGAATTAAAAGATCAAGATCTTCGGCATCAGTTGGGAGGCCAGCATGAGAAAGCTAATGAAAAACCAAAAAATAGTTAGGGATTAATGGCACAAAATAAGTGAAATGAGACTAAGAATTTTCTAGTAGAAGTAACCATGAAATAGAGCAGTGCAAAAGATACAATGATACATCACAGTTCACAAACGAATAAATACTTGACATTGTAGCTAAATCCAGCATAACAAATTAAAATGGGAGAAAACATGAATTCATACCTTTGATATTGCACGCTCAAAGTACTCATTAGCCTCAGCATTTATCTGTTTCAGCAACAGTACCCGTCCCATCAAAACCAAAGCTCTTACATATTCAGGGTCCTTATCAAGTGCTCGTCTGAAAATGGAAGTTACTAATGTAATGCACCATCAACCAGAGATAAAGCTTAAAAATACAAGATCAACAGAAGGGGTTCCCTTTTCAAATTTTCTTCCCTAACTTAAGAAACTAGAAAGGACAACTTACTTTAGCAATGGAATTGCACTTTCTTTATCATCACTGTTCAGAAATGGGATTGAAAGCTGTGAGAAAATCAAACCATTAATTAGTGACAAATTCTTGGTAGCAAATGTGGTTCTGAGGACATATATATGTTCATGTTCTTAATCACTCACAGCAGTCAGTTCTTTAGGGGACATTTCCTCTATTGGTATTTTATGCCACTTTTCAGGTGAATCCAGCGGGTTGTTTTCAGGATACAAAGTTTCCTTGGTAGCTGCTGTTGCACTATTTTCTTGTAATCCTTGAGAATCCAAAAGGGCTAATTTAGAATCACCAATTTCCTCAGAAGCTTCTTTTTGACTTTTTTTGTCCTGTAGCCCCAAGTTTGCAAGGACAGTAGGATGTCTAAGGGCAAAGTGCTGCGAAGTTTATTTGCCGGGTCAACGTTCAATGTTACTGTACAATAGTAGTTCAAACAGAAGGAATACAAAGATGTGCAACATGTTCCTACTGACCTGAATGAGGGTTAATGAACTGTTGGTAACCCAATATACAAGGCTTCCCTGCATGAATAGATTACATTACAGTAACACAATACTACCTTCAGACTATACCAAGAAGAGATGGAATAAGTTTACCACAAACTACAGCAATTGGAATAAAAATGGCATACATGCTGAAGGAATGCTGCAGTAAAGTGACAATTTACTAGTATTCAGTGAAAATTATGAAAAACAAATATAACTGAAAGTAGAATGACTTTTCTTGGAACTTCCATTTTATTTGAAACTTGAATGATAGAGATGTTAACGAATTAGAGTCCCTCCTTCCTTAGCTTAATCACCTATCCAATGCCTCAGACATTAGGATTTGGAATATTGACTCCTCCGGTATTTTTTCATGTAAATCTTATTTCCAAATCTTGATTTCCTCTCCTAACATAGAAAGGTTTCTCTTGGCCTCTAAGGTCAAAGCTTTTATATGGACTGTAGTTCTTAATCGGATTAACACTAATGACATGCTCCAGAAGTGCAGGCTCTCATTGCTTTGTCCCCTAATATGTGTATAATGTGCGGTTTAGATTTCGAATCGGGGGCTCATCTTTTTTTGCATTGCTCTATGGCAAGATCCCTTTGGATTAGGCATTTCGGTATCTTAGGAGAATCGTGGTCGTGGGTTTGCCACATGGATTTACTTCAATTTCTCCTCACTAAGTTTAGAGGTTTTGACTCATATAAAGAAGCAAAGATTTTGTGGTAGACCTCAGTTTTTGCAATGCTCTGGTATATTTGGTTAGAAAGGAGAATTCTAGGGTTTTTAATTATTCCTTTTCAACTATTGATTTTATTTGAGATAGGAGTACTTTTTTGACATCTCTTTGGTGCTAAGCACATGGTTTGTTTAAAGATGTTCCCTTAGCTGATATTCAAAGGGATTGGCATGTGTTATTACATGATTTATCCCTGTAGGTCTTAGCCGTATCTTTTGTACCTATGTGACGATGTCTTATCCTCTTTTGTACATTTTGTTCTCTTTTAATATAATTTCTTTTTCTATCCAAAAAAATAATAAAAATAAAACAAATATAACTGAAAGTTGCACCCTTTTTCTGTGATAAAATTAACCTACATGTTTGAATTCAGAAACTGTGACCATGTCCTCCATATTTGGTTTCAAGACAAGTGAATGCACCACTAGACCTAAGTGTAGCTGACTGTCAATTCTATCTATTAATATAGTTAAGCTAGATCAAATTGCCCAATCAGATTAACTAACAGAAATGATGATAGTCTCTGATGGATTGTAAAGAAATTCAAAAAATAAATTATAGGTTTCCTTAATTTCCTGCAATCATACATCTCCTGTGCATACAAATATCTTACATTTCAGCATGTAGAGTTATTTAGAAAGATGACTATTGAGTTTCAAAATGCAGTTTTATCCACAAAATATGCAGTGAGTTCTGCGCTTTTTTTTTTTTTCCCTTTCTTTTTCTTTTTTTAATCCATACATAGTCTTTGAATTCTAGGAATAACCATCAATTTAGTATGGACTTATAGCATAATTTGTGAGAACAGAATGCAGGGAACAGAGCTTTCAATGATAATAGGGCACACTGACCAAAATTTCAACCAGTCAAAAAAATGATAAACTATATTAGAGAGAAAAGATGTTATCCTTCGATTGACCCTCTAACAATGCAAAACATGTAAGGATTAAAATTACCTGAGGAATACAAAAGCCAATACAAGCTATAGGCACTGTTAGAAAGTCCAGATACCGCTTGTAGAGCTGCAGTAGCAAACGTATATCTCATTTAACAGTGGAATTACTGCTTTCTAATTCAATGAATAGGAATATTTCCCATATACTACAAAGTACAAACAACATTCTTAAACACTAATAGTCAAATGAAATGAGGAGGTTCATATCATAGAAAATGCAAAACTAAGAAACCAAGGATCAACACTATTTTTTAGCATAAAATGAAATATAATTATAAGAAATAGAATTACTAGACAAGTTACACTCACTTTGGCTAACAAGTCAAAGATGTCTCTCGTTTCTTCAACCACAGGCTTCCGAAAGGATATCTGATAAATCAATAAAACATAAATTAGTAAACATTCTATCACTGATTCATTCATGGCCTTTGCAAAACAAATAAGAGAACTAACTTAAGCATTAGGGTACAATACCATACACCAAAAAGGATGAAATCCATCCAATTATATTCCAAACTACAATCTGAAGAGTGGATCAGACAAGGCAAATGGTAACACTTAACTATGGGAAAGGTAGTAACGAAAAAGCCAAAGAAGCAAATTAATTAAATTGACTATATATATCACCTTGAAAATGCACCAGCAAGAGAATAAGTTGAGATATAAATGCATGTGTTGAATAAGATAATGTCAAACAGGTTTCACATCCATATATCCCAACCAACTTATTACAAGAAATCAGTACTATGCAAGTATGAGGGACTTTACAAACAAGCTGAAAAATAACATCAAGCAGTTCTTTGAGTATTAGAAGCTCAAGCATGTTAGAAACATCTAATCTATGTGCATGTCAAACCATGGACAACTATGGCACTACCAACATTCCGTTATAATGAAGCCAAAGACAAATCTTTTTTTTTTTTTTTGATAGAAAAAGAAATTCTATCAGCAAAGAAGAGAATGTACAAAAGAGGATAAGAAATCCTCACAATAATGCAAAAAATACAGCTAAGACCTAAAGAGATAGACTATGTAACAATGCATGCCAATCCCTTTGTATGTCAGCTAGAGGAACACCTTTAAATAGACTATGAGCTAAACACCAAAAGGAGGCTAAAAAGATAATCCTATGCCAAACAAAATCAATAGTCGAAAAGGAATCATTAAAAATCCTAGCATTTCTTTCCAGCCAAATACACCAAAGCACAGCAAAAACTGAACACTACCACAAAATATTCGCTTCTTTACTCAAGCCAAAACCTTTAAACTTAATGAGAAGAAACTACTGTAAGTCCATAGGGCAAACCCAAGACTCACCAAAGAAACCAAAAAGCCTATTCCAAATAGATCTTGCCGAAGGGCAATACAAAAAAAGATAAGCCCCCAACTCGGAATCTAAGCCACACAATATGCACATGTTAGGAGACAAAGCAATGAGGGGCCTACGCTTCTGTAGCATGTCATTAGTGTTAATCCTGCTAAGAACAACAGTCCAAACGAAAGCTTTGACCTTTGAGTGAGATTTAGATTTTCAAATAAGTTTATCTAAAAGAAATCTTTCTATGTTACGAGAGAAAGTCAAAAAATGAAAATAGGATTTACATGTAAAAAAACTAGAGGAGACAAGAGTCCAAATCCTACTATCTGAGGCATAGGAAAGGTGAATAGGATTCAACAAAGGAAGGAGGGACTCTAATTCATTAACCTCTCTATCATTCAAGTTTTGGATAAAATGGAAATTCCAAGAAAGGTGACCCTAGGAAAAAAATTGACCAACATAGTCATTATGCCGGGAGGATAGACGAAAGAGCCTAGGAAATGTAAAAGAAAGGGGGGCATCCCCGACCCAAATATCTTCCCAGAATTTGATGCAAGAACCATCGCCCAAACGGAAGGGCAAAAAAGACCAAAAGGAAGGTAACCCTTGAGAAATGAATTTCCAGGGACAATTATGAGTGACCCTACTAGCTGAATTGGCGTCCCACCCATTCGGATGCAAGCCATATTTGCTTCGAATAACTTGGTGCCATAAAGAATTTGGATGTAGAGAAAAGCACCAAAGCCACTTAGCTGCCAAAGATTTGTTCTTCTACACTATATTACCTAGGCCCAGACCCCCTTCATTTTTCGGTTTACAACAAACCTTCTAACTAACTGGGTGATCTTTTCTAGAGTCCCCAACCCCTGACCAAAGAAAATCCTTCATGACCTTTTCAATCTTTTGAGCAACAGCTGTAGGAATCCGAAAGAGGGAAAGGTAGTATAGGGGAATGTTGGAAAGACAAGACTAAATGAGTGATCCTTCCTCCCAAAGAGAAAAAGGCACCTTTCCAACAATCCAGCCTCAGAAATTTTACACACCACCGGATCCCAAAAAGAAAGAGCACGAGGATTACCCCCCAAAGGAATGCCTAAATAAGTGATTGGCCACTGAAGCACCTGACATCCAACCAAAGAAGCAAAGGCGGTCATAATATGATTATCCACATTGATATCCACTAAACCGCTTTTAGCCAAGTTAATCTTAAGACCCGACATAGCCTCATAGAAACCTAGAATAGTTAAAATGTTAACAAAAGATTCTCCATCCGACTTCAAGAAGAAAACAGTGTCATTAGCAAACTGAAGGTGGGAGACTACCACTTGCTCCCCACCAACCACAAGACCCTTCAATATCCCATTATTGATTGCTCTCGATACTTGACGACTAAGCACGTCTACCACCAAGGTGAAGAGAAAAGGAGATAGAGGATCTCATTGTCTCAATTCTCTTTGACCTTTGAAACAGGATCTGGGTTTGCCATTAACAATAACAGCAAAAGAAGAAGATGATAGGCAACCTGAAATCCAATTTCTCCATCTCCTCGCAAACCCTTTCCTATCCAAGACCTTATCCAAAAAACCCCAACAAACACGATCATAAGCTTTCTCAAAGTCTAATTTAAAAACAAGACCTTCTTTCCCCTGAGATCTAACATCATCCACCACCTCATTTGCTATAAGGGCTGCATTAAGAATTTGCCTATTAGACACAAAGGCGCATTAGTTCTCAGAAATAGTATCAGATAGAACCTCGCTAAGTTTGGTAGCTAGCACTTTGGTTATGATCTTGTAAGCACTGGTCACCAAATTAATGGGTCAAAAATCCTTAACCTTAATGGACCTTTTCTTCTTAGGGATGAGGGAAATGAAGGTTGAATTCATGCAAACTCCAATTTTACCATGAGGGAAGAATTCGGCAAACACCTTAAGGAGGTCAGGCTTAACAATGTCCCAACAATTCTGAAAGATGGCAAAGGTAAAACCATTTGGACCAGGCGCTTTTTCTTTCCTCAAACTAAAAACAACCCTATGGATCTCTTCCTCTTCAAAAGGCCTTTCCAACCAAGTCGCCTTACCTGGAGAAATGGGACACCAAGCCAAGTCCTTTATAAAAGGTCTACTAGGCAAATCTTCTGTAAACAGTTTAGCATAAAAGCTAGAGATCTCAAAAACGATCACCTCATTATCTTTGGAAATTCCACCATCCTCAAGCTCTAGCTCTTTAATAAGGTTTTTCCTACGCCTTTCAGAAGCCACCCAGTGAAATAACCTAGAGTTAGCATCCCCGTCCTTAGCCCATTGAAATTTCATTTTTTCCCCTCCGATTAATCTCTTCCTTAGCCAAGATTTCATCAAGCTCCAGCCTTAACTTCTTCAACTTTTCATTAAGATCCTCTGAAAGATTTCCTTCTACCTCCATTCTATCCAAACAATCAATCTCTTTCAAAACATTTTCTTTTCTAATACAAATATCTCCAAAAACAGTCTTATTCCACTCTTTAAGTTTATCCTTGAAAGCTTTTAATTTCCTCATACATTTGAATCCTTCTCATCCCTCCACAAAATAAGAACTCCAAATATCGTTAATGAAAGGGATAAAAGAGTTATGGTTGTGCCACATACTTTCAAATCTAAAAAGGGTGGGGCCCCACATCAACTTATTTGATTCCAACACAATTGGGAAATGATCAGATCCTTGACGAGACAAACTTTCTTGAACAAGGTTAGGGAAGACATCCTCCCAAGCTAAGGAGAAGAGAAACCTATCTAACCGAGAAGCAACTATATAATGTCTCCTAGCTGACCACGTGAATCTGGCATTGGAAAGAGGGATATCCCTAAGATTGCACTCCCTAATAAGGCTATCAAAATCTTTCATAGAAGAGGTAAGTCTATTTTCGTTCAACTTTTTGGTCGAGGATCTTATGACATTGACATCACCACCCAAGCACCAATGCAAACCACAAAAACCACAAAAAAAAAAAAAAAAAACCAATCTCATCCCACAAAAGAGAGCGCAACCTAGGGTTATTTGGACCATAAACAGAGGAAATCTACTACTGACCTCTCCCTTTAATATCAAGCAGAACCGACATAGAAAAGATTCCATGAATGGAATCAACCTTAGTGGGAAATCTAATATCCCAAATAACCATCACACCTCCCGAAGCCCCTATAGAAGATAAGTAATCCACCACTTAAATCTAGACTCCCAAATGTCCCTGATAACCATATCATCCAAAATCTCTAATTTAGTTTCTTGAAGCAAAACAACATCAGGGGTAGCTTTAGAAATGGTCTCCTTCACTCTTTTACGCTTAGCCCTACAACCCAACCCTCTAACATTCCAACTAAGAATCTTCATCAGGCACATTTCCCACCTGCTTACTTGCCTTGCCACCATAATTAATATTAGAGGCTAACCGATCCAATTCTTTAATCAACCTCTTTTTCTTCCTAGTATAAGTAGCTGGAGAATCAACTAAAGGGCTAGAAACGCCTAAGGAGCCGACTACCTTCACCCCTAGCTCCTAAATTGAAGGGTGAGAACCTAGATTATTATGAGGTTTATCATGGCAGCCAATAGCTTCAACACTTTCCTCAACTCTATCCTCTATGGTCAACTCATGCAAAGACGAAGGCAAATTTGGCTCCTAAATGGGAAGAACACAGTCTCCTTGAGATGAGCACTCAACTTTGTCACCTGGAAAAAGCAGAGAGTTTTGAACAAAAGATGGGGAAAGTGAGGGAAACTGGTCATCTACAAGAGGAGATTTGGAAAGGTAAGGAGATGAAGAAAGAGAAGCACCTCCTAAAATAGGCAAAGCTAGACTTTGACCACTTATGCTCTTAGCAAGATTAACATCGATTTCCAAGCCAGAAAGAAGGTTCTCATCCTCTATTTTAAACTACAACTCCTTCCAACTCCACATCTTGTTTACTTAGACTCTCATGTTCTTCTGGAGGCTCCTGACCAAGCTCCTGAAACTCCTGATCGAGCTGTTTAAAATTCTGAATCAACAAGCCCTCCTCTTCTGGGTCATCCAAATCAAAGCTAAGATCAACATCTAAATCCTAAGATGTGGAATCCGACTCCGAGGTAGAGAAATAGGCTTTTGAGTCCTAAACTTTCTCCTCCTTTTCCTCATTAACTGTGTTCCCTATTTGCAAGGTCTACTCTAGATATGAAAGAATGGGGGGAACAACAACACAACCCTCAGCTTGAGAAGGTGCCTCCTGACAAATTGGAGAGAACTCTGGCTTATCCGACACAAGAACAGCCAAAACAGATGAAGGAGGGGAATGGATGCATAGAGGAGTAGCACCTAAGGGGCTTCTCTCCTTCACCTTGGGCACCCAAATTTGTTTAAGGATCACCTTCTTACTCCCATTTCTTGTAGGTGGCTTTGAAGTATATAAAACATGAGAAGAAGAAGCAACTAATCCCAATCTAGAGAAGACACTCAACTTAGGTCCCAATCTAGAAAAGACATTGCCTTTGGGCGTTTTTGATGTATCACTTTGACTGATCCAACTAACCAATCTTTTCCCATTAGCCATAACATTAATTCTCAATGATTGTTTCTCCTTGACAACTCCTTTCTTGAGCACATCTACATAGGAGAGTCCCCCCACCAACCGTCGTTGTGGTTGAAAAGAAGGTTGTTTGTGATGAAAGGTAACTCCCTTTGACTAACTCACCACCAACAAATCAGAAAAGGCCTTCCCGAAGTGATTCCAGCCGGCAAAAGACGACCTTTAAGAACAATAATAGAGCTCCTCCTTCCATTGCCGAAGAATTCTGTCACTAGCACATACCGCCCTTTATTGTTCCGACCACAATAGACAATAAACAGCTTACCATCACCTTCAAAACGCCTTGTGAAAAAGGTGCCAGCAAACAAGGCTTTATCTTTAAATGTGGACAGGAGCCAATATGATGCATCTTTGCCTAGTAACAGAGACTTGATAGAGCCTCGGCCCCTTTCTTTAATCTGAAAGAAGAAGGCTTCCCACCATCCTCAAGAATCAAATCAAAGCACTTGGCCTCAATTGCAATTAGTTTAACTCCCCCCATTAAGGATAATAGAAGAGAGACTAAGCATATCCTCAAGAAGGAAGAAAAGGAAACTCTGTCTAATAGCCACAACCACCAAACGAGAGGAAAAGGTAAAAACAGAAATTCTGGAACGTCTTGTAAGTTGGAAAAAGAGGAAGGACTCGCCGGAGAAGACATCGGAGAAAAGGGAAAGCAACCGGATAAGGTACGCACTCCCATGCGTGACATGTGTGGCCCGAGGGTAGATAGAAAGAGAGGCGCATGAAAGCGCGTTACAGGGATTCTAGCGATGGCGCTCTGGTGGTTGGCTGGACGGCCAATGGGCTCTTCGAAAGGGAGGCACATGTCGCCAGAATTAGCTTCGGTGGTGGCGCACAGGCAATACTTCTAAAGTTGGATAATAAAGCGTGCTCCGTAAGTTTGAAAACTCAGAGCAATTTCTCTCTCCTCTCTCCTAAAAGGTCTCAATGTTGTTAACTTAAGGCGATCTTTACAATCCCACAACCCAACCTGCAAAACAAAACTAATGAAGCCAAAGACAAATCAGCCAAAGCTTAGGTCACTGAATAAACAAACTTCTCAAGCTTGCTCATTAGGCTGATTTGTGTGTGTATTATTTGAGAGTTCAAGCTTAAGTTAGCCCAAATAATTGTTATATTGACACATTTTCTTCTTTTAATACATAAAATTTATTTCATGCATGTGGAATATTATTTATTTTGTATATTTTATATAATGTTATTGACTTATTGCTAACCAAGCTACTAGTGAACCAAGCAGTTTAACCTGCTTAAATAAGATAAAAATCAATTTCAAGTTTGATTCATTTATTATAGGCAGAATGACAGAACCAGTAACACATATTGGAGAATGTGACTTGATTAATCACTTGCCAATGACCAATTGCTTTTGGATCCAACTGGCCAGCTCTTTTGGCTTGGTAATTCAACCATTATTATATCAGCTGAGCCTAAATATCTCATTAAACACTTGGCTCTACTACATCCCAACCCTTATCAAGAGTGTTGCAGCCAAAATGATAAATTCTTAATCCTTTTTTTTGTTTTTTCATCGAAAAAAGTTCTGCTTCATGTTAAGTGAATGACTTTAATGCAAAGGGGTAAGGAGATGCGGGTAAAACAACAAAGGTATGGATATGGACTCAGCAATCCATACCTGAACATTAATGTAGTGCAGACCAGCAATCAGAAAAGGAAAGATGAACCCTGAATAACCATGAGAGAGTTCTGTTAAATTCTGGAACCACAAAGCACCACCCTGCACAACAGATTTAACACGTTTAAGTCATTTGGCAACAGAGTGCCGGTGTGTATATGGTGCATGTATCTGTCCACACTCAACACTAAGATATGGATTCTCTTCAACAATAAAATTTCCAACTATAAGCCTATAACTTAGATGGTGTCATTAAAGCTTACTGTTATTATTATAATCTGCCTCATACAGTTGAGTTGGATCATCATGTTAGATATACTCTCATGGTATGAATTCATTCATTCATGGAACTACAACCATTGAAATTTCATCTTTGCAATATATGGAGTTACACAAAGCAGACATAATGATAAAATAATATTTTAATAAGCCAGTGCCTTACACAACTGAAACCAGGATGATCATCCAGTGACATCTTCCTTATGCTAATCATCCACAAGAAAAAGCATGGAATCTGAAGATAAATTAAAAGAGAAAAAGTCAAAATTATGATAAAACTTTTGTGAAGCAGCTCTATAATCATACTACTTTATTCTTCGCTATTTTGGTTTCTCCTGAAAGATAAAATGATCTAATCAAATTCTACAACTATCTCTATAAAATCCATATGCCAAAATAAAAATGCCACGGTGAAGGAGGGCAAAATTCTGTGGTAGTGATGTAGGAGAAAGGGAGAAAGAGAAATAATTAAACACTCGGGGTTTCAAAGTCTCTCAAAGTCAAGCACTTGATGCCAAAGAGACTTGGTCTCAAGGAAAGGAATATGCTGAATAATCTATAATCTGTTATCTATATTACATCAAAGCACTCAGACAAGAGGTATTTAGAAACTCTTACAAATCAATCCTAACAAATCAAATATAAAGATAAAAATATAAATATGTATCCTATCCTAAAATAGACGAATACTATTCTAAAATAGATAAATACTAACTAATAAATAAAACAAAATATTAAAAAATAACGACAAATCCTAAAAATAAAGAAATATAATGGAATCTTAAAGTAAATATGACCAAAAATCCATATATGATGTGCATCAGGTATGATTCAGCAATGTTTCCCATGAAGCTAGATATATCACCTGGGTAATAAATGGTACCAGCGGCCACACATATGAGGGGCATCCAACTGCTTTTCTTTTCTTCTGGAAGAATTGAAACTGACGAATATAACTCTTTCCTGAGAAAGGTGGTGGGAATGGAGGAGGCACTTTAAGAAGTGAAGGAACCAAAAATTAATAACAATTTAAGTAGATGAAATGGATATGGAAAAAGAACAATGATTTCTCATATCAGGCACCATAAGAAAGATGACAAGGAAAAGGAAGTATCCACTCTCATTTTCTAATCACAAGAAAAGGAACAAACAAAACACACTTGAACAGTAAACAACAGTCAGCTGCACATCAATATCAAATGATGCCAAAATCAAGAAGCTTGTGTTTTGTGCATATACATGTGTACAAACACAATCTATATGATTGATGAGTAGATAACCAAGAATAATAATTAGGACAAAAAAATGAACACCAATCAGCATTATACAACACTTGCAAGATAACAATCAGCTCAATCACTAACTGCAAGCATGAAACAAAGTGTAATCATGAAAATTGAATAATAATTATTAGTAACATAAACAAAATCAAGCATACCAAGAGAAGAGCTCGTGAATGTTTGGATTAACTTACTTTGGGTTAGGAAAACAGCTTTTGAATTTTTTTTTTTTAAAAAAACGATTATTTCTTCAAAATAAGCTGTTACCAAACATGCCTCTAGTTCAAGTCGAGCACAGGATACTCACATTTAGGGAAAAACTCTCCAATCCTTTTAACCTTGTGGAGTGTTAAAACCAGAGGAAAAAGCAGAACAATTCTCAGAGCTAAAGTAGATGAAACTATAGTTATCCACCTGAAAAAAAAAAAAAAAAAAAAAAAATCAATTCAATTCAATTCATTCACCGAATTAACACGAAATGATTCGATTCAGAGAAGGAAAAGAAAAAAATTGAAAGTAGCTTTGAAGCTTACCATGGAAATCCAGAAACATCGTGGAACGCATCGAGCATCCAAATCAGAGCGCGAACGGGGAAAATCCGGTCATCTTCTTCGCCGGCGCCGCCATCGGCGGCGGCGGCCCCATCCGCGATCACTCTCAGAAGCTCCGAGTCAACCCCCGAGCCGACGTGGAACGAGTCCGCATCCGGTTCCCGGTCTCCGGAGAAGCGAGTGGAGAAGGCGCGCGTGCCGAGAAACGCAAAGGGAGCGGCGGGTGATGGTGAGCGAGGTGCGGGGACTGGTGGCGGCGGTGGAGACACATGGCGGTGTGAGGATAGGACACGTGGCAGATAGAGGAGGGAGAGGGAGGAGGATTGCCGCGAACGGCGGAGGTGGGAGAAGAGCGCCGCCGCGGTTGCCATCGGCGGCGGAAAAGGGGGGGAGCAGTTTTAAAGGAGTATGCCGTAACTAACTTGACTATGCTCTTTTTTTTTATTTGGATTTTATTGTTTTCCTTTAATGGGCCAAGATATTAGGAGTTATCAAGAGTCCACTAATTTGGGTTGGAAATAATTTTTATTTGGGCCAGTAAAATGGTTGCTTAATCCATGGATTTCATTGTACTATTTGAGCTAGTGCATTTTAAGGGCCCAGTGCGATACTATTCAAAGTGAAGACCAGGAGAAAATTTTCAGTCCAAAAAAGAAAGGGATAAAATTTACCCCAATTTAAATAAATTATCTCTATATTTGTCATTTTGAGGTTCTTTTGTTATATATTTTGATGCTGAGAAGGGTTTGGTCTAACCATAAAGAAGCATATTTTAAGATAACAAAATAAAATGTTCAAACATTGTATCAAGTATCATATCAAAATTCCTAGGAGAGATTAAGCAAAAGAACAAACAGAGAAAGAACAAGAGAAAATCCTGAAAAATAAGAAATTATGATTTTCACTCGACAATAAATAATACAAGGGTGGTGTTTATATACAAGAGTTTAGCTTCATAATCAGTGCAGCTGGCACAACTAAGCCTAACTTATCAGATATGTAATAATAACTAAACCAGACTTAGTTATATTCTAACCAACTTCAACTTGCATTATTTTCCTATCACATTGAAAAAAATAATTATTAAAATTTCCTAAATTATGCGATAATAATACATTGTTAAATATTGATTTAAGATATAAACTCCTTTAACTTCCAATTTTTAGGTATTCGAATGTTACATGCTATGAAATTATATTGATAACCTCTACTCATGCCATAACTTGTCTCATTACTACATTTTGCTTCTATTATTTGTTAAGTAAATCCATAAATTTGTCTTTGAAATTGTTAGTGCCAATTAAAATTGTCTCTACACTAGTATATAATGGACTAATATGACTAATTTAAGGATGTATTAAAGAATAATTTAACTTACAAAAGTACAATGTTTAGGATTAATTTGGCTAGAGTAAAATACTAGGGACTAGAATGACAATTTTTGAATGTCAACGACTATTCTAATCAACACTTATAATTTTAGAGACTAATACGAGACATTACTCACTATCTATCTTTTGCCTTGCCTTAGTATCACTCAAGTTAGATCAACCCGAAAAATGTGTTAAAACTAGTATCAAGTAAAGCAAATAATGGAGAAAACCTCTTAGTGGTATTAATGGAGACTGATATTCTAATGAAGAATATAGTCTTAGTAGTTTTTTTTTTTTTGGTACATAGAATATAGTCTTGGTATGAGTATCTGTATGTATACAAGTGAGAAAGAATGCATAATAGAGAATAATGCCTATGCCTAAAGGTGCCCTTCATCTGACTAGATTCACTCAACTTTTGCCTAACTAATTTCTTTCCCCTCCTTACACAGATATACCTCCTCATGCCAAATTTGATAAAATATCCATATTCTCTCTCTTACTTAGCATAACAAACCACTCTTTGTCCTACACCTCTATCCTTTTATTGAATCTGGCCCAATTCCCTTATTCCTTCTAGAGTAAACAATATATTTAGGCTTTACAGCCTTAGTTTTGGGGCTGGGGTGCCCATCAACACCCCTTCAAAATCTACCTTGTTCTCAAGGTGGAAGGTAGGGAATAGGTGCTGAATCTTATATTTCAGTTCCTCTGAATTTTCAAAATTTGGGTGATGCTTCCACTTGACCAGAAGTCATGGTTGACCTTGTTTATTCCTATGATTTCTTTAGGTTGCACCTTGAATTCCCATTCCGCAGTGAGACAAGATGGCAATGGTTGAACTAGAATGGTAGAGTTTATGCACCTCTTAGGTAGAGATGCATGCAAAACTGGGTGCATATGAGAACCCTTAGGGAGCTTTAATTTATAAGCAGTAAGTCCAATCTTCTTTAGAATCTCAAAGTGACCATAAAATAGAGTCAGCTTTTGATTCATTCTTTTCGCAAGTGACTGCAGCTTGTATGGCTGATTTTTCATAAAAACCTTCTCACCAACCTCAAATCGTAGTTCCCTTCTATGCTTATCAGCTTGCTACAGTCTCAATTTTTTAATGTCTTTGGTATGCTATTCTTATCAATGTTATGGTGAAAAAATAATTTTTTAAGATGCTATTATGATTAAAGGATAATTATTTGTTTTTCAAAAAATATTAATAATGAGTAAGTTCATTATAATCATTATGCTTTTGTTATTTTTTTTTTTTACTGTAAAGTGAAAATAAAAAATAAATAATGTATCAGAAATTAAAATTCTGAAAGGAAATATATTTCACTCTAGAACCAAATCATTATTTACTAAGGCTATGTTTAGTAATTTAATTATGATAATAAAATGTGAACAAATAATGGTATTAATAGTCCTACCTAAATTATTTTAAAATTACAATTTGTCTATTAAAAAATTATTAGTTATAAACACATAAAAACATGATGAATTTAGGTGTCTGAATAAAAGAAATCCAAGTCTGACATCCAAATAAAAAAAGTATTTTATTATAAAATTATTTTGTTCTACACAGTCAAAGACAAAACAAAGACATAAATAAATGTTTTTATGGAAAGTTGATTCATCTAACTACAATGAATTAACAATACAAAGATAAGAACAAAATATATAAGGAATTTAATACTTTCATGTTAATTAAAAAATTCATTATTACACTGAATTGACATAAAAAATACATGTGCCCCCAAAAAAAATAGAACAGTAATAAATGATTGTTAATTAATACAAATGCAATAAAAGATAAAAAGAAAACGTCACAAATATAATTTTGCTGTAAAAAGAATTTGATACTTTTGGTTTAATTAAAAAGAATCAAATGGCGAATTCGATTGTAGGTTTTATGTGTATAAAAAAATACCAATGGGAAAAGTCTCCACTTAAACGCTTGTCGTATCTTAAGAAATTAATTTTTCATTCGTTGAGTAAAGAGATACTCTAAGAGACTAAAAAAGAGTCAAAGAAAATCACTAGGAGTGGATTAATGATGAGAGATTTAAGTAACTTATATTAGGTTATAGGTTCAAATTAGAGCCGTCAAAATTAGCCAAACTCGTCGGGTCAATCCATTTTGTCGTAAAATATAGATGGGCTGAACTTAAAAAATAATGACTCATTTAAATTAACTTATTTTCGTCCCAACCCAGGTAAAACGGGCCAACCAATTTACCCACTTCTCTTTCTTTTTTTAGGGAAAGAGGCATAAACTTATGATATACAAATATAATTTAGTAATTAAATTTAGGACATCCTCACTATTGTTAATAAGAAATAAAAAATTTTATCTCTTTTTTAATCAAAATCAATATTTTAATTAAAAAATAGTTTTTTAAAACCTAAAAAGTAAAAAAAAAAAAAGAAATAAATGGGTTGGCCTTTTTAAAATCGCAGATTAATTTTAAACAGGTTAGGCTGGTAAAAAATGACCTATGAGCTAAACAAACTGACTTGTTTGACTCGTTTATTTCGTGAGTTTAAACAGGTTAGGCTCGTTTGATAGCCCTAGTTCAAATCTCATTACTATTGATATACCAAAATATTAATCAACTAATGCATTAAAAAATTACAATAATAATAAATTACTCTTATTTATATTAAGATATTCTAACCAATTATGCATTGTTAAAATATTCAACGACAGTAATTAATTTGACTCAAGCTGAGTCCATTCACTATAGGAGTAAATTTCTTCCAATGCTAATTTTTTTATTTACAAGATTTAAACCCAAAATTTTACTTAAAAAGAATGAGTGCCAAATCTCTTATACCAACCAAGCGCTGGTTAAGCTGTTCAACTCTAACATATGAATAAAGAAATATTTTATTTTAAAATCATATTTTTCTTTCTATGTGGTGAAAGATGGAAAAAGTCAAAAATAAATTATTTATAGAAATTTTTTTATCCTTATGGTATTCCTACTTTAGGCACTATTTTGATTAACAAATCTTTCCTCCCCCCTCTCTCTCTCTCTCTCTCTCTCTCTCTCTCTATATATATATATATATATATATATATGAAAAGTTGATTTCTAAATAAAATGAATTAACTATGCGATAATGCGAAGACAAGAACAAAATATAAAATGAATTTAATACTTGTGCATTAGTTGAAAAATTCAATATTGCATTGAATAGATATAAACAGACAATAGTAATAAATGGCTCTTAATTAGCACAAAAGGAATAAGGACAAAAAAGAGAAAAGACAAATATAATTTTTGTGTCCAAATTATGTATGGAAAAACTTCAACTCACTTGATTCAAGTTAATTATCTCTCTATAGGAATAAAGTTTTTTTAGTAGTAATTTTTTTCCATTCACAAGACTCAAATTCAAGACATTATTTAAGAGAAATAAATATTAAATCATTAAAATCAGCCAATCAATAACATAAATATAATTTGATGGAAAGTTTTGTTACCTAAATAAATTGAATTAATTAAACGAAGTATATGTTAAATGATATAAATTTTATTATTTCACATGTAATAAATGCACATAATTTTTGTTACCACCATTACTTAATTGAAAATATAAATAATACGTTGAATAAAAATAGAAAAAAAAAATATACTAGTAAATTCTGATGATAAATAATGGATTTTTCTAATCATGGCCTTTAGGACACTTATTAATTAATCAAAAACAATTTTTTTAAACTTTTCATACATTTAATGCATTAAAAATTTAAAAATTTACGTTTCAATTAAAAAAAATTCTTGATTTTTTAACTAATGTCCTAACAGTAGTAGCAAAATCTATAAATAATTATTAATTTTTATAGTGAGATATCCAAGATAGTCATTGCTTGTCATAATTACTAGGTGCCAAGTTTACCAAACAAAAAATAAATGCAAGGTGTAATTGAAAAAGGGCACAATTGACAATTCATTTATCCCGACTGTATATAAATAGAAAAAATTCTTCTACAAATTGATTGCATCGACCATTGTGCAAAAATGATTTCATCTTCAAAGTTGTAGCATCACTTTCTGTGATATTGACCATACTTGTTTCTTTCAAATTCAATGTTGGTGAGAGCGGGCTATTCCCTCCTAGCACAATAACCGTTCAGATTACCAACAAATTGAACAATATGATGCAGCTCGGTCTTCATTGCAAAGACAAGCAATCAGATTTTGGGTTTGTAACGCTTAAAGTTGGACAAAGTTGGAGTTTCAAGTTTCATCCGGATCCCATTTGGTTTACATCATTATATTTTTGCAGCTTTAACTGGATCGGCGAGCAACACTATTTTGACATTTATGATCATAAACGTGATACAGACAAATGCACACAATGTAATTGGGAGATCTTCAGGTCCGGTCCATGTAGGGTTACAGATAGTGTTTGGGATTGCTATCCTTGGAATAATTAACAAGAGGGAATGATAATCATCGGTTTCCATTTGCCCATGAATTTCTTGAAATAAAAAAGTATTAATAACATGCGCATATGGTTTGTTTTAATATAATTTATGCAACTTAGCAGTGCATAAATCAACTGATTGAGAGTTGTTTTAACTTCAAAAATTTTAAGTTTAAGCTTTGGATAGACATTAATTCATAAAGGAGATTTTTGGTTGCTATCAACCTTAAGTAAGATTGCTTTCCATAAGATATATATATATATGAACAGGGTTGGAGTGGAGGTGGAGTTCCGAGATGGAGGGAAGAAAGAGAGAAAGATAACATGGTGGTGGGAAAGAATTTTAACATCGACACTCACTCATTTAGTTTAGTTTATTTGGACCATATGCCAATTGAAGGGCTAAGATTCATGCATTGATCCAAGGTGCATGACGCTTTACATCACAAATCTTCTTGTCTGTATTTGCTATTCTTGCCATGGTCACTGGCATTTTCTCTCCCAAGGCCACATTTTCTCTCCCATTCTCAACTTCCTCCCTCATAACACTCGTTTTGCAATTGAAGCTTTGACACGTACATGCACTGGCGTGGCGTTACTAGTGCGAGTATTTAATATATTAACGACACTTCGATGAAGTATTTAATACCCCACATTTATTACTTGGGATAGGATTGAAGCCATTCTCTCTCAGTAATTATTTCTCTCATTTCAATCCTTGTTTTACTAAATTTGTGAACGCTACTTTTTAACATGAAGATGGTGGCTGTGGGTCACTTGTAGAGGCTGAAGATGAAAAGGTGGAAGAAGAGGAGAATAACATGGTGGTGAGAGGGTATTTTAATATGGACACTTGTCCATTTAGTCCATTTGGATCTAATTAAAGGATTAAGATTCAAGGTACATGATAAATTTGTTTTTCATATTAGAAAGAGCACCACAGCCACTGCCTATTTTTCATACGGTAGATTTGAGATTTCTTATTGCCTTTAATTAGGCTTCTATTCAAGCAAAGCATTAGTTTACTTAGTGTTGTTAATTTGTTTAAGTGTTTGGAGGACTCAAACCACAATTGGCGTACATAGATAATCACTTTAGGAGTTATTTAATGACGTTTTGCAAAAATCTGGTTTACTACTTTTTAATGTGATTTTTGTTTAAATCTAGTTTGAACTGAAGTAATTATTTCTTGTTTTTATGTTGGATTAAAAAAATGTTGGAATGACTTTGAAATTTTTATCCTTTTCTCTAATTAATATATATAAATATAATTTTATGGGGTGTTTGGCAAAGTATATATATATATATATATATATATATATAAGATAATTAGGTATGATAGGATCAAATTTTAGGTAAACTTTGTTTGATAAATATTTAAAAATTAATTTTTATCTAAGACAATTTTGGCCTAAAATCAATTTCAAAATCTTATCTCATCTTTTTCTCTTTTTGTTTTATCATGTTGTCTTCTCGCATTCTATCAGTTTCTTTTTTCCTTCTCTATTAATTATATCCTCTCTTCTATCTACTTTTTCTATTCTTTTAACACATTTCCATCTTTTCTTCTTTTTATTCTCTTTTGCTTTTTTTTTTTTCATGGATTATCTCCATCACTTTTTTTGTTTGGGCGGACTGTGGAACTCAACCTATTTTCCAGCTTACTTCTTAAGCCATTATATGCATTATATAGCAATAGAAAGTTGTTTTGTAATAAAAAAATCCTAGAGTTTTGAAAAATAGTCATTTCATTAGACTTTTAAGACCACGTGAAGTATTTCAAATAATAAACTTATTCTATAAGTTTAATTGTGGGTAAGAAAAAAATAATAGTATATGTCAAACTATTTTTTAAGTTAGTTTTGAATCAAATACCGTATAATAAAAAAAAAATTGGTTCATTTTTAAATAAGTTAATATAACTAGCTTTATTTTATATTATCTTAACTTAATTTTTAAAGTTCCCAAACACTTCCTTAATTTATTTAGTTGAAATTGTCAATAATATTATATAATTTATTATGTAACATATAAAGTATTATATTAAGTCTGAAATAACGGTGAAAGTTCATGTAGAATTCTATATTTAAATAAGAATATTATCATTATAAATAAAAAATAATTATCATACTAATATTTATTTCATCTATTATAAATAATTTTTGACGAATTCAATATTAATATATTATAAGTGTAAAATATTCACATTACATCAACATTGAATTAAATGAAATTATTACAATCTAATATGGGCAAAATAATATTTATATTCTTTGACAATTACACATCTAAAAGTTATTTTAATCAACATTATCCAAATCATTTTAGTTCAATTAAAATCATTTTCTAAATATAACTATCCAAATATAAATTGCATCACTTTAAACTCACTTTTGATTGAAATTAAGTTTATAAAAATCAATTCATATCTAAAACCAACTTTACTAACTTTAAACCAAACACATTCTAAGAGAATTGCCGCAAACTATGGAGGCCAAAGAAGAGTGTCGGTTTGGTTGTCATTGCGGCAAAAAAAGGAGGTAGCATAGTGTTAAGGAGTAAGGTGTAACTAACTTGGTTAGTTATGAGTAAGTTTGAGACCATAGTTATTCAACTCAAACTAGTGATTGACCTGGTCAAGGCATTAGATTACGAGGTTAATGATTCAACTAGTGGGGTATTAGTTAAACCGATTGAATCAAATTTAATTAAATGAACATATAAAAATATAATATGATTCAAAAAAATATATAATATATATATTATTATTAATGACAAAAGAAGTTGCATAGCATAGTGGCAATGCAGCGTGCCTTTCATTCTCCACAAACAAGGTTTGAATCTCATTAATTACAATTTTTGAGCTCAATAAACTTAGCCTTGAAATCGGTTCAGTCTGGTTTTAACGATTATGTTTGAGACTAGGAGGTTTTTTTTTTTTGTCGTAAAATACTAAATACACTACAATTTTTTCTATTTTTATTCTTTTGTCATAAAATAATAAATATACTACAAATTTTATTTTCTTTTTTATGGGTCAAGAGCTCAGGAGTTATAGGAGTCCATTAATTTGGGTTGGCCCTAATTTTTGTTTGGGCAAGTAAAATGGTAGCTTAATCCATGTATGTCACTGAACTACTTGAGCCAGTGCATCTTAACGACCCCAATGCGATGCCATTATCTTGTCCAAAAAAAAAAAAAAACAAAAACAAAGTGATATTATTACAAGTGAAGCGGATAAAATTTACGCTAATTTAAGGCAGTTATCTCTGTATTAGTCATTTTGATGTTCTTTTGTTATAGCTTATTTTTATATTTTAATGCTAATAAGAGTTGAGTGTAATGATAAATCAACTATTATCTTTTATCAAATAACATAGTAATATATTATTAAATATAAATTTAAATTTCTTTAACTTTCAATTTTAATCCAAATGCACCTTGCTACGATATATAACCTCTAATCACGTTATTACTAGTCTCAGGACTATTTGCTTCAAGTGTTTGTCTTTTGCCTTGCCCTAGTATTACCCAGCTTAAACCAACTAAAATAAATAAAGTATTACTGAAGTTAGCCTTTACCATTTCACATGACTTTGCTAAGCTTCTAGATAAGGCCACTGCTTTTCTCCGCATCAAATGACTAACAGTCGTTTGTTTCATTTTTTTAAAAAAATATTATAAAATTTAAATTTTATACATAATTAAAAAAATTTAAAAATTAATTTTTTTGATAATATAATAATTTTTTAAAATTTATTCAAATATACGAAAATTAATTTTTTTAGTAAAAATAGCAATTTTTTTTGCCTAAAGAATACAAACAAACACACTATAAAACAATGATTAATATATCCTAGTTAAACTATCAAATAGATAAGTCCTTTCATTTGGAGTATGAGCCTGAGTTTTCAAAGCAGGCCGGTGCCGCTTCTCAAAAACTCTCTTTTCTGTCTTATGAAAATTTTTTATGTGATTTTTTTTATCTTATAAAATAATTAATAATATTTAATTTTTATGTATTAATAATATACAATAATTTTATATTATAAAATAATAAAATTGATAAAAAATATCAAATTATAATTAGTAATTATTATTATAATAATAATTTATCATGATTTATGATTTTTGCTAAGTTCTATTATCTGATAGTATAAACTAAAAAGTTATTTTATACTATACAGAAATTAATATCTCATTATTATCATAATTATATTAATATTTTTCATTATTATTATGCGGCACATGCGTGAGGGAAGGGTTAACGTTTGGAAGCGTGTGAAAGAGAAGAGAAGAGAAAAGAACAAGGGGTTGACGCTTGTAATTGAAGGAGGTGTGCTATGCGTTATTGTTGTCATCTTTGCGTTTTGCCGCAAAAGAAAAGAGAGCAAAGCAAGAGGCCAACATAGAGGACCGAAACACCACAGAGATTCCAGGATCTGGTGCCCTCTTCCCCCTCCCTTGGCTTGTGACCAATTCCTTAATTTCCTCAAACAATATTCATTCATTATTATTATTGGCTATTATTAATCTATTTTTTTCAAGGAAGAGTGAATGAATGAATGAATGAATGAGAACACCGCCATCGCTACTATCTCTCACCATTGACTCAGCGGTCCTTAATCTCTCCGACATCTCCGATCTCTCTCCCATCCCTGATCACGTCCTCCTCGACCTCTTCCTGGTTCGTTCTTTTCCTCTCTCTCTCTCATCATAATCATCAACAACAACAATAGGCATAGCATAGCTTGAAATGATTCATAGGTAATAACCCGTTAATGATCCATTTCCAAAACGACGGTCGTTTTGGTTTTTTCAATGTCCTGTGTCAGGATCTGCCGTAAAAAGCAAAACTTGCACACAATTACTGTCGCTGCAAAGTCTTTAGAAAAATGAGTAAAGCAAGGTTCTTGTTGTTAGGGTTCTGAACTTTGTTAACTGTATTTGTTTCCTTTGCAGTTTTAAGCTTTTGTGTTTAATTGCAAATTTATCTGCATCTATGTCTTGTTTATGTGGATTTCTCGTGAGGTGAGTTACTTCAGGGTAGCTGCGCGAGTTCTTTGTCTTTAGTTCATTGCTTTTGATAGTCGAAAATCAAGAGGATTTGGGTTAAGAAAAATGTCAGACGAAGTTCATTTCTCATTGTTAGAAGATTGGATTGATAATTGATGGTGTTTTTTTTTTTGAGGGGGGGGGGGGGGTTTGTTCTAGTATCATAACTCTCCTTATGTCGTGTTTTATTGCAAATTTTTACATATCTTGTCCCGAACTTGGATAAAAAGGGAGGGTTGAGTTAGGTAGTCAATAGCCAATATAAAATTTTGTCGAATTTTCATGACATGGATACGAGATGTGGTGGTGTTAATAATACATTGCTAGTAAGCAACGCGTTGTATGACTTGAGTATAGTGTCAAATGAGATATTGTTTATGATAAGACACTATGATGTTATGTTATTCGATCCATGTAGCTAGCTTTGCCTAGTGGGACATGGCTTAATTGTTACTGTTGTTCTACCATCAGATTTTTCTTTACTTTTTGCTTTCTTTTTTGGCCTGTCAAATTTTGAATTTTCTTTCTCCTGTTACTTTGGATCTTAATTGGATCAAATTTTCTTTCTCCTGTTACTTTGGATCTTAATTGGATCAAAGAAGCAAGGCCTCTTTACGATTTTTCCATCGATAGAATCTAGCACTATTGTAGATTTGATTTCAAATCTTTTGTTGTCTTTATAGAATATAAGTCCTTCATTCTTCTATGCCGAAGTTTTATTCTGTCATTTTCATTCAGCATCCTCATTGCATTACATGACTTTTGTGGGCAGAGAATATTGAAAGCAGGAAAGCTGACTGAGAAAGTCCTGAGACTGTTTATAGCAACTGGTAAGGATGAAGTCCTCTCACTTGTTCAGGCACTCAATATCCAACATATTTTGACCCCTGTGCTTCCTACCAGTGAGTTATTTTAAGATTTTATCTTATACAAATCATGAATATTCCTGTGGTGACAAATGTTTCTTTTCTGACCCTTTGAATATCTTCTTACAGGATGTTCTGAGAAATTCTAAGATAAGATCAAACTATTGTCAGCAGTTGAGTGCACTTCGAATTTGACTCATCAGGTTTAAGGGGGCCAAACAAGACCCGAGTTTGTGAGATAATTTGTATTCTGCACCTCAGAAGATGTCTCAAGCTAATATCAACGACAATGAAGTCGATATTGTGATTGGTGCACTGCACTCTGACCTTACGTCTTTAATGAATGAATGGAAGCCAATTTTTTCCCGTTTCCACCTGATAATAATTAAAGATCCTGACCTCAAGGAGGAACTCCAAATTCCTGAAGGCTTCAGCGTGGATGTCTATACAAAGTCTGATATTGAGCGTGTAGTGGGTTCTTCCACTTCCGTTCTCTTCTCTGGATACTCATGTAGATATTTTGGCTTTCTAGTTTCTCGGAAGAAGTATGTTGTCTGCGTTGATGATGATTGTGTTCCGGCAAAAGACAATGCGGGGAATTTGGTAGATCCTGTGGCTCAGCATATTGTGAACCTCGGGACTCCTGCCACCCCTTTCTTCTTTAATACACTGTATGATCCATTCCGTAAGGGTGCAGATTTTGTTCGAGGATACCCATTTAGCCTCCGAAGTGGGGTTGATTGTGCCCTATCATGTGGACTATGGCTCAATCTGGCAGACCTTGATGCACCAACCCAAGCTCTTAAGCCAGGACAGAGGAATTTGCGATATGTGGATGCAGTTCTGACCGTTCCCATGAGAGCCATGATGCCAGTGAGTGGAATCAACATTGCCTTTAACCGTGAAGCAATTGGCCCGGCACTAGTCCCAGCTCTGAAGCTGGCAGGTGAAGGAAAGTTTAGGTGGGAAACTGTGGAAGATATATGGAGTGGAATGTGTGTGAAAGTAATCTGTGATCACCTAGGCCTTGGTGTGAAAAGTGGGTTGCCTTATGTTTGGAGAACAGAAAGAGGCAATGCCATAGAGAGCTTGAAGAAAGAGTGGGAAGGGGTTAGATTGATGGAGGAAGTTGTTCCTTTCTTTCAGTCAGTGAGGTTGCCACAATCAGCAACTACGGTGGAGGATTGTGTGGTTGAGATAGCCAAAACAGTGAAGGAGCAACTGGGGAAGGTTGATCCTATGTTTTCTCGTGCTGCCGAAGCCATGGAAGAGTGGGTAAAGCTCTGGAAGTCAGTTGGATCCGGCTGAAGCTCCTGAACTTGTGATTGGCATGGTATTGGATTTGTTTCATCCTCCCATGAGGAGAGGACTCTTGTAGGAGTGAAGGTTATTGCCTTGTTGGTTTTCTATATTTCTTTATTTCATTTCACTAATTTGTATCTGCTTTATTTCCAGTTCGTAGTTACCTAAACAAACTTTTTACCTCACACGTTGCAGTTAGATTGAAGGCTGAATAAAATGATAGTACTTTTTGGCTCTACGATAATTGAATAAATGCTTTGTCTTGCTTTACCAATTGCTCTTTGAACACATTTCCAAGATATGCTAATTTTTGTAGCTCATAATGCTTCTAAGTGGGTGTCTATTGCTTATAATTTTGGGTCTATTCCAAGCTCTTCTAACCTCTACTCGTCCTTTTGTTTTCCATGATAGGAATGATACTGCCCCATCTTTTGCTTCCATATAAAGTTACTTCGTAGCAGGAAAAAAAATGCTTTAGCGTTAATAAACAGATGCCATCACAACATCAGGAAACAATCTTAAGAAAATGATTCGAGGTGCTTCTGTAAATCCATGTCATATTTGGAGAGCAACTTTCTGGCTCTCAAATTCAATTGTTGTCTATGGCTACTATTGTTGTAGTTCTTGTTTGTGATTTTTAACTAATTTTCTCAATTAAATGTGAATGCCATTGCCTTGTTGAAAACGTTACGACTCCTTTGATTTTTTATTGGTCAATGTTTCTTTGAAGTACTCAGCGGCATAGAAGTATGTGTCTCTGGCCATTTTTTCGGCTTATTTGATGAGAGTTTTCTAGTGACTTGGTTAGCAGATTCCTTTGTATATTCTTTATGCCCTTCTGCCTGCAAATTTCCATCACCTTTTGTCGCAGCGTTCGAATTTCAACTTGCAACAGCTAACAATGTTAGGATATTTAATATGCATCTTATCAAATTACTAAATATTCAAATATCTTTTATTTTTTACCTCGTATCATCGTCAGTATTTTGAATTGGAAGAAATATAACATTTTTTAAGGCAATAATCAAATCTATGCGGTTCATGACTTCTTTGGACACATGCATGAAGGATTATCTCCCACAATTAAATTAAAGTTATATTTTTATCCCTTACTTTTATTTCTTTATTTATTTTTTTGTCTAAAACACCAATATTCGAAACTCTTTAGACTCTAATCAATCTTGGCCCGAGCTAGATAGGCTCAGTATAGGAGCAAAATTTTTCAGAATTATTTTTTTTTTCTATCTATTAGACTTGAATTTAAAATTTTATTTACAAGAAGCAAATATCGAATTATATAAATTAACCAAATATTGGTCCTTTGTTGTAATCATTATTATTTTTATCTATTTGTATCTTATTCCACTAAAATAAATAAATCTTTCGCAGGTAATATTTTAAAAAATAAACCGAACCAGCCAGTTGAGTTAGGTAGACTGAAACTATTTATCTTTTTGATATATATTTTTTAGTTTAATTACAATTCAGTCACTATCCAATCATATATTCTATCGATTAAATTAATTGAACCATAAATTGAAACCTTAACTGATTCAATTTTTAAAATATTGCCTCAGGTTAACAATTGAAACTGCGGCGTTGTCTCTTCCGGTGCCATTAGTGTATTATGGATTTGCGTAACAACTATCCATGTGTTTACGTTTGAATTTCAATTGCACAGATGTTGTTTGGCCCTGGAGTTGCTTCTCCACCAAATGGCCAAGCTAAGTGAAAAATACGTTGAAATAGATATAATTTGATGGGCCAGTTCTACAATATGTATAGATAATGGGTGATCATAACAGAAGGGGGGGGGGAGAGAGAGAGAGAGAGAGAGAGAGGTTCCCATTGCTAACCACTCTATAAAAAGAGAACGAAGTACAGTTATATAACAAAAGAAAATTAAAAATAGATAATTTTTTTTTTAAACCCATACTATATAAATATTGCATAGCTAACATATACTAATGTAACTGTGAGAGAGTAAAGTGTACATTGAGACAAGAAAAATGTTATATATATTTCTTTGAGAGAAAAATAGACCACATTCATTTTGTCAATATATGTAAGATTCATTTTGACAATGTATAGGAAATATGAGTTTAATTGATATTCATTGACAGTGTAAAACTATTCTACATTGTCAATCAATAGAAATAGGGGAAAGTGAGAAATTATGATGGATCCTTCATTATAATGGGTAGTTATTTGTGTAAGTTGGTAATTTTTATTATTTCTATTGGCTAACAGTATAAAACTATTTTATACTGTCAGTGTATTTAAATTAAATTCATAAGATATCTATAAACAATTTAAAATAATTCAATAATTTTTAAAAGAAGTTAAAACATCAAAAAAGTATATTCTTTTCGTAAGTTGAAAAAAATAACTTAAAAAATATTTCTGAAAAATGTGCTGATAATTAAAGTTCATATTAAGATTATAATTCACTTTCAATGTGAGTAACCACTTGTAGGTACATGGATTTAATTAGATATTTTACTTTTCCATGATTTCTTTTGAAAAAAGATATCCTTCTTTTCTTCAGAAAAAAAAGTTTAACGTTACTACGAGGATTCTATTTTGCCCCAAACAAAATTTTCTCTATAAGTGATGTTGATATGCGGAGAATTGAAGGCTATACAACGAAACAACATATGCTGCCAAAACTATATATATATATATGTATGTATGTATGTATGTATGTATATATATACATGCTACTCAAAAATTCATTTGGGGTAAGGTAGTGTGATTTTTTTTTCACCAAAATAAGAGAGAGAATCCAAATAAATGAAAATAATGCACACAATGCATTTAGTAAGATTTACCAACACTTAATTAATTTAAATAGTTTGACACTTATTTTCCCTAAATAATATTTTAGATTTGAGTTTTGTGAACGTGAAAAATTAACATTATAAGAGTTTTACTTCTATAGTGGACTAATCAAACTCGAATTAGATTTGTTAGAGCTCAATGAACTCAAAATATTAGTGGCTTAAAAAAAATTATTCAAGGTGTATTTGATATGGAAGTAAAAAATGAAATGTAAAAATTATTGGAGCAACTTCATATATAAATTTACATATAAAGATACTCCATAAAATTTTACACCCCATTTTTTATTCTATACCAAACACACCGTTAGTAAGATTTGTTTAGAAGAGATATATTCACGTGGAAAAGTGGCAGAAACGCTAGCGTACATGTTTAATTGGTGCAAAAGCCAAGTTGTGAAAACTGTTTTGAGGCATTGCAAAACCTATTAATTATTCCCTCCTTTAATTAAGACCCGTATAAGATATTATACGCCATCCAAAAAAAGAAAAAGAAAAGATATTAACACTTGTTCAATTTAATTTACATTTTTTCCATAACGGGAAAAAAATATTTACCTCTAGAATTTCCTTACAACATAACTAATTAATTGTCCTATAATACTGGGTCCTTTAGACCATTGAGTTGAACACTATCTCATCTCTTTTCCTTACCACTATTGAGCGTGAATTACTCCTGACACGCTAACAAATCGCAGAGGAACACTATATATACATGTACATACTCACAATGATGAGCAAAGCAAAGAAAATTGCATAGAATTCCCAAACAAAGAAGAGAAGAAACTAAACGAGAGAGAAGAACAATGGCAGGCTTTACCCTAGTCACCTCCCTCCCAAAGTTTGGCCATGCTGGAGCAACAATTGCTACGGCTCGTGCATGGAATCCTAGGGTCTTTGCGGCTGCTACCCCTAGGCCTATCCAAGTAAATTATTCTCTTGTGTGTGTGTATGTGTGTGTGTGTGTGTGTGTGTGAGAGAGAGAGAGAGAGAGAGAGAGAGAGAGAGTTTATAGGAATGGATCTTTTATGTTTATTTTATATAATCATTGATGTGAAGACAGAATGAAACAGAAATATTTGAAATAAAGTTTTTTAAATTTTAAGAAAGTTCTACCTTTTTAAATGAAAAATGCTTTTTAATATGAAAACAATTTCATACTTTTAATACAAACACTTTTTATTGATTGACTAACTATCCATGATTTCCGCTCAAATCCTTTTTTCTCTTTCTCATTTTACTTTGGTCTTCTCTCTCTTTTGATTGGTTCAAATGATGTTTTTTTAATATAGTATAGCCATTTAAAAATATACTTGTATTTGTATCTTTTTTTATACGGACAAGGTCATGTTAAAAAAAGATGAAATTTTTTTTTATGACTTTATATATATTTATATATTTTTGATAAACTTAACTACATATCTAATGTTTTTGTGATTAATTTGAGGAAAATGGGAAAATGAATATGTACCTGTTGTTCATTACTCTGTTTTATATATTTTGACTCTTTTCAAATTTTGTCTTGAATAATTATACCGTATGTCTTAAATGGCAGGTACCAACTTCCCATAATCAGGAAGGCTCGGTAGCCGCTGATGGCATGAAGCAAGGAGCAAGTGAAACAGTCAATAACAGTATGAATGAATCAATGCAAGACAAGGCTTACTCCACTGCCGAACATGTAATGTTAACCAGTAACTATATATATATATATATATATATATGTTAAATATGTGATCACATTATATTTGCAAGCTTGATAATATTTATAAATTTGTTAGCTTTATATATAATTGAATAATTACATTTTTTTGCACTTGAAATTAAATTAAAGATCTAATTTGATGTTTTTATATTTGAGCAGATGACTAACAAGACAAAAGACATGGCTGGTCAGATGTCACAAACAGCACAAGACATCACTGAGAAAGCAAAGCAGACAATGCAAGAGGCATGGGATTCAACCAAGAACACAGCCAATAGGGCAGCAACACAAACCATTACTGAGAAGGCAAAGCAGACAATGCAAGAGGCATGGGATTCCACTAAGAACACAGCAAATAGGGCAGCAGACACTGTGCTGGGAAAGGCTCAAGAGTCTGCTGAATGTGTCAAGGAAAATGCAGAGGCAGCTAGGAGGAACATCAACAGAAACAACTGATTCAAACACTACCACTTAAGTGATATATGCCATATTGCTACTACCATCATATTACATGTTTACCATTTAGCCACTTTTTTTTTTTTTTGGGCATTTTTCATTTAATTTTGTTATTCATGGCACCAAATGTGGAGAAGATATGTGTGTCTTCCCAGTGCCATAGATGTGAAACAAAAATGACGATTTGTTTCAACCATCAATAATAAGGATTTAACCATATTTCATTCCTTTTTTCTGTTTTCCTTTTGAATATCTATATATTTTAGGCCGACTCTATTGGACAATGCTTGGTTGTTAGTTGTTGAAAGTCTATACTTATAGCTAAGGTTTCAAATTGTGGTTTGCAACCGCAATTGCGGCAGCAATATTGCAGTTGCAGTGCCCTCCACATCCACATTGTAGCAGCAATTGTGGTTACTTCAAGTATATTTTCTTCCAATTTCCCACATCGTGCAACGCAACTGCAACCAACGACTGTAACTGCAATTTAAAACCATGCTTATACCTTAAATATATTAATGAAATGGGTAATTTGGAAGGAGGAGAAAAAATTTTTGCACTTAAGTTCAGAGTTTTGTGATGATTATTAGCTTTTAAAAAACTTTTAATGCATGTACCACCAAAAAAAAATAAAAAACACGTGAGGTTTCAAAATCCCTAATTTGAAATCTTTGTGTTCTCATTGCCCTAAAGCAACCCAATGTGACTTCATTTGTGAGTTGACACACTTAAGCGACTATATTGCAACCAAGATGTCGCACGACAAGTGACGTGTATGGACATTTGAGAACTTGTAGAATGTATATATATATATGTATATCATCTAAGCTATACTTCTATACTTAATTAAATGTTGTAGTTTTTAAAAAAATTTCAGTTAATTATGCAGCACAGCAGTCATGCAAGGCCGCAAAAGGGAGAATCCACGCAGTAGCCTAAGGCCTGTTTGGTTTTTGATTTCATTTTCCCTGTTTCTTATCTGTAGGATTTTGTGAAACAAAGACAATGAAAACAATAAAATCTTTATTTTCTGATTTCATTTCGCGTTTTCACTAATCTCCTTTATTTTCTCTTTTCACTAAATCAGTGAGAGAATCTTGAGTATAACTATATAAGCAATAAGAATGTGTAGAATAGCATCATGGACCATGGAGACATTTATTCGCTGTATATATAAGACAACTTGTGCTCATTGTTTTCTTTGAGCAAGAAGTATCAGTCTATCTTTTCCAATCTGTCGTTTCACTCTATACTTTCTTAGAACCTTATCATCATTTGTTAATTTCCTCTTGTTATCAAATCCCTTCACTAACAGATGGGGCATTTAAACTGTTTGGTTTCTTGTGGCATTCAATCTCTGTTTTGAAGGAGAAAAGGTAGATGGTGGTATAGTGCATTTTGTGGTCCATATATGAGGATAACTTCTCTCTGGTAAATATGATGATTCTTTCATAGCTTTGCCTAATCACGAAGTAAGAATCTTACTTCAAAATCCTATATATTCTAGTCCTTTTGTAGTTAGCTTAATGTTGTGGTTGAATCTCACTCTGGTTGTTTTTGCCTTAACTTTCAACCTTATCTTTCTCTATGTTATAAACTCTTTCGTAATAAAGTTGATGCTTCTTGTAGAGAAGTGGCTTGGAAGAACCCCAATTTTGGAGAAACTTAATCACAAAGAATAAGTCTATTGCTGTTTCAAAACCATATCTTAATTAAAGTGTCCTATTATGCTCTTGAGAAATCAAAGTTAATGAATTAGCAGCGCATGATGGAGGATTAGGGAATTTAGAAGTAGAGGTAATTCACTACTAATATAGTTTTTAGAGTAAACAAATCATGGACAAAAAGAAAAATTGCAAGATTAACAATATGTAGTTGGCATTATGGGAAAGAACAAAACTAGGAATTGGTGTTCAACGTTTGTGTTATGGTTAAATGAGAGGGATGCTTGGATGAAATGGGACTGTAGAGGCGTGGCTATATGCAAGAGAAGTCTCCTTCTTCTTCTAAGTTTCTCACATATATGGGCATAACTCCTGATTGAAATTCAAGTCATAATTCGTCATTTTATGAGATATTAATTCATTTTGTTACAGTCAATCGTTGTTGATAGTATGAACTACTTTTTTATCCAATCTACTTTTCTTTGCTGCTAAAAGCCTTTTTGTTGTACAACCAACTAACAAAAATTTAATTCTACCAACTTTTTCCTAATGGTCACTACCCCGACATTGAACGTTGCACTGGGACCACTTCATAAAAAAGTTTCGCAACTTCAACAAATTCTATTCTCAAGTGACTGCATAATAACTAAGTCTTCGGCGCTACAAGCACTTTTGTGACGCTTATCACGAGCGATATGTAAATAGAAAGAGAAATAGTTTTTTATTTATTTATTTTTTATACATAAAAAGACAATGTCAAATGAGATATATTGAGAAAATCAAAGGTTTTTTGAACAAAAAAAAATTTTAACCACTTGCTATAGTATTGAATTCCATGCTTATTTTAAGGGTAAGTATCTCATTTGATATCCTAAAAATCGATTCAAATAATGAGATTCGAATAGAAATGTTATAGAGGTAAAAATAGTGATATACACAATTGTGATATCTTTTATTATTGCATTTTATTTATTTATTTATTTTTGTATTGTCGCATTTTGTTTTTTAAAAAATTATTTTGTCTATTACTTAATTGAAATATATATTATCTGCAAGTATTTATTTAATTTGATGTTTAATAACTTTTTAATTTTAAAATATTTATTTAACTTTTAAAAATAGTTTTTCCACATTTAAGACTTTATTAATTAAACTCTTTTTTGATTTTTTTTCCAAACTAATTTTTTTGACAACTTAAGAAATAAGAAAAAAATTTATTTTCGTACATTGGAATTAGCCTTAGAGTTAGTTTTAAATTTAGAAACGAGCCTTTCTAATTATAAAATTACTTAACCTTTATTTTCTTAGAAAAAAAAATTAAAGTCTGTACTCGTTATTACATGACAACAATCCAAAAAATTAAAATAACAAGAAGTAAGTTTTGTCCCAACAAGTGAAATCATCACATAGATCAAATGATACTATAGTGTCATGTTAAATGTTAAAAATTAAAAGAAAAATTAAATTCATACGCAAACAAGACCCCTCCAAATCATTCACGTGTGTATTATATCCTTAAAAAGTTCTTCTTGTTGGTCACCGAACGAACGTGGCTTTCTATGGCACGAACAAAAACTACAAACACAGTATCTAACGAAGTTGTCACCGTTTGATGTTCCAAAGATTCCAATGTACGACCTGGCACATTGAGTGTTGGACTTGTACATCCATTAACCACTTACTTTATATCTTCCTAACACACGCTGTTACCCTTTTGCATTGTAGCTAGTGCCGTGTTATCTATGGCTTCCCATGTTGCTTTGCTTCATGCTCCTCCTCTTGCTCTTTCCATTCCCACACAACGCTTCCATTCCAAACAGCTCCTTATAAATGGAATCAGGCCCATCAACACTTTTACTTCATATTCTTCTTGTTACTTTCCATTTTCCACAACAACACAAAGAGGGTATTGTTTACCACTGATTGCATGCTTCTCTTCCAATGGAAGAGACCCGGGTTCGGTGGATGATGGTGTCAGGAGCGTGGAGCGGCACCTTGAGGAGAAAAGAAGAGCTGAATTGTCTGCTAGGATTGCCTCAGGTGAATTCACCGTGAAGCAGCAATCTGGGTATGCATAAACAGCCTTAAAGTTTCAAGATTTACCTTGGTTCATGGATTTGGTTTTGTACTACTATGGTGGGGTTATTTAGTTGCTGAGATCCACATATGTATTTGGTCTAACCAAAGTGTGTTGTGTAATTTGAACTGGGTATGGTCTAAGAATGATTTTGATTTGCTTAATTTTTGGTTTGTTCTTTTGTGGGTTTGATCTAGTTTACCTTCTATGTTGAAGAAGAGCTTGTTAAAGGTGGGGTTGCCCAATGAGGTTGCGGAATTTTTGCTTGGTTGGGCTGAAGGGCATGGCGATTACCCCAGAATTCCGGAGGCAAAAGGGTCAATCAAGGCCATTAGAAGTGAGGCCTTCTTCATTCCCTTGTATGAACTTTACCTCACATACGGTAGAATTTTCAGGCTGAATTTTGGACCAAAGGTTAGTTCATGTTTTTTCTTTTGTAGCTGAAATGTAGTTCATATCTCTTTGTAAGCAATGCCTTTTATAGCCAACGGAGATTTGGCTCACCTGATCAACCTTCAGCTCATGACAACTTCATGACTTGGGTTTGAATCCAGGGTCACTCACTGATTGGTGATATGTAATTACACTGTAAATCCTGGCTGAGGTTGGTGGTTTGACCTAGCCTTGGAATGGGGAGAGCTTTCCCTCATACTAGACTTTATCAAAATGTAAAGCCTTACATGTGATAACTGAGTTTCCCTCGTGGTTGTCTTGCAGTCCTTTCTGATAGTATCTGATCCATCTATTGCAAAATACATCTTAAGAGACAATGCCAAGGCTTATTCGAAGGTAATCAACTCAACATTCAACAATGACTGTCCTTGTAAAACAGCCTTTTTGCTCTGGCCCTTCCTTCACACATTTTGTTTACACATTATGTGCATTACTTCTCTGTTTGCAGGGTATCTTGGCTGAGATCTTAGAGTTTGTAATGGGGAAAGGGCTCATCCCAGCTGATGGGGAAATATGGCGAGTTAGACGACGTGCTATAGTCCCAGCATTGCATCAGAAGGTTTTCCTAGTGTTCTTGGATTGATTTATTTGAAGTCCCTATAGAATAATATACTAGAGAGATTTATTGGCAGAAAAGGTCTTGAATTAAAAGGTTCCCTTCTTAGATAGGAAAAACTACTACCACTTTATGTAGATGAGAATGCTTATCTCTACAAGGAAGTACATATTGAACCAGGCATAATCTAGTTATTCGAGAGTTACTTGAAACTTTTAGAAGCTTGTTAGCATTGTTACTTAATGAAGAAAACATAGGTTCACTAATCAATACTCATCACCATCAAATGCATAGAGCAGCTTGTTTTGATTTATTCATTTTATGTAGCCTTGAAATGTTAACAGGTACTTCACCCTTACCTTTTCTTAAATCTTTGCTACAACTTCTCTATCTTGTTCTTGATTTCATTTCTTGATTGTGATTGTAGTATGTAGCAGCCATGATTAACCTTTTTGGACAAGCCACGGATAGGCTCTGCACGAAGCTAGATGCTGCTGCATCCGATGGAGAAGATGTTGAGATGGAGTCACTTTTCTCTCGATTGACCTTGGACGTCATTGGCAAGGCAGTATTCAATTATGATTTTGATTCTTTAACAAATGACACTGGTATTGTTGAGGTACGCTTTTGGAATATTCCCCTACCCTTCTGTCTTCTTGGTGTTCACTGTTCCAGTTTTACAATTCTTCTTGCTCATTAGTCATTCCCACTGAAATTACTTTATATACAAGCTTCATATTGTTGTACTTTATCCAATTAGATCAGGCTGTTTATACCGTACTAAGAGAAGCAGAAGATCGAAGTGTTGCTCCAATTCCTGTCTGGGAGATCCCAATATGGAAAGACATATCACCACGTCAAAGGAAGGTTGCTTCAGCTCTCAAATTGGTCAATGATACACTTGATGACCTGATAGCAATATGCAAGGTAATGTTGTCATCAGAGTGACGCACGCTTACGTTCTCAAAATAGGTTCCGGTATGATGTGTGTGCAATATGTGATGCCACTGCAGAAAGTTACTTCTACAAATCGATATACTGTCTACATCCTTGCCAATGCTATGATTATCTGATGTAGCTTGCAATAGTTTTTTGGTGTTTTTTCTTTTAAACCTTGGCATTATAAGATTCATATTTTAATGTTCATGTTAATTAAATAAATATCAATTTTATAATTAGATAAAATTTTCTGCTGTTATTAACCAGAACTTACATTAAAATACAGCTCAGTGATTCATCATATTTGTTTTTTGGACCTTTTAAGAGCTACAGTCTACTAAACTGTGAGTTGGTGTCTCCTATATACTTTTCAATTATTATTTGCAGAGAATGGTGGATGAAGAAGAGTTACAGTTTCATGAGGAGTATATGAATGAACAAGATCCAAGTATTCTGCACTTCTTGTTGGCTTCAGGAGATGATGTATGTTGGTTGTGTCTCAAATTATTTTAGTTGATGAAAAAATTGGATGTAAGCGCAAAGTAATGACTCTTTGTAGGTGTCGAGTAAGCAACTCCGTGACGATTTAATGACAATGCTCATTGCTGGACATGAAACATCAGCTGCTGTTTTAACATGGACCTTTTATCTTCTATCCAAGGTAATGTGTGGCTAAGGTTCAATAAGAAGGGATTATTGTTAATGTGATCTTGTCTAAGCTGCCCATTCCACTCCTCTTTGGGTTGACTGTTTCTTTATATAGAGTTGCTTTATTTTGTTTCTTCTTGTTTTATTGCAAAAGTTTTAATTAGCTGAGTTTTTTCACACACAAATTATATATATGTGTGTGCGCGCGCGCGCGCGTGCATGTATGTATATAGGGAACATATCAAATTGAGAGAGTAAAAAGAGCAAATTTTGGCCATTAGATTTTATATGAATGATCAAAATTAAAACATAAGGTCATGTGATTTTTTTAAGTGATTGTGTGACCTTTAAATAACTTTTAATCTTGATCATCCATATATAGTTTAATAGCCAAGTTTTGCTCCTCATACCTCTCCCATACAAATAACTTTCTTATTTGATATGACCCCTATATATAAGCTTACACATGTGTGCAATAAAACATTGCAGTTATTTCTTCACATCATGACCAAATGGATATGGTTAAGGATATTTGTTGGTAATGCAGTAATGACTGGAATAATAATGTTTTTTCTTGGCTGTTTTCATTGGCGGCAGGAGCCTATTGTTGTGTCCAAGCTCCAAGAAGAGGTTTCATGAAATTCTTAGCTTTCAGATTAGTATAAAAGTAATGATTAGGTTTCCAGATCACAAGAATCTGACAATATATAAGTTTTTCATAGGTTGACTCTGTACTTGGAGATCGATTTCCAACTATTGAAGACATGAAGAAACTCCAGTATACAACTCGAGTGATCAATGAGGTCTAAAGATGACTTACTTGTTATTGTGTTAAAACTGATTCTTCTATAGCTAGTAGTTGACTTATCTAAATATATTCAATTTTCAGTCATTGAGGCTTTATCCACAACCACCTGTGTTAATTCGTCGCTCTCTTGAGGATGATACGCTTGGAGAGTATCCTATAAAACGGTAATTTCAATAAATATTTTATCTTGTTTAGCTGGTTAAGCAACAGTTTTGCTATCGTTTCTTGTCTAGTTTAGAAGTCTTATTCTTCTTGGTTTCATCTTCAAGTAAGTCTTAATGTTAACCAAATGTGAGGCCCAAAGCTCCTGGTTATAGAGTAAATTACATTAACTACCCTAAGGGTTGATTAAATTATACTCAACTTATATCTTGTTTTTTCTATCAAAAAAACTCATATCCTGCTTCAGGAAATATACTGACCTCTCTATTTTGAATTTCCATAGCTAAATACAAATATAAGCCCTCTTTGTAGAGCCTACTTTGTATGTGAAAAACCGAGGTAGAATCTCATTGTAATTTCTGAAATAAATGAAGATGTAACCTTAAGGGATAATTATCAAGATAACTTTTTTTTCCCCACAGAATATAGAGTCTTCCTTTCTGATCTATGGTGATTTTATGTCATCTATTATTTGCAGAGGTGAAGACATCTTTATATCCGTCTGGAACCTGCATCGTAGTCCGAAACTGTGGGATGATGCTGATAAGTTTCAACCTGAAAGATGGCCATTAGATGGACCTAACCCTAATGAGACGAATCAAAACTTCAAGTATATTAGATGCATTTAATTTTTTTTGTATGATTTAGTTTCTCTACTCCATATATTTGTATGTTTGTATATTTGTATTGGTAAGCAAGTAATACTGTTATATGTTAATCTTTCTTTCAGATATCTACCATTTGGTGGAGGACCACGGAAATGTGTAGGTGATATGTTTGCTTCATATGAGGTAATGTGAATGTTAACACATTGATGTGAGGTTAAATCTTTTGGTTATCAGCTATTCTGATCGGCTAGTTGGAGAACCTTACAATTATATGATCAACTATTGCTCATACTAATGATAATTTTTACTTGTTATGCTCTTATGATGCTTATGGTGAAGACTGTAGTAGCACTTGCAATGCTTGTTAGACGGTTCAACTTTCAAATGGCTGTTGGAGCTCCACCAGTAAGTTTTTTTACTTTGTTATATTTTCAAGGTTTGATTAGTCTCAGGAACCTTTCTCATCGTTTTGAAAATTGTTTTTAGCAAAACCTTTAACACAAAGTAGATTGATGGTCTTCAAGTTAATTGTTTAACCATTTCTTAATTAGAGTTTGAGGTATTGGATGAATGAAATAGAGTGGAATCTGATGGAATGACATGGAGTGGAATGGAATGGAATAAATGTTCCATTCCATTGTTTGAAAATACAATGGAAAGAGATGGAATTGTAAGAATTTTAAGTTATTCATTCTCTTCTCATTCCATTTCATCCCATTCCACTCAAATTGAAGGGGAAGAAAAAATTGAGGTATTGGATGGGAATTGGGAATAGAATGAAATGAGTACCACTCCTTACAATGGAACCCAATATTATTCCATTCAATTCCATTCCATCACTTTCGATCAATCCAATAATCAAGGGTGTTGAATCATGAATCTGACAAACTGATACCACAATGTGCTAAACAGCCCCATTGACAGGTGCATGCCACAATGTGACTAGGATCTGACTCAATCATTGTGTTGTCATAGGTTGAGATGACTACTGGAGCCACAATTCATACAACACAAGGGTTGAAGATGACTGTAACACACAGAATAAAACCTCCAATTGTGCCCTCATTACAAATGTCAACACTGGAAGACGTGGATCCATCCATAAGTAAGGATGACATGAGTCAGAAAGGCGAGGTTTGTCAAGCTCAGTCCTGATTGCTGGTGCAGCATATTGTAATACATACAATATAAAATCAGTTGAGGGGGAAAATTGAAGATGTTTAGTTCTATCCTATCTTCTAACATTCTTTTATGTGTTCTTAGCTGCTTTATTGAATTATGTAACGAGGTCAGGGTCCCCCCTTTTGGGCTCCTTTCTGAAGGAAGAGAGCAACCTTTCACATCTTTACAACTCTTAGAGAGAGCAGAATCCTGGAATTCACGAATTATAAATTTATAAATAAAACTTATAATGAAACTTGGAGGAGGCTGCACAAAATAAATTTGATGCTTTGTCCATTATTAACTTCCTGTTGAACAACCTACCGAAGCAAACGTGGTACAGACGTCAATAGAGATTAATAAACAAAAGGGGGAGCAGGGACACTTACTATTTGAATACGAAGCTCAAGTAAAAATTATGTTATTTGGACATATTCATTGTGAAAATTTCACATTGATTAATGAGGAATTAGAGAAATGCAGTGGTAACTGATAACAATGTAATCTTATAAAAATTTATATGCAAATGAGTGAAAAATTCACATATATAATTGAGAAATCAGGATACTAATACTTTTACTTATTAATTACAATCACCCGATTCTCTATTAATTAATGTAAAATCCCCAATATCAATACATGCATTCCCTTATGTTGATAGACACTAAAAATTATTATGTACAAATATCGTTATTCCTTGAATAAAGTCAGTACACAAAACAAAAGCCACAAGCCTTTATCTTCGTGAATTTACTGTCAGAAAATATTTCAATAAAAAAAACTATCAGTTGTATAACTTGTGTTTAACAAATCACTGGATCATCTTGAGGAGTATAGTCATACAATTCTTATAATGAAGAAAGAAAAAGTGATGGCTATGGACAGAGTAAATAATACTGCATCATTGAGAAATGTTCATGGAGATGCACAACAAACTCACCAAGGCAATTTGCATTTCTCAATTTTCAGATACATCAGAATTAGACTGAAGGATAAACATGATTAAGTATGAGGAAAACTATTTATCTAGAAGATTTAGAGAGTCCAAAGCATCTTCGTATAGACAAATTCTTTTTATGTGCAGTGGTTACTGATTTACGCTTGGCCTCACAAACAGATGCTTGGCGAGGATAATGTTTATAGAAAGCTTCAACTGCTCCTGTCACCCCATCTTCATTTTTCATGGCCATAGCAAGTTTCTTAGCACGCTCTTTCACCTATAAAAGCCCACAACGAGATATCAGAAAGACGTAAAGAAAAAAAGGACCAAATCCTCTTTTAGGTTGATAATGAGTGAAGAGCACACCATATGTAATGCTCTTATTAACTAACATGATGTAAGAAAGACAATAAAAGGCCAAAATTGTGAAGACCACTTGCATTTGTTTTATGTGAAGATCACTTGCACTTGTTTTATACTCTCTTCTGTATGATTCCACACTGTCTTGTAGGAGACAATCTTAAATGGTTCTTATGCTTGGTTTTGCGTCTGACAGTAAGGTCCCTTTCCCAGACACAGTATTATAGAAATTGGCATATGTTACCGGTAAAGAAAATATATTAGTTAAGAATAAACTAGTGTTCATTGCTAAAGGTAAGACATACTGTATTATGGGGTATATCATTATCTTTTCCTTTTCCTGGTACATATGGGATAAGACAATGCATTGTGAATAAGACTTGAACACACTTCACATGCTACATCCACAACACTAACTAGTAACTACTCAGATCACAGTTAAGTATTACCTCTGGCTTAAGCATAAAATTTATGGCATCAACCAGCCTGTCTAGTGTAAACTCATCCACGGGGATTGGTGCAGGACCTACTCCTCTAGCATGCACTTGCTCTCCCCAAAATGGCTGGTCCCCGAAGAATGGTATAATGGTTGTTGGGCACTACAAGAAACACAGACAGAGACGACCCTGTTGTAAGATGAATATTCCACCGAAGGTTAAAAAATTCACAATGCATGATACATTACTTCAGCTCTAAGACCAGCAGCAGTCGTTCCAGCACCCCCATGATGTACCTGAAAACGTTAACAACTTTCACCAAATTTCAACTTTGAATTCAAAACAATTAACATCTACTGAGAAAAGTTTTGCAGGTACCACAGCAGTGCATTTTGGGAATAGCCAATCATGTGGACAGTTGTCCAGTAAGTACACAGAGTTCTTTCCTTCTGCCACTGAAAGACAGAAATTACTTCATGGTCCACAATAAGAGAGCTGAAAAATGTAGGACACTACTGACATGATTCAAGTAGAAATCAAGACTCACAATCCCCAAGACCACCCCAGCCTCTGTTGATGATACCTCTCTGCCCTGTTTTATCTAGAGCTTCAATTATAACTTTTGTCATCTTTTTCGGTTCCTGTAGAGGCTGTTCGAAGCTCAAAACAAAAATAACATTAGAATAGAAAGTTTGCAGATATTTTAATAGTAGCGCAGCTTTCTTTTGATAGTTAGTACCATTAAGTGCAGAGTTCTGGCTTTATATAAAAAGTGGTTTGTAACTTGCCGATTTTGCATATCTGCTTTGGCTAATGCCTATTCAATCAATCTTTCTAGAATCTAGAAATGGAAAAGCTTTACGTCTAACTTCTAGGGTGATCCTTTCCTATCATTGTTTTGCAATTTAAATATGGTTAATCCTATCTTATACAGAATTTCATTCAGGACAGATCTCACATCTTTAGTGAAATTAGTTTGCAGATTTCACTTCCTGGAGCAATACAGAAAAATTAGGCTCTTAACTATCCTTCCCACATACAAATTTCCAATCACAATTAATGATCTCCAAATAAGGTAAGTCACGTTTGATTCAATGCCTGAATATGGAATAAGCCACTATGAGTCTGCTACTTACGTCAATTAGTAGTGATTTTAGGTGGAATGGCTCATTGGAAAAGTTACTTGGAAAAATTATATTCAGACAAACAGTGTATTCTGCAGATTCATTGCAGCATAATCACATGACCTAAACATATGAACACAATCACATAGAAACTCACAAGGCTGCCAAATCCAATATAAATCGGGGCTTTGTCTTTTTCAAGCCACTCTACTAGCGATTTTGATGGTTCATAATTTGAAGCAAGGTCAAGGAAACAAAATCCAACGACATCAATGTTGGGGCCCCAATCTGCAGAACAAGAAGTAAAACCAAACAGTCAATCACAACATCCTTCAGAAAACAGCTTGAGTCCAGGAAAACTCCAGGTCAGAGAAAAAAATGTAAAGAGAAAGATGCTAATGGTAATAAGGATGCTAAAATATGCATCAACACTATATGTCTACAATAACAATTTTATACTATATATAGTTTTGATGGCACATCAGGAGTGGAACATTGAGTGAGGACTATAATGATACGAGAGCACACTATAAATGCATATCTAACCTTTTGGTTTAGGGACCAAGTGAGGGCTCCATATATAACCATAAGGCACATCAGGAGGGGAAGTGTACGATCCACCTAGATAAGTAATAGGCCTTAGCTTCAGCGTTTTCTTCCTAAACTCATTTATTAAGTCTCGTATTCCAAGCCAGATTAAAGCATCAACTATTTGATATGACAGCTGAAAGACCCCCCAAAAAAAAAAAGATAACTTAGTCATGTAATGTGAAATTTTGACTAACTTAGATTAACTGACAGGCCACGTGACTCACTCTGTATGCAATTTGTTGCTTGACACGGGAAAGAGGATGAGGGAATTCATTAGTCGGCCTGAAAATATGTCAAACATCATCACACTAAAGCAAAGTATAATATATCCCCAAATTTATCTTATTAATTATATGTTTTATACTAATAAGGAAATCAATAAATGAGCCTAACTGAAAGCTGTCCTGATTCTTAAGTCAATGAATGATACACATATAGCACAGAACACATCATAGAAATACAGATGAATAAGTACAGGATTAGTCTATGTGCCAAGCAAGACTTACGTCCAAGGCATTGTGAAGAATATGTGAAGTGGAACATTTAGATACTCAGCAACATGAGTATGCCCTGCATAAGTTCATACGTTAAAAGACCATAAGATAGTTTTTGATCATACATGTTAGCTGTATACAATTTCAGATTATTAGTTACTCTTGTAGTTGTAGTGATTTCTATCCTCTGTCAATGAATTTCTTTTCAACTAGCTATTAGCAGTTTGTGCTTGACATTCCCATTCTTAGTACAAAAAGGGGGAAATTCTTGTTTGTCAAGTCTAAAATATGTTTCATTCATTATGCCTATTGTCCTTTTCCCCTCTTTTTGCCGTGAGTTAATTCTCACAGCCACAGAAAGTCCCATAAGTTTATCTCTGCCCTTCTTTATAACCCTAACAATATACCCTTTACTTTATCTAACGATGTAATCCTCAAAACCGTAGTTCCTTTAGGTGATAGCCATCAAATATAATTTAAGCTTTAGGTGATGGCATGATGATTTTCAAAGTAAAGCCAAATTTAAGTAGAGTCTAACCATATGCTGGAGGATTGGCAATTATTGCATCTGCTTTAAATGGAATATTAGAATCTGGATCAGAACTGTTGCAAGCTGGAAGCAAAGAGTCAATAATAGCCTTTATCTGATTTCTTTGTAAATGAATTTCTGAAGGTCCTGATGGCAAGAAGCCTTTATTCTTGACCATATCTGAAGAAAAAAAAATATGTATATAAATAATTTGAAGGATGAGCATAGGGAAGAAATCTTCTTCATATGGCTACTTATACGTTTGTATTTGAAGACAGCAGAATAAACATCCCCACTCATAAAAAATTGGCATTTCCAAAAAACTTTAAATCTTTCACTCTTATAGAGTAAATATCATTTCTTGATTTGATATCAATGCTTCCATTTACCTTCTATTGAACTAGATCAAAATATCTGAACGTATGTTAATCTGATATTGCATCAATTCATCCTGTAGTTTACTTCTTCATCTTTTCAAATAAATGCCTACAGCATAAACGACATTTCTTGTGAAAGGGGGAGGGGATGTGAGGAGACCTAACTCACTGGAAAAGATGACTAAATTGATCTAAATTATGTTTGAATTGAATCATAAGAAAGAGAAATACATAAGATAACTCACTATTTGCAATTCAATTTAGGCCATAATGTCAAGCTACTAAAAAAAGATAGTTCCAGTGGCCATTTCCAACTGATGTCATTGTGTACCCTTTAAATAATTAAATTAAATTAAAATAAGTTGAATATAGAAAGATCATATCTTTTAGGTAAGATAAGAAACACTTACAGCCAGCAAGAACTTTGGGATCTCCACCTAAAGGGTAAAACTCCAAGCCTGCATTCAAGACAAAATCTTTGAAATTCATATGAGTAGCTAGCCTAACTCTGTGGCCATCTTCCTGCAAAAAAAAAAAAAAAATTTCAGCCTCAATCATGTTGCATTACACAGGATAAACATTGATACAGGTTACTAAAGCTATGCTTATCAAAGAAGAGAGCAAAAATATTAAAATAAATAAATAAAGACCTCAAGAGTTTGGAAAGTGTAGGAAGTTTTGATAACTACACTAACTAAAAAGTGTGTTTGAGATCCATTATGGAACATAGGGGAGATAATAGTTTCACACATTAGTAAAAATAGATAATTGGAGCTCCAGGATAAGCTAAGATTCCTATGGAGTGCATTTGCGTGAATCCTCACAAAAAGGTCACATAAGGGTCATTGTAGTCTCAAGAGACTATATTTTGGGTACAAGTTATGCAACTATGAAATTTCTTTCATCCTGTTCGAGTGTCTCTCAAAGGCACAGAGTTGCTTTTCCCTTATGAATTACTGCTGACAAAAGCAGTTCGGACTTGGATATCTTAAGTGAGAGAAGGAAAATCGTTTGACTTTGCAATTTTGCTGTTGTTGGAAAAGGTAAAGACATCACATGAAAACCTGAACCACACATTACTAAGAGGAGACCAGTTATGATCCCAGAACTTAGCAAGTAAGCAAGCCAAAGCAGGGTCTTAGTCGAAAAACATTTTCTTAGATCAAAAATATTTATCAAACAATTCAATTTTGTCCAATGTTTGTTGTTTCTAATTTATTTCAATGTTTATCCAGGGATTTATCAAGACTGAAAAAGGTTTCCAAAGTATCATGTTTCTGACTCTAGTTCTAGAAACGCAACTTTAATTAATATAAACAAGGTTTTAAATTGCAGGCCACATCATGTTGCAGCACACCCCAATTGCAGGCCACACCAGTTGCCACAACTACAACCATGACCACAAGTTCAATTTGAAACCTTGAATATAACTTCAGCAGAAAGAACTAATACAAAAACAACTAAGCCTTTTTTCCCAATAGGTGGGATTAGCTATATGGATCATTTGACACTATTGTGGCCTACCATAAACCATGTCTTTAAACAAGCCATTTAAGACTAATTCCTTCTTAATGACATTGTCTGTATCTTGGTCTTCCTCCATCTCTAACCATTGGGCCGCCCTCAGTCTAATATACTCTTTTGACTAGAGCTTCTATAGGCCTTCTCCTTACACAACCAAACTACTTAAGGCGAGATTCTACTTCCTCTAGTTCAAAATAATTTTCACTTTAAGTAAAAATTTTTTGTTCATATTATTTGTCACTCTCACATTTTAATGAAAAATTTAATGCAAATTTTTCTATTTTACCCTCCACTCAATTCTAAGTACAACAAACAACGAAATATTATTAAATAAGAGTATTTTAGTAAATACTTTTATAATCAATTCTTGATTTTGTGTTCCTTAATATCTGTACAAATGGCCAAAGTGATAGTTATTTTGAACTGGAAGGAGTATCATTTTGCCCACACTAGGTTTCTCTCTAATGCAAGCATTCCTAATCTTGTCTTGCTAATGTATCCACTCATCCTGTGTAAAAATCTCATCTCTGCAAGATTAAACTTATCCTCTTGTTGACTTTTTACTGCCCAACATTCAACACCATACAACATCAAATGCTAATTATTTTCATAAGCTTGATGCTTTTCTTCCAAAGGAAGACATAATCTGATTCCCAAGAATGTGAAAAAAGTAATGATGTACAATAAATATTTTTCATGCAAATGTTCATTGCATAAGAACTAATACTTAAGAAACCAGGAATACAAAAAACCTGCAGATGCTTCCCAATTGCAACAAATGGCTGGACATCTCCCCGTGTCCCAACTATAAGCATTACTATTTGAAGTGGACGAATATTCTGATCAAGTGTTGCCTCACCAGATTCATCATGAGCTTCACTGTAGGTAACCCCAGTTCCAATGTCTAGAGACTGAGGCTTAATATCTCCTGGAACTTCAAATTCAATAGTACCATCATCCTTAATCATGGAAGCTCGTTTTAGCCATCGCAGCTGCAACATTTGCAAACAATTTTTGAGGATTTGAAAGCTAAGCAACTAGAGAATTTAAGAGCACCAACTATGATTTTAAAGTCAGAGATACAAATGTAACATCAGGAGATGCAAGGCACATAGAATGAATGTCAGCATGCTCAGCAAGTTGCATCCCTATAACAAGGCAATAGATAAATCCAAATGCTTCCCATGTATATGCTAATATGTATCCCAGACACCTGTTTGCCATAAATTATATTACAGTGCCCGTGTTAAAAACCAGTGTGAATATGAAGACATAGAGGGTATTTTTAGTTCTTTTTTAAAAAAGTATTATCTTCCTTGGATTTTAAATATTTACTAGTTCCAAGGTCCCCTAAACATTTGGTTGCTGCAAATTTATTATTCTTTCCTTTCCTCTCCTTTTTCTGTATTAAGTATATTCTATTCTGTACTATTTGCTCTGTGGCTTGGAAGAACTATGGCCATAGGCTAATGCCAACAAAAATTGACAGAGGAATGAAAATACAGAACCAGGGTAAAAACTAAAAAAACAATAAGGTATCTTGCATAGTAGTATTGTGGCAGCCCTTGCTAAGTTGAAACTGAACAGATTCTTGGTCAGTCCCCAAGCAGCTTCCAGAACTTCCCTACCATCTAAATCATGATGGACAAATCTAATTCCTCCAATAACAACGAAATTCCTTACTTAAAAAGTTTTAAGTTTGCATAAAATTTCAAAGAAGATAAATAATAGTGTGATAATTTATCGAACCTTTTTCTTAAAGGGCACATTCTCATCAAGGAACTTAGCAGCCAGAGCATTGATCCCGTAGTTCTTCCTAACTTTAGCAGTTTTCCTGTGGTGACACTGGCCCTTGTGTGATGGTTCAGCTTCAGCCATGGCCATAACTTCTGCCAAACTATGCCTAGTTGATGAATCCCTGTCAACATGCCCTGCGTAAGGCCAATCCAAAAACACAAAATAATACAAACTATAATCACATGAATTTTGATTTTTCACTATTCCATATTCTATTCCTATAAAATTCTATTAATATCATTACATTACCTTTATTACGACATAATGTTCAAAAACACAATAAATAAATAATACACATTATAATCACACGAATTTTGATTTCTCGGTCACTATTCCATATTCTACTCCTATAAAATCTATCAATACCATTACACTACCTTAATTAGAACGTGATCTCCAAAAGCACAAAATAATACAAACTATAATCACATGAACTTTGGTTTTTCACTATTCCGTATTCTATTCCTATAAAACGCTATTAATACCATTACACTACCTCAATCAGAACGTGATCTACAAAAACACAAAATAATACACACTATAATCACATGATCTTTGACTTTCCACTATCCCTATTCTATTTCTACAAACTCTATTTAACACCATTACACTATCTTCTTCATAATTAGAACGCGATTTCCAAAAGAAAAAAACTAGGAAAAAAAATACCTGAACCTGAAGATGAGGTAGTGGCAATGTCAGTACTAGGCTCGGCGTCCAAATACACTGAAATCTCGTCGGAAGAGTTTGATCGGTGAGTGTCTCTCGGCGGTTCTGCCATCGTCGAAGATGAACGGAGAATAAGGGGAATGTGCTCGTTTCGTACTTTCGTTCGTGATTTGGAAGGATCTAGAAAGAGAGAGAGAGAGAGAAAGAGGAAAGAGGTGTGAATTGGAGTGGTTGGGAAAAAGAGTTTGGTGATCACGATGGGGAAGGTATAATAGTTCCAGATGCTGTTTTCTGATTTTTTTTTCTTTCCTTTTCGTCTTGTTTTGTTGCTTTTCTCGGGAAAACGAGAGGAACTGTGAGAAAACGTTAAGAGAGAGAAAAAGACAGAAAGAAAGAGAGAGAGAGAGAGAGAGAGGGTGGGGAGTTGTGAGGACGACACGTGGAGGCAGGAGAAGGCATTAACCGTTAAGGGCCACGTCTACCTCAACTACTATTTAACTGCTCCTTGACTTTTAAATTTTCCTATTTTTTAATTTTTAATTATTAATTTATCATATCAAAAAATTATATAATAAATTTAATTTAAATATAATAATAATAATAAAAATAATAAATAATATTAACTCATATAAATAATAATTTATTATAATAAAAAATTTATTATAATTTTTTATTTTTTCTTATTTTTATTAATTAATAATATAAAATTATTTTATATTATTAATACATATCTATTAAACTCATTATATTATTAATATTTAGTGTCACCCGCACGAGTCACGACCGCACCGTATAAATGTCGCTGGTCATAGTCGCTGGTCAACGCATGCGAATGCATCCAGACATGGGTATGGTGTCGCAAAATAAGTAGCTGTCACTGTTCAAATATCAATATCTTTGCTCCACTAGTTTTACGATATTTATTCAAATTTAAAAAATATACAGATTAAAAAAATTTTAACCCTAATAATAACACAGTAATATATAAACAGATGAAATTATTTTTGTTTAAACAAATATACTTTCATTAATATAATTAATATTATAATTATTTTCTTTACATGAATGATAGTGAATTAATCTGGTGTATTCTTGAACTCTGATTATGATTATGATGATAGTGAGTGGTAATCAAATCAAGGATATAATTAAAAAAATTTAATAATATCTTAATATTAGAAATGGACAAATATTTTGAAATATTAAAATATCAAAATTGGATAAATATTCTGAAACAAAATAATATTTTTTTAGACCTCTTGGATATTTTTTATAGATATATTTAATAGGCATTAAATCTGTTTCAGTTGGATAAAATAATCCTTGAATAATTATAAAATAAATTTAATTTAAATTCATTGATTGTGTAAAATAGTTTTATATTGTCAACCAATAGAAATAGTAAAAAGTACCAACTAATACAAATAATCACTAATTATAATAAGGTACCTACCATAATTTTTTAACTCCTTTTATTTCTATTGGTTGACAGTGTAAAACTATTTTACATTGTCAGTGCATATCAATTAAACTCTTATAAAATTATAATAGCTGCTAATTAGTGAGGAAAAAAAATGATACTAATATTAATTAAAAAATAATGATTAGAGTTTATTGGACTTTAATTTTTATTCAGTAATAATATAAAATAATTTTATATTATTAACTAACAAAATTAAAAGAAAATACTAAATCTTAGTAAATAACTATATACTATAATAACTATCAATTGTAATTTGTTATTTTTTCTCAAATTTTATTGGTTGATGTTGCAATGTTTTTTACATTATCAATGCACAAAATCTCTTAATTTTAATATATCATCAGTGTATTGAAAAAGAGTTTAATTGGTATACACTGATAGTATAAAATAATTTTACACTGTTAACCAATAGAAATAGAGGAAAGTAAGAATTTATGATGGATCCCTCATTATAATGGGTGATTATTTATATGAGTTGATATTTTCTATTATTTCTATTGGTTCAGTACATTTAAATTAAATTCATTAAAAGATTATAAGTTTTACTATAATTTCCTTAAAAGTTATAAATGAGATAAAATGTAATTAATTGAAAATATAAAACACTTTATATATAATAATATATCAAAATTAGTGTCTGATAATTATTATTTTATCTATTTCTTATTACTATTTGCCTTTTCTTATTTAATCAGAAAAGGGTTTGTTTTCATTTCGATATTTGATCACCAAACATGAATATCTCTGAATTAGTATGGACACATATTAATGGGCTAGTAACATGGGAATAGGATTGCATTTTATAGCCCATAAGCATAAAGTTTGGGGATCTATGTGGGTCAGGTTTTAGCTCAAATTGGCTCAAGCGATTGGGCCTTATCACCTGTTGAGCGTACAACAGATTTTACTTTCTGGGTAATATTCACGTGTACATTATTTTATTGAATTTAATTGGTATGTAGTAATAATGTAAAATAATTTTATACTATTAATTAATAGAAATAAAAAAATTATGATAAATTTTTATTATAATAAGTGATTATTTGTATGAGTTGATATTTTTTATTATTTCTATTAATTGATAATATAAAATTATTTTATATTGTCAATATATTTAAATTAAATTTTATTTTATTATTAATATAATATAATGTAATATAATGATTATTATCATTGGAGTGACAGCGCAAGCAAAAGCAACGTTCGTAATTCCTGTCAGGTCACTGTAGCTGGCACCTGCGGTTTCTTTCCTTTCTTATCAATGGGCCAGTTTATTTGCGATTAATTACTAAAAAATTACTTAATGAATGATCTATTTACATAAGATTCTTAAAAAGTTAAAATAAAAACTAATTTTTATTTCTAGAGACAGATAATTTTTTCCACTTAAATATATTTTTTTCTAGAAAATTAATAAATTTTGATTTTAATTTCTAAAAATTTATTTTTTAATTTTGATCCAAATATTATAAAATTTTTATTTTAATCTCTTTTTTCTTATTTTTTAGTTTTCATCGAAATATTTACAAAAATTTTAATTTTAGTTTTTACTTAAATATAGAATAGTGACGTAATTATCAATCATCTATATTATTATAAGTTTAATTGATATATATTGATGATATAAAATAATTTTATATTATCAACTAATAAAAATAAGAAAAAATGAGAAATTATGATGAGTCTCTTATTACAATGGACAATTATTTATATAAATTGATACTTTTTATTATTTTTATTAGCTAATAACATGTTTTATACCATTAATATATTTAAATTAAATTCTATTATTATTTAATGAAAATAGACTAAGAGTAAAGGTTAAAAATCAAAATTTTTGAAAATATTTAGATTAAAATTTAAAAAAATTTCTTAAAGAATAAAATTAAAATTTGTTAATTTTATAAAAATAAAAAATATATTTAAAGCTTTTTTTCATATAAAAAAAGTATTTATTTAAAAAATTAATTAATTTTGATATGAAAAACAACAACCAAATACAATGTACTGCGAGGAGCCCAGTCCACGCCACTTGCCCAGCTACATTTCTCAAAGTACTAAACAGTAAAGACTGGAACACAGACAAAGACAACAGACATAAACATAAACAAAAGCTTGCTTTCACTCCTCACCTGTCTCTACTTTCATCTTTTGTAAGCTGCTTCTGGTTTTTGTCACTCCTCCTATTTTAATGTTTCTTCATATATTTATTTAATTATTTATTTTTTCTTGGGGGGGTTCACCGCTTGCCAAAGTTTGATTTTTTCTTTTTTTGGCTAAGTGCAGAAACTTGCAATTTTTTTTTTTTTTAATTCGGGGGTGCTGTGAAAAAATGGCTGATTGAGGATGAACAGTGCAAGGTTGAAAACTTATGATTCTGTAGTGTAAGTGAACTCATTCTCTTGTTAGGTCTAGCTGTAAGGACTCTTTTCTTTCTTTCTTTCTTTTCTTGACATGTTTGTTTTAAGTTTTTTGTTTTATATGTTTAAGGGGAAATAAATGGCGGGGTTTATGTCTGGAATTTCTCAAGGTTCAATTTCTGAGCAAAGTTTCTTCCTTTTTTCTTTTTATGTGCTATGTACCAACTGTTTCCAGTATCAGATGGAGCATTTTCATGCATGTGCTTAGAAAATCATGAAGTGTTGATGGTGGTGACTTGGTCGAGGCTAGGTTAGTACTTAGTAGAGATAGTGTCTGTTTGTTTTCTCATGTTAAGGAAAAAGGTAGACTTTCTTTTACTTACAAAGGTATTCAATGGATTTTGCATGGCTTAATGTGCTAAACAAGAAACGATAGTTCATGGTCATAGTAAGTATGGCCATTGAAGAAAAAAAATTATTATTTTGAAGATGCAACTTTAGAATTCTCGGAGGTTGCCTCAATATGAAACTTTATGCTAGATAACCTTGTAAATACTTTGTTGGTCCAGTTATGTATTGTTCACTAAGATTGTTCCAGAATTTGTGGTTGTTTCAGAGAGAAAGAATTCCCAGAGAGTCATGGACTTGAAGAGTTTATGGATATTGTACCTTGTTTAGAGGTGTCTTGAGCTTCTATGTAAAAAAAAATAAAAAATGGATTCCCTTTTTTATTTTAGCTTCTTAAATCAACTTCGCTGTCTCCGAACAATGATGTGCCATGCATAGCTTGTCATGCTATTTGTATAAATAATAAAATCTGCAAGCTTTCATTTTGTCTTTGCATGTAGTAAACAATAAATATTTTCTGTTAAACCATTTTTCAGATTTTCTACCATCACAATGTGCTCCTGTGAGGTTCTTGTGGTGGAACTTGTCTACCCTTTTTGTGTGCATTCATATTAGATGATGCCAACAATTATCTCTGAAGAACTTTTGAACTACTTTACAGTTTAATTTACAAGGGCACTACAAAAGTGGGCTTCAAACTGGCATTGTAGACTGAAGATATTTGCTGTCAATGTTCTCAAATCTTGTGAGAGATGTGTGCTGCAAGGTATATTCAATCTATATGTCATTTATTTCACTACATCTTCATGGAATGGACTTCTTTCTGTCAGGAGATGGGTTAAGGGCTTTCTTTGCTAGTGTAATTTTGGGACTTGGCACTGTTTATTTACCAAAAGAAATCTGCACATGATATACTTTTTGTTCTGATGTCTTAGCCTATTTTCATCTGTTGCTTTTTTTCCTGGTTGATTGACTGTATCTCTTGCATTTCCCATTTAAGCATTTCTTATCTTTTATTTAACCCTATCACTTTTAACTTTGGCTGTCTCCTTTTTTGGGTGTTCATTTTTCATACCCAGGATAGCTGACACTTATGCACGTTGTGCCTCATGAAATTTTGTTGCTAGTGCTCAAAGCTTAGCATCCAGTAGTGCAGAAATTATATTCAGATAAGTATAAATGTTTGGCAACAAAGTGTTTCTAACCTACAAAAGAAAGCGACAATCATCTTGTGAAGATGCCCATAATTGTTCTTTATCTACACAAGATAAACTTGACAAGCAAACTGCTGAGAAGGCATCAGAAAAGCATGAAGAGAAACCAATGGTGAGGTTTCTTAAATTGCAACTTCTGGTTTCTTTGATTTTTCTGTGGAGCTTGTCTCTTTTTACTACACTGACATATTTAGCAATATTTGTCAAGCCCCTTGTAACTCTTGGCATAAACTACTAGCTAGGTTGATTAATGTATTTCTACTAAATAAAATGGTTTTTTTAATTATTTTTTACAAAATACTTTGAGTGCATTGTTGTATATCAGCTGTGGCTATTATTTGCAAAACATCTGTTTATTTATTAGGATTGTCGTCATTATGTTCTTGTTGAGCAGCCAGATTGTTCATCACCCCCATTTCACCAGCCAGACAGCCATAAGTCAGGAGAGCATGGAAATTGTAATGCAACAGAGGTGATAGTTACTACAGAGAAATCATTTTCAACAAGCCATCAATGTGGGGATACCTTGGAGAGGGATGCTGGCGAATTATCTGCTGTGGAAAAGGCTTCACTTGATGGTTGTGGCCCTCAGAGAAATTTCCATGCCAGTGAAGGCTCTGGTAATGAATTTGGCAATTGTCCAAGTAAACAATGTATTTCCCCATCAGTTAAATTGGATGCTGAGAGTGGTTTCAATTTAGTCAGCTCAGAAGCATCCGTTACAAGGGAATGCGGCTCTGCACAAGGCAATGACTCTCCTGTTTTGAATAAGTCAATAGAAGAATTTACTGATTCACAGTCCAAATATAATTTCAAGAACCCATCTGGACATATGGTTATGCAGACCAACTTGACCCGTCCAATAATCACCTTCAATCGATGTTATAAAAGAAAAAAGTGTTTGGATGTGACTGACAGACAAAGCAAGTTGTTGTATGAGAAGGAAAACATTTCAGCGCTGACCAAGTGGAGCAAGCTTGTTAATGTTAACGTCTGTTCTGCTGATGAATCATCTTGTGAGGAGGGTCCTGTAGGTAATATACCAGACCTCAATCAATCAGTGGATCATTCAGAAAGAGGGAAGCCACTGAATCAAACTCAAGATGAAACATCGTCTAGAAGATGCTCTACGGTTTTTCTTACAGACCTTAATCAATCAGCTGAGCCTTCAGAAAGAGGGGAGCTTTACCAAACTAGAGAAAAAGTATGGCTTTCTGGTGATTTTCTTAAACCTTATGGTTTGTTACTCTAAATGCCTGTTGACTTGTGAATTATGATATGTTAAATATTTTAGGAGGATTCTAATTCATAGAAGCTTGTTATTTTGCATTAATATTTTAAGCATATTTAAGATAATGCTTTTCCCCCCTTGGTTGATCTATTTATGTATTAACTGGTCAATGCAAGGAAGCATGGGAATGATGGGATATTATCTTTTTGCTTGTGTTGGATTTAAAGTTTGTACACATTATCCATTTTTAAAATGGGGTGAGACCGTGAGACGGTGAGTGTTTTTATTCACAACTTCTTGGAATAGTTTGTATTGTGGAGCAAGGACTCCGAGTGCAGAGAATCTAATGTTGTCAAAACAAGCATTAGGCAAGTATTTATTACCCTGGATTTGTGTATTTATGTATAATTATTACCTTTAGATCTTAACTAAAATCTTGTAATTTGACCTGAGTTTATTTTCCATTGATTACTTTTTACTTTTGTGCCATGCTCCGCTGCAGTGAACTTAATTTAAAAAGTTTGTTAATTTGGTTTAGAATTCATTATCCTACTTCGATATAAGGTTGTGCATCCTCCTTTAAGCTTTTCATTACTTAATACCTTCAAAGGGATGTTGTGGCAAAGAAATCAGTCATAAAGGTAGATAGCTTAGAGGAGATGAGAGTTATCATTCTTGTATATAGAGCAGATTGAAGCAGTGTTGTCAAAAATCTGCCATGGCGTGGTGGAAATCAAGAAGACCGCCATGGGAGAGTGCATATCCTGGCGGAAAATTGTGGAGGGCCATGGCGGCCGAAATGCGCATGGTGCCATGGCAGTTCATGGCGGGCATGGCGGAAAATATCGGCCGGCCCCCCCTTTTTTTAAACTCAGAAGGACATTTTGGGGATTAAAAATGAGGCACGGACACGCCTCTAAGCCTGCCGTACGGTGTTAGACATGTGAACGAGACGAACATGGCGTGTCTTCTTCTACCTCAGCTTTCGAACTTCAGGCCATTCGACGCAGCAGCAACGCGGGGTGGGCATGGCGGTGACACGGACTCGGGCGGACGGCGAACTCCTCACCCCCAGAACAGCAGCTGTGCCATCGAGTCTTTTCTTTCTGTCACTAATTGCTCATTGTCGTTGTCTGTGCTTTCTGCTACAGTTTGAAAAGAGATGTTTTTTCTTTTGTGCCATCTAGCTGTCTCGATCTCTGCATTATTTTTATTTTTTTAATTTTGTAATATATAAGTCTTTGCGGTTTGCACTGTTCAGTCTCTATGTACAGCAGCTTTTAGATCATCTGCAGCCTTCTCTCTCTCTCTCTCTCTCTCCTTTTTTTTTAATTTAAATTTGTAATATTGAAGTTGTAGTGTTTGCAAATAATGCACTTGAAGGAGAAGAAATTGATGCCTTTTTCATTAGACATTAGAGCTAAGAATATTATTTTCTAATAAATTGCAGTATCTTGAGATAAACTTTTTAATTTCATGCAAAATATATCTATTTTTATGTTTATAAAATGCCATTTTTTATTATAATATATTATTTCTATATTTAAGAATATTGATTTTTATGTTTTATGATGTATTTGCTGAATTTATTACTTATGTGTTTTTGATTTTATTATTTTTGATATATGTTATTAGTTTTTATTATTTATTATGTTTAGCAGTTATATATATATATATATATATATTCTGCCATGGCTTCCACCATAACCTGCCATGCCATCCACCATAATTTTATGGCGGATTTTTGGCTCACCACCATCAGCTGCCATCCGATATTGACAACTATGGATTGAAGTAAGAGAACTAAAAAATATTAGGCAATGCAACTTGAAATCTTGTGATTATGAAATCTGTTCAGTTGTCAGATGAGTTCACGGCAAATTTATGTTTCAACTGCCTATCAATCAATCAATTGAGTACAGACCTGATGTGAATCACACTAGTTTTTAATTTTATGACAGGTAGAAAATGCTGACTATCTGGGCACTTGTGGAGTTGTTTCTGAGAACTGGTATATTTCCATAAAACTCAATAAACTTAACATCTCTTTTCACTATAAAATCCATTAGAAAATCATTAGTTGCAGCGGAAACTATTGAATATCAATGTGTTCATTCTAACAGTTCGATACACATAAGAGAGCAACTGCATCATGGAGAAGACATAGTGAAAACTGGAATAGAAGTACCAAGCCAGATTTGCCTGATTAACAAGGATGCCCAACATATGCATAAGGATTGCCAAGGAGACTCTATCAATGTTGATTCTAGTGATCCCTGTCCTGCAGCTACAGTTGCTGATCAGGAACTAGAATCCCAGCCCTCTGTAAGAGAGGCCATTCAAAATGGTTTGTGCAATGATGTGAAAAAAACTGGAGGACACCATCCTCAGTTTAACCTGCCTGTTAACTCCGCAGGTATGATTTTGTCACTTAGCCCTAAACATGTGAAAGATGAATGTGAATATTTTGTTCTGTAATCATGAAGTTGTTAGTGATTATCCATATTTCTCGTGAAAGCGTAAACATTTAGTCTTGCATTTTATTTAAAGAGTTCACCTAACATTTTTATGTGGTACAGAAGAGTGCACTGTTGATTTAAACTTGGGTGTTGGCAAGCATCCCATACATTTGAGGATGAGTACTCTTGGGGACAAATTGGACTCTACAAGCAGTACTTCTGCCATTGCCGAGGATCAAGTTTCAACACTGGAATTGTTAAACGTCAAAAATGCACAGGTAGAAAAGAATGCCTTGCATCTCTGAATTTAAAGAGGATGATATATATATATATATATATATATATATATATCGAAGAAGATTACATTTTTGGTAATCCTGGCAAACATGTCTACAATTCAGGAAGAATCAAGCAAAGTTGGAAGGAACAGTTAACCAAAGACTAACTAGATAAACATTCTTACTGACTGCGGTCGATTTCTTTTCCTAATTGGAAATATGTTTACCAAGACTTCTAAACTGGACTTGTTTCTTTGAGGGGTGAAAAAAAAAAAAAGGGTTTAGGGTTGGTTTTCTCATTTCCCAACCACAGCATTTTTCGTCTTTTTCTGCTTGTTGCATGCGGATGTTTGTGAAAACAAACTGTGCAGTTAATATTGTATGTTGTCTTTTCAAGATGATAGTGTTGCCATTTATTGATATGTAGTCCTCGTTGTCTTCTTGAATATCCAGCTGATCTCAGAAGGAACAGCTGATGATTTTGTTTGCTCAAGTTTTGCTCAACCTCGGTCAACTGGTTGCATGATGTCTAGCGAAAGAATGAATGTTCAACCAACTAAAACTAATCTATTGGAACCCATGCCAACCATTTCTCTTTCTTTGGGTTTGTCTTTGCCCATGGAGCTTAAGATTGGATGCTGTGATTCCATTAATTGCTTGTCAGTATTGCCTTTGTCGAATTCATTGAGTGAAACCAGAGATGTTGTCCTAGATGGATTATGTCAATCTTCAGCAAACCAAAAACCATTGCTTCGCAGACACAAAAAAGTGCTTGACAGCATTGTAAGCAGAGCAAGAGCTTTAAATGAAAGAGGCAATTTTCAAGATAACTTGAAGCCACACACAATCATGTGGTCTGAAGAGGAGTTGGATTATCTCTGGATTGGTGTGAGGAGACATGGTAGGGGCAATTGGGATGCTATGCTAAGGGATCCAAGACTGCGGTTTTCACCATTAAGGGTGCCAAAGGACCTTGCTGAGCGGTGGGAGGATGAACAATTAAAACTTTTGAACGATGTTGGTTTTCCGCAGTTCATGTATCCAAATGCGGAAAGGCTGGCATCACTGGAAGGAAACTTTTGCTTAGATCCCAAAGCAAGTTTTTGGAGAGAAAGTACAATAGACAAGACTAAGCTGTCACTGGGAGATGTATTTTCTTACAGGGACAGTAACCCCTTGAAGAAATCTCTTGCCAGGTTAAATCTTCACAGTAATGCCACTGGATGCAATCGTAGGTCAAGTATTCATTCCAGGAGGGCCTCTTACAACAACATTGCAGATAGTTATGAATGGGGATCTTTCAGTTCTACAGGAAGCTTGAGTACTTCCAGGGAAAATTCTTATACAAATGATTTTCCCTTTAACTTTTCTGCAGCAAACGGTAATTTGCCCCACTGGCTCAGAGAAGCAATTTTTGCTCCTCCTTCAAGGTCAGTTGAGCCAAATCTGTCTGCAGCTGTTTCATTGAGTCCTCATCCAGAGATGTTTGGAGCTTCAGAGCATTGCTTCAATGCTGGTAAGTCATGCTTTCTGCCTCAAAATAGGTTAAGTGGTTTGAGAACGACTGAGCTACATTTGTCAAATGGTTCTCACTGTTCAACCTATTCAAGAAGAAAATTTGGGATGATGAAAATGAACAAATCACTGGAGCAACATGTCAACAAACCAGATGACTTGATCATTATTGATAGTGACACATCTTCTGAAGAGACCATATCTGATGATCACCGTCCGAGCTCGTAGCTCTGAGCAATGTATTTTCTGTTTTTAACCCTGTTTAATATCTGTTGTGAGCTGTAGAAAAGTTTTAGGGGAATGTACCATAGTGTTGTAGGCTAGCAATTTGTAAATGTAGGAGATCATGTGACCTTTTGCTAAATGAATGTTGATTTTAAATTTCACCGAATTTTTCAGGGCTTCCTAAATTTCAAATGCTTAGCATTTATTTGAGATGAAAAAAAAAATGACAAAATGCACTATTTTATAACCAAGTATATACAGATGAGAGGTAAAAGGAAGGTTGATGTAAATTTTCTAGTATGATGGAGCCAACTTTATTGGATGACTTATAATTAAGTTATCCATAGCCATCATCCAGGATTCTCCGTCATGTACAAGCTGAAAATGAATCAGAAATCATGAACAAAGAATTGGGTGTCAATCTGGCATCTTAGAAGGATGTGGACTCTATTTGTAGTGATAGCGCAATGCTTTCCTCTCTGCATTCTTGAACTGTTTCACTGGTGGTGTGGTTAAGCGATTTACCATAATTTAGTGACTCGTGACCGTGGATGATATGTAAGGAACTCTGTACCATTCTTAATGCTTCTAGCTCTGCTGAAACCTCTTTCATTGTTGGTCTTTTCTTCCCGTTAAGCCTCAAGCATCTCATTGCAAGATTTGCAATGGCAAGAATGTCATCTTTCCTTGCTTCCTTAGCCACAGTGTCATCTAAAATTGCAGAAAGTTGGTTCTCTTTCATCAGAGAAATGAATTCTGCTATCAGATTCTGGCCCTCATTTTCTAATAATGAAAGGGGTTTTCTCCCAGTAATGAGCTCTACAAGCACAACCCCAAAGCTATATACATCACTTCTATCTGTAAATTGACTGGACTGGAAATACTCAGGATCTATGTATCCAAAAGTTCCTCTTACAGCTGTGGTCAAGTGAGTATTATCTAGTGGGAGTGATTTTGATGTCCCAAAATCAGACACTTTAGCACTGTAGTTGCTGTCCAGGAGTATGTTGGAAGGTTTTATGTCTCTATGGAAGATAGGAACAGAAGCTGCAGAATGCATATATGCCACTGCTCCGGAAACCTCACATGCAATTCGGAGGCGAAAGTCCCATGAAAGGGATGGCTCAAGCTCTTTCCCATGAATGTGGTCAGAAAGTGTTCCGTTGGGAATAAATTCATAGACCAGTAACGGAGCTTCTGTCTCAAGACAACATCCCAAGAGTCTAACAATGTTCCTGTGGTTAATCTGGGACAGAATGACCACTTCATTGACAAAAGTCTGTATCTGGTTCCTTTCCATCTCTTTAGATTTTTTCACTGCAACTATGGTTCCATCTGGTAACATTCCTTTATAGACTGTGCCATAGCCACCCTGACCAAGGAACCTACTCTGGTTGTAGTTATCTGTTGCTCTTTTCAGCTCCTCTGCTGTGAAAAGCTTTGTCTTCTGTCCATTTGCATAAGATGAGACTTTCTCTTGTAGCAAGTAGCCACCGTTTTGCTTGAACAGCTTTTCCTTGCGAATATCTTCTCTCCTTTTCTGTATGCATTGATATAGCCTATAACCAAGAAGAAACAAACAGAGAAAGCCTGCACCAATGCCAACACCTACAAATACAGAAACAAAGGCAGATTTTCATAATCAGGTGGAATAATTGCAAGAAATATCTCTATGCTTACTCTATCAAAGATTCAAAGTGAGAAAAATTCTTGGCATGGTGTCATCAGTCATCTTGCTGTGAACTATATAACATTATGTCTGCACTTAGATATGGCGAACACAATAAAAACTAAGCCTTATCTTATTAGGTGGTATTAGCTACATGCTATGACTGTGCTAAAACCCAAAATTTCAACAAAACTATATTTAATTTTTATGGGGTTAAAGACGAATATACCTAATGCAGCAACCAATTTGGCAGGGAATTTTTGACCATGAGATTCTTCACAGTTGAGGCCCTTGAGGCTTGCATTTGTAACCACTCCCTGGGAACAGGTACAATAGAAACTCTCCGGGTCCTCTTTGCAGCTCTTGCCTCTCAGCGGAACTAACAGGGGCGTCCTGGCTGTAAGGTTCAAGCTGCTGTTTGCATTTGGAGTCTCTGGCAACTTATTGGCCTCTAGTATACTTTGTTCATCAACACCAAAAGCCTTTCCTATGGAGTTAACCGAGTCACCATCACTCAGCGAGTAGACCAGCAAGGAGGTGACTCCTCTTGCCGTCTGGTTTGCGGTGGGACAAGCACACAGCATAGGAACTGTGAGCTCAGCACCAATGTCAATGTTATAAGGGGCATAGTAATTCTGACCCATCAATGCCTGGCATGTGGTGAGGCCTTGGTAAGTTGTGTTTACCAACTCAAAGTAGGTGTCATCCTTCCTGACAGTGTAAAAAGCATTATGCTGGTATATATTTCCAGAACATGAGCAAGACACAGGAACAATGATGCTTTTGTTGGTAGGAATCTTGTCATTGTTTGAGATCTTGTTGATTGAGGCTATGGCAGATTCTTCAGATCCAAGAAGATAGGCAATCCTTTCAGGGCTGTCATAGGAAGGTTCGGACCTGAAAACTAAGAAGGAAGTGCATGACTTTTGAGAGCCATTGCAAAGGTATCCTTTTGGTACAGAAGGGTTGATAGAGCAGTCATAGACAGTGTCATTCAGGAATACTTGTTGGCAGTGAATTGATTGAGGAAACAGACATAGGAGCAGGATAGTGAAGATAATGCAAAGGTGATGAAGCCCCATGAGCCTTTCTTTAGAGAATACAGGACCATAGATGAGTTCCACTTGTTCTTTCATGTTACCAATTTTATATAACTTTTTATGTCGGTAAAAAAATTTTCAAAGCTACAGTGTGAATTTCAATTTTCACAATGTGAATATCAATTTTCAATTTGTATTAATCCTCCATGAACTTTGGACTAAGAAGTATGTAGGCACTGGGCAGTGTTGTTTCTGTTGTTTCCTATCCCTTGCCTAAGCAACGTGATAATACTAACTATTGGATCATTCAAAGTTGGAACAAATTTGACTTATCCAAAGTTGGAACAAATTTTCCTTTGTGTTGATTCCTCATTGGTCCCTCTAAAGTCTTTGTCAATTACTTCTAGTAACAAAATTTTCTTCTTGTTGAACGCCCTAGGATTACAACGTGAATAATTGTCTTGGCTGAATATTCAGCATAACAAGTCAAAAGATGAAACAGTATCAACACCTTGCAGTCAGAATCAGACTGGCTCTTAAACATTAAGTTCGTTTATCGTGCTTCGTGTTAAATAGCACTGTTCTTGTATAATGACTTTAGGATGGCTATTGTTAATCCAAGAAACTTTCGTCAATGACAATAAAATACTAATTTTGAAAAAGGAATAGTTAAGCTCCTTTTTGTTGTCATTGGAAACCGTATTTCATCTAAACATGAAATTTAAAGAACGAATTTAGATTGAGGTAGAAAAATATGGCATTAAATTTGACTGGGTCTCTTGTTGAAACTATGGCCTTGGATGTCTGATGCCTTCAGCATATCAAGGTTCAGGATTTCAGACATTATTTTCCAAAGCTTTTATTGCAGTATTTTATTTGTAAAATAGGGGTTAAAGTATGATAAGCCCAATGCCGTTAACAATGCGTTCCCCATGTACAATTTATTTCCCATGCACTGTACGCAGCTTATGTTGGGTTTAGTGTAGACAGGCTTTAACAACATAAGTCCTTTTTCATAGTTTGACTCTTAGGGAGCGTTTGTTACGCGGAATCTTTTTATTTTCCCGAAAATGTTAAAATATTTCTATATTTGGTAGGAGGATTGAAGTAACATTCTTAAGAATATTATATTTTCGGAAAGGAGTTTGACTCCCAAAATATTACCACCTCCCCCCATGGGAATCCAACATTCTCATGGGAAGGGAATATTTGCCATATAAAAAGACCAAAATATCCCTATCACCACTCAAAGCCATCGGCCACCGATCACCGCCGTCGGCCATCCTCCGCCGTCGGTCGTCGTCGCCATTGCCGGCCATCCTTCACCACCATTAGTCGCCGCCGCCGCCACCCTCGCCACCGCTGGTCACCGCCGCCGTTGGCCACCCGCCACCAAATTTCACCGCTTGGCCGCCGTTGCCCACCCTTCGCCACAGCTGGCTGCCATCGCCATCACTGCCCACCCTTCGCCACCATTGGCCACCGTCGCCGCTAGCCACCGTTGACCACCTGCCGTCACCGGCCACTGTTGGCCGTCGGCGGCCACCCTCAACCATCGTCGGCCATCGCTGACCAACCTTTGCTGCCGCCACCGCCGGCCACCCTTCGTCACTGCCGGCCACCGTCATCACTGTCGACCTCCACCTCCATCAAGAGTAATTTTGGAAATTTATCAAATATTCCCGAGAATTCAATTTGTATATCAAACACTCCTAAAATATCATACCTGAGAAAGTTATTCCCAGAAATAGCATTACTGGGAATCCTATTCCCAAGAATGAAAAATCATTCCGTCTACCAAACGTCCCCTTAGGATTTTATATCCCTTACTGAGGAGCTTATAGGGAAATAGGGTTATATATGGCTACATGCAGATGGTTAGGTCTTTTCTCCGTTTTAGGCTAGACCACGGGCTCTAAAATTTACTAAATTTTAGCTAATCTACTTAAGTAACGTCAATTGATTATGAAAATAAAACTCTCCACATACTTATCTTAGTACTAGGTCTTTTTCTCTAATTTTATTACGTAAAGTAATGTATGAGTTATTAATATTTAATTCCAAAAACGACCTGGATCACACACAGAAGTATTAAGTATCTAGTAGTTAGAAATACATGTTAAGAGAGTGAAAAGTATAATGGAAATTATATATATTAACTGCATAAGAATTTTAGAATTTTTTTTTTTTGGTGAAGAAGAACTTTACAATATATAAAATTAATTAAGTGGGATAATAATTTACTTAAATCAAAATTTTCAAAAATAAAAAAATATGTATTATTACAAGTTAATATGGCCAAGAAAATTTCTTCTAGCGCTAAACCAAAATTATTTACTCTTATATATAGAGATGAACTTAGTTTGATTAGGGGTATTTAAAAGTGAACTAAATTGAAGAAAATCGATAAAATTGACCCAAAAACTCAAAAATTGATAGAGAATTAATTAAATTAGTATTTATTTTTATTTTAAAAAATTGATCTATATATATATAAACAAAAAATTTTGTTATGCCTTGCATATGGATAAAAATACCTCACTTCAAAAATTCTGTATTTATTTCTCTATAAATGTTTGCTTTACTCATCATCAAGAACTGAGCGATTTATTTGGTTTTCAATTTACTCGGTTTTCAATTTACTCCTAATCTAGGGAAATACCCGCGTGCTTCTGCTACATGAATAATGCAAAACCTCAGATTTCCAATTTATTTTGGATCACATGACTCGTAGATTGAGTAGTCGGAAGAGTCGTTTTCTTTCATTGGTGGGTAGAGTCACTTTAGCTGAATTCACGCTGGCTACAATTCCCGGTTACATTATGCAAACTATTAAGCTACCTAATATTGTATGTGTGAAAATAGATCATATTTGTAGACAATTTATGTGAGGATAATTCGAGACTAGAAGGAAGGTTCACCTTGTTAATTGGAATAGGGCGTGCAGTCCTACAGAAGAAAGAAGTGGAAGGCTAGGATTTAGGAAAGCTATAGAATTGAATTTGGCCTGTATGATGATATTGGCATGGGGGTATTGTAAGCAAACATGATTGTTTATGGGTTAAGATTATGCAGAGTAATATGGTTGCTTGGATAATATTATTCCCAAAATTTTTTTTTAAAAAAAATGAGGAGGCTATAATTGTCCAAAAATATTTCAGAGATTGAAACCCAAAAGTGCTATATTTTGAGGGATTAAAAATATATTTAAAATAAAATTATTTATGTACCATCACTTAATATTCTAAACTTTTGGGAGAATTAGTTACTAATACGCTATCTAAGCTTCCTTAACTAAGAAGTCAAGATCAATAATCCTGTCTCATAAATTTTGTAAGGCATAGAAAGGATGTGGGTGAATATTATATAGTTTACTAGATTAGCAAACTGTTAACGTTTCGACCTGCCGCAAAATAACTGATGATTTTGAATTTCAAATTTTGAATAGAAATAAAAAATGATGTAATTCACAAATGAATGATTATATAAAGGATGACGGGAACATAAAAATGCTGATGTCAATTTTCGGCTATGTAAAAAACCATTTTCTAATTTCTAATAAAACCAATTTAAACTGATAATCTGGTGGAAAAATATTAGTGTTATTTATCCTAGACGAACTTAGAGGATACATATTCATCCAAATGCTAAAAATGAAACACAAATCATATTCAACATAGAATGGGGTATTAATGTAGAGCCTAGAAGGATGTGGTCTCTATTTGTAGGGATTGCAAGCTGCTTTCCTCTCCAGATTCTTGGACTGTTTCACTAGTGCGATGCTTAAGCGAATTTCCACCATTTGATGATTCATGATCATGGTTGACCTGTAAGGAACTTTGTATATTCCTCAATGCTTCCAGCTCCGCTGAAACCTCTTTCATCGTTGGTCTTTTCTTCCCATTAAGTCTCAAGCATCTCATGGCGAGATTTGCAATGGCAAGAATGTCATCTTTACTTGCTTCTTTAACCACCCTGGCATCTAAAATTTCAGAAAGATGGTTCTCCTTCATTACAGAAATGAATTTTGCAATCAGGTTCTGACCCTTATCTTCTTCTAGGAATGAAATGGGCTTTGTCCCAGTTATGAGCTCTACAAGCACAACCCCAAAACTATATACATCACTTCTATCTGAAAATTGACTTGATTGGAAATACTCAGGGTCAATGTACCCAAAAGTTCCTCCTATAGCTGTTGTTAAGTGAGTCTCATCTTGTGGCACTGATCTTGATGTTCGAAAATCAGAAACTTTGGCACTATATTTACTATCTAGGAGTATGTTAGTGGGTTTGATGTCTCTATGGAAGATGGGAATAGAAGCTGAAGAATGCATGTATGCAACTGCCCCCGCAACCTCACATGCAATTCTAAGCCTACTTTCCCATGAAAGTGATGATTCATGATCTTTAGTATGGATATGTTGTGAAAGTGTTCCATTTGGAATGAACTCATAGACTAGTAGTGGTGCTTCAGTCTCAAGACAACATCCCAAGAGCTTGACAATGTTCCTGTGGTTAATCTGTGACAAAATGACCACTTCATTAACAAAAGTGTCAATCTGGTTCCTTGCAATCTCTTTGGATTTTTTGACAGCTACTATGGTTCCATCTGGTGACATTCCTTTATAGACCGTGCCATATCCACCCTGACCAAGAAACCTACTCTGGTTGTAGTTATCTGTTGCTGTTTTCAGCTCCTCTGCCGTAAAAAACTTTTCTTTTGTCCATTTACATAAGATGAGACTTTCTCTTGTAGCAAGTAGCCACCATTTTGCTTGAACAGCTTTTCCTTACGAATACTTTCTCTCCTTTTCTGTATGCAGTGATACAGAAAGCCTGCACCAAAGCCAACACCTGCAAATACAGAAACAAAAGCATTTTTTCGTAATCAGGTGGAATACTCGCAAGAAACATCCTCATGTTTACTCTATCAAAGTGAAAGAAAAGCTTGTAACCCCAAAAAAAAAAAAAAAAAAAGGTGAAAGAAAAACTCTTGGCATGCTGTCATCACTCGTCTTGCTGTCAACTCTCATGTCTGCTCTTAGATATGGCAACACAACAAAAACCAATTCTCATCTCGTTAGGTGGAGTCAGCTACATGCTACAACCCAAAAATTCAACATAACTATATTTAATTCTTGTGAGGGTTTAGAAAATAGACAGATATACCTAATGAAGCAACCAATTTGGCAGGGAATTTTTGACCATCAAATTCCTCACAGTGGAGCCCGTTGAGGCTTGCATTTGCAACCAGTCCCTGGGAACAGGTACAATAGAAACTCTCCGGGTCCTCTTTGCAACTCCTGCCTCTCAGTGGAACTAACACAGGCGTCCTTGCTATAAGGTTCAAGCTGAAGTTTGCATTTGGTGTATCTGGCAACTCATTGGCATCTAGCGTTCTTTGTTCATCAACACCAAAAGCCTCTCCTACGGAGTAAACCGTGTCACCCTTGCTCAGTGAGTAGACCAGCAAGGAGGTGACTCCCCTCGCCGTCTGGTTTTCCGTGGGACAAGCACATATAGCACAGGAATTGTGAGCTCAGCACCAATGGCAATGTTATTTTGGGGAAAGTAGTTCTGACCCATCGATGCCTGGCAGGTGGTGAGGCCTTGAAAAGTTGTGCTCACCAACTCATAGTAGGTGTCATTCTTCCTGGCAGTGTAAGGAGTGTTATGTTGGTAGATATTTCCGAAACATGAGCAAGACACAGGAACTATGATGTGTTGATTGGGAGGGATCTTGTCATTGTTTGAGATCTTGTTGATTGAGGCTACGGTGGATTCTTCAGATCCAAGTAGGTACGCAATGCTTACAGGGTTGTCATAGGAGGGTGTGGACCAGAAAACTAAGAAGGAAGTGCATGACTTTTGAGCGCCATTGCAAAGGTATCCTTTTGGTGTAGAAGGGTTGTCAGAGCAGTCATAGACGGTGTCGTTGAGGACTACTTGTTGGCAGTAAGGTGATTGAGGAAACAGACATAAGAGCAGGATTGTGAGGAGAATGTAAAGGTAGTGAAGCTCCATGAGCCTTGAAGAAGACAAGGCCATAGATGAGTTGCACTCGTTCTTTTATGTCATCAAGTTTACATAATTTTTAATTTTAATTTTTCATGTTGGTACAAAAATTTTCAAGGCTACAATGTATCAATTTTCAGTTTGTCATCCTGCATGGGAAGCAGACAAACTACTAAGTTTCTTTGGACTTGGCCACGATTAACTTTGGACTATGAAGTTTGTAGGCATTAGGCGGTGTTGTTTCTGTAGTTATCCCTTGCTTGTTACCTTTGCCTAAGCAACAGGATAGGCAATACTAACTATTCGATCACTCAAAGTTGGAACATGTTTGGATTATTCGAAGTTGTAACAAATTTAACGTTGTGTTGATTCCCCATTGGTCCCTCTTAAGTCTAGAGTCAATTACTTTGAGTAACAAAATTTTCTTCTTGTTGAACGCCTTAGCATTTCAACATGAATAATTGTGTTGGTCATCCATTTGAAGTGTCGGAGTTCAATCAACCCTTTTGGCTGAATGTTCAGCAAACCAAATCAAAAGATAAAACAATATCAACACCTCGTAATCAGAACCAAACTGGCTCTTAAACATTGAATTCGTGTAATGTGCTTCGTGTTAAATAGCACTCTTCTTATATAAACGACTTTAGGATGGCTTTTGTTGATCCAGGAAACTTTGTGAATGACAATACTAAAGTTGAAAAAAGAATAGTTAAGCTCCTTTTTGTTGCCATTGGAAACAATTTCATCTAAACAAGAAATTAAGAGAGCGAATTTAGATTGAGGAAGCAAAATATGGCATCAAATTTGACTATGGTTCTCTTAGCTTGTTGAAGGCTGAAACTACGGCATTGATGTCTGACACCTTTTGTATACCAGGATTCAAGACTTCAGATGATTTTTCTTTTTTTTGGATAAAAGAAGAATATTATTAAGAATAATATAAGAAGATGGGAGAATAAGAAATCCTTCTAACAAGATCAAAAACAAACAAAAGATAAATAAAAAGAATAAACTATCTATGAAGCATAGCTTTTTAATCACCCGACATGTTTGAGAGGGAAATTCCTCTAAAAAGATAACGAACATTACATCAAATAGAGACCAACTACCTAACCCTATCCTACTAAATATGCTCGTCTAGAAATCTATTATTGAAGATGCCAGAATTATGCTCCAACCAAGTACTCAAACAGTGGCATATATGGTATATTACCACAAAGATTTGGCTTTCTTTCTTTTCCCACCACTAGCAAAACTAATCAATAGGAATTGATCTAAGGTTGTAGGGCACACCTAGCACTTCTCAAAAATGCTAAACAAAGTGTTCCATAAAAAGTCAATTTCAGAACAATGCAAAAGCGGATCAATCCGTATTTTTATTTTATTTTATTTTATTTTTTCGTATTCATATTTTCATAAATGTATATATATTAAATAGAAAATAGAAAATAGAAAATATTTAATTAATTATTTTGAGAGAAAGCATAATTTTAAATTAATTAAAAACTATCAAATCGTACAATAAATTAATTTCAAGTTATTTTCTTTCTCATTATTTCCTTTTCGTTCCTTTCGTTATCTATTATCGAAAATATTCTAAAACTTCATTTTCAGACAATTTAATTCTAAATTCTTTTTTTTTCCCTCAAATTTTTATGGTAGTTGGTATGTGGATTTCAAGACAGCACCTCCCCTAGTGTTAAGAACATACCCCTTGTCATGCGGTAGCTTACATGCAAGCCTATTTAAAACTTGATTGAAACCGTCATTCTGGTTGAGTTAGCACGACGGGGGATCTTGGCCAGGCGCTCTTCTGCTTTCTTGCATGATTATGATATGCATTTCCAAAGTTCAAGTATAGCTTAAGAAACTGCTTTTTAATTCTAATTTTATGTGAAATGTGAAATACATTGCAGCCATTGGTTGTAGTTCTTTTTTGGCTTCTCTCTACGGCCCCCATCAAGATTCGGCCACCTTAAATTGCAAAGGTGCCCTTGACACTGTTGAGACCAGATTGCTATAGGACAACTCGCCCAAATATTATGATGAAACAATTGGTTGATACATTGGGAAACAGACCAGTAAATGCCAGACCAAGTCTGTTTCAAGTTAGTTGGTGACTAGGATGATGCTAGATGGCCCATCTCATTTAGGTACTATAGCACTAGAAAAAGACAAACACCTAAAGACTTTACTCAAGAGATCAAATTCATGGATTTTGTGAGTTATTATCTTTGTTGATAAATTTTGACATGCTATGACAGTATTAATAAGTGGGGATTGCAATGGAAGAAGAGCGAGGGGATTGTTCCTTTTGTGAAGAGCATTTTTTCTATGTCTAGTAGTGCAAAAGAAAAATAGAAATGATGTTTGTACTCGTTGAATTGTCCGACTCATTATCCTACTCACTCAAGAAAAGAAAGCTATTAAATCAAAGTGTATGACATACTTCCCGAAGATAGATTCCACAATTTCTTGCAAGGATGTGTCGGGCAATGAGTCTCAATTTTTTTTTTTAATAAAAAATGTTTAGGTGAATTTGGCATCAATTATCTTATCAAAAGAATTGAATTTGTATTCTTGTGAGATTTGATCCACTTTCTTACCAATTGTACCAACTCTTATTAATAGTAAATCTTAATTTTGTGAGTACAGATATCATACTCAGAAAAAATTTTGCATTCTCCCAAATCCTCAAATTTTAAAAAATTAATAGTCAAGAACTCAGATAACTTTGTAGACGTTATAAACATGCATTCCACAAAAGAAATCACATGACACATGACATGAAGACTTAGGAAGCTACATATTAGTGTACGCTATCCACCTCACTCTTCTTCCTTTTCAGTCCCCACTTATTACTTTTTATCACAGCATGTCAAAATTGATCAACGTACAGAGGCAAAGCTCACAAAGTCCATGAATTTCATCTCTCGAATAAAGGCTTTAGGTGTTTGTCTTCTTCCAGTGCTATAATAAATGAGATGACCTCATTCAACATCATGCTAGCCACCAAGTAACTAGCAAGCAACAAACTAGGTCTGACACTTTTAGGCCTATTTCCCAATGTATCAACCAAGAGTTACACCATAATATTTGGGCCAATTGTTCTTTAGCAATACGGTCTGAGCAATGTCAAGGGCATGCCTTGCAATTTGAGTTCACTATATATATATATATATATATATATATATATATATATATATATATATATATATATATATATATATGTGTGTGTGTGTGTAAAATTAACATAAAAATATAAATATTAAATTAAAAGAAAGGAATAAGAATTTTAGTGTTAGCATAAAATTTATACATATATTAAAATACACTTATTGATTGTTATAGAATTTACATTCATATAAATATAGAATACCAAAAGATTAAAGCAAAATCTTATAAAGTATAGTTAAAAGCATTTATAAAATAATTGACATTGCACATATCAAGTATGAATATCACAACTATTTTAAAGTATTCGTTCTACATAAAAAAAAAAAAATGTAGCGACCACCACAATATCCACAACCTATATCACTTTTCACATATAACACTCATTTTACAATAAAAAAGTTAGTCTCTTACGCTGTTTGAACTCCATAATTGTAGCACAATCATGCAAAAAAAAGTAGAAGAATGCCTGGTCAAGATTCCCCATTGTGATGATTCCATCATGATGTCTGTGAAAGGTACATGGCGAGTAACAACATAAGCCCATATTAGTTGTCGAATTATTAGGATTTAAAACTCCTAATGGGGCGCCTTTACGATTATATATATAAATGCTTAGGGTTTGGGGGTAGGGTAGCTCGAATTCAATCCAAATCATATAGAAACTGAAAATCAAATAAAATTGAAAAAAAATTGAATTGGATTGGATTAATTTTTATTTTTTTAAGATCAATTGAATTGAATCAAATTTTGGTTTTGATTCCAAAAATTGATTGGCTGATCAAAATCAAATAATATATATTTTTTTAAATTCATACTTTAACTTATGATAACTTTAATTTATCACATAATTTATTATTTTGATGTCATTCTTAATTAAAAAATTATTTTGTACGTATTACATGATCTATCATTATTATTTATTTTTATTTGATCTTTTTATTGAGTTAATTTACTTATAATTTATAGTTTAAAATATTTTGGATAAAAAACCAATCAACCCAACCCAATTTAACTGATAAAAATTAGTTCGGATTGAATTAAATTCAAAATTTAAATTAAACCGATTTAAATTATATTATTTGGATTGATCAACTTTTTAACTTAAAACTAAACTATGAACATCCCTAATTAGGTCTTTTCTCTGTTTTTTATAATGTAAACTATTGTTTCGTCTTGTTCAATGTATATGTTATTAAAAATTAAGTCCAAAATCGATTTGAAAACACATAAAGTATTAAATAAATAGTAATTAAAAATAAATGTTACGAGAGTGAAAAATATAGTGGAAATTACATATTAATTGCATAAGAATTATAAAAAATTTAAAATTAATTAAATGGGATAATAAATTACTTCAATCAAAATTCCAAAAAAAAAAAATGTATTGTTTCCAAGTTAACCGAGTTTGGGCAAGAAAATTTCCAAGTAACACAGAACTTGTTTACTTTTAAATATAGATGATAGATTTAATTTCGATATATTGTTAAAATAAAAAAATCAAATACTAATAATTAATTATATATTATTATGTCATAAAAATATTATATTCTTATAATGATAATTTTAAAAATATATAAAAATAATATATTGTTGTAAAATAATAATAGAGATAATTGAGAAAAAGAGGAAAAAGAGAATTATATTATTAATATTATCACAAGTGTCATATATGGAGCATCCAAAGGTTTATTTATAGTCAAAAGGTAAGAGTTACAAGATAAGATCAGATAATAGATTTTGAAGATAATGATATAGTCTATCTAATCAAATCTTAATCGAATCAAACTAAAGATAAGGACATCCATATTTAAATAATATTTCATAAAACTTCCCTTTGGATGTCTATCAGGGATATATCTCGTTAAAATCTTGTTAAAAAAATTCATTGGGAAAAAATCTTAGTAAAAAAAAAGGGTACAATATCCTCACAATAAAGCAAACGGATGATGGCCACAATAGGCGGACAACAGAAGCACCAACAGGGAAGAAAAATCACATAGCAGCTATGGCAAAGGGATGTCCTTATCTTATTAGTAGTATATTTAGGAATAATTTAAAAAATGTCCTTTACCACTCAAAATCTATTTTTCCCCCCTCTAAATTGGGTCTATTAGAGAATAAGATACATTTTTCATCCCTTCTCTTATTAAACTTGTGTGAACCTTCAAACACCATTTCCTTTCCATTTCATTCCATTGTTTATCAAACTCTGAATCTTACACTTTGTTTGGATTGGAAGAGAAAATGGAAAGAAAGAAAATGGAAGGAAAAAAATAGAGAGAAAAGAAAATAAAGAGAAAAGTTAGTTTTCTCTCCTACTATTTGGATGAAGAGAAAATGGAGAGAAAAGAAAATGATAGATATTCTTTCTTTTGTTTGGATTGAAAGAAAAGTGAGAGAAAAGAAAATGAAATTCTGTTAAATGACATTTATGCCCTTATAATAACTTCACATCTAATTTAATTATTTATTTGACTTTATTTTATATCTCTAAAATATTTCTTAGTAAATAAGTAAAATAAAAATCTTATAACAAATATTAAGAATTATTATAATTTTTTATTTATTTGTTGTCACTCTTCTAAACTAATTTCTTTATCTCTTGTATAAAATGTCTTTAATCAAATGATTAAGTTAAACTAGTATTTAATTATGGCTTCTACGACTATCAAAATTTAATTAATAATTGTAACTATTAATTTCTAAAAATGTCTACTGTCATGCATTATTGTCATGCATTCCTACATATCTCTTGCTTCTCTTATTTAACTAATATTTATTAATTAGTTAAATGATAATAATATAACATTGGTCTTTACTATTGATCATATTATCATTTAAATTCATCAACTTTAATTACAATAAAATTTGATTTTGGTTTTTTTTTTTTAATTACTTAGTATTACCACATCTTTATTTTTATATATAATTGAACAATTTAGTAGAATGATTTAATTTTTTTTTTTTTTTGAAAAAAAAAACGACCTGCTTCCAGTGCAATATCGCATCTTCGACAATATCTATAATTCATTGTATACCCCAATAAAACTAGACAAGTTAATATTAAAAATAAAACTAAAAACTTGATAAGTTATAACTTATTATAAAGCATTTACTTTTATGACAATAATAACAACATAAATACAGGAATATTTGAATTTTGTCATACAACATGTACATCATTGTCCAATAAATTTCTAATGTTAACATCCTCTAACTCAACTTAAAATAAACACTAGCATTCCTAAAAATAAAATTTGATATAAGATATTAGTTGATTACTTGATTTAGGAAAGATGATAGTTGCACATTATCTAACTAATAACAAAGATATATATGTTACATTAACAAACATGTTTCTACATTATATCATATGGCTTTAGTTCCCAACACAGTATATTTCAAAGGAACATGTTCTAGCGAAGTCCAAGTACTTGTTAGGAACTAACAAAAAAATATACTATTGATCACATCCTAGTTTGTAAAGTATATCCTATTGACTATATATTACTCAAAAGCCATGAGTAGTTCCTCTTTTTTCCTTTTTTCCCCCCTAATAAAGTATCAATAGTTGTTCAAAACAAAACAAAAGGAGTCAAAAAATAATTGGGATGCTGGCAAGATATAAACAACCTATAAATAGAGACATTCATATGCATTTCGCTACTGCTTGTAACATCTACTATAATCCTTGCTTCAAAAACTTTAGCTAATACTTCAACTTCTGCACAAATATAAGAAACAAAAATATAAATAATTTTTAAAATATAAACCAGAAACTAAAATGTATTAACACTAAACTATAAATCAAACTTTTGCAAATAGCAACACACAAACAGTAGTTATATAATTTAGTAGGGAAGCAACAAGAAAGAAATCAAAATATAACCAAATCAACAAAAGCACTAAAAACTAGCAGACTGCAAAACAACTTGATAACCACATACCAAACATGAAAACAAGAAACCAGCCTGCAATTGAATACGCTTATACATCAAATATCGGCAACAACACAAACAAAACAGAAACAGCAAGATAAAAATCAGAACAGGAAAACAAATTACAGCATAGGAAATGAATAGAAACAGCTGCAGTCTCACAACATCCTTTTCTGAGCCACCACCACTTAATAACTAAAGAAGGAAGGATTGATAAACTATTATTCATCCTTATTCTGTAGTAGAGAATAAGTATCTTCTCAAATGCTTTATTAATCTATCTTCACTTTCTCAAAGCTGAAGGATAGGATTGAAGCCCCTCCACCAAGCTATTTTTAATAAGCTTATACTTAATAGATAATATAAACCCCAAATTTCTATCAACTACTAAACCATATCATTATTTAAAGTTGTCATGTTAAATAAAAAATAAACAAAATTAAAATTGCTATAAAATTATCTATATACCTACATTAGTCAAAGACATATGAGAGTACCATGCTCTTCATTGTTGCCCGGCTTCAGCCATCATTCGAAGAAGAACCTCAAGTCGCAGTTCAGGAGGAATTCCAAAAAGTTGTCGTTTCTTCTGATCATTGATACATAAAAATTGATAACACTGCATGCAATAAGGATCTAACGCACCTAATTCAGTCAACATGCTCCACACATCTGATTCACTATAATGGCCAGGCCTGCTTTGTTGCAAGACTATTAATTCTTTTTCAGCAATATCTAGCTGTTTCTCGGCAACTGCAATTTGCCTTTCAGCCACTGCAACTTGCCTTTCAGCCTCTTCAGCTTGCCTTTCAGCCACTTCATGTAGCTTATGTGAAACATAGTTGCCATCTTTTATAGCATCAGCTAATACATCAATTCCTTCTACAATCCTCTCATATTGAGCCTCCACTATATCAATCATTTGGGCCTTACGCTTTGTACCTCTTGAGGCTGAGGTCCCATCTGTTTGATTTGATTGACCATAATGAGGACTAAATGATTCCAAGTTAGCAACAGAGGATGGGGTGTCATTTCCCATGTTAACATCTATATTAGGCATCCCCCCCATTTCAAACGAGTCATTCAAGTCAATGGGTTCCCTTTCCCATTGTTGTAATTTTTCTTTTGCAGTTGTGGCCCTTTTACCAGTAGCTCTATCAGCTCCAAATAGCTCTTTCAATGTGTCATAATGCTTAATTTGCATCTTTTTCCATTTCTCTGCATGTGGTTTCTCCTGTAAAAAATGCTCAGATAAGTAAGTATAATAAACTTGCCTTTTGAAAAAAGTAATAAAGATGAATAAGTAATAAAAATAATGTGTAAATTACCCTAATGAAATCCTCCCAAACTTCTTTTTCAGCTTCAAACTTTCTAGTTATAGGATTCCATGAAAATCCATTCAAACTGTTAAATAGGTCATATGCCTCAGCAAAATGATCTTTCAGAGTTTTCATTCTATTTTTAATGTGCTGCTTGGTAATGTGTGAGCCAATTGTTACACTCAAAACCTTTACAACATTTGCATATGCTTCAGTTGTCCATGAGCTGTCATGTCTATTACCTTTCATTGCCTCTTCTGTCAATGCATTCAATAACATAAGATCCATATCATCATTCCATCGTAAATTATCTTTAGAAGGTTGGTTAGGGTCGGTAATTTTCTTTCCCTTTGGCATATTTCTACCTGCAATATTATCTAAAAAAAAACACATAAAAGAGATGTATAATAATCATACTTTCAACTACAAAGTATATCAACATCATGTAGAAAATAAATATTTAATTAACACATTTTGTAATCCCAACCAAACTACTAAAAATATTTACATTACCATAAATACATAAGTAAAAACACTGCATAACACTTCAACATTTAGATATAACAAAAATATAATGACACTTAATTTTGGTAAGCATTCCACATTTCAATTGCAATGCTATCTCAAAATTGTTGCTTGTCTATAGTCCTCATCATGTTGTTGTTGTGACTGTGGTCTATCTATGTCATGTTGTATCAGCTCTCGATCCACTTCAGCAATTAAGGATTCATCAATGTCAACACCCATCAGAAAGTTATGCAATATACAACAAGCCAAGACTATGTCTGTCATGATTTCAAATGAATAATATGGCTCAGTGCCTCTAGCTATAATTGGAAATCTTTTCTTTAGAACTCCAAAACTCCTTTCAATGACGTTTCTTAATGAAGCATGTCGATGGTTGAATAGTTCTTTAGAATTTTGTGGCCCACACATTGAATACTCTTTCAAATGATATCGAACCCCTCTATACGGAGTGAGTATCCCACGTTTTAACATAAATCCAACATCTCCTAAATAAAACTTTCCTACAACAATTACATATGGATAATATGAATTAGTATATTACATAATCTGATCCTAAATTAATGTTCTATGTTATAGAATGAATAAATTATTTTATTACTGACCTTCAGGAATTTGAAGTGAATCTTCCCTACTTAAAGCATCTTTAAAATTCTCAAGTCAGATGCTATTCCTTCCCAGCCAGATAACACATATGTGAATTTCATATCAAAATCACAAGCAGCAAAAATATTTTGTGTAGGATAGTCTTTTCTTCCACGAAAACGAGGGGCTTCTCCCCTTAGCACCTTTACATGAATATGTGTTCCATCTAAAGCGCCAATGCAGTCCTTTTTTAATCAACATATTGAGATGTTAGTAGTATACTTCTATTAAAATTTTATTTATAACTACGTACTTATAACTAACTAAAATAAGAAATAGGCACCTTAAAAAAAGGATAAAATCTGCTATTGTTAAGTATTTGTGAAGGGACATCCCTACCAGAGGGTTGCACAATAAACTCTTCCTCTAATGAAATGACAGCACGAAGGACATTGTGAAAGTGCCGACTAATTGTCTCCCCTGAGCAATGGAAGAAGAAAGACACAGTTCTATTTTTAACATTATGACCTATAATGTGGAGGAATTTAGCAATTTGTTCTTCAACTGTAGAGCGTCTTGAATCCTTTACTCTACCGGTTCCTCTTAACTTCTCACACAATTGCATAAATGCTTGAGGACCCATGCATATGACATCCCGACATTTTTCTGTCTCTAATAATTGTCTCATTAATTGAGAACACCTATGTTCTCTTTCAAAGTTTTCATCAATAATTTGGCTTGGTTTAAGCCTTGACAATAATTGCAATGAATGTAATGCATGCACAATATAGCATAAAAGGGCTAAGGTACAGATATGTTGCCTCTTATCTAAGTTTTCTCTCACATGATTTAAGATTTGCATTTGAGAAAGCATTCCAAAAGTTGTCACTTGTTTCATTTGCAACTCATGGTGATTTATGTCTTCCATTCCATCTTCAAATTCCACTTCATCAATATTTTCAGAATTCATCTATATATATACACACGAACATTAAACCTTTAATATGTATTATGACATTAGGAATCAAAACCCACAAATAAATGAACATTTGCAATTACTAATATCACAATTCAAGAAATAGTGATACCAACAAAACATTTAAAAATGAAAGCATTATGTGTTAGATTACACTAATGGCAAAACTAATATTTTTAAAAATTGGCTATAGGAATCATATTAGATAATGTACTATATATGTAATAGTCTATGCGCATATTGTCTTGTACTTGGATGGATTCCAAAAATTTTCTAGTAATAGTAAATTGTACACATGTACCTTCTATTTTTGAGTAGTTAAGCTTCAATTCCTCAATGAAAGACTTTAATGCCAAAGGCCACACTATTATAAAATGGAAACATGAATGATAAATTAGTTGCTACATTTATAAATCATACCATAAAAGAAAAGGCATGAGAAAGGGGAAAGGAGCATCCACAAATAACCATAACTTCCGAGAAATATGTATATATTTGCAGGTATCCCAAACTAGAGATAAGAATAAGTAAATATTTATGATTATGTAATAAGCAATATGTGCTAAAAAAATGAAGACCCAAGAGTGACACAAGCACAACTGAGTCAATGGCAAAAAGCAACCAAGGAAAAATAAAACAAATGAGAGGGGGAGTACCATAGAGGGAGCTCCAATTTGGCTATATTAATCCTTGCTACATGTTGTTCATGCCACAAACACTTTAACTTCCTTACTACTTCTATTTTTGGCATAGTGCCAAAAAGTCATATGCCCCAGTAGTAGAAAGCAACAAGAAGAAAGTAAAGGGGATACACACCAAAAAAAAAAAAAAGAAGAAGCCAAATTACTATTGGGGGAGAGGAAAAAAAAAAAAGAGTTTTAGTTTCCAATATAATGTTTCTAATCACCAGATTGTTTGTCTTGTTGCGCTAGTATTGGAAGATAAGATAAATAAGTAATCAAGAACACTTGTACAAATTCAGTAGATAAATCATAAAAACACTGTTACTTATGACATCCAAGAATTGTGAAATTGACACAAATTTCATATAATCAACATATCACTAATTGATAAAGGCAAAAATTGATTAATTTTTCAAAGACAACATCAAAACAATAGTGTTTTGCAAATCTAATCCTTGAGTTAGCAGGCAAAGAGAGGTGGCTGTAGTATAGTTGGTCATTGAATGAGACCCCACAACAACACTCCAACAAGTGATAAAATATGGACAAACAAGAACTTTCAACACTCGAAAACTATAGCAGCAAAGCTAGATGGTAAACACAAAATGATTCATGTTGAATGCTACTTCATGAATATAAACACAAAATGCTACTTCCAACCTACCTCCATAATCATAAATACCCCAAATCAATCAATCTAGACCACCCAACAAGAATATAAACACAAAATGATTCATGTTGAATGCTACTTCATGGGGTTCCTATGAGAATGACCCATCTTTTGTTTGCCATGAGGCAATCCCAACTTGTTAGTGAAAAATAGAACAACACAGTTGTTGGTGACAGTTCTTTACAAAGTAGTGTAACATCATTAGACATTATGGAAGATTGTGTAATATATTTCAAGCCATACATGATAGACCTTGCTTATCTACTTATGTTTAACAATTAAAATCAACATTTGACATGTAATAACAAACAACAACGAAAATCAACGTTCAAAAATCATCCCTTCTATGCCACAGTAGAGTTCCATACACTAATATAAGTAAAGTCATGATAAAATAATAATGGCGAAGTCATATAAATCCAAAATCACTCACGAGCTAATAGAAATTACAACAAGAAAGGCAAATGTCACAGTAGAGTTCCTATGCAAATGTTGGGATTGCAACAAGAAAGGCATGTAATGTAATTAATTATTATTCTGATCAAATACTTAATATTGTAAATTACATCAAAAACCAAAAACATGAATTTAAATTCAACCCAGCCAAAAAAAAAAGAAAGAAAACATGGGTTAATGAAAAAAAGCAACGAACCTAAAATGAGAAGAAAAGGATGGGTAGAGTCTTTACTTACATTATTGTCTCAGACTTCATAAAAAGGTAATCAAGTGCTCATATGGAGCCTTTCCTTGCTTTCATCATGGTTATTCATGCAAAACAAACAAATGGGTCCCGTCAAAGAAAAAAGAAAAGAAAAAGAAACCAAATGGGTCTTTGAAAAGGAGAAAAAGGTGGCAGATTGAATGCGTTACTTACCACATATGAGAATCAGAAGGTTGAAAAAGAAGAATCAAATCCAATTTTGTGTAGTTGTGAGATAGAACAAACAAGTGAGAGCCAAGTCCATAGATAACATCATCATCATCATCTTCTTGGTGGTGGTTCTGCTACAGGGACACTGTTATGAGATTAATAAGGAACAAGATCATCTACATTAACATGCGTTGTTTGTAATGGGAAAAGAGCAAGCTATCACAGAAAATCAAAAGCCCTCTTTTGTTTGAATGTGACCATCAGTTTGCAAATAGAAGGTTGAAGAAAGGGGTATTTTTGAAAAGCAAAAGTTAATGTGGACGTTCCCCCCCTTTTCTCCTCATCTTTGCCGAGAAAAAAAATTTGTGGGACCCACATGCCATCTTTTCTTTTCTGCTTATTTTCTTTTGCAAACCAAATGGGCGAAAAGTTCATTTTCCACTCATTTTCTCTCTATGTGTTTTCTTTCTGCTTATTTTCTCTCAAACCAAACGGTGTAGTCTAACCCAAAGCCACTATATTACGGAGAAATTAGTGTATGATTATGGAGCAGCAGAATATGCTCTCCATCGCTTATAAAATAATATGAAATATCATTTGGAGAGAGTGTATCCAACCTTCCGTGCCTTTATTATGCACCTTCCCTTCCCGCGGTTTGGCGCCACGGGGTCAGTAACTGCCACTACTTCCTGTGCCTGACTCGACATTTTGACACGGCACGGGTAGGCAAGCGAGTCGTCGTAACTCGGTCCGGGGCATGCCCCAGCTCCTCCTCGTGCTCTTCCAAGTTCATTCATGCTCATGTCCATTTTTGAGCTCTCTCTCTCTCTCTCTCTCTCTCTCTCTCTCTCTCTGACATTTTGTACGGTATCTGAATGTGGATGTTCCTTTCTTTATCTGCTATTGTTTCGTGATAGTCTTGCCACCTTCAATTATTACTATTTATTATTATTTTCTCTAAATTATGTGTTCATAGTTTTCTATGCATTCAAGAATCTTTTTGATTGGAGTTTTTTTTTTTTTTTAAATCTTAAGTTGATAATTTTGGCTCTAGATTTTGGTATGTCCGTTTCAATTCAATTGTTGTCCTTGGAATCTTCTGGCGATAATTGTCTCGCACACCAATGACAATTGTTGAAGAACTTGGCCATGGCCAAAAAAAAATCGAGGAAAGATAGAAAGTAAATTTGTTGCTTGTGCTAGAATGAGAAAAAAAGTTTCACTGGTGATATCATATGTGATTACATGTGGCACATACAGACTAAGCTGACAGCCTATGTTCACTATCCTGTGCCCCAATGTATTGGAATTGGCTCTAGTTCTGTTACTGAATGACTGCACAAATTGCATCCTTAAGAATATTCTTTGATAAACTTCATGGAGGTAAAAGTCAAACGATTTGCATACTTCTTTCAAAACGAAGCAAAAGTAATATAAATTGAAAACCCAACCGAGCCAAACCAATTAAAGTCCGTACAATTTGGTTTGGTTCTTGAGAATCAACCAAACTGATTTGTTGATGGTGTGCAAAAATTGACTGGTTTGGTTTAATTTGGGTTTTTTTCCTCAAATTGGACCCAACTGTGAGCACCTCTAGATTTGATAAGTGTAAAACTACCTTTTTCATACTGTTAGCCAATTATGTATTGTGACACTGTTAAGATTATTAAACCTTGGAAGTTAAAAGTCATAAAAATGTAAATATAACTAGTTAAATTGCATTAAAATTAAGTTCAGAAGACTACCTTGCTGAATGCTGAGTGTTGAGAGGGTGAACAATTAAAACCTTAGAAAGACATCGCTGAGAGAAGCAGTTATTGCTCCTCCTTCAAAGTCCATTGATCCAAAACTTGCTTTGACGCTGTTAATTAAATCATGCTGTCTGCTTCAAAATAGGCTAAGTGGTTTGAGGACACATGAGCTAGCTATATATGTCAACTGGTCTCACTATTTGGCCTATTCATAAAGAAAAAATGGGATGGTGAAAATGAACAGGTCTCTGGCACTTAATGTCAACAACCGGATGAATCGATCATTATTAAGAGTAACACATCACTCTTCAGAAGAGACCATGTCTGATGATCATCGTGCTAGCTTGCAGCTCTGAAGTATTTTTTTGCAGTTGATAACTGTTATAAGATATAATAAAATTATGGTTTAAAGATGCTTTTAGTCTCTCAAAAATATAAGCACTTTCTAGTTTTATTCCCCTAAAAACTTTTTGTGCAGTTTTAGCCCTCTAATTTTTAAATGTTAACACGATTGGTTCTAAACATTAATTTGGTTTTGTGAAGTAATGATGTGGCAAACAAAGATAAAGCCACGAGGCAATGGTGATGAGGAACACCATTTGCCACATCATCACTCAACATAATCAAGTTAATATCAAGGATCAATTGTTGTAGTGTTAAAAAAATGAGGGGCTATGATTGTCCAAAAAAGTTTTAAGGGATTGAAACCCGAAAGTGCTATATTTTGCGAGACTAAAAATATATTTAAAATAAAAATTATTTGTGAGCCATCACCTAATATTTTAAGCTTTTAGGATAGTTAATTACTAATATGGTATCTAAGCTTCCTTAGCTAGGAAGTCAAGATCAATAATCCTGTTTCATAAATGTTGTAAGGCGTAGAAAGGATGTGGGTGAATATTTTATAGCTTACTAGAATAGCAAATTGTTAACATTTCTAATGACGTGACCTGCAGCAAAATAACAGATGATTTTGAATTTCAAATTTCGAATAGAAATTTCCAGGGCTTGAAAATGCTTAACATTTATGTAAGTAAAAAAAAAAATGATGTAATTCACAAATGAATGATTATATGAAGGATGAGAGGAACATAAAAATGCTGATGTCAGTTTTCTGTTATGTGAAAAACCATCATTTTTTAATTTCTAATAGAACCAATTTAAACTGATAATCTGGTGGAAAAATATAAGTAGTGTTATTTATCCTCGGCGTACTTAGAGGATACACATTCATCCAAATGCTAAAAATGAAACACAAATCATATTCAACATAGAATCAGGTATTAGTGTAGAGCCTTAGAAGGATGTGGTCTCTATTTGTAGGGATTGCAAGCTGCTTTCCTCTGCAGATTCTTGGACTGTTTCACTAGTGCCATGCTCAAGCGAATTTCCACCATTTGATGATTCATGATCATGGTTGACCTGTAAGGAACTTTGTACATTCCTCAATCCTTCCAGCTCTGCTGAAACCTCTTTCATTGTTGGTCTTTTCTTCCCACTAAGTCTCAAGCATCTCATGGCGAGATTTGCAATGGCAAGAATGTCATCTTTCCTTGCTTCTTTAACCACCCTGGCATCTAAAATTTCAGAAAGATGGTTCTCCTTCATCACAGAAATGAATTTTGCAATCAGGTACCGACCCTCATCTTCTTCCAGGAATGAAATGGGCTTTTTCCCAGTTATGAGCTCTACAAGCACAACCCCAAAACTATATACATCACTTCTATCTGAAAATTGACTAGACCGAAAGTATTCAGGGTCAATGTACCCAAAAGTTCCTCCTACAGCTGTGGTTAAGTGAGTCTTATCTTGTGGGACTGATCTTGATGTCCCAAAATCAGACACTTTGGCACTGTAGGTACTGTCCAAGAGTATGTTAGTGGGTTTGATGTCTCTGTGGAATATGGGAACAGAAGCTGCAGAATGCATGTATGCCACCGCTCCAGCAACCTCACACGCAATTCTAAGGCGACTTTCCCATGAAAAGGAAGACTCATGGTCTTTCCCATGGAGATGGTGTGAAAGGGTTCCATTTGGAATAAATTCATACACTAGTAATGGACCTTCAGTCTCAAGACAACATCCCAAGAGCTTGACAATGTTCCTGTGGTTAATCTGTGACAAAATGACCACTTCATTAACAAAAGTCTCAATCTGATTCCTTTCAATCTCTTTGGATTTTTTGACAGCTACTATGGTTCCATCGGGTAACATTCCTTTATAGACCGTGCCATATCCACCCTGACCAAGAAACCTACTCTCGTTGTAGTTATCTGTTGCTCTCTTCATCTCCTCTGCCGTAAAAAGGTCTTTTGTCCATTTGCATAAGATGAGACTTTTTCTTGTAACAAGTAGCCGCCGTTTTGCTTGAACAGCTTTTCCTTACGCATACGCTCTCTCTTGTTCTGTATGCTTTGAAATAGCCAGTAACCCAGAAGAAACAAACACAGAAAGCCTGCACCAATTCCAACACCTGCAGACACACAGAAGGAAAATTTTTCATATTCAGGTGGAATACTTTCGAGGAACATCACTATGTTTACTCTATCAAAGTGAGAAAAAATCGTGGCATGGTGTCATCACTCATCTTGCAGTCAACTCTGTAACGTTATGTCTGCATTTAGCTATGGTGCCACAACAACAACCGAGCCTTATTTCATTAGGTGGCATTACATGTTATGGTTATGCTAAAAGCCAAAATTTCAGCAAAGCTATATTTAATTCTTAAGGGCTTAGGCAAAAAGTACCTAGTGAAGCAACCAATTTGGCAGGAAATTTTCGACCATCCGATTCATCACAATGGAGCGGGGGCCCCTTGAGGGTTGCATTTTCAAACAGTCCCTGGGAACAGGTACAATAGAAACTATTAGGATCCTCTTTGCAACTCTTGCCTCTCAGAGGGACTAAGATAGGCGTTTCAGCTATAAGGTTCGGTGTCTTTGACAATTCGTTGGCATCTAGCATACTTTGTTCGTCAACACCATAAGCCTCTCCAATGGAATTAACCGTGTCACCTTGGCTCACCGAGTAAACCAGCAAGGAGGTGACACCTCTTGCCATCTGGTTTGCGGTGGGACAAGCACATAGCACAGGAACTGTGATCTCATCACCAACGGGCAACTCATAAGGGGGATAGTAATTCTGACTCATCACTGTCTGGCATGAGGTGAGGCCTTGGTAAGTTGTGCTTACCAACATAGAGATGTTGTCACCTATCTTGATACTGTAAGGAGCGCTATGCTGGTAGATACCTCCAGAACATGAACAAGACACAGGAACAATGATGGATTTATTGGTAGGAATCTTGTCATTGTTTGAGATCTTGTTGATTGAGGCTATGCTAGATGCATCAGATCCAAAAAGGTTTGCAATGCTTTCAGGGCTGTCAAAGGGAGGTTTGGACTTGAAAACTAAGAAGGAAGTGCATGACAATTGAGGGCCATCATTGCAATGGTATGCTCTTGCTCTATCAAAGTTGTCAGAGCAGTCATAGACAGTGTCGTTGAGGAATGCTTGTTGGCAGTTCAGTGGTTGAGGAAACAGACATAAGAGCAGGATTGTCAAGAAGATGTAGAAGTAGTGAAGCTTCATGACCGTGTCTTTAGACAAGACGACCATAGATGAAATGCACTTACTCTTATATGTAATCAATTGTACATATTTTTTTAAATTTAATTTTTACGCTGGTAAAAAATAAATAAATATCAATTTTCAATAAGCAGACAAACTACTAAGCAACAAGAATATAGGCAATACCGGTCACGACTGACGCAATGCCGGTCAGCAGCAGCAGCATTGCCCTTTGGACTAGAGTTCGTAAGCAGTGATGTTTCCGTAGTTTCCTAGCCGTTGCTCGTTGCCCTTGCGCTAGGCACCAAGAATATAGGCAATACGGCGTATTGAATCATTCAATGTTGGAAAAAATTTGCCATCGTGTTAATTCCCCAAATTTCCCTCTCCCTCTAAATTCTAGAATCAGTTACTTTGAACAACAAAGTTTCTCGCTGTTGAAAGCCTGGATCTATTTGGTTTCTGTTTAGGCCAGCTCTCTGGTGAAGTTGGATAAAAACACTTCACCATGAAGCTCTGATGTGTATCTAATGGGTATAGGACATGTGTACCAGATGGGCTCCACATGAAATGAGCCTAAATTTGTCGGGTCATTCTCCGGTAAAGTTTAAAAAAACACATTACAGTGAAGTTGTATATTGTATCAAATTAATAAATGATATATGGAGTTATTTAACTGAGCTGGTTGTTGTGTTTTGGACTATAGTGGAATGAAATGTAGGATGGAGGATACTACAATAGGATTTTTTGACAATCAATTTTAAACCTTCTCCTCCTCCTCCTCCTCCTTCTTATTCTTTTTTTTTTTTTTTAAACAATCTTCTTTTGAGTTCTTCCTCCCCTTTTTCTTCCTCCACTCTTCCCTCTTCCCTCCCCTTCTTCCCCCGACATCCAGCTGTTCATCACACCACACCACACTGACATCCAAGCATCACCGCCACCGCCGCCTCCGTCCACCCCTCTCTGTCTGCGACATGCACAACGCCACACCAGGATGGGAACGCTGCCACTGCCTCCATCCACGATGTGTTAAGACTGTCAATCACCACCTCCATCGTGCTGCAGACATGGCTGTGGTCGCCACCCCTATCTTCCCCAACCACTGCAACTAGACCGCCACTCCATCTTCTTCCACATCTACAACCCATACTACCATACGTGACCGCCACCACCACCTCATCTTCCCCGACCACCATTGAAAATAATAAAACCAGAACACAAAATTGCAGTCACAACCAAAATGTATTAAGAATACTATAAGTTCAAAATAGCACCATCAAAATAAAATTTTTGTAAATCAAAAAAATAAAAGGAAGAAAAAGGATCTGAAACAAAACAGCGATCCTTGGGGTTGGCAACTGGGCAAGGAACATGAGCCAACAGAAATGCATTGGTCAGTAGGGTGCCTGATGAGAAATATTTTTTGTATCATTGGGGTAGGTAGACATCTTGGACACTCAGAGATAGAAAGGAGAAAAAAAAATTATAAAAGAAAGTGAAAAGAGTGAAATGATTGATGGAGAGAGAAAAAGCTAAGAGAGGGTGTTGGAGTATTTGGATTTTGGGTATGTACAAATAACATAACCCGGTGCCTGATCGATTGAGACTGATTTGATAGAAGAGGAGTGGTAAAGTGAGAGAAAAAAAAGAAATAGGTAAAAATATTGTGAGGATCACAATAGTCTCTAAGAAGTGAACTCCATTTTTTAATTTTTCTTGTCACTGAGGCTAAGATACATGTGGTTGTTTTATTCATCCACGTCACAACTTCATTGTGAATTCCAAAATGTCACTTCACCGGAGAAAGCACCAAATTTGTCATCAAAACTTAAGACAATGTTAATGAATCTAATTACCATTAACAATAATAGTATTAATAAAAAAAAGTGAAATATGTTGGTTTTTTCAATCAGCCCTGTTCTTCCCGAAGAACCTGAGAAACCGTCGTCGCCCTCCTTGCCATGTCGCTTCCATTGTACCACTTTCACCGCCAGACATATAATGTGAAAAGGATTGAAAGAGAAGCATAAATTTGAATATGAAAGAAATCCGTTATATACGTACTAAAACAATGATAGCAAATATCATAATACTTTTCAAATCATAAAAATAACTAAAGATCCATAAATCAACACATGAAATCTCTGCTCAACAACACAATACAATACAGGGAAGAGTTAGCACGGCACGCTCAGAACGACATTGAGAGCAGATCCGAAGACGAAAGCAACGGCGGCCGTAAAAATAGCAGCGGCAAAGGACGGCAAGATAGCTGCGGCATGGGCGGTGATCGGATCTCCACCAAACCATCCCTGCAGCGCCACTCATACACGATGGGCACAGAGAAGCTTCTCTGTTCATACTTTTCGAATTTTATTTTTTTTTTAAATTAGCTTTTTTGGTTTTTAGCAAGATGCAAGAAGCAAGACATTTTAGCAAAATTCAAAACGCAACTGGTTTTGACTTTTTACCCAGATTCAGAACGCAAGATTCAAACTTTTCATCCAGAGAAGCTTCCAGTCATTTAGCAAGATCCAGAACACAAGTGAGCTGGTCTTTTTCTTTTTTTTTTATTCAAATTTAAATTAAAACAGATCACTTCATTTACACTGTTTAACTCTTTATTGAGTTCACATTTGCCCACTCGCCGTATATAAGATTATTATTTAGCCACGTGCGTACTTTACAGTGAAGCAGAAAAAAAAAAAAAAAACTTCACTATGGCATGCACCTGTTTATTTCTTGTTTTTATTTTATATTTTCAGTTTTAACTATAAAAATATTATCTTATTTTCTATTTTTATAATTATATGAAGAAAATATTGAGAATAAAAAGCTTGCTTTTATTTTTACTTATTATTTTTTTCATAAAATTCTAAAAATAAAAAGTAAAGTAATATTGTTGTAATTAGAACTGAAATGATGGACAATAAAAACCAAGCCCGCATTTCAACAAGAATAATTGTGTTGGTCATCCACTTGAAATGTCAAGAGTTCGATCAACACCTAGGTTAGGGGCGTGCATATACTAGTTTAAATGGAATCCGACGTTGACCTAATTTTTTTATTAATTCTTTTTTAGCTCAAATCAAATATGATAATAACTTGATCAATGATTTAATCAAATTGGGTCAATCCGATATTTAGTAAATATATAAAAATTTATGTATTATATATAGTAAAATTAAAAAATTTTAAAAGTCAAAAAAATAAAATATAAGAGATATTTTATAATATATATTTTAAAATAAATTATATTAATATAAAAATAATATTATATTATATAAAATATATCAATTAAATTATAAAAATATTATAATTTATTATTATTTTTTTAAAAAAATATAAGTTATAAAAAATATTGGACTTTAAGTTAGGTTGGATCAACCCTAACTATGTCCCAAATCCAATCCCAAAAATACATTAAATAAAATTTCATAAGATAAACCTGGCTCAAAAAGCTTCAAACTGGGTCATGTACATCCTAACTTTGAGCTGCTATTTGTTGCCATTGGATACTGTACTTCATTTGAACATGAAATTAAAAGAGCGAACTTGGATTGAGGGTGTTATTTTTTCATTTACCCCGCCATTTGATTTTCGTTACTAAACCCCTGCACAACCAATCAGACTTATCCAGTTGTTTCATCACTATTTCATACCAAATCTTCTCGAAACATACAGCACAACTCTTTACTATTAGCAAAATATGGTTCGCTTGATTGACTTTTTATTTATTTTTTATTATGATATGAATTTAATTTTTAAATTTTTTTCATTAAGAAAATCTATAAATATATTGTAAACGTTCAATGAGCTCAAACCCTAAATTAAAACAAACCTTTATCTCAACATAAATTTTTATGTACTAAAAAAAAATTGACTGAGTCTTTTGTTGAAAGTTAAATCTACGATCTTAATGTCTGACAGTCTAACACCTTTCGTATGTCAAGGTTCTAGATTTTAGACATTATTTTCCAAAGCTTTAAGGGATCGATTAACCTTTTTATACATTTTAATTATATAAAATAGAGAATAATTTTTGTATATTAACAATATAAATTAAACAATAATTTATTTAGACTTATTCTTTTTCTCATCATTTTTTTCGTATAATTATCTATCATCGAAAGTATTCTAAAACTTCATCTTCTGAAATGCATTACATTTTAATTATAATTTTTTTTCAAACTGATATGGCATACCACTCCTTATTTTAGGAAAATACTTCTTATCATGCAGCAACTTACATGTAGAGCTGTCAAAGTGGGCCTACCATAAGTCACGGGCCAAAACTAATTATGCGGGTTAACTTATTTTTCAAGTGAGTTCTAAAGATATCAACCCGACTCAACCCACTTGAGCTAGTGGGTTAAACGAGTTGGCTCACAAGTCCAAAAAAAAAAAAAAAAAAAAATTGGCTCACAAAAAAATTAAAAAATATTAAAATTAATTAAAAAATCAAAAAAGGTTAAAAAATTAAATGAATTGTATATATATTGATATCAGTAACTTTGATTTTACAAAAATCAAAAGATATTATGCAAAACAAAAAGAACAACATACAAAATTTAACACAACAAATGAAGCTTTACTAATATAGTAACAATTAATAATCTATAATTCTATCAGATAGTAGTTAAAATTAGTTAAATATAATAATTAAACAACTTCATAAGATATTATATACTATACATTATAGAGTGTAATTACTACTTATTCGTGTTATCCATTATTTCTTATTAGTGCTAATTTTTAAAAAAATAATAAAAAAGTGGGTCAACCCTCTTCCAACCTTGTCAAACCCACTTAATCTGCGGGTTATACAGGTTGGGTCAAATTGACCTACTTTTATATAAGGTAAAATTTTGCTAACTCAATCTATTATTTTAGTGGATCGAGCCAAGCTGGCTCACGGATTGCGATCCACTTTGACGCCCTACTTACATGCAACTCTATTTAAAACTTGATTGAAAACATCTTTCAGGTTGAGTGGGCCATATTTCTTCCACCTCACACACACTTCATGATGGGGTTATCACAATGGGGAGATCTTGGCCAGGCACTCTTCTGCCTTTTTGCATTAATATTACGCTATACAATTGTAAAGTTCAAGTAGCTTAGGAAACTACTTTTTAATTCTAGAATGAGTGCTCTACGTGAAAAGTGACATACATTGAGGATATTTGACGGTTGCAGTTCTTTTATGGCTTCTCTCTCCGACCTCCATCAAAATTGGAGGCAGGCCCTTAAATTGCAAAGTGCCCTTCACATTTGACCAAATTGCCATATAAACATATGTTGGATAGATATTGGCATCGGGTATCTTATGAGTACGGGATTAAGAAATTTTGCCAAAATGAAGATATGAGTACGAAAGAATATATTATATAAAAATATAATGTGATATAATAAATATTAAAATAATTAAATTATATGATAAATTTAATTTTCATTAAAATAATCTAAAGAGATATAAGATTTGAAAAGATGAAATAATAATATATTTTATTTAAAAGTAAACCAAAAACAGTTTAGTTTTAAAATTTGATATTTTGTAAGGACTAATTTGTATTTAAATGATTACTCATTGCAATGTTTACTCGACAAATACCCGATTAGTATCCGTACGGCGACAATCTAGGAATAGTAATTCTGACTCATCACTGTCTGGCACGAGGTGAGGCCTTGGTAAGATGAGCTTACCAACACAAAGGGGGTGTCACCTCCCTTGAGACAGTAAGGAGCGCTATATATGGTGGTAGATACCTCCAGAATATGAACAAGACACAGGAACAATGATGGATTTGTTGGTAGGAATCTTGTCATTTTGTTGATTGAGGCTATACTAGATGCATCAGATCCAAAAAGGTTGGCAATGCTTTCAGGGCTGTCAGAGGGAGGATTGGACTTGAAAGCTAAAAGGAAATGCATGACTTTTGAGGGCCATTGCAACTGTATGCTCTTAATGTATCAGGGTCCCCAGAGCAGTCATAGACAGTGTCGTTGAGGAATGCTTGTTGGCAGTTCAGTGGTTGAGGAAACAGCCATAAGAGCAGGATTGTGAAGAAGATGTAAAAGTAGTGAAGCTCCATGACCATGTCTTTAGACAAGACGGCCGTAGATGAAATGAGCTTACTCTTTTATGCAATCAATTGTGCATTTTTTTTTTAAATTTAATTTTTATGATAGTAAAGAAATTTCAAAGCTACAATGAAAGTATCGATTTTCAATAAGCAGACAAACTACTGAGTTTCTTTGGACTTGGTCACGATTAACGAAATGCCTGTCAGCAACAGCACTGCTCCTTGGACTAAGAAAATATCACCTTACTTCCTATCTTTAGAATTTTGTAAAAGAAATACTGAGAATAAAAAAAGGCTTGTTGTTGTTTTTATTTTTATTTCCTTCATAAATTTCTAAAAATAAAAAACAAGGTGGCATTTTTGTAATTGAAATTAAAATCATAAAATGAATCAAGAAAGGAAAATAAAAAAACCAAAGCCGTATTTCAACATGAATAATTGTGTTGGTCATCCACTCGAAATGTCACGAGTTCAATCAACCCTTTTGGCTGAATATTCAGCATGCCAAGTCAAAGATAAAATGGTTTGGATGGCTTTTCGTAAATCCAAGAAAATTCGTGCGTGACAATACTCAAGTTGAAATGGAATGGTCCGGTCAAAAAAAAAAAATGGAAAAGAAAAAAGAAGAAGTTGAAATGGAATGGTTGAGCTCCTATTTGTTGCCACTGGATACCGTATTTCATCTAAACATGAAATTAAAAGAGTGAATTTAGAATGACGAAGCAAAATATGCATCAAAGTAGTAAAATATGGCTCACTTGGTCGAACTTTTCATTTATACATTATTATAACTTGAATTTAATTACTAATTTTTTTTATTGAGGAGTGATCTATAAATAGATTGTAAACATTCAATAAGTCCAAACCCAAAACTGTGGTAAACCTTCATCCCAATATAAACTTTTATGTATAAAAAAATATAACCGAGTCTCTTGTTGAAAGTTGAATCTTCAGTCTTGATGTCTTGTACCTTTCGTATATCAAGGCTCGAGACTTTAGACATTATTTTCCAAAGCTTTAAGTGATCAATTAACATTTTTTATTTTTTAGGTATTCATATAAAATTATTCTCTCTCACCCACACACACATGTAAAATAGAGAATAATTTTTATATATTAACAGTATAAAATTAAACAATTATTTATTTAGACTTATTCTTTTTCTCATATTGTCTTCCTTCTCATTATCTATGATCGAAAACATTCTAAAACCTCATTTTCTGAAATGCATTGCATTTTAATTATAAACTCTTTTTTTTTTTTTTTTCAAACCGTTATGGTAGTTAGTATATGGATTTCAAGACAACACCACTCCTAATTTTAAGAAAATACTGCTTGTCGGTTGTCATGCGGTAAGTTACATGCAAGCATATTTAGAACTTGATTGAAATCATCTTTTTGGTTGAGTTGGCCACATTTCTTCTACCTCGCACACACTTCATGATGGAGTTACCACAATAGGGGGATCTTGGCCAGGAACTCCTGTCTTTTTGCATGATTATGCTATACAATTCTAAAGTTCAAGTAGCATAGGAAACTACCTTTTTATTCTAAAATGAGTGTTATACGTGAAAAATGACATACATTGAGGATATTTGATGGTTGCAGTTCTTTTATGACCTCTCTACAACTTATCAAAATTGAAGGACCTTAAATTGCAAATGCCCTTGACATTGCTTAGACCAAATTGCTATATAACAACTGGTCCTGAGTATATGTTGCATAGGTAATAGTACCAGTACCGGGTATGGATATATGTATGAGATACAAAAATTTTGCCAAAATGAGGGTACGAATACGAAAGAATATATTATGTAAAAATATAATATCAAAAGTAGTAAAATAATTAAATGATATGATAAATTTAATTTTCATTAAAAATATCTAAAGAGGCACAAGCTTTGAAAGGATGAAGTAATAGTTTGTTTTATTTAAAAACAAACTAAGTACAATTTAGTGTTAAATTTTGACATTTTGTAAGAACTAATTTGTATTTAGATGATTTTTACTTATTGTAATGTCTAATCGACAAATGCCCAATTAGTATCAGGACTGAATATATACGCGGCATGGGTACGGTGGCAATTTAGGAGTTTATAGGCCCAAATATGATGAAACACTTAATCGATATATTGGAAAGTAGGCCCCTAAATGCCATGCCTAGTCTGTTGTTGGTTGCTTGGTGGCTAGGATGATGTTGGATAACCCATCCCACTTAGGTATTATGGCACTAGAATAAGACAAACACCTAAAGCCTTTACTCAAGAGATCAAATTCATGGACTTGTGAATTATTGTCTTTGTTGATCAGTATTGATATGCTATGATAGTACGTAATAAATGGGGATTGGAATGGAAGAAGAGCGAGGTGATTCCTTTTGTCAAGAATTCTTTCCTAAGTCTTCCATTCCAATTAGTAGTTCAAGAATCGCTGTAATTTTGTAGATGTTATAAACATGTATTGCATAAAAGGAGTCACTTGACACATGACATGAAGATTAAGGAAGTTTCATATCAGTGTATCTTGTCCACCTCACTCTTCTTCCTTTCCAATCCCCACTTATTACTTTTTATCATAGCATGTCAAAATTGATCAACAAAGGCAAAACTCACAAAATCCATGAATTTGACCTCTAGAGTAAAGGCTTTAGGTGTTTGTCTTCTTCTAGTGCTACAATACCAAAATGAAATAGGTCATCCAACATCATGCTAGCTTCCAGGTGACCAGCAACAAACTAGGCCTGGCACTTACATGCCTATTTCCCAATGTATCGACCAAGAGTTCCACCATAATATTTGGGCCAATTGTTCTTTAGCAATATGGTCTCAGAATATCAAGGGCATGCCTTGCAATTTAGGGTCACCAAGTCTTAATGGAGGCCATAGAGAGAAGGCCATAAAAGAGCCTATGAAGCATGGATATATATACTTTGACCAAAATTTATTTTTCTTTTTAAAAGAAGCATGAATATACATATAGGATACAACACAGATACATGAATATAACAGTATTTAAAAATTATAGGATTCAATACAGCTATAATATAACACATAAAATTAGTATAAAATTAACATAAAAGCAAAAATCTTAAATTAGAAGAAAGGAATAAGAATTTTAGTGTTAGCATGAATTATTGTCATCGAGAAGTCTTATTTAGTGATGTTGTTGGGGATGCCATGACCATCAGTTAGCCTTGTATTAGATTTCTTCTTTTGGGCTTTGGCCCTCAATTGTACCCAAAAAAAAATAAAATTATGTTTATATAAATATAGAAATACCAAAAGATTAAAGCAAAATCTTATAAAAGATAACTAAAAATAGATAAAAGCATTTGTAAAATATCTTACATAATATTGTTCATATTGGGTTAGGGGTTCTATTCCCACTTGCCTCTCTCCTTCCCTCTTTCCGCCAAACTTCACTAAGAACTCCTTAGAACACACACACACACACACACACACACACATATATATATATATATATATATATATATATATATATATATATGACATGATACACATCAAATATGAATACCACAACTGTCTTAAAGTATTCGTACCATATAAAAAAAAAAAAGCAACCATCATAATATTCACGATAATATTCACGATGTATTTCACTTTTCACAAATATATGTATTTGACATGATACATATCAAATATGAATACCACAACTATATATAAAAAAAAAAAAAAAACAACAACAACAACCACCACAATATTCACAATGTATTTCACTTTTTACATGTATATATATGCCATGATACATATCAAACATGAATACCACAATTATCTTAAAGTATTCATACTACATGCAAAAAAAAAAAAAAAAAGCAACCACAATATTCACGATGTATTTCACTTTTCACACACACACACAATATATATATATATATATATATATATATATATATATATATATATATATATATATATATATATATATACCACAACAACTATCTTAAAGTATTCGTATCATATAAAAAAAAAAAGCAACCACCATAATATTCATGATGTATTTCACTTTCACGAATATATATATCTGACATGATACATATCAAATATGAATACCACAACTATAAAAAAAAAAACAACAACAACAACAACAACCACCACGATATTCACAATGTATTTCACTTTTTACATGTATATATTTGCCATGATAGATATCAAACATGAATATCACAACTACCTTAAAGTATTCGTACTACATGCAAAAAAAAAAAAAGCAACCACAATATTCACGATGTATTTCACTTTTCACACTCATTACGCTGTTTGAACTCCATAATTGTAGCATAATCATGCAAAGAAAGTAGAAGAATGCCTGGCCAAGATCCCCCATTGTGATGATTCCATCATGAAGTTTGTGAAAGCTATATGGCGAGCAGCAACTAATTGTTGAATTATTAGGATTTACAACTCCTAATGGGCGCCTTTATGATTATATACATAAATGGTTACGGTTTAGGGGTATAAAGTGGCTCAAATTCAATCCAAATTTTATAAAAACCGAAAATCAAATAAAACAGAAAAAATTTGAATTGGAGTGGATTGATTTTTATTTTTTAAAAATCAATTGAATTAAATCAAATTTCGGTTTTGATTTTCAAAACTGATTGACTAATCAAAATCAAATAATATATATCAAAACCGATTGACTGATCAAAATCAAATAATATATTTATTTATTTTAAATTCATACTTTCTATATGATTTTTAAATTCATATTTTTACTTATAATAACTTTAATTTATCACATAATTTATTATTTCTACGTCATTCTTAATTAAAAATTATTTTATACATATTACATGATCTATTATTATTTATTTTTAATTTTATCTTTTTAGTGAATTAATTTACTTGTAATTTATAGCTTAAAATATTTTGGATAAAAGATCAATCAACCTAATCCAATTTATAAAACTGATAAAAATTAGTTCGGATTGAATTAAATTCAAAATTTGAACTAAACCGATTGATGCGGATCGAGCAAGCATACCAGATTGTACAAATAATAAAGTGATAAATAAGATATCGTTTCCACAAGGATAGATCAAGTACCGAGTAACTAACAGGAATGACTATTTGGACTAGAAGAATAGAATGAGCAGAGAAAATTAAAAGAAATCAAATAAAATAAGAGAACAAAACTGCACTTAAAACAACTTAAATCACTGGGATAGACACTAGGGCTAATTGACTTCACCTAACTACGGATTCAATTACCATGAATCTCAATTATCTAGTTTTTACCTCAATTGATTAATAGTCGGATTCCCTAAACTAATTCCAAGTCTTTCTCAAGGTCAAAAAATTCTCTTTACCCTAAATTGATTGCCTAATCTCTTAGTTACAAACTAATTTAGGAAAAGGTTGAAGCTTTGTTTACAAACCCTATCTCTAGTTATTACAAACCAACAAATTAGTTGAATAGTGGCTAATCACTCAAAAGCATTAGGAACAATCATAAACACTTAATAATCAATATAAAAACATAAATAAAATCAATCCATGACTAACATCATCACATAGTTGGATCCATCAGTTCATGATGAAATCATAAACAACAGAAAAAGTAAAATAAAGAACAAAAGATAGAGTAGCCATAAAAAAGAACAAGGATTCCAATGTCTTGAGGATAAAAGATGTTTCCAACTCTTCACAAAACTCTCCACAATGCCCTTTGAATCTTCAAGTCTCTCTTCTAGGGTTGCCTCCAATGTTTAGACTGTCAAAAGATGTCAAAAAAGCCATCCAAATTCTTTAAATAGTGCCCCAAGATCTTCCCTCGCAAGATTGCTTCGAAAACAAACTTTCCACATTTTTCGCAGCCGCGCTTGAGCGCCCTATGCACGCTTGAGCGTATTCTACTACACCATATACTTGTTCTCTTTGTCTCGGGCTGCGCTCGAGCACGGGGTCGCATGCTGGAGTGTAGTCCATGCTTGAGTGTAGGGTCTCACGCTCGAGCATGCATCTAAAGCAGCAACTCTGCATATTTGCTTTTTTCGCTCACTTCTAGGCTTAATAGTGATCAGAATAGTTAGAATTTGCCCTCGGAGGTAGAAACAACATTGTAGATCTTTGAGTAAACTTTCTAACGCAACAAGAATCACTTCAATTGGAGTTTTGTAGCTTAAGATATAGTCAAAATACTGATGAATGGTCAGACTTGATAGTATCAGAGACAAAATACAACTTCAATCTTGTTTTGGCTTTTTCTCCTAGGGAACTTGAGAATCTGGAAAAGTACTCAACATCAAAGTTGGAGATCTCCTTCTCATCTTTCGAAAGAGTCCTAAATTATGTCAAGTTGACTTCTAGAGAGTTAGATACGAATTTTCTCTTGTGACATGGTCTTGAAATCTAGCAAATGGACTACTTAAGACTCCAATTGAATTCCTCTTCCGCTTGACTGCTTGTACCTAATTAAAATACAATAAAAATATAAATAACTAACCAAAAATATGAGAAAATGACAAACAAACTAGACAAGAACCTAAATAAAAGAAACTAACTAAAAACAACTAAAACACTCAAATAAATTTATGTAACCAAAACCTAAATCTAAATAAAATAGAATAAAATAACTCACTATGGAGAGTTATCACCGATCTAAATTATATTATTTGGATTGATCAACTTTTTAGCTTAAAACTAAATTATAAACATCCCTAATTAGGTCTTTTCCCTATTTTTAATAATGTTAACTATTGTATCGTCTTGTTCAATGTATGCTATTAAAAATTTAGTCCAAAATCGATTTGAAAACACGTATATATAAGTGTTAAATAACTAGTAGTTAGAGATAAATGTTACAAGAGTGAAAAATATAATGGAAAGTACATATTAAGTGCATAAGAATTATAAATTATTTAAAATTAGTTGAATGGAATAATAAATTACTTCAATAAAAATTCCAAAATAAAAAAATGTATTATTACCAAGTTAACCGAATTTGGGCAGGAAAATTTCCAAGTAACACAAAAATTGTTTACTTTTACATATAGAAGATAGATTTAATTTTGATATATTATTAAAATAAAACATTAATATTAATATTTAATTATATATTATTATGTCATAAAAATATTATATTCTTATAATGATAATAATTTTAAAAATATATAAAATTAATAGAAATTTCTCTGATACCTCTATAAAATTTAATGATTTTGGTGCCTTTTAACTAATTGTGGCTAAAAATTTGCCATATATCCAACTAAATGCAATTATTGAATATTTAAATTTATTTTTTAATTATATTTAAAAGTTATAAAATTTTGTGATTAAGTCACAACCGTTAAATAAAAAAAAGATATTGGTACCCTTATAAAAACAAGGGTACCAAAGAAAATTCCAAAAATAATATATAATTAATTGATGATATAAATTATATGTCGATAATACATTAAAAATTAGTTTCCAAAAAATTACCTTGCTAAATGTACAGAGGATGAACAGTTAAAACTTTTGACTGACATTGCTCAGAGAAGCAGTTATGTGGTTTGAGGACTAATGAAATGAGCTGTTACAAATTGTTAACGTTTGTAATAACGTGGCCTGGTGCAAAGTGACTGATAATTTTAAATTTCAATAGAAATTTTTAAGGCTTGCGAATGCTTAACGTTTATATGAGGAAAAAATGATAAAATTCACAAAGAATGATTATATAAAGGATTAGAAGAAAATAAAATAGCTGATGTCAATTTTGTATTATGATAAAACCAATTTTTTGCCATAAAAATAATAGTAAAAGAGAATAAAGAAAAAGGAGAAAGATATGGAGCACCTAAAGGGATATTTATAGTCAAAGGTGAAAGATATAAGCTATAATCAAATAACAGATTTTATCTAATGAAATCTTTAGCCATCTAATCAAATATTTAACCGAATCAGAATAAAGATATGGACATTCACATTGAAATTCAAATAATATTTCATAACATTCCCTTTTTGTGTCCATTAGGAATATGCCTCGTTAAAATCTTATTAAGAAAAAGCTCATTAGACAAAAAATCTTAATGAAGGAAAAAGAGTATAGTATCCTCACAATGAGAATTGTCTCCTTAAAAACCTTATCAAGGAAAGTTTAGTGGGATAAAAATCTTAATTAAGGAAAAAAGAATACATTGTTTCTTGTAACACCCTCCTAAACAAAATACTATGTTTAAATCATAATATCACACTCAGAAGTTGTTATTGTGACTGTCTTCAAACTTTCTTGAACTATCTGGAGATAATATGAAAATAAACATAAGAGTGAGAATTTAAAATTTTCAGTAGGATTCTCTACTCTATCACATAAAGTGTCATCATTATTATCTCTAGTCACTTCGGTTTATTATGAAAAAATATGAACATGTTATATAAATTTTGTAGTTTTATAGTTTGAAAACATATTATCCAAAACAGAATTCATTTTAATCATACACTTGTTAACAAGAGAAAAAATCCAAACATTGACATAATAATATGAATGACAATTAAGTAAGATACATTAATTCATAACAAAATAAGGAAAAATTAAATAACATGCATGAATAAATGCAAATAACTTCTTGATGAGAGTATACTTGTCTTTCTTTAACGTACTTTGCTTGACACACCTAAGTATTATGTATCGCCGTTCCTGCAATGTCTGCTTGTGTCTTTGCCTCTTTTAACTTTCTTTATTTTCTTTCTTTGGCACACATCTAGGCATTACGTATCGCTATCTCTAGAGTGCGTATATCGGCCTGCATTTGTGTGTACTTTAACTTTCTTTAACTTCCTTTTTTTGGCACACCTAGGCGTTACATATCATCGTTCCTAAGGTACAACTTGCCTTTAGTACTTGGTCCCCTAGAGGTGAACAACCTCTCTTACCCCTAGATAATAGTTTGTTTTTCAGATCTGAACTCGTATCTATACATGAGTGATGGGTTTATTTTCCCTGTTGTTCACACTGGTCTATTCCCCTTAAACTTGGTCGAGGGCTAACCCAAACCTTAGACAGTACTGCTCTAGTCTACGCTAGCTGGGTCTTGTTATGCTTCACTTGCTCACACTAGCTGGGTCTCTACTATGCCTCATGTGCTCACGCTAGCTTGGTCTCTGCTATACCTTATAACACCCTCCCAAACACAATACTATGCTTAAGTCATAGCAACGCACTTAAAAATTGTTACTGTTACTTGAGTGGATATTATTTGACAACAACTCTGATTGTCTTCGAATTTTCTTGAACTATCTAGAGATAATATAGAAATAAACATAGGAGTAGGAATTAAAAATTTTCAATAGGATTCTCTACTCCGTCACATAAAGTGTCATCGTTATTATCTCCAGTTACTTCGATTTATTATGAAAAAGGTGAACATGTTATATAAACATTTTTGTTTTATAATTTGAAAATATATTGTCTGAAGCAGAGTCCATTTTAGTCATATACTTGTTAACTAGAGAAAGAATTCGAACATTGGCATAACAATATGAATGACAATTGAATAAGATACATTAATTCATAATAAAATAAGGAACAATTAAATAACATGTATGAATGAATGCAAATGACTTCTTGATATGAGTGCACTTTTCTTTCTTTAACTTTCTTTGCTTGACACACCTACACGTTATATATTACTATTCCAAGGGTGTCTACTTATGTCTTTGCCTCTTTAACTTTCTTTATTTTCTTTCCTTGACATACTTAGGCATTATGTATCGCCCTCCCTAAGGTGCGTATACCGGTCTATATTGGAGCTTTATGTATTGTCATCCTCAAGTACACCCTTTACTTATCTTTCACCTGTACTTGGTCCCTCGGAGATGATGGCCTCTCTCACCGCTGGGTACTAGCCTGCTTCTTAGGTCCGAACTAGTACCTATAGATGAGTGACGGGTTTATTTTTCCCAACACTCACACTGGTCTATTTCTCTTAAATTTGCTCGGGGCTGACCTAAGCATTAGATAGTACCGTTATGGCCTACGCTAACTGGGTCTTGCCATGCCTCACATGCTCATACTAACTGGGTCTTTGTCATACCTCATGTGGTAGCTCCATACGTCTCCTTGCAAGTGCTTATAGCTTTCATTTTTCCTTTCCATATCTTATCATGCATGCAGATACTTTGAGTATTTATGTCTATGTTTCAGGTCATATGTCTCATGCCACCTCTCAAGCATACTTGCATGCAATCTTTCAAGCAAATAAAATTCACATAGCATTTATATTATGATCAAATTAACTTGAATGACATGCGTACTTGCATGTATAACATATTATGTGCATAAGTTTTGTCAGAATTTCGACAGCATAACTGTTCATGTTCGTTTACCCATAAATAGTGCCAACTTCAACAGACAATCAGTCATAGTAGCAGATCAAGTATAATACATTAATCTTTCAATAACTTCATGAATTTGTAACATTTAAATTTTAATTGCAACGTCCATACACATTGGAGTAACTAAACTTTCAATTTGGCAAACTACCTATAGCATCCAATTCTGCCATGTTTTGTTATTTTTGCTATAATTTCTATTTAGCTTATTTGAATCTAAATTTTTTATATGAGTGTTGCTTGTCTAGTTATTATTCTCTTTGGTTCCATTAAGTTTTAATAAGTATAACTCAAGTTATTGAAGATTAATCTTGGTTATTGAAGATTAATCTAGGCTTATTGCGTAGCCAGGCAGATTTACACACTGAAAAGTAAAAATTCATTAAAAATAGAAATCTAATTGGCTTTATACGAAACCTGTATCATTTTAAAGTAACTGAATTAGCTTTTCTTTCTAACAAGTTTCATTTCATTTGAAAACACAAAACTTAGGTTATGAACTCTTAAAGTTGGCTAACTTGAGCTACCATGTTCTAACCCGGTCAAGATATAGGGCCACTTGAATGAATTACGGGGAGTAATAGAGATCAAATTTAACTCTACAATATTTATGTTTCTATATGTAAGCTTACCAAAAAAATTGATTGCACTTAATTTGAAGTTGTACACGGCAAGTTGTGCCCTATAAAAATCACTCTGGTTTGGTCCAAAGGTAAAAATTTAAGATAAATTTTAAAAAATCATATCTCACTCAATACTAATCCAATGACCTTATAATTTATATAGTTGGAGCACTCTAAATGTCTAGATTCATTTAAAATTTATTTCATCAAATTTTGATGGTTAAATGCGAAATCGTACTCTGTGCAAATGTAGATGTCATAGGGTTTTCTCTTCCAACAGATTCTGATTTAGCTTCTCTTTGAGTATTTCATTAAATTACCAACCTAAACTAAGAATACCCATCTTTAATCATTTAAAACATATCATAAAGTCATCAAATAACATTAGAAGGAGAATGTGCAACTCAACCCCAATCAGTCACTTATCATTAAAATCAAGGGAAGAGCAAGAATGCTACCAAAAACTGAAGTTTGAGCTAGAAAGATGAAGGTCATAGGTGTAGAAGCTTGTGTAGGGTGAAAGAGGAAGAAGAAGATGATGAGATGGAAAGCAAAAATGGGGAAAGAGCTCTCGGACTCATTCATGCATGAAAATGAGAAGGAGAAATAAGGAATTGTGATAATTTTATGATACAAGGTGGTTGAACCTATTGGTTCTCATTGGTGGGTGAATTGCTTAGCTTGGACGTTGGCCAAGTCTCCCCTCATTGTGTGGTTGCATGTGGCGCCATCCAAAGAGGAGGGAGTGGCTAAATTTTGGCCACTCAACTTAGGGTTTTCAATGTAAAATTCTACTTATTTGATTTTGACAATTTAAAACACTGAATCTTTATTGATTTTCTCCAAGTCAGCAAAATATTACTAAATAATTTTGCAAGATTTTTGATATGTCTATAAAATCGAATAAATCGATTAATAGTGTGAATTAAACGTTGTGTAAATTTAGGATGTTACATTTAAAAAAAAAATTCTTCAAAGAAATTCATATTCCTCTAAACTTAATACATGTATTTCAGTATTGATTACTCAAAAGTCTATAATGTATCTAGAGTTTTAATTATTCGACAATGCTAATTATACGGAAAAATTTAGGTTGTTACATGCCTTACGTTGTAGCTTCGTATATCCCTTTGCAAGTGCTTATAGTTTTTATTCTTCCTTTCCATATCTTATCATGTGTGCGCAGATATTTTGCGCATTCATGTCGATATTTAATGTCATGTGTCTCATGCCACCTCTCTAGCATATTTGCTTGCATTTTTTCAAGCAAATAGAATTCACATAGCCTTTATATCATGATCAAATCAACTTGAAAAACATGTGTACTTGCATGTATAACATATTATGTGCATAAGTTTTGCCGGAATTTCTGCAGTATAACGGATCGGGTTCGTTTACCTATGAATAGTGCCAACTTCAACAGACAATCAATCATAGTAACAAATCAAGTATAATACATTAATTTTTTAACAACTTCATGAATTTGTAACATTTAAACTTTAATTGCAACTTTCACACACATTGGAGTAATCAAACTTTCAATTCGGCAAACCTGCCTATAGTATCCAATTTTTCCTTGTTTTATTATTGATGCTATAATTTCTATTTAGCTTATTTCAATATGAATTTTTGATATGTTGGAGTGTTACTTGTCTAGTTTTTATTCTCTTGGTTCTATTAAGTTTTGATAAGTATAACTCAAGTTATTGAAGATTAACCTAGGTCTATTATGTAGCCAGGTAGATTTACACACTGAAAAGCAAAAATTCATTAAAAATAGGAACATACTTGGATTTATACGAAACCTATATCATTTTAAGGCTAACTGAACTATATTTTATTTCTAATAAGTTTCATTTTATTTGAGAAAGCAAAGATCATTATGAGCTCTTGAAATTGGCTAACTTGAGCTACACTATTCTAGTCTAGTCAGGACATGGGGCAACTTGAATGAATTACTGAGAGCAACAGAAATCAAATTTGACTCTAAAATTTATATGGGATATTGTCTTATGCATAAGCTTTCTTAAAAAATTGGTTGTACTTAATTTGAAGTTATATAAGATGACTTATGCCCTGCAAAAGCCACTTTGGGCAGATTTAGAGGTAGAAATCTAGGATAAACTTCAAAAAAATCATCTTACTCAATACTAATCCAATGACCTTATAATTTATATAGTTGGAATACTCTAAATATCAAGTTTCATTTAAAATTTGTTTCATCAATTTCTGATGGCTAGATACGAAGCAGTATACTTTGCAAGTATGGACACCGTAGGGTTTTCTCTTCCAATAAATTTTGGTTTAGCTTCTTTTTCAGTGTTTCATTAAATTACTAACCTAAACCAAGAATATCTATCTTTAATCACTTCAAACATATCATAAAGTCATCAAATAACATTAGAAGGAGAAGGTGCAACTCAACCCCAATCAGTTGCTTATCATTAAAATCAAGAAAAAAGCAAGAATCCTACCTCAAAATTGAAGTTTGAGCTAGTAAGATGAAGGCCATAGGTGTAGAAGCTTGTGTAGGGTGAAAGGGCAAGAAGAAGATGATGAGATGGAGAACAAAAATGGCAGAGGAGAGCTTAGTCTCCTCATACATGAAAATGAGAAAGAGAAATAAGGAATTATGATAATTATATGACACAAGGTGGTTGGAGCTATTGGTTCTCATTGGTGGGTGAATTGCTTAGCTTGGATGTTGGCCAAGTCTCCCTTCATTATGTGGCTACATGTGGTGCCAACCAAAGAGGAAGGAGTGGCTAAATTTTGACCACTCAACTTAGGATTCTCAATGTAAAATTCTATTGATTTGGTGTTAACAGTTTAAAACACCGAATCTTTATTGATTTTCTCTAAACTGGCAAAATATTACTAAATAATTTTGTAAGATTTTTTATATATCTATTCTAATTTTTTCAAGTCTAATCTCCCTAACTAATATCTAATTAACTCCTAATTAATCTTTGATTAATCTCTAATTAACCTTGCTTGTGCCATAAAATCGAATAAATTGATTAATAGTGTGAATTAAACGTTTTGTAAATTTAGGACTCTGCATAAAAAAAAATTCTTCAAAGAAATTCATATTCCTCTAGCCTCAATAAATGTATTTTAGTATTGATTACACAAAATTCTATAATGTATCGAAAGTTTTAATTATTCGACAATGCTAGTTATACGTAAAAATTCAGGGTGTTATATTTCACCCCCTCTTCAGAGCATCATTTATGATCTCAAAATCGATGCATTCTAATCTTGTGCACTAGTTTTTTAAAGGAAGAAGTAAGCAGTGATTTGATAAATAAGTATGCAAGATTATCACTTGAAAAAATTTGTTGGATATCAATCTCCTTATTTTGAACATCATGCGTAAAGTCACGGGAGTTTCTTCTTTATAAGATAATCCACATGGCACTTGAACATGTTGATTCATTACCTTCCACATCTAAATAACTTGTTTGAGACTTGCATTAATGTGGATCTAACAGATATCCTGCATCTGCATAGCCAACTAATTGTGACTTAGATTCATATGAATAACCATATATCAATCGTTCCACAAAGGTATATGTTTAATTCAATTCCAATACCTCTTTAGCTAGTTTGGAAAGGAAATATACATATTAATGCACTTAAAGTGAATATTATATCAAGTCATGTATTATTAACAAAATATATAAGTGCTCTTATGGCACTAAGATATGAGACGTCAGGACCAAGATCTTCTTCATTGCCTTCCCGAGGACGAAACGAGAACATTTTCACATCCAACGATCTTACAATCATAGGAGTGCTTAATGGATCTGATTTTGTAATAACCAAGTATAGGAATATATAAATTGTGATGTGCTGCTATGTCGGACCCCGCGAAGCCCCAAGTCTGGACCCTAGGCCTCCTTGGAGGGCTATCTCATTGAGACATTTTCATGGGACCAAAAGTCCCGGTAATTGTTCCTTAGATATCAAAGAATTGAAGAGCAATTTTTAACGAATTTTTGGAGGTTATTAACCATTTCGTTTTCAAGCTTGAAGTTTAAGAAAATGCGAGTTTTCGGAAGTTTGTACTAAAATCCAAAAGTTGGATTTTTATTCTTAAGGAGTTTGATTTTTCCAATATTTTTATTGGATTCAAATGGGGATATTCTCTTATTTACATTTATGTTTTAAAGTTAATGGAGAATAAAATAAATGAGGACATTAACTTAAAATTAAGAAATGTAAATAAGTATATGATGATGTTTGAGAAGTGTTTGAAAAAAAAAAGAAAAAAAAAAGGGGGGATTGGGCGCCTAGGCCCCCAAAGTGGCCAGTGGTCTTTGCAAAAGTGATGCCGCTTCAGGTGGTTGGGCACCCAGGCGGCCAGGTTGCGGCGCCTAGGCGCTGGCTGTGTTGCAGATATGATTCAGCTTCAGGTGGGCGAGCGCCCAGGCGGCCAGGTCGCGGCGCCCAGGCGCCCGCTGGGCGTAATTAAAAGAAGAAGCTCGAAGCTTCTCTCTCATTCTTCACCAACCTCTCTCTCTCTTCCTTCCTCTCTCATCCTTCTTCTTCCCTCATGGTTTCCATCAATCCTTCACCCATTTTTACTCAATCTATCATCAAATCCATTCTTCCCTCATCATTATCCAAGCTTTGGAGGTTGATTCTCTCTTTGGAGCTCTCTCTCTCATCTTCTAGTGAGAGAAAGTGATGGTGGGAGAAGACCCACCACTCTCCTCACGCTCCACCACCTTCCTCCGCTCTCTAAGGTAATTCTTGAGCTCAACCCTCCTTATTAGACCATAGATTAGCTAGTTTTTTCATGAATTCCATGTTTAAGGTTATGAAGGAAGGGTTAGGGTTCTAGAAATTGGGGGTTTTTGCCTTACAGAGCTAATCCTAGTAAATTCTTAGAATAGTTATGTTGTGGAAGCCTAATAGTTATATTTGTCATGTTAGATGCTCTCCAGAATCTCTTGGCAGCTCTAAGGCATCGCAGAGTTTGAGCTTCTTCCTTCCAAGCATAGGCTGTGAGTGGATAGCATATTTATAGCTAGTTTGTTTTAAATATATGTATAATTTATAGTTTGTTTTAAGTATATCCATAATTTCATAAATGTGATGTTTGTGGTTTAAGTTATTAAAGATCAAAGAAATTGAAATAGCATTTTAACGATGACTTTAGTGAATTCTTGAAAGATAAAAGATATTACTCTTTTTATATATATATATATATATATATATATATATATATGATTATGTATGTGTGCGGGACAAGCACCTTAAAGGTGAATTCTGATACTTGAACAGTTTGATAGAGAAAGATATGGTTTCAAGTTATTAAATGTTAGCTATATAAAGGCTTGAAGCTGATATGATGTTTAGAAATTATAAATTCCTATCAAGTAAGCTTAATATTGATTTCTATGAATCATTTTCACATTGATGTTATTTTTTTTGAAAAGCTTGATATGTTGAGAACTATGAAATGTTGATGTTTTAAAAGCTTAAGCAATGTATTTAGAATCTAGACTTGATATCTGGAGTAAAGTTACTAAGGAATTTTAATGATAACAAATTAGAAATGAGCAAAGGTTTTCAAGGGAGAGGGAACTATAGCAGAACTGTTTGCTAATGGCAGTAGCATTAGCCTTGATGCACCTCGAATAACTCAGTTAGTAGGGTGATTGCTAGCCCGGCATGTTTGGCCGACATGTCCGGAATATGTAGACACGCATAGGCGTGAAGTTATCATTTACTGCTGGAGTTAGGCCACAGGGCCACCCAGTTAGACAGCTATTTCTGAAATAGAATCCTCCCTTAAGCTTTATTATGATTTATTTCAACTAGATTTAAAAGTATTATGCTTATACATATGTTTGTAATGAAGTTATTATCCAGTCGAATTAAAAAGGTGATTTAATGAATTATATAGGTTTGCTGAAAATCTTACGGTATTTGATATACATAGACGAAGTATTTCCAATAGCAAATGTGGTACGAGGTTTTTGTGAAACTTATAAAGTTATTGTTTTGCAAATATTGTGCATCGGCTTGTCCCACCCTTGTTATAGATATATTATCCTTCACTGAGTCGTATGACTCACTCTTTCTTCCTTTCCATGTTTTTAGACAGGTGCGAGATTATGCTCAAGCTTCCGCAGCTAATTAGAAGTTTGAGCATCTAAGTTTAATTGTAAAATCTCTAGAAGTGCTCCATTAACTTACAAGCAGGGTCCTCCCTGTGTTGGGTCTTATGTTGTTATATATAAATTGTTTTGAGTTGTAATTAGTTTAATCTAAATGATTATGTATTTAAGCTTCTTGAATAGTTATGTAAACATTTTTTTACAAGTGAATATGATTTAAATTTTCATTTTTGTGTGCTGTGGGGTGCATTCGGAGAATGCTTGGATCCCCAATGAGTTTGTATGTTTATGTGTTCTATGCAAGGCGAGGATCCTTATTTGGGAATAGTCCTAAATACAAAGGAGACTCTGTCCGATTTTCTATTAGAATAAAGTCTAAAGTAGGCTTGCTAGGGACGTGTCCTTATGCGCCGGTCACGACTTAGGTTAGGTCGTGACAAAGATTTATTCATATAAAATCTCTTAAAGATTTTATCTATGTAGGTTGATTAATGAACAAATGTTTCATTTGTCAAATACTTGACGTACAAGTCGAGGCAAAATTTTCTCCTTCAAGAACTTTTTATCACAAACTCTTCTTGTAGATTTTTTATGACTATGGGAATCTTTTCAGGAGTTTTGATAATTATACATTATAAACTATCAACTCAATACTCCATTTATCTCATTTCACTTTCTCAAAATGCCTATTTGTATCCTGTCGGATTTACACCTTTTGGGTGTTGAGACTATAGATCCAAAAATGTCATATTTTCGAAGTGAGTGTCATACAGCCTGCAAGGCTTCTCTCTATTTTAGCCAAACATTTTTTTATGTCGACATTTTTCGATGGTTCTTGGTTTAAGATCCTCATTTTCATGTATAATATTTAGCGCTACATTATATGCAAATATGTTTTTGATAACAATTTCTCTTCGGTTTCATTTTTCTCCTGTAGAGACATAGTTTATTGAGATTTCATCATTTTTAATATCTTGACTACTTTCAGATACCTGAACGTCTTCTAACATTTCAATTATGTCAAAAATTTGGACTATATGTGGAGTTCTTACTATGTCTTTATCCTCTTCTACAAGAAGAGTATCACCATTAAAATTATTTGCCTCTATAAAATCACTTGCCCCCTTTTCTTTTCAAGGATTTTCATCAATGGAATTGATTGGTTTACTATGCTTTTGGCGTGTGATTGTCCAACATGGACATTAATTTGAATTTGGGCATTTTTAACTAGCATATGGGATTTAGTTTGCCTTTTTGTATCAGAAAATACATTTGGCAACTCATTTTTTATTCTTTGTAAATATATAATATTTTGAACTTCTAGTTCACTATGCCTTGTTCGAGGATCTTAATAGAATAAATATGATGCATTCCAATTTACTTTCTTTCTTAGTTGACTACTCTCTCCCTCTAATGATAGAAACATTATCCAATTGGTATTCTATAAACTGAACTTTAAAGATATCTCTTATTTGTATTCCAAGATACTTAACTGTATAAAAAGAGTCATATACAACATATATTCTTAATTTTTTTGGGGGTCCCATTTTAGTGTGATAAAATGGGGCAAACATATATCACACATCCAAAATTTCTTAAATGAGAAATATTTGGCTATTAGCCAAAAGCTAATTATAGGGGAAAGAATTGATAACAACTTATTTGCCTTATATAAATAAGTGTTGTAACATGTAAATAACATGCACTTAAGTAAAATTTGCGAGATTTGCTCTCATAAGCATTGATCTAGCAACCAATTGGAGGTATTTTATAAACGATTCTAGTAGCCCATTATGTGTATGAACATAAGCAACTGGATATTCAACATTTATATCATCGGCCATATAGTAAATTCACTAGCATCATCAACATGAATTATTTTGATTGGATTATCTAGAAATTGTACTCTTAGTTGCATTACTTGCACGAGTAATCTTATAAGCTCCAGGTTGCAAGATGATAATAAGCACATATATGACAATCTTATAGATGCATCTATTAAAATTATAAAACATCTAAAAAATCCACATGATGGATGAACTAGTCCACATATATTACCTTAAATTCTTTCTAGGAATTTAGGAGATTCAAATCTAATGTTTGCTAATAATGGTCATATAATTAGTTTAACTTGAGAACACATAACACAAGAAAATTTATTAGACTAACGAATCTTCTGATTCTTCAATGAGTACCAATATGAGTTTTTAATAATTTTTCACATCATTATTATTTCCAAATGTCCCAACCAGTCATGCCAAATGATAAATTAAATCATTTGGGTTAGTAAACTTCGGTTTACTATAACATGTACTCAGTTGTACTAATATTAGTGCAATATAGATTAGAAGAAAGTATATGTAATTTCTTTATTACAACTTTCTTTCTCAGAGGATAAGTTATAATATGGAGGAACTTATTACTTTCCTCATTCTTCATCTCAATATAATATTTATTTTGATGAATATCTTTAAAACTTAATAAATTTTTTCAAGGAACAAAATTGTAACTCTTCCAGAGCTTACGAATATATTAAAACTCAATAAGTTTCTTTAGAAAACAAAATAGTTGCTCTTCCGGAGCTTACTAATATATTAAAACTTAAAAAAAGTTTATTCAAGAAATAAAATAATAGCTCTTCTATAGCCTTTGATCATCTAATAATAATACTAAAATATATCTTACTTTTAAGAATAGTGGGTATACTTGTACTATCACTAAAACAGATATTTATACTATTTATTTTGATTATTTTCTTTAAAGAAGTATATCAATATGAAAATTTATACATGATAATTGTAATAAAGAAGAATAAATAAATATTAAGTGCACTTGTACATAAATATTCACATAATATTGAATAATAACAAGATATACATACAATGACACTACCAACATTATCAATTTATATTAATTGATGTAAATTTAAATCTCAAGTTATATTCAAGCAAATCTCGACTTTTTTTCCTCCATATCTCAAAAGCCTTGAAATTTTAAAATTTAGATTTAAAAAAAAACACTTATCAACAATAGAAGGTTATCAACGACTTAGATTTAAAATGGAAAGTAACAATTTGAAATTCTTAAAAATGTAAATTTGAATTTAAATGCATATTAACATTTTGAAAATTCAAATATAGTAACTCCAATTGATACTTGATAAAAATCAAGCAAAATGCCTCCATATATGATAGGTATGTGACCAATGTACTTTAATACCACAGTGATAGTATTTTCTTCTAACTCAATCAAGATTCCAAAATCATGACCTTTGCCACTGCTGGGGCTATAATTTGTTATAATCACTTCAGGGAATGGAGCAAAGTCAACTGGGCGGGTTTCATATTTTTTCATAGGCAACTCAATATTTCGTTCAGGCATAATAAGGTATGAAATTAATTCAAAATATTTTGTAAATCCCTTTACTTGGTGTTGCTACTATTGAGGCATGAAAAATCAAGAATGTCTGTTTCTAACATATGTCTAGCAGTAATATCTCTCTCCATAATTTAAATTAGGAGGTAATTCTATAACATTGTGATATTGTGTTTACTAATAGATTTAAAATCTTACAATCTGCAAATAAAATTCAATTCATATATATGCTTTAGACAACTCTAAAGATTGATAAGATCTTTTTTAGTAAAATATACAAATATTAATCCTTTTATAAAAGTGACAATGAAGGGAAATCAATGCTTTTGCGTAGTCCTTTTATGATGCAACATTTCCTTACTTAATGGTATCTTCAAGATCCATTGAATCAAGATAGATTTTGTGCAAATCCTACTGGATGTGATACATTTTCTTATTTAATGGTGTCTATGACCCATTGAATCAAAATAGATTATGAGCAATCCTACTGGGATGTGATATTTACTTTAATGGTGTCTCCAAGGCCTATTGAATCAAGATTGATTTTGCACGATTCTTCCGGATGCGATGTTTTATTATTTAATAGTGCCTTTAAGACCTATTGAATCAAGATGAATTTTACGCGATCCAGTTGGGATGCAACATAATGGTATCTTCAGAGCTCATTAAATCAAGATGAATTTTATGTTATTATGTTGGGATACAACGTTCATTATTTAATGGTGTCTTCAAGATCCATTAAATCAATATAAATTTTAGCATTTATAATAAAATATTTCTCTCCCAAATATCAAGGACCATAAATTCAAAATTACAGAAAAAGAAAAAAAAAACTTGACCTATTTAAAATGTCTCACCTCAAGTCTTCACTTTGTTAAAGTATCCCACCTCAGGCTTTCACACGGATGATAAAGTCTTGTGCTGATAACATGTTATAAAAACATTGTAGAAGAGAATAAAAAAAGAGGAGAAAGAGAGAATTTTATTATTGATATTCTCTAGGGATGTCTTCTACATGGAATACCCAAATGACTATTTATAGCCAAGGATATGACATACAAGATATCATTAAATAATAGATTCAATCTAATCAAATCTTTAACCGAATTCGGATAAAGATATGAATATCCACATTCAAATTCAAATAATATTTCATAATTTTTTTAACTAATTTTTCAATTTTTAATAGAATATTAAATTGAATATTTTATATAGTTAATTAATCATATCTTATCTTTAATATAATTTTAAAATAATTAAAATAGGAATCAAATACTTTTAATAATGTAATAATATATTTCGGGATTTCACACAAAAAGCATATCGAATCTAAATTCTTCTAATAGAACCAATTTTAGACTAATAACTTGGTGAAAAAAATTTGGATACTTTCATTTTTTCGCAAAGATAGATATTGCATTTCATTTAAGGAAAAACTTACAATTGGTCACAAGGACGCCAAGCAAATCAGAAAATGAGGATGTTCCCATCATCACTACAGTGAAAAGTAGGAAACAGAAAAGATAAAACAAAACTAGAGAGGAGAAGCAACTGTTATGACATGGAGCAGGCTCTTATCTAATTGTACAGCTTCAGAATAGAGTTCATTATATCTTGAGTTTTAGTGTCTATCTTCAAAAACTTTGCAGTTTCAATTATCCTAGGCCATATTAAGGGATACATCCTTCATCCATATGCTAAAAATTAAACGCAAGTCATAAACTCATAATTAACATAGAAGCAGGTATTAATCTGGAGTCCTTAGAAGCATGTGGACTCTACTTGCGCAGATAGCAAAATGCTTTCCCCCCAACTTCTTGTACTATTTCACCAATGTTGTGCTTAAGCAATTTTCCAACATTTGGTGACATGACCTGTAAGGAACTTTGCGCCTTCCTCAATGCTTCCAACTCAGCTGAGACCATTTTCATTGTTGGCCTCTCTACAACTTATCAAAATTAGAGGACCTTAAATTGCAAAGTGCCCTTGACATTGCTTAGACCAAATTGCTATATAACAACTGGTCTTGAATATATGTTGCATAGGTACCGGTATCGTTACCGGGTATGGATATGTGTATGGGATACAAAATTTTGCCAAAATGATGGTACGAGTACGAAAGAATATATTATATAAAAATATAATATCATAAGTAGTAAGATAATTAAATCATATGATAAATTTAATTTTCATTAAAAATATCTAAAGAAATACAAGATTTGAAAAGATGAATTAATAGTTTGTTTTATTTAAAAATAAACTAAATACTATTTAGTTTTAAATTCTAATATTTTGTAAGAACTAATTTGTATTTAAATGATTTTCACTTATTGCAATGTCTAATCGACAAACAACCAATTAGTATCGGTATTGAATATATACGAGGTACGGGTATGGTGGCAATTTAGGAGTTTATAGGTCCAAATATGATGAAACACTTGATCAATATTTTGGGAAGTAGGCCCCTAAATGCCATACCTAGTCTGTTGCTGGTTACTTAGGGGCTAGGATGATGCTAGATAACCCATCTCATTTAGGTAATATAGCACGAGAAGAAGACAAACACCTAAAGCCTTTACTCGAGATCAAATTCATGGACTTTATGAGTTATTGTCTTTGTTGATCAATTTTGACATATGCTATGATAGTAGGTAATAAATGGGGATTGGAATGGAAGAAGAATGAGGTGATTCCTTTTGTCAAGAATTCTTTCCTAAGCCTTCCGTTCCAATTAGTATTTCAAGAATCGATATAATTTTGTAGATGTTATAAACATGCATTCCACAAAAAGGAGTCACTTGACACCTGACGTGAAGACTAAGGAAGCTTCATATTAGTGTATCTTGTCCACCTCGCTCTTCTTCCTTCCAATCCCCACTTATTACTTTTTATCATGGCATGTGAAAATTGATCAACAAAGGCAAAACTCACAAAGTCCCTGAATTTGATCTGTAGAGTAAAGGCTTTAGGTGTTTGTCCTCTTCCAGTGCTACAATACCAAAATGAAATAGGTCACCCAACATCATGCTGGCTACCAAGTAACCAGCAACAAACTAGGCTTGGCACTTACAGGCCTGTTTCCCGATGTGTCGACCAAGAATTCCACCACAATATTTGGGCCAATAGTTCTTTAGCAGTATGGTCTTAGAATGTTTGGGCATGCGTAGCAATTTGGGGTCACCAAGTCTTAATGGAGGCCATAGAGAGAAGGCCATAAAAGAACCTATGAAGCATGGATATATTTTGACCGAAAATTTCTAAAAAAAACAATCATGAATATACATATAGGATATGATACAAATATCAGAATATGACAATATTTAAAAATTATAGGACTTAATATGGCTATAATATAACACATAAAATTAGTATGAAATTAACATAAAAAGCAAAAATCTTAAATTAGAAGAAAGGAATAAGAATTTTAGTGTTAGTATAAATTATTGTTATAGAGAAGTCTTATGTAGTGATGTTGTTGGGGTTGCCATGACCTCTCAGCTAGCCATGTATTAGTTTTTCTTCTTTTGGGCTTCGGCCCTCAATTGTACCCACAAAAAAAAAAAGGTACGTTTATATAAGTATAGAAACACCAAAAGATTCGACAAAAATAAAAAAAAGAAATACCAAAAGATTAAAGCAAAATCTTATAAAACATAACTAAAAGTATATAAAAATACTTGTAAAATATCTGACATAATATTGTTGGTATTGGACTAGGGATTCTATTCCTATTTGCCATCCCCTTCCTCCTTTCACCTATAACTCCATTAGAAATTCTCTATATCAAATATGAATATCACAACTATCTTAAAGTATTCGTACTACATAAAAAAAAAAGTAACCATCACAATATTCACGATGTTTTCACATATAACACTCATTACGCTGTTTGAACTCCATAATTGTAGCATGATCATGCAAAAAAAGTAGAATAATGCCTGACCAAGATCCCCCATTGCGATGATTCCATCGTGAAGTTTGTGAAAGGTATATGGCGAGTAACAACATAAGCCTATTGTTGAATTATTAGGATTTAAGACTCCTAATGGCCGCCTTTACGATTATATATACAAATGGTTGGGGTTTAGGGTATGGGGTGGCTCAAACTCAATCCAAATCATATAAAAACTGAAAAACAAATAAAATTGAAAAAATTTAAATTGGATTGGATTGATATTTATTTTTTAAAAATCAACTGAATTGCATTAAATCTCGGTTTTGATTCTCAAAATTGATTGACTGATCAAAATCAAATAATATATATTTTTTTATTTTAAATTCACACTTTCTATATGATTTTTAAATTCATAGTTTTACTTATAATAACTTTAATTTAGCACATAATTTATTATTTCTATGTCATTCTTAATTAAAAATTATTTTATACATATTACATGATCTATCATTATTATTTATTTTTAATTTTATCTTTTTAGTGAGTTAATTTACTTATAATTTATAGCTTAAAATATTTTGGATTAAAGATTGATCAACCTAATCCAATTTAAACTAATAAAAATTAGTTTGGATTGAATTAAATTCAAAATTTGAACTAAACGGATCTAAATTATATTATTTGGATTGATCAACTTTTTAGCTTAAGACTAAACTATGAACATCCCTAATTAGTTCTTTCCTCTATTTTTAATAATGTAAACTATTGTATCGTCTTGTCCAAAATCGATTTGAAAACACATAAGAAGTGTTAAATAACTAGTAGTTAGAAATAAATGTTACGAGAGTGAAAGGTATAATGGAAAGTACACAATAATTGCATAAGAATTATAAAATATTTAAAATTAATTGAATGGGATAATAAATTACTTCAATCAAAATTCCAAAATAAAAAAAAATGTATTATTACCAAGTTAACCGAAGTTGGGCAAGAAAATTTCCTAGTAACACAAAAATTGTTTACTTTTATATATAGAAGATAGATTTAATTTTGATATATTTTTAAAATAAAAATAAATATTAATATTAATATTTAATTATATATTATTATGTCATAAAATATTATATTCTTATAATAATAATTTTAAAAATATATAAAAATAATAGAGATTTCTCTTATACTTCTATAAAATTCAAGGATATTGATGTCTTTAAATTAGTCATGGTTAAAAATTTGCCACATGTCCCATTAACTGAAATTATTAAATTTTTAAAATTATTTTTTAATTATATTTAAAAGTTATAAAATTTATGATTTAATCACAATCATTAAATGCAAAAATATATTGATATCCTTATAAAAATAAAGATACCAAGGAAAATCCCAAAATAATATATAATTAATTGATGATATAAATTATATATCGATGATATATCAAAAATTAGTTTCCAAAAAATTACCTTGCTGAATGTACAGAGGATGAACAATTAAAACTTTTGACTGACATTGCTCAGAGAAGCAGTTTTGTGGCTTGAGGACTAAAGAAATGAGCTGCTAAACATTGTTAGTGTTTGTAATGATGTGACCTGCGGCAAAGTAACTGATGATATTGAATAGAAATTTTTAAGGCTTGCAAATGCTTAATGTTTGCTTGATGAAACCACGATAAAATTCAAAAAGAATGATTATATAAAGGATTAGAAGGAAATAAAATAGCTGATGTCAATTTTGTGTTATGATAAAACCAATTTTTAACTAATTTTTGAATTTTTAATAGAATATTAAATTGAATATTTTATATGATTAACTAATCGTATCTTATCCTTAATATAATTTTAAAATAATTATGATAGGAGTCAAATACTTTCAATAATGTAAAAATATATGTCTGGATTTTACACAAAAAGTATATCGAAACTAAAAATTCTTCTAATAGAACCAATTTTAGACTAATAACCTGGTGAAAAAAATCTGCATAGTTTCATTTTTTTTCCCAAAGATAGATGCGGCATTTCATTTAAGGAAAAGCTTACAATTGGTCACCAGGACACTAAGCAAATCAGAAAACGGGGATGGCCCCAACATTACTACTGTGAAAAGTAGGAAGCAGAAAAGATAAAACAAAACTAAAGAGGAAAACCGTTATGATATGGAGAGCACGCTCTTATGTCATTGCACAGCTTCAGAGTAGAGTTCACTATGTCTTGAGTTTCAGTGTCTTTGTCTTCAAAAACTTTGTAGTTTCATTTACCCTAGGCCATCATCTTAGGGGATACATCCTTCATCCATATGCTAAAAATTAAACACAAGTCATAAACTCATAATTAACATAGAATCAGGTATTAATCTGGAGTCTTAGAAGGATGTGGACTCTACTTGTGGAGATAGCAAAATGCTTTCCCCTCCAAATTCTTGTAATATTTCACCAGTGTTGTGTTTAAGCAATTTTCCATCATTTGGTGACATGACCTGTAAGGAACTCTGTGCCTTCCTCAATGCTTCCAACTCAGCTGAGACCTCTGTCATTGTTGGCCTTTTCTTCCCATTAAGTCTCAAGCATCTCACTGCAAGATTTGCAATGGCAAAAATGTCATCTTTTCTTGTTTCCTTAACCACCTTGTCATCTAAAATATCACAAACTTTGTTCTCCTTCATCACAGAAATGAATTCACCAATCAAATTCTGACCCTCATCTTCTTCTAGGAATGAAATTGGCTTTTTCCCAGTTATGAGCTCAACAAGCACAACCCCAAAACTATACACATCACTTTTATCTGAAAATTGACTTGATTGGAAATATTCAGGGTCAATGTACCCAAAAGTTCCTCCTATAGCTGTTGTTAAATGAGTCTTATCTTGCGGCACTGATCTTGATGTTCCAAAATCATTCACTTTGGCACTATAGTTACTATCTAGGAGCATGTTAGTTGGTTTGATGTCTCTATGGAAGATGGGAATAGAAGCTGAAGAATGCATATATGCAACTGGCCCAGCAACCTTACATGCAATTCTAAGCCTACTTTCCCATGAAAGGGATGATTCATGGTCTTTGCTATGGATATGCTGTGAAAGTGTTCCACTTGGAATGAACTCATAGACTAGTAATGGTGCTTCAGTTTCAAGGCAGCACCCCAAGAGTTTACAATGTTCCTGTGGTTAATCTGTGATAAGATTACCACTTCATTGACAAAAGTCTCACTCTGGTTCCTCTCAATCTCTTTGGGTTTTTTCACAGCTACTATGGTTCCATCTAGTAACATTCCTTTGTAAACCTTGCCATAGCCACCTGACCAAGGAACCTGCTCCAGTGTTGTGGTTATCTGTTGCTCTTTGCAGCTCCTCAACTGTGAAAACCTTTACCTTTTGTCCATTTCCATAAGATGAGACTTTCTCCTGTTGCAGGTAGCCACCGTTTTGCCTGAATAGTTTTTCCTTATGAATCCTTTCCCGCTTTTTCCGTATGTATTCATATAACATGTAACATAAAAGAAACAAAAAAAGAAAGCCTGCATCAATGCCAACACCATCAAATGCACAAACAAAGACAAATCTTTATGGTAGTTGATATATGGATTTCAAGACAGCACCTCCCCTAGTGTTAAGAACATACCCCTTGTCATGCGGTAACTTACATGCAAGCCTATTTATTGAAAACGTCTTTCTGGTTGAGTTAACACAATGGAGGATCTTGGCTAGGCACTCTTCTGCTTTTTAATTATTTTTTTGCACATTAACAACAATGAGGTTTGAACTGACCTCATGTGTAGTTGTGTACTAGTACTATGCACGTCGGTTATCACTAGATCACTTCATCAAGTTTCTTAGAAACTACTTTTTAATTCTAATTATACGTAAAAGTGAAATACATTGCGAATATTGTGGTGGTTGCAATTCTCTTAGTTTACGGCTTCTCTCTACAGCCTCCGTCAAGATTTGGTGACATTAAATTGTAAGACATGCCCTTGACATTATTGAAACCAGATTGCTATAGGACAACTGGCCCAAATATTGTGATGAAACACTTGTTGATGCATTGGGAAATAGGCCTACAAGTGCCACACCAAGTCTGTTGTTGGTTACTTAGTAGCTAGGATGATGCTGGTGACCCATCTCATTTGGGTATTATATAGCACTGGAAGAAGACAAACACATAAAGCCTTTACTCAAGAGATGAAATTCATGGACTTTGTGAATTATTGTGTTTGTTAATTGTTAATCAACAAACACAATAATTCACAAAGTCCATGAATTTCATCTCTTGAGTAAAGGCTTCAGGTGTTTGTCTTCTTTTAGTGCTATAATACCTAAATGAGATGGGTCATCCAACATCATGCTAGCTAGCAAGTAACTAGCAACAAACTAGGCATGACACTTATAGGCCTGTTCCCCAATGTATCGACCAAGAGTTCCACCATCATATTTGGGTCAATTGTTCTTTGTCAATATAGTCTCAACAATGTCAAGGGCATGCCTTGCAATTTGGGGTCACCTAGTCTTAATGGAGGCCACAGAGATAATGCCATTAAAGAAGCTATGAAGCATGGATATATCGATTCAAAAAAAAAAAAAAAAAAGAAGCATGGATATACATCTTAAATACTACACAGACAAAGAGATATGACAATATTTAAAAATTATAAGACTTAATATGACTATAGCTTAACATATAAAATTAATATGAAATTAATATAAAAGTATAAATCTTGAATGAGAAGAAAGGAATAAGAATTTGAGTGTTAACATAAATTATTGTATACATACTAAAATGTACTTATTGATTGTTATAGAATTTACATTTATATAAACATAGAAATACTAAAAAAATTAAAGCAAAATCTTATAAAATATAATTAAAAGTATATTAAAGTATTTGTGAAATATCGGATATGACATAACTTTTCACATATAAGTATAACGCTCGTTTTACGATAAAAAAAAAAAGTAGTTTCTTATGCAGTTTGAACTTCATAATTGTAGCATAATCATGCAAAAATGTAGAAGAATGCCTGGCCAAGATCCCCCATTGTGATGATTCCATCGTGGAGTCTGAGAAAGGAATATGGCGAGTGACAACATAAGCCTATATTAATTGTTGAATTATTAGGATTTACAGCTCCTAATGGGGCGCCTTTACTATTATATATACAAATAGTTAGGGTTTAGGGCTAGGGTGGCTTAAATTCTATCCAAATCATATAAAAACTGAAAATCAAATAAAATTGAAAAAAATTTGAATTAGATCGGATTAATTTTTATTTTTTAAAAACCAATTGAATTGAATCGAATTTCGGTTTTGATTTTCTAAACTGGTTGATTGATCAAAATCAAATAATATATTGGTTTATTTTAAATGCATATGTTTTATATGAATTTTAAATTTATATTGTTACTTATAAGGACTTTAATTTATCACATAATTTATTATTTCTATGTCATTCTTATTCAAAAATTATTTTATACTTATTACATGATCTATTATTATTATTATTTTATCTTTTTAGTGAGTTTATTTACTTATAATTTATAGCTTAGAATATTTTGGACAAAAAATCAGTCAATCCAATCCAATTTAAACCAATAAAAAATAGTTTGGATTGAATTAAATTCAAATTTAAACTAAGCCAATCTAAATTACATCATTTGAATTGATTAGAATTTTAGCTTAAAACTAAACTACGAACATTCCTAATTAGGACTTTTCTCTATTTTTTATAATGTAAATTATTGTATCGTCTTGTTCAATATATAATTTATAAAAAAATCAAGTCCGAAATCAATTTGAAAACACACAGAAGTATTAAATAACTAGTAGATAGAAATAAGTGTTACGAGAGTGAAAAGTATAATGGAAATTACGTATTAATTGCATAAGAATTATAAAATATTTAAAATTACTTAAATGGGATAATAAATTGAAAAATGATAATATATATTCGAGTTTATAGTGAACTCGACATACAGTAATATATCAATCAGTGATTCTTATAATATTTATATATTATAATTATAAATTATATTTCGAATGATTGAAATATTATCATATGTAGGGTTTATGATGAATTTGAGATTACAGTATTATTACTCTAATAAATTACTTCAATCAAAATCTCAAAAAATAAAAATTTGTATTATTACCAAGTTCATCGAATTTGGCCAAGAAAATTTCCAAGCAACACAACAATTGTTTGCTTTTATATATGAAGATAGATTTAATTTGATATATTGTTGAAATAAAAAATTAATATTAATATTTAATTATATATTATTATATCATAAAAATATTATATTCTTATAATAATAATTTTAAAATATATAAAAATAATACATAATTAATTGATGATATAAATTATATATCGATAATGTATCAAAAAATAGTTTTTGAAAAATGACCTTGTTGAATGTACGAAAGATGAACAATTAAAACTTTTGACTGACATTGCTCAGAGAAGTAGTTATGTGGTTTGAGGACTAATGAAATGAGCTGCTACAAATTGTTAACGTCGGTAATGACGTGACCTGCAGCAAAGTAATTGATGATTTTAAATTTCAATAGAATTTTTTAAGGCTCGCAAAAGCTTAAAATTTTTCTGCGAAAAAAACGACAAAATTCACAAAGAATGATTATATAAAGGATTAGAAGAAAATAAAATAGCTGATGTCAATTTTCTGTTACGATATAAAACCAATTTTTTAACTAATTTTTGAATTTTTAATAGAATATTAATTTGAATATTTTATATGGCTCGAAAAATTGGGGGCAAAACTGGTGTATTAGGTTCTGAGATTCTGGCGGCTATAGAAGGGTTTACTGGTTGCAAAGAATTCGGGGTTGAATGCGGTAATCTCGGAAGGAGACTCGAAATTAGTGTTTGGTGATTTTGAAAGTAGCATTGGGATTTATCCTACAATTGGTTTTTTTTTTTTTTTTGGTTGCTTTCTGTTTGTATGTGTGTTTGGGGAGGGGGGAAGGGGGTTTGCCCTGGAAATGGCTCCCTTGAGTACCCGATGGAGGGGTGTGCACGGGTCGGATTGGATCGAGTTCAAGGAAAAAAAATATCCAAACCAATCAAATATAGTTGGGTCGGGTCGGGTTTTAGCTTTTTTTGCCCCTAACCCAAACCAACCCAACCCCAATATTTTCGGGTTGGATTGGATCGAGTATTCGAGTAGACAACCATTTCTCTTTTTTTTTTGATGAAAAATATATTAAAACACTTATTTTGTGATATTTTGAAACTTTTAAATTTTATTTTTAAAATTTGAATATAATCAAATATATTTTTAAAAAAATTACATACATAATTGATAATTCCATAATCATAATCATAATCATGAATATATTGTATATTATACATTATACAATATCAATCATCAATAAATTTAATTATACACTAATATATTAACAGAGTCTAAAAATCAATATTTATGATTATAATTTTGTATATTAATATATAAGTGAATGAGTTATTATTTATAAACAAAAAAAAAAGGGTTCGGGTTGGGTCGGGTCGGGTAACGGGTTTAATTTTTAAACCCGTTACCCGAACCGAATATTAGACGGGTTAATCAGATTTTACCCGATTAGACCCAATTATCCAACCCGAACCGATTTTTTTGCATACGAGTCGGGTCGGGTCTTCGGGTTCGCAGGTCGATCCGTACCTGTGCACACCCCTACCCGGATGTGATTCTTACATGCATGCATATTTGCCATTCCACCTAGAGCCTCAACCACTACAATCTATCTATATATATAATATATTAAAGCTGAGACCAAATTATGGCGGAATAAGCTATTGACACTTCACATAGTCTATTATATTGCCACATCACCTTCTTATAGAAGTTGTCATTCTCTAATTAACCCACTGCCACATCAATTATCCATCCTCATTGTTTTTTTTCTTTGTTCCTCCATTTTACGTTACATGCTTCTTTAAAACTGAAAAGACCTTACTATTTTCTCTATTTATCTTTCTATACGTTACACATTCCCTTAAAAATGAAAAGATGTGTTCGACATGATAGAACACCCACTACCACATCCCCACTTCTCCCTTTCCTTAATCCCCCTTCCCAACAACAGACATTAGTGGCCTTCTATCTGCACCTACAATTGGGGGACAACGTCGACAATTAATTTCGTTGGTAAGGGGTTTATACCGTGATGTGCAACCAGGTTTGGTTGGTCATGATGACTTTGGATCCATTGGTGTCTCTGTGTTCAAAACTAGAAAAAATTAACATACCATGTCTAGTTTTTGTTGTTGCCACCTTATTTGTAGGTACCTTGTGTAATGAATGAACGAATTTTATTGTCATATGCCTTTATGGTCAGAAATATTCGGCATTCGTAGTGTGGCGTTATAGCAAGAAGTCATTTGTGTAACTTGATTTCATTGTAGTTGCTAACTTGTAAGGAAATGCACTAACACATTGTGAAAGAATATACGGCGGTATTCCATTATTAACAGAAAGCCTATGCATGGAGTGACTGCCAAACGCATATTTGATCTTGAATCCAGTGTAAATAAATCCTAGATCACGGTTAACATTGGCATACAATCGTGCACAAAGTTGTATGCATTTTTGAAATTATAATTGTTATTTTCATTTCAATGAGAAGAGCTTAATTTGATTATTTGGTAATCTGTTTTTTCCGCTCATTTTTATGGGAATATTATGTTTCCCTGAATTTGGAGTATATAAATGCAGATGCCATTCATAATAATGGCTCATAACCTATGCATAAATTTGTGTTTTTAAAATTATAATTATTATTTAACTAAGCAAAACCCCATTCCCTTACTTGGTAATTTGCTTTTCCTAATCATTTTCATATTAATATTATTCTTTCTCTTAGGTCTTTAATCTATGCATGCCATTAATCACCATCTTCCTTTTGAATCCAATTGGAAGGCATTTTGCTGGTCCCTTGGAATGCATTAGATTCATTATGCTTGTGTTTTGATTAACATGGAAGCATTATTAGAAGACAATTAGTTATAATAATTATTAATGGAATTTATTTATAGGCTTCAGCAACTACTCTTTAAAATATCATAGTTCACCAGTGCAATCAAGTGATATTACTATATTTCAGACACTATTATTCTTCTAATTGATAGAAATATTTGTACAAATAACTTGTATAGATATCGCACAATGGATGGCTTAGAATATGCCAGCATCATCAAAGAGAATAAGAGATGGTAATTCATGCTATAGTCATGCTAGAATACCTTTAGATTTATATGTTTATTTTCATTATTATTGCTTGCAAATGGTGATTTATATGTTGTTTTTTGTTTTTTTTTTTTCCATCTCTTGACATTTTAAAGTTATGTAGATGGAGTAAGATGTTGTTAAAGAAATCATTTATGGCTTAGAATCTAGAATTTTAGTTGGGTACTTTTTCTTCCCTCTCTATTCTATTTCTGTAATCCCTTCGCGTATGGACAATGACACACATCACTTCTTTCATTCGCCTCAACTGCTCCATATTAGGATGAAGATTTGACAACTAAATAAGAGTTTCATTCTTTAAGAAAATTAAATTAGACATTGCCTACTTTGGTGATTTTATTTGCATGTTTCAACTTCTGGTGCTTTTCTTGGTTTCTATTTTGGAAAAAAAAAATGGTTTTTAGAGAGAAAAGAGAACAATAGTTAGGAGGATCCCCCCACAAAAAAAAAAAAAGAACAAAACCAAATATTTTCTAAAATGCAGTAGAACGATCCAATCTCACTATAAACACAGACATATAGTGATTGTGTTGCAACCAATAATGCAAGATAGAATTGCATAAATAGTACATTGCACAAATTTTGGCCTCCTTATATTTACTCAAACCTTTGAAAAATATCACAAGAAACTTCTTTATTATTAACATCACCACCATCTAAGTTTTGACAATCTTACATTAGCTACGTACGTAGTTATTCCATGTCACAAGCAATTAGCAATGCTTATGATTGTAGCATTTTTTTCTGTTAGTCTAATTAGAATTAGAAGAATCAATTAGAAGTATCAAGAGAAATAATTTCTAACAAACACAACCTACAAATGACTTAACTAAAAAAGTGATATAAGTGTAAAAAAAGAGATAGGTGCTAAAAAGGGGTAAAGATAAAGATTTTAATTGTATATAATTTCATTATATTCAAAATAGCTAAAATGGTCATATATTTTTGTTTCATTTATATTACTAGACTACTACTTTATCATAAATAAATAATATTTTCCCTCTATTACATAGCTATTAGACTTTACGTTATTAAGGCATCATTAACTAAATTATTTCTAAATAAAACATATATTCATCTCAATCTCATGTGAAGCCCAAAAGGGGGTAAAGATAAAGATGAAGTTAAAAAGATGAAACTCATTTAAGTACATATGGCCTCACTGTATTCAAAATAGCTAAAAAGGGTATATACCTTTGTTTTACTTATATAATTAGACTATTATTATATCATAAATAAATAATATTTTTCTTTTATTACATAGCTATTAAACTTTACATTATTAAATTATTTCTAAAGAAACATATATTTATTTCGATCCCGTGCAAAGTACAAGTCTAAATCTAGTTAGATGTTATTACATGAACTATGTAAAATGGGGCTCAGATTTGAAAGGTCTAAGGCCCAATATGTTCTTAGATATTACAATAAAATTGTAGACTTTTTGGCCTATTTTGCCAAATTTGTTGGGTTTAGACTTTGAATAGGTCAAACCCCAAATGTATATCTAGACTTATAGCTCAGAAAGCTTCAAAATCCCTATTTCATTAAAAAAAAATGTATCTTATCTTTAATATAATCTTAAAATAATTATGATAAAAATCAAATACTTTCAATAATGTTAAATAATATAAGTTTTGGATTTTCATTATATATATGTATGTGTGTTTGGATTTTGCACAAAAAGTATATCAAAACTAAATTCTTCTAATAGAACCAATTTTAGAATAATAGCCTGCTGAGAAAATTTAGATGCTTTCATTTATCCTAGGCCATCTTAGGGGAACCTTCATCAATATGCTAAAAATTAAACACAAGTCATAAACTCATAACTAACATAGAATCAGGTATCAATCTGGAGTCTTAGAAGGATGTGGACTCTACTTGTAGAGATAGCAAAATGCTTTCCTCTCCAAATTCTTGTACTATTTCACTAGTGTTGTGCTTGAGCAATTTTCCATCATTTGGTGACATGACCTCTAAGGAAATTTGTGCCTTTCTCAATGCTTCCAACTCAGCTGAAACCTCTTTCATTGTTGGCCTTTTCTTCCCATTAAGTCTCAAGCATCTCATTGCAAGATTTGCAACGGCAATAATGTCATCTTTCCGTGCTTCCTTAACAACCTTTTCATCCAAAATATCACGAACTTTGTTCTCCTTCATCATAGAAATGAATTCAGCAATCAGATTCTGACCCTCATCTTCTTCTAGGAATGAAATTGGCTTTTTCCCAGTTATGAGCTCAACAAGCACAACCCCAAAACTATACACATCACTTCTATCTGAAAATTGACTAGACTGAAAATATTCAGGGTCAATGTATCCAAATGTTCCTCCTATAGCTGTTGTTAAGTGAGTCTTATCTTGTGGAACTGATCTTGATGTTCCAAAATCGGACACTTTAGCACTATAGTTACTATCTAAGAGTATGTTAGTGGGTTTGATGTCTCTATGGAAGATGGGAATAGAAGCTGAAGAATGCATGTATGCAACTGCACCAGCAACCTCACATGCAATTCTAAGCCTACTTTCCCATGAAAGTGATGATTCATGGTCTTTACTATGGATATGTTGTGAAAGTGTTCCATTTGGGATGAACTCATAGACTAGTAATGGTGCTTCAGTCTCAAGACAACACCCCAAGAGCTTGACAATGTTCCTGTGGTTAATCTGCGATAAGATTACCACTTCATTGACAAAAGTCTCAATCTGGTTCCTCTCAATCTCTTTGGATTTTTTCACAGCTACTATGGTTCCATCTGGTAACATTCCTTTGTAAACCTTGCCGTAGCCACCCTGACCAAGAAACCTGCTCCAGTTGTAGTTATCTGTTGCTCTTTGCAGCTCCTCAGCTGTGAAAAGCTTTACATTTTGTACATTTGCGTAAGATGAGACTTTCTCTTGTAACAAGTGGCCACCATTTTGCCTGAATAGTTTTTCCTTATGAATCCTTTCTCGCTTTTTCTGTATGTATTGATATAACTTGTAACATAGAAGAAACAAACACAGAAAGCCTACACCAATGCCAACACCTGCAAATACACAAACAAAGACAAATTTTTCAGATTCAAGTGGAGGCAGAGACTTGTAAGAATCATCCATATGTTTTATGACAACTAACAAGTTGCACGTTCAAAGTAGATTGTTTATTAAAGTGGAAATTAAATCTTGGCATGTTGTCATCACTGATTATTCTTCCTACTCTATAACATTATGCCTGCACTTAACTGTGAGAACCCAATAACAACCAAGCCTTATCTCATTAGGTGCATCATTTGCAAACTATGTCCATACTATGCTAAAATATACAACAACAACTAAATCTTTTCTCATTAGATGAGGTCGGCTACATGGATCAAACAATCCTATTCTCTCATATCATAAATTATGTACGTAGATAAGTTGTTTAAAACTAAATACTTCTTGATGACGTGCTGAAATGTAAAAACCAAAATTTCAATAAAACTATCTTTTAATTCTTCTTGAAGAATGGAGAGGGTTTAGACAAAAAATACCAATTGAAGCAACCAATTTGGCAGGAAACTTTTGAACATCAGATTCATCACAGAAGAGCCCCTTGGAGCTTCCATCTGCAATCAATCCCTTGGAACAGTTACAATAGAAACTATCCGGGTCCTCTTTGCAACTCTTTCCTTTGAGAGGAACTAAGATAGGGGTCAAGGCTATGAGGCTCATGCTACTATTTGGACTTGGTGCCTCTGGCAACTTATTGGCCTCTAGCATACTTTGTTCATCAACACCATAAGCCTCTCCTATGGACTTAACTGTTTCACCATATTTCACCAAGTGAACCAGCAAGGAGGTGACCCCTCTTGTAGTTTGGTTTGCTGTTGGACATGCACATAGCATAGGAACTGTGAGCTCAGCACCAATTGGAATGTTATTAGGGGCATAGTAATTTTGCCCCATCAACGCCTGGCATGTGGTGAGGCCTTGGTAAGTTGTTTTTGCCAACTCATAGTATGTGTCATTCTTCTTGACAGTGTAAGGAGCATCATGGCTATATATATTTCCAGAACATGAGCAAGACACTGGAACAATGATGGGTTTATTGGTAGGGATCTTGTCATTGTTTGAGATCTTTTTGATTGAGGCTATTGTAGATGCTTCAGAGCCAAGAAGGTAGGCAATGCTTACAGGGTTGTCATAGTGGTGTTTGGACCTGAAAACCAAGAAGGAAATGCATGACTTTTGATGGCCATTGCAAAGGTACCCTTTTGGTATAGAAGGGTTATCAGTGCAATCATAGACAGTTTCATTGAGGTATACTTGTTGGCAATAGACTGATTGAGGTAACAAGCATAGAAACATGATTATTGAGAGAATGTAGAGGTAGTCAAGCTCCATGAGACCAGTGTCTAGAGAAGACAAGACAATATAGATGAGTTACACACTTGCACTTGAATTTGTTTCAATGTTTTAAGAGCCATGCCGATGCTGATCACGCGGTATTGGCCTTGTTTTATCCATTGACTTGGTATTCTGAATGTTCAGCCAAATGGGTTGATTGATCATGACATGATTTCAAATATGGATGATGAAGACAATTATTCAATTTTTTTGATCAAATGAAGACAACTATTCATATTGAAATGCTAAGGAGCTCAAACTCCAAGAATTTTTTTATTACTCATTGTCTTACTCTAGACTCCAAATTCTCCAATCATTAATCAACATACCATGTTAAATTTGTTACCATCTTTGAATGAGACAAATTGTTAGTATTGTCTATCCTGCAGCATGCATAGGCACGGTCAAATTGCAACTTTGGAAGGGAAATGAAAGGAAACGACAAAGACAACACTGCCCAAAACGTCTTTGTCAAAAGGGCAATGGTTTAGCTGACAAGGTTTTGCTGACAGACATTCCGTTAATTTTGGCAAGTTCAAGGAACCTTCATAGTTACTTATAGTTTTTTTTTTTTTTTCCTATACTTATAATTCGTAGCTTTCAAATTTGTTTGTCTAAAACAAAATAATGCTTTTATCTGAAAATTCTGTACAGTTAATTATGTAAATAACTTTGGGAGCTAAAACATTTATCCAAAGCTTATATTAGCATGTTTTTACCAATTTATAGTTCCTAGCTCAGCTCATTAGCCAGGTAGGAAATTTTTTTTTTTTTTTTTTTGGCTCAGGCTATATACATACATTAAACGTACTCATAACATATAGGATTCAGTTAGCTGTATAATAATATGAGGATTTCAAATGCTTTCTGCACGCGGAAAGACCCCAGACCTTGTTGGAATCAACCGGAGGATCCTTTATGATATGGAATGATTAGGTCACTATGGGATACCTATTGTCACAACTCTCTAATCTAGGACCTTATATAATATAAATAAATGTCAAATCGCGTCAACTAATTAAGTGTTATTTTTTTAGAGTGTAATTTAGATATATTACTTTTTTATTGAAAATTTTGATTTTGAGATATTATTATGTAAAATAGTTTATACTATTAATCATCATATATTATTTTATGCATCATTTTTAAGATAATTAATGTACGGCTTAAATAATTTTAAGTATGGAATATTACATAATGACAATATAAAAATCTTTCACGATAACAACATGTCAAAATTAATTCATATTTTTTATTGCTTAAAATATTTTTAATTAAACAATTAAATATTTGTGCTCTTATACTAATCCAAGTTTTTAATTAACAATTACAAAATTCATTTTTACTCTTTCTAGAACTTGAGTTATCTTCATGTGACACCATTCAAACGCGTAACAGTAATGGTATTATTTAATGAGTTTAATTCATTTCGTTGAATATGTCCATGCAGAGCTTAACTTTAATTAATACCTTCCTGAACATTGTTAGTCCTTACTGTTATTTCTTTCACATGCATGCGCCACTGAATTTATATGTGTTTTTATTAATGCATATATTTCTCCAGCTTTTCTAAGCAAATCCTTCTTCATCCTTTCCTGAACAGACATTAGATATATGTTTCGTCTTTCATTATGATCTTTTTCTATTGAATACAAGTAGGTTCATTAATTATGATTTTTTGCTGTGTCAACCAGTAGCTTCTTTTTAATTAAAAAGAAGGAAAATGTATGCTGCCAAAGGTCTATTGTGAAATATGATGAAGCAAAAATAGTATTAATTTTTTTAATTTACAAACTCAAAATTTTGCTTAAAGAAAATAAATGTTGAAACACTTCAATTTTAACTCATGTTACTCTTTTGTATCAACTCTTTTATTAGGCCGTCTGAAAATCCTCTGCTATAACCTAATATACAATTTCAGATCGGTGGAACCAAATATAGACAGACACATGTGAGGAGAAAATTGATCATATACACTTGATGAGGATTAATTTTATTTATTTTTATTCTTAATAAGTATTTTTAGTGATTTGCACAAATTAAAGGATTACATTGACAAAAAAAAATCTAAAAAGTCTTAGAAAATTTATAAAATTGGATGGAAGCTTAAATGCGAAGAAGTCTTGGTTATAAATAAAATTAATAACTTAGATATGTGGTAGATAATTTTTTTAAAGGAAAAAAAACCATAGGAGATGGTATATAACGGAGTTGGGCCTGTTGGGATTTTAACTTAGTAACTGATCTTGTAAATAAGCTTTCTGCTGTTTCATATTACAACTCTTAATATATTTTTTTAGTAAACTAAATCCTTTGCTTAAAGCTTTGGGTTGAGAAGTAAATTTTTTTTTTGTATAAATATAAATTTAATTTCTTATATTTAATTATATTCATAGCAAAGTTGGTGAAAATAATAAAAAAAACAATTAAATATACCTTAAACAAAGTTATTGAAGATTAAATTTATTATAAGTGTAATTAAATATAATTTGTTAAATTTTTATATCATTCAAGAATCTCTCAAAGAGTTGTCATCTGATTATTTTACAAGAGCAGGTTTGACAGTGCTAATCCTGTTTATTAAAAGTATAAACTAGCTTTTTCTGTTCGGTAAACAAAAAAATTGAAGTGCCTTTGTCCTTGGTTTTTAAAAGTTGCAAAGTATTTTTGGCTCTTATGGGGTGTTTTTCAAAATTAATTTATTATCTCTAAAATTTAAAAGATTAATATAATCTTAATCTTTTTAATGATAATAAAAGTAAAAATTATTTTAATATTTATGTCCATTATAATTATTTTAGATTTTAAGAATAATTTTATCAAATACTATTCTTATAACTTCTGTTTATTAAAAGCAATTTACTATTGTCGTAGCTTTTTTAGAGCTATTAAATATATATATATATATATATATATACACCTTCGGTGACAATTTCAGTGCACATCTACTGCTTCACTAATAAAATCAGCTAGTCTTAATATGGTTGATAAAGCGGAGTTCTTTCTTCGCGGCTGCGTTTATTTTCTCCAGCGCGCACAACTTGCTCATTGATAATTATTTCCATATAATCATTACTCTCTGTCATTTCTTTACGACTTTTTAATCTCTATGATATTCAGTTTCAAAGCAAGCATAATTTGCGGGCTCTAGTAAACCATGGAAACCATGAGGGAGTCAACTAGTCAACGGTTCTAGCTAGATATCATACCTGCGATGAGGGATTATTCTCATATGTATTGAGAAAATATGGATCCTTACATGCAATTCCATGTGCTTTCTTTCTTTTCTGGATATGTTCCCTGCCACACATTTTTCAAAATTTGACCCAAACAAGAGGAACCTTCTTGCTAGATTTGTGATGGGGCAGTGCATTTGCTTTCTTGTTTGTAATGTACAGCTGGTCTGAAAATTTGACCTCAAACGTTGGTGCAATCTAATTGCTATGTGCAAAGTGCATATAGTTACAGGATCGTGTTATTTGAAAATACATTCTTGTATCTCAATCGATCATTGCTAATTTATGTTAAAAAAAATAAAAAATTTACTTATATAATTAAGAAATCGGATGAATATAATAGTAAATGATAATATTTCAACAGATTCAATAATACAATTCTACATGAAATACAATAATACCATTCTTTTCTTGACACCTGCTCTGCATCAATCACTCCAGTTGAGTTGAAAAATGTTATTTAATTTCACATGAAATACAATTCTTTTCTTTTATTGTAATGCTGTATGTTATCGTCCATCTTATTTAAGAATTCGTAAGCGGTGTTTAAGTCTGTTTTTCTTCAATTCTTATCAGAATATGAATATATTTTTTATACATTGTCAATATATTTACACAAATATCTAACTATGCATTGCTACATTAATAAAAGTATTTGACTTTTATATTCATTATCTTAAAAATATTACATATAGTAATATATAATTAAATGATAATATAAAATAAAACTCTTAAAATATTAGATAATGTGTAAAATTTTTCTAAAAAAAATGTTGAACGATATAGAAATTTTGTTGTGCCATCTGAATATCTAAATATAGAGACATAGAGGAGAAAAAACAGAAGTAAATAGACCAATTAAAAAGAGGAAAATCACTGCTATTTACACTGAACTTTTCCAGCTGAAACCGAATGATGCAAAGAAAGGATGTGGCACACATTGGATCTTTTTTTGTTAGTGTGTAAATAATTTGCTAGAAGAAACAATCTTTAGGAATTTTCCAATTTATAAATGCAGATGGACCAATTCATGGTTATATATAATATGAAACGATTGTCCTGTTTAATTAAGACAAATATTTCTGTTGATTCTGCCAGAAATATTTAGAAGAACATACCATGCACCAATAAAAAATACTTTGAAGTACTTGAATATTTTTTTATTTTCTCATGCTACAAGGCGGATGCTTAAAAAATTTTAGAATAAAATACACATCTTTTAATTACCTGTTAAGAACAATACTTCTTTTCCGTACATTGCAAATTCCCTATTGGTATAGTTTATTATTTTCAGCTGTAGCAAGTAGCAAGTAGCAACAATGACCTTCGAAAACTATCTACCATAAAATTTAGTATAAGAATAACATCACTGTCAAATAAGATATGAATCTCCGTTATCAAATAAGACAGGATAGGCAAAATAAGACAGGAATAAGCACAATTGGCTGGATTCATGATAATTATTTAATGTCATTTTAACGCGGCTGGACAAACAATAAATAATCAATTTATCAACATGATACAGGGCCTCACCGCCTCAGGATCAAATAAAATAGTTTTTGCTTGATCAATTCAATGCTCATGTTCATGTTCACGGGCAAAGTAAAGTCTCAAATCAAGTTAAGTCCAGTCCCAAATTTGTTGCCTTATTCTTCACAAGAAACCAAAATGCATTAATAAAATAAAGACTAAAATGGAATAACCTAATTAGTTATAAAAAAATAATGCATGTCATGGACTAAATATGAAGCTAGCAGATCCTATAGATGCGACAGAACTTTGCCATTTCAGCTTAAATTCATTTTTCTGTGAATACCCGAAATATATGCAGAGAAATAAATCTTACTATCTTATAAGCAAGAAGGATGAATTGTCCGACCCCAACATCACTATCACACTAAAATCTCAAAGACTTGTGCCGGTATTTATTTAGTTAAAAATTTCCTAATTAATTTTTTTTATATGGACCACCAGTATCCAAAAGTCCACTGTACTCCAACTAATCTGGTTTTTAAGTCAGATGACCCACTATAGAGGTAAAACTCTCCCAACTCTAATTTTTTCCATCAATAAGACTCAAATCTAAAACCTTATTTAAGAGGAACAAATGACGAATCACTTAAACTAATTAAGCATTGGATGCTAATTTAAAATTTTAAATGTATAGATTTTATATTTATTTTCTTATATATATTTATTTAAATATCATATTTAATTTTTTTATTAATTTTTAAGTAAAAATCTTGTTTTTTTAATACAAAATAAGTTAGTTTAGCTATATATAAAAAACATTATAATACAAATGTTGCATCAAATTTATACTTGCAAGAAAAAGGGTCTACAGTGCAAGAGTAAGGAAACATTCTTACACAAATACAAATCAAATATCTCATATTTAGACATATATATACTTACAATTAAGATCGTAGCATTTAGAATGAAGTGAGTATATTTTAGTCAAAATTGGTGAGACCCAAGTACACTTAAATATGAGCTATTATATTTATATTCAATACAAAAATCTATCAGCAGCTATGAAGTATGGATACTCCATTTTGGCAAAAGTATCCGTATCAGGTGCATTTTGGGTATGAGTATGCTTGGATATGTACCCATTGAATATTTTTTTGAAAAAAAAAGTTGGGTACGGTAGGATACGACTCGTGTACGGCTCAGGTACGTGGCCAAAATAAAACTATGTCGTTCTCTCACTCTTTTTCTTTTTTTTTCAAAATTAGATCAACTCTAACTCATATCTTTTCCATTTCACAATCCCTTTGTCCCCAACTTCAAGTTCTTACCCACCAACCACCATCACTCATCTCCCTCAACTTGCCAGCAATGGTGCTCATGGCATAGCAGCAGTGGCAAGGAGTAAACAATACAGCAGCAGCAACGGTGACGTTAGCTTCTCTCCCCCGTCTCCAACGACCCAACACGATGGCTTCTCTTTCATGATCATGAGAGACTTATATTCTTATTTGGTCTCTTGAGTTTTGCTTTCTTTTATGTTGATATATATATATATATATATATATATTGCTGCAATTATTTTTGGAAATAGCTTGAGATATGAGATTTGTTGAGTACTTGAGTGTTTGTTTATGTTGTTACTGCCATTTTTTCATGTTTGCTCATGTTGAGTGCTCTAGAAAATGAGAGGAATGGTATTGGTAATCTACATATCGTAGTTTTTAATTTTTGAGATATAATGTTAGAAATTCAGGCTTGTTTTATATTGAAATTGATATATTTTTTATTTATTATGTGAAATTTTAGTTCTTATTATATAAAATTTGTGAAATTTTTATATTTTTAAATATATAAGTTAACGTATCTATATCCTAATTTTTACAAAATTTTCATACCTCGTACTCATATCCATACTTGATACAGGTATTGTAACCACATTCGTGCAACAGAACTAAGTTAATCCTGTTAGGAACTTCTTTCCTCCTTGGAGAGGAAAAATTTTCTTACTCCACGAAATATCATCACCATCCACTGCAAAAATTCTGCTACTTTTTACAACTCACACTCTTTTTTCAATGGTATGAGAGTACTTCCTTCACGGAGGATACAATAATTCAACACCGCATGCTTGTCGTTTCTAAGTGGCTCTATGTGGAATTATCGTATCCATGATCCATCACTGAATGAAGTGATGAAGATTCAATGCAGTGGATTAGTAGAAGATACCTGTTTTCAGTGCATAAAATCAGTCAAATTAATTGACTGAGTGTGCGTTTTAGTCTTCATTCAGTAATCATTATTGAACACTTGGTCCAATTCCTTCTGAATCACGCTCACGCAAACAGTGCTGGCCATTCCTTTGTGACTAGACATAACTAAGAAATTGAAAATGGAACCTCAAACGAAATTGCGTACTTCTATCACTTATTTATTTGGTGGTCCCACGAGGAAGTGAGATTTTTGGAAAGAAGGAATATTGGGCTAGTAAAAGTTTAGATAAAAACTTGTAATAAGCACCTAAATGAATACAAGAAATGATATTTTGAAATAAATTTATTTACATATATACTGACACATTCAGAAAAAGGAGAAGTTATGATGGGACAAAAAGAAAATATACAAAAAATAATATTCTCTCTCACTTTTTTTTTGTATGAGTCACTTGCAAAATATCTCAAATCATTGTTCAAATAATATAAGTCAACCAATATTTATCATATACAAGATTGTGTGAGCTATATTAAAAGTGCATTTATTCTTTTTTTTTTTTAAAGAAAAAAAAGCCTTAACACAAAGTAAAGTATTAATTCGATAATTTATGCTAGAAGTTCTTATCTGATAATTTTTTCTCTGAAACAAGAACTCATACAATTCCACTTGGTGCTACTACAATGGGGCTCCTAACAGTGTGTGCTCCACCATCTTCAACCCAAACAATGTCCCCAAATGAGATATTTTCCTTCTTCTGCTTGACATACTTTATGATAACATAATAGCTCTGCTTCTCATTCTTATATCTGAATGCTAATGTCTCAGGTGACACTGTCACCACAGAGCCCTTGGGTTGTGCCATCTTGACCCTGTATGTAGCAGCACCATCTCCAACATTGGTCACAGTCCTCCTAAACTTGTGGACTAGTGATCTTGTTTTGCTGCTATAGAAAGCTATAAATGAAGGGTAGTTAAGATCAGATGATGGGTTTGCACAATTATAAGATCTTGATCTTGTAATAGTTAGTATTTGCCTATGAGTGTAGTTCAAAGCACAAAGGAGATTAACATAGTCCTGTGGGGTAGCATCATATACCAAACCTGGATCAAGTGCTCTATTAGGATCAATCTCACCAGCTCCAATTGCAAGAGGAGAAGCATATTGAGATAGAAATCCATTATCCCTAATTGGATTATTGGTATTATCTAGAGAACTAGCTGTGGTCATCAGTGCTGACCTTATAGCGGCAACACTCCATTCAGGGTGTGCGGCCTTCAAAAGAGCAACAACACCAGAAGCATGAGGACAAGCCATTGATGTTCCAGACAACAAAGTATAGTGACTGGACAAGAACACATTTGTGCCAATTGTAGCTGTTACTCTATTAGGAACATAAGCTGCAAGAACCTTAGTGCCAGGTGCCATTATGTCAGGCTTCAAGACCCCAGGGTAACTAGGTGAAGGACCCCTTGAACTATAAGATGCAGCAGCTGGTGCTGGCCTAATTCCAACAAATGTTTGCTGAAATTTGATGCTTGCTGTAGGCTTCTTATGCCTTTTTGCATACTTGATCACAGATAGTGCATCTTGTGGCCTAATTACAATACTTGGAGAGTAGAGGTCTCCTAGTTCAATCAATTCAACATCATCAGAGATAAACACTGCCCCTAGCACACTGGCTGATGCAACAAAACTGATTTGGTCAAACACAGAATCTGACTTAGTGGCATCACACAGAATGATCCCTAATGCGGCAGCTTCAGTTAACAACTCTATTGAGTTGCAAGCTGATATAGTCTTGTTGTAGACAAGTTGGAGATTTTCCACTATGGCATTTGCTGCAAACAAGGTCCAACCTATAATAGTTTGGCCATTTCCAAGAGTTAAACTTCCAAATGTGCGGTCTATGGTACCTGCTGCCACTGTTAGAACCCAGGGGATTCCATTATGCAAGGTTCCAAGATCAGGACCCGAGTTACCTGCAGAAGATGAAACCACTACCCCTTCTTCCATTGCTGCAAAAGAAGCTATTGCTATAGGGTCCTCATAAAGTGGAACATCATCAAAACCCATAGAGATTGAAATCACATCAACCCCATCAGCAATAGCTTGGTCCATCCCAGCCAAAACATCAGAAGCTTGGCGACCCTCTTCCCAATTGACCTTGTACATGGCAATCCTTGCCCTTGGTGCAATGCCCCTAGCCACCCCTTTAGCATAGCCAAAGTAAGAGGCACCATTGACATAGTTTCCTGCAACAGTGGATGACGTGTGAGTACCATGGCCATCAATGTCTCTAGCTGAGTTCATTCTGATTGTGGCATTAGGATTTGCAGCAATCACACCCTTGTTGAAGTATCTAGCACCAATCAGCTTGAAGTTGCACAAGGAGGCATTGAATTCTTGCCCCTCCTCACATGTTCCTTTCCACTTCTTTGGCAATTTCTTGGTCATGCCATCATCTTTGAAGCTTTCACTCTCAGGCCACACACCAGTGTCAATGACACCAACAATGATACCCTCCCCAAGATTTGAGGCATGCCATAGGCCACTGGAGGGGTCCAAAGAGAGGAATTCAAAGGTGTGAGTGGTGTCAATGGTGGCAACTCTATCAGGGTATGCTGAAATGAAGCCATAAGAGTTACTAAGAGACTCTAGCTCATCTGAAGATAGCACTGCACTAAAGCCATACATGGCATGATCATAGGTGTACAATAGTTTATGTGATTGCTTTGGTGGGTTGTGATGATTAGTTGTTGTTGCTGATTTTATGGAATCAAAAGTGGACTCAAACCAATCATGATGGGTTGTGAAGACTTGAGGAAATTGGGATTTGTCCATGTGGACTATGTATGTGGAACTCTTAGCATTGCTGCCATGAAGAGCCAATAGAAACCATGGAGTAATGAGGAACAAGATTAATGGACGTGCAAATACAAAGTTAGGCTCCATGAATTGGAATTGCAGCCAACAATGAAAGAGTTTGGCTTTGAATTGCAAGCTGATTATTAGATTCATATATAGGAATTTTCAGTCTTTGTAAAGCATTATTGGCGTTGACGTTGACTTGTATAATAGAGGCAGGATCAAATGACTTTTTTTTTTCCATTAATTTTATTTTAATCTAAGGATTAAAAATAATACAATTTAATGAAAAAAATAGTATAATAAAATTTCAATGGAGCGAGAAAATAGTCAAATTTAATAGGCAAAAATAATCAATTCATCCTCTAATTTATTTTCTATTTTCAAATTTATCCTTTAAGTTATAAATGTTTCAACTTCACTTTCTAATTTTTTAAAATTGAATATGTTTATTTTCTTCATAAATGACATCACTTACATTGATAAAAAAAATTCTATCTGATATCTAAGTTAGCAAAAATATACATAATATCTTGGATGATAAGTTATATTTTCAAATCTACTCTCTAATTAAACAAACAACATTTGTGAAGAGGTTGCGAAGAGGATAAATGTGTTTGCTTTTTGAAAGTTAAAGGACAAATTTGAAATATTTATTACTTAGAGAACAAATTTGGAACATTTATTACTTAGAGGATGAATTTGAAAACAAAAAATAAACTAAGAGAATGAATCAATTATTTTTGCCAATTTAATAATTAAGGTTAGTTTGCTATAAGAATAAAAATGGAAAAGAATTTTTTATTATGTATTTTACATATAAATCTAATTCATGAAATAGTTTCTCTCATTTTTATCCCATACCAAACTCATCTTTAACGGAAAAAGAAATCGAATATATTTATGTTAAAAAGATAAGAAAAAGAAAAAAATAAAAGAATGAAAGAGTTTTCAATGAATTAAGGGTGTGTTTGGTTGTGATTTTTTTGATAAAAAATTACATTTTTCACTAAAAAATGAATTTTCATATATTTGGATAATTTTTTAAAAAATAATCAAATTCTAAAAAAAAATCTGTTTTCAATTTTTTTATAATAGATGAAAATAGTAATTTCTGAAAAAAAAAATCAATTTTTAAATTTTTCATTTATATATAAATTTAAGTTTCATAATCAATTTTTTTAAAAGTTGAAATAAATGCATCCTAAAATTAAAATTGAAACTTAACATTTTTATACAATGATTTTTTATTTTAATAAGTATTATAATTAACTTATCTTCATGTTATAAAAAAATAAAAAAAAAGTTTTTGCTTTCTTTGAAAATATAATAATAACAATATACGTTAAATAATATTAGTCAACAGAAAATTTAAAAATTAGACGTCAGGTTGACAAGGGTGTTTCAACTGAAATTTTTTATTTTTTATTTTATTAAAAAATTGTTTTACTTTTTATTTTTTAACATATATAAACACACTTAAAATCTATTTTTTTAATGATTATTAAATTTAATTATTCTTTCTCTTCATTAAAATTCTATTATATTATCTTTTTATTAAATTATATTATTGTAAACCGTTACATTAAAATAAAAGTATGGTATAAGAATTTTACTCTTACTCTGCTATCATTTCATCCCCCCCCTCTCTCTCTCTCTCTCTCTCTCTCTCTCTATGTATAATAATATATGAAATTGATGATAACATGGCTTGTAAAATAATTGGTAACAATTGTTCCTTTATAATAAGAAAAGAGCTATGTTATTTCAACATACTGATTAGACAATTTGTCATTGATGCCACGTAACATATATTAGTCTCATGATGTAAGACGTCTGCATTGCACCTATCAGATACAAATGCTTGCATCGACTAGAAAGAAAATCATTATACATACACAATTTCATTTGTAAATTTAGCTTAACGATTTGAGTGGATCAAATAATTTCAGATTGAATTATGTGGACAATATACAATACTGTTTTGTGAACATAAACAGACAATAGTCACTACTGGTCAGGACTCAAGTTTTAATCTTAGAATAGTTACGTTAAAGAGATCGTTATTTTTTACCACAAAAAGAAAAGAGAGAGATCTTTATTTAATCACTATTTTTAACTCTTTTTGGTTACAATCACTATTTTTAACTCAAATTGCATAAGTAATTATTAAGATAAAAAAAAAAAAAGGTAACTAAACAAAGAGTAAGGAACATGTCCATATGAAATTGTGAGAGGAAGATATAATTAGCTATTAATCTGGCTGGTTATATTAACTAAAACACTATAAAGTTGTTATATACAATTCATAGTTGCAAAGTGTGTTCTTAGTTTGACTAATTCAGCTTCATTTATTAATTTAATGCTGGTGAATCACCTACCTACCGCTAGCTTTATATATGTTAAAAAAAAAAAAAATAGGTATTCATATTGTATACACATTTGCTACCAGCAATATCGTAAAAGGCCAATTTAGTGTTAATTAATTGCATGTGTGCTAGTGAATCACGCGTACAGCGGTCATTTTATCAATTTATGTTGAAAAACCAAAGGGTATCAGTATTATATACTCATCAGTAGAGATTCGACACCGGCAACTTCGTAAAATATAAAATTTAAGGTGCTGTTGGTTTTGCATTTTAGTTTTATAGATATTGTTGAAGCTGTCAGCAGCAGTGCCAATAAGCCAAATCATTCCTTGTTCAGTTGCTCTTCTTTGTACATGTTCTTGGAGTTTATCTTTCTATATATATATGTCTTAATTTGAGCTAAATTTGTTAAAAAATCAACCTATTTTAGAATACGTGGATGCTATTAAATCCAATGGAATCTGAACATTGAACAAATCCGCAGGTAAGCTTATTTTCCTTCGAGAAATCGAAAACAAGTTCATTTAGAAAAGCTATAGTTAACTATATAGATGGCTCTAACTACCATGGATATTCAATCATGCGGAATAGTGTTGATAAAGCACCTATATCTGCCTTTCATTTCAAATTAAAGGCAAAAAAGCATCACAATTATTATGGTACATGTGTTGATTGAAAGATCACGAATCACGCGAATTCGATCAGTTAACATCAAAGGCCAAAAGGCATCACAATTATTACGGGGTACATGTGCTGATACCTGCTAGTTTCGTTCGTCTTGCTGAGCTTGCTTCTAGACGAACATACTGTCATGTTTGTTGCCGGTTTGTGCTTTATAATTAAGACTTACTTGTAATTGTAATTGACCACACAGATTACTAGTTATCTCTTGTATGTTTTTTTGAGTTTGAGATATTTCGTATTCACCTCTCATTCCTCCTCTCTCTGCCTTCATTTAAAAAAAAAAAAAAATTAAGACTTACTCACTTACTCGCCTTTATATATCACGTCTATACTATATCTATATACAGTGTTTTCAAATAATTTTTTCCCTCACTTATATAAACATCTTCTTATTTCATGGAAAGGGGATTCCGAGTTTTTAAATTTTTTTTTTGTGGTAAAAAACACTTTTTTATTAAATTTTTTTTTGATATATTTGGATAAAATTTTAAAAAAAAAATTTAATAGAAATTAAAAAGAGTAATTTTTCAAAAAAAAAATCTATTTTTAACTATATAAAAAATTTAAGTTTCATAATCATTTTTTTTAACAGCTAAAACAAACATACCCTTAATTTTTATCATCTAAGATTAAATTCCTTCACCGACAATCAAAATTAAAGCACTTTTCTCGTCAGCCTAATGCATTTAAGATAATTAATTCTCTAATATGATGGCTCAAGATTTAATCCCAAATTCTTCATAAGGACAAGGTCAGCCTCTTTAGAAAGCAATTATATCTAATTTAGAAAAATACCTATATATACTAATCATGTGATCTATTTATTTCTATGTATTTTATTTTATTTTTTGGGTCAACTATGTAATACTGGAACATCAGCAGAACAACAGTAAAACAACGACACTAGAACAAAGAAATCCCTTAACCAACATCAAAAATTTATTGGAAAACTCAAGCCAGAATGCAACCCAAAATCAAAATTCAAAAACAAAAAGCAATACATTAATAGATTCAAATTTTTTTTGGTACACCAACAAACGCGTAGCTCAACCGGTAAGAAGTTGAGCTAACTTAATTAGAAATTTTGGGTTTCAGTAAGAGAAATATATTTAAGGTGCGTTTTTTTCAACTTTTAAAAATATTAATTTTAAACCTTAAATTTTATATATAACTGAAAAAATTGAAAATTGACTGATTTTTTTTTAGAATCTATTCTTTTCAACCTCTACAAAAATGCTGACAACATATTCTTTTGAGAATTTGATTATTTTTAAAAATTATCCAACTATACACAAACTGATTTTTTTCGATGAAAAAAGTTCTTTGATGAAATTTGATTTCAAACTTCACGTTGTAGTTTTGCTTTTCTTTGTATACATTTTTACAGCATCATATCTTCAAACTTACAATGCCAACCCACTTGATTACCTTGTTAGTCTAGGAGGAATGGATTCTTTCAATTGAAAATTTCACATAATCTTATTATATGTTACTTTTCACCATTGATTAAATATTTTTGTGAGTCCCATACTTGACCCCACCTTCTTATATCAATCGTAAAAATTAATATATGATAAGGTCATATGAGATTCCTAATTGAAATGATCCATTCTCTAGTCTAGGGCTTCCTAACGACTACGAGGTTGAGGGTTTGAGCCTCTCTGCCCCTTTTTTGTCATTGTCACCAAATTTCATTTTTTTTTAATTTTGTTTGGTAATTTTTTCAATAGCTATTTGGTAATTGTTTTCATTTTTGGACATGACTATTTGGTAAAAATTTTTTGATAAGAAGAGCTAACACCCTTACAGAGAAGGGGAGCAACAAGACAGTATACAAAAGCACAACAGAGGGTTGCAATGAGAGTAGGATGAAACCTAATCATAAAATACATCAATCAGCAAACAGACAACAGACAACGAGAAATAAAAAAATTGAAGAGCTTGAGAGAGGACATGCTCTTCTTGTAGCTGTCTTGCGCTTCCTTGTCACCCCTTGAACGGTGCTACATTTAGACGCATATGCAAGCTGCTAAAGTTCATGTGAGGTGTTGTCTCATTCCTTCAGTTCCAATAAATCATCTGGTATTTCTCCACAAAGATCTCCATTTATTCAAGGAGGATGGATTAGAGCATATATCCTCTGAAAATACATGTTTCTTTTCTAGCCACACTTTTATACAGTAGTTCCAAGTTAATTTGATCTTTCTCTTCTCCAAATCCCAGTTTATATGTTCCTTCTAAAAAATAACTCTGTTTCTAATATTCCAAATGCTCGATATAACCACAAAAAACATGCAAAGCCATACTTTCTTTTCTATGCCAAAAACTGGAAGAGCATACCATGAAAGAAAGAGTTCGGCTGGATTACGATGACTTGTCCACATGAATCCCCACCAGTTCAAAATATCAGCCCATACATTCTAGGAGATATAGCAGGAGCAAAAGAGGTGAGCCACTGACTGTACTTCCTGGCAGCAAAAAGGATAGATAGTTTCAATAGGCTGAAGAATGCCCAACTTGCATAACTTTTCGCTAGTACTAAGTCTTTCTTGCAAAACAAGCCAAACTAGAATTTCTGCACACGAAAGGGCAATACCTGACCATGCTTTGGTATTCACAGAAGATGAGATATTGTTGCTGGCCACAAATCTCTAAATCTGTAATACAACAGATTTAACAGAAAAAACACCATTGTTTCCAAATTTCCATACATATGAATCGTCCTCTCCATCTGTAAACAGATTATGAGGAAGATAGTCTAGAAATTGTTGAAATAAATCTTGTTCCCATTGCAAAAAATTTCTTCTCCAGCAAAATGTCCAACTCCATGTTTGACCATCCCATTCTCCCCTATCACATATGAAGCTTCTCTTTTATTTGGACATAGCAAAGAGCATCGGGAATTTATCCATAAGTGAACTACTGCCTAGCCACTTATTTTCCCGAAACACGGTTGCATTCCTACACCCAATTTTCCTTGAGTAGCCACTTGTAATTACGTCTAAAATTTCCTTATCAGCATTTGAGAAACTTGCTATTTGCCTTCAGATACCTCCCTTTTTCTTCTCAATGTTTGAAATATCTATAATATTGACATCTTTATAATGATTAGACTACACCACTTTCTTCCACATTGGGTTGCTTTTGTTAGAAAACTTCCACCACCACTTAAATTGCAGTGCCACATTCTTGATAATTAGGTCTCCAACCCCCAAACCTCCTAATTCTTTCGATTTTTGTATAGTTTCCCATGCCACCCGTGGTATGCCTCTTTTCTTGTCATCCCCAGACCAGAAAAAGTTTCTCTGAATTTGAACAATTTTATTTACTATAGCTTTTGGTATCTTGAATAGGCTAAGGTAATACTTGGGTAAGTTATTCAAAATCGCTTTGACAAAAATCAATCTCCCTGATCTAGATAGCACTTTAGCCTTCCACAATGCCAATCTCTTTTCAATCTTATCCACAATTGGTTTCCAAGTCAAAACACAGTTAGGATTAGCACCTAGTCGAAACATTGTAATAATATACACAATTTTAATTCTTTTAATTAAATTTAATATCTTATTCTTATTTTATTTAACTATTAACGAACCATCATTATAATGTATATATAATTAATATTTTACAAGTATGTGTATTTTATCATGTAATATTAAGAATTATTTATAGTACTATATATATCAGCTTGAAAGCTTTGCATAAAATATATTTAAATTAAAAAGTATGAGGATAGGATGAAAAAATATTGAATTTTTTATTATATATAATGTATAGGGATTAGGTTATATTGAATTGCAACAAAAATATTTTGTAAATATACTTATAAAATATTACCAAATACATCTTTACATATAACTTAAATGAAAAGTATAATTGTAACGTCATTATCGTAGAAAATAAATTACTTTTGAAAATATTTGTATAATTACATTCCATATAACAATTCATTATTAAAAGGGTAAAATATTACTACATACACTTTTATATACTCTTCCTAGTATTGAATATTTTCACTTGATATTGTGGACTACCATTTGATGGATTTATAACAAAAACTGATTAAATATAAATTGCAATGTATAAATTAATAAGTATTGATGTAATAAAATTTTGTATGTTTTAAAAAATAGGAAACACACCTATGACAAACCTAACTTTATATTAATTTTATTTATTGATCTAAACAATTAAAGTCTAAAAGTTCAATCATTTATTAACTGTAACACCCTTCCAAGCACAGTACCATACTTAAATCATAGCACTATACTGAGGAGTTGTTACTGTTACCTGAACGGACCTTGTCTGACAGCAACATTTGGCCATCTCCAATATTTCTTGAACTATCTAGAGATAATATAGAAATAAACATAGGAGTGAGAATTTAAAATTCTCAGTATGATTCTCTAAATTATCATACATAGTATCATTGTTATTATCTCCAGATGCTTTGGTTTATTATGAAAAAGGTGAACATGCCACATGAAAGGTCCGATTTTATAGTTTGAAAACGTATTATCCGAAGCAGAGTTTATTTTATTCATACACTTGTTAAACAGAGAGAGAATCTAAACATTAACATAGTAATGTGAAGGATAATTGCATAATGTGCATAGATTCTTAATAACATTGGAACAGTTAATTCTCAAGCATAAATGAATGCATATGATTTATTGGTGTAAGTGTCTTTCCCATTTTAACTTTTTTTACTTTATTTCCTTTGCACACCTAGGTGTTACGTGTCTCCATAGTATCACCATTCTCAAAGTACAGTCTTTCTCAATTTCTTTAACTTGTCATGCACATTCCAGAGTATAATCGTCATGTTATACTCCATCAAAGTGTGATTGCCATGTCATATTCCTTAGGAATATAGAATTATAATCATATTTTCTTCTTTTGCATGCAAATATGTCATCTTTCATAAAAAGAATCATAATCATATCACCATACAATGTTCATATGCATTATAGTACATTTACTTTCAAATATTCTTGCATATAGAATTTCATATTTATATCATAAATTTTCATAACCTAAGTTATCATTACTTCATAAGCTTCTGCCGAAAATTCGACAATATGACGAATCAGATTCGTTCTCCCATGAATAGTGCTCTTTAGTACAAACAATTAGCCAATTCACATGACAAAAACATCACAGTCATATATCATCATTTCAATGATTTAATAAAGGTTTTGTTCAAAGAAACTAGCTAAGTTTACAAGTTGGAGTTCAAGAGTTTGCTATTTCTTAGAGTTGCCCATCCTGCCTTACACATATTCCAGATTCTACCCAATTTTGTAAATTATGCCATAATTTCTACTTAATGTATTAAATTCTAAATTTTTACTATGTTGAAGTGTTGTTTGTCTAGTTTTTAATCTCTTTAGTCCTATTCAATTTTGATAAATATAACTCTAGTTATTAAGATTTAACCTAGGTCTGTCTTGTTGCTAGGCAGATTTAGGTACTAAAAAGTAAAAATTCACTAAAAATAGGAAATTGATTGGAATGATAAGACCTATATCATTTAAAACCCGACTGAACTAGCTTTCATTTTCAACAACTTTGATTTAATCTGAGTATATAGAGCTCAGGTTATGAGTTTTTTAAGTTGGCTAACTTAAGCTGCCCTATTCAAGCCCAGTTAGGGTATGAGACAATTTCAATAAATTATAATTTGACTTTGAAATTTGTATGGGATGTTTCCATATATGTAAGCTTTCTAACAAAATTAGTTGTACTCAATTTGAAGTTATATAAGGTGAGTTATTCCCTGCACAACCTACTCTAGTTAGATCCAGAAACAGAAATCTAGGGTAAACTTCAAAAAATCATATCTCACTCAATACTAATCCAATGACCTATAATTTATATGGTTGGGAAGCTATAAATGTCTAGGTTCATTTAAAATTGGTTCCATCTCAGTTTGATGTTTATAGACGAATCTGTATACTTCAAAAGTATAGATATCGTGGGATTTTCCTAGTTGAATTCACTGTAATTGCTTCTTTTTTGGTTCTTTCACTAATTAATCAATCAAAACTTATTGTATACTTGATAATCCAGCCATATACATATGCATAACCTTAATATAACATACATACTTGAGTATAGATGAGTTTTTAACAGCCACCAATTTACAAGAAATCAAGAAAAGAGAATGAATCCTACCTCAATTAGGTGAAATGGCTAGCTAGAACTGAGTTTTGTGATGGAAGAAGTGGTTGGAGCTTGAAGATGAGATGAAGATAAGATGAAATGGAGGAAGAGAGGAGGGCGTATGGGCAGCTGAAGAGAAGGGTGAAAATTTGAGGGGGGTGAGGAGAAAATTTGCAAATTTTATGACTCAAGGTTGGTAGGTTTCTTACTCATCATTGGTCTAGGCTTGGATGGCTAAAAAATCAACCAAGCCTTCTCTTATTTTGTGGATATTTGGGTGCCACTTTGAGGGGCTAAGTGACTCAGGTTTTAGCCACTTCAATAAGGGTTTACAGTGTATAATTCTATTATTTCAGTTATGATAGTTTACAATACTGAATCTTTACCGATTTCCTTCAAACCGACAAATCATTACTAAATGATTTTGTAAAAGTTTTTATGTATCTATCTTAATTTTTTTCTAAGCTTAATCCTCCTAATCAATATCTAATTAACTCCTAATTAATCTTACATTTCTAATGAAATCAAATAATTTCGTTAACAGTGTAAATTAGACACACCGCTAATAAATAGTCTTCTTCTGCTAACAAGACATACCTATTATTATATATTTTTTCCATAAAAAGGTTTTTAATATTATTACCCTAGAATTTGTATTTCCTTATTATCTATTTGTATCTATATAATGTGTCTAAAATTTCAATTGATTGATAGTGAAATTTGGAATGTTACGTTAACTAGATATACATTATAATAATTGTTCGTTAATAGTTAAAATAAAATAAGAATAAGATATTAAATTTAATTAAAAAGAATTAAATATGTCTGCATTACTACAATATATATATACTATCAATATAAAAAAATTTATAATAATATTTAATTATATATTATCACATTAATAAAAATATGTGACTTAATCACTAATTATATTAAAAATCTTATAAACATAATAAGTTAATTAAATAATAATATAAAACCCTTTTATATTATCGGTATATATATTTCCAAATAGTTGCTTAGAAAAAAGTACCAAACAACATTTAAAAGAAGAAAATCGACGACAATGAAAAGAAGAAAGGGGGTAGAGAGGCTCAAACCCTTGACCTCGAAGTGGCTAGACCAAAAATCACACATTTGACGAATGACGATATAATGCATCAAAATTTAATCAAAGGAAACACAAAACCGTGAACTTTGGAATGTATATGAAAATTTATTGGAAAATAGTCAGAATGAAATTGTCACACAATATGTGGTAGAAAACAAAGACACGTGGTATCCTTAATGAGATTGTGGGATTAATTTGAAAGACTGAAAGTAGTGGTAGGTGATTGGTTGACAGATATAATAATTAATGAGATAAATGATTTGTGTATATTTAAATTAAGATAATAGAAATTTAAATAAAAGAAATTCTTATAAATAGTAAATTTTGCATTTTCGCAGGAAAAAAATTAATAGAAAGCTAATATGAGGCAACGCTTCCTTGAGATAACTATAGATAAATATAAGAAATATTAAATCCTTCTAAACTGTGTGCTCAACTGTCCCTTAATTCTTGTCCAAAGAAAAAAAAATCTTCTAGATCAAAATTTTGCTAACACGTATTTAGAGGTGCAAAAAAACCCATCAAAACATATACACACAGGAATTATCCACGACAAAAAAGGGGATATGGACAAGTTTGATCTCCATAAATATAGGAAAAAAATTCTCATTTAGTAAATAGGATAAGGGTATAGGATAAGATCCCCGACCTATCAAGATCTGTTAAATATCTGTTAACATAAATTTACTTTAATGCCTTTATATATAATAAAAAAACTCTAGTCATGATATTTGTGATATTTTTAATTATCTTTTAATAAATTTTTATCATGTATTTTATTTTTAATTTATATTATATTATATTAAATAATATTGTAATGAATTATGATTATTTTATTTAAATTTAAAAATATTTTATTTAAATTTTCTCTATTTTTAGATTTTTTAAATTTTTTTAATAAACATATTGATATTTATAGAAATTTAAATTTTCATGAGAAATCAGAAATAGGAACTCGTGACGAGAATAAAAACAAAGATAAAGGACAAAATTTTAATGAAAAATAGGATATATATATATATATATATATTAAATAATTTTTAAATATTATTTAAATTATAATTCATGTTATTAATTGCCAATAAAATTTTAAATTAAAAGAATTTTTATATTGATTGTTAGAAGAATATGTCACCAGTCAATAGATATATATAGATGCATGGAATTAAAGCATACAAACCTACCCTCTACGATCAGTGGTCCATAATATGTCAATCAATCAACCACCATACGTAGATGTGTCAGGTATGACGTGTATTGAATGTGATTTTTAATGATATGATTATTGAAATTGTAATATATAAAATTAGTGTTTTGTGATCTGTGCATTGCAAGAGGTTTAAAAATTTTATTTCAATTATAAAATTTATAAAATTTATTTTGTTTAAGTTATAATATAAAATAAGCAATTTGTTTTTATTATAAAATAATAAATTATTATTTAAATATATATACAAAAGGTGATATATATTGATATAATAAATGAATTAACTATAAATGTAAAGTATGACTTGGGTTTTAATAATAAGGAAAAGATAATGAAAAATTATCGAGAAGTGATATATTTTTTGATACATGAAGTACCGATATTTTTTTATACAGTTCTAAAAAACATCACGTATTCATATCTTTCACCTATCTAAAAAAATTATCGAGATCATCTAAAAATAAAATATGAATTCAAACTATCACTTTCTAGCAAAAGATACGAATTAATAAATAATATGATAAATAATATATGTAATATTCAAACTAAGCATCCTAATCTTAGCTTTTCTTTTCACTTTTTTATTTTTCTTTTTAAATGTGAGTTCAATCAGAAAAATTTTGATATTTTAACAAGAAAATATAAAATTAAATTATATGAAAATAAATATTGTGAAGAGATTATATAACTTTTGGTTCACAAATAAATAAGAACTAAAACTGTAATTATCAATACATGAAATAAAATCGTAACTGAAACAGATTTAACAAAATTGAAAATAAAAAAAATCAAATTTATTGATTTTATTTATCTGCTCCTTTCTTTTGTCCTGTATATGCTCCTTTATTAAGACCGTAATGAAAGCCAATTTTTTTAATATTTTCCCCCCTTTTTTTTTAAATTGCAACTATACTTACTTTATTTCCTTAATTAGAAATTTTTTGAAAATGGAAATAGATGGAATTCACTAGGTTTTGATATATGTAAAAAATTTTATATTTTTTGTTTTATTAGTAGTATAGATTTGAATGATGGGAATAAATGCATAATATCAAGGATTAATAGGAATTACTGTATACAAGTAATCAATGATTTAGGTTAAATAAACATGGAAGTGCCCAAAAAAGTTTAATAGCATAATAATGCCTGAGTAAAAAAAAGTAATAATAATGCAGCAAATTTCAGCAAATTCTTTATCTAGTACCTTTTAGTAAAAGTCAAGCTATAGAGATCTGGGGATCTTTTTAGAAATTTATAGATAGTAAAACATAGATAATTATAATCTTTTTATTCGAATGAATGATTTTATTATTGACTTTTAGATGGATAAATTAACCTCAACTTATCTAACAGACAAGTTTAAACTCTGACAACTTTGAGTTAAATTCTGTCAAAATTTTCTATAGCAGTTTACTGATTTAAAAATTCGCAGTCGTTTATTATTAAATCAAGTTTTACACCACCTTTTTCCTTTTTTTTTTTCTTTTTTGTTTTTCAACCGCATGTAAGGAAGTTTCAAGACATGCTATTTTATCAATCTCTTTCACTTCTGCTTGACTGTTTGCAGCGTATATTGGGCAAGTCTTTATAGGCATAAAACTTGAACAAAAGTATTATTCAAAGCATACATAATAATAAAGCAACAATGAATGCTATCGGTTGAAGAGGCGAAGCGGTGTTTCAGCATGTCTTAATACTTTCATTTTGACAATGTTGATGGTTGTGTTAGGAAAGGCGGATGCTATGGTGGATCTTGTTAAATATGATACATCATGTATTCTTTAAAAAGTGAGATTAAATGTCTTAAAAAATTGGGTAAATAAACAAAAAAGTGTGGCCAAATGTACTGTCATTTTGTAGCATTTTTAAGAAATGTGAGTAAATATATTTAGTTACACTTTCCATGAATTTACCAATATTTATGAATGTCGCTAAATGCAAGGTGTGTGGTGCAACTTGATGCCTCTAGAGCATGTTAGGCAGACCCATTAGGAGCATGTATAGAGTATGAGAAATGTTATATAAACGTGCAAAATGGACGCATTACAAACGCATACGCCCAAAACCACGCTGAGTAGTCCATGTATACTGAAAAGGAGTGGCTTAAGGTGGACTATCAATTCATTGGTTTATAGTGAACTACGGCGATAAAAAATGGACAAAAAATGAAAAGGCATTCGGCTACAGTAAAATGCGTATGAATTCCAAGTATTTTCCCACTCCCGCAGAAGCAGAAAAATGAAAAGCAGAAACCCGCAATCCCCTCCCCACCCAATATTCTCTATGAAGCTTCACTTCTTCCCCACTGAAAACTCTGGCATCGAAATCCAAAGCCTTGCAAGAGAAGAAGCATCATCACCCTCAGAGCCTCAAGGTCGATTTATATGTAAGCTATCTCGCTGTCTGAACCAAATGCTAGAAACGCATCCAAAAGCACATCGAGCTCTCTTTCGAGTTTGTCTTGTTCTGTTTTATTTTATTTTCTTTTATTTTTCATTGCATAAACTATCAATAGTGATTGGGAAAACCAAAAAGAAAATCCCTTGCTCTATTCATTTGAGCATGGGGTTATCTTCTTTGAATTTCAAAACAATAAGAAGCATCGAAAACTCCTTCTTCCTCCCCTTTTTCTTTCCTCTTTTATTTTTGCTTTCACATTCTTTCATTTTGTTGAGGCTCAAATTGTTGGTGTGAATTTTTGTGGATTGTACCTGCCGTGATTATTGTTGGTTCTTGCAATTTGATTCTTCAAATGAGATCCCTTTTTGTCAATGTTATTTTGGTTTTTGGTAGATGGTAAGAATAATCAGCACTAGTTGCTAGCTATTGTGGGTTTTTCAAAGTTCCTTCATTTGAATTGTGTAATTAGCTTTTTGATACAACGAATTTAGTAAATTAAGAAGTATAACATTAGGATTAATTTCCTTAAATAATAGAGCTCGATTTATTGAGTATTGCATAGATGTTGAAAGGGGTGTTTGATGTGATGTTATATTGTTTACATGGATGGATGTTACATGAGAGGGAATATTTTTAAATAATCTAAGATGGATATTGGAGATGTAGGGGTCTAATTTCTTTGTCATTTTAGTGGGGTATGTGTCAATAATGCTAAGGCAAAAGTCAAGGAGAAGTTGGGAGAACCTAATTGTGATGTGTAGATAAAATCAAAACTAAATTTTGAAATTCAATTATGACTCTTGGGAGAAGATCATAAAAGTGGTGCAGGGGATCGATTATGAGATTCTTGAGGCACTTGCATATATTGGACTGGTTTTTTCTTTGAATAATGTTTAGTCTTCAAGAATGGATTGGTTGCAGAAGGGAGTTGCTACTCAATATTCCATTGTTTTGGCATTTAAGACAGATTAGGAGATGATTTCAAATTTAATTAGGGGCTTATTTGAGCTTGGTATCTGCAAAAGTATATATCTTCCTTCCTAGTAATAGTGATTATATAGTATGATTTAGGAATGGTCTAATATAGTTTTGATGAGAATTATCTAAGAAGAGAAGAGGGTGATAAGCCTTAAAAGTTACTAAAGCATCTATTTTATTAGAGGCATATTCATGTGGTATGATTTGAACAATTTTTTATATTTGTTTGTTTTAATGCTTAGAAATGATTAATCTAAATTATTTGTAGAACATTGAGTATATCCATTTTTTACAGGAGAAGCCATGGGTGGAATCGTGAGCCAGAAAGATCGATGCCATGGGTAAGTATAACATATGCCTCTCACAAGCCATACATGATTTAAAATGAAAGGAAAAAAAGGAGAGCTTCCTTAGGAGATTTGCCATTTCCTCTCATTAAATTCCGATTTTCTAGTTGGAATAGACCTAGTATGGCAAATTTTTGTGTTATTCATGTTGATACATCTATTAGTATCCTAGGACCTGGTTTAAAAATTTGAATTCAAAAATAACCATAATGATTTTGACCTCTTTACCCAAAAACTAGCACCTTGTTCTTGGGCTAGGTTCTTTGAAATTGTAGTGTCTGTCCTCGTATGATGTTAAAGCACACTCATCTCTATGGCCATGTTGTCTAAGTTGGATATCCCTACGTAGTTACAATTGATTAACTTCACAAAATTAGCAATCAATCATATCAATAGGCATGTTTTTCCTTTGTTTGATTTCCTTTTGTTCAAGATGGATTTATCAATAACCAAGTTATTGCATTTTAACTCACTAATCACAATTTTTTAAATGAATTCTTAAAATTTTTACCCATGAAAAAAAAAAATCTTGAAATAAAGGCTCCTAAATAACTATAGGCTTTTGAATGACCTATTTTGTTTAGAGTTTAATTAAATGGATAGTTTCTTTTGAATATAGTATGTACACATAATTTAATATGCTAACTTTTAAACTCTAAATATTTGCAGACATGGCTAACTTATTTTTGCTGAACAACTTTATTCTATGGTGTGGAAGATGATATTATAGAAGAATCAGTTTTGGATTGACCACAACAGGCAGTCAAGTAAAGATTGCATAAGAGCTTTATTCTATGATATGGAGCAAAGATTCAAAGAAATAGTGTCAAGTAAAGATTGCATGAAGCTCTATGTTAGCCTCAAATTCTAGGCCAAAGAGCCAAGATTTTTTTTGTAATTGTACTTCCTTGTAACAGTGGGAGTGCTTTATGATAGTTTCTAGAACTAGACAGATATGATATAATTTGTAGCCACAACTCAAATTTGAAAACTAGTGCTTTTTTGCTTGAGTCATTAAATCATTATCTGTATGTGTTAATAACTAGTGCAAAATTGCTAGTAACTTTTAGTCCATTTGCATGTAGTTTTTTAGCTTTGTTGGTAACTTGTCAGATTTACATAAATAGTTAAGGAATAATAGTCATGGCTATATTCTTATGATACATGAAACTTATGATAATTCTTTTAGAACAAGATCTAAGGTTTGTGAGAGCTAAGGAAAATTTGAAAACTAATGAGTCTTTATCAATTATCATACAATTATTTCCTGCAACTGGTTGGTAACTCCATTAAATGAGTTGGACTTTAGTTCAAAAAGTTGGTAATCGAGAGAAGAAGTTGGTAACTTTTCAGATCTTGGCTAATTTCCAAATATCTATAATAACGTGTTATATTGAAGTTATGGGGATCCAAATAACATGGAATTAAAGCCACCTTTGTAAATTATCATACAATTTTATGCTGCAACTGGTTGGTATATCAGTCAAATAAATTGGCAACTTTAGTTCAAAAAGTTGGTAACTAGGAGAATAAGTTGGTAACTTCTCAGGTCTTGGCTAATTTACAAAGATCTATAATAGCTTGTTATATTGAAGTTATAGGGATTCAAATAACATGGAATTAAAGCCATCTTTGCAAATAATTATGCAATTTTATGTTGCAACTGGTTGGTAACTCAATCGAATAAGTTGGTAACTTTATTTCAAAAAGTTGGTAACTGAGAAAAGAAGTTAGTAACTTCTCAGGTCTTGGCTAATCTCCAAAGATCTATAATAACTTGATATATTGAGTTACCATAACTTCTTGTCTCGGTTATCAACCTTTTAAACTAAGGTTACCAACTTATTCGACTAAGTTACCAAATAATTGCAGCATAAAATTGTATAATAATTTGCAAAAGCAGCTTGAATTCTATATTATTTAGATCCCCATAACTTCAATATAACAAGTTATCATAGATCTTTGGAGATTAACTAAGACATGAGAAGTTATCAACTTTTTCTCTCTATTACCAACTTTTTGAATTAAAGTTACCAACTTATTCGACTGAGCTATCAACCAATTATAGCATAAAATTGCATAATAATTTGCAAAGGTGGCTTTAATTCCATGTTATTTGGCTTCGCATAACATCAATATATCAAGTTATTATAGATCTTTGGAGATTAACTAAGACTTGAGAAGTTACCAACTTATTCAACTAAGTTGCCAACCAGTTGCATCATAAAATTGCATAATAATTTGAAAATGTGGCAATAATTCCATGTTATTTAGATCCTCATAACTTCAATATAACAAATTATTATAGATATTTGGAGATTAGCTAAGACCTGAGAAGTTACTAACTTCTTCTCTGGGTTACCAACTTTTTGAACTAAAGTTATCAACTTATTCGACTGAGTTAATAACTAGTTGCAGCTTAAAATTGCATGATAATTTACAAAGGTAGCTTTAATTCCATGTTATTTGGATCTCCATAACTTCAATATAACATGTTATTATAGATCTTTAGAAATTAGCCAAGATCTAAGAAGTTATTAGCTTCTTCTCCCGATTACCAACTTTTTGAACTAAAATTACCAACTCATTTCATGGAGTTACCAACCAGTTATAGGAAATAATTGCATGATAATTGGCAAAGATGCATTAGTTTTCAAATTTTCCTTAGCTCTTACTAACCTTAGATCTTATTCTAAAAGAATTATCATAAGTTTCACGTTTCATATGAATATAGCCATGACTATTATTCCTTAACTATTTATGCAACTCTAGCAAGTTACCAACAAAACTAAAAAGCTACATACAAATGGACTAAAAGTTACTAGCAATTTTGTACTAGTTACTAACACATACAGAACATGATTTAATGACTCAAGCAAAAAAGCACTAGTTTTCAAATTTGAGTTGTGGCTACAAATTGTGTCACATCTGTCCAGTTCTAAAAACTATCATAAAGCACTCATACTGCTACAAAAAAGTACAATTGCAAAAAAATCTTGGCTCTTTGGCCTAGAATTTGAGGCTAGCATAGAACTTAATGCAATATTTACTTGACACCATTTCTTTGAATTTTTGCTCCATACCATAGAACAAAGCTCTTATGCAATTTTTATATGACTACCCGTTATGGTCAATCCAAAATTGATTCTTCTATAATATCGTCTTCCACACATAGAATAAAGCTATTCAGTAATTTAGAATTTAAAAGTTAGCATATTAAATTATATGTTCATACTATATTCAAAAGAAACTATCCATTTAATTAAACTCTAAACAAAAATAGGTCATTCAAAGCCATGGTTATTTAGAAGCCATCATTTCAAGATTTTTTGTTCATGGGTAAAAATTTTAAGAATTCATTTGAAAAATTGTGATTCATGAGTTAAAATGCGATAACTCGGTTATTGATAAATCTATCTTGAACAAAAGGAAAAACATGTTTATTGATATGACTGATTGCTAATTTTGTGAAGTCAATCAATTGCAACTACATAGATATATCCAACTTAGACAACATGTTCATAGAGATAAGTGTGCTTTAACATCATACGATGATAGACACTATAATTTCAAAGAACCTAGCCCAAGAACAAGGTGCCAATTTTTGGGTAAAGAGGTCAAAATCATTATAGTTATTTTTTAATTCAAATCTTTAAACCAAGCCCTTGGATACTAATGAATGTATCAACATGAATAACATATAAATTTGCCATGTTGGATATATTCCAACTAGAAAATCGGAACTTAATGAGAGGAAATGGCAAATCTCCCAAGGAAGCTCTCTTTTTTTCCTTCAATTTAAATCGTGCACGGCTTGTGAGAGGCATATGTGGTACTTACCCATGGCATCAATCTTTCTAGCTCATGATTCCACCCTTGGCTTCTCCTGTAAAAATGGACATACTCAATGTCCTCCAAATAATTCAGATTAATGATTTCTAAGCATTACAACAAACAAATATAAAAAATTGTTCAAATCATACCACATGAATATACCTCTAATAAAAAAGATGCTTTAGTAACCTTTAAGGCTCATCACCCTCTTCTCTTCTTAGATAATTCTCATCAAAAGTACATCGGACCATTCCTAAATCATACTATATAATCACTATTACTAGGTAGGAAGATATACACTTTTGTAAATACTAAACCCCTAATTAAACCTAAAATCTATCTCCTAATCTGTCTTAAATGCCAAAACGGTGGAATATTGAGCAGCGTCTCCCTTCTGCAACCAATCCATTCTTGAAGACTAAACATTATTCAAAAGCAAAAACCAATCCAATATATGCAAGTGCCTCAAGACTCCATAATCGATCCCCTGCACCAGCTTTTATGATCTTCTCCCAAGAGCCATAATTGAATTTCAAAATTTAGTTTTGACTTTATCCACACATCACGATTAGGTTCTCCCAACTTCTCCTTGACTTTCACCTTACCACTATTGACACATTCCCTACTAAAATGACAAAAAAATTAGACCCCCACATCTCTAACATCCATTTTAGATTATTTAAAAATATTCCCTTTCATCTAACCTTCATTCCATGTAACCAACACAACATCACATCAAACACTCTTTTCAACATCTATGCAATACTCAATAAATTGAGCTCTATTATTTAAGAAAATTAATCCTAATGTTATACTTCTTAATTTACTAAATTCATTGTATCAAAAAGCTAATTACACAATTCAAATTAAGGAACTTTGAAAAGCCCACAACAGCTAGTGACCAATGTTGATTATCCTTACCATCTACCGAAAACCAAAATAATATGGACAAAAGGGGATCTCATTTGAAGAATCAAATTGTAAAAACCAACAATAATTATAGCAGGTACAATCCACAAAAATTCACACCAACAATTCGAGCCTCAACAAAATGAAAGAATGTGAAAGCAAAAATAAAAAAGGAAAGAAAAGGGGGAGGAAGAAGGAGTTTCTGATACTCTCATTGTTTTGAAATTCAAAAAAGATAACCCCACGCTCAAATAAACAGAGCAAGGGGTTTTCTTGTTGGTTTTCCCAATTGCTATTGATAGTTGTTTATGCAATGTAAAAAAAAAAAAAACAAAACAAAATAAAATAGAACAAGACAAACTCAGAAGAGAGCTCAGTGTGCTTTTGGGTGCATTTCTAGTGTTTGGTTCAGATAGCAAGATAGCTTATATGTAAATCAACCTTGACACTTTGAGGGTGATGATGCTTCTTCTTTTGCAAGGCTTTGGATTTTAGTGCCAGAGTTTTCAATAGGGAAGAAATGAAGCTCCATAGAGGATATTAGGTGCGGAGGGGATCGCAGGTTTCTACTTTTCATTTTTTTGCTTCCACGGGAGTTTGAAAATACTTGGAATTTGTACGCGTTTTATTGTAGCCGAGTACCTTTTCATTTTTTGTTCCTTTTTTATCCCTGCTAGTTTGCCGTAGACCAATGAATTAATAATCCACTTTAAGCCGTTCCTTTCCAGTATACGTTCACTACTCAGCATGGTTTTAGGTGCATGCGTCTGTAATGCAACCGTTTTGCACAGGCATATAACATTTTTCATAGAGTATAGACTTGTCTTTGTAGTGACGTTGGATTTTTTGAGCGCAAGATATGAGTTCTACACAAAGCTTATGTATAGGAAATTCTTAAATAGATTAAATTTATTTTCAAAAGAGTAGAACTTATTGGTGCAAAACTTTAGTGGTTTTGTCTATAATAGTTTCTGAAAAATTTATTAAATGTTTTCGATAAAATAACTTTATTGATAAGATGTTCAAGAAAGGAGGTACTTGCGTCCATTCGACTTGGCTGAGTTGTTGCGGGACACATCTAAATTGGGGCCAGAGTAATAAATTCGATGCCAGCCTGCATTGTATTAGTCCAGTCTACCACTCCTCAATTAGAATAGATGTTTCACTTTAATTCATAAAATTCTACACATAAATTATTTGGTCCCTAAAATTCAGAAATTAATTTTTTTATTTTTAAAATTGCAAAATGTAAGATATATTATTTCCTAACTCTATTTTTATTAATGTATTGTCATATTTTTACTAATATATCACCTTAGGTAATATGGTAGTATTTCACATGGTCTCTAAAGTTGTTAAAGTTAATTTCTAGACTTTTTAAAAGGACAAGACTTCTATTAAGTTCTTTATATCAATTTCAACCAGTTCTCAAATCAGATAATGATATGTAGATATTTTTTTTAGAATGAGTAATTTAAAACTTAAAAGTATACACTTTTCACAAGAAAAACGTGCATTAAACATTTTTTTAATTTAAGAATTGGCTAGAATAGATACAAGAAACTTGATTTAAGTATTTTCCCTTTTAAAAATATGTCAAGAAAACACATGAATCAAGTGAAATATTAATAGAAATGTCACCTCAATGAGTTATTCATTCTTCATTGATATCACCTCAAAAGTCATATGAAATGCAACCATATCACTTAATATTATATATCAGCGAAAATGTGACGACATAGTAATGGAAATTAAACTAGAAACTAATATGGCTTATATTTTACAACATCATTGACTAAAAAATTAATTTCTAAATTTTAGAAATTAAAGTAACTCACATATGCAACTTTAGAGATTAAAGTGAGCATTTACTCGACTCAATCTTGCAATATACAGTGGTTGATATACCATTTTTATGCACCAAAAATACAACCCATAATTTCATAAGCAATTATTTATACAAGTTTGATTTCTCCGTCCTATTCGCATGCATATTACGACAGTTCTGGTTTTCGTCTTTCTTGCACCATGTTACATGAAATTTGGTAAAAACGCAGATATTATGACAACAAAAGTTAAATGATTGGAATTGTAGATCTTGAGAGTATGTTAAACTTAAGCTGCTTATGTGTGTGTTTTGGTTAAAGTTAAAATCTCATATTATCTAGGATGAGCTTCTAAAGAACCTTTATATATAAAGATACTTCATAGGTAAATGTATTATAGCATTGGGGTAGTATTATGGGTTTGAACCTAACTGTAATATATAAGTGTGGGTTTAGTCTCCAAACAATAACTCGAAATTTTTTCACTTGTCAAATTTGCTTACAAGAATTATAACAAACTTCCCTCCATTAAATTCCAAGTAGATCTATTATACAATTATTTATTCTAAAAATACCACAATAACATCTTTCTATCTCAACCCAAAATAGATCAAACTTATAGTTTTTTTATTCTCAAGACACTACAAAAATCTCCCTCTATCTTAATTGAAATAGAGTATACTTGTAGCTTTTTTCTCTCAAGAATTCCACAAACTTCTCTCTATCTCTACTTGAAATAGAGTGTACCTTCTCAAAGTATGATTGACCTGATGAATGAGTTATAATATTTCTTTCCCGCGAAAAATATAAAACGAAAAACAAATGGGGCCATCGGCTTAGCTCAAGCAAATGCTGGCAAGACCAATTTTTCCAGCTTGAGCTTATACTTCGGTCATGTTGCGCTGGGTGAAGAAAAGAATAGATTGACATTTTATTAGTCCAACCCACACTTTTATGGGTGGCTTTCAATAAAAAAAATAATGCAATTATGTATATTAATGACCCAAACTATATTTGTCAACGACCCAACCCAATTTGAAATTTTTAAAAACAATGATATGCCAATGTTTTTTTGGGCTTGATCATGTATTTATTTTATGTATATATATGGTTTGGGCTTGGCCCATGTATTTGAGACTTCAGCGTTATGGAATATAAATACGTTAAACAATAAATATATATAATTTTTTCTTTGTAAAATAATGTCATAAAATATATTTACCATGAGTTAAATTCTCTTGAAATATGCAAAAAAAAAAAAGGAAAAACAAATTGACCACACAGTACACATCGACCAAGGTTTATGTGACTTTCATTGCTAACTCACACGAGTTGAGGTTAAGGTTGTTCTTGCTTCTTTATCATCCCTTGTCTTAAATAAAAGTAAATTATACATGCTTGAGGTGCATGAATTTCTTTTAAGGTTACGCTGCAACATTTTAAAAATTACAATATGAGATAAAAAAATTTATAGACTCAAATAGAAAAATTATTACATTAGGGTGTCTTTGGTATGAGATCCATGGAATTTTCCTCCCACTTTTACCTCTATACCAAACACACCCCAAGTATATGGTGTAGGTTGACAATTAAGTAGTTACAAACATGTTTCAAAAAATTTTATCTCATCACACATTTTCCGACTTGTGCATAAAAAATATTGTTAACTTCGTAACTTTCTATGTCATGTGATAATTTTTCTATCTTATACTATAACTTTTTAAAAATTGTTACAACGCACCACCTCCAGAAAACTTCATATTAAAGTAGGAACAAACCATGTTTTCAATGCAAAATTAGCACTCAACAATATAATTTGTGCAACTTAGATTATTTATATGTAGCATGTGCTCTTAGAGCGAACTCCATTTGGACACACAAAGGGAAAAGCCACATTCGTATCTGCCATGATCAAGCCCCTGCAGGCTGCAGCCATTTCAGAGTAGAGTGGGTGGCAAGCCCAAGCAGCATCAACATAAATTAGCGGGAATTGAGTTTGTTTGTCTCTATTATAAAGGTATTTGAATAGATCATCTCATGTAAAAGTTTTACAACACCTGATTATATGTAGATGTTTATTATTGATTAAATTCTTTTGTAGAACTTAGGTTAGGACCTACCTTTTTTTATTAAAGATAAAAATCTACATATAATAAAGTTATGTAAAATTTTTACATGAGAGAATTCATTAATATATATATATTGATCAAGTAAACAAAAGCAGTCTTAGAATCAACTTCCGAGTTCCAACCAATCTTTCTATACCCGCTGCTCCAAGATTTAATTTGTTCAGTATTTAATAATCAATACGGTCTTCTAATGCTATTATTGTATGTGCTGTGAGGGAAAACTTAAAGGGGAATTCACAAAAATCGTTTGGGAAACCAAAGTTTAAGCAGAACTAGAGACAGTAAAGAAAAAGGTTGTGAATATAACATTAAAAAAAAGGTTTTTTCTTTTTTTACGAAGTGTTTTAAGGGAGTTTGTTAAAGAATAAAAAAAAATAAAAAGCATTACATAAAAATAGAGCTTTTTAAAATATTTAACACGAAAAAAATTTACTAACTTTATTTTTATATAATATTTTCTTTCTTTTTGTTCCTTAACAAATGCCCTAAAAAACTAGGAAAAGCAACACATTAATTTGCTCGTTTCCGTTATTGGAATCTCCAGCTGTAAATTTTGTGTTGGGATGCATTAATTATATTGTTGATATTGCAAAAATAACTTTGAATAAATACGACAATTTGGACCCTAGTATTAACCCCCTCCCCCCCCCCCCAAAAAAAAAAAATCAATCTTGTAATTCTCAAAAACGACATATTACAACTACAATTCAACCAAGAAAAAAGAAACAAATTGCAACTACAATAGTGATTGTGAGAACTAAACATATGAAGCTACCTACTAACGCAACAGCTAAGAAACTTCTTTTACTATTTTTACACAAAAGCCGAATAAAACCAACAATCCATTTAGGGTAAATTTTAGATCTTGTTTATGTATAACTTCAATTAGCTTCAAGTTTGTTCAACGACTTGTTATCACAACACTCAGCTTCCATCTCCCTCCACCCACACCATAAAAGCATAACCCCAAAACCCCTTTCTACTTTCTATACATTAACACTACCTTTCTCTTCTCCTCCCACAAGCCACAACTCTCACAACTCTACCTCCATGTCCTCTCTCTCCCCCTCGGCCGCCATCATGCCGCCACCCCCCGCCTCCAATGACCTAGACTCATTATCCACCCTAATCCTCACTTTCATCTCACTAGCCCTCATCATAAGGCTATTTTTCATCATAATCTCAAGGCATGGTGGCCAAAGTCGCAACCCTAGCACATCAACCCAAGATCAAGACAATAACACCACGGGGCTCCCCATTGATGTCATCAACTCGTACCACACTTTCCCTTATGGAAAAACCGAGGCCATCAACGATAGCGATTATGGCACGACATGTTGCATATGTATTTCGGATTATAGGGAGAGGGAAATTTTGAGGATGATGCCACGATGTCGCCACTACTTTCACCGAGATTGTGTTGACATGTGGTTGACGGTTAATGGGTCGTGTCCCATTTGTAGGAACTCTCCATTGCAAGTAATGGTGAAGTAGCTTAATTGGCACTTGGCTGAGAAGACTTCTCTTCTTCGTGTAGTTTTTCTTCTTTTCTAATTTAGTTTACATATATCCCGTGTGCCGTTTGGGGATGCATGAATTGCAGATATTTAGGATAAAGGTATGTTAATTTGATTATCCCTATAGTGTGTCATGAGAAACATGTTCAAATATACTTAGAATTTTTTTTTTAAACTTCTTTTTGTATCTATTTCTGACTCAATTTATAGAGTGTTTAAAAAAAAATGTATAAGGATAATGTACAAATAACATTTGCATAGGATATATACATTGAGTAGATGAGTTGGAGTTTTGTGACTGTTTAATTTTTATTTTAGTTTTTTATTTTTAAAGGCTTAAGAGGATTGAAGGCTCAGTAGTGTATTTGCTCACCTTCTTACCAAAAAAAATGCTGGAATTTAAATTCAGTAATATACTTTTTGGACGCAAATCGTCCGTCTCAAGACTGTGCCGGGTAGCCTATCCCACCAATAAAAATAGGAAACGTGGAATTTTTTTTTGCACGTTATTAATTTATTTCAATAATTATAATTTTTTTGTTTAATTGGTGATATCCTCCTCTAACATATTTTAATACACTGGAAGAGCTGTGATTGCCCTCTTTGGTGCCATAGCAGCGCTTTCACCCTCCCTTCCCCTCCTCCTCCCCAACCTTCATGCTGCAACATCATCACACCTACATAAAAGATATGTTTATTTCAATTTAAAAAAAAGGTGATTATAAAATTTAAATTTTATATATAATTAAAAAATAAAAAATTATTTTTTTACGGAAGCTATTCTTTTTAGGTTTTATAAGAAAAATAAAAAATGGATTTATTTTTTTAAGATTTTGATTATTTTAAAAAATTATTCAAATAATGAAAAATTATTTTTTTAATAAAAAAAGTAATTTTTTTGTTAAAAAAAATCATAATCAAACACACTCAAAAAGGGTTTGAATATGCATCGAAAAATTAGTGAAGTGAGTAGAAGAGAAAAACTGAAAAATAATTATTGGGATACATAGAGATAGAGAGATAGATATGTGGGTTACAGTCAGAACTTAAAAACGGTGGTTTTGGAGTTTTGGAGTTGGAGAAAACAAGAAAAGGTTGCGGTTGTTGTAGTTATTATTATTATTATTATTATTATTATTATTATTTCTACAGGACACGGTGTTAAGGCAGATGATTTGTGTCCACCCTTTTTTGGGGTCAGTTTGGACAAAGATTGGGGCATAGAATTAATATACGCTTCTAAATGAAATTGGAAGCCGAAAAATATTAATGACAAAATAGCAAAAGTGCGCATACAAGAATAGCAAGGACCGTGCTTAGAGAACATGACTAAAAACAACAATGATGGGTAGATGTTGAAACAGTGGTGTTCAGATAATGCGAGGGAATTGGTAGAAAATATTCCTCCTCTCCACTTATAACTATTTTTTTAATAAATTTTTTGTTCATAATTATTTATTATTTGAGAGTTTTAAAATAATATTAATCAATTTTTTTAATTTTATCTTTACTCTTATTCATTTATTTACTTATAATAAATATTTTATAATTTTCTAAAAAGGATAATTCTATTAAACTAATCTAAATTGTTTTTTATATTTGTATAATTTTAATAATTTCTTGATTTATATACCAAAATTTTAAAAGACAATTATAAATGCACGGAGATAGTAACTGGAAGCAGTCAAAGAATGTTGACGACAACAACAATCGGACGATATTGTCACGAATTTCGCTGACACCGACAATCATGGTTGCCCGGGTGTACTAACAGCAAGACCGACTGGAGCATGCAAGCAAAAAACGTATTTACTTTTTTAAATAAGTGTTAACTTTTCAAATTCTTTTCAATTATTTGTCATTTTATAAAATTTAAAAAGTATCAATTAATTTTTTATGGGTTTAATTTTGATATACTGACAGTATAAAAATTTTTATGTTATGACTTAATCATATCCTTCTATTTGCATGATCATTTAAGTTGGGAATGTAAAAATCAATCATATTTATTGATGTGATAATATATAATTAATTAATTATGTAAAAAAATTTATACTCTCAGTATAATAAAATTAAATTTATTTTTTATTATTATACTCTTATCATATAGGGGATATGAATGAGTGCGAACAATATTTAAAAACAAAGAGAATTAAGTAATGGGATGGTTTTTAAATTCTACACGAAGCTGCAGATTGAGTATTGAGTACAAATTGTTATCATTATTTTTCTTAATTTGTATGTACATTTAAAAAGTGATACTTTTAAAAACAAAAATGAGTAATAATGTAAAATAGCAGTATTATTTCGAAATTTGACTTCTGATAGTTTAGGATGAAAATTGAAACTAGCAAAAAGTAATTATTTTCTCATGTTGGTAGCTCGATAGTTAAGAGTTAAGGACATGTAGAGAGAATAGTGAGGTTCAATTCCTTCATTTTTGTTCTCTTTTCCCCCATTCCTATGCTCAAGTAAGGGACTTTGAAAGAATCTCATTATGAGCTGCTTCCGCCAAAATCCCAAGATGAGTCTTAAGTATTACAAAAATAATTATTTTTAATTTTATAAATTATATTGAAAATTAGAATTTCAATTTTAATATAGACACCAAACAATATCCCTGAATTAGAAGTATAAATTACAATTTTCAAGACTCAATTCATCAAACGTAATTCTGTATGCAAACAGCACATTTTTGTTATTCTTCTTTTTCGGTACATCTTTTGTTGTTCTTCTTTGAACTAATTAATTGAAATTTTAGAGCTGCACATCTAATTTGCACATGGAAGGAACCAACCTCTTTTGATATTTGATTTGACTGTTTTAACAACTTAATTTATTTACTTCTATTTGGAGATAATTGTCTAATTTTAAATATGCACATAAATTAAAAAATAATTAAAAAAATATCGGTATTAGAGAAATATAAGTATATTTTATAAAATTATTCTTATTTAATAATTTTTTCTTTAATTTTTTCTTTTCATTTACTCTCTTTACTTCATTTAATATGGATATAACTGAAAAAAATAATCAGTATTGTTTATATTTGCTAACAGGATAATTATTTGTGGAAAAGTAAAATTTTAAAAGTGGATAATTATTTTCAAATGTATATAGTAACATCGAATATAAATTGTCACCAAATCTTTCGAAACCCAGCCTAAAATTTTTCAAATCATTTAAAGAGCATTAATGCTAAATTGTTTCAGCATTAAATCCTCATAGTTAAAAGCAAATTTATATCTATTTTTAATTTTAATTTTTTAATTATCAATATTTAAAATTCACTGAACTTCAATTAATTTAATTTGGGTTGGATTAACCCACTGCAGAGATTAAAGTCCACCTAGTACTAATTTTTTTTATTCATAATACTTAAACTCAGGATACTACTCTATCTATTTCAGAATATCTATCCAAAATAAAAGATATATAGATTAAGTGAAAAAAATTAACCTTGGTAGCAGCACAATAATGTATAAATGGATGAAATTATCCCTATTTAAAGAAATATATTTCCATTAATATAACTAATACTACAATTATTCTCTTTATATAGATGATAGTGGATTGGTCTAGCACATTCTTCAACTTTAATTACAATGATAGTAGGTAACAATTAAATTAAGAATATAATTGGAAAAGAAAATAATACTATATTGATATTAAAAATGGATAGATATTCTAAAATTATAAAATATCAAAATTAGATAGATACTTTGAAACAGAAGAAGTGCTATTTAAGGGAACAAGCACCAAACATTTTTTTTGGTAGACAAAAATTTAGATGGATGTAAGTGCTGGTATCCCACTAGAGTCAGGAAAGACCCCTCAATCTCTTCCAGAATTTTCTGGAGGGATTATATATAGCATCACCAACCAAATCTTCATATTTCAAAGTGAGTGACAATTAAATTAAGAATATAATTAGAAAAAAATTAATATTATCTTAATATTAGAAATAGATAAATATTATAAAATTTTAAAATATTAAAATTAGATAAATATTTTGAAATAGAGGAAATATTATTTAAGGGAACAAGCACCAAATATTTTCTTTTGGTAGATAAAAATTTAGATGGGGTAAGTACTGATATCCCACAAAGATTAGAAAAAACCCCTCAATCTCTTCAAGAATTTTTCGGAGGAATTATATATAGCATCATCAACGAAATCTTTATATCCGTCAACGGGATTTGAACCCCCGTCCTTAAACAACTGCGCCCACCCTTATTAGCATCAAATATTATTTATTTAAGTGTTGGTATATATATCTTTTGGTACTCTTAATTACATTCCTTTTTTATTTTTTTTTAACTGCTCTAACTTAAATGCGAGAAGGTCAAAAGTTCTGAAAGTGGCGAAATATAGAGCTGCCCGGCCAAATGTATGATGCCATAACATTTCACGTGAGGTGGGTGGAAATTTCAACCGAAATTATAGTTTTCTCAAAATGGAAACTGGTTTGACTAATGAGTAACAGGTAATGATCACAATTCACTGTTCAATGAAATTTTAAAATAATTTTTTAAAAATAATTTGAAAATTTTGAAAATGACTATTACCATACCTTATTATTTATTGTCACATTCTTTTTGTTGCTTTTATTTAAATATTCCTAAAATATCTTCAATTAAAAGTTGTGTTTAGCTTTTATTTATTGTTATTCTCATATTCTAAACCAGTGTTTTTCACTTGTGCAATGTACGGGTTATAAAAAAAATTAAAATTAATATGTGTAAAATTTTAAAAATATTAGATACAAGCAGTTTATATATATATATATACATAATGAGAGTCATATTATGATCATTTCAAAAAGAAATTTGTTATGTCATTGTGTTATTTTACCTTAAACATAATTTATAAAATAACATAAAGAGAATATATACAAATTAAAAGATTTGAAATTTAATTTAGAATATATTTTTGCAACATTTAAGGGGAATTCAATAAATAAAATAAATAATCAATGGTTTTCTCACCCTCTTGTGCCTTTGATTAAAACTAAACTGAAGTATATTCATGATATTTATTTAATAATTCTTATATAGGGATTCAATATAATCTTATTTTCATAATTATATATATATTTTACAATAAAATATACAACTTTATAGAATATTACATAAAATATTTTTATGTGTACAATTAGCTTAAGATGAAATAAATTTAGAAATAAAAAAGTGTAAATATGAAATTGTTGTTGAAAAAATAAGTTATATTAAAAAAATTTGTTTAAATTCATTTTATATATCATCTCATTGTTTATAGTGTAATGTGTTTAATTTTTTAAAAAAATTTTAAAGTGAGAATTGAACAATCAAAAAAAAAATTAATTCATTTTCCCTATCCCTCCGCCCCTTCTTAAAATAATTCATTCCATTTATTTTTCTTGTCTCTTTATTCAACCCTTAATTAATGATTTGTTAAATCTTGACCGAATAGAATATAGAGTAAACACTTATTTTGATTCTTAACAAAAATTTCGAAAGATAAATTAGCCTCTTAACATTTAAAATTCCCTAGGTGGTTCCTTATTATTAAAAAAAGAGGACATATTTATCTCTCTATATAAAATTTTTTAATAATATGAATTTGTAAGAAGAGATTAATTTGTTCACTTTTTGAATAATAAAAGATTACCCTGAAATTTTTAAATCTTCAAGGATTAATTTGTCACCCAAGTATTTTTATCAGAAATCAAAATGGATATTTATTCTAATATATATATTGTTGAAAAAGTTAAATGAAAATCAAGAATTAAAAGAAAAAATCCATATACTTTCCCACCTTCCACCATATCCTTTAATATCACAATATTTGAAAGCATAACTTTGTTCTCTATAACAACTTATTATTGAAAGTATTATAAATTTCATAATAAATTTATTTATAACATTTTAGTAAGGTTAAAATAACTGAAAAAAATTATTCCATTTTTCTCTTTGTTCCCTTTAATTAGCCTCATAATAATGATTTATTACAAGAACTATTGAAGCAAAAAACTTTAAAACATCTTTCTTTCCTTATAAAATTATGAAATTTATTTTTTTAATTTTAATTTTTAGAATAACTTATACATAGAGAAAAAAAAAAGAATAAATCTGATTGGTTAGTTCAAAAATTTTGGATTAATTGTCATAAAGAGATATACTTTTAATTTTAAGTGATGTCAAACCTTCCTTTCCCTCCAATTTCTTTGATTTCGTAGTAAAATAATTTTAAGAAACAAATTTCACATAAACATTTCAAATAACAATTCATTATTGAAAATAAAACTCATTTACATACTTTTAAAATTATTAAGTAATGATTAATCAATTAAAAAAAATTTCATTTCTAACTCCCTCCTATTCCTTCAATCTCCAAGAATAGAAGTTTTGTAGTATAAATAAATATTATTTAATATTAATTTAAAATAAATTAATCCCAATTTTTTGTGGCCGATAATAAACCACATAAGATAAATTAGATAATAGAGTATTTAAAGTGGATTAGTGAATGATAGGTTGATAAAATAATTTGAGAGTGGAGTTAATAATATAAAATATTGAGATAGTGGGTGGAAATATATTAGTTTTCTATTAGACTTTCTTGTGGTAGTGGGTAAATTGTTTTTAATTAAAAATAAAAAATAAAATCTCAAAATAATTTTCTTTATATAGTAAATTTTTTATAGTATGTTGAAGAAGCTTTTGTTCTTTGTTTAACACTTGTCAAAATTTTCCTTATAATGTTTCCAAAATATTATAGTAAGTAGAAGCAGATTACATTTAATAATTATACTAATTCATAATAAGTACAAAAATTAACTAATTTTAGTTTAATACTAGTATTAAAATAAAATTAAGCTGTTAAATCAGGTCCACATTAAGATCAATTCATTTACAAACTAAGCCAAAGCTTTTTATAATAGAATCTTATTTGATATATTTTTGGATATAATATTTCTATGATACTTACTTTTATGTAGCTAGGAACGCATCTAGAAAATAAAGATAGTAGGGGAAAAAAAATCTAATATATAATAATTAAAAATTATTTAATATTCTTAGTAAAGTTCATAATTTTTCGTAAATTTATTCTATTAATTAATTTAGATGTTTTAAAAAGTTATACTAAACATTTTAATTTTTTTTGCAACAATTAAAGCTATATTACATCAACAAAAACTATTAAAAAATTAAAAAAATCAAGTAAAATATTTTTTTATATAATGTATACGTACGTTTTAAATATACAAAGTTGTATTGAACTCATATTTTGATTTAGGTTTGAATTTTTATACTTTTAAAAATCTAAATTTTTTTATGTTTAAAAATTGAAAAAATTGATATTTCTCAAATATAAGTAATCAAATATAGTATAACACAAAATTTTAGTTAAGTTGAACAAAAATTATCTTAAATTAAAAATATTTTAGAGTAAGACTAAATTTATTATTATTATTATTATTATTATTATTATTATTATTATTTCTTTGTATAAAAAATATTATTATTTTTTATACGAATTTACATGCAATTTAATTAGTCTATATATAATTTTTTTTTACATGTATTAAGAACTTGTCTTTTAAATTTTTATCTATCTTTTAAATTTCTATATTTAATATTAATTAGTATAATTATTAAATATAATTTAAAATATGAGAGTGATGGCAGACAAATGTTTAACACAACTTTTACTTAAGGATATTTTAGGAAGAGTCCTAACATGTGAATTCATTTTACATAGGATCTTTTAGGAATATCAAAATAAAAACAATAAAAAAAATGTGGCAATAGCCACTCCCAAATAGTTCAATATATTTAATGAACGATAATATTATTATATTATTATATTATTTAATTTTTATGATAATTATTTTATAAATTATATATAATTAGATCTAAATAATTAATATTATAAAATTTTCATATTAACATTTTATTGAAATTAAATTTAAAAAAAGAAGAAGAGAAAAAGTATTTCCATTCACTTATAAGAATCAAATCTGAAAACTGTGTGCGTTGGGTTGTTAAAAACAATCCTCCTTATCTTTAATGCAATTACAGGGAATAATAATATATAATCCTAATAAATTACTTATATCTTCCTTATACTTAAAATAATAAATATTAGAGTAAAATTATTTAATATATTAATAACTTAAATTTTTTTAATATTTTTTATAGATGATAAAAAAAAAAGATTAATAAGAGGTTCCATTGAGAAGATATATAATTTATTCAATTCCAATTGATATGCGCATCAGAATGGAGGCTTCAACCACCTTAGATAAATGAAAGAGAAATTATATTTGTATATAAAAAAGTTAGATATAGTGAGATATAATTATGGAAAAAAGGAAATAAAATAGTAAATATTGAAAGAGAAAGTATAATGAACCCTATTATTTTTACATCTAATATGTTCATACTGTGTCTATTGTGTTATGTATAAACACTATCTCTAAATGAAATGGCCAGCGGTTAAAAGGCCGGATGAAATTGCCGTACATAATTTCCACTCTTTTTTTTTTTCTTGGGGAGGGGGGATTGGAGGTGAGGGCATAGGGGCTTTGCCCCTTTCAGGGGCTCGAAGTCGGGCCCTTTTTGATGTACCTATTTTAAAGCCATTTTGCATTACCACTAAACCAAGGCCTCAGATGTCATAATTTTTCGCTCTATTCAGCCTAAAGATTGCTTTTTTTCCACCCTTCATTTTTCAGTTGCTTAGTTTCGTTGTTTCGCGGCCCAATTATGACTCTACTCGAATGTTGCAATCTTCCCCGTCCCGTTTAATCTTAGAATATTCTTAATTTCCGTACACTATCATCATTGTGCAACGGCATGTGGTGTGTCTAGATATACTTGAATGTAAGTAAGAGGTGAGTAGTTTTTAAAGTCTTCTTCCGTGAATGATGTAATTGCAAAATTACTTCGATACTCAAGTCAATGTTATGAAATTCGTGCTAGGGATCACATCATATCTTAACTGCTTACCTTCATGCAAAGAGGGAAGTGGTTGTTTAAGTAGTAATCCATTTGAGTATGAGATTTTTTTTTTTTTCCTTATTAAGAATTGATTGTTAAACTGAAAATTTTAGATTCTATTCTTCAATTATCTGATATAAAAAAAAAATTTAAGAGATATTATTGTCTTTTTATTATCTTTTTAGAATATGAACCGATTAGAAGGTGAACCTGACATAGATACTAAGATTTGGGAAATCTATTTGCAGTGGATCTAGGTCCGAAATCCTAATACATAACAACATAAGATTTAAGAATATGCTATATATATAGATGTGCATAGACAACTATAATCTTCATGTAATCAGTAACATCCATAATGAATTTGGAGAAGTTAAAATATAGATCATAGAATCAAGCAAGGGAATCTAGTACTCATCCTTGAGATGTAAACTTATTGGCCCAAATTGATTCCAGTTATGACCTGTCTCAATCATTTGGTTCCCTAACTGTGTGATGATGCGTCTTATTCCATTCCAAAGAGCAGAAGTTGGCCCACATTTCGGAACAGCATGATTGGGAGATCAATTTTTCAACCCACAGTCAGGCAATTCAGAAGTGTTCACTATTCAAAAACTCTAGCATACAAATCTTCATGAGAATCAATGGCTTTTGACTTACTTTGTAATCAAAATAAGAAGTTATATGCGTGTGTTAGAGCAAATATATGGTCCTAGGGTTTTAATTTCAACTTCACCATCATTTGGTTAATTAGATTATTAGAGCACTTGCCGTGTAGAGCCTATTTAGGAAACTTACTTGTGCTATGTTGATCAATGAAAGTATCTTGTAATTGGAATCGAATATTTCCAATAAGTATCGAGAGTATGATGGATTGATAGTGCTGCCAAAGGTAAGAGGTTACCGTTATAAATCTTATATCAAATCTATTACCTTTTGAACTGGTTGGCAAGGTTTTGCCCCAAGTCACTTCCAAACACATTAACTTTTCGACCAAAAGGAAGGTTATTGAAATTGGACATTATCAAGTATGTCTCTTAGAGGTCTATAAAGAGCCTCAAAGCATTACTCCTTAACCATATATATAAGATGTATTTATTTGTGATTTTTATAGTAAAAAATCATTTTTTATTTAAAAAAATTAGTTTTCATATATTTGGATAATTTTTTAAAAATAATTAAAATTTAAAAAAAATCTATTTTCTAATTTTTTTGTAGATGTTAAAATGAGTATCTTATAAAAAATAAATAAATTTACTTTTTTTAATTATATATAAAATTTAAATTTTATAATCACTTTTTTCAAAAATTGAAACAATACTTGCTTCCTCTGGATAATATTATAATGACGATGTTGACGCCATTGGAAGCCTCAACTAGTACAACACGTTCCATTGAACGCAAAACATATGTAAGAGCCTTCTTAATACAATCTTTTTGCTTCCTCCATAATTATAAAAAACTGATGTCCCACCTTTATCTTCTGAAGCTAATTTCATAGTGTGATGGTGTCATACACTGTCTTTTCCTCAATTGTCAGTTTGCAATGTGTTCACAAGCATTTTCTAACTTGCAACAACCAAAAGGATTAATATGGTAAAAAAGATACTTAAATACATGTTGCTTTTGCACAATGCTTAATGCTTTATTTGAACGAACCTTCGTTGGTTAGTCCCTTGAGCCTTTTAGTGCTTATTTTTACTAACTAAAAGTTGTTTTGGCGGGGTTCCAATTAATAAATTGTGTTTCGGATTTTAGAGGGGCGAGCAGCAGCTCTGCCCTCTCCCTCAAATATTTAGAACCGTCACTATTTCTATTTTTTACTTTACCTAACTTAATCCCTCTCCTAACCAATTGCTACAAAGGATAATCTCAACCATTTTACTTATTTCATTCACTCTAGTGTCTATGTATATATGGTATATCTATTCTTCAATTAGAAAATTTTTTTCCCACCTATTTATACTTAAAGTTGCGTGATTCATGTTATTATTGGAGTAAAAAGGAGAAAGTGAAAGGATAATAATTTATTTTCAATATTAAAGTAGTTAAATTCATTTATTCCTTTTTTTTATTAGTTTTATTTATATTATTTTACATGTAATTTATTTTTAAGAATAAAAATTTATATATTTTATAATAATCAAGAGAGAAGAAAAGAAGTAAAAAGTAAAGTAAAAAATGGATTTAAATTAAAAATATTTGGAGTTTAAAGAGAAGCAAAGATTAATATATTTAGTCTTATAAATTATTAAATTGAATATATATATTCTTTTGTCTGTTGATTTATTTTAAATTCATATAACGCAATTATTACAATAGTTGTTTACTATTATTTTTTAGTTATATTTTCATAATAATAAAGGAGAAGAAAAAATTTAGAACCTTTTATGATAAGAAAATAATGTAAATTTGATGCAAATTTTAATAGAAATGTCATGTTCCACTTCAATAAAAGTGTGATAATATTTATTATTACATATTATAATATTTATTCGATGATACAACTTATTAACTTTCGACTCCTCCTTCACCTGTTTTCTGAATCCATCCCTGTTTTTAAAATTGATGGTTTCTAGTTATGGTCAAACGTAACATTTATTGTTTTAAGATCTCAGCTTGTCACTGTGGCTGAAACACTGCTTTGGTATAAATTTAATTCTGATAGCAAAAATTTATGAATCAAAATCTTTATGATGCCATTAATTCTAATAAATCTTATAACCTCAAGCCAGACTAGTCTTATAGCCGTTGAAACCTCATTAATTTATTTATTTTTTTTAAAAAAATCTAATAAGCTGGGTCGAAAAATTAACCTTTGACAATTTGTCATGGCTTCATTCTCCTGCAGTGTTGCATTCTGTTCTGTTTTTTATTCTGCATTTTGTGAAGGTGCTGATATAGAGTAGGTTACTTATTACCAAATGAACATATTTTCCACTCTCACTGTTTCTTTGATTAGCATAGGGCAACAAAACTTTTCGTCCCATAAATCCACATTTTATTCAGTGAACATAACTAAGGACCATATAATAAAGATGCTTCTAATAATTAACATATATAACATTCTCGAAATATTTGGTGTAGCATCCGAGTGAAATATACCCCACCACCGGCATCAAATTCAGGACCTGGTGTACTGTACATGTGCTCGGTTTTTATATCTTGTGGGGAACGAAACAAAGAACAATAACCTATGCTAGATCAAATTTTCAGTCATCTAGGTCTAGGTTGCAATGATGCATTGTTCATGTTATTCAATCCTGGTATCAATATCTAGTTATTTCCTTTCATGTGTGTGTGCATTATCTATTGATTGGTGTAAAGAATTTAAGCTTAAAAAAAAGGAAAAAAAGAATGGTGAAACAATTAACCCCATGCGATGCACGACCCCCACTAAGGAAAGAAACAGGCCTCTTTCTATGAGAAGTAATGTCATTGAAGCAAGTTGGCTCCACTGAATTTTATGTTCTTTTCGCCAACAAGTTCCCTTGAGATTACATTTTGTATTCTTATTTGACCACTCAATTTTATATTACTTCTAAATCACAAGGAGAAACTCTTCAAATTTCATTGAGAAGAAGAAAATGAGGGGAGAGGTTATTTATTCATTATTTATTTGTGTTGCTGGCGGTAGGACAGGGAGCATTAAAAATTTAAAATGAGAGGGATGGGTTTTATTCTATGACCCCATGATACAACCATGTAATCTAAATAAAGTGTTGGTGAAAATAAATATTTAATAAAGCAAATATGAATAAACAAGTATTATTTTAGTGCATTCACAAACATTTTTGTAATCTAGAGGTAACTTTACTAAGTTTGTTTAACTCGTTGTTTGGGCCAAATCCGAATTTCATGTTGACGTTTGACTCAGTTAGTTCATTCTCAAAGTCAAAAGACATAATGAAGGTTGCTATATTCCGTGCAACCGTTTTTGCTCCCTTGGTGTCTTTCCCTCACTCTCGTTCTTGCACATTTAGCGGATGAAAAATGTCGATTTGAAGTCAAGATGAATAGATATTATACGAAAGACTGTATACTATCGTGAATGTGAAAGAATATTGAGGAATATATGTATTGTGAAGGGATAGATATTGGAGATAATATACATTTTGATCTATGAAATAATCAAGACTCAGTAAATTAGTCTATCAAAAAACATTTGCCAACATTTTGATTTTTGAAGTTAAAATATATTGTAAGAATTTAGTCCTTACTTCAATTTTTATTCGCTAAATATTATGCTATATCTAATTTAGAACTAATTTAAAAACTATATTTCAATAATACATAGAATCAAAACTGAAATTACCAAATAAAAAGACTAAAGTATAATTATAATGCGATTTCTTTGGAGGAGTAAAGTGCGCATACTATATATATATTTGATATTTTAGAAACTAAAGTATTAAAACAGAATTTTTTCCAGAACCAAAATATAGATTTACTCTGAGTATTGTTGAGACCTATATCTTGAATGATCAATAGTTACAGTTCGATCAGTTTATCAGGAGGATACGGTCCTTCAATCTCATTAAACCTTGCAAATCCAATCTCGAGGCCAAGGATTGATCCAATATGAATATGTTAGATATATTTTATCTACGTAGACAATATTCGAAAATTATTTTGGATCAACTCACTATAAAAATAAAATTTTCTCATACTAATTTATCCATGAATATAAATGTTATATATTCTTATGTGAAATATAAGAAAAATATTATACTTGAAGAATGTGTTAGTATAGGAATAAAAATTGTGAATGAAAATTTTATAAACAATGTCTATGAATAATTTTACATATAAAACTTATTTATAAGTTTTTCATGCATTTTGTTTCCCTCACATCAAATACACCCTTAATCTAAAATCTTAACATACAAGAAAACTAGACTCATGTATTCCATCTCCAATCAACTCAAATGTGAACCGATTTGTCGATCACTCGCTTTCGCTCCCCCACCCCACGACACCAGAAACAAACACCAACCTTTTTCTCATTTGTGGGTTGTGGCACGCATGCACCAACAAGAGCAGCCAGCAATGAGCAACCCCAAACACTTTCTCACCGCATCTCTCACCTTGTAACCTTAGGCACCACACAACAACCATTATTTCTAAAATAATGATGTATTTAATAATAAAAATTTAAAAATAAGGCAAAACCAAAAAGAAGACAAAAGAAAACCAGACACCTAAAAAAATGGAGTTCTGCAGTTGACTAGTTGTACTCAACGTTTCAAAAATTAAATTGAAAATTAAATTGATGAAGTTTCTAGTTTATGATTCAATTAATTTAATTAAAGTAATTATAAATAAATTATAATAATATTTAAATTGAAAAACTATAACTGCTCAACCGGAAGGTTTATTATTACGGCATTAATTGTAGTTATAAGTTTGACTTCCTTTTTCCCTCCAGGGTCAAGTACCAAGCTGGAAGAGAATCAAGACCAAAGAAATTTGTAGGTGGGGAGAAATTTTAAAATGTTTATACTGAAAAAAAAATCTCTGATTCATTTATTATTCAACATTTTGGTCATTTTATTACACATGTAAATAAAATATAAAATAAAAAGTCATAAATCACAAAGTTAAAATGTTGAAGTACTGATTAAGTAATCAAAAATAAAAAATCTTTTAAACTTTTAATACATTATAAACTTAAAAATCCTATATTTTCAATAAAATTTTCTTTTTTTTCTGATTTTAACCAATGTTTTTAAAATAATGATTAAAAAAATTCATAAAATAAAACAAAATGTTTCTTTAATTTCGAGATTACCTACAAATTCCACCCCCCAAAACACACACAAAAAGCCATAGTGGAGAAACAAAGCAAAGTCGGCAGTACAAAAAGTGCAAAGTTCCAAGTCAAGCAGCTTCTTCATCCCAACACACACACACACACACACACACACAAAAACAAACAAGCAAACACAGGCACACACGCCATATTTTTCCCTCTCCTTCTCTTTCTTCTCTCACTCTCCCCACCCGCAAATTTAATGCACCCTAACTCCCCTCATTAAGGATTTTGAGCCTCCCCACAAAAACCACAGTATTAAATGCAGCAGCTGAGATTCCCACCCACCCCTCCCTTCCCTCAAAAAAAATCCCCCCACAGCATCCCACCCCCCTAATTTCCCTCTCTGCTCTCTCCCTCTCCCCACACACCCCTCTCTCTCTCTCTCTCATCACAAATGGAGAGACCAAAGGAACAAAACAACCCTCTCTTCCCTTGCTCTCCCTCCTCCTCCTCAACCCCATGTCCCCTCCACCTTCTTCTCCCTCTTCATTCCTCACTAACCTAGGCCTTGGCTACTCCATAGCCATAGCCTTAGCCTTCCTTGTCCTCCTCTCCACCCTCATCCTCTCCTCTTACCTCTGTTGTAAGCGCAACCGTAATCGTAACCGCAATAACAACCATCATAACAACCCCAACAATCCCTCCAACAACCCCAACGGCCCCGACGGCGTCGTTTTGCCGCGCATAATCTTCGTCGCAGAGGATGAAGACGAAGAGAGCGATAACGTTGCTGCGGTGGGCTTGGAACAGAACGTGATTAATTCGTATCCGAGGTTTCAGTTCAGCAGGGAAAGTAACGGTGGTGTGGGACAGAACACGACGTGTTCGATATGTTTGTGCGAGTACAAGGATTCGGAGATGCTGAGGATGATGCCGGAGTGCAGGCACTATTTCCATCTGTGTTGTTTGGACGCGTGGCTGAGGCTTAATGGGTCGTGCCCCGTTTGTCGGAACTCGCCACTTCCTACGCCGCTGTCGACGCCGCTGCAGGAGGTGGTGCCGCTCTCTCAGTATGCTGCTGATAGGAGGAGGAGGTGAAGGTGAAGGTGACTCTTTTCTTTTTCTTTTTTTTTTTGGGGGAGGGGTAGTTTGGGGTTTTTAGTTTGTGATTTAGGTCTTGATTTTTTTTTCCCCTTCTTTCTTTCTTTCTTTCTTTTGGGGTATTGAGAGGTTGGAAAAGGTTATAAAGGTGGGATTTTTATTTGGTTTTAATGTAAGGGAAATGGGGGAAAAGGAGGAGAAAAGTGTTAGTGCTAGTTGTTGGATTAATGGAATTTCATAGGAGTTTTTGTTTTTTTTTTTTCATAGCATAAAGTAAAATGGTTTGCACCTTGCATTTTGAAATTGTTTATTTATTGGGTGCTGATTGTTTGGAATAGGAACTTTTTCTTTTTAATCTATGGCTTGCAGTAGAGCTAGGAGATGGGGAAAAGATAAAATACGTGGGGATCAAATTTCACCAAATGCAAACAATCTTATGACTCAAATTATCAAAATACGTGTTATTTAAGTCACAGCTCATTAGCGTTGGAATAAAATCTTGTCTTTAAGAAATTATTGTATAAATGTAAACTCAAAATCTTATACCTAGGTACTTTATAATGAGATTGAATTTTATCATCTTGTTGGAGATAAATTTGTTTTTGACCTCATTAATTTTAGTGTAAATTTACCTAAATAAGATGTTTGATTTGAAATCTATGAAAGAATTTTCCTTCGTCGAATTGATCGTACTTGTTGCCTTGCGGAATCGTATTATTAGATTATGGCGAACTTATCGCTAGTGCTGCCCCTATTTGTCCCCCATTAGAAGGATATCTTGATTTTTGCTGTACTGCAATTTGGTTGTGGGACGCTGGATATAAATGTACCCTTTGGTCTCCTACGTTGTCCTTTTGAGTCTTGACCTATTTTGGTTGATTTCTTCATCCTATTTTATTTATTTATTTTTCATTTTATTGGTATAAATTCTCTTTTTTTGGCGACATATTCTCTTTACTTCGGAAAAAGATCCATCTGACCATCATTCTTGCTTGAAACCTTTAGGATATCCTGGCCTAACTACAAAAATATTATGCCCTTCTATGAACTTTGCTGTTTGGCTCCACTCCATTCAGAATAATATATTTCTCACTTTTTGCTTCCCTTTCCACGGATCCATTTAATTGTCGTCATCTGAGGATAGCTTCTATTTGGTATCCATTAATTTTGCTCCTGCTTTCTCTCAATATTCTTGTTAAAGTGTACTTTATAACAGCAATTAGATGAAGTATCATTTTCAGTATATTGAAATTTGAAGGAATCCCAAGCACGGCAACATGACCTCGTGGATTATTCTCTAGTTTATATTAGGTCAGTTGCAGTGGTCAAGATATTCTTTTCTTGGTACTAGTGGTCAATGATATTTTACCCTTTGCTTCAGCTGCAATTAATGCTTTTTCCACTCAGAAGTCAAAAGATTATGTGCATAATATGTGACGACAAGTCGATCTTAAATTAGTGGCATTGTACTAGTTTTATTTTGTATGTTCTTAAGTTAGTGGAGGACTTGTGTTGAACATCACATGTGGGAAGCCTTATTTGCTAGTGCTTTTAACATTCAGCACCCCTTTTCCAGTTTTTTCTTTTTTTTCTGTGCTTAAACCATTAGTATTTAGACCTTATTAGGCTTTAAATAATCTGATTTAAGTCTAGTTGACTCATTATGAAAATAAAACTCTTATAATATTATCTTTCTTAAAAAAAAAATTATAAGATTTGAATATGAAATTTCATTTAAAAAAAATAAATATCAAATTATTTTAATCAATTAAGCGTTGGTAGCTCCTAGTTTCTTTCAAGCGTATCTCTTGGTCCTTGTATAGTTAAATTGCTGGGATTACTCTCAAAAAATTGTCAGAATCGTAAGTATAAGATATATATTTGTTGAGTTGACATTACTTTGGCTAACTGAAATTGAGTATTGGTTAGGCAAAACCAACAAAAGCTTAGGCAAGTACTGAACTCCATTTAGCAGCATGCGCAGGATGTAGAAGACAATCTCAATATTATTTATTTCCAACTTCATTTTGGTTTTGCCATAATGAATGTGTAACTTTCCTATCCTTATCCATTTTGTTGGTTCTGAATCTTTATCCACCTATCTAAAACTTGAGGGCCCAAATGCGATTGGAAATGAGTGAGGATGACAGTGCAAGTTGTCGTTCAGAAAGTTCAAGAGATACTAGACCGAGAGATACAGAAACGGGTCCAACAGCATCAACTTTTGCGCTGAAAACACGGTTTTGTCTTAAATGCACCTCGTAAGTATGGAGTATGATGCACCTGCTAGTGCAGAAAATGTAGTTAAGTGAATATTAGAATGTGGCTAAATAAATATGAAATATGGCTAAATGAAACTACAAATGTGGTTAAACGACATCTACTTATCTCCTTCCTCTCCCTCCGCCGTTCCACCCTCAACAGCTTCCCCTCCATCATCGTGAGTGCCACTATTGTGAGCCCCATTCTCCACATTGAAAATTGGTTTGTTACCAGAGCCATTGAGCAAGTTGTTGAAGGCATCAAATAGGTTGTTTTCGAGGAAGAAAGTTCTAAGTCCGGTCAAGAGTTGCGTTGCAAGTAGAGTTTGCGAGATTGATGTAGGAGGCGAGATCTGAGGGCGGTGGAGGTTGAGGGAGCGGAGGTGGGTGACGTTGCCAAAGATTTCAATGGGGATGCGGTCGGAGAGTGCCACGGTGAGGAGGTGAAGCTCGACAACTTGGCCGTGCTTGCATTGGATGCCAGCGCGCTTGATCCGATGCTAGATCTACCTTTCCCGATGGAAGCTACAACAGCAAGAATAAAGACGGACCTTACTCGGCAAAACACTCCCCTCCGCCGACGAGAAGGCGACTGCCAAACATGGCTGCAGGAGGATGACCTCCCTCTTCAGCGCCGGCAAGCACACAATGCAGCAACCGGGTACCAGCGCGGTTGCGCAATGTGATGGCTGGGAGGAAAAGGTAAAAATGGGGGAGGAGAAGAGATAATGCGGGGTGTTAGAGCACATTACACCTAGAGTTATGTATCTGGTGCATCGTAGGGTGCATCATAGAATGACCTTGAAAACACAGTGCCTGCCGGCATATTAGTACTTCTTGAATCAATGGTTGACGAAAAAATTAAAAATTTTAAAAAAATTCTTGAATCAACGGAGGTAGTGAGAGTCATAAAATCGAAAAATCTTAAAAGAGGCATTATACATTATTAACACTCAAATAAACTGTTCACTTACCAGCTGGGATTGAGTACACGGAAACATGTGATAGAACTATGGTTCAAATGTCACTTAAAAGAGGTATTTATATCTTGCATTCTTTCGTGCCTTGAATAGTATTACCTTTTATGAAAGATATTTGTGAAAAACAATATATATATATATATATATATATATATATATATATATATATATATATATATATATATATATATATAGTGAAAGTGTGTGTATTACTTAAGAATGCTTAGATCAAAGCACTTTCAATTACATGATTTAAGTTTTTTCGCTACCTAAACTTATAAGACGTACACCAGTTAGACCGAGAACTGATTAGAGTGTTTACGAATTAGATTGTCTTGACAAATTTAAAAATCTAAATTGAACTAATAATTCAAGTAATTGATTAGGGATTTAATGGATTTAGTTTTTCAAATTTATCAATTTTTAGTCTAAAACCTAAACACACTCAGCCCAATCACCTAAATAGCTATGATTTTTTTTTTCTTTAAGTTTTGCACTTAAACTTTAGTAATTAAATATTGACAAGAGTTTGGTACAGTGCAAACAAGATGTACCTTGTGACTGAACCAAGGATAAAAATACCTTAAAAGTCAAAATAAGTTTAGTAATTGCATTATTTTTTATCTTTGTTTTATTTGTTTAAGGCATTTTATCTACCCATACTATTACTAAGTATATCATAATTAAATTTTACAATATTATCGGTTATCATAAAGATATAAGCATCTTGTCAAAAAAAAACAAGATATAAACTTATATAAATAAAGTTTTTATTCTTTATTTTGGTTCAATGACTCCAATCAAACTAACTTGATCTTAGTTGAATTGTTTTAGTTCAAATTTGCTGGCAAATTTATCAAAAATCAAACTAAACTAGTTTAATTATATTTGATCAATTTAGATTTTTACTTAAACCCAAACTATATCGACTTATTTACAACCTTAGAATTGATTTTTTTTTAATTTAGATATTATTTCAATTTAATCACAATTTAATCATAACTTCAACTAGTTAAATTAATTAAATCATAAGAGAGCTTTACTTAACTATTACTTCATTCTCAAATTAAGTGGACAATTTTTAAAGACCAAAAAGAAAATGATGTGGTAGATTTAATCTACTTTTCACTTTACTAATCAGCGCATAGATTAGCTAGTAGAATTATCCTAATTTAACTAGAGGTCTCAAGCCCTAAAAATGCAGTTTCGTTAAAATCCAAAAGGAAGAGTGTGGATAAAAAAAAAAAAGACAAAACCCCCAAACTCGTTCCTCTTAAATTTTGCATCGGACAAATTGGTCCCTCTAGAACAAAAATGCTTCTTATGGTCCCTGACAATTAAAAACGATGGACAAGTTAGTCTCTTCATCAAATCTCTTCGTTAAAAATGCTGATGTGACCATTAAGACATTAACGTGGTCTGTTAGAGTGCTGACGTGGTCCATTTTATGCCACGTCAACAAGAAAAGGACAAATTAGTCCGTCAAGAATTTTGAAAAGTTCAATTTGATCCCTATCATCATCTTCCTCCTTCTTAAACCCCAAAACCCAAATTTCATTTTCTTCTTCTTAGTTTCACTTTGCTTTTTGTTCTTCATTTCTTGCTTTTTCTCCTTTTTCTTCTTCATCATTATTTACTCTAGTAACTTACCTATTATCTCAAATTCTTCTCTTTTTTACACTCATATTGCTTATATTCTTCACCCTGTTTACCCAAACACCCTTTCCTTTCTACTAAAATGCAACTCAGCAAATTGCCACCACAAACTACTACCATGAGCATCATAAAAAATTTACAATAAATTCATAAGGCAACACCATAAATTTGATAAAACAACTTAGAACTTGATACTGTAGGAGCCTATGTATGATTTATATATGCAAAAAGAGGAAAGGAGATTCCAAAATGGAAGCTTTTCCTATTCTTGTGAAAAAATAACTGCAAAAGATAAATATTAGCACTAAAAAGTGGAATCTTAGGTAAAGATGGGACCTAAATTAGAATAAAGTGGAGCACAACTTTATAGAAAGTGTTGGCACCAAAAAATTGCGGCTAACTGAGGATGGATATCAGCCAAGCAGAAATAGCCGAAAGAGATAATATTTGGTCAAGTTCAGCCGATAGCCGAAGAGCTGTTAGCCGAAGAATGAGCAATAGCTGATGGCTAACATAAAATGTGTTGCTCGGCTTAAATTGATTGAAATAGGTTCGAATGCTCGGCCAAACTTCAATTGGCTGCTGGCTAAGATCCAAGTGTCAGAATAACCATTATTGCATATCTATGGAAAGCTTAAGACGGGAGCGTTGATGTGATTATCAGGGCTCGACCGGTTTAGGTGGTTTTGGGCCTGAAAGAAGGCCATTTCGATATTATTTCGACCATTTTTCTATTTTGCCTTAGCTGATTTGCCTTGCTTTTTGTGATTAGGATTATAAATGAGTATAGTCACCTATAGGAACTCTTATTCACATATTTTGAGGCTTGACAGATGATATGAATTCTAGCCGATAGTTGACGACTGATTTAGCCATCAGTCGATAGCCATCGGCTGATAATTGACAGTAGCCGTTAATCGAGGATATGAATTTCCTATTATACTTTGGGCCTTACCGATAGTTGGTAATCCATATTAGTTCTAAGTTTTGGTTGGAGAAAGAACATGCTTCAGTAGCTGAGAGTAAGAGTTTGACCAAGTCTGTGACCACCCCTTGGAAAGTAGGAGCAACTGAGAAAGGCGGTTTCTAGTTCAGAAAATGGGGAGATTGCTGAAAGGTAAAAAGCGGTTTAAATAGCTACCATTATGCTAAGAATAGTGCACTCAAGGAAGATATGGAATACGGTTATGAGGACATAGTTTATTAGCCATGTTTGTGTGAGAACGTGGTTAATAAATGCTTTATGATAACTGTTAAGTTTTGTACGCATATAAATAGCCTTGAGCATAATCTATAAACTCATCTTTTAAACAAATGGATCAAACATAAGTTTTCTTTACATTTATCTTATATTTTATGAATTTACATTCCTTGCCTTTACTTTTCAGTACTTTACGATATTTCTTTACCACATTTCATTTACTGCACTTCATTTACTTTCAGTCTGTTTAAGTTTCAATCCATTTCATTAGCCTTCAGTTGTTTGCCAATATCCTTTTGGTGATCGGGTTTACTGATCTGCTTGCTAAACACTCTTTGGAGTAGTTTGGGGGTTCATTTGCTGAGAGACAGATTCCCTTTCTTGGTACTAATCGCTTGATCGTAGGAATCAGTTGTGTTTTGCACTAATCGGACCTCTTGGTCATCTTGGAAAAGTTTCCTGGCACGCCTTGACTCTCAACTCATTCAGCTAGCTAAAATATTTTTGTGCGAAACAGAAAATAAAGAGCCTTAAAAATAACATTGTAAATTGATTCTCATAACAAAAGGATTTAGAATACTACACTAATAATAGGATAATGAAACAGACAAAGCAAATTCTCGATAATACAAGCCTTGAGCCTTAAACTTGCACAACATTGATGATGGTTTGAAAGCTAGCTTGGCATTATGTCAAAGAGAGTGTGAAAGAACGATTTGAATAAATCAAATATAGTAAAAAAAAGGTAAGAGCTTAGATTTAGGATAGGGCAATGTTTAACTTGAATGCATTAAATCTCATGACCCCAAATAGATATTTTCTTCCTTTTTGTTTTCCTTTCTTTTCTCATCAGTCAACCAACTTAACTAAAAATGGACAAGGCTAAAGGAAAGAAAGAATGAGTAAAAGAACATTGAGAAATGACAATACACTTGTTACAACATAGTTGTTAAGTTGATGGTAGGTTAAGAAAGAATATGAAATTGAAAAGCCTGAGTCTTTTAAAGTTGTAACTGAAAATGGGGTGGCTTGGCTTTGAGGGTGCTTTTAAGCTTGGTAGGTTTATATTCGGAGTAGAAAAGGAATGATAATTGGTAAAAGTGGTAAGAATGAAAGCGGATGGGAAAACAATGTTTGAGCAAATGGGGTGAAAACAGAAGCAATGTGAATAAAAGGGAGAAGAGTATAAGATAATTGGTGAATTATCAATGTAAATGATAAAGAAGTGAAGTATAGAAAGCAAGGCAAACCAAGAAGAGAAAGAGGAAGATAAGATTTGGATTTTAGGTTTTGAGAAGGAGAAAGATGATAATAAGGATCAATTTGAACTCTTCATAATTCTTAGGGGACCAACTTGTCATATTATTTGTTGACAGGTTTGATAAGAAGGAAGATGATAGGACCAAATTGAACTTTTCAAAATTCTTAAGAGACTAATTTGTCTTTTTTTTTGCTGACGTGGCATAAAATGAATCACGTTAGCACTCTAACGGACCACATCTCTTAACGACTACGTTAGCATTTTTAATGATAAGATTTGATCGAGGGACTAACTTGTTTGATGTTTTTAATTGCCAAGGACAATGAGGAGCTTTTTTGTTTTAGAAAGATCAATTTATCTGATGCAAAATTTAAGAAGGACGAGTTTGGGGATTTTATTTTTTTTTTGTTTTTTTTTTTTTGGGGGGTAGATGCTGTGCACTCATGTTCTAAAAAGTGAAAAGTAGATTTTTTATTTATTTTTTGGATCTACACTCGTCCTTTCGGATTTTAACGAAAGCCAGTCAAAAAAAAAAAAAAGAAGAAGAGGAAAGTTCCTAGTCCACGCCACTGCATGTCCATAGTAAGCCACGAGTCCCTGAAAATGGCTAAAGCCTTCCCTTGTGGCTGACTTCGAGTGACCTCGTCTGAACTCTGAACGCCGTAAGTTCCAACGACACAGCATTCAAACGCCGTCATTCCTCCATTTCAATACAAAATCTTTGCTAGTCGCGACACGTAACACTCGCATTCACATTCACACTCACAACACACTCACTGAAACAAAACAACAACGAGCTTCCAACCATTTTTTTCCCATTTCCACACTGTGAAATAGAAGCATTAGGGTTTGGGTCCCCCCCCCCCCCCCAAAAAAAAAATTCTCACAAATTTCGGGTGGAGCCAATGGCGGAGGAACCAGAGAGCACGGTGACGAATACCGGTGGAGAATCGTCGAAGGAGGAGATAACCGAGAAGCTTTACGGTGGTCACGATTCCGCCTCCTCTTCTTCTGATTCCGATTCCGAAAAACCGGTTACCTCTTCATCCGTGAAGGACAAAGTTTTTCGCCTTTTTGGCAGAGAGAAGCCCCTTCACTCCGTTTTCGGCGCTGGAAATCGTATCCCTCTCTCTCCTGTCGTTTTGGCCTTTGATCATGTCGTTTATTACTAATCGGGGTTGCTGAAAAAAAAAACATGTAATTTTGCATGCTACATTTTGTAAAAATGATATCTTTATAGCTCGTGTTTCTCTTTATGGCTCCTGAAAACAGTGGGGTTTTCTCAAAATTGATTTTTTTTGTTTTTCATTCAAATGTTTTTGTTTGCCACTAGTTTTTTTACCCGAGGCCTTTTCCCATTTTTAGTTTATCATATGCTACAATTCTCTGGTAGTTTTTAATTCTAGGGTAGTCAAGTTAATTTAATATATGCATATTTCTTAGTGATAATAAATAATTCATATTGAGTTTGAGAATTTTTTTAATCTATATTTGGATTTAATTTATATGTATTATCAATATAAAAAAATTTTGTGACAGCATATAATGTGAAAATGAAGATGCTAAATAGTAAGAATTTGAGAATTTAGGTTTAGGGTTTAAATTTTATGACAGTATACTGTGAAAATGAAGATGCTAAATAGTAAGAATTTGAGGAGTTGTTTATTGAGAACTTAATCAAAACGGAGAACTATATGCGACTGTGGTTTATAGAGAAGAAAACAAGTTACACTGTGTGCTGCTATCTATTGACTCTTTTAGGTAATCATTGATTGCAGCTGCTGATGTGTTTTTGTGGAGGAACAAGAAGATATCTGCCAGTGTACTCAGCGGAGCCACCGCCACTTGGGTCCTTTTCGAGTTGCTTGAATACCATCTTCTTACTCTAGTGTGTCACATTTTAATACTACTGCTAGCAGTTTTGTTCTTGTGGTTCATACTTTTATTCACAAGTGCGTGCCTGAAACTTCTTATTCTATTGAACAGTGGACAGCATGTAGTTTTACTCTATGTTTTAATCTAACCATTTGCATTTAATGATGGAATGTCAAATGATAGTGTAGAACTCCACCTCGCGTCCCACAAATTCATCTTCCTGAGGAGCCGTTCTTGCAAGTTGTGTCTGCATTGAGAATTGAGTTCAATCGGGGATTTGCTGTTTTTGCATGATATTGGTTCTGGAAGAGATTTGAAGCAATTTCTCATTGTACGTAAATTTCGAACATCTCATGACATGCATAATAAATGTGATTATTTCATAAGTAATATCTATAACTTCTTGGGGTCTTACAAGCTGCTTTACTTTAATCAATAAATGGATGCCTAATTAATTGTTTTGTTTAAATTTCATTAAGAACTATACTATTTTTGTCATTTTATTGTATTATGTTGAGGATTCTATTGTGGATATTTTGTTAGGTTATTCCTGGCTTATGGATTCTATCAATTGTGGGGAACTGGGGCAATTTCTAGACGTTATTCTACACATGTAAGAGTAATTAGTGCACCTTTTAATTGCATCATTTCTTTTTTATTTTGGTATGGAATTTTATTGATTTGCATATTTTTACTCTTCATGAGCAGCTTTTGTTTTGTTGCACACGGTTCCGGTCTTATATGAGAAGTACGAGGAAAAGATAGACACATTTGCTGAGCAGGCAATAATTGAGATTGAAAAGCAGTATGCTGTGTTTGATGCAATGGTCTTGAGTAAGATCCCTAGGTTCCATTGGAAGGCAAGAAGCTAGATTAGTGAGTGAGTATTTATAAACATTTGGAAGGAAAAGAGCTCCACTTGTTTATAAGTTGCCAGAGACTCGTGTCTTTTTATCAGATACCAACCTTTGTTCTGTTCGGGTTGGTTTTTAGGCTGTTATGGTACTAACGGCAACGGGTTTATCTTCAAGCGGTAGTGTCCAATTGTGCAAGCGTATGGATTTTGCTGGCTTCTTGTATGTTTGTTTGACTTGTACAATCAATTATCAACAATTGTTACTGTAAGATAAAAATACTGTTATCCGTTTTCCATTTCTTTTGCCAAAAATCTGAGGTTTGATGTGAGCTTTTGTTGGGGCAAATGTTCATTGATGACTGAATAGACTCTATAGTGCTATGCCCTGTATCTATTTTAGCTGCTGGGTTTTATAAACTAGATGAAATTTTACAGGAGATGCGAATTCCATGATTTTCCGTGAATCCATTTGATACAAAGAAACGGAGCGCCAAACGACCTATGGATTACACTAAGTGATACTGTAGCTGCCAAGATGGCGGAAATATTCTACTCATTACAAGATAGACCGTACATGATAGCAGATACTGTTAAATCGTACTATATACATTCAATTAAAGAAAGTTGAGTGTCACATTTATATGGCATATACATCAATTTTCTGACGTTCCAAATTATGCAAGCGTATCCACACGAGGCGATAAAGGCGGCGAAAAGAAAACAAATTTCTTTTTGTTACCCTTGTGAATAAAATACACTAATTTGTAATGAAAGAATTAATTGAACACGATGGCATGCCAACGACTTAACAATGATCTATACCTTTGCGAAAAAATGTATATTTAGTATCTAGTAAACAGTTTTGAACTAGGAGTTTTGCTATCCGATGATGTAAGAGGAACTGTGGAGAACTCGGAACCAATTTGTTCAGAATGCTGAAAATATCCACGAGGAAGAGGACTAGTGCTCTGATTAGCGGGTGAACTAATGGACGCTGCTCCAGTGCCAAACCTCTGATTGGAAAGTGGTGGTGAAGCAGCGACAGTATTTGGACTTCTATCATGTGAATCTTCCATGGATTCACCTGTACTTCCTGCCGAGTCCCTCTTCCCTCTTTCTTCCGTTTCCTTGAGAAGAAAATCAACCCACAGATCTGCAAAGGACTGAAAGGGGAAAAGCACTTATTTACGTCGAAATTCATGATAATGAAAACAAGCCATCAAAGTAAGTTGCATTAGATGTGACAACATCTAGAAGCCAGTGCATTATCTGTAAACGATTCTTTTTGCTAGACATAAATATGATATGCTGGCATAAAACACGGGAGATTTTTCATGTGAAGAAACAATTTTTTGGCCCATAGTTGACACTTGCGATCAAAATAAAAGAAATTATTGTGCCCATAACAAGAAATAAAAAAGGAGGACAAGAAACAAGCCAAACAAAACGTTTAACCCCAAAAGGAGAAAAAGGAAGAAAAGTCGCAACATCAATATCCCCTTTCGCTTTATTCTCTAACCCAGCACAAAGTTAACCACATGCACCAAAGAGGAAAAAGTTATACCAGATGAGAAGAAATCACCTGGTCATCAGATCCCACATTTGCAGCTGATTCAGTGGAACTTCCTCCCAAGATACCTCCAACCAGGCGGCCAGGCAGCCCAAGAACTCCCCGGACAACACCTTTTCCTGGACCTTGTTGAGCAACACCTATCCTTTGCTTGTCCTCATCAGAGAATCCCAGCATGCGAACCATTAGATCCAAAACCTGCCTCCAATATCACAAATTTTATGAGCAAGATCAATCCGCACAAATCAAACAACAATCCAGATAAAAAGAACAAAACTAAAATTGTAGTACACAAGTTAAGAACAGGAATCATAACATACCGCAAGGAGTAAACATATGCAAGTGGAGAACATAATTTTATAACCTTTTGCAGTTAATTGAGCCTTAAAACATCAACTTAAAATGCAACTCGTCTATTAACTTAAAATCCAACTCGTGTCTAATTACCCTTCAAAACCCTTATACTTGCATGGTCATCCTTTTTTCATATTGACCTCCTCCTAAATGTAACTAAATACTAATTTAATCAAATAAAATCTAGCCATAGTAAATACGCATAAAGGAAAGGTGTTATTCTTGCATGATGCATCTAATGCAACCGCAATTAGAAGACTTCCATACCTCTTTGCTGTGGTTTCTCTGGAAATAAGTTACAAGTAATTTTATGACAATGCGCCTGTCAAAAATACAACTTAGATTAGTATATAATTTACACTCTCAAAGGGAAGCAGGACAATGACACCCAAAAAAAGAAGAAGAAGAAGAAGAAGAAGAAGAAGAAAATATTGCAAGTCTAAATTTAAACCAGTTTCATACTTATAAATTCCAATTATGTGTTTTTAGGAAACTAAGAATAGACACAAGAAAATGTAGACAAGAGTTCCTTCAAGAAATTAATCTCTGTTTATCCAACCAACTAGAAATATGGTGAGCTCCCAAAATGGCCATGGTGATATTGAATGCAAACAGTACCTTGAACAAAAGCATACTAACCTGTCAACGAGAAAATCAGAATCCACTGACATTCTATTTAGCCGTGTCATATTCTGTTCAAGAGCTCGTCTCAATTTGGCATTATCTTCCTCAAGCTTACTTACTCTAGTTCTCCATTCTGATTGTACCTTCTCCGATTGAGAAAGCTTGGCTAAAATTTCTTCTCTTTCACCCCTCAATACATCTGCTCTGCCATCTGCATCCTGTCAATATCAATGTACATGTTTTTACTTAATTGGAAACAGCAAGAAGTTAACTTTGTACCTTTTGATGGAGAAAAATAAAACAATATACAAGCATACTTGAACAAAAATTTTGGGGAAGAATTGGGGATAACAGAAAATGCAATAAGTTTTGAGTAATAAGGAAAAGTAGGTTTAAAGAATAGAGTAGAGCATGATTTTAAAAAAAAAATAAAAATCACAGATTTAACATAAAGTGATAGAAACACAATGAATTAGCTCTCCCACAAAACCCACCCAAAAAGCTCTAGGCCATCTGGATAGCTTATCATAAGTCCTCAGACTTATGTGACAAGGTGAAATGGAAATACCCTAGCCCAACTTATCCAGAGATAAATGGAATCAGGTAGTTTACAGCAAAGGAGAGCATTCATGAACATAGTTGATGATCTGGAGAGGTCACTTTTAGCATGTTTGGGTTCCGATTTGGAAATCTCCAAACTATGGCTTGGGCAAAAGCTTCTCTCTTGTATAGGTTTTGCATAAACCATGGTTTTAGCATCCAGAGGGAACTCCAAACGTACTTTATGAATGCATTCCTTTCGCACTTTTATGGATATAGAACTCCATGCCCATGGGCAGGACATTTGAATAAGAGCTTTTCCCTTTAGGCGCATGCTCCCTCTCTTCTGATAACCATTACCATTAACCACTGTCCCGCTCTCCATGCCCACCTATTGATTTCCATCATCTTGTTGAAATTAGCCTCAACCAAGCCAAAATGCAACCAAAGTATCTTCCTTGCCATTCCTCAGGTGTAATTCTATTTATTCTCCACAAGGATGAAACTTTGCAACAAAAAATACACTTCTAAGTCCATTCTTAACTCTGATCCGTAATCTTGCACAAACGCCCCTAAGTTAAGGTACCACAATGCCCTACTCTACCAGGTTTTCTACCAAAGTCATGAATACAGAACAGGACTACTGGCCGGCGGATGTCACACATTCTTTCATGTTAAAAACATTATAAAGGATCTAATGCTGTTCAATTAACAATTTTAAACTAAGTATTTTAAAAAAAAAAAAATTCAAATAAAGAATAAGTTGTATATATTATATTTTGAAAACAGTAAGAGGGAGGAAGGGAGGGAGGGAGGGAGGGAGATTCATACTTTCAACAGTTGAGAAAGCTTGGCTGTTTCTTCTCTTGCATGAGCCAACTCTCCTTCTAAATGTTCCTTAACAAAACAAATTAATAGTGGATATAAGCTTACTCCATGTAACAATAGACATGTCGACACATAAAGATATTGAGAAAGAAAAAAATATTAGAGGGAATGTTGACAACTTAAATGATGTTTGTGAACTGCAAATAGAGACAACCTTAGCTTCGATTTCAGCATAATACTGTCCAAGCGCTGTCTGTAGATTTAAAAGTTCCATATTCTTAGCATCTATTGTGCTCATACAGTTTGTAAGCTTCTTGTTCAGGTCATCAATGATTTCCCTGGACTTCAGAATTTCATTGTTGCTTTCCATCTTTAGTTTCTCCTGGCTTGCAGTTGCCTGCTTCAGAGTTCTCTCAAGGTTTGATATTTGAGTCCTCAAATAATTATTGCTATCACGTAATTCTTCAATGATTTTGCTATCCTCATCCATTTTTTCTGATTCTTCCGATTCCTAGACAAAAGCAGCAAGGTCATTAGGTGAACATCTTTGACTCCACTGCAGAAAGATTGATATACTAAATTCATCTGGGATATATGCAATTGTAGTTCATTCACCTAGACAGTTAAGGGGGAAAAATATTATATAAGTGACAATTTATGATATAAACACAATAAAAAAACTTTAAGATAATTGGCACATTGTTTGGCTCTTGAATGTCATGCTCAGTCATCATTGATTCAGCTGCAAAAAATAAAGTAAAAAAGAATGAAACCTTTTCTAACAAATGCTGTTTAAGGCGGGTCAATTCTTGTACTGCTTTGTCCCTCTCCTTTTGGGTTTCCTTCAAATCTTTACCTAGCTTTTGTAACGACCTTTCCATGTCTTCTTTCCCTGGAAAACTTTTGGACGGGTCTGACAACTGTTAACAAAAGCCAATTCCCCCATCCCCCGGAAAGATCAATGAAGACAACAATTATTAACATGATTCTTGATGCATAACCAGTAGAGTAAATATTGCTACTAAACATTGACTCACATCACTGATACTGCTCGGATCCTTATTCTGAATCTGAGAAGCATCAGATGACATTTTCTCAGTGAAAGATGCTCTGCTTGTTTTAAGTGCAGCCTCAAGTTCATTCTTTTCCATCTAATAACAATAACAACATAGGGTATATTAAAGTGCATTCTGAAGCACAATATATATCAAAAAACATTGTGAAGTTGAGTGATAATATGGTAGAAATATTATAACAAAATACAGTAACAATATCTACCAACCCGAAGATTAGTGTTTTCTTTCTCTAACGTTTTGATTAGTCTTTTCAAGCTATCGACAGCTTCACCTGCTTCTTCATCTTTGCATCTAGTCAACTCCAATCGCAGATGTTTTATTTCTGATACTTTCTCATTCAATTCATCGTGCAATTTGCTCATCTCCTTTGTCGCCTTCCAAGCAAAATATCATATAAGTTAGATAACCAAAAAGTGTAATAACTCAGCTCATGACTTTGCAAAACAGTACAATAAAACCAGCTCCTTGAAAAGACGTAATCTATTACTCAATGATACAATGCAAGTTATTAAAATAAACCAGAAAATGGTCAGGTTATTCCTTCTCAGTATGAAAATTATCTTAAGATAATAGAGATTTTGAAGAATTCAGAAAAGCTACCCATGTTCTCATTTAGTTTCTATTCCCATAGTCTTCATGAATCCAGGCAATATGTTTCTTACTGAATATATTCTTACATTTGCTTCTTTGCAGCTGACGATTCTTTGACTTTCTTCCATTCTTTTTCTTGATTTAATATCAATTTATTTGACATTCCATTCTCAATCAATGAAAAATTAGACAATTTTCAATTTGGATTGCTATCTGAATTCACAATAGCAAGGCAGTCCTTTCTTCCCTAGCATGAAAGACATAGCATTTTTTCCCCCCTTCTTGATAAAAGAGGATATGCAGAGTTACATACCTATTTAATTTGTCTATTAAGTTATTAACAGTTTCATAATAAATCTCATTACCAAGTTCATTAAATGTTGTATACATACTAGAGAAATTTGTTTAAAAATTATCCTGTATCTAGTAAGCAATGTCTTTAATCCTTTTAACAGTAAAATGAATAAACAGAAGCAATTGAAAGAGTATTCCTACAGGGCCAAACAATTTCCTGAATGGAACTGCTTTTTGATTGTTTGTTTTACAACATCATGGCATGGCATGTATTGAATGTACCAACTTGATAGCAATAAGACAATGATAAAAGCATCAAATAACACAATAGAAATAGACATACCAGACTGCACACTACATTGAAATATAACTTTCATTTTATAATATAAACCTATTGCTTTATGTCAATAGCTCTTACTGGTTGTAAATTCTCTCAATACAATAATTGATTTGTTTTCTCAAGACACTTCTAACAGATGATGTATCATGCTAAGCAGAAACCATAAACCCTGTGTGGATTGAAAGTTGTTGCAGCATGATCATAAACATTTTGTCTATGCTATTATAAACTTACTTTGTCCCTTTCCAACTTTAATAATTTAAGCTCTTCCTGGAAGGACTTGTTCAATTTCTGTTCCTCTGACATTGAAGAAAGAACCAGATAGTTAGCAATTTCTATTTATACACACAAAATGATGAAACAATCTATTAGATATTCAAAGTGCTGAATAAAGACCCTGGGATTTTAGTTGAATGTTTGCCAATTTATCGTGTTCTTGCTCCAATTCCAACTTCAATTTTCGTATCTCAGCATTATGTAGAGCAGTTGCTGTGGCACTACTTTTTCCCTCTGCCGAATCTGCAAGCTCCTAGAAGGCATTCATACATCTGTTGTCAAGTTCATTCATCACTAAAAATAAAATATAAAGAATTCTATCAAAAAGTTTGAATCAAATTGATGAAACAAAAAAAAGTTTTCTCATAATAATAAAGAAATAGCAAAATCAAAATAAAATCTATTTTCATTGAAGAAAAGGTGCACATCATCCTGGTGTAGGACAAACTCCATGAAAAACAAACATTGATGTAGGACAAAATTAAAAAAAAAAAAAGGCATTTACTTGATCAAGATCTATCCTATGTTGGGGCATTACTTAAGACTAACCATAAACCTAAGTTGTCGTTACCTTTTCCTTTACTTGTAAGTTTGAATGTTTAGATGCCATCCTACTTTGAATGACATCGGACTCCAAAGCAGACATGGTTCCGTTGTTCACAGCATAACGATTTTTCATCTGAGTCGTGAATTTATGCTGCTGATTTGAGGATTGGTCACTACTTCCCTGCACAAATATTCAAAAGTACTGAGTAATCAACAAGAATCCTTAGCTGTCTGTCAAGAAAAAAAAGCCATATAGCAAAGTACTTTCAACTATATTACAACAAAATATATAGTATTTACATATTTTCACAAGTCTAATGAGTAATAAGCAACCCGTTGTGAGTAAATTATAGAATAAGTATTTTTCCTCACATGAATGAACAATCTAGCACAGAAAGAATAGGTCAATTCCACCATGTTCCCTTTAAATATTATTACAACAAGACCTATGCCTATGCCTACAACAACAGGTACTTGGACCTATGCAAGGGTAGTTCAACTACACATATAGACCATGATTTCTCACTCACTAAAAAACTGCATGAGATGAGACATAAACAATACAATCAAGTATTATGCTTTTTTCATTCAACCCTAATCTATGAATACATACTGCAATTGGTCAGAAAAATTCATATCACCTATTAATTACATTGATCTAAACCCGTGAGCTGAATAAGTCAAGTATAAAACCACTTAAAGAAATAGTAGGGAGAACCATTAGATTAATAAGAGCTTCACAATTCGTACGCTTTTCTACAAAATGACACCCACAAGAAAACTATTGGATTTGCGGTTCATGGAAGCCATGAAGATAATTCTGTCTCAAAACTTCATAGGAGTAAATCTCTAGATGAAGACTTAAGCTTCACATTCAGAAGCATCACAGAACAGCATCAATAGCGCACTTTCAAAAAATCTTTCTACCTAGAAAATGAGTACAAATAAAGTGCTCCAAGGCAACGGAGCAGACCTGTTGCCCATTAAAAATTCCATAAGTCTCATTGCAAAGCGGCTAATTAATCCCAAAAAGAAATCACTGCTGGTCTATGAACACTGTAAACAAATCCCAAATATTCTATTCACAAAAGACCATTTTACCATGCTTATATCATATGCCCTCCCTTAGTTCAAGCAACACCTTATCCATATAATGAGAACTGTGTAGTGGCCTAATGGGTAAAGCACACCTATGTGTCAAGAGCCAAAATCGATAACTAACAATAGTTAAAAGGTACTTGGCTGTTTTCCAACCAGAAAATGTGAAGCTCAGGTTTGTTCCTTTTGGAAAAGCCAAAAAGGTATAACTAAGACACGACAATGCATGCGCCAGCATCATCCTCATTACTATTTAAGGTTCATTCGAAAATCATGAAAGACAAGAGACCAAATGTAATGAAGAACTTCCAGCACAGGTTTACATTAAATTCTCCACAATAGAGTTTGAATTAGAGTATTGGATTACCTTGATTGTGTACGTGCCATTTGCAGATGCCGGACCTCTAGCCTCCAAATCCTGTTTTAATGAGCCATTTTCTTTATTCAACCTAATAATCTGATCCTGCAAAGTAGAAACAGCTGGATAGTTAAACTCATCAAAAGCAAGTAATAAAAAATCTGGAATTAATTGTTGGACAAATTGTAAATTGACTGTTTATAAAACCTCTGACAGGTACAAATATGTTGAAAATTAATAACCAGCTATACCTCTTTTTCTTTTAATAGAGCTGCATAATTAACTGATAGTGCTTTAATTTCTGCCTCTGATGCTTGAAGTCTGTTGATTTCTGCTTTGTATTGTTCTATCTACAAGAAATCAAACAAATTTTAAAATGACATCTTTGACCAACCTTCCCACTAAATTCAACTAGATAAACACTGAATACATTACAATTATATATTTATATCCATTTGATAAAAAAGAAATCTCTAAATTTGCACAAGCATGTACTAATGTTTATGTGGAAAAATAAAAATGCTAAAAAAGTAAATTCTTACTTCCAATATAACAACGACATTCGAAGCAAAAAATAAAAAAAATAATAATATTGAAAGTTTTTGACATTTTAGCCAAGAATAGACTGAGACACCATAGCACATGTCTCTGATTACTCCAGTCCACAGATAAGAGATAACAAGTAATATGGCAAAAAGTGGGAGAAAAGTGATAATTGTAGATCAGCAAAGTAACAGTGCCTCAGATAGCAAAAGCAAAGTTAAACACACTAGAAAAACCAGTAAGCCCCAGCTCCTTTAATTATTGAAAAAACTAACAAAAACCAACAATCCTTATTTGAATCCAGGGGTTCAAGTTAATTTTTTATTAAGCTCCATGAGGCCAGTACCAAGGTTAGGCTGGTTATTCATATCAGCACAGTTATTCATTAAACAACCACAACCTTCTGAAAAGAGTGCAGAATCGAGATGTGGAGAGAAACATTATATACCAATCACTCATCATCACCACCATTCCCTCCTTGTGATGAACAAAACCACCTTAATACAACTTAGGATAAAAGACAACAAAGAGACATGCAAAAGGAAAATTAACAAACAAAAACTAAGCCTATCATTATCAGTACACACAAAATCATGTGAATAAGAACATAGACAGAGCCATGTGATGTATAGATTGCATTACTATATCCTATGCCCATGACAAACTTTTTCACATACTTCAAATGAGCTGTGATCGGGAAAAAGAAAAAATGAAAAAAGAAAAAAGGTTAGCAAGACAGCAAGTAACTACGGACTGAGACAGAAAGCCAACAAAATATCTCCAGTTCTCCACCCCAGCACATGTGAGGAACGCAAGGAACTTTGTATGTGCAACATCTACATATCAATACAGTGAAACATTATTTAATAGATAGTTATTTGTAACTTTAAATTGTCTTTTGAAGGCCTTCATTTTGGTCCATCTTTTTTAGAAGGAGTACCAAGTTACACTCTAGAATGGAAAAATGATACCCTTGTTGGAGTATTTGTTACATCCTTCATGGCGGGAACTATCTTGAACGGCGTGAACTGAGAATTCTCCCAAAATTCGATACTACAACTATGACGTAACTTTGCTATTCTAGTGTAACTTTTTATGAGATAGTGCCGTGGAGGGGAAAATCTAGACAGCCAAAAATTTTTGCCCAGAATTGAGTTGTCAGAATGATATACCATTTTATTGACTCTTGAATGAATGAGTGGATCCTATCAATTCATTTCATCCCATCCAACCATCCCATGATTTCTATTGAGGAATCTGGCAAGAATTTTCTAGCTGAGTAGAATTGTTTGCCGTGGGGTAGAAAAGGCTTCTCTTTTGAATTACACACACATCGTCATCACTATGAACCCAAGTCTATACTAACATCACTCACAAATTAAGCCCAACGATTAATTTCAAACCATAATGATTGAATACATGCATCAAATTCCTGAACTGATTAAGCATTTACACACATCACTACATACAGTTCCAAAAAAGGAGGAACAAAATAGAACTACCACACAACCTTATCGTAAATTTCATGAACGAGAGTTAAAACTTAAAACCAAACGCAGAAAACACACAACAAAACGAGCTTACCTCAGACGCATATGGATGATCCGTTATTCCATTGGCGACCGGTGACCGAGGGACCGATTTGGAATGCGCGAAGCTGTGAGAGTTCCGGCGATCGGAGACGGCGGAGTTGTCGCCGGCGGCAGCGGGGGATCCGTACGCGGGGAAAACGACGTCGTCGTCTTCGTCGTCGTCGTAGTGAACATCGAGGGCGATCTTGTTGAGATTCTCCTTCAAATTGGCAATGGTTCCCCACATGATTTCGAAATTCTTCTCAGAGAAAACACCAAATCAGAGTGAGAATCTGAGATTTTGAATCGTTGTGGTTGTTGTTGATGACGATGTTGTTGGTAAACCCGTGATTCGGTGTAGGCGCACCCACTGCAATTTCTGGTAGATCTCCCTCTGTCTCTCACACCTGAGAATCTCCTTCTCCGCGTTTTTCGTTACAGTGTAATTTTTCGGGGAGCTCCTTCCTCTGTATAATTTTCTAATAATAATAATAATAATCCATAAATAAAACTTATCCATTGCGAGACAAAATCGATCTAAATAAAAAGAAAATAAGTTGAGAAATTAAAATCGAATAAGATTTCGTGAAACCTCTTTCTGTAATCAATCAAGTATTATTATTTTTTTAATGAATTTGCAGTTAAGTATTCTTTGTATATTACATATTTATAGATTAAGATTATTATATCTCAGTTTATTATTGTTTTGTAGAAGTTTTTAAGTTATTTTTATTGTTTATATTAATTGAGTATATTTTTATTAAGATTTTTTCGACTGGATACTAATATTTTTAATTAAATTTATTTTTTATTAAGTTATAAAAATATAAAAGTAAAGTAAAATTTGTATTTATTTTGAAATAAGTTGTAAGTAAGAAAATCATTAAATTAGTTTGACATAAGTTTTTACTTAAGTTTTTTATCATTAAAAAATCACTTCTATTATATTTAAATAAATTTTTAAAAATTATTAGAATTTCAAAGAAAATTATTTTTAATTTTTTTAATTATATAAAAAATTTTAATTTCACAATCATTTTTTAAAAAGTTAAAATAAACGCATTCAAATTAATTAATTAAATTTGAGTTTTTTTTTAAAAAAACTAAGAAAAAATTAAATAATAAACATATATATTACTTATAGAATAAGTAAAACAAGTTTTGAGTATTTAATTATGACCCGCAACTTATTTTTCAGCTGGCGTTGAGAGGCTGCTTGCTTCGCAGTGACAAGGACACAACGCTTTCATTTTCTATTTTACATTGACGACTAACGTTTCAAAATTGGAAGAAGCCTTATAAATAAGAATTAATTTTCTTCAAACAAGAGAGTGAGATATGATATTCATGGTTATAATTAAAATGAGAAGTTTAGTAATGACATATTACAAATTAATTAGAAATACTTGCTTAATTTTAGCAATGTTAAAGTTTTTTTTTTTTTTCAGAAAATGATATATTATACTGCTTAACTCTTGAAGATCTCAGTTATTTTGCGTAACATTGCTTTAACTTTGTTTCACTTAAAGTCCAAACAAATTTACAAAGAAGCACTTGTTATCTAAGATTCTCGTCAGAGCTGGACACGAACCCTAGCACTGCTTTTACTCTCTTCGCACCCTCCTAGTTTTAGTAGCTCCTTGCCTGTTTTGCTCAGGGGGGAGTTGGCCCCATAGTAATAGTTCATCCTCTTTATGATGGTTAGGTGACCCCTCTCTCTCTCCTCCCCCTTTTTTTGTCCCATCTCTGCATTACATTGGGTTTGTTTTGATATCACTTACGGTGAGCTTCTCTTGATTAGCTTTAGTGTTTGAATTGTGAGAAGCGGAATGTAGCTAGCACATATCTTGGTTTCTCTCATGAACACTCACACTTTAGGGGGCTTCAAAGTATTGCGCTCATGATAGGTGATATATCAACAACCTATGTTAGTAGGTTAGATGAGACTTTTATTGCAATTAATCTATATGTTTATCATGCTTGTTGTTTTCTATTTAGGGGTTATTCAGTAAATATTCTTTGGTACAGTATGTTTCTAATATAGGTTTTGAGTATGTTTTTGCAAAATATTTTGATTTTATATGGGTTTAATTAGCTTTTGAAGGATATGCCCTTTGGATGTTATTTGCTATATTAAAAAAAAAAGGGGTGAAGTTGTTGTGTTTAAAGGAAGCCTTGTTGATATAGAACCAGAGAAAAAATAATAGCGAAAGATTAACCATAGGAAGAAGCATTTAGAGAGATTCTTTGCAGAAATTTTGTCTCTGTGAATCTTTATTCTTTTACTAGGCTACTTGATTTAGGGTAATTTTCTAGAGACATCAAAAGGCTTTTGGAGGATATTATTATGATGCTAAAGTTTGGTCTTAAAAGAGAAGCAATTGAGGCCACACACTATTTTGCAATGCTCTCACTAATAGGAGTGTATTAGGCTAGTGATCTGCTTAACCATCTAGCGGACTAAGTTGTATTTTTTCTTCTTTAGCTTTTTGTTGATGTAGATAGATAAACTATGTTCATGTTTGTAATAGGCTTTGCCTGTTTCCCAATTTTTGAGCTGCTTATATGTAACCTTTTGTAATCTCCTATTTGTAGTTGGGTTGTTTTATCAATGAATTTCAGTATTTCCCAACTCAAAAAAAACAAAAAAAAAAAATCCTCATCAAGCATGACCTCCTTCAAGGCCATTATGGACATCACAAGCTAAATGCATCCAATTTCTCCACCTCCATTCCATTTATGATTGTAAATTGCAATAGCAATCGCAATTGCGGTTACATTTCGATTACTGCAATTGCGAAAAATTACGGAAAAATATGGCTGATGCAACTGCAATTGCAGCTGCCATACCATTGTGAAGAGTATTGCAACCACAATATTGCAGCCACAATTATGGATACAGATTGCAATTTAAAACCATGGCTCCATTAGTTGCAAAGGCTTCGTTTGAAACTTACAACTAACTACAGCACCTAATTCTGCAGTGCATACCTTGCATGTGTTATATTTTAAAAGCTATTTCAAATAGAAACATACTGATAATTACTACAAAAATTTGAATTATTTACCTCCAAGAGCACATCATTTAGCGTCAGGTTACTTACTTCCCAAAGTTAATTACAAACATAATTACAAACGGTGATGAAATTGTTGATAGTTAAATCATATCTGATTGTCTAACCCAGTGCAAAAGAACGTTGATTTCTAACTAGTGTTATGCAAAAGAAAGCAATATATATATGTTCAAGATCCAAGAGAGAAGGAGGGGGAGTGCTTCTAATGAGGGGTTGTTTGCATAGCTCCTTTCTCCCATGCCACCATTCGTGTGAAGGAAGTGGTCTTCGCATTGGCGAAGCATCTAATGAATATTCAATGGTCAAGGTCTATCATCATTTATCAACAACTAGCTTAGGTATAACTGAGTTACAACAGGGGAAGACACTAAAATATTGGCGCGTTGATTGTATTAAGTAAAATATTACAAAAAAGAAGTGGAATTAAACAAGTGAAGTATATATGAGTTTCTCTGCAAAGACAAATATTCGCTGAATTGCTGCAAATTTTTCTTCGCATGCGATACCGCATCTGCATGATTTCTTTAGCTTCAGGTAAAATACTGGCCCATTAACCATTTCTTGAAAAATGAAAAATAAAAAGATGGAGATGCGGGGTATCGATCCCCGTGCCTCTCGCATGCTAAGCGAGCGCTCTACCATCTGAGCTACATCCCCTTCCCGCCAAGTCATCGTTGCAAATTTCTCTTACCAAGAATGCTAATCAACCCCATTTTCAAAAGCATGCAAGGGCCTTAAAAACCTTGAAGTATGAAACCACAAAATTAAACTCAAGACTAGCAGAGTATAAGCAAGGTCCTTAAGTTTGTCTATCAGGAGGGCAAGCTTTATGCTCCAATGTTTTATTTAGTATTCTTTTAAATCATTTTTTTAACTCAATCGCCAAATTATTGATATTTTTCTCTTAAGCCTCATCGGAAAAGTTGTCTATATTCACTCCCAACCATGGGTAATAGTAATAGTAACCTAGGACAATAAAATGACACTCTGTGCTGTGGTTATTCATGATTACTCGCTGCAAAAACTTGCTTTTATTATTTTCATGGTTAATCTAAAACATTCATTTTGATCACCTAAAGATACACACGTATGAATAAGTTTTCGCTGTAGCGTTTAATCTGAATAAAAGTTTCATTACGATATAAATTATACATGCCGCCTTAGTAATCATAATACTCTTGAGTACTTTTAAATCCGTGTCATTAGCATATATCAACACAAATGTACGTGTTACGACAATCAAGGCACTGGGTCAATCGATTTGCCATTATTATTTCGAATTATTTTATTAATCGAACTGTGCAACATTTGTTAAAATTTCGTCGATAAAGAAATTATCAACCATGTCTATTTCAAAATAAGTACGTTTGCAAGTTACTTCCAGATCCTAAATGTGCACTTTTATCATTAATCGTTAACATTATTGACCTGGTTGGTGCTTGTTGAACTTAGCATCCTTTTATTTAAATAAATAAATAACTACACCTTTCTAACGTCTAACACCCTTCTTAGTCTAGAAAGTTACACTCGGCTACTTTATATTCTTTTAGACTTCTTTATTTTATTTATCCTTCCCTTCCTCCACACTTTTTCTTTATAAACAACAAAGTAAAAGAAAAAGAGGGGCGTAATTTCCGGAAAAGAAAAAAAGTGTCAAGTTTAATGAGTGCTAAGATCAGAAGAGTCAAAGTAATTACAAATCTTTTACACAGATTTCAGAGTCTTGTAGACCTCAGAGTGCCGTAGACCCATATAACAGATGTGAACCCAAGCTTCCTATAGCAAACACTTACTTTCAACTTCAAAACTGTGATTTGAAATATTATAGTGGTGTATATATAGTTTATAGCATCCGTATAGAACAAAAAGTACAGCCAAAGGGCAAAAGCAATACTGAATCGAAATTGATATAAAAGGAAAATATGATGGAAAAAGGGCGGGTATTTTTTTTATTGTTTCTAAGCCTAATGGTGGAGTTAGGCAAACATGTCTTTGAGGGTAGGGAGCTTGATCTCTCCCTTCTGAGAAACAGGAATGGTGAAGTTGCCAATGACAGGGAGGTCAATAATTAGGCCAAGATCCAATTGGTAATCTATGTCCCAATCTGCACCAATGTCCCTACCCAAGCTCAGCAATATGCTGTGAGGCACCTTCACGGGCACATCCAGCATTGTTGTGTCGTTTGCCTTCAGTGACCCTGGGTCCGGTATTGTTCCTGATGCTATCTCCCTTTTACCACCCCAACACAAAACAAATAAAAACAAGTAAAGATAGAAGATTCAGCATAATTGTAGTATAAGGTAAAGTGCACATTTTTTCTAACAATAAATCAGGGACCTAAAAGATATGTATAGATAAAGTTGGTGCACACCCAAAACTCACTTTCTTTGCTATACAGATTTTTGAAGTTTGAAAATTAATAAAGGATCCAAGTTTTGTCCCATTGCAGAAATTTCACTTGGTCATTTAAAAAAAAAAAATTTGGCATAATAAGGTGAATGATTTATTTCTTATTATAACATTATGCTTAAAATTTAAGCACACACCGGATGAGATTTATGTCAAACAATTGAACCAATTCTTCAGAATTGAAATATTCTTTTTATATCTTTTCATGTAAGAGTAAGACTTGGATCTTCTCATGTGAGAGGAATATTCGGTTGCCGAAAAATAGACACAAAATTTAATATATAAGAAATTAAGAATTTACCATAATAAATTGTTGACTAAATTAATTAAATTATCAACTAATTTGGATGCACTAGTTTGATTGGAAAAAGATATTATTTTTAATAAAATAAGTAATTCTTATGTTTTTTTTTTTCAAGATATTTAGATTTTTTTTAAAATAAAATTCCTAGAAAAATAAAAAATATTCTTTTAGAAACTATAATTTTAATTTTTAATTTTTTTTATAACATAAAAAAGTTGTTCAAGGATAAAATAAAAAATACATACAAATATAAATTAGATTTTATTTTTTCAAAAGAACTTAAAAAAATAACATAAAAAAATTTGTTTAAGAAGCTCATCCAATAATGCCTATATACAACACAAATCATGTCTTTCTCTCATCAATCGGACCCTCTTGTTATAATTGCACGAGATATAATAGGATTCATACCGCAGAAATTAATCATGACAAAAAAATGTCTGCAAACATGAGATTCATGAGTCAACAGGTTCTGCGAACAATATATGACAAGTTCATGAATTCTCTAAAGCAAAATTCAAATAAACAATGATGCAAAACAGATCCTGCCAACTCCCATTCCGTTTCATTACAAATCAAACCAATCTTTCATCAAAAAATAAAAATTAAAACCAACTCATTATTGATAATTGATCATTCACTTAAAATCTCCATTAAAAAGAAAAAGAGCCAATAAAAGTATTAGTATACATCAATTAAAATTAAAATTAAAAAAAGATCAAAGAAATGGAAGAGAAGGGTAGCAACTAAGAACTAACCTGCCAGCACTTTTGAGGGAGTACTTGATCTCACAAATGGGAATGGGGGTGGAGTAAGGGTTCGAAACATTCACCTTCGCCAGGTACTCCACGCCCTCGCGGCTCACGCGCTTGAAATCCACGTCGGCCACACTCGCCTCCGGCTTCGGCATGTTCGCAACTTTCTCAGAGACATAGTTTTTGGCTTTGTCCAACAATTGCGACATTTTCAACACTGCAAATACAAGACACACGCCGATCACACCAAACGACACTTTAGCTCCCAAACTATTTATCATCGCATATTTATACCCCAGAACGAAGCGAAACGACAACCGCGTTTCAAGGATTGTGGGAGTGCCGACACGTGGGGCGTACGCGTGGCACGTGACGACCCCCTCCCCCGAGTTTGCAGGGTCTGGGGGGTTTCTCGTTTTCGGCTTTGGTTTTGGTTTTGGTTTTGGTTTGGAGGAACAAAGGAAGAGGATTAGATCCGAAGATGACGATAATGATGATTGACGATAATAATGAGACGCTCGTAGGTCACTGTCGGCGTCGTTTTCCTATCCTCTCGCCTTTGATCTCGTGTGGGTGACGCGTATAGCGTGTCATACTCATGCGGCCGCCCACTGATTTCTGATTTTCGTTTATTATTATTATTATTATTATTATTATTATTATTTGTACTGTAATTTTTGTTCTATTTAGTTTTTACTAATGAAATTAAAATATCCTAAGTGAGATTTTTTTTTAAATGCGAGGAAGTGAATAGTTATTTATCTTTAAATTACTTAATGAAATCCACTTATAATATATTCTATGTAAATAATTCCTTATTTTTTTATTATTTTATAAGGAATCTCACCTTATAAAAATATATAATTTCTTGGTGCTAGTTAATTTGTATCATGAGAAAAATGGTCTATCAATAGATTAATCATAAATTGGTTATTAAAATAGTTAAAAATATAAATATTATCCTAAAATATTAATACACCGTATGTCATTACCCTAAACCTTGCATCACCTACATCACCCTCCTACTTCACCTTCGAGCTCATTTTAGCTCTCGACATGAGGCCACCACCCCACACCCACTACTGAAGTTGCCACCCCCATCTACTCCTCCTTCTTTGCCTTTCTCCCCCAAACCGAATCCTCCACCATCACCACCTCCTTTGAGAAGGCCTTCAAAAACTACTCCTCTCTTGTTCCCAACTTCTCCACACAAGCACAAACACATAAAACTCAACATAGGGCTTCGTTCTCAAAAATTGATTTCTAATATTGGTTCTGAACATCGAACTAGAATCCTTCATGATGATGACAAGCACTTCTAATTAAGTCCCTTGATTGATTACTCTCTTCCTCCAAATGCTTCACCTCCACCACTAACATCAAACACAATACACAAGGAACATAAGGAGTTTTGCAAAAACCTTACTAGAAGTTCACCAATGGTTGAAATTAAAACAAATTTTTTTTTTATGATATTAATCTAAATCATAATGTAATGTATCAAATTGTCAAATATAGGTTATATTAGGTTTATTTATTTGTTTATTGGTGAATCCTAAATTGAAAATTGAAAATTATTGCATGTTGCTAGGAGAGGAGGGGCTGGAAAATGCTTGTGTTTTATGGTTGGGGTCTTGTCAAAGGATAGAATTTAATAGGTCAATGAGGGGTAACTGGCTAGTTAGGAGTAAGTTGGAGAGTGGAAACAATGGGGGTTGCGGTAGGTTTGTGGCAGTCGACAACCTAGATGAGGGTTGGGGTGGGGAGGGAGGCATAGTAGATGGCAAGGTAGTAGTGATGGGGGGTGAAGTTGGAGAAGCCAAGCTTAAAGGTTTTGTTTTGGCTTAGGATTGTGCTATTGCTTGTGGGGAGGGATTCTTGGGATTTTTCAAAATTTACTAGGATCGATGCAAATTTTAGGAGGAAGAATGGGCGGTAGAGGGGAGGGTGGGTAGGATGGAGGTGGTGGAGGAGGATGGTGGTTGAGGGAGACGGATGGTTGGATAAATTTGTTATTTGTGAAAGGCTAATTTATAATTTGATTATGGTAAATTTTATAATTTATACTTTCTTCAAAGACCAAATTTTTATGTGCTTCATATGTGGACATGGAGCACATAAAAATTAAGCCACCCAACGTCCCTCAAGTTTATAAAGTGGTTTGTAAACAAAATAAATTACAATATTAAATTTTAAATTAATCATATAAAAATAATTATTTTATGATGCTCCTTCTCTCTTTCCCTTCTCCTCTTTCTCCACCATCTAATCCTTGAGCCTCCAAATCCTACAAACCATTTCCCCTTTTACTGACAACTGCATATAGCACACTAACCTTTTAATGGTGTGCCTTCAAAAGTCTTTATTGTGCTACTTTCTTTTATACTCAATTCATGAAACTTTTAATTTATATTTCTAATAAGAAAAATGCTAGAGAGATAGAAACTTCTCCAAAATTTAGTTGACAAAATAATGTAACATAATTATTGACTATTAGATGAATAATGGGTCATACCAATCGTTTCACCTAAAACCCTCCATAATTTTCTATCAAAGCTTCCACCTATATTTTTCTAATTGTGTAGCATTACTATTATGATAGTGCCTCTCAAATTTCTTGCAAATATGCAATTGTTTGTGGTGTATTTTTCATTTGAATGACCTTCTTCAAGTCGAGAACCTCTAGTTACTCCATTTATAACCATAAACCTTGAAAAATTATTTTCATCCACACAGAAGATTGAATGTTTGTCAGATGTTCGACACTTTTCATTACAAGTAAATGAGAGGTTAGGTGTGCCAATTGTCTGGTTTATCCATTTATTCGAATGTACAACTCTGTGTGATTGCATATGTTTCTTGAAGGAAACTTTATTCCAATTTGTGATTGATTCCCATAGGATGCAAAAATCCTATCTTATTTGACCATTTGGTTGCTAGTGAAGGGGGAAGATTTTTAAGATTTGGAGGGTGGTGGTGATGGAGGGTAGAGTGGGGTAAGAGGTGGTAGCAAAGGATAAAGTGGGGTAGGAGATATGGTGGTAGAAGATAAGGAGGGACAAGAGGTAAAGGAGGAGAGCGATTAGGGAGGTGGCAAAAGAAAGAAGGTGATGGAGGATGATGGCATTGACTAGTGTGAGATAAAATGAGGGCAGGGTTTGATGGAGATCAAAGATTGACATTGAATTTGATAGAATGGAGATTAAGTAAATAGTTTCTTTTAAGGATGACTTTAAAATTTATAATTATAATTTGTTTTCTTCATGGAAATATTTTGCACATGGACAACCTCTAGGGTGGTTTATTATAAACATCTATAATTTAAATTATGTATTTAAAAATTTCTTGATTCTTTTCAAAATTTAAAAATAATGATGATCAAAATTTATTTACAAACATGATGTATAATAATATAACTTGATTTATATAATTAATTTTAGGGTTTAATTTTGATGCACTAATTGTGTAAAAAAATTTTATTATTCAATCATATATTATTACATTAGTGAACATATTTAACTCTCACATATACTATTTCAAAAGCTATACATATAGGAAGATTTGATTGGATAATAGTGTAAATAAGTTCTATAGTATTAGTATATCAAAATTAAATCCTTAATTTTATTTGAAAATAATTAATTTAATTATTGTTGATGAAAAATTTAAGTAGTACAGATCACTAATTTATTTAAAGATTAAAAATAACAAATTGTTGCCAAAGCTTTATTGTTTCTAAGTAAGCCACGGCTTTATTCTTTTTGCTTTTCACTCTTCCTTTTCAAAGAAGAACAAAGCTTTGGGAAAACGAGTTATTACTTTTTCGCCAATAGAGACAGGTACTGGGTTTTTTGCTCTTTATTATTATTATTATTATTATTATTATTATTAGTGATTCGGAAATTGACTGTAGTGTAAAATTGGTTGCTGTATGCATGAATCAATGATCAAATTCGGATTCTAAAGAGATGAGGCTATAATCAAACTAACAACTAACTAAAAATTGGGATGAATGAGGAGAGAGAGACGTGGAAGGAAGAGGGAATATTAAAGTAAGAAGGAAAAAGAGAATATAATTTGCTGAGAAAACCCTCCTCAATTATTGTTGATGATCGATGTGATCACGTTGATGAGTGGAGAGAAGAAAGTGAGCCTTCCAAATGAAGATAGATAGAACGTGAATGGATTATGAAGCTTAACGTGCCATTCCTTGTAATAAGGTGTAACAACACTAGTATTATTTGGCAATATATTAACCTCAAATAAAGGAAGGAGAAATAAAAAACAGAACAACAAAAAGATTTATTATATGGTGACCCTTCATTTTCAAGCTGCAAGTGTTCCACTTTCAATGGTTCAGTTGGCAAACTGGTTTTGATCTGAAATCCTTTCCAGCTGATAATATTTTGTCGCCGTTAATTTGACAGAGAAGCGATCAATGAATAAATCACATGCTTTCAACCCCCCCCCCCCAACATCCATAAAAAGGAAAGCCAAAAAAAAAAGTTATGATAACATGATTTTTCTATTAAAAAATTACGTATTTTTACTTTAGAAAACAAAATGTAGTGAAAAAGAAAGCAAGAGAGAGAAAGGACCCAAGATTTGAAATTATAATAATATAGGATATATAAGAAGTAATTTCCTACTTTTATCCTTCCAAGATGTAACCATCATCATTTTAGCTCTTAAAAAAATTTGCGGTCAATTTATTCTTTTAATGATATAGAATGTCATTGAATTGATTATTTATTCATTTTTTTTTTTGTCAGATCACGAAAAATAAGTGTTATAGACTTGGTAAACCATCAATTTGGCCTCCAAAAGATGAATATGTTGATAATTTAGCTCTCGAAAGATACTATATAAATCCGTGGTACCTAGGGATGTCAAAGAAACCTGTCTCCACAGACACCCACAATGAAGTGGATATAAGGGGAAGATTTTGCCCCTATAGGTAACATGAATGAGGATTTTAAATATTTGCATGTTAAACGAGATGGGGTCGGGAATCCCTATCCCCATACCCACGGATACCTGATATAAAATTACTATTTTACCCTTAATTATTAACTTAATTAGACTAAGATTTAAATTTAGAAGTTAGATTTATTTGTACTTATTATGGGTTGAACTAATAATTAGATTACTATTATGTGTTTATTTTTATTTTAAGTATTTTAAGTTGTTAGAATTTGGATTGTATAATTGGATTATTATGCTTATTTTGTGTTTGTTTTATGTGTTTATTTTTATTTTAAGTATCTTAAGTTGTTAGAATTCAAATTATGGAATTAAATTATAATTTATGCTTATTTTAAGTATTTTATTATATTAGAATTTTTATATTTAATTTAAATTTTTTTAATTTTTAAGATTTTAACGAGTATCCAACGGGTACTCGAAAATCTGTAGGGGAGTTAAAAGTAGGTACCCATGTGGATATGGGGTAGGGGACGGAGGCGGGTATTTATCCACGGGTGAAGGACCGGAGCTATCCCCCACCCCCGCCTTGCCCCACTAACATCCCTAGTGGTATCCCAAAGATCACTTTCATTTGACAAAATCATCCAAATGTCATCAGGAGTCAGTTTCCATTAATAGAAGAGTGTTCGTAGCACGTTATCTTCCGTGCTGGCATCGTTAATGATTGACATGGATTATTTATTGGTCTATTTGGTTATTAATAAAACTAATCCCCATTAGAAAACCTAATCCACTAATTAGAAAACCTAATCCCCTAATTAAGAAGACAAATCAAGTAAGATAAACCCCAAAAATCCCTAACCCCCATCAGTTTCCTTTCCATCTTTATTTCCCCCAACTCCCTCCTTCTTTGCATCAATAGTAAAAGCCCTAAATCACCCTCATTTTCACTAACATTCACTCTCATTTTCATGTCTCTGTCATTCCATGGTGGAAGAATCTTGCAGTTGCTATTAGAAGTGTGGTCCTGACACAATTGAAATCTTCGTAGAGGGTTAAATAGAAAAGATGATCCCTATCAATGTCCCTATTTGATTATAGTTTTGTTCTCTTAACCCCATGGCAATGTTAGAACCATTGGTATATTATTGTCCCCTTGACTATCTTTGTGTGATTGTTTATCAAAAAAAGTGGAGAAGAAAGTGTTTTTGGGTGTGTATGTGTGCTTGTTTGTGTGTGTGTGTGTGTGTGTGTGTATGATTATTTAGTGAATAAGTGATGGTCCCTTGTCTTGTTTTTATTGTTAAAACTTCACTTGTTCCTGCACATGTATGCTCACTTCACTTCACTTTATTTCACAGTGTCTTTTAGTAGTTTTGTTTTTTTATTGTTGATTTTATTATTTATGACTTTTGTTGCATGATTTCTATTTACAGATGTCAATCCTTATCACCCTTGTGTATCACTCTATGGGAAGATTTGAGAGAGATAGTAGAGGTAGGCTAGAGTATAAACGGGAGCAAGTAACCGAAATAGAGAGAGTCAATGTTGACAACTTAAATGTATTTTTTGTTGAAGGGCTATTAATGGACATTGGGTATATTGGGTACAAAGAATGCTACTAGATAGAACCTGGTCAAGAATTAGGGAGGGGGTTAAAAGTGCTAAGGAGAGACATGGATGTTGTAAAGATGTATGAAGCTATCATGAGAAAAGGAAGTGTATTTGTATTTTGAGCATCATGTGGTTGAGAATCCTGAGGTGGTTGAGGATACTAAGGTTGTTGATGAACTTGAAGGTCCAAATATAGTAGTTCTCCACATACAACCCCACCATATAACTCTCCATGGCACAACTCTCCACCACAGAACACCCCACCACATGTGTCAACCCTTAAAAGTCTAGGGGCAGAGTAAAGTGTTGTGCTAACAAGACTCTAACTCTAAGAAAGAAAAAACAACTACCCAAAAAGCCTACAAGAAAAAGTTCACAAACAGTCAAAGCCCAAAAGAAACTTCAAGTATTTGGACTTGAACCTGATGTAACCAGAGATGTAGTATCCCAACCACAGCCTACAGCCTACCGCCCAAACCCAACAACCTACAACCACTGAAGCCCAAACCTAACCATAACCTATAGCTATTGAAACCCAACCCCAACTATAACTTGCAACCCAAACCCAACTAGAAGCTACAATATCCCAATCCCAAACCTAACCTTAATGTGCACCCCAAAACCAATCATAGCATCAACCTACAACAGCAGCAGGCCAATCTGCACCAGAGTATTAATTTGCAGTAGCAATAGCCCAATCTGCACCATAGCATCAACATGTAGCAGCAATAGCCCATTCTACAACAAAGGATCAATCTGTAGGACATTCAAGTGGAAATGAAGTTGTGCATCAATGTGGTAAGGGTCAAGGTATAAGAAGGTTTAGGAAAAAACACCAAAGGCCACTGCTGAGTAGAAGAAAACCTATACAGAGGGAGTGTCCAGAAGAAGCACAACATTCTCGTGCACAAAATGAAGATACAAGACAAGAATTTGAAGAAGCAACCCAACCCCAATAGAAGATCAACCTGCAACATACGAAAATGAAGAAGCAACCCAATCCCCACTACGAAATGAGCCTGCAAAAAAAAACTAAGATCGGTGAAGAGGGTACAAGAAATGTTAGAAAGAGACACCAAAGGCCACCACCAAGTGGGCAAGCCTTTATGGACAGGAATAGTGAAGATAAAGCCCCCAAGATTGTAGTGCATATTAATAATCCTGCAACTTCAGATTCAGAGCCTAGAGTCCACCAACATGTGTTTTAAAAATTGCATACACCAACTAGCACAGATGGAGAAGATTTGGATAGTCCTGTTTTCCCTCAACACAACCCTAATGCACCCTTTGACCAGATCAATTTAGAAAAATGAATGGAGTTTGAAACCATAATGTACTTTTAAAAGGCAGTAAAAAAGTATAATATCCATCTTGGTGGAGAAGTGTTATGGATTGGAAATGAGAAGTACAGGCAAGGGCAATATCCTACAATGAGAATTTTCTTTGGCAAATATATTGTGCTCGAAGAAACTACCCAAGAAGCTTTCAAATTAAAACCTTTGCTGATGAGCGCACCTGCAGTAGGGGGTTCAAGAATAAATCAGCTAATAGGGAATGGATGATAGAAGAGTTGGAAGAGAATATTAAAACCCATCTTAGCTTAACAGCACATGACGCAAAGGATTTCTTTAAAATAGCGTTTAGGGTTCATGTTAATGAGAGAATGATATATAGAACCATGAAAAAAGCAAATGAAAACATTTAGGGATCAGAGAAGGAGCAATATGCAAGATTGTGGGATTACTTAGCAAAGTTATTAAGAACCAATCCAGGCTTAACTCCCTAGATGGAGACAATCCCATAACAAACTTCCACTAATGTCAAACCTCATGTTGCAGCAATTCAACAGCCTCAGGTAAGTTTTGTTTCTTTAAATTTTTGTCATTATGTTTCTTCTGGTTTTTAATTTCAAAAACCTTTATAGGACCAAGGAAGACTAGTGAAGCCTCTACCAATAAGGCCTTCATCAGCAAGGACTCCAACCCCACACAGGAGTAATATTCCTGCATTTGCAGCTATAGGAGTTCCACTATCAATAAGGCCCCCTTCAGTAAGGACCCCTTTCAGGCCTCCATCTGTGGTGCAGCAACTTCCAATTATTAATTTACACACCATGGAGGTAGCAAGCCCTGCAACAACTTCAAGATCATGAGATTCATGCCCACACCTGGTTTGAGAAGATCAAATGCAAGTGGACCAAGTGCAGCATAGCTAGGATCCAAGGAAAAAAAGGCTTGAAATTCATAATGTTGTAATTGAAGTTAGAATGGATAGGGTTATCCTTTTTGTTTAGAGTGGATAGTATTGTCATGAAGTTGCAGTAGATGTTATCTTTTTGTTATAAAGGGCTACCAAACTCAATGTTAGATATTTATAGTTTCTTTTTGGTGAACAATATAAGGTTATTTACTGTTGGATGTTCCTATATGAGATCTAAATTTCACTGACAATTAATGGACAAGGTTAATAATTCCTTTTTGTGATCACAGATTATGTTCCAAATTGTTTTCTAGTTCCTTGTAATTTAGTTGCTTTTAGTTGCATGGTTGGCCTTCCATGTGCTTGAATTTAGGTTTTTGTGATTGGATTGATGTTTGTCTTATATTTCATTTTGTACCCTTTTATCTTCAAAATAGGAAATTAATCTTCTCATTGGGTAGATTTATATGCTGTAGATGCTGATTTCATTTATGTTATTTAATGGATCCAAGATCCAAATTAAATCAATGTTAAGAAAGACAAAAGCTAACTAAATAAAAACATCCCAAAAACTTTCATTGATATATTTTCACTGATCAAGCAATGCTAGTACATTACAATCCTTTCATTGATCAATTCCATGCTGAACTAAATGCATTACAACATCACACATCTTACTTAAACAAACTATACAAATTAATAGACACACACTCCTACTCCGAAACAAACCACAAACAACAACATTTCTAGCTTCTTGATGTCCCTTTTCATCTTTGAAAACATTCTCATTAGCACCTTGATGTTGGCTTCATCCATAAAAACCTTCATCTTGGCTTCATTCTCACCAACCTCTTAATGTCCCCTTTTATTTCTAGCAAAGCTTTCATTAAAGTTTTCTTCCTCTACTATGCTATTGCCATTTTCATTGTCTTCATATTTGCTTACAACCCCATTAAGCCATTCAAAATATTTGTACCTTAGATTAGGTATATGCAACACCATTTCAATTCTCAAAATTATTTCCTCTAAATATAAAACAAATGAGAAAAAAAAAAAAAAACACAGTTGCAATGACATACCTTGCATAAAAGGTAGCAAAAAAACCATTTTCCTAGGTTGTTAAAAGTGTTCAAGCTTAATAACGCCATCTCAAACCCACAATAGCAGGTGCCACCATATCGGTGGTCATTGTTCTTTGAACATTTCCTACCATATATGGCAGACTCATGAAGCTTCCTTTAGGTAATGGACCCTTCCTTGATATTCGATTAACCCTTGCTATGTTATCACCACCCATGAATTCGACTTGATTTCTACTTTACAAATTTGGGGATTAGGATTGTTAGGGTTTTTCCAATTAGGAAAGTTTACCCCAACAGCTATTTGATAACCAAATGGACCAATAAACATTTCATGTCAATCATTAACATTGCTAGGGTGGAAGATACTCCAACACATAGGCTCTTTCGTAAATAGAAACTGACCCCCAATGAAGTTTGGATGATTTTGTCAAACTGAAGTGATCTTTGGGGTACCATAAGTTTATTTAGTGTCTTTTGGGGGTCAAACTGACAACGTTTTTACCTTTCGGGAGCCAAACTGATGGTTCACCTGTGATAGGCCTTTACTTTAGATATTAATTTTATAATATTTTATTTAAAAGATTAAATTGATATGACATTTAAGATTGAGAGACCAAAAATTTTTCAAAAATGAAAGTGATGACACTTTACATTATTGAAAATTAAATTGATAGCCAACATCTATTGAGGATTAAAATGATGCCGATTTTTTTTATATGATAAAGAAATGAGTTTACTATATATTTTTGGTCGAAATCACAATTGCTTTATCAAAAGTATTCCTACTCAAGTCAGGTAGGACCTTTATCGGGGACCAAAACTCTCCCTATTGAGAGTTTTAATGCATGTAGCTGCATAAAAAGACTCAAACTTGAATTAAAACAGTTTCCCACCAACTGACCTATACGCTTATTGGTTGTTTAGTCAATATATATGTGATTATGAAAATAAACATTAAGTTTCATTGATGTATCATTTGTTATATATGTAATGCATTTATAGGTGCGGAAGCAGGCTAGGATAGGTTAAGCTAAGCTTTAACTTTAACGAGTTTGACCTACGTTAAAAATATGCAGCTTGAGCTTGAGCCTATTACGTGATAATGACTTTTTTTTAGCACTTTAACCTAGCATTTTTAAAGGTCTGGTCTAACCTGAAAGCCTATTTAAAGGTCCACTTGATCATAAATTTTTAAATAGACCAAAAATTCTACTCTTAAATAGGCTAAAGGGCTTTTAAATATACTAAAAAGCATATTCCTAAATAGGCCAAAAGACTTCCTAAATAGGTCAAAAAGTCTATTCAAACTAAATCATAAAACTTCAATTATTATTATAATTTGTGAAATAGTAATAATAATAACAATAATAATAGTATATAAATAGGTCAACCTGTTGGTTCCAATAAGCATTTTTCATAGCTTGTAATCTAGTCTGTTTGGTTAAAAAAGCTTTTTGAAAAGCTTGGGTCTAGTTTGTTTACTAAAAAAGCTAAGTCAAATTAAGATAAATGTGGATTAAGCCAAAAATTCCCGGTGAGCCACGTGGTCTACTTACACCTGCATGCATCTATTTATATATGGCAATAACTAATGTGTGTTTGAATTAGAATATTCTTTAAATGAGGGATGGAGTGAGGATTTTAATTTTAAGGAGGTCAAGGCTATATGTATGGACTCAATATGTGTCTTTAATTTCTTTTAAGTTGAAAAAAATTATTAACCACCACACGCTATAAGGATAAAAATAAAATAAATTCAATTCATAATCAAATGGTATAAGTTTGAAACATTCATATGAAATCCAATTGAATGTAAAACAATTATGCCTCTATTTTTAAAGTTATATATTCGGTGTTGCTTTATAGAACACAACATTTTTGGCCTAAGACAACACTTAATCTCAGTAACTCATGAAAAGTGTTGCCTATTGTGCATATAGACAATGCTTTTATTGGGGTGACATTTGAATAGGGTTTTGGCAATCAGTTTTTCAATGAGTTTTTAGGCAATGCTTGTAAAGCATTGTCATTGATGTTGGCCTAAAGTGTTGCCTTTAATCATGAATAGGTAATGCTTGGAAATATTGTCATGCAAAGCGTTGTCTTCTCCTTGAAAAAATGTTGCCTTAGAGAAAAGATAACGACTTTTTAGGCTACACTCCCAAAAGCATTGTCTTAGGTTTGAAAGTACGGTCTTTGATCAAAGGCCACTTTTATAGATGCTTAGGCCATACTTTTCAAGCATCACCTTAAACCAAAAATGTTGTAGTAAAAAGTCATCTATCATATTTGTGGCAAATCTTTCGGCAATTTTCTTTTTGATGTAAATCACATTATAATTGGTAAGAAAATCATCTTTCATCTTATTTCACAACTGCCTATTTTAATAATTTTATAGTTGAAAAGCCACATTCAATAGTTGTTGATATAGAAAATATGAAGATGTGCAAAGAAAATTAAGTAATATACAAAATGTGAAGATAATTTTTTTTTTTTTTATGTTTGTATTTTTCAAAATGTTTACAACAAACAAACATTGAGGAAAAGAGGGCTTTAGATAAATGAAAAAGTTAGAGACTTGCTCTAAAGTAAAAATACAATTTGGATTTATGACTTTATGTGAGTTCTATTTGATCCACTACTAGTAATTTTTGAAGGTGATTCATGATTTCAAGTAGTAGTGATTTATTACTTGGTGTAAAAGATTGTTATTATTTGGCAGTACTACCACCAAATACAAACTACGCAAGGCTGGCACAATCAAATCAAGAAACCCAAAGAAAAAGTATAAAAATTAATTATAAAGTAAAGCGTGATCACAATAAAATGTACATAAATTTTATTACACAGGCACATATGATCACGGACACTGATCTTGATTCATATACACAAATTAAGTTCACAACCAAACCAGTATAAGAGTATTATATAGTATACATAGAGATTCCAATGACATTAATCAGAAAGCCAAGATATATATATGTTACACGTGCACACGTGAAGCTGTAGCAGCAGAGAAAGCAGGTTCACGTTAGATGCTTGCAAGAAACTGTATTTGCTTCAGAAGAGGGGTCAGAGTTTCCATCAGCTTCTCGCATGGATGGTTGTGAATTCCCTCGTAGGTTGTCACCACAATGCTTGTGTCCTTGGATAGCCTTTGCACCTGTTTCTTCACATTGCATGTGTGATGAGTGCAACGGTAGTAGCTCCTTCATGGCCCATTAAGCAATGCAAAATGAGAAATAAGCACCAAACCATTCAGCGATGTCTTTATAATGAACCAAGAGCAAAGTTAATTCAGTATTACTGGCTAGCTTTTCTTCAGTAGCCATGCACATGCAGAAATATGGATAAGTTATATTGATATATATAATAATTGAAACTCAAAAAAGTTATATTGTTGAAAAAATTACCCATCTTATAGTTCAACTTATTTCAACTATAATTCCTACTTGATTAATATTGATTACATTTGATTTAAGGAATTTTTTTTTTTTTTAACATCACATCCATGGATATCATATGCTAGTGTGAGTATAAGTTTGAGATATGCATATATCAAGATGAAAAAAATATAAAAAATATGTTATATTTAATATCAATTTATTTTTTTTTATTTTTCAGAATATCCTCTCATTCGATAGGTGAAAAACTAATTTATCATGATACGATTATATTGAAGGGACCTAAATCCCTTCTTGGTGGACCAACTTCTTACTTAATTATGATATATAAATAGTGAACTCTTGACTTAATTGTGACACTTTTGGGTGGTACTAATGGATGTATTATTTAGGCAAATCATTGATATATCATTTCTTGTGTTATATATATATATATATATATATATATATATATATATATATATAACAAGAAATGATATGTTTCAGAGAGAAACAAGTAAAATATAATATAGTGAGTTGGCGGAAAAGTTAAAAGGTGTCGCCAAGTTTGGATTAATTGAAATATATTCGCAGATCAACTATTACGAATCAAGTACGACGCACAAAGTAAGGAAAAGATGATAGGTGAAATGTATAAAAAGAAAAATGATACGTGCAATTTGTATGTTTGTATATTTTTCTTGCTAAAACACAATCCAACACTTCGACTTCAGGTATATATATACCATATATATAGCTATTGCCTTGAACATGAGTCCTCAAAAAATTTTGAACTAAGTAGGTAGTACATTAAAAAAATAAAATAAAATAATATTGTTTTCCAAAGAACATATATAGATGGATTTTATAACAAAGAAATATTGGTGAGCAACCAGTGCACGAAGCAAATAACCGAGAGTCGTAAAGTCAACAACCAAAAATAGAAACAAAGAAAGCATAAGGGAAATGCAGTACAACCTTCTATATTCTTGGAAGTGGCATAAAATTGACCAATTTTTTTAATTAAAAAAAGGTGAATTATATGATTCTCACACGTAGCAAAAAATTAATTATACAATCCCAAAAATATATATATAAAGTTTATACTTTATTATACGTCTTTTAGACATAGTAGCTCAACAAAGCATCCTAGGACCCATGAGCCATTGATCCTATCATATAAAGCGATCAACTATGCGGAGATTACAACCTTTACCGGTAGAAAATCTTGAGAATGATTGAGATCCTAGTCTTTCTGTACTTCGAACACGCGAATAAAATGATATCTACAAACTCACTCTTCTTGTTTAAATATATAGTTTATGGCATGTCACCTTAAGATGAATCTTTTTCTCTGATTTACTCAATAAATAATCACATTCTTTGTCCTCACGTTTGTCAGTTTATGCCCTAAATAAAGAAAATAAAGGGTAGATTTAACTAATAAAAAATGACAAAGACAAGAGTAACAGCTAGTAGGAAAAAGAAAAAAAAAACTTGGGTTGGGGTTGCTGCCTTATTTCGACCCATTTTTTCAGACATCATTTGGATACCGGAAACATATGTAACAGGAGATTTCGATTATGTTACTAGTTATTGTGGTAAGGTGATTTCGAAAACGTAGCTAAAATTCCCAGTAACTGATATATCGATCTCGGGTGGCCAAAAATGATATCTGAAATTTGGGTTCAAAGAACATTTCTTGTTAGGAGAAAGAAGTTTGCAAGTGGGAAGAGAAGACAGCACTCTGTCAACGTTAAAAAGAGAACGTGTCGTTAGAATGTGTCAGCCTATTCACCTTATAATGTGTCATTTATTTCATTTCTATGGCATATTATAGTCTATAACTGATTTGAGTGCAGATCGGCTGCCTCAATTCTCCCCACTGGAATTTAATTCGGATTATGGTTTGGGTATTATTATGTTCAATTTTTTACGTTATTTTATTTTTCCTTCGTGGTTTTTCAGAGTTGGTTGTTATATATATATGTTCAATTTTTTTACGTTATTTTATTTTTTTCTTCGTGGTTTTTCAGAGTTGGTTGTTATATATATATATATATATATAACAAAAAAATTCGGAGAAAGAGAGTTTTATAAAACTCTTGGACTCATAAATTTGGAGTATCCTACTTTCACACAATTCACAGAGTTCAACAAGTAATCGATATTTTGCGATCAAGGATGTAGTACTCTTTATAGTAGCGGTCCCTATACATCATATTAACAATCGAAAGATGGTCAAAAGAAAAGATCTCTATTTGATAGGGCTTCTTCCTATACCTATGAATTCCATTGGACCCAAAAATAATACATTACAAGACTCAAAAGATTCTTACAATATCAATAGGTTGATTGTTCCGCTCCTATATCTTCCAAAAGGAAAAAAGATCTCTGTGAGCTCTTTCCTAGATCCGAAAGAGAGTACTCCGATTCTCCCAATAACTAAAAAGTGTATCATGCCTAAATCTAACTGTGGTTCGTGGTGGTGGGGGAACTGGTAAGCATAATCAACTTGAATTCGGGACAGCTATTTGAAATCTTAGTGAAAGACTGGATTTATTATCTCATATTTGCTTTTCGTGAAAAAATACCAATTGAAGTGGAGGGTTTCTTCAAACAACAAGGGGCTGGGTCAACTACTCAATCAAATGATATTGAGCATGTTTCCCATCTCTTCTTGAGAAACAAGTGGGCTATTTCTTTGCAATGAAATTGGGAAATAAAAAGCATCATGTCATCCATTTGTTGACTACATAATAGGAAATAAATAGCCAAATCTAAGACTTAGTTTGGTATTGTTGTGGCTTTTTTAGAGCTGTTGAGCTCTCGGAGCTCTCTAAAAGTTACTATAGAAAAGTTATAGTAGTATTATTTAGTAAAATAATATAAAAGTTGCTCTCAATAAGCAGAAGTCATAAAAATAGTATTTGGTAAGGTTACTTTTAAAATATAAAATGATGATAATGGATACAAATATTAAAGAGAATAATTTTTACTTTTAATATCATTAACGAGAGTAAAATTATATTAGTCTTTTAAATTTTAGGGAGCACAAGTCAATTCTGAAAAGCACCTCATTAGAACTCCCGAGAGCACTCCTGGCTTTTAAAAGTCAGAAGAAAAAGCACTCCAATTTTTTGATTTTCCAAATAGAAAAAATTAACTTATACTTTTCATAAGCCATATTACCTTTTTAAAGAGTATTACCAAACTAGTGCTAAGTCTCCTTTGTCCTTCCCCAATTTCTCTAACTAATTGAGCATGGTTAGCCAAGTATATTTGACAGGGTCTAGGTATTTTGTTTTGAGCTGTGTTATTTATACATCCAATTTTGGAGATATCTGTAGACACCCATATATAAAAAGATGGATCCCCATTATTTTGTTATTATCACATCACACTTTTTCAACTCTTTCAATTAAAATAAAAATAAATAATGACTATAAATATCTACTATTTCGAGTGATATAAAAATCATTTTTCCTTAGTTTTCGAAAAGACTAATGGCACAAAAGCTATTTCATAAAACAACGTGTGAAATAGGAAAAGAGATTGACACCTTGTAAATAAGGTGAGAGATTTGTTTTATGGTTGCTATTTAGTACGAAATATTTTGTACGGAAAATTGATAAAGTCACGTGTTTAAAAGCAATTGAATGTCATGTTGGTGAAGTATTGAAATTACAGTGTTGAAAAATATATAGTAAATTAGACACTGAACTTATTCGTTTAATTTCGTGCGAAATATTTTCGTACTAAAAAAAATTACTCTTGTTTCATATATGTATCCATTCCAGTTTTTGTTATTGACATACTGAAAATGCAATAACATATAACCGCATCAAATTCACTATTACTTTTGTGATTTTAGACTTGTACCAAATAGTGGTGATATTGTTTTTTAATATTTTGTTTTGTTTGTTCCTTTTTTATGTTTTCTAAGGACACAAGTTATTTTCGCAGAATTAAATAATCCTTATTCAATTATGGGAGTATAGGATTTATACAGTCTTTCCACAAAAATTGGCCTTCTCAAATTTGAACTTGCATCCTTCTCCTAAGGGTTAAGGTTGCTTAATACCTTAATCAATCTTCTGTGTTATTATTCGTTATTCTAAACGCATTCATGTTCCATATTCCAAGAGAGAAACCCATGCATATGCACATGCAACGTAAGTATAACAAATTCAATAAATTCATATACGCATATACTCACATACATACATACCTGGGGTATGTGCTATTCTTCACTGCTTTCTGGCCATATTTCCTCCAGCGGTAACCATCATCCAAGATATCATCAGCACTTCTCGTCTGAAACGCAAACCTTGGAACTCTAGTTGCCTTCTTCACTCTTCCACCTTTCCTCTTCTCCTTCTCTCCCTTTTCCTCTTCACCAGTTCCAATAATATTTTCAGCCATATTGAAAGAAGAAGACGAAGAAGAAGCACATTCAATTGTTGTTTCCTTGGCATCACAAAGCAAGCTGCTCTGGCCAGCAGAGAAAATAATGTTACCCCAATAGTCATTGATGTCACCAAGGCCTTGAGCTTGAACTTGAGGTTCCATAGGCAAAGGGTTTTGCAGCACGGAAGGTGTGAAGGGGAAGGGAAGATTGTTGTTGTTTTGGGGTGGCAGCAATAATGGTGGGGGTGGGTTTGGTGGGTCTTGGCTTTCCATTGGTGTGTGTATGATAACCCTATGAGAATGGAATGGAGATTGAAGAGAGAATGAGAATGTTTTGGGGTTCAAATTTATAAAGGATAAAGAAGGTAGAGGGTAGAAAAGGTTTGGCAGCCGTCAAACATACAAGGAAACTATTAATTAAAGGGAAATGTCTTCTAAACTCACGAAGTATGATATATTAATACAAGTATGATACATTAGTATAAGTGTACGTAAATATTCATGTACCTATATTGACATTGAATGAATATATTTTATATTTATAATAAGAATTGTGATATTTGTACATCGAATTTTGAGAAACTTATTTATATATAATATTTGTGAGATACCGTACTGATATATTCCTATCTACTATTGAATAAGGTATAAAACTCAAATCAATCGGGGTTCACACCCTATCCAATAGTAAATGAAAGTATGTCAGTATGGTATGCCATAAATATTATATGCAAATAATATTACTTTTCAATTTTAGAGATATCTATAAACACCCACACATAAAAAGATGGATCCCTAGGATCTTATTATTATCATATCACACTCTTTCAACTCTAAAAAGAAAGGGTGTCTATAGTATCTACCATTTTAAGTGATACAAAAAATTTTTCTCTTATGTTAAATTGATATTGCTAATATGCCATTATAATGTGTAAGCACCACTTAATATTAAATAGTCAAGATTTTGTTAGATTGACTTTTTTTTTTTTTTAACATAATGATATCACAATATTTCTAACCTGTAGATAAATAAGTGATCTTTATTCTTTTAACCTACCTAACTATCCCTCCCCGCCCCCTCCCCCAAAACACTTTTTTTTTTGGCTTAAAAGGGAGGGATTAAGCCCCAATGATTTGGTCACCCTCCTTAATTTTTGACAAATTATAACAATATGAAAAATAATTATGACATGTAATATTACTACACGTACGTATACACGCGCATATGCACACATGACACAAGTCATGCATTGGTGATAACGAGAGAAGTATTGCGGGGCACGTCTCCTTTGTGTCACAATATGAACTTAAAGGGCGGTTGAACAGAAAGTAGTTAGAATTTAGTTGAGTTTACGATTGGGTGCAAGTCTAGGTGATATAGCTAGAGAACCATGCCTATTAATTCCTTAATCAATTTCTAGCGTGTTTTTTTTATCTCTATTTTCATCTCAGCATCTCACACTCTATATCTGATCAGAACAAACATAGTCCATTCAAGATATCCATTCTCTCCCCCACTTCTCTATCTCACACATGTTGAAATAATATACTGTTCACCAACCAATAAAACTTGACAAAGTCACAGTTTGCTTACTTTCAAATATGATACATTTATAATTTTTATTTTTCAATATCAAATTTGGATTTAAGTAATTTAGACAAAATGTGTTACATTTATAATTTTTATTTTTCATTTCACTAAATTTCAACCAGATGGAATAGAAAACCAATATAAAAAGGCCAATATCTAAGGAACAATTGCAAAAGTTATTAAACAGAATTCTAAATCATGTGATTTTGTCATAACAATTTTTTTTTTTAATTTTTTCTGAAAAATGGGGATAAAACGAGTGAAACCAGATTTTGAGAAAACTTGCTGGAAGAATAAAAGGGGTAGCTCGTAGAAACATAAGCAGACACTTAAACACCTAAAATTCCTCGGTTCTCTTTAAGTAACCACAAATGCTTGCAAATTAAGTCATTTGCTTAATACATGGCACACATTAAACCAGTGACTTTGATACCCTATACAGTGGATAAAATTAATTAGCAGAATGTGGTTAAGTTAATGTTGCTACAATTAAGAAAGAAGAGATTTTGTGGGTTGCAAGCTAATTTGATTGGTTGGCTGGGTGTGATAAGAGAAGCCTAGCAAGAAAAGAGATAAGTGTCTACTTTAGACTCCAAAACAAGACTAGTTGTTGAGCATCATAAAAGATAGATATCCAAACACTGACTATATAAAATAAAATAGGGCAACTTACACTGTAATCTTCACAACCACCATGGCAACTCATTTACAGCCACAAGCAAATACAGGGGGGAAAACTTTGAGTTTTTTAAACATTAGCGTCCCACTATCCATTAGTTCTAGCCTTCAAAATTTGACATGCCTCAGTTAGCAAATCAAACCCTTATTTTGTCCCCAAAAAATATGTTAGCCCGATCATCAAGATCCTCTAGTGTCTTTCTATGCACTAACTTGCAATGATTTTAACGATCAATAAATGCAAACTACAGATAAGTTCAAAGCAGATTGTGATATGCAGCAGTGACATGGAGATTAATATCAGCTAATAATGCAATTAAGCAGTTGAGCTTGTTAGCTGCATACAGTGATTTATAGTTATTAATGCCTTCAGTTGCCGGTATCTTAATAAAGAGAGCAAGTTACAAATTCAAACTCCTTCATATACATCCTTATCCCAAAAGCAGAGAGACTACTTTTAGAATTTGAACTCGTGACCGTTAAATCACACGGCACAGCAAGACTCACCTTCTAATCCATTTTATAAATGATTGATAAAAAAATTCGGTCAAATTAGAAATTAATCTGAAATAGTACAATGCAGGGCTTAGACTCCTACAACAAGTATCATGAGTTCGGTGTTACAGTTTTCCCCCGGGCTAGGCCTTATAATTTGCTTCACTGAAGCCAATTTTGGAACATTCCAGTGCACCACGTGCCTGAGAACTTTTTGAAGATATTGATGATTGCTAAAATTATAACAACACGGGGAAAAAGTTAAAAGATAAAAAGAAACCACTATGATCACACTGTTATTTATCCCCCACACCCTCTTATAGAATTTGGGTGCAGTAATTGCATGTTATAGCAGTGATATTGTCTCTGCCTCTGCCAAGGAAATTACTGACTTCTTGGTTATAAACAGAATCTGAAGATGCGGGACATTCTTACAAGGTATTTCTCTTCATCCCAATAGATCTAATTAAAAGAAGCCAAGGTTACACAATAGCCTTTTGCATATTACAGGAAAGTAGTAATTGACATTCTCCTACTAGTTAATAGTTTCAAAAATATTAGAGACAACAAAAATTTATTGAATTTCTAATTTATACCACTTTGCACATTCTATAACTGAAGAAACATTCTGCAGTAAATAAACAAATCATATGTCAACACAGTGCTGACTCAAGATTAAAATTATTCTCCCTTAGGCCTCAGCAAAAATATTAGAAGCCTACTCCATCTAAATTGTATATGTCAACATATTGCTAACTCTTCCTCCCTCTATTTGAATCTGGCAAATGTCAAGGTATCAACAGCATTATCTCTATTTCATCGACCCTGTTATTCTCCAGATGAATCAGCATATCATCTCAATAGCAGCAGGCAGAACACTAATCTTTTTTGGAAGGAACCCCAAATGTTCCCCGTCAGATTGAATATAAATACCGCCCTTGCCCGAGATGTCCTCCACCTCAATGGCGTATATGCTATGATACAAAGAACAATCTGAATGAGTACCACCACAACCCTAAGCAAGCCTAAAAGGGAAAATAAAGTTAAAAAAATAATAATAATAATAATAATAAAAGATACAAAATATTAGCATCCATTGAACTAAAAAGTTAGCACTTATGTTAAATTGTCAAGAAAACCAAAGCCAATAAAGTCACTACAAAATTGTGTTGCCAGCTATTTCTTCCACATTTCTTGTTTACTGCAATTCAGTTTATTCAATCCATGTCCACATACAGAGTTATTTCCGGCTAAAACAATATACACAATAATAAACCAATACAATTTTTGTTCAAATCCCAGCACGAAGATAAAAATAGGCTATAGAGAATAATGAATAGGTGTCCAGAGTCCAGACCCACTTATATCATCACAATCATCCTTGACAGGTGACTTGAAAAGAAGGTAATTGACCTTATGCAAACAATATTTAATATTGATATTAAGGTTCGTATTTTGACAAGGCCATGTAAACCAAAATCCTTAGCCATCTAAACCTCAGCAATCAATCATCAAAAATTAGAAAGTAGCAACTGAAGGTGCCATAAAGAATGGTATATTTTCCTTCTGTGGAAAAGATTATACCTTCTTGCAGATATATTTTCAAGTGACAGATGTGTTCCATTGTATAGCTTTTGTAATTTCAGGACAAAATCAGACCAGTTGAAGTTTTGAACAATCACAACCTGAAGAATTTAAACAAAACAGTAAACTTCATCCCTAGAAGGACTTGAGAACAGGTCTAGCATTTAGCCTATAGATGATTCAAAATATATGTTAAACTTCAACCAAGAGATTTGACAGAAAGACATTTCACCTCTAAAGTTCCAGTGTAAGGACTAGCATTCGGTGTAATTTTCATGCCACCACCAAAATATTTTGCATTTCCAATGCAAAGGGTTGTCACTTGAGGCCATGTCTCCCACTCACCTTCATTGAACTGCTTTTTTCATATATTATAAAACTTATGTAGCACTTCTCGTGCATTTACATAAAGCCTATGACAGAACTAAAAGTATGCGGACAATTTGGTATGACCTTTTCATGGAAAAACTAACACTGACCTTGATTCTCAAATCCTGGTTTTGATGCCCCATGAAGGCTTGCAGTGCACCAATGATATAGCACAGTTTACCAAATCTCTTGTATCCAGAAGCAAGAAAACCAGCCTTTGCACTCCTGCAGAATTGTGTGATGCATGCATTTAGATATGATCTATGTTTGTCACACTTACCAATCTAAAATTTCCAAGTTAGCCTTACAAATGAATATCAGCAACATTTATGAAGTAATGATGTCTGCAATTTTCTCCACTGATAACACCAACATCTATCCTTGATCTCAACCCTAAAGAATATCTATGTTAGCATGTATTAAGTGACAAACTAAAAACATATATAGTAACATAGGGTTTGAGGCCAACTTCATCAAGCTTGAGCTATAACATGGCTAAAATAGAACAACAATGCAGTTGCAAAACAAGAAAGAGAACAAAAAGAAACCTGTGGCAACACGTTCAATGGCCTCATGAGGATCATTTTTCCTGGAAAAGGCCCAACAGATCTTTCCGTTCACTGCAATTATATAGAGCTGATATTTTCCATATAAATAAGAAGCACAAGAAGCATGAAGACACAAACAGAAACTAACCACCCAAATGTTCTTGCAAAATCAGAGCCAGTTCCCAAGGGGATGAGCTGCACAAATCCAAAACATAGTTATATTTTTGGCTGAGGATTCCATTCAGGATTTTTGCTAAGATGACAAAAATTTTAGACAACACGCATTGAATGAAAACTGAGAATATTGCATTCTGATGGCAATTACTCACACCAAGAGCAGTTGAGTGTGTTGACTCTTTCATTTGACTAGTAACAGGTTTTCCACCCCAAAAAAACCCATTAACAACCTGCTTGTAATAAACTGAGATGCGTTAGGAGAACAATTAAGGAATAATGTCGAAATTCTTCAACAACTAATTGTGTTTTATAATGAACATAATAAAGGCAAGCTTGCTTGAACCCTTTATCATAAGACAGCTGCTCAAGCATTTTCACTTGGGAACTTCTTTATGTAGCAATATAAATGGCAAGAAATTCATCCAATAATATCATCAGTCCCAATTTAAAAAAAAAAAATGAAAGGAAAAAAAATGCAGTTTGTACCTCATGAAGAGTTCCATCACCTCCAACAGCAATGACAGCATCAGCCCCCTCCCTTATAGCCTGCATAGCACAGGGATAACAATTTAAAAACTCAGTGGAAGAAGTAGAGTAAATGTTAAATACCAATTGATCTACGCTTCAAACTAACCTCTCTTGTTATGTCAATAGCATGACAAGGACCTGAAGTTATGGACTCCAATATCTATTCAAAAACAAAATCAAAACAACAAAAAAAAAAAAAAAGAGGAAAGAGCATATCATGAATTTCCAAATGAACACAAGCAACTGAATTGGCAGATTTTATCTTAAAAACACACATGACATAATAGAAACAGGACTCACTCACATTGCATTCTTTACCAAGGCGAGACCGTAGATATGGAAGTAGCTTCCTCCATTGTCCACCTGCCCTCCCATTAGAACCTACAACCCAAGATTTTTTGGTTTCAAAAATTTGAGAGATTCTTAAACAAAGCCTATAACAGGCACTCAAATCAAATCATGTGAGCCATATTACCAATGCATCTAACTCTATATTATTTCTCACATACACATCATCTCATATACACATCAAACCCATGATTTGTGTGCCTATGACGAACAGTGCAATTTTTCCAAAAATGTAAACTTTACAATCAAAGAGATAATGGGTAGCTAATTATCTAATTCCAACACCCCATCATTTAGTTCAGCAGCTAAATAACAAGAGAAAAAACAACGAATTTTTTTTTTCCTTCAAAGTTTTTTTTGCAGGCAAACAGTGAATGAAATTATGAAAGAGCATGGTAGACAAAACCATACCTCGAGGATTGACGATAAAAACGAGGTCCCTTTGACGAGAAGAAAAGGATAAACCAACGGGTTCTGGTGTCATTGGTTGTAGCTCTGATCTGAAAACCATGGTGCTAGCCATGTGCATTCCTCTTCCCAATGCCTCCATCTGATGCTGATGATAACAGCAACAATAACTACAGCACACAATTTTATGCTGAATTTGATAACACGAAAATAAGAAAAGAAATAAAATAGGAGAAGGAAGAAACAAGGAATTGTCGTTCTATCTTATATAGTACGTGCATAAGATGACTCATTGTACTTAGCAAAGTACTATGTTTCCTTCTTTGAAAACAATCTTAGCAGTTCCAGTTTTCTAAGATTGTATAAACCAAACATGCACCATGAAATCACCGCAGAAACCAAAACTCTGATTTGTATTTTCTGTCAATCACTTTCGCGGCCCCTTTTTTATTTGTATTTAAGAATCTTATTTACATAAACTAGTGGATCAATCCACATTTTTTATTTTTAGAGTAAATTTTAAAATAAATTATTTATTTATTTATTTGAAAAATAAATTAAAATTAATAGAGAATAAAAATGTTACTGATTTATAATAATTAGTAGGTAATTTTAAAGTGTATATAATGGGAGTTAATGAATTAATGAGTAGTTTTTTTTTATAATTTTTTCCATTTTTTAATTTATATTTAATAAATTATGTATAAATATTAATTAAATATATTTATAAAACTCAAAATTTATTTCAATCCAATTTAAAAATACTAAAAGTAATTACTAAAGAGAATCCCCTTTATTATATGTATAAATTAATTCTTTATATAGCAGTATAATTTATACATCAATTTTATTGAAATCATTTTAATATATCTAAATTTGAAATATAACCTACTGCTACATTCCCATCACTGGCGCCAATACTATAATATAATTCTACATTTTTTTTTTTGGCTTTTGTCGTTTATATTAACTGTATATATGTAGTTTCATTTTTGAATAAATATATTTGTTAGTCATAATATTATAAAGTTAATGTAAATTTAATCTTAAAATAATTCTTCATATTAATTTAGTCATAATATTTTGAATTTTGACATGACTAAAATAATGTTATAGTTCAATATGTTAGAACTAAATTGTTGTCAAAATATTCTTCAAGATCAATTGATATCAACTTCAAAATATTAGGACTAAATTGATGTTAAAAATTTTTTAGAATTAAATTGATGCCAACTTTAAAATATTAGGACTAAAAGAGTATTTAGACAATTACAATCTCTATCAATATGAATGCAAGATCTGAATTATGTTGCCATGCGCATCTAAGTTGCATGAAAATAAAAATCTAAGAATTGATAGTAGAACTATGACATTACCAAGCACAAGTTTTAGTAGATCTAAAATTGTAAATTCTTATATTTGCTGCAAGTATATATCGAAACAAGGTAGGAGGGGCATGCCATTAAAATTCAAGAACAGTACCTTTTCTTTGAAAACAATATAATGATCGGACTTGTTTGAATAATTAATTAATATTTTAGATCCTAAACACTAATAATAATGGAATTTTCACCCCAAAATATAAAGTAGGCCCTTTTCCCCTGAGCACATAATTCACATATATCATTAATTAAACGTATCATGCACAGGACATACACAACACCATTCCTATTTGCGGTTTGCTCTTTGTTATGTGTGGAGAGAATGTTTTTATGTGAAAATTACACATAACCTAACTATGTACATATTCTTACCATTAATTTGGTCATGTTAAAAAAATGAGAAATTAAAAAAGGCGAGAATTCAATAGTAAAAATGTGCACTCCGCCTCTCAGAAGATCCTCTCTCGGTACATGCCTGGTCCCAGCCTTCTTTCCTCTGTTTTAATATATATATATATATATATATATATATATATATATATATATATATATGTAACTTCTTCCCATAAGAATTTGTCACCGGAAAGAACAAGTAACTGACAAATAAGGCCGAGCCTGAAAGGTATGTCAAGAAATATATTTCAAGTTGGGAGAAGTAAAAAAGTACACAATTCGAAGACTTTGTAACAACAACTAACTTTTAGTCTCTCTCTTTAATAAGAAAAAAACTAGACAACTAGGATTTTTAAGCATAAGGATTTAAGGTGGAAACCGAAATTAATCAGGTGTGAATCCACAAGTCAATGGGACAGTCACCTGAATGGCTAAGGAACTAGTTGGGTGAGAAGACCGAACCGCGTGTTTGGTATTTCCGTTTATACAACTCCAAACCATGGTTTGGAGCTGCAAACGGAGATCCAAAAGTGGGTGGAAGTGAGAGAAGAGCAGCAATTTTCATCAGAATAGTGGTTTCTTCCCATTTAACATTCCCAGCAAATGATCAAGAACTTTGCCCCCTCCATCACGCAACCCAGAATGCATGAACTCATTAGTTATCCATGGCCTGATCCCTGCTATTTGAGAAGCTGTTTCCATGGACAGCTTAAAATTCACATACATGTCTTCGTAGTAAACAGCAGCTGCAACAGGTACCTGCCAGCATTGAATGAAGTAAGTTAAAAACAGAAAATCTTTAAGATACTCGCCTTCAACTTGATAAACATATTCAATAATTTAAGTATATGTCAATCAAAAGTAGAAATTAAATATCGGCAACATAAATCATGGTTCAGAGTTAGGTATATGAACGGCACTTCTCACTTTCTCCTTCTCACATGGTCACACTCTAACCTGAAAATAAAGGAAACACAATAGCAAATTCCAATACAGAAGAATTCTTCGTAGGAAAATTCATACATTTTTCAACCAACATGGTATGTGGCATCACATATTTTATGTTTCTATAAAATGATTTATTGTCGTTAAACCAAACGTTTGAGTTGTAATTTCGAAACTACTTTTAACAAGAAGTAAAGTTCTGTCACTATTTGATATCACCGTTGGAAAATTGAGGATATGAAAAACCTTGACTTTTGAGATAGAAAAAAAAAGGAGGAGGGGGGGGGAGGAGTTGGGACAAAAGCATGGCACACTGTACACAAACTCTACATCAATCTAAAATGTACTTGAAATTAGTTTTTTTTCCTTCATCACAACATTACAACTTAAAAAAAATCGCATAACCTTTTGTTTTAAGCTTGACCATACATGCATGACCTAATGGCTAGGAATTAAGATATTTTCCTCAGTCTTACATAAACCACTCCTCTCATTTGATTTCACACACACACAAAATAGCAACCATATTCACAAGAAGGAAATGCTTGAAATAGGCCTTTTAGGGAGAAAAAAAAAAAAAAAAAAAACCCTTCCTGTTGGTTACTGGATTAAGAGATTGTTCTGATATTAACTTCTTTAGGGAATGAATGACAAGTAAACTACCTTGTTGTTTTTCAAAACCTGAACATCATATAGTGGGGGCCAATCCTTCTTCTCTGCCAATTTATGAGCTACCTCTTTGAATTGTTTCAAGGCATGAATCTCATCAAACATCCATGGGAAAATCATCTATAAGAGAAAAATGAACATGATAAGCATCAGGCCCTCCTAATTATAATTAAAAGAATATATATATATATATATGTTAGCATTTGGTCTAGAAGTTAAATAAATACCTATAATGCAATGTCAAGCAAAATGCTCCACATCCAAAACATGCATTCCAATCATAACCAATTATAAACTATATTTCACGAAAATAAGTGCATGAATCAATGACAATTACAGAGTCTACAGACATATGAAAGGCTTGAATTATTTCATATCAAACATCAACAAAGGTACAGAAGTCTGTGTTTGGCTACTCGTCCAGCTGCATTTATCTTATATTATGGTTGAAGTGTCATGGCCAAGCATCAGTTTCTGTGCACTAGGATGACTGTAAGCATCAAAACAAGACACTACACCACTGTGCACAGAAATGTTATGAACAGTATTAAATTAATATTTATGCAGTAATTAAAGATGTTTTGTGCATGGTAAAGAAAAAACATATCTTTTACACCCTACCTCTCCTGTAAAAAGTACAGGTAGTCCTTCTCTGGCAGCTCTAATTGCATCAAACTTGTCTTCGACTTCAGTCCTTATTCTACTAGCAGACCATCTACTAGGAGAACCCTACAGAGAGATGGAGATCGAGGACAAGAATTGAAGGAAAACCAAAGGTCATGCATAATCAAGGAGCCAAAATGAAATAAGTTGAAGGAAAACCATAGATCATGCATAAACAAGGAACCAAAATGAAGTCTACCTGACAATAGATGGATTCATGCATAATAGCATATAGTGGATTAGTATCAAAACTTAACCACTTGTCAAACTGCATAGAACAAAAAGTCGGATGTTGATCTTCACAAGGATGCTTGGAAGTTCAGAATTCAAAAACATGGAAAAGTAAATAATTTCTTACAGAACTCAGGAAGTAGTGACTTATTCTCTTCGGTGCTCCTGAAACTAAGGTAGGATCCCACACGCTCTCAAACCTAAAAAAGGTAGTACAAAAATAAAACTCACAGACTAAGTTGTATTAACGATTTTTTTTTCAAAAGAAATAAAAAAAAAAGGCAGTGTATAAAGCATTACATGTAGTGAATGCGCTCAAAACCAGCTCCAGATCCTAAGCCAGAGAGTCCAAGAGTCTGCAGCCCTCTTGGGGTCAAGATGCCGCCAGATGGAAGAGCCACCTATGCAAATAGAAAAGGAAATATGGATTTGAGAGAACTTAGCTCATATTCTTTAACAACAATAGGAAAAGTGTATAAGAAAGATACTTGCCCCTCCTCCTTCTTTGTCAGCTAAATAATTAACAAGTTCTTGAACAACTTTAATATCCTGAGGGTATCTCTTGTAGTACTTCTCGTTTTGATTTACAACTTGCTTAAAGCCTGCTCTATACACTGAATCTGCCGTACATCCATCTCCAATTGGAGGAATTCCTCCTGTCATAAGGACTTGCTTCAGTCCTTGTGGTGCAAAACTCAAATATGTGACTGCACAAAAACCACCATAGCTCTGCCACGATTAAAAGAATGGGATAAGAGTTAGCAAGCTTTGAATTCCAAGGTTATAATGGCATCAGAGCTACAAATGCATTTTAAACCAAACGCTTCTAAAGCAACCAGGCAGATGATGAAACTTAGAGCAGGTTTCATAGGTAAATATTGATTTTCAAGAGTATAAAAAAGAGAAAGAAGGGGGGGGGGGTGTTACAGATTGTAAAGCCAGACTGGTTGACATCAAAATCAGCTGCTCACATGAATACAATTAGAAAACTCTATAGTAAATACCTGTCCCAAAATTGTCCAAGGTCCAGCATCTGGAACAAGGCGTACTCGGATAAACTCTGCGTCATTTACTATATTATCAGCTCTAAAATGTTTTAAAAAGTCAGGTAATTCTTGTACAGACTTGAATTGCGACATGGATGACACAGACAAGGGAGTTGATAAGCCTGTTCCTCGCTGCAGAGAAGTACATATGCAATAGAATAGGTTATGCATAAAGTTGTCATAAGACCAAAAAGACTGACGATGATGCAAGTGTCTAGCAAACCATGCCTGATCCATTAAGATAACACGGAACTCTTCACAAGCTCTTTGAATCCATCCACTAGATTCAGTTGGCCGCATGCACTCAAACCCAGGTCCACCTTGCAAGTATAATAGGTATGGCAATTTTTGCTCTTCTTTCCCAACTGCAACAAAACTATAGATTTTTGAATAAAAACATGCCAAGGTGATGACAGGGGTGATTTACAAGACTAAGCATGAGTGCTCATCCATAAAGCAATCTACAAAAACTGGTACCACACAAAACTTTCTGGATGGCTGATCAAAAACTGGTTTTGTTGAAGAAGGACTAATTTAAACATAAAACAACATGAACAGAATATTGGAGAAGTCCTTATGCTTCTGGGCATGAGGAATGCAATGTTGCTCTAGTTGGCAACATACTCTAGTGCTCTAGTCAACACTAGAATGTAGATACAGTTTGCCTCCACCAAAACACGGGAATTTCCAACACCAAATGTATGCTTTGCATCTTACAAGGTAACCAAATAATTACCAGATGCAAGTAACATACTTCACCAGCAATTTCAAGTAAAGCTGTCTTACGTATCCAACAAACTCATGCAACTTCCTGCCCTGTCCTCTTCCCAGGCACATCATCCCAATTACATAGTTGTAATAACCCAAAAGTTTTTTTTTTTTATCACTCCTCCTTGATAACGAAGACTGGTAACTAAGTAAACACATACACCTTTATGGTAAACAGTAGGCCTTGCTCAAGTAATAAAATACCCAAAAGTTTTAAAAATGATCTGGGTTCTACACCTCCACCTTTTCAAAGATGACACTAAAATAAATACTCATTCAAAACCATAAGATAACCTTAAAAGCCATTTAACACTTCCTGAGAATCCAATACTTCAGATTCTTCCCCCAGATACCCTTTGACAAGAAATTCGAAAACCCATCTGGGTTTTTCTCCATTTCACACAGTGACTCATCAATCACAACCAAAATCCCATTTTTTATACGCAAACTCAACAACACAAAACTAAAACTCACACCCCTCAGACCCAAAAAAGTCAACAACAAAAACCAAAACACTAAAAAAAAAAAAAAATCTTGTATCACAAAACCATCCAACGGCAATGAAAAAACAACGAATGCAATCAAATCAAACCCATAGATACGAAAAAAAAAAAACGATTGGTTTTGGTGACGATGACCATAACACTGTCACCTGCAACGACTTCACGAGCAAAAACAGAGATCTTTGGAGAAGAATGGAGGCCACGAGAATAGTCGAGAGGGACGGTGAACCAATGATTGCGCAGCCTGAGCTCCGGCACGGAGTGCCACTCGCCGGCGACGTGCTCCTGCGATGAGTCACCGCCGGCGGCGGCGAGGTTGTTATCTGCTTTCATGGTGGAGAGTGAGGCGCGGAGAGAATGCGAGAAGAGAGGGTTTGCGATGGAAAGAGTGACAGTGCTGTGATGATGATGATGAAGTTGAAACAGTGTAGTAGTTGTTGTTGTTGTTGTTGTGAGAAAACGAAGTGGTGGCGCGTGAGCTAACAACATGCTGTGGGGGCGAGTGTGGTGACTGGTGAGGGTGGCGAAAATGGATAATATTTTAACTCTAACTCACGTGGAGTTCATCGAACGGTGAGTGCTTTTGATCTAGTTCATTATTTAAAATAATTAAAAAAATAATATTTTCTTATTATGCCTAACTTTCAATTGCTATCATAATTTTTTAAAAAAAGTATTATTATTAAAATAATTTATAAAAAATATTAATAAACCCATACAAATTATCTTTCATTGGTTAAAATAATTTGCTTTAAGTAATGATAAGATAAAGATAATTTTGCTTTAAATAATAATTATGATTACTTTAAACTCGTATATTTCAAAAAGTTGTATTTTATTAAAATTATTTTATATTATCTTCGTACTAAAAATTTTAAATACAATGTATTTGGCATGTTATATTAAGTATAATAGAATAAGATAATATAATATATTATAACCTTATTTATTATTTGGTGAAGTCAACGTATTATATAAATTTATCTATCAAATTTCCCTTATACGTTAAAATAATAGATAATTTAATCCAACCTAGAGAAGTCATATTAGACCCGACTAGTTTTTGATGTATAAGAGCTCTTTCATTTTTTATTTTTTAAAACATTTTATTAAAAGAAATATAATTATCAGATAAATAATTAAAAAAAGTATATAAATAAAAAAAATTAATAAAAATATTTAATAATAAATAAATATTTTTTAAAAATAATAATTATAAAATAACTATTCAAATCAATATAAAAATATAAGACTAAAAATTTATTTAAAAAACTTAAAATATATGAATAATAAGAAATAATATTTCATATAAATTTAATTATATATAATAAAATTAATTATATATAATAAAATTAATTATATATAATATATAATATAATCAAATATAGAAATATGATATTAAGCTTTCTTGGATTTCAATATATAAAAACTCTCTCTCTCTCTCTCTCTCTCATACACACACACACACATTTTTATATTTATGAAAAAAATATTAAAAATGTATAAATAAATAAATAACTTTCAATATAAAATTATATTTATATATAATACAAAAATAACTAAAATATTTATGATAAAAATAATAAATATTTAAATAATTATATTAATTTTTAAATTTTTAATTTAATATTTAAAAAATTATATTTATTAAAATATCTTTTGTGGTTATATTTTATATATACAATATCTTATACAGTAATATATTAAATACTGTATAATATTAAAATTTTATCAAATCTTATATTATCAACTTGAAAAATATTTGGGAGACACATCTTTTACGATGCAATACGCAATGCATACAGAAAAAGTGAGCAAAACAACAAAAGTGCTTGAATGATGAGTCCTACATAATCATCATTATTTTTGTTCAATTTTTTTTATCCAAAAACTTACCAGTACATTGTTCAATACGTTGGTAAGTTTTGAAAGTTTTGTATATGTATATATATATATATATATATATATATATATATATATATATATATGCAAAACTTGCCAACGTTTTTCAATAATACACTAGTAATTTTTTGAAAAAAAGATGAACGAAAATAACAATGATCATATAAGTCATATCATCTAAATATTTTTATCATTTTACTCACTTTTTTTATATATATCATATACTGCATCGTAAAAAATACGTCTCCCTATCACCCTCCAACTTGAAACTTTAAACTTAATGAGCCTTTAAATGAACTCAATTCTCCGAAAAAATGGCATTCACTAAAAAATAAGTTAAAAAAGGAAAAATCCTTAAAGCAAATTCGCTTGTGCTTAGAATTTGAAGTTACCAGTGCGGTAACACCCCGCATCTCATACTAATTCACGTTGAGACAACGCGCCATACCACTCAAGTGACAAAATCCTAGTTGCCAACTAATTTATTAGTCAACCAGGCTTTGATGTACTTTAAACTATATCTAAAAGATGATTTCGGATTGCTTGTTCTCAACCCAAAAAAGTAAATATTATTATTTATCCAACTAACCTTCTCTTCTCCAGTGAACATTATTAAGAGAAATACATAGGAATAGAGTAGCTCAAGAGTTAGCTCATTTAACTTTCTATTATCCAGACTCCATCAAGTTTGTAATGTATGTAACGCAATATAGATGGAACTTCAAACATCATTGTCCTCTCAATTATGTTGAGATTATTAAACTTGAGCATAATTTACGACTTAATATTCTGCGTTTGGGGAAAGTTGATGAGTTGTTAGAATACTAGGAGATTAATAGATTATATATTATGGATTTTCACTTTATTGAGAGATGGATTTGCATAATAGTTATATGACTTTAATCTCTACAATTTCTAATCATCTACCAATGCGATAAGCTGATGTCACATGCATAAAAATCACGATCTCTCCGTATTTGTAATTTAGCTAGATATGATATGTTGTTCAATTCCTTTTACAGTTTTACCATGTGAATTGTGATTTAAATAGTACCATTTTTGTACCCATCACTTTTACAATTGTTAGGAGGATCAATTTAGTAATCCTTTCCTCATGTTTCACTTCATAGTAATTGCTGTATTTCTCCAAATAGCCGACCTAGACATATTTCATGAACTAATTTCAGTCACGTAATGTACAAGTATGATTTCTTTATCTCTCAATGACATTATGACTATTAAGATGTAAAATCATTCATATACCTTTATTTAATAACTTAAATTTTTGGATGAGATAATTCATGATATAGTATTAGAGTCTCTATGACCAAGAGATCTAAAGTTTGATTTTTATTTATCGCCATTCTTCAAAATAAAAAATTTAATTTCAATACAAGATAGGATGGATTTGTGCAGTGTCCATGCTTCAATTTCAAAAAAGGCTCTTACTTGAGAGAATATAAAATCATTCATGTATCTCTATCCAATAGTTTAAGCTTTTGGAAAAGATGGTTCATGATAATTACAACTTGCGTCTTTTTAAATAGGAATCTTAGTTAAGGTATAATCGATTTCTAATTTATTGTTCATGAAGGGGCTAGTTTATCATGATATGCTTGGCATGCTGCAACACCGCCATCATGCAATGTTACCTAGTATTTCTACCCTCATTATAGGATTCTTTGTTAGAGTCAAAAGATCTATCTTTTGCAGGTTACTCCAAGATTTTGTAAGCAGTGTGCTCATGTTGGAGATGTCATCAATAAAGCCTTACTAGAGTATAAGGAAGACGTGATAACTGATAAATGGTTCATTTCCTGGTCCACTCCATAGGCCGTACAAAATCAGTGAAACAGATGCTAATGGTTTCTTAAATGATCTGAAAATGCAAAGTTTAGATCTGGACAAGGTAGTAGTATCTGAAGCCGTTCAATAGATGAATACATCCAAATAAGGAAACCCAACAAAGTGAATAATGCAGTAAAGCAACAGTGTCACCCTCCTCCATTTTTAATTTCATGTCCTTCTTCAATGATAGAACAAAGTGAATAAATTAACTCAACAGAAAAGGTGCACTTGACTGATAGATAATTAACATCTTCTTAGTTCATAATGCTTCCATGGATTTTCGTGTTTTTATTCTTCTCATTTTGGCCAGCAAGATAAAACGTCCAAGTTACAGAGCATGTGTTTTACTCTTTGCCAGTTCCTTAGTCTGCTGAAATTGTGCAAAATCACAATTTTTGAAATGAGAGCGCTCTCTACTTTCTTGGCTGCTCATAGACTTATCGGTCATTTTTTGACAATAATCTCTTAAAGCTACTGTGTACTTAAATATCTTTTGGTGATTAACTCCATGCCAAGTTGTGTTGAGGATCAGTGTTCTCCAATTATCTGACTAGGGGAAAACACAGATTTGTAGTCTCAAAATAACATTTATTATATGTTTGAAAAATAATGTTTAGGATAGTAATATTTTAACTACTGAGACTAATAAAATAGAACAACAAAATAATAACAACAATAAAACAAGAAAAGTATTAGAATAAGGTTACTGTAAATCGTACAAGGCACTGTCCTTAAGGGTTTATTTCCACCCTACCTAAAGCTATACTTTTGCCTTATGATTCAAATTCTTACACAAAAAGAAGTTTATTTCTTTCCTCCTTTTTCCCTTTTTCTGATTTGATACATACAGTTCAATATTTGAGCTGGGGGCTCTTCCAGTACCCTTCAAAATTTGCTTTTAAACGAATTATTTGTTAATATCCTGCAACTAAAATGTATGACGGATAATGCTCTTGGTCAATTCTTTCCCCCGCTATGTGGAGCACGAGGTTACATTATTATAGGATTTGATGATGAAATAAATATATTAAAATATATTTCCCACCAAGCTTTTGAAATGCAATGTTGGATTTAGTGAAATGAACTTCCATGTTGATTTCTAAAAGGAAACTAAATTATTCGGTTTTATATGCTTAAAAAGTAAACGAATTTATCCTATCCAAATTTTCTTTCAAGTACATTAAAGTTTGCAGCATAAGTAACGTTTCATGGCTCTTAGGTAGTGTTTGGTTAGTGGGATAAGACAGGAAATATAAGGACAATAGAAATAGAAAGATGTTTGGGAGGAGAGATAGGCACAAAAGGTGAAAAATTGTCTTTGTCTTGAGATAAATTTGGTCCAAATTTGTGTCCACTCAAAAAGTAGAGACAAAGGGAGACACAAATTTTAAAGGCTGGAGACAAAAATATTTAATAACTTTTCTTTCAAGTTTATGTCTCTGTCTCTACTGTCTCTGTATCCCAGTATTTCTTGTCGCATCCCACTAACCAAACTATGCCTTATTGAACAATTCGTAAAATGCTTAGTGAGCTTTCAGCTTATCAACACCTTTTCCCCTTACACGGCTCCTAAAAAATTCCTGCTTTACTTACATCATCAAATTCGACCAAGTCATAACCCTTTCCTTCCAATTGTATGAAATGAACCTTTTTCTATGGTTAATAACAGCAGATTAAGAACTCTTTTAAGATAAATAATGCGATTTATCCTAGTGGGAAGGGTAACATTATTTAATTATCAATTTTGACTTTTTCCCCCACTGGGGCAAGTTTGGCAAATTGACTATTTCCACTAGACATCAGATTCATTCTTCTTTACTTGTTTAATTTGGAGCCAAGCAAATGGCAGTGTCTAACATGTTAACTTCAAGCTAACGTGTGTCTCTTCTTGGGGAAGACATGAGGCATTCGTGAAATACTTTGCTTCTTACTGAACAAAATGGAGAGAAGCCAGATACCAATTGATAAATCATAATGCATATGCTTTGATAGAATCTGATTCCTTGATTTCCTTAATCCCTCGTGTCCGCAAAAAGAGTGAGTCCACAGCTGTTGGTGGTCATGCATAATACTATTAGAATAAATACCCAACAAGCACCAACTATGAACCCATAAGTCAGAGTCACACACAGTATTAATAATCATTGCCAAGGGAAAAAGTCAATGCAAAGTGCTTTGGTAATTTATCACAACTAATGCTGAATACAACGAACTCAAGCACAACACATGGGCCATACAGAAGCTGTTGAAGTAAATTGATTTTACAATAAGAGAGGGTATGAAAACTATGAATGCCTAATAATGATTAATTCTAACAAGATTAACGAAAGATATAAATGCTTAAATCTAACTAACTACTAGATCTAAAGTTGGGAAGGTCTTTTTTCTTTTCCCCTTCACAAAGCATTGTTAGTAAAGATTCCTCCAAAATGTTCCATTTCCTCTACAAAACAAAAAGAAGGAAAAAAGGGTTCCTATTCTCTGCAATGAAAAAGCATGAAAATGATTGTCACTGGTTGTGATTGAGTTTTCAAATTGCCGTCCGCAAGTGCATTGCAGCAGCAATTGCAACTACATCAACCGCATTTTTTCGCAATCATAATAATCACATTACAACTGTAATCGCAACCCTGATGAGTCAGATACCACCAGCAGCAGTGGCAGCACTATTGGCCACCCAAGCAGGCATTGCAATAGCTGAAAAGGGATCATTGAAGCAATTATCTCCTGTGACTCCACCATCAGTGCCTGTGATTTGGCTCAGTTCATCCAAACTCTCGAAGAAATCATCTGGTAGCACCATATCAGACAACCCAAACACATCTTCCTCCTCATTATCCACCACATCTTCCTTCTCTTCCCTGCTCTCTGATGACTTCTCGCCCTTTGGTGGAGCCTCTTCTTCTGCAACTGGGGTATCAGGAGAAGCTGGTCTTGCCAAGGCCTTGTCAGATTCTCCACCAGTGGTTGCAGCTTGTGGTGTCAATGGCTTCTGGCGTGTGGACCCAGCAAGGGAGTTTCTATGAGTGGGAGCAGGGTGGTTGTGCTCAGCTGTGTAGGTCACTATGAACATTGTTGGGTCTGATCTGCTCCTCTCAACCTGTTTCCTTGCCAAACAACCTTTTGAGCTGCTGCATCTATAGTATCCCCTGCAAATCACACAACAAAACAAAGATCCATTAGGCCTTGAACTTTTAAAGTTCATAAATTCAACTTCTCTTTTGCTCAAAGCATATTTGGATTTCTTTGGTAAAACTATCTGAGTTTCAATTTAGTAAAACTATATTTGAGTTACATTTTAACATGATTTTTAATCTCAAATCATAATTTTAGCATAAAAAAGTCACTTTTTTGCTACATTAAACTATAATTTGCAAATTAGAAACAAAATAAACCCTTAGTTCTTAGAAAAATTCCTAATTGCAAGTGAGAATCTTGAAAGCTCTCTCTTACCTTGGATATGGAGACCCTTTTATGGGTTTCTGACCGTACTTCCTCCATGCCCATATGTCTGAGGAGAGATTCTCAACTGGCACCTGACAAACTCTCTTAAGCTGGTTCTTCCTGTGAAGGAACAAAACAAAACACAACATGCATTTCAGACAAAAACACACACATAAATTTCTCAAACAAAGACAAGATTCTAACAACTTGGGTCAACTCAAGATCAATTTTTTCTTTTGTGGGATCAAATTATCAAAATCAAGCTCAAATTTTTACCTTCTTTTTGATCGTGGGGTGGTGACAGAACCACCTGGGTGTGGATGCTTGCTACGCTGCTGATTTTGTTGTTGTTGTTGTTTCACTTGTACCTGAACCGCTTTTGGTGGTGGTGGTGGTGGTGCTACAGAAGAGTAAGAGAAAGATGACAAGGGAGAAGAAGCTTGCAATGGTTGTTGTTGAGGCTGTGATTTGGTGAAGAAAGGCTTGCAAAGCTCATGCAACCCTTCAATAGGGTTCCTTAATCCAAAGGGGTATGATGCAGAAGAAAGGGACATAACTTGGCTTCCTTGTTGTTCTTCACAATCAAAGATAGCAGAAGAAGAAGCTTGAGGCTGAAAGTAACTACAAGTGCCAAAACCAGAAGAAGAAGAAGACACAGAAGATGATGATGCAGTAGTAGTGGTGGTTGTGGTGGAAGAGGTAACGGTGGAGCAGCCTCTAACCACCGCATGGAGATCCCAATCTTGCTCCATAGAGAGACAAAGCCTCTGCAATGTCTGAACCTGCTGCTGCTGTGTTTCTGATGCTGCTGCAACTTTCTCTTTTTTTCAGAGAGAGAAAGACAAAAGAAGGCGCTGACTTTTGGTTTTGGTAAGAGAGAGAGAGAGAGATGATAAGGTGCAATCGAATGGGAATTGACATGTATATATAGAGAGAGGAAAGTGGAAGTTTTTATTGCAAAGTCTTGTGAGAGAGAAGAAAAAAAAAGAAAGGTGGCTTTTTTTCCCTTTTTTTCTGGTCAGTGGTTAGCATGTTGGCATCTCTATGCTTATCTCTGTGTTTTTTTGCTTTTTCTTGCACAAAAATTTAGGATTTTTTATTTTTAATATGGTGAATGAATATGTTATATATACGAAAATGGATTTATGAGACAAAATATAAGGATATGGAAATAAAAAATCACCAATGATGCTATTTGCCCTTTCTGACACACTATATGGAAATACATGATTGGAGCATGTATGTATCAAAAATTGCCGGTAGCAATTTTTGTTTTTTAAAAAATCATCATTGGTAATTTTTATTTTATCTAAAAAGTTGTTATATCCTAAAAAGTTATCAATAATAATTTTTAATTAAATTCTATATTTTTGTAATTTATCCTAAAATCTCATATACAGATATATAATATTTTCAAAAATTATATTAAAAAAAGACCCAAAATTTAGGTTGAGAGAAAATTTTATTCCAATTCAAAGTAAAGACATGTCTTCTAATATATTTATATTAATAAAGATATTTATAAATTATTTATGAATAAAAAACTTAAAAATTAAAAATAAATTATAACAATGTATGAATAGAAAATTGAACCGACGAGCTAATCTATTTGGTGCTTGCCTACTTGTTTTGTTTATGGGTTTCTTTTATTTTTTTAATTTGCTTTTTGGGTTTCTCTTGTGATGTTCATACGACATTGGACGAGAGTGTTTGGTGATTTGGGGGGTTGACTTGTGAAAATGTCAAAGGGGGGCACTGGATTTTATGGACGGAGGGAGAAAAAGTCCACACGCACTTTACGAGGAGCTTAGCTCTTTGTGAGTTATGCCGACAGACAAGATATAATAAATTATAAAATAATGGCAGATGTGGTGGTGATGGATTGATTTCATGCTGCATCACATGAGGCTGGTTGTGATGGTGGTGGAGATTGTGAGCATCTTTGATTTTTACAGCCTCTTTACGACTTTCTACTAGGAAATTTCTTAGGGTGCGAGATATATAAGAGAATTAATTAAAAAAATTTATGAGCGTCACATTATTGAATTAAACTTCCAATATTAAATTTTATATTTTTTTATGTTTTCATATTATTAATTATTTTTTGTGTTTCATGTGATTAGTAATATAATTAAATGTTAAATTAAGTATCAACATAAATTAGGTAGTAATATGAAAGATTATTAATAATACATCTTAATGTTGTCATAACTTGACAACAAATGAGAAAGGAATAAAGTTTTTCAGTCTACATATGCCGTTAGGTTTTTTATAGTTAAACTTTTTTTGTGTGCAAAAAATGGAATAAAGTACATTATTGAAATGGGAATATTTTTAGGCACCCCTTACTTGATAGGGTGCAATGGTGCACCACACATCTCATCATCTAACAGTAAAAATATGAGAGTGTATCAATATAATCAATCATATGTAATACATTATAAAATTTTTCTTTCTTTCCCTTCTCCAGCCCTTTTCTTACCATTACTGTGAACTTTACCCCTCCTTTCTCAGCCATCACTTCCATCCTCCACTGCAAGATCCGCTTGACTCTGCTGATGCTATTGGAGTTTGCCACAAGCACAAGGACTTTCATCCCTATCGATCCCCTCATTGCCCACCTTGAACTACGTTGTGGGGGAGAGAGTCATGGTGTTGCATCATCACAACTTCTACTCGAATCTAGCACTACAAGTTTCATCTTCAATGCTTTATGATCGCCAGTTCTCCCTCCACTTAGTCGCCGTGTTCCAATGGTTGCTAGAGTAGAGGGCGCATATCTTGTCATCATCAGATTCAAGAGGTACTGACTCGCTGTTGAAGGTGAGCAAGGAGTAGGCTTCAAAGAGGTTGTGGTGGTGGTGTTGGTTCGCCAAAAATGGAGGGAGGGGCTAAGCAGTGGAGGTCGAAGAATCAAGAACAATGGACCGCAGTGGCTTGCTTTTGCCATCACTGACAATTATAGCCTCGAGGTCTTCGTCGCTGGGTCGGAGGCAAAGAGCACAACAAACACCACCCTAATCACTTGGCAGGGGTAGAGAGTTTTCTAGTTGGCAGTGAAGGGCAGCGACAGCACTAACTATGGTGGGGTTATGTGAGTGTGATGTATGTGAGAGAGAGATAATATTATAGCGCATCATGATCTTTTAGTGCATCAATACATCCTAAATTTAAGCTATAGATTAGTCTAATATGTGGTGCACCCTACCAAGTAAAGGGCACCATAGCCTTCACCATATTTTTTAACATGCAAACTAAAAATAAGGATTGTTGGGAAGTTAGTGGTATATTTAGAACTAAAAAAAGATATATATACTTATCTAGCTAAGGTGAAGGCTCCCATACTCCGGATTCTACTAAGTGCATAATGCACCTTGATATCTAATAGAGGGTGTACTCATTCACTCTTTTATTATTGATGCATCTTAGTAGAATCCAACAAAACATTGCACCACTGTTACTGACCCTTCTCTTATGTGCCACAATTGATGTCAAAGGAGTGCGATGACAATGGAGAGGATGTCGTTGGTGCAGTCATGGAGGGAGCTAAAGTCGTTGGCAAAGAATTTGAAGGGCACACACAGGGAGTGGGAGGGGAGGTTGTCGATCTTGATGGCACTCATCAATGAAGGGGCGGGTGGGGTAGTCGAGCAAGATCTCAACAGGGAATGAGGGTTTGGCAGTGGCAGCGGCGTTGGAAGAGAAGTGGAGGGGGAGGAAGAAGCAGATCTCGATGAAAGTGGTGAGGGATGCTGTTCTTGCGCATGAAGCTTGCACGACTGTGACTTACATTGCTCCCCAGCATCGAACTTACCAGTTGCCAATGACGTGTTCTTCTTCTTATTGGGGGTCATGCTGCTGTGGTGGGTTGAAGGAGTGCAGAGATGGAGAGTTATTTATATATGGTGGCACTAGGGGCAGGGGCGATGGCGGGCGGTGGTTGTGGGCTGGCACCAATGACGGATAGTGGAGAATCAAAGGCAAGTCTACCACTATGGGCTGTGGAGACCAGATCTAGGACGAGGTATCGGAGTTGCGCCCTCAATGCGAGGGTTGTTGGAAACAAGGGGGCAGTGCCGTGGTGGCCAGGAACACAGCGGATTGCTAGTCTAGTGGAGGAGGATGCAATAGAGATTGCTGAAGGGATGAGATGTTGGCATGCACCCTTCAGATAGGGGAGCATACATAATCTATATGATTGATGCCATTGGATAAAAGGGTATGTACTACACCTTGACAATTAATGTGCATAGAAGCCTTCACCTCCAGCCAATAGTAATGCTGTATGTTACGAGATGAATTGTTGAACTACGTATTAAAAAAATAAAAAAAAGGTAATTTTGATACTATATACAAGATTAATGATTGAAAAGAACAGAAGCTATATACATAAAATGCATAATTTTATTTGAAAACTTCCGCGCTGTTGTAACCTACTGATCTTCATTAATATAATTAAAATTCTTTCGGAAGTCATCATATTATTTGCTGCTTAGAATTTATTTGAAGTGAAATTAAAGTTGATTTAAAATAATATAATTGTCCTTATTTTGTTGTAAAAGGTATGGATATCGGCTGCTGGACAGGGTCTAATAGTATAATTGTCCTTATTTTGTGTAAAATAATATAATTGTCCCCAGTTTGCTGTGGCCTACTGATCCACCCCGTGTCCCGATAAAAGCAGCGAGTCTCTTTTAGCCCAGTCGGGCGCTTATAGTGATAGATACCTTTAGGTTTGGGCAAGAAAAATTATAAGTTTATATTATTTAGTTATTTACGTGTCTTGTATTTGACACTTATTTTTCTAAAAGTACTTATATCAAAGTTATTACATATATTATTATATTTAATTATATTAAATTTTTAAATATTTATAATAAAATAAATAATTAATAAAATTTTGACAACAGCTATTAATGCCTTTGTGGTAACTTTTATTATCTTAATTATCATAACATTATAATTATTTCATTTTATTAGGAATTTAATTAATATATTTTTAATATAAAATTGTTTACATAATTATTAAATTATATAATTATATCCAAATATATTAATTTAAAAGTAAATTAAATTATTTAAATAGATAAATAAATTAAAATAAAGAGATTATTTTATTATATCACAACACTGCTTGACTATTATAATTACTACATGTAAAAGCATTTATATAATAATATATGATGATTAAATGATAATATAAAATTATTAGACTATTAATATAGTTAAATTGATATTTTTTTATAATTCATACCATTACTAGAATCTCATATATCTCTCATCAATTATCACCATTCTTTTTTGTCTCTCTTTTCATTTTATTCATCAAAAACCTTCACCTGATATATAAAAAGTGAAAAATTATAGTAGATCTCTTATTATAATAGGTGATTGTTTGTATGAGTTAGTACTTTCTAATATTTTTATTAGTTGATAATATAAAATTATTTTATACTATTAATAGATTTAAATTAAATTATGTATATATATATTCGTATTAAATTTATTTTTAAAAAATTTTGTGTAAATAATTTTTTTGTATCATCAAAAGAAAATGTTGAGTATGAGGAGGCACCACTAGCGACTTCTGTTTCCTTGAAATGGAGTATAACACTTTGTACTGTTCTTTTCGTATTTTTGTGTTTTGCGGTGATGTGCGGCTGGTCTGTAGTGTAGTTTGCTCGTACAAGTCAGAACACGTGATAGATCACGTGACACCTCTGCTTTTGCGGGCCCCACCAAGTCCTTTTTGGGGGAAAAAAGAAAGATATCAAATCTTAAACGGTTCCCACAGCATCAGAATCCTATGGTCCGAGATTGGACGGTGATGAATGGTTTAACGGTCAATAATTGACGATATGTGATTGAGTCACACGGTGACGGCGGTGTACAGGAGCCTAGGTGATCACAAACCAAGTTCCTAGTCGAAAACGCGGGCGGCACGAGGCATTTCGCATTCATTTTAGGGAGTGTCAACATTTTATTGGTTTATGTATTATAATATATTTTTTTAATTTAATTTTTAAGATTTAATTTATATATATTAATAGCATAAAATTATTTTATATTACTAAATTATATTTTTTTATTTGTATAATTTTTGAAATAATAGAGATGAGAATTATACATATTTATTTATATGGTACTATATGATTATTTGACAGCATAAAAAAATTTTATATTATCAAGACATATAAATTAAACCATAATTTTTATATATTGATAATATAAAATAAGTTTATATTATCAACTAATAAAAATTTAAAAATTGATCAAATCATAATAGATAATTATTATAATGTATAATTATTTATTATAATTTGATAAATTTTTGAATTTTGATTAATTAATAATATAAAATTATTTTATATTATTAATATATAGAAATTAAATTCTATTTTTAATTAAATTTTTAGGTTTAAGTTTTGTAAATAAACAATTAATATTAGATAAACTTTAATTTATAATAGATAGATTTAACTTAACTTAAATTAATTAAAAATTAATAAATTTTGGATATAAGTGGCTTAAAACTTGTTTCTTTTACTTAAGGGGCTTTACTCTAGTGCAGATGAAAAAATATCTACACCATAAAAATGTGAAATCTAATCAATAAAAATATGATATATGGACACTCTAGATGGCTACCCCAACTCTGTGGGTGTACTCTAGTAACTCCACCAAATACTCTCAAATCCTTTTCTTCGACCCGCTTTTGCTTCCTCCATTCTTGTGGGCAGCACAAAACTAGCGACGTCGTGACTCTACAACGAATGGTGTCAAGACCTAACGACAGTGGGTGGCTGCCTCTCCTTCTTCACGAGCATGAGGGAAAAACGAGAGTTGGAAAATTGATGGAAATTAAATGAGATAGGGGTGGTTGAGAAGAGAAATCAAAAAATTTATAATATATCATATTTGATAAAATGTATGATACACCTTTCACATGTCATATTTTTATTCATTAGATCTCACATTTTTATAGTGTAGATATTTTTTCATCTACACTAGAGCAAGAGTCTTCTGAAAATTTGAGTCTTATAAGTGAAGAAATTAATATTAAAAAGCTTTTTTTTCTTGTAATAAGTTTAACTTGAATAAATGGACTCAAGTTAAGTTAAATTAATTAAAGTATGGTAACAAATCTCGAGGTAGTTTTCAGATAAAATAAAAATAAAAATCTCGAGGCAGTTTAGCACTAAAAAAGAGGATATACTACAAGCGTGTGGGGACCATGACATGGGCCATGACATGAGTGCATGCATCATCATGCATGTCGCAACTAGTCCCGGCCTGATTACATTTACATTATCATGTGGGATCGGATTCCACAATCGACATGTGTCTCGTTACGTGATCTAGCGTATTTTAGAAACAAATTAAAAACGAGAAAGTTTACTGTATATACAGGCGCGACGCATTTGCGATATATTAACAATTTTTTTTATTGGATTATCAATTAGTTGTAATATAAAATTTCAATTTTTTTATTATCAATTTTTTAAATTAAAATTATTAGTTTATTTGATTGAATTATCAATCAATTATATATAAAATATTCTGTAATATTATATTATAACTTATTTGTAATTTAGTCGAATAAATTAATAATTTTAATTTAAAAAATTAATAATTAAAAAATAAATTGATAATGTGCTAGGTGCATCCATTTTTACACGTCCAAATAACATAACTCATTAAATACAATCCCATTGTTATTCGGCAATCAATTAATATAAAGTATTAGTAACGCGAGTTTCATCCCCTACATAGTGTTACACCATGAATCTTTGGAGAAAATACTTGTATACAAAGATTTGCAAAAATGTGATTTTACATTTAGTGTTAGTGATGCGCACGTATCAAGAATTGTCTTTTTGGTTCACTTTATTTATTCTATTTAGCATAGTCAGTAATTATATAATGCTAAAATTTTCATCTTACAAATATTGAATATATGCTAACACTCCAAATTCCAGAGAACTAAACAATCTTCAGCCAATCAAATGGATTCCTAACTCAGCTGAATTATAGTCATATGAAGCGGAATCATGCTAACAAATCATCAATATTATTCTTAAAACAGTCCTATTATTTAGACATAATTTTTTATGTGACAATTGGTCATTAGTGATTTTCATGCTAATAAGTGGAAAGTTCATATATATAATTAGAGAATTGGGTGAGTACCATGGTAAATAATAATACTGTTGCCTAATTCTCCAATTATATGTGTAAATTCTCACTTATTTACATAGGAATCACTAATGATCTATGGGTACGCAAATAATTATGTTCAAATAATATTTTCCTTCTTAAATTGTTGTGTCGTGGTTAGTTGAACAAAATAATAATAACACAAAAGATGCACTTAGTTTTCAATCGACATGGGGATTCAAGTGGTGCCACAGATCTTTTGAAACTAGAAAGCAAACTAAAAGCCTTTTTGTGCTTTTATAAAACCCTAACATTATGATTTGGCACTAACATTTGAGAAAAAGAAACACATAATTGATCTATAGGAGTTGATAAAATCACTCAATTTGGTGGTAATTTCATTTTATTATGTTGGTAACGTCATTGATATGTTAATAACATAGTAAATACTTGAATTTTTTATGAATGGCACTTATAGCTTAATTTGAGTGTTATAATTATAAAAGTCTATAAAACTATTTAGCACCAATATTTGAAAAAAAAAAAGTCACATGATTGATTTACAAGAGTTAGTATCTTTACTTAATTTGTTAGTAACTTTTTTGTATATATGTTTTACAAAAATCTAAAATTACTATTTGGTACCAAGATTTGAAAAAAAAAATGATAGATCTATAAGAGTTAGTAACTTTGCTTAATTTATTGATAATTTCCTTTTATTATGTTGATAAATTCTTTAATATGTTGGTAACCCTAGTAGGTACTTGAATTTATTATGAATTACACTTGTAATCCTATTTATGTGTTTTATAAAAGCATATAATTACTATCTTGCACCAACATTTGAAAAAAAAAAAGAACACATATGATCGATTTGCAAGAGTTAGTAACTACACTCAATTTATTGGTAGCCTTTTTTTTTATTATTTTGGCATTTTCATTAGTATGTTGGTAACTTAGCAGATATTTAAATTTTTTATGAATCATACTTGTAACCTTTTTTATGTGTTTTATAAAAATTTATAATCACTATTTGTACCAACATTTGAAAACACACACACACACACACACACACACACACACACACACACACACCCACACACGGCCGACTTGCAATAGTTAATAACTTAACTCAATTTGTTGGTAACCTCCTTACTATGTTTATAACTTAGCAAGTACTTCAATTTTTTATAATTAATACTTGTAGCCTTATTTCTATGTTTTACAAAAGTATATAATTACTATTTGGCACAATTATTTGAGAAAAAAAGGACAAAGATGATCGATTTGCAAAAGTTAGTAACTTAGATCAATTTGTTGGCAACTTCCTTTTGGTATGTTGGTAACCTCATCAACAAGTCGGTGACCAAGAAGGAACTTGAATTTTTTACAAATAACACATGTAGTTTTACTTGTGTGTTTTACAAAAGCCTAAAATTATTATTTTCACCAACATTTGAAAAAAAAAAAAAAGATGCATATGATTGATCTATAAGAGTTAGTAACTTTACTCAATTTATTGGTAAACCAATAGGTACTCTAATTTTTTTATGAGTAGTATTTGTAATCTTATTTATGTGTTTTTATAAAAACTTATAATTATTATTTGCTCCGACATTAAAAAAAAAACACACACACGCACATGATCGACCTACGAAAGTTAATAACTTAATTCGATTTGTTGGTAACTTTCTATTATTATATTAGTAACTTCCTTAATTTGTTAGTAACCCAACATATAGTTGAATTTTTTATGAATCACAATTGTAGTTTTATTTGTATATTTCATAAGAGCCTATAATTACTATTTGGCGTCAAGATTTAGAACCAAAAAAAAAAAAACACATAATGGATCTACAAGAGTTAATAACTTGACTCAATTTATTAGTAACTACCTTTATTATATTGATAACTTTCTTAATATATTAGTAACCCAACAGTTACTTGAATTTATTATGAATCACATATGTAGTTTAATTGTGTATTTTATAAAAGCTTATAATTATTATTTGGTATCAAGATTTAAAGAAAAAAATCCTTCATTTGCAAAAGTTAGTAAGTTAACCAAATTTGTTGATAACTTTCTTTTATTAGGTGCGTTTGGATGTGCTTCTCCAAGGGAGATAAATACTCTTTTTCAAATTTTTTTGAAAAGAAAAATACCTCTATTGTTGTTTGTTTTGTATTTCTCTAAAAAAGCAGAAGCAAAAAATAATCAATTTTTTGCTTTTTTAAAAGATAGATAGAGAGCTATATATCTTAAAAGTAGAAGCAATAGAAGAGAGAGAAAATAACCTCAAATTTTGAACTCACTATTTATTCATATTATTTTTCTGTTCTATCTTTAACTTTTTCTTGAAAATATTATTCCTTATCTACCAAATTGTAATTTTATACAAAAAGTACTTTTATATTTATTATATTTAAACAATTTAACAGCTTTTGATTCTAATAAAAAATACTTCTACAATTATATCCAAATATAAAATAATTTTCTACTTCTACTTTTGCTTCTACTTTTAAAGAAGTACTTCTCCCAAAATTTTAATCAAACGGGCCCATTATTGGTAACATAGCATGTATTAGAATTTTCTATTAATAGCATATGTAGCCTTATTTATATGCTTTATAAAAGGCTATAATTACTATTTGCAAAATATTTGGAAAAAAAAAACATATGATCCACTTGCAAATGATAATAACTTAACTAAATTTATTGGTAACTTCCTCTTATTATGTTGGTAATTTCTTAGTTTGTTGGAAACTCAGCAAGTACTTGAATTAATTATGAATCGCAATTATAACCTTATTTGTGTGTTTTATAAAAGTTTATAATTATTATTTGATACCAAGATTTTTTTTGAAAGAGTTAGTAACTTAGCTCAATTTATTAGTAACTTCCTTAGTATATTGGTAATGCAACAATTATCTTAATTTTTTTTTATAAATAGCAATTATAGCCTTATTTGTGTTTCATAGAAGTTTATAATTACTATTTGACACAATTATTTGAAAAAACAAGACAAATATAATCAATCTGCAAGAGTTAGTAACTTAGATAATTTTATAAGTATTTTTCTTTTATTATATTGGTAACTTCGTTAATATGTCGATAATTAAGAAGTTGCTTGAATTTTTTTATGAATAGTACATGTGGCGTTATTTGTGTGTCTAATAAAAGTATAAAATTACTATTCAACACCTAATTTTGGAAAAAAAGACACATATGATTGATGTACAAGAGTTAGTAACTTCACTCAATTTATTGGTAACTATCTTTTTATTATATTGGTAACCCGGGTACTTAAAATATTTTAGGAGTAACACTTTTAGCATGATCTATATTTTTTATAAAAGCCTATAATCATTATTTGGTAACAACATTTGAAAATAGACACAGATGATTGATCTATAAGGGTTGGTAATTTCGCTCAATTTGATGGCAAATTCCTTTTATTATATTGATAACTTTCTTAGTATATTGGTAACTCAGTAGACACTTGAATTTTTTATGAGTCATAGTTATAACCTTATTTGTGTGTTTTATAAATTACTATTTGGCACAAAGATTTAAAAAAAAAAAATACATAATGGATATGTAAGAGTTAATAACTCTACCCAATTTGTTGGTGACTACCTTTAATTATATTGGTAACTTTCTTAATATATTGGTAATACAATATTTATGTGAATTCATTGTGAATAGCACTTTGTATCCTTATTTCTATGTTTTATAAAAGTCAATAATTACTATTTGGTACCAAGATTAAAAGGAAAAAAAAAACTTGATTGATTTGCAAAAGCTAGTTGGTAATTTCCTCTTATTACGTTGGTAACTTCCTTAGTTAATTGGTAACTTAGTAGGTGCCTAAATTTATTATGAATCATAATTATACCTTGTGTGTTTTATAAAATTTTGTAATTACTATTTGATACCAAGATTTTTTTTCCCTAAAATATCATGATTGATTTGAAATAGTTAGAAACTTAACTCAATTTATAGGTAGCTTCCTTAATATGTTGGTAACTCAACAGGTATTTTAATTTTTTATTAATTATACTTGTAGCCTTATTTGTGTGTTTTTTAAAAGTCTATAATTACTATTTCACACAATTATCTGAAAAATAAAAGATAAACATGATTGAGTTACAAGAGTTAGTAACTTAAATCAATTTGTTGGTAACTTCCTTTTATGACATTGGTAATTTCATTACTACATCAGTAACCAAGAAGGTACTTGATTTTTTTACGAATAGCATATATGAGCTTATTTATGTGTTTTGTAAAAATCTAAAATTTCTAAATGCACCTAACATTTGAAAAAAAGATACATATGATCAATCTGCACAAGTTAGTAGCTTCACTTAATTTGTTAGTAACTTTCTTTTATTATATTGGTAACTTCATTAATATATTGGTAACTTGCAAGTACTTGAACTTTTTACAAATAGCACTTGCAATCTTATTTATGTGTTTTATAAAATGTCTATAATTACAATTTGCCACCAATATTTGAAAAAGAGGCACACATGATCTATGTAAAAAAGTTAGTAAATTCACTCAATTTATTAGTAACTACTTTGGTTTGTTGGTAACTCAGTAGATACTTGAATTTTTAATGAATAGCATTTGTAGTCTTATTTATATATTTTATAAAGTCTATAATTACTATTTAACACCAGTACTTAAAAAAATGATGCTGCTGCAAGAGTTAGTAATTTGGCTCAAATTGTTGGTAACTATCTTTTATTATATTAGTAGCTTCCTTAATATATTGGTTCCCGACAACTATTTGAATTTATTGTGAATCGCACTTGTTATTTGTGTGTTTTATATAATCATATATTTGCTATTTGGCATGAGATTTGAAAAAAAAAAATTGTAAGAGTTAATAACTTAGTTAAATTTATTGATAGCTTTCTTTCATTATGTTAGTAACTTTATTAATAAGTTGATAAACCAGCAAGATTCTTGAATTTTTTATTAATAGCATAAGTTGCCTTATTTATGTGTTTCATAAAACTTATAATCACTATTTGATAACCTAATAGGTACTTAAATTTATTGTAAATTACAATTATAACCTTACTTGTATGTTTTGTAAAAAGCCTATAACTATTATTTGGCATTAAGATTTGAAAAAAAATATGATAAATATGCAAGAGTTAGTAACTTAACTCAATTTATTAGTAAATAATTTTATTATATTAGTAGTTTTCTTAATATGTTGGCAACCCAACAATTACTTGAATTTATTAGGAATTACACTTGTAGCTTTATTTGTGCGTTTCATAAAAGTTTATGATTACTATTTGGCACCAAGATTTAAAAAAAAAAAAGAAGATTGATTTGCAAACGTTAATAATTTAGGCGAAATATATTGGTAAATTTCTTTTATTATGTTGGTAATTTTCATAATATGTTGATAATTCAACAAGTAATTGAACACATGATTGACTTGCAAGAATTAGTAACTTAACTTAATTTGTTAATAATCTAGCATATACTTGAATTTTTTATGAACAACACTTGTAGCTTAATTTTTGTGTTTTATTAAAGTCTATAATTACTATTTTGTCCCAATGTTTGAAAAAAAAACATGCAAGATCAATCTACAATAGTTAATAACTTTACTCAATTTATTGGTGGCTTCTTTTTATTATATTGGTAACTTCTTTAATATGTTGATAACTCAATAGAAACTTGAACTTTTTATGTATCATACTTGTATCCTTAGTTAAATTATATGTTTTATAAAAACCTATAATTACTGTTTACACCAATATTTAAAAAAAAATACATATACACATGATTGATCTACCAAAGTTAATAACTTCCCTTGATTTGTTGATAACTTTCTTGGGGAGTGATTCATTAGTCGACCCCATGTTTTGGACTAACGTTACTCACCCTATTTGAATGGTTAGATTTAACTCGATTAAAATCTAACGGCCCATGTTGAACCCGTGTTTTTCTGTCATGAAATTGTTAGTAAGTGTGTGAGCTTTTATGTTTTGCCAAATTAATCCCTTAGGGTTCTCGGCTGGAGATGTGCTCACGACATTGCTGGTGATTCAGCTAAGACATCGGCAAATGTAAGAATCGTAATTTGAGGTGGTTTTTATAGGAGCGCTAGTCTTGAATTGATCGAAAAACTGCGATTGAAGAAGGGTTGACATCAAGAAATGTTGAGAAGTAGTGAGTTCTATAACCCTAATTATTAAAAAGTTAAATGCATACCCGTTTTGGTAAATGTTGATCGGAAATCCTATTGTTGATTTTTTGTTGTCCAGTGCTGGTAAGGGATGTTCATAATTTTCCCCCACATGTTCCCCCTGGTGGTACCATGGAGTTGGTTTGAGTAGTTCATACAGTGAATTTCCGGTTTAGGATGCCATTTATGTTCTTGTATATTTTTGATAAATGTGTTGAGATGTTGTTGATTGACTACATCTTTAAATTTGCGTTGATTATGTTGCAATATTGGGTTGGATTATGTATTGTCTTCATTATTTCAATGTCGGTTCTAGATGGTTCTATTCGAGGGTGTTCGTGGTTATGAAATCTATAGTGAGTTATCAAATACATATAGAGAAGAGTTTCAATTCCTTCATAATCTAACATAATTATTGAAATTTGTATAGAAGAGTGAGAAACCTCATTTGAAATCTTCAGTGGAAAGTCCTTCTTAGCATGGTGAGACCAATGGATTAGCGAGAAGCATCCCACAAGTCAATGATATGCTTGCTGCTTCCGATACATCTATACATAAAGAAGTAGAAAAGCTAGCCATTGAGAAGATTATGTTTGGTCCATATGATACACATCAAGCCTTACAAGAAGAAGCTATAGATCTTTAAGATGATCTTGACTATAGAAAGCATGGTTGACATGGGTTTTTCCTCAAAATTCAATTTTGATTTGTGAATTTTGATTTTTCATTTTGGTCCCATTGTTAGCCGGAGAATTCTCCATATGTTTTTTGGTTTCTTTTTCCTCCTTCTTCTCTTCTATAGAAGCAGAAGTTTAATAGTGTGTAGTTAATCAATTTAGTTTCAGGCCTGTCTATTATTTTCAAGAGCAATGCTTTTGAAAATTGTGGAGTCAATGTTGAAAGAGGCTGCAGATGAAATCCTTTTGTGAAGTGCAAGTGGAAAGATTGTGTACTGTTATATATGCCTGCTGTATATGCCATTAGTTGTTAAGGTAATACAAAATTGATATTGATTGTAGGAGACTATCATAGATGAGATTACTAGCATTTGTTATGATTAACCAATTTGCCATGTGTTCATGTCAACTCGAATACAACTGTACCAAAGTATCATTATCGATTGTAGTAATATTTTTCTAGTCATTCTAATTAATGTGTATATTTATTTTCAAACTAGTGCATTCAAAAGCTATTTGATGTGGCTTATTGGGGCCTTTTTTAAACCAGTATAAAGCATTATTTGAGCTGGTAATAATTATTGTTTAATTTCTTATGTTGTCTATTTCTACCTGTTGCTTTTGTCTGAAAATTAACATGAAAAGAAAGCATAAGAAAGTAAACTTTAATACATACATATACATATATATATATACATATATATATATATATATATATATATATATATATATATATATATATATATATATATATATATATATATATGTATGTATGTAGAACTCTTCCAATTACAGCAAAATCTTTCTTATTTAATAGTGAGTTCATAGTTTCTACATATTTGTTAGTTAACCTAACACAGATTATTTCACAAGTTGTGGTATGCTACAAATATAATTTTCCACATCAAATAACAAGAGCTTAACAATTTTCTTCAAAAATATTTGAACGAGCAAAATCTCTGTTGCTTTCAATTTGTGTAAGTCTCCAAATTCCCAGTCTTTATTAACGGCTTATCCCGGTGCAAGTTTGAGTCGAGGAAAGGAAAAGGAAGGCCATCAATTATAAGCATGAATCAGGACATATGGAATAAGAATGGTACTATTCCCTTCCCTTGTCAATCGCTTGAAGCTATATAACAACAAAAATATCACGAGTGGACAATTTTCTTGGCAGACCTTTCTGAAGGGTTGATAATGGCACACTCTTCATTAGCTAGGCGATAGCCATTAACAATCTCCCTTCTTCCATGACCTTTGATCATTATATCATGGAAATAGAGGACATCCTATTCATATAAACAAAATTCTACTGGCTTGATACACATCTCATTCCCCTACCATAAGTGAATAAAAATTCCAAAACATGTGTAATCTTGATCTTGTAATTCAAAACCATATAAAATAAACTATAACCTTAAAAATGCCAAACTGTGCATTCAAAATTAAGAGAATTGAAAATCACAGAGAAACTAGATGATCCAAAAGGGATGTGACCAAACAAATTCAAAATTCAACTGATCCATTAACATTGCGAAAAATAGCAAAAGTGAGAGAGCTACCTCCTTTGCAAATAATTCCTCAAGAACACGATTGATTTGCTTGTCTTCAGCCACCATAATGAGTGCCATGATAACCAGCTAATTTGATAACACATAATCATTGATTTTGGACACAAACACTAGATTTCTAGTCCTAGAATCCAAGATTTCACCAATTATAATTGATTTATGTGGAGCTTGCTGTATTTCACGGATCCAAGAGTTGTGAGAGAACCCGAATAAGGATCTGTCCTCTTAGAGTTAGTATATAGTTGAAGAAATTTTTCATTTATTGTCCTTAACTATTTTTAATCTAGGGATATTTAATGTCACTCAAATTCTTGCTTCAAAACTTGCCTTGCTTATAATTATAGTTTGAAAGCAAAGCAATTTTTGCCCATCTACAAGTCACATAGTGGCAATCATTCTAATCAAATCACTTTTCTTTAGAAAGGAAGTAGGATAATGCTAACAAATAACAATTGCAAATGAGATAGAACTGCCATTTTAAAGACAGCAGCTTATAGAAGTTGTCTACAAGCTACTTTACCAAGTCAGCTCAAACAGGTTACTTCTTGAAACAAACTCATTCTTCAGAATGATGCCATTATACTATCAAAAAAATATGGGCACATGAACCAGTTTAACTACCACTGATATTGTATTTCAAGCTCCAAAATTCCAACTAATACTAGTTCTAGTGTCATTTCCAGCAAAATATTGGGAAATCATGATGGTTTTAAGCCATTAGAGTTCTTGAAACACTAAAATAGGAATTAGGAAAACTAGCTTATATATTTGAACTATTGAATTGAGGAATATCTTGAAAGAAGTTGAACAATTAACATATAATACTAATAGTATATCAAAGCACTAATGAATTACTGTCAACAATTCAGCTACCAAATTTATTCATGCTTCGAATATATAGTGTGTAGATCCTGAACTAAAGCATGTATATGGATAAGAAATCCAAGAGAATAATCAATTTAAGGAATGGTTAAAAAAATGAACTAAACTTACCTCCATTCCAGAGTGCACATTGACCCATATATGTGGTTCAAATGATATTGCAAGTTTTCACATAATTTGAGCTTTCGACTCGCTAAAAGAAGCAATTCCAAGATTCTTCTCATATGGGTCATAGTCTTGCTTTCTAAACCAAGTTGGAGACCCTAATCTGTCCACGAAAATGTTGTTCTTTGCAGATCCAACACTGTGTAGTGCAGATCAAACACGGCCACCGCCGAGAGTATCACTAAGCCCGGAAACTACATCAATTTGCCGAAATAAAAGTAACACACCCCCACACAAATCGATCTAACAGAAAAGGGAAAATTGGACAAGTGGTCTATTTGCAAAAGAAAAATACCCTAGGACCTATTTTGCAAACACTCACGGGTTTATTTTTGTAATTTTTGGGGTGGGACTAAATTTAGTCCACAACTTAGGGTGAACTAACGAATCTGTCACCAACTTTCTTGGTGATGAATTTGTTAGTCCAGGGCATGTTTGGGACTAACGTTAGTCTAGGCTTGTGCTACTATTGGATGGTTCTAATTTAAAATCGGATAGCTTACATTTGTCCCGTGCTTTCAACTAAACAAATTAGCCTTCGGCACCCACAACATTAGTATTTGCTATTCAATCCTTACCTAATTTTCGATCGGAGATGTGCAACTTACGCCGATGGTGGTTATCAAAGAGTTGTAGGCTGGCAAGGAAAACTAAGTAGAGTTGATGTCAAAATGACGACATAGACATAATATATCAAGGAAGGAGTTAGTGTAAGTCCTCATTTATGTTCTTCCTTATAAGACATAAACATAAAACACTATCTCTTTCTTCTCTGTGCTTTTATGTGTGTGTGTGTTACACAGAGAAAAACTTCATGGGCAGTTAGATCATCTAGGGTTTCGATCTCTAACAATGTACAGGAGACCATCCAAGACATCAGAGAGATCACCGGAAAGTAGCACACCGACATTGAAATCTATGCCATCCTTTGTGAATGCTCCATGGATCTCAATGAAATTGCTCAGAAGCTTCTCTATTTAGGTTTCACACCATTTTTCTTTCTCTTCTATTCAATTCATCTCTCTCTCTCTAATCCCGAAAAAACCACACTTCTCACTCTAATTTCATCTTAGTCTTCCTTTGTTTCTCTTGCGATCCTCCGTGATTTCTCATTTTTCTGCTTTTTGCTACACACCCTTTTTTTGTTTTTTTGCTTATTTATGGCACTCGGGATTTTCCATGCAATTGCAATTAGAGCACCAAATAAATTGAACTCTAAATCTATTATAGTTGCAATTGCTACACCTACTAATACCACAGCCAAAGCCAAGACCTGCATCATTGCAATGACATGATTAGTGCATTGAAAAAATAAAGAGTAGTGGTGGAGTAAACTTTTTAACATATTTGAAGGGCTTTACAAAAGAGAATAAAAGAAAAAGAAGGAGCATAGTTCTTGACCATTTTAAAAGAAATGGTCTTCCTTGGAAGTATGAACTCCATAAGAACAATTGTTGGGGTGACAGCAATTTTAGCCATTTGGTTTTTTTGGTTTATGCTATTTATTTTTATTTTTTATTTTATTATTATTATTATTATTTTTTGTTATTAGAAGATTTGTTGAATCAATTTGAACAATTGCCTTCATTATCATGTATTTTGGGTTGATTTTGTATTGGACCATTGGTGATTTTGTTGGTGTTAGAAAGTTATGCATAACACATAGAGCAATGGACCTTGGAGAAAATCTTGGAACACCTTGCTGAATCGATATCGTTACAAAGATTAAGCTTGATTTAAGGCTTGTATTGAGAACAGACTTTATAATTTAGGACTAATATCTGGTTTGGTTTTTTCAACTTTTTAAATTGATTGCAGGGTATTGAGTTTACAAAATGGATGCAGTTGGAGAAAGAGCTATGCTTAGAAGACATATATTGAATAGAAGAGCTAGCTGCTTAGAAGCTGTTGTAGCATTAGCTCCAATGTTCCTGTTCTGTGCATTAGCTACAAATTCTACTGCATACAACATCACTACATTGTCTACCCTCCATGAATTGCACGAATCTACTGAAGTTCTGATTGAATTTGTATGAGTCAGGTGCTGAAGTTGTTAATGGTTGACATTATGTGAATGATTTATTCAACTACATCTAAAATTCAAGTTGAGGAGAAATTTTTAATGGCTGGTGGACTTTTGTTTATGGTGATGGGCAATAGATGAGAAATGAGAATCGTAGTGATAGTTCATAATCAAATTATACATTAGAGATTAATTGAATTAAGAAGTTTATGATGTTATATTTGTGAGGTTAGATGACCGGATTTATTTTTGGTTCCCCTAATGGCTTTGAGGCACTACTAACAGTAACAATTAAGGGGGTGATGTTTGTGCATTTTGTGTAAATATTTAATGAAGATACTTGTTTCATTGAACCAAGCCTGCACGTGAATGAGTTGAATTATTGAAATATGTTGTGGTATATTTGGGGGTACATGCTGTAATGAGTATAATTTCGCAGCAATAATGAAATTCAGAAACAAATCCAAAGAAGTCTATATGGTCACTTAACAACAACTTTACGAAATAGTCAAATATTGAAATATCAAGAAATGAAAAATAATAATAATAACAATAATAATAATAATCCAATGTAACAATAGCAAGTGTGCAACTAAGAGAAAAACAAGCATGTTCCAATATCGATCACCTTTCGTCAATTAATAATCTGACAACAGTCAAGTGAGTTAGACACTGGGAGTGAATTTGGGTAAGGAGAAATTGGGGTCAGGGAGAAGAAGAAATCTCAGAGAGGGAAAAGGGAATTTCATACCACAAGTTTCTTGTCCCATTCTTATCCTTGTTGGCTATTTTATCCTTCACATTAATTGAATCATTTGGGGGACTTGCTTTGTCTCAGCGTGCTTTTGCTTTGAAATTTGGGCCTGTCATGTTGTTCCAATCTTGAATTCAGTTGTGAATTGCTTGTCATGTTGTTCCAATCATGATTTCAGTTGTGAATTGCTTGTCTCAATGGTTCTGTCTTGCTTCGGAAAGATCTATTGGATTCGGAGAAAGTTTTTGACGAGAGACTCTTCTTGTAAAGAAAATTTTAGAGACCCTCTTTCGTAAATATAAAATGGCTGGAACTAGCGTTGGTACCAAACTATTGGGGACCAACAAATTAGTCATCAGCTCTCTTTTATTATATTGATAACTTACTTAGTATATTAGTAACTCAACAAGTATTTGAATTTTTTAAAAATAGTATTTGTAAACTTATTTATTTGTTTTATAAAAGCCTATCTTGTTTTGGAGAAGCTATTCATTCCACATGGTTTTGGACTCAGTTTTAACTTATTTCAGCTGTAACCTTGTAATGACAACGTGTTTGAGTTAGTGCTTGGGTTTTGTAAAATTTGGTTTATACAAGAGGCAATTTAACTGCGATTTGCAGAACTCTGTTATGTGATTATTTGGTAATATTATTCTACTTGTTAAAAAAATCACTATTACAAGAATCTAAAAACATTTTACACCACACTGTAATCATAACAGCACACAACTATACCACATGTGACTTGCTAATGAAAGTTACATTGGGCCACTTAAATGTGCTACAGTAAATTAAACACATAGGTGTCCATTTAATCAAATTAATTCCCCCTTTTTTCTGATCATGATTAGCACATGAAACTTAGAAGAGTAAAACCCAAAACATTTGCCAAAAAAATAGTATAAATATATAAAGCTTAGCAATGATAGTACTTGTTGAAGAGAAGAAAAATAGCAATATTATTTCTAGAGGTTGGGACTCCACTTCCACTACCTAGGGGGAAACATGCAATAGCAATGCTTGCTGGCTTTCCTGTTTTGTTTTCTGACATTTATATGGACATCTGATATATGTGAAGCACTTATATTTTTTTTTTTTGCAAGTGTATATTTGGGGAATAAGGTGGGGGGCATAAACTACATTAGTAGACTTGGACATGTGGTTGGTACCGAACTTCCATAATGCAATCGAAACCATCATAGATGAACAAAGATTTCATTTTCCTTGTCAACAAGAAGTTGATATGTAACAAGGCATCACGACCTTTTACAGCTTAACGACTCAAGTGTACCATGTGTTGATCGACAGAGACATAAAAGGTAATCAACCCAGTTTAATTATTTATATATAGTCATTTAGAAATGGGGTGATCGCAATTTAAATAAATGTGAATTTTAATTATATAAGTGTCCAATCGATATAATATCTATACTAATAGTATCACATTCAAAACTTACATAATTAAAACTCTGTACTTATTTGAGTTACAATCAACACATATCAGATTTAGTTGTGTTTATTATGTACACAAAAACATTTCTCAATCAATCAACCCACTTGCACAATTGTGACACGGGGTCTTGGATATCAGAACAATTATTTTCTACTAGAGAGATGGGAGAGACTGGCTCATTTCAATAGTGACTAATGGGTTTGGCAGAAGAAGTGAAGAACATGCAAGTGACAGATACCTATGCTACATGCTATAATCGGATTCAGAAGAGAGATACACTCATATGGATAATTGGAGTGCAAGCTCATTTGAAATGGTTCTGGTAAAGTCAAAGGTCATGCACGAAAGATGCCTCCTCAATCAGAATAAGATAAGCATTCAAGATAACAAGACCTCCACTGAGTTTCTCATGAGGGAAAAATAGAGAGAGAGCACTTCATAGTGGGAGGAGCGTGTCACACTAGTAAGACCAGCAGTCCCACCACATGTGGGAGCAATTAATGCCATGTGTCTCAATGGATTACTTTATGTTTTATTTCCTTGCTATTTTTAATTAATGGACTAAAATAGAAGCAAAACCAATGGCCACAAAAGATTTGTAAACCTGTATTTGAACTCTGAACCCCTGTATGTGCTGATATTCATCATTAACTACTATCATTACTTGTTTGTGTAATGCTTAATAGTTTAAAAAATTTTCATCAGATATAACACTGATGCCAAGACTATGCAAATTAAATATGAGGTTTCAAATTGCTTCCATCAAGGAACTTAGGAAAATTAATTTTCTCTTTAACAAGATCAATAGAAGAACTTAATCAAGTGGAGGCCAACAAATTAACTAACAAGACTAATTAGTCATTTGCCTGCACAGATTAAATGCATATACTATTCTTGCAAAGACAAATGTCACATAAAGAAGCCAATGAACTGTAGCTCAAGTAACATCTCTCTCGGTCATTGTGCTAAGGGATTGTTGGTGTTGGGTCACGAGTTCGATCCCCGCATGCCCATCCTTCCCCCACCCATCTAGCTCTATTAGGAGCTCTTTTAAAAAAAAAATGTCATAAAGAAATTTTGCTTTTTCATGAATATCACATTGATACTAATTAATACATTGAGTTGAAGCTTTGACTGCATTTACTCAGTCAAAGCATAAGCCACACAGCACCAGAAAATAGTACTATAAATTTCATTGTTTATCCCACCAAAACTTTGTTTTAGATTGCACTTAAAGGAATTTAACATTTTGATCACACATTGTCAAAGAGAAACTATGGATCCTAGAAATGAATAATGCATCAACATCTAAAGTTAGCTTAGCAGTGCTAATAGACAAGCATATGATGCGTGAATCGAAATACGTAAGTTTAAATTCTAATTATATTAATTATTCGAAGTCTATTTTTCAAAATCTTTTTCCCTTAATATAATATGAATTATCTATCTTTAATCGGATGAAGTAGGTAAATTAATAGAGTTACACTTGCACACAACTTGAACGCTACTTAAACCACTATTAAAAAAAAAATAATGCATCAAAAAGTACAGATCTACTAGATCGTCCTAATCTTGCGTGCCCTCAAATATTTTATCAGAGTAGCAAGATTTAAAAAAAAATATTTTATTAAGCTGTACTCTTATGGCACTAATTAAAGTTTTTAAAGTGAAAATCTTATTTAAAAAAGAATAAAATTTTTGAGTTTTCAATGCATTTAAAATTTTTCATTAAATAACCTCCCGATAATTCTTTATGTAACAAATCTGTGCAACTTTACATTTTGACATCACCAAATTGATTTAACATGGATTTTTTTTTTTTTAAACACTTGCAATTATTTTAACCAGTTTAATTAGAGCGGTTAAAATAGGTCAATTATTGAACCAATCTATTTATCCACCAAAAATAGGTGGACTTGACTTAAAAAAAATAACTTGTTTAAATTAGTTCATTTTTACTCTAACTTCTTTAACCTGTGTATTTTATTTTTTTAGGAAATGGGCACTAATTTAAGACATAAAAACATGATTTAGTAATCAAATTTATGATAGTTCCATTTTTTTAATAAAAAAAGAACTTTTTTTTATCTTTTTCTTAATCAAAATCAATTCTTTTTAATCAAAAAATTATTTTTAATAGCCTAAAAAAAGAAAAAACTAATTGGGCTACCAAAATGGGGCTTACAAGCTAAACCCACTAGCCATTTTATTTCACAGCTTAAGGGGCCTGGCCTAAACAGGATAGTTTGGCCTGTTTGATTGCATATATATATATAATTTAATAATTTAATTTATATGTATTGATAGTGTAAAATTATTTTGTATTATTATCTAATCATATTTTTCTATTTATATGACTTTTAGAGTAGTGGAAATAAGGATCAGATATATTTACTTATGTGGCAGTATATGATTGGATGATAATGGAATGTTAATCTTTTTTTTCTGATATCATGATTATTGTTAGTAACTTTTATTGAATTTTCAGTTCAACAAATGACATCATTGGTCAAATCACTAACCTGGTAAAGAGTTCATGTCCAGACCAAATTTTGAAAAACCATAATTAAAATTTTTTACCAGTCACATGTTTTACAAATATATATTATCAGTCGCGAACCAGTCGATTATGTTCAACCATTATTTTCTCGGGCCACTTGTCCGTCTTTAACTGTTTTTTATCCAGCACACTTGTTTATTGTCTTCTTAGTGTTTTTAAGTATCTTCTTCGTGTCTCTTGCTCTTCCTTCCACAAAAATGATGTCAAGTTTAAAATCTGTGTGTGTTCTTTCTATCTCGTCAATTGATTGTTTACATTATTCTACCCAAAAAAAGAAAAAGAAAGAAATCTCTTTTCTGGGCCTTAAAAATCTTGTTTTTGGGCCTTGAAGAAAGAAATATTATGTATGCTCTGATAAGCATAAAGCAGGTGGGCTACCTAATACAGGCCATAGATATTGGATTTAAAGTTGGCCTTACATAACAGAAGTCCATACCATAATCCAATTCACACATTATTTATCTGAATCTGGGCCTTGTGAATTGTGATGTCCTTGTAGCAAATTGCAAAGATTTATATCACAGAGGGAAAATGATGAAAGATCAGTGAGACATACGTCTCATCTTGGAAAGTTTCCATCACTTTAATAGTAAGCTTTTGGGCTTTAGGCTGAATCTGTACCAAAATCTAACCAAACAGCATGGTGGTTTCTTACTTTCACTAGGCCATCATGGAGGTTCTGACTCTGAGTAACCAAATTCTGGCCAATTGCTTACTAACATTTTTTCTAGTATCATGATTATTGTTAGTAACTTTTATTGAATTTTCAGTTCAACAAATGACATCATTGGTCAAATCACTAACCTGGTAAAGAGTTCATCTCCAGACCAAATTTTGAAAAACCATAATTAAATTTTTTTACTAATCACATGTTTTACAAATTTAAACCATGACTCAATGTTGATCATTCTCACAAAAAAAAAAATCCTAACATGTGTCGAATTGCACCACGGCGGTGACAAATCAGAAAACCAAAGTCCTTTTTGATTTTGGGTTTCTTTGTGAACCATAGTCAAAACAAACGTCGCCTATTAACTAGGCTAAGGTTGCGGCGACAAAATCTGCTCAACATGGTGCCTGGTAAACCCATAAAGAAAAAAAGGGGGTAGGGGCCCCTAATTTTTTTTTTTTTTAACCAAAGGTTTATTAGAAAAAAGAATCATTACTCACAGCAAAATAAATAAATAAATAAAATAAAACAAAATAAAGAATTGTTACGATACCGATGTTAAAAAAATCAAAGAATAGAAGACCCTCTGAACCAGCGGATAAATTGTAACCTGCGTGGAATGTGACTAATAAAGTCAACAAAAGTAGTTTATTCATTGTTGTCGCTTTTGGAATATTTGATTGACTACTTCGTTGGTTTCAGTCAATGTATCCTTTTGACTTAAAAAATTTAAAAAAAGAAGGCCATAACATGGATGTTCTCGTGACTCGTAAAGTCATGTCATATTTTTATGCCAAAACATATTGTGCTTATTTGCATTTGCCAATTCTTGCTAATAGTGGTAGCAACACTAGTCGAATCTATTATTTCATCCATTTTAATTTATTTGTTAATTTGAATAATTTAATATATTTTTAAATTAATATATTTAGATATAATTATTATAATATATTATAAATAATTGACATATTAATATACTATCAAATCCCACCTATTAAATTAACAAATTGTAAGGTATAACTTGCAAGCATGTTGCAGCAAAGGCACCGCCTATGTTCATATAGCTTTTTTGGGCAAGAATATTGTTATGCTTTCCCTTCTGAGCAACTTTGCTCTGGTCGATGACTAAACCGTCCACCTGGTATTCTTAATCACAACCATTTCTTCTCATGACACAATAGATCTGGAATATTTTTCACAAATGATATAAATGTATTTCACGTTGAAAGTGAGATTTCCACAATTGATTTTGTGCTTCGCTAGCTAAGTAGTTATATTGAAGTTAATTTGAATGACTCTACTACGCAAAAGTCGGAACATGTTTATCTGTATGCATGTTTGTCAAGGTTGAATGCCGAATTCAATTCAATCGGAGGAAAAGATTATTGCGCGTTAAAGAAAATAATTTAATTTTGATGTCATAAAAGTTTTAACATGTGCATCGAATTATGTATTATGATATTATTAAAAGTATTTAATTTTTATGATAAATACTTAAAAAATTATATATATACTATTAATTGGTTGATAATGTGAATTATTTTACATTTATAGTATATTAAAATTAATATCTAAAGAAATTTTGACAGTTTGTTGATTTTTGTTTTTTAAAAAAATTCTTTGCCATAATGATGGACTGACCAGCCCAACTCCAAGGCTGAAGCCCGCATTGAATTAATTAAATAGATCTAAGAAAGACTTGCGTACCTATTGAAAGTTATTATGGACCCGACAACGTGTCTGATGGAAAAAACAAATATGCACCCAAGGTCAGTGGAATTGCTTTCGCTGAAATCCTTTTAAGGTTTTTATTTTATATTTTAACTAAAAGTTTACTTTTATTGTAATAATAATAAATAATATTTTTATAAATATACAAGATTAAGGAATAAATTTATTATGCTTACAGTTAGTTATTTGTCGCTAGGCTGATTTTTTAAAATATAGAATTCAAGAACACATATTTTCAGAATATAAAAGTTTGTACACATTTACTAAAATATGATATTTTTCATAAACCATCCGTTATGTCAGGCTGGCTCCATCTCTTAAAAAAATAATTAATAGAAAACCACCATTATTTTTAGTCGATTTTTTTTTTCAATAATAACAAAGGGAATTGGCAAAAAATAATGGTGATTTTCTATTAATATTTTTCTACACGTTAATTGGTTTCTGAATACCTTCATATTCTTGTAAATATCTACAAAAATTCATAATATGATATATATTTAAAACTTTTTCCATGAAAAAAATAATTTCTCAAGTTATTATTTTTATTGAGGATATTTAAGTGTATTAGATTACATTTTTTCTTTAATTTAATTATATATTTATGTTTAAATATTAATAATTTTTTACTATTAAATTTTACATTTATAATATCAATTTTAGATAATAATATTTATTAAATATAAATTAAAAAATTATATTTTTATTTTTTATATAATAATTACAAAAATTTCATATGCACTATTGTTAAAGAGCAACTGTAGCAATGATTTGACAAAACATCACATGCATGTTTATGTTTCTCACACTCTTTAACTCTGTTGTGCCACGTCTGGGGTCTATAATCACTTGGGTGATCTCGAGACCGTAGCATCACTACTCTAATTCATTACCCAAATTATTTAACTTGGTAAGTTTCCAGCAGCTTTCGTTAAGTGACATATGCACCATTGCCATGATTTCCAACACACATGGTTTAGCATTGGCATATGCTTTTTCTCGCAGTATGGTTCTATGTTCTGAAAAAATTTGAATCTGATTTGTCTATAGTTGTGATTTAAAGGGATGAGTTGGTTAATTTGCTCCAATATGTATGTTGATAATTTTAGTCATAAATTACGCTTTAAAGTAGAGATCGTGTCAAGCATACGTTGAACGTACACTTCAAAATGCATATATTATTCGTGTCAATATTTACTTTGAACGTTAGACATCAGAAAAGAAATGTAGGCGACTGAGAGTCTTAATTAGACAAGAAAGCCGCTAACGCATGGAAGCCATAAAAACTTCAGATTATTCGTTCCAATTCGCTTATACATTTCTGCTCTACATCTATATTAACTTATTAAGCACATGCTTAATTGTCATATGACCATAAAAAATGCATTATTAGTAAGTTAAAGCTCCCAGCTCATAATAAAAGTAGCTTTTAAGCTGAATAAAGTTTTTGTTTTCGACCTTGGCTTTTAAGCTAAGTTCAGCGAACCAAGTCGTTAACTGTGTTGTTGTAGTTACTGACACTGATTAAAATACTGCATTTTTAATAATGCATACGTGCAAGAACACGTGCATTCTCATTTTTTTTATAAAAATTGTCAAAAAAAAAGGGTGCTGAGGAGGTGATGAGAGGGATAATCAATGTATTCTTCTATGAATATAGGGATCATAATAAATATCTATACGATAGGAGATATGCTCCCGAACCTCATCCTTAGTGGAAAATCTATCCCCATCCTTGCCCTTATCCTCATCACAGGTCTCGATTCCTTGTTTGTTGTAAGGATTTAAATCCTTGCAGAAATTTACAGGTTTATGTAAAAAATTAAAAAAAAAATAAAGAAAAAAATTATTAAAAAACACTCTTAAACTTAAATAAAGTAGGTATAATATCTATAATCCTTACAACACTACTAACATAATACAATCTAAATTAACAATAAAAATATATGATGAAAATCTAGCAATTTTAACAACAATTACAATAATAAAAGACAATCACAAAGGATATTTATAATAAATCCAATTATATATGAGGGCTTATTAGATTTTCGTGGGATGGAAACTTCATGCCTCGCCCTCACCCCGTTTAGTAAATGGGGATTCCATCCCCATGCCTACAAGGATCACAGTGGTCCCCATATATTCGCCCATATTGCGGGTAACGGTATCCGTCTAAATGGGATTTTTTCCACCTCTATATGTATTATTGAAACACAATATGTCAATTAGTTTAAGGTTGGCTGCAACATAGCACTTAACAACCATGTTATCATTTCTATTAAGAGTTAATATATGGGAGTTAAAAAAAAGGACTAACTTTTTAAAAGTGTTTAGCTTTAGGGATGAAAGCATTATTAAATTTTATTTGAGGGAGTAATATGTTAAATTCCGGTTTTTTAGACAAAAGTATATATTAACTCTTTTTCTTTGTCTCCATTTTTTGACTTCTTGCAGAACAAGACTTTATATAAGGAAAAAAAAAAAACTCTTAAATTGGTGATCTTGATAAAAATATTATCAAACAAACTTTGTTTTCAAAAATAAAAATTTTCGGCATAGTTTCTGAAAATAAAAAAATGCAGGTTAAATTGATAACAAATTAGTTTCTGAAAAATATTTTTCATCAAACATATTCATTCATTAAAAAGACTAATTTAATCCCCATGTTTAATTTTTAGGGACTATGTTAAGGGTTTTCATTTCTCAAGGATGAATTTATTTAATGATATTTTTTTTGTTAAGGATTAATTTATGACTTTACTCTAAAAGAACTAATTATTAAAAAATTAATAAATATAAAAACAAAAATAGTATGATAATATTCTATAGAAAATATATTAATAAAGTTAAGATTTAGAAAATTTTTTATTTTAAGTTTTTATTTAAAATCAATATATCAATATAATATAGAATTGAATAAATTGATATACGTATTTTATATATCACTAATAATGATTTAATATTTTCATATATACCAAAATTTAGTGGAATAAATAGTGTAATCCTTATCATCCTCCTGAATCTATTTTGGAAGAACTTTTCATCCCCATCTTCGTTCCCACGAAAACAAGGGAAAAATCTGAACTTAATTAGGTTCCAAATAGAACAATCCTCGGAAGATCCCAAAAACATGACAATTGCCATCCCTAGTTTTACTTTTGCATTTATGAATCCCTTTCCTTATTCTTTTTTTTTTTTAAAAAAAAAAAAGAAATTTTTTCGGCAAACAAAAACTAAGAGTGAGGAAATGATACCTTAGGCTCATGATAAGCTTTCGGACTTGTTGGTAACACTTTGTAACTTCAAATTCAAGCCACGTCCAATGGAGGGTGATTAAGGACTTGTTTGTTTCAGTTTTTTTTTTAAATAATAGCAAATTTGTTTTTGAAAAATTAAAAAGTTAAAAAGTAATTTAATATTTTTTTATAAATTAAAATAAATAACGTTAAGTGGCATGCATGCACCATTGCCATGATCTTCAACACACGTGGTTTAGCATTGGCATATGCTTTTTTTGCAATCTAGTTCTATGTTGTTTTGAAAAATTGAATCTGATTTGTTTATAATTATGATTTAAAGGGATGAGTTGGTTAATTTGCTCCAATATATATGTTATTAATTTTACCCATAAATTACGCTTGAAAGTAGAGATCGTGTCGAGCATAAGTTGAACGTACACTTCAAAATACATAGATGTAGATATTAAATTTTGCTGCATTATTAGATTTGTATCTATTCATATCGTTTGATTATTCGTGTCAATATTTACTTTGAACGTTAGACATCAAAAAAGAAATGTAGGCAACTGAGAGTCTTAATTAGACAAGAAAGCCACTAATGCATGGAAGCCATAAAAACTTCAGATTATCCGTTCCAATTCGCTTCTATATTAACTTATTAAGCACATGCTTAGTTTTCATATGACCATAAAAAATGCATTATTAACAAGTTAAAGCTCCCAGCTCATAATAAAAGTAGCTTTTAAGCTGAATAACGTTTTTGTTTTCGACCTTGACTTTTAAGCTATGTTCAGAGAATCTACTCGTTAACTGTCATGCTATAGTTATTGACACTAATTAAAACACTGCATTTTCAATCATGCATACAAAAATATATTGATTATCGATTTCTTATAGAAATTGCTAAAGAGGGCTGAAGTAATAGGTGCATAGAAGGATAATCAATGTGTTCTTCTATATATTTAGGGATGGCAATAAATATCTATGATCCCGATGGGTATTGAAATCTACTCCCATCCTCCTTCCATCCTATCATAGGTCTCCATTCTCTGTTCCCTATAGAGATTTGAATCCCCATACATATCCGCTGGTTTATTCAAAAAAAAATCTATAAAATGGGGAAAATTCATTAAAAAAAAACACTTTTAAACCTAAATAAAATATATATAATATTCATTATAACACCATTAATATAACAAAAATAAAATTAACAATAAAAGTGCATGATAAAAGTCCAATAATTTTAACAATAATTACTATTATAAAAGGCAATTACAAAGGACATTTATGGTAAATTCAGATATATACAAGGATCTAGCAGATCTCCATGGAGGTGGGAATCTCCTACCTCACCTCCACTCTACTTAGTAAATGGGGACTTTGTCCCCATCTTGCAAGGATCACAATCATTCGTGTATACTGGCCCTCATCACATGTAATCCTTGTAAGTATCTATTTAAATGGGATTTTTTGCCATCCCTATATGTATTATCAAAACACAACATGCCTATTAGTTCAACGTCTGCCACCACGTGAGACTTAACAACCATATCATCATCTCTATTAAGAGTTAATATATGGGAGTGAATGGAAGGACCAACTTGTTACAAAGTGTTTAACTTTAAGGATGAAAATATTATCAAGTTTTATTTGAGGGAGTAATATGTTGAATTTTGATTCTTTCAAAAACCAAAATATATATACAGTCTTTCCCTTTGTCTCCATTTTTGGACATCTTGCAGAATAAGAATTTAAGAAAGAAACCAAACTCATAAATTGGTCTTGATAAAAATATTATCGTACAAATTTGTTTTCAAAAAATAAAAATTTTTGGCATAGTTTCTGAAAAATAAAAAAATGCATGTTAAATTAATTTTTTATCAAACAGATGATATTTTTCATCAAACATATTAATTCTTGAAAAAGACTAATTTAACCCGCATATTTAATTTTTAAGGCTATGCTGAGGGTTTTCATTCTTGAAAGGATGATTTTGTTCAATGATATTACTAATTTATGACTTTACTCTAAAAAAAATTAATTATATAAAAATAATAAAATTCAAAAATAAAAAATAGTATGATATTAATAAACTTAAGATTTAGAAAATTTATTATTTTAAATTTTATTTAAAATCAATGTATTAATATAATATAGAATTGAATAAATTGATATATGTATTTATATATCAGTAATAATAAATTTTGTGGAATAAATTGTTCAGGACGATGATAACATCGTCCTGAATCTACTTCAAGAACTTTTCATCCCCATCTTCGTTCCCATGAAATAAATAAATAAATCTGAAAAGGTTCCAAATGGACCAATCCTTGGAAGCTCCCAGAAACGTTGGACAATTGCTATCTCTAGCTCTACTTTTGCATTTGTGAATCCCTTTCCTTTTTTTTCCCAAAAAAAACAAAAATCCTTTTCGGCAAACGAAAACTAAGATGACGAAATGATTACCTCAACTTAGGCTCGTGATAAGCTTTAGGACTTGTTGGTAACACTCACAAGTAATTTCAAATTCAAACCACGTACAATGGAGGAGCTTAGGGACTTGTTTGTTTCAGTTTTTCAAAATAATAACTAATTTTTTTAAAAAAAATTTAAAAGTTAAAAAGTAATTTAATATTTTTTTTGAATTAAAATAAATAACTTTAAAAAAACTAAACTATAATAATACTTCTTTTAAACTTGAACAAACACAACATAAATTAAATCAACTTTTATTGAACAAACTTATTTCCTGCATTCTTCTCATGCTGTTCATAACAATCATCTGATCGAATTATCAAATCAATCAATCTATACGTTTTTCTTAATTATCAAACCAATCAATGACCGGGTAACTTCTCATTGAGTAAGTTGGGGATATATATACACGTGTAAAAGATGTCAACCAACTAACAACCTAACAACTGTATTTAATACATTAATATATACGTAATACTTAGTCATACCAAACAGTGTCGCATTTCGCGTCATTTCAGTCATTTGCAATACAATTTAAATAAAATCTTATCAGTTAGTCACTTTAATTACTGCATAATTACTTATAAATAAAGCACCCTGAATTGAAGGTTGAAGTATATCCCGCATTTGTGATTTGGGTAAGTTGAGACAAATAAAAATTTAAAATTAACACGATAGGATTGTGTTCAACTCAATTAAACAAAGACAATAGGCTTTTTTTTCTAAACATTCTTGGAGATTTGTTGATATCATATATAAGCTTAAAAATTAAACAAGGTTATTAAAATAACACGGTACACAAACTCAAATTATGATCCAAATTATAAATGGTAACTTCTATAAGCATCAATCACTTGTGGAATTCTAATTCAAAACGACAAGTCAATAATCAAGGCATTTGTATGAAGGCCATGCACTTCACACTTTTAGCCCATAATTTCATCAAAAATGGAAGTAAAAAAAACTGAAAGCAGACAAGAATGAAAACAGAAAAAGAAAAGGATAAGGTAAGATTATTTTTTTTTTAAGTATCCGGTAAACTTGACAAAAGGAGACGAGAAATAGGATGGAGCAAGGATTAATTAATAACATTAAATTATAGCACCAAAAAAATTGTAATCGCCGTCAAGCGAGTTTTTATTTTATTGATAATAGAGTTTGATTTTTTCAGTATAAAGTTTTTTTTTTAATTTGTAACATTATCATTCAACATATTAAATAGGTCTTTAAATTAGTTTGAATTTGACTTTTTTTTTTTAAAGAATTTTGATGTCTTTATTATCACACTGTCGATGATATATATATGATAAAAAAATTATAATAACGGTTGAAAGTTTAAAACCTTGGTGAAAAGAAGCCACGATGTATAGTTGCATATGGGAAACTAATAGATTTACATACTCCTTTCAAATTATTTGAGATATAAAACTCGAAATTATACATATAGTTTATAGTTGTTTTAAATATAGTAGTAAAGATAAATAATTTAAGATATAATGGATTTCTAAAGACCAAAGGATTTCTCATAAAGAGAGACGATCAATAGCTTACATATTTTAATAATGATATTGGTATAGATTTTAATTTTATAAATCCTTCACAGATTTAAAAATGAATTGATTTGTAACAATTTAAAAAAGTTACAGTATAAGATTAAGATGTTATTCAGTCACTTACATAATATCTTACGATAATTTTGTAAATAACCTATTTATACAGGTATCATTTTCCCGCATCTTAAATAGTATTCGTTTCACATTTGCTTTTGTTTTCGGGGTTTTATAATGTGCTTTTTAATAAATACTTTAATAAATTAAAATATAAATTAATATTGAAAAGTATAAAATAATTTAAACATCATTTGCAAAGGAGTAGATGATTTCTGTCATTTTTTAACCACAAAATAATTTTGGTTAAAAATATGTATAAAAAGTTAAAAATGCTTGAACCTATTTTGGAATTAAACCTAAAGAAAAAATTTAATAGTTTCATAAATTAAAAGGACTAATTTTTTTTATGTGAAATATAAATTTATTCAAGCTCCAGCATCAAAAGAGAGTACATCCTTGATACACGTAGGAGCCTCATAAGTCCACACTTGAATATCTCTATGTTTAGCCTTCTTAGCTAATCTATCAACTATCGAGTTACAGTTTCCTATTAACAAATTGAGCTTTAGATTAGTAGAACCTAGAGGCTAAGTTAAAAGCATCCTTAAGGATAGTCCCAGTGTGGGAAAAATTCTCTTCACTATTTTCAAAACACTCAAATATAATTTTAGCATCCCCTTCTAATATTATTGACTTAAAGACCATTTTCTATGGCAAACATCAAGCCTTCTTTTGCTGCCACGACCTCTGCATATGTGCTTCCACTTCTCCCCGGAATCATTTTGCAACAGTTGCGATGAACCTTCCTTTCTAGTCTTTGATTACAATTCTGGCACCACAGGTCCTATTCTCCTTGCTTGTTGGGCAGAATAATATAGTGCCATAAGCAAATTACAAATGAGACACCTCTATTTTTTGTCTTCCAAGAAGCAGCCCTCCAGTAAAACCATACTCCATGGCCCTGCATACCAACTTATTGAATACCTCTGTTATCAACACAAACAAAAACGGGGAAAGAGGGTCCTTTTGTCTAAGGTCCCTATGCATTTTAGAAGGAGTTGATGGGAAGGCATTAATTAACAGAGACATGATTCTAAAGACACACATTCATCAATCCAGCTACGCCATTTCAACCCAAAACCCATAGCTTCAAGAACTTGGTCAAGAAAACCCCAATCTACTATATCATAGGCTTTTTGGATATCTAATTTCAGCCTCTTCTTTTGACTTCCTAATCGAATGTACTACTTCATTAGCTATAAGCGCTCCATCCAAAATCTCCCTTCTTTTCACAAACGCAGATTGAGTTTCACTAATAAGACAATCCATCACCTGACTTAATCTCTTAGACAACAATTTTGCAATAACCTTATACAAACACCCAACCATACTAATGGGCCTAAAATCTTTCATATCAATAGCCCCTTCTATCGTAGGAATTAGAGCTGCCCATATCATATTAATATAGGAGACTTCTTGATTGCTTCAGCCGCATGTCTGATTTAAATATTAATTTTTCCAAATCTGCGATTATCTTCATTAATTGTGATGTATCTTGGGTTGAGGAAGTTAGTCAAAAGCTTGGTTGTTTAAGTCAGAAACTGCCTGTTATGTACCTGGGGATCCCTTTGGGGGCTAACCTAAGAAATAATGCAGTTTGGGAACCGGTGGTGCAAAAAGGTGTCTAACAGATTGAAATTATGGAAAGCCAATCTTCTGTGAGCACTGGTCATTTGACTTTGATTAAATCTGGCCTTAACAATCTACCCTTGTATTGTATGAGCCTCTTTAAAATGCCCAAAGGAATTGTAGATAAAATAATAAGGTTACAAAGGGTGTTTTTTTTGGCATTCAAACGAGAAAGGTAAAGGAATCCCACTCGTGAAGTGGGAAACAATTCAGAAGCCAAAGTGTCTTGGTGGGCTTGGGGTTGGTGACCTTGTTATAAAAAATATAGGGTTATTATTTAAATAGTGGTGGAAGTTTTCGGATAAGTACCTCTATGGAAAAGAGTGATATGTTCAAAATATAACTTGGATGGTAATAGAGTTATAGGTGAACAGAGAGTGGTGAAAAGAGGTGGTTTGTGGGAGCAGATATGCACTATTGCAGAACAAAATAATGTCATGTATGAAATTATTAATTAAGGGATGTCTAAGAAAGTTGGGAACGGTGATTGTACACTTTTTCATGTTGGATCCTTGGTTAATTGATTCTGCACTCAAACAACGTTTCCCCAGGTTGTTTCAAGCCTCTTTACAATAGGATCTAAAGATTATAGATATGGGGTGTGAGGATTGGGGCCAAATGGTTTTGGAACCTTGAATGGTGGAGGGAACTATTTTCTTAGGAGCAAACTCAATTGTAGGATCTATTGGGAATGTTGGGACAAGTAACTTTGGACCAACTTTTAGAGGAGCTTTTCTTGTGGAAATTTGACTCAAAAGGCTTATCGGAGAAATATTTTTCTATTAAGATGTTGTCACAACGTGCTCGGAGGGCGCTGCGACGAGAGGCAACAAGATATTGAAAAATAATTCAATAAAATCGCCGCCAATTTTTATTATGGGAAAAATCGGAAAAACCTTTTAATTTTGTAAAAATTGATCTTTTTAAAGAGATTAGATTTGGGAGTCCAATTATGCATAGGAAATGGTAGAAACTTAATCCCACTGTACCCCTAATATATTCGTTTTGCAACGATTACCCTAGAGCTTATTATGCAAATTAATTGGTAACTATAATAATATTTATTTTTTTCCTTTGAAAATATAACAAAAAATGGAAGAAATTATTTACAAAAGAAAGAAACATAATTGATGTGATAACTATTTACAAAATGAGAGAAAAGAAAAATTGATATAATAACTATTCCCCCAAAAAAACAAGATTAATATACAATTATTCACAAAAGAAAAGGAAAGTAAAATTAATGTTATGATTATTTACAAAAAAAAATAGAAATTGATATAACAATTATTTACAAATAAAAAAGGAAGTGAAATTAATGTTATAATTATTTAAAAAATCAAAATTGAACCAAATTTAGAAAATTTAATTTTTGATTTAACGAAGATTATCCGCTTCTATGTATCCTCTGATGCAATGAGAAATTCAAAATTACGTAGTTCTTGTAGAAAATAATTGTGGATTGAATTGATGTTATTTATGAAAAGATTTTATTTGAAAAAGAAAAAGAAAACAAATCCACTCTTGCACAGGGTTCAGGATAGCGTGAGCTATACAATAAACCTTACAATTCTCATGACCCTTGAGGATGATCAAGCCATACATCAAGGCTAGAGATTGTTGCATGGATTAAAAATAATTTATTTTATTTTTATATATATAAAGAACAGAAATTGTTAAACGAGACAAAAATCTCAAAATAAAGAAAAGAAAAATAATAGAAAAATTAGAAAATAAATAGAAAAAGCAAAAAAAATATAACCAACACAATGTTATTTTCAAAGAACAGCAATGCACAAGTATAGGAGCAATGCGAACACCATAGATAGTGGTAATGCACCATAGATGATGCCCTTGATAGTCCAAAACAAAATTCGTAGACTGCAAGATTGGCTTCGTCATGAACGAGATGAACAAGGAATATGATCAATGCACAATGACTTGCCAGGTTGAGAACAACATAATGATAGAGTGTGTGTGTGTGTGTGTAACAAGGAACCAAATGAATGAATGAGAATGTATTGTGTTGTATGTTATGAAGAACAAAATCAAGTTGATACAAAGTGATGAAAAATGAAGCACAAGAATTATACCAGAACCATAGCAATACTCTATTCTGATCGCACCTCTCCTTTTCTCTGTAGCTTGCAACGAGTATGGTCCTTTTTCTCCTTTTTTTTCGTCCCTTTTTTGTACACAATCACAAATTCTTGCTCTTATTCTCTCCTGCCGTTGCCAAAAGACCCCCTTTCTTTGAATTGCTTGGTCTATTTATATATGTTGAAGGAGATTAATTGAAATTAAGCTTGTTTGATTCTGATTGGCAATTTGCTTTGATGGTAATTGGCAAATTTGATCTGATTTGAAAGATATAAATGCCAAAATTGATTGTGCCCAAAATTAAGAGATACTAGCCATATTTTGTTCCCATTTATTATGATTTGATTTTATTTTATTTTTTCCTTCTACTTTTCTTTCTTTCTTTTTTTTTTTGGGTTAAAATGATTGGGCTATTCTCTTTCTTTAAAATGGGCCAGCTTTCTTCCATTTCCCCCCCTTTTTTTATGCCTCAGACAAAATATGATGTTCACAGATATTTTAAACAAGTTTTAGTAGGGAGCATACTTCGATTTGTTTAGCAAAAATTTGGAGGGGTTTAGCTCTTCCAAGAATGGGGATTCTAATTCGGCTTGTTCATCTTGGAAGATTAAACACTAGAGATATATTTATCAATGATGCATATTATCAACCCAATTGAGGTCGTGTGTTCATTTTGTCTCTCTGAAGTGGAGACTATATATCACCTTTTCTTCTCATGCTCCAACTCATGGAGAATATGGTGCACTTGCCTCAACTAGTGGAATATTGCTAGCTATGCTATTAATATTCTTAGTTTTTTTTTTTAATTCATGGACTGGTGCTCCGTTTTATGGCTCAGAGAATGATGTGCCAAATTGGGATTACGAAGTACTGATGTTAAAAGTTAATATTGGTTACTAGTCACAAGCATAGTCTGTAAGGATACCTTTCTCTTCTCATTCTTTCTATTTAATCTACCAGATATTAAGTTGTGGCTGAAGTCTCAGAAGAAGCGTTTATATTGATGAATCAAATGCTGGTTTGTGGGCAAATGTTTGTTCTAGTGGTATATTCAGGCTACAAGTGTTACCGGATGCTACTGCTAAGTGTTTAATGTTGTTTATTAGCAAGTATGAAGTGTTGGTTTGTTACCTTGGTTTTTCTTTCTTTGAAGCTATTATTTGAGTGTTTTTTAAGGAAAAAATATGAAGAAAAAAATATGAAAAAAAAAGAGTGATAGTGGGTTTGAGAGTTGAGTATTGGTCTGTGGAAAAAAAAGTTGTCAATATAAGAGTAGCAAGCATTTCTAGTTTGAAAGTCTAGAGTGGGAGGAAGAGAAATTTGGGAGTTTAATATAGATAAGGGGAGAGAAAAAAAAAAGAAAAAAGAGGAAGGATAGTTGGGGAAAAAGAAATAGTGAGGTTTTATGGATTTCCTTGTGTTACATTGAAGATGATCTGTTGTGTTGTATTTTCAATAAACTTTGTTCTGCTTATGTATGAATAAAAGGTGTAAGGTTTAGTTAAGTTTTGTGGTGCATAGTTTTCATGATGGTGAATTGTTGGAAGGTTTGGCAAAAGAAATTTTTTTTCTAATTTTATTTAAGTTGTTATTATTATATTGTTTACAATGGAAAGTGCTTGTTGTATAGAAAGAGGTGTGATGCAAACATATGGTTTTCAACTCCAGGTGAAGTGGTTAAGTAGTGATGTGCTATTACAGATTGGATGAGATAGGTCAATTCGGAATTTAGTTGTTAGGTAGTTAGTTGTGATGGGTATTTAGGTCTTACATAAATAGCTTGGTTTGTGACAAACATGCACAGTTGGCCTTAGTGTATGGATGGGTCCAAGCTACGAGGAAGTAGGTGGTCTTTGTTTGTTTTAGAATGAAACTTCTTGTTGAAAGCAGGTTAGTCTACCCATGCTTCTATTGGTTCTATTTTTTAAGGAAAAAAAAAAGAAAAAAATGGGAGAGAAAAAAAAAGGAAAAGAAAATTGGAATAAGAAAAAGGAGAAGGAGTTTTAAAAAAAAGGAGAAAAATGAAGGAAAGGAATAAGGAAGAAGGTGTAATCAAAGTCATAGAAGGTTTTGAATGTGCAGGTTTTTGCTGGATTGGACTATGCAATTATTGTGGTTCTTCTTTATCAGTGTTTTGTGAACGCCTGATTGCTGCTTTAGCTTTGTTCAGTATTCAAGTGGTTGGCTTTTGTCAGTGGGTGGAGGCACAGTTGGAAGGTTTGCTTCAGTAGGAGATTAAGGAAAACATTACAGGCATAGTATTGGCACATAAGTGACGGTTGAATGTCAAATATGGATGAAGAAGGCTGTTGCTATGTCAAGCCTTTCTACAAATTTGTGGAATTGTGGAGGTTTTTGTTGCATTTTTTTATATTTTTCCATATTCTTTGAGGGTGGTTTGGAGAATTCAGAGGTCTTCAAGTGTTATCTTTGTGATTTGGGCTGGAGGTAAGCACTAGTGTAGAACTTTGGATATGATGATTCTGTATCCAGTTACTGGCATAGCAAAAGGATTGGGCAATTTCTGGTTTTCTCTATTGTTATGTGCTCTTTGTTTAGGTGTGTATTGTTACTTGTTTTGGTGTTGGATCAAGGTTTTTCTAGGTATTGTCTTATTTGCATAGGTAGTTTTGAGCCTTGGGGGTATCTAAACTACTATGCTCAGTTAGTTTTAAGATTTTGGTCTTTGTTTGTAAGCTTCTATTTTTTCTGTTGTTGTTTCTGTTATTCTGAATTTCTATGGGCAACTCCCCTTTGTCTTTGAGTTGTACCATCCTATTTATAAAAAAAAGGTCATATTCTCTTCAAAAATTGCTACATTGGTGTTCACTCTGAACACCCATGCTAGGTGGCAGTGCCTCTATATGAATATTTTTCTTTCTGGTTGAACATTCAATGCCCAAATTTGTTTCCAAACTTGATAAAATTTTGCCAAAGTGGAATGAATTCTCTGTTGTTGTTAATTTAATTTTGCTAATTTCCAATACACTTTATGTCAACTTTTAATAGAATATTTGCCCTTCTGATCAAAAGCATAGGACATAAGTCATGTGAATCATTTTGGTCTAAAGGGATTTGTTTGATAAGTGTTGCTATTTGAGGTTTAAAAATTTGGTCTTTAAGCTCACAATTCCACCTTTTAGGCCCTACTAATAGCAGTTGATTTACCCATTCTAAACCTTCAGGGCTTGACTATTCATTTGTACTCTGAAATTAGAGTATTAGAAACCCAAGTAGACATGTTAATCATTATATTAGTACCAGTGCCACTCTCCATAATAGTCCCTTTTCCAAAATTGGTCATCCTTCTAATAGACTCCTCCAAGTATATGATGGGTTTGATCCTAGTTGCACCTCCATAAAGTTTGACTTTGCAAAGTATTTAGCTTTTAATATTCTTGTAATGAAGGAATCCCCATTATTTGTATACTTGGTAAACTTTGCTAAATTAAAACTATGCAAATCATCTTGTGGATTGTTGCTCTCTAGAAGTCATTTTGGAAGGAGACAATATTGGGGTTATTGAGGCTATCTCCAAGCCCAAAAACTAGGACAATCAATTTGGGCTTATTATCTCCAGCTGTCTATCTTTGTGCATTCCTTTAGATCCATTCAATTTTCACATGTGAAAAGAGATGGAGATAGAGTTGCTCATGAGCTAACTCAACTTGCCCTTATCAATCCAAACTCAGTGTGGATGGAGGATGTTGCGGATCATATTTGTAACCTTACTATTTTAGATCTTTTGTGCCCCGATTAATAAATCCTCTATACTCTGTTTCTCGTAAAAAAAAAAGAATTAAAACTATGCAAATCCTAAAATCTTAGCTCTCTTACCTCCTTAAATCAACATTTCTTTTCCCCAGTTATCCAATGTATCTTTTTGGACTTGGTTTTGTCTTCCCACCAAAATTTAGCCATCATGCCTTCTATTTCCTTACATAATATGGTGGGGATTTTAGAGCACAAGATGGTATGAGTAGGGATATCTTGAGCTACTACTCTAATAAGAACATCCTTCCCTTGAAAGGACTAATTTTAAAAAATAATATAAATTATTTTTTAATTTAAACAAACCCATCTAATATATGAATGAATAGAAGTGATTATTGTTAGTTTATGGGTTTTGTTAACCTATATTTTTCTATTTTGATATGGATTATTAGTATTCGAAAGTCCATTGGATTCCAACTAATTTGATTTGAGTTAGGCCAGCTCATTATAGAGTAAGAATATTAGAGTTTGTTTAATATTTATTTTCATTTCTTATTTTTGTTTCTTATTTTTCTGTTTTTAAGATTTTATAAAAAAAAGCCAAAATAAAAGATTAAAATGAAAAAAAGTAATTTTTTCATTACTCTATTCATAAAATCTTAAGAACAGAAAAATAAAAAGAATAAAAAATAAAAACTGAAACTAAACGTATCCTAAAACTAAACGCAAAGACTCTTTGTCACATGCGTCTGCCGCTGCCCACGTGTTACTGCCCAATGGATTTATGGAATGCAGCCATCCAACGACCACAGCCGCCCAGCCAGGAGTAATTGTATTGAAATTGCAACTGGAGTAAAAGAATAGTAACAATTCATAAAATAAAATTAGTGGGAACATATACACATCTTAGATTTATTATAAAAAAATAACCCATAAAGATAAAATATTAATTATACATTAAATAATTCAAAACAACAACTTTCTTTATTCTAAAATTACTTTTACCTTTTAGCTCAACTTGCTAACCTAAAATTACTCAAAAGCATTTTCCTTAGTCGAACCGCAGACGAACGGGCCCAGACCACCTCACTAGAACAATCCAAAGTCTCTTTCTCTCTCAAATCGAAATTCTAGTGGTTGATATTTCTGAACTGCTCTTGCTGATGTTGAACCATACCCACCGCTACCTCTTTGACCCTTCCTTGCCAGTTGCCACCCTCACTCAGACCCCATTGGCCATTTTAATACCAACCGCTAATTAATGTTCTTGCCCCTTATTCTTGGTTATGAAATTATTTCCACGGGGAAGGTTTAAATTAGGTCCTCAAGCAGGACTACCAGCACATGTTTGATTTAAATTGTAGAAAGTTTTAGATTATGATTTAGAGATTTTTTTTTTTTTTATTTTGTGGAGCGAGAGATTAGGGTTTCGGGAGCATCAATAAGATTAATCAATCAATCTCATTATGAAACAGAGTTGCATATTGAAAAACCCTAACTCTGATTTAGAGAAAAATTCAACTCTTATAATTTTTGCTCAAATCATGATTTTGAGTTCCAAAAACTCAATCAAACATGCTATATGATGGTATTGTAACTAACTATAACAACGCCATTCATGTATGACAAAACAACATGTGACACAATCATCAGAGCAAATTATTTCATTTTATCATTTTTATATTTTAGTTTTTTTTCTCCATTATTATTGTTTAATTACTTATTAGCATATTATTATAAGGATTACGTAGAAATCATTGGACGTAGTAAAAGTAAACCGCAACATCAACCTCAAGTAAATTTTATATGCAATGTCCGGAGTTCATATCCTAGAATCACCATATAACGTACCTAACCACTAATCCCAATTCAAAATTGTATAAGCAATTACTAATGCAAAAACATTATCACAAGAACTTCCTTCATATAGTAACGTAACTATAGTGAATTATTTGATTTATTGTAAATATAAAAAGTCTCTTATACACACTTAAATATTGGCATAGTGTTTATTTTCCTTTGGCCTTAGATCCCATAGTTAATAAAAATAAAATTAAATTAAACATAACTACTAATCGTGGCTAAATGATGCAAAAACCGTGCCCTTGAAGGCTAACAATGGCGTGCCGAATACCTTAGCCATGTTTTTTTTTTTTTTTTGTGACTTTAGCCAAAGATTTTATGACTGTGGTAATAAATAATTAACCACAGTTACAATGTTAACTAGTCAAGATTACCTATCAAACCTAACAATTTTTTTGGTTCACGACCTAGGTATTCACCATCGAACATAGTGAGTAATCCCTTTGTTAGCTTATAGGTACCTCAAAGGGTGGAACAGCTGACCCAGAGATTTAAGGCTGCTCCATACCCAAAGTTAGAGATCGAATTCCTAACATTTGATTAAAGGTGAATGAGTCCCTTCGACTCAACCATACCTCCTGGGTTATCAAACCTAACAATTTAACATAAAAGCAGAAAATTCTAATGGGATCACAGTTGAATCGTGGCTAACTTTTGATGGAATCCTGAAAAGACATTTTCATACGGACATACAAGAAAGCTTTGATAGTAGAGGAAAGGGCAACGATGAATCCTCATCAGAGGAAGGGTTTGGTAGGTTGTGATGGCGTCGATGTCAAGAGATTTTAATTTGGCAGGTTGAGATGGATGGCTTTGCTCTCTTTTTCAAGGAAGGGTTTGCAGATGATTGATCTCTACCATGACTCAACCCAGAAACTACTCTATCAGCAGAAAGAAAATGAGAGAAAATTGGGGAATCTTGCATAATCTTGCCACAATCCTTATGTTCATGGGGATTTATTTTTTTTGGGGCCTTTAAAATATTTTTATCATCGAGCACTGCCTTGATTAAGAGGCTTTTTTAACAATTATCTTTTCTAGAATTCGAATCTTATCATTTTTCTAAGAGTGTAACTCGCTTACCACTACACTCAATTTTTGTTGGTATCTTTGTGTTGAATTTGAGTTTATTTAATTGGGTTTGCAATGGTTACAGGAATTATGGCTAAATTATAGTGGCTAATCTCCCTTATTTTTGTAGTGAGGAGTATTTTAACTAATCCAGTCTAATTTACTTAGTGGCATAATAAATATGACGATAGTTTACAATATATGAGATTATTGTTGATAAACTTTTAATATAAAGAATATTATAATATTATCCAACCATATGCAGAATGTGTGGCTTTTGAAATAATATTTAAAAAATTCAAATATTTTTACTATTATGATAATACATGATTGGATGACTGTATAACTTTTTTTATATTAATAATATATTAAAATAAAAATAAAATGTATTGTGTATTTCTAGAATCACAAATAAAATCATAGTGCATATTACAATCATTTGTTTGTATTAACTTTTTAATTTAAATAAAATTTTGATCTTGTAATTTTTATTGATTTTATTTTTCTTTAATAATTTTTTAAACTTTATCCTACATTGTTACTAATTTATTTTTCAATCCCTATAGTTAAATATCAGATTATTCTTAGTTTTTTTTTTTTTACATTTTTAGATCTTAGACTATATAATTATTTATTTTCATAAAGGATTTTGGTTTTTTTGATAATTTAATTTATTTTAATCTTAGTCTTTAAAAAATTAAAACCTATCTGATAAATAATTATAAAAACTTATATTACAAAAATATTATAAGGATATAAAAGCAAAAATTCAATGTAATTATAAAAATTGAAATAACATTTAAACCTAATTTTTCTAATACTATTTCTTTTTAATTTTTTATTATGACTAATAAGAGCTCATTTGGTTTTGAGTTGGGGAGCCTCAAAAGTGCTTTTGTTAACATGAGAATGAAATTACATAGTAACTAAATATGTTTGACAATTTTTTTTATATCACTAAAAGTACTTTTGAGAGAAATAGTTTTAAAATTGCTTTTATTCTAAGAGAAGTACTTTTGATGGAATCTTATTATCATCTTTACATTAATAACTAAACGTGAGTTTGCTTTATCCTATCTAAATAAAAATTATTATCTTAAATTTACTTTTAACATATTTAAGCTAAACACAAATTAATTATTTTAAGTTTAATTTCTCTAAAAATAATGCTTTTAACTTAATTTTTTTAAAAGTAATTTTTTTGAAAATCAAACCAAAGGGACCCAATTAGTTGACATGGTTTCAGCTCTCTCCAAGTAGGCATGCATTCATTGCCAAATGAATTCAATCTTTTCATGATTCATATATACATTATTCTAGCTTCCGTGAAGATTAAATATTACAAAGGCTGCTTCTGTGAAGATTGAATATTATGGAGGCTTGGCTAAGTTGAGATTCAGATTTAATTTTATATTAAAAAAATGTAAGAAAGAATATCTACGGTAGACTAAATACTTTGAAAGACTTTTTTTTTATTTTGAGGAATGTTATCTGTACGTACAAAACAGTCATATATAGTATAAATATAGTAAGAGAGAGAAAAATAAAAATACAATAAATTTTTAAAAAGAAAGAGTGTGAACCCATTTTATATCTTTATAGTTTCTTCTTTTACTATGTTGACACTATGTTTATTATGTACATATTTCTCCTTATTTTTTGAAGGCCTCATCGTGTAAAACACAATGATTTGACTCGTGTGAACATTAGATATTGCGGAGGCTTGGGTAAAACTTTGTGAGACTACGCCGCCAAATCCACTTTTTGGATTTGGTTACTCACTTTTTGACATGGATTATTGCTTTATATAAAATTAATTAATTCAAAAATATTTAGATGATTGAAGTGATTTGATAATTATTTCTATAAGTAATTAGGTCTTGATAAGTCTTATAAAAAAAATTAATATTAAAATATTTTACTTGTAATGAATTGATTTAGTTCAAACTAAATATTTAGAGTTTAATAAATTTTAGACATTCAATTTAAATAAAAAAAACTAATTTGATCGAGTAAACTGTTAACGAGATTCTTTTCAGATGTTTATTGGTCTTTATGTCTGGCAATAAGATATTGTTTTTCATATCGTATGCAGTTTTCTTGCAATATTTACATTGTCTTTGAAGAAAGAAAAAGCCAATAGGCAGAATGAATTCCCTACGATTAATTCGAAGGGGGGGGGGGAATGGGTAAAACAATCTTTCAATCTTTCAAGATCATAATCCCTTCATGTAAAAACGATATTTTGGTAACCGTATACCCTTATTTTCTCAATAGAAAATTTGTAGTTGAAACTTGAAAGTTTAGAAAAAGGAGAGGTTATCTTCTCTTAAAATTGGAGCATATATCACAAATCTCAAGAAATGCTCGCAAGAATGTTAATAAATCATTTACCAGTGGAAAACTAATAACTAAATTCGAACCAAAAAAAGAAAAAGAAAAAGAAAAACGACTCTACGAATTAAGCAAACCTACGTCAACCCTAACTTTTGCGGTCCGCCGGCAGAGTACGAGGCACTAGGCAACTCCAACTACTTTAGCTACTTCAGCAGAAAAAATAACAGTTGATGTTGTCTTTCTTAAGCGAGCAGAATCCCATAATTAATTGTTAACAATTGTTTTTTTGGGTCAATGAATTAATTTTGTTATATTTCAATCTGTGGTCTTGCCAATGGTTAAAAAAATACCTGCGGCCTTGCCCATTGATATGCTTTGAATACTTGCATTAACCAATGTGTACCACGCATTTTGCTTTTGATGTGCATCTTTGCCGTCAAATTTAATATTTTAACAATTAGTGGCTGTGATGCATGAAAGGCAACCTTCATAGGCAGTTTCTGGTGTTTGTTTGTCATTAAGAAAAACCCAACACTTTTGTTGGCTTCCAGATTAACTAGCATTTGGTATCGCAGTTGCCGTCGGAAACTTTAGCAGTGCATAAAGTTCAAACCATTAATTTTATCCCGATAAGTGTTTGAAATTGTCAATCCTAAAGATGCTGTTGGAGGTGTAGGGTGGACGGAGACAACCGTGGTTGGAGGCGGGTGAGAGTGCGTGGTGGAGACTGAGTGAAAAACCCTTTGGTTGTTATGGAAATAGAGTATTTACTGACTAATATTATGCAGAGAGATGTACTGTGGGGTTTGCGCAAGATACAATATGTTGGCAAAGTTTTTAATATTTTGATTTTGATTAAGAGAAAGTGAGATGTCAATCTTCATATGCAGCTGTTGGTGTTGTAGATTTACGGATCAATGTTTATTTTTTGGCTTATAGTAGTTTGTTGATGCTGTAAGTGTAGAGAATGGAGGAATGAAGTAGTGCGGAGAGTATTGAACAAGGAAACTAAGATTCAGATGTTATGTGGGTTGTTGTTCATAGATATGAGTGTACTGAATGCGAGTATTTTGTTTGTACACTTAAAAATAGACATTGAGAAGGTTCATCCAATATAAAATATTGAGAAATATTGTTTGTATATTTAAAAATAGACATTTGTTAGATATATAAGAGAGAGAAATACACAAACTTTTAACTTTTTTCGTCGACATTCATCCGAGAATAGTTATTTGGGAATGATATATTTTCATGTTTGTTACAAGTTCCAAAAATAATAATTTGAACATCAATCACTTGCAAAATGTTTACATTTGTGCGTTTTATTGGGATTTTATTCCCTTGACAAGGGTTAATGAAAGATTCTGATCATGACATGAGAATAAAAATTATTGAACAAAAATGCTAAAATATTTTTCAATTAAATACTTTATCTGTTTTAAAATAATTGTAAGTTTTTGATATTTTAGAATTTTAGAATATTTGTCAATTTAGAATATCAAGGTAATATTAATTTTTATCCCAATACTATCCTTAATTTAATTGTGGTTATTAAAGGACTACATGTAATCCTAATAATTAGAGAGTATTGCAACATTAATTGCATTAGTGGAAGTATTTTCTTTTCATATGTGATAATTTTGTCCACCTAATTTATTTTGTACCATTACTAATTAAGATCATTTATTGTTTTTCTTAATTTATATATTAACCCTAATTTTTTATAGTTATTTCGAAATGGAGGGAATAATAATAATAATATGTGAACGATATTTTGATAATTATAACATATATTTCCATGAATATTTCTTATAAACTAAACGAATTTTTAATTTGTTCTTGTAAATGTCAAAATAATAAGAAATTTTAATATTAAACAAATAATTTTTTTAAAAATACCTAAAAACAACATTTATAAGTATAACATTCCTGAAAATGTAATTTCCAACCTTACAATAAATGCCAGAGTTTGTATCTTTATTTTGTACATCAATGAGATGTTTACTTTTTTTCCCCTCTCTCTAAAATTTACAAATTCATGTGAACATGAGGTATCAAGTCAAGCGACATATTGACTCACCCATAAAGATGTAAGTCATTTACTTGGACCCCAAAACATAAGTTGCGTGAAGTCGAAGCATTAATTAGATACAAGTTTTTTTTTCCCCTAAAAAGAAAATTAAAAATAATTAACCTCTCAAATGTTTAATTAAGTGAAGAGTAAATCCCCAAATCAGTCCCTGACAATATCTTTAATAAATAGTTTAGTTTCTGACAAAAATAAATTAATTCCAAAGTCTTTGATAATTATAAAAATTAGATAATTTAATCTCTAACTCACTTATAATTAGTAAAGATTATAATATGCAGATTGCATGTTGAATAAGATATCCTAACCCCATTCAATATACCCCTTTAAACTTTTTCAAACATCCAACCAAAAAAAAAAAAACCTCAACATATCAACCTAATAATAAGACACAACATTAAATCTCAACTTTTCTCCGATTGCAATAACTTACTGTTAGCTATCAATAGCAAAAAATTGCATCACATCTAAACCTAATTTTTTTGCAAATTGTGATAACTCATCACTATTTTAGTTACGGTATTGAAGAGGAGATAGAGAACTCAATAGTAAAATAGCGAGTTTTGTTGCTTTAGTTGTATGTTTGGGGGTGAAGGTGTCATATGACATAGAGTTAGGATATTCTAATCAACATGTAGTTTATACATCATATTTTTTACTAGTTACAAATGAATTAGGGACTAAAATACCTAATTTTTGCAGTTATCAGGGACGTTAAGATCAATTTATTTTTGTTAGGAACAAATTTGTCTATTAATAATATTGTTAGGGATTTACTTTGGGGTTTATTCTTAAGTGAATAACTGACTACTCATCATTTATTTTTAACCATCATTAAATGATTACTCAATCTGACACATTTTTTCCTATATATATATATATATATATATATATATATATATATATATATATTCCAATATTTATCTTCTTGATTTTGGCCTAACTACCCGTTGAACATTTTTTTTAACCTTGCACAAGCTCGTAATTAAAGTTGGACACTCCTCTGTTGTTCAGTGATCATCCTTACGACTTGAGGACCATATGCCCTCAACAATTTCCTCCTTTCTTCTATGTTACTATCACTTGACTTGCTCTACAAATCTTATTGTCTATTTTCTGGTTTGGTGGCGAAGCGCGGGTTGAAGCAGACCCAACTTATGAACAAATGTTGTCTTATACACTGGTTGGATTGCCTTGGTGTTATGTCTTAAGATCTTGGTTGTTTAATAGTCAATGACTATGTGTTCCTAGCTTTTTGTCTGTTTGTTCTCTCAAGGTCTTGGTCTGAGTTATGCAATACCTTGGCTCCTCTTATTGTTGAGAGTGAAATTAGGAATATATGGGATTTTTGATAAAATTGGAGAAATATGGGATTTTAAAGCAAATTCAGTAGAGAGAGAATCAAATTCTATTTTTTTTTATTATTTTTAAAAAGTAAATCCTGTAGAAAAAATTGAATTCTATTTTTTATTATTTTTAAAAAATAAATTCAATAAAAAGAGAACCAAATCTTATTTTTTTATTATTTTAAAAAACAAATCTTGTGAAGAGAGAACAGCATCTGTTTTTAAAAATAATAAAAAAATAAAAAGAGTGAGTGTGTGCGTGATTGTGAGCGGGAGAGAGAGGGAGAAGAAAGAGAGAGAGCGTAGAGTGTGGGGCGAGGGGGGAGAGGAGAGAGAAGAGAGAAAAAAAAAGGAAGAAAGAGAAAAGGACGAGAGATAAAAGAGAAAAAGTGAGAGAAAAAAATAATAAAAAATAATAAATCTTATTTTTTAAATTTTATCAAATATATCATATTTTTTAAATTTTTTCAAACAAAAATAATATAAAAAATAAATAATCTTCTTCTGAGGCCTTAATGTTCTACCCAAAAAAAAAATAATATTAGCCAGTTGGATAGCACTATTACCTCAAGCACCAGAGTCAAAACCTCACCCAACGTGAGATATAATGCATGACTAGCTGGAGTTTGACTTTAAATTTTTGCGTTTTTCTATATGAAGTCACGTCATATAAGATTTCATGCTTTTGTAATTTTTGTGTTTTTCTTTTTGAACTTATTTATGTGTTTACCCTTATTTGTTAAATACAGGAAAATGTTAGTAGTTTCATGGAAAAAAAATGTTAGTTCATTATTACGTTTTCATATATATTAGAGTAAAAAAAATATTACATTTAAAAATTTTATAAATCTCATATAGGTGCGCGATTTCTTCAGTTGTGCGTATCCGTAGAAAGTCATCAAGTTTCAGATGCTTAATCTAGTTTGTCGATATGTAATACATATTCGTGGAGTCTTATTATTTAAATATCAAATGGATTCGTCAAAATGAGATACTTAAAGTAAAAGATAAATATAAGAAAAAAGATTTCGTCCCACATAAATGTAAATCAATCATTGCTTATGTTAATGATGATTTCCTCCTAATGATGTCTAAAATAAAGGAAAAACAATTTCTCCATATTTGCACACTAAACTTTTGACAAATTATTTATTTTCCTTAAATGGTTTGGTAGTTTCTTATTTTTAGTTTGTGTTAGAGTTTTACATGAGCTAAAAATATAGCCTAAATAATTTTTATAAATATTTGAATAGCTCTTAAGAGTTTACTTTTAGAATAGAGTTAGACCCACAATCTTAAAGATAATATTCGAACCTATTGTACTCACTTTATGTTAGGCCATCTACAAATATCTAGTTCTATAAATTTTATGATTCATATATCTAATCTTAAACATGAGAAAGATGTGCTAGAGTCCCGAATCAATTTAGAAACATTACCTACATAATCTTTATAAGCATTTGATAACCCTCTATAATAAGCTAACTCTTGAGATAAAGTTCGGTCCATATTGTTAAGAGTTTGCATAAGTGTGATTTCTATGATTGCCAAACACACAGTTATGGACGGAATCAGTGACGAGAAGCTTAAGTTAAAGGGAAACCTATCGAGTCACATTCACGCCTAGCCAAGAAACTACAACAGTCTTCGTAGAGATCACAGAGGATCAGAAATGGGGTCAAGTAGAACGTGTCTATCTGCAGCTACTGGCTTCCAAGTCACTGTGTTTACATATAATGTGTGTTTATACTTTCAAAAAAATAATTATTCTTAATGATGTTCAGAGAATATAAATTGCCGCAAGCAAAATGTCTTAATTTTATTCTCGAAGGATTTTCAAACAATGATTAATCTCAATGCTGTCATTGTACTAAAAAGAAAGAACTACTTATGAAAAATGTTTAACTCGAATCACAAGAATTAAGGTGTCTAGCCTATAAATGAACAGCGTTAATATAATTAAAAAAAAAAACTTTTAAGGGCTAAGCTCTTTTTCTTCATTTTAGTATAAAATTAAGCTTTGACGAAATAGAAATCGGTGGATGTAAAAATCGAAGAAAGACAATGGAAATAGCTTCTAAAATAGAAAGGATTCTCCTTCATTTTTTTTCTCACTTTTCACACTTTCCTTTCTCTTACTTAAGAATTTCGCGGACAGTACGTACGTAAGTAATGACGATTTATATTTGATGTTGGTGACAATATATATGCTTGCCAAGTCGGTTAATCGGCTCTGGTTCGTCCGAAATACGTCACAGTACGAAATTTCGTAGACGAAGATTTTCCACTACCAGGTGGAGAAAGACAGAAAGTGAACTCCATGAATTCCTTAGAAAGGGAAAATTCATCTGATAACCTTTCTTCTTTCTTTATATAGAACATTTTATATGACGGAGATCGAATGATTATATTTTCTACCTCTCTCTCTCTCTCTCTCTCTCTCTCTGTGTATATATATATATATATATTCTCTTTTGATATCTCTTTATTTTGTTGTTGTCTTTTTCACTTCTTCATAGTTAGACGAATAAACTAATTAAAGGCCTTGTGAGATATATATACTACATATCAAATAACCCATTAGAAAGGGTTTCAGCAAATACTACTATTTAAATGACGTATAAATACATTAAATAGCAATCAGGTATAAGTAGAAGAATCTAGCTAGCTAGAGTCAAGCAAATACTGAAGAAATGCCCGAAAATATGTGCCGTACGTGATTTTGTGACACATTTTTGCACTGTGCATTGGACCTAATGGAGGCATTAATATCTTATACACCTTAATATAACAAGACTCTAATTATGTTAACTTTATTTTTCCGTGAGCTCGTTAAGTTATAATAATAATAATAATAATAATAATAATCTACCTTTATATCAATTAATTAGTAAGGAGAAATTCTTTGTCACTCTTGGCACCTAATATAGATCTGTATGAGCCATTTGGATTTTAAAACCCTTGAAAGGGTAGCATTGAGAGACTCCAACTAAAAGAAAAGATTGGCGATCAAATTCCTATGTACGGGTGCTTTTTAAGGTGTGTGGTGCATCTTTAATATAAACCATTAAATTAATGTTGAAAATAAATATGTAGTTACAGTTTATTATTAGTAGTTTGAATAGTAGGTTAAGATTTTAATAAGATATTAAAAATTATGTTGCTAAAAATTTATTTTGTACGTAATTACTTTAATTTTTATTTTGATATTGACAACTCTGAAATAAAATGTTTTAAATTAATTTGTTTATTAATTGATTTTGTTTTATTTCAATGTTTTCAATCTCAAAATGAATTTTCGAACTTTTATTTTTCCCCCCTATTTTTATATTGATAAATTTGAAAAAAAAATTCAAATTGTAATTTTTGTCATTTTGAAATTAATAACCTCAAAATACTTTTTTTAATAACAATGCTAGTAAATTAAAAGTAAAATATTTTTAATTATATCTTATCATTTTTTGCTAGTAACTTTGAAATATATTTTTTTATATTTTTTTTTTACTATTTCCATGCTAAAATATTTAAAATAAAATATTTTGAAATTTCATATTTTTTTAATTTGATGACAGTAACTTCAAAGTAGATCTTTATAAATTTTTTTTTTCATTTAGATGACATTAATTTTAGAATAAGTTTTTCAAATTTTATTTTTTCTTTGTTTCCCATTCGTAATATTTTTTTATTTTACTTTCATTATCTCTTATTTTGATGCTAATAACGAATAAGTAATTAAATGATTGGAGTTTGAATGATAAAATATATATTCACATGAAAGAGATATATTATTTGTATGTCTAAAATTAAACATCTCATAAACATCTTAGAGTGAGGTAAACATGAAGTTCTAGGTGATGGTAAGTATTGAGAGAAAAAAAATCAAAATTTTATATTTATCTCTCTCTAAGATGTTTATAAAATATCTAGTTATGGAAAAATGTTATTGATACATTAAAATTAGATATCTTATAGATATCTTAGAGATAGATAAAAATAAAGATTTGCTTTTTCTCTTTCAACATGCACCATTATCTAAAGCTTTTTGTCTATTTTTTTCTGAAATGTCCATGAGATATCTAATTTTTGATGTAAAGATATCACGTTTCAATTTATTAAGTTGCACACACAACATCCTCCATAAATTCATGTGTTGCTTTCATGTTTCAAAGGATAGATCATTAACCGCGTGAGGATCCTGACGCGGATCTCACTTGGCAATGCCCACAAAGTTTGATTCAAGTACGATTTTCCATTTGAGCTTAATTGAACTACATAGATGCAAGTATCACTTCAATGTGTGATACACGTCCAAAAAAGTGCCAAGTTTTCCGAGCAAAATTGGAAGTATTTCATCATGATTCATGCTTGCCAGATGGAGCAACAAAGAAGTCAAATGCCTAGAAGCAAACTACCAAAGTGAGTAAAATTGGGAAAATATGGAATCAAGTGTGGGGACCAACCCTTATAACACCATGGCAATGCTTGTTGACGTCCCATAATTAAGGGCTCTCCCTCTCTACCCTTTCAATTCATTTATCCAGAAATGGTTAATCCATTGCGGTGTGTCTTGGTCAGGCTACACCAGTATACCTTTTTGAGAGTAGAGTCCAAATACCGACTCAAATTTTCGGTATCATCTCCTTTGTCTCCAATCTTATCATTCAATATGAATTGAATACTATACATTAGGCCAAAAAAGGGCAACTATCTCAATTTTGTTTGGAAGGACAAAAAAATTTGGATCACCAGAAGTCTTTTTAAGTCAGTGCCCATCTCTATGTATGAAAGACAACACTATTCTTTTTTTGTTTTTTTTTTAGAATGACTGACTTTTTTTAATGAGTGGTTTTTCATGCACTAACAGTAAAACAATTTTATTGTTATCTAGAAGAAATTTAACAAACTGACATAATTATCTTGAGCAGTTGCATAAACTTTTTTTTTTTATTCAGTGCAATTCCATGAACTAAATTTTAAAAAAGATGAAATGATAATTTATTAAATTTTCATTGATTGACAATATAAAATTACTTTATACTAACATTACATGAACACTATTCTCTTTCTTTACATCAAAATTTTGCATAAAAATTAGTTTTTATGTAAGATGCATGGCACACTTCTAGATTTTGTACGCAAAGTTTGGGCAATTTTTTTTGTACAAGAATTAATTACATAAATGTGAAAAGAAGAATGTGTGGAAAATTCGGATTTTCGGTACGGTATAATCTAGAAGTATGCCATCTTAAAAAAAAAAAGTGTAAAAAACCTATGGTAAAGTACTCGGATTTTCCTATTTCAGCTTGATTCTATATGACATTATTGTAAATAAATTCTTCTTTTTACCCCCCCTTTTACTGTTATCCAATGATGTTGCTTGCACCATGAGAAATTCTTAGATAATACCAATTATTTTTTGTTTTGATGAATTAGATAATACCAATTATTATAGACACTTAAATTTATCATGGACATATATTAAGTTGCGTGAACCACGTTAAATTTTGTCTCTCTTTAAAAGATGTTTCACGGGTTAATTAAATGCGTACATAAGAATTATTACCGCAGTTTTCGCCTTGGTGGAAACCATAGACACCTAAATTTATTGCGAACATGATAGAATTGTGTGAATCACATTAAAAATATGTCTTTCTATATAAAAAAAGAAGGCCTCAATGGTTAATTTAAATGTGTATAATAAGCCGTAAGGATCTAAAGATTTCATAGCACGAGAACGATTACTTCGGTTTCAGGCTGTCAAAATAGATAACACGGTATGTTGAGTAAGACATGCTTACTAGTATTAACTAGAGTAATATTACTTCAATATCATTTTTCTGGACATTATGTAAATACCTGGTGCATTATATTTTATATGTAAGTAATTGATGATTTTAATTGTATTATTGGTTAATTTACTTATGAAAAAATATAGAAAATCATGTATTAATAGTTATAAATTTCAATTATATTTCTAGTAAATTTGGTAAAGAATTTCACATCTATTATCAATTACTTTGTTGGATTAAACACTTGCCATAGTATAGTTGTTGACAATAGTACAACTTTATTTTTTTTATAATTTCTCATAATCGCATCAAGTATAAGGGGTTGCACCTATTACAGACGTTATGGGCCAGGATGTTTAGCCTATCAAATCTTAAAGGTGACGTTGACCAAATAAAGCCAACAATCTCCCCCCACTATCTGTTGAGGGATTCAAATCTATGCCCTTACTCTGATACCACTTGTTAGACCAAGCATTTATTATTAGGCCAAAAGTTATAGTTATTGGTCGCTGTTGGCAAATGTGCAACTTTACTTTTTTATAGTTTATCAGAACCACATAAAGTATAAGGCATTGTTCCTATTACAAGTAGCATAGGTCGAGATGTTAAGCCTATCGAATTTTAAGGGTGTCACTGGCCAATTAACATAAGCATAAGATTTTCAATTATTTATACATTGATTCTCAGATGTGCAAATCATATTTAAAAATCAGTTATAAATATCATTTCTATATAAAGATCAATTTTTCACAAGCTGTATATATTATTTTTTTTTTGCTTTGACTTTTCTTCCTACTTTTTCTATGTCATTATGGGATAAAATTTTGCTACCTAGTCTTTCAACGAAGCATGCGCAGCTTCGGGGGAAGCTTCACGCAGAACAAAAATTCCCCCTCATAATATTGTTTTTCATGTTTTCATGGTTTTGATAAACAACAAATACCTAACATGGACATCCACAGCTCCATATTGTTTCATAAATGAAAATCGCTTTGTTCTTTTTTTTCCTTAATGCACACAAATACACTTCTTCCACACGTGGTAGAGAGTCCAAGATATCACAAGAACGCACGCAAGCACTTTACATTTGACCAGCACAATTACATAATTTCTTTTCTCGGGGTTCAGTAGCCTTCATATGAACTTTGATAGTTTGAAGTGGACTTTTCCTCTTTCTCTCATGTCTTCCTCTAACTTTCTCTATAAATTTGCACACCTGCTCTCCCATTTTCCCCGCACTGCTCTTAGCTACTCACAATCCACACCACATCCATTGCTACTACTAGCTATAGCCGTATAGCGACCTAATACCCTTCACGGAAAACATAAAAGAAACTAGCTAATTGAAACATGGCTTTGGGGAGCATGAGTCACCAGCTTCTTTCCAGGATTGCAACCAATGACAACCATGGAGAGAACTCTCCGTATTTTGATGGATGGAAAGCTTATGATCGAAACCCTTTCCACCCCACAAAAAATCCTCAAGGTGTTATCCAGATGGGCCTTGCAGAAAATCAGGTATGCAACCATAGTTCTATACATATATAGCTTTAAATCATACAATTTTGTGTCACAATGATATGAAGCTGCATGCTTTTTAAGTTGACTAATATATATGTATGTGTGTTCATTATGTCTTTGATTTTACAGCTCTGCTTTGATCTGATTGAAGAGTGGATAAGGAACAATCCCCAGGCCTCCATTTGCACTCCTGCAGGAGTGAACGAGTTCAGACGTATTGCTAACTTTCAGGACTATCATGGATTGCCCGAGTTCAGAAATGTAGGCATATGACACCACCTAAATTGGTTCCACTATCATAATGATTAAATACATGCATATGTTGTAGAAGAAAAGTTGATCATTATGGCCTTTTGTTTTCTTATGCAGGCTGTGGCAAATTTCATGTCAAAAGTGAGGGGTGGTAGGGTCAGGTTTGATCCTGACCGTATATTGATGAGTGGAGGAGCTACAGGTGCAAATGAGCTAATCATGTTCTGTTTGGCTGATCCCGGTGATGCTTTTATGGTTCCCACCCCTTATTATCCAGCGTATGTACCCTCACTTTCATAATATATTTATATCTATGTTTCATTCAATGTATGCACACTACTTAACACACCCATCAAAACTTTTAAAGTGGATAATAATAAAAGCAAGCAGAAAGTGTAAGAACTATGTTGTTTTGATTAAAGGGGCACCCCAGTGGCTTCATTAAAGTGCCATCCAGGAATATTCTTGTACAAAATTATAGTTTTAACAATTGAATCTAGTCATATCTTCCCTTGTCCATGACTATATAGTAATATTGTTATAATTTGTAGAGTTATAACAAAAAACAAAATATGAGTTTTCAGCCCCAAAAAAGAACAATATCAAGTATGAAGAATAACTATAAAAAGTAATTTGTGGATCTTCCCTGAATAATGTTCTAACATAACAATCAAACTAATAGTGTCCAACTAAAACAAAAAATTGACAAGTACTGCATTCTTTTTAACTTATTATTAGGAATGGGTGGTTTTGTAGTTTAATTTGAGGTAAATTATGAACAGTTGATTCATAGTCAACTCGTCCTTCACCAACAAGGGAGTGCGTCAACTTCTGCAACTTCCCATTTATGGGAACGATAATTAACAGGATTCAAACTGAAAAATTCAAACATTATCTGATTCAATAAGTTAGGTCAAGCTTTCACATTCAAAAATAATGAATTCTATTAAATGCTTCAAAAGACACTCGTTAAGAAAAATAATAAATAAGCTTTACAACTTACTCATAAATAACTAAGTTATTGCACAAGTGCTACTTATTAATAATCATAATGATAATCGCAATTCTTATTTACTGTTCTTTTTTATAATTGATAAATGTATTTTAAGAAATTTGATTAACAGTAATGGATAATTTTATGATCTAAATAAGACTAAACAAGCATATTAATATATGCATAAAATCTAAAGCTTATTATTGAAGATGAAAATTCGAAGAACCTTAATGCTTTTTAAGCACTCGCATAGAAGTTAAACTTTGCTAGGCTGCTACTGCCTGAATAGTCAACAAGCATGCGTTGTGCATATATATATATATATATATATATATATATATATATATATATATATATATATATATATATATATTAGACACTCGATAAAATCCTAGTTGAGTGGACATTTGCCATTGACTTTTGAAATCATGACCACCTCATTACGGTCACCCTGTACTCAGACTGGAACATAATGCAACCAAATAGCCACACACTGATGTATGCCTGGGAATATTATTGTCCGATCAGACAACTTTACAAGGCAAATTCCAACTTTTGTTAAAGAAATTTCATGGCATGTGGGCTAGCATGTGCTTTCAAAGGACCAAATATTTATAATACTGCCTTTAGAATAATTTGCATAAATTGTCAAATTTTCATAGAGCTACGGTCAATTATTCGTCAGAAAAAGGAATGAATTTTAATGTTTTTCTTAGCCTTTTACCAATATGTAGAAAAATCTCCTGTCAACTTTGAACCAAAGAATTCTAGCCTCTTCTTTGACCAACGCAGTCACTGTTCAAACAATATTAATTGTGGTCCATACCATATGCCTAATTGAGAAGTCGCAGAGTTTAATTAACCATCAAGTCATCAATGTTTAATCACGTGTATAGTGACACAATAATGACATATGTTTAATTTGACTAATAAATATATTTCGCATATGTTTTAATTTTAATGCAGATTCGTACGTGACTTATGTTGGAGAACTAGAGCGCAACTAGTTCCCGTCCACTGTGACAGCTCCAACAACTTCAAGATAACAAGGGAAGCTCTCGAATCAGCTTATAACAAAGCACAAGAGAGTAACATCAATGTGAAGGGGTTGATCATAACAAACCCATCAAACCCTTTGGGAACCACAGTGGACAGAGAAACACTGAAGAGCCTTGTGGGATTCATCAATGAGAAGAATATCCACTTAGTATGTGATGAAATCTATGCAGCCACTGTGTTCAGGACCCCAAATTTTGTGAGTGTCTCTGAAGTCATGCAAGAAATGGAGTGCAATAGTGACCTCATTCACATAATCTATAGTTTGTCCAAGGACATGGGGATGCCAGGGTTTAGAGTTGGCATAGTTTATTCATACAATGATGCTGTGGTTAACTGTGGCCGCAAGATGTCAAGCTTTGGATTAGTCTCTTCACAGACACAACATTTTCTGGCTTCATTACTTTCAGATGACAAATTTGTGGACAAGTTTCTTGCTGAGAGTTCGAGAAGGTTGGCTAAAAGGCACAATGTATTCACAAAGGGGCTTGAAAAAGTTAACATTACTTGCTTGCCAAGTAATGCAGGACTTTTCTGTTGGATGAACTTGAGGAGTTTGCTGAAGGAACAAACATTTGAAGATGAGATGAAGCAGTGGCGTGTGATCATCAATGAGGTGAAGCTCAATGTGTCACCAGGGTCATCTTTCAACTGCTCCGAGCCTGGCTGGTATAGGGTTTGCTTTGCTAACATGGATGATGAGACTGTGGAGGTTGCACTGAACAGGATTCGAGCATTTGTTGGGAAAGAAACTGGGAAAAGGGTTGAAATGAAACGTTGGAAAAGCAACCTCAGGCTCAGCTTCAACTCTAGAAGGTGTGATGAGAGTGTTATGTCACCTCACATGATGTCTCCTCATTCACCAATGCCTCACTCACCCCTTGTTCGAGCCACTTATTAATTCGGACCAGAATTTGCCATAAGAAATTGCATATCTTATTTCAAGTGTAACTGTAAGATGCCTGATATGTCTAGCTATCACTATTTTTTTATCCATTTATTTTTATGCTCGAAACTTTCTAATGGGATTATTGGAGTAAAATGTATGTTAAACTATTTATGTCTGTATGTTGTCCTATACATGGACAGCTGATCGTAGTTAGGTAACTGAAATGATTTGTGCAATTGAAGTGATATATATTACGATAATGGAGGATGTTCTATTATATTCTATGAAATTATCTTGGCTACTTTATTTTAATTTACTAGAATAATTCATTTTTCGTTTCAACATAGATGTACAATTGTATTAAGAATAAGCGTTATTTCGTTTTGATAATGACTCAATCATACAATTAATCTGGGTTAGACCGAGATGGAAAACCTTGCAATAGTTTATCATGCAAGATATAAATTTACGAATTTGTGCAGCGTGATAAGATCCCTTATAGAATTGAAAATTAGTTGAATAATCAATGTATTATTCAAATTTATGTGACATCATTTTGCATGCGCGGCTAGATTAGTTCCACGAATATATGCCGAAACCGAAGGCATGGAGAGTGACAGAAACGGATATATATATGCCTCGTCATGTAGGCTTGCTATTGGTCATGGTGATTAGACTATTTCATATTTGAAGTCACTATGTGTCGTCAGCTTGAGAGCACTAATGCAATACGAACCTGTAACTTTCTTACTTATTCTATGTCCACAATCCACTTCTACTCAACTAACCTAACAATGTTCCCACTCTCAGAATTTTAAATCAAAGTATAGTTTCTTATCTAATTATCATTTCATTGGACGCACTGCTCATTGTATATACGATTATAAAGAGATCATGACCTCATATTTTAGCAAAACTAACAGCTTGGAATGATCTAACAAGAATTTTGTCTTAATTAACCAAAACACTTTGTATATTATAACTTTAATTAATTGCACGTACATATTTGTATGTTTGTTTGCAATTTGCAATCATTTTCCTGGAGTACGTGATTGCATGAAGTGCTCAAGAAATTTCCCCAGTAAAGAAGGTTTTCCAATCCTAGTGAGTAGGTTACAACTGGATAGATGCCTTTATTATTTGGTCGGACGTGCATTTAATAAAGGGTCATTGTAAATTTGTAACTTTCAGTTGAGGTCACTTTCCACCATGACAAGGGGGACAAACAGTGACCCACACACCATGGAAAATATTTCAGTGTCTACACTTAACATTGAGTTGCATGTCTAAATACAACTTGTCCTTCCCGGTAACCAAACCGACCCTTTGCTCTGGATATGATATATAATTGGTACACCTTGGAAAATTATATTGTTCTGACCTGCAGGGACTTGACTTGTTTGGGAGCTTTTCTTGCCGTCTGGGACATTGCTGTTCTTCGGATAATGATCTTAGTACAAAGATAATTGCATCATAGTTATTGGTGATTAACTGGTATGAAAAATGCTAGAGAGCCATAAACTTTACCAAAGTTTAGTTGCCAGAATGACATGACATGATTATTTATCGTTACATTAATAAGTAGATTATACCACTTTATTTAATTCCATTTCATTCCATATCATTTTATTTCATTCAACAACCACCTTAATTAAGGTAATTTTAACTCGTAGCATTGCTCAACTGTTCTTGAAAGTGATCTTACAGAAAAGTAGTATGCACTAAGAGAATTGCATCATATTGGTAATGTATATATGTGCCTACTTGAAAGTGATCTTACTTAACCAGAGCATGCAAAAAGATATTTGCAGCATATAGGTCAACTGGCGTTTCTTGTCGACAGTGATCTGGCCGACAAAATAGAAGTCGAAAGTTCCAGTTGATTTATACTGTTTGGTTCGCATTCTTCTCAGTGGAATAAGAATGTTTTTCAATGATAAATTTTAGGTACTATTTTAGACTATATGCGGGACGCGTGTAAATAATTGGAATTTTAGTTATATTTCTAATGAATATTAGGGGTGTCTGTAGATTAGGTTGGGTGGGTTTGGGGAGTTTTTTTGACCCAATCCACTCATTCAATTAATGGGTTAGGTTGAAAACATTTTTTCTTTTAACTCGACCCAACCCAATCTATTCATAAGTAGGTTGGGTTAGGTCAAACTTGTGGGTTCAATATGTTAAAAAAAAAAATTTTTCTATTTAAATATGTCAAAATATATAGTCAAATACAAGTCTCTTAATAAACATAATAGCGATACTATAAGTCTCAATATGCATAAATTTAAAAGAGCATACATAAGTTCAAGAAAATATTCATAAATCTTAGAAGTTTTTAAGAAAACATACAAATCCTAAAAACTTTCTAGATAGCATACATAAGTCATGATAGTTTTTAAAAAAGCATGCATAAGTTCTTAAGACATAACAAAATATATGAGCTAGTTGAAGCCAGTGTCATCACATACAGCATATAGCATGTAGCATGGCATTGTCTTTTTAGAAGAAATTATCTCTTGTAAGTTACCCCCTGCCAAAAACAATAAAAAGACACCATTATATTAAGCTATAGATAAGGTAAGTCTTATTGGAAGCTAAATACAATGGGTAAAAACATAATCTTCACACAAGTTTAACACACCTAAAAAAAAGGATGGGCTACGTCAGGTTTGGGTTGGATTGTATGGGTTAAAATTTTTTAAACCCACAACTCAACCCATACTTCTTGGATTACTTTGTGGGTTGATTTGAGTTAAAACCTATGGGTTTATAGGTTGGTCTGACCTAATGGAGATCTCTAATGAATATAGTGAAAGTGATAAGTAATTAATAATGAATAATAAATCATTTTACCATATTAATTAACAAAATAATTGAAATTCTGAATTATTAATATATAATTTCACATATTTTTCTATAAGCAAATTCACCATTAATATAATTGAAATCCTCACTTGTTGCTTTGAAGGCTTTTGATCTATCTAGTTAGGTGGTTAAAGATTGGTTTTCAGTGCATAATTAGCTATGATATATAGATCAGGGAACTCTCTGGTTTCTTGTGCAATGGTCATAGGGTTTGGGGCTATTTATATTGTGGTTATCTTGTTGCAGATTTATTGTGGGAGCATGTTAGTTGTGGTGTATACAGGGGATCGGTATCATTACATAGCTCTTAGTTTTTCTTGTGCTCCTCACTTGGATTATGTGGGTTGAGCGACTTGCATGGACTCATCGAAAAAAGAAAATAATTGAAATCCTCACTTATTTATATATAAATTTTTGGTTTAATTAATCTATAAGTCTATATAGTTTAGTTCAGTTTTTACTTTGGTCCTTACAATTTAAAAGTTTTTAATCTTGTTCCTATATTAAACAAATTTTTGTAAGCAAGTCCCTATAGCAATCTATTATGATAAAATTTTGTGTTAAATTGAATAAATTTTTTGAATAAGTTTAGAAGTTTTTGTAATAATGAATTACTCCACGGACTTGATTAGAAAATTTTATTCAATATAGAGGCCTAACTAAAGACTTTTGAATTATAAGTACCTAATTGAAAATTAAGTCAAATTATAAAGACATGTAAATTAATTAAACCTAATTCTTCATATGTTAAAATAAGTGTCTAAAAAAATTATATTCAAATAATACTACTATAATGAAATAGTGAAAAATTTTGTTCCTGAAACATTTTTATAGAAAATAAGATTTTTCTTATTTTCGTCAAAATTCTTTTACACTTTCCAAAATGTAAACCAAACCGGCACCTAACAGGTACAATGATCGCTTGATTTTATTTTTTTCTTAAGCAACAAATTCCCCTTCTAACAAGCACTGTAGAGTTTACCAAAGGAAAAATAATCTTATTTATTCATGTCAATAAGAAGACATTATCTCGTTGTTCGAGCTCAGACTATAAAAGTAAAGTTGGGATGAAGTTTTGATTGTAATTCCAATGTAAAAAAAATAAGCGAGACTCTTTCTCATGAGAATCTTTAAATACTAACTTTGATGTCAAGATTTAGATTAGCTCTAAAAAATCTGAAATTTTTTTGGGAATTAATTTTTCTAGTGATATGGGAGAGTAACACGCTATCTTATACCCACCATTGAATATATGAAGAGTGAAGTTTACAGTAGTAGATATTTATGATGGTCCAATAATAATCACAAAATAGATTTTAATATCATTTCATAACTTATCTCTTCCAAAAGTTTAAACTATTAACTAAAAACATATGAATAGTTTTATATCTCATTAAAAGTAGATCATTACTGCTTGTGCAGCATCACTTATTTTGGAGTTATGGATGCCTTAGCAATAAACTGCAGTTCAAGTGCTATCCGAATACTTCTCATAACATGCATCTGTATCCGAATACTTCTCGTGTATCAAGAAATCATATCGGAAGAAATTCAATAGATCGTGATAATATAACGTTTGGAGTAGTTCCTCTTTTTATCTAATGATGTTTTGCAGTAATGTTATTACTGAAGTACTGCTTGGAATCTCTTGGCTCAATGCTATTTCTATATATAATATATATTATCGAAGTCCTGAATTTATTAATGATTCAAGTCAGAAAACAGGAAGGGAGCCAAAAATTCAGGTGGCTTCTCATCCCATTAATCAGAACCAAAGTGAACAGCTGATTTAGCTAAACAATGAGCTGCCTCATTGCATGAACGAAAAACAAAACAATAATCAAAGGCCATAAACCAACTTGCATATAAGTATAAATGTCTTGAACTATAGAATCAGCATGAGATAGGTTGGAGCTTCCTATTAGAATTGAATAGACCTATCTCAACCCTAAAAATTAGTTTATGGAGGAAATGTTGCCTAAACTCTTATAAAAACTATTATGGCCATATTTCAAGTAATATGGGACTTAATTAAACACACCCATCTCACGTCTAAGATTGGACATCTGGAGTGTAAAGTCTATAGGACTAGATATCGGGTGGTGATTCAATATCAAACTCAGGATAGACTCTAATACTATTTTGACATTGAGTGGACCTAAGTCTTACATCCTTTAAAAATATGACAATTATAGCTTTTCTAAAAGTTTGGACAACCCTCCTCCATAAATTAGCTTTTAGGATTGAGTTATCCGCTTAATTTTAAGACTTCCATCAAAGATAATATCTTCTAGGTAATATAATATTTTTACCAAGTGATCATAATTATCAATGCAAGCTTTACTGTAACATCCCATTTTCATAAAAATACTTTGTAAAGTCACTCTTGTTTCTTTGGTTAATTAGTTGACTTGTGTAACAATAATTAATCAAGCAGTTAAACATTAAAGTAAGGCTACACATTAGTAATGGTAATCTCGAGTTTAATAAAAATAATATTAAATTTTAATAGATAAAGTTATTTGTATTAAGAATTGTAATAATAATAATGTAACTATAACAATGAATATAATAATAATTAAAAAATCAAGTCAATAACGTAAAAGACTTGACTAAAATCTATTAACGTAGTTATAGATTTTAGAAATAAAAGATAACGTTAGAAAAAAAAAAAAGAAAAAGAGTCTCTTTACATGGCTAGACTTCTAGAGGAAGTCCTCATCTAAATATACATAGTCAAGCGTAAGAAAATATAGGAGTCAAGATAGAGATTTAGGAATTTTGATGAAACAAAAAGTGAGAAGGAACTTAAAGTGAATGTAAGTGGAAGAAGAGAGAAGTAAACCAAAAAAAAAAAAAAAAGGCAAAAGTAAGAAATTGTATGGAAACTTGAAAGAGACATAAGAAAGAAATAGGAAATTACATACGAAATTACGCAAGAATGTATAAAAACGTCACAAGTGATACTTAGCAACTTAACTACCATGTCTTGGAAGTCTATACAAACATGGAGGCATGGGTAAACTAGAAACATAAGGAAAGACAAAGTGAAATTTCGTGAGAGAAGGCAAAGTGGAAAAAAGAAAAAGAAAAGGAATAGATAGAGAAGAGGTCGAGAAAGCGAAAGAGAAGAAAAAGAAAGAAAGAATTAGAGTCTTAGAGCTTGGCATGCGTACGCACCACTTTTTATTCTTGCAATAATTTTAAGATAAAAGATAAAGTTATTTGTGAAATAAAATTATGGCTACAATTATTTGCTCATTCTTATTAAATTATTATCAATTTTATTTGCTGCTCTTCTATATTAAAGTTACTCATTATTATTTATTATTGCAACTTATTTATCGTTCCCTTATATCTATGTTACTCATTATTTATAGCAAGTTATTTTATTTATTGTTCTTTTATTTTACTTTAAAATTATTATGAGTTAATTTTTTGTTAAGCTCATTATTATGACTGTTTATGTAAGATATTAATTATGTATAATTTTCTTATCTGAATGATGTTAAAGAATAAATTTACTTGGATAATGTATTGTTATGTATGTTAAGAATTTATATATGATGACAAATATATGAATTAAAAAAATAATATTTAAGATTTGCAGTTAATTGTAAAGAAGACAGTAGGATATATATATATTTATATTAATTACCTTGATTAGTGTGGTGTAATGATCTTATTTTGTTGTCACAATGTTATAAGTAATATCAGAGTAAAAAATTCCCTATAAAAAGGCCTTTGACTATTTGTGAGACAAGCAGACTAAAGAAATGATAGAATTAAAGCAAAGATATTGTAATACATATAATATTAGCTTATTATGTTGCATGTAGAGTTACATTAGAATGGCCTATTTTTATCATTCATGATATTATGTCCTAATATGTGACTATATGAGATTTTCAATATGACACAATAGTTGTGTAGTATTTTTGTGCTAAGACACAACTAAAATCAACCACAGTTCAAATATTTTAGAATTACTCATATTTTGCTAAGAATTTTTGGTTCTCATTTTATTTTTAATAGTTTCATGTTAGTCAAATAATACTCCAGAAGGAGGTTGACTCATTCGTTTGCTAAAAATATATAGAATTTTATTTAAATAAATTATAGTTTATTTAACTAGTTTATAAATGCTTAATTCATAATCAGTAATACTTTGATGTATTTATATATTTTAATATTCAGTTAACCTTAAACTTTTTGTGTAAATTCATGCCAATAGTTTTTGTACGGACAGGTGTTACATTTACTCCATCTATCTTTATATATCATTATTAATTCCAGTATATAGCACCTCATAGTTTTTCCGAGACTAGTCTTTAATTTTATTTCACTTCTACCATCTATTTAACAGTCATTGTTAATTTTCCGAAAAATATTAATAAACTTCAGAAAATCTCCTTTGAAAACCTTACTTCGTTTTCTAAATTGATTTACACATCTACTTAGACTTTATGTTCTCAATACATTATTTCTAAAAGGCCTAGTGTATTCAATATGTCCAGGAACTAAATTTATCCGAAAATCTTAATTTGGTCATTTCATGTTTACAAATGTTTTTAACATTTTTTTTTCATGTAAAAATTCCTTCCTTTTGAAGTATATATGATCCTGCAGGAAGATCTACAACTGCTATTACCAAGTTACCAACTTTGTTTTTAATAAATTCTTCTTTGCTATAATATGAATATCCGTGCCTCATGTCAAAAAAAAGAAAAGAAAAATGAAAAACAAAGAAATCCATGCTTGAGTTGATTCCTAACTGAGAAAATGAAGGGTACCGACTCGTCTTTCTTTCTTTCTTTCTTTTAGTCTTTTTTTTTTTTGTGCTCTATCTATAACCTCTAGTTTGGATATGAGTTTCTTTGTGTATATCGCGCAAGCTAGATTGGTTCCTTTTCCACCAAAATTAAATTTAGTTTATTAATTTTATTAGAGATATTTTGTCCTCCTTCTTTGTATTTCATACGTTTTTAGATGCGTTGATCAAATTACCTATACGTTATTAGATACACTAACTGATGAAGTTGCCAATCTCAACAGCATTTGGTGAAATAGTGGATTGTTTGTGTTTTGATTTAGCTTTAATCATTTTATCAAGATTGATATTTTAGATGTTTATCTCTCTGGTGTTTCTGTATTTTTGCGTTGATTTTTGGTTTAGATGTTTCAAGGACTGCTTATCCCACAAGCCTCCGTTAACACGATGATTATATCTTTAATTTTATTTGACTATTGTTATTTTCTTTTGACCTAGAAATTTATATGACCACTCTATCGTCTCGGCTGGGTTTATGATCTCCTATCTATATCCCTACCTACTAACCAGCTAGCAGTGTGCAGGTAAATGAAACGTGGCATTCTCCCAGCCGTTAAAAAATCTTTTTTTTAATATTTTTGTCATTGCCGTTAAAAAGTCTCAAAAGTCATAATGCGATGAAGCCTAGTTCAAAATTTCCAATCCAACCGAAAGGCCCTTGCGATTTTTATTCTCCCCTTTTATCATGATTCTAGCCTAATTATTGGAGTTACTCCAAGAATCTTTTTGAAACAAAAGTTTAGAGAGACAAAAGAATTTATTCTGTTTTTAGGATTAGGATACACGTTGTAAGAGATCTTTTATCAGAACCCCTCTTCGAAGCAAGAGGGAAAAGACTCTAAATTTTGTATTCAAATTCTCAACTGTGAGTTACAAATGATAGTTGTAGTTTATTTATGAATAATTGGAATGTGTTTCAAAATAGGCCCAAAGGCCATAATCCTAAATGGTACAGTCAAACCCTATTTACAGAAAGTCCGAGGCCTAAGTCAAAAGTTGTTGGAAGTAGCTCCACAGAAATCACCTTTAGTTACAAGAACATTAATTCCAGATTCTGTAACGTCCGGAGCTAAATTCTGTAATATATGCAAATCATTACAAATTTGAGATCGTTATCCAAGGATCTCGAAAATCCATTATTATTCAAAGTCTGTATAAATAACAAGGCTTTCCTATGAAATAAGTATGCTTATTTTTTATCCTAAACTCGTACTTCATACTCTGACTAACTTGATTATCGGAATCCTTGCAGGTACCTCCTTGTCTTCCGTCATGTGTAGCCAACCACCCACCGTGTATAGCATCTCAAGTGCCCCAAATTCAGTTCAAAAATCCAACTTTCAAGGAATTAGAGCCATGCTTCCAAGCATTGGCGCCGTCTGTGGGGAACACTAGTCATTGCACTCAAGTTAACAACCATGTCTATTCACCGTCGGTAGGAAGTTGCAGTGGCCCACGGCCTTGTAAACCAAACACAACCATCCCTGTAAGAGCAAGAAATGTGTCAAAATCAGCATTTGACACTGGAAATTGGCGTTATGCTATCGCACCATCTTTGGAGCAACCAAGGAACCCCTTAGCATCTAAAGTAGGACGAGCGCCTCGGGACCCAATCCCATATGAAGTCATAGTTTCAATAATGAAGGAGCTAGCTGAATGGATCCAGGAGCTGGAACAAATAAGAGGAGATGGAAAATGGGATCAGAAGGAAAATCATCACTGAGTTCGAAATCATGACAAATTGCACCAGTATTGAGCTCAGCAATATGACTAAGGACAAAGCTTTCGAAACGACGACCAACATTGGGAGAAGGAACCTATGTACGTCGAGGAACCTTGCAATGAGTATTCCCGCTACATTGAGAATACCGAATTTCATCCACCTCGGGCAAAGTATTTTGACCACCAACCTAGGTATCATCTGAAACATAATGATGAGGATGATGATGATGATGATGAAATACCCTTCTTGGATTATATAATGACTGTTAAGCTCTTGAGAGGGTTTAAGCCTCCAACCGATATGGAGCCTTATGATGAGAGTTCTGATCCATAAGAACTTGTGGATGTCTTCGAGTTCAAAATGACGTTAGTTGGAGCCATAAGATGTAGAGCCTTCTCGATTACATTGAAGAAGGCGGCACTGAAGTGGTTCAACTCTTTACCGTCAAGATCCATCAATAAGTTCTCTAACTTACAATCTTATTTTCTAGCTCAATTCATGACTCGCAGGTTTAAACCTAAGCCCATCACTAGCCTTCTGGGACTATTGCAACGACAAGGAAAGCCACTCAGAGATTTCCTTGAGCAATTCAATGTAAAAACATTGTTAGTGGAGGAGTTAAAAACTCAAGCTGTAGTACTCACACTGTTGAATGGGCTCTGACCTGGAGCATTTAAAGATTGCCTCTCCAAGTGGCCAAGAAAAACTATGGACAAGATCCAAGTTTGGGCAGAGAGGTATATTTAACTTGAGGAGACACAAACAGCCATGGCAAACTCGACAAAAAACCAAGCCGAGAAGAAATCTGGTCAATAGCATGAAGAACGTCAAAAGAAAGAGCCTAGGGCACCAAAGTGTTGGAAGGTTTCATGATTCTACTTCCATCAATATGTCCTTAGTTGATTTATACTAAGGAGTCAGGCATGCGGAGAGATTTCCAAAGCCAAAGGTGATCCGAGTAAGGGTCAACACTAATAGGTCCCTATTTTGCAAGTACCAAATGGTTTTGGACATAAGACAAAAGACTGCTATAATCTTTGGGATGCTGTAGAGCAGTTGACTCAGGAAGAAAGGTTGACGAGGTACATCACCTCCTAATGAAGCCCAAGAAAAAGAATAGCCTCCCCAATGAAGGATAATGAAAGGAGGAACCCTTGATCACAGAAGGTCTTGGACGAAATCCGAGATTATGAAAATCGAGAAGATAAACTAATCACAAGAAACATCAATGCCATAGATGGAGGATTCATGGGAAGTGGAGTTACCAAATTAGCCTGCAAAAAGCATCTTCAAGAGGTTTTGAACCTATCTGCAGCAAAAATGAAGAAAGTTCACAAGCTATCCACCACACCCAAAATTGTGTTTTCCAGTTCCACTTTGGAGGATGTAGTACCTGGACATGATGACCCTATGGTCATTTCGGCGAAGATAGTCAACGCGGAGGTTAAATGGGTTTTTATCGACTAGGGAAGCTCAGTAGATATTATTTTCTAATATGCTTTCAACAAACTCGGGTTGAATAACTCCAATCTTTAGAGTTATAAGGAAGAACTTGTAGGTTTCTTTGGAGAAAAGGTGTATCTAGACGGCTTTGTTACTCTGCATGTGACTCTAACTAACTGACCTAAAACTCGAACAGTCAAGGTCAACTTTTTGGTCGTCGATTGTCCCTCAGCATATAATGTCATCCTAGGAAGGCCAACTTTGAACAAAATTGGAGCTATTGTTTCAATGTCTTATTTAACAATGAAATTCTTTACTGATGATTGGGAAATAGCTACCATAAGGGTCGATCAAGTTGCAGCTCGTAAATGTTATAACGTAAGCTTGGAAATTATCAAGAAGAAGGAAAATGAAAGACCTCCGAGTTTCTCAAACATCATGTTAATTGACCTTGATGTCCAAGGACAGCATGAGGCAAAGCGGCTTCAACCTGATGGGGAAATCGAAGAAATTCAAATCGGGCCGGAAGTCTTTCACACGAATTGAATAAACAAAAGCCTATTGGTCCACCTTAAAGAGAAGCTTGTAGCTTTCTTAAGGGAGAATGTGGAGTCTGTCAATATTTCCTAACGTTCGCCCTGTGGCCCAAAAAAAAGGAAAATGAGCTCAGATAAAGCATAAGAAGTTCATAAGCAAGTTCAAGCTTTGTTAGATGCAAGATTCATCAGAGAAGTGACATATCCGACTTGGCTGTCAAGTATGGTTATGGTTAAGAAGTCAAATGGGAAGTGGCAAATATGTGTCAATTATACCAACATCAACAAAGCTTGCCCAAAAGATTCTTACCCTTTATGAAGTATTGATGGATTGGTTGATGCGATGTTCGGATTCCGATTTCCTTCTTTTTTGGATGCATACTTGGGATATGATCAAATCCCAATGCATCCGTTGGATGAGGAAAAAATCACGTTCATTACCCCAATTGGCAATTATTGTTATAAAGTAATGCCCGTTAGGTTGAAAATGGCAAGAGCTACGTATTAGAGATTGATGAACAAAATTTTTGCCAAACACATTGGAGCTTTGATGGAAGTCTATATAGACGATATGCTAGTAAAAACACAAGCAGAAGAAGAGCTCCTGTCAAATTTGAAAACTGTGTTCGAATGCTTACGAAACTATAGGATGAGGTTGAACCTTCAAAAATGCGTTTTTGGTATCGAAGCCAATAAATTTTTTGGCTCTATGCTCATACATCGAGGAATTGAGGCAAATCCCGATAGATGTAAGGCAATCCTGGAGATGAAAAGTTCGACTTTTGTAAAGAACGTTTATCACTTGACTGGGACAATAGCGTCCCTTTCTAGATTTTTAGTAGCTGCAACTCAAAAGGCATCTCCCTTTTTTACGTTATTGAAGAAAGAGAATAATTTTAAATGGACGCCAGAGTGCAAAGGCGCATTCCAAGAGTTTAAGAATTATTTGATGAGCCCTCCGATTTTGTGCAAACTCGAAGTTAGCAGCTTGCTTGTTTTGTATCTTTTGGTAAGTGACTCGGCTATAGCCTGCATTTTAATCAGAGAAGATGCGAAGCAGCAATTCCCTGTAGATTTCATCAGCAAAACTTTGCAAGGGGCAGAAATATGGTATCAAATCTGGAGAAAGTAGCTCTAGCCTTAGTTTTTGTGGCTTGACGTCTCCGACAATATTTTCAAGCTCACACCATTGTGGTCAGGGCAGACCAATTGATTCGACAAGTGCTTCAAAAACCATATCTTGCTGGGAGAATGGTGGCATAGGCAGTCGAGCTATCCGAGTTTGACATACAATATAAATCTCGAACAGCAATAAAAGCTCAAGCCCTGGTAGATTTTCTCGTGGAAATTGTGGATGAAGAAGAAATTTGGGATCTTAGTTAGATGTTGTATATGTATGGAGCTTCGAGCACCAAAGGCTGTGGAGCCAGAATCGTTTTAGAAAGAGAAGGTGACATCATAATTGAAATGTCCATCAAGTTTGACTTTCTGGTCTCCAATAAGCAAGCTGAATACGAAGCATTAATAACCGAACTTCAACTTGCTATTGATGTCGGGGTTACCAGACTTACGATTTGTAGTGATTTCCAGATCATAACATCCCAGATAACTGGAACATATCAAGCTAAGGATCCCTTCAGCTTGTATTTCCTGGATTGCCTTTGCCATTGATAGTACCTCGATGACTGCCGTGTAAGGAGGTAGTGGCACTAGTTAGTGTTCTTCCTTCTTCAACCTTCCCTTCTCTCCATCGCCTAGTTCTGACAAGGGAAGCAGTCACATGATTTCCTTTGCCCTTTCTTTCTCTCTGCCGCTCAGATCCGATCGTTGGAGCAATTGTGCTATTTCCTTTGATGGTAAAATTTCTTATTCATTCTTGATTTCTTGATTTGTTGTTGTTGAACCTTCCAAGGATTTGGCTTCTTGAACCCTAATGCCAAGAACAGAATTCTTTTCTTAATCTGTTGAGGTTGGGATATTTATACTGACACTAATTATCAATTATGCTATTTTCTTCCTATATTCCATACTTCGATCCATAGAAGCATTTTGTGTCCCTCGTTGTTTTGTTAATTTCTCTAGTTATTTGAGTTGTTTCTGCTAGTGTTTTCTTTATTGTAGAGTCTCTTGATGGAAGCACCAAATTTTAGAATCCCTTTTAGGGTCAGGAAAAAAGACTCCAAATTCTCTATCCGAATCTCAACTATAATTTACAAATGATAGTAATAACTTATTTATTCCCAAATTGGTTGGTATATATCAGCTTTCAAGTGAGTTTTTCCAAAACTCAATCGACGGCAATATTTTCTTCGTATTAGATCTTTGTATTGAATGTAGTTTTTTGTCAAAAGCGAGAATATTTCTCCGTAATAAACATTAATATATCTCCATTTATATATTAAATTAATATTTTTTTATCAATTAACTTAAGAATAATGTTACAAAATAAGGAAAAAAATATTAAAATGACATGGTAATTTCTTAAATTATTATTAAATATTAGCATAAAATTGCTTTATACTGAAAATCAATGAAACTATTCTGTTTAAAATATCCTACCATTTTTTTGAGATGAAAAGATACCCTACCATTGAAAAAAAGAAAGTGTGCATTTAATCAAAATATAAATCCAAAAATATTCGATCACATTCATAGAGAACCTTTTGTACGGTAAGTCTAGCTAATGAAAAAATTATCGTTTGTGTTCATCCTCACTGTTACTGCATCGATGTGGACTCAACTACTTGCTGCATCAACAGCTAGAAAAGCGAAAACCCTTGACGCTTTCATTTATTTATATTAGTCACTATACTGATGGATATATTCTCCATTAAGGATAAGTATCGTACGTGTCTGCTTGTTCTTCATGATTCATGCATGTATATGCGTATATATCTGCGGTTCTTCAATACGGAACTTTAGTTAGGATTCACCTATTGCTTGCACGTATATTCAACACTGACAAGCCGCTTTTACTACTTTATAGGCAGCTTTTGCACAATCCCTTTTCCCTCAATTATTAATATTTAAAATTCACTATATCTCAATTAATTTAATTTGTCAAATTGACAAGGATAAAATATTTTTAAAATTAATTTTTTTTATTTATTAGATTCAAAATTAAAACCTTACTTAAATAAATAAATAAATATCAAATTATTTGAATCAATCAAATATTAATATACTTTTTCCATATATAATCTCATATATTCATATATTAATAAATTTTTAATGAGTCCTTTATAATATGACCGGCAAATCAATATATCATTATATTTATCTTTTCTCCAAAAGATAGCACCCATTAAGAAGTAGAGACGTATAACACCTCAAAAAAAAAAAAAAAAGAAAGAAAAGAAAAAGAAGTAGAGACATATAAAATTAATATTATAATTATAACAAAACTTGAGAAAAATAATAATAAATTACTAAATATTTAAAATTCAAGCAGGTAAATTATTAAATGTTAAACAATAATTTGGACAAATTTTATAATTACAGAAAATAATTTGTAATTAATTAAGAAATCTTTCCGATAATGATTTTTATAGAGTTTCAATTTTCGTCCATCTGTAAGAACTTTAATTCATTTATTATTATATTTAACTCTTATTAGTTATGAAGGTTTTTTATATTATAAGAATGTTTAAATCAGAAACGTGTTTGCATGTATTAAAAATAAAATTAAGTAAAACTTCAACATTTGAATTAGGGAGAGGTATTAGTAATTTTACTAATTTATTTATTTTTATCTTTACTTTTGCTAACTTGAAACTGCCGGATATTTCCTGCCATAAATATGTGAATTTGTTCATTTTTATTTTTCCTTGATTTTGTTTACGTTATTGGAATGATAAAGCGGACAAAGACTAATGATCAACTCGCCGACCAAATCATCTAGTCAATTCCATACATACCATCAGTGACGTGGTATGATTAAACAATGTAATTAAAAGGTTTAATTCTGCCTAACCCACGCTTAACGGTGTTGAAATTGGAAGAAGGCATTTTGACAATGTGTTCTTCTGATATATATATATTCTCACACTCTGATGTCTTTTCAATTAAATTCTTCACTAACATTCTTGAAACCATGGAAAGTAAAAAATAAGTGATCAAAGTCTTCTTTTGTGTACTGAATATTTTAGAAGGGAGAACATGTGCAACCTCCAGACAAAGTTCAAATCTAAAAATATTAAATCAGAATCTGTACAGCAATAGTACACTTAGTTAATCACATGCATTTGCTTTGTATTGTACAAGAAGTACAAACAGTGGGAGGGTTGGCTTCATGTGGATTGAGGAATACAAAAGCTAAGATGACCTGCCACCTTAAAAAAGCTAAGGTGGTGCTTTGGTCATTCTATCTTTATTGGTAAGAAGTAAAAACAAAAAGAGATTGAGATAGAGGGGATTATTACTTTAATTGTACACCACTAACTAATATTGTATTAGAATATAAGCATAGATCTGATAGATAGGCTTGAACCACACCATGAAAAAATAATCAAAACAAATTATTATGATTCTATTAGCAGAAAATTCCATAAGCTACCTTGCTTCCCAATAAGCTAGAATATTGAGGCTAAATAGCTCAGCAAGCACATTAGAAAAAGAAACGATGATGATGATGATAACTAAGACCGGCCATTTACAACATGTGGACCATGAAACATCAATCATACAATAGAAATGTACCGATAGGACCAAAAGAATCCCATAAGTGAGTGACCTTGGTTTTTCACTTTTCACTTCATATTTGCAAAAATGCAGGGAAGGACAGGGCTCTGAAAAAAGTCGTAAACTTTCATGACCCACCCTCAATATCTCAACCCCGTCATGTGGGTTTTTGTTTTCTTGGGGAGGGGGTACCTTGCTTTTCAGCCTCAATGTCCCACCTATGACAAAGGACATGACATTACCACACAATAGAAAAATAAAGTTACACCTTTTTTATGGCTTGAAATGGCGGTGGATGTGGTTACCCACCACCACCATTTGACCATTTTGAAAGCATACGCTTAGATTGAATGTTTTCAATCTTTTTCACATAATTTTTCTTGACATAAGCACACAAACTAATTACAGATTCTATTGGTTTATACATTCATGCTACTATTAAGGCAAAAATATTATGAATTACATTTGTGTTCATTTCCAAAACAAATACCCCAAAATTTTATTCCTTCTCTCTAGACATTACTAATGTCTCAAAAACAAACTAAATGAGGCAACACCAAATTATATATACAAGGGAGTTTCTATCTTCTTGGTTGTGGCCTCCTATGCCTCACCAAAAGAGATTTGATATTCCATTACAAGCTGAGAAAGTTTTTTATTGCTTTCTCTCAAGTTTTATATCCTTGCTATTTAACAAATGACACAAGCATTAGGATTCTCTTCCATGCTCTGGGCATAGTAGTAAGTGGTCATATGGGGATTATATTGCCTATAAGCCCTGACCAGCTCCAAAACTGGGTCTGGGGGTGGGGCTGGTGCTGGCTCTTTCTTCTTCTCCTCCTTCTTCTCTTCTTTCTTCTCCTCTTCTTTCTTTGGTTCTTCTTTCTTCTCCTCTTCTTTCTTTGGTTCTTCCTTCTTCTCCTCTTCTTTCTTGCCTTCCTCCTTCTTTGCTTCTTCTTTCTTGGGCTCCTCTTTCTTCTCCGGCTCCTTTGCCGGTCCTACTGAGATTATATCCGTCAGCCAGTATTTGCGCAATTTGCTCACTACATTCACTGGATCTACAGTTCCTATTATTGTTAACTTCTTCGCCTTCATGTCCATGGAGATGGCATCGATCCCTACAAGGTTGTAGAAGTTGATGGTTAGGAGTTCTTTGCTTTAGAAAAATGGAATTCAAATGAACAATCCTCAAGGAGAACATGTTTCTCCATCTGAACACTGAATCATCAACTAACTATAAGTGTGGATAAGGCCAATCCAATCAGAGCAAACAAATCAAACAAGAGAAATCTTTTCCAGCAATTTAATTACTGCCAGAGTAGTTTATAAGTTAAGAATGTATACTTCTCGTCTTATAGTCTTTAAATGTGGAGGAGACCAATCCAATTAGAGCAAACAAATGACATATAAATTAAGAATGCATACCTCTTGTTTTATAAATCTATGGAGTTTTGAAATTATACTTAAAATGTTACTGTCATCTTTTGGCGGCAAAGTGTAACCATGGCATATTTAGTTAATGGTACCCTCTAAATTTGAAGTGTTATTGACCATCAAAATTTTCACTCAAACTCAGAGATATTATTCAATAAATTAGCAGTGGAAATTTGAAAGTAGACCAACAAAAATACTGCCACGGTAACTGAACTTAACTGAAAGTTGAAAGGAAAAAGGTTTAAGCAGAAATTTCTATTCGGGTCTTCGGGTCTTTTGATTAATTTTAGACACACCCCACATGTATTTTATTTTTCTATTAAACTCGCAACTCAATTTACCCGGTTTTCATTATTCAAGCCTGTCCAAGATTATTTTTTAATTTCATGCACGATATTACTATCAATAAAAGGTGGCACTTATAAGAGACACCATAAGATTCCTCTAATCTAGATTATATGATAAAAAATGTTATTTGTATTCAAGGTTGGGGACTCATTATCATTGGTTGGGAGGAAGACTAAAAAAAAGTGGGACCCACTCCCAACCAATAGTCAAGATATACCTTAATGAGTCCCATGAAATAAATCCCAATCATGAGTACACATAACACAACTGATATGCATATATGCTGGCTTGTGGTAGATATCTAAGTACTATAGAGAGGATGCAACAATCCACATCCCTTAGAAAACACGAAGACACATTTCAAAATATTTTAATATAGTGAAATGCTAACTAATATTTTAACCATAGGACATGGTGACATGCTAACTAATATCTCGGATAGTTGTCAATGATAGAAAGAAAAATAATCATTAGATAATATCAAATTAGTATATGTCCTCATCCTTATACCGAGATATGAGAGATACTCTGTAATAAAATGTCCCGAATATTTGATATGGTTATATATAGTGTAATAAACAAAATATGATTAGAATAGAGTGCTAAAACATTTTACAGGATCAAAATAAACAAGCTAAAATGACCATATAGATAAAGATGTTAGCTCAAATGTCACGTGCCCATGATCTTTAAGCTTTCATCATCTACCTTGTTACCTATCACTCTCCCAAACGTAGATCTTAAAACTCTCTACCATTCCCCCGATGTGGGCAACCTCAAATCAGCAATTGAGATATGAAAGTATCTATAGATTAGAGTGAACAATGATTTGTACCTGAAAGTGCCGAAACTGTTTTCAGGGCCTTCTGCTTGGCCTTGCCATCAGGCAAATCTAACTTCAATACAAATTTCTGCAAAAAGGGGGGAAAAGAAGCCAAAGAGTGATTAATTTAGCAATTAGCTCAGGTTCAACAAATCCTCAAGGAACCTTATCATGTGAAGAAATATTTACATAACAACACACAAAATCTGAACCATCCAAACATAAGTGACAAACTTTCCAAAAAGGTTCTCTATCATGCACTAACTAAAAGCTCTGTCACTTTTAGATACGAGAAAAGATAAAAATCTAATCCATCCCAAAGATATACACCCCAGATGTTGAATCAAATCCACAACCAGGAATCTGATTGAAGAGACATAGCAAAATTCATCATAGGCACTTACCCCGAATCTTTACACAAGGTGAAAACTTAAAAGAAAAGAAAGAGAAAAACATAAGAAAAGTAAAGATAGAAAGAAAAGCATAAAGTTCATGGAGGATCAATAGTGAATCAAAGTGAAGGATCCGTTTTAGAAAAAGAAGAACGAGAAAATGATCCAAAGGAGAATCAAAATAAGAAAGTGGGAATCATATACCTTCATTGTTTTTTTGTATGTGTTATGCAGGGATACTCTGAAGATCAAAGGCCAAGAAATGTGTATAGCTTAAAGAGAGAACTGAGAAGGAAAATGAAGTGTTAACTGGGAATTGTGGGGTGGGAGAGAAGAGACTGTGTAATACGAAATCGAATAAATGCTCTCTGATGGAAAAAATAGGAAGATGGGGTTGGAAGCCAGAAAATCCGAATCAAAACAAGGAATGCAGAATAAGAGAGAGAAAAGAAAAAGCTAGAGAGAGGGTATGTTTGAGAACGAAACAATGTACTACGTAGTAACATTAACATTTACACAAGAATATAATGTTGGATTTGGAGGGAGTGTAATGTAACAGGTGGGGAGTTAATAGGCCATGACGCACAGAGTGAACCCCTCTCTCTACTGACACCAAAGCGAAGAGCATCACTCACTCAATGAGCATAAGGTCTCACGCGATGCTGGTGAGCGTGTGACTTGGGTAGTTAAGGGCCACCACAGTGCTAAATTAGGGGCCATGAATTTTTTTTCTCCATTTTAATCAATTGCTTATAAAATATATGTTGGCACGCACACCAAAAAGGAAAAAAGAATGTTGGCACGAGGAGAAATCTATAGGAACTCTTAAAAGAGATTTTCTTTTTACTTTATATCATGCGAATTATTTCAATTTTTTTATTTTAGGATATCTCTATTGTTATTGATGTGAAATTAAAATGTTATGTGAAATAAGCATAATTCCACAGAATATTTTATAAGCATATAATAATTTTTTTAAGAATTATTTTCAATAAAATTTGATTTTATTTAAATAGATTATTATTTTTTGTTTTAATTATGGTTTTTTTTATCATATGTAACTAGAGTATATTGTGTTTATTAGTGTCGACTACGAAAAACTACTTTATTCTAAAAATACTTATGAATTTATCTCACTTAACATATATGAAAATTTAATCTCAGTCGGTTTGATAAATAAGTTAAAATTTTCAGATCAAACTTAATTAATTAGTTCTTGAACCTAACTTATTTAGCTACTAATAAATTGAGTTATGAGTAGTTTGTAAGTTGATTCAACTCACTTTAAAACTAATACAATATAATTTTCATTTGCTTTTATATTGGTATTGTGTAATTTAGCGAGACTACTATATTATTTCTTAAAAATTATACTTTGGATTAAAATTATAATCGTAGTATTAAAAGTTATGATGTTAAAAATATTTGTTATATATTTTTTTAACCAGAGAATATTCGTTATACTTTCAATGAATTAAAAATACAATATAAAAACTATAATTATTTCAGACGTAATAAATCCTCTCAGCATATTGAATATAACAACCATAACTTTTATATTTTAGAATAAAACTTCTTAAAGATGATATTGTACTCCGTTAAAATGGAAAGTGTCAAACTAGGCCCCTCACTTCTTTAATCAATTGCTTGAAATAAGTTCGAACAGTAAGATGCATCTAACAGTAAGATGCACCTACCCAAATGTGCACCAGACAGACACATTAGTGAATTTCACGTATGTAGGTTCAATAAACTGTTATAGTTGCCCAAAAGGCATCTTAGGTGAAGTTCACCTAAATGTATATCAGATACATACAACTGTAAATTTTACGGGCGGAAATAGAAACCACTGTTATGCCAGTCCAAGAAGATGCATCGGAGCTAATATAGGATTATTCGAAAATAAATATCAGGTACGGATATTATGCTACTCATCTTACTCCAAGGGTTATTTATGAAATCTTTTTATTATCAAATAAAATTGCTTTCCTCCATATTCGATTATCCTCACACCCTTACTATATATACAAAAGAAAACGATACAAAAAGGAGAGAATGTCTTATAGAAAACAACGTAAATTAGCTTCTTCCTTTTTTTTTTTTTTTGTAAAAAATCATGCGAACTTCTAGAGCACTCGCTAAAATAAACATCTTCCACGATTTCCATCATTGTTTAAATAATTTATAAAGCTATAATGTTAATTTGGTATCTGAAATTTAAGCATGAAAGTAGAATTGGAATTAGCATGAAATTAGAATTCTCAATTCCAATTTTAGAGAAATAATATTTTGACATAGTCTAATTCATACTCTGGGTCAATATACCACTCATCCATTATTGGATTGGTGTGTAACCCCCATTTAGATTGGATCCCACACCCATTCAATGATGGTTGGGTGGTATATCGGCCGGAGTATAAGATGGGCTATGTACAAAGAGAAATATTTGTATGGTCTGAAAATATCATGTGACTGTGCTCCCTGATCAATTATATCAGTGTATTTTATATGGAATCCATTATTAACACACAATCTCATGAATATGTACTTACATAATTGATCAGGAGCATAGGCACGTGGTGCTCCCGAACGATGTAAGAATTTCTTATGTACAAATAATGCATCTCCCAATTTTAATATTTGGAGCAGCATAAAGAATTAAAATTATAATTTCATAAACTAATTTTATAAAATTGTAAAAAAAAAAAAACTAAGATGTATGATTCTAAATTTTTAACCGGTACCCTATAAGTTTTCAATTCCAAAACTTATTAATTGCCTTTCTCTTCATTAAAGTTTCTATGATTATTTTTTTTATTTATTTGTAAGCAATCATATTTATAAAAACTATGATTTCTTTTAAAAAAATATAATAATTTTTTTTCTAAATGCTAATTTACTATTTTATCTATAAATAACTTTCACGAAATAAATATAATAAGAAATATTATTATAGTAAAAAATTATTGTATTTATTGTTTTTATTAATTTTAAATTTTGAATCACATATTTAAATAAAAAATTAGAATTAAATTTAAAAATATAATTCATATTCTAATTCCTTAACAAATTTAAATACAAAATTTAAGATTCTTAATGAATTTCAATTTTAAAAAAATTATAATTTTATACTAAAATTTCAGTTCCGCCGTTGAAATGGAATATAAGCGAACTTTTTATTTGGGCAATAAGCTAGTAGAAACAAGTAGTTAACTTGTCTATTTTATTAATTTAATGGGCATACGGGTTAATGAAGCATGTATTTTATTCTTCACAAATTGAACATATTAAGAAGCAGTATCTGTTGGCTTATAATTTTGTAATATCAGTGGCAATACTTTAAAAATCATAATGTTTTGGACTACAGATTTTCAAGTTGCCCATATATTTTACTCGTGCTAGCGTGATTATGTAGGATTCTTGCCCATATATTTTATTCGTGCTAGCGTGATTATGTAGGACTCTAGTTTTTCCCTAATATTTTCCGCCCTAACTTTGTATATTTGATTTTGAATATTCATATAAGCCAGACTGTCAATTAAAAGAGAAAAACTAAACAAAGATATAAGAATGCCTGCATATTGGCGTTAGTACATAATGTTGACATCTTAACCGCTGCAATACACTAAGTTTTGGAGAAATCTTACGACATTGTGAAGACTGTACCACAACCTATCTGAACTTTACACTCAGCATGACAGGTTCCAATAAATGCTACTCGGTACCTATTTAAAGACCATGACCACGTTTATCGCGAAAAAAGATTTGGTTTTATCTCACAAGGAAATTCAATTGTCAATAGGCAATAACTAAAGTTTGAATAACTTATTTCAAGTGAAGGTGTTGAAAAATATTTTTAAAACTGAAAGTGATCAGTGATACAGAAATAAATTATCAATTTAAGAATAACAAGTCGTTAAATTAAAACACGAAACCTGATTTTAAATTAGAAAGAATATACTAATTTTATGAAGAAATTGCATAACTCTCATATTTTTATAATTTAAAAAATAATCTTATGAGTTAACTTAAATAGATTAAATTTATAAAGATATTTTATGATTTAAAAAAGGGATGAAATAGTGTTTATCCGTACTTGATAAATAAACAAACAAATGTTTGAATACGAGAAGCAATGTTAGCTTGCCAATAAAAAAATGTTGCCTCAATTGTGTATGCATTTGTCTTTTGCATGAGAATATTTGTACTATGTAACATGTCCACTCATTGTGGGGTTTATTATTTCCTGGCCATAATTCTAAACTTCCAGGCCATATATCGCCAAACTTGACGCCAATTATTAACCACTAAATTTTTTAAAATATTATAACACAAACAAAAAAATTATTTGCAATAATAATAGAAAAAAAAAAGTACAGCATGATTATTTTAAGAAAATTGCATCCTGATCTTAATACTGTGCATCAATGAGCCCAAAATAGAAATTTGATATGTGCCACGTTAGGTGGGCCCTATGGCGGTGCCAGAATTATAGTCGTGTCATTTTCACTTTTTGTCAAGTGGGCGTAAAAGTAGAGTAGAGTATAGTATAAGATACCTCTGCCTCCCAAGAACATTCCTACGCTGGCGTAGTGGCGCGTGAGCGCGTGGAAAATCTTACACCTGTATGTTTCCGCAAGTGAGAGGGTGGTGTGTGTGGGTCCCAACGGTTGAACCGGGTTTTGACAAAGTTGGCGGGTGCCGTGGACTTTAGAGTCGCCGCCGGCTGCCGTCATGGTTATCTGCATGCATGCGCGACAGCCCACAGGTGTTTTCATTTTCTTTTTTCAACTTAGCTTGCTTGTAATTAATATTGTACATAGATTACTAGTGTTTGATTAGCTTAAGTAATTCCATACTTGGTTTTTTTAGTTAATGTCGCAAATTTGAATTTTGTAAATAAAAAATATGGATTTTGCTTGGCACTTGGTAAGATTTTAAAAGTGAAAAATTTTAAGATTTCAACGTATCTAATATATTGAAAACTTAAAAATTTTGTTTGTTCGAGCAAAACTTTTCACCATTGAAATCTTCACAGGTGTCCTAAGGACTTGTTAGCAAAACTCAAAAAAAAAAATGGTATTGAAAAAGTTTTATTGTTAAAATAGGTCAATTCTACTCAAATAAAATTAATTTGAGTTTAATAGGCTTTGGATGTTAATAATTTGGAAAAAAGAAATTAAAAATAAATTCTCTCATATCCAAATCTTATATAATTTTAGAGTTTAATTTATATATATTAATAATATAAAATTTTTTTATATAATTAATTAATTATGTCATTCTATTTATATGATCATTCAAGTAGTAAATATAAAACTCAACTATATTTACTAATAAGATAAGATATAATTAGATAATAATATGATAAAAATTCTATATTTAAATTAAACTAATAATCTTATTACATATAAATTTTCATCTCCCATCAAAAAGGTGAGCCATAAATAGCAGCACATTCGAAAATATTATCAACAGTTAAAATTTGTACATAACAATAGTAAAAATTCTGTTTTCATACCTGTAGGTGTGTTGCGTGGCCGTGGCTAAGTTTGATCCGATTTTCTCTTTGTGATATGCGGCCATTAGGAGTAACTACTATCAGCGTGTTTGGAAACACATTGAGAAGGGGTGGAATCGATTTTGGTAGACTAAAATCAATTTTGGTCAATTTTTATGATATTTAATTGTATATTTTTAGAATTAATTTTTATCTTTAAAATATTTTAAGAGAAATAAAAATTTTTTATTTTTTATCAGAATTATTTTTAAAAATATTACCAAATATAAATCATTTTATCTCAAAATTAACTTTATCCAAATTAATTCTACCAAAAATAATTCTATTTAAAATCAATTATATAAAAATAAAACTAAACACGCTATATGACGGTAGTTGGTATTCTTGATTATGTTTTGTAGTTTCCACATTTCTTGGTTTCTGTTTACTGTTTAAACATGGTAATGCTTTCTCCATTGTCATTTTGCTCCCCACTGGCTTAGTGGCCTGTGGCCCGTTGCGTTTGTTACCAATCAAAAATAATCTTGACATGAGCTTATCCATTCTCAGTTTTATATTACTTTCATTATATGTTTTTAAGAGAAGTTAACGTAAACGTCTTTAGAAGGTATTGTATAATTACATGTAACATCTTTTCAATTTTAAAAATCATAACGATGTCTCTTAAAATTGATATAGATATATTATATTTATCTCTTAACCTTAGCGAATTATTAAAGGAATGAACAAAATTATGCCACATGCGTTGTGTCACGTGCATTATATCAGATGCACTGCACGCGAGACTATTAAATAGGCTAATTCAATTCTTTTTATGTTTGATTTATTTAACTGATTGATCAAATGAAATGGATAAAATAGACATAGATTGACATTTCACGGACTGGATTCATTTAAGCTTATGGACATGTACAACCTAACTCTTTTTTTTTTTTTTTTAAATTTTATAAGTTATATAGAATAAATTAACAATATTTGAAATATATCAAATTTATATATGTGTATCCAGGATTGATTTTCGTTGAAGAGTTTCACTCTGTCCTTCTGTCCCCCCAATTAACTGGCCGTCCCGTCTATTGTTCAATCACTCACTTCGTTCGTGATAATCCATTAGTTATCTCTATTGAGCAATCTAGCTGCAATCAAGCTAGCATTGAAATGAAAAGAGTAGAGTAAATGTAGGACGAGGTATGCCCTTACACTTCTTGTTAATAGGAGTGGATTAGTTAGAGTCGATCCGTTCTCTTGTTTCAGAAGTTATTCCATAGCCTATTCAGCCAAGCCAGATCTGTAGCCAGTGAGAATAACTATAAGTAGTTAGTAGCTATAGCACTGTACTGGGATCCACTAGATCCGCAAGCTTGTAACCGAAAATAGCCTCTTTTTTTTTTTTTTTTTTTTTTTTTTTTTTTTCCAAACCTTGTTCGATCCCGAGCTGCATTAAAAAAATGAAGAAATGACTTGCTTGGTTCTTTGAGCAAAGTAGTGTTAATTTATGTTTTTAAATTTTAACAATTGTAGCGTTATTGTTAAACATTATTGTTAAAAAAATTAAAAGGGCTAATGAGCCAGGCGGCAGGTTAGATCTTGCAAGTGAATGAGGTTAGATTAAAAATATAAAATGCGAAACTATATTTGTCTAACCCAATTCATCTAATTTCAGTGAGTAAATTAGCCTAATATATTTAACTTGCATGTTGCATCTATTCTTCGTTAAATAAATGAAGAGCTTTTTTCCACTTATTAAAGTTCGGTGTTATTTCTCATATTTTAAATTATTCAATTATCACTCGTAGAGATCAAAAGTTTTGTGAAAATATTCGAGTTATATCCAAACTTTTTATACATTAACTGCATAGTAAAACAGCTATACTTTATTATGGTTTTGGTTACAGGTATTATTTATGGTTTTTTTTAATATAAAATCTTTTCAATTAAAGATTTCATTAATCACTTTAATGGACTCCTTTGGATGAATTTTTTTAAGTATCTTTTTTGAAGGATCTTTTAAAAAATGTAAAATTCATGTTTATAATATTTAAAAAGATTTTGTAGATTTCTTTTAAAAATGTATAATCTAATTTTCGTTTGATTGCGATATATATAAATATCTTTTTATCTTTAAATATTTTTTATGCTATAATTTTTTTTAAAAGCTTGAAATGTAACTTGTTAAAAAAGTATATTTGTAATTTTACTAATGCTTTTTTGAAATTTCATTTAAACATGTTAAACGTATAAAAAAAGTACGTACTTAAGTTTTTTAAAAAAGATTTTTTTCTTCAAAACAAGCTCAAATGAATGTTATAAAACTAATATTTAATACAAGTACTTGAGTACTTATTTCCTTTAAATAAGATTTTTAATTTAAATTGTGGAGTAAAAAAATTATAGTAAAGAGAGAATTTTTTTTTGGAGTGAACTAGATTGGCTTGTGGTGTAATGAATATCTCCAATGACAACCTATCTCAATTAATAAATGAGATGTGTTATTTGTACATAACTCACATCGTATTCCTGACCGACATACCACCTATCCATCATTGGATTGGTGCGTGACCCCCATTTAGATTGGGTCCCACACTCATCCAATGGTGGATGAATGATATGTCAGCTCGGAGTATGATGTGAATTATATCAAAATATCATTTCTCTTAATAAATTATGGTTAAATAATAATAATAATAATAATAATAATAATAATAATAATAGTAAATGCTCGTGAGTATCATTCTTATGTATATCTTTTAGAATTTTAAATTGCCATTTTTTGTGGTCGAATTTATTTTGTTTTGAAACTAAAATGCTTTTAACTTTTTTCGTCTTGGACTCATATCTATTGTCGACTTACGTATTCTTTTTACGCTTTTGACAATATTAGGTAGTATAATTTTCGTACTCACATATTTTTTACGTTTCAAAAGTTATTCTACTTTCACTTTCATCATTTGAATTGATCGGTAAACAAAGTTACCTGAAATTTTTGGAGTTCAATAAATACTATTATAGGCTATATTTGTAAGAGTTTTTCAAAAGTAATTAGAAAGATCTAGAGCTTTCATGAAAGTTAAATTCAACTGCCACTAGAAATGATCTTAATTAATGTCAACCAGGATAAGAGAAAGGTTTAAAATTATCTTCATTTTGCCTTTAATTTATAGATTAATATTTGCATTTTCAATGCGCAAGAGTTCAAAATCACTTGTGAGTAATTATCAGCTTTCGATCTTATAATTTCCAATAACATTTTAATTGGTCCCCACCATGCAATGCAAGCACTTTTGCTGCTGCCATATATCTATGTGGAGCATATAACCACAGGGTTCTTTTCTACTTTTTGATATTTGTTTGATTTTGTGACACTGATACGTGATGCTATTTTTGTCAAGCAATTTAACTGGGTGTTGTGATGAGTTGCTAACTAGATAGCCGCCCAACTTCTAAGTAGATAATGATATGATGAGAATCACATGTAGGTGCTAGCTTGTTGGCTCCTAATTAGTTTCCAAGGAATCTCCTTTTATTTCCCATGCCATGCATAATTGGGATTTTCTTTTTTCGAACAATTTCAGTGACACCCTTTTATCAAATTAATCCATGGCCACAAATTGTATATAAGGAACTTTTGTAATTATTTTATTTATTTAGATATTATTGTAGCAAACTAATTGAGAGGCGAGACATGGACGTGACATAGTATTCCTTTTTTTCTTTTGTTATCCAATTTACTTTTAAAAGCACCATACAAATTATAATGATTGCTTATTTGAATGGAAGCTACATTATTGACCCACCTACAGACAGTACAATAGATATATCGTGAAGTTATGATATCTCCACATCACTATCGTATTTTAAGTTCTTTTTTTTTTTTTTATCGTATTATCAAAACAAGTAAATCTGCATTAACAAGAATTATATATCATAGTAAGGGAACTATTTTCTTGTGAAGATGATGAAATTTTAAACTTGAAGAACACAACTATTGAAAGAACTTTCTAATTATTCCAATATTACACATAAAATTAGTTTTCTAATAATGTCTATAAAAATAACTTAATTTGTCAAAGGGGAAAAAAAAGGCAATTGGACTAAACATATTTTTCATAATTAATTTCGCCAAAAAAAATGCTTAATTATGACATGTCTGAAAAATATATCTTCTACTCGTCAAATTACTCTGCCCTGTGTCATCAACAAACGACCTATGAAGGAAAATACTGGTATATAGATTCACATATCTACAAAGCAAATACATAAATAAATAAATATGGATATTAATTGTTTCTTCAAAAGTCAACATGAAAGAAAAAAGAGTTTAATTGCTATGTACTGGTAGTATAAAAGAGTTTTATGTTGTCATCTAATTATATACTTATATTTATAAGACTTTTAAAATAATGAGTAATTGAGTTAAATACTTTCGTTTATGTAACAATATATTAAAAAAAAAAAAACAAACGTTACCATCTCCCCTATAAGTTTGAAATTGAAATCAAGAAAAATAGATAGAAGAATAACCCGAGTGTTGTGAGGAGAAGAGATTCAATCGTCCTTGTAATTCCAATCTTTTGAGGCTCCAAACAATTTGTTTTATTTTATTTTAAATTTATTCTTCATTATCATTGATCTTGTCTTGTTGGTGCATATATAAAACATTTTTAACTCTCTCTTTGACCCTTTGCCTTTTCTAGAGCCTTTTCACTACTGATGCAGAGTTCGCTACAAACCCAACCAAAATCGAGACAAAAGAGATAAATTATAATCGATAAAACTTATATTGATCTCTAAAACGGTAATCTGATAACCTGCTTTTGTGTTTTGCTATTGGTTACATGCACCCGTTTAATTTGGCGAGAAAAATAGTATACTCATACTAAAAGTGAAGGAGGAGAAAGAGCAGTGGAGAAAGAGAAAGAGCATGAAGATGAATATGAGCGAGAAATGTGAATAAACTCTCAATTTGATGAATATTGTACAGTCAGTGGTTTGTAAACATAAACTTAGCTTAATTGCAACTAAGTGGCTAACCAATTAGAATAGCAAACAAACATACTTTGACGAACTATAGCTACCCTTTCAGTAACACCACTGCAAGATGGAGCTTGGATGTCCATCATGCCTAGCTTGGATTTAACATCACCAAAAGGTCTAGCTAGGAGCTAATGGTTCAATGAGGAAATTAGCTAACTGCCCTGAAGCTGGTCTCTAACAATGTGACAATCCTGCTGGGTTGGGCTGCCTTTCTATGCAGAAAACAAGCCTAATATAAGCCCATTGATTATTCTCACTTGAGTGTAGTGAATGCGAGAGAGGGTTAGATTATGAGGCATTTTGAGGATTCAGGGTGTAAGAGAAGTTTCAAAAAAAGAAGAAGAAAAGAGGGAGAATATGTTGGATTTTTTTCTTGGATTGGGGCCTTGGATATTTTTTTTAAAAAAAATTGAATCATGTTTTAAGCGAGTGTCCATGTGAGCCTATAAGATAAAGATAACATTAGTTAGTGAGAAAATAACAGGAAAAGATTTTGATGGAAATTTGAAAATTTGAATTTGAAAATTTGAAAAAGATTTATTAGAAGATGAGCAAATAAAGATTTGATTTGAAGATAAAATTAAGGGATTCTAAAGATTTAAATTTTTTTTCTTCTTTTATAAATAATTGCTGTGAGAGATTTATTGAGGTAAAGAAAGTTTATGAGAAAAATGAGTTTTTTTTTTTTTTTTTCAGTGAGAAAGATTATCTTGTGATTAGGTGTATTGGGGTTTTGGGTTTAAGAGAGGTAGTCAGATTGGTGATTGCATTTTTAACAAAAATTAGTGGATTGATTTGTGAAGTTGTGGACATAGACAATAAAGGCCAAACCACGTTAATTTCTTGTATTATTTTTGCTTTGTTTATTTGTTTGGCTTGTGTGGATTAGGGAGACTTTTTTTCCTAACATCTGGTATCAAAGCTTGGTTTTGATCCTGCTTCTAGCATTTTTTTTTTTTTTTATGGCAAGGATGCAAAGTTTAGGTATAGGCAAATTTGAGATAGAGCTCTTTGATGGCAAAAGGAATTTTAGCCTATGGCAAAGTAATATTAAAGATATTTTAGTGCAGCAAGCATTGGTTAAAGCTCTGAATGGGAGGAAAAGAAGCTTGTAAAGATGATAGATGAAGAATGGGAAGAGATGATGATGAAAGTTGTTAGCACCATTAGCTTATGCCTAGCACTTGAGGTAAAATATAATGTTAATGAAACATTTGTGGTTGATTTATGGAAGAAATTAGAAAGCATGTATATTTCAAAATCTCTTACAAACCGTTTATTTTTAAAGAAAGAATTATACCAATTGAAGATGGATGATGGTGCAGATATTAGAGATCGCTTAAATTATTTTACAAGATTACTTACGCAATTATCGGGCTAGCATTGGTGTGAAAGTTGATGATGAAGAAAAAGCATTATTGTTGTTATCATCTCTTCCAAATAATTATGAGTGTCTGATCACTATATTGCTAGTTAGAAAAGATACATTGAAAGTTGATGATGTAATTGTTGTGTTAGTTGAGAATGAGAAATTGAAAAAGTTGAATGATCAATTCGAAGGGAGTATTTTTTTTACTAGATCTAGTTGTGGCAGAAGCACGTCTTGTGGAAGTAATTTTAGCAGAGATAATTTAAGATCAAGTTTTGTATCGAGATCAAACTATAAAGATAATCAATGTTATTATTGTCATAAGATGGGTCATATTAAATTTTATTGTAGGAAATTGAAAGCAGATAGGGAAGAATTTGAAAGGAGTAAAGCAAAAGGAAAAGAGAAGTTGGAAGATGCTGTAGCGGTTGTTCAAGAATCTTCAACTTATGAAACTAAGTTGTTGATGGTTGAAGAAGAGAAGAGCACATAGAGTGATTGTTAGCTTTTAGATTCTGCTTACTCTAAGCATGTTTGTTCCAAGAAGGAATGGCACTACTAGAAAAGCGTCAATTACCGACAGATTTAATGACGAAAAACTAAAAAGATTTCATTGGTATTAATATTATTGATGGATTTACCATCGCAAATGATGCATCAATAATAAAAAATATTAATATTATTGACGATTTTTCTATTTCGTCAGTAATATTTCTTATTTTATTGATGGAAAATATTCGTCAATATTATTTTAAAAACGTCGATAATAATAACGTTAGAAATTGTTACTGACCAAATTTTACCGACAAATTTATTTATAATTACTAACAAAATTTCTATCGATAAAATTATAAAATAAAATTTAAATTTTTATCATTACTAATGGAGTTTCCATCGATAAATAAAATTTTTGAGTTTTTTTCATTTTTATTATTAAAATATGAAATTAATATTTAAATATTTCATATTATTGTTTTAATTATCTACAAATCCATATAAATAAAATTATAATAAAATATAAAAATATGTACTATTCATTAAAATAAAAGTTGTTAATTATAGAAAAAATAAAATAAAATTATCACAATATAATTCTAAAAACTGAAAAATCCTGAAATCTATGAGAGGACTATCTTGACACCTCGTTATTCAGAAAGTTAAGGACTATCTTTGTCACTCTCAGTTTCAACATTGTCATTGAATTCCTCTTTCTCATCATCATCCTCATCCTCAGTGTTACCATCCTTCTTATCAACCTAGCCTATTGAATGTTACCTTGGGAGTTCCATTTTACCAACTTCCTCCAAGATAGAAAATAGATTAGAGGGGATATCGGAATCAATGACAATCCTAGAAGGGCTTGGATCATCAATTTGGTAAGCTTGCCAATCATATACATTTTCAAGCTCTACTCTATCCCTTGGTTTGCATTTTGTTACCACCTTCCAGTTAGATATGGATTTTCCAAGGTATGACAAGTAATAAACTTATCTTGCATTTTAGGCGATGATAAATAGATTAAATTTTTCATACCTTTTAGTGCGGTTAATCTCAATTATTTTATAGTGATTGTGTTTACATGTTCCCCCAAGACATGTTGGATTATACCATTCACAAGCAAATAACATAACCCTTTTAACAGGTTCACCAAGGTATTCTAATTCAAGTATTTTATTAACTACTCTATGCCAATCACTTTCTCCATCTCCTATATCTCCCCTAACACAAACTCCAATGTTGTCAGTTTTCTTTCCTAATCTCCATTCAATTGTATGAAACTTGTAATTATTGATATGATATATTGGCCAACTTGTAGTTTTAATTTCGGACCTAAATCAAATTGTACAAGTGAGGATTGGTTACATTATTCCTCTGATCATGCACCTAAATATAAATATTGGAATATTGATAACATAATAATATAAAAACAAAAACATGAATAGTAAAATAGAATCACTTTATCACATACAAATGATTTGAACCATTTGGGAAATTGTTCAAGGAATTGTTGATTATATAGTTGCTCAAAATACCTGTAAACATTAGACAAAATACAAGAGAAGACAGCTTGTCATCACAACTTACCATTATATAGAATTTGAGAAATTACAAAACAAAGAATATAATAAAATTGTTTATCAATTACCTTTTGAATACTCCACTTCATCACAATTTAACAATATATGTAAATGTACAGATATCCATTCATTCTTAGTCAACCATCGATCCTTGCATCATCTAGTGGCATGATTAGGTTGGTTGAATATTGACAATGTTAGTTCGATTGAGCTTTTACTGCCATTGTCATTTCGACTAACTCTGGCTCTCCTAGATTGGACATGCAGCTCAAAGTAGTATGAGCAAAAGTTAGATGTCTCCTTTGAAATATATGCTTGACATATTGATCCCTCTATTTTCACTCTATTCTTTACCATTTTTTTGAATCCTCCTATTTCTCGCTGAAACGGATGCATCCACCTATTAGATAGGTCCACATGCCAATGCTTCATAGCAAGCAAGTGCTCCATGGAATCAAAAAATCCGAGAGGAAAGATCCTCTCTAAATTACAAAGAATAATGCGAATATTCTTCTCCATCACCAAAGGACTATCAACCTTGAGAGTGGATGAACACAAATATTTGAAATACTCACTCAACTCAGTTAATAGCCTCCAAACATGATCAGGTAGTTCTCTCAATATAATAGGTAGTAAACACTCCATAAATACATGACAGTCATGACTTTTCATATCAAAAATTTTCTTTGTGCAATATTTACACATCTACCCAAGTTTAAGGCATAATTACCCGGTATTTTTAACTATTGCATCCATTTATACACATCTTGTCCCTGTACAGAGGCTAATGTATAACTAACTTTAGTCTTATACAAAAGATTATCTCTTAAAGGCTGTAAATTTAACTCATGGCGTCTACAGTACTCTTCTAAATCCATCCTTACTTTTTCATTATATTTAGTTTGGTCACTATTCCTCATAATGTGTATAATATTATCAAATACACTTTTTTCAACATGCATCACATCTAAAAAATGACAGACTAAGTGATCCTTTCAATAGGGTAGTTCCCAAAATATACTTTGTTTGATCCAATTGTGTTCTACCCTATAGCCAAGTAATCTAACAGATTTTCCAACTTTTGTAATCTTTGAAAGTTGCCTAACCTTGTCCCAAATTTGTTGACAGGAAAGTTTAACAAGAGCCTCTTCACTCTCTATGGCGTTCTTTTTAAATCCATATCTACTGCGCTTATAAATATAATCTATATCCAAAAACTTTCTATGACAATCAAATCAAGAATTCTTTCTGCTATACTTCAGAGTGAATGCTTTTGTATCCTCCATACATATCGAACATGCCAATTTTCCCTGTGTTATTCATCCAGACAATATCCCATAAGGTGGAAAATTATTGATCGTCCACATCAATGTTGCCTTTAACCTAAAATTTTGCTTGGTTGATATGTCATAAGTCAAGACACCATCACACTATAAATCATTTAATTCATCAATTAAAGGTTAGAGATAGATATCAATCTTGGCCTTTGGATTATTGGGACCAAGGATTATGCAAGCTAAGAACAATTAAGGATCTTTCACAGGCATTTCAGGAGGAAGATTGTTAGGAGTGACAACCATAAGCCAATAAGAATATGATTTACTAAATTAATTGTTAAGAGTAAAACCATCAGCACATAGCCTTAACCTAATATTATAGGGATTAGACACAAAATTAGGATAAGTTCAATCAAAATGATGCCAAGCTTTACTATGAGAAAGATGTGTCATTATACCATCACTCTTTCGATTCTCAAAGTATCATCTCATGTAAGATGATGAACTCATTGATGCATACAACCTTTTAAATCTAGGAATTAGAGATAGATAGTTTATTCTTTTATGCGTAACATCCTTGTACATTACACTTCCCTCTCTTTTTGACTTAAACCTAGGCTCTCCATAGAATTTATAATGAGTCAAGGAAATATTATCTTCATAAGGGTTAATTGCAGTTTACCCTTTGTATTATAGGTCATGTGTACTTTATCCCCTATATTTTAAAAATATGCAACCTGACACCCTGCATTTTCATAATGTGCACTTTGGCCCTTTTTGTTAATTTTTTTTATTAATTATAAATAACAATGCAGGGTGTGAGGTTGCACATTTTGAAAAATTGAAAGGGTCAATTTGCATATGACCCAAAAATTTAGAGAGCATAGTGCACTTATTTGGGCAAAAGTACACATTGTGAAAATGCAAGAAGTCGAGTTGCACATTTTTAAAATGTAGGGGGTAAAATGTACATGACCTATAATACAAGGGGTAAATTGTAATTAACCCTCTTTATAATAGAGTACACATCCATTCAAACAATAATCAATCTTTACTTGATGCAACCCAAGCTTAGAAACTAATCTTTTGGCTTGGTAAAAGTCCTTTGGGATAGTTTCTGGCTATGGACTAATCTCACTCATCAACAAAGTCTACTGATCAAAGGAACTTTAGCTTGCCTCTGACTTATTACTTAACATTCTTACTACCAAAGATAACTGTGAATGTACACATCCTTTCCATAAAGGCCTATTCACTGCCTCTAACAGACTATAACATCTCTAATCATCTGGATTGGGAAGCTCTTTTGAAGATTCGAAATACATTCGAAACTCCTAGCCAACAATATCAAAAATCATTCCCAACTAATGATTAAGGTTATCTTCCCAAGTGATATTATTACCCTTTTCATTACCTATATAGACCCCTTTATTTGAACTACTTCCAACATAACTAAAACCAAATTGGTTCTTCGATGGTAGGGTTTCCCTATATTCAGTCCAAACCCAGTAATCAGACTTAAACCCATCCTTGTATAAGTAATATCTAATAGACTTTATGTTTAAAAACCTCCTACATTTACATTTACAACAAGGATACCTAGATGTCCCTTCATGAGTAAATTGTTCTGTTCGAACACAGACTATTATGAATTCTTCAACTCCCTCATAAAATTCAGGTTCAATCCCTCCCCGACTTGAGTGCAATCTATCATATATCCATGCTTGATTTGGAGCAAACATTTTATATCTCTAAAATATCATACACCTACAAAGCAATACAATCACACATTAATCAAAAAGATTTAGGTAGAGTCTTTCCTCAAATTACAATCCTCCACAAAAGTTAATTTATTCTCTAAGCACACCTAACAATTACTTATTTTATTACAATAATTATTTAATTCAAATATTATTTTAAATGATCAACAAAATTTGGGCAGAGTCTCTCTTTATTTTAGGAGCCTCCACAAAAATTATTTTATTAGACAAATATAAATAACAAATATATACAATTATACACATTAATCAATTAATCCTAAAAACTGTTCTAGAGCGCATTTCCTCACTTCATATCATATAGGCATACAACACCATAGCACACAATTCAAACAATAAGAAGAAATTTTAAGTTTTCCCCCAATCATGCAATCCAATCCTCCTTTTTCCATTCTACAACTCTACGCTAGAAATTTTAAATTTGTAATATTTTAGAAAACATAAAAAATAACAAATGGGTTCAATGTACATACCTAATTAGAGCTTCTCAAACTCACTCCAGTTAATCAATGCACCAATCACTAAATGCTCCAAACAAGATATTTAACAATCAACATAACAAATCAAATTAGTTAATTAACTCATAAACTAAAAACTTTGAGTAGAGAAATAACATAGCAAAAACAGACTAAATAAAAAAAATAAACCGATCAAAATACTTATTACCACGAATACAATGGCAGTATCCGATGTCATAATGGATGCTCCAACAATAAGAAAATGGCCTGAGGTCGTAATAGGGGACGAGGGAAAGAGAAAGACGTTATATGTAGAATGAGGAAGAAGGAAGCCATTCGCATTTTAGTGTTTGGTCTCAATATTATCGCCAGATTTTTTGTCAGTTAAAACAATTTTTGCAGGAATTATAATTTTCAAATACCAATGGAAAATATATCGGTAAAAAAAGAAAAATAAAAAATAATTAATATTTATTTTATCTAAATTACTAACAGATTAGTCGTCGGTTATGATTTACAGCCATTAGGTACCAACATTTATTGATGGTTTGATCGACAAATATATAAATCATCGATAATATTCAACTTCAAAATTTAGCTTTTATTTACCGACGGTAAAATCCGTCGGTTCTAAAATAATTTCTAGTAGTGTGGTTTGATACTTATGATGCTTGTGGTGATAAGCTTGTGAGATTGGCTAGTGGCGATGAGCTTGTGGGATTGGCTAATGGTGATTGTCTTGATATTGTTGGAAAGGGCATTGTGAAAATTAAGATACATAATGGTTGTGTTAGAGCTTATGGATATTCTGCAAGAGATAGAGCAATGCAAGCTTGTAGAGGTTCTTTGAAGATGATGAAGGGTAAAAAGACCAATGGTAACTTATATAAGTTGATAGGGGAAACTGTTGTAGGCAAAGGTAGAATTAGAGTATATAGTAATGTGAAGAAGGTGGAGAGTGTGTATGTGCCAAAGAAAAGGGTAATATTTGCAAGTACCTTGATAAAGGCTTCTGGCTTTTGCTATTAACATATGCAATTTGTCCCAATCGTAAGGCAAGGTGGGGATTTGTTGGATTTTTGTCTTAGATTGGGCCTTGGTTATTTAAAAGAAAAATGAATCATGTTTTAAGTGAGTGTCCATGTGAGCCTACAAGATGGACATAGTATCAGCTGATGAGAAAATGAAGGGAAAACATTCCGACGAAAGTTTGAATTTGAAAATATGGAAATGATTTGGAAGAGTAGTAGATAAAGATTCAATTTGAAAAGAAAATCAAGGAATTGTAAAAAAATTGAATCTTTTTTCTTCTTTTATAAATAATTGTTCTGAGAGATTATTATGAGGTGGAGAAAGTTTATGAGAAAAGTGAGTCATTTTTTTGTGTGAGGAAGATTATTTTGTGAGATTGGGTGTATTGAAGTTTTTAGTTTGAGAGAGTTTGTCAAATTGGTGAAGGTATTTTTGACAAAAATTAATGGATTGATTTATGAAATCGTGAACGTAGGCAATAAAGGCTGAATCACATTAATTTTTTGTGCTCTTTTGCTTTGTTTATTTGTTTGGCTTATGTAAATTGAGGATTTTTTTTTCCCAACAGAATTCAGCTACCCTTGCTATCATTTTTCTAATGTTAGCAGTTTTGATCAAACTGATGATCACGGAGCAAGATATCGGCTGCTATGTGTAATGAGGATTGGTTGTCACAAAATCGAACAACTGGAGTGGAAGGTTAATTTGAAAATCATTCATCAAATATACATGCTATTGTGCTTCAAGGTGGCTTGTGCTAGAGCTATATATTCGGTCTCCAAGAAAGACTGAGAAATGGATGTCTGCTTCTTGCTCTTCCAAGAGATGAGAGAAGAAGTTTGAAAGAAGTAAAAACCATTGATAGATCTTCTAGTATTAGGACAAGCTCTCCAATCCGAATATGAAGAACTTGTCAATTTGAGATTGATGATGGTCGAGAAGAATAACTTAGTAGCAGGTGATGACTTGAGGTATTTTAGAACTCTGATGGCTACTTGATGATGAATGTTAGTGGGGAAATCTAGATAGAAATTGACTTACTTTGCTTAGTGAGAATGATATATTAGGATAGTTTTGAGTGAGATAAAATATTCTACCAATCAATCTTCTGTATGTTGATATGTTAGGGAAAGCAATACCCTTAGACAATTTCAGTGTGTAATGCATAGGAGTAAACATTGTGTTTGGCTCAAAGTATGGTAGCATCTTGAAGTAAATCTAAGGTACACCTCTTACAATATATTAAGATCCCCATATTGGATCAAGTCTTCATTCTCTGAATCTCACTCAAGTCATTTCTAGCCAAATTAAGCCATCAACTAATACTAAGATGGCTGTGAAATGACCCCTGGAAGCCTTAGTGAATAATTATCCTTAGGGAGCGTGTGGTAGGGGGTTTTAATTTTCATTCTTGGGAATCTTAATCCCAGGAATATTATCCCCGGGAATAGTTTTCCCAGGCATATGTACTTTGAGGCGTTTGATAAACGGATTAAATTCCCAGGAAAATTTTGTTCATTTCCAAAAATACCCTTGACGGTCCGGCGGCAAACGGTGATGGTCCAGTGACGGTCGACGGTGGCCAGTGGTAGTCCGGTGACGGTCAGTGGTGGTCCGGCGATGGTCAGTGGTGGTCCGGTGACTGCCCGATGGCGGTTGGCGGCAGTCAGCAGTGGTCCAGCAGTGATCGGTGGTAGTCCGCGATGGTTGATGGTGGTCTGGCGGTGGCCCGCGGTGGTCCGGCGGTGATCGATGGTGGTCCGACGGCAAACAGCGGTGGTTCGACGGCGGCGATGGTGGTTCGGCGGCGGCAAACGATGGTGGCTAGCTGCGGTCGGCGGTGGTCTGGCCATAGCCAGTAGTGGTCCGGCGGCGGCCGGGGGTGGTCCGACGGCTACCCATGGCGGTCCGACGGCGGTCTAGCGGTGGAGGGTGATGGTGGAGGGTGGTAGTAAGGATAATTTGGTCTTTTCACCAAGAAAAATATTCCCTTGCCATGGGAATGTTACAATCTCATGTATGAGATGGGAATATTTTGGGGGGAATCTTACCCCAAAATCAATCCCGAGAATGTAACATTCCCGGGAATATTTTTCCAAAACTTGTACCAAATATAGGCATCTTCATGAGATTCCCGGGAATCCTATTCTAAACCCTCTACCAAACGCCCCTTTAGATTAAGCAAAGCCAGAATCTAACAGGACAGATGATTGGCATTCCATTGCTTGCTGGCCTGCTTGAGGCCATAAAGGAATTTTTGTAGTCTGCATACCAAATTAAGCTACGAAGGTTCCAATCCTACGGGAAGGTTCATATAAACTTCTTCTTCATGATCTACATGCAAAAATGATGTCTTTAGACCTAATTGATGTGAATGCCAATCTGTTGCTATTGTAAGAGAGAGAAGGAGTACTCTGACTGTGGTCATTTTAACAACTAGATTGAAGGTTTCCAAGAAATTAATGGCAACTGATTGAGTATAATTCTTTGATATCTAGCCTTGTGTCTTTATATAGAGCCATCTTAATTTAATCTTTGAAAACATACTTGCATCCTATAGGCTTATTCCTAGGAAGGCAACGAAGTTAAAACTCAAGTCTTATTCTGTTCCAGAGCTGCCAATTCAGCAGCTATGGCCTTCTTCTAGCAACCATTAATTAGGCACAACTTCCTTATAAGATGTGGGCTCTTTATATGTAGAAAAGGCTAAGGAAAAGTATTTGTCCTCGGGTGAGAAGGAAGAATAAGGGCGGTTTTAAGGCATAGGATACCTATTGGATGAAGTTTGACTTTGTCTTGAAGAAGCCATCGCACAGTGGCAGTCGTATAAAAATGTGAGAGTTCTCTTTGTTCTATGTGACCTCTTTAAAAATAGGTCGCGGCTGAGGCATTGAGGGAATACTCGCAGAACCTTCTGCAGAGGTAAGTTCTGCTATGTGGAATGAATCATAATTATGAGAGATTGGTAGAGAGTTATTGGTGATAAATGTGGGATAATCTAAGTCCAAGGGAATGAAAGGATCTGGTGTGAGTAGTGAATTGTGTATCTGCATGCGTAGCAAGAGTGAAAAGGAATTTATAAGAGAATTGATCGGAAAACGCACAAACAGTGAACGCATATGCGATGCATACTAAAAAGTGAGAACTGAAAAGCGAGAAAACGATAAAAATACTTGCATAATAGGTCCCATATAATTATTGTTACTTTTATTTAATTTTTTTTCAAAAATTTATCAATATATACACGGTTTACTTTGTTAAGTTTTGTAAAAAACAAAATTACTAGCATGAACAGTGCACAAGCACACAACTTACTAGCGTGTGTACTGTTCATGCTAATAAGTTTTGTTAAAAAAAATTTACCAGCATTTTTCAATAATATACTGGTAAGTTTTTGAAAAAAAAAAACTGAATAAAAGTAACAATGATTATGTGAGACCCATTATCCAAATATTTTTATCATTTTATTCACTTTTTTTTTGTATACGTCACATATTACGTCCCAAAAAATATGTCTCTCGAACATTTTTCAAATTATAATATCAAAGCTACTATGCATTTACTGCATAGTTTGCTGTACGGTTGTACTTTTGAGAAATTATAAAAATAATTTTAAATTAGATTACATGTGATATTAATGAAGAAGAATATCAATCTTTATCTATTTGGTCCGCATCGATTGTAGTGAATTTGCATATGTTATCATTTATTCTACCGATCCACGATGATATTAGGAGATCTAATTGCCGAAAATAATAAAAATAAATAAATAAATAAATAAATAGAAGTTATTACATATTGAGGGAGGTTATTGATGTATTTAATAATATAATTTATTTGAATTACTGAATAATAATAATAATAAAATTTATTTATTATATATTTTGCTTTTTATTTTTGGACGTGAAACTATTATATTTTTTACTTTAGTAGTCATTAGTTATCCCCTTTAAAATCTCCATTAATTAACATGTAATTGTAGATAGAGAATTTTTCAATCTCAATTTGTGTATCTTGGTTAATTAGACTCTTCATCAATCATTTTTGTTATATTTAAAATTATTTTCAATTAAATTTTAATACACGAGTATAATGAAATAATATATTCTTTGAATAAAAAATATTTAAATAAATATAATTCTTTTATGTATAATTTAATTAACAACAATTTTTTTTGGGTATAATAATAACCACACAATTAAATGTTAGTAATGAATTTTTCATCGGTAACCATGTAACACTATGTTATTTATAACATTTTGACTTTGTGAGTATAAAACTTAAGCAAACGACATAATAAAATAATTATTTTTCAAATTTGATTAACATGATTTATAATTATGAAAATACATATAATCAATCATGCTTATTTACATAAATAGTATTTTGTCAAATTGCAAATAGTATTTTGACTTTATTTTATTTCTCTAAAAAGTTGTAGCTATTTTGTCAAATTTCGTCAAATTGCATAAATAGTAATTTATCTTTATTTTATTTCTCTATATAGTTGTACCTATTTTTGGTAAGAGAGTGAAAGTAATTTATTCATATTATTTCCATTTCTTTTTCATTTTTTTTTGGGATACAGAGAATCAATTAATTCATAAAATCAGGAAAATAGAATCAATTTTCAATATTATATATTGTTTCCGAAATTACTCTTTCGAAGGATCCACATTTTATTATCTTTCCTTTTAAGGTGTTATAAGGATAAGATCAAATAATTTATAACTACAGTAATTTAATAAATGAAAGGATCCGAATTGTTTTAATACTATAATTGATATATGGTCATGCATCTATTCACAAATGTTATAGGGGAAAATGAGATATCGTTGAGTTGTTAAATGCATATATAAATACTCTTTTATAGGAGTAAAATTTCCATGAAGTATTCTCATGCTAGATGTTTATTCCATATTGTTTGAGGCCTTAAATAATTATATGGCCCTTGCATTTTCCATCAAACTTTTTCTTTGCCTCCCATACGTTTCTTCTCTCATTTATGTATACAGCGTTCAATAATGATCTTTGTAGATCATCATATCAAATCAATGAAATACCAAAAGATTAAATTATGTTTGCACAATAAGTCGTCTTCAACTCTCGTGGAAGCTCATTGAAGCCGTACTTTTGCTTCCTCATATCACAAGTATCCAGAACAGATGTTATGATCAAGTAAGGGATATTCATCATATCAGAATCTTTTATCTGCAGCAGCAATTTGGAAAGATTTGGCACCACCAAGAGCTGAACTTATTGTTTGGTTCGTGCATCTGCAACGCTTGAAACCAGGGACAGATCGAGGAAGTTTATGTTTTTATTTCTCATAGTTGCTGGTACTTGGATGTTTCAAGACACTTGAGGACTGTATTTTCGCGGAAACGTGTTGGATAATTTCTTGAAGTAAATGGTCTGGATTGAAGTTGTTGCTTCATACTTAGATGTAACATTGTAACACCACCTATGTTGTAATGTTGCGTGTAAGGTGTCAGGGCCAGGTTGAAGGAAGAAGAAAAGTAGAGAGCTATAGAAAGTAAATTGATAAAACTGAAATGATTATCATTGCTTGTTGAACAAGATATATGGGGTTCAATATATATACACAACACAAACAGAAGCTGAGCTAACTACATCTAACAGATTAGCCAACTTTGCCACGTGTACTTGCACTCTCCTCTACATCCCCCCTCAAACTTAGCAGTTGAGCATCCTCAATTCTGAATTTGTCTCGAAATTCATGGAACGAGGCAGAGCTAACGGGTTTGGTGAGAATATCTGCGACCATAGCATGGCTTGGAATGTGGTTGATCTGAACTTTCCCTTTGGCTAAGTGATCTCACACAAAGTGTAGGTCTAACTCGAAGTGTTTGGACTTTGAGTGAAGTATGGGATTGGCAGCTAAGAGAACTACACTTAAGTTATCACAATACAGCATAGGTGTTGAGGGAAGAAGGAGCTGGAGTTCATCAAGTAACATTCGAATCCATAACAAATCAGCAGTAAGAGCAGCAAGGCTTCGATACTCTGCTTCTATACTGGATCTAGAAATAGCATGTTGCTTTCAAAAGGACCATGATATGAGATTAGGCCCAAGATATACACAAAATCCACTTGTGGACTTGCGGTCATCAGGGTCTGAGCCCCAATCAGAGTCATTATAGCCAGTGAGTCTAAAATCTGATGATTTCTGGAAATGGAGACCATAAGACTTGGTTCCTTGGAGGTATCTCAAAATTTGCTTGACTATTTTCTAATGAGTCTCAAGAGGATATTGCATAAATCAGCATACTCGATTGAGATAGTATGTTATCTCAGGTCTGGTTACTGTTAGGTACTGTAAACTGCCAATAATGGATTGATAAAGACTCGGATCATCAAAAAAGGGACTACCAGAAGCAGAGGGCTTGATGGAGGAAGGTAATGGAGTGGCACATGGTTTGCAATTAACCATATTGGCCTTCTATAGTAAGTCTTGTATGTATTTGGACTCAGAGAGAACTAAGCCACCCGAGACAGTTTTTTACACCTCAACGCCTAAGAAATAGTGGAGCTCTCCCATGTCCTTCAATGCAAAGGAGCTATTCAACTTGTGGATGAGTTCAGTAATGTAAGAAGGACAATTTCCTGTTACTATAATATCATCAACATAGATAAGGATATAGGTCACAAAATGGGGAGTGATTCTGATAAAGAGGCTTGTATCAGATTTGGTAGGATGAAATCCTACAGAGAGCAAAGCTGTGGTGAGCTTGTGGTACTAGGCCCTAGGAGCTTGCTTCAAATTGTACAGGGCCTTAGTTAGCTTACATACCCAATTGCCCTTGCCTACCTCATACCCCTGAGGTTGAGTCATATAGACATCTTCGTCCAAATCTCCATTTAAAAAAGCATTATGCACATCTAGTTGCCGAATAGGCCAAGAATTAGAAACAGCTATGGAAAGAATTAACCTGATGGAAATTGGCTTGACAACTGGGCTAAACGTTTCATTAAAATCAAATCCAGGTCTTTGGTTGAATCCCTTGGCTACCAACCTTGTTTTGTATTTATGTAGAGAGCCATCTAAGTGATATTTTACTCGAAATACCCACTTTGAACCTATTACATATTTGTTGGGAGGCAGTTCCATGAGCTCCCATGTCTTGTTTCTCATGAGTGCAGCATACTCATCATCCATTGCCTATTTCCAGTAAGGGATGGACAATGCTTCCTTGATTGATTTAGGCTCTACTTGAGCATGAAAAGCCTTTGGTTTGAAGACTCCAACCATGGCCCTGGTGGTCATAGTGTGTTGTTGCTTTGGTTCAGGCCTTTGAATAGCAGCAATAGGTGCTGCAATAAGAGTGGATATTGCTGTTGTAGGCTCAATGGGCAAAACTATCTCTATTCGAGGTCCTTGATCACTGTGAGGTATAGGATGTGGGCTTGGTGAGGTTGATAAGGACTGAGGTGAGGGTGGGGATAATGAAGGCTGAGATGATAAAAGAATAAGAATGGTGGGAGCAGAAGTTGTAGGATCAAAAGGAGATGAGTGTTTGGTTTTAAGGTGCAAATTAGGATTAGTTTTGAAGGGAAATTTGGTTTCCTCATAGAGTACATGACGATTGAGAATGACTTTCCCAGATGGAGCTAGGCACTTGTAACCTTTGTGCTGGGTTCCATATCCTAAAAATATTCAAGGGAGTGACTTGAAGTCTAGCTTGTGTTTGTTGAATGGTTTGGTGAAGGGAAAACATAGGCATCCAAACACTTTGAAGGAGTCATACAGTGGTTTCTTGCCAAATAGGACCTCGTAGGTGAGAGATTATTTAGTAGTGGTGTTGGTAGGGAATTAATAAGCTGAATAGCAGTAATGAAAGCTTCTCCCCAGTAAGTAAGTGGAAGAGAGGTTTCAACCAATAATGTCAAGCCCATCTCGACTACATGTCTATGTTTCCTCTCAGCAGCACCATTCTGTTGATGAGTATGAGGGCATGAGAACCTGTGAATGACACCTCAAGCCTGCAAGAACTTTGTTAGACCTTTATATTCCATAGCATTATCAGATTGAAAAGTTTTGAGTTTGGTACCAAGTTGTAATTCAGCCATGTTGATAAGTGCATAAAGACAGAATGCAATTCAGATCTAGATTGAAGAAAGTAAATCCATGTATATTTGGAATAAGCATCAATAAAGTGGACATAACATCTAATACCATTCAGAGAAGGGAAAGGTGCAGGGGCCCAAATATCACTATAAACAAGTTCGCTATACACAGTGGTGGAATCATGAAAGGGTAGCTGATGGAACTTTCCTATACAGCAAGACTCACACAAAAACTTATTGATAGAAAAGGAAAGATTATAGGACTTGAGAACTCTGGACACTACAGCGGGAGTAGGATGACCCAATCTGGAGTGCTAGAGTTTGAAACTTGAATTAGCCTGTGCTGAAGCCACTAATGCAACAGAAGTTAAACCATATGCAGGAAGAAAATTATTGAATCTATAAAGACCATTGCTGAGGGTGCCTTGGAGAAGAATGTCCTTGGTAGCCTGACATTTTACAAAGCAGCAATCAGCATGAAACTCAAAGAAGACATGATTGTCTTAAGCAAATTGAGAGACATTAAGAAGGTTTTTAGTTATATTTGGAATATGAAGCAAATTATGTAGAGTAAATGATTGTAATGAGGCATTAGACCTAAAGACCGAGTTACCAACATGCTGAATTGACAAACCTGAACCATTACCCACAATCACTCTTTTTGAGCCTGCATAGTCTAATCTTTCCATCAGATTCATTGGATCTGGGGTCATATGATGTGTCACACTCGAGTCTGGGTACCAATTCGAATCTTGAACTGTAGCTGGAGTTGCCAATGCAATGCCAACAGATAAATGCAACCTTGGATTATATCTCTGTGGTGTTGCAGTAGTTGAGGCCTCAAAACTAGGATTGGGACCAACAGTACTAGAATTGACACCAAAGTTGGAATCATATCTATACTAGCAAGAGAGAGTTGTGTGGCCAATCTTGCCACATACTTGACAAATAGGCTTGGAACCTCGTCCTCTGCCATGCTTACCACCATCTCTTCCTTAAAAATTTTGACTTCTAGCACCAGGATTGAACCTTTGTGAGAATTGATCATTATAACCTTGATTCCTTGGATTGAACTTTTGCTGCTGATGAAATTGAGAAATATTCGCTTGAGTTATGCCATCACCTTTCTTGAACTTCTCGATCATCTCTTCTTGAGCCCTAAGCAAGGCCTCAAGCTCACCAACTGAGATGGAGTCAGATCTAGCATTGATTGTAGTGATGAAAGAAGCATATTCCTTAGTGAATCCACTTAGGATAGCCTCAACATGATCTCAATCATTAATAATCGCTCCCACTGAAATCAATGCATCAATAGTTTTCTTGATTTCTAATAGATAATCATACACCGAGCCTTCGTTGTTGGTATTGCCAAGTTTATTCTTCAGTTGCTATACCTTAGCTTTGATTTGTGATGCAAAGAAAGTTTCCAATCTCTTCTAGATCTGGTGAGAAAAATCATAACCTACCATGCATGTTGTGAAAGGCTTTGTGATTGAAGCTAGTAACCAAGACTTCAAGAGAGCATCTTGCTTCTTCCAATTCTAATCCTCTTGGCTCGCAGATCCTTTGATGCGATCTTCATCAGATGCAAACATTTCTGGAATTTCTTCGCCAATGACATGCTTCAATAGATCATAGCCTTCAATTGTAGCCTCAACTTGCTGCTTCCAGGGCAAGTAGTTTTCTTCATCGAGTTTCAGGGCTATGGGACTCGAAAAATTTTGAACCATGCTCTACATCACGCATGAGCTTAGAGGTGATTGAGAAGAACTCATAGACGCCATGGATACACTGAGCTCTGATATTATGTAAGGTATTAGGGCCAGGCTGAAGGAAGAAGAAAAGTAGAGAGCTATAGAAAGTAAATTGATGAAACTGAAATGGTTATCATTGCTTGTTGAACAAGATACATGGGGTTCAATATATATACACAACATAAACAGAAGTTGAGCAAACTAACTCCAACGATATTGAGCTAACTACATCTAACAGATTAACTAACTTTGCCAGGTGTACTTGCACTCTCCTCTACATTGCTACTAATATAGGATGAGGAAGCTTGAACTCTATGGACCAGAAAACTGATATTATGTTTTTGATAATTTCTTTAAAGTAAATGATTTTGGTGAAATACTCCCAAATGTAAACCCTTTCTTACTTCTTCCTTTTGTGATTACCTTCAAGATATATAAGAGAATTGATTAAACGCAAATGACTCCATTTGATAACTACTAGTTATTTCAATTGTAGTAATACATGGTTGTGACTGTAAAAATGTACATGCTCAAATGTAACATCATATTTGTTGTATAATTCCTCGGAAAAAATGGATTGATGTATACTAAGGTTACCATTAAATATGATTATTATTTGCTTGATGTATACTCTCTCTCTCTCTCTCTCTCTCTCTCTACCATTTTGTGAATTTGTAAGAGAGGATCGTTTGGAGGTGGTAAGATTGGTGTATGACGAGAAGAATGAGATGTGTACTGATCCATCACTGTAGGTATTAAATCTCTCTCACAAAAACATTGGATTTGTGGGGTGAATGATGTATATCAAGAGGCTAATTCTACCGCAGACTTTTTGTCCAAGAAGGGAGCAGCCTTTCCCCTTGCCTACTATATCTTTGGAAGTGTGCCTCTGGCCTTGAGTTCTTTCTAGCAGTCTCTTTGTTCATCTTTGTTCTCCTTTTTTGTATCTTTTGATTTTTATGTCATATACCAAAAACTAAAGCATTCATATTAGAATTTCACTATCCAATTAAGTGCTCTTTGCAATGACTTAATTAATCATTAAAAAAAATAAACAAGTTTCGTGTCTACTTTAGATTTTCATTTACAAATTTAATTTTGAAATCTTTTTTTTAAATGCAAAAGTCATTAATTATCTTTTTTAAGATTGATTATTTTTAACTCTATATTTAGAAACCCAGTAAGACGATAAATGAGAAGTTAAATATAGTTTTTATTTATTATTACCGATAATACAATTTAACTATTTTATCTCTTTCCTAGAACTTCTATATGTTTATCAAATTTTTTTGGTATGGATCGAATTTAATACCCAAATTTTGCATTTACTGTAAATTTTGCTAATAGTTGTACTTTTTGAGAAATTATATGAAATAATTTTAAATTAGAATACATGTCATATAAATGAAGAACATAAATCAATCTTAAAAATTTTATTATCTATATTTTCCACACCAATTGCAATGGATTCATACTTGACAAATCATCGGTTATTCTGTGTCTCGACTATGATATTAGAGGACCATTTTGTTGAAAATTATAAAACAACATTACATTTTTATATATATCGAAGGTTGTACGTTGATGTATTTAATAATGTATTTTTTTAAAATTAATAAATAATAAAAATTATTTATTATTTTTTTACACTATTAAATATAAGTTATCTCCTTTAATGTCTCCTTTGCTCAATATGTTGTTATGAGTAGAGTATTTGTCATTCTCAATTTGTACATTCGAATTACCGGGGAGCCCACCCCATTACCTACTCGTCCTTCCGACCTACCCAAACTAGCTACCCAACTCAAGCCTCCTCGACCCTTCATTTGAGATTAGCAAGATTAGTGGGCTTGTGGTCTAGCCGGATTATCAGGGAGACAAACCTATCACCTAACTAACCTTCCAACCTACTTGAGCAAGCCAGCCAACTCAAGCCTTTTCACACACTACTAGAAATTATTGGAATAGCCACTAATTGTGCGACCAAATTTTTTCGGTTGCAAAAAAATAAATTGGTGACCAATTCAAGTAACATGGGATTAAAATTTAAGGAAATAAATCAATCACAAAATACAAATTTGTGATCGATTTTCAAAATTAAGGAAAAAATGTGAGAAACAAAAATTAGTTGCAAAATCGGTCACAAATCAAAATCAATCACAAAATGAGGATTTGGACTAATTTTGCGACTTTTTTTTTTCAAAATCAACACAATAGAAAAGGGGAAAAAAATAGGTCACAAATCTTTAAATTTGTAATTGATTTTGTGACTATTTTTCAACTTACAAGAAATGTGATTCAAGGCTAAATCGTTCGCAAATTTTGGAATTTGTAATTGATTTTTGAATGTACAAGTAATACTATTCAATTATAAATCAGTCGCAAATCACGGAATTTAGAAGTAAGAAAATATTTTTCTAAGATATAATGGTGTTATGTTTTTCTTTTTCTTTATTTATTTTATATTTTATTCTTTGTTTTCATTATTTTTTGATAAGTAATAAACGGTATCTTATGAAAATTAGTAATAATAATATTCTTTAGCATTTTAAGTTGGCATATATATATTGTTTGAGTCTTATAATTTTTAAAAAATATTTATGTTAACAAAAATGTGATTAAAATTAAAGAGTATATTAATGTTTTTTTTTCACATGTAGTTGTTATTATTGGATTGAATATTTTAAGAAATTGTTATTACGATCTTAAAGAAAGGGAAGGATGATATGGACCCACCTAACTCTACCACAAAAATTAGCTCAGGAGTAAAGATCTGTAAACCTATATATATCACATCCAAGATCATTGCCCAACTGATGTGGGACTTTTATCATTCTCGACCCTTTTGGACTATATATCCATGTATAGAGAACCAGGAAGATGGCCCACCGACCAATGCAAAGGTAAGCTTCAATATCATATGATATGGACTCATTTAACTCTATCATAAAAGTTAGCTAAAAAATAGAGATTTACAAACTCATATATATAATACCTAAAACCTCCTTACCTAATTGATGTGTGACTTGCATTAGAGGATGAGAAAAATAAATAGCTTTCATGGTTAAATATAATTTTTATTTAAAATTACTTCATTAGAATACTAAAAGAAGGGAAGCAAAAATGAAATTGGAATGATATAATTAAAAATTAGAAATAGATATTCTTATAAAATAAATTATACTATTAATAATGAGTTATTATAGAAAATAAAAAAAAAAATTGTGGTGAGGAAAACAAAAATGATGTTTTTTTTTTGAGTTTTTGATTGGCGCTTACCCAACAAATTACACTTTTTATTGTGGGGATGTTATATGAAATGATTCTATAGTTTTGTTTTTTATAAAAAAAAAAAAATTACTTTACTAGGAGACAAAGGAAAGTAGAGGAAGAGAAAAATATAATGAACTTTTTTTTTATTGCTTGATCATCATTTAAAAATTGAAAGTACTTTTATAAAGTAAATTATACTATTAACAAATATATGAAATGAATTTATACAATTTTTCTTTGAAATCACTTATTTTGTTCAATGATACTTTTAAAATTGTACTTTCAGTTTATAATTAATTTTCTCTAAACATTTTTATCTTTTTTCACATGAATTTATTTTTGTTTTTATAGTTAATATTTAAATTATTTTATATAACCAAATCTTTATATAAATTTTATAATTATTTATTAAATTTATATTTTATAATAAAATCATTAAGTTATGTTAAATATATTGCACATAATTTGTACCCGTGCTTTGTACGAGTTCACACACTAATTATGAAAAAAGCATCCAATCATTAATGCTTATTTATTGCATGTATAGTTTTTGTCTTCTTTTTTATAAAAAAATTGAGATTAATTTTTATATACTAATAATATAAAATAATTTTATATTATCAAACATTAGAATCTGAAAAAAAAAAAAGATAAATCATAGTAAATATCCACTCATCATAATTTTGCATTTTTCTCAAATTCTATTAATTAATTATGTAGAGTTATTTTACACTGTCAATATATAAAAATTAAATCCTATTTTATTTCTTTATATAGATGTACCTATTTTGGTAATAAAGTAAAAGTAATTTATTCGTTTTATTTATATTACCAATTTCATTTTTTGATCGAGTACAAAGAATCGATTTAATTGATATAATCAGGAAAATGTAATCAATCTTCAATAATTAATTTTTTCCGAAATTGTCCTTGTAAGGATCTGGGTTTTATTATTTTCCTTTTAATGTTATAAAAATAATATTAAAATATAATTACATTAATTTAACAAATAAAGGATCTGAGTTATTTTAATATTGCAATTGATATGTGTTCATGCATCTATTCACAATTATTTTTGGTGAAAATACGATATATTTGAGATGAAATGCATATATAATACTCTTCTATAGGGATGGAATTTCACATGAAATATTCCTCATGCTAGATTTTTATTTCGTTTTGTTTGAGGTCTTATATGGCCCTTGCATTTTCCATCAAAATTTTTCTCTTCCTCCGATGCCTTCCCTCTTTCATAATATACAGCCTTCAATAATGATCTTTGTAGATGATCATATCAAATCAATGAAGTATCAAACGATAAGATTATGTTTGCACGGTAAGTAATTATCTACAACTTCATATATTTAGTTTATATATTGATCTTTCTCATGGTAAAAAATTGCACTTGTTTTTGGTTAACTGTTGTTCTAATATGAATTGAGCGATATATAACTTTTTTTTTTTTTTTTATTGTGTAGTTGTGTTTTATTTCTTCATATTTTTACGTTTTTCTTACACACACAGCGATATGTTTTACTAGGTTTCAATTTTATTAACTTGAGATATGATTAATACTTTGATTCGATAGTTAGAGATAAACCTGAACTTCTTCAAACATGATTTTACTTTATTTTAGCGGCTGCTTTATATAAATATGGTAACAGTAAATAATAATAACTGAAATATTGGATTTTAAATATTTTTACGAGAATATGGGAATGTTGACCAGTTTTCGCCTTGGAGGGGGAAGAAATGCGTCCAAAAAAAAATTGCACAGAATTCACCCTACTGTAGGGCGAAACGTGAGACAAAAAAATTGCATAGAATTCACCCTACTGGAGGGCGAAACGTGAGACAAAAAAATTGCACAGAATTCACCCTACTATAGGGCGAAATGTGAGACAAAATGATTGCAAAGATTTCGCCCTACTGTAGGGCGAAATGTGAAACAATAAATCCTAGAAATTCGTTCAAAATCTGTCTCACATTTCGCCTTGCAATACGTAGAAATTTGACCAACGTTCAAAATTTTTAACGGTAAAATTTTAACGGCTATCAGTTCAGTTGGATATATATACGTAAACATTTATTAGTTACTTCGAACGACTTTCATTTCCCTTGTCTTCCCTCACTTCATTCTTGCTATTCTTCCATTCAATTATTCTTGTTTTGTTTCATTTTCAGTTATAAGAGTGAAAAGTAGTACAAAAAAAGTGAGAAAAATTATGGATAATAGTTTAAATGTTACTATTATTGTACATTTTAATGGCTCTGTTATTAAAAATACAGAGGAAGGTGTGATATTTATATCTGACGAACCGCTTATTATTTTTGTTCCTCAAACCATGTCGTTTGATGAACTAATTATTATACTTTGTCGAGACATAAATATTAACACTCCAAAAAGAGTGGTGAGAATTAGATATAGATGTCCAGTTTCAAATGTTAATGACAAAATACAATTTCGACCAGTCAAAATAAGCAGTGATAGAGAGATGCAAATAATGTTTAGGACGTATAGACAGTACATACAGTACATTACTGCCATTGAATTATACGTCGATTTTGAAGAAGTTGTTGCTGAAACTGGTGGAGCAAGTTTGCATCACAATGAAAATACTCAAAGTGCATATTCAGCTATGCAAGATGAAGACAATGTCCCCAATTTATATCAAGTGAGTCATGTAATAGTTTATTAAATTTTTTTATTTCAAAGTAAGTTATGTAATTTCTTGATTATAGTGTAATTTATTTACTAATTATGAATTAATCTCTTGATTATATTCTGGAATAAAATTAATTTATTAATTAATATAATACTTATATTAATTCAATTGATTTAATAATTCAGCATGAATATCATGTTACTTTTTATTTTATTTAGCTTTTTAATAATTAATATGATATGTTATTTAACTTTTTATTTTAAAACTATTTATATAGGTAGGTTTCTTTGTAATTTATTTATTATTGAATTTTATTCTATAAGTTTGTATTGTTATAATTAATAGTTTTTCTTGAGTTAAATTACATTTTTTTCTTGATAAATATAATAACTATGTTATTTTCATTAATGAATTTTAATAATTCTTGTTTCAGTATCATATTGCTCAAATTGGTACTAGTTCTTATTCGGATAGACGGCATGACTACAACACTGCTCCCAATTCAAGTCAAGTAAGCCATTTGATATACATTATTAACACACCTTACTTAATATTTTCATTGTTTAAGTCTAATTAGCATATTTAACATAATTATTAGAATATATATAAATGTTAAAAGAATTTCAGAATTTGCTCAATTTCATGATTATGTAATTATTTAAAAAGTAATTAAGAATAATTTTTTATTGTAAATTAAATTTTTAATGTATTCTTATAAAAAATTACTAGAAGTAACTTTTTAATGAATTTAAACTTCTTACGTGATTATATTAATTTTTTTTATTGCTATTCAGTTTTATTCATTATTTCATTAGAATACTCACCATTATAATAATTTGAGGATGTTGTTATAGTAAGAAAAAAATTAGATTAAACAAATTTATGGGTTAGATGCAAGTAATTGAGTTAAATATGTTAAATATATGTTTATGTTTAATTCAATTAACTTGTTATGTTGATTGATTAATATAATGTATATGTTAATTTACTTAATTCTTTTCAATCCAGTATCAGTGGGAAAATGAACCTAGCCCATTTCCAGTAAGAGGCACTGAGTGCATGGTTGATAGCAGTAAAAGTGAAAGTGAAAGTGATGGCAAAAACTCGGAAGGAGATGATGAAAGTGGCAGTGGTGATGATACAGATGACAAGCGTGGACCAAACACAGTGGTAGCAGATCAGCATATAGAGGATACTCCACCTTTTATGCGAACTTTACATTTGGAGGCTATGCATGTTCCTGAGTTTCCAGAGTATGTGAATATGATTAGCAGTAATGTTCCTGATGGTGAATTTTATAGTGGAATGATATTCAATGATCGGGAGGCTGTAATACGAGCAGTTAAGAACTACAGCATATCTAGATCAGTGGATTACAAAGTGCATGAGTCGTAACCATCGACCTTTTACTGTAAGTGCAAACACTTTGGCCTCGGATGTCAATGGCTTATTAGAGTTAGTTTCAGGAAGAACCAAGACATTTGGGAGGTTAGAAAATACAATGGCCCGCACACTTGCACTTCAGCAATGCTTTCTCAGGATCACACCAAACTGGATTCTGATATGATTGCACAATATATAGAACCAATGGTAAGAGCGGACCCATCTTTAAAAGTAAAGAATGTGATTGCCGAGATCCAAAATCGGTATGGATACTTGACAACATATCGGAAAGCATGGATGGCGAAGCAAAAGGCAATTGAAAGAGTTTATGGTAGTTGGGAAGGTTCATATGAAGAATTACCGATCTGGCTAGGGGCAGTGTGCTATTTTGATCGACATGCACGTGTTGAGTTTGAAGCTGTGTCGGCCTACCATGGAAATGAGTTGGTGCCCAACACTCGAATATTCAAGCGGGTGTTCTGGACTTTTGGTCCCTGTAGGAGAGCTTTTAGACACTGCAAACCATTAGTACAGGTTGACGGGACACATTTATACGGGCAATACAAAGGGACTTTATTGATTGCTGTTGCACAAGATGGCAATCAGAACATATTGCCCATTGCTTTTGCAATTGTTGAAAGTGAGACTGCAGAAGCGTGGTCTTTTTTCCTGAACCATTTACGCAGACATGTAGTGATTGAAGATGGGGTTGGTATTATTTCTGATAGGCACGAGTCAATCAAAGCAGCAATAAGACAGAGCCAAGGTCAGTGGGAACCCCCGAGAGCATTCCACATGTACTGTATTAGACATATTGCAGCCAACTTCTTAAGGAGATTCAAGAAACCGTATTTGCATCGACTTGTTGTGAGCATAGGTAATATATTTCGTTTGTATTTCTAAATATTTTTTTTTAGATAATGTATTGATCACTTTTTCTTTTGTAGGGTATTCAAGAACGGAGCATGAATTTAATCATCACTACGGACGGATGCACCAACATGGTGAGGTATATACTAGTTGGCTTGACGAAATTCCACGAGAGAAGTGGGTTCAAGCTTTTGATGGTGGGCATAGATACGGACATATGACCACAAATCTAGTGGAGTGCATCAATTCTGTATTAAAAGGTGCTCGCAATCTACCCATTACGGCCTTGGTTCGAGCAACATATTTTCGGTTGGCTGAGTTGTTTGCAACTAAAGGTCGGGAAGCACATGCTCGAAGAGATGCAGGCTTCGTTTTCTCTGAAGCCCTCACGACACGATTGCGAGAAATCCAACAAGTCTCTGGTAACGTGCGTGTCACGCGGTTTTCAAGGCAGAATCAAGTTTTCCATGTTCAAGACCTCACAAATGGAGATGAATTCAGTGTTGATTTGATTCGAAGGTATTGTGACTGTGGTGATTTTCAGACTGATCGATATCCATGTCGTCACGTAATTGCATGCTGTGCCAATCAGAATATTGATTGGCAAGTGTATGTCGATAGCATTTACAGCATGGAAAAGGTTTGCAAAGTGTACGATAGGGAGTTTCAGGTGGTGGGGAATCGAAGTACGTGGCCACCATATACAGGTCCGGTGATTCGACCTAACCTTCAGTTAAAGCGCAACATGAAAGGTCGGCCAAGATTAACCCGTTTTCTAAACGAAATGGATATACGTGAAATGCGAGGACCAAAACAGTGTGTCCTATGCCATGGTGAAGGACATAGCCGCAGACAATGTCCACTTAGACCTGGGGCTAATTAGTACTGAGCAGCAAATATCTATGTTTGAATATTTGTTTGTTAATGTAATCTAGAATACTAGTAAATTGAATAAGTTTATTTTAAGTAAATAATTTTTTATTCCAATATAATGTGCTTTTAAGAAGCTATATTTTAAAAAAAAAGGGACTTATTTTGATTTCTTTACACATTTATTTTAATTAAAAATATATTTTTTTTAAATACTCAAATAATCAAATCTTATTGATAGATCATGAATGAATGCATTGGTAGATTATGAATTGATTAATACCTTATTTTTTTTATTTAACATACTTTGATCTAATCCAAGTCAGAACCCAGTTTTACACCCATACACTCAACGTAATAAATTTATTCAAATTACATATTACATTAAAGTTTATACTCAACGTAATAAAATATAAACACTACATAATCTTAATTTCTTTAACAATTACATGCACTGAAAGTTCAATACAAATTACATATTACGCTAAAGTTGACGTAATAATAAAAATTATACATCAGAAAGAAAAAATACAAAAATTAAATTACTTACGCCCTTTATCCTTTTTCTTTTTTATTAATGAAGGGGACAATCTCTGTGGGGATCTAAGAATCGGACGTAAGATACCTGCAAAGTTAAATCCCCTTCTCCTTCTTCCCTCACCCCCCTCACCACCCTCACCTACCTCCCCCCCCTCACCACCCTCACCTCCTTCACCTACCTCACCACCCTCACCTACCTCACCCCCCTCACCTACTCCTGCCACTGCCTCACCTTGAGTGGATGGATTGCCATGACGATGGAACCAAGGTTCATAAAGTGCTGTCTGATTCCAATTGAAATTCCAATTTGCAGGTGCAATCGCAGCTGCAGCTGCAGAATCCGGAGGTGGCGTCTGCAGTAACTCATCCATGGTTGGGATATACACATCTTCGATAGGAGCATTTAGATCAACATGTATCGGACGAGGAGGAGTATGAGTACGATCGAGTTCATCAGCATCATATATAGGGCGAAAATTATTTAAATTTGGCATGCTACTACTGCTCGATGATGAATCTACTGACATACGCCTTGGCTGAAATAACTGTGCTCGACTATGACCAGCATCGGCACGGAATGCCCCAGGATCAATGGACATTCTAGGGGGATCCATATGGATATGCTGTCGGGGCCTTGACCTATTGGACTCACGTCGGGGGGGTGGCGAGGGCGTGCGGAGATGCTCTTGGGGGCCCGGCATTTCGCGATAATGCCGAGGATCTTGCAGGTGAAATTCCGGAGACAGCCACAATTGGGCACGAGTTCTAGTTGCATGCTCTTGATACCAGTGCCAATATTCAGGGGATGGCGTGTAATCAATAATGGGATGACCATGTAGCACACACTCAAATCGATTATGCCACATATTAATCCAGTGTTGATGTGTCTGTATCCAGTTCCAGTCTGTTTTTCCCCTCAAATCTTGGTTATGAGATTCTCCTAAATTCATAGGATCAGGTGGAATAAGCTGATGTAAGCCAAACTGACGCATCACACGGTTGCTTGGGTGCCACTCAACCGCCTCAAAGCACACAAGTGCGGTGACAGCCGAGCAAACTGCACGTTCATCCCTCACATGCGATGGAATACATGAAATAATAGCAGGAATCTCATATGGACACCATAAAAACTGCAGCTGCATTATAAAATAAAAAAGACATAACATGAGATATATATATATAAAATTTGATAATCAAATTATAGAAATTGTTATAATATTTCATTCGCTACCTGATTCTGTAAGCCAACGCGATCTAAAGCCCCCCTTATATTGGCGACAGTTGCATAGTTAAATCTCCGTGGATATTCAGCACCAGCCCATCTGTGTAATATCAAAATTACTATTTTCAATGCAATGCTATAATTTATTTTTTATCAGGTTATCGTTTTAATTAATAAGTAATTGAGTTAAATTAGTTTACCTTGCACATAAGGGAAATATAATTGGTCTATCAACTGGACATAAAAATGGAAGCCGATGCCATGCCCATAATTGCAACAGTATAAGGCAGCCGCTAACCTCCTTTGTACCTTTTCGTGAGGCACGACATAAACCTCTATATAGCATAGTAAGGCATGCCGAACCCCAGCTATATTGCCCAATCTGGTCCAACTGTAAGAGCAATGGAAGATACTTTCCATGGATGCTGGATGACGTCTTGTCCGGCATTATTTTACAGCCCAATAAGCGCAGTATATAAACACGCGTAAACCGCTCTATTGTCTGCTGGTCGGCATCCGCTGCGAGTGTCGAATTAAGACGCTCCAACCAAGATAATCTGATTGCACAACCAATAAAGTCATTGGCTTCAGGTCGTTCACCAAGGCATGCCTCACACATATCCCTGAATTAATTGTACATTTAGATCCGTTGTTCCAGTTGACAACCAAATTTCATTGATGGGCGTGCCAAGGTGCAAGATAACGCCTTCCAAAGGTCACAGACACTCCCCACAAGGAAAATGAAATGTGTGACACTCTGGCCTCCATAGATCTACTAATGCACTAATTAGATCTGGAAGTAGATGAAATTTATTAATACTAGCAACTTCATTTAGTCTTGCCCTTTGTAAGTACCCTTCTATCATATGATGTGGTGGCTGGACATTCTTAACTCGCATGCGCATCTGTCTTCCATCCTATAACATTATCATAAATTAATAAATTAGATAAATTTATAATAAAAATTGTTGCATTATTATTGTAAATAACAACAGGAAATAACAAATTGCTCTAAACCATATGACTATAAAAATAAGTATCATTACTTCTATGCTACTTTTTTGTTTAAATTAAATGTCACTTTAATTTAATTTAACTATTTAAATCGCATGTTATTTTTATGTTATATATTCTTTGTTGCAACAAAGAATAATAATAATAATAATAATAATAATAATAATAATAATACCACCAAAAAATAAATGAAACTTCTATCACCGATTTATTAATTTAAATTTATATTCTATTAGCTACTGCCATCTCTTAAATATTTGTTGAATATTTTTATTGTTAATGTAATTAACAAATAAATTAATATATTATAAAAAATATGTATATAACCTTATTATTATAATTGTCTAATGCTTTTATTCTCACATAAACAATTAAAACAAATATTTATTGAGGTGCATATTTAGTAACTCTGTCATTCACCTAAATTGAACCCAACAATTATCAAAACTAAATATATAGTCTTAAAAAATAGAATAAAACCATAATTACATACGAAAGTTTGAAAAACAAACATCGCACAAACCTTAAAAAGATTGAATAAAAAAATCTATAGAACCATTTCTTAATAATTATCTAATATTTTAAAACTAATAATACACTAAAATTAATTTCAAACATAATATTACCACAAAATAATAATACCTCTTATAATATTTATCTTATGGTCAATCTAATTTGATATACAGAGAATTCTAACAAACTAAAATTAATTTTAAACATAATATCAATATAAATTTTTAAATATAATTTTTGAAAATAAATATATTACCTCAGAAATTTGCACTGCAATATGACTACTTGAATCCACTGTTGAATCACGGCGTCGATTGCGTCGACTCATTTTTGACGTCTTGTTTTATCTTTTTGATCATACACTAAATTAGATCATACATTTAAAATAATTTTTCTCAGACACTCTCACACGCTCAGACACTCTCACACATTCAAACGCTCTCACACACTCAGACGCACGCTCTTACTCTTATTAGCAAAACTCTTCACTTCGAAAAAATGAAAGAGTGAAGTTCATTTATAGAGCATACAGTTCGACTATTAACAGTGTTTTTTCATTTTATTTTACAGATGTCAACTCCCCGTATAACATATTTTTGCCCCCCTAACTTATTTCCATAAAGCATCACCGACAATACTTTTTTTTTCAGACTGTAAGAGCACTTCGGTGTGTATATGAACATATGGTTAAACTGTTTATATGCATGCGTTACTATTCACTACTTTCTTTGTCTCACATTTCGCCATACTGCAAGGCGAAATGTGCTTATCACTAATTTCTCTTTCTCTCAGACACTCTCTTTTCACTATTTATTACTTTTCACTATTCATTGCTTTTTCTTTCTCTCATACACTCTCTTTTCACTATTCACGTTGCTTTATGTTTGTGTCACGTTTCGCCTTGGTGCAAGGCGAAATCCTTGCTTTATGTGTGTGCCACATTTCGCCTTGTTGCAGGGTGAATTCCATAAAAAAAATTAAATATGGATCCTACTTATACTATGGCGAAATGTATGTTACTTCCCCACACTTCCGTAATTTCGTTATCGATCCCATATTACGGTATTTTAAATCAACTAAACCCATAATATAATTAAAAAACCTATTTTAGCTCTTTAGCCTCAAAGGCAACACTGCAAAATTAATCATAGGTTATTACCTGGATTTTATTTATCGTGTTTACTAAAACATCGCTAGGGACCTTATTTTTAGAGATGGTTACCTAAAAGTCCAACCAAATTAGTTAGTCTTAACTACTTGCTTTTGTCTACACCAAAAGTGTCGCTTCATCCACTTTCCTCAAATTTCATCCCAAAGAGTTTCAGATTCTTCACCCGAGTTTGCAGGGGGTGATAGCGATGACATACAAGTCCAACCGAATTAGTTAGTCTTAACTACTTTAGGTAGTTAACAAGTAGTTATTAATTGCTATGATTAGATACGATTAGCTTGCATAGCAAGCATCTCATCATGTATATAAACTAGTGTAATACTTTTCTTCAATAAGTGAAATTCATTTGATACAATTCACTCAAAATTCTCTTCTCTCATTCTCTCTGTTCTCTGCTTAGTGCTTTGATCACTGAAGCCTGATACCTTGCCCAAATCTAATAAGCAAAATCACATCCAACAACTTTATTTGTGAATGATGGTGACATAGATGCCAATAGCCAAGAAACCAGATGTTGATGTTGCTGCTCCCAATTGATGAATTCTTGTGACTCATTCTCATCTTCATTTTCTTGAGTGAGAAATGAGAGATCTTTTTGGAACCTTTTCTTTCACCAAATGATTCTAAAGCTTGTGAGCCTTGATTGTTGCATAAGCTTGGTGCCTCCAAGCCAAGGAATTATCCTCATCCTGGTTGAACGACACTGGATTGGAGAACTTCGGTGAGAAGCATGAACCAGTGGCAGCAAAATGCGCAGCTACGAACTCAGGGACCTCCATGGATCGACTGTGCTCTGATGCCATACAAAATGCCATACAAGGTATCAAGCTTCAGTGATCAAAGCACTGAGCAAAGACTAGAGAGAATGAGAGAAGACAATTTTGAGTGCAGTGTATCAAATGAATTTCACTGACTAAAGAAGAGTATTACACTGGTCTATATACATGATGAGATGCTTGTTGTGCAAACTAACTGGAGCTAACCATAGTAACTAATAACTACCTGTTAACTACCTAAAGTAGTTAAGACTAATTAATTCGGTTGGACTTATATGTCATCCCTGTCAGTTTAAGCCATCATTATGAATTATAATCTTTTATCTTTATGTTTTAGTCCTTCCTTAGCTTTTGTGAGGCTGGTTCTCCTTAAGCCTAGGTAGTTACTTTTAACTTTCTTTTTTTTTTTTTTTTTTCCTAGATAGATTGAGAAAGCTTAATACCCTCCAGCAAGAGGGGAGCCAAATGAAAATAGATAAAAATGAAACAAGATCAAAAGGAGACAAAGCAAAATCATAAAAAGTCAAAATAACACTAAATAACTACCCTTGTTTCACTTTTTACCGGAATTGAACCCGCTCCCTTGGAGTGCTTTTGCTATTTTTAAAACATATCACTCTTTCTGCTGAAGTGCAATATTAGAATACTTTGTCAACTTCTTTAATTTATTTTCTTAGGCTCCACCCACTACAGAAGCAAGTTCCTTCTCACTGGGTTCATCCTTTTGAGTGCGCTTGGTGTTGAGGATGATGATTTGCTAATGATGATCGATCGCTGGTGCTGCTGCTGCAAGGTATTCCCTTCGATTATATTATGCATTGCACTTTTAGGAGATAACGTTCGGGGAACTTCTATTTTTTCACTTGGAAGCTGCGCTGCTCCATTTATGCTAACCTTAAAAAATATGTCATGGTAGGAATGCTTGCATGTGATCCAGTTGTTCTTAGGTTTTAAGTGTGAACTAATATATGCTACAAATTTAGAAGAAAAAAAAAACTAAAGAATAATGAGATTTGATTCTCTATGACATTTCATTATAAATGGAATACAATGTAGCTTTCTGTTTCTATCTTTCCTGCCATTACAATAAAAAAAATAGAATATTTAACTTTCATTATGGGTGGGGTTCATATATAATATCAACAAAGAGCCAGTTTTTGGATTTTTTTATATTGGAGTGTGATGAGTGTAAATAAGCATTCATTTATTGCTATATTTGATGTAGATTTGTGCTTAATTAAAACAGATTTTGGCAAATTTTATGTGATATGTGGACTTTACATAGATTTATTGTGTTTAATGTTAATTTGGTGAATATTTGATAATTTTGTAGGTTTTATGGCTGATTTTGCTTAATTATTGCAAAGAAGGGATTTATAGCAATTAATTGGAGCATCTTGGACCGAATTGAAGTTATTTCGAGAAAGTGCTAATAAAGAAAAATTCATATCTCTCTCTACAGAGGTTAGATTAAGATGATTTAAGATATCTCAAAAAGATCATGAGAAAATCTTCACCTTTGATGTTGGCCACGAATTCCATTTCTCAAATATTTTAGGTGAAAATTATGTTAAAAGATTAAAAAGCAAATATACCCAGATCCTGTATAACCTAATCTCTAGTCAATATTTTGCCAATATCTCGAGTTATAAAAGTTCGATTGAGGTGATTTTTCTAGCGTTGGAAAGCTAACAAAAGCTAATTCTAACCCTAGAGATTGCTATAAAGCTACAAATTTGCCGTCTAAATTTGATCCTGTACTAGAATGTAATTTGGGTTTCCTTAGCCCAATTGAGACATATCCAAAAGTTAATTGGACCTCTTTCACACACTCTCAATTGGGCCTCTTATCTCATACTAAAGAAGATTATCATCTTAGCCCTAATCCTTTGATATAAAAAGGAAATTAGTGGTTAAACCTGGAGAGAGAGCTTGAGACCACTTACTTTGCCACTTGCAGCTTACACTTTAGTCACAAATCTTTATTTTAAAGAGGCACAAGAGAGCTTAGAGCTAGAGCATTCTTGGAGCTTGGGAGAGAGAAATTTGTCTCCTTAATTCACATATTCTGATCTTTCTTCTTCTCTAATGTTTATAATATTTGTTTATTTATTGATTATGAATAATGTATTTATGAGTGGCTAACTCTCTTTTATTAGAGTGAAGATGTAGCCTTTGTGAATGATAATATATCGACTTTTGTTTGGATTTATTTAAATCTTATTTATTCCAATTGAGTTTTTATATTTGTGCTCAATGCTATTTATGGACTTGGCACCACCCATAAATTGATTCTAAAGTTATGTAGAGTGAGAGGAATCGAGCTGTATGCATGGAACATGGCATAAAAATCATTATCTGTCTATTTATCTATAAATAGTGTGGGATAGTTATAAGACATAAGTCAAGGGGAATCATATATTATTCATGCCTCTACCTTGGGAGTTGAAATACCTTAAGGAATCGAGTGAATTAGTATGTGACAAGAATCTAATACTAATTAATAAAGGATCCCTTGTCTTCAATTGAATAGATAGATTTCATTAAATTTTAGGAAGTTAATACACATCAAGATCTAGGTGAAATTGAATCTCTGCTGCTTATCTCTATTAGTTTACGATCTTTCTTCTAGCTGCTTTCTAATTATTTTGCTTTCTAATCACACTCTTGTGATCCATTCATCTTTTGGTTAGCCTAAACAACTTCTAATTAGTAACAGCAGTAGTTGGTTAATCAATCTTCATGAAGATGATACTTTATTCACCACTTTATTACTTGATTGGCCCAATGTACTTGCCAATACAGTAACGAAAAAAAAGAATTATCCTGATCATAATAAAAACCTCATTAGGGTGTGATCGAGAGCAATAGAGAAGTAAAAGACTTCATTTATTGGACCTTGCTCTAGGCCTAAAGTAAGTAATAACTAATTTATAGATTGCTAAAGTGTTATGATCACTTGATATTAGTACCAAAATGACTTGGAAAATGTAGTGCTTATTTAGTTTAATGGTCCAAATTGAAGTATGTTATTACTTTGCTTATTTATTTGCATGTAATGATTGAGAAGAATAATAATTGTACCTCAAATTAGACTTTGCATTCCCAAATAATAAATTGATATGTCTTCTCCTTTTTTTTTTTTTTCCTATCATTTTAATAGCTTTTAAGCTCAAAGCAAAGCCTCATAATTTGGTAACAATAAATTATTGGTTGTTCAAGAAAATAATAGGAACTGCTAATAATTTAAGTTCGCTTAAGATGCAACATGGAAAGTATGAGAAAGTAAAATAACTATCTATATTCGTTGATCAAACATATAGCTAAATTTTATTTAAAGGGAAAAAAATAATATTAACCTTTTTCGTCATATCACTCCTCATGCAATGCACAATGACTAGGGAATAACAAGTCATATATTCTTTACCCATTTTGCTGTTGTAATTTGTTATAATTTATACGGAACGGATGCCTAGAATTTCTATCCTTATCGTCTCTTATCAATTTTTTTTTATCCTCAGGTTTAATGTAACACCACCTGTGTGACATTGAGTACTTGAAGATGGTTGTAGAGCAACAACAGGTGGGGAGGTTCAAGCTCGTAGCACCAAAAAACTGAATTATGTCTTTGATCATCTCTTGAAAGTTGATGTTCTGGACTGAAATTGGATCTTTATTGCTTCATTCTTCAATGTAACATTATAACGCCATCTACATGACATCAACTAGGTGAAGCTAGTGTTAATGCAACCAAAGGACAAGGAAGTCCAAGTTTAAGGACCAAAAGGCGGATATTTGTTTTTGATAATTTCATCAAAGTACACGGTCTTGATAAAATCTCCCAAATGCAATCCTGTCTTGCTTCTTCCTTTTGTGGTTACCTTCAAGATCTAGGAGAAGTGATTAAATGCAAATGACTTCATTTGATAACTAGCCATTTTTTTAAATGTAGTTATGTATTTTTGTGGCTATAAAAAGTACGTGCTGAAATGTGACATTATTTTTATCATAGAGGCAACCCCAAAAAGGGAAAAAAAAAATGACTAAGTAAGCTAAAGATTGAGTATTTCCATTATTCATGTAAATCATGTGCATTCATTGTCATGTGCATAAATCATAAAATGCATTGCTGGAAAGAATCCTTCAGTGAGGGAAGGAAAAAAAATTTCCCCGGTAATGGGAGGAAAAGAATTCCCCGGCAAGGGGAGAAGATGTCAAAGGGACACCCTTGGCCATGACTAAAACTCCGTGTCCAAGACTATGATTACAGCAATGATATTGGAACAAATTTAAGAGTTCCTAAGAATAGGTTTAAATTCTGTTTTCGACATATATAGCTACTTGTCTGTGTAAATTAAAGCCTCACGAGATGATCAAGAGTTTTGGCTTTGGTCCCCTTCATATGCAAATCGTAAAGTTTGTGAAAACCCATAGCAACTGAAATATACTTGACCACACTTGTAAGTTTAGTGCTACCGAAAATTCTTAGAATTCTCTCTTGGTCCCCACGCCTTGTCTCTTTCGCTTATGCATCCAACCTTCAATAATGATTTTTTTATATTATCATATCAAATCAATGAAGTACCAAATGAAGAATATGCGACGTGGGTTTGGCGTGTTGAAACTTTTTTATGGGTCGAAAAATGAAACCCGACCCGCCAAAAATGGCATGTAAGATCGATTTATCCGACGGGCCCCATATTACCAAAAAATATGGGCACCCTTTGCTTTTTCTAGAGCCTTTTCACTACTGATGCAGACTTTGCTACAAACCCAACCAAAAATCGAGATAAAAGATATAAACTATAAGTGATAAATACATATTGATCTTTATATAATACTGTAAGTTGACAACCTGCTTCGGGTTTTGCCATTCGTTAGATGCACCCACCTAATTTGGCCAGGAAAATGGAGCAACTTTTTTAGTTGTCACAACATATTACATATACTAGACAGTACCGTGCGTTGCACAGAAAACAATTTTTAAAATTATTATTAATTTGAAGTTATTTAAATTTGTATAATACTTTATTTTATGAGATATTAAATTAATTTTTATAATTTTTTGGTAGAAATTAATTTTATAATTTTATTTTGAATATATGTATTTTTATACATATATTTGTTATTAGTTAATGGAAAATATAAAAATATAAGTAAATTAGACATCTCTCCACTAAGAGATATTTTTATTACATAATCTTCCCTTCTATTTTCAAAACAAATGCCCCAAATATGATTATAAGATGAATTTTGTTAATGAGTTTAAACTTTTTTTAAAAAAATTGAAGGCAATTTATTTGATAATTTGATTAACTATATAATTTTTTTAAAAGCAATCAATATCCAATAAAATAATGAATTAGTTGAAATGATATAACATATAAAGATATAAAGATTTTGAAACTAATTAGTTAAATTAAAATTTAGATATTATCTTTATTAGGTTAAATTTAACATAAATATATTGGTCATAGATTGAATGATAATTGCTGCAATTATTTTAAATTTTAACAATAATTTATTTATATTATAATTATCCAATAATTGTGCACAATTATTTGTCGTAAGAATTTCAAAATTAATCAAGCTAAATTATAGATATTGTGTTTGTCAATTTGAATTTAATATAGATTGAACCAATATATATTATAATTATATTAACATATTACAAAATGTTATAGCTAGAATGTATCCCTAAAATAAATATTTCAAATCACTTAAATTGTTCTAAAGTTTTGATTTTATTGAGTTTAAATTAATATATGTAACTATGTTTTTTATAAATCAAATTAAATAATAGCAAGATATTAATTTTACATAATAAGACACCCCAAATATGGTTATAAAATTAATTTTGTTATTGAGGTTAAGTAAAATAATGCAGGTAATTTATTTTACAATTAATTTGATTAAGCACATAATTTTTTTAAAAAAGCAATAAAGATTTTGAACACCCAATAAAACAATGAATTAGTTAAAATGATATAAATTATAAAGGGATAAAAGAATTTGAAATTAATTAAATTAAAATTTAGATATTACCTTTATCAGATAAATTTAGACATTCCCACTTTTTTTATAGAATAAGTGATATAAGCGATATGAATATTTCAAAGAAAATATATATACATCATTATTTTTGTAATATGATTAAATTAAATTAAATTAAAATTTTAAAACTATAACTCCAAAATAAAGATATAAAACACATAAAAGTAAAGAAAATAAATGACATGAATAATATAGTAAAATTATATCTATTAAATTTATTTATATATTATTCAAAGTAAAAATATCTGATTATTTTACTCTATACATATAAAAGTATTTGGTCATGTGTTAGTATTGTCTTGAAAAATGCAAAATACTTAAAATAAGAATTTATAAAGTTTGAGCTATTAATATATTAAATGTTTTAATTAAATTTCTATTCTTATTTTTTAGTCAATATACTAATGGTATAGGATAAAAAAATCTACAAACATATAGATATAATTTGATTGAAAATGTATTTGATTTTGTACCAAAAAATATATTTTGAAAATGCATGAATTAATGAAGAATTGAAAAATTTTGGTTTGTCAGGAAGAAAAATGGCTACAAATGAATAAATGAAAAAACTTAAAATTAGTGATGTAAATATTTAATGAAAAATATTAAAAAAATACAAAAATAAAATATATTAAATTAAGAGCATTAAATAGGGACTTTTGATATTCAGAATATGAAAAGCCATAATATTACTTTAAGATATAGATTTCTATTCTTGTTTTTTAGTCAATATACTAATGGTATAGGATAAAAAATATTTACAAACATATAGAAATAATTTGATTGAAAATGTATTTGATTTTGTACCAAAAAATATATTTTGGAAATGCATGAATTAATGAAGAATTGAAAAATTTTGGTTTTCAGGAAGAAAAATGGCTACCAATGAATAGATGAAAACACTTAAAATTAGTGGTGTAAATATTTAATGTAAAATGTTAAAAAAAGATAAAAATGAAATATATTAAATTAAGAGCATTAAATAGAGCTTTTGATATTCAGAATATGAAAAGCTATAGTATTACTTTAAGATATAGATATATGATATGATATGATATATAACCCTTATTTATGTATATGGTTTGTGAAAACAGTACGCTCACATTTAAAGTGAGGGTAGATAAATAGTGGAGACAGAGAAAGAGAGTGAAGATGAATCTGAGAGAAAAATATGAGTAAACTATTAATCTGATGAATATTGTACAATTAGGAATTTATATACACAGGCTTAACTTAGTTATTGCAACTACAAGTGGCCAACTAACCAAAATAGCAAACTAGCTAACTTTAACTAACAAAAATTACCCTTGTGGTAACACCCCCTGCATGCTAAAGATGGATGTCCATCATTCCCAGCTTGGATTTAACATCACTAAAAAGGTATGGTTTAATGAGGAAATTAGCTAACTGCCCTTTAGCGGAAATAGGGAGAAGATGAATGATCCTAGCTTGGAGGTTGTCTCTAACAATGTGACAATCCATCTTGAGTGTTTCGTATGCTCATGAAATACGAGATTAGCTACTGCGTGTAATGACAATTAATTGTCACAAAATAGAACAATTGGAGTGGAAGGTTAAATCTAAAAATCATTCATCAAATATACAAGCCATTATGTTTCACAAGTGGCTTGTGCTAGAGCTCTATATTCAGCCTTTGAAGAAGATGAAAAAATCGTTGTTTGCTTCTTGCTCTTCCAAAAGATAAGGAAAAAATCTAGAAAAAAATAAAAATCATTGATAAATCCTCCAGTATTGGAACAAGCTCCCCAATCCGAATATGAAAAACCTATTAATTTAATATTGAAGTTGCCTAGGAAGAATAAACTAGTAGCAAATGATGACTTGAGGTACTTTCGAACTCTGGTGGCAGCTTGATGATGAATGTCAGTGGGAAATATAGAAATTGACATAGTTGGCTCACCACAAATGATATATTAGGATGAGTTTGAGATAAAGTTGTCTACCAATCAATCTTTTGTATGCTAATATTTTAGGGAAAGCACTCTTGGACAATTTCAATGTGTAATCCATAGGAGTAGACACTAGTTTGGCTTCAAGTATGCCAGCTTCTTGAAGTAAATCTAAGGTAACTTCCTCTGATTACACTAAGATATCTTGAATGGATCAAGGCACCTCCATCCCCAAACAAACTTCAATTGCCCGAGATTCTTGATCGCGAATTCCTTATCCAATAAAGTCTTCATTCTCGAAATCTCACTCAAGTAATTTTCCAGCCAATATTAAGTCACCAACATAAACCAATGTGGCCGTGAAATGCTCCCTATAAGCCTTAGTAAATAAAGAATAATCATCCTCAGATTGAACAAAGCTATAAGCTAATAGGACAAATGAAAACTTGGCATTCCATTACCTACTAGACTGTTTGAGGATTTTTGTAGCCTGCATACCAAATTCGGCTTAGAAGATACCAATTCAGGGGAAAAGGCTCATATAAACTTCTTTTTCAAGATCTCCATGAAAAAATGATGTATTTACATCTAACTGATGTAAATGCCAGCATTTTGCTGCTATAGGGGAGAGAAGGAGCCAGATTGTGGTCATTAACCACTGGATTGAATGTTTCCAAGAAATCAATGGCAGCTGTTTGAGTATAACTCTTTACTATCAATCTAGCCTTATGTCTTTATATAGATCCATCAGGTTTGTATTTAATCTTGAAACCCACTTGCATCTTATAGGTTTTTTTTCCGGGAAACAATGAAGTTAAAACCCAGGTCTTATTCTGTTCCAGAGTTGCCAATTTAGCAACCTTGGCCTCCCTTTAGCAATTAGTCACAGCTTCCTTATAAGATGTAGGTTCTTTATGTGTAGATAAGGCTGGGGAAAAGTGTTTGTATTTGGGTGAGGGGGAAGAATCAGGTACCAAGATATAGGCTACCCAAGGAATAAGTTAGAGACCTTATTGAAGAAGCCATTGCACAGTGATAGTTCTGTAAAAATGTGAGTTTTCCTTGCTCTTTGGGACCTCCTAAGAATAGGTTGTGGTTGAGGTACTAGGAGAATAGGAGAAGCTTTTGGAAGTGTTATTGGTGATGAGTGTGGGATAATATGAATGTAAGGGAATGAAAGGACCAAGTGACGTGTGATCGAGGTAAGGCCTTAGTATGAGTATAGTGGATTGCGTATCTGAATGTGCAAAATGAAAATGAATCTAATATCAAAAGTTTGCATTTACTACAAACTTTGCAAATAGTTGTATTTTTGAGAAATTATAAAAAAAAAAAAATTAGAGTACATGTCATATTAACGAAGAACAAGATTTATATTGCCTACACCAATTACAGTGGATTTACACTTGATAATATCATCCGTTGTTCTACCTCTCTGTTATGATATTCGAGGACCTTTTTTGTCAAAAATTATAAAACAATCAAACTGATTACATATATAAGAGGTTATTGATGTATTTAATGATAAGATTTATTTAAGTTACTAAAGAATAAAAAGTTTATTTATTATAATTTTTACTTTATTAATTATCCCCTTTACTATATCTCTATTAATTAATATGCAATTATCGATGGACAATTTGTCAATCTCAATTTGTACATATTGATTATTTAGACTCTCCATTAATTATTTTTATTATAAATTTAAAATTATATTTAATTAAATTTTTTATACACAAAAATAATCACATAACATTTTCTTTGAATAACTTATTAAAATAAATATAAGTTTTTATCTATAATTTCATTAACCACAAAGTTTGTTTTGGTACAATAATAATCATACATACAATTAAATGTTAGTAATTGAACTCGTGTAATGCATTGTTAACTTTCTTGACTTTTCTTTTTTTTCATATGCATAAAAAAATGTTAGTAATTAATTTTTCATTAGTAACAGTGTAACACCATTTTCTAATAACATTTTGACTTTGTAAATATACAACTTAAGCCAAAGACATGATAAAATTGTTATTTTTCCAATCTAATGAACATAATTTATAATTATTGAAAACATATCCAACCAATCATGCTTACTTTCACTGACCTATAAAATGTATTTTCATATTCGTCAAATTGCGTAAAATAATATTTTGTCTTTATTTTATTTCTCTATAAAGTTGTATCTGTTTTTGGTAAGAAAGTGAAATTATTTTATTCAAATTATTTACATTACCATTTCTTTTTCAGGTATAAAGAATCAATTTAATTTATGAAATCAGGAAAATGGAATCAATTTTCAACAATTAAAATGTGTTTCCAAAATTATTGTTTTTAGGGATCAACATTTTATTACTTTTCCTTTTAATGTTATTGGGATAAGATCGAATAAATCATAATCATATTAATTTAGTGAATGAAAAGATATGAATTTTTTTTAATATTACCATTATTATACGTTCATGCATCTGTTTACAATTGTTGTAAGTGAAAATGGGATATTTTTGAGATGTTAAATGCATATATAAATACTCTTTTATAGAGATGAAGTTTCATATGAAGTATTGCTCATGCTAAATGTTTATTCCATATTGTTTGAGGCCTAATATTTTGTCTTTATTTTATTTCTCTATAAAATTGTATCTGTTTTTGGTAAGAAAGTGAAATTAATTTATTCAAATTATTTACATCACCATTTCTTTTTCAGGTACAAAGAATCAATTTCATTTATGAAATCAGGAAAATGGAATCGATTTTCAACAATTAAATAATGTTTCCAAAATTATTGTTTTTGAGGATCCTCATTTTATTACTTTTCCTTTTAATGTTATAGGGATAAGATCGAATAAATCATAATCATATTAATTTAGTGAATGAAAAGATATGAATTATTTTAATATTACCATTATTATAAGTTCATGCATCTATTTACAATTGTTGTAGGTGAAAATGGGATATTTTTGAGATGTTAAATGCATATATAAATACTCTTTTATAGGGGTGAAATTTTATATGAAGTATTTTTCATGCTAGATGCTTATTGTATATTGTTTGAGGCCTTATATGGCCCTTCCATTTTTCATCAAAAATTTTCTTTGCCTCCTATACCTTTCGTCTCTCGTTTATGCATACATTGTTCAGTAACGATCTTTGTAGATCATCATATCAAATCAATGAAGTACCAAAAGATTACATTACGTTTGTATAGTAAGTCATGTTCTACAATTTCATATACTTAGTTTATAAATTGATCTTTTTGTTGGTTAAAATTTACACTTATTCTTGGTTCATACATCGTTTTGAAATGAAATGACCAATATATAAAAATGATTTTTTCTTGTGTGGTTGCGTTATATTGCAGTTCATATTTTCACACCTTTTTTTTTTTTTTTTCATTTTACTAGATTTGAGTTTGATTAGCTTGGCATGATTATTAGTTTGACTCAATGGTTAGAATAAATCTATACTTCTCTAAACATGATTCTACTATATTTCACGTCTTTAGCCTTGAAGGCAACACTATAACATAATGGGTTATTAACTGCAGTTTATTTATTTATTGTTTTTACTAAAGCATCACTAGATATCTTATTTTTAAGAGGGTTTAAGATATCACTATGAGTTATTCTCTTTTATTTTATTTTTTTTTTCAGTCTTAATTAGTCCTTCATCAACTTTTTTGTGGCTGGTTCTCGTTAGGCCTTGATAGTTATTTTGAAATTATTTCATAACTTGTATTTGTGTATTTATTAAGGGAAATGTGAATATGAATATGAATAATTTTGTGCATTTGACCGAGGTAATTCTGTATATTTTCTTGACCATTGGCGCATTTCGTACAAATTATGATTTCTTGCTTGTGTCCTAATTTCTTATTTTGTAATTACAAGTTTGATTCTTCATCCCTTGGGTGCACGCTTGATCTTTGTTCTCACTATATTTCATTAATATCTTATTGTCACTTTATTTGTTATATGAGTAGGGTTAACGGATCACAAAAACAAAGAGCCAGTTTGTGGCGTTGCTCTTACTGGAGTGTGAGAACAAAAGAGGGGTAACAAACTTTAATTTATTGGATCCTGCTCTGAACCCAAAGTAAGTATTAGCTACCTCATATACTCCTAAAGTGTTGTGACCACTTAGTGTTAGTACAAAAATGACTAAAAAATGCAGTGTCTACTTTTAATATGAATTTAAATGGTTGAATGAGACTCAAATTATCATTATAGATTTTTGGGGATTAAATGACAACTAAATGCATGGCTATTGATATTAAGATGATATCTTGATTATGCCAATTATTAATAAGTGGCCCCAAAATTAGGCATGGGTGATATAATTTTTGTTTAAAGTTAAACATCAAATATATATATGCACACAAGAAAATTAACTCTTTCTTGGAGAAAGGTGTTTAACCACAATTAATGATGCTTTAGTTGTAGTTGGAGCTGTTGTTATATGTCAGTAATTCAAAGTAACTTCCTTTGTATAGGCAGTAATTATTTTTCGGCTACATTTTATAGTAAAGAGAAATGATTGCACCCAAATTGAAGTTTGTTACTTTGCATTTATTTGCATATAATGATTAACAAAATTCTTAGAATTGAATGGATTTAAATCAATATCAAAAGTTAGCTCATAGAAGGAGAGCTTACCAAGTATTTATAAAGATTATTTTAGCTATATCATAGAATGTGGACTTTCACACCCATTTCACACTTAGGATACTTAGGATTGGATATCTAAAGTGTACAGTTTGTAAAACTAGATATCTGTGAGTAGTCCAATAATAATTATAAGATAAACTTTGATATCATCTTAAAAATTAAGCAGTTCTAACTCAATCGCCAAAAACTAGCTTATAGGCGGAGTGTTGATCAAATACTTATAAAGACTATCTTGACCATATTCTTAAGCGGTATGGATATTTAACAAAAATTAATGGACGTGCCTTACATTAGATCATGCTTTCTCAAACTATAAATGGACTTATCTCTTTCAATCATTTATATACATATATAGCTTTCGAACTAAATGCAAAACCACATAATTTGGTAATAACCGGTTACTTGTTGCCCAATAAAATAATGAAAACCGCTAATAATTTGAATCTCAAAAGGATGCAACATATAGCTAAACTTTATTTAATGAAAAATTAATGTCGCACTTTTCATCTTATCACTACATAATGATATATACTTCATCAATTTTATTGACTAAATTTCTTAGAGTTTGTATTTAACGGATGCATAGCATTTGTGTCCTTGGACTCTCTAACTAAGTTTTTCTTTTTATCTTTAGGTTCAACGTAACTCCATCTGTGTGACATTGAGTGCGTGAAAACGGTTGCTCCACAGCAACTGTGCAGCACTTCAAGTATCGAGAACCAAAAAGCTGAATAATGTGTTTGACAATTTATTGAAGTAAATGGTCTCGATTCAACTTGAGCCCTTGATGCTTCCTACATAGATGTAAAACATTGTAATACCACCTATCTCGTAGTGTTGCAATTAATGGTAAGATGAGGAAGCTAGTACTCTATGGACCAGAAGACTGATATTATATTTTTGATAATTTCTTCAAAGTAAATGATTTTGATGTAATACTCCTAAATACAATCCTTTCTTGCTTCTTGCTTCTTCCTTTTGTGATTATCTCCAAGATATGTAAGAGAAGTGATTAAACGCAAATGACTTCATTTGATAGCTATTAGTTTTTTCAATTGTAGTGATGCATAGTTGTGACTATAAAAATGTACGTGCTCAAATGTAACATCATATTTGGTGTAGTTGCACTAAAAAGATGGATTGATGTATACTAAGGTTACCATTAAATTTGATTAATATACAAGGTTCCAAGTTTCGTCCCCACAAAATGTTATTGTTATTGGTTTGAGGCCTCTCTCCATTAGCCATTTTATATACTTGGAAGTGCGAGTTAATTTTTTTTACGTTTGGATCTTGCATGGCGAATTATGTAGTAAGTCTTGCTTACGGTGCTTCAGTCACCACAATGACAGAGTGTTACCCAAGTGACCAAGCACTAAAGATAAAAAGCTCTTACAATTAGCCATGTCACTTATATATAGCAACTATATTGACGTTTGAGCTTTATATTGCACCTTCAAACAAAAATTACATAGCTTGCTCTACCGAAAATATAAAATTACATGGCCTGGAGTGCATCTTTAGATTATGATAATTGAGCAAAGAAAGACGCAATAGTCAGTCTCAAGTATTCTAATTTCTATGTTAACCTCTAAATCTGATTGATCAAAACCATCGTATGATTGTAGATCATGAGAAGTCTGCTGTGGCAAATCAAAGATAGAGTTCTAAAATATTTAAAGAAATATTTTAAGTCACACGACGATCTTTGAGACCATCTGACACGACTGTTAATGCTAAGAGGGTTTGTGCCTGTGTTGTTTACAGCAAAACAATATCAAAACTGCTGATGGTGAGATATAGCAAACCATTCGCTAAGCTACGATATTGTGCAGTATCAGAGAAAAGATATGAGCTAGTGGTATTAAGTAATTATATTTTGGAGCTATCACAGGGTAGACTCTGAATTCGAGATAATGTTTTATTTAGTTACATGCTTAACCTAGTTGGCTTGATGGAGACTAGAGAAGTAATTCAAGTCATTTTTTAAAAGTAAACATATATTTTGGTCTTTAAAAGAGTTGTATAATATTAATTTAATTTTTAAAATATCTTTGATATTGAACATATCCCAAAAAGGTTAAATGTAATATCCCAATAGTCCTTAAAAATTGTTTAACATAACATAAATTCCTAAACATTAAATTATAACATCACTTCTAAAAATTATTTACTATCAAATAGATCTCTAAAATCTCAAAGTTTATTCGGTTCATATTTTTATTTCCTAATTTTTTGTTTTAATTATAAAAATGCCCCTTAGTTTCAATTTATTTTATATTTTCAAAATTTTACGAAAAAAATAATAAAAATAGGAAATGAAAATAGAAAATAAAATTTTATTTTTTTACTATTTTCTTAAAAAATTCTAAAAATAGGAAACATAATAAGAATAAGGTGGCATTTTCATAACAGAAAATAAAAATAAGAAATGAAAACAAACTAAACATACCCCCATTTTTATCATAAAGAGGGATTCAATAGTCTTTTGAAAAGATTAAAGTGCACATTTTAACTTTTATGAATTTTTCGATATAAAAAACTTTCAAGGATTAATGTTATATCATATTTGATCTTTTAGAGATTTATTTGATATAAAAAAATTTTAATGACTAAATTAATGTTACACAAATTTTTTAACTACCAAAATGCATATTTAGTCTTTTTATTTTTATTTTTACTTTTAAAAAATCTGTAGTCCATTTAGAAACTAATGCAAAAATTACCTTAGATCTTTCATTACTAGTTTTGCACACAAGTTGTTTATTATGGATTGAAAAAGAGATTAAGAACAAATATCTATTATTTAAAGAATTAAAATCGATCAGTTTCCGACAAAAAAAAAAACTAAAATCAATGCATCGTGACTGGTGCGTAGTGTCACCAAATCTACTTAAAAAAGAAACAAAAGCAGTGGGTCAACTCCACATCTCAACCCCAAACCTTAAGGAGCTAACGTTATTGATTCATTCACATTTAAATTCCTCACTTTGCTCATTCTTTTTCAATGTGTGACTTCTTTTTATCCACACGTCTACTTGGTACTCATACTTGAATTTCTAATAATTTTTTTTTCTCAAGTATGAGTCTTCTACATATATACAAGGACACCACAAATACAAGGACACTCCCCTTCGAGGAGAGTATCCAATGGGTGAGTAATTTCTACCACATTTGATTGAAAATTCTTCATGAGGTGATAGCCATGACAATATCAGTAATGTTCTCCCGTTACTCACGCCATAGTGGAATCATTGTCATTGATACCACTTGTCGGGAAACTAGTGGGCAAAAATCCTAAATAGATCTATAGTAATGGCTTTAAATGAGGAATTAATAACATATAGTAGGTTGAGAGCACATCTTAATCCAAAACTCTAAGGGTGTTTGTTTTAAGATTTGAGATTATATTACTAGAAATTACACTTCTGAAAATATTATATCTAAAGATATCATTTTTGGATATTCTATAAAATTTATTTGTTTAGTATTAAAAATTTCTGGATATATTTGTCAAGGTTTTTGAAAATAAATTTAAAACTTATTTGGTTTATAATACATATTCCTGGAAATATATAAGATAATTCTCAAAATATCCCTAAAATAATTAATTGAAAGATATTTTAGTATTTTTATTTACTAATTTTCATTCCCATATCATAGGAATATTTCATTCCCAACCCCTATGATATAATAAAAAGATATCAAAATATAGGAATATAACTTTTCTAGAAATAATTAGTATCTGAAATGCTTTTTTAAACTTGAAATAAATATAAAAATATATCATTCCTCAATGGTTATTTCCAGAAATAATTTTACATACCTTAAAACAAACACCACTATCAACTTTATGTATTCATTTACTTAGAAAATCCTTACTCTCTTTATTCTTTTCTCTGTCAGACTTCTTTTACTAACATATCTATTTAAAAGTCATAGAAAAATTCCTATAACACATAAGACTAAAAAATAATACCGGTCAAACTTTAAACGAGTTCCACACAGTGATAGATAGATATATTATCATGTTAAAGTGCACGATTGGTTGTTATGTGCTAAAATGATTGAAATACTTCTTTAAAGACTACAGTTTTGGCAAACTGTATATATATGGTTTTTATTGTAAGGGCGAAGCTTTTGTTTGGAAATGCAAAACTAATGTGCTCTATAATATATTAAGTTTTAAAAAAATATCATTTAAATACACTAAAGTGAAATAAAATATTTTTTAATTAGAATATTTGAACAATCACATATTATTTAAAGAGACATTTTCTTTAAGTGATATAAAATATTGTTTAATTAAAATATTTGAACAATCAAATATTATTTAAAGATGCATTTTCTTTACGAAGAATTATAAACTTGATGTAGAGAAAATTTTGATTAAAAAAAACATAATAAAACATTCATTATGTCGACGCTGTAATTTGGAGCAGGATTCAATCATTCATTGCTTTAGAGATTGTGTTCATGCAAAAATAACGTGAAGTTTGTTATAATCTCTTAATGACGAGGATTTTGGCAGTGCCCCCAATCCATCATTGGTTAAGTTGCTTTGCTACATCTGATAGGGCATATTATTATTTCTTGGTGCTATTTGGATTATTTGGGGAGCTTGTAACAAATAGGTGTTTAATTTGCAGGAGAGAATTCCGCAGCAGGTTATTCATAGGAGGATATTGGAGTGATTACTTGGAAAACTCCTCCATCAGGCTTCATCAAGATAAATACAAATGGGAGTTTAATGAGAACTCCTGGACCTTTAGGACTTGGTGGATTATTATAGCATGCTGATAATGGAAGCTAGATTGTATTCATAGTTTTAAATTACAATTGTGGTATAGATATGATTGTGTGTAAATGCAAAAAATTGTGGGAAAATATAACTGATGCAACGGCAATTATCAATGCGACATGGTTGTAGTGGGTGGTTATAACAATGGGTATTTATTATGATTTGACAATTTCATCAAATTTTATAGTGGTTGATAATGTAAAGTTATTTTATACTCAAAATGCATAAAAATAAAATTCTATTTTATTTCTTTATACAGTTACACCTATTTTTAATAAGAAAGTGAAAGTAATTCATTCTTAGTATTTACATTACCAATTTCTTTTTTCAGGTACAAAGAATCAATTTAATTGATATAATCAGGAAAATGGAATCAATCTTCAACAATTAAATATTTTCTCCGAAACTATCCTTGTAAAGGATCTGGGTTTTATCATTTTTCCTTTTATTGTTATAAAGATAAGATCAGATTATAATTATATTAATTTAATAAATAAAGGATATGAGTTATTTTAATATTTCAATTAATATGTGTTCATGCATCTATTCACAATTATTTTAAGTGAAAAAGATGAAATGCATGTATAAATACTCTTCCATAGGAGTGAAATTTCACATGAAGTATTGCTCATACTAGATGTTTATTTGTTTTGAGGTCTTATATGGCCCTTTCATTTTCCATCAAATTTTTTCTCTTCCTCCAGCGCCTTTCCTCTTTCATTGTATACAACCTTCAATAATGATCTTTGTAGATCATCATATCAAATTGATGAAGTACCAAATGATTAGATTATGTTTGCAGAGTAATCCTTTATCAGAATCCTTTATTAACTTCTCAAATCACAACAGTTTTTCCTGTTGTAGTGCAATATGAGAATCCTTTATCAACTTCATTTCCTGAGCTCCATCCACTACAGCAGCAAGTTCCTTCTCATTGAGTTCATCCTGTTGAGTGCGCTTGGTGTTAATTAAGGATGATGATTTGCTAATGATGGTCGAACTTATTGGCACACCAAATCTCTCCGGGAATCATGCAAGATAATACATCGTATTTGTATCATATGTAATTATATCTTTCAGTTACTAGAGTAGCTCATTAGCATTATTATCGTATCCTTTGTGTTCTAGTCTAGTTCGATAATCTGAATTTTGTATTCTTGTATATATCACGGGTGTACAACACTTATTTGTGATGTAATACAATACTTGAATATTCCATTGTTCTATTTGGTATCAGAGCATATATATTCTATATACTTGAATATATTTTTCAGAATATGTGTGTCTTTATCCTATCAAACACAAATCTGACATCTACCAAAATTTTCCAGCCTTTAAATCTTTAGTTGAAAATCAATTAAATGCAAAAAATAAAATAAAATAAAATAAAACTTCATTCTTTGATAATGGCGGTGAATATCTCAAACTAGTTCTTTTCTTCAAACACATGGTTTTTCGAACACAACTATCTTTTAGAAAGTAAATACCATCATTTTGTTGAGTCATTGCCTTCTGCGCCAGGCTTCTCTACCAATCAAATTCCAGTCCTTGCCCAACAAACTGCAGCCTATCTCGTAAACTGTATGCCTACTCCTGGTCATAATATGAAATCACCTTTAGAAATTTTATTTAGAGTATTCACCCAACAACTCCAAGCTCCATGTCTTTGGTTGTCTTTGCTTTTGCATGGCTTGTTCTTCCCTACGCCAATAACAAACTCCTTCCAAAATCCCAAGCTTGTGTTTTCCTCGGTTATAGCCTAACCCAAAGTGCCTACTATTGTTTTAACCCCACAACGTCGTGTACACTTTGTGGAGAATATCTTCCCCTTTTCTTCTCACTCACCCTCACCTTCGACCAACAAATCTTCTTTATTCCCTCCTACTTTCATGCAACCAAATCCAATTCTAGCCATGCACTAGCCTGTAACACCACAATCTTTCCACCGCTCCCACTCACATCAATCCTTAATTAACTGAAACTATCTCCCCTCTCTCTTCTCAAATTTCGAACTCAACCTCATCCAATAACTCTTTCTCTCACATTCCAAACATGTCACAATTATCCCATTCCTCCAATTAATACGGACACAATCTTGCCTAACCAACAAGCCTCATCTACTCCCCCAAATCGTAAACCACGCCAGGCCATCACAAACTCCCTTAAATCCCGCAGTCCTCTTAACATCAACAGTTATGTTATAGACCAGTGCAGATTAGTACGAAACATCTGTGTAAAAATTGTGACGAATGGTTATAAACCATTCAGGAGAAAGTGCCGAAATTAAGAGCAGGAGAGAGAACCAATGGGTAGTTTTAAAACGCATAGCAATACTTTGTTTTGTAGTTATTCCTGTGTCGTATTATGAAAATAATTTTGTACCATCTTTATGTTTTATGTACACCCTATTTCTTGTATATCATGTTGACACACACCCAATTACTATTGGATAAAGTGTGAGATTCAATTTAAATAAAATCCACATCTAATCCAATAATGGATAGATGTATGTTGGTATGGTATTTAAGAGATGAGATATACATATAATATTTCTCTAACATGAAATAGCCAATATCATCCCTCCTCATTAGCCTCAAATCCGAAAATTACCTCAACACCAAGTAGCCAAACTCGTGCCTCAAATCCTGCAATTACCTTAGCGACCCTAGACCGCAGCTTCACACCTAGTATCATGTCTTCGGCTTCATCTATCAGAAGTCAAAAATTGGAAATCGGTAGGAAAACCTAAGCTCTAGTTTCACACTTAGTATCGTCTCTTCAACTTCATCTATCGAAAGTTAGAAGTCGGAAGAGCATTCACCTATGTTATATTATTGTGTTTTAAAATAATTTTATTGAAATTTAAAGAAGAGTTGCAGGTAAAGATAGATAAGGTACGAGTTGAGATAGGTTCTTTATGGTTAGGATTCAGTTTTTGATTGTTAAAACCCGCAGATAGGATAAAAACACGTTGATGATAGTTTATTAGGGTGCAGGGCGGGGTTGGGTTGGGCTAAAACTCTCCTTAACCCGCCCCACTGCCACCCCTATCCCCTGACAAACTTCAATTGCTCGAGATTCTTGATCTTGAATTCCTTATCCAATAAAGTCTTCATTCTCCGAATCTCACTCAAGTAATTTCCAACTAATATTAAGTCATCAACATACACCAGTGTAGCCATGAAATACTCCCTATAAGCCTTAGTAAATAAAGGATAATCAGCCTTAGATTGAACAAAGCAAAAGCTAATAGGACACATGAAAGCTTGGCAATCCATTACCTACTTGCCTGTTTGAGGATTTTTGTAGCCTGCATGTCAAATTAGGCTTAGAAGATACCAATTTAAGGGGAAGGCTCATATAAACTTCTTTTTCAAGATCTCCATGAAAAAAATTAGGTATTACATCTGACTGATGTAAGTGCCAGCAGCCAGCATTTTGCTGCTGTACGGGAGAGAAGGAGCCTGGTCATTAACCACTGGATTGAAGGTTTCCAAGAAATCAATGGCAGCTGTTTGATTATAACCCTTTACTATTAATCTAGCCTTATGTCTTTATATAGACCCATCAGGTTTGTATTTAATCTTGAAACCCACTTGCATCTTATAGGATTTTGTTCCAGGAGATAATCAAGTTAACACCAGGTCTTATTCTGTTCCAGAGTTGCCAATTTAGCAACTATGGCCATCCTTTAGCAACCATTAGTCACAGCTTCCTTATAAGATATAGGCTCTTCATGTGTAGATAAGGCTAGGGAAAAGTGTTTGTATTTGGGTGGGAAGGAAGAATGAGGTACCGAGATATAGGCTACCCAAGGAATCAGTTAGAGACCGTGTTGAGGAAGCCATTATTGCACAGTGATAGTTCTGTAAAAATGTGAGTTTTCCTTGTTCTTTGTGACCTCCTAAGAACAGGCTGTGGGTGAGGTACTAGGAGGATAGGAGAAGTGTTTGCAAGTGTTATTGGTGATGAGTGTGGGATAATATGAATCTAAGGGAATGAAAGGACCAAGTGACGTGTCATCGAGGTAAGTACTTAGCATGAGTATAGTGGATTGCGTATCTGAATGTGCAAAGTGAAAATGAATTTAATATCAAAAGTTTGCATTTACTAGAAAGCTTGCAAATAGTTGTATTTTTGAGAAATTATAAAAAATAAAATAAAATTAGAGTACATGCTATATTAATGAAGAACAATATCAATCTTTGTTTTTATTGCCTTTACCAATTGCAGTGAATTTACACTTGATAATATCATCCGTTATTCTACCTCTCTGTTATGATATTAGAAGACCTTTTTGTCAAAAATTATAAAACAATCAAACATATTACATATATAAGAGGTTATTGATGTATTTAATGATATAATTTATTTAAGTTACTAAATAATAAAAATTTATTTATTATAATTTTTACTTTATTAATTATCCCCATAATATATCTTTATTAATTAATATGTAATTGTGGATAGACAATTTGCCAATCTCAATTTGTACATATTGATTATTTAGATTCTCCATTAATTATTTTTATTATAAATTTAAAACTATATTTAATAATTTTTTATACACAAATATAATCACATAATATTTTCTTTGAATAAATTATTAAAATAAATATAAGTTTTTGTCTATAATTTCATGAACCACAAAGGCTTTTTGGTACAATAATAATCATATATACAATTAAATGTTAGTGCTTGAACTCGTGTAATGCATTATTAGCTTTCTTGGCCTTTTTTTCATATGCATCAAAAAGATGTTAGTAATTAATTTTTCATTAGTGACAGTGTAAAACCAATTTCTAATAACATTTTCACTTTGTAAATATACAACTTAAGCAAAAGACATAATAAAATTTTTATTTTCCAAATCTAATGAACATAATTTATAATTATTGAAAACATATCCAACCAATCATTCTTACTTACACTGACCTATAAAATATTATTTTCATATTTTCTCAAATTGCATAAAATAATATTTTGTCTTTATTTTATTTCTCTATAAAGTTGTATCTGTTTTTGGTAAGAAAGTGAAATTAATTTATTCAAATTATTTACATTACCATTTCTTTTTCAGGTACAAAGAATCAATTTAATTTATGAAATCAGGAAAATGGAATCAATTTTCAACAATTAAATACTGTTTCCAAAATTATTGTTTTCAAGGATCCACATTTTATTACTTTTCTTTTTAATGTTACTGGAATAAGATCGAATAAATCATAATCATATTAATTTAGTGAATGAAAAGATGTGAATTATTTTAACATTACCATTATTATAAGTTCATGCATCTATTTACAATTGTTGTAGGTGAAAATGGGATATTTTTGAGATGTTAAATGCATATATAAAAACTCTTTTGTAGGGGTGAAATTTCATATGAAGTATTGCTCATGCTAGATGTTTATTCTATATTGTTTGAGGCCTAATATTTTGTCTTTATTTTATTTCTAGAAAGTTGTATCTGTCTTTCGTAAGAAAGTGAGATTAATTTATTCAAATTATTGACATTACCATTTCTTTTTCAGGTACAAAGAATCAATTTAATTTATGAAATCAGGAAAATGGAATGAATTTTCAAGAATTAAATATTGTTCCCAAAATTATTGTTTTTAAGGATCCTCATTTTATTACTTTTAATTTTAATGCTAAAGGGATAAGATCGAATAAATCATAATCATATTAATTTAGTGAATGAAAATATATGAATTATTTTAATATTACCATTATTATAAGTTCATGCATCTATTTACAATTGTTGTAGGTGAAAATGGGTTATTTTTGAGATGTTAAATGCACATATAAATCCTCTTTTATAGGGGTGAAATTTTATATGAAGTATAGCTCACGCTAGATGCTTATTCTATATTGTTTGAGGCCTCATATGGCCCTTCCATTTTTCTTCAAAATTTTTCTTTGCCTCCTATACCTTTCATCTCTCGTTAATGTATACATTGTTCAGTAATGATCTTTGTAGATCATCATATCAAATCAATGAAGTACCAACAGATTAGATTATGTTTGCATAGTAAGTCATGTTCTACGATTTCATATACTTAGTTTATAAATTGATCTTTTTGTCGGTTAAAAGTTACACTTATTTTTTGTTCATACGTTGTTTATATAAAAATGATTTTTTCTTGTGTGGTTGTGTTATATTGCAGTTCATACTTTCACACTTTTTTTTTTTCATTTTACTAGATTTCAGTTTGATTAGTTTGGCATGATTATTAGTTTGATTCAATGGTCAGAATAAATCTATACTTCTCTAAACATGATTCTACTATATTTCGCCTCTTTTGCCTTGAAGGCAACACTACAACATAATGGGTTATTAAATGCAGTTTTATTTATTTATTGTGTTTACTAAAATATCACTAGATATCTCATTTTTAAGAGGGTTTAAGGTTTCACTATGAGTTATTCTCTTTTATCTTTTTTTTTTTCAGTCTTAATTAGTCCTTCATCAACTTTTTTGTGGCCTAGATAGTTATTTTGATTATTTCATAATTTGTATATTTATTAAGGGAAATGTACGTGAATATGAATATGAATAATTTTGTGCATTTGACCTAGGTAATTCCATATATTTTCCTGACCATTGGCGCATTTCGTACGAATTATGATTTCTTGCTTGTGTCCTAATTTCTTATTTTGTAATTACAAGTTTGATTCTTCATCCCTTGGGTGCACGCTTGATCTTTGTTCTAACTATATTTAATTAATATCTTATTGTCACTTTATTTGTTATATGAGTAGGGTTCATGGATCACAAAACAAGGAGCCAGTTTATGGCGTTGCTCTTACTGGAGTGTGAGAACAAAAGAGAAGTAACAAACTTTAATTTATTGGATCCTGCTCTGAACCTAAAGTAAGTATTAGCTACCTCATATACTCCTAAAGTGTTGTGACCACTTAGTATTAGTACGAAAATGACTAAAAAATGCAGAGTCTACTTTAATTATCAATTTAAATGGTTAAGTGAGACTCAAATTCTCATTATAGATTTTTGGGGATTAAATGACGAGTAAATCCATTCCTATTGATATTAAGATGATATCTTGATTATTCCAATTATTAATAAGTGGCCTCAAAATTAGGCATGGGTGATATAATTTTTGTTTAAAGTTAAACATAAAATATATTGGCACAAGAAAATTAACTCTTTCTAGGAGAAAGGTGTTTAACCATAATTAATGATGCTTGAGTTGTAGTTTGAACTGTTATTATATGTCAGTAATTCAAAGTAACTTCCTTTGTGTAGGTAGTAATTATTTTTCGGCTAAATTTTATAGTAAAGAAAAGTTATTAGACCCAAACTGAAGTATGTTACTTTGCATTTATTTGCATGTAATGATTAACAGAATTCTTAAAATTGAGTAGACTTAACTCAATCCTAAAAATTAGCTCATATAGAGAGAGTTGTCAACATATTTATAAAGACTATTTTGGGCATATCTTGCAATGTAGGACTCTAACAAACTCCTCTCTTGCTCATAATTGGACATTTGGAGCTTGAAGTTTGCAGGACTGGATATCTGCGGATAGTCTAATAATAATAATTTTTTTTTTCAATAGATGGTTTACCCCTTGACTCACAAACATGGATGAGGAGGGAAACCAAAGTAACCGAAGCAGAGATAGAAAAACGTATTGATATTGATTGTCATGAGCATAGATGAAGATGAACACTCTGCATCCCGGCCACAATAAAACAGAACACCTTCGTAGAATAAAAGAGAGCCAACAACTAAAACTGTAGCACCTGAAGACTTTAGAAGCCACCCGAATCAGCAGCCTCAGCTTGATAATGACACGCCTTGTTATGATGACACTTTACATTAGCGAAACCTGCTTCACTTGCCTATCTGAGTGTTGGCAGCATTTATTCTTCCATAGTTGTAACCATTCAAACTCAGATTTCTTGACAAAAGATATGGACATATTTTGAAGCCATGATCTACAATCATAGGATAAGCTATGATGCTATCTTAAGAATTGAGTAGTCCTAATTCAATCTCAAAAATTAACCTATAAAAAGAGGGTTACCTAAATACTTATAAAGATTATCTTGATCATATTCCTAAATAATATGGGAATCTAATAAAAATGAATGAACATGACTTACAGTAGACTTTGCTCTCTCAAACAATAAATGGACTTGTCTCTTTTAATCATTTATATACTTATATAACTTTCGAACTAAATGCAAAACCATATAATTTGGTAATAACCGGTTACTTGTTGCCCAATAAAACAAATAAAACCGCTAATAATTTGAATTCTCAAAAGGATGCAACGTATAGCAAAACTTTATTTAATGAAATGTTAATGTCACACTTCATCCTATCACTAGATAATGATATGTACTTCATCAATTTTATTGACTAAATTTCTTAGAGTTTGTATTGAACGGAAGCATAGCATTTGTGTCCTTAGACTCTCTTACTAAGTTTTTCTTTTTATCTTTAGGTTCAACGTAACTCCATCTGTGTGAGATTGAGTACGTGAAAACGGTTGCTCCACAGCAACAGTGCAGTACTTCAAGTTTTGAGAACCAAAAAGCTTAGTAATGTGTTTGATAATTTCTTGAAGTAAATGGTCTCGATTGAATTTGAACCCTTGTTCCCTCATACTTAGATGTAACACATTGTAATACTACCCATCTCACAATGCTGCAATTAATGGTAAGATGAGGAAGCTAGAACTCTGTGGAGCAGAAGACTGATATTATATTTTTGATAATTTCTTCAAAGTAAATGATTTTAATGGAACACTCCTAAATACAATGCTTTCTTGCTTCTTCCTTCTTCCTTTTGTGATTGCCTTTAAGATATATAAGAGAAGTGATTAAACGCAAATGACTTCATTTGATAACTATTAGTTTTTTCAATTGTAGTGATGCGTAGTTGTGACTATAAAAATGTACATGCTCAAATGTAATATCATATTTGGTGTAGTTGCACTAAAAATATGGATTGATGTATACTAAGGTTACCATTAAATTTGATTACTATTTGGTTGTGATTGTGTCAAGGTTTCAAGTTTCATCCCCACAAAATGTTGTTGTTATTGGTTTGAGGCCTCTCTCCATTAGCCATTTTATATACTTGGAAGTGCGAGTTAATTTTTTTTTGTTTGAATCTTGCATGGTGAATTATGTAGTAAGTCTTGCTTACGGTGCTTCAGTCACCACAATGAAAAAGTGTTACCCAAGTGACCAAGCACTAAAGATAAAAAGCTCATACGATTAGCCATGTCACTTATATAGTAACTATATTGACGTTTGAGTTTTATATTGCACCTTCAAACAAAAATTACATAGCTTGCTCTACCGAAAATAAAAATTACATAGCTTGGAGTGCATCTTTAGATTATGATAATTGAGCAAAGAAAGATGCAATAGTCAGTCTCAAGAATTCTAATTTCTATGTTAACCACTAAATCTAATTGATCAAAATCATCGTATGATTGTAAACCATGAGATGTCTGCTGTAGGAAATCGAAGATAGAGTTCTAAAATATTTAATGAAATATTTTAAGTAACACGACGATCTTATGAGACCATCTGACACGACTGTTAATGCTAAGAGGGTTTGTGCCTGTGTTGTTTACAACAAAACAATATCAAAACTGCTGATGGCGAGATACAGCAAGCCATTCGCCAACCTACGATATTGTGCAGTATCAGAGAAAAGATATGAGCTAGTGGCATTGAGTAATTATATTTTGGAGCTATCACAGGGTGGACGCTGAATTCGAGATAATGTTTCATTTAGATAATGTTTCATTTAGTTACATACTTAAAACAGTTGGCTTGAAAGAGACTAGAGAAATAATCCCAAGTCGTTTTTTAAGAGTTTAGAGTGTGTTTGTTTATGCTTTATTTGGCAAAAAATTATTTTTTTATTAAAAAATCAATTTTTATATATTTGGATAAATTTTTAAAAAAAATTAAATTCTCAAAAAAATTTGTTTTAAATTTTTTTAGAGAAGTTGAAAAGAGTAACTTTAAAAAAAAATTAGTTTTTAGTTTTTTTATTATATATAAAATTTAAATTTCAAAATCACTTTTTTCAAAATTTAAAACAAACGCATCCTAAATAATCGAAAGAGAATTTTGTTCTTTGAAAGAGTTGTGTGTCATTAATTTTGTTCCCAAAAATTGTTTTGACATTTGCATAGGTCTTTAATAAGTCAAATTTAACATTATATTAGTCCTTAATAGTTGTTTGACATCAAATAAGTTCTTAAAAATTAAATATAACATCACTTTTAAAATATATTTAACATCAAATAGGGCTCTGAAAACTCAAAGCTTATTTGGTTTCTATTCTCATTTCCTATTCTTCGTTTTAATTATAAAAATGCCACCTTATTTTTAATCTGTTTTATATTTTCAAAATTTTGCAAAGAAAATAATAAAAATAGAAAAAGGAAATAAAAAATAGGATTTTTCTTGTATTTACTATTTTTTCACAAAATCCTAATAATAAGAAATAGAATAAAATCAAGATGGTATTTTCATAATAAAAAATGAAGACATACTAAACATACCCTCATATTTAATCGAAAAAAGGGAATTAAATAGTCTTTCAAAAATATTAAGTTGATTTCATTTTTTAACTTTTAGGAATCTATTTTATGTAAAAAAAATTTCAAGGATTAACATGATGCCACATTTTACCTTTCAATGATCTATTTAGTATAAAAAAATCTTTCAATGCCTAAATTAATATCATACAAATCTTTTAAGGATCAAAATACATATTCAATCTTTTTATTTTTTAGTTTTTTAAAAAAATCTATACTCCATTTAGAAACTAATGCAAAGATTACCTTAGACCTTTCATTACTAGTTTTGCACAGTTGTTTATTGTGGATTGAAAAAGAGATCAAGAACAAATATCTATTATTTAACGAATAAAAATCGATGCATAGTGACAAGTGCATAGTGTCACCAAATCCACTTAATCATTTAATTCTACTAGATGCTACGGTACTTCTACCTTAAAATTTAAAGTTTTAGAATAATGGACTCGTAATAAAGTATTAGATATCTAGTCAGATGAAATTGTGAAAATTTTCATCAATCTAAACACCAATAAACAAAAGAAAAGCACCTACTTTACAAGCAGTCAATTAAAGTAAAGTAAAATTAGAAAGAAAGAAAACAGAAGAGTCTAACTTTTTCAATAGATGTATACATTTTAGACCGCACTTAAATTTATTTATTTGGCACTTAAGAAAGAGTTTTTCGACTAAAAATTCTAACAATTAATGGACTGAAAAAAGAAACAAAACCAGTGGGTTAACACATCATCTCAAACCCATACCTTAAGGTGCTAATATTAGTGGTTCATTCACATATAAATTCCTCACTTTGTCCATTATCTTTCAATGTGTGACTTTTTGTCCACAAATCTTCTTGGTACTGACATTTGAATTTCTAATAAATTTTTTCTCAAGTGAGTCCCCATATATACAAGGACACCACAATTACAAAGACACTCCCCTCCGAGGGGAGTATCCAATGGATCAGTCATTTTCTACCAAATTTGATTGAAAATTTTTCATGAGGTGATAGCCATGATAATATCACTAATGTTACTAGGGATGGTAAAAGAACCCACCAAAGCGGGTAGTTACGAGGATTACCTGTAATGGGGATAGGGACTGATTTGGTCTCCACAGTAATGAGGACAAAGTCCCAAACTTATAGAGACCCACTAAATCCTCATTTATGTACCCTATATTTTGATAACAATATACAGTGAAATCAAATTAATTCAAAATATAGTTAATATATGGTAGACTAAACATTTAACCGAAATCAAATTTACATAATTAACTAACTTTAATCTAAATAAAATTTCTAATAACTTGGATTTGCATCATGTATTTTTATTTTTAATTAGGATTGTGTTATATTACTAACATTATAGCAGATTATAGATATTTTATGAATGTTTTATTCTAGTTTAAGATATTTTTATATATTTTTTTCTCTTTTTTGAATTTTAAAATTTTTTTTGTATAAATTCATGGATATCTGTGGGGATTTGAATCCCAATGAGAAACGAAGAATGGAGACTAGTATGGAGATAAGGATGGAGGGCAAATTTCTAAACGGGGACGGGGGTGGAGGCAAGGGGCATATCCCTATCCTTATTGGTACCCATTGCCATCTAATATTCTCCAATTACTCACACCATATTTGAATCACTATCATTGACAACACTTCTTGGGAAACTAGTGGGCAAAAATGCTGAACAGGAGATTTGGGCGAAAATGTTGCCTTTCCCCTAGCCTACTGTCTTTGTGAGTGTCCTCGAACTTGAGTTCTTTATGATAGTCTCTTAGTTTATCTTTGTTGTCCTTTCTTGTATCTGTCCATTTTTATCTCATGTGCAAAAAAAAAAAAAAAATTCAAATTATAACTTCAGTATCAAATTAAGTGCTCTTTGCAATAACTTAAAATATGTTTAGATGGAGTATTCTTAAATTTCAAGAAATTTAAAATACAAAAAAATTTAAATGCTTGAATTTAATTCCCTTTATTTTTAAATTTTTTTTTTGAATCAAGTAATTGTATTACTTTATTTATAAAATATATTGTTTATATAATGAAATTACATTACATTCTCTTTAATTGGTAGGATGAGGATGGCAGGCAATGGTTGTCAATGGGCAGTCAATTGTGGCTGCTAGGCGATTGGCAGTCGTCGAGGATAGTTAATGATGGCCAATGGACAATCAGCTGTCACCAAGGGCAATCAGCTGTCATTGGGACGGTTGATGGGCAATCAGCAATGATTGCCGATCACCGGTGGATGATCAATTAATAGTGGTAGACTTGTAGAATGAAGAGGTTAAGAAACAATAGATAAAGAAGATGGGGATTTTAGAATTTCTTGTGAAAATATGGAAACTAAAATCTTCTCTTTTAAAGTTTAGAAAATATCTTTTAAAAATACTTGAAATTTTAAAATTATTTTATATTATTATCGAAACAAAGAATTTTAGATTAAATAAATTGAAATCCTCTTAAAAAATATATTAATCCTGTAAGAATACTTTATCCAAACACACTCTTAATTAATTATTAAAAAATATAAAGTTTCTTTTCTTGGTATCATAAGAACCATACGATTAAATGATTAAAATTAACTTTTTATTTGTAAAAGTGTAGCATTATTTTTTTTTTAATTTTGTTCTAGGGAGGTCCTTGTGAAGTTAAGAGGAAATAAGGAAATAAATGGGCAGATAGGGATCAAACTCCTGACCCGAAGCCAACAAATCCATTGTCACATGAATCAAGGGAGGCACCACTTAAACTATAGCTAATTGACAGGCTTTTTATAACGTTTTAATTTTGTGAATATACAACTCAAGCAAAAGATGAAATAAAATTATTATTTTTCAAATCTGACAAAGCTGATTTATAATTATGAAAAAAGCATCCAACCAATCATGTTTACTTACGTTCACCAATACAATATTATTTTCAAATTTGATCAAACAGCATGTATAGTTTGTCTTTATCTTATTGAAATTATTTTTTATGCATTGACAATGTAAAATAATTTTATATTACTAACTAATAAAATTTGAGAAAAATAAAAAATTATAGTATGTAGTTATTATAATGGATAGCTACTTATCATGATTTGGTATTTTTTTCAAATTTTATTAGTTAATAGTATAAAATTATTTTATACTATTAATCAATAGAAGTTAAATCCTATTTTATTTCTTTATATAGTTATACCTATTTGTCGTAAGAAAGTGAAAGCAATTTATTCGTATTATTTACACCACAATTTTTTTTATAGTAATAACCACACAATTAAATAATTGTAATTAATTTTTTCTTAGTAAAAGTGTAGCACTATTTTTTTTTTATATAACATTTTGATTTTGTGAATATACAACTGAAGCAAAAGATGAAATAAAATTATTATTTTTCAAATCTAGTAAACCTGATTTATAATCATGAAAAAAGCATCCAACCAATCATGCTTATTTAAATTCACCTATATAATATTATTTTCAAATTTGGTCAAATTGTATATATAGTATTTTGTCTTTATTTTATTTAAATTAATTTCTATGTATTAATAGTATAAAATAATTTTACGCTATTAACCAGAAAAATGACAATTCATGTTGGATAATTATCACAGTGGATACTTATCATAATTTAGCATTTTTCTCAAATTGTACTAACCCTGATAATGTAAAGTTATTTTATAATTATAATGCATAAAAATTAAATCCTATTTATTTCTTTATGTAGTTACACCTATTTTTGGTAAGAAAGTGAAGGTAATTCATTCATATTATTTACATTACCAATTTCTTTTTTCGGGTGCAAAGAATCAATTTAATTGATGTAATCAGGAAAATGGAATCAATCTTCAACAATTAAATGTTTTTTTCCAAAATTATCCCTGTAAAGGATCTGGGTTTTATCATTTTTCCTTTTAATGTTATAGAGATAAGATTAGATTATAATTATAATTAATTTAATTTAACAAATAAAAAAATATGAGTTGTTTTAATAATACAATTAATATGTGTTCATGCATCTATTCACAATTATTTTCAGTGAAAAAAAGATATGTTTGAGATGAAATGCATATATAAATACTCTTCTATAGGGGTGAAATTTCACATGAAGTATTGCACATGCTAGATGTTTATTCCATATTGTTTGAGGTCTTATATGGCCCTTGCATTTTTTCATCAAATTTTTTCTCTTCCTCCAACGCTTTTCCTCTTCACTTGTATACAACCTTCAACAATGATCTTTGTAGGTCATCATATCAAATCGATGAAGTACCAAATGATTATGTTTGCGCAGCAATCATTTACCAGAATCCTTTAGTAACTTCTCGAAACAAAGAAGTTCCTCGAGGTGCAATATCCAAATCCTTTTTCAACTTCTTTCAATTATTTTCTTAGGCTCCACCCACTACAGCAGCAAGTTCCTTCTCATTGAGTTCATCCTGTCGAGTGCGCCTGGTGTTAATTAAGGATGATGATTTGCTAATGATGGTCGATCTTATTGGCACGCCAAATCTCCCCGAGAATCATGCAAGATAATACACCGTATTTGTATCATACGTAATTGCATCTTTTAGCTACTAGAATAGCTCATTAGCATTATTATGTATCCTTTCCGTCCTTAGTCTAGTTTGAAAACTTGAATTTTGTATTCTTGTATATATCACGGGTGTATAACACTTGTTCGTAATGTAATACAATACTTGAATATTCCATTGTTCTATGTGGTATTAGAGCATATATGTTTTGTATATTTGAATATATTTTTCAAAATTTGTGCGGCCTTGTCCCATCAAACACAAATTTGACATCTCCCAAATTTTCACAACCTTTAAATCTTTAGTTAAGAATCAATTAAATGCAAAAAGTTAAAACTTTGTTCTTTGATAATGGCAGTGAATATCTCAAACTATATTCTTTTTCTTCAAACACATGGTTTTTCCCATCTAACAATACCTCCATATACCCCTGAATACAATGGTCTTTTAGAATGTAAACACCGTCATCTTGTTGAAAATGCTCGCTACCTTTTGCTTTAGGCTTCCCTACCCATAAGATTTATGTCATAAACTGTATGCCTAGCTACTCCTAGTCTTAACATGAAATCACCTTTAGAAATTTTATTTAACTGCTCGCCTGACTATTCCAAGCTCCGTGTCTTCTGTTGTCTTTACTTTCCATGGCTTGTTCCCTACACCAATAACAAACTCCTTCCAAAATCCCAACCTTGTGTTTTCCTAGATTATAGCCCAACCCAAAGTGCCCCAAGGTGCCCACTATTGTTTTAACCCCACAACTAACAAACTACACACTTCCCTTTACAATTTGTATCATGGTTTTAAATTGCGATTTGCAATCACAATTGCCCATTTCAGCTCTATACTCCCATGAGTTTTCACATCGCAATGCAATTGTAACTACGACTATTACCACAATTTAAAACCATACTTTATGGAGAATATCTTCCCATTTTCCTCTCACCTTCGACCAACAAATCTCATTTATTCCCTCCTACTTTCATGCAACCAAATCCAATTCCAGCCATGCACTAGCCTTTAACACCACAATCTTTCCACCGTTTCCACTCACATTAATCCTTAACTGAAAGGGTCATTCTCTGGTGAAGTTTAAAAAAGCATGTCACCGTAAAGCTGTAAATTGTATCAAATTAATAAATGACAAATAGAGTTGTTTGGCTGAGTTGATTGTGTTTTGGACTGCAGTGGAATAAGATATAGGTTGGAAAATTCTACAGTAGGATTTGTTGGTATAGTAGTGACTATGATGATCACTCTATCACAATCTTCAAACCTTTTTTTTTTTTTGTTTTTTTTCAGAACAATCTTCTTTTGAGGTCTTGCTCCCCTTCTTCTTCCTCCACTCGTCCCTCTTTCCTCCCCTTCTTCCCCCCACATCCAGTTGTTCACCACACCACACCACATTGACACCAAAGCGCTGTTGCCACCGTCCACCCCTCTCTGTCTGCGACAAGCACGACGCCACACCGGGACCAGAATACCGCCACTGCCTCCATCCACGATGCGTTAAGAGTGCCCATTGCACTGCAAACACGGCGGCAGTCGCCACCCTTGTCTTCCCCAACCACGACAAACACCGCAACTAGACCACCGCTCCATCTTCCTCCACATCTGCGACCCACGCAGCCATACGTGACCCATCCACGACCGCCAACTCATCTTCCCCAACCACCACCAAAAATAATAAAACCAGAACACAAAACTGCAGTCGCAACCAAAATGCACTAAGAATACTATAAGTTCAAAATAGCACCATCAAAATGAAATTTTCGTAAACCTGGAAATAAAAGGAAGAAAAAAGATATAAAACAAAATAGAGATCTCTATGATTTTGGGGTTGGCAACTGGGCAAGGAACATGAACCAACAGAAATGCATTGGTGGGTAGGGTGTGCGATCCATTGAGACTGATTTGATGGAAGAGGAGCGCAGGTGAAGTGAGAGAGAAGAAAAAAAAAAAAAAGAAACGGGTAAAAATGTGTGAGGACCACAATGGTCTTTAAGAAGTGAACTCCATTTTAAAATTTGTGGTGTTAGTAACTCTAAGACACATGTAGTTTTATTATTCATCCATCTTATAACGTCGTTGTGAATTCCAAAATGACACTTCACCAAAGAAAGCACCTAACTGAAAATATCTCCCCTCTCTCTTCTCAAATTTTGATCTCAACCTCATCCAATAACTCTCCCTCTTACATTCCAAACATGTCACAATTATCCCCTTCCTCAAATCCAGTCATTCTCTCTCCATCCTATATTGACCAAACCGTAACAGCCTCCTCATAGATTCGGAGATTCCCAGCGTCCAGCAAGTCCCTAATGCATGTGAAATCTTGTACACAGCCATCACCTCCTAACACCGCAGTAACATCTCCTCCATGCTCAGCCGGACCTTCTCACCCTTCCCACCCCATGATAACCCGTTCCAAAAATGGCATCTTCAAACTCAAACTAATAAGTATGGCCACCAAATTTCTTCTATCTGAACCGTTGAACCTTCTGTCTAACCTAAGCCTTGAAGCATTTTGAGCGGCACCAATCTATGTCTGATGAGTTCAATGCCTTACTTGCCAATCCCTTGTACCTAAGCAATCACATTTTAATATCATTCATAACAAGTGGGTCTTCCAAATCAAACGGCACCCCAATGATTCTATAACTCAGTACAAAGCTCGTTTAGTGGCCAAAGGGTTTCATCAACCCCGTTATATTGACTATAATGAGACTTACAGTCCAGTGATCAAGCCGCAGACCATCAAGATGGTTTTTACTTGTGGTTGGTCTCTCTGTCAAAGTTGACGTCAACAATGAATTCCTTCATGGCCGCACATCTGAAGACATTTATATGACTCAGCCTCCTAGTTTTGTTCATTCTCAGTTCCCTAACTATGTTTGCAAGTTGCATAAAGTATGGTCATAAACAAACACCCCGTGCTGGGTTTCACGCCCTCAAGACCTCCTTCTTTCCTATGGCTTCATCAACTCAAGCTCGGACGCATCTCTCTTTGTCTATAGTTGTGACAATGTTTTGGCTTACTTCCTCGTTTATGCTGATGATCTTTTTGCTCAAGGGAACAAATGTCACCTTCACGACTGCCTTCAGGACCGCTCTTGTCCGAAAATTCTCTCTAAAAGACCTTAGTGCACCCCCATCATTTTCTTGGTATGGAAATCATTCCTACCTTACAGGGCTTATTTCTTTCTCAACATCACTATATTCAAGAAGAGCTTCTTCACTCCACCAACATGCAAGATGCTAAACCAGTATCCACTCCACTATATATCAACTTCATGCGATTTAACACCCTCCATTATTGCTCCGACCTGTGATGCTCATGAATTCAGATGAAATGCTGGCCGCAGCCTATCTGTGCGCTAATTCAGTTTTACACACTTGTATGAAGCACCTGGCCATAGACTATCACTTTGTTTGTGAATTAGTTGCAACCAAACAGCTTCGGGTGTCTCATGTTCCAACCTGTCATCAATTAGCTGATCTTCTTACCAAACTACTGTCATTGTCCAGGCATTCGTATCTCACGGACAAGATTGGAGTTCGCTGCTCGTCCTCCATCTTGTGGGGGCGTACTGGCACACCAAATCTCTTCGAGAATCATGCAAGATACTACACCTTATTTGTATCATATGCAATTATATCTTTCAGTTACTAGAATAGCTCATTAGCATTATTATTGTACCCTTTCCGTTATCAGTCTAGTTTGATAATTTGAATTTTGTATTCCTATATATATCATGGCTGTACGGCACTTGTTTGTGATGTAATACAATACTTGATTATTCCATTGCTCTATAGATCTCAGGTGCTGTTGCTGCAAGGTATGCCCTTTGATTTATATTACATTGCACTTTTAGAAGATAATGGTTGGGAACTTCTATCTTTTTACTTGGAAGCTGTGTCGTCCCTTTATGCTAACCTTAAAAAATATGACATCGTAGGACTGCCAGCATGTGGTCTAGTTGTTCTTAGGTATTAAGTATGAACTAATATGCGCTACAAATTTAGAAAAAAAAAAATAAAGGTCAAAAAATTATGATATTCTCTGTGACATTTCACTATAAATGAAATATAATGTAGTTTTTTGTTTCTATCCTTCTCGCCATTACAATAAAAAAAAAAATGGAAAATTTAGCTTTCATTATGTACATATGCATCTTTTGTATTTGGCTATGTCTTTACTCATTAATTGATATACTAGCAAAAAAAATGTTTTTTTTTTTTAACTATTGTTATATGTCAAAAATGGAAAGTAATTTCCCTACACAGCTTATAATTCTCTTTCAACTATATTTTATTACAATGAGAAAAGACAACATCTACATCGAAGTATGTTATTTCTTTTTTGGATACATAAAATGCCAGTAAGGGGAGGCATCCTCGATACTAGCAGGCAAGGCGTTTGTGCCCGGACTAGGGATCCAATCAGTCAAAGGTAAGGGATATTTGCTGCGCTTGAAGTATGTTATTACTTTACTCATTTATTTTGATGCATTGATTAAGAAAAATAATGGGTGTGCCTCAAATTAGATTTTCCATTCTCAAACAATAAATGGATTTATCTCTTTTTAATCTTTGATACAGCTTTTAAACTCAAAATAAAGATATCTAGTAATGGCTGGATATTGATTGTTTAAGAAAATAATGGAAATTGCGAATAATTTTAAGTTCTCTGAAGGATGCAACATTGACAGTACGATAGAAGTACAATAACTAATATTTAATGATCAAATATATAACTAAAATTTATTAATTGAAATTAATTTCTGACTTTCCATCTTATCACTATGTGTGCAATGCATCTTATCTATGTCTTTCTTTTGATCTTCAGGTTCAACATAATATCACCAGTGTACCATTGAGTACTTGAAGAAGATGGAACCACACTCGACAAATGAGGATATTCAAGTTCTGAGCACCAAAATCTTTAAGTATGTGCTTGAAAATTTCTTGAAAGCAAATTGTTTGGACTGAATCTGAACGTTCGTTACTTCATACTCAAATATAACATGTAACACTGCCCATTTGATAGCAACTACGTGAAGCTGGTGTCAATGCAAGTAGTGGACGAGAAAATCCGAACTGTTAGGACCAAAAAAAAAAAAAGATATTATGTTCCTAATAATTTCTTCAAAGTAAATTGTCTTGATGGAATACTCGCAAATGTAATCCTATCTTGCTTCTTTCTTTATTGATTATCTTCAAGATCTAAAACAAGTAATTAACTGCAAATGACTTCATTTGATAGCTAGCTTGTTATCTTAATTTTAGTTATACATAGTTGTGAATATGAAAAAGTACAGCAGTACAGCTCAAACGTGACATTATATTTATCATTGTGTTAACAAAAAGGATGTATCCATATGTGCTAAAGTTACCACTTACCGTTAATCATGCTTGTTATTTGTTTGTTGGTTGATGTCTACCAAACAGGTCAATATATGTTTTTTTAATATATATATATATATATATATATATATATATATATATATATATATTTTTTTTTTTTTTGACTAAGTCACGTAGTATTAGGGCATGTTTTACTTTTTATTCGTAAAATATAGTCTGACTGAATGAAAAGGCAAGATTTTTTCACATTTTCTAGATTTGGATTTCGAGATCAAAACTCATTTACCTAAAACGTAAAAATGGTTTTACTAAATTTGTCGAAGTGAAACTTAGTGTACACCTGTTAAACCATAACCTGGAGAGTATAAAACGACGATCATCATAAGCATATCAAAAGAAGAGTATAAATCGACGAACAAACATGCACTGATTATTCTAATAATGACAACTTGTATACGGTTGTAACAATCTGTGCTAAGAGAGTCTTCGATTTTGATTATTAAAAAATTCTTTTGTGTGAAAAAATGTTTTTTGGAATCTATCTTTTGGGAGCAGCTATTGTTACCTTTTTATTAGGGATGAAGTCAACAAGTCAACACCAATTAGTTAATTCAGTTACTGTTGAGCTGTGTTAGCTGTGATAGTTTGTTTTCTGTTATATTAGTTAGTGCATTCGGTTAAGATCAATAGCTCTAAGTCCATTCCCTATATATTCTTGTACGCTGTAATCTCTCGTTGAGTTGAATAGCATTCTTCACCAATACACATTTTCTTCAAGAGATTCCTTTTTCTCTTCTCTCTCTATCTTCCTCATCCTTCAATCTCTGATACCTTACATGGTATCAAAGCTGTTGTGATCCACGGAGACCTTAGGTATTTCACTAGCTTCCGCTCCACTAGCTCAAACAAGCATGGCAACCTTTGCACCAAAGACCTTCACAAGTCCATTTTCGTTCAAGCTTGAAGAAGATAGTTTCATGCCTTGGAAGCATCAAGCTTTGGCATGCATCAAAGCCAACAAGCTAAAGGATCACCTCAACAAGAAGAAAGTTCTAGTGAGATTCGTCTCAGAAGAAGATCGAATAGTAGATATTGAAACACAAGAGTACCTGAATTGGGAGCAACAAGATCAACATCTTGTTGCATGGTTATTCGTATCCATGGACTCGAGCTTCATAAATCACATGGTTGAACGCGAATTTGCTCATGAGATTTAGAGCAAACTTGAGGAATACTTTGCATCTCGTGCAAAATCCAAGATTAAACAGTTGAAAGCCCAACTCAAGACTATCAAGAAGCAAGGATCCGCTTTAGAGTATTTGACCAAGATAAAGAAGGTAACTGACTCGCTGCATTTGGTGCACCTGTTTCTAAAGATGATTTTGTTGAAGTTATTTTGGATGGATTGAATGAGGATTATAGCGCCTTTATCACTTGGCTATGTCAAAATCTTATTCTTTAACTATTAGTGAATTCGAGTCTTTACTTTTAGCATGAGAAGATCTTATTGCACGGTTCAGAAAAACTGAGCTCGGGTCCATGTAAGCCAACTTAGCACAAGGTGGTGCTCAAGATCAAAATAATGGGATGCAAGCTGGAAATAGTAGAGGTAATGGTGGCACAAGGGGCAGAGCAAAAGGTTTTAGAGGAGGCCGTTCTTGGTCAAATGGAAGTCATCCTCAATGTCAGCTTTGTGGGAAACTTGTTCATACCGTGTGGCCACAGGTTTGATCAAGATTTCCCAAATCCACAAAGAACTCCGCCTCCTCCTCGTCCCTCTATTGCATTTCATAAACCAACAAACCCTACTATTCATAGTCCCAAAGCATATCTAGCCAATCCTGTAGATTTGACAGATACAGCTTGGTATCCTAATTCCGGGCATTCCATCACAATAACTTTGATCAAAGGAACATGATTACTAGCTTAGAGTATGAAGATTTTGAGCTGGTCTATGTAGGTAATGGCAAAGGTATGAGCATTGTTCATATTGGCAGGTCTTCGTTACACTCAAATTTGTCCAATTCCACTTTTAAGCTTCACAATCTATTACATATATGTACCTACTATAACCAAGAACCCGATCAGTGTTTCCAAGTTTGCAAGTGACAACAATGTATTCTTTGAATTTATGTTTTGTGAAATCTCAGGTGTATAAGGAGATACTTCTTTAAGAAACCCTTAAAAAAGGAACCCACAAACTGCTTTTATTTTTATTGTCATAAAAGAGCCTTAATTAAAAAGTTGCTTCAAACTTATACCCCTAAAATTAAACATAAAAATAACCTATAATTAAATAAGTAAAACCCTATTTTAGACTTTGAAAGATACACAGTATTGCCACATTAACATCAAAAGATTATGGTCACTTGACAAGTCTCTCAAAGGTGGAAATTGTCACCACATTCATCCCTCAGTTATCTACATTCTAAAGCCGTACCAAATTGAGTTGGGCTGTTAAAAGTCACATAGAGTACTATACAGATGCCATGTTGGATCTAATAATTTCCTCCAATTAAAAATCCTAACCCTACCCAATCTAATCAAAGTTTCCAAATTTCATAAAACCCAAAAAAGCCAAAAACAGAGGAGAGGAAGAACTAGTGAAAAGGAAAAACAAAATTAACTCTTGAAATCGCACTCCGTCCCTCGGCATTATTTACAAGTCGAAACCCTGCTTGCTTCATTCAAAAATCACCATGTCCATCAATTCTCGAGGTGGTTCCTGTTGTTGTTCTCATCAACAATGCTCTTATGAATTTCTTGATGCAGAACCAAAGAAGCAAACATCAGGCTTTTGTGACTCCAAATGCTTACTTTATGTCTCCAAATTGTGCTTTAGCAAAGTCACTAAAGCTTCAAATCCTTCATTGGTATGAGAATCTCTTCGACAAACATAATTTCTTCTCACGATTTCTATGTTTGCCCTTCACTGATTCTTCCTTTCCTCTATATTCATCTTATCCTTGAACCTTCTAATGGAAATAAAGGAGTGAACCTAAGTTTCATTGTAAAATGGAGATTATTGGGATTGGATAAAATTTAGGCACTTTGGTTGGATTGGGTAAGGTTAGGGATTTTAATTAACCAAAAGACTATATCCAAGACAGTGTTCACACATAGTACTCTACATGGTGTTTAACGTTCCAAGTTAGCAATAATTGTGCAACATCTACATCAATAATTGTGGCTAATTAATGGATAAACATGATAGCAGTTTATATATTTAAAGGACTTATCAGGTGGTTATGCCCTTTGGGCGACTAATACAACAATGCATCTATTTTTTTAATTTTAAGAACTAAAAGAGAATTTTACTCTAATTAAATACATAAATTTAGTGATTAACTTGAATATGAAAAGTGTATAGAAAAAAAAAAAAACTTAAATAACTTGTCAGGTAATAACATGTCAGGTACTCATTCAAAAACAATTAATACATCCAAATTTTATTATGTTGCAACTCTGCCAAAATAACTCACTGAAAGTCCTTAAGTGATATTAGCTACTGCAACCCAAAAATATATATTAAAAGAAGTGATAGTGAGAAACTTTGTGTAGTTAGAAGAAATCCCGGACAATTTCATACAAATGTTTACCTTGAAGAACCCCATTTTCAAAGCACTGGCATGAAAAAGCACATAAATCCGCCATTCTTAGTTAATCATGGCTACAACCAAGGGCGAACAAAAAATAATATTAACAATCATTAAATCTTATCAAATAAAATAATGAAAGAGCTACCTATAGGCTGGATTAAGATGCTAGTAAGAGTATTGTCACAAATATTGATAGACGAATGAAGCTGTCAAAATGGAAAGAGCTACCACTGAGTTAATGTCAATAAGATGAAATCACCGTGGAACATTGACTCTTAAAGAAGGCAGCATTGTTATGAGTCTCACATTGAATAGATAAGTTTAATGTAGTATTAAGCCATGGAGCTCTCTCACCTAATCAGCTAAACTTCTAGATTGGGCTCTCCTCATATGTTTAGGTCATAACAAACTGTCTTGCACCATGTTTCTTCCATCCTAACCGTACTGCTATTCATCAGTAGTTCAATTTAGAGGGAAGCTGCGAGGCACTTAATAGGTCATATGGGTGTTATGGAAGCTTTCTGGAAGATGACTTACAGCACGAACAGTGTGAATCAGCATGTGACGTTGTGACTCATGTCTTCTGTCATGTCTGTGATCTTTGTCAAGAAGGTCATGAGCTACGGCATAGGTTACCTCATCCGGGCTTTAATGCTTAACCAGCATTGGCTATGATTTCTGGGGCTTGAAAGTATTTTTCCCTATCTTGGAAGTGCTATTCCTGTGTATGTTACTGTTGCCTCCATATAACTTGATGTTGTTGAACTGTATTATAAATTTGTCTAAAGAGGATCTTGGTTCCTCGAATTTGGTATAATTGTATAAATAAGAGCATGAAACTTCATCATAGAAAAGCATAGTGAAAGAATTTTTATATTATATTCTAGATTCTTATATTTTCGGCAATAAAGACTGTTTATTTAGTCCAAGAGTTATTAAAATATACCACATTTTTCATTAATAATTCATAAAAATTTTAGCTCTTTTACGTTGTTGTTGTTGTTGTTGTTGTTATTATTATTATTATTATTATTGTTATTACTACCAACGTTGACAATAGCATGCTAACTGTCGAAGGCTTGAAGCTGATCCATCCCGTGTGAAGTAGGGAACCCCAAATTGATGCGTAGGCTAGACATTTGGTCGCCTAACAAATCCTTAGAGGGAGGAAGATCGCTGGTCTAATTCATTTGCCTAACTGGGTTTTCTTGAGCCCAAGGAAACAGGGCCTATTTAAGCTCTAAATAATTAAGCAAGAGAAAATTACAGTCACTCCATAAAGTTTCTTAACAATACTGTAAGTTCCTAAGTTTCTATAAAATTAACACTCCACTCTAAAACATTCTTCGAGAATAACAATTCACTGTTTGAATTTAACCAAACTCCAAAATTAAACTTCTATAAAAATAACACTTAAGGTTAACCAATTTAAAAAATAGCTCCGGTAGACATATAAAGTTACAAGCTATGAAGCTTAGATATAAAAGCAAAATACGGATGCGATACGATACAGATAAGGATACGGGGATACGACAATATTTAAAAATTATAAGATACAATACGATTATAGTATGACATATAAAATTAGTAAAAAATTAATATAAAAATATAAATATTAAATTCAAACAGAGAAATAATGATTTTAATATTAATATAAATTCTCATAAACATATTAAAATATATTTATTTTATTGATTGCTTTCAAATTTTCATTTATATAGGTATAAAAATACCGAAAAATAAAGTAAAAATTTTTAAAATATAACTGAAAGTATCTATAAAATATCCAATATGACACATATCAGATATGGATTATATGACTATTTTGAAGTATTAAGCCAACTTATGTTATAAGTAATAAGAAGTAAGTAGAAAAGTATCATTTTCCATGAGGATTGCAAACCAAATACTAGTTCATTCAATATAGTTACTATTTGGACAAAAGAAAATACTAAGATTAAGAATAAAAATAAATAAATAAAATAAAATAAAATAAAATATGCAACTAATAGAGAAAACAATCAATCAAAAGAGAGGTGTTAAGGGTTGATTTCATCTAAACTTTTTAATTTTGCATTACCTAAATACTAAGTTAGTTTCTTGGCAATATAATATAAAGAACCTTGTCTATGGTTTAATCTGAAGATACTACGATAAAAATTCTTTGACTATACTTTTCTATGATACAGTTTCGTGCTCTTATTTATACCAAATTCAAAGTACCAAGATCCTCTTCAGGCAAAGGTATAATACAGTTCAACAATATAAAGTTATATGGAGGCAGCAGTAACATACACAATGATGGCACTTTCAAGATGAGGAAAATTACTTTCAAGCCCCACGTCCCATGCTCTATTCAGTTGGGGGAATCATAGCCAATATTGGTTGAGCATTAAAGCCAGGATGAGGTAGCCTACACCGCAGCTCACGAGCTTCCTGACAAAGAGCAATAACATGACCGAAGACATGAGTTGGCATGTCACATGCTTATTCACACTATTCGTGCTGCAAGTCATCTTCTAAAAATTGAACAGTGCAATCCCCGATAGTAGGATCTTAGGATAAATTGAAGCCTATCGCTTAAACTACTCTAAATTTATTCTAAGGATAAAGAATGAGAATTTAAAAGACTGCACATATGACTATTTCTCTTTCTAACTACTTTAACCGATGATAATATATAGATTGACTTATTTTATGAAGTGAAATAATAAAAAAAAATACAAAACCAATTTCTTAAGACTATATTTCCCTAACTCCTAAAGAAGTTAAGAAAACATAGAAAAAGAAAAGAACCTAAGCACTAGAAGAGCCATACTTTCTTCTTTCTCCAACTCTCTACTTCTCTCCAAAATTCCAATTATTTATAAAAGGAAAAAAGAATCAACTTAAAATCCCTTAATTTTCTCTTCAAATTAAATTTTCAAATCAAATCCTTATCTGCTCCTCTTCCAACTCTTTTTCAAATATTCAAATCTTTATCAGAATCTTTTTCTTTTATCTTCTTATCTACTAATGCTATCTTTATTCTGTATCCACATAAATTTGGTGAGAATATTTATCCATTAAGCATAAAATAAATATATTCTTACTAATAGTACTCATAAATAAAATTGATTAAAACATATCATGGGAATTATGGAGAACAAATTTGGAATAATTAAAACATAAATATGGGATATAAATACTATATTTTCACAAGTTACCACTTAATTTCAAAACTTTCTATAAAAAATAACACTCTACTCCTTGAGCTAAACCATAGGCACTTCTTTAATGAATTATTGTATGACATATTTTATTTAAAAATTTAAAATTTAATTAAAAGAAGTGTAAAGCATATAACAAGAAGATTTGTTCTTTGCAGTAATTTTCTTTTAAGATTTTTAATATTACTTCTATCTATTATTGATTCGATGTGGATTTGTTTGTGATTTTCATGTAATTGTTCGATCAAGAAAAAAATTTTAAAATATTGGATTTTTTTTTAGTTGAATGTGCTAAGAGAGCAAAAAAATAATAGTTAAGGATTTTGACTGAAAAGAATTAAAGAATAGTAAATTACTCATATGAATGATATAATAAAATTCATAAAGTCATACATTTAGTAGTGCCAACAAATAGTCTATATCAATACTTCCAAAACAAAATTCATTGTTACTTATAAACAATAAGTATATTCTGTCATATTAAGTACAAAAAGAAGTGACATAGACTTATATATCTTTGATAATTATTGGAAAAGGCTCAAGAATCTAAGAGAGGAGCAGCACCAAAGTAAAGTAAATTAGGACCAAAAAACAGAGAAAAAAAAAGGACAGAAAACACCAAGCTAGACAAGTCAACAAGTTGCTTAGAAAGCTTTGGAATTGAATTCATTCTAAAATTGAATTCAATTCCCTAGTTTGAAGCCAACTAATGACGTGCAATTAAAATCTAAATAAAATTTAATTCTTTAAAAAGGCTCAAAATTAAATCAAATCAAAATAGGTCTGATTTATAATTCCTAATCTAATGAATTTGATATTAAAAAATAATATATCAAAAATACCCTTATTCCTATATAATATTTTCTCTGTTTCTCTGCTCTCTTGTCTCGACACTTATCTTCCCCTCTCTTCTATCAATGCCAACTACACAAGGTCCATCATCATCTATTCAATCCATATCAAATACTTCATCCGCAAAAGGTAAAAAATGAAAAGCACCAATGACAAGTGATTATTCATCAAATTTATTAAAAGAGGTGTCTTCAGCAACAAAAGAAAATTGCACAAGCTATTTTAAATACAAGCATTCAAGTTTGGAAGCCTGTCGAGATATTTGAAGCAGTAGGTAAATTGGGTTTGGAGGGCCACAATCTTTTTCAAGCTGTTGATTGAGCATCCTAATCTTATTGTAGTCTTTTTTGATTGTCAAAAAGAGCTTCACTTAGAATGGTTGGCTACAAAGTTGGGTTGGTGATATGTTGGTTTATTCCAAACAGTGTAAATAAAGAGCAAAATAACTAAGATAAAGAATTCAATTCATTTTTATATATATTCCAAGAAGTATAAATGAAATTAATTTTATAATTTACTGTTTTATTCCAAATATGAGAATTCAAATCATAACATAATTGAATTCAATTACCGATAGAATTGAATTGAATTCTATCTCATTTTATCATTCCAAACAAGGTGTAAATCTTTAAACACATGACATGAGAATAAAGCTTCACTCCAAACTGGCTCTACTAATAACACCAGAAAACACAGAAAATAAAGCACCCAAATAATCACTCCACAGCCATTACATTTCATCTTTTGGCCACATCGGTGAAAATTTAGGAAGCATACAGTGAGCAACACACCCAAGAAAGCATCATACCCCAACCTTGATTGGTACTCAAGATCAAAGGCAACCAAACATATCAAAAGCACCCTTAAAAATTTTCTTTCCCCCCTTTTTCTTCTTCTGTTTTTCCCTCTGTAATCCTGGATCTTCTTACCTTTCTTAGATCTTCGCTCTTTTGCCAAAACCCGTATAACATCAATCTCATTAGTGGCTGAGAGTTCTAAATTTTTTTTCCCAACTCCCATCCTCTTTTGGCTTCTTCCAATTCTGATTCCGATTCCTCAAACAAACTTTTTTTTTCCTCTCAGATGATGGATGCTTAGGAGCGACCTCAGCTCCTTTAATATTCAAACTGCTACTGCCTTCATTCAAGGGATCCGCAGGTGGTTTAAACTTCATTCTAGGAATCATATACATATATAGGAGTAGCTAGTTAGAAGATAAACTTTATTTTTTTTTTTTTTAGCCACTAATTAACTAAGAATAAATAATCACTCAGTATATGTCAATAATTGTTTACAAAGTTCCTATTAATTATGAATTTAATATAAAATATTATCTAAAATTACATGCCACATAGGGTGCATTTTGTTTTAACTTTAAAAAAATATATATATAAAGTTATAATTTTTTGTATAACTAAAACAACTAAAAACGGATTCTTTTTGAAAGGTTACTCTTTTTCAGTTTTTATTAAAAAGTTGAAAATATTTTTATTTTTGAGATTCTAATTATTTTAAAAAATTGTCTAAATATATGAGAAGTGATGTCTTTTAGTAAAAAAGTGAATTTTTTTGGCTTAAAAAAATTAAAACAAACACACCCTTAGAGTGTGTTTGGATGAAATATTCTCAAATTTTAAAAAATTTAAAATACAAAAAATTAAATTCTTCAATTTAATTCCTTTCTTTTTAAAAATTATTTTGGATAAAATAATTATATTATTTTATTTACTAAATATTTTGTTTGTATAATGAAATTTTTATATTACATTCTCTCAAAGTGGCAACAAGATCTAACTTACTCATGACCCCAAAAAAAATAAAAAAATAAAAAAGAAAAATCCCCAATTTCAGTGCAACCAACGCCGTAATTCCACCTTTTTTCAAGTCAATTATCTACGTTATGTAATATTTATACCGTACAAAAAATATGCAAGTATCTTCTATCTACCTCTTCCTTCAACCTCATTACAATTTTTTAATAAAATGTTTTAAGATGTTTGTCAAAAATTTTGCAAAATCTTTCCTTGAGTTTTCGGCCAATTGATAAAATAGGAAGAAAAACACACACGCGCGCACATTAACAAAGGAAAATAGACTTATTTTTTGTAAAAAAGAAAAAAAAAAAAATAGGCAGATTTCAAATTGCTGTCTTTTCTCGCTTCATTGGTCAAACCTGGAAAAAAATTAAAATACCCGTCTGTTTTACTCTACCTTAAATTACTGGCGTCGATTGTATCCCTTATGGTCAATTTAATGTGAGAATAAAAAGAAAGAAATCTGAGATTGATTTTTAATATATTTTCATTAATAAGTTTAATTGATAAATCTTTCACTTCGATTTTTTTTTTTTCTGTACCAAACTATTCCTTGTTGACCATGCGGGCTTAATTTGCAGCAGAAGTGATGGATGCTTTGCATATTCATATGGTGAGAGTCAAAATGATGCTACGTAGTGGAACCCTGTACCATTCATGGTAATTTTTATTTCTCTATTTTATTCTATTTTCTTTTTCTTATTTTCATCGTTGATCGTCCGCTGCCAGTAGGTCCAAGTCAATTCTTCCTTATATACTGAACATTAAAATGAAAAAAAAAATACTAAACTATCTCTAAGTATTACATACAATTCCTAATTACAATTAAAAAAATATATATTCCCATTAAAATACCTGAAAAACACCCTGAGCTTCTCGCCGTCTTGCTGTTTGGTTCTGCCTTCTCTTTCCTCTACTTTCTCATTCCCACGGGATCTAAACGTAAGGTTTGGGCCAAGTTTTTATTCTTTTCTTTCTATCATAGATTTTCATTATTGTCGCTTCTCTCTTGTGTCAGAAATTCTTAACACCAAAATATTAGTCTGATACAATTTTATAATATATTATATTACAAATAAAAATTGGTTGCAACTAAATAGTTTGTGTTTGGAAATAACATGGCTTGAATAAATTTTATTTCGCTATTAAAGTATATTCATAAATACATTTTTCAAAACTATATAAAATTCCTACGTCTAGAATCAATATTCTTTCCTTTCCATTAGAATTATCTAATTTTCCTTTTGATTTTAGAAATATCAATTTTCTTTTTAAAAAAGATAAATAATCGATTTTTGAACTAGTATTTTGAGGATATTATAATTTTTTAATTATATTATAATTAAGAAATATTAAGCACAACAAATTATCATAATTGAAATTAATTTAAGAATAATTAAAAATTGGTATGTAATCAAATTTTATATATAATAATAAACTATGGTCATAGATTGATGTATAATATTAACATGGAGAAATAAAATATACATCAATTGTAGCTGTGATATAAAAATCAATCAAATAAAATTTAATATAGCACTAATACATAAAAGAACTATATCAAATGAAGTATGTCACAATCTTACATAAATATGAAAATATATAGTAGACTCTAAAAAAAAAAAAGAGTTAGAATATGTACTAATAATTTAACATAAATCATACATGTAAGAATGATTAAAATAATCCCATAAGATCTGCTCTAAGTTGGAAATCACACACTATATGCTGTAGCAAATAGAACATTGTAGATTTATTTCCTTGAGTTAACATCTTCTCACTGCAAATCTACCCAATTCAACATTGGATTCAATCTAAATCCACCATGTTAGCCTCACCATTAAATTGGCTTTCGAATATTTGATGTAGATTATAGCACTTCACCCTACTATCAATTGAGAATCAGCCATCTTTTTTTTCAAGACCATACTTTGAGAAGTTATAGTAGTACTGTTAATAAAATAATATAAAAGTTGATCTCAATAAACAGAAGCCACAAAAATAGTATTTAGTAAAGTTATTCTTAAAATCTAAAATAATTATAATGGATATAAATGTTAAAGAGAATAATTTCTATTTTTAATGTTATTAATGAGAGTAAGATTATATTAATCTTTTAAATTTTGAAGAATACAAACTAGCTTTAAAAAATATCTCATGAGAGCTCTTAAGAGCACCCCTGGCTTTTAAAAGTCAAAAGTAAAAGTATATCAATTTTTTGGTTTATCAAATAAAAAAATTAGTTTATACTTTTCATAAACTAGAGTACTCTTTCAAAAACCACTATTAAACTAAGCCATACTTCTTGATTCCCCCACTTATAAATCAATCATCTAATATATTATGCATGTTTTTCTTATATAAATCACTATTCATTAAGTGATAAAGAAAATAAATAATGATTCCTAAAAATAATACTACAATATCCATCAAATATTATATGAAGAGAAAAATAGATTTGTATATATTAAATAGAGAAAATTAGCATTTTTTCACCAAAAAAAATTATACCAAAAATTAATAGGAAATCCCAAATTTTCTACATTAACTAATAAATAAAATGAAACTAAAATAGAGCAAACTTCAATTCAACATTTAACTTCAAGCTCAAATTATGCTTTTACTAAATCAGAGTTTTGCTATGCTCCAAAGCGATAAAATAGAGATAACCTACTTACCACATCAAATAATTAATTCAAGAAAAATATTATATATTGGTGTAAATTATGTGAAATATATATAATATAATTTAATGTAACAATTTATTGTTGGAACTTTATTTTATTGTATAGTTTTAATTAAAAAATTATAGAATTTGAATTACAAAAATATTATATAAATAATTAAAAATATTATAAAATTAAAATTATGCAATATGAAATAATTATATAAATAAGAAAGTTCAATTATGAAATTTGTATTGAATAAATTATTTTAAATAATATTTGAAATAATTTATTTCATGTAATATTATCTCATTATTAAAAGTATTACTTTTTATAAAAATTTATACTTCTAATTTTTAAATAAGGATTACACAACTAAAATTTTTTTGTCTCTCCCTCCCATTTCTTTAGTTACTTGTTATTAAAAATATAATTTTTTTATAAGAATATCTATATTCAATTTTTAAGTGAGTATTGAACAACTAAAAAGCTAATTAGTTTTCCTCTCCCTCCCGTAGAGTTTTCTTTTATGAAAAAAATTGTATAAAATTATTCTATATATAAGAATATATACTTATAATTTCTAAGTGAGAAATAGACAACTAAAAAAAATTAATTTTTCTCTCTTTCTCCCTTTTTTTCAATCAAACTAGTAATAAAATAATGTTAAAGAAGAAATTTTGTAAAAGTATTTCATATAACTCATTATTAAAAAAAATATCTTTTTATAATAATACTACAAAATAATTTTTTAGTGAAGTTCCTTCTCTCACCGTATTCTTTAACCTTATACTAATGTAATTTTAAACAAAAAGTACAAAATTTAATTTCATACGATAACTCAGTGATTTTTTTTATATCATACCAATCTTTTAAATTACATAAATAATTGAGGACAATTGTTTACAATTAATCAAGAATATTTTTATATTATATTATATTTTAAGAATTGAAAAAATTTAACATATATATACATACAAACTTTTTTGAAAAATTAACTTTATTTATCCAAAAAAATTAGGTTATATGTTTAAAAAAAATTAAAGTATAATTATATTTAAACTCTTAAATTAAAATAAACCAAATATATTAGTGGGAGTCATTATATTTTAATTTTGATTGAAAAAGGTGTTAGTGGAAGTAGTGGAGGTAATAAATGTAGTGAAAATTTTAAGAAAACGGGATGAAAAATAAATATGTGGCAACACTTTGAACCAATAGAAAAATAGATAATATACTTTAATAAAGTTTCCATAAAAGAAAAAATTTTCAAAGTAGCGGAAAGGCAAATACATAAGAAAGTGACACGTATAAACTTTTCTTACTAACAACTCCAAGTCATTAAAAGTATAGATAAGCACTACTTTAAGCGAAAAAGTTGCCTGAAGGCATTGATCGCTATTGTTGTTGCTATAATATGGTTTCTTTTCTTTTCTTTTCTTTTTTGGCATACATTACTAGTACTCCATATATTTAAGGGGGAAATTGTACTTTATTTTTTAAAATTATAAGCTATATGTATTTTAATACCTAAATTTTAAAAATGTACAAATCGTTCCCCTGAATATATATTTTAGTCAAAATAAATGTATTATAACTCTTAAATTTTGAGTCATATATAAATTGACCGTTTTAACTTTTTTAAATATGCAACCCGATACTTTAAATTTTTTTGAATGTGTGATAGTTGTTAACTTTGATAGAAAAATTGATTGAAATGTCAATTTGCATGTTTAGAAAAGTTCAAGAAGTTAGTTTCCATACTTTTAAAGTTTAGGAGCTAAAATATACATAGCTTATAATTTAAAAGATTAAAATGTAATTTTCTCTATATTCAAATAAAATTAGCTGCATGAAGCAATCAATATCATGAAGCTCAATCAAACATAGGACTTTTCACTTTAAAAAAAAAATAATTGAACCAATTTTTTTATTTATTAAACCATGTAGAAGGTTAGTGACTTGTCCTAAATTTCTTTTCACTTTTTCTTACATGAATCGCGTACCCTTACAAATGGATATTAAAAACATCCACAAATATTAGAGTTCAATACATAAAATCAAATCATGTGCTAGTTCAACTCCTGCTAAGAGGTCTTATATACATGATGCTGAATTTTTTGCTACCAAGACATTGAAATCTGCAAAATTAGAACGCAATTAGATTTTGAATTTTAGAATTCTAAAATCATTATCTTAAAGAATTATACATTTATCACTTCAATTTACTTTTGCACTGTATATCTTATACTTGTTTTCATAAGTTCAACAAATTTTGGATTTTAGCTTAACTTCTTACAACATTTTTTTATAACATTATATGAAATTATTTTTTTAACTATTCCGACTTAACTTCTTTTTATATTTTTTATAGCCACTCATCTTTGCCACTTCCACCTCATCTTCGTTGCTCATCGCAACCCGCTCCCCTCACTTCCGTCTGGCTTCTACCCTCCATCAGCTCTCTCACCTTCTATAGCTCACTCGATCACTTCTCATTTTTTTCACTTTGTTCTCTCTTTCTCTTTTTCTCTTGCCATCTCACCTCTTCTTCATCGCTTATTGCCACTAACCTCTTGCTCACTGTTGTTGCTGTCTCCTATCTTCTCTTAGTTCTCACTCCTCTCATCCACTAGGTAAGATGTTAAATGCTTGTATTGCTGAATGTTTGCTGTTCTTGCTTCTTGCTTCCTTTAATTTCTATTATTGCATAAAGATTTTTTAATTAAAGGAAAACTAAACTCTTGATGTTCCATTATGTTAAATGATGTTTCTCTTTTTAAGATTTTATGAATAACTTTATTGAAGAGTAAACTTTGCTTATACTTCTTTTGTTTCATGAATGTTTCTCTCATATATCTGCAAGTTTATAAGAATTTCAATTTTGTTCTAACCAATTTTATAGTCAAGCTATAAAGAATTATTTACAGGAATTTGTAATTTTAATATTGAGGTGTATGTCATTGCTAAAGAATTATTGGTTTGTATTTTTGTATTTGGTGGGCTTTTTTGGCTTTGTATTTATAGTGCTATATATAGTAATATTTTGCATAGATTATTATTAATATTTTATAGGGCTATCAGGATTAATTCTCAGAGCCCAAGAGAAGCAAGCCATACATGGAATTAAAGTAGCAAGATCAACCTCGGAGATTTCACACTTGTTTTTAATAGATGATGGTATAGTTTTCTTTTGGGCAAACAGAGAAGAAGCCAAGGCATTGAAGTATATTCTCTACCAATACCAACAAGCTTCAGGACAACTTGTCAACTACGATAAGTCTGAGATCTCTTTTAGCAGAAACACATACAAACTATGGTCCAAGGCTGGATGAATGTAAAGGGTGTTAAGAACCATTCCAAGTATCTAGGTCTACCCACCTTTGTGGGGAAATTGAAGACAAGTTTTTTACTTTATCTAGGAACGAGTATGGATGAAGCTAAAGGGTTGGATGGAGTCGGTGCTCTTCCAAGCAGGTAAGGAAATACTTATAAAATCTGCTGCCCAATCGATACCCACTTATATCATGGGGGTGTTTCTTACTATTGCAGGGTCTTTGTGATCATATAGAAGCTTTGATAAGTCGCTTCTAGTAGGGAAGCAAGAATGGGGAATGAAAAATTCATTGGATAAAATGGTCAAAATTATGTGATAAGAAGGTGAATGAAGGTTTGGGTTTCCTAAACTTTAGAGCTTTTAACCTGGCTATTCTAGTAAAATAAGGATGGCGGATCCTTAGAAACCCGAAGACACTAATGGCCAAAATCTTCAGAGCAAGATATTTCCCAAGGCATGGGGTATTGTGGGCTTCACCCCCAGTTACAGATGGAGAAGCATTCATGAAGCTTTATGGGTACTGCAGAAGGGGGGCTATTGGAGAGCAAGCAACAGCCTAGATATATATATAAATGCATGGCTACCCACACAGAACGGCAACAGATTATGGTCTCCACAGCACGGACTCGAGGGGGACGCGAGGGTCTTTGAACTAATTGACCACGATAACGGGTGTTGGAAGGAGGACCTAGTTAAGGCACGCTTCTACGAATTTGAAGCTAGGCAAGTTCTGGCGCTGCCGCTCCCACAATTTAACAAAGAAGATGCTTTCTGCTGGCAAGGAACAAAGAGTGGAGAGTTCAAAGTAAACTCAGCGTATCATATGATCACTAGCATGGAAGGCACAGAACCCGAGAACAGTAAGAGAAGGGTGGACAAAGGAGATCCAGTTTGGCGGAAGTCATAGCAAACCAACATCACACCCCGGACTCGAATCTTCATGCGGAGAGCTCTAAACAAAATCCTGCCGGTGATGAAGAATCTGGAAAGGAAGTCAGTAATGAGCATCCCTCTATGCCCAAGATGCTGGAGTGTTGAGGAATCAGTAATGCATGCTCTTTTTACCTTGCAAAGAAGTGGCTCGAACATGGTTTCAATCCCCACTGGTGGTATATGTATCTCTAATGTCGAGGAGAGCAAAATGGCAGCATGGTTGAGAGAATTGTGGAGACCCTCACAACAATCGAGCTTGCGGTGTGGCTTGCAAGGAATAAACTGCTTTTTGAAGAGAAGTGCATAGAAAGCTCCTTGGTCATATCTCGTGCACTATTTATTCTTCACACATATGAACAAGCCAACAAACATCCATCAAGGGAGGCGTGTAGTCCCTTTGCAGATTCGCCCACTGTTTGTAAATGGATGCCCCTGTAAGAAGGCAAGTACGAGCTCAATATTGATGCGGCTGAAGCTGATGATTTAAAGTGGGGAGTGGGGGCGGTGATATGTGATTGTCGTGGTGAGGTTTTAGCAGCAGCAACATGGCTCATTACGTGCAACACAGAAGCAAGAATAGCTGAAACTATATGGCCATGCGGTGGGGTTTAAAATTTGCGAAGGACCTTTGCTTCATGAGAGTGGTGGTGGACTCTGACTGTCTTGAGCTTATTCAGCCAATAAGAGGCCCCCAGCGAGACACCTCCTACTTCCATTCCTTGGTTCGTGACTGCCAAATCCTAGGAAACACATTTCAGCAATGTGACCAAGAGAGTTGGCAATAGAGTGGCACACTATTTGGCTAAATATGCTTGCAATGCTGGTGAACTTGTATGGATTGAGGAGTGCCCCATGATGGTGGCATCCTTAGAGATGGACGATTGTATCTCTTTGATCCTGTATTAATAAAAGCTCCATTAACACGTCCCAAAAAAAAAAAAAATCTTAGGCATTACCTTATTTTTGTTGATTGATATGTTAATTCTATTCTATGACTTATTATTTGTTAACAACAAAAGTTTTACCAAAAGTTGCTTTTTCTTGCTTTTATTCTAATTAGTTTGCTAATGGTAGATCATGATTAGTCTATTGTCTCGCCCACGAACATAAGTTGGTTTTTTAAAGTATATATTGTTTCCAGTTCTAGAAATATCGTGTTATAACTGCACTTTTTGCTTGTTGTGATGATTGATATAAGAGTTGTTACTATAATTTGAAGTTTCTTATTTCATTTTATTTTTTTAAATTTCTTAGTGGAACTTCTAGAAATGTTATTTGATTGAAGATGTTTCAGACTTTAAATTTGATGGTTTAAACGTTTAATAAGATTGACTTATTTTGAAAAACGTTTCGAGCCATAGTTGTGTTTGCAAAACATCTTTTTTCATCACTTTAATTTGTATAATAAAAGGCGTGAAATCTCTCGTATCAAAATCTCTCTTTTACTCCATATACAACTCCATACACAATTCCACTATTTTTCAATTCTCGTAAACAAATCATTCATTGACTAATTTAATTTGAAAGTTACTATCAAGAGGTTGTGATACACTTTAATTCAAGAAGCTTATTGTAGTTTTATAATAAACCAAATAATATATGCTTTATTTAAAAAAAATGAAAATACCGAGAAAAATAATGAAAAAAATATGAAATAAAAAAATAAGAAGGTCAAAATGAATCCATAAAATTATATGAATAAATACTTGTAATTTAATAAACTAATCTTCCAAATAATGTTTAATAATTTGTAAACTAGTTTTCTCCAATAATATTTCATGATTCTTTTTTAGTTGAACACGAATTTAAATAAAAAAACCTTGACATATGATCAATCACGAATTTATAATATTATATATAACTATGACTTTATTTTATTTTTTAAATCCTTCATTTTCTTTCTCTTTCTTTCAAAATCTCAACTCACAGACACCCCTTTAGAGTATGTTTAGATGAGAGATAATGGAGGGAAGGGAAGGGGAATGATGGTGAAGGAAATCTCTTCTCATGTTTGGGAGTTTAATATTAGATAGGAAGAGACGGAAACTCGAAACGGTTCCCCTCATTCCCTCTCAAAAGCTCATTTTCTCTTCTCCTCAATTTTGAAGTGAAATGGCGGGAGCTAAAAGCCCTTTTAAGTTAAAAATAAATATTTTATATTTTTATCCTTTATTATATTTATAAAGTTCCATATTACATAAATACGAGTATGAAAATTGAATATGATATAATATGATATGTAAATACGGCAATAGATATTAAATAAAACATTATATTTATATATGGTATTCAATATTTATAATAATTTTAATCAAATATTTATTTGTCCCTTGAACAAGTTGCAAAGTTTCTTTACATTGTTGAGCACAACAAAAAGAATCATCAAGTAAATTTCTTTTCCCAAGGATATGGGGAGATTATTAGTCACCACTTTCATAATTTGATAATATCTATAATAGAGCTGGAAGAAATTTTTTCAAAGCAGCTCAATGGAGTAGAAATTTCTAAAGAAATACTCAATAATAATAAATTTTACCAATATTTTAAGATAAACACAATCTTATTGAATTTTAAATTAAGTTGATAAAAATTTAAAATTATATAAATTTTAATTAGATTTTTGAAACACAGAATTATATAGGAGTAATTAACAACACATATGTGTGTATAAAAGTTCTTATAGAAAAAACACCCCTAATCATATGGTAGAAAGAATTTTCCAACCCATTATATGTTGCCTGGTTGGGTGTTGAGGCATGTTACTAATATTTTTATTATCACCTTGTTTAGCATCTCAATGCTATGAGAGCTGTACTTGGCTGCTCATTTGAAATGCATAAGGAAATGTTTAAAGCATATCATGTGAGGCTATTCTCCAAAAAAATTAAGTTTTAGAGATTTATATTTGGTTTACAAATTTTTTTTATAAATTACATTATTTTTTTATGGATTTATATATGCTTATAGATTTTTTAATTTGAAATTTATTATAAATATTAAGTAATTATATGAAAAATTATTTTGTGATTATTTTGAGATTCAGTTGAAGGTTTTTATTTTTTTTAATTATTAATTAAGTGTTTAGTTTTCATACATATACAAAAATAACATGGAACTATTAGAAAGACTATTTGAGAAGTTAATAATTATAAATATTTCATTCTATTTCTTTATAATGTAATTTTCAAACACAATTAATAAATTTTTATTTCATTCCCTTATTAATATTCCAAATAAATATAAAGACAACTTTTCCTTCCTTTTCTTTCCAATCAATTCCTACATGTTCCGATTAATTATATTAATAAAAAAATATTCAAACATATTTTAAAATAATAAATAATTAAATCAAATATTTTTACTAATATAACAAATACCTATACAAGATTTTTTCTCACTGACAAGGCGTCAAACTTAAGTTCAAATAATATTTACATAAACACATATTATAATAATAATAATAATAATAATAATAATAATCTAAAAAAGAAGGGGGAAAAATCCCTTTGTTTTGAAGCTCATAAATGGCTATGATCGAAAGTTGGCGATCTCGAGTGAAGCATATTGAGAGTGGAAGAACCAAATCCCCGCCAGAAGGAGCAACCGCAATCAAACACAGAGATAGAAAGAGAGAGATAGATCGGAATCGTGTGCGGCAATGCCTCACCGTAACAACCCTCCACCACTGCCCTTGGTGGTGACCCTCAACTGCGTTGAGGACTGTTGCCTCGAGCTCGAATCCCTAGCCGGCGTCGCCGCCGTCGAGCACATCCCCCTCAGCCGCCTCTCCGACGGCAAGATCGAGTCCGCCGCCGCCGTCCTCCTCCACTCCCTCGCCTACCTACCACGCGCCGCCCAGCGCCGCCTCCGTCCCTACCACCTCGTCCTCTGCCTCGGTTCCTCCGACCGCGCCGTCGACTCCGCCCTCGCCGCCGACCTCGGCCTCCGCCTCGTCCATGTCAACACGTCGCGCGCCGAGGAGATCGCCGATACGGTGATGGCGCTCTTCCTCGGGCTCCTCCGCCGCACTCACCTCCTCTCCCGCCACGCGCTCTCCGCCTCTGGCTGGCTCGGCTCCATCCAGCCTCTCTGCCGCGGAATGCGGCGGTGCCGAGGACTCGCCCTCGGCATCATTGGCAGATCTGCCTCTGCTAGGTCGCTCGCCACTCGCAGCTTGGCATTCAAGATGAGCGTGCTTTATTTCGATGTTCATCCGGTACCACGACCTTCTTCTTCTTCTTCTTCTTCAGTAGATGATTTTCCCTTTTTTTTTTCAATTAATTAAAGGATTGTTCATTTTTTTGGAATTTGAAATGGTGAGTGGCTTTTCTTTTTTCCTTTTTTGTGAATTTCATGATTAACATGTCAATTGCTTGAGATTTGGTGATTAGGTTGGTGTCTTCTTCTTACATTGATGTATTTGGTATTTGGCAGTTTGGATTTCATGATTAGCAAGTTAATTTTGAGAAATGATGATTTGTTGGTTACTCTGCTGTCCTAACACGAGGCTTGTGTGTGTATTTTTTTTTTTTTAATTTCATAATTCCTATGGGATTTCGTGTAATTTGAGATGGTAATTAGTGTCTCTGTAGTTTGGATTTCATGATTAACATGTAATTGCGAGTGACAGAGAGTGGATAAGATAGAGGATAATCCAATAGTCAGAGGTAGAGAGACATAAAAAAACCATAGAGGAAACTATTAAAAGAGACTTAGAATTTAATGATCTAAATGTAAACATGATTCATGACTAGTAACATGATTTATGACAAGACACTAACCCCACGAAATCGAACAAGACTTAGTTATTCTTGTTGTTGCATGTAATTGTGAGTGATAATGTTGGTGATTAGTTGGTATAAATGCCTTCTGGGTAAATATGTGAGATTATGATGATTTGTTTGGACACGGGGTTTGAGTTTTGCCTAATTGGGTATGTTGTGTAGTTGTAATCATAAATGTGTGTTTGTATTGCAACTGTGTATGCTATTCCTTAGCGGCTATGTTGCATGAATACGGGTACGGTACCCATACTGGGTACAGATACGGGTACGGGGTACGAAAATTTTGTAAAAATTGGGGTACAGGTACGTCACTATATATATATATATATATATATATATATATATATATATATTTAAAAATTTCATAAATTTTATAAAATAAAACTAAAATTTCACATTATAAATAAAAAACACATCTGATAAATAATTACAAAAATTTCTATATTATTGAAAAAGGAAAAATTTAATTATTCATTCTATAATTCAAATAATAAAGAACAAAAATTAGAATACCGAAAAAAATTTTAATCACTCATTCTATATATTTCCAGGAATAATTCTAGCATATCAACATCAACATACTACATACAACAAGAACAGAAACAAAAACAAAACAAGTAAGTAGAAGAAGGAGATACCTCTGTCACAACTCACAAGATAGAAGGAGAACAGGGAAGTGCTGTTGGCTAGGCCGCCGCCGCCAGCGCTGTTGGGCTTGGAAGCGCCAGTGCTGCTGGGACAAGGAGGAGCGCCGCTGCTGCTGCTGGGACGAGGAGGAGCAACGCTGCTGCTGCTGGGATGAGACGAGGAGCGCCGCCACTGCTGCTTCTGGGACAAGGATGGCTGCCGTAGCCGCTGGGCTTCGCCGGTGGTGATGGTTGGTGGGTGAAAGTTGGAAGTGGGTGAGGTGGGTGAAAGTTGGAAGTTCACAATTTGGGAAAGAAGGGAAAAAAGGGAGAGGGATTTTGCTTCTGTGACTTTTCCGAAGGTAAAAAAAAAAAAAAAAAAGCCAAATGACGTAGTTTTAGGAAAAGACCGTACCTGAGCCGCATCCAACCATATCCAATTTTGTAAAAAAAAAAAAAAATTGGGTACGTATCCAGGCGTACCCAACGTGTGCCCATACCCAAAATGTACCCGGTATGGGTACTTTTCAAAAAAGCATGTACCCATGCTTCATAACTTAGCGGTGATGAGATATGGATCCAACTTTTGTTATATTGATTGAGCCTTCCTATTACTTTCAACAATCGTGAATGATATCCTTGCTTTGGCTTCCTTGTGCCTTTGGGTTTCTGTTGCACTAACATACATGTGCATATGTGCATTGTAGACAATTAAATGATTAGCAGTGGTATAGTTATTATTTACTTCATGGCTTTCAGTGAAGGAGGTTGCTGAAGGTAAGGCTTGGTTGTTGTTGTAGTCTTCTGCTTGTAGATGTGTCTTACATGGTCTGCTGACTTGCATTTTTTATTTCCTTGGAACATTGGTAATTAGTAGCAACCTAGCTAGCATGACATGAACCTAGTACTTCTAACCAAATCCAATCCATTGCAAGTACTAAGCCTGAATAGCTCACTTGCTATTATTCTTTTTGGCTAATTTTGTCCAACACCTTGTACTTGCAGGGAAAAGGAAAAGTAAACTTCCCTCCTGCAGCACGAAGAATGGATACTCTTAATGATTTACTTGCTGCAAGTGACCTTGTATCGCTCCATTGTGCTCTAACAAATGAAACAATGCAGATTATTAATGCTGAATGTCTTCAACATGTAAAGCCTGGTATGTACCCACTCATATTTTAGAAATATTTCTTTGAATCTCTTAGTTATTATGGTTTGAATTCTCTTAATGGGTTTACAATTTTCAAATGTTTCACAGGGGCTTTTCTTGTAAATACCGGTAGTAGTCAGCTTTTGGATGATTGTGCTGTAAAGCAGCTCTTGATTGATGGAACCTTAGCTGGATGTGCTTTGGATGGTGCAGAAGGGCCCCAGTGGATGGAAGCATGGGTATGATAACTTTAGGTTTTGCATTCTTTAATTTTCAAGGTATTATAGGCATTCGTAAATGTCTGAACAACGGACTGTTTTTCACTTTCACCCTGCCTATTAGAAGCAATTTTGCGTTACTTTTGCTCAAATTATTGTTCCCTTCTGTTCATAGTAGAATGTTTCAGAGTGTTGAACTTTTACTTCTGTCAAGTGAACAAAACTATTCTCTAGGATTGCTAAAAATGTCCTTTTATTTTCAATATGTGGTGATAGCCAATTTTAACCCAGGAGATGCATGGCCTTATGTATACATGTTTGCTGTTTTAGCCCATGCATCCATATCCATGTATTTGTGTGTGAAATCATTGGACCCCCCTCCAAGTAAACAACACCATGTCAGTGGTTGATACAAGTGATAATTTAAGCAGCCTTATTGAGCAATAAGAAATGGCACCCTTGCCCAGCCCAATGAAATAAAGAAAAAAATGATTGTAAATGATAATGGTGGTCTAACAAGGATGTTGATGGTGGTCCAAAAACAGGACATAGTTCAACTTGATTTTGGCATTTGATAATTCTTTGTCAGTGCAAAAATGGAATGAGTGAAGAACTGCATTGTGAAAATAAATATAGGTTTTGCAAAAGTTGGTCAACTTAATTCGGTTTGCTATTATATTAGCTACCCAGAATCGTATATTTATTAGTGTCTGTCTGTTAGCATACAATAATGAGAGTTTAATAAGGAATGATGCTAACACACTTTTACTGCATGTCTGCTTCAGGTTAAGGAGATGCCTAATGTGTTGATACTTCCTCGAAGTGCAGATTACAGTGAAGAAGTTTGGATGGAGATAAGGGAGAAAGCAATATCTATATTACAGACATTCTTCATTGATGGAATTATCCCAAAGAATGCCATGTCTGACGTGGAAGAAGAGAGTGAGGTAGAAGATGAAAATGAACAATCTGATCAACAGTACAAAGAAAATGCTCTACAGATTATTGTTAGAGAGCAAATAGATGATGTTCAAGTAAGCCCTGAAAGCTCCCAAAAGAAAGGAGGTAATCAAGTGAAAGATTCTTCATCCCAGAATCAGGTCTCAAGTTTGAGTCAGAGTATGTCCGCTCGATCCGAAGGAAGGCGCAGCAGGTCAGGTAGAAAGGCCAAAAAGAGGCATACACGTCAGAAGTCCCAACAAAAACCAGAAGATCAATCCGCACTGGAGAAAGAAGGGACATCTCAGAAAGATGATACTGCTATGAGTGGCAGTGATCAAGCTCTGAGCTCCAGCTCTGAAGACTCAAGAAGTAGAAAAACTCCGATAGAATTGATGCAAGAATCAACTGCCACCCAAGTTCTAGTGCCAAGCATGAGACTTAGTGGAAATTGTGCTGAACTTTTAAGAGATGGATATGTCATAGCTCTTTATGCAAGAGACCGCCCTGCACTTCATGTCTCAAGGCAGAGAGTTAAAGGTGGAGGTTGGATTCTGGACTCAATGTCAAATGTGTCAAAAAGAGACCCTGCTGCACAGTTCCTCATCATCTTCAGAAGCAAGGTTTGTTTCAAAGGAACTTTTCACTTATCCAAGTAGCTTATATTTCAGCATGTTTCAAATAGTAATTTAGAGTGGTATATGGTATCTTTATTCTTGATTCTCGAGTCTGATTCAACCTAGCTGATATTAGAATGTTGATGCATTTACTTCAGGACACAATTGGCTTGCGATCTCTTGCTGCTGGTGGAAAATTATTGCAGGTATTTGCATTATAATGCTAAGCGTTTCTCAATTTGATCATAAATTTCTCATAGACTTGATTATTATGTTATTTGCTGATCCTTTTGTCGCTTATTGCTGTTTTTTAGTAGTTTATTTTAGGTGATAGCTAAAGATTTGAATATATGGCTCCTCCATAATCTATATTACATTTCTAATGCAATTGATACCTTTAATTTGGTTATAAGGGTTCATTTGATTTTGCAGATCAATAGAAGAATGGAGTTCGTATTTGCTAGTCATAGTTTTGATGTTTGGGAGAATTGGACACTGGAAGGTTCCTTACAGGAATGTACACTGGTGAACTGTAGAAATCCATCAGTAAGTTCTCTTTGTTGTCTTATTACGTTGCAGTGCACATTTGACACATTGGTATTATGAGATTCAAATGGTTTCCTTGCCATTTCGTAAGTGGTTGAGAAATATTTTAGTTGGCTGCATACGGTGCTGGGGATCTCCAAAATGTTTATTACCTTTACAATCCCATCTTTTTGAATTATTTTCCTCGAAGTTGTTCTCATATTTTATGTAAGGAACAAGTGGTGGTGAGATCTATAAGATATCTTAGTTCCAATTTCCAAGAGCTCATTTTGTTTCTCGATTTGTCCTTTTCTGGTTGTCTTGATCTTTGATTGACATGAAGAAATCTCATTGCAAACTCAATGCATCGGAAAAAGTTATTTACTTGCATGTTTTTTATGTTTGGTTGTGAGCTTATGGAAAATCTGGGTTTTCCTGTGAACAGAAGTCATGCTCTGACATGGCATTATTCTAGTCAACCATTAGGTTCTTTCATGAGTTTACTGGAGCAGGTCATCTCCTTGATGCATTACATCATACATTCCCTCATTTTGATTGATTCATTGTTATATTTATGTATGTTTGTCAGACGGATGATAATATATAAATTGACGATTTCATTTATAAAATTTTTGTAACCTGATTAGTTTATCTTTGTTTCCTCCTATTGATACAAATCATAGGCTGTTTTGGATGTACGCGTGGAGATTTTGGCGACTGTAGGTGAAGATGGAGTTACTCGTTGGCTTGAATAGACCGGTATGGGGAGTTTGATCTTATTCTCTGTAGAATGATTCAGGGTCTGTATTACTCAAAAAAGATTAGTTTGTGAATCATTCCTGTCCCTGGAGTAATTGATCCTTTAAGTGTTTCTTTGCCGAAGATTGGAATGTATTTTTAGTATAGAGCAGACATCACTTTTGGGTTTCTCTGTTTTTTTTTTTTTCAATTAATTATTATCATTGATTGAGGAAATTTCATGAGATCTCAGTACAGGAATGAACTTGGTCCTCTTTTCGTGATATTTTAATTTCGGAATGTTATATACACGTCAACATTTCCCGTTTTATTTTGCCCCTGCCCCACCATGACCTGTAAAGGCTGTAATCCTTACCATTCATGGGTTGCGACAGAACCGTTATCATCACTAAGAAATGAGTCTAATGACCGTCTAAGAACATATAAGATAGTGTCAGTTCCAAAACAATTTTTGTTTTAGCTATGATTACTTGTCTTTGATGAGATCCTGAAATTCGATGTCGTCCTCAGGTTGAGTCCGATGTATCCGGGATGGCGTAGCCCGTATCATGCAGTAATGACATTGGTCTCATGACGTGTTCACCTGAAAACGAAAAGGTGAGAGATATAACAACGTGGACGTCAACATTGATGATCTTAAATATTACTCTCTACTTTAAGAAGTAATGGACTATCGCAGTAAAATCATAAGACAAACATATCAATCAGTCAGATCACATGGAATATTTATTCTTGAAAATACTCAATGGGAGATTTATAATTAACTAAAACTTGGTCAGCAAGCAACTATTTTTATTCTGTAACTTATTTTTATTTTTATTTTTTACAAGAAAATAAATACATGATTTTTTTTTTGTATAAAAATAAATGAGAGGTGCTACTTGGTACGAAGACCAAGTGTACGAAACATTTGACAACCAATAAAATCCGTTATTTCAGCGGAAATCAAGGAGGAGAGAGAGAGTTAATTTACAAGTGAGAAAAATTTAACATTGTTCGTATTAAAAGCATGAAAATGTTTGTCGTGCTAAGTATCATTTCTGAAAATAAATACACGATATTATTCTAATATCGATCATCTTAAAATATGTTTTGAAATTATGGAGTTCAGGTAGAAAATAAGAAAAAGAGAAAAATAACTAGGAATAATCCTTTATAGATATGATGTGTAATATTGACAAGCAAATAAGTATTTTGAAGAAACTGACTTAATTATCTAATTTATTCCAATAATCATGTGAATTGTTGGTGTAAAATTACTTGTGCGTGATTAAGTACTCTAATGTAATGAAATTACTAACCTTTATTAGATATGAAAATAATTAGAAAATTAGATATAATGAACGGGAAATAATTCCTACGATTGTTTCCTCCATTAAACAACTAATTAATTCCACAATATATTTTAAAGATATTTTAAGATAGGATACATATAGTGAGAACAAGCTTGGATACTCTTGAGATAACGTGAAATATTCTGACAATATGAAACTAAGGTTTATCAATTTTTTTATTTTTGATATTAAGAGAAGTCAAAATAAGAAACCGTTAATTATTATTAAAACAAAATATGAGTCAAATACAAGCATAAAGCACTAAAACTGGGGGAGTAAATAATATTTTTCTAATTTTTCAAACAAAAAAAAAACTAATTACATTTTTCATAGATTTAATTCTTTTTTATTTTTGATAAATTCATAGATTTGATTCTATTACTTTGCTCACAAATTTTGTCATAAGTATTAAAGTATTTTATGTTAATGATTAAATGATATAACAACCGACAAAATTTAGAGTATTTCTCCAAATACCTCAATAAATATGTCCCTTTAGCCACCCTTCCAATTTGAAATTATGTAAACAAATACTAAAAATTAAAAAAAATATATATCAATTTTTGCAAAAACCAAAAAGTTTTCTATTGTCACATTTAAATGCCAAAAAATTTTTACAGCCATGTTGTAATATACTTTAATGAATGCAATATCAGACATTTTTTATAAATTACCAAAATATAGGCTATGCCAATTTTTTTTTTTTTTTTTAAATCTATTCACTAGAAAACATCAACTGCGACCTCAGGTGAACTGTACTTGCAATGTGATTCAAATCTTAGAGTCATTATTTTGGAGATGACTTTACCTAACTACCTCAAGTGACTTGAATCTGCCTAAGCAATTCTTTTTTTTTAAAAAAAAATCTATACTTTAATGTTATCATTTAGAAAAGATAACGATATTATCCATTAAATCTTCAAATCAGATAACTGTGGGAAGAGAGATTCGTATTTGACCAATTATTGCGGCTATATTCTAGAAAAGGCATCTCGATAGGAGTATCTATCTTTAAATTTTGATGCACATCAAATTCCTCTCCTAACTTCCAATATCATAGTACTTTTAATGTCAGATGCTCAGATCAGATTCTTTCACCGCCTCTTCTTAAACCTTACACCCAAATAGTTTTCATCGATCTGCTGCAACATGTAGGTTATACTTTCATAGCACCAAAAATAGTTTCACTGCCTCTCCGATGTCCAACAACATCATGTCATGGAGACAGCAAAAAGAGCAAAATCAAACATATGTGGATGAAAAAAGTACATGTATTTTCCAACTATGTTGATTACAAATTGTTTAGGTATTTTGATTTGAATCATTGAACTTGCATAGTTCCCTTTTGTTTCTTTTTCTAAGATGATGAATGAAAAAAATAAATAAATCCTTGAACTATGCAGAACTCATGCAAACAACAATGACCACTGGTGGTGGTAAAGTTGGTCTAAACGATTTGCCAGATGACATGCTCTCTCTCATACTCTCCATTTTGAATCACAAAGAATCCTTTAGGGCAAGATTGGTGTCGCGTTCATGGAGACATCTCTGGCTTCCACCTTTCCACCATATGAACCTTGATTCTGAACTTTTCTTTGATTGTGATCACCGTGCACTGAACAAAAAGGGCACGAGTTACTCTTATAACGAAGTGGTAAATCTCCAGGGTCAATTTGTTCACAAGGTGGAAAAATTCTTGGCTTCAGAACCAAGCATGCTTCCAACTTTGTTGTCTTCCAAGGTCTCCTTCTTCCCTGGCAAAGAACATGCCTCTCATGTTGAACAGTGGATCAAATATGCACTTAGAAAGGAGTATGAAAGCATTGAACTTGATTTTACATTTCACAAAGAAGGCCCTCCGATTCTAGAGTGCAAGCTCTTCGAGTTTCCTTGCCGTCTTTTAGCACTAGGAGAGGACTCTAAGTTAAGATCTTTGTGCCTTAAGGAGTGCAACCTAAGACCTTCTCTAGAAGAAGCCAGTGGATTCAATTACTTGAAATCTCTTGAGTTGGTGGATGTGAATTTGAAGCAAAGTGTTACGGATATCATTGTCTCTAGTTGTTTAAACCTGGAGAGGTTAGAACTTGCATGTTGTTCTAAGAATCCACGTGAGCACATGTCAACACTAATCATATGTGATGGTCAACTCCCATGCTTGAAAAGGTTGCGTGTGCATCGTTGCCTTGGTTTGAAGGAAATCAAGATCAGTTCTGCTAGTCTTCAAACATTTGAATTTGAAGGCACTGGTACAACGTTGAAGTTTTCGAAAGTTCCAATGTTGACGGATGTTAGTGTCAATTTTTGCAGAGTATGTCAAGATCAATGGCGTTATATTTTTGATAGTCAACTTGCTGGAGATGTTCCTAATCTACAAAATTCGTCTTTAACTAAGCTCATTAATAAGGTACGAAGAAGGAAGAGGATTCAAATATTTTGTCCCATTTTTCTTGCTCTCGTTTAAATAGTATGCAGTTTTTTCTTTTTGGCTGAATTATTTATTTAAATGGGGTGACATGACTTGGAGAAGAGAAAAGGGATCAAAAAATATGATTTATGATGATGCTTACTTACCTATCACTTATTTCTTGGAAAGAAAAGTCATATGGTAATATTTGTCATAACGTTGTTATTTTTCTTGTTTAATCAGGTAGATCATATACCAGTGCAAAAGACAACATTCAATCGTCTTAAGCAATTGGTGATACAGCTAACTGCACCGTCAGATTTTGATCTCATGGCAATTACTAATGTTTTGAAGGCTTCTCCCATTTTAGAGAAATTCAAGATTAGTGTAAGCACCCAATTTTTTTTCTTTTTTATGCATGTTTTCTTGCAATTTTTCTATTTTACTGCCTACTAGCTATAGATGAGATGAGAATGTTGTTTTGGTGATTACGAACTTTATAGCATATTTGGTTTTCTCTTTGGAGAGTCCCAAACCATGGTTTGGGCAAAAGCTTGTCTCCAGTAACTTTTGACCAAACTATAATTTTGTTGCTCTAAAAGCAAAACCAAACATGCTATTGGCCACTTGATGAAAATATTGTTTACCACTCAATATTTAAAAATTTCATATTCAGTTCTTCAATCCTCGGATATTCTTTTATCTTAATACAAGATAAATAGGTGGGACATACTTCAATTGTAGAGTTATTTTTGTTCATTGTATCTTTTGTCTTTTGGATAAACACCATACACTTGGTGACAAATTTTTGCCAAAGCAGCTCACTACTCATTGATATTATTCATCAAGTTCTAGATAGATTAAATGACACGTTTTTGGTTTCAGATGCATGATATTCATTGGGCCACAGACTTTAATCATGTAATACGAAGAAAAAAACGTACAAAAAGGCATGGGCAACGATATAGTCATTTGAAAGAAGTTGAACTTAGAGGGTTTTGTGAGAAATGGAATGCATTTGATTTTACTAAACACTTGCTTCAAAATGCTGTTGCACTTGAACGGATGGTGATCCGCATTGACAAAAGTTGCCCCTGGAGTAATAAAAGGGAGTTTAGTCAGCATGAATTGGGATGTTTGAATGCTAGTTCCAAACCTGAACTAATTGTCATGTGATTTTTGTGTATGATACATGCTTACGTATGCTTCAATTTTTGGTCGTATAGCTTTAATTTTAAATTGCTCAAACTTTGAAGGTTGCATTAAAGATGAATGTTCTTTCCTCAACTGCGGCTATGTACTGTTTTTGTCTAAATTTAAACGGAAATTATGAGGATTGTGTTATAAGTAGTCAGAAACTAATGAAAAAACTTTGTCAGATATTTATGATATGGATTACTATAATTTGGTGATTCTTGATACATGATTCTATTAGTTACTTGTCACTCAAGCGTCTAACTCTATCATGTTCATTTGCCACCACTCATACAAAACCTGCCTTAGCTAGAGTTTTGTCACACAATTATTGAGATTAGCTGGTTGCAAAAGCATGTGCATTTCTAATTAAGCGAGTAGACCTTCTCAATTTTTATTGTTTTCAAATTTTTGCATGAGTTGCTTGTTTGTGGGTAATTGCCTATGTAAGAATTGAGAAGGGAGACATCGAAGGATATGAAAGTGATGAGAACAGGGAAAGTGGGACTGAAAGAGGCGACGTCAGACAAAACATTATTAGGGTTTTCAAAAAGAAAATTCGAAGACTCAAATTTTCAGAGATAGTAGGTGAAAACTTATATGTTTTCTCCTATTAAGGGTGTGTTTGATATAGAAAATAAAATTTTTATGAATTAAATTTATATGTGATTGTATATATAAATTTTTTTAGTAAAACTTTCACCATATTCTTATCTCATACTGAACACAAATGAAAAGTTTAATTTTAAATATTTTCTCAACCTCCTTTCACTTCTTTATGCTTTTAACAAGTTAATAACTTCAATTTTTATTTTCATGTTTTATTAAATATCAAAAAATTATTAAGAGAATATTTTAAGAGCATATTTAAAAAAAAAAAACTGACTTTAAAATTTTATTATTTTTACGTGTAAAATTTTATACCTCTCTCTTATACATAATATGATTAGCAAAAAAATTGCTTCACTTACCACCTTTTTCTCCTTGTTTTTTTCATATTGATAAATGCAAAGAAAGAAGTAAAACTTTAGGCGATGTAACATATGGGCATGTTTAGTTTTCAGTTTTAAAATGAGTTTTGAGTTTAGGATTTAAAGTTTAAAATTTCTTATCTTTTCTTAAATTAAGGTCTTGTAATCAACACTGATTTACAAATAACTTAAAAGGAATTTTATCAAACATGTCGAGTAAAGTGAAACATAGTTTATAGTAAAAAAAAAATTTCTTCTACAGTGACCTTGTCTATATTAAAGTGAGGAGGTATCAACTTTAAATTATTTAGTGTAACCTACACATATTATACTTTATTGATCTAAAAATAAATACCCTTTTATTTTCTCACTTTAGAGACAAACTGACTTTAGATGAGGAGGTATCAACTTTTTTAAATTATTTAGCGTAACCTACACATATTATATTTTATTGATCTAAAGATAAATACCCTTTCATTTTCTCACTTTAGAGACAAACTGACTTTAGGAAAATCTAATCCTAGTCTATGTCCACCAAGCCATAGTTTGGAGTTTACAAATTACAAGCCAAACATGCACTCTTCTAATAACAATGGTTTAAGTATATAGTTAACAATGTGTGCTGAGGGAGTTGTTAATTTTGATTGTTTGAGAAATTTTTCCACACAAACAAGTTTATGTTGGGTCTATCTTTTGGTTATTATCAACAAATTTAATTTTGGATTATTTGATGCGCTTGGATAATTTTTTTATCACTTCTAAGATACTCAAAAGCAGAAGCAGCTTTTAATCCCTTTTTTTTCAATTAAAAATCGATAAATTTCAATTTTTTTTTAATAGCAGCTTATCTATATATTCTACACAAATTTAAAAAGTATTTTTTTAATCAACAAGAACTTTCCTTGTTAGAAAAAGCACAAACAAACGTAATCATTTTCTTCTAAATTTCAAAGTCTTTAAATTTGTTTGTATTTGTTGCGATTTTCTATCAGATTTTATACGTTTAAGATTTTTTTTCCTTTTGAACTTTTTGTTAGTTTACAAATTTCAATAACAAAGTAAGATAAAATTCAAACGCTTAAATGTAAAGAAGAAATATATTCTTTATAATTTATTAGTAGAGATATTTTGTTTGAGAATAATTTTGATATACTCTCAATGTTAAAGAAATTTATGTTGTCATCCAATTATATACTACAATATATAAGATTTTTGAAGTAGTGAATATGACAGTCAAACATTTTTACTAACATATCAATATATGATTAAGTATTTTTGTAAAATATTTGTATATTGATAGTGTCTTAAAATTAAATCCATTTTTATCTTTCAGATGCACCCTTATTTTTATCCTAAACCTCTCTAATTAAGAAAGATGGAATTCAAAAAGGAAAAAAAAAATCTTGCACTTAATCAATGCAAATTTAGTTTAATAGTTGAGTTTCTGTTAAGACCCCTAACAAGAGTAAATTTTTTAGGAGTCTCTACATAATTTGGGCTCCAGGCTATTAGAAAGATAGTAGTAAAATGTGGCCAATTTGATCCTGCAGGTGATAATTAGTCTTATATCCGCAAATTAGTGTGAAGAATCCTAAAATTAGACTGTGTAATACATTATGTATAACATATCTCTATTGTGGTCTAAAGTGACATTTTTTTATTTTTTATATTCCAAATTTCAAATCTCAAAATAAAATAATAAAGATAAAAAATATTCAACATATGTGAAATTTAATTTTATAGAAAGTTAATGAGTGTATTTAATAATTTTAATTTAATTTTATATTAGAATATTTGTTTTACTATAACTATTGTTGATATTGTATACAATTATCCATTTTTGTTTGGTTTAATAGCAAATTACTTCTTTTTATATACCTCTATTTAAAATTCCATTTATTTTTATAGTATTTTCATTGTAAACTTTTCAAATGTAAAATAAGATAATTTAAAATGAAATGAATATAAAAATCACATATAAGATAAAGAATTGGTATTGAATGGGTGGTTTAATATTTTTCCTTTTAACTTTGTGTGGCTGGATAAAAATAATTAAATACCTTCTAGTTTTAATAACTTAATAATTGCAAGGATCTAAATTATTTAATACAAAATAAATATGTTCATAAATATCGTAATAATTGTAATAGGAAAAAGAATTGGTATTGGATGGGTGGTTTAATATTTTTCCTTTTAACTTTGTATGGCTGGATAAAAATAATTAAATACCTTCTAATTTTAATTACTTAATAATTTCAAGGATCTAAATTATTTAATACAGAATAAATATTTTCATACATATCTTAATAATTGTAATAGGAAATAATTCATATATTTGATTTAGTGGATATATAAATACATTTCAAGGGATCAACCTTCTCATAGAGCTCCTACTGGATGTTCATTGCATATCACTTATGGGCTTATTATGGCCCTTACATTTTTCATCAAAATTGTTTTCTTCCTCCCACATCTTTCTCCTACCATTGGCTAATACAAACTTCGAGAATGATCTTTATAGATCTTCATATTGAATCAATGAAGTACCAAATAATTCTACGAAGTAAGTCTTCTCATAAAACTTTATATGCGCAGTTCATAAATGATATTTTTTTTTTCATCTCCGTAAAAATTATGTTTGCTTTTAGACATATGGCTGTGGTGAGTTGTGCAAAACATATCAGATAATTTTTTCATGCTTGTGTTTATCACAATCATATTTTCATTTTGTAGTTTAGCTCATGCCCAGCAAGTATGATTTCACACACAGCAAAATCTTCCACATATGAATAATCTGGTTATTTTGACTTTGGCATGATCAAACAATTGGAGAGGAACATGATCATACTATCTATATTTCAATTCTTTATTCTTGATGACAACGTTACAATACTTAATTTATAAAGAATTCAGGTTGTACTAATATGGATCAAACTATTTCACATGACCAAATACTTTGAATCTTGAGTTATCTTTTTAACCCTATTGCTGCTTCCAAAGCGTGTCTTATTAAGATAGGCACGCGAATAAGGCTCCATGTTCTTCCTTTTAAAATTATACCAATTATATGAAAGATATGTAAAAGAAGTAATTAAAGGTAGTTTAATTCAGTTGATAATTAACCAGTTCAAATGGAGAGATTATATTTATTATAGCATTAACTAAGACATGTATTATTGTATACTACAAGGACATTGTTATTGGCTTGTGATTGCCAAGGTTCTACTCTTCACTGCTGTTAAACATGATTGTTATTTTGCTCCTAGCGCTCTTGGAAATGTCTTTCACAAGAACAACTTATTTTCTATATGCTTAAATCTTGCATGGTGCACTACAATGTATGTCAAATATGTGGCACTTGATTATCATCGTGAATACGTGTTATCAAAGAGCAATGGATGAAGAGTTCACACATTTAGCTTCGCAACCCTGTAAAATATGAATTAGCAACTGTTCATCGTGACGGTTTTATATTTTATCCGAGGATTAATTAGTCACTGTCAGACTCTTCAAATCATCTTCGGGATAAAGAAAAATGCAACAGGTAGTCACGAATCTTCTAACTTATGTTGTCCTCGAATGGATCAAAGATTATGCTTAATGAGTATGCTTCAGGGATATTTATTGATGTTTCTAAACAATAGTGATGTTAAGTAGGCTAGTACTTTATATACCCCTCTATGCTCCTCTCTTCTTGAGAGTGTGAGCCTTTGCCTAATTATCGAAAAATAAAAGCAGGCTCGTGCTTGTGTTGTATACTGTGTAATAAAGTTAGCAATAATAAAATCAATCTTTAACTCACATGAAAGTGACATATTGCAAAGCACTAACCCTAAAGTAGATAGAACAACGCCTTTCATATACGTAATAATTTGTATTATGAAGTCGTAGTAGGCAAGAAACAATTACTGATAACTTCATTTTGAAAATAAAAATAAAAGTCATATACAAACCAATAAAAATTTTGTAGTGAAACTAGCGCGCAAACAAGTGTGTGCAACTTATATCTATCTCCAAGCCATCTCCATATTTTTAAAGAGTTGAAGGCTTCTAACATTTTCTCTTCATTTATTAGGTTCCTCGTCAACAACATCGAGAGATAATAGTTCGCTTATCGTTGCAAGCTTGAAAGGGACGAGGCAACATCTAGGAATGTTGGGTTACGTAATGATATACATATATGTGGTTGTGTTTGACGGCTTTAACTTTAATTTTTATATTTCATCCTTAACTACTTAAATTGCATTTTCGGGCATGAGAAAATTGGTTGCACTAATTAATCTTTCCCCCATGTAAGTTACATTTTTATATAAGACTGAGTGTCTTCACAAGAATGATTTTTTTCCAACGTACATGGCTATATAGATATATACTCGACCGTGGAGTGAACATACTAAGTATTTTATTTGTTGCTTTTTGTTCATGTGTGTTTGGAATTTTCGGCTTCTTTCGGTGGTCGTTATGTCAAATAGAGGATGCCACTGCCACGAGGTACCGCCTTACGTGAAATTTGTTTGATTAAGAAAAACTTGGATGATGAAGTGTAGAGGCGTTCCTAATTTGTGTTTATGCTGGAAATTTTTTATATACATATTTGATACACTAATAATAGTATTATTTTATACTATTATCCAATAGTATAAACTATTATATATCTCACTTTTGAGTTACTAATTAGAAAAACCAAATACTTTTTGTTCAAATAATAATACATAATTAGATAACCATATAAAAAAAAAAAATTCCATTGATTTTACATTAAAATTAGATTCATATATATGTAATGACCTTGTGGTTTTTTTCTTTCTTATTCCAGGTATAATATCGTTGGGTTGTCATTTCTCTCACTGGTCCTAGTGGACACGGTCGCTTGAGCAACACTGTGCCTTGTGTTGTTTGATGTACCTGGGGTTGATTGATATGACTGTTATGGTACAAAATATTGGAGAGGATTTTATGCTGGTTGTTATGGTACAAAATATTGGAGAGGATTTTAGCAAAGCCTTCGCCCAATCCAGATGGAATTTTCCCTTAATATTGGTTCTACTTCTATCTGCTTTTAGTATTCTGTTTATGCACCGTTGTTGATGTTAAGTGCCTTATAGATATATATAGTCCTCACTTTGACAAGTGATGATCCTCGTTTTGCAGATGTGTCAGCAAGGTCATTCTATGAACCAACTCTTTTTTACTGATTTTATGGCAAAATACTTTAATTTCAATTTGTCCCGGCCTCTGTCTGACCAAGATCGTGTTAAGGTATTTCGTGTTAGATTTTAGGATGCTATTTGTCCATTATTCTGTCATGATACCATTGTTTTTAAATCATTGCAAACAAAGAAATTAGGAAAAGAAGATTTGAAGGTCAATTCCAACTTGTGGAAAATGAAGTGAATATCGTAACCTTTCACTCTCACCTCTAAAATGGAGCTATAAAATAAGCTACCGAAAGCACAAGAAGCAAAAGGAACAAAGACAATAGCAAAAATAGTTTACAGTTGTAGTCTTGTATAGGTTTTTGGAAACAAATAAATTGTGTGTAATGGTGTCTAAACCCTCCTCTACCCTTTCACTTTTTTATCCCATAAGCATTCATAAACATGGAGGATCAGAATGACCTCCTTAAGGTGAAGGATTTAGAAATCGAATTCATAATATTAAAGGCAAGGTTCACGTGGCAGTTAATTATAACTTCATTTTTCAAAAAATGTTTTAAAAGGAATATACAAATCAAGGTTTTAAATTGTGGTTATAACCGTTGATGCAGTCGCAGTTATAGTTATTGTAATTGCCAGCATTGCAATTATCGTGATGCACTTTGCGGTTATTGCAACACGAAATTTTTGTCTGTTTGTAACTTGAAAATGAGCCATTACAACTTGATGTGGTTTGCTGCGGCCTTGATACAGTTATATTGCAGTCAATTTATATGAATGGAGATCATTCCGCAATTGCCATAACTCTAATATTTCGGCTACATCACATGATGTAGTCCATGATTTAAATCCTGATTATAAACCAAATAAACAATCTTTGTAGAGAAACCATAACATGAATTACAAGTATGTGCTTGTCTATCTCCAAGCCATCTTTGTATCTTTTATGGAGAGTTGGATGCTTCTATTCTAACCTTTTTTCTTACTTTCTACCACCTTTTCCAGTTTAGGTTCCTTGTCAACTACAACGAGGATTTTAATTCCTTTATCATCCGAGCTTGAGTGGGAAGAGGCAACATCAAGGAATGTTGGGGTACATAATGATATACACTTACGTGGTTGTTTATGGTATAGCAGTGGTTATTATGTTAATATTTTATCATTCAAATTAAGTAGTTAATTTCTGAGTATAAATGTGAATTACTTTGTGAGACAACACAAAACCATTGGCACAAATGAGGGTTACATGTCAAATCCAACCGCTGATCAAGATAGTGATATAGATGAACTAAGGCAGATATAGTTGTCTCAAATATTATAATAAAACAACATGAAATGTATACACATTTTCATATACTCAATATAGCAATGTTATATATACGTCACGTCATATCTTATGTATTGGTTTCAGTTTTATACACGAAATGTATCTGATATCATAATTAATTTGTGTTATCATTATTAATTTGCGTAAATGAAACACAAATTAACTATGATCCGAATTTCCAGCAATAGGCGTACATGTACATTGATAGAAGCTAGTACTTAGCTCTAACAAAATAATTCATGTATTCATAACCCACTTAATCTAATTTAACATAATTAAAATCCAACCCATTCATTCTCTTTAGTTTATTGATTTTTCACTAAAGTCTAGTCATGTCTTGGACGAATAACGAATCAGCCATGATTCATCAAGATTGACCAGTAAATTTTAAAAATATACGTTAATCAAATTAATATCCACTTATATAAAATAATTAATTAATACGTTAGCTAATTATTTATTAAATAAGGAATAGATAGATTTCAGTTTTTTTAATATTTTTTTATCTAATCATAGATGAATAAATAATTTATCTTTTACTCATGTATTTTGATCCAAATTAAAATCCATTCAATAAATTCATTATTCAAGTAATAAATGATGGTCAAAAGTTGCATGAGAATGACGGTGAACAAAAATATTAAGAGCAAAAATAATAGTGAAATAGAAATAATTAAAAATTTAATCATCATTAAATGAGATATTAAACTTATATTAAAGCTAAATTATGTGTATTACCTAAAACACCCTGAAATGGTATGGAAAGATAACCCAAAAGTTATAGCCAACTTTATTACCCTTTTTTTTTTTTTGCTCTTAATTATCATTATATGAATCCATCGAACTCTAACTAATCTGATTCAAGGTAGACAGGCCTACTAAGAGGCAACGCCATTTCAATACTAATTTTTTCCATCTATAAAATTTAAATATAAAACTTTACTTTTAAGGGAAACAAATGTTGATTCACCTGAACCAATAAAGTGTCAATGACTTTATTACTTTTTTGCATAAAAGTTTTGAATGGGCATTATTATATGAAAAAAAAAAGTCATTTCACTTGTAATAGAATGACATTGATTTATTAGATAAATAACACTATTTTTGTCCACTTTATCTGTTATTTAAAGAAAAAAAAATTGGTCTATTTTATCTTTCATGTTTACATATCAATAAAATATATATTTTTTCAATTTTAACCTTCACAACAATTCTAAACTCATTATTATTAGATATTAAAAATTAAATAAGGTTATTATAATAAACATGTTTTATAATTAAGCATTAATTTTGAATTCTTTAATTCTAATGTATATGCCTAAAGTAATAAATAAAATAGACTGAAGGTTATATATATATAATAAAAAGGGTCAAAAATTGCATTAAGAATGTAAGTCAACAAAGACATTTAAAGCAATAATAATTGTAGAATAGGAATAATTCAAAAAAAATTTAATGGCCCATTAGATTACATACATCTATATTAAAACTAAAATTATGTGTATTGACTAAAACACCTCTCAAAGTGAGACGGAAAGCATAATCATAAAGTTACACTAAATTCATTTCTTATATGTAGCCAAGAGTTATATACAAGATTTTAAATGGCCGAGAGTCATTGAATGTAGGTCAATGGAAGACATTAAAAGCAATTGTTGAGTTGTTGCCAACTTTATTGCTTTTCTATATAGAAGATTTTGAATGAACAATATTTTATAAAAAAATTGACATCTAACTTGCATTGATTTATTAATTTGTGTAAATGAAACACCAATTAATTATGATCCAAATTTCCAGCAATAGGCGTACATTTGCATTTATAGAAGCTAGTACTTAGGTCTAATAAAATAACTCATGTATTCATAGCCCACTTAATCTAATTTAACATAAAATCCAACCCATTCATTCTTTAGTTTATTGATTTTTCACTAAATTCTAGTCATGTCTTGGATGAATACCGAATCAGCTATGATTCATCAAGATTGACCAGTAAATTTTAAAAATATAATAGAACTTCACGTTAATTAAATGAATATCCATTTATATAAAATAATTAATTAATATGTTAGCTAATTATTTTTAAATAAGGAATAGATAGATTTGAGTTTTTTTTAATACCTTTTTTTATCAAATCATAGATGAATTAATAATTTATCTTTTACTCATGAATTTTGATCCAATTTAAAATCCATTCAATAAATTCATTATTCAAGTAATAAATGACGATGGTAAAAAATTCCATGAGAATGAAGGTGAACAAAAATATTAAGAGAAAAAATAATAGTGAAATAGAAATAATTAAAAATTTAGTGATCATTAAATGAGATATTAAACTTATATTAAAGCTAAATGATGTGTATTACCTAAAAAACCCTAAAAAGTTAAGGAAGGATAATCCAAAAGTTATTGCCACTTTATTACTTTTTTTTTTCCTTCTTAACTATCAGTATATGAATCCATTGAACTTCAACCAATTTGACTCGAGTTAGACAAGTCTACTATGGAGATAACGTTTTTTCAGTATTAATTTTTTTCATTTACAAAATTTGAATATAAAACCTTATTTTTAAAGAAAATAAATGTTAAATCACCTGAATCAATAAAATATTGGTGACTTTGTTACTTTTTTGACATAGAAGATTTTGAATGGACAATATGAAAAAAAAAAAATGTCATTTCACTTGTAATAGAATGACTCTGATTTGTTAGGTAAATGATACTACTTTCAGCCCACTTTATCTGTTACTTTGAGAAAAAATTGGTCTATTTTATTTTTTATTCTTACATATCAATAAAACATTATTACTTTATTTTCAATCTTAACCTTCACAACAATTCTAAACTCATCAATATTAGATATTAAAAATTAAATAAGGGCATTATAATAAACATGTTTTACAATTAAGTATTGATTTTAAATTCCTTAATTTTAGTGTATATGGCTAAAATAATAAATAAAATAGACCGAAGGTTATATATATATATATATAAAATAAAATAAAAAATAAGTAATAATAAGGGTCAAAAATTGCATTAAGAATGTAAGTCAACAAAGACATTTAAAGCAATAATAATTGCAGAATTAGAATAATTCAAAAAAATTTAATGGCCCATTAAATGACATACATCTATATTAAAACTAAAATTATGTGTATTGTCTAAAACACCCTCTCAAAGGGAGAGGGAAAACATAATCATAAAGTTACACTAAATTCATTTCTTTTATATAGCCAAGAGTTATATAGAAGAGTTTGAATGACCGAGAGTCATTGAATGTAGGTCAATGGAAGACATTAAAAGCAATTGTTGAGTTGTTGCCAACATTATTACTTTTTTATATAAAAGATTTTGAATGAAAAATATTATATAAAAAAATTGACATTTAACTTATAATAAAAAGACATTGATTTGTTAAATAATTATAAATAAAATATTTAAAAAGAATTTTGATGTAAATAATATATTGAAATATAAGTAAGAGTATGGCTATTGGCACTCTTTTTTTTTTATCTATTTGCACTCTTTATTATTAGTTTATAACCTTAATTGCTTAAATTAACCTTACCTAAATGAACTAATTTTATTAACATTAAATTTTAATTATATAGATTACTATTTGTCTATTTACACTTCTATTTAATATCAATTATTCTCCTTTATTTTTTTGAAACTCTTCTATCTAGTCCATTGAATAGCTCTTTCCTCTACTCCATTACATTGTATTATTCTCTCCATCACATACGCTCTTTAATTTATTAATGTTTTTATATTTATTAAAAATTCATAGAAAATGATATGCGAATTATGACAAAAATCATGTTAAAAACATTAGTTCTAAGCAAATGCTAAACAGTATCTAAACAAAAATTTAACATCTAATAATTAATAAAAATATATATAATTATTCATAATAACAAGTGCATGTCATGCATAAAAAAGAAGTGCATGTTAAAAGCAAGTTTTTTTTTCTTATATTAATCAATCTTAATAAGATTACATAAAAAATAAAAACTAAAAACAAACTGGTTTGTATGAATAAATTTTTGTAATTTATTTTCTTGTTGAGTTTAAAAGAAATTTTATCCACCTTTTGATTCATTGCAACAATTATGCTTTTTGAAAAATTCTTTTCCAAAAGAACAAGAAAAACGCAAATCACCTTATTATGAGAAGTTTATATACCTTTTATTAATCATTGGTGTTAACTTTTTATTGTTTGATCTTAGGCATTTATTTAAAACCTATGTTTTTATATGACTTTTGTCGTGAATATTTATATATATTTTTCTAAGAATTTTGCCATAGAGGGATGAGTGATGCAATGGAGTTGATGAAAGAGTTTTAAGAAAATAAATGTGAGCAATTAATATTAAATGAGAGTGTGAATAGATAAATAGTAATATACTCAATTAAAATTTAATTTTAATAAAATCAATTCATTTCAGGTTGAGGGTAGTTTAGGAGATAAAAGTTATAAATTAATAATGAAGAGTGTGAACAAGTAAAAGAGAGTGCCAATGGTCCCACCCTTTAAGTAATAATTATGGTCAAAAATGGCATTTAATTAATGTAGGTCAATAGATGACATTAAAAGCAATAATAACAGTGGAATAAGAATAATATTAAAAATTCATGAACTCATAAAATGAAATATTAAACCTATATTGAAATTAAATTATGTATATTGTCTAAAATGCCCTCAAAAGCGGGAGAGAAAGAACAACCATACATTTAACAGGTATATAAATACTCTTCAAGGGATCAACCTCATCATGGAATTTCCCCTACATGTTCATTCCATATCACTTGAGGGCTTATTATGGCCCTTGCATTTTCTATCAAAATTGTTTTCCACCTCTCATATCTTTCTTCTATCACTGGGAGATACAACCTTCGGCAATGATCCTTGTAGATTAACATATTGAATCAATGAAGTACCAAATAATTTTATTAGGTAGGTCTTCTTCTCATAAATCTTTATACACAGAATTATAATATTTATTTTCCTATTTGAAAATTATGGTTGTTTCTAGACATATAATTGTGATGATTTGTACAATACATATAAGATCATTTTTCTTAGATGATTTTTACATACTTGAGCTTTATCACAATAGTAATTTCATTTTAGCTTGTAGTTATTAAGGTTCCAATTTTCACCGTTACTTAACATGATTGTTTGTTATTTAGCTTGTGGTTCGCTCTATTTGCAACAATTGCTTCTGGAATGAGCTCTGATATAGGGGTCTACCCTGTTGGCAGTCTAAACCTTACCAGTCTCACATCCAGCAACAGGAATAGATTCTCTGGGTCCACAAGGAAGATGGTTGGAGTTAGATATCCCAGTTTTCTCCAAAGGAATAATATTTCTGGGGCTATTAGTCACTTAACTCCAAATAACCAGCAATCCATGGCATTTGTGGTCTTTTTCCCATCTTCCATGCAATCATGTGCTGAGAGATCACTTGGTGAGGAATGCCATGTTCCTTCTGCCCAAATTGTTGAGTTGTTAGAGTTTCAATTAATATGAAGCAGCATGACGCATATATATATTGCTTTAAACAATCTTGAATGTACTGTTACTCACAATAACTGAGAAGCAACTTCCAAATTCAATGGAAATATATCAAATTAATGGATAAAGAGCAATAAAAGTATAATTACAATCATATTGTGACAATGAAGCATATCAAATCACATGATTATGTCATATCGAGGAAAGGGAGCTGATTATTATTGGATTTCAATGTAACAACACCAAATGATGTGTGTGTGTGTGTGTGTGTGTGAAATTGTACTACATTGATATGATACATGATCTGCAATGATTATTATTGAATATGTGGTATCCATAAAGGAGGAGAGGTGCCAGAGGTCGAGAAAAATTTTGGTGAAAAATGTAACAATCGTATAAGATCAAACTATATATATGAATTAAAGATCTAGCATGAACTACACTACATGAGGAGAGAAGAGCATTGGCTGATGTCCACAAAGTAGGTGTGGTGGTCAGAGACGGAGTGCTTGATGGAGGAATATATTCCTGTTCATAAAGCAATAGGAGCTTGCTGATCAAGAGGAACACTCGAGTGAGGAGAAGATGATGGTACAAAAGTGAGGAGTGAGCCAAAGAGAAAGTTAGGTCCACTCCACATAGGCGTATTCTTGCCTTAAGGGGAGGGCTTTGCCCTTATTGGGGTTGAGGCTAAAGGGGAGGGAAAGGTAATTGCATGTGGGATGCTTTTCCTCGGGTTCCAAGTCTTGGTTGGTGGTGAAAGTTGTTGGGTTGTATAATAATGGGGGTTGGTGGCAATTCATTATCGATGACCTACTGGTAATGGCAATTGAGTTTTCTCGTTGAAAGATCTTGGTGATAGAAGATATTGTATAAAATAATTTAATAAGGTTTGATATTTAGGAATTGGAATTGGAGGTTGAGCGTTATTGCAGGGAAATAAAAGAGAGCGTTTGATGAAATATATGGCAATAAGTACAAAGAGAGCGATATCAATTTTTGTTCGAAACATCGTCACTTAATAGTACCCATTTAATAAGAAGAGTAATATTATATGTATATATAATTTCTTGGACACCGCACTAACACATATTTATCTACTATTGGATGGAGTATAGGATTCAATCCAAATAGAATCCATATTCTATCCAATAATAAATGAATATATGTTAGTACAATATCCAAAAAATTATATATAAACATAACATTTCTCTAACAACAAGAACTAAAATTCATCACTTCGAAAAAGCAAAGAAATAGAAGTTACACAAATCAGTTTTCTATTGTCACAATCAAATGCCAAGAAGTTTTGCAATCATTTTAAATTGAATTTAAGTGATTTATTAATAGAAGTATCACTTTATTACTTTAAAATGATAATGCTACTATCTTAGAGCTTCATTAAAAACTACAAATCAGATAATTATATAGGAAATTTATTTCACTATTTATTGGTGCATGGCAGAAGACATCTACATAAGAATTTGTATTTTTTAATTTTGATTCATGTCAAATTCCTCTCCAAGCATCGTACACCCGTAGTATTATTATAATTGTCAAATTTTCAGTTTCTTTCACTGCCTCCTCTTAAACCTATCTTGTCGGTCGACTGCAATGTTTGAGTTATGCTTTCATAGTTTCGAAGCCTCTTTTGCATAAAAAAGAAAAGTTTCATTATCTTTCCCATGGCCAACACTAACTTTTCACGAGGACAACAAACATACGTGGATGGAAAAGGTAACATACTATCAAACTATGTTGATTGCAACTTTTTTAGTTATTTTAATTTTCACTATTGAATTTGCATAGTTTCCTTTTGTTTCTTTCTCCAAATTAATGAATAAATAAATAAATTCTTGAACTCTTGTAGAATTCACGCAAAGAACGATGATCACATGTAAACCTAGTGTTGACGATTTTCCAGACAACATGCTTTCTCTCTTACTCTCCTTTTTGAATCTCAAAGCGTTCAGGAAAAATATTAGTGTCATGTTCATGGAGGCATCTCTGACTTCCACCTTTCCACCATTTGAACCTTGTTTCTGAACTCCTATTTGGTGTGATCATTGCATACTAAACTATATGGGCCTGAGTTACTCTTATAGCAAAATGGAAAACCTCAAGGATCAATTTGTGCAAAAGGTAGAATGATTTTTGGCTTTACACCAACGAATCATGCACCCAACTTGGTTATCTTTCAAGGTCTACTTCTTCCTTGGCAAAGAACTTGCCTCTCATGTTGAACAATGGAACAAATATGCACTTGGAAAGGAGTACGAAAGTACTGAACTTGAATTTACACTTCAAAGGGAAGGCTCTCCACATCTAGAGACTGCTTACTGTTTGAGTTTCCTTGCCATGTTCTAGCACTAAGGGAAGTCACTAAAGAATAAATATGTGCCTTAAGGAGTATAACCCGAGAACTTCTCTTCACAGAGCCAACTGATTCAATGACTTGAAATCTCTAGAGTAGGTAGATTTGACTTTGAAGCAAAGTGTAATAAAAATTATCTAGGTTTTTAACCGTGAGATTAATCTCTCACCTGTGCAATAATAATGTAATTATAAAGTATCTAATTAATGAAATTATTAAGTATCTAATCATCTTTTATCTAATTCCTATACCATTGACTGGAAAAATAATAAAATGTGATTCTTCACATGAATAATCTTAGAAAAAATATTTATTTGTTAAAGATTTATTCCATTTGCTGATTTTATCAATTAAATTGATTCTTTGGACCGAAAAATAAATTGATAATGTAAATAATATGAATGAATAACTTTCGCTTTATTACAAAAGTAGATATAACTTTTTAGAGAAATACAACACAGGCAAAAGACGCCAGTTTATTCAATTACATGTAATCTTTTTAGTTGGTGGACGTGATTTCGAAGCAAACTATTAAGATCAGTGTCTCTAATATTCTAAGAATTCATGTGATCACACGTCAATACTGACCATATGTGATGGTCAACACCCATGTTTGAAAAGGTTGCATATGCATTATTGCTCTAGTTTGAAGAAAATTTAGATCCATTTTGCTGGTCTTCAAGCATTCGAATTTGAAGGCAATGATATAAAGTTGAAATTTTTAGAAGTTCCAGTGTTGCCGGATATTGTTAGTGCTAGCCTTTACTGAACATGTCAAGGACTGGTGGCATGTTTCTACATATTTAACGAAGATGGACCTCATGAACCTAACAAAATGCAAATCCCTATTGAGATAAAACTTCATTTATATCCTTTCCATTTACCAAAGATTTCAATTTTATCCGTGAAATGTGTTTTGCTCTATATATGTCCCTTACGTTTCATAAACGTTTTAAACTTAGCATCTTCAATAGATGATATTCAAATTATAAATTAAAAAAAAGTTAATATAAAGGTTAAATTATGATGTTTGTGATATTTAAACACCACTAATAGAGATTATTTATCTTCAATTCTTTAAAAAAAAAAAATTGGATATGAATTTTAGTAGGAGAAAAATTAATTGAGTATTAAAGGAGATTAAATTAAAAAAAAAAACTTTCATAGCCAACAAAAATGTGGAGGGAAATGATAGCGAGCAATGTTATCTTATTCAGATAAATAATAAATACATCATCACTAATATTATAATCTAACCTTTATATGAGTTTTTTCATTTATAATTTGAATATCGAAATAGTATGATTAAGTTGTTTTAAAAATATTAGGGACACATATAAAACTAAAGAAACTTTTGGCACTAAATTAAAATCACTGTAAAATATAAGGGATACAAACAAGACTTTACCCAATTCATATCTAATCTAACCCAGCTTAGTACTGTTTGAAATCAAGATAGTTTTTATTTTATTCAACAACCATCATCTAAGAATATATCACCTTTTTTATTTTTATTTTTTATTTTTTATTTTATGAAGAATTGAAGCTTGACAGAATGACTAATACCCCAATTTTGTGTAGCATTGATCCAAGACCACATTACCGAAAATAGTACAAGCCCATATTCCCAAATTTAGTAATTCTCATTTATTCAAATATTTTAAAGTTTTATTGCTTGGGGCTGAGACATGTGGCATGGTAGAAATTTGTTGCCTCCAAAAGAAAGCCATATCTGCAAGCGACTCGATTCGAGTCTTGGGGGTCTTTGACCCCATGCTCCCCTCCTCCTCTCCTTCCCCCCCGTTAAGTGTGAGTTATAGCCCGAAAAGTTGGAAAATTGATAGTTGGTCCACTCATCATGCGCCCCTCATTGAGTCCATCTAGACTAACAAAATACCAACATAAATACTGATAAGTTCCGGTGATGGATCAGCGACATATGCTTGTGGCAGATGTTCAGGTTGTGGTTTTTGTTTTGTGTCTGTGTATTAGCACATATCCTAAGGCACTAGGCCTTTAGCCTAGGAAGTTCAAATATGCTCTAAGATTATTGATTTACTGCAATGTTTTATAAGGTCATCTGATTATCTAATGTTTAGTATTGATGTGTTATAATACACAGCTTAGAATTGACATGATGCCCTGTTTTGATACTTCTAACTGTAGATTACATAGCTAGTTCTTCTTTTTATACAATTGGCACTATAAATTGCATCAAAGCCCAAATCAGAGAAATGTAACAAACTCACTTATACTTTTATGTTCATCTAAAATGTAATATAAAATCATCTATGATTTGATATATATTATTTAGAGCTATACAAAATTCGTTATTTCTAGTCTTTGACTTACATGTTAATTTATGAGATTATGATATCAATTTCCCTATCGTAGACACAGTTGACCTTTGATTGTCAATCAATAAAACTGTTAACCAAAATACCAAAAATACTAACAGTTCCCGCTGGTTTTCAGTAAATAGTCAAGTTCAAAGGTTTACTTTCCGTTGACGGAAGGGAAAAAAAAAAAAGAACGTTTAATTTCCGTAATCGAATTCTGATGTACCAAAGGTCATTACCAAAGCTATTATTTTCAAATTATTAATCAATAAGAATTTATTGACAAAATAATGTGCGGGCTCGGTTGAGTAAACAAAAATTCGAGGGCTTGGAACAAAGTACATTCCGTCACAGAACATGTCATCAACCACACATCGGATGCTACTCCCATCAATTTTTGGATACAACATCACTCTTTTGTTCCAAAACCCATATTTTGGGAAGCCCTTTGAATGTTTATGCCAACAAAAAAAAAAAAAAAGGGGGAGCAAAAAATTTTTTGGGTCTAATGAAGGCAGCACATTTAGAAATCCCAGCATAAAGCCAATTAATAAGAACCCAACTCATTGATTAAAACCCAACTAATTTTGCCAAAGAAAAGGATCATATTAAACCCATCTTTCATGCAGGAGATATAGATCAGAACAACAGTAAGGAGAAATACAATTGTAGTATACACATCAACAATGATAATACATTATCTATACCCAAAACCCAAGTCTAGCTCTTGACCATACATCCCCTGGCTATGCCCTGAAGCATGGATTGGCTTTGAGTTTGACCTAAGCTCCATCTCAAAAAGCCTCTGAAGTGCTTCTGGATGATTTCTACCACCAGCTACTTCTGGAGCTGATAAAATAAGCCAAAAAGTAAATCAGGAATTGGAAATAAAGCAATGTGTAAATAAGATCAAAACAATTGTGCAAGATAACTTATAAATTACATTGCCTTGATTGTATGTCATTTTGTTACTGTAAGCTAAAAACGATTGTCAATAAAAGATCAAAGCAACCACAGTTTAAAACACTTGATCTAGTGGATTAGTGTGTACGTGCTAGTGCAAATGTACATGAGTTTGGGCAAGAGTGAATTTTGCAGGCTCATGTGTGCACGCACACGTTAGTGGATGTCTGAATGCATGCAATGCATGCTGTCATGCCATTGGCTGAGGCAGGAGTGATTGAACTTGCTCCAATAACCCCTTTAGCCATGCCCAATGAAAACACGTGCACAAAAAATGAAATAGCACTAAACACATACATAATCATGCCCAACATTTATATGCAATAAATAATTCACATGAAACTATTATAAGTATCAATTAGCATCGAAACAGATTATTTTTAAAAAATCCACAGGCTATGTTTGGGAGTCTAATAAATGGTGGAAAGGAGTGGCTTATAATAGAATAGAAAGGAAACGCAAGGAGTGGAGTGGAGTGAAATAGATCACGTCATCCTCATATTTGGATGTTCAACAAGTTTAATAAGAGAGGGAAAGGGAATTTATATCTCATTCCCTCCTTGACTCCCCAATTTGGAGGACCAAAAAAATGTAGAGTTTGACTAGCAAGGGAGGGACAGGGGTCCCTTCATTGCCATTCCATTCCCTACTATAAAATCACTCTCAAACACACTTTTAGTAAGATAAGTCATTCCCTCCATTATCCTCCATCCAAACATAGCCATCATTCAAAATCGTCCAAATAAGAGACTTATTCTGCTCATTCAAAGACAAGCATACTAGTATAGTACAACAAATAACAATACCTGGCAGTGGCATTCCAGGGCCACCAAAATTAGGATGCTGGTGACCACTAAATGGGAAGCCTTGCATTGGGGTTGGTTCCTGCATAAAACCAGTCATGGGATTGCCAGGATGAGGGGGCAGAGGTGCACCCCTTGGGAATCCTCGTAATACATGAGGTGGAGGAAGGTTCCCTTGCATATGCATCTGTTGTAGCATGGAATGGTGAGCAGGAGGATCAAACCCAGGATTTGGTTGATGGAAAGGAGGACGAAGCATATTTCCTGGAAATTGATGATTTGGTGGAGAGTCATGACGAACCATCCCCTCAGGAGTTCCATGCTTCATATAAGAACTAATATGGGGAGGATGTGAATCCAGTTGATTGAACATTGGACCCATATGATTCAACTGAGGGGGATGGAGCTGTGGAGCTCTTTGGACATTAAGATTCTGATATGGAAGAGCAGGTTCCCTCATATCATAAGGACCAGAAGGGTATGCTAGACCTTCTGGATTTCTCATAGGTCGTTCATCTCTAAATGCAGGATTGAGAGCTGCCAGTTTTCTAGTAATGTCAACAGATGTGTCTTGGGACAGATCTGTTTTAGCTGAATTTCCAGCAGACAAAAAGCTCTGGAGAGGATCACCAACTGTAATCAAGCTATCTTCCTCAGGAAGGTGAATATCACGAGGCCCATTGAAACCACTAGCATTGGAAATTTCACTTTGAAGTAGCGATGGATTAACATCTCCCTGGGAATCCACATAGCCTAACCATTGCTCTTCTAATCTATTTGACTTGGTCCTAGTTTTTTCTGATGGAGGGACACCGCTTCCATGCCCAGTCAGTGCAAGTTCACCTGTAGGAGGGTGAGTAGTGTCTGAGGTAGGGAAAGGAAACAAAAATGACTCTGAAATATCGGCCCCAGCAGATCCAACTGAACCCCTTTGAGCAGAAACAGGCGCACCAACTGATTGCAGCTCCTTCATAAAAGCTTTCCCAAAAAGGGTTTCTAGAGTCAATGTCTTTGATGAACTGGAAACATCTGCATTTGCATCTCCTGGATTATCAATAACGTTGCCAGTAGAGGCTCCTTCGGTGTTGAGCGCCTTGTCTGTTGAATCTAGAATAGACACATCTTTAAGTGAGGTTCCTTTCTGTAACAAGAAAAGGAGGTGCTGAGATGCATGATTATCTATATTTGAAGTTAACTGCTCAGTCTTCACATCAAAATCCTTGTCCTGCACAGGCCGCTGACATGATGAACCATTTTCACCAACTTGTGACAGAATTGATTGTTCCAGATCTTCACATGTAAGAACTGCTGGTAAAACCTCAGGTTTATCACTCTTGGATGATAGCTCAGAGTTATCAATAGTGTTATGTGCCACATTTGATGTCACATGCTCGTGAGCAGGTTCAAGATTTTGAAAAGGAAAATTAGGTGTAATGTGCTGGGTTGTTTCCACATCAGACATCTGCGACCCACCTTTTTCACCACCAACAATAAGCGATAGCAAGTCATTTGGCCTATGTGTCAAGTCATCCACTGGCTTCTTTTCTGCAGTAAGATGCATGGAGAGTTAAAAAGATAATCTAACATCAAGGCCAAAAGTACAAATTGAAAAGCATAAAAGCATTGAAGCACTAAAGCATCATTGTAAGTATACCTTCTTCAACAAACCATTGAGCAAACTTGGAAGATTGGAAGGCATGTGGACTCCATGTTTCATCTGCTTTAGGATCAGGCTGCTATAAGAGCAAGAGCATAAAGTCAAATCCACAACAACGTTGTAAAACAAAAGCAGAAGATAGAAGACTTGTACAAATCTAATATTTAACCATCTAGGTACACTATCCATTTTCAGAAAGATGTCTGCCAGTTGTGGTTTCTAAATGTATATAAACCCTAGGGCACAAGGCATAGTTGAATGCAGATCATAAGTTCAGTGAAAACTTTCTTGACATTACTGAGAGGAAATTCCAGTAAGATCCACAATTACCTCAATAATACTAGTTGATTTGCCACTGTTTAATGTTGAAGTATTGCCAAAAAGCTTGTATAGGAGAGAATTTGAATTGTCTTGATCAAAAGCTCCAACGGCCTCCTTTCCTTTAACTTCAGCATTAAGCTGAATAAATTCACTATCTTCTGATGCTTCTAAGGCTTCAGAAAGAGCAGATCTCTTCCTCACTTGATCACCCATTCCAATTTTAATGGCTGGAATATCCAAAGCTGATGATAAATTTAAAGTCTTTTCTTTCTCATTGTTAATTGAAACATTTAGATTCGTACTTCGATGATTCTGTTGATTGTTGTCTGCTTCCTTCGCTGACAATGTTTCTTCTATATTTCCAGAACTTATACCTTTGGTATCCCCAGGTTCAGATTGTCCAACCTAGTAAGCACCAGAAGAATCAAATAAGTATAAAAGAAGAGCCTAGAAGAATGGCATATGTTCTTGATCACAACATATAAAAGCACACTTCAATTATCAGTATTAAGAAACAACGCAAGCTAAAGAACAAGAGGTCATCTGGTGTCCACATGCTATTTGAACAAACGACAACATTCTAAGGTTTCAAGGTGAATTGGTAAAAATTTAGGACGATATTAGGCTTTTCTTTTAATTTAAATTGAGTCCTTAAGTTACAGTCTTCGTCTTAAAGGGGAGAAACATGTCTACCAGGAACATGCAGCAAAATCCTACAATATCCTCCATATAATGTTTCAGCATCCAATAAGCAAAGAAGAGGCAAAATCCTAATCGGTTTAAGGTAGAGACTCTAAATATAAACCTTCCTGTTATAACTTGAATGTTGAGATTAGAGTTCGGTACTTGGATATTATATATTTCAGTAAAGGATGGTTTCAGACAACATATCACAATCTAGACTCAGCTAACCATCTCTGGTGCAATGATGTTGATGACAATCAGTCAAATTACAGTTCACTACCACAAAGCATCTCCGTACTTCTTTGCACTCTTAATTTGAGGCTGCTCTATAGACACCTTGAAATTCCCTGAAGTTTTATTTCCTAAGCATTATACATGAAACCAACAATCAAAATAACATAACAATTAAATAAATATATGCTGAGATGCCAGACTCTTAAGATTTTATTAGTGTCTTGAAATTCCCAGCATGGAAGAAACAGGCGTCTTGAATCCAGCCACCCTTTATTTTCAAACTAAACCCTAAGCTTTATAAAACTTAGATCACTCTTCAGACACTCACCCACACTCTAAAACCAGAACTTAGGAGATCCAGATGATAAAGTCCTTCAGAGACTTTAAAACAGTTTTATGCCAGCAGAACAGTAATAGAGAACTGAACTAAAAAATTTCATCCATGATCCCCATCTGAAAACATCACATACAAAGGACTTAATTCCCCAATAAGAAACACCAGCTTTCTACCATAACTTTGAACCTATGAAGCACCATTGCACCAATACGACATGATGCAGATTCGGTACAACAACAGAAACAGGGATACGGAAATTTCTAAAATTATAGGACATGGCACAGCTATAGTATAACATATAAAATTAGTATGACATAAACATATGCATAAATTTTAAATTAAAAGAAAGAAATAATGATTTAAAAATCAGCATAGATCTTTTATCCTAAAAAATAAGAAGAAAAATAAAAATTAGTACAAATCATTGTAAACATAATAAAAGGCAATTATTTATTTAATTATTATGGAATTTCCATCTATATAGCATAAACATTCAAAAAAATTAGAGTAAAAACTTGAGAAATGTAAACTTGAGAAATGTAGTTAGAAGTGTCTAGAAGTATCCATGAAGTGCCTGACATGGACACAGTAACAAATGAATTTCCCTCGACAGACATAAAATTTATAAAAACAATACCAACAATGGCAATTTAGAGGACAGAAAAAAGTTGCATGCCTAATTCAATACTTCAATGTTCAAGCAACTAAGATTTGAGCTCAACATTTGAAATTGAAAGCATTTTAAGAATAATTATGCCGCAAAAGGCCATGAATAAGATACAAGCAGAAAATGTCAACTAGCTACCTCTGTTGCATGCGTGTTTGAAGATGTTTGGTTCACCAAATTCCTTTCCGACATTGTGCTTGCAAAACCAGGGGGTACAAGTGGTCTAGCTGCTGAAGGTGTATGTGAAATGGAAGAAGATTTCTCATCGTTGCTTAAAGCTGATAGAGTCACAGGAGGCTCTAATGACTCGTCATTTCGATTAATTAGCTTTTTCTCATCATCGTCTAGAAGTGAAGAGATGTCAAAATCGTCTTTATTCTTGCCTGGGTTCAACTTATGCTTTTCTTGGAAAGCTTTCTGCTGTTCCTTTCTCATCAGTTCAAATGAAGCTACAAAGAAAGTTGTCATCCACTTAATTTAGATAGATTAAGAATAAACTTATTGATGAAGATAACTAATGACAACAAATATTGCCTCTACCATAATATCTTCTAAAAGAGAGTAGTTACCTCTTCTCTTTCTTTCTTCTTCCACTCTGTCCTCACTTGTACACTCCGAAGAACCAAAAGTTTCATCATTATAAGAGTCATTAGTCTCCCTCCGTGAGTGAGGTGCCTGAAGGCATCCAAAGCCAAAAAAATGAACCAGACATCTAAGTAAATAAAATTATTTTATGATATCAATCCTTTCCATTCCATAGCTTCACCACATCAAATGAAAATCATGCCTGAGAGTTGATACTTGTTGAGATAACCAATACTACAATGTAGCCAATATACAATTGTTTGGGATATAACAATTGCAACTAACCTTATAGGGTCGTGGAGGATGATAGGGCTCATTAGACCGATTTAGCTGGTAACTGTCATTAGCTCGATACTTTGGAGCAGACAACCCAGGCGAATACCCAGGGGGTCTTGGAAAAGAACCACTACCTAGAAGTCCATCATGCTCAGGACCTTGCCAAGATCTACGAGATTGGTTGCCAAAACGTTTTCCAGAATCTGTAAATTGACATGCAAAATGAAATATATCAATATAACACTAGACTTGGGAAATACTTCTACTTCACCCATCAACAGAACACAGACTTAAACAAGTATTCCATATTAGTCCAAACGGTTGTGATTTGTAAGGCCAGTTGCAGATTCCTTTACTTTTTAAAAAAAAAGGGAAAAAAAAAGAAGCATTCTTGTTGATCAAGTTTAAACACCTGAATCCCATTCAGATTGAGAATCACTCTCTCTATCAGACCGTCCAGAAGAACGAGTTTCCCATTTTCCGTGGACTCCCCGCAAAAAACTATCGCTTCGAGTGGGAGGGGATGAACCGTATTCATTTCGTCTGAAACTATGCATTGACAAACCACCAGTACTTCTCTGCCGATCTTGGGAAGCATCTTCAAATTCACTGTTTACAAAAAAAGGGGGGGGGGCATAGATCAGAAACCAAAGTAAAGCATAACACAATAATGGAAGAGCATAAGTTGCCAAAAAGATATAAGACAATGAAAATAGCAAAAATGCAGCATTCCTGCATTCATCGTTTCACATAAAAACGGATAACGCAGCCCAGCACAACACAGCACACTGACTTTACCTTAGAAGGGATCGATCAAATCCACTTGGCAACTCTCTGCAGATATCCAATCCACTTAACGATAACAAAAATTCTCTTGTGTATGCTATTTTTTCCATCCTGAACCACCACCAGAAGATAAGTGTTTAACATGTACCATATTAAGATGAAAAAAAAATAATTACCAAAAAGGCAAAAAAGCTAATCAAAGAAGAAAGAAGTTTACTTCTGCAATCCTTGATCAGTTGCCTGATCCAACAAGCTCTTATCTTCAATTTCCAAACTCATTTTGTTCTCTCCGAGCAAGAGCTATGCCAAACAAAGCTGATGAACAATGCCAAGTACCTCAAACCGATTAACAATGCAAATTACCAACTACAAAGAGCACTAGTCACCACTCATCACTTATCCAATTCAATAACACAATCTCAAACTTATTGAGAACCATATTCTACCAAAAACTCTTCTGCTCCCAACACCAAAACACAGCTAAGTACAAAGATTAAACCCCCAACTACTGTTCTTCTATTGCAAATACAAGGCAAATCCTAGTTTATCCATCACTCAAAGTCTACAACCCTGAAATGGAAAATTTCTCAAAGCTACCAAACCTGATAACCTATATATACAATCACAAGCAACAATTCCGCACTCACTGATCCAGCTCAATCAAAACAAGACCCCATCATCCATAACCCTCCCAAGCTTCCTCCTTTGTGAAAAATGCCCAATACCCATCACCTAAAAAGTCCGAAAACCACTCAATCTTCAACAAAATCAGCGAAAGGAAGAGATTCAATATAGACGCCTATATTACACACGTTAAAATCGCCCCTCTAAGCAAAATCAAAGAACACAGATAATTATGTGAGAGAGAGATTCGATACAAAAACTCGTGGAATACCCATGAAATTTTAGCTCCGAGGGAAAAAACGAATGGGACCAGAAATCGTCGAAGGATTTGTGCCTAATCTAAAAGCTCCGCCGTAGGAAATGGGAAAAAAAAATCAAAAACAAAAATTAGGGTTTTTGATTTGATTTTTTTCGGAGAAAATATGCGGATCGAAATTCGAAGGTGAGAGAGAGAGAGAGAGAGAGAGAGAGAGAGAGAGAGAATCAACAAAGCGAAAGTTTGTGAAAATATTTTGGGGTTTTTGCAGTGACGGATCGCGAAGAAGGAAGAGGGAGTGAAAGACGAGCGATTTCAAGAGAGAGAGAGAGAGATTTGTTTGTCAATTTTTTTTTTTTTTTCACGCGCTTGGCTTCTTCGTCGTGGCTCTCTTCTGTTCTGTGTCTAGTTATCTTCTATTTCTTCTATGGCGAAGGGAATGCTCTCTGAGATTAACAAATATATTAGTAAATAATAATGAGATTTAGTGTCTTTATCTCTCTTCATAAAATATGTTAGTAGATTAATTTTCACTATCATCACAATTTGACTTCTTGGGTTCTTTTCACTTTTACTCCCTTAAATGATTCTTGAGTATAATTATCTCATGTAAAAAAGATTTGTTATAGCAAATTACATCCCTTTTTCTCCATTTTTAAAAGTGTACACTTTACTTCAATTAATTTAACATTAATAACAAAATATTACCAAAAATATGTATATAAAATTATTAAATTATCCATTATATAAAATATTTTATTAATTAGTATTAATGTTTTTTAAATATTATTATTATTTTAATTATTCATTATTAATATTATTTCATCATTATAAATTATTGATACTATATTTATTATAGTTTAATTTTTATATACCAACAATATAGACTAAATTTATATTATAATCTAATAAGAATATAAGAAATCGCCATGTGATCACTTGCATGAATTCGAATTTAAAAAGCATGATATGACATTTTCTTATATTTCTATTGAATGATAGTATAAAATTATTTTAACTATCAGTATATATAAATTAAACTCTATTTATTTAATGGTTTAAAAATATAAATTTAATATAAAATTGACATTTTATTTTCATTTCAACAAATTAATACAAAAAAGTTATTAACATTCTAATACTAATATTAATTATCACATAAATTATAGTATATAAATAGTGTAAAAAAATTTTAAAATATATGTAATTCTCACTTTTTAAAATAATCATCACAAATTATTATTATTATTATTATTATTATTATTATTGTATGTTAACATCAAATTTATTTAATCCACAACAGCAATTAAGCTTTTTTCTGTTAGATAAGATCGGTTATATGGATCAAAGACACCAGAGTAATCTATCATAGATCACATTTATATTTACACTATTAATATATAAATCTCTTTTAACTATTTTACCTATAGTTTTTCTATACCCCCTCTATCGCTAGCGACAATACTGTCCTCCATCTGATCCACTCTTTTTACTAGGGCCTTAACAGATCTCTTCCATACATGTTCAAATCAAAGGTAAGATTCTAGCATTCTACCATCCTCTCTACAACAGGTGCTATCTCAACTCTCTCTCTCTCTCTCTCTCTCTCTCTTTCTTTCTCTAATACATTCGTTCCTATTCCTATCACATCTACTGTGACCACTTATCCTCGCAACAGTCTCATCTCCATAATATTTAGCTTATTTTCTTGTTGGCTTTTTACTGCCTATCATTTAGTCTTATACAATATTATTAGGGTTGTCAAATGAGCTGAGCCTGCGAACTAAACGAGTTAAATGGGTTGGCCCGTTTATTTTTATTTTTTAATTTTTTTTGTTTTTCATGTTTAAAAAAATTTAAAAAAATAATTTTCTTCTTAAAAAAAACTAAAAATTCTTTTTTAATAAAAAAAATGAGAATATTCTAAATCCAATTATTAAATTATATTTTTATGTCTTAAATTTATACAATTTTACTAAAAAATAATAAAAAAATGGGCTGGACCATTTAACTCGCGAGTTAAACGAGTCGGGTTCAAAATAGGCTAATTTAAATGGGCAGTTATTTTTTAAGCCCAGCCCACCTATTTTTTGCGGGTAAATGAGTTAGTCCGGTGGGTTTTGCCCATTTTGATGCCCTAAACATTACCAATCTTATAGCATGAGATAAAATTTACCTTTAAATTTTAGTGGTTTTTTTTAATCACAAATGTTATCCAAAGTACTCCTCCACTTTAACCACCAAACTTAAATCCTATAGTTTATGTCTCCCTTTATTTCTCCATTTTTTTGGATAAGATACTTAAATATTGTGACTTACGGTATGATATCATTCTCAATTTTCACTTCTAATTTAAAATTTGTGTATCTCTTGCCAAACTTGCACAGTATATACTCCATTTCTCTTATACTCATACAAAAATCATGTGCTTCCAAAGCTTCTCTCAATTACTCTAACTTCTCATTTATTTCTTCTCTTAATTCTTCTACTAGGACTATATCATTTACAACTAGTATACACCATAGCACTGAACTTTGAATATGTTCTATAAGCACATCCAAGAGTAGGGTGAAAAGATAGAAACTCAAAGGCGACCCTTGATATAGTCTTATTAAATATATTTAAAAGAAATTACATAATTAATTATGCATTAAACCATGTAGTCTCTAGCAATGAGTGATTGATTTAATTAGTTTAGTACTTATTCTTCTTCAACAAAGTCTTTAATTCGAGTATTGTAAATGAAAAAAATTAACACCAAAAGAGTTTTACTCTAATAGGTTGACTTAGCTCAAATCAAATTAATTAAGATCTAATAAATTATGGATACTAATGCTTCACTCTAAAAATAACTAATGCAATTCCTACTTTGTGTTTCTTCACTTGTGATAAAATGATGATAGTGATTTTCGTGTTAATACTCAAAGCTAATTGAGTAAAAATGTTCATACAAGTAATTTGGAATTAAAATAATATGGTTAGTCAGATTAAAAGTAATCTAGCTCAATTGCCTGAATTGAAAATATAAATTATTTTCTGTTAAATTAAACCATAATTTATAAAATTCAAACACACAATAACGGGGAATGCAGCAGGATCTGCTCCTAGCTGGTGTTGCCTTCGAGTGTTAATTCCTAGTTTGTTACTTTTATTTCTGTAGCTCCTTGAAAAAAAAAAAAAAAACCACTATAACACTATTCATAAGATGAAGCAGGGTGAGCTGAATCAACTCTAGAGCATAGATAGAATTGAACTCCGTCTTTATTCTTTTGCACTCCAAATTTCACGTTAAAGTATTAAACTTTTTTTTTTGAAAAAAAACAAAACAACAACCCAATGCTCAATTATTGGAAGTCAAGCTTAAGTAATAAAGTTTGATGTAAAATGGGCGCATAGCCAATATGAGCACCAACTGTTTCAAAGAATGCCCCATAACCAGTCTTTTCACAAAGGGCTTTATCAAATAATGTCCTTAAAGCATTAGTTAACAAATTTTAAAAAAAAAAATTAAGGCTTTTAGACTTTTGATGTATTAGATGCATTAAAATTTTTAAAAACTTCATTTTTTTTTTAATTTTCTAAATGGTATAGATTAAAATAATTCTATTTATAAAATGGAAAAATTAAAAAATAAATTCAGTCTCACAATAATAATTTTCTTTCTTTTCCAATCCTCCCTTACGGGAGGCATACAAAATGCATGGGTTCGTGAAAAATGGATCTATCCAAATATTTTCCTTCCTACACATTAAACAAGGGATGGATTCAATCCTTCTCCTAATTTTTTTCTTTTAAGCACTCATAATTGCCAAACTAATCATATCCTACAAGACTGGATTGAAATTGCTTTTATATAATTGTGTGTACAATGCATTTTTCTTCTATTATGTCATTTTGTCAGTCACATTATAGAAAAATAAATTACGTCAATAATTTTATCTTAATATAATTACTTACACAATTTTTAGTAGGTAATGATTAAGTGATGTCTTTGAGAGAGAGAGAGAGAGAGAGTCGTATTTTGCAATATCATACATATGTTTCATTACTAGAATAATTTTGCTCGAGTCTAAGACCAATCACATGAAGCTTAGTTGGGTAAACCGAGCTCTTTTGTGTTACAACGATCGATTGGCCAAAACGTCAAACACACTGATTCAGCAACTTTTGGAAGCCGTGAGATGTAGGTTTTGGAGCAATCAATGATTCAGAGACCATCAAGGTAGCATCATTGTATCATCATCTTCGACAAGAAAATTGCTTGAAAGCCAGAATTTTTGTCATAATTTTTTTTTGACTATTAAACATGGAATTTCATTCACTAGCAAAATCCATACAATCAAAAAGAATCAGGAGAGTAATACTCGAGGGACACTCTTCGAGCCACACTACATCCAGGTTGTTACAAACAAACTTAGCTTATGCATGAGCTACCTCATTTCCTCCCCGCTTTCTATGTGGAAACTGACAATATTGGAACTCACACCCAAGTGCCCGGGAATCTCTACCAACAATTATTAGACGAACAGGAGGATTGTATCACTTTATTCCATCCAACAATCACTCTTATATTCTATCAAAAAATTTTGGTAACAAATTCAGGCAATATAACAATACTCGATCCTAATATATATGTTAATAGAATGCAAAAGGTTTCTGACTTGAACTTTTCTTCTTTGACTTTAATCTTTGGATTTAAGAATATGAAAGCCTTAATTTCTGTCTCAAAATTGAAACAACTATTCCATCTCTAATTCTGTTTGAAAAATAGTTCTAAAATGTAATTAACGATTAAACACTAAAATCAAAATGCATATTTCAAAGATACAATGTCTACATAATGTAATTTCCTTTTATTCCTCTAATTATCTTGCTAGCACTTTTTTTTATCTAAATTACTTGCATTTCAAATCAACTAAATTCCAATTAATTTGATTTGAATTGGGTTGGCAACTTTTCAAACTCTTTCAGTACTTTTTTTTTTTATTTATAATACTCTAATTTGAAACTTTATTTAAAAGAAATATGTATCAAATCACTTGAACCAACTAAGTGTTATTATTTTGCTAGCATTTCTACTATGAAATGAATATTGGCTACACAATTTGGATAGCCTGAACAACAATAGATGTAATCATAGGCCTCACTTTCAAACGAAACTTCTTTCAATTATTTTTAAAGATAAGGGTACTATAACATGACATTTTGGTGAGCACTACTTGCATTGTGCAATAAGTAGCTTCTAACAGTTAATTGCCTTCTTGTTTTCCAGTATTTCGAAACATGGATCAAATAGTAGCCAACATAAATTAGATTTTATTTTCCCCCAAAGACCGAGGCATTAGAGATAAAATCAGGGCCAACAAACAAAAAGAAAACACAGAGGTAAGACTTAGATGGCAGCAACTGGCTTTGTATTGTTCCCGAGCTTTATGCTTAAGTCTGGTCCTTTGCTTTTCTTTTGTACCAAGCAAAATTCAGTGGAAGCTTGGAAGGCTGTTTGTTCATATTTAACCATTTTTCTGGCAACTTGGTTAGATGTTTATCGCCCCTTAATTCTAGTCTTAGGTCCCTTGATTCAATGATGATAGTACCAATATCGTTTATTAGGGAGTTCACTGGTGTTTGGATTTTGGAAAGTATTAGACCAGCTCATTAAAGGCATAAAACATGTCACTTTTTTTGCCCTTTGGAAAGCGAATATTAATTTGTTGATTATGAATTGCTGCATGTGTTGTTAGATTCTCTTGTCAATGAATTTTCTTTCAACTTTTGTTTTTGCTACCCCTACCCATAGTTTTTTCTCAAAAGTTTTTAGAGTTTTGCTGCTACAAATCTCAATTATAGAGAGCATTATTTTCAAAGTATATAACAACTAGATCTTTCAAAGTGAAAGGTGTACTTTAAAAGTTGAGCCACAATGGAATTTATGAAATCCAAACCCAATATGCCAACGCACACGGTTGATTTGATCTATAATTCTATCTTATATAATGTGTTTGGTTTAGATTTATCTCAACGCCAATGCGTGATGTAAGAAAGAAAGTGATGTTAGAATTCCTTTTATGAAACTTGTGTGTGTGTCTATATATATATATATATATATATAGTGTAAATAACCTTTAAAGAACTTTAAAAAAATGGGGAGTGTTATTCGCACCTACAACTTTAGATATCCGATCTCTATACTGGGGAAGAAAAAAAAAAACTTTGGACATCCCATTAACTTCCACAATTTAAACAACAATAAAATACTAATAACGTACTTTATTTTATAATAGAGTATTTGAAGAAAAGCAACTTTTGTGCCTATCTGTCACTTAGGGTGTAGTTATTTGTAATTTTTTTGGATAAAAAATAACTTTTTTTTTTACTGAAAAGAATCAATTTTTATATATTTAAATAATTTTTAAAAATAATAAAAACATCCAAAAAATCTGTTTTCAACTATTTTTTTTATAGAAATTGAAAAAAGAAACTTATAAAAAAATTAATTTTTTAACCTTTTTAAGTATATATAAAACATCAATTTTATAATAATTTTTTTAAAATTAAAACAAATATACTTTTAAAAAGCATTTAATAAAGGAAATGTTTTTCATATTCTCATGTTTAGTACACGATTTACTGTATTCTAGAAAAGAAAAGTTTCCACCAAAACATTTCCACCCCTATGGGAATTTAAGGGTGCGGTTGGTTTATGAAAATATCTTCTATTTTCATTTCTTGTTTTCATTTTTTAAAAATAATTTCTATTTTAAGATTTTCAAGTATTAAGAAATATGTTTGGTTTATAAAAGTAAATTCTATTTTCAAATAGAAAAAATAGTAAAAATATGTTTAGTTTGTCCATTTTTAAAATACAATTTTACAAAACTAAGTTTAAAATAATAAAATCATATTTATTATTATATATGGTTTGCATATTTGGTTTATCTATCAAAAATATTTATTAAAGTAATAAGTAATTCTATAAAATAAGGTACTTTTGATAAAATCACTTCTAATTGCAAAATTTATTTGGGATCATACTTTATTTTTGAGTAAATTGTAATCATAATAAAAAGAGACATATATGTATGTGTCTTCTCTAGATATATTTAAGGTTTATCCTTAAATTTTGTCCATCTATAATTTATCTGTAATCAAGATTATTTCATTAATATATGTCAAATATCTTATATCCAGTTTATTTATAATAAAAAAAGTTTATTATTATTATTATTATTATTATTATTATTATATATGACTTTAAAAGTTATTATTATAAAAGTAAAATATTTTTAATGATACATCAATAAATAATTAAATTTTTTTATAATAAAAATATATTTAAATTTAAATTTATAATAAAATCAATTTTCACTAGTTTTATTTTAAATATAATTTTTATTTTAATTTCAATAATTTTATTTCAAATATACATAAATATAAAATGATATATATAAATTTAACTTCAATACATATTAACAATATATAATTATAGATTCATTCAATTATATATTAATATATAAATAAAAATATTTAATTCTTATTACAATTATTTTAAAATACATACAAAAATAAAATATTATTAATTAGTAATATTACATATTAATAATATTTTATAATTATTTTTTACTATATGCCCTTTTTTTTCTTGTACAATTCTTTGCCCGTTCATATTAAAGAATTATTTTTGGCGAAAGAACTACTTGGCATTTAGTGGAGAGAAAATAGTGGGGGTCCACGACTTTTGATCATGCGTACAAATGTGAGCAATTACTGCGGTGGTATTTTGAAAATGATGAGATGCTCAGATTCCAGCAGGACCCATTCAAGTGAAAAAAGAAGATTTTCTTTTATTTACGGTCATGCCCCCGTGTTTTGGAATGAAAACATTTCCAACGGATTATAAGGAAAATATTTGGAAAGGTGAAATCAGCATTTCCAAATTTTGCTTTTTTCTCGAAATATGTTTATAAAAATATTTTTTTAAGAATCAACTAAATATGTTTTTATGTTTGTTTTTTATTTTTATTGAAAATAAAAATATAAAATGGGTAAATTAAATGCATTCTAACATTTTTATGGAAAAAAAATATTGTGCTATAATAAAAAAACTAAAATACCATCATTATCACTCAAAGCCACTCGCTAATGGTAATGGTATGTTATTGTTGTTAAAGATATTTTTGAAAATATATAGAATATTTACAAAAAATCAATTTATACATTAAACACAATTAAAATATCATGTTTGAGAATATTATTCTTAAAAATAATATTTTCATAAATAAAAATTTATTCTATCTATTAAATACACTTTAACATATTGAAATGGAAGGTAAAAATACTATTTTGCTAAAAATATTATGTATTTCATTTTTTAATCGATAGGAATTATTTGCACTATTTCTTTTTAAAAAAATAAGAAACCTAAACTTAAAGAATTATTTAAAAGAATTAAAATAAAAATATTAATTTTAATATGATATTTATTATATAATTATTTAATTATGTATTATTCTATTTGTAAGTATTTGATTTTTATTATAACTATCCTAAAAATATGTATATAATAAAATTTAATTTATTGATTATATAAATTTTTTTTATTAATAATATATCAAAATTAATCTTATAAAATGCTATATCAAATATAAAAAAAATATGTAAGTGTATTCTTTTCTTTTTTTGCATTATTTTTCCTGTGGAGGTAGAATTTAGAATTAAGCATTCCCACTTCCACTGCCTTTGATCCCCCACACTCCAAGCCAAACCGCACGCCCTTGTACCCTTTTCCCAATATTTACTCTCATGTTGTCCGTGAAAAAGGTCCAAACACGAGGGCACTTTTACCGCACTGCCCTCTAAGCCTTTGGCACCAAAAAACACTATCCAATATCCATATTCAGCTGAGAGGGAGAGTGGGAGACCTGAAGCAATAACCACTATGGCCACCACTCCTTCTCTTCTACACTCATCTGGTTCCTCCTTTCTTGCTCAATTTCGTGCCTTTCCACATTCATCCCTTTCTTCTTCACTGTTCCTTCATGGAACCAGGCACGGAGGGCTGTCTGTGAAGGCAACCGCTGCTGGTGCAGCAGTGCTGGTGGAGAAGTCCGAGGCAGAGAAGGTCCATAGGCTCAAAACTACTTACAATGAGAAAATCGTTCCCTTGCTCATGGAGGAGTTCAATTACACCAATATACACCAGGTTTTTAAGAAAATTTAGTCACTTTTGTGTGAAGGGTGTTTCTTAAAATTCTTTGATTTTGAGGTTTCACTGGGTTTTAGAGTGAAAGTTGAAGCCTTTTTTGGTTTTGGGTTGATGGGATTTTGTAGTTTTGGTATCATATGGTGGGGACATAATGATGGAGTTATGATAAGTTGCTTTGAATTCATGGGGTTTCATTTTATTTTATTTTTTTAATAATTTTTTTGGTTTGAGGTTAATAGGGTTTTCTAGCTTTGGTATCATACAGTGTGGAAAATGAGATGAAGGAATGATAAGTTGCTTTGAATTCATGGGGTTTATTTATTTATTTTTGGTTTGGGGTTAATGGGGTTTTGTAGTTTTGTTATCATATGGTGTGGAAAATGAGATGGAGGAATGATAAGTTACTCTGGCTGCATGGGATTTCGCAGTGAAAGTTCCAATATTTTTGGTCTGGGGTTGACGGGGTTATTCAATTTTGGAATCATATAGTAGGGAAGATGAAGTTGAGGCATTATAAAGTTGGTTGTCCGTCAATTTTGCGATGTTAGATTCTGTTTTCCCCTTGTTTCAGGTGCCTAAAATTGAGAAGATTGTGGTTAACTGTGGTATCGGTGATGCTGCACAAAATGCAAAGGGTTTGGAAGCGGCAATGAATGATCTAGCTCTGATCACAGGGCAGAGACCTATTAAGACTCGCGCCAGGGCTTCGGTTGCCACCTTCAAGATCAGGGAAGGTCAACCGCTTGGGATTGCTGTGACACTTCGAGGAAAGGTGAGCATGTGGTATTCAATTGATATTGCTTAATGAATATATTCAATTGGCATGCGAATATGTATATCTACTTGAATTGCTTGTGGTTTTGCTATCACAAACTAGACATTACTGTAGATGGTATTAAGAACAATGTGGTTATCATAATGTTGTTGGCTTCTGATAATCAGCTGCTATAGTGCTAGTACTTTAACTTATCATTTTCCAGATAGTATGATTGATTTCCTGGTATAGTTAAATGTCTTGGTATAAGGAACTTCATTTAATGATGAAGGTTGTCAGGAGATTAATGTGAAATATTGGCTACTTTGTTAAATTGTCTAGCTTGACACATCTAAGGATCTTGTGTAAGCTTGTTGATCTCTCTTAAGAGAAAGAGTAGAATGAAGTATGTATAATGGAATATAATTCAATGGGGGATTATATGATTATGGATTTCATTTCTTTATTAAGGCATATTCCTTTGATTTGGTAAGGTAGTAGTTCTAGATGTTGGTAATGGACTCATGGCTAAGGATAGAATCTGGGTAGTTAAATAACCTTTAACAAATGTGCAGATTCCATATTACTCTGAAGATTAAAAAGTAACCTAGAACAAGCAGTTGTAATTGGTTGCTTTTTGGGTTTGGAACTTTGGAATATATGCCGTCATGTTGCTACTTGCTAGTTGAGAATTTTCTCTATTGACAGAATATGCTTTCCATTAATTAAATATTCTCTTGTAACAAAAAATGTTTACATAGAAAACATTGTTCTCTATTATCTTGAACTTGGTACTTCAGGAATCCAAAGTTAAAAATTTTGGTTTTCCTTTTGTTTTGTGTGTGTATGCACGTCTTTTTTTTTTTTTTTGGGCTGGGGGGCAGGGGTGCAGGGGTGCAGTCGAAGTTGTTTTCTTTTGGATAGACTATATTAATCATTCCATTCATTTGTGTACTAGGAGTTTACTGAATGACACTAGTGGAACTTCGAAAACCTGTTGCAACACGTGAATCTGATATATGTGGGAACTTCTTTGAGTACCAAATTGTAGTATCTTACATTCCATTAAGCTCATATTCTAGTGTTAGAACCATATAATATAAACCAAAACCATCAGAGTTTTTATATGGCCAAAATCCAATACCTATTGTTTGATGTTTGACAGCTGATGTACTCATTTCTAGACCGAGTTATCAACTTGGGACTTCCTAGGACAAGAGATTTCCAAGGTCTGAACTCCAACAGTTTTGATGGGCATGGGAATTACAGCATTGGCATTAAGGACCAGAGTGTGTTCCCAGAGATCAGATATGATGCTATTGGTAAGCCTAGGGGAATGGATATCTGCATCACGACAACGGCGAAAACCGATCAAGAAGCACAGAAATTATTAGTTCTTATGGGCATGCCATTCAGAGAGGGAGGTGGTCCTGCCACTACAGTTCGCAAGAAGAAGCTGAAGTCTCATCATTTTGATGCAAAAGCTAAGGGAAAAGGAGGAAGGAAGTAACATCATATTTATGCAAAATCATAGGGAAAAGGAAGGAAGATTGTGACCAGAAGAGAAACTATGTTGTATACCTTGTTTAATTCAGATTTAATATTATTGATTCTTTTTGTAAGAGATATTCCTTCAACAATGTCATCAAAAGGTTAGATTATGGTTATGTAGATCGTGCTTTCTAACTGATTTTCATTTATTTTCAAGGTTATTTTGTTTACTATTCAATTGTTTTAGGCTATGTCTATTCATTCTTCTACAGTTGCAGACTTGTTTCATCTCTTATGCTGTGTTTCTTACAGAAAGGTATCAATTTATCAAAATTACAAAACCAAATTTAATTAAAAGAATTAAGCAAACACTCCAATATGCACCAAACTAATTGCTAATGTACGGATTTACTTTTAGAATCCTTGCAAAATAAACAAATTTTATGTCTTTTACCAGAAAAGTTTAAGAAAACGCTAACAATTCATTAAAAGGAGTGTGTAGTCATGTCTCCTAATATTGCTCAAGTAACATAATCAAAGTATAAGCATATAATAAAAAAAAATAGTAAAATTTGTGTAAATTTAAAGTAATATATATTCAAGTAGCATTAATTGAAGGTTTAATCAAACGAACTGTTAATTATTAATATTTAAACGAAGTTAAAGTTTTTCGTAGTGTTGACAAGAAATGCGGGCAAACTCCAAACACCTATACATACCAATGATCTCATTCACTTCTCATTTCTCACTCTTGTTTTTTGCTAGGTACTTCAGTTACTGCGTCAACCATGTTGTTCCCCTACGTAGAAACTGTTGTTGGTGAGCTCTTTCTTTTCTGTCCAGTGCACCTAGTGTAACAATTTCATTCAGCTTCCCGGTGATGCTTTTGGCAGGAAATTCTCCCTTTTTTCCATGCAGAAAAAAAAAGCAGGTTTTGATTGGGATGTGGGTTCCTCACCAACTTTTCTAGCTTCTGCATGAAATTTGACCCTTTTATTGGATTCCCATGATGCAAGAGCTGAAAATGTTAGTGGTTATTCCTGTCGAGATTTTGAAGATTTTCTCTTTTACTGGCACTAGCGAGCAACATGCATTCGTGTTATTTGTTATATTTTATTCGTGGATTTTTCTTTGAAAATGAAAACCCCTTTAGTTGCTGAGCAGTGCAAGGAAGAGAACAATATTGTTTCTAGACAGTGTTAATTATAACTTTGATAAGAAGAAACTGAGAACTGGAATTTAGATTAAGGCGTGGTTAAGCAAAGGGTAGCAATTTTTCCCAATGCCTAGTTTGGTCTGAGATTGTTTTTGCATCACCTGCAATTGTTGTAATACGCTGGATTGAATTGAATTGATTATGCTTCTACTCTCTAGTTCAATAGTTTATCTTTAAAGCTATATGTCACTGCATTGAACATTCAAACCTACTCTAAAAGTAAGAGCAGCATCTGGTGCATGCATACTAAAAATCTGCATAGCCAAATGCTAGCATGTGAGACATCTGTTCCAGGATTGTGCTTTGGGAACCATTTTCTATTGTGGACTATTAAACGCATTTACCTTCGCCCTAACAGCCATCCCCTTCTACTGGTCAAAACGTCTGTTTGACTTCTTTACATTACAACTAAGGATCCTCGCTGTTAGGGTAGCTTCAAACACTGGTGTCATGAAGCCACTAGGATTGGTATTTCGGTAGTTTGCAGGAACTCCTTAGTTTGATTCTCCATGCCATTATTCCTTAAGTAGTTCCATAGAAGATTTTATTTGGAAGGCACTTAACATCCTTTTACCTGGATTTATTTGCAGCATATGTGATCCCACCCCAGCACCTGTTCAGCTTTGGTCTGAATCTTGTGAGCAGATCATTTGAATTTCAGGTTACTTTCCTTTTCTTCTTCTACATTAGTCTCTCTGTCTTGGAGTGAAGATGGTTAAGTGGAAAATAGCAATGTATTTTGTTTGCACACTATTCTGTCTGAATACCATTGCCATTTTCCACTTGGCTTTTTTTTCACTGAAACCGAGCCTTAGTTTCTCCTCTCTCTTTTGGTCTAAACCACCCATATATGAAGTCCACTATATTACATCTAGTGCGGCCTGAACTTGGTCAGCCCATTGTGGGGTAAAGCTCTCCCAGCGCAACCTTTTTCCATTCACAAGTGTTGAATCCGAGACTTTATTTAAGGAAAATAAGTGCTGAATCACTTGAACCAACTAAGGTAGTTTCTTTCTCTCTCTTGTGTGTGTGCGTGTGTTTGTCTCCCTTTGACTTTTACTTTGTGCATATCATCCTATGCAGGCTGATTCCTTTGCTAAGAAGCTCGGATATGCATCTGCACTACGGTCTAGTCTTGTGAAACTACAGGTGACATTTTAATCTCCATGCTTGCCTACTATCATTTTCATGGTTTGATCTAGTTTTATCTAACTATGTCTTATTGAGTTTTGGTTGGACTTTTGATTCATGGTTGCTTTGCTGATTTATCTACGGTTTATATTATTATGTGCTAGTTAAGAAGTAAGTACTTCTGCTCCTGGAGATGAGAAGTGAAATCCTTTATGCCTGCATTCCCATGTTTACACGATTATCTTTCAGGAGGAGAATCTGTTAGCTATGAATACAAATCAGATAAGAGAGCAAGAATAGCCAAGCAACTTATAGATGAAGAGCTGCAAAAATTCTTTCTACATTAACTGCAATTGCTATAATATTACTTTATCAACCATGATTATCTCAGGGTAGAGGTGTTTTGCGCAGTGTAGGTTTCAGTGATCATAACCTTGATCCAGGATGCCAGTTGACACCAAATGGCTTAGATAAGATTGCAAGAGTGAAAGGAAATTGGGGCAAAACAGAACGTAGTTATATGCATATGTAGAAGCCAGTTTTCCTCGACTTCAAATGGTGTCACATAGTGTTTCGTTTTAACTCTTGCTCTATGCTTTCTTTGGTTTATGTTCCATTTTTTAATTTTCCTTCTATTCCTTGCTGATCCATTCTTCTTTTCATCCTCCTTTTCCTTAGTAACAAACTCTTTTTGAAGTGAGCGTGTTTTTGAAAGTATGAAAGTAATGATATATCCGTCTTTAGGTTATTTAGTGAGTTAATTTTTCAGTTTAGATTATAAGTATTTAGTGTCTATTATTAATTTAGCTCGAGTGACCTACGATAAAAGTAAAGCTCTCTCTCTTATTTTTTTCTCCCATATCAAACTCACCCTTGGTAATTATTATGATTCGCATTACTGGAAAAGAAAAACCACAGCACCTTCATAGACAAGGATGAAATGCACAGGCCACTTATCAACCAACATTTTCGTCCTCTCTTTGGTGCTTGGCACCTTTGATTATTGAGGTTTATATAGAAATTTTGTTTGTGTAAAAAATATTTCTCAATTACTATTTACTTCATTTTGAATTGCATAATATCAACTAAAACAAGATTTAATTTTATTTATAATATAAAATGTGAATAACGCTTGTACATTTTTATCATGAGATAGGATTTTTCTTTTTTTTGGGTTTAAATTATTGTTATCCAAAATTTACTAGATCTCAACTAAATGACTAATTATAGGATAAAATTCTCTCGGCTCTCATTGTTCTTTTATTTATAATATTTGAATTTATAATCTTACTTAAGAAAAATAAGTGTAGGATTACTTAAACTAATCTAGTGTTAGTAAAGGGCTTTTTATTTTGTAACAGTCTAAATGTAATTTAGTTCCAGCTATGGAAGTTCAATTTCCTAGTTCGAATTTTCTCATCTATTTTTAAAACGCTAACCGTTATTTTTCCTTTTAATAGCTCAATATTGAGTATTTGGAAGGATCTTATCTTGAAACAACTATAAAGTATATCAGAGGTGGTTTTCCGGTAAACAGTACATTAGAGAAGATTTTGCAAATTCGAATGAAAACTTAGCTGAGGTCAATTAGCTCTTTGATTGCACAAATGGTGGCGTCAATTTACCTTTGCTTTTTCTTTGTCTTTGATACTCGAACGAGGTTTTTAGAATTAGAAGGGTGGTAAAAAGGTGAAAGTGATGAGAGACTAATTTATATCTTAATTGTTGATAGCCAAAATAAAAAATATATATTTATAAGTTGAACATTTTCTCAAGAGAAAAAATTGTCAACTGAGTGTCATTTTTCTTTTCATAATTTCGATATTCCCTTTCATCAAATTGGACTGTGGTCCATAACTATAGGACCCACCCTACTTCGGTCTTATCTACTTCCCCTTTAATTTAGTAAGACCTACCCCACACTTTTAAGGCTCATTCTTTTGCAAATTCAACCCATTAGACCTACCCCACTTATGTATTCTTTACTTCCTTCATCTTTTTCTTCTTTTGCTATTATTTTCATCCAATCTCATGCATCAGCCGGTAGTAGGTACTTAAAGACAGTTGTATGAATATATAGTTGCAATAATTAAAAGTTTAACGGCTCAAAATCCTGCTATCTATGTCCAACACATCAAAGTCATGATTTAAAGATAAGTGGAAGCAATCCAGAAGAGTAAACAAGAGTGAGGAACAAGATTGTTTAAGAAACGCCAACTGGCACAGCACAAAACAACAAAGAAAATGCCTTTGGCGCATTATGGTGTCCAATTGCATTTTTTAAGTACATTTTTGTGACTTTGTCAGAGCACACCACACTAAAATATTAAGATTCTAAAGATCATTGGCTGCTTTCTATTTTGCAGTGCCAGAAGAGCAAGTGTACATATAAATATATAATCATAGTGTTTATCTTTTTCTGTATAATTCAGTGTTTTTCAATGAAGCAGGATCGAACAATTCCTCAGTCCTATCGTACATTCTTAGCCGAAAAGAAAGCCAAAAAAGTGTTATTCGTATTGGCAAAGTCATAATGTTGGCTCTCAAATTAGCCACTTCCCATCTAGCAATTTTGCCAAGTTTTTCAGTAATTATAAAGAGACTAATTGGAGGAAGATTACAGCTTAAGTATCTATTATTATTAGAAATTAATTTTAATGTGCCGTCAGCTAAAATATTTTACGTTGTTAATAATATCTTATCGATATATCCTTTGATTTAATTATAGAAAGAGTCAAATTTGCTTAATTACGTAATAATATATAATTTGATGGTTGTTTAAAAATTTTTATATTGATAATATAATAAAATTAAATTCTTATTATTAACTGAGATAAATATGTTAAATCTTATACTTATATAATTTATTCTTACTTTATATATAGATAGACAGAGAAAAAGAGAGAGAGATATAAAGTTATATAATTTATATACTTATATAAATATGTAAGCATTCCAAACAATAATTTTTTCCACTTAAATATGTCAAATCAGTCATTCTATTTACAAACAGTAGCTTTATTACGAATTTTCTATAATTGTTTTTCCTTGAACTTTTTATTTTGATATAACTTATTATGTAAATAGAAAATATTTACTAAAAATATTTTAAATAAATATAACTTATTACACATTTCAACTAAACATAACGTATTAAGTATTTGAATAATAATAATAATAATAATAATAATAATAATAGCATTTATATTAAACTTTTCTATTATTATTTAATTGTATTTGATAATAGAAGGCACAATTGAAAGATATAAAAATATATAACAAAGATATAATATTATATATTAGTTTATTTTTATATTTTGTGAAATAATATTTAATTTAATATAATTAGAGAATATATTTAAAATAACAAATATAATCCAAACATGATAAATCTTTAGTAAATAGTATTTTTTAAAATTTTAAAATTAAGTAATTAATAATAATTGCTTTTTTTTTATCTTAAGTTCATTTTTTGTTATATTTTTTCTTGCGATTAAATATATACGTGATAATAAAATAATAATATTATTATCTTATGTATTTAATTTATATAATCTATTGAAACTGCAAACATTCCATTAGGATGTTTTTTTGCACAATTTTTCACTCATGCTTTTATATTATATTATTATTTTATCTATTAATTTATTCATTTTGTATTATTACTTCTTTTTTCTTCCTTACAATCCTGATGCCTTCCCCCTTCTTTTCATCTGCATTTTTATCCTTTTTCCTTATTTCTTTATAATTGGTTTTTCTGTTCTTTACATTCCTTACTTTATATGAGTTTTGAAATAGCTTAGGTAAGAGTCAAACAAGTTTAATTGCATAATTGTATATAATTAAATAATTATATAAAAAAATTATTCTATTAATATATCAAAATTAATTTTTTTAGTATAACTTTTTAAAGCTAATAATAATTTGAAAGATATGATGGTAGGAAGTGATTCTCTTTATGTCATATTTAAGAGATTAATTTTTATATACTATTAATATAAAATAATTTTATTCTATCAATCAATAAAATTATAATAAAATACTAAATTATGGTTAATAGCTACCTATTATAATTAATAATTATTCATCATAATTTATTACTTTCTTACAATTCTATTAGCTATCAGTATTTATAGAAATTAATCTCTACATTTAATATATCTACTTTTTTTTGTCATTTCTTTTAGTTTGTTTCATATCACATTTTTCTATCTTTCCTTATTTCTCATATTCTCCATCCTTCCCCCCCTTAATTCCTTATTTATGACATCTTAAATCCTCATACTTTTCTTATTTCTTTCTATAATGTTTATTTTTTATTGTAATAATATTTTCAGAATATTTTTTGTTCTTTCCTCTCTCTTATATATTGTCAATATTTTAAGACAACAAAATAAATTCTCATTTTATGTTTCTGAAGTATGAAATTTGGTCCAATGCTCTATTATTTTATTTTTTTGCTACAAATGTTGGATTATTTTAAATAATATCTAATAATTATAATTACAAGCAGATTTAATAAAAATTAAAATTATAATAAAATTAATATTTTTCACGTAATTATTCTTTTTACAAATTTATATGTAAATAATGTTACTTAAACAGTGTTTAATTGGAACATGAAAATTCGAGTCATTATATTTTTAATTATATTTATATTTTTAATTTATAACTTTTATATTTCTTTCTTCCTTTGATAAGATTATACGCATTTGAGTAATCTATAATTTATTTGCCTGTATTGTGATAAATAAATGTGATTTGGTGTATATATTTAAATTTTGTTTGTGAATTCTTTATCTCAAATTTATTAAAGATTTATTTAAGTATTATACGCATTTTCTTTCATTTTTCAATTATGATATAATATTTTTCTAGATTTATATTATAATAAATAATGTATAATATTAATAGAAAATAATAGTTTAAAAAATCGTATTTTACAATTTTTTTACTCACTTGTGGCCGTGCATGACACGGGTACGCTAATTGGTTATTGAATAAATCTCAAAGTTATTATCGTCATTTCGTATTATATAATTGTTAGTTCATTACATGACCTGTTAACTCAAATTTAAATAAGAATGTACCAAATTTTTATAATAATATGAATTTAATTTGTATATATTATCAATATAAAAAATTTTCATATAGATCTTGAATTATATATTATTATATTAATAAAAGTATTTAATTTAATCACTTATTATATTAAAAATCTTATAAATATAATTATTTAATTAGATAATAATTTCAATATATAGCAATTAAACTCTAATAATAATATATTAAAACTAAATTAAACAAATTATGTATCCGTCATAGAGCTCATTTCAAATTTTGATGCAGAATTAATTTGGTAATCAATATCTAGTGTTTTTGGTTACGTAACTTTACTTATGAAACATCTCTTACGCAACAAATATTATGAACAAATCTAACACATTTGGTCTTGCGATATCTAAAATGTCATTTCCAACCACAAATTAAATATAGACCGTTTTGTGTTGTATGAAGTAGCTGAAATCCGCTCCAGCTAATTACAAAATTATGTGCAGGCCACCGATCTATTTAAATGAAACAAGTCCAATTCTTTCTTGTGACAGATATTTGCAGTTAATGATGTATGACTAACTGAAAAATCAGTACGTTGTAATAATGGGCATAGTAGCATACAATTCGAAAAAAAAAGAAAAAGAAATTGATTACTAATAGGAAAATCTGCAGTTTCTTTTCTTGTTATTCGTGTTTTTGGATTTTTCATTTTCGACGTCACGGCAAAAGAAATTATTAAAAATTGAAATTATGGTTTGCTGCTTTGTTTTCAACCAATAATGCAGAATTGGATATTTCACGCAGGGTCGTGGCACAGTGCCGGATTCTCAACGTTAATCTCCTTTTGTCAGTTTCATTTGTGTGTATTTTTCTTCCCCTTGTCATTTTTCTTTGAATTTTTTAAGTCCCTGTTCCCCATATCAACATGCGGCTATATTTTAGATCTATTGAGTATTTATGAATATATTTATAAAAAATTTAAGAATTATATTCAAATTATAACAATACAACAAACGAAAAGCTAAATAGATGAGTCACTACCATTGATATTTCTGTTTTTTCATCCTAATATAAAATATAAAAAGATTTAATTTAAATATATTATCAATATAAAATTTTTTTTCACAAACATTCAATTATATATTGTCATATTAGTAAAAATCTTTGATAAAATCATCTACTATTTGAATGATCATGCAAATAGAACATTTGGATTGAATGATAGTATAAAAAATTTTTACACTATTAGTGTACCTCAATTAAACTCTAAAAAAAATTATTTATATATTTTTTTGTGAAATATTATATAAATATATTATCTATTTATTATTAAATAGGATATAAAATCCACTTAAATTGGGGTTCAAACTCCGTATAATGATAGATAAATAGAGTGTCGACATGGTACCTTAAAAAGAATGTACAAATAATATAATTTTAAAAATTTAATTTAAATACATTGATAATGTAAAATAATTTTTTTATCTTACTAGTTAATAAATATAGTAAAAAATATCAATTTATATAAATAATCACCCATTATAAAAAAAATCTATCATAATTTTTTTTATTTTTTTCTATTTCTATTGATTGATATAGTACATACTAATTAAACTCTAACTTTAAAATAAAACACAACAGATAATTATAATGCATGTTGAATATAAATTTTAGTTAATAAAAAAAAGGAAAGGCATGAACACAAGGTGACACACACAACACAAGATGCAAAATTTGCTTGGGTTGAGACACTGTTTGCTGGCCTTACCAATAAGCTTCTCTCTCTATATATGATCTCTCTTTCTCTCTCTCTTTCTCACTCTGTTACACTTCCTCAATGTTGTAAATTGAGTAAATTCTCTTTGATTTCTCTCTCTTACTTGTTATAGTGCTAATAGGTAATAACTGCAAATAGAAACTCTATGATCCCAATCTCTCACTGACCCAAACACTTTCTGTTCTCTCTCTCTCTCTCTCTCTCTCTCTCTTCCCTTCGGATTCAAAATTTCCACATTTTTTTTTTCCTCTTCCACTGCTTCCTCTCCACTTTCACAAAGTTCTGAATTTTCCGGCCAAACCAATGTAACCCAGTTTCTACTTTCTAGAACCTCACCGAGAAACTCTCATCCACCGGAAAGAAAATATTCACTCTTTTATGACTTTTTCCGGCAACCCATTTCCCAGGAGCTCACTGTGAAACTCTCCTTCGCCGGAAAAACTGCACTATTTTCCGGCGACCCATTTCTTAGAACCTCACCGTGAACCTCTCATCCGCCGGAAAAAAATTCACTCTTTAAGTAACTTTCCGGCGACCCATTTCACAGAATCTCGCCGCGAAACTCTCCATCGCCGGAATAGTTCACTCTTGTAGTACTTTACTGGCGACCCATTTCCTAGAAACTCACCGTGAAACTCCCATTAACCGGAAAAAGTGCACCCTTTTAGGATTTTTCCAGCGATCCATTTCCTAGAACCTTCGTGAGTTCACTCTCTCTCTCTCTCTCTCTCTCTCTCTTCAACAATGTCAATCTTCGATGGAGCATTCATGGATACACAGCTCTCAAAGCGCACCTCAATCTTCGGCCTCCGCCTTTGGGTCGTCATCGGGATCCTCGTCGGCGCCCTCATCGTCTTCACCCTCTTCCTCCTCTCCCTCTGTCTCACTTCCCGCCGCCACCGCCGCCGAGCCGTCGCGGGAAAAATCGCCGCCGGAGCCGCCACCCCCGCCAAGGAAATCCAGGAGATAGTCCATCTCCCCGGACCCCACATGCTCCGGCAGCCGCCTCCGGCGCCGGTGCCGGAGATCCACGTGGACATCGGCGGCAAGGTGGAGCACCGTGTGGTGGTGCACGCTGATAATAATAATAGAGGGATCTCAAGTGGGGAGAGCAAAGGGACTGGTGTGAGTGGGTGTGAAACGACGTCGTCGTTTGGGAGTGGGAGTGTCGTTTTGGGAGGTGGGGGTGGGGGTGGGGGTGGTGTTGTTGGGCCTGCGGTGTCTCACCTTGGTTGGGGGAGATGGTACACTTTGAGGGAATTGGAGGCCGCTACTGGTGGTTTGTGTGAGGAGAATGTGATTGGTGAAGGTGGATATGGGATTGTTTATCATGGGGTGCTGAGTGATGGTACTAGAGTTGCTGTCAAGAACCTGTTGAATAACAAGTATGTGTGTTTTTCATTCCAAATTTTGGTTTTGAAATTCTGTGTTGTCTCATGTTATGTGGTTGAATTTGACATGAATTTGGTGGTAACTATTTAATTTTACCAAAGATTTGGATGTTAATAGTTTGATTATATACATAGTTGACAATAAGACACTCAGGCGTTTGTCAATCCTTATGTGAGACAAGGTTTGGTTGTAGTTTTAGTATGTCCTCTCAATTAGTTTATGTTGCTAGTTTGATGCTACTGCTTAGATTGTCCAGTATGCTTCAGAAATCTCAATGAAATTGAACTGTCTAATTGCTTATTGATCGGTGGTATGTTTTTCTTTTTTTTTCTCCTGTTGATATGTGTACGTTAGTGTTATTTATTTGGCTCATGCTTGATCTTATGCGAAGTTGTGTAAGAATAATAAAGTACTAGATGAGGTCATAATTAGTGTTCTAATGTTGTTTTCTCACATGCTATTTTCACTTTATATAAACTTGGTTTTCTTAAATTGGTTCCCAGATGATGAACAATTCATGACATGCAATGCATAAAGCCCTTTGGTATTTCGAATCAGAGGAAGGACAAAGGAATTTTTTATTTTGGTCATATTCCATCTGATTTCGAAGAAGTATGACATAGTTTATGCCTATGGTTGGTTTAGACTTTAGAATACAGTTTTAAATTTTAATTGCACCTTCTATAATAGAAATGATGAACAAATATTAAATATATAATTGTTCTTCCTCCTCTTTAATGATTTTGACAGAGGAAACCAGCCAGATATATCCTGGGCAATGATTGGCTTTTTATTGTAGGCCAGTGTTTTCTTTTGTTTTACTTTAGCTAGTGTTTTCTACTTTTTAACTGTTTTTCGTGTGTTATCCTTGTCATGTATTGTTAGGACTTATCCTTTCAGTGACACTCATGTGAAGAAAAGAATCATCTCTCTTTTCGGCTCCGGATCTCATACCACTGAGTTGATAATGTTGTCAGTTGTCATGAGTTTGCACCCATGCGTTTTTGGATTTTCCTGTTACTTTCTTTTTTGGATTACTTGATGTTGCTTTCTAGTGAAGGTTCACTGGTCCTGGTCTTGTATTTTTCTTTCTCATAGTAATAGCCAAATAGGTAATTCACGTTTAACTGACTTTTCAGGGGCCAAGCTGAGAGAGAATTTAAAGTAGAGGTAGAAGCCATTGGTCGAGTGCGACACAAAAATCTTGTTAGGTTACTTGGTTACTGTGTTGAGGGGGCCTACAGGTATTAATATCTTTTTCTTCAAAAAATAAAAATATAAAACATTGATGCTAGAAATTTTGTCTGGTTTGAAGAGATGTAAGATTTGAAGTATGGTATTCTTTTACAGGATGCTTGTGTATGAATATGTGGACAATGGCAACCTAGAACAGTGGCTGCATGGGGATGTTGGACCTGTAAGCCCTTTGACATGGGATATACGCATGAACATCATATTGGGAACTGCAAGAGGGTACCAAATTTGTGATTAATCTTGCATATGTTGGAATCCATGTTCATGCATGAATGTCTTGATCACTGTGATTTTTTGTGTGTATCAGATTGGCCTATCTTCATGAGGGTCTTGAACCAAAGGTTGTCCACCGAGATGTGAAATCAAGCAACATACTCCTTGATCGCCAATGGAACTCCAAGGTTTCTGATTTTGGGCTTGCTAAGCTTTTGTGTTCTGAGAATAGTTATGTCACGACTCGAGTGATGGGGACATTTGGGTTAGTATGATTAAACGAAGCATTTTCCTATCTTTGTTACCAAATCATAATTACTTTCATTTCCTGTATGAATGCAATGTTACATAGTCAATATTACACAAACGTTTTAAGGCAAAAGATAGTGATTCTTCTCTCTCTCTCTTTATGTAGTTATGTTGCACCAGAGTATGCCTGCACTGGTATGCTGACTGAGAAGAGTGATGTTTATAGCTTTGGAATACTTATCATGGAGATAATTACTGGGAGAAGTCCTGTTGATTATAATAGACCACAAGGAGAGGTGAGAGATCATCACCGACAACAGACAACAATTAGAGATAGTTCCTTTTACACTAATCTATGTTGTCTTTGTTCTTTTTTGGGCTAATTATGCAATTTGGAAATTACAGGTTAATTTAATAGATTGGTTGAAGACTATGGTTGGGAATAGAAAAGCTGAAGAAGTAGTTGATCCTAAGCTTCCTGAGATGCCATCTCCCAAGGCTCTTAAGCGTGCTCTATTGATTGCCCTTCGGTGTGTTGATCCTGATGCAACAAAGAGGCCTAAAATGGGACATGTGATCCACATGCTTGAGGCAGATGACCTGTTATTCCACAATGTGTGTTCTTTTTCCTTCTTTAACTTTACATTGAACTTGACTGGACCAAAAGCAAGCCACATCTTTCAAGATTTCCATAATCTGATACTTGAAAACTTTTTTCATTCTTGTCCACAGGAACGCAAAACTGAGGGAGAATCTTCCCGTTCGCATCATGGTTATCAACAAGAGCGTAAGGACTCAAATTTAGATAAGAAGAGGACAGATGGAGGGATCACTGATCAAAGTGAAGATGATAGTAGCAGAAATCATCATCAGCCCACTAGGTGGAGATGATAATAGTCTGATAATTAAAATAGCAATATGTGCTTACTTTTTGTCTTTAGTAATTTGTCAATTGTTATTTCTAGCTAAATTTTAAAAAATTAGCAATATGTGTTCATTTTTTCTTTTCTTATTAGATAATTTTGTGTTGCTGACCACAATTTGGGATTCATATTCATGTGTATACTATGATTCATTATTCTAAGTTAAAAATAATCTTCTGTTCATATGACAATTCTGGATAAGCATTACCAAAATAGTGTTCACAGTATATAGAATCAGTTTCCTTTGGCTCCTACATTTTTGGTTTTAGCTTTGCATCCTGGTCCCATCATTAGATGCATTACTTAGCATTTTGTGAGTGTAATGCTGTAATTGGTGGCCCCAATAGGAGATGCTCATTTAGCACCAGACCTACCATCCAGCTAATTTGATTGAAGCAATTGGATTGCATCAACATCATTGCCAACTTCATGGTTGGATGCTTGTGGGAAGCTAATCAATATCAACTTGACTGCAACTTGTCATTTTGGCTTATATACTTCTCCATTGTGCCAGCAGGCAGTGAAAGCAAACAAGGAAGTCCACAAGGATTATACATTATAGATTTTGGTTTCACTATCTAAGCCAATATAAAACTTTGTCCATACAAGCTCAATAGCCTGCACTTATTGGAAGCTAATTGTGAATGGACATCCCTTGTCTCACAGCATCCTTCAAATCTTTTGTTAGTTTCTTATGATTATGACTAAACTGCACTCCTCTTCAAACACCTGAGTCATTCTCTCTAGCCTATTTTCTATATGCATTTCTGTACTTTTGGGTCTGACATTGGCTTACCTTAACTGTCATAAAGGCACCAGGCAAGGTATCAGAGGTTCTTAAATACACCTGCTGGGAAGATAATTATGTTCTTATAGTACACTTCTCAATGTGTGCCATATTGATTTTGAGTGGTGGTGGTGGTGTAAGACAATGTTCTTATACTACACAACTGAATAATTATCATGTCAGATTTTTCCAGTATTTGACAAGCTTCTCTCAATAGAGTAATGCAAGACACACATGGTTAATGGTTTACACTTTACACATACTTTGCATCATTTTTTAATAACTATATATATCAAATTTATTCAAATAACAATCTAACTATAGTTAACCAATGGATTTGTGGTAGGAATTGTGATTTAAGTATAGGTAGTTAAGTGCTTAATAATAAGTAAAGTTAATAAGTTTGATACTTAGTTAAAGAAAATGATGTGAGATGATGATGACTTTTTAACTTTTTAGACTTATTCCTCCGACTATTGGCTTTATCTTAACTTGTGGACCCTCTGAGGATAATCACACGTATGTACTATATCCATTCTTTTCTTTTCTTTTTCCCTTTTTTTCTGTTCTGACATTTCTTGCTTTGCTTATCATTTTTATATCCTTCAAGCATAAAATTCGATACTTTAATCTCGTACAAGAAACTCAACATCTCCAAAATCACCAATTAAATGTTACCAGCATGATTTAGAGATATGATCCTTTATTTGCTGAATGATCGAGGGGAAGAGTGGAAGAGACTTTATTGGAAAAAAATGCCAACTCTTGTTTGAAGTGTTTCAGTTTGAATCTACCAGAAAGCGTTTCAATTTGCGGGCAGTTTCATTGATTGCAGACTGAAGACATGAAGGAGCGTGCACTCAAATCATGTGAAGTTTTAATGGATTGTCGATGTATTGTCATGTCTGGCAGGCCAATGAGCCATCTTGCCTCATAAATGGCTTGCTATTGGAAGTGGGTGATTATTATCTTGTGCTAATTGAGTCAAAGAAAAATGATTGTACAAATATTGTAAACTTTACATATTGAATTTTTAACTTTTAAAAATAACTAACCAAGTAATGACAATTTGCAATTTTTTTTTTTAACAAAATGCCAATAAGGAGAGGCATCCCTAATTATCAATGGGCAAGGTATCAAAGCCCTAGACAGGCAAGGGACATTTGCTGGGCTTTGCATATGGTGAATACTGATCCCTCCAAACTGGGACAATTTAAAGCCAACTAGAGGAGTAGAGATGTAGTTGAGACATGAGGCAAGTGGTTAATGTTTAGCCTTATTAAACTGCACACCGAGTTCGAATCCCAACCCTTATCTCCCTCCTCCTAAATCCCCCCGCCCCTAACCAAAAAATAGAAAATAAAAGAGACAATATCTTGATGGTAAAGTTGCATCTCATGAAATTGCTGGAGTGAGGTTTGACTCCTATAATAGTAGTGATGACAAAGCGGGGCGAGGTAGGAAGGGTCGAATTAGGAAGGTGGACTCAAGATTCTAGCCAACCTCGTTTAAGGGCGGCTTGGCAAATGGTCTGCCAAAAAAATAAAAAATATAAATAAATTTATTTTAATATTTTTATGAGTTAAATTATTTTAAAAATTAAAAAAATTTATTGAATAAAAAATCTATTTAAATAAAATAGAATAAAATAATTAAATTATATAATTTGTATCTAAATTAACTCAAATATAAATATAATAAACTAATGAAGATATATAAATAAGTTTATAAATAATAATTAACTATATATTTATAACATAAAGTTTATAGTATGAAGTTTACAAATTAATAAAAGTATAATAACAATATAATTTATAATAAAAACCTAAAATTTTCTTTAAAAAATACTTTTGCACCTAAAAAAAAAAAAGAAAAAAAGAGACAAGATCAGCCCGACGGATTACAAATTTTTGGCAGGTTAAATATGTCAAACAAACTCATTATTTTTGGCAGATTTGGTGGACCAACCTGACGGGTTAAGCTCGTTTTGCCATCTCTAGGTCAAAGCATCCCTAATTTCCCTTCCCCTAAACCAAAAAGGAGAGAGGGAAGCTATTTAAAGGATTCATTTACATTGCCCTTAAGCAACAGGGAATTCTCTTATATACGATTGTCCATCAATCATGGACTTGATCAACGGACTCAAACATGTGACATGAAGAGCACGAATCTAAGATCGAGATCCTAACCACTGGCCCATTAACTTTATTGTAAATTTTATGTTTATCTCACAATATTTATTCTTATTTTTACCATAAATTTTCATGAAACTCACCATATTCATCTTAAGTTATTAACCGTTAACTTCTTTATTCTTTGTTGTTTTTCTTATACAAATTTGCATTGCATTTTGTATGCAGAAGTGTTTAATTAAACATTGCCATCTATGATTGCGGGACGGAAATGAATTCTAAGAGGGACGAAAACTATGATGTTACTCATATAGTTTTGAACCGATGGACGTTGCTTCATGAACATCGAACAATAAGAGTCTCACTTATACCTTTTCTTTTTTTTTTTGTGTTAAACTTCTCTTTCTTAGATTCTTAAGTAGTAGAACATGTTCACACACGTGCTTAATTGCTCGTGATATCCATTGGCATTTGGCACCAAGTAGTGGGAATGACGAAGTGTTACCTGGATGTAAACCTAAATTCATCAAGTTTCTTGCAATCAAACACCATTGATTACAAAGCAAGGCCTTCAAGAAACTTCCACTATACTAAAAATGTTCATTCATTCACCATCATCATCATTATTCATAATTTATAATAATAAGTAAAACTTGAGAAGATCACATGACGTGTGGTACCCGCGGCGGTTCCTAACATATTGGTAAAAAGGCGTGCATGGCTCTCTTTTGAGCTCTTTTTGTGATGTGTGAATCGATCCTTTTATGGGAAAAAAAGGGTTGGTACTCTATGCCTAATTCAGTTCAGTGCCAGCTGTTAACGGTTATCTTTCAAGTCATACCAAGTTGAGGAGCACGAGTGTGTGTCATGGCTTAAATTAATGCTGCAAATTAAGGTCCATGCTCTTCTTCTCATTTTGCCACGTCTGTGCTTAGGGGTAGAGATAAGGAGACAAACTTATAAAAACGGGCAAGGATAATTTGAAGAACACCCGTTTGGTAAAGGGATCCTCTATGTTTTTGTGGACAAAGACAACTTAGGACAATGATTAATGTTTTCCAGAAACAAAAAGGAACAGCTTTTCGAGGAAAGGAGTACAATTATATATGTTAATTTTAAAAAAGTGAGGTTCTCGCAATAAAATAGGGGAATATAGGTGTGTATAACACACACAAGTTTATAACTGATTGAAGATGAAATTTGTGTGCCCCCGTTCTCCACCAAGGGTTGTTCAACATTTATAATGTGAACATAGAGTTATAGCATGTTTAATTTTTAGTTTGGAAAGCTCCAAACCTTTGTTTGGGCAAAAGTTACTTTCTTTGGCTTTTGACCAAACCACAGTTTTAGTGTTCCAAATGAAAATCCAAATATGATATTAGTAGATCAGTAGTGAATTTTAGTATTGGTTTTTGTTTATCTTGCGTACACAGATGATCAACATGGTAAATTGCTTTAAAAGCTATAATTATTCAAAAGTAATTCTTTGTTGTTTATTTTAGGAAAAAAATTTAGACAAAATTTACCTTATCTTAATAATATAAGAAGAAGCCACAATCTTTAACAACATTTTACATATCATTTCCCAAAAGGGTTACTGATTTGCTGGGAGTAAGACATACCCTTATTAGATGGCCCAGGATGATGTAATTTAAAGGCAATGTGAGGCATACCAAAAACTGAAAGATTAATGTACCGTACTATAAAACCCAAACAAAAAACTCGGCAAAAAAGATGGGCCTGGCCCAATCCATTCAGCATGGAATGGGGCCCACTCGCTGACGTTTCTTCCAGGGCCTTTTACAGAGTCCTTGTCATTCCATAAAGAGCTGTCAATCAATAACAACCGTTCGATTAACCCCCGGAAGATAAACGTTAACCGTCCGATTCGTGGCCCGTTGGCAGGAATCTTTACATGCATAATATGCCAGAATACCAGATAAGCTCGCCGTGATTCAACGCTCCCTGCCGACACTTATTTTTTTATTTATTTTTAAAAATAAATAATTGAGCATATATATATATATATATATATATATATATATATATAAAAGCATAAAACGTGATTCATTAAACCAATAAACGTTTTTCAGAAAACTAGACTTGTGCATTGTAACATAAGAGTAGAGTTTAAGTTACACTTGCCAAATGATCAGAAAAACCGGCTGCTTAAATTCTGAAAAAAGAAAAATTTTCCTAAAAGAGTGTTTTATAGGTATAGTGTCTTCTTGGTGTTTATAAGTTTTTTGAGATTATTATTTACATAGAAGTAAACTCAGTACAAAATTCTCAAAACTAAATTATTTAATAGTATTTTGTATATCTATTTTTCCTATCTTTTTTATTTATAAAAATAAAGATAGAAAAAATATTGATTTGTGAAATTTAAGTTTCCCTTTATTTTTTTAGCATCAATATTGAATAAATAGATTACTTGAAATTTCAGCACCAAAAAAGATTACATGAAATTTTATTTTCATATTTTACCTTTAGAGTTCAATTGTTTTTTTTTTAAATAATCAATATCTAAAATTTACTAAACTTTGTCTAAATTAACTTGAATTGGTTTAACTCACTATAAAATTAATATATGTAAGATTTAACTTTAATTTACAGTTTTTATAAATATATTTTATATGCTTATTTGATTATTTATTATTATATTTTTAAAGCGCTTGATATTCCGAATCATTAGAAGAGTCAAACTTCTTTTTGGTCATTGATACAATATTATAAAATTAAATAAATAATAATGTATAACCTCATTGGGGGAAAAAAAAATGGCGTATAAATGCTGTACACAGGTTAACATATGCAATTGGGAAGTAAGAGAAAAATAAGAGACACATCTCCGCAACTCCTTGTTCCTCGTTGGGGTCGACACAAAAAAATAAAATAAAAATAAATAAATAAAGGGATACTGTATTCTGAAAGCAGCATGCTACGCATAACGCACCAACAAGATAAAGCCACGTGGCAAGCCTTCACGAAACGACGGACCAAACTAGGTAGCTTTATCACAGCATCACCCTTGCGAGCGACCACAAAGCAGCCTCAACCCACCATTTTACAATTCGGAAACTCTTATGCGAAACTGCAAAACGACACCCTAAATAGACTTTTTCGATCTCTTCGATTCTTATTTGAGGTGCCTTCTTTCACTCTTTGATTCTCTCGATTTCTTCGTTGTCTGAAAAAAATTTTGGTTTGTGTTCCGAGAAAATCGATGCAATTGTGGTTTCCATTTTTGCAATTTTTTTTAATTTTTGGGGTCTTTTGTTGGAAAATCCGAAGATCAGTGAAGTTTCTCGCTCTGATCTGTTTCCTAGATCAACGATCTAACGTATTTGATCAGGTTTAGTCGGTTTTTTTTAAAAAAAAAAAAATCTATTTTTTTCCTTTTTTTTGGTTGAAATTTGGTGTAAATTGGAAATTATTGTTCCTTGAATCATGTAATTTGGTGTTTGAATTTCGCTGTTGAGATGGTCCAGCTGGGGATGAGGGAGTGATGAATAGTTAGTTATTGTTTGATATTTTTACTTCTTCTTCTTCTTCTTTTTTTTTTTTTTTTTAATTTGGGGATTTGTGTTGTTAAGAGAGGTGTAGGAAAAATGGGAGGATTTGAAGCAGTAAGAATTTTGATGGGTTTTGGGTTTGGCTGTCACTTTTTTTCTTTTTTCTTTTTTTTTTAATTTTTATTTGCTTTTGTGGGGAATATTTTCAGCTACTTAGCTATGAGTTTCTGATTCCCATATGGGTTTTCAAGGAGATGATGAGAAAAATTCTGATCTTGGAATATCTGGTTTTTCTATTATGGATACTTTTGATGTTGCCTTAACTTATTATCTATATGCAGGTTATTTAAGATTAGTTGGTCAAAAATATCTCATAGATTGTAACAGCTCGAATTCAGAAAGAGAACTAAATGTTTATCATAACCGTGAAATAATTAGATGGGCGAAGGAGAGGTAATTGGTGTTTGGAGTGGCTAATGGGGATTAGTTATTTGAGATTGACTTAGGATTATCTGAATTTCATATCTGCTTTCTGCCCTTCTCCAATATTACATTAAATATGCTATTCAAAAGGCACAGTTATTATGAGATGTTAGTGCACAAATAACACTTAATTTCTGTTACTTGTAGAGGTATTTCCTACCATAGATTTTTCATTTGATATGTATTGTTTGTGTGCCTGATATATTGAACTTGTATGGTTGTTCTTCTGTGATATTGTATCTTACTGTGTAATCTTGCTCCAGAGTAAAACATCGAAATGAGCCGTCCTCAGGAACCACATCGACCATTCTTCCCTTTTGGAAATCCTTTCCGAAGGATATCACCCAAAAGCTCTAGCTTGTCTCCTCAACTTCTGGAAGTATTACATGCTTTTGATGTAACTTTGGAAGAAAGGCTGAAAAAGCTTATGCCCAAAAGCAAGGATGAAATCCTCAGCTTGTCTTGGATGAATTTGGCTATGCAGTCACTTTGTGAGACTCATAATGACATTAAAACCCTCATAACAGATCTCGACCTGCCTGTTCATGATTGGGATGAAAAATGGATAGATGTGTACTTGGACATTAGTGTGAAGCTGCTAGATATATGCATTGCATTTAGCTCTGAGTTATCACGTCTGAACCAGGGTAATCTTTTACTTCAGTGTGCATTGCACAATTTGAATTCTGCCTCTTCAAAGCAGTTTGCCCGGGCCTGTTCTTCACTTGAAGGGTGGAAGCAGCATATTGATTCTAAGAACCCCAGGATTGAGAAGTGTGGCAGCATTTTGGATAATCTTGTGGGATCACTTGATCTGCCAAAGGTTAAAAAGTCTCCCAAAGGGAAGGTTTTGATGCAAGCTATGTATGGAGTAAAGGTGCAGACAGTATTTGTATGCAGTGTGTTCGCAGCAGCTTTTTCAGGCTCTACTGAGAAGTTGATAGATTTGGATGTGGCTGAAATGTATTCTTGGGCTCCAGCTTTTAAAAGTTTGCAGAAACTTGTAAATGAGGAAATTAGAGTTAAATTTTCGAGTGGGAGATTTACCGTGTTGAAGGAGTTGGAAGCAGTTGATTCTGCCGTTAAGGAATTATATCCTATTATCCAGGATGTTGTAGATCCCATTGAGACAGAATCACATCTGAAGACTGTTGAGGAATTAGGCAGAGCTACAGAGAAGCTTTCACAAGGATTAGATCTTCTTGCAAAGGGAGTGGATGGCTTTTTCCAAGTGGTCTTGACTGGTCGTGATGCCTTACTATCTAATCTAAGGGCTGGTGGAACTGTCTATGATCGCGTGCCCGGGGGTGATGTAGGCGGACAAGTAGTCAGGTGAATGTGTTGCCACCTAACTCTGGTATATACTGAAGGATCTAGGTATGGGGTTTTCTGTTTTATGATTGATGATGTTATTCAATCTTGTTTGGCTTATTGTGTCCAAGTTAGCATGAGGAATAGGTTATATGATTGTACTATTGTGCCAAAATGTATATGTATAATGTTATGTGTAATTGCGTACAATAAAATATATATAAAAAGGTTGTATTGTGCTCAAAGAAGTTTGTTCCAGTGTGACCTGGCAATTCATTGTAGTCATCAGCTCATGATATCTTTGGGTCTCTGTTTCGCTTTTGGCAGGAAATGTCCTCTTCTGACATTTTATAATGTGTTTGCTGTTTTTTTCTCGAGTAGCATGCTGTTATGCACTTCAGCTGTTCATTGTTGTTGTTAAGCTTGTCTTTTCGTCTCGATATGGAGGGATGTTTTACTTGAAAGTTGATTAACATTTTTTTTATTGGGGCAATTGTCAGTTTTATTGTTCTTGCATGGAATATAATTTGCAGCATATTAGTTTAAATTAAAAAGTGATTAATTATCGATCAAAGACTGAAAATGAATGATACCTGAAGTCTCAGATTTTATCTCTCTGTTTTGAACATGGATTTAGCAGTTGTTTTCTGCATAGTACATATGGCATGCCGTCTCTATGTGGATCAAGCACTTATGTTTTTTAACGTCCTTTCTCGTTTTCAATTTATACGTGTCCGCCTTTAGGTTATCCTAGATATAGTTATCAGTATCTCATGATGTGGTATATCTATCATACGACACATCTACTGAATGTGGAATTTTGGTATGTATATCATCCCGAAGCAGTTTTGATTGAATATCATACAATCCAGCACATGTACATTACTTAGCATATTGCGTGATATGTGATCTGACACTGAAACTCAAATAACAGTTGCAACTCATCTGTATCCAAGTGCTACAGCTTTTGATCTCCTCACGCCTCAGCTCACAGAATTACTCAATGGCATGTTTTGATTATGGGAAACTAGAAGAATCACTTGCAATCTGTTCCCATTTTGCTAAATAATTAGTGCTGCTTTTCCCTTCTTGCTGTTGAGATCTGTGAAAACTGAGTTGCTGTTGAGATCTGAAAACTAAGAAACAAACTTTTGGTGAAGAGAGCACATATTCAATTACTATATCTCGCTCTGAGCTGAGCTGAGTGTGCTTTGTGGGCTCTATTGAAGAGACCGAGACAAGCTCCAAGCCCCACTTTTTGTCACCCACTGCAAGCCCTTTGTTGTGTTTGCCTCATTAAGCCCCTCAGAATCTGAGGTGGTAAAGAAAATTTCGAAGAGAATTGTTGGTGAAGATTACATTCTCAGCTGAGATGTGAAAGCAATGCAAGCTCTGTTGGGAAGAGCAGAGGCCAAGCTCTGTGAGGAAGATGATCTGTAAGGGTTGCAAAATGGATACCCGGTTAAGTCAAGTCCTCTGTTTTGGTTCCCTATGGGAGCTCTCTGTCTCTTTCCTTCATTGAGCACCTCAGAATCTGAGTTAGTAATTGAAGAGCCATGAGCCCCTCAAAACTTGAGCCAATCTGCTTGGTATTGTTTTTGACATTTTCAGGTATTCAGTACTACAGCAATACTTGAATTTTTACTCTTTGATGAGTTTTTGATGGAAACTTAAGTTTATAAAGTTGCTGTCTTATCTTGTTCAAGTATCAATTCTGCTGCACGTCTGCACTGCTGTGTGTTGGCCGTAGTGGAAGAGACTTGCCATGTTGTCTCATGTTTGAGCCATGCTATAGAAAAAACACCCGTGGAAGAGTTCTCCTCGTTATTAACCCAACCATAGCTCGAATAAGATAATTGGTCTCGTACTTGAAGGGTGTGGAGATATTTATGGTTAGATGAAGACTAATTATCAATTCTGCTGCATTTTTTTTTGTAAAAAAAAAAAAAACATTAGATTTGACCAAGCGTATTGTAATATTTGTTTTCTTTTCTACCCCTTTAATTCTTTTTTAATTGGTTTTCTCAATTTACTCATCAAGAATTTTTGGAGAGTTTTTCGTGTTTTTGGCTATCATTTTACTTGATAAGAGAGCTTGGTACTTTTCGGAAAAGGATCAGTATTGTTGCAGACGCAATCACGCTTCATAGGCCACTTAAAATCCTAATAGGATACTTGTAGCAAATGCAATCCTAATCGCCAAGTTCTAAACTTCCTTGGACTCCAAACGCAAACGCATGTTGCGCTGATGAAATCGAAGGATTGCTTCTGAGTAAAGGAAACAACGGGGTTGTTTTTGATAGAAGTGCATCAGAAATCGTGTTTTTACTGTTCCTTGACAAACCAAGCATGCTGCTAATCTTGTTGGATTGCCTTGTGTTTTTGTCAATTCTACTTAGCTTCGCTTGGCCTCCTCTCCAAGTTGACATTGATAGCCATTGTGTTTTGTGCCTGTGCTCAGCTTGGAAATTCACTGGCTTAAAGAGAAATATTTGCATGATCCAGAAGTACTATGTGATTGTACTTTCGGATCAATTATGTAAGTTTGTTTTATATGGGATCCATAACTAACATATAGTCTTTTACAAAATATACTTATATAATTAGTCAGGAGCACAATCACATAGTATTCTCAGATCATTTAAGTATTTCTCCAGTGTTAAGTTAGTGATGCATGTTTTTATTTGTTGGATTTGCAAGAGTACAAATTTGGTGTGGCGCCTAGAATCTGATGCAGTTGCCTGCATCCTTAGCAGACCGTTGGGTGGTGGTGTGGCATGGATAATGCATTAGCTCTATTATGCTAGGTATAATGTCGGAGGTTCATTAATGATTTGGCATTGGCCTCGGTTTACTGTGTGGCACTATTCAGCAGAAAAAAAAAGAGAAATATAAATGGTGAAAATTACAGGGCTCTTTGTTTTTAAAAAAGTCTTTTTTGTTTTTATTTTTAATATTAATTATAAACATGTTATTTTGTTTTTTATTTCTAAGATTTTATAAAGGAAACAGTAAAATAAATATATTGTTTCTTTCATAAAATTTTAAAAACAAGAAATAAAATAAAATAAATAGGAAAAATTGTACTTTATCGTATTGAACTATAAATTATGTGCAATTTATCTCCAAATTTTAAAAAAAGTGTAAATTGACCTCCTAATGTTTTAAAATAGTGTACTTCAACTCTTAAATGAATAAACTATCTCATCTCTTTCCATTCTCTCTCCTTCACTTCCTCTTCAAATTGAGGGTAGTTTAGTCATTTAAAGATTAATTTGCTTGTTTTAAAACATTAACGGGTTGATTTACACATTTTTAAAAGTTTAGGGATAAAGTGTATATAGCTTATAATTTAAGAGGGTAAAATATTTTTTTTTCAAATTAATATGATATTTTTAATTAATATTAAAAATAAAAAATAATAATAAACTTCAACAATTATGATTCTCAAAGTAAACCAAACAATAATAACAATTGACAAATCCAAATTCTCGTGACAATTACAAAGGCAATAATGAACTGAAAATAACAACTACGAAACTATTCAATGCAAGAGTAGCAATATGGAGAATAAAATGAATCTTTAGATATTAATCCTTGAGCATGTCACGACTAGTCTACAAGAATCATCACATGGAGTTGAGAAGGTTCAGACAGGCAAGAGTAATTTGGGAAGAATATTCAAAATGAAAGAAAGAAGAATTTCAGTAGGGAGAATACATACCACAATTTCCATAATCCCCAGATAAACTTTCCCTTTGCCTTTTCTTTTTAATCCATCCAATCTTGGCCATTGGGCTTGGGCCAAGCATGATACATTACCTTCCCCATTAAAAGGGACCTTGTCCTCAAGGTCGAAAGTGCAAAAGTCGTGGAATCCAACAACTTGCATACTAATTCACTTAAAGGAATCCAGCTATTAGCATGACTTTCATCAATCCCCATGAATTTACAATTAACTATGCGCTTACAAAACTCAAAAGGTATCTTGCTTACTTGTGCTAAGTTATTCCCATCCTTTTTTGCTACTAACAAAACAGAACTATGCCATGTGTCACTAGGACCAACTACCCCAATTATGCCAATGTTGTAATACCAAACATATAGTAAGATAGGGCTCCATATGAGCCATGTGTCAGAGCAGTTGGACTTCTTTTTATATAGTATTTCCTAAGGATTGAGGCGAACCATTGACCATATGCTACGATTTATGTGCAGATGTTCCCATGGACCCTGCTTCGTCATTATGTTAACCTTTGCCAATTGTATACTAATCCTTGATGATGATTGAAACAAAGGAACACTAAACCATCCTTGTCTACCTCCCTTCTTCAAATAGGCCCTTGGAGCAATATGCCTGTTGATAATACCATCTCTACCTTCAAAAATCATTCGCAATCTTTTTTGAATTTTAGTAGCAAAATTATCTCCATTGTGTTTAAGCTTTTTTAAAATGGCATAACATTATGACTCAAAAATTAAGAGAGCATCATGGATCACGGTAACTATTCTTGTATGGACTATCACTGGGATATCTTGGAGACGATGAAGAGGCTTTAGAATTCTTTCTAGAAGGACATGCTCAATAGCGCAACACATTCCCCATACTTCAAAGTTCAAGATAAATCCTATTACAAGGCACATGAATAGGAGTCGCGATGTTCCAAAGATCATGAATTTAATCCACAAAACATAGTCACCACTAAGAATGTAATCACAAACATTTTCATGCCACAAAACAATGACTACAATCATTCCAACCAATCAAGTAATCCTACTCCCAAATCCTATCATTACTTCTTCTAAAGCATTTTCACCCTCTTCATCATCACCTTCCTGGTCTTCAATTAATTGCTAATGAGTCCAAAATTGAAAGAGGGGGTAAGGAAAATAAGCACTCAGCATCACAAGGCTAGAAGCTCTAAACAAATCCAAGGATGAGTTCCCAGTGACAATAGCTGAGACACCGCCATATCCGAATGACATTGGGAACAATTGGCACAATAATGCTAGTAGCATAAGTGAGCTCACATCGACTAGTCTTATGTCATATTTTTGCTTTTGTCTAAGATTTGCAATGGTTCCTCTGCCCTGATGTCGTAGTGAAAGAACACTAGCTGTCGGCATATGGTGAAAGCATTCTTGAAATTTTTTATTAGAGGCTATGCCTGAATAGCCAATTTGGAACCACTCATGTGATATCGATGCCCAACCTGCATAGCCTAAATGATTTCTTTTCTTCATGAAATAAAGAATGGACCTGGATTCTTTCTCAAACAAGTGAATTGTAAACCAAGTTATAACATTTTAGTGGCATCATATACAGGCGCAAGCTCAGAAGTATCTCTTGCATGTCATTGATACATCCAAAAATCTCATGCACTTAGCTTATATGCTTGTGATCTGCAAGAACACCTCTACCCTAGTAAGTAAAACAATTGGTAGCAAGACAATATGCACGAAAGATTGCCGGCTTTTCTTCCACAACTGTTGCTTGTTTGGTGATGATAAGTAGCTGAGAGAGTAAGCAAGGGTTCAGGGCCACTTTCACAAGTTTACCACATTCCCCGTAGAAGCTTTCCACACATTCAACAATTATAAAATCACAAGGATTAAAATAATATGTACCATGACAGGGAGAAACAACATCAACATAGTTCTAGTTAGTAACCATGAATTCAAAACATACACCTTCACCTCCAGGATCAAAGGCAACACTAGTCTTCTCATCATCTCTCTTGTTTGATGAATTTTGCCAACTATTGAACTCAACTAACATAGCAATCCCAGGCAATTTGAAAGAACCAGATAACAAAGAATTTAGAGAATGCACCTTTGTTTTCCATATTTCAGCAAACAACTTCCTAGCTATGTACAAAATACCAGCGACAATTATTTTGAGCCAACCTGGTGGCTTTGGCAATGCTTATGCAACACTCTGCCTGGAATGTGGTAGTAGAAAATGTTTTGCCAAATTTGATGTTGCCTTCTGAAGAGAGATTAGTTGCTCATAATTGACTTCTCTACATTTGACAACCAGAGTGAATGGATCATAGTTCTAAATCGGTGCCTGGTCCTCCATAGTCTCCGCTTGTACAGTTAAGTGTTCATCCACGAGTTCATCGTCTCGCTTCGCTATTTTCGGGGTTTATTGAATTACTTATATAATATGATGGACCTCTATATTTGGTTCCATCACAAGATCCTATGCGCGATGGCCGTCCTTGACAAGCTGCTCTGCGCTTTGTTTCTCTAGTCCTGGATTTGTTATTGCTGATTTTTGAGCTGTTGCAGAGCTTGAGTTTTGGCTTGTTATCATCGGGGCAACATTTCCCTTCTCCGCCGCTGAGTTCAATCCACTAGCTAAGGGTCGAACGGGGAACATCGGAGTAGGCAACCCACATGATTTTGCAAAAGCAACAAGCAGTTGTTTCATACAATCAAAACTAGCATGCATCCTAGCAAGGTAGTCGTCTCCATCGATCACAATGGTCAATGAAAGCACCATTGTAACAAGTATGATTCTCAAAGTAAACCAAATAGTAGTAACAATTGATAGATCTGAATCCTCTTGACAATTACAAAGCCAATAATGAATTGAAAATAACAACTATGGAACTATTCAATGCAAGAGTAGCAATATGGAGAATAAAATGAATGTTCAGAGATTAATCCTTGAGCATGTCACGACGAGTCTTCAAGAATCATCACTTGGAGTTGAGAAGGTTCAGATAGGGAAGAGTAATTTGGGAAGAATATTCAGAAGGGAGGGAAGAAGAATTTCAATAGAAAAAACTCATACCACAATTTCTATAATCCCCACATTAGCTTTCGCTTTTCTTTTTAATCCATCAAATCTTGGCCATTGGGCTTGGGCCAAGCTTGTTACATAAATATTTATTAAAAGTATGCAGGCTCTAAATCTTAGTTTGTGAATACAACATCACCCTCCCCGGTTGGCATTTGGCAACGTGAGGAGACAATTTGGGCTTCAGCAACTTGGGCAGCTCTGCGATTGTCTTGAGTAATTTATTTGTAAAATTCAGAAGGTTAGGGGGCGACGGGTGACCCACACAGAACGTTCTGGTGTCACCGGATTTAAAGATGATTCCCCTTGATTTTCGTGAAATTAAATTTTATTTTAAAGCACAATAAATAAGTACTCTTACAGGTCTAGTAGGTAACCCATGATTTGTGTTGGTTGTACGACAAACTAAACGGATTTTCGGACTAGTATTTACATATTAATATAGTCTAAATTGTGTGAGCAATTTTAGGGTCTTTTTTTTTTTATATGGTTTTTAAAAATAATATATACCAAAATATGGGATTTTGGGGTGAATTACGGAAATATGGTAATTGAAGAAAAACCGCCAATGGCGGTTTGAAATCTGAAGTTTTGTAAAAGCAAAAGCATGGCGATTTTGAAAAATCAAAAACTAAAGCCAGTGTATCTCAGGTGCGATCTTAGAAGAAAGCAAAAACCGCCACTGACATTTTTTTGAAAAAGTAAAAATCGCCACTGGCGATTTTTGAGTCCCATATTTATGTATTTTAACCCATAAACCCATATTCTTGTATATATTATACCCATCCACCATATTAAAAATAAAAAACCACAATTTTAAAGACTTTTAAAAAAATCTAACCGAGTTAATTAGATTGGATTTGAACATGACCAAGTTTACGAGTACAGTTATAATTATTCCGGTAGGAAAAAAACACTTTATCTTCTAATTTTTAAAAAGTGCATATCGTCTCATAAATTTTTTTAGATATATAAATTGATTATTCTGTTATTTTTTTTTATCTATTATCAATAAAAATAACATAAATTTTAAAAAATTTTAAGATATTAAGTTATATATTATTTTTCAATTTAGAGAGTAAAGTATACACGACTCAATATTTAATAGTGTATAGTATACTTATTTTCTGTTAATAATAGATAAAAATTTAATAAAATTATTAAAGTACACATTTAAAAAAGTTGAAGAGTCAATTTATACTTTTTTTAAAATATGAGGAATAAAATATATATGCCCTGTAATTTAGAAGTAAAATATTTTTTTCCTCATCTCAGCAGTTGACTTCCTGATTTTATTTTGAAGTAAGCCTTTATTTCATTCTTTCAAAAATATAAGTGTTATCAGTTTAATCATTTGAAAAATTTAAATTTGAATGAAGTTTCTTAATTGCGGACAGTTATGTCAAAATACACAAGACTATAAAATTAAGGAATTAAATTAATATTATTTTTATAATGTGTAAACAAAATTGATTTCATATATATGATTGAAGAAATAAATTAACGTAAGCTAGCTTAAAACATTGAATTAAAATTACCTTTTTTAAATGAATAAAATGAGTGTTTGAATGCTTAATTGATTTAAGTGATTTGACATTTATTTTCTTTAAATAAGATCTTCTATTCGAATCTTGTAGATGAAAAAAATTAGTATTGAAAAAATTTTATTATCATAGAAAATTGACTTGACTTGAATCAAATTTGTTGAAATCTAATAGACCTCGAATACTAGTGGTTTAGTTTAAAAAAAATTATTCAAATTAGTGTTTACTTTTTCTTTTTTTCCCTTTAAAAAGAAATGAGATTGTTATAATAAAAGTTTAAGTTTGTCACAAACTTGAATAATAATTTACTACAATATACGATACACATAAATGACTTACGACTAAAGAATCTGGCAAAATTTAGATTGATGGGTAATTAGAAATAAAAACTGTATACTCATCTAAAAAGAAAATTTATATATCATTATTTAATTTAAAAATGGAATGATATAGATATAAAGAATATGAATACATGATGTAAGTTTTTTCCCAAAGAATTACCAAGAAGATGGATAGCAAGAGACCTTGAGCTGGTCTAGGAAGTTTCTTGTTCTACTCGTTTTCAAGTTGAATGGTCAACTTCGCGACCAGAATGAAAGTGAAAAAGAAAACCTCAGACACAGAAACAAACAAAGACTGACTAGGAAACAAACGGGAGACTAAAGCCAACTGCGGTTGCATTAAGTTGAAAGAGGATTAGGCGTTTTGGCTTGACTTTGACTATAGAGGGCAATGTAACATCTACGAAGCTTACAAAGTTTGCTTAAATTTAGGAATAAAGGTTCTGATAATTCATTTTTTTGACTAATATAGGCGGCTCTAAATCCCTTTTCTTTTTTGTAATTGCACATTATATTTAAATTCCTTCATTTATAACCCCCATCATAGACATATTGAACTGGTATGAATTCTTCTTGGTTTACCACTATTCCTTTGTTATACGTTTCATTGAGATAGTAATTGAAAATTTGCATAGTAGCATCTCATGTGCATTTTATCGTATTTCTAAGCAATTGTTTGATTTGATTTGTAACGAGGGAATTCATGTTCTTCAATTTAATTCCCCAAAAAAGGTGCCAGAGGGATAAAGGCTGAAAAATCTGCTAAGAAATTGCCACTTTGTATAACAGCACTAATTGTGGGTGTAGGTTGGTCTAATCCCTAACCAAATTGACTTCAACATTTTGGCAGGTCATGCTCGCTCGAAGACCCTAACTTTTGTACACGCACATTGACTTCATTTATTTATTTTTCTTTTTTCTTTTAAATTTTTAAAAGAAAAGTTAGACATTTTTTATTATGTAGTTTACATTGGAATTACTAAGTCATCAAAGATCGCGTTTACGCTGTTTCTGTCAACATCAAAGAAAACACGTGCGTAATAACTTACTGGTTTTGAATCATAACACTCCCCACATCAACCTATAAAATTTTAACCTTTTTTTTTTTTTAAATAATTTATCCACTTAAACGGTGAATACTTAACACTATAATTTTTTTGGAAGTTATAACCAATCTCACACAATCTTATTTTTTAATGCTAAGGAATATGTAACTGAAAAAGTAGTAAATAAATATAATGATATATTTGACGATAACAATATAAAAAAGGAGCGATAGAAATTAAAAGTAGATTAGTAGATGTTTGAAATTTAAGTGAAAAATTTGTTAAAGTTATAGAATTAGGAAGTAATTTTACAAAAGTAAATATTGAAGCGAGTAACTTATATTTTTTCTATTACATATATCTTTTGGTAGATTACTAGAAGTTCTGACCAGATTCCCTTTCGAACCTTGACACCAGTCCAGTCCACCACCTATACAACAAAAAATGAAGCGAGAATTTTCTACCAATTTTCCATTTTCTTGATTCAAGGACAATTTTCTTTTGATAATCCTTTTTTATTTATTTACTTTTTGTATGGGGAGGGAGCTAGAATGGGGATTGAACTCTTGATACATGGGTTTACAAGATGAGAAGTTCTATCCTCTTTGGTAGAGAAAAAATTTCTTGCTCCATAAATATTTGTTAACCACAAATTTAATTTTTTGTTATATATATATATATATATATATATATTTTATTTTTAAGCATTGCGTGGTTAATATTTATATGAGTAAAAAAAAGTATTTGCTCCATGCAGTATTCAAAAAAATTTCTTATAAGCCAGCATTTTACAATTATGCTAAAGCCTTAACCACCTTGATAATCCATCATTGTTCTGTAATTCCAACTTTAAAACTAAAAGTAAACAAACAATATGATCACAAAAGGAGAAGTTCAGCAGAAAAATAAAAGAACATAACCAAAGCCAAACATGAGATTAAAACCCAAAACCAAACAAAGCAAACAAATAGCATCAATTTGATTTCTCTTACCCTAAACCATAATCTTCAGATGCTCAACAAAAACGATTTTTTTTAAGAAAATAAAAATCATTGGAAGCCCAAAATCATTAACAAAGCAAAATTCACAGACAACACGAATACTCCAATGTTGTTCAAAAAGAGAAAAGTAAAACAAATCATAAACTCCAAAAAGTGCCACTTGCTCACGGGTTCACACGAGCGTTTTCCAGTTCAGGGGCCTAACTTCAATGTTCACACCCGCTTGCGCTAACAACAAAGAAAACACGCCTATTTTCTCCCTCTCTCTCTCTCTCTGTGACGCAAGAAACACACACTTTCTCTCTCCTCCTGTGTGTCCCCAGGCCTCATCGGTCATCACCCACCGAAACGAAATGTCAAAGGTTTTTACTACTCCTACCGACACGTCCCTTCCAAATTCACCACACCCCATTTCGCCAATTTAGCTCCTTCCCTTTAAAAATCCTTCCTTTCTTTCTTTTCTTTGCTTGCTCTTTTTGCCATCTTTCTTCTGGTTTTTTCGGATCCTGACCCTTCAACAAAGAGACATGTCTCTTGAGTCAGCTCCTTCTTCAGCTGACCACAACAACATCCGAGGAGTTCCCACTCATGGTGGACGCTATGTTCAGTACAATATCTATGGCAACCTCTTTGAGGTTTCTAGGAAGTATGTTCCACCTATTCGCCCTGTGGGAAGAGGAGCTTATGGTATTGTTTGGTAAGGAACAAAAACAATTTTGTGGGGTTGTGGTTTTTTGTTGGATTGATTTGCTATCTGGGGTGTTTTTATTGTTTGTATTGTGTTTTTGTGAAAAGGGTTTTCCTCTTTTGGGCTATTTGTTGCTTGCATCTTCTGAGGGGTTTGGAATAGTTGGATAGTTGACTTTAAAAGCAAGGAAGTGGCTCGTGATGGTAATTAAGAGCCTTTTGTTGATTTTGGATTTGAATGTAAGAGGGAGTTCAGAAATCAGAACTGGTTGCGTATTGTGCATTTTGTTGGAATAGGTTTTTAGTTAGTTGGTTTATTTGGTGGCTGGTTATTTGTGATTCTGGACTTTTGTCACGGAGTTTGTGTGAAGTCAATGTTTAGCATGTATCTCTTTGTTGTGGGAATGAGGATTGAAAGTGGCTGTTTTGGTAATGATGAAGACCGCTTTTGAGCTCACATTCAAAATTAGTAATTGTTATTGAATGCTTTTAAGATGGGATTGATGGGATTCCTGAGCTGAATGTGGCTTATTAGCTGAGGCTGATGGTGACTCTAGAGTTTAATAATGTATTCTTTGTGATCAAATTGAAAGAGAGTCAAGGTTTAGCCTTGTGGGATTTATTTAGTTATATATAATTTCGTACAATTACTTAGTTATCTATTATGCCTTAGATTATCTTGTTGTAAAGCTTAATTTACTTTTTGGTTGGGGGCTATCTGAGTGTCATAACCTACAGTTTTCATTTTCCATTTTCCATGTTCCATTTTCTTCTGTACTGGCCCGTAAGAACTTATCTTTTTGTCTTTGATCATAACCACCAAATGAAATTCTTCTATATTCTTTTAGCATACAAGGATCCATTTTTATACGGGTGAAACAAATTAGAATTTGCATATGTTATTTTACCCTCTTCAGGGAACCCTGGCTGCACAGCAATTATATAAATTTTCCCAAATCTGAACTTGGTGATAGGATCCCAAGTGATCGAGTGATCATTTTAGATTTAAAAGAGAGAGAGAGAGAGAGAGAGGGATAGGTGCTATTGTTCAAGCTGAATTTAAAATGAGATAAAATCATTCTTTCGGTATTTCTGCTCAGGTGATGTTGACACTGTAAATAACACAATCCTTGGTATTTTCAGGCTCATTAAACTACGAGAGTGTGTATATTTGTGGATGGTTTTTAGAATTTGGTGCACTTGACTATAACTTGTCTTTTATCATTCATGTGATTTAGATTCTCTGGTACAGACAATGTAACTGACAATATTATCTTTTCATTTCCCTCAGTGCTGCAGTAAATGCACAGACGCGTGAAGAAGTTGCCATTAAGAAGGTTGGCAATGCATTTGACAACAGAATAGATGCCAAAAGGACCTTACGAGAAATTAAACTTCTTCGGCACATGGATCATGAAAATGTAATTTTGGTTAACTTTTTTACCTGCATCCACAGATCTAGGTCTTGTTTCCCTCATAAGGATTGTTTATTTTCTTTTATTTTTTTCCCCCTTTTGATTTTTGGATATAGAATGCCATTTTTCATCTGTTTGGCTGTATGAACTTCCCTGTTTGTCTTATTATTGCATCCATTTCTTTATTTTCTTCATTGTTTCTCCAATTGTTCTGTTATATCTGCACCTATAAGCAAAGTTTACATATGTTAAAAGTATATTGGTGATGTTGTTTTGTTAAATTATATGATTTATTGATAATATATCCCTGTTGTTTGGTCCAAATTAGTTGTTTGTTTTAGTTTCCATAAACATGTCTATAATTCAGGAGAATTGCTGTTTATATACTTTTTGGTTACACTATTTGTCTTATTAAAAGTTGTGTCATTGTATTCTAGCTTAAGCATTCAACCAATATCAATATATGATGATAGAACTTTGGCTTATTGATATGCTTACATTGAAGCTTTGCTTTCATGTAGCATTTGTTTTAGAAATTTGTATCCTTAATGCCATTTTTATGTAGTACTCAAATTAGTCCTCCAATATATGTGACATCAAGTTAGTCCTCTAAAGATTTTGGATATTAATTTGGTCCCTCGATGTTTAAAATAGATATCAATTTAGTCCTTCAATGATATTCAAACATCACTTTGATACTTAAATTGATAATTATTTAATATTATGAAGTATTAAATTGATGTGAAAAATCTTTAATGGACTAATTTGATGTCCCACATATCTTTTGAATGACCAATTTGACCATTTACTCTTTTTAATTTAATCTAGCCGGAATTTTTTTTCTTCTTGTGTTTTTAACATAGTATATTCTGAAAGCACACCTTTTGTGAGTCAAACCTATTAAGAGTTTGTCTTCATGTTATGGGCCCTGAGTTGCATTACATGATATCTTTAATTCATTTTTCTATGTTGGTTAAAGTTTTTGGTAGTACATATATCCCAATGCAATAGAACAGCCTGCAGCATAATTTGCAATTTTGAACTCGAGACATCATTCAAATTTCTAAAGATTTTGTGTTACTTACGCATACATTAATGTACAATCTAGATGTCTTGGTTTTGTTTTTCAGGCTGAAGTTTTATCTATCTAAGCATACTTTTCCGTGCATTATATCTGGTCTTCATTATCATATAATTGCAGTTGAGCAAACCAAAACATGCTTTTGAATGAGGTAAATTAGATCATGGAGAGTATTGTTTTGTTGGTTTTTTTAATTTTTTGGTGCTTACATGAATCAGGTGGTGACTTCTCTAGGGTAGATACTCGTCACCTTGTCAGTCAGTCTGCAGCTATATGTTCTCTTTGATTCTTGGAAGTTGCTTGATTGGATTTTGATTCTACGATCTCCATTAAAATTCACTTGCAGAAAAGGCTGCTTACTTTACTTTCCAATGCAGGTGATAGCCCTTAAGGACATTATTCGACCACCACAGAGGGAGAACTTCAATGATGTGTACATTGTTTACGAGTTAATGGATACTGATCTGCATCAAATAATTCGTTCCAGTCAACTATTGACTGATGATCATTGTCGGGTTGGCACTACAAGTCTACAACTGTTTCTTTTAGCATATGCCTTTTAATATATACCCTATTGAACTTGATTGATGAATTCTTCTTTATAGTATTGTTGTCCAAGCTGAATATAATTAGCTTAATGCTCAAGAGATAGCTTTTGTCAGAAATTTTCTTTTTCGTTACTGTGTTCAATCTCGTTCAGCTTTCACTCAGTAGTTTTTTGTTGGATTGAATTGTAACAGTACTCAAAATGCATGCAATTATGTTGCAATATATTTTTGAAATGTAATTATACTTTCTGTTTTACAGTGACTAATAAGATCTATTTTCCAGTACTTTTTGTATCAGTTGTTACGAGGACTCAAGTATGTACATTCAGCAAATGTTTTGCACCGTGATCTAAAGCCTAGCAACTTGCTACTGAATGCCAATTGTGACCTTAAGATTGGAGACTTTGGGCTTGCTAGAACTACGTCTGAAACTGATTTTATGACTGAATACGTGGTTACTCGATGGTACCGAGCTCCCGAATTGCTTCTTAATTGTTCAGAATATACTGCAGCCATTGATATATGGTCTGTTGGTTGCATCCTCGGTGAAATCATGACCAGACAGCCCCTCTTTCCTGGGAAAGATTATGTTCATCAGCTGAGACTGATCACAGAGGTATTAACTAGAGAACTTAAATGAAAACTTTTTATGCTGACTTTTGAGTTGCATGCATGCTTTCGTTTGTTTTTATTTCTCCTCATGGGTCAGAATGTTGGATTCATTTGTAATTGTGTTTACTAGATGGATGTGAATTTTGGGTGTCAAAATTGGCGTATTCTACGGTGCACTTCATTGGTTAAGGAGCGTGGTGCACCTTGCAATCTGATGGTGAGATTGTGAGGTGTATTGATGCACCAATCACTTATGATGCACTGTAATAATATCTAATTTTAAGAAAATTTAAAAATATAATTAAATATATTTTAAAAATTAATTATCATATATTGACAGTGTAAAATTATACTGGCAGTATAAAATAATTTTATACTGTCACTATAATCAAAAATTTTATCAGTGTAATTTTATTTTGTCAGTGTAATTTTACACTAACAGTGTAAAATTATTTTATATTATCAGTGTAATTTTACACTATTAGTGTATAAAAATTAATTTCTAAAAATTATAAAAATTTTATCAGTGTAATTTTACTCGGTCAATATAATTTTATACTCTTTATCAGTGTAATATTACACTGATAGTATAAAATTATTTTATATTATCGGTATAATTTTATACTATCAGTGTATAAAAATTAATTTCTAAAATATATTTAATCATATTTTTTAATTTTTTTAAAATCAATATATTTCTATAGTGCATCATAGGTGATTGGTGTATCCATACACCTCACAAATCTCCACCATCCGATGCGCTACAATCACAAGGTGCACTAAGCACCTTGGACTGCGAAGTGCATAGAAGCTAAAATGTCTGTTATCAGTGACTTGAATTTTTTTAATTCATGGGTAATTTTCTTCTTCTGGCCATTACTTTTTGGACCCTAATGAAAAATGGAAAAAGCACTTATATAAGTGAGTTTGTTTGTAAAGTGACCAAGTAAGGGTGTATCCACCTTTGATCTCATCTAAAGTGCAACATTTTCTCAGCCTACAGAATGAGTTTGTTTATTAAGTGAATGACTTTGTAAAGTGAGCAACGTTGTATCCACCTTGGATCTCATCTAGAATGCATCATTGTCTTAACTTACAAAATGATCTAAGGATAGATACACCCTAACTTGTTCATTTTACGAACAAGCTCACTTTAGTGTTTTATCCAATGAAAATATACTAATAACGATCAACCAAGTTAACCCTAATTGAGAGGAGGCTGATAGAAGCTTGTCTAACGTAGTTTGGTTATGTGAAGAGAAGACAAAGTGGACTAAATTGAAGATCATATGATTGTAGATTTGCTGAAAAAAAAGGTTGTTATAACCTAATGGCATCAGTTGACCCATATGGCCAACCCTATTTAGTGGGATAATACTTGGTTGTTGTTATACTGTTGAAAGTTACAGTCAGGTCTAAAACCAAATCTAAACCAAACTATTGTATTTTTTGGTTCTGTTAAGTTTGTGTTTTCTCTTATGTATTCAATGGATTGTAAGGCCTGCATCACCATGTCTAAATGGAAAACTATGAACCTATATGCACGTTTTCCTCCTCTGGATTATCATTCTTCATCAGTACCATGTCTAAATGGAATCTATGAACTTGAATGCAAGTTTATGCTTTCTATCTTGTTACCTTCGTTTATTTCTTTTGTTGGATTTTTTTTTTTTTTTTTTTTGGGAGAACATAAGGTGGATAACTCCAACTTGAGAATGGAAAATGAGTAAAATATGACAGCGTGGGCAAGTCATTAGGTTCCAGCTGGCTGCCATCTCAAAATTTGCAAAGATAGATATAGGCCATGCATTTTGCCCTATAGATTGCAAATTCTCTCTCACTCTAAATTCGGTCCTTTGAAACTTAATCTTCTTGTTTAAAAATTTATGTAAGTGTGTCCTTTTGTTTATTGTTTTTATTTTTTGCCTTTAAAAGCTCATAGGTTCACCGGATGACACCAGCCTTGGATTTCTGCGAAGTGATAATGCTCGCAGATATGTAAGACAGCTTCCACAATATCCAAGGCAGCAGTTTGCTGCTAGATTTCCCAACATGTCTCCTGGTGCTGTTGATTTGTTAGAAAGGATGCTTGTCTTTGATCCAAACAGGCGCATTACAGGTAAAATGACGTGCCTTTTTGGTATATTTCTTGTAATTTTGTTTTAAAAGTTTCACCTCTAAACTTGTGTGGTGTCTTCTGACCTCCACTGATTTCTTAGTTTAGAACAAACAGGTCAATGACCAGATTATTTTTGGTTTAAGTGGGTCCTATGCTCATTTTTTGTTGTTGTTGTTGTTGTTTATATGTATGACTCTGTCCCTTTGCCTTATAGGTCATTTTCCAATAAGATTACTGTAGGACATGAAATCCTGTTAAGTTCACCAATTACCTGATTAACTTGCTATACGGATCTGATCTGAATGTGAAAAAATTCTTATTTAGTTTCAAAAGGATTATTTTCTGATAACAGCGAACATTCAATCTTGGTTACAAGTAAACTTAACTGGTATCAACAGCAAGATTATCATCGCAATTCTTTATTCTGTTAATTTTGAATATTACAAATTATCATGGCATCTTGGTTGTCCAATGGCAATCGAAGCTTGCTAACTGCTTGTGATAAGCTTGGCCGTTAGGTAAAGATTCTATTGTTTCTTGACAATATATCTTATCTGTATTAGTCTTTTATAAATGTGGGATTCTATTCTTGTCTAAATTTTTCTTGATGGTTCTTTATTTCATGATGTTGTGCAGTTGATGAGGCTCTGTGCCACCCATACCTGGCACCTCTCCATGATATTAATGAGGAGCCTGTTTGCCCTAGACCTTTCAGTTTTGATTTTGAGCAACCATCATTCACTGAAGAAGATATCAAGGAACTCATCTGGAGAGAATCTGTGATGTTCAATCCTGATCCACCTATTTATTGAGATTCTGCATTTAGTGTTGTATATCCATAGTGAAATACTTGATTACTGATGTGCAACACTAATGGAAGTTGTCAGTCCTTAACAAGATATGAAACATATTGGATATATTCAGATCTTTTTTTGGTAAATTATATTCAGATTTACTGAGATTGTAGTGAGGGGTCTTCTCAATTATTATCTCACATTCTTGGATGATTACATTGCTGAGATGTGCTGCTCCGTGTTACTTGAAGGTTTCAGCAGGAATATCTAAGGGCTTAGACTCCTTGTTGGTGTACTTTTATCTTTTAGCTTACATTAGGGACCACACTTCTGTGCAGTCAACTGATGCCCCCAGATTCTCTATTCTTTAGAGTTAATACCGAAAAGGAAGGGCCATTGTAAGACATAAAATGCAATGGTATATTAGTGCTTGAAGTGTTTTCAGAAAAATAGTTTGCTTGCTGACTTGTCATGACCTTTGTTTACTATTATTAAGTTTTGTGCTTAACTTGATTGAATCTGTATAAGATCCTTATGGAAAGACTTAATTTAACAAATTTCTATTAGTACTAGCTTTGAAACTAGTAGCAGCACAAGCCTTCAAGTTTCATAAACTTGTAGAGAAAAGAAAATTGTTTCATTACTATAATTTCAAAGACTACACATTTCTCAACTTGGGAAATGCTTTCTGGATAATCAGAGAAAGACTATTCTGAAATATATAAACATCCTACATAAAGTAATACACCCCAACAACATATAGCTCATGCAAGTAGCACGCTGGAAGTACATTTCTTCAGCTCCAACATGTCAATGGGAAGATTCTCTTTAGGGAAATCACAAGCTGTGATTTTCTCAGGCCCTTGATCAGTTAACAAGTTACAAGGTGGAGGGGTCACCCCACTTGTGATCCCTTCAATATCAGTGCAAGTCCATGGCTGTTTCTTGGCCTTAGCTGCCATCCTTATTGTCACATTGGCAATGCATATTCCTGTAAAAGGGTCATTGGAGATTCCTTCAAACCTTGCAGCTATGGTCACATTCTCAGCCACAACATCTCTATAGTTAATGCCTTTGATCTCAGGCAAGGCATTGGGGTCATAGTGGCTATCAGCATGTGAACCATAGTCACCAGTCATCTTAAATGCCCATTTCATGGTGTGCAAGTTCATTCTCTTCACATATATGTCCTTCACATACCCTCCTCTCCCTACTGCTGTCTTGATCCTGACACCTGATTCTGTTTGGATGGCTGTGATGTCCTCAGCTCTAACATCTTGGATACCACCTGACATCTCACTTCCCAAGGCAATGGTTGCACTGTATGGTGAAATGCATGTCAACCTTCTTATGATAAGTTGTTTTGTGGGCCACCCAAACTTTATGCCATACTCATCCCATCCACTCTTGACAGCAACACAGTCATCCCCAGAAACTATGTAGCAGTCTTCAATTCTTGTGTTTGTGCAGGAATCTGATAGGAAGAAAAAGAAACAGAAGCAAAATATTTAAGTCCAAACTTCACTTTTTGGTCACATTGTGAGCCTGTTGGCTTTAAATTCTTCTCAACGGAAAAAGAAGAATTTGACTTCCTTAATACTCTTTAAGCAGAAGTAACTAAACAATTTCTCTTACCAAAAGTACTTCAGAAAGTCAAATTTTTCCATTTCCATTGGGAAGAAGTTAAATCAAACAAGCACTATATCAAGCTCTTGATTGCTTAGGGTCTCTTTACTTCTTAATGGTTTGTGTTCGTTATTGTCATTTTTTTTAAAAAAAATTCTTTTCAGTAACATTATTCTAAATTTGAAGAATCTAAAATTGATCTTTATTTACTGACCTGGGTTGATGCCATCAGTGTTTGGAGATGTGACAGGAGCAATAATGGTGATACCTTGCACAATAATATTGCTGTATAGTGTTGAAAATTTTGTTATAATCTTGAAAGTAAAAGAGAACTAGAGGTATAAAAATTTTGTCATAATCTTGAACATTTTTTCAAGACTTCAATTGAATACAAGTGGGATTACCTGCTGTAAACAGGATGAACATGCCATGATGGGGAGTTGAGCAGAGTTAGATTTGAGATCTGAATGTTGTCTGAGTACATTAGTTCAATCAGGTATGGGCGAGTGTACTTTAACTTCTTTCTATGGAATTGCTGCCACCAAAATGCACCCTGACCATCAATGGTGCCATTTTCCCCTGTTAAGGGTCACAATTGATATTAACATTTATCAATAATAATAATAATAATAATTCCACAGTAAACATGTGGGAGTAATTTAATTTTGGTAATCAAAACTCAAATTTTTGGATATATAGCACTCGTGTAGCTAATTGTCTCACAAACCGCACAACTAATGCTTTTTAATGATTATTTCTTGCCACTTTGTGCATTTTTTTTTTTCAATTTAAACCTCATACCTGTGACAATAACATCAGTGAGGTTTGCTCCAAATATGAAGCTGGTGTACCTTCCTGCTGGTGCATCTCTACCTCTACCGTATGATGGGAGGGGTTCAAGCACAGGCCACTCAGTCATATCCTAAAACATTTTTTCAATACAATTTTAAAAAAAAAAAAAAGTGAGCAGTAGCATACATGAAAGTGCCAAATAACAAAGGACAAACGTGTAATGGACCACACTATGGCACTGGAAGAGTTGTTGGGTAGACCAAAAGTGCTAGGACAAAGGGTTTTGGGATCAAAGGTTCCTGAGCTTGAACATTGCTTTCATGAATTATTTAAGAATATTGTTCTCATACTTTAGGCAAAAAGTAAGGGAACTTGTGACACATTCTTTGCATTTCATTTATTGGACATCTTCCCTCATTTTGCAGCTCACGTGAATCCCTTCAAAAAAGAGGTCATTTTCCATTTCATAAATGAGAAATGTGTATATGATATTGACAAATATCAGATGGCTGGTATTCTGTAATGAAATTTAAAGAATTCTAGCAAACAAAATAAAAATAAAAATAAAGAAATCTTAGTGTAATAAAAATAAAAATACATGGTATCCTTTTTTGTAATTTTCTTTTTTTTTTTTTAATATTATTATTATTTTGATGGGTATATCCTTTCTAATTTTCTCTCAATGAAATCTTAGTGTAATAATGTTTGTTATCTACCATGTAATAAAACTCATGAAATCATAGAGCAGTTCTTGATGTATTTCATTTCCGGTTTTGCTTTTGTCATCAGACTTGGGAAAATGTTCCGAGCTTCTAGCCAAGTATACTGCCAAAAAGGCAAGGTGCAAGAACAAACAGATGCGGCCAAATGGGTGGTTCAACATAACAACAAGACTAGCTCAAACACCAGGGGCAGATTAATCAGAAACAAATATTTTGGCTCCACTATCCAAGACTGTGGAGCAATATTACCACTTCTAAAACCAAAGGCAGGGAAGTCATGTAAATGAATAGTGCAAATTCAAAATTGTTGAGGATTTCAGTTTAATATTTCATAAAACAACTGAGGATGGAAGGCTTTGATCCTAACAGATGAGTGATGAAAAGTTGTGGGGGTAGATGCAGCCTTCAGGCTTTGGTATAAACAGATTCTGCTCAAGTACATTCATAGAACTGAGAGATTTTGAGCCAAAGTTCAATGTTTCAGAAACTACAAAATCACCACTAAATAAGTCCTGAAATCTCATATCTGTGGTTAATATATAGTCATCAAATAAGGAGTAGAAATGAGAGGGTACCTGAGAAGCAAGGAGAACAGCATCTTTATCCAGATAGAGTGTGAAGTGACTGGTGAGGCTGAAACTCCCAGTGAGCCACCTTCCAGCAGGAACATAGAGCTGAGATCCCCCATCAGAAGCATACTGACTCAGGCGACTGATTGCAGACTGAAAGGCCTTTGTGTTGGATGTCTTTCCATCCCCAACACCACCAAAATCTGTCAATGAAGCACTGTGTGCCCTGCAGTTTATAGCATTGTACTCAAAGGAAGTGGTCACAATCTTGGCTTTTCTGCTCTCAGCACTCTCTGAACTCAACAGTGCCACAAGAAGGACAGCAAAAACTATGCTAATCATCTGCACAAACAAAGCATCCATGAAAAAAAATTGTTAGAAAAATGAAGGTAAAGATGGCTCTAGTAAACTTGCTAAGGGGTTTTCTTGCAGAAGCTCTAAGCATATGCAGTGAAGTTGTGCATATACAAGAACAGTATCTCAGAATGCTAGTTAGAGTGGATAGAATAATAGAGGAGGGAAAAGGGTCTCACTTGTACCCTCATGTGAGTTTTCCGCAAGAGCTCCATCCTAAGTAAAAGCCCTTTGGAATTTGTTTTTGGTATATTTGGAGAGTGAAGCTATGTGAAGTATTTATAGTGGAAGTTCAGTTATGGCAATAGGTCCATTAGTTCCTAAAAGTTATGGAGTATATACTACATGAGCTTTTTGTCATTCTTAAATCACGCATACCCTCCTATCTATAAAGTTACTGCTATTTCTATGCGTATGAAAGAAGTAATTATCTTTAGGAGGCATAAAATACAAAAGGAATGAAAGTCGAGTGCAAGTCTTAAAGTCTTAGTTGTTACTTGAAGCAAAATTTGTGTATGACATCATTCTTTCTCCAAATTCATGAGTGCATTTCATTTAATTTTCTTTCTGCTTTGAAGGTTTTTTCTCAAACAAAATTTGTTAAGGAATACAGCAATCAGCGTCAGTGAATGTTCCCCATCGTTTCAAGTAGACATAAATTCAATAAAACTATAAACCGTTCATATCCCTGCATTTACAGTTGTCTTTTTTTTTTTTTTTTTAACTAATTGATGAAACGCTTAGTAATGAATATATGATTTCAAATATCTATGTTACGAGATTTGACTAGTATGAAATTAGTGACATTTGGAATGACGCTTAAAACTGTTTAATTTCTTGATTGGAATCTTTGACAAACATTCAGAGTCTCATGTCCAACACATTAATCAACCTTCAATTTTCTGGTCCTAAAAACTGTTTGTAATGAAGACACAAGTAAAATAAGGCATGTTGATTTTTTGAGTCTCCATTATTGCTCTGTCAAAACCATGCCTCATTTCAACATTTCTGCTGTTACATTTGCCGTGACATGTTAACTGTACATGGTCATTATTTCCATACTAGAATGTCATCTTCCTATTTTATGGTGCCCACAGGTTCATAGTTCACACACCTATATTAAATGTATAGTAAATGCCGTAACATATACTTTTGTACGGTCACATTCTCTCTTTGCTTAGCAAGGGAAGAAACTATAGGCAATGAACCGGCCAACCGCTCATACTTCTTTTTCACATTGATTGTAATATGAATTATAGTAGAGATAAATACATAAGCAATTTAAATAGGTGAAATTTTCAAAAAGATTTTAAAATTTTGTGTCTAAAACGGAGAGTGAAGGCAGAGCAAAACTAATTTTAGAGAGTTCTGCTCTGCGTAATTTGGGTTTGGGATGAAGTTGGTAGTGGTTTACTAATTGGACTTTCGAGGAGGGGCATGCATTTGTGTATGGACAAAATTTAATGTAGACATATATGCTATACATGATAGATCTTATTTAAGTAATTTAATGTGCTGCACCAAATTAAGTGCACAGAAGGGGAAATTGTAGTAATCAATCAGAATATATATATTATATATACTGGAGTATCGTGCTGGAATATAGTTAACGGGACCTAGAGGGCCCAGAAGGTTTCCCTTTATTGGAGTTCTCACTTCTCACTATTTGGTCTCGTGAGTGCCACCCCCACCATTGCCGACCCACTTCACGGGTGGAGAAATCTTGTTGAGGTCTCAATCTCAAATCCCCCCTCTTATTCTTGAGCAGTAAAGCAAATTTCATAAGGATATACCATAATGTATAAAATATAAAAATTGAAGCAGCTTTTTGCATATTTTAATTTGATTTTTTGATATCTGTTTTCATTATATTGTAATGACTTCTCACAATCCTTTTATTTTAGTCTAGTTTCACTAGTTAAGTCCGGTGGCTGGCATTGGTAGCACTTCTTAGCAGTTAAACATAATACCAAGATTTGATATAGTTTCTATATTTCAATGAGGAAAAGCAGATGATTTTTTTACTAGTAACTAGTTTCCTGTTTCTTTCTTTCTCTAGTGATTGCTTGATTGGCATTAGAATCTTCGCCTAAGGCCTGCAGTGTTTACTAAACTTGACGTCAACAATAGTTAATTAGTTATTATTCATTAGTAAATTTTTTGTGGGTATCCGCGTAAATTATTAGTATTGGAATACCTAATACTAACATATATAATTGAATTGTTTTCTTATTACGTAACGTAACGGCAGGGTATTTCTTTTTTCTTCTAGGCTTCTGGCCTGTAGCCGCAATTGTATGACTATGACATATAATTAACCTTGTCTGCTCCACTCACGAGTCACAAGAGCACTCATCGATGGCCATACTTTCAACAGTGGGCCTTTGTGGATGTGATTCAAAGACAAAGACACCTTTTCGCTTCAAAACCATCACGAGCCCATTCTGTTCCCTTTTCTAGATCGACTAGGTTGTAATAGAATATTGTGATAAAAAAAAATTGTAATAAAATATGCTTCTATACAGCCAGAGGATGGTTTTATGGTAGAGATCTAATAATGTGCTTATCTTTATGTTTAACTGTATTTGTAATGTGATGCGATAATACTTATGTTGTGAGATTTTTATTAAAGTTGTATAATTTTCAATGTTTAACTCCTTAGACTTGGACTCTTTTATGTCAACAACTTCTGATGTATTATACCCAAATTTTGCCTTCATTTATTAATTAATTAAACTTTTTTGACAAAAAATAAAGTTGTAATAAAACATATTTTTGTCCATTATAAGCCACAGACAAATATATTTACTTTCAGTTTAGTTCTTTTTGGTTCTTTTTTTATGTCGATCTATCATATATTTATTTATTTATTTTCATTGTGGTGCATTAATGTAGTTATTATTAATTTCGTTTTGGTACTTCATATATGTACTCACCTTCACTTGTCAGTCTCTTCTTTTTTCAATTCGTACTTCCACTTACAGAAGAATAGACGAACCAAATTATAAATAAATAAAGGTTTGTTTGGTTTAACTTTTAGAATAAGATTCTTTGGAAGAAGATCTTTTAAAAGAAGATTTTTTAGAAGAATTATTTTTTAAAAAAATAATTTTTATTTGGTTTGAATATATCAAAAGTAAGTTTAGGAGAATGAGTTTTGTCTGGATAGAATGAAATAATATTATTTTTTAGTTATTAATATGAGAATAATAGTAAGATTCCTTTTCAAAAGGTCTTTTTCTAAAATAAAAAATAACTTCAAAAATACTTCTTTCAAAAGGCCTTTTGAAAAAAGTTAAACTAAATATTACTATTTATTGTACAAAATTATTTTCCTTCTCCTAGAAGACCTTCCAGGAGAAGCAAATTCCAATCCAAACGGGCACTAAGTGAGTACATTTTTTGCGGGGTAAAAAAATAATAAAAGAAATTGAAGGAGTAAATCAATTTCTTTTTTTGAAAGAACATTTGACATTAAAGCAATAATTTACTCTTTGAAAATGATAACATTTATTTGTCTCTTTCAAGAAGCAACCTGGCCTCTAGGATTGGGTGGTTGAAAAGAGAAACACATGAACTGGGTTGGGTAGAGATGATTAAACAACAAGAAATCTTGGTCGTTAGTGGAGCCGACAAAACTTTCCCTAATCCTATCACCTTAACACATTTAAGATTCTCATGTAAGGTTTATTTTATCATATGTCGTTGTCATGCTAGGGAAAGTGGCAAGGCATTGGAGTTCTGTTGAGGATTTTCATCAAATATGGTTGGCTGCTTTTTGCTTGTGGCTAATTATCATTATTATTTTATTAGGTTAATTATATTTTACTCCTCTGCAATATAAGTTATGTGTACTTTAACTTCTATATTTTAAAAATATATAAATTGACACCCTACATTTTTCTGAATATGCATTTTATCCAAACTGTTAATTTTTCAATCAATTTTTCCATCATTTCAAAAAAGTGTAGGATATACATTTAAAAAAATTTAGAAGATCGATTTACACATAACCCAAGATTTAGAGGGGTATGATACACTTAATTTAAGTAAAATGTATATTCAAAAAAATGTAGGATATTGATTTACATATTTTTAAAATATAGGCGTTAAAGTGCACATGATTTATAATGCAAAGAGATAATATGCAATTAATCCTTACTATTATTATGTTTAAAGAAACAGGCTTGGGTTGGGAGTCATACGAAGTTAGTGCATCTCATTTGGCTACAATCATGTGTCTCTCTAGTGAACTGTGATGATGAAGAAGCTTATCAAATGGAATAACTTGGGGCACTTCTATTTTTGGCTTTTGGTTATTTTTTCTTTTCTGTATCTTTTCAAAAGTGTGCTCGTGACTTCTTGTTTTGGCGCCTCGTGGAGTATATACAATCCTCGAGTTAAAGAATGGGGAAACTACAAGACATATTTAAGATGAAAGTTTAAAAAATATACTTATCTTCCTATATGAATGGACATTATTGTTTGATAGCTATAATTAGCCAACCTAACAAAAACCCAAGAAGATAACTTTAGTGGATACGATGAGGAGTTCCAGTCAGGAAAATTGGCGCATAATTAAGGACTTTATCTACTCTTTATTATCAAATAAAAAATTAAACTATGTTAGGTGTGCTAATATGTTTTAGATTGATGGGCTCAATGATGCTAGTGTCTAATTGAGCTTAGCTTCTGTTTGCTTTGCTCCTCTCCTTGGAGAGAGTATTTGAGCCTGATTCATCACTGACTTACCCCCCCCCCCAAAAAAAAAAACCAAAAAAAAAAAAAACAATCTACAACTTAAGTTTGGATAAGATTTTAACTCATATGAACAAATTTAAACTATAGTACTGAAATTCATAAATGTACTGCATATTTGCATCCTATCGAAGTTCGAATTTATAAAAACTTAATTTTGATAGTATATGCATATATTTTTCGATAGGTAGCAACAAGGCTCAACAACCCGAGAAATAGGGTGAGCAAAGTCAGAAACAAAGCAACAAACAAACAAAAGAGCCATAAAGCTCTCAACAAACTAACTGCCTATGCTACTAAATAGCCACCTATCTGCGCCGAATCAAAAATAGCACCATGATCAGGATCTGCAACAGCAATGTTATCTGTTATTGAGCCTCAAACTGTACTCCATAATATCATCTATTCACCATCTCTGAATGTGTCAAGATTATCGCCACGCCTTGTAGTCAAAGTATAAATGAGTTGAACATATTTATAAAAATATTACAAATTCTTTCAACAAAATAATAGCCCGAAAATAGTGATAGTATAAGCAGTCTCTATACAATGGGATTCAGTCAAATTTTAACTCATTAAACAACACCAAATTGCAAACTATGTGATAGAAACTTCAATCTAATCAAGTAATTGATATATGATGAATCTGGGAAATGAGTATGAAAGTATTATGTTCTGTATATGATGAAAATCAAGTATAATGAGTAAAATATGAGAAGAGAAGAATGGGCTAAAACTTTACAGAGAAAGAGATTGAGTTCAGAGAAAAAGCTCTAAATGAACTAATATTTACTCAGATGATTACAATTTACTTTCCCATTACAAATTACAGTAGTCATTTAGACTTATTTATACTTAACAAAATAACTAACTCAACTAATAGAATAATAAGATATATCACTTTGGCTAGAGAATTCATTGTTGAGCTCCCTAGCTTACGAGACTACAGCGAATTTGGTCAAACTTACCATATTTTGTGGAGAATATAGCTATCCTTCCATTCGTAGAAATATTCAAGTAGCTCCACAATGTTAATCATTCCAATAATCTGCATAACAGCCACTGTTACCTACCAATCAATACCTTCAGAGCCATAAACGTAAGCAGAAAAAAGTTACTACTGAAAGAAGAAGAAGAAGAAAATGGCATTAGATCTTCATGTAATTAAGGCCTTACTTTGGCTCTCATGATGCCATTCTTTCAACTTTTCATGGCCCCAGCCAAAGATGGAGTTAGTGTCTCCCTAGTATCAGCTCCAAAAAAGGTTGCAACTTGAAATCATGAAAGGCAGACCAATCTCATGATTGATAATTATCTATGTCATGCCTCACTTGGTGATGGATTAGCCATAAACACCTTGTCCAAGTCACGTGTTCTTCTGTGTGTTTCTTATTGTGACACATCACGCATTGCCTCGCGTGAACAAAAGCCCAAGTCGGTCTTTGATTGTTGGATTTGAGATTGAAGACAAGTTTAGCATGGATCAAGTTCATGAATGCTTATTTGCAACTTTTTTCATATTTTTTTGTTGAAAAAAATTGTTGTACCTGGAATAGGTATTATCTATTTGGGCACTAAGAGAACCCTGCTAGGCTAATGAATGAAACTCCTTGTAAGGATTTGGCACCGCAAATGGAAATTCTGGCCCACTTATCAATTTGGGGTCCCCACTTCACTCTGGGATGGGCTTCCATCATGGAGACTTTGCAAGATATGTCAACGTATTGGCCCAAGAAAGGGGAGTAAAAGCGGGATGCATAAACTTCAAGCCTAAATCCCATTAAACAAAAAGGTAAAATAAAATGCGCCTAAACCCCGAATAAAAAAGGTGCAAGCCTGTTAACCAAGCAAAAACCAGATTCAAGCCCTCAAGCATTAGCAAGGTGATCCCAAATATTGGTAATAGTAATATACTAATAATAAAAAATAGATATTAGTTTTGATATAATGTTAGCATAAAAGTTTTATACTATTATATAATTATATGCTACTATGTGTGAGAGATTTTTGAGATAATAGAAGTGAGATTTAAACACTTTTGCTCATGTGATAATACATAATTGGATATTTGTATAAAATATATTTATACTAATAGTGCATTAAAATTAAATTTTAAAATATACTGGAAAATAAGAATGTTGTAAAATTTTATAGACTAATGTAATATAGGTAATAACTTTTAAATAGATAAAGAGTTTAATTTCTATGTATTAACAATGTAAAATTTTTTTATATTGTCAACTAATAGAATTGTAAGAAAATATCAAATCATGGTAGGTGGTTATCATGCTGAGTAATTATTTAGTATGATTTGATATTTTCTTGTAATTTTATTAATTGATAATATAAAATTATTTTACAATGTCAGTACATATAAATTAAACTCAGAAATTTAATTGTTATACACTGATAGTGTAAACCCAATTTACATGATCAACCTAATCAAAATGTGACACATCATTTGATAGTGGATGTAGGCAGTTACTATAACTATCACACGGTAGTGGAATTTTTGATTAATTTTGAGCCAAATGATGTGTTACATTTTAATTGGCTATTCGTGTAAGCTGGATTTACACTTCCAATTTATAACAATTAAACTCTTAATTAATATAATTATTAAATATAAATTTAGAATATGGGAGTTGCAATATACTACAAATTTATAAGTTTTTAATTAATGACAGTTTAGGAAAGTCATGAATAAATACAAAAAATGAGGAGTGACAATCGGCAATTCCCCTAATCTTAACAATAAAATACTATAAGATAAATTGCTCTCAACTTTCATTGTTAATTTTGTCATCTACTAATTGATTCAAATGTGGCAACAACTATTAAAATTATGAAATAAAACTAACAACCAGTCAACCACAAATTGTGTTTGTACATAAGAGGTATATTGCAGTGACCTATATCTATTTTGTGGCATTTAGGGATGGTAATGGAGCAGGACGGAGGTGGGGAGTACTCCACTACTTAGCCCACACTTCTAGAGTTCTCCCCATCTCTATTCCCCACGATGGGGGAAATTCCTCCTTATTCCTGCTTCCCATGGGTTCCATCTACCCAACAAGAATCCACGGATATTTCCAAAATAATGTTAAAAAATAACTTTAAAATAATAATATAAAATTAATCCAAATCTTAAACTCATAATTTTAAATTATTTTCACCAAATTTTTAAATTTTAAATTGAGTCATAATTATCAATCTATCACAAGAATATTATAATAAATAACAATGAATGTGTGACATTGTGAGAGAGCAAGCAAATTAGGATTGTATTTTTTACTTTATATTAAAAATATAATAAATATCAATTTTATATGTAAAATTATTAATATACTCTTAGGATGGATATTCCCATAGGGCGGGAGGCATAATTCTCATCCGCACAGGAAAAAAATCCCTACGTTCAAATCCCCATCAATAGTTATCCCTATGGATATCTCCATCTATAGATCTCTGTTGTCATTTCTAGTGGCATTTATGGTGATTTTAAAGTCTAAACAATGACTAAGGGTATGCACGGGTCAGGTCGGGTTTAGGGGAAAAAAATACCCAAACCAATCAAACATACTTGGGTCGAGTTTTTGGCTTTTGTTACTCCCAACTCGAACCAACCCAATTCGAACACTTTTGGGTTGGACTGAGTTGAGTATTCGGGTATTAATCCCGTCTTTCGCCTCCCCTTTTCCTTCTTCCTCTTCCCTTTCCCTTCACCCGTGTACTTCAATTTCTTCCCTCTCATCAATATTCCTGCTTTGGTTTGTTGTTGTAGTGCAAAGGAGATTCTATCTTTAGAATCTGTTTGATTGTTTGATCATTCTATGTGGAGTTTAATAATTCTTATAAAGGTAATTTTAATTTTATTTATTACATTTAACTTTTAATTTGTTCATTTAGTTGATATGCACAATAATATTTTTCTATGAGTTTATTATGTTTTAAAAATTTTTAAGAAAATGATAACAATTTGTAATAAATTTTCTTAAGTTAACTTTTAAAAAAATTTAATAGAATATTTAGAATAATAAGTTAGTATTTTTTTTAGAAAATTACTAGGATATATTTAGGCATTAATTTAAAAATATATTTAGAATCTTAATTTTTTTCATTTATTTTTTAAAAATTATTGTGTTAAAAAATATTTTATTTCTATATATTTGTTTTTCTTATTTAAAGATTGGAATTTATAAAAATTTATAAGACCACATATATTATAATATAAATTATTATAACCCTAGTAACATTTTATTTTTTGACATGTTGATTTATATAATATTTTCAAAGTTTTTTGGTATGTGTAACAAGTAAATTTTAATTTATATTACTGAAAAATAAATTAGTAAGAAGTTAAATAAAATAATTATCTAAACAATTTAACAATTAACTTTTTTTTGTTTACAGATGGCATATAGCTCTTCTTCTTCCTCACGCGTCATTCGTCCCGGGCCAGAAGATGCATAATTGTTGACAATGCAAGAAATACATATTTCACAGTATATTTGGAATGGACATCTTGATCGGGTATTAGTTGTTAGAGGAAAATCTTCTGTTTGTAATCGGGGCGAGCAAATTCCTGTGGAGATTATTTCGTAATTGGAGCAGGCAGGATTTCTTGAAGTTACAAAACTCGAATTTTTTCAAATTGAGCACATATTGATATCTGCTTTAGTAGAGCGTTGGAGACCGGAGACACATACATTTCATTTGTCTCTGGCAGAATGCATGATTACGCTGCAAGATATTGCAATTCAAACATGTCTTCGTATTGATGGAATGCCAGTTTCTGGCAATATTTCTGGTCCGTGGCAACCCATTATCTAGCAACTACTAGGCATAACTCCCCCGCAGAATGCTTTTCATGGTCATCGATTGAAAATTGGGTGGTTAAATACTCATTTCAATGATATAAATGATCATAATGGCAATGAGGTCCAGATTCAACGATTCGTTTGAGCAGTATTTTGCGGTTGATGGGGTTACTTCTATTTCCAAATCATTTTGAAAAATTTGTACCTTTAAGACTTCTACCATTTTTAGAGGATTTTGCCTTTGTTGGACAGTATAGTTGGGGATCAGCTGTGCTTTCTTATTTATATCACGAGCTTTGCAAGTGTACAGATTATAATCGGTGTGAGATTAGAGGCATGGCTATGTTGGTTCAACTATGGGCATGGGATAGATTCCTGTCAATTGCCCCAACTCCTTCAGTAGAGATCGCCAATAACCCATACGGTGCTCGGTATGACTTTTTTCCCTTTTTTTTTTAGTAATAAGTCTTCTGTTTAAATAATCGTTGCATGTTTATAATATTTGGTTGAATATGTGAGATAACAGATGGATAGGTGGTAGGACTTTTGTGGCCGTATGACAAAACTTGCCATATTGTCATCACAAACTTGATCGTTTAAAACGAAAAGATGTAAGAATGTCTTATTGATGCCTCTACAATTTTGATCATTTTAACTCTATAAAATATTTAACATTCATTATTATTATTATTATTATTATTGTTATTATTTGACAGATTATATGGGAATCCTATCTTGAAATTTATGGGTCACTTCCACATATATGCCTTGAGGGGTCTCACGTTTGGAGAGCTATTGTGCCACTTATATTTTTTTCATATCGTAGAGTGGCATTAACCGGATTGGGTGATGCGTTAATTTGGCCTACAACAAGGTATTCCGGACCCACCGCATCAACCTGAACAACTCCATGATCTTACTCTACGCGGCAAGGAAAGTGATAATTGGATGCTCTTATACGCTTCGGTTATCCAAATATGGAATGAGAGGGCACAATATGTGATAATTAGCGACTAACAGATGGGGTTATTAAGTGAGAATGACTCCCACATGAGGTGGTATTCAAGGCACACTCGTTGTTGGATCAGTAGGGATGCTATATGCAGAGGGCAAATATTAAGCATTATTACTTTTTCTTGATTAAACTAATTGTGTTATTGGTACTGATATATAATGTTTGCGTATATAATGTTTTGTGTCCTCTTGAATAGCACAATCAATTAGAGCTGATGCATCATTTATCCTCCATCAACGACTCAGCCTTTCAATGGAGGATATTAGAGTCGTAACAGCAGAGTTATTACAGTAGTTTGAGGAACTATACAAGATCACTGAACCTGCAAAAGCTCAAGTTCAACAACAGTCTTTTCCACAACCTAATGTGAATTTGGCAATACCTCTGGGTTGGGTGGAAGGCTAGGGACTTCAACGGCGCAGAAGGCGAGAGGGAACAGAGGCTCATACCTTTCCTCCACTTCCTGAGCGTGGTCACGGTCAATATTATGTTCCGTCGGCATCATCAGCCAACCCGATGGATTTAACTCTTGAAAGAAGTTATTATTGGCCACCTCAGCCTCAAACAACAGCAGGAGCATCCTTTTCCCATGCTACATATAACTCATATGGTCTAGATAAGGCGTACGTCCCTTCTGCACCAAGTCCATCACAATTTACACCCCTTGCATATATGCCCCTAGAGTTTACACCTAATGCACCTATAGGGTTTATGGATTTCTTATCATATGAAACCTTTTACACTCCACGTGATATGAATGTTGTTTCTCCATAGGGTATTGACTTGAATGAAAATTTTTTATCTGTAGTTAACCCTAAGGATGATGCGGCTGATATAAGAAGAAACTTGTATCGTAGAGTGAGAGATAGGCGACGTCGTTGTATATTATCGCCTAACTCTCTGCATGATTGATTATAGATATATTTTCTTGTTTATTAAAGATGGATTATTTGTGCAAATGTTGGGGAAAAAAAAGTATGTGTATCGTGTAAATTATGTAAATTATTAAAGATGCATTTAACTTTCTTATTCCTTAAATTATTTACTATAAAAGTTAAATGTATAAGTTAATAATCTTAATTTGAGTATAGTTTAGAGTTTAATTAAAGGTATTTCAGAGAATGATTACAAAATAAGGTAATAATGGCAAGAAAATAATTAACCATTTGGCATCAAAGTTATTGTTCTTCAAATTTAAATGGAAGCACACCAAATTCGGTACAATTTAAATATCTTCATCATTTACAGTGTCAGTATCGTGCTGGGAGCTTTGATTTCCAGTGAGATAAGGGTAAAGATGTCGATTATGACCTTCCCTTTTACATATTCCATATTGTTGCCTTCGCTGCGACTCTCTTAAATCCATCTCATTCCTTATGCGTGTGGACTTTGGCCTGCCTTTAGCACGAAGGGTTAGCGGATTTGGAACCAATGTCCAGCCAGATGTAGCTGCGATGCAATCCTCATTGTCAATTGGCCACCACTGTCCACTATATGCATTGACAATATTTTGAATGGAATAAACAGGATCAACTAAATTGTAAAAGCCTAAACTCACAGTAGCACTAGCAGTAATGGCATGAGAGCATAGATATTTATATACCTAAAATTTTCCACATTGGAAGGTACCTCTCCTTAAGTTTACGGCCCATGTATGACCACCACTTTGTGTCACAAGGTTGAATGCCTCTTCAACCTCAAATCCTGTGATCTCTATATCATATCTGTGAACTTGGTGGGAATAAGCATCCTCTTCATTCTTCCTAATAGCATCGATTAACTTCTTGCAAAACCTATTCCAGCACTCAATTCTGCCCTAGCCTCTGCACCTCTTTGTACAAAGGACTCTACCATCCTTCTGTATGTGCACTTAACCAATGCAGTTATTGGCAGATTTCTAGCACTTTTTACGACTTTATTCATAGTTTCTGATAAATTTGTTGTCATATGCCCACATCTACATCCTCCTATGTCATGCCTGACTCCATTTCTCCTTTGGTATACTATCAATCCATCTTTGAATTTCAGGACTAGTTTGGCGAAATTTTTCCAAATTCCTATCAAACCGATGCATACAAGTTGTATACCCTACATTATCACAAATTAAATGTCAATATTTGAAAAGAAACAAAATTCATATATATAATATTAAAATTATGAAAATGTACTTCTTACCAAGTTTCAATAGGTCTTGGTTCAATTTTGTATTCTTGAACTTGTGGTTAAAATTGCTAGTAATATGATGAATACAGTACACATGATACGCATATGGAGGTTGCTAGCCGAGATTTTCATTTGCCACAGCTCTTTTTATACTTGCATGCCTATCAGAGATAAGGCACAAACTTTGTTTTCTTGTTACATATTGCCCGATATTTCCTAAGGACCAAGACCAAGCGTCTAAGGTTTCTTCTTCGAAATAGCAAAAGCGATTAGTAAAACGCAACTGTTGCCATCTTGTGTAGTGGCAATTAAGAGTGTACCTCGATACTTTCATTATAGAAATGGGCCATCAACTTGTATAATGGGTTTACAAAAATTGAAAGCATCGCAACATTGTTTGAATGTCCAAAATACTTGATGAAATGTACGAAACTGAGTATCTACCTGATTATTGATAATAAATTCAGTTGTCTCTATTTTGTAAACAAAACCTGGTGCAAATATCTGCATATATGTAAGCCATGTAGGAAGCATTGCAAATGATTCATCCCAGTCACCAAACACATTTGCTATTGCCTTTTGCTTAGCCTTCAAAGCCTTCCGGTATGATACTTGAAATCCATATTGACTACTAATTCTTTCTCTAATCAAGGAAATTGGAATTGATGGTTCCAATTTAACCAACCTTGTCATAAATTAAGCAATCAAACTTTTATCAATAATAAAAGTTAACAACCATAAAGTGCATAATTCAAAAATAGTTTAGTGATGCACCTAATATATTTGCGTAGATAAAATTTGAATCTAATTTGCAATGATCTTGAGATAGCATAGGATTAAGACAAATGTGATGATGACCCCATTTAGTGACTTGCCACTTTTTTGTCTTCTTTCCTAAAATTGCCCTTATTCGCCAGGGACAACCTTCTTTGTGTCTTATGCACTTCGTGTGGAAAATTCTCAGTGTTGATTCGACTACAATATATGTTTGATGGACCTTCATAGAGTAATGTCTAACAGCCATTTGTATAGCTTCTTTGCTATCAAATCGTAAACCAACATATAGCTCTTCTCCAACATGCCAAGAACCAGTCACATCCAACTTGAAAAATTCATCTGTCTCTTGATCAGGGTGGTCCCAATTGATATAATTATAATGTGGAGACGCACTCCAGAATGGAAACTTCATCAAATGTGTTACACTTATAAAAATATCATCAAATCATGAAAAAGGTTCTATTAAAATCAGAATATATTTAAATAATTATTCGAAAACTAACCATCTTATCGTGAAAGTTGCTCTCTAATATGCAATGATAATGCAATAGGAGAAACTGCAATAGCCAGAGAATCCAATTCAGTCTCCGACTAAGAAGAATCGCTATTAGGAATTTCGCATTCATCATCTTCATTTTCATCTAAGGATAGATCTCTGATGTAATCTTCATCTTCAAATGCATCCATAGAGTGATTAAAATGGGCAATAGGCATGAATGAATTGCTTGCAACATCAATCTCAGCATATAATTCGATGATTGTCAAAAGAGACTATTGCTCACAGGTGCTAATCATACAATCAACATCATCATCATCATCAACTATTTCAAGAGCAATATATGTACTACTATATCGAGAAATTGGAAATCTATAAGTGAGACTTGAAATTGTTTGCTGAGAATGGAGTTTCAATTTGGTGGTAACCTTTTTCTTTAATGCATTATAACTTACACCTTTCTCTATTTTGATTAATCTTTTATCACTTTCAAAAGTACATCCTTGTGACCCATTGAATTTTCTACCATTCCAGTATATAAATACATTAAATATACCCATTTTCTTGTAATAAATTAAAAAAATAATATTATAAAATAAGTTGACAAAAAAAAAATAAAAACTAAAAAAATTCAAAGACTACCAGAGTAACAAAAAAAAATTGAGAAATAAAAAAACTCAAGACACTACAAAGAAAATAAAAAGAATCTAAAGAAACTAAAAATTGAAGAATTTAAAACTGCAAAAAGAAATAAAATATATAAAAACTGAAAAGCTAAAAAATTGGGAGATTATAGAGAGCAAAATAAAAAATATATAGAAGCTGAAAAACTAATAGTGAAGAGTCTGAATGCAAGTTAAGATCGAAGTGTATGAATTAGCCCAGACCCTCATATAAATAGCAGATGGATGGTGCAACTCCGTTCAATGCCACCTGTTTTACCGTGTTTCCCTGTGACAGAAATGAGTGGTTCCTATTGGTTGGCACAGTCTAAACCAGCGCCACTCTTCTGACGGAATCTCTGCGAAAGGAGTGGCGCCACTCAATCCAGCGCCACCCTCGTGGTGTCACTTCGCGGTCACATTGCAACAGGTTGGTGTAGCTTCAGATGGCGCCATCCCTCCCGTGCCCGAGCTGTCCCATCGTCGTCAGGCTAGGGGCGCATGATGAATTGGCACCATGCAACAAGTCCAAATTCAGCGTGGCAAAAAGAACCACAGACAAGCAAAATGTTTCTAACCTACTACAGATTGGTATTTTGTTTGTAATAGTACCATAGTTCGGTCAAAAAGCCGAACAAATGATATAGAATTGAAGGCTCAAGAACGCTCTCCATAAAAAGAGAAGAGCAATACAAAAAAAGAAAAATATATACATAAAAAAAGGAAGACAGAATTACAGTCAACAAGAAGAAAAAGGGCATAATCACAATGGGAAGGCAGCCCTTGAAGAAAAAATTAACAAGTTCAACAACTCATATTTAACACACTTACAATAAAATTAATTTGATCCAAATGTGTTATAAAAAATTTGGCAGGACTTACTTTTATTATGGATATATATGTTTAAATATGAGTTATTAAATTTGTATTCATAGAAAAACCTCTCGCCCTTCAATCATACTACTTGAACACATATACTTATCAAAAAATAAAAATGATATGGAATATTCGAACCTGCCTCTAAATACTCACCCATTTTCTCCTTTTGATTGCTCGTCTATCTCATTAATATTTGAGATTATGTAGATTGTAGACTAGACTTAAGTAACCTTTGATAGTGTCCTTCTCATTTTGTTGTCAACAGTAGTTATGAACTAACTTTCTTAAAAGCTTAAACCTTTAGTTCTAACACACCCTTTTATGTAACAGTCTTACTAGGTTTGAAAATTGCTTTCTCAAGCAAAAGTTCATTGGATTTGAAGTTTAGTTAATATACAAACCTATCGTCCCTTATATTAAAATTTAATTTTCATTTGAAAGATCAATGGAAGCAACGGGGATTAAACTATGGACTACTTTTTCTTTTCTTTTTAGCTAAATAGATTACGTAATTAGTTAAAAAGATATAATTCCATAACATAAACGTACAAACTCTCTCAAGAGCTTAAATAGATGCACATTAGCGACTTTATATCCAACATTGGATGTCTCAGGAAAATTCCACAGAAGATATATTTGATCCCAAAAATCGACACACAATGCTAATATTTAAACGATGTATAAGCCACAGCTAGCCTAAATTGACAATCTGAAAAACTGATATTAAAAAAGTGTTTGTTATTAATTTAATGCAAAATTATATATCAATTTGCGAGTTTATCTCCTATTTAATAATTAATGTATTATGTTCTATACTGTGTACATTTTTTTTTTTTTTTTTTTGTATTTTCGTTTGATTTAGCTTAGTTCAACATTAGCAGGGCAAAATTCCCCACTAATTCTAATAACCATTAGCAGAGGATTTTCCACTGTGACTGTTATCAAAAAAATTCTTTTTTTCGACATTAACAGCAAAAAATCTCTCACAAATTGTTCTTAAAATTAGTGGGGGAAAATCCCTCCCTGCAAGAACACAAATTTCTTTGTTTTATTTATGTATTTTCATTTGATTTAGCAGTGGAATATCTATCTGTAACTATTGAGCAAGTTTTTCAACATTAACGGAGGAAAATCTCATGCTAATTCTAACAACTATTAGCGGGGGTTTTTCACCACTAATGTATGAAATAAACAGATGGTTCTCAGAGTTAGCGAAAGTTCCACCTTTTTTTTGCTCGAATTTGTGCATGTCCTTAGCCGTAAATTTCCCGCCACAAATCGCTTTTCTTGATTCCTTTTTTTTACTTTGTCCATTGAGGCAAAAATCCACCTCAAATCCATCGGAAATTTGCGTGCACTCGAGTTCGCCGCAAAAAATCCGCTGCAAATACACGTTTTTCTTGTAGTATGGGGTTTGTACATGCACGCAAAGGTAGACATGGGCCCCCTCAGCTTATATCATCAGAAAACTATGGCATCTTGCCTCATGCATTATACTAGTATAACAAAGTTGCAGAAATTTATCAACACTAATATACTGTAATATTATTAAATATCATATTAATAATATGTTAAATTAGTGGATGATGATGCCGTGAGGAATTGGGAGGATTCCAAACTGAAAGAAAAAATTGTCTTTTATGCATGCGGTTACTTACTCACACAAATCCAAATGAAGTGCATCAAATATTCAAATTGATGAGACACAATAAAATGCAAAATGGGATCAATCGGTTCCAAATCTCGCAACAAACATTTGTTGACTTGTTGGGGTTGAATGGATTTATAACCATCGACGCCAATGGATCCATTCATAAATTCAAGACAAAGTTGGTATTAAAAGGTTCTCTGATTATTTTGATATTTGCCATAACTCTTGCAAACATAGTTTAGTTGCATTGGCTGCTCTAAAACGACGGAAAATGTATTGAAGAAATAAGTTTAAGTGAATCATTTTTTTAATTTTTACTTTTTTGGGTATGCTTTTTTCTTTTTACTGAGAATGTGAATAAGCTCAATGACTCTATCAAAAGGAGAAAGAATATCAAGTATATATGGACCTTCTTTTCTGAATATCCAAAGTCGATAATTATTTCATCATTATTAGATAAAAATATAAAATTACTAGCTAATATTTTATATGATATTTGCGAATCATATACATGCATTTGTGATTTAAGAAGTTTCTTATTCAATCACGACTGATGTTGCGCTGATACTTTAAAATAGTTATTGTATCCATATTTAATATGTGTCGTATCGGATATTTTACAGATATTTTTAAATACTTCTAATTATATTTTATAAATTTTTGCTTTATTTTTTAGGATTTTTATACTTATATAAATAGAAATTTTTAAGTAATCAATAAAAAAATATATTTTAATATATTGACAAGAATTATATTAATATTTAAATTATTATTTCTCTATTTTAATTTAAAATTTATATTTTTATGTTATTTTTTTACTAATTTTATATATCATATTATAACTATTTCATATCTTATAATTTTTAAATATTATCATATCCTTATATCTATATCGTATGATATGCGTATCTCATACCTTTATCCATGTTTCATACATCACAACCATAATATTAATTTTTTTTCATTTATTATCCCAGGCAATAACTGCCAATAACTATTGGAATGAGAACCAAAAAAATGAAAAAGAAGTTCAGAAATGTCATCGTCACGATGTTAAATGAGACAGTTTTGCCTACCAATTAATTGGCTGACTGTCATTAATCTAAAGCCAAGATGGACCATTGATTTGACGATTCCAAGTAGGACTTAAATAGACAATGCATCACTGCATGTACAGCCATGATTATGTTATTTCCGAAATTTGATTTACTATTTAAAATAACTTTTTTTTTTAAAAAAATATTGAGTGTATATATAAACACCTTCTTGGATTGGGTGGTTTTAATTGGATTTTGGATAAAATTTGATCCTTGACAAGTAATACATAATACTTTAGTGGCATTAATTGAGTGTGCGTAAAACTCTGGCCACTCCATAAATGTTATTACTTTTTTTGTTTGAGTATATCTGTCGGATTGATCAAAATAATATATTAACATATATATTAAAATAGAAAGAACATTTGGAATTGCTTCAAATGTAAGCCAATGAAATAATCTAATTAAACGATGACTGGGAAAATAAATGTAGTCTTCTCAACTTTTTTCAACTGATTAATCTACTGTCTACAATCAAAATCAACACGCACATTTGGTCATATAGGAGGAAATAAGTGGCAGAGAGCAAGAGGGAGAGGTCTTGCTCTTGCAAGAATTTCTCTCGACTTTTTGAAACATGAGTGAACTAGCGTCCACACGTATACGTCTGGAAAGTCAAAGATAGGATATGCAATGACATAAGTGGACGTCGCATGTAGTTATCCAGTTGCGTACAGTGCTGGACTATAAGTGAAACACTTCTTTGCACCTTACAAATTTGGCTGGAACTGAAATTAAAAGTTAGGTGAATATATTTTGAATAGAATATTATATTGATTTATATTTTATTTATTATTAGATGGATATAGATTTTACTTGGACTTTATTTACAATTTATCAAATAAATAATATGTGAGTTAGCATAACATTTAATATAAATTATGTTGACCAAATATTTCTCTGAAATTAGATATGGCTGTGAAATACAAAAATCCAAGAAAATAAAAAAAAAAAAATCACTTGGGCAAACAGATATAGAGTGTTCGAATTTGTCTATAAATATTTGTTACCGCACTCCCTTTCTTCTGTCGCTCTCATTTTTCTGATATGACTATTTCCTTTTTCTATTTGTTCACTTCAATCTCTCGTGTCTAATCTCTTGTCAGGCCTTTGTTCATTTACCCTAAATGAGGGCCTCAAAAAATCCAGTAAGAGATATTTTCTGGCCAAAATATGCATTCCACAAAGGTGAAGCCTCTCATCCTCGAACTGCAGCCAACCCACAGCGTGCACCCATCATGCCTACTATTAAAGGTGCTTTATGTCCACAACCATCAAATCCTCCTAGTTCTGCTTCCAATTGTGCTTCATCCCCTAGGACCGGTGGAACCCCGTTACCAAAGATGAAAGATATATTTGGCCGCAAAGCAGGGTGAAAACCATGAACCAAATCAACATTCTCACTTCTCAGCGTTACCGGATGGGAGTCTTTTCACCACTCAACAACGTGTCTTAATTAGTATACTCTTTTTTTTTTTTTTTACCCCAGTTATACATTATATACGAGCCAGATTTAGAATAGTTTATTATGTTATCGTGCGATCCATATAGCCGATCTCATCTAAGTGCACAGCATCAAGGGTTTGATAGTTATTGTATTCACTGTGTATAATAAGGTACAGCTGATGAAGTTGATTATGGAAGTACCAAGATTTTGTTTTATGTATGTTGTATTTAATTCTTTTTCTCTCTCCTCTCGTTCCTCTTACCATATGGTCTCTTTGTCAAGAAAATTTCTTCTGTGCCTTTGCAAGAATGATTTTCTCAGTCCACATGAGCTCACTGCTGTCGTCGCCGGCCGGCAGCCATGACTGGCCGGAGTTCGGAGTTGTCATCATCGGTGGCATTTGGACCACATTTTACCTTTTTTTTTTTTCTCTAATTATGTTTGTAAGATGTTTAATTGTTATTTATAAATTTTCTTTTCTTAATTTCTTAACCTTTGTGACGAGGAAAAGGGTTGTGGCCGGAGGTGGTCACCGGCGGCCATGCAAGTAGGAACACTGAAAAGAGATTTTTTTTTTTTTTTGACAGGACTGAAACAGACAGTAGGTTTAGGTGAATTGATCGATTTGATGCTGAGGCAAAGGTATAAAATATAATTAAGTGGGTCCCTGATATCTGACACTTAACTTGCATGAAAGATTCTCCTGTATGAGATTCCATGAGGCTGTGGTTGTGATAGAATTATTTTCGTGTTTAATTTTAAAGTTCCCCAACAATTTTGATAAATTTATTAATTTGATTATTTATAATATGATTTAAAATAAGCTAATACTTTTATTTATAATTCTAATTAATTAAATAATATTCCTTATTAATTGATAAGGAGCCTAACTAGCTAACTAATAGGGTTGGGTTGCAACAAAGTGATCATTAGAAAAAATTTTAAGAGCTCTTGAAATTGTGTTTATAATCAATCAAAATGTGATATTTTAGATAAAAATATAAGTTAGTGGTAATTCTTATCTTAAAATATTATTTTATTATTAATTCTGAGCATATTTATGTGATGTTCTATGATTACTAAATATTTCACTTAATAATTATGAGCATGTATTATTATTATTATTATTATTATTATTATTAGAAGATTTTGTTAATTAGCATATGCTTTTATAAAACTTAAAATAAAAACTACTTATTATTTTCAAAATATGCAATAATTCTTTTAAAAAATATACATTTAAAACACACGTTAAAAAAATTTAAATATTATACTTGATATGCATGTTCTCCATCCATATAGAAAGATTTTACTATTTCTTATTCTTTGTGAGATTGAGAGTGGCTCAGTTATCACTGGTAGCGATGGTTGAGGAGAGAAGAAAAAGAGTTATGATAGGTTAACTCATTTTGCATGAAACATCGTATTGATTCATATCCTATCCACCATTAGATGGGATGTGAACTCAGTTCAAGTGGGATTTGCCCTCTATCCTACAGTGAATAGAGTATAAATTGGTATAATATCCTATATAAAATGAATTCACCGAATATTTTTCAAAGAGAAAAGATTGTCACCCACATCAGAAATGGGGACTAGAAATTAAAATCTTTTCTATCATGGACGGATGAAAAAATAAATATTTCAGGAATTTAAAATAAATAATAAAATAAAAATTTAAGACTAATTACATCTAATTTTAATTTTGTATTTTTTAAATAATTATATAACTTTATTTGTAGTTGATAATAACACGTAAAAGTTTTTTATGTATATATTTCTTATAAAATAATAGTTTGTTATTTCTTATATATATATATATATATATATATATATATATATATATATATATATATATATATATAAGTTCTAAAATTTCAATAGTATTTACTATTAAATAGATGTAAGTTGCAATTTTGATATGAAATTATTACAAATTTTGTAAAATAATATTCATTTGGTTATAGATTATATGCAATATTATTAATTTAACCTTCCACATACTAGATTATACGCAGGAAGATCAAATTGTTTATAGAACTTAGAAAAAAATAAGTTCACGACCTAGATTTATTTTTCTAAATTCTAAATTAAAGTTATGGTATTTTGTCAAATAGTATGTGATCAAATCTATTTTACGATTTTAATTATATATTTAAATTTCAACGGGTACAAAATAGACCAAAAATTATTTTAGACTGAAATATAGGAAGAGGGGCCAGGACTCGCCGCCTATGTCCATCTTTGCTTTCCCTGATACTTTGTCTTCCCCAGGTCCAAGCTCATGTTACCGGATCGAATCCTAGCTCTAAGCTCTATTATGGTATGGGCCCGGGGATGGACAAATCGAAGCCATTCTTGTGAAATTTGTGTATCGGCCAGAGGTGACTTGATAAGGCTCAATACCTAGCTTCTTTATTATTGTTATTTTGAAAAAAAGAAAGAGTTAATTAAGATGGTCAAAAGATACCAACATAGGGTTGATTAAAATGATAAGTACTTTGCCCTCTTATCCAAGTATCTTGAACTCAAACTTTGGAAATGGAAAAAAATTTTGTTAAGAGATCTAAAACTCCTTTTGAAACCTCCACAAGTTGAGCCAAATTAACTGGGTGCAGAGCAAACAATGGTGGTTGAAATTCGAACCTCACCGAAAAGGTAAAGGGGGAAAAATGGGCTTGAACATCAGTGAAAATAATGCACACTGCCTTGGAGCCTTGAGGAACACTAAAAAGGGACTACAAAGATGAAGATTTCGAGGGACTCTTTGCTTGGCATTTCAATAGTACAATTTATATCTGGAGCTTCTCAATACTGAAGTTCATGAGTAGCCCTGCGAAAAAAAAAAAAAAAAAAAAAGTTCATGAGTAGAATGAGTCCTATTTTTGGATTTGTTAAAGACTTAAGTTTATGTTAAACGAAAATATATCTGATTCCTACCTCAGATAGCAGTTAGATTTCTTCATTTGTTGGATTTTCTCCTTGTATCATAATTGTACTGTGGATAATCAGTGGACTCCTATAAGCTACAAATTTTTTTTGTGGTCTGCACTTTTTTCTTTGGTTGTGTTATCGTAATTAGATTCAGATTGGTGTGCATACTTATTGCTCCAATCTAATTAAGGTCATTGTGCTGTAACAAAAAAATGGTAATTGTGAGTTTGTGCTATTACTCATTGTTGGCTGTGGAAACTGCTGATGATTGGTTCATTCATAAAGCATTCGTCACCATACCTTATTAATTAGGATACACTTCTTCAGGTTGGAGCAATGGTCTGTGGTTGCCACTATCAATGGGATATGTAATTACCCAAATACACTTAGAGAGGGAAGATATGCATGGAAGTGAAGATGGTCAGCGTTTTTAACATTCATGATTTATCACGTGCTTGTGCGAAATGTGTTTAGCTTGCTCCTTCGGCTACCTTTCGTCTAGTAATTGAGTTTACTTAGGTAGTTTTTCTATGCTGATTGAACTCTGGAACTAAAAGGAGCAAGAATTTGTTCTTCCACTTGTTACATGTGCCTATAAGTGCAGCACATTGTTCTAATTTCTCCGCCTAATTTTCCGTTTGCAGGAAAGCATCGCCTGTGGAGGAAATCATAACCATTGGAATCAAACCTGGCTGGAAAAAGGGAACAAAAATCACTTTCCAGGAGAGAGGAAATCAGCAACCAAATGTCATTTTCTGCAGATATTGTGTTTATTATTGATGAGAAACCTCATAGTACTGTGTTTATAGGAGATGGCAATGATTTGGCTGTGACGGAAGAGATATCACTTGTAGAAGCTGAAGAGGTTGTCCATGCAAATAATGTGATTCATTCCAACCATGAAGAGGTTGTCCCTGGGGAAGGTATGCCAACTCCGAAAGATCCTTCAAAGAGGGGTGACCTTAGGATGAAGTTCAACATACAAGTCCCAAACAAGGTTGATGCTGAAGCAGGAAACCTGAACTAAGAAATTTCGGGTGCCATAAATAACAGGCTACCAACCATTGCATAGTATATCATCCATGCAAATAAAACCCTAAAACATTAGATTAAGGATAGAAGCATTGCGCTTTTACGGTTTATACATTAACTTCTTGTGGTCGAAATATGTGCTGTTTAGTTAAATTGAGCTGTCTGAGCATGATAGTTTAGGAGTGAAGTATAATTTAAGGACCTTAGCTTCTATGCTTAAATCAATTTAGGATCTAAACTTTTTTATTTTTCAATCAAGGACCTCAAGTCATTTCTAGTCATTGAAAAAAATCTTATGTGGCAAATTGGAGTTATATGTCATATTAATATATAAATTATGCAATAACATGTAATCAAAGTAAAATTTATGATACCATTATTTAGTCTCTAAAATTAAACTTTTCCCTTCAAATTAAATTGCTCCCCCAAATTAAATTTTCTGTTTCTATTTTTTATAAAATATTAATTAATTAATTATTGTGTTTTAGAACCATTCCAACGCATGTAGAGAGAGCAAACGTATAGATACTCATCAACTCTATTTAGGCTATAGTTATTTTCGTTTGTCATGTACAATTTTATCAGTGGAGTCCTCGTTATTAAGAGTTTTCATCAATTTTTAAAGTAAATACAAATAAAAATTTCTAGAACTTTTTATTTTCTTAGTTATCAATATATGAAAAATAAAACATAAAAAGTAGTTGAAAATGAATATATATATATATATATATATATATATATATATATAAAACTTGAAAATATAAAATTAGTTCACTTTTTTTTTATAAATCATTGAAAGTGATATATATAGTTATTATTTTTTATTTTAACTTAAATAAAAATAAAGTATGAAAATATATAGTTGGCATTTTCTGATGCCTAGTTGGCTTTTTCTAGTGCCAAATATATGCCAAAAATTAAATTAATTACATTGAGCTCCTTAATTAAAATATTAAAAAGTTAAAACCCTTAAATTATTTTATACCCAAAGTTGGGATCCTTCTCTAATAGTTTTCTCGATAGTTATGTGATTGTGGTAATGAATTATCTCCATTGAGAAATTAAATACTGCTAAAAGAAGGCTAAAAACAAAGCAGGACGGCATTACAGAGATAACTTCTGGAAAAATAAAATATCAACTGTGGCGTTTTAATTGGTGATATATACAACAAAAGAGGAAGAGTGGGAAGGGAACAAGAAAAGGGATAGATTTATGACAAAAGAATCCAAACAGATGCCGGAGGAGGAGCTATACCAAACCAACCTCTAGTAAGTTGCAAAGTACACAGATTATTCCCCTACTATGCGCCGCCTCCGAAGAGTTGATTTATGAGATTTGACTTTTCGTTCCTTCATATATTTCGGTGTGTATAATTATTTTTCACTTACTATTCCACGTAATGAAAAGACAATCAATGTGTAATAAGGATTTATTAATTAATGAGTATCTATTACAAGGAGGCAAAAACAAAATGAGGTTGGGTACCAAGGCCCTCTACTTCAACATGCTTAAAAATACAAGGCTCCATTTTGCCTGGATCATATACACTATAAATCTTCTCATCCCTAAACCCTTCAAGCAATGACATGACCTGGAACTCAGGTACTTGTAAAGCTGCAATGTCAAAAATGTAATGCACCCTTGGGATGCAAATCCCTTCAATGAATTCATCACGGTCTAATTCTGCTGGTTCAACCTCCCAATTAGATTTGAAGGGAGTATATCTTGAAGGAAGCTTCTGCTAAAAAGAAAATTAGTTAGATGCTTCAAGTTTCATTATATTATCACGAAAGATCTCCTGCCCTTTATCCATACACTCATAATATTACAAAAGGAACATGTATTCAACAAAAATTCAATATGCAATCCGCTCTTGGCATCGCACAAAATAGCTCAACCTTTCATGAAAATATCAAGCCCTTTTCTTAAAGTTAAGATTTAAAGCAGTCTACTAAAAACAAAGAAAAATGAAAGAGACTCGCTATGTATTCTGTCGCTTCTTTCTGGTTGCATGGCTCGGGTCTCTCGAGCTGTGCATAATTGATAGATGAATCAATCTCAAAAAGCCTGAGAAACAAAGCTGCAGTGGTTTGTGGAACCCATGGAAGTACAGCAACTGATTCAGGATCAGTAGAAGCAAGTGCAGCACTATCTGACATATTGCTCAATCCCAATAGTTCGTCTATCGTACAGAAGTTTGATGAGAAAAAATCTCATCTGTTCTGTTCCCAAAAAAGGGCTTTCACATTTGAATAAGAAATACTCCTCTGCCCATGATATTGCACTAACAGAAGTCTAGCTCTACTAACATTTTGAATGCTCCATCATATCTAATAAACAAAGAAAAGATTGCCTTACTGGTTATATCCCACAACACTTCTACACCCACAACAGATATTCGGGAAAGGATACATTCAATGAAAATCTCACATGAACTTGTCATATGTTAATTTTCACCATTATTTAAGAAGATAGGGCCAAATATAGAATTCACAAGAATATTTAACTAATAGTAAAATTTAACAAATATTAAGTTTATGTGAGATATTCAATTGAGAGAATTCATTCTCACAACTATCTCACTTGCAAATGTACTAAGCTATACTAGATCCTTTGCAGTATACATAGAAATTTTATGCCAGTACCCCTGCCGGTACTCCAAACGGCATCCTAACTATGTCATCCCTCACTGGGTGATGGATTAGCCATAAACACCTTGTCCAAGTCATGTGTTCTTCTGTGTTTCTTATTGTGACACATCACACAAATGCTTTTCTTGGCCCACTCCATAAAACAAAAGCAGGCTGGCTCAAGAAGGAAAAATTTGCTGACGAAAAGTTGCACCGAACCACATTTCCTCGCGTGAACAAAAGCCCAAGTCGGTCTTTAATTGTTGGATTTGAGATTGAAGACAAGTATAGAATGGGTCAAGTTCATGAAGGCTTATTTACAACTGTTGTTTGGAAAAAAAATTAGTTATTTAAAGTTTTTTTTTGCTTAAAAATATTGTGATACGTTAAATAGGAGTTATCTATTTGGGCTCTAAGAAATCCCAGTTAAGCTAATGAACGAAACTCCTTGTAAGGATTTTGCACCCCAAATGGAAATTCTGGCCCATTTATCAATTTTGGGTTCCCCACTTCAGTCTGGGTGGGCTTCCATGATTGGGACTTTGTAAGTTATGCAAAACAACGTATTGGCACAAGAAAGGGGAGGAAACAAGGGATGGATTTCCAAGCAAAAACGCCATTGACCAAAAACAAATGCGCCTAAACACCGGAAAAAAAAAAAGATTTCAAGCCGGTTGACCAAACAAAAACCAGATTCAAGCCCTCTAGCATTAGCAAGGTGGTGCCAAATATTCGTAGCAGCAATAAACTAATAATAAAAAATAGAGATTAATTTTAATATAACATCAGAGTAAGAGTTTTACACTTTTATTGATATAATAAGATATAATTAGATATTTGCATAAAATATTTTTATACTAAGTGTGCATTAAAATTAAATTTTAAAATATATTGAAAAAATAAGAATGTTAGTAAAATTTTATAGACTAATATAATATACTTAATACCTTTTGAATAGGTAAAGAGTTTAATTTCTATGCATTAATAATACAAAAATATTTTACATTATCAACTAATATAATTGCAAGAAAATGCCAAATTATAGTGAGTGGTTATCGTGGTTGGTAATTATTCAGTATGATTTGATATTTTCTTGCAATTTCATTAGCTGATAATACGAAATTATTTTATACTGTCAATGAATATAAATTAAACTTAAAGAAATTTATTTCTCATACAATAATAGTGTAAACCCTATTTACATGGTCAGCTCAATCAAAATCTGACACATCATTTGGTAGTGGATGTAGGCAATTACTATAATTATCTAGGAGTAGTGGATTTATAGATTAATTTTGAGTCAAATAATGTGTCACATTTTAATTGGTTGACCATGTAAGCTAGATTTACACTATTAATTTATAAACATTAAAATCTTAATAGAATTATTAAATATAAATTTAGAATATGGGAGTTGCAATATACTATAATTTGAAACAAGTTTTTAATTAACGGCATTTTAGAAATGTCACAAATAAAAGCAATAAATGAGGAGCAATAATAGACAATCCCCTAATTTAACAATAAAATACTATAAGATAAATTGCTCTCAACTTTCATTGTTAATTTTGGCATCCACTGATTGATTTAAAACGTAGCAACAACTATTAAAATTATGAAATAAAACTAACAACTAGTCAGCCACAAATTGTGTTTGTACATAAGAGGTATATTGTGGCAACCTACATCTATTTGGTGGCATTTAGGAATGACAATGGAGTGGAACTGGGGTGGAGGCGAGGAGTAGTCCTCCACTCTTTACCCCACGTTTCCAGAGTTCACCCCATCCTTATTCCTTACAGATTCTCTCCTCCTCACCGGGATCCACGGATATTCCCAAAAAAAAAGTTCAAAAAAAAGACTTAAAAATAAATATATGAAATTGATCCAAATCTTAGATTCATGGTCTTACATCAATAACATCAAATTTTTAAATTTTAAATCAAATCATAACTATTAGTTTATAACAAGAACATCATAATAAATAACAATGCATGCATGAAACTGTGAGAGGGCAACTAAGTTATGGTTGCATTTTTTTATATTATATTAAAAATATCATAAATATCAATTTTACATATAAAATTACCAATATAATCTCGGAACGGATACCCCCACAGGGTGAGGGGCTTAATCCTCATCTCCATAAAGAAAAAATCCCCACATTCAAATCCTCATCTATAGCTATTCCTGTGGATATCTTTGCCTATGGATCATCATTGTCACTTACAGTGGCGTTTATGGTGATTCTTAAGTCTGAACTATGACCATGTATGTTATATAAAATTTGTTTTACAAAAGCGTGAAATAAATGACACGCATGAGCAAAAGGAATCAAAGGTGTTCACATTTTTGGTCAAGTAAAGGTTTCATTCTTTAACTATGTACAGCTAGCTATACCATACATCGATCGTCAAATTGGCAAAATGCAACATGTGTTGAATGGGAAAATAGCACTCCACATTACTTAGTATGGGGATACTTATCTGCTCCTTATAATTTGAATTTGGTTGGAATCATGGAATGGAATGATGTGACGAAATGCAAAACGTAAGATTAATGACCGAACAAATGATATAGAATCAAAGGCTCAAGAACTCTTTCCATGGAAACAGAGGATCAGCACACAAAAAGAAAACATACATAAAAAAGGAAGACAGAATTACAAAGTCAACAAGAAGGAAAAGGCCTGAATCAAATGGGAAGGCAGCCCTTGAAGAAAAAAAATTCTTGAATAGAAACAAGTTCAACAAGTCATGTTTAGCACACTTGCAATAAAATTAATCAGATCCAAATGTCTTATAAAAAAATTGGCAGGACCTACTTTTATTATGACTATATCTAAATATAAGTTATTAAATTTGTATTCATGGAAAAATCTCTCTCCCTTCAATCATCCTACTTGAACGCAGATAGTTATCAAAAAATAAAAAATGATATGGAATATTAGAACCAGACTCTAAATACTCACCCCATTTTCTTGTTTTAATTGCTATCTATCTCATTAATATTTGAGATTATGTAGATTGTAGACTAGACTCAAGTAATCTTGATGATGCACTTCTCATTTTGTTATCAATAGCGATTTTAAACCAACTTTCTGAAAAATTTAGACCCTTAAGTTCTAATACACTCTTTCATGTAAGAGTCGTACTGGGTTTGAAACTTGCAAAAGTTCATTGGATTTGAAGTTTAGTTAATGTACAAACCTATCTTCCCTTATATTAAAATTTAATTTTCATTTGAAAGATCAATGGAAGCAACGAGGATTAAACTATAGACTACTTTTTCTCTTCTTTTTTGCAAAATAGATTACGTAATTAGTTATAAAGATATAATTCCACAACATAAACGTACAAACTCTCTCAAAAGCTTAAATAGATGCGCATTAGCGACTTTATATCCAACAATGGATGTCTCAGGAAAATTCCATAGAAGATACATTTGATCCAAAAATTGACGCACAATGCTAATGGTTACACAATATATAAGCCACAGCCACCTTAATTGACTTGACGGTCTGAAAAACTGACCTTCCAAAAGTATTTATTATTAATTTAATGCAAAATTATATATCAATTTGTGAGTTTATCTCCTTTTTAATAATTAATGTATTATGTTCTATAACGTGTGCGTTAGCCCATTGGGATGCAGAAAATAACATGCACGCAAAGGTAGCTACGCGAGCCCCCTCAGCTCATATCATCAGCAAACTATGGCGTCTTGCCTCATGCATTATACTAGTATAACATAGTTGCAGAAATTTATCAGCACTAAAATAATGTAATATTATTAAATATCATGTTAATAATATGTTAAATTAGTGGATATTGATGCCGTGAGGAATTGAGAGGATTCCAAACTGAAAGTAAAAATTGTCTTTTATGCATGCGGTTAATTACTCACACAAATCCAAATGAAGCGAATCAAATATTCAAATTGACGAAACACAATAAAAAGCAAAATGGGATCAATCGGTTCCAAACCTCGCAACAAACACTTGTTGACTTATTGGGGTTAAATGGATTTATAACCATCGACGCCAATGGATCCATTCATAAATTCAAGACAAGGTTGGTATTAAAAGGTTCTCTGATTACTTTGATATATTTGCCGTAACTGTTGCAAATACAGTTTTCGTTGCATTGGCTGCTCTAAAACGACGGAAAATGTATTGAAGAAATAAGTTTAAGTGAATCATTTTTTTTTAAAACTTTTTTTGGTATGCTTTTTTCTTCTTACTGAGAATGTGAATAAGCACAATGACTTGTTCAAAAGGAGAAAGAATATCAAGTTTATATGAACCTTCTTTTCTGAATATCCAAAGTTGATAATTATTTTATAATTATTAGATGAAAATATAAAATCACTAACAATTATTTTATATGATATTGGCGAACGATATACATGTATTTGTGATTTAAGAAGTTTCTTATTCAATCACAACCATAATATTAAACTTTTTTCATTTATTATCTCAAACAATAATTGCCTATAACTGTTGGAATCAGAACCAAAAAAATAAAAAGAAGTTCACAAATGTCATCGTCACGATGTTAAATGATACAGTTTTACCTACCATTTAATTGGCTGGCTATCATCAATCTAAAGCTAAGATTGACCATTCATTTGACGATTCCAAGTAGGACTTAAATAGACAATGCATCACTGAATGCATTGCCATGATTATGTTATTTCTGAAATTTGATTTACGATTTAAAATACCTTTGAGTTTAATTGGTACATATTAACAGTGTAAAATAATTTTACACTATCAACCAATAGAAATAGGAAAAAATAAGAAATTATGGTGGATCTTTCATTATAATGAATAATTATTTATATGATTTAATATTTTTTATTATTTCTATTGGTTGATAATATAAAATTATTTTATATTATCAGTGTATTTAAATTAAATTCAATAACTTTTATAAAGAAAAGATATTGAGTGTAAATATGAACAACTTCTTGGATTGAGTGGTTTTAATTGGATTTTCGATAAAATTTAGGGTGCCTAAAACTCTGGCCACCCCATAAATGTTGTTTAGTATTTGAAATTGCTTCAGATGTAAGCCAATGAAATAATCTAATTAAACGATGACTGGTGGTTTTAATTGGATTTTCGATAAAATTTAGGGTGCCTAAAACTCTGGCCACCCCATAAATGTTGTTTAGTATTTGAAATTGCTTCAGATGTAAGCCAATGAAATAATCTAATTAAACGATGACTGGGAAGATAAATATAGTCTTTTCAACTGATTAATCTACTGTCTACAATCAAAATCAACTCACACATTTGGTGATATAGGAGGAAATAAGTGGTAGAGGGCAAGAGGGAGGTTTTGCTCTTCTAAGAATTTCTATCGACTTTTTGAAACGTGAGCGAACGGGCTTCCCCATGAATACGTCTGGAAAAGTCAAAGATCGGATATGCGATGGCACCAATGCATGTCGCACGTAGTTATCCATGTTACGTACACCGCGGGACTATAAGTGAAACACATCTTTCCTCCTTTCAAATTTGGTTGGAGCCTGAAATTAAAAGTGATACTGGGTGAACGACTTATGTCTCATCTATTGGATAGGTATAGACTTTATTTAGACTCTATTAACAATTTATTCAATAAATAAAGTGTAAGATTGTACAATGTTTAATATAAAATATGTTTATTAAATATTTTTTTGAAATTAGATGTCGGTGTAAAATGCAAAAATCTAAGAAAAAAGTCACTGAGACAAACAGATGTTCGAATTTGTCTATAAATATTTGTTACCGCACTCCCTTTCTTCTATTGCTTTCATTTCTCTAGTGTGACTATTTCCTTCTTCTATTCGTTCACTTCAATCTCTCTTATCTAATCTCTTGTTAGGCCTTTGTTCATTTACCATAAATGGGAGGCTCAACAAATCAAGTAAGAGATATTTTCTGGCCAAAATATGCATTCCACAAAGGTGAAGTCTCTCATCCTCAAACTTCAACCAACCCACGGCATGCACCCACCATGCCTACCATTAAAGATGCTTTATGTCCACAAGCATCATATCCCCCTAGTTCTGCTTCCAATAATGCTTCATCCCCTAGGGCTGCTGGAACCCCATTACCAAAGATGAGAGATATATTTGGCCGCAAAGCAAGGTGAAAACCATGAACCAAATCAACATTCTCACTTCTCAAAGTTACCGGATGGTAGTCTTTCGTCACTCAACAATGTGTCTTAATGAGTATGCTCTCTTTTTTTTTTTTTTTTTCCCTCCAGTTATACATTATATACGAGCCAAATTTAGAATAGTATATTATGTTATTATCCGATCCATATAGGGGATATCATCTAAGTATACAGCATCAAGGGTTTGATAGTGGTTGCATGCACTATGTACAATAAGGTAAAGCTGATGAAGTTGACTGTGGAACTGTCAAGATTTTGTTTTATATATGTATTTATCTCAATTCTTTTTCTCTCTCCTCTCATTCCTCTTACCACATGGTCTCTTTTTCAAGAAAAATTCTTTTGTCCCTTTTGCACGAATGATTTTCTCAGTCCACATGAGCTCACTGCTGTGTCGCCAGCCGGCAGCCCTGACTTGCCGGAGTTCAGAGTTGTCATCATCGGTAGCATGTGGACCACATTTTACTTTTTTTTTCCCCTCTAATTATGTTTGTAAGATGTTTAATTGATTTGTATAAATTTTTTTTCTTAATTTCTTATCCTTTGTGACTAGATAAAGGGTTGTGGCCTGAGGTGGTCACCGGCGGCCATGCAAGTAGGAACACTGAAGAGAGATTTTTTTTTTTTTTGACAGGACTGGAAAGAGACTGTAGGTTAGGTGATTTGATGTTGAGGTAAAGTCAAAAGTATGATTAAGTGGGCCCCTACACGTGACACATAACTTGTATGAAAGACTCTTCCGCATGAGATTCGTTGAGCATGTGGATGTGATAGAAGGTGAATTGGTCCCAAGTAGTTTGGGACCGTACAATGGTCATTGTCTATAATTATGAAATCACCACCGTGAACACTTTAATGAGCCTAATTGTATTTAATATTAGGTCCTTGTTTTATTTTAGCCGAGGCTAGGCACTTTTAAAGTCCGACAATAAATTGGATGCAATTATTACCCCAAGGAAAACTCTATTACGTAATGTATGTCTTGACATTTAGAAGTATGCAACGAGGTAAACACCGTCGGTGAGAATGGGTCCAAAATCGTGGGTTTAGGAATTCATATTAATAAAATAATTTGAAATTGGCCGACGATGAAAAATCAGGAAAAAATCTGAGCACCGATTAACCAAATTTTTTTCAATATTCTTGAGGCTTTATATTAAATTTTATTAGAAGTATTGATAAGATCTGACTTTAATTACATGATAAAATAAAAATATGTTTTATAAAAATAAATGAACAAGAATAGTAAACAAATTTGTTAAATCTAAATGTTATAATCAGAATTTTTAAAAAAAATATTATTACTAATTTAAGCAAATAATTATAATAACTCACTTTGATTTATTATTCCATTTAGAATAAGATAATTTGAAATTAGCTGATGATAGAAGTATCAGGAGAGGATTGGAGTATCGATCAATTAAGTTCTTCCTAAATCTTTTGAGGTCTCATTAGGTTCTATTAGAAGCGCGGGTAGGATTTGACATTAATAATAAATAAAAATAATTATATATTTCTTTTCATTTTCTCAAAAAAATATTACTATAAATTTGTATAAAAAATATATCTTTATAAATAAAATTAATCAACACATAATTATTTTTAAAGATCTACATGGCTTTGAGTTCCTCATTACACTAGAGGATACGTAGGAGTACAAGTCAAGCCAAAATTAATTTTTCTCAATTTCTTCATTCCATTTGTCAATAACTATTGTATCCTTATTTATCCTAAAAATAAAATAAAATAATTTTTTGAATTAAAAAATATCTTTTTCTAAAAAATAAAAAAATCTAAAAATAATTAAAAAAAATGACATTTTTCCATTTTTTATGAATAATCAATTACTATCAATCTTGTGTTTAAATGGTAAAATAAACATTGTTTGAACTATTAGTTTGCACAATTTATTTAAGGTAACTGTCTAAAAGACGAACGTATTAGGGGTGCAGTAGGATTAAGTTCCAAACCTTCCCTATACATAATCGATTTCCAAATTCAAATTTGGTTCTTGTGTAGGCCATCTTTTCTTTTTTTAAAAAAAATAATAAGAAAGGTTTTTTTTTCCAATATTTTTTCATTTCAAAATAAATATTGGTGAGGACTCTATTGAACTATTTCTCATTAACTTAATCCTCATTTTCATTCATTACATCATTTTCTTTTCATCATTTGTCATCCGCCATTCATCATCATTTCCATCATCCATTTTTCATTTTTAATGTTTTCATTTTATTTCTCTTTACAGTTTTGCCATCCTGTCGCGATCCCGATTGCGACACCACCCCATTCATTGCAACATTAAAAGTTTCAAACCCACAAAAGAAAAAAAAAAAACAAAAATGCACATTACAGCTATCATCCTCCAAGAATAATATACCAAAATCTATGAACGAATCATATTTTACCGATCTCATCATAAATCAAAATAAATAAATTGGAAAACATTAACAGGGAATTTTAAACAAAAAATTTGATCATATCAACATAAAACGGTTAACTCACCATATATTTCGACAGCTTGCACAAATCCCCCACCACTTCCCTTCACCGAACAACAAGTCGTGAACAATTCTATTTATATCATTTGCAAAACCACCAATCGGGCATGCAATCGACCATTCCGACTCAGAGGTGTTCGTCAATACTATTTGCGACAACCTCACTCCCATCCCCACTACAAAACATTTGGGGACTTATTAGCAAAATAAAATTCTTATTTTCTATTTATCAAATAAATAAAAAAATAATATTATTAGGCTCATTAAAATATGTGCGGCGGTGATTTCGTAATTATAGACATGGACCATTGGATGGTCTCAAACTACCTTGGACCAACGTATAATTCACCGTGATAGAATTCGAGCTACTTCTAAAACTTCGCAAGAATTTAAATGAATTTGTTGATATGATTATTCATAATATAATTTATAATAAGTTAATATTTATATTTATAATCTCAATTAATTAACTAATATTTTAATTAATTAATAAAGGCCTAACTAATTAATTAATAAGGTTGGGTTGTAACATATTGACAATTAAAATATTTTTTAAGTGTTTTTGAAGTGCTATGTAAATTATATTTATAATCAATGATATTTTAAATAAAAATATAAATTAATAATAAATTTTAACTTAAAATATTATTTTATTATTAATTTTGAACATATTTATGTGATGCTCTATCAATATTTAAGTATTTCTCTTAATAATTTTGAGTCTGCATTATTATTATTATTATTATACGATTTTGTTAATTAACGTATGCTTTTATAAAACTTAAAATAAAAATTATTTATTATTTTCAAAATATACAATAATTCTTTTAAAAAATATACATTTAAAACACAAGTTGATAAAAGATTTTAAATATTATATTATGTGCCGATGTTCTAAGTCAATATAAAAAGATTTTACTATTTCTTCTTTGTGAGAATGAGGGTGGCTCAATTATCACTGACGGTGATAGTTGAGAAGAGAAGAGAAAAGGGTGTCTCAGACGGTTAGAAATGGGGACTAGAAATTAAAATCTTTTCTATCATGGAGGGATGAAAAAATAAATATTTTAGAAATTAAAAATAAATAATAAAATAAAAATTTAAAACCAATTACATATTTTTTTTATTTTATATATTGTGTTTAAGTACTATTCCAATGCATGTAGAGAGCAAACATATAGATATTCATCAACTCTATTTAGGCTATAGTTATTTTAGTTTGTCATGTACAATTTTATCTATGGATCAGTCCTCGTTATTAAGAGTTTTCATCAATTTTTAAAGTAAATACAAATAAAAATTTCTATATTTGAATTATGTAAATTTCATTAATTATTCTACTTATATTTATATTTAATAAAGTTAACTTTTTATTCTCTCAGTTGTCAACATATGAAAAATGAAACATAAAAAGTAGTTGAAAATATAAAATTAGTTCACTTGTTTTTTAATAAATCATTGAAAGTGATATATGTAGTTATTATTTTTTATTTTAAATTGAACAAAAATAAAGTATGAAAATATATAGTTGGCATTTTTTGATGCCTAGTTGGCTTTTTCTAGTGCCAAATATATGCCAAAAATTGAATTAGTTACATTGAGGTCCTTAATTAAAATATTAAAAAGTTAAAACCCTTATATCATTTTATACCCAAAGTTGAGATCCTTCTATAATAGTTTTCTCACTAGTTATGTGCTTCTGGCAATGAATTGGCTCCATTGAGAAATTAAATGCTGCTAAAAGAAGGCTAACAAAGTAGGACGGCATTACAGAGATAACTTCTAGAAAAATAAAATATCAACTGTGGCGTTTTAATTGGTGATATATACAGCAAAAGAGGAAGAGTGGGAAGGGAACAAGAAAAGGGGTAGATTTATGACAAAAGAATCCAAACAGATGCCGGAGGAGGATCTATGCCAAACCAACCTCTAGTTGGTTGCAAGTACACAGATAATTCCCCTAGTATTAATAGTTGATGTATGAGGTTTGATTTTAATAGTTGATATATGAGGTTTGATTTTTCGTTCCTCCATATATATATATATATATATATATATATATTTCAGTGTGTATAATTATTTTCCACTTACTATTCCACGTAATGAAAAGACAATCAAGGTGTAAAAAGGATTTATTAATTAATGAGTATCTATTACAAGGGGGCAAAAACAAAATGAGGTTGGCTACCAATAGGGTGTGAATGGGGTACGGTCAACCCGTGAATCCGAAGTTCCGGCCCGCCCTGTGTAAAAAAAGAGATTTGGATTGGGTAATCGAATCTAATCGGGTAAAATCCGATTAATCCGTCTAATATTCAGTTCAAGTAACCGATTTAAAAATTAAATCCATTATCCGGCTTGACCCGACACGAGCCCCCACTTTTAAAAATAAAAAGAAATAAATAAATAAATAATGACTCATTCACTTATATATTAATATACAAAAATACAATTATATATATTAATTCTCAAACTCTATGTTAGTGTATAATTAGATTTATTGATGATTGATATTGTATAATATATGATGTATAATATATTTCATGATTATGATTATGGAATTATCAATTATGTATGTAATTTTTTTTAAAACATATTTGATTATATTTAGATTTCAAAAGCATAATTTAAAAGTTTCAAAATATTATAAAATAGGGTATTTCAACATATTTTTCATCTACCAAAAAAAAAAAAAAAAGAAATTGACTGCCTATCTGAATACCTGACCCGATCCAACCCGAAAGTATTCGAGTTGGGTTGGTTCAGGTTGGAGGTAAAAAAAGTCAAAAACTTGACCCGACCTGATCCAAGTCTATTTCATTGATTTAGATATTTTTTTTTCCTTAAACCGGACTCGTGCACACCCTAGCTACCAAGGCCCTCTACTTCAACATGCTTAAAAATGCAAGGCTCCATTTTGCATGGATCATACACACTATAAATCGAGTTATCCCTAAAACTCTTCAAGCCATGACATCACCTGGAGCTCAGACACTTATAAAGCTGCAATGTCAAAAATGTAATCCAGCCTTGGGATGCAAATCCCTTCAATGAATTCATCATGGTCTAATTCTGCTGGTTCAACCTCCCTATTAGATTTGAAGGGAGTATATCTTGAAGGAAGCTTCTGCTAAAAAGAAAATTAATTACATGCTTCACGTTTCATTATATTATCATGAAAGATCTCCTCCCCTTCATCCATACACTCAAAATATTACAAAAGGAACATGTATTCAAGGAAAATTCAATATGCAATCCGCTTTTAGCATCGCACAAAATAGCTCAACCTTTCATGAAAACATCAAGCCCTTTTCTTAAAGTTAAGATTTAAAGCAGTCTACTAAAAACAACGAAAAATGAAAGAGACTTGCTATGTATTCTGACGCTTCTTTCTGGTTGCATGGCTGGGCTCTCTCAAGCTGTGCATACTTGATAGATGAGTCAATCTCAAAAAGCCTGAGAGACAAAGCTGCAGTGGTTTGTGGAACCCATGGAATTACAGCAACTGATTCAGGATCAGTAGAAGCAAGTGCAGCACTATCTGACATATTGCTCAATCCCAATAGTTCGTCTGTTGTACAGAAGTTTGATGAGAAAAAATCTCATCCGTTCTCTTCCCAAAAAAGGGGCGTTAACATTTGAATAAGAAATACTCCTGCCCATGATGTTGCACTAGCAGAAGTCTAGCTCCACTGAAATTTTGAATGCTCCATCATATCTAACAAACAAAGAAAAGATTACCGTATTGGTTATATCTCACAACACTTCTACACCCACAACTCCTATTTAAGAGTAGATATTTTAAATTGAAAATCTTACATAAATTTATCATGTGTTGATTTTTATTATTGATTAAGAAAGTGAGGCCAAACATAGGACTCATAAAAACATATAACAAATGATAAAAATTAATACAAAACAAGTTCATATAAAATTTTCAAATGAAAGAATCCATTTCCATAGCTTTTCCACTTGCAAATGTACTAGGCTGCACTAGATCCTTCGCAATACATATAGAAATTTTATGCCAGTTCCCCTATCGGTACTCCAAACTGCATCCTAACTCCATACTCTCTCTCTCACCAACTCTCTCTGATTCTTATAACTACTCACTTTCTCCAATTCACAAAGTTCTAATCAACAGCACCTTAAACACTATTAATGTTGCTTGCAATTCCCTTCTAACGACACAAGACCACATTCATTGCCAATTTCACAAAGAAAACATTATATCTGCACTAACCCGTCCATGTCAATGCTGCCTCAACTCTAAATCACCACGCACCTTTCAAATTCACTGCACAACAAACTCAAAAACAAATTCTGCATAATTCCTGCTGCCTCATTTCTGCTAACCCAAAACCGCCCAAGGCAACACCCAATTACGCAATAAATCCTTTGACATCAAAGAAACTATATTTATACGTACACACGCAATATCCCATTTCCACTACTCTATCACACCCTGCTCTGTCTCACTAAACTACACCTGCAATTTCACAATACGATGGGATTTGCAAAATTCAATCCGGATAAAATGGATTATCCGCTGCTATTTATGATTGCCTGTATTATGTTACCATCAATTAAATTCCACAAATTCAGTGTTATCTTATTGACAACAAAGGAAATTTCTATTTTCTACCGAATAAAGATCTTTATCAATTTCCCTCCTATGACACTTGCATTCAAGCATTCAGCTGCCCACTAAACCATGAGCTATGTGTTTATATGAATATCAATCCTAATGTTTCAATATTCTAAGCACTGCCCTGTGTGAACTTTGCACTTCGGGTTTCATGCTCAAGCACTGACAAAAGGATATCAGAAGTAGGTTTTTGCCACATCAAACACTTCAACTCAGTCTTCTCCCTATTGCAATCAAATTACCACAGCGCGTCAACAGCAAAATCTTTTGCACTTCGAAGGAATGTGGTCAAACATAAACGGCAATCTATGATCAATCTTCAACCCTTTGTTATTCCTATTGGATTTTTATGGATACCTGCGATGCTAAATCCAGAAGCTTAGCCAACTCAAATTGGTATACGAACAATAAAAGGGCTTAGCGTAGCAACCTTTCAATGGCAATTGAAAAACAATTCCGAAGCTCGTGGGTCTAAAAGCAATTGCAAAATTTTAATTCGACCAAATATGGGGTCATATTTGGAATTAACAGCAACTTGTAAAACTTTCAACCCCAGCCAAAGATCACATTTCGACGGTGTAGATTAAAGGAACATGTAACTCCTTGATTCTACAACGACCATTGCAGAACGCGCCTTGATTTAATTACTTAACAATTATAATGACTCTGTATAATGGGGACCGCCTAGTGTGGGTGTTGGCCTCGTGGGGAGAATATAAGTTGTTCCCCCGTCCATCTTTGTCAACACCGACTGGTCCTATTATCTTGCAAGAAACTGTTGTTTGTATATTATTTTTATTATATTATTTTGTATTATTTTTGTTTAATTATAAAATAAAAATATTTATAACATAATTTTAATTTAATTTTAATTTTTAATAAATTAAAATGTAAAAATGATGAATATGCATATTGGCATATAAATATTTAAGTAAATAAGTACTATTATATATAAAGCGAGGGGATAGTTCATTAATGACATTTTATATTATCGAAAATTTTCTAGTAAAATTAATTGAAATTGTTTTATCCTTTATTACTTCTCCCATCCACTTATAAGTGTTTCTTTAGGAAAAAAAAGCCATAAATTATTTATCATTTAAAAATTTTAATGAACAAATAATTAATTTTTTTATTTTTTTCTATTTTAATTTTTTAATAAAATCTAATAACTAAAACTAGTAAAAGAGAAAGGATAGTTTAGTTATAAGCCATTTTTATATATTTAAGTTTTTTTAATATATTATTAATTTTTATACAAAAATTTTAAAATACATTTATAAGTGAACGAAAGAAGAATGATGTTCTACTATCTCCAATTTATAATAGTTGTCAATTTACCTATTTTCACACAAATTAAAAAAATCTGAAATCAATACATAATTATGATATAGATTTCGTAAAATACTCTTATTAAATTTTATTGTATAGTGGAAAATTTGACATTATTATATGGTAGGAAGTAGGCATTTTTTTCAACTAATAAAGATAAATGATAAAATTGAAAAATTAATAATAAATATTGCATTGATATATGAGAATAACAACTATTATAAAAAAATTTTTTTACATAAATTGACAACTATTATGAACTAGAGGTAATAAGATTAATATAATGAAAAGTCTTGGTCAAATCTATTTAAAGCATTGCTTTCAATATTGTAGATTGGTGCTTTCTCTAGTACAAATACAAAAAAAATCTCTACCATGAAGATATTAATTGTATCAATGAAACATGGATGGTTTCCTATGTAGTTAATCCTATGTGGTGCATGATAAACTCCCCCCCCCCCCCAAAAAATGTAAGAAGCCACCATCAACGCCATCTACGCTCCCATGAAGTACTTCCCCTCCACACATGTCCTGCCTTACTCCCCACTCCGTTGCCGCACGTGTTGCTTTGTCCTCAACCCTTTTCAAGCCGTTGACTTGGCCACCATGATCTGAATCTACCCCTTTTGCTTCCAATGCAATCACTTCCCACCACACTATGCCTTTATCTTTGACAACAACCTCCCCACAGAGCTTGACCATTGAGTACAGGACCATACTAGTTCCTAACCATGTTCGTCTTTGTGATTGACACATGCGTTATCGAGGAGAAGATTAGGTTCTTACACATGGTAAGGGCGGAGGAAAGAGGACTATCGGTGGCATCTGCCAAAGGCCAAGCTTGCCATCAAGGCTGCAGAGGTAGAAAGAGATTGGGGGCTAGTGGGGGAAAGAGAAAAATGTTTACAATGATTGGGCCCTCTTTAATACACCATATGTAATCAATTGCATGGTACACTATTCTACTTATCATTTACTCATTTGATACAACTAATAGCTTTATGGTGTATATTTTTTGTATCTACATCAAAGAATTGTCCTCACAGATTAGGACACACAATGAGTGAGAATGCAAATATGTTAACCATGGCCCAACAATGTAACGTGTCATGAATTTCTGTAGAAAGATTCCAAAATATGCCATTTGGATTGAAGCAGCTAAGCCTATTGGAAGGTATAATTCCATAACTCCATGTTTCAGGGCAATGGCTAAACTAAAAAGTTCTCCTTGACAGATGCAAGTTAAAAGTTTCAACTAGTGGCATTTGAAGGCTTTCTGGTTTGCATGGTGCCAAGGTAGTTTAAAAAAGAGTTTTTACCCAAAAAATATTAGAAGGTAAAGTAAAAATGAAACGTAGGAACAAAACGTAAAAACGTAAATTTTGCATACGTTTTTACGTATTATTAAGAAATATTTACTTTTGAGAATATGTATATATATTGTTGTATAAAATTTTAATTGAAGTTTAAATAAAAACATTCAACTCAAATTTAAGTATTAAATAAACGAAATTTCACAACAAAATGCTAATGCATATGTCATTAGTAACGACTAACAAGCATCCAAAAAAATAGCCATGTTAGTAACCATTAGCGAACAACCAATTGTTTTTTGGGCCGGACATGTCATTCATGAAATGAGAAAAGGCCAACAAAAAGCGGGCAAAAGGCCGTACAGAGAGCCAACATCCAAAAAAAATTGCTGCCCAAATGGGCTAACCCAGGCCCAATATCAAGTTTGTGGCCCCAAATCTTACTAAACGAAACAAAATCCAACCCAGTGACTTGAATTAGTTAAAATGTGAAGACTAAAAGTGAAAACTAGTTCAGACGAAAAAAAAAAAAGTGAAAACTAGTTTTTAACGATTTTAAGGTTTCAAAACGCGTTCTGATACAATTTTACGTATATTCGATTCTACTTACTATCCAATAAGTTTTTACAGTCTAAAATCGTAAAAACTTACTATTTTACGTTTCAAAACTCGATTCTAACAACGATAGATGGTACTGTAAAATCTTATGTAATACAAGTGCTACGGTCGTAACGTTGCACATTTTTATTATTATAATATAAAACTTTAAATTAATTTAAATAATAATGATAGTATGAATTATAATTTAAAAATTTAAAATAAGATATCTAAAAATAAAAATTTTAGGATTTAATTGGTATGCATTATCAGTATAAAATTTTTTTATAGAGATATCGAATAATGTATTGTCACATCAGCAAAAGTGTTTAATATGATCAGCCACTACGTTAAAAGTTTTACAAATATCAGTATATGATTGGATGACTGTCAGTGCATACCAATTAAACTCAAAATTTTAACTTAAAAATACTTAAATAAAGTATATTTTTATTAGAATCTTAAGATAAAATACTAATATAAATCTACAATATGTACATAAATAAAATAATTTATAATTCAATATTTATACAAAGCAATATACATTGATTTATAAAAAAAAATTGAACATCTTATAATAAAAAACAAAAGATTGTAACAAATTAAAAATTGATTGTTAATTAATCTTTTTTAAGGTATATAAGAAAATTAATGAGAAATTCTTATTGAACAAAATATAAATTAATGACGGATGAAAAAAAAAATTTACGAAATGGAGGTAAGGATAAGATATAAGTATAAAATTTTTTTTCACATAATTATATTTAGACATCACTTCTAACAAAGCACAACTAACTTATGTTACTTTAATTTTATCTCTAATCTTTTGGCATTTCAATATTATCACCTTTACCGATAAGGCAATACGATGGGATTAAAGGAATGAAAGTGGGTTGGATCGTAATTATTTATTTTGTCTCGTTTGAAATTAGAATAATTAATGGGTAAAATAACGAATAGAAAAGTGGGTTGACTTCTTTCAATTATATATATTTTTTATTTTTATTTTTTTGGCATGCTTTTTTCTTTTTACTGAGAATGTGAATAAGCTCAATGACTTGTTCAAAAGGAGAAAGAACATCAAATTTATATGAACCTTCTTTTCTAAATATCTAAAGTCGATAATTATTTTATAATTATTAGATAAAAATATAAAATCATTAACTATTATTTTATATGATGTTTACGAACGATATACATGTATTTGTGATTTAAGAAGTTTCTTATTGAATCACAAACATAATATTAATTTTTTTTTCATTTATTATCTCAAACAATAATTGCCTATAACTATTGGAATGAGAACCCAAAAACTAAAAACGAGTTCATAAATGTCATCATCACGACGTTAAATGATACAGTTTTGCCTACCAGTAATTGGTTGACTGTCATTAATCTAAAGTCAAGATTGACCATTTATTTGGCGATTGCAAGTAGGACTTAAATAGACAATGCATCACTGCATGTATAGCCATGATTATGTTATTTCTGAAATTTGATTCACTATTTAGAATAACTTTTTAAAAACAAAGAAGATATTGAGTGTATATATGAACACCTTCTTGGACTGGCTGGTTTTAATTGGATTGTGGATAAAATTTGATCATTGACGAGTAATATATAATACTTTGGTGGCATTAATTTAGGGTGCGTAAAACTCTGGCCACCCCATAAATGTTGTGTAGTATATATTTGGAATTGTTTCAGATGTAAGCTAATGAAATAATCTAATTAAACGATGACTGGGAAAATAAATAGAGTCTTTTTAACTTTTTTCAACCGATTAATCTACTGTCTATAATCAAAATCAACGCACACCCTTGTTTGGTGACGTAGGAGAAAATAATTGGTACACAGCATGAGGCGGTTTTGCTCTTGTAAGAATTTCTATCGACTTTTTTAAACATGAGTGAACCGGCGTCCCGAAATGTACGTCCGGAAAAGTCAAAGATAGGATATGCCATGTGCATGAATTCACGTCGTACGTAGTTAAGTGTATGTTACGTGCAACGTGGGACTATAAGTGAACATTGCTTTGCTCCTTTTAAATTTGGTTCGAAGCTGAAATTAAGAGTTCTATAGGATGAATTCATGTCTCGTCTATTATTGAATGAGATGCAATATATTCACTAAACATTTCTTTGAAATTAGATGTGGATGTGAAATGCAAAAAAAAAAGAAAAAAAAGAAAAAAAACAAAAACAAAATTCACTGGAGCAAACAAATATAGAGTGTCTGAATTTGTCTATAAGTATTGGTCACCCCACTTCCTTCCTTCTATTGCTCTCATTTCTCTGTTATGACTATTTCCTTCTATTTGTTCACTTCAATCTCTCATATCTAATTTCTTGTTAGGCCTTTGCTCATTTACCATAAATGGGGAGCTCAAAAAATCAAGTAACAGATATTTTCTGGCCAAAATATGCATTCCACAAAGGTGAAGCCTCTCATCCTCAAACTTCAACCAACCCACAGCATGCACCCACCATGCCTACCATTAAAGGTGCTTTATTTACAAAATCATCATCAAATCCTCCTAGTATTGGATCCGATAATGCTTCATCCCCTAGGCTTGCTGGAACCCCATTACCAAATATGAGGGATATATTTGGCTGCAAAGCAGGGTGGAAACCACAAACCAAATCCACATCCACCGCTTATCAACATTCTCACACTTCAGCGTTACCAGATCGGAGTCTTCCACTACTCAACAACATGTCTTAATTAGTATGCTCATTTTTTTTTTTTTTTTTTGCTCCAATTATACATTATGCACGGGCCAGATTTACAATAGTATATTATGTTATTATCCGATCCATATAGCGGATCTCATCCAAGTATACAGCATCAAGGGTTTAGTAGTTATTGCATGCACTATGTATAATAAGGTAAAGCTATTGAAGTTGATTAAAGTGTCAAGATTTTGTTTTATATGTATTATGTATTTATCTTAATTTTTTTTCTCTCTCCTCTCGTTCCTCTTGCCATATATGGTCTGTTTTTCAAGTATTTGTCCCTTTTGCATGAATGATTTTCTCGGTCCACGCGAGATCAGTGCTGTGGTCGCCGGCCGCCAGCCATGACTGGGCGGAGTTTGAAGTTCTCATCGCCATGGCATTTGGATCACATTTTGCCCTCTTTTTTTTTTTTTTTTTCTTTAAAAGCCTATTTAGATTGATTTTTTTCTAATAAAAGTACTTTTTTAAAAAAATATTTTTATAAATTTTTATAAGTATTTGAAAACAATTTTGAAAAAAATGCTTAAATTAAAAAGAATTAAGAATATCTAACTTTTAAAAAAGTAAAAATAGCAATAATTTTTTAATAAAATCATCTTAAAAAATATTTTTCTTTTAGGCGAATTGGTTGATTTGATGTTGAGGTAAAGGGTGAAATATAATTAAGTTGTATCATCATTGATAAAGACGTGATTGGTAATTAGAAAAATTCTTGATTGCTTCAGGAGCATCACATAAATTGTATTTCCAATTAATAATAAAATAATGCTTTAAATAAAAATATAAATTAATAGTAAATTTTATCTTAAAATATTATTTTATTATTAACTTTAAGCATATTTATATAATACTTTATAAATATTTAATATTTCTCTTAATAATTATAATTATTATTATAAGATTTTGTTAATTAACGTATGCTTTTATAAAACTTAAAATAAAAATTATTTATTATTTTCAAAATATACAATAATTGTTTTAAAAAATATACGTTTAATACACACGCTAATAAAAATTTTTAAATATTATATTAGATGCGCATGGAACGTGTGTTCGGATTGGCATTTTACATACCAAAATCAAGTTCAAACCTGGTCAAATCGATTTTAAAGGAAAAAATTATGTTTGGTTTTTAGTTGTTAAAACTGATCATGCCTTCCAACCTCCGTTTGCATTTAATTGGTTGTGTTCACTATTCATTAACAATTATTTTTTCACTTTTGTCCTTCAGTAAATTATTGATTGCATTGTGTATTTTTAAATTATTTGTTCACATAATATGTACATGTAAAAAGACGGAGTATCAGTGGAAACTATATTACTACCTTTTTTGAGTTCATAAAATTAGAAGGGTGCTATTTAATATATTTTTGACCCGTAATATATATATATATATATATAGTCCAAAATCAGAAACTAATGAATATGATGTGGTGTCAACATTAATATATTTAATAATATAAAATTTTATAGGAAACCCTAATATTTTTAAAGATAGAGCTACCAATTAGTTGAATAACTTGAGATGTCTAACAATGTCTTATTATAGATGATACAAAGATACATTTTTGTCAAAAGTAACGTTAAGAAAAGACGGATTTGCAGGATTTTGGAAGGAAAGTTTCATCGCTAGACTTCCAAAACTCTTTGCAAAAAAAGTCTGAACTAATCTACAACAATATTATGAAAACTCAAATTTAGAAAGATTAATGTATGGTCAAATACATATTATAATAATAACTACAGGAATATAGGTATGTACAGATTTTAAACTACAAGACAAAATGCAAAAAGAAAAGATAACAAATAAAAAAGAAGTAGGAACGTTTTGTCAACAATACGGTATAGAACCAGTTAGGGCCCCTAGTACTCAAGTAAAAAGAAGAAACAAACAAAACCAAAAGTCACACCCTATAAAAAGGCCTATAAAGCCCCATATAAAAGAATCAAGACTAACAACCTATAAAGCCACCTAAAAAGCCTAAATATACAAAATTAAAGAAAAAGGACAATGTGTGTTGGAAATGTGGAAGAATAGGATACTGTGCTAATAAATGTACGGTTCAACAAAAAATCAAAAGCTTAGAAATAGATGAAAAAAATCAAAGATGGTCTTCTCATTGTTTTAATCAATTCAGAACCTGAAGAAATAGTATTTTTTAGATAATATCTCTTCTGATTTCGAACAAGGTTCTGACTCTGAAGAAGAAAAATATTGTTTAGGACCAGAATTATGTAACTGTCAAGACTGTAAAATAATAAATATGTTAACTAAAGAGCAAACTAGTACTCTAATTTCAAGAATAGATAAAATGGATGAATCTCCGTTGAAAACTGAGTTCTTACACCAATTAAATGATTTAGTTAAAAGAGATTAAGAGAATAGAGATCAAATTAAACCAATAAATATGAAAGATATTTATAATAGATTTAAATCTCTTGCTAAACAAGTTAATATAAAAGAGTTGCAAAATGAAATAAAATCATTAGAAGAAGAAATCCAATTATTAAAACAAAATGATATTTCATTAGAATATAGAGTGTTGGAATTAGAAGGAAGACAGATTATTCAATACTGAGAATTTTGAAGAAATTCTTTTACAAATTTGCTTAAATTATTATCTTCACAAATTGCTCAATAATGATACTTTTGAAGAAGTGCTACTGCATCTCTGGTATCAGAGCCAATAGGGAAAGAGACTGCTTTTGAAGTTTTTCTTCTGTTTGAGTTATTTTACTGTTCAAAATAATCTTGTTCATTATTTTCCATACTTAGCGTTAAGTGTAGCACCAAGAGGTGTATATACGTTGGTCAGCCCTTTGATCCTTTGGTCCTGGCAATAAAGCCTAAGAGAGGTAATAAGACCGTTGGTTTAGCAGGGGAGTCTTCCGTAGGGTGATCCTGTAATATAAAACACTAAGATTGTAAGAAAATGGCAGAATTATTGAGAATACTAAGTAACTTAAATTTAAGAAAAAACAAGATAATTGTCTGCCAGCCAAACTAGGCTAACACCTTTGATAACCAAAAAGATAAAGAGTCAAAACAAATAGAGTTACAAATAGCAAACATAGAAAAATCTTATAAAATTGGTCAATACCTATTATTAAAAAATGTGAAGTCTACAAACAACACTTACTTTGGAATTCCTCTAATGAAGAAATTCATATGTTAGAATATAGCTATCCTGGTACTAGAAACAATAGGACGATAACTATATTAGAACAAAATATGTTAGATCAACAGACTAGGAAAGGTTATAATTTCATCCATTTAGGATTAATTCAAGTAGCTGCAAAGCCAAATTATCGACTATGAGTCAATATGCCAATAATGATACTTCTAAGAGACATAAGACTACTACAATTTAAAGACTCTGTAATAGTAGTTATGGAAAGTAACCTTCATGACGAACCGATTTTCTTTAACTGTTACCCAAACTTTTCAATGGACCTTAATAATCTTAGAACAGTTGAAGCCATTAAATTATATATAAGAACCGCAGACAATATAATAGATGAAGTTTTAGGACCATTTAGAATAATTTATAGAATATATTATAAAGTTATAAAAATTGATTACAATTTCAAAGCCTTAAGAGAATCCCCTAAGGATGAAACAATATTAGTAGAAGCAAATCTAAGTAAATCATCAATTCAAGTTCCAAAAAGACTGAGCCATCAAGAAGTATTAAGGAAAATACCAAAAGAATGGTTACTAGAAGAAGTCATGCCTCAACTAAAATCTAGAACACACAAATGCGTGAAATAATTAAAGAAGATACTACCATTAGATTAAGAATGAATAGATCAAAGTCTGTACAAATAAAAGAATTAATATTGATCTTAAAGGATTAGATAATACAATACAAAAAATATATAAGCCAGTATATCAAGAGACTTATACTTTAGAATCTCCCCGGTACTCCCCCACAATATCATAAATATTAAATACTTTAGCTAGGGAACAACCCTTTCAAATTGATAAAAAGATTGCATTAGACAAGACTTTTGAAGCAAAATATAATAAAGAAAAAAGAGATTGGTATTTCAACACCTATAATAAGGAAAAAGTACAAGAGTTTAGAAAATTATTTTATCAATATATGGCAATGAAGGAAATAAATTTATATTTCTTTGATTGGTTTTCAAAATATAGTGGAGAAAATAATTTAGATTATCCTTTTAACATAAAAAATGAAATCAAAACTCTCGAAAAGAAAACAACCCCCTGAAAAACTCTTGACAATAAAATAATAGAATCAGAATATCCTCCTCAAGAGGGATTAAAGCTACAATTATCAAAAGATTTAGAAGGAGAAGTTGTACCTTACAAAAAAAACCTCTAATGAAGACAAACCAGTAGATAAAAAAGATATACAAAAAATACATCAATAGTTAAATTATTCAAACACTGTTTTAAATACTATGGCCAAACACTTAATAAGAATAAAAAATCAATCTTTAACTGATAAACCTAGTACTTCAAAAATGATTAAATCTCTAGAAAAATCCATTTATAAATTAATAAATGTACCACAAAGAGAATTAGAAGCAATAAAATTTACAAGCGAAATAGATAAAAATCTAGAAGAAATTAAACAAAAATTGAAAAATCTACATAAAGGAAAATCAACAGTAAATACTATAGAAACAACCGAGTTAGAAATAAACAAATTAAAATTCCAAAACAAAAACTATCCAAAGTTAAGAAATTATTATCCCAGACCTACTTATCCAGATATACAATTTGAAAAAAGGGGAGAATAGATCAAAATGCCTTTACAGGATCAGATATTGTAGAATGGAATCTAGATAGATTAAGTGAACAAAGAATATTAGATTTGACTTGTCAAATGTTTATGCCCGCTATGGCGTATAAATCAAAAAGACTATATGAAAAAGATACAGCTGTAACTTCAGTTCAAGGATTCACAGGACAACTAAAAGGTTGGTGGGATAATTTATGTACTGAAGAAGAAAGATTATTAATACTTAATAGTATAAAATCAGAAACTAATGAGTCTAATATGGCGTCAACATTTATATATTCAGTTTAATTACTACTCATAAGTGGCATTGTGAAATAACTTTAATTATACAAGATCAAAAATTTAATATGATAGCCTTAATAGATTCAGGAGCTAATGCAAACTGCATCTAAGAAGGATTAATACCTACAAAATATTATGAAAAAACATATTAATATGCTAAATAAAGAAATTCAGTATAAAAGAATAGAAGAGCACTTACAAACCCAAGTATCAAAAAGCTAGTACAAGAACTTCAAGAAAAAATCGAAAAAGAAATTTGTGAAACAAATCCAACTGCTTTTTACCATCGGAAAAAGTATGAAATCCATTACCATATGTTAAAGGATTTAATGAAAAAGATATTCCTAAAAAAGCAAGACCTATACAAATGAATCAAGAATATTTAGCTCATTGTAAAAAAGAAATACAAGAATACTTAGATAAAGGATTAATTAAACTATCCAAATCCCTGTGGAGTTGATCTGGCTTTTATATAATGAAGGCCTCTGAGCAGGAAAGAGGTGCTCCAAGGCTAGTAATTAATTATAAACCTCTCAATAAAGTTCTTAAATGGATCAAATACCCATTACCAAATAAATCAGATCTAATTAAAAGAATATACAATACTAACATCTTCTCAAAATTTGACATGAAATCTGGTTACTACCAAATTTTAGTCAGGGAGGAAGATAGATATAAAACTATCTTTGTTGTTCCTTTTGGTCATTATGAATGGAATGTTACGCCTAAGAGATTAAAGAATGCCCTAAGTGAATTTCAAAATATAATGAATGATATATTTTATCTATATATGGAATTTTCAATAGTATATTTTGATGTATTAATTTTTTCAAAAGGAATAAACCAACATATTTAACATCTTAATAAATTTATAGAAATCATAAAGGAAAATGGGTTAGTAGTTTTAGCAAGAAAAATAAAAATATTCCAAACAAAAATTCAGTTCTTAGGATTTGAAATATTTCAAGGAACTATCATTCCCATACAAAGGTGAATAAAGTTTGCAAAAAAGTTCCCAAATGGATTGAAGGAAAAAAAACCAATTGCAAAGATTTTTAGGATGTCTCAATTATATTTCAGAGTTTATTCCCAATATTAGAATAATATGTCAACCCCTATATCAAAGATTACAAAAGAATCCTCCACTTTGGGATAGTAACATGACCAGTATAATCCAACAAGTAAAGAAAATAGTCAAGACTCTTCAATGTCTAGGTTTATTCCTTTTGAAACAAATATCATTCGGGTATTTGGCCCTCTTCTCAATTAAACTATTCTATGGTCAAGAAGGAAATTTTATCAATTGTTTTATGTGTTTTAAAATTTCAAGATAACCATTTCAATAGAAAATTCCTCATTAGAACTGATTGCAAAGCTGCTCCAAGTGTTTTACAAAAAGATGTTAAAAATCTGGTCTCAAAACATATTTTTGCCATATGGCAGACATTACTTTCATGTTTTGATTTTGATATAGTTCATATAAAGGGAGAAAGAAATGCTCTGCTAGATTTTCCTACAAGAAAGTTTTTACAGTGATCGAAATGAGTGTTTGGCGTAGTACTAAAGATCAATACGGACCCCTACTGGGTTCACAACATGTTGGTTCAATACCAGCCACTGGTTCAATAAGGCCGTCTATGACGCCTCTTACAGGTTCTGCTACTCAAAAAGTTATCCAAAGGTTCAAAACTATGGCCCAAATTGTTCAAAACCCTCCAAAGCCTCAAAATCCTTTGGTATCAGTTCAAAACCATTTTATCCCACTTCACTATCAAAATATACTCATCACCCCATTTGACCTCCATAGAGCTACAACCTCAACACAACCAACCCAACAAGATATCTGCTATTAAGAAAAACCTAATGTCATGCCAATCATTATTATAGAAAAAGAATGGAACAACACTTCACCTCAAGAACTAGCCCAATAACTTTTCCCTTCTTCTTTTCACTATTTACCCCATGACCTCCAACAAACCCGAACTTTTTATGAATTCATTCTTGTTGATATTGATTCGATAGAAGTAACTCACAATATAGATAAAGACAACAATATAATCTTCTCCAGAGTTAAAATCCTCAAGATACTATCCATATCCGAGTGGAATTAGCCTTTATACAAACCAAAATCCTTTTCAAACCAATTCACCCCCAAACCTACACTTATAATGATTATAAGAAAGCCTGGTATAATATGTGTTATTATAAACCCTATGAGCATTCCTGGTTCCTCTGGTTCAAAAAGGGATCCCCCTTAGATTCCTAAAATGGTTCATCAAATGATTTTTTGATTTTGGACTGTCCCTTTCCATATTTTCCCCAGAAGTCAATAGTATTTACAAGTATGTTAAGGGAAAAACTAATTTTGTTCAAGGATATAGATTAATATCATTTGTAGCTAGTCAAGAAATAACCTGGATAATGGCCTGAGATTATTCTACTGCTAAGTTCACAGATAATATTGATCTAAGATATCTGGTTAGATCTATAAGAGTCAAATGGTGGTGAAAGTTCAATATTGCTTTGATAAAAAAAGAGAAAATTGATGACTAGATCAAAAGTTTTCAGCACATCTCCCCAACTGAAAAACAAGGAGATAAGGAAGCTGCCTTTTTAGCAAAAAAATAAAAAATAATGGCCATATTAGCCGCTGCTACTTTAGAAGAAGAGTTTGAAGAAATACTAAAGGCAGTGCGGACCCCACAGCCCAATAACATTCAAGATGAGGAAGCGTCCAGTTCCACTAACTGTCTTCAAAATAATGAGAATGATTGTTATGGAATAGTAGACTAATTGACATAAAGCTTCAAATGAAAGAAAACAACAAAATTCAAAAGGTGACAAAGACAAAAAGTAATGTCGGCAACATCTCGTAATAATAAAAGCATCTTTAACAGTATAAAGTAATTGTTGACAAGGAATCCCCTCAACAGTTCCAGCATCTCTCAATAGTGATAAAGGACAGACAATGTCTATCAAGAATATATCAAGATCTACTTTCTCAATAATTGTATCTTGCTTTTCATGTGTATAAATGTAGAGCTCAAGGATTGCGCTTGATAGAGGCAATTGAGCATAGAACGGTCTCTCACTTGTAATCTTTTGTGAAAATTTGTATCCTGCAAACTATGTTTTTGACAAAATTTTTGACTATGTTCTTCAAATATTGTAAGTCTCTAACTCTTTATATTAAATTCTTATTTATAAATCTTTATCTTCTTTATATTGCTATCACCTTACTTATTGATTACTTTGATGAATTATTCAATACTGAGAATTTTGAAGAAGTTCTTTTACAAATTTACTTAAATCCTTATCTTCTTTACGAATTGCTCAATAATGATATTTTTTAAGAAGTGCTGTTGCGTCTTTGTATTTCTTTGTAATTACAATTTTTCTATATTGGAATCTATTTCTTATTTTTACATTAATTTAGAGAGGATTTTTCTCTTTTAAGTTGTGAATAAATAACAAAATAAAAAATAATAACTTCTTTTCTCTTTTCTCCTCTTTTCTTCAAATTAGTTATAAAATAATTTTAAAGAAGAAAACAAATTTTTTTGAAATTATAATTATTTTTTAAAAATAAGCTACCCTAACTTGAGGTGTGTTTAGTGCAGCTTACTTTTGATAGAACAAGTAATTTTTTAATTAAAAAATTATTTTTATAAAATTTTATTTATCTTAACTTCTACTTAAAAGTTAAAAAAATATTTTTAATTTTTAAATAAAAGTTGAAATAAGTAACTTATATAAAAAGTAATTTTTTGTATTAATTAAAAAATTATTTTTTGTTAAAAAAAGCTGAAACAAAGGAACCCTTTATAAGGTTCAATACTTAGTTTCTTTATTGTAATTATTAAAAAAAAAAAGTTAATCAAAGTGGTCAAAAGGCACAACGAAACTCAAAAAAACACTCAGATGTTGCAAATTATGCGTTCATTGTTCTGTATAACACGAAAAGAGAGAAGATCCACCTAAAAGAATTGATTTAAGGCAAGTAGATTAAGGGTGTGTTTGTTTCATATTTTAAGAAAAGTAATTTTAGAATTTAAATTTTATATATAGCTGAAAAAATTGAAAATTAATTTTTTTTAAAAGTTATTTTTTTCAACTTCTATAAAAAAAACTGAAAATAATTTTTTTAAATTATAATTATTTTTTAAAAATTATTCAAATATATAAAACTAATATTTTGAGTTAAAAAATGATTTTTTGCCAAAAAATTCCAAATTATGATTATTTGGTAAAAAAATATTTTTAAATTTTTTTAATTATATATTTTATAATTATTTTTTTAGAAGTTAAAACAAATGCCCATTAATGGAGCATGTAACTCCTCATTTCTGGAAAGACCATTGTAGAAAGCGCCGCCTTGATTTAAATTAATTAACAATTATAATAAATAATGATTGTGTGTTATGGGGACTGCTTAGTGTAGGCGTTAGGATCGTGGGGAGAAAAGCTAATGGTGTGTTTGATTTGTGAAAATATTTTTTATTTTTATTTTTTAAAAATTATTTTTATTTTCAATTTTTTAAAATTTAAAAATATGTTTGGTTTGTTATTTTTATTTTTGAGTTTTTGTGTTTTTCTTTGGACTCCAGCCATGATCCACAATTAGGCAACTACGATGATGGTAAGGCTAAGGTGATTATCACTTTCAAACAAATGGAAATATTCCAATTGTAGTTTGGAAAGGAAAAGAGGGCTTGAGAGCAATAATTGGCAAAAATCGTCAATCTTTCTTGGTTCCGACAGAGGACCAGGGAAGGCATGCGGAGAGATGAGAGGTATTTAACGTGCTGTTTCTAGCATCATCGGATATCCAAGTGCAAGCCACTGCCAGTCCCGCATAGCCATCGCTAGATCCTCATGCCACCACCACCGCGTGCCAAACACCACTGTCCCTGTCTACCACCCACCACCAGATCTTCACACCGCCACTGCAGAGCATGGAGTGGAAGGCTACGGATCGCGTATTTGATGGCTTCAAGTTCGTCGTGCGTCACCCACCATCGCTCCTCAAGAGGCGGCACCACCCATCATTGACTTCGCCTTCTACAAATGCCAGTTGTGGTTGGCGTTTGTCACTCGGATTGAGGGTCTTCTGCTCGCGCTACTGTTGCTCCCTTTGTTGCGCTGCCCACTATTGCTTGTCAGTGGTCGTGCCTCCATGCTTCACCGCCAACATTCGCATCGTGGTCGCCGCTACGTGGAAGAAGAAGTGTTCTTCCATGGTTGGCTCTGTTGCAGCACTGCAAGGAAAAAGGAAAACATTATGGTCCCGTGAGATAAGAAGGAAGTGAAAATAAAAGTGGCTAAAACTGCAAAATTGTCGCCGCACTAAAACTGAAAACCTTAAAAATGTCAAAAAAATTGTTTTTCTTAATTTTTAGAAATTTTGAAAACATTTTCTAAAATTGAAAATGAAAATTAGTAACCAAACATATCTTTTGTAGCATTTTCGGTTTTTCATTAAAATGAAAATAGAAAATAAAGAAACCAAATGCACCTTAAGTTTTTCCCCGTCCATCTTTGTCACCATTGACTGATCCTATTATCTTGTAAGAACATATTATTTGTATATTATTTTTATTATATTATTTTATGCTATTAATTTTATTTAATTTTAATTTTTAATGAATTAAAATGTAAAAATGATGAATATGCATATTGGCATCTAAATATTGAAGTAAATAATTACTGTTATATATAAAGCAAGGGGACAGTTTCATCAATGTCATTTTATATTATCAAAATTTTTCTAGTAAAATTAATTGAGATTGTTTTATCCTTTATTACTTCTCCCATTCACTTATAAGTGTTTCTTTAGGGAAAAAAAACCATAAATTATTTATCATTTAAAAAATTTTAATGAACAAATAATTAAAATTTTCAATTTTATTCTATTTTTATTTTTTTAATAAATATAACAACTAAAGTTAGTAAAAGACAAAGGATAGTTTAGTCATAAGCCATTTTTATATATTTAAGTCTATTTAATATATTATTAATTTTTATACGAAAATTGTAAAGTAAGTTTATAAGTGAAGGGAAGAAGAATTATGTTCTAAGATTAATATAGTGAAAGGTCTTGGTCAAATCTGTTTAAAGCATTGCTTTCAATATTGCAGTTAGAACACACGATGAGCGACGATGCAAATTAAGTTTGTTAACCGTGGCCCAACAATGAAATTAAAAGCAACATGCGATAAATTTCTGAAGGAAGACTCCAAAATATGCCACCTGGGTCGAAGTAGCTAAGCCTACTGGAAGGTATGATTCCATTGCTCCATGTTTCAAAACCAGGGCTAAACTAAAAGGTTGTCCCTGACGGATGCAAGTCAAAAGTTTCAACTATGGCATTTCAAATACTATGTAATACTCGGCCGTAACGTTGCACATCTTATTATTATAATATAAAAGTTTACATTAATTTAAATAATAATTATAGTATTAATTATAATTTAAAATTTTAAAATAAGATATCTGAAAATAAAAATTTTAACTTAAAAATATTTACTTAAATAAAGTATATTTTTATAAAAATCTTAAGATAAAATACTTATATAAATCTACAATATGTACATAAATAAAATAATTTATGATTCAAAATTTAAACCAAAGGAATATATATTAATTTATTAAAAAATATTGAACATCTTATAATAAAAAAACAAAAAATTGTAATAAATTAAAAGTTGATTGTTAATTAATCTTTTTTAAGGTACATAAGAAAATTAATGAGAAATTCTTATTGAACAAAATATAAATTTCTCCCAGTACTCGGTGACGGATTCCAAAAAAATTTAGCTAATAGAGGCAAGAGTAAGACATAAGTATAACAAAAAATTCACATAATTATATTTAGGTTTCACTTCTAACTAAGCACAGCTCACTTATGTTGGTTTAATTTTATCTTTAATCTTTTGGCATTTCAACATCATCATCACCTTTACCAATAAGGCAATACCATGGGATTAAAGGTGGGGTTGTTCAAATCTAATCCAACCTAACCTAATTAAAACCGCTAAACCAATCCAATCTAAACCAAAAATCAATCAAAATCGCAAAAGTTTGGATTGGATTAGTTTTTATTTTTTACAAACTGCATAAATTGGATCAGATTTCGGATTTAATTTTCAAAACCAATCCAATCCAAACTAAACCGCAAAAGTTTAGATTGGATTAAATTTTATTTTTTACAAATTGCATGGATTGGATTAGATTTCAGATTTAATTTTCAAAACCGATCCAATTCAATCCAAACCATATAATTTTATATAATATAATTTTTTTATTATTAAGTTTATCCTTTTACTTATAGTAATTTAAATTTATTACATAATTTTTTTATTCATGTATCATTTTTATTTAAATAATATTTTATAAATATTTAATGACTTATTTTTATTTTTTATTTATTTATTTATTTATTTTATTGGCTCATGTTACTTTTATTTTATAATATTATAAATTAAAATTTTTCTTTTTTCAAAAATTGATTAAACCAATCCAATCCAATCCAACCGTAAATAATTGGATCGGATTGGATCAGATTTAAAATCTAAAGTAAATCGATCTAATCTAAACTGCTATAAAATATATTGTTTGGATCAGATGAATTTTTTACTCAAAATCGGTCCAAACCGCACCGCAAACACCCCTAATTAAAGGAATGAAAGTGGGTTGGAATGTAACTATTTATTTTGTCTCATTTGGAATTGGAATAAGCAATCGAAGTAACGGATAAAAAAGTAGGTTGACTTTTTTTAATTGCATTTTTTTTATCTTAGTATAGGGTAAAATTTAATAAAATAGTAAGGGGCAAAAGTATACGTCTACCTATATGATCAGTGCCCCCACCCTTTTCTACCCAGATTTATCCTTATCAGTGCTAATTTTTTCTATTCATAAGAATCAAATTTAAGGTTTTATTTAAGAAAAATAAGTATTGAATCACTTGAACCAATTAAGTTTTTGTTTATTTAATTTTTATTATTAAATCAAAATTAAATTATGTTAAGTGTGCTGATATGTTTTAGATAAGATGACCTCAATGATGCCAATGTCTTAGAGTTTAGCTCTTCTTTTTGTATTTTGTTTGCTCCTATGTTTACAGAGAGTATTCAAGCCAACTTCATTGACTTATCCCAAAAAAAAAAAAAAAAAATTCTACAACTTAAGATTGGATAAGATTTTATTTTATAATTGTTTTTTTTTTTTTGGCCTTGATTTTAATTTTTTAACTCATGAACAAATTTAAACTTTAGTAGTGAAATTCATAAATGCACTGCAAATTTTCATTCTATCAAATTCTAATTTATAAAAACTAAATTTTTATAGATTATTCTTCTCATTCAAAGGTACAGACGAGCTTAACATATTTATACAAATATTATAAATTCTTTGGACAAAATAATTGCGCAAAAATAGTGATGGTATAAACAGTTTCTATACAGTGGGACTCGGTCAAATTTTAACTCATTAAATAGCACCAATTTGTAAACTATGGCAAAAGAATTTATTTAGTTGAACTACCTTACAAGACTACTGCGAATTTGGTCAAACTTACCAATTTTTTTGTACATAATCTAGCTATCCTTCCATTCATACTACTATGCAGGTAGCTCCACAATGTTAATCATTCCAATACTCCACATAACAGCCACTATTACCTACCAAACAATACATGCAGAGACATAAATGTAATAAAAAAATGTTAGTAGCGAAAGAAGAAGAAGAAGAAAATGGCATTATAGATCTTCATGTAAGGCCTTACTTTGGCCCTCATGATGCCATTCTTTTCAAATTTTCATGGCCTCAGCCAAAGATGGAGTTCGTGTATCGTCCCCAGTATCAGCTCCGAAAAAAAAAAAGGGGTTGCAACTTGAAATTCATGGAAGGCAGATCAATCTCATGATTGGATAATCATCTATGTCATGCCCTGCTGGGTGATGGAGTAGCCATGAAAACCTCTTCCTGTTTTGGTCGTGAGCCATAAAAACCTCGCCCAAGTCATGCATGTCCTTTCTTATTGTGACACAATCGCTTTTCTTGGCCCACTCCAAAAACTAAACAAAATAGGCTAGGTCAAGAAGCAAAAGCTCGACCGAAAGGAGTAAAAATTTGCTGACGGAAAATTGTGCCAAATCAAATTTCCTTGCATGAGCAAAAGCCCAAATCACTCTTTAGTTGTTGGATTTGAGAGTGAAGACAAATTTAGCATCATGACCAAAAAAGCAAAAAAGCAAAAAAGAAACAAAGTTTATCATGAATCCAGTTCATGAGGGCTTATTTAAAACATTTTTTAAAAAGAAACTATTACAATTTTTAGCTTTAATAACCTAGTTAGGCTAATGAAGTCTGTTCTTGGTCTGATTGTTAGGATAACGAATGAAACAGGCGGTCTTTCTCCTTACAAGATTTTGCACCCCAAATGTAAATTTTGGCCTACACATTAATTTGGGGTTCCCCACTTCACATCGGGTTGGGCTTCCTTGATGGAGACTTTGTGTGATATAAAAACAAGGTATTGGCCCAATGAAAAGGAAGAGAATATGGATGTACATAACTCAAGCTTAAAGCCCACCAAAAAAAGGCTTTAACCCTGTTACCATGGTTTTGACAAAACTGATGACAGTTGACCCAAAAAAAATATAAAACAAAACGGATGACCAAAGCCAGAGTAATAAACTAATAATAAGCCGATGAAGCTTGATACATGTCGTTAATCTGCAGCCTAACAAAAACTACACCTTGGGTCAAGGGAGCCGTCTCCGAATTTTAGAGAGGTCTGAGACCCCAAAAGACCTTTCCACCTCCCCCTTCAACCAACCCAAATAATAATAATAATAATAATAAAAAATAAAAATAAAAATAAGAATGTTAATAAAGCATTTTTTATAGAATAATATAATATACTTACTACCTTTTGAATAGATAAATAGTCATTACCATCATTATATTTGGTCAAAATTCAATTATTTTTTAATCATGTAGCATTGCTAAAAAAAGATTTGTCAAGGTTAGTATTGATTATCGAGATTCTGATGGCAGCAGGCACAATTGATCGCTATTTTGCTTTCGGATGGATGGCAGTGAACAATGAAGCGGATATTTTAGAATAATTCATTTGAACAATTGTCATTATTAGTTGTAGAATTCACAAATGATGGGTGGCTCTCTCCTTTTATTCATGATACGGCTCTTTTGAACGAGCCAGTACTTTGTATTTGAACGCAAATTTACCACGAAAGTGACATCCTAGACAAGTGAACGGCGTGGTTCCATGTACTTGCACACAGGGGGTGTTCGTGGTACAGTTTAGATTGGTTTTTAGTAAAATATTCAATTGATCCAAACAATAAAATATGTACCAGTTTGAATTGGATCGATTTAATTTAGATTTAAATTCGAACCAATTATTTGTGATTTGGATTGGATCGATTTAATCGATTTTTTATAAAAAAAAAATCTTTAAGTATAGAATATTATAAATAAAAAGTAACTTAAATTAATAAAATAAATTAATAAAAATAAAAATAAAAATGACTCATATAATATACATAATATAATATTTAAATAAAAATAAAATATAAATATAGAAAATTATATGATAAATTAAAATTATTATAAGTAAAAATATAAAATAAAAAATAAAAAATTATATTAGATGATATTATTCGGTTTGGATTGAATTGGATCGGTTTTAAAAATTAGATTTAAAATCCGATCAGATCCAAGCGGTTTGTGAAAAATAAAATCCAATCCAATCCAAACTTTTGCAATTTCGATCGATTTTTAGTTTGGATTGGATTGATTTAGTGATTTTGATTAGATTGGATTGGATTTAAATACCCTTACTTACAGTTAATGGTTCCATGTATTTTATTTTCTATAAATGGTGGTATAATTTGCCGTATAATATTGAAAGGGTTCTTTGTCCTTATAAATAATGTATTTGGTAGGAGATAATAAAAACACAAAGGGTGATCACACTCAACCGAAGCCCCCTTTCACATTGACAACGTTTCATCCCTTCTCCACCTATAATACAATTAGAATCCCCTACATTTTCTTTTTCTCTTTTGAATCCTTTTGTTAATACCTTGATTGACAATATACTGGCTCAAATAGGAAAAAAGATTTTGCATTTAATTAAGGTTTCAGTATCCATCGTTTTCTATCGCAATTCTTTTGAGTTTCTCTCAAGTTGTTGAAGTTATTTTCTAAAATAATGGTTCTGACGCCATCCGCAACCAAAACACAGCTTTATTTGCAATTATTTAATTGCGAGAGCTAATAGAAACAATTATTGACTTTATAAGCCATGCATCCTCTATCAGGCCCGCGACATCATAAAAGAAAATGTGTTTGGTATGAGATATTAAAAATAAAAACTAAAAAGTGCAATTAAGAGAAATAAAGGTTGAGTATTTTAAATATTTCTACTTGATGGAGTTGGTAGGAATTTAATACATTTAATTTGTATTTTTCAGGTAAAGGAGGCACTTATCCAAAGTCCACTTCTTGGCTTCCTCACTGGCAATTGTTCATCTTTTCCCACCTATACAGAACCAACTCACAGCATATATCTCTCTCTTTTTTTTCTAGTTTTTTTTTTCCCGTTGTTAATCCATTGAGTTTGTGACAATCATTTGGGCGCATAGAAAAAAAAAAGTTTCACTATTTTGAATAAATAATATATTAGTTTCAGTATCCGTCGTTTTTCCATCGCAACCAAATCCGTCTAGCTTTTGTCCATTCTTTTTTGAGTTGCCATCAGTTTATTTAGGATATATTTGGGAGAGAGAATCTTGGAAAAAAAAAGGGTAAGTTTCTATTTTTTTTTTAATATTAGTGGCACTGAGAGATTTAAATATATGACCTTATGTATAGCCTCGTACCACTAGCTTACTTCTAGAATTTTTATGTTCTAATTTAAGAATTTTTAAAATAAAAAATGAAATGATAGTCTATCATAAATTTTTTTCTATTGTCTTATTTTTAATTTTATAAAAAATTCATAACTCCTAAAATTTAAAAATAAAAAAGGATATATGGTAGAAATCATGGAAACAAAGTGGAAGAAGCCGAGAGCTAGCTTTGTTAAGAACTTAAGATAAATGTAGACTTTGCTGCTTTCACTGCAATAGACTCATATGGAATTGGAGTGATAATCATTAATCAGAGATGACATGGGTCAGTTTGTACCTGCAAGAACTCAAAAAGTTTGCTGGACTGGTAGAGCCATGTTTTGGGGAATTAATGGCTGCTAAGCACGGCTTGCTGTTTGCGCTAGAGTTAGGCAAAGATAGGGCGGAATTAGAAGTTGATGCAAGGAATGTTTGGAAGGGAATAGTAGAGGGTGACCAAGATAGATCTTATGGAAGCAATATTCTAAGAGATACAAGTTCCTACCTTCCTTGACACTCTTATTGTTAGATGTTCACAACGATTAATGAAATTCTTATTCAGTTCAAAAATAAAAAAGGAAAAAGGAAAAAAATTTGTTCACCCTTTAAATTTTTATCCCTTTGTAAAATTATTATCATCAACTTTAAATTTTTTTTCAATTAATTAGCTCATATACTTACGACCAAACATATCCTTCTAACAAAGATTTGATAACTCATTAATAGTAATAACTTATGAAAATATCTTCTCTATTTACTAGTCTAGATCTTTGTTTTAATTGTTCATTAAATAGTGTAAGATAATTAATATTTTTATTATAATATTTGTTTTTTTTTTTTAATTAAGGGTTTTATTTGCCAGTTTAACTATTTAAAATTCTTTAAAATTTAAATTTAACAAATAAATTGATCACTAGAACAATTTGCAATAAAATAGTTGGATATGGTTAATAAGTTAATTGAAAAGGTTTTAAAGTTTGTAATGATATATAAAGCACAAAAATTTAGGAAAGTTCTGTACTCTTTTCGCAATAAATAAAATATGTCTTTTTTTTTTTTTTTTTCCAAAACTTACCTGCCCTAAAGTTAATTTTCTAAACAAAGGTTCGGACGCCATCCATATGTTGTCGCAACCAATTAAAATACAACTTTACGGACATGTATTTGATTGCCAGAGCAAATAGAAACAATGCTGGACTTTTCAAACCGTGCATATCCTCTATGTCAGCCCCGTCACTCTTTTTTTTTTTTTTTTTTAAATTTTTGATAACTATAATATATCACACCTTCGAGGATAAGAGAGTAGCAAATCAAGTTTAATACATGACAAGGAGCAGGCCAAAACGAAAACAATACAAGAGAAAGACAGAAACTGGCTAGAAGAACGTCACAAGAAAAAAAGGAACAGCCCCAAACGGATACAGCACAAGAGAAAAGACAGAAACCAGGAAAAGTAATATTGCTTAATTAACTGTTTGAAAAACGGCGTGGCCAATTCAAATTTATAATTAAAATATAATGATAAAAGTTTTGAAAAATAATTAATCAATATGTTACTTTACAAATTGAAAATTCTCATGTCATTTGCTTGTCTAGGTTTTGTCTCTCTTTCTTCTCCATGATCTAGTTTGGCATATATTTAAAAGTTAACTTTATCATTAACTTGGAGAGAACGAAATAGATGCAGATAGAAACGTAAGGAAACCCTCTTGAAGAAGGAAACGTAAGGATTTCTACTTGTGTGTTAAATTAATTTTCGGATATCAAGTGGCTTTCTACTTTCTGAAAAGTAAACAAACATTAGAGGAAAAAGATATTTGTAAATAGTCTATAAGTCTATGATAGAGGACTGCATTGTCGATTTTAATATTGCAAGAGTTTTGGTCAAATTTGGAAAAACTAAATGAGTTTCTGTGCCAAATTCAGGCCGCATCAGCATCATAGAACTGCACGTTATATAAACTTCAACCTTTGTTTGAATTAAGTGGTCCAATCTCCATTCCCATTTCTTGATTTTTCTACTTTCTACGGACATGCCCGTTCTTATCAAGGGAGTTCTTATCAAGGGAAAATAATGCAAAGGCAAGTAAAACGAGCTGGAAAAGATAAAACTGAAGAGTGGCATCTAATTTAAACAATAAAATATTATTTATTTTTATAAAACAAATTGCTCTTTACTTTCATTGTGAATTTTGGCATCCACTGATTGATTTAAATTACGCGGCTACAGCTATTAATTAGAATTATGAAATAAAACAAACAAACCAATCAGCCACAAATTGTGTTTGTACATAAGAGGTATATTGTGGTGACCTATATCAATTATTTGGTGGCGTTTACGGTGGATCTAGACTATGACCATGTATGTTATATAAAATTTGGAAGTTTTATTCAAAATCTTAAGTGAACCGTGAAATGACTCGCATGAGAAAAAATGAAATAAAAGGTGTTTACATTTGGTCAAGTATAGGACTAAAGATAACGTGGCCTTGCTATGCTTGGCCTTAGCTGTTTCATTATTTGACTTTGTACAGCTAGCTATACCATACATCTCTGGTCAAATTCGTACAATGCAATTGGTGTGGAATAGGCAGATGGCACAGCACATTACTTAGCAGAGGAATACTTACCTGCTCCTTATGGCTCGTAATACATTATTCCCTTCCAAGTCCTAAGTTTGGGAGTTAGCTATTTCAATGTGAAATATTAGGATTTTATATTGCAAACTAGGCATCTCATTTTTTTATTTACAAACAGAGACCTTGCAAATGGCTTCTCTTTCGTCACCTCCTCTTCCACCAACTTCTTGGAAACTCTACTCTTCTCCCACTTTTACACCATCCCCTTCCTCTAATTTCCACAGACAGACAACAACATGTCTAAGTTACATTCCATAATATATGAGATTCAAAACCACAAAACCCAAATCATTGACACTAAAGAAAAATAGACACCAATTTTTTTCTAGTCACCGATGGTTGCCAAAAAGGTAAGGGTAGCAATGGGGTTTTAGAAGTCATCATCACCGGCAGCAGCAGTGGCTCAAATTCCTCCGTCACAAAAGGAGCAACCTCCTCCTCCGTCCATGGTGGCCTTAGCTAGAAAATCTTTGTCACATGAGTCCTCATTCGCGGCATTGGCTATGGGAAGCAATGGAGGGATTGCCTTCAAACAGTCCAGCTTCATCCACTATGTCTCGATCTGCAATCATGATTTTCCAGAAGAGGATGAATTGGATGCTAGCGCAGCTCCTCTTCATCCTCCATAGGGAGGAACAATGCCTCATTAAAAGAAGATTCCTCTGATTGAGAAGATTCCAGTGAAACAAAGGTGCAAAGCTCCTTCAAAGGACCTTTGGATACCATGAATGATTTGGAGGAGGATTTGTCGGTCAAGTACGTGTCTTTGTTTCTTTTATTTTATTGGGTTTTCCTCAAGTTCCAAACTTTTCTTGTGGGTAATGCTCTATATAGTTGATTTGGGGCCTGGGGCTCTATGTTTGCAAGGCTTCTATTTGCAAATAAAAAAATGAGACATCCATTTTGTAATACAAAGTCTTGATATTTCATAATGGAGTAACTAACTCCATAACTTGGAGAGGAATAATGCAACACGAGCCGCTCCTTATAATTTGAATTTGGCTAGAATGAAATGATGTGAAATGCAAAACGTAAATATAATATGTGGCAAAGAAATGATATAGAATCTTCGAACATGCCTCTAAATACTCACCTCATTTTCTTATTTTAATTGCTCATCTTTCTCATTATCTCTGTCATTATACAAATTATGACAATAGACTTAATATTAATATCTTTGATATTATACTTCATATCTTCTAATTAGTCTTTATTAATGGCCTTCATGAATCCTATTTTCTTTGAAAAACTTAAGTTGTTTGGTCCTAAGCAAGTCTCCATTGGATTTGAAATTTCATCTCCACATGAGAGTTTATTAGGCATGAAGTGTGATCAATGCAAAGGCCCATTTTATCTTGTGATGATGATAAAATTTAATTTTCATTTAAAAGAGTTTGAATATAACAAGGATCAAACTCTAGATTGTTCATAAAGACTTTGATACCACATTAAGAATTAACTATCCCAAATATAGGCACATGAATAACCTTGTATCAAACTTATTGGAGTTTGATTATTTTTATACATTTGCCATAACTGTTACAAAAATATAGTTTTAGTTGCATCAACTACTCTAAACTGATGGAAAGTGTATTATAGAATATACTTTTAACTAAATCACCACCTCTTTCTCTTCCTATTTCACCTTTTTCTTCTTCTTCTTATTATTATTATTATTATTATTTGAGAGAATGTGAATATGCTCATTGACTTATTCAAAAGAAAAACGAAGATCATCTTAAAATTGCGGGTCTAACTGTCCCAAAAAGTTAGCTCATAGGTGAAGAGTTGCACAAACTCTTATAAAGATTATCTTAGTCATATCCTCAAGCAATTAGTTAGGGATTTAACACACCCCTCTCAAGCCCAAAATTGGATATTTGGAGTGTGAAGTTTGCAAGATTAGACATAGTGAAAGATAACTAATTGATTATATTGTGGGATTATCTTAATATCAAATAGTGAAAGATAAGCTCTGATACTATATTAATATTGTGGGTCTAACTTTGCACTAAAAGTTATTTCATGGGGAGATGGTTACCTAAGTTCTTATAAAGACTATGTTGGCCATATCGCTAACCAACTAAGGACTTAATAGATCAAGTTCATATGCATCTACTTTCTTTGATTCCCACAAATATCTTCCTATCAAAGGCAATCTTATTTGAATATTATGGGGTATTTAAATATGAATAACTCTCGTAATTAAGGTTTCAACTATGATTTGCCATGATATGATGAACTAACCCCCAACAAAATAGGGGAAGCCAAAACATAAAAAAATTAAAAAATAAGGACATAGAATTTAAAAAACAATCAATATAGACTAATCAGTTCCTATAATTCTGCCTAAACGCCTTTGCACTTTGTTAGCCACCAATCCATGTGTGCTGCTCGTAGACCCCCATAAGGCTAGCGTCCAAAATAAATTTTGATTATTAACACGAGAATCATTTCATACGTCTCAAGAGAAACCTCCATTTTCTGATTATCAATTCTGAATTTCCTCCTTTATTCCATAACGAAGGATGCAAATCCAAACATCCACACCACTGACCTATGTCTGCCACATACCCCACGTTTCCACCATCTTCACCCAAAAAGGAACACAAAATCCATGCCACATAACCCCATCACTTGTCACAAACATAGCCCCAACACATGCCACATACTTCATGCAACAACCACCTACCATAGACCACCCACAAGCAAATCGAGTCAATGCCCAAAGTCCCCTCCTTAATTTGAATTGTTTCATTTCCAACCCTCATACCTGTGAAATGTTTTCCCAAACATGTCAATCTATACTAACTTCAAGTATTAAGCTCTTTTCCTCGATCTCCTTTGCCTTTGGTTCATGTCCTTATCCTTTTGTCCTCCCTTTTGCTTGCCTCCCTTTCTCAGTCGGTATATGAACCTACTTTGCTCATGAATACTCTAAGTCAATAATTATTTATAATTATTGGATAAAATCATAAACTATTATTCAATATGATTTGCGAACGATATGCATGTATTGTGATTTAAGATATTCAATCACTACCATAATATGCAATTTTTCATCTTCTTCTTTTCAACCGTAATATTCAATTAAATCCCAATGTTAGCTTCGCCAACCAATTAGCAGATCATTGATTTAAAGCCAAGACTGACCATTTATTTGATGATTCCAGGCAGGACTTATATACGTGAATGACAATGCATAATTACACTGTAATGCACTGCCGTGATTATGTTATTTCTTACATTTGTTTTAATTAAAAACAAATTTTTTAAAAAAGAATATTGAGTATGTATGAAACACAATCTTGGAATATTGGGTGGTTTTAATTGGATTTTTGGTTAATTTGATCCTTGATGAGTAATATATAATACTTTTGTGGATTCATTTAGGGTGCCCCAAACTTTGGCCTCAGATGCAAGCTAACCAAATGACCTAATTAATCAATGACTAGGAAAATAATATACTTTTATCAACTAACCACTCTATGCGTATGTCCAGAAAGTCAAAAGCAAATAGAGGATGACATGGCGATGATGGAATGAGTAAGAATGTTTGACACGTGCAAAGTCAGTTACACTACATAGCCAGCTGTATGTTACATGTCGCTAAAGTGAGATTAAGTGAACAATCCTCCACTCCTTTGAACTTGGCTGGAATTTAAATGAGAGTGAAATGCAAAACAAAATTCACTGGGGCAAACACTCTGGAATGTTCCACTTTGTTTATAAATATCACCACACTCCCTTCTTCAGTTGCTCACTTCTCTTTTTTGACCATTTCCTTCTTCTATTTGTTCACTTCAATCCCTATTCCCTCATATCTAACCTCTTATTAGGCCTTTGCTCATTTACCGCAAATGGGGGACTCAAAAAATCAAATAAGAGATATTTTCTGGCCAAAATATGCATTCCACGAAGGTGAAGCCTCTCATCCTCAAACTTCAACCAACCCACCATCCACCATGCCTACCATTAAAGGTGCTTTATGTCCAAAATCATCATCAAATCCTCCTACTACTTTAAATGCTTCAGCCCCTAGGGCTGCTGGAAAACCATTACCCACTATGAAGGATATTTTTGCCCGCAAATCCAAATCCACCGTGCAATAATGGATTTCATTTCATAGATCTCATCAGCCTTTTCACTTCTCAGCAATCACTGGATCGGAGTCTTCCACCACTGAATAACGTGTCCTAATTAGTATGTTCTTTTTCTTTTTCCCCCTTATTATGGATCATATATGTATAATAGGATACAGTAGTATTGTTTCTTTTCCATGTAGTGGGTATCTCAACCTGATGAGATGAGTGATGAGTCTTGATAGCTATTGTATACACTATGTATGAGATAAAGCTGATGAAGATCATTATGAAAGTGTCGAGATTTTGTTTTGTATGTATTGCTTTTATTTTATTTTATTTTTTCTTAATTCTCTCTCCTCTCTTTTCTCTTACCATGGTCTCATTTTCAATTATGCTTTTGGCCCCTTTGGCATGAATGATTTTCTTGTCTCTCTCAATCCCTGTGAGCTCACTGCTGTGGTCGCCGGCCGGCAGCCATGGATCGCCGGAGGGGATCGTCATCGCCGGCAACCACAATCAGTCTCGGCTATATACGGCTTCTTAGTTTCTCATCATTTGTGATGACTGATGAGCAAAAGGGTTGATGCCGAGGTGGTTTTCCGGTGGCCATGGTCGCCGGCGGCGGTAGCTGTTATCATCGCCGGCCGAGAGAGATGAGAGTGTTATCATACTTTTTCGCCTTTCATTTCCAAACCGACTTTACCTTATCTTCTTCTATATAATATTTTTTAATATATGTTATATAATAATTTATCAGTGGACGAATTTGGAAGCTTGGAAATTGTTTTATTTTAGGTTGAAAGTTCAAACTTCCTAGCTATGGCTACAGCTTGACACTTTAAGAAAGCGTTAAATTCATGGGTCAAACGCCGCAACTGTTCAGATTTTGCTTTTGAAAAAAGCCATGCGTCTGAAAGCCAAGGCAGAAAGAGAGACTTTAGAATAAGCCACTTTGATTCGATGTTGGGGTCAAGGAATAAAATCTAAGTGGTCCCTGACACCTGACTCCTACTTGTATCATGTCGATGTGATTGATAATTATGCGTCTGCATAATAATTATTATATTATAAGATAAGATTTTGTTGGTTATCGTATGCTTCTATAAAAGACGTAAAGAACTTAAAATAAAAATGATTTATTATTTTCAAAAGATTTAATAATTCTTTTAAATAATTAAATAAATAATCAATATTGTTTTTTGTGTTTAAAAATATATATTTAAATACACGTTGATTAAAAAATTTAGTACATTATTATATGCGCATGAAACGAGTACATTTTTTCTTTGTGAGATAGAGGCTCTAAGTTGTCGCTGATCGTGGCGGGGTTAAGTAGCTAGAGGAGAGAAAACCTGTCGGTGATACTTTATCTTTCCAAACTGACTTTACACGAACCCTCTATTATGATATCGGCGGACAAATTGGGACCATTTTTGTGAAATTTGTGTGTATGCGCAAAGGTAACTAAAAGAAAGAGTTAAAATGATCAAAAAGGCAGAAGGAAGGCTGTAAAAAACTCAGACGTTGAAAAGTATGTGTTCATTATTGTTCCACCTACAATTCAGATTAGGCCAACAAAAGAATTGATTTAATTACTAAACTATGATAATGATTGTGTATAGATGCATGTACGCGGACCGCTTGGTGTGTGTGTGTGTGTGTGTGTTGGGATCGTGGGGGAAAATCTATGTTAGACCTCGCCCATCTCATGTCACCATTGACTTATACTTGTGCTATATTCCATCCAATTATCTAGTTAAAAAAATGTTATTTAATTTGTACATTATTTTATTATGTTATTTTATTAACCAATGAATAAAAATATATAACATATTTTATTTAGTTTTATTTTTAATAAATTAAAATGTAAAAATGTTGAATATGCATATTGGCATATAAATGTAAAAGTCAATGATTATATATTATATAAAGCAAGGGGAGAGTTCATTAGTATCATTTTATATTATCAAAATTTTTCTATTGAAATTATTTTATTTTTTATTACTTCCCTATTCATATACAAGTGTTTGTTTAGAAAAAAAATGCCTTAAATTATTTATCATTTAAAAATTTTAACGGAATATTAATTGACTTTTTCTAAATTTATCCCCATTTTTATTTTTTATTTAAATCTAGTCATTATAATTAATAAAAGAGAAAAGATAATTTAGTCAAGTTAAGTATTTTTTATATTTAAATTTATTTAATATGTTCTTAATCTTTATACAAAAATTTTAAAATACATTTATGAGTGAAAGGAAGAAGAATTACGTTCTAAGATTAATATAATGAAAGTCTTGGTTAATCTGTGTAAAGCATTGCTTTCATTGCAGATTAGCACATACAATGAATGACAATGCGAATTTGTTAACCTTGGCCGAGCTATGAAATTGAAACCAACATGTAATAAATTTCTGGATAAAATGGCATCAAGCCTGCTGGACGGTATAATTACATTGCTCCATGTTTCAAAAACCAGGCATAAACTAAAATGTTCTCCCTGACAGAGATGGAAAAATAAAAAGTTTCAACTAGTGGAATTTGAAGTTTTTCTGGTTTGGATGGTTTAATATCTTATGAGATACCATGTAATGCTAGTGCAACGGCTGGGCGTTGCACATTTTATTATAGTATAACATTTTTAAATAATTAAAATAATAACTACAAAATGTAAAAAAAATCAGCTGATCTAACCGGTTGAACTGAGAATCGGCCAGGTATCCGGTCTGGCTATATATAATTCCATCCATAAACCAGAATTGAACGGGCTAAACCGGTCGAAAACTAGTAAATAGGCCAAACCGGACATGTTTTTTTTCTTTTTTTTGAAAAAAAAGTAAAAAATTATTTTGATCATTAATAAATTAATTACTTCATTATGATGAAAAAGGGTCAAAAATACATTTTGGTTGGCCAAACCAAAAATTACTACATCTCTTACTCTTTAAAAAAGAGTTTAGAGGTAATAAATATATTAAATATAGGAAAAAATGATATATGGGTATTATTTATAGAAATCTTAAGAATAAAAAACTTTTATTCTAAGTAATGTATAATTTTTTGAATACTTTATAGTAGTTTTAAGAATAAAAAAATCAAAATATAAGTAATATGGGACTTAATATTTTACTTATATTAGTCATATTAATATGAGTTAATATAGTAATTTTGATTTCTAAAACTATTTTTATCATATTAAAATTTTTTAATTATTTTTATTTATCTTATAACATATAAATATATATTTTTTATTATATCTCAGTTGAACTATTGAACCTCTAAACTAATAGTTTGTCCGGTTCAATGTCCAATCCGATTTTTAGAACCTTGATTAAAACCAACACAACTACTGTGAATATAGTAGTTCAATACAGCAATGATTCATCGAATTTGCAATAATCAGGTAACCTGACATAAGAGGAATCGCACAAATCACAAATGGAATGGTGAGAGCAAGATCAGAACAGAATGACAGAGGGAGACATGGAAGTCTCGTGTCGACTCAGGTGCTCCCCTCTTACGTTGCTGCTTCTTCTCTTCTTTTTTTGTTTGGTCAGGGTGCCCACCTCTTCTCCTCTTCTTGTTAGGTGCGTCCTCACTGCTAGTTGGGCCTGTGTCACACTCCTGAGGCCCAATAGTTCATGATCAGCCACGTTTACCTGTTCGTCTTGCATCTGGATTACTTGGACTTATAAATTGGAACCTGGGCTGTATCAATGAATCATAATAATAGATGGTTCATGTGCCAGAGGCCCATGATGTTTAGACTAATCGTGATCCAAACCACAAGATTATTATTCTTTTTCTATAAATGTATGTGTTCTTGCCCAGTCAGGACCCCTTATGAAACTTTTTCTATCTATATCAAGTTATCAACCCCTTAACTACCTATGAAACGGTGATACAAGGTATTAATTTTTCATTCCCTACGAAGTTTTGTTTGGTGCCTAATTTTAAGAATGGAATTAGAGTTTTTTTTTTTTTTTGGGTTGCATAGAATCGAATTAGAGTATAATTAGAATTAAATCTCGTAATTTTAATCTTTATATTTAAAATAGCATATAAATTATAATTGCATAAATTAACTTTATAGAATTATAAAAATAATTAACACGAGTTCTTTTCAATTCTTAACCTATAGTCTAAAAAATTTCAATTTCAAAATTTGAAAATTATAATTTTTTTCTCATTAAAGTCTCTTACATTTAGCCAAAAGTAGGGGTGAAAATAAAATAAAGGGTTAATTGCAGTTTACTTCTTTATATCATAGATCATGTGCACTTTACCCCTAATATTTTAAAAATACGCAACCCGACACCCTATATTTTCACAATGTACACTTTGGCCCCTTCTGTCGATTTTTTCATCAATTAAAACAAAAATGCAGGGTGTCGGGTTGTATATTTTCAAAAATTCAGAAGGTCAATTTGCACATGATCCAAAATTTTAGGAGAGTATAGTACACTTATTTAGGGTCAAAGTGCACATTGTGAAAATGTAGGGTATTCGAATTTTTAAAATATTGCAGGTAAAATACATACAACCTATAATACAGGGATAAATTGCAATTAATACTAAAATAAATAGCCTATTGGGGCTTGGGGCTTGGGGCTTGTGGCTTGGCTTGTATCTACCCTAGCCCTAATCAAACTTGTTTATAAATTAGATTATGCTCAAACTTATTTAAAAGCCTATTTACCTTAATAGGGTAGGCCTAAGTGTGCTGCAAGGCCCATGAAACCAATTGGGCAAGCTTGGGCATGCTACAGTTGTAAGTATATGTTATAAGTATATGTTACCTTGACCAAAAAAAAAAGTAAATGTTATATATATATATATATATATATATATATATATATATATATATATATATATATATATATATATATATATATATATATGCTTGTACAATAGTGGAGAGATCTCACACAAATTATCTAAAACTCACACATCACTAAACCACTCATAGTGACATGATATATTATATATTATATATACATATAATTATTTACATGTTATAACATAACTATGATTATACATTATTAAAGAATACTCGCACACATAACCATACTTTCTTTTAAACACATTTTCATGCCTCCACATTTTAACCGTAATCGGTGTGAGGCAAATACTCAATTCATCATAGGAGTGTTCAAATTCAATTTAATCAAATTAAAACAATTCAACTCATCGAATCCAAACTAAAAATCGATCAAAATCGTAAAAGTTTAAATTGAGTTGAATATTGTTTTTTACGAATCGCATGAATTAGATCGAATTTCGAATTTAATTTTTAAAACTTATTTAATCTAATCTAAATCAAATAATATTATATAATATTTTTTATTGCCAAGTTTAGATATTTACTTTTAATTTATTATATAATTTTTTATTCATGTATCATTCTTATTTAAATAATATTTTTTAAATATTAAATGAGTTATTTTTATTTTCTATTTTTTATTTTCATTTATTCATTTTACTGACTTAAGTTACTTTTATTTTATAGTATTTTAATCTTAAAATTTTATTTTGTCAAAAATCGATCAAATTGATCCAATCCAAATTGATAAAAATTGGATTGGATTCAAAATTAAAATTGAATTGATCCAAATTGAACTATGAACACCCTAATTCATCATTCAATGTGTGTGCAATTGTATATAAAAAGAAGCAAATTAATCCCACATTGCTTATGGCTTGAAGTGTGGTGATACGAGAGTGTGTAAAGAAAGTGTTGATGATCACATGTCTAATCTTGTGCTTGGGGCAATATCCAAGTTAGGGAATCGGTGAAAGACTCATCTAGTCATTCAAAACCTTGGCCTACTAGCTTATTTTAAAATATTTTAAATTTTTAATTGCAAGCTTTGTAAATAGGTTTCAAGTAAGACTAGACATTTTGAGTAGACTAGATTGAGGCTTTTAAAAAAAATGTCCACAATAGGCCATAAGCCAAACTTAAGTCGAGGAGTTGTAACATAGGCCAAACCTTTTAAGAGTGACACCTGATTTGGACTGATTTGTTTCCATCTTTAGCCAAAAGTAGTTGGTTGCAATAGAAGTCAATTGAGACGAACTTTATTTATAATATCAAGGGTTGAAATCTTGGATTTGTCACATTAGAGAGGGTTATACTTGCCCACTAGTCTTGACTCAAATTTTTGTGAGCAAGTTTTGAGGCGAAAAACATCTTTCTCTCTCTCTCTTATATTGGCAATCATATTTATTGATTTTTATATTTTTATAAATTTTTAAGACTTTTACATAATTAGTTTTCATAAAAAAATATTTATTGGAAAAATATTAATATATTAATATAAAATTTATCATTGTATTAATATTTTTATTAATTTTAAATTTTAAATCACACGTTTAAAAAGTAAAATTAAGATTATATCTAAAATTATAATTTATATTTTAATTATTGAAATAACTAAACATAAAATCTAAAGTCATAAATATATTTTAATTTTAAAAATTAAAATTGATATTAAAATTATGTATTCCAATTCTAATGTCAACATCTAAACATAGGATAAATGATTTTTGTATTAGACACCCATTTTCCAGTTGCTATTACTTGATTGTTTTGAAGTCAGAAAAACAATTTCCTTATAATCTAAAATACTAGAATCCATGGCAGAAAAAAAATGAAGACGAAAGATGAAAACTCAGAACTGAGAGTGATTGAAAGTAGATAGAAGGAATCACTGATGTGTGTAATTAATTCTCTACTGTGTACATGATGAGATCAAGTATCAAGCATATATACAAGTAACTACAATACGCGATGGCCCACGTGACAAACTAACAGAAGCTTCTAGTGAGAAAACTAACTAGTAACCAACTCCAACTAACATTAACTGTCAAAACTAACTGATAAATATAACACATGACTATTTACATCACATGACTATTTACTAGTGGCTTATAATTTTTTTTTCAATTATACTTAAATATTTATTGACATTGGATAAAAGTTAAATCTTCACGTAAAAATAAGATAGATTAATTTGTAGAGTGAGCCTATTGGCACTCAATTTTATCTTTTTCCTCATAATTGCTTTAGTTTTTGTTTCCTTAATTGCTCCTAAGTAATTTAAAATTAAATATATTTGTAGTTATATTTTTTATATCATTGTATTTTCTCAATTCATATTAATTATAATTTAATTTAATCTTTTTATAAGGTATAACAATATTTTTTTAAAATACTTTTACATGATAATATAATTCTCTACAAAAGTGCAAATAAAATTTATTTTCAAATCTTCTATTAAATATTTGTAAAATTGATTATTTTAAATATTGTCTAAACACTCCCCATATTATTTTAAAATACTATACTCTAACTACCACAATGTTTATTTAAAATAATTTAATATTAAACTCATTATTAAAGATAACTTTTATCTCAAATGAACATATTTACAATTTAAAATTTTATTTTAAACTCATATTATTTTTCATAAGATTTTGATAGAATAATATTTGCATCAATTTGGGTACACTTTAACTAATTTATATTTACGGAGTGGTAAAAGATAAAAATATTCATATCAAAATAAAAAAACATATAAAGATATTCTTTATAGTCTAATGCCAAATAATTAACATAATTCTATTATAATTTTTTTTTTGAAAGATATAGATGTTCTTTTGCTTAAAGAATTACTCATGCAATTTCAGAGTGAAAGTGATGGCTAGGTAAAATCCTATCTAAAGTGGTGATTACATGATTCATATATACCTTTAATATTGTGGGTAAGATTTCATTACAATCAACTACTCTTGAGTTTTGAATAAATGTATATTTATATCAAAATGTTATAATTTTTTGTTGGAAATTAGAAATAAAACTAAGCTTTTATCAAAAAAGAATTAAATATATATTAATCATCATCTATTATATATTTTAAAAAATATTTAAAACTTCATGTTATTTTTATATTAATATAATTTGTTAACACTATATTTTAGTCAACTTTTATGAGAAGTATGTACTAATTCTTTAGATTTCAATTATATTAAAATAAAAATCGTCAATTCAATAACTTAAAAGAACTAAAACTTTGTAGGATCGTAATTTTTCTTCCTTATTATTATAAAGAAAAATGTTAAAAGTATTTGTTTGTTTAAGTTAAAAAATATAAAACTTTTTATATAAAGAAACACTTTTACGTTATAATTTTTTAGAGATTCTTTTTTTCAAAGTTAGTATTGTTATCTTATAAAAAATATTAAAATATTTTTTGTAATTTCGTTTTTAAAGAATTTATCTAATAATTTTAAATTTTTATCCATATATTTAATTAAAAATATTTTGCTTGAAATTTTTAAATTAGTAAATTGTTATTTATAATTAACATAAAATTGAAATATGTAGTAATATATAAAATATAAATAAAAATATGTTTAAATTTCAAATAACTTAAGGGCAATTAAGGAAATAATGTTAAAAGCAACTATAAAAGAGTATAGATAGACATAAAGGAGCGTCACTAGCCCTGCCCTAATTTACGAATTTAATTTTGATAAATTATTGTTATAAAATTTTTTTACAAGTGATTTAATTATATTCTATATATCATTTGAAATGTTTAACCCTTACATTATTTACCTCATAAATCATGTACACAATTAGATATCATCAATTTGTATTGTAATAAAAATATATTTACACTAATAATATATTAAAATTAACCTATTTGCTTGCATGTAATTAATATATGATTATAAATAAATATATCGGTTGCACTTATAATATATTTTTGCTTTCATGAAAATATTATTGTTCATTAGTGTACACACTCAAGTGAACACACAGACATAGAATAATTTGATATGTAAATTATTTCATGAGTGACCAATCCATATGTATACATATGAAAATTAATTAACAAATTCATATTATTTATGTTACTAAAAATAGGATTTACTTTTAGTTAATGCATTATTAATATAAATTGTTTTGTACTATGGGTTAATTATATATTATTGCATTATTAAATATTTGACTCATGATAACAAATTAAAAATTCATAAATACAATTGATTAATGGTGTAAAAATTTTTATATTATACTACCAATAAAATTTTATATTAATAATGTATTAAAATTAAATTATTAAAAATATATCTTCATTAATGGTATATTTTGCAAAATTTATTGACTAATATATTTAATTTTGAGCAAAGTTTGCTGTTTATTTTTAAAAAACAATTGTTGCTATATGTATGTATTGAAACTCGTTATCTCTCTAACATTTGTATCCCAGACAATTGTTTTACTGGGCATTATATATAATATTTTGAAAATTTTAATTTATGGGGTAGGAATTTAAAATTTTCTCTCTCTTCAAATTAGAAAGAGAAAATTTTATATCCTTAATCGATACACTACATATGGTCCTTCACTAAAATAATATATAGGATACAAGAATTTGAGAGATAATAGCTTTTAAATTGCAATTATATAATTAAAATCTCTCAAAATTTGAACATTTATTGTTATAGTACTCACAAAAACAAATTTTATAAGTATAATATTCCAAAACTTATTTGTAAGAAGTAAGAACCAAAGAATTCTCCTCAATTAGTGGTGTGCTCTTGCGTCTAGTATGTTACTTTGAGTTATTGAAGAAAGGCAATGAGGATGGGACGTCTCATAAGATAAGCAGCATAAAGAAGATTCATGGATTTCATTAAGAAGACGATAATTCTCCTCAATTAGTGGTGTGCTCTTAAGTCTAGTATTAGTTTGAATTACTGAAGAAAGGCAATGAGGATGGGACATCTCATGAGATGAGCAGCATAAAGAAGATCATATGGATTTCATTGATAAGACGTAGTTTGTCGGTTTGCTCCAATTTTGATGCATTTGTGCTGCTAGATGGGATTCAGAGAATTCAAAAGTCAGATTTAAATCATGATGCTGGTACAAAAATGGAGAATAACATATGCCTTTTTAACATATGCTTTTTATACAGTATCAGTGTGTGATGATGCAAATGGAGTATAACATATGCCTCTCTAAGCTTGTATGTCGGTTAGTTTTCATCATGGTATCTGTGATGTTGCTACTTGTTAATGATGTCTCCTGCCTTACACGTCTCTTTGTTTGTTTTCATCATGGTGTCGGTTTCTTATTTTGCTTCAGATATCTTCCCAGTTTTTACGTATATAGCTAGAGCAGTTTCATTAACGAATGTACTGAATATAATTGAGTATGAAGTATATCTAAACCATTAATAATATATTGAATACTCAGTAATTTTTTGATATAAATTTACCTGGAGAGTAATAGTAAATACTGAATGAAATATTTTTAGTTAGCACAAATACTTTAATTCTTAACTAGTTTTTTATATGAGTTTAATTCAAGATATTTAAGTAACCGGAAAAAAAAAGGATGTCACTAATAGAATTATGTTGTTCTTTTCCTCGTAAATTTAAAGGCAAAGCGTAAATAATTGCTCCATTAGCCTTAGTATCCTGCTGCGTTTGGGACAGAGCGGGAAATAATAAAAGGATCGAAGAATTGAAGGAAGAGGCGTGTGCAGGGCGATGCACATATATGTATATAGCAACAATCCGTTTTTATTATTATTTTCTTTTGTCCTAAAATCTATCTCAAATTTTATACATTACATGTCATGGATAAGTTCTAGCAATTTGATTTCCTATATCCTTAACATGCCTACGAAAATGTTTGGAAAGAAGCCATGCTTGAATTTAATTTAAATCAACTTCAATTAGTTTAAGTTAGGATCCCTGACATTCTAATTTATGTTAGTTAATTTCAAATACGTTGGAGCATTTAAATTCTTCAAAAGTATATCAGTCGATGACCTTCAGCTATTGATATATTTAGACAGAAAACAACGAATAATAATTATGGGTGGTTTAGCCGGGGCCCTAATCATTTTTCCCCCTCTATCTATCTTGTTCTCTGTGATGCTCTATCTTATCTAGTCTCTGTCTTTGTTGCTCTCTCTCTCTCTCTCTCTCTCTCTCTCTCTCTCTCTCTCTCTCTCTCGGTTGTTTACGTAATGTTCTTATTCCGTATTCTAGTTTTCATTGCTGAGCTAGTTTGCTAGATGCGTCTTTGGTGTTTTATTTTGGCCAGTTTTGTTATCTTTGATCTATGTTTGTTTTGTATCTCTATGTACTCTTGTTAGCTCCCCTGCAGCTTTTGTTACGTCATATTCTCTCTTTGTTGCTCTCACCTAGTCTTTTTCCTCATCGTTAATGTTCCTTTGCCATCTCTCTTTTTCGTTTTGGTGGTCAAAAAAAAAAAAAATGAAAGTGCCGTATCTCTTCGTTCCTCTTCTCCTCCATTGTCATGATGCGTAACTTGAAAATGCCCAAATAAGAAATGAACCCCAAAAAAAAACAAAAAAGAATGAATCATAAAATAATATTACTGAATATTAAATAATATAAAGTATTTAATCTGTATTCTAACAATATCTTGTTTAATTTATATTATAGTAAAGGAAGCGTTTACAGTGATACATGAACCACTATAAATTAGAGTATACCAAATCTTTATAACCATTCAGATATTAATTAAAATAATATAACGATTTATATTTACTCAGATACAATTTATATATTAATTATAAAAATTCATTATAGTTGTCTCTTTTTTTTTTCTTCCTTCTCTTTTACTGGTTATTGCTGCCACTATCTTGCCCCTCTGTGCTATCTCACAACCTTCTGACACTACCCTGTCGCCACACCGCCACCACCAACTGCTTCTTTCTCGATGATATTTTCACTTACCCCATTTAAAGGCTTTACTGGGTGAATATATCTCAAGATAATATAGAAAGTAAGAATTTTTATATAAAATATATGAATCCCCAAAAATTATTAAGCTCTAGCCAAACTTGAAAAATTAGTACAAGTATAAGCTTGATGTGAATCTGGACATGGCGGGCTAGGGCCTCCGGGTGGTGGATTTGGGAGGAGAGGGCGTGGGTGCAGGTGGATTCCCAAAGGTAGAGAGAGGAAGCATTGTGAGAGCCATGATGGGGTGCATCGATGGATTTTAAGAAGAAAGCTCTATGATGTATCAGTGAGAAAAAAAAAATGAAACATGAGTGGTCCGTGTACCACTGTAAACACTTCCGTATAATAAATAGGAAAAACAATTTATCCTTTTGAGATACTTTTATTAAAAAAATGATTTCTTCTTTATTTTCACTGAAAAATACATTTGAACATGTGAAAGTGTAGGACAAAGGGCCGGCACAGCGGGGGACAGTAACAATGGATTCGCGTCATTGTGCTGAAAAGCAAGGAAAAGCAGGGATGGTGATCTTCTGCTTCAACATTCTAAAGTGGAAATCGTTGGGGGAACAGACAGTTAACGCGCTCATAGATTGGGTAAGGGCTTCATTTTGACGCATTCCTGTCTATGGCGCAGGGATCGAAGACGAGAAATTGTCAAATCTATAGGGTATAGGGTACCAACTGTTGTACCCCAAATTATTGCATCTTTACCAAAACATTGTACTATCGTTTGAACTTAAAATATTATTTTATTGTGGAACAGAATCTAATCTTTGCTTGACGCTCAATGAACAGTCTAATGATTTCTCTATTGAAGACAAAAGCACGATGCTGCTCGCACGCGTTGAGCTGTCGCATGCAGCGTTGAAAAAAATGCAAAAGAAATTTGGCGAGAGTAACCCTAAAAGACATCATCATCGAGAAATTTAAAAACTTTTCAAATAGTTCTTAAATTTTTGTGTTTAATTTTATATACTTACACTATAAAATAATTTTTAATTATTACCTAATAAAAATGTAAGAAACTAAAGTGTACAGATTTCTTATTATAGTAGATATTTATTTAACATAATTTGATATTTTTTTACATTTTTATTGGTTAATAATATAAAATTATTTTATATTATTAATATATAAAAATTTAACCCTAAATTTTTTTACAGATATTTTAATATATTATTTCATATTTTTTGAATTCAATAACATTCATATTACATAGACTTATCTTAATCATTTGTTTAACATTAAATTTAGATCACTAATTTATTTATTGTTTAAATTCTAAATACCTTTAAATCGCTTGCTAAATTAACATTATATTTATAAAAATTAAAAATCCAAATAAATATTATATATTATAATAAAAATTATTAATTTTATACAATTTAATGAATAATATTATATATAAATTGATCTATAATCTATATTAATAAATGAAGAACATCTTACAGTGTGTTTGGTTCTCCGTTGGATTCATCAAAATCGATTCTCAAGGGGGTAGAATCGATTATGGGGTGTTTTTATTTTGTTTGGTTAACTATTATTAAAATCAATTCTTGTCTTAAGAATTGATTTTGGGAGAAGTGAAAAATTTTACTTTTTATCAGAATCACTTTTAGAGATACTACCAAACAGAAATAACTTTATTTCAAAATTAATTTTATCTAAATCAATTTCAACAAAATTAATTATATCTAAAATCAATTTTACAAAAGTAAAATCAAACATGCACTTACTATTTGCTGTTACCATTAGTAATGTAAAACAAAAGGGGGCCTAAATTTTCCAATTTCCTTCACGCAATTTTTAATCTTTCTGTGTTGTGTTTCAGCTGCACAAAATTAACTAATATTTTTCAAGCATATAATAGCATAGTCCCATCAATGCAAGAAGAAGGCCCAAGGTGTCTATTCTGGTGGCATCATTTTGCGCAAAGAAGCCAAACTGAGATACAAAATTTCTCACATAACAAAGGCTATTAGATCATACTCACACCTACAGAATCCAATCATGATGTGAATCTTTCATTGTGGTTTGAACTTGTTTCTACCACTAACAACTTGAAAGGGAGTTTTATTTCTTTAGATATACCAATTTTTATTCGTTGGATTTAGACCAAGTAAATCCAAGAAGAGATTGTGTACCGTGTTCAAGTAGATTGGGTAAGGCACACAAGACATTGGTCAAGTTGTTGGCCTTGCAAGAAGTGTATATCAAGGGTTGTGTGTTCAATCCTCAGGAGCAAAGCCCCAGCGATTGTGTGCATGAGTGACCCAAAAAGAAAAAAAATGAAGAAAGTAGATTGGGTAAGGAAGATTGGAAAATTTAAAATTCATAAGTTCATGGGATAGAGTTAGAGTTCTTAAGATTTATATAAGGTTAGGGTGTTAATTCTTGGAATAAAATTGTTCTTTAGATGTTTGGATACTAGAATGACAAACTTGATTTTTTTTTGGGTACATATAACAAATTTGATTTGATAACAGGGATTGAGACTTTTTTAATTTTTTTTTAAAGAAATATTGGGGTAACATCATAACCAAAAGATAAAAAATAAAAAGAACTAAATTTAAATGTTGAAATATTGACGTATCATTATTTACGATAATAGTTACTCACTACAAGCACAAGTTCAAATAGTGTTGGGTCATATAGAAAGAGTTTTAAATCCTTTCAAATTAAAGAATTATAAGAGAGAGAGAGAGAGAGAGAGAGAGAGAGAGAGAGAGAGAGAGAGAGAGAGCATTAAAAAATTAAGGATGAGGAATAATTGTTTCAGCAGGATCATGAATTGATGATAGGTCACCAGAAGAAGAAGAAAGTTTCTAGACTTCCGTGGGTGGAAGGGTATATTATGTGGAATTAATTATTACACTGAACTTTGACTATTCATGTTTAAATCCATTCATAATTAAACCCCAGTAACATTCATGTTTATCACATTTTCCTGTAATTAGCAAAATTCCATTCCGCGCTTGTGCTTCCTCTTACCTGATTTCATCTTCAACCATAATAATAACAACAACAACAACAACAACATATTAGGATGAGACGAGGCGAGGCAAAACTAAGATATACTTAAGTGAAACGGAAAATGACAAAGTATTGACAAAATCAAACACACTGGATCCATTATTGAAAACTAGACACAAAGCACTTCCCATTACACTAACATAACAAGTTTACAAAGGAACATGAAACTACACTCTGCACGACAACATTCATAGTGGTGCTTGCAGCATATGCTAATTAAATTGCGAGTGAAGGGGAAAAAAGAACAAAAAGAAAGAAAAGGAAAAACTGCAAAGACATAGCGAGAGGAACTTGCAAGGTGCATGTGGACAAAGTGTGGTCACTTTGTCCCTCCTGTTCTGCGCCCAAAGACCTTCTGAATAGTAGGTAATGGTGTTCCTTTTGGAGTAGAAGTGGAAGCATTGGGTTCCTTAGAAGGATTGTTAGACCTTGGATAAATAATGTCTTTGAGGGTAGGGGTACTGATGGGTGGGCGCTGCTGGGGTGTTGATGTTTGAGGATCAGTTGCATTACTAGAAGCATTGTTGGACCCAAGATTGTTAGGACAGAGAATTTTCTGGATATAATTTTTTGACCCCTCCATTTGATGATTGATCAATGGGAAGAAAGCTAATTAGAGTTGAAGGAGAAGAAAAGCAAATCACAAAGCTTGTTGTGAGAAATGAACTGGGAGAAGGACGATATATTTATGGGAAAAATTCTTAATTTTACATTTTATATATTTTTAATTAAGGTTAAAATCGCTTTTTGGTTCCTACATGTATGCTAAAAATATTTTGTTTTAGATCTCTAGAGTGGTACTCCATTAAGAAGTTAGTTTATGCTATTAGGAAATTACTAGATGGTGTTAGTTTTTACTAACATGACTAACGAGATCACATACAGATATATTATATTGTTAATATAGTTCTAAAAGAGCTTTTTTAGGCGTGAAATAGCTATTTTTTAAAAATAGAAAAGTGACTTAAATGGTGTTGAAATGGCCTTTTAATGGGCCTAAAATGACCTCAGCCAGGTTTTGTCATGTCCCATATTAGCTCTCGTTAGCCACTCAATAAAAACTAATACTGTCGAATAATTTTCTTACTGTAGAAATCAACTCAGTACCACTATAAAGATCTAAAGTAAAACTTTTTTAGTGTATAGGGATATAAACCAAAATATTGATGGTACGGACTAAAACCAAAATTCAGAATGTGTAGAGACCAAAAAGTATTTTTAACCTTTTTTAATTGCTTAATCTTCAAAAGAAAAAAAGAACTTTTGTTTGGGTAAATAAAACCTTGGACCAGAATGTAGACTTTGTGAACGTATAACAAGTAAAGCCACTTTTTGGCATGGCAAAGTCAAACATTAATGGAAGAAATTTTTTCTTCCCCTGCAAAACTACCGAAAGCTGCAAAATGAAGTAAAATTAGTGGTTAGTAGTTGATAGTTGATACTTCCATACATGCACAATGGCTTTAGAGTGCCTATAAAAGGAGACAAAAGCTCCATGGCAAAGGCATCCCATTTTGTGAGCATCTCATTTCAAGTGAGAGAAAAATATCCTTTGGTGTGTTGTGTGAGTCTCGATAGTGAGAGTTGTGTTCTCCTAGCATAAGAGAGAGTGTTATAGTTCTCTTCTTATATCTTAGAGAGAAGTTATAATTTTTATCTCCACATAGTGAAAGCCTTCTCTATCTTGCCCGTGGTTTTCCCTTCATCATTAAGGGGGTTTTCACATTAAATATTGTGTTATTTCCAATTTTATCAGCTCTATTTTTAGTTGCGTTAGACTATTTCCATAACTCTGGTACCCAACAATATTAGAGCAGCTAGTTATTGTACATGTTGTGTGCATTACTATTCATGGTCATTGTTCATATGTGTTGTTGTATAATTTTGCAGTATTGTTTACATGTATTGAATTTGTTCCATATATGATATAAATATACTATACTACTCATGTATACAGTACTATTCATGGTGAAAAAGTGAGAACTGATTCAATAGAGAATAATTGGTAAATATCATGGCAACAAAATTTGAGATTGAGAAGTTTAATGGGAATAATTTTTTCTTGTAAAAACTGAAGATAAAAGCAATCTTGAGGAAGGATAATTGTTTACCAGCAATTGAAGGTAGACTCGCTGGATTAATTGATGACAAGTGGAAGGAGATAGACGACAATGCTATTGCCAATCTGCATCTAACACTAGCAAATTTAGTGTTGTCAAGTTTGTAGAGAAGAAAATAGTAAAAGAAATCTGGGATGCTCTTGTCAAACTATACTAGTTCAAGTCACTTCACAATAGAATATTTTTAAAGAGGAGACTATATTCTCTTTGGATGAGTGAATCCATGTTAATGATAGATCACATCAACAATTTGAATAAGTTATTCTCTTAGCTTACAGCATTAGATTATATGATAGTAGAGAATGACGTGTGGAACTTCTACTTCAAAGTTTACCTGACTCATATGATCAGTTCATCATCAACATCACAAATAATAATATTGCCAATCATCTAGCCTTTGATAATGTCACTGGTGCTATTCTTGAAGAAAAATCCAGGCATAAGAATAAGGAAGCCAAATCGAAGAGCTCAAAACAAATAGAGGCATTGTTGGTGATGAGAGAAAGATCAATGGAGTATGACTCTAGTAGGAGTTATGATTAGAGTAGATCAAAGTTACGAAGAAGAAAGAACTTCAAATGCCACAATTGTGGCATGAGAGGGAAATTTAAGAAAGATTGTTAGAATAAGAAGAAGAATACTGAGAAACCTCCGAAAGCAACAAGCTCTCAGGGATGTGTTGCAAATACCTCTGGTGATGAAGAAACCTTGTATAGTGAAGCAACAATTAGTTCTAAATGCGGTAAACAACTCAATGATGTTTGAATCATTGATTCAAAAGTAACTTGGCACATGATTTCACCGACTGGTTTTGCACTCATGAACCTCTCTTGGAAGGATCTGTGTTAATAGGAGATGATCATGCCTTAGAAATTACTGCTGTTGACACTATCGAAATAAAGATACCTAATAGTTTCATTCACACAATTGAAGGGGTGAGACATGTGCATGGCTTGAACCAGAATCTGTTGTCTATTGGGCAATTGGATAACCTCAAGTGTAAAATCCATATTGAATACGGGATCTTGAAAGTTGTTAAAAGTGCTCTTATAGTAATGGAGGCAGAAAAGACTGCTACCAGTCTATACATGCTTCTCGAAGATATGTTGCAGGATATGGAGGCATCAATTGCATCAACAAGCCAAGAAGAAATAACAATGATGTGGCCTCGCAAACTAAACCACATGTCAAAACATGGTTTGAAGATTCTTGTGGAGTGTAATCTTATTCCTGGACTCAAATCGATTAACTTACCATTTTGTGACCATTGTGTTACAAGTAAGCAACATAGATTGAAGCTCGATAGATCGATTGGTCAAAGCAAGCACATATTGGACTTAATTTATTCTAATGTAACTAGCGATGTCCTTAGGAGGAGCAAAATACTTTGTATCATTCATTGATGATTATTTTAGGAGATTGTGGGTATACCAATTAAGAAGAAGTTGAATGTGCTTCCAATATTCAAAGATTTCAAAGCTAGAATAGAACTAGAATCCGGAAAAAAGATCAGTGTTTGAGGATTGACAATGGGGGAGAATATACAGATAGAGAATTTATTGCATTTTGCAAAAAAAAAAGAGTATTCAAAGGCAATTCACAGTTGCGTATACACATAAGTAAAAAGGTTTAGTAGAGCAGATGAACAGGATTGTCTTCGAAAGAATAAGAGTTATGTTAAGAACTGCAGGTTTAGTTAAGTTTTTCCGAACATAAGCAATTAAAACTATCTGCTAAGTGATAAATCGTTCACCATTAGCTGCTATTGGTTTAAAGAAATCAATAGAGATGTGGAATGGCAAGCCAGCAGATTATTCTTCTCTACGTGTGTTTGGAAGTCCTGCATATGTGATATTCAACTATTAAAGAAAAAACAAAATTAGACCCAAAGTCCAGGAAATGTCTATTCTTAGGTTATGCTGACGGTGTTAAGGGGTATCGCCTATAGGATTTCACTACTAGCAAGATTATTGTCAGTAGAGATATAGTATTTGCAGAAAATAAAATGCAAGGAGGGTAAAGAAATGATAGCATTGTTCAGGAGACTGCCACAATTTAGAGAGATGAGAAATTTGGAGATGATTATTCTAAAGCAGAATCAGTGCATGATGAACAAGTACTAAATGAGGCCAATGATACAGAAGTTCAACAATCAACATAATAGACAAGACCACCATCATAGCACTTAGACTATGTTATGACAAGCCATGATGCATATTGTCTTATAACAAAAAAGGGAAAGCCATCAATCTATTAGGAGGCTTTAAATAGTCTAGATTTTTCTTTGTGGATGAAAGTAATGCAAGAATAAATGGAAGACTTGCATAGGAAGTAGACATGGAAACTTGTTGAATTTCCAAAAGGTTGAAAAGTCATTGGCAATAAATGGGTCTATAGGATCAAATGAGATGGCAATGATTGAGTGGAATAATATCGTGCAAGATTGGTGGTAAAAGGATATGCTCAAAAAGAAGACATTGATTTTAATGAGATATTTTCTCTAGTTGTCAAACTTACCACTATCAGAGTAATGCTGGCTATGTGTGTTGCATTTGACTTCTATCTTGAGTAGTTAGATTGAAAACTGCTTTTTTTCATGGAGAATTTGAAGAGGAGATACATGCTCCAACTAGAAGGCTTTGAGGAACAAGAGAAAAAAACTTAGTTTGTAGGTTAACCAAATCTCTGTATGGTCTAAAGCAGGGGCCAAGGAGTTGGTACAAGAGATTTGATTCTTTCATAATTTGCCTCAGATACAATAGATTGAGTTCAGACCATTATACATACTACAAGTGGTTTGATGATAATGGTTTCATCATTTTGCTATTGTACGTGGATGACATGTTGGTGGTAGACCCCAACAAAGATTGTATCCAAGAATTGAAAGCCCAATTGGTTAGACTTGGGACCTGCAAACAATATTTTAGGGATGCAAATTTACCGAGATAGAAAGAACAAGAAGATCTGGCTTTGCCAAAATAATTACTTTAGAGAAATCTTGTAGCATTTCAACATGCAAGATATTGGAAGATAGTTTCTACTCCACTTCCTGTAAATTACAAATTATCCTCAAGAATGTGTTATAGCAGTAAAATAGAGAGGATGAAAATGTCTCGAGTGTTGTATGCATCAATATTGGGAAGCCTTATATATGTCATGATTTTTACAAGGCCAGATATTGCACAAGCAATTGGATTGGTCAGTCGATTTATGGCAAATCTAGGTAAAGAGCATTGGAACGATACCAAGAGGATTCTTAGATACATTAAAGAAACCTCAAGTGTTGTATTATATTTTGGAAGATCATAGTTCATTGTCAGAGGATATGTTGATTCGGATTTTGCAGGTGATCTTATGTGTTCATACTTGCAGGTAGGGCTGTGAATTAGTTATCCAAGTTACAAATTGTTGTAACTCTATCTACTACAAAAGTTGAATATATGACAGTTACACAAGCTTGCAAGAAAGCAATTTGGATTCAAAGGTTAATGGAGGAACTTGGGCATAAACAACAGAAGATTACTATATATTGTGACAATCAAAGTGCCTTGCACATTGCGAAGAATCCAACCTTTCATTCCAGAATAAGGCATATAGGTGTCCAATATCAATTTGTTTGGGAAGTAGCAGCAGAAGGAAATATGGATATCTAGATGATTCACACTAAAAAGAACCTTGCAGATGTCATGACAAAGTCAATCAACTTTGACAAATTTAAATGGTATAGATCCTCCTATGGTCTATCAAAAACATAAGCAGCATAGAATTGGCAAAATGAGAAAGGTTTTAAAAGCTCACAAAAGTGACTTTAAGTGGGAGATTGTAAACATATAACAAGTAAAGCCACTTTTGTGGCATGGCAAAATCAAATATTAAATGAAGAAGTTTTTTCCTCCCTTGTAAAACTACTGAAAGCTACAAAATGACGTAAAATTAGTTGTTGGTGGTTGATAGTTGATATTGCCATAAATGCACAATGGTTTTAGAGTGCCTATAAAAGGAGACATAAGCTCCATGGTGAAGGCATCTCATTTTGTGAGCATCTCATTCAAGTGAGAGAAAAACATCATCTGTTGTGTTCTGTAAGTTTTTATAGTGAGAATTGTATTTTTCTAGTATAAGAGGGAGTGTTATAATTCTCTTATTATATTAGTGAAAGTCTTTTCTATCTTACTTAGAGTATTTCCTTTATCGTTAGGGAGTTTTCCATGTTATATATTTTGTGTTAGTTTCAATTTTTTTAATCTCTATTTTTAGTTACGTTAGATTGCTTCTATGACTCTAGTACCCAGCAGACTTTAGAATTATATTGCAATTGGAAAAAGAATGGTCGCAATCACATGCATGTAATTATTACCATACCGCGACGAGATCAACTCAGAAACATAAGAAAAGGACGAGCATCATATGTTTAAGGGAAAATGGAGAGAAAAGCAATGAGGTGATTGGATAAGCAGCTCTTTAATTTGCAATTGCATGGGCTATGGTCGGGTTAGTGGTGTGCTCTTCAGCCAGTCCATACTTTGAATCATTGGAAAGAGGCAATGAGGATAGGAGGTTCACGGAAGAAGGGGTGGGAAGTGCGAGTCAGCAGCATAAATGATGAGACCTGAAGGATCATAAGGGGGGTAATGTTAACCCTTTGGTAGCGTTTGATATTATTGCTGAGGTTTTCACATGAAAAGTTAGGTGTATGCTCAAGAAGAACATAACTAGAGCAGTTTTATTAACCAATGTATTAAAAATAATTGAGTATGAATGTATCTAAAGATTCAAAACATTAATTAACAATAAATTGAACACTCAGCAATTTTTTTAATATAAATTTACCTAGAGTAATAGTAAATACAGAAAGAAATGTAACACAAATGGGCACGACGTGGAAAATATTGGGCCCTAATAATTAGCAATGCATTTTTGTCTCCTTTTTGCGTTATTTTGCCGAAAGGGGTAAAGGGCGATACTGGAGCTTCCTCTTCAACATGTGGATATCCTAGGGTTAGCCACAGTGTCAACTCTGACGCGCTCTACATTTGACCAACCATGGCACGCACTCAACTCTGGTGCTGTGTGGGATATTTTTCATTCTGATTTGCAGAATCTCCTGTTCAAAGATAGTATATGAGTCAGCTATGTCAGGTAGGAGTTTCCTTGCTGCTCCTTGTCTTTTCTTAGCGAACGTGCCAAAAAGGAGCTGAAAAAAAAAAGGGGAAAGAGTTTGTTTGGAGGGACTAGCGAGTTCCTCTAAACTTTTTTTTAATTAAAAAAATTATCAAGAAGAAATTTAAAACCTTTTCATATAGTTTTAAAATTTTGTACAAATATTTCAATGTATTATTTCATTTTAACTTTTTTTATGCAAAAACATTAATATTACATAAAAATATCTTAATCATTTGCTTTACATTAGATTTAGATCACTAATTTATTTATTTATTTATTGTTTCAATTTTAAATATCTTTAAATAGCTAGTTAAATTAATAGATAGAAATTTATAGGTTAGGCTCTGTTAATTCTTGGGATAAAATTGTCGTTCAGGTGTTTGGAAATTTAAATAACAAACTTGATTTTTTTTTTGGTACATATAACAAAATTGATTGAAATTAATTTATATGTACTGACAATATAAAAAGACTTTATATTGTCAATTAATAGAAATGTAATGATATATCAAATCATAGTGGATCCCTTGTTATAGTGGGTGGTTATCTAGTATGATTTAATATTTTCTTATATTTTTATTAATTGACAGTGTAAAATTACACTGTCAATACATATAAATTAAACTCACATTGATTTGATAATAGGGATTGAGAAGTTTTTAATTTTTTAAAGAAGTTATACTAGGATAATATGTAATAAAAAATGTTAAAAAAAGGGCTAAATTTAAATGTTAAGTATTGACGTATATTATTTATTCAAGTAGTTACTTACTACAAGGTCAAATAGAGTTGGGTCATAAAGAAAGATTTTTAAATCCTTTCAAATTAAAGAGTTACCAGACCTTAAAAAATTAAGGATGAGGGAATAATTGTTTCAGCAGAGTCATGAATTGATGATAGATCACCAAATCTAATGGACGCTTAAAAAAATAGACAAATAACCTAATAATAGAAACTTTCTGTTCCAAAAAAAAAAAAGGAAGAAAGTTTCTGAATTTCTCAAATTATACATTTGCCGTGGTTGCCACGGGAACCGGGGATGATTATTTGGGTAGTAATGAATGGCACATGCAGATGTGACGTCCACCGGCACAGGCACATGCACGTGAGAAACGAAAAATAATAAATAATAAGAGCTTCACTAATAATTTTTTAAAATAATGTGACATTTATCATTATTAATTTTAACCTTTAAAAGATATTTCTAACCAATTTTTTACTAAATTTTAACAAATTTTGACAAATAGTTTTAATTATGTATTTTACTAGAGAGAAATCAAGCCAAAAAAATTTAAATTTTTACCAGTTCAATTCTTTTCGTTAATTTGAAATGAAAAAGGGACAGTAATCTGGCACTTGGCATTTTTTTAAAAAACATAAGATTTTAGGATTTGAGTTTTATAAATAAAAAATAATATTAATAGAGTTTTATTTTCATTATGAGTTGGTCCAATTTAAATTAGATTTGTTTGAATATAGTAAATTTTGAATATTGACAATTTAAAAAATAATAATAAAAGAATATAAATCCAAATTAATAAATCTGGAAAAACAATTTTCACTGAAAAAACAATTTGTCCTTATATGATACTTTTATTAAAAGGTGATTCTTTTTTATTTTCACTGAAAAATACCTTTGAACATGCCAAAATGTAAAGCAAGCGGGGAACATCGTGGGGCACTAACAGTGGATTTTGTGACTTTTTTGCGTCATTGTGCCAAACAGGGAGAAAAGCAGATACTTGATCATCTGCTTCAACATTATAAAGTGGAAATACAAAGGGAAACATAGAGTTTTATTTATTTATTTTTGGTGAATAGGGAAACACAGAGTTAAATCCATTCAGCACTTGCCTCTCTTGAGTAAAGTGTTGGGTTCAAGTCTTGTGAATAAAATAAACTAATATTGTGAGAGATTTATTTTTATAATAAGTTAATTCAATTTAATCCAGATTATTCAAAGTCCATTGAATTTTTGAATGCTAATGGTCCATATAAAACAAAAAAACTCCGACTAGCTGTGTATCTGACCGATTGGTACACGTTCAACGATTGGGCAAGGGCTTTATTTGGCGCACACCTCTCTGTGGCGCAGTGATCGAAGACGAGAAATTATTAAATATCAAGGATTTAGATTAGATTTTGTTTTAGATTTAGATGGTACCCTAAAGTATTAAATGTTCATGAAGTATTAAGTGAACTGCATTTTATTTTAAGGGTTTTTTTAACTAGTGTCTTTCAGAAACCAAAAGATGACATTTTTTTTTTCATATTGAAGAGTGAAATTTTTAAGTTTTTAATATATTAGACTTATTAAAAAATTTGAAAATTTGCCACTTTTAATTCTTTTAAAAAAAATAATAGAACAACATTTCATTTATTTCCGTTCCCAAAACAAAAAAACAACATTTCAGTTAGAACTATAAGTTAGTATTAAATTATAGGGTTCAGTAGAAAAACCCTAAATTATACTATTATTTGAAGTTAAGGCATTATTTTATCATTAAATAGAATACAGTTTTATTTCACCAAAAAAATAATACAATCTCATTTGATGCTAAATGAGCAGTCCAATAATTTCTCCATTGAAGACAGAAGGAAGATGCTGCTCACGGAGTGCAATTGTTGCATGCAGCACGTCCTCAGAGAGAGTGATATGATTGCAGATTTTATGGCAAAAGCTGGTGCATATATACTGTCCATGCCTGGGCTGTGTGGGATATTCCTCATGCTGGTCTCCATAATCTCCTGTGGAGTCCTGCCAGCAGATAGCATAGGAGTCAGCTATGTCAGAAAGGTCTCTTTTTTTGTTTCTGCTCCCTTTTTTTCTCCCCTCGGATATGTACCCAAAAAATGAAGCAGGAAAAATAATTTGGAGAGAGTAACCTTAAAAAGTTATCATCAAGAAACTCAAAATCTTTTTAGCTAGTTCATAAATTTTGTCTAATCTCTTAATATGCCATTTCATTTTAAATTTTTTGATGTAATAACAATAATATTACATAAAAATATCTTAATCATGTGAGTTTATATTAAATTTAGACCATTGATTTATTTATTATTTAAATTTTAAATATATTTAAATAACTAAATTAATAGATAAAAATTATAAACTTAAAAAGCATTATATTATAATAAAATTATTAATTCTACAAAATTTGACGGATAATATTATAAATTGATCAATAACCTATATTAATAAATGGACAAGGTCTTACTATTTACTATTACCATTAGTAATTTAGCAAATCTTCTGCAAATAGATTTATTGGGTCTTAAATTAAAGTTTCAGAACTAATTGAAAAGATTTTAGAATTCATGAAACTAATTTACAAAAAGGTAAAAGTTCAAGGGTTTGCATACTCCTTTCCGTTAAAACAAACATCAATTGTCTACTCCTTCATTCTTTCATAACTTTTAATAATAAAAAACAATGACTAGATTCAGATTTTTTTTTAAAGAAAAAAGAAAACACATGAGAAAATTATGCTTTAATATATATATATATATAGGTATTACAACTTTAAAATTAACAAACAAGATGAAAAAAAAAGGAAAAGAAATTAGATTTCATTAGTTTCCACCTTTCTTAACTATCATGGCTAAGTTTAAAAACTTCAACAAACTTTCATACAATTTCTTAATCTTAAGGGACTAAGTTTGTAAATAATAAATTTACACATGAATTTGTTAAATAAGTTAAAGGTAAAGCCGTTTGGCCCTTGACTTAATAATCTCCCAAACCAACACGAGAGGAAACGGGTTGGTGTGAATTGGTTGGGCACCCAAAGTGGATATTTTGGTCCACTTTATTTGGATTGCTCAGTTTCAATATGCCTGGGTTGATTGAAAAAGAAATGACTGGGCAGTGCTTGTGATCAAGACTTTAGAAATTAGGGATCACATAGTGGAGAGAAAGAGCAATGGATGAATCACCTATAGCTTATTTGGATATACTTTTGGGGGAGTTAAAAGGTTTTTATTACATGAGAGTGACAATACATAGAAATCATTGTATTTGGGTGTGTAAAGATATTTTTTTAAATTCACTTTTGGAATTTTAAAAAATCTTTTGAAATTAGTATCCTTGAAATTACTGTTTATTCTAGAAAAAGGTCTTTTGAAAAGAAATCTTACAATTACTTTCATATCAATAACCAAAAGTTATTTTACTTTGTCATATTCAAACAAAAATTATTCTCTTAAATTTACTTTTGACATATTTAAACTAAATAAAAATCATTCTTTTAAAAGTAATTCCTGTAAAAATAATTTTTTTAAAAGGCCTTATTTTATAAATAATTCTCCTAAAGTTAAACTAAACGTATCTTAGTTATTTGATCCAAAAATAAATAAATAAATAGCTGTGATGACGTAGCTTTTTTTTTAACGCAAAAAGATTGACGTAATGTTTAATCATAAATTTAATTTTAATACACAATAAGTGTACAAATTTTTATATAGTCTTTTAATGTTAATAAAAAAATTTAACTTTTTCCTCCATTACTTCGAAACCAATATATGTAGTAACATATAATTAGATAATAATGTAAAATTCTTTACATTGATAATATAAGAAGATTAATCTCTTTTATAATATCAGCTATTTTTTGACATTTTTGTTTCAATTTAATCCTTTCATTTAAGCTCCTCAAATTTTATCATCTTCATGATTTTATAACCATTTCATAACACTTTAAGCTAACTTGATTTTTAAAATTATTTTGAGTATAGTGATAAGTGAGCTACATTCTTAGGGAGAGGTTTAAGGGTCAAACTCAAGAAAAGGCAATTGCTAGGAAGGTCTTTTAATTGGGACAACATCTCAAGAGTTTAATTTCATAGTAATATTCGTAAAGATATCCTATATTAACAACAACAAAAAAAAAAAATTGTTTGTGGGGTGTTAGAGTGCTTAGGGTTGGCTAGAGTTGACTACATAACAAGAAATTTTGGTAGCTAGTGGAATGGACAAAACTTTCTCTAGCTAATCCAAACACCTTAACACGTTTAAATTTCTCATGTAAGGTTTATTTTATCATATATCGTTGATTCATCGTCATGATTGGGAAAGTACCATGGTATTGGGGTTTTGTTGAAGGTCGGCTACTTTTTACTTATGCCTAATTATATTATTATTATTGTTATTGGTGTTGTTGTTGTTGTTATAAATAGGCTTGGATCTGAAGTCATATGAAGTTAGTGTATCTTATATTACGGGTGTTCGTAGTGCGGTTTGAATTGGTTTTGGACTAAAAAGCCATCTGATTCAAACACTATATTTTGTTATGGATTGGTCTGAATTGGATTATTTCAGTTTTACAAACCGATCCAATCCAAACCAAATTATAATAGTTTGGATTGGATTGAATGATCAGTTTATAAAAGGAAAAAAAAAATAAATCATTGATATAAAAAAATTCCAAGTAAATATTTGTTTATTCTGTAACATTACAATACCCACTGGTAACAATTCTGTAGTTACAAAATTAGAAAGTCATACTACCAAAAAAAAAAAAAGTATGAATATCCTTAAAAAATCATTTGACGCAAATGTAATGAAAAATGAAATGGTAGCAGTTGAAAAATTAAATAAAAGAGCCCAATAGTTTTCATCTCCATACGTTGGTTTTGGATTAGGGAAATAATGATTTCTGTTATGTCTAATTCACATTATGGATGTCACGCAGTGGGTTGGGCTAGGCCAAAAAAAAAAGTGTTTTTTGTTTTCATATACATGTAAATGGGTTGGACTATGTTATGTATATTAAGTGTATGTTATTAATATGTGGTTTAGTTTGGATTGGATCAACTCCTAAAATTGGAACCAAAAATTAAATCGAACCATAAAAAAAAAACCAAATTCATCCAAAAATTTGCGATTTTAATAAGTTATGGGCTGAATCGGATTGGTTGAGCAATTTCTTTCGGATTGAATTGGATTTAAATACTCCTATCGCACATGGCTACCATCATATGTCTCTCTGCCTCTGGTGAATTGTGATAATGACGAGGCTTATCCAATGGAATAACTTGGGCACTTTTGTTTTTGGATTTGGATTTTTTTTTTCTTTTGTGTGTCCTTTCAGAAGTGTGCTTGTGACTTTTTGTTTTGCCTGATGGAGGATAAATAATCCTCAAGTTAAAGAAATAGGGGAAATTGAATACAGAAAAAGGGGGGGGGACTATACTACAAATTTAAAGTTTTTAAAAAATATATACTTATCTTCCTATATGAGTGTACCTTATTGTTGATAGCTATAATTAGCAAACCTAACAAAAGCACGAGAAGATAACTTTAGCGGATATGATAAGGAGTTCTAGTCAAGAAAATTTGGCACATAATTCAGGATTTTATTTACCTTTTATTATTAAATCAAAACTAAGTTATGTTAGGTGTGCTAATATGTTTTAGCTAGATGAACTCAATGATGTAATATCTAATTGAGCTTAGCTTCTCTTTTTATATTCAGTTTGCTCTTCTCATTGCAGAGACTATTTAACCTTGATTCATTGACTTAAGCCCCCAAAAAAAATAACAACTAAAGATTGGATAAAATTTTAGTATCTAATTGTCTTTCTGGGCCTTGATCGTAAACTTTTAACTCATATAAACAAATTTAAACTTTAGTATTGAAATTCATAACTGCATTGCATATTTGCATCCTATCGAAGTTCTAATTTATAAAGACTAATTAATTTTGTTGGAATTTCAAGTGTGAATAGTGAAATCTTACATTAGTTAAGTTTGGACTAAGTGAATAGTATATACTTGAGAAGATCCATTGACTCATTGTCTTAAGATTTTTGATCAAGATGTCACATCCGGCTCATTTTTATTATTTCTCACTTAATCCATTAATTTAAATCTTCTCAATTTTTGGGCTCTCCATGACCTCTTTATTCAACAAGCAGCATTAGAGCCGATACCAATGGGTTGATGTGTTTGTGCTTGGGTGTACCACCAACCCTAGAGCCTTTGGTCAAGATTTTGTATTTGGCTTTGCCATAGTTTCCACTAAGGGAGGGTGCATACCATATTGGCCTCACACTTGAGGGAGAATGTTAGAATTTCAAGTGTGAATAATGAAATCCCACATTGGCTAAGTTTAGACTAAATGAAGAGTATATATATTTGGGATAACCCATACAAACTCAATACCTTAAGATTTTGGGTCAATATGTAGTGCCCAACCCACTTTTGTTGTTTCTCATATAGTCTTTTAATTTAGATATCTCGATTTTTTAGCTCCCCTTGACCTCTTTACCTAACAAGTGCTAACAAAGTCGATGGTTTGGCTGGGTCTCTGTTGAGCTGAGCATTTGAAATTTAAAAATTTGAACATGGCAATTTAGTTTGTGCTTGGGTGGTACCAACCTTGGAGTCATTGGTCAAGACTTTGTATCTGGTTTTGTCATGAATACTTGAAGCTTTTGTTAAGGAAGAAGCACACCATGTTGGGCCTCATATATAATGGGGGAGAATATTGAAATTTCAAGTGTGAGTAATAAAGTCCCACATTAGTTAAGTTTCGATCAAGTGAAGAGTATATATTTTAGAGGACTTATAGACTTATTGTCTTAAGGCTTTGGATCAAGATCATATAATGTCCAACCCACTTGTGTGGTTTCTCACTTAATTCATTAATTTAGATCTCTCTGATTTTTGGGTTCCTCCGACCTCTTTGCATAACAGATGTTGAGAGATTATTCGTCTCATTCGAAAAATATAAATGAATTTAACATATTTATACATAGTGGTAGAAGATCATTAGGACAGGGGCAGTTCCCCGCCACCTGAAAGGAAATTTTTTTTTAATCCTATATATACACATATATATGTTGTCCCTCTAAAAAAAATATATATGATTATTGTAACTACTAGGGAGTCAATATGTCTTGTTATATGAGAGAAAAAGCCCTATTAGTATATAATAAGCCCAAAATTTTTTAATCTATTTGGCTCATTTTTTTTCTCTCACCCACACCTATCTCAAAAGTTAGAATAGATAATACCTTAAAATTTATTGGCATAGAGATACATGAAAGTCAAAATAGAGATACCTGAAAGTGTTTATTTGTATATTATTATTTTAAAATTTATTTAATTAATATGTTTGCCCCACCTAATTTTTAAGTCATCCTCCGCCACTGTTTATACAAGTATTATTACAAATTCTTTCAGCAAAATAATTGCACAAAAATAGTGATAGTATAAATAGTTTCTAAACACTGGGACTCGATCAAATTTTAACTCATTAAACAATACCAGATTGTAAACTATGGCAAGAGAATCTATTTAGCTGAGCTCCCTTACAAGACTACTGCGAATTTTGTCGAACTTACCGTTTTTGGTACAAAATATAGCTATCCCTCCATTCGTACAAATATTCAAGTAGCTCCACAATGTTAATCATTCCAATACTCCACATAACTGCCACTGTTATACCTACCTATCAATACGTTCGGAGCCATAAATGTAAGCAAAAAAAACAATTAGTAGTGAACGGCATGTAGATCTTCAAGCAGATGAAGGAAATGGCATTTAGAACTTCATGTAAGGCCTTCCTTTGGCCCTCAGAGATGGAGTTCATGTCTCCCTCGTATCAGCTCCAAAAAAGGTTGCAACTTGAAATCAAGGCTTCGTGAAAGGCAGATCAATCTTATCATTGGATAATCATCTACGTCAGCCTCACTGGGTGATGGATAATCCATAAACACCTTGTCCAAGTCATGTGTTCCTCTGTGTTTCTTATTGTGACACAAATGCTTTTCTTGGCCCACTCCATAAAAATATAGGCTAGGTCAATAAGGAAAAATTTGGTGATGAAAAATTGTAGCAAACCACATTTCCTTGCAGGAACGAAAGCCGAAGTCAGCCTTTAATTGTTGGATTTGAGGGCGAAGACAAGTTTAGCATGAATCTAGCTCATGAGGGCCTTGTTTACACCCTTTTTAAATTTTTTTGAAGAAAATATTACAGCTGTTCTTTTTTTGGGTTCTCAGCTGTTTCTTTATTTAAAAAAAAAATAAAAATGTTATAGCTTGAATTCATGTTATTTATTTGGGCTCAAAGAAAACCCAGTTAGGCTAATGACTGAAAAAGGCGGTCTCCCTTCTCGTAATTATTAGTTGGCGCCCCTAATGGAAATTCTGGTCGACACATCAATTTGGTTTCCCCACTTCACTCTGGGTTGGGCTTGCTTGATTGAGACTTTGTAGGGCTATGTAAAAGAAACTATTAACGCAAAAAGTTAAAAAAAGAAAAGGGCAGAGAGAGAGAGAGAGAGAGACAGAGAGAGAAGAGGAAATGCATAAGCTTAAAGCCTATTAGGGTACATGATGTGTTACTCTGATGTAATAGGCTGTTGCCTTTGATTGCTTAACGATGAAGAATATTATTTTTGACCAGAAAAAAAAAGGCTTAAAGCCTGTTGACCCAGGAAAATAAAGAAAGCTTCAAGCCTTCAACAGTTAGCATGGTGTTGCACGAAAAAAGAAAGAGGTATTGACAAAGATTGGTAGTATTATGACCCCCAAAAAAAAAAAAAAGATTGGTAGAAGTAGTAATAAACTAATAATAAAAAATAAGAAATATTATTAAAACTTTTTTTATAGAATAATGTATTATACTTAATTAATAACTTTTGAATAGATAAATAGTCGATTTTTTATGAGAGATAAATAGTCATTACTGTCATTATATTTCGTCAATTTAATTATTATTTAATCATGTAGGATTGCTAAAAAGATTTGTCAGTGATAATTGAGATTCTGATGGCAACAGGTATAACTGACTGCTATTTTGCTTTCGGATGGTGGTGAACAATGAAGGGGATATTTTTTAAAGATATTTTTAAATAATTCATTTGAACAATTGTCATCGTTAGTTGTAGAATTCATAAATGATTGGTGGCTCTCTCCTTTCCTTTATGATACGGCTCTTTTGAACGAGCCAATACTTTGTATTTGAACGCAAATTTACCACGAAAGTGACATCCTAGAAAAATGAATGGCGTGGTTCCATGTACTTGCTGTTAATGGTTCCATGTACTTTATTTTCTATTAATGGTGGTATAATTTGCCGTATAATGAAAGCGTTCTTTGTTCTTATAAATAATGTATTTGGTAGTAATGAAAACACAAAGGGAAATAAAGGTGCTAATCTTTTAAACATCACAACTAATTCAATGGATTTCTTAGGAAATTAATTTAAGTTTTAGTTTTTCAGGTCAAGGTGATCACACTCAACCGAAGCCCCCTCTCACATTGGCGACATTTCATCCCTTCTCCACCTATAATACGATTAAAATCCCCTACAATTATTTCTCTCTTTTGAATCCTTTGTGTTATTCCTTTTGATTATATCTTGAGTTTGTGAGTGTGTATCCGCCGTTTTCTATCGCAATTCTTTTGAGTTTTCTCTCAACTTGTTGAGGTCATTTTCCAAAATAATGGTTCTGACACCATTCGCAACCAAAACTTTATGTGTACCTATTTAATTGGGAAAACTAATAGAAACAATTATGGACTTAATAAACCACGCATCCTCCATACGCCCCGCGACTTGAAAAAGGAAAATGTATTTGGTACGAGATATTAAAAAATAAAAAGTGCAATAAAGAGAAACAAAGGTTTTGAGTATTTTAAATAGTTCTTTTTTTTTTTTGGTCGGGATTTAAAGAGTTCTACTTGACGGAGTTGGTGGGAATTTAACATATTTAATTTGCATTTTTTCAGGTAAAGGAGGCACTTATCCAAAGTCCAGTTCTGGGCTTCCTCACTGGCAATTATTCATCTTTTTCCACCTATATAGAACCAATTCACAGCATATATCTCTCTCTTTCGATTTATTTTTCCTTTTTTTTTTTGCTGTTATTTATCGGGTGCATTAAAAAAAAAAAAGTTTCACTATATTTTGCATATATAATATATGGTTTCAGTATCCATCGTTTTCCTATCGCAACCAAATCGGTCTCACTTTTGTACATTCTTTTCTGAGTTGCCATCGGTTAATTAAGGATATATTTGGGAGAGAGAATTTTGGAGAAAAAAAAGGTAATTTTTTTTTTTTTTTTTGTATATTGGTGACATTGAGATTTAAATCTATGACTATATGTATCAAAATTAATCTTATAAAAAAAAATATAGTATCTTTCTTTTTCCTTCAAAACTTAATTACCTGCCCTAAAGTTAATTTTCTAAACAAAGGTTCGGACGCCATCCTTATGTTGCTGCAACCAATTAAAACATAACTATATGGACATGTATTTAATTGCGAGAGCAAATAGAAACAATGCTGGACTTTTCAAACGCTGCATCCTCCATACCAGCCACGTCACTCTTTTTTCTTTTTTTGGTGATAACTTACAAATATATGAAACTTTCGAGGATCAGAGAGTACGTCCCCAATCAAGATCAATACATCACAAAGAGAAAGAGGAACAGGCCAAAACGAGAAACAATACAAGAGAAAGACAGAAACCAGCTAGAAAAACGTCACAATGTAAAGAGGAACAGCCCGAAACGGATATAGCACAAGAAAAAGGACAGAAACCAGATAAAAGCATATTGCTTAATTAACTGTTTAACAAACAACCTGGCCAGTTGAAATTTATAATTAAAATATAATCAAAAGTTTTGAAAAAGAATTAATCAATATGTCACTTTACAAATTCAAAATTCTTGTGTCATTTGCTAGCTTAACTAGGATTTTGTCTCTCTTTTTCTCCGTGATATAGTTTGGCATATATTGAAAAGTTAACTTTATCATTAACTTGAAGAGAACGAAATATATAGATGGTTCCAATCAGTCCACTTGGCAAGTTCTCGTAATGTGCTCGATCTTAATAATACTATTCAAATGACTATTAAATTAATTAGACATACCTTCTTGAAGAAGGAAACGTAAGGATTTCTACTTGTGTGTTAAATTAATTTTCGGATGTCAAATGGCTTTCTACTTTCTGAAAAGTAAAACAAACATTGGAGAAAATGGAAAAACAAAAAGAATATTTGTAAATAGTCAATGATGGAAGACTGCATTGTTGATTTTAATATTGCTACTTGGTCAAATTTGGAAAAACCAAGTGAGTTTCTGTACCAAATCATTCACCAAATTCAGGTTGCATTAGCATCATAGAACTGCGCATGTTATATAAACTTCAACCTTTGTTTGAATCAAATGGTCCAATCTCCATTCCCATTTCTTGATATTTCTACATTCTACTGATAGATACCCTTTCTTATTAAGTGAAAATAATGCAAAGGCAAGTAAAACAAGCTGGAAAAGATAAAAGCGGACAGTGGCATCTAATTTAAACAATAAAATATTGTTTATGAACTTTTAAACAAATTGCTCTCTAATTTCATTGTGAATTTTGGCTTCCACTGATCGATTTAAACGAGGCAATAGCTATTAGAATTATGAAATAAACCAAACCAGACAACCACAAATTGAGTTTGTACGTAATAGATACATTGTCGTGACCTATGTGACTATGTCTATTTGGGAGTCAAACTTTCACACTTCTGGAGGAAACTTCAGATCTTAAATCTTGATCGTGATTGAGATAAGGAGAGAGAAAAGGGTAGAGAATAGAAATCAATCGTGGAATTTCTATTGTGCAGGAATAATAAGATAGTAAAATTTCTCACTAATTATATGGTGGCGTTTATGGTGGCTACTATGACCATGCATGTCATATAAAATATGCAATAAAGTGTAATACAAAATCGTAAGAAATCGTGAAATGACACACGCATGAGCAAAAAGGAGTAAAAGATGTTTACAATTGGTCAACTACAGGTAGTAACGTGGCTTTGCTAATCCATTCTTTGACTTTGTACAGCTAGCTATACCACACATCGGGTGGTCAAATTCGTACAAGCAATTGGCGTTGATTAGGCAAATGGCATTGCACATTACTTAGGAGGGGAATACTTACCTGCTTCTTGTAATTTGAATTTGGTTGGAATGGAATGATGTGAAATGCGAAAACGTAAAATTAATATATGTGGCAAACAGATGATACAGAATCTTCGAACTTGCCTCTACACACACCCCATTTTCTCGTTTTAATTGCTCACCTCTCTCATTATGTCTAACATTAAATAGATTGTGGCAATAGAATTAATTAATCTTTGATAATATGATCCTCTTCTAATTAATTAGTCCTTGTTAATAGCTTTCACGAACCAACTACTCTTAAAAATTTAAACTCTATGGTCTCATATATCAACGCAAGCATAGTTATTAGAACCGGACCGGTGATTGACTTGGTCAAGATATCAGGTTACTAGTTGAACTGGATTTAATTAAATAAATACATAAAAATATAATATAATTTAAATAAATATATAATATATACACTTACGAACACATTTTAACACAACAACTTACGTAGCCTGATGGTATTGGAGTGCTCAATCATTCTCTTGGTGAATGTTTGAATCTCATCCTGAAAGTTTTTGAGTTCAAAATTATTCTTAGATAAAAATCAGGTCAATCAATTTGATGTATCTGGTTTGTACTCAAAACCGGTTGGTTTACACCAAGTTTGATTGGTTCACATGCATATTCGATCCAATGAGTGACTCAGACTTGTTAGGGCACTGGTTCACCAGTTTTCCGGTCGAATCGGCCAATTTGAGCCGGTTTTTTAAACTATGCATGCAAGTCTCCGTTAGACTTGAAACTTAGCTTGGTCTCTCACACAATAGTTCACTATTGGGTATATAAAGCGTGGTCAATGTAAAGACCCACTTTATCTTAAGATTATGAAATTTGATTTCATTTAAAAGGGTATGGACAAATGAGGCATGATGCAATAGTTTGTTGATGATGACGATGCCGTGTGGAATTGGGAGGACTCCAATTCTGAAAGAGAAAAAGAAATGCCTTTTATGCATGCCGTTCCTCGTTCAAATCCAAATGAAGTGCACCAAGTCGATGAATCACAATAAATAATGGAATTCTGGTATAGAGGAGAAATTACAATTAGTGACTTCAATAAAAAGACAAACTGGGATTGATTTGGCTCGAAACCTTGCAACAATCATTTATTGACTTATCGGGGTTAAATAGATTTATAACGAAGTTCAACGCCAATAGATCCATTCATAAATTCAGAACAAGCTTGGTATTAAAAGGTTCTTTGATCAAGAACTTGGAGTTAGATTATTTTGGTACATTAGCCATAACTGTTGCAAGAATAGTTTTAGGCTCGGTTTGGTATTGCTGAAGTTTTTTAAAAGCTACTGAGCTTTTTCAACTCTCTAAAAGCTACTCTAAAAAGGTTATAGTAATATTGTTTAATAAAATAATGTAAAAAATATTTTCAATAAGCAGAAGCCACAAAAGTAATATTTGGTAAAATTACTCTTAATATTTAAAATGACTATAATAGTTATAAATACTAAAGAGAATAATTTTTATTTTTAATATCATTAAATAGAGTAAGGTTATATTAGTCTTTTAAATTTTAGAGATCAAGCACAAACTAGCTCCGAAAAGCATCCCATGAAAGCTCCCAAGAGCACCTCCTGGCTCTCAAAAGCTAGGAGCAAAAGTACCTTAACTTTTCGATTTATCAAACAAAAAAAATTGGTTTATGTTTTTTATAAGACAGAGCACCCATTTGGAGAGCACTATCAAGCTAAGCCTTAGTTGCATTGGCTGCTCTAAGTTGATGGAAAGTGTACTAAAGAATATATTTAAGTGGATCAGTTTTTCATTATTATTATTATTATTTACTTTTTTTCGGGTACATTTTTTTATTTACTTTGAGAGAACGTGAATAAGCTCATTAACTTGTTCAAAAGGAAAAAGAAGATCAAGTTCCTATGAATCTACTTGATTGAGTACCCAAAATCAATAGTTATTTTATAACTATTAGATAAAAATATAAGAGTTTAATTTGTATGTATTTATAATATAAAATAATTTTATATTGTTAGCTAATAAAAATACAAAAAAAATGCTATTTCATGTAAATAACTATCTATTATAATGAGATACTTACCATATTTATATTTTTATTAGCTGATAATATAAAATTATTTTATATTATTAGTATATACCAATTAATCTCAAAATATAAAATCATAGTAAACTATTATTCAATATGATTTGCAGACGATATGCATGTATTGTGATTTAAGAAGTTTCTTATTCAATCACTATACCATAATATGCAAATTTTCATTTTCTTCTTTTCAACGATAGGATTCAATTTTACATCACAATATGCTAGATTCGCCAACCAATTAATTAGCAGACTGTCATTAATTTAAAACCAAGATTGACCATTTATTTGAGGATTCCAAGTATTATATATCTTGAATGACAATGCATAATTGCACTGCTATGCACTGCATTGCATTATGTTATTTCTGACATTTCGTTTACTTAAAAATAACTTTTTTTGAAAAATATATTGAGTATATATGAAAAACCATCTTGGATTGGGTGGTTTTACTTGGCTTTTGGATAAAATTTGATCCTTGATAAGTAATATATAATATTTTGGTGGCAATGGCATTAATTTGGATTGGCCAAAACTTTGGCATAACATTCCGAATTCCTTCAGATGCAAGCTAACCAAATGAGCTCTAATATAATTAATCAATAAATCTACTTTTATCGATAACATCGACACTCAAAATTCAACGCCGACCATTATTTGGTGATGGACATTTTGATACATACAGTCAAACGGTCTCACGTGTATGTCCAGAAAGTCAACAATAAAATATAGGATGACGTGCTGATGATGCATGGAATCAGTAAGAACGCTTCACACGTGCAAACACAGTTACACCACATAGCTAGCTGTATGTTACATGTAACTAAGGTGAGATTCGGTGAACAATTCGTTCCTTTGAATTTGGTTGGAATTTAAATGAAAGTGAAATGCACAACAAAATTCACTGGGGCAAACAAATCTAGAGTGTTTGAAGTTGTCTATAAATATCATCACACGAAGGGTAAAATTGAGGGGAGAAAATGGAAGTCAATCGTGGAATTTGTGTTGTAGAGGAACATAAAATAGCTGAGGTGTTATTTTGTGAGCGTGGCAATACTTAATGCTCATAATTTATATATTATAAATAGATGTTATATTGCCATAGTTGTCATTTATTCAACTGCTAATAATGCTACTTTGTATCCTCTTATTCATTTTTTTCACCTAATCTTTTACATGGAGCACCTGAAGATAATGATTTGAGGCAATTCATAGTTGAATAACAAATGGAAATCTGAGGGTACAGTAATCATCGATGAAATTAATTTCTTTAATTTTGTCTTTTTAATTGTTTATATCTAACTTTTAAGAAGAGAGATATCTTATTCATCTCCACATATGGAATCAATCTCAAAATTTCTTTCTTTATCGTTATTCGATCTTAGTAGCATTTAGTTAATTTATTCTCTATCCCTATTTTTACTCCTCTACCAAATACACTTTTAGTATTAAACTTAAAACTGAATTTGTCTCTCAGGCAATAGTTTATTGGGTATGAAGCATGATCAATGCAAAGGTCACTTTACCTTATGATGATGAAATTTAATTTTTGTTTAAATGGGTTTGTATAATAAGAAGCAAATTCTAGACTATTTGATCATAAGACTTTAATACTATATTCAGAATCAAATTTTCCAAAAGTCTAAATAGTTAAATGGAGGCATGTAAATGAATTTATATCAAATTATGCCTGTCTCAAAAGAAATTCCCACAAAAGCTATATTTTGCTCCTTATTGTCCAAACACATAAATGATCATACTCTAGAATTTGCTCCGCATTGTCCAAACCCATTTAAATAAAATTTAAATTTCATCATCATAAGGTAAAATGGACCTTTACATTGACAATAGAGACTTTAATACCACTTTATTAAAATTTTCAAAAGCCTAAATAGTTAAATAGAGGCACATAAATGAATTCATGTCAAACTATGGCTGTCTCAAAAGAAATTCCACAAAAGATATATTTTATCCCAAAAATCATTTATTTACAATGCTTTTTTTTTTTTCGATAGTTACTTATTTACAATGCTAATAGACAAACTACTTAGAAGCCACAGCCATCCTAATTTGACTTGACAGTCCGAAAACGTTAAAAAAGGTGTCTATTATTTAATGGCAAATTATCTAGTAATTTGTGAGTTGATCTCCTTTTTAACAATTAATGTATTACGTTCTTTGACGTGTGTAGTAGCGTATTGGGATGCATCACAAAGGGCTGCCCTTGGGGATGAAGTGGTGAAGTCTACGTGGGCCCCTTCATATCATCAACACACTATGGTGTCTTGCCTAGAGTATTATATACATATATATAACATAATTGTAGAAATTTATCAGCACTAATATAATGTCATATATTCAATAACATATTAAATTAGTCGGGATGATGATGCCGTGTGGAATTGGGAGGATGCCAAAACTGAAAGAGAAAAAGAAATGCCTTTTATGCATGCGGTTACTCATTCAAATCCAAAATGAAGAGCATTAAATTGATGAAGCACAATAAATAATGGAATTATTCTATAGAGGAGAAATTACAATGACTTGAATTAAAAAAGTAAGGGTCTATAATGTGAAAAGAGAATTGTTTTTATATATAAAGGATGAGAGTAGCAAATTTTGACCATATAACTATACATAATTTTTAATCTTAATAATTTATATAAGATAAAGTCAAGGTGTACTTCTCTCATTTTCATAATTACGCACTCATTTCACTTATTTCTCTCCCAGAAAAGCAAAATGAGATTGATTTGGTTCCAAACCTTGCAACAAACATTTATTGATTTGTTGCGGTTAAATGGATTTATAGGCTCAACGCCAAAAGATCCATTAATTGAGGACAAACTTGGTATTCAAAGGTTCTCTGATCAAGAAGTTGGAGTTTGATTATTTTTATACATTTGCCATGACCGTTGCAAGATTACAGTTTTAGTTGCATTGACTGCTCTAAATTGACGGAAAGTGTACTGAAGGATATATTTAAGTCAATCGGCCTTTTATTATTACTATTATTACTACTTACTTTGAGAGAACGTGAATAAGCTCATTGACTTGTTCAAAAGGAAAAAGAATTTCAAATTCATATGAACCTACTTAGCTGAATACCCAACTCCTAAAGTCAATAGTTGTTTTATAGTTATGGATAAAAATATAAAATCATAAAATACTATTCGATATGATTTGCTAATTGAATGATATGCATGTATTGTGATTTAAGAAGTCTCTTGTTTCAATCACTTCACCTTAATATGCAATTTTTCATTTGCTTTCTTTCAACCATAAGATTCAATTTTAAATCACAATATTAGATTCGCCCACCAATTAACTAGCAGACTGTCATTAATTTAAAGCCAAAATTGACTATTTATTTGACAATTTCAACTATTATATGCCTTGACAATGCGTAATTGCACTGCCATGATTATGTTATTTCTTACATTTCATTTAATTAAAAATAACTTCTTCTTTTTTTGAAAAAAATTGAGTATATATGAAAAACCATCTTGGATTGGGTGGTTTTATTTGGATTTTTGGATAAATTTTGATCCTTGATGAGTAATATATAATACATTGGTGGCATTCATTTAGGGTGCCCCAAACTTTGGCCACCCCATATGTATAAGTTGTATAACATTCCAAATTGCTTTTGCAAGGTAACCAAATGATCCAATTGATCAATGACTAGGAAAATAATATACTTTTATCAACTAACCACAATACAGGTACGTCCAGAAAGTCAAATAGCTCTGCACGTGTATGTGTCCTGAAGGTTGAAAGTAAAACATAGAGGATGACATGGCGATGAGGGAATGAGCAAGAATGCTCAGCTTGACACGTGCAAACTCAGTTACACCACATTGCTAGCTGTATGTTACATGTAACTAATGTAAGATTTGGTGAAGAATTCGTTCCTTTGAATTTGGTTGGAATTTAAATGAGAGTGAAATGCATACCAAATTACACTGGGGTAAACAAATCTGGAATGTTCGAAGTTGTCTATAAATACCTTCATCACACTCCCTTGTTCAATTGCTCACTTCTCTTTTGTGACTATTTCCTTCTTCTATTTGTTTACTTCAATCAATCCCTATTCCCCCATATCTAAGTCTTGCTAGGCCTTTGCTCATTTACCGTAAATGGGGGGCTCAAAAAATCAAGTAAGAGATATTTTATGGCCAAGATATGCATTCCCCAATGGGGAAGCCTCTCATCCTCAAACCTCAACCAACCCACAGCATGCATCCACCATGACTACCATTGAAAAGGCTTTATGTCCAATATCATCAAATCCTCCTATTACTTCCAATGCTTCATCCCCTAGGGCGGCTGGAAAACCATTCCCCACTTCGAAGGACATGTTTGCCCCCAAATCCAAATCCAAATCCAAATCCACCGTGCCATAATGGATTTCATTTCGTAGATCTCGTCAGCCTTCTCACTTCTCAGCAATCACCGGATTGGAGTCTTCTACCACTCAATAACGTGCCTTAATTAGTATGTTGTTCCTTTTTCTTTTTTCGTTTTTTGCATTATGTAAAACGTTTAATAGGTCACTATAGTATTGTTTCATCTATGTAGTCGGTATCTCAACCTAATGGGATGCGTCTTGATAGTTATTGTATGCACTATGTATAAGATAAAGCTGATGAAGATCATTATGAAAGTGTCAAGATTTTGTATTATATGTATTTTTTTTTTTTATCTTAATTATTCTTCTCTCTCCTGTCCTTTTCTCTTACTACAGTCTCATTTTTCAATAATGTTTTCGTCCCTTTTGGCATGAATGATTTTGTCGTCTCTCTCAGTCCATGTGCGCTCACCCCTTTGAGTCGCTGGCCGGCAGCCATGGCTGGCCGGAGGGAATCGTCATCGCCGGCAACCACGCCCAGTCTCGGCTATATAAGTTTTCTTATTTTCTCATTCTTTTGTGATGAGGAAAATGGTTGTTGCCGGAAATGGTTTCCGGCGGCGATGGCGGTTATCGTTAATTTCCGGCGGAGAGAGATGAGAGTTATCGTACTCTTTTCATCACTAAAGCTTATCACCTTCTATATAATAATTTATGAGTGGACGAACTGGGAACTTCGAAAAGGTTTTATTTTAGGTAGGAAGTTCAAACCTACGGCCAGTTTGACACTTGAGAAATTGTTAAATTAATGGGTCAAACGCCGCAAACGTACAGATATTCTGCTTGTGGAAAAGGCCAATTGCGTCTGAAAAGTAGAGTCCGTTAAGTAGGTAAGAACACACGGAAAGAGAGACATAAGAATTTCGTTGGATTCATTGACTGATTCGATATTGGGGTCAAGGAATATAATCTATGTGGGCCCCCGGTCACCTGATTCCCAAGCAGCATCATCATCTATGTGTTATTTTGTCAAATTCCATAATTATTAGGATATTATAATATTTTGTTAATTAACGTATGCTTTTATAAATGCGTAAAGAACTTGCAATAAAATATTAAATAAATAATAAAGTTTATTTTTTATTTTTTCAAATATATATTTAAAATACGTTAATAAAAAATTTAACACCATACTATATGCGCATGGAGAGAGTACATTAATGTATATAGAAAGAGTTTATATTACGGTTTTTCTATTTGTGCGAAGTAGGCCCCTAAGTTGTCACCGGCGCGTGGTGAGGTTGAGTAGCTTGAGCAGGGAAAAGGGTGTACCTGATGTCAGAATAGGGATCGGAAATAAAAAATTAAGGCCTGTTTGACGGGAGTTTTTAAAAACTATTTTTGATTTTTAAAAATAAAAACATCATAAAACTTGTTTGAATAGCAATTCTTTTCATGTTATTTTTAAAATTGAAAAAACTGATTTTGGGTTTTAAAAACAAAAGAAAGAAAACAGGTTTGAGGTGTTTTCATTTTTTGTTTCTGAATCAGTTGAAAGGGACGGTGGCATTTTTGAAAATATGTGCTAAAACCTTATTCGACTCTCATAAAAATCACTTTCAAACAAAATCACATTTTATTCTTTTACTTTTTAAAACTGGTTTTAAACTTGTTTTTAAAAAGAGTTTTAAAAAATATAAAAACAAAAACACTTTCAAACAACTCCTTAAGTCTTTCTATGATACTTTGTCTTTTCAAACTGACTTTTTCCACACCCTCTACTATGAGAAAAATTATTTTACCCTTTGGATTCTTTTTTCAAGTGAATCTTATATCAATGAAATATAGTTGTGAGAAATATAAAAAGTAGTGGAACTCTTAAAAATGGATGGTACGAGCAGAAAAGAATTTCGCCGATTATAAGATGGGTGGACAAAACTATGAAATAATTAAAATTTAATGATATTTAAACATATTATTAAATTATAAAGATTAATGTTAATTATATTAGTAATATTTTCATTAATATTATATTTAAGTTGTGTTATTGAAGAATTTTAGTATTATTTTTAAATGTTGTGATTTAGATAAATATTACCAACAATTAAATATATAGTACTCATCGGAGCCAATGTGGTGAAATTCTTGCGTATGTCCAGAGGTAACTCGATAAGGTTTTTATTATCATGATTATTTTTTTGAAAAAAAAAAAGAGGGAAAGGGTTAAAGTGATTAAAAGGCACGAGGAAGCTTCTGAGAAGCTCAGACGTTGAAAAGTATGCGTTCATTGTTAGACCTTAGAACGTACGACCTGAAAAGAGAGAATATCCAACAACAAAAGAAATTATTTAATTACTAAATTAGGATAATGAAAATGACTGTGTATTACTGTACATTGGGACCGCTTGGTGTGGGTGTGTTGGCATTGTGGGGAGACAGTTTAACTGGTCCCACGCCCATCTTATGTCACCGTTGATGGATAACCATAGCTTATTCCATCCTATTATCTTGTAAGAAAATAGTATTTACATTATTTTTATTGTTTTACTAGTTCGTGCATATCAATTCACATTTTTTTAAAATTTAGTGTAACTTTAAAAAATTATTACAAAATTTTAAATTTAAACTTAAAAAGTAAATTTAAATATATATAAGTAGTAAAATTTTATTACATAATTGTTTTTTATTTTTGAAAATTAAAAAGGAGTATTGAAAGTTATTGGTTAGTTTTCAGTATAATAGCAGAAATTAGTGGATAGAAAGTGGGTTTTATAATTTTGTCCCCTTTTCTTATTTGTATTCGTTTTATTATACATGGCAAAAGTGAAAAAAAAAAATAGATATCAAATGGAGACAATCCCTTTTATTAATAGTATAGATACTATATAAAAAAATATATATTACTTTTATTGTATTTTAATTTTTTAATAAACTAAAATGTAAAAATTATGTATATGCATATTGGTAAATAAATATTGAAGTCAATAATTATATTATATATAAAGCAGGTTCATTAATATCGCTTTATATGAACAAAATCTATAACAATAAGAGTTTGGTGCAAAAATAATCCTTCTAAATAAAGAAATTAGTTTAAATTATTTCGTTCTTTATTAATACTTTTGTTTACTTAAAGCATCCTTTTAGAAAAAAAATATTTTAAATTATTTATCATTTGAAAATTTATTGAACTATTAATTAACTTATTCTAAATTTGCCTTCTAATTTCTTACATTTCTCTACTAAATCTAATAACTACAAGTAATGGAGAGAGAAAAGATAATTTACGCAAATTAAGTCATGTCTTTCTATATGTGAACCTATTCAAGTCATGTCTTTCTATATGTGAACCTATTCAATATATGGTTAATTCTTGTGCAAAAATTTTCAAAGACACTTATAACTAGACTGAGAGGATTTCTGAGATTAATGTAATGACACATCTTAGTCAAATCTGTTTAAAGCATTGCTTTCATTGCGGATTAGACATATAAGGTGAATGACAACGCAATTTTATTTTATTTTTTAAAAATTAACAACGCAAATTTGTTAACCTTGGACCAACTATGAAATTTAAAGAAAAATGTGATAAATTTCTTGAGGAAGACTCCAAAATGCCATCGGGGTCAAAGCAGCTAATCCTGCAAGGTTTAATTCCATTGCTCCATGTTTCAAAGCCATGGCTAAACTTAAAGGTTCTCTCCAACAGATGCGAATCAAAAGTTTGAACTAGCGGAATTTGAAGTTTTTTTTGTCTAGATGGTGTATTATTTATGAAATATATGTGTTACAAGCATAGAGGAAGAAAGGAATGAAAAATAACTGAACTCTAGCAGATGAACATGAGCCTGAACCCGAGTGACATTGTAAACGGTCATCAAGTTTTCCAGAAGGAAAAAAAAAATGCAAAAAAGAAATTCCCTATATAATAATCCCCAAAAATGACAACACAAGTGGCATCCCACATTGACTTTTGGGTGAGGAATTTTCTCCAAAAGATTTACTTTTTTAAAGCTCAACTTCTCATCCTTATAATTTTTTTTTTCCCTTTAATTAATATTCCTACTAACATGAGAAGCTTATCATAATTACTTTCTCCTTTTTATCCTTACGTCAAATGGTCTGACATACAAGATATTGTAGATACAATCTAGAATTCAAGGCCATGATCTGTTCGAACAGTAGTCCTATTATTATATTACATTTTTTACCAGGTTTTCCACTATCAACATTCAACTTTTAATTTGTTGAACCTTTTAAAAAAAAAAAATTGTTGAATTTTTTCATTCACACATTGGAGGAGCCAAGATGTGACCCCTTTATACTTAGATGCTCTCAAAATTAAAACAAAAAAATTCTCGTATTTAAAACATATCTATGAAGTTGTTGAAAAGATATCCCAAAAAGTAGGTAAGCAAGATTTCACTGCATTTTTGAGCCATAAGGACTTTGTATCGGGGAAGCGTACGCGGGCTGCACATGCTGATCCCATTTGATGGACCCACCTTTTCTGCAATCTTAGAAATGCATTGACCCTAATACATAATGTTAACAGGATTTTCTCTAGCTAATAAAATTACGTGTAGAGACTAAAATACGAAGTTCCTCGCTTTAAATTTCAACTCTGTAAACAACACCACAATATAATTAACCATGGCACGAGATGCATTCTCTTGTTTGAGCTCTCTTGCAAATACTATTGTAAATTTATTCTCACTTACCATCTTTTTTTCTTTTTTTAACTTAAAACCTAAGTAATTACATTTAAAATATAGTAAAAATGGGTAACAATAATAACTAACAATAGCACAAATATTGAACTATAAATGAATCAGGGCGCAATTTTTTTTCCTTACTCTTAAATCAGACCCTATTTACGTCTTCCATTTATTACACTTCTTTGCATGTAGATCCATATATTGTTAATTATTCCATTGCTTTGCACCAACTAAAAGATGTAAGGGGGATATTCTTGTAATAATAATGCTTCCACATGGTCTTCCTCAGGTCACATGACACCATTCTTTCAGCTTTCCATACCTTCAGTCAAAGTTGGAGCTCCTTTAAATTTTGACCAAATAGTACCAACAATCTAGAAAACTTTGACAATATTCATGAAGTCCCTTTAAATTTAGCATCTCATGAAAGCTTGTAACAAATCACTCTCTACATTTCGGATAACGACACCATGTGATTAATTGAGAGAGTCTAAAGCTCAATAAGCTTGACGCAATCGCGTATTTAGTGTCATTTATAGACCAAATTAATGCCGCTAAAATGTCTGATGTTAGAACGATTGCAATGATCTTGAAAATTTGTCAATCTGTTTCGATAAGGACTACCAACTAAGAACTAGGGACTTTTAGGTTGTGGTGAACAGATACAAAATTGATTTTTCAAAAATCTTAAGTAGCCTTAAGTTTTTATAATGAAAACACATGACTAAATAGTGCTTTAAAGAATCTATAGGTATTAAGACTTTAAAATTAACAAACAAGAGGAAAAAATTAGATTTTATTAGCTTTATCACTTTATTACTATCATAGCTAAATCAGAATTTTTTAAAATATTTTCACTCAATTTTCTTATTTTTAATTTGATCATATTTGTAAATAACAAATCTATACATAAACCTGTTAAATAAGTTAAAGGTAATGCCTAGCAGTCCATGATTTATAAATCTATCAAATAAATGGTTAAAACTATCCAATGCATCTATGCAGCTTTTGAGTACAAGATAAATCTACACCGATCTATTCCCACCACGAAAGCGGAAAAAGAAAGCAATTGGCTGATGAAATGAAACATGAAAGTAGACTTTTAAGAGGTTGGGTTGACAAAAGCCCAAGTGAGTACGTAGTCTTTATTGGAGTTGAGTATGATTTCAATTTTTTTTTTTGAGGGGATAGATCGTGAATGCAAATTTACCTAGGATGAAATTTGTGAGATGGGAGCGATTACAAAGTTTTGGGCTATAGCAAAACCCAGTTGATTTGCCCCTTCGGTATGGTGTAGGCGTAAACAGGTTGTTGTGAATTGGTTGGGCAACCCAAGTAGACATTGTTGCCCACCAATTTATTTGGATTTCACTGTTTCAATCTAGTGGGTTATGACCCAATAAAAATCTCGGTGGGCCGAAATCTCGGTGACTCTTGAAAGATCTCAGAATGGATGCCAACAACACACAGTAAGTAGGGGGCGGGGCAGTGCTGCAGTGGCCTCATCGGTGGTGGCGATTATGGCCTTCCACTGCAAGCTAAGGCAGCGGCTCTTAGTTGCGGTGGTGGTGGCAGAACCAACAAAGGATGGTGGCAGCGGCACTGAAGGAGGAAGATAATGGTGGTTGGAAGGTGGTGGGTGAAGGAGAAAAGGACTGAATACTGGGTACTTAATTAGGATGCTATCTAATTTGGTCCCCCACTATTTCTAAACCATTACGTAGTTCACTTTTATGAATCATTAGATTTGATTTAATAACAATCCTACAACTGAGATAACATGTGTGCATATAGACTCTAATTGAGATGGAGCACTCAGGTGTAACTCCTTTTTGCTCCTCCACTCCCCACTACCAATTTAACATCTTCACCAACGATAAGTCTCACAATGGACATCAAAGTGATGACTACATATCTAAAGAGATCCTTATTTTTTTTCTAATAATTTTTGTGGTTGAATGAAAGGAATAATTTGGTGAGTCAATTGTGGCTCTTCCCCTATCCATTTCTCAAAACATCTCTAAAAGCAAAAAACATCAATCCCAACATGCCATTGCTGAGCCACCTATGAAAATGGTTGAAAACTTCAACCTTAAAGTAAATTAACACAACCTATCTCAACTTGAAGTCGAAAGGATAGTGAAAAATAAATGAAAATAAGAAATTTATGATCTTGCATGTGATAATAAACCAAAAACTCTAACTAAACACCCTCCAAATCTTTGCTTGTGCCCAAAAAAATGAAGATGAACCTCATCTCGGAATGAATGCCAACACCACCAAGTAAGTAGGGGGCGGGGCAATGCTGCAACGGCCTCACGGTGGTGGCGATTATGGCCTTCCACTGTAAGCTAAGGCAGCGGCTCTTAGTGACAGTGGTGGTCGTGGAACTAATAGAGGATGGCAGTGACAGCGACACTGAAGGAGGAAGACAATGGTGGGTAAAGGAGAAAAGGACTGAATAGTGGGTACTTAATTAGAAGATGGTGGGTGAAGGAGAAGAAGAGTGAGGGGGTAATGCCTTATATGCTCCATAACAATTTAGGTCCATTTAGACACATATTTTATCTCAACCACTAAATTTTCATTAAACTATATCTAATGGTTCACAAAAGTGGACCATGTAATGGTCTAGAAATAATGGGAGACCAAATTAGATAGCACCTGAATATTTTAGATGTCATGTGATGACATAACCATTCTTTTTTGAAAGATATAGCTGGTTTTTTTTTTTTTTTGTAGTCTCAGTTATTTTTATATTTTTTAAATATTAAATTGATTATATTCACATTAGGTTGAATTTATGTAGAAGAAGCTCTAAAGGCATTTCCTGTACACACAATTTGAATTCAAAACAACATACTTAATAGTTTGAATTCCTTATAATCTAGTAAATATACAATAATCCAAAGTTTTTTCTGGAAATAATATTCACATATTTTCTATTATTTATTTTAAATTCGTTGTCTTAAGATTTTAGGCATATGCATTATTTGACATGCTTTTTTTGGATAGTTTATTCAAAGGGTTCAACTCACAAGAACAAGTGAGGAGCAAATTGTACACTAGGATCAAAGTCAAACACAAACAAATCTAAAGATCTGCCTAGCTAACTTAACACCAAAACACCAACTTAGCACATATATAAAATAGGATCAAGATAGCATATCCTCAACCCTTCAAGTAGCATTGCAATTCACACCAACAACCATTAGAATACTCCATCTTTGTGCCACCTCTTGAAAACCTGTAGGGTTTTAACTCAGAACTAGAACCTTTCATGTTTTATGGTCTATCACACTTGCATTTGATATGATAGAAAATAATCATTTCATATAGCTAGGTCTTCATTATGTTTCAGTCACAATTACAATATTTTCTTCTCCATTTCTTCAACGCGGTAAGGTCACACAGTAAGGACACCTAGAGGCTCCTACCACAGTAAGCCAGCATGAAAATGAATCTGCCCTTCTGCGAGTTATTATGCAGAAACTTTTCTGAAACATTGTTCAATTGTACCTGAACATTATTTGTTTGCCTAACAATAATCACTATATTCCATATAAACTCCTTTGCAAAATATCCTTCCCAACTAGAAAAATTTGCAAGACTACCCAGCTCAAATGGATCTTCAGACACCAATAATATGAAGCAATCACACCCATGTCAAAAAAGACCCCATACTCATTGTATCCATAGCAAGAAAGGCTCAATTTTTCAGATTTATCTAGAGTCTCTACTAAAACTCAATGAACAAATTTCCACGACACAAACAACCAACAAAGTCTAAGAGGCCACCACAATATCAAATTGAGACAATACCCACTCACTACATACAAACCCTAGAACAGAAGCAGCATCTCTCAACCTCCAATTGATTAAATCAAATTATCTTTATTCTTTATCCTTTCTCTTTTTCCTACCTCATTTCTTTCTTCTTGACTCCACATTCTTCTTACTTTTCTTTACTTTTTGATCCTCCGCCATCACCCAAATCACGTCAATTTCTTTTGAAGAAAACATGCATTATTTGGCATGCTAATCAGGAAAACATTCCAACCAAGGTCTACCTTCAACTGTTAGTAAGCAATTGTCCTTCCTTAGGATTGCGTTCATCCTCATTTTCCATAAGGAAAAATTATTCTCATTAAACTTCTCAATCTCAAATTTTGTTGAGATGGAATTTATGAAGATTTGTTTCTCTATTAAACCAGTTCTCACTTTTTTCCCTACAAGCAGTACCATATACGTGAGTAGTACCATATATTTGTACTGTATATGGAACAAATCCAATATACGTTAACAATACTGCAAAGGCATACAACTACACATATGAATAGTGATCATGAATAGTAACCCACAGTGTGTACAGTAACCAGGCTTTGATATCACTGTTGGATATCAAAGTTATGGAAATAGTATAATACAATTAAAATAGAGCTAAGAAAATTGGAACTAATACAAAATATTTAATGTGAAAAATCCCCTAATGATGAGAGAAAAATCACGAGCAAGATAGAGAAGACTTTCACTATGTGAAAATAAAAATTACAACTTTTCTCTAAAATATAAGGAGAAAACAATAACGCTCTCTCCTATATTAGAAGAATATTACTCTCACTATAGAACACTCTCACAAAGACACTAATACTCAATTAGTGAGATGCTCTAAAGTGGGATTGAACACTCAATGGAGGAGTCTCCTATTTATAGAGGATAACACCCTCGTTGATGCTACTTCTATTACTGGAGGGGGAGCAAATTTCTTCATCTGCCACCAACCTATTAATGTTGCCTATTCCTCGAAATTAAAGCATCGAAAACCATGAAGCAAAAATTCTTCAATGTTCTAACACAAGCACTTGCTATAAGAGGAAAAATTCAACCCTCAACTTGCAAGAATTAATGCATCAAAATATAGGTGCTTCATTTGTTGACTTTGCCACACAAAAATGGCTTTACAGATTGGTGCATTCACAAATAGTCATTAATTTGGTCATTTTCATATAGCTTAGGAAATCTAAAATCAATACATAATTATAAATGAGATTTGCTAAAATATTCTTATTAAATTTTATTATGTGATAGAAAGAATTATATTATTATATGGTGAAAAATAATCATCTCTTTTAACTAATGAAGATGCCGCTCCTAAGGGGTTTAAAGACACTTGACTTTACAACCATCTTAGGCAGCTCATCCCACATAGGAGTCTCGTGTCAGTCAGGTGCTCCCCTCTTACGGTGCAACTCCTCTTCTTGTCATGTGTGTCCTCACTGCTAGTTGGGCTTGTGTCACACTCCTTTGGCCCAATAGTGTCATATGATCAGCCTCGTTTACAAGTTCTTCTTGCATCTGGGTTACGTAGGCTTTTTAATTAAGAGCCTGGGCCTTATCACTGAATCATAATAATAGGTGGTTCATGTGCCAGAGTTGGCCATGATGTTTACACTACTCATGATCCAAGCCCCAAATAAGATTCTTATTCTTTTTCTACAAATGTATCAAGACCATTTATGAAACTTTTTCTATCTACATCAACCCCTTAATTATTTATGAAACGGTGATACAGGGTATTAATTTTTCATTTCTTACAAAGTTTTTTTCGGTGCCTAAAATTAAGAATGGAATTAGAGTTTTTTTTCCTTTTTTCTTTTTGGTTGCATTGAATGGAATTAGAGTATAATTAGAATTAAATCTCGTAATTTTGATTTTTATATTTAAAATAGCATATTAAATTATAATTGCATAAATTAATTTTATAGAATTAAAAAAATAATTAACATGAGCTCTCTTCAATTCTTAACCTACACTCCAAAAAATTTTCAATTCCAAAATTTGAAAATTATAGTATTTCTTTTTTCTCATTAAAGTCTCTTGCATTTAGCCAAAAGTAGGGGTGAAAATAATACAAGTGGCCTATTAGGGCCTATGGCTTGACCTATTCTAGTCTAACTTATTTATAAATAGGATTAGACTTAGGCTTGTTTAAAAGTCTATTTACTTTAGCAGGGCAAACCTAGACTTGCAGTAAGGCTCGTGAAACCAATTAGGCAAACTTGGGCATGCTATATATATATATTAGGATCTTATATAAACTATTCAAATCCCTTATATCACTAGACCATTTCTAGTAACTTGTTATGTTATGTATTATATATACATATAATTATTTACATGTTATAAGATAATTATGATTATACATTATTAAAGAATACTCAAACACACATAACCATACTTTCTTTCCATCACATTCTCATGCCTCACTTTTTTACCATAACGATGTGGGACAAATTCTCAATTAATCATAAGAATATTCAAATTCAATCTAATTTAATTAAAACTGTTAAGTCAATTCAATTCAAATCGAAAATCAATCAAAACTACAAAAGTTTGGATTGCATTAGATCATTTTATTTTTTTTAGCAAATCGCATAGATTAGTTTGACTTTAGAATTTAATTTTTAAAATCGATCAAATTTAATCTAAATCGAATAATATTATATAATATTTTTTATTATCAAGTTTATATTTTTACTTATAACAATTTTAATTTATTATATAATTTTTTATTTATGTATTATTCTCAGTTAAATAACATTTTTTAAATATTAAATGAATTATTTTTTATTTTTATTTATTCATTTTATTGACTTAAATTATTTTTATTTCATAATAGTTTAATCTTTAAATTTTATTTTATCAAAAACCGATCAAACTGATATAACCCAATTCATCATGCAATGTGCGTGCAGTTACGTGTAAAAAGATGCAAATTTGTCCCATATTCCTTGTGGCTTGAAGTGTGGTGATAGAGAGTGTGTAATGAAAGTGTAGACTATCACATGTCTAATCTTGGGCTTAGGGCAATATCCAAGTTGGTGAATGATAAAAGACTCTTCGGTCATTAGAAAAAAAAAAAAAACCAAAGACACTTAAAGGAATTTAAAAGTTGAACTAGTAAATTATATAAATTAGTAATGGTTAAACCAATTTATCAATTTTTGACCTATTTACATCAATTTTGATCCCTTGCCCTACTAGCTTATTTGAAATATTTTAAATTTTAAAATTTTAATTGTAGGCTTTATAAATAGATTTCAGACAATATTAGACATTCGAATAGGCTAGATTTAGGCTTTAAAAAAAGTCGATAATAGGCCACAAGCTAAACTCAAATCAAGGAGTTCTAACATAGGCCTAATCTATTAAGAGTGATACCTAACTTGGCCTAACTTATTTCCACCTCCAACCAAAAGTAGTTGGTTGCAATAGAAGTGAATTGCAACTTGGACAAACTTTATTTATAATATCAAGGGTTGAAATCTTGGATTTGCTACATTAGAGAGGGTTATACTTACCCATCAATCTTGACTCAAAATTTTGTGAGCAATTTTTCAGACAAACTCTCTCTCTCTCTCTCTCTCTTATATTAGCAATCATATTTATTGATTTTTAGTATTTTTATAATTTTTTTATAAATATAATTTTTTTTAGACTTGTACATAATTAGTTTTCATAAAAAATATTTATTGGAAAAATATTAATATAATTTATATTTTAATTATTGAAATAACTAAACATAAAACATAAACTCATAAATATATTTTAATTTTGAAAATTAAAATTGATATTAAAATTATGTACTTCAATTCTAATGTCAACATGTAAACGAAGGATAAATGATTTTTGTATTAGACACCCATTTTCCAGTTGCTATTACTTGATTGTTTTGAAGTCAATCCAAATCCATGGCAGAAAAAAAATGAAGAAGAAAGATGAAAACTCAGAACTTAGAGTGAATGGAAGTAGATTGAAGGAGTCGCTGATGTGTGCAATTAATTCTCTACTGTGTACATGATGAGATCAAGTACACATACAAGTAACTACAATCTATGCTAGCCCACTTGACAAACTAACAGAAGCTTCTAGTGGGAAACCTAACTAGTAACCAACTCCAACTAACAATAACTGTCAAAACTAACTGATAAATATAACACATGACTATTTACATCACATGATTAATTATACTCCAAGACCCCAAAAAATAAAAAGATGAAGGAAAGTATTCCTCTATCTCTCTCCATTTACTTATCTTTGTGTATCGTTTTCATTATTTCACATGCTGTGTAATTTAAGATGAAATAGGGCGGTGCAACTCATATGCGGGAGAAAGATTTTTTTTTTCATGCTTCAGAGTAAAACACAGGGCTAGGCCCTTACATTCTTACAAACACAGTACCCCTATAATCAGCTCGAAGGTAAGACTGCAATCCCTCTGAAGGAATAATCCCAAACAGTGAAGTGTTCATTCTGAAGAGCCTGCTTTCGCCAGCCAATCCACACAGCCATTTGCCTCTCTAAGAACATGCTTGACAGTAATCTCCCAATCTCTACGAAGCCACTCCTTTATGTCAGTTACAATTCCATGGTATAGACTGTAGATGAGTGCTATCTACCGAAGTCTTGATCAAATGAGTTACCTCCAAGGAATCCGTTTCCACAACAGCCCTTCGAAGACCTCGCTGCCAAGTTAGGTGAAGGCCGTGCCTAATTAAGGGCTATAAGTTCTGCATAAAGGTTGCTAGCCATCCCAATGAACCCATTGAAACCAAACACACATTGCACCTCAGCATTGTGAACAAGGCCACCAAACCCTGCCTTCCCTGGGTTCCCTCTTGAACTTCCATCAACATATAATTTAACAAAACCATTAGCCAGCCAAACCCATTGGACATGTCTAACGCCACAAACCTACACCTTCTCATCTTCCGTGTTCATAAGTAAGGATTCCACGTCAACAGCAACGAAGTGCATGATCTTTTCCTTAGTAGCACGAGAATTACTCAAAATCTCCATGTTTCGACCCCTCCACACACACCATAAAATAGTGCAAATCAGTTGAACATCGTCTTTTTGAACTATATGCTTCATCCAGCTCTGGAAATCTGGATAGAGGAAGAAGGATGGGGCCAAATTAAATCCCTCCCAAATCTCCATAACATGACAACAATCTCTCAAACAATGCATTATGTCTTCTTCCTGAGCATGGCAGCGACTACAAGTATTCACACCTGCAAGACCACGATGATATCTCATACAAGCTGTGGGAAAAGAAGCCCCATGACGAGACAAACAAACCATGAACCGACACTTCTCAGGCACTGGAATCTTCCACACCTAAGACCAACTTTCTGGATGAACTTCTCCATGCATGCTGCGATACAGCCACGCATATCCAGAGGAAACCTTATGAGAGCCCGAGACATCCTGAGTCCAGGCTAGACAATCATTAGAATCACTATGTAACCATACAGCAGTACTCACAATGGAGACTCTTCTCTTAGCTCTCTAGACATTGGTGTGAACAATCTTTTCAAGTGCCAAATCCCATCCTCCCAAAAATCACAAATTTTTAACTCAGTGTCCGATATATGCACATAGTCCACCTTGTCACACAATAACCCCTCTGGATGCCAATGATCAAACTAAAAGGACAACTGACCCTTGCCAATTCAATCTAAACCCATCTTTAAGATAATAAGCTGCCTTCACAATCGCTTGCCAAACTGGAGACACATTAGCCTTGGCCTTCAAATTAAATTCCATACTGAAATACCAGTACCATATTTCTGTCGTAACAGTATGGGCCAGGCTTTGTCGTTATCAGAAAGCAACACCCAAACTAGCTTGCCTAGAAGAGCAATATTGGCTAGCTGTAGCACCTCGAAATTATGTAGCAGTAACACAAGAATTTAAGAGATAAATATGAACTGTAATATTGATAACTAAATAGATCTCAGTATTCCAATATATGAATATCTATCAGTATTTGTGTAAGAAAACAATAAGGAAATACAAACTCTCAATAACAAGTAAGAAATAATAGAAATTCACTAAACAGTCGACCCCTTGTGGTCACACCTACATTGACAAAAGGGATTGGAACTAATGATGAAATGGGATGACGAAAAGAAGAAGCTATTTCAGAGAAGGGGAAAGGTCATACCACACTCATGTCCTCTTCTGGTGTCCTTGTTCCCCATTTAATCCCAACTTGACACCGCTAGTTGGGCCATTTGGGCCATTTGGCCAATTGAGGTCCATTCCTGCATTGGCAAATTCCCAACCCCCCATCATGCCTACACCAAGTTACTACATTCGAATTCACAAGATTCGGCCCCCTCGTGTTGTCTGTCTTCACCCGGATGAAATTTTGCACTATTTTGTCAATTTCCTCATAAACAGATTGTGGAAACCACAAGGCATGCATAGAATAAATAGGGATGGAAGTTAAGACAGCCTTTGCGAAAGTTGTCCTACTTGCTTTATTAAGTAACCTGCCCTTTCAAGAACCAAGTTTCCTGCGAATCCTCTCAACCAAATCACCAAAGTCAGCTCTTCGAACTCTTCCCTGAACCAGAGAGAACCTCAGATATCTTTCCAAACTACTAGTAAAAGGAATCTGAGATATAGAGGCCAAAACCTCCCTCTTGCTTCCAGGCAGAACTTTAGAAACACCTGCCCTTGATTTGTCCACGTTCATTTTAAGACCAGAGGCTATCTCAAAATCATTCAACGATTGCAAAACTATCCTTAACTGAGAAGCTGTAGCCCTCGCGAAAAACAAAATGTCATCCGCAAAAAAAAGGTGAGAAACTCCCAACCATGCGGGAAGAAGATTTACGCTAACGGTATCGGTGGCTGTGGGATAACTTTTATTATTACTTGAATTGACAATTGATACTTGTTGTTACACAAGACCATTGCTCTCTTTATTATGTTATTTCTATTAATGTATAATTTTTTGTCAATAATACTTAAATATTTATTGACATTGGAAAAAAGTTAAATCTTTACGTAAAAAATAAAATAGATTAATTTATAGAGTGAGGCTGTTCGCACTCAATTTATCTTTTTCCTCATAATCGCTTTATTTTTTGTTTCCTTAACTACTCTTAAATAATTTTAAAATTAGATATATTTCTAGCTATTCTCCTTATATCATTGTATGTTCTCAACTCATATTAATTACAATTTAATTTAATCTTTTTATAAGGTATAACAATATTTTTTAAAAATATTTTTACATGATAATATAATTCTCTAGAAAACTGCAAATAAAATTTATTTTCAAATATTCTATTAAATAATTGTAAAATTCATTATTTCAAATATTATCTAAACACTCCATATTAACTTAAAATATTATACTCTAACTACTACCATGCTTATTTAAAATAATTTAATATTAAACTCGTTATTAATTTAATTAAAGATAACTTTATCTCAAATTAACGTATTTACAATTTAAAATGTTATTTTAAACTTATATTATTTTTATAAGATTTTGATATAGTAATATTTGCATCAAGTGAGGCACACTGTAACTAATTTATATTTGTGGAATGGTAAAAGATAAATATAAATATATTCATGTCAAAACCAAAAAATATATAAAGATATTCTATATAGTCTAATGCCAATAATTAACATAACTCTATTATTATTATTATTATTTTGAAATATATAGATGTGCTTTTGCCTAAAGAATTACTCATGCAATTTCGGCGAAAAGTGGTGGGTAGGTAAAATTCTACCAAAAATGGTGACTATAATAGATACCCGTAATACTGCAGAAAAGATTCCATTAGAACCAACCACTCGTGATTTTTGAATAAATATATATTTATATTTTCCTCAAAAATTAAAATAAAATGATACTTTTTATTAAAAAAGAATTAAATATATTAATCATCTTCTATTATATATTTTAAAATATTTTGGTTAAAAATTTATGTTATTTTTATATTAATATAATTTATTAACCCTGTGTTTTAGTCAATATTTATGAGAAGTATGCACTAATTCTTTAGATTTCAATTATATTAAAATAAAAATCTTCAATTTAATAACTTAAGAGAATTAAAACTTTGTAGAATTGTAATTTTTCTTCGTTATTATTACAAAGAAAAATGTTAAAGTATTTGTTTGTTTGAGTTTAAAAATATAACATTTTTATAACTTAGAGATTTTTTTTTTTCAAAGCTAGTATTGCTAGCTTATATAAAATATTAAAATGTTTTTTGTGATTTTGTTTTTAAAGATTTATATAATAATTTTAAATTTTTATCCATATATTTAATTAAAAATATTTTCCTTAAAATTTTTAAATAAGTAGATACTTAAATTAAAATTAACATAAAAATGAAATATGTAGTGATATATAAAATATAAATAAAAATACATTTAAATTTCAAATAACTTAAGGGTAATTAAGGAAATAAAGTTAAAAGAAACTACAAAGGGGTGGAGATACACATAAAAGAAGTGTCATTAACCCTACCCTAATTTATGAATTTAATTTTAATATATTATCATTGTAAAATTTTTTTACAAGTGTTTTAATTATATTCTGTACATCATTTGAAGTATTTAACTCTCATATTATTTACCTCAAAAATCATGTACACAATTAGATATGATCAACTTTATTGCAATAAAATTATATTTACACTAATAATATATCAAAATTAATTAACCTATCTGCTTGCATGTAATTAATATATGATTATAAATAAATATATCGGTTGCACTTATAATATATCTCTGCTTTCAGGAGAATATTTGTCGTTCATTAGTATACATACTCAAGGGAGCACACATACAGACATAGAATAATTTGATATGTACATTATTGCATGAGTACGCAATCCATATACGCATATGAAAATTAATTAATAAATATTATTTATGCTACTAAAAATAGGATTTACTTTTAATGTATTGTTAATGAAAATTCTTTTGTACTATGAGTTAATTATATATTATTGCATCATTAAAATTTTGACTCATGATAACAACTTAAAAAGTCATAAATCCGATTGATTGATGGATAAAAACTTTTATATTATACTAGCAAAAAAAATTTATATTAATAATATATTAAAATTAAATTGTTAAAAATATATTTTCATTAGCGGTATATTTTACAAAATTTATTGAGTAATATCTTTAATCTTGAACAAAATTTGTTGTTTATTTTTAAAAAACAATTATTGTTTATATATATATATATATATATATATATATATATATATATATATATATATATATATATATATATATATATTTGCCAATGGCCAGGTGGAGGCCACAAATGACTGGAGTGAATATCTTCCCTTGGCTTTATGGGCATATAGGACAGCTGAGGTTATGGTACCTTCTGCTAGGAATGCCTTGGAGTCCCAAAAATATATATATATACACACACTAAAAGCCTCAATTTTACATATGGTCCTTCACTAAATAATATATGGCATAGAAGAATTTGAAAGATAATAGCTTTTAAATTGCAATTATATAATTAAAATCTCTCAAAATTTGAACACTCATTATTATAGTACTCAGAAAAACAAATTTTATAATATTCCAAAACTTATTTGTGAGAAGCAAGAACCAAAGAATTCTCCTCAATTAGTGGTGTGCTCGAGTCTAGTATGTTACGTACTTTGAGTTACTGAAGAAAGGCAATGAGGATGGGACGTCTCATAAGAAGGGCAGCATAAAGAAGATTCATGGATTTCATTAATAACACAATAATTCTTCTCAATTAGTGGTGTGCTCTTAAGTCTAGTATTACTTTGGATTATTGAAGAAGGGCAATGAGGATGGGACGTCTCATGCGATGAGCAGCATAAAGAAGATTCATGGATTTCATTAGTAACACAGTAATTCTCCTCAATTAGTGGTTTGCTCTTAAGTCTAATATTACTTTGAATTATTGAAGAAAGGCAATGATGATGGAACATCTTATGAGATGAGCAGCATAAAGAAGATTAATATCGATTTCATTGATAAGACGTAGTTAGTCGCTTTGCTCCAATTTTGATGCATTTGTGCTGCTAGATGGGATTTAGAGAATTCAAAAGTCAGATTTAAATCATGATGCTGGTGCAAAAATGAACTATAACATGTGCCTTTTTAACATATGCCTTTTATACAGTATCAGTGTGTGATGGCGCAAATGGAGTATGACGTGTGTTTCTAAGCTTGGATGTCGGGTAGTTTTCATCATGGTATCGCTTTCTTATTTTTCTTCATATATCTTCCCACTTTTTACGGGTGACCCACCTATCCGGAAGAAAAAAAAAAGTTGGAGAGAGAAGCAAAAAATATAACTATAGCAGTTTAATTATATATAGAGAGATTAATGTATATATTGGTAATGTAAAATAATTTTATATTATTAATTAATAAAATTTTAAAAAATTATCATATTATGATAGTTAACTTTCCACTACAATAACTATCCATCGCGATTTATTATTTTTTAAAAATTATATTAACTGGCAGTATAAAATTATTTTATAATATTAATATATATATATATAGAGAGAGAGAGTATATATATATATATATATATAGAGAGAGAGAGAGAGAGAGAGAGAGAGAGCAGTTTCATTAATGAATGTATTAAATATATCCAAACCATTAATAACAAGTTGAATAGCCGTTAATTTTTTGAAATAAATTTACCTGGAGAGTAATAGTAATGCAGAATAAGATGTTTTTAGTTCAACACAAATACTTTAATTCTTAATTATTAGTTTTTTATATGAGTTTAATTCAAGATATATAAGTAACCGGAAAAAAGGGTTGCCACTAATATAGAATTATGTTGTTCTTTTCCTCATAAATTTAAAGGCATAGCGTAAATAATTGCGCCATTAAACTTAGTATCCTGCTGCGTTTGGGACGGAGCGGGAAATAGTCAGAGGATCGAAGAATTGAAGGAAGAGATGTGTCGGAGGGAGACGCACTATATATAGCAACAATTCGTTTTTATTATTATTTTTTCTTTCAAAAAACTATCTCAAATTTTATACACTACATATCATGGATTATTTCCAGCAATTAGGTTTCCTATATCCTTAACATGCCCACGAAAATGTTTGGAGAGAAGCCATGCTTGAATTTAATTTAAATCGACTTCAGTTAGTATAAGTTAGGATCCGTCACATTCTAATTTACGTTAGTTAATTTCAAATATGTTGGAGCATTTAAATTCTTCAAAAGTATTTTTTTTTTTTTTTGATATTTGATAATAACATCGACTCACCAAGAAGTGAGATTCTTCAAAAGTATATCAGCGATGGCCTTCAGCTATTGATATATTGTGATATATTTAGACAGAATAAAAACAATGAATAATAATTTTATAGGTGGTTCAGCCGGCCCTAATCTTCTCTCCCCCCTCCCCCCCGGGGGGCCTTTCTTTTTTTTCTCTTTCTTTCTTCTTCTGTGTGATGCTCTATCTTATCTACTTTCTTTGTTGCTCTCTCTCTCGGTTGTTTACTGTGAATTGTAATGTTCTCTCTTTGTTGCTCTCTCACCTAATCTCTTACCTCATCATTTTTTTCGATAGTCAGGATAACACTCAACCCCCACCTCTGAAAAAGTGGGGAGCAAAAAAGATACAAGATCACCAATATGAAAGGAGAACAACAAAAAAACCACCAATAAAGCGGGATGGCTAAAGCAAATACACTTCAAAATGACAAAACTCCTAAGCCATCATGCAAAATCTCTTTCCTCATCATTAATGTTTGTTTTGCTGGTAAAAAAGAAAAAGCGAAAATGCCATCTTCCTCTCCGTTGCTATTTTCCATTGTTATGATGCGTAACTTGAAAATGCTCAAATGAAAATAAATGAAGTGAGGCATTGAGAAGGGACCAAATTCAAGATGTTACATGAATGTTCATTCTTCTCCTCTAATTATAACTAATTTTCTTCCCATCAACGGGCAGGTTAAAAAAAATCATACACAAAAGTCGGTTACGTCCTAAGAATCTTTTGTTCCATAATGCTAGCGCTGCTGGCTCTGATCCTCAATCACCCAGCAACAGCTACCCATGATTAGAAGCTGTTCACCCAATATTGTTCTACTACTATTTGTCTATGAGATTTTTGTACCACATAAAGTGATAGATACACTTTATTTTAAAGTTAAAAGAGTTGAAAAAAATATAATGTAAAAATGACAAGGTTATGGAAATTCACCTTTTTGTGTATGGATGTTTATGAGTGTCTCTCAAATTGGATTATGAATAACATAACTCTTTGTGTATTTCAAAAGGTCTTTAGCCGCAGAAGGGATCTAATGACCACACACCTTTATCCACATGCACCATGCGACTTCATTCCCTTTATTCATCTCTTCTCAGTCTAGTGTCTTAGTAGGTTTGTTTTTTTGTTTTCTTTATGAAGCAGCTCATTTACATCATGCGAAAATTTAACTTTTTATTTTAAGGAAAATGGGACAACTTTAGACCTCTCATATCATATCATCAAGAATCTTTCCTGCAAGCTTAAGTTAATAAGCAGAGATCCTTTATAATTTTTATATATTACAGTATGCCAGTATCTCTCGCGCGTGGCCGGTGTAGCGTGCAATAATATTATTGAATATTAAATAATATAAAGTATTTATTCTGCATTCTGACAATATCTTGTTTAATTTATATTATGGTAAATAGAAAAAGCAATTTATCTTTTTAAGATACTTTTATTAAAAAAATGATTCTTTTTTATTTTTCACTGAAAAATACCTTTGAACATGTGAAAATGTAGAACAAAGGGGCGGCATACAACTGGGACACTTACAATGGATTTTAAGCCGTTTTCGCGTCTCTGTGTTAAAAAAGGGAGAAAGTGGGGATGTCGATCTTCTGCTTCAACATTCTAAAGTGGAAATCGTTGGGGGAACACAGAGTTAACGCGCTTATAGATTGGGTAAGGGCTTCATTTGGCGCATTCCCGTCTATAGGGCAGTGATCGAAGACGAGGAATTATTAAATCTCTAGGGTATAGGGTACAAACTATATTACCCTAAAAATTGTTAAATATTTACGAAGTGTTAAGTGATTTTTTTTTTTTTTTAACGAGAACAAGTTTAAGTTCAAAGTCGATCATCCCATAAGTAGTAAGTGAATTGTAATCTATTCTAATGATAAAAAATATTACAATTACAAATATTTCTATTATTTTATTGTGGAACAGAATCTAACCTTTAATTGAGGCTCAATGAACAATCTAATGATTTCTCCGTTGAAGACAAAAGGAAGATGCTGCTCACGTCGCATGCAGCACTTTATTAGTTTTTTTTATTTTTTTCTGCTCATCTCTCTCTCAGCACATGTACTCCAAAAGAAAAGGGAGAAAAGAGTTTGGAGAGAGTATCCCTAAAAAACATTATCATCAAGAAATTCAAAAACTTTTCAAATAGTTCTTAAATTTTTGTATTTAATTTCTATACATTTATAGTATAAAATAATTTCATATTATTAATCAATAGAAATATAAAAAATTAAAGTGCCAAATTATGGTAGATCCTTTATTACAATTAGTAATTATCTAATATAATTTGACATTTTCTTGCATTTTTATTGAAAGATAGTATAAAGTTATTTTATATTATTAGCGTTTAAAAATTAAATGATAATTTTATTACCAATATTTTAATATATTATTTAATATATTTTTTATTCAATAACATTCATATGACATAAAATTATCTTAATCATTTGTTTAACATTAGACTTAGATCACTGATTTATTTATTTATTGTTTAAATGTTAAATATCTTTAAATCGCTAGCTAAATTAACATTATATTGATAAAAATTAAAAAGCCAAATAAACATTATATTATAATAAAAATTATTAATTTTATACAATTTAATGAATAATATTATATATAATTAAATTGATCTATAGTCTATATTAATAAATGAAGAACCTCTTACTATTTGCTATTACCATTAGTAATATAAAACAAAAAGGGCACTACATTTTCCAATTTCCTTCACCCAATTTTTAATCTTTTTGTGTTGTGTTTCAGCGGCACAAAATTAACTACTATTTTTCAAGCATATAACAGCATAGTCACATCAATACAAGAATTAAGCCCAAGTTGTCTATTTTTGTGGCATCATTTTGCGCAAAGAAGCCAACTTGAGGTACGTAAATTCTCCACATAACAAAGAGTAATAGATCACAGTCACACCTACAGAAACCAATCATGATATGATGTTTTCTCTCATTGTCTTTTGAGCTCTTTTTTAACCACTAACAACTTGAAAGGGAGTTTTATTCTTTAGGAAGAGATTGTGTACCGTGTTCGAGTAGATTGGGTTAGGAAGATTGGAAAATTTAAAGTTCATAGGTTCAAGGAATAGAGTTGGAGTTCTTAAGATTTTAGGTTAGGATTTGTTAATTCTTGGAATAAAATTGTTATTTAGATGTTTGGAAATTAGAATGACAAACTTGATTATTTTGTTTTTCTTTTTTTTTGGGGGGTACATATAACAAATTCGATTTGATAACAGGGATTGAGAAATTTTTAATTTTTTTTTAAGAAATATTGGGATAACGTCATAACCAAAACATAAAAAATAAAAAGATAATAGTTACTCGTTGAAAGCACAAGTTCAAATAGAGTTGGTTCATATAGAAAGAGTTTTAAATCCTTTCAAATTAAAAAGTTATGAGAGAGAGAGAGAGAGAGAGAGAGAGAGAGAGAGAGATCAACTTAAAAAAATTAAGGATGAGGGAATAATTGTTTCAGCAGGATCATGAAATGATGATAGATCACCAATTCTAATGGACGCTTAAAATAATATACAAAAAACCTATTAATAGAAACTTTCGGTTAAAAAAAAAAAAGGAAGAAGAAGAAAGTTTCTAGATTTCTCAAATTATATATTTCGCTGGGTGGAACGGTATATTATGTGGAATTAATTATTGCACTGAAGCTATTCATGTTTAAATCCATTCATAATTGAACCCCAGAAACATTCATGTTTATCCCATTTTCCTGTGATTAGCAGAATTCCATTCCGCGCTTGTGCTTCCTCTTACCTGATTTCATCTTCAACCATAATAATAACAACAACAACAACAACAACAACAACAACAACATATCAGGATGAGACGAGGCGAGGCAAAACTACGACATACTTAAGTGAAACGGAAAATGGCAAAGTATTGACAAAATCAAACACACTGGATCCATTATTGAAAACTAGACACAAAGCACTTCCCATTGCACTAACGTAACAAAGATACAAAGGAACATGAAACTACACTTTGCACGACAACATTCATAGGGATGCTTGCAGCATATGCTAATTAAATAGCGAGTGAAGGGGAAAAAAGAACAAAAAGAAAGAAAAGGAAAAACTGCAAAGACATAATGAGAGCAACTTGCAAGGGGCATGTGGACAGAGTGTGGTCACTTTGTCCCTCCTGTCCTGCGCCCAAAGACCTTCTGAATAGTGGGTAATGGTGTTCCTTTTGGAGTAGAAGTGGAAGCATTGGGGTCCTTAGAAGGATTGTTAGACCTTGGATAAATAATGTCTTTGAGGGTAGGGGTACTCATGGGTGGGTGTTGCTGGGGTGTTGATGTTTGAGGATCAGTTGCATTACTAGAAGCATTGTTGGACCCAAGATTGATAGGACAGAGGGTTTTCTGGATATAATTTTTTGACCCCTCCATTTGATAATCGATCAATGGGAAGAAAGCTAATTAGAGTTGGAGAAGAAAAGCAAATCACAGAGCTTGTTGTGAGAAATGAATTGGGAGAAGGATGATATATTTATAGGAAAAATTCTTAATTTTAGTTTTTTCTTATTTTTAATTAAGATTAAAATCACTTTTTGGTTTCTACATGCATGCTAAAAATATTTTGTCTTAGATCCTTATAATGGTATTTCATTAAGAACTTATTTTATGTTATTAAAAAATTACTAGACGGTGTTAATTTTTACTAATATGACTAACAAGATCAAATATAAACATATTATATTATTAATGTAGTTCTAAAACAATCTTTTTTAGGTTTGAAATGACCATTTTTTAAAAATAAAAAATTGACTTAAATGATATTGAAACAACTTTTTTATGGGCTCGAAACAACCCCAACCGGGTTTTCTTGTATGTACCATATCAACTCTGGTTAGCCATATCAATAAAAATTATTATTGTCTAATAATTTTTTAATAGCAGAAACCAACTCAATCCCACTATAAAGGCTTAAAAGCAAAACTTTTTTAATGTATAGGGATTTAGACCAAAATATTGATATTACAAACTAAAACTAAAATTCCTAACATGTGTAGGGATCAAAAGTAGTTTTAACCTTGTATTAATTACTTAATCTTAAAAAAAAAAAACTTTTGTTTGGGTAAATAAAACCTTGGACCAGAATGTGGACTTTAGGATTATATTGCAATTGGAAAAAGAATGGTCACAATCACATACGTGTAATTATTACCACACCACGACGAGATCAACTTAGAAACATAAGAAAAGGAAGAGCATCATATGTGTAAGGGAAAATGGAGAGAAAAGCAACGAGGTGATTGGATAAGCAGCTCTTTAATTTGCAATTGCATGGACTATGGTCGGGTTAGTGGTGTGCTCTTCAGCCAGTCTACTTTGAATCATTGGAAAGAGACAATAAGGAGAGGAGGTTCACTGAAGAAGGGGCGGGAAGTGTGAGTGCAGCAGCATAAATTATGAGACCTGAAAGAATATAAAGGGAAAATGTTAACCCTTTGGTAGCGGTTGCTATGATTGCTGAGGTTTTCCACATGAAAAGTTAGGTGCATACTCAAGAAGAATATAACTAGAGCAGTTTCATTAACCAATGTATTAAACATAATTGAATATGAATGTATCCAAAGATTCTGAACATTAATTAACAATAAATTGAACAATCAGCAATTATTTGAATATAAATTTACCTGAAGAGTAATAGTAAATACAGAAAGAAATGTAATAAAACCGGTCACGACGTGGAAAATATTGGGCACTAATAATTAGCAAAGGATGTTTGTGCCGTTTTTGCGTTATTTTGCTGAAAGGGGTAAAGGGCGATACTAGATCTTCTGCTTCAACATGTGGATATCCTAGGGTTAGCCAGAGTGTCATCTCTGATGTGCTCTTGATTTGACCATGTATGGTACGCACTCCACTATGGGATATTTCTCCCCGCAAAAAACAAAAAAATAGTTTGGGATATTTCTCGTGTTGATTTTCTGTTCAAAGATGGGATATGCGTCAGCTATGTCAGATAGGAGTTTCCCTGCTGCTGCTTGTCTTTTCTTAGCCAACGTACCAAAAAGGGTAGAAAACAAAAGTGGGGTGGGGAGTTTGTTTGGAGGGGCCAAAAAAAATATTTATCATCAAGAAATTTAAAACCTTTTAAGATAGTTCTTAAATTTTTTATTAAAGTTTTTCATGCAATAACATTAATATTACATAAAAATATCTTAATCATTTGTTTTATATTAGATGTAGATCACTAATTAATTTATTTATTGTTTAAATTTTAAATATCTTTAAATAGCTAGTTAAATTAATAGATAGAAATTAATAGGTTAGGCTCCGTTAATTCTTGGGATAAAATTGTTGTTTAGATGTTTGGAAATTTAAATAAAAAAATTTTTTTTTGGTACATAAAACAAAATTGATTTGATAATAGGGATTGAGAAGTTTTTAACTTTTTTAAAAGAAATTATACTAGTGTAATTATATGTAATAAAAAAATGTTAAAAAAAAGGCTAAATTTAAATGTTAAGTATCGACATATTGTTATTTATGCAAATAGTTACTTACTACAAGGTCAAATGGAGTTGGGTCATAAAAAAAGAATTTTAAATCCTTTCAAATTAAAGAGTTACCAGAGCTTAAAAAATTAAGGATGAGGAAATAATTGTTTCAGCAGAATCATGAATTGATGATAGATCACCAAATCTAATGGACGCTTAAAAAATTAAACAAATAACCTAATAATAGAAACTTCCTGTTAAAAAAAGGAAGAAAGTTTCTGAATTTCTCAAATTATACATTTGCCGTGGGTGGAAGGGTATAAGGACGCACAGCCACAGGGATCGGGAATGATTATTTGGGTAGTAATGTATGGCACATGCAGATGTTACGTCCACTGGCGCAGGCGCAGGCACAGGTGCATGCACGTGAGAAACGAAAAATACTAAACAATAAGAGCTTTATTAATAAAATTTCTGTTAAAATAATGTGATATTTATCATTATTAATTTTAAACTTTAAAAAATCTTTCCAATCACTTTTTACTAAATTTTAACAAATTTTGAACAGATAGTTTTAATTATGTATTTTACTAGAGAGAAATCAAGTGAAAAAATTTAAATTTTTATCAGTCAAATTCTTTTCATTAATTTGAAATGGAAAAGGGACAATAGTCTGGATTACCAATTTATTTGGATTGCTCAGTTTCGATATGCCTGGGTTGATCGAAAAAGGAATGATTGGGTACTGCTTGTGATCAAGACTTTAGAAATTAGGGATCACCCCGACCAAAAAAAAAAAAAGAGATTAGGGATCACGTAGTAGAGAGAAATAGCAATGGATAGATCACTTAGCTGTTTGATCCCATAAAAAATAAAAATAAAGCTGCAATGATGTCGCTTTTTTTTTTTTTTTCTAACGCAGAAAGATTGACATAGTTTTTAATCATAAACTTAATTTTAATATGCAATAAGTGTAAAATTTTTTATATAGTCTTTTAATCATGTCCTACTATATTAATAAAATTTTTCCATTATCTCTAAAGCCACATATATTATAGTATATAATTAAATGATAATATAAAATTCTTTATATTGATAATATAAGAAAATTAATCTTTTTTATAATGTTAACTTTTTTTTTTACATTTTTTTTCAATTTAATCCTTTCATTTAAGCTCCTCAAATTTTATCATCTTCATTATTTTATAATCATTTCATAACACTTTAAGCCAACTTGAATTTTAAAATTAATTTTGAATGCAGTGATAAATGAGCTACATTTTTAAGGAGAGGATTAAGGGTCAAACTTAATAGAAGACAATTTCTTGAAAGGTCTTTTAATTGGGACAATATCTCAAGAGTTTAATTTTATAGTAATATTTGTAAAGATATCCTATATTAACCACAAAAAAAAAAAAAATGCTTGTGGGGTGTTAAGAGTGCTAAAGGTTGGGTCGAGTTGACTAAATAACAAGAGAGCTTGACAGCTAGTGGAATGGACAAAACTTTCCCTAGCCAATCCAAACACCTTAACACATTTAACTGTCTCATGTAAGGTTTATTTTATCATATATCGTTGATTCATCGTCATGATTGGGAAAGTGGTATGGTATTGGGGTTCTGTTGAGGGTTGGCTATATTTTGCTTGTGCCTAATTATATTATTATTGTTGTTCTTGTTGTTGTTGGAAATAGGCTTGGATTGGGAGTCATATGAAGTTATTGTATCTGATATGGCTACAATCATGTGTCTCTTTGGTGAGTTGTGATGATGAAATGGCTTAACCAGTGGAATAACTTGGGCACTTATATTTTCGGTTTTGGTTATTTTTATCTTTTGTGTGTCCTTCCAAAAGTGTGCTCGTGACTTCTTGTTTTGCCTAATGGAGGATAAACAATCCTCGAATTAAAGAAATGAGGGAAACTGAATACAAAAAAAAAAAAAAAAAAAGAGGGAAACTATACTAAAAATTTAAAGTTTAAAAAAATTATATACTTATCTTCCTACATGAGTGTACCATATTGTTGATAGCTATAATTAGCCAGCCTAAAAAAAAGCATGAGAAGATAACTTTAGTGGATACGATGAGGAGTTCTAGTCAAGAAAATTTGGCACATAATTAAGGATTTTATTTAACTTTTATTGTTAAATCAAAATTAAATTATGTTAGGTGTGCTAATATGTTTTAGCTGGATGAACTCAATGATGCTAATATCTAATAGAGATTAGCTTCTCTTTTTATATTCAATTTGCTCCTCTCTTTGTGGAGAGTATTTTACCTTGATTCATTGACATATCCCCCCTCCCAAAAAAAAATCTACAACTAAAGATTGGATAAAATTTTAGTATATAATCATTTTTTTTTCCTCCTTGATCTTTAACTTTTAACTCATATTAACAAATTTAAACTTTAGTACTAAATTCATAAATGCACTGCATATTTGCATCCTATTGAAGTTCTAATTTATAAATATTAAATTTTGTTGGAATTTCAAAGGTGAATAGTGAGGTTCTACATTGGTTAAGTTTGGACTAACTGAAGAGTATATATTTAGGAAAACCCATTGACTCATTGTCTTAAGATTTTGGGTCAAGATATAACGTCCGGTTCACTTTGATGATTTTTTGTTTAGTCTGTTAATTTAAATCTCCATAGTTTTCGCTTGGGGGAAGGGGGGAAGCATGCCATATTGGGCCTCATATTTGAGCGAGTGTTGAAATTTCAAATATGAATAATCAATTCTCACATTGGTTAAATTTAGACTAAGTGAATAGTATATATTTGGAAAGACCCATATAGACTTAATGTCTTAAGGTTTTTGGTCAATATATAGTGCTGGACTCGCTTTTATTGTTTCTCACATAGTTATTAATTTAGATCTCTCAGTTTTTTGGCTCCCCCTAACCTCTTTACCTAACAAATGCTATCAGAGTTGGTGCTTTGGTGGGTCTTAGTTGAGCTGAGTATTTGAAATTTAAAAATTTGGACACGATAGTTTGATTTATGCTTGGGTGTGGTACCAACCTTAAAGCTATTGGTCAAGACTTTGTATCTAGTTTTGCTATGAATACTTGAAGCTTTCATTAAGGGGGAAGCACACCATGTTGAGTCTCACATTTGAAGGGAGAGAATAATGGAATTTTAAGTGTGAACAATGAAGTCTCACATTGGTTAAGTTTGAACCAAGTGAAGAGTATATATTTAGAAGGATCCATAAACTTATTGCCTTAAAGTTTTGGGTCGTGATGTGAAATGTGATGTCTAACTTGTTTTTGTGGTTTCTTTCTCATTCAAAAGATATAAATGAGTTTAACATATTTATACAAATATTATTGCCAATCACTATTAGAAAATTGTCTAATTGCGACTGATTTTGTCGGTCGCGTTTAGGTAGGTTGCAAATATATTTGCGGCGATTTTGTGGCATGCCTAATTTGGTCACTTACTGACTTTTTTGCATCCGAATTACAACTGATTTTGTCGGTCGCATTTAGGCAGGTTGCAAATATATTTGTGACCGATTTCATGGCATGCCTAATTTGGTCACTTATTGAAAATCGGTCGCAAAATTCGGAATTTGTAACCGATTTTTTCATCGCAAATTTGCAATTGAAAAATTGATCGAAATTCCAATTTCAAGACTAATTTTCAGTTGATAAATTCAGAATTTGCAACCAATTTTTTCAGTTGCAAATTTGCGACCGAAAAATTAGTCACAAATTCCAATTTCGAGACTAATTTATGTTGATAATTCCGGAATTTACGACTGATTTTCCAGTCACAAATATGTAGTTCGCATTGTCATATATTTATGGTCGCAAAATCGATCGCAAATATAATCGGTCGCAAATTTTAAAACAGAAAAAAAAATGAAAATCTAGAATCTTGTCAAATCCAAATTTGATACACCTAAATTTTTCAACAGCCCAGAAAATGGCATCCAGTAGTCCATAAGCAAAATCAATTAATATTATATATAACTAAAAGTTAGTACCTAATGTTTAGAACATACAAATAAAGATTTAAGTAACTAATATATAATCCAAACTACAGATAATAAGAAATATAAATTATCCAACATACATATTACTGTCAACTACATATATCCTAAACACAATATATATAAACTACCACAATATAAAACTACAACAACATACATTGTAGACCAAATTATAAAGTTCTTTTTAATAAAACTTTAGAAAATAAATTTTTAGCATACTTTTAACTAGTTCTCGTTTCCATGGTTTTTTAATTCTTTTCATAGAGTCTTCAACTTTCATTGATTTATCATCCACTTTTGTTATATATTCAACCTTCTTCATTGAGTCTTCAACTATTTCTATTGAGTCTTTAATTTTATCTATAGAGTCTTCAACTGTTGAGTCTTTTACTAAATCAACTAAGTCTTTAACTTGCTCAATTGAATCTTCCATGATCTCTATATTATCCTCAAGTCTACCCATTTAATCTTCAACAAATTAAGCAAATATTTAATAATCATTAATTTTACATTTATTTAGTATAGATTAACTTTACATCAATATAATTAAACTGCCAACAATATAACCAATATAATCAACCAACAATACCAAACTACCAATAACATCAAAAAATCAATTTCACAACCTCGACCAACCAATATAATCAACTAACAATACCAAAACTACCATTATTTTTTTAAAAAAATAGATCTAAAAATTTAAGAAAAAAAAGAACAATATAAACTTAAACTCAACCAGTAATATCAAAAAATTGATTTCATAACCTTAACTAACCAATATAATCAACCAACACCAAAACTACCATTATTTCCAAAAAAAACGAATTTGAAAATTTAAGGAACAAAAAAAAAGAACAACAACATAAACTCACACTCAACCAATTATCATAAAAAAATTAACCAACAACCTTAACCAACCAATATAATTAACCAACAACACCAAAACTATCATTATTTTCTAAAAAATAGATCTTCCAATAACACAAAAAAAAAGGAACTAAGGAAAGGATGGAAGATAACCAGGATAGAAGAGCGGCAGTGGTGCAAGTGGACAACTACAGTGGTGCCGGCAGCAACAGTGGGTGGACAGCGACAGCGGCGGCGGCGGCAACAATGGCGGGAGTGAAGTGGTAGAGATGGTAGAGAGAGGTGGGTGAAGGGGAAAGGTTAGGGAAGAAGAAGGAAGAAGAAAGGGGAAGAAATAGTTCTGATTTGGGGATTTTGAATTTTAAGACGTCGAAATTTGTGACCGATTTAGCGACCGATTTAATCTTATATCTTTTTGTGTATGATGCAAAATCGATCGCAAATTCCAAGATTTTGCCTTTACCTATAAATCCTCTACATTGAAAAATTGATCTCAAAACTTGAAATTTGCGACCTATTTTGCCTTCACATATAAATTCTCTATATTGAAAAATTGGTCGCAAAATTTATCTTCACACATAATTCCTCTATATTGAAAAATTGGTCATAAAATCATTCGCAAATTCAAAGTTTTGCAACCAATGTTGCGACTGATTTTGTGTTCAGACTCAATTAATATATGCTTATAAATCGATCATAAAATTGGTCACAAATTCTTGATTTTGCCACCAATTTTGTGACATAAACTAACTAATTACTTTTCTATCGTTGACCTATACATCGGTTGCAAAATTTAGTTTTGCAACCGATTTTGCGACCAAAATTTTTCAAAATTTTTTTTTACTTCCATTTACAAAATCAGTCGCAAAATTAAGAATTTGCGACCAATTTTTTTAGCGTGAATTTGTTCCTATTTTACTCAAATTGGTCATAAAATCGGTCACATTTCCATCAAATTCTAGTAGTGAATTCTTTCAGTAGAATAATTGTACAAAATTAGTGATAGTATAAATAGTTTCTATAAATTGGGACTAGATCAAATTTTAATTCATTAAACAACACCATATTGTAAACTATGGCATGAGAATCTATTTAGTTGAGCTCTCTTACAAGACTACTGTGAATTTTGTTGAACTTACCACTTTTTGTGCAAAATATAGCTATCCCTCCATTCATACAAATATTCAAGTAGCTCCACAATGTTAATCATTCTAATACGCCACATAACAGCCAATGTTATACCTACCTATCAATACATTCAGAGCCATAAATGTAAGCAAAAAGTTAGTAGTGAAAGGCATTTAGATCTTCACGTAGAAGAAGAAGGAAATGGCATTTAGAACTTCATGTAAGGCCTTTCTTCGGCTTGAACTCATGATGCCACTCTTTCAACTTTTCTTGGCCTCAACCAAAGATGGAGTTCATGTCTCCCTAGTATCAGCTCCAAAAAAGGTTGCAACTTGAAATTAAGGCTTCGTGAAAGGCAGATAAATTTCATGATTGGATAATCATCTATGCCATGCCTCACTGGGTGATGAATGAGCTAGCCATAGACACCTTGTCCAAGTTATGTGTTCCTCTGTGTTTCTTATTGTGACACAAATGCTTTTCTGGTCCACTCGATGCAAACAAAATAGGTTAGGTCAATAAAGAAAATTTTGGTGATGAAAAATTATAGCAAAGCACATTTCCTTGCACGCTTGAATACATGATATTCATTTGGGCTCAAAGAAAACCCAGTTAGGCTAATGAATGAAACAGGTCGTCTTCCTTCTCGTAAGAATTAGTTGGCACCGGTAATGGAAATTCTGGGCCACACATCAATTTGGGATTCCTCACTCCAGTCTAGGTTGGGCTTGCTTGATTGAGACTTTGTAGGGCTATGTAAAACAAGCTCTGACCCAGAAAGTTAAAAATAACAAAAAAGAAGAGAGAGAGAGAGAACAGGAATGCACAAGCTTCAAGCCTGTTGGCACCCCCCCCCGGCGAAAAAAAAAAAAAAAAGCAAACTTAAAGCCTTTGTGACTAGAACATGGCTTCAACCCTCCAACGGTTAGAATGGCGTTGAACAAACCAAAAAAATGAAAAAGCATGGTGTTGTCAAAGATGGGTAGGAGTAATAAACTAATAATAAAAAGTAAGAATATCATTAAAACCTTCTTTTTATAGAATAATATAATATACTCAATTAGTAACTTTTGAATAGATAAATAGTCATTACTATCATCATATTTTGTCAAAATTTAATTATTTACCAATCTGGGGCATTGCTAGAAAAGATTTGTCAAGGTTGGTATTCATAATTGAGAATCTAATGGCAACAGGCACAATTGTTTGCTATTTTGCTTTCGGATGTCGGTGAACAATGAAGGGGATTCTTTTGAACAATTGCCTTTAATTGTAGAATTCATAAATGGTGGGTGGCTCTCTTCGTTCTTCACGTTAAGATTCTTTTGAACGAGCCAGTACTTGGTATTTAGACGCAAATATACCACGAAAGTGACATCCCAGAAAGGTTGAACGGCATGCTAAAACTACTTTTCGTGGAAAAAGTGAACAAAATCAAACATGAAAAGTTTGCCCAATTTCAATTGTATTATTGGTCATCAATTGACTTGCAGTTAATGTTAATGATTTCAAATACTTTATTTTCCAATAAATCTATGAATCACTGGCGAGGGGTTATTCTTCTAGAAACGGTGGTATAATTTGCCATATAATCAAAGGGTTCTTTGTCCTTATGTATTTGGTAGGAGAAAATAAAAACCGAAAGGGAAATAAAGGTGCTGATCTTTTAAATATCGCCCGTAATACGATAGAGTTGTTAGGAAATTAATTTATTAATTTGTAGTTTTTAGGCCAAGGTGATCACACTTATCCGAAGCCCCTTTTCACATCGACAAATTTTCATCCCTTCTCCACCTATAATAGAATTAAAATCCCCTACGTATATTTCTCGCTTTTGAATTTTTTTTTTTTTTTGTTATTGCTCTTGATTTTGTGATAATATAAGGGCACAAATAAGAAAAGGGAATTTGCATATAATGTTTCAGTATCCATCGTTTTCTATCACAATTCTTTTGAGTTTTCTCTCAATTTGTTGAAGTTATTTTCCAAAATAATGGTTCTGACGCCATTCTTATGGCGTTGCAGCCAATAACTATATATGAATATTTTTAATTGCGAGAACAAACAGGAACAATTATGGACTTTATAAACCACACATCCTCCATCAGCCTCGCGACTTGAAAATAAAAAATGTGTATTTGGTGTGACATATTAAAAATAATAAATGCATCACCATTCAAATAATGAGTGTGAAATTTAATTATATTTATTAATATGTTTATTATTAAATGTATAATATAAAAATATTTTATTCTGATATTGCATATAAATTAGATCCTTTAAATGTTTCTACTTGATGGACTTGGTACAAATTTAATATACTTAAGTTGCAAATTTTCAGGTAAAGGAGGCACTTATCCTAAGTCCACTATTCTTGGCTTCCTCACTGGCAATTGTTCATCTTTTTCCACCCATAGTACGGCTAATTAGAACCAATTCACAGCATATATCGCTCTCTTTTGATTTTTCCTTTTTTTCCGTGCCGTTATTAATCTATTGAGTTTGTGACAATCAAATGAGCGCATAGGGGGAAAAGAAAAAAAAGAAAAAGAAAAAGGAGTTTCACTATATTTTGCATGTATAATATAAACTTTCAGTATCCATCGTTTTTCTATCGCAAGCAAATCCCGCTGGCTTTTGTACATTCTTTTTCTGAGTGCCGTCAGTTTATTAAGGATATATTTGGAAGAGAGGACTTTAGAGGGAAAAAAAAGTAAGTTTTTCTATTCTAAAGAATTTAATTTAAGAATCTTTAAAATAGGAAATCGTATTATGGTTTATCATAAAAAATTTTATCATCTTATTTTTAATTTTATAAAAATTTTATAACTCCTAAAATTAAAAAAAGGGAAAAAGTCAGTGCACCCTAAACTATTATCCTTTTGTAAAATTATTATCATGAACTTTAAAATTCTCCCAATTAGCTTATAAACTTATGACCAAACAGATCCTTCTAATAAAGATTTGATAACTGATTAATAATAACTTGTGAAAATATCTTATCTACGTATTATTCTAGATTTTTGTTTAATTTATTCATTACATAGTCTAACATTTGTAATATTTTTATTATAATATTTTTTGCATTTTTAAAAAAGATTATGGGTTTTATTTACTAATTTAATCATCTAAAATTCTTTAAAATTTAAATTTAATAAATAAATTGATTAATAGTACAATTTACAATAAAATAGTTTGATATAATTATTAAATTAATTGTAAAGGTTTTAAAATTTGTAGTGATGATTTGTAAAAGGATAAAAATTTAGGAGAATTCTATGCTCTTTTTCCAATAAAAAAAAATCCTTCTTTTTCCTACAAAACTTACCTACCCTAAAGTTAATTTTCTAAACAATGGTTCGGACTCCATCCCTATGATATATGTTGCAACCAATTAAAATATAACTATGTGAACATGTATTTAAGTGCGAGAGCAAATGGAAACAATGCTGGACTTTTCAAACTATGCATCCTCCAAAACATCCTCGTCACTATTTTTTTTTCTTTTCTTTTGGGTAATAACTACAAATATATGAAACTTTCGAGGATCAGAGAGTAAGTACCAAATCAAGTTTAATACATCACAAGGAGAAAGTGGAACAGGACAGAACGAAAACATACTAGAGAAAGACAGAAACTAGCTAGAGAAACGTCACAAGGTAACGAGGAACAGCCCAAAACGGATATAGCACAAGAAAAATAAAAAATAAAAAAAGACAAACCAAATAAAAGCATATTGCTTAATTAACTGTTTAACAAACAACCTGCCCAATAGAAATTCATAATTAAAATATAATCAAAAGTTTTGAAAAAGAATTAATCAATATGTCACTTCACAAATTGAAAATTCTCGTGTCATTTGCTAGCTTAACAAGGACTTTCTCTCTCTTTTGCTCCATGATATAGTCTGGCATATATTTAAAAGTTAACTTTATCATTAACTTCGACAGAACGAAATATATAGATGGTTCCAATCAGTCCACTTGGCAAGGTCTCATGATGTGCTCGATCTCAATAATAGTATTCACATGACTATTAAATTAATTAGTCATACCTTCTTGAAGAAGGAAACGTAAGGATTTCTACTTGTGTGTTAAATTAATTTTTGGATATTAAACGGCCTTCTGCTTTCTGAAAAGTAAAAGAAACATAAGAGAAAAAAGAAAAACTAAAAAGATATTTGCAAGTAGTCAACGATGGAAGACTGCATTGTTGATTTTAATATTGCTACTTGTTCAAATTCGGAAAAACCAAAGGAGTTTCTGCGCCAAATCATTCACCAATCAGGTTGCATCAGCATCATAGAACTGCGCGCGTTGTATAAACTTCAACCTTCGTTTGAATCAAATTGTCCAATCTCCATTACCATTTCTTGATATTTCTACATTCTACTGATATATACCCTTTCTTATTAAGCGAAAATAATGCAAAGGCAAGTAAAACAAGCTGGAAAAGATAAAACATAAAAGTGAAGAGCGGCTTCTAATTTAAACAACAAAATATTGTTTATTAACTTTTACACAAATTGCTCTCTACATTCATTCTGAATTTTGGCTTCCACTGATCGGTTTAAACGTGGCAATAGCTATTAGAATTATGAAATAAAACAAACCAGACAACCGCAAATTGTGTTTGTACGTAATAGTCATATTGTCGCGACCTATATGACTATATCTATTATTTGGGAGTCAAACTTTCACACTTCTGGAGGAAACTCCAGATCTTAACTCTTGATTGTGATTGAGATAAGGAGAGAGAAAAGGGGAGAGAATAGAAATTAATCGTGGAATTTGTATTGTGGAGGAATAATAAGACAGTAAAGTTTCTCACTAATTATTTGGTGGCGTTTACGGTGGCTACTATGACCATACATGTCATATATAAAATTTGGAATAAAGTGTAATACAAAATTGTAAGAAATCGTGAAATGACACACGCATGAGCAAAAAGGCCTAAATGGTGTTTACAATTGGTGACTACAGGTAGTAACATGGCCTTGCTAATCCATTCTTTCACTTTGTACGGTTAGCTATACCACACATCGGGTGGTCAAATTCGTACAATGCAATTGTTGTTGAATAGGGCAAATGGCATTGTACATTACTTTGGAGGGGAATACTTACCTGCTCCTTGTAATTTGAATTTGGTTGGAATGAAATGATGTGAAATGCAAAAACGTAAAATTAATATATGTGGGAAACAAATCATATACAATCTTCGAACTTGCCTCTAAATACTCACCCCATTTTCTCGTTTTAATTGCTCATCTCTCTCATTATATCTGAGATTAAATAGATTGTGGCAATAGACTTAATTAATCTTTGATAATATAATCCTCTTCTAATTAATTAGTCCTTGTTAATAGCTTTCATGAACCAACTACTCTTGAAAATTTAAACTCTTTGGTCTCATTTATGCAGGCAAGTCTCCGTTAAACTTTTTGAATTTTTGGTATTTTTAGACTTGAAACTTAGCTTGGTCTCTCACACAATAGTTCACTATTGGGTGTATAAAGCGTGGTCAATGTAAAGACCCACTTTATCTTAACATTATTAAATTTGATTTCATTTAAAAGGGTATGGACAAATGAGGCATGACGCAATAGTTTGTCGATGATGACGATGCCGTGTGGAATTGGGAGGATTCCAATTCTGAAAGAGAAAAAGAAATGCCTTTTATGCGTGCGGTTCCTCGCTCAAATCCCAATGAAGTGCATCAAGTTGATGAATCACAATAAATAATGGAATTCTGGTATAAAGGAGAAATTACAATCAATGACTTAAATAAAAAGGCAGACTGGGATTGATTTGGCTCCAAAACCTTGCAGCAATCATTTATTGACTTATCGGGGTTAAATAGATTTATAACAAAGTTCAACACCAATAGATCCATTCATAAATTCAGGACAAACTTGGTATTAAAAGGTTCTTTGATCAAGAACTTGGAGTTTGATTATTTTGATACATTTGCCATAACCGTTGCAAGAATAGTTTTAGCTGCATTGGCTGCCCTAAGCCGATGGAAAGTGTATTAAGGAATATATTTAAGTGGATCAGCTTTTCATCATCATCATCATCATTATCATTAGTATTTACCCTTTTTTTCGGATACACTTTTTTATTTACTTTGAGAGAACTTGAAAAAGCTCAGTGACTTGTTCAAAAGGAAAAAGAAGATCAAGTTCAGATGAACCTACTTGATTGAGTACTCAAAATCAATAGTTATTTTATAACTATTGGATAAAAATTACTGACTTGTTCAAGAGGAAAAAGAAGTTCAAGTTCATATGAACCTACTCAGCTGAATATCCAAACTCCCAAAGTCAATAGTTGTTTTATAATTATTGGATAAAAATATAAAATCATAAACTACTATTCGATATGATTTGCGAATTGAACGATATGCATGTATTGTGATTTAAGAAGTCTCTTATTTCAATCACCGTACCATAATATGCAATTTTTCATTTTCTTCTTTTCAACCATAAGATTCAATTTTAAATCACAATGTTAGATTCGCCAACCAATTAACTAGCAGAGTGTCATTAATTTAAAGCCAAAATTGACCATTTATTTGACGATTCCAAGTATTGTATGCCTTGACAATACATAATTACACTGCCGTGATTATGTTATTTCTTACGTTTCATTTAATTAAAAATAACTCTTTTAAAAAAAATTTGAGTATATATGAAAAAAAATCTTGGATTGGTTGGTTTTACGATTTATGGATAAATTTTGATCCTTGATGAGTAATACATGATACATTGGTGGCATTCAAACTTTGGCCACCCCATATGTATAAGTTGTATAACATTCCAAACTGCTTCAGATGCAAGCTAACCAAATGATCCAATTAATCAATGACTAGGAAAATAATATACTTTTATCAACTAACCACTATACGTGTTTGGCCAGAAAGTCAAATGGCTCTCCACGTGTATGTGTCCTGAAAGTTGAAAGTAAAACATAGGGGATGACATGGCGATGATGGAATGAGCAAGAATGCTTAGCTTGACACGTGCAAACTCAGTTGCATCACATTGCTAGCTGTGTGTTACATGTTGCTAATGTAAGATTTAGTGAAGAATTCGTTCCTTTGCATTTGGTTGGAATTTAAATGAGAGTGAAATACACAACAAATTACATTGGGGCAAACAAATCTAGAATGTTCGAAGTTGTCTATAAATATCGCCGGCCACACTCCCTTGTTCAATTGCTCATTTCTCTTTTGTGACTTTTTTCTTCTTCTATTTGTTTACTTCAAGCAATCCCTATTCCCTCATATCTAACTCTTGCTAGGCCTTTGCTCATTTACCGTAAATGGAGGGCTCAAAAAATCAAGTAAGAGACATTTTCTGGCCAAAATATGCATTCCCCAATGGGGAAGCCTCTCATCCTCAAACTTCAACCAACCCACAGCATGCATCCACCATGCCTACCATTAAAGATGCTTTATGTCCAAAATCATCATCAAATCCTTCTACTGCTTCCGGTGATGCTTCATCCCCTAGTACTGTTGGAACATCATTACCCACTACGAGGGATGTTTTCTTCCGCAAATCCAAATCCAAATCCAAGTCCAACTCCAAACCCGAATCCGAATCTGCATCCACCGTGCCATAATGGATTTCATTTCATGGATCTCATCGGCCTTCTCACTTCTAAGCAATCAGTGGATCGGAGTCTTCCACCACTCAATAACGTGTCTTAATTAGTATGTTGTTCTTTTTTTTTTTTCAAAAAAAAAATATTATGCATTATGTCATATGTATAATAGGCCACTATGTAATGAGATGCGTCTTGAGAGTTATTGTATGCTCTGTGTATAAGATAAAGGCGATGAAGATCATTATGAAAGCGTCAAGATTTTGTATTATATGTATTGCTTTTATTATTATTTTCTTTATCTTAATTCTTTGTCTCTCTCCTCTCTTTTTCTCTTACCATGGTCTCATTTTTCAACGATGCTTTTGTCCCTTTTGGCATGAATGATTTTCTTGTCTCTCTCAGTCCATGTGCGCTCACTGCTGCTGTTGTCGGCCGGCAGCCATGGCGTGCCGGAGGGCCGGGGTTGTCATCGCCAGAAACCACGATCAGTCCTAGCTATATATGTTTTCTTAATTTCTCATCCGTTAATTTGATGAGGAAAATGGTTGCCGCCGCCGGCGATATGGCGATTATCGTTTCTGGCGGAGAGAGATGAGAGTTGTCGTAGCTTTTCATCTTTTCAAAACGACTTTACCTTATCACCTCCAATATGATGATGTTTCTTTTATATATAGAAGCTTCTATATAATAATTCATGAGTGGACGAATTAGGAGCTTGGGATTGGTTTTACTTTAGGTTGAAAGTTCAGACCTGTGGCCAGTTTGACATTTGAGAAAGTGATAAATTAATGGGTCAAAACGCCGCAAACGAACAGATAGTCTGCTTTATGGAAAAAGCCAGCCGTCTGGAAAGGAGTGTGTGTTAAGTAAGTAAGAACACACGGAAAGAAAGGCTAAATAATTTAGTTACATTCATTGATTGATTCGATGTCGGGGTCAAGGAATAAAATCTAAGTGGGTCCCCTGTCACCTGATTCCTGACCTGCATCGCATCGATTGATTAATAATTTTGGCAAATTCCATAATTATTATATCCATGAAACACGTAAAGGACTCAAAATGAAAACGATTTATTATTTTCAAATATTTAATAATTATTTCAAATAATTAAACGAATAATAGATATTGTTCATTTTTTTTGAGATATATATTTGAAACACACGTTAATTAAAAAAATAAAATTAGTGCTATACTATATGCCCATGGAAAGAGCACATTAATATATATAGAAAGAGTTTATATACGGTTTCTTTCTTTGTGAGAAGGTGGCCCTAGGTTATCACCGGCGGGTAGGTTGAGTAGCTTGAGGAGAAAAAAGGATGTATCTGATGTCACAATGGGGATTGAAAATTAAAAATTAGATCTTTCCAAAGTAACTTTCCCACACCCTTATAAAAAAAAATTACTGTATCCTTTGAATTCTTTTTCCGAGTGAATCTTATATCATTGAAATAGTTGTGAAAAATATAAAAAGTAGTGGAAGTCTTAAAATGGATGGTAGGAGGAGAAAAGAATTTCTCCTATTACGATATGGGTGGACAAAACTATGAAATAATTAAAATTTAATAATATTTAAAAAATATTATTAAATTATGAAAAAAATACTGTTAATTATATTAGTAGCCTTTTTATTAATATTATATTTAAGTTGTGTTATTGAAGAATTTTAATAATATTTTTATATTTTAGTAATATTTTTAAATGTTGTAATTTAAATAACTATTACTAAAAAATAAATATATAGTAGTCATTGGAGCCATTGTTGTGAAATTCTTGTGTGTCCAGAGGTAACTTGAGATAAGATTCAAAACCTAGTTTCATTGTTATGATTTTTTTTTTTTTTTATTGAAAAAAAAGGGGAAAGGGTTAAAGTGATCAAAAGGCACAAGGGCGTCTAGAAAACTTAGACGTTGAAAAGTAGGCGTTACTTGTTAGAACATGGAACGTGGGACACGAAAAGGGAGAATATCCACCAACAAAACGGATGATTTAATTACTAAATTAGGATAATGAAAATGATTGTGTTTAAGTCAAGGTTAAGAAAATAAAACCGATCATTGAACCGGTTCAAAGGTTTAGAAATCTAACTGGTTCAATCAAGGTTTGATTGGAATATAATAAAGTATATATGTTTAATTATTTATATATCTAATTAGTTAGAAAATAACAAATTATATTAACTCATTAACAATAATCAAATAAAAATAAAAAAAAATTAAGTAAAGATTATCTAACACCTTAAATGGTGTGACACATATTAAATTCTCCCTTTTATTTTTCTCTGACTCTTCCCGGCTTTTTTTTTTAACCTTATCAAATCCTTTCTACTACTGCTCTCATTCTTTTCCCATCACACATCGCATTCACACACTTTGCAGGCATCCAAGCTCCCCTTCCCATTTTTCTTCCCTATTCCCCACTATTCCTCACTTTCTTTTTTACTCTTCTCTGCATTGACCTCTACGGCTCTGCCTTCTGCTTGGCCTCCATGCCTCCTCCATCCTCAACGACCACAGGATGCTCTTCTGCTTGCACAAGCAGGTCCCTCACCTCTCTCTCCCTCTCTCTGTCTGCCTCTAATTTTGTTGATTTTCTTATTTTTGCTATTATAAATTTCTATTGATTTATTGTTGTTGCGGTTGTTCTTCTGATTTTTTTTTATTTTGGTTTTGTAGAAACTTACTATCAATCCCTCTTGCCATTTGCAAACAAAACCCGATTGAATCAATCCCTCTCGCTAGTGGTCTGCTTGTGCTGCACCTTCCAGCATCGCGGTGAGGATGAAGCCGATCAGTGGGCGAATGGCCGCATGGAGGACGGACGTCAGACAGTTGAATGGCGATGGCTGCATTCTTCTTCCTTCTTTTGCCTTTTTTTCCCCAAAAAATGATAGTGTTTTACAACAAAAAAAAATCAAATTAATAGAATCGATAAATCAGTATAATTGATCCCGTTCACACCGGTCGACGGTTTTTTTTGGTTCTATCTGATTTATCACTGATTTTTTAGACTAATAGTTCAAAGAGGATGACTGAATCGGCCTAGTGTCTAGATTTCTTAACATTGGTATAACTGTGTAAAATGACTGTATATGGGGCCCACCTCATTTTTCTTTTCGGTTGTGGTATATGGGGATCGCCTAGTGTGGTTATGCTGGCATCGCGTCGTGGGGAGACAATGTAACTAGTCCCATGCCCACCTAATGTCACCATTGATTGATAATCATGGCTTATTCTATCCTAAGAAAATAGCATTTACATTATTTTTATTATATTATACTATGAATTTAATTGGTAGGCACTGACAGTATAAAATAGTTTTACACTGTCAACTAATTGAAATATGGAAAAGTAAGAAATTATGGTGAGTCCCTCATTATAATAGGTGGTTATTTATATAAGTTGGCACTTTATATTATTTCTATTGGCTGACAGTGTAAAACTATTTTACACTGTCAGTGTATTTAAATTAAATTCTTATACTATATCCAAAAAAGTATTAATTTTATTTAAGAATACATATTACTTTTCTAAAAATATATAGGGATTTCTTTCAATTCTCTATTTTTATGAGGGTATCAATATTATTCCATATTTAATGGCTGTGATTTAATTAAAATTTTTATAAATTTTAAATATAATTTAAAAGCAAAATTAAAAATTTAGTAATTTAAATTAATAGGATATGTGACAAATTTTTAGCTATAAATAATTAAAGAGTATCAACTGAGGTATTGGAGAAATTCTCAAATATATATTATTTTTATTGTATTTTAATTTTTTAATAAAGTAAAATGTAAAAATGACTTATATGCATATTGGCAAATAAATATTGAAATCAATAATTATATTATATATAAAGCAGGGGAGCCTTCATTAATATTAATTGATATCAACAAAATTTATATCAATTAGAGTTTGGTGCAAAAATAATCCTTCTAATTATAAGCATCCTTTTAGAAAAAAAAAATTAAAATTATCTGTCATTTGAAAATTTAATGAACTATTAACTAACTTTTTTTTTCTAAATTTGCCATCTCATTTCTTATTTCTCAACTAAATCCAATAAATACAATTGATGGAGAGAGAAAAGATAATTTAGGCAAATTAAGTCATGTTTTTCTATATCTGAACCTATTCAATATATGGCTAGTTCTAGTGCAAAAATTTTCAAAGACAGTTATGAGGAGAGGATTTCTAGGATTAACAAAATGACACGTCTTCGTCAAATCTGCTTAAAGCATTGCTTTCATTGCAGATTAGGCACATACGGTGAATGACAACGCAAAATTATTTTTTATTTATTTATTTATTAACAGCGCGAATTTGTTAACCTTGGACCAACTATAAGATTAAAAGCAACATGTGATAAATTGCTGCAGGAATACATCAAAATGCGATGGGGATCAAAGCAGCGAAGCCTGCAAGGTATAATTCCATTGCTCCTTGTTTCAAAGCCATGGTTAAACTTAAAAGTTCTCCCTGATAGATGCAAATCAAAAGTTTGAACTAGCGGAATTTGAAGGTTTTTTTTTTTTTTTTTGTCTAGATGGTGTTTTATTATTTTATGAAATTAATTTATGTGTTACAAACATAGAGGAAGAAAAGAATGAAAAATAACTGAACTCTAGCAGATGATTATGAGCTTGAATCTGAGTGACATGGTACATGGTCATCAAGTTTTCCACAAGAAAGAAAGAAAAAATCTCTATATAGTGGGTATTTACTTTTTCTTTAAGAAAAAGTTATTATAAAACTTAAATTTTAGGTGTGTTTATTTTAATTTTTTTAAAAAATAATTTTGAAACTTAAATTTTATATATAATTGAAAAGGTTAAAAATTAATTTTTTTTCAGAAGTTACTTTTTTCAGCTTCGACAAAAAAGTTAAAAATAGATTTTTTTTTTAGAATTTGATTATTTTTAAAAAAATTATCTAAATATACGAAAATTGATTTTTTTTATTAAAAATGTAATTTTTGTCAACAAAATCCCAAACAAATACATCTTTTATATATAACTGAAAGAGTTAAAAATTATTTTTTTTAACTTTTACAAAAAAGCTAAAAATAAAATTTTTTGAAAATATAATTATTTTTAAAAATTTATTCAAATATATAAAAACTGATTTAACACACCCATAATTCCCCAAAATGGCAACACAAAGTGGAATCCCAAATTGATTTTTGGGTGAGGAATTTTCTGCAAAAGATTTACTTTTTTAAAGCTCAACTTCTTATCGTTGTAATTTTTTTCCTTTAATTAATATTCCCACTAACATAAGAAGATTATCATAATTACTTTCTTCTTTTTATCCTTATGTCAAATGGTCTGGCATACGAGATATTGTAGATACAGTCCAGAATTCAAGACTATGTTCTGTTTGAACTGTAATCCTATTATTATATTGCATTTTTTACCAGGTTTTCCACTATTAACATTCAACTTTTAATTTGTTGAACTTTTCTATTCACACATTGAAGGAGCCCAGATGTGACTTTTTTATGTTTAGATGCTCCCAATTTTTTTTTTTTTTAAATTCTTATCTTTAAAACATATCCATGAAGTTGTTGAACAAATATCCCTAAAATTGGGGAAGTGAGATTTCACCGCATTTTGGACCATAAGGCCTTAGTATTGGGGTTGCGTGTACGTGGGCTGTACACGCTGATCCCATTTGATGGACCCACCTTTTCTACAATCTTAGAAATGCATTGACAATCTAATACATAATGTTGATGCAGAATTTTCTCTAGCTAATAAAATTTCGTGTAAAGACTAAAATATGAAGTTCCTCTCATTAAATTTTAACTCAATAAACAACACCACAATTCAATTAACAATTGCAAGAGATCCGTTCTCTTGTTTGACCTCCCTTGCAAAGACTATTATAAATTTGTTCTTACCATCTTTTTCTTTTTTATAAAATCAGGAAATATTCTTCAATACCCCTCGAGTAAGAATTTTTTTTTAATATATTCTATCTACAACTTAACATCTTAGTTATTACATTTAAAATATAGTAAAAATGGGTAACAATAATAACCGACAATAGCACAAATGTTGAACTATAAATAATTCAGGGCACAACTTTTTTTTTTCTTACTCTTAAAACACTTAAAAATTTCTCCAAATCAGAATCTATTTAGGTCTTCCATTTATTACACTTCTATGCATGTAGATCCATATATCGTTAATTATTCCATTGCTTTGACCAACTAAAAGATGGCACGGGATATTCTTGTAATAATAATGCTTCCACAGGGTCTTCCTCAAGTCACTTGATACCATTCTTTCAGCTTTCCACACCTTCAGTCAAAGCTGGAGTTCCTTTAAACTTTGACCTAATAGTACCAACCATCTAGAAAACTTTGACATCCATGAAGTCCCTCTAAATTTAGCATCTCATGAAAACTTGAAACAAATCACTCTCTACAGTTCGGAGATAATGACATCATGTGATTAATTGAGAGTCTAAAGCTCATTAAGCTTGATGCAATCGCCTATTTCAGGGCCATTTAAAGACCAAATTAATGGTACTAAAATGTCTGATGTTAGAACGCGTTGCAATGATCTTGAAAATTTGTCAATCTGTTTCGATAAGGCCTATCAATGACTACGAACTAGGGACTTTTAGATTGTGGTGAACAAATACAAAATTGATTTTATAGAAATATTAAATAGCTTTAACTTTTTATAATGAAATCACATGACTAAATGATTCTATAAAGTATCTATATGTATTAAGACTTTAAAATTAACAAATAACAAACAAGCGCCAAAAATTGGATTTTATTATCTTTTCCCCTTTATTACTAACCGTAGCCAAATTAGAAGTTTCAAAAGATTTTCACACAATTTTCTTATTTTTAAGAGATCAACTGTGTACATAATAAATTTATACATGAACCTGTTAATAAAGGTAATGCCTTTCAGTCGCTGATTTATAAATCTATCAAATAAATGCTTAAAACTATCTAGTGCATCTATACACCTTTCTTTTTTTAGTCGGTATCCATACACCGTTCGAGTACGAGGTGATTGTAGAACGACGCCACCATTAGGCCAGCCATACCAGTACATTGTCACCACAAAAGCAGAAAAAGAAAGACATCGGCCAAGGAAATCAAAGGAAACAGAATTTTAAGTGGGTTGGTGTAAAAAAGGCCCAAGTCAGTACGTAGTCTTTGTTCGTTTTGGGCGTCAATTAAATAATCTTTCGATAGAAAGTGACTGCAAATTTATCTAGGTTTTGACCAAAAACAAAGGACTAGGTTAAAAGTTTTGAGATAGCACACCACAAAATGTCGAGATAGGTCCATCTATTTGAGATAGGAGTGAACCCAAAGAAAACATTTTGGGCTATTTCAAAAACCAATTGATTTGCCTCTTCGGTTTGGTGTAACAGGGCAGAACGGGTTGTTGTTAATTGGTTGGGCAGCCCAAGTGGACATCATGGCCCACCATGTAATTTGGATTTCCACGTTTCAATCTTGGTGGGCTCAGACCAAAAAGGAAAAATCTTAGTGGGTTGTAAAAATGGAAAATCTCACCACCAAAACAATAAGAATGAAAGTCTGAGTAAGGCTTAGGATCAAGACCTTACAATTCGGACCAAACACATCTGGGCTGGTGGAAATTGACAACCCTATGTAGCTACATCCGGGAGTCAAAGGGATCATGCTCGATCCTTGGGTCTGAGACCCAATGTCCCCCCATGCCAACACCCCCCAAACGAGCACAAAAGAAAGAGTTTGATCTTCTTTTTTTTATTTTTATTTTTTGGGGTCGCAAAGGTGTGTTTGTGGGGTACTTGGAGACATAGCTGAATTGGTTAGATGCTTGGCCTCCTCATCAAGGGCACGTCGGGAGCAGGAATTGCATATTGGATTCCTATGGGACCTGAGCCCCCCTGCCGCATAGGAGCTGACCTAAAAGAAAAATACTGTCTAGGAGTGTTCAAAGGATGGGTTAGGTCAAGTTAGATCAAACCCAGATCAGGCCCGAATTATTTTTTTAAACCTTAATCCGACTCAATAATGACCCAATTAGTCACCGAGTCATACTGAGTCTACCCAAATTTTAAACAAGATATAACGATTTGAACATTATACATAATAAAGTCATAAAATTTTAAAAGTAAGAAATAAAATTTAAAAGATATTATAATAATATATATTTTAAAAAAAACTATATTAATATAAAAATAGTATCAAGTTATATAAAATGTATTAATTGAAGTATAAAATTTTATAATTTATCGCTAAGTTTTAAAAAATATAATTTATAAAGAATTATTTAACTTTAAACCGGGTTGTAAAAATGGAAAATCTCACCACCAAAATAATGAAAATGAAGGTCTGAGTGAGGCTTAGGATCAAGACCTTACAATTCGGACCAAACACATCTGGGCTGGTGGAAATTGACAACCCTACGTAGCTGCATTCGAGAGTAAAAGGGATTGTGTTCGATCCTTGGGTCCGAGAGCCAATGTCCCCCCATCCCAACACCCCCCAAACAACCAAAAAAGAAAGAGTTTGGTCTTCTTTTTTTTTTTTTTTGGGTCGCAAAGATGTGTTTGTGGGATACTTGGAGACATAGCTAAATTGGTCAGATGCTTGGCCTCCTCATCAAGGGCACTTCGGGAGCAGGAATCGCATATTGGATTCCCATGGGACCTGAGCCCCCTTGCTGCATAGGAGCTAACCCAAAAAAAAAAAAAATAGTGTCTAGGGATGTTCAAAGGATGGGTTGGGTCCGGTTAGATCAAACCTAGACTGGGCCCAAACTATTTTTTTTGAACCTTAACCCGACTCAATAATGATCTAATTAGTCATTGGGTCATACTGAGTCAACCCAAATTTTAAATAACATATATAGATTTGAATATTATACATAGTAAAGTCATAAAATTTTAAAAATAAGAAATAAAATTTAAAAGATATTATATAATACATATTTAAAACAAACTATATTAATATAAAAATAGCATCAAATTATATAAAATGTATTAATTGAAGTATAAAATTTTATAATTTATCACTAAATTTTAAAAAATATAATTTATAAAAAATTATTTGACTTCAAGCCGGGTTAAGCCAATCCAAAGTATAACCCGAACCCGACTAAAAAAATGCACTAGGTCAAATTTTAGAACTTGAACCCGTCCCAATAAGCTTCGGGCTGAGACAGATTATCGGGCTGGACTGTGTCTTGAATACCCCTAATAATGTCTTTGTAAGTTTTAATTTTAAAGGAGAAGTCAAAACTCAAAAACACACCTTTAAGTGTTTGCTCTTTTAAGAGCAAGAGCCCTTGACCCAAAAAAATAAAGAAGGAGACCCAACAAAAATGGATAAACAGAGCAACTGACGAATAATTTAAACTTCATGTGATGACATAGCTCTCTCTCTCTCTCTCTCTCTCTCTCTCTCTCTCTCTCTCTAAGTAATCTCCAGCGTTTTTACATTTTTTAAATATATAACTAATTATAACCACATTAGGTCGAATTTATGTAGAAGAAGCTCTTCAAGCATTTCCTGTAAACATAATTTGACTTCAAAAAAAACATACTTAAGAGTCCGAATTCCTTATAACAAATAAATATACGTTAATTCAAAGATTTTCTGGACAATAATATTTACATATTTTCTATTATTTAATTATTTTCAATTCATTGTCTTCAAATTTTCGGCACATGCATTATTTGACATGCTATTCACCCTAAACCTTAAACCACCGCTCATTTTGACACACATAAAGACCCAAATCTTTTATAAATATGCGCATAATATTTTGCATAGACATGCACACAGATTTCATTAATTGCCCATCTAATATAGGATGCGTATGTTTTTTTTTTTTTTTTTGATAAAAGATAATTTTTTAATTACTAAAAAAATTATTTTTTACACAAGTTACTTATTTTAATTTTTATTCAACAATTAAAGATAACTTTTTCTCAATTTTTGAATAGAAATTAAAATAAATAATCTCTATAAAAATTTATTTTTTTTGAGTAAAAATAAGCTGAACCAAATACATTCATAACTTCATCACTTAAATATTCCAAAATCAATTTTGCATATCAAAATGTCATATATTCTATTAGGAATTCAGATTAAATGCAATGGAATCATTCATATATAGGATGCTATACAGCTGTGGCTTGATGTTCAAATGTTGTGTGTCTATGACCGATCTTTCTTAGTGTTGTCTAATTTGGTCCACCCAATCTTTTGGACCATCACATGATCCACTTTTATATACCATTGGATTCAGTTTAATGATAATTTTATGGCTGAGATCAAACACATATCTATATAGACTTTATTTATTATGAAACATATTAAGTTTCGCAAATATTCCCCATCTTTCCACCCAAACCGTCACCAAACCACCATTCCAGTGATTGAGATACCATTGGTTTATGTTTTAACTCTTCCAGCAACACCGCCGGAGGCCAGCATTGCCGCCACCAGTAGAGGTTGCTACTGTCATGATACCACCACCCGCTTCTCCCTGACTGCCCCACCGTCGCTTTGATGGTCATGTGTCGCTAAAGCTCATCTTAGGTGCAATAGCTATCAAGCTCGAGCTCCATTCATGGTCTGCCCATGGAGGGCAACCTGCAGCTCCTAGGCCATTGAAGGATTCCCAGAACATGTGACCATGGAAGGGAGAGATCAACCCAGAGTGGTGCTTCTCCTTGCCACACAGGGCAGCGCAACAGCAACGGCTTCCAAAGGGCACAACTTGCAATGGCGGCGAGAATCCAATGGCAGAATAGAGTTTTTTCAAACCATGAAACCGGATTTGTTGTTGTTCAAAGAAAAATTTCTTTTGTCAGATCATGTTTAGTGTTTGTTGATTTGTAGTTGAATTCTAGCGATGGCAGTGCTGTGTGGCAGAGAATGGTGGTTTGGTGACGATCTGGGTGGAGAGATGGGGTATGTTTGTAAAACTTATCATACTCTATAATAAATAAGGTTCATATAGACATGCGTTTGATCTCAGCTATAAAATTATCATTAAACTTAATTCAATTATCATTAAACTTAATTCAATGATATATAAAAGTGGATCATGTGATGATCCAAAAAATAGGATGGACCAGATCAAACATCACCATCTTTTTTTGGGTGTTTACGATCAGTCTTTTTTACTTTGTTTCTGACATAGATTTTGTATCATGCTCTTCACCACGGCTCAAAAGATTGAAACAATCTCTCTGACAAAAGAGTCGATTTTACAATGCCAACTCACAAAAACGGCGAAGCTACACAAAGCCAAAAAAGAAGGATAGGACAAAAAGACTGCATCCAGCAGACCAACAAATCAAAAGAACAGCATGAGTTCTCTGTAGTGTGTCTGTGTGTGTTTGTGTTTGTGTTGAGATAGAGGCGGGAAAGAGAAAAAAAGAAGAGAGAGAAGAGATAAGATGAAAAAATGAAGAGAGAGAAAAGATAGAGAAGAAAAGAGAAAAAAATTTAAATATTTTAAAAAATAATTTAATTTTTATGTATTAATATTATAAATTAATAAAAATTTAAAATTTATCAAATTATAATAAATAACTATTTATTACAATAATCACCTTGATTTCATAAATTCTTAAATTTTTATTAATTAATAATATGAAATTATTTTATAATAAAAATTAGAATTTAATTTAAATATATTAACAGTATAAAATAATTTTACACTGTCAGTCAATAAAATAGTAAAAAATATCAATTTATATAAATAATTATCTATTATAATGAGGAATCCACCATAATTTTTCATTTTCTCCTATTTCTATTGGTTGACAGCGTAAAATAATTTTACATTATCAATGCATACTAATTAAACTCTAAAAATTAAACTCTCTAAAGAAATACATACTCAAGTATTGGCCACTGAAAGTGGATTTTGTGTGCAGCATTTAGCCGTGTCAAAGGGTACTGACTACTATAAGAGAGGTGTTATTTGTACTACTACAAATGATGGATACCCCAACATCTACTCATAAAATTAAAAAAAATTATTAAAAAAAAGTTAAAAAAGTAAAGGAGAGGGAAAAAAGATAGAAAGAAGATATCAAAATTTGTAACAGAAAAATATCTACAAAATACATTTCTCCTACTATAAAGATGTAGTAAAGGTCTCCATCGTATTTGGAATGGAACCACACGCGCGTTGAAAGGAATGGCGCAGGTACTTCCTTTGGAAAAATCGGTCTCAAAATTTTTAATCTTGCGTGGCAAGGCAAGCCAAAAATATCCCGTGCTTGCTGCCGACCAGACACCCGTAATCCCTCCGTAAATTCACAATAATTATTAATTTAGATTAAATTTTTTTATTTATAATGATTATTATTTCAATTTATCAATATAATATTTATTATTAATTCTTTAATTTTATCTTTTATTTTTATTTATTAAAAGAGGTGATTATTTTTCAATACATAATAAAATTATATTTTTATCATATAATAAAATTTAATAAAAATATTTTAATAAATTTATATCATAATTATATATTAATTTAAAAAATTTTAATTTGTATAAAAATAATCAAATTGGTAATTATTATGAATCGAAAAGAGTCCTTTTTTAGGTTTGTAATTATTATTATTATCACATATTAATATAATATTTATGATTAATTTTTTAATTTTACTTTTCATCTTTATTCATTAAAAGAAATAGTTATTTTCTATTATAAAATAAAATTATACTTTTTATTAAATAATAAAATTTAATAAAAATATTTTAATAAATTTGTTTCATAATTATATATTAATTTTAAATTTTTTAATTTATATAAAAATGATCAAATTGATAATTAGTGTCAACCAAAGAAATAGTTTATGTTGAAGATACGTCATACTCACTTGTTTTAAGAATAAACAAAGGTTTTATTGATATGAATTTACACAGTCAACTAATAAAAATTAAAGAAAAATAAAAAATTATAATGAATCATTCACTATAATGAATGATTATTTATATGAATTAATATTCTATTATTTCTATTAACTGATAATATAAAATTATTTTATACTTATAATTTTATACTATCAATACATTTAAATTAAATTCATAAATAAAACACAAAAGTAAACAACTAACCATAGCTGGAGTGTTGCTACATCGTTTCACATTAACTTCAATGAGGGGGTCACCGCGTCGTCAACCACACGCGCCATAGATCTGACCAACTTGAGTAGGCGCTTGAGGAATGGGAATGGCTTTGTCTAGCGGATATGCATGTCACATGCAAATTGCCATCAATTCCCTACCATATCTATACTGACTATGACCATTTTCTTTTATTTAGAATTTAACATCTGTACATTTATATAACCTTATTTTATTTTTCTCTCACACTCACATATTTAAAATTACTTGTAATTTTATATATGACAAATTTTAATTAAGAGGGTCATAGAAGAAAAAGAAAAATGAGATGGTAGTTTGAAATGGAAAATGGAAAAGGTGTAAATTAACAATTCTGGAATCTTCGGGCTTTTGCTATATAAACATAGCCCTTTCCTCGTTCTAACACCCCCCATTCATTTCTCTTATTAGCTTTTCTTCTCCACAATTAGATTGGATAGCTTTTCTTCCCGTCGATCAATCATCAATGGACGGGTCAAAAAATCATATCAAGAACATCCTCTGTCCTAACAGTCTCTGGTCCAACAATTATTCTGCTAATGCAACTGGTCCTCAAACATCAACCCCCCAGCATCAGCCACCCATGACTAAACTCACCGTGAAAGACATTTTCTACCCAAGGTCTAGCCATCCTTCTAACAACCGCAATGCTTCCTCTTCTACACCAAAAGGAACTCCATTACTCACTATTCAGAAGGTCTTTGGGCGCAGAACAGGAGATACAAAATGACCACAACTTACCCACACGCACCTTGCAAGTTCATCCTCTTCGTGTCATCTCTAAGTTTTTTTTTTTTTTTCGTTTTCTTTTTCCTTTTTTTTTTCATCGCTGTGCACTATATGCTGCAAGCACCATTATGGGCGTTGGATTGCAATGTGTAGGTTCATGTTCCTTTTGTTTCGAGTAGTTTTTTTTTTTTAATATCAACGACAATAAAATTTAAATCTGAAACTTTATTTTATATCTTTGTTAAATACACGCGTGTGTTAAAAAAAATTATCAGATGTTTTTAAAATAAAAAGGGTTTTTGTTCTAAACTATTAATACTTAATACTTCAATTTTATAAATTATTATTATCTTATACTTTAATTATAATTTTAATGTAATTGTTTAAATATTAAATATTAAACATTACATGCTTAACTTTATCGTAACAACGCTAAGAATATCCCTTTCTCCATTAATTTTACGCGCGTGTCACGAAGGCAGCCCTGTATAAATGGCCACGCGCCAAACAAAATATAAAATCTTGGCTTTGGTCATCTTCGTTCTTCCCTTGCAAAATTTTTTTTACGCGCGACACGCGCACACGCGCAGCAGAGTACACAATCTTGGTTTTGGTCGTCTTTCAAGACTCTTGCAAAATTTAGCGTTTACGAGCGTATTACCAACGCGACCCTGTATAAATGGTTACTCGCATGTGTCACGAACCTGATGTTAGTCATGCTTGGCTGTCGGCTGGCCAGAAGCAAAATGCTAAATGAGAAATACTTTTTATATTATTAGGGTAGATAAATATTGGAGACAGAAAAGAGAAAAAAATTATAAAAAAAATAAAAAAATAAAAAAAGTGAAATAATTGATAAAGAGAGAAAAAGAGAATATTAAAATTTGAGATATATACAAATAACATTACCCTAAATCATTTATATGAGAATGTGTTCTATGCGGTGTGTTTGATTTGATCAATACTTTCACCTTTTACCCTTACACTTATCAGTACTGATATTGCTTCTTCATTTCTTTTAGACATCATTGCAATAACAATATACAGAGAATTATGTGTAAATAATTTGATAGTTTTAACTGAGTTATTAGTAAATCTGTTCATGAAAACGTATAAGAAATTTATTTACTATAAAAATACCTGAAGTTAAAATTAGTTATTTATACATTAATTCGTAAATTTTCAAATAATCTAAAACTATAAGGAAAAAAGTCACTTCCCTTAACTATCAAAAAATTATACGTCTTCGTTGTGCCGCTTACATGTGCAATGCAAATATCTTATTATTATTATTATTATTATTATTATTACTACTACTATTATCATTGAATTAGATCTTACCATCTTATTCGTCAAGAAATAGGACAATCCCTGTGAAGTATACAAGAAATTAAATTAGGTTCGATTTCTGGAAATAAAAAAAAAAATTGTTAGGAGATCTCTAATTCTCTATCCCTATGATCTCTTATAGGTTGGATTGAATTAATTATATTCCAAATAATAAGATCTAGATATTGATAATTTTGAGACAAAAATAAAATAAGGTGGGTTACCCACCCAGTCTCTAACTCATGGATTCTAAGCGCAAACTTGCCATCAAAACACATAAATTAGCTAGCAAATAGATGAATTAAATGTCCCTAAGAATGTCCCACACGGAAATGGGAAACCATCTCAGAGAGAATTCACCATGCTGGGCCCAACAATCCCACCAAATCTTTAGTCCTCAGAAACTGTCCCCTGCTGTTCCTTAATTACAGGTGCCCTTACATGAAAATGACATGCAAATTCCACACTTACTTTTGCAAGCCAATCTCTAATCTTCTCCCATCCATGGATTTATAAGGTCTCCCAAAACATTCCGCTGGCCCCCGTGGGCTCACAAGTGATTGGTCGAAGCATTACTATTATTATCATTATTATTATTATTATTATTATTATTATTAGTAGTAGTAGTAGTAGATTTTGTTAACAAATGCCTTTAGAACATTTGTTAAAAGTTCAAAAGTAAAAATTTTGAGATTTTTAATGTATTTAATGTATAGGAAGTGTTTACAATGGTTTGGTCCCAGCCCTTGGACATCAGTGATCCAATTTTAAAAAGGTGGCCAGTTTTATTGATTTAAATTAGTTTTTAAAAAAAGAAGGTATGAAGACAATTATACCCCAGTAAAGGTTTAGAAGCCGAGTGCCAAGTAAGTGGAGTTACTACCTATTCCCCCAAAACTAGCTTTAACCAAAGAATTGAAAAAAAAAAAAAAAGGCTCCTCCAAAAGTGGGTCTATCTTTGTATCTGTTGTCGTTCTTGCAGGGGCATTTGCCTGTGGCTTTTGCATCTACATTTTATCGTTTTGGAAATTGGAGGAAGAATCTCACTCCATATAAGATTGAAAGTTGGTTGCAAGAAAACGTGCGAACAAATTTGATTGTTGTGTAGCCTTGTTAATCGCGGTATGTTGTAGGGTGAGCAGAGTGGGGCAAAGTGGGTTAGGGTTTAAAATTGTGCAAAAAATATGTATGCTAGATACTAGAGAACTGTATCGTTTAGTTGGTCATGGTTGACATGAAGTTTTTATTTCACAATTTTTTGGTAATCCAAGGGCAGATGTCAAATGAGTTGTTCTTTTGATCTCAGGTCTAGTTGCTGACAAATGGCATCAAGTATAAGATGTAGCGAAGAGAGGGTGGATGAAAATGCAGTCAACAGTAATATTCCAGGCACATGCTCAAACAATTTGCCGTATGTTGAGGTAAATTTATAGTATGTGGGTATTTAACAATATTAATTTGGTATCTTTTTTTGGAATAAGGCTAATTAACAATTGCGATTTAATAACATGAAGGGTTTGGAAGATGAGCCATTAAGTGAAGATAAGGAAATGGGTGATGATGGGGCAGCGAATTACATTACTTGTCAAAAATAGGATGTTGACTTTGAATCCTTAACAACAAATTATGTGATGCAGTTGCAGTTTAGTGATCTAGAAATTGCATATGCCTTTTATAATGAGTTTAGTCGTAATAATGGGTTTAGTGTGAGAAGAAGTAAGACGGTGAAGAATAGTAAGGGTGAAATTGTGAGATATACATATGTTTGCAGTAGAGAAGGATTCAGAGAGGAGAAGTGGCTGAAAAAGACCAATCGAGAGTGGAAGCATAAGATAGTGAGTAGGTGTGGTTGTGCTGCAGAGATGTGGATTAAGATGGACCATGGTAGTGGTCGATGGTATGTATCACTATTGAATAATGATCACAATCATGAGCTATTACGGTCGAAGTATGTAGAGTTGCTAAGGTCATACAAGAAGATGTTTGATGTTGAAATAGCACACTTGAATAACATGAGGGAAATTGGTATTAGCATTCCAAAAATTTATCAGTCATTTGGTAGTTAATTTGGGGGACTCAATTTGGTTGGGTTCAAAAAAAGAGATTTGTATAACTAAGTGAAAAGGCAACAACAAGTAAAAGATGGAGATGTGAAAGGAGCATTTGAGTGCTTGGAAAGCCTTGCTGTCAAAGATCATGAAATGTTTTGGAGGTTCAAATGTGATAGGGGAGGGAGATTGTCAAATTTATTCTGGTCTGATGGAATTAGTCGCAGTGATTATTCAATTTTGGTGATGTATTGGCTTTTGATGCCACATATGGAAGGAACAAATATAAGCTTCCATTAATTGTTTTCTCAAGTGTGAACCATCACAACCAAACATGTGTGTTTGGGAGCGCTATGGTATCATATGAAAGTCGAGAAACATATGTTTTCATGTTGCAACAATTTCTTGAATGTAAGAATGGGAAAGCTCCAAAATCTGTAATAATTGATGGAGATCATGCAATGAAATTTGTGATTAAGACAATCTTTCCAACTTCCCACCAAAGACTATGTGCATGGCACCTGTTGAGGAATGCCACAACACATGTTAGTAATCCCAAGTTCACAAAATTATTTAAATTTTGTATGTTGGCAGATATTGAGATTGACGAATTTGAGGCCAAGTAGGAGTAGATGGTAGAAGAATGTCGGGTATCTGATGTAGATTGGGTGCTCAACTTATATGAGAAGAAGTTGATGTAGGCAACTGCATACATTGGGGGGGGGGAGGTTTTTTTCAGGGTTTAGGACCACTTCTAGATGTGAATCATTGCATACCAAGGTTGGTAAATTTGTGGAGGGTAGATACAATTTGACGAAGTTCTTACCCCATTTCCAAATGTGTATTGTGCAAATCCATAATAATGAGCCAGGGGCTGACTTGAAGTCATGTTATGGGCATCCTATCTTGCAAACTGAGTTGAAATCTTAGCAGAAGTCAGGTGCAATGGCCTTCACACATGATATTTTCTTTTTATATCATACTGCTTTGGTCAAATATATAATAGTGAAAATTCTTGAAGTAAAAGAAATAGCTACTGCAATAATTTATGTAGTGGGTAAGTACTGTAAGCCAAGTTTGACCTGGCATGTTGTGCACAATGTAGTGGGAATGGAATTTAAATGCTCATGCTTACAGATGGAATCCTTTGGACTTCGCTATATTCACATAATTGTAGTGTTAGTACATCTTGATGTTGATGGATTACCAAAAAGTCTTGTGCTTGAAAGATGGGGCAAACAAGCAAAGCAATATATTAAAAGCAGAATTATTTCTGATCCAATAATGGGGGACAGTATTGTATATAGCAAACGCGTTGGGTCCTTCATCCATCATTGTAAAAGATTAGCCAAAGTAGCTTGTCTTATCGATAAAGATTATTATGAGATGTAGGACAAAGTTGCAAATGAGACGTTGCAACTAGAGACAAAACATGGGTTGGTAGTGGGTAAAGGGGAGGAAGCTGGTATGTGTTATGCTGGATTGAAGAATCTAGTAGTTGTTCGAACCAAGGGATGTGGAAGTGCATCTGCTGCAGCTTTGACAGAGGGAAAGTGATGATGGCAGTGTAGGTTTTGTAATGGTGAAGGACATACAAGGACAACCTGTAGGTATATTGGTTCAATTGCAATGGTTTGTGATGAAATAGGTGATAAGTTTGATGCAGATGAGGATTTTGATGGTGATGTACGTAGCTGTGAATTTATGGTGACAAATAAGAGCTACCAACATAAACTGCAATTTATTAAAAGTTGATAATGCTTTTTATCCTGCAGATTGATTGTAGCGCTCAACTAAGGAGGAGCATTAGGCAGAAAATTAACCTGAGACAAAGCATATGGACACGCCTTATATAAGTACTAGTGTTGTGTATTGGCAAGCAAGTCTTTAATTTTTGGGAATGATAATGATTAACTGGAGATAAACAGTGAAGCTTATCTTAGCACTTATTAAATTGCTATCACTTGTAAAATGAAATGAGTGGCATTTATTAAATTTATAGATTGTTGTGGCTTTGGTGCAGGGAATGTAAATGTAGAGAACTACCAAAAAGGTTACAGATGGCAGATGTTGAAATTTATGCTTAACTCATTTAGTGCTTAGTCTGTTAGTTGTTGTGGGGAAAGGCCAATGTGCATGTGTTGCAACTTGAAAGTTTGTAGTAGTGAAATATTAATATTTTATGTTTTGTGGTGTTTGGTTGTGTGTAGGTGTTGTGAAACTACGAAATTGTGAGGTTTGGTTGTTTGGTGTTGGTTTTTTAATTTTTTCCATGTATTATTATTGGAAAATGTTATCCTTATTTAGAAGAAAAATGTTTAAAATAAGGATGAACAAGGAAACAAATAAATTGTAGTTTGTCATGAGATTGTAAGTTCTCCCTATTGGGGAATCCAAGTCTTGATTTTTTTTTTTCTTTTTATAGTCAGATTAAGTCCTTATTTGAGCCATAGTTTTCTTCCTTATCTACGTAGTGCTTGGGCTATGGATTTGCTTTCGTGTTTATTTTGGACAACTTTTGGGTCTACTTTGTATGGTTTGGATGCCATTGTGCCTGGTGTGGCCAAGGCCTGTGTGCCCTTTGTTTGGTTGAATCCAGTCTATTTGGGCCCAAAAAAATAAGCAATTATTAGATAGTGAATGAGTTAACCAACCAAAAATGAGACCCATAATGCGTCCGGAGTAATTTAATGGAAGTTATTAATGTAAACCCAAAAGTAGTCCAAGTAAAAAAATTGGCCAAGAAAAAATGAATAAAAATAGTTTCATGACAGCGCCAATTTTTGCTTGATGTTGTAAAAGAAAAATCATTCTACTTTTTTATTTGTTTCCTTACCCTTTTACAATGAATCTTGTCAAAAATATTAAGCCAAAAAATAGAATTCAACTATCATAATGTAAATAATTGTTAGGCTTTCTTAGATTTGGTTTCTTTCCCTTTTAGATTGAATCTTTCCAAAATTAAATTCTCTAACTTTTTGTTGTTAACATTCTTTTATGTTTAAGACAACAAAAAATTAATATACCAATACAAAAGTAATGATGAACCTAAGTAGCAGGACATGTTGAGTGAGTATGTTGGTTCTTACTAACATAGGTATATTTTCTCCTGTCAAGTTACAACTATGATCAAAACTAATCATAAACTTTCGTATACCATGATGTTAACTCATGCATCAAAAACTTAGTGGAATACAAATATCATTTACCTAAAACACATTACCTTCCAATTGATAAATATGAAATCTCAAAGGCCATAGGAATAATCAAGGATAATGTAATGTTTTATGTACTGACCAGAAATTATAATTATTGTTATGACATATTGTAGTAACTTCTTGTCAAAAAAAGTCTTAGATTTATACCTTAAACACAAAATAACCCTACATAAATTCAAACCAATTAGAGATTAGCAAACTTTAGTGGCTGGGGAAATTATAATTCAAGTGACATATTAGTGGTAACGTCCATACTAGATAAATTTCTTTAAGTAATAGTCTTTTCACAGTAGTATTCAAACATTAACATTGACGTCTACAGCAACTATCTATGGCCAACACCGATGCCCACATCAAAACAATCCCTACAGCAGGTCTGCTATTGATTACTGATTAAGGCAACCTAATAACAATTATAGCTAAGTACTTCAGTTATTACAACTTGTGCTACAATTCGGTAAGTTATGCAGGCAAAAGATAAGTTAACATAGCCAATACATTGCTACGGTTTGCTTTACTAAGCTAGCATTTTCATCATAAGTGGAAGGACTAAGACATGGACACCATGCAAGCAAAGGATCTGATGTTAGTCAATAACAATTACATTCCACAGGTTTTCGGCCCTTACCTCAACATAGTTGTGTTGTTCATTGATGCCTACACGCACCGGATTAATGGCAGTTATAATGCAAACCCGAGGTTCATTCAGTTGTTCAAAATAGGGTACGTGAAGGTTAGTTTATGGTGGCCAAAGTTAAATCAAATGAGTGGTCAAAGTATATTCAGATTGGATATTGCATTGAAATCATTACCACTCCAGGTAAGTTGGAGGTAAAAGCATAGTCCATATCTAGCCAGCCTATAACCTAAATCGCAACATCATTACTAGGATATTGAAGAAAAAAAGTAAGGCTCAGTCGTTTTCATAAATTGAAGCAATTCAGATTCAGAGGTGGGTGTCATTTTATCTATTGCCCTTATTAGGGATGCTCATGCAGTGTACAATTTCCTATGTGGACAGATTTAGGGGATCATTTAGAAAATCATTAACAAACTAAGGCGAGGCTATAAGCTGAGACAATACTCCATACTAGAATACAAACAAGTATCGAAACAGATTATGATGTAGTTACCTGTTAAACTCAAATAATGTTCAACTCATGGATATAATATAAAAGCCAAACCACTATAAGCATATTCTTGTGCTGCTCAGGAACTTTGTCCTCTAACGGAAAGGTGTCCAAAAAGTAAACCTTCTGGTCTTTGAAGCTAACAACCATTAAATAACAGTAGCCTCCAGCCTCCCAGCATAGCACGTACACCTTTTAACAATGAAATATCTAGTTAAAAGATTCTTGGGTGGGAATTATCGCTAACATATGTGTTTTCTTCTTATATTAAATAAAAACAAAAGTGGATATGAATTATGGAGATGGAGTAGGAATTACATGCTGGAGAAAAAGAGTGGATGGTATCCAAGTGATAGCATATCTATCCATGAGTTAATTAAGGTGGAGGCCAGATAGAGCATCATCTTGAAAAAGGAGGCAGATAAGTGGTTAGTCCGTAGATGGTTGGTCTCGATGCAGAGATTAAGGCTTGTCTCGAAAATACACCGCAAATGATGCTAGGAAATACCAAGTGGTAATGATCGGGCCATGCTTCTGAAGTAAAGAACTTTTCAACACCATGCAATTTATTATCTACAACAACAAGAATGGATATGAAGCGATCATTTTGCTTACTTTACAGATACAAAGTTAACAATTTAGAGGTAGAAGCAAGTATCCTTACATCTTGGTGTAGAGTCCTCCCAAGGCACACAGAAAGGAACATTGCTCTTGGGATATACACATTTCCATAAGTGAAAGGCAGTTTACTGCATTATTACATGATTAAATTAATAAATCTTTCGTAAACATAATATGAGATGATTGAAAAGCATATGCGTAAGTGTGGTTACCTAACATCCAAATATGTACATGGCAACTTGACAATCATTTTTGCTTAGGCCCATCTCTGGTGTTGGTCTGAAGTGGGTCTTGAAGCTCTGGTGGACAGTACAAAGGGAATGATTTGTGAAGAAATTGACGATTGTTAAAAGCTTGTCTAGTTCAAAGGTTAGTTGCTTGTTGTTTCTAGTATTGTCGGTGCAAGCATGCGATAGTATATAATAAAAAAAATTGGCTTATTCTATGTCCTTTCAGAGCCAATAATAGTTATTAGCTATCTCCAAAAGATTCAACCTCTGATGTTTAATAGTGTTGACCCTAATAATTAGCTAAAGTTAAAAGTTACTAAAACAACTTACCTGTTTAAAAATTTTGGTGACATGAAAATTAAGATTTATGCATGGATGTGCATGTCATTAGTAAATGAGATATTAACAAAGTTCGGCCTATGAGTAGCTATTTTGTAAATCAAACCTTCGGTATGAGAGCAATAGGAGGCTTCGAGATTAGATTGGTTGCCTTCTTTCCCATCCTCATTTGCTGCATGATTGACCTTGCACAATGGGGTAGATTTACATCCTTTGGTGGCCAGCCTTCAATATTGACTGATGCTGGTGGGCAACCTCTTTTTGGGGTTTTCTGAGCAGGTGATGGTGACATCAACAAAGCTCTTCCGAGTAGTGGGTGAGTTGGATTAAGCTCAACACCCATGTCCTATAAAGTAAGAAAGGCACAATCATTTGCTAATGTTAGCTTTGAGAAGGTACATGGGCATGTGGATTTGAGCAAGTTCGTATACAAAGTTACTTGAGAAGGATTACTATAAGAAGTTGGAGATCCAGAAGCGGCTTTTTGCTGTGCAACCTTAGGAATGGACAAATTTTTGTTGACAAATAGATCATCTTCCTCATCCGAGTCTAGGACAATCACATTGAGATTATAATCATCAGTAGGGGCTTTGCCCTTATTATGTGCACTAGAGGAGGGGCCAATGTTGACCTCACAAGTTTATTGGCTTTACTCAGTTGAAGGAACATTCTTCTTGGTCAGGCTCCTATCTTGCTCTATGGTCTAGGTTTGACCATCTTTGGTGTTAGGAGGAGGGCAGTCGCAATGGCCAACCACAGTTGAAGACCCAGCTTTATAGACGAGCATGTCTACACCTTCAGTAGTCCGAAGATCTCTTTATTTGTCAGCTCTAGTTTTGTCAAAAGACCATTGAGATCCTTATGTATAGAACAAAAAGGAAACAAAATAAAATGAAGAAGACCAAATTTTAGAGACACAGACAGGGGAACAGAATGGTCAGTTCATTATGTTGGTTTTGTTTTAATATTTGCACATGTATTTTAGGTCCTTGCTGCTAGTTCATGTGCATTACAGAAAACATTCCTCTGATCACCAACTTTAAGACATGCATATTCACAAAGCACACTGACCCCCATGATAGTGATAACCTTGTCCAGCACCATCTGTGGGCCCAATAGAGACTCCATTCGTTTAGGTTGGTGACCATGGTCAGTGATTATTCCCTATTAAAATAAGGCAGCTTCCAGCAACAATTACTTGGCATAAATGGATTGACCAAAAACAACATGGTATGACTAATGTCTATACCCATAGTAACTATACCTGTTGGCGAGGCAATTCTTGTTGGGTAGGTGGCTCAGCGTTTGCTAGGGTGTCTCCGAACAAGCAGGCATGGCTATCAAAGCATCTATACATTCATTATCCAATGCATTAACTAGAGCAATAAATACAACTTAGGTCACTCAAAGGAATGAAAAGGGTTGGAGTGGTTTACCCCTGGCTCTCATTTGTCCCCTCTTGTGGGAGCACTCCCAAGTTTGCAACGTTTTCCATTACCACAAAGTGACTTTACTGGAGTCTAGAGATTTCTTGATGAGTAGAATGCTTGAAGATCCTTAGTTCTAGCGGTGTTATAGAGAAGGGATTGGATACAAAGCCTTGTAATTCTATCCGTGGAGTTAAGTTCAGGGATGGCGTCAAATCGCATTCAATGCAGACAAGCTTCATGGAGCCAACTTAACATTATGGTGGGATGTACGACATGTGATCAAAGCAATTGACAAGCTTTATGGAGCCAACTTAAGCTGCACGCCACTCTAGCTAGTGCACGTGTAGCCCATGGGCTTTGACTACTCTATCCATCCATCAAACATGAACTTGTTAAGGATCAGTGTAGGGGGGAAATAGTAACTCTTCTCGGAAGATGGGGCCACCAAAACAGGGTTGATGGATGTATATGGCCCAAATTTGAGAAGCCTCATTCAATAGATGCATTACCCTTAATCATAAAGCAGGTTGACAATGTGGGTATGCAATGGGTTATAGGTCCTTACATCTTGGCCTAGCATGAGCGAGATACCCCAGTTAAGAAATTAAAAAAATTAAACACTGTGATGAAGACAATTTAGTTGCAATGGCAGCATTTTATTGCTCTAACTATGCAATTTATGTTATAAGCCAACTTGATCATCGAAATATGGACTAACACCAAGAAAGTACAACACAACCAAAGCCTACTTGGCATCAAATTTGCGTCAAACTTTTTCCCAACTTCTCTACTAATTCGCCATTAATGGAATTTCTTATTCCATTTTGTTTGGGGGTTGCATACGAAAGTGGAAAGAGGTTGCTTGTATCCTAGTTTTTTGCTAACCATAACATTTCTTCTCGACTTTTTCTTTCTCTATCAATTATTTAACTCATTTCACTTTAATAATGAAATTATTTTATTCTCTTTTTTTTTTCTCTATAGATGTCCAATAGTATCCACCTAACCAATGGTACAAAAAAATTGTCTTATATTAACCACAGGTGTAATGCCCCAAGTTGGAAAACCTTTGTACAAAAAAATAATGACCAATTTAATCCCTCAAATTTTGTACAGTAGTCTCCAGATTTTGTTCAGCAACAATATCTAGAAATGCAGTGTATTGTCTTACCAAATCAATCCAAACCTGTATGTAGACTGATCAACAGTAGTGGTTTTATTGTGTAAAATCCAGCTATATATTTGGGAAGCAGTAGAGCGGTGAAAGTTCCTACTCACATCTGGTTAATTTTGGACCTCTTTTTCCAAAACTTGGATTAAGCGTATGAGATACACCACCAAAAATGTAATGCTAATAAGGATTTAATTATCCTATCAAAATATTTGTCCTTTTCTTTTAATCAACTCATGGTTTCGTGGGCCCTGGCCCCCAACCCGTTGCAACGACCAACTATATTCGCATGTAACTAGAACCCTATTACATGAGTTGATTTATAACTGCATCATTATTCATTCTTCATAAATAAAACACATGCACTTTCATTACCGTCACTTCTCTTACCTTATGCATGACTAACTCAATAAAAAGCATGGCTAATCCTCTTCCATTGCTAACGCACTTGACATCCATGGAGTGATGACTTCTACTGCATATGGCACAAGGGCGTGCAATGAAAACATGCAATCCATAAACATCAACACTAACCAAACTAAAGCAACAAAAATAAAGAAAAAAAAAACCAATTCTTCAAACCTTGAACCCCAAATACAATCCAAACTTACATGCTAACTAAGTGCAATAACATTAACTTCATAGCTTACAACAACTAATTCATGCACCTTGTAGCCAACCACACAAGCAAAGCCAACACTATGAAGACCATGACATAAGCTGGGATGCAGGATTCTGTCACGGTTTCAGCCTGAACTGCGGCTGCGAGTTGAGCAACCGGTGGCAGTACAACGGGCACCATGTTTTGAATCTCCCTATTCTTATCTGCATTCCCAGCCAATGCACCCACTGGGGCTGTGCCTGCGTCGATCACGTCTTCGACTGTCGTTGTTGTGTGCAAATGTTTAGCCCAAGCAATCTCAGCCTCACCCCTACTGCTAAAGGCTTAGTGGGCTTGCCCGTTGAAGCCATCAACTTGCATATGGCATTCCGCCTAAGTTTCATAGATTCCAAGTACTCGGCCTCTAAAGACCATGTAGCTTTTCTGCTTCCTACCGTGCCGGCGTGGATGACGAGTTGCCATGGACAAACCGCTTGGTGGATCTCCTAAGTTAACTAAACTAAAGCTCTATAAGGAAGTAGATGGAGTTTTTGTCATGAGTGTATAGGGATGCTTGGCATATATATAATGAGGTTGGGCAGACGTAGATTAGTTCCTGTGATTTGGTTATTTGGGCATGGGCAACAACAAGTTCAGGTTATGACCACAAAGGACAAATGAATATGCCATCTAACTCTATAACCTAACACACATGCATGGTGGTAAAGTGCTAATGCCCTAATAGAAGACAATGCACATTACGGTCATTCTGTAACTAGGTTTGAAAAATACATTCACATTATGATGTTGTTTTTAAGTAAATGTATAATTGTTTTTAATTAAATAGGCTTAATTATCCATTGACTTTAGCTATTGATTGTAATAAAATTATAAGCGTATTAAAAAAAGTACATTCATAAATAATCTTATTTTTTACTAAATATAAATTATGAACCAAATATTATTGAAATTATTCAGACGACATGCATATCACAATATGGGAGGCAGCAAAAAATTGGAAGACTAAGTCCTTGTATAAGAAATTCAATGCAGCAAATAACTTTACAATATTTATACCTACTTATCAAATATTTTGTGTATAATAATTATTGATAAATTAAAACAAACAAATAAATAAATAAATTTACACTAGCATTTTATTGTGACCTTTAATCATAAGCTACTTTTACCTATGTGATAGTACAAGATTGGACGTCAATGTTAAACTCTTTTATATTAACAGTATATATAATTAATCTTAAAACAAATTTATAAAACAATAACTACATATTAACTAAATGGGTTAGAAACAAATAGGTCAAACAGGCCTATTTAACGCCCTTACAAAAAGGGAGGGAGAAAAATTATACAAGATAGTTGAATAATTTTAAATTGTTATCTTAATAGATAGATTCATAAAATTATTACATTTTTAGTTAGAAATTGTTCAAATAACATTTAATGCTTAAAAGTAAACGAATCACCGTCGGTCCAAAGATGAAGTGGACCATCTTATAACTCTTCTTTAACTATGTTTCCTTCGGCTAATCCACTCTCAAGCTTATCGAGTGGAGTGTAATATTGAAGAATATTAGGATTTGGTGTCAGTTTGACTAGTGAGCAATGCCTATATCCCACATAAGTCCTTCTATTTCTCTACTACAATTTTGAATATAATTATTTATGAGTAATAAGTAATAATAAAAATATCAATAGCAATGAAAAAGAAACTACAAAATGGATTTTTAGAACGAATGTGTTTGAGATAGATTATCAATCAAAGTTTCATGAAAATCTCAAGTATCGAGCACGGCTCACAACAAACCTCACAAATCCCACGACAAATTGAGATAATTGGGATCTAATAAATCGCCAAGTAACCCCTACCTCTAGGTTAACTGAATTCTCAATTAAATGGAGAGCTGCAAAAGTAGTGGAGGTAGATAACTAATCCATTTTAACTTGAACTTGAGTAGAAGAGAGTTCTGATTTCAGCATCAGAGTCCCTTGCAAGTTCCCCATTGAAATTGAGGAAGAACAAGTATTATTTAAAAATTCTTAAATAATATTAATTATTAATATTTAATATAATTTTAGTAATTAATATAACAATTAATAATTAATATAATAATTGTATTAGTTTAAGTAATAGTTACACCAATAATAATACAAATTACTGCTACTATTAAATTAAAAAAATATATTAATACACTTTATGAATAATAAATGAATAATTAAAAATAAAAAGATGAAACCAAAATAATAACAATAGCCTTCAATAGTGATAGTAGTAGTAGTTGTAATAATAATAATAATACTAAGTAATATTCGTCTTACTCTCTTTCATTACATGATGTCACCACCAACCAAGAAAATCCGGATCATCAGTGATCCAATTTTTGGTTCGGACCAACATAAACATTTCTCAAATGTAACAACAAAAACTATCAAAAAGACCAAATAATTCTCTAACGAAGTCAAAAAAAAGGAGAAAAAAATTAATCCTTCCAAAAGGGGAAACAAAATTCCGTCAACCAAAAAGAAAATACGTTATTTTGTTTATTTCTTCTTCTCTTTGTTTCCTTTTTTCTTTATTCTCATTTTCTTTCAATGTATTATCTTCTTGTCCAATCAAAATGGTTGAAAAGAAATTACTAGTATTTATACACTAACAATAAATATCACGAGTAATTTTCTTTGCCATGTCGTATGCCTTCATTAAGCAATAAAATCAAATAAACCATTTTGGTTTTTCCACAAATTCATAAATGAAAATTAGTAAATATAAAATAGTTGCCACAATCCATCATGAGGATTTAGGTCGATAGAAAATGCCCATTGATCTTTTAATTCTCTAACATTGTTCATATGCGCATCTCAAACTGCTTTAGGAACAACATGGTGGCTTTACCCTTCTTACATGCACGTTATGGGATCTTCCTCACAACTGGATCCGCATACATGCAAACAACCCAAACTAAATGTACCAACGTAGTGGAAACACACTCACCCTTATTTTCCTCTTATGACACTCATTAACTCTGCAGCTATGATGTCACCTTCAATTAATTGTAATTGAAAAGCAAGCTTACACCAACCATGAGTAAACCACATCTTAGTCTCATAACAGGATGCGGAGCCCAAACCACCTTATCTGCCCACATGTAAAAGTCTAGGGTCCGTCCGCACGTACTCTTACTTTCCAAGCGAAATGTGGGGGAATTGCCTACCAAAAAATTTAGCATATGCACCTTGTCAAACAAAGTACACAACATTGATCTAACTCAATCTAAACCACATAACTTTCAACTTTACTCAATAAAAAATGAAACATACTAGTGGCCCTGCAATGGTGTTGGCATACATCACTATGGCAAATGACTTACACTTTGATGATGTGTAATATTGCAATGCATCGATGTGTGCTACTGTCGTTGCTAGTCAAAACCAAGACCTCATAATTTCATATAGCCCGACAAAATAAATCATAAAATATCGACAAAACTCACACTAAACAAATAACAAGTATTAATGTAATTTTCATACTGCGTTATAATGTCTCCATGCTATCCTCTGACTTAAATGATGAGTCTGAGTCTAAGGAAACATCTTGTTCTCTGTTTTTGCCTTCCCAGTCCATGCGACCCTTGTATTCTTACATCCCATCCTCATGGTGCTGGTCCTTATATAGACATGTACAATTAATGAATTTCAAATTGTGTTAAATGGATTTTATGCACATTGAAGAACGCAAGTAAATCATCTACTATTGCCTTACCAAAAAAAAAAAATCATCTACTATTGGAATGTCAATCTACTGCATGCCTGCAACCAACGAATTAAGTTCATTCATCCGGCCCATAACGCTGCATTATATATAAACCCAATAACACAAATCATAGCCTAGTTTATCTTGTTTGCTAGCTACTCTCTTTTGCCTACAAAAAATGGGAAACATTTACATTGGTCCAGGTCAAAATTGGATCATTAATGATCTAATTTGTTCCCGGTCAGCTGGCAATTATTTTTTTTGAGAATATGCAAAGACCTTTTAGCCCATGTGTGACTAGAGATAAGAACTTTTTGCTTTAAAAATGACAACAAGAAGTACAATCCACACGTGACAACAACCTTCAAGAGGGCAAATTCAATTGCAACATAAAACCACAAGATGGATGTTGCCTTATTATTATTATTATTATTATTATTATTATTATTAAATAATCAAATCGGCAAATTCAACAACCATTGAGTGCACTCAGCTGAGGATGGTAAATATCATCCTTCACACTCATTTAGTCATTCAATTTATGTATTAAATATTATATGATCATGTAAAAATTATTTAAAATGTAGAAGAAGATGATGAGTAGGCCGTCTACTTAGGGGGAGTTGTTTTGAGATACCCACATCCGGAAGCAGGACAAGTCCGAATAAGTTGATACTCGATTAGAGATCACATATGTGAGTATTTATAATTTTAGTTTTCAATACTTTTAATTTATTATATTTGCTATTATTTAAATCTAAGTTAATTTGTTTTGTTTCTTCTAATTGTAGCATGAGTTTACCTAGCGATTGACTGATGCTTGATCGCAGCAGTCGCAGCAAGGGGACAGGAGCACTTATGCCAACCTACATACTAGTGACGATGAGATATAGGTCCAAATGGTTGGCAGCTGCTATAAAGGCAGATTTACTGTATGAGGACTACCTATAGCAAGTCATATTCTTTAGCTTATGTGTCTGGAACTAGGGCCACTGGCACCAATGTGGAGGTCATCCGTGATCGGGTGCATGTACTGAATGAATCAATGCAAAAACAACTTGAAGAGGCTGACAAGAGGTAGATGGAGCAATACGAGTAGCATGAGAAGGATAAAGAGCAGTGGATGTAGCAGATACAATCCATGAAACAAATAATGATGACCATGTACAATTACTTCAAACAGATGTGGAGTGGCGGTCATTGTTTAGTGCACAACGTCCACCATCTCTGCCTCCACCTCCACATTCTCCGCACGACCACACACCCGAAGACTCGGAGACATTTTAAATACTGACAATGATCAGTATTCATTGTTTTTAGGATTTTTTTTATTTTTAAAATTGTACATTGATAGTTATATTTTGTTTCGTCTATTATTGACAATTTTTATTTTAATTGACAATTTAGATTTCTTATATTTTATTATATTTTTAACTATATGGATTTGTGGATAATTAAAATAGTAATTTGAAATATTTAAATACTAATTTTAAATTTTAATAATATAAACAAAAAAAATAAAAATCTTATATTACCGATGGAGTGTCCATCAATAATTATATTCATTAAAATGTTATTTTTTATTTTACTGACGGAATACCATTGGTAATTATAAGTAATTCATCAATATAAATGCTTCACTAATAGTTTTTGACGTTCATATTTCCGACGCTTTTGTTTATAGTATCGATTAATTATTTCATTGGTATAATTATCAAATTTACCGATGGAAACCCTGATCCATTAGTAATATTCAAATTTTTTTTTAATTTTTGATGCATTAATTACTAATGGATTAGATTCGTCGATAACTCCTTCGGTAAAACTGTTATGGATGGATTTTTGCAACCTTTTTGTTGGTAATTCTGTCGATAAATGGTGTAGCGCATGTTAACCATCCAAGGTGGCATGTTATCTTTTGACATGGCTCACAATGATACCGTTATGGTTGAGACTAAGGAATGAATTTGTCCCTTTTTCTCCATTCACCTTCACCCTTTACCATCACCCCATTGAAGGACTATGCACATTGGAGACAATCTTCTTCTTCTTCTTCTTCTTCTTTTGTTTCATATCATGGCTATAAGTTCCAGCAATTTGATTTCCTATATCTTTATTAAACAAGCCAATGAAAATGTTTAGAGAGAAGCCATGCCTAGATTTTAAATCAGTATAAACTAGGATAAGTTAGGCTCTCTCAAATTCTAATTTATGTTAATTTAATTTCAAATATATTAGAGCATTTAAATTCATCAAAAGTGCATCAGCGAGGGCCTTCAACTATTGTCTATTGATTTTAGATAGAAAGTCAAGGAATTATAATTATGGATGGTTCATGTGCCTGAGATGCCCATGATATGGAGATCACTCATGATCCAAACCAAAATAGGGGTGTGTGTGTGTGTGTGTGTGAATGTCTTTCTATCTGCATCATATGTTTAATTATTTCTCAAATGAGAGTGAAAAGGTGCCAAGCTGGCCTTAATCGCTTTTTTCCTCTCTCTTTTCTCTTCATCTTAATTTCTTTTTGTGGATGTTACTAAAGGAGGATGTGATTCTTCTTCTTTAGTTACAGTCCCATCATTTTTTCATTTTTCTTTCCTTAAGATTCTTTTTGTCGAATAAATGCTAGTGCAGGATTTTCTCTAGCCAATAAAATTTTAAATAAAGGCTAAAATGTGAAGTTCCTCTCATTAAATTTTAATTCATTAAACAACACCACAATATAATTAACAATAGCAAGAAATCAATTCTCTTGTTTGAGCTCCCTTGCAAAGGCTATTGCAAATTTGTTAGCACTTACTATATATATATTTTTTTTGTTTGGTATAAAGTCAGGAGAAATTCTTAAATATTCTTAGAGTAAGAAAATTTTTTGTCAAATTCCATTTATACCTTTACACCTAAGTTATTGCATTAAAAATATAATAAAAAATTTCTTCATAAATAAAAATATAATAAAAATTTATAATAATAATGACCGACAATAACAAAAACGAAGTGTTGAACTATAAATCAATCAAAGCACATCTTTTTTCTTACCTTTAAACACTTAAAAATTTCTCCAAAATGGGCTATGTTTAGATCTTCCATTTATTACACTTCTATGAATATAGATCCATATATTGTTAATTATTCCACTGCTACGCACAAACTAAAAGATGGCAAAACATACCTTCAGTGAAAGCTGGAGTTCCATTCTCCTCAATTATACCAACAATCCAGAAAACTTTGACAACCCTTTAAATTTAGCATCTCATGAAAGCTTGTAACAAATCACTCTCTATAGTTTGGACAACGGCACCATGTGATTGAGAGAGTCTAATGCTCAATAAGCTTGACGCAATTGCCTACTCCAGGGTCATTTATAGAGCAAATTAATGCCATTAGGATGTCTATGTTAGAACGCGTTGCAATGATCTTGAAAATTTGTGGAGCAATTTCGATGAGGACATCAATGACTACATACGAGGGACTTTTAGATTGGGGTGAACAAATACAAAATTGATTTTCTAGAAATATTAAAATAGCTTTATCTTTTTATAAGGGAAAAAAATACTTAATTCTTTTAAATTATAGATCATGTTCACTTTATCCTCATAATTTTGAAAATATGCAAATTAACCTTTAACATTTTCTAATTATATAAATTAATCCTTCTGTTAACTTTTCATTTATTATTAACGAAAATAGCACATGTTTAAGAATGTTTAAGTTATTCGGGTTGCGCATTAATTTTTTTTTAAGGATTAAAATACACATGACCAAAAATTTGGAAGCATAGTACATATATTTCTATTACCAATAGATAAAAATTTAACAAAAGAACCAAAGCGTACATTCACTAAAGTTCAAAAGTCAATTTACATCTTTTTTTAAGTTTGTAAGAAAAGTATACAAGGCATATAATTTAGAAAAATAAAGTATTTTTTCCCTTTTTATAATGAAAACACGTGACTAAATAATGCTATAAGGTATCTATAGGTATTAAGACTTTTAAATTAACAAACAAGAGCCAAAAAAGTAGATTAACTTTTTCCCTTTTTAACTATCATAGCCAAATTAAAAGTTTTAAAAGATTTTCACACAATTTTCTTGTCTTTAAGAGATCACATTTGTAAATAATAAATTTGTACATCAAATAAATGGTTAAAACTATCTAGTGCATATAAACAGCTTTCTTTCTTAATTTCTTTCTTTCATTTCTTATTTTTTTTTGGGTCGGTATCTATAGACCTTTCTAGTACGAGATAAGTGTAAAACGAGTCCATTGTTAGGCCGAATATACCAATCTGTTGTCGCCACAAAGGCCGAAAAAGAAAGGCATTTTTATTTTCTTATTTTTTAAGAAGAGAAAGGCAAAGGCCGATGAAATTATCATTGTTGGATTTGGGGCGTCAATGGAATTATCTTTGGATAGAAACTGAATGCGAATTCACTAGGTTTGTTTTTGAGATGGGAGTGATTTCCATCATTTTGGGCTATTATAAACCCAATCGATTTGCCTCTTCTGTTGGTGTAACAGGGCAGAACGGTTTGTTGTTAATTGGTTGGCCAGCCCAAGTGGACATTGTGGCCCACCAAATAATTCTTAGTTTTCTGTATCAATCTTGGTGGGTTTAAATATCACAACAAAAGCACGCAAAGGCTAGATCAATTGGTAAAAGCAGTGTCCTTTGCAACAGTGCATCCGGAGGAAGTAAGGGACGTGTTCGATCCCTGGGAGCAGAGCTCCCATGTCCCTCCCCCACCCCACATAGATGGCGCTGCCCCCCACTCCCTTGGACCAAAAAAAAAAATATCACAACAAAAAAAAAATCATGGAAAATCTGAGTAGGGCTTTGGATCAAGACCTTGCAATTCGCGGACCGAATAGCAGAGACGAAGAGTTTTATTTTTTATTTTTAATTTTTTTAGTAAGAAAGTGTTTATGAGTTTTATTTTAGAAAAAAGGAAGGGAAATATTTCCTTTACCTTTAAAATTTAAACTCATATACACACCTAAGAATTTGCTCTTTTAACAACAGTAGCCCTTGACCCGCGAAAAAAGGAGACCCGAAAAAAGAGACAAACAGAGCAACATAGCCATCTATTTTTAACTTTTTTGGTAATCTCAAGTATCTTACCATTTTTTCAAATATAAAATAATTATATTCACATTAGGTCGAATTTATGTCGAATTTATGTAGAAGAAAGTCCGAATTCCTTATAATCAAATAAATGCACGTTAATCCAAAGTTTTTCTGGACAATAATATTTACATATTTTCTATTATTTAATTATTCTAAATTCATTTTCTTAAGACTTTAGGCATATGCATTATTTGACATGCTAATCAGCATAACCTTGTAGCCAGTACTCATTCGACACACATAAGACCCAAATCTTTTATAAATATGTGCATAATATTTTGCATAGACATGCACACAGATTTCAGTAATTACAACACAGTATCGGAGTGCCAATATATATATACATATATATATATATATATATATATACATATATATATATATATATATATAGAGAGAGAGAGAGAGAGAGAGAGAGAGAGGGGGGGGGGAAGAAAGCTTAATTGCCTATTTGATATAACTTCATTACTTAATATTCGCAGTCAAAATATCATATATTCTATTAGGAATTCAAATTAAACGGAAATACGGAATCATTCATACATAGTAACTAGTCCCAGGGGTGAATATGGATGATACGGAATTTAATCACACTTTAATTTTTAACTTTTTCTTCTTCTTTTTTTCAATATTTGCAATGAAAGGCTCCAAAGAGTCTCTTGCATTCATGTGCTGACTAATATTATCGGTAATTGAAGGAACTAGCATTGCCAATACTAGACTAGACTCTAAGAGTAGCTTCTGGAATTGAGTGATATTGCTGCATGAAGAATTGGAGAAGAGTTTCACTGTATGAAAGATATCAAATGACATACGGTGAAGGCTCCTTTAGTCTGGTGTGTAGACCGCTTCTGTTTTGAAGTTTGTAGATTCACCCAAGATGACAGTGATCGGGCATCTCTGATTTGGTGTTTAGTATGTCATGTTGCTACTAATTGGAGTTTAGATGGAACATGGTATCTTCTTATCAATAAGTTTAGATGGGGCAAATTGTATTCAATAGTGTAAAGGAGTCCAACTGCATGTAAGTCATTGCCTTATAGGTGTTGAAATGCTGCTTTAAAGGGCTGGAGATGGAAATGTGGCACTCTCTAGGTGGCAGAAAATTGATTTTTCTGAATTTTTCTGATTCATCATGACATGGAACCAATCTGCTGTTTGGAGTTTTTAAGGATTAGTCTTAATCATGATGTTTTTGTTATACAGCTATGGCTTGATGTTCAGGTGTTATGTGTCTATGACTGATCATTATTTTTTGAGTGTTTACGATCAGTCTTTTGTTATTTTGTTTCTGATACAGATTTTGTATTATGCTCCTCATCACTTGGTCTGTGAGTCTGAGCCATTCAATAATTTATCGAGAAAAAAGGTTCAAAAGATTGAAAGAATCTCTCTGACAAGAGAGGAATCAGTTTTACAACACCAACCCACAAAATCCACAAAGCTAAACAAAGCCACAAAAGAAGCACAAAGGGGACAAGAAGACTACATCCAGCAGACCAACAAACCGAAAGAACAGCTTGATCACGATCCTGTCTTGCCACGATCACCTCACAATAACTATTTTGTCCTTCACAATGTGTGAAGTTTGATTAATTTACTATAAAGAAATAGAATTGCAATTAGGTTTGTACGCAGTAAGCAAGGTATTAGTTATTTTCTCGCTCCCGCTTTTGAGGTATAAGAGTGCATTTGCTTTTCTTTCTGCTCTTTGTTCCACTTTTTTTATACCAATTAAATACTTATTCTATACGTCACTAATATCTTCACCTAAAATAGTAAACAATGGATTTATGTGTCTTTTTATTTATACAATCTTCATTTCATTCATTTCTAGTCAATATAACACTTCAGTACCATTCATATTTAAAATTTAATATGAAGAACATTTGAAGACCTTTAATTATTATTTCTTTTGTTCCCCATTCTTTCTATGTTTTTTTTTTTTCCATACTTGAGTGTCTATGCAGAAAATGTTATTAGTATTTATATGAATAATCTTAAATTAATATTTAAAAAATAAAAAAGACATATTAAGATGCAGTAATCGGCTAATAACAATAAACTGATAAAGGCAAAGAATATTCTCAGCGCTTCCGTGGAAACAGAAAAGATAGAAGTGTTGCACTGGAACCATGCACGGTGGACCCTGCTTGTCCCGTGCCCCTCCATGGGTGGACAAAAGGTCAGAGTCTTTGGTGGCTTATATAGTATAGGGAAGCGTTTACGTTGCTCCATAGAGCATTGATGTTCAAAACTTGTTCCAAATTTTTATAGCCATTCAAATATGAATTAAAAAAATGTAACGGTTTAGATGTACTTAAAAAAATCTTGGATAATAACCAAAATTGCTGGATCATGGATAGGGCGCAATTATTGGGTAAATAAATTTAATAATAAAAATTCTTGGACAACAAAATGACGAAAATGGACATTGTACGGATTTTGTCTTACTCGTTTACTGTGCAAGGAGGCAAATACGCAACGCAAGATTTTATTATTCCAAACTTTTTCTTTTTCTCTTTTTAAAATATATATATATATATATATATATATATTGTATATATTTAATTTTTATATATTATCAATATAAAAAATTATATATAAATATTTAATTATATATTATTATATCAATAAAAATATTTGACTCAACTATATATTATCCTAAAAATTTTGTAAATATAAGCATTTTGTTGAATGATAATGTAAAATTTTTTATATAATTAATAAATGACTGAGATTTAATCCTTTTATTATCTGAAAAATAGTTTTATAATAATTTATATTTTTATTTTTAATATTTATGAAAATTAATTTCACTTAATTTATCTAATTTATCTTTTTTATTTTTATAAATTTTCTCCTCTAGCTCACCATCACCCAACCGCTTCCCCCTTGTAGCGGGTGCCACCACCTACCCCCACTGGCGCTATCAACCCCACCTCCTCGCAGGGCACTCCCCCCGTGACAGCCCCACCTCCCTTGCCTTGCCTTCGATGCTACCTAGGAAAACCAATGTTGGAATCTAGAAGTCACGTAGTGAGTGGTGCCTCTTCATAGCTGTGTCTTACTTGGTGTGTACGTTCATCTCATCACACAAGTATTAGCATTGGGACATTAGTACACTGCATAGAAAATAGAGAGAGTTGTTATATGGATAAAAGTGTCATTACACACGTTAGAAAATCGAAAACCGGTTGGAGACCGGTAAAAGTTTGGAACATCAATGCTCTATGGATCAATGTAAATGTTTCCATATAGTATAGTACTTTGAAAATAAAATGTGTTTTGAAGGCGGGGTGTGAGTCGACTTAACAAAAAGAAGACACATAATTTAGGATAGAGAAATATTATTTGTACTCAATTCATTTCAAATACTATGTTGATTCATTGATTATTTGTTATTAAAAATAATAAAAAAAATTTAAAATAAAAGACTTATTATTTTTAATGATGGATGATAAATGAGTTGGCATGACATGTCGGCTGAAATAAATGCAAAAAATATTACTCTTTATTATAAGAAAAAAATAGTTAATATCTATGTTATGCGATTCTTTCTAATAATATTCAAAATTATAAAACCACCCCAATTGCCTAAAGGGATTATTAATTATAATAGTATTATAAACTTAAATATTGTTAAAAAGAATAAAATAATTTATGGATTAATTATTTTTTTCCCATGCTGAAACACATGTGACATGTCTTTTATTTTATTGTATTTTATTGAGCCACCACACCTGGAGCTGCTCTGCTTCTTTGTTCTATTGTTCCCACATGACCGTCGCAAGCAATTCCGTCGAAAGATGAAAGGAGTACTTTCCATTATAACATAAGATATTTGCTTCTTTTTTTTTTTGGATTGATAACAAAGGCTCAACCTCCGAACAGAGGGCTGCACTAATATTTACTATCTCTCTTTCGTCTTTATCTCACCTTTTTTTTCCTTTGTTTCTCCTCAAATTTTGTCATGTGTCTTCGCGCTGCATTCTCTCTTTTTTTTTTTTGTTTTTTTTTTCGCACTTATAGCGGTGGTAAAGAAGAATTTGTGTCATAGATGAAGTATAACTGATTCCACAGAGTCCTTCTACAGTACTCTTGGAGGATGAATTTTCGTCCTCCAGAGAGTATTCAGTCATTCATTTAATTATTCCACAGGGAGTCCAAGGTGAATTCTACTTACCTTGCAAAATAGAAGGGCTTTTGGTGCCCATATAATAATTTGGATTAGCCAAATAATTACATTTGGCTAATACTAAAAAAGAGAAATTGTGACATTACAGCTGAGCTATCTTTCAAAAATGAAAAAATTGCTTGCCTCCATGGTGTTGGAGGGTGAACGTGATCTGAAAGATGTGGCATTGAAGGAGGAAGAGGGAACCGATCAGTTAATAGTTTGAATTATTTTAAAGTTTGAATTTGAAGTTTTACGTAGATATACTGATGATAACTTCTCATGTGTCCAATTGTTCGTAAACTTCTTTTGTGATCATGGTGGCATGGGTAAATTTTCATTCTGAAAGAGCAAACTTAACTGCTCAGCTCTAATCTCACACTTTATTTCTTTTACTATTAGCGAAGTGTACTGATATTTTAGTAGTCTACGTCACATGGACATCACTGCCGAGGGTACGGTAACGGTAGAATTCACCCTCCTCCAAGTATTTTTCTTTCCAATAATATCCTAGGAGCTGTTCTTCGACACTCGGCAGTAAGACAGTTCTTTCCGAGTATTCATGTTTCTTTAATATATCTTCTCTTTTATACATTTTTTGTGTCTGATAGTTAAAATTGTTGGAGAAAATCTTAGGAATTTACCGGTGTGACAATGGAATCAAGAAATCCCCGCACCTCTGGAGTTGAATAGGCAATATCAAAGATACTTTAGATAATAAAATAATATTACAGAAAAATAAAGATAAAAGACATCATAATTTTTAACATGAGAAAATTTCGAATGAGAGGAACAAAAAATGCACGGAATTTAGTTTGGCAAAATACTTTTACTATTGAAAATGGATATACAATTAGTCTTCTTTGTAACACAATAGAATCTCAACAATAAACAAAAACACCTCATCCAATGGTTGGAACTCAACCTCAAATCTTCACAATATAAGAATCACAACATAGCCAAAAGAGAAGGCAAAATAATGATTAGGCTATACCAAAATATTCAGTTCAAAACCATGAACAACATACTAAAATTTCATGAGAAAATGATCAAGTTCATCCATCATATGTAAAGTAATGACGCTGCCTTTTTTTCTTTTTCTCTCCTCCTTGGCGCCACACAACACACAATCTTGCTTTTGCTTTTTATTTCTTGTGGTTTGCTTTTTAAAGCCCTTTCCTTTTTTCTTTTTTTTTAAAAAAAAAACTTTGTGGACCCTACTAGGCGGGAACCCCATATGTCAAAATTTACCAAGGACTTCCACCAAGAATATCTAAGTAATTTTTTAACTAGGGGTGTTCACGGTGTTGGTAGACCTGCAAACCTGATCGAACTAACCTAATCCAAAACAAAAATTCAAGTTGGGTCAGGTAAACAGGTAGAACCTGATCAACCCATTCACTATTTGGGTTAGGTATCATGTGCAAAAATCAAATCTGTTACTCAACCCATAGATCGGACCCCCTCTTTTTCTTTTTCTTTTGTTACATAACATCAATCATAATATCTTATCAAACCTAAATTGATTTGATCTGAGACTCAAACTTAAGTGCTACTCTTACTCTAGACAACACTCACCCTGTGCCTCATATCCTTCAACTTTCATCCCTCCGCCTCCCTTCCGATCAATGCCGCCGTCGCACTGCTATTGGCAATGCCTCTAGCTCCTTTCCCTCGTACTAGTTCATAGTTTTGCTCCCAAAAATCCCTCCTCCTTGCCCAGTGCAATTCACATCATGCCCTTTACCCTCCTTTTGGTCTTCACCACCACCATTGCAAGAAAGTTGCAAATCCGTCATCCACCATTATCACTAGTCCGTCGACGCCTGGTTGCCTACCACTGTTGTGGTTCCCCCCATTATCATCCACCATTCGATGGCTTCCCCCATTATCATCCATCATTGTCGCTTGCCATAGCCCTAGGTTCACCCAGTCATCCACCACTATCCAGGGTTGTTGGTGAAAGTTGCAGATCGAAGATTAGAGAGAAAGAGAGATGTTGAACCACATATATGAGTGGTTAGAGAAGGGAGAGAGAGAAAGTGCTTGGTTATTGGTTAGAAAGTGAAAAACAATTGGAAGAGAGAAACAGAGTGACAGTTTAGAGTCTTTTTTTAATTGATTTTTAAATAGAGTAATGCAACTACCCGACCCAATCCAACTTGGTCCATATCGAGTTGGGTTAGTTGGACTGGATTTAATTTATCCCTAAACTTAACCAAACTCACCCCGTGAACACCTCTATTTCTGACTTTAGGTGAGCCACCAACATCAACTAGGGCATATATTGCATGGCATATGTAGATTGTCATTTAGGGTTGGCTCTTCTACAGCCCAAGGGTGGCGATGGAATATATGTAAATTTTAATTTTAATTTTAATTTTGAATTTTTTTCTTTTTATAAATATATGTATACAATTTTTCTTATACCTTTCAAAAAATTTTGTTTGCTTAATTCTTATGAATTCCTTACTTACTTAGATATTTAAACATTACAAATAGAAAATAGGTTATGCATATATATGTTTCAAGAGTTTTTATTGTGAAATATTAAATTTTCTTATATATTGCGACTTTTATATATTTAAATTTTTAGGTTAAAATAAAAATCAGAAGATATATATTATTCTTTGCATAAAATTAACTATTAAATATTGATCCTTCACATAAAAAAGATCTAGCTCGACCTCTGCTTATAATTATATGTACTTGAGGGAATCTTTTTCAATGTGATCACTTGCCCAATTTTTTTTTTATTTAGAATTTAACATCTCTATATTTACATAACCTTATTTTATTTTTTTCTCACACTAAAATTTTCAAAATTATTTGTGATTATATATATGATAAATTTTAACTAAAAAGGCAAATAAAGAAACAGAAAAATAAGATTAAGAAATATTGAATCCAATAAACCGCACTTTAATTCTCTGCTTCTCCTTTACATCAATTTGAAAAGGAAAGGGAGATAAATGTAAATTAACAAATCTAAGATATTCGGGCTTGTGACTATAAATAAGTGCCCTCTCTTTCCAGTACGCCAATTCATTTCTCTTATTAGTTCTGTTATTAGCTTTTTTTCTCCTCTATCTATATTTAATCTCTTCTCATCGATCTATCATCAATCGGCGGATGCTTGTCAAAAAATCAAACCAAGAAAATCCTCTCTCCTAACAATGCTACTAGTGCAACAACTGATCCTCAAACTTCATGAATCACTCAGCAACACTCGCCCGTGATTGCCCCTACACTGAAGGACATTGTTTATCCAAGGTCTAACCATCCTTCTAGCTTTAGGGACCCCAATGCTTCCACTTCTACACCCAAAGGAACCCCATTACCCACTATTCAGAGGGTCTTTGGGCGCAGAACAGGAGGTACAACATGACCACACCTTGTCCACATGCACCATTCAAATTCATCCTCTTCATGTAATCTTAGTTTTTCGTTTTCTTTCTTTCGATCTTTTTTTTTCTTTTTTTTTTTCCTTTTTTCCCCTATCACTATGCAGTACATGCTGCAAGCACCACTATGGATGTTGTAGTATGCATGTTCCTTTTGTCATGTTGTATTGTTATTGATGTGAAGTGCTTCGTGTCTTTGTTGTATACAACCCTACATGCATTAGTTTTGTTTTCACTTTACTCTCATTTAGCCTTTACGCTCGTGTCACGGACGCAACCCTCTATAAATGGCCACACGTGCAGCGATGTATAAAATTTTGGTTTTGTTTTTCTTAGTCGCCGGGCATGCTCGCAAAGACGAGCTGTCGGGTTGGCTATAAGCACAATGCTAAATCCCATATATTAAAATGTTTTCAATGGAATCAGTGTGTTTGATTTTGTGACAATAATTCACCTTTTTCCGTTTCGCGTAAGAGTATCGTTATGGATATATACTTTTTTAGACACTATTAGAATTACAATATACAAAAAAATTATATGTAAATAATTGATGACTTCAATTAAATTATCAATAAATTTGTTTACAAAAATATGATAAATTAAAGTTGAAACTGATTATTTATACATTGATTCTTAAAATTTACAATAATATCTAAAATTATAAGAAAAAATAATTCCGTGTCACTTAATCATAATTCTTAGTTGTGCCCCTCATATCATGCAACGTTAATACTATTTCCATTTGAAAATAACTATCTAATTTTAAATACACACATCAATTAAGAAAATGATTAAAAAAATCTCAATGTTAGATAAAGTTAGGTATATTTTACATAATTATTCTTATAACTTAATTCTCTCTCTTTCTTTATGTGTGTTTACTTACTTTCTCCTCCATTTAGTAGGGACATAATAAGATTATTTGCGGAAAAATAAAATTTCAAAATAATTATTTATGGAAAAATAAATTTTAAAAGTGAACAAATATTTCAAAACAAAGAGAGTATATTATTATTATTATTATTATTATTGAATTGAATCTTGTTCATTAAGAAATAGGAGAATCCATGCTACATGACAAATACAGGTAGGTGGGTTCCCTACTCATAAAAGGTATTTGGTAATATCAAAAATTAAGTAAATATGGTATAAAGTAAAATCAGTTATATTAATTGGTATAAAAATGAACTAATTTTTTATTAAATATTATTTAGTTTGACAACTTAAAAATTAATTTTTAAGATATGCATTCTTCATTTTCTATATTTTTTTTTTGTTTTTGATTGCATCATTGAAAAAAAAAAACCAATATGACAAATGGTGGTAGATGGTGACAATGGATAGTGGACAATGGCAAACCATGGTGGATAGTATGGTCATTGGCTTTAGTTGGTGGCAACTTGAGGTGGCAATTTGCAGCAATCAGCAGTGGCAGTTGGCAGTTAGCAACGAATGATGGTAGATGGCAGTGACGAATGGTGGTAGATCACAATAGCAGATGGTTAACAAAGTTAATGAAAACAGAATTAATTGATATGAAATAAGAAGAAAAATAGTGAGAATATATAAAATAGAAAGGAAAAAATTTAGAATGAAATAAAATTAATTTAAAATTAATTTTTTAATAATTAATTTTAAATTTAAATTTATTCAAATAAAAATTAATTTTTAAAATATTTAAATAATTATCAAATAATATTTATTAAAAATCAAATCTTATTATAACTAATTATATTTTATTTTTTTAATTTATCAAACATCTTAATAATATCTAACGGCAAACCTACAATAAAAAAAACACATAAAACCAGCTAGCGAAAAGACAAATTAAGAGTCCCTAGCTCAGGATGTCCCGAGAACAGGAGCGGTCTCGATCTTGATGGTCTTTCTTTAATAGTATATACTCTCATATATCCAGAGCAACACTTTCCAACTCAATCTTTTCTGGGCCAGGGTCCCCCGCAAATCTTATTCCAGCTCGAGCTGCCATAAATTCACGACGACACGATGTTGGGGTCAACAATCCAACTAAATCTTTGACTCCTAGCTGGCAGAAACTGTCCCATGCTGTTCCTTACTATTGGTGCTCTCAGATGAAAAAGATAAGCAAATTCTACATTTACTTTGCAAACCCATCTCTAACCTTTTCCCATCCGTGGATTAATTACCAGTCCTCATGGGTTCACAAGTGGTTGGTCGAAGCATTATTATAATTATTATTATTATTATTATTGTTATTATTATTATTATTATGAAATTCAGGTAAGAGCAAGCACAAGCGCGAATTCTAGGCAAATGGGAATAGTGGATTGGCTACAGATCTTGCAGTAAACATGCATGTTACTGGAGTTTCATTATTAATTGATTTGTTTGTCGGATGTCCCCGAAGGGACAAATTATTACTTGACTTGTTTATAGTCAAAGTTCAGCGCAATACTTAACTCCAGGTAATATAATGGCTTCACCAACGGCAAATGTATATTGAGAAATTCAGAAACCTTTCTTTTATTTGGTTGATTTTTTACCCTCTCCATTTCATAATAGGTGTTGTTTATGGTGATGATGATGACGATGATGATGATATTAAGATTAGAGAAAATTTTAATAATCTTAATTTTTTATCAAAAAATTAAAAGGTTGAATGACCTATTAACTTATTCAATATTATTTTAAAGTCACATTTGTATTAATTTAAGAAGAAAGAATTATAATAAACTAACAAAGGAAGTGATTAAAGAGGAAAAAAGTTTCATATATAAATGTTAAAGAATCTTTTAAGTAAAATAATTAATAGAAACAAAAATAAATTTGGTAAAAAAATAATTAATTCTTTATTGAAATTATAAAACACGTGACATGGAACAAAAATTTCCAAACAACACTTATTATAAAATGGAAAGACTATGTAGATGCAATCAAAGTAAAAGAAAATATTATTTTATATCTCAACATCTCAATTTTGTGAACTATTACAATCTTTTACTTTCATTATATATTTAATACAATAATCAAAATATTAATATACAAATAATATTAATAACGCTTTTCGTAAAAGAGAATTTAAAAATTTCTTGTCTTTTTTTTTTTTGGAGTCCAAAATTTCTTCTCTTAAAAACATATCCATGACGAAGTTGAACAAATATCTCAAAATGCAGCTCACTAATATTTCACCGCATTGGGCCACAAGGCCTCAGTATTGGGCCTGTGGGCCGTACTCGATGACCCCATTTGCGGACCCATCCTTTGTACAATATCAAAGAGCGTCGAGAAGAATGACCAAAAAAGGAAGAGAGTATCCCCCCCCCCCAAAAAAAAAAAAAGATTGGAGCCTTGACAAGCTGATACACATGTTCCCGCAGGATTTTTTGTAGCTAATAAAATGGGGAAAATTGCATTTTACATCCTTGAACTATAGATTATATGCACTTTAACCTCTAAATTTAAAAAATATATAAATCAACTACATGGACTTTTGCAAATATGTATTTTAGCTCAAATAGGTGTATCATACACCCCTTGAATTTTGAGTCATGTATAAATTAACCTCTTAAACTTTTTTAAATATGTAATTTGATACCCTAAACCTTCTTGAATATGTGATGTTTTTGTTAACAATTAATAAAAAAATTAACAAAATGGTCAATTTGTAAATTTAGGAAAGTTTAGGGGGCCGATTTATATATTTGTAAATTTTAGGTGCTAAAATATATATGACTTATAATTTAGAGGGTAAAATACAATTTTTCCAATAAAATTTCATGCAAAGACTAATGCGAAGTTCCTCTCATTAAATTTTAACTCAGTAAATAACAATGCCAAGAGATCCATTCACAATAGTTGTCAATTTATTCATTTTCATATAAATTAAGAAGTTTAAAATCAATGTAGAATTATGATATAGATTTATGAAAATACCCTTATTAAATTTCATTGTATATGAAAAATATGATTTCTTAATATTTTATCCAAGTTGTATCATTATGGAAGTGAAAGTAGCAACTCTTTCTACCGATGAAGATGAAGGTTAAAATTAGAAAATTAATAATAAATATTGTATTAATGTGTGTAAATGACAACTATTATAAACCGAAGGGACTAATTCTAATGACAACTATTGTGAATTGAATGAACTAATTCTCACTTACCATGCATTTATGTGGACAAAATCAAATACTCTATAGTTTTTCCATTTATTACACTTCAATGCATCCATATATTGTTAATCCAGAGTTTTTTTTTTTTTTAGACAAAAATATTTACACATTTTTATTATTTATTTTTACTATATATATATATATATATATATATATATTGTCTTTAAGGTATTTTTATCTTCAAATATTGTCGCAGTTAAGAGATTCTCTCAATAATTATCTTTTATTAGGTTTGAACATCTATTTTAGATAATAAAACATGAACAGTATATTTTGTATAATTCACTCTTTTATCTTTCTCTTTTTTTTCCCCAAAAAGTATCGGTGCAAGAAAAAGTGTAAAAAGAAAAATGATTGGAGGACACATCTTTTGCGACACAGTACATGACGTATATGAAAAAAGTGAGCAAAATAGCAAAAATATTTGGATGATGGGTCCTACATAATCATTGTTATTTTTGTTCAATTTTTTTTATCCAAAAACTTACCAGTGTATTGAACAATATGCTTGGTAAATTTTGTATTTTGTACACAAAACTTACCAGTATTTTGTTCAAAACGCTGGTAAGTTTTGTATACAAAATACAAAATTTACCAACATCTTGAACAATATGCTAGTAAGTCTTTGGATAAAAAAAATTGAATAAAAGTAATAATGATTATGTGAGACCATTATTCAAGTATTTTTGTCGTTTTGCTTACTTTTTTCGTATACGTCGCGTACTGTGTCACAAAAAATGCGTCCCCCTATCACTACTCTCGTAAAATATAGCATGAGATCATCTTTCTTCACCTATTGCGGTGGTGGGAGCTGAGGAGTCTTTATTCTTTCCATCAAACCACATGGACTTTCATGTACGTGAAGTGGGTCACCATGGTATCATTTTAGTGTATTTTTACATTTTTTAAAATAACAAACTACTCATATTCATATTCGGTTCAATATTTATAGAAGAAGCTCTTACAAGCCTTTTTTTTTTAACACATAATTTGAATTCAAAACAGCATACTTTATAATCAAATTAATAAGCATATGTTTCCAAAGTTTTTTCTGGACAGTAATAGTTACACATTTTTTATTGAATTTAATTTTAATGCATTGTTAGTGTAAAAAAATTTATATGAATATCTAATTATATATTATTACATTAGTAAAAGTGTTTAATTTAATCACTCGTTGCTTTAAAAATTTTACAAAAAAAATTATTTTATTGGATAATAGTATAAAATGTGATCTAAGCTAAACTTTTTTTTATTATTTTTACACCACTATTTTATATAGTGAAACACGAAAAGTACACTTTGTAATACAATTCAATTTTTTCTTTCCAAGAGTATTGGTGCAAGAAAGTGTAAAAAATAGAATGTGATCATCTTTCTTCGCCTATTGCGGTGGTGGGGACTTAGGAGTCTTCATTTTTATTTATTTTTCTTTTTGGTGGACTTGGGAATCTTCTTCTTATTATAATTATATTTTTAAGCCAAGGACTCTCAATTCTCTCTCCATCAACAACATGGAATTTCATGCACGTGAAGTGGGTCACCATGGATTCTTTTTTTTTTTTTTTTTTTTTGGGTGCACTGGTCACCATGGATTTAAACAAGGGTGGCTAGCATGTACCCTTTTTCTTTCTCTTGCGGTTCTATGGAAGGACGTTACGACCCATTAGTAGTTAGTTAGGCTCTATTAATAGTTAGGTCCTTTCATTAGTTGGTTAGAACTATAAATAAGAGAATTATCTTATTATAATTCATTCTAGCTAATTAGTTTTATGAATAAAGTCTCTTGAGGTAAAAGGAAAATGGAGTTTTGTAAGTTTTTTTTCAAAAAAAAACCTATAAAAGGAAGTAACCTTTTCACTCGGTTCACTTTAATTACTAACCGAAAGCTGGGCTTGGCCAACATGCTTATAGAATGTGTAAAAGTATATATATTCTCACACCTTAAACCTTTAGTTTATAATTATAAAAATAAAATTTGATTATTAAAAAATAATCATTAACCATTTAGCTTCTTATCAGTAAGTTCAGATGGGGCAAATTATATTCAATAGTGTAAAGGAGTCCAACTGCATATAATTCATTGCCTTATAAGTGTTGAAATGCCGCTTTAAAGGGCTGAAGGTGGAAATGTGGCACGCTGTACGTGGCAGAAAATCGTTTTTTCCGATTCATCATGTCATGGAACCAATCTGCTGTTTGGAGTTTTTAAGGATTAGTCTTTATCATGATGTTTTTGTTATACAGCTATGGCTTGATGTTCAGGTGTTATGTGTCTATGGCTGATCCTTATTTTTTGAGTGTTTACGATCAGTCTTTTCTATGTTGTTTCTGACACAGATTTTGTATTATCCTCCTCATTACTTGGTCTGTGAGTCTGAGCCATTCAATAAATTATCCAGGAAAAAGGCTCAAAAGATTGAAAGAATCTCTCTGACAAGAGAGGAGTCGGTTTTACAACACCAACCCACCAAGACCACATCGCTAGCTAAACATAAAGCCATAAAAGAAGCACTAAGGGACGAGAAGACTACATCCGGCAGACAAACAAACCGAAAGAACACCATGATCACGATCCTGCCACACCACAATCACCTCAGAATAACTATTTTGTCCTTCACAATGTGTAAAGTTTAATTGATTTACTATAAAGAAATACAATTGTAGTTAGGTTTGGAGTAAGCCTGCGTATGAGATGTAAGAGTGCATTTGCTTTCCTTTGTGCTCTTTAATTTATTCCACTTTGTTTGATATCAATTAAATGCTTATTCTATACGTCACTAATATCTTTACCTAAAATCTTAAACAATGAATTTATGTGTCATTTTATTTATACGGACATACGGCCTTTGTTTAATTCACTCTCAATCAATGTAACACTTCAGTACCAGTCATATTTAAAATTCTAATATGGAGAACATTTGAAGACTTTTAATTGCTTTTTCTTTTGCTCCCCATTCTTTCTATGTTGGGTTTTTTTTTTCATACTTTGATGTTTTTGTAAAAAATGCTATTAGTATAAGAATTTAATTTAAATACACTGACAGTGTAAAATAGTTTTACACTGTCAACCAATGGAAATGGTGGAAAGTGCCAACATATCAAAATAACCACCCATTATAATGAGGGACCCACCATGAATTCTCACCTTCCCCTATTTCTATTGGTTGACAGTGTAAAACTATTTTACACTGTCAGTGCATACCAATTAAACTCTTAGTATAAATGTTATATGAATATAATATTAAATTAATTAATATTCAAAAAATAAAAAATACATATTAAGAAGCAGCGATCGGCAAATAACAATTTTTTTTTCAAAGAAGACTCGGCACCCTCCAATAAGAGGGGAGCAACACATCAAAGTCACATGAGCCACATAAAACTACAAACACAAAAAGAAGCCAAATAGACAATGCAAAGACACAAAAACCGCCGTGATGTTATTCTTGACAATACTACACATCATAGGCTTGTGCATTCTCAATTTGCAGATAATTTGAGTTCCTTAATTGCCCTGAAATTGTCAAAGCCCAGCTGTGCTCCTGCTATAATTACTCCCTTGCTTTCATTCATCCAAAGATTCTGTTACAATAACATGTCAACAATATATTCAATGCTTCCGTGGAACTAGAAAAGATAACTTGGTGGTGGCTTATACTGTAGTACTTTGAAAATAAAGTCGGCTTTCAATGTGGCGTGAGTCGGCTTAACAAAAAGAAGACATGTAATTCAGTATAAGAAAAAAATAGTTACTATCTAAATTTCGCCATTCTTTCTAATAATGTTCAAATTTATAAAATCACCCGAATTCCTGCGCCAGGTTCCCACATTATCGTTGCAATCAATTCCGTCGAAAGATGAAAGATAAAAGAGTACTTTCAATTTATATTACTTTTTTGCTCTTTTTTTTCACTCTAACATTGGCCTATTCAATTTATATTATCGTAAATAGAAAAATATTAAGGATCTGTAGACTAGAGGTATAAGTGTAAAAAGTTACTTCCAATTTTAACCCTTTATCCTAGTAAAATCTAATGGCAGTGAGTGTCTCACACTTATTTTCTTACGTAGTCTCGTGAGATCTCTCAATTCCGAGTGGCTTCTTTTATTCTCTCTCTCTTTCTCTATCTCAACTCTCACCTCCCAATATTGCTCCTCTAGATTTGTTGCGTCTGCGATGCTGACTTTCGAGCACCTCTTATTACCTCCCTTATCGCTTCTTCACTCTCTCGTGTTTGATGAATTGCCCATAAGAAAAGATTTCTTGGACTGAGAATTAGTGGAGTTAACGAAAAAAAAAATTATCAAAAAAAGTCCTGTAGGGCCTTCAATAAATGCGGGTAGCTGCTGCAGCACCTGCTTATGTGATCGTTATTGATGTCCTTGCTACACACAGAAAAAAAGCTATCATTGAAGTCAAGAATGTAAACTTCGAAGTGATTAGATAGACAACAATCATAAATAATAAATGATAATACAACAATTAGGGAAAGAGGAGGTGTGCTATTTGCTAACAACTGCAACGTGGGCCAGACAAGTGTCTTTGTTTCTATGCAATTCATATGCCATTTGTCCACTTTTTTCCAGCATCTGTAATCTTAAAATTAATCAACCATCACCATTACATAAATCATTACCATTCCATATATTATACATATATATTTAGGATGGGCATAATCATTACCATCAATACGGCTTGTGCATGCTTTTTGAAGGGTTTTTTTAACTTATAAATTTTTAGACGTTGTGGCACGTAAGATCGAGTGTGCCCAAGCTAGATTATATCACAATAACAATTGCAACTACATCAACTACATCTTCTTGCAATTTCCTGCATTGTAGTGTAACTGTTATCATAATTGCAACTATAATGCCAATTTAAAACCATGGCCTTAGTCCAAGGGAAAGAAATCCTCCAAACTTAAAAAATATTTATAGAAAAACTTATATTTACCGTATTTTAAGAAGATAAGTGAAAGCTCGAGTCTACGACTTATCAGACGTGAGACTTTACCTTGCTCCTCTTAGCCAAACCCCTGGGGTTAGATAGATTATTGTTTAGGGAAGGCAGCGAGGGAGTAATGGGAAGGTGCTCAAGTGTCGCAGGCGGCAGTAAAGGGCTAGAGGAGTGATGTCAAGCGATGAGAGTTGAGAGAACAAAAGTGAAGTCCCAAGAAGTTGAGAAAATCACGTGAGAAAATAATTTAGACACTCACTGCCGTTAGATTTTAGTATAATAAAGGGTTAGGATTCGGAGTAAAATTATACACTTACTCCTGGAGTAAACTGATTCCAATTTCATGGAAATTTTTTTTTTGAACTGTCAATAGAAAAAATAATGTATAGTTTATTGTAAGAGAAAAAAAGTAATTATTATGTAATTTTATAATAGCTTCGAACATGTGAAAATGAAAAGCATGCAGGGCACATATCGGCCATTGATAGTGGATTTTATGTCCTTTTGCGGCATTCGGCAGTGAAATGCGTGATGTTGACGCAAAGTAAACATAACTTGAGTTTTTAATTTCCAAACCGTTTAATCACGTTCCAAGAATATTATTTAGCATGAGTGGTGTACGAACAAATTTAATATTATGCTTTATCTCCATGAAGTATGGGTTATCTCTCTTTCCTTTTTATCTCACATTTTTTTTCGTTCCCCTCAAATTTCTAAACCCTAATATTGTGCTTCATCTCACTTTTTTTTTTTCTTGTTTCCCCTCAAATTTTGTCATGTGCCTTCGCGCTTTATTCGTTAAATTTATTTCTTCGCACTTATAGCAGTACTATAGAAGAATTTGTGTCATAGATAAAGTATAACGGTTTCCAGAGTCCCTCTACAGTACTCTTGGAGGATGATTTTCTTCCTCCAGAGAGATTTGAATCACTCATTTAAAATTTTTCTAAAAAAATTAAAAAATTATTTTCTCTTTCATATGTTCTTGGTTGCTTAATGACTAGGATACACGGAAGAAAATGTTCTTAGTGTATAGGTATTTCTCTACGGTGAATTCTACGTACCATGTAAAATAGAAGGGCTTTAGTGCCCATGTGATTTGGACCAGTCAATAATTACATTTGGCTAATAATAACAAAAGAGAAAGTGTGACATCACAGCTGGAATATCTTTCAAAAAAGAAAAATTTCTTGCCTCCATGGTGATGGAGGGTGAACCTGTTTCGGAGGAAGTGGTATTGGAGGAGGAAGAGAGAACAGAGATTAGTTAATAGTTTGAATTATTTCAAAAGTTTGAATTTAAAGTTTTATGTAGTTATGCTGATAACTTTCTCATGTACCCAAATCTTCATATACTTACTTCTTTGTGATCATGGTGGCAAGGGTAAATTTTCTTTTTCAAAAGAACAAATTTAACTCCAGCTTAGCTCTACTCTCACGCTTTGTTTCTTTTATTATTAACCAAATGTGAAAATTTTGGTATTCCAAGTCACATGAGACTAATGCCTTTCTCTTTTGCAGGGCGCGTAGAATTCACCTTTCTCCAAGTATCTTTCTTTCCAATATAGAATGCCTTAATTCTAGGGGAGACCATGTGATCACTTGCCCTTTTTTTTTTCCTTATTTAGAATTTAACATCTCTATATATTTACATAACCTGGTTTTATTTATTTGTTTTCTCAAACTAACATCTTTAATATTGCATGTTCTTGGAGCACCTGGTAGAATCGTGCTCACTCCGATCATAGCATGACAATTCAATTACACATGATGATAGCTTCACTGCTAATTTGTATATTTATTTATTTTAAAAATTAAAAAATAAAATTCAGATAATAAAATTTTATTTTCTATTTTTACTATTTCCTTATTAAAATTCTTAAAACAAGAAACATAAGAAATAAAAATAAAAATAGAAACTAAATAGACCCTTACAAAAAATAATAAAATTTTATTTTTTATTTTTATTATTCTTTCACAAAATCTTAAATAAAAAAAATAAAGAATAAAAATAGAAACCAAACACTCCTAAGATTTTTAAGCATAAATTTCAAAACTTTCTTTCTCTTTATTTCTTAAGCAAAACCCAAATAAATAATAAAAAAAAAACTAGTTTTGATAGTTTCGGAGCAGGATATTCCAACAACCTACCATTTCTAGCCATTCATGAAAACAATAGATTGTGTGGGCTCCGCTGGGAGAGTGGTGCACGTGTTTTTTTTTTTTTCCGGCTAAAGCCACTAATTGTTACAAATTTTATAAATAAATCTTATTAATAAATTTCATTATTATATAATTTATCAATAAATTTAATTTATTAATTTCTTATTCTTAAATGTATTTTTACTAACTAGCCAATCAAATCACTAGTTGTTTTAATATTACAAATATGATATTACTATTACCTTAATTAAATTACTCTGTAATTCATTGTAAATTTTGGAATCAGATGGTTAGTGTAAACGAGGGGATAATGTCTATCATAACTATATTGTAAAATCATAAATAAAAGAAACAATAACAATGAGTAGTTCCAAGTATGGGGTGTATTTGTTTCAACTTAAAAAATGACTTCTATGACATTGTCTTTTTTTTTTCAAAGTTTTTTTCATTATATATATATATATATATATATATATATATATATATATTTCTTTATAGAAATACTAAAATAAAATTTTTAAATTTAAAACTTTTAGGTTTTCTAAAAAAACTTATTTAATCATATCAAACTTTTTTTTACATTTCTTTTCACCTTACAGTGGTAATTTTTCTCTTAAAAACAAAACTCAAACAAACATGTATATAATTCATTTTCTGACTTGTAAGTTGTTATGCACAAATATTGCTTAAGATGAAGGGTAAGAATTTATCTCATGCATTAATGAATACGAAAATAGAATGTTTAGTTAATTTATTTCGAAATTCAACATTCACGTCTTCCGCCGTGCCACTAAGATTTGGAAGAAATCAAATGTGTCAAAAGGGGGAGAGAGAGAGAGAAAGAGAGAGAGAGAGAGTGGTTCACGGAAGCTCCTCATAGCATTTGCCCATTAGTGAAGGATAATTTGATGCAAGTTGGCTTGGAAATGATTGAGAGGAAATGAATTTCTTTTTTACCAATAATTATATAGACATATAATACATACAGTATATTATAAGTATAAATAAATATCAAAATACAAAGAGTAGTGATAGGGGGACAAACATAAAAAAAAAATGACAAAAATACTTAGATAATGGGTCTCACATAATTATTGTTACTTTTGTTCAATTCTTTTTAGTCTAGAAACTTATCAGCATTACACTATTTACACTGATAAATTTTGTGTATATATACAAAATTTACCGGCACTTATACTATTTGTACTGATAAGTTTTCTTAAATATATATATATATATATATATATATATATATATATATATATAAAAGTACTTACACTATTTATATTGATAAATTTTTGAATAAAAAAATAAATAAAAATAATAATAATTATATGAAACTCATTATTTAAGCATTTTTATCTTTTTTTTTTTTATTTTTTCCGTATATGTCGCATTGTTTGTACATTCGCCAAATATTTCTCGAATAAAAAATAGGTAATGTATTATATAATTATACGGGCAAGATCTTATATATAGTATTAAAAATCGTGATATTCCAACACTGAAAAAAAAAAAAGAATTGTGATATTCAAAAAACATGTCACTCCTGATTGACATATGACAAAGCCACGCCTGCAAACTAACTCACAAATTTAGCTGGGCAAAAACAAGGAAATTAATTACTAGGGCAAAACCCTAGAATCATCCAACTTGACGTGTACTATAAAATCTCCACTTCCCCGCTCGTTCTAAGCGCTCATTCATCAAGCTCTGATCAATTAGACCTTAATACTTCTCTTCTATAGTTACTATTCAGTGCCTCTTGTTCATTTACAAATACCATATCAATGGAGGGCTCCAGAAATCCTATAAGAGATATCTTGTGTCCAGTAAACCAATCCCACAATGGATCTGCCTCTAATCCTCAAAATTCAAGCACTCAGCAGCAGCATCCAATAACCTTGCCTACCACTTAAGGTGCTTTATGGCCACAACCTGCAGGCAATCCTTCTAGCTCTTCGGATACTTCAACCTCTGTGAATGGAACAAAATTACCCACAACAATGGGTGTTTTTGCCCGAAGATCAGGGCCCGGCACAAATCCACAACCACCGAGCAATTAATTTCATATCCTCCTCACTCACTTGTCACATCTCATCAACCTTCTCAGTTCTCAGCAATCAGCCAATCACCATCGAGCTCACCACTCAATAATATCTAGGAGATCTTGTCTTTTTCATTTTTGTTTTTTGTTTTTGTTTTTTTTTTTCTCTCGATAAGTTCAGAAAAGCAGGCTTATCTCATCTCTCCAATGTGGTAAGCAGCAATATGTATGAGATCTAGTTATGAAGCATACCTGGAATTTACCAATTACTATATATGCTATGCATTTTGCTTTTGTATCTTCTTCTTCTTCTTCTTCTTCTTCTTCTTCTTTCTCTCTCCTCTAGTCTATCTTCTTGTTCTTCTTCATCTTCTTCTTCATGGGGTCTCATTCGATCTCAATTGTTTTTTGGGTTCATTTTGGCCTCAGTTTCTTGTCCCTCACTCAGTCCATGGGTTCTGACTTTGGGTTATATGCTCGCCGGCGGCCATGGGCGAGGACTGAGGAGAGAGGAGAGAGCGAAGGTTATTTAATTAGTATTACCATGCTTCTTATTATTATTAGTTTATCTCCAAGTTAGGACGGAAACAAGTACAGCCTTTACAATCTGAGACTTTAGCCTGGACCATTATTAATGTGATGATTTATGAACTTATGAGTGGACAAACTGGAAGTAGGAAATTTGTGTGCGTATCCCATCCAATGAGTAACTAGAAAGAAGGTTCTTTCAGTGGACCTTTTAGACGACAAAAGGCGACAATCATTAGCCTCTGTTTCTAAAAGAATTATGCTTATGGTATTTTTATTTGGATTTTATTAACAATTGCCTTAAAAATACAGGCTTAATAAAGGAAAGAAAAAGGAAAATTTTTATTAAATTTTAATGTATTCAAAAGTTTTTACTTTTTCTTTATTAAAAAGTGTTCTTTGACTCCGTTATTTCAATATGGGATTAATGTATCAATATAATAGTAATATTGTATTTTGAAATTTATTACTGGAATATGGTGATGGTGTTAGACATTTTGCCCCATAAGAAAGAGAAATGTATGAAGCAAATTCCTACTTTCAGGAAGGCAAAATTTGAGACATAATATTCTTAGATATTTCGCCTCCCACCACGTAGGAATGCAAAAAAAATATTATTTTCAAAATTTACGTGCAATAATATCTACTCAAATTTGGAGTTCATTAGTAATGAGTAGTAAATTATTGTTATTTAAACATTTGTTGGTTAATGTAATTTGAAATTTTGGTAGGGTAAATAAATTTAAGTTTAATATGCTTTTACTTTAACTACCCTTAACTAAAAATAAAAATAAGTTTATACCCTCTAATGCCAACTAATGATATTTTTAATTAATTAAAAATTGCTAAATGTTTTTAAAGTTTTTAAAATATTAAGTAGTTTTTATTTTTTGTATTAAATTTTTTCGTTTTATTTTCAACTATAATTTTACCATTTTAAGTAGTTCAAAATGGTAAAAATTTATCTAGAAAATATAAATTGTAACCTTTTATTTTCAACTATAACCTAGTACGAAAAAATTGTTGATTTGCACAATTGGCTATTGCGATTGGTTGAAAAGCCAGTGACATGGAGCTACCATGTGTTGGATTATAACTGAACGCCTCTAAATTAGAATCCGGACTAGAAATGATAAATATACCCGCTGTTCGTTTGCCAACCAGTAGTAGGGGGTCTTGGCCCCCCAGAGGGACAAAAATTTAAAATTATTGGGACGAAGATGTGTGAGTAGTGGCTATGGATAAAACATGTATAAATTTTAAAAATGGTGAGTTAGAGAATTGAACTCAAGATATTTAGGTGACTAAAAAACTAAATAATCCCCAAACCACAACAAACTCTTATTAATATTATACATGGTATATGTTTTAAAAGTATTGAACAACCATGAGAATGTGGATAATGTTATCTTCAAATAAGGAAATCGACCACAAACCACCACCCTGGCTGTAATAAAAGCACATGAAAAATAACTAATACAAATTATATAAAGAGGAAAAGATAAAAAAATCATACAAAAATAAAAGGTAGCCAAAATACCTTCAAACAGCACTTTTTTAGGCCAAAATGGCACCAATCGATTTTGGCGATTCCCATGCTAACGAGCTTGTCTAAGGCTTTCTGAAAATGTATAATAATAGTGAATTAGAGTTTCGAATCAAAAGTTATGCCCATTTAAAATAAATGACTTATATATCAAAACATAATATAGTTATGTGTCTGGATCCTTAAATATTGAAAACATGACTAGAGAATTCTTATCTGTAACTAGAGAATCCATAAGTGCGATCATCCAACAAAGAGTAAAGTTAAATAGGTACATTCATCCCAAATATATAAAGTTTCTCTACTTAATATATATATATATATATATATATATATATATATATATATATATAAAAGTTAATAGATCTATTTGTCTATCAAGTGGTGAACAAAAAAAAAAAAGGTCCTAGATACTATAGCAGATCATCAGGTGATCACATAGAAAATTAGACAAAATAATAAATTAGATAAATTTATTAAAAAAATAGCTATAATTAAATTTAAAAATTTATTTATTGAATTAGAATATCTCTTATAATAATAAAATCTCAAATAAATTAAAATTAATTTTTATACATTTAACACAAATTTCTATGAATTTATAAATAAAAATGTTAATTATAACCTCTTTATTATAATATGCTATACCAAAAGATTATAAACTACTATACATATATTAAACAAATAACAAATCATTTTTACCCCAAAAAAATAAATAATTCAATATCATTACTTCTATTTTTAATCTTTTTATAAATTAAAAAAATCTAATAAAGCAAGCATAATAAAAACAATAACTGATTTATTAACTTTGCGTGCCATAAACACCCAGAGCCCATTTATACATCCATTGAGTCCAATCAATCAAGATTCCTTCAATTCAACATTTGGTAAATGCTACTATAGCCTTGCACATTTCGTCCAACCGAATGGCAAAATGTGTTTAAATTTCTCACACATCCATATTTGTGCAAATTATCCTATATTATCATATTTTTAACACATCATTCCCATATAAAAAATAAAAAGCTGTGTTCTTCAAGTTAGCAAAATGCTTTTCATTTTTTATTATAGTTAAATCATATTCGAACGATTTACTTTAAAGTACTATGTTTACTGCTCTGACAAAAGGCCCCACGCGTTGAAAACGAGTTACCATAGGACAATATACTAGAATGAATTAATTAATTAAGATTACGTAGGATACTCAGATCCCAACAGAATAATACTGGTAGGTACATTTGGAAGAAATGCGGCCGCCAACCTCGCGTATATCATCGTTGACGTAGTGATGATTAGTTATGGGGTACGTCAACGATGGATGACTTCATATGCATGATTTTTTTTAATACGTACTTCCTCCACTTCTATTTATGAATTATGAGTGGACAATAACAAAATTACATTATCGCCCTTCATTACTGTCTTCCTCTCTTCCTCTCTTCCTTTTTATCATAAAACCCGCACCTCAAACAGTACATTGTTACCCGTCCTCCGGTCCAGGACAAACATGCGGATTCTTTTAACTGGGCCTGGCTAAAGTATAGATGAATGGTACAAATTTATATTGGCTATGGCCTATGCGTAAAAAGGTGAGAAAAATGTGGCTTCAGTGTATCAGAAAAAACAAAAAACAATTGCACCCGAGGCCATGGAATGACTGGCAAAAGCAGTTGGCACGGGTTCAATGACTCGGGGTGCTCGCAGGGACAGAGCCCCATGGCCCCCCAAATATCCCCCTCCCCTAACAAAAAAACAAAAATGTGTCAGAAAATTTGTGGTGGATTGGTCAACACAAATGTCTTATCAATTTTAATTAATTTTAACCGTTGATTCAGATACGTGTTTCAAACAAAGTGGGATAAAATAATAATAATAATAAAAATTAACTGATCTCTATCGTGAGGCCGAGCGACACTGTATACGTGGTTGACAGCTAGTCGGGTTTTCCAGAAGAAAATAATATCTGTATATAATTCCCAATATGGAGTACCGTGATATATTTTCAGTGGTGCAAATTTGAAAATGTGCATTATGCCAAAGAGGTTGGATTACAGGTAGTAAGGGGAACAAATTAAATATATTCAAAAGATAAAAGAATGAAAATCATATTATATAAGCATTCACGCTTAGAAGAGAACGTATTGATTACCGCTTGATATTGGCAAGAAAGTAAGGGGTTGATATATAAACCTTGCGTACCTTGTATTTTTTTCTTCCCCGAAAAAGTTTTAACAATTATAAATTAAATCCAAATTAAAATAGGCTTTTATAATTCATTTATAAATCAAATAATGCCGCGTACTCACGCTCAAGCGTGTAGTAGCCTCACCAAAGAAAGTAATCAAAGAAAAGCAAAAGATGTAAGTTCTAGATACAACTACTCCATGAAACAATACTAGTATTAGATATGTGCATTAATTATACAAACTACGCTCAATACCAAGAAAAACCTAAAAGATCATAGAGCACTTGCAAGGCCACAATTAATATCGTAATATACCAAGAAGAAGTTTGTATCATACCAAATACTAAGCACGTGTTGTATAATTGCAAACCCTTCACGTGTGTATGTGTATAGATAGTCTTTTCAACCCTTATTCTGATGTCTGATTACTATTGCAGCACCATGAGGGATGTTTCTTTAATTTGGTCTTATATATATATAGTTAATATCTAAATTTTGCCATTCTTTCTAATAATATTCAAATTTATAAAACCACCCTCTTTGCCTTTGACAGGTTGTGCAGAGGAAGGATGACAAACAGGACGGCAAGGGACATTAATTGGAATAGTATTATAAACTTAAATATTATTGAAAAGAATAAAAAATTTGCATATTAATTTTTTTTTTCCTGCGCTGAAGCACATGTGACTTGTCTTTTGTTTTAGTTTTTTTTATTGAGCCAACTCACCCGGAGCCGGCCCCCCTTCTTTGCTCTAGGTTTCCCACATTACCCTCGCAAGCAATTCCGTCGAAAGATGAAAGATAAAAGGAATAATTTCTAAGATAATATAAAATATTTACTTTTTTTACCCTAACATTAGACTGCTTTTGATACAAAACATTAACCTGTTTAATTTGTATTAGTATTAAATCGAAAAATAATTTATTGTAGGTAAAAAAAAAGTATTTATTTTTTAACTTTGTAATAGCCTTAACCCTGAGAAAATGTAAAACAAGCGGGGCAAATGTTGGCCGCTGATAGTGGATTTTATTTCCCTTTGCGGCATTCGGCAGTGAATATACGTGATATTTACGCGAAGTAAACACAACTTGAGTTTTTAATTTCTAAGTGCATGTTTGTTTTGCTTTTTGCATAGCCCACACTTAAGTTTAGTCACCGTAAAACGATATTCTACAGTGATCAATGCGTTTGGCTTCTAACTGATATCTCAAACTTAATTCTGGGGGGCTTGGGAATTAAGTTTGGCAAAGTAAGTGTACGGATACTTTTCATTTTCGGTTTTAAAAGTGAAATGTTATTTTACCATTAAACCTATCACCCAGCTCTCATGAATTTTCCTTAAAATTATGTTTTATCTATTTTGATAATTATATCTCTAAAAATAATTTTATTTTATTTCATCTAAATAAAAGTTATTCTTTTAAATTTACTTTTAAAATACTCAAACTAAATATAAATTAATTATTTCAACTTTATTTCTTTGAAAGTAATTTTTTTAACTTAATTTTTTTAAAAATAATTCACTCAAAAGTTAAATTAAACGTAATGGTATACAAACAAATCTAATAAAAAAAGTCTAAAAAACCCCTTACTTTTATCTTGTTACTTTAAAAACATGCAAATTGCATGCTACTACAATTTGCTAATGGATGCTAATTTTTTGATGGAAAAAATCTTAAAAAATCTCTTCAATTTTGGTCTATATCCATTTTAGTCTTGTTATTTATCAATATGTGAGGCCTTCTATTGAGATTGTAGAGCCGATATATTTCTCATGTGCAACTTTTCATAAAAAAATAAATGTCTATTATCAAATTGTAGTAACCTACACGTATTAAAAAGTTTAAGGACCAATTTGTATATTTTTAAAATAATAGGATTAAATGTAAATGGACCAAAGTTGAAGGAAGTTTTTTTGATTTTCCAAATTTAATATTATGCTTTATCTCTATGGGTTGTCTCTCCTTCATCTTTATCTATTTTTTTTACCTTGCTCCCCCTCGAATTTCTAAACCCATAATGTTATTATTTATCGCCTTTGAGCTATCTCTCTAAGTCTCTTTCGTTTGTATCTCACTTTTTTTTTCCTCTTGTTTCCCCTCAAATTTTGCCATGAGTCTTTGCGCTGCATTCTTTATTTATTTATTTTCGCACTTATAGCTGTGCTAAAGAATAATTTGTTGCACAGATGAAGTATAACTGTTTCCACAAATTGCAAATTGCAAAAGATTAATCATGCATGAGTTCTATACATAAATGCTTAAGACGATTTTGCGTAAATATTGGAAAATCAATTTAAACAATTCTTCAAAAGTAAATAACAATATGACCATAGATATATGTATAAATTTAGTTAATGGCTAACCATAAGCACATCATTCACATACAATTAAAACCCCAAGATGGGAATTCAGTTGGGTGGTGCCTCCAAATCAACAGAAAGATCTCTGGAAGTGTCCAAAGCTATAAAAGACACCAATTTAACATTGATAAGCTTTAAGAAATTAAATTTAACTTAACCCAACTCCTAAACTCAAAATCCCCAAATCTTTATGATTTCTAACCCCTTTCTCAACCCCTCAACTTCGAATCCATAGAAGAAATAGCTAATTCCTAGTAAAAGAAGATGATAGACTCAAGAATTTACCTCAAAATATTAAAAAAAGATATTAGAGCAAGAGGAGAGTGGCGTTTCTCCTCCCATCTTCACCTTCTCTCACTCAAAGGAAGAGAAAAACACATAGATAGAGTTGGGGATGATGATGAAGGATGGAAAAGAAGTGTTTTGTGGTGGATTTGGAAGGAAAAATGGATGAGTTTATAGGTTTGGTGGAGAGGAAGAAAACCTAGGGAGAGAGATAATTAAGAAGGAAGGGAAATTGGGAGGCTCTCCCTGTTTTGGGCGGAGCCCCGCTCTTTTTTATTTTTTCTCCACCACCTTTGCTACACTCGAGGGTGGCTTGCTGCGCTAGAACATAGTTGAGGTCTAGAAATCCTGCTTAACTCTAGATGGCGGCACACTCATGCATGACTTGAGCGCTTGAGCGTGGCCTACGGCCAGTAACTTCCTCTGCTTTATTTAGAAGCATGCTTGAGCACAAGGCACCACGTTTGAGCATACCCTTCCCTACACTTCAAAAGGTCCAAAATTCATAATTATGAAATTTTTGGCTCGGGTATTACCCATTCATTTAATTTTTTAAATCATTTTTACTTTCATGTTTTTGGTTGTTCGATGACTAAGATGTATAAGTGTTACTCCAAGGTGAATTCTACTTACCTTGTAAAAAGGGCTTTGGTGCCCATCCAATAATTTGGACCAATAAAATAATTACATTTTGCCTAATGCTAAAAAGGAGAAACTGAGAAAATGTGACGTTACAGCCGAGCTATCTTTCAAAAATGAAAAAATTGCTTGCCTTCATGGTGTTAGATGGTGAACCTGATCTGTAAGATGTGGTATATTGAAGGAGGAGGACGGAAACGATTAGTTAATAGTTTAAATTATTTCAAAGTTTGAATTTGAAGTTTTCCATAGATATACTGATAGCATTCTCAAAAGTCCAGTTGTTCGTAGACTTCTTTTGTGATCAGGGAAAATTTTCATTTTGAGGGTATGTTTGGTTGGGGTGAAAGTAAGGCAAAAAAATTTCTCGATGAGCTTCTTATATAAAATTATATATGGAGCTCATTCATGAAAATTTTCACTTCAATTTTATCCTCAATCAAACACACCTTGAAAAAATAAATTTAACTGCTCAACTCTAATATCACATTTTAGGTAACGTTAAATATGAGGTAATCCATCTTAATTATTGATAATCTTAAACTAAATTATATGGATTCACCACATTGCCCTATTTGGTATGACAGTTACTTAATAATATGGATTATCTAAGTTATCTAGATTGCTTCTAAAGTGGCAATCCACATTGTTCTCATAAAAATAGGTAATCTAGATTATTACCTATGTGATAATCTTTTACTATTCTTATTATAATAATAATAAAATAATAATATTATTTATAAATATTATTATATATAGTTATTTATTAATATTATTATTTATTTTTTACTTTTTTCAATCATCATTATTATTATTATTATTATTATTATTATTGTTTTTATTTTTACCACTTTATTAGATTATTATTTGGAAAGTGTTTTAGTAAAAAACATATATTATCTAATTTTTTTAATATATTAAATAAGATAATGTGAATTACCAATTAAATTACTTGTGTATATCAAATATTGCAATATAATATTATCGATAATTTAAAAAGTGATAATTTTTTTAAGTGATAATCTGAATTATTAGTAATTTTATTAGATAATATATCAAGTGCAGTGTTCTAAAAACTGGACCGGATTGGCCGATTCAACTGGTTGAATAGGGAACCGGCCAGGTATCCAGATCGGATACACCTAAAGAATCGCTTTGTCAAAAAATCGATATTGAACCAGTTGAATCGGCCAAAAATTGGTAAATTGGCTAAATCAAATCAGTTTTATCGGTTGGCTTGTTTTTTTTTTTAAAGAAGTAAAAAATTATTTTTTTTTATCATCAATGGTGAAGTTAACTCTTCTTTATGATGAAAAATGGCCAAAAATATATTTTTGTTGGTCAAACCAAAAATTATTATATCTCTTACTCTTTAAAAAAGAGCTTAAAAATTATAATATATAAGAAAAAATGATATATGAGTACTATTCATAGAAGTCTCAAAAATAAAAAACTTTTACTTTAAGCAATGTGAGATTTTTTGAATGCTTTATAGTAATGTTTTGAAAATCGAACCGGACCGGCCGGTCCAACCGATTGAACTAGGAACCAACTAGGTATCCACTCCGAGTACACCTAAAGAACCACTTTGTCAAAAAATCAGTATTGAATCGGCTGAACTAGCAAAAAACCGGTAAACTGGCTGGTCGGTTTTTTTTTTTTTTTAAAGAAGTAAAAAATTAGTTTTTTATTGTCAATGGTGAAGTTAACTATTCTTTATGATGAAAAATGGCTAAAAATACATTTTGGTTGACCAAACCAAAAACTATTTTATCTTTTATTCTTTAAAAAAGAGTTTAGAAATGATAAATATAAGAAAAAATGATATATGGGTACTATTTACAGAGGTCTCAACAGTAAAAAAACTTTTATTTTAAACAATATAGAATTTCTTGAATACTTTATAGTGGTTTTAAAAATAAAAAATTTAAAATCTAAGCAATACGAGACTTAATATTTTACTTGTACTGGTTATGTTAATATGATTTAATATTGTGATTTTGATTTCTAAAACTATTTTTATCATATTCAAATTTTTTAATTATTTTTATTTATCTCATAACATGTTATTAATCATATATATATATATATATATATATATATATATATATATATATATATATTGTTACATCCCGGTCGAATCTCTGGTTACACTGATTAAACCATTGAACCTTTGAACCACTATCTCGTTCGGTTCAATGTTCGGTCTGGTTTTTAGAACCTCGTTTTATAGTAGTTTTAAGAATAAAAAATTAAAAATTTAAGTAATATAGGACTTAATATTTTAATTATATTAGTTATGTTAATATACCTTAATATAGTAATTTTAATTTCTAAAACTATTTTTATCATATTAAAATTTTTTAATTATTTTTATTTATCTCATAACATATTATTAATCATATTTACATTTATTTATATATATATATATATATATATATATTTTATTACATCCCGATTGAATCTTCAATTAAATTGATTAAATCATTAAATCTCTAAATCAATACCTTATATAATTCAATGCCCTAATTCGATTTTCATAACCTTGATCAAATGTCATCTTATTTCTTTTACTGTTAGCAAAATATACTAATATTTTAGTAATCTACATCACATGGGCACCACCATACCAAGGGTACGGAAACGGTAGAATTCACCGAGTATTTGTCTTCCCAACAGTATCTAAATGCCGTGATTCTAGGAGTTGCTCTTTTCGGAATAGGACAATTCTTCCTAGCATTCATGTTTCTTTAATATATTTTGTCTTTTGTACTTTGTTTTTGTGTCTGATATTTAAAATTGTTGGGAAAAATATTAGTGTAATAATGGAAGCAAAAAATATTTTTCTCACACCTGTGTAGCTAAATAGACAATACCAATTACCAAAGATATTTCAGGTAATAAAATAAAATGATAGAAGAATAAAAATAAGAGACACCATAATTTTTAATGTAGAAAAATCTTCAATGAGAGCTTAGTCCAACAAAATGCTTTCACTACTAAAAATTGATATACAATCAATATTTTCTAGCAGCACTAGAAAATCTTCACAATTAACAAAAATACCTCATTTAATGGGTGAAATTCAACCTTAAATCTCCACAATATGAAAATTCCAATACAATCTAAAGAAAGGGCAAAATAACTATCAATCTATGTCAATATATTCAGCTCAACACTAAAAATGATATACTAAATTTTCATGAAAAAAGGGGCAAGTTCACCCCATCTAATATAGACAATAGGACACAACCAATTTTTTCAGTTTTTTTATGCAATTGAAATAAAAAAATATTATTTACCCAATATCCTCTTTCAATTTTATATTTTAAAATATCCTATTTTTAGACATTCTTATGAAATTATTGTAGGCTAAAATGATTTCTATATAGGTATAATATATAGAAATCGGCTAAATCTTAAATTTTAACCTTATACACTATTGTATAGAAATTGGCCAAAACTTGCACGATTTCTATATTGTTCCAAAGCGTAAGGAAATCGTGCAAAGCTGACACAATTTCAATGCAAGCCAGCACATTTCTCTTAGGAATTATGAATGCCATAGGTTCTCTCATTTACTTTCGCAATTATTTCACATTTGTCAGTGATACATTTTCATGAGTTTCTCCATGTATTGGCTATTTTACCACATCATCATTTATTGCCACTCTATTGTTTGAGCTATGTAATTAAGAAGTGAAGGTTGAGCATAAATTAAAAGAGCCTATCTGTATCTTTGATTCTATTTTAGTCATTCACATATTATATACTATTTTTTCCCTATATATACGTAATGGAGGACATGGCCTCTACGACCATATCATATTACTACTAATGACTGTGTGTTTGGTATTTCAGCTTAATCTAAAAACATTTAATAAAAATATTTCCCAAAAAAACATTTTCTAAAGAATTAGTAGTTGAAATTATTTAATAAAGTTTTTTTTTTAGTTTTATATAATGAATATTTTATTTTATTTTATTTGTAAAAACACCATTTAAGTTTGTTTCTGATGTATGAAAAAACACAGTTTACGTTTAATTTTTTAACAAGTTATTTTAGGACACTTTTTAACTAAATCATGTCCTGTGCTAATAATGGCATCTCATCGGAAACCAAGTTGTATTTAAGCAGATTTATTTTGCATATCTATGTGATCTGATCCTCTGGCTCCAAAAGACAAAGTAGATGGTGGTCTCGTTGAAATCGTATAAGTCTTGGCCGATTTCGATACAATGGTGCATAGTGTTGAAATCATGCAAGGTTTGGCTGATTTCCATACGTTATACTTACATGAAAACTGTTTTAAATTGCAACGATTTCACAATAGTACCTGAAAACAAGATATTTTAAAAAAATAAAGTTGAAAAAAGACATTTGGGTATATAATTTTTTTTTAATTTTATTTTAGTAAAAAAACCCTATTTTTTTCTAAGGCCATCAAACGAGTTGATTTAGCCCGATTAGGCCCCATCCATTTCAACTCACAAAATAAATAGGCTAATAGGGCCATTGGCCACATTTTGGCATCCTGACCAATTTAAAATCAGTTTGTAGTTTTAAACGGGTCAGTCCATTTATTTTTTATGTTTTTATTTTTTAGATTTTTAAAAATGATTTTTAATTAAAAAATTGATTTTAATTAAAAAGAGATGAAAAATTTTACTTCTTATTTAAAAAAGTATAAATATTATAAATTTGATTACTAAATTATATTTTTCATTCTAAATTAAGGTCTATTTTCTAAAAAAGAGAAAAGAAATGCATGAATTGATCCATTTAATCAACAAATTTAACAAGTTAAATTAAAAATAAATTAATTTAAATAAATTATTATTTTTTAAACCCAACTCATCTACTTTTTACGAATAAATAGATCAGCTCACCAGATTTGGCTCATTGTGACAGCTCTATTTTTCTTCCTTTTTCACTTCTCCTCGGCGCTGCGCAGCACACATTCTCGCTCTATTACACTTTGTTTATTGTGGCTTGCTAAAAAGCCTTTTCTTTCTCTTTTTGACAAAAAAAATAAAAACCTTGTGGACCCCACTAATTGGGATGCCCACGTGACAGAAATTTACCGAGGACTTACACCAGGAATATATAAGTAATTTTCTGACTTCAGCGGAGCCACCAACGACAGCAGGGGCATATTGCATGGCACATGCAGATTGTCGTTCGCTTCCCTTATGATCGGGGCTGGCTCTTTCGGTGGAATATTTGTAAGTTTTAATTTTAATTTTTAATTTTTTAAACACATGTATATAATTTCATTAGACCCTTTCAAAAAAAAATTTTCTTAACTTTTGTAAATTCTTTACTTAATTAAGTATTTAAATACTGCAAATAAATAATGTGTTATATATATATATATATATATATATATATATATATATATTCTTTTTCTTTGTATAAAATTAACTATTAAGTATTTGTCCCTCTCATAAAAAATATATAGCTCTATCTCCACTTATAATTATATATACCTGAGGGGAACTATTGTAATGTGATCACTTGCCCAATTTTTTGTATTTAGAATTTAACATCTCTATATTTATATAACCTTATTTTATTTTTATCTTTATCTCGCACTAAAATTTTTTATGATTTTATATATGATAAATTTTAATTAAAAAGGCAAATAAAGAAACAGAAAAATAAGATTAAGGAATTGAATCCAACAAACCAAACTTTAATTCTCTGCTCCTTCTTTACATCAATTCGAAATGGAAAGGGCGATAAATGTAAATTAACAAATCTGGAATATTCGGGTTTGTGACTATAAATGAGTCCTCTCCTCTCTTTCCAATAGGCCAATTCATTTTTCTTGTTAGCTTTTCTTCTCCTCTATTTAGCTTTAATCTCTTCTCATCGATCAATCATCAATGGGCAGCTGCTGGTCAAAAAATGAAACCGACAAAGTCCTCTGTCCCAACAATGCTTCTACTTCAAGAATTGATCCTCAAACTTCATCAACCACCCAGCAATGCCCACCCATGATAACCCCTACCCTAAAGAACATTGTTTGTCCAAGGTCTAACCATCCTTCTAACTCTAAGGACTCCAGTGCTTCCACTTCTGCACCTAAAGGAACCCCATTACCCACTATTCAGAAGGTCTTTGCGCGCAGAGCTGGAGGTGCAAAATGACCACATCTTGTCCACATGCACCATTCAAGTTTATCCTCTTCATCTCATCTCTTAGTTTTTCGTTTTCTTTCTTTCTTTCTTTCTTTCTTTCTTTTTCCCTATTCCTATAGCGCCTTGCAGATTCATCCTCTTCATGTCATCTCTTACTTTTCTTTAATTTTTTTTCTTTTTTTCCTATCACTGTGCAGTATATGCCGCAAGCACCACTATGGATGTTAATGTTGTAGTATGCAGTGTGTGCTTTCATGTTCCTTTTGTCATGTTATATTGATATTGATGTGAAGTGCTTCGTGTCTTTGTTGTATACAACCCTACATGCATTAGTTTTGCTTTCACTTTACTCCACTTGCAAAATTTAGCCTTTACGCGCGTACCACGGACACGACCCTCTATAAATGGCCACACGTGCAACAAAATATGAAATATTGGTTTTGTTTTTCTTAGTCGCCGGTCATGACTGCAAAGACTAGCTATCGGGTTGGCTATAACCAGAATGCTAATAGCCTGTTTGATCTTAATTTTATAGAATTAATTTTTGATAGAATAAATTTTACTAGAATTGATTTTGAAGTAAAGTGATTTATATTTAATTATTTTTTTAAAAATAATTCTGATAAAATATAAAAAATTTTTTATTTCTTTCAGAATCATTTTTAAAGACAAGAATTAATTTTAATTTTTAAAAATTAAATAATATAAAAAATTGATAAAATCAATTTTAAGGGATCAAAATCAATTCTAGCACTCTAAAATATGGATCCAAACATGCTATAGGTCCTATATATTAAAATGTTTTCAATGGAATCAGTTTGATTGATTTTGTGACAATACTTTACCTTTTTCCGTTTCGCGTAAGAGTATCGTTATGGATATACACTGTAATTTTTTAGACACTACTAGAATTACAATGAACAAAAAATTACATGTAAATAATTGATGATTTCAATTAAATTAATTGCCGATATATTTGTTTACGAAAGATATGATAAATTAAAGTTAAAACTGATTATTTGTATATTAATTCTTAAAATTTTCAATAATATCTAAAATTATAAGAAAAAAATAATTTCCCTTCGCCTAATTATACGTCTTAATTGTGCCCCTCACATGTGCAATGTTAATATTATCTCCATTTAAAATAACTGTCAAATTTTAAATAGATACATGAATAAAGGAAATATTAAAAAATCTCAATATTAAATAAATTTAAGTATATTTTATATAAGTATTCTTATTATTTCATTTTTTCTCTTTCTTTATTTCTTTCTACTTATTCTCTCCTTTATTTAGTAGGGTATAATAAGAAAAAAAATTAATAATTTTTATATTTTTTAAAAAAATAATTATTTATAAAAAAATAAAATTTTAAAAGTACACAATTGTTTTAAAATAGAAAGAGTATATTATTATTATTATTATTGAATTGGATGTTATTTATTAAGAAATAGGGGAATCCAGGCTACAAGACAAATAAGAGCAGGTGGGTTACCCACCCATAGTTTCCAAGCACGAACTTACAATCAAATAACAAATAAAACCCAGCTAGCAAAAAGACAAATTAAGAGTCTCTACCTCAGAATGTCTCCAGAATGGGAGCGGTCTCGATCTTGATGGTCTTCCTTTATAGTATGAGTTTTGCTAATCAATGTCCTAAGACATTAGTTAAGAATTTCAAAAAAGAATTTTTCAAATTTTTACTATTTTTAATATATTAAAATTTAGTTTTCACTTCTTCAATACAAATTTTAATTTTTCGTTTTGAATCCTTACGGCATTAATTAGATAAACCTTTTATAGTATATACTTTCATACATCCAGAGCATCACCTTCCAGTTCAATCTTTTCTAGGCCAGGGTCCCAGGCAAATATTAATCCAGTTCGAGCTGCATAAATTCACCACGACACGACGTTGGGTTCAACAATCCCACTTAAATCTTTGACTCCTTGCTGGCAGAGACTGTCCCCTGCTGTTCCTTATTATAGGTTCTCTCAGATGAAAAAGATACGCAAATTCTACATTCACTTTTGTAAACCCATCTCTAACCTTTTCCCACCTGTGTATTAATTACTTAGTTATGAAGTCCCTCAAAACATTCCGCCAGTACTCATGGGTTCACGTGGTTGGTCGAAGTATTACTCGATTTTGTTTGGTATTATTGTAATTTTTTTAGAGTTATTGTGCTCTTTAAATTCTTTAAAAATTATTTTTAAAGAGTCATAATAATATTATTTAATAAAATAATATAAAAATTATTTTTTACTAACAAAAGTCACAAAAATTATTTTTAATAAAATTATTTTCAAAATTTAAAATAATTATAATCGACACAAATATAAAAAGAGTATTTTTTATTTTTATTGTCATTAAATAGAATAAGTTTATATTAATCTTTTAAATTTTAAATAACATAAGTTAATTCTACAAAGTATCTTATAAAAACTTTTATGAGTACTCCTGACTTTTAAAGATCAAGAGCAAAAGCACTCTAATTTTTTTATTTATCAAACAAAAAAATTGATTTATATGTTTTATAAATAAAAATAACCTTTAAAAATACTATCAAGTGCGATCTTATGGTTATTATTATTATTATTATTATTATTATTATTATTATTGTTTTGATTGAGGTCATGAAATTCAGGTAAGACCAAGCACAAGCGCGCAGTGGGAATTCTAGGAGGATGGGAACAGCGGATTGCTCCAGATCTTGCAGTAAGCATGCATGTTACTGGAGTTTCATTTTTAATTGATTTGTTTGTCGGATTTCCCCTAACCCTAAGGGACAAATTAGTACTTGATTTGTTCATAGTCAAAGTTCAGCGCTATAATTAATTCCAGTTCCAGTTCAGAGCAATACTTTATTCCACGTAATATAATGGCTTCACCCACGGCAAAAGTATAATTTGAGAATTCAGAAACCTTTCCTTTATTTGGTTGATTTTTTACCCTCTCCATTTCATAATAGGTGTTGTTTTAAGATAACAATAATAATATTAAGATTAGAGAAAAATTTAATAACCTTATTTCTTATAAAAAATTTAAAAGATTGAATTACCTATTAACTTATTCAATATTATTTTAAAATCACATTTGTACTAATTTGAGAAGAAAGAATTATATTAAACCAACAAGGGAAGTGATTAAAAAGAAAAAAAAATTCATATATAAATGTTAAAGAATTTTTTAAGTAAAATAATTAATAGAAACAAAAATAAAGTTGTTATAAAAATAATTATTTCTCTATTAAAATTATAAAACATGTGATATGGAATAAAAATTGTCGAAACAACACTTATGATAAAATGAAGAGAATAGGTAGATGCTCTCAAAGTAAAATAAAAAGAAAAAAAGGGGAAATATTATTTTATATCTTAACATCTCAATTTTGTGAACTATTACAATCCTTTACTTTCATTAAATTTTTAATATAATAATCAAAACAACATTTTTTTTTTTGTAAAAGATCATTTAAAAAGTTCTTGTCTTTTTTCATTTAAAAAAGAGTTCTTGTCTTGTTTATTTTTGGGATTAAAAAATTCTTGTCTTTTTATTTTTGTCAATGTATGCACATCTTCACAGAAAGTGAGGAGGATTCATGTACTATAAATCAAATTTTATTTAAAATTGAATTCAGATGCAGTTAGTGATAGACTAACAAATCAATCACTAAAGTAACACCACAATTGCATAAAATTTCTTGTCTTAGAAACATATCCATGAAATAGTTAAACAGATATCCCAAAAAGCAGCACTCTAAGATTTCACCGTATTGGGCCACAAGGCCACAATATTGGGAGTGTGGGCCGTTCACGAAAACTCCCTTTGCTAGACCCACCCCTTCTGCAATATCAAAGAGGTTTGTACCCCAAAAAAAAGATGCAAGAGGCGGCATTGACAAGAATGACCAGAAAAAGAAAAGCGCATTGATAAGCAAGGACCCAAAAATAACCCCAACAAAAAAAAAAAATCAGAGCATTGACAAGCTGATACATAATGTTCCTGCAGGATTTTCTCTAGCTAATAAAATTTCTTGCAGACTAATGCGAAGTTCCTCTCATTAAATTTTAACTAAGTAAACTAACAATGGCAAGAGATCCATTCTCTTATTTGAGCTCCCTTACATAGACAATTGATAATTAGTTCTCACTTACCATGCATTTGTGTGGACAAAGTCAGACCCTCTATAGGTCTTCCATTTTTGACACTTCAATGCATGGAGATCCACACAATGTTAATTTTTCCAATGCTTCGCACATACTAAAAGATGGCAGCGGAAGTTCATGTAATATTAATGCTTCCATGCCCTTCAAGCGGAATTCCTTATAATGAAATAAACATATGTTAATCCAGAGTTTCTTTTATTTGGACAATAATATTTACTTATTTTTTATTATTTATTTTTACACCACTTCTATTTTAACTTTTTTTATCTTTAAAATATTTTCACATTCAAACATTGTTGTAATTAAGAGCTCCTTCCAACAATTATTTTTTCTTGAATTTGAACCTCTATTTTAGATAATAAAACATGAAAAGTACACATTGTATAATTCACTTTTATCTTTCTTTTTTTTCGAAAGTATTGGTGCAAGAAAAAGTTTAAAAAATAGTATGAGATCATCTTTCTTCACTTAGTACATGTTTGGTAACATCCAAAAATAGCTTTTCTTTTTAGCAAAAAAGCCATTTTGAAACAATCTATCATATTTGGTAAAATTCTGAAAATAGATTACAATTAAAATTTGATAATTTTAAACTGAAAAATAGCCTATAAATATAAGTAACATTTTGGAGCTTAAAATTATAAGTAGAAGCTGATTATTTCAAAATTATTATATTTTTATCAAATTGACCTTAAGTATCTAATATTATATAATATAAATAATCATTTCTTATCTTTTTTAGTAATTTTACCATGGAAAAGTAACATTTTTCATACAATCCAAATAACACAGATTATCTTAAAATTACATTTTAATCAAAGTATCTGAATATAAATTAATTATCATATAATCGATTATATAAAAAGTGATTATATAAATAAGTAATTATTAAAATAAGAGCAAAATACACTTAATACCCGTATTGGATTTTTTTTTAGGGGAAAAACACTTTTTAAGTGTTTTTTGTTTATATAAAGTACTTTTATATGTTTTAAAAAAATATGTTTGGATTCGACTTTAGGAAGAAAAAACAAACATTACTTGTAGCAAAAAATTAATTTACCATTTTTTTGAAAGTCAATAATACCTAACTTTTAAAGAAACATATGTGATTTTTAATGATAATTTTGAGTATATTTATTTGTGCTTCTAGTACAAAAATGTATTTTTTTCCCAAAATTTTTCAAAAAATTACTTATAAAATTTTAATATTATTTGTTTGTGCTTCTCTAAAAAAGTATAAGCAAAAAATAATTAATTTTTAACTTTTTTAAAAAATTGATAGGGAATTACTTCTCCCAAAAAAAGCAGTAAAAAAAAAGAATTTTATTTTTTAAATTTAAGTACTACTACCTTTTCAATAAAAAATATTACTCCTTTTTATTCTCGTTCTCTCTCTCTCTCTCTCTCTCTCTCTCTCTCTCTCTCTCCATCTCCTTAATTATAATTTTATCAAAAAAATACTTCTATATTTATCACATTCAAATAATTTAACAACATCTAATTTTAATAAAAAAATATTTGTACAATTATACATTTAAATGCAAAACATCTTTCTTCTTCTGCTTCTAATTATATTTCTACTTTGTATTTGAAGAAGTACTTCTCTTAAAATCTTAATTAAATAGACCTTTTATTAAAAATTACTGCTGCTTTTACTTTTATTTTTGGAAGCTATATATTAATAATTTAAAAAAAGTGACAAATTATTTTTTTTACAAAGTACAAAGCACTTACAAAAAATGATTTTTTCTCTAGACCTTTTTTTTTAGTAAAGCATTATTTTTTAGAAAAAATTATTTTATTTTTTGATAAATTATCTGAAAAGTACTTTTAATGACTAAAAGTACTAATATATTTGAATACAAAAGAACAAAGTACTTCTTTTATAGTTAAATTACCAAAAAAAAAATCAAAAAGAGAAAAGAGAACTAACGTTTGATAACGGATAAGAAGAGAATGATATATATTATAATTTTGAATAAAAATAAATGATATTTATAAAATATAATTTTTTAAAAATCACTTCTACCTATAATTTTTTTAGAAGTTAGGTATTTCTAACTATAGAAAAAAATCATAAATTGATTTTTTTTCTTAGAAGCACTTTTTATAAAAGTAATTCTTTTAAAAAAAGGTGTCTTTTCAAAAAAGTCAATCCAAACAAGCTTTAAAAAAATTATAAAAAGCACTTTAAAAGGGAAAAGCTTCTAAAAAAAAATAATTAATCTAAACACACTCTTAATATATTCAGATAGAGTGTATATTTTCTGAATAAATAGGATAAAGTATTATTTTTTGATACTTCAAAAGTGTTAAATATATTTTACTATTAAAATAATTTTAATCTTATAATTTTTCCAAACACACACTTATTGCGGCTGCGGGAACTTAAGTAGTCTTCATTCTCTCCATCAAATAACATGGACTTTCACGCACTTAAAGTGGGTCACCATGGTTATTTTTAGTGTATTTTTATATATTTTTTTAAACATAAAACTAATTATCTTCATATTCCATTGAATTTATATAGAAGAAGCTCTTTTTAGATATTTTTTAACACATAATTTGAATTCAAAACAACATACTTTATAATCAAATTAATAGACATAAGTTAATCCAAAGTTTTTTTCTGGACAATAATAGTTATACATATTTTGTTAGATTTAATTTTGACATACTATCAGTATAAAATAATTTTATATAGATATTAAATCATATATTACTATATTAGTAAAAGTGTTTAACTTAACTATCTATTACTTTAAAAATTTTACAAATAAAAATATTTAGATAATAGTATAAAACTCTTTTCTATTAATAATATATTAAAATTAAACCTTTTTTTATTTATTTTTACACCACTTCTATTTTATATAATGAGACATCGGAAGTACACTTTGTAATATAATTCAATATTTTTCTTTCCAAGAGTATTGGTGCAAGAAAAAGTGTAAACAATAGAATGAGATCATCTTTCTTCGCCTACTGCCGAGGCGGGGACCTAGAGTCTTCATTTTTTAATTTTTGGTCGCTTGGGAGGGGGCTTTTTTACTCTTTTAAAATAAAAAAAAAATATTATTTATATATATATACACCGTTTCAACATTATTTTCGAAAATATTCTTTATTTCTGGATTGTAGATAAATCGATTTAGATTATATTGATTTATTAATGGATACCAATACAAGAGAATCGATTTAAGCTGAATTAATTTATACACTGTTTATCAAACAGTGTATAAAATGATTTTACTCAAATCAATTTATATACTATTCATATGAACAATATATAAATTTGATTTATTGATAATAAAATAAAATTTATAAATTATTTATTTTATTAATTTAAAATTAGAATAAGATAATTAATAATTTAAGTTAATAAATTTTTATAATGATAATTAATTAAAAAACTGTAAATAATTTTTTAAATTTAATTAGTATTAATTTTAATATTTTAGTCTCAATATTATTTTTTTAGTGAAAAAATTTAGATATTTGAGTTACTATTAAGTTAGCTTAGGATATATTTGTTTGATATGGACTTTTGGCATACATCACAGAATTGCATATTATTTTAGAAAAAGAAATCATTAATGATTTACTTGATATAATATGATTTAAAGGTATATAATTTATAAAAATGATAAAATATACATATGTATTTTTTTAGTTAAAGTTATGCAATATTATTATAATTTTTGCATAAAAACTAAAAATTAGTTAACTTTTTTATTAATGTTATTTTGATACTAATTATTGTATAATTTATTTTTACTTTCCGAAATTTTATTTTACATTTTTCTAATTTTGTTGACTTGCTCAACGATTTCTGTAAGAACTTACAAAAAATCAAAAACAAGAATAAAAAGGAAGAAAAAAAGTGGAAATAGAATAATAAGAACAAAAGTAAATCAGGTGATAAAAAAGAAGAGTAGGAAGGTATTTTTCACTTTATTAGGTGTCATCCCTTCTACAAAATATATACATACCTTTAGAAATATGCAATCTTATTTTATCCTTGAACTTGGAGAAAAGTATAAAAGAATGAAGAAAACAAAGTATATATCTAGTGTATAAATTTTATTAAACAAAGTATATAAATTTTATTTTATTATAAATAAATCAAATTTATACACAGTATATAAATCGATTGGATTATACACTGTGTATAAATTTGATTTATTTATAATATAATAAAATTTATAAATTATTTATTTTATTAATTTAGAATTAGAATAAAATAATTAATAATATAAGTTAATAAATTTTTATAATGATAATTAATTAAAAAATTATAAATAATTTTTAATTTAATTATTATTACTTTTAATATTTTAGTCTCAATTTTATTTTTTAGTAAAAAAAATTTAGATATTTTAGTTACTATTAATTAGCTTAGGATATATTTGCGTGATATGAATTTTTAGCATGCATCACAAAATTGCATAAATTGTAACCCTTACTGTAAAGCAATATTTTAGAGTATGATGATGCACTATCGAATCAGGACGACCGCCGCTCAAAATTAGGAATCTTTGATATATATCAAAAACCCACATCACGTAAATATATCCTAACCTAATTTATTGCTAACTTAAATATCTAAAATTTTTCACTAAAAAAAATTGAGACTAAAATATTAAAATTAATAATAATTAAATGAAAACAATTATTTACAAATTTTTAATTAATTATTATTATAAAAATTTATTAACATAAATTATTAATTATCTTATTCTAATTCTAAATTAATAAAACAAATAACTAATAAATTTTATTTTATTATAAATAAATTAAATTTATATATTGTTTATATGAACAATATATAAATCAATTTCAATGAAATTGATTTATGCATAAATCAATTTAGTTTAAATTGATTTTCTTATATAGGTACCGTTGATAAATCGATGCCACATAAATCAATTTATCCACAATCTAGAAAAATATGTATATACATAAACAATATTTTTTTATTTTAAAAGAGTAAAAAAGTCATAATTATTTCTCTTTATTTTTTAATTTTTATTAATAGCTTATTCTCATTATTCTTTCCTTTTGCTTTTTTAATTAAAATATTTACAATTGAAATAAAAAAAAAAAAGCCAAAGAGGTCTAGGAAACGGATAATTGACAGATCGATTTTCATTGTCTATTAAAATATTAAAATGTACAATTATTTTTTATTGCCTATAAATCGATTTAATTCAAATCGATTTATATATTATTCACTTAAATGATGTATAAATCGATTTGTATATATCATTTAAGTGAATAGTATATAATTTGATTTGTATTAGATCGATTTTTATATTCCTGTAAAAATTTTGAGTAGTGATAATTTAATGTAACATAAATTGATTTATCAACAATTTAATAAATTATGATATTTTAAAAAAATATTAAAATGATGTATTTAAGTAAATAATATATTTTTTATTTTATATATGAGAAAAAAAACCCTTGGGAGGGAGTCTCAATTCTCTCTCCATCAAGAACATGGATTTTTATGCACGAGAAGTGGGTCACCTGGGCATCGATTTAAACAAGGGTCGCGAAAATGTACTTTTCTGTCTCTTGCGGTTCTACGGAAGGAAGTAAACTCCTTGCTCGGTTCACTTTTATTACCGACCGAAAGCTGGACTTTGCCAACATACTTATAAAATGTGCGAGTATAGATATTCTCACACTTTAAACCTTTAATTTATTATTATAAAAACAAATTTTGATTTCTAAAAAAACATCTAGTTTTGTTGCCTTTTTAATGATTTAATTTTTGTATATATATATATATATAACCATGTATTATCATATTATTAAAATATTTTACTCTTAAGATAACAACTATAAAAGTCAAATATCTTATATGATTTATTATCTGTATGAAAAATTTATATTAATAATATATCAATTAATTTTTTAATAAATCTATAAATTTGTCTTTGACAAAAATATCACTAGACAAATTTGTCCACGAGTAAGAAAAACTTATCCCGAGGTCCTTGACCATAACAATTGTGAGATAAGCTAGTCTTTCAATTAATTCAAAGCTCTTAAAGTTAACGGAATTATACATGCATCACGTTAGTGCCTATTTGGTTATACTTTTAAGAGGTCCAAAAAGCCTTTTATTAAAATAAAAATGAAAATATACAGTAAGTAATATGTTTGATATATAAAGGCCTTTTTTTAAAAGGCATTTAAAAATTTTAAAAAATCTTTTGGAAGAGGTATCCTTAATATTATTTTTCATTCTAAAAAAAGATATTTTGAAAATGAATCTTATTATTACTCTCACATCAATAACCAAAAGTCATTTTACTTTATCCTATCCAAATAAAATTCATTCTTTTAAACTTACTTTTGATATTCAAACCAGGCAAAAATTATTTTTTAAAAGTAATTCTTTTAAAAAGTCATCTAAAAAGACTTTCTTCTAAAAATTAGACTAAATAGACCCTTAATCATCTAAGGTGGCATATTATCTTCCAGTAGAGCTATCAAAGTAGGCCAACTCGGCTCGCCTTGGTTGGCTCACAAAAAAAAAAATATTAGAAAAATAAAAAAATCTTACAATTAATTAAAAAATATCAAAAAAAGGTTAAAAATTAAATGGATTATATATACACTAATATTAGAAACTTTGATTGTACAAAAACTAAAAGAGATTATGCAAAACAAAGGGAATAATATACAAAATTCAACACAACAAGCAAAAGTTCACCAAAATAGTAATGATTAATAATCTAAAATTCTATCAAGTAGTGGTTAAGATTAGTTAAACATAACAATTAAGCAACCTCATGAGGTATTATATACTATATATCATAGAGTGTAGTTATTACTTGTTAGTATTATCCATCAATTGTAACTTTTTAAAAAAAAATATATAAAAAAAATGGGCTAACTCACTTCCAACCCGATCCAAATCCACTTAACCCACGGGGGCTATATGGATTGGGTCAAATTGACATACTTTTATATGAGCTGAAATTTTGCTGACTCAACCCACCATTTTGGTGGGTCAAGCCGGGCCGACTCGCGGGTTGCAGCCCACTTCGACGATTCTATCTTTTGCCATGGCTAAAAACGATGTCGTTTTGGTTGAGACTAAGGAATGAATTTGCCCGTTTTTCTCCGGTTACCTTCACCTTTACCACCACCCTATTGGAGGACCACGCATATTGGAGGCAATCTATTTTTGTTTTTCATGTCACGGATATAAGTTCTAGCAAATTGATTTCCTATATCCTTATTAAACATGCCTATGAAAATGTTTAGACAGAAGCCATGCTTGGATTTTGAATCAGTATAAATTGGGATAAGTTAGGCTCCCTCAAATTTTAATTTATGTTAGTTTAATTTCAAATATCTTTGAGCATTTAAATTCATCAAAAGTACGTCAGCAAGGGCCTTCGGCTATTGTCTATTGATTTATTCATTTTATTGTGATACATTTAGACAGAAAGTCAAGGAATCATAATTATGGGTGGTTCATGTGCTTGAGATGCCCATGATATGGAGACCGCTCATGATCCAAACCACAAGTAAACTTTTTATTATGTTATGTTAATCTCCACACTTTTATATAGAGGTTAGTAAGTTTCACATTTTCTTTTGGATACAAAACCCACTTTTTTCTCTCATACATTCACTACAAAAAAAAAAATATCGATTAACCACATTTGAAAATGTCAATTAGCCACAACGCTATTACATGTATAGGAGACATATCAATTAGCCACACTTTCAACTTTCATTTAACTACAGTTATAAAGTGTGGTTAATGTCTTTTATTTAGCCACATACTCCATTTTCATATAACAACACTATCAACTAATGTTACTTTTATGTTATTTTTTTTTATAATTAGCTCCTAAATAGTTGATTAACCTGCTTCCTAACAAATAGGGTGAGCATGGTTCAATTGACATGAAAAATTTTACCGAGCTAATTTAAAACTGATTCAACAATTCTAAATTGGTTTTTGCTTATTTTCAAATTAGCTCAAAACTATTTAACATCCACTCTAAGCTTATATCCAAAACCATAGAAAAAGATTTCTTTGTATCAACCAAAGTAATAGGTAAACACATGGCACACATCTAAACAACATCCAATAATTGAAAATAAATCCTACACAATACAAAAAGAAAGAATACTTCCAAACAAACTAAGACAAGTACACTAATTTTAAAACTAAAACTGAAAATTCAAATAAATCTAAATTATCCAAAGATATGGTCAATCTGGCCAAATTACTGGACATTTTATCATAGTAACTTTCATTAACAGTAATCTCATGTCCTTTGTTCCCTTCCTGTGAATTTTCACCTAAAAGCAAGTCATATCACAAACATTATATCTTATCAAAGCTGTAAAATTGTGAATTATATGTAAATCATATAGAGATTGAGAAACAACAGAGGAATCTCATAATATTAGAAAATTGTAATTTTATGATATTTATGTGATTTACATGTAATTCATGATTTTACAAAGAATATTAACTCCTATATTTGGCTAAGTTTGTAATTTTATGATGAGTTTATTGGTATGCATTGACAGTGTAAAATAGTTTTACATTGTTAACGAATAGAAATAGGGAAAAGTGAGAAATCATGATAGATCCCTCATTATAATGGGTGATTATTTGTATGAGTTGGCACTTTCCACTATTTCTATTGGCTAACAGTGTAAATGTATTTAAATTAAATTCTTTTATGATATCTATATTAATTGCTCCATTTTATTTTTTTCTCTCTCTTAATTAATATTCTCTATCAACTATTTTACTCTACTTAAATTATATTATTACTTTTTTCAATATATATAAGTGATTAAAAATTGAAATAATATTATTATATGTTAAATATAATATATTTAATACTAACTCATAATAAAATATTAACATTAAAATTTAATTAATATTAAAGAATTCACGTAATATATTTAGTGCTAATTCACCTTTTTTTAAGGACAGGAATTCACATTTTAAATATTACTTGAATTGATACTAGTTTTTATCTTATGTGTTTCTTGAATGTCTCTCATGAAGAATTATGTTAATTATATTACTTGAATGTCTCTTTAAAAGATAACATGAGTTTTCATGAATGAAATACCATGCATGAAACATTCTACAAGTATATGATTATTATGGTGAAAACAACATAAAACGGTTCTGAATATTTTACCAATATTGGATTATAAGTGTTTTCTAAAAAAGAATGAACAAAAGTTAATATTTATTTCGTTTTATTAATTGGTTATGGAGAGAGAATTTTAATTAGAAGAGGGAAAAAATTAAAGGTAGTAATTAATGTGGATTAGGTAAATTACAAATATACCCATCATTACAAGTTGATTAAGAAAAAGAGGGAGTGTTTTTTTTTTCCAAAAAGAAATATGGAGTTTGCTAACCTCTACATAAGGTGTAAAGATTAACAATTCCTTATATTAGATCATCCATATCCATTTAATTATTTCTCAAATGAGTGAAAAGGTATTGAGCTAACCCTAATATTATTTTTTCAAAAACCTAATATATATATATATATATATATTATGTGTGTGTGTGTGAAAGTTTTTCTCTCTACATTATTCATTTAATTAATTATTTTTCAAATGCGAGTGAAAAGGTACGAAGCTGGTCCTAATTGTCTTTTTCCTCTCTCTTTTCTCTTATGAATTTCTTTTTGTGAGTGTCACTAAGGGAAGATGTGATTCTTCTTTTTTAATGGCAACTCCACCAGCTTTTACTTTTTCTTTTTTAAGGATTCTTTTTATCTATAGGCAATAAAATTCCGAGTAAAGACTAAAATTCGAAGTTCCTCTCATTAAATTTTAATTCATTAAACAACTCACCACTATAATTAACAATGGCAAGGGTCCATTCTCTTGTTTGAGCTCCCTCACAAAGACTATTGCAACTTTGTTCGCACTTACCTTTTTTTTTTATAAAGTCAGGAGAAATTCTTAAATATTCTGATAGTGAGAAAAAGTTGTGTCAAATTCCATTTGTAACTTTGCACCTAAGTTATTGCATTAAAAATATAATAAAAAATTTCTTCATGAATAAAAATATAATAAAAATGAATGAAATAATGGCCGACAATAACAAAAATGAAATGTTGAACTATAAATAAACCAAAGCACATCTTTTTCTTACTTTTAAACACTTAAAAAATTCTCCAAAATGGCCTTTATTTAGGTCTTCCATTTATTACACTTCTATAAATATAGATCCATATACTGTTAATTATTCCATTGCTTCGCACAAACTAAAAGATGACAGAAGATGTTCTTTTAGCTTTCCATACCTTCAATCAAAGCTAGAGTTCCACTCTTCTTAATAGTACCAAGAATCTAGAAAACTTTGACATTCATGAAGTCCATTTAAATTTAGCATCTCATGAAAGCTTGTAGCAAATCACTCTCCATAGTTCGTATAATGACACCATGTGATTGAGAGAGTCCAATGCTCATCAAGCTTGATGCAATTGCGTATTTCAAGGACATTTATAGACAAAATTAATGCCAGTAAAATGTCTATGTTAAAGCGTTTGCAATAATCTTGAAAATTTGTCAAATGCTTTCGATACGGACTATCAATGACTAAGAGTGTTTACGGTGTAGTTTGGATTAGTTTTGGATTAAAAAGTCATCCAATCTAAACACTAAAATTTTTTGTGATTCGGTTTGGATTAGATGATTTACACGTTACAAACTGATCCAATCCAATTCAATTTACATCAGTTTGGATATGTGCTTTTTGCATAAATAACTTTAGACAAAACTAAAGGAATAATCTAGGAGAAAAATTAATTGAAATGGTGTTAACCCAAAAAAGTAGCACTAAACACACACAAAATACACACATATGCAAAGGACATAATCAATTTGAATTGCATAAGCAGCTTGAACATGAAAATCTAGTCTAAAAGCATGCCCTAATTATTGAGACCCATCAATTATAGCCTATGCAAAGTGTTTTTTTTTCTTGCAGCACAAATATCATTGAGAGAGAATTCTGTAGAATAAAGAAGACAAAACATAATTAAGTATGCAGCTCATTAATATAGAATTTATAGTAGTTTTTTTTTTTTCCATTATAGAATGAATTTATTGCTGTAAAAGTTCTATTAAGGTACTTCGAAAAGTCAACATTAAATGTGACAAAATAGGGAGAATACTATTCACTAACAAATATCAATTAACATAGTAAACAAACATCAATCTAAATCCAATTTTTACATTTACATTCCATTCACAATTGTCCCAAACTCACATTGCATTAAAGTAACAGACTAATAAAATGATAAATCAATAAGTTTCAGCAATACAATAATGAAGTAACTAGTTTCAGTAATACACAATGGCTCAGCAAGTCTCACTTCAACAAGAAACAACCAACATGTCTAAATCAAATAAAACTACAATTATAGCTATAATAAAACAGAATAAAGCTATTATAATACAAAACTTTAGCTATGCTAAAGTGAGCCAACAACCATGCTTGAAAGGTTCCAATTTTCAGCAGTAACACCATCACCAAAACACCAACACAACTGCATAATATTTCACAAAATGATATTAATAATAATAAAAAATGTATTTTCAAAAGAAAGTGAATAAACCAAATCAACACTTTACATGCCAGCAGTAAAGAACTATAAAGAGACATTGCAACATCTTTAAAGCTAATTAGAATAATTACTAGAATCTTCTTCATTTGGTTGGAGGTTGGAGCAAGTTCTAAAGAGTAGATATAATAATAGTTAATCCAAATAGAAAAATTACATAAAAATAGATGCAAAGGAATAAAAAATAATAAAGAATATTACCTAGTTCAAGCTTTTCAAATTCTTCCAAGCACTCTTCAAAATCCGTTGGCAATGAAATGGAACAAAACCGATTTTGTGCACAAATCAAGGCTTCAATAGTTTTTGGTGTAGGAGAGCTCTTATAATTATTAAGCACTCTACCTCTGATGCTAAAAGCAGGTTCTGAAGCAACTGTAGCCACAGGCACGGCTAAAACATTCCTAGCAATTTGACCAATAATAGGATATTCGGTACAGTTCACCTTCCACTAATTCAAAATGTCAAAACTACTGGTTGTTTTCTCTAGGCCTTCCATGAGATACAAGTCCACTTCATTTTTATTCATGTCCTTTTCAAATTCCATAGCAAATGAAGAGTTATCAGAAGCTTCACATCGAACATCTAACATTGCCATTTCATAGGAGGATTGTGTAGAATTTTGCACTTGATCATTATTAAGAAAGAGCCTATAGCTATCAAACATATCATTAAATGTCTCCTTTACTTTTCCACTAAAAAAATCAGCATCATCCTTTTCATAAAACTTTTCAAAGCTCCACTCAACAAATCGAAACTTGCATTGAGGATCAAGCACCACAGCAATAAAAATCATCATGTTCACGTTTTTAATGATTCCCCAATATTTATCATGCTTAGCTTTCATTTTTACAGCCATGCTCCTAAGCAAAGGATCTAGACTACCGATCCACTTCTTCAAAGTATGGACAATCAAACAATAATCATGAAAATATTGAGAGGAAGTCACAAATGTAGAACCTGATACTTTTTTAGTTACATCAGAAAAAATTTTCATAAACCTAACAAAGCACTTTACATTATCTCAATCCTCATTCTCTAGGATGCCACCTTGCATCATCACAAATTTAGCATCTCTCTCACTTAACCTCTTAAATGCCTTATGAAATTTCAATGCACTATAAAGCATAATGTAGATGGAATTCCATCTAGTAGGAACATCTAATTACACAAAAGAATTATCTTGAATCTTAGCCTCCTTAATGTAAGTTCAAAACCTATCCATATGACGAGAGGAAGCACGAATAAATCTAACAGCATTCCTAATTTTGTTAATTGAAGCACGCATACCTTTCAATTCATCATTCACCACAAGATTTAAAATATATGCACAACATCTAACATGCATATGTTCACCTTTTAGAGGATGTGAATTCCAATCCTTCATTCTACTTTTCAAGTAAGAGGTGGCAAGGTCATTTGAACTAGCATTATCAATTGTGATAGTGAAAATTCTAACTATCAACCAACTCAAGAGGCATTTATTTATTTTTCTACCAATTGTTTCTCCTTTATGATTCTTGATTAAACAAAAATTAAGAATCCTCTTTTGCAATTTTCAATCTTAATCAATAAAATGTGCAGTGAGAAAAAGATAATTTAGATTTTGCACAGAAATCCAACAATCAATTGTTAAACATATACTTTGATTTGAGTTCCAAAAAATAATTTTTAACTTATTTTTCTCATTCATATATAGGTTCCAACAATCCCTAGCTATTGTAATCCTTCTTGGAATATGGAGGTTGGGTTACACAACACTCATAAAATAACAGAACCCCTCTCCTTCAACAAACTTGAAAGGCAACTTATCCACAATTATCATCCTAATTAGAGCTTGCATTCAGCATTAAAACTAACAACAAACAAAGTACTACCAAACCCCCCTCCCATCTTCTTTTTTAGTAGTTGGAGAGTTAGGGTCATTTGAGTAGGATCACTTGACTGTTTAGAAAACTTTCTACACTGACTTAAGAAATGATTTTTAAGATTACTAGTACCATTCTTATGTGAATCAGCTGCATAAGTTACCCCACATCAATTACAGTTTGCTCTAGGATAAACACCATTATCATCTCTTATAAAATGATCCCAAGTCCAAGATCTAGGCTTAGCATGTTTTCTCTTACCTGAATCCTCAGCTTTTTTATTAGTAGCACCTTCTCCACCCTTCCTCTTCTTATCTCCCTTTTTGGTTGCTTTGGATCTTTCTTCCTTCTCTAAATTATTTTGTGCCTGTGGTGCCTTAGCAGGTTGAGTTGAAGACCTTACAGATTCAAGATTTATAGTCATTTGCTCACTACTTTCAACATTTTGTGTCTACAAAAAAGACATTTATATAATGGCATAAATAACTCTAAAACATAATGTAAGGAGATGAGATGAAAGAATGAAATTATACAATATATAATGTTTACCTCATACATTGGAAATAACATTGGTGATTGATTGCTGTTTCTTACTTTTAGAGAGTAAGAAACCTCAATTTGTTTTTCTAGCTATTGCAGTATGTGAATTTAAATAAAATTAACCATTATTAACAAATATAGCAAGGATAAAAATAACTTGATCGAATAAAGTTATTAACAAATATAGCAAGAATAAAAATAACTTTATCTAATTAACTTACTAATATTAATAACAAGAATAAAAATAAAATTCAGAATAACAAAGAGCCTAATATAGCAAGAACAAAAATAAAACTAACAAACAACAATAATAAAGAGAAGAACTCTATAAAAAAAAAAAAAACAAATGAGTAGTGAGCAAGTAAACTTACCAACAGCCCAAAACTGTGGAAGAAGTGAATTTGCACTGTAGCTCGATGGAGAAGAACGTCACACCATGGTCAGAGGTGAATGAAGTATGTTGCCAAATGTGGGTTTGAGGCTGAAGGTGGGCGAATTGGCATCCAAATGGTGGATGAAGTTGCGCGAACTAGAGGTTGTGCGAGTCTATGAGTGGGTTTGTGGCCAAGCCGCCGAGATGTGCGTTGTTGCTGGCAGCGTGGGCTAAAATAAAAGAGAGAAGTTGGTGGTGGTTGGGTTGTCAGGGATGGGAGCTGGGAGCTGTGGCAACTAGGTCCTTAGTTTTATTTTGAGAGAAAGAGAGGGGATGACATGAGAGTGAGAGAAATTGAAATGATGAAAAATTTTATTGAACTGAAGCAGTGAAGTAAAGTGTACTCTACTATATGTTAGTCTAATAATGAATTAGGGTTCATAATTCATTGTTTGTGATTTGAAATTCTGATTTGTTAGTGGGTTTGGGTTAGTTAGCCATGTTGGGCCTTCATTTATGGGCTGAGAAACACATGATTTTTGGAGTTTAAGTGGGTTGGGTTTGCTATATATGGAATAGTGAGTAATATATTATGTGGCTCAGTTTGGATTGGATCAGTTCCTAAAATTAGAACCAAAAATTGAACCAAATCGTGCGATTAACTGAACTAGAAAATCAAATTGGGGTGAACAAATACAAAATTGAGCAGTTTAGATCGGGTTGGATTGGATCTAAACACCCTTATCAATAACTACATATGAGGGACCCTTGGATTGGGGTGAACAAATACAAAATTGATTTTCTAGAAATATTAAAATAGCTTTATCTTTTTGTGAAGAAAAAAAATACTTTATTCTCTTGAACTACTAATCAAGTCTACTTTATTTTTTGAATTTTAAAAATATGCAAATTGACCCATAACATTTTCTAATCGTATAAATTGATTCTTTTATTAGGTTTTTCATCTATTGTTAATGGAAATAGCATATGTTTAAGAAAGTTTAACGTACCGGTGTTGCACATTAGTTTTTTGTTCAAGGACTAACGTGCACGTGACCCAAATTTTGAGAGTATAGTACACTTATTTTTATTAACAATATATGAAAATTTAATAAAAAGACTAAAGCGTATATTCATAAAAGTTCAAATATCGATTTGTACATTTTTAAAAGTTTATAAATAAAGTACACATGGTACATAATTCAGAAAAGTAATGGTTTTTTTTTTCTTTTTTATAATGAAAACACATGACTAAATAATGCTGTAAAGTATCTATATGCATTAAGACTTTTAAATTAACAAACAACAGCAAAAAAAGGTAGATTTCATTAGCTTTTTCACTTTGTTACTATCATAGCCAAATTAAAAGTTTTAAAGGATTTTCACACAATTTTCTTATTTTTAAGATACCAAATGTGTAAATTATATATATATATATATATATATATATATATATATAGAGAGAGAGAGAGAGAGAGAGAGAGAGAGAGAGTTTAATTGGTATGCACTGACAGTATAAAATAGTTTTACACTGTCAACCAATAGAAATAGGGGAAAGTGAGAATTTATGGTGGGTCCCTCATTATAATGGGTGGTTATTTGGATGAGTTGGCACTTTCCACTATTTTTTATTTATTGACAACAGAAACTATTTTACACTGTCGATGTATTAAATTAAATTATATATATATATATATATATATATATATATATATATATATACACGTGCACTTGTTAATAAAGGTAATGCCTTTCAGTCCCTGATTTATAAATCTATCAAATAAATGGTTAAAACTATCTAGTGCCTCTATAGACGTTTCCTTCTTTCTTTCTTTTTTTTTCCCCCTAATACACCTTTCGAGTACAAGATAATTGTAGAACGACGCCATGATTAGGCCAGATATACCAATCTATTGTCGCCACAAAACCAAAAAGGAAAGGCATTGCCCGATGAAATGAAAGGAAATAGAATTTTAAGTGGTTTGGTGGAAAAAAGGCCATGTCAGTAAGTCGTCTTTGTTGGATTTGGGCGTCAATGAAATTCTTTGTCGATAGCAAGTGCGTGCAAATTTAACTAGGATAAAATTACTGAGATAGGTCCCATAAAAAAACCACATGGAGATAGGAGGGTTACCAGCATTTTGGGCGATTTGGAAACCCAATTGATTTGCCTCGTCGGTTTGGTGTTACAGGGCAGAACGGTTGTTGTTAATTGGTTGGGCAGCCCAGGTAGACATTGTGGCCCACCAAATAATTTGGATTCGTCGCTGTTCTAGTTTTGGTGGGTTGAACAAAAAGTCTCATGACCAAAACAAAGGGGAAAATCTGCGTAGGGCCTCTGATCAAGACCTTGCAATTCAAACCGAATAGAACTCCGGACCCCAAACAGAAAAAGACCGAACAGCGAAGACAAAACAGGATTTTTGCATGCAGGCCTAGCATGAATGGCAAACGCCTTTGCCTCAGCACAGTGCATCCCGGGACAGAAATGGAGCGTGTTCGACTCCAGGGGCAAAGCCCGCAAGTCCCTCCTCCCTCCGCCGCCTCCCAAGGTGACCAAAAACTCATTTTTTTAAAACATTTTTTTTTACTATCGCTAAAGGAGTGTTTGTGAGCTTAATTTTAAAAAAGAATGAAGGGAAGTGATCTTTTCCCCTCTAAAATCAAAATTTATAAACTCATCCTAAGAATTTGTTCTTTTAATAACAGCAGCCCTTGACCCCCAAAAAAAAAAAGGAAGAGACAAAAAAAAAAAAAAAAGAGACAAACAGAGCAACAGATGGATAATTTAGATGTCATGTGATGAGATAGCCATCTATTTTTTTTTTTTTTGGTTGGGAATCTCAAGTATTTTTACATTTTTTTAATATAAAACAATTATATTCACATTAGGTCGAATTTACGTGGAAGACTTCAAGCATTTCCTGTACACATAATTTGAATTCAAAACAACATACATAAGGGTCCGAATTTCTTATAATCAAATAAATATATGTTAATTCAAAATTTTTCTAGACAATAATATTTACATATTTTCTATTATTTGATTATCTTAAATTCTTTGTCTAAAGATTTTAGGCATATGCATTAGTTGACATGCTAATCAGCATAACATTGTAAACGGTACTCATTCTACACACATAAAGACCCAAATCTTTTATAAATATGTGCATAATATTTTGCATAGACGTGCACATAGATTTCATTAATTACAACGTGTATATATATATATATATATATATATATATATATATATATATATATATATATATATATATATATCACTTAAATATTGCAAAAGCAATTTCGCAAGTCAAATTTTCATATATTCTATTAGGAATTCAAATTAAACACAATGGAATCATTCATGTATAGTAATCAGTCACCGGGGTGAATATGGATGATAAGGAATTTAACCACAATTTTTAGCTTTTTTTTCGGTAATTACAATGGAAAGGCTCATCTCGAACCAATCTCTTGCATTCATGGGCTGACTAATATTATTGGTGGTAGTACTAAGTGTCAATTGAAGGAACAAGCATGACCAATACTAGGCTAGCTTCTGAAATGGAGTGATATTGCTGCATGAAGAATTGGAGAAGTTTCAGTATATGAAAGATATCAAATGACATATGGTGAAGGCTTCTTTAGTCTTTGGTGTGTAGACTGCTTCTGTTTTAAAGTTTGTAGATTCACACAAGATGACAGTGATCGGGAATCTCTGATTTGGTGTTTAGTATGTTGCTACTTGCTACTAATTAGAGTTTAGATGGATGCTTCTTATCAGTAAGTTCAGATGGGGCAGTATTGTACTCAATAGTGTAAAGGAGTCCAACTGCATGTAAGTCATTGCCTTATAAGTATTGAAACGCTGCTTTAAAGTACTGGAGATGCAAATGTGGCACTCTATAGGTGGCAGAAAATTTATTTTTCTGACTCATCATGACATGGAACCAATCTGCTGTTTGGAGTTTTTAAGCATTAGTCTTTAACATAATGTTTTTGCTATACAGCTGTGGCTTGATGTTAAGGTGTTATGTGCGACTAATACTTTTTTGAGTGTTTACGATTAGTCTTTTTCTTATTTTGTTTCTAATACAGATTATGTATCACCATGTGTGAAGTTTAATTAATTTACTAGAAAAAAATAGAATTGTAATTAGGTTTGGAGTGAGCCTGCTTATGAGATCTATTGTTCCACTTTGTTTGATATCAATTAAATGCTTATTCTATACATCAGTAATATCTTCACCTAAAATTTTGAACAATGAATTTATTTGTTATTTTATTTATGCGGTCTTCATTTCATTCACTTATAATAAATGTGACACTTCATTACAATTCATATTTAAAATTCTAACATAAAGAACATTTGAAGAATTTTAAACTTAGTTTGATAGTGATTTTTGAATAGATGCTCTGTCCAAAAGAATAAGTGAATTTTTTTTATTTAGTAAATCATAATATTGGTGTGCTTTTACTTCTTGCTTAGTCAAGGATACTCTTTAGAGCCTTTATCAAGTTTTTTTTATAAGGTAATTTTTATTTTTTGAAATTTAAAAGATTAATATAACCGTACTCTTTTTAATGACATTAAAAGTAGAAAATTTTTTCTTTAATATTTATGTTAATTATAGTTATTTTAGATTTTATAAATAATTTTAGATCAAATACTATTTTTATGACTATATTACTATAACATTTTGAGAGTATCTTTTAGAGAGTGCTTGATACTCTCTCTCTCTCTCTCTCTCTCTCTCTCTCTCTCTCTCTCTCTCTCTCTCTTTTCAGTTTTATTCAGCGAACTCAGCTGGAGGCTAGAGCTAGCCTGCTTCTTTGCTCTATGACTCCCAAATTACCGTTGCAAGCAACTCCGTCGAAAGATGAAAGGTGCAATTTCTAAGGTAATATAAAATATTTACTTTTTTTACTCTAGCATTAACCTGTTTAATTTATCAGCATTGCTATTTAGTATGAACTACAGGCAACGAAACTACACAAAAAAAAATTCATCGCCAATCAAATGCATCCTTGGGGCAGAAATTACGATGGGTTAGAGAAATTTAAAAAGATAAATGACATCTAATAAAACTGTTTCTGCAATACGTATGAAAATAATTTCGTATCAAACAATATTTTCCATAATTTATATTATTGTAAATAGAGAAAATGTAGTCTATTCCTATAAGATAGTTTTAGAATAAAAAAGAGTACTTTTTTAAAATTATTTTTATCAAATAATTCCTTTAAACTTGTCATTGTCAGAAACAAACGGCGCGTTCAGCAGCGTCAGGTGGTACTAACTACTGTGAAGATGTAGTCAAGGTATTCTTCTGCGGCATTCACACGCGCCTGAAAGGAATGGCGCACGTACTTCCTTTGAAAAAACTGTTCTCAAATTCGTAATCTTGTAAGTCATGGCAAACCGACCAACGCACATATTCGTTTATGTTGAAAATACGTGACATTGACGTGTTTTTGGAATAAACAGAACACAAAGTAAACAACCAAACGTGGAGCTCGGTTTGGCTTAAAGTTTGGAGCCGAATAATAATTTTGTTGCCTCGTAATGAAGTTATATAGTATTTCAGTACAAATTCAATATATTTGATATTTTTATTTTATTAAAAATGTTTTTGAGATAAAAGTTTATTATTATTAATTGTATTTTATTTTATTTAAATAAAAATTATTTCCTTGAATTTATTTTTAATATACTAAAATTTAATATAAATAAATTTTTAAAAAAATAATCTATCTAAAATTAATTTTTTAATTAAATTTTTTAAAAATAATTCTTCTAAAATTTTTTTTCGATAAATAGGTCAAGATGCTCGACTCACCAAAACAGATGAGAAGCCAAAGCACCGCAGAAATAGAGAATTAGACCTATAGGCTTCAAAATGCAGAGAAGCCAAAGCAAAAATCCTACAAGGAGCATTTAATCTTAAGTAGAAATAAAACAACTCTGAAGGTAGCTAGCCTCCCTGACTAGATTCACTGCACCAAGATCGAATCCACACCCATCTTAAACCAAACAGACACGTAACGAGTGTTCTTACATCATGTCACATGCAAATCGCCAACAATTCCCTATCATTGTAGTGCGACGACTTTGACCATTTTCTTATTCTTTTTATACGTTTATATGACCTTATTTTATTCAAAATATTTAAAATTGCTTATAACTTTATATATAATAATTTTAATTAAGACGGTTCTAAAAGAAAAAAAACAAAATGAGATGGTAATTTGAAATGGAAAAGGTGTAAATTAACAAATCTGGGATCTTCGGTCTTTTGCTATATAAACATAGCGCTTCTCTCGTTCCAACACCCCCATTCATTTCTCTTATTAGCTTTTTCTTCTCGTCTATTAGCTTTTCTTCCCGGGAATCAATCATCAATGGACGGGTCAAAAAATCATATCAAGAGCATCCTCTGTCCTAAAAATCTTTGGCCCAACAATGCTTCTGCTAATGCAACTGGTCCTCAAACATCAACCCCCCAGCAACGCCCACCAATGAGTAACCTTAACGTGAAAGGCACTTTTCATCCAAGGTCTAGCTATCCTTCTAAAGACCCCAATGCTTCCTCTTCTACACCTAAAGGAACTCCGTCACCCACTACTCAGAAGGTCTTTGGGCGCAGAACAGGAGGTACAAAATGACCAGCATCGCTATGCACTATATGCTGCAAGCACTGCTATGGATTTTTTACTGCAGTGTGTAGGTTCATATTTCTTTTGTTTGGTGTCTCTTTTTTTTTTTTACATAAACAATAATAAAATCTAAAGTTAGAATTTCATACATATTATTCAATTTTCTTATTATTAGACTATTCTTAATAATTTTATTTTATATCTTTATTGAATACACTTGTATATTAAAAAAATCATTAAGTGTTCTTAAAGTTAAAAAAAAATTATTCTGAATTATTAATACCAAATATTTGATAAATCATTATTACCTTTAGCTTTATCTGCAATTGCTCCAGTGTTAAACATTGAATGTTTCACTCTACCAACGAATATCCCTCCGTCCATTAATTTTACGCGCGTGTCACGAACGCGACCCTATATAAAAACGGCCATGCGCCATACATTGTGTAAAATCTTGGTCTTGGTCTTCGTCGTTCTTCTCTTGAAAAATTTTCTTTACGCGCGTGTCACGAGCGGGACCTCACACAAATAGCCACACGCGCAACTGAGTCTGCAATCTCATAAATAATTGATAGTTTTAACTGGATTATTAGTAAATTTGTTCATGAAAACATATAAAAATTTTCTTCACTAAAAACATAACTGAAGTTAAAATTAATTATTTATACTTTAATTCTTAAATTTTCGAATAATATCTAAAACTATAAGGAAAATAGTCACTTCCCTTCACTACCAAAACATTATACGTCTTAGTTGTGCCGCCTACATCGTGCAACCTTTTCTTATTGTCAAATGTCCCTAAGAATGTCCCTTAATTTCCATACACTGAAAGCAACACTCTCCAATTCAACAAAAGCCAGGGTCCCACGGAATTTTACGGAAATGGGAATCCAGCTCGGAGCTGCTATAAATTCACCACGCTGGGGTCGGCAATCCCACTAAATCTTTGACTCCTTGCTCTCAGGAACTGTCTCATGTTCGTTCGTTATTTTCTTTACCCACTTATAATCATTTTTTAAAATTATAGTATATATAAATATAAAAAGATTTAGACTATTTTAATGAATTATTTCTTTTAAAAAAATTATAAAGTATTTATTATGAATAAATGAGTAAATAAGAGTAAAAAAATTAATACTACTTTAAAATTGTCAAATGACAAATAATTATGAACAAAATTTTTTTTTACAAAAAAGACAGTTATAACTTATAAGTTGACCAAAACTGTATTATGAAAAAAAAAAAAATTGGGTACTCCTAAATTGCTATATACTCTATAGATTATATTCATAATCAATAATAAGATAATATTTTAGATAAAAGTATAAGTTAATGATAATTTTCATCTTCAAATGTCACTCCATTATTGATTATAAGTACATTCTTGCATAAACATTTAAGAATTTCTCTATTACATGTGTCCTTCGTCCAATGAAAATGACATGCAAATTGCACCTTTACTTTTGCAAACCAATGTCTTATCTTTTCCCATCTGTGGATTTATCAAGTATTGCGGATGAAAATGACATGCAAATTCCACATTTACTTTTGCAAACCAATATCTAATCTTTTCCCATCTGTGGATATATGAAGTCTCGCAGATGAAAATGACATGCAAATTCCGCAGTTACTTTTGCAAGCCAATCTCCAATCTTTTCCCGTCTGTGGATTTATGAAGTCTCACAAAACATCCAGCCAGTCCTCATGGGTTCACAAGTGGTTGGTCAAAGCATTATTGTTATTATTATTATTATTATTAGTATTATTATTATTATTATTATTAGGTTTTGTTAATAAGTGTCTTTAGCGCACCTGTTACGGTTTTAAAATTCAGAAAATTTGAGATTTTTAATGTATTTATTGTATAAGAAACTTAAAAATTATTTATTTATTCAAGTAAAGCTTTTTACTTTTGAAACTTAAACAAGTGTCCTTATGGCACTTATCTGCAAAACCCTTATTATTATTATTATTATTATTAGTATGGTTGAAGATGAAATTCAGGTTTGAGCAAGCACAAGCGCGCAATGGGAATGGCGGATTGGTTCCAGATCTTGCAGTAAACATGCCTGTTACTAGAGTTTCATTATTAATTGATTTGTTTATAGTAAAAGTTCAGCGCAATAATTAATTCCAGTTCCAGCTGAAAGCAATACTTAATTCCACGTAATATAATGGCTTCACCCACGGCAAATCTATAATTTGGGAAATTCAGAAACGTTTCTTTTATTTGGTTGATTTTTTACCCTCTCCATTTCATAATAGGTGTTGTGTTTGAGATAATAATATTAAGATTGGAGAAAATTTTAATAAACTTATTATTTATAAAAAAAATTAAAAGATTGAATTAGCTATTCTTATTCAATATTATTTTAAATTCACATTTGTATTAATTTTGGAAGAAAGAATTATAACAAACTAACACAGGAAATGAGATTAAAAAAAACAAAAAGTTGCATATACAATGTTGAAGAATTTTTTTAGGTAAAATAATTAATAGAAACAAAAAAAAAGTTGGTATAAAAATATTAATTCTTTATTAAAATTATAAAACATGTCATATGGAACAAAAATTGCGAAACAACACTTATTACAAAATAGTGAGAATATGTAGATGCAATCAAAGTAAAATAAAGAGAAAAAGAAAAAGTAAATATGATTTTATATCTTGACATCTCAATTTTGTGAATTATTACAATCTTTTACTTTCATTAAATATTTAATATAATAATCAAAATAACATTTTTTTGGTTTTTGTAAAAGAGCATTTAAAAATTTCTTCTCTTTTCTCGCTTAAAAAAATTTCTCTTCTTGTCTTTTTGGAGTTAAAAATTTCTCGTCTTTTTTTTTTTTTTAAGGTCATAAAATTTCTTGTCTTAGAAACATATCCATGAAGAAGTTGAACAAATGTCCCAAAAAGCAGCTCTGAGATTTCAGCGTATTGGGCCACAAGGCCTGAGTATTGAGCCTGTGGGCCGTACACGAGGACCCCTTTGCTGGACCGACCTTTTGTACCGAAGTAAAAAGAAAAACTCCAAGAGCTGGCATTGACAGACCCAAAAAAATATATAAAGAAAAGAGCATTGACAAGCAAGGACCCAAAAAAGTAAAAAAAATCAGAGCATTGACACGCTGATACAAAAGGTTCCTGCAGGATTTTCTCTAGCTAATAAAATTTCGTGCAATGACTAATGCGAAGTTGCTCTCATTAAATTTTAACTCAATAAACATCAATGCAAGAGATCCATTCTCCTGTTTGAGCTCCCTCACAAGGGCTATTGCGAGTTAGTTCTCACTTACCATGCATTTATGCGGACAAAATCAGACCCTGTAGTCTTCCATTTATTACACTTCTAGGCGCGTAGATCCACATGTTGTTAATTTTTCCAATGCTTTGCACATACTAAAAGATGGCAGCGGATGTTCATGTAATATTAATGCTTCCATGCCCTCCAAGCCGAATTCCTTATAATCAAATAAACATACGTTAATTCAGAGTTTCTTTTATCTGGATAATAATATTTTCATATTTTTTATTATTTATTTTTACACCACTTCTTTTTTTTAAAAAAAATATTTTCATATTCAAATATTGTTACAATTAAGAGGTCCTCACAACAATTATTTTTTTCTTGGATTTGAACCTCTATTTTAGATAATAAAACAGGAAAAGTACACTTTGTATAATTCACTTTTATTTTTCTTTTTTTCGAAAGTATTGGTGCAAGAAAAGGTGTAAAAAATAGTATGAGATCATCTTTCTTCACCTATTGCGGTGGTTGGGGCTTAAGGAGTGTTCATTCTCTCCATCAAACAACATGGACTTTCATGCACGTGAAGTGGTTCAACATCGATATAAACAGGAGTCGCGAAAATATGATTCTTTTCCTTCTCTCGCGGTTCTATGGAAGGAAGTAAACTCTTTACTCGGTTCACTTTAATTACCAACCGAAAGCTGGGCTTTGTCAACATACTTATCAAATGTGATGCGAGTTCATAGTAAAGTTAATAACACAAATTTACATAAAAAGTTTAAAGTTAAATATTAATATACATAGATACATATATTACACTTCTATTGCCCATTTATTTATTTATTTATTTATTATTTAGAATTTAACATCTCTATATTTATATAACCTGGTTTTTTTCCCCTCAAACTAACATCTTCAAAATTACTTATAATTTTATATATGACAAATTTTAATTAAGAGGAAGAAGCAGAAAAATAAGATGGCATTAATTTGAAATGGAAAGGGAGCGACATTCTCTACCAAAAAGAAAGAAAGAAAGAAGGAAAGAAAGAAAGAGAGTGAAATGTAAATTAACAACTATGGAATCTTCGGGCTTGTGACTATAAATATAATGGTTGTTAAAATCTCGTCCAGAATTTAAAATCTTGATATTTAACATTTTTAAGGTACAAAAACTTGTTTAATCTTAGCTAAAATCTAATTTTGGTAAAATCTTTTCAAAAAATGTTTTATAATGTTGAAATCTTTAAAAAAGCATTTTTAAGAAACAATTTTATGTTTTCATATATTTGAGTGATTAGATTAGAATTTTATTAATTTGGCAGGTTGAGTCTCAAAATTGGATTTGGGCATGTGTTAAATTAGTCTATTAGGGCAACAAAAAAAGATCATTTTTATTGTCACAAAACATATCACAATATTACTTTCATTGACTAATGTTCTTTGTTTTATATAGGCAAGTTGTCAATCCATTGTTCAGCGCCCTTTACAGCCCATGCCACTTTACACCTCTACTTCCATTTACATTACATTATAGAACTATGTTAATTTAATACTTAAAATTGAATTGATTTTATTATTTAAGTATAACAATTTTTATACATATGTATATATTCTTAATAATACGTAAAATCTACGTTTTTATGTTTTGCTTTTACTTTATCCTCTCACATTTTTTAGTGAAAACTCACTTTTTAACAATCTTGATAAATATAGTCCTTCACTCATTCTAATTAATATATAGCCCGATTCATTTCTCTTATTAGCTTTTCCTTTTCCTCCCCTAATTAGCTTTTCTTACCGCTGATCAATCATCAATGGACAGATCAAAAAATCATATTAAGAAAATCCCTTGTCCAAACAATCTTTGGTCCAACAATGCTTCTGCTAATGCAACTAATCCTCAAACATCAACCACCCAGCAACACCCACCCATGAGTACCCTTACTCTTAAACACATTTTTTGTCCAAGGTCTAGCAATCGTTCTAAGGACCCTAGTGCTTTCCATTCTACTCTTAAAGGAACCCTATTACGCACTATTCAGAAGGCCTTTGCGTGCAGAACAGGAGGTACAAAATGACCACACCTTGTCCACATGCACGACTCTACTTCATCCTCTTCATGTCATCTCTTACTTTATCCTCTTTTTTCCCCATCGCTATGCATTATATGCTGCAAGCACCGCTATAAATGTTGTAGTGCAGTCTGTAGTTTCATGTTCCTTTTGTCATGTTATATTGAAATTGATACTGCTGTGAAGTGCTTCGTGTCTTTACTGTATACAACCCTACATGCATTAATTTTGTGTTCCCTTTCCTCTCTTGTGCCAAATTTAGCCTTTACGCGCGTGTCACGGACGCGACCCTCTATAAATGGCCACACGCGCAACTGAACAAAGTATAAAATCTTTGTTTCGGTTTTCTTCGTGTCATGCTGGCAAAGACTAGCCGTTGGGTTGGGTATAAGCAAAATGCTAAATCCTATACATGAAAATATGTTCAATGGAATCAGTGTGTTTGATTTTGTTACAATACTTTAGCTTTTTCCGTTAAACGTAAGAGTACGGTTGTGTATATATATATATATATATATATATATATATATATATATATATATATATATATGTAGGACATTATCAGAATTACAATATACAAAAAGCCACATGAAAATAATTGATAAATTCAATTGAATTATCAATAAACGCATCACAAGATTACTTAAAATTTTAATATGAAAAGGTTCATTCTCTTTAAGTAGTGCTAGAATATGCAGTCGACAACTAAAAAAGATTGCCCATTTTTTTCTTTCACTTTTCTATGCAAGTTTAAGAGAAATTTATGGTTAATAAGCGTTTATTTGGAATAATTTAAAGAGTATTAATGATTCAACTCTTAATTTTTATTTTCGGAAAAATGTTTTTTAAATTAGGTTAAAAGTATATATTTTTTATATATATTCTAATGAAAAATTAATTACACATGCTCAGAACATGAATTTTCCAAAAGCCAGAGTGTTGGGGATGGCACTATATTTGGTACGAATCCATGGTGAAAGAACAAAGTTGTGTGTTGTCTGCTGCTTTTTCACCTAGCTATAGCACTTTTGCAAACTAATTATAATATTACAACAGTTTTCAAACTATTATCCTGTCTGTGGTAGTTTTTGCGACAGTAGTTTTTTTTTTATTTTTTTTTATCTTTTTCTTTGATTTAGATGGCGTAGATTGAAGCAGCGTCACTATTGCCTCTCTGCCACCGTCTGCGAGACAAGAGAGGCGGGGCACGTGGTCAAGCAGATGGCGCAGAGTCACAGAGCGCCACCCACTAATTGCAAAACTACTCCAGCAGGTTGCGCAGGTCCACACAGCACCAAGTTGTTTGAGCACTTTAAATACCTGAGGTAGAACATGACTCCACTAGCAAAGTAACGCAACCAAGTTGTTTGAGCCCAAATGCTCTTCTGGTATCTACCATCATAATATGCCTAATATCATCTTCGCAATCCAATAGTTAATTATTTCTCGCAGCAAAGTCACCCATATTTAGGTTAAAATAGTAGCTAGTGGAAGAATCAATATATATATATATATATGATGCCACAATACTGCAAGATTTTCGGGTTACGCCCATTGTTTTTAGGAGTTTAATCTTAATACTGTATAAATGTTAATTTGTTTCTATATCATCCACTATATAATTATATATTATTATATAATTAACTTTGAAGTAATTATTATGATAGTTAAATATTTAAATAATGTGCCAATATATAATTAAATAACATTGTAAAATTTTTTTATATTAATAATATATTAAAATTAAATTCTTATTTTGAAGGCTGTTAATTTTATAATAATATATTATGATTTATTTTGAAAATAAAAAATACAAAACATATATAAATATTTACCCATTGCCTTAATTAAATTTTTATTCTCCTTCGGTTGTTAAATTCTTACTAATTTATTTATTTTTAATCTATGTATCTATCTATTATTATTATCATCCGATGTAAGAATTCTTTATAAGAAAATTTACTAGATATACACTAGGATTTTAGAACATCAAATAAATGTAGGATTCATTCGGTATTCTAAATTCCTATTATAAATCTAGTAAATTTTCTTACATGCTTTCTTCTTATGACGTTTTTAAAATTTTTATTATTTAAATTCTTTTCAAGTATACTTGAAATTTAAAATATCGGTAGGAATTGGAAATTTTACTACAATGAAAGTATACTTATTTCTTAAATGTTTTTAAATAAACATCAAATATTCATTCTTATTTTTTATATGATATTTTTTTTTGAAATTCTTTTCAAGTTTTTTATTTAAAATTTCTAAATAACCATCGAAGTGCATTTATATTTTGTAAACTATTAATTAATAAAATAAAAAATACATATTTTGTTCAAAAATTGATCTTAAATAGAAAAAAATAAAAATGTACGTTAGTAAAGTATCTTTTAAATACTATTATTTCATATATTTAGAAATTCCTTTTGCTTATCTAAATCTTACGAGTTCTAATTATAAGAATATTTAAATGTTATTATAATTTCATTTAATTCTTTATATTTCATCAATAAAATATTTTTCTATTATACTTATACAGATTATAGTAGTTTAAGTTAGGTCTATATATATATATATATATAGTAAACAAAGACCTCATAAACAATGCCTTTAAAAAATATCAAAATTATTTTATCAAATAAAAATGAAGATATAAGGTAATAATTCTGTATTATATTGGGCTGAAGCAACTTGGCCAGCACCACTTGCTGGAGTGGTTTGGCAGCTAGTGGCTGGCGCTCTGTGGCTCTGCGCCATTTGTCACCTGTCCTGTCTCGTAGAAGATGGCAGAGAGACAATGGTGACGCTGCTCCAACTTGCGTCATCTAAATCGTACAAAAAGATAGAAACAAATTCACTGTAGCAAAAGTTAGCACAGACAAAATAATAGTTTGAAAACCGCTGAGATGCTGTGATTAGTTTGCAAAAATACTGTAGGTACGTGAAAAAGCCGTCGTCTGCTTGAAGTACCTGCTTCTGCCAGCCGTATCTGATGCGGAAGGACAAAGTTAGAAAAAGCAAAACTGAGAGTATTGCTATCACCCGATCGTGGACTTTCTCGGGATCTGAGAGCTGTCGAACGATCGGCACCGCCAATTACGTGTGCGTGGGCCCAGTTGTTTTTGGACTTCATATTCCAACACTTGTCCACTCCAGGTTCCGAATGCGGTCAAAATCATACAACTTAAGGAATAATCTTTTTATTTTTTTTATTTTTTTAATTGAGAAGTTAATGATTGGGAAGGGCTTTGTTTGGCATATCTTGCATGGCACATGCAAACTGTCATTCACTTGCCTGCGGGAAACTACTGCAGCGCGATCACTCGGGGGTTGGGACCGCTGTCCCATTTTCCTGTTCCCCTTTCCGCTTCTTTGTTCATATTTTGATAATTATAATATCATATAACATTATTTATGATTTTTCTTAAAAGTAACTTTTTCAAAATTACCTATAATATTATACATGATGAATTATTATTGGAGAAACAAATAGTTAAACAGTGTAATACAAATAAAAGAATTTTGTTCGATCACTTGCCCATTTTTCTGCCCCTTTGATCGTTTGCCCATTTTCCTTTTTTTTAATATAGAATTTAACATAGGTATGTTTATATAACATTATTTTATTTTATTTTATTTTACTTTATCAAAACAACATTTCTAAAATTACTCATAATTTATATTTAATAAATTTTAATTATGAGGATAATAAAGAAACAAAAATATGAGATAAAAGAATTGAATTTAATTAAAACAAACTTCAATTCTCTGCTTCTTCTTATTGACAAATTATTGACAAGAAAACACTTGAGGATGTTATTTAATCTTAAGAGGGGTGTCCGTTGGGTTGGGTCAACCCATGAACCCATATATTTTTACCCAACTCAACTCATAAAATATGGGTTATGTTGGATCTATTGGTTGGGTTGGATTGAAAAAATTTTAACCCATAAGATACGGTTGAATTGTAGATTTAGAAATTTTCAACCAATATAACCTAACCGACCCCATCGATTTTTTTTAGGTGTCTTAAACTTATGTGAAGATTGTATTTTTTTTTAACCCATTATGTGTAGCTTACAATAAGACTTACCTTATTTATGGTTTAAAATGATTTGTATTAAAAAGTTTCACTAACCTATGCTCTTCACATATTGGTTGACAACATCCTAATTATAAATGGAGAGAAAGTGAAATGTAAATTAAGAAATTATGCTATCCTCTAGCTCGTGACTATAAATAGAGGGACTATTTGGTTAATTAAGATTATAGGAGAAGTATTTTATTAGAAGTATAAGCAGAAATAGAAAATTATATTATATTTAAATATAATTATAAAAGTATATTTTATCAAAAAAAATTGTTAAGATATTTAAATATGACATATATAAAGTTATAATTGAGGACATGAAAAATCACATCACAAAATTAGACAAAAGAGTACTACTTGTACATAATAAATATTTTCAAAAAAATTTATAATTAATTTTTATTCTTTATTTTCAAATTAAAAATAAATTAACCAAATATATAGTCAATAAAAAATTAAAGTTAATACCAAAAATTTATATTTATAAAAATGTCCTAGATTCATAGATAAAGAGTACACACGAAGAATATAACTAGAGTAGTTTCATCAGCGAATGAGTATGAATGTATCTAAACCATTAAAAATAAATTGAATTCTCAGCAATTTTTTGATATAAATTTACCTGGAGAGTAATGGTAATACAGAATGAAATGTTTTTAGTTTAACATAAATATTTAAATTCTTATTTATTTATTTTTTATTAAATCTTAATCAGTTTTATCTTACATATATAGATAAAATATTTAAATAACCTAAAAAAGATATCACTAATAGAATTATGTTCTTTTTAAAAAATTTAAAGGCAAAGCGTAAATAATTGTCCCATTAGCCTCGCTCCTGCTGCGTTTGGGACAGCGGGGGAAATAATCAGAGGATCCAGGAATTAAAGGAAGAGGTGTATCGGACTCGGCGGACCACGCAATATATACTGGTGGTAACCATCTGCATCTTCTTCTTTTTTTCTTAAAAGAAATTATCTCATATTGTATACATTTTATTGTCATGGATAAGTTCTAGCAATTTGATTTCCTATATCCTTAACCTATGAAAATGTTTGGAGAGAATGCTTGGATTTCAAATCAACATAAATTAGTATAAGCTAGGCTCCCTCAAATTCTAATTTACGTTAGTTAATTTCAAATATACTGGAGCATTTAAATTCCTCAAAAGCATATCAGCGATGGCCCTCAGCTATTGATATGTCATATATTGTGATATATTTAGACAGATAATCAATGAATTATACTTTTGGGTGGTTCATGTGCCTGAGATGCCCATGATGTGGAGACTACTCATGATCCGAGCCACAAGTAAGATTTTTATTCCGTTTCTATAAATGTATCTGTCATTGTCTCGTGAAGACCATATATGAAAGTTTTCTATTTATTTATCTACATAGTATATACGCAAGAAAATCATTTTACAATTTAATAGTTGTATATATATATATATATATATATATATATATTTATTGAGAGAGAGAGAGAGAGAGCTGATAATTTATAAGAAAGCTTAGTTACCTATTTGATAAGTTTATCACTTAAATATTGCAAAATGAATTTAAGAAATCAAAATTTCGAAGAGAGATTCGTCAATCGTGCCCACGTTTATCTCCTTATTTACATGCATGTTTCCCCTTTTTTTTTTTCCTTAAAGTTGTACGGAGAAGCCACTGTAAGCGCTGGTCCAGCGGTCCTGTCTGTCAAAACGGAAAGTGAGAATGTTGGGAAAGTTGTAGACAGCCACTCTCTTACCTTTGTATCATGCTAAGCTTGGTGTGGTCCCGCGAAAAATGCATTAGACGGCCACTATAAGCACCGGGTTCCAATTAAATCACTCTTGGGTGTATTTGGTTAAGGGTAAAAGATATATGGAACTTATTCTTAAAAATTTTTATCTCCATTTTTAATCTTTAATCAAACACATCCTTAGATTTGATTTTTTTTGTAAAGCGATAAGATAACATAGAGGAAGTTGATATTTCAAAACAATTGAAAAATAATTATTCAAAAATTAAGTTTTTTAAGAAAAAATATTTTTAAATAGATTAAATGTAATTTTATAAAAAATAATAAAATATTTATAGCAAAAAAGGCAAAGAATACTTTCTTGTGGACCTGAAAATCAGAAAATTTCTTTATTTTGCTTTAAAAATATTTATTTGTCTTGTGCATAGAAAAATTATCAGCTATGATTCAGAGGAAGGTGGAAGAGGGATCTTGGAAGCCCATCAGTGTCAATAGGGATACCGCAGGTGTTACCCTTTCTTTTGCAGATGATATGCTATTTTTTTTTTTTTTAATGGGAAAAAGTGTCAAGTTTGTGTGGTAATAGAAACCATGAATGAGTTTCATAATGTGTCTGGCCTCCGTATTAATTTCATTGTGATAATATTTTAGGAATATGCATTACCTGACATGCTTAATCAAGAGCCAAATCTTTTGTAAATATGTGCATAATATTTTGCATAGACACATGCACATATTTTATTTCAACACTTGTTAGTGTGTCACGCAATCAAATATATATATATTTGTGTTTAGACTTGGAAGCTTAGAAGAGAGCTTAATTGCCTATTTGATGTAACTTCATCAGTTAAATATTGCAAAATGAATTTCACAAATCAAAATTTTACATATTCTATTAGGAATTCAAATTAAACGGAACCATTCATATACAGTAACTAGTCGCAGGCATGAATATGGACGATAGAAAATTTAATCACAATTTTTAACCTTTTTTTTTTTTTTTATAATTGCAATGAAAGGCTCAAAAGAATCTCTTTGACAAGAGAGGAGCCAATTTTACAACACCAAACCACGAAGCTTTGAAAAAAACAATGCCACAAAAGAAGCATTGAGGGAAAATAAGACTACGTCCAGCAGACCAACAAACCCTATGAAACTAGCAGCAAACACAAAAATGAGAGAGAGTGAGAACCCAAAACAGAAGCGGACCACAAACCAGATACTCCAAGGAAAAGATCAGCAGCAACAAACGACCCTGCCTTGCCATAATCAGCTTAGAATAACTATTTTATACTTCACAATATGTGAAAAAACAAATTAGTTTGATTAATTTACTCTAAAGAAATAGAAAAGTAATTAGGTTGGAGTAAGGAAGGTATTAAGTATTTTGACGCTCCCGCTTATGGGATCTGAGAGTGCATTAGCTTGCCTTTGTGCTCTATTTGTTCCACTTTGTTTGATATCAATCAAATGTTAACTTTATATCACTATATCTTGACTTAAAATCTTAAATAATGAATTCATGTGTCTTTTTATTTATAGGTACTTGCCTAATTTATTCCTAATCAATATAGGACATCACCACACATATCTAAAATTCTAACATGGAAAACATTTGAAGACATTTAATTATTATTTCTTTTATTCCCCATTATTTCTATTTTTTATATATATTTTAATGTCATTAGTATTAATATTATCTTTTAAATTAATATATTTAAAATTATAAAAAGACATTTTTTTTTGTGCCAAAAAAACGACATATTTTAGAAGCACTAATCGGCTAATAAGCTTAAAAAAAAAAGAATAAAGAAAAAAGAATATTCTTCATGCTCTAATAGAACCAGCAAGATATGTCTGCTGCTGCTCCGAAACCATGTAAGGTGGACCCTACTTGCCACTTTTTCACTTTTTTCCGATAATTGGATGAGTTGTACTCATCGAAACAAGGCAAGAAGCAAAGTTCAAACATGCTAAAATATAAAAGAAAAATTACATCCAAACATGATCAAGATGGACAAACTAAAGCCACTTGTACAGAACATATCTTGCAACACCAGCACCACACTTGCCTACATCACCATCACCATTTGATAACACTTAGTTTCCAAAATTTTAGAATTGAGTGGACTTAATTTAATCTCAAAACTAACTAAAGTGGGGAGGGTTGCCTAAACTTTTATAACGATTATCTTGACCATATCCTTAAGCAATATTTGACTCTAACTATTGGTGTTCACGGGTTCCGGTAAACCAGTCTACTCGACCAACCCGACTCAATCCAAACACAAAAATTCCAGGTTGGGTCAAGTAGATGGTTTTGTTTGGATAAAAGTCACTTAACCTATTTATTTATTGGGTCAGAAAATAATACCTGTTACCTGACTCAATGACTCGAACCCCTTAAAATATATATATTAATTTTTTTATACATAATATTTTAATCAAAAGAATCAAAATACATTAGAAACCCTAACATTTTGGACCCTTATCTTCTATGCCACTCTCATCCTTGAACCCCCTATTCCTACTTGTGTTATGTTCCTTGCACTATACACCACCGCACTATAGCACTATTGCAGTGCTGTCGCACCGTCAACCACCTCTATGCCCCTCCTTCTTCCTCTATTTCTTGATTCATACTTTGTATCCCCTCTTACGAGTTTCAATCTCCACCGCCTTGTAATATGTTCATTGTCGTGCGAGAAGGCTGCCACCGCCGCAAAGAAGGCAGTCTTATTCACAGTCGCATAAGAGATTGAGGCGACTCTGTCTTGTCAATCTTCACAGCCATAGTTTATGAGAAGAGATCACTTACATTTTCATTGTAAAGCTTGCTCCTTTTTTTCTCCATGATCGTTTTCTCCTTGATTTAGTTTCACTTGAATTTCTACAGTTAAATGGTTCCTTAAGCTCTGATTTGTTGTGTGTTAAGTGTCTTTAGGGTTCCAAAAGTCCTATGAATATGAGATTTGAATTGGATGCAAATTTTATTATATACCTGACTACCTGATCCAATCCAACTTGATTGAGATTGGGTTTGGTTGGTTCAGGTTAGATAGCAAAATTGCAAAAAATTGACCCAACCCAATCCATGCAAAAATTATTGGGTTTGTTTTTTATTTTGTCCCAAACCCGACCAAATTGGACCCACGACCACCCCTAAGTTTGTAACATAAAATGTATATTGCAGTTCGCTACCACCACTGTAGATGATATATAACATATTTGGATTTACGATAGCACACCCAAAATCACATTGAAGAAGCAAAGAACTTGATTCTATGCAAAAAAAAAAAAAAATGATGTTTGGATGTTTTGCTTCAAAATCAGGTTTAGCTCCAAAATCCCATTTAGGTAGAAGCAGGAAATTCTTGGTTTTCCTGTTATCGCTTTCTCGGTGAGAAGTTTGAAAAAGTAAGCTTCCAACTTTACCCTTCCTGTCATGCTAAAATGAATTAACAAACATTAACTATCTTTTATATACTTGACTCTAATTTAATATTATTTGACAATAAGTATAAAGAAAAATACTTGCTAATTGAAAGTTATTTATTTTAAAATTAAATATGTATAGTAATTAATTTTTTTATTTATGTTATCCTTTATATAATATATACTTTTTTTTATAAGTAAAAGTGCTTTGACTCACCAAAGGTAAGGAGCCAACAAGAGCAACAACAAAAACAAAAGAGACCAAAAAACACTAAAAGAAAGAAACAACATGCTTGCTAACAACACTTGACACCGAACACCCAAGCCAAAAAAGACAACAAACAACACGTGGAAACCACAACACCAAAGGGTGGAGGCCCACCAAGAGAACAAACCAAAAATTAGACCAAGCTGCAAGAAGCTAAGCAACTGAAACAAACCAACACATTAACCACAATACCGCAACACAACTAGCACTAGAGACAACCACTACACCAATACCAAACTACTGGGCCACCTCCCACAAGACCAACACACCAACAACTAACCAACTGCTCAACACCACACCAAAATAACCACTAGCCTTAGGATACTCCTTTTCTATTTTTTCTATTACAGCCCGTTTTCCTAGGTAGTGTGAAGTCTTAACATTTTTTAATTTTAGACAGATAATCTATCACCTCTAGTTCATTGCTAACCTTGAGTCCCATGGTCTTCGCAATATTTCACATATTTTGTGCTTCCACTAGCTCCTCTCTGAATGGAAGCACAATCTCGATTTCACCCGCTTGGATAACTTGATTGGTCACCAACAGCGGTGATTGTGGAACCATCTCTATAGACTCTGAGGAAGAATCATGAGAGGTATTGGGATTTTGCTCAACTCCACTACCTACCTCCATGTAATTAACATCTCCAACATAGTCCTTTGACCCAATCTACAGATGGGCTATGTTTGAGGTTCCATTTGCACCTTTGGGGTGTTCAAAACCTAGAAGGTAAGATGGCCCATTGCTCATCGAATTCAGACGACCCATATCCCTATAGTCTGAAATAGCTGTTGGGTCAAGTTGGTTCTTTTTGGCCCTTTCCAGCATAAGATGAAGGGATGCTTCCTTCACATGCCACTAAGGTGGGTCCACATCTGCACTGCTCTGCCAATCTGACCCAAGGGATTCAAACATACCAATGGGAATGCAGTGTTCACATCTTTTACTGTACATCATCGAATCCAGCAACGTCTCTTCTAAAAACACCCCTCCCTACACTTCATCTTCTTCCTTTCGCATGTTTCCTTCTCCCTTTTTGCAGCAAAGATTCTTATCTTCAATGGCACTAATCGCTCCCTCCAGCATGGTGCCAAGAAGTTGTAAGATCTCTTTTGAGTTTCTTACATTGAACATCTTATCAATCATCGTCCACACCATTCCTTTGAGCTTCATCTTGTTAAGTTGCCCACTTGCCTCACCGTCGATAGAAGCTTCCATCTCTTTGGAGTTTCGCCTACGCTGATCATCAAGCTTTGGGGTTTGAGGATAACCTTCCACCACATCTTTGAAACTCCTCTTAATCCTTGCACTAGACTTGAAAATCTCTCTTTCCCTAATAGGATCCTCCTTCTTGTTTGTCTCCAGGATGACCCATCCATTATGAAAAACTTCCTTCCCATCATATCTGGCAAATGACACCATTATCTTCTTCGCTCTAATCCATAATCCATTTAGGTCGTTGACCACTCTTGAAGCCTCCTCAAGTTTCTTATATCGAACAAAACCAAATTTGTAGTTTTTGAAACTTCTAATTTTATGAGAAACATAGACACCCCTTACCTCCCCTTCCCCTCTAAAGATTTACCTTAACCAGCTCCAATTCATCTCCCTTGGTAACCCATGATGAACAATGAGAAGTCCTACTCCATCCTCCTCTAAATTGCTTAAACTTATTATATACTCTCTTTGTTTCAGAGTATCTGTCCAAAACCAAAAAACACATAGATTAAGGGAAAAAAATTAACCTTTGTTGTAGTATAAAATTATATAAATGGATAAAATTATCCTTATCTACAGATAGTGGGTTGGTCTAACACATATTCTTAACTCTAATTATGATGATAGTGGATGACAATTAAATTAATGACATAATTGGAAAAAAAATTTAATCCTATCTTGATATTAGAAATAGAAAAATATTCTAAAACCATAAAATATCAAAATTGGATAGATATTATGAAACAGAGGGATTAATATATACTTAGTTTGTATACAGTTTTTTAAATTTATTAATAACACTATAAATAAAAAATACACAGTGATGCTGTATAATAAAGTTTTGGTAGAAAATAATAAAATAAAAAAATGTAAATATTCATATCTTAATGATTTCGATTTAATGATTTTTTATTGTCAATTTAGGTTAAATTGTGAACATTTTTAAGCAGATTGTGTATCTTATTTTAAAAATTAACATACATGAACATTTTTTATTTTAAATTTAATTATTTGATAAAAGTGAAAAATAAATCTCATATATATATATATATATATATATATATATATGTTAAAATAATAAAATCAAATATAAGATAATTTGGACAAAGTAATATAAGATTTATATCTCTTTTTGTAATTGTATACTTAAAAGTGATTTTGATCCATACTATCAAAATAATATCAATTTTGACCAAAATTACTTTTCAAATCAAATTATCAAATATAAATTACTTTATTTTGAAATAAATTTTAACTAAAAATTATATACAAACATATTGATTTAAGAATATACTAAATTATCTACATTGACAGATAAATTAAAATAGAAGAATTAGTTAATATCTAAATTTTACCCTTCAAATAATATTCCAATTTATAAAAATCACCCTAATTGCCTAGTGCCTACGCCACCTTGCTCAGAGGAAGGATGAGAATCACTGCAAGGGATAATTGGAAGGGCTTTATAAACTTAAATATTACTGAAAAGAATAGCAAATTTTACAGATTAATTTTTTTTCCTATGGTCAAACACGTGTCTTTTTGTTTTATTTTATGAGCCAACGTAACTCGCCTTGAGCTGGCCCTGCTTCTTTGCTCTATGGTTCCCACATCACGCGTTGCAAGCAATTCCGTCGATAGATGAAATATAAAAGCAGAAATTTCTAAGATAATATAAAATATTTACTTCTTTAACTCTTACATTAGCCTATTTAATTTATATTATCGTAAATAGAAAAATAGTTTTTGTTTTGAACTGTAAATATAAAAAATAGTTTATTGTACGTAAAAAAAAAAAGCAGTCATTTTTTAATTTTATAATACATAGCTTTGAACCTGGGAAAATTTAAAACATGAGGGGCAAATATTGGCCACACTGATAGTGTGACAGTGGATTTTATGTCCTTTTGCGGCATTCAGCAGTGAAAATACGTGATAGTCACGCACGAACAAATTTAATATTATGCTTTATCTCTATGGGTTATCTCTCCTTCGTCTTTATCTAACTTGTCTTTTTTCCTTGTTCCCCCTCAAATTTCTTTACCCTAATGTTATGCTTTATCTCCAAGGGATTATCTCTCTTTTGTCTTTATCTGACATGTTTTGTTTTCTTGTTTACCCCTCAGATTTTGTCGTGTCATCGCGCTCAATTCTTTAAACTTTTTTTTTCGCACTTACAGCAGAGCTAAATAAAGAAGAATTTGTGTAATAGACGAAGTATAACTGTTTCCACAGAGTCCTTCTACAGTACTCTTGGAGGATGAATTTTCTTCCTCGAGAAAGTATTCAGCATAATTCTGATAATTAGATCAGACTAGTTGGTTGGATCAGGAACCAGCCAGGCATTCAATTCGATTATAGCTCTAAAATCGCGTTTTCAAAAATTTGAATTGAATCGCCCAAAAACCGCCGAACTGGATGAATCAGACAGGTTCCAGCTGTTGGGCAGTTTTATTTTTATGAAAAAAGAATCAACTCAAAATAGTATCGTTTTGGTCAATTTTCCAAAAAAAAAAAAAGGGTTCTGAAACCATGAAACGGTTTTGTTTTGCTTTTGCAATTTGTATTGAAGAAATAAGAGACAAAAGCAATGTTGATGGAAATGGCCACCATGGAGGCGACCAGACACCATAGGAGGAGGATCCCAAAGGACAACAACGCAAGGCTACCCGTCCTCTTCCTCGCATTTTGACCCATGGCGGTGCCGCTGTGGAGAAGCATTCGACCCTCCCTATTTATCCTTTCTCTGCGGCCTGCAACAGAACTGAGCCGCCAAGGAGTCTAGCCAACGAGTTCCCTTCAATTGACGATGTGCTGAAGGAGATGGCTGGCTCGAACGGAGGCGTGTCCTTGTTGGCTATCAATAGCGGTGCTCTTGCAGGGGGTTTATTATTTAGGGGGCACTTAAACCTTTAGCACTAGCGAGTCTTGTCCCTATTGGGTCGTGTCTTATGTCTTGCGTCTTATGCGAGTTTCATGGTTAGAGATATCTTCTTCCTATAGACTGCACGTTTACACCTCAAAAGAGAACAATTGTCACCATTAGACAAATTGGGGAGTATGAATTCTAAATATAATTCATGGTTGGAGATATCTTATATTAATGATTTAATGATTTAATAATTTTTATTTATTTTATAACATATACTTAATCATATATATATATATATATATATATATATACATTTCGGTTAAACTATTAAACTTTTGAACTAGTAACTTGTTCGATTCTATACCCGGTCCAATTTTTTGAACTTTGATATTCAATCATTCATTTTAATTTTTTCATTGTTTTCTCTTTCCTCTTTTCTGATTTTTTTTTTTTACGGGCTTTTTTGGTTGCTCGATGACTAGGATACACGGAAGAAAATGTTCATAGTATACATAAGTATTTCTGTACGGTGAATTCTATGTACCTTGTAAAATAGAAGGACTTTGGTGCCCATGTGAGTTGGACCAGTCAAATAACATTTGGCTAATAATAACAAAAGAGAAAGTGTGACATTACAGCTAAGCTATCTTTCAAAAAAGAAAATTGCTTGCCTCCATGGTGTTGGACGGTGAACATCTTCTGGCGGATGCTTGTGGTGTTGGAGGAGGAAGAGGGAACGGATTAGATGATAGTTTGAATTCGTTCAAAGTTTGAATTTGAAGTGTTACGTGGATAGTACTGATAACGTTCTCATGTGTCCAATTCTTCGTAAACTTACTTTATGATCATGGTGGCAAGCCAATTTTCTTTTTTGAAAGAACAAATTTAACTCCAGCTTAGCTCTAATCTCTCACTTTATTTCTTTCGTTATTAGCTGAATGTAACTATTTTACTATTCAAGTCACATGAGCACCAATGCCTTTCTCTTTTACAGGGCACAATAGAACTCACCTTTCTCCAAGCATCTTTCTTTCCAACATAGAATGCCTTAATTCTAGGGGAAATTACGTGATCACTTGCCCTTTTTCTTTTCTTTATTTAGAATTTAACATCTCTATATCTGTACAACCTGATTTCACTTTTTTCTCAAACTAACATCTTTAAAATTACTTATAATTTTATATATGACAAATTGTAATTAAGAGGGTCATAAAAGAAACAGAAAAATGAGATGGCATTAATTTGAAATGAAAATTAAGGGAGTGAATTGTAAATTAACAAATATGGAATCTTCGGGCTTGTGACTATAAATATAGTCCTTCATTCGTTCCAATTAATAGCCCGATTCATTTCTTTTAATAGCTTTTCCTTCTCCTCTAATTAGCTTTTCTTACCATTGAACAATCATCAATGGACGGATCAAAAAATCATATTAAGAAAATCCTTTGTCCAAACAATATTTGCTCCAGCAACGCTTCTGCAAATGCAACCAATCCTCAAACATCAACCACCCAGCAACACCCACCCATGAGTACCCCTACCGTCAAAGACATTTTTTATCCAAGGTCTAACAATCCTTCTAAGGACCCTAATGCTTCCACTTCTACTCCTAAAGGAACCCCGTTGCCCACCATCCAGAAGGTCTTTGGGCGCAGAACAGGAGGTACATAATGAGCACACCTTGTCCACATGCACCATTCAATTTCGTCCTCTTCATGTCATCTCTTAGTTTTTCGTTTTCTTTCATTTTTCATTTCTTTCCCCCTATCGCTATGGCACCTTGCAAGTTCACTGTTCATGTCATCTCTTACTTGATCGTTTTTTTTCTCTTTTTTTAATTCCCATCGCTATGCATTATATGCTATAACTAAGCGCCACTGTGGATGTTGTAGTGCATGTGTGCAGATTCATGTTCCTGTTGTATCTTTGTTATATTAATGTGAAGTGCTTCGTTATGCAACCCTACGTGCATTAATTTTGTGTTCCCTTAACTATCTTCGCTTGTGCTAAATTTAGCCTTCACGCGCGTGTCGCGGACGCGATCCTCTGTAAATGGCCGCACGCGCAACAAAGTATAAAATCTTTGTTTCATGCTCGCAAAGACTAGCTGTCGGGTTCTCGTGATTAGTTCGCTTTGTTTTATTCGGATGCATAAAAAAGAAGAAAGAATGGATTCAGTGTGTTTGATTTTGTTGTGACAATACTTTAGCTTTTGCCGTTACAAGTAAGAGTATGGTTATTAAAATATATATATATATATATATATATTTTGCGCATTAATAGAATCACACTATACATAATTGATAATTTAGTTAAATTATCAATAAACTTATTTGTAAAAAATGAAATTAAAATGAAAACTAATTATTTATACATTGATTCTTAAATTTTCAAATAATATCTAAAATTATAAGAAAAAAATCATTTCCCTTCACTTAATTATACGTCTTAGTTGTGCCCCTCATATAGCGTGCAACGTTAATTATTATTATTATTATTATTGTATTGGATTGAAATATACAGGAGAACCTATTCTACATGACAAATAAGATCAGCTGAGTTATCCACTCAGTTTCTAAGAGCAAATTTACAATCAAAACACATAAAACGGGCTACCAAAAAGACAAATTTAATGTCCCTTAGAATGTCCCCAGAGTAGGAGCGATCTAGATCTTGATGATGTTCCTTTCTATACTTCCATGTACATTCACAAGAGCATCACTTTCGAATCCAATCTTTTGCCATCAGGGTCCCACGCAAATGATAGTCCAGCTCGAGCTGCCATAAATTCACCACGTTGGGGTCGACAATCCTACTGAATCTTTTGACTACTTGCTAGCAGAAACTATCCCCTGATGTTCCTTATTATAGGTGCCCTCAGATGAAAAAGATATGCGGATTCTACATTGAATTTTGCAAACCAATCTCTAATCTTTTCCCATATGTGGATTTACTTGTGTAGTCTCTCAAAACATTCCATCAGTCCTCACTCAGGTTCACAGGGGATTCGTCGAAGCATTATTATTATTATTATTATTATTATTAAAATTTAGGGAAGAGCAAGCACAAGTACGCAATGGCCAATAGAGGTTGGCTAATCTAATCGATGTTTCATTCATGTATTATCACAATTTAAATTCAATTTTTAGATTTTTCTATTAGTAGATATTTCATAAATAACTTCATAAATATTTGATAAGTTTAGAAATATATCTTAACTTTAGATTAGAGTAAATCTTTCCTTCAACCTAAATTTTTAATTTTTATTTAAAAACACACACACACACACACACACACAAGCGCGCAATGGGAATTCTAAGAAAATGGGAATAGCGGATTGGTTCTAGATCTTGCAGTACATATGTTACTCGTGTTTCATTATTAATTGATTTGTTTATAGTCAAAGTTCAGCGCAATAATTAATTCTTACTCCCAGTTCAGAGCAATACTTAATCCCACGTAATAGTATATGGTTAATTCCACCCACGGCAAATGTATAATTTGAGAAGTTCAGAAACCTTTCTTTTTTTTTGTCTGAACAAAAATTCTGTTAGTAGGTTATTGTTTTTTTTTTTCTTAATTCCTTCCGTGTCCAATATATATGGCGATCTATCATCGATTCATGATACTACTGAAACAATTATTCCATGATCCTTAATTCTTTAGTAATTTACTACCCTTGATTTAATTACTTGGAAAAGAAATAACGATTGCGTATACATCTAGGATCGCTTTTAGGGTTTAGAGTGTAAAATTTAGTGTTGGTGTTTTGGGAACGTGGGGCGAAAATCCAAGTTTGTCCCCAGCCCATCTCATACACCATTTACGTAAGTGATAATTATGGCATATTCCATCCTATTATCTTCTAAGAAAATGTTACTTCTACATTATCTTTATGATATTATTTTTATTTTAGCTTTATATTGATTTTTATTATACTAATGTTTCATAATGTAAAATGTAAAAATAATGTATGTATATTGGAATGTAAATATAGAAGTCATTTAATTATATATAAAGCAGGGGGAGAGCTCATTCCCATGTAAGATATACTTTATACAGTCTAGCATTAAAGATCATGTGTCCGGTTCAAACTATAATCCTATTAATATACTATATTACATTTCTTACTAGGTTTGCCGCTATTAATATTTAACTTTTATTTTGCTGATTTGTTCCTCTCTCCATTTTATAATAGGTGTGTTTTTTTTTTTTTTTTATATATTAACGGCAATGAAGTTTCAACCTAGGATCTTATGTTAATTATCCAAGCTCTCACCACTAGACCATCTCTAATGGCTTATAATAGGTGTTGTTTAAGATAATAATATTTTTAAAAAATGATTAATTTTGATACATTATTAGTATTAAAAAAATTTGTATTATTATCTAGTTATATACTATATGTGAGACTTTTAAGGTAATGGATATTAGAGTCAAATATTTTATTGATATTGCTGCATATAGGATCAGATGACAATGTAAAACTTCTTTATATTGACAGTATATTAAAGTTAAATTCATAAAAATAATTCAAAAAGACTGAATCACCTATTAACTTATTCAATATTATTTTAAAGACTAATTTATTTTAATTTAAAAACAAAAAATTATAATAAACTTACGAAGGAAGTGACTAAAGAGAAAAAAAATGTTGCATATATAAATGTTGAAGAATTTTAGTAAGTAAAATAATTAATAGAAACAAAGATTGATATAAAAATAATTAATTATTTATTAAAATTATAACACATGATATGAAACAAACTTTTCTGAAACAACATTTATTAATTATAAAATAGAGAGAATATGTACATAGATGCTGTCAAAGTAAAAGAAAAAAAAAAGATTATTTTATAACATTTTATCACTTAATATCTCACTTTTGTGAACTATTACAATCTTTTACTTTCATATTATCTTCATTACAATAATCAAAATATTAAGATATAAATAATATGAAATAACACTTTTTGCATTTAAAAATTTCTTGTCTTAAAAACATATCCAAGGAGAAGTTGACCAGATATCCCAAAAAGCAGCTCACAAAAGATTTCACTGCATTGGGCCACAAGGCCTCAGGATTGGGCCTGTGAGCCGTACACGATGACCCCATTTGCTAGACCACCTTTTGTATAATATAAAGAGCATTGATAAGGCAGTTGAAGCGCTAGTTTAGTGGTGGATTTGGCCATCTCTCAATAATTACACCCGGTTCAATATAAGGTAGAGTATGATTTATGGTATATAACTCTCCTCCCTCCATATGAAAGTGTGCGTGCTAGCTAATAAAATTTCGTGCAAAGACTAATGCGAAGTTCCTCTAATTAAATTTTAACTAGTAAACTAACAATGGCAAGAGATCTATTCTCTTGTTTGAGCTCCCTTACAAAGGCTATTGCAAATTAGTTCTCACTTACCATTTATGTGGAGAAAATCAGACCCTCTATAGGTCTTCCATTTATTACATTTCCATGCATGTAGATCCATATGTTGTTTGTTATTCCAATGCTTCGCACATACTAAAAGATGGCAGCGGATGTTCATGTAATATTAATGCTTCCATGCCCTTCAAGCCGAATTCCTTATAATCAAATAAACATACGTTAATCCAGAGTTTTTCTTTTTCCTGGACAAAATATTTTTATTATTTATTTTTACATCAGTTCTATTTTATATTTTTTATCTTTAAGGTATTTTTACCTTTCGACCCTGTTGCAACTAAGAGATCCTCTCAACAATTATTGATATCAAAATACATGCATAAATCACTCTAATAATTTTCTCTTATACTCCCACTTATAATGGCGCAGCAACACTAAGGAAGAGGAGCCGGTTTCTTTCACAAAAAACACTTCATTTCATTGATGCATTCTCGTTATGGGTCAGGGCCTTTTATAGGCAAAATCTCATAATAAAATATTACAAAACAACAGTATGCTTAATACTTAAGGAAAATACAGCTGGCAGCAAGTTGTTAATCTAGAAGAGCCTTTGACTATTCAAAGCTTTGATATACTTCATGAACATTCAAGCTAAAATACAGCTGCATCTTAATAAGCAAAGGCGCTGGTAATTACTTTATGAAACTTTCAGCAATCTGACACAGCAAAATATAGTGGTGCACAAACTCCAAGTGACAGCCGCAAGCTTCTTTTAAATTTTGACTAAATCAACTTGTTCGTGAAACTTCTAGTGATGGATCAAGTGGACAAGTAGGATTATGTGTCTTGTGTCATAAGATAAGCTTAGTTTAAAATTTTTAACATTGCCTCCCTTAAATCAAGCTTGTAGAAGCATCTTTTTCAACTTGTAAAGTAAAAATATTTGCCACTTATTCTTCGGTGAGACAATATTCAATCAACACTTCTTTTTCATTCACCAATTCTCGAATTTTGTGAAATCAAATAATGTGCTTGGACAACCCATGAAACAATGGATTTTTGCAAAATGCAATAGCTGATTTGTTATCACAAAATATTGTTATAGGAGAGCTTTGTTTCATATTCAACACTTCAAGAATTCTTCTTAGCCATGCTGCCTATGTAGGTTCTGCAGTAGAGAGTGCAACAATTGGTTATTTCTTTAACGTCCATCATATTGTGCTAGACCCAATAAAAAATATATATCTTGAAGTACCTTTTCGTGTTTCTACATCATTAGCCCAATCAGTGTCTATGTATCCAACAAGTTTCACATCATCAAGATTATTATAGACAATTCTATCATTCAGGATAGCTTTAATATATTGAAGAATTCTTTTTCCTACTTGTAGATGACAAGCACGTGACTCCTGCACAAATCTGCTAAGCAATCCAACTCTAAAAGCAATATTTAGCCTGGTTGCAGTCAAGTATCTCTGACTTCCTATTAAACTCTTGTAATAAGTGAGATCTTCAGATTTTCCTTTATCTTCTCTTATTAGCTTCAATTTTCCTTCAACTGGAGTAGAAACTAGTTTTGAATTTTCCATTTGAAATCTTTTCAAAATATCATTAGCTTATTTCTTATGAGAAATAAAAATTTCATTAATTTTTTGAAGAACTTCGATGTTAAGAAAATAAGGTATCAAGCCCATATTTGTCATTTCAAAATGTTTCACCATAGCCTCCTTGAATTCTACGATCATCTTCAAATTATTGCTAGTGATAACGAAATCATCAATATAAAGACACACAATAAGAATATCACCAGGCTTCATGGATTTAATACATAGAGTATGCTCAAATGTACATCTCCAAAAACCATTCTCAAAGAAATAAGAGTCAATCTTGTATCACGCTCGTGGTGCCTGTTTTAAACCATATAATGCTTTCTTCAATTTATAAACTTTATCTTCTCCTATAGGGATCACATAATCTATAGCTTGATCAACATATATTTCTTCCTCCAATGTACCATTTAGAAATACTGACTTAACATCCATCTGATATATCTTCCACTTATTTTGGGCAAAGAGAAATAATCATGCGAATCATATTTAATCTAGCAACAGGTGCAAATACCTCAAAGTAGTCAACACTTGACTTTTGCCTGTACCCTTTTGCAACCAATTTGGCTTTAAAATAATCAATCTTACCATTGGGCTTATATTTTGTCTTATAAACCAACTTCACTTCAGTCAAATTTTTGTTTGCCAGCAACTTAGTTAGCTTTGAAGTATCATTTTTCTAAATTGCATGATTTTTTTCATCCATAGCTTTCCTCTAATTTTTATCATCAGCGGCTTCTTCAAAGTTCACTGGCTCACAATATGCAAATAGAGCAAAGTTGATAATATATATATATATATATATATATATATGGACATTATTAGTATTCCAATATACAAAAACTACGTGAAAACAATTAATAATTTCAATTGAATTATCAATAAACATGTCACAAGGTCACATAAAATTTTAATATAAAATAATATAAAAAGATTCATTCCCTTTGAGTAGTGCTAGAATATAAAGTCGACAGTTAATAAAGATTGCCCATTTTTTCTTTCATTTATTTATGCAAGTTTAAGAGAAATTCATGGTTAATAAGCGCTTATTTGGAATAATTCAAAGAGTGCTAATGATTCAACTCTTAATTTGTATTTTCAGAAAAATGTTCTTTTAATTAGGTTAATGTATATCCTCTCTCTCTCTCTCTCTCTCTCTCTCTCTCTCTCTATATATATATATATATATATATGTATATATAATTTTAAGTAATTGTTACATCATTGAATAACTTTTTATTGGTGTAATTTTTTACAAAATTCAGCATTAAATTAAAAGTTTATATCTCATAGATAAACTTTATAAAACTTCACGTTAATATAAAATTATTTAATATACATCAAAATTAACGTAATTTATATGTTTAAATGTACATGAGCAATAGTTACTTAATTATATTATTATTGATGCTCAATTTCTATAAAATTAGATATAAATGATGTTTATGATAAGTAATTATAATTTAACGGTTGAATTAAAAAAAAAAATATATATATATATATATATATATATATATATATATATATATTTTATAGAAACTTATAAATGATGTAACTATATTTATAATTACATTAAGGCGTGTTTTGCTATATTCTGACTTAAAAATGGTGCATAATGCACTTGATGATCCAATGATAAAGATCAATGGTCTATCAGTACTTTAGCACTACATGTATTCACCATAGCCGCCCCCTTTCTTCTTCTTCTCGTTCCTTCTTCATTTTTCTTTCGTTGCTTCTTCACTTCACCGTGGATGTCACCGCCAACCCACCCTTCGGCGCCATCGCTGACCCACTCTCCACCCACCTTTCTTTGCCTTCGTCGTCACTCCCTCACTGTCAACCACCACAACCACCCCTCTCTGCCCACCATCTCCAAACCAGTCACCACCTACTTGGTGCAGTGCTTACCATGTACGACGAGCAACCCATAGGTCAAGACAAGTAAAGCAGAAGCAGTAGCAATGACCCAAACCTCACCCCTCAAATAAGGGAACAAGAACAAAACAACAACAATAGTAGTAGTGAAGTGCAGGAAACAACAGGCTCAACAAACTTGAAATAACAAGCCATCAAGCGACGTTGGCATGGCCGTTGTGGCACGGAGCTACTGTCACATCTGGGCATTGCAGAAGATGGGGGAGGAAGAAGAAAGATGTGATGGTGAAGTCGGCATCGAGATCTCAGAGCTGTCCGTCACGGAGCCAGGCAGTGGCGAATGGTGGTGATGGGGTGAGCGGGGTAGAGGTGGCGAAGTTGGAGGAAGAGGAGAATGGGAGTGGGGGGTTGCAGTTGGTGCTAAGGAGGAGGATAGCTGAGGAGAAGAATTTGGGAAATTTAAGGAGGTATTAAAATGTATCATCAAAATTTAGGTACACAGATGCTCCATTAATTTGGATTTAGACAACTATAAAGTGCATATTGCACCATTTTTAAAGGGATGCAAAATGGACGAGCCTTACATCAATATAACTTTATCCTAATATATATATATATAAACACATGCTCTCAGCATGAATTTTCCAAAAGCGAGAGTGTTGGGGATGGCACTATATTTGGTTTCGTATCCATGGAGAAAGAACAAAGTTGTGTGCTCTGAGTTGTCTGGTTGAACCGCCTGCGTCTGCCAGCCGTATCTGATGCGGAAGGACAAAGTTAGAAAAAGCAGAACTGAGAGTATTACTATTATCAGATCGTGGACTTTCTCCGGATCTGAGCGCTGTCGAACGATCGGTACCGCCAATTACATGTGCGCGGGCCCAGTTGTTTTTGGACTTCACATTCCAACACTTGTCCGCTCCCTGGTTCCCAAAGTTGAAAGAAATGCGGTCAAAATCAGATAAGTTAAGGCATAATCTTTTTTATTTTTTATTTTTTTAATTGAAAAGTTAATGATTGGGAATGGCTTTGTTTGGCACATCTTGCATGGCACATGCAAACTGTCATTCACTTACCTGAGGAAACTACTGCAGCGTGATCACACGCGAGTGTCCCATTTTCCTGTTCCCCTTTCCACTCCTTTGTTTATATTTGGCAAAAATAATTAATCCGTCTCTTAATTCATTTTCTATTTTTAATTTTATTTTTTAGTTAATAAATATTTTAAATTTATTTTTTAAATAATAAATATTTTAAATTTATTTTCTAATTTTCAAAAATGAAACACATTTGTCTTTTTTATAATTTCTTCACAAATATTATTTATTATATTATAGGATATATTTGAAAATATAATTTATTATATAAAATATTATGTATATTAAAGATATTTAATTTTTAAATGTTGGAGGGCGTATTTAAAATATTTATAACTTAAAAGATAAATCTAAAAATAGAAAATAAGTTAAGAGATGATTCAATTATTTTTACTTTTATATTTTGATAATTGTAATATCATATAGCATTATTTATAATTTTACGTAAAATTAACATTTTCAAAAATGCCTATAATATTATACATGATGAATTATTATTGAGAAAACAGATAGTTAAACAGTATGATAAAGATAAAAGAATTTTGTTTGATCACTTGCCCATTTTTCTGTCCCTTTGATCTTTTGCCCATTATGTTTTTTTTTAATCTAAAATTTAACATCAGTATGTTTTTATAACATTATTTTATTTTATGTTATCAAAACAATATTTCTAAAATTACTTGTAATTTATATATGATAAATTTTAATTAAAAGGATAATAAAAAAATGAGATAAAAGAATTGAATTAAAACAAACTTCAATTCTCTGCTTCTTCTTTGTATTAATTTTAAGGTTTTTGTTAATTAGTACTTTAAAAGAAACCAAGAGTAAAATGTTTTGTATTGAAAAATAAGTTATTTAAATTTTAATGTTTTAAATGCATTAAAAATATAAAAAAAATTATGAACCCGTGCTCTTAAAACAATGGTTAACAACATCCTAATTATAAATGGAAAAAGAGTGAAACATAAATTAAAAAAAAAAAAAGTTCTGCTATCCTCCAGCTTGTGACTATAAATATAAGGACCATTTGGTTAATTAAGACTATAGGAGAAGTGCTTCATCAGAAGTAGAATCAAAATCAGAAATATAAGTAGAAATAAAAAATTATTTTATATTTAAATATAATTATAAAAGTATTTTTATCAAAATTAAAAGTTATTAAGTTCTCTAAATATAAAATATATAAAATTACATTTTTTTTTTATAAAATTAGAATTGATGACATGAAAAATCACCTTGCAGAATATGGTTAGATTAAAAAGTATTTTTTTGTATAAAATAAATATTTTCAAAAAATTATAATTAATTCTTATTCTTTATTTTTAAATTAAAATAACTTAACTAAATATATAGTCAATAAAAAATTAAAGTTAATAAAAAAATTTATATTTATAAAAGTGTCCTAGATTCATAGATAAAGAGTACACACGAAGAATATAACTAGAGCAATTTCATCAACGAATGTATCAAACGTAATTGAGTATGAATGTACCTAAACCATTAATAATAAATTGAATTCTCAACAATATTTTGATATAAATTTACCTGGAGAGTAATAGTAATACAGAATGAAATCTTTTTAGTTTAACGCAAATATTTTTGGGATTAATTCTTATTTAGTTTTTTATATTAAATCGTGATCAGTTTTATCTTACATATATAGATAAAATATTTAAATAACCTATAAAATATATCACTAAATAAGATAAAACTGCTCCATAAAAAAAAAAATGGAGATGAAAATTCCCTAAATTTATGTGTCACTGTCGCGTGAAGACCATATAGGAAAGTTTCTCTATTTATTTACCTGTACAGTATATACGTAGGAAAATCATTTTACAACTTAATAGTTGATTCATCTCCTATATATATATATATTGACACACACACAAAGTGTGAAGACTTGATAATTTAGAAGAATGCTTAGTTACCTATTTGGTAAGTTTATCACTTAAATATTGCAAAATTAATTTCACAAATAAAAATTTCAGATAGAATGAAGAGTGCTTCATCGATCGTGCCCATGTTTATCTCCTTATTTATATGCATGGTTTCTTTCCTTTTTGGGAAAGCTGTAGAAGGCCACTGTAAGCGCTGGTCCTGTCTGTTAATAGAAAGTTGAGAATGTCGGGAAAGTTGTAGATGGCCACTCTCTTGCCTTTGTATCAAGCTAAGGTTGGTGTGGCCCCGCGAAAAATGCATTAGACGGCCACTATTAGCGCCGGGTTCCAATTAAATCATTCTTAGACTTGATTCTTTCTGGTAAAGTAATAAGATGACTGCACAGTGGACGTGGAGGAAGTTTATATTTCAAAATAATTGAAAAATAATGATTCAAAAATTAAGGGTTTTTTTTCAAGGAAAAAATATTTTTAAATAGATTAAATGTAATTTTATTTAAAAAAATAATGAGATATATATAGCAATAAAGGCAAAGGATACTTTGATTTCTCGGGGACCTAAAAATCAGAAAATTTCTTCATATTGTTTTAAGATATTTATTTGTCTTGTACATGGAAAAATTGTCGGCTATGATTTAAAGGAAGGTGGAAGAGAACTTTTGGAAACCTATCAGTGTCAGCAGGTTGGCCCAGGTTTTTCTCATTCTCTTTTTGCAGATGATGTGCTTCTTTTTTGTAATGGAAAAAAATCTCAAGTCCGCATGGTAATGGAAACCATAAATGAGTTCAGCAATATGTCTAGCCTTTGTATTAATTTCATTGTCATAAGATTTTAGGCACATGCATTATTGGACATGCTTAATCAAGAGCCAAATCTTTTGTAAATATGTGCAAAATATTTTTGCGTAGACACATGCGCATATTTAATTACAACACATGCGAGTGTGTCACGCAATCAAATATATATGTGTGTATAGTGTTTAGACTTGGGAGCTTAGAAGAGAGCTTAATTGCCTATTTGATATAACTTCATCAGTTAAATATTGCAAAATGAATTTCGCAAATCAAAATTTCATATATTCTATTAGGAATTCAAGTTAAACGAAACCATTCATATACAGCAACTAGTCACAGGCATAAATATGATAGAGAATTTAATCACACTTTTTAACCTTCTTTTTTTATGGATAATTGCAATGACTGGCTCAAAAGAATCTCTTTGACAAGAGAGGAGCCAGTTTTACAACACCGAACCACAAGAACCACAGAGCTTTAAAAAAACAAAGCCACAAAAGAAGCATTGAGGGACGAAAGATAAGACAACGTCCAGCAGACCAACAAACCCTATGAAACTAGCGCAAACGCCAGTGAGAGAGAGAGAACCGAAACAAAAGCAGATCACAAACCGGATACTCCAAGGAACAGTTCAGCAGCAGCAAACGATCCTGCCTTGCCACAATCAGTTCAGAATAACTATTTTGTACTTCACAATATGTGAAAAAAACCAAATTAATTTGATTAATTAATTTACTCTGAAGAAATAGAATGAATTGTAATTAGGTTGGAGTAAGCAAGGTATTAATTATTTTGTCGCTCCCGCTCATGAGATCTAATAGTGCATTTGCTTTCCTTTGTGCTCTATTTGTTCCCACTTTGTTTGACATCAATTAAATGCTCATTTTATGTCACTATGTCTTGGCTTAAAATCTTAAATAATGAATTTATGTGTCTTTTTATTTGTACGGTCTTTGCATAATTTTTTTCTTAATCAATTTAGGACTTCCCCACACATATTTGAAATTCTAACGTGAAAAACATTTGAAGACATTTAAATATTATTTCTTTTATTCCCCATTATTTCCAATTTTTTATATATATTTTAATGTCATTAGTATTAATATTATCTTTTAGATTAATATTTAAATTTAAAAAGACATTTTTTTTTGTGCTAAAAAAACCACGTATTTAAGAAGCACTAATCGGCTAATAAGCTGAAAAAAAAAAGAATAAAGAAAAAGAATTCTCTCCGTGCTTCAATAGAACCAGCAAAATACGCCTAGTGTTGCTCCAGAGCAATGCAAGGTGGACCCTATTGCCCCTTTTTTATTCATTTTTGATAATTGGATGAAAGCGTAACTCATCGAAACAAGGTAAGAAGCAAAAGTTCATAAATGCTGAAATATAAAAGAAAAATTACATCCAAACATCATCGAGATACACAAACTAAAGCGACTTGTACAAGACATATCTTGCAACACCAACACCGCATTTGCCAACATCACCACCACATTTGACAACATTTAGCTTCCAAAATTTTATAATTAAGTTGATCTATCTCAACTTTAAAAACTAATTTAAGGAGAAAATTATCGAAACTCTTATAAAAGTTATTGTAATTATATTTTTAAATAATACGATACTCTTAACACAAAATGTATATTGCAGCCTTCTACCACCACTGCAGATGATATAATCTCCAATTTCTTTTCTGATTGTATACTCCTTCCTATGCCCCGTGCCCCTCCATCCGTGGCCTCAGAATATTTGGTGGCTTATACATTGGTACTTTGAAAATAAAGTGGGTTTTGAATGTGACGTGTCGGCTTAACAAAACGAAGACATGTAATTTAGTAAAAGGAAAAAATAGTTAATATCTAAAATTTACCATTCTGACAATATTCAAATTTATAAAATCACCCTAATTGCTTAATGCCTCACCAGGTTGTGCAGAGGAAGGATGAGAATCACTGCAGGGGATAATTGGAATGGTTTTATAAACTTACATATTACTGAAAAGAACAGCAAATTTTACAGATTAATTAGTTTTTTTTCTTACGGTGAAACACGTGTCTTTTTATTTTATTTTATCTTATTTTATTTTATTTTATGAGCCAACTCACCTGGAGTTGTCCCTGCTTCTTTCCTCTATGGTTCCCACATCACCGTTGCAAGCAGTTCCGGCGATAGATGAAATATAAAAGGAGTAATTTCTAAGATAATATAAAATATTAACTTCTTTAACACTATCATTCGCCTTTTAATTTATATTATCGTAAATAGAAAAATGATTTTTTTTTGGAACTGTAAATATAAAAATAATTTATTGTAAGTTAAAAAAAAGAGTCATTGTTTAATTTTATAATATATAGCCTTGAACCTGTGCAAATGTAAAACATGATGGGCAAGTATTGGCCACACTGACAGTGATAGCCGATTTTATGTCTTTGTGCGGCATTCAGCAGTGAAAATACGTGATATTCACGCAAAGTAAACATAACTTGAGTTTTTAATTTCTGGACCGTTTCACGTACGAACAAATTTAATATTATGCTTTATCTCTGTGGGTCATCCCTCCTTCGTATTGAAGTCATTTTACGAGGTGTTTCACTACTATGCAGTAATATATATAAATTTAGGAGAAATATTTTTTATATTACTGGGGTAGGTAAATATCTTGAACATCCAGAAATAAAAAGGAGAAAAAAATTATAAAAAAAGTAAAAAGAATGAAATAATTGATGGAGAGAAAAAAAGATGAGAGAGAGTATTGGGGTGATGAAATTTTTGGTATTTACAAATAACATGTCTCTAAATTTAGAGGTTTAAATTTTATTGTTGCTAATATATCCAAAAATAAAAACCTCTCCTTTGTCTTTAACTAACTTGTTTTTAATCCTTGCTCCCCCTCAAATTTCTATACCCTAATATTATGCTTTATCTCCAGTGGGTTATCTCTCTTTTGTCTTTATCTCACATGTCTTGTTTTCTCGCTTAAATTTTGTCGTGTCTTCGCGCTGCATTCTTTAAAACTTTTTCTCGCACTTATAGCAGTGCTAAATAAAGAAGAATTTGTGTCATAGATGAAGTATAACTGCTTCCACAGAGTCCTTCTACAGTACTCTTGAGGATGAATTTTCTTCCTCAAGAGAGTATTTAGTCATTCATTTAATTTTTTTATTATTTTCTATTTCATCTTTCTTGGTTCTTTTTTTTTTTGGACGGGTTTTTTTTATTGCTCGATGATTAGGACACACGGAAGAAAATGTTCATAGTATATATAAGTATTTCTGTAAGGTGAATTCTATGTACCTTGTAAAATAGAAGGACTTCGGTGCCCATGTGAGTTGGACCAGTGAAATAACATTTGGCTAATAATAACAAAAGAGAAAGTATGACATTACAGCTAAGCTATCTTTCAAAAAGGAAAATTGCTTGACTCCATGGTGTTGGAGGGTTAATCTCTTCTGGAGGATGCATGTGTTATTGAAGGAGGAAGAGGGAACGGATTAGATGATAGTTTGAATTCATTCAAAGTTTGAATTTGACGCATTATGTAGATAATACTGATAACGTTCTCATGTGTCCAATTCTTCGTAAACTTACTTTATGATCATGATGGCAAGCCAATTTTCTTTTTTGAAAGAACAAATTTAACTCCAGCTTAGCTCTAATCTCACACTTTATTTCTTTTATTATTAGCTAAATGTAACTGTTTTACTATTCAAGTCACATGAGCACCAATGCCTTTCTCTTTTACAGGGCACGATAGAACTAACCTTTCTCCAAGTATCTTTCTTTCTAACATAGAGTGCCTGTTGGTGATTGAAGGGAAAAGCATGGGGAAGTTGGAGTATGGAAGAGCGTTTTGGGGATTGATTTGGCGTCATATGGCAGAAGCAAGCTAAGTGGCGTGGGAGTGACAGTGTTTTGTGGGTCCGAATGTTGACTATTGGGTGGCTCATCTTGGAATTTACTTCTGAAGCAGATACTTATGATTCTTTTGTGTTTTGGTGCTTTTTTTCTTTTCGTTGGTTTTGTTCTAATGCTTATCATGTACTCTTGGCTCCTTCCTGATGGGGAAATGTTTTGGGGCTGAATGTAGAGTTATCAATTGAAAAAAGAAACATAGAATGCCTTAATTCAAGGGGAAACTATGTGATCACTTGCCCATTTTCTCTTTTTTTTTCGTTAATTATAATTTAACATCTTTATATTTATATAACCTGATTTTTTTTCTCAAACTAACATTTTTAAAATTACTTATAATTTTGTATATGAGAAATTTTAATTAAGAGGGTCATAAAAGAAACAGAAAAATGAGATGGCATTAATTTAAAATGAAAAGGGAGTGAAATTCTCTACCAAAAAAAAAAAAAGAAAGAAAGGTGGTGAAATGTAAATTATGGAATTCTCTACCAAAAAACCAAAAAAGAAAGAAAGAAATACAGAAAGAAAGAAAGGGAGTGAAATGTAAATTAACAAATATGGAATCTTCGGGTTTGTGACTATAAATATAGTCCTTCACTCGTTCTAATTAATAGCCCGATTCATTTCTCTTATTATCTTTTCCTTTTCCTTCTCCTCTAACTAGCTTTTCTAATTCCCACTGATCAATCATCAATGGACGGGTCAAAAAATCATATTAAGAATATCCTTTGTCCAAACAATCTTTGGTCCAACAATGCTTCTGCAAATGCAACTAATCCTCAAACATCAACCACCCAGCAACACCCACCCAAGAGTACCCCTACCATCAAAGACATTTTTTATCCAAGGTCTAACAATCCTTCTAAGGATCCTAATGGTTCCACTTCTACTCCTAAAGGAACCCCATTACCCACCATCCAGATGGTCTTTGGGCGCAGAACAGGAGGTACATAATGAGCACACCTTGTCCACATGTACCATTCAAGTTCATCCTCTTCATGTCATCTCTTAGTTTTTGTTTTTTGTTTTTTTTTTTTGTGCCTTTTCTATCGTATGGCACCTTGCAAGTTCATCCTGTTCATGTCATCTCTTACTTTATCGTTTTTTCCCCCCTTTTTTTCCCCATCGCTATGCATTATGCTACAAGCATCACTGTGGATGTTGTACTGCATGTGTGCAGTTTCATGTTCCTTTTGTATCTTTGTTATATTAATGTGAAGTGCCTCGTGTCTTTGTTGTATACAACCCTACGTGCATTACTTTTGTTTTCATTTTACTCTCCTCTATTCTCGTGCAAATTTTAGCCCTTACGCCCGTGTCACGAACGCGACCCTCTATTAATGTGAACACGCGCAGCAAAGTATAAAATCTTCGTTTTGGCTTTGTTAGTCGTCGGTCATGCTCGATCGAAAAGACTAGTTGTCTCTAGTTGGCTAAAAGCAAAATGCAGTGTGTTTGACCCTGTTTTTTTTAAAGTGGAGTTCATTGGATCACTTAAACTAGCTGATCATTGATATAATGTGTTAGATTTTGTCAATACTTTACCTATTTCTGTTACCTTTAACACTAACAGTACGGATAAAACTACATAATCTTTAGATCTCATTAGACTATGTGGAAAATCATAAGAATATCATTCAATGATTATAAGTTTTTAAAAAATTAATTTTACTACACCATCAGTATTAAAAAATTATATATACATATCAAATTATATATTATCTTATCAATAAAAATATTTGATTTAATTATTTATTATTTTAAAATCTTACAAATAAAAATATATAATTAGATTATAGTATAAAATTTTTTTATATAAACAAGACTTCAAAATTAATGCCATTTAAAAATATTGCCTATTAATAAAAAAAATTTACGCTTATTTCTTTAACCAATACCCTTAATTAAAATCCTTTAATTGTTAATTGATTTATTCATAGTCAAAGTTCAGCGCAATAATTTATTCCAGTTCCAGTTCAGAGCAATTATTAATTCCACGTGAATAAAAGTACCCAAACATAACCAAGTTAGACATACTTATGAGAAAAAGAAAAGAAAATAATAAATGTTTAAGAAGAAAATAGAGTAAACTTCTCCATTTTTTTTATTTTACATGTCCACATGCCAAGGAGATCACAGCAGGCGCCAAATTAGAGGCCGCTTTCAATTACGGGGCGTGTCAATCGTCTGAATTTGATACAAGGACAAACAGAATGAAAACTGAAAAGGTCTCACAATGGCAGCACTAATGGCCCCACACACCTTCCATCTGGCCAATTAATGGCAATGCTGCGATTAAAAAGGAAAAGAATGCTTTGGAATTGGCGCTGCGTGCTCGAACCCTAAAGCATTATTGCTTCCATCTGAGAATATGCGGCCGACGACTAAAAAAGGTTGCCCAATTTTCATTTTTATTTTGATTTTTTTACGCAAGTTTTAAGAGAAATTCAAGCTTAATACGTGTTTATTTGAAAAAAAAATTCAAAGATAATTGCACGATTAGTATACAATATTTACACTATTAATTAATTGAATATTATATATATATATATATATAATTATTATAAAAATTAAAATTTTTAATCATATGATAATGCATGATTAAACCACTGTAAAGCGAGGGTCGGTTGGGGAAGGCACTGCATTTGGTACGGATGCATGGAGTCATAGACGTTAAAACTTAAACGGCACCACAATTGGCTAGCTGACCGCAAGTGCTTTCCAAAGGAAGAAAAGAAAAAGAATGGTCGGCTTGCGCCACTTCCCAGCTCTGTCTGATGCGGAAAAAGTTGTGGTTGGCCTGTCGGCCGCGACGTAATTCTTGTCTAAAACGTTGATGAATGGGGATGGATTATCTTACATTAATTTTTTACATGATGATGCTATTTATAATTTTTTATTATTAATTTTCTTATATTATTGTTTTGTCCGGCTACTATATCTTAAATTAATATTGAGAAATCACATGTTAAAAATTGATTCAAGAGGATTTATTCCTGTCAATGAACAAAAGAAAAGCACGTGGGAGTTCCCAAACTCTATTAATCTCACCTTGGAAAGTATAGCTTATTCTACTTTTTAATATTATTATTTTTTTGGGAGGAATTCAATATTATTATTTATACTATTAGATAAAGATTTTTAATTTTTTTTCGCATTTTAGTTTAATATTTATTTATATTATTATTTACTAATAGTAACAAAAGAAATCTATTTTGCTATTTAATTTTTTTTTTTACGAAGATAAATTTGTAAACAAAATAACGACAACTAATATCTATAATTTTAGTTTAATATCTATACTTTTATTTCATTACTTATTTTAAAACAGTTTCAGTGATGTACTCTTTCTAATATTAATTGATAAATATCTTAAAATTTTAAAAATAAACAATTTTCTTTTATCATACATTATCAAACACTTGCACATAAATAAAATACAAGGAGAGCTGAACATTCCTTTTTCGTGGTGGTTCCCTCGAACTTGGATAAGGGTCTTTATATATATATATATATGGGCTTTGAAATGCATATGTATCTAAATATAGGATTTTGGGAAAAATGATCGGAATATGGGATTTAAGTAAAATTGACATTGGTGATTTTCTCTTGTTTCATTATTTTTATTTTTTAAAACTATAAATTGCCATTGGCAATTTTTTGTCCGTGTGAAATAAAAAATCATTGTTGTTTTTTGAAATTAAAAATTGCCATGGTGATTTTTGTGTTTTTGAAATATTTTTATAATTATAAACTGAAAAATCGCCATTTATGCTATGACAATATTGAAAAATTGCCATTTGTGATTTTTGATTGAATACAAACTCACCCATTGCGAGTTATAACAATTGCCAATTGCGATTTTTGAAACCTCAAGTATATAAACTTGCTTTCTCCTCATTGTAATCCGTCAATAGAGGTTCATATTGCAAGTCTGAGAGAGAAAAGTGTTTTAGTGTGAGACAAAAAAAAAAAGTGGAGAGTAGCATAGCATAGAAAAGAGAAGGTAAAATTAGTGCAAATATAACAATATATTTTAATGATGATATTCTTACAAACATGAGTAAAGATGTGACATTTATATGCGAGAAACTAGCATATTTATCTATTCCATACATTATGTCATTTGCGGAGCTAGAGAATGGATTTTATGGACGCATAGAAGCTAAAAACAATGGAGAAAATAACATATTGGTGTCCAATCTCAATTTTTGGTGGTTTCATGCAATATTAAGCAATTCCAATAAGTAATGACAATGACATTCAACAAATGTTTCGGATATATCAACAGCATCAAGCATAAATTCTTGTCATTAAGGTGTATGTCAATTTCAAAGAGGTTGCTATTGCCCTTTACCATCAAGCTAACAATGAGGAAGAAGAACCTGAGCCGAGCACATTTCCAGAAAAAAAGGTAGAATAGGAATAAAACATCAGTGAAAGTGATGATGAAGACTTTGAAGGCGAATATGGAAGCGGCAATGATGGGTGCAGATGATGATGTGGATGATGATATAGATGATGAACACTTATCAAACACAATGGTGGGTAGTTAGCATCCGTTTGGGGAGCCATCGATCGTGGAGTGCTATGGTGCTAGAATTAGTAGAACCAATGACCGGTAACCTTGGATGTAGAGCTCAAGCAAAATGGCAACATTTTCTAATGTAATTGTGCATTTTCCACAAGGAAGATAAAATGTGTGTGTCTCTAGCCTCCACTGTTTGACAAGTGCATTAATAAAGGGGCCGTTTATTTGCATTTGGCAAATTTGTGCAACACAATTAAGACCAACTTGCCGTAAATGCTCATGTATTTCGATCCTAGGTGGTATCACATATATGTCGGTAATAATAGCGTAAGAAAGCATCACTGACAGTATTAAATTGATGAATTAATAATAAGTACCAACAGACTATCCATCGAAAAATGCAAAACTAATATTTTATATTATAAATTTATCGATGTAAAATCCTTCAGTAAAATAAGATTATTTTTTAATTGTTAATAAATATTATTGTAAATAAATTAATTTTTTATTATAAATAAATATTTTTATTTTTTTGGTTTTAATTGCAGAAGAAATTAAAAAAACTATTAATTAAATAAAAATATATATAATGTTATTCTAAAAATATTTACAACATAATTCTAAAAAAAAAAACCTAAAATCTACGAATATTGATTGTTGTTAGTATCCGAGATGCCATCGTCGTCATCTCCATCTCCGAATGGATGGCTGTGTGGAGAAGGCTGAGGCAGTGCAAGTGAGGGTGAAGGTGGTGAAGGTTGTGCAATAGATGAAGAACTGCCACTCTGCATCTACTCATAGAAGCTATACAGGGTCATCACCCTCTACTTTATGGACTATATCTACTACATCCGCTGCTGCTTATCCCTCTCGTGGTGCTCGTATAGCTCCATATGGTGCTCTTGTGTATGTGGACCAGGAGGGACGGAGGAGGCATCACTATCGGGAGTGGTGGACACAAGCATAATGGAGGTGCAAGGCGGGGCATGGGTGCGAGCAGATAGACCATGCTTTCTTGGTCTACCCTTACCTTGTCCAGAACCAGATGTTTGTCCTACCATAAGCGATATATATAATATATACAAAATTGAAAATATAAGACATGTGGTAACTAAATAAAGGCATAACACACTTTACATAACAATAATTATTTAATTATAAGAATACTTTAAATGACCAAAAAAATTTGGACAAAGTCTCTCTTTAAATTAGGAGCCTCCACAAAAATTAATTCAACATTTCAACACCACAGCACAAAAAAATTAATTGCATAACCATAGTGTTATAAAATTAATCCTAAAAACCGTTCTAGAGCGCATAACACTACAACACACAATTCAAATAATGGGAAGGAATTCTAAGCTTTTCCCTTGTCATGCAATCCCATCCTATAATTCTATGGAGTGTTTGTTGCTTGTTGCATTAAGAAAACTGTCTAATCATGTTTGAAGATTGTTAATTGAGTTGAGTGAGTATTTCAACAATTTGTATTTATTTACTCTCAAGATTGATGATCTTTTGGTGATGGAGAAGAATATTCTCGTTATTCTTTGTAAGTTAGAGAGGATCTTTTCTCTTGAGCTCCATACTTATACACTTGGCTTATGAAGCACAGGTATGTGGACCTGTCCAATATAGGGGAATGTATCCGTTTGAGCAGGAAATAGGAGGTTCAAAAGAATGATAAAGAATAAAGCTAAAATAGAGGGATCAATATGTTAAACATACATTTCGAATGAGACATCTAACTTTTTCTCCTACTACTTTGAGCCATATGTCCAATTTAGGAGAACCAGAGTTAGTCGGAATGACGATAGTGGTGAAAGTTCGATCGAACCAACTTTGTCAGTATTTAATCAACTCGGTTGTGTTGCTGGATGATGCAAAGATCGATGGTTGATTGGGAGTGAATGGAAATATGCACATTTACAGATATTTCTAAATTATGATAAAGTGGAGTCATTCAGAAAGTAACTAATAAACTATTTTATTGTATTCTTTGTTCTATAATTTCTCAAATCTTATATAATGGTAAATTGTAACAAGCTATCTTCTCTTATACTTTGTCTATTGTTTACAGGTATTTTGAACAACATCAATAATCTCTTGAACAATTTCTCGAATGGTTCAAATTATTTGTATGTGATAAAGTAATTTTATTTTGCTGTTCATATTTTTGTTCTTGTATTATTAGGTGATTAATATTCCAATATTTATATTTAGGTGCATGATTAGAAGAATAATATAACCAATCCTTACTTGTACAATTTAGCTTAGGATCCGAAAACCAGAGTTACAAGTTGGGCAATATACCATGTCAATAGTTACAAGTTTTATACAATTGAATAGGGGAGGGAAAAGAAAACTGACAACATTGGGATTTATATTAGAGGAGATACTGGAGATGGAAAAAGTGATTAGTATGGAGTAGTTAATGAAATACTTGAATTGGAGTACCATGGTAGATCTCTTAAAAAGGTTATGTTATTTGCTTGTGAATAGTATGATCCAACATGTCTCGAGGGAACACGTAAACATAATCACTACAAAATAATTGAGATTACCCACAGTAAAAGATATGAAAAATTTGATCCATTTATCATCGCCCAAAATGCTAGACAAGTTTATTATTTGCCATACCCTAAAAGATGCAAATCTAATTGGAGGGTGGTAATAAAATGCAAACAAAGAGGTAGAGTAGAGCTTGAAGAAGTATCTGAGCAAGCTTACCAAACTGATGATTCAAGCTCTTCTAGGGTTGTTTTTGATATCCACATCCCCTTTAATCTATGTTCCATCTCAGGGGAAGTTGACATAATAGACCTCCCAAAGCAACATTCAATGCATCAGGCTAATGAAAGGGATGCCAACATTGAGCATGAGGATGATGATGAGGAAGAGAAATTCGACGACAATGTTAAAATTGAGAGTCATGAAGATAGTCCTCTACTTTTTAAATGACGAGGTGCTAAGTGTGTTATGTCTTTATTTAATTAACATATGTCTTATGTTTTCAATTTTAATTTGTGCATATATATTTCAATGTTATAGTTTAATTATTTGCATTTGTAGTTATATATATGTTATATGTGTTGAATGTGTTTATTGATTTATACACATGTTATATAGATCACTTATGGCACGACAAGGATCTGGTTCCAGACGAGGTAGGGGTGGATCAAGGAAACATAGTCTAACCCCTCATAGATCTTAGGATTTTTTTATTTTATTTTTAGAATTATACTATGATAGTTTTATTCTATTTTTCTGTCATTGATAGTTTTTCATATTTAATAAATAGTGCATATTTTTATTTATATGGATTTGTGAATAATTAAAATAATAATTTGAAACATTTGAATATTAGTTTCAAATTTTAACAATAAAAATCCAAAAAAATTAAAATATCTTATTTACCTATGGAATTTCTGTCGGTAATTATATAAATTAAAACTTTATTTTTTAAAATTATCAACGGAATATCCGTCAATAATTATAAACATATTCGTTGGTTTAATTAGGTTAATGACGATTTCTGACGCTATTATTATCAACGTTTTTTTTAATTATATCGACAAATTCTTTCCATCGGTAATATTAATTTTTCTTATTATCAATGCATCTTTTACTGACAGATTACTTGCATCGGTAGTTCCGTCAGCAAACTGCTTACCGACGGATTTTGCATTATTTTTTGTTAGCAAATCCGTTAGTAATTAACGCATTTCTAGTAGTAAGGGTTCTTAGGATCTTACAAAAATACAAGATATTATCTTCCTCGGTTTAGGATATTATTTAGATCATATAATACTCCTTCTTTTAGATCACATTATGAAGCTTTTAATTATTATTATTATTCAAGTTTGAGGAGTGTTATGAAGAGAACTTTTGCAGTTTGTAAAGCAAGGTAGAGAATTGTACAAATTATAACTAACTTTAAGCTTAAGACCCAGTTTCAAATTATATGGGCTTATTTTACTCTACACAATTACATAAGAAAAATGGACTCAAATGATGTGAGTATCTTTCAATAGTTTGAGAATATTTTTGAGTTAGAAGCCATTAAAAGAGACAATGAAAATAATGATGAGCATGATAGTCAAGTTGAATGGTAAGGACCAACTCAAGAAGATATAAAAGTAGTAGAAGAATCGAGAAATAGTATAAGTGTTCAATTACCACAACAAATGCGTTATTAATATTTTTAATATTATTGAACATATTCTTATGACAGTTATATTGGCATATATTTACTTATTTAAAACTTGTTTTAATTATATTGTCATTTGAATTGCTTTTTAATTTTTTCGCATATGCTCCAATTGCTTTATAATACATAGGATAAATAAAAGGCTTTTATGTTTGTGTAGCCCCCAAACAGTATCACCCCACCACCGAAGACATTCACAATGAAGGTTACACACAGAAAAGTATCCGATGGAGATTCATTACAATTAATTTATTCTCTTCCTTTTAGTCTCTTACGAATCTTTGGCACAAGATTAGTCCAAAGGTTGTACAGAACCTATAGGACTCTTGGAAAGTTTTAAAATCTGCATTTATGTCCATGGGCAGTTTGTAGAAATTAATTAGAACGCTAACTCACCAGTATTGCGAAAAAGATAAACAGAAAAGGGGTCTTGTTGATGAAAGTCGTGCAGGATCAGCCGCCATAAATACACCATATTTTACACAAAATATTTTTAATTTATTTTTAAAAAGTATTAAAAGTAATATACATATATAAACTGCCACCTCAGTCTGGCACAATGATTTCGGGCACCACTCGGGCTCTATAGCAATGCTCTTTGCCATTCTCATAACAATATTTAAATTCATAAAAGAATAATGCTACATGGTACGAATTATACCATGCACAAATTGAACGAATTTCTAAAATTAGAAACAGTCTATCCTTTTATTTTTATTTTTGCCTGTGATTTCTGCTATTCTCTCCTGCTCATTGGATTAAATAGTTTTCGTGTTATTCGTACTATGTATTTTCGTACTAATTAGCAGCGCTCTTTATAAAATACCTTAATTGCCTAATGCCTCGCCAGTTTGCGGAAAGGAAGGATGACAATTACTACAAGGGATAAATGGAATGAGTTTTTAAACTTAAATATTATTGAGAAAAATAACAAAATTTACGGATTAATTAGTTATTTATTTCTAATGCTGAAACACATGTCTTTTTTTATTTATTTTATTGACCCAACTCACCTGGATCTGGCCTGCTTCTTTGCTCTATGGTTTTCACATTACTGTTGCAAGCAATTCCTCGGAAGACATGTTGAGATGGGAGCCTAAAATTCAGGGAGATGTATTGAAGTATGTGCTATAATTATGATAGGCGCTTATAGTTAGTTATTTCCACCAATTAGTTAGTTTAGACTGTTGTAACTGATTCTCTAATATTAGTTGTTAGCAGTTAGCCTAGCTATAGTGTTGATGTACTGCTATAAATACTGATAAGTGATGTAGTTCTCATTTTCCAAGTTAATTGAATCAATTTTCAAACCACTCAGTGAGATTTTTCTCTTGCCCCTTGCGCTTATTCTCTGAATTCAGCACACACACACATAGTGTGATACCATATTCTAGTAAGTCATAAATCAATGAACTAAATGAGAAGCCGCACTAATAAGTCATATGTCATATCTTAATCCAAAATTTTAAGACAATTAATGAGTCTATGGTTTTTATATTATATACTATTCGTTTAATTCATTCTTAATTACTATAGAATTTCACTATCCATACTTAAAATTTCAACAAGATAAAAGAAAAAAGGAGTAATTTCTAAGATAATATAAATTATTTACTTTTTTATCCTGACATTATCCTGTTCAATTTATATTATTGTAAATAGAAAGGAAAAAAAGTAAATAATCTTTTAAGACACTTTTATTAAAAAAAATTAATTTTTTATTTTTGAAAAATACCTTTGAACATGTCAAAATGTAGAACAGACGGGGTACAACATGAAAGTACTCAGCGGTGAGTAGATTTTGTGTCCTTTTGCGGCAATCAGCAGTGTTAAATAGTAAAGAGGTACGAAAGGAATATTAGTTGATGTCGAAAATACGTGATATACCCGTGTTTTAGGTATACACAAAACGCAGAGTAAACATAGTTAATTCCTACACCGTTTAAGGTTAGAAGAATAATGATATTTTTAGTACTAATGCCAATTTCAAGGATGGTGTAGGAAGAAATTTAATATTATGCTTCATCTCCCATGGGTTATCTCTCTTTCGTCTTTATCTTATTTTTTTCTTGTTTCCACTCAAATCTTGTCATGTGTTTTTCTGAGGCATTCTTTAGTTTTTTCCCCCCCACTTAGTAGCAGTGCTGAATAAGAATTCGTGTCATCAAGCACTACTGATTCAGCATTCTCAAATGCCAAGATTCTGCGAGAGCCACCAACTTCAACTACGACGCGCTCGAGAATTGACCAACATTTTTTGTTTTTTTGGTAAGCAAATTTAGAGTGAAAGGTTGACTCCATAATTTAAGATAGGAAAAGCTTTCAGATTAAGAGTATTTATAGAAAAATTTACATAACTTATATCAAGGAGATAAATGGGGCCTTAAACCTGTGACTTATAAGATGTGAGACCATATTTTGCTCTACTACTTAAGCAACTCCTTGACAGAAGATCTGACCAACTATAGTACGTGCTTAAGGATTGGGAAAGGTTTTATTTGATGCATATGCATGGCACATGCAAATTCTCATTGACTTCCTTATGTAATACTTGAGGGAAACTATACCGGAGTGTGATCACTTGCCGATTTTCTTTTTTTTTTCTTTATCTAGAATTTAACAACTGTATGCTTATATAACATTATTTGATTTTTTCCCCCTCAAACTAACACTTACGTATGACAAATTCTAACTAAGAGGACTATAGAAGAAACAGAAATTAGAGATAAAAGAATTAATTAAATCCAATTAAAACAAACTTCAATTCTCTGCTCCTTCTTTGCATTAATTTGAAATGGAAATTAAAGGAAGTGAAATGTAAATTAACAAATCCGGAACCTTCGGGCTTGTGACTATAAATATATTCCTTCTCTCGTTCAAATAGCCCAATTCATTTCTCTTATTACCAATTCTTCTTTTCTAATTAACTTTTCTTCTAACCAATCAATCATCAATGGAAGGGTCAAAAAATCAGATCAAGAAAATCCTTTGTCCTAACAATCTTTGGTCCAACAATGCTTCTGCTGCTGCAAATGATTCTCAAACTTCAACCACCCAACAACACCCACCGATGGTTATCCTAAAAGACGTTGTTTATTATTCTAGGGATCCTTCTAAGGACCCCAATGCTTCCACTTCCACACCTAGAGGAACCTCATTACCCACTATTCAGAAGGTCTTTGGGCGCCGAACAGGAGGCACAAAATGACCGCACCTTATGACATGCACCATGCAATCAAGTTCATCCTCTTCATGTCATCTCTTAGTTTTTCGTTTTCTCTTTTCTTTTTCCCCCATTGCTATGCAATATACGCTGCAAGCACCACTATGGATGTTGTAGTGCACTGTATAGTTTCATGTGAAGTGCTTCGTGTCTTTGTTGTAGACAACCGTACGTGCATTAATTTTGTTTCCCCTCTACTCTCTTCTCTTGTAAAATTTAACCTTTACGCGCGTGTCACGAACGCGGTCCTCTAGAAATGGTCACACGCGCAACATAAGTATAAGATCTTGGTTTTGGTTTTCTTCGTCCCCCATCATGCTAGCAAAGACAAGCTGTCGAGCTGCTACAGATACTTTTATTTTTTTTGGCAATTTTTAAAGGAATATTAAAGAATAGGCGAAGGCTCTGGTACACCATATTTAAAAGGGTGCACCACACACAATCTCATTTAATAGTCTGGATAAGATAGTATTTTCCATATAGATATGCCAAAAATATGTTATCCACTGTAAAATTCTCACATTCTCCTTCTTCCCTCCTCCCACTTCTCCTGTCTTCGACTCCTTCCTTTCTCCAACCCAACCACCACTCCGCCACCACCTCCTTTGCCGCAGGTTTTGCCGGAGCTAAGTTACCCACTGCTACGGTAGCTGTGGAAGTGGAATCCCTCAATAATAACACCCCCACTAGCACCAGATGTTCCCTTCTCCCTAAAACAACCACAAAGGAAGGAGAAGCATTTGAATCAAATATAATCCCCAACACCTTTCTGATCCTTGAGCCTAAACGATCTTCCGTTGGACGGATGTAGCTCCAACACCTTTCTAATCCCCAACACCATTATGCGCTCCACCACAACGATGCGGGTGTTGCTGCCAAAGTAGCAAACAGACCTGTCGTGCCGGCGATGGACGATGTGGCTGTCGTAGCTGCACATCAGGCAAAGCTTTGATGATGACGCTAGCTGGTAGGGCTCATCCCATGAGTCTGTGTTGCAGGACCCTGGGGACGAGTCGACGAAGTCGGATAGTTTAGGTTGGGGGTAGTGGTGGCAGTGGTTGAGGTTGTGGCGGCAAAGCCACTAAGGATAATGACAAAGGTGGTGCAGTGTGTGGCAGCGATGGGTCAGCGGGTGGGGCTGCCGGTGACAAAATGGAGGCCTGGGGCAAGGAGGCTGGAGATAGCAGATTTGTAGAGAGTGAGAGATTGAGAGAGTTTTAAGGTATACTACAAATTGAGAGAGTATTGATATACTATTATATCCTAGCTATCATAAGACAAGGTGTATGATGCACTTAAGGTACACACAAGAGACTTCATCTAAAGATACTCCTTACATAATGGTTGAGAGTGACTTACAATTTATTAATGTTTAAAGGACCCTTATAATGACATTACTTTAAAGATATCTCAAAAAATGTAAAAATTATCATGACTCAAATAAAAATGCCAAATCCTATAAATGAAACTGTTTTTAATGCAGTGTGATTGATTTTGTCAATACTTTGACTTTTTCCCTTACACTTAACAGTCCTGATATTAGTTCATCATTTCGTTTAATTAGACATCATTACAATTACAATATACAGAGAATTATGTGCAAGTAATTGATAATATTAATGGAGTTATTAGTAAATTTGTTTATGGAAAAATATGAAAAATGATTTAATAAAAACATAACTAAAGTTAAAACTAATTATTTATACATTGATTCTTAAATTTTTAAATAATATCTAAAATTATAAGAAACAACTAATTTCCCTTCACTTAATTTTACGCATTGGTTGTGGCCTTCACATCGTGCAACATTGTTATTATTATTATTATTATTAAGTCACATTTACACTAATTTAAAAAGAATTATAATGAACTAACAAAATAAGGTGATCGGAACTTGGGTAGTTTGTATGAAGTTATATATTTAAATTTTATTGCCATTAATGTACTAAAAGGGGGTGATCAAGAGAGAAAAAGTTGCATTTATAAATTAATGTTCAAGAATTTTAATAGAAGCAAAGATAAAATGAGCATAAAAATAATTAATTTTGATTAACATTTTAAAACCGTAAAATGGAAAAAAAATTCAGAACAACAGTTATTATTATAGAATGGACTGAATACATAGATGCTCTCAATTTTTTTTTTAAAAAAAGAAAATATTATTTCATAATATTTTGTAGCTTCTCAATTTTGTGAACTGCTACAATCTTTTACTTTCCTTACATTTTTAATAATAATCAAAATCTTAAGATATAGATAATATGTAATAACAGTTTTTGTACAAGAGAATTTGAAATTTTCTTTTTTTTTTTCGATATTTTGTAAATGGCTCGACCACTCAAAAGAGGGGAGCGCCAAAAAAAAAAAAAAAAAAAAAAAAAAAAAAAAAAAAAAAAAACAGGATACAAAAACATAACCAAGAATCAAAAGGTAACCCAACATGAGTTAAGCACAACCAACAATGAGACAAAACAACCCCCAACCACGAACCCAACACCAAACACAACAAGACCAGCAATCAAAACAACCAAAAGAACAACCAGAAAAGATAGATAGTCACCAAAGCGCCGACGATTACCAGATGAGACCGCCCGAATCAATCCCAAAGACGAGCTGCCAAGCAACAAAAAAATAGAACCAACTAGCTCCAAAAGCACACACATGTAGAAAAAGCTGAGCGAGCCAAAACAGTAGCCAACGACACCCAGATTGCCACAGCTAATTGAACTAAGCCAAGACCTCCCCCCCCCAAAAAACACTGAAGAGCCCCTTTCCAAGGACAAAAACCAAAGCCTGCCCCTCTTAATCCTTGGAAATTCCTTTTTTCTTCTTAGGGTGCCCTCTTCTTCTAGGAATAACAAAATCTTGACATTCGGAAATTTTAGCCAAAGCGACAACCATAGCTTTCTCATTATTTGTTTGAAGCCCCAAAGCCTTTCCAAAATCCCATGTGATCTATGCTTCCACAGGATCATCTTCAACTGGTAATTCTGTTCCATAAACCTCGCACTGCCAATTAGAACTTGACTCTATTAGAGGGGTTTGCGGCACCCTTTCTTCCAATGTCGAGCATTGACTCTCCCCTCCACTGTTATTATTATTATCACCCTCTCCTTCCAATAAATTCTTGAAAATTTATTGTCTTTAAAACATGTCCATGAAGAAGTGGTTAACTATCCATTTTTTCCTTTCATCGTGTGGTCAACTATCCATGAAGAAGTTAAAACAAATATCCCCAAAAGCATGTTACTAAGATTTCACCGTATTGGACCACAACCCTCAGTATTGGGCCTGCAAGCCGTACACGACGACTCCACCTGCTACACCGCTTTCATATAATCTATAGACCCAAAAAAAAAATCAAAAACCTTTCGTATAATCTGAAAAAAGCATTGACACGAGCTGATACATAATGCATGACCAAAAAGAGTATGTTGACCAAAAAAACCAGAGATGATACTTAATGTTACGACCTTCGCCAAAATGTGACCCAAAAAAAAAAAAAACCGCAGTGTTACGAACGAAAAATAGAAAACAAATACAAGACGTTGCTGCAGGATTTTCTCTAGCTAATAAAACTCCGCGCAATGACTAATGCGAAGTCCCTCTAATTAAATTTTGGGAGATGATTTATCCTCCTGACACATCCTCTTAATTACTAAATGAAGAAAAAATTGATTATTTTTTACAAAAATGCTACGTAGTACGAGAACTTCCTGCACGAAGTCACGTACGAAGCATTTCAGCAGTAGATTTTATTTTTACCTTTTACTTTTTTATTTTTTATTTATTGAAATATTAAATAACCACCACACGCTGTTTCTTCGTTCATTTTCAACGAAAAAAATTTCGTAACATGTAGCAGCGCTCTATTTTTTAAGATTATGTAAAGATCAATGACTCAAAAAAATTAGTACGAACACTTGCACGAAAAAGTGGCAAGTTCTCCACCAATAGTGAAACGTAATTTCCTGCAAATCAAATATTATTTCCGTAAATCCCGGTTATTTCCACCACTCTTGTTGATTTGTAATGCATTCATACTGATAATTTTCGAAATCATATAGCAATTCTCTTTAAGATTTAAAATATTGATTATATATACTTTTTACTTCATTTAATATTTAGAAGGATATTTAGGAATATTTTTAGAAGGCTATATCATTACTCTTAAATTTGAACTTAGTAAACAACACTAAATAATTAACAATGTCAAAAGATCCATTCTCTTGTTTGAGCTCCTATACAAAGACTATTGCGAATTAGTTCTCACTTAACGTGGATTTATGTGGACAAATTCAGATCCTCTATTGGTCTTCCATTTATTACACTTCAATGCATGTACATCCATATATTGTTAATTATTCCAATGCTTCGCACATACTCAAAGATGGAAGCGCTTCATGTAATATTATGCTTCCATGCTCTTCAAGCGGAATTCCTTATAATCAAATAAATATGTGTTAGTCCAGAGTTTCTTATTTCTGGACAATATTATTTACATATTTTTTATTATATATTTTTACACCACTTCTATTTTAGATTTTTTTTTAAGATATTTTTAGCTTCAGACATTGTTGTAATTAAGAGATTGACTCAACAATTATTTTTTCTTGGATTTAAACCTCTATTTTTGATAATAAAACATGAAAAGTGCACTTTTTTATAATTCACTCTTTTATTTTTATTTTTTTTCAAAAATATTGGTGCAAGAAAAAGTATGAAAAAATAGTATGAGATCATCTTTCTTCACCTATTGCGGTGGTGGGGGCTTAGGAGTCTTTATTCTCTCCATCAAACAACATGGACTTTCATGTGCGTGAAGTGGGTCACCATGGTATTTTTCTTTTTTTTTTAAGTGTATTTTTACATTTTTTAAATAAAAACTAATCATATTCATAATTCAGTTGAATTTATATAGAAGAAGCTCTTCAAGCATTTTTTTCCTCTTAACACATAATTTGAATTCAAAACAACATACTTTATAATCAAATTAATAAACATATGTTAATCCAAAGTTTTTTCTCTACAGTAATAGTTACACTTTTTTTTATAGAGAGTTACACATTTTTTATTGAATTTTATTTTAATGCACTATCAATATAAAAAAAATTTATAAAAACCTTTAATGATATATTACTATATCAGTAAAAGTATTTGACTCAATCACTCATTATTTTAGAAATCTTACAAAAAGAATCATTTGATTATATAATAATATAAAACTTTTTTATACTATTATTACAATAAAATTAAACTTTTTTATTATTTTTACACCACTTCTATTTTATATAGTGAAACATGAAAAGTACACTTTGCAATGTAATTCAATTTTTTCTTTCCAAGAGTATTGGTGCAAGAAAAAGTGTAAATAATAGAATGAGTTCATCTTTCTGCGCCGATTGCGGTGGTGGGGACTTAGGACTAGTCTTCATTTTTTATTTTTGGTCGACTTGGGAGTCTTATTATTATTATTATTGTTGTTGTTGTTTATTTATTCATTTATTTTTTTAAAGCCAAGGAGTCTCAATTCTCTCTCCATCAATAACATGGACTTTCATGCACGTGAAGTGGGTCACCATGTTTTTAAACAAGGGTCGCGAGCATGTACTTCTTTTCTTTCTCTTGCAGCTCTATGGAAGGATGTTACGATTCATTAATAGTTAGATAGGTTCTAATAGTAGTTAGGTCCTAATAGTAGTTAGGTCCTAGGTATTTGATTATTACTACAAATAAGAAAATTATTTCATTGTAATTCATTCTAACTAATCAATTTTGTGAATAAAGTCTCTTGAAATATTTTTCAATGAAAGTGGAGTTTTGTAGGTTTTTCTCGCAAGAAACCTATTAAAGGAAGTAACCTTTTCACTCGATTCACTTGAATTACTAACAAAAAGCTGGGCTTTATTTTTATTATTATAAAAATAAAATTGATTATTGAAAAATAATCATTAACCATTAACCATGTAGTTTTGGTGCCTTTTTTAATTGAGTTGTTGTGATTACTGGTTGAATGTCTAATTGTCCAGGCGGCTTGTACCTGAATTGATAGAAATTTTTTTCCCTTTCTGTTCAAATAGCTTTGGGTCCATTAGCCCAATCATGATTTTCCTACCCCTCAAATGGAAAAATCCTTACCTTCTTGGCCGGTTGTGGGCAAGGAAGGGTTCAAACCCCCGATCATGTTTATATAAATAATTAATCATATATTATCATATTATTAAAATATTTTATTTTTAAAATAATAATTATAAAAGTCAAATATCTTATATGATTTATTGTTTGTATAAAATATTTTGTACTAATAATATATCATAATTAATTTTTGAATAAATCCACAAATCGTTCTCTGATAAAAATATCACTAGACAAATCCGTCCATAAGTATAAAGGAAAAAACTTATCCTGAGATCCTTGACCATAACAAATTGTGAGCTAAGTTAGTCTTTCAATTAACTCAAAGCTATTAAAGTTAACAGAATTATACATATGTCACGTTAATCATTTGAGGTGGCATGTTATCTTCCGGCATGACTCAAAATGATGTCGTTTTGGTTGAGATTTAAGAATGAATTTGTCCTTTTTCTCCATTCACCTTCATCCTTTACCCCTACCCTATTCGAGGACCATGTGTGTGTGTGTATATATATATATATATATATATATATATATATATATATATATATATATAAAATCTCAAATTGATACATTTCATGTCATGGGTATAAGTTCTAGCAATTTGATTTCCTATATCCTTTTTAAACATGCCTGTGAAAATGTTTAGAGAGAAGCCATGTTTTGGATTTTAAAATAGTATAAACTAGGATAAGTTAGGCTTCCTCGAATTCTAATTTATGTTAGTTTAATTTCGAATATATTAGACCATTTAAATTCATCGAAAGTATATCAGCAAGGGCCTTCGGCTATTGTCTATTAATTTATAGCGATACATTGACAGAAAGTCAAGGAATTATAATTATGGGTGGTTCATGTGCCTAAGATGCCCATGATGTGGATCCAACCCACGGGGGCAAATTTTTATTCTGTTTCCGTAAATGTATATGCAGTATATATATATATATATATAGTGAAAAAGTATTGAGCTGGCCCTAATCTTTTTTTTCTCCCTTTTGTCTCTTCTTCCGAATTTCTTTATGTGAGTGTTACTAAGGGAGGCTATGATGCTTCTTCTTTGGTGGCAACCCCACCATATTTCTTTTCCTTTTCTTTCCTTAAGGTTCTCTTTATTGAATAAATGACTCAGATATATTAGATTTTGAGCATAGTTGTCCAGATATCTTGTTTCTTTGAATACCAGATCTTGTGTTTTTATTATCTCCTTTGTGATTGTTTTAATTCCTATTTATGGATGTTTTTCTTTTGTAGTCTTATATATGGCAAAAATATTCATATCCATTTTAAAATGAGGAGTAATATGTTCTTCAAGTTGCAGCATTTTTTATGTTGCTCTTTGATGTGAAAATGCTTAAACATCGATAGTTTTTAGACAAAAAAAGGAGTCATAAATTGTTGGTTGTTTTAGAGTATAGAGTGTATTTTTTTCTTAACTTTGGATTTGATGTATCATTTTTAATTTATAAGTGCCGTTAAACTTATTTATGGATGAAGTTTTTTTTTTTTTTTTTATACATTAGTAGCAATGAAGTTTAAACCTCTAGGCTCATGCATACTACGTAAGTTCATCATTACTCAACTACTCATAGTGGCTTAAATGAAGTTTCTTTCTTTATCACTACACACACACCCCCCAAATGATGATGCAATATATAAATTTTATTTTCTGTAACGTTTTTTTGGTATCCAAAATTAAGTATGAAATTATAGCTTACTCAAAATTGAATCTCTTAATTTCAATTTTAATATATAGATTATGATTTTATAAACTAATTTTAAAGAATTAAAAAGTGACTAATGTGAACATTTTTAAGCTTAAATTTTAACAATTTTAAATTTTAAAATTAAAGTCCATCATAATTAGTATGAGTGATATTTTTAATAATATGAGTTAGAATTTAATTTTGATGCGTGTAAAAAAATTCTACACAAAATTTAATTATATATTGCCACATCAGTAATAATATTTGATTCAACCACCCACTACCTTAAAAATCTTACAAATATAAGCATGTATTTAAATAATAGTGTAAAATTATTTTACATTGATGGTATATAAAAATTGATCTCCATAAGCAATATGTAATTATTTTTAGAATAAAAAAATACGTGAGTAATACTTTTAATGAATAAAACCTCAAATTAGTCATTGAAAAGTTTGTCGAACATCAATTTAGTCCTCTAAAGATTAAAATTTATTTTAAATTAGCCTAAAAGATTAAAAAAAAAAATTGAACTAACTTGAAATAAATTTTAAACTTTCAAAAATTAAATTGATATCACAAATCTCTTAAGAACCAAATTGATATCTCATAACTCTTTCGAGAATCAAATTGATGTCAAAAATCTTTCAAGAACTAAATTGATATCCCATATACGACTCTTTTGAGGATCAATTTGGATTTTTACTCTATTTTTAATTGTATGATAATATTAAATATTTTATATTAATAATATGCTAAAATTAATTTTTGAAAATAATTGAGCATTTACAACTACTACTTAAGTATGTGCGATTGTTGACCCTGGTTCTTTAGTCTACTTATGTGTTAAAAAATAGCTAATGTGATAATGGTAAGGATTTACTACATTAGTGCCGGACATAATCATATATGACCCAACGGCACAACTACCGAAGAGTAAGTAAGATCACATGGCTTATGGTTGCATATGTCAGCATCTGCGCGTGCCAGCAAGAGAACTGAATTCACACTACGGACTTTTTCCTGTTGCGACATTCACAATGAACCTTTTTCAGATCATATGCTTGCTCCCTGAGTCCCTGGTGGGAAGTCTTGGTCTCTCTCGTGACTTGTGCGTGCTTTGTTCCCTGCCTCTCAGTGATGCTTTTGGAAAGACTTGACTACCTTCCATGCTGGAGAACTCCTCATTAAACGCTTCTCAAATAATGGGGTCGCTAGTAATTATTAGATATATCTGTTATCTTATCTACCGTAATCTTAGGAGATTGTATCTGTGGGTCAGACAAATCCACCATATGATCTCAGCATTATATAAATACATAGCTTAGAACAAAGCTTGCCAATTTGATATATAACTTTGTCACTTAAATATTGCAAAATGAATCTCACAAATCAAAACTTCAGATATTCTATTAGGAATTCAAATTTACACGGAGTCATTCATAGTTACCAGTCACATGGGCTGAATGTAGATAATCACAGTTTCTAACTAATTAGTATGTTAATCACGGAATTTATTCACTTGGTTAGCCTTTTATTCATAAATCATGATGGCTTAAGTTCAATTTTCGAATTCTCTTGTTGGAGGGTCATTTATAAGTAAGTATTCGATCGATCTAAAGATATGTTCTCTTTTTGATTGAGGCAAATCTTCCCTTCTATCTTGTTTATTTGCAAAAAAAAAAAAAAAAAAAAAAAAAACACTAAGCATTGTGTAGAAAATACCAATGTGTTGGGATTTGATCTAAAATTCCACATTGAGTGGGAGTAGAAATCTCATAGGAGGTTTAATATATAAATAAGATTTTTGGCTTTTTGGTTTGCATATTCTCCGAGATAATAGCTTTATTCTATTGGGTTGGGAGTAATCAAGTTTTATGAGTTGTATATAAGATGTAATTTTTGGTACGGATATTAGTTTGCAACTTTGCCCATGCTTTGTTTATTTTCTTCTTAAGTGGTATGTTATTGTATTTCTTGTACTTCCGTTGCCCAATAAGTGGTATCAGAGCCAATAATTTGAATTGATTGATCTTGGTTGAGTACTGGAGGAATGGTGGTTGGTGGATTCATATATGGGGTCTTTTGTGCCGAAAATTTTCCTAATAATGTGGAGGCTCATCAGTGTGTTTCATAAATAACAATTGTATAAGTGAAAAGAGCATGGTGAGGCTCTTATTAACACTGTTGAGTGCTTGGAAAACACAACGATATTGCAAGAAGGATATTTGAGGAAAGAGTTGTTCTTCATTGTAATTACTTTGATGGTGCAATGTTCTTCATTGAAATCAATGCTTCGGATAGGACTTTGACTTAAGGGGAGGATTTATCAACATTTAATCCAAAGTCTCACATCGAGTAAGAGTAGAAACCTCATATAGGAGGTTTGGCCTATATACAAGGCCTTTTGGCTTTCTAGTTTAGCTATCATCCAAGAGAATGGCTTTAGGCTATTGGGTTGGAAGTGATCAGGTTGTATAGATAGATTTTATGAGCTATGCATATGATTTAATCTTTTGTAAGGTTGGACTATAACTTTGCTCATTCAACATTAGGCTATGTTAAATTTTGTATTCTTTTATTGTATTTTGTTTATTTTCTTCTTATATGGTTTGTTATTGTATATCTTGTGCCTCCATTGCCCTAGTTTAATTAATTTTTCTTTGATAAGTATTTCATGCACCCGCGCAACCAAAGGATGGGCCTGATTGAATCTCAACATCAACAAGGTTCGATTAAAGGGGGAAAAATCAAAACAACAGGATGTCAACAAAACAATATGCACTAGATGAGGATAACACCATTTCTCACCTCCCTAAAATTTGATAGGATGTATTAAAGTGAGAAATTAAGGGAGCTGTTTACACCTTCCTTTAGACCAACACCCAAGTTTGAGCTTTATTTGTTGCACGTCCATATTCTAATATGGTACAACACTACTAGAAATTTCAGATTTAGAGACGGAAAAAATTCGTCGCTAAATTGTGCAAATTCCATCACTAAACAAATTAGAGATGGATTTTGTGACGGAATAGATTCCGTCGCTAAATATGGGGTCGCTAATTTATTAGCGACAGAATTCGTCAATCCGTCTCTAATTTGAGACAGAATATTTCCGTCTCTAAATTTCAACCCTCCGTCTCTAATATGTAACCAAATTTGATCACTTTATCTACCAAGAAAGGCATCAGAGACAGAACAATTACGTCGCTAAATGAAAATATTCGGTCGCTATTTAGAGACGAAATATATTCCGTCATTGATTAGCGACGGAACAACTTCCGTCACTATTTAGAGACGGAAACAATTTCCGTCTCTATTTTGAGACAGAATATGTTCCGTCTCTAATTAGCTTACTGAATGGTTCCATCTCTAATTACCGACGGAATATATTCCGTCTCTAATTTCTAAACCTGTTTTAATAATTTTTTTAAATTTTATAAACAATTTTATATTAATTTAAACCTGAAAAAGTTCTACAATATCACAAATTATAATATTAGTACAATAATACAAATTTAGTACTAAAAATATGATTCATTAACAGAAACACCAACAAAGTTCAAAGTACTTAAATCTAACTTCCATCATGAGTTCAGCTACAATCTATTCATCAAATTAAACTCCATCAAAATCAACACACCATCAGTATCAACTAAAATCTAATCATCAGAATTAACTATAATCTATTCATCAGAATCAACACCATCACTATCATTATCATGGTTATCCTCTAATGTGGGTGGAAGTTGCAAAGCACCCTGTTGTGAAGGACGTGTCTGGGTCGGACCAAGCATCAATCCTGCAACTCTTTGCTGCCAATATTTTTCCATCATGCTTGGAAACCTTTGCTCCCATTCTTGATCTCTTTTCTGGAGCTGATCTTGTAAGCTTTCTTGCCACTTTTGATCTTTTTGTTGTAACTCATCTTGTAACTCTTGCCACTTTTGATCCTTTTGCTGAATTTGATCTTTCAAGGCTTGAATTGTAGCCTTCATTGTAGCAACCTCCTCTGGTGTAACAACTTCAATAGGAACAAAAGAGGTTCTAGATGAAGAAGCCACAATACTAGCTGCCTGTGACCCTAAACCATATATTTGCCCTTTTTTGTTAGGGCCTCCAACAACATCTAAGAAGATGTTGTTATCAGATTGTTGAGAATTGCTGCCTTCACCACTTTCAGACTCTCGCTCAAATATTCGCTTTTCATACTCTTCCTGCAAAGATTTAATAATGAGATAAGGTATAATTTACAAAGTTACTTAACTTAAACATTAATTAGGTTGTACTTACACCAATCTTCGCTTGTTCTTCTGTGAAGAACTCATTTTGCTTTCCTTTGGGTCTATGCAGCCGTACATATAATTCATAATAGTTTGGTTCCCTATTCAATTCTACCCTCTAAAAGGATAAAAACCAATTATCAGTTGAGTAAGAACTAAATAAACTAATAATTACTTAATAGGAATAACTAACCATTCTCTTAGCATGTTCTTTTGCAGATATGGATCCTCCACCATGCAAATTAAGCCCTTGTTTAGATTGCCGGTTTTGGCGATTTTTCCTAGCCTTCTCTTGCCACTCAGGACTTTGCCATTCAATCTGTAGTTGTTCAAGGTGGTCCGCATGAAGCCAATTGCCATCATCCTTATTTTCACGCACCTTACTCAAAGCATTCTTTAATGCTGATGATCCTTTACTCTCAAAGCTCCTTTTAATGCCATCCTCATCCTCAGGCAACCACTTGTAAATTGACTGAATGGAAAAAAATATCAGCCAATCAATAAATCAATAAATACATTAACATATTAGTTAAGCAATTATAAATCAAGAAGTGATAATCAACAAGAAACTTAAAACAACCAAGCTTCCTTATGTATGTTTGAGTAGCCAATATCTAGATAACTCAACAATCAAATCAAAGAGGTTAACCATTCTTCCCAACAATACATGTAATTCCAACATACATCATATATTCGGCATACATGAATCAAAGCTATGAAATATGCATCAAAGTTATGAATATGCATCTGACATATATTTCTTAGAAATAGTTATTAGGATCAAATTATATTACCTTAAAATCAGTAAACCACATCTTTCGCACTAATGGATTCACCTTTGTCCAACTTGTCCAATGCCCATCAAACTTTTTTTTGAAGATCTTCGTGATTCTTCTTGTCACTTGAGACGGGGAAGGATAAAAGTTATATGTAAATAGAAAAATGAATTAATAAGCACATATACAATTAGAAATAAATTAACAAGTTCATATATACATGTAACTAATTAAATCTCAAAATTAGAAATGCTTACTCAAGACCGTCTTGCTTGATCCAAATAAGTCCATCTACATCCTTTACCCCCATCTAATATTTGCTGATGCAGAGGAATTTGCCCCACTTTGCGGTTCTACAGATACACTAGCAGCAAGATTACCTGACAAGTCTTCAGATGTTCCAGCTTGAGAATGAGGAGTTGGGATAACTGGAGAAGCAGTTTGGGAATCAGGAGATGGGATATATGTAGGCCTAGTCTGAGAATGAGGAGATGGGATAACTGCAGGGCCAGTTTGGGAATCAGTGGATAAGTTAAGTGTAGGTTCAATCTGAGGATGAGGATTTGGTATATGTAAAGGTGGGATATGTTCAGCGCCAATTTGGGGATGAGAAGATGGAGTAGGTGTAGGAGATCTGGTGGGTTGTGTTGATAATTGAGAGTTGTTTCCCCCTCTACCTCTACCTCTACCTCTGCCTCTACCTCTACTTGCCATCTATAAAAAATTCTAATTAAAGAATTTAATTATATATTAAAAATAAGGCTAAAAACTAATACATAATTAATAAAATATAGTAACATAAAAAATTGGCAACCAGACAACCATAATTGTATTAACAAATGTAATATTACATAATACTTGAACTAATGATACTACATGCAAAACAATTAGGTTATTTCATCTAGTCTTCTTCTTCATCTTCCTCTTCATCATCTTCTTTTTCTTCTTCTACCTCAACATCTTCATCTACTTCAGAGTTAAATTGATTTAATGAATGTCCAAGTACTTCCTCTATTGGACCAGTAATATCAACAAGACTTTGGTCAAGATTGTCATTTGCAATTGTCATAGACATTTGTGGGATTGATTCATCTTGGTATGCATAATCTGTTTCAGGCATTTTAGTTTCTGAAGTCTGTATAGTATTTCGTGCCTTGGTTTTAATCACGACCAACCACCCTTCCTGCCCTTCAGGATACTGTGAATAGTACACTTGCTCCACTTGTTGAGCAAGAATAAATGGCTCATACTTCTTATATCTCCTGGATGCTCTAACTTCAACAATCCCATAATTATCTTTCCTTGTTCCTCTATCAATTGTAGGATCAAACCAATCACATTTGAATAAAACCACTTTTTTTATGGGCCATCCAATATACTGCACTTCAACTACATTAGTTAAGACTCCATAGTAATCATTCTCTATTCCTTCATTATTGCCACTTCGCACACATACACCACAATTTGTTGCACCCATCCCTTGACCTTGACCTTTTGTATTGAATTTGTAACCATTTATAAAATATGTGTGCCATTTGTTTACTATATTTGAGGGCCCCCATGCCAAACTTTGAAGAAGAGCATCCTCAATATTGTTAGCAAACACCTATTACACAAATGAATAAGTTAAATTCACCTATAAGTAAAATGAATCAATTAAGAAATTTGGCGAACCATATTCACATACGTGTTCTTTAAACCATGTGGGAAATGTTGTGGAAATTTGTTTGTCTACTTCTGAATCATCTGAACCAAGTTCCCGTAGAAAATTTTCATATATGCTGCATTAATATCATAGATTGAATAATTTCATAGATTTAATTATAATTTTTCAAATTGAAAGAACAAGTTAGAACTTCAAGCTTACATCAAATAAGGCTCCACTTCAGGACAATTTAGAAGGATGTATAAGTGTGCAGCTTTCATTTCCTTTTCTTCGAAGAACGAAGACATGCACTTCCCAGAAGGACGTCTAGTATAATTAAAGATAGAGAATGATGGATTAGTTGAGCAACCTTCACCACCATCATCATTCCGTGGAACTCTTGTCCTCCTACATGAAACATTTGGCGGATAGTAATATGAAGCAAAAGTTGAAGTCTCCTGCACTAAATAAGCTTCACAAATGGAACCTTCAATTGAAGCTTTATTTGTAACCTTATCCTTCAATGTACGTATAAACCTAATAAATTTATCTTAGTATATAAGTGCAATGTTGACCATATAAAAACTCAACTGAAAAAGAATAAGGATAGATGACCTAACCTTTCAAAGGGATACATCCAACGATATTGGACGGGACCACCAACCCTTGCTTCATAAGGTAAATGAATTGGAAGGTGTTCCATTGAATCAAAAAAACTTGGAGGAAATATTTGTTCCAATTTACACAAAATAATTGGAATATTTTCCTCCATTACTCTTAAATTATCTTCCCTCAGCAATGGTGAAGTTAGTTCTCTAAAGAATTTGCTAAACTCAGTAAGTGTATTCCAAATTGGTTTGGGTAAAGCCTTGAATGCAATTGGTAGCAAACGTTGCATGAACACATGGCAATCATGACTTTTCAAACCAAACAACTTTGCTTCCCTCAAATCAACACACCTAGCCAATGTGGAGGCATATCCATCTGGTAACTTTAGTTGCCTAACCCATTCACACACAGCCAATCTTTGTTGCTTGTTGAATGTGTACTTTGCTTTGGGCTTTTTAAATTTTCCACCTCCAGCATCTTGTAGCTCTAGATCTACTCGCCTACAATATTGTGCCAAGTCCAATCTAGCATTGAAATTGTCTTTCGTTTTGCCCTTAGTATCCATCACTGTGTATAAGATATTAAGAAAAATATTTCTCTCAATATGCATGACATCTAGATTATACGGGAGAAGATTTGTCTTCCAATAAGGCAAATCCCAAAATATGGTTTGTTTAGTCCATTTGTGGTAAACCCCATAACCTGGGGGATTTTCTTCTACTAGTCCTCTTATGGAAGGTATGTCTTTTACCTTTTCCCATACTTCATCACCAGTTAACCTATGTAGGGGTAATGATTTCTCCTCAAGTTTCTTTCGAAATACAGTCTTATTCTTTCTATAGCAATGATCAAGTGGCAAGAATTGACGGTGACAGTCAAAAAATGATGTCTTGCGACTATGTTGGAGGGTGAATGCTTTTGAACGTTCCATACAAATTGGGCAGGCAAGTTTCCCCATTGTCATCCAACCTGACAACATCCCATATGCAGGGAAGTCATTAATCGTCCACATCAAACAAGCCTTCATGATAAAATTCTGTTTCAAAGAAACATCATAAGTCATGACACCAGTATTCCATAAAAGTTTCAAGTCATCTATAAGTGGCTGCAAGTATACATCGATTCTACTCTTGGGATTAGATGAACCAGGAATCAAGACAATCAAGAACAAGAACTCTCTCCTCATGCACATCCATGGAGGAAGATTGTAAGGAGTAATAATTACAGGCCAACATGAATAAACTCTACCAGTTTTGTCAAATGGAGCAAATCCATCAGCACACAACCCTAACCTCACATTTCTAGGGTCTTGTGCAAATTCAGGATATGTTGAGTCAAAGTGTTTCCAAGCTTCTCCATCAGATGGATGAGACAAAAATCCTAGTTCCCTTTGACTTTCGTGATGCCATCTCATTTGAGTTGCTGTTTGCATCGAAGAATAAAGCCTTTGCAGTCTTGGAATAAGTGGAAAATAGCACATTTTTTTCAAAGGAGTTTCTCTTTGTTTTCCATTTTTATTGATGGTTTTATAGCGATTCTCACCACAAAATTTACAATTTCGAAGGTTCTTGTCAGAAGGATAATGATAAATCATACATCCATTTGGACAACAATCAATCTTTATGCGACCCAACCCCAATTGTTCCACTGATTTCTTTGCATAATAGAAGTTTTTTGGCATTCGATTACCATCTGGTAATGCTTTTCTCATAAAATCCACCCATCTATCAAAGCAAGTCTGAGAGTTATTGAAATCACTTTTGATGCTTAGAGCCTCTATTGCAGCTGATAACTCGGAGTATTCTTCGCAACCTTCATACAAAGGAGCTTGTGCAGCTGATAGCATTTCAAAAAACTTTTTGGCATTTGGATTAGGATCTTTAGTCATTTGGTCTTCAAGCCCAAATCCTTGTTGCTCAATATAATTACCAAGAGATGGCCCAACAGCATCCATTACCATTTGCTCATAACTATTAAATTCTTCCCTAACCTCACTACTTCCATAATACGAGTTGTCTATAATTACTGGGGGGATAGGAGGCCTCTGCTCACCATGGCTAGTCCAGTAATAATAATCACTCATAAAGCCCTTCATACACAAATGTCCCTTAACTTCATCAATAGAGTGAAATGCCAAACACTTGCATTTTTTACAAGGACATCTCAAACTCCGTGTAGGATTGTGACAATGTGCACAAGCAAATTCAAGAAACTCAAGAACCCCCGCCATAAATTCATCACTTACTGTTCTTTGATCAGGACCAACTCTCTGATCCATCCACTTGCGATGCTCGGGAACTTCCATTTTACTTCAATGAGCCAAATAAGTAGGATGCATGTAACACCCTACTAATTTTATGCTATGCTTAAGTCATAGCATGAAACTAGTCAGGTTGTGTTACCGTGTTGATACTTTACTTACCTTTCTTGTCTTTAATTTCTCTTTAAATCGTCTCTGTTGACGAAACGGCGTACTGTTATATTAAAAGCGAAACGAACCGAATAAAATATCATCAAGATAAGTATAGTACAACAATGTTACTGCATACGTGTAAACATGTATATGTATCAAAAGTCACTGTTTCAGTTTATGTACAAAGATTTAAAGTAGAACACATACGGGGCTAGTGTATCAGGAAGATCATAATACCCTCATCTACCAAAATACCCTATGGTCCTCAAAGGACATTTCGTAATCTACTACTAACTCTATAGTCAAACCCATGACCCAAAGCTACATGCTGTCCAAAAGAGGGTCATACTGTACAACATCCCTTGCCACCAAGCTACTCCGTCAGGTAGCCGTTAGCCATGCCAGGCTCGGCCGGAGTATAGTTTGCGCTAGGTCCCGAGGAGGAAGAGGGCGATGAGCCGGTGGCCTCGGAAGGGTCACTCTCTGAACTCGACGGGATGTCGGGGACTGCCTGTGGTGGTGACTCAGGCGGGGGTCGGGTCTTTGCGGGTGCAGGAGGTGCAGGATGTGGGTGCGCCATATGTAGAGGGATGACAATATAAGGGGTAGCAGGGTCGAAGAGGGGATGGTGTAAAGGAACATCAAAGTTCCTGTCACTGAAGAGGTAATGCATTTAAAGTTGCACGAACCGGCTATATACAAAGAGTCCAACTCCAGGTCATGGTGGAACTGTAATGCAGGAATCTCAATAAAAAGGGTGGCTGTGGAATCCATCGCCAGTGTCTGAGAATGATGCGGGAGACACAAAACGGGGTGAGAATTTCAAGAAAATTCTCAGTAGGGTTCGGTTATACTGGAACTGACATCACATACATCCTCAATTACCTCGGTTTTACTTAATTATTAAAACATGTGATCAAGCTAAGAAGTCCATTTTCATAAGTTTAAAAACATGTCTGGTCCGAGGCAGTGTTCAATTTTACTTTAATCGGCATGAGAAACAAAATAGATTACTAATACTGATACATAGAATAATGAACGAAATAAATGAATGAATAGCAGTGAGCAATTATAACTGACAATTGTAAACATCTTGATGTAACTATTTCATGTGTTCATGCATTCATGTAATCATGTAGACTCATTCTTGAACTTTCTTTCATAGACTCTTTCATTACTTTCTATCATTTTCCATCTCTCTTGGTCCCTTGGGAGTTCTTGGCCATTTTAGACTCCTGGGTAATAGTCTGCTTATCAGGATCGAGCTCGTTCCTATATAGGAATGTCGGGTTTACTTTCCCCGATCTTCCCACCGATCTATTCCCATTAACTTTCTATCCGGGGCTGGCCCAAGTAGTATGGGACTTGCATAATAACATACTTCTTTTCATAACTTTCATGGCTTTCTTAAGAATGTATATGCATTAGCATGTAATTCATAACTTGTACATGGGTTCTACCGAAACTTCGGCAGCATAACGGAACGTGTCCGCTTCCCCATGAATAGTGCCAGCCAATCAATACATTAATTTATCACAATGAACACAATTTCACATTTATATTCCAACATAGAACTCAAATCCATATCAAATTCATTAAGGCAGAAATCCTGCCTCAGCATATTCAACCAACCCGGTTCTTGTAATTCATGCCACAATTTCATTTTAACTCATTTGGACCTCAAATTTGAGTATGTTACAGGGTTGTGTGTCTATTTTCTAACCTCTTTGGTCCCATCCAATTTCGGTCTCTATAACTCAAGATATCTAAGCTTTATCTCGGCCTGCCCATTGGCTAGCCAGAATCAGACAACTAAAAGTAGGAATTCACTAAAAATCGAAAACTCACTCAAATTAGACGAAATTGGCCTCATATTAAAGCTAACAGGATAACCTTTCATATACAAAAAGTTCCATTTCATTTGCCTAAGTAGGGCTCGAGTTACAAGCCCCGAAACTTAGCCTTTCTGAATTGCACTGTGTTGGCCTGGTTTGGACATAGGGTAATTTCTCCAAATCACTGGGAACAACTGAGTTGATAACAAACTTGGAATTTCTTTATATTGTTCTCCTATTTGTAAGCTTTCCAACAAAATTAGTTTCACTCGATTTGGACTTGTATAGGGTGAGTTACACCCTTCTCAACCCATACTGCCTGGGTGGATGTCCTGATTCCTAGGTCGAACTTCAAAAATTCATATTTCTCTCAATATTAATCCAATGGTCTTATATGATATATGTATGGAAAGCCCTAGATGTCTAGTTTCATCTAAAAATAGTTTCATCGGATTTGACCGATTGTAGGCGACGCCGTACGCTCCGCCATACGGACTGCCGTGGACTCTCCACCAAGATAGCACCTCCATCCATTTAATCCTCTTAGTTTTCTTCTTCTAATTCTAGTTCTAACTCAAAATCTTCTATTAATCCAAGCATAATTATTCAATTCACACATCAATTAAGGTGAAAATGATTCAGCCCAGCCAGCCAAGTGCATGGATTTGATGCAAGAAATTAAAAACCCCTACCTTTGATTTAAGTGTTTTGTGCTGAGTTCTTGGAGGTTGGATGAACAAGGCTGGAACTTAGCTTGAGTTTTGGGTGTGTGAGCAAGAGAGAAAGAGAGCTGAAGGAGAAGAGGAATGCAACGTGAATAATAGTCTGAATCAAAGGAGGAGGGTGTGTTATATAGACATGAGTGGGAGTCAACTTGGAAGGTTTTGATTGGCCTCTAAACATAAGGCCAAGTTTCAGCCAACCTTACTCTCCACGTTGCCCTCTTTGTGTAGTAGAATCACTCTCCACGTCGCCAAAAGTGGGAGTAGTTTCTAGCATATTCTGGAAACAAAATCGGAACTCGTACGCTCTATAAAGTCGGAACTCGTGAACCTCCTGTATATGAAGTCGGAACTCAGAAAACATCCAGTCTAGTTGAAACTTGAAAGCAGAGCTTGGTGTGATGCCAAACACTTAATGTCGGAACTCGGGAATTATAAAATTTCTATCCCGGAACTCGAAAAGATATAGAAATGAGAGCTACTAATATTGGACTCAAGATCGGATCTCGTACCATTTGTGAATCATAATGTCGGAATTCGGAGTATAGCCAGTTCATTTGAGCCTTAGGAAAGAAGTCAGAAATCGAATATTTTGCTCTTTGATCGCTAAGGTCGGAGATCGTAAATTGTGCTGAAGTCGAAGACGAACTCGTAAGTTGGAAGCATCAGTCACTTCATTTCAGCACATGAAATCGAAAATCGGAATTCATACTGAGGAGGTCGAAATTTATACACGCTTACAAGGTCGGAAATCGTAAGCTTCATTGACTAAATCGGAGAGCGTAAGCTGCATGCATGAGGTCGAAAATCGGAAGGAGTCCCTTGTAAGCCTTGAAACGAAGTCGGAAGTCGAAGCTAATATTGAGGTCGGAAGCGGAAATGTAAGGCAACTTGGAAATCGGAAATATCAACAATAGAGGGGATCGGAATTCGGAAATCGCGGATGTTACAATACATCAATTAAATTAATAATCATGCAGTTTGTCTAGACATAATCCTAAAACTATATACAATATCAATCTAACATAGAATCTTGATCAAGCACACAAATTCAACATATTTATATAACTCCTCAATCAGGCACACAAGTTGAGGCACAATCTCTATCTAATATACAAAGAGTCAGACAAATTGAGATCCACAAATTTATGAAGAACTTAGGTAGGGAAAATGATCAACTAGCTCAAAGCAAGTTTGCAATCTCAATTTATAATAATAAATCAATTAATATTAATTATACTACAATTTACATTTGTAATATAATTTACACTAAAATTTAGATTCTCATGCCTAAATCGCAAGGAAAAATGTAAAAAGCAATAAGGTGAGACTAAGAAGCTTCAAAGATCAAATGTGGCACACAAGGTTTGACTCACCTTGGCTTCAAAAGTGTGCTATCAAATTAGAGGGAGATGCCAAACATTTACTTGGGAGGATTACTATCTAATTCGCAGGTTAGCAAGCACTCCACTAGACAATCATGACCAAGCTCCACAAAGCATGCAATCTGTAAATCAAAACAAAACAAGAATTAGCAAAATCACAATTAATTCTTTTTACAAGCTATGTATGTTTAAAATGACAGATGCAGAATCACAAAAAATCCTAAAAATCCAAGCCAAGCCAAATATTGCAAGAACAAATTCAGGCAACAAATAATATTTAGAAGATTCACTGAATAGAGAACAATAAAAAAAAAATTAAGGCTATAAAGAAGAAAATTGAAGGCCATGGCTATAAAAAAGGAGGGATTAGTTCATTGCAGAGCATTGCCAAGTTGATTTGTGGCATGTTAACAGTAGAGAAAGTACAAACTAATGACACAACCAAGGTACGTTGGCTCAGTGAAGAAAAGCCGTGGCTTATAGAATATCCCTCCTAACCAATTCCTATTACTCTGTGCAATGTAGACCTGAGTACAAATGCAAAGCAAATTGTTGGCTGTGTAATGACAAAAATTAAACTTAAAAAGGATGCACTGACAAAACCTTGATAAATGTATAGAACAGTACTTAAAAAAAGCAGTGACATATATATGTCAAGATAAAACAAAGGCACATTAATTTGCTCAGATTTAATTTTATCATTAAAGACACTAAGTGTTACATTTTCTTTATGATAGCTAACGAAAGTAAGTAATGAAGTATGTATACATGACCTCTGCTCCAAGCCAAGCTTACAATTTTTATTCTAGCAGTTAAAAGAAGGCATAGAGTGCAGCAAAAGTACTCTAAACTCTAAAGACTAAAATTCTAATGAAAATCCTTACAAATACACAGGTGACTATATGCCACATGCATTTCCCACTAATTCAAAAGAGCTAAACCCATCAATTAAATAAAAGGAAAATTTTATTAAAAAAGTAGGACTATTGACAACGATGAGGAAATCAGGTTACAAATTAAAAAGAAAACTATATATCACATGTTGATCATGTACATAAATTTTAGACAATCGAAGTTACGAGAATGTACATGAATTACATTTATAACCAAACTTAAGAGAGCGTATATAAATTTATAACAATAATCAAGTAACTTAGACAACAAAACAACAAATCAAAGGATACTCATTTGTCTTATCTCTTACTATGGGTTAAAAAAGAAAAGAATTAGATAATATATCATAGTGTAAGGGAAATCACGCAACACTCAACCATCAATTCAAATCAAGTGCAAGATAGCAGGAGATAGCAAATCAAGTCCGTCATATCAATCAATTATAGGATATCAGGACATAGCAAATCAATTTAGGAAAATAGGAAATGTCATCTTTATCATAGTAGCAATTTTAGTTTAGTTACTATATTTATAATATTCAAATGTATAATTGGATCACTTGCACCGCTTGCCTTGTATAGCCAATCTATATAAAATCCTGTGTACACTGCAAGATGAATAATAAGTTGAATATATATATATATATATATATATATATATAGCGCTTAGAAAACTCTTACACAACAGGGCTATAACAATGGCAAAACTTGGTTTAGATCTTTAGTGTCTCTGCTCCTACAAATTTTTTTCCTAACATCAACAAGTTAATCATCCTTTCTCTTTACACGAAACTTGACAATCAGCCAATCACGTAGTTATTTAAGTTTTAATCCTTTTATTTCTATTTTTCACTCAAAACGCTAGTATAATACCCAATCTAAAACAAAGAAATACTCCAAAACAATCAATGCATTAACTTCATTTCAAGCCATGTTCACCATTGCAATAAATAAATAAATAAAATAGAAAAATATAGCAAATGGGGCATTGAGATGGTACCTTTCTTATGAGCATCTAAGCATTGCCTTCTGACATGGGGGACTGCAAAAAGGAAATGGGACTACACGCTTGCTGGGAAAGGGACAGAGTAAAGATATTGGGGATGAGGATTTTGTGTTCAATGTCAATGTTCCAAGTGCTCTCTCCAAACCCATTCTCTAACTCAGCTAGGAAAAGGTCTTTGGCCCCAAAATCGCCCAAGAACTCAAGTACCCACAAAGACATGTGGCTAGTGTTCAATTAAGTGCTATAACTTGACATTGAAAGCAATGATCTGAGTAATCTAAGGGTTAGGGATTTCAAAACCTGAATCAATAAATCAATAAATAAAAGTGAACCTGAAAAAGAAAGAAAGGAAGGAGGAAAGGGAGTGGCATTGACAGCCTTCTTGTCCTTCTTGGTGGCGGCAGAGGGAGTGCTCAATGCAGGGGGTGTTGTTCTTAGAGAATTGGTAAATCTCACAATGGGGATGAATTGGGGTATCGAAGGTTTTTGTTTTTTTTTTTTTTTTGTTAAAGAATGGTATATTTGTTTTTTGTTTTTATTAGTGGGAACGTGACATATCAATTTTTTATTCCCTCTAAAACTTCTTTTCACTAAATAATTGGTGGAAACCCAAAATTATAGCATGAGTTCTATGGAGTATGTTTTATCAATTTATGTTAGTCGACATTTAAAAAAAAAAAATAGAAACCAACTAACACAAATTGAATATTGAATATAATAATATATACATAAATATATAAAATATAAACAAAATTTCTACTTATTATATATAATTCGAATTTAATATAAAAATAAATAGTAAATAAATTTAATATATTTAAAATATATATACGATACACAAATATATAAACATAAGTAAAAATTCGATATATTATATACAATTCTAATTTATATTAAATAATATTTATTATTCATATATTTTTATAAGTATTTATTATTATAGTAAAATAAAAATATATAACACTGCCCTCTATATATGCTAATATTTTCCTATAAAGAGAAAGAGGGAGAGGGAAGGGGAGAAGGTCTTATATATATATATATATATATATATATATGTTTAATTATACTCAATTCCATATCCTGTAATTTGATTAGGTTGTACATTATTTTGATGTATAGGAGAGTTTTAATGAAAAGGCTAATATAATACATTGGCTAAGCCAAACAACTGATGACATCATAATATGCTATATTAGCTTATACAATCATGCTTTGTACAATGAGCCAAACAATCCCTAAGGGATTCTTCATATAACATCAGAAGAGTAATCTTATTCTCTTAAACCTTAAATAAACAAGCTTCTTATATACACAAATATCCAATCACATATTTATCGAAAAATAATAGTCTCATCATTTACCTAGGGGGTATTTGATATGCTTTATTAGGTGTATATATATATATATATAAAGTATTAGGCATGATAGAATATATTTATATTATGAATTACACTCGTATTCATTGTTTGATGCAAATAACATATTATGTAAGATTATTTAAAATAAATTGCTTTCTATATTATATATTATTAAAACACAAAATAATTACTGTTTAAAAAATTAAAAATTATACAAAGAATTTTAAATAAATACTTTAATTAAAAATTTATTAATATATATTTTAAAATAAACAATAATAAATATATAGAACAATTAATATAAAATACAGACAAAAATAATAATTAATTCTTGAAAATAAATAACACGTAAAAAAAAGTATTGAAAATAACTAATATGCAATAAATAATATGAAGTAATAAGTAATATTTAATATAAAATATAATTTTATATAATAAACATAAAAAAAAATTCACTTCATAAAAAAAGTGCAATTGTTTGACTAATTAGAGACGGATTTAGAGACGGAATATTTAGTGACGGACTCTAAGTCCGTCTCTAAAAACCACTGACTACATATAGACTAACTAGAGACGGATTTAGAGACGGAATATTTAGAGACGGACTCCAAGTCCGTTGCTAAAAACAATTGACTTCATATAAGCAATTATTTGACTAATTAGAGACGAATTTAGAGACGGAAAATTTAGAAACGGATAGTAAATCCGTCACTAAAAGATATTGACTTTATATTTGACTAATTAGAGATGGATTTAGAGATGAAAAATTTAGAGACGGATAATCAATCCGTCGCTAAAATAACATTGACTTCATGTTTGTATGATTAAAGACGGATTTAGAGACGGAATATTTAGAGACAGAAAGTTTCTATCACTAATTCCATTACTAAATCACTTTGACTTTTTATATGACCCTTTAGAGACGGATTTAGAGACAGAATATTTTAGAGATGGAATAATTTTGTCACTGATTCCGTCTCTAAATCTTCAATACAATACTTGGTCTCTAATTTGCACATTCTGTCTCTAATTCCGTCTCTATTAAAGACGGAATTATTTCCGTCTCAAAATTCCGTCGCTAAATCGGATTTTTTTAGTAGTATATAATTGCAAAACCTTCAAACACCATGTGATTCCTTATTTGCCATGTACATCAAACAATCACAAAGAAAAAGGAAATCCAAAGCTTTTTCTCAAAATTTAAGATATTCAACCCCTGCCATGCATGAAACAATCCTTTGGCCTTTTGGACAACACCAAGCTATAACCCACCAAGAAAGACAAATACACCATAATTTAAAAGAAAAAAAAAAAAAAAGATGTTCTTTACTTTCCATCTCCAACATGCAAAAAGGACATGATGCATCTTCAAGTTGAATTATGTTAAGATTGTATAACTTTTCTTTTGTGTTCAGCCGTCCAAGAAGAAATAGATTTGTAATTAGGTTAGAGAAAGCGAGACCTTAATTTTAATTAATTTTCTCGCTCCTGCAGTGCTTAGAGTGCATGTGCTTCTTCTGTGATCTATTTGTTCCACTTTATTTGATACTATCAATTAATTAAATGCTCATACATTCCAAACTGGAGTTCAGCCAGTATAAAGGATGGATATTCACTTCAAAAAAGAAGTATAAGGGAGGGATTATTTTAGCACAACTCCCGAAGAATAGATGCTACGCATTCCTTGTTGTTGGTGATATCCTTCTTGGATGAACACCACAAAAATTTCAATTAAGGAAGGCAGTGTCAACCGTCTGAATTTGATATAAGGAAAAATTAAATTGCTAAATTCTATTAAAATCTTTGCCTAATAATGCTCTTAATTGCTAAATAAAAAATATTCAGTATTTTTTATTAAATATTAAAAGAATTATTAGAAAAATATTTTAAGAGAATATAGCAAAACTCAAAGACAAAATAGAAGGAAGAGGGCATCATCACTTGTGCCCATGTTTATTTCCTCAAGCAATTGAAGTAAGGGTGTCACAATGGCAGCACTTGCATTCCTTCCACCTCAATTAATGGCAATGCCGCGATTGAAAACAAAGAATCTTGGGAATTGGCGCTGCATGCTTGAACCCTCAAAGCACTATTGCTTCCATCAGAAATGAAAATTTGAACTTTCACCAGAAAAAAAAAATAAAAATAAAAGAGCAGCGCTAGCAACGATTCCGATTTTTCTTCCTTTTAATTTTCATTTTTATTATACGCAAGTTTTAAGAGAAATTCATACATAATAAGTGATCAGTCATTATTTGAAACAATGAGTCAATACTTAATTTTTATTTGAGAAGAAAATAATATGTTAATTAGGCTAAACTGTATATCTTGTAATAGAATACATACATCAATATGGCCAAAATGCAAAATAACACATGCTCACAAGATAAGGAAGTATATTTGGTACGGATGCATGGAGTCATGCACGTAAAAAGGCACCACCAATGTCCAATATTAGCAAGCTAACTGCAAGTGATTTCCGAAGGAAGAAAGGACAAAGTTGTGGGGGGCTTGAACCACCTACTTCTGCTAGCCCTATCTGACGCAGAAGGACAAAGTTAGAAAAAACAAAACTGAGATAACTCCGAGCGCTGTCGATAGATTGGTAGCGTCAATTACATTATGGGTGGGCCCAAGTTATTCTTGTAGTCCATATTCCAACACTTGTCGACTCCATGTGCCCAAAGTTGCCAGCAATCCGGTTAAAATTATAGTAAAAGTTAAAGAATCTTTTCTTGACTGAAAAGTTAAGAAATCTTTACGTCCATCCGCAAATTGCTGTTTTTACTGAAAAATTACAGATATTATTAAATAAGTTTAAATATAGAAAAATATGACGTAATTAAACTAAATTATTCTTTCTTTCTCTCTATTAATAATAGTTATCGTATTTAGTTGAAGTGAGATAATTTGAAATAGTTTATTTTTAAAAAATGTTACTTAAAATAGATGAAGGAAATAATTGGCACACATGCAACAGTGACTCTCCTTTGCCCTATGCGCTAATGTTGGGGAGGCTATTAATGTTGGAACTCACATTTAAAAGGGATAATATTACAATTAAATGTGAGTTAAGTCTCATATTAGTTAAAAATAAACTAAATGAGGATCATATAAATAGGAAAATCCATAAATTCAATGACTTAAGATTTCAAGTCGAAATAGCATCAAGCCCACTATAATAGTTTCTAGCTCATGGGGGCTATTAATTGTAGTTTTTTTGTTTTAATCATTTTGTTGATCATTTTAAGTTAGGGATGGTTGATATTTACTACCCTCAAGCGTGTGCAAGGCTATTAGAGCATCTAGAAGCATGAAAGTGATAAGCGAGGAGTCATTGATTTGGTGAAATTTGGTCAGATATTATTTCTGTTATTATGCACGTGTATAGGGTCGAAGGTGAAGTATGTGAGAGCAAAATGTGAGTTTGTTACATGATGAGTGTGCATGGGTGAGAAAAAGGTCGTGTGTGTGAAGTTGGATAGCAACCTCAAGTACACAGACCTATGTTGTATATATACACCAAAATGCAATAGTTATTAATGAGAAGCTCTTTTGATTCTTAAATAAATTTTATGATTATAGCATCCAGAAGCATGGGAGGAATGAGTGATAGATTAGGTGAAATTCGGTTAGATCTTATCTTCGTTATTATGCATATGTATGAGGCCAAAGGTGAAGTTTGTGGGAGCAAATATGCGTTTGTTACATATATAGTGAGAATGTGCATGGATGAGAGAGAGGTTGTATGTGTGCGCGCGGACGCATAGCATATTCATGTATGCAGACTTGTGCTGTATATACACCAAAATGCAATAGTTGTCATCAATAAGAAGCTCTTTCAATCTTAAATGAATTTTAAGAATGTATTAGAGCTCCTATGATACCTACAATGAGGAATTCCGCTGTTACAAAGAGTTATTGAAGAACTCAATATTTTCTTCTATCACTTTCTTACATTTTCTTCTCTTCCAAATACTATTAGAATTTCCCTTATTTTCTTTATTCTTCTTTCATTTTACAAAAAATCCCTTACCATCCATTGTACGCTCTCTTCACATGTCAACCACCTTTTGCTTTTTGACTTTCCTAACAAACTTCACTTTTGGCCCTATATATATATATATGCATAATAATAAAAGGTTTTGCTAGCTAATGCCATTAGGACATTGGTTAAGGACAAGAGTGAAAAATTTTTGAAGTTTTCAGCACATTCAGTACATCAAAAACTTAAAAGTCTTACTTTCCAATTAAAAGTTTTTTACTCTTAATTCTTCAACCGAACCCTAAAGGTACTAGTTAGCAAAATCGATAATAGAAATAAGATCTAACCAAATCTATCACTCCTCACTGCTCATTTTTATGCGTCTAAATAATCAATAGATCATTGGCAGAGCTCTCCTTGGATTTTGAGAGTCCCTGACTGCTTTAACATGATTTTCTTGTCTCTCTCAGTCCATGGGAGCTGAGTGCAGACTATGGATTATATAGCAACCATGTCTAGCTGGAATGGGTTGTCATCACCGACAAATTTCGGACCATAGTCTTGGTTATGATTCCTTTTCCTTTGTGATAATGAAAAGTGTTGGCTAGCTCGTGGCCAAAGTTGTTATTGTCGTCACTGGTGGCATTGGGTAAGGTTAAAAAACAAAAGGGTGTTACGTTGTAAATTTACAATCTTTGCTACGCTTCTTTCTCTTTCCAAATTGGCTGACCATATCCGCACATTATATTATGATTTATGAGTATACAAATTGGAGGCATTCTGATGAAACTTTTTGTTTGTCCAAGGTTCATAATGAGTAGAAGTTTCAAATTAACTTTTATAATTTCATTCATTATTTTAAGGGGAAGAAAAGCTAAAAGAAAAATATCTATCTATAGTTTTAAAAAAGGAATTACAAAAGATTTTTAAATAAAAATATTTTTTAAATTATACTATAAAAATATCGTATGTTAATGTGAATGTGAGTAAATATATTAAGATAAATATATATCAAGATGAGAAAAGTGTTAAATATATTTATATCAAAGATGTGTTAAAATATATGATATTGAGATGTGATGTTGAGATAACATTTTTTTTTTAAAGCACAAACGTTGAAAAGTGTGTGTTCATATTGTCAAGTAGGACAAAAGAGAACATATATATATGACAATTATTCAGATCCGATCCCAACAATAGATTTGATTTAATTACTTACAATAAGAATGGTGGGGCATTCTGGCGTGGGGATATTTGAGTATATGACTTGGCTGCAACGACCTTTGTCTTTGGGAGTTGGGTCATATGGGGGATTGGCGTGTTGGGATCTTGGGGAGAAAATCTAAATTCGATCCCCGACCAACTCATCTCATGCTCCACCTTATAACAGAATTACTGTACTTTGGAATGTTGTTCACAGACCTATAATTGGTAAAGCAAAACAAAGATGTCTGAACTCCGAAATATCTTAATTTGTTAAAAAAAGATTTAATTAATTATAAATCAACGGAGTGCTAGCTGCAAATAGTGAGCTTAATTATAGAAATGTCATAGCTGTTTAGAATTTCTCTTACTCTCTCCTTTTTCTCTGTTGGGCATTTAAAGTAATTTTTTTAAACGAAAAAACAGTATTGGAACTACTTGTTCTCACTTGGTTAGTATAGGTAAGTTTTCTGAAATATTCATAATAATTAATAATAATAAAAAGCTAGGGAATTGAATATGGCATTGACATTAACGTATGGTTGGTTCAAGTGATTCGAAATTTGTTCTTCTTAAATAAAGTCTTGAATTCAAGTTTTATTAATAGAAAAAACTTGTGTTAGGAAAACTTTATCCTTATAATAAGTCAATTTAACTCAAATTATATTAGTTGGAGTCTAAACAACTTTTCATATAATGGTAATCTAGCAAAAAAAACAAAAAATGTGGTGTTGTAACTTATTTTTGCTGTCTAATAATGTCGATGAAAAGGAGAATAGTATGTGGAGTCCCCGAACCCTATTAATCTCACCTTTGAAAGTATGGCACATTCTACTTTTTATTTATACTATTATGTAAATATTTTTAATTATTTTTGTCACATTTTTATTTTAATATTTATTCATATTATTATCTATTAGGAATAATAAAAGAAATCTATTTTGCTAATTTATTTTTTAAACAAATAAATTTGTAAATAAACAACAATAATTGTCTATATTTTTATTTCATTACTTTTAAAAACGGTTTTGGTGATATGCTCTTGGTGTTAATAGATAAATATCTTACAATTTAAAAAATAAAAAATTTCTTTTACCACATATTATCGAATACTCACACATAATTGTATACATACATGTTTACATAATATATATATATATATATATATATATATATATATATATATATATATACACACATAATAAATTAAAAACTATACAATTATAAAATATAAGGAGACCTACATGTTCCTTTCTCTTGGTGCATGTTCCTTCTTGGATGAACTCAACAAGAGTTTCGATTAAGGAGAGCTCTGTAAAATCTCTTGCCTTGCTTCTGAATTTGATACGACGACCGGTAGAATGAAGAGGGCTTCATAAAATCATGCCCATGTTATCTCCTTAATCAATTGAAGTTATAAGAGTTTCATGATGGCAGCACTAATTAATGGCCCTATATATCTTTAATTACTTACATGCATGGTAAATGGTGAGAAGAAAGTTAAGAGAGCTGTGGTATTACCACCTTTGTATCGAGGATATGGTCCCACAAAAATTACTTTAGACTGCCTCAAGTTAAATAAGCGCATTCTTTGTGTTATAGGTTCCAATTAAAATTAGATCACTCTTAGATTTGATTCCTTTTGTCAAAAGATAAAATGGCCGCGCAATGGATGTAGAGGAAGTCTATATGTTTCAAAATAATTTTAAAAAATTAATAATTCAGTAATTTTTTTGTTTTAAGAAAAGAATATTTTTAAACAGATTAAACAAAATTGATTTTTAAGCAAATATATGTAGCAATAATGGCCAAGAATACTCTCTTCCTGCCTCAATGGATCACAAAAGATATACCTCAATTAGTGAGTAACCCATAGTTAGGTTTGATAGAAACTAGGCAAAAATAAAAGGTTAAAAAGAAAATGAATGAATTTGGAGATTTCTATTCGGTTATACCTAGAACGAAAAAATCAAAGGAGAAAGAAAATTTTGAATGTAGGTCCTACACGAAACTTTTCTCCCCACCAACGTGAAGAAAGTGGAGGAAATTACCAAATTTTATTTTTCTAAACTATCCCCTCCTTCAACCTTCTGCAGCCATATTGAAGAGAGTGGCAAGAATCTCGATAAGGAAGGGCTTCTTACTCTTGGTGCAAGGTTGTTCTCTCTCTTTTTTTTTTTTTTGCAGCAACAATAAGAAATTAAATATTTCCTAATATTTGTTATAAAATATTTATTTTATTTTATTTATAAAAGTGATTTAGGGTTTAGGCTCAATCAATTCTAAGATAGCCCACACCATGCTCCTATGGCACATGAGAAGTCCATTAGTGATCCACTCGATGGGGATTTGGGGCGGCAGTGTTGTCGTTGTTGTTGTTATTGTTGTTGCCGGAGAAGAGGGCTTGCCTCCCTGAGATTACGTTGCTTATCAGCAGCATTGGAGATGATTGATTGAACCAACACAAACAAACAACGCACATTCATCTTTCCAATAATAAGGGGATGGATGGCATGGGATCCTGGAGAGAAGAGAATGGATGAAGGTTGGTGGAAATGAAAGATCTTTCACTATACTTTTCATTTTGCAATTTTCTTAAGTTTTGAATTTTTTAATTCTTTTAACAGTAAATATTCTTTTTAGTCGAAATATTTTGAAGTTGATATCATTTTGATGCTAAAAATATTTTTTAATATTAATTTAATTCTAAGACTTTAAATTTTAACATCAATTTGTCATTCTATTAAATCATCAATAACTTTTGTTTTGATTTATCATAGTCAATGCATTGTTATATTGCTTATTTGTCTTTCTTAACTAGTAAGATGAGATAATTTCCACCTCATCAAATTAAAAAACAAAAAATATTTGAAAACAAATAAGTTAAAAATTAAAATCTTGTCATCTAAATCCTAATCATAAATATAGATGAATCCCAATCCCTCACTCCTTAAATATCCAAATCGTTTGAAATGAAGTTGAGAAACCATCTATAATGCTAAAGATAGGAAGTTACTGACTATTTGACAAAAATGATAAAATTGATGTCAAAATTCAAAATATTAGAGTTAAGTCATTAAAAAAAATAGGGGAACACTGATATTAACTTCAAAATGTTAGAACTAAAAAAATTCTTTAAGTCATAACTCGTTCCCCCTAATTTTCACTCCTTCTATATGTGTTTTTTCTACTATAATTATAATATGAAATTTTCCAATTCCTTATAATCAAATTAATAAACATATGATAATCCATAGTTTGTTTTTAATAATAATAGTTAAGATTAATTTTGATGTATTATCAGTGTAAAAAAAACTTTACACTATCATCGAATTACATACTTCTATTTATAAGATTTTTAAGATAGTAGATAGTTGAGTCAAACACTTTTATTGATGTGCCAATATATGACTGGATACTTATATGAAACTTTTGTACATTAAGAGTGTATCAAAAATTAAATTCATAATAGTTACACATTTTTTATTATTTGTTTTTACACCACTTCTTTTTTATAAAGTAAAACATGAAAAGTTCACTTGTAATACAATTCAATTTTTTCTTTCCAAGAGTATTGGTCGAAGAAAAAGTGTAAACAATAAAATGAGATCATCTTTCTTCACCTTTTGTGGTGGTGGGGACTCAGGAGTATTCCGTTTTCATTTTTGGTTGACTTAGGAGTCTTATTTATTTATTTATTTTTTTAAAGCCAAGGAGTCTCAATTCTCTCTTCATCATCTACATGGCTTTCATGCACGTGAAGTGGGTCACCATGGATTTAAACAAGGGCCACGAACATGAACTTTTATGTCTTTCCCGGTTCTATGGAAGGAAGCGACCTATTCACTCGGTTCACTTTACCAGCCGAAAGCTAGGCTTTGCCATCACACTTGTAAAATGTGTGAGAGTATAGATATTCTCACACTTTAAACCTTTAATTTGTCATTATAAAAATAAAATTTGATTAAAAAAGGTTTAATTAATCTATAGATCCCTATAGTTTCACTCAATTTTTAATTAAGTCCCTATAGTTTAAAAATTTGTAATCAAATCCCTACATTGCATAAAATTTTTCAATCGAGTCCTTGTGTGTATCAGCTGTTACAAAAATGTGAGACTACCATACAATCATTCACTAGTGATGTACTCTAATTTTTCCATTTACCACTCTGTCCTTTCACACCCACGCACATAGAGACCCTAACCTTCAACTTCACCTTTCACACACCCTTTCTACCATGACTGAAAGACTCATAATAATATTTACTACCAAAACAACAACAACAACAACAACAACGATCACCACCATCTCAAAAACGCTATCCTTAGCATTCCTTCGAAGACTCCAAGAACATGCCCCAAACTCAACCTAGCATGTTGGCCTTTTGACCCATTTGGTAACAGGAGCCATCTTGCTCCTCCTTATGAGTCTAATCATTGTAGGAACCATAATAGTCATGATCTTCTTCTCCCCATTGATCATTGTCTCAAGCCCCAAATGTTCTATTTTGGTGGATTGTGTAATTAGTTTGTTAGATCCCCTTGATTTCCAAATCTGTGACTCAGTTTCTAGTCACAATTTCTGCATTCTTGATGATGTCCATGGATGATGATGATGATGATGATGATAATGGATTATGAATAATGGTGGTGGTGGTGATGAACGGTTTGGAATTTATGGCAATGGTGGAAGTTTTAGTGGTGGCAGCACTGGATGTTGCTAAGGGATTGGCTGCTGGCAGAAGGTGTAAAGAGGGAAATGGTGTGGAAGGACTAGTTTTCAAGGGGACGAGAGTGGGATGCGGCCATTCAAATCACAAATGGTGCATCTGGAGTCAAGGAACCTGATTCAGCATTCCAACTGAATCAGTTATATTAGTGCTCCAATTAAAAATGAATGGCTAGGATTCTTATTCTATGAACCTAACATTGTAGCCACAGAATATTATATGAATATTTCGTTTCATCTTACATTTTTGTAATGATTCATATAGAAAGGGACTTGATTGAAAAATTTTATATAATGTAGGGACTTGATTATACATTTTTAAACTATAGAGACCTAATTGAAAATTGAGTAAAACTATAGGGACTTGCAGATTAATTAAACAATTAAAAAATAATCATTAACCATTTAGTTTTAGAGAATAATTTTTATATACTGATCATATAAAATAATTTTATACTGTCAACTTATAAAAATTATAAAATATTGACAAATCATAATTAGTAATTATTTATCATAATAATTACCCACTATAATTTAACAATATTCTGAAATTTATAATTGTTTTAACTACCCACTATTAAAAGACAATATATAATTGGTTTACACTACCAATACCTAGAAAGTAATTATACTATGTCTCTCCTCTCTCACTTTTTTTGGCTAGCATGTTAGCATTTGTCGTGAAAGTTGTCAGGTACTTAATTCTTTATTATTATTGTTATTATTATTATTATTATTTGACGTGCGGGTACTTAATTCTTAAATTTGCTATTGTGTGATGATCACACATATTTTTATGGTTCCATTTGCCTTCTCTTGTTGTGTGTGCCCTTATCTTGTGATTTAATTGTCATGAATTGTTAGTATAAAATTTTTTATATAAATATTTAATTATATATTATTATATCATTAAAATTAACTCTTCAAATAACTAATATAAAAGTCAAGTATCTTCTATGATTTGTACACTATATAAAACATTTTACATTAATCATATATTATAATTAATTTTTGAATAAATTCATAAGTTGATCTCTGATAAAAATATAACTAGACAAATTCGTCCATGAGTAAAAAGGGAAAACTTATCCCTAAGTCCTTAACTATATAACAATCATGAGATAATTTAGTCCTTCAATTAACTCAAAGTTGTTAAAATTAGTGGAATTGTACATATGTCACGTTGATCATCGGACGTGGGTCATCTTATCTTCTAGCATGACTCAAAACACATCGTTTTGGTTTAGACTTAGAAATGAATTTGTCCCTTGTCCTTCATTCATCATCACCCTTTACTGCCATCCTATCGGAGGACCATGCACTATATGTATTGGAAACAATTTTGTTTAATTATCTAAAATTTGATAATTTCATGTCATGGATATAACTTCTAGCAATTTGATTTCCTTTACGTTATTAAACATGCCTATGAAAATGTTTAGAGAGAAGCCATGCTTGGATTTTAAATCAGTGTAACCTAGGATAAGTTAGGCTTGCTCAAATTCTAATTTACGTTAGTTTAATTTCAAACGTATTGGAGCATTTACATTCATGAAAAGTATATCAGCGATGGCCTTCGGCTATTGTCTATTGATTTATTGTGATACATTTAGACAGAAAGTCAACAAATTATAATTATGGGTGGCTCATGTGCTTGAGATGCCCATGATGTGGAGACTACTCATGATCCAAATCCCAAGTGAGATTTTTATTTTGTTTCTGTAAATGTATGTGGAGTTGCCTTAGGAATACCATATATGAGTTTTTATATCTACATCAAACGTTTAATTATTTATCAAACGATAGTGAAAAGGTACTGACTTGGCCTTAATTTTTTTTTCTCTCTCCTATATTCTACTGATTTTTTTTTTTTCCTTTCAAGTGCTGTTGAAGGGCTGCTATATATCTTTTTTTTTTTATTTTTGCATCCCCACCACTTTTTTTCCCCTTTTCTTTCTTTAGGATTCTCTTTATCTAATAAATGGCTCAAATCTACTAGACCCCAAGTATAGTTGTCTAGATCTATTGTGTCTTTAATTGACAGATCTTGTATTTTTCGTTTTCTCCTTTGTGATTATTTTGGCTCCCCTGCATGTGTAGATGTCTCTATTGTGATGGTCTTACATATTGCAGAGATTTTTAGATCTATTTTGAAGGAAGATGCAATACATCTTTCAAATTGCAGCACTTTTTGTGTTCATTTTCGATATAAAAAATGCTTAGATATTGATAGTTTTCGGGTAAAAAGAAAAACCATATATCATTGGTGATTTCAGCATGTAGAGTGTATTTTTTTTTTCTTAAACTTTGGATTTGATATATCTTTCCAATTTATAAGTCTTGTCAGGCTTCTTTATGAATAAAGTTTCATTCTTTCTTGTTATATACATATATATAGAAATATTGGCCTCGTTTATTTGTGCTTTTGCAAACAAAAGAAGTAGTTTTTTTTTTCAAAAATTTTTGAAAATAATGTACTTCTAAAAATTTTTTATATTGTTTGTTTGCGCTTATAAAAAAAAATTGGAGTAGAAAAAACTGATTTTTTCTGTTTTTTTGAGAAATAAATAGAGAACTGCTTCTACCAAAAATAGAAGCAATAAAAAAGAGAAAAAAGATGATTCTTAAATTCAAATCCATTCCCTTCCCACACTATTTCCATTCTATTCTTTACTTTTTTTTTTTAATATATCACTCCCTATCCATTAATATTGTAATTTTACACTAAAAGAGTACTTTTATATTTATTACTAGTGTGTGAGCTTGTGTGCCATGCATGATTGTATGTCATATAGAGCATATATAATATTATAATTTAATATAGTACTCCCTCCGGTCCACAATTGTTACAAATTTATTATACTAAGTATAATGAAGAATTATAAAATTTAAATTAAAAATGGTTGTATTGAACAACTGTAAATATTTTTAAAAAATGTGGACTGAAACTATTTTAGAAATGAAAAGTATAACCTGAGAAAATAAATTATTTTAAAGAAAAATTTCATAATTCAATATAACAACTTATTATTGAAAGTGTCATTCATTTAATAAGAATTTTTTCCCAATTTTTAAGTCGGAATGGAACAACTGGACAAACTCATTATTGAAATGTAATTCATTTTGTAATGATAGTTATTTCTAATTTTTAAGTGAGGATTAAATAATCTAAACTGAATTCACTCCATTTTCTTCTCCCTTTATTTTTTTTTTTTTCATAGTCTTATACTAAATTGCTTTTAAAGAAAAAATTGTATACAACTTCATATGACAACTCATTATTAAAAATATGTATTTGGTTATATAGATGTACTATTAATTTTTAAATGAAAACTGAACAACTATAAATATAATAAAATCATTCAATTTTTTTCTCTCTCTCCTTTCTTCATTCTTCTCAAAATACTTTTTAAAAAATTGATAGAACTTTTTTACATAACAATTTATTAATAAAGAGTAGAGTTTAATTGGTATGCACTAACAGTATAAAACAGTTTTATTCTGTCAACCAATAGAAATAAGGGAAAATGAGAAATTATAATAGGTTTCTCATTATAATGGGTAGTTATTTGTATGAGTTGGCGCTTCCCATTATTTCTATTATCTGATAGTGTAAAACTATTTTATATTATCAGTGTATTTAAATTAAATTCTAAAGAGTAATTCCTTTTCATAAGAATAGCACTTCTAAGTTTAAAGTGAGAGTCAAATAACTAAAAATAATTCGTTATCTTTCTCCTCCCTTTTTTCAGCCTCATATTAAAGTGGTTTTAAAGAAAAAATGTATTATAAAATTACTTCACAAAAAAATTCATTATGAAAGGTTTAATTTGTTTTCTAAGAATGTCTACTTTCAATTTTTAATTGAGGATGAAACAAATCCACAAAAAAAAAAAAAACAAAAATCATTTGTCTTCCTCCCTTTTCTAAAAACTCTTGTAAAATAATCTTGAAGAAAAATTATATAGAACCAATCCATATAACAATTTATTATTAAAAAATATAACTCGTTATATATATACATAACTTGTTATGTAAATATATATTTTTTAAATTTTTAAGTAAGAACTAAACAACTAAAAAAAAAAATTTATTTCCATTCCCCTTTTTTTTCTCTTGAAGAGTAATAAAGTAATTTTTAGGAAAAATTCAATGGTTACTTTCCTTATAATAACACATTTTTGAAAGTATAATTCATTTTATAACCATGTGCCTGCATTTAAGTGACAGAGGAACTCATAAAATAAGAATCATTCAATATTTGTATCTATTCATCATTTTCAATCTCCTCATAAAATAATTTCTCAAATTAGATAAGCTTGTTAAATTAGAGCAATAGCATTTTAATATATTCACCAAAATCGTCATCCATAAATAAAATGGGACTCAGTAAACTTACACTCATACGCAACATAATTTTTTAATTGTACTTATCGACGTATATTAAACATAAAATTTTAATAAATTTTATCTTTTCTAATTATATATATTTATTTTACCTATTAAATTCGAATAATTAACTATTTTTTATTTGGAAGTACCATTAAATATATGCTATACATATTTATAAAAAAATTAGTAAGAATGGAAATTAACTTTAACAATAAAGACAATGAAATAAATTAAGTTTTAAAAATATTATATGATAACGAATTTAATTGAGCTATATTATATTGAATTATTTTATTTACATGGGTTGTATATTGTACGATGAAATAGATAATTTCTAATTTGTTATAAATATGCTCTGTCTTATATCATCATTTAATTTTGATTCAAGTTCATATGAAATTAGAAACACTTTTATTACAATAGAGGAATATAGAGAAATTGATAGTAGTTTTTGGCATTGATCTCTCTTTCATATTTTCCTTCTTATTTTTGTTAATTTCTCTTTTTTTGTTGGGTAGCTTATCATGGAGACTAAATTATAAATGGATATATTGGTAAAATTATTTGAGAGATGAGTTAGTGGGGCTAGATTATCAAGATAGTGGGTGGTGATGTGCTTATTTAATATCTGGAAGATTTAGCCAATAGTCGTTTAGGTAATATTTTTTTATTAATATTTTAGAGAAGTTTCCCCTTTTAGTAAAAATTTAAAATTGTGAGAGAGTAGGAATGCTTTAAAAGCTGTCACGTAGCATAACTTGCCTTGTAATGTTGCTAAAATATTATAGTAAGTAGATATTTAAAAAATTAACAACTTCTTGTTCTGATTAAATGTACTTTTATATTTACATCCAAACACAAAAGATTTTTTACTTCAACTTTTGCTTTTGCTTTTACTGCTGATTCTATTTTTGATAAAGTACTTCTTTCAAACTCTTAACTAAATGGGCTTCATTATCAAATGATGATGCAAGGTATAAAATTTCATTTTCTATAACATCTTTTTTGGTGTCTAATAAATTAAGTATGGAATTAGAGCTTAGTCAGAATTAAATTTTTTAATTTAAAGTTTAATATTTAGAATAAAATGTATTATGATTTTATAAAGTAATTTTATGGAATTAAAAGTGACTAATGTGATTTTTCTTAATTTATATTTTAAGCAATTTTAAAATTTAAAAATGGAAAAATTATATTTGATTCTCTTGAACTATAAACTATGTGCACTTTAACCCTTAAAATGTAAAAATATATAAATCAATCCTCTGAACTTTTACAAATATGTATTTTATCCAAAATAAGTATGATATACTTCCCTAAACTCTGGGTCATGTACAAATCAATCCTCTGAACTTTTTTAAATATGCAATTGAATACCTTAAACATTCTTGAACATGTGATAGTTTTGTTAATAATTGATAGAAAAATTAAAAAAAAAAGATCAATTTGCATATTTTTAAAATTTTGGGGCTAAAGTGGACATGGCTTATGGTTCAAGAGAGTAAAATATAATTTTTCCTTTAAAAATGAAAGTGCAACATAATTAATATGAGTAATATTTTGTAATATATGAGTAATACTTTTAATAGTATGATAATATTAAATATTTTATATTAATATTAATATGCTAAAATTAATTTTTTAAAATAATTGATATTTACAACTACTGCGATATTACTTAGTCTGTTCGATTGTTGATACTAGTTCTTTATTCTACTTATGAAAAATGTTAAATCCTTTTAAAGTATCTTCCTAATAATTCTCCTAATTGTTAAATAAGAAAAATCTTGACTGCTTTTTATGTTATAAGTTATTAGAAATTTTTACCTTTTTTTTATTTATTTTAATACTTTCTTTATTAAATACTCCCTTTAGTTTATAATATCTATCACTTTAAACAAAATTTTTTTGTTTAATTTATCTATCATTCTGATATTTCTATAAAGAATTTATTATAAAGTTTTCAACTGTATCCTCTATACAATTCTAAACACAATAAATGATAAAATATTTAAAAATAAGTTGGTTATTAAATAAGGGTATTTTGGTAAATCTTTTTACAATCAACTCTTTATTTTGGATTCTTAATACTCATGTAAATAGCCAAAGTAACAAATATTATAAACCAGGAGGAGTATTAGGAAGTTTAGTAAGACAATGTTTTAGACGGATATATCAAAACTCTTCTACTTATATGTTAAAAAGAGTGTTGATATATCCTCCTAACAATTAACTTAAAAATCTTCCTAGTTCAAAATTTTACTCATAATGGTATGAGTTGTAATTTATACAATATTCAAGAACTATTTAATATAAATGAATGAGATTTTGAATTAGGAAAATATTTTGGTACACCAATTAAAAGGGTTTAGCTTCTCCCATGTTAAAAAATAACTAATGTGAAGTGATCATGGTAAGGATTTACTAGATTAGTCCGGAAATAATCATATAAGATCCAAAGACACAGCTAGCGAAGAGCGAGTATGATCATGGCTTAATTATGGTTGCATATGTCAGCATCTGCGTGTGCCAGCAACAGAACTGAATTTACAATAGAGGCTTTTTCCTTGTTGCGATATTCTAAATGAACCTTTATAGATCACATGCTTATTCCATGATGGAAAGTCTTCGTAGCTCTCGTGACTTGTGCGTGCTTTGTTCTCTGCCTCTCAATGATGCTTTTGGAAAAACTTGACTACGTTCTACGCTGGAGAACTCATTAGACGCCTCCCAAATAGTAATGGGGTCATTAGTAACTATTAGATATATCTGTTATCTTATCAACCGTAATCTCAGCGGATTGTATCGGTGGGTCACACAATCCACCATATGATCTCAGCAATATATAAATGGATAGCAAGTTTTCCAATTATAACTTTATCACACTAAAATATTGTAAAATGGATTTCACAAATCAAAATTTCATGTATACTATTAGGAATTCAAATTTACAGGAGATTAGTCATAGTTACTGGTCACATGGGATGAATATGGATGATTAAGAATTTGATCACAGTCCAATTGTCGGGGTTAGCTCACTTTATTGGCTTTTCATTTATGCATCATCGTTACTTGAATTTGATTCCTAAATTCTTTCATTCGTAGGTCGTTATTTATAAATATTTCTGTAAATATCTAATAGAGTCTAAAACTATGTCTTGACTCTCAATTGAAGTGAGACTTCTCTTCAATCTCAATTTTTTGTTACAAAGAATCCAAGCAGTATGTGAAAAAATAATTTAATTAATTTACTATTAAGAAAATAGAATTGAGATTAGGTTGGAGAAAGCGAAACCTTAGTTTTGTTTAATTTTCTTGTTCCTGTTTATGAGATCTAAGAGTACATTTGCTTCCTATGTGCTCCATGTGTTCCACTTTGTTTGATATTATCAATTAATAATTAAGGCTTAAATATATTTTAGTTACTATAAATATAAGTTATTTTAATTTTGGTCCCTTGAAAATTTTGATTTTGGTTTGGCTTCCTCTTTTTTCAGTCCCTATTGTTTTAAATTTTAGTTCTTATAAGTACCTTAGAATATGTATTTAGCCTTACAAATATTGAAAATTTTATTTTTTGTCATCATAAATATTTTCTAAATTTTCTTTTAGTCTTGATAAATATTACCACATACCATTGGGTATAAACAATGGTAGTGACCAAAAACCTAATAACAAATATACAAAAAAGGGACCAAAACCAAAATAAAAATTTTAGAGGAAGTAAAACTAAGATAACCTATATTTGTGGGGACTAAAGTTAAATTTAAACCATTAATTAAATGATCATAAATTCCAAACTGTAGTGCTGCCATAACAAAAGATGGAATATTTGAACGAACAATAGATGCTGCACTTCCCGTACTTGGTGGTATCCTTCTTGGATTCGATAGAAGGACAAAGAGATCCTTAAGCAATTGAATTAAGGTGTCGCAATGGCAACACTAATTGCCCTACGTACCTTTTCAGCTCAATTAATCGCCCCGCCTTGTAGAGTCGGGGGAAAATAGATATATCATTTTTGAGATGATTATTGAAAGGTATCAAACCAAGGTTCCGTGATGAGAAGGAACAAATTATGATTCTATTATTAGTTAGTTAGTAGCTATTATGTTAGTTATGCCAGGATGGCACTTACTTAGTTATACTGCTTTTATATATAAACATCACACTCTATATTATTCAGTTAATCAATCATTCAGATTCAATTCATCTCTCTCTCTCATGCTCTCTTTTACTCACATTCTCTATGTACTCTATGTTCCTTCTTCAGATGATTCAATAGTTTGTGAGTCTTGATCATGGCTAAGGCTTGATGCCGCCATGGGAGAAAATTCTCCTCGTTGAGCTTGAACAAAATTGGATTTGTAAAGGTTTTTGGATTGAACGAAGCTGAGCCATTAAAGGCTGAAATAGTTGAAGCGCCGGAAGCAGGCGATTGTATTGGTTCATCCATGGATACTCGAGGCTTTGATACTATGAAAGGTATCAGACCAAGGTTCTGTGAGAAAGAAGAAACACAGAATGCACAAAGAACATGAGTGAAAGAGAGAATGAGAGAGAGAGAGAGATAAATTGAATTTGAATGATTGATTAATTGAATAATATAGAGTGTGATGTTTGTATACAAGAGTAGTATAACTAACTAAGTGCCAGCCTGACATAACTAACATAATAGCTAATAACTAATTGATAATAGAATTATAATCGGTTCCTGTTAATTATTACATGAATATACTAATATATAATAATGGAATAATAAATGATTATATAATTATGTAAAATTTTTTTATAATATGTAAAAAATCTTTTTATAATGAGATCGTATTAAATTTAAGTTATTTTCCGAAAGGGAGAGTGAGTTGGGGATGGCACTATATTTGGTACGAATTTATGGGGTCACGGACGTTAAACCTAATAGGCACCATGCAAGTGATTTCCAAAGGAAGAAAGGACAAAGTCGCGACCGGCTGGAGCCACGCGCTATCCATATCTGATGCGGAAGGACAAAGTCGTGGATTTCCTCGGACTCTGAGCGCTGTCGATCGATTGGTACTGTCAATTACATATGGCTGGGCCCCGTTGTTTTTGGACTCCATAATCCAACACTTGTCCACTCCGTGGGTCCCATTGGAGAAATCATCCGGTGCTATGCACCAAGTGAAATTATATCCCGTCATTCGTAAAATGATATTTTAGTTCCATATAATAGAAGAACCTACTATTAATTATCATTAGAAGTTGAATTATTGCTTTACAAGCGGTCTAAATATAATTCTACTTGATATCTTATGAGTATTTAATAATTTTTCATCCCATAATTATTAGCAATCTAGTTAAAATAATAAAATAATGTATAATATACTTGCTGATTATTTATAAATATGTTTTAAGACTTGTATACATAAATTAAAAATATTATTAAATAAGCTTTTTCTTTTAAATTTCTTACAAATATCCTTTCAAACAATCTTATTCGAGTATTATGAAATATTTAAATAGAGATGACTCTTTCAACTACTTCCAATTAAAATTTGAATCATAGTTCATCATATTGTGGCAGATTAATCTCTCACTACTAGATCAAAACTTAGTTAGTTATTAAATAAGTTTAATATAAAGAAATATGAATTAATTTCAATTAAATTATCTTTTTCTTTATATCATTTCGAACATTCTTTGTTTGGGGGAAAAAAAAAACTTGTAAATTGGCAAAGAGAATATTTGAGGGAGAGAATATTAGAATTTTAATTTAGTTGCATCTCACATTAGTTATAAATGAACTAAGGAGGATTATATAGCTAAAAAAGAAGATTCATTACCTTAAATTTTTGGCCAAGATTTAACGTCTAACTTACTATTATGATTTTTCATTCAAGGGGGCTATATATATTGTGATTATATATTGTATGATCATTTTGTTATACTCCTAAGTTAGGGATGGTTGACATTCACCACCCTGCTATTATTAGAGCATCAAGAAACATGGTAATGATGAGTGAGGAGTTACAGATTTGATGAAATTTGGTCAGATCTTATTTTTGTTATTATGCATGTGTATTGATCCTAAGTTGAGGTTTGTGAGATCAAAATGTAAGTTTGGTACATAATGAGAGTACTCGTGGGTGAGAGAGAGATCGTGTCTGTGCATCTGCATAAAGACCTCCTGTATGTGCACTTGGGCTGTATATATCCCAAAATGCAATAGTTACCAATGAGAAGCTCTTTTCCGTCTTAAATGAATTTTAAGGTTAGAGCATCCAGCTAGAAGTATGGGAGTGACGAGGGATAAATTTCGTGAAATTTGATTAAATCTTATTTTTGTTATTATGCATGTTTATAGGGCGCAAGGTTAAGTTTGTGAGAGCAAATATGAGTTTATTACATAGTGGGAGTGTACCTGGGTGATAGTTGTTACATTTTCTCTTCTTTCAAATGCTATCAGAGTTTCCCCCATTTTCTTTATTCTTCTTTCATTGCAAAAATCATTTACCCCCTGGTGTACACTCTCTTCCCATGTCAATCACCTTTTCCCTTTTGACTTTTCGAACACAATAACTTCACTTTTGACCCTGTACAAATGCAAAAATAATAGAAACAAAATCTAACCAAATCTATCACCCGTCACCCATCATTCTCATGCACTAACATTTTGGGCTTCCCTGACCGCTTTAACATGATTTTCTTGTCTCTCTCAATCCATGGGAGTTGAGTGATGACTGTGGATTTTATGGCAACCATGGCTGGCTGGAATGGCATGGGTTGCCACCGTCGGTGGATTTTGGACCATAGTCTTGGCGATGGTTTCCTATCCTTTGTGATGATAATGGCTAGTAGTGATGGGTGAGGTTAGAAGAGAAAAGAGGTTACTAATGCGCATGCTAAGGGTTGGAACTTGGAAACTTAGAATATCTGCTATGGTTCTTTATCTTTTCAAACTGGCTGAATATACCTGCGTACATTATATTAGGATGTATGAGTATACAAATTGAAGCCACATTCTTATGAAATATTTTTGTGTTTGTCCAGAGTTAACGAGCAGAAGTTTCAAACTAACTTTCATAATTTAATGCATTATTTTACGGGGTACAAGCGCTGAAAGGAGAATATCTATCTATGGTTTGGAAAAAGGAATACAGAAGAACTTTAAAGGAGAATATTTTTTGAATCCACACCGTATAAGTATAGTATATTAATGTGAGGCTAAGTGAATATATTAAAAGAGCCCTTTTATTCGTACCGTTGTTCCCCTAACATATCTATGGACATCTAGAGAAAGGGAGAAGAAAAAAAAAAATTATAAAATAAAAGGAAAAAGTGAAACAGTGACATGGGGGTAAAAATACAAAGGGGTATCAAATATCGGGGTAAGGCTCGAATATACAAAGAGTATTTTTTATATTAAAATAAGCACGCATTTTTTCTTTTTGGGTACATCTAAAGAAAAAGATAGACGATAAGACCTAACAGAAAATAGATATCAAAATGTGGAACATATTTATATGAAATAGATATTAAAATATGATGCTCCAATAGCACCGCTTCCCTTAAGTACAGACTTTGAAAAGTGTGTGTTCATATTGTCAAGTAGGACACAGAGAATATCTACCCGCGACAATGATTCAGATCCGATCCTAACAAAAGAACTGATTTAATTACTTAGCAGTAATAATGGTGGGGCATACCGGCGTGGTAAGGCTCGAATGTACAGAGAGTATTTTTTTATATTAAAATAAGCATGCATTTCTCCTTTGTGGGTTCATCTAAAGAAAAAGATAAACTATAAGACCTAACAGAAATTAGACATCAAAGTGTGGAACGTGTTAAAATCTGATGTTTCAATAGCATGGCTTCCCTTAAAATTACAAACTTTGAAAAGTGTGTGAAGTAGGACACAAAAAGAGAGAATATCTACGTGCGACAATGATTCAGATCCGATTCCAGCAAAAGAACTGATTTAATTACTTAGCAGTAATAATGGTGGGGCATCCCGGCGTGGGAATATATGACTCGCTACAACGACTTTTGTCTTGGCGAGTTCGGCCATGGAGGATTGGCGTGTTGGGATCATGGGGAGAAAATCTAAGTTCGGTCCCCCAAATTTACTCATGTCATGCCCCACCATCTTATAACAATTTAGTACACAGACCAATTGTTAAAGTAAAATAAAGATGATTTATGACGAATGTAGGTGTCTAAACTCCCAAATATCTTAATTTGTTAAAAAAGGTTTAATTACTTATAAATAAACGGAGTGCTATGCCATTAAGAATATTCTAACAATAAAGGGTTTATATAGGAATTTAAACCTTATTGTTATTAATATATCAAAATATAGAGGAGTGTTAAATGCAATTAATTAGTGAACTTATAAAAATGCCACAGCTTTTTAAAATTTCTCTTACCTCTTATTTTTCTCTTAATAAAGTCATTTATGGTTTGTTTGAATGTGAAAAGAAAATGAGAAGAAAGAAAATGAAGATAAACAAAATGAAGAAAAAAGAAAATGAGGAGAAAAGTAAGTTTTCTCTTTTAGTATTTGGATGGAGAGAAAATATAAGAGAAAATGAGAAGAAAAAAATAAGATATATATAAAATGACATATATATCCTTTTTTATAATAAAATAATAGATATTATTTTTATTTAATTTTTAAATAATTTTTATAAATTATATAAATGAATAACATAACGGTACAAGTTATTCAATCATGTTAAACATAAATACAAATTTTTTTATATTAATAATATATTAAAATTAAATTTATAAATTATTTATTATAAAATATTATTCACTATCGCAACATTTTCTACTTGTCCTTTTGTGGATTAGCACTAGGACAAAAGTGTACAATCACATAGAGCAATTTTCTTCGCCCTTGAGACGAGAAAATTTTTGTGCGTGTTCCACGTCCGGAGTTTTCCTTCTTTCCTATTTTTCTTCTAATCCAAACTAAAGAAAATGCCTCAATAATTGCGTTTTCTCCTTCGCTTTTCTTTCTTTTCCTTTTCTCCCATTCCAAATGCACACTTAATGTAATATTATTTTTCTTAAGAACTGATGTTTATATTTACAAATTGAGACTCACTATCCAACACACTCTCACAAAAAATTATAAGATCTATCTCTGAGTTGTGTATCATACACTTTTATTTAGTAGCTTTCTTTTCTTAAATGAGCCAAGTAGGGAAATGATACAAACATCATTTCTATATTTTCTTTTTAAAAAAATATTGAAAATATTTTTTCTCATTTGGTTATTGGAGGTAAATAACTAGTTTTCTGAAAATGTCCATGAACAAGAGAAAAGCATGTCGGAGTCTCCAAACCCTATTGATCTCATCCTTGAAAGTAAGACACATTCTACTTTTCAATATTATTATTTATAAGCTTATATAAATATTTTTAATTATTTTTTGTCACATTCTTAATATACCTTTTTTTTTCATATTATTATCTATTAGTAACGATAAAAGAAATATATTTTACTACTTAAATTTTTACAATGATAAATTTGTAAATAAAATAACAATAATTATCTATATTTTTATTTTATTGCTTTTTAAAAATGATTATGGTGATATACTCTATCTTTTTTCTTTTTAATTAAGGGTATTCCCTTTCCTATTACTGGGAGAGGACACTAATTCTTTTCGAGTGTAATCAAACTTACCCTTTAAACTGGCGCCCTCTCTAGGAATTAAATTAAAGTCCTCCTTATGATCATAATATGCTTCTACCACTATGCCAACACACTTGTTAGTGTGATATATTCTATTTGATATTAAGAGATAAATATCTTAAAATTCAAAAAAAAAAAATTCTTTTATCACATATCATCAAACACTTACACATAAATAAATATATACATAAATTAAAAACTTATAATTATAAAATTCAATGAGAGCTGCACATTCCTTTTTCTTGGTGGTTACTTCTTGGATGAACTCAACAAGAGTTGTGATTAGAGACAGCTGTGTCAAATCTCCTGCCTTGCTTTTAAATTTGATACACGACTAGTAGAATGAAGAGGGCTTCATCAATCATTCTCTTTTTTATCTCCTTAATCAATTGAGGTAAGTGTATCACAATGGCGCCAGTAAATCCACTAATGGCCCTACGTATCTTTATTTACATGCATGGTTATTAATTGAGATAAAGTTAAGAGAGTTGTAGAATCACCTTCGTATCTAGGATATGGTCCCACATAAAAATTACTTTAGATCGCCACAAATTAAATAAGCCCATTCTTTGTGATATAGGTTCCAATTAAGTCACTCTTAGATTTGATTCAGTTTGTCAAAATATAAAATAGGTTAAAACTAGTTTTTAGTCTCGTACGTATCCCAAATTTTGATTTCAGTGTTTATATTAAAAAAAATTGGTTTAGGTCCCTACAATAATACTTTATTAAGGATTTAATCCTTGTTATTAAAAAATTACTAGATAGTGTTTATTTTTTTTTTTTTATGTGGCTAATAGGATCTAATATAGATATGATATGTTGTTAATATAGTTTTGAAATGACCTCATCTAGGCCTTTTTTAGGCCTAAAATGGCCATTTTCTTAAGATAGAAAAGTGATTGAAATATATCAAAGCGACCTATTTTTAAATCGAAACAACCTCAATCAAGTTTTACCATATCTCATTTCAGCTCTTGTTAATCACATCAGTAAAAACTAAAATTGTCTAATAATTTTTTAATGACATGGACTAACTTAATATCAATATAGGCACTTAAATCAATTTTTTTTTTAATGTATAGAGACCTAAATAAAAAAATTTTTAGTATAGGGACTAAAATCAAAATTTGAGACATTTATAGGGATCAACAACTAGTTTTAACTTATAAAATAATTGCACAATGGATGTAGAAGAAGTCTATATATATTTCAAAATAATTAAAAAAATTAACAATTTAGTAATTTTTGTTTTAAGAAAAAAAAATTTTAAACAGGTCAAACGTTGTGTTATAAAAAATTGGTTTTAAGAAAATACATGAAGTAATAAAGGCAAAGGATACTCTCTCATCCAGCTTCAATTGGAACAACAAAAGATATACCTCAATTAGTCACTAACCCATCGTTAGATTTGATATAAAATGGGCAAAAATAAAAAGGGTAAAAAGAAAGTGAGTGAATTTGGAGATTTCTATTTGGTTATTGGTAGGGGGAAAAAATAAAGAAGAAAGAAAATTAGAAAATTTTGAATGTGGTCATCCTACACAAAACTTTTCTCCCCGCCAAGGTGAAGAAAATGGAGGAAAGGTAATTACTATATTTTATTTTTGTAATCCATTCCCTGTTTCAACCTTCTGCAGCGATACAGAAGAGTGGCAAGAATATGGACAAAGGAATGTTTCTCCCCCTTGGTGCAAGGTTGCTCTTTCTTTCCTTTTTTTTCTTCCAGAAATAATAATAAGTATTTTCTAATTTTTAATAAAATATTTGTTTTATTTTATTTATAATAATGAGATAGACATATAGAATAAAATCTAATAAATAATCTTATCATATTAAATTATAATAATGGTATAAGTGTGATTTAATATAACTATCTTTTTCGTTCTAACCAAATAAATTAAAAAAATATTCTTTTTATTTTTTCTTCGTCTAAACAATAAGAGAAAAAAAGTTCCCTTTTTCTTTAGTTTTCTCTCTATCTTTTTATTTTATTCTGTTCCTCATATTTTCTCCCTAGCTACATCCAAATACACGTATAGTGGAACTTGCAACTTGCGGTGGATATTAGGGCAAACAAAAAAGAGTGTCAAATACAAAACAAAAAATTACTAGGGCAAACTTGTCTATAAATATGATAATCACATTCCCCTTCTCTATTGTGACTTTGACTATTTCCTTCCTCTATTTGATTTCTTCCGTCTCTCATATCTAATCTCTGGTTAGGTCCTTGCTCATTTACTAATAATGGAGGGCTCAAAAAATCCTACCAAAGATATTTTCATGCCCAAAAATCGATCCCATAGTGTATCTGCTTCTCAGCCTCAAACTTCAACCAACCCACAGCATCCTCCCACCATGCCCACCATCAAAGATGTTCTATGTCCAAAATCAAGCAATCTTCCTCCTGTTTCCAATCCTTCAACCTCTACGACTGCTGGAAAACCATTTCCCAATATGAAGGACATTTTTGGCCGCAAATCCGGGTAGGGATGACCATGTTACAACATCCACCGTGCAATTGGATTTCCAAGATCTCATCAACGTTCTCTCATCAGCAATCACTATAGATTGGAGTCTTCTACCACTCAATAACGTGTCTCTGTGTGTGTTTCAGTGTGTTTTTTTCTCATGCATTATGTATTTTTTTTTCCTCTTAATGTCCGTTTATGTAATTTCGAGTTTAGAGTAATGTTTAGTGAAGACTTTACCTCAAGTCCTTCCTAAAGTGGCCATTTTAAGATTTAAACTCCTAATATTATAAGGTAATGTATGTTTAAATCACAGTTTATTTTCATTATGACCAATCATGAGTATTAAGCATTATGTGGCAACCATGCCTGCTATTAAAGGTGTTATATATAAAAAATCAAGCAATCCTCCTAGTGTTTCCAATGCTTCATCTTTTAGAATATTAAGATATAAAATCATTTATATGTCTTTATCCAACGATTTAAGCTCTTGAAAGATATGGTTTATGAAATGTTATCAAAACTCCTACGATCAAGTAATCTAAAGTTTAATCCTTGTTTGATCTCAATCTTCTAAATTAAAAAGTTAAAATTTCTACACAAGATAAAGTGGATCTATGTATAATTCACACTTCAAGTCTAAAGAGACTTTTACGTGAGGAAACCTGTTAAGATATAAAATTATTTATATACTTCTATCCAGTTGCTTAAACTTTTAGAAGAAATAGTTCATGGTATAGTATTAAAGCCTCAATGATCAATTGATCTAGAGTTCACTCATTGTTATCCCTATTCTTTTAAATAAAATAAGTTGAATTTTAGTATAAGTTAGGTGGTTTTTGGCATTGTCCAAGTTTCAACTCTAAGAAGATTCTTACAGTGATGAATCCAGAAAATTTAGGTAATGAGGACAAAAATAATATATATGCATAACAAAAAGTTTCACTTATTTTCTTTGTGGAGTTAGATTTAATAAAATAATGGAAACAAAATATGTATATCCTATATAATTTTAAAAAAATTCTCAAAATTTAGTGGGGGCATGTGCCCAAACCCAATATACGTGGACCTGTCCCTAGAATTTTATATGAAAGGATGTATTAAAATATAAAATCATTCATTTTATCCAACAATTTATATTTTTAAGTGAAATAGTTCATAATATGATAATGGAATAACATTACCCAAAATGAAGGATATTTTTTGGGACAGATTAGGTCAGGGCACAAATCCACAATCGTTGAGCAATTACTTTCATAACCTCCTGATCACATCGCATCAACCTTCTCAGTTCTCAGCGATCGCCACCGTCCTCACTAGTCACTACTCAATAGTGTCATAGTTTTTTGTTTTTTCTTTTTTGGAATCTCCATATGCATTATGTATGAGATCACGTTGTGAAACATAGTTGCTTTGTGTCCTGTTCTTCTTCTCTCTCCTCTAAGTTCTGATGTTAGGATCTCATTCGATCTCAATTTTCATGCTTTTTTACTCTCGGCCTGATTCCTTGTCCCTTTATCAGTGCATGGGTGCCGACAACCTCTCCTGTATTTTATCTTTCCAAACTGGGACTTTACCCTAACCATTATTAATATGATGATTCATGAGTGGACAAACTGGAAGTCCAATCTTAGGAAGTTTTTGTGCGTGTCCAGATCCAATGCGTAGGTATAAAAAGGCCTTTATAGTTCCAGTGGACTTAAAATTTTAGGAAAATTTTGTTTTCTCGACCAAAGAAAAAAGAAACAAACGCTTTAGTTCCAGCGGACTTAAAGACCTCAAAAAGGCCAGGACAATCATTATTTATTATTCATTAATACATGACCTTGAAAAGAATAATGCTTAGGGTATGAAAATTGTTTCCGGCCCCACCGCCCTTTCTCTCTTTTTCTTTTCTTTTATTTTTTTGTTTTTATTATAGTTAAATCAGATTCGTAGGATTTATTCTGACAAAGTTCCTGCTTTGAGAAGCAGTTAGAACAAAAATGTAGAATATACTATATCATTTTCATTCTTTTAGTATTCATTGCATGGGATATTCAAATTAATATGTGATCAATGATGTATAAATCAGTATAAATTTTATTATGTGAATATTAAATTAATATAATGTCTTTACTAGAGTGTTTTTTTTATATATGGCATTTAATTAACAATTGTACCAAGATATAGCATTTCAGACAAATTTACGGGGATATGAGATTGCAAAGAAAATCGAAAATTCCGATTTTCAAGTGGCATAATTAATTATGCCACTTGAAAATCGGAATTTTCGATTTTCTTGCAGACCGTTTTTTTCTTGCTCGTGAAATCTAACAGATAGAATTTGAAAAAATTAATAAAAAATAAAAAATAGAATTTTCGATTTCAATATAGACAAAATAAGATTCTTAGCTCGTGAATTCTGACAGATAGAATTTGAATAAATTAATAAAAAATAAAAAACAAAATTTTCAATTTTAGTATAGATAAAATAAGAGTCCTAACCCGTGAATTCTGATGGATAGAATTTGAATAAATTAATAAAAAATAAAAAATAGAATTTTCGATTTCAATATAGACAAAAAGATTTCCAACCCATGAATTCTAATTGACAGAATTTAAATAAAATAATAGAAAATAAAAAACATAATTTCCCTATGCACTACTATATAAGCAGCTTTCCTTCTCAGTTGAAGCTGTCTGAGAGTGGAGAGTGGATGTGAAAAAAAAAAATAGGTCTGTCAAAAAAATAAAAGGAGTGTGTCAAAAAAAAAAAAGGAGTAAAAAGAAAGAAAGGAGAAAATGGAAAATAGTGCAAAAATTAATGTATATTTTAATGGTGATATTCTAAATACAAATGAGGGTGTAACATTTGTATGTAAGAGGCCAGCATATTTTTGTATTCCGTATACAATGTCATTTGCGGAGTTAGACGGTGGACTTTGTCAATGTGTAGATGTAGACTACGAAGAGAGTGGAAAAAATAAGATACAGGTATCCAATTTCTATTTTTGGCGGGTTTATTCAATATCAAGCTATTCCAATAAGTGATGACAACGACATGCAACTAATGTTTAGAACACATCTGCAGCATCAGGCAAACAATGCTTGTATAGAGTTGTATGTTGATTATAGAGAAGTTGATATTGCTATAGATCCTGAGCCGAGCACATTTCCTGAAAGAGATATACAATGGGAAGAGCGAAATGATGAAAGTAATGAAGATGAGTTTGAAGATGAATGTGGAAGTGACGGCGAAAGTGCACTTGATGATGTCGATGATGATGCAAATGATGAGCAGGTGGCTAGTCAACATCCATTTGGAGAGACATCTTTCATGCGCACTTTAAATCTTCAAGCTATGCATGCACCTGAGTTTTCAGAATATGTAAATATGGGTATGTAGCACTGCACTAAAGTCTTAAAAATGCGTTAATTAGTTTTTAAATATTGGCTTAATAGATATCAATAACTAGGATTTTAGATATTTTATAGTATCTAGATATAAGTTCATAAAATATACGGATTAGTTATAAATTTTTTTAAAAATTAACTTTATTATCGTTAAATTAAAAACTCATTAAATAAAGTAAGGGTATTGTGGTATTTTGAAATTTTTTAAAATTTTAGGGTTTATAAATTAAATTAAAAAGAAGATAGTAATTAGTAAAAAATATTAATTTTTAAAATAAAAATTTATTATCATTAAATTGAATTTAATTTATAAATTTAATTTTTTTTTGCTGGTACTTTCGTAGGTGCTCCTGTTGCAGATGGTGAATTATATGTTGGAATGCAATTCAGTGATAGAGAGGCTGTTATGCGAGCAATTAAGAGCTACAATATATCCAAAGGAGTTGATTATAGGGTGTATGAGTCAGAATCAATGACATTTTATTGTAAATGTGTCCAGTATGGTATAGACTGTGGATGGTTTGTTAGGGCCAGTTTTAGGAAGAATAAATACCATTGGGAAATCGGGAAGTATAATGGCCCACACACTTATACTGGGGCGAGGATTTCGTAAGACCATACGAAGTTGGGTTCAGACACAATTGCTGATTGTATAGAGTCACTAGTAGGATCCGACCCATCGTTTAAGATAAAAGCTGTTATTGCAGAGGTTCAATCTCGATTCGGATACATGATTTCATACCGTAGAGCGTGGATGGCAAAGCAAAAGGTAATGGAAAAAGTTTATGGTAGTTGGGAAGCATCCTATGAAGCTTTACCGTGCTGGTGTGCAGCAATGTGTGATGCTATTTGAGGGTCAGTTGTTCAGCTAGATGCTATAGAGGCTTACCATGGTGATGTCTTAGTTCCGAATGCTTGTATATTACGTCGAGTATTTTGGACCTTTGGTCCCTGCATCAGAGCATTTAGACACTGCAAACCAGTAGTGCAGATTGATGGGACATATTTATATGGTAAATACAAAGGAGCTCTATTGGTTGGAGTTGCACAGGATGACAATCAAAATATATTGCCAATTGATTTTGCTATTGTTAAAGGTGAGACTGCAGATGGATAGCATTTTTTTCTGGACAATTTACGCAAATAGGTCGTGAACCGGGATGGAGTTGATATTATTTTTGACCGGCATGAGTCAGTTAATGCAGCAATAAGGAGAAGTAATGGTCAGTAGGAACCGGCAAAGGCATTCCACATGTATTGCATTAGACATATTGCTGCTAATTTCTTGCGAAGATTCAAGGCGCCTTACTTGCACAAACTTGTGGTGAGCATGGGTAATTTATTTCTTTATTTAATTTTTATATTTGTGAATGCAATTTTCCAAAAATAATATGTAAATCACATCCTGTCTGCAATTTTCTTTATTTAATATGCTCACCTGTCTTGTTTAATTGTGTTATTTTTTCATTGATGAGTTTAATTTTAATTTTGCATCATAGTCTAGTTCGAACAACTTTACCATGGGTTTGTTCTTCTTGTTTCATTCAATTTATTATTATCTTCATTTTTTGCTATTGATCTTTTATTTCTATTATTTAATTTGACAAGCATAAGTGTCATACTAATTATTATGGATTTCTTGATAAGTTGTTGTAAAGCAAATAATTGTGATATTTAAAAATTAGTGGACATTAACATATTAAAACTAAATTCTTATCATCATACTCTTATTAAAATAAGTTAGACTTTGCATGCTTTGATATTATGTATCTAAATATTAATAATTAATAATCTAAAAATTATATTCTTGACTAGTAATAATTGATTACTCACTATATATATATATATATTAAACTTATTAAATTTAACAAACAACTTATATTTGATAAAAGCTATTTGCACTAAATTGATTTTTTTTAGAAGATACTTTAAAGTTTTAAAATTGCAAATTAAATATATTATACTGTTGTTTTTCTTTGAAAATTAGATAGTTTGTGATTATTATATCTTATGAGTTTAGTAAAGAATTAGGTATATTTTTTTATATGAATGTCACAAAGAGTGTAGATTTATTTTATTATTTAATTAATTATACTTTAATTGTAGAACAACTTAAAATAGAATTCGTAAAAAATAAAAGGCATTAGGAAGGATTAAGATTAAAAGATTTGTTGTAAACTATGGTTATAGTAAAGAATTCAAATCCATAGAATAAATAATGAAATAAATAATAATAAAGCACAATTCTTATATTTAGATTAAGGTAAATACAACCAGGATTCTAATAAAGCTAGAATCTTAAAAAAAAAAAAAAAAACTTCAGCAATAAATTAAACGAAAATAAATGAAATTAAAAAATAATACATATAGTATTTGCATAAAAGTCAAAAAAGATTAAAATATCTGGCAATGCATTGCTTAAGTCTTGCTCTTCTGCCAACCCTGCCCATTGTACCCTGATCTTCGGCACCCTGATCGTGATCCCTTGCACCCTCATCTGTAGAACCTTGATCCCCAACACCCTCATTTCCCTCGCCTTCTCATTGTGGGACTTGGCTAGATGCAGGTGCATCTTCTATCATCGCCCATTGTAGTAGGGACGCTGTCCACTGATCACTTGGGGAGAATACTGGCTGAGACATATTTAGAATGTCTGGTGTCATCATCTCCGGTCAGTACTCTGGCATCACCATCTGTGGTCGGTACACGTCGTCCCATCCAGGAAGTGACAAAGACAGGTCCAAATCACATCTTTGGGAAGATTCAGCAACATCTCACTGATCGGTGTTGCCAAATGCAACTCCAAAGTTTCCCCAAACTCCACCTTGTATCTGGATGCCACTACTACTATCAATAGACCTTCTACCTCGACTCAGACTACTCCTTCGACTAGGATGAATGTCCTTTACATCTAAGGAGATTCGCGGTGGATCCACGCGATTTGGATGCTGCAGCTGTGGGGGTTGTTGTGTCTGTGGATCCCAATACATTTGATGCTAGGGGAGCTGCTCTTGAGTAGGACACTAAGTCCAACAAAATTGCTGCTCCTGTGGATCCCAATAGAAATCCTCATTTGCCTATGATGAGGGAGGTGGCAACGGCATAGAAACCTGGACCTAGGGGGCTGGTTTGTCTATGAGGAACTCTTGCTGCTAGGGGGGTGGCTGCTCCATGTGGCCTTCTTGCTGCTGTGGAGGTGGTTGCTCCATATGAGCGGACAACCGCAAAGGAGCGGCATGGTGTAAATACCACGACCAGTACTCATTAGAAGGTTGGTAGTCTGCAACTAGTTGTCCTTGTAGGACGCGCTCATGTCAGTGATCCTACATTGTTATCCAATCGATATGCATCAATCTCCAATCGGTCTGTCCTTGTCCCCATAAGTCTATATTATGCGAACCTGCTAGTGCATGAGGCTCGACAGGAACATGCTGAAAAAATCCAAATTGATGCATTACGTGGTCAGCTGGATGCCACTCAATCACTTCGAAGCAAATCAATGGTGTTACCGTCGACCACATCTGCTCCCTCGTCCTGAATATTGTCCAGAATAAGGCCATCAATTGTAGGCTCACCATACGGTTGCCATACAAACTGTATTAATAACAATATAAAAGACTATTATTAACATACTTGTAACTTTTCAATTTTTCAAATAGTATTATAATACATTTGTTATATTATAATTATAACAATAACAATTTATATGTTTTAATAATTACCTCATTATGGCCCATCCGATCTATAAGCCGCCTTTGGTTGGTAAGATTTCTCAGGTTAGCCAGCCGCCGATACCTTGCATGACTCCATCTGTGAGATATTATATGAATTAGACACAATTTTCATTATAACAAATGTCCAATTTATTATGAAAATAGGTTTTACCTAGAAGTAATGGGGGTGCCAAAAAAAGGAGCCTAAGGTATGCCCATGCTTGTAGAAGCACCAAGTTGCCACATATATTCTGTGTTCTTGCACGCGAAGCACGATCTAATGCCCGATAAAGCACGGCGAGGCATGCCGAACCCTAGCTATATAAGCTAAACTGGTCCATCTGCTCAAGCAGCTGCAAATATTTTCCATAGACCTTTGAATCACTCTTGTCAGGCACTATGACATAGCCCAACAAGGATAGTATATAAGCACGAGCCATTCGTTGTATAATGATGTCATCGTTGCCATGAAGCAATCTATAGTATTGGGTCAACCACTGTAACTTGAGAAAACTTCCTTCAAAATTGCCCTCTCCTGGCTGAGTGCAAATCACATTGCTGCAAGAGTATTGCAGTACTTGGAGTAGTAATTCCAATGACAGCTATACCATTCACATGGAGACCGAGCTGAATGGCGACATCTTCTAATGTCATCGTGCATTCTCCACAAGGAAAATGAAACTTGTGGGTCTCTGATCTCCACCGTTCCACCAGGGCACTTATCAAATGATTATTTATATTCATGCGGCTGATCTGGGCAATGTGATATAAACCAGCCTGCCGCAAGATCCCATGAATCTCGAACCTCGGTCGATCTAGATTCAAATGACGGACCCGCAATAGTCTCGTCTCCTGTTATAATTTTCTTTTTCTAACTATTATCCACTAGTTGTAGTAAACTATTTTACAAATGTAATAGTTTATGAACTAATATGCAAACACTATAAATATAATTAATCAATTTGGTAGATATTTTAAATTTAAAAACTAATATTGCTAGGACATTTTTTTTCTTACAAAACTATTACTATATATTTTCAAAATATTTTTTCAATTATATCAAAATTATTTTTAAAAAATTCAACCATGATTGGACCCAAAAACAACAAAAAAAAGTAGTCCAAATTCCAAATTATCATATATAATTTTCACGCTCGCATTAGAAACAAAAACATCAACTATTTTAGGTATCCATCCACCTTCCTACATCTAATTGTATGTATACTATCAACAATTTATTTACTTTTTTTTAATCCATAAATTACCCCTAATTCATCAACAAAAGAAAAGTACAAAACTAAACAAATGCAAACATCCTTTCTTTCATATTGCAAAATTAGTTGTAATTTTAAATTTAATTATCATTTTATTATTTAATAATAGCAAACTAATTAAGAGATATATTACACCCAAAAAAAAAAAAATTCAAATCCATCCAGGCACCGCCAACAGCAAACTATTATACATAACATTAGTAAAATTTTGAAAAAAAATTTAACACATAATAACAAATTTAATTTCTAAAAAAAAACTTACATTATGCTCGAAAATTTGCTCAGAAATATGTTGCCGTGGATCTATTGTTGTATCCTGAACCATTTTTATAAATAATTTAATTTATTCCCTAAATAAATCAATATTTTTTTATGCAACTATCATAATATAACACATGCTTTCTCTTCTTCCAAAAACTAGACCTAGCACTTCTCACACAAAACACAACACCCTTCTGGGCAATCCTCCCTCTATTCATACTCACGCACCCCTCCCTTTGTTTATATTCATACAGAATGCATTATTGGTGTAACCCTTTTCAACCAATGCATGTGAACATCGGTGCAGAGATTCGCACGGAGCACTGCCATTCAATTTGAAATTTCTGAATTTTGAATGCAGGGAATCTCATGCAGCTATCCTGTGGCTAATCATCATGCAGATTGAAGGTCATCACAGTCAAAGAAACACTCATTTTTTTCCCTTAATCCCAATAAGAAAAAAAAAACTTTTTTTTCTTTTCTTTCTCAGTGTGTGTTCCTCTCTCTTCTACTTCATAGTTACTGGATTGAAATCGAAATGAAAAAGGAATGATTCAAAAAAGAACAAAACTTGGACAAGTTGTGATGCTATGATATATTATTGTACTCCTTGTCAATCATGGTTACGTTCATAGATGGAGGCACGCTTTCAACAAAATGTCACACACAAAAATGATGTGGTAACTCCCTGAGGAAGTTGGAACTTTTGACTTCAATTCATGCACTATTCCTCCTCACATGCGCAATAGCAACAACAGGCAACGTGGCAACGAGGCAACGCCCCGCAAAAGTCAGAATTTCCAACTGCAAGTGCAATCACTATTCCTGCCAGTGTTGTCCTGCACCATTCCTCCAGCATATAAATCGAAAATTCCGATTTAATCTTGTCTTGTCCAGCACCTGCAAACAGTTAAAATCGGATGTTAAATGTAGTTAACAAACTAAAATCGTAAGTTTCAATTTTATTAAACACCATATTATGGTAAATACTGCCCAAATGCCATATTATTGCACATATTACTCTACAATACCATATTAAAAATAAAAACCCTCTTTAATACTACTTTTAGTTTAATTTATCTATTATTATGAGTAAAATTTTTTGTCTATTTTATTTGTTATTCTCACATTTAATAAAGCGTTTATTATCAAATTTTTAATTTTACTTTTTACACAATTCTAAATATATCATTAATTAAAAATATAGTGTGTGACTAAATAAAGACATATTAGTAAACATGCAATATAATTAAGTCTTAATTTTAAGTTTTTTAATTTGTGTGCATATGTCTAAAATAGACTAAAAATAATAATAATAATGTATTTTTTTATTAAATAATTTAACAATTAGTATTTACATACTATTCATCATTTGTCAGTTTAGGTTTCTAATAAAAAGCCATGTAACACTGATACTGCATTTTTCTTGTATGCTCGATATTAAGGACGGATCGTATCCGATATGGATACTGAAGCGGCTAAATCCTTCTTCCTGGAATCCTGGCATCCCTACACTTAATTTTTTTTTTTGTTGCAAATTATTGGTCATTGAGATGCCGAGAGCATTAGAGATGGCAAAGAGGGTTGGCCCTCTCAACCAGCCAAAAACTTGCCAAAAGTGAGGTAGGGTTGGGCGGGCCAAATTTAGAAGACTGACTCAATATTCTATCCCGCCTCGTTTAAGGGCGGGTTGCCAAAAATTAAAAAATATAAATATATTTATTTAATATTTTTTATGGATTAAATTATTTTAAAAATTAGAAAAATATATTAAATAAAAAATTTACTTAAATAAAATAAAATAAAATAATTAAACCATATTATTTATATCTAAATTTAATTCAAATATAAATATAATAAATTAATTAAAATATATAAATAAATTTATAAATAATAATTAATTATAAATTTATAATATAAAATTTATAAATTAATAAAAATATAATAATAATATAATTTATAATAAAAGTTTAAAATTATTTTTTAAAAATACTCTTAAACTTAAAAATAAAAAAAAAAAAGACAAATTTGGCTCGATGAGCCAACCTGCCATGGCCCATCAATGCCTACAGATTAAGTGGGTTAAAAATTTTTAACTAATCAATTATATTAATCTAACCTATTATTTTTAGTGAATTTAATGAATCAATTCGATGAATTGAACCCATTTTACTGTATGTAGCTTTCAGACTACTTGCACATTGGAAAAAATGACAACAAATGAAAAAGTTGTATTCTGCCTATAAGTTGGTATTATAGCTACCGATAGGACAAAGGGCTATGATGCATAGGCATAGAAAAACATAAAAAAGGAGGGTGGAGGTCATTTCAAGGAGCAAGCTACCACAGATTTTGAGAGGAAGAAAATATTTTTTTCCTGTATTTTATATTTTTAAACTTTTACCGTATCCCTGTATCAAATCGTATTGTATCGCTTTTTTTTTTTTTTGTGCTTCATAGATAAAAAGACATTTCTCATAATTTATTGTGGTTATAATAATTAGATCCGAACAGAATAATTTTTAGTTGGTTGGTAGACATGGAAGACGTGCGGCCCCCAACCTGGCGCATCACCCTTGACGTAAGTGACAATTTATCGTGCACGCCATCTGGTTATTATATTTTTAACGCATTGGATGGCTTCATAGAATCATAAATACGATTTTATAATCCCAACTGTGAATATCTCTATAATTAAAATTCATCGCTTGATTTAAATAATGAGTTATATATATTATACCGACAGGGTTTCATATTATACGATTTGAAATATATATATATATATATATAGGTGAAAATGTTGAATTTAGTAAGTGTTGCTTTCATTGAAAATATGGGCTTTTCTTTCCATATGAATGTCAGACGATTTAAACACGTAAAAATTAGTATTTTACATTTTAATAATCCCACTAAAACCCCCTTATTTAGAGGAACTATGAAACAGGAGTTTCAGGAATTAGTAAATTTCTCAAACATCTTTCTCTCTCTAGATAAACTCATGAAAAGTAATTAAACCCTCAAAAGCCTTTAGCTTCTTTCCTTTCTCCCTAAGGATGAGACTTGAAAATAGACCTCTAGGGATCTCACTAAAAGTTCCTTGGTCATGATGATAGAGTGAGATCTAAGCCTTGCACAAAATAATAACATAAGCAAATTTGTCATAAGATTTTATCCAGCTAGATATTCATTATATGTGCAAAGATTGATGCAAATTTCCTCTCTTCAACACTTTGTTTGGATGAATGAAAAAAATAAAAATAAAAAAGAAAATGAAAAGAAAAAATAAAGAGAAGAAAAAATGGATAGAAAAAAAATATTTTCTCCACATGTATTTGGTTAAATAAAAAATGAATAGAAATAATATAATTGTTGTAAAAAAATAAAAAAAATTTAATCACTTAACTCCTTATTTCTTCTTTTTTTATTCTTTCTTTCCTGCACATGCTTTAATCTTCCTTCCAGTGCGGTTTTCTTTGCAATCTCAAACACAGAAAAAAAAAATTGACCTCACGTCAACTGATTCTCTTTTCTGTGTTTTCTCTCATTAACAAACAAGGGAAAATGACAAAATCACTCAATCGTTAAACAACACCTCAATGTTATTATTAACTACGGCAAGATAATTCATTTGTTTGAGCTCCTTACAAAGACTAGCTATTGCAAGTGTGGTCTCACTTACCATGTTTCATTCTTCCATTTGTCACTCGTCTTTGATAGTAGATCCAGATTATTAATCATTCCGATGCTACAAATATACTCGAAGCCACATAAAAGCAAAAATTTAAGTTTGTAGCCGAAGCATAAGAAGAAAATTGCAGTGGATCTTCATGCCTGATAAAATAAAAGTTCAATCGTCTGCCATAGGCCACATGATGCCATTCTTTCAACTTTCCATATATACCTTTAGCTAAAGCTGGACTTCGTGTCTCCTTAGTAATATCAACGATCTAGAGAACATTAAAAGGCTTCATGAATTGTCCTTTTGAATGTAGGATCTCATGAAGGCTCATAGCAGATCAATGTCAAGCCTCACCATGTGATGTAGTGATATCACTGCCCACAAACACTACGTCCAAGACATGTTCTTCATTGTAGTTATTGTTGCCACAAATGCTCTTTTCTTGGACCACATCGATGGAGAGTTTAATGTCGTCACCGGAATGGGTCATTTTGCCTTCTTGAGCAACATTCAAGTATCTTAGGGCAATTTCCAATTAAGGTGCCATTTATGGACTAAAATAATGACAGTGAAATGTCTAATGTAAAACGCATTGCAGTGATCTTGAAAAATTGCCTAGCTGTTTTTGTTCCCTCTTCCTTTCCTTCTGTCCTTCCTTTTTTTTTTGTTTTTTACTTATTTCTCATTTTTTTTTCTTTTTTGGGTCATGTGGGGGAGGGGGGTAACAATAACATAGAACCCCTCGGAGTCGAACTTGACTCCTTCCATTCAGGTTTGAACATCGGCTACAAAGGTTTTTTTTCATTTTTTTGGTCATGGCTACAAAGGTTAAACCTATTGATTTTTTCTTTTTTTTTTGGTCAGATCAGGAACATATTGCTTATATATGGGTTATATGGGCTAAAAAGATGCTCCAATAAGTGTGCTTCCTTGGTTCCAATTTGTTAGATGCACGTGGTCTCTGGCCTGCAATTATATATGTTTTGTCATTTGTGGTCAACCAACCCTATTTTAGTGATTGAGGCTTTGGTTGAGATTGCATTTCAATGCCTCTATAAATCCACACCTTGAGGGGTTGAGTCGTGTGTTCGATTCTTGCAGTCAGAGACTGCTGTGACCCCCGCCCCCTCCCCTTGGATGCATGTGTTGATAAAAAAAAAAAAAAAAAAAAAACCCTATTTTATAACACTAGTGTGAGAGTATGTGCAATGCACGGGAATATGGGAGTGATTCTATATAATATATTTAATTTATTAAATATAATTTAATATAATAATTAATTATTGAAATTTTCCTCTAAAATATAAATTTAATGAAGAATTATACGGTTCACATTGATATATAGTTATAAAAAAAGAAAAAGTAATAAAAAATAATTTAAAGAACAATAATAAGAAGAATAAAAAATTTAGAATGAAATAATTATAAAATGAAGACCATAATTTTAAATTTACTGAACATAATAAGTAATTTTAAATAAAAAATTCTATAAAATTTTATTATTCAAAGTAAAACCCATTTTGTATTTTATAATTTTAATTTTTAAGTGGGAGATCAAACAACTAAACAAAAAGCATTTTTCCTCTCTCACCCCTTTCTTCAGTCTTATAAAATAAAATCAATTTATCTTTCTCTTTCTCCCCCTTTTCTAAAATCTTGTAATAAAATAATTTTAATGAAAATTTTGACAAAGCTATTTCATATATCATTTCATTTTTTTCTAGAGATTTAATATAACCACATTCTCATTATATATAACTTCATACTATTTAATTTAATTATATTTTTTGTAAAATTTTGATTCCCATGTATGATAATATAACATACTAATTCCTAGTACATAATAAAATATATAACTTTAAAATGCATTATACATTATATATTATATATTACACATTATATCTTGACATGTATAATTATCCTAACTTCTATTTTCTTTCATTTTAACATTCTTGAGGAAAATATTTAAAATATCATTGAATAACTTTCTGAACTTCCCCTTGGCTTCTACTATCATAACTGCAAGTACAATAACACACTTGATCCCTTTATATTAATAGCATTTTCAATTGACCAAAGTAAGAATATTTTAGTACCAAGATATAGTTTATGAAAAATGAAATTGAATTTGGATGGTGAAAGTAGAATGGGCAAAAAAGAGTATTAGATATCATTGGTTTAGATCATCACAAGAAAATTGAGATTTTGCATCAACAAAAATTGACACAAAACTAATTAAATTTGTTGCAAAATACTTTCGCAACAAAATCAAAATTTTTACAAAATTGTTACGGAAAGCTCTGCTACAAAAGGTTTTTGTAACAATAAAAAAATTTGCTGCAAAAACAAGCAATCTTTTGCATCAAAATATTTTGATGTTAAAATTATAAAATTGTTGCAGAAACCTATAAAAGAAGTTAAATTTTGTCATTGGGTACTACATTTTGTAACAATTTTATGATAAATTGTGACAATTTTATTCTCACAAAAACATATCAATAATGCCCTTTTGTAACATTTTTTTAAATACTATTTGGATCTGCATAATCTACAACAATTTTTGGACTTTTTTTTTGTTTTTTTGTATTTGTTATACCAATCGAATTTCTAAAGAAAACATTATATATATATATATATATATATATATATATATATATATATATATATATATATATTTATATACATGTAAGACGGTTCTAAATGAAGTAGAAGTTCTATAAAATACATCTAAGAAACTGTAAGTTCAACCAAATACAACTTTTTGTTAACAATAATGTTTCCAATAAAACTAGAAATCTTACAAAAAAAAAAAAAAACTACTTTATAAGGGTAGAAGGCTTTAAAAAATATTGCTTGTGTCTTCTAGCACATATTGCTCTCTGCTATATCCTTTGAGATGCCACCAAGATGCAAAACTTATGTTAAAAATATTTCAACAAGTTAATACCCATAGCCTTACATAACTTCATGGTTTAGATATATCCTAAATGAAAGAATAATATATACATACCTTAAAATATAAGTATACCATTGTAAGTATATCAATTTTTTTTTTTTGGGATAGAAAGCAATTATATAAATTGTTAAGCCATCAATCAGAAAAAAAAAAATCTTGGAAACAAAGAAATGAAAAATAAAGAGTGAGAAAGGTATTCCTTGGTCTGAAAAAAGAACTATTGAGGGTAAATAAAGAAAAAAGAAGCAAATCTTCTTAAAGTGACTAAAGAAGAAAGATCAAATTATCTATAATTATGGCCACAATTAAAATAGACTAGTACCTCCTTGTGATTGAAGCTAGTGACTTGAGGCAGCAAATGTCCACATTTAAAAGAGAAAGATGTGAACTGCATTTATAAATAGCATATTTCAAAAATGAGTAAGTACATATCTAGAAAGAAAAGGAACAAGTTCTAAAACAACAACACTGTAAAGATGAAAAATGAAAAGTTAAAGAATGAGAAGCAAGACACACATTAAAAAATGAAGGTAATGAAAAATTCTGTATTTTTTCTCCCAAATCATTTTATGTTGCTTTGTCTTCTCTATATTTTTGTTTCTAGTACTCTTGCACATCATCTAAAGTTAAAACTAGAATGATCCCTGTCCTTGGATCAAATGGCCAAAATCAACCCATAACAAAAAGCCACTCAGTCCAATGGCATAAAGAAGACACCACCAAAGCCCTTAGCTAAACACCAATTGAAATTGCTCATAACCATCATTTCTTTTAAAACCCCTTGTTCACCATGTAAGCTATCACCAATGCTGTATACTTTCCTAACTCCTTTTGACATTTTCAACAAGAATGATTAGCACCACATTAACCAGATCAAACAAAGTAAACATCAGTTCATTTTCTTCGATAACTAACAGATGGCACCAAGCAAAATGGATTGGCCGAAGTGATCATAACAGACTCACTTATATCAGAATCTGATCAAAACAGAAAAACAAAACCAGATTAGGATCCTGACAGACTTCAACACACCCAGGATTACACCAAACTAAGCGCATGCCAAGCAGCTTTATATTTATCCAGCAAATTCACCTAAATATACGCTAAATCAAATATACTACAGAGCAAATTACAGAGTATACCCTAAATCAAATTCACACAAGCAGCTTTATAACACCGTTAGATATATCCTTTGCCCAGGTCGTCACTTATTCTTTTTCAAATATACTATAGAGTAACTAAATAACTAAATCAAAATAATAAAGTGTTGAATACCATATTCTTTTTCAATAAACCCGCGAGCATGCCATTTAACTGCATCCATTGTCACTTCTTGCAAACAAATTAAATAATAAAGCGTTTGAACTTTGAATCAAGTAATGTTTAAAAAGACTTTTGCCAAAATGCATAAAAAAGATTGAAGCTTTTAGCCATTGACAATAATTATGAAACAAGGAGGTGGGTGACTTCATCCTAATCTTTTTCACAAAACTCAAAGTAACTAATCCATTAAAAAAATGTAGTTACATTGTGTCATTCCCAAGTTAGGGAAACGCGACCCTTGGGAAGAATTTTTTTAGTAATCAAGACTTCCTAACAGTACTATTCCTCCAAAAATTTGCCGATGTTAAATAAGTCATAATAGTTTCAGGAAAAAAAATTTCTCCAAAAATAAATAATGATTAACTAAAATAAGAAATGGCTAACTCCGTTAACACTAGAACCACCCAATAAATCTGACAATCTACAAATTCATATCATTTACCCGACAACAATAGAAAACCCAAAACTAATGTGATTCAAGCCCTAAATCAACCAGCTGAGAAACAAAATCTCTTTCAAACTAAATCAATGCATATATGATACATAAAAAGGAGCATGAACGACATTCATGTATTACAAATATAAAAAAGAAAGTAGGGAAATAAAAAAAAATGGGGATAGAGAAGATAAAATACCACTAACGATGAAAGTTTAGGGCAAGGGAGAGAGCAAGAAGCACACCACTATTGGAGCTTGGCTAAACTGAGTGAGTAACATTAAGAGATTAATTTTTCTGAAGTAGTAAGCTATGTGGGTGTAGAACCAGGGAAGCTAATGGTTCAAAGTGAAAGAGAATGGTTCAGAGATGGCTTTTCTTTAGAAACACAGCAGAAAAAAAAAATTTCCCATCAATACTTTTAGGTTGGCGCTAACTTTTAGTTTTCGGTTCAGTTTTGGCGCAAATAGTTTTAGGAACTTTGCCCAAAATATAACATTTTTGTTACATATATAAATTTTGTTACAAAATAATATTAAAATTTTGCATCAAAATTATATTTTTGATACAAAAAGTATTGAATTTTTGAAACAAAGTTTCTTTTTGTTACAGAAAGTTTTCAATGTTTTGAAACAAAATAAACTTTTGTCACATAATGTTTTGAATTTTTGAAACACAATTACTTTTTGTTACAAAAACTTATTATTTTGTGCTAGTAACTTATTTTTGTTACAAAAAATATTGTGATTTGCAACAATTTAGCCTTTTGTCACAAATTATATTTATTTTGCAACAATTTTAAATTTCAATACAAAAATTTTGTTACAAATACCATGTTTTTTTGTAGTGGATGCATTGGTAACTATTCTTCTTTTTCTTTTTTTCAATCAATTGAACTATATGTTGACACATCCAAAACAAAGTGGAGATAGTGGGCTGAGGTTACAATACATGATGAGTTAATGATTGACTATTATCCAATAACCAATAGATAATTATGAAATTAAATAAATAATATAATTTAGTTCATGAATTTTTAATTGAATAATTTCTAAAAATTAATTAATTGTAGTGGGTCTAATTAAATCTTTTTAATTAAGGAAAGAAATGAAAGGTGGTGGAATTGAGAGTGCTTGATTGATTGACAGATGGAAAAAAATTTTAGATTATGGATCTTGAAATATTATTGTTATATATTGTTATAGATTTTTAGTGATTTTAAAAGAATTTAATTTTGATATATTATTAATATAAAAATATTTTACATAAATATTTAATCATAAATTATTATATCAACAAAATGTTTGACTCTTACACCCTTTACCTTAAGAATCTCACATATATATAGTGCTGAATAATTAAATAATAATATAAGACCCTTTTATATTAATAATGTATTAAAATTAATCTCAAAAGCGAAAGTCTTAAGCATTTTTTTCCTATGACAAAAATATTTTTACAGGTTCAATTTATTGTAGAAGCACAAAGATTGTGTAATTTGCTCATAAGAATTACCTTTTTTCAATTTAAACTCATATTTTCATACAAGTTTTCTCAATAAATTAATTATACATCCTATCTCACCAAAACGTATAGATTAGGTCGGGGTGAGTTAGACAAGTTGAGGTAAAAAATGAGTTGCTAATATAATTTCATGTGACCAGTTAAATTTATGTTATGATTTTTATATAAAGCATAGTCGCATGATCTATAGTTGATTTCACTTAATGACAAGATTTAATTGTTTGTTTTAACATATTTTGTGTTAGTTTCAATTTTTTTTAGCTCTATTTTAATTTCATTATATTAAGTGTATTTGTTTGTGTTTCTAGTACAAAAGTACTTTTTTTAAAAAAAATTTAAAAAAGCATCTATAAAATTTTTAATATTATTTATTTATGCTTCTAAAAAAAAAAGAAGCAGAAAATAATTAATTTTTTTACTTTTTTGAGAAACAAAGAGGTAGTTACTTTTTCCAAAAATAGAAGCAGTAGAAGAGAGAGAATTTTGCTCTTTGAAATTAGCAACCACTTTCTCCCTCTCAATTACAATTTTATTCTTAAAATTTTTAAAAACTACCATTCTCTTCTCACTTTCATTCTCTCTCTCTCTCTCTCTCTCTCCATATTCTTAATTGTAGTATTATTAAATAAAATACTTCTATATTTATCATATCCAAATAATTTAATAATTTCTAATTTTGATAAAATGTACTTATATAATCGTATTTAAACGTAAAATAATTTTCTACTTCTACTTCTATTTCTTAAAAAGTATTTCTAGAATTTTAACTAAAGGGAGCCATTATTTCCATAGCTTAGGTCTCCAACGAGAGGGTGCATATAGAGTGCCTATAGCTTTTTTTTTTTTCTTTCGATAACTGGAAATAAAGGCTCGACTCACAAAGTGAATGTGAGGAGCAAACAGAGTTAGCAACAAAACAGACAAAAGCAAAGGAAAAAAAAGATAGCAGGCAATAACAACTTTGACCTGCTACACCCACAATGCATGCACCTAATGAACCTAGTCAAAGTAACATGAACAACGCCTAAGCACCATCATGGTAATTCCAACACGTTAATATTACTCACAGCAATATCCATCACTAATTTACCGACTTAACCGTATGAGCACCTGGTCCACGAGGCCAAAAGCACAAAGATTTAACACCATATAGGAGAGATCACACACCAATTCAGCATTTCTCATCACACCCATTTCCTATAATTGGTCAGCACCATACAGGCCCTCAAACACAATCCGCTCACAGTTGTACCAAGAATTGTCTGCATCATAGTTGTGTATCAGTGCTCCTGCCAAAACGTTCATCATCTGGCTTACATCCACCACCACCAGCTCCTGACATACTTGCTCCCATTTTGTCTCACCCAATTTTAAAATCTCCATAAAGTCCCCCATGAAAACTAAAGGGACCCCAACCTTTTCTTTCCATTTACTCAAAACCTTCCATATTTCCTGCTTTTCCTCCCTGATAAGCGCACCCTATAGAGAACATTTTGCACAGTTGAAGTCTTTCTTTGATAACTCATATAATATATAACCATCTTTTCCCCATAATTCCTCCACTGATTCATGAATTCCACAACCCATACACACAATATGCCACCAACACCGTTAACGGCACCAACTCATCCCCAACCAAAACTCCTATTATCCAGAATTTTCAACCCGATATCTATTCAAACTTGCCTTCTTAGTCTCGATAATACCCAAAAAAGGACATATTTTTCACCTTAATTAGCCACCTGATCATTCCCCTTTTATCCTTATCCCCCAACAAAAAAGTCCTCTAGATATTGATAAAATTTTAATCTAATTCTCAATATGACAAATGATAAATAAATACTATAATTAGAATTAGGTGTTAGAATTAGCTAGAGCAGTAGAAACTGATGAGTCCATGATTGAGTGCTTCCTTTTGTCTATCAGAGAAAACAAAGCTATAGAGAGAATACAGAGAGAGCTCCTCTTATCACCTCTTTAGTTTCAAAACTGTACTGTCTCAATAAGGCAACAGCACTCTAATGAGGTTACGTGCAGGGGCCTCTCTGGTTAATAATGAAATAGGCCAAACTTAACTATTATGATTTAGCCCAATAATAATAATCAATACCATATTCATTAATCAAATAAAGTTGTCACAAATAAGCCCAATAACAATAAGTAATTTGAAAATGGGCTAAACAGCATGGTTCAATATTTTGGCATCCAACTAATCTAGAATTAAATTAATATTATAACAAAAATGACTTATGCCGGTCCACACACACATAAAATATCCAACAAATATTCCACCTAGCTCTTCATTTCGGTTTAGAGAAACACCTGATTTTTCTTGCTTTTGTACCACTGCCACGACTTGCTTTCCTCCTCCTTCTACTTTTCTTCTTTTCCTTTCTCGCATTGTTTCTAGCTTCTAGTGCCGAGATTATTTCTTCCTCATTATCGGCATACACCGCTTCCCGCCTGTCTTCCTCTTCGCTATCTCCTCTTCCTTCATCGTCATTCATTGCCTTCCCCAGTGCTTCAGCATCTGCTTCTTCAACCTTTGTACGAGTAGAAGACTCGGCCATTATTTTGGGCTGGGATTGCACTATTTGAGTCTGAGAAAATTCAACTTCATTCCCTTGTTTTGGGCTAATTAGCACTCGAATTGGGCTCAAAGCCTGGTGGAAATTCTTTTGTTGAATCGCTCTCATTATTTGGCAATTTCGACCTTGGTGCATGGGGGATACATGCACTTTATTGAGTCGGCTCTCAATAGCCATTTTGACTCCGTTTTTAACTCTCAAAGTCAAATATATTCCACTACTTTGTCGGTGCACCTATCATCATGCAAAGATGCTGTTTTGATATCCGAACCCTCATCAGTCTCCATTATTTTTTCAATGTTATCATTATTGGTTGCTCGTCGGGAAATAATGTCATCTCCTCCATTATCCTTAGTGTCTACTTCTGACTCTTGGTCTTCTAAACTAGCCGGAATATTCCCTTCCGGTGGTGTTCAGCCGATGCTAAATTCATACCGTTGAGGCATGTAACATTATACACGTCTTTGCCAATCTCCTTTACGTAAATACCATATCCTCTACCCCCAACACTTAAGTAAATCCACCCGTGGATGAACTGCCAAACACATGTACAAATTAGAACTCGAGCTGAACTGAGTGATTTTCCTTCTTCCGTTCGCTTATCAAGATACACTGCCGTTCCCCATACTTTCCCAATGTTCTTGATATTTTCTGCATTCCAAGCATTTAGTGGAATTCCATAACACTCTAACCATACCCTCCTAGTTTGGCATAATTCTTCATCTGTCCATTTCCTCACTTCCCTAAAGTGATTAAGCAGAAGATCCTTAGTTGTAGCTAATGCATCCTCCAAACTTTCCCTAGAATCAAAGGTTACTAATGCTTTATAGGCCCCCATATCCCTTACATTTGAGATACACAACCATTCATTGTACAATTTATCAGCTAGCAAATTGAAGTTTAAGGGCTTGATAGTTTCTCCATCAATACTTCTCTGCAACCATTTTAAAGTATCTTCGTTAGTAACACCCTGCACTATCTTCATTGGTTCCTCCTTCTCATTCTCCTTCCTCTTCATCCCCTCGGTCCTTGTATTGGGATTCTGATTCTCCTGAGCGATTATTCTTCCATCTTGTCCTGTCCACTACATCTCTGAAGGATCTGCCATCTACACAATTGTCTTTCCTCTTATGCCCTGTCTTCTATTGATTCTGCAACTTAGCCCACTGTATTTGATTTCTTTCTCCATCAAATTCCCTCTAGAACTTGTTTCACTGACTGATATCTTGCAACCCCTAATCTCCAATCCATTTAGGTTCTATATCGCCCTCATTGCTTCACCTTTCCCTGCAAATCTAACAAAAGCAAAAGAGAGGAATTTGCTTTCCTTTGCCTCCTTGATATGCAAATGTCTGTTATTCTCCCCTCATATCCAAAAAGCTACCGCAACCATTCTGTATGCAGGGACACGGGTAGATTGTCTATGAATAGAGAATATGATTCCTTTTCTGTCCTCCTAATATTCTTCCTCCAGGTGGCCATCCTGTCCCCGTGGTGAGTTTCAAGGCAAAAGCTCTTTCGTTTCTTAGACGCCTCATATTCTTCTTTCTAACGCATGTTATACTTGATAGAGTGCCTATCCGTCTCAACAATTTTTAACCAAATCTACTATCACTACTAGAAACTATCGGTATAGCGGCCGAATTTTTTCAGTCTCAAAAACAAAAATTTGCGACCGATTTTGCGACCGATCTAGGACACACAAATATAAAACATGGACTATAAAATCAGTCGCAAAATCAGTCGCAAACTATAGCATTTGCGACAGAATTTGTGACTGATATATAAAAGGAATTAGAAAATAAGATATTTCTATTTCAGTCAATTTTGTGACTGATTTGTAAAAGTCAACAACAACTTGATGAAAAAATTTCGATTGCAAAATCAGTCGCAAATATTGCAATTTGCGATTGAAAAATCGGTCGCAAATTAAACAATAGTTCTGTAAAGATGTATTAAATTTTGCAACTGAATTTTCAGTCGCAAAAGAAGAAATTCGGAAATGAAAAATCAGTCGCAAAATGGAAAAACGAAAGTGAAAGAATTCATTTATTTTGCAATCAATAAATCGGTCGCAAAATTAGACCCAGGAATGTTGAAGAATTATTAAGTTTTGCGACCGAAAATTCAGTTGCAAATAATGAAATTTGCGACTGAAAAAGCAGTCGCAAATTTCTCAAACAATAGTCAGTGAGGATATTAGTTTTGTGACCGACAATTTTAACATAGTGAAGTGGAAGAATTAATGAGTGTTGCAACCGAAAATTCAGTCACAAATGATGATTTTGCAACTGAAAAATCGGTCGCAAATTCAACAAATAAACATATTAATTTTATGACCGATTACATAGCAGCGTGGAAGAATTATTCAATTTTGCGATCAAAAATTCAGTTGCAAATAATGAATTTTGCAACTGAAAAATCGATCGCAAAATGAACACATAAATACATTAATTTTGCGACCGATTTTTCGGTCGCAAATTTTAACAAATAAACATGGAAGAATTATTGATATTTGCAACTAAAAATTCCATCGTAAATGGTGAAATTTGCGACTAAAAAATCAGTCGCAAATTTGTCAAACAATAGTTAGTGAGGACATTAGCTTTGCGACCGAAAAATCGATTGCAATATTTCACATGAAGAATTAATGAGTTTTGCGACCGAAAATTCAATCGCAAATGATGAATTTTGCGACTGAAAAATTGGTCGCAAATTCAACAAATATACATATTAATTTTACGACCGATAAATTGGTCACAAATTTTTAAATAGCAGTGTGGAAGAATTATTGAATTTTGAGACCGAAAATTCAGTCACAAATAATGAATTTTGCGACCGAAAAATCGGTCGCAAATCTCAAACATGTATGTTGATAAATAATTAAAATTTGCGACCGATTTTTCGGTCGCAAATATAATAGATAATAACTTTATGTTTGCGACTAATTTATCGGTTGCAAAAAATAATTTTGCGACTGATATTTAACACATGTATGTTAAAGTAGTAGTAAATTTTGCAACCGAAAAATCGGTCGCAAATTTAACACATTCGGTCGCAAATTTAACACGCACGCTTAAATTAGTTGTAAATTTTGCGACCGATAAATTTAAAAACTTAAACTAAAAAATAACTATTAAACTTCATCTTCCCTATTCTTACCTTCCAAAATTTCTGCACTTTAAACCCTTCTCCAACCCCATTTCTCCTCCACCCCAAGCCATCCCTCCCACCCCAAGGCCACCACGCTGGACCACCCAACACCACTTGAGAGGAGGGCGCGAAGGAGGATGCGAAGGAGGCTGTTGCAGCGCCAGCTGCTATTTGCCGCTACTGCTATTCGTCGGAGGTGGGAACCGACCGCCGCCGCTATCCGAGATCCGCCATCAACCTCCTCCATTGTGGTGCTTTCACTCCCTACTGTTGTTTCATAAATTTTTAATTGTTGTTAAAATCACTTAGTGGTCATGGCCGGAAATTTAGTTAGAGGCAGGGTAATCATTGCCTTTGTCTAATATTTATTTTATTTGCTGAAATTAGTTGTTGCGTCGCCGAAATTACATAACAATTTTAGATAAATCTAATTTCAAATCATTTAAGTTATTATTTTGTACAAATAAAAATATTGAGATAAATATCTTTTACTAATTTCAGTGTGAATGTGGACATAAGAAGTACAAAAATTTAAAAAGATTTATATGTCAAGAACCTTTGAAATTAACGTTATTAATTAAAATCCTCAATTGAAAAATGAATTAAGAAAAATATCATATGTTGATTCATACAATTGCATAGTATTGAATAAATTCCCAAATTAGCCCCTCATAATATTTTTGGTGAACAAATTGATCCTCGGCAAAAATAATTGGTCCTATGACTCCTAACAATTACAAAAATCATGTTATCCTAATTGATTCGTTCTCAATATTACATGATCATCATTAGTTTTTTTGTAGATGTGTGATTAATTATCTTTTTACCACGTTGATTTTTTTTTTTTTCAGTTTAACCTGTACCAAGTTGATTGAGAAACTGGGCTATTATGCGATGGATTGTCTCTCCTCTGTTTCTTGTCCTCATCGTATTTTTATTAATGTGCCCATTATATTTTCTAGTTTATTTTGCTATCGATTTTACTGGATGTGACATGTCATATGGCCACATTTTTCACTTTTTATGTTTGGTACCTTATAAATTTGTGTGCCAATGGAAGTTTAGAACATGAAAGAAAACTGTAATTTTTTGTTTGGCGTAACAGATTGATGACTGTAACCGCATTTTCAGATCCTATTAATCTACTTTTTATATGACATAGTTTATGCTTATTTGGTTGGAAATATAAAATCTTTCTTTTTCAAATTTAAATACGCCATAGGTGCTGATGTTGTTCTCTATTTCCTATTGACCTGTACCTTTAATATGACAAAAGTGAAAGCTTGAAGATGGGGTGATGGTGCCACCAGGTATGCTTGCTTCTAAAAGTCTTTTAGTCCTATTTCTCCTCATGATTCAAAGTACCATTTTAGGTTCGTTTGGCATAACCCAAGAATGTCCGCACCATCTCAAGCATGTACACCAAACATTCCATAAAAAACAACACGAAAAGAGTAATGTTCATGCAAAACATGTACGTCAAACATCCCAAGCATTTACAGTTAGATGCAAACAAGTGAAAAGCAATATGATAACAAAGTAATATATATTGTAGCAAAAGTAAATGATAACAAAGTGGAAACCAAGTACCCAACTGTCACCACCAAGAAATTCCACTTTTAAAAGCTCTAAAAATACAATAAAATTGATCTTCCCAATGCTCAGTTCCTCTGATGTCGAGTGTTGAGTTAGCTGGTGCTGAACTTAATATCTTCAATGAACAAAAAAAATTTCTGGTTTGTTTTTTCTTTTTTTAGTTTACTTATGTTCATTTTTTTAACTTTCTATTATGTTTTATTTTTTAAAAATTTGTGTTCTATTTTGTTTTTGAGTTGTGTTCTATCTTTTTTTTATATAGTTGTGTTCTATTTTTTTTTTATTTCTGTTCTATTTTTTTTATTTTTGGAAATAATGAGGAGTTATGTATTTATAGATTGTTAGTTTGTTTGTTTTATTTAGTTTTTTAACTTACATTATTTGATTCTTTGTGTTGTTAAGTTAGTTGAGATTTTTGTGATTGATTTTGGTATATTATTGGTTGATTGGTTGGTTGGTTGATTGAGAGAGATTATTATTATTAATGTGTACTTATTTTAGTTGATATTGGATTTATTTATATTGTTAAGTGAGAGTAAGGGTATGTAGTCGTTCTAATTGTTTTAAATTTTAGATCTATTTATTTTTTTTATGTAAATGAAAGTTTTGATATTGTAAGTTGATTGGATCGAGTTGTTTCTGATCTTAAATTGATTAAGGTTGTTCCAATAGTTATATATTGCTGCCACTTTCCTGGTAGAAATCGAAAAAGGACAATGTATACTACCTTATATCATACTTATAACATATTAACTTTAAATGATTTAAGATAGTTTGAGGGCCCCACTTGTAACTTAGGAACTGATTAAGTTTTATACTATTATATTAATACATGAATGAGAACTTCAATAAATGAGTGATAAGATTGAACTCATATATTGCAATTGGGTATATTTCTGAAGCTTAATATTTTTTGTCAATAAGTTGCAAATTAATCATGTATAAATTGAAGCTTATACAATGCAACTAGTTTTTGAAAGTGTATTAAGATTTGCTATGAAAATATCATACTAATATTTGTAAACTAGAAAAAGGTCAACATAATAACTATAACATCACATAATAACAATGCTTTTGTTAATTTAGTTGATAGTTTAGAAAAATATTCTAAATTTGTTAAATTGTTATATTCTGTCAATGGTTTTCCTTATGGATTTGTTTTATTTGTTATATTTGTTTTTACTTTTTTAAGTTATCTATCCCATGGAATTTTCAATTTAGGCTTTGAAAAATAATGTTAAGTTATTGTTTGATAATGATGGTGCAGAATATGGATGTACGTCAGTTTCGTAGTTGGATGTATAATAGGCTTATGCCAGGTCGAAAGGGTTATACTAATGAATTTTTAAATGGAGTAGAAGAATTTGTTACTTTTGGATGCCAACAAACGCATTTGGCGAAGGGAAAAATTAGATGCTCGTGTTCTAAGTGTAAGAATATGAATTGAGGATGAGGAATCTAGTGATGAGGGATTAAGTGACGAAGATGAAGACCGTGAATGAATTCTTTTTCATCTATTTCTTGTTGACTGTTGTTTAGATCATATGCTACTTAGTATATTTATGTCCTAAACTTTAGATACTGAATTTTTATGCTTTGGGATGTTGTAATATTAGATATTAGTACTTAATTATATGTAATCTTAACTTCTTAACTTATGGATTGTTGTATGTGCTTTTTTGGGCTGTTGGTTGAAATCCAGGTGTATAAAATATGATAATCATAACATTCTACTTTCTTTGTTTGCATAAATCAAAATTTGTGACCGAATATATACTGAATAAAGGGAACCGTTTGCACCATTTTTGGTCGCAAAATTAGAATTTTGCGATTGATTTTTTGGTCTCAAATTTGTGACTGAAATTTCTGTCTCAAAATTCTGATTTTGCGACAGATTTTTCGGTGGCAATTGGTAAATTTTGCGATCGATTTTTTAGTCGCAAAATTTGCGACAAATAAATTGGTCACAAAACATTAGAATTAGCAATCGAAAATTCAGTTGCAAATCTTAAATTTTGCGAGTGATTTTTTGGTCGCAAATTTTGAAACTGAAAAATCGGTTGCAAAATTTAAGAATTGCGACAAAATTTTCGATCGCAAATATTAAATTTTGCAACCAATTTTTTGGTCGCAAAATTTGCGACTGAAAAATCGGTCGCAAAAAAGTCAACAAACGACCAACTCTTTAATTGCCTCACAATCCCCGAAATCGGTCGCAAATTCAGTCGCAAAATTTTGTGACAGAAAAAATTAGTTGCAAATTATTCTACAACTTGCCCAAATGCGACTGACAAAATCGGTCGCAAATGTAATTTGGGACCGATTTTCTCCATTTTGTGACCGAAAATTCGGTCGCAACCAGACAATTTTCTAGTAGTATGGACTTTCAAACGATTCTTATTACCTTAAAAATAGTTAGGTTGTGTACATGCTGATTGATATTTTAGGCATAGAAACATGGTTGGAATACATTCTTACGACAATAAAATGAGGAAAAGGAGCTGTATTTATGGTACATAAAGAGATGCTGGGACGTGATAAAATTAGTCAATAGTGGAACTTAAATTCCCTTGAAATGCATAAGTTGGCCACGTAATGAGAGCATTGCTGATCTAAATCATCATAAAACATTCTTGTAATAATTCTTCTAATTACTAAATAAAAGAAGTGTTAACATATTTTATATTTAGAAGATATTAAATATATTTATTTTCTTTTTTCTTTAATATTTTTTATTAAATATTAGGAGAATTATTAAGATTATATTTTAAGAGGATATAGTAAAATTCTATAAGAGATATATCAAGAAACAGGCAAGGGGCCAGGCCCCATTCACACCTCGTAAATCTATCATTATTTCTGTTTCGTTTTATCTATCATTTAAGCTATATGAATGAGAATTAAAGAATCTAAAATGAAGACTTGATTACCGTTCTTACTAGGCAGTTGATGGTGTGCAGGTCATCCTCCTTCAAGCTCTAAAAGATAAAGTTATATTATATTTTTCGATCAATAGTATATTTATAATATTATAAAAGATAAAATTACAAAATTTTCTTTAAGATTATTGATTCCTAATACTTTTTTTTTCTGGGTGTACTCTCTCTCTCTCTCTCTCTCTCTCTGATTCAGTGCACACAATACAACACCCACCTCAGCACTTTTCTGTGCATGTGCTCACGGGAAGTGAACAGTGGACATCCCTCTTCGCAGCCAGCGGAGCCTCCGCAGTGGACCTTTGTCGTCGTTACCATGGAGCGCAATGCACGGACATAGATGAGCCAAGGAGGACCCTTTTTGTCCACCTTTAACGCTGCCTTGTTTGGCAATACGCCCATGGAGTATGGCAGTATGCCTAGGCAACAATTCCAACAAAATTCCACACTCTTTCCTGCAAAGAATATTTTTAATTATTCTTTTAAGTTCGCAATTAGCTACCTCTTCCTTTTGTCTCCACTGCAGAATAGTTAGTCCTGGATATTTTTTTTTGTCAATTGATCATGAGATTGAATGAATAGAAAATTCACATGTATAATTAAGAATTGGAATGATAATGGTGTTATCGAACTCACCATTGATGGAGTGATAATGAAGTGATGATGAAGAATTGGAATGATAGTTGTGCCTGTGTTCTTGTGGTCTTGCGCCCTTTGGTGTGGTGTTTTCCGTGCGGTGCTTGGTGTCTTGGTTGACTGGTGGTTGAGGTGTTTGTTTGTGTCTCTGGTTGTTGTTGTATCATTTTGTGCTTTCCTCTTTTCTTTGCTTTATGTTGTTTCTGGTGGCTCCTCACCTTGGTGAGTTGGAGCTCTTCTACTTATCAAAAAAATGTGAATTATCAATTTATTTGTTCATGAAAACCAGTGATCAGTTAATGGGGACGCACCTTGTTTGGCTATGTGCCCATGGAGTATGGCAGTATGCCTAGGCAACAATTCCAACAAAATTCCACACTCTTTCCTGCAAAGAATATTTTTAATTATTCTTTTAAGTTTGCAATTAGCTAGCTCTTCCTTTTGTCTCCATTGCAGAATAGTTAGTCCTGGACATTTTTTTTTTGTTCAATTGATCATGAGATTGAATGAATAGAAAATTCACGTGCATAATTAAGAATTGGAATGATAATGGTGTTATCGAACTCACCATTGATGGAGTGATAATGAAGTGATGATGAAGAATTGGAATGATAGTTGTGCCTGTGTTCTTGTGGTCTTGCGCCCTTTGGTGTGGTGTTTTCCGTGCGGTGCTTGGTGTCTTGGTTGACTGGTGGTTGAGGTGTTTGTTTGTGTCTCTGGTTGTTGTTGTATCATTTTGTGCTTTCCTCTTTTCTTTGCTTTATGTTGTTTCTGGTGGCTCCTCACCTTGGTGAGTTGGAGCTCTTCTACTTATCAAAAAAATGTGAATTATCAATTTATTTGTTCATGAAAACCAGTGATCAGTTAATGGGGACGCACCTTGTTTGGCTATGTGCCCATGGAGTATGGCAGTATGCCTAGGCAACAATTCCAACAAAATTCCACACTCTTTCCTGCAAAGAATATTTTTAATTATTCTTTTAAGTTCGCAATTAGCTAGCTCTTCCTTTTGTCTCCACTGCAGAATAGTTAGTCCTGGACATTTTTTTTTTGTCAATTGATCATGAGATTGAATGAATAGAAAATTCACGTGTATAATTAAGAATTGGAATGATAATGGTGTTATCGAACTCACCATTGATGGAGTGATAATGGAGTGATGATGAAGAATTGGAATGATAGTTGTGCCTGTGTTCTTGTGGTCTTGCGCCCTTTGGTGTGGTGTTTTCCGTGTGGTGCTTGATGTCTTGGTTGACTGGTGGTTGAAGTGTTTGTTTGTGTCTCTGGTTGTTGCTGTATCATTTTGTGCTTTCCTCTTTTCTTTGCTTTATGTTGTTTTTGGTGGCTCCTCACCTTGGTGAGTTGGAGCTCTTCTACTTATCAAAAAAATGTGAATTATCAATTTATTTGTTCATGAAAACCAGTGATCAGTTAATGGGGATGCACCTTGTTTGGCTATATGCCCATGGAGTATGGCAGTATGCCTAGGCAACAATTCCAACTAAATTCCACACTCTTTCCTGCAAAGAATATTTTTAATTATTCTTTTAAGTTCGCAATTAGCTACCTCTTCCTTTTGTCCCCACTGCAGAATAGTTAGTCCTGGACATTTTTTTTTTGTTCAATTGATCATGAGATTGAATGAATAGAAAATTCATGTGCATAATTAAGAATTGGAATGATAATGGTGTTATCGAACTCACCATTGATGGAGTGATAATGGAGTGATGATGAAGAATTGGAATGATAGTTGTGCCTGTGTTCTTGTGGTCTTGCGCCCTTTGGTGTGGTGTTTTCCGTGCGGTGCTTGATGTCTTGGTTGACTGGTGGTTGAGGTGCTTGTTTGTGTCTTTGGTTGTTGCTGTATCATTTTGTGCTTTCCTCTTTTCTTTGCTTTATGTTGTTTCTGGTGGCTCCTCACCTTGGTGAGTTGGAGCTCTTCTACTTATCAAAAAAATGTGAATTATCAATTTATTTGTTCATGAAAACCAGTGATCAGTTAATGGGGACGCACCTTGTTTGGCTATATGCCCATGGAGTATGGCAGTATGCCTAGGCAACAATTCCAACTAAATTCCACACTCTTTCCTGCAAAGAATATTTTTAATTATTCTTTTAAGTTCGCAATTAGCTAGCTCTTCCTTTTGTCCCCACTGCAGAATAGTTAGTCCTGGACATTTTTTTTTGTTCAATTGATCATGAGATTGAATGAATAGAAAATTCATATGCATAATTAAGAATTGGAATGATAATGGTGTTATCGAACTCACCATTGATGGAGTGATAATCGAGTGATGATGAAGAATTAGAATGATAGTTGTGTCTGTGTTCTTGTGGTCTTGCGCCTTTGGTGTGGTGTTTTCCGTGCGGTGCTTGATGTCTTGGTTGACTGGTGGTTGAGGTGCTTGTTTGTGTCTTTGGTTGTTGCTGTATCATTTTGTGCTTTCCTCTTTTCTTTGCTTTATGTTGTTTCTGGTGGCTCCTCACCTTGGTGAGTTGGAGCTCTTCTACTTATCAAAAAAATGTGAATTATCAATTTATTTGTTCATGAAAACCAGTGATCAGTTAATGGGGACGCACCTTGTTTGGCTATATGCCCATGGAGTATGGCTGTATGCCTAGGCAACAATTCCAACAAAATTCCACACTCTTTCCTGCAAAGAATATTTTTAATTATTCTTTTAAGTTCGCAATTAGCTAGCTCTTCCTTTTGTCTCCATTGCAGAATAGTTAGTCCTGGACATTTTTTTTTTGTTCAATTGATCATGAGATTGAATGAATAGAAAATTCATGTGCATAATTAAGAATAGGAATGATAATGGTGTTATCGAACTCACTATTGATGGAGTGATAATGGAGTGATGATGAAGAATTGGAATGATAGTTGTGCCTGTGTTCTTGTGGTCTTGCGCCCTTTGGTGTGGTGTTTTCCGTGCGGTGCTTGGTGTCTTGGTTAACTGGATGTTGAGGTGTTTGTTTGTGTCTCTGGTTGTTGCTGTATCATTTTGTGCTTTCCTCTTTTCTTTGCTTTATGTTATTTTTGGTGGCTCCTCACCTTGGTGAGTTGAAGCTCTTCTACTTATCAAAAAAATGTGAATTATCAAATTATTTGTTCATGAAAACTAGTGATCAGTTAATGGGGACGCACATTAGAATAGATCCCACAAATACACGTAAACCAAATATAAATATAAATACACAATATTAAAGAAATAAATTAATAAAATAATAATGAGTGTAGAGATACAAAAATTTATATGATTCAGCAAATCATATGCTTATATTCATTGTTTAAGAATAAATACTTTTATTATGAGAAGAAAAATAATACAAAAATATCACTTTTTATATCTTAAATCCCTTTGTATATCCTCTCTCATAATCCATTGTACCTCTCTTTCAAATGTTCTCACTATCTAGAGATAGATCAGGCATTAACTATACCAAGGACCCAAAAAATAATAAATAAAATATTTAAAATTAAGTCAATTGTATTCATTTTTAATCTTACATTTTTCAAATAAATGTGTAATTTTAGTAGTAATTGATAATTACATATAAAAGTTTTAAAATATTGGTTACAATTATTAATAAATGGTATACATACATACATATATATATATATATATATATATATAAAAGTTGCAATTTTGATTATTGAAAAATTATGTTAAATAGCGTTCATTCGGCTATAAATCACACACAATATTATCAAGTCAATGTTGCGCATATTGAATAACAGAGTGTTCAATATGTTTATATAACTTAACAAAAAATAAATAAATTCAAGACATAGTTTTTCTTTTCAAACACTAAATTATATATTCTAATATTAAAATTATTGCATTTTATCAAATAATTGGAAAATTAAATTTATTCTGAATGAGTACAAAATAAAACAAAATTATAATATTATATATAGGAGGAGGCGGGGTGCCAAACACGATCAACACCCAAATAATTATGTCCAACGATATCATTCATTGTTAAATCATCATATATGATCACATGGGATGCTTTTATTATTATTATTATTATTATTATTATTATTATTATTATTATTATTGTAGTCTTTTGTCTTGGGTACTACTATCCATTTCTTTCCTTATTTTCTTTTTGAGATGTATTATTTATACATACAAAAATGAGTGTTGAGATAATTATGAGTGTTGAGAGAGAGAAAAAAATAAATCTTTGTATTTATCTCTCTCTAAGATGACTTTTATATATCTAATTTTTATATGTACAAGCGATATTTCTCTTCTTTAAATCATCATATATCTCATTACAACTTTTTTTTTTATACAAAAAGAGCTCCGACTCACCAAAGTCACGAGCAGGAAGCAAAGAAATAGAGCAAAGACTATACGACAATACCACCAACGCCCTATACTCCTAAGATCAAGGGGAAAAAAACACCAAAGTCACACACTTAAATCAAAGCTGGACACCAAAACACACAAGGCAACAACCACAGACCAGATCCACATACCAACTGCCAAAACCACCAATCTGGCAATCAAAACCAAAAAAGCCAGCTTTTGCCCTCTGAGATAAAGAACAAGCAACGACAAAGCACCCAATACGAACACAGATAAGCCCGAGGAACCCAACTGAGCGCCCCCGCCAAAAGCCAAATCCAAACACCAAAAACCTGCACCCAACACCTAGCACAGCAGAGACACAAACCACTCAACACCTATCTCATTACAACTTTCCGTCCGAGTTTCACAGATTTGTTGTTGTTTCATATTTAATACCTTCTCTTTATACATTGCTGTTTCATGGTGCTAGAGTTGAGATGTGCCTAATAAGCTCGATTCTTTTTTAATAGAAGGGTCTTTGTCTTTTCCGTTGTATCGTTGCATGTAAACATGACTTAGTGATACCCACATGAAAAAAATGATTTAGTGATAGCCACCAAAAAGAAAAAAATGACTTAGTGATCTAAAGATTTCTTTGCTTTGGCATGGCTTAATTACAATCAGAAAACATGACTATGAACGATGGGAGTTGCTTCAGCAGGTAAATTGAAACACTTTGCGTATAGACTAAGGTCTGGTTTTCATAGCCACCAATTCCCCATGGCTTGGTAACTCAGAATAGGAGAAATTGTTATATACAATTAGAGTTAGAGAAAATTGTTTATTTGTCTTCCTTAATTCATAAGAAGAGACAATTTCCATCTTATCAAATTAAAAATAAAAAAAAGAAAATAAATAAGTTAAAAATTAAAATCTTGTCTTCTAAATCCCTAAGTATAAACATAGATAAATCTTGATACTTCATTCCTTAAATATCTAAATTGCTAGAAATGAAGTTGAGAAACCATGTATAATGCTAAAGATGGAAAGTTTTTAATTATTTGATGAAATTGATGCAAAATTCAATGTGTCAAAATTAAATTATTGGAAAACTTTTTAGGGGCAAACTAGTATTAACTTCAAAATGTTAGAACTAAAAATGTTATTATTTTCTATTTAAGTCATAACTTTTTTTTTTTTCAATTTTCATCCCTTCTATATATGTTCTCTCTACTATAATTATAATATGAAATTTCTCTCAAAGTTTTGAAATTTTTTAAGAATATTATTTTACATTTTTTTTTTACTTTTCATTTCTTTTATTTATGTCTTTCTTAACATATTATCTTTTATAGCCATTTAAAACCTTTATTTTGAAAATTCTAAAAATAACAATTAAGGTGTACTTATTTTTAATATTAACACACATGTTGCTTAAGATGAACGCTGAATGAATTTATTTCATTAAATTGAAAAATAGAATGTTTAGTTGAGTAACGTCATGGATGGCTCAAGTTCAACGTTCACGTCTTCCGCCGTCTTGCAATAATTAACAAAATTAATATATCACAAAGAGAGAGAGAGAGAGAGAGAGAGAGAGAGAGAGAGAGAGAGAGAACACCGTGATTGAGGGAAATGATTTTTTAACCCATACCACTGTCATGAACCATAGAGTATACATATGGCCATCTTATTTTGTACTGAAATTCAACCTTTATTTAAAAGAATAGAAACAAATAAAGATTAAACTCCAAAGCTTTTGGTTATAGAAGTTCTAATACTATATGATAAATCATTTCTTCCGACAATTTAAGTTTTTAGGTAAAGACACATAAATAATTTTATATCTTAACAACTATATAAACATGTCATGAATACTGTATATTGATGTTAGTATATAAAATGAGATTAATTTCATATAATAATAATATAAAAGAGTTTTATACTATATATTATCTAGTTATAAATTTTAATTTCTAAAATTTTTAAAGTAATAAATAGCTAAATCAAATATTTTTTTATTGATATAATGATATATGATTAAATATATATTTAAAAAAATACATATATAATTTAAAAAAATATGTATCAAAATTAAATTTATATAAAATTATTAAAATACACATATAATTTATATGAAATATGTATTTGATGTTAAAATGTGATATTAGAGAGAGAGAGAGAGAGAGAGATGAAGGAAAGGATTCCTGTATCTCTCTCCATTTACTTCCTTTTGTGTATCATTTTGATCGTTTATAATGGCGTAAAAATTAAGAGGAAGTAAGGCGGTGCAATTCACATTCAAATGGAGAAACGTTTCTCCGTTTCTTCTCCTTTTTTCCCCTAACTTTTTGAATGGTGTAATATAATTAAAGGATTGAGATATTGTCTTTAAAATAACAATTGATTGAATACAATAATATTGCTTTTTAAGTACGAAGAGCAAACAATTGTACACGTAAACGAATTATACGAATGGTTTTTCCCATTGATCCCAACCATATAAACTTCCGCTTGCACCAATTACGCGTCAAAATATGCCACACTAAATTAACACTGCAACTTCGTTTTTTTTTGTCATCTTTCTATGCAAACAAGACTTTAAATACTGTAGTAGTTCAAGCAAATTATGAAGGGTTTATAAGATTAGTGAAGGAAGTACATATGAATCGTTTGACTTATTCGTCAATAATATGGAATATATATTTCTATTTTCTTTTGTATCTGTCCTTAAGCAGTACTCTTAACAAATATTTATTTTGCGCAACTCTTCAGTTAACTATCATAATTATAGACCAAAAAAACTATCGTAATTAGAAACCTTTTTATTAACAATCACTCATTTCCGCTCCAATTATGTTTAGATCTATATCTTTTGATAAATTATATAAACTTCTCACCCTGTTTGGAACTGCAGAAACAAAATCCAGCTATTATAGCCTCTGTCTACTTCTTAGATGACAAAAAAATTGAAGCAGTGCCCCTGCATTTACCACTGCCCCACCACCTCAGGCTACCTCAATCTGTCCTTAAACGGTATTCTAACAAATATTTATTGTGCGCAACTCTCCAATTAGCTATCATAATTATAGACAAAAAAAAAACCATCGTAATTAGAAGCCTTTTTATTAATTATCTTTTTTTTTAAGATGGGTTAATTTCTTATTTGAGGTTTGTGGTCCAAATATTTATATGATGGCTCAGGAAATTCGTGATGGGGAGGTGATAATTTAGGTTGATTTTTGTATAAGATTGTTTGTTTGTAAAACTTCAAAATTTTTGGGACGGTTTATCTAGAGTGTAGGAGGTATTATATTACCACTGAATTTTAACCATAGTAGCGTTTAAATATAGAGTGTTGTTTCAATTGAAAAAAAACGCTTCTATTGTATATAAACAATGTTTTTCCTTGGTATATAATGTAGCCTTTTTTTTTCTGAGTTTATTGCAAAAGTTATATTTTTCAACTTACAAAAAATCTTAAAATAATCTTTTTGGATTTAAGGTTCCTAATTTATTTTAGGCCAAGGCTCGTTTAACTATCTTAATTTTTTTATACAGGTTTTCCATTAAAAAAAGAATTTAATTTAAATACACTGATAATGTAAAATAATTTTACATTATCAGCTAATAAAAATAGTAGAAAATACCAACTCATACAAATAACTATCCATTATAATAAGGGACCCATTATGATTTCTCATTTTTCCCTATTTTTATTGGTTGATAGTATAAAATTATTTTACACTGTCAGTGCATACCAATGAAACTTAAAAAAAAAAGTATCTTTTTAAAATATTCAAACAAACAGGTGTATAATTCATTTATGACTTAGTTATTACATGTTCTTTGCAAAATTAGAGTTGCTTTAGATAAACGCCACGCGTAATCGGATGGAGGATCAAAATTCAGCAGCAACGTGACCAAGAGTTACGTAAGAAATCAATACGCGGACTCGCTCATAGCGGCTAGCTTTCTTGTGCTGCTAGGTTACTTATTTTCCCTTGGATTTGGTTTTGAATGAAATACACTGAAATAGGAATGAAATATAAACAAAATTACTGGGGCAACTAGAAAGAAATTACTAGGGCAAAGCTCATACAAATCGAGAACGTTGGAATTGCTATAAATAGATGCATTTTCCCTTGTTGTAAAGTGCGTACATTTCCAACATCAAGCTCTCTCGTTAATTAGAGCTTAATACTTCTCCACAGCACCCTCTTGCTCATTTGCCAATAATGGATGGCTCCAAAAATACTATAAGAAAAACCTTGTGCCCGGTAACCCAACCCCCTAATCCTCAAACTTCAAGCACCCAGCAGCCTCCAACAAAATTGCCTACCACTAGAGGTACACTTTTTGGAGACAACAGCCAGAATCCAAGAAACCCTCCTAGGGCTTCCGATACCTCAACCTCTATGAATGGAAAAAAATTGCTCACTTCGGCGGGTGCTTTGCCAATAATGGATGGCTCCAAAAATACTATAAGAAAAAGCTTGTGTCCGGTAACCCAACCCCCTAATCCTCAAACTTCAAGCACCCAGCAGCCTCCAACAAAATTGCCTACCACTAGAGGTACACTTTTTGGAGACAACAGCCAGAAGCAAAGAAACCCTCCTAGGGATTCCGATGCTTCAACCTCTATGATATGAATGGAACAAAATTGTCCACTTTGGCGGGTGCTTTATTTGGCCGAGGATCACAACCACCGAGCAATTAATTTCATATCCTCCTCACTCATCACGCATCAACTTTCTCAGCTCTCAGTAATCATCATAATGTTCATCACTCAATAATGCGCCATAGTACCTTTTTTTTGTGTGTTTCTTTTAATCTCCATATATATGCATTATTATATGTATGAGATCTAGCTATGAAGCATATCTATATATGCCGTATTATATGTATGAGATCTAGTGATTATGAAGCGTATCCAGAATTTGGCAATTATTATATATGTTGTATATATTGTTTTTGTATCTTGTTCTTCTTCTCTCTCTTTCCTTTATCTTCTCATTTTAGGGTCTCATCTGATCTCGATTATCATGATTTCCTTTTTAACCTTTTGACCTTATTTTCTTGTCCTTCCCTCAGTCCATGGGTGCTGACTGTGGATTACATGGCCGCTGGCGGCCATGGTGAGGACTAAGGAGAGATAAGGTTGTTAATTACCACGCTTCTTCTTCTTCTTCTCCTCCTCTCCTCTCTCTCTCTGTGTCTCCCCTTCTCCTCTTCATGTTTCTCTCTTCTCTAGTCTATCTTCTTCTTTTTCTTCTCTTCCTTCTATCTTCTTCTTCTTTTCTCTTTCTCTCTCTTTTTTTCTCTTCTATCCTCTCTATCTCCCCTCCCCTCCTCTTCTCTTCTTTCTCTCTCCCTCAGTCTACTTCTTCTCCTTCTTCTTGGGGTCTCATTCGATCTCAATTACCAAGCCTTTTTTTTTGTTTGGGGGGGGGGGGGGTGGGGGTTCATTCTGGCCTTTTTTTCTTGTCCCACTCTCAGTCCATGGGTGCTGACTGTGAATTGTTTGATCGGTGGCCATAGGTGAGGACTTACCGAGAGAGAAGAGAGAAGGTTGCCTAATAATTATCATGATTCTTATTATTATTAATTTATCTTCTAGTACAGGTTGAAACAAGTACACAAACCTTCCAATCTGAGACTTTGTCGTGACCATTATTATTATTATTATTATTATTATTATTATTAATATGCTGATTTTTGGTGCCTGTCCATAAAACGGCCTTTCAAACTTTTTGGTGGCGGGGGACTAAAGGAGGATAAAAGGACAATCATTAAAATTCTATTAAAGAATATATTATTTATACATATTAAAAATTTTAATATTTTAATATTTTTTTAAATTTTTTTATTAATTATTTTATTTATTTTATTTTTTTATAATTTTTTTTTATTTTTAAATATCTAAAATATCTACCTACCCAATAATATAAAAAAAATTACGCAAAAAAATAGTGCATAGGATATGAAAATTATTTTTCCTCTTTTTTTCATTTTATTATAATCAAATCAGATTCGTACGATTTATTCCATACCACTGCGTTCAGCTGTTTACTGCTCTGACAAAGGCCCCATGTGTTGACAAGCAGTTAGGACAGGAGAATAAAATAGAATATAATATTAAATTATGATTCTGATAATCAAATTGAAAAGAATTATGTTAAATAAATACATTATATATTAAATATTATATTAATTTATATTTAATCTATTATTAAATAAAATATTGACATAATATAAATAGAATTTTCATCTAATTTAATAATAAATAAAATATAAGTTTATACAGCATCGCATTTTTAATATCTTCAGCAAATATTTCTCTCGAAAGAAAAATAATTTTGCGTCGGTAAGTGGACATGGGAGACATGTGGTCCCCAAGCTGACGCATCACCGTTGACATGGTCTTGTTATCTGATATTTATAACCTAATGTATGTCTTCATAAATATGAATGTGTCTATAATAATATTCATTGTTTGATTCAAATTATGAGTTACATAAATTATACCCTCAGAGTTTTATGTTACATAATCTAAATCATTTTATTTTATGTTAATATATTTTAATATTAAAATATGAAGAATTTAGCCATTCAGATCAATCCCGTCAAGTGTTGCTTTCATTGAAAGTATGGGCTTACCTTATAAGATGAAAGGCAGACAATATAAACACGTAAACATGTTCTACTATTCTAATGAAAAACGTTATATAGCAGCGTTCATTAAGTGTTAATATATATTAAGATTAAAATACGACGATTTTTGTTCAATCCGTTAAGTGTTGCTTTCATTGAAAATATGGGCTTACTTTATAAGATGAATGCCAGACAATATAAACACGTGAACATGTTCCCCTATTTCTATGAAAAAATATCATATTATTCATGGCAACAAAGCAGTGTTTATTAAGTCTTGCTTCAACCAATCTATTGCATTGGGCTTTCCAGAAGAAAATAAGAACTCTGTATATAATTAATTAATCCGAAAATGAAGTACCGTTATATATTTTTAATAATGCAAATTTGAAAATGTGCATTATGCATTAATGTGCCTTGAGTAAGTCAAAGAGTTGCGATCACAGGTAGTAAGCGGAACAAATATTTTCAAGGGATAAAAGAAAAGAAAAATCATAATATATAAGCATTCACACTGAGTAGACAACCTATTACTATTTGATATTAGCAAAAGAGTAGATGATTGATATTAAACCTAGCGTACCTTGTATTTTTTTGGTTTAAAGTTTGAACAATACAAATTAAAATAGGGTACATATATATATATGTATTGCTAATTTTTATGCACTTATGCACCGTCAAATATTCAATTATGTATTGTTATATTAATAAAAATATTTAATTTAATTAGCCATTATCTTAAAAGTCTCATAAATATAAATATTTGATTGGATAATAATGTAAAACTCTTTCACATTTTCAATGCACAGTAATTAAATTATATATATAGATTTAATTTATATGTATTGTTAATATAAAAAAAAATTTACATAGATATTCAATTATGTATTACCAATCAATAAAAATATTTAACTCAGTCACTAATTATCTTAGAAGTCTTACAAACACAAATATTTGATTGGATAACAGTATATAACTCTTTTTATATTATCAGTGTATAATAATCAAACTATATATATATACTATTCAAAAAAACTTTTTTAAATCTTGTTCTTGTTCTTTTCTCTCTTCTATTTTCTCTTATTTGGGTATCATTCAATCTCAATTATCATCTTTTCCGCTTTTGGCCTGATTGTCTTGCATGTCTCTCTCTCGGTTCATGGGTGCTGACTGTGGATTATATGGTCCCCGGCGGTGATGGGTGAGGACTGAGGAGAGAGAAGGTTGTTAATTACAATGCTTCTTATTCTTAATTATCTCCTAATTGAGATCGGCAACAACCTTTCCTGTGCTTACCATTTTTGTGTATCCAATCAGTAGCTAGTGAAGACTGTTAGGAACGCAAAGGCTTGAAAAGCATAAAGATAATAAAAAAGATTCAATTGTTTGACACTTTGATTTTCCCTATTGTTTTTTTATCCGAATCAGGTTACAACAAAAGAATATCGTGCTGGGTATGTGCGGACTTGTGGGCCCAAGAAAAGAAAAAGCCATGAGGCCCAACGTAACCAATCATCCCTGGAGTGACTGATAATTACGGCGCACGCCGTCCTGTTATCTTATAATTTTATACGCAATGGAATATTTCATAAATATCATTATATAATCAAATATGACTCTATAACAAAATTCATCGTTCGATGTAAATTACGAGTTATAGATATTATACCTGTAGAGTTTTATGTTAGATAAGAAATCATTTTGTTTTTTGTTAATATATTTTGAGTCTAAATGATGATGAATTTAGGTTAATCCCGTTAACTGTTGCTTAATTCATTGAAAATATGGGTTTGTCTTATACGATGACAATGTAAAGATGAAAGGAAAATGGTTGCTTTCAATATACAGAATTTAAAGCTTCTCTGGTTAATTTAGTTGGTATATTATCTTATCAGATATATGTTTCAACTTTCAAACTAAGTGGATAAAATAATAATAATAATAATAATAATAATAATAATAAACTGAAATCTTAAAGATCAGCTAGTAAGGTTTTCCGAAATAAAATAAGATCTGTTTATTGCGCATATTTGAAAATGTGCATTATGCATGAACGTAATTGAATAAGTCAAGGAAGTGCCATCACAGGTTGTAAGGGGAACAAATATTTTCAAAAGAGAAACGAAAAGGAGAAGCATATGAAGCATTCACACTTAGCTGATATTATTAATTAATATTTGATATCAAAAGATAGTAAAATCCGAGAAAATAAAAAGATGTAAGCTCTAGACTTCTAGTTACAACTGCTCCACAAAGCAGTATCACGTATGTGCATTAATTATTCAAACTTCTCTTAGTACCAAGGAAAATCCATTAAACCGTACAGCACTTGTTGACCAAAATTACTATACGGGTAGATTAGACTGATATTTTCTAAAATTTAGTGTAATTACCTCCATTACCTTTTTATTTGAAATGCCGTCACCAGAAGTCCCTGAGAGCAACTTCAATGGAGTTGTAGCATTCCATTTTTTGATATTGGCCCCTACAGCAGATTATTTATTTTTTATATAATTTTTGTGTAAAAAAATTTAAAAAATATGATATTTTTATTTTTTATTATTTTTTTCTTTCTTATTTTTTCTCTCTCTCACATTTGTTCTCTTTTCTCTCTCTTTCTTTTTTTTTCTCTTCACCTTTTTTTCCCTTCTCTCTCCTTCCCCCCCCCCCACACTCTACTCTCTCTCTCTCTCTCTCTCTCTCTCTCTCTCAATCACACACACGCACACACTCTCACTCTTTCTATTTTTTTATTATTTTTAAAAGGTAAATTTGATTCTCTCTCTACTGGATTTGTTAATCGGATTTACTTTTTAAAAATAATAAAAAATAGAATATGATTCTCTTTCCATCCAATTTGCTTTTTAAAAATAATAAAAAAATAAGATCCAATTATTTTTCCATCAAATTTGCTTTAAAATCTCATATTTCTCTAATTTTATCAAAAATCCCACATATTCTCAATTTTATTCTCAAAATTCTATATTAAAAAAAATCATCCCCTACAACACATTGTCCCAATTTTTTAGTTACCATTGGGGGGAGGAGGGGAAGCGGGATGCATCCCTATACGTAGAACCAATCTCATTTTTGCCAAATTCAATAAATTCATGACATGTGGCAAGTTAAGTCTGTGCTTCACCTTTTTGTTCTAAATTTTAAAAATATGTAAAACTAAAGTTGAGACATTCTATTGGCGAAAAGATCTCGATTGGCATGTAATGGTGTTAAAATTAGGATCCAATATGGTATTTGTCCCTGGAGATGCTCTAAGGTTCAAGAAAATCTACACCAACATCCCTTCTAGTTAATGATAGATCAAGTAAGTTGACAGAAAAAATAACATGTGCATTGCACATGAATTAATGTCACAATTGTAAGATTTTGAGAATATTTAACTTAAAATTGAGTAAAATACCCTTTTTAGCATCCCCTAAAACTACAAGCTCCTTTTTCATATGATGGAGAAAAATCAGACTTTCTGGGTTATAAGCTTCTTCTTCCCAAAAAATTATAAAATTGTAAAACCAAACCATTAACAAACAAATCAAACCATGGAAAAATAGAGATTGAAATAACTCATACCCAATTAACATTATGAGCACTATATTTTGTCCAAATTATTTTTCAAAAATAAGAAAATAAAAAAATAAAGCCCTATTTTTTAACCAAGTCCAAGTAGCATCTTAGTAAAAAGAATTAATAAATATAAAAATAAAAATAATAAAAATTAGAATAAAATCACATCCATTTAGTGTCAATTAGAGTAAATAAGCATATCTTAATTTATCAATTAATGTTAATCAGCATATCTTAATTAGTCAATTTGTGTCAATTAGCATCTCTTAATTAGTCAATTTGTATTAATCAACATCTTTTAATTGGTTTTAATCAGTATCAATCAAATCAAATTTTAGAATTAGCATCAATTTAAATTATTTTGTTATTAATGCTATTCATTTCCCAAGCATTTATAAAAAGGAATCAAGCATCAATAATGGGGGAACCATCAACAATAATTAGAAATAAAAAAAAAAATCAACTCCTATCCTCTTTGTCAATCCTTTTTCGAGTATCAAGTATTGTTATAATGTTCTTGGTCAATTTTTTTGTTCTCTTGAGGGTAAATCTCTTGCTCCATAATTCAGTCTTTGCAGCAAAGGTCAGTAGCTCTTTATCTTGTTTGTTCATTTATTTACTTATTTACTTTCTCAATCACTTTTATTTATTTGGCATCATCAAGCATGTTTCATCTTCTCATAGTGTTTTTACGCAATACATAGAGGAAAAAATCAAAAGGTACAATCCAAAAAGTTCACAGCATCTGCTGTTACATAGTTTTCTTACTTTTACTTTTACTCTTATTGTACTGTATTTTTTGGTATTAGTATGATAGGTTTTTCTTTTCATAAGTTTGTTGCATGGATTAAATTAATTTTTGTGCTAATCTTGATTTATTTTTCTTTTGTAAATAATTATTATATTCTAAAGGGGAAAAATAAATATTTTTAAAGTTATTAATTAATTTACATAATAAGCTCTAGGATAACTATTGCAAAATGAATATATTAGGGGTGCAGTGGGATTAAATTTTTGCTCTTCTCTATGCATAATTAGACTCCCAAATTTGATCTCTTTAAAATATGAGTTTTTACAAAATTAAAAGATTTTTCCAATTTTTTCCCATAATAAATATTGATGGCGACTCCATTGAATTATTTTTCAATTTTTTTGTTGCCCCTCATCGTGGCACCCTCTGGGTACATTGTGACAATTTGGTAACTCCACTAGGCATAGTTAGAGAGTTAAGCCCATTAGAGTAAATTATACAAATTATATAACTAAAATAATATTATTTTTTATTTATATGGGTTTTATTTTTTATTATTTATTTAATAATTATTTTTATTTTAATAAAATATATTAAATAAATAAATAAAGTGTAAGATCCCATATACATCAAGAGCTAATCAAGCTAGATTTCCTTAGACTGGATTAAATTATCCATTATTTTGATGTATAAGAGAAGTTTGATGGATAAGTTTATATAATATATTGACTGCATCAAATAATATATAAGGTCATAGTATATTGTATTATCTTATTTTATCATGCCAAATATGGCATACCAAACACATCCTAAGTTCTTTAGTAATACGCTACTAAACTTAAGTATTTGACCCCAGAAAGAAAATTATTAGATGATAAAATTTTTTTACCAAAAATGATATGACATAATTAATGACCTTCAAACGAAAAAATTAATCCTATCGCTACATTTCATTTAACTAACACTATGATTTTATAAAAAAATTTTGATCACATTGTTTTGACTTTGTATCATTGCTAAAGAAGAAGAAGAAGAAGAAGAAGAAGAAGAAGTGGTTATTGGATGAAATAAAGTGGTTGATATATGAACCATTTCCCGATGTATGGCCAGGACATATGCCACATTATTTTGATAAATAAATTCGGGCAAAATTTTTGGATTTTTAGTATTTACTTTGAAAAATTCTAGAAATCACAAGTATTAGTGTATCACTATCATTAATCATTTGGCATACATAAACCTCCTAATCATACATAAATATGAACATAATATTTTGCATAGACATGCACATAAATCTTTAACTTACAGCACAATTTGCTAAACTAAGCGCCAAAAGTTAAGCTTTGTACAGGTGCATTTTGTACATCACAAAAAGTGAAAAGAATTAGCTAATTAATTTACAATAAACAAAAAGAATCGAACATACGATGGAGAAAGCAAAATTAAATTTGCTTGCTCCTGCTTATGATTGCTTTCCTCTGCTCTATTTGTTCGACTTTGTTTCATCTCAATCAAATGCTCATACACTCCAAACTGAAGTGCTGCCAGTCTAAAGGAGTAGTTATTTGAGCACAACTCTAGAAGCAGAGAAGCTGCACATTCCTTATTCTCGGGGGTTCATTCCCTGATGAACCCCACAAGAGTTTCAATGAATGACTGCCTTCCTTCTGGATTTGACACAAGAAGTAGTAGAGTTCAGAGTGCTTCATCAATCAAGTCCAAGTTTGTGTCCTTGAGCAATTGGGGTAATGGTGTAACAATGCCAGCACCAATGGCCCTACCTTTGTTTGCATGGTTAAGGGACAAGTTAGAGAGTGCTGCAACAGCATCTTTCTTCCCTCTAACTGTCCCATTTTGCTGTAAACTTACCAAAGGGGAAATCCCATTTGATAGACCCACAATCTCTTCATCCTCATCACAGCATGCTCTTGTATTTTTGGATCCGGATAGGACAGGATTTTCACCAAGGGTGCTATTCTTCCATGCTCGACAACCAAAATTCTGTTCTAATTAAGGAATTTCCTTTGATACCATACGTATCTTTTGCACTGCCTTTCTCTGCTCGTCTAAATGAATGGATGGTAGGCTCCCTACCAATGATGTAGTTTCCTCTTGGTTCTCAATGGGACAGCCTTTTAGAAATTTTAAATAACTTTAACTTTTTATGATGAAAATACATGACTAAATTATGCTTTGAAGTATATAAAGGTATTAAGACTCTACAATTAACACACAAGAGTCAAAAAAAAAAAAAAAGATTTCATTAGTCTTCTCCCTTATCAATTTCTTATTTTTAAAAGATTAAGTTTGTAAATTATAAAGTTACACACAAACTTGTTGAATATGTTGAAGGTAAATGGTGTATCTGTTTCATCTTTTAAAAAAAATAATTGTAAAATTTAAATTTTTTATATAGTTGGAAACGCTAAAAATAATTCTTTTTGATAAGCTATTATTTTCAATTTTTACTAAAAAAATCAAAATATGCAAAAAAAAATAATAATAATAATTAAAAAATTTGAAAGAAATGTCAAGTGTACTCAAAGTCTTTTGGCTCTTAACTTATAAGTGTGTGCTTGGTTTGGTGTTTCAACCATTCAAATCCCGTTCACTCTTCTTAAATGCAGTGAAAATATGTTTAGGTGTTCTTTTTGCTGAAGTTGCTCCAACAGATTTTGGGGCCCAAACGCCAGTTCCCCTCAAAGCGAAACATTATTGCTTTTGCGTCTTTTTTCCCTTCGTTGGAGAATTAATATTAAAAATTAAACTTTTAATTACACACTTTAACTTTCTATCCACTTTAAACAGTGGGAGCAACTTATGTATTCTATGTGGTCTTTTACAAACAACTCTTTCATAATTGATCCTACTTTATTATTATTTTTTTCAATATTTATTAACAGATAAAAGTGATTTTATTTGAGAGTATCTTTTCATAATATCTTACATATATTTAAAAGTTTTACTTGTATTATAAATAATATTTTTGTTTATGAGTGTTTATTATATATTTTGAATTCTATTCAACCATATAATTTAAAATATTTTTCAAAAAATAATGGTAAGATAAAAAGTACAAAAATAACAATACAATATATGCCTTTTTTAATAATTTTACAAGCAAACGTGATTTTTGTCAATATCATCCAAATAATATTTATTTTATCAAAAGTCCCCTTGTGTGAGGCAGTGGTGCCACTAGGTTTTTCATTTTTTTTTTTTCCCCTTTTGGGATCTAAGATAATAATAGGTCTATACTATTGTCACCACAAAAGGGAAAAAAGCAAAGGTATTGGTTGATTACATTTTTTTCCTTTTTGGTCTGGGTTTTTTTTGTTTTGGGTCTAGGAATTAGCCGAGGAAAAGAAACATGCAAGTAGAATTTTAAGTGGTTCAGTGAACGAGAGCCCAAGTCAGCTGCCGTTGTTGGATTGGGCATAGGTACAAATTTAAGTGGGACAAATGTCCAAAAGCTAGGAAGGGTTCTATTTCTTTGGGCTGTAAAACAAACCCAACTACGTTTACAAAGAAGAAACGCGTTTTGTTGACAAAAAAAGATAAAAGAAGAAACGGAATTGGTTGGGTACCCAAAGTGGATATTCGAGTCCACCAATGTTATTTGGAATTTTCAGTTTCAATTTGCATGCGTTGACGGAAAAAGAGAAATATGGGTAGGGCTTGTGATAAGGGCTCGACGGATTGGGGATCGCGCAGGGGACACAAACGGAGCAATGAGATGCAGACGAGGCTCTCGGTTTATATGGGTGCCTCTTACCTCTGGACCGAGGTTCGATTATGAGAATCGAAACCTTCCCCCCTTTCCCTCTTTGTGTCTGCGTGTGTGATAAGACCGAAAAAAACAAAAAAATAGAGCAATGAGATTTGACCCAAAAAGTAAAAAATAAAAAAAGAATAACAGAGCAACGAGAGGTTAAGCGGCGCCTTGTCGAGAAGTTATGGTGTGCTCCTGGAGCATCAAATAACATCGTATTCACTCCAATCATGGCATGACAATTCAGCTATACATTTTGAAAGAGTCCACCACCAACTTGTATTTTTATTGCTTTCCATATTTTAAAAATTATAAAACAAAATTTAGATATAAATATACAAGTTATTAGTAGATCCTATCATAATGTGTAGTTGAATTATTATGCTATGATTGGAGTGAGCATGGTCTTATATAATGTTTCAAAAATATGCAATAATTTCTTTGCTCTCTTTCCCTCCTCTTTAATTTCTTACATCTCTCTTTTTCTTTCTTAACCACAACCTTTGCCTTTTTCCATTCTTGAAAGATGAGCCACTTCATGGAGATAACTCATCCCCTCTATGGCTATTTTCTCATTATCTTTTTTCCTTTAAGATAGATGTTATTTTAGAGTTTAAGATTTAAAATTTTTTCTAGACATCTTTTTTTTTTCTTCTCTTTTCCACCTTTTCATTGTATGATAGCATGTTTTGATATGACGTGATTTTTATTTTTTTGGGCAAGATATCTATATAATGAGAATAGGCATTTGTGTCCTTATGGTTGTAGATACATCCTTAATATGAATATTGTGCTTGTGTCAATGATAGATTGATAGCCTTTACTAGTGAATGTAGGTTGGGTTTTTTCTCCTAAGATAAAAGTATATTTCTAAAACATTTGGTTGTATTTTAAGGCTTTGGTTAAATGGTGTGTGCAACAGAATTGGTTGTTGTTGTGTTGATGTGGATTGGCCTTGGACACTCTGTATTCAATAAGCTAGAATATCTAATTGTGATGTTTTGTCTACTTATAGAAGTTGCATCAGAATTAAGATATGAGATCTGGGGAACTCAGATATGAGTTTTTTCTTGAGTCAAGGCGGCTTGTCTCATGCATGTGATTAAACAAAACAATTGATACCTCTGTAGCTAGCCAGATAATAGAAAGATGAAATAACATAAAGATGTCTATATCCCCATCCACTATTCCATGTCCCAAAAGTGCAACTTTTATATGGACGTGTTTCATTCATTTTGAGAGCCTTAAGAACTCTCTCCGTGGATTCATTGAAATTGGAGCCAAAATTGGGGGTAAAGGCCTTATACTCTGCTCCTGAATATGTGTAGGCCCTTCAAAGAAAATAAAATAATAATAATAATAAGCATTGTTACTGACATGCTATATTCTCGAAAAAAGGAATATAAAAATCTACTTGAAATTGGGATGCTTTAAACTTTGTTTCCTTTATTAGACTCCAAGTGCGCAAATAGTAAAGGGGGAATTCAGTATCAAAGCAGCATTGGGTGTGTATAGAAATTAATTAAGAGCTATATGCTCACCATGCAAGCTAGCTAAAATGCAAGGGCTAGTAAAATTATCAATGGCCTTCAAAATCTCAGCACAAGCTGCTTCCCTACCATGGCGCAAGTAACTGAAGGAAAGATGTTAAGTCCAATTGATAACTCTATGAAATGGAGTTATTTAGCTTCTAATTAGGCTTTAAATGTATGCTTGGTCCATAGTTTTTCTAAGTAAAACACTTTAAAATGAGAAAAACGTGGCTTATTCTTGTTGTAGTGCTTTGTTGGAACTTATTGGCCATAATTCTTGTTTTAATTGAGAAAAAGAAAATTGCAAGTTATAATCGTATCCCATTTGAGGAATTTTTCCATTGGTCTTTGTAGGATTTGGAGCACAAAAAGTATATCAATTGGAAGCCAAGAAATGTGGAAGCAAAGCATGAAGAAAAAAAGGAATTTTAGTTGCTAAGTCGCAACTTGACATTTACTAAGTTATGACCTACTGGGCACTCAAAGGAATTCATCAATTTTTATAGTCGAGTCCTGACTTGCACTAGCCTAACACATTTTAAGAGGCTTTTAAATTATATTTTAGGGGGGCTTTAGATCTTTTTACCATTTTTAGGATAGTTAAGAGAGAGTAGCTAGGGTTTAGAGGATTTTTAACTCTAGAGAGGATTGAGATTTGAAAATCAAAGATTTGAAGATTGAAGGACTCAAAGCTCTCCATCATTTGTTCATGTTTTCCTTTTTTCCTTTTGTTCTTTGATATTTATTATGAGTCTTGAACTAGTTGTTTGTTTTGGTATTATCATGGATAGCTAAACTTGTAGCTAGGGGATTTTTTGGACCCCTCTACGGAACTTGGATATTTGTAGTTTTTCTTGATTAATGTTTGGTTTTGATTACCCATTTCTTCTCTTAATGCTCTTATATGCTTGGCCACCACTTAAGTTGATTTAGAGGATTCCCTTGAACTAGGCATAGGAATAGGAAAATTGGACCTTGGTTATGGGTAATGATTGTTCAATCACACTCACTTGGCTTAGGTGTGTTGATTAGTCATTGGGATGGAAACATACCTATTGGCCTTGCATACTAAATGCTTGAAGATAGTTCTTAATGAGTTGAATTTACACTAATTCATAAGGACATTTAGGGTTTTAGGTGAAGGAGGCACGATCAATCAACCTAGACATGGTTTTTTAACTAAAATTGATATGCTTACAAAATTAACTTATTGATATTTATTTAAGTAATTTGCATCTCCAAGTGAAGTAGAGGGTGAAGAACGACCTGCTAGGCCTTTAGTCCTTGTTAGTCTCTCAATCTTTAATTTGTTTGTGCTTTCTTAGTTAATTGTTCATTTTCATATTTGTTTTCTATTTACATCTCCAATATTTTATTATTTGAGCTTGAACATGGTAGTTTATAATAATTTGATAGTACGCTTTTTATATCAATCCCTTGGAGGCAATACTTATGTACTCATCATTTATTACTTAAATGACCCATGCACTACGGTGATACAAAAACGAGTCTCATCACCAATATATTAGCCATGGCATGGGTCAAGAATTAAAGAATATATGTTTCTACCTCTACCTATATAGACTTCAAATTAAAGTGGCGATCGGTTAATTCTCAAAATTTATGTCCATGAATTTATGCTCACAACAATAGCCTGTATATCTTAGCATCTCACACTGGCACATCAAGAATAAGAAAGGAAACATGCGAACATAGAAGTTATAATTCTTCCTAGGATATAGATTACTTTTGGTTTCAAATGGGAATATATTTTGATCAATCTCACCTACCAGATGTCACGGGAGTCTTGATTTGTCTGTTTGTTTTCAGAAGCACCAAAAACCAATTTTTTATAGTAGCGTGCTTGGCGTTTCTTTTATTATTTAAAAAAAAAAAAAAGAAGAAAAAGACAGAGACGAGGGAAGACGGAGAAGCGCGGGTGTGGAGTAATGTACAGTGCGGTATGACGGTTGCATCATTTTAATAAGAATGGGAGTATAGACAAAAAAAACTATTCTCGATAGTTCCGAAGAAGGATATTCCAATATAGCCTTCCATTTGTAGCCATTCATGAAAAGATCATGTACTCTGCAGGCTCCGTTGGAAAACGGTGCAGGTGTTTTTGTTTTCAGCTAAAGCCACTAATTGATACAAATTTTATACATAAATTTCATTTGAGATTAATTTTGAGGTATTGTTTATGTAAAATATTTTTATATTATTATCTAATTATATATTTTTATTTATAAGATTTTTAAATAGTAGATGATTGAATTAAATATTTTTATTAATATGATAATATATACTTAAATATTTATATATAATTTTTTTATATTGATAATATATCAAAATTAAATTTATTTATTTTTATATAATTTATTATTAAATTTAATATACATTTTTTTAATTCTTACTTTTTACTTTCAAACCTTTAGCTGAGAACGGAAACACATGCAGCAGTTCATTAGCGCAGCGCGCATACAAACTACCTCCAATTTGGAATAATTGTTAATTTGAATAAAAAATTTTAATTTATGATAGATGTCATTTTTATAGATTAATATAATATTTATGAATAATTTTTTAATTTTATTTTCTATTTTTATTAGTTAAAAAGATGACTAATTTTTATCATATAATAAAATCACGAGAAATGATATGGGGACACATTTTTACCGACTCACCCTACGACTCATATGGCCTTATGTGTGAGTGGACGGGGAGTAATGAGCAAAATGACAAAAACCGTATAAACATACATAACACTGAGATGGTAAATTAATGAGATGAATAGTAAAAAATTTGAAAATTGAAGAAATTAACTTAAATCGTCATGCCAAACCCTTGCTCCGAACCCTTAACAAGTCCGCGGCAAACTCCCTCACCCATTCTTCCACCCCCCACGTCCATCCATTCCCCACGTTCGTCCACCCCAAGCACCTTTTCCCTACCCAAGAATTACTTCCCCTCCTACAAGGATAGAATTTCTTCATCCTATAGTAACTACTCATCTCACGCTAATAGTATTCTTGTCTGATCACCCATTCGTCTGTGCCAGGTGCAATCACAAACCCCTGTCATTCTCTTAATATATAACTCATTGTCTGTGTGGAACTTTAAATTGTCTTTTGAATCTGAAATTAATTTTTTGGGGCATCTGTAAATGAAGGTCTTGAAACTATGATGAGTAGCAAGATTGAGTTTTGTTTGTGTTGTAGTGTAGGTGTTTGCAGTTGTAGTCGTATGAGTTTAGGCTTGGAATGTTGAGCAGGAAAAAAAAATCATTAAAGAGTAGTTTGATCTGAAAAAGTCAATAGACGTTGGTAAATTTTTAGAAAATGCTGGTAAATTTGCTTATTATGCTGGTAAATACATTTAAAATACTAGTAAATATGTTTATAAGGAACTTATCAGTGTTTTGCTAAAATTTACCAGCCCCTTGTGAAACTTATCAGTATCTTAAGAACTCTTTAAAATATGATAACTTACTGATTTAAGTCCCCAAAGTCAATAATTGTTGCAAAATTTGACAAGAGTTTTAAATTTAGCAAAGTAGAGAAACTTATTTACCAGCATTTTGTTAAAACTTACCAACATTTTGCTCAAACTTACTAGCCCCTTTGTGAAACTTACCAGCGTCTTAAAAAATCTTTAAAATGTGATAACTTATTGATTTAAATCCCCATAGTCAATAATTGTTGCAAAATTTGAGAAGGGTTATAAATTTAGCAAAGTAGAGAAACTTACTTACCAGCATTTTATTAAAACTTACCAGTGTTTATATGGAACTTACCAGCATTTTGGTAAAACTTACCAGCCCCTTTGTTAAACTTACCAGCGTCTTAGGAACTTTTTAAAATGTGATAACTTATTGATTTAAATCCTCAAAGTCAATAATTGTTGCAAAATTTGACAAGAGTTATAAATTTAGGAAGTAGAGAAACTTACTTACCAGCATTTTGTTAAAACTTACCAACCCCTCTGTGAAATTTACCAGCGTCTGAAGAACTCTTTAAATTGTGATGACTTATTGGTTTAAGTCCCCATAGTCAATAATTGTTGCAAAATTTGACAAGAGTTATAAATCTAGCAAAGTATAAAAACTTACTTACCAGCATTTTATTAAAATTTACCAGCGTTTATAAGGAATTTACCAGCGTTTTGCTAGAACTTACCAGCCCCTCTGTGAAACTTACCAACGTCTTAAGAACTCTTTAAAATATGATAACTTATTGATTTAAGTCCCCATAGTCAATAATTGTTGCAAAATTTGATAAGGAATAAAAATTTACAAAGTAGAGATACTTACCAGCGTTCTGTTAAAAATTACCAGCATTTTGTGAAAACTTACTAACGTTTATTAAGAATTTACCAGCGTCTTTGACTCTTTAATTTTTGATTGAAGGACAAAATGAGTTAAATAAATGTATCATTTCTACATAGGTTAAGAGATATATGAGTATTTCATAGTATATTGGGGAGATATTGATTGGCTTTCAAATACGCTACTCTCTAATGGTACTGGAATTGAGCATAAGCAAGGATACATGTTACAATTCAAATATTCAATTAAATTTCATTCGAGGGTACACTTTTTAGAATTTAAAAACTGACAAAGAGATGAAATATGATCTCATCTGTGTACTTTGTAGGTATTGCAACCTAAATTTGATTTGATAAAGTATTACAAATCAAAATGCCGAAGAGGAAAGCTATGAAACATAGTCGAGGACAAGGTATGTTATTCTATGATAACCAAATTTTTTCTTTAATTTTTTTTTTTGTATAGTAAATGTTGGTAAGCGAGGTTGATGATGCTGACCTATAACAAAATCGCATGGTAAAGAACTGGTTACTGTTCCAGAAGTTAAGGAAGGTGAGAGTGGCTTATTTATGTAACAATTGAATTTTATTAATCATGTTGCCCTTTTCTTTTGGTTTAAGGATCAATTCTATGTGTAATTCTACTGATCTTGGTAGCTCTTCGGTTGACAATTTTTCAGGATATGAGAAAAAGCAACGTATGAAAAAACCAGGAAAGGTATGTATCTGAGTAACAACTAATTAAATGTTATTAGTATATTGGAAATGAATGACTAAGTTAGCTATGTGCTTTGTTTCGGTGTTAATAAGAGGTCCACACAGCAAGTTTGTATTTTAATTCTCTATCTCACTATTGATCAAAATTTTTTTGTTCTCTTTTATCTATATCATCCATAGTAATATTTGAGGGCTGATGTATTGTTTATAATGTTTGTGAAATGCAGACTGTGTTCCTCACTCGATGCTAGCCCAGTCGATTGCATGGGTTGCATGCAAAGTTGACTGAAGAGCAAGCTAGCGCAGTCTTCAACATGGGTTTCAGAGGTTTGTTGGACCTCAGATACCATTCCCTTATTCGTGTTTTATGCTTGGAGCTGGTGAAGTCTTTTGACTTTCGCCATCAAATGATGTTTGTTAAAGGACGCATTATCCCCATAACCTATCATGATGTGGGTTTCGCCTTAGGGTTATCAGATAAGGGTAATTTTTTTCTACTAATTAAACCTCTATTCCTTTTTTTTTCCTTTTGGATATTTATGGTGAATTTATTCCAATATGGATGAAATGATTTTTTTATTTTACTTGTCAATAGTTAAAATTTATTCATATGCCAATTCTTATACTTTAGATGTAATAGGGTTGCCCGTTCCAAAGTCTGTCAAGGATGATCAACAATCGCTATTAACAACTTTCAAAGGCATCAAATACAGTCAGCTAGAACAGATGATTGCTGACGGGAATGCTGATGACCAATTTAGACGGGCATATCTACTATATGCACTGTCATGTTTCCTGTGCCCAACATCAGAGATGGCACCCAATTCAAAGTTTTTGGGGGCCATTGTTGACGTGCAGAATTCGCATAAATACAACTTGAGTGAATTCATCTTTTTCTATTTTGTAAGGCACATCAAACCATACAAGAGTAAGAAAGGGAGGACAAGGAGCATTGGTAGCTACCTCTTTTGCCTAATGGTATATTGATCAAAGGCTTTTTTAGATGAATTGAATATGGCTTGTTCATGTAGACATCTTAATAAATGATTTGTCATTGCATAGATCCTATATTTCCATGCTCTATCACTGGACATTGTCCCACCAAATATGGATCTTCTATTGCTTAAACATTGGGATGACAAGAGGGTGCATTCGCACATTCAGGCGAAAAAGGAAAGTGCACAGGTACAGTGGGGTTAGAACCATTTAGATTATGTCTAGGACTGATGTTTATATGTATTTAGGAAATTTATCTATTTACGTCATTACCAAGTATACTAGAATCAAGCTTTACATTATTGTTACTTGATAGGGAATACTAAACCATGACGATGATGAAGATGACATTTTCAGGGAGCTTCAACTGCATAGAGTGTACAAGAGTCAGGTATAGACCAAAGTACTTGGTGTTGAATGAGTGGATTCATTTGTCTATTTGCAACTAATTAACTAACTCAATTTTAAATAAATCGGCATATGTAGTTTGTGCAGCAAAAGGTTCGGGAAATGCTTACTATTTGGAATTTAGTAGATGATCGTATCATGGCTGGTGAGTCTGATGCAGCGTGAAGCATGCCTGAACAACCATTTCCCAAAACTCCAAGTGTTAGAGAATTAGACAGCATCATGGATGCCTACAATAATGAGATTACCGCTACGGATGAGGAAGAAGAACAAAATGAGAGTGTTGATGACATTATCCATGATGGTCCTGTTCTGACCCCTATGGAAGAGGAAGAAAAGGAACATTCAAAGAATCGTAATGACGTTATCCATGACTTACCTGTTCTGACCCCTATGGATGAGGAACAAAAAGAACAAAATGAGAATGGTAATGACATTATCCATGACGGGACTGTTCTCACCAATATGGACGAGGAACAAGATGAAGAAAATGAGAATGGTAATGGCATTATCCATGACATGTTCTGACCAGTGAGGGAGGTGACAAAGAAGAATTAGGACAAAAATTAGATGATTACGAAGGTGACATATCAGATTTGATACAAAAATTATATGACTACTGCATTGGGATGCAAATTGGTCCTCCAAGTGAGTAGGGCCTTTTGTTAAAAAAAAATCCACTCATTTGTAAACACTTAACTGTAAAGTTCAATATTTGACTATATACTTTTGGTTCTTTTCAGGGTCTTGTTTCGGATTAAAGGCATATTTTTATCTCGTTATAAGGTAGGGACATTGGTGCCTAGACAATGGTGCAGTAATCATGTACTAATCAAGTACAATGCAAAAATTTTCCTATTATTTGTTTAATTTCCCCAAACTGAACCTCTTGACCTTATATTTTCTTGTCAAGCCCAGCTTGTTTCATTTGTAAGTATCGTCTTTAATATGGATAATGTGTGAAGAGAGAGGTCTTGATATTGTTTGTCTTCATATTTTGTGGTGAGATCAACTTACTTACCTAAGTTCAATGCTGGAATTAAAATTGTTACCCAAAGTAGTGTTGTTAATTTTTTTTTTTTTTTTTGGTGTAAATGCAGGATGAGCTTGTAAAAAAGTTGGAAGACTTCAAGAAAGGCAAACTGCAGCTGCCGTTGGATATACCAGACCATTTTTCGCTATTTGAGTCTAACATCGGCAGTTGCAATGAGGTATTTAAATTTGATCAGTGTCACATGTTAAACTTGTTGAGGGGAGGAAAGGGAAGACATGAAAGTGGAAGGAGGGGGACTTAGAACTCCCAAACCTATGCTAAGCTCCCAAAGCCATTTATTTTCCTCTATTTCCCCTTGATCCATATCTCCCATACATATTATTAATGATTGCATTGTCATGGGCTTACACAAAGCTTTTATTATTGTTGCAGATCATTGCACCGGCCATGTTTAGTGAACATTGGTGGTGTTATGCATTAAAGAAAGATAAAAGGACATTGTACGTGCTGGACTCTCTGTCGCAGTCTCATAGGGGTGATAAGACTAAGCTTGACCAGTTGGTGGTATGACAAATTCAATTTATTGCTTAGTAATCAGTTTCGGTTGTATATTTATGTTGTACGTTGACTGTTACTGCTATCTCAAACTTGCAGGCTTACTAATTTAAACTTATAATGCCCATATTGGATGCGACATTCAAATCTCCTGCCAATGAGATACAGATTGAGAATGTCAAGGTGCCATCACAATATAACAGGTAAATGGTGATTAAGTGGATTTTGTGTGTTTCTCATGAAGGAATGACTAGGGTATCTACACCATAAATATATGGAAATATAGGATGGTGTTACAACATATGAACAAAGCCTTACTATGCCTTCTTGGATTGAGATCAGTTTTCTGTTCTCTTATTAGTTTTCTATTCTCTTATCAGTATTAAATTACTATAACACTGTGTAATCAGTTTTATTATGTCCACAGACTGATGCTGATGGCATTCAACGTGAGCTATTAACCGGTTGGGTCCTCAATGATAGAAACGAGGCAAGGGAAGAAGTATTACAGGCTGCGAAACTTGATGTACTGCTTTCGACTCCTACTCAGTCCATTCAAACTCCGAATGTAGAGGATCGTGGTACTAGGGAAAACAATACAGAGACTGATGAAGTTAATATGGCAGGTTTGTGCCTAAATTTATGAAGAAAGGCTGTTTATGTGGATAATTATGATTTAATATACTATAATCTTAATTTTATGACATTGGTTGCATAGAAGTTGGAGATTAAGGTCATATAGCTGATACCCTACCCAAGCTAACATCAAATGTTGCAACCAGGGTTAAGAAGTTTTCGAGAAAGTGGAAAACTGGGCCATAGGGAAGAACACCGTACACGGCAAGGCATGTGAGGGGAAAGAAAAAATAGGTGCAATGGACGTCATCCTTTTTTGGAGGTTGCTTTTGAAGATGGATGGTTTTGCTGTCAATGCTGGATGGCCATGACTTCAGTCTATGCAGAATTTGAGATATTGGAGCCTATGTAGAAGAGTTGTGTACTTGGTGAGTTTTCAGAAATTCCTCCTTTCAAAATATAAATTACTGGATTCGAAAAACAATTTTCCAATTAGCTTATTAAGATCGATTAGGCTACTAATATGTTATGCAACTCAATGTGTTTTGTGATTTTGGCCCTGAGAAAAATATTTTTTGCTTGTATAAGCCATTTTTGACAGTGGTGGCCATCCCTGAATTGGCATTGATATTTGTTGTTTGTGTCCAGGTTCCCCACCTTTGGATAATGAGGATGTGAAGAAGGTGGAGGCCAAGAACTCTCTAGAGGACAAGTAGAAGGAGTTGGAGGGGTTGTTCAACCCAATCATTGGCAAGATATCCCAAGGTGCTAGGGGGAATATGCCAATGAGGGGTGCAGATGAGATCCCTAGTTGTGGCTATGGAAAATCATACTCTGGTGACACTAGTGCAGGGCCTAGGATTGAAGAAATTGACTAAAAATGATAGGCAGGGAAATTCTCTGGTGGCACTTGTGCAGGGCCTAGTGGTATCAAAAATATTATGGAAGAATAAATTTGACAGATGTAAATAATAACCTTTCTCTATTAATGATAATATTTTTTTGGACGCTGGTAAAATTCTTTATGAAAGCTGGTATGTTTAAGGCAAATGCTGGTAAATATTGGGAATGTGCTAATAAGTTTCATAGTCTCCCTTTGGACGCTGGTAAAATTCTTCACAAACGTTGGTAAGTTTTAGGTAAACACTAGTAAATTTAAGAGAGGCGCTGGTAAGTTTCTTTTTGTTGACATTTTCCAAATTTTTTTTTCTTTTCTTTCTATTAAACTTCTAGCCAGTATAAATCATGGGGCACCTAAATGACAAGTAAACATATCACTAAATATTATTAGCCAAGAAAATCACATTTCATAGTATCCCTATGGACGCTGGTAAAATTCTCTACAAACGCTGGTAAGTTTTAGGTAAACACTGATAAATTTAACTAGGGCGCTAGTAAGTTTTGTTTATCTTTTCAAATTTTGTAACAAATTTTGACCATGGGGCCAAATGAATGGATAAATCAACATGTCACTAAGCATGCAAGATGCAACCATCATTCTACACAACCGAAACTTGAAAAAAGAAAAGGTCTTAATCTATTATAAGCCTCCAAAACCCAATACAACTAACAAATGTGTATTTAATAATGATTACACCTGTACAGAAAGTAATTATTTCATTCTCTCAATACAACAATCACAATAGTAATCTATTCTATGTGTGAGAAATAAATTGTTGGAATGGATCTCCAGTTGTCTGATTGGGTCCTTCGAAGTCCATTGGGAATGTCATTGTGTTTCTATTAATCAGTATATCTATGAAGGAACAATCTTGTACTATCTGGATGAAATGGTATAATCAATAAAAGAAGCAAACAAATTTGGTAAGAAGCTGTCATTGCTTACATGCTTGTACACATCGGTTAACATCCTGATTAAAGGCTTCATGTAGTGAGACTAATCCACCCGACTGCAGGTTGCCCAATTCTGCATCCAAACAGTTATATGCTAAATTGGGCACTGCATTATTTTGATTCAGATGTACACCACTTGACTATTACTCAACAACAAAGAACAACAACAATAAAAGTTAATAATTGTTTTTAAGCCCCACAGATTACATTACATGAGTTTCTAGCATCTTGCAAAACCTAAGAGTAAACTATAATAGATAACAAGTTAGCCAGAACATAAAAACCTCCAGCATCAAATTATTAGAATGTTTTATAATTCAGATTAACCTTCAAACACCCTATATCAAACCTTTAAGCCCAACAATTGAAACAAAACTGTGCTTAATACAGAAAATGCAGCCATGGCATGCAACTTGTACCATGACTAAACTTGCACCATAACTAAATTAGAACAATTATTCAAATTTAACATTAAGCTCGGTGTGTAAACACACCAGGAAACTTTCATTATTCAACCCTTCAGGACATTGAATCTCGACCGATGACTCAAGACAAAAGTTTGTTCCACCATGCTGACCAATATCCAAATCAATGGATTCCGGCATGTTCAGACAGCAAATAATGAGGAAATATCTTGTCTTCATTTGTAACAATCTGGGAAGCACAAATTAACAAAATAAAGTATACACAAACCTCAATAACCATATTTTTAAGTCTTTGAGTGTTGCGTTTTTTAGATTTTCTGCCAAGTTTTTCAACTTGACCAAATTTCCTCTTTGAAGGTGGCCTTCCTTTCTGTGTCACGTGCAAGGGACTTTGGATCTCGCTCACTTGATTTTTAATTGGTACCCAAGTTGCTCACAATCTCCTCACCTCTGGGACTCCCACTAAAATTGTGATGTAACAAGCATGGCATAGCCTGGAAATTGGCCATAAATCCATCAAGTGTACGGTGGAGGGCATTAGTTGCATCTTCAGAATCTGCAACAACTTCGGCAACATCATAGAAATGCTTGCATAGCTTGTCAAGTCTCTCCATTCTCGGTTTCAACTCAATCACAACATAACTGCTCTTTATGTAAGGATGCTTTCGTCTGACCTTCTTGCTCCATCTTGCCAAAATGTACTTACATGGCAATTGCTTAACTCTTTCAAGAGTGAGCACACTAAGCGAATGCCTACAAATAATACCTCTGAGCTCAAATAGCAAGCATTGGCAGCTAAAGTCATGACTATCACGATTAAATATAACCTCATATGTCGCCTCCTTTGCTCAGTCTCCCATAACAATTTTTTTCAACACATGATAAATAGCAATTATCCCATCTACATTCTTAAGAGATGCGCCACAATTCATTTTCTCTTTGAATTTTGTTTGAACTTCACGAAATTTTGCATAAGTATACTCAACTTGGAACTGCTTTTCAACAGTGGAGTTCGACCAGCAAGGAATTGTAGTATTCATTGACTGAAAATCAGCTTCAAATTCCCTTTTTGTCCTACTTTTCAGCGCATTATCATATTGCTTAACAAACTGTTGCAAACTCGTTGTTGAGTTGATATATCTATCAAAGAATGCATGTATACTCTCACTTCATTGTGTTGTCAACATCCCTGCCCAAAAATTCTTCTTCAAATAAATTGGAACCCACCTATGCCATTCCTTATACAGTCCACTCAACCATTCATTTTCTTCAAGCTCAAATTCCTTTAGTAAGGAACACCATTTCTATTCAAATTCTTCCTTTATTATGGTTTCATAAATGGCTATCTTAAATGTAGACTTTATCTTCTTGTATTCTTCATATGCTCTGAGCTTCTTGGAGATTTTTTTCATTATATGCCATAAGCACCATCTATGACGAGTATTAGGCATAACTTTTTCAATCACCTTTTGCATAGCCTTACATTGATCAGTCACAATGTCACTAGGTGCATTTCCAGACATACACCTCACCCAACACTCAAACAGCTAGACAAATGACTTAGTATCTTCTTATGAGAGTAGACCACACCCTAGCAAACATATTTGTCCATGGTGATTAATGCCAACAAATGCAGCAAACGGTATATTGTACTTATTTGTGAAATATGTTATGCCAAAAGTCACAACATCTCCGAAGGCTTCATATGTTGCTCTACTTCTAGCATTAGCCCAAACACATGTCTCGCGCGAAACTCATCATCCAGATCTATGTCATACACAAAGTTACAATTCTGTTCCTTCATAGTATGAAAGTGGCTTAGCAAGGCTTTTGCATCTCCTTCCTTTCCAATTGCACGTCTTTCCTTGTGAATATAATTCCTCAAATCTCGTTCACCAAATGGAAAATTCTCGTACACTCCCATAGCTCCAACAAGAGATTGAAATGTTTTGTTAATCCTTATACCTGCATCATCATTCACTTGGATTGTACTCTTCGCATGCAAGCTAATGCTCTTGTTCATCTTGAAAAACCTTGACTTTGTAGGACTGACATCATGACTGTGATTAGCAAACTCCACACTCTCCCCTACTTACTGTAATTCTTGCATCACATTGTGCACTACTAGATGGAAATGTCTTTATTGTTGATGATATTTTCGGTGTATGACTCCCTACCTGTGTGCAAGCTAGAACCAAATAATGCAGTTACTCATCAAGTCCAGTTTTCAAATTTCTTATCTTCCACTGAAAACCCTTGTAGCAGCATACGACGTGTAAAATGATTTAACTTCTTCTACTGAATCAAATACTATCCCTACAGTTGGCTCCAGTATACAGCTTACATTTGACCCATCAACATCACAGTTGGGATCAACATGAGTAAGCATTCCTTGATTGCTTGAATCCTCCATCAACTTTAACAATAAAATGTTACCACACCTACAAAAAAGAGGGACAAAAAAACACTAATACATTGGCAGAAGCATAAGCACATTAAGACAATAATAGATTAGCAAAAGATTGCATGCTATACTATACAAAATAAACTGACTCTGACTCATGGCTAAGAAATAAGGAAAAAAAGAAAAAGGTTCATTAAGGCTAGACCATGATATCCCGTACTGGTTCGGTCCAAATTTTCTGGTTTTTAATTTTAATCAGTACTATAGCTAAATATGCATAACTTTATGTCTTTAAACATATTGGAATTGATAATAATGGCACTTGACCAATGGTTAGATTTAAACTAAATTTGATAATGTATCGGATGTTGGGAGACGTTAAATTTAAATTTAGGTGTTGTTCAATAACTATTAAAAAATTGAAAAAGAAAAAAAATTCTTATGAATAGCAAACTAAAGAAACTTACCAGCATGTTGGAAATATATTAACCACCGTTTGCAAAGAATTTGCTAGAATCATATGATATATTTAAAATCTAATTTTATGAAGAAAAAGATTTAATGATATGTTAAACTTATTGACTAAGGTACCTAAATAAACAAGTTTATCAGATCACTAAATATTATTCTTCATAAAATTAGATTTCAAAGATATCATATGACGCTAGTGAGTTCTTAGGAAACGCTGGTAAGTTTTAGCAAAATGCTGGTAATTTTCTCTGTTTTGGTATTCCATCAATAAGGTTAGTATGTCACTAAATCTTATTCTTCGTAAAATCAGATTTTCAAAATTGCATAAGAAGTTAGTAAATTCTTACGAAATGCTAGTAAGTTTATGCAAAAATGTTGGTAAGTTCTTTGGAAACGCTGGTAAGTTCGAGCAAAACGCTAGTAAGTATACTGCATATGCTGATGACTTACCAGCATACAACACATACTTACCAACATTTTGCACATACTTACCACCATTTTCCTAGAACTTACTTGTGTTTCCTAATAAGTTACCTGCGTGTTACGCAACCTTTAAACTTATATGAACATAACCGCAAATATCTACACTACAACACTAGAACAAAACTCAAAAAATCATTAAAGACAAAGCGAAGACAATGAGTTCCAACACCTTCCTTTACAAAACCCCCCACAAAAAATAAAATTCAGATTCCAATATCAAGTTCAACATAGACAATGAGTTAAAGGCAAAGACATAAGCTGTTCTTATCATACTAGGGATTGAGGACTGCAGACTCTCTCTGTGGTTACCAGCTGACTTGAAATCGGGTAGTTACTGATAGAGGATGGAGAAGTAAGAAAGGGTATAAGGGAGATGAAGGGAAGAAGCAAGTAAGAAATCGCTGCTACGGGCGGGTTTTGGAGAGGATATTGGGGGAGTTGGACGAGGGGAAGTAGTTTTGGCGCCAGGGGTTTGGGTTTCTATTTTGGTTTTTCAACTTTTTTTACCTCCTTTTTCAGTAACTTCACCCTCATACGTTTATACGGTTTTGTCGTTTTGCCGCCTAAGTCGCAGGGTGAGTCGGCAAAAATGCGTCCTTGTATCATTTCTCTAAAATCATACTTGTTATCATATAATAAAATTTAATAAAAATATTTTAATAAATTTATATGATAATTATGTATTAATTTTAAATTATTTAATTTATATAAAAATGACTAAATTCACAATCATTATGAACCATGATAGTTATATTTTTTTTTTCCCGAAATTCTAATCCCAGAGCACGTTTATTCAAAATTCTCAGACACCTTTATGCTGTTTTCATGAGTTTGGTTGCTGGAATCTCCGCCTTCGAAATTATCATACAGCCTTTTTTTTTTTTTTAATTAATCCCTTGCGTTGAATAATTAAAAGAAAAAATTTTGTTTTTATTTAATGAGACCAATTTCAAATTTAAGCATCAATTTCATATCTAATTTCGTGTGCCAAATGGGCACTAAGAGATTTTGCTAACTAGTGCTTTAGAGTGAAAAAAATAAATTTTTTATTGAAGAATGTGATTTTTAAGTTTTTAATACATAAAATGTATTAAAAATTTTAAAAACTTGCCACTTTTAATTCTTTAGTTAGTGCCCTCCCTTTTTTCTTATAATGCATTAATCGGAATTTTTAAAACTTTTTAATACATTAAGAATTTAAGAATTTAATTTTTTAATCAAGTACTTTTAACCTTAATTTTTTAATCGGTGCCTGTAAAAAAACCCTAGGTTTAATTACTTAACAATATTAATGGTGGGCATCCCGCCACGAGATTATTGGCCATTGACTACAATGACCTTTTGTATTTGGGTTGGGAGTATGTTGAGGGCGTGTTGGGACACGTTGTGATCATCTGGAGAAAATCTGTGGCTCCCCACGTATCTTGGGTCACCGTCGTCGTGCGCAAGTGATGATTATGGCTTTTATGCTTCTTTGATGCGGAGAGAATATGCGAGGAAAGAAAATAAAGGAAAAAAATTTAATTTTTTTTTATATATTTGAATAGAAAAATTAAAAGAAATGAGAGTTATATAAAAATAAAAAAAAACAAATCATAATCTTATCAAATGATATGTATGTCTTTATTGTGACAAAATAAAAACATGTAATGTTTATTTAATTTTTAATATTTTTAGAAAGTTGCTTAAATAAATGATTTTATAATAATAATTAAAATTTTAATTTTTTAATATTTAAATAATAAATTTTGATTAAAAATATTTTTGAATAAAAATATAGATAATATAAATTTAATTTATGATATTTTATATATAAAATTACCTACATTTAATTTGCAGTATAAATTTTTATTAAAACCGTCCTATTTTTTCAATAAAAATGTCATTTTTAATTGAATATGGTGAACTGTTTGGATTAGTTAAGATATTGATTAAATTTAAACAATGTTAACTTAATTATGGTCACAAAAAACGATAAACAGAATTTGATATAATTTATTAACATTTTTTTTGTGAGAATTTATTAACATTGTTATTTTTTCTTTTTGAGTGGATTTTATTAGCACTATTATTATTCAGCAGGAAATTGTGAAGTGCATGCCAATAAATCGTTGCGTCTGTTACCAGCTTCTGTCTTGGCGTTAGATTTTAAAGTAGAGGGTGTTATTGTTAATTAACTGGATTTTGATAGCAGTTTTCTTCACAATTGTGGGAAGAAAACCTAGAGGTGGGTTCTATATGTGAATTTTATCTTTCTCTTCCTTTTCTTGTTTCAACCAAATAGAAGAAAACAACATAATCCCCCCATTTTCTTTTTACTCTTTTTCTTTCCTTTCATAATTATCCGATCCAAATGATCTGTTAGTGCATGCTTGAATTGGCATTACGAGCATCTAAACTCATGTCCACCTTCATAAAATGTAGTGCAGTGTCATTTGGATATTTTTCCAATCAATCAACGTGAACAGGTTTTCACCCCTATACCCTAGTTAAGCCCAAAGCTATATATTATTGCTTTTAATGTTACTGATTTTCATATTCAAAAATTAATTTTGAGTTGTAAATTTCCATCTCTATTCTTGAGGTGTAGGTGTGCTGTTAGTAACTACAGAACCTTCTTATTCAAGAATTTGTTTTTGAAGTATAGGGGTTTGTTGCCACTTGTTAGCTGTTTCAACTAATTATTTATATTATTTTATTTTATAATCTCTTTTTCCTATATCTTCAAAAAATAAAAAATAAAGTAATTATGTTGGTTTATATATATTACTATTTCTCATATAAAATAATATAATTAGATTAAATAAGATTTTGATTAAATTATAATTTCCTATATAATATTATTTATATAATTTATTAATTTATTTTTGAAAAATAATGAAATGAAAAAGAAAGACAATACTAACATTATAATATATACGCTTTTTAATAATTTTGCTAGCAAAAGTGATTTTAATCAATGTTATCTAAATAACATTTATTTTGTCAAATTTACTTTTAAAATAAAATTTTTTAAACATAAATCATATTAACTTAAACTCACTTTTAATCAAAAATAAGTTTACAAAGTCACATTGATTTAAAATCAATTTTGTAAACTCTAATTCAAATGCACAGTTAGTAGTCTTTGAAATTTCGTTCACAGACAAATCGGCAAAGCAAAACAAAGATGATTAATTATGAAGTATGTAATCAGCTGTCTAAACTCCCAAATAGGCTTAATTTGTATTTTCCTAATGCGGAAATAGGATGAATTTGCTTAAAGAAATTGATTAATTACTTCAAAATAAACTGCGGAGTCCTAGGTACAAACAGCGAGCTTGTGTCTAATTGTTTAAAATTTTAGCTCTTTAAACTCATTTCTCTCTGTAAGTCATTTAAAGTAAATCGGGAAAAAAAAATTCAGTATCGGAAATATTTGCTCTTGCTTCGTCGGTCGGTGACTTCTCTGGAATAATAATAATAATAATAATGAACTATGGAATTGATTGAATTCAGTAGAGGGATGACGAGAGCTGGTTCAGTTTAGTCATCTGTCGTTGTCAGATGCGTATGAACACGAGAAAAGCATGTGGAGGGTGAGTCCCTCCTGAATCCTATTAATCTCACCTTTCAAAATGCATGTGCACATTCTACTCTTCATTATTACTAATTATATTTATATTATTATATAAATATTTAAATTATTTTTTGTTTTTTTATTTTTAAATTTATTCATACCAGTAAAAGTAATCTATTTTGTCATTTATTTTATTATAAAAACTTGTAAATCAAATAAAATTACCTATTTGTATTTTGTCATTTATTTTATTATAAAAACTTGTAAATAAAATAAAATTACCTATTTGTATTTTTATTCCATTACTTTTAAAACTGTTTTAGAGTTATACTGTTTCTGATATTAATAGGTAAATATTTTAAAATTTTAACTATAATTTTTTTCTTTCATCTCTCATTAGCAAACACGTACGCAAAAAATATATGCACAATTCATAAATTAAAAATTATAAAATTTAAGGTGAGCTGCTCATTCTTTTCTCTCGGTCGTTACTCTTTTTTGGATGAACTCAAGAAGAGTTTCAATTAAGGAGATCTGTGTCAAGTCTCTTGCCGTGCTTCTGAATTTGATACAAAATCTAATAGAATGAAGTGGGCTTCATCATTCAAGTCCATGTTTATCTCCTTAATTAAGAGTGTCGCAATGGCATCGCTTGTGGCCTTACATAACTTTATTTACATGGATGGTTAAGAGAAAGTCAAGAGAGTTGTCGCACTGTCTTTTTATCTATAGGGTGGTCCCATAAAACATACATTAGACCGCCACAGATTAAATAAGCTCATTCTGTGTTCAGGTTCCAATCAAATCACTAGTAGTTTTAATATAACAAATATCATATTACTATTACCTTAATTAAATTTTTCTTCAATTTTTTTTCCCTTGTTACAATTTATATTCTTTTCAGTTTATAAAAATACTAAAATAAAACTTATTTATACACTCAAATTTTTTTATACATTTTTTTTCAACTTAAGGGGGTAATTTTTCTCTTAAAAACAATCAAAACAAACATGTATGTAATTCGTTTTCTTACTTCTTATGCAGAAATCTTGCTGAAGATTTTTTTAATTTTATCTTGAATAACCGGGTGGTAAAAGCACCCAAAGGAACCGGAAAAGAAATTACAAGCCTCCTGTAGGAAAGGTAACCCCTATGAAATCCTGCCTGAGAAGGTCAAGAGTACAATGGGGAGGATCATCAAAGACAGTAACCACAAGCTCACAAGAATGCCCCAAATGGGTACAAGGATCAACCGCTTTACTATTCACCCTATCAACATGCATGAACGTTGAAGATGAACGCCAAAAGAATTTATCTCATTAACGAATACGACAATAAAATTTTTGGTGGAAAATTTATTTCAAAATTCAACGTCAACATACGTCTTCCGCCGTCCCACTGAGATTTGTAAGAAATCAGGTTAATGTCTCAAGAGGAAGAGAGAGAGAGAGAGAGAGAGAAAAGTTTGTTGGCAAGTGATTCACGCGTTCACGCCACCACAGCTCCTTCTAGCATTTGCCCATTACTGAGCGATAATTTGATCATCAAGTTGTTTGGAATAGGGATGACTTTGCTTTGGTTTGTGTCAGTTTTCGTCGCCTGCTTGGAAATGATTCTTTTACCAATAATTATATAGACATTATAAATAAATCATATTATAATATAAGTGTAAATAAATTTCAAGATACAAAATAGGTATATTGTATAATTATATGAGTAAGATATTATATATAGTATTAAATCGCGATATTCCAGCACTAACATACCAAAAATAGAATTGTGATATTCAAAATATAGCTACTGGTGATTGATATATGGCACATGCACCGGTGCATACTCACAAAATTACTTGGGCAAAAGGAAAGAAATTAATTTCTAGGATAAAATTTAGAATTATCCAACCTGAAATGTATAAGTCTCCACTTACTCCTCTCTCTCTAAGCGTTCATTCATCAAGCTCTGATGAATTAGATCTTGATAATCCTCTTCTATTTTTATGTTGTTATATCTCTAATTATAGGACTTTTAAAATAATAGATAATTGAATTAGATATATTTATTAATATAATAATAAATATTTAAATATTTATGTAAAAAAATTTTATATCAGTACCATATCAAAATTAAATTTATTTATTTTTGCTTTATTAATAAATTTAATTTACAATTTTTTTTATTCTTAGTTTTTACTTTCAAACCTTCAGCTGAAAACGGAAAGACATGCACCAGTTCGCTAGCGGAGCCCACATACATAATATTTTTTTTCCCGAAATTCTAATTGTAGAGCACATTTATTAAAATTCTCTGACAGTTTTATGCTGCTTTCATGAGTTAGGTTGTTAGAATCTTCGCCTTCGAAATTATCATTCATCCTTTTTTTAAAAAAAAGAATCAATTTATTCCTTACCAGTGCGTTGAAGAATTAAGAATAGAAAACTTTTTGTATTTTTTTTAAGGGGTTCTGCTAATTAATGTCTTATCCTATTGGTTAAGAAATTAAAAATAATAAATTTTTGAATAAATACCGAAATTAGTCCCTAATAAAAAATAATTAGTCTAATAATCCCTAATAATTATAAAAATTAGACACTATAAACCAATACTTACTTGTAACTGATAAAGAGTCTAACATAGAAATAAAATGATAACTAAGACTTTTTTATTGCTGTCTCATGTAGCATCCTTTAAACATACAATTTGCATAACTTGAAAAAAAAACTGCAAATACACCATTTTAATCTATCAAAACATTTTAAAACAATGCATTTGAGGGGGGTTTTCTAAGGCTATGCAAATTATATGTTTAGAATGTACCACGTGGAATTGAATTAGAAAAGTTTTAATTATTATTTTACTTTTATGACAAACTCTTTACTGGTTATAAATGAATCAAAGACCATAGGTCTTCAAATTTTGTGATTGTTAAGAATTAATGTGTTTAATTTTTATAATTGTTAAAGACCACAAGATCAATTATTTTTTATTACGGACCAATTTGAAGTTTAGTCTAAATTGTTTGTCAAGACCGACTTTGGAGTTTATTCTAAATTGTTTGTTGAATAGTGTAATTTCTAAGTTTTTCAATACATGGAATGTATTAAAAAATTTAAAAACTTGCCACTTTTAATTCTTTAATTAGAGGGTACTAGTTTTTTTTTTTTTTTAAACAATAGTAGCAATAAGATTTGAACTTATAATCTTATATAAACTATTTCCTCCGTTTCAATTTATCTATCAATCTCTTATATATTTTTAAATCAATATATCTGAATACAATACTTAAACTCCTTTCCACTAGGTAGATAGACCCCCTTTTTTTTAATGCACTAATTAGAATTTTTTAAAATTTTTAATGCATTTAATATATTAAGAATTCAAAAATTTTATTTTTTTAATCAAGAACCTTTTTTTTTTGGATGAAGCAAGGTTTATTTAGGTTAGGCATCCGTCGTCCTACCAAAAATAGAATATGGCTCCCGATTCAAAGAACAATTATAGGAAACTTATGAGATTGCCTACTAATGAGCTTCTTACACTAATAGCAGGAATCGAATTTGCATTCTTGTGGAGTATAAGCTCATTACTTATTAAGTGTGCCACTGCTCATTGCCTAATTGAGATCTTTTCAATCTTAACCGGTGCCTGTCATAAAAAAAATCCTAGGTTTAATTACTCAACAATATTAATGGTGGGCATCCCCGCACGAGATTATTGACTCATGACTACAACAAACCTTTTGTCCTAGGGTTGGGATATATAAGGAACATGCTGTGATCATCCGGACAAAGGTGTCACCATCATCGTACGTATGTGGTAACTATGGCGTTGTAGACTTGGAAATTTTATTTTTTTAATCAAAACTTTTTTTTCTTTAATCTCTGACAGATGGCTTTAGAGTATTAGTTTGAAAACCCTCACAACATTAGTAGCCTTTGATACTTTTGTTCACAGACAAATCGGCAAAGCAAGACAAAGATGATTTAAGAAGTATGTAATCAGCTGTCTAAACTCCCAAATAGGCTTAATTAGTATTTTTCGAATGTGGAACTAGGATGAATTTATTTAAAGAAAATGATTAATTGCTTCAGAATAAACTGCGGCGTGCCAGGTACAAGCAGCGAGCTCATGTCTAATCGTTTAAAGAAGAAGAAGAAGAAGAAGAAACTGTGGAATTGATTCAACTCAGTATAGGGACGACCAGAGAGCCGAATCTGATTGGTCATCTGTTGTTGTCTGTGAACAGGAGAAAAGCGTGTGGGAAGCGTGTCCCTGACTCTGAATCCCATTAATCTCACCTTTGAAAATGCATATGCATTTGCACATTCTACTTTTTAGTATTACTATTATATTTATATGAATTTAATTTGAATGCACTGATAGTGTAAAATAGTTTTACACTGTCAATCAATAGAAATAATGAAAAGTGCCAACTCATACAAATAACTACCCATTATATTGAGTGACCCACCATGATTTCTCACCTTTCCCTATTTTTATTGGGTGACAGTATAAAACTATTTTACACTGTCAGTGCATATCAATTAAACCCTATTTATATTATCATATAAATATTTAAATTATTTTTTGTTCTTTTTTATTTTTGTATTTATTTATTTTATATCAGTAAAAGTAATCTATTTTGTCATTTATTTTATTATAAAAACTTGTAAACAAAATAAAATTAACTATTTGTATTTTTATTTCATTACATTTAAAAATGTTTCAGAGTTATACTCTTTCTGATATTAATAGGTAAATATTTTAAAATTTTAAAAATAATTGTTTTTTCTTTCATCACTCATCAGCAAACACTTACACAAAAAATAATATATGCACAATTCATAAATTATAATTATAAAAAATTATAAAATTTAAGGTGAGCTGCACATTCCTTTTTCTAAGTGTTTACTCTTTCTCGGATGAACTCAACAAGAGTTTCGGTTAAGGAGATCTGTGTCAAACCTCTTGCCGTGCTTCTGAAGTTGATACAAAAACTAGTATAATGAAGTGGGCTTCAACAACCAAGTCAATGTTTATCTCCTTAATTTAAGTAAGAGTGTCACCAATGACATCACATATGGCCCTACATGCGGTTCCTTTATTTACATGGATGGCTCATGGTTGAGAGAAAGTCAAGAGTGTAGCATCGTCTTTGTATCTATACGGTGGTCGAATAAAACATACATTAGAGTGCCACAGATTAAACAAGCTCATTCTTTGCTTTAATATAACAAATATCATATTACTATTACCTTAACTAAATTACTCTGTAATTCGTTGAAAATTTTGGAACCAGATGATTCGTGTAAATGAGGCAATAATATCTATCATAACTATATTGTAAAATAATAAATAATAGAACCAAAAAAATGACGCTTCCAACTTCCAAGTAGAGGGTGTATTTGTTTCTACTTAAAAACTGACTTCTATGATCTTGTTTTTTTCCTCGAAGTGTTTCTTTCTTTTTTCTTTTTAATTAAAAGTCATGTTCTCTTCAGTTTATAAAAATAATAAAAAAACTTTTAGATTTAAAACTTTTAGTTTTTCTAAAAAACACTTATTTATATATCTCAAATTTTTTTATACATATTTTTTTCTCAAATTAAGAGGGTAGTTTTTCTATTAAAAGAACTCAAACAAACATGTTATATAATTCATTTTCTGTTGTGCACAAATGTCGCTTAAGATGAAAGTCAAAAGAATTTGTCGTAAGTCACTAAAAATAGTTTAATAGTAAGAGGTTTAAATAATTTATATAACATCTTCAAATCTTGCTACTTGGCCCGATGCACAATAAATAAATAAATAAATTTATCTCATTAATGAATACGAAAATAGAATGTTTAGTTGAGAATTTATTTCAAAATTCAACGTTCATGTCGTCAGCCGTGTCCCACTGAGATTTGTAAGAAATCAAATCAATGTGTCAAGGAAATGGAACAGAACTTTGTTGTCAAGTGGTTCACGGAAGCTCCTCCTGGCACTCATTTGCCCATTTCCGAGAGATAATTTGATGCAAGTTGTTTGGAATGGGGATAACTAGTCTTGTTTTGCTTCAGTTTGTTTGTTTTTCTCGTCTGCTTGGAAATTATTCTTAGCAATAATTTATATAGACATTATAAATAAATAATAGTATATTATAATATAAGTGTTAATAAATATCAAGATACAAAATAGATATATTATATATTATATGATCAAGATATTATATATAGTATTAAATTGTGATATTCCAGCACTAACAGCGAAAAAAAAAAAAAAAAAGAACCACGCAAATTCACTCACAAAATTACTTGGGCAAAAGGAAAGAAATTAATTACTAGGGTAAAATCTAGAATCATCCAACTACTATAAATCTCCACTCACCCCCTCGCTGCTTAGCGTTCATTCATCAAGCTCTGATTAATTAGACCTTGGTACTTCTCCTCTATTCGGTGCCTCTTGTTCATTTACAAATACCATATCAATGGAGGGCTCCAGAAATCCTATAAGAGAGATCTTGTGTCCAGTAAACCAATCCCACAATGGATCTGCCTCTAATCCTCCAAATTCAAGCACTCAGCAGCGTCCAATAACCTTGCCTACCACCAGAGGGGCTTTATGGCCACAACCTGCAGGCAATCCTTCTAGGGCTTCCGATGCCTCAACCTCAACCTCTGTTAATGGAGCAAAATTACCTACTATAATGGATGTTTTTGCCCAGAGACCAGGGCGGGGCACAAATCCACAACCACCGAGCAATTAGTTTCGTATCCTCCTCACCCGTTGCAGCTCATCTACCTTCTCAGCAATCACCGTCGTCCATACCACTTAAAACGTACTCTTTTTTTTTTTTTTTCCAAAAAAAATTTGCATATGCAGAATTATGTACTAGATCTAGTTATGAAGCATATCTGGAATAATGTCTGAGAAGGTGCCATAGTACTTTTTTTTGTTTTTTAAAATTTCCGTATGCATTATGTATGAGATCTACCTATGAAGAATACCAAGAATTTGCCAATTATTATATACGCTATGCATTTTGCTTTTGTATCGTCTTGTTCTTCTTTTCTCTCTCTTTCTCCCTCTCCCCTCCTTTCTGTCTTTTCTCTCTTCTCAATCTTATTCTTCTTCTTCTCTCTCCCTCTCCCCCCATATCTTCCCTCTCTCATCTGTTCTATCTTCTTCTTCTTCTCTCTCTCCTCCTCTTCTTCTTTCTCTCTCCTCTAATATATCTCCTCCTCCTTCTTCTTCTTTGCTCTCTCTCCTTCTTCTTCTCTTTCACCCTTCTATCTTCTCTCTCTCTCTCTCTCCCCTCCTCTTCTTCTTCTTTCTCTCTCCTCTCATCTATCTCCTCCTCATTCTTCTTCTCCGCTCTCTCTCCTTCTTCTTCTTCTTCTCTCACACCCTTTCATCTCCTCTCTCTCTCCCCTATGTTCTATTATCTTCTTCTTCTTCTTCTTCTTTCTCTCTTCTCGAATCTATCTCCTCCTCCTCCTCCTTCTTCTTCTCTCTCACCTCTCTATCTTCTCTCTCTCTCTCCCCCCCTTACGTTCTATCTTCTTCTTCTTTCTCTGTCCTCTAATTTATCTCCTTCTTCTTCTTCTTCTTCTCTCTCACGTCTCTATCTTCTCTCTCTCTCTCCCCCCTCTGTTCTATCTTCTTCTTCTTCTCTCTCTTTCTCTCTCTCTTTCTCTCTCTCCTCTTCTTCTTCTTTCTCTTTCCTCTAATCTATCTCCTTCTTCTTCTCCTCCTACTCCTCCTCCTCTCTCTCCTATGTTCTATCTTCTTCGTCTTCTTCATATTTTTCGTGGGGTCTCATTCGATCTCAATTATTATGCGCCTTTTTTTTTGGGGGGTTCGTCTTGGTCTTAGCTTCTTGTCCCTCACTCGGTCCATGGGTGCTGTCTGTGGGTTACATGTTCGCCGACGGCCATGGGTGAGGACTGAGGAGAGAGAAGGTTGCTTAATTATCACGATCATGCTTTTTATTATTATTATTATTATTATTAATTTATCTCCTAGTTAAGATGGAAACAAGTACAACCTTTCCAATCTGAGACTTTACCTGGGAGCCATTATTAATGTGATGGTTTATGACTTATGTGTGGACAGCCGTCTAATCTTTGGGAACTTTATGGTCACATCTAGATCCAGCAAATAGCTAAGAAAAGGTGCAGACTATAGTTAAGGTTGGCTTGAAGGCGACAGAAAGGCCACAATCATCAAGATTCCCTATAGGACGCTTGCGTGATCTGACAACAGGTCCCACGCTGATAGGAAAATATGATGGAATAAATTACTAATTAAAGATCATGGTACTCAGATCCCAAACAGAATAATTGTGGTACGTAGTAGGAACACTAGGAAGATATGTGGGCCACGAACCTGACATCATAACTAAACTCAAAGTAACATCACTTATCAACTTATTTACTAGCCAAAGGAGAAAAAACGGGCGACCGAATGAGTGACTGCTGACTAGAAAAAGGTCTTGGATTCATACTTTTTAATTCCAGTGGATTTCAAATTGTGAAAAAGGTCAGGACAATAATTTAGAGTTTTTTAATTTATGAAATGTCGCATAACTTTGAATTAGAAACAATTGTGTTATATATATATATATATATATATATATGAATTTAAATTGTTAATATTATGCGTAAAATTTGCCAAAGTTCACTTCTATTCTCACTAACCACTTTTGTATTTTAGTGACTTGGGAATGGATACTTCGTTCGTACGAAAGGCAGTTAGACAGGAGAAAAATAGTATAATATAATTAATTATAATATGATAATCTGATAAGTGCGGAATATTTTTGTTTTGTATAGTGACGTAGACTGCACGTGGCCCCAACTATCGTATTAAGTTGACAACTTTGGGTCAAATTCCGTTAACCGTTGCTTTCTCTCTTCTTTATTTTTATTTTTATTATTATTATATTTTTTTTATATGGAACATTAAAAGTGTGTTTAGATGGAGTGATTTTGAAAGGAAAGAAAGGGAGGAAAAAGAATAAAAAGAAAAAAGATATATTTCTTTTATTTAGTTGAAGGGAAAAATTAGGAAAGAAAGATTAAATAATGTATAATAGCATATGCATTTCATATGAGCAGTATACATTTTGTTTCCTCCCATTATTGAGCAAAAATTGGTGGAAAGTTGGATGGGATTTATCATTTTCCCATTTTGCCTTCCTTTGCTGCACGAAGAGATGAGCAATGAGATGATCGGAGGGGAGGGTCTTAGAATGTGCAACACCATCATTTTATTTTAAATAAATATTTTTATTTTAAACATGATAATATATAAATTTTGATTTTCTTTTGTATTATGTTAAAAGTTGAAGTAGTAAATAAATAATATTTTTGATATTATTTAGTTAATAAAATATATTTTTAAATAACATTTTTGAAATATTAGATTAACTGAAAATATTAGTGCTATTTTAAATAATTTTGAATAATTTATTTTTATTAATATTAGTTTGATTTAATATATTGATATTATTTTAAATTATTAAATTAAAAATTGGAAAATTTTTATTTGATACTAATTAATATAGTTGAAATATTTTTTATAACAATATAGGGGTAAAATTATCATTTGACAGTATTATCTTTTTCTTTTCTTTCACTTTTCTATACAAACAAATAAAAAAAATAATTCTTCTTCTATTTCCTTTCCTTTCATTTTCCTTTCATTCAAACATACCTATATAAAATACAAATTTACTCTATTTCTTTCCACTCAACTTATTTCTCTCAACTTTCTTCCTTCCATTTTGTTTCCTCCATCCAAATAAAGCCTAGCAGTTGTTTTGCTCTTTGTAAAGAGAAATTTTTTTGTACTTCTTGAAGTGGTAGACACTTATAGATATATTTTATTTTCAAAGTTTAAAAAGTTGAAAAAATATAATTTGATAATGATAAAATTGTAAGTACCCACTTTTTGTATTTTAGTGTCTACATATATTCCTAAAATTAAATGTTCTAACATAACTCCTTTGCAAATATAGGCTTGTAAGATAATATAAAAACACATGACATGCACCACTTTTCTCTTAAAAACAAAACTATTCCTAGCTTCAAGCACTCTTTTCTGTTGTACCTATATGGTCACCGACTAGCGAGTACAGTTGAAGAAGCCGTCACTAAAGTACAGCCTTTGATATACTACTAAATTAATATTTATGGTTGAAAATAAGTACTGAAAATATTTTTTGAAAAATATACTATACTGCAGTAGATAATAATAAAAGAATAATGTTTTTTTACTATGAAAACCTGCTTCACACTACTATTACTAAGGATTTGATCGGCCACCCATATGAAACTGCCACCCACTTCTGCTTTACTTTCTCTTTCTTTCACTTTTCCCTATCTTTGATTGGTCATTAAGGCCCTTTTTATGTATTTTTCACCAAATTCTTTCGTGCTAGCACCGCTATAAAATTGCACCTTCGCCCATCAAGATTACCATCTTCCTCTCTTTCTTTTTACCATAAAATTCGCTCCTTAAAATCTAGCTTGTTACCTGTGTTTCCCTCATCAGTGAATGTGATGATGAAATCGTTTTTTGTTTACTCCATAGCCAACTTAAAGAAAATTATCTGAGTTAAAGTCGTGCATAAGGAAAAGGTTTTTTTTTTAATATGGAATTTAATTTACAAATGTAGCAGAATATGAAATTTGGGGGATTTCACATGTATATGATTTTTGTATGAAATCAAAAATTTTAATCTCTGTTTCTAGAATAAAAATTTTAATAATTAAAAATCAGAATTTTTGACTTCATTTTAACCAAAATCAAAATTTCCAATTTTATGGCATACCATATTCTTGTAAATATTGCTTAAATCCCATAATACTAGAAATATTAAATTTAAATCTCATATTAAAAATAAAAAACCGTAAAAATATCTATTATTCCTTATCAGTTGATAAAGGGTGGTGCATGGAACCGAGAAAACAGTAGATATACTGTTTCAACACATGCACCTTCTTTTAATACTGGGCCCCGCAAAAGTACAAATTTGTATAGGCTATGGCCTATGCGTAAAAGCACGTGTTTCAGATACGTCTGGTGTATTGGTCAACATGAATCCCTCGTCAATTTTAATTAATTTTAACCGTTGCTTCAGATATATGTTTCAAACAAAGTGTGTAAACAAAAAAAAGAAAAGAGAGAATTTAATTACATAATATTTTATTTATAAAAATATTTAACTTAATCACTTGTTATTTAAAAATTTTACAAATAAAAATTAATAATTAAATAAAAATGTAAACTTTTTAACATTCACATTATATCAAATAATCAAATAATAATAAGGGTCAAGTGACATTGTACGTGGTCGACAGCTAGCAGTCGAGTTTTTCAGAAGAAAATAATATAATATCTATATACAATTCCCAAAATGAAGGACCGTAATATATTTTTAGTGGCTGCAAATATGGAAATGTGCATTATGCATTAATGAATCTTCAAAAAGTCAAAGTGATTGGATCACAAATAGTAAGGGGAACAAATATGTTCAAAACACCACAATATTATTAAAATTTAGTAACATTTGAAAAATATTACTAAAGTATACAAAAATATAGTTAAAACTCTTTAATAACATAACCTATATAATTTCCATAAAAAAAACTATATACTATACTTATAAAAATGATATCAAAAAAATTTTAACAACACTTATGAAATCTTATTAATAAGTTTTAACAACGATTCTTATTAGAAAATGTTATTGAAAATTAAATATGTGAAGACAAAAGAAAATGAAAATCATATTACATAAGCATTCATACTTAGCAGAGAACATATTACCACTTGATATTGGAAAAGAAAGTAGGGAATTGATATTAAACCGTGGCTACGTACCTTGAATAATTCAAAGAGGTGCTATCACAGGTAGTAATTAAGGGGAATAAATATTTTCAAAAGGTAAAAGAAAAGAAAATTCATAATATGTGAGCACTCACACTTAGCAGAGAACAGATTACTCCTTTTTTTTTTTCTGACGAGGAGAACATATTACTACTTGATATTGAAAAGATAGTAGGGGATTGATATTAAATCTTGCGTACTTTTTTTTTTTTAAATTTAAGTTTGAACAATTATAAATGAAAATAAGATTTTATAATTCGTTGAAAGCCAATCATATAATGATGCGTACTGACGTTCAAGCGTTTTGTAGCCTCACCGAAGAAAGTAACCAAAGAAAAGTAAAAGATGTAATTTCTAGACACAACTACTCCATGAAACGGTATTGTGTATGTGCATTAATTATGCAAACTTCTCTCAATACCAAGAAAAATCCAAAAATCATAGCGCACTTGTTTGACCATGGCCATAATTAATACCGTTTACACCAAGAAGAAGTTTGTGTAATACCAAAGGAAAAGACCAAAGAAACGGAAATTACAGCTGTACAAAGTTAAGATACGTCTTCTCTCAATGCCAAGAAAAACCAAAAATATCATAGAGCACTTGTTTGGCCAAGGGCAATATTAATAATATCGTAATATACCAAGAAGAAGTTTGTGTAATACCAAAAGACCAAAGCAAAAGAAATTACAAAGCAAAGAAACATCCCTCATTGCTGCAAGGCACGTTATAAATTGTGAATTCTAATTAGGCGGACAAGGCGCGTTATATGTAAGTTAAAGGGTGGCTTGTTGATATCCTTCCAGCAGAAGGGGGAATCTATTTTCTTTTTTGTTTTTGCAGTGGTAAGTCGCAAGCGGGTGTATATAGGTGTTTGTGTCGCTAGGGTGGGGATAGTTTCAATCTGCTTTGCTTTAAGTATGGGTAGCTATGTCTTGTTCCCTTTTGGTTTCTGCTGGAATATTGTTTTCTCATGGTTGCTTCTCACTGGGTTTGGTGAGCTAGCTTTCAATTAAAAAAAAAAAAAATCCCTCATTGCTACAATAGTAATAAAACATTATATGGATAAGGTAGGGGGGTTGATGAGATTCAAAAGCATTGGACCTGTGTATGAATAACAAATGAAAAAAAAAAAGGTATTAGACCATAAGTATTTGACTTTATATCTAAGGATGGTTATTTTTATGAAAGGCCAACAAAGAAGTGCCCAAGATAGAGGCTACCATGATGTTTAGTCATTATTTTCCTAATATGATAGGTGAGGTTGCTAGTAGCATAATTTCTATGTTGGATAATTTTGTGAACTTACATAAATCAAATCACATTTTGATTCTAAGCTCAGATTAAATGAATGTCAAAATTGATTAAAGCTAATTATTGAAACCCAAATTATCATAATTATTGTTGTTATTGGGCCTACACACTGCTCATTGGTGGGCATTGTTATTAATCTCTGTGTGTATGAGCCATGCTATAATGGGTGGTTTGGCATACTACTTTTCTAACACAGGGAGAAGCCCCTCCTTCTAACCCTATATATAGGCGCTGTGGTCCCATTGAAACAAAACACCCTTTTCGGCCCTCTGGGGAATAGGAGAAGTTCTTCTCTCTCTCTGGCTTTCCTTGGCCAGTTTCATTCTTCTTTCTCTAGGATCAAAGAATAGAAAACAACTTTGGATCGATCATTCTTCATCGATTGAATTAGGTTCTCCCGCATCTATTATATTCTTAATTTTGTTCTTGATTTTCATGTCATAATCGAAATCAAAACTTGATCCAAGTGCGTTAAAATTCCTTCAAGTGGTATTAGAGCCCGTTTTGGTTACCGATTATAGCTGTTGATTATGTTTTGGTGTGAGTTTGGATAATTGGAATTCGAAAGCTTCATGAACCCCAACAGGGTCGATTTCGAATTTATGATTCTGGCTGTTTAATTCCAAAATTTGTTGAGGATTATTATTGTTCATGTTGTTTTTGAATTTATTGAGCCGATTATTGTATGATTTGGGGCTATATTGAGAGAGAAATTGAAGGAAGAACCAAAGAACCTTAAACTTTGATTGAAAATCCAATTTGGTTATCTAGATCGATTTGCATTCGAACTCCATATGGGTTTTGTAGAGCTCTTCAAGCTGAATCCATAGAGACCAAGAACATGAATTTTCATTGAGGATTGAGGGAGAAATCCGCAAAAAATCTTGAAAACCCATGCTAATGTTCGTGGTGAAAGCCCAGAAAATGTTGACCCCGGTTCTTCAAACTATTACATGGGTTTTGTAGCTCTCTCTCTCTCACGAGTTCATAGATACCAAGAATGCGTCAAATGAAGGTCGGATGAGGGAGATATGGCCTTCAACCCGTTTCGTTGTTACACGGGTCGGGCAACCCGTTTTTGACCCACCCAAGGTCAGGGACAATGAACAGGAACAAGCGCGACGCTTACTTGCGCGCTAGAGAGTGTGTAGACACGTGGAGGGCTTTCTAGGGCTCAATTTTTCACCAAAATTTGCAGGCTTGGATTTTTCAATAAAATAAAATTATTGGTGAATTTTATTTAATTTTTTGAGCATTAGAAATATTTATTTCATATTTAAAATGCTTGAAATTATATGTTACTCTCCAAATTTTGGCCTAAAATTTTTGGTGCACATTGGTGCTATTATTGGGCATATTATATTAAGCATACTCTCAGAGTTAATGTACTTTGCATATTGAAATAATTTTGATCTCTTTATGTTCATTATATTGCACAATTAAAATTGTGAATTATCACTATTATTGAATATTGTGCAATATTACTCTGAGAATTGCAGTTTAAGAAATATTAAGACTATTGTGTTAAGTATTAATGAAATTTTGGGCATCAAATAAATTATTTTGAATTTTTCAAAAATTAAATTGTCTAAAATCATATGATATTTCTCAAATTTTGTTCTGAAAAATTTTATGAATAATTATGATGTATTTGGACATATCGTAATTGATGCACTCTCAGAGTTGAAGTATTTTGAATATTGAAATAATTTTGGCACCATTTTTGTTTATATTGATTATGGAACATTGCAAATTCTGTAATTATGTGATTTTTTTTGTGCAATGTTACTATGAGAGTTAACTTCTGGAATATTTTTGATAATATTGTTGGGCATTTTTTATTATTGTGAGCTCGCCTTCACGGGACCAATTATGATAAATGTTAATTTTGTGAATAATGTTGGGCAAAATTATTCTGATAATTATTTTCTAATATTCTAGAACATAATTTTGCTACACACTCCCATTTTATATGGAATAATGGCTTCTTTTATATAAAATTTTAAGAATCTGATTTATGCAGTTCAAGTGGGAGAATGTTTGATATTTGTGGACTTGCATAAATCAGAATGGATTTGCATAAATAAAAGTTTGAATTTGGATTTAATCCAAATTAAATACATGCTTAAATATTGGAGCATGTTGTGGATTTTGAAAATATTGACTTCTTAGGAGTGTTTGTTGCCCAAGCACAAATTTTGTGAGAGTCAAAGCGATATTACCTTTGGCTAAAAATCTCACTTTCCATAAAGAGAAAATTATTTTTTGGTGATGTGGTTCACCATTATAAATGAGAGAAAGAATTTAAATTTTGAAAATCTCTCTTTTGCTCCACAGGTTGACAGCCCTGTGTATTTTGATTTTGAATGGAGAATTTAACTCACAATTTATTATTTATTATATTATATATTCGTTTGTGCTCAATTTGTGGAATTTCAAACGAGTTGTTTTCAATATTGTGAGTATTTATTTGATAAACTCAAAATTTTGGTCATTCTCCTATTTTGGCTGTGCTATGCTTTCTCTTTATGGATATTTTAAATATATTGTTGCTTATGTTGCATTGAGAATTACGTTGATAATGAACTTATCCTTCGATTTGTCTTTATTGACATAATTCTTAATGATTTGAAAATTGTGTCCTAAGATTTTCAGTATCCTCTACTAGCTTTAGAGACATGATTTTATTGTTTATTGGTGTTTACCTATGTGTTAAATTTTGAAGCCCTAAAAGGTATTGTAATTACATGAGGCTCCATTCGTTAATTGGGCATTCTGTAGCAATCAATATTTACGAACTTTGCTTTCACTTATGGTAAATTTTATTTATGTTGAATTAAATTATTTATGGATTGCAAATATTGTTGGGTTATGTCAAAAATGGACATACTATTTGGTGTGACATTATTTGACATAATCATTGTATGATAGAGAAAACTCTATTAAGTGGAAGAAACTTGTGTATTGTAATCTGAAACCCTTCGATAGGATTGCAATGATACAATGTCTTTAATTCAACTAATTGTCAAATTGATTGAACATGAAAAAACTAATTTTATTATATGAATAAATTATGATATTTTGATGTAAGATTTTCTCTTTTCCTATTGGGCTGTCATTGCGCTATTATTTTGAGGCCTATTTTAAGGACACTTTGAGTCTCTTAGAATATAATGTTACTCCCGTTTATGTAGAAACTATTGCTATAGTGGGAGTTAGTATGTCCTTATTAATGGCTATATATAGGTCTAAAATGCTTTGGCTAGCATATTAATTTTGCTATGCCTTTATAATATGTTGTTGTCTGAGTTTGCGATAATAGAAAAAGGGGATTTTTTTTTTAAAAAAAAGTGTCAAAGACACTTATGATCTTCTCAATTATATAGGCAGAGTATGTGAAGCTAATTTTGTAAAACTTTGTGGCTAAAAGTTTTGTTAACTCTACGCTTTTGTTATTCTCTCTGTTTTGTGCTTTTGTTATTAGAGAGAATAATGGTGAGTTTCAGACTTATATTGAATATTTTACAACAAACTATTGCTTATCCCACTATTGATTATTATACCATTAAAGTATATTGAAATCTTGTGGTCTCTAATGGAAATGTTTATATTGTTTGATATATTGGATTAGTGGGAGATATTGTCCCATATATTAATTTGCATCCTTTTGTGATTATATGGCAATTCATGGTAGACTCGATATTCTTCTCAAGTATATTCTTATAGAACTTATTGTTGTTAACCCCTAACCAAATTGTAGCTGCCAAAAGTTTTATTGTTGATTTTGTGATTGAGGTCATTTTGGCATTTTGGGCTAGTGGGAGTTTGTTTTATAAATTCATCATGACTTCAAATTATTGTACATACCATTTAACTCTGCGCAGCTTAATTGTTTATACAATTTTGCATAATGGCATTATTATTGAGATATATTGGACCTAGTCTCAATTTTGTTATGCTAAGATATTTTGTTAAATCTCATACAGTATCTTGCGTGAATGCTCATATTGCCATATATTATTGTGCACACTTATATTGATATGGCACTTATTAGAGACATTTTAGACCCATCTTATATTGTGATGAGATTTATTAGATCTCATATAGCATTCAAGGTAGATGCTAGGGCCAATTGTTGGGAAATGCATTTGATAATCTATTGGCATGCCATTCTATTGTTGTGCATTCCTATTGGCTTATATATCACTATTTATTGAGTCACTAGGAGATGAGTATCTCATGTGTATGATGTTAGTACTTCTTCGGGTAAGATTCTCTGTATTGTTGAGTGCTTGTTTCCTATATCAGACCATTTAGTTGAAAGTGCGGGTTCAATTTTGACATCATATTGTGGCCACATATTATGAACTAATTTGGGGAGTTGTTGGATAATTTTGTGGATTTACATAAATCAAATCACATTTTGATTCTGAACCCGAATTAAGTAAATGTCAAAATTAATTAAAGCTAATTGTTGAAGCCCAAATTATTGTAATTATTGTTGTCATAAGGCCTACGCACTGCTCATTAGTGGATATTGTTATTAATCTCTGTGTGTATGAGTCTTGCTATAATGGATGACTTGATATATCACTTTTCTAACACAAGGAGAGGCCCCTCCTCCTAATCCTGTATATAAGCATTGTGGCCCAATTGAAACAAAACACCTTTTCAACTCTATGGGGAGTAGGAGGAGTTCTTCTCTCCCTTTGTCCTTTCTTGGCCAATTTTATTCTTCTTTCTCTAGGATCAAAGAACGGAAAACAGCTTTGGATCGATCATTCCTCATTGATTGAACCAGGTTCTCTCGCAATTATTATGTTCTTGATTTTGTTCTTAATTTTCATGCCATAATCGGAATCAAAACTTGATCCAAGGGCATTAAAATTCCTTCATTCTATGGTCAGTTTGCTGGTTTGCAATAATCGTGACTTTTAGGTCGCATTTGGATGACTTAATCAATGCAATCAAAGGTTCTGATTTTGTCAATTATTTTTGAAATGCATCATGTTCTTGTATGATTTGTTCAATTAACATTTGACCACTGAAAATTAAGTAATCAAATCAATATCTTATGTTGAGCAACATGGTCAGACCAAGAAATTAAAAACGAAGAAATTGAGTTATTGATTGCTGCTTATATGCGTCAAGTGTACAGTGTGTGTGATGCATGAGTCATAGTAAAAAGGAATCTTTTGAAAGCAAAGATACGATCATACATGATTTATTTTCTCAGCAATAAAATAGTAAACTTTATCCTATCTTGGTTGAAGCTTCTATCTTAATCATATTTGGGACAGTACGTATATCAGATACAACTTACTATATAATCACTATTAAGTATTAAAAATCACGTCCAAAAAAAAAGTATTAACAATAGTACCCCAATAAAATATTGATTGGAGCCCATAACCATCAGTTACTATGACGAAGTCTAAATTCTTGTTATCGTTATCAAGTGCTATCTTACTGAGAAAGCAAGAGGTTTTGATGTCATGAAAGGCTGACTCAGTAAAATATTCTGCTGTAAAAAAGGGTATGAATTTAGCTTCAAAATATCTATGCTTAACTCATTTAATAAGAAGAGCTATTATTGATTTAGTGTTTACTTACGCTTTTTTAATATTATTTTTCTACAATATTCTTTTCTTATTCATCGTTATTCCTCTTCCATCCCCACGGCCCCTTTCCTTACCTTGCCAATTTTTTCCATGTGACTGATGAAAATTCTGATACAAGTCCTACGCACCTTCATTTTGTTATCTGCCCTTTTCTCCAGCGAAAATGTGAAATTAATCCACCAACTTTCTCTTTTAGTATTTTTCCTTTTAATTTTATTTGAAAAATAATTTAATTGAAATCTGAATATGAAATTTTTTAAAAAAATTAGATATTTTTAAAATTTCTAATATTTTTAAAAATATTTTAATACATTTATTTCATAAATTACTAAAAGTAGATACTCAAAGAAAAAAAATTAAACCTACCCAGTAAGTCCCATCAAGTTCCCTAATACTAAGTCACTAAACTCGGGCATCCTACCTAAAAAAAAAAAATAATAATATCAAGTAGAAAGACTAGCCCAACCCCCCTGCCCCCAAAAAAGGGCACAAAAACAAAAAGACAGGCAGAGAATTGAAAAAGTGCAAAATGAGAAGGGCACAATAGATGCTGCATCTTGGGCTCCATGCATATGCGCTATAGCATTAACAAATTCTCATATTTACAAAGGAAAAGAGCAAAGTAAAGAAACATCCCTCATCGCTGCAACAGCAATAAAACGTTATATATCTAAGGATTTCCTGTGAATTAAAAATATAGATAAGGTTGTTCAGATTCAAAAGCATTGGAGCTGGGTATGAATGACAAATGGGGGAAAAAAAACATGCATTAGACCATAAGTATATGACCTTATATCTAAGGATGGTTCTTTTCATGAAAGGTCAGCAAAGAAGTAGCCAAGATAGAGGCTACCATGTGCCTTTATTGCTAGCTATGATGTTTGGTCATTATTTTCTTAATATGGTAGGTAAGGTTGCTAGTAGCATAATTTCTATGGTCAGTTTGCTAGTTTACTGCAATTGTAACTTTTAGTTGCATTTGCATGAGTTAATCAATGCAATTGAAAGTTCCGATTTTGTCAATTACTTTTGAAATATATCATTTCATTTTCCTAGTATGGGTGTATTCAATTAACATTTGACCAATAAAAATTAAGTAATCAAATCAATATCTTATGTTGAGAAACATGGTCAGACCAAGAAATTAAAAACTCAGAAATTGAGAATAAAAATTGATTTCGCCAAATGATTTCAACCTTATATCTTTGAAATCGTGGCATGCTTATATATGTCAAGTACTCAAGTGCATAGTTTGTGTTGATACATATGAGTCATAATAGAAAGGAATATTTTAAAAGTAAAGATGCAATCATATATATGATTTATCTTATCATCAGCAACAAAATAATAAACTTTATCCTATCTCGGTTGGAATTGGATTGAAGCCAATAACCATCAAGTACTATGACTAAGTCTAAGCTGTGATTCTCATTTTTCAAGTGCTACCTTAATGAAAGGAAGAGGTTTTCATGCCATGGAAGGCTGACTCAGCAAAATATTCTTCAAGAGGTAGATTTATGCTAACTAGATAAGTAGTTGTAGTATTCAATTTGTTGTTGCATAAAAGTCAGTAACCATTATTCTTTTTAGAGAAAACTCTAATTTATCGCTTTTAACTTAGCGTCATTTGCACTTTAATTCTTAAACTTAAAAAATATACAACAAGGTAACTAAACTTTATAATTTGTGTAATTTAGTCTTTTCATTAAATTTTTCAATAAATGCTAATAGAATTTGTCACATTTTATAAGTGTTTTAAAAAACAAAATTTTACTAAGACATAGGTTGAAGGAGGTAAATTAAACTTTTTCTTGTAAAAAAGTTTGGTATGACATATAATCATGTGACTTGATTATAGCGATTTTCATTAATATTTGATAAAAAATAAATGAAAGGACCAAAAAGCACATTTTAAAAAGTCTATATAGAGGTTATGTTGCACATTTTTAATGTTTTAAGATCAAAGTGCACATGACTTTAAGATGGAGAGAGTTTTTTTTTTATATAGAAAAAAAAAAAGGCTCCGACTCACTAGAGGTGAGGAGCCAAACTAGCAACACAGGGAAAATAGAAAATGAAAAATACAAAAATACTAACACCAAACTTGCCAACCAAGTTAGGCACACCAACACCCACACTAACAAAACAAAAGAAACACCAAAAAATTGCACAAAAATCCTGGCCCAAAAAAATGAAAGACCACCACGAAAACAGACATATGCAAGAATCAATATAGGCAAGCCAAAACACCACCCAAAAGCACCACACAACCCTAGCTCACCCACAAATCCCCAACCAAGTAGCCAAACCATGAAAACCTCAAACAAAAGTATCTCCTTTGATCTTTCTTCGACGTCCACTTTTCCTTAGTAGGGAGAAGTCTTGACACTCTTTAATTTTAAATAAGGCATCAATCATGGTCAATTCATTATTTACCTTGAGTCCCAAGGCCTTTCTAGTATTCCACGACTTTTGCGCTTCCATTGGTTCCTCTTCAAACGGTAGCACAATTTTGATAGTGCCACTCTGGAAGTTTGAACCTGATTCAACCACTGGATTTTGGGGAACCTTTTCTACTATATCAAGGGAAGAAACATGGGCACACTAAAGTTGTATTCCACTGCTGATTCAATGCCACACTGAAGATGAAAAGAGTAAGTTAGTAGGGGTGTGCATGGGTACAGGTTTACCTGTGAACCTGAATGACCCAATTTTACCCGCACACAAAAATCTAGCTGGGTTCGAGTAATCGAGTCCGTTTGGGTAAAATCCTATTAACTTGTCCAATCTTCGGTTTAGGTAACGAGTTTAAAAATTAAACCCGTTACCCAACCCGGTGACTTGAACCCCCACTTTCCCTTTTTTTCCCCCTTTAAAGTCTAAATCCCACTTACTCTCACTTTGACTTTCTCATCCATTACTCTCACTCTCACCCTAAAATCTAAATCCTTAATTCCCTTTATTTCATGTAGCCACCGCTCCCTTTCCCCTCTATCCTCCCTTCCCCTCTTCGGTCTTCCCTCTCCCTTGGTCCCTCCGTCGCATCCTACCCCTATTATCGCTGGCCCACTGCACTCTACAAAAGGAAGTCGCCATCCCTTGCATGAACTCACAGAGGAAGGTGCCGCCACCACCAAGAAGGAAGCCATCGCCACGAAGCTCTCCCTCGAAGCCTCCTCCACAGCCACGAAGAAGCTGTCACTCGAAGCCTCCGCCGCCACTATTTTCATTGCAAGAAGGCAGCACCGTGAGAAGACCATCGTCGCCATGAGAAGGCCACCGCCATCGCACAAACTCTCAGATCTGGTGGTCTCTACATCGCTGCCACAAAGATGGCCTTGCCGGTCGTCACGAGAAGCTTTGTCTAGCCATTGATTTGGCTCCTCTGCCACCACGCACAAGACACACGTACACATAGAGACAGAGAAAGAAAGAGGCCGCCACACCGCGAGATATATGGATGCCGTCTCACTATCAGCCGCAAAAGGTAAGGTCTGGTGGTGGTGGTATTGTTGTTGCTGTTGTTGTTGTTTTGTTATTGTTATTATTGTTGTTGTTATTGTTGTTGTTGTTGCCGTTGTTGTTGTTGATGATGATGATGAAAATAAATGGCCTTCAAGCTTTGTATTTTTCCATTTTTTTTAGAATTTATAAACTTTCAATTAGTTAACTTGTTGGAATGAAGTTTAAGATTTGAGTTTAGTTATATTTTGTTGATGGCATTTGGTTGAAAATTGAAATCAGTTTTCTAGATCTGAGATCTGAGATGGGGTAAATATGGATTGTATTTTTTCTTCTTTTAACAACCGAATTTAGATTTGGTTTGATTCGGGTTAGTAACAAAATTTTCAAAGCCCCAACCTAACCCAACCCGATCTCATTTAATTAAATTGGATATTTTTTACCCTCAAACTCGACCAGTGCACACGCTTATAAATTAGAGTTTTCCCTTCTTTTTATATGTTATATTTTTATACCAAATATAAAGGATTTTATTATACAACATTATTATTAATTTCATAAAATCAAAGCATTTTATAAAAATGTTATTTTATAAATTGGATTTTGAAAGAATATCCATCTTGATTTTCCAAATAATTAAAATAATTGTGCACAAATAATGATAGTATCATCTGCATCATAATAAATCATCTCAAGTAAGATTTTTAAGTAACAAGAATCATATAAAGAAACAAATTCTTCGTATTCTCATTTATTGACTTTCTACTTTCTACATATCCATTTGAATTGAGTGAGAAATAACGCAGAGGCAAAGTTAATTGAAAAGGTTATATTTTTCAACTTATAAAAATACATTAAAATAACTTTTTTGGATTTAAGGTTCTTAAATTTTTTGAAGGAAATACTTATTTAATTGTCTTAACTTTTTATATAGGTTTTTCATTAAAAAATGTAACTTTTTAAAATATTCAAACAAAAGCGGCTATAATTTCTACCAAAAAACAGGTCTATAATTCATTTATGATTTAATTACTACATGTTTTGCAAAATTCAACTGATACGTGACCAGGATTTCTCTAAGAAAGCGACATGCAGACTCAGTCACAGTGGCTTAGCTTTCTTGTGCTGCTAGGTTACTCCTTTTCCCTGGAATTTAGTTTGAATGAAATATATTGAAATAGGAATGAAATGTAAAACACAAAATTGCAAGGGCAAAGTCAAACAAACCTTCAAAATCTTTGAATTGCTATAAATTGATGCATTCCCTTGTCGTAAAGTGTGTGCATTTTCCACGCAAAGGAAAAAAAAAAAAAAAAAGAAAACGGTGTGTGCATTTCCTTCATCAAGCTCTCTAGTTAATTAGAGCATAATACTTCTCCTCTATTCAATTCATCTTGCTCATTTGCCACTAATGGAGGGCTCCAAAAATGAAGTACCGTAATAATTAACTGAACTCTAACTCTTTGCTTAGATGATAAAAGAAAATAGAAAGAAAGAAAATAGAGAGAAGAGAAAATAAAAAAAAAAGTTTATTCTCTTTCCTATTGTTTGGATGAAGAGAAAATAAAGAGAAAGAAAATGAGAAAATTTTTTGCTCTTGCTTGGTTGAAGAGAAAAATGAGAAGAAAGAAAATGTATTTATATTAAATTACTTTTTTATCTTATACAATATAATATAAATATTTTCTTACATTTTATATATGAGATATAAATAGTAATTTTGTATAAAATTTCTCTCTCACTTTAGCTTTCTCACCTATTGTGAGGAGAAATATTTTTTGTGGGCCTCACCACTAATATTTTCTTTCTCTCCTATTTTCTTTTCATATACAAGCAAAAGAAAACTTCAAAATCTCTCTATTTTCTTTCTATCTACTTCTTTTTCTTCCTTTTCTCTTGAAACAAATAAACGGTAAAATATTAGCTAGTCAGGCTTTCCACTATGATCCACAAAAACTAAGTACCATATACATTTTTAATTCCTCAAAATTTCAAAATTAATTATATTATATTTTAGACCAGGTTTGCCACTCTTAATCTTCAACTTTTATTTAATTGGTTTTTCTTATTCACACATTGAAGAAACCGTAAGGAGATTTTTCAAAACATATACATCATCCATGGAGAAGTTTTGTTTTTTTCTTCTATTTTGAAAATCAAAATATCAATGAAGAAGCACAAATCCCACATACCGCAGGCCACGAATATTACAACATATTGGGCCATGTTGGCTACAATATTTAATTCCGCGACATATCCAGTCCGTTGGGGCATACTTAATTCGGTAGCCTCTTTTACTTTTGGGTCATGAGTCTTCCTAAATGATGTTTTTACAGACTGGGAAGGAGAATTTTGGGAGTGGGAGAGGCCCTATATGTCTACTGTCTGAGATCCACTACCTTGTTGCTTTAGGCTGGCTTCGGAGTTGTGTAGGCCTTGGGCCTTTTCAATAAAACATCATTCCACCTAAAAAAGTACAAATGCGCGAGGCTTAGCTCAAAAAAGCGAAAATGGATTAAAAATTATTTTGGATTTAGGAAAAATAGGTAATATATATATGATAATTATATACATTAGTGTGACCAAAATTATGATTAAGCACTAAGAGAGCTTTACTCTCATCATAAGACAACTCAATTTAAGCTAAACTTGTTTGAATTTAATAGACTTCAAATAGGAGTAGTTTATTCCTCTATCTTTTATGCTCTTTCTGCAAAAACATCTTTCAACGTTAGTTGAGAAGGCAGAAAAAGCATTTTGACAATCATGCTACACGGCCCGAAGCCTTTCCCGAATTTGCTTCACCCGACACAATTGGCAAATCCTTTGCATAGACATGCGCATAATTCTTTAACTTACAACACAATTTGCTAAACTAAGCTCCAAAAGTTAAGCATTGCGCAAGTGTATTTTGTATGCAATAGAGAAAGCAAAGATCAAATTTGCTCGCTCCTGCTTATGAGATCTAAGATTGCATTTGCTTTCCTTTGTGCTCTATTTGTTCCACTTTGTTTCATCTGAATTAAATGCTCATACACTCCAAACTGAAGTGCTGCCAGTATAAAGTAGTTATTTGAACACAGCTCTAGAAGAACAGAAGCTGCACATTCCTTGTTCTTGGGGATTCCTTCCCTGATGAACCCAAAAAGAGTTTCAATGAATAATAGCTGAACAATCTCTTGCGGAGTAATAGAATGGAGAGTGCCTCGTCAATCATGTTCAAGTTTGTGTCCTTGAGCAATTGAGGTAATGGTGTAACAATGCCAGCACTAATGGCCCTACCTTTATTTGCATGGTTAAGAAGCAAGTTAAAGAGTGCTGTAACTGCGTCTTTCTTCCCTCTAACTGTCCCATTTTGCACTAAACTTACCAAAGGGGGAATCCCATTTGATAGACCCACAATCTCTTTATTCTGATCAGTCATCACAGCATGCTCTTGTATGTTTAAACCTGGATAGGACAAGATTTGCACCAAGGGTAGTATTCCTCGATCCATCCTCAGCAACAAAAATCCTGCTCTCAGGAATTTGCTTTGATACCATATATATCTTTTCCACTGCGTTTCTCTACTCTCCTAAATGAATGGATGATAGGCTCTCCCTAGGAAGCACAAATATAGACATGGATACTTGACATGACATATAAACAAATATGGATACAGAGACACATTAAATTCATAAAATTATATCACACACACACACACATAGATATATATATATATATATATATATATATATATATATATATATATTAAAAATTTAAGAAAAATTTATAATTCATAATATCATATAACAATATTTTTAGATATTTATAAATATTAAACTATCAATTTTTATCACTTTCTAAACTTCTCATAAAAAAATAGAGTATTCTTAATATATATCATGTATACTTCCTATACTCTTTCAAAAAATATGGGCATTATTTCTATTGATATCTCAAAAATAAAAAATCCTAAATAAACTTAGAATTTTGGGTCTATAATTTTTTTTTTATCCATCAAATAATTGAAAAGTACGAGGTCATGTTCTGACCATATTTGAGCTGTGTCCAATGCGTATCTAAACCATATTTGACATGTGTTCGAACTATGTTTGACGCATGCCCAAACTAATAAATAATTTTTTTTTTAAATAAGATACGTAAGATAACATATCAAACAAATATCGAATTGATTTCCAATGCACATCAATATCCCACTTGTATCGAATACATGAATACAAAAGAGTGATTATAATATTTAAATTTTTTGTATAATTGAAAAAGTTAAAAATTAATTTTTTTGATAAGTTACTTTTTTTAACTTTTATTAAAAAGTTAAAAATAAATTTTTTAAAATTCTGATTATTTTAAAAATTGTCAAGAGAAGTACTTTTTTTAGTTAAAAAATTAAGTTTAAAAGGCAATTGTTTTATTAAAAAAATTTGAAACAAACAGACTCAAAGTCTTTTGACCCTTAACTTATTAATCTCTAAATCAACGGTTAAAATTATCTATTGAATCCATAAACCTGAGGACAAGATGCATTGCATGTGGCAGTGGTGCCACTAGGTTTTTCATTATTTATTTATTTTATCCTTTTGGGGTCTGACATAATAACAGGTCTATTCTATGTCGAGGAGTGTTATTTGTACCACTCTTTATTGTGGACATCCAGACACCCAGAGACAAAGATTAGAAAAAAAAATTATAAAAGAAAAAAGAAAAGTGAAAAAGCAAGAGGAGAGAGGAGAGAGATAGATACAAGGTGTCAAAGTATGTCAATTGGTAGTATGTACAAAAAATATTTCTCTTCTATGTCACCACAAAAGGGCGAAAAGCAAAGAGATTGGCTGATTTCTTTTTGTCTTTTGGGTCTCGGTATTTTTTGGGTCTCGGATGCTGAGGAAATGAAGCATGCAAGCAGAATTTTAAATGGTTAAGTAAACAAAAGCCCAAGTCAACTGCAGTTGTTGGATTTGGGCATGGGTGCAAATTTTAAGTAAGACAAATTTTATGAGCTAGGAGGGGTTCTATTTCTTTGGGCTGTAAACAAACCCAACTGGTTCGACTAAGGTTTAGCCTAACAAAGACGAAACAGGTCTTGTTGACAAAACAAAAAAAGGTGGAACGGATTTAATTAAGATCTAAAAAGAAGAAACGGGCTGGTACGAATCAGTTGGGCACCCAAAGTGGATATTTTGGTCCACCAATGTTATTTGCATTTCTCAGTTTCAATATGCATGGGTTGACCAAAATAGAGAAATATGGGTAGGGCTTGTGATCAAGACTTTCCAGATTGGGGATCACGTAGGGAACGCCAATAGGGCAATGCGAGGGCAAGTGGCGCCCTGTCCGGAGAAATTATGGTACGCTCCATGAGCGTCATGTAGGATCATATTTATTCCAATCATAACATGATAATTCAGTTACATATCATGATCGAGTTTACCATTAATTTGTATATTTATTACTTTTTATATTTTAAAAATTAAAAAAATAGAATTTAGGTATAAATATACAAGTTATTAATGGACCCCATCATGATATGTAGTTGAATTATCATAATATGATTGGAGTGAGTATAATTTTATATGACATTCCAAAAACATGCAATAATTTTTTTGCTCTCTCCCCCTCTCTTTAATTTCTCTCATCCCTCTTTATCTTTCTTTTCAACAAACTTTGCCTCTTTCCTTTCTTAAAAGATGAATTGACTCATATAGATAGTTCATCCATGAATGGCTGTTTTCTCATGAGCCTTTCTCCTTCTAGATAGGTTTTCTTCTTCTTCTAGGTAGGTTTGCCTTTTTCCTTTCTTGAAGGATGAGTTGGCTCATGGGACAGTTGATCCCCTCTATAGTTGTTTTCTCGTGATTCTCCCTTCATCTTCTTCTTCACCTTTCCATTATATGATGTTGTGTTTGATATCATGCAATTTTTTTGTTTTTGGCAAGATATATACATCATGAGAATGGGTGTTCGGGTTCTTGCAATTGTAGATATAAATCTTGAATATGAATATTATACTTGTGTTAGATGATAGATCAATAGCCTGTACTAGCTAGTGGATGTATGTTGGATTTTTTCCTCCTAAGGTAAAAGGTATATTTCTATAATATTTAGTTGTGTTTTTAAGGCTTTGGTTGAAATGAGTTGTACCAAAGAGTTGGTTATTGGTGTGTTGATGTGGACTGACTTGAATACTTTGTATGCGGTGTATATGTAATTGTGATGTTTTGTCTGCCCATAGAGCTTGATTAAAAGTTAATTTAGAACTACGATATGAGATCTGGCGAACTAAGAAATGGGTTTCTTCGAGTCAAGGCTGCTTGTCCCTTGCATGTGATTAAACAAAACAATTGATACCTCTGTAGCTAGCCAGATAATAGAAAGATGAAATAACATAAAGATGTCTATATCCCCGTCCACCATTCCATATCCCACCAAAAGTGCGACCATTATGTGGACATGTTTCATTCACATGGAGAGCCTTAAGAACTATCTCTCTGCATTCATCGAAGTTGGAGCCAAAATTAGGAGCAAAGGCCTTATGCTCTGCTCCTGAATATGTGTAGACACTTTGAAGAAAAATTGATGCTGATGATGATGATGATGATGATGATAATAATAATAATAAGCCTTGTTACTGGCATACTATATTTTCGGGGAAAAAAAAAAGAATATAAAAATTCTACTTGAAATTGGGATACTTTAAACTTTGTTTCCTTTATTAGACTCCAAATGCACAAATAATAAAGGGGGAATTCAGCATCAAAGCAGCATCCTGTGTGTATAGAAATTAAGAGCTATACGCTTACCATGAAAGCCAGCCAAAATGCAAGGGCTAGTAAAATTGTCAGTGGCCTTCAAAATCTCAGCACGAGCTGCTTCCCTACCATAGCGCAAGCAACTGAAGGAAAGATGTTAAGTCCAGTATATTAGGCATGGCATGGGTCAAGAATAAAAGAATATATGTTTCTACCTTTATCTATATAGACCTCAAATCAAAGTGGCGATCGATTTATTCTCAGAAATTATGTCCATCAATTTATGCTCACAATAATAGCCTCTATATATCTCAGCATCTAACACTGGCGTATCAAGAATAAGAAAGGAAACGTGTGAACATGGAAGTTATAATTCTTTCCTAGGATATAGATTACTTTTGGTTTCAAATGAGAATATATTTTGATCAATCAATCCCACCGACCAGATGTCACGGGAGTCATTTTGCAGAGGACTTCGCTTTGTGGTCTAGCTTTTGTATTTTTGACTTGTTTGTTTTAGGAAGCACCAAAACCAATTTTTTATGGTACCGTACTTAGTGGTGCTTTTATTATTAAAAAAAAAAAAAAAGGGGAGAGAGATAGGAAGACGGGGAAGCGTGGGTGTGGAGTAATATATAGTGCGGTATGACGGTTGCATCTTTTTAATAAGAGTAGAATAGAAGTATATGTAGGCTTTTTGACCAAAACGTGGTGCTTTTACAAAATAATTACTAAACTATAGCTGTTTAGAAAGTATTTCACTGTCTATTGTTGTTTTTGACAGGGTGGAGAGCTTGGCGCAAGATCAATATGCGTCAACAATACACCACTCTATTTGACATGACAAAAGGCTGAATGACGTGACCGAAAATGAAGAAGGTGGCGTTCAATGGAGGGGCGCCACCAATTTGGCACAGAGTGGAGTAGCACCATCCAGCACTGGGCGGGCGTCACCAGTGACACGTGGCACCACATGGAGATGCAACAACTTCTCGCTTAAAATCCCACCCCCCCTCTTCCCTTACGCATTCAGTGTCAAGTGTCAAATATTGCTTTTGATGTGTTTTAAATTTTAACTTATGTATGAAACTCTCATTTGAAATTTTTATTTCTTTTTTATTGTGAAATGTGTGTTTCTTGCATTGTCAACAATGATACATCTTCTGGCCCAGGATGAATGACACGTGATGAAGAAGAGCTAGATGTCATTTGTAAAAAAAAAATATATTAATTATTAAACTTTTAAAATACTACAGGATGGTACATGTCATTACTCATAAAATGTTACTCAAATTATGTTTGGTCTAATATATAAAAAAATAAACATATCTTTAAATAAAAAAATAAACATACAGAACACTAAACATATAGATAAATAGACTTTTTTTAACACAATAATTTTTTAATACATTAACTCATGACAAAAATTAAATACATTCAATAATATTAAATACTTCGCGACAATTTTAATTTTTTTTATACAGCCTAGTATCTCTAATAAAAAAAGAATAAGATTACAAATATTCTAATACAAAAATGAACTATGAGTTATTATAATTTTTTTTAAAAAAATTATTAAAATAAATTAATCAAAGTCTAATATTCTTAAAAAAAAAATTGATAGTATTATTTTACTTATGGATTGAAAATGAATTAATTAAAAATTATAAATAATAAATAAAATTTAAATTACCTTTGTAGAGATGATTGATTTGAACAAAATAATCAAATAAATTATAGAGCAAAACTATATATTTGCACTGAAAAAATTAACACTTGAAAAAGCAAAATGACAAAAGGAAGGTGTAGGACGGTGAAGGGGGTGCACGGAGGAAAGGAAGCAGGAAGCAGAATGACAAAATTCAAAGGGCACCGTATGGGGGTGAAGGGTGAAGGGAGGAAAGGAAGAAGCGGGCGAAGTTTGGTGGCGCATCTTCATGTAGCGCCATCCATGGGCCAGGCCACGTAGCAGCTCCCCTGCGGTGGCGCAAGGTGGAGGGGCGCCATGCATCCGTGCTCGCTCGTCACATCACCTGCAAATGTCAGAGATTCCCTCACGTCTACGGTAGCGCAAGTTCGAGAAGAAGCCATTCGTTTGTCATGAAAGATTCCACTGTTGGCGTGGATTGAACCTGCGCCATCATAAACGACAACCCCAAACTACCCCAGACATGCAAATTGTTTCAAATCTACTACAATCTGGTAAATAGTTCATAAAAGTGGCATAATTGGGTCAAAAAGCCAGTATATATAAATGAGTTAACGTTACTTAAACTAAAATTGTTTTGGTTTCTATATTGATTTATTTTTATTTATTATTAAATAGTATGTGGAGTCTAGATAAATAGAATTTATATTCCATCCAATAATAGATAAAAGTAAATTATCATAAAAATTGAAAAAATTTTAATTCAAATAATAATTTTTTAGATAAAAAAAAACTATTCTTGATAGTTTCAAAGAAGAACCTATCATTTCTAACCATTCATGAAAACAATATATATTATGTAGGCTATTGGGAAGCCGGTGCAGGTGTTTTTGTCTTCAGCTAAAGCCACTAATTGTTATAAATTTTACATATAAATTTTATTTGAGATTGATTTTAATGCATTGATAATATAAAATATTTTTATACTATTATTTAATTATGTAATTTTATTTATAAAATTTTTAAGATAGTGAATAATTAAGTCAAATATTTTTATTGATATAATAATATATATATTTAAATATTTATATAAAATTTATTTATATTTATAATATATTAAAATTAAATTTATTTATTTTTATATAATTTATTAATAAATTTAATTTACAATTTTTTATTATTACTTTTTACTTTCAAACCTTTAGCTGAAAGCGGAAACACGTGCACCGGTCCGCTAGCGGAGCCGACATATATAATATTTTTTTTTCCCGAAATTCTAATCCCAGAGCACATTTATTAAAATTCGCTCCCAGCTTTATGCTGCTTTCGTGAGTTGTGTTGCTGGAATCATCGCCTTCGGAATTATCATTCAGCCCTTTTTTTTCTTTTTTTTTTTTTATCCCTTAACAGTGTGTTGTAGAATTAAGAATAGAAAACTTTTGCTCTTCTTAGGGATTTTGCTAACTAACGGTTTAGAGTAAAAATAATAAAATTTTTATTGGAGTGTAATTTTTAAGTTTTTAATACATAAAGTATTTAAAAAATTTATAAATTTGCCACTTATAATTCCTTGATCAGTATCTTTAGGGTACTGGTTGGATAAATTCCTTTTATTTTTCAATCAAGAACATTTTAATCTTAATTTTTTAACCAGTACGGCCTGTTAAAAAGCCCGAGGTTTAATTATTTAACAAATATTAATGGGGGGCATTCCGGCACGAGATTATTGACTCATGACTGCAACGACCTTTTGTCTTTGGGATGGGATAATGGGGTACACGTTGTGAGCGTCCGGGGAAAATCTGTGGGTCCCCCAACTTGGGTCACCATCGTCGTACGTAAGTGATAAAGATGGCATTATAAAGTCTAAACTTAGAAATTTTATTTTTTTTAATTGAAACCTTTTTCTTTAATCTTTAACAAATGTCTTTTAGAGTATTAGTTAAAAAACCCTTACAACATTAGTAGTCTTTGAAATTTTTGTTCACAGACAAATCAGTAAAGCAAAACAAAGATGATTTATGAAGTATGTAATCAGCTGTCTAAACTCCCAAATAGGCTTAATTTGTATTTTTCTAATCTGGAAATAGGATGAATTTGTTTAAAGAAAATGATTAATTACTTCAAAATAAACTGCGGAGTGCTAGGTACAAGCAGCGAGCTTATGTCTAATCGTTTAAATTTTTTAGCTCTTTAAATTCATTTATCTCTGTAATTTAGCTCTTTAAATTCATTTATCTCTGTAAGTCATTTAAAGTAAATTTTTTTCAAAAAAATCAGTATCGGAAATATTTGCTGTCGCTTCCTCGGTAGGTAACCTCTCTGCAATAATAATAATAATAATAATAATAATAATAATAGTAATAGTAATAATAATAATAATAATAAACGGCAGAGTAGATTCAATTCAGTATAGGGACGACGAGAGACGGCGAATCCGTTTGGTCTGTTGTTGTCTACGGACAGGAGAAAAGCAAGTGGGGAGTGAGTCCCTGAATCCCATTGATCTCACCTATGAAAATGCATGTGCACATTCTAATTTTCCGTATTACTATTTATAAAAACTTGTAAATAAAATAAAATTAGCTATCTGTATTTTTATTTCATTACTTTTAAAACTGTTTTTGAGTTATAATCTGTCTAATATTAATAGGTAAATATTTTAAAATTTTAAAAATAATTTTTTTCTTTCATCTCTCATCAGCAAACACATACACAAAAAATATATGCACAATTCATAAATTAAAAATTATAAAAATTTATAAAATTTAAGGCGAGCTGCACATTCCTTTTTCTCGGTGGTCACTCTTTCTTGGATGAACTCAAGAAGAGTTTCAATTAAGGAGATCTGTGTCAAGTCTCTTGCCGTGCTTCTGAATTTGATACAAAAACTAGTAGAATGAAGCAGGCTTCATCAATCAAGTCCATGTTTATCTCCTTAATCAAGTAAGTGTGTCAGAATGGCATCGCCTATAGCCCTACATTACTTTATTTACATGGATGGTTCATGGTTGAAAGAAAGTCAAGAGAGTTGTGGCATTGTCTTTGTATCTAGAGGGCGGTCCCATAAAACTTCCATTAGACCGCCACTGATTAAATAAGCTCATTCTTTGTGTTCAGGTTCCAATCAAATCACTAGTTGTTTTAATATAACAAATATCATATTACTATTACGTTAATTAAATTACTCTATAATGCGTTGTAAATTTTGGAATCAAATGATTCGTGTAAACGAGGCAATAATGTCCATCATAACTATATTGTAAAATTATAAATAATAGAAACGATAACAATGATGGTTCCAAGTAGAGGGTGTATTTGTTTCAACTTAAAAATTGACTTCTATGATTTTGTCTTTTTCTTCGAAGTGTGTTTTTTTTTTTTCAGTTTATAAAAATACTAAAACAAAACTTTTAAACCTAAAACTTTTAGTTTTTCTAAAAAAAATACTTATTGATACATCTCAAATTTTTTTATACATGTTTTATTTCTAAACTTAAGAGGGTAATTTTGCTCTTAAAAAAACTCAAACAAACATGTATATAAATCATTTTGTGACTTGTTATGCACAAATGTCGCTCAAGATGAATGCCAAAAGAATTTATGTCATTAATGAATACGTAAATAGAATGTTTAGTTGAGAATTTATTTCAAAATTCAACGTTCACGTCATCTGTAAGAAATCAAATTAATGTGTCAAGTAAAAAAAAGAAGAGAAGGAAAAGAAGACAGTGGGGGAAGAGAACTTTGTTGTCAAGTGGTTCAAGGAAGCTCCTCCTGGCACGCATGTGCCCATTTCCGAGAGATAATTTGATTTAAGTTGTTTGGAATAGCGATGACTGGTCTTACTTTTGCTTTGGTTTGTTTTGTTTTTCTCGTCTGCTTGGAAATGATTCTTTTACCAATAAATATATAGACATTATAAATAATAGTATATTATAATATAGGTGTTAATAAATATCAAGATACAAAATAGGTATATTACATAATTATATGATCAAGATATTATATATAGTATTAAATTGTGATATTCCAGCACTAAAAGCAGGAAAAAAAAAAAAAGAAAACCGTGCAAATTCACTTACAAAATTACTTGGGCGAAAGGAAAGATATTACTTACTAGGGTAAAATCTAGAATCATCCTACTTGCACTATAAATCTCTACTCACCCCCTCGCTGCTAAGCGTTCAGTCATCAAGCTCTGATTAATTAGACCTTGGTACTTCTCCTCTATTCAGTGCCTCTTGTTCATTTATCATCTACCAATTACCATGTCAATGGGGGGCTCCAAAAATCCTACCACAAAAGATATTTTCTGCCCCAAAAACCACCAGCACGATGCTGCGTCTCATACTGAAACTTCAAGCACGCAGCAGCATCCAGTAACCTTGCCTACCACTAAAGGTGCGTTATGGCCACGATCTGCAGGCAATCCTTCTAGGGCTTCCGATGCCTCAACCTCTACCTCTATTAATGGAACAAAATTACCCACTATAATGGGTGTTTTTGGCCGAAGATCAGGGCGGGGCACAAATCCACACCCTCCCAGCAATTAGTTTCGTATCCTCCTCATCCGTTACATCTCATCCACCTTCTCAACAATCACCGTCGTCCTCGCCACTTAAAACGTACTCTCTCTCTCTCTCTCTCCCTCTCTTTCTTTTCTTTTAATTTCCATATGCAGAATTATGTATTAGATCTAGTTTTGAAGCAGATCTGGAATTATGTATGAGAAGGTGCCACAGTACTTTTTTTTCAAAAAAAATAAAATCAATATGCATTATGTATGATCTAGCTATGAAAAATACCAGGAATTTGCTAATTATTATATGCGCTATACATTTTGCTTTTGTATCTTTTTCTTCTTCTTTTCTCTCTTTCTCCCTCTCTTTCCGCATCTTCTCTCCCTTCTCAATCTTCTTCTCCTCCTCCTTCTTCTTCCCTCTCTTTCTCCCTCTACCCGCCTCTATCTTCTCTCTCTCAATCTTCGTCTCTCTCTCTCTCTCTCTCTCTCTCTCTCTCTCTCTCTCTCTCTCCCCCATATCTTCCCTCTCTCCTCTGTTCTATCTTCTTCTTCTCTCTTTCCTCCTCATCTTCTTTCTTGCTCATCTAGTCCTTCTTCTTCTTCTTCCTCTCTCTCTCTCTCCCCTCTATCTCCTCTCTCTCTCTCTCTCTCTCTCTCACTCACTCTCTTTCTCACTCTCATATGGTCTATCTTCTACTTCTCTCTCTCCTCCTCCTCCTCCTCCTCCTCCTCCTCCTCTTCTTCTTCTTCTTCATCATCATCATTGGGTCTCATTCGATCTCAATTACCATGCTTTATTATTTTTTTTTTGGTTCATTTTGGCCTTAATTTCTTGTCCCTCACTCGGTCCATGGGTGCTGACTGTGGATTATATGTTCGCCGGCGGCCATGGGTGAGGACTGAGCAGAGAGGAGAGAGAAGGTTGTTTAATAAATCTCCGAATTGAGATGGCAACGAGTGGAACCTTTCCAATCGGTGACTTTACCCTGGACCCATTCTTAATATGATGATTTATGAGTTATGAGTGGACAAACGTCCAATCTTAGGAAACAGTTTGTGCATATCCAGATCCAGTAAGTTGCTGAGAAAAAGTGCAGAGTTTGGTTGAGGTTGACTTAGCCAAAAAAGGCCAAATCATTAAGATTCCTTAGTACGTTTACTGCGCTGACAAAAGGCCCCACGCGTTTAAGAGCTGTTAGAATAGGAAAATATAGTAGAAAAAATAAATTAAGATTATGATTCTCAGATCCCAACAGAATAACTGTGGTACGTAGTAGGTACACTTGTACAAGATGTATGCGGCCGCCAACCTGACGTATGCCATCCGTGACGTGGTGATAACAAATTATGGCGTAAGCCAGTAATATATTTATATGATTTTCTGAATACTTCCTCCACTTCTATTTATGAATTACGAGTGGATAAATTAAACTGGACGTCGGATCTTGGGAAATTTCTTTCAGGAAAAAATCATTGTGAGTCGGATTGCTTTAAGTGTAATTGAATAATATGAGTATGAGTGATATATTATCCAAGGAATGAAAATTATTCTCTCTTTTTTTTTTCAGTTTTATTATAGCCAAATCCGATCGTACGAAAAGCAGTTAAATAGGAGAAAAATAGTATAATATAATTAATTATGATATGATAATCTGATCGCTAGCGAATATGTTTGTTTTGTATATGATTAAGACATGTGGTCCCAACTTGTCGTATTAAGTTGACAAAATTCCGTTAGTGGTTGCTTTCGTTCGTTGAAAATATAGACTTGTAAGATAATATAAAAAAACACATGGGCACTTTTATCTGAACAACTACTATTTCTAGCTTTAACCAGTCTTTCCGTTATGCCACTATGGTCACCGACTAGCGAGTGCCATTGTAGAAGCCGTCACTAAAGTGTAGCCTTTGATATCCGGTTCAAAAAGTATAGCCTTTGATATACTATTAAATTAATATTTATAGTTAAAAATAATTACTAAAAATTTGTTTTGAAAAATATGCTGTACTGTACATTGTCTATTTTAATTTATCTATTAATTTAAATAATTTGATATATTCTTAAATTAATATATTTAAATACATATTTAGATACATTAATTTAAAAATATATCAAATTATCTAAATTAATGAATAAATTAAAAGGAGTAGTAGATAATAACAAAATTGCATCATCGCCCATCAAGATTACTATCTTCCTCTCTTCCTTTTTACCATAAAATCCGCGGCTCAAAAACCATCTTGTTACCCTTGTTTCCCTCCGTTGTCCACTTCATCGATACTACTCACCACTGAATGTGATCATGAAATCCGTTTTTATTTACTCCATAGCCAACTAAAAGAAAATTATCTGAGTTAAAGTCATGCATCAGGAAAAAGTATAGATGAATGGTACAAATTTATATAAGCTGTGGCCTATGCGTAAAAGGATGAGAAAAAAGAGAGTTCAATGTATCAGAAAATTTGTGGTGGATCGCTCAACATGAATGCCTCATCAATTTTAATGAATTTTAACGTTGATTCAGATGTGTTACAAATAAAGTGGGTAAAAAAAATCAATTTAGTTTTCATACATTATCAATATAAAAAATCTTATACTTACATTTAATTATGTAATATTTTACTAATAAAAATATTTAATTCAATTGTCTACTATTTAAAAATTAAAAAAAAAGTGATTGAATAAGAATGTAACCTTTTTTACATTCACATTGTAAACAAATAATCAAATAATAATAAGGATCGAGTGACATTGTACGTGGCCGACAGCTAGCAGTGGAGTTTTCCAGAAGAAAATAATATAATATCTGTATACAATTCCCAAAACGAAGGACCGTAATATATTTTTAGTGGTTGCAAATATGGAAATGTGCATTATGCATTAATGTATCTTGAATAAGTCAAAGTGCTTGGATCACAAATAGTAAGGGGAACAAATATGCTCAAAACACCACGGTATAATTAAAATTTAGTAACATTTGAAAACTATTACTAAAATATACAAAAATATAGTTAAAACTCTTTAATAACATAACCTATATAATTTTCATTACAAAAACTATATATTATACTTATAAAAATGCTATTAAAAAAATCTTAGCAACACTTTTAAAATGTTGTTAATAAGTTTTAACAACAATTCTCATTAGAAAATGTTATTGAAAACTAAATATGTAAAGATAAAAGAAAAAGAAAATCATATTACATAAGCATTCACACTTAGCAGAGAACATATTACCACTTGATAGGGAATTGATTTTAAACCTTGCCTACGTACCTTGAATAATTCAAAGAGGTGCGATCACAGGTGGTAATTAAGGGGAATAAATATTTTCAAAAGATAAAGGAAAAGAAAATTCATAACATGTGAGCATTCACACTTAGCAGAGAGCATATTACCTTTTTTTTTTTTTTGACGAGGAGAGCATATTACTACTTGATATTGGAAAGATAGTAGGGGATTGATATTAAATCTTGCGTGCCTCTTTTTATTTAAGTTTGAATAATTATAAATTAAAATAAGATTTTATAATTCATTGAAAGCAAATCAAATAATGATGCGTACCGACGTTCAAGGGTTTTGTAGCCTCACCGAAGAAAGTAACCAAAGAACGTTAAAAGACGTAATTTCTAGATACAACTACTCCATGAAACAGTATTGTGTATGTGCATTAATTATACAAACTTCTCTCAATACCAAGAAAAATCCAAAGGAAAAGACCAAGGCCACAATTAATACCGTAATATTATATTCCAAGAAGAATTTTGTGTAATACCAAAGGAAAAGACCAAAGAAAAGGAAATTAATGTACAAAGTTAAGATACATCTTCTCTCAATACCAAGAAAAACCCAAAGTATCATAGAGCACTTGTTTGACCATGGCCACAATTAATAATATCGTAATATACCAAGAAGAAGTTTGTGTAATACCAAAGGAAAAGACCAAAGTAAAGGAAATTACAAAGTAAAGAAACGTCCCTCATTGCTGCAATAGCAATAAAACATTATATAGATAAGGTAGGGGGGTTGATGATTCAAAAGCATTGGACCTGGGTATGAATAACAACTGAAAAAAAAAAGTATTAGACCATAAGTATTTGACTTTATATCTATGGATGGTTCTTTTTATGAATGGCCAACAAAGAGGTGGCCAAGATAGAGGCTACCATGATGTTTGGTCATTATTTTTCTAGTATGATAGATGAGGTTGCTAGTAGCATAATTTCTATGGTCAGCTTGCTAGCTTACAATAATTGTAACTTTTAGGTCGCATCTGGATGAGTTAATCAACGCAATTAAAGGTTCTGATTTTGTCAATTATTTTTGGAATGTATCATTTTCTTGTATGGTTATTGTTTGTTCAATTAACATTTGACCAATGAAAATTAAGAAATCAAATCAATATCTTATGTTGAGAAACATGGTCAGACCAAGAACTAAAAAACGAAGAAATTGAGATATTGACCATGTTTCTCGATCTGACCATCGTAGCAATTGCCGCTTATATGTGTCAAGTGTACAGTGTGTGTGATGCATGAATGATAATAAAAACGAATCCTTTGAAAGTAAAGACACGATCATATATGATTTATTTTATCAGCATTAAAATTATAAACTTTATCCTATCCTGGTTGAAGCTTCAGAAATATGCTCTAATATCTTAATCATATTTGGGACTGTATATCAGATACAACTTGCTATATAAACATTATTAAGTATTAAAAATAACGTTAAAAAAATTCTATTATTTCAATATGGGATTATTATATCAATATAACGATAATATTGTGTTTTGAATTTTATTACAAAGATGCGAAGGTTGTTGTTAGAGATTTTGCAGTGAACGAAAAAGAAACTTGTAACATAAATTACTACTTGCAGAATAGCAAAATTTAAGACAAAATTTTGTGAGAAATTCACCCCCTAACATGAAGAAAAGTGAAAAAATTAAATTTTCCTCCTTACATTGCGGCGAAATGTGAGAGAGGAATGTGAAAGTAAATGCCCAATTACCAACGAGCTTGTAGTCTAAGCTTAAATTCATATTAGATAGGTAAAGTTTTTTTTTTAATTATTTAGTAAATTTTGATAAAATTAAAATAATTTTTTATTTTAGATATTGTTTTTTGAAAATTTAAATGTATTAACTAGTATATAATAATTGTATACGTATTCTTATTTATTTATATTATTTTCAAATTTTTAAATTGTGTTAAACTATTAATTATTTATATTATTATATTATATTTATATTAAATTTAGTATATTTTTATATATTTATTTAATTATATATGGTTCAACTAGTAACCTAATACCTTTACTGAGTTGATCACCAGTTTGAGTTTTATAACAATGCTTTCAATAATTCTTGTATCAGTATCATGTTCTAAAATTGGAATCAAATAGCATGGCCATGGCACTACTTATAGTTTATAACCAGTGAACCATATAAAATTTTATTATATTTTTATTTGAAAGTTATTTACATAATATAATTTCTTTCTTTTTTTGTAATTTATTAATGGATTTAATTGGTATATATTAATAGTGTAAAATAATTTTATATTATCAGCCAATAAAGATGTTAGAAAGTGAGAAATTATGGTAGACTCCTCATTATAATGAGTAGTTATTTATATGAGTTGGTACTTTTTACTATTTCTATTGATTAATACTGTAAAATTAGTTTACATTATCAGTGCATTTAAATTAAATTCTTTATTAATTGATTTAATTGTATAATTTTGTGCTCTTGCAATTAATAGTTCTTCTTGACTTAAATTATATTTTGATGTTTATTAATCTATATTTATATATAAGTATACAAAATTTTAAAGTGTGTTAAATTGTTAATTATTTGCATCATTTTAGTGAATTTATTTAAATTTTAATTTATTTATTTAATTAAATCTGATTTAATCAATTCAACCAATAGCCCACTAGTTGAATCAGTGACCTAGTAATCCAGTGTTTTGCCTGAGTCAATTATTAGGTCGAGCTTTACAACTATGGTTGAGGGAAAATGAGTGTTTTTAAAATACACCATATTTGAGAGAACTATTGATACACCTCATATTATGACCATTAGATGATAAAGTTGCATCAAGCACCCTACTTAATAGGGTGCATAGCATACGCTGCCTACACTTTTAAATATAATTAAAAGAATGATTTTTTTGGCTACACATTTTAGGGGTGTAGCAGGGCAAAATGCTTGGCAACAGAGTAAATGGTTGATGTCTCAGTTTTTGCCACACAAGAAGTAGATTTTATTTAAAAAGTTATTGCATGTTGAACCTACATAATGCATGGCAAAATGTGCTTCATTTTTCCACACAATCGTATTTACACAAATAATCCCATATTATCGTATTTTTAGCCCATAATTCCCATATAACAAATTAAAAGCCAAAAAAAAAAGGTATTAACAATAGTACCCTAATAAAATATTGATTGGAGCCAATAACCATAAGTTACTATGACGAAGTCTAAGCTCTTGTTATCGTTATCAACTGCTACCTTACTGAGAAAGGAAGAGGTTTTCATGTCGTGAAAGGTTGACTCAGTAAAATATTCTGCTGTAAAAACGGGTATGAATTTGGCTTCAAAATATCTATGCTTAACTCATTTAATAAGAAGAGCTATTATTGATTATTTAGTGTTTACTTGTGCTTTTTTAATATTATTTTTCTACAATATTCCTTTCTTATTCATCGTTATTCCTCTTCCATCCCTACGGCCCCCTTCCTTACCCTGCCAATTTTTTCCATGTGATTGATGAAAATTTTGATACAAGTCCCTCGCACCTTCATTTTGTTATCTGCCCTTTTCTATAGCGAAAACGTGGAATTAATTCTCCAACTTTCTCCTTTATTATTTTTTCTTTTAATTTAGTTGAAAAAATAATTTAGTTGAAATCTAAATATGAATTTTTTTTTAAAAAAATAGATATTTTTAAAAATATTTTATTATCTTTATTTCATAAATTACTAAAAGTAGGTACTCAAAGAAAAAAAAAATTAAACTACTAAAAAAGTCCCATCAAGTTCCCTAATACTAAGCCACTAAACTCAGGCATCCTACCTAAAAAAATAAAAAAATAATATCAGGTAGAAAGACTAGCCCAACATCTCCCTCCAAAAACAAAAAACAACACAAAAACAAAAAAATAGGCAGAGAATTGAAAAAGTGCTAGTGTACAAAATGGGATGGGCACAATAGATGCTGCGTCGTGGGCTCCATACGTACGCGCTATAGCATTAACATATTCTCATATTTACAAAGGAAAAGACCAAAGTAAATAAACATCCCTCATTGCTGCAATAGAAATAAAACGTTATATATCTAAGGATTTCCTGTGAATTACAAATATAGATAAGGTTGTTGAGATTCAAAAGCATTGGAGCTGGATATGAATGACAAATGGGAAAAAAGAAAACTACATGCAAGGATAGTATTTGACTTTATATCTAAGCATGGCTCTTTTCATGAAAGGTCAGCAAAGAAGTAGCCAGATAGGGCTACCATATGCCTTTATTGCCAGCTATGATGTATGTTTGGTCATTATTTCCTTAATATGGTAGGTAAGATTGTTAGTAGCATAATTTCTATGGTCAGTTTGCTAATTGACTGTAATTGTAACTTTCAGTTGCATTTGCATGAGTTAATCAATGCAATTGAAAGTTCTGATTTTGTCATTACTTTTGAAATATATCATTTTCCTTGTATGGGTGTGTTCAATTAACATTTGACCAATGAAAATTAAGTAATCAAATCAATATCTTATGTTGAGAAACATGGCCAGACCAAGAAATTAAAAACTCAAAAATTGAGAATAAAAATTGATTTCACCAAATGATTTCAACCTTATATCTTTCAAATCGCGGCAATCGCTGCTTATATATGTCAAGTACTCAAGTGCATAGTTTGTGTTGATACATATGAGTCATAATAGAAAGGAATATTTAAAAAGTAAAGATGCAATCATATATATGATTTATCTTATCATCAGCAACAAAATAATAAACTTTATCCTATCTCGGTTGGAGTTGGATTGAAGCCCAATAACCATCAATTACTATGACTAAGTCTAAGCTGTGATTCTCTTTTTCCAAGTGCTACCTTAATGAAAGGAAGAGGATTTCATGCCATGGAAAGCTGACTCAGCAAAATATTCTTTAAGAGGTAGATTTATGTTAACGAGATAAGTAGTTGTAGTATTTAATTTATTGTTGCACAAAAGTCAATAACCATTATTCTTTTTAGAGGAAACTCTAATTTATCGCTTTTAACTTAGGATCATTTGCACTTTAGTCTTTAAATTTTAAAAATATACAATAAGGTACCTAAACTTTATAATTGTGTAATTTAGTCTTTTCATTAAATTTTTCATTAAATGCTAATAGAAGTTGTCACATTCTATAAGTGTTTTAAAACAAAAGTTTGCTAGAACATAGGTTGAAGGAGGTAAATTAAACTTTTTCTAGTAAAAAAATTTGATACAAAATATAATCACGTGAATTGATTATAATGATTTTCGTTAATATTGGATAAAAAACAAATGTAAAGACCAAAAAGCACATTTTAAAATGTTTATATAGGAGTTATGTTGCACATTTTTAAAGTTTGAGGATCAAAGTGCACATGATTTTAAGATAAAGAGAATAAATTAAAGTTTTCCCTTCTTTTTATTTTGTTATATTTGTACACCGTGTATAAAGGATTTTATTATAAAACAATATTATTAATTTCATAAAATCAACGCCTTTTATAAAAATGTTATTTTATAAATTAGATTTTGACAGAATATCCATCTTAATTTTCCAAATAATTAAAAAAATTGTGCAGAAATAATGATAGTATCATTTGCACCATAATAAATCATCTCAAGTAAGATTTTTAAGTAACAAGGATCATATAAAGAAACAAATTCTTCGTATTCTCGTTTTTTGACTTTCTACTTTCTACTTTCTACATATCTATTTGAATTAAGTTAGAAATAACGCAGAGGCAAAGTTTATTGAAAAAGTTATATTTTTCAACTTATAAAAAATATTAAAATAATCTTTTTGGATTTAAGGTTCTTAAATTTTTTTAAGGAAATACTTATTTAATTGTCTTAATTTTTTATATATTTTTTCATTAAAAATGTAACTTTTTAAAATATTCAAACAAATGCGGCTATAATTTCTACCAAAAAACAGGTCTATAACTCATTTATGATTTAATTATTACATGTTTTGCAAAATTAGAGTTCCTTAAGATGAACGCCACGCGTAATGGAAGGATCAAAATTCAACTGATACGTGACCAGGATTTCTCTAAGAAAGCGATATGCAGACTCAGTCACGGTGGCTTAGCTTTCTTGTGCTGCTAGGTTACTTCTTTTCCCTGGAATTTGGTTTGAATGAAATATATTGAAATAGGAATGAAATGTAAAACACAAAATTACAAGGGCAAAGTCAAACAAATCTTCAGAATCTTTGAATTGCTATAAGTTGATGCATTCCCTAGTTGTAAAGTGTGTGCATTTTCCACGTAAAGGAAAAAAAAAAAGGTGTGTGCATTTCCATCATCAAGCTCTCTGGTTAATTAGAGCTTAATACTTCTCCTCTATTCGGTACATCTTGCTCATTTACGACTAATGGAGGGCTCCAAAAATGAAGTACCATAATAATTAACTGAACTCTAAAAGATCAGCTAGTCGGGTTTTTCAATATGATCCACAAAAATTAAGAACCATATACATTTTTAATTCCGCAAAATTTCAAAGTTAATTATATTATATTTTAGACCAGGTTTGTCACTCTTAATCTTCAAATTTTATTTAATTGGTTATTCTTATTCACACATTGAAGACGCCGTAAGGAGATTTTTCAAAACATATACATCATACATGGAGAATTTTTTTTTTTTTTTTTGTTTCCTTCTATTTTTTCAAAGTCAAAATATCAATGAAGAAGTACAATTCCCAAATACCGCGGGTGACGAATATTACAACATATTGAGCCTCGTGGGCTACCATATTTAATTCCTCAACAAATCCAGTCCGTTGACGCAAACTTAATTCGGTTGCCTCTTTTACTTTTGGGTCATGAGTCTTCCTAAATGATGGTTTTACAGACTGGGAACGATGAATTTTGGGGGTAGGGGAGGCCATAGAAGCCCTATGTGTTACTGTTCGTGATCCACTACATTGTTGCTTTAGGCTGGCTTCGGAGTTGTGTTGGCTTGGGGCTTTTCAATGTAACATCATTCCACCTAAAAAATACAAATGTACGAGGCTTAGTTCAAAAAAGGGAAAATAGATTGAAAAAATTATTTCGGATTTAGACAAAATAGGTAAAATATGTATGATAATTATGTACATTAGTGTGACAAAAATCATGGTTAAGTACTAAGAGAGTTTTACTCTCATAATAAGCCAACTCAATTTAAGCTAAATTAGTTAGAATTTAATAGACTTCAAATATGAGTAATTTATCCCTGTATCTTTCTGCTCTTTGTGCAAAAACATCTTTCAACTTTAGTTGAGAAGGCAGAAAAAGCTTCTGGGGTGAGGGCGCACAGATCAGCCTTGAATGTATCCTATCTCTTCTATTGCAGATGATAGCCTTATTTTCTTTGGAGCCACGGATGATGACTGTATGACAGCTCAAAACATTATGGAATTACAAGGGAAAGGCTCAAGTCAGTGCATAAATTTTGGAAAATCTTTTATTTTGTTTTGCCCAAGTGTAGCTCATAATATTAATTAAACTACAGATATGACAAAAGTAGTATTAACAATATAGTGTACTCAGAAAAATAGTTGGGCCTCCCGTTAACAGTGGAGAGGTAAAAAAAATTATGCCTTCCGATCCTTGAAGGATTATGTGTGAAAAAGGATTCAGAGGTAAAAAAGAAATTGCAATCAAAAGAAGGTGCGGACTGGAACGGATCTAGAGAACAAATGTTGCAAGGGCTGAAAATAAGTAATAAAATGAACGTTTTAAATTAATTATATTTGCATTCAGTCCTATATTTCTCAATTAAACTTATAATTTTATTAGTAATAAATGGTTAAAGGTAAAAATTTTATATATTTCTCCGTAACTAGCTTAACTTATTAATTCATTAAGATATTTTGTGAAAGATATAAAAATTTTGAAATTTTGATAACAATTATTAATAAAGAAATGTTAATTGAAATTTTGATATTACAACATTACAAAGATATGTGATATAATATTTATTTGGTTATGAATCAGATAAAATATTATAAATTAGATTTGCACATGTTATATATACAAAGAGTTTAATATAGTTATATAATTTGAAAGAAAAAAAAAAGAAAGTTCAAGATAATTTTATTTTTAAAAGTAGAAATTTATATATTCTAAATTTAAAGTTACGATATTTTATTAAATAATATGTAATACAATTAATGCTGTAATTTTGACTGTATATATTATATTAAATTTGAGTAAATATAAAATAAATTAATTAATTAAATACTTAAACTAAAATATAGCAAAGTATCTTATCAATATTTTAAATCATACACATATATATTAGTTTTTTTTTGGTTTTGGTCAGAATGTATATTCACCCCCCACTCCCCCCTGCAACTGTCAGTGGGTTAGGAGATTCTCATTAAAATAGTGGTGCAGGCAATCCCAACATACTCAATATCATGCTTTAAGATACTTATGTTTCTTTGTCAAGAGTTAGGAGTTTAGTGATAAAATTTTGGTGGGGAAAATAAATTGATGCTAGGAGAATGCATTGGATTAATTGGGGGAAATTTTGTTGGCCCAAGGAAGTTGGGGGCATGGGCTTTAAAGATCTCTACACTTTTAACCTAGCTGTGTTAGCTAAATAGGGATAGATAAATATGAAGTTTCCCGACTTATTAGTCCCCAAAATTTAGAAGGCAAGATATTTTCCAAGAGATTTCTTCCTAGCAACCCACGAAGTAAACATAGATGTATGGAAGGGCCCTTAGCTCCCACGCATTAGCAACTTCTAAGTAAGCCCACCCCCACCTAGGAATAACAGTATTAAAAAGCAGCATCTACTCTTGAATGACTCCAAAAATGCTTTTTCAAAATCAACATGTATGATACATCTTGTAATTTGATGGTGTAAATTTGATAGCATATTGATATACTAATTATTGGTGATACATTGTAATAATTTCTTAATTTTAGTTAAACTTAAAAATGTGATTAAATTTTTTTTTTAATTTTTGGTCAAAAACACATACACACACCCGGGGGAAGGGGGAGGGTCAGGAATCAAAGATTCCTAGAGTTGAACACTCAACTCTAGACCCAAGATGCATTTTGCAAAGGCAAACAAAACCACTAAACCAGAACTTGCATGCATGGTTAAATGCATTTTAAAAGAGACCAAACTTTACCTATGTGTTCTTGGGGGATTATTATTATTTTTTTAAGTCATTCACACACCCAACTCATGCACACAATTACTAGGGCCTTTGCCCTGGGGTCAAATGCACTACCCCCATTGTGCATGTCTTGCAAGGTCAACTGCTCGACCACTACACCAACGCCTTGCGTGCAATCTTGGCAGATTTGGATTTGCTTAGAAAGATGGGAGGCCAATATTGGGTCAGCGCTCCCTACAAGCCTATTTTTTTTATTTTATTTTGGGTCAACAATCCCTACAGGTTTTTTTCTTTTTTGGTCGTCCGGGGGGTGGATATTGGGCACGGAGCTCTGCCCCTAGGACTTCGAACTCTCGCCCCTTATGCACCCACTTTTTAGGCCACTGCATTTTGCCTGTTTAACCACAGCCACGGGTGCACAATCCCTACAGGTTTATATAGCCACCATATACGCAAGAAAGAAAGCAATTGGACTATGAAACATGGAAATAGAATTTTTAGCGGTTTGGTGAACAAATTCTTTGTTGGATTTTAGCGTGTGCAAATTTAACCAGGATTTTATTTTTTTGAGCAACCAAGACGTTTTTTCTGGGTCAATGGGCAACCAAATTTACTCGGAAAAGTTTTGTTAGAGAGCTTTTATGGGTTTCAAAGAGTTTCCATATGTTTTGGCTGTAAAACCAATCCGTATGCCTCCTGGGCTCCAACTTGTGAGAGGCATGTGGTCCGGCCAGCGTTTTTGCAATCGTGTAAACCAATCAATTTATTTGTTGACCAAGAAGAAAAAATCAAATTATTGTATGCAAATTGTTGAATTCATTTTAGAATAATACTTACATGTATTTTTCAACTTTGCATATAGACTAAATATAAAAATATTGTTATATTTATTTCAATATATTAAATTATTTTTTTAGGATGTGACAGAATTTTTCAGTGTTCTCTCAATTTTTTATTTAAAAAAATATTAATTGTATTTTGAATGTTCTTGAAGACACCAGTATTATGTATATCATGTTAGTTTTTATATATTTACCAAAAAAAGTATAGACATCTTATGACAAATGATTGCAAAATACAAACAGTTAAGATTTATTGAGAAAAATGATAGTAATTAAAATAAATGTAAGACCAATACCACATCATAATTATAATATTAAAAAACATAAATGGAAGAAATAAGAAATTAAAGAATAATTATAAAATATTAAAATAAAGAAACTTATTTATAAATTTTGTTTAACACAAAATAAATTAATGCAAATATAATTATATTATTTTTAAAATCTTAATTTATCATGTTATTGTGAAAATATACATCTTATGCTAAATGATTAAATGTTCATAGAAGATGAATAGTTAAGAAAGATTTATTGATAGAGAAGTGAAAAGATAAAATAAAACAGAATGAAATAAATATAATCGATAGTAATTAAAATAATTTTAAAATAGTTGTATTAGACAATATTAATGGAAGAAATGAAAAATAAAAGAATAATTATCATTTAAAATAATTAAAAAATTCAAAATCCTCAAAAATTCAGGACGGTTTTGCTCGTAGAGGAGGAACCATAGGATGATCAATGATGTCCACCAAATGCCATATGTCCATATGCAACATGCATGCATTTTCATCCTCATTGCTCATCCATCATTCACTGCATCAGTCTTTCTCCACTTTGATCTCATGCGTGCGTATGTGTGTGTGTGTGTGTGTGTATAACAAGCATAAGTTCTTAGAAGAACTAGATCCCAAAAGCTAGTTATTAGAGTGAGAGAGTACAAATCTTTATAAGGTCTCCTTTTCAATGTGACCTCCTCAATATAAAATTCGTTATTCTGCAACACTTCATCTAGTGACGCTTTTCTCAATCATGGTTAGCTCCTCCACAAGTAGTCCTCTTCGATTGGCTGACCCTTAACGAAAGCATAATTTGTAACCAGTATAATTTCTTGAAAGAACTATACTTCAAAAGATAGCTGTTAGAGTAGGAGAGTCTAACTCTTTATAAGGCCTCCCTCAAGGTAACTTCCTTGATAAGGGATTTGCTACGTTAATATGTGTTGTAAAATGAATTTTGATATATTATTAGTATAAATTAAGAGTTTTTATATTGTCATTCAATCATATCATATATCATTATATATGATTTTGGAAGTATTGATTGTAAGAATGAAAAATTTTTATGATGTGATAATAGATGATTGAAAAATTATGAAAATAAATTATACTAATAATTTATCAAAACTAAATTATATGGCCGTTGTATCTTCCTAAATTCTTCTTTTCCTCTTGTTGTATCCTTTATTGGTGATATAACTAATAATTAGCATGTGCATGGATTTGGATTATGCATCGTTGTATCTTTGTTAGAGCATAATTTGGTCAAAATTAAATCCTCATGCACTACACGTCGCCGTAAAGACGGCTTGGCAACAATAGGGTATTAAGATCATACGTATATGGCCACAGCACGCGGCCCCCTTGGTGTGTCAGATCATAAATAGCAAGTTGAGAAGGGTTTAAGGATTAGATTAACAGACACACACGCACAACCTACAAGTTGTATAAATTAGATTGTAGGCTAGGACTTTAAAATAATATTCACGAAACCGGCTAAACTCACTTCTGTAAAATAAACTTATATTTAATAAAAATAAAGAAGTTAAGTGCACCGATATTGTTCCACCTAGCTCCTCTTTATCACCTTCTACTTAATTGAGATGTATATAGTTATTTATATTTTGAAACTTGCTACTAATAGATTATTGATATTCTTGCAAGTGAGGCTTCTGATATATGTTAAACTTTAGCGATTCAACTGATCAACTCAATTCATTAATGTACAGGGCAAGTTAGCTCAAAGAGCAGTGCCATAGAGTAGAAAAAATATGTACCAAATTGTTAACGAAAGAATGTGACAAATTCATATAATCATCAATTTTAAATGAGATGAAACGAAATGATTGATAACATATCATGTCACGTAATTCGTAAATTGTTTTCGTAGTATTTCTTTGTTACCATTGATCTTTATTCTAGTTCAAATCGCACTAGGTTGGCCAGTTAATTACATAGATTTTATTTTAAAAAAACATGGCATGATTTGTATTTTTATTAAACAATAGTGTAATATAATTTTATATTATGCGTGCATAGAAATTATTCTCTATATATTTAAAAACATCTTAGATATATTAATTGAAAAAATAATAATTATCAATATTATTTTCATATGATTTTTTTGGTCCGAAGATTAGAATGGTTTTGGTTGCAAATTCTATATTAATACATGACTATTTTGTGTTCTTTTTGCTGCTTTTGGTAATCATGCCGACTTTGTCTCTCTCTTCTTAATATTCTATAATTCCTTCTTCTTTCTCATCAAGGGCGTTACAGAAATCTGCTCATTTTCTCTTCTGCATTTTCCTATATATACCAAACGTAGGTACGTAAAAAAACCTTGAATACATTCGTGACTGTCGTGTACTGTCAGCCCATAGGGATGGCAAAAAAATGAGAGGAGTAGAGATTAATTAGTTAGTATGTAACTAAGTTAGTTCAGTTAGTTATCAATTGTAACTTAGTAGTGCCAACCTAGCGCCGATTACATCACTTGTGTAACTCTCTGTATATAAGCCTATGTGATGAACAATATCAAGGTGGATCAATCATTTTTACCACTTTCAGTTTCATTTCTTGCTTTCTACTCTCTCTTCTTGTTTGGCTTCTGGTTCCAATACCTCACATGGTATCAGAGCCGAACCGATCCATGGAGGACCTTGTATCTTGCTCTTCCGCACTCACTATGCAAGCCACTTCTTCTCTTACTATGTTTGTTCCCAAAACCTTTGCAAACCCCATTTTTGTCAAATTAGACGAAGAAAACTTCCACACATGGAAGCATCAAGCCCTAATCACAATCAAAGCGCAAGACCATTTGTGCAAAGAAAAGGTTCTAGCAAAGTTCGGTTCTGATGAAGATCATGAAACAAATGTTGAATCTCAGGAGAACTATCAGCTACAAGATCATCATCTAGCAGCATGGCTTCTAGCTTCGATAGATTTGTCATTCACTACGCGAGTTATTCATTGTGATTTCGCTCATCAGATCTGGCGCAAGATCGAAGTGTTCTTCGTGTCGCAAACTAGGGCATGAGTGAAGCAACTCAAGATTTAGTTCAAAGCAATTTGAAAGCGAGGTATGATCGCCTCTAAATACTTGTTAAAGATGAAGAAACTTGTTGATTCTTTGGCTGCTATTGGCTTACCACTCTCTGTGGATGATCACATAGAAGTGATTCTTGATGGATTGAATGAGGATTACAATTCCTTCATCACCACAGTTCTTTCTCGAGCAACACCTTTTTCAATCGATGAGCTTGAAGCATTATTGATGGCTTAGGATGAAATGCTTGAACGGTTCAAGAAACTTGATCTCAGCCTAGTAAAAGCAAATGTGGCTCAAACCACTCCATCGATCCAAAATCTGGTGGAAATGCTTCTTCTGGAGGCAAAGGAGATGGAGGAAGGCGTGGTATAGGTCGATCTTCTAGAGGAGGTAGAGACTCATGGGGAAATGGTACACGGCCTCAGTGCCAACTCTATGGCAAATTTGGCTACATTGTTTGGCAATGCTACCATCGATTCAATCAAAGTTTTCAAAATCCAACTCACATTACTTCAAACCTTCCTCAAGCTCTACCAGCTTCTTTTCACAATCCAAGAGCATACATTACGACTCCTTCCACCATTTCTGACTCTACTTGGTACTTGGATTCGGGTGCATCTTATCACCTCGCCTATGATTAGGGCAATCTCCTCACTGGTTCAGAGTTTGAAGGCAATGAGCAGGTGCAAATAGGAAATGGTTCAGGTATGAAAATTGAGCACATTGGCAGTTCCTCTTTACACACTTCCCTGTCAAATGCTACATTTCATCTTAGCAATCTTATGCATGTCCCTAAGATTACAAAAAATCTTGTTAGTGTTTCCAAGTTTGCACTTGATAATCATGTCTTTTTTGAATTCCACCCTAATATCTATTATGTTAAATCTCAGGCTACACACCAGATCCTTCTCAAAGGCACTCTTAGAGATGGACTATACAGATTTCATGATGTCTTATTCAAAAATCAAATTCTTGTGATTCTAATATTGGTGCAAATACTTGTAACTCTTCTATTTTTCATTCATAGTGTATGAATGCAAATAAGAATATTACCTTGTGGCATTGGCATTTAGGCCATGCATCTGCCAAGGTTGTACATTCTATTATTCACAATTGTAATATCTCTACTGCTAATAAAAGTTTAGATGTGTCTATTTGTGATTCATGTTGCTGTGCCAAAATTCATTAGTTTCCTTTTCTTGCATCACCACATCAATATAACTCTCCTTTAGATTTGGTTTTCTCTTATATTTGGGGTCCTGCACCTGTGTTGGGAAAATCAAGTCACAGATATTACATTTGTTTTATTGATGCTTACTCTTGTTATACATGCACTTATCGTTTGGAGAACAAATATCAGGAATTTATAGCCTTTCACTAGTACAAAGCTTACATAGAAAACCTCACTAGCCTCAAGATTGAAGCCTTGCAAACCGATAATGGAAGAGAGTATCTCTTTCATGCCTTTACCTAATTCTTGAATGAACATGGTATCTCCCATAGGTTAACCTATCCATACCTCCACGAACAGAATGGGTCGGTTGAGAGAAAACACAGACACTTGACCGAGATAGGCCTTGCAGTCTTAGTCATTGCCAACCTACCCCTTACCTTGTGGGATGAAGCTTTTCTCTCAGCCACGTACCTCATTGATAGACTTCCCGCTCGCACCACCAATAACATTTCACCATTTGAACTCATACACAAGCAAAAGCCAAACCATACCTTCCTGCGAGTGTTTGGCCGTGCCTGTTACCCAAGCCTTTGCCTCTACAATCAACACAAACTTGACTTCCGATCACATATGTGTGTCTTTCTTGGTTATGCATCAAACCACAAAGGCTATAAATGGCTATCTCCATTAGGTAAAGTATATGTCACCACCAATGTCATTTTTGATCAATCAAGTTTTCCTTATCAGTGCCTGTTTACCACAACCAAGCCTATTCCCTCTCTTGTACCTGGTATCCCTACAATACCACTCATTACACCATCAAGTGTCACACATCCATTTCATTCTGATATTGCCAATGTAACTCAAATTTCTGATTTGCCTATTTCTGTGTTTGATACTATTGACCCTTCTTTTGTTGAGCTCTTTAGTGTTGGTTTGTAGCTGCCTCCTCTTGCAGATTCTGCCCCTAGCCCTGTGCAATCTTTACTTGCATATAGAAAAGCCAGAGCAGGACCCCTTCTTGCCTCTCATGCCATGCAGACACGGTCTAAATCAGGGATCTTCAAGCCCAAATCTTATGCATCGCTCTTTGTAGCTGAGGCCCTCACTTGTCCTCACTGGAAAGCTGCCATGAATGAGGAATATTAGGCACTTATGAAAAGTTCCACTTGGTCCCTTGTCTCTTCACCCTCTCATGCCAGGCCAATAGGCTGCAAGTGGGTGTTCTGGATCAAAAGGACTCGTGATGGCACCATTCAAAAGTACAAAACTCGGTTGGTTACCAAGGGATTCCATCAGAAGAAAGGGCTAGACTATGATGAAGTTTTTAGTTCGGTGGTAAAACCCTCTACGATTCGGGTCATGCTCACCATAGCTTTGTCTAAGGGTTGGGCATTCACCAGTTTGACTTCAATAATGCATTTCTTAATGGTTATCTTGTTGAAGATGTCTACATATCCTAGCCTGAGGGATTCCGTTCCTAACCTCACCTAGTGTGCAAGCTGCAGAAGCCTTGTATGGCTTAAAGCAAGCTCCTAGAGCCTGGTTCAGAAAATTGAGCTCAACTCTTCACAGTTTTGGCTTCTCAAACACAAAATCTAACCCTTCTCTATTCACCTAGTTTGGCATTTCCACTATCTATCTTTTGGCCTATGTTGACGACATCCTCATCACCGGTAGTGACCCCCTTGAAGTCTCAGCTCTAATCAAAAGTCTAGATAGTGTTTTTGGTCTCAACGATCTTGGTGAAATGCATTTTTCGTGGGCATTGAAGTTGTCAAGTCTGCCACAGGTACCATTTAGCTGTTTCAGGCCAAATATGTCTTGGATCTTACTCGAAGGGCTGGTGTGTCCTCGGCTAAGCCCATGCCCACCCCTTTAGCCTTAAATGAAAAATTAACACCTCAGGGAAATGAAGAATTTGCTGATCCCTCTTTCTACAAGTCTGTGGTTGGTGGTTTGCAGTGTGCAACCATAACTCGACATGACATTTCCTTTGCTGTAAACAAGGTCAGTCAGTTTATGCATAGGCCACGTAAGGTGCATTGGAAGGCTGTTAAGAGAGTTTTGTGGTACTTGTGTGGCACTCTTGAACATAGTCTAGTGTTTCACAAGTCCAAGGATCTGAAGCTCTAGGCATTTTGTGACTTCGACTGGGGGTTAGATGTGGATGACCGTAAATACACAAGTAGATACTCTGTGTTCCTTGGATCAAATTTGGTCTCTTGGTGCAGCAAAAAGTAACACATTGTCGCTTGCTCTAGTACCGAAACAAAGTTTCATAGCTTGGCCTCTATTATGGCTGAATTAACTTAGTTACTAAATCTGTTACTTGAGCTCCACCTCCCCTGCCATATCCCTCCATCAGTTTTTTGTGATAACATAAGTGTGGTACTATTGGTTACCAACCCGATTCTTCAAAGCCGCACAAAACACTTTGAGCTGGATCTATTTTTTGTATGAGATAAGGCGATCAAGAGGCAAGTTTTTGTCTTCGATGTTCCCTCTAAAAACTAGATAGTAGATGTCTTGACTAAGCCTTTCCCAGATCCAACTTTCTAAAATTAAGGGACAAACTTGAGGTTTCATCCCCTCACCCTTGAGTTTGAGGGGGGATGATGGGAGTAGAGATTAGTTAGTTAGTATGTAACTAAGTTAGTTCAGTTAGTTATCAATTCTAACTTACTAGTGCCAAACTAGCACCAGTTACATAACTTGTGTAACTCTCTGTATATAAACCTGTGTGATGAACAGTATCAAGGTGGATCAATCATTTTTACCACTTTCAGTTTCATTTCCTGCTCGCTACTCTCTCTTCCCTCAGCTCCTCTCTCTTGCAGTTTGGCTTCTGGTTCTAATACCTCACAAAAAATTCGTCAAAGTGGGTATTTGCGGGATACATACATACATATATATATATATATATATATATGCTAACTTTTAATCAAAATTAAATTTATAATGATTGATTAATTTTCATCAAAATAAAATTTACAATAACTTGGATTTTCATAATGTATTTTTATTTTTAATTTGAATTATATTGTGTTACTCAATGTTAAAGATTATAAATATTTATGAATGCTTTATTTAAGTTTAAATTTTTTTAATAATCTTTTTTAATTTTTAAAATTTTTTTTGCATAAACATGTGAGTATTCGCAAGAATTGGAATCGTTACAGGGAATGGGGATGGGGGATGTCGACATATACCCGCGCTATAGGTACGCACTGCCATAACTATCAGCCCAGCCCTAAACTCGAATCCTCACGAAGCAGTTGGAACTGACAACTTAAACCGACAGCATCCCTTCGGAAAACGCCTACGCAGAGTGTGAAATAATATAATATGGTTACAAATCAGTTCCTTATTTCCTTAGCAGCGCTAGCTGAAACCGACAGATAGACCGAAAATGAAATTTAAAATAGAAAGATACCAGCAAAACAAGAAAAGAAAAAAAAAAAACGAAACAGTCCCTGTGCCGTATAGCAGGAGGATCTAGGTAATGCTCCTCACTTGCTAATAGTTTATTGAGTTCTATCATATTTAGTCACTTTTTTAACGTGTCAAATGATACCAGGGATTGTGGGTATATATAACAAGGATTTCAGATTAATAAGTGGGGAACTAGAAGAGCTGCAATTAATAAACATTGTTAATTATAGTTTATATATTTACCAAAAAAGTGTATACATATTATGATAAATAATTAAATGATAGTAGAATAAAAAAAAATTAAGAAAGATTTTTTTGAGAGAAATTAAAGTCAAAATAAAAATAAATTAAAATAAATATAATTAATAGTAATTAAAATAAATGTAAGAGAAATGACATATGGTAATTGTAATATAAAAAATATAAATGGAAGAAATAAGAAATTGAAGAATAATGATAAAATATTTAAATAAAGAAACTTCTTTATAATTTTTTTAACTAGATAAATTAATGCAAATATAATTATATTATTTTAAAATCTTTGTTTATCATATTATTTTAAAAGTATTATACATATTATATTAAATGGTCACGACCAAAAAATTCTGTTAAATGGTGAAATGACGATAGAAGATGAAAAGTTAAGAAAGATTTATTGAGAAAAATGAAAAGTTAAAATAAAATAAATATAATTAATAATAATTAAAATAAGTTTAAAAATAATAGAAATCATTAATGGTAGGGATGAAAAATTAAAGAATAATTATAATTTAAAATAATATAAAAATTAAAAATTAAAAATGCTTTGTGGCATAGCTAATAATACGATTTTTATATTATGTTACACATTCTGACTGTTTAATTAACTTTTTTATTAATTTCTTTCACACCCATAAATTTGCTGAATCATTCTTATTCACTTCCTCGTGTTCTTAATTGTCTCGGTTGACCAACTCGTCTGACGACATGGAGTACCGATCCATTTAAAAAGAAAATAAATAACAATAAAAAAACAAAACAAAGAACTGAGAAAACAGATTTCACGTCGACCGACTGACAAATATGTAGAGTAACAAAATCTCTGTTCGATTTTTTTATGGGTAATTTTTACTGGCCAAGATGCATATTTCAGCTACAGGTGTCTTCGCAACAGGCCAAAATATAGGAGAGTGAAAGTTGACGTGAAACATGGAAGTTGTGCATGAAATACAATGGCGAACGTGCTCCTAGCTAGCTGCTAACGAGACATACAGAAATTAGGTTTGATTTGAAGTTGAGTAAGTTTAAATTATGATTTTAATGATGTATATTGAGTATAAATTTATTTTAGTATGTTTGATAAAATCAACATAAATTATATTTTAATATAATTTTTATAGTCTAAAATCTTGATTTATGTAGCAGTGAATAAAAACTACACTTTTCTTTTAGAGTATAAACCATGGTTTTCCAATTTTAGACCAAAACCCTACTTCAATTCTCTACCCCTTCATCCATGACTAGCCTATAAATGTCTCCTTCCTTTGCTTCTTCTAATTGCCCAGCCACTTCAATCAATATTCTCCCTCTCTTTAGATTAGCTTGTGGTGCCTTTAATACCGCATACTTCTTCTCTGCTTAATTAAATAGCTTTCAATGGCTTCCAACGATCCATCATCCTATGATGCTGCTTCCTCTGATCCTGAGGCTGGGGCTTTAACCACCCAGCCTATACGACCCAAGGCCAATGTTACCATCAAAGACGTTTTTTATCCAAAAAAAAGTTGATCATCGTAGTGCTAGCGGTTCCAATACTTCAAGTTCAACATCAAAGCCTGGGACAGGAACACGGTTACCAAGAAATCAGGACGTTTTTGCTCGCAGAGGAGGAACAACGGGATGATCAGTGATGTCCACCATATATCCACATGCAACGTGCATTTTCAGCCTCATCATTCACCGCCTCAGTCTTTCTCCACTTTGATCTCATGCATGTGTGTTTATATGTATAACGTTCTGTAAAATTAATTTTGATAAATTATTAGTATAGAGAGATTCTATATTGTCATCTAATTATATGCTATTATATATATGATTGTTGAGGTATTTATTGCAAAAATGAAAGGCTTTTTTAAGACTTATCATTATATAATTGGATGGTTGTGTAAAAAAATTTTTCATTAATAATTTATCCAAATTAAACATATCTTTTCCTCTTGTTGTATCCTCCTATTCGTGATGTATTTAGTAATGAGTATGTGGATTTGGATTGTGCATTGTTGCATCTTTGTTAGAGCTTAATTTTGTCAAAATTAGATTGTTTTATAATATGTGTCTCTCTAAAGACGGTTTGGCATCCAAAGGTTATTAAGATGAGAAATATTATTTATATATATTATATTTGGAGATATCCTTTGAGAGATATCATCAAATATCTCTTAAATATTAATTTAAAGTGAGTCTCAATTTTTTTCTCATTCAATATTTAAGTGATATATCAAGACATCCATTAAAAAAGATCCCAAATAATAGTATAAATAACACTACTCTATTAACATTATACGTATATGGCCATAACCAGTGGCCATCTTGGTGTGTCAGTTCATGGGGTGACCAAAAAAATATATAAAATAATTCATAAATAGAAAGTTTAAAAAGGTTTAAGGAATAGATTGGATTAAAAAATATACCATCTACAAATTGTATAAATTAGATTGTAGGTTAATTAGCACTCCACAGTATGCTCAAATCCGAATAAACTCTCTTCTCTAAAATAAACTTATTTAATGAAAATAGAAATGCTAAATCTTCTTAAATAGCTATTTAATAATTCTCCTAATTATTAAATAAGAGAAGTATTGAATATTTTTTTGTGTTTATAAGATATTAAATACATTTGTTTTTCATTTAATATTTTTTATTAAGTATGAAAAAAATTAGTAAGAAGATGTTTTAATAGAATATAGCAAATCTCTTAAAATTTATGTAATTATTTGTATTTTGGGACTTGTTGTATTTATTTTGAAAATAGATCCGTATGTGTAATATATTTTTATTTATATTCTTGCAAGTGAGGTTTCTGACATACGTTTTAAGTTGACGGATTCAATTGATCAACTCAATTCATTATAATGCACAGGCCACGTCAGTTCAAAGAGCAGTGCTATAAAGTAGAAAACACTTGTAACAAATTGTTAACTAAAGAATGTGTCAAATTCATGTTTTACTTCTTTAATTTAATTATAATTAATTTTAAAAGAGATGAAATTAACGAAATGATTGATAATATATCATGTCAGGTCACACGAATATACGTATATACACACGCACATGTGTGTGTTGTCAACATTATATAAGGTAGAAAGATATTGTTTTTCATGTATGTTTTTTTTCCCAGAAGATTAGGATGATTTTAGTTGTAATTCTGTACTGATACATGACTATCTGTTTCTGTTTTCTTTCTTCATTTGGTCGTGATGCGGACCTTGTCTCTTCATAACTTTTTATACCCTTTTTTTTCCTGTGTCATCAAGGATGAAATTGCCGATTGTCATAGAGCACAACATTGAACAATTAGCTCTTTTTTGGATAGTTTGATAACAAGACTCGACTCACACAACATGTGAGAAGCCAAAGAAGGACAGCATCAATCACAGAAACACGACCAAAAATAAGAAAACAAACTAACTTAGTCCTACAAGTACTGCATAAAACTAACACCAAAGATAGCTAGCTAAGAAATAAGAATAATGTCAATATATGGGACAAGTAACGGAAAACTTAGCCTTAGACTGAGAGAAAGACAGGCAGTCAATGAAATTAAAAATGGTAGCAAGAACGCTGCACCACACGAATCCCCCTATTGCACGAGGGCCGCGCAATTAATGCTGCTCATATATCTTGTGAAAAAAAAAATATAGAATCCACCGCTATATCTCTATGCTTTCAGAGTTTCAATTTTCATCTTTGTGCCTTTGAGTTCGTTACATTCAAAGATTGTTCCAGCACACAAAGGAAAAATGTATTTTGCTAATAATATAAGGTCTGGATATTAATATTTTTTTATTGCGATCAAATTTTCTGACAGCCAATGTTTATTAATAGAATATAAAAATAAATCCCCTGGATTGAGCTCGAGTTTGTAAAATAAATAAATACAAAAAGAAAACATAAAACATGAAACATAGGGATTCAAAACATAAAAGTAAAAAGAAAAAAAAATCTTGTTTACAGGCGGAAGCAACACAAATTTTCTTGATTCAGCTTGTACACATTCATGATTCTCAAGCCCTCGTTTTTGGCAATTTACACCTTTTGATTATAATGTTAATATATGTAGAAAATAACAAAGCTAATCATAGGGAATTTGTTTTTATTTTTCTTAACCTTTTTTTCCAATATTTTTTCAGAAAAAACACTTTTTAATGAAAAATATGTATCCAAAAATAGACTGATTAGTTAAGTTTTTTTGAAAGAAAAAGCTAAAATAACTGTTTTTAGTGGGAAAATTAAATTCTAAAAAAAATACCATCACAAGTTTAAATAAACACACCCTTAATAGTTTTGCATTGCATTACTCTTCCTAATATATGATAGTATTGTCAGCTAATTCAGAGGATGACTAAATTAATTATATCATTTTATGTATGAATTCAAAGCACTTTATCAAGATTATAGTTTATAAAAGAATATTTTAATTAATATTTTTAGGGTACTAGTTGAAGAACTAGAGTAGAAATGCTTTTATTAAAAAGTGAAATTTTTAAATATTTAATATATTGAATTGAATGTATTGAAAATTTTAAAATTTTTTTAATTTTTAATTGGTACTCTTAAGATTATGGTTAAAAGTACCCATTACAGACAGCAATTAGATACTTGATAGTTTATATTTAGCAAACAGAAAAGTATATTTTTAATTTTTTATACGCTGAGACTCTAATTTGAACTCTTATTCAATGCCGCATTACCAACCGTGATGGAAGCCGACATTCAAAAGTCGGTGGTTGCTAACACCTAGCCTGTTTTTGTTTTGCAGTTTCAATAGTTCAAGCGTAAGTTTAGTGGACAGAAAATGAAATGGAGCAAATAACATGATATGTTTGGCTTTTATTAACAAGTGCTCAAACTTAATTCTCATGTTTCCAAAGTTACTTTCAGTGAAAGTATTTTTGAAGTTTTTGTTTTTTACTTCCATCAAACTAGAATGGTATTTTTCCCACATTATTCCGCTTAATATTTTACTTTATTTTCTTTTGAAATTCAGTTATGTCTTTTAAGTAATTTTATATCTAAAAGTAATTTTACCTTATATTATTTAAATAAAAAATATTTTTTTTAAACTTATTTTTAAAATATTATTTTTAAATACAAATCAATTCTCTTAATTTTATTTCTCTTAAAGGTAATTTTTTAATTTTAATTCTTTCAAAAATAATTCTATTAAATATTAAATCAAACAGGGCCTAGGTTTCCTAGTAACACGCCACTAAACTCAGGTATTTGATGAAAAAAAAAAAGATAAGATAAAAGTTATTAGATGGTCAGAATTTTTTACCAAAAATGATATGACATAAATAATGACCTTTAGACGAAAAAAATGAGTCCTATCACTACATTTCATTTAATCAACATTATGTTTTTTATCAAAAATTTTGATTACATTGTTTTGACTTTATATCATTGCTAAAGAAAAATTAACCGGGTAAAAAGAATAAGCCTAAACAAAGTGCCCTTTGAATTTATTGAGAAATAAAAAAAGGTGTCTTTTGAATTTCAGATGTTTTAGTTAGGAAGAGAATTTGATGACCAAAGAACAAAGTAAAGAAACATCCCTCAATGCTGCAATAGTAATCGAACATCAGAATAAGTCAAAGATAAAAAAGAAACATGGAAATTTTGAAATAGAAGGCATTCTATATCTGAAAAAGAGTAATGCTATAGTACCAAAAAAATTACTAAAAATTTTACTAGAAAACAAGAGTAATTATTGGATAAAATAAAGTGATTGATTTATAACTCACTTATTTATCTAAGGATCAAGATATATGTTACATCATTCTAACAAATAAATCTGGGCAAAATTTTCGCTTTTTAGTATTTTCTCTGAAAAATTTTATAAATGGCAGGTATCACTACAATTAGTTATTTGACATACATAAACCTCCTAATCATACATAAATATGAACATAATATTTTGCATAGATATGTACATAATTCTTTAACTTACAACACAATTTGCTAAACTAAGCTCCAAAAGTTAAGCATTGTACAAGTGTATTTTATACATCAGAATACGTGAAAAGAATTAGTTGATTAATTTACAATGAAGAAAAAGAATTAAAACTATACAATAGAGAAAGCAAAGATCAAATTTGCTCGCTCCTGCTTATGAGATCTAAGATTGCATTTGCTTTCCTCTGTGCTCTATTCGTTCCACTTTGTTTCATCTCAATCAAATGCTCATATACTCCAAACTGAAGTGCTGCCAGTATAAAGGAGTAGTTATTTGAACACAACTCTAGAAGAACAGAAGCTGCACATTCCTTGTTCTTGGGGGTACCTTCCCTGATGAACCCAACAAGAGTTTCAATGAATGAGAGCTGTCCAATCTCTTGCCTTCCTTCTAGATTTGACACAAGAAGTAATAGAATTGAGAGGGCCTCATCAATCATGTTCAAGTTTTTGTCCTTGAGCAATTGAAGTAATGGTGTCACAATGCCAGCACTAATGGCCCTACCTTTGTTTGCATGGTTAAGGGACAAGTTAAAGAGTGCTGTAACAGCATCTTTCTTCCCTCTAATTGTCCCATTTTGTAATAAATTTACCAAAGGGAGAATCCCATTTGATAGACCCACAATCTCTTTATTCTCATCGAGCATTGACAAGCTAAATAAGGCTGCGGCAGAATTTTCTTTAGCCACAATACTACCATTCTCCAACACTTCTATAATAACTGGAATAGCACCTTCTTTGGATATAAGTCTCTTGTTACCTTCATCAATTGATAAATTTAAAAGCGCTGTCACAGCATGCTCTTGTATTTTTGAATCTGGATAGGACAAGATTTGCACCAAGGGTTGTATTCCTCCATGCTCAGCAACCAAAATCCTGTTCTCAGGGCTTTCCTTTGATACCATACGTATCTTCTCCACTGCCTTTCTCTGCTCTTCTAGATGAATAGATGATAGGCTTTCAACCAATGATGGAATTTCCTCTTGGTTCACAATGGGACAACTTCCTTGACATGAAGAAGTGTATTTCTTAGGTAGTCTGAAGTTGTTTTTCGCACACCACTCGGCGATCAAGTTTTTTAAGGCACAGTTTGGTGCTAATTGCAAGTGAGCCAGAGGTTGCCTAGTCTTTGGGCAGTTGTTATGGTTGGATTGGAACCATTTCACTATGCTTTCCCTTTCATATGTCTTCGATGGAGGCACAAAATGATAAGAGAAACAAAAAAGAAAAGAACGGAAAAGTTTTATCAGTATTATTTATAGTGAAAAGGCATCAAATTTCTCTATTCAATTAAATTTTCAAAAAATATTGATTAAAAATATGCATAACTTTTTTAGACATTTTTTAAAAGAGACTTGATATCTGAGATATCTCTTAAATATTGGTTGAGAAAGAAGTTAGGATTCGCTTTCAATTAATGTTTAAAAAATATTTAAAGATATCTGTTTAAGGTTGTTAGCAAAGAGATACAAATAATATTTCTCTTTCAATTTAGTCATTTTGCTTTTTCTTGTAAGAGATAGCAAAGGCAAATTCAATCCAAAACCATGTGATTACCTGTCCACTTGCAATAATAACAGGATCTGTCATGATTTCTAGTGTTATTGGGCAAAGAAACTCATGGGGGATGACCAAAGATGTGCTCTTCTCAAGCATCCTAGGTACAACAGGATCATCAAGGATACTGGTCTCTTCCATGCCTGCAATTCGTTTGAATTTGTTAAGAAGGCCGATTATTCTCTGGATGTTATCAGCTTGTTGCCCTTTTCTTTCTGCAGCAAGTTTCCTAACAGCCAAAGTTTCTATCTTAAGATCCTCAACACTTTGAAGCTCTAGCTTCTTTGCTAGCCTTTCAATTATAGCACTGTCAGCATTTCGCTCATCATCGTCAGAGAATACCACCATCATGTCCATTGCAAGTTCTATGTCTTGTGTATCAGTCCTCCTCTTGGCCCGCTTGAGTTGCACGTGCATTAGCTCAATCTGTAGGACAGTATAATTTGGTTATCTGAAAATAGTAGGAGGATTGGGAACTCAAGCCTGCTTGATTTTATGAATGGCACTAGAATATATATCATACTCCACAACCACAAAGAAGGACAAATTGATCATCAATAATGGCTAATTAAAAATCCCAGCAACGTATCAATGGTTAGACTAAGAAGCAAGCGAATTTCTTTCCATGTTTTTAACGACGTACAACACCAAAGCTAGCCAATAATTATGGTTCCATTGGCATAACTATATCTGTTCAAGGTAAATAGATAACATTAAGTCCTCGAAAAACAATTCTTATTTTATAATTTGGTGTTCCATTTCCCGTCCTCTAATAAAAATTTGTCATGTGTAATATTATGAATAGTTTAAAAAAATTGATTTTTGAGAAGAATTAAAAGTGATATTGTATGATGTTATTGTTGTCAAAAATAAGAGGTGAGGAGCAGGGGAAGAGTCAGAAAAATGGGGTAAGTGATCTCTATCCTAAGCTCATGATGCATATTATATCTATAGTAACACTATTAAGCAAATTTATCAGAGTGCTTAGTGCTTCCCAAGCCTATATTGCATTGGTGTAAAAATGATTTGACCACAAAATGTAGCTCAAATACAGAACTGTGTTAGGAGATGATGATGAAAAAACAGAAGCAAACAACTGGGGGCTTGTCAACAAAATCTAGCATTTTTTAAGCTCCGAGGTTACATATATCGACACAACAAAACATATTACTTTCATTTTTGCAGTTCACACTTAAAAAAAAAAAATTCAACATCATTTAAACGGAACCCATGATCACAAAATTACTTTTCATAAACAATAACAAACTTCAAAATTCACCCCCTCCCCCCCAAAAAAAAAAAAACTTTTTCTACACAGATTAACAATACGAATAAACAAACGGACCAAAAAGAGATGAGAAATGAAAACGGACCTACCTGTTCTTGGACTTCATCCGAGATCCCCAGTTTCTCGCAAGGCACACCATCAAACACTTGGCTTAATTTTTCATAAACACCCTGAAACTTTATCATAGCCGCCTCGCTCTCCATTGCCTGAAACCCCATATCAAACAGCCAAAAAAAAAAACACCAAGGATCATTTCTCCTTTGCATTATGATCCTCAAAATTGTTTTCACATCTCTAGCACATCATGAACCATTTAACCTTGACACCTTACCAATGCATAGAGATTCTTATATTATGTCATTTATATCATCAAAAACTTAACCTTAAATAATGCATAAAGACTCTGAAACATATCACGCTAAAAGAATAACTCTATCAAAAAAGCTCAACACTAAACATTTTAAGAGAATGTTCGTGTCTATTTTTTTGGTTATCAGAATTTTATTAAGCGCTTATAGAATTCATCAACAACAAACTAATTAAGAATCAAAGTCAAGTCATAAATGTGATGCATTAATATATATATATATATATATATATATATATATATAGATTAACCAGGTGGGTCAACTGGATTCGCCAAAATTTTTGTCTCTAACAAAACATTGAAACCATTTTTTCATGAGAGCCTTACGAGGTGAATCTTGCTTCCTTCGCTGCACAACCTCAAGAGCTCCTTGGCACACAAGAGTGCGTCCCTGAGGCTCCTCAACCACGCCATGCCCTTGTCCGGGACGGGTTCGGTGAGGTCCCGAAGCTCCTCCATGAGGGGCAACATGAGCTTGAATCGTCGCACGAGGTTGTGGCATTCTCTTCTCTGCGTCCTTCGGTACTCGCCAAATTGAGCCACCGATTCAATGACTCGCTGGATTTCCTCCACCGCTTTTGGTTCCTTCCCTTCCTCGGGATAAGTTGACTCGTCTAACTCGTTCGGTTCGCCGTTTGTATCTGCGTCTCTCTCTCCTTCCATCGCCATGGATATCGTCTCTCTCTCTCTCTCTCTCTCTCTCTGGCTATAGCAACGCCATGCACGTCGCTACATAATAGATATTGTTATGAAAATCAGCACCCAAAACAACAAAAAAATGAAAAAACAATAAAAATAGGTTTATTTTTATTTTTTTGGATTATGCCTTTTTTTTTTTACCCTGGATTCGGATGCGGTGGATTTCGATTAGGAATTAGAACAGTGGCAACCTGACCCAATTTATAGAGCTTGATTATATTTTGGGTTACATGTATTGGACCATTTGAAGCACTTAATTTCCGAGGAAAAACAAATTTTAGGCCTGACTTGATTCGAGCCAATCAAGTTTTGGGGCTGATACGAGTATAGACTGGGACAATAATTTAATATTGAAATAATAAGTCTCCAGCTCATCACGACTAATGTTATTGGTTAATGGAAATTACGATATCGATATATATTATTATTTGATGGTGGCTTTTATGGTGAAAGATGATAAAAAAATCTTTACATAAAGATTTGTTTATTTATTTATTTTTTTAAAAGTGGATCCTATATCCTTATATAGATCTCATATATAAAAATAGAGACAATATTCGTATAAAGATTTTTTGTTATTTTTACCATAGAATTTTGGTTTGGTTATTTTACCAGATTTTGTATGATGTGGTCTGACTTAGCTCAGAGTGGTTTGGTCTAGTATGGTCTTCTCCAGCCTAGTATGATTTGGCTTAGTCTGATCTAACCCAATTCAATCTTGTCTATTCAATTTAGCCTCACTACAACATTTTTTGGCTAAGGCAACACTTATTTTGAGCAACATGTGAAAAGTGTTGCCTATAATGTATAAAGGCAATGCTTTTCCACGGTTGCCACTTAAACAAGGTTTTGGCAACGGATTTTTAGGCAACACTTGTTAAATGTACTCTTTGACAACAAAGAGCACGCCTGCAAAATGTTACTTTATCTTCTATACATAAATTACGCTTATTTGAATGATAGTTACATTTTATTTGTGTTGCCTTTTAAATTATACTCACCTACACTTAATAAATGTTGCCTAAAATTATTAGGCGCCAATTTAAAGCATTTTTCCCACTAAAAGTTTTACTTCTTCCCACCATTAACATAAACTACCTAAAACACTCAATTTCATTTTCTCTTCTAATTTCATATATCCCTAATTTCTAACCCCAATAAACACATTTTCTTGGTAGAGCCCTTAATTTCATTTTTTCTCAATCCCTAATTCCCGCTTCTCCTGGTGCCCTCTCTTTGGATTTACGCGAGCCACTGACTGCAAGGACCGCCGAGCATCATGATCGCAAACCATCACAGCGAGGCATACGCCATCGTTAGCACCGCTCGAATCTGGCATCGCAGCGGGCCAAGCATTCTAGTTTGAATGCTGGTGGCTCCCTCTTCTCCGTCCAACGTCAACTTGGCTGTGGCTCCATCTCCTCTGCACGGCGCGACCTGCACGTGGCTCCCTCTACACGGCTTTGAAGATAAGGAAAGAATTGGTCACGGCACTCACATCTCACTCATCTGACCTTCACTTTTTCATTTGCAGCAACTCAAATCACATAGATAAAGCGTTGAGTTGATGTTCCAAACATCTTTAGTTTCTTGTCATTTGATTCAGTTTTGGCTAATCGCCCCTATCCTCAAGGTGTGGTTTCATCTTATTAAACCCAAGTTGTTGAAGATGCTTAGCAATGATCTTGAGTGGTGTTTCGTCCAACTAATTATGTTCCCACTTCCCATTAGCTCGCTTATTTAGACTTGGCTGACTTCTAATTTATGCTGGTATAATCTTTTCTCTACCTCGCAATGTTGTCAGATTGATTTTAAATGACAATTGTTGATTGCTTTGAATGGATTGACTCTCTTGGATTGAGTTTGATTTAAAAGTATCTATCTATTTAATTTCCTAAATTTTATGACCTGCTTGAAGAAAGTTTCATGTTCATATTTAATTTAGTTCAATTTTTTTTGTGTGTCTGCTTATCCATATATCTTTAAGATAAGAAGATGATTCCAAGTTTGATATCTATTTTTAACTGTTAGATATGTTAAAATTAATCAGCTAATAACACTCTTAATTAGATAAACATGTTAAACCTAAAAAGAAATATCATATAATTTTCCTTAAAGCACTGCACCAGTAGAAACGAGAGATGAGATTTGTAGGAAAGGTCAAATACTGGTCACATTGGTTTTCATACTCTGCAGGTTTTTTATTGCATTGGTTTATCCCAGACAATTTCAAAGTCCCCCAGACCTGCAAAATGGATGTTACGTTCCAAGTTAAACTTGCACTAATGTTGACCACTTTCTCATTGGTAAGCTTTCAAATTCTCGCTTCTAAAGGAATTCACTCTATCAAATTTGTCTCTAATTTAGGCTTATTTCCTTTATATTCATGTCTTTGTTAAAAATGTTGTATTAAACGAGGGGCCTATTTTTCTATAAAATGGGGTAGGAATTGTGAGTGACTTATATTGCGTAGAGGATCTCAATACTTGTTGGAGTTGTAATAATCTTCAATTATGATGATTAATAGGAAACCATGTGTTTATATGGTTGTATAGTTGAGGTTTTTATATCATGTCGACACTTTTCTACTTCTATGTTGTTCTATGTCTTTGCCAATCATGCTTTGCTGCGCACAAGATTAATCATCTTGGTCTTGTCAATTGTGTTATACCTTCTTTGCTAAAAACTTTGATTTCTTAGTTTTGTACTAAACCTTGCTAATTAAGGATATTTTCTTTTCCTACTCTATAGTTCCCTTTGTACTTTATGAAGCAGTTGAGTTAAATGACCGCTTCAATCAACTAGTTCAAGAGGTATGTTTACAACTTATGTTTTTGCTTTTTATTTTTTTTTTTTTTGAATGTAATAATAAAATATGAAAATATTGTGAAATATGATTGTGGTGTAAGTTATAGATATCACGTAAACTTGGTTGGAAACAATGGAAAGTCTTTTTTTCCTTAGATGGTTTATTGTGGCTTAGTTCTTTAGCAAGATATTTTATTCACAAGTGAATTTGTCCACACGCAATGCATCTGAAGACTTTCATGTTTCTTTTCATCTGTCCAAACATAGCATTCTTCATTTCAAAGCGAATTTTGACTTATAAGATAAGATTGTAAGATGGGGACATTTGAAATAATTTATAGCTACTATCATCGCAAGGGTATTCTTGGTGAGCAATAAATGGTAAAGTAATTAGTATATATCCTCATACACATGGAGTGTGAATGAAAAGTAAAATATTCTAATAGTATAGTATAGCATATTGTTTGGAATGACAATGACTTAATGCGTTGTGCTTTGTGAAATGGGATATGACATACAATCTAGTACTAAAGAACAAAGGAACAAATAGAGGCAAAGGCAATGCACAGAATATCTCAATATAAAAGCAACATCGTTATAGAATATCTATAATTAAAAATAGCTTCTGATTTATGCTGTATATTTTTGTTACTTTTATGTTTCTTGTCAGAATAATTTCAAGCTTCTCTTTTTCTCTTGATTGATTTACAAGTTCAATTGATTTATAACCTAGTCCATGGAGGTGCATTATGTAGATTGATCACTACTGTTGCCCCCAATTATCTCAAATTTTGATATGATAGCTAAGAGTTCTTTTGTTGTTATATCTTAATCCATCAATCTTGGCGGGAAAGTGTTACTCCCTTGTCGTCTTTCTTTCACATTTTGCTTGTTTTGGTTTTCAAGTTTTGCTTATCTAAATTACTTACGTTTTGATTTTCAATTTGTTGGCAAATTGTTTAAATGATTTTATTTTATTATTTTTTTGGGTAACTCAATGATTTAATTTTGAACTTGACTCTTGTTAAATCATTTGTGTTCATGTCTAGCATGTTGGAATAACTATTGTGGAAGATAGAAGAATTGTTCATTTCCACTATATAATGTAAATGCAGAATGATGGCAATGAAAGTGTATGAAAAGAAGCAAAAAGAGAGGTGCACATTTGAAACTCACTTCTCTTCATTGGCAATGATCAATTTTCTTTCTATTTTACTAACTTTTATTGCTTTGCTAATAGGAAGTGCATATGTGGTAAGAGCTTAATTTTGATACATAATCATTCTTTTTAAAAGTTGTCTCAAGAAGCTTCTAATTATAAGCTATTTTAACCCAAAAGTAGATTATCCAAACAAACTCAAACTTATAATAATGTACTTGATTGGAAATTTTTAATGAGGTTACACATGATTTACACATCATCTAGTTTATAACAATGTTTGTGTCCACCAAGTTAATGAATTGCCCAATTGCCCTACATTGTAAATCCTTGTTTTCCCTTTTGTTTCTCTCTGTATAAACCACAAGATAAAAATATCGATTGAAAAAGCCTCCATTAATTGTACCTACATAGCAATTTAAAGGGTTTTCTTGAGGACAAAGAACCATGTTTACACTACTTTTTCTTCCTTTAAAGCAAAAGATGGTAGCACTTGATGAGGTTTAATGTCTTTGATTGGAGTCAAGTTAACTTACTATTATTATTTCTTGAAAATACAAGCAAAACTAGTCATCATTATTTTATAAAACTTCCATAGCCATCTATCTATCTATCTTTTCTTGAACGCATGTTTGTAATTAGTGTGGTCATCTAGGCTTGCTTAGTGCTTCTAGTTTTTACTTGTTCTTTTTGCTATGTTTGTATTGAACTTTTCTGATTTTGTCCTCTTTGTTTAGGCTCTTCTTAATTTGAGAGTGCATAGAGTCATGATACATTTATCCAAAAAAAAAAAGCAGGTAGTACACACTTTCACTTGCACCACATTAGTGACACTACTACTACACCTCCACCTATACACTTATAGGGTCCAAACAGTTCCCATTCGATCTCATTCCAGCGTTAAGTTTGGCTGAGCAAGTTCATCATCTTATAGTGGTATCACGTTATGTGTTATCTTTTGGTGCGATATACATTGGCTCTTGGCAAATCAAGGAACTAGATAGTCTAGTAAAGTGCTAATTTGATCTTGATTATGACAATATAGCAGATATGATTTTCTTTTTTATATCTTCAATGTTGGAATTTGATTTGTATTGCTTTTGTTTTCAAACTTTGTAAGCAACTTACTCTCTTGAAAGTCCCAAAGCCTTATCATCAATAAATCTATCGGAAAAAGGAAATTTTAATGTTATTGGATAGTTATTTTTAACAATCATGTAAATTCTTAAAAGTATATACACAATGTGCTTACTTTAGCTATGTTTACATTTATCTCATCATTGGATATATTACATGTTGCAGATTGAGCTAATATTACACTGCAATTCAGAAAGGCTAGGAGAAGAATTATGCAAGACAAAACTTGCAATGGATATGATTAGATGTATTTTGTTTAACTTCATGACTAAATGTATTTTGTTTAAGTTCATACTAGATGTATTTTTGTTTACTTATGTACATTTTGGTTTGAATTAATGCTGATAATATATATTTGGAACTAAGCATATTAATCATGATATACATGAGAAGACCTATTTACTTAATTGATTAATAGTAATTTATTTTATTTTATTTACAAAGTGGAGTTAATTAAATATAAAATTAAATAAAAAAATAAATTTGCATATAAATAAGGTTGATTTATCTTTAGAAAGGTTGCTTTTATAGTTAATAAAAGGTGACAACTTTAATACGACCATGCTCAAATTAGCAAATGTCCACGTTTTCACAAAAAAAGCAATGTCAGAGTAGTTTATTCAGAATCGTAAAAAGACTACGCTTATATATTGTCACCTATATTGAAAGAAAAGGCAACGCTTATCATATGTTGCTTTTATTAGGAGAAAAGGCAACGTGTGTTTGGTGTTACCTATATTGATAGAATAGACAACGGTTGGATACTGTTGTCATAGAGGCGGGCAACAAGCGTTGCCTTTTGTCATGAATAGGCAACGCTTGGAAAGGGTTGCAATAATTAGTGTTGTCTTTTCTTTCAAAAAGCGTTGCCTTAAAGAAAAGGTAACGGTTCTTTAGGCCACCCCCCAGAAAGCGTTTCTTTAGGTGCGAAAGCGTGGCCTTTGATCAAAGGCAACAATTTTTCGATGTTTAGGCAACACTTGACAAGCGTTGCCTTAGACCAAAAATGTTGTAGTGCCTGCTTTGATTTGATATGATCTAGTTTCTGTTTTTGTTCTAGTCTGGTATTCAATCTGATTGTTCAATTTGGTCTAGTTCTTTATATAGATGAAATCAATATAGATTTTTTTCATAGAATATAGAGGTCGTCTGGTTCTTTATAGATTAAACCACAAACATCAAATAAAGAATAGACTGAATCCAAAATAATATATTTGAGAGTCTTCCAAGCAAATCACTGTTCCACAAAGTAGGGCAACTTCTTCTTAATTATTTTCCCATAAAATCTTAACATCACCTTTGATTGTATTATAGTTGAAGACCGGAAGTATTAAACTGCATTATCTTCCCACCAATGTGAGCAAAATTTTCGTGTGGGTGACTTTCTTAATTAGAAAAATTAGCTAGCTAAATTTTATCCCCAAAAAAAAAAAGCTAGCTTAATTTGTCGACCACACGGCTGCTAATAATATCTAATGGCATTAAATCAAATATTACCAATATGGCTAGTCCAAGCTGTGGTCAGTGGATGAAAGTACACAACCAAACCGTTTAAGAAAGCACCGTAGCTATTGATTAGTTAAAAAGATTCTGCATAAATTGGCAATTATAACATTTGCTTGTGGAATCCGGTGTACCAAGTGGTACTTTTCTTGCTTCACGGATTGGCTTTGGCTAGTTAATTTTTAGTTTCTATCTGATTTTAAGGTTCTCGATCCCACTTGCGTTCTTGATACAAAAATAGAAATTTTCACGGAAGTAATGGACAGCTGAAAAGAAACACTTAATTCATTACTACTTTTGGCTTTGGAAGCATGTATAACTCAATAGATTCATGCATACCGAATAAATATACATAAATAGATCCATGATTACAATTTAGAATCTGTAGTAATGACCGAAAGTTATTGCCATTTGATTTGGTCTCCCCCAAGTATTTAATTGGCATACAATTTCCTTCTCAAGATACAATTTGATTACGATAATTCTCAACTTTGTGTAGACCTTATTCCCAAATGTTAGATCATCTTACATAGCATTAATTAAATGAGCTACACGCACCATTCAACAGAGTTTGCATAGAATGCGACATTATGTGCGTAAAATAAAGGGTTGTCCAAATATTATTGCAAAATAAATACTCTTTCTGTCTATTTTGAAGTGTTGTTTAAAGTTTTTTTTTTTTTTACAAGAAATAAGATATATATATATATATAACTTGTTTAGATCAAATCACCTTTTCTATCTTTATATTTACTCACTATTTTTTTTGTTTAAAAAGTTTAAATTGAGAGAAAAGTTCATTCCAATATAGAATCAGGGCATATTTCCTTCAAATTTATCAAGTGTTTGCATAAGTACTTATAGATCACTCAACAATAGAAGACACTACTATATATTTAATTTTTAGAAATATTTATTAATATAAAGTATTGTTAAAAATATAAAAAAAATATTTCTGAACTCTTTGGTAACATTTTTAAAAGTGTAGCATAAAGGCTGTATTACTAAAGAGTTGTCAAAACACTATTTTATAACTTTTTTATACTATATTTTTATGTTACTAAATCTCAATAATATTATAGTAAAAATTAAGAATCGAATTGAAGTCATAATAATATATGAGCAAAAAGTTGATTAGATGAGCCAATCTCTGTTGACTTTATATTTACTCAATATGATCTTTTGAAATCTTACATCTTTTCTCTCATTACATTAAACAAGATGAGAGTAAAATTGAAAAAAAAATAATTAATACTTTTTTAAAATTCTCAAGTGACAGGTAACTTTGTACAAATATAAACTTAAAAATAGAGAAGGCAAGTAATTAATATGATGTAAATAGCTATATAATTATAAAAAAAAATAGGACTGGGTTTGGCAGCTGATACATTGGTATAGCACCACATTTCTCATGTAGGTTACGCAAATTAACTATAGGGATAAGATTCTTGGTTAGTTAATGAACAATTCCTCTACTCTAGGTCATGGCCACTAGCCACAAGAGAAATGTAAAAATAATCATCTGATTTATTTTGTAGGCACGGATCGTATCAACTCCTCAACCAGTTACAGGTGTCCAGCCACAAACACAAGCAAGTCAGCATGCGGAGGCCACCTTGAGACTCTGCTGCACCAATTTTTGTTACCAAATCTTTTGCACAGCAACCATGTTAGAGATAGAAGACAAATCTTGTTACACCACGTAATAATTATGCTAGTTCTAAATGGTAAATACTTAATTTCCTCTCAAAATGCTTAATATACTAACATGTTGTGTACAATTAATTTTGTTTAGTGTTGGGTTGAGATTTAGTTCTTGTAGTCATGTAGGTAGGCATTCTTTCTCCTCTAAATTACCATCTTTTATCTGTAAAGCAACTGGTTAGAGTCACAGTCTCACAGACACTTTATTTTCACATGATAAAGTTTCCATATTCCGTTCATAGTTAATTTGCTTGTTTTGGGTTTATCATATGAAGACGTTTGTCTCAATTGTAACAGAACCGTTGTCTTACGTGTATGAACTCTATATTGTGTTGGACTTGCTAGAAAAGTTGAAATGGAAAGCTAATTAGATGTTCACTTTAAATCTTTTTTGGTATTGAGAAGTCCTACCGTGTCAACTTGTATAAACTGTCTTTGTATTTGAATTAATTAGCTTATTTTGAATTTAAAATAATTTACAACTAAAAGTTTTTAAAATAATTTAAAAAATTATGTCTGCTAAAATGGTATTTTCCAAGCATTTCTTATGAGTGTTAGAATAAATTCCTCCATTTCCACATTATTCTTCTAATTATGTTTTTTATATTCTAAATCACGATATTAATTTTTTAAAAAAATTGTAGAATGAACCTTTCATAAAACCATTTATTAAACAAGCTCCTTAAGACGTTTCTTACTATTTATTTAAGCTGAGTAATAAAGAGATGACCGACTATTAAAAAAAAACATTATTTCACACAAAATTAGTTCATAAAAAAAAAAATAGACCCAAATTTATCCTAAGGTTGAAGAACATAATTTCATATGACCACACAAAGTGAATATTAATATTTCTAGAATTCCACTCAGTTGTATGGTAATAATTATAGCGGCTTATTTTATAAAGTAATTCTTCAATTGACAATATAAAATCAAATATCAGTTAAGGTGGCCAAATCTATGAAAGCGTTAAGAAATACTAATAATTGCTTAATTAATTGAAAAAAAATTAAATTAATATGCAGAATATAAAATCTATTCATTCGAATTAAACTACATCACCCTAATATATAGAGAAACTTAGAAATCATAAAAAACAAAAAGAAAACATAAAACATGAAAAATCATAACAACTAACAGAATCATGTGATACAAATCACATGATACGTTAGATATAGAATCTTGATTTCTTAAGTCTTCAAATTCTTTTAACACAAGACACCCTTAGAAATTAAAATTATCCTATTGCCTATATCTCTCTCTATTTAGAATTGTATATCCCTAAGGAAAAAGAATACATTAATTTATAAAACTCTATAGCGACGCCAACGCTACAGTGCTGGCATTTGCACAAAATCTACCTGATTTTTCAAATATGATCTTATTTTCAAATTCTGGTCCAAATCTTTTTGAATCTTTTTTATAATATTATCTTCAAATCTTCTTCAAAATCCTTTCGCACTATCCTCTCTTTATCTCTTCATTTATTGGTGCTATTTTTATCTTGCAATCAAATAAATCAAATAAGAATCCTTATCCATTAATCACAAAAATTTATATTTCTCACTGATAGCATTTGAAAAGTGAATTTATTAAAACTAATTAAGAAAATCATTTTTTTGAGGACATAACCAGAAAAATTTAAGCACAAATATGTGGTGAAAATATACACTACTAGAAAATTGTCTGATTGCCACCGATTTTTCGGTCACAAAATGAAGAAATTTGGTCGCTAAGACCATTTGCGATTGATTTTTTCGATCGCAAACTTTTGCGACCGATTTTGCCAGAGCTTGTAAAATTGAGATTTGGTCGTTTGTTGACTATTTTGCGACCGATTTTTTGGTCGCAAAAATAAGAATTGTGGCCAAAAAATCAGTCACAAATTTGTGGCTGGTAAATCGGTTGCAAAGGTTGGACATTTGTGACCGATTTTTCGGTTGCAAAATTTGCGATTGAAAAATCAGTCACAAATTTGGATCTTATGTTACAAATTTGCGACCGATTTGCAACCAAAAAATCAGTCACAAAATTCCAAAATAATGGTGTAATTTGCGATCGATTTTCGGTCACAAATATTTGAGACAAATCAAATTTCGATATTTTGCGACCGATTTTGCGTTTTCTTTTGGTGTAGACTTTGGTCGCAAAATCGCTCGCAAATTTTACAAATAATACAAGACAGCTACTAGAATATTTTAAAATCCAAAATTATTACATCTGCATTCAGTAACAACTCAGAAAACAAAAACCAATAATCCAAAGGCTAATAAGTCAATATTGCATATCATTAAGTGTCACTAATTAATTGTACAACATCCTAAAGCATAAAAGTCAAGTACCTAAAGTTCAAAACATACAAAGTTAGATAAAGTAAGTAGTTTATAATCTAAACTACATCTAATATGAAACTGATGCATGTCCATATTCTGTAACTTATAAAAACTGAAACATGTGGTGACACACAACTTAAAAAAAAAAATTAAAACAAATAAAACAAATCCACAACCAAATCTAATAATTTAACAAATTTAGCATATTTCCATAAAACCATGAACTAGTTTAATATGTTTATTGATAGAAAGGACAACTCAATAACATGTGGTGAAGAAGATCATATACATAAGGTATGAATTTTGTAAATACAAAATTTGAAAGATCCTATCCTGTAAGAAAAGTCTATATATTTTATAACAACTAAGTACATGTACCAACAGCTGTCTACATTCTAATTATATTAAAGCAATTTTAATTTAAAATTAACAATTTTAACTCAAATTAATAATTTTAACTAAAAAATTAATACTTATAACTCAAATATTATTACTTTTAACTCAAAAATTAACACTTTTAACCATTTTGAAATTAACAATTCTAACTCAAAAGTTAATACTTTTAACAAAAAATTAATAATTTTAACTAATATCAATAATTCTAATTGAGAATTTAACACTTCTAACTAAAATATTATTACTTTTAACTCAAATTAACATTTCTAATCCAAATTAACAATTCTAACTAAATAATTAACACTTTTATCTCATAAATTAACACTTGTAAAGTGTCAATTAACTATGTTAATTGAAATTAACAATTGTAACATTAACACTTTAACTCACACAATAATGCTTTTAACCCAAACATTGCTTCAACATAATTAAGAACTCAAAAATCAATATAACCAAACTTTCTCTATCAGTATCATTAACCAATTTACCAACATAAACAAACCAACACAATAACTAAATATACCAAAACTCTCATTATGTTAGAAAAAATAATATATATCAAAAATAAAAAACAACAACCTTTAATACCAATAAAGTCTCTATGAACTAACAAAATCAAAAATGTCAACTAATTTAACAACATAATTATCTACATAATATAATTTGAAAAACTAAACTTAACTAACAAACTAACAATCAAAACCCCATGATTAAAAAAAAAACATATCAACAACAAAAAAAAAAAAGCAATAGAGAAGAAAAAATAAAAGAACAACAAAAAAAAAGAAACACATAAAAAAAATGAAACACGGCAGAAAAAAAATAGATCAATAAATAAAAAAAGAAAAGAAAAACCAGCAAGAACTAAAGTGGTGAGGGAGACCCAGCGTGGCGGCGGCTTGGGGACAGCGGCGGCGGTGTAGATCTACGTAGCGGAGATGTTGGCAGTGGTGATCCTATGTGGCAGACAGCAGCAGCGCTCCATTTCTGCAGCTTCAAGTGGCGGCGATGGCGGTGGCAAGCTCCTCTTCGGAGGTGGCATGCGGTTGTGGGTAAGGGTGGCTTGGGGGTGGGGGTGGGGGTGGGGGTAGCTTGGGGGTAGGGAGGGTTAGGAGAAAGAGAAAGAAATTATTTGGAAAAGGAGAAAAGACACGAAGGTGTAGACTGCATGTTGATTTTGATTAAGTTTTAAAATTTGCAAACTAAAAAATCAATCGCAAATTTGGACTCAAAATTGATCGCAAAATCCTAAATTTGCAACCAATTTTGAGATCGATTTTTATTTAAATGTAATTGATATATAATTATAGATTGGTTGCAAAATCAGTCGCAAATTTAGAATATTTGCGATTGATTTTGCGACTGATTTTCAAATAAAATTAATTATTTGAACCTCAAAAGTTGATCGTAAAATCAGTCACAAATATTCTAAATTTGTGACCGATTTTGCGACCGAATTTTCAAATAAAATTAATTATCTGAACTTTGAAAATTGGTCGCAAAAGCAAAATCTAAATTTTGTGACTGATTTTGCTACTGAACTCTTATCATCGTTGACTAAATGATATCAGTCGCAAAATTTAAATTTGCGACTGATTTTGCTATTGATTTTTTTTTTCATTTTTTCATTCCATATAAATAAAATCGATCGCAAATTCAGTCACAAATTTAAATTTTGCGACCGATTTTTAGAATATGACTTCTGAATCCCTTCACTCAAATTGGTCGCAAAATCGATTGCAAAATCAAGATTTTTACGACCCAAAAAATCAATCGCAAAATTAGTTGCGAATCCGACAGTTTCTAGTAGTATATATTATTTTTCTCAGGTTATTATTGTATTAAAAATAGATTCTAAGAATTGTATTATGATACGAGACAAGTTATAATTAAGTTAAAATCCTACCCTACCCGATCCAATCCATAGCCATCCGTATATTTGATAAGTCATATAGGGTAAAGTCAAATTTGTAGAAAACTCAATAATATAAAATTTAATTGTATATTATAAGTCACATGTAATTGATGATTTTATCTAATATAAACTATCATGGAATATTTTATATATATATATATATATATATATATATATATATATATATATATATATATCTATTGTGTAATACATTTAAGAATCGAAAATATCTTTACATAAAAATGTGAAAAAATTATTTTATAATGGATTTTAAAAATGAATCATTTAATTTATTCGAAATTCATTAAAAAAAATTGTTTCAAAATTAATTTTATCTGATGTTATCAGATATCATGAAGCTTGAAAAGTTTATCCATATAAAATCTGATAAATTTATCCCATGATCATTGAATAACTCAGATAAATTAGATAACATTATCCTATGATGTATTACACTAAATATATGATAAAAAATATATAATATAAACTTGTACAATCATAACAAATAGGTTCTAAAAGAATAGTTATCCCCTAATAGAATCAAAATGAAGTCCAGAGGATATTTATCTTTAGAATTCTTGTTAATCTCAGTCTCTCCCATTCCCAGATCAGTAGGCCTGTTACACTCTCCAACCTTAAAAAGAACTTTATTAAATAAAATCTTCCCCCTCATACTTCACAACTTGACGCCTCTGTCTCTCTCTCTCTGTCTCTCTGCTGCCACTTCTGTTTCCCTTCTCTCCTCTTCTTCTTTTATTCTTCTGCATTGAAAACCCAAACTCTTGAAAGAAGCAATATATTTCCATCATGAAAATCACTCCCAAAGATTCAGAGCTCTTCTTTCACTCCTCATGGACCATCACAAAGCTGATGGCTTTCTTCTTCCTCGTAATCTCAATCTCCTACCTCTCCTATTCCCTCACATTTGTCACCCATTCATATCATTGTGACCAAAAGCCACCTCAACTCCCCACAATCCACATATCTGACACAGCACCTTCCCCATCTGAAGACACCCCAAAACCCATTGATGACAAAACCAACGTCTCCCACATAGTCTTTGGCATAGGAGCCTCTTCAAATCTTTGGAATCATAGAAAAGAATACATCAAATTATGGTGGAAGCCAAATGTGACAAGGGGCAATGTGTGGCTAGACCAACAAGTGCAAACTGAGCCTTGGGAAGAGTCACTCCTTCCCACATTGAGGGTGTCTGGTGACACTTCCAAATTCAAGTACAAGCACCCTAACGGTCACAGGTAATAGAACCCCTCCTTTTTCTTCTTATTATTTTTTTCCGAAACCAATATTATTCTCGGACAATCTGCTCGAGGCAAGTAGAACCACAAGAGCTTTCTTAAAAACTCTTCTTTGAGCCAAGAGGGAAAAAAAAAATCTGCACAATTCTCTATTTAGTTTCAACTATGTTATTACAGTGATATAATTCCCTTAAATTTATTATACGCAATTAATATGATGACATATTTTCTAACTCGTAATTATTTTGTACCAGTAGGTCTGGGATCCGCCTATCACGTATTGTTTCTGAGACAGTGAGGCTTGGGATGGAGAATGTGAGGTGGTTTGTGATGGGGGATGATGACACTGTCTTTGTGACTGAGAATTTGGTCAAGGTGCTGCAAAAGTATGATCACAATCAAGTCTATTATATTGGGTCATCTTCAGAGAGCCACATGCAGAACATTTATTTTTCTTATAATATGGCTTTTGGGGGTGGTGGTTTTGCTATTAGTTACCCTTTGGCTGTGGCTTTGGAGAGGATGCAGGATAGGTGCATCCAGAGGTACCCTGCATTGTTTGGATCAGATGATAGGATTCAAGCTTGTATGGCTGAGCTTGGTGTTCCCCTCACTAAGGAGAATGGCTTTCATCAGGTTAGTAAAATCAGTAGTCCCTGCAAATTTTTATTTATTTATTTATTGTTCTCTTGGTTTGTGAATATGTGACACTGGTTCTGTTTGGTTCCTCGGAAACTGTGGAAAGGGAATAAGAGAGAAAACAGAAAAACAAAGAAATTAATTTAAGTGGCCTTTTTTGTTTTGGGTAACATTAGTTAAGTGGATCTTTGCTGCTTGACTTTGGTAACATATGATTGAGGTAGGAGTAAGCACTTTAAAAGAAATTAGAAGACAATAGAGAAGGTGGATCATATCACTAATCTATCTATGTGAAGTATCTTAGCTGGGTTCATATCATTAATTTAAAAACTTGACCATATTTAGGTTACCCACTTTTGATGCATAATTTATATCCATGTGAATCATCTTTTTGTTTTTATTAAAACTAAGCCTTTCTTTTTATTTAAGTGGTCTTGTTGATTTTTGGTAACATTAGTTAAATGGATCTTTGCTGCTTGACTTCGGTCAACATATGATTGAAGTGGGAGTAAGCGGTTTAAAAAATAATAAAAGACAAAAGAGAAGTTGATCATATCATTAATTTATCCATGTGAATTATCTTTAATTGGGCTCATATCATTAATTAGTTCAAAAATTGAGCATTTTTCATTGAAAAAAAAAGTGAGCATTTTTAGGTTAGCTACTTGCTGCATGATTTATACATGTGATTTATCTTTTTTGTTTTTATTAAAACTAATTAGTTTTCCCTTTTTTTCCCCTTGAGATTGTATTCGAATGGGGTAACGCAATGTTCAAATAAAGCTTAAAGATAACGATAATGAAAATCGCTTTGAGATAACTAATTCATTATCTTTCATATTCTTAATCTAAGCCTAAGGGAAGGCCTAATACTTAAAGAATGGAATCTTACCTATACGTAGAAAAATGTTCTCATGTGTCATTTTTTAACTGGAAATAGAAGGCTGTTACATTTTAGAGAATTTTCTCTACTTATCGAAGATCTTCTCTAAGAATTATAGAAATTTGAGAGCTAGATAATATAGATGTCAATAAAAATAATTAATAAATTGCTACAAGGCCATAGATACCATAAAGAGCCGAAGAACAGAAAATGACATCACCATCGTGGCATACGCCAAATACAATATTTCGCCTTTTTGGGACTTTTTTTTTTCTTCATTTAAGGCCTTGAAAATCCCCCGATTACAAAATGGTGACTTCTATGATAAAGATAATAAAAATATTTTCATATAAAAATTATTTGTATTTTTTATATATAAATTCTATTATTTTATGCATAAATTCCATATAAATATGTGGGATCCACATATAAAAAATAAAAATAATCTTTATTTAAAAATAATTTTGCCTAGAATCCACCTTTCAAAATTCCGTCATTGGCTCTCTCTATCATACCAAACCAAGACCATCATTTGATAATGTCACGTCCATCTTACACGACCCAAAAAGCCAATTCTGAAAAGTTGTTGGTTTCTCCTTCCTTTTCCATTTTTCTTTTCCTTTTCCTTCTTACTTCTAAGATTTTGTGTTTTAACATGAATGTTTCGGAATATATCTAACTTTCTAAGTCGTGAGCAGCCTCCACGTGTGATATACGTGGCTACATTATTATATTGCAGTGCTGTGAGGTGTCCCAATATTAGTTGAATTAACCCCACTCATGCATCAAATTTTTTTTTCGAAAAAAAATATTTTAGACAATATCACCTGCCACATAACATAAAACCTCCATGATCTATTTTTGTTGGTCCCTTAAGTTGTTGTTTTACGTCATAAGCATAAGTGCGACACCTGTTACGTAATTTTGGCACCCTATGGAGCAATGGTACGTATTGAATACCTAGATTTTAGTGTAGTAAAACGAGATCCAGCATGTGATGAGCTGGCCTACGAAGGTTCTTGCCTTCTTTTGTGCTGTGACGAGAGTTCTTGATACCGTAACAAGGACTGAATCTCAGCTCCTAATTCGACAGTTAACTTCGAAGAACATTCACACTTTCGTATTCTAGATTCTCTACTTCTACGAGAACGATAGACCGTGTTTGAGTAGAAACGAACGAATAGCAAACAACCTGTAACGAGAAATCGTTTTATTTTTCAATTAACTAATACATTACGTTATCTTGATCTTTGAAAATACAAATCTCATATTCATTTTTATTCTTTTTTCACTTTTTTAGATAATATCACATTCATATGCTGGAAATACAATCCTTTTATTCAGAATATTTGAAACCGCGGTAGACAATATTTATTCATCTAAAAATATTAAATATATAAACCAATTTTGCTTTTATAATATTTTCACAATAGTGTCATAGATAATTATATAAAAATCAAATATGCTTATATTAGCTGTAGGGTTTTTTTTTTTTTTTCCTTTTTATTAATTTTTCTCAGGCCACCTTTTTTTTTTGGGGTCAATTGGGTTAGCTTACTTTGATTTCTTTTTTGAGCAGATTGATCTAAATGGAAATATCTTTGGGCTCCTAGCAGCCCATCCCGTTACACCTCTAGTGTCCCTCCATCACTTGGACCTGGTTGAGCCCATATTTCCAAATGTGACCCAAGTCCAAGCCCTGCAGCGGCTCAAGGACCCGATAAAACTGGACCCTTATGCCCTTATGCAACAATCCATTTGCTATGACAAAACTCGGGTTTGGACAATAACCGTTTCTTGGGGGTATGCGGTTCAAATAATCCGGGGTGTCTTCTTGGCCCGAGACATGGAGATGCCGGCGAGAACCTTCTTGAATTGGTATCGCAAAGCTGATCAAACCGGATATCCATTCAACACGCGCCCTTTCAACCGGAATGTTTGCCAGAAACCTTTCATTTTTTACTTGTCTAATGCAACGTACGATGTTGTTGCTAATGAAACTGTGAGTGAGTATGTTCGGATCCACCCGAACCCAGATTGCAAGTGGAAAATTCCGGATCCTACGCAAATCATCAAAGTAGAGGTCCACAAGAAACCCGACCCAAATTTGTGGGACAAGGTAGGTAGCTTCTCTATTTTTGAAGGCCCAAAACTTTGGCCCATTCTCTTTCATGTTACAAATTTTAATATATTTTGATTTGATTTGGCACATATATTTTGAAACAGAGAAATGGTTCCTTAAATGGGTTTTGGTTTGTCTTATTGTTCTGTGCAGGCTCCAAGAAGAAATTGTTGCAGGGTTCAACCGACAAAGGAGGAAGGAACTCTGGTGATCGATGTAGGGGAATGCAGAGAAGATGAAGTTCTTGAATTGTAGTTAGGCATGTGGAATAGTTACCCCTTTCTGTAGATAATTCTTAGCCCAATCATTTACTATATTTCTTTTCTTGTATCACGTTTTCATGTTGTTTTGGGCATTTGGTAGCGGAGAGTGCAGTGTGTACAGTGATGACTATTGCAAGTGTAAATCAGTTTTCTTTTTTCCACTTATTTTTGGGATAATGATAATGATATGGAAAATCTATGAAATACGTTACATTTCTTTGATTAGTTTTTTTTAATTACATTATTTTTTATATTCAATTTTTGTCATATGAATACTTTTACTATTTCTCTATATGTTCTTCTTTAGCATAATTTTGTATAAAATTTTGCACACAAGTATAAAATTTAAATAATATATAATAAAATATAAGTGCAAGTTTTAATGTTTTAAAACTTGAAGAAATATCAGCATGTGAATTATAGACTAGACCAACATGAAGATGCTTCCTTAGATTTAACTTTGTGAATAAAATGTTATTTTTGAATCAATCTGAATGCTCTAGTAGGTCCAGATTCTCCAAGACACAATGCTTTTACTAGCAACTTTGTCTTAGCTTATTTAATTTCATACAGGTACTAGCTTCTAAATTTCCAATCTTTTGGTAGTGTTCTGGTTTCTTTCGGTTCAGTATAGCTTATTTGTTTGCAAACTCTCATTCACATATATTTTTAAAAGATCATTTTTACCAAAATCATAATTTTGGGGTTTGCAATAAAGAAACTAATCATGCTATTAGTATTATTCAATTTTTTCCAGCATTTTTTTAAAGAGTAAACAAAATTTAAATTTAAGAGTAAATGTTCAATTTAGTCTTTGAAATATTCGCATAACATCGATTCAATCTCTAAAACATTTTTGATATTAAATAAGTCTTTGAAAGTTAATTATGATATCTCATTAGTCCTTAAAAATTATTTGACATCAAAAGGTTCTTAAAAATTAAAATATGAGATTACTTTGGTCACTAAAAAATGCATGTGATATCAAATAAGTTTATAAAAACTTCTTTTAAAAGAATTAAAGTGATATCATATTTTAACTTTAAGAGACTTATCTAACGTCATATTTTAATTTTCAGGGATATATTTGATGTCAAAAATTTTTAGGAACAAATATGTTGTCACATTTGATCTTTTAAGAATTAACTTGACATAAAAAAAATTTTAGGGACTAAATTGATGTCATGTGAATCTTTTGGACACTAAATTGCATTTTCACTCTAAATTTAATTATCACGTAGATTATATAGCCAATTCTAATCCTTCTTTTTCCTTGTTCTCTCTTTCTCTTATTTCTCTTTAGGTGAGTGTTATTAAGGGGGTTGCCATCTTTCTTCTTTGATGGCAGCTCCATTATTCTATTTTTCTTTTTATTGCTTAGTATTTTTGTGTTTTTCATTTTATTTTTATTGTCCCCTTTTGTAAGTGTTTTAGTTTTCTATTGTATATATTTTTATTTTGATAGTCTTATAAATGACATAGATGTTTAGATTTATTTTAAAATGAGATGTAATATATTTTATTCTTCATGTTTCAGTGTTGGTGTCTAATGTGAAAGATACTTAGACATTGATAATATTTGGGTAAAGGGTGAAGCCATAGGGCCACATCAAGGTGAGGTTGGTTGAAGTGGCAAGTGCTTTGACTCCTTAACCAGGTATCTCAGGTTCAAGCCCTGGAAATGGAAAAAATCCCTGCTAAAATCCCTGCTGGAAACTTATAGCCCCTATCTTGGATCTTTATGTGTCTAACTGGATTAGTAAAAAAGAGAGTCAACAATTCTAGTAATAGAATCTAGTGAACCGGTGGGTTTCACCCAAAAAAGGTCACAAATTCATAGATCATTGGTTAGTTTAGAATTTAGAATGTATTTACTTCTTATTAAATTTGGATCTAACAACTCATTATCGATTAGTAAGTGTTATCAACTTTTTTTATGAATAATTTTCTCCTAAAAGAACAAAATTTACTTTTTTTTGGATGTGGAAAAAAAAGGTGTAATTATTTTGTAAGTCCCTATAGTTTCACTCAATTTTTAAATAGGTCCCTATAATCTAAAAATTCGTAAGCAAATCTCTATAGTATATAAACTTTTTCAATCAGGTCTCTACTATTAAAAAAAATGAAATATTTATGGAATATTCCATCTTCATTTCCCCCTTCACCCTTCGTCCTGACACCCCTACCTAACACTCTATGGTAGGGCGGAACCTGGAACCTAGAACTTGGAACTTGGAATCCCAAAGTTCAATATGTTAACATTAAATGTGAAATATATATGCCCAACTAGACCCTCCACCCGCAGGGAAAGACATGGAATTTGGAACCCTAAAATTTAATATGTTAACGTTCAATATGAAATAAATGTGCTCAATTAGGATCAGGTTCCAAGTTCTAGGTTCTGTCTTATCATATATACGAGTGCCTACAAGGATGGGAGGATGAGTTTGCGGTGGGAGGTCGAGTTCAATGGGGGTGGTGGTGGTTTACGGTGGATGATGAAGATGATGATATTAATCTAGCGTACATTTCACTAAGTGGATACATTGATAGTTGATATTACTTTTAGTTATAGATTTTTATTTTATATATATTGAACAATTTGGATCAATAAGGTGTGTAGTATACTTGATTTTAGTAGGTGTATCATAGCATTATAAGAAATATTTTTGTAACAGTAATTAATGCAAGAATTTGATTAAAATATTTTATATAATATAAAAAATTAATTATAAATTTTTAAACTATAAAAATTTAATTAAAAATTGAGTAAAATTATATATATGAGCAGAATAATTAAACCAAAAGAAGAACAATTTTTCAAATTCAATTTAATTAAAAATAAAATCATAATGGAACCAGCAAAGTGGTTTCCAGCTGACAGTTCCCACTTCCCACCCAGCCTGTGAAGCCCGTGTGGGCCAAACTCCACTCTACCTCCCTCTCTGTTCTCCCTTCCTCACCCATAAACACCCATAACAAAATCCAGCTCCTTCCCTCTCCCACCAAAGACACTCCTTCCCTTCACCTTCACCTTCCTCCTTCGCCTCGCAGCCATGTTCTTCACCCACAACACCGCCCTGTTCCTCCTCCTCCTCTCGGTCTCCCTTTCCACCCTCTCCGTCCTCTCCCACCCCTTCTCCCCCGTCGACAACTACCTTCTCGACTGCGGCTCCACCACCCCAACCACCATCACCACCACTTCCTCCGCCGCCGACCACCGCCTCTTCTCCGGCGACCTCACCGGAGCCCCCCACTCCCCTTTTTATTCATCTCCCAGTGCAGCCGTTTCGCTCCGAAACGACAACCCCTTCCCCGGCCTCTCCCCAATCTACCACACCGCTAGGGTTTTCACAACCCCCGCTAGGTACACTTTCCCCATCACAGACAAAGGCACCCACATGGTCCGGTTCCACTTCCATGCCTTCGATTCGCCGAAACTTGATCTGGATCGAGCTCAATTTCGTGTCTTGATTGATGGGTACGTCGTTTTGAGCAACTTCACCCGTTTGAATTGCACTGGAAAAAACCCTAGGGTTTTGGAATTTCTCATCCGGGTCGATGCTGAAAAACTTGTGATTGCTTTTGTGCCTGATAAAGACTCGAAATTGGCGTTTGTGAATGCAATTGAGGTGATTTCTGCACCCAAGGACCTTATCCCCGAAACAGCACAGTATTTGAGTAGTTCAGGGAATTTGGTGAATTTTAATGGGTTGAATAAGCAAGCCCTTGAAATTGTGCATAGGGTCAATGTTGGGGGTCCCAAAGTTACCCCTTTTAATGATTCATTGTGGAGGACTTGGGTTCCTGATGATGGGTACTTAAGATCAGGTTTTGGGTCTGAAAGGCTTTACTTTGGTGGTAGGATCAAGTACCAGGTTGGAGGTGCTAGCCGTGAGGTTGGACCTGATAATGTGTATAACAGTGCTAGGTTGATAAGAAGTAGGAATGATTCTGTTCCTAATGTTAATATGACTTGGGTGTTTCCAATTGTTGGAGGGTATAAGTACTTGGTTCGGTTGCATTTCTGTGATATTGCTAGTATTTCCCTTGATTTGCTATATTTCAATGTTTATATCGATGGGTATTTGGCTTACAAAGATTTGGATCTGTCTTTCATCACAAATTCACTTGCTTCGCCATTTTATGCTGATTTTGTGGTTGATGGAGATGGAAGTTTAGGGGCTTTGAGTGTTAGTGTACGTCCTTCAAAGAAGAGCGTTCCGCATGCCGTTGATGGTATTTTGAATGGTGTTGAGGTTATGAAGATGAATAACTCTCATGGTAGTCTTGATGGAGATGTTTGTGCTGATTTTGTTCTGAAGAGCTGGTCAAGGGGAAATTCAGGTATCTTGCTTACTTTGGTGGCTGCTGTGTGCATTGTGTTAAGCTTATCCATAGTGATTCGTACGAGGATGAGTGGGTCAAGGGAATCTGTACCATGGTCAAGGTTGCCTGTGAATTCATCAGATGATAATCTCAAGGTTGGCAATATTTAGTTTTATCAGAAAAAAAAAGGAAAAAGAAAGATTGGTGATAATTAAATAGCAGGTAAATAAGTTGTGTGTAAAGTATAGATAAATCTAGGTGGCTATCATAAGAGAAGAGAAAACATGGAGGAATGTTGTGCTCATGAAGCTATCAAAGGATGGCAGAGTTTGAAAGTGACCAACCTAAACTTTGTTTGGATTGGAATCAGAGAATTCGTTGGGAAACAATCCCCTAATTAAGGATTTTTATACTGTATGTAAGTTGCTTTACTTGTTTATATCATAATATTAAGCATTATGGCATATTGGGTGTTTGTTTATTATCATTGTTCATTTTGTTCTGTTTTGTAATGTTGTATCTTTCATTACAGTAGCTGTTTGAACTTCGAAAATATTTATGTAACTTCCATATTAAATGGTAATTGAGTTTACTGATGCCCCAAATTATCTGTGTTGGTATGCTTGTACTGAGTACTTTTTGAATTAATCATGTAGCAAATTTCGAACATCAGGAGCATGTTGAACCTGACAAAAAAAGAGAAAGCTATATTTTGCTGATTTTCTCCAATTCTGAGTTGTTCATGCAGCTCATTTGGTCAATCAGTTGCCTATCTCTAACCATTCACTTAAATTCTTGCTCTGCTCTAATGATATGTTACTTCCGATGGGACTAAAATTGATTCAACTAAATTCACAAAGGACAATCTAACCGAGTTAAGTTCTATGATTATCTTCAAGCTCAGGCGATTAAGCCGAGGAGGATACTCTGCTTCTCGACAATGGATTCTTCAACTAACTTAATAGTAAAGTGTTGAATAAAATCGATCAATAAAAAGGAAAATGAACTCAAGCTTTTATTAAGGCGAAGTACCTGTAAATGAAAGTCAATGAACATGAAACCAAACTAATTCTTATAATGGTAAAATGGAAACATAACATAAAAGCAATGAAAACTAAAATTGAAAAACAAGCCAAGATAACATGTCTTGGTATGTGTCTTCTAATGATGTCTTCATGCACTTGGAACCTATGTATATGCCTCTGAGAAACTCGTTCCCAAATCTTTGCGTGTAAACAACCTTGGCTCAACCACTCTTCGCTATTCTTTCACACACGATCACTTAATAACTAACTCATTTCTTTTCTTGCAAACTGCTGGTAACCGTCTTAGCCATGTGACTCGCTTTACCTGGCTTCCAATAGCATTGGGCTCTCTAATATGGGCTCCAATATGCCACTCGACTCGCCGTACAGCTGGGCTTGTGCTTGATTGCTTCCCATTTCTTCTTCGGCTACTCAAACTTTGGGCTTGAATTCCACTTGGGCCTTCCTAAACCCTAGTAGCCTAAGCTAGGCGCCAACATTTCCCTCCAGAACATGGTGATGACATTAGATTTTTTAACAAATGAACCATTATCAATACTATGCTGAAAATATTTATTGGCTTGTGCTAGCTTTTCAATTGTCAGGAAATTATGAATGCTTTCTATATGCTGGAGCTATTTTTATCTTTCTCTTTCTTTCTCCTAAATGAACATGTAAAATATCATGATCGAGGTTGACTACTGGGGATTCACTTATGTTAGAACAGAACATGGGGATTAGAGACCTTCCCTAACTCACCCTTTTGATTTGAAAAATGTGGTTAATTTTTTTTTCCTTCTAAATCATTAATATTTACTATTTAAAATAAAATTAGAGACATATCTTATTTTGATTTTGAAAATGATATATTAATCAATTAAAAATATTTTATTAATTTAATTATCAAAAGTAAAAATAAAAATAGAAAAGATATTGTTCTTTAGTACCTCAGTCTAGCCTTTACACAATAACTTTCTTACTTTTACAAACTTTAGCTTAGGCACGGTTCATCTTGATAAATCTATTGTTATTTTTAATTTTCTTGATCAAGATAAAAATTCTCATTTGAAAATTACGTTCCCAGTTGTTTATGGTTTAAAATTATCATTATGAATTAATTTCTAAGAATTCATAGATAAATAGAAAATAGAATTAGAGGTATATCTTATTTTATTTTAGAAGCAAAAAGCAAAATACATTAGTCAATTAGAGATATTTTACATAGCATCGCTATTTGATGCAAATTCGTTGAGTATGAAAATGTACGAATCCAACGTGGCATTGAATGATTGGACTTTAATTAAACATAATATAATAAAAGCAAAAATAGTTGTTTCATTTTTTAACATATTTTTTATTTTCAAATTCATCTTCGAATTAATAAACGTTTTAAATTCGTCTTTTAAGTAATAAATATTTCAACTTCGCTCTTTAATTTTTAAAAACCGAATATATTTGTCCTCTTTATATTATTATTGTTACATTAAATGATAGATTTGAAAATGTAATTTATCATATAAAATATCTTGTATATCATTTTTGCTAACTAAGATTTAGATAGAATTTTGATGTCAATATATCTAATATTATTTACGAAAAGGGTAAGCATGTTTGGTTTTTAAATGGTAAAGAATAAATTTAAAATATTTATTAATTAGAGGAGGAATTTAAAAATAAAAAATAAGTTAAAGGATGAATAAATAATAATAATTTTTCTGAACACGTTTGTTAATATAAATAATAATAATTATCATTATTTAAACTGAATTATGATGACATAATGAAAGGTTAAAAACTATTTAATATTAATTAAAATCAAATAATATATATCTACAATTTTATTTCATATTAAATTTTTAAAAATTAATAGTAAATTTTAAAAAAATGAATTGCTGAAAAAGTAATTTTAAATAATGATAATTTAAGAATGGCAAGTATTGTACTTTGATATTTGTAATTATTAATACATTGATATAATAAATAGATATTAATCGATAACCTATATATTATTAATGAAGATCGAGAATATAGAAAACTATTTTCACATGTGTCAAAATATAAATAGTCTGCTTAAATGCTGATATAGTAGATGGTGTCTATTTAAAATTTTCTCTCAAATGTTTAAAGGATGCCTCAAAATATTCCCTTAAAAATGTCCCAAAATACTATTAGTAACATTTTTATTCAATATTTTTGGTTAAAATCACAAGCATCTTTCTAGCAAAGGCAGTTGCATATCTAGGTTCAAATGTAAGACCTTTGGTTAAACTCGAATTGTCCCACATTTCTATTCAAATTTTGATTGGTATAGTATTTACCTATCTTCCTTTCCACTTTCCAATGTGTGTGTACATATCTGCACATACCAAAGTTCAACACACGTCTACACACTTCGAACACACGCAGACCCAATGAAGCTTCAGTCAGGCACGAGCCTTCATGCTGTGAAGTGTATGCTCCTTATTAATCGCAAAAGCTAACAGTCAAATCATCCCAAATTTACCAAATTTAGCAAACTTTGATTACTCCCTAGTTTGAAGGCACTGAAAATGATCCAAAATACGCCTCTCATATAAAACCAAATGGGAAGTACTACTTTCCATCCACTATCTGCCTCACTTAAAGGATCATCCTTTGATTCTGTGCTGTATCTTTCAGTTTGCAGTAATCACCACACTGAAGACCCTCGAACCATGTCAACTTTATGTCCCACATGATTTTGGCCATGTACTCTAAGTCTCTAATATAATTAATACTAGTTTCTATATTCCAAACACATCATTAGGACGTGAACCACTTTTTGGTTTTGCATTCCTAGCTAGTGTCTCAATTTGATTTCTCATTGTATAATTGTGCCAATGTTGTGGTCTCGATTATTCATGAATACAAATACGTAAGTTCCATATTAGAGTCTCTTTCTCCAAGCTGAACACTCTGCTGGATTTGTGGAATATAAGGGAGAAGAGAACAACAGATAGAGAAACCAAAAGATGGCTGTGGAAGTGCTGAAGAAGTCACCTTCTCAAGAAAAATATGGCAGGGTTCAATTTGCGATTAGGCTCATGGTGCTGGTTGTGTTTCTGGGCTGGGTTTTCATTTGGATAATGGCGCCCACAAACATTTATAAACAAATATGGTTACCTCATCTTAGAGCAAAGACGAATTCTACCTATTTTGGTGCACAAGGTCTGTTATTTGATTCGGCTACATATGCAAAATTTACTTCGTGTTTGCAAGCTCTGTTTATGTTGATATGCTACACTATGATCTTCTTGCAGGTGCAACACTTCTCTTTTACACTTTTCCAATGTTGATCATAGCTGTATTGGGATGTATATACCTCCACATAGTCAAAAAATCAAATTATTTCAATATGGAAAGGTGCAATCATTTTTTTATTCTTCAGCCCCATTTTAATTTTTCTTATTCTCTAGCCATGTCTGTTTCTGCTAAGTATTTTAAGTGTTTTGTTAGATAGGGCAAATCCAGTTCTAATAATTGGTTTCAATTCTACGGTTTTTGCACCACCAGGTGCAATAATGGCAAGAAACGTGAGGTAGTACCCATATTGCAGCGTCCAATACTTGTGAGAGGCCCTCTTGGCATAGTTTCTGGCACAGAACTGGTCTTCTTGTTCATGTTCATTGTACTCCTAGTTTGGTCATTTTCAACTTATCTACACAACAGCTTCGCCAAAGTATCTCAGAAATCAGCAGCAGAAGATGGCGTAAAAGTGTAAGAATATTCCTGTCAAACACTTAAATCCAACCGCCTCGATGGCCCAAAAACATGTAACTCTTTGCACTAAAGTTGACGCTTCTTTTTTTTTTGTGAGAATTTTGATAACGAGGCTTGTTGGTGAAGGTGGTGCAGAAACTCAGGCATTTTGTATGTGAATGAATTTTGATAAGAGAAATAATATTCGTATATAATTATTTAGTTATGTGTAAATAACACACAATTTACATTAGTATGTAAGAAATTAGATCGATTATAATAGTAAATAATGATTTTATCATCTGATATAAGATCGGTGAAATCGGATGATAGCATTATCAATTATTATTATTGTCCTCCTAATTATAACTAAGTTTTAGATTGTTTACACGTGATTCCCCAATATTAATAGACAACTATGTATAAATTCCATTTCTCTTTTGATAATTAAGCTGGTTGGTGACGGAGGTAGTTTTTGTTTTTGGCAGATGGGAGAAGAAACTAGATAAAGCAGCACTGAGTTTGGGCCAAGTTGGGAACATATGCTTGGCATTCTTGTTTTTACCCGTGACACGTGGCTCCTCAGTGCTGCCGCTGCTTGGCCTCAAATCAGAGAGTTGCATCAAGTACCATATTTGGCTTGGACACATGGCCATGACACTTTTCACTGCTCATGGTGTTTGTTTCATCATATACTGGGCAGTCACTGATCAACTTTCAAAGGTTCGCCAAAATCCCTACTTTCTCTCTTCCTTTTTTGGACTAGAAAAATAGTAGATTCTAAAGTCATGGTGCATTTTGACATTTAAAAGAGTAAAATATAGGCCTGTTGACTGATGAGTTGGAAAATTAACAAATCAATTTCGAGAACTAATTATATATGGAAATGTAACAGTAACGTTTTTATCCAAATCACATTATATATATTTGAAAAAGCTCGGATTCAAAAAATGATTTCCAATTCTAAATGTTTCAAAATTAAATTTAACTTAATCAGATTCCGTCCTTCTTGTTAGTTAGAGAGGATGATATTACCAAAAAAAAATGTTTAATATTACCAAAAATAAGAGGATGAAAATTAGTAATTTGATGGAAAGGTCATTCCGAAGATATGGTGGGTTGCCTTCGCTTAACCTTAATCTGAATGTTGGACATGACCATTGGTTATAGGTTTCAGATATTTGGTATCATTTATCAACATAAAGAATGTGGGATAATGAAAATCTAGACAGCCCTATTCTTTCATCTTTCTATGCCTCCCAAGAAAAGAAATATAGGATGGTCAGATAACAAAAAGTGTTATATATTTTAATCGCTTCTAAATAAAAAGTTATATATTCTTTTTCTTTTATTAACAAAGAGTTATATATTCGTGATCTTTTTACGTTCTTTGCTAATTATAAAAGTCTTATATTCTCATTTTCTTTTAAGAAAAGGCTTAAATATATGGATTAGAGTGTAAAAGTCTAAAATAACTTTATATTGTCATTCAATAAAATTAAAGCAAAATATCAACTCATAGTGAATAATCACACACCATAATAACTACCTACTATTATTCGTCATGTTTTTCGAATTTTATTGATTAATTATATAAACTTATTTTATATTATCAATATATAAAATTAATGTCCAAATATATATCTGAAGTCTAAACATATAGCATATTTTAGTTTTGATTTCTCAAAAATGTTTTTAATTTAATATGTGTATCTTTTTTTTTTTTTTCCTCCTTCATAAGTTAGCCTAATTGACACCTAATGTTAAGTGGCTTTAAATATGGCATTAGGGATTAAGTATGCTATTTTTTAAAAAATATAGATATAAATTAAATTAAAACATTTTAAAGGATGAAAATAAAAACGTATTATATTTTTAGAATCGTATACATATTTATGAGAAAGAGAATAATCAAAATGAGATAAATGGATGGTTAGCCTCACCAATATTAGAGAAATTATTACATGGTCATAAAACATCAAATAAATATATTTATACCCAACAATAAATAATCACAAGCATCTAATAATTTCTCCTTCTATATTCACGTCTTGTTCTTGCTGAGTTATACACTTTGTTGGGTTGCCAATTATCATTGCTTTGCTACGCTTCCTCCTTTTTTCTTCTTCGTTATCCTCATCCATTTCTTCGATTCCAACTGCATTCATAATGGAATTGTTCCTCACCGATCTTTCTTTTCAAGTGTGATAAGTGTAATACAAGAGAATCCTTATCTCATTAACGATGAAGACAAAAATGAAGATAGGACAATTTGATTTGAATCTAAAATAAATAAATTCTAAAATATATACTTTACAAATTTAATTTATATATACTGTAAATTTTTTTTGTTTACATAGACATTCAATCATTTATTGCCTTATAAGTAAAAATGTTTAATTTAACCACTTATTATCTTAAAAATATTATAAATAGAAGTATATAATTGGATGATAGTATAAATTTTTTTTATACTATCAATACATCAAAATTAATATCATATTTTAAAAATTTTATTAGCATTTATATATAATTTAATACTAAGTTGTTTTATTTTTAATTTAATATATATTTTTAGCATTATGTGTTACATTTCTAACTCTGTGGCGAGGGATTTTAAATGCAGCATTGTCCACAACACTAGAACAGGCCAAAACAGTGGTAATGGGACTGAGAATGCAATGAGACTATTTTAACTACTAAACTATTTTCTACTATGGTGAATCGGCTACATATAAGATCAAACCATGCTATTACATCCTTCTATTATACTTTCTCATCACTAACACACCATTCAAGGTGTGCATTGTGCAACATCAACTACGTTGATCCTTTTTTTAATAACGAGTTTAGGGCTAATAAGCAAGGAAGAGAAAATCAGATCGATCCAATTGGAAATCGGACCCCAGGCCAATCCGGTCTTCATCACAAAATCGGTTGTGGTCAAAACTGGGAAAAATCAGTAAATCGATGTGAACCAGACCGGTCAAACCAGTTGACCAGTTTTTTTAAAATTTTTTTTGATAAAATTATTATTATTTCTTTTATAAAAAAATAAAATAAAAAAATCAATCAAAATAAAAATTTATTTTTTCAAATCTTGATTCTTTTAGTATGCTTATTTATTATATACTCTTAAAATAATTTAAAAATAAAAAATAAAAAATAATTGCTATATTATCTATGAGTATTTTTCAAAAAAATATAATTAAAAATTAAAATAAATAAATTTTATAATTAAGATGTTTGATAAAGTGCCTCATAATAAATATTATTTTATATTAGTTATGTTATTGTTAATACTTTAATATAATTTTTTGCTTTTTAATTAATCATATGTATGTATTTAAATATATATATATATATATATATATATATATATATATATATATATATATATATATATATATATATATATATATATATTATGTCCTGGTTGGACCTCGATTGAACCGGTTGAATCTCTGAACCTTTGAATCTTTGCCTTGACCGGTTCGATACCCGGTCCGGTTTTCTTAACATTGCTAATAAGAAGTGTATGTTGGTGTAATATGTTGAAAAACATGACTAGAGCGCAAAATATGGGAGAAAAGAGAGAAATTGATAAATGCAAATTTTACTGAATGATTCTACTTACACACACTGCTGATTGGCAGCAAGGGCTGCTTATATAGACCCAATGAGGTAAGGGGAAGGAGTATGTTAAGTGTGTGGATACATTTGAGTTATTAGAGAATATTCTAGAAAAGAAATTACTTGCAAGGGTGTGTTTTGTTGGTGGTCAAAATGGAGAGGAAATTTTTATGTGTAATTTTTAACATGACCATAGCTAATCATGTATAATTTTATACATAAAATTCATCCATAAAAATTTCTATTCCATTTTTACCTCCAACAAAACACACCCCAAGTAAGTTTTATCCCATCACTAACAGAATAACAAATTTTAGCCAATAACAAACTTTTCTATTCACTTGGTTGAGTAGTCTTCAGAAATCAGATGTGTGCTCCAATATAATAATATCATATTTCTCCACGGTTGTGTTGCCCTCAACATGTTCAATGACAAATCCAGAAAGAAAAAAGGCAAATTCAGAGTCAAAGAAAGAAGATTCCAACTAGAACTGTTTAGTTTGGTACTCTCATTTTGATATGATTGTTGATCATGTAAGCAATCATGCAGATTTAACATGACTATAGTTCACCCTTGAAAAGTTAACGTAGAAGTTAATATATACTCGAGGGAGATAATTGCTATATTACAAAAGACAGAAGCATTTCATATACAGCTCCTGGGACCCATGTCCCAGACCAGCTAATACATTCTTATTGTATACAAGTCACCTTGATATTTATTTTATTTTGTTGGCTGTAACATTGAATTAGAGATTCATGAGGCTATGGTTCTTAATGCAGATGCTGGAATGGAAAAAAGCTGGGATATCAAATGTGGCTGGAGAGCTAGCTTTGCTTGCTGGTTTATTCATGTGGGTTGCAACCATCCCTCGCATTAGGAGGAAAGTCTTTGAGCTCTTCTTCTACACCCACTACCTCTACATCCTCTTCATTGTCTTCTTCATCTTTCATGTGGGCATCTCCTATACCTGCACTATGCTCCCTGGTTTCTACCTCTTCTTAGTTGATCGTTACCTAAGGTTTCTGCAATCAAGACAGCGAGTTTGTTTGGTTTCTGCTCGTGTTTTGCCATGTGAAGCTGTAGAACTCAACTTCTGTAAGAACCATGGTAATTAACATAACCTCAATATCATGAAATATATTCTATTTCTTCAAAAAAATGCCTAATTTTTCATGCTAAGATGTCTTTAGTGTTAATGTGGTATATCATTTTATTGGCAGGGTTGACTTATAATCCCACAAGTGTTATGTTCATAAATGTGCCAAGCATATCCAAGTTGCAGTGGCATCCATTTACAATTACTTCTAATAGTAACTTGGAACCAGAAAAGCTAAGTGTTGCCATCAAGAGTGAAGGAGCTTGGTCCCAGAAACTCTATCAAATGCTTTCGATACCATCTGCAATAGATCATCTCAATGTCTCTGTTGAAGGTCCTTATGGACCTGCATCAACCAATTTTCTAAGGTCTGCATCTTGGAATCAAAAGCACAAATTTATAAGCAAATTGAAGCATTTCTTTTAGCTTAATCTGACATGAGTGCTTATAATTTGTACAAACTAACTCTTTGGTTTTTATTCTCTAGGCATGACACTCTTGTGATGGTGAGTGGTGGCAGCGGCATCACCCCATTTGTGTCTATCATCCGGGAGCTAATATATCTGAGCACAACAATTAGATACAGGACCCCAAAAGTTATCTTAATTTGTGCATTTAAGGACTCTTCATGTCTTTCAATGCTAGACCTGATCCTCCCAAGTTCTGGAACACACTTTGACATTTCTAATATTCAATTACAAATAGAGGCCTACATCACAAGAGAGAAGAAGCTCAAATCGAATGGTCCAATTCGCCTTCAATCCATAAGGTTCAATCCCAATTCAACAGATGCACCCATATCTGCGATGTTAGGCCCAAACAGTTGGCTGGGGCTTGGTGCTATAATCTCGTGTTCTTTCTTAATTTTCCTAATCTTAATATGGATCATTACCCGTTACTATATTTTCCCTATTGATCATAACTCCAATAAAATATTTTCATACCCTTTGAGGTCTTTTATCAACATATTAGTCATATGTGTGTCCATAGCAATGGTTGCTAGTGCAGCTATTCTTTGGAACACGAAACAAATTGCCAAAGAAGCAAAGAAGATACAGAACTTAGAGGGGTCATCATCATCGTCAGCGTCCACAGAGTTAATTTGTGATGTGTATGGAGAATTGGAAAGCCTACTAGGCCAGTCCCTTGCTCAAGCTACCATTGTGCATTATGGTACAAGACCTGACCTAAGAAGTAAGTCACTTCACTTTTCTTTAACTATGGCCTAGAGGCTCATCAATGAAATGAAGTCACTCATTTTTCTCCTTTTCTTTTGCAGGATCGTTATTTGAACTGAAAGAATCAAGCGTGGGAGTTCTGGTTTCTGGACCCAAGAAAATGAGGCAGGAGGTTGCAGCCATTTGCTCATCTAATTTGGCAGAAAATCTTCATTTTGAGTCCTTTAGCTTTAGCTGGTGATTTTACTCGTATATTTAAAAGGTGTAAAGCATTAATATTTCTTCTCTAGATCTAGCTACTCGGAGCAACTGATCTCACCTAGCTGATGTTGAGTTAGTAATTTTGTTGCTTTTATTTATGTGTAAATTTGCTATGTAACAAAATTTAGGTCCTAATCACAGCTGGTTTTAACACCAAAGTCAATGCTTCTATGTAGTCCTTTTTGTTTCTTATAAAAGGAAAAAAGGCAAATAATTTCATTAGAAATGAAATCTGTCAAAAAGAAAACCAAAAATATAAGAAAGGAAGCTTTTTAGCTCAGTTTTTCCTAGATGTAGCCAGAATATTAACATAGAAACAAATTATCAATTTACATATTCAAATCGCTTCATTTAAATAGCTACATCTAGCTCAAATTTACACAGCACCAATTGCAGATTGCCATGGACTGAAGTTAAGCAAAGATAAGTGGTATTCACCATAGCACAACTTGAAACTTCACCTCGAAGCCCAACTTCACAACGTGATCGGCCACCAAAACAAGTTCTAAACTTTCTTGCACTGAAGATATTGTCTGCATCTGACACTGCTTCTAAGTTGTCTACTTATGCAGCATCTTCCTGGCCAACTTTGTCAGCATCATTGAGGAAAGGATGTTATTGTCAAGGACCAACTATATCAGCTCCAAATATATTTAACTTCTATTGTATTTACTTATTGTTCCAATCTTCAACATCTTGATTACATATCAAATGGCACCCACATCTCACTATTTTGAATGAATGACAGCAACAACATCTTAATGCAAATTCAATTTCACTCAAGAAATCATCTTCAAGAATTCTGTCGTTGATTGATCAATGGACAAATAGAGGATGTAAATGTGAGGATAGCATGGCTCCATAGGAGGTAAAGTCCTGGTGCTTATAAACATCTTGACCCTAGTTTCAAACAAAATAACAGTCAGTTTCATGGCTAGACAACTCAGGTGGGTCAGCATAACTTACTAAAAGGAAACACAAAGCAAATCTCACCCATTCATCTAGAAGTTAGTTGTTGGGGTCTGGTACTTTTGCCTAGGAAACACATTTTTGAGGGACAGACCATGATGGAATTTTACAACCTCTGATAAGCATGTTAAGTCTTGCAGTGGGAAGACAATTTCCCTGTAATACAATTGTAATGTTGAATTAATAACAAAAATGGGAGATTATGTCACACCCTCCTCCAACACATACACATGAAATTCTTTTGTACTGTGAGAATAATACACCCAAAGGCTTACATTTTGTTATAAAGTTAATCTCACAGTTACAGCACAGATTCTATTTGTGTCACAGTTCATGTTTTGATTGGCTTGTCATATTACTCAGAAAATACTAAGAATTTCTCTGTATTTATCAATAAAGCTAGGATGCATACCTCCATAATGCTCATCACCTGTTGAAGTAAGGGCAATTGAATAGGTGATGCAAAAAGACTGCATGGCTTTGATGGACTCGAATTTGGAATTTGCAGTGAATCACAATTGCCAGCATCTCATTGTATTATACTTATGGAAAATCTAGCAACAACAGAGGCTTTTTGTGCAAATTCAGATGAAGAAATTCTAGCTTCGGAAGTTGAGAAATGCTTCCAATATGCTTGCAAAAATTGTTACTAGTTAGATCCAAAGAATTCAATGACAAATAAGTGACAAAAACAATACAGGATTAGCACATCAAATTGATTGCAGTAACTTACATTTATATAAAGAGTGTAGACCTGAGACAGTTGGTGGCATTCTGAATTCAGCAGGAGCTGGTGGACTTCCAAACCACCAGTTGAAGGGAAGAGATCTAGATAGAAGACAAATGAAGGTAGTTCTTCAATTGCTGTATCATTGGCATGAAGTTCCTCCAAACACTTGATCTCCTTTAGCCCTTCTGGAATTTCGTAGAGCTTTCAGCACTAGAAATATCCAGAATTCAGAGGGAATTCAACCCATGAATAGTATTTGGAATGCAAACAAGACTTTTGCAAACCTTGAGTTTAAAAAGCATGCCCAACTAGGCATCCAAGTTATGAGGGTAGTTTTCTTATGGTTGTTTCCTTTAAAGAGAGCATCCATGGATGTTCTATACATTCCCCAAACTCTGGATATATTTTGAATTTAGAGCAACTAGCAAGAAATAACCTCTTTAGGGAACTCATATCCAATTTACCTGGAAGTGCTTTAAGACTTTTGTAATCTTCTAAATTCAATAGAACATCTTTCTTGTGGTGTACAAGGGATGCATGAACCTCACTTAGGTTTGCACAGCCTTCAAGAACCAATGTTTCAAGCTTTGGAACCACCCAGGAAAATTAGGTAAGTTTGTTGTTTCTTGGAAAAATTCATATTCAGATGCTTCGGCATTTCCAAAAACTGATCAAGATTGTTAAATGTGAAAATTTTATTAGCTTTAAGGTTTTGTGATAAATTGAATAGAGCTCTTGGTCAAAGGGTCCTACCTTTCTTCCTTGCCAATGTTGTTCAATTTTGCTCTGAGATAATTTGATGTTAACAACGTCATCCACTTGATTTTTAAGTGGCAAAAATTTCAAAGGACATCCTCTTTGGTGAAGAACTTTTAGTGAGCTAGGAAGGGAGCTGAGGCCAAGGGAAAGTTGCATGTCATATAAACTGAGAAATTTTAGTTGGCTTGTCTTTGAGAATGCCTCAGTGCAGTGTGCTTCATATGGATGAAGTAAATTGTCACGCCCCAAACATAAGTCGTGACCGGCGCACAGGTTAATCTGACTCACTTAACCTGGCAAGTCTAATGACCAAATTTTGTTCATATAATTTAGCAACTTAAGTACGGGGGCTGCCAAAAATTCGGCAGAATCTCCCCTGAAAACTGGACAATCCAAAGATTACATAGACCTGTTTTATATCAAATATAACAACCAGAAAACACAGCCAGAATATTTCCAGAGTAACAATCATAGGGATCAAAAGATCAGCTATAGTAAAGAGTAATATACACATTATCACTATATCCATAACCCAAAAATAACTGATCCTATGCCCTATAGCTGCAAAGTACTGGAATCAACAAAATAGAAGCCTCTTCCATAATAAAGGCCTACCAGTAGGAATATCCTGGGTAGAATAGCTAGTCCCAGGAACCTGCTACTCAGCACCCTGTAAATCTAAAGAGGGGGAAAGGAAATAGGATGAATCATACAGACTCAGTGAGAGTATATAAACAAAGTGGACAGGAAGGAGAAACTAAATCACGCACAAGCTTTTAAAATAACTGAAAACAACTAAATAATTATACATTCACCAAAGAAATTGATTGAGGCAATAGTTTGTCAATTCTATATTCCCATAAATAGAACCTTGTCAACATCCTTCATTTAAATTAAAACTCATTAACAGACACTTAATAATTCTCAATATATTGCCTTAATCGACATCATAAATACACTTTGCCAATATAGAATTAAATATTTCATCAAACTAATTACTCCATGAGGGTTATTCAAGAAGAACTAAATTTTTATGGGGAGTGGTCTGAACCCATCTGATCATAAATATGAGTTCATCTCAAGCCGGGGCCTTGCCTCGCCTAGTACTGTCTCATCTAAATATACTATGTGCACATAGGCCGTTATATCTCTTCGCTAACAGCGAACGGTACCGCTATATCTCTTCGCTAGTGGTGAACGGCGTTCTAACTTAAAACCCATCATGGTTTTCTCAACCTAAATTTATTTTAAAATGAAACACTTAAATTCAATAAGTCAACTTCTATAAAATCCATTTCTTACAAGAAATAAACTTTTATAATTCATTATAAATAAACCATAAAATAAGAAAGAATAGCAACAGGTGGAATTGAAATAATAACTAAGAGGATACCCAAAATATTAAATCAGTTATTAGTATCCAAAGAAACTCAATTATCATTTTAAAAAGAGAAATCAATCGGATGAAATGACTATCCAAATCAATTATTAGCATAAAATCAAATTATTAGTTTTAGCAGGTTAGTTTCTCCTATAAAAATAAATTTAAAACTATTGCCACTAAGTAAATAACCACTCACAATAAAGAGGAATCAACCAAGTCAAGCTCAACAAAACTCCGGAAGGAGTAACTAGCACCGTATCAGGAGGATCTGATCAACACAAATATTTGACAAGCTTAGATAACTTGTTTGAAGATAGTCTAATAATTAACATACTTATTATTAAGAAATATTATTCATATATTATTTTATTACTACTACTTAAATTTGAGATAACCTCTAAAATTTACTCATAAAAAAAAAAGTTTGAGATTAGGAACTTACCTGAAGTTTTAAGAGCTAGTGTGTAACACCCTAATAAACCCATATTACGCTTAAGTCGTATTACGACGTTTTATTAGTTGTTACTTATGCTCGTAGAAAACTAAACTTCACTTAAAATTAAATTACGCGAAAAATACAGTAAATTTTGTTTTTGAAATATGTCGTTGCTTTTGAAAAGTAAAGCCTTGCGCGAGAAGATAGCGGTAAACGAGCGTATCGCAGAGATTTCGATATAAATGGAAGGGACATGAGATAAATCATAAAGTCATACATTCAAATTTTAACATCAATTACATAATATACTTAATCTCACAATATCCAAACAAATACATATAAAGGAAACTCATGGTCATGCCATGGCCCCAAATACAAGATACTAAGTACAACTCCAAGGACAAGGTTCATCTCAAAAAGGAATATACGCAGATGCAAAGTGACGATCGCTATAAGTCCCAAAATAACTTCATCTCAAGGCCCCACGTCGTCCGTCTCCGCTCACAAGGCGGGTGGCTCCCAAGCTCCACTCCATTGGATGTGCCAACAAAAATCTGGGTGACGATGCGGAAAAATAACTAGAGTGAGAAATAAGATTTCTCAAGAGACTTAAACCCGACACTGAGGTGTCATCGCCATCGCCCCAAACACTTCGTTTTATTAATGAAAATAGTGAGCATTCATAAGGTTCGCCTAGGTTTTGAAAACATGAATATCCGAAGTGGATTCAATTTTTACATACTCTCTAATCACTTATATCATAACATACATGGGCATAAGTATAATCACATGAAGCATGCATAACTGCACTATAAGCTTCTCTTAACTTTTTCTCTTTAAGGGTTTGGACCGAAGTCCCTTTTCTTTTCTTTTCTTAACTTGACTTATCTCAAGTCCTTTCTTTTCTCTAACTTGACTCATCTTGAGTCCTTTTCTTTTCACCCACTAAACATAAGTGGTAATGAGTTTCTACCGTGGCCGCCACCATAGAATTTCTAAGATTTACACTAGCTGTCAGCCATGCCTCATAAGTCTCACATCCCCCTATACTCACACTAGCTGGGTCATGCCATGCCTCATGTGAGTCGTGGGTGAGGGGAACTTGCTTTGGGTCACCTTCCCTTTTGAAGGATCACACCCTTAGTTTACTTTCTCTTCTTATTAAAGCTTATGATGCAAAATATTTCTAAGTCCACAATTTCTACAAAATTTCACATGAAGATAATCCGCTAGACCGCGGCTTCCCAAAATTTTGCCAGACAGAATACCAGTATCACAGCATCATATCATATCATCATATCATATCATCATCATCATATCATCAGTATCATGGCATCATAATCACATCATCATCACAGCATGCTTGCAACCTAAACATAGGCATATTCTCAAGCAAAGTCTTATGAGCTTAGCTTAGTAAATTAGATGCAAGCTTTTACATTGGCTTTCATTTTATTGATTTCCTCTTCTCATTTATTCTAACTTGACTTATATGATTTTCATATTTTAAATTTGGAAGATTTATGGTTTAGGTTTTGCATTATAGTTTGATTAAAATCTTATGAACTTAATCTAGTACACTAACTACATTTACATTCGGTTTTTCGTTTTATTTGCTTCTTTTGTTAAGGATTAGGCAAGCTTGGTATTTTATTCCATCTAGTCTTCATTAAGTAAATTATGAAGTTTCATTACTTTAGGTTAAGCCCTTTTACCTTTTTAAGTCACTTATGCATAGTTTTACTTAAGGTTAAATTTTGACAGTTTTACTTTTACCCCAGGCAGTAACTTTAAAAATTCACCATAATTTGGTATTTTATCATTTTAATGTGAAATTTTATATGCTTATAGGGTTCTGAGTCTAGTTTTTAACAAAAGAAGTCCCACTCAAAAATTCATTTTCTAACTCCAGTTATGCATATTTTATTCTGACTTGTTCAGTTTCTAGGTTCACTCCCGGTATACTGGATTGTGACCTCTCATTATAATTGCTCAGAAGGAATCTGAGAAAACTGTTTTAGGGGTCTGTTCCCCTATGTCTTAGCTTTCATTGAAACTTGGTCTCACTCAAAAATCATTTTTGTAGCTTGAGTTATACTCATTTTAGTGTAGACTGCCCAGGCAGAAACCTACCCGAGAACAGTCCACTTTGAAAAATCATATCTCACTCATTTTAACTCCGAATCTTATGTATTTTATATGTATGGAAAGCTCTTTGAGTCTATTTTCATATAAAATTGGTTCCACTCATTTCTGAGTTTTCTGGAAAAAGTTATACCGTTCGGTTTACAGACTGTCAGAAAATCCAGGATTCACGTCTTGCTTTTTCTCATGTTTTCTCCAAAACACTCAACCTCACTTTCAAGAAACCATTCTCAAGTTATAAAACACTCATATACCATGGAAGATTAGTGAAAACTAACATGTTGGAGTTCAAAAATAGTGGATTCAGCCATGCATCACACCAAACCGAAAACATATTTTCAACAAACAATCATACTAGCAACAACATCTCATTTTATGACAAGAATGACTATGATGCCCATAATCAATCTTTAAAACCACCTAGCTATGGAGAGCATAGGAGTTCTAAAGCTTGAAAAACAAGAGAGAAAAAGGGTTTAGAGTCACTACCAAGAAGCTTTCTTGAAGGCTTGAAGGATGGAGATGGTTGGAGATGCCCTCCTTCTCCTTGAGCTTGATATGGAGGCTTGTGTATGAGTAGCTTTGTTTCTCCAAGAACCAAATATGGTAGTCCTTGAAGGGATGGTGATGGTGGTGATGGAAATGAGAGTTGGATGGGGTGTGAAAGTGGGAAGAAGAACAAGAGGAATTAGAAGAGTAGAAGAGTTAGAATGAGGCTTAGAGAGAAGTGAGAGCTTAGGCTTGTAGTGAGAGGATGAAAACCACAAATGAGGGAGTGGGAGAGGGGTAAGTGGCACAAAAATGGGGCAAAGTGGGCTGATTGCTTTGCTTCTTCAAGAAGCAAGAGAGAGTAGGTGTGTCTTTACTTTTTCAAGCAAAAGGGCTAGGACCTTGGGGTAAAAAGGTGAGTTGTTTTTTCCTTCTGAGTCTTGGAGGCACCTAGTGTCCAATTTGTATTTTTCTCTAGGGGTTAAAGGGAGTACCCCTGTAGAATTTTTGCTTTTCAAGACTCATCCAAGTGTCAAGATCTAATGGTGGATGACAAGGATCCTAGTCTTGGCTTTTGATCTAATGATGTAGGATTAAAGAGTTTGAATGAAGGGTGAGATGTTGCTCCTCCTTGGTAGGTCTTTCTAGGGCATATGCATGGAAGAACTTTTATCTCTAAATGTTATTAGAATTATTTAAATGTAGTTTAACTTAATTGGCTTATTTACCCATGAGTTAACTCTTGTCAATTACACTTTTTATGATGTCTTGCATTACGGTTAAGCATATGCTTAATTTGGGGTTTAATTTTTCAAGAGTTGTCTTAAGTGTCTTGATCATTATAAACTTAATTAGTAAGGTTAGGTTGTCTTACTTTTGTTTTGGCACCTTCGAGTAATTAAGGATTAGACGATTAAGGTTTTATTAAAACGCTTAGGACATTATGATTAAATTGTTGGCTAGACTTAATTTACTAAGCTCTTGCTCTTGCTCTTAAGATTAGCCGATTAGTTCTCAATTAATCGCTAATCTCTCTAATTAGCCGGGAACACCGAGCTAATTAACTTAGGTAAAACGGGGATGTTACATAGTGGATATCAAACTTTTGTGATAAAATAAAAGAAAAAGAGCTTTGGTGGTAAAAATATAAAGAAGAAACAGAGAAGAAAAGAAAAAGGAAGAACAGACAAGAAAGAAGAAAGAAGCAACTCGAACAGAGAAAGAAGGAAAAAGGAAAAGTAATGATTCAGTGGGTTATGCCACCTTTCTTTTATCCCCTTTCTTTTTTTTTTCTTTTTTTTTAACTTACAGCAAAAGACCAAAAGGCCCTTAACTTTTTCTTCTTTTCTTTTCTTTTGTTTCGAGACCTCGGTGTTATAAATTCAGAACTATGTTGTGAATTGCTTCAATTCCTTAACAAACCAAATGATAAATAACATGATCTTCTAGAATCAGGTAAAACTCAAACTTAACGAAACAAAACATGGAATGAACTGTTTAATTTGTATTTTTATACCATATATATTTTATCCTACACCAATCATCTAGCAATGATAGAAAAATTGGCACCTACCTTTTTTTTTTTGGTCAACACAAAATGTTCTATTGAGACCACATCTTGCTAAGTCTGTAAAGATCTTTTGAAGATTCTTGGAATACAACATTCCTAAACATTTCTTGAAGCAAACCATGTATCTCCAATTTATTACTTAGTCAATCTACGGTTGCTAAAGATCTTTTAATCAAACTTTCAGTTACTTTATCTTTAGTCATTCATTTGAAGAAACAAGTGGTGTCATAAAGTATTCTTTTTTGTGGATCTGTTAATGCTTTTACTTAAAAACATTAAAAAATTTTGGCAAACAAGTGAAATAAGGATTAATGTAATCCTTAGACATACACAAGTGAAGTCTATATTCATTGTCATGTTTCTTCCGCATTAATATAGTTTATCTTCCAGGTCTTCCATTTCATCTTGATATTCGTCAAATGCTAGGTATGACCCTAGTGCATAAATAACAAGTAAGAACCAGAAATATGACCATTAATTATGTATACTGCTATGATTATAATTTACATCAGGAAAAATCAAATTAGACATACCTGCAGCATAGTGCTATAAGCTATGACAAGCAAAGATCATGGCATAATAGATCAAAGAGAAGCTGTAAATTTCACGAGAAAAATACATAAGTGAGCAAAAGTGAATCCTTTCAAAAATGGCGTTTGGATAGCTGGGTACAAAACTATTAGATATCATCATTTACTCATACTTTTGTCAATTATGTGAAATGTTAATACTCAAACCTTTGTGTCTGGTTATTAGGATATTTACACACAAATGTAATTGATTAGTTTACTAATAGATTCAATTGGTCTCATTTGGAGAGTTTCATCAAGCTCAAATTTATACCGCACCAAGAAAGAGATTGTTATGGATTGACACTAACCAATATGGATAGATCCAAAGAATAGAATTGATTACCCACTTTTAAGGACAAATTGAAGTATTGAAACTTGAAAACTGGTCCGAAGCACAGCTCAACAAGATAACAAGGAGGGTCAAACTTTCAGATGCAAAAGACCCTATGCATTTGAGACCACATCTAAGTCGCTACATGTGCTTCTCCTCTATGTTCTTCATTGGAAAAGTTGATACTATTGCCAATATCCGATCATATCAGCTTCAAATATCTGACTCAAATAAATCCATTTCCTCAATGCTTTTGTTGAATTCGAATGCCTTTTTTTTTATTTTTTTCTTGGGTCTTTCAGTTTCACTTTTGTTAAAATCTTCAATATCTTCAATACGCACCCAACGAGCTGTAGACTTCAATATTTTGGCCCCCGTAGATTCATCATCGCCAGCAAGATCATCGTCAGAAAAATTGTCAGGAGGATAATTTTCAATGAAGCGATCTTTAGTTGACAGCTCAAAGTGATCGTCTACATGAAATTCATCACCGAGACAATCATTGGTCAAGCAGAGAATGTAAAAGTAACGAACTGGTTCCATATAATATGAACTCCAAGGGGTGCTGAATTTGTTACCGTTGCGAAACCAACTCAATTTAACTGATGTCCAACCAGAATACAATATTTGTAATTGGAAACATAAAGCAATACCCATCCTTTCATTTTGAGGACAGTTACACGGGTTTGGGACTGATACACGGTTACCGTCTTGCCGATGCACAAACCAAGACGGAATTTCTTTCCCTGAGATCAACATTCGAAAGATCCGAGCATGATCTTGGCTGCTAGATGATTTAAAGACATTGCACACTGTTGATAAAATATCGGACTCAGATGTATTCAGTGAATCACAACCCCATGCTTCTAATGTTGTTGTACTTGATGGAAGCTCCGGCAGAAACTGAAGCTTTATGCAATTATTTAGTGCAAGATATTCAAGCTTGGGTAGTTTGTGAATACTAATTGGCACGCTGATAAAATTGTTACCGCATAGATTCAGATTCATCAATGATGAGAAGTGGCAAAAATCATGAGGGAATGATCCTTCGGTTAATCCACAGTTAGACAAGAATAGAGTTGTCAACTTGGGTAGCCTTGAGACAGAAGGTGGCAATCTACGGAGTCTATAGCTCCACCCAACAATCAGTTTTTTGAGGGACTTCAATTCATCAAAGACATCAGGAAGGCAAACAAGGTCATGGCAACACCACAAGCTCAAATCCTCAAGGCCAACTAAACATCCAAGTGACATGGGTAATTCCCTTATGGCCGTGCGAGACAAAGAAAGATTTGACAAATTTTTCATGCATTGCCCAAATTCTGGGGGATTTTCAAAGCTACTGCAATCTTCGATAATTAACTCCTTTAAGGAACTCATCTCCAATTTAGCTGGAAGACTTCTAAGATTTAGACAGAAACTTAAATTCAATAGAACAAGGTATTTGTGGTGTACTAGGGACGGGTGAACCTCTACTAGACTATCACAATCATGAAGAATAAGTGTTTCAAGATGGGGAACTCCAGTAAGATCAGGTGTTTGCTTTAAACAGCTTGAATGACTCAAATCCAGGTACTTCAACTTTTCTAGAAACTGATCAAAATAGAGAAACATTAAAACATTATTATCTCTTATAAGGTCATTATGATAAAATTTAATAGAGCTCTTGACGGAAAGATCCTACCTTTTTTCCATGCCAGAGTTGTTTAATATGGCTACGTCGTAGTTGTATTTCAACAACTTCATATGGTTGATCTGATAGGGGCAGAGTTTCCAAAGGACAAAGATTCCAGTGAAGAACTTTTAATGATCTAGGAAGGTACTTGAGGCTAAGGAAATGTCCCGTGCATGGTAATATGAGAAGTTTTAACTCACTCATCTTTGAAAAGGTTTCGGCACTCCAACGTGCATGATGGTCCCATCTTAGAACTATACCTTGAATTGCTTCAGTCCCCTTTCAAAAACCAACATGAGAAATAACTTTATCTTACAAAATGAGGTGCCTAAAACAAAAACTTAAGGAAACAAAACATTTAAACATTTAAGGAAACAAACATTGAATGCATTATTTTAGTTTGTTGCTTAATATTATATTTATTTCATATAACATCACACATCTCATAGTTGTAGAAAAAAATTGGCACTTACCATATCATTTGTCAATACTCGATCAATATCATTTCTAGACCACAGCCTGCTACGTTTGCCAGGATTATTTGGAGATTTTTCGTATACAATGTGCCTACCCAGTTCTTGAAGCAAATCATGCATTTCCAAAGTATTATACTGATCTAGAGTTAACAAAGATTTATCAATCAAAGTAACGATTCCAGTTCCAATTTCGCTGCCAATTCCAACACAATAATCACACATTTTTAATATATGCGTTACTTCATCTTTGTTCTCTCCTTTGAAGAAACAGGCAATATCTAGAAGAATATTCTGCTCTGTTAACGTTAAATGGTTATAACTTATTCTCAATGCCTTAGAAACTTCAAAAGGTGGCGGACCGCTCCTTATTTCATTAACAGTGCTATGCCAAAAATAATCATTTCTTCCATATAGATAGGAACCCAATACCTCAATTGCCAATGGAAGACCTTTAGTATATTTGACCACTACTTTAGATAATTCTAAATACCCTTTTTTGGGTTCAGGTTGTCTAAAGGCTTTCAAACAAAAGAGATGAGTAGCTTCTTTATCGTCTAACCCTTTAACCTCATAGGCTCCATGCACTCCATGTACATTTAGCAAGTGCTTATCTCTAGTTGTGATTATTATTCTGCTTCCCTTACCAAACCATTCTTCATTCTCAGCCAAGTTCTCCAATTGCTTTACCTCAATTACGTCATCAAGAACAATAAGAACCTCCTTATTGCATAAAGAGGTTTTTATTATGTTTTTTCCATCTTCTATATCATGAAAATTACTAGTACTTATATTTAGATAGGAAAGAAGACTTTTTTGTAAGTGAACAAGATCATTTTTCTCATGCAACTCTCTAACATTCCTCAGAAAACAACAAAATTTGAATTCGCCTCGGATGGCTTCATAGGCTGCTCTGGCAATAGTTGTCTTACCTATGCCACCCATGCCCCATATGCCTACAAAGTGAACATTATTGAACTGAATACCTGGAATACCTATGAGTTTAATCACTTCCTCCACCCTTGAAGCAATTCCAACATGATTCTTCGTGCAAGATGACAACTTCGGAATCAACTTTTTATGTAGGTGTTCAGCAATGCTTTCCACGAGTCTTGCCTCATGCCTGAAAGGGAGAAGAAACAAAAATCATACATCCAGTCCAGCAAGAAGCAGTGACAAGATATATAGTCTAACAAACTGAGAAACTTTATTTCTCTTTTGATATTTTCTTTCTTTTGCCAAATCCAGGGGTAAAATGTTAAACAAACATTAACACTATGAATTAATTATATCTTTATTAGAGTTTAGGGTTTAAGGTTTAAAATCTTTAATTCTTTGCAAATCGAAAGAATTGTTGCATTAAAATGTTTTGTTTCAATCTTTTTACAATGTATGTTTTTAGTTATGTATTTATACTTTATAAATATAATGCTTATGTTATCACTGTACTATTGCATATTGTACTATTATTAACTAGAATATAAAATCTAAAAAAAAACTAAATTATTGAAATGAGGAAAAAAAAATTATGTGTTGGGCATATCAAATTATTGAGGAGATAAGAAATTTTTAAAATATTTTCCTACACGAAAGAAATTGATATCAGTATTTCTAGAAGTAATAAAAATATATTTTATAATTGAGAATTGTGTTAATAATTTTTTATAGCTGTTAATTGAGTTATTGAAGAGTATTTTTTTATATTAATTAATACATTGCAAAATTTAAACTTCGAAAATCATTTTTCACATAACAATGCATTTTGACAATAGCATTAAAAAGATTAAAAAAATATACGATTCTATTTTTTCAATTTAAATATAATTTTATAAAGTTGGTTCACCTAAACCTTGGGAATTATTATCCGCAAAAAGTAGGAAAAATAAATAAAGTATTTTTTTATTAAATAAATTATAAGTGAATGGATGACGTAAAAAATAAAAGAAAGAGAAAGAGAAGATATGACTATATGATAAGAAAAAATTTTACAAAAATAAATTAAATAAAAATATAAAAAATGAGAAATTAGATGATACATAATCAACTATGGGTAATAAAAAGTTTGACTTATAAATTATAGAGAAAAATAAATGAAAAATATTATAAGGGGCATCTTTACTACTCTTTTGAGTCTATATATTGCATCTTATATATTAATTCTTAGCTAATTTTTATTTAGTTTCTTTAAAATATCCTTATTCCTCATTCTTAAATATCATATATTATGTGTCTATTGTCACTATTAATTTAAAATTTTATTATACAAAATTTATAACTTAATAACCATAATTGATTTAGTTCTCTTAACCTAAATCGAAAATGGGCCATGATATCTTTTTAACTTTCTTTCACTAATGTCTCTATTTGATCCTTTGAATTTTATTTTAAAATTTGTAGATTAGGTTAAGGTGAAGTTATATATAGCTATAAAAAAAATGAAAATAAACAATTAGAAGTACATATAGAAAAAATTGAAAGCGGAAATAAAAGTGGAAGAAAAAGTATGTAAATTTTTTTTGAATGAAAAAAAAACGTTTAACAGAGTTTAGTATGGCCCTTTAGGTTAAGAGAACTAAGGGGTTTTTTATGTTATTAAATTTATATTATGAAGTTTTAATAAAATAAGGAGTTATAATAGACATTTAATTTGACTAGGAAGGAGGAACAAGGGCATTTTGATTAGGATTTTTTTTTTGGGGGGGGGGGGGAGTTCAAGTAAAAGCGGCAAAAGTCAATTGCAATTTTACAAAATCTTAAATAATTAACAAAATGTGAAAATAAATCAATGAGGGTGCCAAGTGTCTCAACATTACTTTTGTTTTAATCTAATAATTTAGATGAGTTCATTTCCACTTTCAAGAATGAAAAAAGAGAATATCTGATAATTAATGAAAAAAGACAAAGACAATATAGTAAATTCTAAGAATTAATTGAAAAAAAGTAATTTAATTCTCTAATTATAATTTACATTTTAAACTATTTTCCAATGAAATAGGGAAATGTATATTATTATTATTACTATTAACTAAAGAAAAATGCTATATATATCATCGCAATCTCTAGTAACATATTTAATCTTCAGTGTATTGCACACAGATTTTTAATCTCTAAATAATGATTGCGAGTTATACGACCTTATCGTTTTGTATTTTTTATAATTTTTTAAGTACATTAGTGTCATTGACATCTCAACTGAAGAGTTCATATATACTATTTGAGTCCCTCAACATCAAATCACTTTTAATAACTTATTTTCTATGAAGTTTAAACAGGTATACTGTTTTACAAAATTTAACCAGAGATTTAACTTTTCCGGCATAAAATATGTACTATAATTATTAACTTATTCAACAATTACATAATTATCATCTAACCCAGAACCTTTAACTACTAAAATATTTTGATGATATTTTAATTTTAATTTTAATTATCATTAAACTTTATTTTTTCTTTTTTTTTTTGCAAATGTTAAATGATATACACTTTGCATAAATGAATGCTATATAACAAAAAACTCGAGCAAAACAAATGGATCTTATGCTAAGACAACTTACTGATTCTTGGAATCCCAACCAGAGTAACTAGCAATTTGTGTCAAAGCATCTCTCCATCTTTTAATCTTCTCACTTTCGTGTCCGAGTCTCTGCTTATGTTTTCTGAACGCTTCCTCAAGGCTTCCTCTTTGATACCTCACATCAGACGGCTCCACACCATAGAAGATTGGCCCAACAGATAGCCCAAGGTTCATGCTGCACTCAACAATCTTTTGGAGCTCATCCAAGCACCAAGTGGAGGAAGCATAGTTTGGTGAGAGAATAGTGATAGCAAACATAGACTCTTCAATTGCTTTCAGAAGTTCATCTTTAATAACTTCACCTTTCTCAAGGTTCTTATCATCTCTATAAATTGTGATTCCCTTCCTTTCCAGTGCGGCACACAGATGATCAGTGAATCCCTTGCGAGTGTCTTGTCCGCTAAAACTCAAGAACACATGATACGTGCATAATCGTGGTGGTGGGATTGAAGTAGAAGGAGAAGTGGAAGAAGAGGCTTCACCTACAACCGATGCCATATGCTCTAGTGTTCAACTATCTCAATAACAGCTTGAATTGTGGTGTGTGTAACTTTGACGCCTGCGGCTTCAATCAGTGCGGTGTTTGTAGGGTTGTGGTTGGAGTGTATTAATTAATTAGTAAAGAGTAAAGACCACGCATGGTGTGAATGCAGGAAAGTGAGTGAAAGTTGCTTGGGTAGCTTCATAGGACAGAGGAGAAGATAGAAAGAGAGAAATGAAGGCCATTTTCATCGTGATATGGCCTGCACTACAGGAAAAAATGGGGTGGGAATCTTGGGAGAAAGACTTTGCTTTATTGACTTAATTGTGTCGTAACAAAAAATGAAATGTTTTTTCAGCGATACTTCTTGGCACGAAAGAAATCTCGTCGAAGTGTTACGAAGGGATCTAGAACCAATCACGTGAGGTTTAGAAAATTAAGGGAGGAGAGTAACAGAAGAGAGAAAGTTTAGCACAAGAGAGAAAATGGAAAAATGCTAATCTGGTACTGTTACAATCTGGTTACAGTTCGGTTGCATCCCAATCAATTACATTCACATGAAATGACATTGAAATGAACTTAAATTAATTTCTAGTGTGTTATCCCCCGGGGGAGCGAGCTGGAGATACAATGTTAAGTAATCCCAGCTTGGAAACTAAGGACTGAAATGGAGAAGGGTTGAGGGATTTGGTGAGAATGTCAGCAAGTTGGAGGCTGGAAGAGATTGGCAGCAGATGAACCAAGCTAGAGCTGATCTTCTCTCGAATGATATGGCAATCCAGTTCTATATTAGAGACTTAAGAGCTGCTGACAACGTAGAAAAAATTATTATGAGCAAAACGCAAAACCACTACACGTAACCTCTCTTCGGACTCCGTTTACGAAAGTGCTTTCGTGCACTCTATCATTTTTCATTTTTTTTCACTGCATGAGTGTTGACGTAGTATATTAGGGTGAGTACGCGAGTGGTGAGATATATGTATAACAAAATATATATTGTATACTTATGTAAGGATAATATTGTATTCATTGTTTTATTGGGATGTCTTGTAGTGCCACGGTTTTAGAAACAAGGACCAAAAAAGATATAAAGAGAACGGGGGCATTTTGGTAATTCTAGTAGGTTGAGTTTGAAAAAAGGAAAAAGAATACAACAAGAGGTGGGGAGTGACCCACTGTAACTCACACACACCTCCCCCAAATAACACATTCAACCGTCTTTCTTTTTCCTTCTTCTCCTTATTCGACCCCCCTTCTTCACTATTCTTTCTTCCATTTTTTCTTCCTCTTCGCTATCAAAGCTCCGTCTTTTTTCTTTTGTGTCAACAAATTTTCACACCCTTTAGCTTGTAAAAGTTTGAGATGAGTCTTTAATATCAAATATTCTTCTCTTGGGTAAACTCTGGATTTTTTCCAAAGCTAATCAATAGTAGCAAAATAGTGGATAAGTAAATATTTGAAGTTCTGAGTAGAAATTTAGTGAGTTAGAAACTTGAATATTAATAGATTTTACTGGGTAAATCTAGCTTTGATTTTATTTAATAGGCTTACTGATTACTAACTTGTCTTCAAATAAATTGTTTAAACTTGTCAAGAATATTTATGTTGGTCATATTCCTCAAAAACTATGCTAGTTAATCCTTTTGGAGTTATTGGATAGCAGCTACATTGATTCCTCTTTATAGTGAGTGAATATTTACCTAGTGCTATTATTTTAAAAATTATTTGTATAGGAGAAACTAACTTATTTAAGCAGCAGGTTTTATTTTATGTTATTTAATTTATTTAGTTAATTTTTGTCCTAACTCTTCCTAGATGACAATTAAATTATGGCTCGATGACTGGCTTTAAAATTATTACTAGCTTTCCTTATTATTTTTATAACCCCATGTTGTTGTATCTTATTTTATATTTGTATCAAAATGCTTGTAAGAGTTGTTATCTTCAAGAATGGAATTATATCGATATTGATATTGATTTATGGTTTTGAAAGTTATGTTTTGATATAAGTTGTTTGAGAAAGTTATGATGGGTTCTAAGTTAGAACAATGCTTGCCATAACAAAGAAAATAACTGCACTACCGCTTGCCTATGTGCACATAGTATATAAATTGGGAAAAAGGGTGAGAGGACCCTAATTATGAGACTATAAAGGGGGAGACAAAGCCCTTGGTTTGATATATTATGAAACTTATAACTAAATGGGTTGAGATTACTCCCCAAATGATTTAGTTCTTTCTATGCAACCCTCATGGATTATATTTAAGTGATAAAAATTTTATTTTGTGTTGTGTTGAGAATAATAATTTATGGAAAATATTAAGAAGGCATATTGAGAACTATTAAGTTTTTATTTATGAATTTCTATTTATGAAAGAGACATACAAATGAGTTTGTAGTAGTTATTAAGATATTGAAAAAGTATATATTGCATTATTGTTAAGTTAAATTTCCACAGATTTCTTGTAGTGATTGCCTTATTGTTAAGTTATTTTCTTTTATTTTAATAGTTTGTGTGTATTTTGGTTTCTCTTTCTTATCCACTTGATTCATATGCTATCATTGAGTCTCTGTAACTCACATTTTATATATTATCATATTTGCAGGTTACTAATGTGTGTGGGTTGCAACTTGTTCAATTGGTTGACATTGTTGGCGTGCTTCCAAAATGTTTTGGAGGTATACCTTCACTTTTGATTCCAAAGTTTGCAGTTATATGATATATATTAGATTATTCTAGATATTTCATATAAAAATTAAGAATGTAAGCATCATCTAATAATGATAATGATTTTTAGATTTGGATTTGATTATGCTTTTATGTAAAATATTAATAATTGAGAAACAACTTATCTTGTTAGGCTAGCTAAGCTATACTAGAATTGATATGGTCTATGTGACAGTCACGGACCCTAAAACAGGTCGTGACATATCTGAATAAATAACGCTACTCAAACCAAAATATATACTTTTGCAGGAAAGAATGTAAACTACAAAAAGATACTTCATTAAATAATGTTCAGTAAAATATTTCAAAGCTTTATAAATTTTCAAAGCTAATAAAACTTTCATAAAAAATAAACGAAGTTTATATAGAAAGTGGCTTCATCATGACAGGGAGAACAAGTATGGGGACGTGGGAGATTTTTCGTTGATCAATACATATTTAACAACAATGGCAACAGCTGTAAATTTTTCCAATAGAGTTTCACACCACCACACGATTTTGCAATCATAACAAGAGCAAGGGAAATACCCATTTGGAGAAAAAAACATTGTAAATGTGGTCACATTTTACCAACTTTATTTATTTATTTTCTTTTGTTGCAAAGTAAGAGTTAAGGAAGAATGGTGGATATGCCATTCTAAAGGTACAAGATATTTTAATGATTAGTTGACTACTTACAAGGCATTGATGGCAACAACCAACCAAACCAACCCTTATTGTTTATGGCCATGTTCTCTGACTACAATAGGGCTACGCCAGAGCAAAGTAAGCCTTAAGATCACTAACCCACTACACATGCAATAATACATTTAAGAGAAAGGCCTTCCAATTCAAAAGGATTGAGCTAAAACATATCTTAATTGTATCACCTTGAAACAGAAAATGGCAATGTATAAAGAAAAAGTAGTAAACACGAAAGAGGAGCAAATCTATGATATTCTAACTGAAAGAAGAAAAAAAAAAAAAAGCAGGTTGCATACATATTCTCACTGAAGGGAGAATAAAAGAAAACAAGTTGCATAAACAATAAATTACACTATGAATGTTGCGCTACCACTAGCATAACTAACATATGCAAATGGATCTGTTGATATTTTTACCAAAAAGAAAAAGAAAAACTATGTTACACTCTGTCGATTAAAAAGTGAAAAGAATAGTGCAATCCTCGGACATTTACGCATGCCTCCCTACTAATATTTCTATCCTCTGTCTAAACAAACTATTCTGGATTCACTGGGCTGGCAACAACAAAAACAATGTTTTGTTGTCCCCACAGTCAAATCCAAAGGAAAATGATGCATAGTCCTTATGTGTGAGATAGCACATCAGACCTTTCATGCCGGCCAAGGTGAAGCCCTCTCAAGCATATTGCTTTAGCAGGAAAACAATGCATGCCACGTCCGGATGTGAAATATATACTCACGTTCGTTTATCTTGCACCACTGCAAAAGTTTCTCTTCTAGCAAATTTTGTCATTGAGTGTAAGTCTGTAGTGAACAGATAGCAGGAAACAACCACATATTTTGTTCACAAGTATGCATAGTGCTACCATTATAATTTACATAAAGAAAACTAAAATAATCATACCTGCAGCCTGGTGCTCTATGCTTTTCACAAATGAACATACAAAGTCTGAACAAGGGAATACACTGGTCATTTAACAAAGTGAACCCTGTCCAAAATGGCAAAAGATTCACGAATGGCTAAAATATGTGAAAGTCTATCCCTTATTAGACATATTTGGTCACCACTTCAAATGGAAAATTGGAGAAGGGAAGTAAAAGATAAAAAAAGAGCCCTTCGTGTTCGAGCATATCCATAATTTCCAGCAAGAGAATCCAAATATAAGCACAGCTTATTTGCAGAAAAAACAAAGGCAGAGAAATTACCTTAATCACAAATACGATACCTAAGAGCATTTTATTTACCTTTCCCCAATAATAATGTTGGCCTAATATAAGCCTACTTGTTATACAATTGTAATTTACTCCAATTGTTATATCACTAACTTTTTTCCCCCCAAACTGCTAGCTTCAATTACTCAAAAATGGATGATGACTTTCAAGGAAAAGAAAGCAATATCAAACAGAACAAAGTCAGTACTGTTGTGTTGATTTCATGTAATACCAAAAAGCATATATGCTGAAAAGTTATTTCCATTTCTATATGCTTTTCTCAAAGCTTCTACTGACGATATAATATCACCATAATATCATATCCCCGTTTTTGGCATACAATATTGAACATAAACATGACAACTATCCATTCTTTGAATTTGACAGAGCACAACTGAGCCTAGAGAAAGTCAGCATCCAACCAACTCTGTAATTTTCCCATTTGAAGCTAATAACACAGAATAGTGTTAATTAATGAGTTGGGAAGAAACAAAGATAAATAAAAATATTAGATTAAATATGTACAAGCTAAGCCTTCAAATTGGCTTCAGCAATGAATATCAGTATTACCCTTTCTGAATTGGAAAATGCATGCAATTTTCTTATTTTTTTAAAATGAAGTTTCATCATTAGGTATACTCCAATATCATGAGACGTTTAATTGATCCCATTTGTTAGCTTGTAGCAGCAAAGTTGCCTCGTAAACCCATGGCTCTTTAGTCAACTAGTCTAAAGGTTACAACCAAATGTGTCATGCCCCAAGCATAGGCCGTGATCGATGCACAGGTCAATTTGACTCACTTAACCTGGCAAGCCAAATGACAAAATTTTTATCCATATAATTTAGCAACTTAATTACGGGAGCTACCAAAAATTCGGCAGAGTCTCCCCTGAAAACTGAACAACCCAAAAATCATATAGACCTGTTTTATATCAAACATAACAATCAGAAGTAACAGTCAGAATATTTCCAGAGTAACAATCATAGGGATCAAAAGATCAACTATACAAAAGAGTCATATACACATTATGGCTATATACATAATCCAAAAACAATTGATTCTATGCCCTATAGCTACAAAATACTAGACTCAACAAAATAGGAGTCTTTTTCCATAGTATAAGCCTACCAAAAGAAACATCCTGGGCAGAACAGCAAATCCTAGGAACCTGCTACTCGGCATCCTGTGGATCTGAAGAAAAGGGAAGGAAATAGGGTAAGTCATACAAACTCAATGAGGGCATATAAACATAGTGGATAGGAAAAAGAAATTAAATCATGCACGAGCTTTTAAATATAAAAGAAAACAACTTAACAATCATACATTCACAAAAAAAAATTGATCGAGGCAATAGTTTGCCAATTCTATATTTTTCATAAATAGAACCTTGCCAACATAGAATCAAACCTTTCATCAAACCAAATACTCCATGAGGGTTACACAAGAAGAACTAAACTTTTATGGGGAGTGGTATCAAACCATCTGATCATAAATATGAGCTTGTCTCAAACTGAGAGTCTTGCCTCGCCCAATACTGTCTCATCTAAATATACTATGTACACATTGACCGTTATATCTCTTCGCTAACGGCAAACGGTACTGCTATATCTCTTTGTTAGCGGTAAATGGCGTTCTAACTTAGAACCTATCATGGTTTTCTCAACATAAATTTATTATAAAATGAAACACTCAAATTCAATAAGTCAACTTTTATAAAATCCAACTCTTGCAAGAAATAAACTTTTATAATTCATTATAAATAACCCATAAAATAAGAAAGAATAGTATCATATGGTATTGAAATAATAACCAAAAGGATACCCAAAGTATTAAATCAGAGAAAACTTAATTATCATTTTAGAAAGAGAAGTCAATCGGTTGAAATGACTATCCAATTTAATCATTAGCATAGATTCAAATTATTAGCTTCAATAGGTTAATTTCTCCTATAAAAATAAATTTAAAACTATTGCCACTAAGTAAATAACCACTCACAACAAAGAGAAATCAACCATGCTGCTTCCCAATAGCTCCGGAAGAAGTAACTGGTATCGTATCAGGAGAATTTGATCAACACAAATATTTTGACAAACTTAAATAATTTATTTGGAGATAGTCTAATAATTAACATACTTATTATTAAGTAAAATTTTGAAATATTACTCACTTATTATTTTATTATTACTCTCTAACTTTGAGATAACTTCTAAAATTTATCCATCAGAAAAAAGGTTTAAGATTAGGAGCTCACCTCAAGTTTTAAGGGTTAGTGGATATCAACTTTTATGATAGAATAAAAGAAAAAATAGCTTTGATCATAGGAATAAAAAGAAGAAAAAGAAATTAAAAAACGAAGAATAGAGAACGGAAGTGGTCGAATTGCGGAGAAAGAAAAGAAAGGAAAAGGTGCTATGCTGGTTTCATTCCCACCTTTCATTTATCCTCTTTCTTTTTCTGTTTTTTTTTTTAACTTACTATACAAAAGACCAAAAGGCCCTTAACCTTTTCTTCTTTTCCTTTCCCTTGTTTCAAGACCACGGTGTTACAAAATGGCACCAATAAACCAGGCTACCCAAAATGTTTGTAACATTACCACAGAGTGTACTAGTAAGGCTTGATCAAAATAAAACGGGAAGGGAAGCTACGCTATCATATCGGACATTTTATCTATCGTTTAATAGCTCTTGTTCTAAGAGAGGCTGAAAAAAGGTAAAGAAGTAGTACGTCACTACAATTTTAAACCAGTGAAGTACGTTCAGCATGGAAGTTATGTGTTCCAAATGTTAATATGTTCAACCTTTTGGCTTATTAGGTCAAGCCCTGAATCATCCAACCAAGAAATCTTTCATAGAAGACAATAAGAAAATGGTATTTATTTCATTTTTACTAAATAAAGACAAAATATCTGCATACAAACAGAATTTATTTATTTATAAATTCAATTTCTCCTGTTAAAGTAGTTTCATCAGACTCAAATTTACACCTCACCAAGTGACAAATTGTTATGGACTGACTCTAACCAAGACAGATAGATTCAAAGGATGGAATTGACTCCCCACTTTTGAGTACAAACTAAAGTTACTGAAGTATAATTTGAAAACCAGCCTGAAGCACAGGTTAACAAGATAATTGCCCAGTTTCCGTATGTTTCATATCATCTTATCTCGTACATCGTGATATTATTGAGAGTCCTACTTTCTCTTTAATTTTAAAAACTAGATTTAGACCAGTGCAGAATATATGTAAGAAAGAAAGATACATGATATTACTCACTCTAATATAGATATAAATTAATAGATGTTATTCTAATGCTTAGAATTATATGTAATGGAAGGAAATTAAAAAAGTGATAGGGTAGTAATATAACCAAGACAACAATATATGGATACTATGATCATTTTGTATATAGTGAAATCGTATATATATATATATATATATATATATATATACACATGATTGTGCTCATCCTTGTTAGAACTATACCTGGCATTCTTTTTTGCGCTTGTATGACCTTTTTTAATTGAATTGATTGTAGGTTATGGTTGTTTGAAATCAATTTTTTTTCTAAGATTTCTAATTAAGATTGGTTCTTTGCCTAACAATGATGTGTCCTTTATTTTCATTGATATATTTTTTTCTCCCTTCATAAATGTCCTCTTGATAGTCTTGTAATTGCTTGAGATTCCTTTTGGATATGACCTCCTCAAGTGATAATATATTTGTTAGTGAATGTGGTTCCTGAATTTTTTTTTTTATTAAATGTTAGAGTGTGGTGCCTTGGTTTCATTGAAAGTAGGGGAAGGAAAAATATAAAATAAAAGGTGAAGGCCTTTTTGTCTTTTCAAGGGTTAAGTTAAAAAATAAAGAGATAAATAAAGAAATGGTGAAAATGAAACCTACCATAACATCACTTTTTCCCCCTCCATCTGTGATCTCTTTCTATTTTTCCTTTGTTTCTGCTCTCTTCTTCTTCCTTTCCATTCCACCACCCAAGATGCATTTTCTTTAATTTTTGTCAACAAATCTTAGTAATTCTTAGCTTCCAAAGCTTGAGGTGAGTTCCTAATTTCAAACTTTTTTTTTAGGATAAGTTTTAGAGGTTTTCTCAAAGTTAATGAGTAGTAATAATATAATAGGTGAGTAATATTTAGGGGGTTTTGCTCAATAAACTTGCCAATTTCTAGATTGTCTTCAAATAAATTATGTAAGCTTGTCAAAAATATTTGTTTTAATCATACCCTCTTGATATGGTGCCAGTTACTTCTTTCAGAGCTGTTGGGGAGCAGCACAGTTGATTTCTCCTTATTATGAGTAGATATTTACTTAGTGGAAATAATTTTAAATTTATTTTTACAGGAGAAACAAACCTGTTAAAGCTAACAATTTTATTCTATGTTATTGATTGAATTAGATAGTCATTTTAGCTAATTGACTTCTCCTTCTAAAATGATAATTAAATTTTTTAGATGTTGGTAACTGATTTAATATTTTGAGTATTCTCTTTGTTATTATTTTAACATCAAATGATGCTATTCCTTCTTATTTTATTATTTATTTATAACGAATTACAAAAGTTTATTTCTCACAAGAATTGGATCTTATAGAGGTTAATTTATTGAATTTGAGTATTTTATTTGATGACAAGTTTATGTTGAGAAAACCATGATGGGTTTTAAGTTAGAACATCGTTCACTATTAGCGAAAAGATATAATGGTACCATTTGTCATTAGCGAAGAGATATAAGAGCCTATGTACATGTAGTATATTTAGATAAGATAATATCGGGCGAGGCGAGGCCCCTAACTTGAGATGAGCACATATTTATAATTAAGTGGGTTGAGATCACTTCCCACAAGATTTAGTTCTTCTTATATAACCCTCATTGAGTATTTGTTGTTTGATTAAATATTTGATTCTACTTTGACAAGATCTATATATGAAGTTGATTAAGACAACATATTGAGAATTATTGAGTTTCTGTCTACGAGTTTTTATTATAAATGAGAGACACGGAGGAGGTTCTATTTATGGAAAATATTTGGAAGATATAGAATTGACAGACTATTACCTCCATCAATTTCTTTGGTGAATGTATAATTGCCAAGTTGTTCCCTTTATTTTTTAAAAAGCTCGTGTATAGTTTAGTTTCTTCTTCCTATCCACTTTGTTTATATACCCTCATTGAGTCTGTGTAACTAACCCTATTTCCTTTTATTCTCTTCAGATTCACAGGGTGTTGAATAGCAGATTCCTGGGATTTATTGTTCTACCTAGCAGATTCTTTTTTTGGTAGGCCTTTTATTACTAGAAGAGGCTCCTTCTTTGTTGACTCCAATATTTTGCAACTAAAGGGCATGTGATTAGTTATTTTTGGATTATGTATATAACTATTACGTGTATATGGCTCGTTTTGTATAAATGATTTAGATCCCTATGACTAGTATTCTAAAAATATTCTGACTATTGCTTCTAGTTGTTATTTTTGGTGTAAAACATGTTTATTTAGTCTATGGGCTGTTTAGTTTTCAGGGGAGACTTTGCCAAATTTTTGGCAACCCTAATGATTAAATTATTAAATTGTATAGGTAGAATTTTGTCATTAGGCTTGCCAGGTTAAGTGAGAGAGATTAGCTTGTGCGTCAATCACGGCTTAAGTTTGGGTCGTGACAGAGTTAGTATCAGAGCTCTGTTAGTAGGTCCTAATAGCTGCAAAAAATATGGACAATCATAGAATCCTACTTGTAATTTGTATACCCAGGCATAACATATAGTTAGGAGGCTATGAAAGACCACTATTAAACTGAAGTCTCTTGTTATAGTTATCATAATCTACTTAGTGTTGTCTTTCCAATTCTCCTTCCATGATTATACTTGTCTTTCTAATTTTTGCTCATTTCCTCGGTGATGATGCCAACAAGGAGGAGACTTGTCAGGGAGCCAATTACTAATGAGGCTCCCACTCAACCACATACAGCACCCCCAAGGGGCTGTGGACGTGGTCACGATTGTGGGAGATGCGGATAGTGTGGTAGGATGCCTAAGGTCGCGATTCCCAAAGCTAGGCGAGGGGGACCCCGTATTAGTTAAACTAGTTGCTAGAATGCGTAATGTCCAATAATCGATTCAAAAGTTGGTGAATGTTCTCGGTGGGAATCTGCAGTCTCAAGGAAATCAAAATTAAGAGGATTCAGAGTCTAGCCAAGAGATGATTCATGCTGAGTCGCCACCTATTCAACACAAGGGAATAGAGGTTTCTTTGTCTATATTCACATGACATAGTCCTCCAGTATTTACTGGCTCGGACGCAAGCGAAGATCCTCAAAAGTTCGTGGATGATGTTGTATGGATATGCACAGTTTTAGGGTGTTTTTTTTACTTGGATGGTTGAGTTGACAGCATTCTAACTATGAGACTTAGCTAGGAGCTGGTATCAAACTGTGCTTTGTAGAAGGCTAATAGATCACCTTTTTTGGTATGGGATGAGTTTATTCATTTGTTCTTAGCTCATTTACTACCAAAGAGTATCCAACTCCTTAGGGCACAGGAGTTTGAGTCTCGTGCAAATAGATCAAAATGACTGTGCAGATTACATCATCTAGTTTGAGAAACTTTCATAGTATGCACCACACTTTGTGGCTATAGAAGAGTTGCGAGTTCAATGCTTTGTTGAAGGTTTGAGGCCCTACATATTTAGAGTATTGGCCGGGATTAAGATGACATATGAGGAGGCCTTGAATAGGTCCTTGGCTATTGAGCAAGGAGGTAGATATAGAGGCGAATCTTCCCATGACTCACGTAAGAGATCATGCCCAGATGTTGCTCATGGTGGCCATTAGGGCTACAATAGTGGTGGTTCTAAAGCTGATGACGACCAAGGTTGTCAAGTTTAACAGGGTCATCTTCAATCACAGAGCATTCAAGGCAGCCAAACAGCCAGTATTGTTTATTATAAAGGACCCTTAGACCATTTGAGGTATTTTGATAGAGCTCATGATATTTGCAACATATGTGGAAAGAGGCACTTTAGACCTTGCAAGCAGGGCTTTTCAGGGTGTTACCGGTGTGGTTAGATAGAGGACTAGGTGGCAGAGGTCGGGGCAGACTAGTAGAGGGCAAGCTCATATTTTTGCTTTGACCTATCAAGATGCTTAGGCATCTAATGTTATGGCAATAGGTATTCTCTTAGTATGTTCTCATGATGCGCATGTACTATTTGACCCTGGAGATACACATTCGTTTGTATCCCCTTCTTTTGTATCTTGTCTTGGGAGAGATCCCTTACTTTTAAGTGAGCATTTGATAGTAGCCATGCCTATAGGTAACTCCTTATTGGCTAATTTGATTTATAGATCATGTGAGGTTTTGGTTGGAGGCAAGCTCTCAACATTAGACTTGATAGTGCTCGATATGGTGTATTTTGATGTAATATTGGGCAAGGATTGGCTAGCTTCTAGTCATGCTACCTTAGATTGCCAAAGTAAAGTGGTAAAGTTTAGTTTTCCAGGTGAACCAACTTTCATATTTCAAGCTGATCTAGATTGATCACCAGATAACTTGATTTCAGCAACTCGAAAGTTGCTAAAGAAGGGTTGTCTTAGGTATTTAACATTGGTGATAGACACTAGTATATTATAGGGGAATTTGGAACAAATTCCAATTGTATGTGAATATTCTGATATTTTTCCTAAAGAGTTACCAGGATTACTACTTGACAGGGAGATGGAATTTTGTATAGATTTACTCCCAGATACTCAACCAATATCTATACCCCCATATCGAATGGCTCCAGCTGAATTTAAGAAGTTGAAGGAACAATTAAAGGATATTCTTAATAAGGGTTTTATCCGCCCTAGTTGCTCTCCTTAGGGTGCACTAGTGTTATTTGTTAAGAAGAAAGACGGCTCACTTCGTTTATGTGTTGATTATCGGCAATTGAATAATGTGACAATGAAGAATAAGTACCTCTTCCTCATATTGATGATTTATTTGACCAACTTCAAGGATCTTAATGTTTCTCAAAGATTGATCTGTGATTTGGATACCATCAGCTGAAGATATTCTTAAGACAGCTTTTTATACTCGCTATGGACAATATAGTTCTTGATTATGTCTTTTGTACTTACCAATGCCCTTATAGCCTTTATGAATATGATAAATCGAATCTTCAGGCCTTTCTTGGATCACTTTGTGATAGTCTTTGTTGATGACATCTTAGTGCACTCCAAGAGTAAGGAAGAACATGTATAGCACTTAAGGTTAGCTTTACAGTCATTGAGGGAGCATAAGCTATATGCTAAGTTTTCTACGTGTGAATTCTGGTTGGAGAGCATGACTGTCTTAGGTCATGTAGTGTCTAAGGAAGGGATAAGTGTTGATTCCAAGAAGGTAGAAGCAATGCAGAATTGGCCCAAGCCTACATCCGTGATGGAGATCTATAGTTTCCTCAAACTTGCCGGGCATTATCGCTAATTTGTTAATGACTTCTATAAAATAGCGGCTCCCTTGATAAGGTTAACATAGAAACAATTTAAGTTTTAGTGGACGGATGCATGTGAGCAAAGTTTCCAGCAGTTGAAGAGTTGCTTAACATCCGCTTCAATGTTAGCCTTGCTTTACCTACTTCTAGTGGTAGGTATGTAGTTTATTGTGATGCTTCTAGAGTTGGTCTTGGTTGTGTATTGATGCAACAGGGGAATGTTATTACTGATGCTTCTAGATAGCTGAAGAGGCATGAATAGAACTATCCCACACATGATTTCTAGATGGCAAGGGTGATATTTGCTCTCAAAATCTAGAGGCATTATCTATATGGTGAGACATGCGAGGTCTATACTGATCACAAGAGCCTCAAGTATATCTTTTAACAGAAGGACCTAAATTTAAGATAGAGAAGGTGGATGGAATTCCTGAAGGACTATGATTACATGCTTTTATACCATCCAGGAAAAGCGAATATGGTGGCTGATGCTTTGAGTAGGAAGTCCATAGGTAGTTTAGCCCACATAGTTGAGGTTAGAAGACCAATAGTGAAGGAGTTCCAAGAGTTTGTGGATAAAGGAGTAAAGTTTGAAGTCATAGGTGCAGAATCACTATTAACTTAAGTTCAAGTTCGTTCCACCTTGGTGGATAATATTAAGGGTAGCCAGGAAGAAGACCATAATTTGAGGAAGGTTATGGAAGAGGTCCAAACAGGCAAGGTTTCCAACTTTGTGATTGATTCTGAAGGTGTCTTGTGTCTTGGCAAAGACTTATGTATACCTCATATGGCAGATTTGAAAAAAAAGATATTAGAGGAAGCACATAATTCTTTTTACACTATATATCCAGGTTCTACAAAGATGTATCAAGATCTAAAGGAATTTTATTGGTGGGAAGGGATGAAAAGGAGATAGCTGAATTTGTAGCTAAATGCTTAGTATGCCAACAGGTGAAGGCTGAGCATCAAAAGCCTACAAGTTTGCTTCAGCAGATTGAGATACCTGAATGGAAGTAAGAGAGAATCACTATGGACTTTATGTTGGGGTTGCCTAAAACCTCAAGGGGTTATGACTTAGCCTAGGTAATTATGGACTAACTGACTATGTCTACGCACTTTTTGCCTATTAAGACTACTTACATAGTAGCACAGTATACCAAGCTTTAATTATCTAGGGAAGATTGTATCTTTACTTGGAGTGCCTTTTCTATAATATCTAATCGAGGGCTTCAATTCACAGTTAAATTCTAGAGATCTTTTCAAACAACATTAGGAACTAGGTTAGACTTGAACCCTGCTTTTCAGGCTCAAATGAATGGTTCATTTGAGAGAATTATATAGATTTTGGAGGATATGCTCCGGGCTTGTGTCCTATACTTTGGAGGGAGTTGGGACCACTATCTACCTTTGATGGAGTTTGCTTATAATAATAGTTATCAATCTAGTATTCAGATGGCACCATTTGAAGCCTTGTATGGAAGGCGTTGCATATCACCAATTAGTTGGTTAGAAGTTGGGGAATCTAAACTTTTTGACCCAAACTTGATACATGAACCTATTGAGAAGGTCCAAGTATTTGACAACATTTAGTGACTACCCAAAGTAAGTAGAAATCTTATGTAGATTAGAAGCATCGACCTTTGGAGTTTAGTGTAGGAGAACATGTGTTTTTGCATGTTTCTCCTATAAAAGGCACCTTGAGGTTTGGCAAGAGAGGAAAATTGAGCCCAAGGTTCATTGTGTCTTTTGAGATATTGGAGAGGATAGGGCAGGCAACTAATCGCTTAGCCTTTCCACTCGATCTTTCAGGAGTTCATCCAGTTTTTCATATATTGATGCTTCGAAAGCATGTTGATGACCATTCTCATATTATCCAGCATAATTTGGTTGAGTTTAATGAAAACCTAGGCTATATTAAGCAACTGGTGACAATTATAGGTAGACGAGTGAAGTGTCTATGATCCAAGGATGTTGCATTAGTGAAGGTCATTTGGCAAGGACCATCTAGCGAAGAAACCACATGGGAATCCGAAGCAATCATGTGAGAGAAATACCTACACCTTTTCGACATGCAAGGTTAGTTGAAATAAAAAAAAATTGAGGATGAATTTTTCTTTAAGGGGGGAAGTATTGTGTTGTCATGGTTTTTTTGAAAATATAGGAAGGCAAAAAAAATAAATAAAAGGGTGAGGGCTTTTTTGTCCTTCCAGGGGTTAAGTTAGGAAAAAAAAAAGAGATAAAGGAATGGTGGGAATGAAACCCATCGTAACATCACTTTCCCCTTCCTCTACCTTTGATATCTCTCTCTCTCTCTCTCTCTCTCTTTCTCTCTCTATTTTTGCTTTCTTCTTTTTCCTCTCTATTCCACCCCCTAAAAACTCATTTTCTTTTATCTGTGTCAACAAATCTTAGTAATCTTTAGCTTCCAGAGCTTGAGATAAGTTCCTAATCTCAAACCTTTTTCTTATGGGTAAGTTTTAGAGATTTTATCGAAGTTAGTAAGTAGTAATAATGTAATAGGTGAGTAATATTTGGGTGGGTTTTGCTCAATTAACTTGCCAATTATTAGATTGTTTATGTTTTGATCAGATCCTCTTGATACGGTGCCAATTACTCCTTTCGGAGCTGTCGAAAAGTAGCTCAGTTGATTCCTCCTTATTGTGGATGGATATTTACTTAGTAACAATAGTTTTAAATTTGTTTTTATAGGAGAAACTAACTTATTAAAGCTAATAATTTTATTCTGTGCTATTGGTTGAATTGGATAGTCATTTAACTAATTGACTTCTCCTTCTAAAATAATAATTAAAATTTTTGAATATTAATAACTGATTTAATATTTTGAGGATCCTCTTTGTTATTATTTTAACACCACATGATGCTATTCCTTCTTATTTTATTATTTATTTATAATGAATTACAAAAGTTTATTTCTCGTAAGAATTGGATCTTATAGAAGTTAAGTTATTGAATTTGAGTATTTTATTTGATGACAAGTTTACGTTGAGAAAACCACGATAGGTTCTAAGTTAAAACACTACTCATCATTAGCAAAGAGATATAAAAGTACTGTTTGCTGTTAATGAAGAGATATAACAGCCTATGTGCACATGGTATATTCAGATGAGATAGTTCCAGGCGAGGCGAAGCCCTTGACATGAGATGAGCTCAGATTTGTGATTAAGCAAGTTGAGATCACTTCCTACAAGATTTAGTTCTTCTTATGTAACCCTCATGGAGTATTGGCCGTTTGATGAAAGATTTGATTTTAGTTTGACAAGATCTATTTATGAAGTTGATTAAGACGGCATATTGAGAATTATTGAGTTTCTGTCTATGAGTTTTTATTATAAATAAAAGATATGGATGAGGTTCTATTTATGGAAAATATTTGGAACATATAGAATTGACAAACTGTTACCTCCATTAATTTCTTTGGTGAATGTATGATTGCCAACTTGTCCCCTTTATTCTTAAAAAAGCTCATGCATAATTTAGTTTCTCTTTCTTGTCCAATTTGTTTATATACCCTTATTGAGTCTATGTGAATCACCCTATTTCCTTTTCTTTTCTTCAGATTCACAGGATACTGAGCAGCAGGTTCTTGAGATTTATTGTTCTACCCAGGAGATTCTTTCTTTGGTAGGCCTCTATTACTAGAAAAGGCTCATTCTTTTTTTACTCTAGTATTTTGTAGCTATATATAGAATCAGTTATTTTTGGATTATGTATATAATTATTATGTGCATATGGCTCTTTTTGCATAATTGATTTTTAGATCCCTATGACTAATACTCTAAAAATATTCTAACTATTGCTTCTGGTGGTTATTTTTGGTGTAAAATAGATTTATCTGATATATGGGTTGTTCAACTTTCATGTTTATCTATTATATACCCTCTACTAGTCAACTCTTGACCACCTGGTCTTCTACCATCTCGCTAAGTATTGCTAGATCCTCAACTCCTTAAACCATCAACATGCCCCCTAGAACTGGTAGTGTTGATGCTTGACTAGCAGAAGGCTAAGAGTATGACATAGGACAACTCCTTGTGAGATGTCTTATCTGACTACACTGGTAACACCTTATAAAGTCCTGCTATAAAATTCAAAGTGTCTCTTTGCACATGTGATGTAAGTACTAGGAGCTCTATCAGAATACCTCAAATGTTGGGAGGATCCTCTACTATGATCAGTACTAGTTGTCTAGCTACCTTGAATGCTCTGTGGCTAAAGGGCCCTGCTGACCCCGACGACCCTAGCCATCATCAGATCTAGAACCACCATTATTGCGGCCTTAGTAGGCACCATGAGCAATGTTTGGGCATGATCTCGTAGGCGAGTCATAGGAAGATCTGCCTTTATCTCTACCTCCCTGCTCAATTGCCAAGGCCCTATTCAAGGCTTCCTCATATGTCTTCTCAATCCTTGCCAATACTCTAAATGTGTAGGGCCTCAAACCTTCAACAAAGTGTTGAAATCATAACTTCGATCTATAGCAACAAAGTATGGTGCATACTGAGAAATTCTCTCAAATTGGATGTTGTAATCTGCCACAGTCATCTAGTCTATTTGCATAAGACACTTAGACTCCTATGCCCTATTGACTGGATACTCTTTGGTAGGAAATGAGTTAAGAACAAATGAGTAAACTTATCCCATGCCAAAGGTAGTAATCTTGCTAGCCTTCCATGAAGCACAGTCTAATACTAGCCTCTAGCTAAGTCCTATAATTGGAAAGCTGCCAACTTAACCATCCGAGTAGAAGAACACCCCAAAGATCTGCATATCTATGCCACATCATCCAAGAACTTTTGAGGATCTTCAGTCACGTCTGAGCCATTAAATACTAGAGGATTATGCTTCCTAAATGTAGATAAAGAAACCTTAGTCTCCCTGTGCTGAATAGGTGGTGGCTCAGTGTAGTCCTCTCCTGACTAGACTTTAAGTCCTCTTGATGTTGATCTCCTTAAGATTGTCGGTTTCCACCGAGAATATTCACCAATTGCTGAACTAATTATTGAACATTATGTGTTCTACAACTAGTTTGGCTAATACGCCACACCTAGCTCTGGAAATCATGACCTTAGGCATCTTGCCACCTTGTCCATATCTCCCGCAACCGCAACCACGTCAACGGCCTCTTGGGGGTGCTATATGAAGTTGAGTGGAAGCCTCATCAATAATCGGCTCCCTAAGTAACAAGTCTCATCCTTGGTGGCATCATCACCTAGGACATGAACAAAGATTAGAAAACAAGTATAATCATGGAAGGAGAATAGGAAAAACAACACTAAACAAATTATGACAACTTGAACAAGAGAGTTTAGTTTAACAGTGGCCACTCATAGCCTCTTGCTTGTATGTTATGTCTGGATACACAAATTACAAGCAAGATTCTATCATTGTAAGCCATTAGGATTTACTAATAGGGCTCCGATATTAACTTTCTCATGACCCTAAACTTAGGTCATGACCGGCACACAACCTAAGCTTTTTCACTTAACCTGGCAAGCCAAAGGATAGAATTCTACTCGTATAAATTAACCATTAAAGCATTCGAGCTATAAAAAATCTGGCAAAATCTTCCTTAAAACCTAAACAATCCATGTATTAGATAAATCTACTTTATACTAAATATAACAATCAGAAGTAACAGCCAGAATATTTCCAAAGTAATAGTCATAGGTATCCAAAGATCATCTATACGAAAAGAGCCATATACACTTTATGATTATGTATATAATACAAAAAATAACTGATTCTATGCCCTTAGTTGCAAAATACTGGAGTCCATAGAGAAAAAGCCTCTTTTAGTAGTAGAGGCCTGCCAAAAAGAATTTCTTAGGTAGAACAGCAAATTCTAAGAATTTGCTACTTAGCACCTTGTGAATCTGAAGAAAAGAAAAGGAAATAGGGTGATTCACATAGAATCAGTGAGGGCATATAAATAAAGTGAATTAGAAGAAGAAATTAAATTAAGCACAAGCTTTTAAAATAAAAGGGAACAACTTAACAAGCATACATTGACTAAAGAAATTGACAGAGGTAACAATTTATGAACTCCATGTCTTAAAAATATTTTCCATCAATGGAACCTCATTCGTATCCCTCGTTGAGCATAGAAACTCATTAATTCTCAATACGCCATCTTAATTATTTTCATAAATAGATCTTGTTAAATTAAAATCAAATCTTTCGTCAAACAAATGAATACTCCATGAGGGTTACATAAAAAGAATTAAATCTTATACGGAGTAGTCTTAACCCATTTAATCATAACTCTAAGCTCATTTCAAGCCAAGAGTCTCGCCTTGCCCAGTAGTAACTCATTTAAGTATACTATGTTCATACAAGGCATTGTGTCTCTTTGCTAACAACGAACAGTACTGTCATATCTCTACGCTAATGGTAAATGGCGTTCTAACTTAGAACCCATCATAGTTTTTTTTTCTTTTTTAACATAAACTGACATTTAAAATATAATACTCAATTTAAATAAATCCATCTCTATAAAACTCGATTCTTGCAAGTAATCAACTATTATAAATTATATTAACATAGGGCAAATAAGAGTAATAATATCATGAGACTTTAAAATAATAATAAAGAGACTAGTTAAATTCTTAGACCAGTTATCAAGGTCAATAAATACCAAAGGGAAAGCAAATTAACAAAAATAATTATCCAAATAAATCTATAACATAAAGTAAATTAATTAGTTTTGACAGGTTAGTTTCTCCATCGAAAATAAATTTATAAAATATTACCACTAAATAAATATTCACTCACAATAAAGAAAAATCAACTGAGCTGTTAGGAAGGAACAATTGGCATCGTATCAAGAGGATCTGATCAACATAGAGATTTTTGACAAGTTTAAATAATTTATTTGAAGATAATTTAATAATTGGCAACTTATTATTAAGCAAAACTTACCAAATATTACCCTACCTTATTATTTTATTACTACTCACTAACTTTCAAAAAACCTCTTTAGTTTACTCATAAGAAAAAATTTGTGATTAGAAAGCCATTTCAAGCTTTGGAAGCTAATGATTATTAAAATTTGTTGACACAAAAGTAAAGAAAAAGAGTTTTGGTGGTGGAGTGGAGAGCAAGAAGGAAAGAGCACAAAAAGAGGAGAAATAGAAAGAAAAAGATCGAAGGTGAGCGAAGGTGTTTTATGGGGTGGGGTTTACGGTGGATAAGTCCACCTTTTTGTCTCTCTCTCTCTCTCTCTCTTCTTCTTCTTCCTCTTCTTCTGGTTTTTTTTTTTAACATACACCCAAAAAGATATATATATATATATATAAAGAAAAACACCGTCAACTTTTACCTTTTTCCTTCCACTGTTTTAAAATTAAAACCAAGCCGTGGCAGTACACTTCACCAACAAAAGATGCCATATGTTCAACTACATCAAGAACACGTATAACAGCTTGTGTATTGTAGTGTGTACTTTGATGCCTGCTGCTTCTAGTGGTGCAGTGTTTGTAGAGTTCTAGTTGGAAACTATTATTAAGGTGAAGAGTAAAGACCACGCAAATGTGAACACAGGAAAGTGAGTGGAAGCTGGCTGGGTAGCTTGCTTGAACAAAGAAGGAGAGAAACAGGGAAATGAAGGCCATTTTCATCATGATATATGGCCGTACGCTACAGGAAAAAGGGTGGGGAATCTTAGTTCTTTTATTGGAAAGACCGAAAGAGCGTCGAAGCTTTAAAAGGATACTTCAATAAATAATGCTCAGTAAAAAAATGTTACAATTTCTTATAAATTTAAAGCTAATAAACTTAAATAAATAAATAAATAAAAAGAACGAAGAAGTTTATGTAGAAAGCGGCTTCATCATTGCGGGAGAAAACGTGTTCATGGACCCCGGAGATTTTTCGTGAGACACGAAAATACTGGAAGTTAAGGAATGTGCATGTATGTTGATCGATGCCGATTTGACAATGACAACAGCTATGCTTTTCTTTCTTTTCTTATCTTTTTTTTTTTTTTTCTCTTTCTCAAGATATAGTAATTTACACTTTCACTACTTCAGGTCTTTGTTAACAAAAAAGAGATGAGTTGAAGAAGATCAGGATATGATCTTGCTACCCTTAACAAAAGCAAGGGATATAATGATTTGAAGGACAAAAGATGGTCCTATATGTCTATTGTTATTCCCATTTTAATTACTTTTATTCCATTTCTTTATTGCTAATCAAAATAGTAGTTCGATATTAATTTTTATTATCAATTATAGTTTTATGTAAATTTATTATTTTTAATTTAATTCACATTTAAAATTTACTAATAATATTATTTTTCAATTTTTATATGGCCACTAAATACTACAGGTTCTTATAAATAACTTGTTTAATCTGATACAATAATTACATAACAATATAAGAGTGAATATTTTAGAAAAAATAATAAGTAAAAATAAATAATGATAAAGATATTTAGTAAATCTTAATATATAATACACCTGCTGGTTTTTACCCCCCAATTTTTATATAATTTTTTTAAAATAAATATATGATATTAACAATTATTTTTTTAAAAATAATTGATTGTAGTGATAGCAGACTGCAACCTTAACTAAACTTTATCTAGAATATATATAAGATTTAAAGGATGGAGTTATCACTTTAGAAAGAGTTTCACCTAACTATTAATTCCAAAAAATTGCATGCTAAATTCCTAAGATCAAAAAAAATATTTGGATAATTTGATGTATTAAATTAGTTATATATTTAATTAATTATATGTATTACCATTACTATAATTGAAAGGCACATATGTATTTGTCAATGGCCATAAATCCGCTTATCATATGTTTATTTAAAATTTTTTAATATATAAACACTATATGCTAAAAAAAAGTATATATGTTGTATATTATAATTTATTAGAATGCCTTTATTATTACTCATTTTTATTTACTATTTAAAAAATATTTATTGCTATGTTATTTAGATAATTATTGTATCAAGAATTATTTTAAAAAATAATTCAATACTTTGATATAAATAATTATATTAAACAAATTAATTATCAATACATGTAATATCCATTGATGATATGAAAATTGAAAAAAATGAGATAAATATTAAATATTTTGAGATAATTAAATTAATTTTATTTAAACCGATACTAATAAATTAAGATGAAATTATCATATATAATGCATAATTACTGATATACTATTATTTTGATCAAAATACAACAAGAAGGGTACTTTAGAGAAATAAAATAAAAGTAACTAAAATGAGAGTGATAATAGACATATAGCAGCAATAATAGCCACTTCTGGTAAATATGGTCACATTTTAATTACTTTTTTTTTTTGTCCTTTTTTATACTTTTTTTGGTTTGGGGGAGGAGGGGGAAAGAAGGAGAAGAGGTGGGAGAGAGAGAGAGAGAGAGAGAGAGAGATTTGGGGGGAGGAGAAAGTTGAGTATGCCCTTTTAGAAGGGTGCCATCTACAGTGCATTTCGCTGGTCAAAGTGCATGGTGCACCTTGCAATCTGATGGTGAGATTGTGAGGTGTATCGATGCACTAATCACTTATGATGCACTGTAATAATATCTAATTTTAAGAAAATTTAAAAATAAAATTAAATATATTTAAAAAATTAATTATTATATACTGACAGTGTAAAATTATACTAATAATATAAAATAATTTTATACTATCAGTGTAAAATTATATTAATAGAGTAAAATTATACTGATAAAGTAAAATTACACTAATAAAATTTTTTGATTATACTGACAGTATAAAATTATTTTATACTGTCAATATAATTTTACACTATTAGTATATAAAAATTAATTTCTAAAAATTATAAAAATTTTATTAGTATAATTTTATTTTATCAATATAATTTTACACTGTTTATTAGTGTAATATTACACTAATAGTCTAAAATTATTTTATATTATTAGTATAATTTTATACTATCAGTGTATAAAAATTAATTTCTAAAATATATTTAATTATATTTTTTAATTTTTTTAAAATTAATATATTACTATAGTACATTATAGATAATTGATATATCAATACACCTCACAAATCTCCACCATATGATGTGCTACAGTCACAAGGTGCATAATACACCTTGGACCGCGAAGCGCATAGAAGACGGAGCCTTTTAGAAGTGGCTACTTACAAAGCAATCGAGGCCCGAGAAAAAAGATCAAAACTTAAGCCTACAGGCGTCAGACCAAAAAAAAAAAAAAAAAGTCTACAGGCGAAGTGTTTCCATTTACTAACCAAAGCCAACCTCCATTATTTACGGTCATGTTTTCTGATTAGTGATTACAACAGGGCCACGCCAGAGCAAAATAAGTCTTTAGATCACTAAGCTAAGTACCCGTGCAACAACACACCGTAGAAGAAAAGGGCCTTCCAACTCAAAATGGATTGCGCTAAACCACATCTTAACTCTAGCACGTTAAAACAGAACATAGCAGTGTATAAAAAATAAAGGAGCAAATCCATGATATTCTCTCACTTGAGAAGAATCAAGTTGCATAACAATAAATTCCACTTTGAATGCTGCCAGGAGCCTAACTAATATATGCAGATGGATCTATTCATGCTGTATACAGAAAGCATGTTACAAGAAGTGTATTCAAAAGTGCAAGGAATAGTGAATCATCAGACATATGCACATGCTTCCATACAAATATTTCTGACCTCTGTCTATACGAACTATTCCAGATTCATTGGACTCGCATCAACAAAATGATATGTAGTGAAGGTCATGGTCAACCAGTACCTCAACGAGGTTTTGTTGTCCCTACAATCAAATCCAAGGGAAAATGATGCATAGTCCATTAGTCCTTAAGTGTGAGATGACCGACAGGGCCTCCATGCGGGCCAAGGTGAAACCCACTCAAGCACATTACTTCAGCAGGAAACAATGTGTACCACAGTGCAGGTGTGATATCTATATTCACTTTTATTTATCTTCCACATTTGCGACTGACGAAAGTTTCTCCTCCAACGAATCTTGATATTCAGCAGATGCTGGTGAGACTATAACTGTAGTGGACAGGTAGCAGGAAACAATCACATAGTTTGTTCACAAGTATGCAGACTGATATGATTATAATTTGCATCAGGAAAACTAAAACATACATGAAGCCTGGTGCTGTAAGCTTTCCACAGTCAATCATCATGACAGAATTACTCAGAAAGAACCTGTAGAATTTCACCAGAAGAATGTATTGGTCAACAAAGTGAACCCTATTTGAAATGGCAAAAGATCCAATGATTTCAAAAATATGTGTAACTCTATCCCTTTGAAACATTTGGCCACCTCTTTAAAGGGAAAATTGGAAAAGGGAAGTGAAAAAACAGTGTCCTTCAGCTCAAGCATAGGTGTCGACAATCGTATTTTACTCCAACTGTTATAGTACCAACCCTTTTTTCCCCGATAAGCTGGCCTCCATTACTCAAAATTGAATTATGACTTTCAAGAGAAAGAAAGTAGTATCAAACATAGAAAATCCAGTGCTGCGTTCTTTTCATGTAATACCAAAAAGCATACATACTGAACAGTTATTTGTATATGCTTTTCTCTTGGAAAAATTTGAGATATATATATATATATATATATATATATATATATATATATATATATATATATTCTTATAAAATTTCAGTCAGTGGCATTTTTTCAGAAAGTGATAGTCCAAATCAAATAAAGTTGTAGAATACTTTTGAACTTAATTACACATTTCATCAAGGCAGACAGCATTTTACAGCATTAATGCTAACTTTAATCGAGGATAAAAAAGAAAATGTTGAAGTTTCGCCTTTAGTTTTCCCATTAACATCCAAACCATGTTATTTGCTTAGAATTATGTACCAAGAAAGAGAAGAGGAAAGAAAAAGGGTGTACTACACTACCATTCGCTTGACCAATAATGAATTAGAAATAGGTGTATTAGATTAGTGTTTTGCATTATCTCGTCTCATAAATCATCATATTATTTAGAGTTCTATTTTCTCTCTTTTTTTCTTTTATATCTTTTCCATATTACTTCACTATTATCGATGAAATCATGTTGCTATACAATTAACCCAAACATTCCTCAGAATCTGTTAAGCAAGTAGCCATGACAACTACGCATTCTTTGAATTTGACAGAGCACACGAGCCTAGAGAAATTCAGCATCCAACCGGTTTTCTAATGTTCCCATTTGAAGCTGATAACACATAATAGTGTTCATTAATGAGGGAGAAACAAACGAAGAGAAGTAAAAATATTAGAATAAATCTAGAGGAGCTTCTGCCAAATGATCAAAAGACTATGCATCATTGCAGTATTCAATATGGCTTCAGCAGTGAATATTAGTGTTACCCCTTCTAAGATCTTGATCATATTCAAGGTTTGGTACATGTTATGAAGAAAAATCGCTTAAAATGCCTGATATTTCTTTTTCCTTTTTGTTTTGGAAAAGAAGTTACACCATTAGGTATACTCCAATATCATGAGACATTTACCTGATCGCATTAGTTAGGTTGTAGCAGAAAAGTTGCCTAGCAAAACCATGACCTTTTAGTCAACTAAAGTCTAAAAGTTACAACCAAATGGTGCCAACATACTAGGCTAACCAAAAAGTTTGTAATATCACCAGAGTGTACAACTGAGGCTTGAACAAAATAAAACACAAAGGGAAGCTACACTACCATATCAGAGATTTTATGTATCACTTAACAGCTCCTGTTGAAAGAAAGGCTGAAAAGGGTTAAGGCAGTACTAGGTCACTGCTATTTAAAACCAATGAAGTATGGTCAGCACAGAAGCTGTGTTTCAAATGTTAGAATGTTAAACCTTTAGTTTATTAGGTTAAGCCCTAAAGCATCTAGCCGAGCACTCCCAATTGTCATTTAAAAAATTAAACACTTCAACTAGAATAAAATTATCTAAGGGGATTAGAGCAGTCAACCAGTAAGATCTTCCTAAAGTTATGTCAAATGGAGTGCCTTTTACAAATTTGACAAGCTTGGAGAGTTCTTTCTGTCGCATCAGGTAACTAACATGGTTTTCTAAAATATTCTTTAACAAGAGCACTTTGCTCCTTGAGTGGGGTGCTGTCCTAATGAAAGTTAACGGTTATATAGCACAGTTGGTAACTCCGATGCTTGGGCAACAGAAAACCAATTTACTAAAGTTTACATCAATCTTTTATCCATTGACTGCTTTGTCAAGTTCACTAGAACTGAGAAAGAAAACAGCCAAAAAATCTTGGAAACAATTGATCTTATTGGGTTGATGCTTGGTAAAATTTCCTACCAGATCTTAAGCAAGAACATAAATAGGACCCAAAAAAATATTGTGTTACGAACCCCAGGTTTGGTAGATTTTATTCTAGGAAGAAGAATAGAGGCCATGGGCCTTCTTTAGGCCCACTAGGAGGATAAGGACAAAATTTTAGTTTGTTATGGTGAGCTATGAAGAGAGAGAGAAAATGAAGGCAACAATGGGTACATTGGCTATAAGGAGTGATATATTCTAATTGAGAGGAGAGAGAGAATTCATTCAGATATTTTGAGAGAGGTTTTTGAGAGGCAGAAGGGCGCCTCTGTGCCCAAGACTTTCACCCTAGTTTCTTGTATTTCTTCTTGTCCATATTTGAATTCAATTAAGTTCTGGACTAGATCTCATACTAAGATCTTAGTCTAAGACATAATCAACATTTCTACTCTTGTTTTCTGTTTTTATTTGATACCAATTGTAACAACTGGTATCAGAGCCTATCGATTCTAGAGGGCTCTATGAATGGCTTCACCATGTGCTACAATGGAGGCAAGGATGTAGGAGCTGGAGTGCAGCTTTGTTGCCATGGAAAGGAGTCAAGAGGAGTAGGGAAAACCCATGAAGCTAATAGCACAGAGACTGGGGTAGTTGCTCAAAGAGAGAGACGCAAGCCCACCATGCCGGAACCTAGAGTGCGAGTACACACTCGAGCAAGCTAGAACACCACCACAGGACCAAAATTGAGACCACCCAAAGAGGAACTTGCGACGTTAGGAACCATTAAATGACCCCTGGGGATTTGATAGAACACCGAGGAGGCAAGAACAGGGGAGGAAAATTGAGATTCCGTTATTCTCTGGGGAAGATGTTTATGGGTGGTTGGCAAGGGTTGAGCGATTCTTTAGGATCAGTGCTATAGAAGATGATGACAAAATGGAGTTTGTAACATTGGCAATGAAGGGAGAAGCCTTCATTTGGTATCAATGGTGGGAAGACCAGGTTCCCTTTCCCACATGAAGAGAATTTAAGGAAGACCTCATTAAGAGGTTTCAACCAGGGGTAGCTCATAATGCCATGGGACCACTGTTGAAACTGAGGCAGACTGGCTTTATTCTGCAGTACAAGAGGGAATTTGATACGGTTGCTAGTGCCAAGAAAGACCTGAAACATGAGGTGATGATGTGTATTTTTACTAGTGGGTTGAAGAAAGAGTTTCAAGCTGAGCTCAAGGTGACTCAGTTTAGATCATTGTCAGCTTTGATGGACAAGGCTCTAGAGCTGGAAAAGAGGAATATAGCATGGAAGGAAGGATGTCTAAGCAAGTTTCTGAAGAAGGGAAGCACTTCTGGGTTTAACCCAAATTCTAGGGTCCTTAGAATGCCTTGCCAAGGTGAATGTGTAGCAGCGGCAGCTTATGGGGAGAGAGGAGGAAGAACGGGACAAGGGAGTATGGGTAGAAGGAATAGGATAGAACTGCGAAGGCTATCTAAGGAGGAATGGCAAGAGAGATAGAGACGTGGGTTGTGTCTTAAGTGTGGAGAACATTGGGACAAGGATCATGTTTGTCCCATGAGAAGAATGCAACTCATTTTAGTGGAGGAAGATGAGGAAGAGTAAAGGGGAGAAGATGATACAGCTACAGAGAATATGGAAGCAATTGTGGAGGAGGAAGAGGCAAGAATGAAATAAATGAAGATTTCCATTAATAGTTTGGTAGGACTTACCTCCAATAAATCTTTCAAGGTGAGAAGGGAGATCCAAGGAAGAGCTGTGGTGGTACTAATAGATAGTGGAGCTTTAGGAAATTTTTTAGCCGCTAAAATAGCTAAAGAATTAAAGTTAGAGGTGAAGAAGATTCCCACATTTACTATTAAGGTGGGAAATGACCAAAGAGAAAATGGTGATGGAGTTTGCTGTAGGGTGGAGTTAATGGTGCAAGGGATTAGCACTAATCAGAATTTTTTCCTCATAGAGATGGAAAGGACTGAGGTGGTGTTAAGCATGGATTGGCTATCTAGCCTTGGAAGGATTCAAGCAGATTTCAAGGAAATGGCCCTACAATGGAAAGAGAGAGGTGACACCCAAGAAATAATTGGTGATCTCTCACTATGCAAGGTGCGAGCCTCTTGGAAAGCCACCGTACAGGTGCTGAAAGAAGATGAAGAAGGTATTTCATCACCCTTTGGCAGGAGGCACCAGCAAATATAGATGAAAAAGAGATGCCCTATGAGATTAGAAAGTTGATGCAAGAATTTTCTGCAGTTTTTCAAGCTCCGAAGGGACTACCTCCTAGAAGGGATTATGACCATGCTATTGTGTTAAAGGAAGGGGCCGCCATCCCCAACATTCGGCCATATAGGCATCCCTATTACCAAAAAATTGAAATAGAGAAAATAGTTAATGAAATGTTACAAGCGAGAATTATCCAACATAGTGTTAGCCCTTTTTGTAGTCCTGTCATACTAGTTAAGAAGAAAGATGGAGGATGGAGGTTTTGTGTGGACTATAAAGCTCTAAACAAAGTCCTCATTCATGATAAATTCCCCATTCTAGTTATAGAAGAATTCCTAGATAAGCTTGGTGAAGCTAGGATTTTTACTAAGCTAGATCTTAAGTCCAAGTATTATCAGATACACATCAGAGAAGAAGACGTAGCTAAGACAACTTTTAGGACATATAAAGGGAATTATGAGTTTTTAGTCATGCCCTTTAGCTTGACCAACGCCCCTTCCATCTTCCAAGCATTGATGAACCGGATCCTCAAACCGTTTTTGAGGAAATTCATGCTCGTATTCTTTGATGACATCTTAATCTACAGCAAGAATGTTGAGCAGCATGTAGAACACTTAAGAAGGGTGTTAGAAGTGCTCCAACAGCACTAGCTTTATGTCAATGGCAAGAAATGTAGTTTCAGGCAACAGGAATTGGAATATTTGGGGCACATTATATCAGGTTCAAGGGGGCAGCAGACCCTAAGAAGGTAGAAACAATGGTGGAATGGCCGGTACCCCAAGATCTCAAGAGTTTGAGAGGGTTCTTGGGGCTCACAAGTTCCTATAGGCGGTTTGTGCAAAATTATGGGAAGTTGGCTTAACCTTTAACTCAATTGTTAAAGAAAGAGGGCTTCAAGTGGGGGAGTGAAGCTCAATCCACTTTTGAGAAGCTAAAAGGAGTTATGGTGAGTTTGCCCCTGTTGTCAATTCTGTGTTTTGATAAGGCTTTTGTGATTGAGTCTGATGCTTCAGGAAAAGGAGTGGGGCTATTTTGATGCAAGAAGGGCAACCTATAACTTACATGAGCAAGACTTTATCAGCTAAGGATAAAAAAAAAAATCAGTGTATGAGAGAGAATTGATGGCCATTGTGTTGGTAATTTAGAAATGGAGGCATTACTTATTGGGAAGACACTTTGACGTGCACATAGATCAAAAAAGTTTGAAATTCCCGTTAGAACAAAGGCTAATGGGAGAGGAACAACAGAAATAGGTGTCTAATTAATGGGGTTTGACTTTGAAGTGAAGTACAAGCCAAGACAGCATAATACAGCAATGGATGCCTTATCGAGGAAGCTACAAATGACTACTATCTCTACTGTGTAGTTCTTTGAGCGGGATGGCATTGAAGAGGAGTTTTTAGCCGATGAGAAGCTTAAGAAAATGATGCAGGAATTGTTGGCTCAGTTTGATAAACACCGTGGTTTTGAGCTAAAACAAAGGAAGTTGTGGTATATAGGCAGGTTAGTGTTGTCAAGAGCATCAGCTTAGATCCTTAGAGTGTTGAAGGAGTTTCATGATTTAGTAGCTGGAGGCCACTCTGGGTTTTTCAGACCTTACAAAAGGGTTTCATCTATTTTATTTTGGGAAAGAATGAAAAAGGACATCCACAAATATGTTCAAGAATGTGAAATATGTCAAAGAAGCAAATATAAGACACTCTCCCCAGCTGGTTTATTTGAACCACTTCCAATCCCTACCTCAACTTGGACAGATTTGTCCATGGATTTCTTAGGAGGGCTTCCACAAGCCAAGGGCTTAGAACCATTTTGGTTATAATTGATAGATCGACCAAATATGGCCATTTCTTTGCTCTTTCTTACCCTTACTCAACCAAGGAAGTAGCAGAATTATTTGTAAGGGAGATAGTTAAATTACATGGTTTCTCGCAAACCATTGTATCCAATCGGGATAGATTATTCATAAGTAATTTTTGGACTAAACTCTTTAAGGCTGCTGGCACTAAATTGAGGTACTCAACAAATCTTCAATCAGATGGACAATCCAAGGTGGTCAATCGTTGTTTAGGCACTTATCTCAAATGTTTTGCGGGGATGAAGCCTAAGAGTTGGTCCCAATGGCTGAGTTGGGCTGAATATTGGTACAATACCAATTACCATGAATCTACCAAGACTACTCCATTCAAAGCCCTTTACGAAAGATATCCACCCACCCTATTAAGGGGAGATTCAGCCCCTTTGAATGTGGAAGACATCAAACAACTAATGCAAGGCAGGGATCAAATGTTAAATGAGCTCAAGGAACATTTGGCAAAGGCTCAAAATCGAATGAAGGTGCTGGCTAATAAGCATAGAAGAGAACTAGAGCTAGTGGTGGGGGAACATCTTTATCTTAAGGTGCAGCCTTACAAACTGAAATCCCTTACTAAAAGACACAACCAGAAACCCCAGGTACTATAGCCCTTACGAAGTGTTAGAAAAGGTGGGAACAACAGCATATAAGCTGAAACTGCCTCAAGGAACCAAGGTGCATCCCGTGTTCCATGCTTCATTGCTTAAGTGATGTGTATCCCCACAAACTGTTAGTCAACCACTTCCCCTTGCAATCACTGAAGACTGGGAGCTACAAGTGCAGCCTGAGGCAATCATGGGTGTCAGGATTAATGGAGTTGGTCAAGAAAAAGTCTTGGTGAAGTGGGCTAACTTACCAGAATTCGAAAATTCTTGGGAATTGAAGAGTGACTTGCAGAAGGAGTTTCTTGACTTCCATCTTGAGGATAAGGTGGATCTTCAAGGAAGGGGTATTGTTACGGACCCCAGGTTTGGTAGATTTTATTCTAGGAAGAAGAAATGAGGCCATGGGCTTCGTTAGGCCCACTAGGAGAATAAGGACAAAATTTTAGTTTTTTATGCTGAGCTGTGAGGAGAGAAAGAAAATGAGGGCAGCAGTGGGTATGGTGGCTGTAGGGAGTGATATATTCTGATTGAGAAGAGAGAAAGAGAATTCATTCATATATTTTGAGAGAGGATTTTGAGAGGCAGAAGGGCTCCTCTATGCCCAGGACTTTTGCCCTAGTTTCTTGTAGTTCTTCTTGTTCATATTTGAATTCAATCAAGTTCTGGACTAGATTTCATATTGAGATCTTAGTCTAAGACATATTCAGCATTTCTACTCTTGTTTTCTGTTTTATTTGATACTAGTTGTAACATATTGTTATAAGGAAAAAACATTGATCTAATGAAATAACAACTGAAAAGGACAATATAATTTCAAAACTATACTAGCACCCCAGCAAGATCATACAAATATTCACCAAGTGTGGCCTGCATAAGGTTGATAGTTCACATCAACGATGTGACCTAAGTTAAAAGGAAAAAAACAGAGATAAATAAAATAAAATGATTAAAGCAACAAAGCTCAAACTACTAGTAACTGTAAAGCACAGTAATAACTATCGAGAGAATCCTCAAGGGTGGCAATCACCTGTTATATTTTAAGATAAAATGAATTTGATCATATCATATCATATTATATATATGTCGCTATGAGTTATAGCCAATTGCTAATCTTGTTTAGCTGAGAATTCGCATTTGGAGTCCATTTGCTTTAGCTATTGATTTTACTCATACAATAGTCAAAGGTATATAAAAGGCTAAAGTCCAACCTCTGCATCTAGCTTCTAGAAGCCGGTGGTCTCAGCTATCCTGGGTGGACTAAGTAGTACTAGACCAATCTGTTGCTCATCAAAGAAGTCAGCTACTCCAGTAGAGAAGCTAAAGCGTATTAAGCAGCACTAACTAAGGCGTGCATTGCATCAGCCACAGTATTTTCATTTTGTTATAACTATTTGTATTTTTTGCATGTTGTTGTTAGTTTGTTAGGAGACTTCCCTTAGCTAAAGGCACAAGTATAGGTAGTATACTTCATCCAACTAATAATTACATAAACTCTGTACCACAGAATTACATAATGAGAAGAATCCTTTTCTCCAAAATAAGTTTTATGAGTAGTTTTGTTGCTTTAAGTGATTGTAAATTGGCAATCCAACCATATTAAGGCCCTAATTGCTAGTTGATATTAACCTTGCAAGCATTACTTCTAAGCAATCTTTTATATGTGTAATGTATATAAGGTAAATACTATTTCATTAGATAATGAAATCTGTCATATAGGACACCGAATCATAAGAAAAGGAATTGATTTTAGTTTTAGCTAAATAAAGGCATAAAATATCTGCATGCAAACAGAATTTATTTATTTATAGATTCAATTGCACTTATTAAAATTGTTTCATCAAGTTCAAATTTAAACCATACTAACTGAGGGATTGATATGGACTGACTCTAACCAAGATGGAAAATCCAAATGATAGAATTGATTAACCACTTTTGGAGACAAACTGATTCGTAACTTGAAATTTGAAAACCAACCTGACAGACAGTTTTACAAGATAATTGGCCATCCAAATGAGTGCCCAACCTTCATATATTTTGTATCATCTCATTTCATACATTATCACATTATTTAGAGTTCTATTTTCTCTTTTTCTTTCTTTTTCATCCTTTTCCTACTATTTCAATACTATTGTTGAAGAAATCACGTCACCATAATTTCAGATCCTAGTGTCTGGTAAATAATGAGCACAATCATACCTTAGAATGTCCGAAGAGAGTAGCTAGGACAACTACACAATTCTTTAAACCTCACAGAGCATATATGAGCCAGGAGAAAGTCGGCATCCAACTGAATGTGTAATTTTCCAATCTGAAACTGACAATGCAGAATGATGTTCATTAATGAGGGGGAAGAAACAAAGCTAAATGAAAATATTAGACATATATCTAGACAAGCTTCAGCACTAAATTATCAAAGACTTTGCACCATTGCAGTATATAAATTGGCTTCGGCAATTAATTATCAGTGTTATCCCTTCCTAGAACTTTAGCATATTCAAAGTTTATTGGGTACATCTTATTAAGAAACATCATTTTCCCGAAAGTGTCATGAATTTTTTTATAGAAAAAGGAGTTACAGCAAGGGGGAAAAAAAACAATGATGGAGGACAAGGCTTCCCTAATATCATGACATGAAACATGACGGAGCATAATTGATCACATTTATCAGCTTATAGCACCAAAATTTCCTAGTAAACCCACGTCTTTTCAGTCAACTAAAGTCTAATGGTTACAACAAAATGGGCACCAATATATTGGGCTAGTGAAAAAGTTTGTAATATCACCAGACTGTATAGTGTTGCCCATGGTTCAAAGCATTATTGTTCAACATCTGCATCTAGCTATTAGGGGCAGAGTTAGTGTGGTCTCAGCTGGCTAAGTTGTACGGAGTAATTTTGCTGATTCCATTTAAAAGAGGACAAGTTGGTCACCCAACAATAATTAGGTCCTTATTCCTAGCTAATATTAACCCCAAAATCATTGCTCTCCAAGTAATCACTTTTATATAAGGTAAATACAATTTCATTTGAAAACAAAATCTGTCACATACACCAAAACATAAGAAAAAGGTGTTCATTTCAGGATTACCTAAATAAAGACAGAACACTTGCATATCAATAGAACTTATGATTTTGTTTATAGACTTAATTGGTCTCATTTAAATAGGTTCATCAATCTCAAACTTATAGCACACTAGACAGATAGATTCAGAGAATACAATTGATTACCCACTATTGAGGATAGGTTGAAGTTACCTTAGCATAACTTGAAAGTTGAAGACCAATGTGAAGCACAACTTAACTGGATAATAGGTTGCCCAAACGAATGCCCAATTTTCATACGCACAAGATGATCCTCTACTTGTGCAGCTCTTCCATGGTCTTCATTGGAAACGTCGATCCTATATATTGCCCAAAACCAGCAGTATCTGCTTCAAGTATCATGACTCTTGTTCCATTTGCTCGAATCTTACTTTTATTCTTGCGTTCCATTTTCTCATATGTTACTTATCTTTTATTTTATTTTTTTCTGCTCTTTCAAATTCACTTTTTATCAAATCTTCAATGTCTTTCTTATCCACCCAACGGGACGCAGAGCTAAATATTTTGGGAGGTTCACCATAATGGTTTACAGACAGTTCAAAGCGATTGTTTTTTGTGAAATTCATCACTGAAATAGTCATTGGTGAAACAGAGAACATGAAGGTAAGAACCGCTACCCTTTGGAAGCTTGTCAACTAATGTCCTCTTAGTGACAAATTCTTTACCATTGTAGACCACCAAAGCCAGATTAGTGGACGAATCTTTGAGCATGCGTAAGTGTAAGTGGAAGCATAGAGCAATTCCCAACCTTTCATCTTGTGGGCAATTATGTGGAAGTGGAACTGATATACTGTTACCTTCTTGTCGATGGACAAACCATGATGGAATTTCCGTCCCCGAGATCTTCATTTGCAAGAACACACCATGATCTTGGCTAGTTGATGCAAAGACACAACATGCCTTTGATAAATTATTGAAACTGGATGTATTTAGCGAAGCACAACCATATGCTTGTAGTTCTCTTATAGTTAATGGAAGCTCTGGCAAAAACTCAAGCTTTTCGCAGTAATTTAGCTTCAGACGTCTAAGCTTGGGAAGCTCATGAATCCTTATTGGTACCCTAACAAAATTGCCACCAAATAGAATCAAATCCGTCAATGATGGAAAGTAGCAATAGTCCCGTAAGTTTAGACTTGAGAAAGAATGTTGTAATCCACGGAATTTTGGGCAATAACTAACATCCAGAATTCTAAGGGACTTTAATCCACCAATGCTATCAGGAAGGCAAGAAAGCTCTCTGCATCCGCGTAAGTGCAATTCTTCAAGGGCAACTAAACATCCAAGCGATATGGGTAGTTCCCTTATGTATATTGAACTTAAAGAAAGCCTTGATAAATGTTTCATGCATTCCCCAAATTCTGGGAGTTTCTCTAAACTAGAGCAACCGAGAAGAGATAACTCCTTCAAGGAACTCATCTCTAATTTACCCGGAAAAGTTTTAAGCAACATACATGAATCTAACGTCAATGTAACAAGGTTCTTGTGGTGTATGAGTGACGGGTGAATACTAATTAGGGACCAACATTCACTAAGATCAAGTGTTTTAAGAAGGGGAGCTGCAGAAAGATCCGGTGTTTGCTTCAGTTCATAGGACCATCTCAAATCTAGGTACTTTAGCTTTCCTAGAAACTGACCAAAACAAAGAAATATTGCAACGTTACCATCTTTTCAAAGGTTAGCGCGATAAAATTTGATAGAGCTGTTAATGAAAAGGCCTTACCTTTTTTCCATGCCAAAGTTGCACAATTTTGCTATGTGGCAATTTAATTTCAACAAGTTCATATTGTTGATCCGTAAGTGGTAGAGTTTTCAAAGGACAATATCTCCAGTGAAGAACTTTTAATGAATTAGGAAGATTAGCGAGAATGGGAACTTCAATGCCATTTAAACTTAGAAATTTTAGCTGAGTTATATTTGAAAAAGCTTTATCTCTCCAACGTTCTTTATAGCATTCAAATTCTGTGAGATGCTGCGCAGAAATAACTATTTGTTGAGTTACTCCAATTTCCTGTATGGAAAGCCATATGAGAATGATTGTTATCTTACAAAGTGAGATGAAACACAAACTAAAGAAAACAAAATATTGAATGCATTATTGAATTTTTTTCTTATTATTAAACATCTTACAGTTGTGGAAAAGTTAGTGCCTACCTTATTTTGTGTAATTATGAGAAAATTGTGGAATTAAAAATTAGCACCTACCTTGTTTATAAAAAAATTTATTTATCCAGCCAGGTTTATAGAGTGTACTAGTGTTAAAGTGCCATGGACAATTTAGAACTATACTTTGAATTGCTTCAATTCCCTATATAAAAAACCAAAACTAGAATTAATATAATCTTACATACTAAGACGAACAGAAACTAAAGAAAACAAAATATTGAATGCATTATTCAATTTTAATCCTAGACATCTTACAATTGTGGAAAAATTGGCACTTACCTTGTTTAGTGTAAGTATAAGATCAATGTCCTCTACAGACCACAGTCTGCTACGATTGCCAGGATCATATGGAGATTCTTGAATGACAATGTTTCTGCCCATTTCTTGAAGCAAATCATGCATGTTCAACTCATTGGTCTCCTTATTTATAGTAACCAAAGATCTTTCAATCAAAACATCAACTTCAATTAGCGGATTATAACCACACTTTTCTAATATATCTATTACTTTGTCTTTCTCCATTCCTTTGAAGAAGCAGGCGATGTCTAGAAAAATATTCTTTTCCATGAAATCTAAATCATCATAACTTATTTTTAGTCTATCAAGAATTTTGGAATGTGGAACACTCTTTATTTTTGTAATAGCACTACGCCAAATATCAACAGTTCTTCCATGAAGATAGGAACCCAATACCTTAAGTGCCAATGGAAGACCACCAGTATATTTAACCACTTCATAGGACATATCCCAATACTCTTCCTCAGGCTGATCCTGTTTAAAGGCTCTTAAACAGAAGAAATGAAGGGATTCATTTTCAACTAAACATCTAACCTCATAAGTGCTATACACTTTATTTGTCTTTAACAGGTGCATATCTCTAGTTGTGATTATTACTCTACTTCCTGGACCAAACCAATTTTTTTCCTCAGCCAAATTTTCCAGTTGGCTTTCATCACTTATGTCATCAAGAACAAGAAGAACTTTCTTGTTGCAAAAAGAGTTTTGTATTATCTTTTTCCCGTCATCCACATTGTAAAATTCACTTGTATGACTATGAGCAACAAGTTGTTTTTGTATTTCAACTAATCCATTTCTCTCATTTGTCTCTCTAATGTTGGCAAGAAAGCAACTAACTTGAAATTCACATTGGATGGCATCATAGACGGCTCTTGCAATAGTTGTCTTACCAATGCCACCCATGCCCCATACACCTATAAAACGGATATCATTCAACCCAATACCTACGAGCCTATTCACTTCCTCCACCCTCGAAGCAATCCCAAGAAGGTTGTCTGTGCAAGATGGCAAATTTGGAATTAGCCTTGTATGTATGTGTTGAGCAATACTGTCCACAAGTGCTGCCTCAAGCCTATATAAGAAAGAAATTCCTTTTTTTCTTTATCAAGTTTGACAAGAGACACGAACAAAATAAAGCAACAATTACTTTTTGATATTTTTTAATGCACATATGAGTAACACGTGGATCATACCAATCCAATTACTTACAGGCAACATTGCCCCTTCTTCACTCATGCAATATTGTTGAAATGAGCTTTCGCCCATTGTCCGGGATTCCCCACTACTGCCCCCGTGGGCGTTCGAGTCGTGACTCAGTCCAAAGAATTAGCTCCTTGAGTCTAGTTAACTTGACACCTTAAAATGAATAACTTGCAAACTTTCCTCAACTATAACACGAGTAGAGTCTAGCTTGACAAAAGAAACTGCTTAATTTGACTAGGTTTCATTTTATATTTTGCATATCATAGGTAATGATATAGTCAGGGCACTTCTAATTATCTAACTATGCTCTCTATTAATTATTTATAATTTTAATTTCTTTGGTTACCCTCATCTAAACACTCTTTTTTCTTATTAAATAAATTTTAATCAAGCAATTAATCTTTGTTTGTTTACACTTAACATTATTAACTATTTTATATTTTTATTTTTATCTGTATAATAATTCAAATTATCACAATTATTTGATTATTTATTAATTATCTTTCTCATCACACCTGATAGACATAAATTATTTGATTAAATTTTTCTAAAAAATATATATTTTTACGATGTAAACTTTTTAGAGCTTTTTTAAAAAAAATTATTTTTCAATTTATGAAAATTTCACTAAAATATTTTTTTATCTTTTTTATAAAAAATTAATCTGATTATCTTAAATTTTATATATACATTTTAATTATTTGAAAGTATTTTTCATAAAAAAAGGGCTTAAACAAATGGTCTGCATTGTTATTATTTAACATATTACTAACAGAAATGCATTAAATTAAAATTTAATTCTCTTGGAATATGAAATATATCATATTAATCCTTCAATTATCATTTATAAAATATAGTTATTACAAAAAAGTTATATTTTAAGGAATAAAAGAATGTTACTCAAAAGCAGTTTTTTTATTTCAGTTTATATAACTTTGTATTTTTTTATTATCTGTACTGAAATATTTTTTTTTTTGGTGAATTGTACTGAAATATTCTAACATATATCACAATAATATTTATGTAATATATCTGAAATAATATTATACTCACAATAAAATTTTGTCCTTAGCTGTTAAGTACTTGGAAGATTACTACATCAATTGCAGTGAAAATATTATCATACAAGTACTTCAATATCGAAATATGAATAAAACAATAGTTTTTTTAGAAAAAGAACACACCAAGATAGAAGTGTGTCAAGATAAGAACTTAACTTCAAGTGTGAACAATTTTTATGGCTATGATAAAAAATTTCATTAAAATTTAGTTTGTAACAATGTATAACAGGTCATTTACCTCGTGAAGAAAAATAAAATAATGATGAAAAAAATTATAAAAATAACAGAATTGTGAAGAATTTTTCTGCATAGAAAAGGTGTGAGAGTAGTCTTAATTTGAATAAAATATAATGTATTTAAGTGAGGGTAATTTAGAGAATTAGAATTATAAATTGATAGTAAAAGTGTAAATTGACAATTAGGAATATCAATGGCCACCTATAGCTAAAATGCTAAACATAAACCTCTAAACTTTGTGAAGGTCCAACTCAATTTGAAAACTTTAGTTGTTACAAGAAACTTGAAAATGAATTTGTGACTTTAACACGCCATTTGAAGTAGTTTGAGTATACATGGGATTATCAGCATTCTTATAGTTGAGCTGATAAGAAACTTTAACAGCCGAGACAAGGATGCAAGCTCGCGAAAAGATAACTCTTTTAGAGGAACTGTACATACATAACTCTTGTGTTTCAGTAGAATGATTAATAATGTCATGACCGATCAAATGGATTATTAGCATTCTTATTTATTGTTTATATGCTTTTTTAATTACTTAAAATTTTCATCGTTTAATCAAAACTTTCTTCATTTATCCATCTAATAATTTAATTATTTACTAGCTGTACTTAATTAACTATATTTAAAAAATCTTAATTCTAACTCTATAATATGATATATTCTTTTTAAAATAAAAAAAAAAACTTTTACTACATGCAGTAAATTTTATTCGGTGTGTATATATATATATATATATATATATATGGCACATAATTTGTACAACAAATTAAACAAATGGACCTAGCGGTAAGTCAACTTACTGATCTTTAGAATCCCAGCCAGATAAATCAGCAACTTGTTTTAAGGCATCTCTCCATCTTTTAACCTTCTCACTTTGTTGCCCAAATCTCTCTTCATGATTTTTGAAAGCTTCCTCGAAGTCTCTTCTTTGATACCTCACATCAGAAGGCTCCACACCATAGAAGACTGGCAAAACAGATAGGCCAAGGTTCTTGCTGCACTCAACAATCTTTTGGAGCTCATCCAAGCACCAAGTGGAGAAAGCATAACTTGGTGAGAGAACAGTAATAGCAAACATGGACTCTTCAACTGCTTTGAGGAGTTCAACTGAAATAACTTCACCCCTCTCAAGATCTTTGTCATCTCTGAAAGTTTTGATTCCCTTCCTTTCTAATGAAGCATACAGATGATCAGTGAATGTTTTGCGAGTATCTACTCCTCTAAAACTCAAGAACACATGATACGTCCATGATCGTGGCAGTGGAATTGAAGTAGAAGGAGTAGAGGAAGAAGAGGCTTCACCTAAAACCAGTGCCATATGGTCAACTATCTCAAAGAATATGTATAACACAGCCTGTATTGTGGTTTGCACTTTGATGTTTGTCGCTTCTAGCAGTGCGGTGTCGGCAGCGTTTTGGTTGGAGACAATTAATAGAGGGGGGATTCTCTGGTAATATACTTCACCGTGAAGCTATGATATGTAACAAATGAGTATAGAACATGAGGATCAGGTGGGCCCATATAAAATGAATCTAAACTTATGATTAAAACTTAAAAAAAGGTTAATGAATCAAATTATCATTAAGAATAATAATATAATAAAAATAAAAAATATATATTTTTCAAATCATCCTTATTCTACCCTTTGAGCCCATCCACCGTAAAGCCATTCAAACCACCATAGATGAAGTTCAAATCTCACCCAAATGTGTAGTGTTTGATTTTGCCACCTTTCTCACTACCTCATCTTTACCACAACCACTAGTGCCCCTTCTCTCCCAACACTCATTTTAGCCTGTCGCCGCTCTCACGTTGCTCTCTCCCCATCCTTCCCTCTCTAATGCCACCGTCTTGCGTTGTCGATACATCCTCCTCTGACACTATTGGCGGTCATGTTTCCTGCAGTTCAAGGCATTCACCATGGTCGGGCATGGCTCAAGCAAAACCAAAGAAGCACCCACAAACAGATTTTTAAAAAATAAAAGAATGTTGCAAAAACAAGAAAGAATAAAAAAAGGAAAGATTGGATTTTTCCTAGAAGTAATGGATTTAACAGAGAGGAACAAGGGGAAGCGGTGCATAAATAGAGCAAGAACAGGAGCAGCGTTGCGAGCCTCACGTGGTGGCTCTCCGGCAACGGCTAGACAGTGGTGCACTTGGGTAGAGGTTGTGCGGCAGTGCAGCCAAGCGAGGGGCGGAGGTCGTGGTTGGTGGTGCAGGCGAGGGCTGGTGCTGCTGAACGTGTTTGCGTCGTCAATGTTGGCGATCACACTCCTTCATCGGTGGTCGAGCTTCAAGATGCAAATGAACGTTTTTTTTTTTTTTTAACTCTAAATTAAAAAAGCCACTTTATTAAGACCGGTCAAATCTCTTCTTTAACATTGATTTTTACGGTGGTCCACTTCCACATGTACAACTTTTATTCACCTATGCGAGGACTTCATAGTGAAGCACAAAAGAAGTGTTTTATCAGATAATGCGCCTTAATAGAGATATATTATTTATATATAATTTATTTTATATTTTAAATTGATATATTACCTATTCATTATTCAATAAATATGAAACTTAATCTAAATAAAAGTTATATATTTATTTAATAATAAATAGATGATATATTAACTTAAAATAAAAAGTAAATTATATCAAAATATTATTTCTCGTATTAAAATAGATAAAAACTAGGCGTGCGTGAATAAAGGAAAGTGAACGGAAGACGCATGGACAACTTGATAGGACAAAGGAGGGGAAAAAGTGAGAAATAAAGATGATGTGGCCCACTACAAGAAAAAGGGTGTGGAGTCTTATCTTACTATTTAGGCTTTGCCGGCTTAGGATTTGTTGGTCCGTTTTTAGTGTGGGACTCATCTACTACCATTAGATTAATTTCTAACAGATCAGATTTAATAAATAAATTATTAAATAATCTTTTATATAATATAATATTTTAAAAATTGCAAATTTATCCCTCATCAAGATCGATTATTTCTTTCCACCACTGCCACTCCTCGTCTAAATTTTCTCTTTATTTCTCTTCCTCCTCCTCCTCCCCCCTCCCACTCTCAGCCTCTTGCAAACTCATCGTAGTCTTCCTCTCTTCCAACAACATAACATAGATCTTTCATAGCAAAAATCAGACCACCTTCACCACCCACCGTGAACCACCTATACAGCATTTGAACCTTACACACCATTGCAACCTAATCGAGAACTACAATTTTCTTTTCAGCTACCAAAAGCAAAATACCTAAACAGAGCAGCGAAATTTTCAGGGAAGGAGAAACAAGCCACTGTCATGCCAAGTTCAAACTGGTTCAAAGTTTCATCCTTTAATAAAAACAACACATTCACTTCAAGCCTAAAGAGCAAATAAAGAGTGAAAAAAATAAAAAAAAACTGGAAATTTATAATCTAATGCAACAAGAGAGGAAAACAAAAAAAATCATTGATGGGGATACGAAGAAAACTTGTTCCTGGGGATGTAATGGCCGTTACAGATGACGCAAACTGAGGATTGTTGGGTGTGGGTTGATTCGTTTGCGTATATGGGTGTGGATGTGGAGGGTAAAGAAGCAAGATGATGGCTTTGTCTTGCTACCTTCGCCGCCGCCCCTGCCGGTGCCAGCCACCCTTTTCGTCGTGGCGGCGGTGGGCATGCCCGTCAGCTCTGCGGTGGTACAGATCTGGAAGCTTCTGGCGGAGGTGAGGGACGCTCACGTGATGATGGATCCCGATAATTTGCTAAGTCCGAAGAGCCAACAGACGGTGCGGCTGTTAGCACTCTCGTGCGGAGGCAAATTTCTAGGAGTTTTTTTTTTAAGCCAGAAGTTTAATTATAACTAATTTTTATATTTAATATCAATTAATTTAACTATTAAATATAAATGTAGAATATAGGAGTAATAATATATTATAAATTTAAAACAAATTTTTACTTAATGGTATTTTAGGAATGTCATAAGTAAAGGCAAAGTGACGATAGATAATTAAGAGTGGCCAACATAAATATATTAAAATTACTTTCTGTTTTAAAAAATATATTTTTCATCTTAGATTATATTTTACTTTGCCTATTACTTTGGCAATTTAAAAAGCATCGATTAATTTTTTTAATTAATTATTAATTTTTTGGTATTTCCACTATAAATAGAACAAATGAGAGCAGTAATCGAGCGAATAGGTGCTATAATCAAATGCAGTTAGATTACTCCACAATTGATCTCGCTTTCTTAATTCTTGCGCAATTTTTTAAAACGATAAATTGTTTGAAACAAAGGCTAAATTTTATATAATAATAATAACAATAATAACAACAACAACAACTTGATAACAACAATAATTGATTGAGTGGCCAAACCTTTTTTAGTGATATAAAAATGCATAATAATTTATAAATGACTTTAATTTTATTCATGTTGTTAATATAGAAAAATTTTATACTATTATCCTAATTATATATTATGATATTATTAGATAAATTTGATTATAATAATTGAGTTTAATTTTTATACACTAATAATTTAAAATATTTTTATATTATCATCTAATAAAAATTTAAAAAATTTTCATGTCATATATTTTAAATTTAAATTCATATAACTACCCATGATAACATAGTAGTTTCTTGTATTTCTATTAAATAATAATCTAAAAATATTTTATATTATCAATACATAAAAATTAAACTCATAATAACTGCATAAAAATAAAATACCTTTAATACATGGTAACACATAATCATAGATGATGATATAGAGAATATTCTAAAACTAGATCAATTGAATCCTAACATAATCCATAACTAAACTAAAATTATTGAAATTAAACGAAACAGTACTAGAAGCCCATCTGGCCAGAGGTGAATTGGCTGCATGCATCTCCATAAGTCTTTACAAAAATTTAGTCGACCATAGTCCCGAATTTTTTTTTTAAACAAAGAAAATAGTTTTATAAATAAAACTGCTTAGAAGTTGTAAATTTTATTGAATGGTTATTTATTATTTTATATAAATATTAAATAATAATTAAGTGGAATAAAAGGCAAAACAAGAATAGAATAATCGCATTAAAATAAAGTCAATTTTTTATTTTTTATTTATAATTTAGAAAACTCACCCGTTGAGATCTTAGAAACATACAAGTTCCAAAGTTTGTATAAAATTAACACTCTACTCCAACATATTCTTCAAAAGTAACTCTCAACTCCTTGAACTCAACTAAGTTTCAAAACTTTTAAAAAATTAACATTCCATTTCAAAACTTTCTCCAAAATAACATCCTGAGTTTAACTATAATTACTTCTTTAGTGAACTATTTTATGATACTTTTATTTAATAAATTTAAAATTGGTTTAAAAAAATAAAATGTAAAATATTTAACAAGAAGATTCGTCCTTTGCTAAAATTTTCTATTAAGTCTTTTGATGGTACTAAGGGAAAAAAGATTGATAAGATCTTTTTGTTGAAAATAATAAAATTTTGGACCGAGAAGAGAGAATAATAAATTACTCGGATAAATTATATATCTACAACTTTAGCATGATGCAGGTTGAAAATTATTTGATTAACAGACAAACAACTTCAATTTAACTTATGCAAATTGTGTTTGATTTCTTAATAGCTTCAGGGTACATTTGTTTTAACTTTTAAAAAAAATGATTATGAAAATTAAATTTTATATATAATTGAAAAAGGTGAAAATTGATTTTTTTCATCAGCTACTTTTTTCAGTTTCTATAAAAATATTGAAATCAAAATTTTTTGATATTTTAGTTATTTTTAAAAAATTATCCAAAGATACAAAAAATGATTTTTTTTCCAATGAAAAAAGTGATTTTGACCCAAAAAAAGCACAAACAAACATTACCTTAATCTCCTTCACTATGGGTTGTCTCCACCTTTTAATTTGTCTTTGGAAACTTCATCTATATCTGAAGGCTTGCTATCAACAAAAAGACAAAAGAAATTAAAAGGTTCAACTACATCATATAGTTCCTCAATCCTTCTCATTTTTCTAGGCCTTTCACTAGAACTCTCTTCAAAAAATGGTGATGCTTCATGTATGGGTGATGGTGGTGGAGTTTCCTTTTGAATAGGTATCATCATTTCTTGATCTTCCTCTCCAAAATATGGAAAGAAATCATAAGTACTTTATTCATTTGCTTCCCATCTTCAAGTGGTTTCTTTATCAAACTTCACATCACAACTCACAATAAGTTTGCCATTCCTTAGGTCACACAACTTGTATCCTTTGGAATTTGCATCATAGCCAATGAAAACATACTTCACAAAGTTGATTGGGATGATTCATGGAGACATCTCATTTACCATCTTCTTTTCTCCAAAAGCTTTGAGTGCATCAAAATTTAAGTGGTCAAATCACATATTCTAACACCACGCTTCATCTTTTATTTCACATTGGCCTTCAAACAACCTGCTTCAAGTATGTTGAAATTCGACAAGAACATTTTATTTCTTGTCATAGATACCTTAGAAATCAAATTAACATTTTGATTTTTAATCCGAAGGCAACAATTTTTTATGAGAATTTCAAATCCCTTCTCAACAAATTGTCCCAAACTCAAAATATAATTTTTTAATTTTGATACACAGTAGGTATTTGTTACTAACTTGTGGCTACCCTTTTTAGAGAAATTAAAATGGTACATGTTCCTTGAATTTGCACTTTTGAGTGTCTCCAAATGAAACATTACCCTTCTCCATTTTTTTTGGTAAGTATAAAGTGGCCCAAACACTTCCACGACAAGAAAGCAACCGGAGTACATCATCAGAATAAAGTATGATAACAAAGAAGCAAGAGAACCATGAAAATAGAGCAAAGCAATTTTGACAACAGGATTGAAGACACCAAAACCAAAGTAAAGCATCCCCACAATTTCTCGTCAAGTTTCACAAGTTCTCCTCAAAACCAAAACCAAAGCAAAGTCACAATTACTTGCGTCCATTTTTTCTTTTTAAATAGTGGATGGAATCTGGCAACAATTGAAGCTTTTTGGCAACAATTCAACACAAGATACTTATAGGAATATTTATTGGTACATTAACAAAATTTTTACCACCGAAATCCAAGTAAAACAATGACAGCAAGAGGAAAAAATAATGTAGGATCGATTCACAGACAAATCACAGTAAATTCTATTTAAATAAAGTTCATCAATAGCATTATTTATACATTTACACCTAAAGTAACGTTATCTTTTCTTTTCCTTATTTTTTCCCCGTTTCAAGTGTGTTTTATTTTCGGAGAAGTTTCGAAGGTATAGGTGGGATTGTGGGAGAGATTTATCATATAAAGCAATGAAGAGAATACACAATACCCATCAGAAAAGAAGAATAAATTATAGATATGTGTTGGATGAGAGATATGATAATTTCTCATTTAACAACTCTGCTTGAACACCAAGGTAAAGACATGATGAAGAGCAAAACACAAAAACAAAAATATCATTTGTACTCAATTTTAAGACTTATTTTAAGGGACACAATAAGGTGTCTTTTAATTATTGATTGGGAAAAAAGTGACTCAATGTTATTTGCACTCAATCAAATTAACACTCAAACAAATAGCCCTAATTCTTATTATTCAAAATTTTACTAATAGAATGTGTTAAACTAAAATTTAATTTTCTTGAAATATGAAATAAATCGTATTAATCCTTAATTACCATTTGCAAAATACAGTTACTACAAAATTATATTTAAATGAATAAACGAATGCATCTCAAATGTCATTTTTATTATTTCAATTTATATAACTTTGTATTTCTTATTGTATGAACTAAATTATTTTAACATATACTAATATCACAATATAATATCTTTAATTTGTTATGTATTTAAACAATATTATACTCACAATAAAAGTTTCTTCTTATCTGTTATGTATTTTGAATATTACTATATCAATTGCGGTGACAACAATACCGTAATGTTGAAATATGAATAAAATAAGATTGTTTTTGGCAAAAAAAAAAAAAAAGAAACAGCATGCCGAAAAACAAAGTATATAAAGATAAGAAATTAACTTTTTAAATCTGAACAATTTTTATGGCTAGGAAAAGAAATTTCATTAAAATTTAATTTGTAACAACTCATAATTGATCATTTATGTTGTGAAGAAAAATAAAATAATGACAAAAAAAAAAAGAAACATTAGAAAAATAATAGATTTGTGAAGAGCCTTCGTGCATAAAAAATGTGAGAGTATCAGAATTATAAATTAGTCGTAAGAAGTGTAAATAGATAATTGAGAATGTCAAACAACATCTTATCGGGAAAATGCTAAATATAAACCTCCGCACTCTTTGAAGTACCAACTAAATCTGAAAACTCTGGTTGTTACAAGAAACACAAAAATGAAGTTGTAATTTTAATACTGTCGTTTTAGGTATTGTGTGTATGGGATTATAAGCATTTTTGTAGTTGAGGGTGATAAAGAACTTTAACCTCTGAACAAGATTAAATCGCTGAAAGATTACTCTTGTGGAGGATATTTATATAACTCTTGTGTTTCAGTATAATGGTCAATATCATCAAGGATTAAATGGACCAAACCTACAGGGTAAATTATAGTCTCATCAAACGATTATTAGCATTCTTATTTATTATTTATACTTTTTTAAATTACTTAAAATTCTAATCGTTTAAACCAACCTTTCTTCATTTATGTATCTAATAATTTAAATTGTTTACTAGTTATACTTAATTAATTATATTGAAATTTAAAATATTTATTTATTTCATTAATTAAAAATCTTAATTCTAACTTTATAAAATGACAATTTCTTCTTTTTTTTTAACTTTTACATTAAGAATATATACAAAATTGCTTATTACTAATGTTTCGCCGTTACTACTTATAACTTTAATTATATATACACACTTTCAGTGAATGTTCTGCGAGTATCTTCTCCCCTATAACTCAAGAACACATGATACGTCCATGATCTTGGTGGTGGGGTTGAACTTGAAGAGGTGCCATATGTTCAAGTTCAACTATCTAAACAACAACTTGAATTGTGGTGTGTACTTTGATGCAGCGGCGGCTTCTAAGTTCTAGCATTGCGGTGATTGTAGGGTTATGGTTGGTCTGTTAGTAGGCGAAGGATTCGTTGGTCCTGTCAAGTATTGGACTAACGTTAGTCCTGCCAGCAAAAATTACAAAACAACCGCTGAGCATGTTTGCAAAAGAGGGCTGCTAGTATTTTTATTGCAAATGGAGTCTTATTTTTTATTTCCCTATTCTCTGCTAGAGCAATCCTATCTGTATCAGAGCAATGAATTAAGGGTTGTACATTTTTGTGCTTAGAGCTTTATTGAGCTACATAGGGTCGGTATTACTGCCCATGAAAGGACGTTGGCTAGTGGACTGCCACTTCAGCTTGGGGATCCGCAGTGAGTATTATTGAAGAGTTTTATTGTTACAGTAGATATTGGTCATTTGTAAGCAATAACCCATTATTCATTTCTTGATCTCTCCCAACAGAAAATTTGGTGACCACAACAGCACAAAGAAGTAGTTTTTGAATAGAAAACTTGAACTTTCTTATTTTGAAAAGTCTAATGGTTGATGAGCTTGTATAAGATGAAGTTAATTTTCTTACAATTGCTTACAACATTGAACATATTCAGCGTCTAGGTGAAGGCAACACTAGTCATTGTTCAACAATTACAAGGTCAATATTCTTATGCCCTTTGTGTGGGTAGATCTATGATTGTAGGTGTTAACAATATTTTTATGTGCTTCCAAAGACTTTTCCAAGGGTTATCCATGTGTGATAGTCAGAACGATTGTTCTAACTGGAAGTTGGTGGAAGCCGTCAGGCAGCCATTCCACCTCCCATGACAAAGGGACAAGGACTCGCATGCAAATAATAAACACTTTAAACATTTAAAATTGATTTCTTTGTGCTAAAACACAGACAGCATAACTGCCGTTGGATTTTAAATAAAAGGCATCGAACAGATGTGATCATCCTACACGCGGGTGGGACTAACATTAGTCCATAACTTGAGTGGACCAACGAATCGGTCACCCTGTTAGTATTAGCAAAGATCACGCGTGTAGGGATATAGGAAATTGAGTGGAAGCTGCTTGGATAAAGGAGTAAAGACCACGCGCGGTCTGAATGCAGGAAAGTGAGTGAAAGCTGCTCGGGTAATGTGATATCCTGATTTAAAAACAAAAAAAAAAAGAAAAGAAAAGAAAAGAAAAAGAAACAAGAAATAGAAACCATGGTACACCATAAGTGACATGATGCATCATAGAACCTCTCTCTTCCTCCACTTTCGCGTCAAAAGAACGTTCCAACGCTCCATCCTTTCATTTTGTTTTCCTTCTCCTTTCCTTCTCCGTTATTTTCTTTCATTTCCATTCACTCCCTCTCTCTTTCTCACTTGCTATCTCACCCCTCTCTTGGCCCCTCACCGCTGCTCTCTCTCCCTCTCTCCGCCGCGATCTGTCTCTCTCTCCTCTCTGCGGTTTCTCTCTCTCTCTCTCTCTCTCTCCGCTGCATTCTGTTTCTCCCTCCACCGCATTCTGTTTCTCCCTCCACCGCGTTTCCTCTCTTCGCGGCACCTTTCACGTTCCAATTCCATTTCTTTTTCATGGCTGGAAGTTGATTTGCTTCCTCCAAACCATAGCTCTTGTAGCTCTTAGGTAAGTTCCCTCTTCATGTTTCGTTTTCATCCTCTAAAGTGGGTGTGGATGCCTTGCTTTGTCTCATTTTTGCTGTTTGGGAAATTTTAAATTGCTAATGTGAAATTGAATCTGGGTTGGTATGGATTTAGGATGGATTCGTAATTTTCACCTGGGCAGGGGCTTTAATTTGTGTCTATTGTGTTTGTGTTAATTCTATTCACTTTCAATATGAGTATAAATGTACACTATATTGCTTGGCTGGTTATTTAATTCTAGTATAGATACATCACTTGGATTATTGGACGTTAATTGTGCAATCAAATTGACACTAGTTAGTTCCTCAAAGATGGAAACAACAACACTTGATTGTCATTTAAAAGCTAATTTTGTGGTATTATATGGGTTATAGGTATAGAATTATGTAGACTGGTTTTAGTTGCTATGGTTGATTTAATTAAAGATTATAACCAAGTAGTCATAGATGAGGGTAATTATACGTAAGTCAACATTAATGTAATACCTTCTTAGTGAAAATGATATTTTGGATAATTCCCGACTCTACAGGTTAATTTGCCTGTGAAGGGTGACGTTTTGATGCCGGATTCCCCTAGGATAGCGACTGAGATTCCGAGATGCTATAACCTTCAGCTGCTTCTTCTTGGTTTAGTCTGTGAATGATAGTATATTTATACTTGTTTTCTATTTTTCTTATTTTCCTAAATATATGTTTTGACAGCTACTTGTTTTCTAATTGAATCTTTAAAGCTACTTATAATATTATTATGTTATAATTCTGAACTTTTGTAGGTGGGACAAGTATTTTGGAAAGATTTGCTCTCAGAAGTTCCTACTTAGTTTAATTATTTCATGTATTGTTAACAATTGATGTTTGAGATTTAATTGTCTAACTGTTTTGAAATCGATATGATGCTTCAAGTTAATGTTATGGACTCGGACAATAGAAATTGTAGATTTTGATATAGTAAGTTTTAAAATTAATTTCCTTAAACTAATTCTAAACTTAATATTGTTGACATGACTGAAAAGGTTTGGAATTAGCGTATTAGATTTTAAAATTTGATATGTTTGGAATTATATTGGATTTTATTATGATAGGACTATGAGACTTTGAGGAATTTAATTTTTGAAATAAAGTTAATTATGAGCTTTTTTTGAGTTTTGGATAAATAGTTTTGGGAGGGATCTTTAACAGAACTGTACGCTAATGGCAGTATATGTTAGCTCTGGGTGCACCTTGGTTTGGCCAACCCAGCTAGCAGGGGTATTGCTAGCCCGGCGTGATGGCCACACGTCCGGATCTGTTTGTTGATCCTTCGGCATAGAACCATTAGTGAGATATCTATTCTCGTTGATTCCTTGAGGGCGCCGTTGGTGAGACGTGTACATTACGTTACATTACGACTCTGTAATTGAGATCTCCCCTTCTAAACTTTAGAATTGGTTCTGTTTTATTTTTAAAACTAATGTTAACTCCATATTCAAATGTACTCAATTTATCAATAGTTGGAAGTATTCATTCGTTAATGATGACTTTTTATTAAGAATTTTATTTTATTTTCTGTTTTACCATGTTTTGATTTTATGCAACATGTTTGATCTGGTATATATATATATATATATATATACAAATCTTTTATGAGAGTATCGTTAATTAATTATATTTATTTTAATAAAAACTCGTGCTTACACTTGTTCCACTCTCCGTTATAAGTATATTATCTTTCATTGAGTCTGTTGGACTCACTCCTCACTTTCCCTCTATTTCAGAGTTAGTTATGAGCTGCAAGTGACTTGTCTCAACAAACTAAAGGTATAGAAGCTCCATGAACTTGACGCAATCAGTGTGGGCCTTCGGGTTGTCTATATATTTTGATCCATGTATAGTTGAGTAATCATATGTAAATATTTCTAGTTATGCTCTATAATCCACAGACAAGGTTTGGCTTCCGTTGTAACATATCTATATATAATTGTAGAGTTTAATTGGTATGATCGACAATAGTAAAATAGTTTTACACATCACAACCAATAGAAATAGAGGAAAGTGAGAATTCATGGTGGGTCCCTCATTATAATGGGTAGTTATTTTGATGAGTTGGCACTTTCCACCATTTCTATTGGTTGACAGTGTAAAACTATTTTACACTGTCAGTGTATTTAAATTAAATTCATAATTGTAATAGGTTTTGTTTTGAAAAGAGTAGATATATCCTTATATATCTCTTGCATGTTTTGAATTTTGAGCGCATTCTGAGAATACTTGCTGTCCTGAGTCTGTATTTTAAATATTGTTGATATTCTGGATTTTTGACTAATCTGTATATTTTCGATTTATATCTGGAGCTTTTTTGTATTTTGGGAAATATCCAATTTTTAGGAAAAATTTTATCCGTTTCTTAAGAAAATTCTTCTGTAGGTTTGCTGAGAAATGGCATTCCCTAAGCGCCGGTTACGGTCCTAGTTGGGTGGTGACAGGTAACATGATAGGACAAAGAGCCAAGAAAGTAAATTTCATGATATGTCCCACGCTAAAGGAAGGAAGCGATGTATTGAATGTTGAACATTGAATGTTTCAGTTAGGAGTGGGACTGTAATATCTTCTTTAAAATAAAATGTCTGGTTAAAATAAAATATTGATAACTAGAAATTTTCAAATGCAACATTAAGTTTTATGGTAATAGAGGAATTAAAAATTAATTAGTGGGGTGATTAAACTTTAAATAAAGAAAGGCATGTGCAAAAAAAAAAAAAAAAAGGGAAAAGAAGAGCATGGAACACCTACACCTTAAGTGGTATGAGCCATCTTAAGCCCCCCTTTTCCCTTCTTCTTCCTTCTACGTTCTTCTTCCCGTCACTGCCATCTCATTTCTAACTCCCTCCTTCTCTTGGTCTCACCCTCCTTCTCTGATTTCGTTTTCTTTTCTCCGCCACCACCGCCAAACGCACCTCTCTCCGTCACCACCACCGCTCGCGAGTCCCTTCTTCTGGTCTCGCTCTCTCCGTTTTGTCTCTCTCTCTCTCTCTCTCTCTCTCTCTCTCTCTCTCTCTCCCCACCGTGCCTCACTCTCTGCACACCTCTCTCGGGTTCGCTCTTTCTTCGACGGTGGAGCTCTGATTCAGCCTGCTCTAACCAACCCAACCATTAGTAAGCTATTCTCGTTTAATTCTTATTTGGATATTGGTTGTTGAATAAATTTGAATTCCTAGTTACATCCTTTTGCTCATTTGAATGCTTATCTATGTGCAAGTATTTGTTCATTTGTGCGAGGTTATAATTTGTGATGCACTTCTTTGTTTTTGGTATTTATAATTTGAGGGATTAACTTGTATCTAGTTAAGGTTTGGTTGTATCTTCTGGTTTGGTGAAAGGTTGGATATTTGTGTTTGTGATGCGGCCAAAGAATGAGCAGAGGGTGATTTTTGTTAGAAAAATAAGGGTGCAAATACGTTCTTTTGGAGCAATCTTGGTGTAAGTGTGTGGATGTGTGGCCAGAAATAAAGATGCAAGTAGGTGAATTTTTGAAAACTTAAAATGCTGCAAGTGTAAGGTGTGCGGCCAGGAAGAAATAAAAGGTAAAACGGCATTGTTATGGTGCTATAGTATGTTTGAGGTGCATGTGGATCTTAGCTAAGAGGTGGCTTATTAGCCTTTAATTTTTTATCCCACTTATTTTTAAGTATGGCTTCATCATGTCATCGGTGATTACATTTTGGGACAAATATTAACCCAAGTTCATTGGATTTTTCACGTATGCATATGTGTGTGCACGCTATCCATATTTTTTTATCATGAACTGACAAGTCATCTTATTGTTACATACATAATGCTATGCATTAGATGCTATTATGTAGTATAGGTTCTTTGACTAGTTACTATTTTAGTTTTGGCTATGTGATTGTTCAAAAAGTTGTACAAGGATGGTGTATAAAGAATCAAGCAATAGTCCAACAACAATAATTTATTGATGATAGCATAGCTATTTAAATTGGAAATAATTGCTCACGTGTAATTTCAGGTTCGACAAGAGATCAACTTGCATGTTCAGCGTTCTCCAAGACGTAGATTGGATGTTCTCAGTCGTTTTGTGAGTGGACAGTGCTTCTATGGCATATGTGATTTATGCCATCAGTTTTGGTTTTGTTTCATATATATATTGAAAGCTCATTCTCTATATATATTTGTTCAATTTCGAATATTTTACTTATTTAGTATATCTGTTATATAGTTTGGTATGCTCAACCTATTATGAATAAATTCAATTTTGAAAATAAATTAGTATGAACTTGTTTAAGATCTAAAAGACTTTCTGAAAAACAAATTATGGATTTTATAAATGAAAGGACAAGCTCTGATCTTTTGTTTGGATTGCTAAAATGATTTGTTGAGTAAATTATATTTTGGGATTTTTGAACTTTGATGAATATTTTTGCTCTCTAGAAATTTGATTTGATGTTGGTCACTTTAACTTTTTGTTTATGTCTATTATTGTAGTTTCTATATACCTTGTGGAAGGATTCTCAGTTAATCGGTAGCGGTCTCGACGCTTACAAGCCTGTAGTTCCGAACCCAACTAAGCAGGGTGTTCTTGCACGGTGTAGGTCAAATAACACACACCGCCGACTTAGTCAGATCTGAAGGGTCTAACCCTTAGTTGGAAATTTCTCAGAATTGGAAGCCTTCCTGCCTTAATAATTGGGTTTGAGAATTATGTTTTCATGTTTCTGAAACAATGTTAAATTTTTATATATGTATAGTTGTAATGTTGATTATTTATTTATACATTAGTAAAAGGATGATTTCTTATTCATACTTAGTTCATAATATTAATTCCTTATTTATGCTAGTTTGTTTTATTGTTGGAGCTTGTCCTCATATATTATAGTCTCACTGTCCCTCACTGAGTCGGTTGGACTCACCCAACTTTCTTTCCTATTTCAGGCTTTGGCACAACACTTGACTTGGTTCTTATAGCTTAGAGTTGCTCTACTATCCACAAGTAGGATATTGCGACTTGATGATTTATTTTTTTATAGGATATTTAAGTATGGGCCTTATGGTTTATTTTGGGAATTTGTTTTATTTAATGAATATGATATAAATAAGAGTATAAATGGTAAACACACACACACACACACACACACACACACATATATATATATATATATATATATATATATATATATATATATATATATATATATATATATATAAGAGTGCTCCGAGAGTCTCAACTTATAATTATTGATTAGTGGTCTAGAATAGTTTTGGCTAATTTAGGGAAACTAGAAAAAAGAGGGGAAGTTCTATCCGTTTTTCGTAGGAATGGTCATAGTAGGCTTGCTGGAAGTCCGCTACCTCCAAGCGCCGGTCACGACTCCGGGGTGGGTCGTGACAGGGACATTTGAATGTTGTTATCGTTTTCAACCAGTTTCAGCGATGTATTATTCTGATCAGTTATCGTGGAAAGACCATAATGGCCAGTAATAAATGCTTCTGTCTCAATCTATTGTTTTCCCATTAGCTGTGTTAACTTTTGTACTGACGTGTTACTATTCCCTGCATCTGTCGCCATTATCTTAAGTGTATTTTTTGAATTCAGATGAAATCGGTCTGGATTAAATAAATTTCTCATGCACAATTTTAAAGGCTCCTCATCCATATCAGCAAAATTTAAAGATGTAATTTTAATCTATTATTAATATAAATTTTTTATGTTATTATTCAATCTTTTGCTTCCATATTTCGGTTTTCCATTTGCTGGCCAACATCTAAATAGATAGCCGCATAAACTTCTTTATAATTCTTTTATAACATAAGTAAATTAAAATTAATTTATGTTTCAAAAAATGTATTTTCCATCTTAAGTTAGATTATATTTTACTTTGCCTATTGCTTTAGCAACTTAAAAAGCATTAATTAATCTTGTACTTAAGTATTTTCTTTCGATATTTCCACTATAAATAGAATAAAAGAGAGCAATAGTTGAGGGGATAGGTGATATAATCAAATGCTGTTATATTTCTCTGCAGTTGGCCTGGCTTTCTTAACTCTTGTGTAATTTTTCAAAACGATAAATTGTTTGAAATAAAAGTTAAATTTTTAATAATAACAACAACAACAACAATAACAACAATAATAATAATTGATTGAGTGGCCAAACTTTTTGTAGCGATTCCATAAAATACATAATAATTTATAAATGACTTTAATTTTATTCATGTGGTCAATTATACTATTATCCTAATTATATGTTATGATGTTATTAGATAAAAAAGAATTTTTTGACCAAAATAATAACTACACAAAAGTAAAATACCTTTAATGTATGCTATAATGCATAATCGTAGATGATAATGCTTATTCTAAAATTAAATCAATTGAATCTTAACATAAACTATAACTAAACTAAAATTATTGATATTAAACGAAGTAGCTAGTACGAGAAGCACATCTAGCCAGGGGTTTATTGGCTGCATCTCCATAATTCTTTACGAAAAATTAGTCGACCATAGTCTCAATTTTTTTTAACAAAGAAAATGGTTTTATGAATAAAACTGTTTAGAAGTTGTAAATTTTATCGAATGGTTAATTATTATTTTATATATGGTCATTCATTATTTTATATACATTAAATAATAATTAAGTGGAAGAAAGGAAAAACAAGAATAGAATCATCGTTTTTTTTATTTTTATTAATAATTTAGAAAACTCACCCCCTTGAGATCTCCAAGAAATACATCAAGTTCCAAAGTTTGCATAAAATTGACACTCTCTTCCAGAACATTCTTCAATAGTAACTCTCAACTCCTTAAACTTAACTAAGCTTCAAAACTTTTATAAAATTAACACCTCATTCCAAAACTTCCTCCAAAGTAACATACTGAGTTTAACCATGGTTGCTTCTCTAGTAAATATAATTATTTTATGACATATTTTATTTAATAAATTTAATGCTGGATTAAAAGAAAATAAAATGCAAAAGATACAACAAGAAGATTCGTTCTTTGTTGCAACGTTTTACTAAGTCTTTTGATAGTGCTAGGAGAAAAATATTAATAAGATTTTTGATTGAGAAGAGAGAATAATAAATTACTATATAAATTATATACTAAAATTCCTGGTGATATGTTCAATAATGCCAACAAACGGTCTATGTAAGTACTTACAAAAGACAATTAGTTGTTACCTACAAATAATAAGTTCCTCAATCATGCTAAGTACAAATAGAAATGGCAGAGATTGTATTTAACCCCTAATCAATATAATGTATAATATCTACTTAAGGTAGACATAAATTTGTTGATTATTTGTTTCAACTAAGTTGCTTGTAATTTTAGATAAAATTTTATATTAGATTTATGATTATGAAGAATTTTGTAAATCTCAAAAGAGAAAAGAGGAATTTTGTAAATGGTTATTGATTGTTATTGAGTTGTTATTTGTTCTTAATCAGTGTCTAATTAAATATATCAATTCATAAAAAAAATGAATAATTGTTATTTTTAATATATGGTTATTTATTTTGACCTAATGGTTGTTACTTTTATTAAGGATATTGTGTGTATATATTATATAACGAAAAATATAATATACTCTATAAATGAATTTTACATGATTCTTCTTGATAATTTAAATATTTTATATTCGTTACAATTAAATATTTAGTGGATCGTGACATTAATGTTTTCAATATTACAAACTTAAGTAGATATTATATATTGATTGAGGATTAATTTAGCATATATAATTTATTTTTGTACTTAGCACAGTAGAGTATACTTATCCTTACAGGTAACAGTGAATTTCTTTTAAGAAATATTAATATAGACTATTTGATGGCATCGCTTTTTATTTTTTAATCATTTTTCACAAGTATTCTCTTTTAGAGACAATCATATTCCGAATATAGTTGGGCAGCAAATATTGGCACCTCTCCTTATTGGAATTCAAAATGTGATTCACTGCCTGCAGAGAGATTAACCTCTTCTCTATAAGGCCCAATTCCTATTGATCATTTGTTGTCATTATTATATATATATAAAAGTAATTTATTATTTTATAGTTCTTCTCAATTGAAATTTTTTCTTTCTCTTTTGGCATATTCAATTACAAAAATAATTCCATAATAACTTTTTTTTCTTGGTTCAACAAATACATGATAATTCTAAAAATATCTAGTTCATATGAATAATAAATAGATGTAATAGTAAAAGGCTTAAAAAAGCAAAGGGCAAATCTTCTTATTATATGTTTTATATTTTATTTTTTTAATCCAATTTAAATTTACTGAATAAAATATATCATCATATAATTCAATAAAGAAGTAACCATGGTTAAGTTTAAAGAGTGGAGCGTTACTTTGGAGAAACTTTTGAAGCGGAGTGTTAGTTTTAGAGATGTTTTCGAATTTGGTTAAATTCAAGGCGTTGAGTGCCATTTTTGGAGAATATTTTGGAGGGGGGCATTAGTTATAGAGAAGCTTTGGGGTTTACGCTATTTTCTAGAAATCTTGAGGGGTACAAATGTAATTATCATTTAAGGTAATTATACAAAAATTAAAAATGCCATTAGATAGTTTCTGTTATAAATGAAAATAACTAAACTTAACTAAATTTAATTTTATTGAGATATTCAAAATATTATTATTGTCTACTATTAATTTTTCTCTCATGATTAATACTAATAATGCACCATATTGAGAAAGTGCATTTTTTGTTTCTTTTGTTGTGCAGGGGAAGTGTTTATCTATACGGAGCCATATTTGTACATTGAGGGGAAACCCATAAACAAAGAATATCATCTTGAATTAATTTGTAGTCGACTAACAACAGCCAGAATCCAGCATCAACCCATACACCCATCCCTCTTTCATCAAACAGGAAACTTAAGGGCATGTTTTGTATGCTATATTAGACATGATATAATAAGTTAATTAATGCAATATGCCACGGTTTTATTAGCTGTTTAGAGTGAGTAATGTGTTGTATAAATTTATTTATCATACTCTTTTTATATATTAAAATGATAAATAATTAATCAAGACCAAAGAGATAGGATAAGCCTAATTAACTTTTGATATATAAAGTCTCTTTCATCTTTCACTTTTTTCATATACTAGATTTAGACCCATGCGTTGCACAAGCGAATAAAGTATTGCAATTATTGCAATTATTTAGTAAATATAGTAAAAATAATTAGAAGTGAAATAACTATTTGATGAAATAAAAATACTGTATATTTATGTTAAATTAAAAGTTTGACAATATAAAAAATATTTTTTTAGTAAGAGGAAAACAAATATTTAAATATGGATGCCTAATATTCAAATGGCATTATTATTTTGTTGTTATCTTCGCTTTTTCCCCTTGAATTTGGAGAATGAAGATGTTTTAAATTTTGAGCAACAAAATAAAGATATATAATTTGAAATTTTAAGTATATATTATATATAACAGAATGAATGATTAAAAAAAATAAAAGAAGCATCAATTAAGGTAATTACTTATATATCAAGAAACGAAATAACATAATTTAAATTAATATTAATTTTGTAAATTTTAATATAATAAGAAGGTACTCTAGTTCACAAATTTCTAAGTTTTTCTGATACTTTAATATTGAGTTGTAATTTGTTAACATGATATTGCAAAATGAAATAATATGATGCTAAAGATGAGTAAAGCTATAGTATTTTTAAAGAGTGTCTACATATTCATCCAATAGTGTCATTTCTAAGAGAGTTGGTTTTTCTTAATTTTTTAGTGTTAAGACATTCCACAAGCAATTGACATAAACTTTGGCAAACTGTTATCGTATTCTATGTTAAGGTTTTGAAGAAAATGGTGTTCCATATTATTTTTCTGTGTGAATTTTCTTGTGAAATGTAAGGGAAGTAAGATTTGGAGGTTGATTTTGTGTGTGTGTATATATATATATATTTGTGAACGTATAAACAGTGGTATTGTATATGTTAGACTATGTAGTATAGCTGATTTTTTATATTTTTCAAAGATTCTGACAATTATATTTTATGCATAAATTATGTTTAAAACAATCAATTATTTTTATAATATGTTTTTACTCATTACTTTTTGTTTTAGTAACACTACAACAAAAAAGCATTTTAGTGGTGGTTATTTAAAGCTTTTACTGGCAGTTTAAATCCCCAATACTAGCTTTTTCGGCGGAGCCCATGCCTGCCAGGAATAAAGCGATGAGAAGCATTTAGCGGCGATTTTCACTAACTACAGGTATGACCGCCACAAAATATTATTGGTGATTTTTTATTGGGGGTTTAAATTACCAAAAATATAAATTTGTAAAGGTTAAAATCGCCAGTAAGTACTATTCGAGGTTTAGACCCAATTTTATTTTTTTCGGCAATTAAAACCGCCAGTAATTCTTAAGTTTCTATAACAATTTTGTGGCCACTAAAACCGACAGTAAGTTTGTTTGGTTTTTTTTCCCCTTTTTTTGGTGTCATTTTTATTTTCTTTAAAAATAATTAATCATCAATTATTTTACATTTAATAAAAATGGATAAATGGATTATAGTTTTTCCTTTTTGGGAACAAGAACCATGAGATTTTAATGTTCCTAAACAAATATCATCACGGTAGACTTGAACAATGATTTTTTATGTTTATACAATTTAAGTAACAAACCATATTTAACATATTCAAATTTGCACATTTCATTCCTATTGAAGTCAAGATAGAACTAACAGCAACATAAGGCAGGTTCAATTATCCCTAGCAATTGTTTAGATATCACAAAAGGTTTCGCTAAGGGTAACATCAATACTAAAATTATCCTTCATTCAAAATATAAAACAAATATCAACTATAAAGCCAAGTTGTCCTAGGATCATGGCTAGCAGAAGAGTAGTGTCTTGGCTCTCCACTTCCCTCATCTTGTGCTTGCAAACAAAGTTACAATCAATCAATCAAGGTTAGAAAACTTTTTTCCCTTACTAATAGTACTTATCGTTTCCTTGAAATGTTGAAAAATTGAAACAGATCCAATGGAGTTATTATGAGAATCATTACTAGAAGCTCATAAACGAAATTTAAAAATTTCAAACTCAAAGGGAAAAAGCTGCTACTAGTGGTAATGCTTTTGTGAAGGGGAAGATAAATACAAACGTGCTAAAATCTATTAAATATACTTTATTGTCACGCCCCAAACATAAGCCGTGACCGGCGCACAAGTTAATCTAACTCACTTAACCTGGCAAGCCTAATGACTATAGTTTGTTCATATAATTTAGCAACTTAAGTACGGGGGCTGCCAAAAATTCGGCAGAATCTCCCCTAAAAACTGGACAACCCAAAAATTTACATAGACCTGTTTTATATCAGATATACAACCAAAATTCACAGCCAGAATATTTACAGAATAACAATTATATTCATAACCCAAAAACAACTGATCCTATTCGCTATATTTGCAAGGTCGGAATCAACAAAATAGAAGCCTTATCCATACTACAGGCCTACCAAAAGGAATATCCTGGGTAGAACAGTTAGTCCCAGGAACCTGCTACTCAAAGACCTGTGAATCAAGAGAAGGAAAGGAAATGGGATGAGTCATACAGACTCGATGAGGTATGTAAACAAAGTGGACAGGAAGGAGAAACTAAATCACGCACGAGCTGTTAAAATAACTGAAAACAACTGAATAATTATGCATTTATCAAAGAAATTGATTGAGACAATAATTTATCAATTCTATATTTCCATAAATAGAACCTTGTCAACCTCATTCATTTAAGTTAAAACTCATTAACAGAAACTTAATAATTCTCTATATATTGTCTTAATCAACTTCTTAAATAGACTTTGTCAACATAGAATCAATATTTCATCAAACTAATTACTCCATGAGGGTTACCCAAGAAGAACTAAATTTTTATGGGGAGTGATCTCAACCCATCTGATTATAAATATGAGCTCATCTTAAGCCGGGGGTCTTGTCTCGCCCGGTACTATCTCATTTAACTATACTATGTGCACATAGACCGTTATATCTCTTCGCTAACGGCGAACGGTGTTCTAACTTAGAACCCATCATGGTTTTCTGAACATAAATTTATTTTAAAATAAAATACTTGAATTCAATAATCAACTTCTACAAAATCCAATTCTTGTAAGAAATAAACTTTTATAATTCATTATAAATAAACCATAAAATAAGAAAGAATAACAACAGATAGCATTGAAATAATAACTAAGAGAATATCCAAAATATTAAATCAGCTATTAATATCCAAAGAAACTCAATTATTATTTTAAAAAGAGAAATCAATTATTAGCCCAAAATCAAATTATTAGCTTTAACAGGTTAGTTTCTCCTATAAACATAATTCAAAATTATTGCCACTAAGTAAATAACCACTCACAACAAAGAAGAATCAACCGAAAGCTCCCAAAGCCTCGGAAGGTAATCGCACCGTATCGTAAGGATCTGATCAACACAAATATTTTTTTGACAAGCTTAGATAATTTGTTTGGAGATAGTTTAATAACTGCTATGCTTATTATTAAGCAAAATACCAAAATATTACTCGCCTACTATTTTATTACTACTCCCTAAATTTGATATAACCTCTAAAATTTACCCGTAAGAAAACAGGTTTGAGATTAGGAACTCACCTCAAGCTTCAAGGACTAGTGGATATCAAACTTTTGCAACAAAATAAAAGAAAAAGGAGCTTTGATGGTAAAAATAAGAAAAAGAAAAAAAAAAAGAAAGAGGGAGAAGACGAGTAACAGAGGAGGAAGAAGAAAGGAAAAAGGGAAAAAGGGAAAGTGAAAGACGGTGAGATTCTCACCGTTCCTTTATCCCTTTTTTTTTTTTTTTTAACTTACAGCACAAAGACCAAAATGCCCTTAACCCCCCCTTTTTTTTTTCTTTTCCTCTGTTTCGAGACTCGGTGTTACATTTATATTTCAACTCGTAAATTTCATATTACCCACTATTACAAGTATCATTCACTCATAAACAAGGTCCATCAACTAATTGAAGAGAAAGATATAGCAGCTAAAATTGTAAAGTATAAATGACTAACCAGTAGAGGATGAGAAATAAAATTGGCAAGGCATTGAGGGACCCTCCCAAACATATCCTAAAATGTGGATAACAAAACACCTTCGAAAGCACTTCTTCTTTCTCGCTTAACTTCCAATTCTGATTCTAAGGTATTTCTTCTTTCCCGCTCTGCTTGTAATTCTAATTCTAAAGTTTTCATCTTCTCAAGCATATCAGAATTACTTGAGGAACTAGCAGCACCAAAGGATGAGGACATGCTACTATATCCTCCAACGAGCATCCCAAAAATGCTAGATGGAGTTGGACCAAATCCTATGCCTCGGACACGCCCTGAGTGTTCCTTTCCAAGAACCTTGCCTAAAGCATCATTCGGTGTGATTATGTCTGACTGTGTGGGGGGATTTTAAATCAGCTCTTGCCTAATTTGCTCCCGCCCAAAAATAGGAGCTCTTTAAATTTTTAACATAATTATTGAAATGTCTTCATCAGAAGCTATACAAGAAGAGAAAATAACACAATTATATCAGTGGCAGACTCATTAGTATTCTTCCTTTTCTAATGTCTGCCATATGAGTAAAATCCAAATAAACACAGACCACAAGGCTTCCATAAGAAAATCTGCAAGTTTATTATAAACAAACAGGTAGTTACACAGACTTCCAAAATTACACTTCACGAGAGAAAGCACTTATACAAAAACAAGAAAGAACTTAGTGACTTTATAAGGTGAGTTTTTTAATATTATTTTTAAAAGAAAAGATTAGAAGCTATTTTTATAATTTTTATATAAAATACAAAATTATTTTTTTTCGGATTTCAGTTTTTTAAAATTTATTTAATTATCTTAAATATTTTTTATACGTATCTTTAAAAACGTTTTTTTTTTCCGCTTAGAAAAACTTAAACAACACAGCCTAGATATAAAGGTGTCTGGTCATTATCACACCTAAATCCCTGATATGAGTTGGAGAAGAAAGCAATCAAACTTTAAAATTTAATAGTCAATTCTGTGTGATTATTCATGTTTCTGGATTAATAAAATAAACTTTGAACCCTTGTTGGGGGGTGTTCTACAATAATCTAACTTCATCTCAATCATTATTCTGCATGATAGATATCACTATTAGGTATGCTGGAAGTTAAAAGCAGTAGACTTCAAGCACAAAGATGAGACAAAGGAAGATCAGCATGGCACTTTGGTCTCAGAGCACAGCATTGGAGTTTACCATGACCATTACTACATATACCATCTTGACCTTGATATTGATCGTGTGGACAACTCACTTGTGAAGAACAATATGAAGACCGTGAGAGTCACGGACAACAGTTCAAAGAGAAAGAGCTATTGGACAATTGATACTCAAACTGCTAAGACTGAATCTAATGCAATGATCAAGCTTGGATTAACCCCATCTGAGTTAGCAGTGGTGAATCCTAACAAGAAAACCTCTACAGGAAATGATGTAGGGTACCATTTGGTTCCTGCCCCACTAGCTCATTCCCTTCTCACAGAGGATGATTACCCTCAAACCAATTGACAGATTGTTTCTTAGGCTTTTTAAGACTGTTCTATGGGCAAATCCTCAAATTGGTCCACGACAAATTCAACGCTAGCCTCATTGATTTCTTTTAGAGGAAAAAACAAAAATAGATACAAAATCCTAAGAGTTAGAAATATCGGTCACATTAGTCTTTTAATCACCAAACATATTAATCTCTATAAATGACAAATATGACCAAAAGATAACTTACAGAAATAATCCTAGCTTGTTCATTGACAAATGTGCCATCCTTCTTCTTGTGAGTCTCTATGTAGAGTTCTCCACGGTCAACTAGTTGTCCTCTATCAATTTCCTGAAATTTTGAACAAGCATTGAACTTTTGTTAATAATGTCATGTATCTTTATAGTTAATAATATAATACAAATGACTATAAATAATCTACCATCTCATTCCTTTTTCGAGGCAAACTTTTTGATCCTCCTGTGTGTGGAATCTTTAGCTTCTTTCGGTTCTCCTTGTTTTTACTGCATATTTCCTGCAATATCAAAATTTGAGGCACTTAGCTAACTCATTATAAACTTAAGAGAGCAAAAGCTTTTGTCTTACTAGTGATTTTAGTAAGTTATACCACCTTTGTCTTGTCTTTGAAACAGTAGTTCACATAGCATGCCCATTGAATCTTATCAACACCGAGTGGCACCTTATTTTGGATTTCTTCTTTGCTCAGTAAAGGATGATAAGCATCTTTCCACAATTCTAACTTATGATCATGCCTTTTTCTGCCAATAACCCTTCAAGTGTAATCCATTGCTCATTCCAAATCGACATTCTCAAAGTGGAATTTTGGCTAAAATGATTAGCAAATATAAATATGTATACACATGTTAAAAGATAAACCACTATATTATAAGATAGTATTCTTCAAAGCTAGCTAAATTGCATAATGAGAAAATTACCAAGAAAGTATCATTGAAGTACTTGTTCTTCAAATCCTTGGGTATACTTCTCTAGTCCTCAACATTGATTGGAAATGCAACGGTATCTTTAGCACAATCTCCTAAGAATTGTGCATAAAGAGCAGCTGCATCAGTAGTAGGACACTTAAAGCGATCAAAAGGTAGCACAACCTTTTGGCCAATAGGGAGACTCCACACATCATGTAACCTTAACTTCTGCTTCTTCCTAACACCAGCTTGTTCATCTGTCAATGAAAGATGTTAATAGAAATAATTAAAAAATTTAAAATCTTAAAATCATACCATTCAATGTGCTTATCATACCAATCACATCAACCATCCAATATACTTTACTTTCGACCTGTCGAGGAGGGTCCTCTATATATCTGATTCACCTTGATCATCAACATTAGTGGAAGGTAGAGACTCAAGTTGGAGTGGAGCCTCTGGTTCAACAAGATCAATAGGTGTGGGGCCTCTAGAGCTAGTAGAAGCAGGTTTCAATGAACCAGGCCTACGGGAACCTTTGAGGTGCTTAGTCTTAACCATAGCTGCAAAGTTATCATGAACGCATTAGATAAATAATGTAATTAAATTGAACACTACAACTTAGTATATATATGTATTATTAACATAACAAAAATAGTACAACAAAATATAATTATAGTTCGAAATTTTACCTTACAAATAACAATAAATTAATTAAGCGCTTTAGCTTGCATGTTTACATCATCCACATCAAGTGGCTCATTTTCAAGATCACCTAAAGCAATCAATTCTTCATCTATATCATTTTGCGCCAAATGAATAGCTTCATTGTCAAAAGGAAAAAGTATGTCTATGTCTTGTTCTTGATGTGAAGCATGCTCACATAATTGAGATTCACCATATTCTCCCATGTCAAACAAGTCTCGTGGCTTTAAAGGAATAGCAATACTCCAATCTTTATTTGTCTCATCATCAACATAATAAACTAGTTGAGCTTTCGTGGCAAATATATACGGCTCATCATCCATACTTTCTCCAGTATGTATCAACCGAGAAAAGTTTACATAAGTAAAATGAAAGGGATCTACTCTTATCCCTCTATCAGTAGTTGTATCAGCCCATTTACACTTAAAATGAGTAACCATGAACTACCCATAATAGTTCAGCTTAACAATGTCAACTAGTTTACCGTAATATGGCAAGATTGCATACTCTCTATTTGCATCTCCTGCACTTGCAACACAATGTGTTCCAGCAGCCACAAAAACTCCACTATTTTGAGTTTTCAACCCTTGGTCTCCACTTATAGTTCAAAATTTGAAACCATTAACATTGTATGCAGAAAACCTTCTAGCTTGAATGAGAGGGCCTCTAGCAAGAAACTTAATATCCTCTGACACTTCTTCCTGACCATCAATTTTCATAATCCAACAAAACAAGATTCGAAATGCAATAAGTCTAGCAAGTTAGATACGATTCTAAGCTTAATATTCAAATTATTTTCAAAGCTTACCCGCTTAGCAATCCAATCGACTACTTCTCTATTAACCTTATTCTCTATTTTTGCAAAAGACCTTGTGCGACGCCTAAGGCTAGCTTTAACATAATCTCTAATCTCCCTATGTTCCATTGGTTCAGTGACTAAGAAAACAATCAAGCTTTAAAATATTAATATGGGAACACTATTATTTTTCCACTTACTCAATGTATTGGTCAACCAATTTACAATTGACTAAAACATAGTGGTGTGCTTGCAATCTCTCCAATTGTGTAAGGGTGAAAGTCTTAGCAATTTCCCACAGCTCTACCTACTTGTCGAAAGATGCTAGGGAGTCCAAGAACTATGATATTGTCATTTGGGGCATCATCAATGCGCCTTGGCTGATTGAATCTTGTCTCTAGAGAGTCATCAAAATATCTTGAACAAAAGGTCAAAATCTCTTCAACTAGGTAACCTTCAGCTATGGAACCTTCTAGTTGTGCCTTATTACGTACATAGGACTTCAAGTGCCCTAAGTACCTAAGAAGACAAGGCCATATTAGTGGAGGAATACATATAAATACAATAAATCATTTGGAAAGTCATTTACCTTTCAATATAATACATCCATTGATAATATACTGGTCCACCACGCTTAGCTTCATCAACCAAATGAATAGTTAAATGCACCATGATTGTCAAAAAAGATGGTGGAAATAGCATCTCCATATGACAAAGTGTATTTATGATTCGTTGTTGGAGCTTAGCAAGGTCCAACAAATTTAATACTTTGCCACAAAGTTCTTTGAAAAACGAACATAACTCAACCACAACTGCAACCACTGGTTTAGGAAGCACATCACGTATTGCTACAGGTAATAATTGCTCCACAAGAACATGAGAATCGTGGCTTTTTAGTCCAGAAATCTTATGATTGGCTAGGTCAATGCATCTAGAAATGCTGCTGGAATATCCATCTGGTAGTGTAACATTCTTTAAAGTTTTAAGAAATACATCTTTCTTAGAATTTGTCATTGTATATATAGCCAGACAACACTTTCCCCTATCATTTGGCCATAGATCATCTCTTAAGCCCATTTCTTGTAAATCTTTCCTAGCGTTCAAACTATCCTTTGATTTCCCAGGTTCATTGAGCAATGTGTACAAAACATTGTCGCAGACATTCTTTTCGATATGCATGACATCAAGGTTATGACATAGTAAATTAAACTCCCAATATGGAAGTTCAAAGAATATACTCTTCTTCTTCCAATATTGCGTGTCATTTTGTTGGCTACTTTTTTCACGAGGCCTTTTACCCAAGGTAACACAAATGTTCTCCACTTGTTTCAAAATTTCTAATCCTGACAATATCTTTGGAGGGTCTCTTAACTCTTGCTTGCCATCAAATCGAATTCGATTCAATCTAAACTTGTGATTTTTATCTAAAAAATGATGATGACCCATAAAACACCACTTCCTACTGTGACTCAACCGATGCGGCTCAAAATCGAAGTTACATGAAGGACATGCTAAACCGGTATGTGTATTCCATCCTGACAAATTACCAAGCCCTGGAAAATCACTAATTGTCCACATAAGAGCCGCATGCATCCTAAACATCTTTTTTGTTGAAGCATCAAAAGTATCAACTCCTTCATTCCACAACTCCTTCAACTCTTTTATGAGAGGTTGCAAATAAATGTCTATGTCATTGCTTGTCATTTGCTTGCCAGGAATGATCGTAGAGAGAATAAACGATGTTTTCTTCATACACTCCCAAGGACGCTTGTTATATGAGATTAAAACAACTGGCCAAATACTATAATTGGTGGTAAGAGATCCAAACAGATTAAAACCATCAGTCACAAGCCCAAGGCGAACATTCCTAGGCTCTAGAGCAAAATAAGGGTGCATCAGATCAAATTGCTTCCATGCTTTTGAGTCTTTTGGATGCCTCATCAAACCATCTGTGTTAGTTCTCAAAGAATGCCATCTCATACTTTCAGCAGTCTTAGAAGATAAAAACAATTGTTGCAAGCGAGGCTTCAAAGGGAAGTAACGCAACACTTTTGTAGGCTTTTTCCTTTCACTCATTGGCTTCCACGTAGAAGTCTTGCATTTTCTGCATGATTGTTCTTTCTTATTGTCACCCCAATACAACATACAGTTGTTTGGGCAAGTAGGGATCTTAACATAATTAAGACCTAATTTCTTAATGATCTTTTTGGCTTCATAAAATGAACTAGGAATGTTGGCATGCTCAAATGCATCTTTTAGCAACTCCAATATCATAGACATTCCCTTGTCACTAATTCGGCACAAACACTTGATGTGATACAATTTCACCCAAGAGGACAATTTTCAGTACTTTTCACAACCTTCATACAACTTCTGATTTGCACCTCGAAGCAACTCATAAAATTCCCCACTTTTGTCATTAGTTTCATTATTTAATACTTCATTACCATCATTACCATCATCTTCATCTTCATCTTCAAATACGTGTGACACTAGTAGTTCATTTGCATAGTGTCTAGAGAAGCCTAATGCATCGTTGATAATTTTTAACACCTACTACCATGCTAGTTCTAGTATAAAATTCTATTGTGACATCAACATAGCTCACATTCCCTTAGTTTGTTCAGAATCTTTGAGATATATTTTCTTAATTAAAATAAATAATCATAAAAACATGAAAACCCTTTATATTCATCACAGAACTGTTTATCACAACTAAACTAGAAGTTTCTTCAAAAATCTAATAAGTGAACTGGAATCAAAGACACATAAGATACATTGAAATCCAAATGCGCAATTGAAGAACAAAAACTGATTAATCTGCATGCTTTAGAATTAGAACAGAATTGGAATATGGAAAACAAAATAGAAAAAAATTGGAATATGGAAAACAAAATAATGACATAAACAAAGAGAAATAATTGTATTACCTTGAGAAAGATATTGATGGATTGTTCAACCTTGATAACCAATTTCTTGAAGGAGGATGAACTAGGAGGGTGTGCTAAAGCAAGCAACATGAGACAATTACGTAAATCTTCAAGAATGGAGGAATTAAAAATCACAAGCAATAAAACACCAATTAAAAACAAAATTGACCATCTAAAATAATAAATCAGAAGGTTCTAGTACATACCTTGGAGGACGATGAAGTGGTTCCATGGCAAGGGGAAGAGGTAACAGATCTGTGGCAAGAATGAACGATCTTGAGCAAACACACATATGAGAGATTCTAGTCAATGTCAGAGTTGTGAAATTTTAGAAATTGTGTGAAGGCAAACACACACATATGAGAGATTTCATGAATCGAAGAAGCGACAAGCCATAGATTGAACCCTAGATCAAAGCTAAAGTCTAAATCAGAGGTAAAAGTCACAGATTGAGAATTTGGAGAAGCCAAAAATAGAAATATCTGAATTAGGGGTGAAAGTTCTCTCAGACTTAAAGGAAGAGAAAGAAAGATAGAGAAGAAGAAGAAAGGGAAGACGTACAGTGGTGAGGGTGAAGGCAAAGACGGCGATAGCGACGGCGATGGTGATGGCGATGGTGATGGCGATGGCGATGACGGTGGCGGCGATGGTGACGATGGCAACCACGGTGACAATGACGAGCACATTTTCAAGCAAACATAAATGGTTCTTTGGAGTGACTATTGGAGGAGTAACACGCGATTTTGAGCAACATTCTGAATGAAACGGGTAGTATACAGGATATTGGATATTAAATGTTAAATATAAAAATTTTAAAATTAAAGAACTGCCACAATACCATACTATAGCTGCCAGAAAGAAAATATTGTGACAATTCATTGGACTACCAAAAAATTCATTATTTACTGGCAATTACTATAACCGCCAGAAAAGAACCCCCATAAATTAACACTTTTTTTGTAGTGAAGCCATAACCGACATAGATATAAATAATATACATAAATTTACTATTACTATTCTTTTTTTAGGTAATTAGGCAAGACATTAAAGCATAAAAATACAATGATTTTACATTTTTGTAGTTTTAATTTTGTGTAATAAATAATAGTGATGATAAGCACAATTAACACAATTTTTTTAAAATTATTATGTCATGTGACTAATGTCCACTATTGACAGGCATATTAAATGGTTGTTGTATGGTTTTCTTAGGCAATAATTGCCATAAATTTATGGTGAATTAGGTCAGTGTAATTACACTGACCTCCTCTGAGGTTCAGTATAATTACACTTTGCACCCCGTCTGTTTATAGATAATACACTAAGCAAAGTGAATTAGAGGAATGCCAAGTGTAATTATACTGAATCTCAGGGGCGGTTAGTGTGGCTCACCCTAAATTTATTATTACTAAATTAGTAAATTTTGTAAATAAATGGGTAACAGATGGATTTACTTGGTATGCACTGTCAGTCTAAAAATATTTTACATAGACATCTAATTATGTATTGCCATATCAATAAAAATATTTAACTCAATTATTTATTACCTTAAAAATCTTATAAATACAAGCATCTAATTGAATGATAGTATAAAATATTTTTATACTATCAATATATGGTAATTAACTCATAACAGATCAGGGCATAAAAATGAATTGCACATTATTGATAAGCATAATTAACACCACCCATTATGTGAAGGATTTTAATTATATAATAATCAAGGCTTGATTTGCAGTATCTAATGTGAATTACTAGAGATATATGAATTCAGTTATGTAATTACTTGGTGAATTCATAGACATCTAATTATATATTGCTATATCAATAAAAGTATTTGACTCAATTATTCATTTTCTTAAAAGTCTTATAAATACAAGTATCTAACTGGATGATAATATAAAATACTTTTACACTATCAGTATATAACAATTAAACTCGTAACAAATTAGGGCATAAAAATGAATTACACATTATTGATAAGCACAATTAACACCACTCATTATGTGAAGGGTTTTAATTATATAATAATTGAGGCTTGATTTGCAGCATCTAATGTGAATTACTGGAGATATATGAATTCAATTATGTAATTACTCAGTGATTTTGAGGAGCTTTTATGTCGGCAGTAAATAGGGAGTTACGGACCAGGATTAAAGCAACTAGCAATTACAAGAAGCAACCATCAGGATCAATATTTTGACATTTCAAATTGGTTTCAACTTTTCAAATTGATTTCCATGTATCCCATTATTTTGTTTTTGTTTTCTTGATGGTGTTGTACTCTGTTATTTTATGATTGCTCCCTACAAGGGTACCTTGTGGATTGAGTTGTTTATTTTAAGCATCAACCCAAAAAAAAAAAAAAAATAGACACACACACACACACACACACACACACAAAGGTTATGAGAAATGGTTTTGATGAAAATTCTTATCTAATAGTTTCTTTTGGATTTTCATGGACTCCAAATTCATCTACTCAAGACAAATTGACATCTTTGAGATGTTCTGTATAATCGAACAGAGTTAGAATATTAGAAAATCAATTAGTAAATGCGCAAAGGTTTAATGTCTAGATTTCTCTTTGAGGGGAAAAAAAGTGAACCAATTTATACAAACATTAAAACTATTAAATTAAAAATAAAAAAAGGAATTCATAGTAATCTAGTTTCACTACTAGAATTTATTGAAATAGCGACCAATTTAATGACCGAAAATTTTTGGTGATTATTTTTTATATTTAGCGACCGATTTAGCGATCGGTTAAAAGATCAATATAGATGGGTCGTAGCATGAAAAATCGGTCGATAAATTAGTCGCTAATTATTTTAGTGAACGATTTAGCAATCGGTATGCATCAGTCAAAATGAGCTTCAAAATCGGTCACTAAATCAATCGCTAAGATTGAAATTAGAGACCGATTTCATAAACAAGTACTAGTTCTTCCTCTAATAAAATTGGTCACTAAATCGGTCACTAATTTTAAAATTAGTGACCGCTTTAGTGACCGATTTTGTAAACAAGTACTGGTTTCTTCCTCTAATAAAATCGGTCACTAATTTTAATTTTAATGACTGATTTAGTGACCGATTTACAAAACACATCATCTTTGCTCCTCTAATAAAATCAGTCATTAAATTGGTCGCTAAAATTGAAATTAGTGATCGGTTTTCTATACATATAATTGTTCCTTGTATAATAAAATCGGTCACTAAATCGGTCACTAATTTCAATTTTAATGACCGATTTACTAAACACATAAATTTACCTTCCCAACTATAATCAGTCACCAAATCGGTCACTTAATTGTCCCTCCTATAATAAAATCGGTCACTACTTTCAATTTTAGTGACCGATTTGCTAAACACATAAGTTTACCTTCCCAACTATAATCAGTCACTAAATTGGTCACTAATTTCAATTTTAGTGACCGATTTAACAAACACATAAATTTCCCATCCCAACTATAATCGGTCACTAAAATTGAAATTAGTGATCGATTTAGTGACCGATTTCCTATACATATAATTTTTCCTTTGATAATAAAATTGGTCACTAAATCGGTCACTAATTTCAATTTTGGTGACCGATTTAGTGACTGATTTACTAAACACAACTTTACCTTCTCAACAAAAAATCAGTCACTAAATCGGTCACTAATTTTAATTTTAGTGATCGATTTAGTGACGGAAAAATCGATCACTATGTTTTTAATTTACCCCCAAAAAAAAGCCCTAAGTTTCATTATGATGCTGCTGCCTCAAATTCACTCTCACCTCTTCTTCTTCTTCCTTCACCTATCCCTTCCGTCCAACCAAGGGACCGCCACCGCTGCTTTGAAGGCCATCGCCGCCATCACGTTGCAGCTGCTGTCCGTTGGAGTTCACAGCATCTTTTGCTGCTATTTGGGCGGCATAAATGCCGCTGTTTGGCGGCATTTTCTGCTGTTTGGGCTACTGTTTGGGCGATGTCTTTTGTTACTGTTTAGGCTGCTATTTGGGCGGCGTTTTGCTGCTGTTTGGGCTACTATTTGGCTGGCATTTTGCTGTTGTTTGGGCTGCTATTTGGGCGGCATATTGCTGCTATTTGAGGTTGGATTTGCTGCAGTTTTTGCTCTGTAATTTTGCTGTTGTTTGGATGCATTTCCTTTGTCTTTGTTGGTAACATTGGGACTAGTTTGGGTGATTGGTTTGGGGGTGTTTAGGGGCTGTTTTGGGTCTATTTTGGAGTTGATTTGAGGTTGCTTTTTGGTTGCTATTTATGGCTGATTTCTTGGGTTAGTTTGGGTGATTTAGTGTAGGTGAGAGAGGTTAAAATAGAAGAGGATGTTAATGCCATTACTAGGAAAAGAGGTGCAATTTTTTGGGTTTATTATTTGAGATTTAGGGACCTAAAAGTGTTGTTTTTAAGATTGATTAAGTGGTTTGATTTAGATTTTATTGAAGTGTTGTTATTTTTCTTGTGTTTAGATATAGAAATTAGTGGTATCTTTTGTTGTTTTTCTTCTATTGAAGTGTTTTGGTTGTTATTTGTATTTTGTGTTGTAATTTGATATTGCAAGTTTTGTTTTAGATATATGAGATGATGATGTGGGCGTGCGGTTGGAGTTAAATTTTACTAAGTCAAATGAGAAATATTGTTTTTTTGTTTCCTCTATGTTGGAATATATTAGATATGAGGTTAGAGATTTTTGTTAATTAGAGATATTAATTATGAGGATAGTTATAAGGCATTAGAGAGATTATTGTTAAGTAGACAAATTAGTGATAAGATATTAGTGATAAGATATTAATGATAAGATATTAGAGATAAGGTGTTAGAGATTATTAGTGATATGAAGTGGTTTGATTATTATTTGTATTATGTGTTTTAATTTGTTTATGTCTTTTTGTGTGGATATTGGACATTGCAAGTGTTGTTTTAGCTATATGAGATGATGGTGTGCGTTGCGGTTGCATATAAATTTTACCAAGTTAAATGAAAAATGTTGGTTTTTTCTTTCTTCTAAGTTGGAATATTTTAGATATGAGGATAGATATTTATTAATTAGAGAGTTTAATTATTAGGATAATTATAAGGCATTAGAGATTATATTGAGATTAGAGATTGTTATTAAGTAGAGAGATTAAATATAAGATTAGTGATAAGGTATTAAAGATTAGTGATATGAAGTGGTGAGATTGTTATTTGTATTGTGTGTTTTAATTTATTTATGTCTTCGTGTAGATAATGGATATTGCAAGTGTTGTCACTACAGTTATTCTTGGTTTAATTTTTTCCTCTTGTGATTTTAATGACTTAAGAAACTGATAGAAATGGTTTAGTGGAAGACCATTAGCTATTATGGGGAATTTCTCATGTAAGTTCATTTCTTCTAATTCTTGAAGTATTATGTCACTATATTTGCTCTTGGTTTAATTTTTTTCTCTTGTGATTTTAGTGACTAGCTTGAGGAAGCGATAGAAGTGGCTTAGTTGAGGACCTTTGGCTACTGTCAGAAACTTCTCATGTAAGTTTATTTCTTTTAATTCTTGACATACTGTGTAACTATAATTGTTCTTGGTACTGATTTGTTATGTTTTTTTATTGGCAGTGGTAATCTTGCTTATTTTGGGGAGAGTGCGGTGTTTATTAGTTATTTGGTATTGATTGCTCTCAAAGGTATTTTAGTTTAATTTATTGACCATTATTTGTATACCTATATGTATTGCTTATTATATTGAATCTTGAATTCTCCAAATTGGACAGTTTGGGAATAAGCTATTTCTTCATTTGGTTAATATTTGTTACATAAATATCATATTTTATACTTGTTGAAATTTTAATTACTATAAGTCCTTTTGTTCTCTAAGTGCATATGAAATTGTGGTTAATGTTACCACACTTAAGTCTTGCACTTGGAGACCAATGGGAAGTGCTGCTGAAATTTCGTCAAATATAAGATATGATATTTAAGGAGCAAATGTTAATTAGATGAAGGAATAGTTTCTCCTGAATGGAATAGGGCCAAACCATGAAAGAATAGCTTGTTTTTGAACAATATTATGTTGTAATTATTTGTTCTATGAACTTTTGTTGTAATGATGTGCAATTGATTATGATATGTTGTTTAATAATGGTACAGAATATGGACATACGTCAGTGTCATAGTTGGATGTATAATAGACTTATGCTGAGTCGAAGGGGTTATACTAATGAATTTCTAGATAGGGTAGAAGAGTTTATTTCTTTTGCATGCCAACAGGCATATTTGGCAAATGGAAAAATTAGATGTCCTTGTTCTAAGTGTAAAAATATGAACTACATTCTCCCTGAAGAAGTTAAAGTTCATCTTTATAGAAAAGGATTTGTGCCTGATTATTGTTATTGGACAAGCCATGGAGAAGATAACCCAACTTCACATGGAAAACTTTATACTCAATGTAGTACTTCAACAACAGAAATTGGTAACAATGAATGCCTAAGTAGGTTTGAGACTATGGTTTATGATGCTGTTGGTCCAGAGTTTGGAATGCAATATAATCAAGAGGTTGAGGAGTCTCCAAATCCAGATGCTACAAAATTTTATGATTTATTGTATGCAGCACAAAAGCCCTTATGGCCGGGCTGTGTTGATCATATTGAACTGTCTTTTGCTGTAAGATTAATGACAATCAATTCAGCAAGGGAACCTTTCTCAATGGTCTATTAATCAAATGCTCCAGCTTATGAGAGAGACACATCCTCTAGATAATCTAATCCCCCAAGATTATTATGAAACTACAAAAATAGTTTCCAAACTTGGGCTTACTGCAATAAAGATTGATTGTTGTGTTAATAGTTGCATGTTGTTTTACACTGACGAGTGCAAAGCATTAAAAGAATGTACCTTTGTGGTGTGCCAAGGTATAATGTGAAAAAAGTTGGTAGGGGAAAATACAAAGAGATACTGATAAAAAGAATGCACTACTTACCACTTATTCCTAGGTTAAAACGACTATATGCTTCGATGAGTTCTGCTCCACATATGAGATGGCACTATGAAAATAGACGAGAATCAGGAGTACTGTGTCATCTATCAAATGGAGAAGCTTGGAAACAATTTGATCTTAGTTATCCTGATTTTGCTGTTGAACCACAAAATGTTAAATTAGGGTTATGTGCTGATGGTTTTACACCATATAGCCAGTCAGTAGCACTTTATTCTTGTTGACCAGTGATTATCACTCCCTATAATCTTCCACTAGATTATGCATGACCACTCCTTATATGTTTTAGACCTCAATAATTCCTAGGCCCCATAATCCAAAAGCCAAAATAGATGTGTATTTGCAATTATTAATTGATGAGTTGAAGTTATTGTGGAATGAAGGCATTCTTACATATGACATTTAAAAAAAAAAATAGAATTTTATGATGAGAGCTATGCTAATATGGACTATCAATGACTTTCCTGCATATGGAATGTTGTCAGGTTGAAGCACTGCGGGTAAATTGGCATGCCCATATTGTCTGAATCAATCAAAGGCTTTTACTCTGAAATATGGTAGTAAATGCTCTTGGTTTGATTTGCATCATCAATTTTTGCCTTTGGACCATCCATATCGAAGAAATAAGGATGCATTTTTAAAAAATTGAGTTGAGAAATCTCAGCCTCCACTTAGATTGTCTTGAAAGGAAATTTGGGAGAATATTTGTAATCTGCCAAAAATCACTGAGGTTGGTTCATGTGCATGTCCTGATTTTAGAGTTACTCACAATTGGATAAAACAAAGCATATTTTGGGAGTTGCCATATTGGAAAACTAATTTAATAAAACATAATCTTAATGTGATGCATATTGAGAAGAATGTATTCGATAATGTCTTTAATACAATGATGGACATCAAAGATAAGACTAAAGATAATGTCAAGGCAAGAATGGATTTCAAAGAATACTGTTCGAGGAAGGAATTAGAATTGTAGCAATTACCCAATGGAAGGTATGTGAAGCCTAAAGCAAAATTCACTTTGTCCATGGAGCAAAAAAAGGTTGTATGTAAATGGGTTAGTGAGCTCAAAATGCCTGATGGATATGCATCTAATTTGCATAGATGCGTGAATTTGAGGGAAGGAAAGCTTTATGGGATGAAAAGTCATGATTGCCACGTATTTATGGAGCGTTTGATACCAATTGCTTTTGCTGCTCTTCCAGATCAAGTGTGGAAGCCCATGGTTGAGTTGAGTAAATTTTTCAAGGATTTGTGCTAAACAATGTTGCGAGTGGATGACTTATTATTGATGGAGCAAAACATTGTCACTATCATATGTAAATTGAAGTGAATTTTTCCTCTTGGTTTCTTTAATTCCATGGAGCATTTACCCATTCATCTACCCTATGAAGCAAAAGTAGGAGGTCTAGTTCAATATCGATGGATGTATCCATTTGAGAGGTAAGAGTTTACAATACAAAATTTTACACTTTATAATTCAATACTCTTATTAATGGAATTATCACTTACTAAATTCATATTGTCATAGGTATTTGAATAGACTGAAACGAATGGTTAAAAATAAATCATGTATCGAAGGATCCATATGTGAGGCATATTTATGTCAAGAGACCTCTCACTTTTGGTCATATTATTTTGAATCTTATGTGCAATCAATGAGAACTAATATTGGTCGAAATGATGATGGGGTTGTTGATGACATTGTCCAGCCAACTTTATCAATATTCAACCATTCTGGTCACTCAACTAGAACTTGTAAGAGCCGATATTTGAATGATAAAGAATTAGCTGCTGCACACTTACATGTTCTACTTAATTGTGAAGAGGTTCAACCATATATTGAGTAAGTTTATTAATGATCCATCTTAGTTTGTTGTGTTTTGACATTTATTAGCATATTTATGAAATTACTATTAACTTTAGATATTTTATGCAAAACTTGGAAGCAATTAATCCAGACATCAATCGCACTGATGTTGATAGTATAATAACATCTGAATTTCCAGTTTGTTTTTGGGGTTATGTAAGTTTGCTAATCCTTTCTATTATATAAGTTCGTTATGCATGTACATTATTTATGATACTTAATTACCATGAATATATTGTTGTTGTTAGGTTTGTGATAAAAAAAATTTGGTATCAAATTAATTTTTACACTACTTAGCATGGGGTCCTAAGAGAAAAGTTCATATTTGGCTTGTTTACTTTGTAAACGGTTTTAAGTTCCATACCAAAGAATGGAGTATTAGTAAGAAAACTATCAATTCTGGAGTTTGTGTTAAGGGTGATGATGATGGAAATGAAGAGAATTATTATTACAGGATCCTTAAAGAAATTGTGGAAATAAAATACCCTGGTGGCCTACTGAAGCAATTAGTGTTGTTTAGTTATGAATGTTTGATACTACCCTTAATTATGGAGTAAAAATTCACAAACAATATGGTACTGTGGAGGTATGTCATACAAGATGGTATTCAAAATATGATCATTTCATATTTGCAAAAAATGAGATTCAAGTTTACTATGTCCCATATCCACAAAATATAAAAGAAAAAAATAATTGGTAGGTTGTCATCAAAACCAAACGAAGAGGCACAATTGATGATCGATATACTTTAGAGCTTGCGTATCAAGATGAAACAACTCTTGTGGATTTTGTGGCAAATGATGACCCACTTGAATTTTTGAGAGATGAAGAAGATGCATATGACGAGGTTGAAGTGAATGTAGCTCATTATCAACTCAATAATGAAGATAACATTGAAGAGAATATAGCTGATGATGATGAAGAGGAATTTGATTTTGATAATGATTCTAAAAATGATAATGAAGACATTCAATTGGATAGATTGCTTGATGATGATGATGATGATGATGATGATGATGATGATCTCAATATTGATGATGATGATGATTAGTCTACTTTTTATTTTATGTCAAAGGCAAATTAAGTGTTTGATTTTCTTATGCATATGTTAGTTTTTATTATTTCGCATACATACAATTAATGTTACATTTATTTGCAGATGTCTGACAAAGATAAAGGAAAAGGAAAGATGTCGGCTTCTAAGAATAAGCCAAAAAAATTGAAACCAACACGGCTTGCTGATGGTTCTTAAGAAACACCGTCTCAAGCTACCCCATCTCCAACATTTCCACCCAATGCATCTACTTCTCAATTAACTCCACCACAATCAGTGCCAGAAGCACATTCTTCTAAAACTCAAACTCAAGGAGATGCTCCACATGGATTGATTTCCTCTCATGATTCCACAAACATTCAGAGAAGTGATAGGAAGAAAGTTTTACATCTTGATAGAGTTGGGTATATGAAAAGTTTTTAATGAATTTAAATATATTTGACATATTTTAATTGATAATATTTGCTTGCAGATTTTTACCTTCACACATTGTGGCTGGTAGGATCACTGAGGTTATCAAAGGACACTATTTATAGCCATGGTCATCTTGGAAGAAAATACCACCTCGCATTAGAGGGTTTTTATTTGATGAATTTGTGGTGAGTCTCAAAATTTTATTGTTCATTAAGTTTATGCGTACAAGTTTATAATGTTTCTTTTGGTCATTGTAGAGAAAGTTTGATTTTAAGCCACCAGATTATGCTTGGGCTGAGAAAAAATTTGAAATGCAAGCTGCGGTTTTACTCAAGAATCTGCTTCATAAAACCCGTACCAAACAAGTGAGACCAAGATGGCTAGGAGAAACAGTATGGGACAGATTTTGTGAGCATTGGTCAAGTGAAACCTTTAAGTAAAAAAGTTCACATGCAAAATTAAATCGATCATTTGATTATGGGGGATTTGGAGATTCTTTTCACACTAGTGGCTCAATTACCACTTTCCAGCATAGAGCTAATTTAGTTAAGTTTTCAAATAACTTATTATTTTTTTCTTAAAGTAATTTTATTAAGATATTACTTTCATATGAACTCAATACATTTTTATTTATATTATTGTTGCATTTATAAACGTGATTGCATGGGAGAACTCCTACGCCATCAGAGTTGTTTTGCCACACACATAGACATAAGGATCAAACGTGGGTGGATAAGAGATCGGAACATATATATGTAAGTAACCACTAATTTGTTTTATAGTTATTGTATGCATATCTATTATGTTAGATTATAATGTATACCTATATTTCATGCTTAATTATAGTGTGTGCTCTAATAATATATCATAAGTATTCTTAAATTTGTTAATGTGTGTAACATCCCGATTTCCGAGTTCGACTTCGCCCTAAGGAGTGATCCATTCCGATTTCCGACTTCATCTCTGAAACACAGATAAGATGATTATTCCCGAGTTCCGAGTTAGTCTTGCTGAATTCTCGACGTCATGTCCTGTACGACTTCCGAATTCGTCTGGATCATTTCCCACGACTTCCGAGTTTAACCCTCAAGTCCGAACATATGAACGTAATTCCATGAGATCTGACTTCATGTCTCAAGGGAAATGTACACGACTTCCGATTTAAGCTTCAATTTTGATTATGACCGATTTCCGACTTAGAGGTATATTGGGCACAATTTTCGACCTACGACTTCAAGTGGCATAATTTACTACTTCACGACTTCCGACTTCATGTCTTAAAGGTATTTGTACACGGTTTCCGAGTTTAAGTTCCTGGGTTTGGAAATGTGACTTGAATTCCCGAGTTCCGACCTCATACTTCATGCTTCAAAATAGTGTGCGCGGTTTCCGACTTCACAAGTATAATTTAACACAATGGTACAATCTGGGACTCAGAAGTTGAATATTGAGTTAGTCCTTAGAGTTGAACTCCATAGATATGAGTTCAAATCTTTGGGTTGATTTCAGTCATACACTAGATCCGACCTCCGATTTTATATCCAGCATTGGCATTCCCAAGTTCAAATGGGGAGTTCCGAGATTATATGATTATCAATGATGGCTTCAAAACCTGGCGCTTGATTGAGATTTCCTCAAGTCACAAACAAGCTGATACGAGTTCCGACATTAGGCTTCAGCCTCCCAGCTCAAGTAGAAACGACGAGTTCGACCTAAAGTATAATACCGGATGAGTTCGACTTGAAATAGGATAAATGCGATTCAGATTTTAAAGCAGATGGCGGCAAGTTCCCTTTGGCGTGAGACGTAACTAAATTCTGTCCACAAGAAATTTCAGCCAATCAAAGCCCTCCAAGTTAACCACCACTCATGCCTATATAACACCTTCTTCTCTGCTCATTCAGACCTATTTTTGCGCCCTCTCTTCTCCCTCACTGCAGCTCTCTTTCCCCTTCTCCACTCACCCAACCCCATCACTCCTTCAAGCTTAGCCAGGTCCTAATAATTCAAGTTTCAACAAGTAACTCAAGATCACACTCCAAAGAGGTAGGATTTTGCTCTATTCTTGAATTCCTTACACTATGATTGCATGAGATTGTGCTATTCTTTATGTGTTTGATGAACTATTGGATGTATTGGATGAATTTGTGATTGAATTAATAGAAGACTTTGAGTCAGAATTATGATTAGAAGGAGGAGACTAGAAGGAATGAAGAAGTGAGATGCTGTCTTGGTGAGGAAGTCCACGGCAGTCCGTACGGCGGAGTGTACAGCGCCGCCTACAATCGGCCAAATCCAATGAAACCATTTTTAAATGAAATTAGACATCCAGGGCTTTCCATAGATATATCATATAAGGTCATTGGACTAGTATTGAGGGAGATACGAATTTTTGAAGTTTGACCTAGGATTCAGAACTTTCATCCGAGCAGGGTGACATGAGGAGGGTATAACTCACCCTATACAACTCCGAATTGAGCGAAACTAAGTTTGTTAGAAAGCTTACACCCAGGGGAACACCCCAATATAAGATTCCGAGTTTTTTATGGTTCCAATTGCTCCCAATGATTCGAGGAAGTTGTCCTATGTCCAATCTAGGCCAAAACGGAGTAGTTCAGGAAGGTAGACTTTCAGGACTTATAACTCGAGGTATACTTAAGCAAATGGAGTGAAACTGGTGGCAAATGAAAGGTTGTCCTGTTAGCTTTGATATGGGATCAATTTCGTAAGAATTGAGCTTATTTTCGATTTTTAGTGAATTTATATTCCCAGGAGTGTAATTCGGGCTTGTGACTGAGCAGGCTGAAGTAAAAGGTGAATATCTTGAAGTATATAAATCAGAATGACATGGGACTAAAGAGGTTAGAAAGTAGACATATAGAGCTATGACATATCCAAATTTCAGATTTAAATGAGTTGAATAGAGATAAAGGTAGATTATACAAGATTCAGGCAGAACCGAATGTAATTGTGGGAATGGCCAAAATGATAATTTTACAAGTGTTAGTGGAACACATAAGGTTTGAGTTGAGGATTGCCAGCTTGACATTGTTATATGTGTGTTAAGTTGATTATGTTGCTATGACTAATTTGTCCGTGAGATGCTGGCACTATTCATGGAAACGCCACGATCCGTTCATTGCGGATTCTGAGAAGTCTAGAAAACTATGAATGTTTAGATGTAAGGATGAATTAAAGTATAAATGGGTATATAGAAACCCTATATTCAAGAATGACATAATTATGTTATGAGGTATGTGAAGGTAAGTGATGTAGCATATGTATAACTAAGCTTGAATATGTTTGAGAATAAAGGAATGTGAATATATTGAATGTGAATCCCTTCACTTGGAGGCAGTTATTTGAAATCCCTCCCTGTGAAGGCAGTTAAATGATAAAGATATGAAATCCCTTCATTTAGAGGCAGTTGCACTTGAATCCCTCCCTGTGAAGGCAGTTAAATGATAAAGATATGAAATCCCTTCACTTGGAGGCAATTGCACTTGAATCCCTCCTTGTGAAGGCAGCTAAGACAATGAGATCCCTCTACCTTGGAGGCACGTGGTCAGATGAGATCCCTCTATGTTGAAGGCACGCGTGGTGAGATGAGATCCCTCAATTTTGAGGGCACGTGACGGATAGAGATCCCTTCAACTAGAGGCACGTGACTGAGAATAGATCCCTTCAACTAGAGGCTGCGTGACCAGATGAGATCCCTCCCAAGACTAGAGGCACGTGAATCCTTGCGGGTGAGTTGGTGTCGGCGGTCACGGGTGAAAGTAGCGAGCTCACTCCACGGCAGGCTACCCAAAGGCGATAAATGCACCCTGGGGACGGCGATACGGCTAGGTGTGCCAAGTAAAAGACTAAAGACTAAAGATTTTATGACAAAAAGAAGATGAAGAAAGAAAAGCAAGTCTCATATATAGGCATGAATTTAAGTACGAGTAATTTTATGTGCAGATGTTATATTCCCAGCATATTGATGTTATCTGTGTTTTAATATGCGACAGTTATTATTATTGGTGTTATAATTGAATGAATTTTATGGGTTCTCCCAAATGCTAAGTGTAAGATTAAAATGAACTTTGCTTCGGATAAGACATTTTTCGAAATGTAAAATTAAACAGTTTGTGCAGCATGTTCACCCTTTTCAAAATAAACCGAAGCAAACTGGAGACGACCATGATGACATTATGTATGAAGATTAGAGAATTCTACTGAGAATTTTATAATTCTCACTCCTATTTCCATGTTGTCTCCAGATGATTTTAGAAGTTTCCAAAGACGGCTGAAGTTGTCAACGAGGTCCACTTTGTGTAACAAGATACTTGACTCCAGGGTATAGTACTATGACTTAAGCATAGTACTGTGCTTAGGAAGGTGTTACAATGTGTATATTCACATCATATTGGTATTGGCAGGCTGAATTTACACGTGTCATGGATGAGGTTTCCCAAAAAGCATATGAGGAAGGATCTTATGAACCCAATGAGATATATGTGTGGCATGACACTGCTAGAATAAAAAAGGGAAGGATTTATGGTCTTGGCTTGGAGTCTACTGTGGTTGATAGAAGACCATATTATCGTGGCTCAAGCTCTTAATCAACTGACTGGATGCGAAGAACAAAGCATGAAGAAATGATGAAGAAGATGCAAGAAGAAAAGAGTGAACTTATGGCTAGATTGGAGAAAATTGAGACTCAAGTTCGATTCAATAATAAATTGCTGTAAGAAATGATGAAGCGGATGAATTTTTAGATTCCTGATTTTCAACCACCAATTAAAGACATTGCTGATAGGGAAGAGGATGGTGATGAGCAAGACAATGATGATGATGAAGAGAACTAGAGTTGGAGTAAGAGTATGCCTAGTCATTGACACTAGAGTTAGAGTAGTTATTAAGACTTATGTTGGACTAATTATTGAGACTTGTGTAGGACTTATGTTGGAGTAGTTAAAAGCCTACTATATGGCTTTTAGTTTGTAATTTAATGAATACTACTTATCTGTATGGTGTTTAATACTTGTTTAGTATAAGGAGTTTATTTGGATGGATTGATATATAAAATTTATGTATCTTTGGAGGAAAAATTGTCTGGATTTCAGGTGCTTAAAATGGGGAAGTCAAAAAATGCAAAACCATACATTTTGGCATAACTAGGTATTAGCAACCGATTTAGTGACCGATATTCCATTTAGCGATCGAAAATGAGACCGCCTTTGCATCTGAAACCCCTCATAACATTAGTGACCGCTTTAGTAACCAATATAGAGACTAATTTAGTGACCGATAATTTATTCACTAACTACAAACCTATTTTGTGACCAAACAAATTAGAGACTGATTTAGCGATTGAATTTAGCGATCTATTTAGCGACCGAAATATCAGTCGCAAAAATAGTGACCAAATCGGTCACCCTCTACATTTTAGCAACCGATTTAGCAACCAAACATTCGGTCTCTATTTAGTGACCGATAAATCGGTCACTAAATATTCCATCAAAATTGGTCCCATGATCTTAAAGCGGTCGCTAAATCGGTCTCTATTTTTAGAGACCGATTTTTCAGTCGCTAAAATATTTAGCTACTACTATTTTAGCGACTGAAAAATCGGTTACTAAATCGGTTGCTACCTTGTTTAGCGACCGATTTGCTTAATTTAGCCACTGAAAAATCAGTCGCTATTTACTGATTTTCTTGTAGTGTTTATATACATATTTTGTGGCAAAATTTCAGTATATGTAATTTGAACAAAGAGTTTGTCTAATTATATAGCTTTATTTTCTATTAATATTACGTATAATAATTAACTTAATTAATTTGTTGTACTTGTTACTCTCTATAACGGAGTTAGTTAGTTTCAGTCCATGTATATAAACTTGAACACTTTAGTAATGAGAACATCACTTATCGTTTTGTCATATTCTCTGTTTCTTCACTACTCTGAGTTCTAATAATTAAGAATAGAGGCAATTATCAAAATGTGATGTTATTCAATCTTCATCAATTCCCTGTTACCGAACTGGCTAAGCTAAGAGCCTTTAGAACATGAAACAAAGCAATAAAAAAAGACCAGCAAGAGGAGTCCTATTTTTTCCCCTTATACCCCCCTTTGCCTTTCGAGTTGTAAGGATTTCCAACAGAATAACACTTTCCTACTTTAACTTCCATAGTATATGCATATTTTACATCACAGAAGAAATGTAACATGAAGCATGCAAAATAAAATAAAAGTTAATAGGAATAAATGAAGAATGGAAGGAAGAGTTGCATGCCAGAAAATAGTATACCTGGTGGTATGTAATCAAAAGAACCAGCAACTGCACTAATATTTGCAGTGCCTTTGATAGGATTTAGAAGTTTTGAAATCTCAATCTCACAAACCAATGGCTTAAAATTTACATCTCTAAAAGAGCATTGCCAGAAGAAATGTCAAGATGGATAATTGTTGCATGATGACTGAAAGCCAGACCTTATGTGACTCCAACGGCAATAGATAGCCTAGTAGGTCACTCAGGCTGATATTCAGGTTGCCTTGTAGATTCATGAACCTGACCCATTTTTGGGAAGGAAAGGCGAAAGCAAAGCAAGTGGTAGAATGAATAGGGAGGTGGCAAAGTCAGGGTTAGAGGAATCTCACAACAATTACGTAGCTCATTATTTGATAGAAAATTAAGGAGTGAATGAGAGAATGACAACTCTAACAACATGCTGAGGTGGCAATATTATACATCTATGATGTGCTAATAGTCTAGCTTTGGTTTCAATTTTAATATATTATAAATAGATAAATAGATAGATGTTTCAAGATTTGGAATGTCATGAACTAACCCAAGTCGTGATCAGCGCATAGGGACACATTCCTAGCAAACCTACTTTAGACTTTATTCTAATAGAAAATTGGGTAGAGTCTCCTTTGTATTTAGGACTATTCCCAAATAAAGATCCTTGCCCTGCATAAAACACATAAACATGCAAACTCATTGGGGATCCAGGCATTCTTCGAATGCACCCTACAACACACAAAATGAGAATTTAAAGCATAATCACTTATAAAAAAATATTTTTACATAACTGTTCAAGATACTTAAATACATAATCATTGAGATTAAACTAATTACAACTCAAAACAATTTACACATAACAACATAAGACCCAACACAGGAGGACCCTGCCTGTAGGTTATTGGAGCACTTCTAGAGATCTTACACCTAAACTTAGATGTTGAAACTTCTAATTAGCTGTGAAAACTTAAGCACAATCTCGCACGTGTCTAAAAACATGGAAAGGAAGAAAGAGTGAGTCATATGACTCAGTGAAGGATAATATACCTATAACAAGGGTGGGACAAGCCGATGCACAACATTTGCAAAACAATAACTTTATAAGTTTCTTAAAAACCTCATACCACATTTGCTATTGGAAATACTTCGTCTATATATATCAAATACCGTAAGATTTTTAGTAAACCTATATAATTCATTAAATCGCCTTTTTAATTCGACTGGATAATAACTTCATTATAAACATATATATAGGCATAATACTTTTAAATCTAGCTGAAATAAATCATAACAAAACTTAAGGGAGGATCCTATTTTAGAAATAGCTGCCTGACTGGGTGGCCCTGTGGCCTATCTCCAGCAGTAAATGATAACTTCACGCCTATGCATGTCTATATATTTCGAACATGTTGGCCAAACATGTTGGGCTAGCAATCACCCTGCTAACTGGGTTACTCAAGGTGCACCAAGGCTAATGCTGCTGCCATTCATAAACAGTTCTGCTACAGTTCCCTCCCCCTTGAAAATCTTTGCTCATTACTAATTTGTTATCATTAAAATTCCTTAATAACTTTACTCCAGACATCAAGTCTGGATTCTAAATACATTGCTTAAGCTTTTAAAATATTAACATTTCATAGTTCTCAACATATCAAGCTTTAAAAAAAACCAAACATCAATGTGAAAATGATTCATAGAAATCAATATTAAGCTTCCTTCATAGAAATCTATAATTTCTAAACATCATATCAACTTCAAGCCTTTATATAGTTAACATCTAATAACTTGAAACCATATCTTTCTCTATCAAACTGTTCAAGTATCGAAATTCACCTTTAAGGTGCTTGTCCCACACACATACATAATCATATATATATATATATATATATATATATATATATATATATATATATATATATATATATATATATAGAAAAGAGTAATATCTTTTATCTTTCAAGAATTCACTAAGGCCATTATTAAAATGCTATTTCAATTTCTTTAATCTTTAATAACTTAAACCACAAGCATAACATTTATGAAATCATGGATATCATAAAACAAATTATAAATTATACATATACTTAAAACAAACTAGCTATAGATATGTTATCCACTCACAGTCTATGCTTGGAAAGGAAGAAGCTCAAGCTTTGCAATGCCTTAGAGCCACCAAAGGATTCAGGAGAGCGTCTAACATGACAAATATAACTATTAAGCTTCCACAACATAACTATTCTAGGAATTTACTAGCATTAGCTCCATAAGGTAAAAACCGTTAATTTCTAGACCTCTAACCCTTTGTTCATAACCTTAAACATGGAATTCTTGAAAAAACTAGCTAATCTATGGCTTAATAAGGAGGGTTGAGCTCGAGAATTACCTAAGAGAGTGGAGGAAGGTGGTGGAGCATGAGGAGAGTGATGCGTCTTCTCCCACCATCACTTTCTCTCACTAGAAGATGAGAGAGAGAGTTCCACAGAGAGAATCAACCCCCAAAGCTTGGATAATAATGAGGAAATGATGGATTTTGGTGGTGGGTTTGAGTAAAATTGATGAAAGATGGATGGTTTCATGTAGGAGAGAGGAAGAAGAGAGAGAGAGAGAGATAGAGGGAGAGATGGCGGAATGAGGAAGAAGGGTCCAAACCTTTCTTTAAATCCCATCCAACGGGTGTCTAGGCGCCGTGACCTGGCCGCTTAGGCACTCGCCTACCTGAAAGTACATCGTTCAGCAGCGCAGCCAGCGCCTGGGCGCTAGCCTTTGGTGCCTAAGCGTCCAGCACCCTTTTTTTTTTTTCCTCCTCTTCCAAACACTTCTCAAACATCATCATATACTTATTTACAACTTAATGTCCTCATTTATTTTACTCTCCATTAACTTTAAAACATAAATGTAAATAAGAGAATATCCCCATTTGAATCCAATAAAAATATTGGAAAAATCAAACTCATTAAGAATCAAAATCCAACTTTTGGATTTTAGTACAAACTTCTGAAAACTTGTATTTTCTTAAACTTCAAGCTTGACAATGAACGGGTTAATAACTTCCAAAAATTCGTTAAAAATCACTCTTCAATTCTTTGATATCTAAGGAATAATTACCGAGAGTTTTGATCCCATGAAAATGTCCCAATCCTATAGCCCTCCAAGAGGGCATAGGGTCCAAACTTAGAGCTTTCACAAGGTCTGACAGAATAAAGTGTCACAATTTGTGTGAGTCTTGACCCGGGCATTACATTCTTCCCCTCTTAAGAAATTTGATCCTTGAATTTCAAACAAAAGATTTTAACATCCTTCTTCATCTTCTTCTTCTTCCACTAATTAATGCCTTAAATACTTCTTTCCCGAGGCACCTCATTACAAGATGGTGACATACAAATTTCACTTTGTACTTACTTCATTACTGTACTGAAGCACCTCTATTAGCTAAGAATTCCTTGGAACACTCCTCCTTTACTATTTGACCACTTCCATCCATTTCAATTGCCATGGCCTAAAGGCCATCTATTGGAATTCCAAATACTCTTAACATGGTTTTTAAATCCTCCTATACCCCTTGCATCATATTTCTTATTTTACTTTACAAAATTCTCAAGTTTATCCTTCAATTCCATAAACTGTTTTTTCTAAGTTACCTTTAAGGGGCATAATCCATTAAGATGCTCATAGAAATGATTGTGGCACCCCTCTGGTACATATACCAGGCAAGCTGCTGCTAATCATTAAATCAGTAGAACCTTCCTCTGTATCAAACATTCATTATTAATTGTGACATTCTTTTCTCCCTTAAACTCTTTAGATTTCTCCACTTCCTTTAAAGGTAATTCTAACTAGTTCAAGATTCTTCATCAACAAAATCTATAATCCATCACTGCTTGTCGTCCCGTATCTTGCCAATTTGACTTCACTAGGCCTTGTTCGTTGTAATATATGTTCTACATTCCTCATCCATAAAATTTGAACTATTTGTCACCTTAACAGGATTCTTCAAGTAATATCTTACTACTCATACTTCTAAGGTTTCTAATCTTCATGTCCTTCATCAGTATCTATCACATTTTCTCCTTGCATTAAACTTTATTATCCCTTCAATCTCTAGGATTAGATTCCAGGAGTTGCTTCCTTAATGATTTCAGTCACTTGTAGGCTTATCCCTTTGAATTCACTTCCCTTGTTTTTCTTAATATCACTCATTGGCTTAACCTTGGAAGAACCATTGCTAGGCCCCCCCAGAAATAGTCCAACTTAGCCATTAAACCTAGTGTTACTCCATTGCCTTTCCTTGACAACATCTCAATCCACACCATAGTCACACCTTCTTTTCTTTTTCTTTCTTCTTTACTACTACGATTTTGGATTACATCAACCTGACCATGATTACTTTCTTTAAGAACTTAATTTACTTTTCCTTTGGACCTTGCTAGAGCCATTCTGTTCTAGAAGATGGGTGAAATGTATACAACTTATCTATTATGTCTACAATATTTCCTTTAGACTACATTGAAACCATATTTGCACCTTCTCTCTAGCTGGCATATCCAATTTTCACTTCCTTCCTATCAAGAATGGTCCCTTTATCAAGGGATCGTCATCTATAACCATGTATGGTGATAAGAACTTTGCTAATATCACTAAAGTAAACCAACTTCTTGTATCTTCGGTGCATGTTCTTTACTTCTCAACATTGATTGAAAAGTCTCAATTGCAAAACTGTACTCTGAGAAATAGCTCATACCTCCTGGGGTAACATTCCATATAGAATATCCTGACCATAGCTTCTTATTTAGACATTAAGCCTTAAGCTTTAGTTATTCTATATGTACTACTTCCTCCCTTGACAGGGGAAATCACATGCAAGGATCAACAGATCCTTCAAGCACTTCCCCTCCCCTCTCTTTTTTTTTTTGCCTCTTAATGCCACATGGCATGATCTTAAACTGCATGTTCATAGTAACTGGCCCAAATTCTATATTAGGAATCATGGCCTTCCCCATAGGAAACCCTCTTAATTTCACCAAGTTGTTTATACCATAGCATCTATCTATATCTTAGCCTCATACATAGCACAAGATTTCGCATATCCATAAACTTTATTGGGATGCATTCATAGCACTTACCATCATTAACAAATTCTTATTAACTCCCCTTCAACCTCATCTAGCTAGGTACCATAAGAAATCCATTTAAGCATCCATGGCATCCATATAGAACTTTCTAAGAAATCTTGCCTTCCTTGAACTCTTCTTAGCTGAAGTTCTAGTACATAAATCTTATGCTCAACTCCCTTAGACCTTATTTATTCACTTCTTGAAAATATAACTCCTATCTGTCATGATCATCCTTTGGATCATGCTTAAATACTTCAAAGTGACTTAAATCCCACTATGCTAAACTCTTTAGACAATCTAACATGCTTGCAAGCAATCAAAATAATTTCACATCCTTAGGTATTAGGACTCAAGCCTTAACACCTTCAAGCATATTTTCCAACCTCTACATGAAAATCATGATCAATAACTCAAGATTGTCCAAGATCATTAAACTTTGGTAAGTTATTATGTGACATCAAAGAGAATAGAAAGGAAATTGCTCTTTTAACTCATCAAACTGCATCATGGGTCATAAAAGACATCTACTCACTTCTAACATCTTATTACAAATCACAAGTCATATTTCCATATATCTCATGCTTCATATCACATAATTTCCATATCAACTTTATGAGCTCACGAGCCCTGCTAGGCTATGCATTTGTAGGAACAATTCGGACAAAACAATAGGTTAGGGATAAATGGTTTAGTTTTAAAATTGGAATTACAAATGAAATAGGAGCAAAACTCTTGGATTATCACATGATCAATGTGCACAACTTGGGGGAAATATCTATAATAAATAAGAGATAAAGGACAAGAATATCATTCCTATAGGCCTCTTATAACATCACAATCTATGAAAATGGGCGCGCTTCCATTTGCACAATTGTGATCTCACTAGAGGACACTTGCTCCATCAACCATAGGAAAACCTAATGCTCTGATACCATCTTTGTCACGACCTAGCCCAAGTCATGACCGGCGCATAGGGACACGTCCCTAGCAAGCCTACTTTAGACTTTATTCTAATAGAAAATCGGGCAGAGTCTCCTTTGTATTTAGGACTATTACCAAATAAAGATCCTCGCCCTGCATAAAACACATAAACATGCAAACTCATTGGGGATCCAGGCATTCTCCGAATGCACCTCACAGCACACAAAATGAGAATTTAAAGCATAATCACTTATAAAAAAAATATTTTTACATAACTATTCAAGATGCTTAAATACATAATCATTGAGATTAAACTAATTACAACTCAAAACAACTTACACATAACAACATAAGACCCAACATAGGAGGACCCTGCTTGTAGATTATTGGAGCACTTCTAGAGATTTTACACCTAAACTTAGATGCTGAAACTTCTAATTAGCTGTGGAAGCTTGAGCACAATCTCGCACGTGTCTAAAAACATGGAAAGGAAGAAAGAGTGAGTCATATGACTCAATGAAGGATAATATAGCTATAATAAGGGTGGGACAAGCCGATGCACAACATTTGCAAAACAATAACTTTGTAAGCTTCTTAAAAACCTCATACCACATTTGCTATTATAAATACTTCGTCTATATATATTAAATACCGTAAGATTTTCAGTAAACTTATATAATTCATTAAATCACCTTTTTAATTCAATTGGATAATAACTTCATTATAAACATATATATAGGCATAATACTTTTAAATCTAGCTGAAATGAATCATAATAAAGCTTGAGGGAGGATCCTATTTTAGAAATAGTTGCCTGATTGGGTGGCCCTGTGGCCTAACTCTAGCAGTAAATGATAACTTCACACCTATGTGTGTCTATATATTCCAGATATGTTGGCCAAACATGTCAGGCTAGCAATCGCCCTGCTAACTGGGTTACCCGAGGTGCACCAAGGTTAATGCTGCTGCTATTAGCAAACAGTTCTGCTACAATTCCCTCCCCCTTGAAAACCTTTGCTCATTACTAATTTGTTATCATTAAAATTCCTTAATGACTTTACTCTAGACATCAAGTCCGGACTCTAAATACATTGCTTAAGCTTTTAAAACATTAACATTTCGTATTTCTCAACATATCAAGCTTTAAAAAAAAAACCAAACATCAATGTGAAAATGATCCATAGAAATCAATATTAAACTTACTTCATAGAAATCTATAATTTCTAAACATCATATCAACTTCAAGCCTTTATATAGTTAACATCTAATAACTTGAAACCATATCTTTCTCTATCAAACTGTTCAAGTATCGAAATTCACCTTTAAGGTGCTTGTCCCACACACATACATAATCATATATATATATATATATATATATATATATATATATATATATATATATATATATATATATATATATATATATAGAGAGAGAGAGAGAGAGAGAGAGAGAGAGAGAGAGAGAGAGAAAAGAGTAATATCTTTTATCTTTCAAGAAATCACTAAGGCCATCGTTAAAATGCTATTTCAATTTCTTTGATCTTTAATAACTTAAACCACAAACATAACATTTATGAAATCATGGATATAAATAAAACAAATTATAAATTATACATATACTTAAAACAAACTAGCTAATAGAAACTCATTAATTCTCAATATGCCGTCTTAATCATTTTCATAAATAGATCTTGTTAAATTAAAATCAAATATTCGGTCAAACAAATGAATACTCCATGAGGGTTATATAAGAAGAATTAAATCTTGTAGGGAGTAGTCTTAACCCATTTAATCATAAATCTGAGCTTATCTCAAAAGCCAAGGGTCTTGCCTTGCCTGACACTAACTCATCTAAGTATACTATATTCACATCAGGCATTGTGTCTCTTTGGTAACAACGAACGATACCTTATATTTCTTCGCTAATGCTGAACAGGGTTCTAACTTAGAATCTATCTTGGTTTTTTTTTACATAAACTGGCATTTAAAATATGATACTCAATTTAAATAAATCCATCTCTATAAGACTCAATTCTTGCAAGTAATCAACTGTTATAAATTATATTAACATAGGGCAAATAAGAGTAATAATATCATGAGACTTTAAAATAATAATAAAGAGACTAGTTAAATTCTTAGACCAATTATCTAGGTCAATAAAATCTAATTTCCAATACCAAAGGGAAAGCAAATTAACAAAAATAATTATCCAAATAAATCAATAACATAAAGTAAATTAATTAGTTTTGACATGTTAGTTTCTCTGTCGAAAACAAATTTGTAAAATATGGCTACCAAGTAAATATCCACTCATAATAAAGAAGAATCAACTGAACTACTCCCTAGTGGCTCAAAAATGAGCAATTGACACCATATCCAGAGAATTTGATCAACATAGATATTTTTGACAAGCTTAGATAATTTATTAGAAGATAATTTAATAACTGGCAACTTATTATTAAGCAAAACTTACCAAATATTATTCCACCTATTATTTTATTACTACTCAATAACTTTGAAAAAACCTCTTCAGTTTACCCATAAGAAAAAATTTGTGATAAGAAAAAATTTCTTTGGAAGCTAATGATTATTAAGATTTGTTGACACAAAATAAGGAAAAAGAGTTTTGTTGGTGGAGTGGAGAGTACGGTGGATAAGTCTACCTCTCTCTCTCTCCTCCTCCTCTTCTTCTTCTTCTTCAGTACAGTTCACCAACAACCGATGCCATATATTCAACTGTATCAAGAACATGTATAACAGCTTGTGCATTGTAGTCTTTTACCTTTTTCCTTCCACTGTTTTAAAATTAAAACCAAGCCGTGGCAGTACACTTCACCAACAACCGATGCCATATGTTCAAGTATATCAAGAACCTGTATAACAGCTTGTGCATTGTAGTGTGTACTTTGATGCCTGCTGCTTCTAGTGGTGCAGAGTTTGTAGAGTTCTAGTCGGAAAGTATTAGTAATTAGGTGAAGAGTAAAGACCACGCATATATGAACACAGGAAAGTGAGTGGAAGCTGGCTGGGTAGCTTGCTTGAACAAAGGAGAAGAGAAAAATGAAGGCCATTTTCATCACGATATATGGCCCTACGCTACAGGAAAAAGGGTGGGGAATCTTTAGTTCTTTTGTAGGAAAGACCGAAAGAGCGTCGAAGCTTTAAAAGGATACTTCAATAAATTAAATAATGCTCAGTAAAAAAATGTTACAATTTCTTATAAATTTAAAGCTAATAAACTTAAATAAATAAATAAGTAAAAAGAACGAAGAAGTTTATGTAGAAAGCGGCTTCATCATTGCGGGGAGAAAACGTGTTTATGGACCCTGGAGATTTTTCGTGAGACACGAAAATACTGGAAGTAAAGGAAGGTGCATGTATGTTGATCGATGCCTATTTGACAATGGCAACAGCTATGCTTTTTTTTTTTTTTCTTTTTTTTTCCTCTCTCTTTCGCAAGATATAGTAATTTACACTTTCACTACTTCAGGTCTTTGTTAACAAAAAAAGAGATGAGTTGAAGAAGATCAGGATATGATCTTGCTGCCATTAACAAAAGCAAGGGATATAATGATTTGAAGAACAAAAGATGGTCCTATATATCTATTGTTATTCCCATTTTAATGACTTTTATTCCATTTCTTTAAAATGTCTTTTTCCTTTTCCTTTTTGCTAATCAAAATAATAGTTCAATATTAAATTTTATTATCAATTATAGTTTTATGTAAATTTATTATTGTTAATTTAATTCATATTTAATTTAATTTAAAATTTACTACTAGTATTATTTTTCAATTTTTATATGGCGACTAAATATTACAGGTTCTTATAAATAACTTATTTAATCTAATACAATAATTACATAAAAAATATATGAGTGAATATTTTAGAAAAAATAATAAGTAAAAATAAATAACAATAAAGATATTTAGTAAATCTTAGTATACAATACACCTGCTGGTGTTTTACCCTCCAATGTTTATATAATTTTTTTAAAAAAATTACAAAATAAACATATGATATTAAAAATTATTTTTTAAAAAATAATTGATTGTAGTGAAAGCACCTTAACTAAACTTTATCCAGAATATATATAAGATTTAAATCATGGAGTTATCACTTTAGAAAGAGTTTCACCTAACTATCAATTTTGACCCCAAAAATTGCATGCTAAATTCCTAAGACCAAAAAAATTATTTGGATAATTTGATGTATTAAATTAGTTATATATGTAATTAACTATGTATTACCATTACTATAATTGAAAGGAACATATGTATTTGTCAATGGCCATAAATCCATTTATCATATATTTATTTAAAATTTTTTAATATATAAACACTATATGCTAAAAAAAAAAGGATATATGTTGTATATTATAATTTATTAGAGAGCCTTTATTATTACTCGTTTTTATTTACTATTTTAAAAATATTTATTGCTATGTTATTTAGATAATTATTGTATTAAGAATTATTTTAAAAAATAATTCAATATTTTGATATAAATGATTATATTAAACAAATTAATTATCAATACATGCAATATCCATTGATGATATGAAAATTGAAAAAAATGAGATAAATATTAAATATTTTGAAATAATTAAATTAATTTTATTTAAACAGATACTAATAAATTAAGATGAAATTATGATATATAATGAATAATTACTGATATACTATTATTTTGATCAAAATACAACAAGAAGGGTACTTTAGAGAAATAAAATAAAAGTAATTAAAATAAGAGTGATAATAGACATATAGAGGCGGTAATAGCCACTTCCCGTAAATATGGTCACATTTTAATCACTTTATTTTTTTGTCTTTTTTATTTATTTTTTGGTTTGGAGGAGGAGAGGGAAAGAAGGAGAAGAGGTGGGAAGGGGGAGGGGGGGTGGAGGAGAAAGTTGAGAATTATGGCTATGCCGTTTTAGAAGTGACTACTTACAAAGCCTATTTATGGTCACGTTTTCTGATTAGTGATTACAACAGGGCCACGCTAGAGTAAAAATAAGTCTTTAGACCACTAAGCTAAGCACCCGGGCAACAATACAGCGTAGAAGGAAAAGGCCTTCCAACTCAAAATGGATTGCGCTAAACCACATCTTAACTCTAGCACCCTAAAACAGATCATAGCAGCGTATAAAAAATAAAGGAGCAAATCCACGATATTCTCTCACTTGAGAAGAATCAAGTTGCATAACAATAAATTCCACTTTGAATGCTGCCAGGAGCCTAACTAATATATACAGATGGATCTATTCATGCTGTAAACAGAAAGCATATTACAACAAGTGTATTCAAAAGTGCAAGGAATAGTGAATCATCAGACATATGCACATGCTTCCGTACAAATATTTCTAACCTCTGTCTACACCAACTATTCCAGATTCATTGGACTCGCATCAACAGAATGATATGTAGTGAAGATCATGGTCAACCAGTACCTCAACGAGGTTTTGTTGTCCCTACAATCAAATGGAAAATGATGCTTAGTGCATTAGTCCTTAAGTGTGAGATGACCGACAGGGCCTTCATGCTGGCCAAGGTGAAACCACTCAAGCACATTACTTCATCAGGAAACAATGTGTACCACAGTGCAGGCGTGATATCTATATTCACTTTCATTTATCTTCCACATTTGCAACTGATGAAAGTTTCTCTTCCAACAAATCTTGATATTCAGCAGGTGCTGGTGAGACTATAACGGTAGTGGACAGATAGCAGGAAACAATCACATAGTTTGTTCATAAGTATGCATACTGATATGATTATAATTTGCATCAGAAAAAATAAAACATACATAAAGCCTGGTGCTGTACGCTTTCCACAGTCAAACATCATGACAGAATTACTCAGAAAGAACATGTAAATTTCACCGGAAGAATATACTGGTCAACAAAGTGAAAAGATCCAATGATGACAAAAATATGTGTAACTGTATCCCTTAGAAATATTTGGCCACCTCTTTTAAAGGAAAATTGGAAAAGGGAAGTGAAAAAACAGAGTCCTTCAGCTCAAGCATAGGTGTCTATAATCGTAAGTTACTCCAACTGTTATAGTACTAACCCTTTTCCCCCCGAGAAGCTGGCTTCAATTACCCAAAATTGAATTATGACTTTCAAGAGAAAGAAGGTAATATCAAACAGAGGAAACCCAGTGCTGAGTTCTTTTCATGTAATACCAAAAGGCATACATACTGAACAGTTATTTGTGTACGCTTTTCTCTTGGAAGAATTTGACAAATATATATAGTCCAAATCAAATAAAGTTGTAGAATACTTTTGAACTTAATTACATATTTCATCGAGGCAGACGGCATTTTATAGCATTAATGCTAACTTAATCGAGGATAAAAAAGAAAATGTTGAATTTTTGCCTTTAGTTTTCCCATTAACATCCGAACCATGTTATTAGCTTAGAATTATGTACCAAGAAAGAGAAGAGGAAAGAAAAGGGGTGTATTACACTACTACTCGCTTGACCAATAATGAATTATAAATAGGTGTATTAGATTAGTGTTTTGCGTTTTCTCGTCTCATAAATGATCATATTATTTAGAGTTCTATTTGCTCTCTTTCTTTCTTTTATATCTTTTCCCTATTACTTCACTATTGTCAATGAAATCATGTTGTTATACAATTAACCCAAACATTCCCTAGAATCTCTTAAGCAAGTAGCCATTTGAACTTGACAGAGCACATATGAAACTAGAGAATATCAGCAACCAACGGGTTTCGCAATGCTCCCTTGAAGCTGATAACACATAATAGTATTCATTAATGAGGGAGAAAAAAATGAACAGAAGTAAAAATATTAGAATAAATCTAGACGAGCATCTGCCAAATGATCAAAAGACTATGCATCGTTGCAGTATTCAATTTGGCTTCAGCAGTGAATATTAGTGTTACCCTTTCTAAGAACTTTATCATATTCAAGGTTTGGTACATGTTATGAAGAAAAATCACTTTTTGGAAAATGCACGAGATTTCTTTTTTCTTTTGTTTTTTAGAAAAGATTCAGAAAGTTGATTAAGACAATATATAGAGAATTGTTAAGTTTCCATTAATGAGTTTTAACTTAAATGAAGGAGGTTGACAAGGTTCTATTTATGGAAATATAGAATTGACAAATTATTGTCTCAATCAATTTCTTTGGTGAATGTATGATTATTTAGTTATTTTCAGTTATTTTAAAAGATTGTGTGTGATTTAGTTTTTCCTTGCTGTCCACTTTATTTATATACCCTCACTGAGTATGTATGACTCATCCTATTTCCTTTCCTTCTCTTCAGATTCGTAGGGTGTTGAGTAGCAGGTTCCTGGGACTAGCTGTTCTATCCAGGATATTCCTTTTGGTAGGCCTTTACTATGGAAGAGGTTTCTATTTTGTTGATTCCAGTACTTTGCAGTTATAGGGCATAGGATCAGTGGGTTTTGAGTTATGGATATAGTCATAACATGTATATTACTCTTTAGTATAGCTGATCTTTTGATCCCTATGATTGTTACTCTGGAAATATTCTGGCTGTGATTTCTGGTTATTCTATTTGATTTAAACAGGTCTATGTAATTTTTGAATTGTCCAGTTTTCAAGGGAGACTCTACTGAATTTTTGGCAGCCCCATTACTTAAATTGTTAAATTATATGGATAGAATTTGATCATTAGGCTTGCCAGGTTAAACGAGTCAGATTGACCTGTGTGCCGGTCACGGCTTATGTTTGGGGCGTGACATATTGTTGCCAGTTAGATCCAAAGAATTCAATGACAAATAAATGACAAAAACAATACAGGATTAGTACATCAAATTGATTGCAGTAACTTACATTTATATCACTCAGAGAGTGTAGACTTGAGACGGTGGCATTCTGAATTCAGGGGGAGCCGGTGGACTCCCAAACAACCAGTTGAAGGGAAGAGAGATTCACAAACCTGGACATTGGCCCTTTGCACCCAGAATAATACTATAAGCTTATCTAGATAGAAGACAAATGAGATTAGTTCTTCAATTGCTGTTTCATTGGCATGAAGTTCCTCCAAACACTTGATCTCCTTTAATCCCCCCGGAAATTTGCAGAGCTTTCAACACCAGAAATATCCAGAATTCTGTGGGAATTCAACCCATGAATAGTATTTGGAAGGCAAACAAGACTTTTGCAAAGCTTTAAGCTTAAAAAAGCATGCCCAGCTAGGCATCCAAGTTATGAGGGTAGTTTTCTTATGGTTTTCCCTTTAAGGAAAGCATCTATAGCTGTTCCATACATTCCCCAAACTCTGGATGTATTTTGAATTTAGAGCAACCAACAAGAATTAACTTCTTTAAGGAATTCATCTCCAATTTATGTGGAAGTGCTTTAAGACATTTGCAATCTTCTAAATTCAATAGAACAACTTTCTTGTGGTGTACAAGAGATGGATGAACCTCACTTAGGTTTGCACAGCCTTTTAAGAACCAATGTTTCAAGATTTGGAATCCCAGGAAACTTAGGTAATTGTTTTTATTTCTTCAAAAAACCCATATCTATGTACTTCATCATTTCCAGAAACCGATCAAGATTGTAAAATGGGAAAATTTTATTAGCTTTAAGGTATGTGATAAAATTGAATAGAGCTCTTGGTGAAATGGTCCTCCCTTTCATCCTTGCCAAGGTTGTTCGATTTTGCTCTGAGATCATTTGATGTTGACAACTTCATCCACTTTAAGTGGCAAAAACTTCAAAGGACATCTCTTCAGCGAAGAAATTTTAGTGAGCTAGGAAGGGAGCTGAGGCCAAGGGAAAGTTGCATGTCACATAACCCGAGAAATTTTCATTGACTTGTCTTTGAGAATGCCTCAGTGCAGTGTGCTTCATATGGTTGAAGTAAGTTCAGAACCATAATGTGAATTGCTTCAGTTACTTAACAAACCAGAATGATAAATAACATGATCTTCCAGAATCAGGTAAAACTCAAACTTAAGGAAACAAAGTACGGAATGAACTATTCAATTTGTATCTTTAAACCATATATATTTTATCCAACACCAATCATCAAGTAGTGACAGAAAAGTTGGCACCAACCTTATTTTTTGTCAACACGTGATGTTCTATCGAGAGCACATCTTGCTAAGTTTGCAAGATCTTTCTGAGATTCTTGGAATACAACATTCCTACATATTTCTTGAAGCAAACCACGTACCTCCAATTTATTACTTAGTCAATCTACAGTTACAAAAGATCTTGAAATCAAAATTTCAGTTACAATTCTAGGACAATAACTGCAACTTTCTAATATATCAATTACTTTATTTGTTCATTTGAAGAAACAAATGATTCCAATAAAATATTCTTTTTTATGGATCTGTTAATGCTTTTACATAAAAACATTAAAAAATTTTGGCAAACAAGTGAAATAAGGATTAATGATATCCTTAGACATGCAAAAGTGAAGTCTATATTCATTGCCATGCTTCTTCTGCATTAATATAGTTTATCTTCCCGGTTTAGGTCTTCCAACACATCTTGGTATTCATCAAATGCTGGGTAAGACCCTTGTGCATAAATAACAAGTAAGAACCAGAAATATGATCATTAAGTATGTCTAGTGCAATGATTATAATTTACACCAGGAAAAATCAAATTGGACATACCTGCAGCATAGTGCTATAAGCCTTCGACAAACAAAGATCATGACAGAATAGATTAAAGTGAACCTGTAAATCTCACGAGAAAAATACACTATGAGCAAAAGTGTATCCTTCAAAAATGGCGCTCGGATAAGTGGTTAAAAAACTATTAGATATCATCATTTACTTATACTATTGTCAATGATGTAAAACGTTAATACTCAAACCTTTGTGTCCGGTTATTAGGATATTTACACACATATGGAATTGATTAGTTTATTAGTAGATTCAATTGGTCTCATTTGGATAGTTTCATAAAGCTCAAATTTATACCACAAAGAGACAGATAGTTATGGATTAACACTAATCAAGATGGATAGATCCAAAGAATAGAATTACCCACTTTTGAGGACAAATTGAAGTGCTGAAACTTGAAAACTGGTCTGAAGCACTGCTTAACAAGATAACTGTTCAAAGGAGTGTCAAATTTTCAGATGCACAATAACCTGTCTGCATCTGAGACCACATCTAAGTCATCTACATGTGCTTCAACTACATGTTCTTCACTGGAGAAGTTGATACTATTGCCAATATCCAATTATATCAGCTTCAAATATCTGACTCATAAATCCATTTCCTCGATGCTTTTGTTCACGTCTGACACTTTCTGTCTTTTTTCCTCGGGGCTTTTAGTTCCACTTTTGTTCAAATCTTCAATATCTTCAATATGCACCCAACGGACTGTAGACTTCAATATTTTGGTCTTCGTAGATTCAGCATCGCCAACAAGATCATTTTCAGAAAGATTGTCATCATAAAGATCACCGTCAAAAAGATCAACTTTATCACGAACGCAGATATCTTTAATTGACAGCTCAAAGCGATTGTTTTCGTGACATTCATCATCGAGATAATCATTGGTCAAGCAGAGAAAGTAAAGGTAATAACCTGGTCCCATATTATATGAATTCCAACGGGTAATGAATTTATAGCCATTGTTGAACAAACTCAATTTAATTGATATCCAACTTGAATTATGTAATAGGAAACAAAAAGCAACACCTATCCTGTCATTTCGAAGGGAGTTGCGTGGGTTTGGGACTGATACACAGTTACCGTCTTGTCGATGCACAAACCAAGATGGAATTTCTTTTCCTGAGATCACCATTCGAAAGACCCGAGCATGATCTTGGCTGCTAGGTGATTCGAAGACTTTGCACACTGTTGATAAAATATTGGATTCAGACGTATGCAGTGAATCACAACGGCTTGCTTCCAATGCTCTTATACTTGATGGAAGCTCTGGCAAAAACTGAAGCTTGTTGCAATCATTTAGGCTGAGACATCTAAGCTTGGGTAATTTGTGAACATTTATTGGCACGCTGATAAAATCATTACTGCTTAGACACAAATTCATCAATGATGATAAGTGGCAAAAATCATGAGGGAATGATCCTTCAGTTAGTTCACAGCGATCCAAGGATAGAGTTCTTAGCAAGGGTAGCCTTGAGATAGAAGGTGGCAATCTACGGAGCCTATAGCAAGACCCAACATCCAGTTGTTTGAGGGACTTCAGTTCACCAATGGCATCAGGAAGGCAAAAAAGGCGAGAGCAACCCGTTAAGCTCAAATGTTCTAGGCCAACTAAACATCCAAGTGACATGGGTAGTTCCCTTATGCCGTACGACGCAAAGAAAGCTTTGACAAACTTTTCATGCATTTCCCAAATTCTGGGGGATTTTCAAAACTCATGGAATTTTCAATAATTAACTCCTTTAAGGAACACATCTCCAATTTACCGGGAAGAGCTTTAAGCTCCATGCAAGAACGTAAATTCAATACAACAAGGTTCTTGTGGTGTACGAGGGATGGGTGAACCTCTGTTAGGCTCTCACAAGGTTCAAGAATAAGTGTTTCAAGACTGGGGACTCCAGTAAGATCAGGTGTTTGCTTTAAATTCCATGAATTCAAATTCAGGTACTTCAGCCTTCCTAGAAACTGATCAGAACAGAGAAACATTAAAACATTATTATCTCTTATAAGGTCATTATGATAAAATTTAGTAGAGCTCTTGACAGAATGATCCTACCCCTTTTCCATGCCAGAGTTGTTTAATATGACTAATTTGTAGTTTCATTTCAACAACTTCATATGGTTGATCTGTTAGGGGCAGAGTTTCCAAAGAACACAATTCCCAGTGAAGAACTTTTAATGATCTAGGAACGTTGTTGAGGCCAAGGGGAAATATTGTGTCTTCTAATATGAGAAGTTTTAACTGACTTATCTTTGAAAAGGCTTCGGGGCTCCATCGTGCCTCTTTGCCGGATCTTAGAACTATACCTCGAATTTTTTCAGTCCCCTTTTAAAAGCCAACATGAGAAATAACGTTATTTTGCAAAATGAGGTACCTAGAACAAAAACTTCAGGAAACAAAACATTTATACAATTAAGGAAACAAAACATTGAATGCATTATTTAGTTTGTTCCTTAATATTATATTTATTTCATGTAACACCAAACATCTTATAGTTGTAAAAAAAAAAAAAATTGGCACTTACCATATCATTTGTCAATACTTGATCAATATCATTTCTAGACCACAACCTGCTACATTCACCAGGATTATTTGGAGATTCTTCATATACAATGTCTCTGCCCATTTCTTGAAGCAAATCATGCATTTCCAACCTATTTTGTTGATCTAGAATTAGCAAAGATTTATCGATCAAAGTAACAATTCCAGTTCCAATTTTGCTTCCAATTCCTACATAATAATCACACATTCTTAATATACGCGTTATTTCATCTTTGTCCTCTCCTTTGAAGAAACAGGCAATATCTAGAAAAATATTCTGCTCTGTTGGTGTTAAATGGTTATAACTTATTCTCAATGCCTTAGAAATTTCAGAAGGTGGTGGACCGCTCCTTATTTCAATAAGAGTACTATGCCAAAAATCATCATTTCTTCCATACAGATAGGAACCCAATACCTCAACTGCCAATGGAAGACCTTTACTATATTCGACCACTACTTTAGCCAAATCTAAATACCCTTCTCCGGGTTGAGGTTGTCTAAAGGCTTTCAAACAAAAGAGGTGATTGGCTTCTTCATCGTCTAACCCTTTAACCTTATAAGCTTCATGCACTCCGTGTACATTTAGCAAGTGCTTATCTCTAGTTGTGATTATTATTCTGCTTCCCTTACCAAACCATTCTTCCTTCTCAACCAAATTCTCTAATTGCATTATCTCACTTACATCATCAAGAACAATAAGAACCTTCTTATTGCATAAAGAGGTTTTTATTATGTTTTTTCCATCTTCTATATCATGAAAACCAACAGTACTTATATTCAAACAGGAAAGAAGACTTTTTTGCAGGTGAACAAGATCATATTTCTCATGCAACTCTCTAACGTTCCTCAGAAAGCAACAACATTTGAATCCACCTCGAATGGCTTCATAGACTGCTCTAGCAATAGTTGTCTTACCTATTCCGCCCATGCCCCATATGCCTACAAAGTGAACATTATTCAACCAAATACCTGGAATACCTATGAGTTTAATCACTTCCTCTGCCCTTGAAGCAATCCCAACATGATTCTCTGCGCAACATGACAACTTTGGAATCAACTTTTTATGTAGATGTTCAGCAATGCTTTCCACGACTCTTGCCTCATGCCTGAAAAAGGAGAAGAAAGAAAAATCATACATCTAGTCCAACAAGAAACAGTAGAAAAATAAACCAACAAATTGGGAAACACAATTTCTCTTTTGAGATTTTTTTTTTTTTTTTGTTCATTTTGCAAATCCAGGGGAAAATGTGAAACAAACATTAACACCATCAATTAATTATATCTTTACCAGAGTTTAGGGTTTAAGGTTTAACACCATTAATTCTTTGCAAATCCAAAGAATTGTTGCATTAAAATGTTTGTTTCAATGTTTTTACAATGTATGTTTTTAGTTATGTATTTACACTTTATAAGTGGAATGCTTATGTTGTTACTGTATTATTGTATATTGTACTATTATTAACTAGACTATAAAACCTAATAAATAACTAAATTATTGAAATGAGAAAAAAAAAATGTGTTGGGCGTATTAAATTATTGAGGTGATAAGAAATTTTTAAAATATTTGCCTACATGAAAGAAATTGATATTAGTATTTCTAGAAATAATAAAAATCTATTTAATAGTTGAGGATTGTGTCAATTTTTTTATAACTGTTAATTGAGTTATTGAAGAGTATTTTGGTATATTAATTAATAATACATTGCAAAATTTAAACTTCGAAAATCATTTTTCACATAACAATGCATTTTGACAATAACATTAAGAAGATTAAAAAATATAGGATTCTTTTTTAAAAAATCTAAATATAATTTTATAAAGTTGATTCACCTAAACCTTGGGAATTATTATCCGCAAAAAGTAGGAAAAATAAATAAAGCATATTTTTAATTAAATAAGTTATAAGTAAATTGATGACCTGAAAAATAAAACAAAGAGAAAGAGAAGATATGACTATATGTCTAAGAAAACAATTTATAGTAATAAATTAAATAGAAAGAAAGATAAAAAAAAATGATAAATTAATCAAGTATGGGTAACAAAAACTTTGACTTATTAATTAAAGAGATAAATTAATGAAATATATTATAATTAAGGGGCGTCTTTGCTACTCCTTTAAGTCTATATATTACATCTTATATATTAATTATTAGCTAATTTTTATTTAGTTTCTTTATAATATCATTATTCCTTATTCTTAAATCATATTATGTGTCTATTGTCATTATTAATTTAAACTTCTTATTATAAAAATTTTATAACTTAATAACCATAATTGATTTAGTTCTCTTAACCTAAATCGAAAATGGGCCGTGATATCTTCTTTACTTTCACTTACAAATTAATATCTTTATTTGATCCTTTCAATTTTATTTTAAAACTAGTAGATAGGTTAAGGTGAAGTTATATACCTGTGAAACAATAAAAATAAACAATTAGAAGCAGAAGATTTTACATATAGAAAAAAATTGAAAGCAGAAACAAAAGTACAAGGGAAAGTATGTAAAATTTAAAAAAAAAAAACGTTAAAACGGAGGTTAGTGTGGCCCTTTTAGGTTAAGAGAACTATATATATATATATATATATATATATATATTGAAAATAAAAGGTTTTTTATACCTTTTAATTTATAATATGAAGTTTTAATGAAATTAGGAGTTATAATAGACATTTAATTTGAGTAGAAATGAGGAATAAGGGCATTTTAATTAGAAATTTGGAAACAAAAAAGTTCAAGCTAAGTAAAATTGGCAAAATTTATCTGCAATTTTACAAAAGTTTAAATAATTAACAAAATGTGAAAATAAATTAATGAGGGTGTCAATTGTCTCGGCATTACTATATAGTAAATTCTAAGAATAATGAGAAAAAAGAGAAATTAATTCTCTATTCATTATAATTTACATTTTAAACTATTTTTCGATTAAATAGGAAAATGTATATTATTATTATTATTAACTAAAGAAAAATACTATATATATATATATATAAGAATTTAATTTAAACGCACTGACAGTGTAAAACAATTTTACACTATCAACCAATAGAAATATTGGAAAGTGCCAACTCATACAAATAACTACTTATCATAATGAGGGACCCATCATGATTTCTCACTTTTTCCTATTTTTGCTAATTGACAGTGTAAAACTATTTTACACTGTCAGTGCATATAAATTAAACTCTATATATAATCGCAATCTCTGGTAATATATTTAATCTTCAATACATTGGTCACGGATCTTTAATCTCTAAATATTGATCGGGAGTCATACAACCTTATCATTTTGTATTTTCTGTAAGTTTTCTTTTTTTTAGTATATTAGTGACAATGAGGTTTGAACTTACGACCTTATACATACTGTCCGAGTCCCTCACCAATTAATCAATTCTAATGACTTATTTTCTATAAAGTTTAAATAGGTATACTATTTTATAAAATTTAACCAGAGATTTAACTATTCCAGCATAAAATATGTACTATAAATATTAACTTCTTCAACAATTACATAATTATCATCTAAGCAAGAACCTTCAACTACCAAAATATTTTAATGATATTTTAATTTTAATTATCATTGAACTTTTTTTTTGGCAAATATGAAGGGGTGTTTGGTAAATAGTTTAGGATAAGATTTCCAGGAATCTTATAAAAATGTCCATATTTGGTATAAATTTTGAAAAAATATTTTCGGAAATATAATATTTTTTAGATTAATTTTGGGATAAAATTCCTCCAAAAATAATCACATCTCACGCATAGGATTGTAGTATTTTCATGACATAGAAATATATTTTTCATATGAAAAGACCAAATTACCCCGCTACCACCCACCATCGGTTACCTTCCATTGCCAGACCCCCAGTGACCACTGTGAACCACCACTGGTAGTCTCCAACCATCGTCAGATAGCCATTGGATCACCGTTGGACTGCCAAAGGTATTTTTGGAAATGAACAAAATTTTTCTGGAAATTTAATCCGTTTACCAAACACCCCAAAATGCATATACATAATAAAACTATTCCTAAAAATAATATTCTAAGATTAAGATTCCCAAAAATAAAATTGAAGCTCCTACCAAACTCCCCCTAAATGATATAAGCTTTGCGTAAATGAATGCTATATGACGAATAATTTGAGCAAAACAAATGGATCTCATGGTGAGATAACTTACTGATTCTTGGAGTCCCAACCAGAATAACTGGCAATTTGTGTCAAAGCACCTCTCCATCCTTTAATCTTGTCACTATCTTCTCCGAATCTCTCTTCCTGTTTTCTGAAAGCTGCCTCATAGCTTCCTCTTTGATGCCTCACATCAGAAGGCTCCACATCATAAAAAACTGGCACAATCTCTAGCCCTAGCTTGTTCTTGCACTCAACAATCTTTTGGAGCTCATCCAAGCACCAAGTGGAGGAAGCATAGTTTGGTGAAAGAACAGTGATAGCAAACATAGATTCTTCAATTGCTTTCAGGAGTTCAACTGAAATCACTTCACCTTTCTCAAGGTCTTTGTCATCCCTGAAGGTTGTGATTCCCTTCCTTTCCAGTGCGGCACACAGATGATCAGTGAATCTGTTGCGAGTGTCTTGTCCCCTAAAACTCAAGAACACATGATACGTGCATAATTGTTGTGGTGGCATTGAAGTAGAAGGAGGAGAGGAAGAAGAGGCTTCACCTACAACCGATGCCATATGCTCAAGTGTTCAACTATCTCATCAATAACAGCTTGAATTGTGGTGTGCGTAACTTTGATGCCTGAAGCTTCTAGCAGTGCGGTGTTTGTAGGGTTGTGGTTGGAGAGTATTAACTAGTAAAGACTAAAGAGTAAAGACAAGGCGTTGTGTCTGAATGCAGGAAAGTAAGTGGAAGTTGCCTGGGTAGCTTCGATAGGGACAAAGGAGGAGACAGAAACAGAGAAATGAAGGCCATTTACATCGTGATAAGGCCTACGCTACAGGAACAAAGGTGGGAATCATGGCTGAAAGACTTTGCTTTATTGACTTAATTGTGTCGAAACAAAAACTGATATGTATGTTTCACAGCACAAGTATTGGCTTAGTGTATTACGGGGAGCACCCGAGCAGTGAGACATATCTAGAACAAAATAAATATTGTATATTTATGTAATGATAGTGTCATATTTAGTGCTTTATTGTGATATCTGAATAATGTTAATAAAAAAAATTGTGATATCTGAATAAATAACGCTAATCAAACAAAAATATATACTTTTGGAGGAAAGAGTGTGGAAGCTACAAAAAGATACTTCATCAAATAATGTTCAGTAAAATATTTCAAAGCTTTATAATTTTTTTAAGCCAATAAAATTTTCATGAAAAATAGACGAAGTTTATATACAGGGAGAAAACGAGAATGTGGACCTGGGAGATTTTTCGTTGATCAATGCCTATTTGACGACAATGGCAACAGCTGTAGTTTTTTCCAATAGGAGTTTCACACTACTACACGATTTTGCAATCATAACAAGAGCAAAGGATATACCGATTTGGAGAAAAATAAATAAATAAATATGGTCACATTTTACCAACTTTTTTTTCCTTTCTTTTGTTGCAATGTAAAAAGGAAGAACAGTGGATATGCCATTCTGAAGGTACAAGATATTTTAATGATCAGTTGACTACTTACATGGTATTGATGCCTATATCAAACCAAAAACCAAACCATCCCCCATTATTTAGGTCATATTTTCTGTTTATAATAGGGCCACACCAGAGTAAGGTAAGTCTTTAAATCACTAAGCCAAGTACACATGCAATAATACATTCAAGAGAAAGGTCTTTCAATTCAAAATGGATTGAGCTAAAGCACATCTTAACTCTGACACCTAAAAAGAGAAAATAGCAGTGTATAAAGAAAAAGTAGTAAACACTCAACAGGAGCAAATCTATGATGTTCTAACTTAACCGCGGAAAAAGAAAAAAAGTAGGTTGCATAGATATTCTTACTGAAGGGAGAAAAAAGCAAAACAAGTTGCATAAACAATAAATTCCACTATAAATGTGGAGCTACCAGTAGCATAACTAACATATAGAGATGGATCTGTTTATATTTTTATGAAAGAAAAACTACGTTACACAATATGGATTAAAAAGTGAAATGAACAATGTAATCCTCGGACATGTACGCATGCCTCCCTACTAATGTTTCTATCCTTTTCCTACACAAACGATTCCAAATTCATTGGACTAGCACCAACAAAATGATTTGTAATGAAGCTCATGGTAAACCAGCACATAAACGTTGTTTCGTTATCCCCACAATCAAATCCAAAGGAAAATGATGCATAGTCGTTATGTGTGAGAAAACCTATCAGAACTTTCATGCAGTCCAAGGTGAAACCCTCTCAAACGTATAACTTCAGCGAGAAAACAATGTAACAATGTATGCCATGTCCAGATGTGAAATCTATATTCACTGTCGTTTGTCTTCCACCAGTACAAAAGTTTCTCTTCGAGCAAATATTGATATTGAGAAAATGCTGAGTCAGTCTGTATTCTGTAGTGAACAGATAACAGGAAGCAACCACATCTGTTGTTGATAAGTATGCATAGTGCTATGATTATATAATTCACATTAGGAAAACTAAAATAAAACATACCTGCAATTTGATGCTCTATGCTTTCCATCACTGAACATCATAAGTAAAACAGAATCTGTAAAATCTCAACAGAAGAATACACTTGTCAACAAATGGACCCTGTATCTAAAGCAGCAAAAGAGCAGTGAATGAAAAAAAATATGTGAAAGTCTACATCTTAGACACATTTTGGCCACTTCCTCAGAAGGAAAATTGGAGAAGGGACGTAATAGATCTCTTTGAGTTCGAGCATGTGTGTAATTGGTATAGAGTGATATATAATTCCCAGCAAGACAATCCAAAAATAAGCACAACTTATATGCGGAAAAACAGAGTCAAAGAAATTACCTTAATCACAAATACTATCATTATGTACATTTTATTTTAGCTGCTTATCTTTCACAAATAAATAATGTTGGCCCCATATGTGCCTATCATTTCTACTAATGTAATTTACTCCAATTGTTATATTACTAACCTTTTTTCCCCCAAATGCTGGCTTCAGTTATTCAAAAATGAATACCAAACAGAACAAAGTCAATACTGTGTTCATTTCATGTAATACCAAAAAGCATATGTTTATATTGAAATTTTATTTCTTGTTCTATATGTTTTTCTCAATACTATGGTTGATGGAATCCTATGACCATAGCTTCAAATCCTAGTGTTTGGTATCCAATGAAACCAAACATACCTCAGTTTGTCTTAAGCGAGTAGCCAGGACAGCTATACATTCTTTGAACTTGACAGAGCACATATGAGACAAGAGAAAGTCAGTATCCAACTGGCTCTGTAATGTTCCCATTTGAATCTGATAACACAAAATAGTGTTCATTAATAAGGGGGGAAGAAACACAGGTAAATAAAAACAACATATTAAATCTAAACAAGCTTAGCTTCCGCCAAATGATTAAAATCTTTACATCATTGCAGTATTCAAATTAACTTCAGCAGTGAATATCGGTGTTATCATTCTTATGAACATGATCATATTAAAGCTTTATTTGGTACTTGATATGGAGAAAAATCACTTTTTCTGAAATGTATGCGATTTATTTTCTTTTCTTTATCGGAAATGAAATTTCATCATTAGATATACTTCAATATAATGAGACATTTAAGTGATCCCGTCTGTTAGCTTATGGTACTGAAATTGCCTAGTGAACCCGGGCCATTTTAGTCAAATAGCCTGAAGGTTACAACCATATGGTACCAATATACTAGCTTACCCAAAATGTTTGTAACATTACTACACAGTGAAATTAAGGCTTGAGAAAAATATAACAGGAATGGAAGCTACACAACAATATCAGACATTTCATGTATCATTTAACAACTCCTGTTGTAAGAGAGGCTGAAAAGAGGCAAAGCAGTAGCAGGTCACTGCATTTTAAAACCAAAGAAGTATATAGTATGGTCAGCATGGAAGTTTTATTTTCCAAATGTTAAAATGTTAATTCTTTTGGCTCATTACGTCAAACAGTGAAGCATCTAGCTTATCACTCCCAGTTGCCATCGAATGATTTTACCACTTTAACTAAAATAAAATTATCTGAAGGGATTAGAACAAGTCAATCAGTAAGATCTTCTTAACGTTAAGTTAAATTGAGTGCCTTTTACAAATTCAACAAACTTGTTAAGCCCAACTTTAGTACCTGATTGGCCACCAAAACAAGTTCCAAACTTTCTTGTACTGGAGTTATTGTCTGCGTCTGACACTGCTCCTAAGTTGTCTACCTGTGCAGCATCTTCCCAGCCAACTTTGTTAGCATCTTTGAGGAAAGGATGTTATTGTCAAGGGCCAACTATATCAGCTCCAATTATATTTAACTTCTATTGTATTGACTTATTACAATCTTCAACATCTTGACTACATACCAAACGGCACCCACGCCTCACTATTTCCAATCAATGACAGCAATAACATTTTAGTGCAAATTCAATTTCACTCAAGAAATCATACCCAAAAATTCAGTCGTTGATTGATCAATGGCCAAATAGAGGATATAAATGTGCGGATAGCATGGCTCCAGAGGAGGTAAAGTCCTGGTGCTTATAAACATCTTGCTCCTAGGTCCAAACAAAATAACAGTCAATTTCATGACTAGACACTCAGGTGGGTCAGCATAACTTACTAAAAGGAAACACTAAGCAAATCTCACCCATTCATCTAGAGGTTACTTATTAGGGTCCGGTACTTTTGTAGTTTTGCCTAGGAGACACATTTTTGAGGGACAGAGCATGATGGAATGTTATAACCTGTGACAAGCATGTCAAGTCTTGCACTGGGAAGACAATTTCTTTGTAATACAATTGTAACGTTGAATTAGTAACAAGAATGGGAGATTATGTCACATCCTCCACTATGCACATGAAATTCTTTTGTACTGTGAGAATAATGCACCCAAAGGCTTACATATTGTTACAAAGTTAATCCTACAGTAACAGCACAGATTCTATTTGTTACACATTTTATGTTTTGATTGGCGTGTTGTATTACTCAGAAAATACTTAGAATTTCTGCGTATTTAACAACGAAGCTAGGCTACGTACCTCCATAATGCTCATCATTTGTTGAAGTACGGGTATTGAATAGGTAATGCAAAACGGCTGCATGGTTTTGATGGATTCGAATTTGGAAGTTTCCTGTGAATCACAATTGTTTGCATCTCATGGTATAATACTTTAAGATTATCTAGATAGAAGACAAATGAAGGTAGTTCTTCCATTGCAGTTTCACTAGCATAAAGTTCCTCCAAACACTTGATCTCTTTTAATCCCTCTGGAAATCTGCAGAGCTTTGAGCAACCGGATATATCCGGAATTCTAAGGGAATGCAATCCAGGAGTACTATCTCGAAGGCAAACAAGACTCTTGCAATCCTTTAAGTTCTAAAAGCAAGCCCAACTAGCCATTGAAGTGGTGAGCATAGTTCTCTTATGGTCGTTCCCTTTAAAGAAAGCATCCATAAACTAATGTTCCATACTCTCCCCAAACTCTAGAAGTATATTGAATTTAGAGCAACTAGCAAGAATTAGCTCCTTCAGGGAACTCATATCCAATTTAACTTGGAAGAGTTTTAAAACTTATGCAGTCTTTTAAATTCAATAGACCAACTTTCTCATGGTGTACAAGGGATGGATGAACCTCAGTTAGGCTTGCATAGATTTTAAGAACTAGTGTCTCAAGATTTGGAAACCAAAAAAAAAAAAAAATCAGAAGGTTGTTTTAGGTTCTTGGAAAAACTCATATTCAGGTACTTTAGCATTTCTAGAAATTGATCAAAACTGTAAAATGTGAAAATGTTATTAGCTTTAAGGTCATTGTGAAAAAATTTAATAGAACTCTTGGTGAAATCGTCCTACCTTTCTTCCTTGCCAAGTTGTTCAATTTTGCTCTGAGATAATTTGATGTCAACAGATTCATATAGTTGACTTTTAACTGGCAAAAATTTCAAAGGACATCCTGTCTGGTGAAGAACTTTTAGTGAGCTAGGATGGGAGCTAAGGCGGAAGATACGTTCCATGCCACATGAACTGAGCAGTTTAGGCTGACATGTCTTTGAGAAGGCCTGAGTGCTCTAGCTTGCTTCATATGGCTGAAGTAAATTCACAACTATATTGTGAATTGATTTAGCTCACTATAAAAATGACAAATAACATGACTGCACACAGTGAGGTAAAACAAAAACTCATGGAAAGAGCGAATGAGTTGTTCAATATCTATATTAAATCGGCTTAAAAGTAAAAATAGATTTTTGAAACTTTTGATTATAAACAAAAGCTGACTGTTTTAAAGTTATAATAATTTTACCAAAATAATTCTAAGTATCAAAAATTATAAAATATAAATAAATTATTTCATATAATTTTTAGTAATTTATCATACAAAAATAGTTATTTTCACACAATCCAAACAAAATACACTACTTTAAAATTATTTCTAAATTATAATACATCCAACACTATAAAATTTTTTAATCCTTCTCTTTAAAATTATTTTAGTATGTTAGTTATTTACTTTCAAGTCTATATATTTAATGTACAATTAATTTTAATTTAATAGTTATCATCTATTTTATATGTCAAACTCTTTTGACACCCCTCAAAATTTTTTTCAAGCTCCGCCACATAAACCAATACCTATGAGTTTAATCACTTCCTCCACCCTTGAAGCAATCCCAACACACTTCTCCATGCAAGACGGCAACTTTGAAATCAACTTTTTATATATGTGTTCGGCAATGCTTTCCATGAGTCTTGCCTAATGTCTGAATGGGAAGAAGAAAAGTAAAATCATACATCCAATGTCCAGCAAGAAACACTAGCAAAGTAAAGTAACAAATTGACAAACATAAGTTTTCTTTTGATTTTTTTTTTCCTGGTGCAAATTCAAAGTAAAATGTGACACATGAACATGAACAACACGAATTAATTATGTCTTTATCAAGGTTTAGGGTTAATGGTAACAATTTAAAAAAAGAATCGTTGCGTTAAAATATGTTGTTTCAAACCTTTTATTATCTTTGTTTTTGGTTATGTATTATGCTTATGTTATTATTGTATTATTGTACTCTTGTTAACTAGAATACAAAATTAAAAGATAACTAAATTATTGAAATGAAAATAAAGAAAATATGTGTTGGGAATATCAAATTATTGAAGACATAAAGAAATTTTTAAAATATTTACCTACACCAAAAAATTTGATATTATTATTTTTGGAAGTAATAAAATCCATTTTATAGTTGAGAATTATGTAATGATTTTTTTAATAACTGTTACATGAGTTATTGAAGAGTATTTTTTGCATATTAATTAATACATTGCGACATTTAAACCTCAAAGATCATTTTTCACATAATAATGCATTTTGACAATAAAAATTAAGACGATTAAAAATATAGGATTCTTTTTTTATACAAACATAGTTTTATAAAGTCGGTTCACCTCAACCTTTGGAAACTATTATCCGCAAAAAGCAGGAAAAATAAATAAAGCATATTTTTAATTAAAAAAATTATAAATAAATTGATCAACTAAAAAATCAAACAAAGAGAAAGAGAAGATGTGACAATATGACTAAGAAAACAATTTATACATAGAAATAAAGTTAAATAGAAAAATAGATAAAAATTATGAGGAATGAAATGATAAATAATCAAGTATGGGTAATAAAAACTTTGACTTATTAATTAGGAGATAAATTAACGAATGTTATCATAAGGGGTATCTACAATGTCATCATAACGAATGTTATTAATTTAGTATATGAATTTTTGTATCAGAACTCTGCATATTTGGGCTGAATGCTGATTCAGTATTTGCTTTTATTTAGTCTCCCAGTTGGCATTGACAGGAGAGTGGCAGCCATTCTACTTGAATAATATGATTCCAGGAAGAAATATACAAATGAGGTTATGCACTTTGTTTGCATCACGCATTCAATTAGAATTTGATGTTGTATTAATTAAGAACTTTTAGACATCTGCCATTCTAATCTTTGGCCCTAAGATGAATTTCATAAAATGGTCATTGGATCCTGATTTATCAACTTAGTGCGTCCGATAGTTGAATTGTCCTATTTGGCTTTTGTTTTGTTTTGATGTGACAGTTGCAGTGGTTCTTCTATTAATTGTCTCTAAAATTGCACTTTTAATGGCTTGGCTCTGATCCTGGGTTAAGTTTTTGCTCTTAAGAGTAGAATATGTCATGTTTATTGCCTGTTGGAGTCATGCTTTATGGCTTGGCTTTTTGTCTTAGGGAAAGGAGTGCGAGATATAGAGTGCTGTTCAGGTCATATGTTTGAAAATCATATCACGCAAAATCAGGAGAAATATTCACTTAATTGGTTTTGATAGGAAGATAATTGATCAACATCAATATAGGCACTCTTATGGGGAGTAATCACTTAGTTTCATAACAGCTAAAAGAGCAACAGATGAAAAGCTTTTTGACTCTGTCCCCCTGAGACTTTTGTATTCGAATGTTTCTACCCATGTTTTGAGGGTTGAATTTGAATTAAATTATCCAAATTACTAAGTAATAAAAAGTCCATGCATGACTTGCAATGAAATCAAATAAAGAAATAACAAATTGTGTCTTAGGCATTCGAATAAACAAAGATAAAAATAATCAATAAATACTAAAAACTCAATTAGATTTTTGTATATATTATTTTTTGACAATATTTATATATTAATTTTTTGTACTTAACGTAGCATATAATATATACATTATGGTAGTGTGGTGTGAATAATTTTACAGCGACATTAAAAAATGACTACATAGTAGACTTGAAAAAAGCTGCCAAGACAGCAACTCTTACCAAATTGAATACAATTTTAATGAGTTGTTTTACGGAATGACATGCAATTTTTTTTTTCAAATGATTTATTTTCTTCGATAATAATTCACACTTATACTTTTTTATAATTATTTCATTTAAAGTTTTTTATGGAAATTATTTCGTTTAAAATTGTACACACAAAGTTGTATTACGTAACATTTTATGAAGATATGTGTTTTATTGTGTAATTTTTAGATTATTTGTGTTATTATATAGGGGGTTTAAAATATTATTATAATATAATTAAATTAAAAAACTATGAGGTAAATTTGAAAATTTTTTTTTAATAAATATTACGCGGATGAAGTTATATATCAATTCGTAAAGAATTTATAAATGGATATTATATATGCTTATGCTATAGTTTAATTTAAAAAATTTGTTATTATGGTAATAAAGGAGGTGGAGAAGGCAAGAAACCAAGAAGAATTTTTTCTTTTAACTATTATATTTCTACTTAAATGCTACAGGAAAATATCGTAAGTTAAATTTTAATGTTTATTATTTTTAGTGTGATTTTAATAAAATGTTATTAGAAGGCTATGCAAATGGGGAGAAAGAGGAAAATGAAATGAGTCTTTTAATAGAGAGGATCCAAAGTGAAATAGAATGAATTTTTTTCTTTAATTATTTGATTTTCATTTAAAAAATTTATAATAAAATCTTATAAAATCCATTACACTGTTAACTATTTTATGAAATATGGATTTATACATTTTTCTTTATTTTTTAAATTAGAAATTATCCGTTATTTCTTTCTTAAAAACAATTTTATTGTTTCATAGTTTACATCTATTATGTTATCTATTATATATAGAACCAAACACACACCCGTGCATAGCACGGGTCGAAAACACTAGTATATTATAAATTTAAAACAAATTTTTAGTTCAAGGTATTTTAAGAATGTCATAAGTAAAGACAAAGTGATAATAGATAATTGGGAGTGTCTAGCATAAGTAAATTAAAATTACTCTTTGTTTTAAAAAATATATTTTTCATCTTAGATTATATTTTATTTTACCTATTACTTTGGCAATTTAAAAAGCATTGATTAATTTTTTAATTAATTATTCATCTTTAGAGCAGTAATCGAGCGAATGGTTACTATAATCAAATGCAGTTATATTACTCTACACTTGACCTAGCTTTCTTAATTATTGGGCAATTTTTTAAAACCATAAATTGTTTGAAATAAAGGTTAAATTTTATATTATAATAATAATAACAACAACAACAACGACAACAACAATAATTGATTGAGCAGCCAAACTTTTTTAGTGATACTATAAAAATACACAATAATTTATAAATCATGTGGTTAATATAGAAAAATTTTATACTATTATCCTAATTGTATATTATGATATTATTAGATAAATTTGACTATAATAATAACTGAGTACTTTAATTTATATGCACTGACAGTATAAAATATTTTTATACTATCATCTAATAAAAATATAAAAAACTATCATATCATACATTTTAAATTTAAATTCATGTAACTATCCATGATAATGTGCTAGTTTCTTACATTCCTATTATTTTAGACTGCTAGTACATAAAAATTAAATTCATAATAATTGTGTAAAAATAAATACCTTTAATACATGGTAACACATACTCATAGATGACAATATAGAGAATATTCTAAAACTAAATCAATTGAATCCTAACATAATCCATAACTAAACTAAAATTATTGAAATTAAACGAAACAGTGCGAGAAGCACATCTAGCCAGAGGTGAATTGGCTGCATCTTCATAAGTCCTTACAAAAATTTAGTCGACCATAGTCCCAAAGTTTTTTTTTTTTTTAAACAAAGAAAATAGTTTTATAAATAAAACTGCTTAGAAGTTGTAAATTTTATTTAATGGTCATTTATTATTTTATATGAACATTAAATAATAATTAAGTGGAAAAAAAAGGCAAAACAAGAATAGAATCATAACATTAAAATAAAGTCAATTTTTTTATTTTTTATTTATTATTTAGAAAACTCACCCCGTTGAGATCTTAGAAACATGCAAGTTCCAAAGTTTGTATAAAATTAGCACTCTACTCCAACATATTCTTCAAAAGTAACTCTCAACTCCTTGAACTCAACTAAGCTTCAAAACTTTAAAAAAATTAACATTCCATTCCAAAACTTTCTCCAAAATAACATCCTGAGTTTAACTATAATTACTTCTTTAGTGAACTATTTTATGATATATTTTATTTGATAAATTTAAAATTGGATTAACAAAATAAAATGTAGAATATTTAACAAGAAGATTTGTCTTTTGCTGCAATTTTCTATTAAGTCTTTTGACAGCACTGAGGGAAAAAAGATTAATAAGATTTTTTTTATGAAAATAATAAGATTTGGACTGAGAAGAGAGAATAATAAATTATTCGGATAAATTATATATCTACAACTTTAGCATGATGCAGGTTAAAATTTATTTGATTAACAAATAAACAACTTCGATTTAATTTATGCAAATTGTGTTTGATTTCTTAATAGCTTTAATCTCCTCCACTATGGGTTGTCTCCACCTTTTAGTTTGTCTTTGGAAACTTCATCAAAATCTAAAGGCACGCTATCAACAAGAAGACAAAACAAATTAAAAGGTTAAGCTACATTATATAGTTTCTCAATACTTCTCATTTTTCTAGGCCTTTCACTACAGCTCTCTTCAAAAAATGATGATGCTTCATGTATGGGTGATGGAGGTGGAGTTTCCTCTTGAATAGATGTCAGGACCTCCTGATCTTCTTCTCGAAAATATGAAAAGAAATCATAATGGCTTTCTTCATTTGCTTTCCTTCTTCAAGTCGTTTCTTCATCAAACTTCACGTCACAACTCACAACAAGTTTGCCATTGCTTACGTTACACAACTTTTATCCTTTATATATGGATTTTGCATCATAGCTAATGAAAACATTCTTCACAAAGTTGATTGGGATGATTCATGGAGGCATTTCATTTACCATCTTCTTTTCTCCAAAAGCTTAGAGTGCATCAAAATTCAAGTGGTCAAATGGCATATACCAACACCATGCTTCATCTTTCACAATATTTAACAAGAACATTCTATTTCTTGTCATAGACACTGTAGTGATGAAATTAGCATTTTGAATTTTAATCCAAACCCAACAATATTTCAAGAGAATTTAAAATCCTTTCTCAACAAGTTGTCCCAACCTCAAAATATAATTTTTTAATTTTGATACACAGTAGGCATTTGTTACTAACTTGTGGCTATCATATTTAGAGAATTTAAAATGGTACAAGTTACTTGAATTTTCACTTTTGAGTGTCTCCAAATGAAACATTACCCTTCATCATTTTTTTTTTCATAAGTATAACGTGGCCCAAACATTTCCTCGACAAGAAAGCAACCAGAGTACGCATCAAAATAAAGTACGATAACAAAGAAGCAACAGAACCATAAAAAATAGAGCAAAGCAATTTTGACAACAGGATCGAAGACACCAAAACCAAAGTAGAGCATCTTCACAATTTCTCATCAAGTTCCAGAAGTTTTTCTTTGCAAAAGCACAAGGATTACTTGCTCCATTATCCAAGGACCATGGGATCCTGTCATCTTTTTCATCAATTTTGAGTGCCAATAATAAGATTGGCTCTTCACCTTCTTCTTTGACAACAAAATTGGCTCTTTTTTCAACACCATTAATATTATAACAACATTCCAAAGCATAATGGCCAATTTTATGACAACTGTAGCATTCAACGTGTGACTTGTTATATCTCCTCTCACTTGTTCTAGCATAGTATCCTCTTTCAGTAGTGACTCTTATTCAACGCCCCTGACTTGTCTCCTCCATCACCTTTCAATAAAACCTTATCCTTGAGAATTTACTCCAAAGGCTCATTTTGCCTTTTCAAAAATTTTTCTTCTTCAACTTGTATAACATCAAATAACCCATCAATGGTCATTGTGTTTAGGTCATTTGAGTTCTCAAAAAAGTCAAATTTTAGAGTAAGATTTTATCTTTCACATGATCATCTTCAACCTTTTTCTCTATACCTTCTCTTTTCATTCACATTAGCTAGCACCCTCAAATTATAATCCAAGAAAGATTTGGAGCAAAACTTCAAATGCACGACGTAGAATTTGAAGTTGCACCTTTTTCACTTTATCTTCACCTCGGAGAGATTTTTACAAAATTCCCCATGCTTCTTTCGTGACAAATACATTAGGCACCTTCTCGAATATCAAATTATCCAAACCTTGATAGATAAGAGACAAGGTGCACTCGGCCGTTTTCTTCAACTTTATATTTGCTCCCTTCCTCTTTGGAGACAAAGTAGCCTTATTATTTGGTTTATAATAACCGTTCTCTACAACATCCCAAGCATCATAGGATCCAAACAACGTCTTCATATGGCTAGACCAAGACTCATAGTTATCGTTTATACAACAAGGAAATTGAAATGGAAATATTCCATTATTTGTTGTCATCTCTCAAAATTCACAAACTTTGGTACCACTTTGTTAGAATGGAAGAGGAATATAGAAAGAGCCACACAAAATTTGAAGCAGATACTTTATTTCTATCTTACACAATAAACTCCAAGTTACATAGCATACTTATAAGAAAATTAGGAGAAACCCAACATATTCTATAACTCTCACAATTAAAAAAAAAAAAAACAAACCTCAACTTCTAACATAACTCGTAGCAACAACTTACACTATTTCCATAACCCCAACATTATTCTCTCTAATGACAAATAACTCATACTGATTCTCCATGACTAACAATAACCATCAAAAGCATCAAGATCTCCATTAACTTCAAATTATTACTAATATATTTTAATTTTATTCAACAACTCTTGTGGACGATGGCAACTCCGGATTCAACTTTTCAAGCATGTGTTCAGCGATGCTTTCCACGAGTGTTGCCTCATGTCTGAAATGGAAGAAGGAAAGAAAAATCATACATCTTGTCCAACAAGGAACACTAGCAAAATAAAGCAACAAATTGAGAAACACAAGTTCTCTTTTGATGTTTTAACAAATCCAAGGTAAAATGTGACACGCAAAGCTTGACACCATGAATTAATTATATCATGACCCTCACTTTACGAGGCATAAACTTTCTTTACCCTAAGCTTTAACAAAAATAATATTTGTTGCCCTAAAGTGATTTGTTTCTAACTTTTAAGTATTTATGTTTTTAATTATGTATTTGCACTTTATAAATGTAATACTTAAGTTACTATTTATTGTATTATTATTAACTATAAAAATCTTTAAAAAAAAAACAAATTATTGAAATTAAAAAAATATTTGTTGGGCATGTCAAATTATTGGGGACATAATGCAAAACTATTAAAATATTAATTACATGAAAGAAATTTATATTACTATTTCATAAAAGTAATAAAATCATATTTTTATAGTTGTAAATTGTGTCAATAATTTTCTTTAATATTTGTTGCTTGAGTTATTGAAGAGTTTTTTTTGTATATTAATTCATATATCACAAAATTTAAACTTCAGAAATCAGTTTTCACATAACAATGTATTTTGACAATAAAACTAAGAAGATTAAAAAATATGGGTTTCTATTTAAAATTTAAATATATATAATTTTAGTTCACCTAACCTTTGTGGACTATTATCCGCAAAAAATAGGAAAAATGAATAAAGCATATTTTACTTAAATAAATTATAAGTAAATTGATGAATTAAAAAATAAAAACAAAGACAAAGATAAGATATGACTATATGACTAAGAATACAATTTATAGTATTAACATTAAATAGAAAAATATATAAAAATATGAGAAATTAAATGATGAATAATATGGGTAATAAAAACTTTGACTAATAAATTAAAGAGATAAATCAATGAAAACTATTGTAAGGGGAATTTGCGTACATTTTTACTTTTTTGGGTCTATATACTGCATCTTATATAGTCTTAGCCAATTTTTTGTTTACTTTTTTTAAAATCCTTATTCCTCATTCTTAAATCATAGAATGCATCTGGCAAGGGCTGCCTTAGCTCGACCAAATCCGACTCAAATTTAAGTCTTACATATATAATTATATTAAAATTCAAAAAAGAGAATTTTGTTATCCAAACAATTCTACCGGCTCGAACAATATTAATATTGCCTAGTAGGAGAATACCTACTGTTTTGAAACCAAAAATAAAAAAAAATAAAATATCATATTATGTGTCTATTGACACTCTTAACTTAAACTTCTTCTTATAAAAAATTAATAACTTAATAACCATAGTTAATTTAGTTCACTGAACCTAAATCCAAAATTGGCCATGACATCTGCTTAATGTTCTCTCACTAATGTCTCTAATTGATCCTTTCAAATTTGATAATTTTAAAATTTATAGATTAGGTTATGATAAAGTTAGGTTCAAAAAGAGGTTCAAAGTTTCAGTGTTGGAGGAGCAGGAGCAGGAGTTCTCTCTGTTCAGCGATGGACTTCCGAGGGAGATGAACTGGAGATGGTTGAGGCAAATCTTTAGAGGGGTAGGGGAGGTAACTAATTTTATGTTTCCCACAAAATAGGCGTCTATATAACTGCAAGTGTGGTTTTGTTAGGTTTAATATGTTTGAGGAGGCTACAAGGGCTATCAACAACCTGAATGGTTTATGGATTGGAGGGAAGAGATTAATGGTATCGTTTGCTAGATATGGCAGGAAGGAAGCTGTATGGAATGATTCGGACACCATGGATCCTAGTAAAGAGGAACCTGTTGGGGGAGGGGGGAAATACATTACAAATGCAAGGGATGAGAGAAGCTTCAAAGAGGTGGTAGAAGGATGTCCTCAACTCCCTAAGTGTGATGGCTGAAGCAAGGGAAAATCGAGTGAAGTGAAAGCTGATATGGAAGTGGAGAGTAGCAGAAAGCGTGCTAACAAGAAGATCAAAGAGATGATGGGGAGACTGATGGGAGAGTTATTCAGCGTTCAAAGCTTAGATGAGATGAAACTTCTCCTTGGCACCTTGCTGGAGGGTTTGATCAGCGCCATTGAAGACAAGCTTACCTTCTGCAGGAAGGGAGAAGGAACATTGTGGAAGGTGGGAGAAGAGGCACAGAAAGGGGTGTTTTTGGAAGAAAAGATGGTGGAATCGATGTGCCACAGTGAAGGACCAACAATGTGGACCCCTATTAGTGAGTTTGAACTCCCTTGGTCAAACTCGCAGAGCAGAGCAGAAGTGGGCCCTTCTAAGTGGAGTGTGAAGGAAGCTTCCCTTCATCAAACGCTGGAACAAACAATCATACAAGGTGCAGTTATTGGGCGGGGGTGTGAGGATTTGGATCGCTGCCTTTCCTCGAGCAGTGGGCCATCTTGCCCCCCTGGATTTGAGCTCTCCACTGGTGCGAACGGTCACTCAAACAGAGCCTAGGTGACGAGGGACGAAATGGAATTTTTCTGGGTGTGATAGTTCCATGGAGGTTGAATGCGATGTGGAGCATTTTTCCAGTACTTCTCATCGTGATTCAGTAGAGTCAACGGGTATGGTTCAGCAATCTCCACTGTCTGTGATTGATCATGATATTCAGGGTGGTAAAGTCGAGATTCTGCTTCCTTTTGAAGAGGATTTAGTAGAAGTGCAGAATACGTGGAATGTCACAAAGGTCATGGGAATAAAGTCTAGTAATGAATTAGCGGTGTTAGATTACCTATCTAAAATTAAAGAGTGTCAAGACTTCACCCTCCCTCAAAAAAGGGGTCGCCGTAAGAAAATCGAAAGAGATCACTAGGCTTGGGGTTTTGTTCTTGGGGCGGGGCGTCTGGTTTGTTGTAGGTGTGATACCTTAGTGGGTATGTCCTAGGTGCTGGTGTTGTGTTTGGCCCTGCCTTTGTGTCTGGTAGTTGTGGTGGGGATCAGGAGGTGGTGTTTTTGTGTTTCTTTGGTCTCGTTTTGTGCCCACGTTTGTGTGGTCTTTGCCCTTTGGTGTGGGGTTTCCCGTGCGGGGCTTGGTTGGCTAGGGGTTTTGGTATCTGTTGTGTTTCTGGGTGCTGTTGTTTCGTCGTGTGCTTTCATGTTTTATTAGGTTTCTGTTTTGTTTTTTGTGGCTCCTCACCTCTGGTAAGTGGGAGCTCTTCTACTTATCAAAAAAAAGAAAAGTGGTTATGATAAATTTATACCTAATAAACCAAGAAAAAAAAAACAATTAGAAGTGAAAGATTTTATCGATAGAAAAAATTGAACTAAAAGAGGAAGGAAAAGTATGTAAAATAAAAACAAAGTTTAGTACGGCCTTCTTATGTGATTAAATTTATAATATGATGTTTTAATGAAATTAGAAGTTATAATATACCATATATAAAAAAAAAAGAAATTAGAAGTTACAATAGATATTTAATTTGACTTGGAATGAGGAATAAGGACACTTTTATTAGGAAATCCGAAAAGAAAAAAAAGTTTAGGTAAAACTGGAAAAAGTCATTTGCAGGTTTACAAAATTTTAAATAATTAACAAAGAGTGTAAATAAATTAATGAGGGTGTCAATTGTCTCAACATTACTTTTACTTTAACGTAATAATTTAGACGAGTTCAATTCAAGAATGAATAAAGAGAGTATCTGATAATAAATGAAAAAAAAGGTAACAGAAAATTCTAAGAACTAATGAAAAAGGATAATTTGATTCTGTATTCATTATAATTTACATTTTTAATTTTCTGACGAAAATGAAAAATGTATATTATTATTTTTCTTGACAGGAAAATTGTATATTGTTAATTACTATTAACTAAAGAAAAATACTATACATTATGAGCGAAATCTCTAGGAACATATTTAACGTTAAGTACATTGCATATGGAATTTTAATCTCTAGATAATGATTGTGAGTTATACGACCTTATCATTTTGTATTTATTTCAAAACCTTAAATTAAATAGTTTAAATAGATATTGCTTTATTAAATTTAACTGGCATAAAATATCTATTATGAATATTAACTTCTTCAACAATTACATAATTAATTATCATCTAAGTCGGAATCCTGAACTACCATAATATTTTGATAATATTTTAATCTTAATTATCATTAACTTTGTGCAAATGAATGCTATATCGCAAATAATTTGAGCAGAATAAATGGATGTAATGGTGAGAGAACTTACTGATCCTTGGAGTCCCAACCAGAATAACTAGCAACTTGCGTTAAGGCATCTCTCCATCTTTTAACCTTCTCACTGTCTTGTCCAAATCTCTCTTCATGTCTCCTAACAGCTTTCTCAAAGCTTCCTTTTTGACGTCTCACATCAGAAGGCTCCACACCATAGAATACTGGTACTACAGATAGCCCAAGGTTTTTGCTGCACTCAACAATCTTTTGGAGCTCATCCAAACACCAAGTGGAGGAAGCATAGTTTGGCGAGAGAATAATGATAGCAAAGATAGATTCTTCAATTGCTTTCAGAATTTCAACAGAAATCACTTCACCTCCCTCTAGGTCATTGTCATACCTGAAAGTTTTGATTCCCTTCATCTCCAGTGAGGCACATAGATGATCAGTGAAATTACGAGTGTCTACTCCCCTGAAACTCAAGAACACGTGAGAGGAAGAAGAGGCTTCACCTACAGCAGATGCCTTGTGTTCAAACTTTTTAAGTATGTATTCAGTGATGCTTTCCACTAGTGTTGCCTCATCATGTCTGAAATGGAAGAAGGAAAGAAAAATCATACATCTTGTTTGACGAGGAGCACAAGCAAAATAAAGCAACAAATTGAGAAGCACAAGTTCTCCTTTGATGTTTTTGCAAATCCAAGGTAAAATGTGACACACAAAGCTTGACACCATGAATTAATTATATCATGATCCTCACTTTACGAGGCATAAACTGCCTTTTCCCTAAGCTTTAAAAAAAAAATATTTGTTGCCCTAAAGTGATTTGTTTCTAACTTTTAAGTATTTATGTTTTAAGTTATGTATTTACAATTTATAAATGTAATACTTAAGTTATTATTCATTGTATTATTATTACTATAAAATCTATAAAAAAAAAAAACTAAATTATTGAAATTAAAAAAATATTTGTTGGGCATGTCAAATTATTGGGGACAAAATGAAAAATTATTAAAATATTGACTACATGAAAGAAATTTATATTACCACTTCATAAAAGTAATAAAATTATATTTTTATAATTGTAAATTGTGTCAATAATTTTCTTTAATATTTGTTGCTTGAGTTATTAAAGAGTTTTTTGTTTTCGTATATTAATTCATACATCACAAGATTTAAACTTCAGAAATCATTATTCGCATAACAATGCATTTTGACAATAAAATTAAGAAGATTAAAAAATATGGGTTTCCTTTTAAAATTTAAATATATATAATTTAGTTCACCTAACCTTTGAGGACTATTATCCGCAAAAAAAGAGGAAAAATGAATAAAGCATATTTTACTTAAATAAATTATAACTAAATTGATGAATTAAAAAATAAAAACAAAGACAAAGATAAGATATGACTATATGACTAAGAATAAAATTTATAGTATTAATATTAAATAGAAAAATATATAAAAAAATGAGAAATTAAATGATGAATAACATGGATAATAAAAACTTTGACAAATTAATTAAAGAGAGCAATTAATGAAAACTATTATAAGGGGCATCTGCGTACATTTCTACTTCTGAGTCTTTATGCTGCATATAGTCTTAGCTTATTTTTTGGTTTTTTTTTTTTTTAATATCCTTATTCCTCATTAACCTTAGATCATATCATATGTCTAGCAGGGCTGCAACTTAATTAGATCGGACTCAAGTTTGAGTCTTGGATATACAGCTTTATTAAAACTGAAAAGAGAGATTTTGTTGTCCAAGTGGTCCTATTAATCGGCTCGAGTGATATTAATATTGGCTGGTAGGAGGATACTTCTAGTTTTGACCCAAAAAAAAAAAAAAACTCATATTATCTAACTATTGTCACTCTTAACTTAAACTTCTTATTATAAACATTTAATAACTTAATAACCATAGTTAATTTAGTTCTTTTAACCTAAATCCAAAATTGGCCGTGCTCTAATTGATCCTTTGAAATTTAACTATTTTAAAATTTATAGATTAGGTTAGGATGAATTTATACCTAATAAATAAAAAAAATAGAAGTGAAATATTTTACAGATAGAAAAAATTGAGGTTTTTTATTTTTCATATGGGATTTGGGCAATATTTACCATAATATGACTCTTTTATAAAATTGAAAATTTCGACTTTAGTTTACACAGAAATCAGAAAATTTCGATTTCATTTATACAGAAATCGGATATTCCAATTTTATATTAAATTATATATATGTAAATTTTTTTCGATTCCCATATTTTGGTATATCTTTTAAACTATATCACATATCTTAGAAAAGAAGCCAAATATTGAATGCAAAAATAAAAAAGGAAGGAAAAGTATGTAAAATAAAAACAGAGTTTAGTATGGCCTTCTTATGTTATTAAATTTGTAATATGAAGTTTTAATGAAATTAGAAGTTATAATACCATATAAAAAAAAAAAATAGAAGTTACAATAGACATTTAATTTGACTTGGAATGAGGAATAAGGACACTTTTATTAGGAAATTTGAAAAAAAAAAAAAGTTAGGTAAAACTGGCAAAAGTCATTTGCAGTTTTACAAAATTTTAAGTAATTAACAAAGGGTGTAAATAAATTAATGAGGGTGTCAATTGTCTCAACATTACTTTTACTTTAATGTGATAATTTAGACGAGTTCAATTCAAGAATGAATAAAGAGAGTATCTGATAATAAATGCAAAAAAGACAACCGAAAATTCTAAGAACTAACGAAAAAGGATAATTTGATTCTCTATTCATTATAATTTACATTTTTAATTTTCTGATGAAATGAAAAATGTATATTATTATTTTTCTTGACGGGAAAATTGTATATTGTTACTATTAACTAAAGAAAAATACTATATATGATGAGCGAAATCTCTAGGAACATATTTAACCTTCAGTACATTGCATACGGAATTTTAATCTCTAGATAATGATTGTGAGTTATACGAGCTTACCATTTTGTATTTATTTCAAAGCTTTAAATTAAATAGTTTAAATAGATATTGCTTTATCAAATTTAACCAGATTTAGTTTTTCTGGCATAAAATATCTATTATCAATATTAACTTCTTCAACAATTACATAATTAATTATCATCTAAGTCGGAACCCTGAACTACGAAAATGTTTTGATAATATTTTAATCGTAATTATCATTAACTTTTTTTTCCCCAATTGTTTAGACTTACACGTTGTGTAAATGAATGCTATATGGCAAATAATCTGAGCAGAATAAATGGATGTAATGGTGAGAGAACTTACTGATCATTGAAGTGCCAACCAGAACAACTAGCAACATGTGCTAAGGCATCTCTCCATCCTTTAACCTTCTCACTGTCTTGTCCAAATCTCTCTTCATGTTTCCTGCAGGCTTCCTCAAAGCTTCCTTTTTGACGTCTCACATCGGAAGGCTCCACACCATAGAATACTGGCACTACAGATAGCCCAAGGTTTTTGCTGCACTCAACAATCTTTTGGAGCTCATCCAAACACCAAGTGGAGGAAGCATAGTTTGGCGAGAGAACAATGATGGCAAAGACAGATTCTTCAATTGCTTTCAGAAGTTCCACAGAAATCACTTCACCTCTCTCTAGGTTATTGTGATCTCTGAAAGTTGTGATTCCCTTCCTCGCCAGTGAGGCATATAGATGATCAGTGAAATTGCGAGTGTCTACTCCGCTAAAACTCAAGAACACGTGAGAGGAAGAAGAGGCTTCACCTACAGCAGATGCCATGTGTTCAAATATCTCTGCAGCGGATAACAGCTTTAATTGTGGTGTGTAATTTGAAGTCTGGTGCTTGTAGCAGTGCGGTGATCGTAGGGTCGTGGTTGGAGAGTATTAATAGGTGAAGAGTAAAGACCATATACGTGAGTGTGAATACAGGAAAGTGAGTGGAAGCTGCTTGGAACGTAGCTTGCTAGTGTGAAGGATTGGACTACGGACGATAGCGGGGACAATGAGAGAAAGAGAGATGATGATTGACGGCAATTTTCAATATGGCAGACTGGGAAAAGGGTGGAGATGGGAATCTTTAGTGTAATTGGTTTGTTGACTTAGTAGTTTCCAATTTCAGTAACCATCTTCATAATTTTCTGTTTAAGTAAAGTTCATCAATAACATTATTTATATATTTACACCTTAAGTAACGTTGTCTTGTCTTGTCTTGTCTTGTCTTTTCCTTATTTTTTTTTTTCCCTTTAAAGTGTGTTTCATTTTTGGAGAAGTTTCGAAGGTATAGACGGGATTGTGGGAGAGATTTATCAAATATAGCAATGAAGCAAACGGACAATACCCATGAGAAGAGTAAATTAGAGATCTATGTCGGATGAGGGAGATGATAGCTTCTCATTTAACAATTGTGCTTGGACGGCAAGGTAAAGACATGATGAAGAGCAAAGCACGAAAACAAAAATATTATTTATGCTCAATTTTAAAACTTATTTTAAGGGATATAATATGATATTTTTTAATTATTACTCGAGAAAAAAGTGAGACTTGCTCCTAATTAATAATTAAGAGATATTTAATATCCCTTAAAATAAATTTTAAAATTGAGTATAAATAACACTATATATATATAAAAATATTTTTTGTATGAAAAAGTGTGGAAAGTTGGTAGTTACTTTATTAGTTTGAAGTAAGGGAGATTAAATATCATGTATATAATGATAGAAAAAAGAAGACCACGCAACAATGATGTGGTCTTCGTGTAGGGCCATGCGAGAGAAGATAAGTAGCCTTCAATCACCATTTTTTTTCTTTTTTTTCTTCCCCAAATTACTCATTAGTCTTTGTACGGGCTATTTAAAGTGCACCCTTATCAAATAAGGTGTATCATATATCTTCATTTAACAACATTTACAAATTGTGGCTAAATACATTTCGCCACATTTAGAAAAGTGTGGTTAAATAATAGTTGTAACCACACTTTGTTGAATGTGGCCAAATAATATTATTTAATCACACTTCAATGTTCAAAAGTGTGGTTAAATAAAAGTACGTGATACACCTTACTTAACATGGTATGCCATAGCATCCTCCTTATTGTATGCTTAAACTAAATATCTCTTTTGTTTATGTGTTTGGCTGCTGTTGGGTTCGTTGCAGAAGAAATTTTCACAATATAAAAGATGAGGGGAATTTTTAAGACTTATTTTAAGGGATATAATAAGAAATCTTTAATCATTAATTGAGAAAAAAGTGAAACTTACTCCTAATTAATAATTAAGAAATAATTTAATATATCACTAAAAATAAATTCTAAAATTAAGTATTAATAACACTACTCATTTATGAAATTTTTTGCATGAAAGATGTGAAATTTGGTAGCTACTTTACTAGTTTGAGATAAATGAAAATAAATATCAAGTATATAATAATAGAAAAAAAGAAGACCATGCAACAACGATGTGGTCTTCGAGTGGAGGCTATGGAAAAGAAGATAATTAGCCCTCAATCACCATTTTCTTTCTTTTCTTTTCTTCAAATTATTCAATAGTCATGTAGGGCTGTCTAAAGAGCACCCTTGTCAAATGAGGTGCATCGTGTATCTTCATTTTAACAACATTTACAAAGTGTGGCTAAATACATTTGTAGTTAAATAATAGTTGTAACCACACTTTATTGAATGTGACTAAATGTATTCAGCTACTATTTAATCACACTTCAATGTTCAAAAGTGTGGTTAAATAAAAGTACGTGATGCAACATACTTAACATCGTATACCACATGTAACACCCAAGTTGATAGTGCATGAATTATGATACTTTGTCCTGTTGGACCTCACAAAAGCTCTAAGTTTGGATGCTATGCCTTCTTCCTTGGAAGGCTATATGATTAGGACATTTTTAAGGGATCAAAAGTCCCAGTGATTGTTCCTTAGATATCAAAGAATTGAAGAAGGATTTTTAATGAATTTTAGAAAGTCACTGACCCTTTCACTTTTAGCCCGAAAGTTTAAGAAAATACGAGTCTCCGGAACTTTGTAATAGAATCCAAAAGTTGGATTTTGATTCTTAAGGAGTTTGATTTTTCCAATATTTTTATTAGATTCAAATGAGGAGTGTTCTCTTATTTACATTTATATTTTAAAGTTAATGGAGAGTAAATAAGTGTATGATGATATTTAGAGGTGTAGATAGAAAAATAAAAAATAAAAAAGAGGATTGGGCGTCTAGGCACTGGCTGCACTGCAAAAAAAGGAGTTTCAGTCAAGTGGGCACCCAAGCGGCCACGTCGAGGCGCCCAAGCGCCCACTAGACGGAAATAAAGAAAGGGTCTCGACCATTCTCCACCTTTTTCACCCAAATCTCTCTTCTTCCTCTTTCATCCTTCTTCTTTCTCCATGGAATCTATACTTTCTTCATCAAATTTCACTCAAATCGACCACCAAATTCATGTAATCCTCCTCATCATCATCATCTTAGTTTGGAAATTCTCTCTTGGAGTTCTTTCTCTTCTCCTTTTTAGAAAGAGAAAATCATGGTGGGGGAGACCCATGACTCTCCTCGTACTCCATCGCCTTCCTCCACTCTCTAAGATAATTCTTGAGCTTAACCCTCTTTATTAGACCATAGATTAGCTAGTTTTTCCATGAATTCCATGTTTAAGTTTATGAAGAGAGGGTTAGGGTTCTAGAAATTGGGGGTTTTTGCCCCTATGAGGCTAATCCTAATAAATTCTTACAATAGTTAAGTAGTGGAAGTCTAATATATGTATTTGTCATGATAGAGACTCTCTGGAATCCTCTGGTGGCTCCAAGGCTTTGTAGAGCTAGAGCTCCTTCCCTTCTAAGCCTGAATTATGAGTTGATGATTCATCTATAGCTAGCTAGTTTTAAGTATATGCATGATTTTATAAATATTAAGTTTATGCTTTGAGTTATTAAATTTTAAAGAAAGTGAAATAGCATTTTAATGTGTGACCTTATTGAATTCTTGAAAAACAAAGTGTAATACTCCTTTGTATTTATTTATATATATGTGTGAGATAAGCTAATCTGGAAATTAATTTTCGATACTTGAATAATTGGATAGAAGAACATAGTTTTTAATTACTAGAATTTTAAGGAATTACGAATTTTATCCTGTGATTATATTGAGAACTGCTAAGTTCTAATTTTCTAAGAGTTTAAGCAATGTAATTTATTTCAGCTGTACCATGTTAGAAAAGTTTATGTTCATTACATAAAAGAGTTTACTTAAGTGATGTTGTAAAGCTAGTTTGAAATTATAAAAGTTTTAAAGAAAGGAAATGTGTTTCAAAGAAAATTTAAGTCAAGAGCTCACATAAGGCATGACAAAGACCCAGTAAGTGTGAGTGCTTTCTTAAAAGGAGGAAACTGTTGTAGAAATTATTTACTAATGGCAGCAGTGTTAGCCTTAGTGCACTTTGAATAACCCAACTAGCAATTGCACAGCACCATGAATTTGCACAGCACCAATTGCAGATTGTCATGGACTGAATTTAAGCAAAGATAAATGGTAGTCACCATAGCAAAACTTGAAACTTGAAAACCACCTTGAAGCCCAACTTCACAACATGATTAGCCACCAAAACAAGTTCTAAACTTTCTTGTACTAAAGATATTTTCTGCATGTGACACTGCTTCTAACTTGCCTACCTATGCAGCATCTTCCTGGCCAACTTTGTTAGCATCATTGAAGCAAGGATGTTATTGTCAAGGACCAACTATAACAGCTCCAAATATATTTAACTTCTATTGTATTAACTTATTTTTCCAATCTTCAAGACTTTGTTACATATCAAACGGCACCCACATCTCACTATTTTCAATGAATGACAGCAACAACATTTTAATGCAAATTCAATTCACTCAAGAAATCATCTTCAAGAATTCTGCCGTTGATTGATCAATGGACACATAGAGGATGTAAATGTGAGAATAGCATGGCTCCATATAAACATCTTGCCCCTAGGTCCAAACAAAAATAACAGTCAATTTCGGGGCTAGACAACTCAGGTGGGTCAGCATGACTCACTAAAAGGAAACACAAAGCAAATCTCACCCATTCATCTAGAAGTACATATTGGGGTTTGGTACTTTTGCCTAGGAAACACATTTTTGAGGGACAGATCATGATGGAATTTTATAACCTGTGACAAGCATGTCAAATCTTGCACTGGGAAGAAAATTTCCCTGTAATACAATTGTAATGTTGAATTAGTAACAAAAATGGGAGATTATGTCACACCCTCCTCCAACACATACACATGCAGTTTTGTACTGTGAGAATAATAAACCCAAAGGCTTACATTTTGTTACAAAGTTAATCTTACAGTTACAGCTCAGATTCTATTTGTGTCACAGTTTATGCTTTGATTGGCTTGTTGTATTACTCAGAAAATACTAAGAATTTCTCTGTATTTATCAATAAAGCTAGGATACATACCTCCATAATGCTCATCATTTGTTGAAGTAAGGGCAATTGAATAGGTGATGCAAAAAGACTGCATGGCTTTGATGGACTCGAATTTGGAAGTTTGCAGTGAATCACAATTGCCCGCGTCTCATTGTATTATACTTGATGGAAAATCTAGCGACAACAGAAGCTTTTTGTACAAATTTAGATGAAGAAATTCTAGCTTCGGAAGTTTAGAAATGCTTCCAATATGCTAACAAAAATTGTTACCCGTTAGATCCAAAGAATTCAATGTCAAATAAGTGACAAAAACAATAAAGGATTAGTACATCAAAATGATTACAGTAACTTACATTTATATAACTCACAGTGTAGACTCGAGACAGTTGGTGGCATTCTGAATTCAGCGGGAGCTAGTGGACTCCCAAACAACTAGTTGAAGAGAAGAGAGAAATTCACAGACTTGGACATTGGCCCTTTGCACCAAGAATAATACTTTAAGATTATCTAGACAGAAGACAAACGAAGGTAGTTCTTCAATTGCTGTTTCATTGGCATGAAGTTCCTCCAAACACTTGATCTCCTTTAATCCCTCCCGAAATCTGCAGAGCTTTCAGCACCAGAAATATCCAGAATTCTGTAGGGATTCAACCCATGAATAGTATTTGGAAGGCAAACAAGACTTCTGCGAAGCAGACTTTTGCAAAGCTTTAAGCTTAAAAAATCATGCCCAGCTAGGCATCCAAGTTAGGAGGGTAGTTTTCCTATGGTTGTTCCCTTTAAAGAGAGCATCCATAGATGTTCCATACATTCCCCAAAGTCTGGATGTGTTTTGAATTTAGAGCAACCAGCAAGAATTAACTTCTTTAAGGAACTCATATCCAACTTACGTGGAATTGCTTTAAGACTTTTGCAATCTTCCAAATTCAATAGAACAACTTTCTTGTGGTGTACAAGGATGGATGAACCTCACTTAGGTTTGCACAGCCTTTAAAAACCAATGTTTCAAGATTTGGAACCCGAGGAAAATTAGGTAAGTGTTTTTGTTTCTTCGAAAAACTCATATCTAGGTGCTCCAGCATTTCCAGAAACTGATCAAGATTGTAAAATGGGAAAATTTTATTAGCTTTAAGGTATTGTGATAAAATTGAATAGAGCTCTTGGTGAAATGGTCCTACCTTTCATCCTTGCCAAGATTGTTCAATTTTGCTCTGAGACAATTTGATGTTGACAACTTCATCCACTTGATTTTTAAGTGGCAAAAATTTCCAAGGACACCGTCTTCGGTGAAGAACTTTTAGTGAGCTAGGAAGGGAGCTGAGGCCATGGGAAAGCTGCATGTCACATAGCCCGAGAGATTTTTGTTGACTTGTCTTTGAGAATGCCTCAGTGCAGTGTGCTTCATATGGTTGAAGTAAGTTCAGAACTATATTGTCAATTGCTTCAGTTCCTTAACAAACCAGAATGATAAATAACATAGTCTTCCAGAATCAGGTAAAATTCAAACTTAAGGAAACAAAATATGGAATGAACTGTTCAATTTGTATCTTTATACCATATATATTTCATCCAACACCAATCATCTAGTAGTGACAGAAAAGTTGGCACCTACCTTATTTTTTGTCAACATGTGATGTTCTATTGAGACCATATCTTGCTAAGTCTGCAAAGATCTTTCAGAGATTCTTGGAATACAACATTCCTGCACATTTCTTGAAGCCAACCATGTACCTCCAATTTATTACTTAGTCAATCTACAGTTACAAAAGATCTTTTAATCAAAATTTCGGTTGCAATTTCGGTTACAATTCTAGGACAATAACTGCAACTGTCTAATAGATCTATTACTTTATCCTTATTTATTCATTCGAAGAAACAAGTGATATCAATAAAATATTCATTTCGTGGATCTGTTAATGCTTTTACATAAAAACATTACAAAATTTTGACAAACAAGTGAAATAAAGATTAATGAAATCCTTAGACATGCAAAAGTGAAGTCTATATTCATTGTCATGCTTCTTCTGCATTAATAAAGTTTATCTTCCAGGTCTAGGTCTTCCAACACTATTCATCAAATGCTGGGCACGACCCTAGTGCATTAATAACAAGTAAGAACGAGAAATATGATCATTAAGTATGTCTAGTGCTATGATTATAATTTACATCAGGAAAAATCAAATTGGACATACCGCAGCATAGTGCTATAAGCCCTCGACAAACAAAGATCATAACAGAATAGATCAAAGTGAACCTGTAAATCTCACTAGAAAAATAAACTGTGAGCAAAAGTGTATCCTTTCAAAAATGGCGCTTGGATAAGTGGTGACAAAACTATCAGATGTCACCATTTACTTATACTATTGTCAATGATGTAAAACGTTAATACTCAAACCTTTGTGTCTGGTTATTAGTATATTTACACACAAACAGAATTGATTAGTTTATTAATAGATTCAATTGGTCTCACTTAGATAGTTTCGTAAAGATCAAATTTATACCACACCAAGAGACAGATAGTTACGGATTGACACTAACCAAGATGGATAGATCCAAAGAATAGAATTGATTACCCACTTTCGAGGACAAATTGAAGTGCTGAAACTTGAAAACTGGTCTGAAGCACAGCTTAACAAGATAACTGTTCAAAGGAGTGTCAAATTTTCATATGCACAATATCCTGTCTGCATCTGAGACCACATCTAAGTCTACATGTGCTTCTCCTCCATGTTATCCAATCATATCAGCTTCAAATATCTGACTCATATATATCCATTTCCTCAATGCTTTTTTTCAAGTCCAACACTTTTTGTCTTTCTTTCTTGGGTCTTTCAGTTCCGCTGTTGTTTAAATCTTCAATATCTTCAACACGCACCCAACGGGCTGCAGACTTCAATATTTTGATGTCCGTAGATTCCTCATCGCCAGCAAGATCATCGTCAGAAAGATTATCATCAGAAAGAGCATCTTGACGAAAGCGGCAATTTTTATTTGACAGCTCAAAGCAATTGTCTCCATGAAATTCATCACTGAGATAATCATTGGTCAAGCAGAGAATGCAAAGGTGATAACCTGATATGATGCAATATGAATTGCAACTGGCGATGAATTTATTACCGTTGTGAAACAAACTCAATTGAATTGACTTCAAACCCGACATATGGAATAGGAAACATAAAGCAATACCCATCCTTTCTTTTCGAGGGCAGTTACGTGGGTTTGGGAGTGATACACGGTTACCATCTTGTCGATGCTCAAACCAAGTTGGAATTTCTTTCCCTGAGATCGTCATTCGAAAGATCCGAGCTCGATCTCGGCTGCTAGGTGATTTAAAGACATTGCACACTGTTGATAAAATATTGGATTCAGACGTATGCAGTGAATCACAACTGCTCGCTTCCAATGCTCTTATACTTGATGGAAGCTCTGGCAAAAACTGAAGCCTTTTGCACCTCCATAGGCTAAGAAATCTAAGCTTGGGTAATTTGTGAATACTTATTGGCACGCTGATAAAATTATTCCTGCTTAGATTCAAATTCATCAATGATGGGAAGTAGCAAGAATCATGAGGGAATGATCCTTCAGTTAGTCCACAGTCAGTCAAGACTAGAGTTCTCAGCAAGGGTAGCCTTGAGACAGAAGGTGGCAATCCACGGAGGCTAAGGCAGCACTCAACATTCAGTGCTTTAAGGGACTTCAATTCATCAAAGGCATCAGGAAGGGAAACAAGGTGAAAGCAAAACGGTAAGTACAAATGTTCTAGGCCAACTAAACATCCAAGTGACATGGGTAATTCCCTTATGCCCGTGCCGCGCAAAGAAAGCTTTGACAAATTTTTCATGCATTCCCCAAATTCTGGGGGATTTTCAAAGTTACCGCAATCGGCAATAATTAACTCCGTTAAGGAACGCATCTCCAATTTACCTGGAAGAGTTTTAAGCTTTTCACAGAAAGTTAATTCCACTAGAACAAGTTTCTTGTGCTCTAACAGGGACGGGTGAACCTCTGTTAGGCTATAACAATAGTTAAGAATAAGTGTTTCAAGATTGGGTACTCTAGTGAGATCAGGTGTTTGCTTTAAATCGTATGAATTACTCAAATCCAGATACTTCAGCTTTGCTAGAAACTGATCAAAATAGAGAAACATTAAAACATTATTATCTCTTATAAGGTCATTATAATAAAATTTAATAGAGCTCTTGACAGAAAGATCCTACCTTGTTTCCATGCCAGAGTTGTTTAGTATCACTAATTGGTAGTTTTATTTCGGTAACTTCACATGCTTGATCTGTTAGGGGCAGAGTTTCCAAAGAACAACATGCCGAGTGAAAAACTTTTAATGATCTAGGAAGGTAGTTGAGCCCAAAGGGAAGTCCCTCGTCTTCTAATATGAGAAGCTTTAACTGATTTATCTTTGAAAAGGCTTCGGGGCTCCAACGACTTGCATCATATTTACATCTTAGAACTATACCTCGAATTTTTTCAGTCCCCTTTAAAAAGCCAACATGAGAAATAACGTTATTTTACAAAATGAGGTACCTAGAACAAAAACTTCAGGAAACAAAACATTTATACAATTAAGGAAACAAAACATTGAATACATTATTTAGTTTGTTCCTTAATATTATATTCATTTCATATAACACCGAACATCTCATAGCTATAAAATAAATTGGCACTTACCATATTATTTGTCAATACTTGATCAAAGTCATCTATAGACCACAACCTACTGCGTTTGCCAGGATTATTTGAAGATTCTTCATATACAATCTGCCTGCCCATTTCTTGAAGTAAATCATGCATTTCCAACCCGTTAGATTGATCTATAGTTAGCAAAGATTTCTCAATCAAAGTAACAATTCCAGTTCCAATTTCACTTCCAATTCCTTTGCAATAATCACACATTTTTAATATCCGTGTTACTTTATCTTTGTTCTCTCCTTTGAAGAAACAGGCAATATCTAGAAAAATATTCTGCTCTACTAACGTTAAATGGTTATAACTTATTCTCAATGCCTTAGAAATTTCAGGAGCTGGTGGACCGCTCCTTATTTCATTAACAGTGAGATGCCAAAAATCTTCTTTTCTTCCACATAGATAGGAGCCCAATACCTCAATTGCCAATGGAAGACCTTTAGTATAATTGACCATTACTTTAGACAACTCTAAATACCCTTCTTTGGGTTCGGGTTGTCTAAAGGATTTTAAACAAAAGAGTTGACTGGCTTCTTCATTGTCTAACTCTTCAACCTCATAGGTTTCATGCACCCCATGTACATTTAGCAAGTGTTTATCTCTAGTTGTAATTATTATTCTGCTTCCCACACCAAACCATTCTTCATTCTCAGCCAAATTCTCCAACTGCTTTACCTCACTTACATCATCAAGGACAATAAGAACCTTCTTATTGCATAAAGAGGTTTTTATTATGTTTTTTCCATCTTCTATATCATCAATATCACTAGTACTCATATGCAGACAAGAAAGAAGTCTTTTTTGTAAGTGAACAAGATCATTTTTCTCATGCAACTCTCTAACATTCCTCATAAAGCAGCAAAATTTGAATTCACCTCGGATGGCTTCATAAACTGCTCTAGCAATAGTTGTTTTACCTATGCCACCCATGCCCCATATGCCTATAAAGCGAACATTATTCAACCGAACACCTGGAATACCTATGAGTTTAATCACTTCCGCCGCCCTTGAAGCAATTCCAACACGATTCTTTGTGCAAGATGGCAACTTCGGAATCAACTTTTTATATAGGTCTTCAGCAATGCTTTCCACGAGCCTTGCCTCATGCCTAAAAGGGGAGAAGAAAGAAAAATTCATACATCTAGTCCAGCAAGAAACATTAGTAAAATAAATCAACAAATTGAGAAACACAATTTCTCTTTTGAGATTTTCTTTCTTTTTGCAATCCAAGGGTAAAATGTGAAACAAACATTAACAACATGAATTAATTATATCTTTATTAGAGTGTAGGGTTTAAGGTTTAACACCATTAATTCTTTGCAAATCCAAAGAATTGTTGCGTTAAAATGTTTCGTTTCAATCTTTTTATAATGTATGTTTTTAGTTACCTATTTATACTTTATAAGTATAATGCTTATGTTAGTACTATATTATTGCATATTGTACTATTATTAACTAGGATATAAAATCTTAAAAATAACTAAATTATTGAAATGAGACAAAAGAACGTGTTGGGCAAATCAAATTATTGAGGAGGCAAAAATTTTTTAAAATATTTGCGTACACGAAAGAAAATGATATTAGTATTTCTAGAAGTAATAAAAATCTATTTTATAGTTGAGAATTGTGTCAATAATTTTTTATAACTGTTAATTGAGTTATTGAAGAGGATTTTTGTATATTAGTTAATATATTGCAAAATTTAAACTTCGAAAATCATTTTCCACAGAACAATGCATTTTGACAATAACATTAAGAAGATTAAAAAATAGAGCATTCTTTTTTTTTTTAATTTAAATATAATTTTATAAAGTTGGTTCACCTAAACCTTGGGAATTACTATCCGCAAAAGGTAGGAAAAATAAATCAAGCATATTTTTAATTAAATAAATTATAAGCAAATTGATGACCTGAAAAATAAAACAAAGAGAAAATAGAAGATATGACTATATGACTAAGAAAACAATTTACAATAATAAATTAAATAGAGAGAAGGATTAAAAAAAATGAGAAATTAAATGATAAATTAACCAAGTATGGGTAATAAAAACTTTGACTTATTAATTAAATAGATAAGTTAATGAAAAATATTATAAGGGGCATCTTTGCTACTCCTTTGAGTCTATATATTGCATCTTATATATTAATTCTTATCTAATTTTTATTTAGTTTCACTCTTAAATTATATTGTGTCTATTGTCATTATCAATTTAAACTTCTTAATATAAAAATTTTATAACTTAATAACCATAATTGGTTTAGTTCTCTTAACCTAAATCGAAAATAGGCCGTGATATCTTCTTTACTTTCTCTCACTAATATCTTTATTTGATCCTTTGAATTTTTTTTTAAAATTAGTAGATTAGATTAAGGTGAAAGTATATCCCTATAAAACAATAAAAATAAACAATTAGAAGCGGAAGATTTTACATATAGAAAAAATTGAAAGCAGAGAAAAAAGTGGAATGGAAAGTATGTAAAATTTAGGGTGTTCAGAGGTTTCTCTTCCTATTCGATACTTGTGCATACCCTTGGGGGCAAACCCAAATCTAGTAAGGACTTGACAACTTGTGTTAAACAAAATTAGAAAGAGATTAAGTGGGTGGAAGGTTAATGTTTTATCTAAAGCTGGTAGAATAGTGTTAATTAAATCGGTTTTGAACAACTTACCTACATACTACTTGGGGTTGTTTAGGATGGCAAAAGCTGTAGCCAATGAGATAATTTCTATGCAAAGGCGATTTTTTTGGGGAAAAGTGAAGGCAACCAATTCCATCCCTTGGTGAAATGGAAGCTAATTCAACTGCCAAAGAAATAGGAGGCTTGGGCATGGGAAATATGGTAATTAAAAATGCGGTAATGTTGTTTAAATGGTGGTGGCGGTTCTTCGAAGGAAATAATTCATTATGGAAGAGGGTTATGTACTCTTGCAATAATATGGTATTGGATCAACCTAGAGATGGCAAAAAAAACCCATTAAAGCAGGTACTTGCGGGGATTACTCGGATTGGGGATGGGGACAGGGACAAGTTTGGTTTCTGCGGGATGGGGGGATGTCCCTATTTAGCTGATGGGGGCGGCGGCGGCGGTGGCAGGGGTGGGGGATGAGGTCCTCACCCCATGGAGACTCGCAAAGTCCTTATTTAAATATGAAATTACACAAATATCCTAATATATATATAAAAGCATGTCTTACAATAACTAAATATATGATTTTGCTACCTATGTTTCTCTTTGACTTGTACACTTATTAGGAAATTTACTAATTGAGTTTGGAATTTGGTTATTTGAATTTGTAATTTAAATATTTATAATTTGTGATTTGAATATTTCTATTATCTTTTAATGGATTTGTAATTATGTATTTTTTTAATTTAAATATTGGATAATAATATGAATTATGAATATTTATGGATATTTTATTATACTTAAGAGTATTTTCTTTAGATTTTTATCTTTTTTTATCTTTTTTATTTTTATAGAAACCCATGGATATCCGTGGGGATCTGAATCCCCGCAGGGAATGGGGAATGGGATGGGGACAAGCACGAGGGACAAAATCCTATATAGAGACAGGGGACGGGGGGCATATCCCCGCCCTCATGGGTATCCATTGCCATCCCAAGATCAACCAATTGGGGAACAATTAAATGCAAAAGGTGTTGGACCATGGCGGGCCATTTGTAATGTATAGAAGCTGAATAAGGAGGTGGAGCAAGTTTGTAGAAACGAAATAAGAATTGACGTGGGTAATGGCGAAGCAACTCGGCTGTGGGAGGATCTATGGTTTGGTAATTCGACTTTGAAAACTAAGTTTCCTAGGTTGTACTCTATATCTCTATAGCAGCATATGAAGATTAAAAACTATGGAGTGTGGGATAGGTTGACATGGTGCTGGAATTTACTATGGAAAAGAGAGCTCTTTCATTGGGAAAATGAATCGGTGACCTATTCGTAGATTTTGCTAGACTAGGCTCAATTAAATAGGGACCAATTTGATAGGAATATTTGGTGTTTCTAAAATGTTTGGTGTTTCACAACGAAATCTTTTCTGAAGCAATTTTAAAGTTGTAGAATGTGGGGGACAAATCCTTTAAATTTACTACAAAGGTTTGGTGCAAAATGGCCCCTCCAAAGGTTGAATTACTAGTTTGATTCTTGGTATTGGGCAAACTAAATATCAAGGATAGGCTAGTTAGCTTGAATATAATTCCTAGCAACGAAGCTACTTGAGCTTTATGTGACGAATATTTGGAGAATATTGGTCATTTGTTTTTCTCATATAACTATTCTTGAAAACTTTGGTACTTCTGCCTTAATAAGTGGAAAATCAACTGGGTAATGTTAGTGGAGCCAAGGAATGCCTTTGAATCATGGTTAGAGGTGAATTTGACGAAGAATCAAAGAAAGAAATGGTGTGTACGTTTTTTCAGTGTGGTTTGGTCTGTGTGAGAAGCGCAAAACAAAATAATCTTTCAAAGGGAGGCTTTTCCTATTGACAAGTGCATGGCATTGCTATGGCATAGGTGGCAAGTTTGGACAAATGAAAGGTGTTGAAGTATCTGGCTGATGGAGTCCATGCGTGATTTGGGTGTTAACAAAATGCCTCAAACAGTTATGTTTATGCAGCAAATAGGGAGGGTCATTTTAGATAATATTTGGCTATAAAGAAATGTTGAAGGGACTCACTTTTTGTGGGATACCGTACTGACTCACCATTCATACACCATTAGATGGGGTGTGGATCACTTACATAGGGTTCACACCCCATTTAATGGTGGATCAGTGATAGTTGGCATAATATCTCATAAGAAGTGAGTCCCTCTATCACTTCTCTTGGCTGTAATAGGTGGCATGCGATTGGTGTTATATTTACTTCTTTACTTTTTCGGTTCTTGTTTTATGCTTTGTTCTTGGTGTTAGTTGCTTTACTATAAGTGCTGCCTCTACTTTTGAGGTTTACCTTCTATCCTTATACCAAAAAAAAAAAACATGTAAAATTAAAAAGAAAAACAAAAACAAAAACGTTAAAAGAGAGGTTAGTGTGGCCCTTTTAGGTTAAGAGAACCAAGGGGTTATATATATATATATGAAAACAAGAGGTTTTTTTATGTTTTTTAATTTATAATAAGAAGTTTTAATGAAATTAGGAGTTATAATAGACATTTAATTTGACTAGGAATGAGGAATGAGGAATTAGGGCATTTTAATTAGGATATTTGGAAACAAAAAAGTTCAAGCGAAGTAAAAGTGGCAAAAGTCATTTGCAATCTTACAAAATTTTAAAAACAAATTAATGAGGGTGTCAATTGTCTTGACATTACTTTTGTTTTAATCTAATAAATTAGATGAGTTCATTTCAACTTTCAAGTGTGAATAAAGAGAATATCTGATAATTTACGGAAAAAAAACAATATACAGTAAATTCTAAGAATTAATGAGAAAAAAGAAAATTTAATTCTCTATTCATTATAATTTACATTTTAAACTATTTTCCGATGAAATAGGAAAATGTATATTATTATTTTTTTAACTAAAGAAAAATACTATATATATTCACAATCTCTAGTAATATATTTAATCTTCAGTACATTGCACAAGAATTTTTAATCTCTAAGGTAATTGCCAATAATATAAATTATCACTTAGAAATATTATCACCTTTTAAATTCCTGATAATGTTAAATGCAGTATTTGATATGAATATGTGATTTAAGTGATAATTCATATTACCTTGTTTAGTATATCAGAAAGATTACTTTGTAATATATGTCTTAAATTAATATAATAATAATAACAATAATAAATAGTTAATTATTATTATTATTATTATTAATTAATTAATTAATAAGAAAAAGAAAATTTAATTATTAATTATAATTATAATAGTTAATTTTATTAATAATTATTATTAAAAAATAATTAATAATATTAATAATTATTATCATCTAATAATGATTAATATTATTTTTAATAATGATTACTTAATAATAATTAATTATTAATATAATTAATAATTAATCACAATAATAAATATAATTAATTTTAATAATAATAATAATAATTCATTATAATAATTATTAATAATAATTACAATAATTAATAATAACATTAATTTTTATAATAATAAATAATTATTATTTATTGATAATAATAATATTATTATTAATTAACATTATTTTTAATAATAACAATATCAACAACAACAACAATAATATTAATAATGATGATGATGATGATAATAATAATAATAATAATAATAATAGAATTGTCATATTTATGATAATTCACATTACCATCCCGATTATTACGTTAATAATAATCTACATTACCTTAAAAATTTGAATTGTCGGCAACGTTATCCAACTAAATAAGATAATATTGTGGATTTAAACAATTTTATCAAATATTGTAAGTAATCCAAATAGATTATCTCATACCAAATGCTAACTAAATACTGATTGAGTTATACAACCTTATCATTTTGTATTTTCTATAAGTTTTTTTATTTTTTATTTTTTGATATATTAATAGCAATGAGATTTAAATTTACGACTTCATGCATATTACCCAAATTCCTCGTCTTAATAATTGCTAATGGCTTATTTTCTATAAAGTTTAAACAAATATACTATTTTATAAAATTTAACCAGAGATTTATCTATTCCGGCATAAAATATGTACTATAAATATTAACTTCTTCAACAATTACATAATTATCATCTAAGCCAGAACCTTTAACTGCCAAAATATTTTAATTTTAATTATCATTAAACCTTTTTTTTTTTTGGCAAATGTTAAATGAGATAAGCTTTGCGTAAATGAATGCTATATGACAATTAATTTGAGCAAAACAAATGGATATCATGGTGAGACAACTTACTGATTCTCGGAGACCCAACCAGAATGATTAGCGATTTGTGTTAAAGCATCTCTCCATTTTTCAATCTTCTCAATCTTCTCACTATCTTGTCCAGATCTCTCTTCATGTTTTTTGAAAGCTACCTCATAGCTTCTTCTTTGATGCCTCACATCACAAGGCTCCACATCGTAAAAAATTGGCACAATCTCTAGCCCCAGCTTGTTCTTGCACTCAACAATCTTTTGGAGCTCATCCAAGCACCAAGGGGAGGAAGCATAGTTTGGTGAGAGAACAGTGATGGCAAACATAGATTCTTCAATTGCTTTAAGGAGTTCATCTGAAATCACTTCACCTTTCTCAAGGTCTTTTTCATCCTTGAAGATTATGATTCCCTTCCTTTCCAGTGCGGCACACAGATGATCAGTGAATCCCTTGCGAGTATCTTGTCCGCGAAAACTCAAGAACACATGATACGTGCGTGGTGGGATTGAAGCAGAAGGAGGAGAGGAAGAAGAGGCTTCACCGACAACGGATGCCATATGCTCAAGTTCAACTATCTCAATAAACAGCTTGAATTGTGGTGTGTGTGTGTGTAACTTTGATGCCTGTAGCTTCTAGCAGTGCGGTGTTTGTAGGGTTGGGGTTGGAGAGTATTAACTAGTAAAGACTAAAGAGTAAAGACAACGCGTGGTGTGAATGCAGGAAAGTGAGTGGAAGTTGCTTGGGTAGCTTCGATAGGACAAAGGAAGAGACAGAAAAAGAGAAATGAAGGCCATTCACATCGTGATATGGCCTACCCTACAGGAAAAAAGGGTGGGAATCTTGGCAGACAGACTTTGCTTTATTGACTTAATTGTGTTCGTAACAAAAAATGAATTGTTTACTTCGCTGCACGAGTATTGACGTAGTATATTACGGTGAGTACGCGAGTAGTGAGATATATCTATAACAAAATAAATATTGTATACTCATTTAAAGATAATATTGTATTCAGCGTTTTATTGTGATATCTGAACAAATAACGCCACTCCAACAAAAATATATAATTTTGCAGGAAAGAGTGTGGAAGCTACAAAAAGATACTTCATTAAATAATGTTCAGTAAAATATTTCAAAGCTTTACAAAATTTTAAAGCTAATGAAATTTTCATGAAAAATTAACGAAGTTTATATAGAAAGTGGCTTTACCATGACAGGGAGAACAAGTATGTGGACCTGGGAGATTTTTCGTTGATCAATACGTATTTGACAACAATGGCAACAGCTAACGGTGTTCAAGAGATGGGTTGGGCTAGGTTATGGTAGACCTGAACCCGGCCCAATTTTTTGACCGGATTATTTTTTAGAATTCAGACTCGACTCGATAATAACTCAAAAGATAATACATTTAAGAGAAAGGCCCTCCAATTCAAAAGGGATTGAGCTAAAGCACACCTTAACTTAACACCTTAAAAGAGAAAATAATAGTGTATAAAGAAAAGTAGTAAACACAAAACAGGAGCAAATCTATCATGTTCTAACTTAATGGCGGAAAAAGAAAAAGGGGAGGTAATAGATATTCTCACTAGCTTTGTTTGGATGGGATGAAAGAAATTGGAAGCAAGGAAGTTGAGAGGAAAGAGTTGAGTGGAAGGAAATAGAGTGGATTTATATTTTTTATACGTATATTTGAATGAAAGAAAAATGAGAAGAAAGAAAAATGGAAGGAAGATAATTTTCCTTTATTTGTTTGTGTGGAAAAGTGAAAGGAAAGAAAGAGATAATACTATCAAATAATAATTTTACCCTCATATTATTATAAAAGGTATTTCAACTATATTAATTAATATTAAATAAAAAATTTCACTATTTTTAATTTAACAGTTTAAAATAATATTAATTTATTAGATTAAATTAATATTAATAAAAATAAATTAATCAAAATTATTTAAAATTAAACTAATATTTCTAGCTAATCTAATATTTCAAAAATATTATTTAAAAAAATATTTTATCAATTAAATAATATCAAAATATTATTCAACTATTATTGAATACTATATTTAAAATAAAATATTAATAATAAAAAAATTTTAAAATTTTACATAACTTGCATTTGGGATTTTTTCGTATTTATTTTTAATAACACCGTGATAGAAAAATTAAAATTATTTAGATAAAATTTTTAGAAGTTTTGATTTGAAAAAAAAAAAAAAGATAGGAGAGACCACGCAACATATTTAATGGTATTGCACACTTTAGTCCTCCCCCTATCATCACATCTCATCTACGCTGTCTCTCATAGTTCAAAGGGCAAAATTGGAAAATTAAAAAAAAGCATCCCTTTCCACCCTTTTTCCGCCCGGTTCTGGGCAGAAAAAAAAAGGTTACTATTTACGTGAAGCCACCATGATAAAAGCACTGTTTAATCTCCTCTCTCTAATTTTTCTCCTCAACCAACCAAAGGAAAAGTGACCTTTTCCTCTCCATTTCCTTCCCCTTCCTTTCCTTCCACTCTATTTCACTTCAACCAAGCATAGCCTGAAGGGAGAAAAAAACAAGACAAGTTCCATAAACAATAAATTCCACTGTAAATGTCGAGCTACCAGTAGCATAACTAACAAATGGAGATGGATCTGTTCATATTTTTACCCAAAAAAAAAAAAGAAGCTATGTTACACAAAGTGGATTAAAAAGTGAAAAGAATAATGTAATCCTCGGACATGTACACATGCCTCCCTGCTAATATTGCTATCCTTTTTCTACACAAACTATTCCAAATTCATTGGACTAGCACAAACAAAATGATTTGTAATGAAGGTCATGGTAACCCAGCACAAAAACGATGTTTTGTTATCCCCACAATCAAATCCAAAGGAAAATGATGCATAGTCCTTATGTGTGAGATAACCCATCAGAACTTTCATGCAGGCCACGGTGAAACCCTCTCAAACATATAAATTCAGCAAGAAAACAATGCATGCCATGTCCAGATGTGAAATCTATATTCACTTTCATTTATCTCACCAGTACAAAAGTTGCTCTTCTAGCAAATATTGGTACTGAGAAAATGCTGAGTGAGTCTGTATTCTACAGTGAACAGATAACAGGAAGCAACCACAATTTTTTGCTGATAAGTATGCATAGTGCTATGATTATATAATTTACATCAGGAAAACTAAAATAAAACATACCTGCAATTTGGTGCTGTACGCTTTCCACATCTGAACATCATGACAAAATAAGTAAAACAGAATCTATAAAATCTCAATAGAAGAATACACTTGTCAACAAATGGACCCTATATCTAAAGTGGCAAAAGATAAGTGAATGACAAAAACATGTGAAAGTCTACATCTTAGACACATTTTGGCCACTTCCCCAAAAGGAAAATTGGAGAAGGGAAGTAATAGATCTCCTTTGAGTTCGAGCATATGTGTAATTAGTATAGAGTGACATATAATTCCCACCAAGACAATCCAAAAATAAGCACAACTTATTTGCTGAAAAACAGAGTCAAAGAAATTACCTTAATCACAAACATGATCATTATGTGCATTTTATTTTAGCTGCTTATCTTTCACAAATAAATAATGTTGGCCCCACATGTGCCTATCATTTCTGCTAATGTAATTTACTCCAATTGTTATATTACTAACCTTTTTTTCCCCCAAATGCTGGCTTCTGTTATTCAAAAATGAATACCAAACAGAACAAAGCCAATACTGTGTTCATTTCATGTAATACCAAAAAGCATATGTATATATTGAAAATTTATTTCTTGCTCTATATGATTTTCTCAATACTATAGTTGATGAAATTCTATGACCACAACTTCAGATCCTAGTGTTTGGTATGCAATGAAACAAAACATACCTCAGTTTGTCTTAAGCGAGTAGCCAGGACAACTATACATTCTATGAACTTGACAGAGCACATATGAGACAAGAGAAAGTCAGCATCCAACTGGCGCTGTAATGTTCCCATCTGAAGTTGATAACATTAAATAGTGTTCATTAATGAGGGGGGAAGAAACATAGATAAATAAAAATAACAGATTAAATCTAGACAAGCTTAGCTTCCACCAAATGACTAAAAACTTTGCATCATTGCAGTATTAAAAGTAACTTTAGTAGTGAATATCAGTGTTATCATTCATATGAACATGATCATATTAAGGCTTTATTTGGCACTTGATATGGAGAAAAATCACTTTTTCTGAAAATGCATGTGATTTCTTTTCTTTTCTTTATTGGAAATGAAATTTCATCATTAGATATACTCTAATATCATGAGACATTTAAGTGATCCCATCTGATAGCTTATGGTAGCGAAATTGCCTAGTGAACCCATGGCATTTTAGTCAAATAGTCTGAAGGTTACAACCATATGGTACCAATACACTAGCTTACCCAAAATGTTTGTAACATTATTGCATAGTGTACAATTAAGGCTTGAGAAAAATATAACATGAAGGGAAGCTACACAACAATATCAAACATTTTATGTATCATTTAACAACTCCTGTTGTAAGAGAGGCTGAAAAGGGGTAAACCAGTAGCAGGTCACTGCATTTTAAAACCAAAGAAGTACGTAGTATGGTTAGAATGGAAGTTTTGTTTTCCAAATGTTAATTCTTTTGGCTCATTACGTCAAACAATGAAGCATCTAGCTTATCACTCCCAATTGTCATTGAAAGATTTTAACACTTTAACTAAAATAAAATTATTTGAAGGGATTAAAACAAGTCAATCAGTAAGATCTTCTTAATGTTAAGTTAAATTGAGTGCCTTTTACAAATTCAACGAGCTTGTGAAGCCCAACTTCACTACCTGATTGGCCACCAAAACAAGTTCCAAACTTTCTTGTACTAAAGATATTGTCTGCATTTGACAATGCTTCTAAGTTGTCTACTTGTACAGCATCTTCCCGGCCAACTTTGTTAGCATCTTTCAGGAAAGGATGTTATTGTCAAGGACCAACTATATCAGCTCCAAATATATTTAACTTCTATTGTATTGATTTATTGTTCCAATCTTCAACATCTTGACTACATACCAAACGGCACCCACATCTCATTATTTTCAATGAATGGCAGCAATAACATTTCAATGCAAATTCAATTTCACTTCAATAATCATCTTCAAGAATTCAGTCACAGAGTTGATCGATGGACAAATAGAGGATACAAATGTGAGGATAGCATGGCTCCATAGGAAGTGGAGTCCTGATGCTGATAAACATCTTACCCCTAGTTCCAAACAAGTAACACTGAGTTCCTGATTACACAACTCAGGTGGGTCAGTGTAAGCTATTATGAGGGACTGATACCTTTGCCTAGGAAACACATTTTTGAGGGACAAACCATGATGGAATTTCACAACTTGTGATAAGCACGTCAATACTTGCAAAGTTGCCCTTGGAAGACAATCTGTATTTACCGATAAAGCCAGGATCCCAGTGTCCACAATGCTTGTAAGTTATTGAAGTAAGGGTGACTGAATAAGTAATGCAAATGAGATCCCACGCTCCATCCAATGGTGGATGGGAGTGTGTCAGCACGGAAATTGAGAAACTATAGGTAGAAATATCATTACTCAATGCAAAAAGACTGCATGGCTTTGATGGATTGAATTTGGAAAATCACAATTGCTTGCATCTAATTGTATCATACTAAAACTCTGGCAACAATTAAAGCTTTTTGGACTAATTAAGATGAAGAAATTCTTTGGAAGTTTAGAAACGCTGCTAGTATGCTAACAAAATTGATACCAATTAGATCCAAAGAATTCAATGACAATAAGTGAAAAAAATAGTGTAGGATTGCTTCATCAGATTGATTGCAGTAATTTAGATTTATAAAACGCAGAGTGTAGAGTTGAGATAGTTTGTGGCAGTCTGAATCCAACGGGAGCATTGGACTCCCAAACAGCTAATTGAAGGGAAGAGAAAAATTACCTTACTTGGACATTGGCTCTTTGCACCCAATAAATGATAATACTTGAAGATTATCTTGATAGAACATAAATGAAGGTAGTTCTTTAACTGTAGTTTCAATGGCATGAAGTTCCTCCAAACATTTAATTTTGTTTAATCCCTAATATCTGCAAAGCTTTGAGCAACCAGAAATATCCAGAACCCTAAGGGAATGCAATCCATGAATCTAAAAGGCAAACAAGACTTTTGTACTCCTTTAAGTTTAACAAAGCAAGCCCAATTATGCATCCAAGTGATGAGGATAGTTTTCTTATGCTTATTCCCTTTAAAAAGCATCCATAAATGTTCCATACTTTCACCAAACTGTGGTAGTGTTTTGAATTTAGAGCAACTAGCAATAACTAAAAGAGCTTTAAGACTTTTGCAGTCTCCTAAGTTCAATAGAACAACTTTCTTGTATTAAACAGGGGATGGATGAATATCAGTAAGGTTAGCACAAGATTTGCAACCCATAAATAAAATCAGGAGATTACTTTAGGTTCTTGGAGAAACTCATATTCAAGTACTTCGGATCCTCCGAAAATTGACCAAAATTGTAAAATGTGGAAATGTTGTTAGCTTTAAAGTCATTGTGACAAAATTGAATAGAGATCTTGGTGAAATGATCATACCTGTCTCCTTGCCAAACTTGTTTAATTTTGCTATGAAACAATTCAATGTCAAACAACTTCATCCAGTTGATTTTGAAGCGGCAAAGTTTTCAAAGGACATCCTCTCCAGTAAAGAACTTTTAGTGAACTAGGAAGCTGAGGCCAAGGGTGTGTTGCATGCCACATAAACTTTGGAATTTTAGCTGAGTTGTCTTTGGGAAGGCTTGAGTGCTCCAGCGTGCTTCATATGCTTGAAGTAAGTTCAGAACTAGACTATAAATTGCTTCAGCTCCCTACAAAATGACAAATAACACGATCTTACACAGTGGGGGTAAAACACATTCTCATGGAAACAAATTATCAAATGAATTGTTCAATCTCTATTATAAATGCCTTATTTCTTTTTTCTAACACCAATCATCCGACAGTGGCAGAAGAGTTGGCATTTGGCACCCACTTTATTTTTTATTGACACATGACCAATGTTGTCTTGAGATCAATATTCCTACCAACTTGAACTTAGGCTATGACCAGTGTAAAGGCTAATCAAGCTCACTTAACTTGGCAAGCTTAAGAATATAATTCTACTAATATAGATTGACAGCTTAATGATTGGACTACCAAAAAATTCGGCAAAATCTCCTCTAAAAATTGAATAATCCACATATCAAATAAACATGCTTAGCATTAAATATCATATCTAGAATCAACAACGAGAATATTCCTAGATTATCAGCTATAAGTATCAAAAGGGTCAGCTATGCAAAAAGAGCATTGTATACTTTGTAGTCGTGTCCATAATCCAAAAAATAAAACTTGCCCTACAGCTACCACACACTGGAGTCAACCAAAACATAAGTCTCTTCTGGTGGTAAAGGCCTATCAAAAGATTACTCAAAGGCAAAATAGCAAATCCCACGAATTTGTTACTCTATACCCTACGAATCTAAAGAAAAGGATTGTAGTGAGTTGCATAAGTTCAGTGAGGATATATAAATAAAGTACATAGGAAGAGAAACAAATAAATACATGAGCTTTTAGAACACAAGAGAGTAACTCGACATTCATAAAATTATGGCAAAATAGGCTTATTAGTCCCTTATCTTTATTTTTTTTTTCAATTTGGTCCTGTATATTTAAATTTTTTTCAATTTGATCTCTTTATATTTCAAATCATTTTCAATTTGGCCCTTATGTTTCTAAACATCTTCAATTTGGTCCTTTATATTTCAAATCGCCTTCAATTAAGTTCTTTATATCTCAAATCGTCTTCAATTTGGTTGCTAATAACTTTTTCATCACGTAACTAATGAAAAATCTTGACATGATACAATCTACATTAAGTCCATATGTGTGCCACATCAATAGCATTTGTGTCACATCATTATCTGTCTTAATTATGTAGTGGAAAAGTGACTAGGACCAAATTGAAAAAGAAGCAAAGATAAATGACCAAAAAGCCTTTTTCCCTAAAATTACAAAAGGTAATCTATGCAAACAACAATTCATCAAATCTTTGCTTTCTCAATATTTTTTGTAAAAAGTGACTCATTTGAAGTCAAACCTTTATCAAATAATTAAATACTCTATAAGGGTTATATAAGAAGAACTAAATTATGTGGGAAGTAATTTCAACCCATCTAGCCTTAAATCTCATCTTATCTCATGCCGGGGGCCTCATCTCGCTTAGTACTATCTTATATAATTTGGGTCCTCTCACTCTTTATTTCAACTAAATATCCTATGTACATATGCATGCGATGAACGATGTTCGAACTTAGAACCTATCATAATGTTCTTAATATAAACTTATAACAAAACACAATACTCAAACCCAATAAACAAAATCAATCAAATTCAGTTCTTGAAGGTAATAACTTTTATGAATTATCTTAATATAAAATAATAAAGATGTTGTGTATAATCGAGCAAAGTTAGAATAGTAGAAAATCAATTAGTAGATGCTCAAAGGCTTAATGTCTAGATTTCTCTTTGAGGGGAAAAAAAAAGTGAACCAATTTTTACAAACATTAAAACTATTAAATTAAAAATAGAAAAAGGAATCTAGTTTATATTCTTATTTTGTGGCAAAATTTCAGTATATGTAATCTGAACAAAGAGTTTGTCTAATTATATTGCTTCATTTCTATTAAGAATAGAGGCAATTATCAAAATGTGATGCTATTCAATCTTCATCAAATCCCTATTACTGAATTGGCTAAGTTAAGAGCCTTTAGAACATGAAACAAAGCAATAAAAAAAGACCAGCAAGAGGAGTCCTTTTTTTCCCCTTATACCCCCCTTTGCCTTTCGAGTTGTAAGGATTTCCAACATAATAACACTTTCCTGCTTTAACTTGCATAGTATATGCATATTCTACATCACAGAAGAAATGTAACATGAAGCATGCAAAATAAAATAAAAGTTAATAGGAATAAATGAAGAATGGAAGGAAGAGTTGCATGCCAGAAAATAGTATACTTGGTGGTATGTAATCAAAAGAACCAGCAACTACACTAATATTTGCAGTGCCTTTGATAGGATCCAGAAGCTTTGAAATCTCAATCTCACAAACCAGTGGCTTAAAATTTACATCTCTAAAAGAGCATTGCCAGAAGAAAATGTCAAGATGGATAATTGTTGCATGATGATTGAAAGCCAAACATCATGCGACTCCAATGGCAATGAATAGCCTAGCAAGCCACTTAGGCTGATATTCAGGTTACCTTGTAGATTCATGAATCCAACCCATTTTTGGGAAGGATAGGCGAAAGCAAAGCAAGTGGTAGAATGAATAGGGAGGTGGCAAAGTGAGGGTTAGAGGAATCTCAAAACAATTACATAGCTCACTATTTGATAGAAAATTAAGGAGTGAATAAGAGAATGACAAATCTAACAACATGCTGAGGTGGCAATGTCATACATCTATGATGTGTCAATAGTCTAGCTTTGGTTTCAATTTTAATATATTATAAATGGATAAATAGATAGATAGATGTTTCAAGATTTGGAACCCTAGGAAAATTAGGTAAGTGATTTTGTTTCTTCGAAAAACTCATATCTACGTACTTCAGCATTTCCAGAAACTGATCGAGATTGTAAAATGGGAAAATTTTATTAGCTTTAAGGTATTGTGATAAAATTGAATAGAGCTCCTGGTGAAATGGTTCTACCTTTCATCCTTGCCAGGTTGCTCAATTTTGCTCTGAGATAATTTGATGTTGACAACTTCATCCACTTGATTTTTAAGTGGCAAAAATTTCAAAGGACATCGTCTTCGGTGAAGAACTTTTAGCAAGCTAGAAAGGGAGCTGAGGCCGAGGGAAAGTTGCACGTCACATAACCGAGAAATTTTTGTTGGCTTGTCTTTGAGAATGCCTCAGTGCAGTGTGCTTCATATGGTTGAAGTAAGTTCAGAACTACATTGTGAATTGCTTCAGTTCCTTAACAAAGCAGAATGACAAATAACATGATCTTCCAGAATCAGCAGGTAAAACTCAAACTTAAGGAAACAAAATATGGAATGAACTGTTCAATTTGTATCTTTATACCATATATATTTTATGCAACACCAATCATCTAGTAGTGACAGAAAAGTTAGCACCTACCTTATTTTTTGTCAACATGTGATGTTTTATCGAGACCACATCTTGCTAAGTATGCGCCCTCGACAAACAAAGATCATGACAGAATAGATCAAAGTGAACCTGTAAATCTCATGAAAAAAAAATACATTGTGAGCAAAAGTGTATCCTTTCAAAAATGGCGCTTGGATAAGTCGTTACAAAACTATTAGATATCATCATTTACTTATACTATTGTCAATGATGTAAAATGTTAACACTCAAAACTTTGTGTCTGGTTTTTAGAATATTTACACACAAATAGAATTGATTAGTTTATTAATAGATTTACTTGGTCTCATTTAGATAGTTTCATAAAGCTCAAGTTTATACCACACCAAGAGACAGATAGTTATGAATTGACGCTAATCAAGATGGATAGATCCAAAGAATAGAATTGATTACCCACTTTTGAGGACAAATTGAAGTGCTGAAACTTGAAAACTAGTCTGAAACACAGCTTAACAAGATAACTGTTCAAAGGAGTGTCAAATTTTCATATGCACAATATCCAGTCTGCATCTGAGACCACATCTAAGTCATCCACATGTGCTTCTCCTCCATGTTCTTCATTGGAAAAGTTGATACTATTGCCAATGTCCAATCATATCAGCTTCAAATATCTGACTCATATAAATCCATTTCCTCAATGCTTTTGTTCAAGTCTAACACATTTTTGTCTTTTTTTTCTTGGGTCTTTCAGTTCCTTTTTTGTTCAAATCTTCAATATCTTCACTACGCACCCAACGGGCTGTAGACTTCAATATTTTGGCCTTCAATATTTTGTCCTTCGTAGATTCATCATGGCCAACAAGATCATTGTCAGAAAGATTGTCATCATGAAGATTATCGTCAAAAACTTCATGAAAGCCGCAATCTGTAATTGACAGCTCAAAGCAATTGTCTCCGTGAAATTCATCACTGCGATAATCATTGGTCAAGCAGAGAATGTAAAGGTAATAACCTGATAATACCATACCATATGAATTCCAACCAGGGATAAATTTATTACCATTGCGAAACAAACTCAATTTAACTGGTCCATAGATCAATTTATGTAAAAGGAAACAAAAAGCAACCCCCATCCTTTCATTTCGTGGGTAGATACGTGGGTTTGGGACTGATACACATTTACCGTCTTGTCGATGCACAAACCAAGATGGAATTTCTTCCCCTGAGATCACCATTTGAAAGACCTGAGCATGATCTTAGCTGCTAGGTGATTTAAAGACATTGCACACTGTTGCTAAAATATTGGATTCAGACGTATTCAGCGAATCACAATGGCTTGCTTCCAATGCTCTTATACTTGATGGAAGCTCATCATTTAGGGTAAGACATCTAAACTTGGGTAATTTTTGAATACTTATTGGCACGCTGATAAAATAATTACCGCTTAGATACAAATTCATCAATGATGAGAAGCAGAAAAAATCATGAGGGAATGATCCTTCAGTTAGTCCACAGTCACTCAAGTTTAGAGTTCTCAGCAAGGGTGGCCTTGAGACAGAAGGTGGCAATCTACGGAGCCCATTGCACCACCCAACATCCAGTTGTTTGAGGGACTTCAATTCACCAATGGCATCAGGAAGGCAAACAAGGTCAAGGCAACACCGTAAGCTCAAATGTTCTAGGCCAACTAAACATCCAAGTGAGTCGGGTAATTCCCTTATGGGCATCAAACGCAAAGAAAGCTTTGACAAATTTTTCATGCATTCCCCAGATTCTGGGGGATTTTCAAATTTTTTGCAATCTTCAATAATTAACTCCTTTAAGGAACACATCTTCAATTTACTTGGAAGCGTTTTAAGCATTTTGCAGCGAGTTAATTTCAATAGAACAAGGTTCTTGTGGTCTACCAGGGATGAGTGAACCTCTGTTAGGCTATCGCAACGTTCAAGAATAAGTGTTTCAAGATTGGGTACTCCAGTAAGATCAGGTGTTTGCTTTAAAGACACCAAATGACTCAAATCCAAATACTTCAGCTTTTCTAGAAACTGATCAAAACAGAGAAACATTAAAACATTATTATCTCTTATAAGGTCATTATGATAAAATTTAACAGAGCTCTTGGCAAAAAGATCCTACCTTTTTTCCATGCCAGAGTTTTTTAATATGGCTATGTAGTAGTTTCATTTCAACAACTTCGTATGGTTGATCTGTTAGGGGCAGAGTTTCCAAAGAACAATTTTCCCAGTAAAGAACTTTTAATGATCTGGGAAGACAGTTGAGGCCAAGGGAAAATATCATGTCTTCTAGTTCTAATATGAGAAGTTTTAATTGACTTATCTTTGAAAAAGCTTCCGGGCTCCAACGTGCATCATAGCTAGATCTTAGAACTATACCTCGAATTTTTTCAGTGGCCTTTTAAAAGCCAACATGAGAAATAACATTATGTACAAAATGAGGTACCTATAACAAAAACTTCAGGAAACAAAACATTTATACAATTAAGTAAACAAAACATTGAATGCATTATTTAGTTTGTTCCTTAATATTATATTTATTTCATATAACACCGAACATCTCATAATTGTAGAAAAAATTGGCACTTACCATATCATTTATCAAATACTTGATCAATGTCATTTTTAGACCACAACCTACTGAGTTTGTTAGGATTATTTGGAGATTCTTCATATACAATATGCTTGCCCATTTCTTGAAGCAAATCATGCATTTCCAACCTATTATACCAATCTAGAGTTAGCAAAGATTTATCGATCAAAGTAACGATTCCAGTTCCAATTTCGCTTCCAATTCCTACACAATAATCACACATTTTTAATATGTGTTACTTCATCTTTACCCTCTCCTTTGAAGAAACATGCAATATCTAGAAAAATATTCTACTCTATTGGCGTCAAATGGTTATAACTTATTCTCAATGCCTTAGAAATTTCAAAAGGTGGCGGACCACTCCTTATTTCATTAATAGTGCTATGCCAAAAATCATCATTTCTTCCATATAGATAGGAGCCCTATACCTCAACTGCCAACAGAAGACCTTTGGTATATTTGACCACTGCTTTAGACAATTCTAAATACCCTTCTTTGGGTTCAGGTTGTCTAAAGGATTTCAAACAAAAGAGGTGACTGGCTTCTTTATTGTCTAACTCTTCAACCTTATAGGTTTCATGCACCCCATGTACATTTAGCAAGTGCTTATCTCTAGTTGTAATTATTATTCTGCTTCCCGCACCAAACCATTCTTCATTCTCAGCCAAATTCTCCAACTGCTTTACCTCATTTACATCATCAAGGATAATAAGAACCTTCTTATTGCATAAAGAGGTTTTTATTATGTTTTTTCCATCTTCTATATCATCAATATCACTAGTACTTATATGCAGACAAGAAAGAAGTCTTTTTTGCAAGTGAACAAGATCATTTTTCTCATGCAAATCTAACATTCCTCATAAAGCAGCAAAATTTGAATTCACCTTGGATGGCTTCATAAACTGCTCTAGCAATAGTTGTTTTACCTATGCCACCCATCCCCCATATGCCTATAAAGCGAACATTATTCAACCAAATACCCGGAATACCTATGAGTTTAATCACTTCCTCCACCCTTGAAGCAACTCCAACACAATTCTTTGTACAAGATGACAACTTCGGAATCAACTTTTTATATAGGTCTTCAACAATGCTTTCCACGAGTCTTGCTTCATGCCTGAAAAGGGAGAAGAAAGAAAAATTATAAATCCAGTCCAGCAGGAAACACCGATAAAAAAAATCAACAAATTGATAAACACAATTTCTCTTTTGAGATTTTCTCTCCCCCCCCCCCCCTTCTTTTTTTTTTTTTTTTTTCTTTTTTTGGCTGCAAATCCAGGGGTAAAATGCGAAACAAACATTAACACCATGAATTAATTATATCTTTATCAGGGGTTTAAGGTTTAACACCATTAATTCTTTGCAAATCCAAAGAATTGTTGCGTAAAAATGTTTTGTTTCAATCTTTTTACAATGTATGTTTTTAGTTATGTATTTATACTTTATAAGTATAATGCTTATCTTATTACTGTATTATTGCATATTGTACTACTATTAAACTAGAATATAAAATCTAAAAAATAACTAAATTATTGAGATGGGAAAAAACTATCTGTTGGGCATATCAAATTATTGAGGGGATAAGAAGTTTTTAAAATATTTGCCTGCACGACATAAATTGATATTAGTATTTCTAGAAGTAATAAAAATCTATTTTATAGTTGAGAATCTTGTCAATAGTTTTTTTCCTAATAACCGTTAATTGAGTTATTGAAGAGTATTTTTGTATATTAATTAATACATCGCAAAATTTAAACTTCGAAAATCATTTTGAATTTAATTTAAATGCACTGACAGTATAAAATAGTTTTACACTGTCAACTAATAGAAATAGTGAAAAGTGCCAACTCACACAAATAACTACCTATTATAATGAGGGACCCACCATGATTTCTCACTTTTCCTTATTTCTATTGGTTGACAATATAAAATTGCTTTACACTGTCAGTGCATATCAATTAAACTCAATCATTTTTCGCATAACAATGCATTTTAACAATAACATTAAGAAGATTAAAAAAATATAGGATTCTCTTTTGTAATTTAAATACAATTTTATAAAGTTGGTTTACCTGAACCTTGGGAATTATTATACGGAAAAAGTAGGAAAAATAAATAAAGCATTTTTAATTAAATAATTTATAAGCCAATTGATGACGTAAAAAATAAAACAAAGAGAAAGAGAAGATATGGCTCTATGACTAAGAAAACAATATATAGTAAAAAATTAAATAGGAAAATGATAAAAAAAATGAGAAATTAAATGATACATAATCAAGTATGGGAAATAAAAACTTTGACTTCTTAATTAAAGAGATAAATTAATGAAAAATAGTATAAGGGGCATCTTTGCTACTCCTTTGTGTCTATATATTGCATCTTATATATTAATTCTTAGCTAATTTTTATTTAATTTCTTTAATATATCCTTATTCCTCATTCTCAAATCATATATTATGTGTCTATCGTCACTATTAATTTAAACTTCTTGTTATAAAAAATTTATAACTTGATAACCATAATTGATTTAATTCTCTTAACCTAAATCGAAAATGGGCGGTGATATCTTCTTAACTTTCTCTCATTTATGTCTCTATTTCATCCTTTGAATTTTATTTTAAAATTTGTAGATTAGGCTAAGGTGAAGTTATATAAACCTATAAAACAATAAAAAATAAACAATTAGAAGCGGAAGATTTTACATATAGAAAAAGTTTGAAAGCAGAAATAAAAGTGGAAGGAAAAGTATGTAAAGTTAAAAAAAAAAAGAAGAAGAAGAAGTTAAAACAGATGTTAGTATGGCCCTATATATATAAGTTTTAATGAAATTAGGAGTTATAATAGACATTTTAATTTGACTAGGAATGAGGAACAAGAGCATTTTAAAAAAAAAGTTCGCGTAAAAGTTGCAAAAGTTATTTGCAATTATACAAAATTTTAAATAATTAACAAAATTGAAAATAAATTAATGAGGATTTCAATTCTCTCGACATTACTTTTGTTTTAATCTAATAATTTAGATGAGTTCATTTCAACTTTAAAAATGAATAAAGAGAATATCTGATAATTAACCAAAAAAGACAATATATAGTAAATTCTAAGAATTAATGAAAAAATAATTTAACTCTTTATTCATTATAATTTACATTTCAAACTATTTTCCGATGAAATTGGAAAATGTATATTATTATTATTATTATTATTATTATTATCATCATCATTGCCATCATTGCAATCTCTAGAAAAATATTTAATCTCCAATACAGTGCACACGGATTTTTAATATCTAAATAATGATTGAGTTATATGACCTTATCATTTTGTACTTTTTCATAATTCTTTTAGGATTTGTTAAGACCTTCTATATATATATTATTCAAACCCTTCACCATTAAAGTAATTTTAGAGACTTATTTCTATAAAGTTTAAACAGATATACTGCTTTATAGAATTTAACCGGAGATTTAACTTTTCCGACGTAAAATATGTACTATAAACATTAACTTCTTCAACAATTACATAATTATCATCTAAGCCAGAACTTTTAACTACCAAAATATTTTGATGATATTTTAGTTATCATTAAATTTTTTTTTCTCAAATGTTAAATGATATATACTTTGCATAAATAATGAATACTATATGACAAATAATTCGAGCTAAACAAATGTATATCCCGGTGAGGCAACTTACTGACTTTTGGAATCCCAACCAGAGTAATTAGCAATTTGGGTCAAAGCATGTCTCCATCTTTTAATCTTCTTACTGTCTTGTCTGAATCTCTCTCCATGTTTTCTGAAAGCTGCCTCATACCTCCCTCTTTGATGCCTCACATCAGAAGGCTCCACATCATAAAAAACTGGCACAATCTCTAGCCCTAGCTTGTTCTTGCACTCAACAATCTTTTGGAGCTCATCCAAGCACCAAGCGGAGGAAGCATAGTTTGGTGAAAGAACAGTGATAGCAAACATAGATTCTTCAATTGCTTTCAGGAGTTCAACTGAAATCACTTCACCTTTCTCAAGATCTTTGTCATCTCTGTAAGTTGTGATTCCCTTCCTTTCCAGCGCGGCACACAGATGATCAGTGAATCTGTTGCGAGTGTCTTGTCCCCTAAAACTCAAGAACACATGATACGTGCATAATCGTTGTGGTGGCATTGAAGTAGAAGGAGGAGAGGGAGAAGAGGCTTCACCTACAACCGATGCCATATGCTCAAGTGTTCAACTATCTCAACAACACCTTGAATTGTGGTGAGTGTAACTTTGATGCCTGCGGCTTCTGGCAGTGCGGCGTTTGTAGGGTTGTGGTTGGAGAGTATCAATTAATTAATTAGTAAAGACTAAAGACTATAAGTGTGTGTGTGAATGAAGGAAAAGTAAGTGAAAGCTGCTTGGGTAGCTAAGCTTCATAGGACAAACGAGAAGACAGAGAAATGAATTGAAGGCCATTTTCATCGTGATATGGCCTACTACAGGAAAAAAAGGTGGGAATCTTGGCAGAAAGACTTTAAATGACTTGTATCGAAACAAAAAGTGAAATGTGTTTTTACTGCACAGCCACAAATATTGACGTAGTGTATTACGGTAAGTGCGTGAGTAGTGTGAGATATATGTATAACAAAATAAATATTGCATATTTATGTAAAGATGGTATTGTATTTAGTGTTTTATTGTGATATCTGAATAAATAACGCTACTCAAACAAAAATATATACTTTTGCAGGAAGGAGCGTGGAAGCTATAAAAAATACTTCATTAAATCATGTTCAGTAAAATATTTCAAAGCTTTATAAATTTTAAAGCTAATAAAATTTTCATGAAAAATAGACGAAGTTTATATAGAAACTGGCTTCATCATAACAGCTGGGCCTGGAGAAAATGGGTATGTGGATCTGGGAGATTTTTCGATGATCAATACCTATTTGACAACAATGGCAACAGCTGTAGTTTTTTCCAATACGAGTTTCACACCATACACGATTTTGCAATCATAACAATAGCAAGGGATATACCGATTTGGAGGAAAAAACTGTAAATTTTACCAACTTTTTTTTTTTTTTTCTCCTTTTGTTGCAATGTAAAAGTTAAGGAAGAATGGTGGATATGCCATTCTGAAGGTACAAGATATTTTAATGATTAGTTGACTACTTACAAGGCATTGATGGCTACATCCTACCAAAAACCCAACCAACCCCCATTATTTATGGTAGTGTTTTCTCATTATCATAGCGCCACGCCAGAGCAAAATAAGCCTGTAGATCACTAAGCCACTTACAGATGCAATAATATATTTAAGAGAAAGGCCTTCCAATTCAAAATAGATTGAGCTAAAGCACATCTTAACTCTAGCATCTTGAAACAGAAAATAGCAGTGTATAAAGAAAAAGTAGTAAACATGAAACAGGAACAAATCTATGATATTCTAACTTAACCCTGGAAGAAAAGGGGGGAAAAGAAGGTTGCATAGATATTCTCACTAAAGGGAGAAAAAAAACAAAAGAAGTTGCATAATAAATTCCACTATGAATGTTGAGCTACCAGTAGCATAACTAACACATACAGATGGATCTGTTCATATTTTTACAAAATATTATGTTACAAAATGTGGATTAAAAAGTGAAAAGAATAATGCAATCCTCGGACATATTAGGAAAATATGGTGTAAAAGATGAATAAGATATTGAATATAGTAATAATTTCAAGGCACGAATCACCTTGCTTTATTTAGAGAGATATTCGCTTCACACGTAGTTGCTATTGGATTGATGACGATACTCCCCCAGCATACAATGAAATCTCTATAAATTTCTTGATTAGTAATAACAATAAATTTTTTTCACTCTCTTTGAACTTGAGAATTAATATAAGACTTGCAAAATTTCAGTGCACTCAAACTCCTACAAATACAAAGTAAAAAGTGAGTGAAAATATTTGATAACGGGATATTTATAATTGTGGAGAAGTGCAACCCGAAGCACCATCGGTCTACATGAAAGATTATAAGCTATCCGAAAAATTATAACTATTACATAGGCTCTGACACGTTGGTAAAAGTCATGTCTTTCACTTGATAATTGTAATAGAAAGTCATGTCTGTTGCTGTACATGATAGACTTTCATAAGGCCATGTAATAGAGAATTGCAATGGTTGAAACTAAGAGACACAATGTTTAATTACAATGTTTCATATACAGTTGCAGCTGTAGCAATTCAACAGGAAACAATATATTCCCATAAGTGTGACCGCCAATTATGGTTACCAAAACCAATGGTCATATCCTTCAGTATTTTATTATTTAATTTGTAAAATATCTTTCATTCCCCCACTATTTTACAAGATTAAAAAATCATACAAATTTATGCATAAAAGAATGTGTCACTAGGATTAAACATTCCCGTAGTGTAAACTTTTAAGATTCCAACAAAGTTATAGGTGTCTAGTTGATTAAACCTATACTTTTTGTGTTAGTACCGAAAATCACACACGTAAATTGCACCTCTTAACAAGTTCAAGAGATTTATGAATTTTAAGCACTTTTATGGTCATGTGCTTATCCTTGGATTCATGAATATTTACGACAATAAAACCTCTACAATTCTCGATCAAAGTGACATCACTCCTATATTTACATAGGTGAAATCTTTTTGATAAATAATATCACCAGTCCATTAAAAGTTTTCATTCATCCTCCTAATTATATATATAGCACTAAATCCTATGTCTTAGTGCTCCAGTTGTTAAATAACTTGTTATTACCCATTAAACCTTAAAACTAGTGTTCTACTAGAATAAGGTTGGGTTTCCATCATTTAACAGCTATAGGTTTTAATCTCATTTTGGTAGTAGTCTCCTTGACTTTATCCCTTGATAAACCTTTAGTCAATGGACCTGCTAAATTCCCTTTAGATTTTACATATGTGATGGTGATTACGCCATCTCCTATTAATTGCCTCACAAACTCATGTCTCAAGCTTATGTGTCTAGACTTTCCATTATAAACCTTATTACATGCTTGAGACATGGTTGATTCACTATTACAAAAGATCGGCTATGGCCACAGCTCTATATCATATAACAAATTCCTAAGCCATTCCGCTTTTTTACCTGCGGCTAATAAAGCTATAAACTCAGCCTCCATAGTAGAATGTGAAATATATGTTTGTTTCTTTGAGGCCCAACTTATTGCTCCACCACCTATGGTGAAAATCCATCCTGAAGTGGATTTATTATCACTTAGATTTGTAATCCAACTAGCATCAGAATAACCTTCTAGTACTGCAGGATAATTACTATAATGTAATCCCAAGTTTATGGTTTTCTTAAGATAACCAAGAACCTTTGCTATAGTTTTCCAATGTTGATTACTAGGTTTTCTTGTAAACCTCGATAGTTTGTACACAGTAAATGCTATATCAGGCCTAGTACAATGCATTGCAGACATTAGACTTCCTATAGCACTTGCATATTCTAATTGTGCTACAGGTCTCCCTATGTTTTCTTCTAATTTGAAATTAGGATCATAGGGTGTATTGGACTCTTAATTTTAAGATGTTCAAACTTTTCCAATACCTTTTTAATGTAATGAGATTGACTTAAAGTAAAGCCAATTTCATGCTTATGCACCTTTATGCCCAATATGGTATTTACTTCATTCAAATCCTTTATCTTGAATTTAGAAGTTAGATACTCCTTTGTTTGACGAATCCCTTCTAAGTTCGTCCCAATGATTGACATATGATCTACATATAGACAAATTATTACTCCATAGTCCTTAATAAATTTGGAGTATCTACATCTATCTCCACTATTATGTGAGAAGCCATTTGATAACACTACGGAATCAAACTTCTCATACCATTATTTAGGTGCCTGTTTTAAGCCATATAAGGACTTAACTAGTTTACAAACTTTCTTTTCATTTTCGATTAGCATGTAGCCTTCCGGTTGTTCCATATAAACTTCTTCATTAAGATCTCCATTAAGAAAAGCCGTTTTAACATCCATTTGATGTATCTGAAGCTTATGAATGGATGCTAATGCTATAAGAGTCTCAATAGAAGTCATTCTTGCCACAGGTGCATAGTTATCAAAATAGTTTAGATCTTGCTTTTATCTAAACCCTTTGGCTACCTACCTTGCCTTAAAGATTTGTAGTGAACCATCTGTATTATATTTTCTTCTAAATACGCACTTGCATCCTATTGGCTTTGATCCTAGAGGCAGATAAGCTAAGACCTAAGTATTATTAGATAATATTGAGTCCATTTCATCATCTGTTACTTCTTTCCAAAAAATAGAGTCTTTAGAGACTATAGTCTCTTTGAATGTTTGAGGATCACCCTTTATGTTTAACACAATAGGTATATTATTTATTATAGAATCCCTAGTTCCTTCAACCAAAAAAGTTATAGCCTGAGAAGAGATAAAATCTAGATCATATCCTTACTTTTTCTCATTCTTTGGCTCCTTCTTGGTTCAACCATTTCATTCTCACATAGAGATTTATTACTTTGGTCTACAATAGTTTATTGAGAAACTTGATTTGTATCTTTTTGGGAATATTCCAAATCGGTGGTTAAATCATTAATGAATTTATTTTCAATAAATTCTACCTCTCTTGATTCAACAACTGTATTAGATACTGAGTCCAAAATTCTATATGCCTTAGAATTTTGAACATATCCTATGAAAATTCCTTTTATGCCTCTTGGCCCCAATTTAATTCTCTTTTGATCAAGAACACGATAAAAGACTAAACAACCTTACACTTTCAAATAATTTAAGTTTGGTATTCTTCCTTTCCATATTTCATATGGAGAAACCTTTCTATTTCTTAACGGTGCCCTATTATGAATATGCCATGCCATCAATAATGCCTCACCTCAAAGATTGTAGGGTAACTTAGCATTTAGCAACATTGAATTAACTATATCCACTAAGGTACGGTTCTTTCTCTATGCTAAACTATTTTGTTGCAGAGTATATGGAGCAGAAGATTCATGCACAATATCATATAATTAACAAAAAGAATCAAATTCATTAGAAAAATATTCTCCACCTCTATCACTATAAAGAAATTTTATTTTCTTATCATGCATGTTTTCTACTTCCAACTTATACTTCTTAAACATTTCAAATGCTTCATATTTATTTCTTAGCAAATACACGTAAGTAAATCTAGAACAATCATCAATAAAGGTTATAAAATACCTTTTACCTCCTCTAGTAATATTACCATTTAATTCACAAATATCACCATTTATTAGTTCTAATAAATGTGTATTTCTTTCAACTTTAGGAAATGGTTTCTTAGTAATTTTGGATTGTATACAAATCTCATATTTCTTATTACAATCCTTATTATTAAGATTAATGTGTTTATGTTTATGCATATATTCAATTGACTTGTAATTTAAATGTGCTAATCTATTATGCCACAAATCACAAGAATCAACAACATATACAGAATTATTCACTTCATTAATATTAAGTTTGAACATGTCTTTTGTGTAATATCCTTTTCCTGTATACATGTCATTCTTAATCAAGATAATTTTATCGGATTCCATTACAATGTTGAATCCTCTCTTCTACAAGAGACTAGCAGAAACTAAATTCTTCCTTAGATCTGGAGCATGAAGTACATTCACTAAGGTTAGCTTCTTTCCAGATGTGAAGTTCAATTCTACTATTCCTTAACCACATACTTTAGTCAAGTCGTCATTTCCCATCAACGCCTCTTGGTTGTTCACTTCTTTGTATGTCCTGAATTGATCACGATCATTGCAAACATGAACAGTAGCACCAGAGTCTAACTACTACTCAAGTGATCTTCCTTGTATTACCATATTAAGTTCTGTGATTATACTAATATGCATATATTGAACTCCCTCAGTAACCATAACAACCAAGTCTTTTTCTTCCACTAAGTTGGCCTTGGAACTTGACGCTTCTTTTGAGTTATTACCTTTTTTCAGAAGTCAACAATCCTTGATATAATGCTCTATCTTGTGGCAATGAAAACATGATCTTTGTTTCTTTTTGTCTTGCTTATAATCCATAGAGGATTTTTTTCTTTTACCTTTATTGGCTTTCTCTTCACCAACATAATTCACCTTTGAATTTTGAGAAAGATACACAACACAACATTTTCGAGCTTCCTCCTCTATACGTAGATGCCTTAATAATTTCTCAACAGTGAAGTCTTCACCAAGATGTAGGAGTTTCTTCCTATAATCATTTCAAGTTGAAGGCAATTTTGAAATAATTGCTCCAACTTGTAATGTCTCAAGAATAACCACTTGTAGATCACGAAGTCTACTAACAAGGATTTGTAACTCATGAACTTGATCCATGATTGGCATATCATCAACCATACTAAATTCAAAATACTTTAACATGATAAACTTATTCATACCTTGTCGCTCATTGATGTATTGCTCTTCTAAAGATTTCCAAATCTCCAATGACGATTGAATTAACATGTAAAGATCATAAAGTCTGTCTGATAAAATATTGAGAATGTGATCTTGGCATGCAAAAGTATTCTCATCATGCTTCTTCTTTGATTGGATAACTCTTTCCTTTTTTTCTTTGGAAGCATCTTCAGTGGTATTAGGAATTTGAGTAGTATTTGGATCAAGCACATAAGCGAAATTCAGTACCGAAAAGAGAAACATCATCTTATCCTTCCAATGATTAAAATTTGTTCCATCAAACCAATTTAGTTTAACAAATTCTTGATTCATGACCTTGAAAGTAGTATTATGATCTTGAGTCATCTTCAAAAAAATATCTCTCTAAAATTGTTAGGAAAATATGGTGTAAAAGATGAATAAGATCTTGAATATTGGAGTGGTTTTAAGACACGAATGACTTCGCTTTCTTTAGAGAGATATTCACCCCCCACACGTAGTTGCTATTGGATTGATGACGATATTCCCCCAGGATACAATGAAACCTCTATAAATTTCTTGATTAGTAATAACAATAAATTTTTCTCACTCTCTTTGAACTTGAGAATTAATATAAGACTTGCAAAATTTCACAACACTTAAACTCCTACAAACACAAAGTAAAAAGTGAGTGAAAATGTTTGATAACGGGATATTTATAATTGTGGAGAAGTGCAACCCGAAGCACCATCAGTCTACATGAAAGATTATAGGCTTTCCGAAAAAGCATCACCACGAAGCATTATAACTATTATATAGGCTCTGACACGTTGGTAAAAGTCATGTCTTTCACTTGATAATTGTAATAGAAAGTCACGTCTGTTGCTGTACATGATAGATTTTCATAAGGCCATGTAATAGAGAATTGCAATGGTTGAAACTAAGAGACACATTGTTTAATTACAACGTTTCATATAATGTTGCAGCCATAGCAATTCAACAGGAAACAATATATTCCCATAAGTGTGACCGCCAATTACGGTTACCAAAACCAATGGTCATATCCTTCAGTATTTTATTATTTAATTTGTAAAATATCTTTCAGGACATGTATGCATGCCTCCCTACTTACTAATATTTCTATCCTTTGTCAACACAAACAATTCCAGATTCATTGGACTAGCACCAAAAAAATGATTTGTAATGAAGATCCTAGTAAACCACCACATAAACGAAGTTTTGTTGTCCCCACAATCATATACGAAGGAAAATGATGCATAGTCCTTATGTCTGAGATAACCCATCAGGACTTTCATGAGGGCCAAGGTGAAACCCTCTCAAGCATATTACTTCAGCCGCCACGTCCAGATGTGAAATCTAAATTCACTTTCATTTATCTTCCACCATTGTAAAAGTTTCTCTTCTAGCAAATCTTGATATTGAGTAAATGCTGGGTGAGTCTGTACTCTGTAGTAAACGGTAAGAGGAAGCAAGCACATCTTTTGTTCATAAGTATGCATAATGCTATGACTATAATTTACATCAGGAAGACTGAAATAAACATACCTGCAACCTGGTGCTCTATGCTTTTCACAGCTGAACATCGTGACGGAATGAGTAATAAAGAACCTGAAAAATCTCACCAGAAGAGTACACTTGTCAGCAAAATGGACCCTATATCTAAAGTGACAAAAGATCAGTGAATAACAAAAATATGTAAAAGTCTATATCTTAAGACACATCTTGGCCACCTCTTCAAAAGGAAAATTAGAGAAGGGAAGTAAAAGAGTCCTTCAAGCTCGAGCATATGTATAATTGGTAAATAGTGGCATATCATTTCCAGCAAGACAATCCAAATATAAGCAATCCAAAAATAAGCAAAGCTTATTTTCGGAAAAACAAAGTCAAAGAAATTACCTTAATCACAAATACAATCGCTATGTGCATTTAATCTGCTTATCTTTCACAAATAAATAATATTGGCCGGGCCCCATACGCCCCTATCATCTCTACCATCCAAATTTACTTGAACTGTTGCATTACTAACCCCCCCAAATGCCAGCTTCAATTATTCGAAAATGAATGATGACTTTCAAGGAAAAAAAAGGTGGTAATTCCAAACAGAACAAAGCCACTACTGTGTTCTAGTCAACCAGTAAGATCTTCTTAACGTTAAGTCAAACTTCGCATATTTTACAAATTCAACAAGCTTGGAGAGCTCTTTCCCTACCATCAGGTAACTAGCATGGTTTTCTTTAACATGAGCACTTTGCTCCTTGAATTAGGTGCTACTCCAATGAAAATTAGTGGTTAGTATGGTTGGTAACTCCGATGCTTGGACAACTGAAAAGCAATTTACTAAAGTTTACAATAACCGTTTATTTAATGACTGCTTTAGCTCTTTAGAAATAACAAAGTAAGAACCTCAACAGAGGCCCCAAAAAAATATTGGAGACTGTTAATTTGAATGGGTTATGCTTGGTAAAATTTCCTACCTAATCTTCCACAAGAGCCTCAATCAGAGGATCGAAAGAATATTGTTACGAAAGAGGAAAAAGTATTGATCTACTGCACTAGATATATTGCACAACAACTAAAAAGAACAATATGATTTCAAAACAATCCCAGCATCCCAGCAAGGTCATAGAGAGATTCATCAAGCGTGGCATGCTTAAGTCTGATAGTTAACAACATTGATGTGACTTTAAGTTAAAATAAAACAAAAAAAAAATGATTGCAGCAATCAAGTTCAAACATGTAATATTTGTAAAGCACAGTACTAACTGTCAATAGGATCCTCAAGTGTAACAATCACCCGTTATATTCAGATAAAATGAATTTGATCACAAATATATATATATATATGTATGTATATATATATATATATATATATATATATATATATATATGTATGTATGTACAAATTACGGATTGACTCTAACCAAGATGGATAGATTCAAAGGATGCAATTGAAAACCACTTTTGAGGACAAACTAGAGTTACTATAGCATAACTTGAAACATGAAAACCAACTTGAAACCTAGCTTAACAAGTTCATCGACCATCGAAACGAGCGCCCAACTTCCATATGTTTTGTATCATCTCATCTCATACAGCATGATATTATTTAGAGTTCTATATATTTTTTTAAGATCCCATGTCTAGTACATAATGAAGATAAACATATCTCGGAATATCTGAAGAGAGTAGCATCGACAATTATCTACAATTCATTTAATTCCACAGAGTGAGTACATATGAGCCGGGAGAAACGCATCCAACCGGTTGTGTAATGTTTCAATTTGAAGCTGATAATGCAAAATGGTGTCAATAATGACAGGGGAAGGAACAAAGCTAAAGAAACATATTAGAGTATATCTAGACAAGCTTCAACTCTGAATTATCAAAGACTTTATGTCATTGCAGTATTCATTTTGGCTTCAGCATTAAATTATTAGTGTTGCCCCTTCTTAGACCTTTATCATATTCAAAATTTGTTTGGAACATCTTATGAAGCTACATGATTTTCTGAAAATGTCGTGAAATTCTTATTTTATTGAAGAAAAAATCTCAGCAAAATGAAGAACTGTAATGATGGAGGATAAGGTGTCCTCCAATATCATGAGACATTTTAGAGCACAGCTGATTGCATTTATCAGCTTATAGCAGTGAAATTTCCTAATAAGCCCTTGTCTTTTTAGTCAACTAAAGTCCACCAGATGGGTACCAATATATTGAGCTACTAAAAACATTTGTAGTATCACGATATATATAACTAAGGCTTGAGCAAAATATAAACAAGAACGAAGCTATACTATCAGATCTAACATTTGTATGTATCATCTCACCACTCATGTAGAAAGAGATGATGAAAAGAGGCAAAGAGGTGTTAGGCCTTTGTAAATTAAAACCAATGAACTACACATAGAACGGTCAGCACAGGAGTTATGTTTTCCAAATAAATTTAAATGATAAACAGAAACATATCTATGACATGCTCATTTAAGGTGCAAAAACAAGTTACATAAATTCCACAATGAATGTTTAGCTGTCTTGGAGCGTAAATAATATAAACTAGATTTAGACCTGCATTGGGTGCGGGATTGAAATGGATATATATTTTCTTAAAAATAATTTAATAGATGATATTTTATTAATGTAAAGTCTAATAACTATATAATAGAAAGAAAATATTCTTTTAGCTATGGGTGATCTAGTAATATAAGTAATATAAGTAATATATATATATATATATATATATATATATATATATATATATATATATATATAAATATATATATATATATATATATTTTAGCTATGCGTTTTGAAGATAGTGAAACTATATATATTTAAATGAGCTTCATTCCTTTGACTTTACTTTTGTCTTTATCCTTTTTGATGCTCATCTCTTTTTTCAATTACGTTGTTTGCAGGATGTGTTTGTTTAGGAGTGTTTCCCCTAAGACTTCTTATTTAAGATTGACTATTCATTTAATAATGATGTATTTTTCTTTTTTTTTTTAGCCTTTGGTCTTGAAGTGTTGGTGTGGAATGTTGACAAAGAGATCATTGATTTCCATCATGATGAAAGTTGTGAGCAAACCAAAAAAAAAAAAAAAAATTCTTGTCATTGTAAAAATTTTTTTAAATGAATTATTTTTAAATTTCTTATGGCATAAACTTTTTCTTCATGTAAAGGACTTCCATGTGAAAAGAAAATAGTCCATAAAATAAGAAGGAATGAAGCTAAATTGTTTTCTATAATATTTTCTATTTTAAATATTATTGTATACTTTTCTTTTGTTCTTAATTTAAAATAAAATGAAAGGAAAATAATTTAAGGTATTGTTTATAGTTGAATAGAAAATTATGAAATGAAATCGTGTAATTTAATTTTTAATTATTAATATAATAAAAAGGTTCTTTTATTAAAATATTTTTAAGTTTATACTAATTTTTTATTTTTATTTGTTACAATAACACAATTCTAATGAGAAATTACAAGATGTGAGAAATAAGTAAGGATATATTTGTAAAGGGTAATTATATGTTCATTTAATAGTATCATTTTTAAAAAATGGCTCTTCTCAAAATGTTCCATATTTTTGTGGGACTTTTCCGTTGTAATGTAAATTTTTACTAAATTTGCAGTTATGTTTTATCATTAAGTTGGATTTAATGTTGGTAGCTAATTCTTTCCTATCATAATTGCATAAATTATTTGTGCTTTTTAAATTTTCTATTTTGTAACCTTCTATTAGTTACGAAATGACGAATTAATAATATCACTTAATTAAATTATTAACAATTATACCGATCAACAAAAAATATTAACAATTGCGAAATTATAAATATTAATAGTTATTACGATAGCACCTAGTTTAGATAAACTTCAAGTGAAGGAAGTGATTCTTCAATTCATCAATTAGTATTATATGAACAATGAGATGTTAAGGAGACATGCCAGTGAATTATTGGAAAGAAATACAAGAGGAAAAAGAAAGTGTGATATAGTTACCATTGTATATTAAACTAATGGGAACAATAATTCTTTACCTGAGGAATGAAAAAGAAAAAAGAACCAAATGTAGGCCACTATATATGTTGAATTAGTATTATGGTGCTCTCATGCATGACTCCATCACCCAACAATCTATGCCTTAATAAATAGTGAATACTATGTGCAACCACCAAAACTTTAGAACTGCAATGCTATATGTCTCATGCATGACTTTGAAAGCTTTGGAGCAGTAAGGAGAAAGGAGAATAATCATAAGTGTACTCCATTCACTTTATGGGGGAAAAATTATTCTTTGCATTCCTTCTATGTGTTCATTACTACATAAAAAGGCAGCAATACATAGAAAAAGTTGCTATGTCTTCCTTGATTGATATGATTGTTTGTATTTCTTTGATCATATTCATATATTAACTAAAATTATCAATTAAAGTGATTTTTGACATGAAAAGATGAAGAAGGAAAAAAGAAGGAGCTTTGAATGCTGAATTACAAATAGTAGATACTGAGAATTGAGGTGAAAAGGATAATTATTAACTAACAAAATGAACCTTTGAAAAAAGAATGGAACTAAGCAAGTGGAGGTGTGAAACCTTATACCTATTTGGCAATCATTCACTGTGAGCTTGTAGAGGACATGCACCATCACCATTTGCTATCTGCACCATTCCGCATATTTTTTAGCGATGTTGGCAGCATGGAGGAGAGCAAGTTGACAACAGTCAATGAAGGGACAAACGAGGAAGAGGTGGTTGCTTATGGCGAAACGGGAAACTGGGAAGGGAAAGGGGAAAGAGTGTGTGGTGTGGAAAAAATAAAATAAGAGATAAAGTGAAATTGCTATACCAACATAGCTATATAGACTAAAAGTAAGTAAAGGAGAGCATGACAATTCAACAATACGCTGATGTGGCAATATTGTAATATCTAATGTATCATTACCACATTGTGCCACAACTTAGGTCTTAGTTCTAATATATTATAATAGAATAGATAAAACATATGGATCTGTTCAAGCTTTTACACAAAAACATATTGCAAAATGTAGAAAGAAAAGTGAAATAAGGATTAAGAAATTCTCAGACATGCACAAGTGAAATCTATATTCACTTTCTTCTGTATTAATGTAGATTGTTCATCGAAGTCTTCCAACATGTCTTGATGTTTAGCAGAAGCAAATGCTGGGTGGGACTTTAATGCATAGTTAATAAGTGGGAACCAGAGATACACAAATTATGTATACTGGAATGATTATAATTTACATCAGAAAAACTGAAACTGGACATACCTGCAGTATCGTGCTGTATGCTTTCCACTACCAAACATCATTACAGAACCTGTAAATCCCGAGATTAAAAAATGCAGGTGAAAAAAAGTGAACCCCTTCTAAAATGGCATATACGAAGTGAAGATCAGAGTAATTTCGTTGCTTCCACTCAAGTGAGGGCAAATTGGTTATCCAACAATGGTTAGGTCATAATCCCTGCTTGATATTAATCCCAAAATCATTTCTCGAAGTAATCATTTTGTTTGTTATATAAAGTAAACACAATTTCATTAGAAAATGAAATTTCATATATTAGACAACATAAGAAAAAGATGTTCATTTCAATTTTACCAAAATATAGACAAAATATCAATATACTAATAAAAGTTATTAGGTTGTTTATAGACTCAATTGGTCTCAATTAAATAGTTTCATCAACCTCAAATTTGTACCACACTATTGTTATGGACTAACTCTAACCAAAATTGATTACCCACTCTTCAGGACAAAATGAAACTTACCTTTGCATTAGTTGAAACTCGAAAACCAAGCTGAAGCACAGCTCAATGAGATAACTATCTATCCAAAGGAGTTGAATTTTCATTTGCATTTCTGTGATCGCATCTAAGTTGTCTACTTGTGCATCTGCTCCATGCTTCCCTGGAAAGGTTGATGCTATTGCCAAGATCCAACCGTATCAACTTCGTACCTCTTCCTATTCTCGTTTTTCTCCTCCTTGTTTTGATTGGGGGGGGGGGTCATTTAGTTTCATGTCCTTCATTTTTGTTCAAATCTTCAATATTGTCACGCCCCAAACATAAGTCGTGACCGGCGCACAGGTTAATTTGACTCACTTAACCTGACAAGCCTAATGACCATATTTTGTTCATATAACTTAACAACTTAAGTACAGGGGCTGCCAAAATTTCGGCAGAATCTCCCCTAAAAACTGGACAATCCAAAAATTTACATAAACCTGTTTTATATCAAATATACAACCAGAATTCACAGCCAGAATATTTTCAAAACAACAATTATAGGGATCAAAAGATCAGCTATACTAAAGAGTAATATACACATTACAATTATATTCATAACCCAAAAACAACTGATCCTATGCCCTATAGCTGCAAAGTACTGAAATCAACAAAATAGAAGCCTCATCATATTACAGGCCTACCAAAAGGAATATCCTGGGTAGAACAGCTAGTCCCAGGAACCTGCTACTCAGCACCATGTGAATCTGAAGAGAAGGAAAGGAAATGGGATGAGTCACACAGACTCAGTGAGGGTATATAAACAACGTGGATAGGAAGGAGAAACTAAATCACGCACGAGCTTTTAAAATAACTGAAAATTTCTGATTAATCATACATTCACCAAAGAAATTGATTGAGGCAATAATTTGTCAATTCTATATTTCCATAAATAAAACATTGTCAACCTCCTTCATTTAAGTTAAAACTCGTTAATAAAAACTTAACAATTTTCTATATATTGTCTCAATCAACTTTCTGAATGGACTTTGTCAACATAGAATCAAATATTGCATTAAACTAATTACTCCATGAGGGTTACCCAAGAAGAACTAAATTTTTATGGGGAGTGATCTCAACCCATCTGATCATAAATATGAGCTCATTTCAAGCCGGGGGTCTTGCCTCGCCTTGATTATCTCATTTAACTATACTATGTGCACATAGACCGTTATATCTCTTCGCTAACGGCGAACGGTGTTCTAACTTAGAACCCATCATGGTTTTCTCAACATAAATTTATTTTAAAATGAAATACTTAAATTCAATAATCAACTCCTATAAAATCCAATTCTTGCAAGAAATAACTTTTTATAATTCATTATAAATAGACCATAAAATAAGAAAGGATAGCAACAGATAGTATTGAAATAATAACTAAGAGGATATCCAAAATATTAAATCAGCTATTAGTATCCAAAGAAACTCAATTATTATTTTAGATAGAGAAATCAATTATTAGCACAAAATCAAATTATTAGCTTTAACAGGTTAGTTTCTCCTATAAACATAATTTAAAATTATTGCCACTAAGTAAATAACCACTTACAACAAAGAGGAATCAACCGAGTAGCTTCCCCAACAAACTCCGTATGAGTAATCGCACCGTGATCGTAAGGATCTGATCAACACAAATATTTTTTGATAAGCTTAGATAATTTGTTTGGAGATAGTTTAATAACTACCATGCTTATTATTAAGCAAAATATCAAAATATTACTCGCCTACTATTTTATTACTACTCCCTAAATTTGATATAACCTCTAAAATTTACCCGTAAAAAAACAGGTTTGAGATTAGGAACTCACCTCAAGCTTTAAGGATTAGTTTATATCAAACTTTTGTGATAAAATGAAAGAAAAAGTGCTGTGGTGGTAAAAATAAAAAGAAGAAACAGAGAGGAAAAGGAAAAGGAGGAACGAACGAGGAAGGAGAAAGAAGCCGCTCGAACAGAGGAAGAAGGAAAAAGGAAAAGTAATGATTTGGTGGGTATGCCACCTTTCTTTTATCCCCTTTCCTTTTTTTTTTTTTTTTATAACTTACAACAAAAAGACCAAAAGGCCCTTAATCTTTTCTTCTTTTCCCCTCCTTTATTTCAAGACTCGGTGTTACAAATATCTTCAAAATACTGCACCCAACGGGCCGCAGAGCTGAGTACTTCGAACGCATCTATAACATCGTAACCTTTAAATGACAACTCAAAGCGAATGACTTGGTGATTTTTTTCACTCAAATAATCATTGGTCATACAGAATATACAAAGGTGATAACCTCGGTGGTGTCCATATGGAATACTACCGGCGATGATTCTATCATCATTGCCAACAGCCAAATGAAATGTGTCCCGAAACCAAGGTTTCCAAGATTTGGTTGGTTGCAATAGGAAACATAAAGCAATTCCCAACCTTTCATTTAGAGGGCAATTATGTGGGTGTGGGACTAATACACAGCGACCTTCTTGTCGATGGACAAACCATGATGGAATTTCCGTACCTGGGATCACTATTTGCAAGACCTCATCACAATCTTGGCTACGTGATGCAAAGACACAGCATGCCTTTGATAAATTATTGAAATTGGATGTATTCAGTGAATCACAATCCCACGCTTCTAATTCTCTTATACTCCATGGAATCTCTGGCAAAAACTGAAGCTTCCGGCAACCATTTAACCTAAGACGCCTAAGCTTGGGATGTTCATGAATACTTACCGGTACCCTAACAAAATCGTTTCCCGATAAATCCAAATTCGTCAACAACGGAAAGTGGCCAAAATCAAGAGGGAATGATTCTTCAGTTGAAAAATAGTTCCATAAGTTTAGATTGCTCAATAAAGGTAGAATTGAGACAAAATATGGAAAGCCACGGAGATTTCGGCAATCAGAAACATCTAGAGCTTTAAGGGACTTTAATCCATGAATGCTATCGGGAAGCCAAGTGAGCTCTACGCATCCACTTAGGTTCAAATCAGACAGGCCAACTAAACGTCCAAGTGATGCAGGTAGTTTCGTTATCGCCGTCGCCATTAAAGAAAGCCTTGATAAATGTTTCATGCATTCCCCAAATTCTGGGAGATTATTGAAATGCCAGCAGTAGTCAAGAATTAACTCCTCCAAGGAACTAATCTCTAATTTACCTGGCAGACTTTTAAGCTTTGTGCAGTTACTTAAATTCAATACAATAAGGTTCTTATGGTGTGTAAGGGATGGGTGAATATTAGTTAGGTCAAAACATGTTGAAAGATCTAGTGTTTCAAGAAGGGGAATCCCAGAAAAATCTGGTGTTTGCTTCAACCCTGAGGAACGGCTCAGATCTAGGTACTTCAGCTTTTCTAGAAACTGGAAAAGAGAGAGAGAGAGAGAGAGAGAGAGAAAGAGAAATATTATAACGTTGCCATCTTTTTAAAAGGTTAATGCGATATTTGATAGAGAATCAAAATGTTTTACCTTTTTTCCATGCCAAAGTTGCGCAATTTTGCTACTAGCTGCTTTTATTTCAACAAGTTCATAATGTTGATCTGCAAGGGGCAGAGTTTCTAGAAAACAACAATTCAAGTGAAGAACTTTTAAAGAACTAGGAAGGTTGAGGTGAATGGGAACTATCATGGCATATAAACTAAGAATCTTTTGCTGACTTATAATTGAGAAAGCTTTATCTCTCCATTGTGCTTCGTACCCAAAATGATGTAGAACTATACTTTGAATTGTTTCAGTTCCCTGTATAGAAAACTACAATGATAAGTAATGTAATCTTACAGAAAAAGATGAAACATAAATTCAAGAAAGCAAAATATTGAATACATTATTCAATTTTTCATCTTAGTAATAAACAACTTACAATTGTGGAAAAAATGGCATCTACCTTATTTTGCGTAAGTATGAGATTAATGTCTTCTTTAGACCACAATCTGCTACGTTTGTCAGGATCATTTGGAGATTCTTAAATGACGATATTTCTGCCCATTTCTTGAAGCAAATCGTGCATGTCCAACTCATTGGTCTCTTGATTTATAGTAACCAAAGATCTTTCAATCAAAATTTCAATTTCAATTTGCGAATTATAACCACACTTTTCTAATATATCTATTACTTCATCTCTATTCATTCTTTTAAAGCAGCAGGCTATATCTAGAAAAATATTCTTCTGCATAGAATCTAAACCCTCATAACTTATTTTTAGTGTATCGAGAATTTTGGAGTATGGAGCACTTTTTATTTTTTTCACAGCACTATGCCAAACATCAATAGTTCTTCCATGAAGATAGGAACCCAATACCTTAAGTGCCAATGGAAGACCACCGGTATATTTGACCATTTCATGGGACATTTCCAAAAACCCTTCCTTAGGTCGATCTTGTTTAAAGGCTTTCAAACAAAAGAAATGAAGGGCTACATTTTGGGCTAAACATCCAACCTCATAAGTTTCATACACTTCATGTGTCTTTAGTAGGTGCATATCTCTACTTGTGATTATTACTCTACTTCCTGGACCAAGCCAATCTTTTTTTCCAGCCAAATTCTCCAATTGGCTTTCATCATTTACATCATCAAGTACAAGAAGAATTTTCTTGTTGCATAAAGTGTTTTGTATTGTCCTTTTCCCATCATAGACATTATTAAAAGTACTCCTACTTATATTCATATGACTAACAAGATCTTTTTGTATTTGAACTAATCCGTTTGTCTCACATATTTCTCTAATGTTGCAAAGAAAGCAAGTAACTTGAAATTCACATTGGATGGCATCATAAATTGCGTTGGCAATAGTCGTCTTACCAATGCCACCCATGCCCCATATGCCTATAAAACGGATATCATTCAACCCAATACCTAAAAGCCTAGTCACTTCCTCCACCCTCAAAGCAATCCCAAGAAGGTTGTCTGAGCAAGATGGCAATTTTGGAATTAGCTTTGTATGTATGTGTTGAGCAATACTTTCCATGAATGCTGCCTCATGCCTATATAAGAAAGAAATTTTCTTTATCAAATTTGACAAGAGACACAAACAAAATAAAGCAACAACTTACAAAATAAGAAGAATTATTAGAAGAGAAGGAAAAAGTGCAAAAGAAGATAACACAAGTTCTCTAAAAATTTTATTCTTTTCGAATTTTTTATATTTTTTTAATGCATATATGAGTAACACGTGGATCATATCAATCCAATTACTTACAAACTTCACTCACGCAATATTGTTGAAATGAGCTTTCACCCATTGTCCAAGAATCCCCACTACTGCCTCTGTAGGAGTTTGAGTTGTGCCCCAGTCCAAAGAATTAGTTCCTTGAGTCTAGTTAACTTGACATCTTAATATAAATAACTTGCAAGCTATCCTCAGCTATAGCACGAATAGGGTCTAGCTTGACAAAAGGAACTACTTGACTAGGTTTCATTTTATATCTTGCATATCATAGGTAAAGATATGGTTATTGGCACCCCTAATTATCTATTTATGCTTTCTATTAGTTACTTACAATTTTAATTACTTTAGTTACCCTAATCTAATACACACTCTTTTTTCTTATTAAAATATATTATAATCAAGCAACTTATCTTTTTTCTTATACATTGTTAACTGTTTTATATTTTTATTTGTATCTATATAATAATTCAAATTATTATAATTATTTGATTATTTATTAATTATCTTCCTCATGACACCTAATAGACATAAAGTCATAACAATATATCTACTAAAAGTTATTTTTCAATTGATGAAAAATTCACTAAAATATTTTTTGTTTTTATCTTTTTTATAAAAATTAATCTGATTATCTTAAAATTTTTTATATATACTTTACTCAAAAGCATTTTCTTTTATTTCAGTTTAGATAACTTTGCATTTTTTTTATTATCTGCACTGAAATATTTTAATTTATACTTATATCACAATATAATATTTCTGTCATATATCTAAACGATATTGCATTCACAATAAAGTTTGTCCTTAGCTGTTAAGTATTCAGAAGATTACTATATCAATTGCAGTGATAATAGTATCATACAAGTACTTAAATATCGAAAAATTAAAAAAGAAATTTTAGAAAAAGAGTAACACACCAAAATAGAAGTATGCCAACATAAGAATTTAAGTTCAAGTCTGAACAAATTTCTATTGCTAGGATAATAAATTTCATTAAAATTTAGTTTGTAACAATTTATAACAGGTCATTTATTTTGTGAAAAAAAAATAGTGATGAATAAAAAAATTATGAAAATAATAGAATTGTGAAGAATTTTTTTTGCATAGAAAAGGTGTAAGAGTAGTCTTAATTTGAATAAAATATAATGTAGTTAAGTGAGGGTAATTTAGAGAATTAGAATTATAAATTGATACTGAAAGGTGTAAATAGACAATTAGGAGTAGCAATAGCTATCTATAGCAAAAATGTTGAACAAATAAACCTCTACACTCTTTGAAGGACCAATTCAATTCAAGAAATTTGGTTGTTACAAAATACTTGAAAATGAATTTGTAGCTCCAACATGCCATTTCGAGTAGTTTGAGTATGTACGGGATTATTAGCATTCTTGTTGTTGAGCTGATAAGATTTTTTTTTTTTTTGACGTGGAACTAAAAAGAAACTTTGACAACTGAGACACGAACGCAAGTTCACCTCCTTTAGAGGAACTATACATACATAACTCTTGTGTTTCAGTATAATGATCAATGTCATGAACGACCAAAAGGACCAAATCTATTGGGTACATCTTGGTCTCATGAAAGGATTATTTGCATTCTTATCTATTGTTTATACTCTTTTCTAATTACCTAAAAATTTTCATGGTTTAAACTAAACTTTCTTCATTTATCTATCTAATAATTTAATTGTTTACTAGCTGTAACAATATTCACGTTTAGGATTTTTATTTAATTTATTAATTAAAAATCTTATTTCTAACTCTATAATATGATATCTTCTTCTTAACTTTTACTACATGTAGTAAATTTTAGTTGGTGTTTTTATATATTTATGGCATATAATTTGTACAACAAATTAAACTAATGGACCTAGTGGTAAGTCAACTTACTGATCTTTAGAGTCCCAACCAGACAAACTTGCAACTTGTTCTAAGGCATCTCTCCATCTTTTAAGTTTCTCACTTTGTTGCCCAAATCTCTCTTCATGTTTTTTGAAAGCTTCCTCGAAGTCTCTTTTTTGATACCTCACGTCAGAAGGCTCCACACCATAGAAGACTGGCACAACAGATAGCCCAAGATTCTTGCTGCACTCAACAATCTTTAGGAGCTCATCCAAACACCAAGTGGAGAAAGCATAGTTTGGCGAGAGAACAATGATAGCAAACGTAGACTCTTCAATTGCTTTTAATAGTTCTTGTGAAATAACTTCACCTCTCTCAAGGTCTTTGTCATCTCTGAAAGTTGTGATTCCCTTCCTTTGAAGTGAGGCATACAGATGGTCAGTGAATCCTCTGCGAGTGTCTTCTCCCCTAAAACTCAAGAACACATGATACGTCCATGATCGTGGTGGTGGCATTGAGCTAGAAGGAGTAGGGGAAGAAGAGGCTTCACCTACAACCGATGCCATATGTTCAACAATCTCAAGAATATGTGCTTCGTAATTTGATGACTGTGGCTTCTAGCAGTGCGGCGTTTGTAGAGAATATGGAGACTGGAGAGTATTTGGAAGGTAAAGAGTAAAGACCGGGCGAGTGTGAATAAAGGAAAGTGAATGGAAGCTGCATGGTAGAAATGAAGGCCATTATCATGATATGGCTGACACTAAAGGGTGGGGAATTCTAGTTGTTAGGCTTTGCTTTTTCGACTTGTGTGAAGGCAAAAATATTCTTGTGCAGGAAATTGCGTGGAAGCCTTCAAAAGTTACTTACAATAAATAATGTTCGGTACAATATTACAAATTTTTATGAATTTTTAAAGCTAACAAAATGTTCAAAAAAGTAAACAAAGTTTAAATAGAATAGAAAGAAAGTGCTTCATCATTGCGGGAAGAAAAGGAGCTTGTGGACCTTGGAGATTTTTTGTAAAACATCAAAACACTGGAAGTTAATGAAGGTGCGTGTATGCAGATCGGTACCTATTTGACAATGCAACAGCTGTAGGGATCTGTTCCAAGATACAACAGTTTCAGTACTTTTTAGGCCTTTGTTAACAAAAAGGAGAACAGTTCAAGAAGATCATGATATGAGTTTGCAACCAATAACAGAAGCAAGGGACACACTGATCTGAAGAACCAAAAAATGGTAAATATGGTCACATTTTACTTACTTTTTTATTTGGGGGCAATGTGAAAGTTGAGGAAGAATGATGGCTATACCATTCTGAAGGTGCAAGATCTTTCATTGATTAGTTGACTACCTACAAAGCATTGGTAGTGACCATATAAATAAAAACCTAAGCCTACAGAAGTGGTTCAATGTCACGCCCCAAACATAAGCCGTGGCCGCAAGACAAGAGTTAATCGACTCACTTAACCTGCAAAGCCTAATGACCATAGTTTGTTCATATAACTTAGCAACTTAAATGCACGCTGCCAAAAATTCAGAGTCTCCTAAAACCGAACAATCCAAAATTTACACAAACCTGCTTTATATCAAATATACAACTGTAATTCACACTAATATTTCCAGAACAACAATTATAGGGATCAAAAGATCAGCTATACTAAAGAGTAATATACACATTACAATTATATTCATAACCCAAAAACAACTGATCCTATGCCCTATAGCTGCAAAGTACTGGAATCAACAAAACAGAAGCCTCATCTATATTACAGGCCTACCAAAAGGAATATCCTGGGTAGAACAATTAGTCGAATCGCTACTCAAAGACTCTGTGAATCAAGAGAAGGAAAGGAAATGGGATGAGTCACACAGACTCGGTGAGGGTATATAAACAACGCGATGCGAAGGAGAAACTAAATCACGCATCGAGCCTTTAGAATAACGAAAATTTACGATTAATCATACATTCACCAAAGAAATTGATTGAGGCAATAATTTGTCAATTCTATATTTCCATAAATAAAATATTGTCAACCTCCTTCATTTAAGTTAAAACTCATTAACAAAAACTTAACAATTACAGTATATATTGTCTTAATCAACTTTCTAAATAGACTTTGTCATCATAGAATCAAATTTTTCATCAACTAATTACTCCATGAGGGTTATCCAAGAAGAACTAAATTTTTATGGGGAGTGATCTCAACCCATCTGATCATAAATATGAAGCTCATTTCAATGAGAGTCTTGCCTCGCGTCTTATCTCATTTAACTATACTATGTGCACATAGATCGTTATATCTCTTCGCTAATCTACGATTGTTCTAACTTAGAACCCATCATGGTTTTCTCAACATAAATTTATTTTAAAATGAAATACTTAAATTCAATAATCAACTCCTATAAAATCCAATTCTTGCAAGAAATAACTTTTTATAATTCATTATAAATAGACCATAAAATAAGAAAGGATAGCAATGAGATAGCATTGAAATAATAACTAAGAGGATATCCAAAATATTAAATCAGCTATTAGTATCCAAAGAAACTCAATTATTATTTTAGAAAGAGAAATCAATTATTAGCACAAAATCAAATTATTAGCTTTAATAGGTTAGTTTCTCCAATAAACATAATTTAAAATTATTGCCACTAAGTAAATAACCACTCACAACAAAGAGGAATCAACCGAAATTTGCTCCCAACAAACTCAGGAAGAGTAATCGCAATCAGTATTAGAAGGATCCGATCAACACAAATATTTTTTTGACAAGTTTAGATAATTTGTTTGGAGATAGTTTAATAACTATCATACTTATTATTAAGCAAAATATCAAAATATTACTCGTCTACTATTTTATTACTACTCTCTAAATTTGATATAACATCTAAAATTTACCCGTAAGAAAACAGGTTTGAGATTAGGAACTCACCTCAAGCTTTAAGGACTAGTGGATATCAAACTTTTGCGACAAAATAAAAGAAAAGGGAGCTTTGATGGTAAAAATAAGAAAAAGAAAAGAAAAAAGAAAGAGGAAGAAGACGAGGAACAGAGGAGGAAGAAGAAAGGAAAAAGGGAAAAAGGGAAAGTGAAAGACGGTGAGATTCTCACCGTTCCTTTATCCCTTTTTTTTTTTTTTTTTAACTTACAGCACAAAGACCAAAATGCCCTTAACCCCCCCTTTTTTTTCTTTTCCTCTGTTTCGAGACTCGGTGTTACATTCAATGTTTTCTGATTAAAATGGGGCCACCCCAGAGCAAAAGTAAGTCTTTAGATAAAGGAAGTTTTTAAATATAGTGAGTCTTTAGATAAAGTTAGTCTTTAGATAAAAGAGAAAGGCCTTCGAATTGAAAATGGATTGAGCTAAAGCACATCTTGACTATAACACCCTAAAACAGAAAATTGCAGTGTATGAAGAAATAGTAAACACAAAACAGGAACAAATCCCTGATATTATAACTTAAGGGAGGAAAAAAAAAAGGTTGCATAACCAGTAAATTCCGGTTTGAATGTTGCATGGAGCATAGCCAATATATACAGATGGAACTGTTCATGCTGTTAAAAAAAGCATATTAAAAAATGTGGATTAAAAAGTGAAAAGAACAATGAATCCTTAGACATAGGCACATGCCTCCTTACAAATATTTTCTAACATCTGTCTACACTAACTATTCCAGATTCAGTAGACAAGCACCAATAAAATGATTTGTACTGAAGATCATAGTAAACCAGCACCTACACGAGGTTTTTTTGTCCCCGCAATCAAATCATAAGACAAATGATGCACAGCCGAGTAGTCCTTAAGTGTGAGATGACCGACAGAACTTTAATGGGGGCAAAAGTGAAACCCCACTCAAGCAATTGCTTCAACAGGAAAACAATGCGTACGACAGTCAAGATGTGAAATCTATATTCACTTTCATTTATCTTCCACATTTGCAACTGATGAAAGCTTCTCTTCCAGCGAATCTTGATGTTCAGCAAGTGATGGTTGAGACTGTAACTGTTGTAAATGGATAACAAGAAGGAACCACATATTTCATTCATAAATATGCATACTGCGTGCTATGATAATAATTTACATCAGGAAAACTAAAATAAACATACCTGCAGCTGGCTGCTCTTTGCTCTCCAAAATCGAACATTATGATGCAATATGTTAGAACCTCTACAACCTTACCAGAGGAATATACTTATCAACAAAGTGAACTCTTTCTACAGTGGCAAAAGATCCATGAATGACAAAAAATATGTGAAAATCTATCACTTAGAAACATTTGTCACCTCTTAAAAGGAAAATTGGAAAAGGGAAGTGAAAAAACAAGAGTTCTTCGAGCTCAAGCATATCTATCAGTTCTACAATTCCAACGGCTATATTACCAACCTTTCTTTTACTTAAATGCTGGCTTCAATTATTCATAAATCATAATTGAACTATGAATTTCAAGAGAAAGAAAGTAATATCAAACAGACCAAAGCCAGTGCTGCGTTCATTTTATGTAATACCAAAAAGCATATATATTGAACAGTTATTCGTATATGCTTCTTGTAAGAATTTGACAAAAAATATGTATACTTATAAAATTTCAACCAGTGACAATTTTTTTCAGAAAGTAATCATGCAAATCAAATAAAAGTTGTAGAATATTTTTGAGCCTAATGACATATTTTATCAAGGTAGACAGCATTTTACAGCATTACTACAAGTGGAAGCTGATTATGTAAATATAATCAAGGATAAAATGGAAAATGTTGAAGTTTCGCCTTTGGTTTTCCCATTAACATCCAAAGCAAGTTAGTAGCTTCTTAGAATTATGTGACAAGAAAGAGAAGAGGAAAGAAAAAAGTTGTACCACTGGCTTGACCAAGAATATATCGTATAAATAGGAGTATTAGATTACTGTCTTGTGTCATCTAGTCTCCAACATCATCATATTGTTTAGGGTTCTATTTTCTCTCTTTCTTCCTTTCATATCTTTTCCCGATTAATTCATATTGTCGACGAAATCATGTTGCTATACAATGAACCCAAATATACCTCAGAATCTCTTAAGCAAGTTGCCAGGACAACTATCCATTCCTTGAGCATCTATTATTTGAACATGACAGAGCACATATGACCAAGGAGAATTTCAAAATGCAACCGGCACTGTAATGTTCCATTGAAGCTGACAACAAACACATAAAAAAAAAAAAAGAAAAATAGTTTAAATCTAGATAAACTCAGCTAGTCAGCTTTTGCCAAATGATTAAAAACTTTGCAGCATTCAAATTGGCTTCAACAGTGAATATCAGTGTTACCCTTTCTAAGAACATGATCATATTCAAGGTCTATTTGGTACACGTTATGAAAGAAAAATCACTTTTTGGAAAAATGCATAAGATTTCTTTCTCTCTCTGAACCCCCTTTTTTCTTTGGGAAAAGAAATTTCATCATTAGCTATACTCCAATATCATGAGGCATTTAACTGATCCCATTCATTAGCTTGTACCGGCAAAATTTCCTAGTAAACTCATGGCTTTTAAGTCAACTAATCATAAGGCAAGGTGAAGACCTGGTGCAGAGCAAGCCTGAATTAAAAAATATTTTTTGCATGAAAGAGTATATAATAATAAAAATATAAAAATAAGACCAACAATAATGTGCTCTTCGGGTGGGGAATGGAGTTAAAGTTAAAGTAGCCTTCAATCACTACTTTCTTTCTTTCTTTCTTTCTTTTCTTTCTTCCCAGTTGTTTAGGTTTGTTTTTGAAGAAATTCCCAAGGTACAGAAGACGAGAGATTCATTTACCAAATAAAGGATGTGGGAGGGAAGAGCGAGATTCTTAATATACTCCCAAAACAGGAAAAAATGAGACACAATTTTTTAAAAGCGTTTCAAAAAATTTTACATTTATAACTGAGAATCGTTACTAGCAACCTGTTTCAACAGATTACAATGTCAAAATTGATGTTTACAATTTTTTTCTACAAAAAGATAGAAATTGTGTAAAATGTCCTCCCTTCACATCCTTCGACAGTGCCCACGGCAGACGTTGAGGAAAGTGGAAGTATGAGATATTAGCCTGACTAACTTTATTATATATTTGTATAAACACGAGATATTAGATTTATATTTACACAAAAAATTTTCTTTTGGTCTATGGTGAAGAAATTAAGAACAGGGAAAGTGTTCAATACAAGTAATAATTTTATCTAAGAAATGGAGTGGAAGCCACGTGGCCTCTTGATAACATCTATTTAATGACTGACACTTAACATTTTGGAGCTTTTTCTTGTTTTATTAATATTCCATTCATTATTTTTGTCCTCTATATACCACTTGATAAGAAAACACTTTCCCACCTTTTGGGTGAGTTAAATGAAGCTTCAATCAATCGCCATTATTTTATTTTCTTTTTCATTTCATCAATGAGTTACACATCATCTAATCAAATTTCACTAGTAGACGGGTTATTATAGGATTTTCCTCTTTGAAACGGTCCAAAGCTCCCGTCTTCATGAATTCCATCACTGAATTGATGGTGGGTCACAGAGACTATACAAAGGTGAAAACAAGCTGGCTTCAGATACGGTGAACTCGTGTTCTTGATGCCATTCATAATGTCGTTCCAACATTCTCCTATATAGAGGCACTGTTTATCATATTGCTCAGCATAACTTATTTATCGGACACACAAGGCAATTCCCACTCTCTGATTCGCAGGGCAAGTACTAGGGACTGATACAGATACACCATCTTCTTGACAGACAAACCATGATGGAATTTCACACAATTTCATCCGCATGTCAAATGGAACAAGTACATGTAGGTTGTAACAAAAATTTCTATTGTTGAATAAGTAACTAGAGAGAAAGATTATGTTACACGCTCCCTAGAGAAAATTCTGTTATATTCTTTGAGCAGTCCACCTAATTCCAAGATTTCATATAAAGTTACAGACTCAATTTCTGTCACATGTTATGTTTTGATTTGGCTTGGGGTATTACTACCATAACAGGTAAGAATTTCCCCGCTCACACACAGACAAAGCCAAGACACAGACCTTAATTATTAGAAGAGTATTGTCTCAGTGATGCAGAGACTGCATGCGTGGACTTAATTTGGAAATTTCCAGTGAATCACAAATTGCAATTACCTGCGTCCAGTTTTTATTTTTATTTTTTTAAATACTTGATTGAATCTGGCAACAATTGAAGCTTTTTGGCAACAATTCAACACAAGATGCTTATAGGAATATTTACTGGTACCTTAACAAAATTGTTACCACCTGAATCCAAGTGAAACAATGACCGTAAGAGGAAAAAGTAATGTAGGATCGATTCACAGAAAAACCACAGTAAATTCAATCCATGCTAGTCCATTCAATAATTAGACGAATGCAATCGTTTGCTGGACAGCAGTGCAAGCAGTACAAATGTATGAATGCATTCAATAATTTCCATATAGCTGCAGAGGACAACAGAACAATTCCATTCAACCACATTTATTCGAATTCAAAGAAAAAAAGATTTGCAGGTGTTCAATTGATCATTGAAATTTAATTCCCTTGACGTGTGCTCGGTACTGGTGGCAACTATGAGTGAAATCCAGATAAGAATGCTTTGGAGGTGAAGAATTAAGGTGTAAATTTTCTAGCCATATAGTATTGATTACTTTTTCTAAGAATTAATTAACTTTTTTTAGGGATGGAGAAACAAGTTGCTTAAAATCCACTAGGAATGTTGAGCAGACCAAGAGCATAACTAATATATACAGTATACTTTAACAAAATATATGTACATGTGTTACAAAATTTGGATAGAGAAATGAAATAAACGAAAAATGAAATCCTCAGAATGCAAATGGCTCACTATAGATATTTCTAACCTCTATGTACACATTCTATTACGGATTCATTGGATTAGCACCAACAAAATGAATTGTCATGAAGATTCTGATCCCAAAAATCAAATCAAAGGAAATGGATGCATAGTCCTTGCATGCGACATGATTTTTCAAGTCGTCATTTGGGCCAATGTGAATTCCACTCAAGCAGACCACTTCAGCAGGAAACCAAACAACGTACAACAATCCAAGTGTGAGGTCTAACTCCACTTTCATTCTTCTTCCACAATTGCAGCTGATAATTTATTTATTTTTCCGGTCATTCCAAACAAATCTTGAAATTCAGCAAATCGTGGGTGAGGCAAGTGGTAGATAACAAGCAAGAACCAGAGATTTTGTTCAATAATTTTATATGTTGCTTTCTATGACTATAATTTTCACATCACTAAAATTAAGACATACCTGCAGCATTGTGCTATATGCTTTTCCCCAACTATACATTATAACTTAATATGGTCAAAGCAAACCTGTAAATATCACCAGGAAATTATGTTGGTCAACAAAAGTTATCCTCTTCCCAAAATGGCATAAGAAAATGAGGCAGAAGGTTGCAATCATTTGCTAATCTGCTGAGCAGAGAAGTTGCATTTTCACTCCATTTACTTTAGCTATTGATTTAACTTATATTTTGTTGTCAAAGAAGTGTGAAAGGTTAAAGTACAACCTGCATCTAGCTGCCAGGAGCTAGTGGTCTATGTTATCCTGGGTGGACTAAGCAGTTTTGTTGATTTCATTTAAGTAATTGTAAATTGGCAATCCAACCATAACAAGGTCCTAATCACCAACTGATATAATAGGCTAAAAAGAGCTTGTCAATATCATGACAAAAATACACTGATTAACGAAAATAAACCCCTTCTAAAATGGCAAATGAAAAAGAGGGAGGAGGTTACAGAGCTAACAGTTATCATTTTAAGTGAATGTAAATTGGTTATCCAACAATAATTAGGTCCTAATCCCCAGTTAATATTAACCCAAAAATCATTTCTCAAGTAATCGTTTTTTTTTTTTTTGGTTATATATGGTAAATATAATTTCATTAGAAAACATATCTATCATATATGAAATATGTCATATGAGATACCAAAACATATGACAAAGGTGTTTGTTTTAGTTCTACGAAAATAAAAACTGAATAATTACATATCAACAGCTTTTATTAGTTTGTTTATAGACTCGCACTCACTTAAATAGTTCCATCAGCCTCAAATTTATGCCACACCAAGTGTCAGAGAATATTATAATAAGACTTAGTCTAACCACGACAGATAGCTCCAAAGGATAGAATTGATAACCAAGTTAGTTACCTTAGCATAATTTGAAACTTGAAAACCAAGCTGAAGCATATCTTCACAAGGTAATTGGTTGTCCAACTTAACAAGATCTTGTCTACATCTGACATTGCATCTAAGCTGTCTACTTGTGCAACTCTTCAGTGCTTTTTACTGGAAAGGTTAATAGTACTGCCAAGATCCAATCATATCAGCTTCAAATACCTTTGAATCACGTGATTTGCATTTGCGCAAAGCTTTCAATCAAATCTTCCTCTTCTCGCTTTCTTTTGTTTTTAATCAAATCTTCCTCTTCCCGATTTCTTTTCTTTTTGTGTCTTTTAGTTTCAAGCTCTTCACTTTTGTTAAAATTTTCAACATCTTCAGCATGCACCCAACGCGCCGCAGAGCTCAATATTTCCCACTTATCTGCAGGAGCCTTGTTTTCAATTGATAAGTCAAAGCAATTTTCTTGGTGAAATTCATCACTGAGATAATCACGGGTCAAACAGACAATATAAAGCTGATAACCCGGTCCCATTCTAGTTGAAATCCAGTCCGTGAAGATTCTATTACCATTGCGGACAGCCAAACACCATATGATTGTTTCAAAAACAAAAAATGCCACATCCGATTCGGATGCTTGTAATAGGAAACATAAAACAATTCCCAACCTTTCGTTTAGAGGGCAATTAAGTGAGGGTGGGACTGATACACTGTTACCTTTTTGTTGATGGACAAACCATGATGGAATTTCCCTCCCTGTGATCCCCATTTGCAAGACTTGACCATGATCATGGCTACGTGATGCAAAGACAATGCACGCCTTTGATAAATCATTGAATCTGGATATCGTTAGTGAATCACAATTGCATGCTTCCAATTCTCTTATACTTGGTGGAAGCTCTGGCAAAGACTTAAGATTTCGGCAACCATTTAGCTTAAGAAGTCTAAGCTTGGGAAGTTCATGGATACTTATTGGTATGCTAGCAAAATAGTTGCCATCTAAAATCAACTCCGTCAACGACGGCAAGTGGCAAAAATTGTGAGGGAATGATTCTTCAGATAGACAACAGTCCGTCAAATCTAAACGGCTTAGAAAAGATAGCCCTGAGACAGAGGGTGGCAATCTACAAAGGGTGGTGCATGAACCAGCAAGCAGAATTTCAAGGGAATTCAATCCATTAATGGTATCAGGAAGGCAAACAAAGTTTTTACAACTATCTATGTGCAAATCTTCAAGGCCAACTAAACATCCAAGTGATGTTGGTAGTTTGGTTATGGCAGCGGTTGACAAAGAAAGCCATGACAATTTTTTCATGCATTCTCCAAATTCTGGGAGATTTTCAAAACTCGTGCAACGATAAAGAATTAATTTCTTCAGGGCACTCATCTCCAATTTACCTGGAAGAGTTTTAAGTCTTGTGCAATTACTTAAATCCAATAGAACTAGCTTCTTGTGACGTACAAGGGATGGGTGAACCTCAGTTAGGCCTGTACATCCACTAAGATCAAGTGTTTCAAGAATTGGAACAGCCGTTAGATCGGGTGTTTGCTTTAGCTCTCGAGAACGACTCAAATCCAAGTACTTCAGCTTTTTCAGAATCTGATCAAAATAAAGAAATATTAAAGCATAGTCATCATTATAAGGTCATTGTGATAAAATTTATGGAGTTCTTGACGAGAGGGTCCTACCGTTTTTCCAAGCCAAAGTTGTTCAATTTTGCTAGATAGCAATTTAATTTCAACAACTTCATTATGTTGATCTCCAAGGGGTAGAGTTTTCAAGGTACATCCTGTCCAGTGAAGAACTTTTAATGAACTAGGAAGGCAATCGAGGCCCAAGGGGAGTTGCACGCCAAATATACGGAGCAATTTTAGTTGAGTAGTCTTTGAGAAGGCTTTAGTGCTCCACCGTGCTTTATAGACAGCAATGTCTGAGCTAAAAACTAAAACTTTATTTGCTTCAGAGCCTTGATAAACAAATTGTGTGGTTACAGCTAAACTTTGAATTTCTTTAGTTCCTTGTTGAAAACAAAACCAGATGTGACATTCATATAGCATAAGGTAAAACACAAACTAAAGAAAACAAAATATTGAATGCATTATTCAATTTGTATCTTAATACTATATTTATTTTTCTAACTCCAAATATTTGACAATTGTGGAAAAATTGGCATCTACCTTATCTTGTGTAAGTATGAGATCAATGTCTTCTATAGACCTCAATCGGCTACGTTTACCAGGATCATCTGGAGATTCTTGAATGACAATTATCTTTCCCATTTCTTGAAGCAAATCATGCATCTCCAACACATTACCTTCTTGACTTAGCTTTACCAAAGATCTTTCAATCAAAACATCAATTTCAATTTGTGGATTATGACCACAATTTTCTAATATATTTGTTACATAATCTTTGTCCATTCCTTTAAAGAAGCAGGCAATATCTAGAAAAATATTCTTCTCCATGAGATCTAAACCATCAAAACTTATTTTTAGTGAATCAAGAATTTTGGAATATGAAGCACTCTTTATTTTTTTCAAAGCACTATACCAAACATCAACAGTTCTTCCATAAAAATAGGAACCCAATACCTCAAGTGCCAATGGAAGTCCACCACTATATTTTACTACTTCTTTGGACAAAACCAAATACTCGTCTTTAGGTTCATCCTGTCTAAAGGCTTTCAAGCAAAAAAGTTGAAGGGCTTCTTTCTGTATTAACTCTTCAACCTCATAGGTTTCATGTACTCCATGTATCTTTAGCAAGTGCATATCTCTAGTTGTAATTATTATTCTGCTTCCAGGACCAAACCAATCTTCCTTACAAGCTAAATTCTCCAATTGGCTTACTTCGTTTATGTCATCAAGAACAAGAAGAACTTTCTTGTTGCCAAAACAGTTTTGTATTATCTTTCTCCCATCATACACATTATAAAATGTTCTTATATTCATATGAGCAACAAGTTCAGTCTGTACTTGGACTAATCCTTTGGTCTCACATTCCTCTCTAACATTAGCAAGAAAGCAACTAATTTTAAATTCACTTTGGATGACATCATAAACTGTTCTAGCAATAGTTGTCTTGCCTATACCGCCCATACCCCATATGCCTACAAAGCGAACATCATTCAACCCAATATCCATGAGCCTAATCACTTTCTCCACCCTTGAAGCAATTCCTACAAGGTTATCGCAAGATGGCAATTTGGGAATCAACTTTTTATGTACGAGTTGAGCAATGCTTTCCACGAGTGTTGACTCATGCCTGTGACGAGAGAAGAAAAGAAATATCATACATCCAATCCAACAAGAAACATTAGCAAAATAAAACAACAAAATAAGAAACACACTACCACTTTTGATGTTTTGCACATAAAGTGTAAAATGTGACACACAGCATGAATTAATTATATCTTTAACCTGACTTTGCAAGGCAGAAAGTTTCTTTCCTCCTAAGCTTTCAAATATATGAAAAAAATTGTTGTACTGAAATGTTTGTTTCAAACTTTTTGCTATTTATGTTTTCAGTTATGTATTCACACTGTGTAGTACTTATTATTAGTAGCTAGAATATAAATCTTAAAAATGCTCAAATATTGAAATGAAAAAAAAAAATATTTATGGGGCATATCAAAATATCGGGGACAGAAGAAATTATTAAAATCTTTTAACCACATGAAGGAAATTGATATTAGTATTTTTTTTAAATGTAATTAAATTCTATTTAATAGTTTTAAATTATATCATATTGTTTTATAAATTTTAATTTAGTTAATAAAAAGTGTTTTTCATATTTAATTATTCATCATCATCATCATCATTAACTAAAGAAAAATACTCTATATTATGAGCACAATCTCTATATTATATTTGTGAATTTTTAATGAGTTTAATTTGGATACATTGACAAAGTAAAAGATTTTTATATAGTCAATAATCACATTCTTCTATTTGCATAACTATTTAAATAGTAAATAGTTGAGTAAATTTGTATAAAATTATTTTATATAAATAATATATATAAATTAAATTTATTTTTAATATATAATAGAGATTGATTTTGCTATATTGTCTGTATAAATAGTTTTACATTATCATCTAGTTATACTGTTATATGTGCAAATTTTATGATAATGATAGTAATAGTCAAAATTTTATTAGATGTTCAAATTAAAAAACTATTTTTATCAAATTTAACAAGAGTTTTAATTTTTTCTAGCATAAAACATATATTTTAAATATTAGTTTCTTTAATAATGACCACAAATTCAGTTCTCCTTAACTACCAAAAGATTTTGAATTTTTTTTGGGCAAATGTTAAATGATAATTATGTTGGACTTAGATTTAAATGGTTTATTTGTAGACATAAATTATGAAATAGTGTAACCTCACAGACCAATTAGGAAAAGAAAAAAAAATAGGGGTAAGGACATCTTCATAATTTCATATAACAGATAATAAAACAGAAAAAAAGGGTGCCTTTTCCGAAAGCATCAGAACTGCCCCCCTCCTCCAAAATATCTCTATCGACATCTCTCTTCCACTCCTCCTCCATCAGTACTCTTTTCTTTCCATCAAAACTCTAATTTCTTCTACCTTGTCATCAAATCTTAGGCATTCACTAGTTCTAAGAGTTTACATAAGTCTCTAATCTCAATCCTTATGCTTATGAATAAATATTAAAGTTTTTCTCAATACTAGTGAGTAATAAAAATGATGACATAAGTAAATGTTTGAGGATTTTGAGTAGAAATCCAGTGAGTTAGGAGCATGAACACTAACAAGTTGTAATAGGTAAGTCAAATTTTGAGTTCCACTTTAATCCTTATGAGCCCTACCTTTCACAATTTTGGGATTTTATTCAATAACTCTAATAATTGTTAATTCATCTTTAAATAGATTATTTAAACTTGTCAAAATATTTATTTTGGTCAGATTCTCTAGATATTGTGCCAATTATTTCTCTTGGAGTTGTAGGGGAGCATCTTGTTTGGTTGTTCAAAGTTGTGACTAGATATTTATTTAGTGGCAATATTTTAAATTTAATTTCATGGAAGAAACTAACTTGTTAAAGTTAAAGATTTTTCTTTATGTTATTTGATTTATTTGGTTAGCTATTCTGACTAGTTACTTTCCTATCCATAATGATAATTAAATTATGATTTTGATGATTAGTTTGGGAATATTGTTGATTTTTTTATTACTTTTATAAACTCATAATTTTGTTGTATTTTATTTCATTTTTAGATAAAATGATTCATAAGAATTTTTACTTTAAAAAATGGTATATATTGTTTTTATGAATGTGGATGTCGTTTTTTTCTTTTTTTTTACTATAAGTTGTTTTAAGAAAACCATAATGGCCTCTGAGTTAGAACATTACTCGCCATAGTGAAGAGATATAATGTCATAATCACCAGCCATAATAAAGAGATATAATGACCTATATGTACATAGTATATTCATTGATATAAAGAGTGAGGGAACCCTAATTATGGGACTATATCAGGTGAGGCAAAGCCCTCGGGCTGAGATATCATGAAACTTGTGCTTAAATCAGTTAAAGTTACTCTCCAAATGATTTAATTCTTTCCATGCAACGCTTATGAAATATTTATTTAAGTGATGAAAGATTTTATTTTGTGTTAAATTTAGAAGAATGATTTATGAAAAATATTGTGAAGATATATTGAGAACTATTTAGTTTTTATTTATAAGTTTCTATTTATGAAAGAGATATACAAATGAGTTTTTAGTTATAAAGATATCAAGAAAGTATAGAATTGATGAATTGTCATTCCCACCAATTTCTTATAGTGATTGTATGATTGTTTAAGTTATTTTCTTTTATTTTAAAAGTTTGTGCATGTTTTTGTTTCCTTTTTCCGTCCACTTTATTTATATGCTCTCACTGAATCTGTGTAACTCTTTCTTTATATATTATCATATTTGCAGGCTACTGATTATGTTTGGTTGTGATTTATTCAATTGGCTGACATTATCGAAGTGCTTCCAATAATGTTTTGGATGTATATTGTCACTTTTGATTCCAAATTCTACATTTATAGGTTATGTATTAGATTAGTCTAGTTATTTTGAAAAGAAAAAGGAATATAAACATTGCGTAGTAATGATAATGAGTTTGAGATTTAGAATTGATTGTGCTTTTTATATAAAATGCTGATATTTGAGAAATAACTTATCTTATCAGGCTAGCCAAACTATATTAGAATTGATATATTCTATGTGCCAGTTATAGACTGGCCCTAAGACAGGTCATGACACATAACATTATAACACAATGATATCATTTGGAACTCATGATATCACTTAGTGATCAGAAAAAGCTTTGTTGTCAATTAGTGTATTAAACGATAATTATGTGTAAGAATTTCATGTCACATAATAAGTATGTAGCTATAAAACGACAGTTTTATGATGGGTGATGTAACTCTCATGACAATATTCTATTTATCTTTTGAAGAAAAAAAAAACTATTTTTCGAAAAAGTCTGTTGTTAATTTTTATTTTTTTTCTCCTTCTATAAATGGTTGACTGTAAATAAAGGAAAAGATCAAAAGATGCAATTACATTGATGTAATTTTTGTCAAAATCAATTAACATGATTAAGAGAAATCAATGTCAAATTTATTAAATAATGTGATCGTTAACTTGTTACTATTGTATTTTAAGTGAGAAGTATTATTTATATCACTTTTTATTGTAGACACCTAGAGACAAAATTGAAAAAAAAATTATGAAAGAAAAAGGAAAAGCGAAAAAGCAAGGGAGGGGAGAGGAGAAATAGATATAGAATGTCAAAGTATGTCAATTAATGGGATATATAAAAAATATTTCTTTTTTTAAGTTATGCAGATATATTATTATTTATCTATTTTTTACCAACATGACAACATATTATTGGGTAATTATTTAGGGTGAAAATGAACTAATCTAGGTTAGGCTATGACTAAATTAGTCTTGTCAGTTTTATAAAATGATACTTTAACCCAACCATTTATCTTTTATGATTTGAGTTGGTCCTAATCTTTCTTTTTTTTCTCTGGTTTTCTTTTGTGCGAGCATTGTTGAGAGGGCTGCCACCTTTCTTTTTTTTTTTTTTTTCTTTGATAGCAATTCCACCATTTTCTTTGTCTTCTCGTTGTTTTGTGCTCTTTGTAGATTTTTTTTATTGTGCCCTTTATTGGTATTTGGTTCCCCCTTTATGCATATTTTGTTTGTGGGTGTTTTGGTTTCTAATTGCAGATATTTCTATTTGGATAGTTTTATAGTTGACAAAAATATTAGATGTATTTTGAACATAGACATAATACATTGTTCAAACTGTAACACTTTTCATGTTGGTGTTCGATGTGAAAAATGCTTATATATCAGTTATCTTCAGGCAATAAACAAAGCCACAGATCGTTGGTTAATTAAAACATATAGAATGTATTTATTTCTTATGAAATTATTAGATCTGATATATCTTTTTTGAATTTGTAAGTGTTGTTACTTGTTAGGCTTGTTTATGAATAAAATTTTCCTTCTAATTAAACAAAAAAAAAACATTTGCCTTGTATTGAATTTTATTTCTCTTCATTTACGATTTGACTTAGTGTGTTTATGAAATATAAAAGCCTTTATAACCCAAAGTCTTGTTTGAAAGTCCGCATTACGTAAAGGATTTTATATAAGTCAAACAGACTTAAACTTTTGCAGCTGAGGCCATGGGCATGATGGCCAGGAAGTTGCCTCGCTAGAACTGCGCCGTGGGTTCAATCCCAGAACACCCCCTCCCCAAATTCCTCCTAGCATTAAAAAAAAAAAAAAGACTCAAACTTTCTAACTTTAAGAAGTATATAATCTTTAATAAAAATAGGTTCAAATATCATTTTGATTCTTATAGTCATACCAAAATTTGGTTTTAATCTCTATAACATTTCTTTTTTCAATAAAGTCCCACAGTTTTCTTCCATTTGGGTTTTAATCCTTGAGGGATCAAAATCAAGAAAAATTAAACTATAGAAACTCAATTCGTCATGAAAAATAGGAACCATTCCTTTATGAAAAATAGAGTAAAACCCTATTTTTGTCCTCCAACATTGTAGCACTCAGTCACAATAGTCCTCTAAAGATGATCATCACCAAATTAATCCCTGAATGATTGAAAATGTCACAACGTGTCAACTTATGTCATCATATTAATCCTCCAAAGATAATTGGTTAGTGCATTAGTCCCTCAAAAATTCAAATCAATTAGATAATTAGTCCCTTTTGCATCACCAATTTAGTCTCCAAAAGGATGTAGATGGTGACATTTTAAATCTTTGAAAGACTAGTACAATGACAATAATCTTTGGATTGGAAGACTAAAACGTGGGACACATAGTTGAATAAATTTTTTTAGGGGAAACGTAAATGTAAGAGAAATATTTTTTTGGATTCATATTGTGCACAAATAGCATGTGATATATATTTATGCATGAAAAATATATATTTATCCGTGAAAAATATTGTATGTGATATTGAAATGTAATGTTAAGATAATAAACTTCATGCATAATTTGATTGCTTTATTTAGGGATCAAAATGTCCACAAATGCTTGGACCATAGTTATCTGTAAGTATTTGTGTATGGGGTAGCAAACTCGATGTTTCTTGCAATATGTTGGACACAATTCGTGAGATAGGTTGTTCTCCTCAAAGGAAAAATAGTGTGAAAAATTCTTTCATTTATCTATTAATTTTGTGAAAATGAAATATAGTCATTAAATTATACCAAAATAGACGACCAAGATTAATTGTAAGTATTTACGCTACAATTTGTGTAAATGAATGCTAGCTAAACGGCATATAATTTTTTTTTTTAAAAAAAATATGATTGTCCACCCCCCCCCCCACCTAAATTATTAGTGTTTATTGGATCTCAATTAATTTAATTTTTTTCAAATAAAGATTTGTTTTCGTCTGATAAAGATTTAAATTTGAGGTTAAATATTTATGGCATATAATTTGAGCAAGACAAACGAAGCTAGCGATGAGAAGAACTTACTCATTCTTGGAGTCCCAACCAGAGTAACTTGCTACTTGTTTCAATGCTTCTCTCCATCCTCTAACCTTCTCCTGTCCAAATCTCTCTTGATGTTTTCTGAAAGCTTCCTCAAAGCTTCCTTTTTGGTGCCTCACATCAGAAGGCTCCACACCATAGAACACTGGCACTACATATAGCCCCAAGTTTTGCTTGCACTCAACAATCTTCTGTAGCTCATCCAAGCACCAAGTTGAGGAAGCATAGTTTGGTGACAGAACAGTGATCGCAAACATGGATTCTTCAATTGCTTTGAGGAGCTCTACCGAAATCGCCTCACCTCTCTCAAGGTCCTTGTCATCCCTGAAGGTCGCGATTCCCTTTCTTTCGAGTGAGGCACACAGATGATCAGTGAATCCTTTGTGAGTGTCTTCACCCCTAAAACTCAAGAATACATGATACGTCCATGATCGTGGCGGTGGAATCGAAGTAGAAGGAGAAGAGGAAGAAGAGGCTCCACCAACAGCAGATGCCATATGTTCAACAACTATCTCTACAAGGATGCAAAGTATAACAGCTTGTGTTGTGGTGCGTATAACTTTGATGCCTGCTGCTTATAGCAGTGCGCTGTTTGAAGAGCTGTAGTTGGAGATGGAGAGTTTTAATTAGTTAGGTAAAAGAGTGAAGATGACGCGTGTGTGAATGGAGGAGAGGGAGACCGAGTGGAAGCTGCTTGGTTTGTAGATTGATGATAAGATAAAGGAGAGAGAAATAGAGAAATGACATGAAGGCCATTTTCATCACGATATGGCCTACACTACAGGATAAAGTGTGGGATTCGTGGCAGATAAGGCTTCGCTTTATTGACTTGATTGTGTCGAAACAAAAAGTGAAATGTTTTTTACCGCACGATTATAGAAAAATACTTGCATGATTTACAGCACCATAAACATATTTTAAATGCGGCGAGAGAGATTGTGAATGCCGAGATATACATATTTCAAACTATAGATGCAGTATATCTACGTGGCTTTTGTACATGGTAGTTAGCAAATTATATGGTATATTGAATAATTTAATGGTTAGATAAAAGAGAGTGTCTATATATCAAATCACATATAGAGTATTATAGTATTTTTTAAATTTTGTCAAATTTTAAAAAAATATTAAATATATGTTTCAAGTTATAAAAAATTTCATATATAATATTCTAAAAAATTTTATTTATTTATAGGATTATACAGATAAAATTTAATAACTTTTAAATTGACTAAATTTTATCTATGTGGAATAAAAAGGCATATTTATACATCAAATCACATATATTACGCTATAGTATTTTTTTTCAATTTTTCCAAATTAAAAAAAATGCTCGAATATATTTTAGGAGGTGTTAGATTTTTTTTACGTGATCTTAAAATTAATTAAAAACTTTTAGATATTATAAAGATAAAATTTGATCACTTTTTATATACAATAAATTCTACACAAATAAAATTTGGTCAATTTAAAAGATATTAAATTTTATCTGTTTAATTTTATAAATAAACAAAATTTTGAAAGGTATTATATATGAAATTTTTTATAACTTCTGACATATATTTAATATTTCTTTTAAATCTGACAAAATTGAATACTATAATGCTCCACATGCAATTTGATATATAAATACACCCTTTCATTTAACTATTAAATTACCCAATTTACCATACAACTTACTAATTATCATGTACCAACGCCTTGTCCATGTGTAGATAGTATTGTATTTAGTGTTTCGGTACGATATTGAAATAAATAGGATTACTCAAACAGAAATATACTTTTGCGGTAAAGAGTGCCTAGGCTTTCAAAAGACGCATAACTAGATAACGTTCAGCATAATGTATTTCAAATTTATATAAATTTTTAAAGCTAATTAATAAAATTTTCAAAAAAGTAAACGAAGTTTAATTAGAAAGTTGCTTCATCATTACAGGGAGAAGACGAGTATGTGGAGCCGGGTGATTTTTCGTTAAACACGAAAATACTGGAAGTTAATGAAAGTGCGTATATGTTGATCAACACCTATTTGACAACAATGGCAGCTTTAGGTGTTTTTTCCAAGTTTCCACACTTCCACTACAAATTTTCGCAAACATTAACAAGATCAAGGGATCGATATACAGATTTGGAGGGCGGGAAAAAAACCGTACATATGGCCACATTTTACCAACTTTATTTCTAAAGTTGAAATGTAAAGGAAGAATGCTGGATATGCCATTCTAAAGGCACAAGATATTTTAATGATTAGTAGACTACTTACAAAACATTGATGGCTATAACGGACCAAACCAACCTCCATTATTAATGTTCATGTTTTCTGATTAAAATGGGGCCACGCCAGAGCAAAGCAAGGCTTTAGATACTAAGCCCAGTACACATGCAATAATACAATGTAAAGTAGGGAGGCCTTCCAAGTTCCAATTCAAAATGGATTGAGTTAAAGCGCACTTTGACTCTAGCACCCCCAAATAAAAATAGCAGTGTATAAAGAAAAAGTAGTAAACACGAAGAAACAGGAACAAACCTATGATATTCTAACTTAAGGGAGAAAAAAGAAAAAAAAAAAGGTTGCATAGATATTCTCATTGAAGGGAGAAAAAAAAAAAGAGAGGTTGCATAAACAATAAATTCCACTATAAATGTTGAGCTACCAGGTGCATAACTAAAATATACAGATGGAGCTGTTCATAATTTTACCCAAACAAAAAAAAAAGAAAACAATGTTACACAATGAGGATTAAAAAGTGAATAATGTATTCCTCGAAAATAATCAAAATATACACATGCCTCACTACGGTTATTTGTATCTTCTGTCAACGCAAACTATTCCACTGAAGGGAGGGCAAAAAAAAAAAAAAAAAAGGGCTGCATAAACAATAAATTGCACTATAAATGTTGAGCTACCAACTGCATAATTAACGAGATCCTCCAACACCAAAAGATAAAAAAATGTGGGTTCCATCGTCATCATTTATTTTCTTTATTTTCTCTCTCTACTACTTTCCCCTTTTCGTCTCTACGAATGTCCACAGACACCCTTTTTGAAGGGTTTAAATTTCATTTTCCATAACTAAAATATACAAATGGAGCTGTTAGTATTTTTACCCCCGCCCAAAAAAAAAAAAGGAAAATAATGTCACACAATGAGGATTAAAAAGTGAATAATGTACTCCTCGAAAATAATCAAAATATACATATGCCTCACTACAGTTATCTGTATTTTTGGTCAACTCAAACTATTCCAAATTCATTGGATGAGCATCAACAAAATGATTTGTAATGACAATAATGGTAAACCAGCACATAAACGAGGTTTTGTTGTCCCCAAAATCCAATCCAAAGGAAAATGATGCATAGTCCTTATGTGTGAGATCATCCATCAGAACTTTCATACGAGCCAAGGCGAAATCCTCTCCAGCATATTACTTCAGCAGGAAAACAATGTATGCGACGTCCAGATGTGAAATCTACACTCACTTTTATTTATCTTCTCCACCATTGCAAAAGTTTCTCTTCTAGCAAATTTCGATATTGAGTAAATGCTGGGTGTGTCTGCAGGGAACAGATAACAGGAAGTAATCACATCTTTTGTTCATAAGTATGCATAGTGCTATGATTTTAATTTACATCAGGAAAACTAAAATTGACATACCTGCAACCTGGTGCTCTATGCTTTTCACAGCTGAACATCATGACAGAATAAGTAATAAAGAACCTAAAATATCTCACTAGAAGAATACACTTGTCAGCAAGATGGACCCTATATCTAAAGTGGCAAAAGATCAATGAATGACAAAAATATGTAGAAGTCTATATCCTAGACACATTTTGGCCACCTCTTCAAAAGGAAAATTAGAGAAGGGAAGCATAAAAGTTCTTCAAGCTCAAGCATATGTATAATTCGTATGGGGTCACATATATTTCGAGCAAGAAAATCCAAAAATAAACACAGCTTATTTTCGGAAAAGAGTCAAGGAAATTACCTTACTCACAAATACATTCGTTATGTGCATTTTATATTAGCTGCTTATCTTTATTCTTTCACAAATAAATAATGTTGGCCCCATATGTGTCTATCATTTCAAACATCGTAATTTACTCCAACTGGTATATTACCAACCCTTTTTTCCAAAAATGAATGATGACTTTCAAGAAAAAGAAAGTAATTCCAAACATAAAAAAGCCACTATTGTGTTCACTTCATGTGATACCAAAAAGCATGTATACTAAAAAGTTATTTCTATTTCTCTTGGATTTGTCAATATTGTAGTTTGGTATACAATGAACTCAAACATACCTCAGGTTGTCTTAAGCGAGTAGCCAGGACAACTATCCATTCTTTGAACTTAACAGAGCACATATGAGCCTGGAGAAAATCTACCTCTGTAATGTTGCCATTTGAAGCTGATGACAGACAATGGTGTTCATTAATGAGGGGAGAAGAAACAAAGATAAATGAAATATTAGATTAAATCTAGACAAGCTTAGATTCCACCAAATGATTAAAAACTTTGCATCATTATAGTATTCAAATTGGCTTCAGCAATAAATATCACTGTTATCCTTTCTAAGAACATGATCATATTCAAGGTTTATTTGGTACATGTTATGAAGAACAATCACTTTTTCCAAAAATGTGAGATATTGTTTTTTTAAGTGCAAATGAAATTTCATCAGTAGGTATACTCCAATATCATGAGTCATTTTTCCAATCCCATTTGTGATGTTATAGTAGCAAAATTGCCTAGTGAAACCATGGCTTTTTTGTCAACTAGTCTAAAGGTTACAAACTTACAACCAAATGGTACCAATATATTAGGCTACCCAAAATATTTGTAACATCACCACATAGTGTACAACTAAGGCTTGAGCAAAATAAAATACGAAGGGAAGCTACACTGTCATATCAGATATTTTATGTATCATTTAATAGCTTGTGTTCTAAGAGAGACTAAAAAGAGGTGAAGCAGTAGTAGGTCACTGCAATTTTAAACCAATGAAGTACATATAGTATGGTCAGCATCAAAGTTGTGTATTCCAAATGTTAAAATGTTAAACCTTTTGGCTTATTAGGTCAAGCCCTGAATCATCCAGCCGTGAACTCCCAATTGCCATTTAATAATTTAAACACTTTAACTAAAATAAAATTATCTGAAAGGGATTAGAAAAGTCAGTAAGCAAGATCTTCTTAATAAAATCACCCACGGTGCTTCTTCATGTTCACTAGAAATGAGAAGGAAAATAGCAAAGAAAAATCTTGGAGACAACTTATTTGATGGGGTTGATGCTTGGTAAATACCAGATCTTCAGCAAGAACATATATAGGACCCAAAAAATATTGTTAGAAGGAAAAAGTAATGATCTAATTTACTAGATATATTACACAACAACTAAAAAGAACGATATATGATTTCAAAACAATCCCAGCACCCCAGCAAGGTCATACAAAGATTCATCAAGTGTGGCCTCCATAAGTTTGAACGTTCACATCATTGATGTGACATAATTTTTTTTTCAAAAAAAGAGAAATAAAGTAAAACTATTGAAGCAATCAAGTTCAAGCCTGTAATAACTGTATAGCACAGTACTAACTATCAAGATAATCCTCAAGTGTAGCAATCACCTGTTATATTTTAGATAAATTGAATATGATCATATCATATCATATTATATATATGTAGCTATGATTATAATTTTCACATCATGAAAACTAGGACATACCTAAAGCTATCATCTCATATCTCATACACCATATTATTTAGAGTTCTATTTTTTTCTCATTTTTTCCCTATTATTTCAATATTATTGTTGATGAAATCATGTCACCATAATTTCATATCCCAATGTCTAGTAAATAACGAGCATAATCATACCTTAGAATATCCGAAGAGAGTAGCCAGGACAACTATCCATAATTCCTTGAACTTCACAGAGCATATATGAGCCAGGAGAAAGTCGGCATCCAACGGACTCTCTATCTACTATTGCAAGTTCATTGGATGCGTACCGATCAAATGATTTGCTATGAAAAGCACCATAAAACTAGCACACAAATGTAGTTTTCTGGTCCTCACTATTTTGATATTAATTTGCAGCTGATGAAAGTTTATCTTCCAGGTCTTCCAACTCATCTTGATAATTCAGCAAATGCTGGGAACCAGTCCAATGCATTTAAAACATGTGGGAACCAGAGATAGCAAAGAGCCTGTAATTCTCACAAGAAAAATACACTAATCAACAAAAATGGCATATGAGAATGAGCAGGAGGCTTCAATGCTATCACATATCATTTTGCTCATACAATTGCAAATTGTTTAGAGCATTAATGTTCAACCTCTACGTCTAGCTATTAGGGGCAGAGTTGGCGTGGTCCCAGCTGGCTAAGTTGTAGAGAGCAATTTTGTCAATTCCATATAAAAAAGGATAAATTGTTTACCCAACAATAATTAGGTCACATAAACCAAGCTGATATTAATCCCAAAATCATTGCTCCAAGTAATCACTTTTGTATAAGGTAAATACAATTTCATTTGAAAACAAAATCTGTCACATAAGACATCGAAACATAAGAAAAAGGTGTTCACTTCAGGATTACCTAAATAAAGACAGAACATTTACAGATCAACAGAACTTATTAGTTTGTTTATAGACTTAATTGGTCTCTTTTAAATAGGTTCATCAAGCTCAAACTTATAGCACACCAGACAAACAAATTTAGAGAATAGAATTGATTACCCACTATTGAGGACAGGTTGAAGTTACCTTAACATAACTTGAAAGTTGAAGACCAATGTGAAGCACAACTTAACTAGATAATAGGTTGTCCAAATGAATGCCCAACTTTCATATGCACAAGATCCTTCTCTCCCTGTGCGGCTCCTCCATGGTCTTCATTGGAAATGGCATTCCTATATATTGCCAAGAACCAGCCGTATCTGCTTCAAGTATCTCTTGTTCCATTTGCTCAGATGTTACTTTTTTATTTTTTATTCTTGGCTCTCAGATTCACTTTTCAACAAATCTTCAATGTCTTTCATACCTATCCAATGGGTCGCAGAGCTAACGATTTTGGCATGTTCACCATAACGGTTTACTTTTAACAGTTCAAAGCAATTGTCTTGGTGAAATTCGTCACCGAAATAGTCATTAGTGAAACAGAGAACATGAAGGTAAGAACGGCTACTCGTTGGAAGCCTGTCAACTAACATCTTCTTAGTGACAAATCCTTTACCATTGTAGACCACCAAAGCCGGTTAATGGGCCCATCCTTGGGATACGAAACATAAAGCAATTCCCAATCTTTCATCTTGTGTGCAATTATGTGGGAGTGGAACTGATACATTGTTGCCTTCTTGTTGATGGACAAACCATGATGGAATTTCCCTCCCCGAGATCATCATTTGCAAGACCTCAACGCAATCTTGGCTAGTTGATGCAAAGACATAGCATGCCTTTGATAAATTACTTAAATTGGATGTATTCAGTGAATCACAATCGCATGCTTGCAGCACTCTTATACTTGATGGAAGCTCTGGCAACAACTTAAGCTTTTTGCAACAATTTAGCTTCAGACGTCTAAGCTTGGGAAGTTCACGAATCTTTACTGGTACCGTATCAAAATCGCAACAAGATAGATCCAAATCCGTCAATGATGGAAAGTGGCAATAGTCCCGTAAGTCAAGACTTGAGAGAGGATGTTGTAATCCACGGAGTTTTGGGCTTAGCAATTGAAGAAGATACAGAACTTAAACCTATTTGTCGGATTGTTGACATCAAGCGACACCCAGAGACAGACCAAACTGTAAGCGCCCTTAACTTCCACCCAACTTCAAAAGCAGAGTTATTAGGTGTCCAAGCAATGCAGCTAACAGGGCCAGTGCCATCCTTTGAATATCTGCAAAATAGTCATATTGAGTATACTTCATGACATAGAACCGAAGTCCATCTAAATGACATCGGACACTAATCCCAATTTATTGATAAGATAGAGAAACTATAACTACATTATAGTCATATTTCTGACACTCTAAAAATGCATGCATTCACCAGCCAGGACAGGAATGTAATTTTATTACGTGTCCTGCAATAACTTAGAATGCACTGATCTCTACAAGTAGGTTATATGGGATCATAGACTTCTAAAACAAAAAATAAATCAGTAAATCAATAAAAATTAGACAGCACTGGGATTGAGGAACACATATAGCACAAAAACCGGAGTATTTATGCACAAACTTCTGTAGAGCTTCAGTGCCAAGATTGGAGAAGTAAATCACACAGGCCTTCAATATGATGCAAATTTCCTATATGCATATTGAATAAAACTTACCCCGAATCATACAAAGAGACCGTGTGTATAAGTGATGCCGAATCAGCCAAATCATACAACTCAACCATTTCTCTTCTGGTACTGACAGCAAGAATTTGATGCTCAATGGCTATCAGAGCACATACAGCATCACCACAAGCCAATCTCTTTTCTGCTTTAATGCGATCAACTTGCTTTAAACCTTTCTTATTTATGGAGCATGAGACAAGTTGCCCATCAGAATACAAGAAAAATAGCAACCTCAATGAAAGGCAAAGTTCCAGCTGGCTGATTTCAGACTTTCGAGGAATAATGTGGTTGGACTCAAGAACCTTTGGGTGACCTTTAGGAGAAAGACCATTGTCTAGAGAAAGTGGTATTTGAGAATCTTCAACGCTAGTAGGCTGTCACGACCCGTCTTATGATTCGTGACCGGCGCACAGACCATATCAATTCTAGCATGGCCTGGCTAGCCTAACATGATAAGCTATTTGTTAATTGTCAACATTTTAAATATAGGCATACTCAAATTCTAAATCTCAAGCTCATTATCATTACTAGATAATGCTTATATTATAAATTGTTATCCAAAATATCTAGAATAATATAATATATAACCTATAGCTGCAGACTCTGGAATTAAAAAGCAACGGTATACATCCAAAATATTTTGGTAGCATACTAACAAGCCCAACCAATTGAACAATGTGCAACCAAACTCAACTAGTAACCTGCAAATGCGATAACATATAAAGGGTGAGTCACACAGACTCAGTGAGGGCATATAAACTAAGTGAATAGGAAGGAGAAACCAAAATATGCACGAACTTTTGAAACAAAAGAAAATAACTTAACAATAATGCGATCACTACAATAAATTAATGGGAATTTAACTTACAATAATATAAACAATGCTATATATCTTTACAACTTGAAATTCATTCGTATGTCTCTTTCATAATAGAAGCTCATAAATAAGAACTCAATATGCTCTCTCAATATTTTTCATAAATCATTATTATCAATACAACACAAAGTAAAGTCTTCATCACTTAAATGGATACTCCATGAGGGTTGCATATAGAGAACTAAATCATTTGGGGAGTAGTCTCAACCCATTTAATCACAAGATTCATGATATATCAAACCAGGGGCTTTACCTCACCCGGTATAGTATCATAATTAGGGTCCTCTCACCCTTTTTTCTCCATTTATATTCTATGTGCACATAGGCCGTTATATCTCTTCGCTACGGCAAGCGGTGTTCTAACTTACAACCCATCACGGCTTTCTCGCACAACTTATATCAAAACTCAACATTCAAGTCCATAAGACAATATCATTATGATTTCCAATCTTAAAAATAACAATTCTCGTAAATTGTTTTAACACAAAAGAACTAACACCAATATTACGAGATTGTAAAGATAAAGAAAGCGGATAATAGTTTCAGACCAGTTACTAAAGCCAAAGTTTAAATATTCCAATGGATAAGAACAATAGCTAAGCAAGCAACTAACCAAGTAAATCAAACAATATGAAGTCATTAACTTTAATGAGGTAGTTTCTCCCAAAAAAAATGAATTTAAAACATTGCCACTAAGTAAATATCCACTCACCGTACACTCCCAAGAAATGACAAAGTAGTTCCTTGGAGCCTCTAAACCAAAGTATTACTGCAGAGAAGATTCTAACTCCCACCGTAGTTGTGGTGGCGCTTAAAAGAGCTGAACGAAGGTCCCTAGTCTCAGAGAGAGCTCACAATGCAGAGAAAAGCTTCGGGGCAGTGAGAGCTTTGCTATAGTAAAGGGAAGAGGGACACAACTCCCCCCAACAGCAAGGGAGAGAGAGATGCTATGGAGAGAGAAAGCTGCGAGCAGCAGAAGAGAGAGAGATGGAGCTGTGGTGGTGGTAGTAGTGGTTGAGAGCAAAGATGGTGAGGGACAAAGTGGCGTGAACAGTACCACGATTTGGGGGAGAAGGAGATGGGAAGGGGACAAAATGAGAATGACATCGAGAAAGAGAGACGAGGGACGGTGAGAAAAGAAAGTCGTGGAAGGAAGTAGAAGAATTTAAGGGAAAAGCTTAGTGTGGTTTGCACCACTTAAGTGTTGATAGTCCCTCCTTTCTTCTTCTTTTTTTTTTTTTTTCCTTTACAGTTTAGAAACTTTATTTAGATAGGATATTACATAGGAGGACATGGATCAAATTGAAAAGCCCCATAGAATTGTTCAGGAGATCATAAAATGACAGTAACTTTGTTATAAATCAAAGGAAAAACGTTGCTGCATATTGCATAATCAGTTGAACATGGTCAGTCTATCAATGACCATAGAAAATAGCTTTAACTAGGTTACAATGTCCAAAATTGTTGACGCATGTATGTTTAAATTACCTCCCCCTTCCATGAAATACTATATGAAGTTCCATCAGGAAGTCCAAGCAGCAAGTGTTTATTATCACTAACAATATTGCTCTTTAAAACAGTTGTATGAAGGGAGGTATCAAGATCACAGTGCAAATGGTTCAAATTTAAACTACAATATACAAAGTGAAGTGTAAAAATTTTAGTTTGATAAGAAAGTGTTGAGGAATGGCAGTATGATGATGAATTTAACAATATACATATGACTTTAGGTGAGGCCAGTGGCAGGAAGAGAAATCATGCGGAAGTTCAATTATCACAATAACTAATAGCCCATAATATGGCAGACAAATATAATTACATTGCAAAACTCAGGCTTATAATCATATGGATGCAAAATTTCCTGCAAAAACATATTCTTCAAAGCTTATATAATATTTCTTTTACTTTTGCTTTATAAAATACCTAAATCCTGTACTTCTCACTAACGGCTTATTTGGAATGATAAAATGAGATGAAATTGAATTCAATTTTATTAGTAATTTAATTCAATTGTATTATAATTTAAATTTTTATGTTTGGAATAAAGCAGTAAATTATAAAATTGAATTCATTTACACTATTTAAAATGTATATAAAAATAAATTAAATTTTTTTTCTTAACTATTTTGCCCTTTATTAATAAAACATCATATTTTAATAACACACTCAATTATTCATTAGATAACATGACACATTGAAATCAAACCAAAATGCTCTACAAATAAATTTATCAAGAACATTTTTCCTCAAAAAACACAAAAATTGATTAAATTATAGTTCATTCTTAACATAACCGTAGAAACGGTCAACTTGTGATGTCTGATAGGAAACAAACAACATCTCCAACTTTCTCCCACTGAACAGGAGAAATACTGCCGAATTTCTAGTAAATAAATTCCTTTGCTCATATGTACCCAAAAAAAATTCATTTTCTCATAAAATGCCATAAACTTGCCCACGTTCAACGCAGATAGAAAGTGAAAAAGAATAAAAAGCAAAGATATAAATTGTGTTAGCTACCAAAACCCTGTTTCACATTTCAGAACATAAGTGATAAATTTTCCAAGGCATCACCAATTTTTAACTTAGGCAAATATTAGGTAGAATGTTTATCATATCTATCCATCTTGTTACCGTGCAGCCATCCTCATTGACAGCACAATTAAGATAAAAAAACACCAGCACCCAAAAAATAATAATAATGAAGATCTGGAAACTAAAAGCACACGATTTAGTTTCTGTTGAAAAGTCGCAACCTGGTTTGAGGGTCAGGATTGGAGTGTTTTTGATATTTTATCTTTTAATATCAAATTCACTAGGTTAAAAATTATAAATCAGATATGTTTTGGTCTAATTTATTTTTGGGTCTTTTAAAGGAATTAAATTCTATTTAGATTTTAATTTCATATTATTAATTAATTCCAAATTAAAGAATTGAATTAAATTTCTTAAATGAATTCAATTTCATGACTTTTCAAACAGCATGTAAATTTCCAATTTTCTAATAACCATGGAAGTAAGTAGCATGGTACGTCCAATTTAATGATAAAGATGTCAACATATCTTTCCATAGGTTCACCAAATGGAAAACATTGGGTTTGTTTGATTTCTATTTTTATTTTATGTGTTTTTTATTTTTATGATTTTGTGAAGTAGAATAATGAAAGCAGGAAATGAAAGTAGGAAATGGAATTTTGTTTTTACTCCTTTCACTATTTCCTCCACAAAAACAAAACAAGCTCATATTTTTTATATTTTTATACCGTAATTATAAACAACAAAATCCTACTCCACTATTAGGACCCCAGTTCATATTCCACAATCCATTCCGTTAAAAGTTTTCAACTGCATTTCAAATAAGGTTATAAAATCAAAACTAGAAGTACACCTACACTGACAAATCCTTTGCTGTAAAAGGAACTTGCTCAGAAAGCAGAGGAGATATAGTAGCCAGGCACAAAGCGGAGGGTTGCTTCCCTCCAATGTGTATTCTTTTATCTGAAAGCTGGACCTTAAAAATGTGAAGAAAGAAAAATGCCCGCAAATTAATAAAAAATAATGCAGATATATCAGGAACATAAACAGCATATTATCACTTATCAGGAATAAAACGAGATTAATAAACAAACATTTGAATTCAACATGTTTATGCCTAGAGCACGACATAATAATTTCAAGGCACAAGTTACTGGCATTGCGAGACAAAGACACTAGATGAAATTGAAGATAGGATATCGTATTAATAGCACGATATAAATATGAATAAACCAATATTGAGTAAAGCTAAAAAAAGATAATCTAGTAAAAAGTTTCAAGTGTCCTGAATTTGAACGCAAAAGGCTGATCTCAATAGTGCAATCCGAAAAAACATATAAATCTAAAATAAATTGGGCAAGGTGCATCTTTCATTTCACAATATAGCCCACTAACAATGAGATAATATCAATGTCAGCCGGCTGACCTTTGTGATATCTTCATTTCTATAGTGTCACGTTGTTGAACAGGGGAAGGAAAATATAAAGCGAAGGGTCAGGGCGTTTTAGTCTTTTTGATAGGTTCGTTTGAAAAGATTGAAAAATTAAAAAAGAAACAAACAAACAAAGAGGTGGATAAATCCACCGTAACCTCCCCCCACCTTCGAGGTACCTCTCTCTCTCTCTCTCTTCTGCCTTTCTATTCTTTTCTTCCTCTTCTCCACTCCGCCGCCAAAACTGATTTTCCTTAGACAAAATCTTAGTAACTATTACCTTCCAAAGCTTAAGATGAGTACTAAATATCAAATCTTTTTTTTTTTTATGGGTGAATTTTAAGAGCTTTTCTCAAAGCTAATGAATAGCAATAAAACAATGTATGAGTAATATTTTCTAGAAATCACATTCTACTACATCTACAAAAATCTTTTGGAGATTTGTGGAATCTGTGCATTTCTTGAAGTAAACCATGCATCTAAAATTTGTTAATTAGTTAATCTATAGTTACTAAAGATATTTGAATCAGAATTTTTAATTGCAATTCCGTGACAATAACTGCAATTTTCTAATATATTTGTTACTTGATCTCTATTTCTTTGAAGAACTAGGCGATTTCAATAAAATATTTTGTTGATCTATTAATGCTTTTACATAAAAACATCTTACAAAAATATGAATAGAAAAGTGAAATAAAAATTAATGAAATCCTTAAACATACACAATTGAAGTCTATATTCGCTGTCATATTTCTTTTGCATTAATATAGATTATGTTAGGAACCCCAAGATACTGAATGGTGAGAAAATTTTGAGTAAGGGATAAAAGAGAAAATTAAGTGTAACTACTTACTTAGTTAGCATAGAAAGTGGACGGAGGGAGGATTAACGGGATGTGGCAGAGAGCCTTATATGTAGGGGTAAGAGAGAGTGGGGAAGTTAGGAAATTGATGGGAAAAGAATTGGGAGAGTTGTGGCCTCTTGAAGAGCCAAACCCTTTTTCTATTTTTGTCCTTTTGCTGTATTTTCCATTTCCCTTGTACATTCAAGGTCCAGAGGCTAATTCCTCCTTGGATTCAACTCAAACAATTCAATATATAGGTGTTTTCTAGTTCAATCCTTCTCTACAACTACTAGGTTCCTTACAACTAGTATCAGAGCCTTCGTTCTTGGGGGGCCTATGCTGGAAATCATGCAATTTACTGCAAAGGGATCAAAGTTGGAGTGGGAGAAAAGCATGAAGAGGATAATGTAGAATTTGAAGGACCTTAAAAGGATGGTAAAGAAAACGTTCCCTCAAAGACGTAGATTACCAGTGTGGGAGAATAATGAAGCTCACTGGTGGTGGAGGAGGAAAAGGAGGTCCTCCATGCAAGATTAGGCTCCTAATGTTCATGCTCTTTTTGAAAGTATGCAGGTTAAGGAGGAGGAATAGAATGAAGATATTCAGGAAGAGGAGGATGCAGGCAATGAAGATGTTGAGGAGGAGGAAGGCGAGGAAAAGGTGGTAGATCCAAGCACACCTGACGAAGCATGTCACACAAAGATGGAGATAGGGATTTTGGCAAAAGAAAAAGCAGTGGATGAATCAATGAAAGAAGAAGAAATCAACACGGTAGAGGGGGGTCCAATATAAGACGATGATAGTGAGACAGAAACCACCAATACCTGGTGGCGTTGCATGAAGCGTTGACATGAAATGGTAGTCATCGGAGGTTGTCAACAGACATAGTAGGTCGAGACTCGATGCTGATGGTTGGGCTAATGTTGTTTTTGATGGGGGTAGAGGCAATTGCTTCCACGGAAGGCCAAAGAAGGGAGATGATATGGTGGTTGAGCAACAAGAGACGCAATGTGTGATGGTCGTGGCACTGATCAAGCTGAAGGAACCGCCGAAGCCACTAGACCCAGGTTCGGTAATTGAGGCGGATGGGACAGCAACTGAGCAGCCATTGCCACCGGATTCACCCAATATCTATCAAATTTAACAGCAAGCACGGTGGCCGTTAGGACTTCCATGACGAAGGCTCACCCAGGGATGTAGGCCATTATGGTCGTGTCAGAGGTTCGCACAGAGACAGTTGCGATGATGGTGATGGTAGAAGCGCTAGATGTGACGACAAACTTAATGGTGAAGGCACAGACAAAGATGGCGAATGCCAATCATGCTGCTAGCGGCAACAATGTGCATGAGCAGAAGAAAGTGGGAAGGGCAAGAACAAAATTTGACCCAGGGAGCTCTTTTTTGACCTAATGGACCAGGCCCATATGTGTGCAAAGCAGCATAGAGGTTCAAAAAAAGAAAACCAACATATGTGGCCAATGGCAAGCCCGAAAAGGTGTCTGTAAAAAGTGGGATTTAAAAAATAAAAATGAATTAGGATTTGGGATGAACGGGAAAAATCTTTTAGGGGTTGGGGAGAAGACTTCCTTGTCTCCTTATTTAAAAAGTTTGAAGGCTTATTTGTGTTTGAAAGTAGATGCAATGATCTACACTTCTCAAAAACATCTTTTACGACTCCTAAATAGCATGGTTGGGTTCCTTATTAGAGATGGAGTTGGTGCACTGGTAGCATTTGATCATGTTCCATTTTTATATGCATCTGTAAACTCCACTGCCACCATTACTGGTAGTTTTGTTGCTAATCTATATGGCATTAAGGCAAGCCCTGTGGATGGTGGAGAAATTAAGGGACTGAGAATGCGTGGATTAAAACAAATGGAGAGGAAGGTGAGACTCTTAGATAAGAATTTCCCAAAGCTGCTCAATGCTAGAATTATCTACTCTCTGAATATTGACATGGTAACAGTGATTATACTAATACTTCACATGAATTGTTCTACCCAACTAGAAAGAGATATATTAATTTCAGACCTATCAGGATTTAAACTATCAAATCCAGAAGTTGTTCTTGAAGGTTTTATTAGTTGGTATTCATATGAGGAGTGGATGAAGGAAGATATAGAGGTTGAGAAGTCAAAAGATAAAAATCAAATGTTTGCAGATAGTGAGCTATTTGTGTTGGTAGAGGTATTTCATGAATCTTTCTTGTTTGACCTGGGAGGAAATTACTACAGTCCAAGCAAACTTTTCCTACTTTATCAAGATTTGAGACCCTGGAGGAAGTTGTTCTTCAACATTATGTCTTGACTTTCCACATCATCACCTTGAGGACAAGGTGATTCTTTAAGGGGGGAGTCTTTTTAGGAAGCCCAAGATACTGAATAGTGAGGAAATTTTAAGTAAGGGAAAAAAGAGGGAATTAAGTGTAACTATTTGTTAAGTTAGCATAGAGAGTGGAGGGAGGGAGGATTAACGAGATGTGGGAGAGAGCCTTATATGTAGGGGTATGAGGGAGTGGCGAAGTTAGGAAATTAGTGGGAAAAGAATTGGGAGAGTTGTGGCCTTTTTAAGTGTTACATTGGGAGAGACTTGGCCTCTCAAAGAGCCAAAACCTTTTCTGTTTTAGTCCTTTTGCTGTATTTTCCATTTCCCTTGTACACTCAACATCCAGAGGTTGTTTCCTTCTTAGGTTCAGCTCAAACAATTCAATATACAGGTGTTTTCTTGTTCATTCCTTCTCTAGGATTACCAAGTTCCTTATAGCACACAAGTCTTAATAAGGAAAGCAGAAGAGACATGGATGAGTCTTCGTTTTAATTCATTGGGCCAAGCCCACTTAAGTGAAAAGCAAGACTGAGACTTGGAGGAAGGAGTAATTGGACAAACTTTAGCGCATGCATGACCCATCCTTTTAAAATTGAAAGTGTGTGTCAGTCCTTGACTATTTTCCTTAGTTCGGCGCCATTCTCTCATTTTATAGTTGGAAGCACCTCTGGGTCGCTCTCTTCCAATGGGCTGATACAATCTCTTCTTTCGAAGTCTGAGGAAAAGCACGGATGCAAGATTGATCATCTTCCAGGAAGAAGTATAATTGAAAATTTGACAGTTTTAATGTTCGCAAATCTAGAACTTAAACCACTCTGGAGTTGGGCTTACAGATATAATACTTAGGTCAATTTGTTTCTTATGATTCAAAAGAAAATTGCTCACCAGGGAGAGCTCATATGCATGTTGATTGGCCTTATAGCTATTTATCAATTTTACCACTATCCTAAAGAAGAGTGTGGAGAAAATCTCTGGTATTTCATTGTTAATGTTAGATATCCGAATATTATTACATGCAATGATGTAGAAGAGAATCAAACTACATTGAGATTAAAACTCGGGAATTACCTTGATGAAGTTCAGATGAAGAAGAATTGGGATTATATGAAGGAAGCTCAATTGTGGAATTAAGGAGCAAAGCTCAAGTAAGCTTTGTGTTGTTTGTAACAAGAAGAAGGCTGTCACAAAGTACTCAAAGCGGGATGAATTTGAAGCAGAGAAGAAAAATGTTGAGATGTAGCTTGAGCAAATTAAGAGGTATGTGCTAATTATTTAGGTTTTGGCTCACACTAAAATCAGAAAAATGAAGGGGTTTAAGCAAAAGAGGGTATACCTCATGGAGGTTCAAGTCAAGGCAAAGATGGTGGCACAAAGTGGATTATGCAATCTATTCCTTTGAGAAACAGAACCCTATTGGTGCTATATTCCGACAATAAGACATTGTAGCCACCAATGGTTTTGATACATTAATGGTGGTTGCCCAAAACCTTCAAAATGAATATCATAGTCAAATTCAGCATGCTCCAAGAGGCTTAACCGCCTTTTTATTTGTGAAACACCATGAAATATTGGTCACAAGGATTAAATTGGATCTATGGGACCCAAGTGGACATTCTTATGTTACAAGCATACTTCCCTCCATCCTTTTCAAGATTTGGGATCTCGGAGGAAGCCCTTTATTTTTTAGCATTTTCTTCTAGCTACATCACCTTAAGGATAAGGTGATTTTTCAAGGGAGGAGTGCTGTTAGGACCCCTAATATTAATACTAATGCTGTTATTAATAATATATGTCAGAAGAAAAAGGAAAGAAGCTATTGATGTATATGGAATGTGTAATAAAGGCATGGGTGAGGGGTTTTGTAACTAACTTTGCTAGCTAGACAAAGCTAGATAAGAGAGAGAATATTCTGAATAGGTGGAGAGTTGGTTAGAGCTATGTAGACAAAGGAAGGGATGGTGAGCGGGGTATCTTAGAATTAGACAGGCTTGGAATTGGGAGAGCTTAAGGTCTCTCAAATACCTAAAAACCATTATATCTCTTTAGGAGACTAATATCATCTTCTTCAATAAATTAATACAACAGTTTCCTTCTATTCTACTATGGCCAGGTTCTTTACAGTTTATCTTTTAGGTCCAACACATTTGATATTCAACAATTGCTGGGTGCGACTCTAGTGCGACAGATATGATCATTAAACATGTATATAGCTATGATTATAATTTATATATGGAAAAAAACAAATATTGAACACACATACATGCATCGGCTTAGCGTTCCGCAAACAAAGATCATGGCAGAATAGGTTGAAGAGTGCCTGTCAATGTAGTTAGAAAAGTACACTAGTGAATGTGCGAAGAGTCTTCCACAATGTTCCTATTTTCACTTTATTTTCTAGCACAAAGATGTTTATTAGAGACTAAATTAATAATAAACTTGTGCACCAAAATAAATTAATAATAAACTTAAAAAATACTTCCAGAAAAAAATTGATAAAAGAGGGAAAAAAATAAACAAGCTTACAACTGCATCATATTGGACACTCGCCTAGTCCAACCATAACCACACCAAGAGTTATGTTTTCCAAATGAATTAAGAAAAAAAATCCGCGGCATGCTCATTTAAGGGCGGAAAAACGACTTACATAAATTACACTATGGATGTTGAGTTGACCTGGAGCATCTGTAACAAAGATTAACGAAATTGCGTTCAAGCTTTGACATAAAACTTTGCAACATGTGGATAGAGAAATAAAAGAAAGATTAATCAAATCCTTAGATATGCACAAGCATCCCCACAGAGATTTTCAAGTTCCAATCCCTTTCCACAATTGCGTGTTCATGGATAAAATGATTTGTTATGAAGATCATCGTAAACCAGCACGAAGATGAACCTCTCTAGTTCCCAGAATATAATGCAATGGAAAGGGATGCACAGTCCTTTCGTGTGACATGATCCATCATACTGTCACATATGGACAGATGAAAGTGTATCATTCAGGCCTTCCGAACACATGGATATTCAGCAAGCACACGTGCAAAGTTGTCTTATATGTCTTCCACAGCCGAACATCATGACGGGATAGTTCGAAAAGAACCTGTAAATCAGAAAAATGCACTGTTGAACAAATTGAACCTAATGGCTTTGTGAAAAATGATCGGGAGGAGGTTACAAAGTTATCAAATATCATCATTTACTCATATTGTCTAGCCAGTAGTAGCTAGGGGCAGAGCCAGTGGTCGCAGCCGAATAAGGTGGAAAGTAATTTTGATGCTTCCATTTAAACGGGTAAATTGATTATCTAACAATAATTAGGTCCTCCCATCATTAAAAATAATTAAATAAATAATTAGGTCCTAATATATATTCCGCTAATTGTTATAACACTATACCACTTTTACATAATCTCAGCGTTAATATCTCCATGCCCATATACTCTAACATTAATATTCAATATCTATATTTCGGGAGTTTAAAAAACATTTTTCTATAACCCCAAATGATATTGACACCAAATGTATTAATTTTAATTAAATAATTGTTTTCATTTTATATACAAAAGAGTCTTACTTGTTATTAATTTGGTCGAAGGTTAATAACCTTCACTTTTTTAATTGGATTGAAATATCGCTTTTGTCTTCTCTTAATTAAGTGACAATCTTAATAATTAAATACATTATTAAATAAATAAATAAATAAATAAATATTTATTCACCCCATAACTACTAATATCATATTAATAATAAAATAATTTAACTTTTAATAAAATCATTGGAAAAAATTGAATTCACTACTATTTTAAAAAATAATACAATTTTTTGCTCATTTTTTTTCAAAAAATTGACAATATAATAATATAATTATTAAAAACGTGGATAGATGTGTATTTTTTATTTTAAACTATAATAACTTATTAATTTCTCATTAAAAATTAATAATGTAATGGTTTAATTTGAGAATATATATATATATATATATATATATATATATATATATATATATATATATATATATGTTAGACATGATATTTGATTAATTTCTGTTTGAAAATTAATAATATAATAACCCCATATGATGAAATTGGTATTTTAATAATTTATAAACTTAGGACACACACACACGCACACTACAAGGTAAGTAGAATTTCATCACAAGTCTATCATGAAGGTCCCCAAACTTATATGATGTTCATTTCAGTTTTACCTAAAATAAAGAGTACTTACTTACAAACATAATCGATTTGTTTATTTATAAATTCAATTGGCCTCTTTTAAATATTTTCATCAAGCTCAAATTTATAGTAGACCAAGCGACAAACTGTTATATACTAATCCTAGCCAAGATGGAAAGAACCAAAGGAAAAATATGTTTACCGACAGCATTAATTGAAACTAGAAAACTAACCTGATGTATAGCTTACGTAAATAATTGGCCATCCGATCAAGTGCCAAATTCTGTCTACATCTGAGACTGCATCTAAGTTGTCTACTTGTGTAGCTCCTCCATGTTTTTTCCTTATAAATGTTGATGTCATTGCCAAGAACCATTTGTCAATTTTAACAGCTTCGAATATCTTTGCCCCTTATTGCATTGGCATTGGCTCAATGCTTCTGTTCAAATATTCAATATCATGCTTATTCACCCAGCGAGCACCAGAGTTCAAAATTTCGAAATTATCATCAGGTTTGTCTTTGACGAATAGTTCAAAGCGATTGTCTTGGCAAAATTCGCCACTGAAATATTGACTGGTCAAACAGAGAATATAAAGCTGATAACCTTGTCCCATATGACGTAACATCCACTTGTTGATGAATCTTTTACCACTGTGGACAATCAACGACAGTTCAGGCATAATATAATCAGAACCAGATATTTGAAGCCGAAAACACAAAGCAATCCCCAACTTTTCATTTAGAGGCCAATTTAATGGGACTGATACAAAGTTACCATCTTGTCGATGGACAAACCAGGATGGGATTTCCGTCCCTGAGATCAGCATGCTAAAGACTTCGCCATGATCTTGGCTAGGTGGTGCGAAGACACTGCACACCTTGGATAAATTATTGAAATAGGATAAATTCAATGAAGGACAGTTGCACGCTTCCAATTCTTTTATACTTCCTGGAAGTTGTGGTAAAAACTGAAGCTTTCGACAACGATTTAGCCAAAGTTGTCTAAGCTTGGGAAGTTCATGAACTCTTATTGGTACACTAACAAAATCATTGCCACTTAGATTCAAATCCATCATAAACGGGAAGTGGAAAAGATCATGATGGAATGAATCTTCAGATAGATGACAGTCACTCAAATCTAGACTGCTTAGAAAAGGTAGCCTTGAGACAGAGGGTGCCAATCTAAATTCAATGGAGCAATACTCCTCCTGTAGTGGCAATCTACGAAGGTTTGGGCACTCAGAAGCTTTCAAAATTTTGAGGGACTTCAATTCATAAATGGTCTTCGGTAGGAAAATAAGATTTTTGCAACACTGTAAGTTCAAATCAGAAAGGCCAACTAAACATCCAATTGATGTAGGTAGTTCCTTTATGGCTGTTCTGTTCAAAGAAAGACTTGATAAATGTGTCATGCAATCTCCAAATTCTGGTAGATTGTCAAAACTTTTGCATCTACTAAGATTTAATTGCTCCAGGGAACTCATCTCCAATTTACTTGGAAGAGTTTTAAGTTTTTTGCAACGACTTAAATTCAATAGAACAAGATTCTTGTGGCATACCAGGGACGGATGAACCTCAGTTAGGTTGGAACAGTGGTCAAGAACAAGAGTTTCAAGAATGGGAACCGCAGAAAGATCAGGTGTTTGCTTTAGTTGCGTGGAAAAACTCAAATCCAAGTACTTCAGTTTATATAGCAACTGAACAAAACAAAGAAATAATAAAACATTACAATCTTCTCATAAAGCCATTGTGATAAAATTTAATACTGATATTAATGAGAGAGTCCTACCTTTTCTCCTTGCCAAAGTTGTTCAATTTTGCTACACTGTAGTTTAATTTCAACAACTTCATATTGTTGATCTGCAAGGAGTAGAGTTTGCAAAGGACAATAACCCCAGTGAAGAACTTTCATAGCAGTAGGAAGGTAGTTCAAGCCAAGGGGAAGTTCCATACGCCAAATTATGAGAAGTTTTAGACGAGTCATATTTGAGAAAGCTTTAGTGCTCCAATATGCATCATAACTTGAGTTCAAAACTATACCTTGAATTGCTTCAGTTCCCTATACAAAATAAAATTGGAATAAGAAGTCGCATATTCTTACAAAATGACATAAAAAAGAAATTAAAGAAAACAAAATGTTAAATACATTATTTAGCTTGAATCTTGACAATCTAATAGTAGTGGAAAATTTGGCACACACCTTGTCTTTTGTAAGTACAAAATCAATATCCTCTTGAGACCACAACCTGCTACGTTTGCCAGGATCATATGGAGATTCTCCAATAACAATATTCCTGCCCATCTCTTGGATCAAGTCATGCATCTCTAGCTCATTACTCTTTTGATTTATACTTACCAAAGATCTTTCAATCAAAATATCAATTTCAATTTGTGGATTATAACCACACTTTTCTAATATATCTGTTACTTCATCTCTTTTTTTCCCTTTAAAGAAGCAAGCAATATCTAAAAAAATATTCTTTTCTCTATAATCTAAACCCTCATAACTTATTTTTAATGTATCAAGAATTTTGGAAGGTGGGGCAGACTTTATTTTTTCCAAAGCATTGTGCCAAACATCAATAGTTCTTCCATGAAGGTAGGAACCCAATACCTCCACTGCCAATGGCAAGCCACCGCTATATTTGACCACTTCTTTGGCCAGAGCCAAATATGCTTCTTCAGGTTCATGTTGTTTAAAGGCTTTCAAAAAAAAGAGATGGAGGGCTTCATTTTCAACTAACCCTTCAACCTCATAAGTCCCATGCACTCCATATATCTTTAGCAAGTGCTTATCTCTAGTTGTAATTATTATTGTGCTTCCTGCACCGAACCAATCTTGCTTGCCAGCCAAATTCTCCAATTGGCTTACTTCACTTACGTCATCGAGAACGAGAAGAACTTTTTTGTTGCATAAAAAGTTTCGTATTGTCTTTTGCCCATCAAAGACATTATTAAAGGTATAGTTGTTAATATTCATATGAGTAACTAGTTCTTTTTGTATTTGAACTAAACCATTTGTCTCACTTACCTCTCTAACATTGGGAAGAAAGCAACAAGCCTGAAATTTGCCTTGGATGGCTTCATAGACTGCTCTAGAAATAGTAGTCTTACCTATGCCACCCATGCCCCAAATGCCAACAAAGCGAATATCATTCAACCCCATACCTATTAGTTTGATCACGTCCTCCACCCTTGAAGCAATCCCTACAAGATTTTCTGTGCAAGATGGCAATTTTGGAATCAACTTTTTATGTATGTGCTGAGCAATATCTTCCACAAGTGCTGCTTCATGCCTGTATTGAGAAGAAATTTTTTTATCAAGTCCGACAAAAAGCACAAGCAAAATAAAGCAACGTATTGAAAACGTATGTTCTCATTTTATATTTTAAAATAGGATTATTAGCATCCTACTTATTTATCTATTTATTTATCATATTTTTAATTAAAGGACCTTATAATATGACAACTTTCTTTTTAATACTTTTAACCAGAAAAACTATATTATTCAGAAATGATTTATTTGAACCATTTTACTATTTATAATTTTGGATATATTACACCTTAAACTTGACTTAAATATGTTTTAACTCCCAGCAAATATATAGTAGATTTAGTTTTTTTCCCTTATTATTTTAAAAAAATTAAAAATGCTCATGATGTTTTATTTTTTTATGTCAATTTTGATACATTATCAATGTAAAAAAATTTTATACAAATGTTGATTCATATATTGTTTTATTAACAAAAGTATTTGACTCAATTCTACCCATTATCTTATAAATTTTACAAATGAAAATATACAATTAGATGACATAAGTTTGACTCTTTTACACTGACATACAAGAAGATTAATCACTATTTTTTCCTAAATGCTCCTTCCATTAGTTTTCTTGTCAACTCTTTATCTTTATCAACCCACGAAGTACAGCCCTGTAAGGTTTTAGGGGTATTGTAGTTGTTAATACACTATTGAATCCTAATAAGTTCTTTTGAGAAGAACTTACAAGACTCCACTATGGAAATAAATATCCAGGCCTAATTTCATTAACAATCCAATGAATGAATATATAATAAGGATTATCCCTCTTGTTTATAGTTCTAAGTATCTCATTAATAAATTTAACAAACTAACTAACTATTTTGGTATGTAACATTAGCCTCGCTTTTAAACCTACCTTGTCCTCAATATTGAAAAAGATATATTGTTTTATTCCTAAGGGGGCGTGTGGTAGGGGGTTTTAATTTTTATTCCTGGGAATCTTAATCCCAGGAATATTATCCCTGGGAATAGTTTTCCTAGGCATATGTACTTTGAGGCGTTTGGTAGACGGATTAAGTTCCCAGAAAATTTTTGTTCATTTCCAAAAATACCCTTAACAGTCCGACGGCAAACGGTGATAGTCCGGTGACGGTCGACAGTGGCCAGTGGTAGTCTGATGACGGTCAATGGTGGTCCGGCGATGGTCAGTGGTGGTCCGGTGACTGCCCGATGGCAGTTGGCGGCAGTCGGCAGTGGTCCAACAATGACCGGTGGTGGTTCGTAGTGGTCGATGGTGGTCTGGCGGTGGCCCGCGGTGGTCCGGCGGCGATCGATGGTGGTCTGACGACAAACGGTGGTGGTTCGACAGCGGCTGATGGTGGTTCGGCGGCGACAAACGACGGTGGCTAACGGCGGTCGGCAGTGGTCTAACCATAGCCGATGTGGTCCGGGGGTGGTCCGGCGGCTACCCACAGTGGTCCAACGGCGGTCTAGCGGTGGAGGGTGATGGTGGAGGGTAGTTGGTGGAGGGTGGTAGTAAAGATAATTTGGTCTTTTCACCAGGAAAAATATTCCCTTGCCATGGAAATGTTACAATCCCATGTATGAGATAGGAATATTTTGGGGGGAATCTTATCCCAAAATCAATCCCGGGAATGTAACATTCCCGGGAATATTTTTCCAAAACTGCAGACCAAACATAAGATCTTCACAGATTTAAATCCTATTCTAAACCCTCTACCAAACGCCCCCTAAGTACAACCAATAATGTAGAAGTCTAAACATGTAGGCCCAATTCTCTAACTCCACCAACTTGGGCTAGGCCCATTAGATCCATACACAGCCTTGAAGGCTAGAGAGCGTAGTTTGGCCCAGACTTCCACTTTCTTCCCTTGCTGTAGTGGGCTAGGCCCGTGAAAGACCCAACTGGCCTCCCGGTGTCCTTGTTGGCCTAGCAGCTTCTCTCCTCACGCAAGAGTCAACACCGAGGGCCAGCCTTCCATCGCCCATGGCAGCGGACAACCCAGCCACCGTAGACGGAAATTCCGGCAGCTCCGGACATGGACCCCTGGTGAAGACGCCGGTCTCCCTCCACGGTTCCAGATCTGGGAGCTTTGGAATGGAACCCCGCCGCGGAGGCGCCACCCGCACCGCTGCATCGTCCATTGCTCCGCCGTCGATCTGTCAATCTGAACTTCTCTCTCCCTGTCGCTCCGGCAGTGTTCCTTGTCGCGGACATCGCGTTCCCTTGCGGAATCACTGTCGCCGCTGCTTGCTCCGCCTTCCATCCTCGACGCCGCTCCGCCATTCGCATGGATCTGGGCAGCGGAAACGTCGATGCTATCTGTGCTTGAAGAAGCTTCTCGCCGGCCACCACACATGGGCCCTCACCGCCGCGCGCTCGAGAAGCCTTGGGAGTGCGTCGCGCCACTACGCTCACCGCACCGGGGGTGGTCGCGATTGCCTCCACCGGTGCCTTGGCTGCCGCTTGTAGCGCTGCTCCGATCTGCCCTCCAACGGAAGTTTGAGATGCTTCCGCCACCTCTCTCTCCGCCCGGTCTGCTGCCGTTGACGTTTGCTCGCCAGCCGCCGCCTCCTTTGCAAGCACCACCGGAGGTTCCATTACAAGCTTGGTAACAGATGCCACCTCCATCCTCCCCTTGGTTGCTGCTGTTTTCGCCAAATTCGGGGCAATTAGGGTTCGTTGTTGCTGTTTTTCTGAGGCAATCTTGAGTTCTTGAACTGTTGATCGTGCCATAGTTGAATATGATATCGCCTTTTCTTGATTCTGAACCCTTATGCCATAACCAGCACCCTTTTCTTGATTTGTTTCTCGAATGGTTGTCGATCCTGAACCTTCCTTGAATCTTCCCTAAATCCTCCCTGAATTCTTTAACGCCAATAGTTTTGATTCATGCAATCTTGCTAGTGATAAGTATGAAAATGGCCTAGCCAATCTCAGTTGACACTTGAGCTAGTCCTCCAATCCAGCAATAAAAAAAATGAACTAACCATTGTTGAGAAAAAGCATGGATCTCGCCGGAAATTGATTCAAATTGTTGTTGGTACTCAGGTACAAATCCTTGTTATTTCAATTTTTTGAAAGGTTCTTCCGCTGTGGAAGGCCTCTCAACAAAAATACTAATAATAAGTTTTTTGGAGTAAAATTTATAAGATTCCACTAAATATCTAAACATAATTTTATTAACAATACAATAAAAGAATATACAATAAGGATAATTTCTTTTATTTATAATCCTAAATATCTCAATAATAAACCTAACAAACTACTTTACGGTGTAACAAATCCCCAAATCAAAACGAATATCTTAACATTCGCTTTATTCATCCCTTACTCTTTTTCACTTTCATTCGTAACATCTTCAAAGTTTTGTTTATGCTAACCCTAATGCCTTTTCTCTATCTGCAAACTTGTCCGTTGCATCTTTCTCGCTGGCAATGTTATTCGCTGCGCTAAATAGAAGAAGACACGTGAATGTGGTGAGAGAACTATGGCGCTTAACTCTTGGAAGCGAGAAAATCAGGGCATAAGGTTCCGTCAATGTCCTAATTAGAATGTATTGGTCGGAATATCTATTTAATTTTTGTCCTGGTTTGCTTTCTTGAATAAGAACTTTAGTCTTGTACCCAGATTTATCTTTTCCTTATAGTTTGTTTTAATTCTTTTTCAGCTGGTGAGCTTTACATGAAATAACACATAGGAACCATGCTGGATGTTTGAGGTCTAATTAAAACTACGTGTATGAAATTAACGGGTTCTTTGAATTGAGAACTTATTATTGAAAGGCCATTTCACGCGCGTCCACACACACACACACACACACACACAAACATATATATATATATAATCACAGCAAATAAACTTAATGATGAGATAACTTACTCATTTTTAGAGTCCCAACCAGAATAATTTGCAATTTGTGTTAAGACATCTCTCCACCTCTGAACCTTCTCATTGTCTTTTCCGAATCTCTCTTCATGTTGTTCGAAAGCTTCCGCAAAGCTTCCTTTTTGATGCCTCACATCAGAAGCCTCCACAGCATAGAAGATGGGCGCAACAGATAGCCCTAGGTTATCCTTGCACTCAACAATTTTTTGTAGCTCGTCTAGACACCAAGTTGAGGAAGCATAATTTGGTGAGAGAACAACGATAGCAAACATAGATTCTTCTATTGCTTTCAAAAGTTCTCGTGAAATAGCTTCACCTCTCTCGAGGTCTTTGTCATCTCTAAAAGTTGTGATTCCCTTCCTTTCCAACGAAGCATATAGATGGTCAGTGAATCCTCTGCGTGTGTCTTCTCCCCTAAAGCTCAAGAACACATGATAGGTCCATGGTCCTTGGGTTGCATTGGAAGGAGTAGAGGAAGAAGAAGCTTCATCTACTGTAAATGCCATCAGTTCAGTTCAGCTATTCCTGCAACGTGCAACAGGCTAACAGCATATATTGTGGTGTGTACTTTGATGTCTACTGCTTCTAGCTTCTGGTTGGAGAAGAGTATTAGTAAGGTAAGAAAGGCCGCATGCACAAGTGGAATACAGTAAAGTTTGTGGAAGTTGCTAGGGTAGCTTGATAGAAATGAAGGCCATTTGCATAAAGACATACAGTCGTCAGGCTTTGCGTTACGAAAAAAAAGAAAAAAAAGTAAAACCCCAATTTAGTTCACCAAAAAAGTTGTAGGGCGTTAATTTGGTTTTTAAAAGATTTATAATATCAATTCGGATCTTAAAAAAATTGTAAAATATCAATTTAATCTCAACTTTTTTTTATTCTTTTAAATTAATTTAAAATAAATTTTAATCTTTCCATGATCAAATTAATGTCACAACTCTTGATAACCAAATTGGTTTCCCAACTCTTTCGATTACTAATTTGTCAAAAGTGGCAACTGTGATTTTGTTTTATATTCTTGTCTTCAGGTTACGAAAAATTCCACCTAAAATGCTGTCGGCAGCATGACTAATATATACCATGGTGTTGAAGAAAATTAGAGAAATAATTGTTGGACACAAAAAATTGCCGAACTCACTGTCCAAAATATCAAGAAGTGAGTACTATTGAACAAAGTACATATCGTACTGTTTGAAAGTGGATTCCACAATTTTTTATGAGTGTGTATTAGGTAATAAATCCCAATTTGTGATTACAAATATTGGAACTCATAAAATAAAATAGTAGTAGCACTACTTACAATTCACTTTATTTGTAATTTTAATTATATGTATAAGAATTTAAAAGTTTCAAAATTAAGGTTTAATTATGATTTTTTCGGTTTCACAGAGTATAACCTCAACTAGCAAGTGAAAAATTAATCTTCTAAAATACGGTCAGATGCCTAACCAGACACTCCTCTCAATTGTGGTTTTTTTTTTCTTCTATATATATAAATCTCAAGATCGAATCTAATTAAGACCATATGCTTAAATGATATGAGCTTTTTTCACTTGAACCAACATCTTATTGATAAGGTTTTTTTTTTTTTTAACCCAATTATGATATATGTTTACTAAAATACTTTTATTTAATTTTTAAGATTTAATTAATTTGTTCTATTAATCTCCCATTATATTTCTTGATTAATGGTGTGCTTAGAATTATGTGAAGGATAAAATTGAAAAATTAATAATAAATACTTTATTAATATGTGAAAATGGCAGATAAAATGGATCAAGAATTTTTTACTTAAAGTGACAAATAAAATGGATTGGATAAAATGGATTGGAAGTATTAGTAATTTGAAGTTAATAGGGATTTGATAGTTTTGGTGGTTATATGACCATCGATTAGTGTTAGTAATTGATCATTAGGAAGAATAATATTGGAGTTAATCATTGATTTGTGTTAGTATTTGGTCATAAAATTGGAATTAGATTGAGTTATTTGTCATTAATTAGGGTTAAGGAATTTGTTTAAATTATGTTCAGTTAAAGAAAAATTATTCTGATTAATTGTGGTATAAAATATATAAATCTCTCATAAGATTCAAGTAAGTATCATATATATTATAATTTGGAGTTTGATTAAAAAGAGAGAAATGCAATTCCTTTTCTTTAATTTGTGTGTCTCATCCTATAATTAATCATTCACTCTAACAAATGGATCTGTTCATGCTGTTACCCAAAAAAAAAAACAAAGAAAGAAAACATATAAAAAAATGTGTATTAAAAAATAGATTTAATTCATATGTATTATCAGTATAAAAATATTTTATACAAATATTTAATCATATATTATTATATTAATAAAAATATTTGATTGATCTACTTACTATTTTAAAAATATTAAAAATATAAATATTTAATTAGATGATAATATAAAATTCTATTACGCTGTTAATATATATGGCAATGAAACTCTTGAAAAGTCATAAGAGCAATACTGAAATCCTCATACATACTCAACCCTTTCCATGATTTGTATCCTCTATCTGCATGTACTAATCCGGATTCTATAGATTAGCCCCGCAAAATGATTTGCAGTGAAACCATCACATAAATGAGGTTTTGTTGTCTTCAGTCTTCACAATCAAGTCCAAGGGCAATGATGCATAGTCCTTATGTTTGTGATGACCCGTCAGAAGTCAGAACTTTCAAGCAGGTCAAGGTGAAAGCCAAACAAGCAGATTATCTTCTATGTTTGCAGATGTTTCTCTTCGAGGATTTCTAGCAAATCATGATAATCAGCAAATGCTTGGTGAGACTATAACTATAACTATAACTATAGTGAGAAGATAACAGGAAGCAGCCACATATTTACATACTGCGACGAGTATATTTACACCAGGAAAATTAAAATAAAGTAATAAACATACCCGCACATGTACTCCAAGCTTACCACAACCGGACATCGAGGTAGAATAAGTCAAAAAGAAGGAAAATCACGCGGCAAAGGTTATTTCTAACTGCTTTCTTCTAATAGAAATTTGAGAAAAGGATATTTATATAAAGTTTCAGTCGGTGACATTGATCGTCTAAATCAAAAGCTGTAATACTTTTCAACTTAAACGGCACAATGTTTTATCAAGGCAGACAGCATTTTACAGCTATGCTACAAGTGAACGCGGATTGCGGAATATTAATATATATGCACAAGATAACTTCAATCGAGAATAAAAACAAAAGTAAGAAAAAGTTGACCCCCTTGATTTCCCATTGATATTCAACGAATGCCTTAAGATTCTTAGAATTATGTGGCAAGAATGGCTTTACTATGTTGTTTAATATTGGAATTATGATTAAGATAAGGACTCATTAGTGTTAGCACTGTTACTGGTGGGTTAGGCTTATGCGAGCGTTTAGTATGATCTAAGAAGCTTTCAGACCATGGATGGTCCATTGATCTGATAGTAAAAACCACTAAGAACCTGCAGCCCATTAGCCAAGAGATATATCGAAACTTTCAGGGTGGCAGTAAAAATGAAAATGTTAGAAACTTCATCTGCAACGGAAAGTATCATAAATTCGTGAAAAAATAATATATATAAAAATTAAAATAACTGCCTATAAATGGTAGTGAGTGATGCTTATAAATAAGCCGTGAGTAGCTTATCTTGGGACATAGCATGTCGAGAAGGATAGCTACAGCAACTATAATTGTTGCATCTCCTCCGTCCGATCAAATTTTCAAATCCAATTTTATCTAACTCCTCCTGTAATTTTAATAGTGTTATCCGAACTCTATTCAATTATATATTATCATGAATTAGGGTCTTAATCACCAAATTCTTTTTTTTTTTTCCTATCACATATTTACACTTTATTTCAATGTTTCAAATTGTGGACCGCATCACGTGATGCGACCGCAATATTGCGGTTGCGGCCACTATCGCAACCGCATCACACCGCAATTGCAGTATTTTACCTATTCACGTAAATTGACTGTAACGTAACCGCATCGAAGCGCATAGCAGACGCATTAAGTCATAGCGGGCATTAGAGCAGCGACGGGCTGCAACGGGCTGCAACAAATTTAATTTCAAGTGGCAAACTAAAAAAAATTCATACCGCAACGGCGGCAATGCGTATCGCGATAGCCGCAATACCCGCAATGGCAAGAACCGTAACGGCAGCCGCAATTTAAAACACTACTTTATATTGAAATTCATGGCCACAACACTAGTCAATTTCTCATCCATTACTCTACTAATTTTTACTAGAGAGAACTATTATTTTCCAAGTCTAAACTGCATATATCAAACTTTAGAATAATGTCTTTTAAAAAATACTCTTGAATGGTCCCCCCTCTCTCACTAGCTCAAGATTGCCACACACCATCCCCTGCACTGTATTTGCCTCAAGCGAACGTCCTCCGCCCTATAGTTCATGTTGCGCCACCGCTCCTCTGCATCGTAGTTCGCATCGCGCCATTGCCTAGCACTGCATCTCACTGTCACCAGCCAAGATCTATTCAGTTGGGCCACTTTTTGACTCAGTCACCGTTGGCCAGCCCCACCCAGCCGCTACCTTTCCTCCTTCTCTTCTTGAGATGCAGATCCGGGGTAGGATCCTATGTAATAAGTTTCCCGGTTCTTCCCCTCGCCCAACCTACAGAGTCATAGCGGGCAACATGCTTAATGATAGTGCAACCATCAGTGGAATCAACTCCGACGAGCAACGGCACCATCCGGTTACATGATGCCAAGGCACACCGCCTCAGCCACAACCCCCATTGTCCAATGGTGGTTCCACCACGGTCTGCTCACGAAACTGCAACAACCACCTTTGATGTGTAAGTTATCTTGAGACTGTGATGCTTTTCTAGTGTTTGAGAATAAGTGTGGCTTTTTGGTCTGACTTTTGGATTTAACTCTCTAAAATTACTGCAATTGTTTCTCTAAAATTACTCTGAGATTGTTGGTCTGACTATGTGAGATATATGACTGTGTTGCTGGGATATAAGCTTTATTTATTGTCTAAGACTAGATCTGGCGAATTACTCTCTCTGTGCCTTTCCTTTTCTTCTGCTGGACCAAAGGAAAGAAATTCTTCTATGGAAGCTTTCGCATGTCAAATTGGCAAAGAAAGCTTGATTTTTTTTTTATGTTGTTGCATTTGTGAGGTTGGAGAAATTGAGAAAGTTTATTAATTTTTTTATTTGTGATTAGCATTTTGAGAATGCTTATTGAGTTTCTGATCTGATATAGTTCATGTAAAATTACTTTTGGACAATAGTTATGGATATTTTTTTGAAACATCATGTAGGTGGTTTGAGAAATTTAAAGAGATAGTTGTTAAATAGGTGTAATACCTGCTGAAGATGGCTTTCTCCCCTCCCCTTGTTTTGGACCATCAACCATCTTTTGAGTTGAGACATGGCTCACAGTCTTGGATGTGTAAAGGTGGGAATGTGGATGGTCCAAACATGGGCGACAGGCAGATGGCCTTAGATAGGGTGTTCTCACTTTATGTTGCCAATCTCCTTCAACCACAGTTTCTTTAGAAGAATAAGAAATAGGAAGAAGATAGAGAGTTAGAGAGACAGAGAGACAACTCAAGTTGCTGCTTGTCTAGGTTGAAACTCATCTCTAAGATATCCAAGTAGTCGACCGATAGTTGTGGAAGCCAATGGATCTTCTCGAAAAGTTTGCCAAGAAGTTAAAAGGGTGTAAAAGTTGTTCAGTGCAGGCAAATTTGGTCTTGAGGTCCCTTAGCCTCATGTACCATGTTTTGGGTTTTGAGTTTAATGTGTTTTGTTATTGTTCTCATTATTTAGAGAAGCATGTGTTGTGAGTTGTGCCTCTCCTTACGGACTTTGATATATCATTATTGCTCTCTTTTAAGAGTTAAGTCTTATCCAATTATAAAAAAAAAAAAAAAAAAAAGCCTAGTAGATATTTCAGCTTTATTAGAGAGAGTGTAAAAGCATTGAAGGTAAACATTAGAACGATGCACAAGATTTATTCTTCATTTCAGCTTGCCATGGTGTAAGAATTGTATCCCATATAGTGGTTTAATAACTATAGAAATGTTTAAACTTTTTGATTAATTTATTGAAGAGTTATCTTTATTATTAACAATCATGTGCTACTAAGGAATGTAAAGACATAATTATTGGAATGTAAGACATTACTACTAGAAGATGCTTGACAGAAGTGTCTTATCATGTCTAGGATGTGATCCTTTCTCCACTAAAAATAGAAATACATTGTCTTCATCACCATTGTACTATTAAGGAAAGGGTCAAGAGAGAAAATCAGCATTTTAACATATTCTATTCATCTAAAAGGTTGTTTCTTTCATTCAAGTCTATGGAGAACTGTACGTATCCTTATTTAAATTGTAAAAAGTATGAAGTTCCAATATATTTATGATGATCTATTCATCCATATACAAATTATTGGTTACACATGTTAGACACAATCTTTACAAGGATAGCGGATGCATATACAACAAAAATAGGCATGGAATATTTTGAAGGAGTTTCACAGCATCAATAAGGTATGCTCCAACGAACTTAAATATTTAATAAGAGAATTTAACATGCTGAAAATAAAGGATTTTGAGACCATGGAAGAATATTATGCTAGTATTAAAGAAATTGACAATCAAATATAATTATATGAAGAAAGTATAGTTGAAAAAAAAGATAGTAGATAAACCATTTATCATGGTCATACGTGCACACGTGCACACACATGCACGCACACATTCACACGCATACACACATGCACATGCACGAGCATGATCCTATAATAGTAGCTTTTGAGCAAGCTAAACATTTATTGTCTCTATCAACAACTGAATTAGCGAGATCACTTGGTGTATATGAAAAGAAATTAAGAGTTTGAAATGAAGAAAATATTGAAAATGCCTTCAAAATAAATGTAAATATAAGGTCTAAGAATCAACGATTATAAAAATAAAGAAAAAAATCGTCATATTCCCCCCGAAAAAAAAAATCATACTGCAAAAAGATTGAGGATTTAAATTCAACAGGTGCACAAGGAATACCCACTTTGAGAAGCAATAATTGTTGGCATCGACAACAAAGAAGGGTAAATTTCACTAAAAATAATATATCATTTCAAAACTAATCAAGAAGCCAAAGATATTTGATATATAGATAGTGGGCGTTCAAATCATATGATAAGTAATAACAAAAGTTACTTGGTCAAAAACTATAAATTCAGAAGTCACTATGGGAGAAGATAAAGTTCTAAAAGTTGAAGGGAGACGCACTATCTCTGTTAGAACTAAAGATGGTTAGTTAATAAAGATTCATTAATATATTTGGCGATAGCACAAAATTTAAATATTGGTCAGCTATTAGACAAAAGCTATACGGTAATCTTCAATTTGCTGGAAAATGTTTAATCACTGACATTAAAAAAGGGGTCAACTAATTGTTGCAGCTAAAAGGACGCAAAATAGAACATTTTCTGTAATTATGCCACTATATGGCAAATGATCCAAAATAGAATATTTACACATAGACACACATATTTATATGTTAGTACAGAGGAACTCTCTTAATTTATTTTTGCAAAAAAATTAATCGTACATTAAAAATGATATATAAAAATGGTATTTCAATATTTTAATAAAGATAAGAAAGTAATTGATATTGCAATCTCACAACCCGCTCCTCTCTCCCCCGCCTCCCAAAATTTGGGGAAACTATAAAATGGGATAATGAAAAGTTTTGAAGAGTTAATAAAAATCTTCAAATATCATTTTCTTCAAAAAGTAAAACTCGGGTTTGGGCCCCCCGGGGGGGGGGGGGTTTAAAAGCCCCATAAGTCTTTCTCTTCCCTCCTTTTTCCCTATAAACTAAAGTCATGACCATACTCTTTATCGAACTAGAAGGTGGTATTTGTGTATCTATTTTATTAATTGAATATGTTATTAATTAGAAAATGATTTTTCTCTCTCTCCTAATAATTGCTAACTTTATAAATCATTTTTTAAATATCAGTTTCATAAAATGAAATTATTATATTATTAATTTTTAACATAAATTATTAAATATAAAAATTGTGCTTCGTAAATTAAATTATTGAGTTATTGATTTTTCAAAAGAAATTAATAATTTCATATTTAAAAATAGAAATTAATGTTTCTATATTGTTTTGTAAGTAAATTGTTGTATAGTTAATTTTTTCAAAAACATAGTATTGAGGAAAAATGTAATATTGTATAGTTTTAAAAATACTAGTAAACTCAAAACTTTAACATTATTTTTATTAACAAGTTAAATCATAATACTATTAATCTTTTCCTAAAATGTTAGAAAAGCATTTATGATGTTATTATTCACTAGGAGAAATAAATATTATGTAATGAAGCATAAAATTAATGATACATTCAATTACTAAAATGAATATTATCACTTAGGTTGATTAAGATGAAAAGGAACATTTTAATCCAATTAAAAAAATGAAAATTACTAACGTTCATCCAAAGAATTACGTTAGTATTATATATTTGGGTGAATCATTTTAGTCCAAAAGTAAGTTTCATAAAGTTATTCCATTTAATAACTTTTTTATGAACACTGAATTTAATTTATCCAAATGTTGATTTATGTGATATTATATTGATGATTAGGCATGCCAAATTTCAAAAATTTAGACATCAATATTTATGTAATCTAATAATTGATATTTTTTTATTTTTAAAAAATCTATCATACATCAAAATAAAGCAGGATGATGAAGCATTAAATCATTTTCAAATTGCATGAAATATTATAGATTTGATCTAAAACTTTCAATTCAACTGTTTAAATGATGAAATTTGTTGTCCATAAAAGGTTATTTAATGGTGTAAGTATGCCATGATTTACTCTATTTTAAGCTTGATTGTTTGATAGTTTGTGGAAAAATTGGCACATACCTTATCTTTTGTAAGTACAATATCAACGTCCTGTTGAGACCATAACTTGCTACTTTTGCTAAGACCACATGGAGATTATTGAAAGACATTATTCCAGCCCATCTCTTGAAGTAAATCATGCATCTCCAGCTCATTACTCTCCTGATTCATTGTTACCAAAGACCTTTCAATTAAAACATCAATTTCAACTTGGGGATCATAACCACACTTTTCTAATAGATCATTTACTTCATCTATGTTCTTTCCTTCAGAGAAGCAATATCTCAAACAATATTCTTCTACATAGAATCTAAACCCTCAGAGCTTATTATTAGAATACCAAGAATTTAAGAATGTTCAACACTCTTTATTTTTCTCTAGAGCATTATACCAAACATCAACAATTCTTTGATAAAGATAGGAACTCAACACCTGAAGTGCCAAAGGATAGCCACTGCTCTATCAATCACTTCTTTGGACAAAACCAAATATACCTCTTCAGGTTTATGTTGTCTAAGGGCTTTCAAACAAAAGAGATGTAGAGCTTCATTTTGGACTAACCCTTTAACCTCATAAGTTCATAAGTTCCTTGCACTCCATATACATTTAGTATGTGCTTATTTCTAGTTGTGATTATTATTTTGCCTCAGAACCAAACCAAACTTGTTTACCAACCAAGTTCTCCAATTGGCTTGCTTCAGTTACATCATTGGAATTAAGAAGTATTTTCTTGCCGCATAGAGAGTTTTGTATTGTCTTTTTTTTCCCCCATCAAACACGTTGTCAAAAGCACTCTTAAATTTTCATCATATGAGCAAGGATTTCTTTTTGTATTTGAGCTAAACTATTTGTTTCACATATTTCTCTAATGTTGGAAAGAAAACAACTAACTTGAAATTCATTTTGAATGGCTTCATAGATTGCTATTGCAATTGGTGTCTTTCCTCCACCCATGCCCCATATGCCAACAAAACGAACATCACTCAACCCTTAAGTATTCGTCTAATCACTTCCTTCATCCTCAAAGCAATCCCTACAAGTTTCTAAGATGGTAATTTTGAAATCACTTTTTAAGTAGTTGTGTGTTGAGCAATGCTTTCCACTAGTGTTGCTTTAAGCCTAAATCAAAAAGAAATTATTTTATCAAGTCCAACAAGAAACACAAGCAAAATAAAGTGACATATTAAAAATACAAGTTTTCATTTTATATTTTGCATATCATAGGTAAAATGTTAAATATAAGAGTTTTTCTATATCTTTCTAATAATTTTCCTAATACTTAATAAAAAAATATCAAATGAAAAAGCAAATGTATTTAATATCTTGTGAACATAAAAACATTCAATATATTCTCCTTGTTTAATAATTACAAAAATTGTTAGGAGCATGTGTTAAGGGGATTTAGCATATTTGAATACAAACTTCAACACTTTATGAAAGACCTACTCAATGTCACGACCTATCTTATGGTCCGTGACCGGTGCACAGACCATATCAATTCTAACATGGCCTTGTTAGCCTAACATGATAAGCTATTTGTTAATTGTCAACATTTTATATAAAGGCATAATCAATTTTAAATCTCAAAGTCATTATCATTACTAGATAATACTTATATTCTAAATTTCTATCCAAAATATCTAGAATAATATAATATATAACCTATAGCTGCAGACTCTGAAATCAGAAGCAATGGTATACATACAAAATATTTTTGCAGCATACTAACAAGCTCAGCCAATTGAACAAGATGCAACCAAACTCAACTAGTATCCTGCAAATGTGATAACATATAAAGGATGAATTACACAGACTCAGTGAGGGCATATAAACTAAGTGAACAGGAAGGAGAAACCAAAATACGCACGAACTTTTGAAACAAAAGAAAATAACTTAACAATAATACAATCACTACAATAAATTAGTGGGAATTTAACTTAACAATAATGCAATCACTGCTATACCTTTTTCTTTTAATATCTTTATAACTAGAAATTTATTCGTATGTCTCTTTCATAATAGATGCTTGTCAATAAAAACTCATTCTTTATCAATATTTTTCATAAATCATTATTTTCATTATAACACAAAATAAAATCTTCATCACTTAAATGGATACTCCACGAGGGTTGCATAGAAAGAACTAAATCATTTGGGGAGTAATCTCAACCCATTTAATCACAAGTTTCATGATATATCAAACTGGAAGCTTCGCCTCAGCTGATATAGTGTCATAATTAGGGTCCTCTCACTCTTTTTTTCAATTTATATTCTATGTGCACATAGGCTATTATATTTCTTCGCTATAGCAAGCAGTGTTCTAACTTACAACTCATCACAGCTTTCTCACATAATTTATATCAACACTCAACATTCAAGTCCATAAGATAATATCATTATGATTCAGATCTTAAAAATAACAATTCTCATAAATTGTTTTACCACAAAAGAACTAACACCAATATTACGAGATTGTAAAGATAAAGAAAGCATATGATAGTTTCAAACTAGTTACTAAAGCCAAAGTTTAAATATTTCAATGGATAGGAACAGTAGCTAAACAAGCAACTGACCAAGTAAATCAGATAATATGAAGTCATTAACTTTAATGAGATAGTTTCTCCCATAAAAATGAATTTACAACATTGCCACTAAGTAAATATATACTCACTGTGCACTCCCAAGAGGTGACAAATTAGTTCCTTGGAGTCTCAAAGCTAAAGTATTGTTTCTGAGAAGATTCTAAGCCCCTAGAGATGATGAATGGGGTCAAAATAACACTTCCACGAAAGTGAATAGTTTGATTGCAACTTACTAATTCAAGAGCATCAACCAATTGACTCCAAAAAGGAGTAACACACCTAACTATAAGATTGAATAAAAGAAAAGAAGTAACTTCAGGCATAATACAATTAATATTTATTAGTTTAATGCAAACATATCTTGCTAGTTAGTTACTAATAGGGAATCACATGTACTAGTTTTCATGAATCAACTAAAAAGAAGAGTAACCCCATGGCACTGGCTTCTAAAGATAAGGAGACAATCATGAGAAGGGGGACTTACCACAATAGTTGTGGTGGCGCTTAGAAGGGCTAAACCAAGGTCCCTAGTCCCAAGGAGAGAGCTCACAATAAAGAGAAAGGGCTTTGGGGTTGGTGAGATCTTGCGGCAGCAAGGGAAAGAGGAACGCAACTCCCCCCAATAGCAAGGGAGAAAGAGAGACACCGCGAACAGTGAAAGAGAGAGATGGAGCTGTGGTGGTGGTGGCGGAGGCTTGCGGACGATGCTGGTGGCGGTGGTTGAGAGCAAAGATGGTGAGGGACAAAGTGGCATGAATAGTACCAAGATTTAAGGGAGAATGAGATGAGAGGGGACAAAATGAGAAAGGCATCGAGAAAGAGAGATGAGGGACGGTGAGAGAAGAAAGCTGTGGAAGGAAGTAGAAGAATTTAAGGGAAAAGCTTAGTGTGGTTCGCATCACTTAAGGTGTTGGTAGTCCTTCCGTTCCTTCTACTTTTTTTTTTGCCCCTACATTTCAAAAGCGTTATTCAAACATATTACACTCAACTTGAAAATTTTGATTATCGCGTGAAAATTTGGCTATATCTGTGCATGTGGGGGGGGGGGATCAATTTATCTTACCCTTGATTTCAAAGTAGGATTGCTAGCATCCTACTTATTTATTTATACTATTTTCTAATTGCCTAGAATTTTTATGGTTCAAAATGGCCTTATAATATGACAACTTCCTTTTTTCCTAAAAAACTTTTCAATACAGAAACAATATTATAAAGAAATGGTTTATTACAATCAGTTCACCTTTCATAATTTTAGATATATTATACCTTAAACTTCATTTGAATATGTTTTTACCCCCTGAGTCAATATTAGTTTTATTGTCTCTATATCTTCAAAAGTTGAGAAGGGATTCTTGCGATATTTTATATATCAACCCATATGTAGTGCCCCGTAAGATTTGCGTTGGGGTGCTGCAGCCGTTAATACACTATGGAATCCCCAAATCAAAATGAATCCCCTAACATTCATCTTCTTTGTCCCTAACATTATCATCTTCATTCCTAACAACCTCTTCAAAGTTTTGTTTAAGCTAACCCTAGTGCTGTTTCTCTACATGCAAACATGTCCTTTTCATCTTTCTCGCTGGCAACGCTATTTGCTGCCTAAATAGAAGAATATGCGAATGTGGTGAGGGATCTATGGGGCTAAAGTAAACCTTTTAAAATTCAGTATTTATGGCACATAATTTGAGTAAAATAGAGGAACATAATGACGAGACAACTTACCGATCCTTGGAGTTCCAATCCAACCATAGTAACTGGCAAATTTCCATCCTTTAATCTTTTACTGTCTTGTCCTAATCTCTTGCTCAAAGCTTCCTTTTTTATGCCTCACATCAAATTGATGCAAATCATTGAAGATTGGAATTAACAACAACAAATAGCCCCACTTTGTCTTTGCATTCAACAATATTTTTAGCTCATCCAGACAAGTAGAAGAAGCATTAATGATAGCAAACATAGACTCTCCAATTGCTTTCAAAACTTCTTGTGAAATTACATCACCTCTCTCAAGGTCTTTGTCATCTCTAAAAGTTGTGATTCCATTGCTTCCCAGTGAGGTATAGAGATGGTCATTGAAGTCTCTGCGAGCGTCTTCTCCCCTAAAACTCAACATGTGATAGCTCCATGACCCTGAGGTTGCACGGGAAGGAGTAGAGGAAGAATAAGCTTCAGCTATCTCTACAACTGCTTGTATTGTGGTGTGTGCTTTGATGATGTCTGCTGCTTTGCTGGCTTCTGGTTGGAGAGTATTAGTCAGGTAGAGAGTAAAGAGCACGCTTGCTTGAATACAGAAAAGCGAGTGGAAGCTGCTTGAGTAGCTTGATATAGACAAAGGAGGAGTGAAAGAGAGAAAAAGGGTGGGGAATCTTATTGGCTTCATCATTGCCTCGAGAAAAGTTGATCCGTAACAATTTGACAAATGACGACAGTGGCAACAGCTTTGCTCCCCCCTCCCCCCTCCTTCTCTTCTCTCTTTTCCTCTCCCTCCTTGAAGTAGATCATGATATGAGAAGCAAGGGATATAATGATTTGAAGAACAAAAATAGTAGATATGGTCATATTTTACTCACCCAGTTACCCTTCTTTTGGCAATGTACGTGAAAGGTAAAGGCGAATGGTGGCTATGCATGCCATTCTAAAGATACAAGACCTTTTGATGATTAAGTTGACTGCTGACAAAGCATTGGTTGCTACGTACGGCCGAAAAAGGTGGCGGAATAAGTGAATAAGGACCTTTAAAATCATTTTAACAAAAAAAAAAAAAAAAAAAAAAACTAGTTGTTTTGGAGTAAGTGTGTAGAAAAGCAATAAAAGTATTTTTGGAATCGTTGTTTCTAGTTTTGTGGATTGGTTGAATCTTTGGTTGTGATTACTGTTTGGTGCTATTATATACCTATGCTCTTGACAAAAAATGTGATGTTGAGGTTGAATAATACACCATGGGTTGAACTCCACTGTGCATAATAACTCGTTGCTATTCTTGATTGGCTGTACAATTTTTTTTTTGAAATCTTGATAATTGCTTGTTTGGTATTATTTTAAGAGACTACGTGAAATGATGCTTGATTGTGTTACAAACTATTAAGTGTCCTTTATGGCATTATTTTTGTTTAGAGTCAATAGAATATGAGATGACAACTTCTTTGGCAAAATTGTGAAAATTCAGCTTTCATGGGATCTGAACCATTTGATAACAAAGTGAAATATAACTGAAAAAAAAAAAATGATCTAATATATGTACGTCTAATTACCAAGATAAGAAAGCATATAAGCAGTCGCTTTGTGATGTTGTGCAAGCTAAAATCATGCTCTGATGTTTACATGGTGTCTAAAGTGTTAACTGAACAATTTATATATTTGGAAAAAGCTAATTATGTTAACTATATTAAGGATTTATTTGTCGTAAGCTTTCTAAGAGTTGTGTACTTTGACTTCTTTGAAAGCTGGGAATATAAACAGTAAATTACTTTGAGGAGTTAAGACCTTCAAAAATGCAATGAAGGTTGAAGAAGGACGCATGATGCTTTTTAACTCCCTGATTGTACTCTATATTTGTATGCTTCTACTAACACATCATGTATTCTTATAAAAAAAGAAAAAAAGAAAAAAAAAGAGGGTATTGAAGATATCATTCTGTGAACTAGTATGATGTAACAAGTGAGCTATATTTTGTTTATGCTAAAATATGATGTTGGGATTGACATTAGTATGATAATTATGCAGTAAATTAGACCAAATTTGTGTTGTAAGCCTAAAATAATGCAGCCAAATCTATGTTGTAGTTAAATGCTACACGTTTTTCTTCACACCATGTAAAACTAAGGCCTTAATTTCAAGTCACTACTATAACTTCGACTTAGACCAGATTGTGAATTGGAACCGTCATGCATATTCTGGATTTAAAATGAGTAAGGAAGTCATGTGATGATCTCATGTTAATTAGTTACTGATTAGGCTTGTATGTTATATTTTTTCATAAAAGAATTGGAAATGGGAGATAGCAAGCTTAGAAAATTTAGAAATTTAATGAATGATTTTGTCGTTAGCTAGTCATGAACTCATTATGCAGTGTAATTTCATGGGGAAATACCGAAAATTGAGGTAATATATAATTTTTAGTGGTTTGCTTCTTCTTGTTTTCATTTTTTATTTGTGCTGGTGGTGAAACCTGTGATTTGATTAGATCAGTCTCTCAGTTGCAAATAATTTGGTATTGATAATGGTATTCGTGATTTGAAAGTGTACTACAACATTTGCATTCCTCTATGATATTTTGTTTCACAACATCGAGAATATCAAATACTACATTTTAACCAATGAAGTGCAACTAGATGTTGTACAAAGTTTTTAGGAAAGAGTGAAGACCTACATTTAGGGCCAAAAGTACTCAACTTAAAAGAGTGTAAATCAAAGGCCATGCTTAGGGCCAAAAGCATTTAGCGTAAAGGGTGAAAATTTGAATACCCATGCTAGAGCCAAAAGGGCTCAACATAAAGGGTGAAAATATGAAGACCTATGCTTAAAGCTAAAAATGCTGTGAAAATTTGAATATTCGCATTAGAGCGAAAAATACTTAACCTAAAGAGTGTAAATCGAAGGTCCATGCTTAGAGCCAAAAGCGCTCAGTGTAAAGGGTGAAAATTTGAATGCTCGTGCTAGAGCCAAAAGCACTCAATGTAAAGGGTGAGAATATGAAGACCCACGCTTAGAGCCAAAAGTGCTTAGCATAAAGGGTGTAAATCAAATCCCGATGCCTAGAGCCAAAAGTGCTTAGCGCAAAGTGTAAAAGTACAAAAATCCACACTTAGAGCCAAAAGTGCTCAGCTAAAAGTGAAAATTTGAATCTTGCGCTAGAACCAAAAGTGCTTAGCATAAAGGATATAAATCGAAGGCCCACACTTAGAGCCAAAAGCGCTTAGCATAAAGGGTGAAAATTTGAATGCCCACTCTAAAGCCAAAAGTGCTTAATGTAAAGGGTGAAAATACTAAGAACCATGCTTAGAGCCAAAAGTGCCTAGTGTTAAGGGTGTAAATTGAAGGCCCATGCTTAGAGCCAAAAGTGCTCAACAAAAAAGAGGTAAATCTTGATGGTCTGTGCTTAAAGCCAAAAGACTTAGCATAAAAGTTATATTATGAGGATCTATGCTCAAGCCAAAAGGCTCAACAGAAAGGGTAAACATTAAAGACCATGCTTAAGCCAAAGGCTCAGCATGATGGATGAATGCTAAGGGACCCATTGTAGCCAACGGCTCAGCATAAGGGGTGAATATGAAGAGCCTAACTACAACCAAAGGTCCAATACCAAAGGCAAGTGTTTAAAGGCTCAAATGAGCAAGGTTAAAAAAAAAAATCCTTGCGTTTTCTCGACACAAGGGGGCTAATGCCCATGCCAAAAATAACAAAGAAAAGAGAAAACAAAATAGAAGAAGAGTATGAAATGTGTTCGATGTAAAGTCCCGCCTCTCCATTGAACAAAGGAGCTAATGCCTCATAGAGTGCAAGCGGCTTCTTCCCATCCTGAAAAGAGTGAGCATTACAAGCAGTGTTGTAGACATTGTAAAAGCACACATATCATGTATTCATAAAAAAAAATAAAATAAAATAAAATAAAAAAAGAAGAAGAAGAAAGAGATTGCAATGTATTTTATGCCAAAGCCACAAGTCAAGAAACATTGAACATGATTTAAAAAAAAAAAAAGAAGAAGAAGAAGAAGAGTATAAAGGGTGTTCAATGTTGAGTGCAAGCGGCTTCTTCCCATCCTGAAAGGAGTGAGCATTACAAGTAGTGTTGTAGACATTGTAAAAGCAAATACATCATGTACTCTTAAAAAAAAAAAAGAAGAAGAAGAAGAAGAAGAAGAAGACCCACCGCAGCAATGCCAGGTGAAAAGTGGGTGGAAAAAATGAAGACCCTGCCGTGGCAATGCCAGCCGTAAAGGGGGTGAAAGATATAAAAAGAAAAAAATTAAAAATTAAAAATAATAAATAAAGATCCCGCCATGGCAATGCCAGGGGAAAAGGGGGTGAAAATTTTGAAGGCCCATCATGGCAATGCCAAACAAGGGAAGGTTTTTTTAAAAAAAAAAAATTGAAGGCCATGATTGAAAATACAAAGTCAAATCCACACAAGAAGGGTGTTTTAATAAAAAAAAATCTTAATGCAACCCAACAATGGGGGCTTGAAACATGCTCAATGGAAAGCTATGCTTCTTCATTAAGTAAGGGGCTAAAGATATAAGCGCCCCATCTAGAGAATCCAAGAACTTGGAGTGTTTCTTTTTTCCAAAAAAGCAAACAAGGGGTAACACCCAAAGAAAAAAGAAAAAAGAAATTGATCTATAAATCCAATTTTGTGGACTGTAAACTTAATACAATTGGTTGAAAGCATGCTTCATTTTGGTTATGGTTGGAGATTTTGAGTATATGTCCTCTAAGATTTTCATGACATGATGATGATAATTTTGATGAGTGTTTCCTTTCATTTGATTCTAATTTTATGAATTGAACCCATGATTTTGGTATGCCCCGAATTGAGGGTAATACATAAGCAAACTAGTTGGGACTTTGTGCAAATGCAAGCTACAATACCAACTGCTCTAATCTGGGAGGATGGGCTTCTAAACTGTTTGATTTCAAAATTGGTTGTCATCTTCCTCTTATGCTTTACTATGACAAATCTTGATCATATAGCTGTTTGGTCTTACTATTCAAGCAAATGGATGTGATTTTGTGTGGAGTCAATAGAGTTCTGTCTTGAAACCTCTTGATAGTGCAAATGAATTATTTTGTAATGAGACATGGCTCATGCATGTAGCATTAAGTGTTCTAAGTTTGTATATTTTGCCAATCCCTGATTACATGGAATAGATTTTGATTCCATTAGTATGCCTCTAACACAAAGCAAGACATCTCTATGCATTTAGTGTAATGGTTTGTCAAGCTTTAATTAAAACCTTGCCATTTTCGCAAAGCTGCATTATTTTGGCATTTTTTCCATTGTTTTGAGCTTAGCTTGGAGCATATGATTTGAAACCATAGTGCTTGAGTTGTTAGAGATTTGACAAGTGGTCATTTCAATTTTTATTTGAAAGCAAAAGACTAATTTATTTAGAAGTTCATCAATTCATACCTAAAATCTAGAAGAATTTTCATATCATATTGAAATCCTGTGACTACTTATCTCTTATGTGTTGTAGATATGTTTGTTATTTACATTGTGAGCATCTCATGTTTTGATTATTCTATATATTATTGTTTACAAATTATAGGTCTATGCTCAACAAAGAGCCATGCCTTTTAGTTGAGTAGGGGGCTAATATTGTGAAGTAAGTGTGTAAAAAAGCAATAAAAGTATTTTTGGACCTTGCAATGTCCAGCCATAAAAAAAAAAAGTGTAAAAATGTTATAATAAAAAGAAAGCAAAAACCAATACAAGTCAGATTGGATGTTATGGGAAAAAAATACTGTAAAAAACCCTAACCCTCACTTCCATTCGCTTCTTTTTCCATTTTTCCTCTTCTCTTCAACACTCACAAAAACCATCCCATGCCTCTTCCGTGTTTAGAAACAAAACCTCACTCTGAAACACTAGTCAACAAAGTGAACCCTTTCTAAAATCCTAAAAGATCCATGAATGACAAAAATACATGAAATTCTATCCATCAGACACATTTGGCCACCTCTTCAAAGGAAAACTTATAGAAGGGAAGTTAAAAAAGGGGGAAAAAAAAAAAGAAGAGTCCTTGAGCTCGAGCATATGCATAGTTGGTATAGAGCTACATATAATATCCAGCTGGAAAATCCAAAAATGAGCACAAATTATTTGCGGCAAAACACAGTCGAAGAAATTACCGTTATCACAAATACCTTAATTCCTATGTGGATTTTGTTTTGAACAATTATAATGTAAATCTGGATATATGGTGGCATATTTTTCATTCAAAACATAATTTAAAATTATAAACATGGAAACATTATATAAATCAATGATGAATATATAGTCACATATAAAATTTACCACAGACACAAGTCTATATTAATATTACCTTTTTTTTTGGATAAACAAAAGTTTAGGTACCCTAATTTAAAGTCGGGGCACGTTTTTTAATTTATTGAACACTTACATAAATACTTACAAATCATTTACTAATAAAGAAAGTTGTGTTTTTTAATGTCATGTTATTGTGGAATGGATATGTTTCATTTTTCTTTTTTGGACAAGTATAATATACTTTTTTTGCTCCTCTTTGTTTGAGAGTTGAGCCTTCTCTATTATCAAAAAAAGAAAAAAAATATTTTGACATAACATAGACACAAACTTCATTTTATGAGTACTATAATATTGGAGATCAATGTTCAGTTATCTAGGAATGTTAATTATGCAATAGGAATCTGAAAATTATTTTTTTTCTAAGTTTTCTATCTCGTATAATTATTTTACTTGGGAAACATATGCGAAATTCTAGAGATTTTAATATATCTAGAGCAAATTAATCACATTTCTCTATCTTTTTAATGTGTTCGTACATTTAGGAGGTCCCCAGTAAACATACTAAAATACTAATAAATTAATACTCAAATCTCAAGTAATAGCAATGCGAAAATTCCTGCAAAGAATTTGTTCTGCAATCAATGCAGTAAAATATTTAGATATTAACAATTTGATCCCAATATAGAAAAGTACAAAAAAGAAATAAATAAGGAGAAAAGATTTTCTATTTCGAGACATTGACAATACCTTTCCCACTCTTATCTTTCCACCAAAAAAAAAAAATTGCACCAACTATGAAGATCTAATACTCCTTTTATGCTTAGTCAAAATGGTAAATAAATCAGAAATTTCAGAGAAACTTAAAAAAACAAGGCATACACCTCACAATATCTCAACATCTTGCAAACCAAACTCGACAAGGTAAGACATAAGAGAACTTCATGGCTTAGCATAAGAGTATTGGCCACACACTGATTCAGGAGAAATTATTGCATGATCATGGAATATTAAGTTGGCTTGTACTCTATATAATGATAAAGTGACATTTTAGTTTTAGTTAGAGGTAAAATCCATATTTTTAGTTACAATGTCAGTTTATTATTGGATATAATACAATCCACTTAGTACTCCATGATCATATAATAATTTCTTCTGATTCAGGGCAACGAGGACAATGAGCAGTAAAAGAGTAGGGTTAACACTATTAACAGTGATAAGCATGTAATGGTAAGGTCAAAAGCTGGATAACTAAGCAAGGGATGAGAATGATGAATATGCTTTCACTTTTTTATCACTTTACTATAATGATACAAATTTTTTTCATTTTTAATACAAATTTGGCTCAAAGAATCTTACTCAATAACTAACCTTCAACATGTTATTTTTGGAAAGATATTTTTACAAGAGAAAGAATAGAGAGGGAGGAGGTGTTGGACTACAAAGATGCCCTTCAACCCTTCCGCTTACTCTCTCTTGCAGTCTTGTCAAGAGACCACCGCATAATCGAGCATATTGTTCAAAAAGAATTTGCTCGGGATCCATTCACGAGGGGATTCTTGAACAGATGCCTTCTTCGCGCCTTCAGGCATCTAGACTCGCCCAGTGGGTATGCTTCACACACTCCTCTCCTCTGTAGTGTACTCTGCCTCATGACCTTAACCCCTTGTGAGCTCCTTGCCGCTGCCCCGAGCATGCTCCATATCCCTTCTTTTATCTTGTAGAGATGGCCTCCAAAGCAAATTGAAGACAATCTTCAACAATAGAACATGACCATCTTAGCATTGTCCTTGATGGATGGAAGGGGCCTCACAAGTGCCCGTGTCATGGACCCGCTGTCTGAAGTCTTAGGTTCCATATACAACCGAGCACGTGATGCAACCAAATGTGCATAGTATACGGGAGGCACTACAATTGCACCATACAAAACAACACAACTTGTTAACTACATACAACATAATATGCACATGAAATATACTGCATTAAGAGAGAACTCGCCAATTGAAACGGAAAGGTTGCATCTGGCATAACTACAAAAATATTAAAGAACAACATCACATTAAATGTCATGCGAGAGGGTAAATGTCCTTGTTTGCACTGGTAGTGAACAACCTCTACCATGAAAAATTAGAATTAGCAGCTAAAATCATTCGAAAATGTTTAACAAAGCAAGCAAAATGTTTTCACCTTTCGGATAGCATCAAGCGTAAACAATAAAACTTCGCAAAAATACGTGTTGCTCATGCAAGCCCTGCAAACAATATTTTACAGCCGTCATCTTTAGTGAAATACATCAATTTGATCACACATTAATGAAAACATAAAACTACATGTAAAATATAATACGCTGTGGCCTCAGCCCCCTAGCCCTCTGGAAAGAAATGAGTAGTTCCCTGCCACAAAAAATGAATAAAGAAAATTAAATGAAAAAATAATTAGGAAACTGAAATTAATGGAATTTTCAAACCAACGAAAAACAAGGGACCAAATACATGTGCATTAATGAGCTCACATATGATGGGAGGGAGGGACAAGAGTACTTTACCATTCGGCCAGTTACTGTTCCCCTAATGGGATCTTGCCATAGTTTGAAAAGATCTTGATCGAGCACCTCTCAATGTGCTTGGCCATAAACCAAACCAACATACTTTGTAATCTTAGGCCAATCTTGGGAAGCCACAAGCTACAGTTTCAACATTGAAGATTTTAATTCAGTCGAAAAAAGTAAAACTTGAGCTACTTGGACTTAATTATAAATTCAACAACCTAAGCGAAAAATTCTTATGTGGTATAATACTAGATTGAATATACTTTGAACACTTAAAAGAGTTATACATCACAATTGATTGTGGATCCTCTCAATATTTAAAGTTAAAATATCATTTTATAAGTGGTCAAAAAAACCTGGTATTTCATGATTACACAATAATTTCTCATCCTATAGCAGCAATTGACGAATCGTCTCCAGGTGTGGACGAGTTACATTAGCTCCAAAAATAATTGTGCGCCTGTGAGTCTATCCCTAACTATGGGAAGGCGTCATGAAAATGCATCGGCAAGAACAGTACTGGAGCCTAACATTAATTTTTAAAGCAACACTTGCAAGATACTGCTTGCTCATTTCAAAGACGTGATATGTTAAACAACATTGGGAAATAAGCCCAAGATCAGTGTCACATATACGTTTTAGGTCACGTGCATAACAAATCAAATCATACTACGATATGATCAATGGTCTTACAAAGTAGTGGCATAAAAAGAAGAGGGGGATGCTATGATGCACCTTAAGGTCAAAGGTGTATCACGCACCCTATCATTCAGTGATTTAGGTTTAATCGTCTATCAGTGAGACCAATAACCTCTAATGCACCATAAAATCTGATAGTCTCTCTTCTTCCAACCGAGAAAAACCGCCACTACCAACAATCGCAAATTGCCATTGCAACCAGAGATCACTATCATCAAGTTGTTGATCCTCAACATTTGGCACGAACCACCACTTACTGCCACTTCTTCCTTGACAACACCTGGCCAAGTGCAATGTGAAAGCTCAAGAATTCGAACGCATAGTCGTAATCAATGGCGGTGGTAGTAGCGACAAATTTGGCACCCCCACGTAACCTCTAGATTTTGCGACTCTCTCACTCACTGACGACCTTAACTACGCTGGCCACCTTCTTCTCCGTCTATCCTCACCCCAACTACCACTACAACACAATGATTCGAGCCTATTCTAAGAGCTCCAACCTGACCCATCACTTCCTTGCCCTCTCTTTCTTCCACTTCATGCTCCAACAACAACCCACATCCGAGCTTTTTCTCTATTATTTGAGTTGCTTGCTATTTTGGGTTCCAATTTGTTCTTATTACTGGTTGCTCTTTGTTGTTTTGTTGTTTTGTTGTTTCTTACAAATAAGTTCATATAATGGATGCACCTTATAATATGGCTATTGATAATGTCAGTCAAACACAACCTAAGTGGTGGGAGAGGAGACATTCTTGTGTGATCCTAGATTGCCATATAGGATTATATTCACTTTAGTCAACGAATATTATATATTAGTGGGACCCATCATTTAAAATAAAATTTTAATTTATTAACTTAGAAGTAAGTAAATATGGTTAACATTTTTTTATTATTTTTGAAAATAAAAAAATTAAAATAGGACCCGCCACATAATAAAGTTCTTAATAAGCTAACTCCATGGACCATAGTGTCTCTTCCTCTTCTAGTTACTATGCGAACAAAAAAGCTAACATACTACAAGAGCTGTGTAACAATTTGCACTTAGATAAGAAAGGAAAAAACTTGGATAAAACAAAATAGACATCAAGGCACAATGAAACCCAAAAGCAACGATGAAAAAGAAACAATCAACATAAAAAAAAAAAAAAAAGGCATCCACCATCAATTGCAGAGCATATTCTACTGCAAGAGTCATAGCCAAAAGAAAGAAAATTGAGGAATACAAGTGTGATAGTTGGTTATGCCTTCCGCCCCTACGCTTGCACCACCGCCCACAATGCCGGAGACTGCCGAAGCGCCGCTGCCCAGCACCACCAAAGACTGTCCACACCACTGCCTCTTCCATTGATTTGCAATGCGCTGCCCACTCTGCCTAGATCTGCATCGCGCCACTGGTTCACTTCGCTTGCACCTCATTGCACCATTGACGATTTGCACGTGAAGAAGAAGATCCTATTGAAGGAGTTGAAGAAGTCAATTAGTAGAATACTAAACAAAGAAAAAAAAATTGCATTTTTAAGTGGTGGATCCCATTTCAAGGCTTTTTTTTTTTTTTTTTCATAAACAAGAAAAATGCAGACCATAGTTTCTTGCTATTGCGTTAAAGAATTAAAATTTTATTTTAAATGGTGGATCTCACTCATACATGGCATTCATTGATTGAAGTGAGTATAACCCTATGTGGCGGTCCGGAACCATTCAAGAATTTCTTGTGGGAGAGTGTTGGTCTCAACGACAGGGCAGGTCAAAGGAAATGGGGAAGTTGGGGAGGTTGTGTGGTGACCCATAGAAGCAGGGCAGAGAAGAAGATAGATGTAGTTTACAGTGTATCACACTATACTTGGTGTATTTTACGCCATCAATCTGTCACCAGTAGATCATATGGTATATGATGCACCTTTGACTGCCTAGGAGCATTTTAGACACTGCTAAAAGAAGAAACATTGATTAGTCAATACATCATTGCCATAAAAAGAACATTTATTATCAGTCACATTAACAATTAGCAAATCAATATTTGTGAACGCCAATTTGTTCTTAGCATAATAATACTGCGTTTTCAGAACCTTCTCCACCCGGTCAGGACGAGCACTGATTGGCGGAGCTACTGGCTCTAGATTGAATGTCTGACCACATTCAAATTAAATATGCAAGTAAACTGTGCACAAGAACAAAAAGTTTGAGTGAAAGGAATATATCCATACCATGCCAAATACATGACACATCTGGGCAAGTTCATAACAAAAGCTACAGGCATCACTATCTTGAACATTCGTACAAAAGTTTTTGCAGAACCAATGGTTGACTGTTCCCCCATCTACCATTTTCTGAAATAATCATAGACAACAAAAGATTATGAGGTTCAATCAGCAAAAACAACAGTAAGCTTTTAAACAAACTTGCATTATGCTGATACTGATTTAAATATTTACTCAATACTCTGTAGAAAGAAGTAAACAAGTGAGAAGCATTTCAGTTCTGAAAGTCTGTTCACCCATGCTGCCTTATATTCCAACTACACTTAATTAAATTTTAAAACTTATAACAAAACTACATTACAAATAACCGCTACATTTTATTCAAGTATTTTTATTGACAAGAAAAGGAAAGAACAGAATCAGTGTTCCAACTTTATCTTCCAATTTTTCATGATAAAAATACCATGGCAGATTCAACACAGATTCTATCTTATCTCTGATACACAACCCCTACCTACTGTGGGGAAAAACCACAATTGAAAGGAGGATGCTGCGGTGCACATAGTCAAGTAAGGTACACCATATACCTTTGTTTAACCACACTCTCTAAGTGTGGCTAAATGCATTCAAAGTGTGGCTAAATACACTATTTAGCTGCACTACTCTAGATGTGGTAGAAAGCATTTAGCAACACTTTAGATATATTTAGTCACATTTTGTGTGGTTAAATGAAGATGCATGATATTTGACCTAAGTGCACTTAAGACAACCCCAATTAAAAATGCCCTACACACCAAACAGAAAAGTAACAAAATTTCAGCTACGAATATAATGTAAAAGAGCAGTATACAATTAGCAAATAAATACACTCGCAATTGAAAAGGCATAACATGAACAGTTTTATTATCTTTGTATCCAATAGCTACCAGCATATACCAAACAAAGTAAATTCACCTTATTCAACATATTCCATTGGCAACTTGAGGTACGAAATCCTTTTCTCTACCCGTATCATAATATTTGAGCTGAAGAAACAAAATGTTAATTTCCATGGAAAAAACAAGTTACAAGTTAAAAATCAAGGAACTAATTTATATTAAGACAATCTACAGAAAATTACCCAGGGTGCTCAAGAACAATTTCAAAGCCAAAAAAAAAAAACCTTTGACGTCTATTTTTCAAAATCTTAATAGCTAGCTTCACATTTTGCTCCTTTTCTACTCCAATCAATCTTCTCTATACCCCTTCATTAACAACGTAAGAAAAAAAGTTAAAGGGTTCGAGTTAAATTCAAGCCAATAATTAGTAATTAAGCCCATATTTGGATAAATCATGTAGGTAACAATTTTATCTTCTCTAATGAATAAAGAAGCACAAATAAGATGCTCAGAAATAAGATAAAAAGAATCCTAAAGCACTCCAGATCGACAGAATCAACGGATTAATTTGTTTACCTATAGCATTAGCTCAAATTGAAAATCAACCTGATGCACTGCTTTACGTAAATAATTGGCTATCCAAACAACTGCTAAATCTTCATATGCATTAGATCCTGTTTGCATCTGCCACTGCAACTTAGTTGTTGTGTAGTTCCTCCATGTTCTTCACTATAAAGGTTGAAGTCATTGCCCAGAACCAATTGTTATATCAGCTTCAAATATCTTTGATTCCTTTTGCATTGGTATTGGCTCAGTGCTTTTGTTCAAGTATTCAATATCATGCTTATTCACCCAGCGAGCTCCACAGCTCACTATATCGAAATCATCCTCAGGTTTGTCTTTGACTAACAATTCAAAGCGATTGTCTTGGGGAAATTGGTGACTGAAATATTGACTGGTCAAACAGAGAATATAAAGCTGATAACCTTGTCCCATATGACGTAACATCCTCTTGTTGATGAATCTTTTACCACTGTGGACAAGCAACGACAGTTCGGGCATAATATAATAAGAACCAGATATTTGAAACCGAAAACACAAAGCAATCCCCAACTTTTCATTTAGAGGCCAATTTAATGGGACTGATACAAAGTTACCATCTTGTCGATGGACAAACCAGGATGGGATTTCTGTCCCTGAGATCAGCATGCTAAAGACTTCGGCATGATCTTGGCTAGGTGATGCGAAGACACTGCACGCCTTGGATAAATTATTGAAATAGGATAAATTCAATGAAGGACAGTTGCATGCTTCCAATTCTTTTATACTTCCTGGAAGTTGTGGTAAAAACTGAAGCTTTCGACAACGATTTAGCCAAAGATGTCTAAGCTTGGGAAGTTCATGAACTCTTATTGGTACATTAACAAAATCATTGCCACTTAGATTCAAATCCATCATAAACGGGAAGTGGAAAAGATCATGATGGAATGAATCTTCAGATAGATGACAGTAACTCAAATCTAGACTGCTTAGAAAAGGTAGCCTTGAGACAGAGGGTGCCAATCTAAATTCAATGGAGCAATACTCCTCCTGTAGTGGCAATCTACAAAGGTTTGGGCACTCAGAAGCTTTCAAAATTTTGAGGGACTTCAATTCATAAATGGTCTTCGGTAGGAAAATAAGATTTTTGCAACACTGTAAGTTCAAATCAGAAAGGCCAACTAAATATCCAATTGATGTAGGTAGTTCCTTTATGGCTGTCCCATTCAAAGAAAGCCTTGATAAATGTTTCATGCAATCTCCAAACTCTGGGAGATTTTCAAAACTTTTGCATCTACTAAGATTTAATTGCTCCAGGGAACTCATCTCCAATTTACTTGGAAGAGTTTTGAGTTTTTTGCAACGACTCAAATTCAATAGAACAAGATTCTTGTGGCATACCAGGGACGGATGAACCTCAGTTAGGTTGGAACAATGGTCAAGAAGAAGAGTTTCAAGAATGGGAACAGCAGAAAGATCAGGTGTTTGCTTTAGTTGCAAGGAAAAACTCAAATCCAAGTACTTCAGTTTATGTAGCAACTGAACAAAATAGAGAAATGACAAAACATTACAATCTTTTATAAAGCCATTGTGATAAAATTTAATACAGATATTAGTGAGAGAGTCCTACCTTTTCTCCTTGCCAAAGTTGTTCAATTTTGCTACATTGTAGTTTAATTTCAACAACTTCATATTGTTGATCTTCAAGGAGTAGAGTTTTCAAAGGACAATAACACCAATGAAGAACTTTTATAGCACTAGGAAGGTAGCTCAAGCCAAGGGGAAGTTCCACACCCCAAATTATGAGAAGTTTTAGCTGAGTCATATTTGAGAAAGCTTTAGTGCTCCAATGTGCATCATAATTTGAGTTGAAAACTATGCCCTGAATTGCTTCAGTTCCCTATACAAAATTGGAATAAGAAGTCACATATTCTTACAAAATGAAATAAAAAAAAAACTGAAGAAAACAAAATATTAAATGCATTATTTAGCTTGAATCTTGACATTCTGATAGTAGTGGAAAAATAGGCACAGACCTTATCTTTGGTAAGTACAAAATTGATGTCCTCTTGAGACCACAACCTACTACGTTTGCCAGGATCATACGGAGATTCTTGAATGACGATATTCCTGCCCATCTCTTGGATCAAGTCATGCATCTGTAGCTCATTACTCTTTTGATTTATGCTGACCAAAGATCTTTCAATCAAAATATCAATTTCAATTTGTGGATTACAACCACACTTTTCTAATATATCTGTTACTTCATCTCTATTTTTTCCTTTAAAGAAGCAAGTAATATCTAGAAAAATATTTTTTTCTCTAGAATCTAAACCCTCATAACTTATTTTTAGTGTATCAAGAATTTTGGAAGGTGAGACACACTTTAATTTTTTAACAACACAATGCCAAACGTCAATAGTTCTTCGATGAAGGTAGGAACCCAATATCTCCACTGCCAACGGCAAGCCACCACTATATTTGACCACTTCTTTGGACAAAGCCAAATATCCTTCTTCAGGTTCATGTTGTCTAAATGCTTTCAAACTAAAGAGATGAAGAGCTTCATTTTGAACTAACCCTTCAACCTCATAAGTTCCATGCACTACATACTTTGTAGCAAGTGCCTATCTCTAGTTGTGATTATTATTTTGCTTCCAGGACCAAACCAATCCTGCTTGCCAACCAAATTCTCCAATTGGCTTACTTCACTTACATCATCAAGAACAAGAAGAATTTTATTGTTGCACAAAGAGTTTTGTATTGTCTTTATCCCATCAAACACATTATTAAAAGTACTTTTCCTTATATGCATATGAGCAGCAAGTTGTTTTTGTATTTGAACTAAACCGCTTGTCTCACATGTTTCTCTAACATTAGCAAGAAAGCAACTAACTTGAAATTCACCTTGAATGGCTTCATAGATTGCTCTAGCAATAGTAGTCTTACCTATGCCACCGATGCCCCACATGCCAACAATGCGAACATCATTCAACCCAATACCGATTAGTCTAATCACTTCCTCCACCCTGGAAGCAATCCCTACAAGGTTCTCTGTGCAAGATGGCAATTTTGGAATCAACTTTTTATCTATGTGTTGAGCAATGCTTTCCACGAGTGTTGCTTCATGTCTGTATAGGAAAGAAATTATTTTATCAAGTCTGACAGGAAATGTAAGTAAAATAAAGCAACATATTAAATAAACAAGTTTTCATTTTATATTTTGCATAACATAGGTAAAATGTTAAATATTAACCTCGGCACTCTATGAAGGACCTACTCAACTCAAATATTTTGGTTATCACGTGAAAATTTAGAAATAAATTTGTACTTTGTTATAATATAAAATGCGTGTGTAAATCAATTTATCTTCCTCTTGATGTTAAAGTAGGATTATTATTATCCTACTTATTTATTTATTATCATTTCTAATTACCTAGAATTTTTATGGCTCAAAATGACCTTATAATATGGCAACTTCCTTTTTGTTTAAAACTTTTAAGTACAGAAACAATAGTATAGAGAAATAGTTTATTTCAAATATTTTATTTTTTATAATTTGATATGATGCACTTTAAACTTAGATTTAAATATGCTTTTACTCCTTAAAAATAAATTTCAATGTTTGCCATATTTTTAAAGGTTGCGAAGTGATTATGTCGATATTTTATTTTGAGAAATTGTATTTGCATATGACAAAGTTAGATATAGTGAACTATAGGTAGTGAGAGAAAGAAACAAGTAGTAAATCATAAGAAAAAAATATGGTAGATTCACTATCTTTGTGTTTTGTATATCTATACTACGTCAACTTTGTTATATACAAATCCTCAGTTATTTTGCCCTCAAAAGCTGCTTTAATTAGTTTCTTGCTGTCAACCCTCAACTTTATCTATCTTAGGGTGTCTAGTAGATTGAGTCAACCTATAAACCCATGAATTTCAATTCAACTCATCCCACAAAATACAAGTCGGATTGAGTTGGGTTGAAAAATATATAACTCATGATATATAGGTTGGGTTGTGAGTTTGTAAATTTTTAATCAAACAACTCAACCCAACCCATCTATGTGTGATGATAGTGAATTCTTAAAAAAATTGAGAGCAAATTCATAATTATGTTAACCCATGACTTCCAGTAATTTGTTTAGTTTGTTATTTTTAGGACTTATGATAACTTTAGGCCTTATATATGCTTTCTTAAATTTATGCATATTAAAACTTATAGTTGTATTTGTTCAAAGATTTGATATTTATATTGAACTTATATTATACATATTTAGATTATTATATTTTTTTTAATATGCTTTAATATATCAATTTTTTTTTTCCAAATGTATATTGGACCACTCATTTATGAGCGGGGTTTGGTTCGATCGGATTGAAAGTAAAATTTTCTCAATCTAGTGTTCAAATGACCGGGTTGGATCATAAAAGAGTCCGAAATCAACTTAACCCAACCTATGAACACCCTATATCTACCCACATGGAGATGTAGTTGTGCTTTGCAAGGTTTGCGTTGGGGTCTTGCAGTTGTTGGTGAAGGATAATTTGGTCCCTTCCATCTTTTGGATCATCCCATGGTCCTCACTTCCCTATATGAAAATTACTAAATTAACTCTATTTGAAATTTTACTTCCTTCTCAATCATTCACTTCTCTCTCCTTCACCCACCTCTTCTAGCCATCACCACCATTGCCATTGCCATCATTGTTGCCCTTCATCAATGCCACCGCCACCACTAGATCTATCTCCTCTTCCACTAACCTTCTATCTTTACCCTTTTGTCTTGGCCACTCACATTAGTTCCAAAGTTCATTTAACTTTTCACCAAGATGCTTGAAAGTTGTACTGCCAAATTAAGTCTTGTTTTGTTAATTTTTTATTTTTGTGGTTGAATAAATGGAACTCAGCTGACAATAGTGGGTCATGTCCAAAGAGCTCAACTTTAAATTCATCATATCATATCTATATGCCTTTCTTTACCAATATGTTACCCAATTCAAAAAAAAAAAAAAAAAATCCCAACATGCCATTGCAAAGCCACCCAGGAAAATGGTTCAAAGCTTCACCCTTAGCATGTGTTTGATTGGAGAGTAAAAATGGAAGAAAATTTTTTATAAATGAATTTGATATATAAAATTACATATGAAGTTCTTTAATAAAATTTTCACCCCCATTTTTATTCTCATACCAAGCACACCCTTAAAGTAAAATAACACAACCTATTCAATCTTGAAGTCCAAAGGACATTGAAAAAGGCTTGATCTGGCTGTCGTTGGTGGGGGTGGCATGAGCCATACGGCAACTGTTTACCCAAATTTGCAATTTGCATCCATTCTTTTTAGCTTGGGAACTTATGAAAGATTTTTGCACTTTGTCGATGCACATCAAGAAGAGGTGGTCTGTATTGGAGAAAAAAGTAATGGAGGCAAAGCTAGTAGAGAAGATGGTGGTGGTCGGTGGAATGAGAAGGGGGAAGAATTAATAGGTAATTTAGTAATTTAAAAATTATTATTTTTAATTTAAAAATTATTATTTTATTTTATGTTTTTTATATTGATATTATGCTTTTAGCTATAAACCGTTGAAATAAAATCTAATGGAGATAAATAATAGCCCATGTGAAGGTCCAAAAGAAGGGTCGGACCAACGTATCTAGCACCTAAAACAAGATGGAATCCCCATATCAAAATGAATCCCCTAATATTCATTTGCTGGCGTGCTGCCTAAATAAAATAAGAACATGTGAAACAGTGAAAGTGGTGAGAGACAAGTTATTGATGGCTGTAGTCCCTTTAAATTAAAGTTCAACATTTATGCGCTGTGGTCATATATTTATGGCACATATAATTTGAGCAAAATAAATAAACCTAATGATGAGATAAATTAAATAAATAAATAAAAAACTTACTGATTTTTAGAGTCCCAACCAGAGTAACTGGCAATTTGTATCAAGACATCTCTCCATCTCTGAATCTTCTTATTGTCTTTTCCGAATCTCTCTTCATATTTTTCAAAAGCTTCCTTAAAACTTCCTTTTTGATGACTTACATCAGAAGGCTCGACACCGTAAAAGATTGGCACAACAGATAGTCCCAGATTGCCCTTGCACTCAACAATTTTTTGTACTTCATCAAGACACCAAATTGAGGAGGCATAATTTGGTGAGAGAACAATGATAGCAAACATAGATTCTTCAATTGCTTTTAGAACTTCTTGCGAAATAACTTCACCTCTATCAAGGTCTTCTTCATCCTCAAAAGTTGTGATTCCTTTCCTTTTCAGTGAGGCATACAAATGGTCACTGAACCCTCTGCAAGTGTCTTGTCCCCTAAAACTCATGAACACGTGATAGCTCCATGACCTTCGGGTTGCAGAGGCATGAGGACAGGAAGAAGAGGCTTCACCTACAGTTGATGCCATTTGTTCAACTATCTATACAACGTGTAACAGGCTAACAGCTTATATTGTGGTGTGTGCTCTGATGTCTGCTGCTTCTAGCTTCTGGTTGGAGAAGAGTACTAGTAAGGTAAGAAAGACCGCATGCGCGACTGGAATACAGGAAAGTTAGTGGAAGCTGCTTGGGTAGCTTGATAGAAAAGAAGGTGAATTGCATGGGATATATATAGCCTACACTAAGGTAAAAAAGTGGGTAATTTAGTTCGAGTTGTTTTATTTGTACTTAAGATTAAAACTCATTTTAATAAATATATTAAAATATCTGTTAATCGTTAATTGAGAATTAATTCCTCTTTTTTCAATTAATAATTAAGAAATATCTTAATACATACTTTAAAATAAGTCCCAATCATGAGTATAAAATTTTATTTTTTTTTAAGTAGTCGTTGGTTAGCTTGATAGGAGACTGAGAGGGAGAGAAAATGAAGGCCAGTTTGATATAGGCCTACGCTGCAAGAAAAAGGTGGGGAATCTTAGTAGTTAAGCTTGCTTTGTTGACTTGTGTTGTGTTAAAACTAAAATATTCTTTCGGTGTGCCGGTGTGAAAGCTTTAATACTTCAACAAATACAGGTCATAAAATTTAAAATATTACAAACTTTAATTACTTTTTAAAGCTAATAAAATTTTCCCAAAAAAAGAACAAAGTTTCTATAGAAATTAAGTGGCTTCATCATTGTGTGGAGAAAACGTGTTTGTGGACTTTGGAGATATGTCGATCAACAACAATTTGAGTATTTGACAACACTGGCAACAACTGTGGTTTTATCCCCAAGATATTGGAGTTTCACACTTTCACTACGTTAGGCCTTTGTTGACAAAAAAGAGATGCGTTGAAGAAAATCATGATATCATTTTGCAGCCATTTACAGAAGCAAGGAATATGCTGATTTGAAGAACAAAAATGGTAAATATGGGCACATTTTACTTACATATTTAACCTTTTTTTTTTTTTGGCAATGTGAAAATTAAGGAAGAATGTGATTATACCATTCTGTGCCTGTTTGGATCTCCGTTTGCAATGGCCAGAAGGCCTTTTAGGAGAAGGAGAATGATTTTGTACAGTAAATGGTAGTGTTTGGTTTAACTTTTCCTAAAAAACCTTCTTCCAGAAGGCCTTTTAGAAGAAGTATCTTTGAAGTTACTTTTCATTCTAGAAAAAGACCTTCTGAAAAGGAATCTTACTATTACTCTCACATCAACAACCAAAAGTAACTTTATTTTATCCTATCCAAACAAAACTTATTCTCCTAAAAGGCCTTTTAACATATTCAAACCAAACAAAAATTATTCTTTTAAAAGTAATTCTTTTAAAAAGTCTTTTTTTAAAAGACCTTCTTTTCAAAGATCTTCTCCCAAAAGTGAAACCAAACATACCCTCTAAAGGTGCTAGATCTTTTGATGAGTTGTTGACTATTAAAAACCATTGGTGGCGATAAAAAATCAAAACCTAATTAGCCTACAGGCGAGGTGTTTCAGTCTACCGACCAGAACCAACCCCCATTATTAAATCATGTACACACGCAATAATAGAGAAAGGCCTTCCAATTCAAGATGGATTGACCTAGAGCACATCTTAGCTCTAGCAACTGAAACAAAAAGTTGCAACGTATAAAGAAACAGTTGGATAAAAAATCCATGATATTCTCACTTTAAGGAGAAAATAACAAGTTGTATAAACGATAAGTTTCACTTGGAATGCTTCCAGGAGCATAACTAATATATACAGACAGATCTGTTTATACTGTCACAAAAAAGCATATTATAAAATATGGATTAAAAAGTGAAAAGAAAAATGAAATCCTTAGACATCTACAAAAATCTCTACAGATATTTCTAACCTGTCTACATGTACTGTTCCGGTTTTGTGGTAAACCAGCACATACACGAGGTGAAGGCCAAGGTGAAACCCACTCACACATATTACTTTACACGAAAACGATGTGTATGACAGTCCGGCAAATCTTGATCCCGAGTAAATTCTGGGTGACACTGTAGCGAACAGATAAAAGGAAGGAATCACACATTTTGTTCATACGTTCGCAACTATGCATACTGTTATGATTATAATTTAAATCAGAAAATCTAAAACATGCCTACAGCCTGCTGCTCTACACTTTCCACAACCGAAAATCTTGATGGAATAAGTCAAAAAGAACATGTAAAATCTCACCAAAAGAATACTGAGTGAACCCTTTATCTAAAATGTGAAAAGATCCATAAATGACAAAAATATGTGAATGTATATCCACTAGACACAGCCACCTCTTCAAAGCGGAAAATCAGGGAAGGGAAGTAAAGGGGGAGGAGAGAGGAAAAAAATATTATCTGCAAAATGCAAAACCATGACATGCTTTTTTTATCTTAGTACTACATCTCACGAAAGTGCTTGGTGCACTTAAGCCTTTTTCTAATGACAAATACCTTATTCCCTATGTGCATTTTATTTTACGAGCGCTGTTGTGCTCTTTATAAAGTAGGGAGCACCACACACTTGAATCACTTTATTAACTCTCTCTAGAGACCATCCATACACCACCACATTAACTCTCTCCCTATACCACTTCCATCTTGTTCTCACCCCTAGACCATGGCCCGACCACCGCCCACCCAGCTGCTCCATCCCCATTCCCTCCTTCCCACTGCTAGCCCATACATCACCGTACCTCTGTCGCCAGCGGGCTCAGCACTGCCACTTAGCCACCTAATCCTGCGACCCTTAACTGCCCACCATCGCCTCCTCCTCCTTCTTCCTCCATCGCTTAACAAGAGGTTCGGTTTTGACTTCGATTTGAATGTCATGGTTTTTAACTAGCGCATTAATGAAGCAAACCATCTTGTCACAGAAGACATTAATATACACAAATAGAAATGGAACTAGAATTCAGAGGTGGTTACCTTTATCAAAATTTCTCTGAGACTTTCGCCTTGATTGGGAACAACTGTACTTTCATCTAAAAGTCACCCATTTTATACCACACTCCCTACACCATCAGCACAAATCACAGCATAACATAAGCAACAAAGACAATAATAGCAATGATAATCATACCATAAATACAACATCTTTTTACCTCAAAATTAAGTACCACTTTCGATTTATAAGATAGCAATTTCTCCATTATAGTCAAAATAGAAGAATCAGCCTTAAGAATAATCCTATTGTCGCGAATTATGAAATAGTATTTGTTGGGCATTGAAGCTCTCGACACACTCTGAAATCTCGTTCAGGATTCGGTGTTTGGTTTTACAGAGAGGTGGGAAGCCAGAGTGGGAGTGAGAAGTGGAGGATGGAGTATGGGATGCGACGGTGGTGAGTGGTGGAGTCGCGGTGGGGTATGGGGCCGAAAGGTGGCAATGGTGGCGGAGGAAGGATGGAGTGGAACAGTAGTGGGTAGCGGAGTTGTTGTCAGCCACGGAGCACAGGAAGAGAGAGAAAAAGATAAGGCTGAAGTAGGGTTTGGTGTTCCTAATTTGCACCACTAATCAATGGGGGTAAATATGTTCCAGATATAATCTTAATGATTAATATCAAGGTGAAAGGTTGAGATTTTCAAGTGCGTAGTGGTCCTTACAAAGTAAGTTTGTAAGGAGCACAGCAGCAAGCACCATTTTATTTTCAGTGGTTACAACATAAACTTAGGTTTACGTGCGGTGCCTAACAATTATGTGCAACAAGCACCTAGCAATTTAAGTGCAGGTTTAGTCATTAAATACAGGGGATTCTCTTTATTTTCATGATATTGTAGTGATTGGTCCCCTTAGGATGACGACAAACCTATATAGCCTTGGGCCGAGCTCGCTGATATTGAGCCGAGCTAAAAGTAGTAGGTCGAGCAATAGGACCCAAATATTTAGTTCAATACAATAGCTTTGTTATCTTGTTTTGTTGATAGTCCAATGTTGGCTTTGCCTTTAACGTCAACATACTCTTCATCACCCAATTTAACTTTTGAGCAATATGAAGAATCCCTGTCAAGAAAGGCATCTTTTTCACCTATCATATGTTGCTATATATCATCAAGCCTTCATGATTAAAGGCATAGAAGTGAAGGTATAAAAAAATTGTTAAAATCTCTTTATGTGTCAAAATAGGACCTTAGAGCTTGATATTGTGAGATTGATAACTACTTCATGGAGAAAGGTTTTTAAAAAAGCAAGCATCAAGCTAAAGCTAATATTCAAGTTGATGCACTTTATTTTGATGATTTGATCTATACAGGTAATAACAAATGAAAGACTGAAGATTTAAAATGGGCATGATGAAAAAAAATAAGAGATGAGTGATCTTGGGTTGTTACATTATTTTCTTGGTATTGGGATTTATCAAGTTGAATATGGAATTTCTTATCAAAAGAAATGTGCTAAAATTTTTTTGAAAAAGTTTGGTATTCTTGGTTGCAAACCCATTGGCACTCCTTTGGTGGTAAGAGAAAAAAAATTTAAAAGAAGATAGTGGAAGATTGGTAGATGCACAAGTAATAGAATTTTGATTGGAAGCTTGCCTCATCTATATATATACATAGAAATACTTTGAAAAAGGCTTGATTTGATGAATGCTTCTAGTTTACTCTCAAGATTCATGATTAAATCAAGCCATTTGCATCTTGGACTAACAAGAAATTAAGAGTTGAAATTAGATTTGAGAAACCTTTAGAGTTGAAATTAAGAGGCTATATATTTTGATAGTGATTGGGCACCGAATATTGATGACATTTAGAGTGCTTCAAGCTATATGTTTTCTCTTAGTTCTAGTGTGGTTTTTTAGCATTCAAAAAAGCAAGAAATAGCGGCACAAATTTAAGCTAAAGCAAAGTAGTTAGCAATTGGATTGGCAACACAACAAACACTTTGGTTGAGCAAAACTATGCAAGACATCGAAGAGAAGAAAGAGAATATAGAATACACAACTCCATTTTAACAAGAAATCAACCATTGCTATGGCAAATAATCTTGTCTTTCATAGTCAAACTAGACATATCAATATAAATCATCATTAGATTAGTGGGAGAGCTTCACCCTATAGTAAGCCAACTCGGCTCAAATTAAATTAGATGAAATCTATTAATATATTTTGAATACTAGTGATTTAAACAAAACATTTCTTTCTATAACAAAGTATATATAAACAATTTATTCCTTCCTTGGCTAATAGTTTATTGAAGTGTATTTATCTCATGAAATGATATTTTGCTAGAGATGACAAAATGGTCTTGACCCATGAGGTCAACCCACAAAAAATGGCAGGTTGGGTTACTTATCTCAACCTACCCAACAAATTGTACTTGCTAAATTCGCGGGTTAAAGTAGGTTCGGGCATGTTAACCTATCATGTTGCATAGTTTTTTATCTACAAAAAAAAAATCTTACTTGTTATAGATGTCACAACATCTATTTACAAGTTGTTGTTGGGTCAGCCGCATTCTTGGGCTAGGTGGGTCAAGTTGGTAGTGAAATTAGGGTAATTTTAACACACATAACAACTCATAGCCATATCCTTGGCACCTTCTTCAAACCTCAACTCATATTCTCCCTTAATCAACTTAGTTCCTTCATCACCATCATGAGATCATCTCACCACCATTACTGATTTGTTCCCTTCTTAACCCCTTACTCTTAATCTCTCAAGCTCAATGTTGATTGGCCTAAGTGCAACCACAACAAGTGCCGACAAACCCCCAGGCGAAAAATGAAACTGAGATCGTTGGGTGACAGTAAAACGTGAAGTCCGGTATATGCTAGTGTCTCTTATGGGAATTTCTCTCATGGAAAGTCAGCAACCCATCACTAGAAAACAAACTGGCGGTGATTAAACCTATGGTAGCAACATCTTGTTATTTATTTTTATTTTTGAGTTTAAGTAATAGATTTCTTGAATGTTTTTGCAAGCTCTTAAATGTGGTGTGTTGTACCAATGTATTTGTGAAGATTCAATTTTTTTTGTTTGTTGTATTATAGCTGGATCAATATTTTCTAGATTCGGTGAATTTGTCACTTTTTTATTTTCTACTTTTAAGATTTGTTGATAGGTTGACACGTTAATCGGTCAACCCATCCAAAAAGGTGTGGGTTGTCCATCTTAACCCATTTTCCTTAAGCAAGTCAACCTTCCCCTCCTCCCTCCGCCCAAACAATTTTGAGGTTCACTATAGGTTGGGGTAAGTCCGCCTATTTGTCATCTTGGTATTCTTAATTTGTACTAAGTGTGTCTTGATGGAGTATTCTTAGAGAATAATATATTTTTGAGAGAATTTCAATTGATTTAGCCTAAAATTATTTGTTTGGACAATAATATAAAAGAATTTTAAATTTTCAAGTAATTTTAGGAGATATTTTCTAAACTTCAAAAGAGTAGATTTCAATTTCTACCTCTTCACAATGAATTCTGAAATCCCTTCTCTTCTCTACCCATTATCTCTTAAGCCTTTTCTCCCACAAGTCTACCATCACTAGTCAATCACTAACCATCTCCCGATGACCGTCAACCACCAACCATCCCTTGCGACCACCGCATATTGTTCTCAACGAATCTTCCAAAGAGAATGTAACATAATTTCATTATACAAAGAAAATATTTTGTAAATGAAATAATTTATCCAAACAAAAAAAAATTAAAATAAAGGGAATTAAATTGAAGCATTTAAATTTGTTTATACTTTAAATTCCCTAAAATTTGAGATTACTCCATCCAAACACACTCTACAATTTATCATCATCCTTTTTGTGGTATGTACACAATTTACACCATATCAATCAAATAGAATTATTAAGAACACAAGAATTGACTTTGAGATTATTCTTTAGTCATAACAACTAGCAATTTAATAAATAAATTTCATATTTGGTATTTTCTAATCAAAACTACTCTAAAAGTAAAATATAAGAACAAATGAGTTTTCACCTCCTAATCATATTACAAATTCTTTCATACAAGCTACTCTAGTGTATGCAATGAGCATAAATATTTCAAACCAATTTTTGCACTTCGTATTCTCAATTAGCTAGATTTTGGTGGAGAAGCCCAAGAAAAGAGAAAGGAATATGATAAAACAAGGATAGCAATCTATATTGGTTAGGATTTAGATTAAGTTTATTAGAATTTAAATTTAGTTTATTTTATCTTATCATTAGTTTTAGCTTTATCTTTATCTTTTTGTTATTAAGTAAGTTATACTTGTATCTATTTTCTCTATATAATACACTCTTTGGTATAACTTATACTTTAGTTTAACCAACCTTTTATTCAAAATATCTTCAGAATGGACTAGAAAAGTTAGGACGGCTTCATTCTCAGCGACGAGAAAGGAGGAATCGATTTGAAGGATTTTTCCAATTTGAATACAGCCTTGTTATCTAAACAAACATGGAGGATTCTTTCCAACTCTAATGCCCTATATGGGTCCTAACTCCTAATTGTTAAGGCCACATATTTCTTAAATTGTCAAGGCCATATGTCTTATAACTCCTAACTGTTATCTTTCTCAAATTTTTAAGGCCATATACTTGGGTATGGACAAGTATTCTGTAGTGAACAATGAAGTTCTTAAAAAAGGGATTTTTTTACTGATTTAAAATTAAAAAAATTATTATTTTTGGATATACTTCATTTCAATTTTTTTTACGAAAATGTCCTTTTTTTGGATAGTAGTGAATTCAATTGAGACTAGATCGATTCATCACTCTTCAATTTTTCCCGGACGATAGAAAATCAACACTATTCAAGCAAATAGTATTGAATTCGATTTAACCTTTATCAAATTCAAGGAGAATACAAAGTTTCAGGTGGAATTTATGGTAGAATCTAAACTTTTGGATGCATGGTGGACCTAATGTAGTTAAATGACAAAAAAGTATGATTAATTATTATACAAATATAGCTAATTGCCACACAAGATATGGCAAAACACTGGATCCACGATGGACCGGAGTCCATCCTAAAACATGACAACTATTAGACCTTATTATCTATTAAAACTATAAAGAAACGGATGAGAATGACGTTCGGATTAGTCGTTAAAGGCTTAAGAGTCATAATATTTAATATTTAAAAAACTATGCTTATTGTCCTATTTATGCGATGTGGGTGTATATATATTCTCTCGTTATATCTAAAGACAATTTTTTTTTTATACTTATATTGCATTAGTGATGAATTCGATTATATCGAATTCATCACTATTTACCAGAAAGATGTTGTCATGTTTTAGGATGGAACCCGATCTATCGTGGATCAGCGTTTTGCTATATCTTGTGTGGCAATTAGCTATATTTATATGATAATTAATCATACTTTTTTGTCATTTAACTACATTAGGTCCACCATGCACCCAAAAGTTTAGATTCCACCATAAATTCCACTTAAAACTTTGTGTTCACCTTGAATTCGATCAAGGTTAAATCGAATTTAACAGTATTCAAGCGAATAGTATTGAATTCTACTAACCTTGGATCGATTTTTGTTCATCCGAGAATTAAATTGAACAATGATGAATTCGATCCAACATCAATCAAATTCACTACTATCACAAAAAAGGATATTTTCGTAAAAAAAATTGAAATGACGCATATCTAAAAATAACATTTTCTTAATTTTAAATCAGTAAAAACCCCTTAAAAAAGCACATGCACGAGTCAATTGGATATGAGAAGTCCATACAAATATGGAAAGATGACTGGTTAGCTTGGAACGAGAAGTTAGCCTAGGACCCCTTATGCCACCTGTATATCTTTAACTTGGAGCCTAAGACATAAGAACCTACCATATACTATGTCCTTGGACCAAACAAGTCTAGTTTGGTTCACATGTTCAAATCATAACTCGTGAGTATTCTGTATCTAAGCTAGACTTGTGGTTAGAGGAGAAAGTAAGGAGCTTCATGTGGATATGAATACATACTAGCATGGTTTTAAATTGCGATTTGTAACCACAATTATAGCCTTAATATTGTTGTTGCAGTGTCCTTCATAACCGCGTTGCAACGTCAATTGCGGCCGCATCAACCTCATTTTCCTGCAATTTTGCAAAATTGCAGCAATCGTAATGTAACCACAACCGCGACTGTGACTGCAACCGTATTTTAAACTATACACAGTACCATTGCCAGCATGCCTAATATGGGCCATATGGAAATTTAGAACTGAATAACCACATGTCCGATGGGGCCATATTTAGATTTTAAAGGAATCTAAGGAAATTGGATATTTCATGAGTTAAATTGCAATTATAGGCACAACATTCACACATTAATGCACTCAAGCTGCTTGATTTCTACTTTGACAAAAAGAAACAGTTCTACTTTCACCGTCACACGTGTTAATTTTAGCCAAAAGGAATTTTACAACATAAACATAAAGCTTCAAAATGGAAGACATTTTTGAAATAGCGGTTAGCATTGCTCCAAAGTGGAGTATTTTCACCGAGTTTAGAAAGGAATACATTTTGAAATAACAATGGTAGGTGGTATACATTGCTCCTTAAGTTTTAAGTGGTGCCTCTGGAAGAGTATTGGTCCAGTCGATCCACTTGACCAACTTACTCCCTGATGTAGTCCCCTTCGGTAACCTTGCCCAACCTATTTATCTTTTCCTGACCTACTTCCCATAACCTCACCCTGATTAACCCTTGGGGCCGGCCTACCGACTCTCATATACCCTAGCCTAGGAATGTACGTTACTTTATTAAACTCTTATTTATACTCCCAGTGAGAATCTCTTCTCGATCTATTGAAGATTCCTTCTCTTAATAATTCATACCGTAACAGTACCGAGCCTTATATATACGTCCTTTCTACAGGAGAAAAAAAATATTTTAAGCCTATACACTAGCTTACCCTATCTTAGAGCACAAGATAGGAACATTTTGGCACCGTCTATAGCAATCAAGTAAAACTGCTCCTATTCCACCTAGCCTATAAATTGCACGCTAATCACCATCATCATAGTTGATATGCACAACACACAGTATACCTAAAAAGGTGACCCTAAAACCTTCCACTTCCACCTCCTTTTCTATATCACCTTCACCATATCATAGCTAAGATAAGCAGCTCCAAAAACACCAATAATCTCACAAACCTAAAGATTGAACCAAACAACAAACTTGGACTCGTGCTTACAACTACAACCTACGTGGTAACCTTTTCTCCTTTATTTGTATGTGTGTTTTATGGTACACCAGATTAACTATGGTGTGTGGTGTACCAATTTTTAACCACATTCAACAAATGCGAGTGAACGCATTTAAGAATGTGGCTAAATGCATTGTGGGGGAGCATTGCTGCTATAGCCCCACCCAACTTCAACACTAGCAATAATAATACCACCATGTCACCAAGACCTTCCTCATGATAGCTACCTCCGTCGTCGCTTGGTGGTCTACGACCTCTTTCTGGGCAAGCTCTATGATTACGCCATTGCTAGACTCCGCTAAGTCCTCTCCTGCTTCTCCTCCCACCTTACCATGGTAATCGACAAGTTCAACGGCCTCTCCATCTACAAAGCCACTAAGATCTACCTTGGTTCCAAAATCTTCCCTTTAATGTAGCATCTTAAGTTTGCCAAGGATGACACCCAAAATGACTTTACCGTCACCATGGAATGTGGCAAGGCAGTAATCGACAAGATCTACGGCGTAAAGCTTGAGGGGGTCCTCATCTACCACCATGTGGAAGCTTCCATAATCCCAGGGAATTGAATTCCACCTTACACTTGGAGGTCCAATTCCAGGGAGCTGTAGTAGCAACCTTGAAGAGTCAGAGAAAAACAAATGATGGGGGAGTGGGGTGCAGAGAAGAAGGACTAAAGTCGGTGAAGAAAGCCTGAATAGGAACTGCAGGTAGCATCGACAATGTTTAGGTGATGGGAGGAGCTATCAAGATGGGGGTGGTGGTAGGGGAGTGAGGGTAGTGACAAGGAAAAAAAGGTTAGAAGCTGTGGAGCATGAGGACTATGATACACCAACTTTTTATTAAACGATGCACTACACATCATAATTAATATGGTGCATCAGAAAATTTGCCTTATTTGTAACCTCTCTATTTTGCTTATGTGAGTGGATGTCATGGATTTGGCATCTTGACAATTCTGTCTAAATTGCTATGTTGGGACAAAACTCAAAGTCACACTCCGATGGTGTTGGACAACATCGAAGACTATGAACTAAGGATGGTCGAGATTCGGAAAATGAGGAAATGGCATCACCAAATCGAGTTAGAAGGAGAAAGATAGGCTTGGTTGAATATCAAAGGCATCGAACTAAAGTATGAGATACTAAGCCAAAGAAATTCAAGGCAAAGTGAAGTTGGAGCATAAAATCTAGTTGAAGGACAAGAGTGTCGAATCAAATTATGGGATAACAAGCTGCTACACTTTGAGACATGCCAAGAACGAGAATGTGAGAGATTCTAGAATGATATAGAATTTGGGGCAGCGGAGGGACCCACACACAATCTTCAAACATGGGTTGAAGGACATGAATCAACTTGAATGTGGGCCTTAAGGACAAGACTCAAGAACGTGGGCCTCAAAGGTGAGGCTGAAAAACGTGGGATGCAAGGGCCAGGCTTTAGGAAATTCTTGTCTATAAATAAGAGCTCTAGACTGCTAATAGGGACGGACTTTTGGCACACTTGAAACACCTCAATACTCTGTTAAAATGTTTACTATAACATTAAAGAGTATGCAAGATCTCAAGATATTGTCCTCTAATCTTCATTTTATTTAGCTATTTGATTTTGTCTCACAGTCAAGCTTATTAATTTACTGTTTTTGAATGCTCTAATCTCTTGCTGTCATTTTATCATTTTTATTTCTAGTCTATTTAAATTTTGTTCATCTCTAATTTAACACTTTTAAAATTCTGAGAATCCATCAAAGGAACTACTTTCGTTTCTCGAATTGAGATTCATGAAACAAATTGAAAATAATTGATTTATTTGTTATATCAACTAAAAGTCAAGTAAACATGTTGTCAGCAGCAAGTCTACGTACTATTCCACTTGTTTAATTAATTCTCTTTTTCATTTTATCCTTGCTTGAGTTTTTTCAAACATTGCTTTTGTTGTTATTTTCTTTTATTTTGCGATTCACGATAACATATCACTTCCCATGTGCACGGTCTACTGACGCTCTGTTGTTCCCGACTCTTCTTCATGCTTTGTGTACGAAATTTAAGCTTGCGAAACTTAAATGAGATGGCTAATTCCATGACTAATATATATCATGGTATCCAAAAACTTAATTTTTAATGGAATATCAAATGCGCTTTGCTATTTTTGCCTGGATGGAATTAGATGACTAAAGTTTTCATCCATAGAATTCTTTTAAGTTCCAGGTTAGTGGTGAACTTATCGAAAGGTATCATTCCTTAAAATCATTGAATGTTTTTGGATGCAAATGTGGAAATGTATGCTTATGAGTGATAAGTGATATTGAGTGAATATGGCGTTGACTATTTTTAGACATGCGCATATGACTTTCAAATTGGCAAGTTCAGCAAAGCCAAAATTATTGCCAAAGTTTATTATTAATTTTCATTTGTTGTCTATACTTGCATTTAATGACCAGCGGTTATAATATGGTTTATTACCATTGATGGTGACTAACAATTCCTCAAAATTATTTGTATACTCTAATTCAGTTAAGCTTTTTCTTTGAACAAAAAATTGAGATGCAAACAATAATATAAGTGGTAATGCCGATTGATTGGATTCTAATTTGATCAAATTAAGGACCATAAATAATATGAGTATAATTTGTATATACTGACAGTATAAAATAATTTTATATTGTCGGTCAATAAAACTACTAGAAAGTGTCAACTCATGCAAATAACTACCCAATATAATGAGAGGCTCACCATAATTTGGTATTTTATTGCATTTTTATTGGTTGACAGTATAATATTATTTTATACTGTTAATGTATACAAATTAATCTCAAATAATATTATGTGTTTCTAATCATTATGGTATGATATTATTTAATATATTGCGATAGACCGAAATTATATCTCATCACCACATATTCATATCTCGTATAAAATATAACATAATGAGATTTCTACAAATATTTTCAAGCATTACATTTATTTGTATATATGAGCAAAATTATTACTATTTATTTCATTTCCTGTAGTAACCAATTATCTACCGTAAATTGACCAATTATTACAATTTATTTCATTACATGGATTTGGTACATTACGTTAATTGGCTTTTCATCATTCATTCTATATTTGTAAAGCTAATTACAAATATTTTAAAGAATGCACCTAAGTCTCATATTTCAGCTCATAATTGGAAAGTGCGAAGAATTGACATTATAATTGCTACAAATTATTAATTTTAATGATTATATTGATGGATATGATCGGTCAAGTCCAGTTCTATATGGTTCCCTTCATAGGAGAAAGAAAGAAATAACAACTAGTCAGATGTAGGAGTTTCAATGGGGCGGGGCGGGGGCGAGGGATAGGCCTCCGTCCCCCGCCCCATGGGTAGGTACCCGCCCCCATCCCCCACCTCATACTCATACGGGTACCCATGTTTGGAGGCTCCTGCGGATACGTGGGTATCCGCGGATATCTATGGGTATCCATATATTATTAAAAAATTTTAAAAATTAGAAAAATAAATAAATAAAAATAATTTTAATAACATAATTTACCACTTAAAATACTCAAAATAAAAATAAAAAACATAATAGTAAAACAACTTTCACAAAAATTAAAAAAAGGAAGCAGATTACTAATAATACTTTATAAGGTGTTTTTTAACTTCATGTTTTGTGTTCAATCATCTTCTTATGGATGACACTATGGAATTCAACTTCAACAAGTTATTATTTCAACGTGGCAACAAAATACAAAAAAATCAAATCATCAAAACAACTTGATAAGGATCCCATTTCTACCAGCCTACTGACTCTCATATACCTTAGCTTAGGAACATACGTAATCTTATTAAACTCTCATTTATACTCTCAGCGAGAATCCCTTCTCGATTCGTTGAAGATTCCCTCTCTTAATCATTCATACCATAACAATACCAAGCTTTATATATACCCCATCCCTTTCTATAGGAGAAAAAAAAAATTCTAAGCCTATACACTAGCTCACCCTACCTTGGAGCATGAGATAGGAACAGGTATCTTACAAATCCAAAATTCGTAGCTACATTAAGAAGCTTTTTTTAAGTGATTGGATTAAGAAACCATACTCATCTTGGAGTGTCTTGTACCACCAGTGATGAATGCTTTAGTTTCTATTGTTAACAATACACATTCATCAAATTCTCGATTGTACAAAACAGGGTAAATGCCCAAATAAAGATAGCAAAACGATAGCAGTAGTAAACAATAATATAGTTATAACAAGTTATAGATGCAGCTACAATTACAACAATGGTAGCAAAAATAAAGGAGTTGGTGATTACTGTGAACCTGATCAAGCTTAACCTTCATGTTTTATTTGATTAATATGATTTCCACAAATTACAGAAACTTGTAGCTATTAAAGATTCCTAGAGATTGCTTTACAAATCGTGGACAAAATATTGAAAGAGAAATTCTAAATGGACATGTGTCTCGACACACTACTTTTTAGCCCAGTGATGGGCTATGAAAGCATTTTAAAAAATTTTAAAAGGAAACATAAATGGATTTTAAGGGTGGATTTGAAGTGATCCGAGGATGGAGATGTCAAAATCTGTGTTCATAAAACATTACTCATATTGAAATCCTAAATTCCTAGTACATGATTGTTGAGAATCATCTTAAAATATACTCGCATGAGAACCTTGTAAGGAAAATATGGTGTAGAAGATGAACTTTGAATTCTGGATAGAACTGAGGTGCACATGTGACATGAAAAAGGGGTGGATTTCCGGCTTCCATCTTATTATATACTGCATCTAGGAACTAAGAAATAAGGTTGTTTTCCAGAACAAGGCTATATGTTGGCAGAACTTTATGATGGAGATGCTGCACAAGTAGAGAATTTGGAATTCAATTTGAGGATATAATAATCGTATCTGGTGGAGTGAATTTTTCAGCCCATGGTGCTGTGTTATAGTAGGAGATTTTGAACTTGATCTCGGATAGTACAGAGATATGATGGCTTGCGGCTCTACTTTGGTGGCGGTATCATTGCAGGAGTATATTCTATTAGACTTGTTTTTCTTTTGGCTGTTTCTTTTGTGATTTTAGCTATTTTACCTTTTGGTCATGTACTGCTTCTATTTTTCTCCACTTGCAATTGGGTGTTGAGCCATGAATAAATTCTCTCATAAAAAAATGGATTTAATTTGTATACATTGATAATGTAAAACTATTTTACACTGTCATCCAATCACATTCTTCTATTTGCATGACTTTTGGAATAGTGGGATGAGGGTCATGCATGTTTGCTTATATAGCAATATATAATTAGATGATAGTGTAAAAAAATTGTATACTATCGATGTATACAAATTAAACCCCAAAAGAAAAAAAAAGATGAACAAAAACTTGAATATTGTTGTGATTTCACGACACTAATCACTTCGCTATCTTTAGAAAGATATTTGCTTCTACACGTAATTGCTATTGGGAATAAGATGATATCACCAAAATATAATGAAACCTCTATAAATTTCTTGATTAGCAATAACAAAAAAATTTTCTCATTGTTTTTGAACTTGAAAATTAAGATAAAACTTGCAAAATTTTTAAAACAATCAAACTCATACAATACACAAAGTAAAAGTGAGTTAATGGTATGATGGTGGGGATTATTTATAGATAAATACATGACCTTTACAGAAGTTCACATATATCCATAACTAGTTACAACTCTTAGCAATGGTTATGTCCCTTTAATATTGCAACGTCTATTTATGGAACCAGGTGGTTAACGCAACATTGCAATGGTTTGTGTCACTTCAATAGAAACATGATGTTTCAATTGCAACCTTACAAATCGTAAGTCATCAGTTGCACTCTTTCACATAGACACATTGATATAAGGCCCCTTTTTGTGCTTTTGAGGGCAATTGAACTCTGGCCATGCAAGTCTATTGGAATCCTTTGAAGTAAGTTTTCCAAGCATTGTAACTAATGAACGATAACGGTTAGATAGTTACCAAAAGTTGCAACTACCCAACCACCCTTTAATTTGTATCAATATCAAGTGACCGGGAGTCATTTAATTCCAATGACCATGAATATTTGTAAAAGTATACTTCAAACCTCAGCCGAAAGTGCATTATCTCATTGAATATTAGGGTTTTTTTTTTTGTGCCAAGGTTCAAAGTCTGAAAGCAACCGTAGTTACCCTAAGCTGATGTGTATTTAGTTTAGGCAAGGCTTTCGACCCATTCATCATTAGATTATGTCTTATATTTGACAAAATCTCGTAATTACTTTATCTTTCCATTTCATTGAAGAAATCTCGTAATTCTAAATTTTAGAATTGTAGAATTGCTCTATTTGTTCATTCCCTTCCATCTATAATTAGCTGTTGAAGATAAACATGGTCCTCAACTCCAATGGTTTGTTTGGATATAAAAAGAAAGAAAACAAAAAAAAAGGAAATGAAGAGAAGATAAAATCAAAAGAAAAGTTTTTTTTTTTTTGTGGATGAAGAGAAAATAAAGAGAAAATGAGAATTATATATATATATATATATCCTTATTGTAATAAAAAATAATACATTATTCTAATTTAATATCTAAACATTTTTATATATAAATTTATAATAATATTAATAAGAAATTTAATTTATCAATATTTATATTATCAAATTTGTATTTAAATAAAAACCAATTTTATGTAAGTTTTAAATTTTTATGAATTTTTTAACTTTCTTTAAGGGCATATATGCCTTTTATCGTATTCTCCCATGCTTTCTCGTACTGCGTTTGGTTTAAAAGAAAGCGAGATGATAGAAAACTAGGTGCAGAGAAAATGCATTGGGAATTGAGTTCCCTTTGTTTAGATGGGGGTGAAATATTGAGAGAAGAGAAAACAAACCCATGGAATCCACACTTAACATTTTCTTCGATTGAGTGTGCAGAAAACTTGAATCAAATGAGAGAGTGGAATGAATGACAAGAATACCCTCCAAAATAATATAAAATTAATAAAGTTTAAGATTTTATATTATATTTGTTTTTATTTACACAAATAATTTTAAAATGATTTAAATAATTTAAATATTAATAAATAAATGTTTTACTAATAGTATTGTAAAATTATTTATGTATTTAATTATAAAAAATTGTTTAAATATTAAATTAAAATAACATTTATTCTTTATTATAATAAGGATATGCATATCATTTTAATATAATTCTCATTTTCTTTCTTCTCATTTTCTTTTTATTCAAACACATTAAATAAAAACATCATTTTCTCTTCATTTTCTTTTATTTTTATTTTCTTTTTCTTTATTTTCTTTTTTTTCATTTTCTTTCCTCTCATTTTCTCTTTTCATCTAAACAAACCATTATTACGACAATAAGGGGAGAAAGTTTTAAAATGGGACCCTATAACTTTTTTGTTTTCTCTGCATTTTCCACTCACAATCAAGCAACAGAAAACAATGTAATCCTCTCATTTTCTCTCCCTCACTTTTCTATCCTTCCATTTTCACTTGAAACAAACAGCATGTAATTGTCACAAAAAGAAAAATGTAGTTGGCCAGACTCATATGGGGATGGAGGCTCAGAAGCATTTAGCAAGGAAGGAAGAAGAATGTTTGAAGCTTGAACCCGTATTTGAAAATTGTTAACTGCGGTAGCAAGTTGCTTAATTTTATTTCTAATCATAACTGCAGGTTCCACCAGATTTGTTAAGCTCCTCACACTCTTCAATACTAGCTAATGCTGTCCATCTCACTAAAAATCCATCCAAAGTGCTTGTTGTATCAAAAAATTCTTGTATAATCATGAAGTATTAAATTAAACTTATTTTTATGACTTATAAAAAGATATTTTAATTTTAACTATAATGAGGATCCACAATTATTTATCAAATATTATTTTATAAGTAATTAGAATATATTTAATTTGGTGCTCTATAATACTAAAAAAATTCGGCCATTGCACCTCACTATCAAACGAAACACGTTATGTGAACTCCAAAAAATCAGATGTCAATCGACATATATAATAATCCACATTAAACTTTAATTTTATTTACTTTTAATTTCTTTTTAAAAAAAATATATTAAATCCATCGGTTGTCGGTACTATATCACGACAACCGATGTACAATTAAAGTTTCTGCTATCACATGCTTAGTTAGTGATTGGAACGACTTTTGTAACAATCATGAGGCATACAAAAGTCCAAAAGTTAGTACTTGGACCATGGACAAAACGTAGGGGTGACGTGAACTTTCTCTTTTGGCTAAGTGCCTATTAGGATGCCCTATGAAAGAGATAAGAAGGTTTTTTATTGAAATAAAAATAAAAGTATATAATAATTAATATATTTTTAGGTATATAAAGATTTTTAAAAAGATATTTTAAAATTTAAAAAAAATTTATGAAAAATATTTTTATTTAAATTTTTTTTAAAAAAAATCTTATTATTACATATATTAATAATTAAAAATAATTTTATTTTATTTTATTTAAATAAAATTTATTCTCTTAAATTTATTTTTAATATATTTAAATTAAATAAAAATAATTTTTTTTAAAAAAAAATTTAAAATTTTTTTTTCAAAATTTAAACTAAACAGACCTAATAATTTCAATTAATGGTCATCCCTAGCTCCTATATGATTTCCTAGTCCTACGAGCACGCCTTCACGAGCCCAGACACAGAAAACATATATTAACATTATTTTAGCATAGACAAAGTGCGGCCGCTGATGGAATATTATTTATTATCCCATTTATTTTAATTTATTTATTAATTTAAATAATTCATTATTTAAATTAATAAATAAATTAAAATAAAAAGAATAATAAATATGGGGAGGAGATCAATCACTCAAGCAAAATGATACTTTCTGTCGGCTTATTGTTTCTTTTGCTTTTTATCAGTTGTCGGATTGAGTGCTTATATTTTAATCTGGTCGGCGACACGGGAAATCTGAATCAGTCATCAGTATCCCACCACCCAATCCCTTACCTTCCTTCCATTTTCCTTTTTTTTTTTTTTTTTCGGTCCGATTCCTTCCGTTTTTCGTTTTCACAAAAGATTCTCTCTGTCCCTCAGAGGTACGCTAATTAAGTATCTAATTCAAACAACCACTTATTGTCTGTATGAATAAGGAGAAATTCTTCCTCTATATTTCATTTACGCCATTAATATTCAGGTGCCCCAACACCAATTAGATGATTACATCTCTCCCAATCATTGAAAGGAATGAGCGTGTTTGCTGGGCGTTCGATTTGAGACTAGAAATGGCCTTTTCGGTTTATCCAAACAAAATCTCGAGTCCCCAGACAAGCTCCTCAAAAGAGAAGTTATATGTGTGCGCGGAAAAACGGACGAAAGTCCGACTCATGCACCTAAAGAGGAAGGCACGATTTCTGCTTTTCATTTTAAAAACATTTTTTTGTTTTTTTATCATCACTCTACGATCTCCAACACGTGCATCACACTTTGGTTCATTTTTCAAATACACATATCATTTTTCTTCTCAAAAAGAAGTATATCCTCCTTTTCAATAATTAAGATTGCGCTGGTGGCAGAGTTTGTCAAATGTGTGTTTAAACTTTCACCATAGCTAAAATAAACAATAATATTAAGAACTATAAAATGTGAGATTAATTTATATATATTAATAATATAAAATAATTTTATATTATCAATAAATAGAAATATAAAAAAATATCAAATTATGGTGAGTCTCTTATTATAATAGATAGTTATTTAATATAAATTTAATATTTTTTATATTTTTATTAATTGACAGTATAAAATTATTTTATATTATTAATATATATAAATTAAATTTATAAAATATATAAAGTAGGTGAAAATATTTAAAGAAATACAAGATTTGAAAGATAAAATAATAATTCATACAAAAATCTAAAAAGACACCCCTTGAGATTTCTAATGATCACAACAAGCTCTAAAGCTTGTCTACATTTCATTCCAAAATTTCTCAGAAAGTAATACTCTGCTTCTTGAGTTTAATTATAGTTAATTCTTTAGTAAATTATCTTAAAGAAAGTTACAATCCTCCCTGAATTTTCAAAAAGTAACACTCTACACCAAAACTTTTTCCAAAAGTAGCACTTGACTCTAAATATTTTTTTTTTTTTTCAAAAGTAGCACTCCACTTCCTAAGTTTGACAATGGTTACTTTTTTACTGAATTATTTTATAACATATTTTATTAAGTTTAATTGGTATGTACTGATAATATAAAAGAGTTTTATAATATCATCTAATTATATACTTGTATTTGTAAGGCTTTTAAGATATTAATTAAATCAAATACTTTTACTAATGTGGTAATACATAATTAGATATTAATATAAAATTTTTTTATACCGACAATATATACAAATTAAATCCTATTTTATTTGGTAAATTTAAAACTAAATTAAAATAAAATAAAATTTAAATTATATAACAAGATAATTTGTCCTTTGTTGTAATTTTTTAAAGCTTTTTACTATTATTGCTCTTTATTATTCATAGGAAATAGTTCTTTTAATTAAGATTATCATGTAATTATTAAATCAAGAAAATTTTTAAATTGTTGTTGAATTATTTTTGTAATAGATAGTGCTAAGAGAGAAAAAAATAATAAGGATTTTGACTGACAATAATTAAAGAATAGAAAACAACTCACATGAATGATATAATAAAATTCATTTATATATATATATATATATATATAGAGAGAGAGAGAGAGAGAGAGAGAGAGAGAGAGAGGAGAGAGAGAGTGATTGATTTACTAATGCCAACAAATAGTTTATATCGACACTTCCAAAAAAAAAGAAATTCATTGCTCGTAACACCAAGAACAAAAGAAAAAAAGGGTAGAGACATTTTTGGAATTTTGCAATGAAGTGAATGAAAAAAAAAAAAAGAAAAAGAAAAAGGAAAGTGGGTGCCCTTCTCATATCACAATAGCACCCTCTCCCTTTTTTTAACCGTCGAGCTTCCTTTCCCTTTCCTATTCCTTCCTTCTTCTTCTTGCCTTCATCACACATCCACTCTTCTTTTCATTTTTTGTCACAAAACTTTGATACCCACTAACTTCTAGAGGTTAAAGTGTGTTCCTAATCTCAAACATTCTTCTTCTAACGGTTAAACTTTAGAATTTTTCTCAAAGCTGGTAAATAGTAATAAAATAGTAGATAAACAATATTTAGGATTTTGAGTAAAAATCTAGTGAGGCAGATGCGTGAATACTAATGGATCTTAGTGAATAAGTCCTTTTACTCTAATCCTTAAGAAATCTAGAGCTCACAAATTAGGGATTTTGCTCAATAAGCTTATCAGTTGTTAAATTGTTTTCGAATAAATTATCTAAACTTGTCAAAAATATTTATGTTAATTAAATCCTCTTAATACGATGCCATTGAGCAGCTTAGTATATCTTTCAATCTTGTGAGTAGATATTTACTTAATGACAATATTTTTATTTATTTTTAAGGGAGAAACTAACTTGATAAAGCTAATAATTTTATTTTGTGCTATTGATTTACTTAGATATTTATTTTTGCTATATCTTTCCCTTTTATGATGATAAATAAATTTTTGACCTTGATATCTGATTTTAGATTTTAATTCGCCTCCTTGTTATCATTTTAAAAACCTCATGATGTTATTGCTTCTTATTTTCCTTTTGTTAAGATAATTTATAAAAGTTGATTACTTGCAAGAGCTAAATTTTATAAAGATGGATTTATTAAATTTGAGCATTTGTATTTCACTACTAGAAATTTGTTAATACCTAACGGATTTACTGATAGCTACAATCTGTCAAAAATACTGACGAATTATTCGTCGCTAAGATTAAACAATTCATTGATGTAGAAATTGATTGATAGTTTAATATTCTATCAGTAAAATCATCGATAAATGTTCGTGCCAAATTGTGTCAAGCCATTTCCAATTGAAAAATTGTTAGTAAGTAATCATTTTTTCCTCTTAATTTAATTTAAAAAATTAATAATTTATTGATAAAAAATTCGTTGGTAATTTAGATTTAATAAATATTATTTTATTTTATTTTTTCTCGTTAGAATTTATTTTTTGAAAATCGAGAATGACTTTCTTGTCTGTTCATTTTCTATATTACTAACAAATTTTTCGTTAATTAAACAATTCATTTCATTATCATTTTACCAATGAATAATATATGATTAATGAAATGAATCATTTCATTAACTTATTACCGATAGAAAATCTGTTGATAAAAAAGAAACATAATATTAAAATGTGAGCCTTCTTCTTCTTCTTGCTCATTCGATCAAACTCTCTCTTTACACTCTCGCTCTCTCTCGCTTCGCCACATGGCCATTGGCCATTTCATTTTCGTCAAAGCTTCCATTTTACCACCAGAGATCGTCATTATATTCGTGGTATGTTATTAAGCATTTTAATTGATTTATTTTTTTTTTGTTTAGCTTTTTTTTTAATTCCATTTCTTTACTTAAAGATATTAATTTCTTACTTAATTAACTAACTTATTTTATTATGTTGATTGTTAAAGACCTCGTTTGGAGCACTCGGAGTGCTTCCGTTCTGGTGCATTATTAATTGATTTGAGCTTTGTGGTATATTAGGTATGGACATTATACTCTTTTTTTAATTCCATGTTTTCTGAATTATTAGAGATTTAAATTTTCTAGGATAGAAGAAAGTGGATGGGATTGCATGACTGGGGAAAGACTTAAAGTTTCTTCCCATTGTTTGAATTGTGTGTTGTGATATTGTGTGTTTACATGATATAAAGTAAAGGGATGTGCTTTAGAATAACTTTTAGGATTAACTGATTAATTTGTATAACTACTTTGTTATTTGTGTTTAACTATTGCAATAATTTTTTTGGAGGCTCCTAAATTATGGGGAGTCTTTGCCAAAATATTTTTGATCATTTAAAATATCTTTGAATTAAATAATTATTGTTATATAATAAATAATTGTTATTTATGTTGAAAAACTGAATTAATTTATGTGGAGGTTCTTAATTTAAGGGGAGACTTTGCTCAAATATTTTTTTATTATTTAGAATATTCTTTAAATTAAATAATTATTGTTATGCAATAAATAATTGTTATTTGTATTAAAATACCGAATTAATTTTTGTAGAGACTCTTAATTTAAGAGGAGACTCTGCCTAAATATTTTTTTATTATTTAGAATATTCATTGAATTAAATAATTATTGTTATGCCAAGTGTATTATATCTTTATTTAGTTAATATATATCTTACATGTTCAATTTTTGTACATGTATATTTCGATGTTATAGTTTAATTATTTGCATTTATAGTTATATGCATGTTATATGTGTTGTATATATATATATACAAATCACTTATGGTAGAACGAGAATCTGGTTCCGGATGAGGCAGGGATGGACCAAGGAAATAGGATCTTACCCCTAGCACTTGTGCTCCACCTACCACATCCACTGCTCCCGCGTCCATCACTCTCATTACTGCTACTACCTTCACCCCTCCTAGTCATCTTCCATATATCTAAGAGTTTGTTATAATACCCAATCCTGATTATGTGGAGTCAAGGCCTTAGCCCTCATTCCCCCCTCAGCCTTCTTCACCTCCACCCCCACCTCTAGGAGATGAGCCTTACACCTCATCTATACTTGTTTCACACCTTTCCCTACCCCCAACCAGCCTAGTTTGCAAGGTGCTTATGCCTCCTCATCCACCCTTTCATAAGGCTCCATGAACCAACACGTGGAGATTAGATATGATGGTAAATCCTAGTAAATAATTTTAAATTTAAATTTATTATAAATTTTTAATTGTGATAGAAAATTTAACTAATAGGTACTTGACATACTCTATTGTTTATGACACATTTGGATTCCATCATGGCTGGGGCTACATAGGATTACTAAGGTATTTGAGGAGAACTTTCATGCCCCGTATACTAGTTTTGTGCAAGTCCCAGAAGCTACACAGCAGTTATGAAATAATCATTATTTTTTTTATTTTTTTATTATTAATTTTGATTTTTATTCTTATGCATGATTATTTATTACAATTCTATTGACTATTGTGTTATATATATGCAGCATATGTTCATTATTGATCCACACAAGAGGATTATGGCTGGGAAGCCACTCTACAATATGTTTCATGACATTCATGAGAACGGTGCTAACACTTATTGGTTCATTGATCAGATCCTCTAAGCATTGAGGGCCTACTGAGACTCACCTGGGTTCAAGATGAAGTAAGTGAAGGCCCAAATGAGCATAGGATCAAGCAGAGGTGACTCTCTGCACATTGAAGGCTCCATTACCATTGAAGGCATGCAGCTGAGAATAGTAAAGATTGTCTTTTACTTATTTAGTTATTCAATTTTCATATTAAATATTATATGATAACGTGAAAAATTCTTCAAAATGTAGAAGAGGCAATGAGCAAGTCGCTGACTCAGGGAGGACTATTTTAGGAAACCCACACCTGGAAGCAGGACAAGTCTTAGTGGGTTAATTCTTGGTTGGAGACCACATATATAAATGCTTATAATTTTAATTTTCAATACTTTTAATTTATTATAGTTATTCTCTAAATCTAATTTATTTTGTTTCTTCCAATTGTAGTATGAATTCACCTAGCAGCTACTCAAAGCCCGATTCCAGTAGTTGCAGCAAGAGGTGGGAGCACTCCTACCGCGCCACCTGTTATCAATGATGAGATATGGGCCCATAGGGTTGGCAATAGCTACAAGGGACGGATTTATAGGATGGGGATCTTTTATAGCAAGTCATATTGTCCAAGCTCTGTGTCTGGAGCTAGGTCTGCTGAGACCGATGCAAAGGACATCCGTGATCAAGTCCATGCACTGAAGAAATTGGCGTAGTGGCAGCTCGAGAAGGCCGACAGGAGGTACATGAAGATGTATGAGTGCCATGAGAGGGATAAGAAGCAATGGATACAACAGATATAGTCCATGGAGCAGAGGATGACGACCATGTACAACTACTTCAAGTAAAGGCAAAATGGCAATTCTTCATCCAGTGCACAACATCTATCACCTCCACTACCTTCACCCGCACCTCCACTGCCTCAGCCTTCTCCACACCACCATACATCTGGAGACGATGACGACGGATCAGTATTCGTAGTTTTTAGGATTTTTCTATTTTTAGAATTATACTATGACAATTTTTTTTTCCATTTCAATTCATAGTGTATATATGTTTCATTTGATTAACAATTTTTTTATTTCTTCTATTTTTATGTTTTTAGAATTATCAGTATTTTTTATATTTTATTATATTTTATTTATATAAATTTGTGAATAATTAAAACAATAATTTGAAACATTTAAATACTACTTTCAATTTAACAATTTAAACAAAAAAATTATCTTTTAGTACCGAAGGATTTTCTGTTGATAATTTTATGTAATAAAATATTATTTTTATATCACTGATGGATTATCCGTCAGTAATTATAAATAATTCGTCGATTTAATTCCATTTATGATGGTTTCTGATGCTATTATTACCGATGCATTTTTGTTTTATTAACAAATTTTTTCCGTTTGTATAATTACATAAATTGTTGAAGGATAAGCCTTTCTGTGATAATATCCATTTTTTTTTAATTACTGATGCATTTCTTACCAACGAATTTGGTCAACTTTTCCATTGGTAAATCCATTGGTAAGTGCACATTTCTAGTAGTGTTTTATTACAAGTTGATATTGAGGAAAATCATGATGGATTTTAGGTTAGAACGTTGTTTATCGTTAATGAAGAGATACAATGATGCCATTAATTGTTAGCGAAGAAATATAATGGCTTATGTACACATCGTATACCCAGATAAGATAGTATTGGGCGAGGTAAAGTCCCTAGCTTGAGATGAGCTTAGATTTATGATTAGATGGGTTAAGATCACTCCTCACAAGATTTAGTTTTTGTTATGTAACCCTCATAGAGTATTTATTTATTTGACAAAAGATTTGGTTTTATTCTTGAGAAATTTATTACAAAAAATATTGTGAAGGCGCATTGAGCACAATTGAGTTTTTATGTGAGTTTCTATTTATAAAAAAGATATATGAATGAGTTCTAGTTATTAAGATTTTTAGAAAGCAAAGAATTGATGAACTGTTTCTTTTTCCACCAATTTCTTTTAGTGAAAGCTTATGCATGTTCTAGTTTCTCCTTCCTATCCACTTTGTCTATATATTTTTATTGAGTCTGTGTAACTTATCCTTTTTCCTTTTCTTCCCTTCAAATTTGTAGAGTGCTAAGTAGTAGCTCCTGATATTTGCTATTTCACCCAGAAGATTCTTTTTGATAGGCCTCTATTACTAAAAGAGGCTCCTATTTTGTTGGCTCCAGTATTTTGTAGCCATATGACATTGAACTATCTTTTTGGATTATGTAGAATATCACAAAGTATGGATATGCTCTTTTTGTATAGTTGATTCTCTTGTTATTTATGATCGATACTTTGAAAATATTTTGGTTGTTGCTTCTAGTTGTTATATTTGGGGTAAAATAGGTTTATCTGATACATGGGTTATTCAGTTTTTAAGGGAGATTCTGTCAAATTTTCAATAACTGTAACGATTGAGTTGTTGATTTATATGAGTACAATTCTAATCTTAGGCTTACCAGGCTAAACAAGTGTGATTAGCCTGTACACCGATCACAACCGAAGCTTTTAAATAGTAAGTATGCTTTATCATGACAAATACAAAAAGAAATGATGTCAACTTATTTAATTCTCAATCAATACATAATATCTACCTAACTTTAAAATGTATGAAAAATGAATACCAAGGACTACTAAATATTTAATTTCAAGGAATTATATATAACAAATTCGTCTGAACTTATTAGCTATTAAATGTAATCTTTGCTATTACCTTTTGTATTTAGTATGGTAGAGCAACTTATTATTTGTAAGTAATAATGAAATGCTTTTTGTTAGTTATAGGCTTGTCAACAAGGGTTGGCTCACCAGGTTGCTTATGCATCGCAATGATTTAAATTTGATTCTCATGTTTTCCCTTTGGTAAGTGATCTATAAGCACATTTATAAGTATTTAATGAGTTCAAAAGTATGTTTGACCTTAGGTTAGGGCAAACCTTATCCTCAACGTAAATTTTACATACCCAAAAAAAGTATTTCTATGGACCATTCCTTGGCATTACTAAGATAGTTTAATTTTGAAGCACAAATTGTGTAAAATATTTTTATACAGTCAATCAATCATATCCTTCCATTTATATCATTTAAATAATGAATGTAAGACATAACTATATTTACTAATGTGATAAGCTATGATTGGATGATAGAGTCAATATATCAAAATTATGTTCTTATATATATATATATATGAATTTCAATATATTATCTATATGAGCAATTTATTATTCTTTATTCTTAGTCAACAATCTTATTATTACTTTTTCTCTCTTAGCACCATCAATTACAAAAATATTCTCACAATAGTTTAAAATTTTTGTTTGGTTGAACAATTAGATGATAATCTTCAAAAAAATCTTTTCATGTGAATAATAAATAACAACAGTAGTAAAAAGCTTAAAAAAAAGTTATAGCAAAGGATAAATCTTCATCTTATATGTTTTGTATTTTATTTTCTTTCAATCCACTTTCAAATTTTATTAAATAAAACATGTCACAATATAAGTTACCGAAGAAGTAGCTATGGTTAAGCTCAAGGAGTAGAGTGTTAGTTTTAGAGAAATTTTGAAACTTCTTTTTTGAACCCTTAAGAGATGTTATTATAATTTTTGATAGGACCACAAGATATCCTTCAACGTTCAATTCATTTGAACTACCCACAAGACTAATTGTTCAATTGCGATTTTTTTTCATAAGAGTTGTCACTGTAGAATCTGAACTCACATCCTCCTCCTAGAAAGTTAAAATTATTTACCACTTTAACTAACTTTTTGTAAGTGATACATGCTAATTTTTATTTTTCACAAAATAAGCACAAATAAATGCACTAGATATGTTAGGCACAATAAAAGTTAAGAATGCTTGTATATAGTACGAAAATCTGCAGTAAAAAGGCTACAAAATGACTCATAATAAATGGGAGGAATGTGTATAAAACAATTGTTAAGGAAACTAGACTTGCGCGACTTGATGCACACTATTAATTATATATATTAGTATTACATCCAAAATATAATTTAATATTTGTTATCATATGTCATTATGATCATAGTTAATATAACAATTAATATTATCAAAGATATTAGGCTAACAGTAATAAATTCTTACCATTCATATCATTTTGTAAAAATCTAATGGCCATCGAAGCAATGATCATCACTGTACTTCCGTAGTTCTATAACGGACCAGCATGCGGCGTGTTTTACTATGCTCCGCGTTAAAAATGGCGCACCGCGCACCTGGATGATCCAATGGTTAAGATCGATGGTGTATCCATACTCTAATAATTATGATACACTCTAGTCAAGCCTTTTTCTTCCTGCAGCATCACCACGATCACCCCACCCCTCCGCCGTTCTTCGCGCAGCTAACCATGACACGTCCTGCCACTTTGACCTCTGCCATAGTCGTTCCCCTTTCTCAACCGCGACTGCCACCACGCCCCTCATCACCGCCGCCGCCACTGGAGATCGCCTCACCTTTGCTGCATCACCGCTGGGACTGATGCTCCACTACATCACCGTTGCCTAGCCGCCATGTCTCAGCCCGCAATGTCCTTGCCACGGCAGATCTGCGAAACCGTGCTTGCCTCAACCATCATCGTCACCGCTGTGGTCTCACGTGTCAGCCTCTACCTCCCTGAACAGACCCTCCGCTCAAGACATCTCCGATGCAATGGCAGAGAAATTGAAGGGGGAGATGATTGTGGTGCAATGGCGGTGGCGGTAGCGTCAGCAACGGCGCCGGGTTCGTGGGGCAGGTGGTGGCGTGGATGAGAAAGGAAGGAAAAGGATGAAGAAGAATGGATCTTCACTATTACTATGGTGGTACACTACAGTTGGGTGCACAAATAATCCATCTAAATAGCACCGGCAGATGCAAGGTGCATAAAGCACCAAATTTAACAAGGTGCATAATGGACCAGCATAAATGTTTCCTTAGATAAATCGACTTCATCTTCTTAACAAACTCACAATTCTATTAGTGTTGAAGAAGTTTCAACTCCAACGACGGAGCGAAGTTTCTTCTACACTAATAAATTCCTGAGACATGGTCAAATACTAATTTTTGCACAATAGGTTCGTCACTGGACGTTAAGTCATTTAGCGTTAGAGAACACGGGAAATAAATTAACGGCTTTCAATTTTTGCCAGTGACCTGACAAGCAGTTAAAATGATAAGTAGTTAAAAAATTATTTTTATTTTGTTAAAACAATGTTTGCGGAACACTAGCCACTATGCTCAATAGTCCAACACCACAATAGCATCTTTCGGTCGCAAGCCACCACCCTGAAATGTCCACCGCCCACTATGGTGAGCTTGAGATAATTGAACAATCCCACTGCTGGTTATCAGAAAATATGGAAATTTCAATCATTTTGGCAACCTCCCCAACTAACCCAAGATTACTGTTACCACATATTAATTAGTTAGCCAAGTAGTTCATTCTGTTAGTGTTAGTTAACTTCAGCTATGAATAAATTGAGCACTTGTAAATATTCCAGCTCATGATAGTTTGAGTTAGTTATTTGTACTTGCTAGTAGGATGAACTACTTGGCTAACTAAGTACGTACTATCTGATAACAGTCACCCCAAATTAGTAACCAAAATCTGACCACAAAGAAGGGAAAAAAGAAAAAAAAAAAAAATTGCACTGAGTATCTTCCATCTTTTATGTCCAGCACAACCGCGACATAGCAGAACCAATTTCAAAACCGACTCCACCGTAGGACTTTCTGAAAATTTCTCCAAAAGAACCAAAAAGGATGAAAAGGGAACTCAACAGAAAATTTCAAATCTTGATATCTTGTGATTGCATGTTTTGAAAAGGGTTCGCGTTTAGTCAAAGGCAGAAGCACCATAATTTCCGCATTCATCGAACTTTGAGCGGAGGTCCAGGATAAAATGACGCCTCTTTTTGTATCCGATACTATTAGTTTATAGTTTATACTAGTAGTGTCTCCTTAGGATTTGTTATATATACTCATCTCTGTACAAGCATAGCCATATCAATCAATTCAAGATCCTCTCTCAGCTTGAGCTCATCTCTTCTTCGCTCAACCTGGTACCTTCCTCCATTCTTTCTACTCTCTCTATTCTCCCACTCCTTCTTCTTCTACTCTCTTAGCTCTTCCCGCACCTTCAACGGCAACAGCTCCTCTTCACCCTCCTTCTCTTTTCAGACAAAATTCTGGTTTGGGTCTCAGATCGTAGTGTTCTTTTGTTTGAGTTGTGGCTTTTTTCGTGTCTTGTGTTGTCGGTTTTCAAGATTTTATCTGATGGCGGTGTTGTTGGGTTTCCTTTAGTTTGTGATGTGTGTGGAGACCACCGATCTTGTCTCGATGTATTTTTTGACACCCCTTTTTAGAAGGGTTATTTAGACATATAAAATTAGACATATTATAGAAATAGCATAGAGAAAGGGATGCAAAGTCTTAACTTTTTTTTTTTTAACACTTATGAACTCTAATGCTTTGTATATTTCTCTCTTTATTATGTTTATAGGGAGGCTACAAATAGTATTTCTCCCTTTTTATTACAAGCTATTAGCATTATTTTTTCTCTAAGGAGGAAATATGTATGGAAAAGTGACTGCTTGCTTGCTTATGTTCTCCTTCGTGCAATATTACAAAGGCTGTTTTTCTTGGTGACTTCGAAGTCACATAGTGTTTTGTGATTATTGTACTGTTCAGTTTTGCTTGTGGAAATGAATCTAGCACTTTCTGTATATTGCTAAAAATTAACTGTTGTAAACGCCTTACTTCATTTTGAGTATAATGTGTACCGACGGCTGATTGCTTTCTGGGTGCATCCTTCGTATGTTGTTTTGATTACATAATTAATGTTAGCTTGTGCTTATGTGCTCATATGTAGCTTATTTTCAAAGTGATTGAATTTCCTGATGTTAGTTGTTATTATTTATCATTATTTTCTTTTGACCCATTTACATTGGCAATGTTGAAAACTGTGCATGTCTTTTGTCCAGGTATTATTTTTTCACTGTTGTATTCTGTGTGTGCAGTATTCAATTGTTCATCATGGTCACGAATAAGAGAACTGAAGGAGCAGGACCACAAAGGAGTAGGAGTTGGGGTCCCCAAGGAGGACGTGGCGGTTATGGAGGAGGACATGGTTGTGGAATGCCCAAACAGCATGATGGTGGCCGCCCCGCCTATCGAGGTAGGGGGAGGGGAGGACCTTCCCAGAGAGGGTATGCTCGGGCTGGGGGATATGCTGGTGGCGGCGGCTGTGGCGGTGGTGTAGGACCTTTGAGTGGTGGCCCATCGCGGCCACAAGCTCCCGAGCTGCACCAAGCGACCACGGTTCAGTACCAAGCTGCCGTGACGCCTCAGCCCACATCATTTGAGTCTGAGGCCAGTTCTTCCGAGAGGCTAGAGGTGCCCCAAGTGGAACAGCAAATGGGGCAGATGACGGTTCATTCAGAACCTGCTCCACCAGCTAGTAAATCATCAATGAAGTTTCCACTGCGTCCCGGCAAGGGTAGCTATGGCACCAAGTGTATCGTCAAGGCCAACCATTTCTTCGTCGAGCTACAAGACAAAGATCTGCATCAGTATGATGTAAGTTCCACCTTCAATGGTTGGAGAAAAATTTCTTACTCTTGTCATTCTACTTATGTAACTTATATTGCTGCTCTTGCTTGCTTAGCTAACTATCACTCCAGAAGTGCCTTCAAGAAGCGTGAACCGAGCTATTATGAACGAGCTGGTGAGAGTGTACCGCGAATCTCATCTAGGAAAGAGGCTTCCTGCTTATGATGGGCGAAGAAGCCTCTATACAGCTGGTCCACTCCCCTTTCTATCGAAAGAGTTTAGGATCCCGCTAATTGATGAAGATGATAGAACAGGAGGACGGAGGTTTATTTCTTGTTTATTACCAACTGTAACTTCGTATTCGGTTTCATTTGTTGTTTGTATTTAATCTTTTGTTTGTACTTCATTACAGGAGCGAGAGGGAGTTCAAAGTTTTGATAAAATTGGCTGCTCGGGCAGACCTTCATGATTTAGGGCTCTTTTTGCAGGGGAGGCAAACTGATGCACCTCAGGAAGCTCTGAATGCTCTTGACATTGCTCTGCGTCAACTCCCTGCCACCAGGTTCTTGATATAGCTCTCTTCATTCCTGTTTAGTACATTTTGTTTCATCCTGTTGTGTCTGATTTTACTGACTGGGCTTTTAATATTGTAGGTATTGCCCTGTAGGAAGATCATTTTATTCACCTGATCTTGGTAAAAGGCAGCCTTTAGGTGAGGGTTTAGAAAGCTGGCGTGGTTTCCATCAAAGTATTCGTCCCACACAAATGGGACTATCTCTGAACATTGGTACGTTAGCATCCTATCAGTAGTTTGTATACCTCTTTCATCTTGCCCAGATTCTCTAACTTTCTTTAATTTTCTAAACCAATTTTTGCGGAAAATCAATTTTTACAAGGGTGCAAACTTAAATGTTCACTTACGGATGTGCAGATATGTCCTCCACTGCATTTATTGAGCCATTGCCTGTAATCGACTTTGTAACTCAGCTATTGAAGAGGGATGTATCCACGCATCCACTGTCTAATAATGCAAGAAAAAAGGTTAGATTTGGACATTTATACGACGATGCATTTAAATATACTGTCATTGTAAAACTCTTTACAATGTTAGTGGACTGATAAGTCAATTCAGAGCATAACCATTGAGCATGCACTTGTTTTTTTGTTTTTGACACATGCCAAGTTCACTTTCATTTGCATTTGACTATTTCTTTCTATTTCTGAACGACAGGTTAGAGACGCTTTATTTCGGGTCAAAATTGAGGTGACTCATCGTGGAAACATGAGAAGAAAATATCGCATCTCCGGTCTGACTTCGCAGGCTGCTAGAGAGTTGACGTAAGTAGTAGTTATCTACTATATTTTCTTAATGCAGTGCAAAAATTCTACCGCTGACTTTCTTTTGTGTTGTCAATAATTTTAGATTCCCTGTAGATGAGAGGGGAACAATGAAATCTGTTGTTGAGTATTTCTATGAGACGTATGGTCTTGTCATTCAACATACTCAGTTGCCTTGTTTACAAGTCGGCCCTACAAAGAGACCAACCTATCTGCCAATGGAGGTAAGCAATTTCCTGAGTCACAAGCTTTTGGCTGTTGATGTTATTGTGCCTGTGCTGATTGGTTGTCTTGAATGTAGGTTTGCAAGATAGTAGAAGGCCAAAGAGCCTCAATGAGGCTCAGTGAGAGTCAGTTTATTGCTTTGCTAAAAAGCGGATGTCAGCGTCCTGTTGACAGGGAGCGCGACATCATCAAGGTCTAGCAGCATCATATTCTGTTTATGATTTGTAGTGACATATACCATATAATGGCATTTTTCCCGTATGGCCTGTTTGTTTGTGTTTTCGTTGTGCGTATATTCTTAAGAAAATATACCCTATGTAGTTTTCATCATTTCTTTGTGTCTTTGTTTGTATTGGATAGATTTATGGTGCCATCCGTATATTTAAGTTGCTCCTTCACCCCTAATGCATTGTGTCTTATCTCTGTTCAGACAGTGCATCACAATGCGTATCATGAAGATCCTTATGCTAAGGAGTTTGGAATCAAAATCACCCCAAAGCCATCGCAAGTTGAAGCTCGTATACTTCCTTCACCGGTGGTATTTTTCTGTTGATTGTCTTAATATAAGTTAGTTTCTTTGATTTTTAACTTGTATTTTCCATGGAAATTAACATTTTGCTCCTTCAGCTCAAATATCATGATACGGGCAAAGAAAAAAATTTCCTACCTCACGTTGGCCGATGGAATATGATAAACAAGGTGAATTTACTTTGTTTGGTGTATGCTGGCAGCTATTGTATACAAAATTGAACTTTTCATTTGTCAGTGAATTTATTTGCTAATTGTATACTGTTCTTTTACAATATATTCGTAGCTGGAATTTTGTTTACTTTAAGATTGGGGTGGGGTGGAGTGATAATGCAGGATATTTTTAAGGTGCTTTCACAGGTGAAATGTAAGTTTTTGAGGCTACGGTGAAGTCGTGAGTTGTAGCAAATGAATAAATGACATAGAGAGTTATTTAGGGTGAGGTGGTTGTTGTGTTTTGTACGGTGTTGAAATGAGATGTACATTAAAGGATTCTATAATAGAACTCATTAATTTAGGAATCATGGTGCTCATTCAATCACAGCCTTCAATTACACTTTTTTTTTTTTGTCAGAGCAGCCTTCTTTCTTCCCTTTGAGTCATCGCTATTCTTTCTCTTTATGGAGCTACAATCCTCAGCCAAAAGAAAAAATCAACAAATTAAATCAAGCCAAAAGAGCAAGGAATCACAGCTCACGACAGAATAACCACACCAAATCCCTCCTCCTCCCCCGGGGAAAATCAACAAATTAAATCAAGCCAAAAGAGCAAGGAATCACAGCTCATGTCAGAAAAACCACACCAAATCCCTCCCCCCCCCCCCCCAAAACAAAAAATCAAAACAGAATAACCACAGTGCACTACCATCATAGACCCCCTAACCACCACGAACACCGCCAATACTTGCGCGAGAACTGCCTTCGCTGCTGCCCACACCGCGCGCAACGCGCATCCTTCACTCAGCCCAATCACTCAACACCCTCTTCCCCTTTTGCGAGACCATAGCTCCACCCCACATTCATCGCTCGAGTTGCCTCTGCTTGCTCGTTTGCCATCAGATTTGCGACGGCCACCACCTGTGTGGAGTCAACCCCGTATGAGAACTAGCAGGGATGGGTGAATGATGGTGGAGGATAGCTGTCGATGGAATGGACGGTGTGGGTGAAAAACTCGGGAGGACCATAGTGGTCCTTAAGTTTTGAGCACCATTTTAAATTTCTCCTTATTATTAACACTAAGCACATGTGAAGTTTTTTAATCAGTCCACCTCACAACTTCACTGTGACCTCCAAAACTTACACTTCACCTGAGAAGGCACCTATTTTTAATTGAGATTTTTTCCCCTTATTGGCAGGGGATGTGTATCAGAGATAAGACAAAATCTGTGTCGAGTGCCATGGTATTTTATTATAAAAATTTGGAAGATGAAATTGGAATACCGATTCTGTTCTTTCCTTTTCTTGTAAATAAAAAAACATGAATAAAATGCAGTGGTTATTTGTAATGTAGTTTTGTTATAAGTTTTAAATTTTAATTAAGTGTAGAATCGAAGGCAGCATGGGTGCACAGACTTTGAGAATTGAGATGCTTCTCACTTGTTTTCTCTTTCTATGGAATATTGAGTAAATTTTTGAATCATATCAGCATTGTGTGAGTTTGTTTAAAAGCTTACTGTTGTTCTTGCTGATTGAACCTCAAATAATTAAGGCTGTCTATGATTACTTCAGAGAATGGTCAATGGGGGAACAGTCATCCACTGGTTCTGCATAAACTTCTCTACGAATGTTCAAGATAGTGGTGCCCGTAGCTTTTGTTACGAACTTGCCCAAATGTGTCATATATCTGGCATGGTATGGATATATTCCCTTTACATAAATTTTTTATTCTTGTGCACAGCTTACTTGCATATTTAGTTTCTTGTTGAATGTGATCAGACATTCAATCCGGAGCCAGTAGTTCCCCCAATTAGTGCTCGTCCTGACCAAGTGGAGAAGGTTTTGAAAACTCAATATTATTATGCTAAGAACAAAGTTGCGGGAGCAAATATTGATTTGCTCGTCGTTATTCTGCCTGATATTAATGGCTCTCTTTATGGTAATGGTGCATTGACTAATCTATGTTTCGTCTATTATACTTCATAAGATCATTGATCATATCGTAGTATGTTTTGATATGTTATGTAGGTGACCTCAAACGTATATGTGAGACTGATCTTGGGCTTGTTTCCCAGTGTTATTTATCGAAGACAGTCTTGAAAATGAGGAAGTTGGATCTTGCCACCGCCTCTTTAAAAATTAATGTTAAGGTGGGAGGAAGGAACACTGTTCTTGCTGATGCAATTTCACAGCGCCTTCCCGTAGTTAGTGACAGGCCCACAATTATTTTTGGAGCTGATATGACTCATCCACATCCTGGAGAGCGTTCGAGTCCATCAATTGCTGCTGTAGGTTTTTGGATTTGTAGTTGGGTCCAACCAGCTCTAGCTTTACACTTTTCGACTTGAATTGGAATCTTGTATGTTAAAACTGTAGGTTGTAGCTTCCCAAGATTGGCCTGAGATTACAAAATATGCTGGTTTGTTTTGTGCCCAAGCACAAGGGGAGGTCCTTATTCAAGATCTTTTTAAACAATGGCAAGATCCAGTCAGGGGAACAGTAACTGGCGGAATGATCAAGTATACTCTCTTTGTCCCTTCCTCCAATCATATGTGAGCTCATGAATGCTCATATGTTTGGGTCCCTTGCTTTTTGTTGGTTTGAAAATTTCATTAATTTCAGTTTCCCAATTATTTTTCTTATTTAATCTATTTATTTATTTTTTGTCGCAGGGAACCGATCATATCTTTCTACCGGGCTACAGGAAGGAAGCCAGAGCGCATCATATTTTACATGTAGTTTTATGTTTTCAAGCCTGTGTGATCAGATTGATGTATTTTACTGTGCATTCGGGGTGCAAGGAGATTGAATTAATTCAATGAACTCAAAGATTCAAACTAAATCAATGGAATTGATTCGGATTGATTCAGATAATCGATTCATTTTCAAAGTGAAACCAAACCAAACCATACCAATTATTATTGGTTCAGTTTTGAATTTATAATTTTTCAATTTGATTATCCCAACACTCAACCCAATTATCCGATCAATTATTTTTTTTATTTTTAATATTTCAAAGTTTCACACTTAAATTTGTAGTAATATAGTTACTTTTTATATTCTTTTTTAGTATTTGTTTAAGAAATTTATTTATTTATATATTATTAATTATATCATAATCAAGTTTTATATTATTATTAGTTATTATAGAAATAACTTTTTTTTAAAAAAATATAATTGTTTATTTTTTTACTTTAATCCAATTATCGGAACTAAAGTAGCCCGATTTTGATCGGATTGATTTTGTTCGAATTTGTTGAAAATAAAAATTAAAATCCAAACTAAATCAATCCAATTGAATTTGATCGGATTAAATTTATTTTTTACTCAAATCCAATCCAAGCCAACCTGTTTACACCCTCTTATTGAGCATGTCAATTTTAAAATATTATTTGCAGGGGTGGGGTGAATGAGGGAAATTTTCATCAAGTTTTATTGTTTACGCGTGATGCTATCCAAAAGGTGAATATATTTTGCCTGTTCGACATATTTTCTGTAATATATATATATATATATATATATATATATATTTTTTTTTTTTTTTCACTTGCTAATTCTAACTTTCCATCGTAAATCTTGCTGCTCATTAACAGGCTTGTGCTTCCCTTGAGCCCAACTATCAGCCTCCCCTTACCTTTGTGGCGGTTCAAAAGCGCCATCACACAAGGCTCTTTGCTAGCAACCCTAATGACCGGGGCTCTGTTGACCAGAGTGGGAATATATTGCCTGGTATTCACTCTAATTTGATATATTGCACTTAACTTATTACTGTCTGCCATATGTTCGATGTGAAAAACACTAACGGGAAATGGAAACCCTGCAGGCACTGTTGTGGACTCTAAAATCTGCCATCCAACTGAATTTGACTTCTATCTTTGTAGTCATGCTGGAATTCAGGTGAACTTTTTGTCTCATCTATTGTTTTATTGCATACAATTCGATGTCAAATTACGCTCTTATGTCAAAATTGTTACAGGGTACAAAGCCGTCCGGCTCATTACCATGTGTTGTGGGATGAAAACAATTTTACAGCGGACCAATTACAAGTTCTTACAAACAGCCTGTGCTACACGTAAGTAGTAACGCGATACAGAATTTGCCCATGTCATTATGTTTTGTTCTTTCTTTGCTGTGACTTATAATGGTTTTCAATTATCTTTACCCGACATTCAATGTGACGTTGTTCTTTAATATTTTCGTAGTTATGCGAGATGCACCCGTTCTGTTTCAATTGGTGAGTTTTCTAATTAATTCAGATTGTAAGTCTCTGGTATATTGCATGTGCATTTATGTTGTATGTGGTTAACAAGTTGTGTTGTTTTGTACGTTGCAATTGCAGTGCCTCCGGTGTACTACGCACATTTGGTTGCACAGCGAGGTCGCGCTTATATGGAACGCGAGACTCAAGATAGTGGGTCCATCACACATGCACCTATGAGGACCCTCCCTTCCCTCAAGGACAATGTAAAGAGGGTTATGTTCTATTGCTGAAGATTGTCCAAGTGTTGGAGGCTGCTTCTGCAAGATACAAAAAGGGAGTCTTAGGTCTATTTGGAAGATTTTAAGAGAACATAGGGGAGTGGTCAATAATAGAATGATATAGGAAGGTGAAGATTGGAATGGATAATTGTATATCATTCTATTGTTTGAAAGTTTAATAGAAAAATGGAAGAGAGTGCTTCTACTCTTGTTTGTAAGTTATAATATAAATTAATGGAATGGAAAAAGTATAAATTTAGTTGTTCAATTTTATACTGACTCAATATAATAAATGATAAATTTATTTTTTTAGGGATAAAATAATAATTAAATTAAATATAAAATAATTTTTCCCCATTATCCCTCCTAGACCCCACAAATTGGGGGTGACAACAAATTAAGCAAGATTAATATGGAGGGGACTTCAACACATTCCTTTACCAATCCATTCCACTACAAATTATATTTACCAAACATACCTTTTAAGAAAATTGCCTTGACTTCCATGCATTCCCTTATTGGCTATCGAGCCAATAGTAAAAATGTATGTAGTTTGTTTCGGTTTACTTCAATTTGATTATATTTAAAAAATCAAATTAAATCAAACCTATTTAAATTGATTTGGGTTAATTTGGCTCTTGGTTTTTATTGAAATTTTTATAAAATATAATAAAAAATAACATTTTAATTTCATGAAATTAGATTATTCATTAGTATTTTTATAAAATTATACAATTATACAATCTAAATTAATTATCAAAAGTTATACCAATGCCTAAGTAAATAATAAAAGATATACAAAAAAAAAATCATATATAAACTCAAAAATTGAGTAAATTAAAAAAATTAATAGATGATTGCAAATTTAAAATATTTAGTTAAGATTGTGATAAGAATATTAGAATAATTTTAGTATTAAAATATTATATAATTTATACGAATATAGATATGAATAAATAATATATGATATATAATACATCTCATCACTTTATGTAACTACATATACATAACATATCATCATTTGGTTTGGTTTCAAAAATTAAAACAAAATCGAAGCAAAACCGATCAATTTTTTATAAAATAAAAATCAATCTAAATTAATTTATTTTGATTTTGATTGACTTCCAGTTTTTTTTGGATTGATTTTTTATTTTAATTTGGTTTTAGTTGATTTTAAACACCCCTATCGAATAGAGCCTTGGACCGCTTACAGGGCACACTCGGGGCAGTGGCGAGGATTCCTTTCCAGCTATTTCACAACGATTTGTTGTCCGTTGGGTAGAGTTCCTTAATAAATCTGTCAACATGCGTGAAATGCATGAATGTAAGGTGGCTTCGCTATACATGAAACTATGATTGAATTTTTTTTCCTCTCAAATACGACGCTTCATTAAAATTTAGCATTTTCATTATTAAATATATGAAACTTCCCAACACAAATTGGTGAAAGGGAGAGTTTTAATTGTAGAAGAGAATTAGTCAATTAAAAATTGTTAAAAAAAAAGAAAAAAAGAAGTGAGTTGAAGGCAAATATAACCGGCCTCAGATCAACGTCTAGACATCAAAATTAACGTACATTCATCTAAAACAGCGATACAACAAGCTAATTTCGTAAATGCTGCACTATTTGAAACACAAGACATATAACAGCAATCAAATCATACATAAACAATAGCGATAATCTCAAATGAAGAGATTCCAATTTCAAATTTCAAACGTAAGCCTAAATTCACCTAAATAAGTGAAATACTGCACTATTTGAAACATAAATCAAAACAGGCAACGAATTAAAAAAAAATGCAGCTATAATCGGAACCGATGAAATTCTGTGTTCAACTAAGCTAGCATCACTAGCAACAACACTTTCAATGAAAGATATGAGAGAAACAGGACGGTGCAACTGGAAAGGAATTGATGTAATATCGCTAAGAGACTTTCCCTATGGCAACATATTGTACTCCGTAGATGAATTCTTTGTGAGGTGCATCACACACCTTGTCCAATTAACGGTTGGATGTGAGGAGTATGAATAGTTGCATAAAATACACCCTTCTATTCAACTGTTAATTGGACAATGTGTGTGACAGAATTCGCCGTACTCCGTATCCTCCTTCTCCGTCCTACAAATTCTCACCGATCGGTTACTTCAACATTTTCCATCATAAGATAAAAACAAATCAAATCAAAGAAAAAATTGCTCAAAGCCTGGAAGAACGTGATTTGGACTTTGAACGGAAAAAAAAATTAAAAATCCAAAGGAAATGGTGGTTCCAGTTTTGATGAGGAGCGATAAGGCGGGTGAGGTTCGAATTCGATGGTGTGACGACGATAATCGGAGGGTGAGCGTGATGTAGACAGCGAAGCACGCTTTAGTTAAAAATTAATTATGTAACAAAATTCACTTATATTGAAATGTGTCAAGTTACAAAATTTTGTGATTGAAAAAAAAATTGTATTTGATTTATGTTTGAAAAATTCACATTATGGAGTTATCAAAAATATGTTATAATTCTCCATTAAAAAAATATATGATTAAAAAGAAAAAGGAAATTTCATTAGTAAAATGGGCAAAACTATAATTTTATTTTATTTTATTTTTGAGGAAGATGGCAAATGCGGCGTAGACATACAAAGGAAAGGAGAAGTTTAGAGCCCAGGGCACTTCGGGCAGCTTGTTAAAAATTTAAAATCCAAAACCCACCCATGCCCCTTACTTTCTCGATTCTTCTTCCTCCCATTTTTTTTTTCTTCTTCTTCTTGGTTCTTTTCCTCCTCTTTCTCCTTTTTCTTCTTCTTCTCCTTCTTGTTTCCATCAAAGCTCCATTTTCTTTTTATTTTAGCCTGCAGTTATTAACACCTACCAACTTTTAAAGATTGAGGTGAATTCCTAAATATTGAACTCTTTATTCTCTTAGTGCAAATTCAATGTCAACGAGTTTTTTTTTTTTAAAATAGCGAAATGAGTAATATTTGGGATTTTGAGTAAGAATCTAATGAGTTAAGAGTATGAGTATTAATAGATTAAAGTGGATAAGCCTAATCTGAGTTTTATTTTTTATCCTTGGAAACCCTAAATATATCAAATTTGGGGAGTTTACTTAATAAATAGGCTTACAGATTATTCAATTGTCTTTAAATAAATTATCTGAATTTGTTAAAAATATTTGTATTGATGAGGTTCCTTGGAGACTATGCCAATTACTCCTTCCGAAGTTGTTGAAGAGCAGCTCAGTTGATTCTTTTTTGTTGTGAGTAGATATCTACTTAATAGCAATGTTTTAAATTTATATCTATGGGAGAAGCTAACTTATTAAAGTTGATGATTTTACTTTATATTATTTGATTTATTTGATTTGCTGTTTTGATTAACTACTTTTTCTATCTATGAGGATATTTAGATTATGGCTTTGATGACTGGTTTGAAATTATTATCAATTTTCCTTGGTACTTTTATAATCTCATGATGATGATATTTTTAGCTGTTTTTGTGCTAAAGTAATTTATAAGAATTGTTACTTTTAAGATCGGAATTATAATGATATTGATTTATGAATTTGGACATTAAATTTTGGTTTAAGTTGTTTTTGAGAAAATCATGATGGGTGCTAAGTTAAAACCATCCCTTGCCATAACGAGGAAATATAACGATACTATCACTCGCTGTATCGAAGAGATATTACGACCTATATGCACATAGTATATTTATTGAGATAAAAGGTGAGAGAACCTTAATTATTAGACTATATCGAATGAGGCGAAGCCCCCGACTAGAGATAACATGAGACTTGTGATTAAATAGATTAAGATTACTGCCAGAATAATTTAGTCATTTTTATGTAGTCCTCATGAAGTTTTTAGCAATTGATATGAATTACTTTTGGGAAGAATGATTTATTAAAATATTGAGAAAGCATACAAAGAACTATCGAATTCCTGCTTATGAGATTTCTATTTATGACTAAGAGACATGAATGATTTTCTACTTATGAAATGTTGAAAAGGATAGAATTCATGAACCATAATTTCCATCAATTATGTTTAGTAAATTGTAAGATTGTTTAATTATTTCATTTTATTTTAAAACCTTGTGTGTGCAATGGTTTCTCCTTCCTATCTACTTTGCATGATATGGCCTCATTGAGTCTGTGTGACTTATCTTTTATATATTAACATATTTGTAGGTTGTTCTATTGACTAATATTGTTGGTAAGCCTCTAATATGATTTGGATGGATATTATCACTTTTGATTCCAGAGTTTACAACTAGTTTGTTCTAATTGTTTTAAATAAATTTGAGATGTAAACATTATCTAATAATAATCATGAGTTGAGATTAAAGATTAGATATATATTTTTTTATATGAAATGTTACCAATTGTGGAATAGTCTATGGCATCAGGCTAGCTAGGCTATATTAAATTTGATATAGTTTGTGCATTGGTCACGGATCCTATGACGGGTTGTGATAGCAAATGCCCCTCCTTAACAAGTACAATAAGTAAAAATAATATCCCACTAACGAGAAGTTTAATATTTTAACTTCACTAAAAATATTAAAAATAATTTTTCAAAAAGTGATAAGTTATACAATTAATTTGATCTAAACAATTGCAGTATGACTTTTGAGTACTAAAAATTAAAAAAAAAAAAAAGGAGCTATGCAAACGAAATCTAAGATCATCCAACAACAATCTACCGCAATAGCTTCTGTATATAAAACATGCAAACCATACATCTTTGAATACTTTTGACATAATGTGACATATAAGTTGATCTTCGGATGGGTAAGTATACCACTTGATTTTATCTAATGACTATTCTTGTACATATATATATATATATATATATATCTCGGATAGTGTAATATTATTCATGCAAAAATAAGCTAAAAAAGGAACAGGCTTTGAATTGTTAGAGTATTTTTGAAATATGTAAGCAAAAAAAATAAATTTAGTTTTAATATATTATCAGTGTAAAATTTTTTTATATAGACATTTAATCATATATTGTTACTTCAGCAACAATAGTTGGTTTTCATACCACTATTTAAGTGATCGTACAAATAGAAGCATTTGATTGGATGACAATATAAAATTTTTTTATATTATTAGTACACACCAAAATTACACTAAAAAATGAAATCAAAAATAAAAACAGAGCACACATTACAAATACAATGTTTATCCATGTAATAAATGATTCATCAGTATTTCACATGCTACTAACTACCTAACATAATTCTTCTATTTTTTTATATCAAAAAAAAAATAATTCTTCTATTTTATCTAGACTTGAGACTAACTGTGTAAATATTGTCAATAAATCACAGTAACATAAGTACGAGTTAACTTTATCTTTACATATTTTATAACTAAACTTTGTTATATTTTAAGTGAGCGATCCAATCTCTACAGTCAAATGTATCTCTATCAACCAATTCAACATTCAGCTATCACATCGTTTGAGCAAAAAAAAAAAAAAACACAAATGACCAGTGTCATTTAACACGAATGATCACTCTGGAATCCTAACCAGAGTAACTCACAACTAGTCTTAATGCATCCCTCCAAATTTTCAACCTTGTCACTTTGTTTTCCAAATTTCTCTTCATGCCTCTTGAAAGCCTCCTCAAAACTAACTCTTTGATGCCTCACATCAGCGGTGTCTACACTGTATAAGACAGGCATAACTTCTAGACTCAGCTTCTTGATGCACTCAACAATCTTTTTGAGCTCATCCAAACACCAAGCGAAGGAAGCATAGTTTGGTGAGACAATGATGACTGCAAGCACAGATTCTTCAATTGCTTGGAGGAGCTCCACTAAAATAACATGTCCCCTTTCAAAGGTTTTTGTCATCATTGAAACTTGTGATTCCCTTCCTTTCTAGTGAAGCACGCAGATGGTCAGTGAAGCCTTTGCAAGTTTCCCGTCCCCTGAAACTCAAGAACACATGGTGAGTTCACGACGGGGTAGTTGTGCTAGAAGGAGAGGAAGAAGCAGCTTCGTCTACTTCAAATGCCACATGCTCTACGATCACTGCAATGTTGCAGCTTGTGTTTTGTGGTGTTTACTTTGATGTTTGCTGCTTCTACGTAAGCGGTGTTTAATGCAAGCCTTTTGTAGGATTCTAGTTGGGTGTTAATGCAGACGGCATTTTCTCAGTAGGAAAGGTGTGGAAGCTAGTTTAGTAGCTTTCAGTCACTGACTTACCTTCCTCATTCTTTGTTTTCTTCTCAAATTCTGATGAAGTTCATTGATAACAACAACACTAACTTTTTCCTTTATTTTTTTTCCACTTTCTGGTCATACTCGTTTTCGAAGAAATTTCAAATGCCAAGGGTCAAGATTTATCAAATCGGGGATGAAAGAGATAGTCTAGGAAACAAATAGATGCATAGAGTCTTGCTTTAAAATATAATGAATAAACCAATTTATAAGTGAATGGATTCAAAAATTTACTTACTAAAATTATGAGTTAAATATAATGCCAGCTTCTTATTATTGTACCTCTTTAAATTCATTATTACATATGTATCCCTGTGTCCATTACTCAAACTAACCAGAATATTTTGGCTGGATCCATTATGCCAAACTGAGGTGACAAAGACACTAGGATGATGTGGCAGCCACAGTTTAATTTAGAATGTTGAATTTCAGAGAAAAGGGTCCATCAACTCCTAACTCTTTGGCACTCTATATCACATTATTGCCTAATACTCCAGTCAATAATTGGCATATGTAAATGCATTTTTTTAGAGAAAAACGGAGCATGCAGAGGAAAACAGAGCACACAAAACAAATGTATAAATGCATTCAATAATTTCTATACTGCAGAGGACAATAGATCACTTCCGTTACTTCCTTCAACCACACATATCCGAATTCAAAGAAAATCAAAGAGATAGTAGAGGTTCTGGCATTCAATTCATCATCGAAACTTAATTCCGATGAACTTGTAGTGTTCTTGTTACTGGTGGCACCTACGGGTGGAGAGAAGAAAGCTTTGGGTGAAGAAATGAGGTGTAACTTTTCTGGCCATAGCATTAAATACTTTGCTGTAATAGTTAATTATTTTGTTTTAAGGATGAAAGAAACAAGATGCATAAATTCCATTAGGAGTATTACTTCACCTCTCCCAAGATCTTTGTCGTGAAGGTTGTGTTTCCTTTCCTTTCCAGTGAGGTACACAGGTAGTAAGTGAATCTTTTGCGAGTGTCTTCTCTCAAGAACGCGTGATAGGTCCATGAGCACGGGATTGCAGTGGAAGGAGGAGAGGAAGAAGAGGCTTCACCTACATCAAATGCCCAATGCAACATATACACCCATATCTGCTATGTTAGATTAGGCTCAAACGGTTGGCTTTGGCTTGGTGCTATAATATCATCTTCTTTAATAATTTTCCTTATCTTAACTGGGGTCTTTACCTGTTGCTTAATTTTTCCTATTGATCATAACTCCAACAAAATATTTTCATAACCTTTGAGGCCTTTTATCAACATGTTAGCCATATGTGTGTCCGTAGCAATAGTTGCTACTGCAACTCTTCTTTGAAACAGGAAATAAAATGCCAAAGAATTAAAGAAGATACAAAACTTGGAGGTGTCATCACCATCAGCAGTGTCCACAAAGTAAAAGATTTATGATGCAGATAGAGAATTGGAAAGCGTCCCAGGCCAATCCCTTGCTCAAGCTACCAATGTAGAGTATGGTGTAAGACCTGGCCTAAGAAGTAAGTCACTTCACTTTTCTTTATATATGGCCTAAAGACTCATCAATGAAATGAAGCCACTCATTTTTCAATTTTCTCTTTGCAAGTTTGGTATTTGAACCAAAAGGATCAAGTGTAGGAGTTCTTGTTTCTGGACTCAAGAAAATGAGGCAGGAGGTTGCAACCATTTTCTTGTCTAATTTGGCTGAAAATCTGCATTTTGAGTCCTTTAGCTTTAGCCGGTGATTGTACTCATACTGTTAAAAGGTGTAAAACGTTAAATGTTTCATCTCTGGATCTAGCTACTAGTAGCGACTTATCTCAGCTAGCCGATGTTGAGTTAGTAATTTTGTTGCTTTAAGTTGTAAATTGGTTATATAACAATAGTTAATTAGTTAGGTCCTAATTGCTATGTGGTATTAACACCAAAGTCAATGCTTCTAACCAGTCTTAGAATTTCATTAGAAAATGAAATCAGCCATGAACAAAACCAAAAATATATGGAAAAGGGTTTTCAGCTCAATTTTTCCTAATTAGAGCCATGATATTATCTTACAATGATACAAACAATTTATTATTTTATATATTCAAATTTAAGTTATGTCAAGCTCAAATTTACACAACAACAGTTGGAGATTGTCATGGACTGAATTTAAACAAAGATAAACTATATTCACCATCATATCCCAACTTTGTCAGCATCTTTGATGAACGGATGTTATTGTCAAGGACCAAGATATCAGCCATGAATATCTTTAACTTGGAGGCATTCTGAATCCAACGGGAGCAGGAGGACTCCCAAACAGCCAATTGAAGGGAAGAGACAAATTCACTGACTTGGACATCAGCCCTTTTCACCCAGCAAATGATAATACTTTAAGCTTATCTAGACAGAAGACAAATGAAGGTAGTCTTCAATTGTAGATTCACTGGCATGAAGTTCCTCCTAACACTTGATTTCCTTTAATCCATCTGGAAATCTATAGAGCTTTTAGCAACCAGAAATACCCTGAATTCTAAGGGATATCTGTAAAGCAAACAAGACTCTTGCAATCCTTTAGGTTTCAAAAAGCAAGCCTAACTAGGCATCCAAGTGATGAGGGCAGTTTTCATATCATCCTTCCCTTTAAGGAAAGCAGCCATAAATGTTCCATACTTTCCGGTCCCAACCCTAGAATTATCTTATATTTAGAGCAATCAGCAAGAATTAACTCGTTTTAGAGAACTAATATCCAATTTATCTGGAAGAGCTTTAAGACTTTTGTAGTCTCCTAAATTCAATAGAACAGCTTTGTTGTGGTACACAAGGGATGGATGAACATCAGTAAGGCTTGCACCACCTTTAAGAGCCAATGTTTCAAGATTCCGGACCCAGAAAAATTCAGGAGATAGCTTTAGTTCTTGGTGAAACTCATAAAGTACTTCAGCTTCTTTAGAAACTGGTCAAAATTCGAAAACGTGAGAATGTTATTAGCTTTGAGTTTCATTATGACAAAATTGAACAGAGCTCTTGGTGATCTTCCCTGCCAAAGTTGTTCAATTTTGCTAATGCCAACAATTTCATCCAGTTGATTTTGAAGAAGCAAAGTTTTCAAAGGACATCCTATCCAGTGAAGAATTTTCAGTGAACTACGAAGCTAAGGCCAAGGGTACACTGCATGCCATATAAACTGAGAAATTGTGACTGACTTGTCTTTGAGAAGGCTTGATTGCTCTAGTGTGCTTCGTATGGTTGAAGCAAGTTCAGAACTACATTGTGAATAGCATCAAAACCCTACAAAGTGAGAAATAACACGGTCTTACACAGTGAGGTAAAGCACAAACTCATGGAAACAAAGTATCAACGAATTGTTCAATTTCTACCTTAAATACCATATTTATTTATTAAACAGCATCATCCAACAGTGGCAAAAAAGTTGGCACCTACATTAGTTTTTGACGACACATGATCCATGTTGCCTTGAGACCACATCCTGCTATGTCTGCAAAGATCTTATGGAGATTCTTTGAGTAGAATATTCCTACTTGAAGCAAACCACACATCTCCAGTTTATTACTCAGTCGATCTACAGTTACTAAAGATCTTTCAATCAAAATTTTAGTTACAATTATGGGACAATAGCTACAATTTGCTAATATATCTATTACTTTATCTTTAATCATTCCTTTGAAGAAACAAGCTATATAAAAAAAAATTAAAGTATTCATCTATGTGGATCTGTTAATGCTTTTACATAAAAACATATTACAAGATATGGATGGAAAAGTGAAGTAAAGATTAGTGAAATCCTTCGGCATTCACAAGTGAAGCCTATATTCACTGTCGTGTTTCTTCTGCATTAGTATACTCTTCCACGTCTTCCGACACATCTTGATATTCAACCATGCTGGGTGTGACTCTAGTGCAAAACTTGGATAACAAGCAGGAACCAAAGACATGATCTTTAAGTATGTATCTTGCTATGATTATAATTTACATTTGGAAAAAACGAAATTGGACATACCTGCAGTGTAGTGCTGTACGTATAAGCCCTAAACAAAGATCATGATAGAATAAGTCAAAGAGAATGTCACGCCCCAAACATAAGCCGTGGCGCGTTAATCGACTCACTTAACCCTTTGTGAGTTCAATAACGACCATATTTTGTTCATATAACTTAGCAACTTAAGTACGAGGGCTGCCAAAAATTCGGCAGAGTCTCCCCTAAAAACTGTACAATCCAAAAATTTACATAGACCTGTTTTATATCAGATATACAACCAGAATATTTTCAGAACAACAATTATAGGGATCAAAAGATCAGCTATACTAAAGAGTAATATACACATTACAATTATATTCATAACCCAAAACAACTGATCCTATGCCCTATAAATGCAAATCTTGGAATCAACAAAATAGAAGCCTCATCCATATTACAGGCCTACCAAAAGGAATATCCTGGGTAGAACAGCTAGTCCCAGGAACCTGCTACTCAGCACCCTGTGAATCTGAAGAGAAGAAAAGGAAATGGGATGAATCACACAGACTCAGTGAGGGTATATAAACAACGCGACTTTGGGAAGAACTAAATCACGCACGAGCTTTTAAAATAACTGAAAATTTCTGATTAATCATACATTCACCAAAGAAATTGATTGAGGCAATAATTTGTCAATTCTATATTTCCATAAATAAAACATTGTCAACCTCCTTCATTTAAGTTAAAACTCGTTAATAAAAACTTAACAATTTTCTATATATTGTCTCAATCAACTTTCTGAATGGACTTTGTCAACATAGAATCAAATATTGCATTAAACTAATTACTCCATGAGGGTTACCCAAGAAGAACTAAATTTTTATGGGGAGTGATCTCAACCCATCTGATCATAAATATTAGCTCATTTTCAAGTCAGTCTTGCGCCCACTATCTCATTTAACTATACTATGTGCACATAGACCGTTATATCTCTCTTCGCTAACTACTAACTGTTCTAACTTAGAACCCATCATGGTTTTCTCAACATAAATTTATTTTACAATGAAATACTTAAATTCAATAATCAACTCCTATAAAATCCAATTCTTGCAAGAGATAACTTTTTGTAATTCATTATAAATAGACCATAAAATAAGAAAGGATAGCAACAGATAGCATTAAAATAATAACTAAGAGGATATTCAAAATATTAAATCAGCTATTAGTATCCAAAGAAACTCAATTATTATTTTAGAAAGAGAAATCAATTATTAGCACAAAACCAAATTATTAGCTTTAACAGGTCAGTTTCTCCTATAAATATAATTTAAAATTATTGCCACTAAGTAAATAACCACTCACAACAAAGAGGAATCAACTAATCAAGCTCCCAACTGACTCAGGAAGAATCAGAAGTGCAAATCGTGAGGATCTGATCAACATAAATGTTTTGACAAGCTTAAATAATTTATTTGGAGATAGTCTAATAATTAATATGCCTATAATTAAGCAAAATCCCGAATTGTTGATCACCTACTATTTTATTACTACTTCCTAACTTTGAGATAACCTCTAAAATTTACCCATAAGGAAAAAGGTTTGAGATTAGGAACTCATCTCAAGCTTTAAGGACAAGTGGATAGCAAGCTTTTGCAATAAAATGAAATAAAATAAAATAAAACAAAATAAAAATTTGATGTTCGTAAAGAGAGAAGACGACGAAGGAAGAGAGGAAACAGAGGAAAGTTTGATGGAAAGATGAAAAAGTTGGGGGCTACGGTGTTTATCTCATAAAGGGGCCCTTCTTTCTTTTTTTTTTTTTTTTTTCACTTAACACATTGAAAAGACAAAAATAACCCTCACCTTTTTTTTTTTTTTTTCCTCCCCCTGTTTTGAAACTCAACAAAACCGTAGTATCACAGAGAACCTGAAAATCTAACAATAAATATACAGTAGTTAGCAAAACTACAAAAGTTAATCCCTTCTAAAACGGCATATGAAAAATTCTTGGCCAGTGAGTAAAATGTTAATATTCAACCTTTGCATCTGGCTATTTTGAGCAAAGCTAGTTGTCTCGTCTGGCTCAGGTAGACCAACACAGTAATTTTATTACTTCCATTAAAGTGGCGCCAAATTGGTCATCCAACGATCGCCAAATGATATTGACACCAATGTTACTGCTTCTAAATAGTCTTTTTCCCCACTTATATACAGAAGGTAAATAGAGTTTAATTGGAGAATGAAGCCTGGCGTAAAGAACATCAAACATAAAAGATGATCGTTGCAGTTTTAACTAAATAAATATAGGATAGTTACATACAAACAGAGTTGATTTATTTATTTATTTATAGATTCAATCGGTCACATTTAAATAATTTCATCAAGCTCAAATTTATACCACACCAAGAGTCTGCTTGTTATGGATTGACTCTAACCAAGATGGATAGAACCAAAGATTAGAATTGATTACCCACTTTTGCGGACAAATTCAAGTGTTGAAATTTGAAAACTGATCTGAAGCTAGCAGAGCTAAACAAGATAACTGCTGTCCAAAGGAGTGTCAAATTTGCAAATGAACAAGATCTTGTCTGCATCTGAGACTGCATCTGAGTCGTCTACTTATGCTTCTCCACCATATTCTTCACCGGTTGATGATATTGCCAAATCCAATCACAGCTTCAGATATCTTTGACTCATATAAATCCATTTCTTCAATGCTTTTGTTCAAGTCTAACACTTTTTGTCCTTTTTTCTTGTGTCTTTCAATTTCACTTTCGTTTGAATCTTCAATATCTTCAATACGCACCCATTGGGCCGCAGAGCTCAATATTTTGTCATCATGAACACATTGAATATACGAACTATCATCAGGATCATAACCGTGAGTCTTCCAATGATCAATTAATAGTTCAAAGCGCTTATCTTGGTGAAATTCGTCACTGAAATAATCATTGGTCAAGCAGAGAATGTGAAGGTAATAACCTGGTCTCATACTTAGAGTATGTGAACCCAACGGTTGATAAATTTATTACCATTGCAAACAGACAATCTCAAGGAGATTGATCTCCAGCTCCAACGAATATGAAATAGGAAACATAAAGCAATACCCATCCTTTCATTTAGCGGGAAATCACATGGGTCTAGGACTGATACACAGTTACCATCTTGTCGATGGACAAACCAAGATGGAATTTGGCTCCCAGGGATCAGCATTTGCAAGACCTGACCATGATCTTGGCTGCTAGGGGATTTAAGGACATTGCACACCGTTGGCAAAATATTGGATTCGGATATATTCAGTAAACCGCACCCGTATGCTTCTAATTCTCTTATACTTGATGGAAGCTTTGGCAAAAACTGAAGGTTGTAGCAATTATTTAGCCTAAGACGTCTAAGCTTGAGAAGTTCATGAATACTCATTGGTAGGCTAAAAAAATAGTTACCACTTAGATCCAAATCCATCAATGATGGGAAGCAGCAAAAATCATGAGAGAATGATACTTCAGTTAGATGACAGCAACTTAAATTTAGACTGCTGAGGAAGGATAGCCTTGAGATAGAAGTTGGCAATCCACGGAGGCTACAGCACCAGCCAGCATCCAGGGTTTTGAGGGCCTTCAACATATGAATGGTATCAGGAAGGCAATCAAGTTTTTTGCAACCCTCTATGTTCAAATCTTCAAGGCCAACTAAATATCCAAGTGATATGGGTAGTTTCCTTATGGGCGTGCCACTCAGAGAAAGCCTTGACAATTTTTTCATGCATTCCCCAAATTCTGGGAGATTTTCAAAATGGTCGCAATTCTCAATAATTAGCTCCTTCAAGGAACTCATCTCCAGTTTACCTGGAAGAGTTTTAAGCATTTTGCAAAATCTTAAATTCAATAGAACAAGATTCTTGTGGTATATAAGGGATGGGTGAACCTCAGCTAGGCTAACACAACCTTCAAGAACAAATGTTTCAAGAATTGGAATCTCAGAAAGATCAGGTGTCTGCTTTAGTTTCTTGGACCTACTCAAATCCAGGCACTTCAACTTTCCTAGAAACTGATCAAAACAGAGAAACATTAGAAAGTTATCATCTTTTATAAGGTCAATTGTGGTAAAATTTAATAGAGTTCTTGATGAAAAGGTCCTACCTTTTTTCCATGCCAAAGTTGTTCAATTTTGCTATGTTGCAGTTTGATTTCAACAACTTCATACGACTCATCTACCAGGGGTAGAGTTTCCAAAGGACAACCAACCCAGTGGAGAACTTTTAATGATCTGGGAAGGTAGCTGAGACCAAAGGGAAGTATCATGCACGGTAAACTAAGAAATTTCAACTGACTTGTCTTTGAGAAGGCTTCAATGCTCCAACGTGTTGAGAAGGCTTTGGTCCACAAGGCTTCAGTGTCCCAGTATGTATAACATACATCATAGCCTGAGCTTAGAACAATACCTTGAATTGCTTCGGTTCCCTTTACAAAACCAACATGAAAAATAAGTAATTTTATGAAATGAGGTACCTACGCAAACTTAAGGAAACAAAATGAAACAAAATATTGACACGAGCTTAAGAAAACAAAACATCAAATGCTTTATTTTGTTTGTTCCTTAATATTATATTTATTGTATATGATACCTAATATCTCATAGCTGTAAAGAAATTGTCACCTACCATATCATTTGTCAATACTTGATCAATGTCATTTCTAAACCACAACCTGCTACGTTTGCCAGGATTATTTGGAGATTCTTCATATACAATGTGCCTGCCCATTTCTTGAATCAAATCATGCATTTCTAACTTATTATACTGATCTAGAGTTATCAAAGCTTTATCAATCAAAGTAACAATTCCACTTCCAATTTCACTTCCAATTCCAACATAAAAATTGCACATTTTTAATATATGTATTACTTCATTTTTTTTCATTCCTTTGAAGAAACAGGCAATATCCAAAAAAATATCCTTCTCTATTGGCATTAATTGTTTGTAACTTATTTTCAATGCCTTAAGAATTTCGAAATGTGGACCGTTCCTTACTTCTGTGATAGTGCTATGCCAAAAATCAACATTTCTTCCATATAGATAGGAACCCAATACCTCAACTGCCAATGGAAGACCTTTAGTATATTTGACCAATTCTTTAGACAAATATGAATACCCTTCTTTAGGTTCAAGTTGTTTAAAGGCTTTCAGACAAAAGAGATGACATGCTTCTTCTTGGTCTAACCCTCTAACCTCATAAGTTCCATGCACTCCATGTATATTAAGCAAGTGCATATCTCTAGCTGTGATTATTATTCTGCTTCCCTGACCAAACCAATCTTGCTTCTCAGCTAAATTCTCCAGTTGCTTTACCTCGCTTACATCATCAAGAACAAGAAGAACCTTCTTATTGCATAAAGAGTATTTTATTATCTTTTTTCCATCTTCCATGTCATGAAAATCTCCACTATGTATACTTAGATCAGAAAGAAGACGTCTTTGCAGGTGGACAAAACCATTTGTCATGGACAACTCTCTAACATTCCTCATAAAGCAACAAACTTTGAATTCACTTTGGATGGCTTCATAAACTGCTCTAGCAATAGTTGTCTTACCTATGCCACCCATGCCCCTTATGCCTACAAAGCGAACATCATTTAACCCAATGCCTATGAGTTTAATCACTTCCTCCACCCTTGAAGCAATCCCAACAAGGTTCCCTGTGCAAGATGGCAATTTCGGAATAAGCTTTTTATGTATGTGTTCAACAATGCTTTCCACGAGTTTTGCCTCATGTCTGAAAAGGATGAAGAAAAGAAAAATCATACATCCAGTCTAGCAAGAAACACTAGCAAAATAAAGTAACAAATTGGGAAACAAGTTCTCTTTTGACTTTATTTTTTTGGTGCAAACCCAAGATAAAATATGGCACACAAACATTAACACCATGAATTAATAATATCTTTATCAAAGTTTAGAGTAAGCTTTTAAAAAAAAAAGAGAATTGTGCTAAAATGTTTCGTTTCAAACTTTTTATATTGACGGTTTTATTTTATATTTATGTATTTACACTTTATAAGCGAAATACTTATGTTATTATGTGTATTATTATACTTCATTAACTAGAATATAAAATCTAAAATATAACTAAATTATTGTAATGGAAAAAAGAAATGTGTTGGGTCATTAGAAATTTTTTAAATATTTACCTACATGAAAGAAATTGACATTAGTATTTTGAAGAGTAATAAAAATCCATTTTATAGTTGATTACAAAATCTAAACTTCAAAAATCATTGTCACATAACAATGCATTTTGACGATAAAATTAAGAAGATTAAAAAAATATAGTATTCTTTTTTAATTTAAATAAAATTTTACAATTTGGTTCACCTAAACCTTCGATAATTATTATCCACAAAAGTAGGAAAATAAATAAAGCATATTTTTAATTAAATAAGTTATAAGTAAGTTGATGAAATAAAACATAAAACTAAGAGCAAGAGAAAGAGAAAATATGACTTTATTTTTTTTTTCTTTAAGGTATTTCTATCCTTGAATATTGTCATGATTAATGATCCCAACAATTGTCTACTTTATGATTTAAACCTTAGACCTCTGCTTTATACTCAATTCTTATTTATTGGTAGAAGATATAATTATATGACTAAGAATACAATTTAAATAGATAAAAAATTAGAAATTAAACGATAAATAATCAAGCATGACTAATTAAAACTTGGACTTATTAATTAAAGAGATTAATTTATGAAAATTATTATAAGGGGCATCTACATTGCTACTCCTTTGAGTCTATTATTCATCATATGTATTCTTGGCTAGTTTTTATTTAGTTTCTTTAAAATATCCTTAATCCTGATGTTTGGATCGTGCTATGCGTCTACTGTCACTCTTAATTTAAAACTCTTATTATTTAAAGTTCATAACTTAAAAACCGTAATTAATTTACTTCTTTTAACCTAAATCGAAAATGGGCTGTAATATCTTCTCAATTTTCTCTCACTAATGTCTCTAATTGATCCTTTGAAGTTTATTTTAAAATTTATAGAATAGGTTAAGGTGAAGCTATACCCGATAAACAGTAAAAACACACAAGTAGAAGCGTAAGATTTTACATGTAGAAAAAAAATTGAAAGCAGAAATAAAATAGGAAGAAAAATTATGCAATTTTTTTTTTGTAAGAAAAAGACACTAAAACGTCATTGGGATTTAGTAACATTTGAAAAATTAAATGTTACTAAATTATGAAAAATTATTGTTAAAATTTATTAACATAGCCTACATACTACACTTATAAAATAATTACCAAAGAATTTTATCAGTATTTATTACGTTTTTAATAACATTTTTTAAAAGTTATTAAAGAGTTTTTATAGTACTTGTTGTTAATAATTAATAAATATTGCTAAAAACTAAATATGTTGAAAAAGTGTTTAGTATGATCCTTTTAAGCTAAAAGATGTTTTTATGTTACTAGCATGAAGTTTTAATGAAATTAGGAGTTATAATACACCTTTAATTTGACTAGGAATGAGGAACAAGGGCATTTTGACTAGGAAATTTGAAAAAAAAAAAAAGTTCAAGTAAAAGTGGCAAAAGACAATAGTATATAATGATATAATTTACATTTTTAACTGCTTTCTAATAAAATGAATAGTTTAATTTTGATGCACTGATAATATAAAGATCTTTTACTCTGTTATCCAATCAAATTGTTTTATTTAGATAATCATTCAAGTAATAGGTGTGAAAGCCAACTACTCTTGTTGATGTGGTAATATATAAGTAGATATTTATGTAAAAAAATTTATACTGACAATATATCAAAATTAAATTCTAAAATGAATAATATATAATGATAGAGTTTAATTTCTATATGCTAAAATATAAAATAATTTTACATTGTCAACCAATAAAAATACAAGAAAGTGCCAAATTATGGTAGATCCTGTATTATAATTTTCTAGCATAATTTGGCACTTTCTTACATTTCTATTTCCTAACAATGTAAAATTATTTTACACTATCAATATATTGAAATTAAACTCATAATAATTTCACATTGCTGTTAACTAAAGAAAAGTACTATGTATTATAAGTGCAATCTTAAGTGATATATTTAATTCACTACATTGCATATGGATTTTTAATCTCTACATAATTCTCAAATTAATTTTGATACATTATCAGTAAAAAAAATTTTACGTTGTCATCTAATCATATGATGCTATGTGAGACTTTTGAGATAATAAATATAAAATTCAAATATTTTTTATAATATAATAATATATAATTAGATATCTAAGTAAAATAATTTTATATTAATATTATATCAAAATTAAATTCAATAATATGTGTGGGTTATTCAACGTTATGGTTTTGTATCTATTTCAAAACTTAAATTAAAAGTTTAACTAGATATTGTTTTATTAAATTTAACAAGAGATTTAATTCTTTTCTTTTTTTGGCATAAAATAGAGTTTAATTTTGACGTATTGATAGTGTAAAAGCCTTTTGTACTGTCATCTAATCAAAACATTCTATTTGTATGTCTATTCAAGCGGTAAGTGAGAGATTCAATCATGCGTATTGATATGAGTATGATAATATATAATTAGATAATAATATAAATTTTTTTCATACTGTCAATGTATTCAAATTAAACCTTATAAAATAAGTACTATAGATATTAAATTCTTCAACAATCACATAATTATCATCTAAGCTAGATCCCTCAACTACCAAAATATTTTGATAATATTTTAGTTTTAATTATCCTTAAACTAATACATATATATATATATATATATATGATAATTTAATAAATAATAAAATTTTATTTAATAAATATATATATTCATTCAAAATTTTATTATTATTATTCATTTCTTCTAATAATTTAAAATTAAAAAAAATTATTGCCTTCTAGGCTATCGATACAGCTTCGATTCCCACTACCCACTTTTATCCCATCTCTATATTCTATTCGAACCTTCTTTTTCTATTATTGAATGAATCCATTTTTTTTAGTAATTTATTTAATTATCAGAAGAAGCCTATTAAACTCTTTCTTTGATTAGAGTTACCAAAAATGAATCCTTTCTTTTTTAACCTTTTTTAAAATGTTAAATGATAATTACTTAAATATTTAGGCTTATACTTTGTGTAAATGAATGGTATATGGCATATAATTTGAGCAAAACAAATAGATGCTATGGTGAGACAACTTACTGATCCTTGGAGTCCCAACCAGAGTAACTAGCAATTTGTGTCAAGGCATTTCTCCATCTTTTAACCTTCTCACTGTCTTGTCCGAATCTCTCTTCATGTTTTCTGAAAACTTCCTCAAAGTTTCCTTTTTGATGCCTCACATCAGAAGGCTCCACACCATAGAAGACTGGCACAACAGACAGGCCAAGGTTCTTGCTGCACTCAACAATCTTTTGGAGCTCATCCAAGCACCAAGTGGAGGAAGCATAGTTTGGTGAGAGAACAGTGATTGCAAATATAGATTCTTCAATTGCTTTCAGAAGTTCAACTGAAATCACTTCACCTCTCTCAAGGTCCTTGTCGTCTCTGAAAGTTGTTATTCCCATCCTTACAAGTGAGGCACACAGATGATCGGTGAATCCTCTACGAGTGTCTTGTCCCCTAAAACTCAAGAACACATGATACGTCCATGATCGTGGTGGTGGAGTTGAAGTAGAAGGAGGAGTGGAAGAAGAGGCTCCACCTACAACCGATGCCATATGCTCAAGTTCAACTATCTCAATAGCAGCTTTTGTTGCGCTGTGTATAACTTTGACGCCTGCAGCTTCTAGCAGTGCGATGTTTGCAGGGTTGTGGTTGGAGAGTATGTTAATTAGGAAAGAGTAAAGAGTAAAGACCACGCGTGGTGTGTATGAATGAAGGAAAGTGAGTGGAAGCTGCTTGGGTAGCTTCATATGACAAAGGAGGAGACGGAGGCCATTTTCATCATGATATGGCCTACACTACAGGAAAAAGGTGGCGGATGACCCTTCGCTTTATTGATTTGTGTGAAACAAAATGTGAAATGTTTTTTACCCGGAAAGTATAGATATAGCATATTAATTATGAGAATATCTAATTATGAAAATGTGTGTATTGGAGTAGATGGATGTATTATATATTTATGAAACTTTAAAGCTAATAAAATTTTCAAAAAAGTAAACGAAGTTTACATCGAAAGTGGCCTCATCTTTGCAGGGAGAAAACGAGTTTGTGGACCTTGGAGATTTTTTTGTTAAACACCAAAATACTGGAAGTTCATGCAGGTGCGTGTATGTTGATCGATAGCAATTTGACAACGGTGGCAGCAGCTATGGCCTTTCCCAAGGTATAGGAGCTTCACAGTTTCACTACTTTAGGTCTTTGCTAACAGAAAAAGAGACGAGTCGACGAAGATCAGGAATTAGTGATATGATTTTGCAACCATTAACAGAAGCAAGGGATATACTGATTTTTAGAACAAAAAAATGGTAAATATGGTCAAATTTTACTTACTCTTTTATTTATTCATTTATTTTTTGGGGACAATTTGAAAGTCAAGGAAGAATGATGGCTATACCATTCTGAAGGTGCAAGATCTTTCATTGAATAGTTGACTACTTACAAAGCATTGGTGGACATAAAAATTAAAACCTAAGCCTATAGGCAAAAGTGGGTCACATTTTCTGATTACAATAGGGCCACGCCATAGCAAAAGTAAGTCTTTGAATAAAGGGAGTCCTTAAATATAGTGAGTCCTCGGATAAAGGAGGTCTTTAAATAAAGTCAGTCTTTAGATCACTAACCCAAGTACATGCTCAATAATACAATGTAAAAGAGAAAGGGCTGCCAATTCAAAATGAATTGAGTTAAACCACACCTAAAACATAAAATTGCAGTGTATAAAGGAAGTGTAGTAAACACGACAGGAACAAATCCCTGATAATCTTACTTAAGGGAGAAAAAAAAAAAAGTTGCATAACCAATAAATTCCACTTTGAATGTTGCTTGGAGCATAACTAATATATACATATGGATCTGTTCATGCCGTTAACAAAAAGCATATTACAAGTGAATTGAAAAGTGAAATGAGTAATGAGTCCTCAGACATATGCACATGCCTCCCTAGTACAAATATTTCTAATCTCTGTTTACAGATTCATTGGACAAGCACGAACAAAATAATCTGTACTGAAGATCATAGTAAACCAGCACCTAAACGAGGTTTCGTTGTCCCCACAAGCAAATCCAAAGGAAAATGATGCATAATACTTAAAGTGTCAGATAACCCATCAGAACTTTGATGCGGGCCAAGGTGAAGCCCTCTCAAGCATCTTACTTCAGCAGGAAAACAATGTGTACCACAGTCCAGATGTGATGTCTATATTTTACTTTCATTCATCTTCCACATTTGCAACTGATGAAAGTTTCTGTTTCCGTAAATCTTGATATTCAGCTAGTGCCGGGTGAGACTGTAACTGTTGTAACAGATAACAGGAAGGAAACACATATTTTGTTCATAAGTATGCATACTGCTATGATAATAATTTACATCAGGAAAACTAAAATAAACATACCTGCGGCCTGGTGCTCTACGCTTTCCACAACCGGACATTATGATGGAATAAGTTAAAAAGAACCTGTACAATCTCACCAGAAGATTATGCTTGTCAACAAGGTGAACTCTTTCTAAAATGACAAACGATCCATCAATGACAAAAAGTATGTGAAGGCCTATCCCTTTGAAACATTTGTCACCTCTTTAAAAGGAAAATTGGAAAAGGGAAGTGAAAAAACAGAGTTCTTCGAGCTCAAGCATATCTATCAGTTCTACAATCGTAATTTACTCCAATTGTTATTGTAGTGCCACGCTAAAACAAGGGAAAGGACAAAAAAAAAAGGGATAAGGGCTTTTTGATCTTTTGAGTATTAAGTTAAAAATAAAAAAGGCCAGATAAAGGTGGGGTGGCCCTGTTTCCCAAAGCCACCCACCCATCTTAAATATTTTTCCTTTCCTTTCTCTGTTTCAAGCTCTTCTCTGCGCCTCCTCTTCCTTTCTTTTTTTTTTTCTTCTTCTTCTTCTTCTTTTTATTTGATCATCAAGCTTTGCCTTTCCTTTATTTTATCACAAAAGCTTGCTATCCTTTAGTCCTTAAAGTTTGAGGTGAGTTCCTAATTTTAAACATTTTTTTATGGGTAAACTTTAGAGGTTTTCTCAATGTTAGTGAATAATAATAAAATAATAAGTGTGTAATATTTAGGAGTTTTACTCAATAATAAGTTGCTAGTTGTTAGATTATCTTCATATAAATTATCTAAATTTGTCAAAAATGTCTTTTTAATCAAATCCTCTTGATACGGTGGCAATTACTCCTTCCGGAGCTGTTGGGGAGTAGCTCAGTCAATTTCTCTTTGTTGTGATTGGATAGTTACTTAGTGGCAATATTTTGCAAATTTTTTTTCGTTGAAGAAACTAACCTGTTAAAGCTAATTAATTTACTTTATGTGATTGATTTATCTGGATAACTATTTTTGCAAAATTGCTTTCTCTTCAATATTGGAAATTAAATTTTATTGACCTTGATACTATCCTAAGAACTTGAGTAGTCCCCTTATATTATTATTTTGAAGTCTTATGATATTATTACTATTATATATTTTGTGTTAATATAATTTACAAAAGTTGATTACTTGAAAGAACCGAGTCTTATAGAGATGGATTTATTTAATTTAATCATTTTATTTTATGACAAGTTATATTAAGAAAATTATGATGGATTCTAAGTTAGAACGTCATTCACCCCTGGTGAAGAGATATAGTGTAACATTCCCACATAACGTAATAGGAAGTAATATAAAATCTTGCCTCTAAACTTTTTAGAAAATAACCTTTAGGTCCTTATTATTATTTACATCCTTGCCCCTGAATATTTTAAAAAATGAAATTTAAGTCCCTATATCAACAGGATTAGTAAAATAAGATTTTAAACGAAGCAGAATCGCATAGCGAAAACGTAAAAACCTAAACCTCGGCCGATTGAGCCACGGAGGTATCCATATGTGAAATGACATGGGATGCCCCTAGACTTGCCCATAATTACGAAGATGCCATTGGTCATGAAAAACAGAAAACAGAAAGGCCATCAACTTGCAAAACGATTAATTTTGCACCTTTAATTGATTCATTTGATTTTAGTGGATAAGTAAAGCTAATTAGAAATTAATTAGAGATTAATTAGAAGCTAATTAAGTGTTAATTAGAGATATTAGGATTAGAAATAATTAGAATAGAAATATATAAAACTTCACAAAATTTTTCAAAACCGATTTACCAATTTAAAGGAAATCGGTAAGATTACGGTATTTTAAACTGTCGGAACCGAACCAATAGGATTTTACGCTCTAAACCCTGCATCAAGTGGCTGAAAACTCAGCCACTTAGCCCACCAAAGTGGTGCAAGACAGCCACAAAAGGGAGGAGAGCATGGCTGAATATGAGCCATACAAACTCCAACCAATCAAATGTTAAAACTCCAACTATCATCATTACATCAAACTAGATTTTTCTTCCTTCTCCCTTATGAGCTACGGTTGCGTCTTTCTTTCCTTCCCTTCTTCATTTTCCTCTTCTTGTCCTACTCCATATTTCCTCCTCTCAAGCTCTCATCCACCCTCCTTACCCACAAACACCCATCTTGATCAAGAATCTCACTTGCTAGAGGTAGGATTCAACTTCTTTGCATGAGTTTATTGAACTAATAACTGTTAGGATTGATTTCTTCTCTTATGTAACTGATGATATATGGTGGTGGTGTGATGTTTTATGGCTGACTTATCATGTTTTTATTTGGGTCGATTGAGATTTGAATGAGAAAACACAAAGAGGCACAAAACAGAATCTGTTAAGTTGAAGAAACCTACGACGGTCTGTACGGCGGAGTGCACGGCTCCGCCTACCACCATTTAAATCCAATGAAACCATTTTTATATGAAACTAGACATCTAGGGCTTTCCATAGATATATCATATAAAGCTTTTGGATTAGCATTGAGAGAGATATGAATTTTTGAATTTCGACCTAGGTTTTTGACTTTGATTCTGGGCAGACTAGGTTGTTTAGGATAGAACTCGCCCTATACTACTTGGAAATGAATGAATCTAACTTTATTAGAAAGCTTACACATAGTAGAATATTCCATAAAAGTTTTAGAGTTAGATAAGGTCCCAGTTGCTCCCAGTGATTCAAGAAAGTTGCCTTATGTCCAAATCGGGCCAGAACAGAGCAGTTTAGGAAGGTCAAAATTTGGGGCTCGTAACTCAAGCCCTACTGAGTCAAATGGAATGGAACTTTTTGTTGATGAAACTTTGTTCTTTTAACTTTAATATGAGACCAATTTCATATGATTTGAGACAGTTTTCGAATTATAGTGGATTTTTACTTTCAGGTGTCTGATTCTGGCCAGCTACTGGGCAGGCCGGGATAAAACATAAATATCTCAAGCTATAGATATCAAAATGAGATGGAACGAAAAGGGTTAGAAAATAGACACATAACACTTTAACATATCCAAAATTGAGGTCCAAATGAGTTAAATATCAATTATGGCTTGAATTATAAAAATCGGGTTGGTTAACTATGCTAAGGCAGAAACTTTGCCTTAATGAGATTATTGTTATTATGAATTCCATATTGAAATATGTATGCAATGTTGCGACCTTTGTGATAAATTGATGTTTTGGTATGCTAGCACTATTCATGGGGAAGCGGACTTGATCCGTTATGCTGCCGAAATTTTGGCAGAAATATGTGAATTATATGAATGTGATAAATATTTATGTGTTATGCCCATAAAATTCATATATGCAAGGATGATTTAAGTATGATATGAATATATTGAATGTGGGTCCCTTCATTTGGAGGCAGTTATGAGATCCCTCCTTCTGAAGGCAGTTAAATAAGATAAGATGTGGGTCCCTTCACTTAGAGGCAGTTGCACTTTGAATCCCTCCATGTGAAGGCAGCTAAAACTTTTGGGTCCCTCTATGTTGGAGGTAGATAGCCAACTGAGTCCCTCCGACCTAGAGACATGTGGGTCCTCTTATGGGTGAGTCGGTGTGACGACGGTCACGAGTCGAGCTGACGAGCTCACTCCAAGGCCAGGCTACCCAAGGGCAGTAAAAGCTAAAGACTAAAAACTCAAGACTAAAGATTAAAGCATATGTAAGCACCCCGCTCACATGAGGCATGACATCGACCCAGCTAGTGTGAGTATAGGGGGCTAGGACTTACATGAGGCATGGCATGACCCAGTTAGTGTAAGTACCGAATGAATATCCCATATTTCTAAGGAACGTGACATGGCGATCACGCTCTGATGAGGTATGACATGGCGATCATACTCTAAGATATGACATGTAAAAATTTTATGATGAAAGGGAAGCAAAAGAGAGAAAAGTAAACTTTATGTATATGCATGAATTTAAGTACAAGTAAAGTTATGTGCAGATGTTATGTCCCCATTATATTGATGCTATTGTATTTTATTATATTTTAGTTACTATTCCTAATATAATTCATGAAATTTATTTCGTATGGGCTCTCCCAAATTGCCAAGTGTATGAGTAAAATGAACATTGCTTTGGAAAGTATATTTTTGAACTATAAAATTAAACAGTTTGTATAGCCTATTCACTTTTTTCATAATAAACCGAAGCAAACTGGAGATGACAACGATGACACAGCATATGTTAGTTTAATGAATCCTACTGAGAATTTATAATTCTCACCCCTATGTTTATTTCCGTATTATCTCCAGATAGTTCAGAAGTCCTGAAGAAGGTCTTCCAAGGCGGAGTTAACTAATAAGATTGATGGTGGTCGAAGGTTGCTGCCAAACAAAGTCCGATCAAGTGACAGTAACAACTTCTAGGTGAGGTATTATGACTTAAGCATAATACCGTACTCGGGAGGGTGTTACATATAGCGGTACTGTTCACCATTAACGGAAAGATATAACAGCCTATATGCACATAGTATATTCGGATGAGATAGTACCCGACAAGGCAAGAACCCCCGGCTTGAGATGAACTCACATTTATGATTAGATAGATTGAGATCACTCCCCACAGAAATTTAATTCTTCTTATACACCCTTCATAGAGAATTTGTTTATTTGACAAAATATTTGATTTTACTTTGATAAGATCTATGTATGAAATCGATTAAGATAACATGTTGAGAATTGCTGAGTTTTTGTTTATAAGTTTTTTTTTATATAAATTAAGGATATGAATGAGGTTCAATTTATGAAAAATATTTATGAAAAATATTTGGAAGACACAAAGTTGATAAATGTATACTGCCACCAATATCTTTTTCCAGTAATGTATACTTGTTAAGTTGTTTTCTTTTATTTTAAAAACTCATGCGTGATTTAGTTTCTCCTTCCTGTCCACTTTATTTATATGCCCTTACTAAGTCTGTATGACTCACCTTATTTCCTTTCCTTCTTTTTAGATTCATAGGATGCTGAGTAGCAGGTTCTTGGAATTTGCTGTTCTACATAGGATATTTCTTTTGGTAGCCCTTTACTATAGAAGAGGCTCCTATTTTGTTGACTCCAGTATTTTGCAGCTATAGAGCATATTGGATTATGTATATAACTATAATGTGTGTATAGCTCTTTTTGTATAAGTGATCTCTAGATCCCTATGATTGTTACACTAGAAATATTCTAGTTATTGCTCTGGCTGTTATATTTGATATAAAACATGTCTATATGATTTTTGGATTGTTTAATTTTCAAGGGAGATTCTACCGAATTTTGATAACCCCAATAATTAAGTTGCTAAATTATATGGATAAAATTCTATCCTTAGGTTTGCCGGATTAAGCAAGTAAGCCTAGCCTGTGTGCCGGTCATAGTCTAAGTTTGGGTCATGATAGTTATATAACCTGTAGTGCCACGATTTTGAATGAAATAGGGGAAAGGAAAAAAAATAAAGGAATGAGAACTTTTTAGTCTTTTTAGGAGATTAAGTGAAGAGAAAAAAAAAAGGGTGGATAACTTCATCCTTCCCCCTCCACCTTCGATCTCGTTTTCTATTTCCTCTTTCTTTCTATTCTTTTCTTCTTTCTCTCCACTCCATCACCAAAACTCATTTTCTTTACATTTGTGTCAACAAATCTTAGTAACTATTAACTTTCAAAGCTTGAGGTGGGTCTCCAATATCAAACCTTTTCCTTATCGAAAACTTTAGTGGTTTACTCAAATTACTAAGTAATAATAAAATAACCGATAAGTAATGTTTGGAAGTTTTGCTCAATAATAAGTTGCCAATTGGTAGGTTATCTTCAAATAAATTATTTAAACTTATACAAAAAATTTGTGCTAATTAGATCCTTTTGATACGATGTCATATACTCTTTTCGAAATTGTTGGGGAGCGGCTTAGTTGATCTTTCAGTGTGGTTAGTGAATATTTACTTAATGGTAATATTTTTAAATTTTATTTTTTATAGAAGAAACTAACCTGTTAAGCTAATGCTTTTATTGTGTGATATTGATTTACTTGAATATTTATTTTTGCTACAACTTTACCTTTTATAATGATAATTAAATTTTATTGACCTTGATAATTGATTTAAGAATTTAATTAGCCTCCTTATTATTATTTTAAAATATCATGATTATTATTACTCTTAATTGCCTTGTGTTAATATAATTTATAAAAGTTGATTGATTGCAAGAATCGAGTCTTATAGAGATGAATTTATTAAAATTGAGTATTTGTATGTTACTACTAGTTGATGTTCAGGAAAACCATGATGCGTTCTAAGTTAGAACACCATTTACCGTTAGCGAAGAAATATAGTAGTACCATTTACCGTTAGCGAAGAGATATAATGATTTATGTACACATAGTATACTCAATGAGATAGTACAAGGCGAGGCAAAACTGCTAGCTTGAGATGAGCTCAGATTTATAATTAGATGGATTGAGATTACTTTCCACGAGATTTAGTTCTCCTTATGTAATCCTCGTGGAGTATTCGACCAATTGATGAAGAATTTGATTTTGTTTAGAGAAGATCTATTGATAAAAATGATTAAAACGCATATTGAGGTTTATTGAGTTTCTGTCTACTAGTTTCTATCTATGGATGATTTTCTACTTAAGAAAATATTGAGAAAGACTTGGAGTTGATGAACTATTACTTCCACCAACTATTTTTAATAGTTGTATAACTGCTAAGCTATTTTCTTTATTTTAAAAACTCGTGCATGTTTTGGTTTTTAATCTTGTTCACTTTCTTTTTATGCCCTTCCTGAGTTTGTGGCCCTCACCCTATTTCCTTTCCTTTTCTTCATATTCACAAGATGTAAAGTAGCAAGTTTCTAGGATTTGCTGTTCTATCCAAAAAAATTTTTTTGATAGGTCTCTATTGTTAGAAGAGGCTCCTATTTTGTTGACTCCAATATTTTGCAATTATAGGGCATAGGATCATCTTTTTGGGTTATGTATGTAATTATAAATTGTATATGCACTCTTTTTGTATAACTGATGTTTAAATCCTTATGCTTGTTACTCTAGAAATATTCTACTGTTGCTTTTAATTGTTATATTTGATGTTAAACAGGTTTATCTGATATATGGGTTTTCCAGCTTTTGGGGGAGATTCTACCAAATTTTCGATAACCCCAATGAGTAAGTTATTGATTTATATGAATAGAATTCTATTCTTAGATCTGCCAAATTAAATGAGTGAATTTAGCCTATGCACCGGTGATAGCCTAAGTTTTGGTTGTGACATTATCAACCTTTCTTTTCCCGAAATGCTGGCTTCAAGTGCTCATAAATGATAATTGCATTATGAATTTCAAGAGAAAGAAAGTATCAAACAGAACAAAGCCAGTGGTGCGTCCATTCTATGTAATACTATAAAGCATATATACTGAACAGTTATCTGTGTATGCTTTTCTCTTGTAAGAATTTGAACCCCCTCCAAAAAAACTTAAAATTTCAGTCAGTGACATTTTTTCAGAAAGTGATCGTCCAAATCAAATAAAAGTTGTAGAGTACTTTTGAACTTAAATGACATATTTTATCAAGGCAGACAGCATTTAACAGCATTGCTACGAGTGGAAGTTAATTGCGTAATATGCACACAGGGTAACTTTAATCGAGGATAATAAAGAAAAAGTTTGAATTTTCCCCCTTGATTTTCCCCTTTGATTTTCCCATTAACATCCAAAGCATGTTATTAGCTTCTTAGAATCACGTGCCAAGAAAGAGGAGGAAAGAAAAAGGTTGAACTACACGCTTGACCAAGAATATAGTATTAATAGGATATTATATTAGTGTTTTGCATCATCTCTTCTCGCACATCATATTTTTTGGAGTTCTATTTTCTTTCTTTCTTTCTTTTATAACTTTTCCTTATTACTTCACTATTGCTGATGAAATCATGGTATCATAATTTCAGATCCTAGTGTTGCTATACAATAATCACAAACATACCTCAGAATGTCTTAACCGACTAGCCAGGAGAAAATTAGCATCCAACCGGCTTCGTAATGTTCCCATTTGAAGCTGATAACACATAATAGTGTTCATTAATGTGGGGGGAAAGAAACAATGATAAATCAAAGTATTAGATAAATCTAGACAAGCTTCTGCCAAATGATCAAAAGACATCATTGCAGTATTCAAATTAGCTTCAACAGTGAATATCAATATTACCCCTGACCCCTTCTAAGAACTTGATCATATTCAAGATTTATTTGGTATATGTTACGAAGAAAAATCACTTTCGGAAAATGAATGAGATTTCTTTTTAAGTGTTTTTTGGTAAATGAAATTACATTGTTAGGTACACTCCAATATCCTGAGACATTTGACCGATCGAATTTGTTAGCATATAGTAAGCCCACGGCCTTTTAGTCAACAAAAGCCTAAAGGATACAACCAAGTGGTGTCCACATATTGGGGTTCAGATCGGTCTGGAGAGGTATATTATGGCTTTCAATCCACAAAAGCAACTCAAATCAGCACCACTATCTTGCATGCCACTTCCAATACTTGATATACTCTCACTCCAAGCACTATTGCCACTACCTTGTCTTCGTGCATATGATTCATAGAAGAGTAGCCAGCTACAACACTGTGCATTTTTCTGGGTTTGAGGGAGAGGAAGAATTTCAAATTTTGGGTTACCTTCTATATGTGGACGAGAGATTCAAATTTTCTTATTCAAGAGTTAGGGATTTAGGTCAAATTAGACAATGGGGGAGAAAGGGTAAATGGATGTTCATGTTTATTAAGATAGAAGATGACCAAAACGTCATCGTTTTGATGATTTGGATTAATGAAATGACAGCATAACATGCCACGTATGATTGTCCGGTAAGTGTTTTGACGTTGCCTTCACAAAGGGCCTAACGTGTCTGCATTTTTGAATCTTTAGGGACCAAAGTTAGAATTTTAAATGGTGAGGGATGAATTTGTCCATCGAAAAAATCCTCAGAGATGAAAATGAAATTTTTGTCTAAATTAATTTCCACTGGAAAAACTAACTTATTAAAATTAATAATTTTACTTTATCCTATTTAATCTATTTGATTTGTTGTTTGATTAGCTACCTTCCAATCTTTAAGGATATCTCGGATTATGGTATTGATGATTGGTTTGATAATTATTATTAGCTTTCTTTGTTCTTTTTATAAATTTCATGGCAATGACATATTTTAGTTGTCTCTATGTTGAGGTGATTTATAAGGATTGTTATTTTAGGATTGGAATCATAATGATGTTGATTATGAATTTGAATGTTAAGTTTTGATATAAGTTGTTTTTGAGAAAACTATGATGGGTTCTAAGTTAAAACTACTGCTCACCATAGCGAAGAGATATAATAGCATTACTGCCCGCTGTAGCAAGGAAATATAATAGCCTATGTGCATATAATATATTCATTGAAACAAAAGGTGAAAAGACCCTAATTATAAGACTATACTGCGTAAGATGTAGCCCCCAGCATGAGATAGTATGAGATTTACTATTACATAGGTTGAGATTACTCCCCAAATGATTTATTCTTTTACAGAGCCCTCATGGAGATTTTAGTTAATTGATAAGAATGTTTTCATCTTGAAAGAATGATTTATTAAAAGTATTGACGAGGCATACAGAGAACTATTGAGTTCCTACTTGTGAGTTTTGCTTACGGAATATTGAGTAGGCGTAGAATGGATGAATTGTAATTTCCATCAACTATGTTCAATGAGTGGTATGATTGTTAAACTATTCCATTTTATTTTAGAAGCTTGTGTGTGCTATGATTTCTCCTTTCTGTCTACTTTATATGACATTTCCTCACTAAATCCATGTGACTTACCCTGTATATATTAATATATTTGCAGGTTATTCAATCGACTGATATGGTTGATATGCCTCCAACATGGTTTGGGTAGATAATGTCACTTTTGATTCTAGAGTTTGCAACTATAGGTTATGTACTAGCTTGATCTAATTATCTCAAATAAATTTGAGATATAAGCACTATTTAGTAATAGACCTGAATTGAGATTGAGAATTAGATATATGTATATTTTCATATGAAATGTTCCCATTTTCGGAGCAGTCGATTTTGTTAGACTAGTCAAGCTATATTAAGTTTGATATAGTCTGTGCGTCGGTTAAGGATCCTAAACGAGTCGTGACAAATGAGGTGCTACTCCAATGAAAACTAGCGGTTGAGATTTTCTTGAGAACTCTCTTGATATCTCAAGAGACTAACAAAATAAAGATGTTTGTGAAAAATGTTTTCTTATGCAAATGATGATTCAATGTGTTAAATAAAAAGATTAATTAAACACAAATGCCGAATATACAAAGAGTGTAGAGTTGAGAAGATTGCACCAAGAAATTTATATTGGTTCAATTTTCAATGTGGAGTCTACGTCCAGTCCCCACCAATAAAGTGAGATTTTTACTACTAGAGGTTTTATAAATAGCTTTTCAAGCATACAAACAAACTAACCAATGAGAGCCCACAAGAACCAAAAACTCTCAAAACAAAACAAATTCACAAGCAACACAAGTTCACTCACAAACACAAAGATCACTCAAGGCTTTTTCACAAACAATATTCTCACCAACACTCAACCCTTTTACAAACTTGGATAAACTCGCACAAACAAAGCTCTGTAGCTTACAAAAGAAAAAAAAGCCATTCAAAGTATTTACAAAATAATCTATAGACAAAGTAGAAAAGAGATGAATACGGAAGATGAAGACAACAACTCAATAATAGATGTTTTCAGCTCTCTTTTTTGATTTGTGATGCAGCTGCTAGGTTTCCTTAAATAGGCAAAGATTCTGAACGTTGTAGGCTGGCCTAGCTGTCCATTTAGCCATTTTTAGTATGTGTTGCCCTTGTAAGACATTTTTCAAATTTTGATTGGCTTTTGTTGTCCTTTGTATCGTTCCTCTTTCTCACTTTTGCATTTTGAAATTGTCCTTTGCTTAGCTGTCCACTACTGCCTTACTCTTTAAAATATCAAGACTTCTTCCCTCTAATGGTGAGCTGTATGGTGCATATGAAGATTGATACAAATGGTGCAGATTTTAATGACAAAACACTCCACGTGCCTAGTGTTGGCTCGTCCGCCATGCTTGCTTGTCTCCCAGCTTGAGCTCGCGAGTTCGAATCTCATGCTTTCCCTTTCTTTCAATTTTTTCATTTTCAAGGGTGAGTACTATGGTACACCAAACTAAATGTAATTCCCCATGCACTGTCCCCTTCCTCTCGTGAAAAAAATGGGGCTCAACCATTCATGAGCAGACAAGAGTTAATACATCATCTTGAACCACAATACACAGCAAAAGAATATTTTAACTAATGTTTTCATCTGGTGATATCTCAGCAAATGTTTTCATCAGCAACAACTACTGATATGGAATGCAAGAGAAAGAGCTTCAACTCAAGAGGGTCTTCTTCCTCCACAATGCTATCATCATCTTCAACCCCCAATCATCCATTCCCTCATTTATTTTCACACCAGACCACAACACCACCACCCAACAACAAATCCGTGGAACACGTTTGGAAACGCATCAACCATGATCCTCCCTCGTGTAATGACCAACTACCTTCCCCAATGTTATCCCCACCCACCACCTTCCAACCCTTCACACTCACCATTGCCATAGACCCCCCACCACCTACTGAGGTCTCTTTTGCCTCATCTTCACCTCTTGTCACTGCTCTCAGATTGAGCTCTCACCGTTCACACACACAACTGCATTTAGTGCAGCCACACCAACAGAACACCAGCGACGGGGTCGGGCAGGTCGCGCGGCAATGAGGTTCGGCGGAGACGAGATAGTGTCTCGACAAGGGGAAGGGAAACAGAGTTAATGGGAATTTGGCGTATCATAAATTTTTGATCTATTCATACACCTCCAAATCCTCACCATCCAAGAATATAGTGCATGGTATGCTATATGTAGCTTGGCGCATCACAGTACCCACACTTGAAAATGAAAAATTTGAAAGAAAGCTGGGAAGAGAGGCACGCGTGCCGAACAAGCCAACACTTGGCGCGTGAAAATGTTTTGTCATCAAAAATATATAGATAAAACACAATCTGCACCATCTGTATCAACCTTTATCTGCACCACAGAACTCACCCCCTCCAATATCCTCCTTCACTTCCGAGCAGGACACATGTACTGATTTGGACTTTCTTTACCTCACTGCTTGATAGAAGATTTTCTTTACAAAGTCTATACTCGAATCAGGAGACTTTTAGCATTTTCCTGAAACACTCAACAAATACATCAAATAGTCTAATGCAATGTTTGTCATCACTGGTTTAGGATCCATAAACCAATAGGTTGGTAACTCCGATGCTCGGGCAACTAAAAAGCAATTTAGCAAAGTTTACAGCACCCTTTTATTTAATGACTGCTTCAGCTCTCTGGAAACAATAAAGTAAGAAACTCAATAGAGGCCCCCCAAAAAAAAGCATCTTGGAGACTGTTTATCTGGCTTTGATGCTTGGTAAAATTTCCTACCAGATCTTCAAGAATCAGCAAGAACCTCAAACAGAGGACCGAAAAATATTGTTAAGAAAGAGGAAAAAGTATTTATCTATTGTACAAGATATATTGCACAACAATTAAAAAGAACAATATGATTTCAAAATGACACCAACATCCCACCAGCAAGGTCATACAAAGATTCATCAAGTGTGGCCTGCTTGAGTCTGATAGTTCACATCATTGATGTGACTTAAGCTAAAATAAAACAAAATCAAATGATTGAAGCACTCAGGTTCAAACCTATAATAACTGTAAACCACAGTGCTAACTATTAGAATGATCCTCAAGTGTAGCAATCACCTGTTACATTCTAGATAAAATGAATTTGATCCTATCATATTATCTATGTGTGTGTGTGTGTGTGTGTGTGTGTTGTGCTATGATTATAATTTTCACATCACAAAAAGTAAGACATACCTGCAGCAGTGTGTTATATGCTTTCCAACAATTAAATAGGTCAAAACGAACCTGTAAATCTAACCAGAAAAAAAAAAACGTTGATCAACAAAAATGAATCCCTTCTAAATTGCCATCAGAATATGTGGTTGGACAGTTTGAGGTCATAGCCATTTGCTAATCTAATCTAGTTTAGTTGATAATTCACATTTTGAGTCCACCAGCTCTAGCTATTGCTTTTACTCATACTATTGACAAAGGTGTGTAAAAGGTTAGAGTCCAACCACTGCATTTGGAAACTGGAGCCAAGTGGTCTCAGTCTGCCGATTGGACAAAGTAGTAGACCATTCTGTTACTCCATCAGAGAATGCTATTAATCCATCAGAGAAGTCATAATCATAAGCACTAAATAATGTGTGTATTGCCTCAGCAAGAGTAGTTTATCTTTTGTTATAGCCACTTGTATTTTTTGCATGTTGTTGTTAGTTGGTTAGGAGACTTTACTTAGCTACGCACGCATGTATAGTTAGTACAGCACGTCGAACTTATCGTTAGGTAAACTATATACCTTAAAATTATAAAATGGGAAGAATCCTTTTTTCCCCCAAAATAAGGCTTTTGAACTTTCCTTTATTTTTTATTTTTTTATTTTTTCATTTAAGTGACTGTAAATTGACAATCCAACCATAATAAGGTTCGAATTGCCACTTGATACAAGACACCAAACCATAAGAAAATAGTATTTATTTCAATTTTACCTAAATAAAGGCAGAATATCTACAAACATAATTTATTTATTCATAGATCCAATCGCTTTAATAATTTTATCAAGCTCAACTTTATACTCACCATGTGACAGATTGTTATGAACTTACTATAACCAAGATGGACAGATTCAAAGGATGGAATTGACTATCCACTTTTGAAGACAAACTAAGATACTGTAACATAAATTGAAACTTGGAAAACAGCATAACAAGCTAATTGGTCATCCAAATGAGTGCCCAACTTCAATTTGTTTTGTATCATCTCATCTCATACATCATGATATTATTTAGAGTTCTATCCTTTCTCTCTCTCTCTCTCTCTTATTTATTTAGATTACGGTGTCTAGTACATAATGAATACACAAGCATACCTCAGAATATCTGAAGAGAGTAGGAAGGATAGTTGTCCACAATTCTTCGAACTTTACAGAGCACATATGAGCCAGGAGAAAGTCAACATTAACCGGCTATGTAATGTTCCAATTTGAAGCTGATAATCCAAAATGTTTGTCCAATAATGACAAGGGAAGAAACAAAGCTATAGAAACATATTAGAATATATCAAGACAAGCTTCAGCACTGAATTATCAAAGACTTCATATCATTGCAGTATTCATATTGGCTTCAGCATTGAATTATTGGTGTCACCCCTTCTTAGAACTCTATCATAATCAAAATTTATTTGGTATATCTTATGAAACGATATAATTTTTCTAAAAATGTCATGAGTTTTTTATTTTATAGAAGAAGAAATCTCAGCAAAGGGCAAAAATGCAATGATGGAGGATAAGTTGTCCTCCGATATCATGAGACATTTTAGAGCATAACTGATGGCATTTATCAGCGTATAGTAGCAAAATTTCCTTATAAACCCTTGTCTTTTTAATCAACAAAGTCCAAAGGTTACAACCCAATGAGCACCAATATGCTGGATTATTGAAAACGTTTGTAGTATCAGCAAAAAGTGTACAACTAAGGCTTGAGCAAAATAAAATGGGAACAAAGTTACACTATCACATCTGAGATTCTATGTATCATCTAACTACTCATGTAAAAATAGAGGCTGAAAAAGAAGTATAAGGTCTTTGCAAATTAAAACCAATGGAGTACATTATAGAACAGTCAGCATAGAAGTTATGTTTTCCAAATAAATTAAGAAAAATATTAAACAATAAACAGAAACATATCTATGACATGCTCATTTAAGGATGGAAAAACATGTTACATAAATTCCACAATGAATGTTGAGTTGACCAGTTGTATAAACAATATACAGATGGATCTATTCATGCTTTTACATAAAAGCATATTACAAAATGTGGAAAGAAAAGAGAAATAAAGATTAATGAAATTCTAAGACTTGCACAAGTGAAATTTATATTTTATTCACTGTCATTTTTCTTCTGTATTAATATAGTTTTTCTCCCACGTCTTCCAACAGACCTTGATATCCAGCAAAAGCAAATGCCAGGTGCGACTCTAATGCATAGACAACAAGCAGGAACCAAAGGCATGCAAATTAAGCATGTATGCTGCTATGACTATAATTTATCAGAAAAACATAAAACTGGACATACCTGCAGCATGGTGCTGTATGCTTTCCACTACCAAACATTATTACAGAACCTGTAAACCCATGATTAAAAAACATGGTGAACAAAAGCGAACTCTTTCTAAAATAGTATATGAAAGTGAGGCAGGACATTGCAAAGCTACCATATATGAATTTACCAATATTGTTGTCAATTGTGCAAAACATTTTAATTTTCAGACTCTGCGTCTGGCTATCAGAAGCTGAACTAGTGGTCTTAGCTAGCTAAGGTGAATAAAGAAATTTCGTTCCTTCATTCAAGTGAGGGCCGAATTGGTCATAAATAATAGTTAGTTTGTTATCCCCACCTGATATTAATCCCAAAATCATTTCTCTAAGTGATCATTTTGTTTGTTATGTAAAGTATGCACAATTTCAATAGAAAGCAAAATTTCGTATAAGACAACAAAAGAAAAAGGTGTTCATTCCAGTTCTACCTTAAATAAAGACAGAATATCTATATATCAATAGAAGTCATTAATTAGTTTATAGACTCAAATGGTCTCATTTAAATAGTTTTATCAAGCTCAAAGTTATACCACACCATTGTTATGGACTAACTCTAACCAAGACGGATTGATCCAAAGGGTAGATTTGATTACCCACTTTTGACAGCAAACCGGAGCTACCATGATTTTAAATTGTGGTGGCGGTTGTATTACGATGTGGAAAATTGCAGGAAAACATAGCTGATGCAGCTGCAATTGCGGTTACAGACTGCAATTTAAAACCATGGAAGTTAACTTAGCATAAGTTGAAACTTGAAAACCAACCTGAAGCACAGCTTAGCATGGTAAGGGGCCGTCCAAAGGAGTGCTGAATTTTTGTATGCATTGCTGAGACTGCATCCAAGTTGTCTCTGCTTGTGCACCTCCTCCATGTTCTTCACCGGAAAGGATGATGCTATTGCCAATATCCAATCATATCAGCCTCAAATATCTTTGACTCTAATAAATCCATTTCCTCAATGCTTGTGATCATGTCTGCCACTTTTTTCCTTTTTTCCTTGGGTCTTTCAGTTTCACTTTTGTCCAAATCTTGAATATCTTCAATATGCACCCAACAAGCCGCAGAGCTCAATATTTTAGCATCATCAACAGATTCATCATTAGAATCAACGTCTTTAATTAATAGTTCAAAATGATTGTCTTGGTGAAATTCATCACTTAAACAATCATTGGGCAAACAGAGAATGCAAAGGTGATAACTTGGTCCCATTTTATCTAAACTCCAATCGGTGATGAATCTTTTACCATTGCGAATAGACAAACTCAAGCTGCGTGATCTCCAATGCAATATAAGTAACAGGAAACATAAAGCAATACCCATCCTTTTATTTGGAGGACGATTACATGGGTTTGGGACTGATACACACTTGCCGCCTTGTCGATGGACAAACCAAGATGGAATTTCGCTCCCTGGGATCACCATGCGCAAGACCTGAGCATGACCTTCGCTGCTAGGTGATTTAAAGACACTGCACACCTTTGATAAAATATTGGATTCGGATATATTTAGTGAATCACACCTGCATGCTTCTAATTGTCTTATACTTGATGGAAGCTCTGGCAGAAATTGAAGCTCTGCACAACCATTTAGCCTAAGACATCTAAGCTTGGGAAGTTGATGAATACTTATTGGTATACTAACAAAATAATTGTGACTTAGATCCAAATCCATCAACGACGTGAGGCGGCCAAAATCATGAGGGAATGATTCATCAGTTAGATTACAGTAACTCAAGTCTAGAGTTTCCAGCAAGCATAGCCCTGAGACAGAAGTTGGCAATCTATGGAGGCTCCAGCACCAGCCAGCATACAAGGTTTTGAGGGACTTCAATCTATGAATTGCATCAGGAAGGCAATCAAGTTTTCCGCAAGCCTTTATGTCCAAATCCTTAAGGCCAACTAAACATCCAATTGATGTCGGTAGTTTCCTTATGGGTGTGTAACGCAGAGAAAGCCTTGACAATTTTTTCATGCATTCCCCAAATTCTGGGGGATTTTCAAAACGGGAGCAATATTCAATAATTAACTCCTGCAAAGAACTCATCTCCAATTTACCTGGAAGAGTTTCGAGACTCCTGCATGAACTTAAATTCAATAGAGCAATGTTCTTGTGGTGGATGAGAGACGGGTGAACCTCGGTTAGGTCGTAACAGCTTGAAAGATCGAGTGTTTCAAGATTGGGAGCCCCAGTAAGATCAGGTGTTTGCTTCAGATGACAAGAATAGCTCAAATCCAGATACTTTAGCTTTTCAAGAAACTGATCAGAATAGAGAAACAATAAAATGTTATTTTCTTTTATAACGTCATTGTGATATAATTTAATAGAGCTCTTGATGAAAATATCCTACCTTTTTTCCGTGCCAGAGTTGTTTAAAATAGCTATATTGTAGTTTCATTTCAACAACTTCATACGATCGATCTGCTAGGGGCAGAGTTTCCAGAGAACAGAGATCCCAGTGAAGAACTTTTAATGATCTAGGAAGGTATTTTAGGCCAAGGGGAAGTCTCATGTGGGGTAATCTGAGAAATCTTAATTGACTTATCTTTGAGAAGGCTTCGGTGCTCCAACATGCATCATAGCCGGAGCTTAGAGCTATACTTTGAATTGCTTTAGTTCCCTTTCAAAAACCAACATGAGAAATAAGTTAGTTTGTTTACAAAATGAGGTACCTAACTTTAGGAAACAAAACATTTATACAATTAAGAAAACAAAAAATTGAACGCATTCTTTAGTTTACTCCTTTATTTTATATAACACCAAACTATGAAAAAATAAAAAATTGGCACCTACCATATCATTTGTCAATACTTGATCAATGTCATTTTTAGACCACAACCTGCTACGTTTGCCAGGATTATTTGGAGATTCTTCATATACAATGTGCCTGCCCATTTCTTGAAGCAAATCATGCATTTCCAACCTATTATACTGATCTAGTGTTAGCAAAGATTTATCGATCAAAGTAATGATTCCACTCCCAATCTCGCTTCCAATTCCTACATAATAATCACATATTTTCAATATACGTGTTACTTTATCTTTGTTCTCTCCTTTGAAGAAACAGGCAATATCCAAAAAAATATTCTTCTCTGTTGGCGTTAAATGGCCATAACTTATTTTCAATGCCTCGACAATTTCAAAATGTGGACCATTCTTTATTTCTTTAATAGTACTATGCCAAAAATCAATATCTCTTCCATATAGGTAGGAGCCCAATATCTCAACTGCTAATGGAAGACCTTTTGTATATTCAACCACTTCTTTAGACAAATCTGAGTATCCTTCTTTGGGTTCAGGTTGTTTAAATGATTTCAAGCAAAAGAGGTGGTGTGCTTCTTCTTGGTCTAACCCTTCAACCTCATAAGTTCCATGCACTCCATGTCTATTTAACAAGTGCATATCTCTAGCTGTGATTACTATTCTACTTCCAGAGCCAAACCAATCTTGCTTCCAAGCCAAATTCTTCAATTGGATTTCTTGACTTACATCATCGAGAACAAGAAGAACCTTCTTATTGCATAAAGAGCTTTTAATTATCTTTCTCCCATCTTCTATATCATAAAAATTACTGCTACTAATATTTAGACGAGAAAGAAGATCTCTTTGCAAGTGAACAAAACCATTTATCTCGGACAACTCTCTAACATTCCTCACAAAGCAATGAACTTCGAACTCACCTTTGATGGCTTCATAGACTGCTCTAGCAATAGTTGTCTTCCCTATGCCGCTCATGCCCCATATGCCTACAAATCGAACATCATTTAACCCAATAACTATGAGCCTAGCTACTGCCTCCACCCTTGAAGCAATCCCAACATGGTTCTCTGTGCAAGATGGCAACTTTGGAATAAGTTTCTTATTTATGTGTTCAGCAATGCTTTCCACGAGTCTTGCCTCATCTCTGAAAAGGAAGAAGGGAGAAAAATCATACATCTAGTCCAACAAGAAACATTAGCAAAATAAAGCAATAAATTGAAGAGTGTTTAGCATGTTAATACATACATCACAAAATTTAAACTTCAAAAATCATTTTTCACATAACAATTATGCATTTTGACAATAAAATTAAGAAGATTAAAATAAATATAGGATTTGTTTAAAAAATTTAAATATAATTTTGGTTCTCCTAAACATTTGAGATCTATTATCCGCAAAAAGTAGGAAAAATAAATAATGCATATTTTTACTTAAATAAATTATAAGTAAATTGATAAATTTAAAAAATTAAACAAGGAGAAAGAAAAGATATGACTCAATGACTAGAATACAATTTATAGTAATAATATTAAATAGAAAAAAATGGATACAAATATGAGAAATTAAATCATAAACATTCAAGCATGGGTAATAAAAACTTTGACTTATTAATTAGAGAGACAAATTAATGAAAATGATTAGAAGGGGCATCTATATTGCTACTCCTTTAAGTCTATATATAGCATCTTATATATTCTTCGCTGATTTTCATTCAGTTTCTTTAAAATATTCTTATTCCTCATTTTTTATGACTCGCTTATTCGTCATTCTTAAATTATATTACGTGTCTATTGTGACTCTTAATTTAAACTTCTTGTTATAAAAATTTAATAGCTTAATAACCATGATCAATTTAGTTCTCTTAACCTAAATCTGAAAATGGGCCATGATATTTGCTTCATTTTCTCTCACTAGTGTCTGTGATTGATCCTTTGAAATCTATGTATAATATATAAAAATTGAAGCACAAGCTATGAGGTTGACATGCTCATCCATCTCCCTTCTCATGATGTCGCTATATCATCCTATTATGCAGGTTGTCATTCAACCATGTCAACTTTGGTGTCCCTTTAAATCACTAATATTAACACAATTAATTATATATACACTAAACTAATTATATACCCTTAACGCCTTACTCAAAATCATTGAAAAGTTAATATTTTCCAAATTTTAATTTCAATTATTCTTCAATAACCAACAAAAAAAAAACTACAGTTATTAAATATTTGTTCTAAACATTAAAAAAATGCTTTCACAAAAATATAAACCACCCACCAATATAGTTAATCAACTATTTAACATATTCTCTTCTATCCTTATCATCTTTTTATAGTCTTGCTATCCAGTATAACAAAAGTAAGTCTGTGAACTAACAAAATTACAACACTAAATAAATAAAAAATATCACATGAATTAACTTAGATGTACCATCAATATTATAAAAGCTTTGATGTCATTGCACACTTAGATTACAAATAAAGATGAACAATCACAACTTGAAAGAATTAGACTTCCACAAAGACTTTCACAAAAGTATCAACCTCCCACCAATAGTTAATCAACTATTTAACATATTTCCTTTTATTTTTATTATCTTTTTAATAGTCTCACTACCTAATATGACAAAAATAAGTTCATAGAACATCACAAATCAATAAATACAACACTAAATAAATAAGAAATATCTTATGAATTAACTTTGACATACCATCAATATAATAAAACCTTTGTTATTGCACACTTATATTCCAAATAATTAAAGATGAGCAATCACAACTAAAACAAACTACACTGCTGCAAAGATGTTTGTTCTAGACAATATCTTCGAACCCTAACCCCTCTTAAAAGAAATAAATAGGATCTGCCCTTCAAATAGAATTCACATCTTTGTTATTCCAAAATAACAAAATTAAAGAAAAGTAAATGGAAAGCATATAATTGCTTTCATATACAATAAACAAATTTTAGCTCTAACTTTTATTCCTAATATAATTTAGGGCCACATTACCAATAGTACTATCAACAAATGAAGAGATCAAAATTATATGAATGTCAAATGAATAAATAAATTCACAATCAAACACAAGACACGATATCTTGATATGAAAAGCACATTTATGAAGGAACAAGAAAGATATCTATGAAAATAAAGCACATATTATCATTAATTGAAGAGCCAATTTTAATTAGAAGTATCGGGAGAAACAATCCTAAACAAACATAACATATAACCAACCAAAAAATAATAATAATATAAGTGTAAAACAAGAGAAATGTGCAAAATTGGTGAAAACAAATAAGGCGTCAAAAGGACGAAATTCATTTGAATATCATATATGTATATAGTTTTACTAAGTTCAAAATAACCATAATGGACAAATATATATTTTTTATTTATATTACCAAACCAATACCTAATTTTAAATAGAGAATATTTTACTTTCATAACATAGTTGTTTGACTTCAAATCATTAGGATAACCTCTATTAAATCCTTTTTGTATGAGCCTAATTAATGTTAGGCATCTCTCATTTGTAAAAATAAAACATATATTCATTTTAGTGCACGGTCTAAATCTAGTTTATTTTAAAAGTTATAGATTAGCTTAAGGTGAAGTTATACATAAAAAACAGTAAAAATAAACAATTAGAAGCGGAAGATTTTACATATAGAAAAAAATTGAAAGCAGAAATAAAAGAGGAAGGAGAAGTATGTAATTTTTTTATTAAAAAAAAAGTTAAAACAGAGTTCGGTATATCCCTTTTAGGTTGAGAGAACCAATAGATGTTTTTTATGTTTACTAAATCTAGCAAACGAAGTTTTAATGAAATAAGGAGTTATAATAGACATTTAATTTGACTAAGAATTAGGAATAAGGGCATTTCAATTAGGAAATTTGAAAAAAAAAGTTTAAGTAAAAGTGGCAAAAGTAATTTCAATTTTATAAAATTTTAGATAATTAACAAAGAGTATAAATATTTTTTTTTTTTTGTTATCAAGTATCCTCCCATCAAAATCAACATTGTTCGAGTAATATCGGATACTTAAATGTAGGCAACTCTCGTAGTTAAAATTTGAACCATAGTCTCCTAGAGCTCGTTCCTACTCAACCAAAGCTAGGAGTGTAAATAAATTAATGATGAGGTTGTCTCACCATTACTTTTATTTTAATCTAATAATTTACTGAGTTCATTTCAAGAATGAATAAAGAGAATACCTGATAATTAACGGGAAAAAAAGACAACAGTAAATTCCAAGAATTAATGAAAATAGAGAATTTAATTCTCTATTCATCATAATTTACATTTTTAAATGTTTTCTGATGAAATGAAAAATGTATATTATTATTATTATTAATAATATTAACTAAAGAAAGAAAAATACTGTATATTGTAAGCGCAATCTTGTTACATATTTAATCTTCAGTTACATTACATATGAATTTTTAATCTCTAAATAATGACTGTGAGTTATACGACCTTATCATTTTGTATATATTTCAAAACTTTAAATTAGAAATTTAAGTAGATATGATTGTTTTATCAAATTTAAACCAGAGATTTAATTTTTCTGGCATAAAATATGAAAATAAATATTAACTTCTTCAACAATTACATAATTATCATCTAAGCCGTAAGCCTTAACTACCAAAATATTTTGATAATATTTTAATTTTAATTATCATTATTTTTTTTGGGCAAATTATGGATGATAATTACTTGTCAGCATTAAGGCTAGACTTACACTATGTGTAAATGAATGCTATATGGCACATAGATTGTACAACATAAATGGATCTCATGATAAATCAACTTACTGATCTTTGTAGTCCCAGCCAGCGTAACTCGCAACGTGTGTTAAGGCATCTCTCCATCTTTTAACCTTCTCACTATCTTGTCCGAATCTCTCTTCATGTTTTCTGAAAGCTTCCTCAAAGTCTCCTGTTTGATGCCTCACATCAGAAGGCTCCTCACCATAGAAGACTGGCACAATAGATAGGCCAAGGTTATTGCTGCACTCAACAATCTTTTGGAGCTCATCCAGACACCAAGTGGAGGAAGCATAGTTTGGCGAGAGAACAGTGATTGCAAACATAGATTCTTCAATCGCTTTCAAAAGTTCTAGTGAGATGACTTCACCTCTCTCAAGGTCTTGGTCATCCCTGAAAGTTGTGATTCCCTTCCTTTGCAGTGAAGCATACAAATGGTCAGTGAATCCTCTACGAGTGTCTTGTCCCCTAAAACTCAAGAACACATGATACGTCCACGAGCGTGGGGTTGCACGCGAAGCAGAGGAAGAAGAGGCTTCACCTACAGCAAATGCCATATATACGAACGTTTACTTAACAGCTTGTATTGTGCGGTGTACTTTGATGTCTGCGACTTCTAACAGTGCAGTATTTGTAGGGTTGTGAGTGGAGAGTATTAATGGTAAGGTGAAGAGTAAAAACCACGCGGAGAAAGAGAATACAGGAAGGTAAGTGGAAGCTTCCCACTGTGATACATGGCGAACCGGAAAGGGGTGGGGAATCTTAGCTGGCTTTGTTTTTATGAAATAAAGAAAGAAGGAAACAGGACAAAGACCCCCAAAGAAAAAAAAAAAAAAAAAAGTGTCTTACGAGAGATATGATAATTTAACAAATCGATCTGCGCAAGGAGTTTAAAAAAAACAAAAAGCAAAAAATAAAAATAAAAAATCTTCGCAGGAAAGATGGTGGAAGGTAAGTTCCAAACTTTCTTGTACTGCAGACACCGTCTGAATTTGATATTGCTTCTAAGTTTTCTACTTGTGTAGCATCTTCCTGGTCAACTTTATCAACATCTTGGAGGAAAGGGCGATGCTTTTGTCAAGGACCAACCGTATCAACTTTTATTGCATTGACATATTGTTCCAGTCTTGAACATCTTGCTTACATACCAAGCGGCACCGACACCTCACTATTTTCAATGAATGACAGCAATAACATTTCAATGCAAATTCAGTTTCACTCCAGTAATCTTCTTCAAGAATTCAGTTACAGAATTGATAAACGGACAAATAGAGGATATAAATGTGAGGATAGGAGGCTGAACCCGTTTGGATTGAATTTTTTTAGGAAAAAAATAATTTTTTTAAAAAAGTGCTTTTATATATTTTTAAGGGTGTTTGAATGCAATTTTTTTTTTAAAAAAAAGTACTCATAATAAAAATTTACTTCATCACTTTTCTTAAGTTAGCAATAACCAAATTTTTTTTTTTAGAAAAAAAGAGAGGCAAAAGTGATTTTTAATAAAATTGCCTTTCAAAAATATCATTTACCTTTATTAATAATTATTAATTACAATCTATATCCTCTTTTGTTGACTCTAATGATAATTACAAACATTATTACTTGATGTATTTCCTTCTATGTTGCAGGGAGCAAAGTGTCATAAGTTCTAGGTTTCGAGTTCCAGGTTCTGCCCTATCATAGGTAGGGAATCTTGCCGAATAACCGCGTTCTAGGTTCCAGATTCCATCCTACCATGGATATGGATGCTTGTTGAGTAGCCACTTTTCAGGTTCCAAGTTCTACCCTACCACAAGTAGGATGCTTGCCATGACCACGAATAGAGATTTCGTTACTATAGCATATGCTCCAGGTTCCATCATTGCTCAAGGAGCAAAGTGTCAGATCTTAAAAACAAGGAAATAAGCATGGAAAAGGAAAATATTTGATGAAGAGTTAGAATCTGGCCTGCCTATCTTGGAAAAGATCTCAAAGCAGATTTCAAGAAGCCAAATAAAGAAGGAAAGGAGCATATAAGTCAAGAGTATGCTATGGATCACATACAAAAATTAAGGAATATTCAATGGCTCTACAAATCAGCAAATAAAGAGGAAAGTACTAATGCAAGAAAGGAAGGCAAAATGAAGTTTCCATCCTTATGTGAAAGACCAAATCAAGGAAAATATGCCACATTTCTAAAGTAGCAATGGCATACCAACTATGCTTCAATAATGATATTTCAGCCTATATATGAAGACCCGCAGCAACTGTAAAATACAGAGAAGCAAAGAGAAGACAAGAGAAGAGAAGAAAAACCAGAGAGCTATCATTGTTCGTATCATACTACAATCAGTGTCATTTCTCTATACATCTTTATCTCAGTTTTGTATTGAAGCTCTATAAGAGTTGAGGTGTAGTTCTGTTAGTGAATAGTTAGTGAGAGTTTAGAGAGTAACTCAAGAACTAGATAGAATACCTTGAGAAACTCATTAGGAGAGTGAATCCTAGTTGTTGAAGAAAATGACTCTAAGAGTTTTGTGAGCTTAGAGAAACTCTTGTAAAAAACTACTTGGGGTGAACTTGGAGAGGCTACTATAAAGACTACTTATTATAGTGAAAAATCCCCCAAGTGGTGAAAACTGGATGTAGACTTCATATTGGAGATTGAACCAATACAAAAATCATTGGTGTAAGCTTCTCTCATCCCTCTCTCTTAGATTTTATATATATATATTACTATTATATTTTCTTTATATTAATTTGTGTTATATTTTTGAAATAACTAAAACGTAATATGCATTCTGTGCTTTTTATGATCTCTAAATTCATATCAAGTTTAGGAGATATCTCTCAAACAATGGATAGACATTATGTGAACTTTGCTGATAAGCTATTCAAGTGCACAGAAAAGTTTTAAAGAACCAAAGAACTAGATTGAAACCCCCCTTCTCAGGTCCTCTAGTACCATCATCCTCTTTTCATCCCTTATCAAACCCTGATTTTTCATCCATATTAACATTCACTCTCAGTTCCTCTCTCAATCAAAACTTCATTGCCATAACAACCTACACTTTTTATTCCCGGTAAAGCTTGTTCTTTATTCTAATATGAGTTTTCCTTTGCCTTTTTTTCTGTTTTTTAGTGCTACGTTATTTTGTTTTTCTTTTATTTTGAGAGTTCAATGTTTCCCAAAGCACATGCATTTTTTTTTTTTTTGTTCTCATAAAATTATTCCTGGAAATGAATTAAATGAGGATGAATGGTTGTGCCAGTAAAACAATAACGTAAGTTTGAACTCTTTTTACATTCTTTTAATTATATGTTAAAAGGGATGCAAATAAGGGCTCTTTTGATTGATAAGTTTTTATTTTTCTGTTTTGGATTTTTATTTTCGCAATGCCCTGTTTCCCTTCTAATGAGAGTTTGGTACTTAATTGTACGTTAAACATTGGGACTAGACCAAAAAATTAAAATAAAATAAAATAAAAGTGTTTTCAGAAGGGCATTATACTATTGACACACAAATGATCAATGTTAGCTTCTTTTTTCTTTGTTCTTTATGGGTTATCTTTTGACAAAATTTTACAATTTCTAGAGGCATGCCATGCGTTAGTTTTTCCAAGCAAATCTGTTATGCATAAATCGTATATGCTTAAAGGCATGTAAATAATGTTCATATATGCATATGGTTAGTTATAAATGCAGGACACATATCGGTTTGAATTTTGAGTGAGGGGGGGGGGTCTGGGCATTTGGTTGTAAGGCTAATGGAGAAGGCTGTTTCACGATTCTAGGATAAGATTGACGGGTGGGTCTGGTTTATTATAATAAAGGTTTGTGTATTGTAATTCTACATTTAGGCTTAGTTATATCAGTTTTTATTTATGACCGTTGTTTCATAATTTGGCAATATTTTGAGAATGTCTCTAAAACTAATTTCTTAAAAAGCCTGAGAAGAAAATCCAATTGAAAGGCCTGAGCCAGAAAAAGCCAAACAGAATAAGTTCACTACTGAGGTTTTCTTAACTACATGTGTTGAGGAAATTAGGCCTCATACTCACTTTAATAAAAAGGGCTGAAAGAATATAATTGCCAAGTTTAATAAAAATACGGGTCATAATATGACAAAAACAACTAAAAAATAGATGGGATTTTCTAAAAAATTATTTTAGTTTAAGAAAAAACTTATTGAGAATCACACTCGTTTAAGATGGGATTCAATGAAAAGGCCATAGAAGCACCTCCTAAAATATGTACATTTTTTAAATTTCATTTTAGAGCAGCAATTTTCATTTTTAACTAAGGCATACTATTTAAAATTAAAACAATAAATTTAGATATTATTTTCATATATTTTAGTATAAAGAGTATTAAGACGATTTAGTTGTTAAATGAGCATCATATTGTTATTTAATTATATTTTATTACGTACATAATTGTGAGTAATATAATTATAATTATAAGAGTAAAATTATTGTTGTGAACGTCAAAATGTAATTGAATAATTATATATTTTTCTAGCATCTATGCATTGGTTCTTTTCCCTAAATTGAATCTTTGTTGATTTTATCTTTTAACACTTAGAGATGTGGAGTGCAAGGATAAGTTCTTAATTTAAAAACACTTTTTATTCAAACATTTTTAAAAAAGTGCTTATAAATGTCTTTTTGGTAATTTGATTATAGAAAAAAATGTACTTTTATTTACTTTTATCCAAATGAATTTATAAGTATTTTTCATAAAAAAATTCTCAAATAATCCATTCAAATGCAAAAAAAAAAGAAAAAAATAAATAAAAAATAAAAAAAGAAAAATCCTAAAAGATAAAACTCCACTAAAAAAAAAAAGTTTAGCAAAAAAATATAAATTTTTTTTTAAAGTTTATCCAAACGCGCGTGTAATGTCCTAGTGCTAATAAACATCTTACCCCTAGGCCCAAACAAATAACACTTTACTCATGCGGATCAGCATAATTTACTAAATGGAAGCACAAACCAAATCCCACCCATTCATCTAGAGGGCAATCATTAGGGACAGGTGCTTTTGCCCAGGAAACACATTTTCGGGGGACAAACCATGATGGAATTTCACAACCTATGATAAGCATGTCAAATCTTGTACTAGGAAGACAATTTCCCCGTAATACAATTGCAGTGTTGAATAAGTAACAAGAATGGGAGATTATGCCATACCCTCCTCCAGCACATACACATCAAATTCTTTTTGTACTGAGAGAATAATACACCCAAAGGCTTGAATTTTATTATAAAGTTAATCTTAAAGCACAGATTTATTTGTGTCGCATTTATGTTTTGATTGACATGTTGTAGTACTCTGAAGAATTCTGTATTTGCTGGACAAAGCTAGGATACATACGTACCTCCATAATACTCATTAGTTCTTGAAGCAAGGGTGACGGTATAGGTAGCGCAAAAAGACTGCATGGCTTTGAGGGATTGAATTTGGAAGTTTCCAGTGAATCACAAATGCTTGCATCTGATTTGTATTATACTCGATGGAAGCTCTGGCAACAATTGAAGCTTTTTGCATGAATTCAGTTGAAGAAATTATAGCTTCGGAAGTTTAAATAATAAATATGCTGCTAGGTAAGCTAACAAAATTGTTGCTAGTTAGATCCATAGAATTCAGTGATAAGTGACAAAACTAATAGCGTGATTTATTCATCAGACAAATTGTAGTAACGTACATTTATACAACCTAAAGAGTGTAGACTTGAGACAGTTAGTGGCAGCTTGAATCCAACGGGAGGTCGTGGACTCCCAAATACCCAATTGAAGGGAAGAGAGAAATTCACTGACTTGGACGTTAGCCTTTTGCACCCAAGACCCAACAAATGATAATACTTTAAGATTATCTAGATAGAAGACATTGAAGTAGTTTTCCATTGCAATTTCATTAGCATGAAGTTCCTTCAAACACTTGATTTCTTTTAATCCTTCTGGAAATCTACAGAGCTTTGAGCAACCAGAAATATCCAGGATTCTAAGGGAATGCAATCCATGAATAGTGTCTGAAAGGCAAACAAGACTTTTGCAATCCTTTAAGTTCAAAAAAGCAAGCCCAGCTAGGCATCGAAGAGAGGAGAGTAGTTTTCTTATGACCATTCCCTTTAAAGAAAGCATCCATAAATTAATGTTCCATACTTTCCCCAAACTCTGGAAGTATTTTGAATTTAGAGCAACTGACAAGAATTAACTCCTTTAGGGAACTCATATCCAGTTTTCCTGGAAGAGTTTTAAAACTTATGCAGTCTTTTGAATTCAATAGACCAACTTTCTCGTGGTGCACAAGGGATGGATGAACCTCGGTTAGGATTGCACAGATTTTAAGAACCAATTTTTCAAGATTTGGAAACCCAAAAAAATCAGATGGTCGTTTTAGGTTCTTGGAAAGACTCGTATTCAGGTACTTTAGCATTTCTAGTAACTGATCAAAATTGTAAAATGTGAAAATGTTATTAGCTTTAAGATCATTGCAATAAAATTTAATAGAGCTCTTGGTGAATGGGTCCTACCTTTCTTCCTTGCCAAGGTTGAAGGTTGTTCAATTTCGCTATGAAATAATTTGATGTCAACAAATTCATTCAGTACAGTTGACATTTAAGTGGCAAAAATTTCACAGGACATCCTGTTTGGTGAAGAACTTTTAGTGAGCTAGGATGGGAGCTAAGGCCGAGGGTATGTTGCACGCCACATTAACTGAGAAGTTTTAGCTGACTTGTCTTTGAGAAGGCTTGAGTGCTCCAGCTTGCTGCATATGGCTGAAGTAAATTCATAACTATACGGTTAATTGATGTAGCTCCCTATAAAAATGACAAATAACACGGTCGCACACAGTGAGGTAAAACACAAACTCAAGGAAACATCAACTTTCTATCTTAAATACAGTTGAAGTATACAGAAAAATATATTATATTCTATTGTACAGGGATTCCTCTTCTTATAGAGTGAATTACATTAATTGATTGATTATAAAATAGGAAATCAATATCCTATGAAATAAAGAAAGAATATATGAGAATAAGAAACTACCAAAAATAGACTAACCAAAAAACAGAAACAAAATAGCTATACAATCAACTCTATTTATAGAAATAGAATCATAGAGTATCAAATAGAGTTTTAATACTCCTTTGATACCCTAACGACACTCTCCCTCAAACTGGCTTGAAGATATCTTCCATAGACAGCTTGCTGGTTCTGTTGTCAAAAGATTTCTTAGGTAGTCATTTGGTTAGGATGTCTGCTAATTGTTCTACAGTAGGAACATAAGTGATGCAGATCTGTCCCCTTTCTATTTTCTCCTTGGTGAAGTGTTTGTCCACTTCTACATGCTTAGTCCTATCATGTAAAATTGGATTGTGTGCAATGGAGATTCCAGACTTGTTGTCACAATACAACTTTATAGGTGAAGAATTGAAAACCTTCAATTCTTGTAGAAGCTTTTCCACCCATAATAGCTCACAAATTCCGTAAGCTACTGCTCTAAATTCAACTTTTGCACTACTCCTTGCTACAATACTTTGTTTTTTACTTCTCCAGCTAACCAAATTTCCTCCAACAAAAGTGCAATAACCTGATGTTGATCTTCGGTCAGTTATACTTCCAGCCCAATATGCATCAGTGTAGTTTTCTACCTGAAGGTGTCCATGGTTTTTATAGAGTAGTCCTTTTCCAGGTGATCCCTTCAAGTATCTTAGGATCATAAAAACTGTTTCCACCTGGTCGGGTCTCAGTGGATGCATAAACTGGCTTACCATGCTTACAACAAATGCTATTTCTGGACGTGTATGAGATAGATATATCAACCTTCCCACCAGCCACTGATACCTTCTCTTGTCCACCATTTCTTCAAGTTCAGCTAATTTTATGTTGGATTCCATGGGTGTTTCAGTAGCTTTGCATCCAAGTAATCCTATTTCTTTTAGAAGATCCAGAATATACTTTCGTTGGTTCATAAAAATGCCTTCCTTAGACCTTGCAAATTCAATTCCAAGGAAGTATTTTAACGGTCCAAGTCCCTTGATTTCAAAAACTTGGGCAAGTTTCTCCTTCAAATTTTTGAGCTACACACTATCATCACTTGTCAAGATAATATCATCCACATATACAATCAAGATAGCAATTTTGTTATTTTCTGAATGTTTATAGAACATCGTGTGGTCAGCTTAGCTTTGGATATAACTGAGTACCTTTACCTCGGTTCCAAATGGCTCAAACCATGCTCTCAGAGATTGCTTCAGCCCATATAGAGACTTCTTTAGTCTACACACTTTATTTCTTCCAAGTTCTTCCTCAAAACCAAGGGGAAGACTCATAAATACTTCCTCTTCTAGCTCTCTCTTCAAGAAAGCATTCTTTACATCTAATTGATGTAAAGGCCATTTGAAATTGGCAGCAAGGGATAGGAGAACCCTTATGGAGTTAAATTTAGCAACTGGAGCAAAAATCTCTTGATAATCTACTCCATAAGGTTGAGTGAACCCCTTTGCTTTCAATCTAGTCTTGTACCTTTCTACACTTCCATCAGCCTTGTATTTAATGTTGAATACCCACTTACAACCCACCTACTTTTTATCATGTGGTAAATTTACAATCTCCCAAGTTCTATTCTTCCTAAGTGCATTCAACTCATCTAAGACTGCTAACTTCCAATTGGGATCATCTAATGCTTCCTCAATGTTTCTAGGCACAAACAGATTTGTAATTTTAGAGGTAAAGGCTCGGTGATTTTGGGAGAGGTTTTGGTAGGAAACATATTTGGAAATGGGATGATTTGGGCTGATTTTGGGTGATTTTTGGGTGCAAGTTTTGGTTCCTTTCCTGATTGCTATGGGCAGATCAGTATTAGAAGTAGGAATTTCAGTGTTACATGAAAATTCTTGTGGTATTTCTGCTAAATTGCCTTCTAGGATTTCTGGTTGGCTTGATGCAAAGATGATGGGCTGATCTCTGCTCTTTTTTGTATATTTTCTAGTATAAACACGAAGCTCCTGTTTTGATTGTGGTATTGCTTTCCCTGTTTGGGCTCCATCTAAGTTTGACATAAGGTTTCCTTTATCAATTTTAGGACTTGTTTTCACATGTTCATTTGTTTGGTCAGTTAAAACTGTATCCTCAATGTACAAAACAGGAGTGGGCAATGGTTCATTTAAAAAATTGTCTTTACCCACATTCTCCCCCTGAAGAGAATTTTTTTGAAAAAAAGGTTGATGTTCCAAGAAGGTAACATCCATGCTAACATGAAACTTCTTTGTGCTAGGATTAAAACATCTACAACCTTTTTTGGTTAAAGAATATCCAACAAAAATGCATTTTTCTGCCCTTGGATCTAGTTTAGATTGAGAGGTAGGAAAAGTGTGCATAAAAACGGTACATCCAAACACTTTTAAAGGTACATTAGTATGTAATCGACATGCTGGAAAAAATGTTTTGAAAGTGTCCAAAAGTATGTGATAATTTAACACACGAGTGATTATTCTATTTATGAGATATACCACTATTATGACAGCATTCTCCCACAAATATTTTAGGACATTACTTTCAAACATAATGGCACGGGCTACTTCAAGGAGATTTTTATTTTTTTTCTTTCAGCAGTGCCATTCTGTTGAGGAGTATTTGGGCATATTAATTGATACTTAATACCTTTATTTTGGAGGAACTCATTGAGAGTTTTATTAAATATTCAGTGCCATTGTCACTTCTTAAAATGCATATTTTTGTGTCAAATTGTATTTCTACCATTTGTGAAAAACATTTGAATATATTGGGAACTTCAGATTTTTCATGCATAAGATAGATCGAACACAACCGAATGTGATCATCTATAAAGGTTACAAACCATCTTTTTTCAAATTGGGTTGTAATTTTTTATGGACCCCATACATTACTATGGATTAGATGAAAGGATTTAGATGCATGATAAGGTTGAGATGAATAAGGAACTCTATGACTTTTAGCAAGAACACAGCTTTTACATTCAAAAGAAGAATAATCAACATTTTTAAAGAAACTTGGAAACAAATGCCTAAGATATTGAAAATTAGGATGCCCTAGTCTATTGTGCCAAAGTATTATTTGGTCCCTTACAGGGGTAGAACTTATACTACTAAGACCTTGAGCTATTTTATTCTTAGAAGTATACTCAAAATAATAGAGTCTATCCATCATCTTAGCACTGCCAATCATCTTCCCCGAAGTCCGATCCTGAAAAATACAATGAGTGTCAAAGAACTTCACATTGCAATTGGAATCGTTGCAGATTTTACTAATAGACAAAAGGTTGCAGGAAAGTTTTGGTATATGTAAAACATTTTCCAAGTCAATGTGGTTGGATAAAGTAATTCTACCTTTTCTGGCAATTGATGAAAAACTACCATCTGCAATGCTGATTTTTTCATTTCCAGAACACAGAGAGTAAGTTTTAAATAAAGAAGAAAGGCTGGTCATATGGTCAGAAGCATCTAAATCAATGATCCAATGTGCACACATATTTGAGGTGCAGTTAAGAGAGCTAGAGGTACTAAAATTACCTGTTTGTGCCAAAGAACCACTAGGAGTACTAGATAAAGAATTCGATTTTAACAACCTCATGAGCTGCTCCACTTGTTCCTTGCTCAAAGAAGTCTTTTCTGCTTCATGAGTTGTAGGGTAAGGTCTAGATGCTTTAGGACCAGATTTGCTACCCTTTAGATGTGCTAGTCTCCCATGTATTTTCCAGCATGTTTCTCTGGTGTGACATGGTTTATTGCAATGATCACACCAGAGATTGGAGGAGTTCTTCTAGTTGGTTAAACTCTTAAGGGCAACTGTTTCTACAACAAGCGCATTAGTCTCAGGAGAAGTTGAATCAGCTTTGGTCTTCCCCATCATCACACTTCTACGAGTTTCCTCCCTCCTAACTTCCGCAAAGACCTCACCTAGTGAAGGTAAGGTTGCTCTCCTAATAATTCTACCACAAACTTCATCTAGCTCTTCATTAAGACCCGCAAGAAACTAAAATATTCTTCCTTCTTCCACTATTTGTTGATGGTGTTTGGCATCCTCAGCTGACTTCCACTTGTAAGTGTTGAACAGATCAAGATCTTGCTATACCTGCTTTAGGGAGTGAAAATATCTTCTCACGTTGTCACCCCCTTGCCGAATTTCTCTAGCTTGTAAGGTGAGTTCATAAATCTGAGATTTATTTCCAAGATCAAAATACATCTTTGTGACACTATCTCACAATTCTTTAGCTGTAGAATGGCACATGTAGTTGTGCTGATGTCTTCATCCATGAAGTTCACCAACCATGTCATCACCATGTAGTTTTTAGCATGTCTCTAGTTGTGATTATTATTCTGCTTACCCAACCAAAACTTCTCAGCCAAATTCTCCATTTACTTTGCCTCAGTTATATCATCAAGAAAAATAAGAACCTTCTTATTGCATAAAGAGGTTTTTATTTTTTTTCCCCATCTTGTATATCGTGAAAATCACAGTTACTTATATTTAGACAAGAAAGAAGACTTCTTTGTAAGCGAACAAAACCAGTTGTCTCATACAACTCTCTAACATTCCTCATAAAAGCAACTAAATTTGAATTCATCTTGGATGGGTTCATAGATTGCTCTATCTTACCTATGCCACCCATACTTCATATGCCTACAAGGCGAACATCATTCAAACGAGCACCTATGAGTTTAGTTACTTCCTCCACCCTTGAAGCAGCCCCAACACACTTCTTCATGCAAGATGGAAACTTTGAAATCAACTTTTTATATATGTGATCGGCAATGCTTTCCATGAGTCTTACCCCATGTCTGAAAAGGGGGAAGAAAAAAAAAATCATACATCCGATATCCAGCAAGAAGCACCAGCAAAAGAAAGTAACAAATTGAGAAACATGATTTTTTTTTTCCTGTGCAAATTCAAAGCAAAACGTGACACATGAACATAAATATGAACATCACGAATTAATTATATCTTTATCAAGGTTTAGGGTTTAGGGTAACCATTTAAAAAAAGAATCGTTGTGTTAAAATATTTTGTTTCAAAGTTTTTTACTATTTATGTTTTTAGTTATGTATTATGCTTATGTTATTATTGTATTATTGTACTGTTGTTAGCCAGAATATAAAATCTAAAAAGTAAATAAATTATTGAAATGAAAATAAAGAAAATATGTGTTAGCTATATCAAATTATTGAAGATATAAGAATTTTTTAAAATATTTACCTACACCAAAAAATGATATTAGTATTTTTGGAAGTAGTAAAAATCCATTTTATGGTTGAGAATTGTGTTAATGATTTTTTTATAACTGTTACATGAGCTTATTGAATAGTATTTTTTGCATATTAATTAATATATTACGAAAATTAAACCTCAAAAATCATTTTTCACATAATAATGCATTTTGACAATGAAATTAAGACGATTAAAAGTACAGGATTCTTTTTTTAATATATATATATATATATATATATATATATATATTACCTTTGGGAACTATTATCCGCAAAAATTGAAAAAATAAGTAAAGCATATTTTTAATTAAATAAATTATAAATAAATTGATGAACTGAAAAACAAAACAAAGAGCAAGAGAAGATGTGACTATATGACTAAGAAAACAATTTATACATCGAAATAAAGTTAAATAGAAAAATAGATAAAAATTATGAGAAATGAAATGATAAATAATCAAATATGGATAATAAAAACTTTTGACTTATTAATTTTAAGACATAGATTAACGAATGTTATCATAAGGGTCATCTACAATATTGCTGCTCCTTTGAGTATATATATTGCATCTTATAGTTCTTAGCTAATTTTTATTTAGTCTATTTAAAATATCCTTATTCCTCCTTCTTAAATTTTATTATGTCTCTATTAGTAAAGCCACTAGAAGTGGATTAGTGCAAAAGGATTTAGGTAATTTGTAAAGGTTGTACTTCAATTTCACTTCCACTGATATACCAAAAATATTATGTTTCTTCTGTCACTCTTAATTTATACTTATTATTATAAAAGTTTTATAAATAAATAACCATAATTAATTTAGTTCTCTTAACCTAAATAGGAAATGGGCCAATATATCTTCTTAAATTTCTCCCACTGATGTCTCTAATTGATCCTTTGAATTTTATTTTAAAATTTATGGATTAGGTTAAGGTGAAGTTAAACCTACTAAACAGTAAAAATAAATAGTTAGAAGCAGAAGATTTTATATATAGAAAAATTAGAAGCAAAAATAAAAGTGCAAGAAAAACTACGCAAAATTAGGAAAAAAGGGGGGGGGGGTAAAACAGCGTTTAGTGTAGCACATTTCCTATTATATCACTTAAATGGGTTGTTTTGATTCAAATTTAAGTGAAAAATAAATTTGAACCAATTAAATTTAATTGTGCTGTTTTGATTTAGCTTTTAAATTTTTTTCCCCAATAAATCCAAAAACTAATCCAATTATAATTGGATTTGTTTGGTTCGGGTCATTGGATTGAGCTAAAAAATAAAGAATTATATTTTTTAAAAAAAATTTATTCTTATAACAGCTAATAATGATGTAAAATTTTGTTGTGATATTATTAATAATGATGTAAATAGATAAATTTCTTAAATAAATATTAACAAAGAAGAAAAAAGTGACTCTATTAATAAAAACTAAAGTGTAAAATTCTGAAAGATTAGAAATAAATAAAAGAATGGTTGATTTGGTAATCAAATTAAAAAATTATAAATTCAAATTCAAACCACTAATAACTGATTTGGTTTAATTTGGTTTAGTTTCACTTTAAAATGAACGAATTGCCTGAGTCAATTCAAATTATTTTGATAATTTGGTTTAGATCCTCGGGTCATTGAACAAATTCGATATAATTACATATAATTAAATTATCTTTTAAGCAAGAAGAGTAAGCATTCTCGAGAACAAGTCAACTATAATTTAATTAATGAGACCATAGTTATCATATCGTGTATCAATTTTTTAAATTTTCATATATCGTAGTATAACGCAGCAAGTTTCGTAAGATAGTTTGTTATATATAATATATATTATTATAATATATACCTGTTTATAATTATAAACTAAAGGCATAAAAAAATCATAAATTGAGTTGTGATTTGTAATTGCGAGATTTCTTAGTCTTTAGTAGTTTTTAATAATTCTCTGTGTGAATCTTATATTTTCTGTTTTATCTAATATGATATTTCAGTTTTTTTTCAGTTTTTTTATTTAAATAAGGTATTTTGCTTGAGTATTAAATTCTTTAAATTTTAAAAGTATATCTTATTCAAATATAGTAGATTAGTTACTATTTAAAATTATCGGAGATACATTTAACTATATTGAGATCATAGATATTGTTAGGATACTACATATACAATTGACATATTTACTCGTATTAAAATATGATCTAAGATAATATCAAAATTTTAAATTTAGGATAAAAGATACGAATCATATATCGGAAGATATTAACGGCTATGAATGAGACAACTTACTGAATATTCTTCAATCCCAACCAGAGTAACTCGCAACTTGCGTCAAAGCATCTCTCCATCTTTTAACCTTCTCATTCTCACCGTCTTGTCGAAATCTCTCCTGATGTTGCTTCTTCGAAGCTTCCTTTTTGATGCCTTACGTTGGAAGGCTCCACACAATAGAAGATTGGCACCACAGATAGCCCCAGATTGTGCTTGCACTCAACAATCTTGTGGAGCTCATCCAAACACCAAGTGGAGGAAGCATAGTTTGGCAAGAACAATAATTGCAAACGTGGACTCTTCTATTGCATTCAAAAGCTCTATTGAGTTTACGTCTCCTCGCTCAATGTCTTTGTTATCTCCGAAAGTCGTGACTCCCTTCCTTTCCAGAAAGGCACCCAGGTGATCCATAAATCCTTTGCGAGTGCCTAGTCCCCTAAAACTCAAGAACACATGATAGGTCCATGGTCGTGGCGGTGGCATTGAACCAGAAGGAGGTGAGGAAGAAGTGACTCCACCGACAACTACCGATGCCATATCTTCAACTGTATCAAGAACACGCATAACAACTTGTATAATGTGGTGTGTACTTTGCTGCCTGCTGCTTCTAGTGGTGCGGTGTTTGCGGAGTTCTAGTTGGAAAGTATTAGTAAGGTGGAGAGTGTGAACACGGGAAAGTGAGTGGAAGCTGGCTGGGTAGCTTACTTGGACAAAGGAGGAGAGAAACAGGGAAATGAAGGCTATTTTCATCATGATATGTGGCCTACACTACAGGAAAAAGGGTGGGGAATCTTAGTTCTTTTGTAGGAAAGACCGAAAGAGTGTCGAAGCATTAAAAGGATACTTCAATAAACAAAGCTCCGTAAAAATGTTACAATTTCTTATAAATTTAAAGCTAATAAACTTAAGCAAAATAAATAAATAAAAAGAACTAAGAAGTTTATGTAGAAAGCTGCTTCATCATTGCGGGGAGAAAACGTGTTTGTGGACCCTGGAGATTTTTCGTTAGACACGAAAACGCTGGAAGTTAATGAAGGTGCATGAATGTTGATCGATGCCTATTTGACAATGGCAACAGCTATGCTTTTCTTTCTTTCTTTCTTTCTTTTTTTTCTTTTCCTCTCGCAAGATATAGTAATTTACACTTTCACTACTTCAGGTCTTTGTTAACAAACAAGAGATGAGTTGAAGAAGATCACGATATGATTTTGCTACCATCAACAAAAGCAAGGGATATAATGATTTGAAGAACAAAAGATGGTCCTATATGTCCTTTGTCATTCCCATTTTAGTAATGCCCTTTTTCTTTTCCTTTTTGCTAATCAAAATAATAGTTTCAATATTAATTTTAATTATCAATTATAGTTTTATGTAAATTTATTATTGTTAATTTAATTCACATTTAATTTAATTTAAAAATTACTACTAATATAATTTTTCAATTTTTATATAGCCACTACATATTATAGGCTCTTATAAATAACTTATTTAATATAATACAATAATTACATAAACAATTAATATAAGAGTGAATATTTTAGAAAAAAATAAGAAGTAAAAATAAATAACAATAAATATTTAGTAAATTTTAATGTATAATATACTTGCTGGTGTTTTACCCTCCAATGGTTATACAATTTTTTAAAAAAAATTCAGAAATAAACTTATGATATTAAAAATTATTGTCCAAAAGTGATTGATTACACTGAAAACGAATTACAACTTTAACTAAATTTTATCTAGAATATAAGGTTTAAATCTCGAAGTTATCATTTTGGAAAGTGTTTTCCCTAACTGACAACTTTGGCCCAAAAAATTGCATGCTAAATTCCTAAGATCAAAAAAAAAAAAATATTTGGATAATTTGTTGCATTAAATTAGTTATATATTTAATTAATTATGTATTACCATTACTACAATTGAGAGGCACATATGTGTTTGTCAATGGCAATAAATCCATATGTTAGTTAGATAATTATTTTATCAAGTATTATTTTAAAACATAATTCAATACTTTGATATAAATAATTATCTTAAACAAATTAATTATCAATACATGTAATATGTATTGATGATATAAAAATTGAAAAAATGAGATAAATATTAAATATTTTTAAATGATTAAATTAATTTTTATTTTAACCAATATTAATAAATTAAGATAAAATTATGATAAATAATGAATAATTACTATTATACTATTATTTTGATCAAAAATACATAAGAAGGGTACTTTAGAGAAATAAAATAAAAACAACTAAAATGAGTGATAATAGATATATAGGAGCGGCAATAACTACTTTTGGGTAAATATGGTCACTTTTAATTACTTTATTTTGTTTGTCATTCTTTTATTTTTGGGTTTGGGGTTTTTTGGGTGAGTTTTTTGTTTTTTGTTATTTTTGGGGGGGGGGGGGGGTGGGAGGAGTGTTGAGAAAGTTAAAAATTATGGCCATGCCGTTTTAAAAGTGACTTACTTACATTGATAAGTTGACTACTTGCAAAGCATCCCAAAAAAAAAAAAGAAAAATAAGATATCAAAACTTAAGCCGACATTATTCACGGTCATGTTTTCTGATTAGTGATTACAACAGGGCCACGCCACAGCAGAAATAAGTCTTTTAGATCACTAAGCTAAGTACCCGTGTGACAGCACACCGTAGAAGAAAAAGGCCTTCCAACTCAAAATGCATTCCGCTAAACCACATCTTAACTCTAGCACCTTAAAACAGAACATAGCAGTGTATAAAAAATAAAGGAGCAAATCCATGATATTCTCACTTGACAAGAATCAAGTTGCATAACAATAAATTCCACTTTGAATGCTGCCAGGAGCCTAACTAATATATACAGATGGATCTATTCATGCTGCTAACAGAAAGCATATTACAAGAACTGTCTTCATAAGTGCGAAGAATAGTGAATCATCAGACATATGAACATGCTTCCGTACAAATATTTCTAACCTCTGTCTACACCAACTATTCCAGATTCATTGGACTAGCATCAACAAAATGATATGTAGTGAAGATCATGGTAAACCAGTACCTCAACGAGGTTTGGTTGTCCCTACAATCAAATCCAAAGGAAAATGATGCATAGTCCATTATTCCTTAAGTGTGAGATGACCGCCAGGGCTTTCATGCCAGCCGGGGTGAAACTCACTCAAGCATATTACTTCAGCAGGAAACAATGTGTACCACAGTGCAGGTGTGATATCTATAGCCACTTTTATTTATTTTCCACATTTGCAACTGATGAAAGTTTCTCTTCCAACAAATCTTGATATTCAGCAGGTGCTGGCGAGACTATAACTGTAGTGGACAGATAGCAGGAAGCAATCACATAGTTTGTTCATAAGTATGCATACTGATATGATTATAATTTTTATCAGGAAAACTAAAACATACATGAAGCCTGGTGCCGTACGCTTTCCACAGTCAAACATCATGACAGAATTACTCAGAAAGAACCTGTAAAATTTCACCAGAAGAATATATTGGTCAACAAAGTGAACTCTTTTTGAAACGGCAAAAGATCCAATGATGACAAAAATATGTGTAATGCTATCCCTTTGAAACATTTAGCTACCTCTTTAAAAGCAAAATTGGAAAAGGAAAGTGAAAAAAACAGTGTCCTTCAGCTCAAGCATAGGTGTCTACAATCGTATTTTACTCCAACTGTTATAGTACTAACCCTTTTTTCCCCGAGAAGCTGGCTTCAATTACTCAAAATTAAATTATGACTCTCAAGAGAAAGAAAGCAGTATCAAACAGAGGAAATCCAGTGCTGCATTCTTTTCATGTAATACGAAAAAGCATACATACTGAACAGTTATTTGTATATGCTTTTCTCTTGGAAGAATTTGACAAAAAAATATATATATTCTTATAAAATTTCAGTCAGTGACATTTTTTCAGAAAGTGATAGTCCAAATCAAATAAAGTTGTAGAATACTTTTGAACTTAATTACATATTTCATCAAGGCAGACACCATTTTACAGCATTAATGCTAACTTTAATCGAGGACCAAAAAGAAAATGCCGGGAGTTTCGCCTTTAGTTTTCCCATTAACATCCAAACCATGTTATTTGCTAAGAATTATGTACCAAGAAAGAGAGGATGAAAGGGTGTACTACACTAACATTCGCTTGACCAAGAATGAATTAGAAATAGGTGTATTCGATTAGTGTCTTGCATTATCTTATCTCGTAAATCATCGTATTATTTAGGGTTCTGTTTTCTCTCTCGTTCTTTCTTTCATATCTTTTCCATATTACTTCACTATTGTTGATGAAATCATGTTGCTACACAATTAACCCAAACATACCTCAGAATCTCTTAAGCAAGTAGCCATGACAACTGTCCATTCTTTGAACTTGACGGAGTACGTATGAGCCTGGAGAAAATCAGCATCCAATCGGTTATGTAATGTTCCGATTTGAAGCTGATAACACATAATAGTGTTCATTAATGAGGGAGAAACAAACGAAGAGAAGTAAAAATATTAGAATAAATCTAGACGAGCTTCTGCCAAATGATCAAAAGACTATGCATCATTGCAGTATTCAATTTCGCTTCAGCAGTGAATATTAGTGTTACCTCTTCTAAGAACTTGATCATATTCAGGGTTTGGATCATGTTATGAAGAAAAATCACTTTTTGGAAAATGCATGAGATTTCTTTTTTCTTCTTGTTATTTGGAAAAGAAATTACACCATTAGGTATACTCCCATATCATGAGACATTTGCCTGATCGCATTTGTTAGGTTGCACCAGAAAAGTTGCCTCTTTAGTCAACTAAAGTCTAAAAATTACAACCAAATGGTGCGTACATACTAGGCTACCCAAATAGTTTGTGATATCACCACAAAGTGTGTACAATTGAGGCTTGAGCAAAATAAAACACAAAGGGAAGCTAGACTATCATATTAGACATTTTATGTATCATTTAACAGCTCCTGTTGAAAGAGAGGCTCAAAATGGGTAAAGCAGTACTAGGTCACTGCAATTTAAAACCAATGAAGTACATAGTATGGTCGGCACAGAAGCCTTGTGTTCCAAATGTCAAAATGTTAAACCTTTTGTTTTATTAGGTCAAAGCCCTAAGGTATCTAGCCAAGCACTCCCAATATTCATTTAAAAAATTAAACACTTGAACCAGAATAAAATTATCTAAGGGGATTACAGCAGTCAACCAGTAAGATCTTCTTAACGCTAAGTCAAACTGAGTGCCTTTTACAAATTCAACAAGCTTGAAGAGCTCTTTCCCAGACATCAGGAAACTAGCATGGTTTTCTAAAATATTCTTTAATGAGAGCACTTTGGTCCTTGAATGAGGAGTTGTTCAAATGAAAGTTAGTGGTTATATAGTAAGGTTGGTAACTCTGATGCTTGGGCAATAGAAAACCAATTTACTAAAGTTTACATCAACCTTCTATCCATTGACTGCTTCTTCATGTTCACTAAAATGAGAAAGAAAACAGCCAAAAAATCTTGGAGACAATTTATCTGATTGGGTTGATACTTGGTAAAATTTCCTACCAGATCTTAAGCAAGAACATAGATAAGACCCAAAAAAATATTGTTAGAAGGAAAAAAAAAAAAAAAACATTGATCTAATGAAACAATAACTGAAAAGGACAATATGATTTCAAAACAATACTAGCACCCCAGCAAGGTCATACAAATATTCACCAAGTGTGGCCTGCATAAGGTTGACAGTTCACATCATTGATGTGACTTAAGTAAAAAAAAATTCACAGAAAATAAAATAAGATGATTGAAGCAATCAAGTTCAAACTGGTAATATCTGTAAAGCACAGTAATAACTGTCGAGAGAATCCTCAAGCAAAGCAATCACCTGTTATATTTTGGATAAAATGAATTTGATCATATCATATCATATTATATATATGTTGCTATGAGGTTATAGCCAATTGCTAAATCTTGATTAGCTGAGAATTCACATTTTGTGTCCATTTGTTTTAGCTATTGATTTTGCTCATACAATAGTCAAAGGTATATAAAAGGTTAAAGTCCAACCTCTGCATCTAGCCACTAGGAGCTGGTGGTCTCAGCTATCCTGGGTGGAGTGAGTAGCACTAGACCAATCTGTTACTCCATAAAAGAAGTCTGTTACTCCAGTAGAGAAGCCAAAGCATATTAAGCAGCACTAACTAATGCGTGCATTGCATCAGCCAGAGTATTTTTATTTTGTTATAACTATTTGTATTTTTTGCATGTTATTGTTAGTTTGTTAGGAGACTTTACTTAGCTACAGACACAAGTATAGTTAGTACAGTTCATCCAACTTATAATTGCATAAACCCTGTACCACAGAATTACATAATGAGAAGAATCCTTTTCTCCAAAATAAGTTTTATGTGTAGTTTTGTTGCTTTGATTTAAGTGATTGTAAATTGGCAACCTAACTATATTAAGGTCCTAATTGCCGGTTGATATTAACCTCGCAAGCATTACTTATAAGCAATCTTTTATATGTGTAATGTATATAAGGTAAATACTATTTCATTAGATAATCAAATCTGTCATATAGGACACCAAATCATAAGAAAAGGCATGTATTTTAGTTTTAGCGAAATAAAGACATAATATCTGCATGCCAACAAAATTTATTTATTTATAGATTCAATTGCTCTTATTAAAATTGTTTCATCAAGCTCAAATTTAAACCATACTAAGTGAGGGATTGATATGGACTGACTCTAACCAAGATGGAAAATCCAAATGATAGAATTGATTAACCACTTTTGGGGACAAACCGATTCATAAATTGAAATTTGATAACCAACCTGACAGACAGTTTTACAAGATAATTGGCCATCCAAACGAGTGCCCAACTTTCATATATTTTGTATCATCTCATTCCCATACATCATCATATTATTTAGAGTTCTATTTTCTCTTTTTCTTTCTTTTTCATCTTTTTTCCTACTATTTCAATACTATTGTTGAAGAAATCACGTCACCATAATTCCAGATCCTAGTGGCTGGTACATAATGAGCACAATCATACCTTAGAATGTCCGAAGAGAGTAGCTAGGACAGCTACACAATTCTTTGAACCTCACAGAGCATATATGAGCCAGGAGAAAGTTGGCATCCAACTGACTTTGTAATTTTCCAATCTGAAGCTGACAATGCAAAATGATGTTCATTAATGAGGAGGAAACAACAAAGCTAAATGAAAATATTAGATATATAACTAGACAAGCTTCAGCACTAAATTATCTACGACTTTGCACCATTGCAGTGTGTAAATTGGCTTCAGCAATTAATTATCAGTGTTATCCCTTCCTAGAACTCTATCATATTCAAAGTTTATTTGGTACATCTTCTGAAGAAACAGCATTTTCCTGAAAGTTTCATGAATTTTTTGTAGAAAAAGGAGTTACAGCAAGGGGGTAAAAAATACAATGCGGAGGATAAGGTCTCCTCCAATATCATGACATGAAACATGATGGAGCATAACTGATCACATTTATCAGCTTATAGGACCAAATTTCCTACTAAACCCATGTCTTCTTAGTCAACTAAAGTCTAACGGTTACAACCAAATGGGCACCAATATATTGGGCTACTGAAAAAGTTTATAGTATCACCAGACTGTACAACTAAGGCTTGAGCAAAGTAACCGTTGCCCATGGTTCAAAGCATTAACGTTCAACCTCTGCATCTAGCTATTAGGAACAGAGTTAGTCTGGTCTCAGCTAGCTAAGTTGTACGGAGTACTTTTGTTGATTCCATTTAAAAGAGGATAAATTGGCTACCCAACAATCATTAGGTCCTTATTCCCAGCTGATATTAACCCCAAATTCACTACTCCAAGTAATCAATTTTGTCTAAGGTAAATACAATTTCGTTTGAAAACAAAATCTGTCATATACACCGAAACATAAGAAAAAGGTGTTCATTTCAAGATTACCTAAATAAAGACAGAACACTTGCATATCAACAGAACTTATTAGTTTGTTTATAGACTTAATTGGTCTCATTTAAATAGGTTCATCAATCTCAAACTTACAGCACACCAGACAGATAGATTCAGAGAATACAATTGATTACCCACTATCAAGGCTAGGTTGAAGTTACCTTAGCATAACTTGAAAGTTGAAGACCAATGTGAAGCACAACTTAACTGGATAATAAGTTGCCCAAACGAATGCCCAACTTTCGTCTGCACAAGATCCTCCTCTATTTGTGTAGCTCTTCCATGGTCTTCATTGGAAATGTCGATCTTATACATTGCCCAGAACCAACAGTATCTGTTTCAAGTATCTTCACTCTTGTTCCATTTGCTCAAATCTCACTTTTCTTCTTGCGTTCCATTTGCTAAGATATTACTTTTCTTTTATTTTTTTCTGCTCTTTCAGATGCACTTTTCATCTAGTCTTCAATGTCTTTCTTATCCACCCAACGGGCTGCAGAGCTAAATATTTTGGGAGCTTCGCCATAATCGTTTATAGTTAACAGTTCAAAGCGATGGTTTTGGTGAAATTCGTCACTGAAATAGTCATCGGTGAAACAGAGAACATGAAGGTGAGAACCGCTAGCCGTTGGAAGCACGTCAACTGACGTTATCTTAGTGACAAATCCTTTACCATCGTAGACAACCAAAGCCAGAGCCAGATCAGGGTCCCATTCGTCGGGTATGTGTAAGTGAAAACATAAAGCAATTCCCAACCTTTCATCTTGTGGGTAATTATGTGGGAGTGGAACTGATACACTGTTACCTTCTTGTCGATGGACAAACCATGATGGAATTTCCCTCCTCGAGATCAACATTTGCAAGAACTCACCGCAATCTCGGCTAGTTGATGCAAAGACACAGCATGCCCTTGATAAATTATTGAAATTGGACGTATTCAATGAAACACAACCACATGCTTCCAGTTGTCTTATACTTGATGGGAGCTCTGGCAAAAACTTAAGCTTTTTGCAACAATTTAGCTTCAGACGTCTAAGCTTGGGAAGTTCATGAATCCTTATCGGTACCGTATCAAAATCGCCACAAGATAGATCCAAATAGTTCAATGATGAAAAGTGACAATAGCCTCGTAAGTTAAGACTCGAGAAAGAAGGTTGTAGTCCAGAGAGTTTTGGGCACAAACTAACAATCAGAATTCTAAGGGACTCTAATCCACTAATGCTATCGGGAAGGCAAGTAAGCTCTTCGCATCCAAATATGTGCAAATGTTCAAGGGCAACTAAACATCCAAGCGATATGGGTAGTTCCCTTATCTTCATTAGACTTAAATAAAGTCTTGATAAATGTTTCATGCATTCCCCAAATTCTGGGAGTTCTTCTAAACTAGAGCAACCGCCAAGAGATAACTCCTTCAGGGAACTCATATTCAATTTACCTGGAAAATTTTTAAGCAACTCACAGGAATTTAACTTCAATGTAACAAGGTTCTTGTGGTGTATGAGTGACGGGTGAATACTAGTTAGACAGGAACATCCACTAAGATTAAGTGTTTCAAGAAGGGGAACCCAAGAAAGATCCGGTGTTTGCTTCAGTTTAAAGGAGAATGTCAAATCTAGGTGCTTCAGATTTCCTAGAAACTGACCAAAACAAAGAAATATTGTAACGTTAACATCTTTTCAAAAGGTTATTGCAATAGAATTTGATAGAGCTCTTAAATGAAAAGTTCCTACCTTTTTACCATGCCAAAGGTGTACAATTTTGCTCAATGGCATTTTAATTTCAACGAGTTCATAACGTTGATCTGTAAGCGGCAGAGTTTCCAAAGGACAATGTTTCCAGTGAAGAACTTTCAATGAACTAGGAAAGTTGACGAGAATGGGAAATCTCACACCATTTAAACTCAGAAAGTTTAGCTGAGTTATATTTGAAAAAGCTTTATCTCTCCAGCGTGCTTCATAGTACCTGAAATCTTCAAGATGCTGTGGACAAATAACTATTTGTTGAGTTACTCCAGTTCCGTGTATAGAAAACCATAATGAGAATGATTGTTTTCTCATAGAATGAGATGAAACACAAACTAAAGAAAACAAAATATTGAATGCATTATTCAATTTTTACCTTAGTACTAAACATCTTACAATTGTGGAAAAGTTAGCGCCTACATTATTTTGGGTAAGTATAAGAAAATTGTAGAAAAATCGTCACCTACCTTGTTTGAAAAAGCTTCATCTCCCCAGCCTAGGTCATAGCATGTACTAGTGTCAAAATACCATGGACGATTTAGAACTATACTTTGAATTGCTTCAATTTCCTGTATAAAAAACCAGAACTAGAAGTAATGTAATCTTAAATACTGAGATGAACATAAACTAAATAAAACAAAATATTGAATGCATTATTCAATTTTTATCTCAGTAATAAACATCTTACACTTGTGGAAAAATTGGCACCTACCTTGTTTTGTGTAAGTACGCGAACAATGTCCTCTTTAGACCACAATCTACTTCGTTTGCCAGGATCATTTGGAGATTCTTGAATAACAATGTTTCTGCCCATTTCTTGAAGCAAATCATGCATCTCCAACTCATCACTCTCCTTATTTATAGTGACCAAAGATCTATCAATCAAAATGGCAATACCAATTTCAGCGCAATAACCACACTTTTTTAATATGTTTGTTACTTCGTCTTTCTCCATTCCTTTGAAGAAGCAAGCGATATCTAAAAAAATATTCTTTTCCATGAAATCTAAACCCTCATAACTTACTTTCAATGTATCAAGAATTTCAACACATGGAGCACTCTTTATTTTTTCAATAGCACTATGCCAAACGTCAATGGGTCTTCCATATAGATAGGAACCCAATACCTCAAGTACCAATGGAAGACCACCACTATACTTGACTACTTCTTTGGACAAATCCAAATACCCTTTTATAGGATTTTGTTGTTTAAAAGCTTTCAAACAAAAGAGATCAAAGGCTTCATTTTGCGCTAACCCTTCAACCTTATAAGTTCCATGCACTTCTTGTATCTTTAACAACTGTATATCTCTAGTTGTGATTATTATTCTGCTTCCAGGACCAAACCAATCTTGATCCCCAGCCAAATTCTTCAATTGAACTTCTTTATTTACATCATCAAGAATAAGAAGAACCTTCTTGTGGCATAAGGAGTTTTGAATTATACTTCTCCCATCATACTCATTGTAAACAATATCGGCACTTATACTCATACGAGCAACAAGTTCCTTTTGTATTTGAACAATACCACTTCTCTCACATTTCTCCCTTATATTGGCAAGAAAGCAACTAGCTTTGAATTCACCTTGGATGGCTTCATAGATTGCTCTAGCAATAGTTGTTTTACCTATGCCACCCATTCCCCATATGCCTATAAAGCGAACATCATTCAACCCAATACCTATGTGCCTAATCACTTCTTCCACCCTTGAAACAATCCCCACAAGGTTTTTTGTGAAAGATGGCAATGTTGGAATCAGTTTTTTATGTATGTGTTGAGCAATGCTTTCCACAAGTGTTGCCTCACGCCTATATAGGAAACAAATTTCTTTATGAAGTCTAACAAAAGACACAAGCAAAACAACTTAAAGCAATAACTTTTCTTATTGTAAAGAAAGAAAGAATATCCAATTTAGTTTCCAAAATATTTGTGTGACATCAATTCAGTTCTTGAAAGATTTTCGACATCAATTTAGTCACTAAAAGATCAAATATGACATCATATTAGTCCTTAAAAATTTTTGACATCAAATGAGTCATTTGAAAAAAAAATATGACATCACTTTATTCCGTTCAAAAGAAGTCTTTAGAAACCTATTTGGTGTCACATGCATCTTTCAAGGACCAAAGTAATGTCACATTATAATTTTCAAGAGCCTATTTAATGTCAAACAACTTTCAATGACCTATTTGATATCAGAAATCTTTCATGAACTAAATTGACATCACGCAAAATTTTCAATTGCATATTCACTTTAAAAGAAATTTAATTAGAAGAGAAAGAAAGAATACAAAGGCAAACGAGACAAGTTCTCATAAATTTTTGTTCATTTCAAATATATTACATTTTTTTAATGCACATATTAGTAACTCGTGGATCATAACAATACTAGCACTGCCCTTCTTTTAGGCAATATTGATGAATTGGGCTTTTGTACATTGTCCAAGATTCCCCACTAATATGATCCAAAAAAATTGAAAATTAATCAAAATAAATTCAGATTGGAATTGGATTGGTCTTGTTTTGTAAATCGATTAGAATGAAATGGATTTCAAATCTAATTTTAAAAATTGATCAAATTCAATCCAAACTAAATAAAATTATATTAATATAATTTTTTTTCGTTAAATTCATATTTTTACTTATAATAATTTCACATAACATATTAATTTATATGTCATTTTCACTTAAATATCATTTGATACATATTTAGTGAGTTATTTTTACCTTTTATGTTTATTTATTCACTTAACCATCTCAAGTTATTCTTAATTTATATTATTTTAAACTTTAAAATTTTCTTTTGTCAAAAATCTATTAAACGGATTCAATCCAAACTAATAAAAATTGGTTCAAATTGGATCGGATTTGAAATCTAAAGTAAATTGATCCAATCCAAATTGTTATAAATTATAGTGTTTGAATCAGCAAAATTTTTTCCCTCAAAATCGATCTAAAACCAGACTGTGAACACCCTCATTAATGGGTCGTGTCTAGGTCTAAAGAATTAGTTCCTCAAGTTCAGTTAACTTGACAGCTTAATATGAATAATGTGCAAGTCCTCAACTATGAGTAGAGTCTAGCTTGACAAGAGAAGCTGCTTAACATTCAACTAGGTCTCATTGTAATCTAATGAGCGAGATCTAATAGTATATAGTTACATCAATCACCAGTGATGTACTGCAGCATTTCTAAAATTTATTTGTATGATCCTAAAATTAAATAGAATTTAACTATATGATCCGAAAATTAAACAGAATTTAGCTATGTGATTCTAAAATTAAAAAAAAAAATTTGGGGATATTTTAGGATCAAGCAAATGAATTTTGATAATTTTTAAAATAGATTTAATCACAATTCTAAAATTTGGCTAAAATATAAAAATTATTACATTGTATCATAAATGATTAATATATCAATATACTATTAAATTTTACCCATTAGATGACAAAAACCATAATGTTCCTTAACTCACCACCAACAATATTATAAGCCCCCACTAAATATAAATCTCTACACTCTTTAAAGGACCAACTTAATTCGAAAATTTTTATCCCCATGTGTGGGTTAGTGTGTGTTTGGGATTTAGTATTCTTTCTGATAATGGGATTATTACTATTCTTGTAGTTGAAGTGGTAAGCAGCTTCAATATATGAAATACGGATGCAAATTCAAATCACAAGAATTAACATTGTTGTCTCATCAAAAGATTATTAGCATTCTTGTTCATTATTTATACTCTTTTTAATTACTTAAAATTTTGATGGTTTAAACTAACGTTTCTTAATTTACCTATCTAATAATTTAAATTGTTTACTAGCTATACTTATTTAATTATATTAACATTTAAAATATTTATTTAAATTATTAATTAAAAATTTTAATTCTGTCTTTATAATATGACGAATTCTCTCTCTCTCTCTCTCTCTCTCTCTCTCTCTCTCTTTTAACTTTTACATTAAAAATATACACAAAAATGGTTTATTACTAATGTTTCACCATTACTACTTGTATACACACTTTAAACTTATACATATAGTAAATGTTAGTTTGTGGTTATATATTAATGGCACATAATTTGTACAACAAAACGAACGAACCTAACGGTGAATCAACTTACTGGCTTTTAGAGTCCCAACCAGAGTAACTGGCAACTTGTGTTAAGGCATCTCTCCATCTTTTAACCTTCTCGCTTTCTCGCCCGAATCTCTCTTCATGTTTCTTGAAAGTTTCCTCAAAGTTTCCTTTTTGATGCCTCACATCAGAAGGCTGCACACCATAGAAGACTGGCACAACAGATAGCCCAAGATTCTTGCTGCACTCAATAATCTTTTGGAGCTCATCCAAGCACCAAGTGGAGGAAGCATAGTTTGGTGAGAGAACAGCGATAGCAAACATAGACTCTTCAATTGCTTTCAGAAGTTCAACAGAAATCACTTCACCTCTCTCAAGATCCTTATCATCCCTGAAGGTTGTGATTCCCTTCCTTTCCAGTGCGGCACATAGATGGTCAGTGAATGTTCTGCGAGTGTCTTGTCCGCTAAAACTCAAGAACACGTGATAGGTGCATGATCGTGGTGGTGAGATTGACGTAGGAGAAGGAGCCGAAGAAGAGGCTTCACCTACAGCTACAACCGATGCCATATGATCAACTATCTCAAGAATATGTATAACAGCTTGTATTGGGGAGTGTAGTTTGACGGCGGCTTCTAGCAGTGCAGTGTTTGTAGGGTTGAGTTTGGAGAATATTAGTAAAGAATTAAGGGTTAAGATCGCGCGTGAGTACAGGAAAAGTGGATGGAAGCTGCTTGGATAGCTTGAAAGGACGAGGAAGGAAACAAACAGAGAAACGAAGGCCATTTTCATCATGATATGGCCTACACTACAGGAAAAAGGGTGGGGAAGCTTACTATCTAGGCTTTGCTTTATTAATTGGCGTGAAAGCAAAATTGTCCTTGTGCAGGAAAGAGCGTCGAAGCTTTTAAAATGGTTTTTTTTTTTTTTTCGGGGGTAGAATTTTAAAAAATAATGTTCAATAAAATATTACAAATTTTTATGAATTTTTAAAGCTAACAAAATGTTCAAAAAAGTAAACATAGTTTATACAGAAAGTGGCTTCATTATCGTGGGAAGGAAACGTGTTTGTGGACCTTGGAGAATTTTTTGTTCGACACCAAAATACTAGAAGTGAATCAAGGAGCGCATAAGGGAGTTTAACACTTTCACTACTTGAGGCCTTTGTTTACAAAAAAGAGATGAATTGAAGATCATGACACGATTTTGCCACCATTAAGAAGCAAGGGATATACAAACTGTAAATATGACCACTTTTTTTTTTTGGTTGCAATGTAAAAGTTGAGGAAGAATGGTGGATATGCCATTCCAAGTCCAAGGGGGCAAGATCTTTCGATGATTAGTTGACTACTTACAAAGCATTAGTGGCTATAAAAATCATAACCTAAGCCTACAAGCAAAGTGTTCACATTTACCAACCAAACTAACCCCCATTAAGATGGTCATGTATTCTCAATACAAAAGGTTCACAGCAGAGCAAAGTAAGTCTTCAGATCACTAAGCCAAGTACACATGCAATAATACAAAACCCTAATACAGAATATAGCAGTGTACAAAAGAAAAAGTAGCAAACATGAAACAGGAACAAATCCATGATACTCTCACGTAATGGAGAAAAAAACAAGTTGCAAAGCATAAACAATAGAATCCCACTATGAATGTTGAGCTACCAGGAGCATAACTAATATATACAGATGGATCTGTTCATGCTTTTACAAGAAAACATATTACAAGATGGGGATTAAAAAGTGAAAACAATAATGAAATCCTCAGACATGCACAAGCCTCCCTACAAATTTTTCTAACCTCTATCTACACGTACTACTCCGGTTTCAATGGATTAGCACCAATTTGTTTTGTAACGAAGATCACAGTAAACTGGCATACAAACGTAGTTTTCTGGTCCCCACAACCGAGTCCAAGGGAAATGATGCATAGTCCTTTAGTGCAACTTGATATGTCGGCCAGTCATGCGCGGCAAGGTGAAACCCACTCAATAGATTTCTTCAGCAGGAAACCAACACATTCCATACGTGAAATCTATGTTCACTTTCATTTTTCTTCCATGTTTGAAACTGATGAAAGTTTCTCTTCAAGGTCTTCCAGCAAATCTCGATATTCAGCAAATGTTGGGTGTGACTGTAGTGCATAGATAACAGAGGAGCATATATTGACCATTTAGTGTACATACTGCTATGAGTATAGCTTCTATCAGTAATATAAATTACATATACCTGCAACGTGGTGCTGTACGCTCTCCACAACCGAACATCATGACGGAATAAGTCAAAAAGAACCTGCAAAATCTCACCAGCAAAATACACTGGTCAACAAAGTGAACCCTTCCTAAAAGGGCAAAAGATGACAAAAATATGTTTAAATATCTCCCTTACAATTCAAAAGGAAAACCACAAGGGAGTGAAAAAGTCCTACAATTAAGCCTATGCATAATTGCTGTGTTCATTAAATATCTCCCCTTTGGTTTGCACGTTACTTCAAAAGCATGTTATGTTGCCACAACTATGTATAAAGAAAGAGAAGAGGAAGAAAAAAAAAGGCTATGCCAATTGTTAAAATATTGGAGCTATTATCATGTTAGGAGTCTTATTATAGTAGTGCCATTGGGCTAGGCTTGCACTAGTCCTACATGCTTGACCAAGAATTTTAGTATAAATAGCAGTATTAGGTTTGTGTTATCACTGTTTTATGTCATCTCATCACATACATCACCATATTATTTCAAATTCTATTTTTCTCTATCTCTTTTACATTTTTTCCTACAATTTTAACAATATCACTGTTGAAATCATGTCACCATTATATTTCAGATTTTAGTGTCCAATACACAATGAACCAATACATACCTCAGAACGTCTTAAGAGAGTAGCAAGGACAACTATCCATTCTTTAAACTTAACCGAGCACATATGCGCTAGGAGAAAGTCAGCATCCAATCGGCTCTGCAATGTTCCCATTTGAAGCTGATAACACAAAATAGTATTCATTAACGAGGGGCAAACAAACTAAGCTAAAGAAAAATATTAGAATAAATCTAGACAACCTTCTACCTAATGACCAAACACTTTGCGTCAAAGCAGTAAGAAAATTGGATTCAGCAGTTAATTATCAGAGTTACCCCTCTAAGAATTTAGTTATATTCAAGGTTTATTTGCTACATCTTATGCAGAAACATCAATTTTCTGAAAATGTAATGATATTTTTTTAAATGGAAACAGAATTTCAACAAAGAGAAAAGAAGTAAAGTACAATAAGGGAGGACTAGGTACCCTCCAATATCATTGGACATTTTAGAGCATAACTGATTGAATTTGTTGGGTTGTAGCAGCAAAACTACCTAATAAACCCATGCCTTTTTTGTCAACTAAAGGCTACAATCAAATAATATACTTAGCGATCACAGAAAAAGATTTTAGTATCACCAGAGTATACAATTAACCCTGAACACAATAAAACACAAAGCAAAGCTTCACTACAGTATCAAACATTTTATGCAACATCTAACGACTATAGAAAAGGAGACCAGAAAGAAATAAAGCAATGTTAGGTCACTGCAATTTAAAACCAGTGTAAGTGCATTGAATGACCAGCATGAAGGTTTCGTTTTCCAAATATTAAAATCTCAAACCTTTTGGCTTATTAGTTCAAGCCCTGAAGCAAAATTCTCCAACCTAGCACTCCCATATCTTTCACGTTGCAGATACTCCTGCAATTAATTGTCATTTAACAAGTCAATTTGAACACTTTAACTACAATAAAATTATCAGAAGGGGATTAGTTGGCAAGATTTTGTTACCACTAAATCAAACTGAGTGCCTTTTACAAATGCAACAAGCTTGGAGAGCTCTTTCCCTGACATCAGGTAACTAGCATGGTTTTCTAAAATATTCTTAACAGAGGTAATATGGGCACTTTGCTCCTTGAATGAGGTACTGATTCAAAGAAAATTGCTTGTTAGAATGGTTGGCAACCTCGATGCTAGTGCAAGAGAAAAACAATTGACCAAAATGTACACAAACCTTTTATCCAATGACTGCTTCCTCTCACTAGAACGAAAAAGAAAATAGCCCAAAAATCTGGGTGACAATTTATCTGACTCACTTGATACATGGTCATATTCTCTACCAGATCTTAGCAAGAATCTCACCTGAGGACACAACACAAAATAGTTAAGAAAAAGGTCACAATCTCCTGTATAAGATATATTATTTGACCAACTAAAAATGAACAATATGATAGTGTATTAAACCAATACCAGCTCCCCAGCAAGCTCATACAAAGATTCATCAAGTGTTGCCTGCATAAGTTTGATAAGTCACATCAATAATATCACTTAAGTATTTTACAAAATGAAATAAAAAATTATAGAAGGGACAAATCTCAAACCTGTAATAACCGTAAAGCACAATACTGACTGACAGCAGGACCCTCAAGTTTAGCAATCACCTGTAATATTTCAGATGAAATGAATTTGATCATTTGATAATAAAAACATAACACACACACATAGATACCATTCAATCTTATTAAGCAAGCCTCAAGTGTATATAGTACAAGACTAAACACTAAACGCTAAACCCTAAACACACACACATACACACACACACACACACACACACACACACACACACGCATATACACATAGATACCATTCAATCTTATAAAGCAAGCCTCAAGCATATATAGTACAACACTCAACACTATCCTAAACCCTAAATACACACACACACACACACACACACACAGAGATACAATTCAATCTTGTTAAGCAAGGCTCAAGCATATATTGTACAATACCCAAATAGAAATTAAAAATGTTCTGTTCTCTTGGAATGCAACAAAGTGCAATATGTGAAGATTAAACACAACAAAAATTATCTTTTTTTTTTTTTCTTTTGGTCATAACAAAAATTTTGTCTAAGCAGAGAGAGAGAACTCAATACCAAATAAACATCTGAGTTGCCACCCTTTTCACCAATTATTCAATGCAACTTTCAAACCCAAAACCAATTCAATCAGGAAGCAGAAAACTTCATATGATTTAAAATTGAATCAAACAATTCCTATTTATAGGGCAGTGCTGATAAAAGAAAGAGGACAAAAATATCAGAAAGCAAAAGATGCCAGAAAGACAATGTTTCTACAGATGAAGATATCTATTTAGAAAGGCAACTGAGTCTTACTAGTATATAACAAGCTGCAGTGCGATACCATCTACGTTGAAAGCATTCCTCAAACAATCTATATAGGAACCAAAAATCAAAAACATTTACACAATTATAATATAGATGGAAAAAAGCATTATAACTTTCACTAAACAAATCAAAAAGGCAACAAAATGCAGATGACTTGCAGTGGACAAATAGCAGAGCAAAGACTCTTGCAGTAAAAGTGAAACCACTTATCATATATCAGATAAATGTAGAAAAAATATTAAATAGTGTAATTCTCTATTTTTTTTTTTTTTCTTCTTCTCTCTTTCCTTTTCAGGTAGGTCTTAAAACATAACAATAACAATGATTTTACAAATTACTTTTTTATTTTTTTTGAAGAACTGTAGCTTTCCTCAATCCTTGGTTCACTTTTAACACTAACTACAAAAAAATAAAATAACAAATATGATAATTCTCATTAATGATACATATCAAATTTCTCTTCCAGTCCTGTTTCACACAAAAAAAGATAGATTTACTTTCTATCACTGTCCATTCATGCTGCCAAAGGAGCTCCCAAAATATATTAACATACACGACCATGTGCAAATGAAGCATTTAATTGCACAAAGGTAGAAATTTGATAAATGAAATGCCAGAAACTTATAGCTTTTTTTTCTGACATGCCAAACAAAAATGGCATCCAGCACCGAATAGAATATATTATCCAGTTCACCCAGTAAGATTTTTCCAAGTGAACAGTTTTCCAATGGTATATCATTTCAAGTCAACATTGTAGAAAATTGTTTTCTATCTTGTCTACTTGATTCCATATTATAAAGACTTGAGTTCACTCCAATTATTAAGCAAAGTTGAAATTGAAAGAAAAGAATAAATGCTTGAAAGACATACTCTGTTGATCTTCCAGCAGCTGAGAACAAATCTGCCCAATGACGACCATCAGTTTTTCTTGCGACACTTACAACTACATCAAGGTACTCCGGGAAATTCCTGATAAGATCACAGGTCTTCTCCAAAAGCGTGCTTTTAGCATGTTTAGGGACTGATATCTGGTTCTTGTTTACATTTGGCCTGGAGTAATTATAGCACGAAAAGTAAACAGCCAAGAATAAAACAATCAGCAACTGAATTTGGCACCAAGAAATTTCTTCATTCATGCTCAAGCAAAGGACATGATAAGAAACTACGGGCAATTACTAGATTGCCTCAGCATCACATAAATATCAAGTTTCATACTGTTCGCATAATAGAACCATGACATGAGATCCTATTGATCTTATAATCTGGACTTCTGTAGCTAATTTTCAGGGTTTGGTTTTATTCCTTGGTATGAAAAAGAAAACTAAAATCCCGATCCAGGCAATGTATAAAACTATACTTTCACTCATTTTTGCGGCTGAAGAATTTCCCCCAATATTTTGCCCAAAATGTAGCCCATTTTCAGCCATATCAAAGGAGAAGGGGACCTGGTTTCCCATGGTTGATGAGTTCACGCCAACCTTAAGTGCAGCCAACGGCCAACCAAAGCTTGTTATATGTGAAGAATTGGTTAAATAATGCAGCAAGAACAAGAGATTCCCCTTATAATATTTGGCATAAATGTTGTTCGAAGTAGAAACATAGTTTATTATAGGACACTACATTGTTTGGTCTATGTAGTCAATTCCATCTACTGTGAAAAAGCTCAGCGGTTGATCTTGTTCTCTAAAGTGGCATTTTCTAATAAGCACAACCATAGATTGAAATCCACAAATTTGACTAAAACCATTAACCTTTCAAATTGAAGTACCTCGATATATCCGCTTCAAATACTGTAAAAAGAAGCCACTCTAGACAATGTGAAAAATGAGGCTTCTCTGCTGATAAATCTGCCAGCTTTAAAGCTTCCTCAATTTTGTCCCTCTAGCAGGCACATAAATAAATAAGAGCTAATCACAAAGGATATCCTTTATTCCCTTTTCCCTAAGAGAACTCATAAAGAGAAAAAAGATAAAAGATAAGTAAAAAGAACAAGGATGAACATCCCTTTAAACCAAAGCATTAAAATGAAATCCCCAACTGTAACCTGACATAACCATGCTCTCCAATCTCTCTGAATACACAACCATTCTTCTACACTGTTTAAACATTCTTGCGCAAAAGAAGAATTCAAAACCAAGAAGAGAGGAGTGCATAGTCAAAGAAGAAGGAATCCTCCAGTCAGAAGAAACATATAAGGCACGCATATATTCCATTTGTGTGAAAACTAGGACATGTATTACACACATCCTCTGTGAAAATTTTAAATTATTTTCTCACCAAAATCTTTACATGTTTTGAAACAATGGGATATTAATTATGGAAAAGTAAGAATAAAGACCTTGACAAATGTAACAAAAGACCAATGAATTCCATGAAACCCAACATCACGATCAAATAATATATCACTTGCAACGGAAAACAAAAAGTATTCTACACAGTCTTTTCCTAAAAAGTCCCTATTCATTGTGTGACAACAGTATATTGTGCTTCAAATTAAAATCAATTACCAGACTTATCAATTCATCAAAGATGAACATATATAATGAAATATGGCAATTTTTGTCAAAGATACTTGTCATGTCAATGCACATGAATTTACAAAATTCCCGTGCAAGTTCAAAAGACACCTAAAAAAAAATACATCCATGACTCCTTTTCTATTGATATAATAATCCAGTGACTCTACGTGTGCTGTACATATGAAATATATTGGACCATCTAGAACATGCATGCTGTGCCGAAAAGCATTCCATGCAGAAGGCAACTAAGAGACCAACAATCCCCCCCCCCCCAAAAAAAAAAAAAAAAATAATGTAATACCTGAAGAAGATGACGGAGTAGACAGTGCAATATTGTTTGTGCTTGAGGAGATGACTCAAAACATGGAAATTCTGCACTTGCTGAAAATGACATTCTCTGGGAAACACCAACAACTACACCAGCATTTGGAAGAAGTCCTAGAGGGTATACTTCACGATCAAACTCCAGCTCCGGATCCAACTAAAAAATTGAGTCCCAAATCAGCAAATAACTAATTCTAGAATAAAGGAATGGTTGAATTTTTAAATGGCCTAAAATATTGTTTTTCTCGATAGTTTATATATATCTAGCAGATAAATTTAAGATGATGAGGCCATGGTTCAATAAAGATAAAAAAAAAAAAAAAGAAGATGAGACCAAGTCAAATGCCTAACCAAGTGCTTCACTTAGGGAGAAACCACACCATCAGATACAAAATGGAGTCAAAACAACAGCAAAAAAATTCTCTGAGGACCTACTATTGTATGTGATTCCTTGTAATAATAATACTATAAAATGCATCTGAAGGAATCAATTACAATATTGTTTAAGTAAAGAAAATTTTGAATCAAGGAATTCTAAAGTAAGTTATGCATTATGTTCAATGCAGCCTACAAAATTATGAACATTTTTTCAGCTATCCAGACCTGCAAGAAATCCTCCTGCTTAAAAGAATTAGCACCTGGAGATGGATACCAAACCTGCAACAACGAACTTTCATGTAAAAAACTATCAGAAAAGTAAAAGGGAAATATACTAGAGGGTAGATCAAAACTCATATAAAGCTAGTAAAATTAAGGATGTATACACGGAATAAAAAAGATCTTAACAGTCAATTACCTGCATGCCTCGATGACCATAATCTAACCATGAAACTTCCTCGATCAAATTTGTTTTATCCACAGACTGGCCACAGGTGACCCAAAATAGTTCAACTGAATCAGTAAGATTCCTCTCACATCCGTCATCCAAATCAAGAAGTGAAAGCTCCCCATTTGCCCTCAATATCAAACATCTAGAACAAATCATTTTCATAAAGAATGAGATATGAAAGTAAAACCACCCTCACCCCCAAAACACACACACACACACACACACACACATACATAGCCATACCCTCAGCTACATTTTACCTTCAGCCATTTCAATTCAAGAAATGGTAAAACAAATTGGAGAAAGGGAATATATGCTGTTTATAAGTATGTTACCTTGCTGGCTCTCTTGTTAACGAATCTGATGAAGATGAAATGCAGTTGTTTGAGATAGACTCTCTTGGAAGTTGATCAGGAATGAATCGCATTGCTGCAGGATGGCTCTTGGCAGTCATAATCGAAAGTTCTCGTACTGCAGAAAGCTGTTTGTCATGTTATCACTTAAAAATGTATGACAAAGAAGGTTTTATTGAAGAAGAGTAAAAATAAAAAATTTTCATAAAATCAAATAAGATTATTATTTTACAGAAAGAGAGAAAGGAAGGAAAAAAAATAGAAAAAAAAAAGCTATTTAAATGTAAGCATTTACCTGTAAATCTGGATTTCCCGAAGGAGATAATTCACCAAATAATTTCACATGGAATATGTGGACATCAAATGGTCTATAAGTAACCAGTATATAATCTTGGTACACATCCATCACCATTGGTTTGGCAAGCAATGGTTTTCGACTGAGCAATGAGCTTTGATCAAGGTGATATCTTGGGTAAAAGAGCAATTCATACCTGAGACAAACAAAGTAACCTAAGAAACCATTGGATGACGACTTAGAACAAATTTGTTAGATATGCTGCATAATACTACAGTAAATGTTACAAAAACCATAGTTTAAATGAGACCTAGACTTTTTCTTTTTGAGTACATTGAGATCTAAGCTTTAAATATCATATAAAGGTGAAAGACCTTAACACCCTTTATATTAATGCTTTACCATATTTGTGTCATGTGAATGACCAACTCAGAATCACTTACACATCTGTTCTTACTATGTCTGATTGCCAATTCTTTGTGGAATAGGCTGATTAATATTTGTGGGAAATAGCAGGTTTGTCCAAACTCTCTAGAAGCATTTGTGACAGGATTAGAAGGTTTGAAAGAAGAAAAGAGGTCAAGATCCTGTGGAACTGTGCAGTGTTTGGATTCATGTACTTAGAGAGAAATGCTTGAATTTTTGAAAATTCTTCAATGCCTTTAGATTTGTTGTGGGATAGAAAAAGGTTCTTGGCTACTTGTTGGAGCTCAGCCAAGGGTTAAGGGGGTTTTCTGTTACTGATTTACATAGGGACGGGGCTGCCATTGCTCACTGCTAGTCTTGACTCTTGAAGGTATTAGTGAGGGGAGTTCTGCAATTTTTTTTGTAGTTGTTTTTTTGATGGAGGAAGTCTTATCCTCCTCTCTCTGTATTTCTCTTCTTTGTTAATGAATTCTTTTCTTATCAGAAAATATTAATGTTTTTCCAGGACTGTGCACTGTTGACGACCAAATAGCTATAGAAGACATAATGGACAAAACACCAAAAATTGTAAGACCAACCACATAAAACATGTAAGTAAATAAAAGTATCTCACGTGCTAGAAGAAACAATATAGTTGCAGACGACGACAATCTTCCCCAGCCATAACAAACCTTTACACTGAATCTTTTGTTCCTGTGTAACATCTCCAAATACTCTCCATCTCTTCAATCGTATATCATAAAGTATCAAACCATGGAGACCAGCCACGGCTAAGTACATTCCATCCTGGCTGGCTGCCACATGTTGTACAGGCCAGTTTTGGGAAATATAAGAAACCTGCACAAAATTTTAGACGTTATAAAGGATGTTCATTCAGTGAAGATTATATTGTCAAATTCTGACGATCAAACACATAACTGGAAGATTAAGATGTAGCATTTTAAGTTCATCAGTCTCTTCTGACTGCACAATGAGCAACCGGTCCTCCCCATAAATCACTTGTCGGCTGTATGTAGTGCCTGAAACACCTCTGCTAAGACAGCATTTTCCAAAAGAGAACGAAATAATTCTCTCTGAAGATCCCTCCTCGATGGCATAAAGTCTATATCCATATTCATCCCACTGCATTAGTGAGGTACCACCCATCAACGGTTCATACTTACTATCGTGGTTTGGCTTAGCAATTGGAGAAGATACAGAACTTAAACCTATTTGTCGGATTGTTGACATCAAGCGACACCCAGAGACAGACCAAACTGTGAGCCCCCTTAATTTCCACCCAACTGCAAAAGCAGAGTTATCAGGTGTCCAAGCAATGCAACTAACAGGGCCAGTATCATCCATTGAATATCTGCAAAATAGTCATATCGATTATACTTCATGACATAGAACCGAGGTCCATCTAAATGACATCGGACACTACTCCCAATTTATTGATAAGATTGAGAAACTATAATTATAGTCACATTTCTGACACTCTAAAAGATGCATGCATTCATTAGACAGAAGAGGAATGTAATTTTATTACTGGTGCTGCAATAACTTAAAATGCACTGATCTCTACAAGTAGGTTTGATGTGATCATTGACTTCTAAAACAAAAAACAAGTCAGTAAATCAATAAAAATTAGACAGCACTGGGATTGAGGAACACATATAACACAAAAACCAGACTCACTATGCATAAACTTCTGGAGAGCTTTAGTATCAATATTGGAGAAGTAAATCACAAAGGCATTCAATATGATGCCAATTTCGTATATGCATATTGAATAAAACTTACCCCCAATCATACAAAGAGACGGCACGTATAAGTGATGCCGAATCAGCCAAATCATACAACTCAACTGTTCCCCTTGTGGTACCAACAGCAAGAATTTGCTGCTCAGTGGCTACTGAAGCACATACAGCATCACCACAAGCCAATCTCTTTTCTGCTTTAATGCAATCAACTTGCTTTAAACCTTTCTTGCTTATGGAACATAAGACAAGTTGCCCATCAGAATACAAGACAAACAGCAACCTCAATGGAAGGCAAAGTTCCAGCTGGTTGATTTCAGACTTTCGAGGAATAATGTGGTTGGAGACAAGAACCTTTGGGTGACCTTTAGGAGAAAGGCCATTGTCTAGAGAAAGTGGTATTTGAGAATCTTCAGCACTAGCAGGAGGACATGGATCAAATCGAAAAGCCCCATAGAACTGTTCAGGAGATCATAAAATGACAATAACTTTGTTATACATCAAAAGAAAAACATTGCTGCATATTCAGTTGAACATGGTCAGTCTAATAACGACCATAGAAAATAGCTTTAGTTAGGTTACAATGTCCAAAATTGTTGAGGCCTGTATGTTTAAATTACCTCCCCCTTCCATGACATACTATATAAAGTTCCATCAGAAAGTCCAAGCAGCAAGTGTTTATTATCGCTAACAATATTGCTCCTGCCAAAACAGTTGTATAAAGAGAGGTATCACGATCACAGTGCAAATGGCTTCAAATTTAAACTACAATATACAAAGTGAAGCATAAAAATTTTAGTTTGAAAAGAAAGTGTTGAGGAATGGCAGTACGACAATGAATTTAACAATACATCATGTGACTTTAGGTGAGGCTAGTGGCATGAAGAGAAATCATCTCGACGTTCAATTGTCACAATAACTAATGGCCCATAATATGACAGACAAATATAATTACATTGTAAAACACAGGCATGTAATCAAATGGATGTAGACTTTTCTGAAAAACAGATTCCTCAAAGCTTATATAATATTTAATTTACCTTTGCTTTATAAAATGCCTAAATCCCGTACTTCTCTCTGAATTTCCAACTTACTAGTAACCATGGAAGTATGTAGCATGGTACATCCAATTTAGTGATGAAGACATCAACATATCTCTTCATAGTTTCACAAATGGAAAATATAGGGCCTACTTGGTTTCTGTTTTGATTTGCCATGTTTTCTGTATTCAGGATTTTGTGAAGCAAAATAGTGAAAACAGGAAATTAAAACAGGAAACAGGATTTTGTTTTCACTGCTTTCACTATTTCCTTCACGAAATCCTAAAAACAAGAAACACACCATAATTATAGAAGGCAAAATCTTACTCCACTATGATGACCCCAGTTCATACTCCACAATCCATACTGCTAGAAGTTTTCAATTGCATTTCACATAAGGTTATAAAATCAAAACTAGAAGGACACCTACACTGACAAATCCTTTGCTGCAAAAGGAACTTGCTCAGAAAGCAGAAGAGATATAGTAGCTAGGCACAAAGCAGAGGGTTGCTTCCCTCCAATCTGTATTCTTTTATCTGAAAGCTGGACCTTAAAAATGTGAAGAAAGAAAGAAGATGTCTGCAAATTTAAAAAAAAAAAATGCAGATGTATTAGGAACATAAACAGCATATTATCACTAATCAGGACTAAAACAAGATTAATAAAGAAACATTTGAATTCAACATATTTATACCTAAAGCACGAGATAATAATTTCAAGGAACAAGTTAATAGCATTGTGAACTTTTGAACAAAACAAAGACACTGGATGAAATTGGAGATAGGATATCTTATTAATAACAGTATATAAATATGAATAAACCATTTTTTTTGGGAGGGGGGTAAATGAAGAGATATTATTAACAAGAAGAGAAAGATATTACAAAGGACCTGGAGGACAAGAGTTTAAGAGAAGAGGAAATGAGAGAGAGAGAGAATTAGAAGCTGAATAGAATCTGAATTGTTTCATTATGAATGATTGCTAGGTACATCAGTGTTTATATAGTGAGGGAGGAGAGGAGAGTTTGTTATAGACGGTTACAACCAACTGGCACTAGAAGCCAGCGCCTAACAACCTAACTAACTGACAGTGGAGTGGAATCTACTATTCTAAGGACTATCCTACACTATCAAGAATAAACAAAAAATACATCAAAAAGACAAAGCTTTCCAATCTAATAAACCAAAAAAAAAAAAAAAAAAAATCAAAAAGGCAAAGCTTTCCAATCTTTCTACATATTTGAGAGAGACACCACCCTAAAAGATCATACACCTTGCACCAAGTAGAAGCAAGACGCCTAATCCTATTCCACAAGACTTGCTTGTCCGAATGCCTGCCATAAACCAATATTGAGTAAAGCTAAAAATGATAATCAAGTAAAAAGTTTCAAGTGTCCTGAATTTGCACACAAAATGCCGATCCTTAATAGTGTAATCCCAAAAAACATCTAAGTCTAAAATAAATTGGGCAAGGTGCAACTTTTATTTCACAATATAGCCCACTAACAGTCAGATAATATGAATGCCAGCTGGCTGACATTTTCATTTCATTTACACGCATCCTCCAAACATTGTAATCATATTCCATAATCGACACCAAAAAGCAGTTAACCAAACATGCGTGATTACATATTACCTGCTAGTCAAACATGTGTAATCAAAATGCTTTCTATGCACATTAAAGAGAGAGCCAAGAGCAGTGAACAACATAAGAGTCAGTTACTAATTATCAATAACCGCATATCAACACACTAGGAAGCTTACAAGAATGGCAATTAGTTTGGCATCAGGGCTCCACACTGCCTGCAAGTTTTCCCCTTCCCTCTGCAACGAATCCAAATCTCTCTTGTACTTCCCCAATCTCACTCTATGCTGCACCAACAAAAAATCCAAAAATACTGTCAAGTTCAAACTCCATCTTTTGTTCCCCACCAAATTTCCCTATACCACATTACAGTAATTTACCCCGTGAAACCCAGTTCAACATTTTCCCCAAAAATATAAACACAAAAATAGAAAAACCATCACACATGAATTCAAATACAAGCTCCAAATGCTCACATTACAGAAACTAAGCTCCATTACAACCCAGTTCATATTTTTTTTCCCACAATTTCTAACATGCAATAGAACATAGATGCAAATTCCCAATAACCACATTACACAAACTCACCTCCATCAAAACCCAAATCATATATTTTTCCCAAAAAAAAAAAAAAAAAAATTACACACAAATTCAAATATACTCCCCAAATACCCACATTATGGAAACTCACCTCACCTCAGGTACATTCAAAACAAATCACCTCAATAGAAAACCCAGTTCTCATTTCCACCAAAGGTTAAAACTATAAACACATCCACATCACATAAACTCATCTACATAAGAACCCAGTTCAAATTTCCCCCAGAAAACACAAATTAACACAATAATTCAAAAACACACAATTCCTAAAAAACACAATTGTTGTTCACGAATCCAAGTACCTGGGAAGAGCTCCAGAGTTCAAAGTGAGTGGGGGACACAACGAGCAACATGCGATTGATGATTTTGAGGTACACGATCTTCTGCGCAGAGGGACATAGTCCCTGCTCGAGAGGGATCACCTGAGGCCACCCATATGCCATATACATCTTCTTCTTCTTCTTCTTCTTCTTCTTCTGTTGTTGTTGTTATTAGATTTGCTTCAAATTGGTGAAATTGATCGCAGATCTAGTATCTGCGGCGAGGTGCGAGGAACTGGAACAGCAACATCACGAGCATTTTTATTATTATTATTATTATTATTATTATAATTATATTATAATAATTACAATTGTTGTTGTGGGGAAAGAAGAATTGATGGGGAAAAATAAAATGGTTGAGCTACGATCCACGATTTGGATTTGGGATTTTTGGGAAGGAACCAAGCTCAACTGCAAAGGCCGAAAACAAAACACACACAAACATACCCAACAAAAACATAACACACAGTGGGAAAATAAAATGAAAATTTCGTCTGTGCCGATAATAATAATAATAATAATAATAATAATAATAATCAATAAGAAAATAATAGTTGCATTAGAAAAAATGAAAATAATAATAATTATAATCCTTATTCTCGATTATTGTTATTATATAAGTTTTTTTCTTAAGATTTATAAATTTATTTATTATAATCAGTGAAAATTAATTTATTTTTCATATTTGTATAAAGCTAATAATATGAAAAATATTATATATTCAGAATTTTTGCAATTTTATTTATTAGAATGATCTAACATATTTGTTTAGGTATATTGATAGTAATGAGATTTAAACCTATAATCTTATATAAGTTACTCAGACTCCTCACCTGTTACCATTAATGTGGCTTATACGTGATATATTTATTTATATTTTAAATAAAAATATGGATTATATTATTTTATAAATTTAATTTAAATATACTGACAGTTTTACATTGTCAGTCAATAAAAATACTGAAAAAGTATCAATTCATATAAATAACCACTCATTATAATGAGAAATCCACCATAATTTCTCACTTTTTCCTATTTCTATTGGTTGAGTTTACACTGTCAATGTGTACCAGTTAAACTTTTATTTTATTCCATTCAATTTTTTAAAAACTTTTCTGTATTATATAGCATTATCTAACAATAAACTAATTATTTAATTTTAGCTTCATTAAGAGCTTCCTAATATATATATATATATATATATATATATATATATATATATATATATATATATATTATTTAATTAAAAACTAAAAAAAATATTTTTTTATTTATTTTAAGGGAAAATTATGGATGGAGACATTAATAAATGCGAAGGTATTGGTTTTCCACGATGATGCTCGATGAAGTTAGTTGATGGAGCGAAATGGTTGGTGGTGTCAACACCAATATATTGCGACAACATAGCCAGGTCTTAATACCGTGAGAACAATTTGGAAGAATAATACAGAGTGTTGGAGGGTTTTTTCTTCCTATAATGATTTTGTATAGTTTATAACTAAACAATTTATGTGAAAATTATAATTGAAAGTATTACACCAAGTGTTAACTAACTGTACTTAGTTAGTCGGTTGCCACTGGTGTAATAGAAAGCACTTGCATTAGGTCATATATTTTTTTTGGCGAAATTTCTATCAACATTATATTTATTTTTTTTATTTTTATGATATTTTTATTTTCAATCAAAATCATGATTAAGAGGTTTTTCAACTATCATCTTCTTTAAGATTTGAACTTTGATCCTTTTACTAAAAATGTAACTCGCTTATCTTTATATTCAACATTTATTGATATATTCACTTAAATCTTTTAAAATTGTGTGTGCTAGATAAACATATGTTATCAAATTCAATAAGAGGATTAACTAAAATGATTTCCTATAATGGTACGATTTATTAGTCGTAGATATGCAAATTCACAATTTCCACAATAGTTAAATCATTATAAGATAGTAAAAGGCAATCACAGAAATAAAATTATCAGTCTATTTCTTACAGAAAAATATAACTAAATTAATTTTCTATCATACCTCTTATTGTAAAACGTGGATAACCTGTGTTGCAAATAATACATAAAACAAGGAATAAAAGGATTGTCGATTTCTTTCACATTTCTTGAATTAATTTTTGCACAAGATGGGTAATTAATGTGCATTTTTCAGTGGCCTAATCATCATATCTTCTTGAAGGATGACACTCATTAGGTCATCCAATATAAAGGGTTATCTAAGAATGAAAATACTCGAACCATCAGATAAGAGATTTATCAATAGGAAATGAAGAAACAGCTTTTGTTTCGTTTTTCATCTTACATTATTTTTTGTTTTTCCATTACTTTGAAGAGATAAATTGCTGCTCCGCAAGACTCACAAGCATCATAAGTTTTTGTGCAGGAATAATTTTTAGAACAATCTCTATGTAAAAATTGAATAATGCAAAATTCACAATAATGGTAAAGTAGTTTGTCCTGATAAGATGAAAAGCACATATAAAAAGGGAGATGATGATATTTTAGGCAAACTAGAGACCAGTAAACTTGTCGGTTGATTAGATCCGTGTCCTGATTCCATTTGCTAATTAAGAAATTGGACAAATGCTGGATGGAATGGCCCAGCTGCAGCGTCTAATTGTTTTGATTCTCATGTTCTCACGTACCTCTAATATTATTGCCAGTGTCATCTTTATTGAATGACCCATTTTCGTTTCACTTCCAATTTGTCCATCAAAAAGCCCGTGCATTACAAGGTTGTATTAACTAAGGTGACGTCTAGAACGCTACTTGAATCAGGTTTCACTAAAACTTCTATTCAATTGACACTTTTTCCCAGTTGTTAATGAATTGAAGTTTCACTCTTTCACAAGATGAAATATTAAGTGATGAGGAACACAAAGTTGCTTACTCATAGCTAGCTCTAGCAACATCTCAAACATAGTCCAAATCTAAAACACAATAGCAACAGCAGCCCTATGCTTTTACACCAAAATGAAACAAAACACTCCAAACAGATATCTGTAGTTAGCAGATACTCACAGCAATTAGGAAGGTATACACACATTTTTGTTACAAAACTGCAGCAAGGGGGACAGATAGCAGGACCAAGGGAAAGGTGCTGCTGTGCTTTGTTCTTGGAGGAATTTTAACTAAGGTACCCTCCATGTGATGTAGATGAATTTTGTGAAAATGAATTATAATTCAAGCGCACAAACGTTAATTGTACATGGGGTCGACACACAACTCAGACACCCCATAATTTGATGTTAAGCATTTTTAATAAAAAAGGAAAAAGATCATTGGTATGAATTTAAAATTCATAATGTTATACGAATTATAATAGAAGTTCAGTTTTAATTTTTTTCTCTATCATGATTTTCTCATGTTTCTGATTTCCTCAAATTTCATAGGGTCACATAGTATTCGTATGAAATTCGAAGAATTTTTTTTCAAGTCATTTAGTATTCCCTGTAAAAAAAAAAAAATTGAAATAAAAGTTGCAAATACTTTTTACCCGTGATTGCTTAGGTGTTGGGGACGAGAGACAATGTGTGTGTTATTCAAGTGACACCTCTTTTGATCATCTAGTTATTCAAGTGACACCTCTTTCCCCTACTAGCCCCCGTAAGAGGGCTTCTTAGTACAAAAATCTAGATGAACTTGTGTGTGTTATTTTTATTACTTTTTTTTTTTTGGGTACAATGTGTGTGTGTGTGTGTGTGTCTCCATTTAGCTATTGATGTGCATGGATGAACATGGACTAGGAAGTTTCAAGGCACATGACCTGTACAATGGTGCATGAGATGATGAGAATACTCGTAGAAGGCACAAGTGAACCTGTGATTTGAAAAACCAAAGGGAAGCTAACAATGGTTACTCAGCAGATGCTCATGAAATCTTTTTCTTTCATTATTATTTATTGCCATTATTGAACTGGCTCCACTGACCTGCATTTGCTTATGGGAGATCCTCTGAACAGGTGTGAATTAAGGTCGACAAAGTGAGGTTTCTAGTGTTGCTTCTTTTCCTGATTGGATGTGGCAATTAGAAAACTGAAACATGCCATAAAGAAAGCATGTGTTTCTACTTTCTAGGCATCCACAAATGAAGAGTTACTCAGTTACACATTTCAACATACATTATACAATTTTTTATCTTGATTATTTTTTAAAGTATTTAAAAATAGGTTTCTAGAAATTTATATAATACAACTCTCCAAATAAAGTTGCTGAGACCCGGTAAAATACAAAGGATTTTTTCCCCTTTTTGTCGATATTGAAATAGAAATACTAACCGTAGCCGAAACTTCAGTTTTTGCTTTTATTAAGGGCAAAACATCAATTAAGTTCAGTTAGTATCAGCTGGCCCAAATATTTAAGATAAGAGTGTTTGATATCTAATGTCAGATCCTCTATCACGCCACCCATAGGTCCTTTCCCATTCTCCTTAGTCTTACCATAAAGGTCAAATAAGCTCACCCGAAACAACATTTTGGGGATTTTATTTTTTTCGTCAATATATTTTGGGGTTATACAGATCTAAAGAATTTGGGGCTTTGGGCCAAGGGTGTTGTCGTTAATGTCTTTACATTGTTGAGAAGTTCAACTTGAACTAGCCCAACTTCACACCCAACAAAATAAATGGGCTAACTAAGTTCAGGCGTCCAATATAGCCCGTTTACATCCTATTTATATTAATAAAATTTGTATAAAAAGATTACGCATACTTAATGCTCTGAAATATGTGGTTGAATGCTTGCAATCTAGTTATGCTTGAAAGCTAATTTTTCTCATTGATTTCATGTGCCAATATTTTTATAAAAATCCTAAATAAACTTCTTTTATTTTAATGCTTCTATGAAACAAGTCATTAGTAAGAGATTAATAGCAAGAGATTTGGATAATATATGAGGATATAAATTTAAACTTCATTACTACTTATGTTTCAAAAAAAAAAAAAACACTTCTACGAAGTAATAAATGACTAATGACTTCCTATCTAAAAGTAGTTGATTAAACAATGAATAGATTATGATTCTAAACAAATTTTATCCATAATATCAAGGAATAAAATATTAAAATCATCACTTTAAAGAGAGTTGTACGTAATCACCCTAATCACCATCTTAACACGAAATTGCAAAAGCAATTTCTTAAATAAAAAGAAATAACTGGCTTTCTTAGGTTGTTTTACCTATCCTGAGGCTGATTTTTTTACAAATATGATTTTCGTTCCCCACTATCCTGAGGACAATTATCAAGGAGTTCAAAAAAACAAATGAACGTAAAGTGAAGCAGAAGCATCCACAACATACATCATACTGAAAATCAAAATAGTTGCAAAAGGAATGAATTGATTGAGAGACAAGACAGAGACAAAGCAGATCATGAGGACCACCAAAGGACTCGGTTTTCGAAGATCCAAATCAAGAGTCAAAGAACCAGCAGGCCCGTAAATAGTGGAGACAAGATGATCCATGAGGTGAGCACGTGGGTGTGCATGCTGATGGGAAGTGACAATGGGAGACAAATGTCAAGCATCATGGTTTGTTGCATTGGGTCCCTTGACAATTGTATATGCATGTATGTTCACCATTAGTCCCTTTCTAATGGATTATGGATCACATAAAGACATAAATTTAAAGTTAAAAAATAAATGCAATGACTATTAGTGCTTTTTGAAAATAAGCTTTGGCGATACTTTTCTTTTTAGACGTTTCAAGTAATTTTGTTAGACGTATTAAAGAAATATATGGTTTAAGATTAAGGGTTTAGTTTTTTTTTTTTTTTTGGGAATAAAATAAGCTTTTGGAAATATTTTTTTTTAGATCTTATATATATATATATACACATATATAAGAGAGAGAATTACTATATTTTTTAGAGTTTTGTCAATAAGTGCTCTTAGAATAACTGTTAAGATTTCAAAAATGAAAAATTTTGTTTGAAACAAATAAATTTTTAAAGTTTTCAATGCATTGGAAAATCCTATTTTTTAATATAATTTTTTACGATCTTTTCTACATAACTTGGCTAGGGAAGTAAATCTATAAAATCAAAACTTATAACAGTAATGAATTAAACTCTTTTAGGAGGATAATTTGTACATGTCTACATTTTTTCCTTCGTCTTTCTGCACCATAGATACTCTCCTTTGTATTTGAACTACTGTTCTTGGGTCCCCCGCCCCTTATATCATTTTGGCACATATATTGGTGTTCCAGTACTGTTATTGCTGAAAATCACGACAAAACATCTACATTCTTTAATGTAAACACATGCCACCGACCCTTCAAAGATGTGTAATCGAAGGTTGTGGTCTTCGTAGCTTAGCAATAAAGCTTATTGTCATGCTACCATGATTTCAAAGTTTATCAAATGGAGCTGCGGTAATGAAACTCAACGTGCTAATTCTCAGTCAGGAAATTTAACTTATATCAGAACTAGGGAACAATTGTAGTATATTTTTATTTTTGACAAAAAAAAGAGAACATAGTGCAAATTAAGAGTTTAACTGTTTAGGAAAAATATTATAGAATTCAATTTTTATTTAATGATTTGCACGTAGTCGTATACAATTATATATAAACCACTAAGAGTGGCCTAGTAATTAGTGGTGAGAAACTTGACCAGTATACATGATATTAGGGATTCAAACTTCATTGTCATTATTGTATCAAAAATTATACTATCATATTTCTGCAGAATATATTGAAAAAAATTACTTTTATTTATACTACTGTTCTAAACTTCAGTGAGCGAATCAAAACTACTCAGCCAGGCCCAAAGGAAATGACTAAATATGAAGAAACTATGACTTCCTCCGGGCCTATACAAAATTAAATGGTGGCCCCGACAAATTAATACTTTTTTTTTTTACACCACTAAGTTCTTGTATAGTTATCATTTGAATTGTCTCCAACATCAATTCTTATTTGACCATAACAAATATAAGGTATGTGATTTTAATTCCATAAAAACTAATTTTCAATATTTAAACTCACATGTTATTGAAATTAAGGTTACTTACATAACCTTACCTTTTGTAAGTACCAAACTAACTTTTAAATTGATAAAAATGATAACTTGCTCTTTGAACGCAAATGTAACATATCATTGACAGTTGCGTACAGGAATAGAGGAGTTAGAATAAAATTGGTGACTTTTTAGAACGATCAATATTTCTTACTTGTTAAAACATAGCAAAAAGAATTCCCCAATCCTTATGCAAACATGCAATCTGGGAAGGCCAGCATCTCTTAATCTTCCTCATATTTCCTTGTACTGGTTAATAATAGTGCAAGCTGAAAAATTGCTATAAGTTAAATTTATAGGATGGGATAATTTAACCAAATATAAATATGACCTAATAGGCATTTTCATCAAAAACTAGATAAATTGAAGTCTATATTATTGCTCGCATTAATCAATATTAGCAGCGGTCAGTGGCACAAAAATCAATTCGTGAAATTGTAATAAAATCTTTAATAACCAATCATCAGAGGACTAAAAGAGGACAGCAAGTACCTGTTTGGGAGGTAATCAAAATCAATTTTATCGAAAGGAAAGAGACTTTTCCTTTCTAAAAAGTTGTTTTGGGAAGCCTAAAATTGTAGTGGGAAGCCTCATTCTTCCGTTTGCGCTCCTATCCAAACAAGTTCAAAATAGGTACATTTCAAGATGCATCATGCTTATGTTATTTCATCCGTACATCATTTCACGAAAGTGTCTTTGCACCCAAATAGATTAATCATGACTTAAATAAATAATTAGACTTCAAAGTTGCATATATTTCAAAATTGATCACATATATTGTGGGAATGATTTCTCTGATATGAAAATTTCACATAATTTGTCATGTGTAATTTTTACTATTAATTAAAAAAGTGGTTCTTAATTTGGCTCCCATAAAAGAATATAATCAATTATAAAAATTTATGCATAATAAGAATATATGAAATTTCTACATAAGATAGGATCTTTGTCCGTTCCATTTATTATTCGGTTTCTAGCAAGATAAAGGATCATAACTAATTACCAACCACAAGAATTATTATTAGACATAGTTCTTGAAACTACTGAATGAGCTAGATAGAAAATTAGCCTCGTAATATATGGCACTAACAGTTGGGCCATTTGTGTCTTGGCATCACCAGGCACAGCCTAAACTAACCAAACCTCAAATGTTAGCTGGGACTTGTTCTTCACATGGTGCATTATGGTGCATCCATTTAAGCCACTTTCATTTTCATCAGGGTGATGCCAATCCAACCCACCCATCATGGCATGGTTGGCCAGGTTTATAGCAATCACCAATGGTCCATATTTGTCTTCTATGCCTTTTGATTCCCTTTGTCCTCTGGAGAGTGAGCTTTGTCCAACCCTCTCCACCTGGTCCCCCTCTCATCATCTCTATGTGACGCTTAAGGTTAATCCCCCCTTTATCAATATCTTTCTTTTCATATGGTCAACAGCGTTGAAGCTATTACATCACAGGAAATTTCCACAAACCTTGGGTAGGCCAGGTTTCAAAATCAGAACTATGTCTTCACGGGTATTCTGTCCCCTTTTGTTTTCTTTACAGAAATAACTAAATAATGTTTTGTGAAGAGTGTGAAACCTCAATTTCTTTCTTATAAAAGTGAAGCAGTGACACCATATAAAAAAATAAAAATAAAAAAAAAGAGTGAAGCAGTGACATAAATTGATTAACGTGACTGGAATAATCTGGCTAATGAAATTACCAGTTGGGGTTCTTGACGTTTACAGTTGTATGATTGAAGAGAACCCGTGTCGTTTGACCCTTTTGTTTCTAGTTTGAATTATTGTGACTCTTTGTGATTAGTAGCCATGTTAAGCACAATACTATATATTAGTGTTAAGAAAACCAAACCCGGATCCTAAGTCGGTCCGGTCTTTACCATTAAACCGGATATGGTCAAAATTGGTTAAGAATTGATCAAAATCGATAAACTGATATGAATCGAATCGGTTAAACTAGTTAACTGGTTTGGTTTTTTTTTTTTAATTTTGGTAAAATGTTATTATTTCTTTTATAAAAAAAAAAGTTTAGTCAGAATAAAAAGTTATTTTTTTAGAACCTTGATTCTTTTAGTATACTTATTTGCTATATACTCTTAAATTAATTTAAAAATTAAAAATTAAAAATAATTATTATATTATCTTTGAGTACTTTCCAAAAGAAATGTAATTAAAAATTAAAATAAATGGATTTTAAATTTAAAATATTTGATAAAGTGCCTCATAATAAATATTATTTTGCATTAATTAGGGTATTATTAATAATTTAATATAATTTTTTATTTTTTAATTAATCATATGTATATATATATATATTTTTTATTAGGTATTGATCGAACCCCCAGTTGAACCTCTGAACCCCTGCCTTAACCGATTCGATGTCTGGTCCAATTTTCTTAACCTTGCTATATAGTCAAAAAGTTATAAAATTTTTAACAGAATATAGAAGTAGTAATTACATGAAATAAAAGAATGTGGTCCACTTGCTCATCTATAAGAACAATAAACATATCATATCATTTTAACAAATAATTTTAATAAATATTTTAACTCTTTAACAATTTTTGCATGCATTAATACACACCATGTCTCACTAAACAGATTTTTTTTTTTTCCCTCTCATGAGGCTACTTCTCCGTAATCTTTGGTGTTAGACGAATCTTATTTGAAAGAAATAACTACTAATGCAACTACTAGCAATAAAGAAACACTTAAAAGGAATACACAACCTTAGAGTACCTTAAATTAGTTAAGACAACTTAGCCAAATGTAGAAAAATTTAAATGATCGGCAGCGTTATTTTATCGCAAACTATGATTGATATTTTCTGTTAATCAATTTTTGTTAATAGTTCTTAATATTAATTTTCTACTTTTTTTCACCCTGAGCTGTTGGTCATTATTACTCTAGTCAATTGCTTATGTTATATATGCCATAAATCACATCATTTATTAAAATTTGAAGTAAATTGAACAGAGCTGGCATCTAATCATTTTACGGCTTTTTATAGGATGTCACAACCTTAAAAATATATATGAAGTTAATGAGGGAAAAAATTAAATGCTCTATTTCTCAAAGTATTATATTATCAGTCGATTATATGTGTTATAATATATTTTTGTAATTTTTTGAGTTATTGATTATAAGAATTAAATATTTTTACTGATATAATAATATATAATAGAGTTAATGTTAGAATTTTTTACATTGAAAATGTATTAAATTAAATTTTACACTTAATGATTAATATTTAGTTTAGATATTAACTTTAATTAAATGGCATATATGATGAAAGATTGATTTTAATATATGATTGATGTAAAAAAATTTATACTATCATCTAATTATATATTATGATTTTATATGTAATTTTTAAAATAATAATTATAAAAATTAATTTTTTATTAATATAATAATATATAATTGAATAGATTGTATGAAATATTTTTATATCAATAATATATCAAAATTAAATTCTTATAATTATAGTAATCTCATTTTGTGTTCTAAAAAAATCATTTTATGTTCTTAGTAGGTTACGTTGCGTGTACTAGCGGTCTTGTTAGACGAGTACGAAAAAATTTCCCTTACAAGGAAGTTTTTGGAATTTTTTTATTTGGACGCTCATGTGGAAAAGGAATTAATTAGAATCTTCAAGATTACATTAGGGGGAACGGTCCATCATTAGCTGCTTTGAGAAATTTCCTTTAGTTTACTACAATAGTGTTGGTTCTTTCTATTGACAGAAAATTTTTCACCTACTTTACTTTCTTAAAGTGCACGAAGTTAAACAATGATTATTGACTAGATCACATGAAAGGCTTCACAGTCACACCTTAAGCCTTCGTATTGGTTTACCGGAGCTAGGAAAATGCCACTCCACGCAATATTTTCAATAGATCAACAAATCATGAACGAGTACTTTTTGTATTTTTCTATCTGAAAGAAAGCCTCATTACCAATATCAAATTAAAGTCAATACAATACAAAGAAAAGTTGGAAAATTGTCTATTCAGACCAACCTATATTAATCAATCCCTCTATTCAGCTACTAACTGACGGGCTACATTGTTTGCTGATCATTTCATATATAGTTTTGTAAATTAGAACATTTGTCTGATGTCGTATATTCTTAACATTTATAAGGTAAGAGGGTTGAAATGTCTTCATTGCAAGGGATCACAAACAAAACAAAAATGATAGGGATACTTACCTTTAATATTGTCTTTTATTTTAATAGCAGGACTGGATATATCATTAATATTAATAGTAAGCAAGACAATTCTAATATTTGTCTGTTAAACAGGTTCATAAATACAAAAGTAAAAACTGTTACTTCTTTCTGACTAACTTCTCCATCTCTTTGGAAAAGATCTTAAAGATTCAAAGTTATTGACTGCGAGGTCCTTGCAATAATTTCGTAGATGTGTCAAGAATGTTGTGGTTATTCTCTACGATCGTGGGAAACTTTATTTTTATTTTTCTATAGCATATATATGGAAGGTAAATATTATCTCAACTTATGTTATATTATGCTGACTTATAGATGTTCGCTTCAACTCTATATTGATGATTTTTCACTATTGTATCATACATAAGTGTTATTATAAATATTTTCGTTAAAGAATGTACCATGCCTTAAAATGAAATAATTTATCCTCTCTTGAAATAGCCGCACAATGCTTTTAGACTATTAGGTCGTATTGTATTTCATCCAATTTTTCTTTTTTGGATTTTTCTTTTTTTAAGTGAGATCAATATTATCGAAACCTTGAAGCACTTCAATTCCACGTACATATTTTCCTCTGCTCTCCACCATGCATGGTCCTAAGCTCCTAGTTTCTTTTCCTTAGTATTGATGCTTTTGATTTTGCTTATGGTCAAAATTAATTAAGCTTGTAGGTAGGTTCTTTTCCACAATGTATAATGACTTTGATTTCATGATGACCAACCACACTACTCAAAGGTAGAGTTCAAATTGAAGTCATTCACGTAGCTTAGGAAAGGAATATTATATATCACAGAATCACACGTCTGACGTATATTGTCGAGTATACATAATTGGTTAAGGAAAAAATTGTTAAATACTCTCATAATAAGAAAAAAAGTTTTGTTGTATTTCATTTATGATTTAACACTTTACTAAGATATTATTATCTCTCACTTTCTTTATACTATATTTTTAACGTAATAAATAATGTGACAAATAATAAATAATATAGAGCAAAATTTTCCATTGCTCTTCAAGTATATAATAACACCTTTTTGGCCAAAGTATGGAAGTTTGACCAGTGATTGAAATGCAAGTCCATGCCAAGTCTCGTCAGCACTACTACTTAGCCAGAAATCCGCCAGAAAATCATCACCATAAGAGTTAGTCACTTACTTGATACATTTTAATTGAGTAAACCTATTAGGGTAAGTAATTTTAAAGTTTATTATCTAGCTTTTTAATTTTTTTATTATTAAATCATAATATTATTTTTTATATATTTTCAAGATATTAAATACACTTAATCTTTTACTAAATACTTTCTTTAGTAAATATTAATATAAATATATAAAGATGTTTTAAAAATATATAATAAAACTAGAATAAATCGATCTCCCTAATATCTAAATAAAAAATATTTAATGCTTTAATTTTATGTTTTTAAGATATTAAACACATTTATTTTTTCATTTAGCACTTTTTTACTAAGTTTTAGGAAAATTATTACAAATATGTTTTATGACGAATATAGCTAAACTTATACCACAACTCATTAGAAAACACAAATTCTATATCTAATTTTTCACATAAACATTTTGTTAGTATAAGCCTATCACTTCATCGATTGTAAGTATGCTTGCAGATTAGAGTGTAACTTTAATAATGCTTACAAATTCAGAAATGATATTTATACATATTTTGTTATCCGATTCACTGTCTAACTCATTTAGGAAGATAATGTTATTGGATAAAAGTGTATAACACACTACCTGTAGATAGATCCCATAATTTTTTATGAGGGTATATCAGGCAATGAGTTTTAATTTATGAATATAAATATCATTACTTTTATAAATTTTCATAATCCCAATAGACATTTACAGTTGTAATTATTATGAATCTTAAAAATCTGCAAAGAAATGTTAAGCAAATAAAGTCGATATTACTTAGAATATATTTAGCTTACATCGGTGTCAAGCATATATCAATATTTAAAAAAAATAGAATTAGACCACACGTGCTAAAAAGAATTGTAAGACATTTAATGAATCTATATTAGAAACTTAGAACACAAAATATTATTTATTTGTTTAAATCATAAACATGAGTCTCCAATCTCTAACATGAGAATCTGGAAAGCTGAAACTCCCACTCTTCCTTGTGATGACTAACAATGGAGCAAATTGAAGTGTCGCATATACTAGAGTTATAAAATGCAAAGGGAACCTGGCCTATGGATGATACCAGACGATTTGATATAGGAGGTTGAATCAAGTTCTCAAATTATAAAAACTTCTTCTACACATTTAATACATAAATCAAAATGTTCTGGACACTTGATATCTAGTAGCTAGTTAGTAGATATCCGGTAAGCATTTACTAGATATTGCTTCAAAAAATGCTCAAAACCATATGTGAATATGAATAATAATATATTTGATCAATAAGATTCAATTAAAGAATCTCAAAAAAATGAATATGTAAATATATGAGATAGAGTTAGAAACTTTTTCTACAAAATAGAGACAGATCAAAATGCTTTGTACAATGAATGTTTAATAACAACTTATCAGATATCTACCACCACAAAGTTAGACAAATGGGTTTAGCCAATTCAAGCATTCACATAATAATTTCAAATAGTATTAAATATGCAATATAACTCAATAAGATACTAAATTACTACAATACCAAATTTATAGCATGATATAAAATGCAAACTTTAAATATAAAAAGTGAAGGGTAGAGAGAAGCTTGCAAACACAATTTATCCTAATTAGATTTCCAAAATCTGGAGCTTGCATCTAATTCCCACCACCTATGAATTTTTCTTCACTATGTTAAGTAATCTTTATAACAATATCCTCTCCAAACTTTTACACCAAGTAGTTTTTCCTCATTAGCCTATTAAGCTAGACGCAAATAGTTTTCCGCACTAGCCTCTCCAAGCTAAAACCTAAGTAGTGTTTCCCCACTAGCTAGCCTCTTTAAGCTAGACTCAATCTCTTCTCACCAAGAGTACAAGTGTTTTGGATATGGGTGATATAATGATTTTTTCACATAGAGAAACTCCTATCACGCAACTATTTAAGCTCAACTCTCTTAAGCACACAACATACAAAAAAAACTTAGGCACACAACCTTTAGAACAAAAAGAATAAGAGGACATGGCTTGGATATATTGGTGGTGTCTAATTTGGTCCACAGTATTAGATTCAGTTTAATGACAATTTTACAGCTAAAATCAAATGTGTATGTATATGGACTCTACTTAACTTCTAGCATGTCAAGTGTTAAGTTTTGTAGTCATTTCAGCATCTCCAAGAAGCTTGTTTGTTTCTTCGTTGTGCCAACCCACCTACTACCCTACCATTGTCACCGCCTCTCCGCCATCACCACCACCATGGATGAAGGCTGCCTCTGCTACCATCACCGCCTCTTATCCTTCCTCCAAATCACTACTCAAACTCTTCTCCACCACCACCACCCAAATGACCCCCATTGTTCCAATAATAGCCACACCACAAATCACCGTCGCCCACCCAAACATAAACATGACAACATCAACTTTTAAATCCTGGGCACTAGAAATTCTCATTTTGGGTGTGATAAAGACACACAGGCATAAGAAAGATTACTCCAATATAAACAAAATAAGAAAAAGAAGTTCAAAACTTTTTGTGTAGTTGTACAATATTTTCAAACTTTCAAAGCTTATTATTATCGATCATGTACAGATGGAATTGAGCTTATTGGGATAGTTAAGATAATCAACTCCAACCAAAACTTGAGTTCTCATTTGACACCAGTTTTGGCTTTTATTAGGCATAATCAACACTATACCTCCAAAACAAAGTTAAAAAAGTTTTCAACTTTATTGTTTTTTTTTTCTTATCACAAAGTCTTGTTCTTTGTTCTTTGTCGCACCAAAAACCCATCGACCTCCACCAGGTTCTACAGCAGCAATGCTGGTGATGGGATTTGCTATGGGGCTGCAAATAGAATTTCTTTGTTGGATTATGAAAGTATTATATATCGAATAGAGTCTTTGATCCAACCAAAAAACCAAACCCCATGATTCATGGAAAGAAACAAGCAAGTTTTTTTTTTTTTTCAAACAATAAGAAACAAGCAAGGTTCGCTACTGGTAGATAGATGGAAAAAGGAAAAGAGAAAAACCAGCATGGTGTTAACACTTAACATGCTCTGCGTTAAGTAGTGTTCATATACACATGCATTTGATCTCAACCATAAATTGTCATTAAATTAAATCTAATGGTTTGTAAAGATGGACCATATAATGGTCTAAAACATGGGATGGACCAAATTAGATGCCACCGAGTACGTTCACATAGAACTCTTGTGTCATAAAGACTTGAGTCACAAAGACTATTGTCACTAAGACCTTTGTCACAAAGATAACTTCTAAGTGTGTAGAACACTTGTATTTATAGATGATTTAGCCCATGCACTTTCTTGGTCTCCACCTAATTGATTTGAACATTAGGGGTGCTTCTAATGCATGTGCCCATGGTCAAGTCTCTATCTATTGCCATGCATTGTATGTTGTGTCTTGATAGTTTCTCTCTCATGGTACATAGTGCTTTTATCTTTTTGTGCTTTTTCTCTTTCCTTTCATTTAACTTTTTTTTTTGTGTTGTCTTTTTGCAGCTTTAATCACAAGTTTTCTACAATAGCCATTTGATGTCTCAAGACAAATTGATCAACTCTTTATTCTCCGTGCTTCTTATCCTCTTGCCTAAGCAGTAGATTCTTCTACTAGTTATTTAGTAGATTATAGTCTATTGTTCTCCTAATGGGTATATCTAATTCTTCACATACACAAATAAAACCATTCCAAATCAAGTACTCATGAACATCAAGGTTATCATATACTATATTTTTTATCATCACAATCACAAAGCTAACACCTATATGTAAACATAACCAAATAGGCCTTCCATCAAAAGCTCATTAGGTTAAGGGATGCCCACACTAATCAGTTATAGATGTCCAACCCCAAAACAAGTGTAATTACGACTTTAGCATAGTGATAAAATGTTGTCTCAATAAACCCACATATCAAGGATTCTATCCTTGTCTCCCACCCTAATATCCCCTACCCTAGACCTAAAAAAAAAAAAAAGAAGACACTCAAAATAAGTGGGCCACTTAAATCTATGGTTAAGCTTCAAGACTGCATCCCAGTATAGATCATATATTAATTAGTCCGTTTTATCAAAACCAAAATATTTGAATTGATTGAAGCCCATGAGAATTATTGGATGATTCTAACAAAAATTACATACATTTTGAAATTTAAAAATCATTATAACTCTAGCATACTTATATTTAAAATTACCCCTAAACTAAATTACGCACTTAGTGTCCCAAGGGAAATGTGCAACATGTTGGTACATGTTCAAGTTTAATCTAGTACTTGCTACCTTCAGATTCCATGGCTGTATACTTGGATCAAAGAAAGGGAGGTGTGTGAAAAAAGGATTATAATATGATCAACATAGAACAAAGTCTTCCCTTTTGCGCTTTCCTTCTTTTTCTTCTTCTTCCTTTTTTCTTCCCGGTTGGGACGCTTTGGACAATAATACGAAAAGAATGTTATATTATAAATTATAGTAATACGGAGAGAATGTCATATTATAAACTATATTTGATACCCTAGAGAATTGAATACTACTCATCGTAAGTATTTGTAATAATTTATACTCCCTTCACGCTGTGGTCACTATCAACACAGGGAAAAAAACAAAAAAGAAAAGGGGAAAAAACTACTAGAGAATAGAGCACGTACTGGAATGTTTATAGTTTATGTATTAGTTGATTTAAGAAATATTTAAAAGGGTTCGTATAAAAACCATTTAAAGAGTGTTTTATAAATGATTCATTAAAAAAAAATTTAAAATTAGAGACAGGTGAAACACGAAATCTCTTTTCAATAGCTAAGATCGATGTATACAAAATATATAGTTGAATCTGTTAGGGAAGTTGGCTCATGTTTATATCTTAACACAATTGTTATTCATTTTATTTATGTATATCCTTAAGATGTGTATCTATAAGATGTGTATTCTTAAAATATGTATACTTAGAATTTAGAAATATTTGAATTTAAATATATGGAAAATTAGTTAAGATATGAGAAATCGGTTAAAATATAAGAAATTTGTTTGGATATGAGATAAGGATTCTTAGAGCCTAAGAACCCTTGGTTATAAATAAAGTCAATAGTTTAGGTGTGTGATAATTAGAGAGATTAGGAGAATATAAAAAAGGGGACTCTATTATGAGAGAAGGTGTACAAAAGATTTTGAGCCAAACTATGTAAATTCTTGTTTCTCTGTACTCATTATCATCTTATTAATTTATTTTCCTTGATATTGTGTATTTATATTTGATTTATTGGATTCATATAAGTGTATTTGTGGGAGCCATTCCGCTGCACCAATTCCCCCAACAGAATCTTGGTGAAACTCTTCTGATCATCAAAAGCCACAGATGTTAAAAAATAAAACTGAAAATGGTATAATATTACATACAATGTCATGTAGTAAATGTATAGTCCGAACAATGTTGAAAAATTGATTGTAAGCATGATTATTTTATTTTATCTTAAGAATAAATAAGCTAGAGGTTTACGCAGCTAAGCAACCAAATCCTACCTAGCAGCAGAGTGGTACCTAAAACAAAACATGACTTTAGATTAAAACATGTTGCCATGTTGGCCTCATACTACTCACTTTTTAATTAGTTAGCTTATCATATGAACATAATATATATTTTCTCGAAGTGACGTAGCACGTAATTAAATATATCCATATTAGATTCATGAACGTAGTATTTTATTTTCTCCATAGTCATCGTTCGTGCTCTTTATATAAATTATGAATCTACGACCATTCAGACGATGATAATGATGATTAAGTAACCCGCTTTACTTCCACACTCCTTCCCTATTGAAGCACGTGGGGCTAGTGTGCAATATTATAGTAGTAACATACAAGTTCTGTGAAAGATGGAGTAAAGCCACAGCACGTTATTTAACCAAAAGCCAACCTAGTTGTCCTCATCCGTTCCGCTAACATTAAATATTTAACATAAATTTCATCTTAGATTGTTTAGAACAAAATACTATGTTATCGAAATTTGGATCTTCTCGTGACACGATTAGATTTGGTGGTGAAAAAAATAAGTAAATGTAGTGTCAAAAACAGGCTTTTCATTTTTTATATGACATATGTGTGATTAAATTATCATCATGTGCAGTATGTTTAAAATTTACATAAATATGATTTTAGTTAACACAATCCACCTTAGTAGAAATAGTAAAATATATTTTATTATTTTTTACTTCACCTACAAAAGCTAATGAAATGTTTCTGCAAAAGCTGACCACTTTCTTATCCACTAGAGGGCGGATTCTGAAACAAGTGGGTCCGCATATAGTAACGGAATTTATGTCTGTGGTTACATCATTGCAAGCATCTCTATGCAAGGGAGGGTGGAACCTGGAACGTGAAATCTCTGCTTGTGGTCACATCACCAAATAGATATTTGCTTGTGGCCACATCACCAAATAGATATGGCTGGGGGGAACTCAAAAATTGGAATGTGGAACCTTGAAATCTCTAAAATACCTAAATGCCATAGGCTTTTCATTTTTTATATGGCACATATGGGATATTTTGAAGATTAATAGAAATATGGATTAACACAATCGTTTCAGGTATCTCTATATATGGAAGGGCGAAACCTGGAATGTGGAATCTTAGAAGGTGGAACCTGAAACCCAAAACCTAGTCCTACTCAGGCACATTTATTCCATATTGAACTTTAACATATTGAACTTTAAGATTCCAAATTTTAAATTCATCTGTGTTACTATAGCATTTGTTCTAGATTTTGCTGTGGTTTAGGTGGGAAAGTGGCAGCTTTTTTGCATGCTATGGACCTTACATATTCCAACTTTTGCAAGTGGAGAAAAAATAACAAAAAAATAGATTACTATATATTTCATGGTGGATTGTTTAATATACTTAAAAGAAAATTAATTCACATTCTTACTTTAAGATATCGGACTGCCTCACAAAATTTTTCTACCTATCTTTGTGGCATATTATCTCTAACTAATACTATAATCTCGTAATAAAATTCAAAATACTGGACCATGATTATAATATAAACACACTCAAATGCCATATTCAAGCAATGGAACCTCAAAAACATGGTTCCCATAATTACGATTTTGACTTTTTTTATGGGAATTAAGATATTGACGATTGAGCTTCACAATTTTAAACTTTTAATACAAAGTACATACTTCTTTTCGTTTTATCAAATGATTCGATCGTATGAGTAGTCTATATAATTATCCAATAAAAATTATTAAAAGAATAAAATTCTGAATGTGAGGCATTTCTTCCAGAGTCCCTTTCTTACTTTCATCTAGATATAAATATTAATTTTTTGCCTTGTCTTTGGGGTTAGTCCATTTGAAACCATAATTCTTTTGAATTAAGTCAATATTTTAGAAGTTTACTCTCTCTCTCTCTCTCTCTCTCTCTCTCTCTCTCTCTATATATATATATATATATATATATATATATATATAGACACACACACACGTAAACGACATGTATTTTTATTTTTATTGAACATTAATCATATACATACAACATTATTACATATCATATTTTTATTTTTACTAAAACATTCTTATCAAATTAATTCTCATAAAAATATCATAAAGGAAAAAATTAATGTCCTCTTATATTTCTTAAAAAAATGTAATGTCTTAATAAAGATACAAAATTAAAATTAACAAATTAATATAAATACAAATAATAATTATTTGTATTATAACAAAGAGTTTAATTCCTATATGCTGATAGTATAAAATAATTTTATACTGTCAACTAATAGAATTGTAAAAAAATATCAAATTATAGTAGATAATTATCTTAATAGACAGTTACTAACCATAATTTAGTATCTTTTTATAATTCTATTGGTTGATAATATAAAGTAATTTTACACTCTCGATATATAGAAAATAAACTCTATAAAATAAGTTTAAATTTCTCTCTCTCTCTCTCTCTCATTACATGATTTCGATAAAAAAATAATTTAAATATATTTTTAGTCCTACAAATATAGATTATTTTGATTTTAGTCCTCTTTTTTTCTCTTTTCTTTTTGTTTTTTATCTTCATCATTCTAAATTTTAACCCTTATAAATATTTTAGAATATGTTTTTGGTATTTATAAATATCAAAAATTATATTTTTAGCATTTATAAATATTTTAAAAATATTTTTATGTTCCTTATATATATCATGACTTAACATTAATTAGGTCTAAATAGTAGGGACTAAAATTTTAAAGATGGAAAAAAAGGGGAGATCAAAACCAAAACAAAAGTTTTAAAGAAGTTAAATCAAAACTATCCATATTTATAGATATTATAAATATATTTAAACAAAAAAAAAACCTTCAAAAAATTACGTTTCCAATAATTGAAACTTCTTGCAATTAAGAAGAGTAAAAAAGGCATAAAATAATTTATTAAAAATAAAGAAAGTGGAGCGCCGTCCAAAAATCACCAACCTCTCAACGCGCCTAATCTTCCATTGGTCATTGTCCCCTCCTCCTTTGTGTCACAGCCCGTCCATCTATCCCCCTTCCCGTCACCCATTATATACCAATCCCACCCTCCTTATTCCTCTACAATCCCTCCACCCCAACCCAAACAAAACCTTCTCCTCACGCTCTCTCCCTCTCTCTCTCTCTCTAAAAAAATTTCAATTTTCTCTCTCTAGAAGAAACAAGGTCCACCTTTCCTTCCCATGGGGTTCCCCGTAGGCTACACGGAGGTACTCGTCCCAAACATCTTCCTCCGCCTCCTCATCTTCCTCGCCGCACTCCGAAACCTCGTACTCTCCCTCTTCGGCGTCCTCGGACTCTCCGAGCTACTCGACACCGACCCGTCCCCCCACCTCTCCTGGGCCCAGGCCCAACACCACGGGCCCAACGACAACAACCCCTCCCTCTCCGCCCTCCTCATCCGCGAATTCCTCCCCGTGATGAAATTCCGGGAACTCGCCGGCGCCGGAGATTCGTTTCCCGTGGCGGCGGCGGCGGAGAACGGGTGCGCGGTGTGCCTGAGCGAGTTCTCCGGGGAGGACGAGATCAGGTGCATGGCGAACTGCAGGCACGTGTTCCACCGGGGATGCGTGGACCGTTGGATGGACCACGATCAGAGGACGTGCCCTTTGTGTAGGACTCCCTTCGTGCCCGATCACAGGGTGCACGAATATGATCAACGGCTCTGGGAAGCTTCTGGGGTATCTGAATTCTATGAGGATTAGACTACAACAAACTCCTTCCTCCTCCTCCTTCACCGAGTTCCCTCTTTTACCTTTTTTTTTGCCCTTTTTTTAATGATTTATTTATTTTTTTCCCACTTCTCTCTCTCTCTCTCTCTCTCTCTCTCTCTCTCTATATTTATTTATATATTTAGATATATGTTTTTTGAGGGGTAGAATTTCAGGTGGGGGCTGGTGAAATGTGTATATAGCTAAAGAAAATTAATAAATGAAATGAAAGGGATACAAAATTGAGGAATTTTTGGATTAATGTATACGCTCTTTCATGTTTTTAGTGGATTCTTGTCTTGTTATTTGTTGTGAATTTATTAATCGAACTTAAATCGTAATGATGCATGAATAAAACGTTAATCTAGTACTCCAATTTCTGTTGGTAGGGACACACAATGTCTCGGCCATGTTCACCACCATCAAATATGTACTTTGGACGTACGAATAACAATACTAAAAAAATGTGGGAGTTAAACGTTAATAAATTAGTTACTAATGGACGATGAGTATAGATTTAAAACATATTTAACTTGGATGTACTGAGTTTTGACAAGTATTTTATTTCCAAATAAAGATCTCGTATTTATGCGCTCTCTACGGACACGGCAATGTATATTTTACTTGTGAAACTAGGTGAAATTGATTGTATTGATGATATCCGATGCTAGTATTCTATTTCTTTTTTAAGAGTTAGTGGTACTAGCCAAAAAAAATAAGAAAGAAAATTGCATGTGGTATAGTGATTTATTTGTCGATCATGGATATCTGGCTCTTTTTTTTTTTTTTTTTTTTTCGGTTAATGTTTGTGGGCACATGCTTCTCTTACTGTAAGCGTGCCTTCTTGGATGGTATAGATTTGGGGGACCAGATCCATTGATCATTCATTGTAGATTCTAGGTATATCTTTCCTAAGATTTTAACTTTTGTCATATGCTAAGGAGTAATAGTTTGTAAATATATAAGTTGGAATGAATTTTTAACTTTCTTTGGGATGGTAAGATGAGATGATTTGAAAATTGTTCTGCCCAAAACAGAAAAATCAACAATTGCTTATTGTAAGCTTATGTCCCAACTATAGTATTAAGTTTTTGTTCCCCTAAACATGTTACTTTAAAAATACAATGATATGATTAATAGATATTTTTTTCATTATTTTGTTGCAAAATTAATATGCTAAAAGGTCAGTGTTAATGTGGTATAAATGTATATGTTGATTAATACGAATTTCTGCGAACTCCAATGGATGGATTAGTATTTTAGACTTGCACCTGCGTATTATTGACATAGTTAAACACAAACTATTGAAGTTAGAAATCTTAGGTGCAATTGAAGTTCGGGCAACCATTTTGGGTAGTTAGTTGAAGTGGCATGATATTTATTTTTTAAAAATAAAATTTAATTCGAGATTTATAAATGAAAAAGATAAGTATCAATAAGACATTAGTTCGAATAAAAAGGACTTGGGTATACTAAGCATGTGGTCATAAATTCGATATTAAGTTTATATATATAAAAAAAGTACTGTTGGGAGATATCTCCATTGAAGTAGTTGGTCATATTTTAAGAGATTAATTTTTCACTTATCAGGTGAAGAGATACTTTAAAAAATAAAAAATAAAAAATATTACTTTATTTATTTATTTATAATTATCTTTTTAATAAAAAAATTTTATCCATAATTATGATTATTTAAGAGTTTTAAGGTAGTATTAATTATTTTTTTAATTTTATCTTTATTCTTATTCTTTCATCTACTTATAATAATTATTTTATAATTTTTTAAAAAAGTTAATTTTGTGAAAATAATCTAAATTTGTTTATATTTATGTAAGTTTAATGATTTTTTATTTATATACTAAAACTTTAAAAGATAATTAGTTATAAATAAATAGAAGAAATAATTCAAATTTTTTTTTTGTTTCTATAATAAATTTTTTCTGAGCTAAATTAATTAAAATTTAATGAACTTAGATTGATAGTTTCGGGAAAATAAAAAAATGCCAACGATTAAGGGTGAGCAGTGAGCGTAGAAGACCAAAAGGAAAGAAAGTTGTCAAAATGAAGTCTATCATAATCATAACTCTAATCATAATAAATGCAATAAGTAAATTAGTGGGGATAATGCACATGTGCCAGATATGAGCAAGAAGACAGAAAAATGGTTGTTATGGTATAGTAGATACTAGAAGGTCGGTAACATGTGTGCATCGTCATCATCATCATCATCATCTTTTTCAACATAGGTGACTCTATGCCCGCAGGCTTTGGCCCGTTGGTCAACCAGACAGCTGCCTTTCCACTTGCTCACTCTAGGCATCATTGGAAATCCTTGTTGATTTCACATATGCCAACTTAACAAGCAATCATTTCACATATTAATAAATATTATTTCAGGCTTTAACATTATAACTTCATTTGAAGCTGATTTAAGAAGTACATTTGTTATGGGTTAACCAAAATCACCCAACTAATAATACAATTTCAGACGGTATATTTAAGTCTCAAGTTATTTAAATATATGTTTAAGATAGTCGTTGTAAAAACTTGGATATTCCACCCCTTAAAGCCTAATTTTTGGAGTATAGAGTATAGTTAGAGTCATAATTTTTTATTAGAGCCTAGTTCTATAAATTTCATGCTTTAGATATCCGCTCTTAAATATGAAGAGGATATATTAAGTTCTATATTCTTTAAAATATGACCAAAAAAATATTTAGAGTTAATATACATTTTAATTATAAACTTAGGGGTTCATTTGGCACCTCTACTAATGTAAAGCCTCGTAGAATAAGAGTTGATAATATAAAACTTGATTATATAATGCTTAATAAAATTTTAATATTATGTAATGTTTAGTATGTCATAATAAAAGATATTGTGATATATGAAATATAACCAAAAAAAGGTATTATAATAAATATAATTTTTCAAATATTAAATTAAAAATTTAATAATTAAAATCAATGTTTAAATATTTATTATTTTTATTATAATTATTTTAGTTATATTTGTATTGTATATAAATATAATTTTATATTGAAAATTATTTATTTATTAATATATTTTTAATACTTTTCATAAATATAAAAAAAAGAGAGACAAAGAGCGAATAAAGGGAGTTTTTATATATCAAAATTCAGGCATGTCTTATGCTATATTCCTATATTTGATTGTGTTATACATAATGTATAATTACTTTTATTATATATAATTAAACTTATATTAAATATTATTTATTATTATTTATATATTTTAATAATAAATTTTTTTCTTATATTTTTATATTAGTTATTTTATAATTATTATTTTTTAAAAATATTTATTCATTATTAGATATTTTTATTAATAATATTATTTTTTATTTATATAATTTTTATTTTTTATTATTTTTTAATAAAATATATCAAAAATAAAAAATAAAAGAGTCTTTACATATCAAAAGCTAATATAATTTAATACGATCTTCTTAAGTTGGATTATGTTATTGATTATTTTGATATATAAAAGAGATTTGTAAATAAATTTATGCAATATGTTGACTATACCAAATAACAAATAAACTCATAGCATATCATATTATCTTTTCTTATCACTTAATACATATTTCAAACACACCCCTAACAACCGGAGTCATGTTTGGTCTTGGCAATCTCTCTTTTACACCAACAAGAAAGAAGGAATTTAAAGTAGCGGTATTAATCCAAAAAGAAAAAAAAAAAAGAATAATGTGTTTTACAGCAGATATATATTTTTTTTGGGGGTCACTGCGGCAGATTTTTTCTCTTTTTCGGACTTCGAGAGAAAAAAGTTTCTTTTTTTTTTTTTTCCTAAAGTTTTGACTGCATTAGTTAGATACTATTGTAAAACTTGGGCTCTAACGTGGGCTTTGGGAGAACAGTTAACAAATCGAAGCTGCCGCAAATCTTATTGCAATTTGCAACTGTACTATGCTCCGTCTCTTCAACCCAATCCAGCCTACATATGAAAAAAAAAAAAAGGAAATAAACAAATAGTCGATTTTTGCTTGAGTTCCTTGAATCAGACTCCATAATACACTACCTTGTTTGACTTCCTAATAAAAACAAAACCACATGCAAACCTTATTGACTAAAGTACCATTATTGACCTTGAAAATTCTTTGTTCTAACCAGCATCAATCTTCAAGAAAATTTAGGACATTGTGAAGGCTAGTATTGGTAAGTTGAACTTAATTAAAACTCCCTCTATTTCACAGATTCAACTTATCTTTCGAGTTATAGCTCACTACCAACCCATCACACTCTCTCTCTTTCACCTTTGCTTGAATCTCAAGTGACCCTCACAATATTCTTAAACATTGTGCCACAAAGTACAAATAAAATGTAAAGGAAAAAAATCTCTCATTCTGTCTCAAACACCACACTACCAAAAAAGAGAATCTTGAAATGTCAATTAGAACGCGAATATGTCAAATATTGGCAGTTTCATTGCTTTTGGGATCACTGAATGTGTATTCTTTGGAATGTGAAGATGATCGCTGCAAAACTGGGTTGTGCAACAGCACTGGTGATTGCATTTGCAACTTTCCTGAACCTTCCACCATCTTAGATGGTGATCGACCTTTTCTGGGGTAAAAAACATACATCACATCTCGAAACTCTTTGAGCTCAATTCTTTCTTCCAAGCATTTAATTGGTTTTCTTGAAGCAAGAAATGTCATTTTCAGTATTAATAAAGTAAAGGGGTGGGGAGGAAAACTAGTCATCAATTAGGCCAATCCAAGTAAAGGGGTCTTGCTTTTAGGAAATTAAATGAAAAATTTCCAATATTGCTTTCATTATATTGATCATATTTGATATCTTGAATCCTGTTAGTACTCAGCATTGTTTTGATTCAATAAAATAAAGGGGTGGGGAGAAAAATTATGCATCAATTAGGCCTATAAAAATAAAGGGGTCTTGCATTTTGGAAATCAAATGAAAAAAAATTCCAATATTGCTTTCATTGATCAAATTTTGATATTTGAATCCTGTTAGTAATAGTCTCATTTTATTCAATGTTGCTTTTGTCAACTTTTTGAATGAGATTTATGTGTTGTGGGGCTATAGGGGTAAGTTTTGTGATGAAGAAATGACCATGTGTGATGGGACAAACTCATTCTGGTGTGAACATGGGGGAACTTGTGAGGAGATTGTGCAAGGGGAGAAGTACTCATGCAAATGCCCCCTTGGATCTGCTGGGGAACACTGTGAGCATTCCGGAGCACCTTGTGGTCAGATTTTCTGTTTCCACAATGCTGAATGCTTGGCTGAAGCAGGTGATGTTTGCCGGTGCCCACCAGATTGGAAAGGCAGTGCTGATTGCTCTCTTCCAACCACAACATCAGCAGGTTCTCTCACTTTCTTCATCTTTGGATGCTGTTGAAATGAATGTTATATGATAAGGGAAATGGTTTTTTTTTTTTTACCATTAAAAAAATAGACACTAAATGGGACATATAAAGAGAATCAAAGATTTTTGTGAATCCTACACTATTGAATTGGGTTCATCATTGAATCTCACACTACCTTTAAGAGTGTGGTGTCCTTTTGATGTCTCAAAATAAGTGTTTAAATAATAGAACTCATATAAAAATATGTTTGTTTTGATTGTTTTTTTCCAAAAGCTAGCTAACAATTTAGAATAACTAAAACAATAGTTAACAAAGTTTTGGGCTTGCCATAACATCCCCGAATTTGTTTGGATCCAGTAATTTATTTTATTTATAATCTCTTCCAAACATGCATGAATTTTTGAATTATGCTTATGGCACTGAATAAAGCACCCTTGGCTCTGAACAATATCAAAAGGATACACTCAGATGCATTGTACAGTTATTAGTTGGTTGGAAATTGTTGATGATGTTGAATTTCCATCCACACTTGAAAGTATTTGAGCTACATTACAGTGTGAAATAACATCATGGCACAACTATTGAGTTAGAGAAATTGTCGGCTTATCTGATAGATTTTCTAACGCAGGATTTTACTCAAATTCATTGTCCCCGGAATTGCCTAAAGTAACCAGCAATAGTGACACAAATGTGAGTATGACACAAGATCTCCTCAGAATGAATTGTTTCTTCTTATCATCCCAATTTCACAATTTGCTGACCATGTGCTATTGTCAAGTACAGAGAACACTGGCTGTGTTGGCAGTTTCTTCAGTGGGAGCAGTTACTGCTGGTGCCATTTATGGCAAGAAACTGTTCAGCAAGAAAAAGAGAGATGCATTTAAGTTCCAGCAATTATCTGAAATGCGGGCTCAAGGGGTACTGGATGATGATGATGATGAAGATGAGAACCTGTCCATGGTAACTGAGAGAGTTCATGGTGATGTCTCACACATTTAGTAGCCATATTCTTTTCCAGCATAATTTTGGGATTCTTAGCTCAAGTAGTTTCTACATTTACCACTGGAGTTCTGTTTTGTCATAGTGGATACTATCTGTATATGGTTGTGCTTAATAAAAGCATTATAAGCAAATCTTTGTCAAAGATTAAATCCTAATATCACGGATTTTTGTGCAGAAAGCGCAGGGTTTAATAGCATATTTGGATTTCAGTTTGCAAATCCTAAATTATAGTTTAAAAGATGTAAATTGAGTTTTAATTTATTTTACATATTTGACAAAATCACATTAAGCTATATTTCAATATAATTTTCGGTCTCAGGCTATGGTTTGGATAGAAGTGAATATATATATTTTCCTTAAGCCAATTCATGATTTGCAAACTATAAACCAGGTAGGCACGAAGTTCTTGTGCTAAAACTGACACTATCCATTTTTCTTGCTTTTGCAATTCCAATTGTTATCTCAAGGGAAATTTTGTTTTAAGCTGCAATCTGAAAATTATGGCAGACATTGGAAAATGAAAATAGTAAAAATACCTAAAGTCAGAGAACCGGGCTGAATCTGTTAGAAAGGAAATGAAACTGGAAAAGTTGCTACCTGAAGATGTGGTAATGGGGCAGTTGGGGTAGGTTTTAACTCAACTGAACCTGCCTCGCATTTTATTGAACAAGTCTCAACCTACTTCTACTCTACCCACAAGTTTTAATATTTAAAATCCAAATCCTACATGTAGGCAATCCACTTCAATCTGTACCCTACCTGCCCCCACCTGTTATTTCTTTTAAATACCTAAAAAATTATTTGAAATTTTTTTGAGATGAAAATTATTTTAAAATTTAATTTATACTTAGAGTATGTTTAGTATGAGGGCAGAAATGAAGTGAAAATTTTTATAGATGAGCTTTATATGAAAAAGTACACATTAAATAAATTCATGAAATTTTTACATTTATCTTTACTCCCATGCCAAACATATTCTTAGAGTGATAGAAATATTTTTTAAAATATATATATATATATATATATATATATATATATATATGGAGTGTGAATAGGGTAGAGGTGGATTTACCTTCAACTTGAACACGACCCGACCCTACGTACACTTAAACCCATCTCGCATTCGGGCGGGTTCAAAACCAGACTCGACTAGGTTGATGCGGGGTGGGTACTCACGGATCAGGTTGTAATGCTAACAATCACTCAATATTGGATGGATTTTATGTATCATTTTTGCTATGTACCACAATTAATGCATTCCTATCAGTAGAATTAAGGAAAAAAATCTTAATTAACTCACTAAATTAATATAATTGGAAAATAATGAACTAATTCAAGTCACTTTCTTTCTTTAGTTAATGATTTTCATATTAAAAAGATATAGCATATGTGTGGTTTACATTGACAAAAAAACATGTGTTATGATGTACGTCAAATTAAAAGAAGGTGATCATTCCTTTTAAAGAACGGACGTTGTATTTGTCATGACCCAAACTTAGGCCATGACCGATGCACAAGATAATTTCACTCACTTAACCTAATAAGCCTAATGACAGAATTCTATATATATAACTTAACAACTCAATCATTGGGGCTATAAAAAATTTGGCAAAATCTTCCCTGAAAACCAAACAACCCAAATATCAAAGAAACCTATTTTATATCAAATATAACAACCAGAAGGAATAACCTAAATATTTCTAGAGTAATAATTATCGAGATCCAAAGATCAGCTATACAAAAAGAGCCATATACACATTTTGATTACATACAAAGTCCCAAAAAACAACTGATCCTATACCCTATGGTTGCAAGATACTAGAGTCAACAAAATAGGAGTCTCTTCTAATAGTAGAGGTCTACCAAAAGAAATCTTCTGGGTAAAATAAAAAATCCCAGGAATCTGCTACTTAGTACTAGGGGCGTTTGCGGTGCAGTTTGGATCAGTTTTAAGTAAAAAATTCATCTGATTCAAACAATAAAATATATAGCGTTTTGGATTGGATCGATTTAATTTAGATTTTAAATCTGATCCAATCCAAACTAATCTTTTGCGGTTTGGATTGGATTGGTTTAATCGATTTTTTATAGAAGAAAATCTTAAGCGTAAAATATTATAAATATAAAGTTACTTAAATTAATCAAATAAATCAATAAAAATAAAAATGACTAATATAATATGCATAACATGATATTTAAATAAAAATGACATACAAATATAGAAAACTATGTGATAAATTAGAATTATTATAAGTAAAAGTACAAAATGAATAATTAAAAATTATATTAGATGATATTATTCGGTTTGGATTAGATTTGATCAGTTTTAAAAATTAAATCCGAAATCTGATCCGATCCAAGCAGTTTATAAAAAATAAGATCTAATTCAATCCAAACCTTTGTATTTTGATCGGTTTTCGATTTGAATTGGATTGGTTTAGCGGTTTTGATTGAATTGGATTGGATTTGAACACTCCTACTCAGCACCCTGTGATTCTAAAGAGAAGGAAAGGAGATAGGATGAGTGACATAGACTTAGTGAAGACATATAAATAAAGTGGATAGGAAGGATAAACTAATATACACATGAACTTTTAAAATAAAAGGAAACAACTTAACAAGTATACATTACTAAAACAAAATATCGGTGAAGATGCCTGTTTATCAACTCTATGTCTTTCAAATATTTTTTATAAATAGAACCTTATTCATATCCCTTATTTATAATGAAAACTCATAGACAAAAATTCAAAAATTCTCAATATGCTATCTTAATCAATTTCATGCATAGATCTTGTCAAAGTAAAATCAAATCTTTCATCAAATAAACAAATTCTCAGATAGGGTTACAAAAGAATAACTAAATTTTGTGAAGATTGATCTTAACCATCTAACCATAAGTCTAAGCTCATCTCAAATCGGGGCCCTTGCCTCGCCCGGTACTATCTCATCTGGGTATACTATATGCACATAGGTCGTTATATCTTTTCGCTAACAACGAACGGTACCGTTATATCTCTTTGTTAACAGTGAACGGCATTTTAACTTAGAACATATCATGGTTTTCTCAATATAATTTTTCATAAAATAAAATGCTCAAATTAAATAAATCCATCTTTATAAGAATCAGTTCTTGCAAGTAATCAACTTTTGTAAATTATATTAACATAAGATAAATAATATCAATAATATCATGAGATTTTAAAATAATAATAAGGAGACTAGTCAAATTCTTAGGCCAGTATCAAGGTCAATAAAACTTGATTTTCAATATTGAAGGGAAAGCAATTTAGCAAAAATAATTATCTAAATAAATCAATAAAATAAAATAAATTAATTAATTTTAACAAGTTGGTTTCTCTAACAAAAATGAATTTGTAAAATATTGTTACTAAGTAAATATCCACTCACAAAAAAGGAAATCAATTGAGCTGCTCTCCAATAGCTCCGGAAGGAATAATTGACACTATATCAAGAGGATTTGATCAACAAAAATATTGTTTTACAAGTTTAGATAATTTATTTTAAAAATAAACTAATAATTAGTAAGCTTATTAATTATTGAGCAAACCTTGAAATATTATTCACTCTCTATTTAGTGTATGTTTGGGAACCCCAACAAACAGCTTTTTTTTCTTAAAAAAGCTATTTTTCAAAAATAATCTTGTTTGGGTAATTTTTATAGAATAGATTATAATTAAAAGTTGATAATTTTAAGCTGAAAAATAGCTTATAAGCATAGGTAAATTTTTGGAGCTTATAATTATAAGCAGTAGCTGATTATTTCCTAATTGTTATATTTTTACCAAATTGACTCTAAGTATTACATATTATATAATATAAACAATCATTTCATACCCTTTTAGTAATTTTATCATACAAAAGCAACTTTTTTCATACAGCCCAAATAAAACAGATTATCTTAAAACCACTTTTTAGCTAAAGTATCCAAACATAAATTGATTCTCATATATGCGATTATATAAAAAAGCGATTATACAAATAGGCAATTATTGAAATAATTTTAATCTTTCAGCTTTCTTAAACACACACTTAATTACTATTTACTACATGCGAGAAAACTTCTAAAATTTACCTATAAGAAAAAGGTTTGAGATTAGGGACTTGTCTCAAGCTTTAAAGGCTAATGGATAACAAGTTTTGTGATAAAATAAAAGGAAAACAAAACTTGATGATCAAATAGGGAGAAGAAGATTACAAAAGAAAGAGAAGAAATAGAGAGAAAATTCGATGGTGAATAGTGGCAGGTAAGCGGGGCCAGCCTGGCCCATTTAATGTGGTCCGTGACGGACTATTTTTATACGGGCTGAACCGAGTTGGTCCGCATAATAAATGGGCTCAAAAATTCTTGACCTACGTTAGCACCGCAGACGCGATGTGGGCTAGCCCGCATTGCGTAAATTTTTTTTTGTTTTCACTTTTTTTTGGGCCTTCTCTACTTTTGTTTTGCATTCAATTTTTCGAGCCTTTTTTTTTTCTGACTTCATTTTTTTAAGTCTTCTGTTTTTTTCCTGCCTTTGTTTTTGGGCCTTTTCTCTTTTTTTTTTTTTTGCTTTCACATTTTTTGAGCATTTTTTTTGTCTTCAATTCTTTTTTATTCTTCTCTGATTTTATTTTTTCTACCTAATAATCTTCAATTTTTTTGGGCTTCTTACTAGAGGAGAAAACCCCCAATGTAAACTAACATGAAAGGTTTGCAAACAAGTACTAAAATTTATTTTTTTCCACTTATTTCTATCCAATAATTCCATACTGAGGACTTACAACTTCTTTATACTCTATTTTTTCAATCCTAACAATGATTATTAATCAACTAATCATTAAAGATTCAAAGGCAACTTCAATCTCATACCAAATACTAAACAAATAGATCAACAACTATCAAATATCAAATGTATCAAATACCAAATAATATATGACTACCAATAATAATCCAATAGTCCAAAACACCAAAAATCAAAGTCTAATACATCAAATTCGCAAAGTCTAATGTAAGCCTATTCTTTCAACTTTTCAACTTGCTAACAACTACACTACAACCCTTAACAAAAACAACCTTTCAAGCATATACATATACTACATATATGAAAGACAAGTCAACAACATTAGAGGATTTCAATTCTTTGCCAACAATAAAACAGAACATACACCATGAGTGAGTACTCATAAAGTCCAAGTCTCTAATGCATGAGATACACAAATAAAATCAAATTTAACGTCCTTCCAAAGTCTATCTATCAAACTTTAAATACTACTAAAGCCCAATATATTAAATACACAAAAGAAAAAATAACATAATTTTTCAAAGCCCTTCATTCATCAATCACCACATTTGAAGCACTCATGGATACTTTGGCCTCAATCTTTTTCTCCATCTCTACTAAGGTTGAATCTTCATCTTGGTCTACAACTCACAAGTCACAACATACAAAAAGTTAAACAAAAAAAAAAAAAATTAAAACCACATTTAGTCAAAACATATATTAACATAAGAAAAAGATATAAATTAATTTCATATTATTGTTACCTTGCACATCAAAGCCAAGCAACCAATTTTTAGTACATATCAAAGCTTGCACATTTTCAGAAAGAAGAGAACTTCTATATTTATTGAGCACATGAGAACCAATACTAAATGCTGATTCGGATGCCACTATTGTTATTGGAATGCTCAAAATATCACAAGCCATCAATGCTAAATTTGGAAATCGATGTTTATTGTCCTTCCAATATTGCAAAACATCAAGATTTTGATGGAATTGAAACTCCATCTTTTGCTCATCCAAGTAAATATCCAATTGTGACTTTCCAACTTGTGGAACATTTTGATTCTCATATTCAATATACTCCTATGTCATTTTCAAATTATAACAAATAAAGAATTAAAAATCCAAATAAAGAATCAAATAAATCAAACATACAAAAGGTAAATAAGTAAGATATATAAACTTACATCCATATCAATCCTAGGTGATGGGTCTCCAATACTGCTTCTAATAGCTACTTCATGAGTTTGAAGTTGACTATTTTGAGCTTAAGAACTACTTGACTCTCCAGAAGACCTTTGCACATACTCATTGACAACAGTAAACAACTTACTTTTCACAACATTTAACTTTTCTTGATAAGCTGTTGGATCAAGACCGAGCTTTCGATAACAAAATTCTAAAAATGAGAACTTCATGCAGGGGTCAAGAATGGATCCAAGTGCAAGCACAATGCTATACTCACTCCAATATTTGCCAAACTTCACTTTCATTCTAGAAGCCATATCCTTAATCACTTCATCCTCATTGCCCATATTTTGAATCAATAAACATTCAATCCTCCACACTTGTTTGAAGTATAAATTGGATGTAGGATAAGATGATCCAGAAATTAGATTAGTGATCACATAAAAAGGGCACAAAAATTCACACATTTTTTCTGCTCTTTTCCATTCTTCCTTAGAAAGGCAATAGTTATTATAATTTGAATCATTCATGCTAAGATCCCAAAAAGCACGCTGATATGGAAGTGCACTTTCAAGCATAAAAAAAGTGGAGTTCCACCTAGTAGATACATCCAAACGCAAGCCAACAAAAGTGTTAATCCTACCAATTTCTTTAATAATTGCTTTAAAGGCATTCATTCTTCCTTCCAACCCCTTGACATACTTGATACTCTCTCTAATTTTGTACAAAGCATCATTAGTAGCCTTCAAACCCTCTTGAACAATTAAGTTTAAAATATGAGCATAACACCAAATGTGAAAAAACTCACCATTACATAACAAACCATTATATAAGGAACGAATCCTTTCTTTCAACACTTCTTACATATTGTCATTAGAAGTGACATTATCTAAAGTTAATGAAAAGTTTTTTTGCTCAATTCCCTACTCTTGCAAAAAAACTTAACACAATCTTACATAATTCACGTCCAGTATGTGGAGGAGACATATGAAAAAAGTTTAGAATTTTGCTATTAAGCTTCCAATTTTTATCAGCAAAATGGGCTATTAATGTAATATAGCCCTCAGTTGTACAAGAAGTCCATACATCAGAAGTCAAACATACTCTACTTGGAATGCGAGACAACACTTGCTTCAATTTTTTCTTTTCTCTCTCATACATATTAATCACATCCGTAGTAACCATTCACCTAGAATAAATGTTGGCTTCAGGATTTAGGTATTTCAATAATTCCCTCACCCTCCTATATTCAACAAAAGAAAATGGAAGATTATGCTCTCTGATAGCCATAGCAACTAAGTCACACACAACTTTGTTATCAACTTTTCTAGATCTCAATCTTGTAGCTTGATCAAGCATTAATTTTCCAACTTCAATATTGGGAAACCTAGGCAATTTCTCACATTTATTTACATGACGTAGCAAAGTTGAAGTCCCATACTTATTACCACCACAAACATACTCTTTCCCACAAGCCTTACATTGTGCTCTTTCTTTCCCATCACAACCCACACCAATTTTATTAAAATAATTCCAAACATTTGATGAAAGGCTCCTAGTTCTCTTATTACTTGGTTTAGATTCATCAATAGCACCTTCAATAGTTGGCCACTACCACTACTACCAATATCCTGAACCCTTTGATTATTCTGATTCATTACATTTACTTTAGCAGAAGAACCCACATTTGACATTTCCATATCTAATTAATTATCAAGCTGAAATAATCACAAAACAAAATATAACTAAAAATCTCACAACTAAACCAAAGGCATAGGCATAACAAAATGCAATTTGCATCATAATCAGTCAAAAACAGTAAAACACCAACTAAATATAATCAGTCAACAAATCCCAAATCAAGATTCAAGGGCAGAAAAATAGGCAAGCCAACTAAATAAACAAATCCACTCCAGTAGTACTAAGCCTTTAGATTAGTAGACAAAGAAGCAACAATACCTCAATTTCTTGTGGACTTCGAAGTTCAAACAAAGGTGAGGAGTACTCCGGCAGCCATAGGAACTTGGCAACAGAGGTTCAAACGAAGATTTAGCCCTCAGTCCAACAGAAGCAAGCTCGCAAACTACTCGAACGGAAGCTCATAGCTCGCAGTCACATGGGCTCGAACAGCGGCTCATCTTCATAGGGGCTCAAACGGAGGCTCGCCATCGCAGGGGCTCGATCAGAGGCTCGCAGTCGCAGGCTCGCAACTTGGGTGAAGCAGGGAGAAGGAGGACCATTGGCGACTTGGTGGGTGAAGAGGCCAAGACTGAGAAGGTTAGAGAAAGAGGGCGCTGCAGCAGCTGCAGGGGGTAGGTTTAGGGTTTTTTTTTTTAGATGGGTATGAGTTTTGTAAATTGTGATAATAGAATGACTGAATGAGGATTGTGCAATTTGTGTTTATGTGTTATATTGTTATTGACTTATTGTGTTTCCTCTCTTTTTCTTTTATTGGGTTTGGGTTCGTTGTATTGTGTCTCCTCTCTTTGTTTTTGAGAAGGCATAAGAGAGTTCATAAGAGAGTTTTGTCTTTTATTTTTTAGGCCGTGGGTGATTAAGTGAGGAGTAGGCCGTGGGTGAGAGTGAGATATGTAAAGTGTGGCCTTGTTTTGTGCACTCAATAAGGAGAAAAGAAAAACAATTATGCGGGCTAACGGGTTGGTCTACGAATCCGCGGGCTTAGCCCATTTAGCCCGCAGGTTATAAAACCGGCAAAAAAAAATGGACCAATAAATGAGCAGATTAAGTGGTGCGGATTGCGGATTAAACGGACCAACCTGCGAATCATGGCCCATATATCCGATTCTAATGGTGAGATACAAAAAGTGTGGGGGGAGGGGGACTACGATGTTTATCTTAAAAATGGTCTTTTCTTCATTCATTTTGTTTTTATTTAACATTCAAAAAGACAAAAATAACCCCCATCTTATTACTTTTTCCTTCTCCTATTTTGAGACCCAAAGCCGTGGCATCACGGTATTGTCAAACAAACACGCAGTTATTTTATTTGAGAAAATGATTTTCATATAGGCAAAGTATACAGAAAGAGGAGTGTTATTTGTACCACTCTTTATTGTGGACATCCAGACACCCAGAGACAAAGATTAAAAAAAAAAATTATAAAAGAAAAAGGAAAAGTGAAAAAGCAAGAGGAGAGAGGAGAGAGATAGATACAGGGTGTCAAAGTATGTCAATTGGTAGTATGTACAAAAAACATTTCTCATACAGAAAATCTTCATATTTGGTGACATATCAAATATAAAAAATTAAAAAGGGGAAATAGGAAGAGAAAAGTATTTGGATAATGAGTGGAGGGTGAATTTCTATAAAAAGACTGTTTTTGCATATAAGACAACTCATTTTCTAGTGACTAAATTGAAATCAAATGACGACTGAATAATGCTACTTAACTCTAAGGATATTAGCTCAAAGTAGAAAAAGAATAGTTAAAGGCATATATTACATTCAACAGTGGAACGTCAAGGGCCTAGAGCCTTTGCTCTAATAAATCGTCACACTAGATTATAGTTATAAGAAAAATGCCCCAGGAACGCATATTTTGTGATGCAGTAATGTAATGCATATGGAAAAAGTGAGTAAAATGATAAAAATACTTAGATGATGAGTCTCATATAATCATTGTTATTTTTGTCAATTTTTTTTAATCCAAAAATTTACCAATATTTTAAACAATATGTTGATATATATATATATTTATATATATATATATATATATATAATTTACCAATATTTTGAATAATATGCTGATAGCTTTCTAGGGAAAAAAATTAAATAAAAGTAACAATGATTATATGGGATCCAATATCTAACTATTTTTATCGTTTTGCTTACTTTTTCGATACACGTCGTCTACTGCATCGTAAAAATGCGTCCTTATATCACTTCTCAAAAAGAAATTGAGACTGAGAGGAAGAAAATCATTTAAAATTTTCTGTTATTTAATTAAAAAGTTCTATGGTAGAATTTCAAGTTTTATCCTCTTTTCAAAGTATCACAAAACTTTCTTTTTCGTTCTTTTTATTTATCTTCATATCAAAAAGTGGATTAAGACAAATCAGAAAAATCACAAAAGGAAAATATTCTAATATTTGGTCAATTATGACAAATCAAGCGTTGGCATCAAGAGGTTTTTTTTTTTTTCTTTAAAAAGCTACTTAAACAGACATTTCAAAGAATAGATGCCACACAAATCAAGTGAGGGCTGTTGATATGAAAAATAAAGCGTAAGGGAGAGAGAAAAAAAATGAAAAAGAAAAAGAAAAAACATTGATGGTAATTTTGGCCTATGAAGTTTATGTCACAACACATGTCTATATGAATATCACAGCGTTTAAAAAGAAAAAGATGGATAAAGATAAAAATCATGTGTTTGTCTTGGGAATATCGTTACTACCGTGTGTAAGTCGGGGTTGGCATCATTCCATCATTGAAGTGCTTTCTTCTTTTTATTTCCAGAAAATGACCATAACTTTATTGATTTCATGATGCATTATTTCATATTTCGTACTTCATAATCTAATTTTATTCTCCCCCTTTTATATATTTTTTCACATGCAAGCAAAATAGTTGAGACTATGTCCAAACGTCACGTGCGTTCCACGCTCCTTGCCGCGCGTAACCATGTTGGTGGAGTCTTAGTGATCTCTACCACCTTAAGAAAAGAAGTCAACCCAGCAGGACTTAACTCAGTCTCAAACAAAAAACATTATCGTATCATAGACATAGATCTTCTGTGTTTAATTTAGTTTTTTAGTATTTAGCTGAAGACCCATAATTCTCATTCTCTAGCTGTATTTGCCGCATTCTCGCCAACATAGATTTTTCATTATTATTTAATTAATCCACTAATACGCGTTTGCATCACTCACTTTCCTCCCTCTCCATGATCTGATAATTGCCTCAAAATTACGACAATAATTATGAAAAATATGGCTCTCAATTTGATTGTATGGTGTCATCCCAATCTGGTTCTCAGTGTCTTAGTACTCTTTTCGTGCTTCTTTTGTATCTTCTCTGCAAATGATGAACCGGGCAGTGGTGAAACCTTTACCATTTCAAGCTTCAGCTACCCTGAGACTAGGCTTCGGCCTTTTGATTTGCGCTATATCAGAGGCGAGTGAGCTAATTGGTGGTGACCCTTTTGTTTATATGATTATTATTTTGCTTGTTATTGGTATTGTTGTTGTTCATGAAGCATTTTCTAGCGTGAATTTTAATGGGTCGTAGTTGAATTTCAATTTTAAGGTGAATTTATGGGCGCTTAATTTCTCTTCTCCATGTTTTCCTATGATATTACTTAGTTGATTCATCATCATGATCCCTTTGTCTTCAAATTACATTTTTGTATACTCTTTCGCAATTCTCTGATTGAATATAATCAGTGTGCAGTTTGTCTGTTTTTCTACATTACTGCAGGGCTAAGGTCACTAAGAATCTTGGAGTTGATTTTATGAGTCTTATGGTTTCTGTTTGATCTTCTGATAGAAATTTCAGGGATGGATAAACTGATTATATGGCAATATTTTATCAGCGTAGCCTTATAATCATAAAACTGGAATAATCGGAAATTGATTTGAAAAATGGGATGCACTCTTATTTGATTGCATGTTTGTCATTTGACGTCTAATTTGTGATGCATTGAGTTCATGTTTCAATTAGCTACTATCCGTAGAATCCCTATATAAGCAAGAAATAGATAATAATCAGCTTTGTGTCATTTACTTTTGCTGAGTTTCAATGGAAACAGAAGTGAGAAATAGTATCACTGAAGAGTAACTTCTTTCTTTCTTTCTTTTTTCCCCCCCTTCCTTCTGCTTTGGTGATTTAATTGGTTATGTGATATGTGATCTGTTATTTTGAGGGGGAAAAAAAAGCTCAAATTCAGATATATGCGGACTTACAGATTATCTTACTTGTCTCTTGATGTTTTCCATTGCTCCAGTTGACTTGCTGCCATGGTTCTCTACAGTGTCTATAGCATTGAACTCAGATGTAGACCTTGTAAGTACATTCATACTTCTTTCTAGATAGGATCATTCTAGAATTATAGTTATCTATATGATGATTGTTACCTTTGGATTGAATTTATTTCATATTCTTCTATCTCGACGTCTCTTGTTTTATAATGCCTCATAGTACATGAGTCAAAAATGAAAATGAGATAGTTCTCTGATTAAAATCCTAATTATATATCTTCATGAAATTTTCTTCCTTAATGGATCCGTTAACATTGTCATTGTCGGTTGTGCTACTGATAAATTCATGGGGTGCCCAATTTTAGGGTATCATCTTACTCTTTAATTGGCTCTGGCATATTTTTGCCTCTTTCGTTTGTTCATGTGCACACTGTCTTCAGGATGTCTCAAGAATTGAAAGGATTCCTCAGAGCACACTGCCAATAATATGCTTTAGGGATGGAAGTCCTCCACTGCCGGATGCCTTAAACATATCCCTGAAGGATTCAGCCATATCAGGTAGGGGACCCACCTAAAGTTAATTAAATTGTTTTTTTAAAACAAAGGCTCTTTCTTAAATTTATCTTTACAAAGTATTATAAACTTATTTTGAATACTTTTGCGAGAAGCTGATAACTTGCATTTTATTATACCCTATTCATCAATGTAATGGAACCGTTGGAGCTCCAACAAGTTTCCAGCATTCATTGCATTAGCATCATACTAAAGGAGGAGGTTCTAGTTCTGATTCATTAGTTTGTGTTTAGTTTTTTCGCTTCTGTCTTCCATTATTTTATCGGTCTACTATGATGATTTCTTTGGTAATCATGTAATGAATGGATACTGACCTCACAAAGTTCTTTATGTTCTTTAGGGCCTATTGCTGCAATTTGTTTTAAATTACTTTGACAGTACTCATGCACTTGTTCTCTCTCTCATTCTTTACCTCCCTTCTTGACCGAAAAAGAAGGACAAGGTTTTTTATTAGAACCTTTTGGTGCCAGTGTCCCAATATAAGTACTTTTTGTTCTCCTTTTCCGTCAGGGATAAATGGTCTTGATGTGGAGCAATGCTTTCCTATGCAGAAAAATATCACTATGAAACTGACAAACAATCAGGTATTGTTATAGGTCCCTTTTACTTACAGCACTATCTTTTGTTTGTTCATACTGGCATTGTGTCTTCAAGCTCAATGTCTCCTTCCTTTGATGCTTGTAATGATGTAGAAGTACCTGCATTAATATTAAATTCCTATTGCCAAGGAGTAGCACTCCTAAAAGCTTAAGTTATTAGGTGAAGGCACAATATTAGTTTTAAATTAAAAAATCCATAGCATGCCCCTTACACTAGAATCTGTTGGGCATGAGGAATGGACAATGCACATGCCAACTCTAGTTTGTGCTGAAGTTCAACATTTCATAAGGAATTGGGGCAGCAAGACTCAAGATCCTCACCACTTAATGATAGAGGCTCTGATACTAGACCCACTCTCGTAGAAGCTTAAGCTATTAGGTGAAGGTATATGATTAGTTTTGCATCTCTAACACCTATATTATTAGTGGAGAAGGTTTAGTTCACAAGGGGTTTTTCATTTTTTCTTTTTTAATAGTATCAATATATCATAGACAATAGACATAACAAATTATTTTTCAGATATCTCCAGGTGTTTGGTACATTGGTCTTTTCAATGGCATTGGACCTACAAGGACACAGTCAAAGATGGTATGCTTTATTATCCAAATATTACTTTTGTCAAAAAGAAATCTGAATATTCCAAGTATATTTCATCAATTGTTGGAACAGTTTGTTTTGATCTATGTGCACTACACTGCTGTCATTTAATGCAGTTTAAGTTAATAGGCCAGCTATTATGTCGGATTGCATACAACCTCAAATATTGATTCTTGTATTTGGTTTTGCACCCATCCCTGCACTAAAATAAATTCCGTAACATATTTCCAATTGACTCATTCTGTATCTCCCAGCAAAGGTCTTGATGCATTGCATTAACAATATGGATAAACAGTTACTTCTCTGTGTCTGTAGATTATCCGAGGCCCAGCATACTCATTCATGGCTAACATAAGCGTGGAAGCATGCACAAATTCAATGATGAGGGGGGATTTCTGTAACAGTACAGTTTATCCACTTTCATGCACATCATCTGGTATCTATAATGCTTTGGGGGCTTCAGTGAACAAGCCACTGTTGGAGAATGTGGTGACCTGCAAAAGTACTTTTGAAACGTTTTGTGTTCATGGAGGTGTGCCAAACTTCTTCTCCTTGGATATAATGAATGTGGCAGAAGAATTGACCATTATGGCAACTAATGTCAGATTCACTGTTACATTTTCAAATAACACTTCTGGTGCCAAAGATGTTAATTTAACATGTTTTGTTCGCCACGGTGCAATGCCTTCAGTGACTTTGTATGATTATACCAGTGATTTAAATAAAGCCCCTCTGGTTATTCATTCTCCACTGATTGGTCATTGGTACATTAGTATAGTACCATTCACTCTTACAAAGAGTCAGGATAGCCATGTAAGAGTTTGCTATTCAGTCGAATCACATGTGCTTCAATGCCCACTTGGGAAAGGTGGACCAAATTGTACAATGAATAGCTACATGCTTCAGGTAGAGTTTGCAAGATGTCTTTCTGCCTCTATTTTGTTTTTGAGCTGTCACATTAAGTGCTTTCTTTAGAAAATTATGATAACCAACTATAATAAATTTTGCCGGTATGATATTCCTTGGACTACCAAACTGCATTTAAGATAGACTGAGGATATGATCACATGTAGTCATATCTCATTGGTTTACAAACATAAAAGATAAAATACTATGCCATTAATATTAACTTTCTGTTACCAAACTAAGTAACATCAGAAATGTACAAGATGTATGTAGTGTGCAGAAATAGGAGTGTGTTTTATCACAACATATGGTGCTTGTCCTTATCCCCTGGGAGTTTGCTTCTTGGCTTTTTTGCTGGGACAAACTGAACTTTCTTTTGAAGATCTCTGATATAAACTATTTTATGCCCAATACTGAAAAATAAGTCTTAAAGAACCTGTGCAACATATTAATATTACTTTTATAGAAATTAAAATATTATTATTTTCACTAAGGAATTACTGTCCAACAGTATTCTGAAATTTTTATTTTTCTTGGGCTGTTGACATAGATTTAAAGAACACCTTGTGGCTTGTGCTACAATCAGTTCTATATCTCAATGCTTGAAGATAATTACACGCTGGAATGAATTATTGACAAGATGAGAATGGTTGTCTGCAGACATTTGTAAGGAGAGGTTCAACCCCCTTTGAATCATATTATTTACCGGTTGGTGGAGGAGCATCTTATGATTCTGCTAATTTCCCTCTGGAGCCACTTTTAAGCAACTCATCATACAATGGACAAACTGATAACATTTGGACTTTCTTTATTTTGGACATACCTCGTGGTGCAGCTGGAGGAAATATTCACATACAGCTAACCTCAGAAGTCAAGATCAGTTATGAAATATATGCTAGATTTGGTGGATTACCATCTCTTGAAAGCTGGGATTATTATTATGCAAACAAGACAAGGAGAAGCGATCCATCCATGTTTTTCACGCTCTATGATTCAAGTGATGTCAAGGCTGACTTCTATATTATGTATGCTAGAGAAGGAACTTGGGGCTTTGGTTTAAGACATCTTAATACCAGCAGTGATTCTTCTAAAGGGCTAACTATCATGTCACTTTCACTTGAACGATGCCCAAGACGATGTTCCTCTCATGGTGACTGTAAATTTTCTTTTGATGCTAGTGGATTGACATCATACAGGTTTATTTTAAGCCCTTTTCTCTTTCTTAATTTATCAGTTCTGTTTACGTTTCATTTGTTTCCTTTAAATTGCTAGACAAGACCCATAAATTCCTTGTAATGATAGAGACATTGTTTGGTTGTTTTTTTGTTTGGGAGGGGGGGGTGGGGGTGGTTGGGGTTGGGAACCGTAGATGTTGCATGTTGTGCATTTATTCACCAACTGATTAAGGAATTTACCATCGTAAATGCTTACCTTTTGGCCTCAGCTTCTGCTCCTGTGATCGAAACCATGGAGGCTTTGACTGTAGCATTGAAATTGTAACACATCAAGGTGCTTGTTCATTTTAGATATTGACAACCTTGGTTCCTTTATTGCCAGTATCTTGGTTCAACTATCTGCATTTTCCTTTCCTACATATATATATATATATATATATATATATATATATATATATATATATATATATATATATATATATATATATGTGCCATACAAGACATTTCATATGTCTTTGTTCCTTAATCCAGTTATTGAAAATTTGTGTAGGGCATGTACGACAATCAATTTTCCTCATTGTATCAAATGCTGCAGCCATACTTCCTGCCTATTGGGCCCTTCGGAAGAAGGTGGTTCTTTCCATTATCACTCTTGTTTTCTCCTTTTAGTTTTGATTGAAAATCACTCTATAATTCTGAAATAAAAGGACCATGACTCTGTTGAGGCAGATATGCTAAACAAATTCATCGAATTTTATGGTGGTGATCTAGTCCTCCCTGTTTTTTGGTTTTATCATGATTTATGTAACTGCATTAGACAATTGATTTTCTGGTGTCACCTTGGCCCTGTTTAGACTTGTATATTAACTTGCATGTTGAGGAGAAAGCATTCCTTTTATTTATATTGACATAATGAGATGAAGACAAGAAAATTTTTTTTCTTTTAATTTAAGGAAGATTTCTTATCCTCCTTTCCCTTTGTAAGCTCCTTCTCTTTGTCTGTAAAAATTTCTTCTTTTAACACAAAAGGTAGAATATCAAAATGACTGTTTTGTTAATTCAGCATTGTAGATAAATAAGCAACAAGATAGGTCACTCATTATATAGATTTTGTGATGACACACAACACATAGTTTCCCTTTTTCCCCCCTTTTTCCGTACAAAACCGATAACTTCCTTTATGCAGGCATTAGCAGAATGGGTTTTATTCACATCCAGTGGAATTTCAAGTGGACTATATCATGCATGTGATGTAGGTGCCTGGTGTGCATTGAACTATAATGTCCTCCAGGTTAGAGCTCTGTCTTTGGTATTCCCTGACTCTTTTTGAAAATATATAAAAAGAGAAGTTTTTGGAACTGGAAATGTTATGTCACTCGCATAGTTGTTACGAGCTTCAATAAAACTCTGTTATTTGAGTGTTTTAAAGAATTTGTGTTCCTAATGGCATGAATGATGCCGTGGAAGCACAAGCCTTGGGCCATTGGGCATCAATCATAATTGGCAATTTAGCATGTATAGATGCTTAAATGAGAAGCTACAATTTGACTTCGTTAAGGATAGTGTGATCCAAAATATAACACAATAAACAATGGCTATCCTTGTGTTTGTGGGAATTTACCATGGCTTTACATATCAATGTTTCAGTTCATGGACTTCTGGCTCTCCTTCATGGCTGTAATTAGCACGTTTCTTTATCTAGCTACCATTGATGAGGTATATAAGAGAGCAATCCACACAGCTATTGCTATCCTTACGGCCCTAATGGCTGCAACAAAAGCGACCAGGTACTTGAACTAGTAGATTGACAACACCCACACAATTAAAGATGTTTGTTTCTTCATACTCATCTATGCTGAATCATGCAGGTCTTCCAATATTGTTCTTGTGATTGTGATTGGTGCTCTTGGTCTTCTTATTGGATGGTTGATAGAGATCTCAACAACGTATAGATCCCTTTCCTTTTCAATTAGCTTCTCATTAAATTTCCGTCACAGGTGAGTTCGCTGTACTTAGATAGTAAATTTGTTTTGAGTGCAATATTATGTTGATTTACAGACAACATAGTAGCAATTAATAGGACAATGCTTTATTTTCATTTCTTTATATTGTTCATGCACTCACTGCATATATTCGTGATTAACCATTATTGTGAACTGTCACCCCCCACAATACAATAAAAGAAAGAGAAAAATCACCCATGTAAGCATTGTGACTGATTGTAGCATTTTGTTGCTCTATGTTACTGTTTAGGGCATGTTCCCCATTAATACAAATACATCCCATTATTTGTATTAGAGCATCTATAACCAAGTGGTTTAGAGTTCGATCCTTGTTTGCCTTATTCTTCTAAATAAATGTTAAATTTGAAGCACAAGATAGAGTGGACCTATGCATTGTCCGCACTATAAGCCCAAAGAGAAAGAGACTCTTATGTGAGCCTATTTTTATTCCTATGCCATACTCCTTCATGAAGGCTACTGGTTTTGTTTTGGAGATTGGTGCTGAAAGAGCTGAAAGTAGGTAATGTAGCACCAATTCTTTTGTTGGGATAAGGAAGGTGGTCATGGAAGTGGAAGATGATGAACCACTTTAACATATTCCTCCATAACGTAAATCTCATTTGGGTTATTAGGTGTCTTCAAGGTAGCAATTGTCACTATGTTCATAGCCTGATCACAGATTTACAATTTGTTAAACTTGGATGTGCTTGAACATTAACTTGTGAACATGTTGTAGACAGCTGATGAGGTTATGCCTTAACATAAATAAAAGAGTATTAATGATGAATTTTCACTGCAGTTTGCAAACTATAAAGCAGTGGCTCATTAATCTTGTCAAGACACTTCTGAGACGGTACAACTTGGCTTTTGCTTTGGCTGGTTTTGCTGCATTGGCCATGGCAGCAATAAGCTGGACACTTGAAACCAGTGAAAACTACTGGTTTTGGCATAGGTATGACTACAACACTTATCTCCTATGCGTGTGTGCGCGCGCTTATGTGCGGGTTTCTTTCTCTTTCTGTCTTCTCTATCTGATGTTTGCCTTCTTTTGAAATGTTTACAGCTTTTGGCATATTACAATATACACATCTTCTTTCTTCTTCCTTTGTTCAAAAGCAAATATTGTGGAGAGTGAGAATAATCTACCAACAACAAATGGAAACTATGAACTGACTCTTCAGGATTCACTTCCAAGAGGTGGTTAGAATAATTTATATGGAATAGGTGTGTGTAGAAGGGGGGCCGGGTGGATCTTTTAGAGTCTATTTGGTTTTACAAAATGTTTTCTGTTTTTATTTCCTGTGTTCAAAATTAATTACCAAAATGCCATCCTGTTTTTGTTCTGTTTTTTTTCACAAAATCCTGAAAACAATGAACAAAATGAAAATAATGTGGTATTTTTGTAATTAATTTTGAAAATAGAAAATCGAAACAACAAATGTTTTCTCAAACCAAATACACCCTTAGGATTTTAATATTTTTGTGATAAGGTGAGTTCATGTGAAGGTGGCACAAGAATGTGAGGCTGCCTGTGGTGAATAGGAGGAGTATGTGGCTGCTGACTTGAAATCATCGTAGGAGTGAATTCTGACTTCTGAGGCCGTTAACAGTGATCAAGCAAAGAAGTGTCTTGTAAATTCTTTATAAGATTTGTTTCTGCCATTCTTTTGTAGTATATTGTTGCCATAATTAATTGTCTGTATAATAGGAATCAAACAAGGAATAAATTTTTGTCATAGGATAAAGGGGCGTTGTTCATGTGATATGATTATGATTTAGAAGATAACTAGGCAACTTATAGAAGGAGTGCCAGCTGTCTACAAAATCTTCCCTCCTTTTGTTTAGTTGTTTTCTAATCAAATTTAATCACATCATGCCACAGGCAGCTTATAGATGATGTCTAACTCGTTGGTGAAATGAAAAAGAAAATAAGAAAATGGCGATTGATTAAGTGCTTGTCTGTGTGCTATTATTTTGATTAAAAAAATATTTTTTTTAAATAAATGTACTTTTCATGTTTTTTGGTATATTTGGATAAAATTTTTTAGAAGCTGAATCACTAGAAAAATTATAGAAAGATTTTTTTGAGAAGTTATAATTTTTATTTTCTAAAAAAAAACAACTAGAGATGACATAGTGACGAAGGGTTTAAAAAAATATCATTTTACAAATGATTTTTTTTTTTTCCGAAGAAACTCACCTAAACAAGCCCTGAAACTACTAAACGTGTTGTATTCATTCTGACATTGTCTCCATTTAATTCACACAGAAGGTCGGAAAATGCTTTCTTATCAAGTGGTATATAGAGGACAAATAGAATGAATGGACTACAAGAAAACGGAAACCTGTTACAGCTCCAAAATATTAAATGTCGGTCATTAAATAGATGCTATCAAGAAGGTAGTACCTTCCACTCCCTTTCTTACAAAGATAAAATTATTTCTATTCAACACTTGCGTTGTTCTTAATTTATTTCACCATAAATGACAACAAGTTTTAGGTATAAATATAGATCTAATATTTTATATTTGTACAAATGTATAATAAATTTAGCCAGGTTAGTGGGCAATGTCTAGCCAACAAAGGTAGACCCAGTTCATCAAGGTTTAGTCCGTATCCCACGGGGCATTGGTTCAAATCATATTGACCAATAAGAGGGCTTTGTTTGGGAAGCCTTCCCGAGCCCTAGTGGGATATTTGGCCCTTACTCCACTTAAACTTTTATTTACTTAAAAAAAAAAAAAAACAAAGTTGGCAATATCGAAGCAGTTCAGGAGCGTACATTTTAAACAATTTCTATCTTTAGTAGGGAAAAAAATTGTAAATATCAATTTTTTCATTGTAACTTGTTGAGCAAGTTGCTAGTAACGATTTTCTGCTGTAGATTTTAAAATTGTTGGAAAATCAATGGCCCAGCTTTTAAGAAATTGTGGGCGACATTTAGGGTGGGTACTTGATTTTTGGGCCCTTCATGGACCAAGCATGAAAAAAACAATGTAGTTAAATAATAATTAATACTTAATTAATAACCAAATCCACTAAAATGACATATCTATCCCCCTCAAATTCTTCCTTTCTCTCTCCATTTGCATCCTTCCTCCTCCGCCACAGCATCACCCCCAGCATAGTCTATCACCGTTGCCACCTCACTCCTCCTTCTCCCATACCATTGCCACCCTCTCTCCCTCAACCAAAGCAACAAGTTTTACAACCACAAAAGCTCAAAATGCAAGCCCCATCATCCCAGAGGGTAGGAGTTAATTAAAATATGAAGGAATCCACTTTGCGCCTCCCCACCCCATCTCTTTTGAACCCAAAAGAGAGGATTTCCAATGGGGTTGAAGTCACATTGTGAAAAAATTGGCTATGTGTTTGATTTGAACCAAAATGCTAGGAGTTTTAGTTTAAAAGGATGCTTCTTTTCAGACTAATGCTCCAGTGCTTGACTTTGAATCATGAAGATAGGATTCACAGTGGAAAGGAAGTCACCTTCGCCATGTCTCTGAATCTCTATCCAAAGCCACCATTTAAGTTTGGGCGTCCAGAAAAATAAAGTGTCCAAAAAACACAGTGCTCAGGGAATAGAGGATAAGAAGTGATGTGTGTTTGTGGGAGAGAAAGGAGTGGAAAGACTTTCCTCAGGTGTGTTGATACTTGGTTGCAAAGTGAGAATAAGGGAAGTTAGAAAAGAGGGGTGGAGTCTAATTTGGGCCACCCCATATTTTGGCACTTCTCATGTTCCGACTTTGTTGATTGTTGGATTTGGTTTAATAAAATCTAATGGTTAAAATCAAATGGGTGTGTATATGGACTCTAAGGTAGCATTTGGTTAGGGGGACATGATAGGAAATACAGGGATAATGGAGATAAAAATATGTTTGGACGGAGAGACAGGCATAACAAGTGGAAAACTATCTCTATCTCAAGACAATTTTGGGCCAAATTTGTATCCACTCAAAAAGTGGAGGCAGAGGGGGACATGGGATTTGAAGGTTGGAGACATAAATATTTAATAATTTTTCTTCCAATTTTACCCTCAAAATAATTTTGTATTAACATCATTTGCCCTTGTCATATTTACACACATTTAAGCCTAATTGGGGCTCCTTCCTTCATGAAGATCTTCGCTTGCGCCTCCATTATTGTAGTGCTACCTTCGGCTTCCATCTCAAGTTCGTTCCATCGCCCCTTCCATCTCCGTTTCCATCTCTGCCTCCATCTCCGCGTTCCATAACTCCAATTTTCTTCCGATTTACTTATAAGAGAGTGGTTTTTGTTCGTGTTAGGTCATTTGAGCTTGTTTGTCTCTTTATGTTAATTTTCATTGTTATGGTGAGTTTGAGTGTTGTACACCAGTGTTTTTTACTTGTAACATGAGTATTCTGATCCTGAAGTCCTAATTTTAGGTTTTTTTTTTTTTTTTTTTACCATGAAAGGATTAGTATATTATTTTGACGAGTTGGTTTGTTTGTGTAATTACCTTCCGATTAGCCAAAGAAAGTAACAAACTAACTAAAATCTTTCTTTTTTCAACTTTCCTCCTTTCAGATAAGCAACTTAATATTATAGGAAAATTAGTCTTATTTTCTTGAGGAGTTTGTTTTTGTTTGTTTAATGTAGTAGTTTAACATGGTAAAGCCTAGAAATTGAGATGAAAAATGGAGCTAAAAATCCTCTGCTTCATAGATAAATGGTAAATCCTAATGTCAAGTATGCTGTCAATGGTTATATTAAATCTTGACTCTTCTATCTATTTTTTTTTTTTTTTCATTTCTTTTAACTGTTGTTAAGAAGGGTCCAAAAACTCTCTCAACTTTGTATGGCTAATCCATCATGAAGTTTTGATTTATGTCCATGTTTGCAGTTGTTAATCTCTAAAATGTATGCCTAACATGATCCAAAAAGTTCTTCAAGTTTTCCAACTTAACTAGTGGAAGTTTTAATAGGAATTTTCTATCATAGCTTATCTTTTCTTTTGCTTTATTATCAGATTAATACATCCCTTTTTAATATGATATATTTATTTATTTTGTTGTTTCATAGGAAGGAATGGACCATTCTAAGCAAATTAAACAATGTGTTGCTTGCTATTTAATGATGAGGCTTCAATATGAGACATTGATACTAATTGTATTAGTTACTTTGTTTGTGTACACTAGGAATAGAATAATAGGCAATAATTCTTTGACACTAAATCAAAGAATTAATAGTGTCCCATTAAGATGAGATGCATTAGAGTGCATTATTGGAGTGGGTGATAGGAATTGCATTTGGGAGTTAAGGATGAGTTTAACTGCATTTGCAATATTGTGTGGGCTACTTCAAGTTTAGGGTAGGTTAACTGAGGATGGTCGAGTAAGCATAGCTGAGCAAATTATAACCTTTTTAATCATACTAGGTCATCATAAAAAGAATCGCAGCATACAAGTTAGGTTCTATAGGTTAAGAGAAACTATTAGTAGATATTTTAACAAAGTGTTATGCTCGATCATACGTGTGTAAAGCCTTTTGTTTGCCAAGGCCGAGCCTGTTCCAGAGGATTGCGTAGATCCCAGATGGAAATGGTTTAAGGTAACTTCAATATATAGAAGTAGTTGATGTTTTACATTACTTACTAAAATATGTGTACAATTCGGCATGAAGCTTTTAATTCTTTGATTATAGGGTTGTCAAGGAGCATTTGATGGGACTTACGTAGATGTGATTGTCCCTGACGCTGATAAACCAAGATTCTAAACAAGAAAAGGTAGAATTGAAACAAATGTCTTTAAAGTATGCAATCGAGACATGAATTTTGTGTATGTGCTTAGTGGTTGGGAAGGATTAGCATCTGATTCGAGAATACTCCGAGACGCTATTACACAACGTAATAACCTCAAAATACCACTCAGTATGTGTAAAAAGAACTTAAAAAAAATTAGATTACTTACATTTCCCTACTGTATATATAATATTTCTCTTTTGATTTATAGGTAGTTATTATTTAGTTGATGCTGGTTACATGAATGGCCAAGGCTTCCTAGCATCGTATAGAGGTACTCGATATCACGTGCAAGAATGGGCTCAAGGTTCACGTGCACCTCAAAACTATCAAGAGTACTTTGATAAGAAGCACTCTTCAGGTAGGAACATAATTGAGCACTATTTTGGGTTGCTTAAGAAAATATGGTCTATTTTGAGGAGTCCTTCATTTTATCCAATTAAGACACAGAACCGAATTATAATTGCTTATTGTCTTCTGCAAAACTTTATCCGAATGAATATGGACAATGATCCCGAAGAAAACACAGCCATTGAACCTGAGCATATGCGTATAGGATAGGATCATCCCAACAATATTGAGATGATCGAAAGTGTGGAAAGTAGCAATGAATGGACTCAAATATGGGACAACATAGCAATTGAAATATTTGAAGAGTGGAGAAGGAATCATACTGCATGAATGTTTCATGTAGCTGAAAGTTAACACTATAGATCTTTATGTTTGTAATATTCCTATAATACTTTTTAGTGTTGTTGGTTGATTTAATCGTTGATCTTTCTTATTACATTGACTTGATTAAGAATTGTGTAATAATTGTATATTTCTTGTTATTATAGTTGTTTACATTTCTTATTACATTGATCTCTGTTATCATAATTGTTTATTAGTTGAGTGATTATTTCTGATATCTTCCTACAAAGAATAGCAAGAAATGGACAGCAAACGCACATGGATCGATGAAGAAACATTGCATTTGTTGGTTTCATGGAGGACTTGGTTATATAGGGGCAGAGAGCAGACGCTGGACAATTCAAACCAAGTGCTTTTGAAAAACTTGCTGCCAAGATGAATGAGAAATTCCCTGGATATGGTCTCACTACTAAACACTGCAAAAACAAGCAAAAAAGGCTCAAAGAGAAACACCAATCGGCTGTGGACATGCTTGCGCGTAGTGGATTTGGATGGAATGATGATAAAAAATCTGTGGAAGTGGACAGCAAACAAGTCTTGGACATTTGGATTAAGGTTTGTTACACTATTATGACCATTTGGCTAAATTTTGTGATGACATACTAATACATGCATGTTACACTACATTTTCTCACTTTTGTTCCCTTTAATTTTTTTTTCAACAACATCCCTTTAGGTTCTACACTCTAGCGAAACCATTTCCACTTTTCCTTCGTTTGGAGACTATATTTGGAAAGGATAGACCGAATGGAAGTTTTGCTATGAGTGGCAACGATGCCGATGAGCAATTGGAAACAGAGGATGATGAAAAAATAGATGTCCATGATGTTGACATGTTTGACAGTGACTTTCTACTCCAAACTAATGCATCAATGGCTTCTTCAAGTGGCAAAATTCAAGAGAAAAATGCTCCAATCAAAAAGGGAAAAGAAGTTCAGATCTTGAAAGACTTGGCTCAATTTGTGAGATTTCTAATGGAGCAACAGGGAAAGCATGTGCAAGTTCTAGCCAAAGCTATGGCAGGGGTTAGTGATGAGGTGAAGCTTGGTGAAACCCTCAAAGATCTTGGCTTCATTGATGATGAAGTGGTGCTAGTGGCACTCAAGTTCTCGGAGAACCCTCAATTGCAAATAACCTTGCGGAGTTTGAATGAGAACAAAAGGCATGCATTTGTGAACAATTATTCATAATTAGTCAAGTGGTCAAGAGAGGATTGTTACTTTTTTTATTAGAACATGGATCAATGTTATTTTTTTGGATTTTTACTTTCAGTACTTGTGGATTGTTACTTTCGAGATTGGAATGTGTTTCAATGTTATTTTGGATTAGTCATGTTTACTATTTGGAAGAAATGATGTAAACATTTCTGGTGTAAACATTTGCCATGAATACACCTTGGCAAATGCTATTTGGTCTAGTTGTGAAGTGACTATGTATGAATGTTTCTATTATGTATGAATATTTCTCTCTGCCTATGAAGTGATTATGCTTTTCCACATTATTTATATTTTGGTTTGGTTAGTTGGTATAGATCAAATTAAGTGATAGTGATAATGACTTGGTTGATGTAAGGCAAAGACAATCTGGTGTTCAATGAATTTTGCTCAGCTCACCTTGTTTAAGATCTAGGAGCTTAAGATCATTATATTGAGAAAAAAAAAAGTGGCATTATAAAAAGTAAAATCTTGAAGCATTCTTTTAAGATAAATATGAGATGAGATAGGTGATGGCTTTCACCTTTTTCTTTCTATTTTAGTTCTAGCACATATTTACAAGTACAACAGCAAATTCAACAATATTTGGAGACTTGCTTCCTTTGCATCCATTCAATCAGTAAATACATTCATTAATTTCATCCATTCATCAGTTTCAACAAATACATTACAGAGAGTGTGTCAATGACAGCAAAGTATTAAACCTCTAACCACACACCCCCTAACACTAATACAATACGTAACAGCAAAAAAATGTCACTACCCATGACACCACAATAGCCACCACAAGCCAATTTGATTTCCTCCTCTCCGCACCTAGCTTTTTTTTAAGCTTCATAATCTTTCTTCTTGATTCTTCATGTAATAGATCTGAGGCAAAGGAGGATTGAGCCACTTCAGCTGCAGTGGTTGCAATATTTGATATTTCTTTGTTGTCGGCTCTATTAAAGAAGTTACAGTTATTAGGGTTTGCAAAGATCACAAATACAGTCACATTGCTCAGATCAATACATACACATACAAATATTTTTTTTTCTGCACAATTTTGAGTCATTACATAAGACCTCCAAGACAACACAAGAAAACATTTCAAATTAATCTAGGACCTCACTAAAGACTCCAGTGTCTGTTTGATTTGCGTCTAATGGTTTGGCTTTCTAAGGTAGATAAAGTACCAAAATATGACACGAATATGCCACACAAAGACTATGGTCACAGTGAATGGTCAGTTTCCTGGGCCACACATTGTAGTTAGGGAGGGTGATCATCTTCTAATCGAAGTTGTCTACCAGAACAATTTCGGAAGATCTGTGAACATCAAAGCAACAGAGTCAACTTACATTCTAATTAGGGGACCTCCAAGACTGTCTCCTAGGATTTGTAACACTATTAGATTTGAGTAGAATCAACTCATCCCCATAGCCACACCTTAAACAACCCGTGGAGACCGTTGACGACGAAGGTTTGCACCTGCAAGCCATGGTTGTGCCACCACCGCTGTGAAAGGAAGAAGAATTGAAGGTTAAAGGGTCACCGAAAAAATAAAATGGATGACAAAGAGAAAGTAAACGTCGTGGATGGAAGAATAAAGTGGATAAAGAAAATACCTAGAAGCCATGAATGGAGGAAAAAGCACATCGTGAATGGAGGATCAATGGGAGAGAGAAGACGATGGCTCAACGAGGGAGAGGGGCCTCTGTTCAAAGGAGACCAAAACCTTTCTTATATTTTTTTTAAGTTTGTTTTAAAAAATGGCATGGGTTAAATGAGGGGTAAAAAAGTCTTTCACTATGTATTTTTGTTCTTGTCCTCATGTATCCAAATAAGATACAGAGACAATAATTATATTCTGTACACTATACCAAACATGATATAGAGACAGTCTTTTTCTATGTCTCCGTCTCTACTGTCTCTATGTCCCTGCATTTCCTGTTGTGTCCCACTAACCAAGCACTACCTAAATGACATAAAGCATGGAAGTGTTATCCTTTACCTTCTTCCTTCTCCTCTGCCTTGTCTTATCCGCCTCCACCATCGTTATGCCACCACTCTATGCCTTCTCCCTTGAGCACTCAACTCGATGGCAACCGACTACACGGCTGCAAGTTATGCCGCCACTGATGACACCGTTCTGGTTCGCATGCTTGACAACATTCACCCTTGCCTTCTCCTACTTCATCATCGTGCCGTCGGAAGAGTCACCGTCGTTAGAGTTCATCGCCACCATGAGTTACTCCATCCTCCCTATTGGCTTCCACAACCTCCTCAACATTTTTCTCTTAATCTCCACCACTATTGCTACCACATCAATGCTTAGTTCTACATTTAAAGTTACAGATCTATTGTTGTTTATGATTTTTGGGTTGTGTTTTTTTTTTATTTAGTTAATTTGTGTAGTTCTTGCAAGTTTTTATCTAGCAGTGATTGTAGCTTTTGGGCCTCTAAAGGTGAGAGCTTTGTTGAGAAGTCGTGAAACATAGTTTTGTAAGTGTGGATGATGGTGGGGCTACTGCTTTCACTTTCAGTTTCTTGGTTAATTGATGCGAGTGAGGGCTTGTACCAATGCTCGTAGGTTAAGAAAATGGAAAGTTTGGCTCACGTTAGACCTGCACTAAGAAGAGGGTAAAGGAGTAACACTTCCATGCTATGTCATTTAGAATTCATTTGATTTTAGCCATTAGATTTTATTAAACCAAATCCAATGGCCAACAAAATTCAAACATTAGAAGTCCCACAACATGAGGTGGCCTAAATTAGACTCCATCAGAAAAGAGTGATGTGATTGTAGAGTTTGGAACATGGAAGAGGGGGGTGAAAAGAGAAAGAATGACAAAGGCCATGGTTTGAAGTTGAAGGTGGAAGCATGAGTTTGATGGGCTATGATGCATAGGTACGATATTCATACTGGGTATAAATACAGATATGAGATGCAAAAATTTTGTAAAAATTAGAGTATGAGATCTTCAAGAATATATTATATAAAATTATAAATAATAAAATAATTATATCATAAAATAAATAACATTTTTTAATAGTTAAGAAAAATATTTTAAAAAATAAATTTGAAAGGATGAAATAGTAATTTAATTTATTTAAAAGCAAATCAAACAGTTTAATTACAAAATATAATATTTTATGAGGATTAATTTATATTTAGGTAATATTTATTCAGTATAATATTTGAACAGTGAGTATCCATAAGTACCCAGTACGGGTATGAAAACTATTTAGGAGTTTCATGCTTTAGAGTTGATGGGAAAAGTGTAGCACCGAAAGAGAAGGGACTAGGATGGGAGAAAGAGTGATTGTGAGGATTTTTGGGTCATTTAAGGGGACATGGGCCCAAACATAGGAGCCCCAAGCTAAAATGCTTCAAAATTATGTCCTCTTTTTTTTTGGGGGAGGAGTATATTAAACATCTTGCTCTTTTTGTTCCCCCTCCTTTATTTGACAAATAAATCTATCACCTTCTTTACCCTGGAAGTTTCTTCACAAATATCACATTAGGGGTGTTCATGGGTCTGAGTAGACCTGTGAACCCAACGCGACCCAATCACAAATATTTGCTTCAGGTTGGACAATCGGGTTTGTTCGAATATAACCCGATTAACCCGTTCTCTATTTAGGTCAGGTATCAAGTATAAAAATTGAACCCATATTCCAATCCGAAGCCCCTCTTCTTTCTTTCTTTCTTTTTTTTAATGTTATACTTATTTACCTAACTTGAGAGTCAGTCAAAGACCCAATTCATCCCAACTTCTTAACCTTAGGCACCCATCTCTCTTTCTCTCTCTCTTGAACCTCCCCTGTAGCAGCTTAGCCAGCCTCTCATCATCGTCGTTGTGCCACACCAGCAACCGCCTCTAACTTGCCTCCTTCTCCACTTCCTAGTTCAGCCCTCATCCCATTGTCTTCGGCTCTCTACGATACTGCCAGATCGAAGGAGCCCCTCTGTCGCTGCATTCTTCTTGCCCAGTTCAGCCACAAAGCCACTGGCCGCGAAGGCGACTCTGGGTTGTTGCAGTGTTGTGTGTTGACCATTGGCTATCTCCTTGTTCTCCTCCTTCTTCTTGTTGCAATGTTGGCTCTTAGTGATGAATGAAGTTTTGTCTTTGTATTAGTTTTTTTTGTTTTTTTTTTTTGTTCGGGAATTTGAAAACTAAAAGGTGGAAACTTTTGACCGATTTATTTATGTTGCTAAGAGTTGGTTCGTTGAAACTTGTTTCAATCTTAAATTTAAGATTGGTTTCCTTCCCTTGTTGATAATGTTCAATTCAAATGTCAGTTCCAGATTCGACATATGAGATGGGGGTGGTATGATTTTATTATTTTTTTTAAAAGAAGGAAAGAATGAACCCAATCACCTGACCCAATTCAACTTGATTTAGATCGGGTTGGGTTGATTCGGGTACAGTAACAAAATTTTCAAAAATTGAGCTAACTCAACTCGAGTTCATTTGATTGGATTGGGTCTTTCTTTCTCCTTCAACCCAACCTGTGCACACCTTTACACCAAATAAACAATCAAAATAGAAGGGAAAAGTTATTTCAGGCATACAATTATTGATGAACAACTTGGAGAGAAGAAAAGAAAGAAGGAAGAAAATGGGGATTGAGGCAGCCTTCTCATTTCTATTTTTTTTTATCTATTTAATTAAACCACTTTATTAATGTTAGATTTGTTTAGAATATTATGAAGGGTTATTAATATATAGAAATAAGAAAGATTATGGATACAACTTTATTTTTCTCAAGGCGTCAAATAAAATAGACTAAAAGAAATATAACAGATATTTACACGAGAAAGTATATTATTTTAATTTTAATGTTTAAATTGCATAACTCTTATTATTTTTATGTCAATTTGCATATTTCTATAGCAAATGAATTTAAAACGCATATTTTCGTTCTTTTTGACCTATTATATCAGGGACTGATCCAGACAATAACAATAGCAGGGCCCGCAAGTAAATAAAATAAAAAATTAAAATATTTTTTGTATAATAAAAATTATAATTAATTATAATCTTTTCACATTGTTTAAACAAATGTGTATTTCTCATTAAAATAATTTATCTTATCAATTCATTCACACATTTTAAAAAGCATATAAAAATTTTAAGATATTGACAACAGTTTATTAAATAGATTTTAGTTAAAATCTTGATATTAAATTATTAAAAAGATGTGTAAAATAATGTTCATTTGGTTATACATCACACATTAAATTAGCCTTGTACATATATTTAATATGCGGGGAGTTTAATATAATTTTCAAAAAATAATTTCAAAACATAGTAAAACCTTTTAAATACTAAATTTGTATATTCTAATGAAACTATGGTATTTTGTAAAAGAGTAAGCATTATATATATATATATATATATATATATATATATATATATATATATATATATATGTATGAGAAAAAAATGTTGAGGAGACTCATTTTTTGTGGAATATTATATCGATTAATAACTTATTCACCATTAAATGGGATGTAGACTCAACTTAAATTAGGTCCATATCCCATCCAATAATGAATGAGTGATAAATTGATATAGTATGTATGAGAAAAAAATGTTGAGGAGACTCATTTTTTGTAGAATATTATATCGATTAATCACTTATCCACCATTAAATGGGATGTAGACTCAACTTAAATTAGGTCTATATCCCATTCAATAATAAATGAGTAATAAATTGATATAGTATCTCACAAAAAATGAATTCTTCTATCACTTTATATATATATATATATATATATATATATATATATATATATATATATATATATATATATATATATATATATATATATATATATATATATATATATTAGGAAGAGGGAAGGAAGACAGAGAGAGAGGGGGGCCCAGTTGCCCCCTTAAATCCGTCACTGGTCACGATGTTTGGTGAAAAGCACCGCACATAGTTTAATGATAATACAAATAGAATGAAAGTTATCTCTTACCCTTTTGTCTTGTTCTATTTAAAAGATTATCTCTCTTTATTTCTTTCTTTATTTAATGTATAAACGTACGCTTCGCTTCTTCTTTTTTTAATAGAGTATTCAAATTTATTCAAAAGAAGCTTTCTAAATCACAAATTAATGGTATATTTGTTTCAATTTTTAAAAAAATATAATTATGAGATTTAAATTTTATATATAATTAAAAAAATTAAAAATTAAATTTTTTAGAAATTATTATTTTTAATTTCTGTAAAAAAATTAAAAATATATTTTTTAGATTATAATTATTTTTAAAAAATTATCTAAATATATAAAAAAATATTTTTTTCATAAAAAATTGATTTTTAGTCAAAAAATTACAAATAAAAACACCCTAAACATCTAACGAGAATTTAGACCCTACAAATTTAGCGTAATGGGCCAAAGAGCCAGTAGCTGCATTACCCTCGCTAGGTATATGCTAGGCCTTACACCTTTCAAACCTAGGACCCATAATACATGGGTCATGCAACAACACCACAGTATGTGATAGGTCGAGTGAGCAATTCTCAAAATCCTCAAACGATATTCTAGAGCCCCCTTTCAATATGATTGATCTGAGGCCCATATCCAGTGCAAGTTGAACTCTCTTTTTGTCGCGGGAAGATCAACCCCCATAGCCTCAGTATTGCCTCCCAATTTGATAGATTTGGCCGCGATCACCACTCCGCACTCATCTCTAATGATGATCTCCAGTCCGATTGCATTTTCTTCCTCGAAGATTGCTACATCGGTGTTTACCTTCATCGATAATGGAGGAGGGCAATGCCACCTATGCTATGTTTTATATCCATTCCTTTTTCCTTTAGTCTTTCACAAGTTGGAAGGATATTTCTTAGTGTTCTCCATAGGAAAACCTTATATTTTGGTTGGATATTAAGTTTCCATAACTATTTCCATGTATATTTGAATTGCTTCAACCATGGATATCTTGATGGTATTGTATCTTTACTATATTGTTGATTGCACTTATCTTTCCATGAGTATTTATAACCACTCTAAACATAATATAAACCTCTAGAATCATGAATCCAATAAATGTTATCTTCCATATTCATAGAGAAAGGGATTTTTCAGATTTTCTCACTATCCTGGCTTGTGAATAATTCTACTATTAGCTGATCATTCCGTCTAGGATCAATTACTACACCTTAATCACTAAGGGCATGTTTGTGAATTTTGATTTTGGAGAGAAAGGGAGGGAAAGAATGGGATTTGAAGAGTAAATCATTCCACTCAAAAATAAAACTCACAAACACACCCTAAAGGGTTTTTTAGGTGGAAGTAGAGATTTTGAAATTCTCATTCTAGAGTAGCCAAGGGTCTTTCCATATGTTTATATTGAAGCCATTATCAACCCTCCACACCACTCCTTTATTTAAAACTTTCCTTCATTCTACTAGACTTCTCAATGTGTATATGGGATTCACTCTGACGTGTGCATTCAAGAATGATCTATTAGGAAGATAGCTCGCTTTCAAAATCCTTGATACCAAAAGCTCTAGATGGTGCATGATTCTTCATCCCGACTTTGCCAACATTGCCAAATTAAAAGTATGAAGGTCTTTATTACTCGTACCTTCTTCCTTCTTAAGCCAAAAGAGTTTTTCCCAACTAATCCAATAAACCTTCTTTGCATTCATTTGATCACCCCACCAAAACTTAGCCACCATAATTTTCAATTCTCTACGAAGTGATATAAGGATTTTGAAGCACGCCATAGAATAGGTTGGGATTGCTTGGGCTACTATTTTGATGATAATCTCTTTATCTCCTTTAGTTAGTACCTTCTTTTTCCAAACCTAAATTGTTTTCCATACCCTATCCTTAATTGACTGGAAGGCATGATTTTTTGACCTTTCAATCCTTGATGGTAAGCCCAAGTCTTTTCTAGAGTATGCTATATTTGAAATATTACAAATCTATTATTTATTCTTTCTTGATACATTAGGGCTAAAAAGAATAGATAACTTATCAAAGTTTATACTCTGCCTAGATGCTTTCCCATATAGTTTCAAGACGTCTAGAATAACTCCACAATCCTCTTCTATAGCTTTAGAGAAGATGATACTATTGTCTGCAAAGAAGAGATGCGACACTTTCTAGAGAATAAAGCTCGATCTTCAACTGGATCTAATAGAGCTGAAAGATCTTTTGCTATTCATGAGGAAAGTTGATCCCCTTACCTTAACTCTCTTTGTGGATTAAAGCTTTAAAGTATGCTTGGCTTTACATCAATTTTATTCCTATTTTTTATTTTTAGTATTAAATATAAAACTCCAAAATAAAAGACTAGAATAAAAATATTGATATTTTTTAATAATTAATATTAAAAATTAAAAACAAAAAATATTATCCAAAGGCAATCCCGAACTCTTGGAATACAAACATGAACAAATAAAAAAGGGGTTATGATCCAAGGATTGTCTTCAATTCTCATCATAACTGTGAATAGTATTGTATACTCACAAAATTTGTCCCAACAAAAAAAAAAAAGAATTGGCGCTAATAAGTTAGTGAGAGAATTAGTGCAAAAGTTAAGAGATTTTCAGTTATACATTAGGGACTAAAACCTATTTTCTACATGACTTTTGTATCTTGTACAGTTGTTTTATTAAGAAACTATGTATAAAATTTTAAAGATTTTAGTGTATCAATTAAGAATGTAAAATTTTCTCTCCCTTTAGGATTTTCTCTCTTTTTAAGTTAGGGAAAAAAATTCATTCCCAATAGATACACTAAAATCTCTAGAATTTTACATATAGTTTCTCATTAAAATAATTTATGCAATACAAATGCTAGAGAGAATAATTTTTCAATTCTCAGTGTAAAACTAAAATTTCCTAAAAACTATACATTGATCCCTAATATTATGATATTCAAATTTTATGAGTATAAGGGGGCATTTGGCAACTTCATAAACTAAGTTAATATAATATAAAGTAGAACCGATTATGTTAAATGATATAAAAATAAACTAGTTTTTTATTGAACGTTGTTTGATTCGACAACTTCAAATTAGTTTTAACATATATTTTCTCATTCCTCTTCTTCTTTTTCTTCTTCTTCTTCTTCTTTAACTCTTTTTCCTTGATTATGCCATTAAAAAACTAATCTAGTTGACAGTGGCGGCAATTGATGGCAAACGGTGGTAGCTAGCGACGGTGATGGTGGCAGACAGAGGTGGACGGTGATAATGGATGATGGTAGCAACAAACGATGGTGGACGGGGCAAGCGATGGAAAACGTTGGTGGCTAGTGATGGCAAATGGTGGTAGATGAGTCAGGTGGCAATGGCAGATGGCAACAAACTATAGTGGATAATGTGGCCGTCAATGACAGTTAGTGGTGGCCAACAATGGCAATTTGTAGTGGTCTTGGTGGTAGACGATGGTGGATAGCAACGATGAATGGTGGTGGATGGCAACAGCGGACAATTGACAAAGTCAATAGAAAAAAATTAATTTGTGTGAAGTGAGAAAAATAATAGTGTAAAGATATAAAATAAAAAAAGAAAAAATTAGTATGAAATAAAATTAATTTTAAAATATTTAAATAGTTACCAAATAATATTTATTAAAAATTAGACCCATTATATTTAGTTATCCTATTTTTCAAATTTGCTAAACAACCCCTAATACTCTAAAACTTAATTGTGAGGAGCAAAACCATCTCTCAATATATGTGACTCGGTCAAAATTCAAAAACAAAAGAAAAAAAAATTATCCATTGAAAGCAAGTTGATTCCACTCTCATTCCCTCAAAATTATTCCTTCTTGCTAACCCTAACTCTATATACTACTGAATAGTTTCCACTAGCTTCCACTCCCCTCCCTCGAAAAGATCATACTTATTTCCAAAAAAAAAAATTCATATAAATATGAGATAAAAAAATTTTATTTATATGTGCTAACTGTGAGTAAAATAAATATACATTTTTTTATTTAAATATTAAATTATTTTTAACAAAAAATTTAGATATATAAATGTTGTAAAATAAAATTTTCAGTTATATAGATTTTTTTTTAAGTTATATAAGTATTAAAAGAGATATTAATTAAGAATAAATTTAAATAATTATTATAGAAAATATATCTATTTAACGTTTACTTTCAGTAAGCACTTCAAGTTCTCCCTTAAGAATAAAAAAACGCAAAATACTTCAAGCGGAAATAGAAATGCATTTATTTATACTTTTACTTTGCTCTTCAACTTCCCCTACACAACCGGTATCGTGCAAGGAGCTTGCCTCAAGCACTGTTAGAAGTTGACCCACCCCAAAAAAAAAAAAAAAAAAAAAAAAAAGACGAGAGGGATAGAGAGAGAGAACACTGTTAGAAGAAGCAGACATCAAAGTGCACACCGCAGGCGTTACGTTACAAGCTCAGGCTGGTAGTTCGCAGGGGTCATTCGGACATATGGCATCCACTTCCAACGAAGCCTCTTCTTCTTCCTCCTCCTCCTCCTCCTCTTCTAGTTCAACACCTCGATCATGCACCTACCACGTGTTCTTGAGCTTCAGGGGAGAAGACACTCGCAAAGGATTCACTGACCATTTGAGGGCCTCGCTGGAAAGGAAAGGAATCACGACTTTCAGGGATGACAAGAACCTTGAGAGGGGAGGAGTTATTTCAGCTGAACTCTTGAATGCAATTGAAGTTTCTATGTTCGCACTCATTGTTCTCTCGCCAAACTATGCCTCCTCCACTTGGTGCTTGGATGAGCTCCAAAAGATTGTTGAGTGCAAGAAGAAGCTGGACCTAGTTGTTATGCCAGTCTTCTATGGCGTTGACTCCTCTGATGTGAGGCATCAAAGAGGATGCTTTGAGGAATCTTTCAGAATACATGAAGAGAATTTTCCACAAGAAGGTGACAAGGTAGAAAGATGGAGAGATGCGTTAAGGCAAGTTGCAGGTTACTCTGGTTGGGACTCTAAGGAGCAGTTAAGTTCTGTTACCATTAGACCTTTTTTTTTTTTTTTTTTTTGGGCATATATATAATTTGATTGTTAAATGGTTTCTCTATAGACATGATTCATACTTTATAGCTTCGTTACATCCATATAGTCTACATCACCTGGTAGGACAAGGCTTAATCGTTATTATGGTTGATAATTTCAATATTGATTTGACGGAGAAATTATTCTCATTTTCCTCATTCTTTTACCATTCCCCTTACTCAGTATCATTCAATCACATAAAGTAAAATGTCAAGCATAGTCATTTGTGGCTTTACCTTTAGTTTCACATGAAAGGGTGTGTCAGAAAGACAAAAGAATTTCTGCATTTTGATTTGATAGCCAAAACTTTTGACTTGAGTTGGTCCATCATAGTGTTAGTGTTTGTTTCTCAAATTTACCCTGGATTTGCAGAATATGAAATGAGAACTTATGGTTCTTGTTGCAAAATATACAGGCATGAGGCAGCACTTGTCGAAAGCATAGCAGAACTAATACAAAAAAAGCTGATTCCAAAATTGCCATCTCGCACTGGGAACCTTGTTGGGATTGATTCAAGGGTTAAGAAAATGAATTCACTCATGGGTCTGAGGTTGAATGATGTTCGCTTTATAGGCATATGGGGCATGGGAGGTATTGGTAAGACAACTATTGCTAGAGCTGTCTTTAAAGCAATTCGAGGTGAATTTGAAGTTAGCTGCTTTCTAGGTGACATTAGAGAGATATCTAACACAAATGGTTTAATTCAGTTACAAAGAGAACTTCTTTCTCATCTAAATATAGGAAGCAGTTATTTTCATGATTTACATGATGGGAAAGAGGTAATACAAAGCACTTTATGGAGAAAAAAGGTTCTTCTTGTACTTGATGATATAAGTGAAGTGAGCCAATTGGAGAATTTGGCTGGAAAGGAAGATTGGTTTGGTCCAGGAAGCAGAGTAATAATCACAACTAGAGATATGCATCTTCTAAGGATACATGGAGTGCATAAAACCTACAAGGTTGCTGGCTTAGTCCAAAATGAAGCCCTTCTTCTCTTTTGCATGAAAGCCTTTAAACGAGACCAACCTGAAGAAGGGTATTTAAATTTGTCCAAAGAAGTGGTCAAATATACTGGAGGTCTACCATTAGCACTTGAGGTATTGGGTTCCTTTCTTTATGGAAGACCTATTGATGTTTGGCATAGTGCCTTGAAACAAATACGAAGTTTTCCCCACTCGAAAATTCAAGACGCACTAAAAATAAGCTATGATAGTTTACATCCCATGGAGAAGAATTTATTTCTAGATATTGCCTGTTTCTTCAAAGGAATGAACAAAAATAAAGCAATAGATATATTAGAAAAATGTGGTCATTGTCCCAGAATAGGAATTGAAGTTTTGATTGAAAGATCTTTGATAACTGTAGAGTGGTGGAGTAATAATTTGGAAATGCATGATTTGCTTCAAGAAATGGGCAGGAATATTGTATTTCAAGAATCTCCAAATGATCGTGGCAGACTTAGTAGATTGTGGTCTCAAGAAGACATTGATTATGTATTAACAAATAACAAGGTAGGTGTCATTTTTTTTTTTTAATTTTTTTATCATTGTTGGATGTTTTATTTTTGATGAGATAGATATGTTATTATGATACAAACTGAATAATGCATCAGATATTTTGTTTCCTTAAATTTGCTCTTCAAATGATTTGGTGATAATAAGTTATTTACTATTCTGGTTTTCTATAGGGAACTGAAGCAATTCATGGTATAGTTCTAAACTTATTTAAACCATATGAAGCACGCTGGAGCTTTGAAGCCTTCTCCAAGACAAGTCAGCTAAATTTTCTTAGTTTATGCAATGTGCAACTTCCCCTTGGCCTTAGCTGCCTTCCGAATTCACTGAAAGTACTTCATTGGAGAGGATGTCCTTTGAAAACTCTGCCCCTTACTAATCAACCGTATGAAGTTGTTGACATTAATTTGTCTTGTAGTGAAATTGAACAACTTTGGCATGGAAAAAAGGTAGGACCCTTTCATCAAGACCTCTGTTTAATTTTATCATAATGACCTTGAAACCTGATAACTTTTCACATTTTAAAATTTTGATCAGATTTTGGAAAATCTAAAGTGCATGGATTTGAGTCTTTCAAAGAATCTGGCACGATCGCCTGATTTTTCTGCTGTTCCAAATCTTGAAACATTTGTTCTTGAAGGCTGTACAAACCTAACTGAGGTTCATCCATCCCTTGTGCACCTGAAGAAACTTGTTCTTATGAATTTAAAAGATTGCAAAAGTCTTAAAACTCTCCCAGGTAAATTGGAGATGAGTTCCCTAGTAGAGTTAAATCTCACTGGTTGCTCTAAATTCATAAATCTTCCAAAGTTTGGAGAAAGTATGAAACATCTGTCAAAGCTTTCTTTAGAGGGAACAGCAATAAGAAAATTACCCTCATCACTTGGTTGTCTAGTTGCCCTTCGAGTTTTGAATGTGAAGAATTGCCAAAATCTTATTTGCCTTCCAGATACCATTAGTACATTGAGGTCCCTCAGAGAACTGAACACCTGTTCTTGCTCAAAGCTCTGTGGATTGACAGAGGATTTAAGGGAAAAGAAGTCGTTGAAGGCACTTTGTGCTGCTGGAACTGCTACTAAAGGCAGAAACTTATCATTTGCAGTCGAAGGACCGGTGAATTTGTTTCTTCACTTCAAGTGGAAGTTTAGGATTCAAGCAACTGCCACTAGACTTAGATTACCTGGTTCTGTCTTAAGTCTACCCTCTTTGATCAGTATGGATTTAAGTTACTGTAGTTTGTCTGAAGAATCAATCCCCTATGATTTTTGTGACTTACCTTCATTGCAGTATTTGGATCTAAGTGGTAACAGTTTTGTTAGCATACCAATAAATATTCCCAAGCTTTCAAAGCTGGTGCATCTCAAGCTAAATTGGTGCCAAAAGCTTCAACTATTGCCAGAGCTTGGGTCGAGCATAAGAAAATTAGATGCAAGCAACTGTGATTCACTGGAAACTTCCAAATTCAATCCATGCAGTCTCTTTGCATCACCTCAACAATATCCTCCTCAGGTTTGTATCCTGGTCTTGCCTGTGTATGACAGTAGAGATGTTAATCTTATGTACTATTGAAGTAACACACGTAGCCAATCTAAACACAAGTGACTCAAAAATTGAATCTGTAGTGGGTAGCTGTTGGTACCCTGATGGGCTGGGTGTGGTACCGAAGATGAGTTGTCAAGCAATAAAATGCTACTAATCTCATATAAAAAATAAAATTAAAAAAAATAAAAAAGAAAAAGAAAAAGATAGGTGCTAGAGCAATGCCCAAATCTGTGTACGAAATCTAGGCCATTAGGTGTATCACTCCAAGAATATGTAAGAGTTTCCTCTGGGAAGCATGCGTAACATAGTCTTCATTTCTAGTTATAGGTTACTTATTCAAATTTACAATTACCTGTTATAGGTGCTTGATTCTTTTGACATGCTGCTCTCAGGCTGTGAAATTCCATCATGGTTTGTCCATCAAGAAGATGGTGGATATGTATCAATCCCTCATAATTGTGCTCCATCTGAAACCATAGGAATTGCTTTGTGCTTCCTATTAATAAGTTATGCTAAGCCATCTGAGCTCTGGCTCGAGTGCTCTTTGGCTGGTAGCATTGGTAAGAGAGCCATCAAGAGAAGGCTATTACCCCACATGAAGCCGGGTTGTCCTCACCTTTATATTCTCTTTTTGACCAACAAACAATTCAGTGACAGAGTTCACGAAGACAGTCGCTTTGGACTGTTTGATAAAGGAAAAACTTTCCCAACAAGGGTTGGGTCAGTTACTAAGCAAGCCGAACTCCCAAAGAGAAGACCAAAGCTTGAATTTTGGAGGTTTAAAAAATGCAAGAGCCTGCTAAAAAGTTGGAAGAAGGAGATTTTGATGGGTAAAAATTGGAAGAGGCAACTTTTGAGAGGACCTTTTAACTTTAAAAGTACTGAAAGAGTTACTATTACAACAAGATCTCCAAGGAAATCCGAGTTACACTCCAAAGAAAAAGGAAAAACTTTTAGCCCCTTCTCTAGTAAATGTGGTCTTCAAAAGCCACTGGATTTTAAAATAGTGCGCTCTGCAGCCCGTTTGGTATGTAAGCAAGATATCGAAGAATTGAACGAAAGCATTGAGCAAATGCAATAAGAGTCGAAGATATCTGAACCTGATATATTTGGTTCTTGACAATGGCATCAACTGATCAACATCTCCCTTGGAGAACATGGAGGAGCTGCCAGTGGCATGATATGATATTTAACCATGAAGACAACTTAGACGCAGCGTTGGGTGCAGATGAAGACAACAATATGAGTTAAATCAATAACCAAAGCAAACGAACTCAAAATGAGAATTTTCAGCTGGATCCAGATTAGCAAATGGTTGCAACTTCTTATGCCATTTTAGAGGGGGTTCAGTTTTGTTGACCAGTGGGTGAGACTTGCAGGTTCTGTCAGAATTCCGACACATTCCGTCAAGGATGTTTTGTTGTGTAAAACATACAGCACAACGCTGCAGGTATGTCTATTTTATTTTTCCTGATGTGAAAAATCATTATCATAGCGATATATAATTACATGAAAAAAAATCTCTGATTCCCGCTTGTTATCTATGCGCTGCAGTCTCACCTAGTATTATCTTATCTGAATATCAATGTTTGCTGGAGGGGAAAATGTGATAGAAAAAATGAAAGTTGGCTTAGATCTCACATCTGGACTGTGGTACACTGGTACTGTCATGAGCAGAGCAAACTATCTAAACTAAGAGATAATGAAGAGAAACTAAGATAAAGCTAATGAATAGCATTTCCTTCCATCATTTGTAATTCTACGTTCACCTTATTTATACACATCAATCCTCATATTGTTACAACTATTTCCAATAACTGCTCTAACTAATTTCTTTACATGTCATTCCTATCAGGTACATTTACATATAGGTTCCGTGCTGAAGTGGTCTGTTCGAGTGTGCTTCACCTTGGCACACATGATGGTTTAATGGACCATGTCACACGTTAAGGACTGTGCATCCTTTCCCTTGGATTTGATTGTGGGGATCAAAAACTACGCCTGTATGCCGGTTTACCATGTTCTTCGTACCAAATCATTTTATTGTTGCTAATCCAATGAATCAGGAATAGCAACAGATGGGGATTAGAGCTCAAGAATGTCTGTAGGGAGGCGTTTGCATGTTGGGAAATTATTGTATGTTCATGGTACACCACGTAAATGATTTGGTTTTAAAAATTCTTTTCAACAAATTCGAATCAAAATGATTGGGTCAAAATCAGGTTGGTTAGGTTTGGATTATCGAATTAAAGGAAAAATTGAAAAATATATGTTTACTTAAATTTTTTATTTTTATAATAATTAATAATAGTGTAAGGCTTAGTTATGAGATACTTAATAATAGTATGAATAAATAAATTGCTTAAACAAATGCAAATAAAGAACATAAAAATTAACTCTACTATTAAAAGTTTAAGTGCAAAATTTTGAAAGTTTAGAGAGAAAATTATCAAATTGAAGTAAAAATTGAAAAATATATGTTTACTTAAATTTTTTATTTTTATAATAATTAATAATAGTGTAAGGCTTAGTTATGAGATACTTAATAATAGTATGAATAAATAAATTCCTTAAACAAATGCAAATAAAGAACATAAAAATTAACTCTACTATTAAAAGTTTAAGTGCAAAATTTTGGACGCTTAGAAAGAAAAAAAGAAAAAAAAATGTTGATCAGATGATCTAGTTAAAAAATCTTAAATATAAAATAAAACTAATAATAATTAGTTTAGTTTGATTTTATTTTATATTAATCTGATTACTCGAATTAATTCAAATCAATTTCATCAGTTTAATTTGGATCTTCACTGGATCAATCTAATCCAATGAATGTCTCTAAAAGCAAGCATTATTAATTCTAACATAATTAATATCAGCAAATTAAAACGATAGTAGAATATATAAAACCATTTAAGTGATAAATTAACAAATATGCTGACATGGTAACATATGGGAGAGCTAAGGTGTTAACACTAGTGCCTGCACTTTAAGATTTTTACAACGTTAATCAATCATATTATTCTATTTACATAATTATTCAAGTAGTTGATATGGGATTTAACTATATTTACTAATGTAATAAGATATGATTGGATGATAGTGTAAAAAAATTTTACATTATTAATGTATCAATAATAATAATAATAATAAAAGAATTGGTTAAGAAATTAAAAAAATAATTTTAGTAATTTTTGAAAATACTAAATTTAATTAATTGATATATATTGACAGTGTAAAAGAGTTTTATACTGTCATCTAATCATATATTGGTGTCTGTAAGATTCTTAAAGTAGTGGGTGGCTATTTATAATATTTTTGCTGACATAGCAATACATGGTTAAATATTTATGTAAAACTTTTCTATACTAACAGTCCATATCAATTAAATTTATAGTTTATTTGTGTTAGTTTTCATAGCATAAACAATATCTTTGAATTTCTTAGCACCTTTTAAAAAAAGGGGGTCATTCTAATTTGGGTTAATTACACTGACCTCGCCTGAGGTGTAGTGTAATTACACTCGACACTCCTCTAATTCACTTTGGTCATTGTGTTATTTATAAATAGAGGGATGTCGAATATAATTACACTGAATCTCAGGGAGATCAGTATAATTCACCATTTTAATTTTTATGTCTTAAAAAGAAGGAATTACTGCTGATACAAGTGAAAGGTGAGACATGGACTAGGAGAAACTCCCGCTGATTTCATTTTTCTTTTTCTCGGGGGTAACCAACAAAGATGTTCACTGGAATGTTGTAGTCTCTAACTCTTTACGGGTAAATTACATTTACTTCCTTTGAGGATGTAGTATATTATACATGATATTGATAACTCTTAATTTGTATAACTATACACCAACCTTCTCTTATGTAATATTACACTTAATATTTTCATACTTTGTGAAATATAACACTAAGAACCTGTAAATATGAAATGAGAACATCTATAAAGGGATATTCGTGTCAAGAAATATTATACATAATATCATCTAATCTAGAAAGAGATAGTGTAATTTATCCATTCTCATTCTCTAAAATTAGAAACAGACCAACCAAATCCATGGGAGTTGAGCAACTTCTTATCAACCAATTATTATGCTCACCCTCCAAAACAAAAGCTACCTAATGCTGAAACAGTAAAAATTTGTTGTTTTTTTAACAAACTCACCCTCCAAAACAAAAGCTACCTAATTATGAAACAGTGATTTTTTTTAACAAAATTATAAAATTTCGTCTAACTTGTGACAAATTCGAATAGAGGCAAAAGCAACAAAATATTTATCATATTTATGCCTGAATGGATCTTTGCTAATATACTGCAATGCATTAGGGATTTGACTTAGTGGTTACCTTTCAACTCATGTCTTATATATATATATATATATATATATATATATATATATATATATATATATATATATAGGAGGGATATTGAGTTCAATTTCTAGATTCTTAATAAATTTAAAAGTATATTCTAACTTTACATTGTAACTAACATTTTCTTTAACTAAAAATTTTCTCTATCAAAAAATGCTTTCATCAATTTCACCCAAGAAAATGCAAAAAACACAGTACCTTCGACGATGCAGAATGAGTGTCTACCGTGTTGATAGCCTGTTTGTTCTACATTTTGCAGTCTCAAAAACCATGTGCTTTGTAAAAAACCAAGTCTTACGGTAAACTTTTTTTTATAATTATTTTTTGGTAATTTGGATGTCATGTACAGCAACATTGAGAGGAATGAATTTCTTCAGCTGCAAAATTTTCAATGCCTTCCTTTTCAGGAATTTTATATTTAAAACTATTTTTTCAGTATATTTGTTCAAATGAAAATTTTTTAAATGAACTTTTGAAATATCACTTTTAAATGTAAGTTATTGATTTGATCTCTTAAAATTAATTCTTTTGAACCTCAACTTTTTTTTTTTCAAAATCAATTCAATCATGATAAAACTAAATCTATCGTTAAACTGTTATGGTAACCAAATTCAAAACAGAAATGTGCTGTATTAAATGTATTCGCAATTGAGAACTTTTTTTTTACTTACAAAATAAGTACGCTATGCATTATTTTATATCGGCAACAGAAAATTAAAAAAAAAAAAATCATTCCTACAGTTTTTTTAGGTAAGTCTGAAATCATTCCTACATTCACGTATGCCTTTGTTGGCGGTTTTGTATTCTTTGCGCCCTTGTTTGGCTGTGCTGGCAGTGTGTTTGGTTCTTTCTTGGAATCCTTTTATCTTGGTGTATCGGGCTTTCTTTGGTGCTCTTTGGGGAGCTTGGTTGGTAGATTTTGTGTCTTTCTTTTTTGTTTTCCTTGTCAATGCTTTGATGCTTTTGCTCATTTTTTTCTTTGCTTCTCTTCCTAGCGGAGAGTTGGAGCGCTCTTTAATTCTCTCGAATAAAGAAACATATGCCTTTGAAATACATGTATTTATATAGATGTTATGCCTTCATTTTTCTTCTTTTTTTGGTGTCTTCCATTTTTTTCTCCCAAAAAAATTGGGTATGAGTATGAGTATGATTGTAACTTTAACCAGGCCAGTATATTTGAAAATTAAAAAAATGAAAATGAAAATATAATCAAACATTTCATATTTTTATATTTATTCTGTTACAAGGAGAATGTAAATTTTTTTTATTTATACATCATTATAAAAGAGATTTTCTTGGTTTGGTAAATACCAATTGACAAGAATGCACGAGTATTTTAAAATAAAATGTATTCTGTTAATTTTAATGTAATATATGCCCATATAATATAAAATAATTAATATACGATTCACTAATATGATAGGAAATTTTAATATAAAAAATAATAAGGCGTACAAAGTCATCAAAAAAAATATTTATTCAATTTGTTTGTATTCCACATTCACTTTTTCTTCACCTTGTTCAGCTGCCCAAACCCTAAGGCTATGCTGGAAATAATTCGAGTTGACTTTTGTAACTCCTTCATTTGCAAGGAAAGGGAAAAAACAAGGCCGCAAAAGACAAACTCCTTTACAACATGGAGAATGCTTTTAACAAAGTATAGCCATAATAGAATTAGAGGGTTATTTAATGTAAGAATGGTAGATCAGTCTTTCATAAGATAAATAAGTGGTAGAGATACTTGTGTTCAGTGTAAAATAATTGTTACAAAAGCCATACCTTAATGAAATGTGAAGTTTTATGAGACTCTTTCTTTGTACATTCATCATTGTTACATTTAATAATATGCGTAAAATTAGGCAAGGATATGCGCATCATGATGGACGTTACATTTATTATTAGTGAGGTTAATCGCTCACTTTTGTTATTGAGCTCATTACTGACAAACCGATAATAATAATAATAATAATAATGATAAAGGAAACAAATACTTTATTCTCTAAATTATAGATAATATATACTTTATTTTTTATATTTTGAAAATGTATAAATTAATCGCTAAACTTTTTTAAATGTGCATTTTAGTCCTTTTTATTAAATTTTCGTCTATTGTTAACGAAAAATCAGTACATTATAAATCCCTGAATTTTGAGTTATATGCATTTTAATCTCTAAACTAAAAAAATAACATATAACATAAGATTCTAAACTTTTTTAAATATATACTATTTCTATTAATAATAAATAAAAAAATTAACAAAAGAGTCAGTTTATTTATTCAAAATAATTTAAAGAGTCAATTTATCTCTTTTTAAAATATAAAGAATAAGATATACATAATTTATAATTCACAAGATAAAATATTTTTTATTAATAATAATAAATTAATTTTGATATATAATTAATATAAATAATTTTATATAACCATATAATCATGTATTATTATAGAATTTATAATTTGCACATTCAGCATCAAACACACCCACCACACACACACACACACACACACACACACACACACACATATATATATATATATATATATATATATATATATATATATATATAGTGAGAGAGAGAAAGAGATTTTTGCGATAATAATTATAAAAATAAAATATTTTTATTAATATAATAATATATAATTATATTATTGTATAAAATTTGTTTATAATGATAATTTGTCAAAATTAAATTCTAATAATTATAAAAGATTAATTTTGGTGAAGCATCGATAAAAGTTTTATATTATCATCAAATTATTTGCTTTTATTAGAAAGATTTTTAAGGTATTAGATAATTAAGTTAAATATCTTTTTTGATATAATAATAAATAATTGGATATTTATTTAAAAAAATTTTATACTGATAAAGTATCAAAATTAAATTTTAATCATAAAATGTGTAAAACTATTTTATGGATTATGCATTATTAGTATAAAAGTTTTACATAGACATTCAATCATATATTATCATATTAGTAAAAATATTTAACTCAATTACCCACTACCTTAAAAATCTTATAAATAAAAATATGTGATTGCATAACAATAATAAACTCTTTTATACCAATGCTCCAAAATTAATCTGATATTTTAGTTCTCTAAATATACAAGTATCATCATATTAATTATCTAAAGGTATTACCAAAAAAGTTTATATTACCAAAAAAAATATTAATTATCTAAAGATCACTATCATCACATAAATTTTTCAAAAATTCAAAATAGTTGGACAATTCATTATTTTTTGAAAAGAATAAATATAGTAAAGATAAATTTTTAAGCATTGATAATATAAATAACTTTACAAACTATCAGCAAGTAGAATTTGATAAAAAATATCAAATCCTGATGAGTAAATTATCTACTATAATAAATCTTAAATTTTATTAATTGATAATATAAAATTTATAATTTTTTACTTTTTATATGGGTTTTTATATTACATATTATCATAATATAGCTTTTTACAAATATTTGGCAGATACCATATTCTGGTATTATTTTCTCACAACTCCCATATGCCCAAAAAAAAAAAAAAAGCGTCAAATTGATAGCAACAAAATTAATCTCTTCATTTTTAAGAGTGTCAATGACGATAATATTTTCCCTTGGATTAACGTGGCGACCTCTGCATCTTGAGCCAAAGTAGGATTTTATATGTTACTCGTAGATACACTGTTGTACTTATGTACTGAGGACGAGAACGAAACAAGTATATACAAAGAAGAGATACACACAACTCAACACAAAGCGACTTTCTCAAACCTTCAACCCCTTTTCCTACAACCCAATTCCGCAACAACTTCCCCCATCCTTTCTCTCCATCCTTCCCTTCCAAAAAGGTAAGCCTTTTTTGTGCTTTCTTTCACCATTTTTGGTCATCCTTCTTCACTTTGACAGTTTTTATGGAGTTTATAACTGGGCACACCCCACTTGTGTTTTTGGGTGGCACCCTTTTGAGCCTTTGCATATGGGGTTTCATGCTCTGAATTTGATTGGAGTTGTTTTGGATTTGGACCCTTTTTTTGTTCTGTCAAAGGGGTTGTTGTTTTGGGTTTGTTTGGGTGTTGTAGGTCAAGGTGTTTGCTCTGTTATGCTGTGTCTGGTGGTGAATTTTGGGTGGTTATGTTGTTTGATTGATTCTCTCTTCCCTTTAGTCTTTCTGTTGTTTGATTTTATTGATTCTTTGGATTTCTTTTTATTGTAAAGTTTAATTTTTGTTGAAATTTATTTGCTGATTCTAGTATTCTGTTACGGTGGGTGTTGATGATTTTGGTTAAAATAGTCATAATAGACTTGAAGAATAAAGCTATGGGTTAAGGCATTTGTGTCTATTGCAACTATATATAGTTATATACGTAAGAATAATTGCTATGGAAGTCCTCTACTCCTCTGATTGGCTAATGTGCTATAGATTTTGAGGTAACTACACTGGAATGATGAATGATATCTTTTTTTTTTCTTTTTAATTTTTAACAAGAAGAAAATTTCGACAACGATTGAATTAAGATACAATTCTAGGCAATGAATAGTGAAATTTCTCGAAGGTTTTTTTTCTTTTTTTCTGTTTTTTTCATATAAAATATAAACACATACAGTTTTAAAGTTGTTTTCACAATATCAAGTTATTTCATTTCTCAAAATGAAGGGTTTGGGTGCTTGTAAGCCTGTAATTATGTACTTGGTGTTTGTTTGCATGGTTTAAAGTTGCCATTAATGTCGTTGTGGCTTTATGATAAAATTTAAGTTAATTTCTTATGTGAATTCATCATAAATAATTTTTTAGGCTTGTTATAGCAAAACAGATGTAGAAGTCTGGTGACCTCTGATCTGATCCCCTTTTGATGCCAAATAGCAGAAGAGAATGATACAATCAATGGTAGTTTTGATTAAATAATAGAAACAACAAACGGAAAATGGGAGGTTGCTGTTGTTCTGCCAGAAAACCTCATCTGCATGGAACACCAGTGTATTACTATGTTAGTAATTTTCTATTCTCTCTTACCTGATTTGTAGCTTATGTAGCCTTTATGTGATCTGATAAGAATATATCTGGTAATCCTGGTATTGGTGTGTTGTATATTTCCTTTTACCATTTTGAATGATTATGGGAATAAATTTATGATGACAAATATTGTATACATTGATACTACTCATCTCATCTATATTGCATTATCCTTCAGTTATTTTCTGTCCTTTAACTTTTTTTCCTCTTACAGTCCCCCTGCCCCCTAAAATAAAGGGAAAATTTAAGAAACCAAAAAGAAGTGATGAAAAGAACTCCAAACTTAACCGTACTTATCTTTATTACTGTTTTGGTTAATAAGTTTTTTCCAAGGGAACTTACATGTATGCGATAGCTGTACCAGATCTCTAAAACTCATACAGGCCCCTGCATCAAATAATAACTCAAAGGTCGGCTAAAATTCAGTTATTCTTCACTTGCAATTCAGTCCCAAAATTCAGTTAATACACAAGTTAGTCCCTGAATTTACAAAACTTATATCAACTCAATCCTTGTTGTATCTGACTTTACACTTTAAGAAGGACTTAGTTGATACAGATTTTGTAAATTCAAGGACTGACTCGTACAAAACAAAGTTGCTTTACCCATATAATATTCTATTGCATCCAGATGTGATTTAATTTGAAAATTGATTGGATATTGAAGTTTTAGTAGTTTGGGGTTTTAACTTATAAGTTATCCTCTTCAACAAAGGAATGCAAGAGATCGTTTGCATAATAAAGTTTAAGAGACCATATTCATCGTAATAATTCAAATTCAATCAAGTAAATCTGTTACTAGCAATCTTGGTTTTTATTTCCAATGTCCTCACTTTTCTATTCCGTTAATCATTGGCATTAGCAATTTTTGAGTAAAAAACCACTTATTGAAGGAAAATTCAAAACTATTTCATAGTCAACTTGCTGTTAAAAGCCCTCGAAATGGTTGCTATTGTGTAGCCACCTGCCACAACGTTAACAAGTTGTGACTTCTGCTTTATTCTGTTTACGAAAATCACTATTTTCACTGGCTGTTAGTTTATTGTTATAGATTACAGTTTATAAGTATTTATTATGAGTTTATGATTTGAAACCAGAAAAAATCTTGTTTGCAGTGCCCACCAACTTTGGAAGAGCGTGAGTCCTTAACCTTTATTGATGGTACGGCTGCTTCACTCACTGCTGGGTTGCTGGTTGGTTTGAATGTTGATGCATCCACACCTGATACTTTCCAGCCCCCTCCTGCACCTCTGCCTTATGATATGGTCTTAGGAGGTTCTGCATCAACAGATTCTGAGTCTGGCAGAGAAATAGGTAGTGGTAGTAGTTTTGAAAATTTTATTGCACGTGAAGATCTCGAAGAATCAGATTGTAAAGCACAAGCCAATTCTGCACCTATATCTCCAAGGAAGGTAGAACTATCAAAATCAAATCAAACTCAAGTATTAGTGACAGAAGAAGAGGATGTTTGTCCAATTTGTCTTGAAGGTACTGTTGGCCATTTTGTTAAAAGTAAACTTTCAGGGTTAGATTTTCCACGATTCAGCCATGCAAATCAGGAGGAAATCGATAACTTCTCTCTCTCTCTTTCTTTCGTCTTAGTTGCAGAAAACAATAATTTGAGTTTTTTAATTTTATGCAGAATATGATGTTGAGAATCCAAAAAATCTGACAAAATGTGAACATCACTTTCACCTATCTTGCATTCTTGAGTGGATGGAAAGAAGTGACTCCTGTCCTATATGTGATCAGGTATGGCTTTTGTATCAATTTCATATAATCATGAAAAATAGAGTCTCAGGCATGTTTCCCTTAAATGCAATAATCATGCTAACTTCTCTTTGATAGGTTTGCTCTCCAAATATAGTGATTGGAAAATGAAGAGGAGAGGCATTGAATAAGAAAGAAAAAAGCTTTTCCCCCACCCTCTTGACTAGTTGCTGTTATTGGTTATTGTTAACCATAAAATAGTATCTGTCTGACAATTTTTACCTTGTATGCTAAGCTTTAGTGAAATGATCTTTCTTTCTTTTTGATGTCAACAGGAGATGATATTTTGACCAGACAATGAATTAGTTTGATTGTTTTAAGATCAAAGATTGCTAAAAATGCATGGAAGATAGATGAATTTCATGGTTAGATGATGGTAGCTACAGATTCATTTTCAATTCACCATGCTTTGACAGAAGTCATTACTTTAGTTAGTAGGCCGTCATTGGGGTATCTGTAAGAAGAGTGGGGTTCTGAAATTAAAAGCAATTCCTTTGGTTGGAATTTGCCTATTATTATTGGTGAAAAAATGCAGCAGTTCTCAAGATGCCAAAGTTAATGTTCAGTGATGGCTTCTTTTTTTGGAGTTGTAAGAATTCCTCAGTATTTATTTGTTTTTTCTTTGCTGTTTACTTTTGGGGAAAAAAATATGAATTCTGGTCCTGTAAATCATGTCTCCTTGCATTTTCATGTATATATCTTGGTGGAATCTGGCGATTCAATCTTTGTTGTATACATAAGTCCCTTTTTCCTGTTTAACTTTCCTATCAAAATTGCTCAAAACGCAGTTGTAATAAAGCTGGTCAGCAGTGGTTATTTGCATGTTAGTCTTTTTTTATATATAAATTACCAGTGTTCTAGATTCTGAGCCAAGTTGGTCCATTATAAAGTATAAGTTAATGGAACGCAGGATTTTGCCAAGGAGAATGAATGTTGCAAAACTTAAACCAATTAAACATTAGTTGTATGTTACTCATTGGTATGCAAAGACTTCAAGGTAAAAAAAAAAAAAGTTATACTGGTTACACAAACAATTTTAAAGTAGAGGTTTCTATGGATCTATTTTAACGAATTGTCAGAATGACTTAACCACTTTTAATTACCAATTGCTGAGGTGATATGTGTAATTAATTAATTATTTGTCAAATATATTAAAATCAGTATATATTTATATAAATTCACCCTATTTTCACTTCCAATTTTGATTAGGAAGGTGCTTGTGAATTTGAAAAATGCAGTTGGCATTTTATGAACATAAGGCAATTATTATGAGTGGAAGCTTCAGCCTGTTTGGTTTGCATTTCTGAAATGCTAAATAAAACACACGTTTCAGTGCAATTATTATGAAAGGAAGTTTATCCTTCCTTCTAGCAACACTCGTCGGTGTCCGCCGCCGACCACATTGTTTATCAAACTTACAGCTGTCATGATATGTATAATCTATAATATTTGAATACTTATAAATGTATGCAAAAAATTTTTGTCGGAAGATGTAAGGGAGGATGCTAGTATAAGTATATAGGGATTTGAGTTTGGAGTCGTGAGAGAGCGATGCACAAACAGTACGATGTATAGTGAAAAATAAAGGAAATGATAAAAATATTTTAATAATGGATTTTATATAATTATTATTATTTTTATTTAATTTTTTTATTCAAAAATTTACTAACATTGCACTATATGTGTTAGTAAATTATATATATATATATATATATATATATATATATATATATATATATATGCACATAAAATTTACCAATATAAATAATATAAATATTGATAAATTTTTAGATTAAAAAAACAATAATCATATGAGATTTATAATTCAAGTGTTTTTATCATTTTTTTTATTTTTTTCGTATACATCGTATAATGCATAGTAAAAATGTATTTCAAATATTATTCTTTAGTTTGTGATTGAGGACAATTATTTCTCTCTCAATCATTTTCATGTTCTGTACGCTTCATGCTAAAAAAAGATACATACATTATAAGTATTTATTGGAGAAGCAGAATTCACTCTCTCGCATTTTTTTAAAGAAAGAGAAAATTTTTAATCTCCAGTCAATATACTAAAATATATAAAAATTATCACTTGAACCTAGTCAAGGAAAGTACGAAACATGAAAATACTAGAGAGAAGTGATTATATCCCCTATCATAAATTAAAAAATCCTCAAACGTTTCTATTAGTATTGTCACTCACATTTTCGCACCAACATTTTTTTTACATGCATTGAGTATCTAGTACTCCATTCACTCCTTGCAAGGACCATAGACATTCCCTATGTTTTAGTTCTTGATTTCTCACACTCACACACCAACAAAAGAATCTAAAAATCAAATTCAAATCATAGTAATGCTTAAGGAGAAAGCCAACTAAGTGAGTTGGTCTTATATAGTCCTCTTGTATCCAGAGTTTATTGAATTCCAATTAATCTGTCTTGAACTAGTCTATCTATTATAAAGATAAAGCTCTTATAGTGCTAGTTTTTTCGATCTATAATCTAAAATTTTACTTAAATAATTATTGAATCACTTGAACCAATTAAACATTGATATCACAATTTACTTTAAGCATAATAGTACAACAACCATAATATTTATCTCTTACTTTTATACAGATAGAGAGATAAGATTTTCTTTTTGGGCACCTGTTTTCCATCCAAATACTTGGTGACTATTTCTGGCACCTGTTATCTCTTGGTGGATCTATTTATAGCAATTGGAAGAATTTGAATAACCAGCCTTTCGTGTGGATTGTGTTAGCCAATTTTAGCAAATCAACTCCGACAAGTATATCGAGTCACAAGTAATAAGAAAATGAGTACGAGATTGTCGCTCCCACGAGGGCTAAAACCAATTACCAGTTCATTTGGGCACGTCATTATTCAGGCAAGCACAAATTGAGAGAAAATTGAAATTTAAATAAATGCAAAAATTGTAATTAAACAAGCTATAGAAAATAGGAATAAGTAATGGATGGAAAATAGATGTTAAAGGTTGATTTCATCAAAGTACCCTGATTTTTGTATTACCCAATTATTAAATTAATTCCTTGACAATATCATTACTGGTCAAATTACTCTTAATTATAGTCAAAACTCAATGGCTTGATACTAGGACCCTCTTAGGATAAGTTGAATAGTTTAATTTCTTAGACTACTCTAAACCTATTCTAAGGATGAAAAACAATATTTCAATTGGCCGCACAAATGAGTACTTCCACTTTTAGCTATTCTAACTTATGTTAATTTCTAGTTTGGCTTATTTTATGAAGTGAAATGACTTTCGACGTCACAAAATCATACATGAATTAATGGGTGATCAGGCCAAAAATAGCATTAAGAACACTAGAAATTAAGTAATGTATTGAAAAAATAATTAAAATAACAAAATGGAATACAAAATCAGTTCCCTAAGACTACATCTCCTTAAGACCTAGAAAAAATTTAGCAAGCTATGAAAAAAGAAAAGAAAATAATACTCAAAGCCATGTCAACTGAAAGAGGCCTCTCTAGAGTCTCTAGCCCTTAACATATGTTTCCTTCTCTCTAACTCAATGCCCTCGCACTACAACGGATAAAAGAATTTAAATCGAAATAGAAAGAAACAGATGTCCTTGATTTTCTACTTTTTCAAATCTGTAACCCTATTCTCTTATCTTTATCTTTTTTTTTTTTTAAATCTAATTCAAATCTCCAAGTAATCTCTTCTATCTTTTCCCTTATTTGATTCAAACCAAATCTTTTAAAAATCCTCTTTTTGCTCTTCCAAATCTTCAAATCTTCATCCAATTGTTCCCTTCTAATCTTCAAATCCTTAACACTAAAAATCAATTTTGCAATCAAATAAATATAGTATAAATATTTGCTAATTAAACTCAAAATAATTAATTTCTCACTAAAAGCATCAACAATAAAGATTTATTAAATTAATCCATGAAAATCATCATTATGAGAATAAATTTAAAAAAATTTAATACAGAAATATGGGTGAAAATAATATATTTTCATCAGTTATCACACCCCAACACTTGAATTTTTGCTTGTCCTCAAGTAAAATAAGAGGTAAAAAGAATAAGAAAAGGACATTTCACAACCTCCCACATATTAGGCACCAACTGAAATTACATGCAGTGTAGACTATAGTGGATTCATAAATGTCAACTTTAACACAAGCTTGTAAAATTACATCAAAGTTCTAATCTTGATGAAATACTAAAAAGCTCTAATCAATTTAAGCAAGGGTAAGATAACTCAAATCAAGTTCTTTTATGGATTTTCTAAAAGAATACAAATTAGGCATACAACAATTTTTTCTAAATTGACCAATGGGACAAAAATAAAATACAGACCACCTATTCAGCACATTTAATTTGAATTTAATTTTTGGGACTTGACTAACTCTAAATGCTTTGTCCTATGTTGACTTTTTAAAAGAGTGTTCAATCAATGACTCCTGTTCCAGTTGGCCCAAGGCATTTTAGGTGATAAAGCACCCCTCGGATCTACTTACTTAAGTCATCCAATGGCATAGACGCACCACGAGTACATAGTCAGGATAAATATTATGCATTGTGCATAGCCTGAACATTGGTACTCAGAGCCTTAAAATTTTTATAGCCTTTGGTACTTACCTAGTTTTTATGATTTTTCTATTTTCTCTTTTTTTTATTTTAATTTGGTCTGTAAAAAAATTTCCAACCACCACATGGACAATATTAGAAGCACAAATTAATCTAATTAGAAAGCCATTAAGAATAATGGAATGAGCCAAAAAGTGGCAGAGCATAAAGAGATTCTAACAAATTAGTAAATCAAAAGATAGAAATATTGATGAATTAAAACAATTTTGAAAAAATTTTGACATTTACCATCATAAATAATGAACTGCCAATTTATGCCATTGACTAGTAAAAGAAAGGGAAATGAGATTACATATGTTTAAGAAGATGCGGCTCAAAAACTAAGCTAGAAAGACTATAATCCTAAGCTAATAATGAGAATAAGCTAAATAAGAAACAACTTGAAACAAAGGAAATTATCAAATTGACTAAAAAAAATAGAAAAGAAAGAAAAAGAATAGCAGATACTCCCCGAATTTTTGTTTGGCAGCTCCTTGTTCTCTTGTTGGATTTGGTGATTTAATCTGTTTTGGCTCTAGAGCTCTTCAATTTTCCAACGTCAAGCTTCCAATTGAGGCTAAGTGGAGTACGTTTGAAGTCTAGCTCCAGCAATTGCCTTGCATCGTACCTAGGCATCCAACAATGAAATTAACATGAAAATTAAAACTAAACATGAACAATAACTACCAGAAATTAAAAATAAACAAAAAAAAATGTCAAAGAAAGGAAATAGAAACTTGGGTTGTCTCCCAAGAAGTGCTTATTTATAGTCTTAGCTAGACTTTGTCTCCTATGCCTAGATCTCATATTAGAATCACAAATTTTCTCACTGCTTCTTTGAGTTTGTGTGGCGGCCTTCTCTTTTTAGATAACAACATTTTCTTAAAAGTCACACAATAAGGCATGTATTTCTATGCTTCAACCATTGAATTTTCTAAGAACCAAGAAGTTTGTTGATCCATCTTTTTCTTTTTCTCAGGACATGGGATTTTTATGTATAAGTTGATCTCCTATGGTTCATCCTATTCCTTTTCCTTTATCTCCTTCTCATTTGCCTTTTCATCTTTCTCCTCATCATAATTTGCTTTTAGCTCTATTTCTTGCTCCTTTTCTTTCTCACTCCTATATTCAACTTCCTCCTCTTCACTCATTTTAATTTCATCTTGTTCCACAACTCCCTCATTCGTGAAAGTAATAGCACCACATGGCTCATTTGAGATTGGAGTAGTTTTACTAGATAGAGTTTCCTATGGTATCTCAGAAATTTGCTTGGAGATTTGGGTAATTTGTACTTCTAAATTCTGGAGGCGTGCCTCCTGGTTCTTGAAGTTTGCTTTGGTCTCTTCCATAATTATGGCATTCAATTGGGCAAGCTTTTCAATAGCTATCTCGTAGTCAGCCTTCTTTTCTTGAAGAGGAGATGGAGGTTGATATGGATGAGCAACTTCAATCATGCACCTTTCATTCAAATGATCTCTTCCATAAAAGTCACATACAAATGGAGGGGAGTACGCAGGTGGCTTCAAATGTGGGTACTGTGCATAAAATTCTGCCTCACAATGCGTAATTAAATGGTTCCCTCCACAAAAGTCACATCTCAATGGAAGATGATCTATAACTCCATTATACATTTGTCTGATCTGTGTTGTGGACTTAGAAAACTGTCCAATCAACTCTTTATAAGAATCAAATAGATCTTCCATCTCACATTCATATCAAAACAAGAGCTAACAGCAAAACAGAACTTCACAAGAGGTGAGTAATCAAAGATAATAATGAAAAGTAAAAAAAAAAAAATTGGATTTTTTTTTTTTGTTTTGGGACCAAAATAAAGTAAATAATCGAAAAGAAATAAACAAAAAATATAAAAATAAAGAAAAAATAAATACGAAAAAAAGAAAAATAAAAAACCAAAATTAGCAACACCCAAATTACTAATGATATTGATCTTTAGTTCCTGGCAATGGCGCCAAAAACTTGTTAGCCATTTTAGAAAACTAGCTATGACAAGTATACTAGATCACAAGTAATAAGAAAATGAGTACGGGATTGTCGTTTTCACAAGGACTAAAACCAATTTTCAATTTACTTGGGCATGTCACTATTCAGGCAAGCATAAATTGGGAGAAAATTAGAATTTAAATAAATACAGAAATTGTAATTAAACAAGCTATAGGAATAAGCAATGGATAGAAAATAGGTGTTAGGGGTTGATTTCATCAAACTTTCCTAATCTTTGTATTATCCAATTATTAAATTAATTCCTTGACAATATCATTACCGGTCGAATTACTCTTAATTATAGTTAAAGCTCAATGGATTGATACTAGGACACTCTTAGAACAAGTTGAATAGTTTAATTTCTTAGACTATTCTAAACCTATTCTAAGGATGAAAAACAAGAATTCAATTGACAGCATAAATGAGTACTTCCACTCCTGGCTACTCTAACCTGTGCTAATTTCTAGTTTGACTTATTTTATAAAGTGAAATGGCTTTCGACGTCACAAAACCATACATTAGTTAATGGGTGATCAAGCCAAAAACAGCATTAAGAACACTAGAAATTAAGTAATGTATTGAAGAGATAATTAAAATAGCAAAACGGAATACAAAATCAGTTCCTTAAGACTACATCTTCCTAACACCTAGAAAAAATTTAGCAAATCATGGAAAAAGAAAAGAAAATAATACTCAGAGCCATGTCAATTGAAGCCTCCAGCCCTTAGCCTATGTTTCCCTCTCTGTAACTCAATGCCCTCATACTCCAATGGATAAAAGAATTTAAATTAAAATAAAAAGAAACTGATTTCCTCGATTTTCTCCTTTTTCAAATCGTTAGCCCCATTCTCATATCTTTATCTTTTTTTTTAAAAAAAATCTGATTTAAATTTTCAAGTACTCTTTTCTATCTTTTCCCTTCTTTGACTCAAAGCAAATCTTTCAAAATCCTTCTTTTTCTTTTCCAAATTTTCAAATCTGTATTCAATTGTCCCCCTCTAATCTTCAAATCCTTGAAGCTAAAAATCAATTTTGCAATAGTATGAATATTTGCCAATTAAACTCAAAATAATTAATTTCTCACTAAGAGCATCAATAATAAAGATTTATTAAATTAATCTACAAAAATCATCATCATGAGAATAAATTTGAAAAAATTCAATACAAAAATATGGGTGAAAATAATATATTTTCACCAGTTATCAGATTGATGGCAGTAGTGCAACTGGACCAACAAGTTTTTAAGAGGCAGATAAGGCCGCAGACAAAAATGGAAGAACAATAATTAACTGCAAATTTTACAAAAACATAGGCATAACTCTAAAATTCTTGGATTTAATAATTTTGCTTTTAGGGAAAAAGTATTTTTATTAAGTCGACAAATTAGAATTAAAGTAACGATCTATATAAAAATATTAAAGATTTGTGATACATGTGACGTGGTAAGTTTCCATAAATCAAGAACTAGGATGGTTATGTGAAAGAGAATCAAGAGATTGAGAAAGTTACATCAACACTTATGTATCAACTCACCTGAATATTCAATAACCAGATTTCAAAAATATAATGCAGGAAAATCAAGAAAAAAGAAATTTAAATGGCTAATTACGAGTACTCAACGTCTTTAAAATTAGAAGACTCTCTATCACCTTCTCTTAACCCGAAATAATTTTAGAAGTTAATGTAGTATTAAAAAAAAGGGGGGGGGGGGCACCTGCATCCTCCGCCCTTGTAAAGGTCAGCCAGTAGTTTATAGTGTAAGTTACAATGATTCTAATTTGAAAATACACATAAATGTATAGAGTTACAAGAATATAAAATAATGGATTTAATTTATATGCACATATCAGTAAATATAATTAAATCTTACACTCATTATTTGAATGATTTTACAAATAGAAAGATATGATTAATTAACTGTGTAAAAATCTTTTACATTATCAGTATATCAAAATTAAACTCTTAAATAATTACCATAACAACAAAATCATCACTACCTGTTAAAAAGAAAGAAAGAAAGAAAATAACGGCAACAACAAAATTATTACTAGCTAGGATCATATTGAATATTAGTATAACTCCAACATATACTTATAATTGTTGCTAACCTAAGTTCGAGATATTTGAAAGGGCGTTAATTTTTTATTAAAATATCCCAGAGAAGCAACACTTTTGGTGTCTATCAACGTGTGGAGTGTTTATAATCTATCTGATGCAACAACGTAATGGTGAGAAGGCGACCGCCTCCTAAGTCCCAATTTCAAGACTTACATTATAATAATAAATAAATAAATAAATAATCTCTTTCTGGTTTGATAATAGATTTGAATAGAATTAACCTCTTTAACTTTTTATCTGTGTTGTGTTTTTCCTTGTAACTGGCTGCAACACCAATTTTAGTTGATGTTATTCTATCTTTGGCCAATGCAAAGACAATAAGATATAACAGTCAGTAAATAACGGTGATTCTGCAGACAAAATTAAACAGCGAATGGAGGAGGCTCATTCATCTGTTTATTGGTCTAAATGAATTCACTCTAAGGCTAGCCTAAATTATAGCCAACAAAATCCAGCATTTGCCTTCTCACCAAACAAAAATTAGATGAAAAAAAAAAATTGTTCATAGAAACAAAGAAGTCAAACAAATAAAAACCACTGACAAAGACCAATTTTCTCCTTGTTTTCAAGCCTTTTTCTTTTGCATGAGAGTTAAGTTTTGGAGTTCCTTGTGCAACTGTTACATTCCAACACCTGAAGAACGAAGAGGGTATCAAAGAAAAATCAGCAAAAATAGGTACTAAAAATGATGCAACAATATGCAGGGGAGAGCAGTAGCTCATCCTCTGGTGAATCATCCCCTAGGAATGATGGCATATCAAAGGGGGAGACACCATTGTTCCTTGGTCTCTCTTTGGAAACTGCAGAGCTTCACCATGCACCTGAAGGCCTAGTTCAGACTAATGTTGGAGACTATAGTGCAATAAATGGCATTGAAGATTTGAAAAATGTGTTTTCTGTGGAGTCCATTAAGCTTTGGGCCATTGCAGGCCCCATTGCTTTCAATATACTATGCAATTATGCTGTTAATTCCTTCACTAATATATTTGTTGGACATCTTGGGGATGTAGAGCTCTCTGCAGTTGCAATCTCTCTATCTGTCATCTCAAACTTCTCCTTTGGCTTCTTGGTAAGTTCCATTGAACTTTTTTCTTCATTTCCCATGCTTTTATCTATCAAATATAGACTATCATGCTTGGCTCTTTTCTTGAATGGCATGAAATGTTTACCTTTTTAACAGCCAACTTACAACTCCCCGCCTATGAAGCACAGATATGACACAAGATACCAATATGATACACCATGTACAATTAATATAAAAGTATAAATCTTAAATTAAATTTAAGAAATAATAATTTTAAGATTAACATGAATCATCGCAAACATAATAAAATACATTTATCTATTTAAATACTATTACATTTCCATCTATATAAGTATAAAAATTCAAAAAATTAAATTAGAAATTTATAGAATATAGTTAAGGGTCTCTGGAAGTATCTTTGAAGTGTCGAACACATACCTATTTGACACTACTATTTTGAAGAGTCCAATCTTTTTAGCTCCCCATATTAATATGTGACTTCCACTTGCTACTAGACAATAGAAATTCTAGTTGAACTACAAAAAGCCGTCCCAAATTTCCAAAATTTTACCTTTCTCCAACTAGCCAAGCAACCAATTTCCTGTGCCCTGGTCAAGAACAATATACACTTGTTGAACTTGTTAACTAATAGTTGTATTAGATAATCTAAACCTTTCCTCCTTTATTTCAAAATTGAATTCAGTTATTTGACTTGTCTGTCTTTCCATGGTTAATATTTGTGACTGTTTTTGCTTAACTTTAGAAAATGAGGCCTTAAGTTTTTGCATCAAATTTGCAGCTTGGTATGGCTAGTGCACTAGAGACTTTATGTGGACAAGCATATGGTGCTGGACAAGTAGAAATGCTTGGGGTTTACATGCAACGCTCTTGGATAATCTTATTTGGTGCATGTGTATGCCTCTTGCCACTTTACATTTATGCTAAGCCAATTCTAGTGCTAATTGGTCAAGATCACGATATTGCTGAGCTTGCTGGGACATTCACTATCCAAAGTATCCCTCAGATGTTTTCCTTAGCCATCAATTTTCCTACACAAAAGTTCTTGCAGGCACAGAGTAGAGTGGGAATTCTAGCATATCTTGGTTTCATATCCCTCATTGTGCATGTTGGGATTCTATTTATTTTCATTAAACTGCTTGGTTGGGGTACAGCGGGTGCTGCTGCAGCCTATGACTTATCAGCCTGGGGGATTGCCTTGTCACAAATGGTATATGTTGTTGGTTGGTGCACTGAAGGATGGAGGGGCATGTCATGGTTAGCCTTCAAAGATCTTTGGGCCTTTGTGAAGTTGTCTTTTGCTTCAGCAATTATGCTTTGCCTAGAGGTTTGGTATTTTATGACCTTGATTGTTCTCACTGGACACCTGGACAACCCAGTCATTGCTGTTGGTTCACTTTCAATATGGTGAGCTCATACTTGGACAATAAGTGTGTGTCGGTTCTGCGTTTGTAAAATTGATTTTGTTGAGATTGATCTTAGTTAAAGGTGATTTTAAAATAAAATAACTTATGTTTGGTAGTTTAGTATGAAAAGTGATTCTGACAAAATTGAAAAAAGTGAATGTGGAAGCAACATTTGGAAACTGGGGCTTGTGACTAAAAGTGAGTTTGGAAATGGCTACAAATCTGCAACCAAACAACCACACAAAATGGCAAAATCATAGTTGCAGAGGTTAAATGTGGATTTGGGTTTCACATTGGTGAAACTAAACACCAAACACACACTAACATTCCCCTGAAACTGCCACCACCTTGAAACATATAAGGAAGCTGAGTTTCTAACTGATACACAACACAAGCTTCTTGTTTTCATACTTTTGTGTGTCTAATGTTGTTCTCTTAAATACTCTTGGATTATTGATTTGATATTAGTTCTTCTTTTCCTCTTTCAGCATGAACATAAATGGTTGGGAAGGCATGTTATTTATAGGGATCAATGCAGCTATTAGGTAAATTCTTCATTTATGGCTGATTTTTTTTTTCTTGCCCATCTCAGTGTAAATGCTTTTTCATTTTTTTCACAATTTATGAAATGTTTTTTCCTTTGTTCCCTTTCTCAGTGTAAGGGTCTCCAATGAGCTTGGATCAGGACACCCAAAAGCTGCAAAATATTCTGTCATTGTCACAGTTGTTCAGTCCCTCATCATTGGGATACTTTGTGCAGTCATTATTTTGATCACAAAAGATTATTTTGCTGTCATTTTCACTGACAGCGTGGAGATGCAAAAGGCAGTTTCTAAGTTAGCATCCCTTCTTGGTGTAACCATGATACTAAATAGTGTTCAGCCAGTTATATCAGGTAAGAGGGTCCCAATAACACACATGATATAAATTCTTATGCAATGAGGCACTCATGTAAATGTGATGGTTATGTGTTCTTGCAGGCGTAGCTGTAGGAGGAGGTTGGCAGGCATTGGTAGCTTACATCAACCTATTTTGTTACTACGTTATTGGACTCCCTCTTGGCTTTCTTCTTGGTTACAAGTTGGGTTTAAGGGTGGAGGTAAAGAAAACCATCACTACTCAAGCGACAGAACTAGCCAATTTCATTAAATAGAATATCTATCAATTTAGGGTTTACACTCAAATTAAAAAAGAGAATAAATTATCTTAACAATAGTAAAAAAAAAAAAAAAGTATCTATTAATTTATAATTTGAATATAAACATGATTTATGATAAAATATTATGATATTGTCTAATTTATATAGTCGACCTTGCTTATTGAAACAAGGTTTATTGTCATTGTTGTAATAGTAAAAAGTAGTTAATTTTACAAAATTATCCTTATATTAAAATTACGATTAAATTTATTATTCTATTAATTATTAGTATATCTAATGTAAAGATAAAATTAAAAAAAGTAATTATTATTATTTTTTTACTGTTTGAAATGGATAGGTAATTTAAAAAAAAAAAATCTTAAAATAACATATATTGTGACACAGAGGAGCATTATGCATTCTTCCTACCTTGGAGGGACGGGCATTTGCCAAGTTGATTTTGACCATGTTCACATTGTTTGTACCATTTGTTACTCTTTACTGATGGAAAGTGCTGTTTCAGGGTGTCTGGATAGGAATGATCTGTGGGACAATATTGCAGACAATGATCTTGATGTATATTATCTATAAAACCAACTGGAATGAAGAGGTGAGAATGAGTGCTTTTTTCGGTGGAGTCATGAAAATCATATTTCATCCACTAAAACAATTGACAACAACTTGAAATTAGTGATATTCAATGTTACAATTGAGGCAAGAAAAAAGGCCAATAGCTTATAGTCATAGAATTAGAAGCTTAAGCAAATACATATATATCTTTGGATTTTCTCCCTTTCAGATTTAATGAATCTCAATTTTTTTCAGGTTGAACAAGCATCAGAACGAATGCGAAGATGGACCGGACAAGAATTGGAACTTACTCCTATGAGCTAGAACTAGTACCATGTAGATATCAAGAAAATTCAAACCTATAATATGTATAATTTTTGTATATTACAATGTGACAAAGATGGGCATGTATTAGCCACAATAGATTTTTTTTTTCCATGTACGGTACTTTCTTCTAAGTATAATTTTGCGTCTGTAGATAGTCGTCTTGCTTGCCTTCTCGTTTGCACCATTGTTACAGGTTCTCTTGTACATTTTTTTTTTCATAGGAAAATGATACTTGCAAGTCCAATTTTGATTGCCATATTTACAAAGTTGATCTGCATGCAAGTAATTGGTAATCAACGTGTATTATATAATGACTAGAGATGCTGACCAATTACCATTATATGATGATCAATGTATCATATGGTGATTTACAGATATTATATGTACTTGTTGATCTAGTTTGTTGGAGCAATATGCATAGTCCAAAATCTGCTACTTTGTGTAACTTGAGTAATGTAATTTTGAGTTTTAGTTATGTCAACTGACGTTCTCTTTTGATCTATGTCGTCTCTTTTAATTTGGCGTTAATGCTGCCATCCTCGCACAAGCATACCGGCAAAATTTTCAAGAATTAGCATATACAATTTTGGACCTATACTTTTCTTGAAGTTTCTCAAACTTTGTAATTTGGGACAAGAAAATTTCTAAAATTATTTCATATTAAATTATTTTTTATTATTCACAAATTATTATAAATTAGACATGATTAAACAACTACCATCCACATGTCGCAAAATTAAAGTATTCAATTGCCATGTGATCAAAACAGAAGGAAGGGAAAAGGAAGGAGAAAGTTTATATGATTACTTTTACCTTCATTTGGGAGTTTTCACATTTTCTCCCTTACTAAAATAGCTAAGTCTAATTAATATGTCTCATAATAATATTAATTTTAAAAAACTCTAAACAGCTTTATATATTTTTAAATTTTAAAAAATAGCTTTTAAAAAATATTTTCTTTCTTTAAAATTTTTCTACTCTTTCTCCAAAATTTTTTCTCTTAATTTTTTTATCTTTGAAAATATTTTTTCCATCAATATTTTTTCTAAAGGTTTCTCAATTTTTTAATAAAAAATTTCTCTCAAATTCTCATATTCTCCCCCTCTCTTATTTAAATTCTATTATTGAAGAACCACCAGCTTCATATTTTTTTAAAGAAAACACGAGCTTCCATCATCACAACCCATATTTTTTTTTTTTTTTTGTCTTCTTTTGCTTCCTCACTTTCACTGCAAATACTGCTACTACACCCTCCGTGGACACAGCTTGAACACAGGAGCTTACCACAAAAGCTATGCACAAGCACTAGGAAGGGTTGGTCATGGTTCGAACCAAGGCCATAAAGGGTAAATGGATATGATGCTGTCAGGTGGGAATGCACTTGGGAGCTTTGGCTACGTTGAAAGACAGATGTTAAGAAGCAATTTATTTTCTTGGGTTTTGGAATCATAGTAAGAGATTAAAATTGAAAAAAAAAAAAAATACACACACACACATATATGAAGGAAAAGAAGAAGAACAACATGAGGAGAATGCCGTTTACGAAAGGAGACAGAAGAATTAAGAGGAAAGTAGTAATTTAGTTATACTCATATTAAAACCCGCCATTTTGTGGAACTGGAAAATGGGGGATGATGAAGGGTTTGAGGGTTATTGAAAACCTCCAAATATCTTTTCCTTCTGAATTTGAAAGTCCTAAGAAAAAGAAAACCCTCCAAAATCTTTGCCTTCGTTCCTTGTAATTAGCTTTTATTCTCATGGCAACCGGTAGTGGCTTAAAATTAGGACGTGAGACACTTGGTAATAATTTGTGTAGGCGAATGTCTGAAATGAATGAGGGGGAAAAAGAGGAGGGGAAAGGTAACCTAAATGCTAAAGTCTAAACACATAGCTTTCAAAGTTTAGAAATAAATTTAGAAAATAATAGTTAATTGGGTGATCGAGTTGGGTATTAGGGTGTTGGTTAAAAAAATGAAAATTTTAAAAACTAAACTAATGATAATTAATTTGGATAAGATTTTTTAAGGGTCCAAACTATTGAACTAATTTAATTAGTTCAATTTGAACATTCAAATTTGTTGAATCAATCTAACCCAATGAAGAACTATATCATACAAAATAAAGAAGAATCAAGATTCAGCAGATGATTTTGAAAAATAAGCCATGTCTTAAAAAGAAATTTCTAATTAAAAAAATACTGATATGCAAAAACAAAATAATCAAGCAAAGGGCACGGCTTGAGTGGTGGGCTTGGGTGGTGAGCAACTCGATCCCCAACTCTAACTTTATTTGTAATTCTAGTCCTATTAAACAACACTTTATTAGAGAAAAAAAAAATCTTACTACTTTGATTAATGATTAGTTTCTTGCTTAAAGGATAGGGCAATACCTCATAAGAACAATGACACAAAAAATGGAAAAGAACAAGGGAAAACTTACTATAATATGAACAAAGACCACAAAATAGTGAAGTAAATTATTTCTTGAATTTATTTTTATATATTATTAGTATAAAAATTTTTATATAGTTATCCAGTTATGTTTATTGCCACTGACTAGATGACTATTGCATTCACTACTTTAAGGCCATGTTTGGATTGATGGATGGAAAGCGATGGAATGGAGTAGAATTATATTAGGTTTCATTGTCTAGATACTTTAGGGGATGTTTGGTAAACTAAAAAATTCAGCTAATTAGGTATAATAGGGCCCGATTTTTAATAAACTTTATTGGATAACTACCTAAATATTTTAAAATTAATTTTTATCTGAACCAATTTGAACCTAAAATTAGTTCTTAAAAAATCAATTTTAAATTGATTTTATTTTATCCCAAATTTTTCTCTTTCCATTTTATATCTTCTTACTTCGCATCAATTAATTCGTTCTCTATTGACCTTGTCAACCATCCTCCACTACCGTCCACTACCGCTGTCCAACGCCAACTACTATCAGTTGCTATCGGTTATTGCTACTATATGTTGCCACCACTTGCGTCGTTTGCCACCATCTGCCGCTGCTAGTTGCCATTGATTGCCACCTTCCGTTGCTAGCCACCACCACCATCCCTTGCCACCCGCCACTAGCTGCCCTCGTTTGCCACCATTCGTTATCGCCAATTGCCACCGGCTGCCACTTTCTATTGCTGCCCATCACCACTGTCCATCACTGTTGATTGCCACCACCTACCACAGTCTGCGTTGCTGTCTACCCCTTGCCATCACCGCCATCTGTCATTACCAACTGCTACCATCTGCACTGTTGACCACCACTATCCGCCACTATCTACGACCGTTTGCAAGATTATTTTTTAATGACATAGTCAAAAAGAGAGAGGTAGAAAAGAAAAAAAAGAACAATGTTAAAACTAATATTTAAATTGTTGAATTAAACAATGTTTAATAAAAAACTAGTTCAATTTTATACTAGTTAACATAACTAGTTCTGCTTTATACCATGTTAACTTGATTTTTGATGTTACCAAACAACCCCTTAAAATAGGATGAAATGAAACAAATGGAATGGATTAATGGTATTGATGGATCACATTCTATTCCATTCAATACCCTTATTTTCTTTCCCTTCAATTTGAGCAAAATGGGATGGAATAGAATGGATTAATGACATATAAATTAATTATAGGATAACATGTCATTACATTCCTCCCGTTTTGTAGCAATTTCAATTTGGTTTCAAAATTTTTTTTGGGTTCTATTTACGTCCCTAACATTTTCAAAATATCTTAATCTTACTATTTCGGCATTCGAATTATAAATGGAAAAAACTAATTAGAAGGTCAGGTTATAATATAAGTGATAATGTGTTCATTATTTATCTAAATTGGATGATATTATTTACTATTATTTCTCCCTATATTTTTATACGATATGAAAGCTTTCCTTTTTTATTTAAACCCTCTTAACATTTAGTTAATCTTTCTCTTATTAAAACTTATATCCGAAGTTTTTCCTTAGAGTATTGAAGCCAAACAATTTCTATTGGTAATGTTTGAATATCATTAATATCGAAATCTGACTTTAATAATAGTTTTTTCGTTTGTAATTTGGATGCTATTTATCAAAAAGACAAGATTAAAATATTTTGAAAATGTTAGGGGACGTATATAAAACAAAAAAAAAAATTAGGATTAGGTTGAAATCATTGTAAAACATGAGGAGTGTAAATGAGGCTTTATCCTTATAAGAACCTTACCATATTATCCTTTCCATTGTATTTCCAAGCAATGGGATGAAAACTTTTCTTTATTCCATTTATCGGTATCCAAACAATGGAGCAAAATATTTATTTCATTTCATTACATCCCAAACTATTTCATCACATTTTATTCCATTCCACTTAACATGAAATATCCAAATATAACCTAAATGTTACACATACAGTAGTACATGATTAAGTGATAGTATAAAATTTTTTATGCCACTAGTGTGTCAAAATTAATCTATCTTTCTTTTTCTTGGTTATTGTTAATTCTATTTTGGTTTAATTAATTTGCATATCCCTACATGTTGACCCAATTTCCAATTAAGTCCTATAGTTTAGAAGTTTTTATTTAGATTCCTATATTGAATAAATTTTTGTAATCAAATCTTTAAAACAACTGGCTATTACAAAATTTTTGGTTAAATTGAACAAATTTTTACATTTGAGCTTGTAAAATTAGGAAAGGACCAATTTGACTATATAAAATTTTAAAAAAATTTTATAATGTTAGGTTGCTCTAAGGACTTGATTACGAATATTTATTTAATATAGGGACCTAATTAAAAATTTTTAAAAGGACAAACTATAAAGACTTATAGATTAATTAAATCTTTTATTTTACATAATTATTATAGATTTGTAAGAACATTTGATTGGGTGCATAATTGACATAATTATTTCTTCTTTATTTCAAAAAAAAATTTAAAATTATTTTCAATTTTGTAAATTTTTGAGTTATGAAAATCTAACCTTGCTATTTGAGGAAAGGGAATACTCTTGGAGGGAAAACTGAATGTATTAGAAGTTTTAAACTTGATATGCGTAATTTTTTTTTCTGTAATGAAAAACATAAATGGAGCAATTCAAATTAAGTAATAAATTTTAAATTAAGCAATTTGATCTACTAAAGTCCTAAACTAATTGGGGAGTAATAATATTTCCTCCTTATGTTATTGTTGATTTTGATTTACAAAATTATATGTAGAGATATTTGATTGGGTATCTAATTGACATAATCATTTCTTCTTATTTTAAAATATTTATATTTCAAATTGTTTCCAATTTTATATATATATATATATTGGGATAATATTATTGTGGCTAGTGAAAGATCTTTGAGTTATTTTTTCTAATACAATAATATTAATATTGAAATTTGAGCCTATAGCTTCTTCCGAGCGCTATGACACATTTTGATATATGTACATATTGAATTAATTAAGGTTCACGTATATCATACTAGGGTGAGTTTGATCCAGTTTATTTTAATAGAAAAAGTAATTTTTTAATTATAAAATTACTTTTCATAGAAACTATTAATTTTAATTTCAACTCAAAAGATTAAAAAAATTAATTTTTAACATTTCAATATATCTAAAATGAATAAATTTTATAAAAAGTGTTTATTTTTTTAGAGTTGAAACAAATACACAATTATTTGCAAAGGGTCATGATTATTGAGGCTATTTCAATGGTTTTATGGGACAATTAGAATAATTAACATGTGATTGGTTGAAGTAGTTAAGTATTTTGACCCCCTAACCACGTGTCTTGAATTTGAGTTTTGGAAATGAAAAAAATTTCCATCGGGAGACTTAAAGCCCTCTCTGAGACTTAGATCTACGGGTTGAACTGAATTAATCGAATTTCTCCCAAAACAAATGGGACAATTTGAATCTAAAATATTCATGCATATGTACTGTCTATTTTGATGGTTGTGATTATTTGTGTGTAAGGACTTCAAGAGCACCAAAAACAACCTTATTGTACAATTAGAAAACCTATTTTGAACCAAAAAGAAAGGTTAACAATGGAATGCAAATTTTATTATAATAGTAAAATCCCCCGGGGGGCACCCTAACATTATATTCTACGCCTCTAATTAATTTGTATCTACATAGCCCAGAAGTTGTATGTCTTGACGACTCATTCAATTATTCTTTCTCACAAAAGCTTTTTTCATTCCTTAAAACAAAACTAATCACCATTCACTATCCACCAATTCAAAAACCCCACTCAACCATCCCATCCACAGTTAAATGATAACCATAATTAGTGTATCCATCAATTGAATTCAATCCAAAACTAATTATTATATATAAAAAGGGTGCATATGGTTCCCGTATCCAACCCCAATTTTTTTTTTTTTTTATGCAAATAATCCAACCCCAATTAAATAAGCTACTTCATTTTTTTTTTTTAAATGTTTGTAATAAGTTCTTCAAATTTTCCTTTCTTTCCTTTCCTCCTCAAAAGAAGTAGCGAACAGAAATAGGGTTTTGGGGTTGAAAGTACGATAGCATTAATTAGCATTTAGCAAGTTAAGAGAAAAGTTGGCTTGGATTTGAGATTTAAAAAAAAAAAAAAATCAAACCAACTAAATTTAATTAACTTAATTTGGTTTGATTTTTTTAAAAAAAAATTTAGTCAATATAAGCATAACCAATTCAACATAAAATCGGGTTAGTTTGGCTTGTTTCTTTAGGTTAAAGTAAGAAATATAAATTTCTATCTTTCTCTAATTAGCTTTTATTTCCCTTGCAACCGGTAGTGGCTTAAAGTTAGACCACACAAGACACTCGATAATAATTTTTTTGGTGGGCTACACTTGATAATAATTTATGTGGGTGAATGTCTCAAATGAACGAGATAAAAGAAAAAGAGGAAAAATAACCTGAATACTAAAGCCTAAGCATATAACTTCAGAGTTTATAAGTAAATTCAGAAAACAATTGTTAATTGGATGCTTGAGTTGGGATTTCGGTGTTGGTTAAAAAAATATTAAAATTCAAAGGGAAATTATATGGAACCCTTGCATATTTTTGGGTCCAAAACCTTTGCATACATGGATCAATAAAAAATATCCATCTAGATTTATAACAATGACATGCAAATTGTGTTTATATCAATACTTAATTTTGTAAAATATTATTTAAAGAAATAATATTTATAAAAAATGGATCTTTATTTTTATTTTTATAAAACTATTACGCTTAATCCAGCTCGTTTAGGTCTAACCCATTTAAACCCACTAATTAAATGGGTCAGTCAGTTAAATGGGTTAAGTCAACCCATAGCAAATGTGAATGAGTCATCATAATGTTGGCCCGAGCTATTTTGGCCTAGCTCATTTAGGCTCGCTAGTTAAATAAGTCAAACCAACCTATAGTAAATATTAACAATCCCGCATAATGTTGGTAAGACCCATTTAAGGTTAGTCCACAAACTTAAATAGGCCAATACAATCCATTTAGGCTCGCCCCATTGATGCCCACTAGTTAAATGGGTTAGGTAAACCTATAGCAAATATTAACGTATAATATAGTTCTAAGCCATTTAGGCCCAGTTTATTTATGCCCGCTAGTTAAATAGATCAGGCCAATATATAAGAAATGTTAACGAGCTAGCATAATGTTGGCCTAGTCCATTTAAGGTCAATCCACAGACTTAAACAGGTTAGCACAACCCATTTAGGTTTAACTCATTTGAGCTTGTTAGTTAAATAGATTAAGTCAACCTTTAGCAAATGTTAACAAACTGGTATAATATTGGCCTAGGTTGTTTAAACCCAACCTATTTGGGTCCGCAATTACATGAGTTAGATTAACTTTTTGCAAATATTAACGAAGTAGCATAATACTAGCTCGATCCATTTAAGGTTAGTTCACAAATTTAAACAAGTCAACATAGCTCATTTAGGCTCAACCAGATCCATTTGGATCCACTAGTTAAATGGGTCATGTAACCATATAGCAAATGTTAAGGAATCAACATAATATTGGCTCGGCCCATTTGAGCCCGCTAGTTAGATTGATCAAATTAATCTATAGTAAATAGTAAACTTTTTAAAAAAGATTGATTTAGAATTATTAATAATTAAATTTATAAAATTTTATGTAAAATGTATAAATTATATGTCATTATATAATTAGTCCAACTTAGCATGGGTTTTAAACCCTTTAAATTTTCTTGGGCACCATAGAAAGCCCCAAATTCAAAACTAAACGAATGATAATTAATTTGGATCAAATTTGACTTAAAGTGACCTAGTTATTCGACCAATATAATTAGTTCGATTTAAAGAAGGACGGAGCCAAGGAGGTGCCTCTGTAGGCAATGGCCCCCCTTCCCCCAAATACCCCAACCTTCCTATACATATTTATTATAGTGGATGTAGTTTTATTAACGAGAGTATATGTGCAGTTTTTTATCTAGCCCCCCTTAAATAACAGTTCTAGCTCCGCTAGTGGATTTGAACATTCAAATTCATCTAATCAATCTGACCTTGTGAACATCTCTACTCATGCAAAATAAGGATAAATTGAGATTCAGTAGACGACTTTGGAAAATAAGCCATATCTAGAAGAAGTTTCTAATAAAAAAAGACAAACATGCAAAAACAAAACAACCAACCAGCCCTAAGGGCATGGCTCAAGTCGTGACTGGTGTGCAAGTTGGTCCCCAGCGCAAGCTTTAGTTGTAATGTTAGGAATTCTAGTCTTATTGAAGAACACTTTAGTAGTAAAGATAATCTTAATACTTTGATAAAGGATTGGTTTCTCACTAAAAACATGTGGCAATACCTAAGAAGCATAATAAAAAAAGGGAAAATATCAAGGGAAAAACCTAACATACTATGAACAAAGACCACAAAATAGTGAAATAAATTATTTCTTGAATTTAATTTTGATCTACTATTTGCAAACAAATTATTTTTTGAATTTAATTTTAATATATTATTTGTAAAAAAATTTAATTTAAATACACTGATAGTGTAAAATAGTTTTACACTGTCAACTAATAAAAATGGTGGAAAGTGCCAACTCATCAAAATAACCACCCATTATAATGAGGGACCCACCATGAATTCTCACTTTCCCCTATTTCTATTGGTTGGCAGTGTAAAACTATTTTACACTGCCAGTATATACCAATTAAACTCTTTATAAACAACTTTTGCATAGTTATCTAATTATGTATTGTCTTATTACAGGGCATTTGGTATGTGGAATATTTTTTACATTCTCAAAAATGTACCCATGGGAATGTAAGATTTCCATGTTTAATATGCAGTTTTAAATATATATATTATCGGGTAAGTTGCATTTCAGGGAATGAAAATTAACTTATTTCATTCCCACCCCTTCATGGAAATGTTAGATTCCTACGAGAAGGGAATGTTTATACAAAAGTGAAAAATAAAATTATTCCTGTTGTTAACCACCACCACTATTGTTTTGCCGCTGGATTGCCGCCACCACACCATGCCACCAGCCACCGGAACTCTGGCACTACCACTATTTTGTCAATGTACTTTTGCAAAAATATATAATATTCTTACAAATGTTAGTGTCAACCAAATATAGAAATAGTTCATTACCAAGTATAATTTGCAAGCTTTTTGAAAATTCAATCTACATACCAAGCATCTAAACATCATAAAAGCTATTCTTGGGAGTAGTATTTTTAGGAATAAAAAATTATTCTACGTACTAAATACTCCCTTAGATAACTCTTGCAATCACTATTTTAAGGTTATGTATAAGGTTCCATTATTTGAATATTTGAAAATAGGATGAAATGGAAAAGTGGAATATTGAAATGGTGTTGGATGGAATGTATTCCATTCCATTCCATTCCATTGCATTTAATACCCTTATTTTCTTCCCCTCTAATTTGAGTGAAATGGGATGAAATAAAATAGATTGATGGCATATAACTTAAAAGTAAAAAAGCTTACCATACCATCCCTTTCTTTTGTATTTCCAAACAATGGAATGAAAATTTCTATCTATTCCATTCTTTGATTTTCAAACAATAGAACAAAACATTTATTTCATTCAATTCCACTCCATACTATTTCATCACATTCCAATGCAATCCACTCAACATCAAATATCCAAATATAACATAAATATTACACATATAATAGCATATGATTAAGTAATAATGTAAGACACAAATAGCATATCAAAATTAACCTTTCTTTCTTAGTTATTGTTAACTCTATTTTATATAATTATATAGAATTGTAAGAACATCTGATTGGGTGAATAATTGACATAATTGTTTCTTCTTTATTTCAAAATATATTTTTAAAATTATTTCCAATTTTGTAATTTTTGAGAGATGAAAATCTTGAAACTTTACTATTTGAGGGAGGGGAATACTCTAGGAGGGAAAACCAAAAGCATCAAAAGTTTAAAACTTGTGATTTTTTTTTTTTTTTTGCTATGATGAAAAACATAAATTGAGCAATTCAAATTAAGTAATAAGATTCAAATTAAGCAATTTAATTTACAAAAGTCAAAAAGTAATTGAGGAGTAATTGTTTCCTCTTTATTGTTGATTTTGATTAACAGATTAATATGTGAGAATATTTGATTGAGCATATAATTGACATGATAATATAGGGTTAATAGACAATATTGAATCCAAATTCATGTATATATACTATCTATTTTGATAGTCATAACTATTTGTAACGTGCAAGGATTTCAAGAGCACCAAAAAGAGATAAGCAATCTTATTTTACAATTTAGAAAATATATTTTGAACCAAAAAGAAAGGTTAATAAGTGAAATGGAAAACTTTATTACAACAGTAAAGTTAAAAAAGATTATATTCCATGCTTATCATTAATTTGGTATCTACACAGCCTAGGAGTTGGGCAAATCATAAATCTTGATTAAACAAATGTTGAAATCATCAAGGGCACCTATATGTGTTGGTGATACATCCATGACTCATTTATGACTCTTTTTTTTTTCTTTCTGATTTTGTGCCTTTTCTTGGTATTCTTACAATAGCCTTTTTGTTTTCCCTTTTTTGTTAAAAAAAAAAGTCCAATCACAGTCCATTGTCCACCTATCCAAAAACTCAACTCAACCATTCCAACCATAGTCAAATATTAACTATGGTTAGTATATCTTTCAATTCACTTCAAGCTAAATTAAATCTAATTATTATTATTAATAAAAAAAGTGAAGTCATATGATTCCTCCCACCATCCAACCCTCACAAAAAAACCTACTTCATTTTTTTATTATTTTCAAAATGAAACTCTTTAAATTCTCTCTTCTTTTCTTTCCACCTCAAAAGACATAAAGAGGAGGAAAAAAAGTTTGGGGGCTGAAAAATACAATTACATCAACTAGCATTTAGCAAGTTAAGAAAAGAGTTGGTGCAAAACCAATAAAAGGTCAAGAGAGGTCACAATAGGTTTAGAAATTTACTCATAGAATTACAGAAATAAAAAGAAACCATTTTCTTTGTCTCTCAATATTGACACAGGTATGTCTTCTCTTCCTTTCCTATCTCTTTTTTTTCACTTCCAATGAAAAAACAAAAAATTGAATCTTTTTTACTTCAAATGAAAGTTTAGAATCTGATTGGTCTTGCGAAAAAAAAAAAGAAACATTATTATATTTTCTGCAAAAGTTTTCATTTTTCAGATTTTGAAAACTTCTTTTACTTAGATTTTTGGAGAAGAGGGGTCTGCATCTGTTCAAAACTTGAACTTTAGCCCCTCAGTTCTCTCTCTTCAGTCTCCCTAAGATGCCATCTGCAATTTAAGGTTCTTTTAGAGAGAGAGAGAGAACAAAGCGCGGGACACCCAAAAATTCTTTCTCTCTCTATATCTGCACATCTAGATATAGAGAGAGAAAGAAAGCTCAGAGCTTTCTCTCACCAAAAGCTACCAACCCATGATTATCAATCGGTACCCTTTTTCTCAATTCTCACTTTGAATGATTCATTACCCAGTTTTGCTTCTTTTTTTTTTTTTATTAAATAATTTTTTTCAGATTTTTTATCATTTTTTGTGATTTTTTAGAGGTGGGGGGAATAAAAATGGAACCTTTTTATCATGATTCTTTGGTTTTTTAGATTTGAATTTGATGTACGTGGCAGGGTTGTGGATGCTTGTTGATGGGGTTGTCTTGGATTTTGCTATGAGCCCTTAGAAAAGGTTGAAGTTGAAGTTGGCGCTTGTGTGTTGTTGAAGGTTAAGGTGTATGCTGTTTTGATCGTTTCCTTTGTGGGTTGTATTTTGAAAGGGATCTAGGCCTAGAAAGATGTTGAGTAATGGGGAACCTGTGGATTTGTATAAGCTTTTCATGGTGGTGAAGGAGAAAGGTGGCTATGATGCTGTTTGTAAGAACAGGTTGTGGGATTTGGTGGGGGAAGAATATGGATTAGGTGTGAAGGTTGGTTCCTCTGTGGAACTGGTTTATAGTAAGTACTTGAGTACTCTAGAGACATGGCTGAGGAATGTTGCTGATAGTAAGTTCCCTGAGTGTGGTTTAGTGGATGATAGGGTTAATTTTGGCAAGAAGTTGAGGGAGGTGCAAGCTGATTGCTTGTTGGATGATTATGGTGAGGAAGGGCCAGGAGACAAAATCAAGAGGGTATGCGACTACCTAGATGGGAGGAAGTTGTGTGGAACTAATAGAGTAAGGGGCTTGAATCCGGATCTCAATGGAGCCAAGAAAGTTCAGAATGGAGGACTTGTTGATTTGAATATGCTGGACCATAGGATGAATGAGCCTAGTCTTGGAAAGTTGTGCAGCCATAACTATGCAATGGATATACTGGACCATTTGAATGAAAATAAAACATCAGCAGTGGATATATCTGATAGCATGCCTGGATTATCGGATGGAGGCAAGAAGTGTGATAAGAATGATGATGGTGATGATGTCATGGTGTTGGATCCATCTAGTGTTAATAGAGAGAGCTTTGGTCGAAAGAGAAAGAGAGAGTCTAAGTCGGAAATGCTAATCTGGCTTACTGGTATTGCTAAGAATCCTTGCAATCCTGCAGTCAGTTCAATGCCTGAAAAGTCAAAGTGGAAGTCTTACGGTAGCGAGGAGATCTGGAAGCAGGTTTTGTTGTTTCGGGAAGCTGTCTTTCTGAAAAGAGGTTCTGAATCAAGCAGTGAACACCCTAGTTGGCAGGTAATCCTGAAAATGGCTATATGCTGTTCATTGGTCATGCAGATCACTAATGACATTGTTTTGTGCTGAGATGATATATCATGCAAAAATCCTTATAAAGCATGGATATATTTGTTTCCTGAATATCTAATTAATTAGATGTGTCTATGCAATTTGAATTTTCAGTATCTTTGTAAATTGTTACCAATTTTTTCTGATTAGGTCCTCTCATCATTAGGCATTTGTAATTATTGTATTTATATATGGAATCATAGATGCTGTGCTTGTATGATAATATTGATATTGCTGATCTCTTTTTTGTTTTCTTTTTGGTACTGCATGCTTTCTCTAATTATTGTGTGCTAAAATTAAGTCCCCGAGTTCTCCATAATTTAATTCTGTAATTTATTGTATTTTATTTCCTTTACATATGTGATGCATTCTATTTACTTTTCACCCTGTTTCTTTTCTCAAATATTGAAGAAAACAGAGCTCAACAAAGAAGGCAGCAAAACTTAATGTTGTGCGCAAACCTGGTGTTTTGTACTACTTCTATACTGTCTTACTACTTGAATGTGTGTTGACTGAGAAAATCACTGGATGCTACTTAGTATGTAACACAATTATGTTACAGGTGTCTAGGAGGCTACTTATTATTTAATTATATCACACACTTATATTACAGATGGCTAGGCATTCTCTGAAATATCTTTACGAGCCTGTCTTATTGGAAGCATAAATAATGTAAATTGATTTATGAACCATTTTAGGGGGGAAACACAAAACTGCAGGTTAAGTTGTGATGGAGAGGGCACAACTTCTATTAGATAATTTAATAAGTATAAAGCTGCCATCTATAAATAAGTTCTTGATTGAAGTAATTGCTTACTTGTTGGATGAAAAAGATCTTTTTCTAAGCTGGTTCTTGAGATAAATTGAATATTTGTGTAAATGCTGCCACTTGTTTCCATTGAAACAAAAATTCAAAAGATCTTTGTGACATCACATTAATACCAAAATCTTCTGCCATTTTGTAGGGTCAGAAGATGCATCCTTGCATGTATGATGATCATGTTGGGGCAAGCTACAATCTTAGAGAAAGGTTGAAATGCGACAAGGGGCTTCTATTGGGAAAATCCACAGCTAGTGATGTCTCTTCATATTCATCTGGGGGAACACAGGGAGGTTTGGAGAGAACTCCAAGTCCACATTCTAATGCTGAGAAACTGTTACTTGACAGATGTGCCACAGTGCCTATTCCTGTTGGGCCATCCCATCAAGCCGAAGTGCCAGAATGGACTGGCGTGACTTTCGAGAGTGATTCCAAGTGGCTGGGAAGCCAAATATGGCCATCAGCAAAGGTAAATTCCAGAATTATTGAAAGGGATCCCATCGGAGCAGGGAGAAAAGATTCATGTGGCTGCCAAGTGCAAGGTTCTGTTGAGTGTGTCCGATTCCACATTGCTGAGAAAAGGGCTAAAGTTAAGTCAGAATTGGGTGTGGCTTTTTACCTGTGGAATTTACATAAGGTAGGTGAAGATGTTAAGCGTTTGTGGACAGAAGACGATGAGAAGAAGTTCGAGGATGTGGTGAAATCGAACCCTCCTTCACTTGAGAGATGTTTCTGGGATCAAATTTTCAAATCATTTCCTACGAAGAGCAGGGAAGATTTAGTAAGCTACTACTTCAATGTCTTTCTTTTGCAGCGCAGAGGATACCAGAATAGGAATACTCCGAATGATATCGGCAGTGATGACGATGAATCAGAATATGGACCGCTGAAGAATTTTTTCGGACATCAAACACATAATTCACGCAGCTTAACCTTATTATCACCCAAAAAGCCGCAGACAAAGGGAAGATAGCAAGTGAATGTTAGTCAAATCATGGGCTTCATTGAGAAATGTAAATTTTGACCATTTTCTGCATCTTCGCTGCAGCGATTTTCAGTATCAATGGATCCTTGTCTCCTTGTTTAGAATATGAAATCATCATCGCTTTTGAGGGGTACAAGATTGGGACTCAAATGATTGGTTTGGTTTGGTTTGGTGCAGGCTCAGTTTAGGACAGATGAGAAATGATATCTGGTGGTGGAAGCAGCAAGCTGTTAAACATCTGAACAGCTTAGAAGTTGGAGTTGCTTTTAGTTTACATGCTTCCAATTTTGACTTTTGAGATATACCTTCTGTCTGTTCACAGTGATATGTTGCAGCCATAGTTGTTCTTAAATGCACATTTTATTTGTTCATTTCTCCTGGTTTTGACTACAAGGGCTTATTCAAAAGTTGAAAGAACATCATCAGAAGTATAGATCAACATTTTATTTGTAAAGGGTGATGAACAAATACAGCAAAGTTTATTTAAATTTTAGCCTTTCATATGGTGCGAGTTTCTATTTGTATGTATCTTTCAATGCAATGTAGAAATTATTTTGGCTCAGGTATTTGCAAATTTGCCCTTTATCTCTTTTATGCCAAGTAATTGTTGGTTCTGTCCATGCTCTGGTAAATACATCATATATATATATATATATATGCTGTTTATGCTTTTATGCTTTCCTTTTATTAATCCTCAAACGCCTTATAGTGAGATCTTGATTTCATAAGTTTATGTATATAGCTTGGAGACACTTGTGCCAATTATATTTGGTTTGTGTATTTTGTCCTTGCATGAATATTATTTTAAGTGGTCTTTTTCATTGAGTTTTGGGGCACCATTTATCTTCTTCCTTCAGGGATAACATCTACACCAACTTGGCGTTTTGGGAACCGTTTGTGTATCATGGTGATAAGAAAGATAACAAATATTGATTGGAACTACTCTTTGAAAAAATTTATTTTCGATAAGCAAGTATTAGGACGTAACCTGCAAATATTCAATCTGAAGAACTCTATTTATTTATGTTCTTTTTCAAGGAAATGGTCGCCAAAATTAACACAACATTCAATTTTATCCTTTTTTTTTTTTTTGTGCTATGATTAGAGAAATTTTTAGTTATGTGTGCCAACCACATTATCTTTTTTTCAAGCACTCGAATCATTATTAATTGTAAAATATTTTTAAAGATAAGTGTACTTTTATTATGATTGTTACCACTTTGTACGTATCAAATAATAATTTGTATCATGTATAAATAAAACATTCTACTAATGTTAATTCTATGGATGGGTTCTTTACAGCGATTGTACTAGACCTAGTAAGAATTCAAGCTAACCATTTATTTTAGGATACACAAAATAATGTAAAATTCCAAGAATTAATTTTCCTTTTTTCCTAGAATCATTGATGAAAATGCATTGAGGCGAAGTATTTAACTTAAGATATTAAATGAAACAAGGCACTTTTGAGGTTATCATAAGAGCTAGTCAATTTTCTCATTCATATTCATCCTAAAATTGTTAAGTTCATTGAATGCATCTCCAAATCCTCCACGTATTTAACTTCAAACAATAGATAAAGCAGAGCAATTGAGGTTGTCAAAACGGCAAGTTAGTTGTCTTCATTCTAAAATTGTTCGGATCATTGAGTGGATCCCCAAATCCTCTGTGCTTCTCCATTGATGGAATGATGATGATTTTATTGAGCTAGGTATGGCGAGATATAGAGTCTTGTGTTGTTCCAGAAGATGTATGAAGCTTGACGAACGAAAAGTTCTATGTAGGTAATACATTGAATGGCTTAGATTTTATTATAAAGTATTGCACAGTTAATATGATGGCATATGTTCAACTTTTGTATCATGTTTTAAGTAGATTTCTTGGCAAATCTGCTTAGCAAAAAGACCGTAATTCATAACTATAAGACAAAAAATACTCCATAACCATCAAACGTAACTAATGATTGCAAATAATTTGACTTTTTAAGAGAATGATACAAGTTTGAATCTTATAGAAACAATTTCTTGTAGAGGTATTACATAATTCTTATAGTTATGAATTATTTAGACTATATATATATATATATATATATATATAGTCTAAATTATTAATATCCAAAATTTATTGAATTTTACCAACAAAGATGTTAATATGAGTGGAGGGAGCATAGGTCTCTTAAATATATAGTCTTAGGTTCGATTTCGAATGTATGAAAATAATATTATTAAAATATGTCTCCATTTAAATGTTTAACCGTACTCCAAGAGATTAATTTCTCACTCTTCAGATAAGGTGGTATTCTAGGAAACAAAAAAACAAAATTATTGAATTTTAACTTATATGTTATTTAAAGAAGATAATTTGAACTAACCAAACATCAATATATGATGAGCAATTTCTACGAACAGAATATATGAACATACTTCGCAATTGAAAAAGTCAAAAAACTATGGACACAATTGCTCAAAAGTTTTATCTAGAAAAAGCTTTGTGACTTTAATGGCAGATAAACAAAATCAAATCTGCTTAGTTTTCATGTGAAACTATACTTCAAGAACAATAATTTTCATGAGAAATCTAAAATTTTGTGCACAGATACTGAGACCCGGAAAGTGAAAAAACAAATGAAAGGTGTTGAAAGACAACTGATAGAACGTGGCCTAATTCAATGAAACGTCAAACTTTGCATGCTAGCCCATTTATTTTGATTGGTACATAACGGTGATTGAATTCTTTATCCACAAAAAGGTACCATCCATTTCAATGAGTTGGAAAATATAAACTATGGATACTCAAACAATGTGCTTCGCACCCGCCCCCTCAAACTACATTTGCCGTCTAAGCATGAAAGTTTTATCCCCACACTCCAACATGCTCCAAATAGGCATCAGTCAATTTATCAAGTTGCCCAAAATTAATGGCACCAATAACTGTTTGGATTCTTAGCTGGTTAATCATGAAATCAACAGGTATTTCTCGCATTGAATGGTTGAAGTGGACAGTGAGTTAATTCCTGCAGGTTCCTCCTAGTGAAATAACTTAATATAGAAAGAAAGGGTGAAGCTACATTAGATTGTGAAAACTTTTAACCATTTATGATGTAGAATGTAAATGCAACCATTTAAATGTGAAATTCTCCATTTTTGTTTTGGCACGTAACGTTATAAACATAGATACACTTGACAATGATCAAATAAAAGATTAGGAGACTTTTCATTCTCACAAATAATTTTATCTATACATATAATTACTGAGAAATTATGCGTTAAAATAGGAATTCTCGTTAAAATTAATAGTGGATTTTGAGCATTGGTGTTCACAAAACTTGCTGTTTGTATTCCTATTTACTGGAGAACCGTGAACTAAAATATAAGAAATTTAATAAAATCAGTAGAAAATTGAAAATCCAAATCCAAGGGTTTGTTTGGTTTTCAAAAAAAAAAATTCTGTTTTTTCATTTTTATAATTAATTACAAAAATATCATATATTTTTCTGTTTTTTCTTTTTTATATTTATAATTAATTATAAAAATATCATATTATTTTTATTTTATTTCTTGTTTTCAAAATCTTATGAAGGAAGTTGTGAAACAAATTATTATTTTTACTATTTTCTTCACAAAATTCTCTAAAAAGGAAACAGAATAAAAATAATATGTTATTTTTTAATTAATTTTTAAAACCAAAATTTTTTTCCTCGAAACAAATAGACCTTAAATTTTTGGAAATGAGAATTATTTTTTTGAAAAAATTACACCTTTAATTTTTCGGTGATTAAACTAGAACACCAAATGTTTAATATCTGATTTTTTTAAGTATACAAATGTAGGTAAAAATCTTTGCGACTTTTATGAGTATGAAATGCTTCAACTCTGTGTGTGAGCATCTTTTTCTTAATATATATATATATATATATATATATATATATATATATATATATATATATATATCTGGGGGAGGGGAAATGAGATGGGGTTAAAACGCCTGACATATAAATTTACTGTGCAGTATTTTATTACTGTGCTAAAGCCTCAACCACCGTCTTAAAAGTCTAAATATATGTGTGTGCATTGCTTGAACTAATCTGAAACGAAAAAGATTATTGAACGAGCGAAGCTCAACCAAAAAAACAAAATAAAACAAAACAAGAAAAAACAGGATCCATAGGTGTCCAAAGGAGTTCGGACTTGAAAGGGGTTCAAACTAGTACAGGAGCACACGGAAGATTAATTATGAAATGTTATTTAATTTATTGAATTCAATAATTCTTTCTAGATAGAACCTACTAATAAATTTCTATTTCCGTCTTCATTATAGAATAATAAATCAAAGCATTAGGTACACCAACCGGTGATAGTCCGATTAGGCTATCAAAATTGAAATCACTCACAATATTCAATTCTCATTGATTTTCATGGAAATCATTAATGGATCGAATCTTGGCTTTTGTTACGTTGGAATAACGCAATAGTTGAATTGATATTATTATCATTATTAGTACAAGAGATATAAAACTACATAACGGAGAAGAAATGTGGCTAAAGATGGCAATAGCAAAGGTAGGATAGGGTTTTATCCTGCTTAAGACCATCTTACAACCAAATACAACCCTCAGAACCTATCCTTACACGATACACATCCCGCAATTTTTAAAAATCACATCCCATACCCTATTTTTTTAAAAAAATTAGAGTTTGCACCTTACTTACCCCCTAACCACAATTTGTCTAAATAAAATAATAAATTATTTAACATAATTAAAGTATAAGTTCACAATTACTTAAAAGTACTAAAATTAAGTATTACAATACTATTAGGCTAAATAAGCCAAAGAAAAATAAATATAAAACAACAACTAAATTTGAAAAATACATTTTATAATCTTAAACACATCTTGCAATAAGAGAAAAAAATAAATAAATATGAATTATATATTAGGGATGTAGGTTGGATAGAGGCATATATACTATAAACTTGCAGCTATCCCACCTTGCAACTACTCTATTTCGCTCCTTTGCAAGTAAAATTTTAAACCCATCCCACAAGGATCAAGTTAGTTTAGATACCTATGAATGAGGGATAATTTGCCATCCCTAAATGTGACTTGGTTGAAGATTGAACCACATTAACTTTAACATTAGATATTAAGTTCTTATTTTTAAACAATTTGAGAGTGTCAATCAATTTTAATTTTGATTTTTTATTTGTCTAAATTGACTCATTATGAGGTAAAGGTAAAGCTCTTGTAACTTATACGTTTTTTTTTTTTTTTTTTCAATTTACAACTCAAATCTAAGACTGCTTAAATGAAATAAGTATTTATTCACTTAAATCAATCAAATATTATTAATAAAATGTTTTTAAGGATTTAAGACAATAAAATATTTTCTTCACTTTCATTTATTATAACTCACATAAAAATATTTAAATATTCTATCCAAGTTATAATAGACTCTTTTTTTTTTCAAGTAGTATCACTACATTATAAAAAGGATCAAGCGTTCAAGACGGCACCAAACTCATCGTGAGGGAACACAACATGAGTATAGTCTTCCAAAATCCCAAAAAACAAAAAAACCAAAAACAAAACAAAACAAAAAAAGGAAAAAGGGAAAAAAGAAGAAAACTCGTACATCGAACTTATACGTACGTCATTTCTAAATATATTTGAAATTATTTGAACGGGCATGGTGTCTCCTGTGGCTGCACCTAAAAATAAACAATCAAACCTAAGGATATATTCGTAAGTTTAGTTTAAAAGGGAAAGTGAGAGAAAGGAAAGGTTTATAGGGATTTTATCTTATTTATAAATTTTATTTATTAGAAGCAAAAGGTATGTAAGATTTTAACTAATCTTCAAAACTCTCATTTCATGGTTTCCAAAATTGAAAAATTTTGTTAAGATTTAAATTTAATTTACTATCATATTTTTATTGAAATATAAAATACTATTTTTATCAATCCATTATAATTTTATTTTAACTTTTCATATAAATTATATTTCTATCCTAATTTTGTATCAACTTCCATTTAAATTTGTTCTCTCTAAAAAAATTAAAAAATGAAATATTTTTAAATTTATAAAAATATATAATATTTTCTAAATTTTTTAAAAATTATTATTACTGTAAAATATATTAATTATACTTAATTATTTTAATAAAGGATAAAATTACAATAATACATTATAAACCCTCAATTTTCTTTCCCTTGTCAATTTTAAACTCGTGAATAAAATTGATTGAAATCCTCTAATCCCTTCTTTGCTTTCCCCTTTCTTTTCCTTTGATGCCCTTTTTTTTTCCTTTCTTTCATAACTCATAAATACATCTTAAGAGTTGAAAGCTAAATAAGATAGTTACAAAATGAGATTAAACTTCTTACAATTTTTATTATCTTATATTCCGAAAAATAAATTAATTTTGCAGTTGAAGAAATTTTTATTTTATTTATTGTTTATATATCTTAATTTTATGAATTACTAATTTTTAGTATAATTATACATTTTGCGTGATACAAATCTCTTTCTCTTAAAACACATAAAAGTTTTTGTTTTGGATCTAAAAACACGTAAAAGTCTACACTTTATATTTAATTGATTCTTATTGAAGGGTGAACTCTCAGTTTTCATCTATCTAATGCTAAAAGTCGCGCACATGTTCACTTAAATGCGAAGAAAGAGAGGGGGCTTGCTTCGGGTCCATAATCATATTAGTATCGTTGGCAAAATGATGTATTCATGTGCATTTTTCTATTCATGCTAACCTCATAATTCATATGAAATAAAAACTTTTAGATTGTATTTGAAACTAAAAATAGAATTAATTTAATTTGATTTGTATTTAAATTATAAAATTAAATTAATTCCTATTAATTTTTTTTTAATTTTGATAAAATTTTAAATATAAAAGAATCAAATTTTATGAGAATTAAAAATTAATTTATTTCTTATTTTTAAAATATCCAAACATAAAATTTAATTTTTAAATAAAATAATTTCTATATTTTTAATTCCAAACAAACTCTTATCCTTCGTTTGGTTTGATAGAAAATGAGTGGAATGAAGTTAAATAAAAAGAAAGAATTTAATTTAAATACACTGACAGTGTAAAATAGTTTTACACTGTCAACCAATAGAAATAGTAGAAAGTGCCAACTCATATAAATAACTACCTATTGTAACGTGGGATCCACTATGATTTCTCATTTTTTCCTATTTTTATTGGTTGATAGTGTAAAACTATTTTACACTGTCAGTGCATACCAATTAAACTCAAAAAGAAAATAAGGAGAAATAAATATTTTTTTTATTTGGTTGTGTACAGAAAATTTTGGGAAAGAAAACTTTTGGACATGGGATCCATACTTACATTTTCTTCACTCCGTTGCGAAGAAAACGGAGAAAAGAATGGCTTCACTTTTAGTTTTTCCCCTCTTCTTTAACCATATAAGACGCCCTTATTTTTTTTTAACTGTATTGGCTCTCACTTGTCTAATGTAATTGCACTATTTACTAGACACACTATTTTTTTTTATTTGGCATAGTATGCAGTCTGAAATGGACAGGCATACAAGTCACAGAGCATTGGCTTCACGTAACTATATAACAACCAGATGAAAAAAAAAACTAAAATATTTAATAAAGGCTATTTTATGAAAATAAGAAAAAAAAAGTAGTTGAAAATATTGACTTAAATAAAAATAATAATCATAATTTTTAATATTTATTGCAAAATAATAATTTTATTTATTTATTTATAATTTATAGGAAAGGAGTTAGAAATACAAAAAAAAAAACTAATAAGCAATTTCATTCCATTAAATTATAATGTGAATATAAAAATCATTTAATACAGTTATATTTTTTTTCCTTTCATTTTCTCTTCACATCCAAACAATACCTTAAAGAGCACCGATTTCCTTTCAAAATTGTATTTGAAATTGAATTCCACTTAAATGATTTTATTAGTATACGAAGCTCAATATATTATAATTAATTTAACTTAAATTGGTTGGTCCTTTCTAGAGTAAAATTTATCCAATATTAATTTTTTATCCATAAAATTTACTCTGAAAATCTTCTTTAAGAAAAACAAATATAAAACTACTTAAACTAATTAAACATTAATACTTTTTTATTATAAGGTCAATTCTAACTTTATACAACCTTTGTTATATCGAATTAAATCATAATTTATTTAACTTTGTTAACTCTATTAAAGACTTAAAATTGATGGAAAAAATATTCTTTTTGTTTTTTTTTTCACGGTATCCTCTCATTTAAATAGGTAAGAGATTAATCTTCTGAAATATGGTCAAACGTCCAAGTAAAGATATCTCACAATGATTTTTTTTTTTCTTATACATGATTCCTGTAATTAAATCCAAGATCATATGTTTAAGAAACTCGAGCTCCTTACATTTAGATAACCAATTTTTTGGTGCTTTTCTTAATTTAATATCTTTAAATCAAGTGGAAGGAATTAATTGTGAAAAGAAGAGGAAATTTAACTAACTCGCTATTTGATGAGTAAAGTTGTTCACTTTTATCTTTAAAATTATAGGCGTTTGTCAAAACGGCTTCTAACTTTAGCAAATTAGCTTTTAAAGACTCCGACGAAGACCAGTTTGAATAAGGAAAATTTAATGTCAGATATTAATTTGACTAATTAAAAAAAATAATGTCAAATATTAATTTAACTACAAAATAAAATTTTGAGAACTTAAAATAAATTTCTTAAAGTCAGAGACTACTATGATCAACACTTATAATTTTCATGACTAAAAACTAATTTAACTACAAAATAAAAACTATATTATGTACAACACATATATTTTCAAGGATAAAATAAGAGTTTACTCCTACATAATGGAGTTAGTATATGCTGTTTGAAAACCTTACAGGAAGCGACTACAGCCAAAAATTAGGACTCATCGAAAATACTAGTTTGAAAAAAAACTAAAAAATAACAAGTGACTCGTCGAAAAAGCCTTATAAGAAGCAAGTGACTGTTACCTTATAAAAATCATCACAACTCATCGAAAATACTAGTTAAAAATAAAAATAATAATAATAATAAAACTCAACTCCAAGTAAATTTGATTGATAATATTAAAAATTCAAATTTTAAAATCATTGTTTTGAAAAACATTTTAACTAACCATTTCACCTTAATATGTTAAATAAGCATCTTAAAAGTGAATAATTTTTATGCATTGATAATACAAAATTTTACATTGTTGTTAACACCAAAAAATTACAGTTAGTTGAGGACAAATAGTTGAGAGCAGTTAATCGAAAAACGACTTAACCTAATTAATATATATATATATATATATATTGATGGAAAGCTGATAGAGGATAGTTAATAGCTAAAGAATGACTTTTGCTAATAGCCAGCAGAATGGGTCTCTTATACGGCTTTGGACCTTACGATGATATGCAACCCACAAATTAATTTTGCGTATTAGTTGAAGGAGAAATATGCTTCAACAATTGATAAAAAATGTTTGACCAAATTTGCAAGCAATTTATAGAAAATAATAACAATTAAGGAAGATGATTTTTGGTTCATAAAGAGGGGGAAATAGTTGAGATTAAATAGTAAGAAATTGCACAAGAGAATGGTATATATTAAACTAGACATGATTATGAACCAAGTTAGCCAAGGTAGTGCTTGTTAGCATCACGAAAGAATGGTATGTACGAAACTGGACATAATTTTGAACCAAGTTAGCCGAGATAATGTTCGTCAGAATCAAATGCTATATATTGACCACTAAGTCAAATGTGTGCATAAGTCTAAGAATGTGACACTAGTTCGGCTAGTTCTTGAAATAGCTTCCTGCCACGCCCACATTTGCCTTAAATCTCAACAGCCAAAAAAGCAAAATAACTATCATTCAATAGAAATTCAACAAATTGCCATGTCAACTTTTTAAAAATTAAGTTAATGCAACTGCTTAAGATGACATGACTAATGTTCTGAAAACTAGATTGAATCGAGAACTGTTCCCCTAGTTGGTTCTAAGCCAGTCCAGTCATTGTATAAAACCAAAAATTTAAAATCCAATCAAAAACTATGCGAACTATTCTAACCAATATTGATTGATACACTTGAATAAGTCTAGATTTATATCTTTACTCTCTCTCTCTCTCTCTCTCTCTCTCTCTCTCTCTCTATATATATATATATATATATATATATAATTCAATTTAATAACGATTGAATTATTAAACCTTGAATTAGTACTTAGACGAGCTCACTGATAAGTTTGATCTTCATAATCTTAGTCCGCGGACACAATTTACTCTGGATTTCTGTTGACGCGTGCTTTACTCATGAAAATTATTCTCATTTTACCCAAAAAAAAAAAAAAACTTACCCTAACAAACAACACCTTCAAATAAATTAAAAATTGTTAATATTATCTCCTAGTTCTGCTCATTGCTGTCTGAGCCAATATTTTCTGCCTTCAGTTGCACAACAAGTGTCTCCTAATGCTGCCCCCTATAACACCCCATTCCCCAAACTCCTCTCTCTCTCTCTCTCTCTCTGTGCTTGCTTAAGAGGTGAAAAAGCAAAGGGAAGGGACCAACCAAAAAAACCTCAGAAAAAACAAACACCATGTCTTCCCCAAGCAAGCGGCGAGAGATGGACTTGATGAAACTGTTAATCCTCAATATAATCTTTTTTTTTTTAATCTGATTTCATTAAATTTTCAATCTTTTTCTAATTGGGTCTCACAGAGTCTCCTTTTTTTATATGATTTTTTTTTTTTAATTATTCTTATAGGATGATGAGTGATTACAAGGTGGAGATGATTAATGATGGAATGCAAGAGTTTTATGTTCATTTTCATGGACCCAATGACAGTAAAATTCCCTTCCTTTTCCCCTGTGTATCTTTGTTTCATGTTTTAGTGCTTCCGATGAAATTTTCAGCTGATAAATATGCTTTTGCTTTTGTGGGTCTTTGCCTTGTTTTTTGGTGTCTCTCTTCATGTAGCTATTTGACTATGTATAGAATATAGCCTTTTTGCGGCTGTGGATTTAGATTTTGGTAGCAACAGGGTGATACTTGTTTTTTTCTCTTCAATTGATTGCTCTGTGTATTCTGTGGAGTCTACAAATAGATTTGGGAAGCAACAAATTTTTTTTAATATTATTTTACAGAAAAATTTCTGATATTATTCTTATTGATTTCCCTTTTTGCTTATTGTGAAGTTCTTAGTCTAACTATGGAACTAATAACTAGTCGGAAGAAGATTAGTGTGATTTGTGTGTGTGTGTTTTTTAATTTTAATCCCCCCGGATTTTAGCTATACTAAATTTTCCATGATAGCTGCTGATTTTCCCCCTTCGCTTATTGTTATGTACTGGTTGAGGATTGAATGTGTAAATTTTGAGAAAGTTTATGGTTTTGTATTATGCATCTTTCCTTTTTTCAATCTTCTTTTCATCCATGTGATGATGGCTTCTGGCAGGTCCTTATCATGGTGGTGTGTGGAAAGTAAGAGTCGAGCTGCCGGATGCTTATCCTTATAAATCTCCTTCTGTAGGCTTTGTCAATAAGATCTATCACCCAAATGTTGATGAGATGTAAGCATATAGTAGTAATGATCCAAAACTATCCGTATTGAGTAGTTTTTCCTGTGTATTAATTTTAAGAATGATTGCACATCTGATTCGATTGACTTGGACTACAATAATTTCAGGTCAGGGTCAGTTTGTCTGGATGTTATCAATCAAACCTGGAGCCCCATGTTTGGTAAATGATATTCATTAGATTTCCTGAGAAAATTTCTGGTTTTGTACATTTTGAGATTTCTGGTTCTTTGTATATGTCAAAATACTTTCTCCCAGATCTTGTCAATGTGTTTGAGGTGTTTCTACCACAACTTCTTCTGTATCCCAATCCATCAGATCCTTTGAATGGAGAAGCTGCAGCTTTAATGATGCGTGACCGAGCTAGTTATGACCAAAGGGTTAAGGGTATTGGTCCTTTCTGAGTTTTCATTTTCTGAATATGCATCTCTTTTATTAATGTATGTGCACTTGTCCCTTGGCCTGCAGCACAGATTTGCTATGTTTTCTTTGCAGTTTTTTATTTTGTTCTTCCAAATCACAGCCACAATCAAACTCTAAACAGTCATGGGGGCACTTGAAATAACTTTTTAGAGAGGGTATTATATGTGGACTACTATGATTGTGTTGTATGCAATTGCTTGAACATAGAATGTGTGTATGCATACACTCTCACAAATACTGTTATTAGAACTTCATTCTGGATAAATCTTAACCTTGTTCGATTATGGTGTTGCAAATTAAACCAAGTTTCATGGAGCTACTTTCTCCGTATTTTTATACTTTGGCATAGTTTTGTTTGTCCTCTACAGTTAATGTTTACGAATTTTCCTCTTATAGATAAGATCATCCTTTTACTTGTTTTCTTATTATTTGGGAACTCCTTATAGCACAGTTCTTTTTCAGAGATGTTGAAAATGAATGTGGAATACAATTTTTTTGAAGTTTTTCAAATTTATAATATAGTAAATGCTTTTGCATTCAACCCTTCTAGTGATCCTGCCTTTTTGTTTTCACTATTATTCAGTTTTCCAATTTCAATATCTGAAAAGAATCAGTTGCACCTTCTGCTATGAATATTTCATGAGGTTGCTAGATTGACTTGGATTACTTGAAATAGACTACATAGTCCAGATATGAGGCTGCTGCCTTCATTAATCATTACACCCTGCATCTGTAAAAGATTGCTATATATTTCATGCCAGTTAAACATGTTATTACCATATATGTGAATCATTATTAAAGCTATATCAACAATTCTAGTGGACCTGTCAAACATGCATGTCTTTGGTCAGGCTGGACCAACCAAAGGGTGGGATTCCAATCGTCATGATCCACAAAATGGGCCAGCCAAATGGGCTGGATCACCTTTCAGCTCCAATTTGACAGCTCTAAAATTCTGGTTATAAAATTAGTAGTAGGAACTCAATTATGTAACTTAACTCTTTAAAAGGAAGAAGAAAACAAGAAGAAACTAAGATTCAGCGTAGGGTGTATTAGTATATGCCTTCGTAGAGGTGCATGCTATGTGACCTTAAAAGAGAAAAAGTTCAAAAAGCATCTCCATTAATAAACCTTGAATTGTGTTCGTTGATGAGATAATTTGCAACTCAAGAGTTAACTATGAGGAGCTATCGTGTCCCTGGCTTTCTAGCTGAATATGATAAGTTGATACTAATGTCAAGTCCAAATGTAATCAGATGTATGTATTTATTTCTGCATCCTAAGTAGGTCTTCTCACCTTTGTGAGCTGACACATGTTGTATTGCTTCTAGTGTATGTCATGTTGGATTATGGCCGTAGTCCAAGCAAATATTAATTCCTAAATTCAAAGGAATTGGTGGTCATCTCTAGAAGTTTGGGATTTTGTTTTGTTTATCTAGTTTGTAGACACTATCGCTTGGATTTGTTTATCTAGGCTTGAGTTCTTCATGGTACCAATTTATGCATTTATGGTCTTTTTATTTCAGAAGCAATTAAGTTCTTAATTTAACACCTCATTCATGTGTCTCTGGCTTCAATTTTCAGAGTATTGTGAGAAGTATGCTAAACCTGAAGACATAGGTGCTGCCCCAGAAGAGAAATCAAGTGATGAGGAGATGAGTGAAGATGAATATGACTCTAGTGATGAACAGGTGGCTGGTAAAGCAGATCCCTAGCTTCATATGCATGTACTGATATTAACTTTATATTTTATCTGTACATGACGTGCTAGTCCCCTTAATTCACCTCACTGCATGTAGTGAACCTGAATTGTGGATAGGGGGGAAGATGCCCCTTATTGTCAGTTTCATGTCAATGTAAATAATGTACCATTGATTTCCTGATGCAATCTTATTTCTTGTTCAGCTCTTTCAAGTTGATGGATTGTGCTCTTCAGCAAAGCATGGTAATATAAATGAATGATTTCCCAAGACGTCCTTTTTTAATTGGAGAGCAGCTAATGCAAAAATAATCCATAAGCTGTTCACTCAAAATTCAAGAGGACATTTATGTGAAAAGCATCATTTCCAAAAATCATAATTTTGTTATATGTTTGCTTGTCCAAATTTAAAAATATTAAGATATTTCATAAATCACAATTTTTTTCTCTCATGACACGTAAGTCAGTAAATTTTTTAATCATGGCCGTAAAATTTGAAAGTGGTATGCAGTCACTCCGCAAATACTGTGCATTTCACATGGCCTTACAAATTGGAAAAATCGAGAGATTTTACGAATTGGAAAAATTAAAGAGATATTTCGCTACGGTAAGCTGATGAGTACTTCTTTTGTTTGTTTGAAACCAAGCTAAAAGTAGTTTAAAATTATCTCATTTCTTTAAATAATTCAAAATGTTATCCTAAAAAAATGGGGAGTCGTTGTTCTGTGCTTCAAGCGGAAGAATTTTCTTCCTTCGCGAGCTGTCTACACTATAGGATTTCTGACTTTTGTACTATGCAAGCATCCAAAATTGACAATTCATTGTGAAGGAAGCAAAACTGTTCCTCCAAGAGTGTCAGAATTTTTCAAAAAATGGGGTAAAAGAACCCTCAAAGATCACCCAACATTTTAATTGCTTATATCTTTTGAATTTTTTACCCCTCCCAAACTAACGACGCCTTAAATAGAAAAATAAAAACCAGGTTGTACTACTAATTTGGCCCCCCAAAAGATGAAAAAGTTGACAATTTGGCTTCCGAAAGATACTAAATAAACCCTTGATAGCCCAAAGATCAATTCTATTTGACAAAATCATCCAAACGTCATCAGGAGTTAGTTTCCGTTAACGAAAAAGCCTATGTGGCGCATTATCTTTCAGCTTGGCAATATTAATGATTGGTCTATTTGGTTATCAAATAGTCGTTAGGGTAAACTTTTCCAATTGGAAATACCCTAGCAATCCCAATCCCCAAATCTCTGAAGTAGAAATTGAATTGAATTCATGGGTGGTGATAGCATGGCAAGGGTTAATCGAATGTCAAGGAAGAGTCCATTGCCTAAACGAAGCCTCATTCGATCTGCCACATATGGTGGGAAATGTTCAAAGAACAATGACCATGGATATGATGCCACCTGCTATTATGGCCTTGAGGTGGTGCTATTGAAGTCGAACACTCTTGACAACCCAGGAAGATGGTTCCTTTGTTGGCCTTTGTATAAGGTATGTCATTGCAATTGTGTTTTTTTTCTCATTTGTTTTATATTTAGAGGAAATCATTTTGAGAACTGAAATGGTGTTGCAGAAACCTAATTTAAGGTGCAAATATTTTGAATGACTTGATGAGGTTGAAAGCAAATATGAAGACAATGACAATGGCAATGGCATAGTGGAGGAAGAAAACTATAATGAAAGCTCTACTGAAAATAAAAGGGAACATTAAGAAGTTGGTGAGAGTGAAGCCAAGATGAAGGTTTTTATGAATGAAGCCAATATCAAGGTGTTGATGAGAATGTTTCCAGAGATAAAAGGGGACATCAAGAGGCTGAAATGTTGTTGTTTGTGGTTTGTTTAGGAGTAGGAGTGTGTGTCTTTATTGATTTCTGTAGTTTGTTTAAGTAAGATGTGTGATGTTGTAATGCCTTTGGTTTTGTATGGAATTGATCAATGAAAGGATTGTAACATACTAGCACTACTTGATCAATGAAAATATATCAATGAAAGGTTTTGGGTTGTTTTTATTTAGTTAGCTTTAGTCTTTCTTGATGTTGATTTAATTTGGATCCGGATCCATTGAATAATAGAAATAAAATCAGCATCCACAACATACAAATATAGCCAATGCGAAGATTAATTTCTTATTTTGAAGATAAAGAGGTACAAAATAAAATATAAGACAACATCAATCCAATCACAAGAACCTAAATTCAAGCACATGGAAGGCTAAACATGTGACTAAAAACAACTAAATTACAAGGAACTAGGAAATAATTTTCAACATAATCTATGATCACAAAAAGGAATCATCAACCTTGTCCATCAATTGTCAGTGAAATTCGGATCCCACATATGAATATTCAATAGTAAATAACCTTACATTGTTCACTAAAAAGAAAGCATAAATAAACCATAAACATCCAACATTGAGTTTGATAGCCCCTTGTAACAAAAAGATAGCATCTATTGCAACTTCATGAGAGCACTATCCACTCTAAACAAAAAGGATAACCCTATCCATTCTAACTTCAATTACAACATTATGAATTTTAGGCCATACTTCCCTTGTATCCTAGTTGTGTTGCACTGACTCCACTTGCATTTGATCTTCTCAAACTAGGTGTGGGCACAAACCTCATGAATTTTGAAGTTTTTTGCAAGGCTTGCTGCCTCCATGGTGTGTAAACTAATAGTTGGAGGTTGCTGCACCACAGAGGGAGGCCAAAAAGTGGTCCTTGTTGAAAAAGGCCTTATTGGTGGTGGAACTCCCACTGTTGCAGATGTAGGAATATAACGCACATGTTGGGTTAGAGTCCTTGTTGATGGAGGCCTTGTTGTTGGGGTTTTACCGGTCTTCCTTGGTCTTATAAAGGTTTTTAAAAGTTAGAAACCAGAATAAATATAAAGACAACAATTTAAAGCACAAAACTTACCTGAGGTTGTTGAATTACTGCAACATGAGGTCTGACATTGTTGGAAGTCTATTGTGGTTGAAGTTGTTATGGCTGAGGTTGAATTGTTTGTGACTATGGGGCAAAATAAATACAAGTTTAACCCAAAATAGATACAAAATATGAAAATGCTCTAAAAGTATATAGGTTTAGGGTACCTAAGATGTAGCTCTAACTTCAGTATCAACTTGAGAATATGGATGGCCTTGTGTCAAATTTATTTCACATGTAGCATCCATTGTTTCTTCCCAATGGTTTTCTACTTCCCTGTCTACTACATCATCTGCTTCTGTTGCAAGTTGTTCCTTCCTAGCGTTGCAACTTCTACTGTTGTGGTCCACCTACCATCACAAATGATAAATGCTTGGACATCATGCATTGTACATTACATTACAAAAATATTTTAATGCTGTAATTATGTAGCTTGCACTAACTTACTTACAAAATTGGCATGTAATTTCACCATATTTTCTCTCTAGCCTATAGGGATTGACCTCAAGCTCATTGCCATCTTTTCTTCTTTGCTTCTTTAGTCTTCCTATAGGCCTTTTGTCGGCTCGTGGGATTGGGGGAATCCACTCTGTCCTCTCCCAAAATTCTTGACTAGGGACAGGGTTTATAGTAAACTAATAGGTAGAATTATAGGCTCCTATACATAACCAATTATGTACATAATCCTCTGGCCTATGATTTTTGTAAGCAATGGTAGCAATTGCATGCTTGCATAGGAAGCTAGTCAATTATCACTTCCTACAACTACATGTTCTTTCGGCCAGGTTCACACTAACTTTGCATGGCCACTTTTGTACTTCATATAGGTCACCATCATCATCACTTGACCAAATTAAGGTCTAGTTGCTGCTCTCTTTTTTCTCCTTCGCTAGCCTACTTTGTCGGTTTGGTGCCACTAAACCTATATACCCGGCTAATGCCTTTTTCTACCTTGCTATAATCTTCATGATGAAGCACCTTATCTCCTCGAGCATTATGATTATGGACTTCACCTTGAACTTCATAATTTTGGCATTAAAAGCCTCACAATTATTGTTGGTAATGTTATCAACCTTAGGCCACTCAGAAAATCGCGACTTGGTCCATGAGCATGGGTCAAACTTGCCAAGTATTCCCATGTATTAGCATTCACCCTCCTCACCTTGGCCATTCAATTGCAAACTCCTAGTCAGTTAGTGCTCTAGTGCACTCCCACATTACTCCTCTTAACTCCTTATTTTTCCATTACTTTGTAAAATTTCTCTATATGTGCATAGCACAAAATCTATGGTGAATCCTAGGCATAACACTCTGGAAAGCCGATATAAGAGCCTATAACAACAAATTCCATCATTAGAGTCAAATTAAATTTCAATAGTATTTTAAACTATAAAATTTTTACATATGTAAGGTATAATACAACATTCTTTATCTTCTATTGATCAAATATGAAATTCCAGCCATGAATCTTGTCATCTCCTAGGTCTTTATGCAAAAGTTCAAGAAAGAACTTCCAATTATCCCTTGTCTCTGAATCTACTATGGCATATGCAATTGGGAACAAATGGTTGTTGGCATCTTGGCCAGTAGCAGTCAACAATTGCCTTCAATAATAACCTTCAACAATGTTCCATCCAAGTATATAAAGTCTTACATCCAACTTTGAACCCCTTCTTACATGGATCCAAACAAATATAGAGCCTTTAAATTGAGGTGGTGAGTTAGGTTGTGCGATTGTCTCCATCTTAGCAGTTGAGCCTAGATTGGTTCTTAATAACTCTGCCAAGTAATCCAACAATTTGGCATATTGCTCCTTTTTTGATCCCTCAATGTTTTCCTTTACTTTTTTCATAGCTCTATATATCATTCTCTCATTAACATAAATCCCAAACTCTGTTATGAAGAAATTCTCTACCTCATGTGTTGTTAAGGTAGGTTGGGTTTTGATCTTCTCTTACAACTCTTCTATCACCTATTCTTTATTAGTTGATTTGTTTTTGAACCCCTTATTGCAGGTGTGCTCATCAACTAAGGTTTTAATTTGAAAACTTGTTGGGTAGTTCCTTCAAGCATAATATATCTCCCATAGATAATTCTCATTGTAGCATATTGCACTCATTTCTAATCCATAACACCTCTCTACCAAGATGGATACTGTACTTTCTTACTACCTTTTTAAAGTGCATCATGGTTTCAAAGTCCATTCCTTTTTCTAAATTGATCTGGCCAAAGGGTGCACTAGGGTTGTGTTGAAGGAAAATAATGTTGTATATATATATGGGTCTTAGTGTATTTCAAATTTAGTTTGTCTATGTGTATTTAACTACGGAAGAAGTCGCACATTACTCATGAAAATGTTTTAATAAGCATTTATATATAATAGTATTTAATCGGTAAATACCTTATGGTATTGAGGTAGCATTGTGGACTTGCGCCTTAGTTAAATACACACACACGCGCCCCGCCCCACCTGGTCGCGTCTCGTTCGCGTGCGTGTGGGCCTGCCAAGCTTTTACTACCCGTGCAAATTTTATTTTTAATTTTTTTAGCCAAATTTCCTTTTTACCGTTGCAGCTCTTTAATGCTGCAATGACTCTTTTACAACAGCTACTTCTTTTCCCTATATATACCCTACTACATGCCATACCACAACACACAAAATAACCATCATCTCCTTATTCTCACTCTTCTGCGCAATAGAAGTTGCCCCCACTACTTCTGTTGCATTTTCTGCTACTTGCAAGATCTGCTGCTCAACGTACCAGGATCATTGTGTGGACAAGTTTCTGTGGAGACCTACGTCTAATCCTGGAGGGTTAACCGTCAACGCCAGTCCACCGAGCATAGCTTTGGGTAGGGCAGAATTAAACCTTTAAGTACAGTGCTTTGCATGATTCGTGGTAACCTTGTTCTACTACTTCTTATTGTTGCTGTCATTTTATTCTTATTATTTAAAGCTAGAATACTAGTGTTCAAAATTATTTTTTTTACAACAAATAAGACTATCTAAATCTCCTCCATTTGTGCTAGCTGGTGTGTGCAGTTCTTCAGATACACATTGGTAGACTACAGGCTTTGAATCTCAGGTTGCAGGATCATCAGTTGGCACTATAATCTTGGGGGCTTCATCTTCACCATTCATTTGCATGTTGATCTTCCGCTAAAGGTGGGTTGCTTTTTCAAATTCTTGTATTATATCTTCATTTTGTGCTGGAGAATGTTGTGCTTCTGGAAACTCCATCTGTATAGGTCTTTTTCCACTTGGTAATGGCCTTTGGTGTTTTTTTCTAAGCCTTCTTCTTCTGCCTTGACCCTTACCACATTGATGCTCAACTTCATTTCCACTTGAGTGCTCTGCAGATTGATGCTTTGGTGCAGAATGCACTGCTACTACTAGTATAAGTTGCTGCTCTAGTGCAGATTAGGCTATTGTTGCTACAAGTTGATGTTATGGTGCAAATTGGCCTGCTACTACTGTAGGTTGATGCTATGATTGGTTTTGGGTTGCAGGATAGGGTTTAGGTTTGGGGTTGGGATGCTGTAGGTTCTGGTTAGGTTTGGGCTGCAAGTTGTGGTTAGGTTTGGGTTTAGGTTTGGGGTGCTATAGGTTGCAGTTGGGTTTGGACTTCAGTGGCTATAGGTTATGGTTAGGATTGGGCTGCAAGTTGTGGTTGGGTTTGGGCTACAGGTTGTGGTTGGGGTGCTGCATCTTTGGTTATATCAAGTTTATGTCCAAAGGCTTGGAGTTTCATTTGGGCTTTGACTATTTGTGAAATTTTTCTTGTATGTATTTTGGGTAGTTGTTTTTTCTTTCTTGAAATTGGAGTCTTGTTAGCACAACACTTTACTCTACCCCCTGCACTTTAAAGGGTTGACACATGTGGTGGGGTGTTCTGTGGTGGTGAGTTGTGTGGTGGAGAGTTATATGGTGAGGTGTTATGTAGCAGAGTTGTGTAGGGGGAACTACTATCTGGATCTTTAGGTTCATCAACAACTTTATCAACCTCAATCACCTCAAGATTCTCAACCACAAGATGCTCAAAATATAGATGCACCTTGTTCCCATTTTTCATAGTAGCTTCAAACTTCTTTACAGCACCCATGTCTCTCCTTAGCACTCTTAATCCCCTCCTCAATTCTTGGCCAAGTTCTAACCAGTAGCATTCTTTGCACTTGGTATACCCAATGTCCATTAATAGCATTTCAACAAAAAATGCAATTAAGGTGTCAACATTGACTCTCTTTTAGTTACTTGCTCCCTTTTGTACTCTAGCCTACCTTTGCTATCTCTCTCAAATTTCCCCATATGGTGATACACAAAGGTGATAAGGGTTGACATCTATAAATGGAAATCATGCAACAAAAGCCATAAACAATAAAATCAACAATAAAAAAACCAAACTACTAAAAGACATTGTGAAGTAAAGTGAAGTAAGCACACATATACGGGAACAAGTCAAGTGTTAACAATAAAAACAACACAAGGGACCACCACTTATTCACTGAACCATCATACACACACACACACACACACACCCAAAAACACTTTCTTCTCAACTTTCCTCAATAAACAATCACACAACAATTTAGGGGACCACAATATACCAATGGTTCCAACATTGCCATGGGGATAATGGAACAAAAACTATAATCAAATGGGGATAGCGATAGAGATTACCTTTTCTATTAACCCTTTACAAGGATTCCAATGGTGTCAAGACCACACTTTTGTCAACAGCTATAAGATGCTTCCATTGTGGAATGATGGAAACATAAAAATGAGTGAAAATGAAGGTGATTAGGGCTTTTACTATTGATGTAAAGAAGGAGGGAATTAGGGGAAATAAGGGCAAGAAGGAAATTGATGGGAGATACAAATTTTTGGGGTTTATCTCAATTAGATTTAGACCCATGTGATGCACGAGAAAATAAAGTCACTAAAATAAATAGGTATTTTATTGTCATGGAAAAGAGATATATAATATTATTTAGTCTGATATGAAAATAAATTAAAAGATGCTACATGAATCTTGTAAAATGAATTAACTATGTAATAGAAGAAAACATTTTTCAAGATATAGCTCAATAATACAAGTAAAAGAAAGATATATAGCCTTCTAGCCATTTGATTGAAGTGAGACCATATGTATCTACGTTCTTCATATGAGCTTCTAATGTTTGACTTCATCTTTATATTCACCTTTTGTGGCACTCGTCTCTTTTTTTTTTTTTTTTTTGCATTTTTGTCACCTTTTTTAGTTGGGTTGCTTGTAGCTAGGTTGTGTTTGTTTGGAACCATGACTTCTAATTAAAATTGACTCGAGTCTGATATTGGTGTGTCCTTTATTTCTGTTTTTGCTTTTCTCTTCCTTGATACTTGTCCTCTTCATAAGTGGAGAGGGAGAAGTTATCCCATGCAAGTATCACCGTCAAAATGGAAATAAAATCCAATTCATCTAACTCAATGAATGATAACAACATTTAGATGAAATACACAAGTAAAAAAGAATATAGTTAACAATATATATTAAACTAATGACAACAATAAATCTTTACCTTAGGAATTTATACATAAATGGACATTTAGTATAATTACATGTAGTATGACACTTGAGCATATGCTAAGACCTGTGGTTTAATGTGGGATGAAGGAGGGTCATCTTGGAATCTAAACATACATTTACTTTAAGTTTCCACTTCGCAGCTGCATGGGATGTTGCAAGATAGATTGCAATTAGTCCTTGTCTACATATTTGTGGAAGCTAAACATTGTCATAAATTATTTATTGAAAGGTGTAGCAAGTTATACATTATATAATAGAACCAATTGGTATAAACAAAAGGCTTTAATAAGTTAACATATTGTAGTCTAGAAAAATCGGGAAGAACTTCTATTCTAGTATTATTATGTTTCTGGTTTTCTAACTCGGCAGCTTACATTGTTTCTATCATCAAAATACAATACCTAGCTTATTTTAAAAAGAATGTTCAAATATATTTTAAGTCCTTTTATAATACTAATTGTTTATTTGATCATTATCAACTGTTTTAATTTAACAATGAATTAGGATCTTTTAAGTGGACTATATACTTTAGGTCCTTGAATAATAGTAGGATGAAAAAACTACCAGTTTCTTGAACAAAGAGGAAACATCAATAACTATTTATACCAACAATGTCAAGCCAACAGACATTAGGATTGCTATCCATAATCTCAATACTAACATGTTCAATGATGTGAGGTTCCAAATTCCTCAATTTCACGTGAAGCTCACCATCAAGCGCACATAGCATTCCCAAACTAAAAGCAAAATATGAAACAAATCAAGAATGTAATGCATGTATCATGCATCTTTTGATCGAATGGGGAATGGGGGTTACTGGTAAACTCTGCAAGTTTTGCATACCAACATCAAGGCCTACAAAATAGTGTCAAGTTAAGGTTGATCCAATACCATTAAATGAAAGTGGATTATAAGGTCAAAACACTATTGAGATGGAATCTACAAAGAACTTCGAAGGAAATAATAGTGCAATTTACACTTTGGAATGGCCAAAGATAATGGATTTATGAGGCAGTGAAGAATGGTGACCGAAAGCTAGGGACCTAGCAAGATTAATATGATGGTTGTACAAGGCGAGCCAACTACTCCTCTCCTTTGCCTTGCTCCATTTCCTGTCCACAAGTGTTGTCATCAGCATTGGAAGATGCAGAGAAAAATAGTTTAGAAAAAGCAATAGGAAAGGGTATATCATATAAACTCAAATAAACTGCAAAGCCCAATTAAAAGTTTGCTGATAAAGTGAGATAATCTTGATGGTGGGATGACGGCTCCTCAATCATGATGGTAGAATGTAGAATGTGGGAGGAATGAGAAGGGCACTGGCAAGTAGTAATTCTTTTGAGAAATGCTATATCCTTGGACAAAGAAGGGGAAGGAAGGGGTGGAAAAAAGTAACAGAACAAATCTTGGTATTAGGTAATGTAAAGAGGAAAAAAAGTAATGGAACAAATCTTCGTATCAAGTAGCATACACAGGAGAAATAAAGCAATTAAAAGGAAGAGGAGAAATGAAAGTGGCTAATGTGGTAGTAGGTTGAATTAGAGGATGGCAGCTTCACTAAAAAGAGAACAGCTAAATAAAAAAGTTGATGTGGCATGCTACAAAATAACTGAAGTGTCATCTTCTCAATGCGGCAATTCTTGGTGCTTAGAATTTATATATTATAAATAGATTGATTTGTCTTCTCAATTAGGGGATTAGGTTTTCTAATTAGGAATTAGTTTTATTAATAACCAAATGGATCAATAAATTCACCATGTTAATCATTAATATTACTAGGGTGGAAGATAATGTATCATATAGGCTTTTCCATTAATGGAAGTTGATCCCCGATAATGTTTGGATGATTTTGTTAAATGAAAGTGATCTTTGGGGTATTACGGGTTTATTTAGTGTCTTTTGAGGGCCAAATTGTCAACATTTTCATCTTTTGGAAGCCAAATTGGTAGTTTACCCTAAAAACCAAGAGTCTTTGCAACTAATTTTGACAAATGGAATACGCTGAAATAAGTTAGAATACTTTTCTTAATCTCAACAATTAAGATTTGCTTTTGATAACTTTAAAACTTATATGAGTTTTAAAATAAAATACAATTAATTCATCAACAAATGTTGCTTATGACCAATGACATGCATTTTGCTGTTTTCTTTCTAAATTATAAGAAGTTTTGTGACTTTTTCGAAGTGTTGATGGCAAATATTGTTGCATAGAATCTTCAAAAATTTGTCAGAAAAAAGTCAAAATATAAATGTAAGTCCATGACTTGTTTCGATATAATTAACAAGGTATCGTACTCAATCATGCTCATTTCCACCACCAAGGGTTATAAGTACAACATTGCCCTCAAGAGTCAAAGCTATTACTTTTTATGAGTTTGGATTTGTAACAAGAGAAATAATATTTGCACCTATAATTTTAGACATCATTTGAGCATTAGGAGATTAATGTATGAATAACTGGAGATTTCAATTATGTTTTTGGTAAATATGGTGGATGTAGTAGGATAACAAATGATGGATATGAAATTCTTTCACCAGATTTACCAATAATATAATTGATATTATAATTGTTAAGAATAATTTTTCATATTTTCTCATAGATAAATTTACCATAAATATAATTGAAATTACTAGTTATTTACACATGCTTCTCTATGTATCTAATAGTATCCACAAAAGTGATGTTCAAATAATTGTGCTCTTGGAACAATTACAACAATTATATCAAATATTTAGCGTCCCAAATGCGAGGAAAGAAGTGAAGGGCAAAGAAAAGGGGTAGAAAAAGGTGGTTCCCTCCCCCCTCCCAAAACCCCACAAAACAACAAAACATTTGGAATATAGAAGAAAATAGAGAAATGATATTTTGGTATAGCCCACCTCGTATTTCAGGTCGACATACCACCCATCCACCATTGGATGGGTGATATGTTGACCCGGAGTACGAGATGGACTATATACAAATAACATATCTCAAGAAAATAAAGGGAAAAAGGCATGAGCCTCACCATTAAAATTTTTCTTAACCATAGTGACAAAAAAATGAGAGGTGAAATTTACGATATAAATTAATCATTTTATCTTTTCAATCTTTTCTTTAATCGTATAAGATAACTACTAAAAATGTCATTTACATACAATCACATTTTTTTTCCTTCTCACTTTTCTTCTCAATTAAATGACAATAGAGAAAATATACTTTTTGTTTATTTTCTTTTCTCTTTTTTCTTTACATTTTCTTTTCTCTCATTTTCTCTCATCATCCAAAGAAAGTATTAAGGGCAAGAATTGGTAATGAAACTTAGATTCTATCATCAAGCTTAGAACAAGTTAGAGTAGTCTTTCATCCTATTTTAACATATTCTATTTGCCATAGGGGTGGAGTGTATTTTTCACAACTATTTAGGAGGTAGAGTGCCCTTTCGTTAGACTTGAAGGAGTTCACTCAGACGAAATATAGCACAAATTGACCAACTCCTTTTCCAGAGCAAGCTATCATGTAAGATTCACATTACACTATCCAATTATCCGTCCAAGAGCCTTAGCTGAAGTTTATAAGGTCTATTTACTTATCCTGAAATCAAATCATCAGGCCAATTTGCTTCTGGTTTAACATACTATCCCGCTCTCCACACCATGTCATTTACTTCATTAGTAACCAAATACTATCCAAGAAACTCAACAAAAATAGAATCTATATATACTTAAGTCTCAAATAATCCATAATAAATTAAATTTTCAGCTGGTTATTCAGTGATCGTATATAAAAATGTCTTGGTCTGCTCCATTCACAATGACACTACTTTAATAATTTCATTAAAGACAATAACAAGAATTAAAAAACAACAATGACCTATAAAATTAGTGTCAAATTACAAAAAAGAACGAAACACAACTCTTTTCTCACAAAATACCTAAAAATTTCTCAACGGTAAACAAGACATCATAATAATCATTTTGAAAACATAGCCATCATCATCATTGTTATTATTATTAGTATATGTGGTTCCAATCTTTTATTTTGCTGCTTAGACAAAAATCAAAGGTTCATAGCTTTTAATATTTGGAAGGGGCAACTAACATTGAGGGAAACAGGACCATATAGAGATTAATCCTTGAATGGACTAATATGAATCAAGATGTTACTATACAAGAGTTACAGCAGCAGCCATCTAAAGAAAAAGCAATTCCTCCAAGATGCAGTTACCCAAACAAAAAAATTTGGAGGCCATTGTAATTTGCCATTGAGGTATCTGTAAAATACAATGGAGGGTCTAACTCTATATTAACAGTATGAGCTAAAATCTATCAAAGGTGAGGGCCACTAAAACTCTTTCTGAAACTAGCAGCACTATTTCCCTTATCCACCATCCTCGTCTCCTTTCAAAAATCTATATATGGCTTGGTCTCCTCTTCCCGGAATCTGTTCTTAGGCGCTTGACAGGGTTCGCCCAGCCAACTGACCCACCGGACCCATTTGGTTGTTGCGATGGCTGGCTAACCCGCCCTTGTGCATGTGCAGCTTGTTGAGCCAGCCTAGCATCCTTGGTGGTCGAACCTGACCTGGGGCTTCTTATAGCAGGACCCATGCTAGGCGGCGAAACAGGACCGCCTGATCCACTCCTAGGCTTCAATGATTTTTCCCTGTCATTTCTTCTCTTCTTGCAAACAACCAGTTCCCCCGGATGAGTTAGCGCTGAAGAATTATCCTGCTGATGTTGCTCCCAGGCACTGCCACCACCACTTCCAGTTCTTGATTCCTTCTGCGGTAAATGGCCTTTGGTCCTGGCTTTTTCACCATTAGAGCCGGATCCACGTTGCAGTGGCTTTTGTTCATGGCATGGATCAGTTTCCACATCATTTACTACCCTTTGCCTCTTGCTTGGGCAAACATTCGCTTGCCTATGGGATGTTACAGTATTGGCAGAAATTTGACCAGAGAAAGAAAGGGCACTTCTTGCCTCTCCAAAATCCGTATCAGGAAATGCAATTTTCAAAATATCGAAAAAGAGATCATGAACCTTCCTTGCTTCAGATCTTATCTGCGTATAATGATCACTCTGAGAATTATAACATTTACAAAAATAGTGATCATATAAAGCAATCCTACTTTTATTATCAGTTTATCAACATTCAACAGCTATCTTAATACTGGAAGTAGCGAGAGACATAGACACATCGCATTCCATCTTCAGCAGCAACTTTGGGGAATACTGGATGGATAAAAAGAGCAACTATTTTTTATTTTTGGGATACAAAGAGCAACAAATGACTCTGGCTAGATTTTTTTCAGAAAACATGCAAATTGGATTTATACATAGAAGGAGGCATACTGATGGCATACTGATAATCAGAATTAGAACAAAGACTATGCATTTCAACATATTTTTCATTTTTGCTTAAATAATATCACATGCAAAATCTAGTGCAAATTAATAACCATTCATATGCAAATACATTTCTCTTGGAATAGTATTCTGAAAAATTTCCTCAACATGAACATCTGTTAAACTGCTAACTTCAATTCTATGGAATTAAAAACATACAAACCTTTGAATTAATCAAGACACGAAAATCCATCATAAACATCATCAAAACGATAATATTGTTTAGACAAACTTATTGGCGAAGCCTGATTATATTGACACACTCAAAGTCAAATCCAGATCATTAATCATCTGAAGGCATTGCTTTAACACGTGTATTCAGAATGTACAATGTGTATTTCTTGTCTTAATTCATTCAATCAGGATTTCACAAAGCAAAACTGCTAAAGCATAGACGTCAATCAAATACCTTGCCATACATACTTCAAATTAAATCAAATTAATCTATAGTTATTCCATATTCCTAATTTAACTATGAGCATAAATAGACAACAACTGTTCAGGATTTAAAAAAAATTGCTATTTTTCTTTAATCGCATTTAATTAGATTAGAAGACCAGATACATTATGTAACCATATGCAACTTCATAACAATCAAAAGGAGGACATTAATACAATTAGTGTATGTTTCCACCAAAAGTCAAACAGTGAATTATTCCGTACGCTAATACAGATAAGGAATCTAACCTCATATGAGTAATCATAAAATTGCATCGCACTCCTCAACATAAACTGCACATCAAACACAAGCTCCATTACTCCATTGTACTCCAATCTATCAATCCGCTGGTCAATCTTTCTTAGATCCAACAGACTGCTCCCAGGTCCGCCAGTGTACCCAGAATTCTCAATCTTCTTCCACAAATCTGTTAGCAAAGGTACAATTTGATGGCCTTCCTTGTCTATTCTCCTTTGGAGCTTGCTAATTACATTTTTGCACTGCAAATTCATAAGTTATATGAGTTCATATAACAACAGAAGGTTTTAGTGAAAAATAGAAACAAAGTGAACAATATTTTTAGGATGGCGGTGGTAAAGAAACCTAGGATCAGGTAACTTAGAACTTTATACTGTTTTATTATATGAATATTGTAATTAAGCTAAAGTTAATTAGGGTTTCTGCTGGCAATCCCTACAACAAGCAGTAAGATCAACTCCATTTAGGAAAAACAAAAGACCATCACAGGTAGAAAAGAAAACACACAACATTGATCACGTAAGTGACACATACTCTTCTCTGGATAATTTCAGTCATCTTTGAGCCATGAGCTGAAGATCCAGATAAGTTGATAGGCTTCCCTTCCCAACTTTCCCTGGAATGTTCGCCACCATCCTCTAAAGGTGCAGACATGCAATTGATACGACTAGCCTTAGGTGAGCCATGTAATTTGGTTGTATTAGCTACTTTCCTCGAAGGTAAATTTCGCTTATTTTTAAATGAAGATTCATTCTTATCATGCTTGCTGGCATTGTTGTCGCTGAATGATTTTGATTCTAGGTCAGTCCTTGTTTGACCTTGATATTTATAGTCTGCTAAAAGAGCTGATTCTCTACGTTGAAGAGGAACTGTCTCAATGCCAGACTTATCCTCAGGCCTTTCCATGACATGACGGGGTCGAACACGAAGGCTACGTTTACGTTTGATCTTGGGTTGCTCCAAAACTTGTTCATCCTCACCTTCATCACGATCATGAATCCAACTTCCCGACGGTTGATGATCCATGTGAGAATCACTAGATACTGCAATTTCCCCTTCCTCTAACTCATCTGCCTGGCAAAAGTTAACAGAAGATATTTAATCAGATTGAGATATAACAAAGACAATCACTCAAAATAAAAGAATAAAAAGTTCAAAATACAAAGAGCCAAGTACCCTTTTTGAATTGGAACTTGGCCTGGCATCCAATGCAGAGAGGGAACCAAATTTCTGAGAGGAAACTGATGGTGACACAGTCTGTGTCAATATTTGACTGTCTGAGGATGATCCTGATAAACCAGCCTCTTCAACCACATGATTATTTCTACCACTTTCTGAAGACGGAGGAAATTCATATCCAGCAACAAAAGGCAGACCATCTTCTTCCAGTAGATCTTTTTCCATGGGATGAGCTCCATCAGCCCCGCTATGCCCATCATCTTCAAATTCTCCTATTTCCCCTTCTTCATGTGCAGAATATCCATTTCTGTCTTCGGAGCTTGCTTCTTCAGAGCACTCCCCATTTTCATCATCCAGCTCTTTATAATTAGGATGCTTTTTTCCTTTGGGCCGTCCCCTTCTCCTTTCAGAACCCATTTCACTGGACTCCATGCCAATACTACCACCCAATAAAGTGTTCTTTGATGGTCTTTTAGCTAAAGCAGCAATAGCAGCATTCACTTCTCTTGTACTGGTTCGAAGCCACTTAGGCACCTCATCATACCGTGTCATCTCCCCAGTCCAATCCAGTTCTTCATCCATTTGATCAAACAGTTCAACTTCTTCTTTACTCCTAGCAATCATGCGATTTACCTCCTGTAGAGAGGGAACATCATGGACAGTTTCTTGATACCTTTCTTCATCATGTAATAATGTCTCCAGAGTCAAGCGTCTCTCTTCATGTGTTGTTCTTTGATCAAAACGTCCAGCATTAATAACCTCATCAGCCATATCTATCTTATATTGTTGAATATTGTTCCTTATGAGGCTCTCAATGGATCCTATATATCGATCCTTACCAGCAAATTCATCCTCCATATCAACAATGCCTCCACTTCTCAGTTCATCCTCCTTCTGATGGCTAGAGATTTTGTCAACAACAGCTTCCATGTAGATAACCTTGACTTCCCTTGTCTGTCCAATGCGATGAGCTCTGGCCACAGCCTGCTCCTCATTTTTAGGATTTGGATCAGGATCATAAATGACAACTGTGTCAGCAGACTGAAGGTTAAGGCCTCTTCCAGCAGCTCGAATGCTAAGCAAGAAGATGAAACAGTCTGAATCAGGGCTATTGAAGTCCACTATAGCAGATTCACGGTCTTCCAAACTTGTTGTCCCATCAATTCTTCTGTACACTAGTCTTCGCCATTGCAGGTACTCCTCCAAGATGTCTAGGAGTTTCGTCATGGTACTAAACAGCAGAACTCGATGTCCAGTTCTTTGAAGTTTGATAAGGATCCTATCCAGAATCCACAATTTCCCACAAGATTGTACAGTGAATTCTTTATCTCTATCTAACTCATCGAAAAAGGGGTAATTAAGCATTGGATGATTGCAGGTTTTGCGTAACTCCATACATCTGTTATTTAAAGTTTTATAAGGTTTTGCCTGGTAGAGCGGATTCTTTAGAACCTTTTTTCTCTCCTCCTCAGGATCAACACGAAGGGTACCAGTGGATTTGACCCAGTCATAAATGGCACTCTGGACAGCTGACATTTTACATCGTAAAACTATGGACACCTGCAATGCAGAACTGATATCAGGACTGAGTAACCAGATAAAGAGCAAATGACCAGGAAAGTCAAAATTACACCTTTGGTGGTAGCGAGCCTTCAACATCTTCAACCCGACGCCTGAGCATGAAAGGCTCAAGAATCTGATGGAGTCGATGGATAATGATGACTTTCTTCTCTGTTTCAAGCCAATCATCCTCCGCATTTTGAGTTGCACCTTCCTTTTGAAATGGTTTTGAGAACCAATCATGAAAGGCTTTCTTATTGTCAAAAACCTCTGGAAGAAGTAAATTTAAAAGTGACCAGAGTTCCTTTAATTCATTCTGCAGAGAAAATTATACCATTAATAATGCCATCAACAAGATTTGTTCTGCAACATGTATCTATATGAACAGATGGAACACTTGATTCAATATCCCATACATGCTTATTTATCAAGAAAGGCAAATTGAATTTCGAATAACTTGTCACCATCAGATACCTTTGACTATATTCCAGTAACAAACCAACCACAACTAGCCCAATATGATACTTGACCAAAGGTTATAGTTACAACACAAGGCCTTATTTGAGATTCTGACTTCGTGATTGACAATGACATTCAAGTTTTGGCATATTTATGGCTGCAAACAACTAAATGAACCATTGATAACTATAATTTGGCTGAAACCCCAGCTCAGCATCAGCTATCAGGTTTAGGTAGGCATGACAAGTCTATGACTTGAGCTCTGTGAAAGCTGAATCTAGCCTAAACATATAATTTTGACTCCTCGTCACTCAAAAATGAACTGACACGTTAAAACAACTCGCATAAGGATTCTATATAACACATCCCCAGCTTATCTAAACAAAGGTCAGATTTGTACAGGGTCGGAAGCAGGTAAAGTAATTTTTATTCTTAATTTATAGCTCAGCAAGTTAAATGGCTCAGCAGTATTTGTTTATGGCAACCTTGTATTAGAGTCTTGGCAAATATTTAACATATCAAAGAACTAAGAAAGTATTTGTTAATGTCAAGGACAATTCGCCAAAAAACTTAAAATATTAGATGAAGGCAAGTAAATAGTTTCAATATCTCTAACACAACCCACATACGAGCCCTATCTTCTTGAAGAATGGAGGTGACAAAGATTGACCTCCTAACCACTTGGTCGTAAGGAGGGATGCAGTCCTCTAAGATTAAGCTACCAGGTAAAGAGTAGACCCTACCACAACAATGCACATCTCACATTAAAGCAAAACAGACCTGCAAAGGTGTTCCTGTCAGAAGCAAGCGTCGTTGACAACGGTATCTGTCAAGATCACGTGCTAGAACAGAATCTCTATCCTTCATTCTCTGTGCTTCATCAATTATGATATACTTCCAATCAACTTTTGAAAGCTTTGACCGGTCATACATGATGAACTCATAAGTAGTCACAAGGACATTAAATTTCATAGCCATAACTTCCTGCAAATATATAAGACGAAAGGAAACTCATCACTAAACATTAAAATACTCTTAACAGCATATGAGCCAATAAGTTGAGGTGCACTTACTTGAGAATATAATTTTGATCGTTGGTCCTTCGTACCAACATAAAAAATGCATGACACAGATGGTAACCAAGTATGCAACTCACTCTGCATGATGAACACAAGTTTTCAGATTGAAAGATACACAAAATCATAAAGAAAATGAGTATTGTTGAAATGAAATAGTTGAAAGGTCACCTTCCAGTTAACCAAAACAGCATTTGGCACTATTATAAGATGTGGGCCATAGTTCCCTTTGAATTCCATCAAGTAAGCAATTAATGCCATAACCTGAACTGACAGGAAATATTTAAGTCTATGGGATGGGCACACTACTATCACAGTAAATAATTGTGCAGTACAGTTGAAATAACCAAAAAAAAAAAAAAAAGTGAAAAAAAGATGTGTTACATCTTCCATATATGACAAACAAACTTAAATACGAAGTGTAAAATCACTCAGCTGGAAAAAACACAATATATGTTCTTCCCATTTTAAAGGACACAGCAAGACAAGTTTATTGTTAGCAAGACTAAACATAACACTAACCTGTACAGTTTTACCAAGACCCATCTCATCTGCCAAAATTCCATTTAATTTGTTGTTATACAAAGAAAGCATCCATTGCAAACCAACCTTCAAAATAACATGTCAAATCCATATTAAATTATTCAAAGAGATAACAAAAAGCAATTACTGACAATTTCATCAAAAGTAGGAACCTACAAGCTGATAGTCTCTCAATGTTCCAGCCCGTAACATTGATGGTTGCCTTACAACCCTTTCATTCACCGCGTGAGCAAGGCTGTAATACCTGGTATGCAGTTAATGAATGTAACAACCAGGAACCAGATGCGTTATTATACAACCAATAACAAAAGGTTCTAAAAACATAGTTTAGATAAACAATATCAGTGTTAAAAATTACAGAGATAGCATTAGTACATTTTAACAAGAAGTATCAAAAATACATCTAACCTCGAAAGAATTTTTATGCCAAAACTCGAGACAAAAATAAATAAAATTGCACAAACAAAACTCACTTGCTGACAGATGAACTGTCTCTAGGAGTATTCATCTCTATAAAATGATTTCTAATCATCACTTCATCTCCAGCACAAGTTGCTGCGGCTCTGACTTCTTCTTCGGAAAGACCCTTTGGTCAGAAAACAAATAAGGGATCAACCATAAATACATGTTTTCGAAAAAGAAAAGGCTAGCACAATACTTTGGCTAATATCAAAAGCAGAAACCTTGAATATTATTTGTATGGGGCATAAAATGCATAAACATAAAGATTTTCTCTTGGGCCATTAGAATTTTCATTTTTGATTTACTTTTAACCAGAGAGAGAGATTAATGAAACATGCCTGCAATTGTGCAGCAGCTGCAGCAGCTTTTGCTGCCTCCTCCACTTCCTGTTGATTCTTAGCAACTGTTATCTTACTTCCTAATTTATGTAGATACTCTTCAGTCTGGGTCAAGAAAGTTGAAAGAACAGCATATCTCTCGGCAGCATCACCTGGGATACTAGTCTGCTGCTCCAGCAACATCTCCCTATACCTATCAACATCATTGTTTTTCAAGGCTTCCATCCTTTTGTTCCTGTCATCATCTTTACGTTTTGAGAACTCTCTCAACATCTTCTCATGATATTTGGCCACCCCCCGATTGCGAGCAGTACGGGCATCACGAATGCCCCAGTGTGCTTCAAGAAGCTTCTTGCGCCATTGAAATATAGCTTTCAGTTGCTTCTCCCTTAAAGCTCTCTGAGATGCCTGCACTTGTCTAGCAAGTTCCATACGCTGACGTTCACACAACCTAACAAACTTACGATACGGCCTATCTGGCATTGCCATTATCTCTTTTTGCTGTTGATCAATCTCGTCCCTTAAACGTGCCTGTAGATCTAAAAGGCGAAGCTTTTTCTCTTCAATTTGTAACCTCAACACAAGATCTGGCCTAATTCTTTTCCTCTCCAAGTTAACCGCCAGTAAACCTTCAATCTTCTTTATATTTTCTGTCCTTCTCTTGTTAATGACTTCCAAGCCTTCATCAAAAAGAAGCTCTTTCACATCATATGCCAGTGACAAATTACTATTGTTGTTTACCATCATTGATGACCCAAAGGAATCATGTTTCCTAGTGAAGAAAGGAAAATCAAATAGGGGTCCATGATATTTCCTGGTGGGGCCCACATCCTTTGGCAGGGCAACAATGCTTGTTTGTGCAGGTTTATTATTTTGCATCGGTTCAGATACAGAAGTTTGGGGTGCAATAGCCTTTCCCCTATCTAAAGCCAACTCATTTCTAACACGAGTTCGGTTAATTCCATGTTCACTTTCCTGGTTTGACTTAGCAGAGCATTCAACAGATTGCTGTTCTTCCTTTCCAGCAGGTTCCTTTGTCACAGGAGGCATAGCTTGCATATGGACTGCTGTTGCAGTGGATTTCTCATCTCTGGCCAAGACTTCCTGCTTTGAAGAGCACTTTCCATTAATAGATGGGATAGGTTGTGGATCCTTGGCATTGGACTCAATCTGCCTTGGTTGTTCTGCCACAATATTTACAGCTGATTTGTCTTGATTTTGCCCTCCTGCAGAATGAATTGGCTGCTGCACTTGTGAATCAAGAGGTGGTGGAATGATGGCCCGAAGAAGTTCTTGGGGGAGTGTACCTTCTCCTTTCTATCAATCAACAGTAAAAGAATATCAATAAGCATAATCTCCATTAAATATTACATAGTAGTATAGTACATCTTCAGTAGGCCTATATAAATAGCAAATACACACACAAGGCAGACAGACAGATGCAGACAGCCTCAGATAGAATGAAAATGGAAGCAGAGATTAAACCTTTAGTCGTCTAAATGCTAGTATCTGAGCTTTAAGAACATGAAGCTGTTGTTTGGTAAATCCAGTTCGTTGTTGAGGCATCTGAGATGGTGCCCCTTGAGATTTGGTATGATTGCCTGAGCCCCCTTCACTTCGTAGACCTCCAGCCTGAGAAGCAGATTGGTTTAATTGCCTGATGTACTGCATCTGCATAGGTTCTGGGCCAGATGATGAAGTTTTTGCATTCGAAGGATGATCTGCACCTAAGTTTATGCTTGCAGAAGACTGCTGCGGATGCATAGAAGACATTCCATTTCCAACTATAACCGGTTGCCTCAAAGATCCTTGAGAGTCCCTGCCATGAAGATTGAATTGTTGCACTGCCATTTCACTGGAGTTACCAGCTATGCCAGCATTACTTGGTTGGCCAAAATGGCTAGATGGACCGACTTGCCTGGCTTTAGCAGAACCTGATTGTGCAGAGACATCACTAGATGAATTAGCATGTGCTGAGCTCTCACTTGCAACTGCTGGAGAAGTAACCTGCGGGTTTAAGACAGGGACATGTGATGACTGAGGACCGATGTTAGTATCATTTGCCTTTGGTTGTGAAACCATTCTCGATTGCATAAGCGGAATGAGCTGAGCCATTAAATTAGCATTTGCAGGATGAGATAGATCAATATTTCGTTCATGTGCCCATGCTTGCACAGCCCGCAATTGAGCAGACACAGCAATCTGGTTGTTTGCAGTATTTGAGACGTTTTGCTGAGTTGCTGGTGCTTGCACGGGTGGTCTCATACTATTTCCAGGCATTAACTGTCCAATGGCTGGTCCTTGGGTTGAAGGCTTTCCTTCACTCTTCTGATCAGGTGCTACTGCTAGCTGCTGTCCTTGCTCTATCTGCTTTTCCCTATGAGCAAAATATTCGGATGAATTCCTAGAGGACGATCCTTGTGCTTGATTAACACCTTGCATAGACATAAGGTCCTGTATTTTCAAATTTCCAATACGCATTTCCTGATCCTTCCCAGATGAAGGGCCTAAGATTCCCATTTTAGATTGCTGCTGTGATTGCATTGCCAAAGCCGACTTTTGTTGAGCCTGAAGAGCATATTGAAGGTATGCCTGTTGGGCTTGGTTTAACATTTTCTGCTCGACTCCTTGTCCCTGGTTGGAGCCATGCTGACCTAAATCGACAAATTTTCGAGGCTGCTGAGGCATGGCATTAGGAGATAAATTGTTATTCCCAAATAAGCCTTGAAGCCCTGCTTGATACGCTAAAAATGCTTCACTCCCTTCAGGTTTTCTAAGTTGATGTTGAAACGACTGCATAAGTATATAGTTCAGTAAAAGTCATCATTCAGTAACACAAATGATTTGTTCAGAGGTTGCACCAAAAGCAAAATATATTTGCCCATAATAACATCAATACCTGTTATAAGATAACCTAGACACAAACAAGTAACAAATACTTGTCAAAGTATAACATAAGCTGATTGGGTTCCCAAGACCTACAACACCACTTTTGACTTCATATCTTAAAAACCAAGTGGAAAGGAATGACAGAAATTTCATGGAGACTTATGCAGGCTACTATTAATTTAAAATAAATAAGACAAAACCAACTGCATCCTCTACTAAAGTAACATGCCATGAAAGCCAAATGAGAACATTGGTGTAAGTTATGATAGATTCTTAAGTACCGTTACCATATAACATAAAGAAAGTCAGTCATATATTAATGATCACACCATTTTGAGAAAGAAGTCAATGTAATGATGGTTGTCCCATTAAGACTGCATTTGGTAAAAAACTATAAGTTGGCAAGAAACAGACTTTTTTAATTAATAACATCACACATATTTCACTAATAACAACAGAAGTAACAGAAGTGAGAGACAGCAGGAACAGTTAAGACAGAAATTGACAATGTACAGAAGTTGACGAAACAACACTTTTTAGCAAGTTGCAACTTGAGCTTGTCTGTTTACAATCCACAATTAATCAATGTTTTTAGACATCAACAATTTACTGAAGAGAGAAAGAAAGGGCAAAGGGGGAATTCATAATCCTCAGTTAAGCAGCATGTTTAAGTTTCAACAGTGACACCTGAAGAGAGAAGGGGAAAGAGGAGCTCATTAAGTAGTTGAACCAGAAAACAAGCCCCGAGTTCTGTTATCATCATCAGCTTCTAAAAGGAAAATCCCCAGAAAGGGCAGAAAAGAAATAGCACATGCAGAATAGTCAATATCTGCCTATAATTGGACATCACACATGAACCAAAAATAAAGGGTAAAGACAAAGTAAAAAATTCAAAGTCCACAAGCAGAGTTCATGCTGGTGTGTGATTAAAAAAAGGAAGCTTGACTGGAGTTGACAATGATAGCAGCACACAATTGCACCCAATCATTTCAAGGTTCAATGCTCCCATCAGTTTCCATCTTCTACTACATTAACACAAACCTGAACACCTGAAAACCAATTGGCTTCAAGAAAGGAAAATAATTTTTTTTTTTTTGGTTAAAAAAAACCACAATACCAACCAACTAACAAACTGAAGACAATTTCTTGGGTAACTCAACCCCACTACCAAGTGTATTAAATGCAAAATTCCAACATAACCCCATTTTTTCCAACAAGCACACCACATCGCATTTTCCAAAACCCACCCACTGAAACAAAACCAAACCACCTAGGAAACAGAGTACATGTGCTACAACCAAAATCATAACAGAAAATTCAGCATTACCAATCAAAATTCAGCACAACCAACATCAAAATCCACACCTGTCTAGAACCTATCTGATGCTGCTGCTGTTGCTGCTGATGATGCTGATGCAATGAGTCCAACCCCAACTGGGAAGACGAAGAAGACGGCGATGCCGATGCTGCCCGCCCCACCGGCCCGGCTGGACCCGCAGCCGGGGTCCGGCCGGGGCCGCCGCCGCCGGCAGATTGCATGCAATCACCCCGGAATTCAACACCTGCACCATAATCACCAAAATTACCACAATTACCAAAATCCAGATCACTAATACTGAAATTAAAAATAAAAATAAAAAATAAAAAGATTGGAACTTTGCACGAAATGGAAATACCCAGAAATGTATAAACCTCAGATTCCCTCCAAATTGCAAGAAAGGCGCATTTTTTTTTCCCTCCGATCCCAACGTTCAAAAAATCAGCATAAGCATTTTTCTCTCTCTAGCCGCAGAAGCTACTGTTGTGACACAAGGTTGCTTTCTCTCTCTAAAATCCGCGACTTTTGCGGCCAATTGATGACAGATCTTCCCCCGCAGAGAAGCGAATTTGACGGAATCGGTGAATCCACTGTTTGCGTCACACGCGATTTCGGAAATTCACAGTCAAACCCTAAGGAGAAATTTTTTTAACTTTTTTTTCAATTTTTGTGTTGTTTTGCCCTATTTTTTAAATAAATAAAAAATGGGGTGTAATACTCTTTTGTGTTCCATGACGGGTTGAGAAATGACGCACTCTTGGCTTCCGGCACGACATCTTTTATACTTGAACAACTAAGGGGTAAAAGGGTCACTTTAAATTGCCCATCACTTTACTCAAAATTACATTTTAATCCGATTAGCATTTCCGTATGTGTATGATTCGGGCCAATTTATACTGCTTTCAGAATGAATAATGATAATATAGGATTGGATTTAATTTTTATAGTTTAATTATTATGTATTAATATATTTTTATACTATTATTTAATTAAATATTTTTATTTATAATATTTTTAAGCAAAAGGCTTTGGTACATTGCACTTTATAAGTTGTATAGTACATTAAATGATCTAATGATGAAGATCTACTTGGAGTATCCTTACATCAAGCACTAGTGATGTACAACAAAAGCCATTTACTATTTTTTGCCCCATTGCCCACCTCTCTGCACCTTCACCTAGCCCCGTGCGCCTCCGCTTCACTCTATTCATGTCCACCACCACCACCACCACCACCATCAACAACAACAACCTATCTAAAACAAGAGGTGGCCCATGTGGTGGGCCTGGATAGTGGGGTCAAAGGTCCTACCCTAAAATGCAGCTTGGGCTCTATGTGCTTGAGCTGGTGGTGGCTCATCTCCGCCGCTTCCTTCAGCTTCATCTCTATTGAAGCTAACACCTCCGACAACAACATCTCTGATGGGTTGGCCAGCAACGACACTCCCTAGCTCTTCCTAAACCGGAATAGCCCCAGAAGCTTCGCAAAGAACAGCTCCGATCAAGAATCTATTGCGTGCAGTAGGGGTGGCTTCGAGATCCAGGGGGCGACGATGGCTGCGGTTGGTCGTGGCTAAGGTGCGGTGGGTGCGGTGGTGGAGTTTAGAGGGAAGAAAGAGAGTGCGATGGTGGTGGTGGTAGTGTTGGTGATAGGGGAGAGGAGACTACTATGGAGGTGATAATAATGTGCAACACTACCAAATTGGACCAAACAAAATGTACGATTTGGATTCAAGGTGTGTGGTACACTTTAAAAAGTAGTAGGTACCAAAGCCTTCTTCGATTTTTAAAGTAGTGGATAGGGGTGTAAATGGGTTGATTTGGATTGAAGTTAGTGGAAAACAAATCTAAACCGATTAAATTTAATTAGTTTGATTTGGTTCAGATTCATAACTTTTTTTTTTTACCAAACCGAACCATTCAATTCCAGGTTGGTTCAGATCAAATAATTGGATTACCCTTTTTTTTTTTGCAATGTTAGCCAAAAATTTACAATAAAAAGTAAAGGACAAGAAGGTGCTGCTTGTACCATTGTGGGTTGTGTTGGGCAAAGATCGACAATGTTGTGGGCTATGCTAGGCGGAGCAACGGTGTTTCCTAGGCAGAGATCGTTGTCTCTGCTTTTGCAATTATGTTGGTCCATGTCTCTACGATTGACGGTGCGGTGCTACAGCAACCAACGAGCTTGGGAAGGTGGCAGCTGATGAGCTTGGCAAACGGTGGGTGTAAGTGGTGGCGCCTACTGCAACTATGTTGGTTTGTGTCTCTATGAATGACGGTGTAGTGTTGCAGTGCCCTACGAGCTTAGCAAACAATCGGTGTAGATGGTGGTGGTTAGGGCTTTGTGGTGGTGGGTGAGTGCTTAGGTCTTTCTTCTGACAAAGGGTGAGTGACTATGAGAGGGGTTACTGGTTTGGGAATGAGAAAAGGAAAGTAAAGTGTTATTATGTTTTTTTTTTTTAAAAATAAAGAATACATATGGTTGGGTCGAGTTAGGTATCGGATTGTGAATATCCTAATCCGATGCCTGAACCAAATATTGATCAATTCCAATTTGATCAAGGCCGATTAACCCAATGATCCAAACTGAATCGAACTAATTTAATCGATTCGGTTTGAATTGGTCGGGTTCATTGAGTTGATTTGATCTGCTTACACGCCTAGTAGTGGATGACTGCATCAAACACTTTTACGGATATGACAATACATGATTAAATATTTTTGTAAAAAAAATTTACAACAATAGTGCATATAAATTAAATCCTAATTTCTATGCACTGTCATTGTAAAAAAATTTTATAAAGACATCGAACTATGTATTGTTATATTAGCAAAAATATTTAACTCAACCGTCTATTATATTAAAAGTATTATAAATAGAAGTATATCTTCAGATAATATGTAAAACTCTTTTATATAAATAATGCATCAAAATTAATCTTTATTTATTATATATAATTATAAAAACTAGGCCAAAATCTAACCAACAAGATTAAATCATTTTAAAGCTAGTAGGTGTGATCTAGTAACGAGGAGTTTTGATAATTTACATGAGGTATTCGGTTGAAACCCCATTGCCATGTACTCAAAAAAAAAAGATTAAATCATTTTAGATTATGCTAAGCTATTATAAGTGGATTAGTCACGAGGAATTTAAATAGTTTATATAAAATTATAGTTTTTAATTTCTAGTGATTAGTATTATCGACATACCAAAAAAATTCGATTATGTTGACTTTATATGCTAAACTATTTGACGATATAAATTGTTGTAATTTTGAATGATGATTGCGTTAAACTCTTGACATTATAATAAAGTTCCTCTGTATCACAGTATACTTCAAGTTTTTTGGATAAGTCTTGAAACTTTTACTTGATTGAATAAAAATGCTTCTTCTTTTTTCAAAAAATTAATGCCGTTGCCGTAGTGTGGAAAATTCGATTATGTTAAGAAGAAGATGAGCCCCAATATGTGGTCAAGGCAATACTTCTGGGTTTATCAAGAACTTGCAGAGGTACTTGTAGGTTGCCTACTGACAGGAGCGATGCATGTGCCCACCCAATTGAGTAAATCTCCATTGATATTATTGTAAGTTATCTTATGCATAAGTAAAATTGTCACAATAAAGAAAAACAGGTTTTATAAATTTATTTGCTTTTAAGATAAATTATAGTATAGAATAAACAATAACAATTAAACCTTATTAATTCCACTAAGTATTACATGAACAAAAACCTCAATCTATATCATAAAAATTTGACGAATTTTAAAGGTATGCATTGCGAAGTATTTTCCGTTTCGTATTTTGTAAGAAAAGTACTAATTCATTCGTTTTCAGAGTCAAAGGTTATCAGTATTGTAAATATAGATCATGTTCATTTTGAAAGTAATTAGATATTTTTTGCTGAAATAAGAAATTTTTAGGTTAAAGAAATATGCTAAAATATATGAAATCAAATACTATTCATAAAAATTTGGATAATTTTATTAATGGTTGTTTAAAACATATTTGTACTTCATTTTTGTCAAAGATGGTATACAAGTCCACGACATGTTAGGCTTATTAAAAATTAAACTAGTGCTTCCCAATTATTCTAAAAGATTGCAATTTTAATTATCCTAAAAAAAAAAAAAAAAGAAGAAAAGATTGTAATGTTTTTCTATGGCTCGTGAGGTGCACGTATTGATGATAATATAACTGACATAATATCAACCATAGTTTCTTTCTCATTTATTTTCATCAAAGTCAATAATTCACCATATTTTATATGAGATTTCATGTTAAAGGGTGAGGTTAGGCAGGTGTGGCAGGTGTGGGAATTGTGGTGTCAAGGGTGAGGTCAAGTTGAGGGCTTGCTGGGTCAGGTCTAGAGATATGAGGCACATCAGATTCAATGTGGCCATGGAGTAAATCAGGAAATTGCAACTCAGAAGATTCCCCTTTTGATGAATAAGGTAAATGATGTTCAAAGAAAGTTACATTTCTAGACACAACTAACTCTCGGGTGAGTAAATCCAAAAGCATATAGCCTATAACAACTTGTTTGAATCCTAGAAAAACACCTTTCCTGCAACTTGCATCAAACTTATGCCTTCCAGCAATTAAAGTAAAGCATAAACCAAACAACCAAAAACTTTCAATTCAAGTAAATCAGGTGGTGAACCATGCAAACATTCATAAGGAGATTTACTGGACAAAATGGGGGTAGGAATTCTATTGATCAAATAGACTGCATGCTTGACAGCATAACAACAATAGATTTCAGGCAATTTTGATTGGAAAAGCAATCCTCTAACAACACTCAACAAGTGCTGGTGTTTTCTCTCCACTTTACCATTCTGTTGTGGAGTTTCACTACAACTCCTCTGATGCAAAATCCCTTTAGATGCATACAAGTTTGGCATAATAAATTCCAATCCATTATCTGTCCTAACGGTTTTAACTTTGGCATGAAAATGGTTCTCAGCATGCAAGACAAATTTTTGCACGTTAGACTGAACCTCAAATTTGCATTTCATCATGAAAATCCAACAAAAACTACTAAATCATCCAAGATTGTTAGAAAATACTTGTAACCATGAACTGAGGGGATGCCAAATGGTGCCCCAAATATCAGCATCTGGTATGATGGAAGGTTGTACATTAGAAGGTTGAACATGGAGGGAGTTAATATGTGTGCGGCATGAATCGGCAGAATCCAAGTAATACAATCTACCAATTGCCTTACCCGAACCAATTATCTTCTTGGACTGCATATCCTGTATGAAACAAGACGAATTAGAGAAAGTCAAGCTATAATCAAGTGATGCAGTAAGCTTAGAGATAGAGATAAGGTTGAATGTGAAGTTTGGTAGGTATAGGACATTGGTAAGAGTGAGATAATCTAAAAAACTTACAGTACTTGCTATGGTAGCAATGACAAATTGATTATTAGGTAAATTGACTCTAACTAGCTTAATATGAGAAATAAGAAAAAGAAGCTAAGGACGAACAAATATGATCTGTTGCTCTTGAATCAAATATCCAAGAGCTAGAAGGAATTGAGGAGTGACAGGACAGAATCTGTCATGTGTACCAGAGTCTGACTGGTTCATGAAAGAAATAGAAGTTGAAGAGTTGACATGAGAGTTGTGGATTGGATTAGACATAGCTGAGGCAGTCAGATCTGGGCACAGAACAAGAGTAAGCCGGTTTTGATACTTCTCTTGAGTGATCATTGAACTTGGAGAAGATAAACCTCCCTCCATAGCTAGTGCAGGATCCACATGTTGCTTTCCTGCATCTACATCAGGTTGGAATGCATTATTAGCCACTGATGGACCTGAGGGACCATCCTTGAACTTGAAATTAGGAGGAAAACCATGTTTCTTATAGCAAATATCCACTGTATGACCAATTTTTCCACAGTGAGAACAAACTTTATTTCTATTCGGATTTGTGCCTTGTACTCTACCATAACTTCTTGGCACTGTGGCTGTATTCACAAGGATATTGGATTCATCCTGAAACACATTGTTGCTTGCGTTTTGAGATTCTTATTGTAGGGCTTTAGAGAACACTTGGTTGAGGCTCGGGAATGGATCTGTTTGCAGGATTTGAAGCCTAAGCAATGAATATTGATCATCAAGACCATTAAGGAACCAAACAGTGAACTCTCTCTGCTTGAACAACCGTGCATTGCGCATTGCTTCACAGGAACATTGCACAGGACATGAACAAAGTGGAATTGGCCAATAATTCTCGAGCTCTTCCCAATAAGACTTCATCTCAGTATGATATTCGGTCACTATTCGATTGCCTTGCTTCAGAACATTGAATTCTTTCATCATATCTTCACCATGTCTCCTTGAGAAAATCTTTCTCTAAGGCCCTTCCACACATCGGAAGCCAACTCCAATGCATCTATGCTTCTGGCTATAGCAGGTGAAACAAAATGAAATAACCATAAGCTCTAATACACTTTAAAAGCCACCAAGTGTTCTGGGCTATACAAGCTAAAGGTTTTGATGAACAACAAATCAATTCTTTATAAAATATTTTGTGTGGACTAACAGTTTGTTCAAGTATTTGTTATCATTTACACTAGATCATGTTATACGCACATTGATAAGAGTTGAATCATATGAATTTTCTTTGTTAAACAATTTCTCTAAAAAGTTCTTATATATATATATATATATATATATATATATATAACCCAAGGAAAGAACTTTTTCTCAAGAGAATTTATGATTGTAAAATTCTCTCTTGCAAAAAGCGTATCAAAAGCATCAAAAGGATGTACTTATGTCATTAGAAGACTATTAAGCTATTAGAAAGATCCTGAGCACATTAGAAGGATGATCTGTTCAAAAGGTTTTGACTAGAAGGGTGATCTTCAAAAAAATGATCTTCATGAAGTATCTCACTCTCAAAGCTTACTCTACACAATTCATGGATCATTCATACCGGTCAAACTTGACAAGACAATATTCAAAAAAAGCATTGACAACTCTGAAAAGCTGGTGGATCCAAATGGCTAGTTTTCTTCTTTGTGATGTATTTACTTGCTAAGAAATAAAGCAACCTACTTCTCTCTTTAGTCTTAGACCAGTCGATTGACAAGTTCTGGGTTCAAGGTCTGAAATCTCAATAGCTAGATTTTGAAGCCTAGAAGAAGTTAGAACTTCACGCATTTGAATATATTATTGAGCTTTCATCTTTCTCAACCTTTTGAATATCTAGATAGCTACTTATTGTAACTTCTCGTGAAGAAAATCTTCTCATTTCCTTTCTAATAGCCAAAATCCTCTTAGTGAAATTATTGAGAAGTCATTACACACTAGACTAAATTGTTTCATATACTTTTGAGTGATTTAGTGTGAGTATTATTCAAACACACCTTTAAAACTTATCATTGCAACCTCACTTAGTAGTTGTCATTGTGAACCTGGAGAGGCTAGAATAAGATACTACTCATTCGTTAGATTGGAAAGGCTAGGTCGATACTATTTGATTTGTTAGCTTGGAGAGGCTTTGTAAAAATTACTTGGTTGTAAGATTGGAGAAGTTTGGATAAAAGAATATTTAAGTTTATAAAATCTCAACTAATTTGTTAGGAATTGGACAAAGGAAAGTGGTTTGGTTAAATCAGTATAAAAACTTTTTTGCATGATCTTCTATCCTTATTACTCTTTATAGTTTTATATTTTATGTATTATTTTGTGCACTTATTTTATTCATTGACCAACAAAGTTATTACGAATACAATAACTTCTGTTTCTAATTCAAAATGCTTTCGCATTCCAAATCCAAAGACTTGAGAAAGTTTGTTTAAAGTTTTAAGAATGAAAAATTTTTTAAGAAACATGATTTAACCTCTCTCCTCGTGTTACTTCCACCTTCATTGACTAGTTGTGGACCATGTTGTTGCACCTTTCCCATGCATCAAACAATGGATCAAACTCATCTGATCTTGTAATTGCTCCATTCACAAACTTGAACATTTTTTTCAAAATGAATGCTCTCTTCATGGATGTGGACCATGTGCGATAATTGGAACCATTGAAGATTGGAGTTATCAAAACCTGATTTGGACTTTCATTCGGATGCGGAAAATATGGATGTTGTGAAGGATCTTGGAGCTAATTCTGAGCTTGAACTTGTGGAGCTTGATTCGAGTTCGCATTGTGACTCGTCATAGCAGAAGAGTGATGTGTGTTCCTCGCCATGGATCGGGAATGAGCACTAGTGCCCCAGAACTGGAGGCGCTAATACCATCAAAGGAACTTGAAGAAGAGAGAAAAAAGGGATTGAGAGGAAATGGAAAACTTGATATGATTGATGAATCTAAGAACAATTACATCGATAAAGTCTTATGTACAAGTAAATGGGGTGCAATACAGGTTAAACTACACCTAGAAGCAGAGAATCCTCCCTAAGAGTTGCCAGCTCATCTATAAGACTGTAACTAACCTATAACAGAACCAATGGCCAGCTAGTAATAGAAAATAACTACCCTGCTTCCTTCTCCTCCAAGTTGCGCGTGTTTGAGTCGATCCTTGATAATAATTATGAGAAACACTCATTTTTCTATAAGTTATTGGAGTCTAAATTTATTTTTTTTTCTGGTACATTGGAGGTTGAAATTTAACTCTATATATATTAATGGTCATAGTATTCAATTTTCATATATATTCTTTTTTTTTTTAAAGAAAAAAAACTATTTTGATGACTATTCTTACAACTTTGATATACGTGTTAGTTATTGCGTTATGATTTTTTTTTTCAGATTCGAGGCTAATTTGTGCGTGGATTATTTAAGCTATTTATTCCTTGTCAACTTGAATTTTAATATTGTAAAGGTTCATTAATCATTTAGCTCAAGTTAAATCACCCAATGTGAGTAATTATATGTTTTTTAAAAATCATTTAAATTATTTTATCAACTATTTTGAACACCAAATTAACCTTTTATGTGACATTCATATGTACAATAAGAAGGATCATAGAAGTCCAATTAACAAGAGTACATCGAATAAAAGAAAATCAAATAGTTAAGGAAAAAAAGAGGTCAAGAAAAATTATAGACAAAATCATTGAGATAAACTTAGACTTGAATAAATTGTCTACAAATATGGCATATGATAGGACACAACAATGTCGTTTGACATAGTTGATCTATCTAAAGAGATATTTTTTTTAAAGCAAAAATTTAGATGGATTCAATGCTAGTTATTCCACTCTCAAGCTCAGAGAATACTTAAGGGACTTACAATATTGTCTACCAAAAAGATTTTCACATCAACAGCAAAAATTAAACTTAAGTCCTTGTAAAATACAAATCCGTTCCTCACCAATTATTGCAGCCCTCATGCTCTGCCTAAAGAGATATGCCTTGTCCTTGTTATTGTATTCATTATACTTTAAAACTCAAGATCAACCTTATTTTCCAAGTTCATATGCATCCGAAAAAATGATAATAATAATATCTATCTTTTAAATATTACACAGACAAATTTAAACCACTAAAGTTATTGGGATATGAATATTCTTTAAACGGCTAATTCGATAACTTCAATGAAAATATTAATGTGAATTTTCAAAGCAGTTATATATTTCTGATCATTAAGCATTTATATTTGACTATGGGATTAAATTTACTATGAATAAATGTGAAAATTATTTTATTAACTGTTGGTACACCAAATTAGTATTTCGGGTAATTTGAACATTATCTCCTAAAACTTAAGTCATTTAAATTCCCATACATCAGCTTTGATTTATGATACCTAATTCTTTGAAGTGCGGTGGAAAGTGAACAATTTTACATTTTACTAATTTGAACATCTCAAAAAAATTGATAAATTAAGATCTATAAAAATTCTGTTAACAAGAGTAGACCAGATAAAAGTAATAGTAGTGTCGTTTGTTTCAAGGTATATAAAATTATTCTCAAGAATTATCACTTGGGAATGATGTATTCCCATATTTATTTCAAGTTTTTTAAAAGATATTCTCGAGTATTAACCATTCCTAGAAAAGTTATATTCTTATATTTAGATAGTATTTTATTCTCATTATAGGGGTCGGAAATGAAATATTCCCAGGTGATGAAAATGTAAATTATTATAAAAAATTACCAAAATATCCCTTAATTATCTCACTTCACTCAATTATGAAAAATTAAATATATTAGGGATATTTTGAGAACTATCATATATATTCTCAGACATATGCATTATAAACTAAACAAGTTTTAACTTATTTATGAGAGTCTCAAAAAATATTCCCAAAAATTTTAATGCTAAACAAATCACTTTTTTAGAATACCCAGAAATGACATTCCTAAAAATCACATTCCTGAAAATATAATTTCAAACTTTAAAATAAACACCTAATAATTTGATCCATATATAGCTAATCCACCAAGAACGAGATATGCTTTGTCATTGTTATTGTATTCATTGCACTTTAAAACTCAACACCCTCTGTATTTTTCATGAACATATGCGTCCGAAATAGAAATTCATGTGTCTCTGTACCAAAAAAAAAAAAATTTCATGTGTCTCTTAAAAACAATAGAGACAAATTCAAACCACTGAGTTATTGAGATGGAAATATTCTTTTTTTGTTGGTCTTATAAAATGCTCATATTCCCTTTGGTTCATAATAGTTGTCAATTTAGGTAAAATTTTTTGGTTCATAATAGTATTGTTGCTCATAAAAATGTAAGTTTTCAGACTAACAATGAAAAGGGATTAATTAGTCAAATAATTAGTTCATTATAAAAATGTTTTACTACATGTACCAATTTTTAGCAAGAAAAATTTAGAAGAGAATATATTCTGTTTTACGATCAAAACATATTATAAGTCTCATTTAGATATTTGTACTTTTTTTAATGCCTACCCACTAATTTCATAGAAGAGACAAGAACTTGATTATTGCTTTTGAACCCTTTAATGTAATATTTCTAGCTACAACCTACAAGAAAGCTTACAAGGATGTACCCGGAAAAAAAAGGGGGTTTATACAGTCAGTACACTCAGATATGATTTTCATCGCCTTTCTGCTAATTTGCTCATGATAATAAAGAAATACGAGGAATGTTTTGGTCATACTGTGTTACAAAACTGCAAATGCGAAAACGACAAAAGTAAAAACCTCTTTCTACTATTGGTATGAGTCACACAATTAGTCAAAAACAAAAAAGAAAAAGAACATAAGAACACCAATTTTTTGTAATAAGTAGGGTAAAATTTTTTGGTTCATAATAGTTATCATCCTCATATATCAATATAATATTTATTGTTAATTTTTTAATTTTACCCTTCATTTTTATTTGTTGAAAGATGTGGCTACTTTCCACTACATAATGATATAGCTCAATTAAAATATTAGAAGTTATGCTTTCCATCACATAATGAAATTTAATAAGGGTATTGTTGTAAACTTATATCATAATTATATATTAATTTTAGGTTTCTTAATTTGTATAAAAATAACCTAATTGACAACTATTATGAACTCGAGAGGGTATAATTATGGATCAAGAGTGGTAATTATGAATAAAACCCTCCCAACTTATCTCAAGAATTTAAATCTCCTATATTATAAGTAAAATTCATCTAGAGTCGCAGTTTAATTTTATTGTAACTGCCCACTTTTGAGATGGATGTGAAGATTCTTTAAATGGTTAAATTTGACAATATTAATGCGATTTTTCAAATCATTCGAAATTTTCTGATCATTGAGCAGTTATATTTGACTTTAGGATCAAACCTATTATGAATAAATGTAAAAGTTATTATATTCGCTCTTGATACGCCACTTTCTTTTTTTAATGGAAAATAAATTCAGTAAGAGATCAAATCATCAGGTAACATATGAAGGAGGAATAGCGGGTGATCTTCCGACCCAACCCCTTGTTCACCTCTTTTAGCTGCAAGTGCTAAGTAGTCTACAATTTTGATTATAGTCTCTATGAGTAAAGCTACATCCGAAACTTCTAAACCAAGAGGCATACATGATATTATCTCTAAGAATTGAGCCATTGTAAGTAATTAAGGTCCTTACCGTTATTCTCAATGTCTTCGACGACTCTTTTTGCATTACCTTCCTAGATTTATATTTTGGGTAAATTGCACATTATATTCTAAAGCTTAAGTCATTATTTCTATTTGAGTAAACATGTATTTTGATCATTAAAAAATTTGTGTAATATCAATTTAGTTTTTGAATTGACATTAAATTAATTTATGAAAACTAATATTTGACATTGCATTAATCTTTGAAAGTTGTTTAATATTAAATAAATTCTTAAAAGTTAAAATATAACATCTTTTGATCCCTAAAAGAAGCATATGATATCAAATAGGCCCTTAAAAACTTCTTTTCTTGATTCCTTAACCACAACCCCTTTTTTATAACTAGAAACTACAAAATAAAAAATAGGGCAAATTATACCAACCTTCTCTGAGAACCAATGATATTACATTTAGATCCTCTTAGATTTCAAGTCAACACCCAACTCTCTTAATTTATTTAATTCCATTACAGTAACCTCCCTTGACCCTAAATTCTAAGTTTTAAAAGCATAAAAGAAAAAAAATGACTATTTTACCTTAATTATTTGTTCAATTTATATTCAATGCCATCTTTCTCTCTCCACTCACCCACATCCAAAAACCCTAAATCCCTAAATCTCACAATAGAATCACTCTCGACACTAAATCCCTAAATTCCTCTCTCTCCTCAAACTACCTATAACAAACCAAACAACATGGCAACTTCATCTCTTTCGAGGCCTTCGCACTCAGAATAAGCCCACAAATCTTCAACATGAAAAATTTATACCTTCCATTGAACTTAAGCCTAACAATAGGGCATTGAAACTTTGCACTGCTTCCTACATCACCAACCCTAAGAATCAAAGAAAGTTGAACCTTGATCATGTCCTTCAAGCCCTTGATGTGCCCAAACTCTTTTGGGAGCTTCTTCAATCCCCAACAAGGCTTCAACCAATACGTCCTTGTTAAAGATGTTTTCAAGCTTGTCGGTGATGTAGGGTTCTCTTAGGGGCCGCATTGGAGAGGTGTAGGTAGAGGTAGAAGAAGATGAGGTTATAGAGGTGTTCGGATTTTTTGGTGTTGGTGGAGGTGGAAGAAAATGATGTTAGGATTTTTTTTTTAAGAGTAAATTTGGAAATTAAAAAAATATGAAGAGAGTCGAGTGTTGACTTGAAATCTAGAACGGTCTAGGTTTAATATCGGCGGACCTTAAAGGAGGTTGGTGTAATTTGCCCTAAAAAGTATATAATCTCAATTAAAGAGCCATATGGAAGCCATAAGTAATATCTATATTTGAATAACCATATGGAAGCCATAAATACAATACAAATAACATTTTTTTTATGAGAAAAAAATATTCATTCATAAACAAGTCTGGTGGCATTTACAATTTGAAAAGGATATATCAAATTCAAATTTAATAAGCAACAATTGCATTTGATATTTCAAACTGACCAACGATCTATGGCTCTACTCCTTGCTCGAATATTATCGATATCCAAGTATTTTTCTTATTGAAAACCAACACAAAAGGTGTTGTATTTTAAGGAATGTATTACGCCTCTATTTAAAATAGATTTAAACATCTATATTATCTATATGACCATCAAATCAGAAATACCCATAATGAGAAATCAAAACACCCCATAAAGAGAAGGACAAATACTCACAAAGGAGACAACAAAAACAAAAATAAAATCAAAGACATAGACACATACCTCTAAAAATGAAAAGAAAAAGAAAATAGTGGAGTTGCCACCAAAAAAGAAATATAGTAATCCCCTCATTAATACTCACAAGAAAAGAATAGAGAGATAAGGGAAAAAAAGGATTAGAACCGACTAAACTAGTGGATCAAATAATTTTTTTTTTTATAACTAGAAACTATGTATAATCTCATTTGGCAATAATGTTGTTCTATGTTTATGTTTTTGTTAAAATTCATTAGTGTTATGAGGCAAGATTGGATGATAATGTAAATCTGAATTTAATTTCAAGAATAAATTAAATTAAGTTAGTTTTAATTTTTATGAAAAGATATTATTAGAGGGTAAAATTATTTTTACCCATGAAAAGTCTCCAGTCTCCGGGACGATATTTGCGTACAAATTCAGAAATCCCATTTATTTGAAAACGATGGTGTATTTGTAAATTTCGACAAAGAAAGGGTCAATTGAAATTTCGAGGTGGCCACATTGTCCTTTTCATTTATTTATTTATTTTTAAGTGAAGCGGTCGCATCGTGAGAGCTCAGAGCTTGAATCTTTGCAGCGAAAACAGAAAAATGCGCGAAGGAAGTTAGGAGTTAGGAAGGTACGTGATCTTTTGTTTTTTCTCGCCAAATTCTCCTTTTTTCCAGCCAAATTTTCTTTTATTATTTTGTTTTAACAATTTTCGTTAATCTTCATTTCTTCACTTATGTAAAAATAACAGCGAGAATAATTCAATTCAATGCAGAATGTTTTGATTCTGATTTATGTGAAGCGAATATCATTTATTCAAATTTTTTTACCAAAAGTTTACTGCATATTAAGACGTTAATAATTCCTCATTTTCCACGTCCAAATAACAATTCCTCATTGTCTGGAGTATACTTAAATACTAATGTTATATAACTAGAAAAACTATATTTTTTTATAAAAATAAAGATAATTATTAAATAGAATAAATTAATATAATTTACTTATCTATTCAAAGATTAATTTATGTCATATCATTTTAGTAAATAAATTCAAAAACTTTATACCATTTTCCATACTTAAAATAATGAAACCAAGTGCATTTATTTATCCTCCAATGAAATTATTTTCTAATTTTTTAATTGAATCTTAACATTATTATGTTTTATATTTTATTTTATAAAATTCTTTTTTTATATACTAAATATTTTTTTCCGTGCCTCTTATTTTAATATCTTTTCTATTTTAATTTGAATGAGAATTAACTAAGGCTGTGAAGACATTCGTTAGAATTGTTTGACTGAATTTGTGTATTTAATTTATTGCTTGTTGTTTTCTCGCCATTTCTTTCTTTCTTTCTTTTTTTTTTTTTTTTTGAGTTTCCGTGTTTTCTTACCAGCGAATGTTGGGAATGTTTTGTAAATCTTCTTCGCTATTTGTCAATATACTAATTTACGAAATTTCTGATGCTAACTCCTGATTAATTTAAATAGTGTGATACTTGTTCTTAAATAAAGTTATGAGTTTGAATCTTCTGAATTGAAAAAATTAGTACTATCTGGAAGAACTTTATCTTTATAATAGATTGACAGACAAATGAGAAACTAATTTTCTAGTATACGGTCAAATACCTAAATGGAAAACTATTCCAACAATGCCTTTTTTTTTTCGCATACACATTAGTCCCAAAATCAAATCTACGACTACATGCTTAATGGACTCGATTCCCCTACTCCAACCAAAACCATGTTGGTAAAGCATTGCTTTTCTCTTATTGCAAGAGAATCTTAGAAATTATTCTTCATAGCACTATCAACAACTTAAGAATGGTTCCTCTCAAAACAATCCATGTGGCCATCTCTTAGGGCTTGATCCTAACCCTATATATATGTGTGTGTGTGTGTTAGATTCAAATTATACCAATATAACTTTAAAATATAATTACATTGCTTATAATCTTTTATAAAATATACTTTTTATCGATACAACCGTTGAATTATAGTTACCCATGATAAAGATCATTTATGCCAAATTTCATTAAAATTGAACATCAATAAAAGTATAATCAAATAACTCTTATTTATGTATATTTTAAACACATATATTGTATTGATTTTGAAGTATATAAAATGTATATCAAATATTTTCGATTAATATTTATAGAGATGATCTATAAGACATAAATTTCTAATTGAACGGTAGATTTTGTAAAGAATTATACCAATAAAAAGTTATTCAATAGTGTAATAATTACTTAAAGTTATATCAGTATAACTTAACTTTAACTCATTTGTGCATCTGCAAAAGCTTCTATATGCTTTTGATGTATTGTATAACTGCAAATGAAAGTGATATGTTAACAGTGACATATTTACATTTATTTGGCAAAGACAACTCTATCACGACATTGAAAAAAAGATCATAAACTTTATCATAAAGATGTACTATTGGCATCTTGTATTCAACACATACTAGATTAAAACTTCCGAAGACAAATGAACGGCAGAGAAAGTAAGGAAATAATTTCACATATTCAATTCATCATCAAATAATTGGATGTAATTGCATGAGTAACAAGGAAATCCAAAGGAATCCGGGGAACTTATTTTATTAAAAGGAACAAAGAGTGGGAAAGATATAGACTCCAGAGGGAGGATACATTTTCAGTGTCATATGATCTATTCCGTAAGGTGAAGGCTGAGTATAGTCACAGCAATTTGTCAAAGTTTCATGTTACACACATATATATATATATATTAAAAGGTTGACTATAAGTGTGACTAATTATACTTAAATTCAGTTGAAAGCATACAGTGATATGAATACTATTTTAAAGTACGAATTGTATGTTAAATTTAACTTGTCAAACACTGAAGTAGAGTATCTTGAATTTTAACAATATCATAATCCTAGTTTATTATCAATCGGTGAGTTTTAAAAGGGAATCTATATTCTGATGACCATATCATCAACATAGCAAAATAGTTGTATTAGCAAAGAGACAAAAAACACAATTTGCAAAAAGGATGAAACAGAACTGAGCAGATTGAGCAACATCAGCAAAAATGACATCTACCATACCAACCCGAATTCAATACGGCTTCTCGGAGAATAATTAAACTGCATATGCTAGTCCACTCTATATTCTATAACACAGAAAATATTCAGAAATAAAATTACATTCCATCAATATCAAGTTAAGATTATTACCATAAGCTTGAAAAAAGTATCTACTCTTTCCTTTTTAAATTCCCATCAGGAATGGAACTGCTTTACTGGACCAACAATGTCTGAAGTATTAGATACCGAGATTCCTGATGTAGCTCCCTCGTCCCTAGCACAGAACAGTGGTCCAGATGCCTTTCGGTGCAGAACTGAGGTTCTACAGCACACTTCTAAAAAACTAGTTTTATAGGTTTGGTTTGATTCAGTTTAAACAGTTTCTTCACCCACCCCACCAAAGACATAAAAGGTTTTTCTGTTTGAGCAAACAATCACTAAATTGATCTATCAGTTTTCTTCTATATGTGGCTATAATGTGCGTGGAAATACAGCTCTTGACCAACATGAGAATGACTAATTCCCCTCCCAACTATGCATCGTATCAATATTTAGCAATTTATCAACTTGATACAAACAAACATAACATTGATATTGACTGAAAGTAGAAGCAATCATCAGTAGATATAGTGTTGGCAAGAGTTAGAATCATTTAAACATTATGCAAGCCAGTCTATTATACACTATTATATGTCTTACAAAACCACCAAAACCAGCAGCTACACATGTAAGAAGTAAAAACTAATTAAAAGGCAGACAAGTAGATAAGTCTATACATATCATTCAAATAAAAGTTCACAAATTGTAGAGCTCCTTGGAACCCTGGATAAACTCTTTTAAGACTTGAAACTTTGCTTCTGTATTTAAGAAGGTGGTACTGCATACAGTCATTGTCCGTAAAACTCTTGCATTCTGCATAATATATCTTGCAAATTGAAGATCGGCATCAGCACCTCGGAAATTTCCAAGAGAACACGCTCTGAGGTGAGACGAAAGGCATTCGGGAACAGATTGAGGGTAAGGCTGATTGTTAGAATCCAATCCGCTCCGATCCGAAGCATCCTGCCAACAATTCATATAAAATAAAAGATAAAAATAACTTTTGAAAGGAGATAAAAATGAAAGAAAAGCATCCTTAAACTCCACAAACCTCATTAATGACAAGAATTTGAAGCATGGGGCAACGCTTGAGAAGTCCTACTAACAAATACCATTTAAAAGAGAACACAGAAAGCTCCACGTGAATTAGATTGTCAAAAGTGACTGCAGGATGAGTGAAATTTCCCTGCACCAGTAACAAAGACAGGGATCACAATGTCGATGAAATTCTCTACAAAAAATAATCTAAAATTGATAATGCTATCAGACTAATTCATTTTAATTTTATTTTTTTTCTGCTTTTTCTATGGATTCATACCACTTTCATACGCAGAAACTCAACATTACGAAATTTACTAATCGGAGTCAAAATAGAAGAAATATCTGCTCTGACCAACTTGGGAAATCTTTTAAACCCTGTAACAAAAGGTGGGTCACCACGCCAAAGCCTTAGAGATTTTATCTGCAACTCCTCGAGAACTGGGCAGCATGAGAGAAGCATCTCAAGATACTGATGTTTTACGAAATGAACCTCGTTCAGATGTAAAATTTTGAGCACGGGTAAGCAAAAAGTCGAAATATCATCCACTGTTAATCCTTCCAAATTCAGAACCACAAGGCTTGCACAGGTGAGAATGCCGGAAGGCAATTTGATATGAGTGTGAGATGGCAGTGAGAGAGCTCAACGGTCTCAACTCCATGTCATATTGCAGCATCAACCCACAATTTGATATCACAAGGGTCACATAAAAGAGGGGACACACATTTGAGGCGGAAGTTTAGGATGGGTTGCGTCACATGGCGAGAGAGTATATCCGCGTAAGCGAGACGAACAAAGCGAAGACGGGACTTGTTGGTTTGTGCGTAGCCTTCGTCGTCGAGGTCGACAGTGGGGACTGAGAGCCAGAGAGGGCTCCACCTCTTCGAGATAACGCTTGTGGCAACGACCATCTTGGTTGGCATAAAAGAGAGAATGTGACAAAGAGCAGCATCAGGCAATGTACTAATCCTATCAACTCCCGACATTGCTGCGGCCAAGGAACAGTATAGTGAAGAGAAAATAAAAAAAAAAACAGTTATTTAAAGGAGGATTTCTGTAGAGTTTAGTTTGCAAGTGAAAGGGAAATGAAATTTGGATCTGGAAAATGGGTGTCTATAGACATTTTTAAAGATAAAAAAAAAAAAAAGGAGAGGAGTGAAAAGAGAAAAAAGAAAAAGAAAAAAAATAAAGATAATGGAATCTACACTTTTTTATCTCTTAGTGTTGGATGTCTTATAATATGCAAATGAATACATTCGGGAACAGATTGACGGTAAGGCCGATTTTTGAAATCCAATCCACTCTGACCCAAAGCATCGTGCGAACAATTCATATAAAATGAAATATAAGACAAAAATAGCTTTCAAAAAAATAAAATAAATAATAATAATTAAAAAAAATTATTCCACAAACCTCATTATTAATGACGAGAATTTGAAGCATGGGACGACACTTGAGCAGTCCTACTAACAAATACCATTTACAAGAGAACACAGAAAGTTCCATATGAATTAGATTGTGAAAAGTGAGAGCACGATGAGTGACATTTACCTGCACCAGTAACATAAAGAATCAGAAATGTGGATGAAGTTCCCTACAAAAAAATAATCTAAAATTGATAATGCTACCAAACTAATTCGTTTATTCTTTTTCTGCTTTTTGGGTGGATTCATACCACTTCCGTACGCAGAATCTCAACATTAGGAAATTTGCTAATTGGAATCCAAATAGAAGAAATATCTGCTCTGACCAACTTGGGAAGGCCTTTAAACCCTGACAGCACATAACGTGGGTCTCCAAGCCAAGGCTTTAGAAATTTTATTCGCAAATCCTCAAGAACTGGGCAGCATGAGAGAAGCATCTCAAGATATTGACGTTTTACAAAATGAACCCAATGCTGATGTAAAATTTTGAGCACAGGTAACGAAACTGTTGAAATATCGTCAACGGCTAATCCTTTCAACTTCAAAACCACAAGGCTTGAAGAGGTGAGAATGACAGGGGGCAACTTGACGGTACATGGCAGTGAGAACTCAATGGTCTCAACTTTGCGTTGTATTGCAGCGCTAACCCACGATTTTAGATCACAAGGGGCGCAGAAAGAAGAGGACATACATTTGAGGCGGAAGGTTAGGAGGGGTTGCGTCACATCCCGAGAGAGCATAACGGCATAAGCGAGACGAACAAAGCGAAAATAGGACTCTTTGGTATCCACACAGTCTGAGTCGTCCAGGTCCACAGCGGGGACAGAAAGCCAGAGAGGTCTCCACCTCTTCGAGAGAACGCTGGTGGCAACGACCATCTTAGTTGGCATAAAAGAGAGGATGTGACAAAGAACGGCATCAGGTAATGTACTAATCCTATCAACCCCTGACATTGCTGTCGCTAAGGAACAGTATAGTGAAGCGGAAGATGAAAAATGAAAAAACTCTAAAGAGTTTTTCAAAGGATGCGATTTTGAAAGGAGGAGTTCTGTAGAGTTTAGTTTGCAAGTGAAAAAGATGAGGTCTGTCGATGGTGGGAGGGTGAAAGCGCTTACTGGTTATTTTGGTATAAAATAATACTTCTGCGATCTTCAAAGAAGGAGGGTTTACTTTGGAAGGGAGGTGAGCTCCGAGTCAGTGGCGAGCAGGCTGAAGGGTTTTATCTACTAGCCGAGTTATTCGGGTTATTTACCTTTTTTTTAAAAAAAAATAATCAGTGCCCTAAAATAAAAAGTCTTTTCTAGAGACATGGTACGTTTGGGTAAATATTAAAAAAGAAGAAGCTTTTTTCTCTAAATTTTTTTAATAGAAATTTATTTTTTAAAGCAGTTATTTTGTATTTGGATATATTATTTAAGAAGTATTTTTAATTAAAAATATTTATAAATCCGTTTTGTTAAAAAAAACAAAAATACTTCTTATAATCAAATTATAAAAAAAGATATTCAAAAAAATGAAAGAAAACTAAGGTTTAGTGTAGAATAAAAAAAATAGATATGTATTGTAGTTTTAAATAAAGGTAAAATATATTTTTGGAAGATAATTTTATTAAAAGATGAGAGATCTATTGATGCCGATATAAGATTTCACAACTTTTTATATAATATAATTCTTAACAATCCAACCATTAAATAATAACTATTATATAACATATAGATCATTTGTACCAAATTTTTCTAAAAAATTGGATATCACTAAAAATATGATCAAATAGTTCCATTTTATATATATTTAAGAAATATTTATTATGTTGATTTAAATATATATGAAAAGTGTGTCAAAGAATTTCAGATTAATGTAAAATTTTATAAATATAATCTATAACATATATATGAACTCAATCCAACAGTTAGTTTTGTAAAAAGTTTTTTTAATAAAAATTTATTCAATGATATAAGATATAAATTTAACTTACACCATTGTAAGTTAATCCTCTCTCGATTATCATATGTATGACTTTTGAGGTAACAAATATGAGAGTCAATTATTTCTGTTAATATGTGAATACATAATTAGAAGATAATGTAAAAGTTTTTTTACATCGATAGTGTATTAAAATTATTCTCTTTTAATATATTCAATGTATTAAAAACTTGAAATTTTTACTTTTCAACTTAAAGTTTTCTATTCTTAATTTTTTAAGGTTTTGTTAACTAGTGCCATTTGGTTAAGGAATTAAAAAAAAGTTTTGAGCCTTTTAATGTATTCTTTTTTATTTTTTTATTTTTTAGAATATCCCCTCACCTAATAAATAAAAGACTAATCTCTCAGGGTATAATTAGGCACCTAAGCCCCTTCTAACGATATTTTTTCTATACACAAATTCCGGTAGCTAACTTAAGACCCTGTATTTAAGGGACCCGAATCCCTTCCACTCGGATCGATACTTTGTCAGTACTTTTAATGTATTCTATGCATTGAAAACTTAAACATTTTACTCTTTCAATAAAAAAAATTCTTTTTTGATTCTTTAACTAGTGTTGTAGTGCCCTTAGAACTTGATTAAATAAACTCGTTTTCTAATTAGTGTTTTAGGGCACTCATTAACAAAGTAAAAAAATTTGGTGGATCAATTGTACAAAACTTTTCTTAGTAGCTAAATAGCTATAATAGGCTTTTTTTTTTTATCAAATTGTCACTATTACCGAAACTATTTACCAATATACTACACTTTCGAGGCCTCTATAGACTGCTTTCTGGCTACCAATGAGGCATGCTCAGTGGCAAATACAAACCACCACAAGATGTCACTAAATTGGCCAAAAAAATTGGAGTTCTGCAACTGGGTCTCTAAATTGGTGGCAAAGTTTCAAACTTTTTGTTTTGTAGTAGGAGATAGATTTGGCACTTGACCCAGTACTAGACACAAAATTTTCTCTTCAACAAATCTTCTCTTCAATCCCATGAAAGAAAAAATATAATTTTTTTACTCAGATTGAATCAAAGCTAAAAACTTTGTTGTGGAAAAACAAACATGTCCTTTATGGGAAAGGTTAGAAAAGAGAGCATGTGCTTGGTAGCATGAGATGGAGGCTGACGGAAAGGAAGAAGCTCAAAATGCTCAACAAAAGCTCCAAAAATGCAACAACTCATCAATAGAGGTTCATGTTTTACTTTTGTGTTTGCAAGCATTATTGCCTTCATTATGGTCCCAATCCAAACCCCCCATGCAAGTCAGCTTCACAAAACTATTGGTTTGACATATTATCACTTTAAATGAAAACCAAATTTTGTGCTCATGTGATGGACAAGTGACTATATATATTTTTTAAATATTAATGATTATTAAATTTATATTCATATTCAATAACTAACAAAACATTAGATGTATGAAGTAAATCTATATATCTACAACAAATTAGCATAATTTTAATATCATAAAAATAAAATGAAAAGCTGCAATCAGAGTATGTCTATAAGAAGAAACTTTAGTATGCATATTTAAAAATCTAGAAAAGATGTAAGAGCATAATCCTTGTTCCATCTAATGGGCATGGAAAACAATAGTGGCAACTTTGAAATCAAAAATTCTAATTTCCACAAGGTGAGGCCATGTGTTCCACTATATGTGATCTATTGCCACATAGGAATCAAAAGTGCAACACTGAAATTGGAAATCGGAAACTATGAAATTAGAAGTTCCGATTTCAGCAAGGAGAGGTCACTTGTTTTGCTACATGTGCTCTATTGCCACATGGGAGCAACAGTGCAATACTAAAATAAAAAATCAAAAGAAATTTCAATTTCCACATTCCACTGCATGTGCTCTACTACCAAATGTGGATGAAAATTGCAACACCTAAATGGAAAATCGAAAACTATAAATAATGAAATTATGATTTCTATAGGGAGAGGCCACATGTTCCGCTGCATGTGCTTTGCTGTCGCACGGCAATCAAAAGAGCAACATCGAAATAGGAAATTGGAAATTATGAAATTAAAAATTCTGATTTTCGCAAGAAGAGGCCACGTGTTTTGCTGCATGTGCTCTACTATCGTATAGAGAGCAACAATGCAACACTACAATAGGAAATCGGAAGTAATTCCACTTTCCGCATTCTGTTGTATGTGCTCTACTGCTGCATGGAGATCAATAGTGCACCACTTGAATTGGAAAATATGAAGGACTAAAATTCCTGATGTAGCTTTCATGAATAGAACATATAATCCATGTGCCTTCTGGTGTGTCTTTTAGTGCAGAACAAAACACTTCCACAAAACTAGTTTTTCTTAGGTTTCATTTGGTTTAATTAAGTACAAACAATTTTTTGCGCACCAAATGAAAGAGATAAAAGGTTTCAATTTGAGTAAACAATTACTTGATTGATCTATCAATTCTCTACTGTATGTGGCTTGATGTGCGCCGAAATACATACAGCCATATAGGTCTTGACCAACATGAGAATGACTAATTCCCCTCCCAAGTATGCATCATATCAATATTTAGCAATTTATCAAATTGATACAAACAAACATAACATTGATATTGACTAAAACTAGACGTAATCATCAATAGATATAGGGTTGGCAAGAGTTAGAATCATTTAAACATTATGCAAATTAGCCTATTAAACATTACCTATATGTCTTACAAAACCACCGAAACGAGCAACTACATACGTGAGAAGTAAAAAGTAAAAACTAATTAAAAGGTAGACAAGTAGAAAAGTCTATACATATCATTCAAATAAAAGTTCACAAATTGTAGAGCTCCTCGAAACCTTGGATAAATTCTTTAACATTTGAAACTTCGCTTCTGTATTTAAGGAGGTGTTACTGTGTATAGTCATTGTCCGTAAAACTCTTGCATTCTGCAAAATATATCTTGCAAATTGAAGATCGACATCAATACCTCGGAAATTTCTAAGAGAACACGCTGTGAGGTCCGACGAAATGCATTCGGGAACAGATTGAGGGTAAGGTTGATTGTTAGAATCCAATCCACCTTGATCCGAACCATCCTGCCAACAATTCATATGAAATAAAGGATGAAACAATAAACTAGTGGCAGAGTTGTAATATCCTTCCGAAATACAGTACTATGCTTAAGTCATAGTACTATACTCAGAAGTTGTTACTGTTACCTGAGCGAACCTTTTCTAACAGCAACTTTAGCCGTCTTCGAAACTTTTCGAGCTATATGGAGATAACACGGAAATAGGAGTGAGAATTTTAAATTCTCAGTAGGATTCTCTAAACTATCACACATAATATCATTGTTATTATCTCTAGCTGCTTCAATTTATTATGAAGAAGGTGATCATACCAAATAAATTGTTCAGTTTTATAGTTTGAAAATATATTGTTTGAAGCAGAGTTCCTTTAATTCATACACTTAATATACAAGAGTTATTATAAAATCAATTTACAATTCATAACTTAAATAATAGTTGCAGTATATTCAAATATAATAATTCCAATATTATGAAGAAATAGAACAGATCATGCATATGCAATTACATTCACTTGAGTTCATGCAAAATGCACTTGTGTTCTTTAACTTTCTTTGACTTCTTTCCTTGGCATATCTAGGCGTTATGTATCATCATCCCTAGGTTGCTTGCATATGTTTTAATCTTTAGTCTTTACTGTCCTAGGATAGTCTGATCTAGGAGTGAGCTCAACTCGTGACCGTCATCATACAGTACTGACCCACAAGGAGACCCATGTGCCTTTAGGTCAGAGGGACTCAATTGGCCATCTGTCTCCAACATAGAGAAACCCAAAAGTTTTAACTGCCTTCACAGAAAGGGACCCAAGGTACAATTGCCTCCAAATAAAGGGTCCCATATCTTTATCTTTTAACTGCCTTCACTTAGAGGGACCCAAATAACTGCCCCAAAGTGAAGGGATATCATATATTCTGCCTTCATTCATATGCAAATATACATGCGCTCATAAGAATAATTCATGATCATATCCCCATAACATGTTCATAATTACATAGCTGTTCATATCATAAATTTCTCGTAAAATAAACACTCATGATTTCATAGACCTTTGCCGAAAATTCGGCAGCATGACAGATCGAGTCCGCTTCCATGTGAATAGTGCCAGTACTCAGATAATCAATTATTCAGAAAAATCACAAAATTTCATTCACATAGAAATATCAATGTCATAGAAATAATAGTTGCACTTGGATTTTGTTGCTACCTATGTACCTTCACTCTACTCGATTTTTGTAAAGTGAGCCATAATTTCTAGTTAATTCATTTGGACCTAAGTTTTGGATATGTTGGAGTGTTGTGTGTCTATTTTTTAACGTCTTTGGGCCAATTTAATTTTGATAAGTGTAGCTCAAGTTATTAGGGTTCTATCTTGACCTGCTTTGTAGCTGGCCAAAATTACACACTTAAAAGTAAAAATTCACTAAAAATTGGAAACTAGTTGAAATCATATGAAATTTGTATCATATTAAAGTAATAGGACAAGCTTTTATTTACAATAATTTCCATTTTATTTGCTTGAGTAAAGCTTGAGTTATAATTAAGCTCCGAAATTTGACCTTCTAGACTGCCCTATTTTAGCCCAATTTGGACTCAGGGCAACTTCCTCGAATTACTAGGAGCAATTAGGATCAAATCTAACTCTAAAATTTTTATAAGACTTTTATCTATTAGCTTTCTAATAAAATTGGTTTCACTCAATTTGAAGGAGTATAGGGCAAGTTATGCCTCTCGAATTTCAGTCTGCTCAAAATCGGGGTCAAAAGTCTAGGATAAATTTCAAAAATTCGTATCTCACTCAATACTAATCCAATGGCCTTATAATTTATATGGTTGGAAAGCCGTAGATGTCTAGTTTCATATAAAAATAGTTTCATTATACTTAAATAACTGTAAACAGAGCCGTACACTCTGTCATATATATTACCGTAGGATTTTTCACCTAGATAGTATCCTGATTCTTCAGTTCTTCTAGTTTTCTCCTTCTAACTTCAATTCTACCTCAAGATTTCATGATCATCCAACTATAAACTATCAAATACATCAATATATCACCAAATGAATAAAGCAAAGTAGAATTTCAAATAACCACAATCCATAGAAATCAAGAATAAAAGTTGAATCCTACCTCTAGATTGAAAGATAGCTTGACTAGATGAAGAGTTTTGACATTGAAGGTGCTTGGAACTTAAAAATAGAAGAGAAATGAAGTGAAAAGGAAGGAATATGAGAGGGAATGATGGGAGGTCTGCAAGGGAGAGAGGAAGGCCGAAATTTTGAAGGAAGTAAGAAAGGATTATATGAATTTGATATAGAGGTAGTGGGTGAAAGAAGTGGTTCTAATTGGTGGAGAGATCAAGTGGCTCATAAGTGAGCCAACCATGCTCACTCTTTGTGGCATGGGTGGCGCTACTTTGATGAGGGAGGTGGCTAAATTCTAGCCACTTGAAGTAGGGTTTAGTAGGTTAAATTTGGTTGGTTTGGGTTTTGACAGTTGAAAATATCGAAATTCTATCGATTTCCTTCAAATCGATAAAACGGTTTTGAAGAATTTTGTGAGATCTTATATGTTTCTATTCTAATTATTTCTAATCCTAATATCTCTAACTAACACTTAATTAACTCCTAATTAACCTCTAATTAGTTTCTAACTAACCTTACTTATGTTAACAAATCGAATAAATCAATTAACAACACAAATTGAGACATTTTAAAAATTTTCAGATGTTACAAGAGTCCTCTTTTCTAACGTGAAAAGGACATATCCCTGCTTAAGGACCCTGGCGCCACTTTTTAGGGTGGCTGGCTATCAGGTTACTCAAGCTATCTATGGTATATGGTGCATAGGAAGGCTAGGCCACTGAAAGTTCCCCTTTTTGGATATAAACCTAGTATTGCATCACCTTGGTTTTGACACTTGACATGGGACAGGTCTGGAAGGCATATCACGGCATGAAGCTTTGGCTAACGTCACTATTGGGCTGAAGTAGTGTCTCTTCTCAGAGATTTCATCTCCTAGGACAGAACAATATCTCAAAATCCTTCCAATCCACAGCACAAATAGTTCCCAAGGGGGGAACATAGTCATTTTCTAGGAATTTACTAATTAGGGCATCATCCTAAGCATCCCATATTCCATAAATGATTATGCTCTCCCTTTCAACCCCTTTTATATATTAATTAATCCTTTAATTACATAGATAATTATACTTTAATTTTGATATACATAGAGGTATGAAGTAAATCTATACATCTACAACTAATTAGCATAATTTTAATACCATAAAAATAAAACCAAAAGCTGCAATCAGAGTATGTCTATAATAAAAAATATTAGTATGCATATTTAAAAATTCAGAAAAGATGTAAGAGCATAATCCTTGTTCTATCTGATGTGCATGAAGAACAATAGTGTCAACTCTAAAATTGGAAATTCCAATTTCCAGAAGGAGAGCTATGTGTTCCACTACATGTGCTTTACTACCACATGGGGATCAAAAGTGCAACACCCAAAATTGGAAATCGGAAACTATGAAATCAGAAATTTTGATTTCAATATGGAGAGGCCACTTATTTTGCTACATGTGCTCTACTACCGCATGGGAGCAATAGTGCAAAATTGAAATTGGAAATAGAAGAAATTTCAATTTTCGCATTTTGCTGCGTATGCTTTGCTGCCACATGTAGATGAAAATTACAACACTTAAATCAAAAATTAAGATTTATGCAGGAAGATGCCACATGTTTCGCTGCATGTGCTCTGTTGTTGCATGGGAGCAACAGTGCAACACTAAAATAAAAAATTGGAAGATATTCTGCTTTTCACATTCCACTGCATGTGCTTTGCTACCACATGGTGATCAAAAGTGCAACATCGAAATCAGAGATCGGAAACTATGAAATAAAAAATTTGATTTTTGCAAGAAGAGGTCACATTTCGCTGCATGTGCTTTGCTGTCGTATAGGAAGCAATAGTGCAACTTTGAAATAGAAAATTGGAAGTAATTCCACTTTCCACATTCTGCTGCATGTGCTTTGCAATAGCATGGGGATCAACAGTGTAGCACTTACATTGGAAATTGGAAGAAATTCTGCTTTTCGCATTCCACTACATGTGCTCTGCTGCCGCATAGGGATCAAAATTGCAACACCAAAATTGAAAATTGAAAATTCCAATTTTTGTAGGGAAAGGCCACATGTTTTGCTATATATGCTTTGCTACCGCATTGGGAGCAACAGTGCAACAATGAAATAAAAAATCGGTAGAGATTTCGCTTTTCGCATTTCGCTACATGTGTTCTGCTACCTCATGGTGATCAAAAGTGCAACACCGAAATCGGAAATAGGAAACTATGAAATCAGAAGTTCTGATTTTCGAAGGGAGAGGCCACATGTTCTGCTACATGTGCTCTGTTGCCGCATGAGGAGCAACAGTACACCATTGAAATTGAAAATAAGAAGTAATTCCACTTTCCTTATTCCACTACATGTGCTTTGCTGCCGCATAGAGAGCAACAATACAACACTTAAATCATAAATTGAAAGAAATTTCACTTTCTGCATGGGGAGTAACAATACAATACTGAAATTGGAAATTGGAAGAAACTCCACTTTCCACATTTCGCTTGATGTGCTCTACTGCCGCATGGCAATCAAAAGTGCAATAGTAATAGTAGGAGAGTGAAATGACTATAATGCCATGGATGAGAAAATGTGGTGATAAAACTTCCATGTGGTCTACAGGAAAAAGAAATAGTAAAACACAACATAAAACATGGCAGGAAAATGACTGTAATACCATGGAAATGAGCCAGAAAATGATGTGTGCTAGCACTTTCTTTTTATAATAAAAGATAACACAAAATCATTGGCTCAGAGATTAGAATTGTATATTAAAAGCTGGAAGCTAGAGTGGCAGGGCAAGTGACAAAAAGTAACGCCTAAAAGGGTGAAAATATTTTTGTCTTTTATTTTTATAATTTAGAATCCCACACCGTATCTATACCCATCGAATTGAGGGCTGTACTGAAGTAGAGTATCTTGAATTTTAACAGTATCATAATTCTAGTTTATTACCAATCGGAAAGTTTTAAAAGGGAATCTATATTCCGATGACCATATCATCAACACAGCAAAATAGTTGTATTAGCAAATAGACAAAAACACAATTTTGCAAATAGGAAGAAACAGAACTGAGCAGGTTGAGCAACATCGGCAAAATTGACATCTACCATACCAACCCGAATTCAGTACCACTCTTCGGAGAAAATCCAACTGCATATGCTAGTCCAGTCTTTAACAAAGAAAATATTTAGAAATAAAATTACATTCCATCAAGTTAAGATATTACTATAAGTTTCAAAAATGTATCCAATCTTTTTCCTTTTTAAATTCCCATCAGGAATGAAACCGCTTTACTGGTCCAACAATGTGAAATATGCAAGACTAAAATTCCTAATGTAGCTCTCAAGTATAGAACATGTGGTCCAGGTGCCTTCTGGCGTGCCTTTTGGTGCTTTCGCCCACCACACGAAAGACATAAAAGGTTTCTATTTGAGCAAACAATCACTCGATTAATCTAACAGTTCTGTACTATATGTGGCTAAGATGTGCGTGGAAATACATACAGGTCTTGAGTCTTGACCAACATGAGAATGACAAATTCCGCTCCCAAATTTGCATCATATCAATATTTAGCAATTTATCAAATTGATACAAACAAACATAACATTGATATTCGCTGAAACCAGACGCAATCATCAGTAGATATAGGGTTGGCAAGAGTTAGAATCATTTAAACATTATGTAAACCAGTCCATTATACACTATCTATATGTCTTACAAAACCACCAAAACCAGCAGCTACATATGTGAGAAGTAAAAAGTAAAAACTAATTAAAAGGCAGACAAGTAGAAAAGTCTATACATATCATTCAAATAAAAGTTCACAAATTGTAGAGCTCCTCGGAACCTTGGATAAATTCTTTAACATTTGAAACTTTGCTTCTGTATTTAAGGAGGTGTTACTGCGTATAGTCATTGTCCGTAAAACTCTTGCATTCTGCATTATATATCTTGCAAATCGAAGATCGGCATCAATACCTCGGAAATTTCTAAGAGAACACGCTGTGAGGTTCGACGAAAGGCATTCGGGAACAGATTGAGGGTAAGGCTGATTGTTGGAATCCAATCCACCCCGATCCGAACCATCCTGCAAACAATTCATATGAAATAAAAGATGAAAATTAACTTCTAAAAAATTAATAATAATAATAATAATTGGGAAAAGAAAGAAAAAAAAAAAAAAAAAAAAAAAGCATCACTCCACAAACCTTATTATTAATGACAAGAATTTGAAGCATGGGGCAACACTTGAGCAGTCCTACTAACAAATACCATGCACGACAGAACACAGAAAGCTCCATATGAGTTAGATTGTGAAAAGTGAGAGCAGGATAAGGGAAGTCTACCTGCACTAGTAACATCGACAAGAATCAGAAATGCTACCAAACTGATTCGTTTATTTTTTTTTTCTGCTTCTTGGATGGATTCATACCACTTCCGTGCGCAGAAACTCAACATTAGGAAATTTGCTAATCGGAATCCAAGCGGAAGAAATATCTGCTCTGACCAACTTTGGAAAGATTTTAAACCCTGACAGTACATAAGGTGGGTCACCGAGCCAAGGCTTTAGAGATTTCATTTGCAAATCCTCAAGAACCGGGCAGCGTGAGAGAAGCATCTCAAGATATAGACGTTTTACAAAATGAACACAATCCAGATGTAAAATTTTGAGCACGGGTAAACAAACGGTCGGAATATCATCTATCGTTAATGCTCTCAACTTCAATCCCCTCAACTTCAGAACCACAAGGCTTGCGCAGGTTAGAATGCCAGAAGGCAACTTGATGTGAGATGGCAGTGAGAGCTCAATGGTCTCAACTTTACGCTGTATTGCAGATTTAACCCATAATTTAATATCACAATGGTCATAGAAAAAAGAGGACTCGCATCTGAGGCGGAAGTTTAGGATGGGCTGAGTCGCATCGCGAAAGAGTAGAACCGCATAAGCGAGACGAACAAAGCGAGGATGGGACTCCTTGGTTTGCATGTAACCTTTGTCGTCGAGGTCGACGGTGGTGACTGAGAGCCACAGAGGCCTCCACCGCTTCGAGACAAGGCTTGTGGCAACAGCCATCTTAGTTGGCATAAAAGATAGGATGTGACAAAGAACAGCATCAGGTAATGTACTAATCCTATCAACCCCTGACATTGTAGTTAAGAGAAAAAACCGAGAAAAAAAAAAATCTCTGCGTTTCTAAAAGGATTTGGAAGTGAAAAGGCGAGGTACGTCAATGGCGGGAGGGAGGAAAGGGTTTTATATACTGGCTATCTGGGTGTAAAATTAATGCTCCTGCGATTTTTGAAAGGAGTTTTATCTGTAGGGTTTGGAATGATTAAAATTAGGATTTGATTTAATTTGAAATAATTTAAATTGATTTGTTTTTTAAGTTAAATTTTAATCTTAGAATGATTATGTAAAATAGAATTTAAATTGATTTAAAAATCTATTTTTATGTTTAAAATTTGAAATTATTAAAAATATAATTGATTTTATTTGTACTTAAATTTTGAAATTAAATCATTTCTTATTAAATCCTTTCAATTTTAATAAGATTTCAAATATGAAGCAACTAAATCCGCGAAATTAGACAAATAAAATTATTTCTTATTTTCAAAAAATTCAAATACAAAATTTGATTTATAAATTAAATCAACTTCTATTTTTTACCATTAAAAACACATTCATAGAGTTTACTTTCGAAGGGAGGTGAGGTCTATTAGTGGCAGGAAGGTGGAAGGGTTTAGGGTTAGGGCAGGCAGGTGAAACAGTTTTATATACAAGTCACTTGGGTAATTACTTGTTTATATATAAAAAAAGTTTTCTTAATCAATGCCCTAAAAAAAAGTCTTTTTCAAGGGGTATTAGTTAAGAAATTAAGTTTGTGTTTGAAAAAGTTATAAGATTAATTATATGTTTGGAAAAAAATCATAAGATTAAAATTATTTCAATAATCATTTAGTATATAATTAATTATGTAAGAATTAATTTATATTTAGATATTTCAGCTGAAAAATAATTTTAAAATATTCTATTTTATTGAAATTGTATAAAAAATTAATTTTATATAATAAAATTACTAAAACAAATACTAAATAATTATTTAAACTATATAATATTTAATTCTTAAAGTTAATTTGATAAAAATAAAATAATTTTAAAATAGTCAGCTTTTACTTATAAATTTTAAAAAGTTACTTATGCTTAAATCTTTCAAAACAACTTAAAGTATTACATTTTAATTATAATCTACTCAACCCAAATTACCCAAATGAGACAACGGTTAGAAAACAAGATATTTTAGGGGAAAAAAGCTATTTTAGGGAATGACTATTATCACTCCTCTATGTCTATTGCTTTTCATACATTTATTAATTTTTATTTTGTTTCACCAAAATGCCTTATTCTAAAAGGATAGGTCACATTAATTATTTATTAGACATCATAATGCTATAAAAAAATTATTATTATTAATTTAATTATTTAAAAAATTAACTATTTATCCAATTTTCAATTTTTATATAGTTATTAGAAATTACAAGTATTGATAACGAATTTATTTAATATAGTTATTTAAATCTAAGTAATAATTTTTATAATTTTTTGATATAACTAAATGTGCTAGTCCAGTCGATAACAAAGAAAATATTTATAAATAAAAACATTTCATCAACATCAAGTTAAGACATGTAATTTTCGAAAAAAGTATCTACTCTTTTTCCTTTATAAAATTCCTATCAGGAATGAATCCAACAATGTTTGAAATGCGAGACTAAGATTCCTGATGTAGATCCCAACTATAGAACGTGGTCCAGGTGCCTTCTGGTGTGCCTTACGGTGCAGGACAAAGGTTCCACAAAACACTTATACAAAACTGGCATTTTTAGGTTTGGTTTGGTTTCATTCAGTACAAACAATTTTTTTGCCCACCCCATGAAAGACATAAAAGGCTCTTAAGCATGGGCTCATGGGTTTTGCAAAAGGACCCGTATCAGGTACGTTTCAAGTACTGTTACAGGTCCGTTTGGGATATATTTGGATATGCTTCAGTACGTACCCAAAATTTATTTTAAAAAAAAATGGATACGATGAGGTATACTTGGGGTACGGGGAGATACGCTTGGGCACCTCCACCCTTTCTCTCCCACTAACCATCGCCGCTCAACCGCTCCACCAACGGCGGCGGAGCTCCTCAAGTGCTAGAGGCAATAGAGAGAGGGGAACTAATGAGAGAGAGGGAACGTGGAGGAAAGAGGTTCCACAGTGGAGGAGTGATGAAGAAGGGGTGGCGTGAATGGTGGCAAGTTGAGGTGAGAGTGAAAGACGCAAAGAAAGTGAGAGAGCCAAGAGGGAGAGACAAAGGTGAGAATGGCAGTGAGAAGAAAGGAAAAAGCAGGGGAGAGATGTTCATAATGAAGAAGGAGATAAGAGGGGGGTTTAGGGTGCGCAACACCACTTTAGGTGTTGCATGATCCCTCCCTCTTTAATTCTTTTTTTTTTTAAGAAATATTTTAAAAATTTCATTTACATAATTTTTATTTCTCTATTACTATATGTTTAAAGGAGAATATAGAAAATATATATTTTTATTTTATAAAATTTTTATATTTTTAAATATATATTGACATACTCATACCCCAATTTTTACAAAATTTTCGTATTCCATATCCGTATCCATACCCGGTATAGATACTATATCCCTACATGTGCAACATAGATAAAAGGTTTCTATTTCAGTAAACAATTACTTGATTAATCCATCAAGTGTCTTCTATACGTGGCTATTATGTGCATGAAAATACACTGACACGAGAATGACTAATTCCCAATTTACAGCCTCCCACCCAGCTGGCTATGTATCATATCAATATTTAGCAATTTATTAAGTTGATACGAACAAACAAACATGACATTGATCTTGACTGAAATTAGGAGCAATCATCAATAGATATAGCGCTGGCAGGAGCTAGAATCATTTAAGCATAATGCAAACCAATCTATTTTAGCCAGGAGCTAGAATCATCCAAACATTACGCAAACCAATCTACTCTACGCTAAGTATATGTCTTACAAAACCACAAAAACCAGCAGCTAAGTATGTAAGAAGTAGAAACTACTAGATGGGCATGCAAATAGAAAAGTTTATACATATCATTCAAATAAAAGTTCACAACTTGTAGAGCTTCTTGGAAACTGGGATAGATTTTTTAACATTTGGAATTTTGCTTGTATATTTGAGGAGCTGGTACTGCATATCTTCATTGTCCGTAAAACTCTTGCATTCTGCATAATATATCTCGCAAATCGAAGATCGTCATGAATACCTAGGAAATTTGTAAGAGAACACGCTCTGAGATGCGACGAAATGCATTCAGGAACAGATTGAGGGTAATACCTATCTGTCAAATCCAATTTACTCCGTAACGAAGTATTCTGCCAATAAGTCATACAAAATAAAAGATAAAAATAATTTTAAAAAGAAATAAAATAATAATTAAAAAAAAAAAAAAAAAAAAGAAAGATACATCCACAAACCCGATCATCAATGACAAGAATTTGAAGCATGGGGCAATACATGATCAGTTCCACTAACAAACACCAGTCACAACAGGCTACAGAAAGCTCCATGTGAATTAGATTGTGAAAAGTGAGAGCAGGATGAGTGAAGTCTACCTGCACTAGTAACATAGACAAGAATCAGAAATGTCGATGAAATTCCCCACCAAAAATAATCTAAATTGATAATGCTATCAAACTAATTCATTTATTCTTCTTCTGCTTTTTGGCTGGATTCATACCACATCCATGCGCAGAAACTCAACATTAAGAAATTTCTTCAAGGGCAACCAACGAGAAGAAATATCTGCTCTGACCAACTTCGGAAAGCTTAAAAACTCTGACACATAAATTGGCCAAAGCCACATATATTTTATCTGCAAATCCTCGAGAACTGGGCAGCATGAGAGAAGCGTCTCAAGATATTGTTGTTTTCCAAACTTAACCCGATGCAGATGTAAAATTTTGAGCACGGGTACCGAAACGGTCGCAATATCATCCACTGTTAATCCTCTCAACTTCAGAACCACAAGGCTTGTACAGGTGACAACGACAGACGGCAACTTGATGGTGGATGGCAGAGACAGCTCAATGGTCTCAACTTTGCGTTGTATCGCGGCGTTAACCCACAATTGTAGATCGCAAGGGTCACAGAAAAAAGAGGACTCACATTTGAGGCGGAAGTTTAGGACGGGTTGCTTCACATCGCGCGAGAGTAGAACCGCGTAAGCGAGACGAACAAAGCGAAGATGGGACTCCTTGGTTTGCTCATAGCCTTCGTCGTCGAGTTCCACAGTGAGGACTGAGAGCCAGAGAGGTCTCCACCTCTTCGAAAGAACGCTGGTGGCAACCACCATCTTAGTTGGCATAAAAGAGAGAATGCGACAAAGAATAGCATCAGGTAATGCACTAATCCTATCGACTTCTGACATGGCTATTGCCCAGGATCAGTATAGTGAGACCAAAATTGAAAAGAAAAAACAAAACAAAACAAAAAAAAAAAAACAAAAGATGCGATTTTCAAAGGAAGAGTTCTGTAGAGTTTACTTTGCAAGTGAAAAGGTCAGGCCCGTCATGGCGGGATGGTGAAGGGGTTTACTGGTTATTTTTGGTACAAAAAATAATACTTCTCCGACTTTCAAAGCGGGAGGGTTTACTTCGGAAGGGAGGTGAGGCCTGTCAGTGATGGGGAGGTGAAAGGGTCTTATTTAATGGTTACTTGGGTTCCTTACTCGTTAAGAATCGATGCCCTTCAAAAAGAAAGTCTTTTCTTTCTTTTCTAAGAATATTAAGAAATGAGAAAAGAAAATAGAAGAGACCGGAGAAAGAAGAAGCGAAGGAAGGAGTACATAGGTGATAGGTGGGTCGATGCTCCTGTGGAAGAGCGTCTAAAGGTGTCCGGGTCTTCAATGGTGCAAATATCATTTTGATCAAGAAATTAAGAGTAAAAATTTTAAGAAAATTTTAATATAAATTTAATTTTAATATATTATTATATAAAATTAATTTTATATTATTATTTAATTACGACGTATTATAAGTGCATTTATATCAATATTTTTATTGAAAAATAACTTTTTTATAAAACTATTTAATTCAATTTATGCTCAAAAGCTTTTAAAAAAAGAAAGAGGGACTATTTCTTAAATAAGTAGTTTATAAAAAAAGTAATTTTTTATTAAAAAATAGTTAAAACAAATACACCCTATATACATAGCTTTTGAGATAAAAAAATATGAGAGTCAATCATTTTTGTTGATATATCAATATACAATTAGATACTAATATAAAATTGTGCATTAAAATTAATCTTTTTTAATATATTCAAAACATAAAAATTTTACTTTTCAAATAAAAACTTTCTATTCTTAAATTTTTAAAGGTTTTATAACAAGTGCCCTTTGATCAAGGAATTAAAAAAGAGAAAGTTTTGAAGCTTTTAATTTATTCCTTTTTTTTTTGAAAATTTTTTTTGGTATTTCTCAAAGCACTTTCTTACTCAACAACTAAGAGATTAATTTTTTAGAGTATGAATAATTACTTAAGTGGGAATCCCTCTCAATAGTATTTTTTTTTTTCAATACATATCAATCCTACTAGTGAACGTAGAGCCTCATGCTTAAAAGACTTGAGCCATTTCCACTCGGATCAGTATTTTATTGGTGCTTTACTATACATTGAAAACTTAAACATTTTACTCTTTCAATACAAAACTTTTCCTTTTTTAATTCTTTAACTAATGTCCTTAGAATAATTGTTAGATAAACCCATTTTTTAATTAGTGTGTTAGGCCACTCATTAATGAAATAAAAAAATTTCATGTATCAATTCTACTAAACTTTTGTTAGTAGCTACTCCTTTTGGTTTAAAATAATTGTCAATTTAAGTAAAAATCTTTGATTTATGATTTCTCATTTATGTGCATGCATTGTAAAATTTTGGAATTATTAATTTACCTATTAATAATTATAATTATACACTTTATTCTTTAAAATGTACTTTACATTTTGGAGGAGTCAAATTCAAATTATTAAATAAATAGTAGTGTTTTATATTATTTATAGCTTAACATATTAATTTTGCGAGAAAACCCCCCAAGTCAGTCTTTGACAATATTCTTGATGGACACATTGGTCCTTGACCAAAAAATAATTAATCTCATAATTATTGACAATTATAAAAATTAGACACTGTGACCCTTCATTCATATGCAACAATAAAGACTTTGATATGTAAGTAAAATAATGACTAAGACTTTCCTAACTCTATTCCATATGATATCCTCTAAATGTATAGTTTGCATAACTTGAAAGAACCCCTCAAACGCACCATTTTTACCTATCACATTCAATCCTAATTCTTCAAAATGGTATGTTTTGGGAGGGGTTCAAGTTATGCAAACTATGCATTTAGAGGGTGCTACATGAAATATGGTTAGAAAAGTTCTAGTTATTATTTTACCTCTACATGGATTGTGTGTTTAGGAACTTGCTTGAATTCCACAAGGACTCAAGTTCGATTCCTGCTGCTAATATAATGACCCTATTAGTAGACAATTTTGTAAGTCTCCTATAAGTGCTATCTAAGCCTAAGAGCCAATGTCGAATCTATCGAAACTTTTTTGCATTGAAAACAAAGACTTTTTCATCTATTATAAGTGAGTCAGGGACTACAAGTATCCAATTTTCACAATTGTCGGGATCTATGGTGTCCAAGTATTGGAATTTGCAAGGACTATAGAACCAATTATTTTTTTGCAAGAGAGTAATATATCCACTGAAGATATTATCAAAGATTAATTTGAGATTTTACTCTAGTTATGCATATATCATCTTCTATAGTTTACTACTTTTTAAACGTAATAATTAATATCTTAAACTGTAATTAATATAAAACAATATTTTTCTCTTAATGTGAGAGCAGCTCAAAAAATTCTCCATATAGATATCAACAAGGCAAGAATGGTTCCTCTCATAATCCAATTTCACCATCTCTTGGGGCCCCCAACTGTTCCTTAGTTTATACATTTCCCGCTCATAAACTTTTACAGCTGACAGGGTGGAATCTACGCACTTTTATTGTAAAAGACAACATAAAATCAGGTCGATGCCAGTCCAAAAAGTGTCTTACTTGCAAAGTATTCATTATCGCCACTTAATAAGTTTTGCGCTATTAACCCCCCTCTCCCCCTCAAAATAAATAAATAAATAAAGTGTTGTACTATTTACATATACTAATATTAACATTAATTCTTTTTTAAGTCATTGGCATGGTTAAATACCAATTTTTTTGTGCGTCATAGGTTACACGTAATGAAACGGTGCACAATGTAGATGTTTCATGAACAAACCTTGATTAATAGTAGGAAATGACCTTCAACTTTGAGTAAATATCTGACTTTAGAGCTATTACTCTTACCTGCACACAGGAGGAGGAAACATAGCAAAAAGAGCACACTTGGAAAAACAAATATTGCACTAATGAACATGGGGTTTTCCATGTATCTTTGTGGAACTGCAAAAGCTTCCAACTACTTTTGATGTATTACGCAGCCGCTGATGAAAGTGATAAGGTAACGCCGACATATGTTTATTTTGACATTTATTTGGCAAAGATGACTATGTCACGAAGTAAGAAGTTGCTCTAGCTAATATGTTGAAATCAAGAAAGGACAATAGCCGAAAAATAGCTAAACAAGTGCTGCTGCTCCATATAAGAAGAAAGGTAGGTCCTTCATTTATAGTGTGGAACTTGTTTAAATGGCATAAGGTAGTCATGTAGGGCAGGAGTGGGCCAGATGCACTACTAATCTGAACTAGTTTTGTCTTAGCTAGAGTTTGCACTCTAAACCAAGATTAGAGATCTGAATCCGTAAATTTTGGAGGAAGTGCAAGCAACCATGGAGCTAATAAGGACTACCCGTCCTGTAACCTTGGAAGAAAACAGATATTGTCACTACCCTAGCCCTTTGAGGGATGACAAGGTGTTGTCGCTGGACTGTGAGACACCTTTTCGCTTTAGGATTCCATTTAGGCTACTGGGTTTTGTGTTTTCTGATTGTAGGAGAGTGTTTACAGGTCTTGAAGAGTGGGGTTCTGGTGGGGGCTTGTGGGTTCTACTACTGGTTTTTGGTTTCTGTGTGTAGAGCATTTTTTGGGTTTGTGACAATATTCATGTTATGTTGCCTCTGGCTCCAAGGTGAATGGTTTCTTTTTCTAGTGTCCTATTGGAAATATCTCCTCAAGCCCCTTTGGTTATCGTTTGTTAGTTTAGGACCTCAAGTTCCAAGGTATTTCCACGGGTCCAAGCAACAAACTGGTGGCAGAGTCCTCTTTACTGACATAAAAAGGATATATCCCTGCCTAAGGACCCTAACATCACCTTTTAGGGTGGCTGGCTATTAGGTTACTCAAGTTGGCTATAGTATATGGTGCACAGGAAGGCTAGGCTACTAAAAGTTCCCCATTTTGGATATAAACCTAGTACTACATCACCTTGGTTTTGACACTTAACATGGGACAAGTCTAGAGGGCGTCTCATGACGTGAAACTTTGGCTAACTTCACCATTGGGCTGAAGTAGTATCCTTTTTCAAAGATTTCATCTCCTAGGGCAGAATAACATCTCAAAATCCTTCCAATCCATAGCACAAATAGTTCTCAAGAGGGAACATAGTCATTTTCCAGAAATTTACCAATTGGGGTGTCATCTCAAGCACCTCATATTCCATAAATGACTATGTTCTCCCTTTTAATTCTTTTTATATATTAATTAATTCTTTAATTACATAGATAATTATACTTTAATCTTGATATTAAATCTAGGTTACCAACAACTACCTTCCCTCCCAACAAGAAAACAATCCTTTTAACATATTCATTACCTGAAAATAATAATTTCAATCCCAAAATTAATATGTAGTTACAGATGTTCAAATGTATATAAGTGTTGAATCGACGTATTATCTTTACATCAATCCCATGTCGATTTAAGTATTTAAGGGCTTTGTCAACACTTTTTTACTTTTAAATTTTTTAAAAAAAGTTGAACGAAAGGAAATTCATAAAGTTTATCAACACATACTAGATTAAAAATTCTGAAGACAAATCAACAGCAGAGAAAGCAAGGAAAATAATTTTGCATGTTCAATTCATCATCAAATAGTTGGATGTAATGGCATGAATGACAAGAAAATCCAAATCCAGGGAACTTATTTTATTAAAGGAATAAAGAGTGGGAAATATATAGATTCTGGAGAGAGGATACGCTTTCAGTCTCATACGATCTATTCCGTTAGGTGAAGGTTGACTACAGTCACAGCAATTTGTCAAACTTTCATGTTACACATAATATATCAAAAGTTTTGACTATAAGTGTGACTAATTATACTCAAATTTAGTTGAAAGCATACAATGGTATGGATACTATTCTACAGTATCTTTATAAGAGTATCTTAACAATACGTAGGGAATGTATATTCTGACAACCATATCATCAGCATAGCAAGATAACTGTACTAGCAAAGAGACAAACACAATGTCGAATGGAACAATCAAAAGTAGGAGGAAACAGAACTAAGTCAGGTTGAGCCACATCAGCAAAAATGACATCTACTATACCAACCCGAATTCGGCACCACTTCTGGGATAAATTCAACTGCATATGCTTCTCCAGTCTATAACAAGAAATATTTTGAAATAAAATTACATTCCATCAACATCAAGTTAAGATACCATAGTTTCAAAAAAGTATCTAATCTTTTTCCATTTAAGTTCTTTACAACATTGGATATTTTAGGCTTGGATTGGTTTAGTTCAAGCAGCTTTTGCGCCCACCCCACGAAAGACATAAAAGGTTTCTATTTGAGCAAACAATTACTTGATTAATCTATCAATTCTTTTCTATATGTGGCTATGTATGTGTTTGGAAATACAGGTCTCAACCAACATGAGAATGACTAATTCCCCTCCCACTTGGGTGTCTATGCATCATATCAATATTTAGCAATTTATCAAATTAATACAAACAGACATAACATTGATATTGACTGAAATTAGAAGCAATTATTGGTAAATATGGAGTTGGCAAGAGCTAGAATCAATTATCCAAACCAATCTATTCTACACTACGTATATGTCTTACTAAACCACCAATTAAAAGGCAGACAAGTAGAAAAGTCTACACATATCATTCAAATAGAAGTTCACAAATCGTAGAGCTCCTTGGAATCTTTTATAAATTCTTTAAGATTTGAAACTTTGCTTCCGTATTTAAGGAGGCGGTACTGCGTATAGTCATTGTCCTTAAAACTCTTGCATTCTGCATAATATATCTTGCAAATTGAAGATCGTTATCAGCACCTTGGAAATTCAAAAGAGAACACGCCCTAAGGTGCGACGAAATGCATTTAGGAACAGCTTGAGTGTAAAACTGATTTTCGAAATCCAATCCACTCCAATCCGAATAATTCTGCCAACAATTCATATAAAATAGAAGATAAGAATAACTTTAAAAAGAAATAAAATAATAATTAAAAAAACCATCACTCCAGAGACCTCATTATTAATGACAAGAATTTGCAGCATGGGGCAACACTTGAGCAGTTATGCTAACAAACTCCATGCACAATGGAACACAGAAACCTCCATGTGAATTAGATTGTGCAAAGCGAGAGCAGGAGGAGTGAAATGTATCTGCACTAGTTACATAGAGATTTCATTTGGAAATAAATCCTCAAGAACTGGGCAGCATGAGAGAAGCATCACAAGATATTGAAGTTTAAAGAAACAAACCCCATCCAGACGTAAAATTTTGAGCACTGGTAAGCAAACATTCGAGATACCATCCACTGCCAATTCTCTCAACTTCAGAACCACAAGGCTTGTGCAGGTGAGATTGACGGATGGCAACTTCAGAACCACATTGTGAATTGGCAATTGCTCAGCCAAAAATACAATGGTAATAGTAGAGACATAATCACCCATTGAATCATAAAATGCTGCTCGAAGATGCAACAGTTGCAGATCTGGCTTAAAATCAATGGCCCTTGAAAGCTCTATTATTGCTTCGACTTCCTTATGATCATTCATTAACACTAGTAAACAGAGCTTCCATGTCAAAATTTGAAAATATTTGTGCATGCAAAGAGATACATTGCAGTAACAGGTTTTGAAGACTCAGCACCATATCATGATCATATTGCTTTACCAAGATGCTTACAGCAACACAAAAGTGATTCGGCTTGAACCAAAGCCAAATACCAGAAGAAAAAATGCATTCAAAATTGTCCTCTAATGAGTTAGGCCATTAAACAAGGATAAGCTCAAACTCAAAAGATATTTACTCCATAACTGATCACTCCTAATAAGAAAAGAAAACCAAAAATGGACATGTCACCCTACAATAATGTTTAAGTTGATAGGCACATTATGAACAGAGAACCTATTTGATAATATTCCTTCAACATTCAATTCAATGCCTACTCCTCATTTTCGCCTGCAAAACTGTGCAAGATTACCATGTCATCTCCCATAATCTTTTTATGCTGCGTGATGTTTCTAAGACTAAATAATTAATAACACAAGTTCAGATAAGGGGCATGAATGGTAGTTGGTGTTGATGCAGTGTTTAGAGTGGAAACTAAAATAACATATGCTGTCAGCTGAAACACCATAATTGGGGTACATAAGCAAGCGAATAAAGAAAGCTGAAGGATAGAAACACCTTGGTTTTTCATGCAGTTAACTTATAGAGTAAATTAAAGTGAACTAGTATTATTTTAATGAAACTAAAATATCTGTCTAGATGTTGCGGATACAAACTACCATGAAGGAAACTTTTTGGTTAAAAATTAGACTGAAATTCACATTGTGTTTCTCATGGAATTTAAAGAAAAAGGAAAACACAAAAACATCTTTAACAACCCCACAATGCTGTGAAAATCTCATCAATTACAATAGCTTTGCAATAATCAAGAATAGCACAACACCAAGCATCAAAATTGAAACTAGAAAAAATCAAACAACACTAAGAACACATGAAATTGGACTCAAACAAGATCACCACAAGCAAGAAACTAGCAGAAACTCAGCAGTGAATTGACACACAGCTTCATCCATCATCAATGTCTAAACTAGGAGCTAAATTTGCATATGTGAAGCTAGATGTGAGAAGATTACCTGATAAATGTGGAACCTCTTGGTCTCAAATATCTAAAGTTCCTATAAATCACAACCACATTGGAGTTATTAGACTATCAATTGTCTGAAACTGAAACTGAAAAGCTCTCATAACATAAGAAAGAAATTAAAAATAATACATATGAAGTGAAGAGAAGAGACTCGAATCGAAAAAGAGGAAAGGGCATGACACCGATTCATTCCCTCATCCATTCCCATTCCAATTTTCCAACCAATCCTCTCAGCCTCTCATCCCCAATCCCAAACCTCCTTTCTCTGCCCACATAGACAATGTCACAGCTCTCTCTGTGGCTCTCTCAAGCATGAAATGCAACAGGGTACCAGGCCCAGCTGCTTCAATGGCGAGTGCGCGTCATGAATTGAGACAGCTCAAGACATTAGCGACGGTGTGTACACCACGTTCACGGTTCCAACCGCGTTTTGTTCTTAGTTTTGGTTTTGTTTCAGTGATGAAGCTCGCGTAGATGGGAGAGTGGCAAAGCTGTGAAAGCGGGACAGGTAAAGAAAAATAAAAGGATATCCTTATTATTACAAGTTTGCCACTACATTTTCGATGAAAACTTTTTCAACATTTGTGAAAACATTTGGGTGGAAATGCTGAAAACATGAAAATGGCATTTCCAAATTTCCACTAAATTTTGAAAATGTTTTCTCAACATATTTTCAAAAGAATTAAGCCAAACGTATTTTTATCACTGTTTCCTATTTTCAATGAAAATGAAAACGAAAAACGCCCAAACCAAACACAGTCTAAAAATAAAAATGGCAACAGGACGTATTGGGCCGTGTCGTGTCCATATCTGACACGGACACGGCCTGGATCCGAGAAAACCCACGAGACTGCAGTATGGGTGCTTCATAGTTTAAAACCAATGGCCTTTCCACCTCATTATACTTTAAAAGAAAGAAATTCGACGATGCATACAGCACAGGTAATAGGTTGGTCTAGCATAACGGAGAAAATGAAGACATATCATGGGACAAAAGACGAGACAAATTGCCCATAATAGAATTTGATTCCTTGGTTGTCAGTATTTAGCTTTTAAGGGATACTCGTGACTCTAAACTACTTCTATATACTTTCCCAGATAAAACAAAACAATACGAAGCATTAAGATTAAATTATTGTAAGCTGTATCAAAGGCATAGCCTTAGTCGACAATTTTTGCTACAACAGGATTGTAACAGCTATGTTGAACCATGAAACTTCACAACAAATTAAAGCCTTCTAGCTATATCAGACTTCACGCAAGGCATTAATCAACTGGCACTGGCTGCATTTTTTCAGCTTCATCCCGAAGCTCTTGGAATAGGACGGATGAAAGGTATCGTTCCCCGAAACTTGGATGAACAGTCTGAAATTCATGATATTAGTGATTCACACAACATCAGCAACAAAGAGAGAGAGAGAGAGAGAGAGAGAGAGAAGTTTGCCGCCTAAAATCATGGTGGTGCCAAGCATTTTTTTTTTTTTTTAAACAGAATATATGATAATAGAACATTGTGCAGATGAGTGCTTACTGTTAATGCCTGGTGTGAACTAGCTAATGAGGTTGATGACAAATTAGGGTTATGCCTTTAGCTAGATGTTACTCTAATTAAGTTTCAAGGAAAATTGTTCTTACCACAATAAGTTTGCCTTGGTTCTCAGGCATACTAGCCAATCTGAGTGCTGCAACTGTATTAGCTCCAGATGATATCCCTACCTGCAAAAATTTAGAAAAAGATAGTTAGAAAATCTGTTTCCAGTTATTAAAGGATCAGATGTATGTCTTAGACTGAACTCCATGGTTGAATGAACAAAGCTTGAAAATTGTCATGCATTAGTATTTCAGGAAGTCTACAAAAGTGTCATTTGAAGATTACCATGAGTCCTTCCTTCAAGGCCAGCACCCTAGCCATGTTAACTGCATCTTCACTGCTAACCTACCACACAAGTTTCCGATGACAGTTAGGAGAAACATGAAATTTTCAAGCTATACCTCTATATAGAAGAAAGTAACATTTCTACACTTACCTCAAGAACTTTCTCCATTACATCCATATCCAATATGTCTGGTTTGAATCCAACTCCATTGCCAGTTATATGATGTGGGCCTAAGTATAAGTACAACATAATATCAGAGCTTGCAACTTCTGCAGATAGAAGAATGGACTCTTGAACTAGACCATAGTAAATATCTTTATCACTTTAGATCCTTATTTTTAAGTGCTTTTCACATTTATAACTCTGGCCCTTTCTAACTTGTGCAGCTAGAAGCAATGGAGCATTCAAGAAGAAAATATGTACAAAATTATCATATGAAAAAAAGAAGAATATTTAAAGAAAAAAGAGCATGATCTTTACCAGGTTTACCACCGTTCAGCACATTACTTTCAGCTGGCTCCACTCCATATATCTATACAATAGAAAACATATCCAAGGATTTAATGAGCTTATGTAACGGAGCACTGTTCAGTTTGTAATTTGAATTGTGATCTGAAGAAGAACATCACCTTAACATTAGGATTTTTGGATTTAAGATATTGTCCAACCCCAGAGACTGTGCCTCCACTACCTATTCCCATAACAAATATGTCAACTTGTCCATTTGTATCCTCCCATATCTCAGGACCTGTCGTTTCAAAATGCACCTGCTCCCCATTTTTGAAGTCAATTATACAATATAAACTCAGCATTACAAATGCCAAGGATTTCAGAATTATATAGTACTAAATTCAAGGGCAACCAAACATTGCACAAGAATAGTACAAACATAGTTTTTATACAAGTTTTTCTTGGTATAAGATTTCAAACAGAACTAGTAATTAGGATTCAAGTACCTTAGTATTGGCTGGATTTGAAAATTGTTGCAGCATGAAAGCATTTGGTGTTGACTCCAGAAGATCATAAGCCTTCTTTACTGTTCCCCCCATCCCTTTGGTTGGATCAGTGAGGATTAAATCAGCTCCAAATGCTCTCATGGTCACCCTTCTTTCCAAGCTTGTGTAAGAGGGCATGGTCAAAACCATCTTATATCCCTTCATAGCAGCCATAAATGCCATGCTGATACCCATATTGCCTGATGTGGGCTCTATCAGAGTTGTCTACACCATAAATTAAGGTAAATATGAGCATCTACATCTGAATAACTAAGCAAAATTGGTGTCTAAGATCAATTTAACTAACCTTTCCAGGAGATATCAGATTCTTTTTCTCAGCATCTTCAATCATTGCACATGCTGGTCTGTCAAAACACAAGAAAATTGCATATGAATGATGTACATTGTAGAAAAATCTAAAAGATATGAACTGTGTAATGTGAAAAAAGTCAAGTGAATCCAAGCTAGGAAAATGCCACAATGATACCAACAAGCCAATAAATCTGAAAAGTTCTAGGGATAAGAATAACTGGAATTCCCTTGATACACATTGATTTGAATGATAAAAGTTGCTCAAGTTGCAATATACAGCAGCAGATTATACTGTTTCTCTGCTTCCGTGTCTCTGCTTTAATTCTAATAGTAAGAAATTTTTCCCTGCGACTGTGTAGTCATTTAACAGGCAAAAGCATGGAATTCTGAAAGTTGAATCTATTTGCTCCTAGATGACATGCCAAGTTGGAAAAACTACAGTTCCTTCTATTTATTTGAGAAATTATCCTTCAAGGGCAAAAATTAGTCCAAAAAAAATGCAAGTGAAATATGTAGCTAGTACAGCTTTTTGAGGTATTCGTCAAAGGGTAAGTATAGACAGTTGAAATTGCGACCCTCAGTGTTTCTTAGAAGTTTGGTGTTGACATACTTTCTTGCATATTGCTATTAGCTATTTTTCTTTTCTTTTTCTAGCAATGAGATCGTCAAACAAAAGGACAGTTGACTCCGTTATGGATGCTGAAGTTCAATTCCCTAACCCTCCTGCACAAGGAACATGGCAATCTAAGTGGCATTCCAATTCAAGAATATGCGAGGTCATTGCAATTGGTGAAATTCCCTGCCCCCCTCTTCTTTCTTCATGCCTGTAGAACCTTCAAGTTAACTTGTTCTACTTTCCTTTTGGTTTAGATGCTCAGATAGGGAAGTTGTTTTTGGTAACTCAGCGGTGATAGTTTTTAATAAGAAGTGTTTATTGACCAAAAAAAATTCTTATACGGAGGATGAATGAGATCTTATATGATGATATATTGCACAGCCAGCGGCAGAACTTAGATTACTTATTTTGGGAATGTTGGGGTGAGGAGGGGGCAATGAGCATGGGTAAGTACATAAAAGAAAAGATAGTACCAGTTAGAAGGCAGGGTGATAACATATCTTTTACTTCTTGTTTTGATATCTCACAGAAGTTTGGTATTAACTAAGCCACAGAGATTCCTAAGATGGAAAAACTCATCATTTGGCAACAACAAACAAGTTATCCATGGCCCCGGGGGATGTTGCTAAAGTTAGTTGTAGCCACTATATGTTCAAGCTTATGAAATGATCTGAGGATTAGATAAAAGGCTATTCTATCTGATATAAGTTTTGTAAGGACTTGAATTCTGAATAAAACTATTAAGAATGGCATGAGACATGATTAAATTTAAACTAGAAACAAAAAGAAATTCAAATACGATTTGGAACAGACAGGCGTTGACCTGTCTTTGATGCTGGCAGTAGGCTGCATCATCTCTTGCTTGACAGCAATATAAGCCCCACATCCTTCAGTGACTTTGTTAAGATAAACCAGTGGAGTCCTCCCAATAAGCTGAAAAATGAATTTTCATACTTTTAATAAGCAGTTAAGCATTGAATTTGAGTAAGGGGCAGTGCCATATATCCTCCAATGAACAAAATGGACCAAAAATAAAATAAAACAAAAATAAATTTACTTTTCTTTCGAACGTTTTTTCTATGCCAATGCAGTGATTCATCTATATCATATCGGACAAAGCAGAATAGTTTGAAAAACAAAAAAGGTTATAACAAAATTCAAAAAAGAATAATCAAATTATTATGACAATATTTACTTTTTAAGACAGATGTTTCAAACGAACCCAGCAACCAATTTTCTTTTCAAATTTTTGCAGACGATGAAAGGGTCAAGTTGGATAGACAGATGAGGCTACAGTGTACACCTGGCATGACTTGAGCGAACAACACAAAACATGCCGCAGACAGAAACAACACCGTATACCTGGGAAACTTCCTTCTTGATGTTGGTTCCAGGAAGATCCTTTGGCAAATCTCTGATTCTCTGAGCCAAAGAAGGAGAAGAATCAACTATGGTTGCAGTTGAGAACAGCAACTTCCTCATCATGGGGTGGCATGCAACAGCATATGAAGAAGGCCTTTGCTTAAGCAAGCTCCTGAGAGAAGCCATCATCAATGAGTGGTTGATGTGTTGGGTGGCTGAAGTGAAGGTCTCAAGGCCTTTGCAGTGAATTAGACAAGGCTATGTTCCAGTTTTTTCTTGGCACTTATTATATATAGAGTATGCTCTTTGTTCCCACTTGCAGAAGAGTACAAGTAACTATGCTTTGCAAAAGGTGTGACAAGAAATGACCCAATGAATCAGATGGCTGGTTGAATTCAAGGAATGAGGTCACCTTTGACACGAATTTCAACAGCCATCCACAGTGCATATATTGGATCCTAATATTGCAGCTATATAAATAAAGGATTATTGTTGTGGCCTTTTCATATGCCCAGCCTAGCTCAGTTTACAGTACTGATTTCATATTGTTTAATCTCATGTGTACGTTTAGTTTTGAACTTTTTAAAATTGTAGGCTGTAGGGATTATATTGAGTATAAAATGTTTTATATTATTAATGTAAAATATTTTATATTATTAATTAATTATAAAATATGATATAAATTTAATTAGAATACATTATCAGTGTAAAAATTTTTTATATAGACATCCAATCATAAATTATTATATCAAAAAAAATTTTTGACATAACCATTCACTATTTGAATGATTATACAAATAGAAGATTTTAATTGAATGACACTGTTAATGTATCTAAATTAAATTTATATGATATATATAACTTTTAAAATAATTATTATGACAGTCATATATTTTTAATAATACAATAATATATAATTAAAAATTTTAATAAAATATTTTATAATAACAATACATTAAAATTAAGTTCAACGTTCTGTACAGGGGAATGCGCATTCACCTTTTAGCTGAATTCAATGCATCTTTTCCATTAGTCTCAAAAGTAATATATACTTTTGCAATTAGTAATTTGATTTTATTTTTGTAGAATTGATTCTAAAAAAAATTAATTTTATAGAATTAATTTTGAGGTAAAGTGATTTATGTTTAGTAATTCCTCTAAAAGTGATAATGACAGAAAATAAAAAATTTTTACTTCTCTCAGAATCAATTCTAGAGATCAAAATTAATTCTGAGAGTGGATAACCAAATATGATAAAAGACCCCCAAAATTGATTCTGAGGGTCTAGAATTAATTTTGGGAAGCCTAAACGGGCGCCGAAACATGTTAACTCAATTACAAAAATAAAATTTCCTCTCTCTTAATAATTACTAACAAGTTACTTTTCGTTTTTTTTTAATTTATATTAATCCTTACACTATTTTCTTTTCTAATAATTATTACTTAGAAAATTGTTGTTAACTAAATAATTTTATTTAGTCAATTTCAATATAATAATAAAATAAATTATTTTTATCTCATAAAAAATTACTATAAAATTAATAATACAACACCATATTAGTTTTGTTTTTAAAAAATATTAATTAAAATTTAGTCTACATTAACTCCACATACATGATAATTTGTGATTTTATATTGATCAATATTAAATAAATTTATTTAATATTAAATTATTGGTAAAATATTTATTTTTACAAAATACAAAATTTATGATTCTAATAAATTTTAAGTGAATCAGAGAAATAGATATCTAGTAGCAGAGAAATAGAAACAATTATTCTATTAGTGATTATTAAAATAGAGAAAGCGTATATTTTCATTTAACGATATTACTCTTTTTTTTTTTTTTGGTTTTACTGAAATGATGTTACTATTATTAATTGCTCAACAAGACATCCATATCTAACTTCAACAGAAAAGATGTAAAATGGACTTTTAATCTTACTAAAATAATGAAATATGGTAAGCTTTAGAACAATATAAATATTCCATCCGGTTCATTTTCTCCGTCATTTTAGGTTGGGTTTGATATATTACTTAATAAGATCACTAGTAATTTATATTATCATTTAAAAAAATTTAAATTATTAGTAATGCTACAATGCAATATCTAGTTTGCATAGGTAAGTTAAATTGTAATTCATATTATTTTATCTGATATATATAAAAAATATTATTAGATAATATATGGCCTTTAATAATAATAAGAATAATTTTTTATTAATAATAACAATATTAATTATTATTATTATTATTATTATTATGGGAAGATTACTATATAGATGGTAATACACATAGACGCCTTTATAGGGGCTATCCATATTGCCACTATATTGCCACTATGAAGGCAATGTAGATTATCTTAAAAATCCGGATTGTTGGTAATAAGGCTCAACCAAATAAGGTAATATTGTGGGTTTAGACAAATTAAAATTATATTATCAGTGATTTAGATAGATTATCTAATATCATACGCCATTTGAAAAAAAAAAAATTCTTAGTTCATAATATTTGTAATCTCCACATATCAATAAAATACTTATAGCTATCTTTTCAATTTTACCTTCACAATATTCTAAATATAACAATAATCGTGAAATGTAATGAGACATTAATAAAATGAATTAATTAGATGTTAAAAACTAGTAAGGATATTTTGTTAAAATTGTTTCATAACCAAATCTTGATTTTGATTTTTTTTTTAAAATCCCATGTATATAGATAAAGTCTCAGATAAAATAAACGGAGGGATATAATTTTGAAGGCTTTTCTATTCATTGGTTAAGGAATTAAAAAAGAAAAGTTTTAATTGAAAAAAGCATGACTTTTAAGTATTTAACGCATTGAAAAGTTTAATGGGCATTAGTTAATAAAACTTTTTTATTAATTATTGTAAATATTTTTTATTGGAGACAATTCTATTCAGATATCATCAATCACTAAATATTAAATAAAGTAATCATTGTTAGTTTGTTTTTTAAATTTATAATTTTTTAGCTTGAAACTTTAACACCTAACCTATTAATCTAATCAATTATTTTTTAATTTATTTTTAAGATTTTAAAATTTTGTTCTTGAGCTTTAGTAAGTAGTTACTCTTTATCTCACTTGTTTATATTCGTTTAAAACATTTAAATATCCATACCATTATTAAGTATATCTCATAACTGAATTTTACACTATTATTACTTTCTATAAAAAAACTTTATAGATATAAATTCTCACCTTTTTTTTATTTTCACAAATATTCCCCTACTAGAGAGCATTTGAACTCCAATTGTATTACTCAATCAAATTAAATTGATTATTATTAAATTGCTTTTATTCAAATTTATTAAAAAAAATTCAAACATACCCAATTAAAATTTTCCCCTCAAATGTGAAACAAGCTGACCGTGCATTCTTTGTTCCCACTTCAGCCGTCCGTTAACTGAAAATTCAGTCAGACAACAAAATTATTAAAACAAATTTCATAAAAGTGGGTCAAATTTTTCGCTTATTACCTAAAGGCTTATAGGCTGCTCGTGTTATGCTAACTCTTATTAAAACACTAACTTCTGGAAAAAGAAAAGTAAAAAGAACAAATATTAAACTTTGTATCTCTGACATTGAATCACCAATTTTCTAACTCAGCTGTTTGGAAGTACGCATTTATAAGATCTTTACAAGAATCTGCCGCACAAATTAATTTAATGGAAGAGCATTTTTGGCATTTATCATATTTTCGTTCATGCGTATATGGATATGGACATAATTTATGCATTCACGTGCTTGGAAAAATTTTATGCCCACATTAGAAGCACCTGTGGCGAGAATCGTTTAGCCTCCACACAAACATGTGGTTCGGTGCATGTGGCCATTGGCATGGACGTAGAGTCAAATCAAATTGTGACTTGAGATGGAAATTGAATGAGCCAATGAACATGTTATATCAACAAGACATGCACACTCAAGCACCAAAAAACCCCAACACATGCACTCACATATTAATTGTTTCTGTTGATTATTTTATTAATAATTAATCATGTAAAAGTTGACAACCTTTTCACATAGCACTTGAAACATATGCATTATTTTAGGAAAAGAAATGTGATTAGCTGCGTTTCTTTAATTGTTATGATTTTTGTTTGTTTCTTAATTTTCTTGAAGGGAACCCGAGTGATTGGTTTATAATTCTATAAGGGTTCAGGATAACAGTCACTTTCACTTGTATACATCAGTTATTTCAGAATTCGGTTATACACTTATACTTGCCTGCTAGTGCCAAGCCATAGCTTTTGGAATATTCTTTTGTCAATTTCACAATGCCTTACACGTATTGTATCGTCTTAATTATCACAAGTTAGCTCTTGTTGTTACGAAAAGAATTACATGAATTTTTATTAATCACACCCGATTATCTTTAATCATGTTACTACAAAGGTATCGGTATTTAAGTTTTAGATGACAACCATTACTTCAAACTAGATCATTACGATTAAAAACGAATCAAAGCATTTAAAGGATAATATATGTCGTTGCTCCTATTATTATATACTGAATGTGCATATGTTTCGTTTAGTGTGGGCGTTGAAGAGAAGGAAGTTATGATTTAGGAAGATGAATAGCATGAACAAAAATTCGTACTATTGAGCACGAACAGTGTTATGGGTCCTATTCCCCATTTATCACACTCTCTTTCCTGAGTTGTTATGGCACTAAACTGAGTGATTCTGTTGTTCACCGTGGAGGAAGAATTGTCTTCCTCCACCCTCTATTTTCACCACAAAAAATTTTGAAGGAAGTACAAGGAGTGGTTCCTATAAAATTTTGCGTGGTTATAACTCCATGTGGAGGAAGAAACACTCTTCCTCCATAGAGTGTACTAGAATTTTTCCACTCAACTTTCTCCTACTCCAATACAATTTTCACGTGTGTATTCGTCTACTTTTCGTTCAAAATTGCCGAGCCGTATATTATATATAGCCAGCATGGTGACGTTTACAATGCTCCAGGCATTTTCTTGGATCACTGATGTTCCAAACAAGGGGAGTCATTCAGATACAAATTAAAATAATCCAACTGTCCAGATTGGATAGGGCAAATCTAATGTAATCATGAGCGCAAGCAGATCATGGGTAGGTCCCCGGTAATCAGGTGAGACATTTAACAGTTAAATATTGCTGTAAAGTGAAATAATCTTGGTGGGCAGCTTGCCGATCCGCGTTGAGGAAACAACTTTCGTCTATTGGGCAGTGGGCATTATTGGTCAATAATGACTGAAGGAGAATCAAAAGTTGATTTGGGCCACGAGATTGGGGGCATGGCGCTACCGCAGCAACGTAGAATGACAGTAAACACAATATGGCCCAAAATAAATCAAATGGAGGGGAAAAAAACATTGAGAAGAGAACAAGGAATAAATGAAAAAAATATAAACACACGCAATGTTAGATAAATTCTTAGGCAGACAATATCTACTATGTCAACATTTAGATATGCCATTTATATTTTGACACATATAAAACTAGTGGCCCACATATCTTAGTTTTTATTAATGCTATAAACTTATTAATTATTACCCATTTATTATATATATCTTCATTAATTACTAGTATTAAAGTATAGTATTTCCATTTTTTGTAACAAAATTATAGTATTTCCTAATCCTACTCAATTAATTCAAACATTAAAAAAATAAAAATAAAAACTTGGAAATGGAAGCTCACGACACTAATTTAATTTCTAAACTTCTCATAATCTGGGCACCTTTTTAAAATGATCATTTTTAAGTTACTTTGTCAACAGTTTATTTTTTTAAAATTGCCATTATTAAATAATTTTTAAATATTTAATATAATAACAATAATAATTTTCGTGTTAACAATATTCAAGAAAATATGTTGAATCAATTAGTAATATCCAAATATTATATCCATTTATTACTAATAATAGTATTTAAATATAAGAATTATTTTATTGAATTTACTTTTTCAATAATTTTTAAAATTACTATAAAAATAATATAAAAATAATTTTCTTAAATGCATTTGTTAATATAAAATAATGAAAAAATAATAATAATCATTATTTAAACTAAATTACAAGTGCAACGCTACTGGCACTAAGATTATGAAGAGTTTTAACTAACGTGGGGTTAGTTGAGGCAGTAAATACTTTAACCCTTTAATCAAAAGTCTCAGATTAAAACTTTATGAATGAAAAAAAAATTTGCTGGAAGATCTTATCCCCGTTAGGAACCTTTGTTGGTAATAAAATCCGGATACCGATGGTTCTTTTGAGACCAAAAAAGGATTATGAAGAATTTTGAAAATTATAATAGTGCCATGAGCTGCCAATTCCAAGTTTTATTATTTTTTTCAATTTTTTGAAGTAATTGATTAGAATTAGGAAACACTATTATATGATATTAGTAATTATTAATAGATAAATATAATAAATCAATAGCAATTAATAAACTTATAATATTAATGAAGATTGAGATAAGTGGGTTATTATTTTCCCACAAGTCAATATGTGAATGGCATACCTAAGTGGTAATATGGCAGAAAATGTCTACCTAACTCCATAATGTCAAACCCACATCATTGATCAATGTTTGCATGCCCACATAAGCAAGTCAGGCTCGAGATCCCAATGCCGATCAAGTGATCTGGTAGGCTAGCACCCATTGTGAAAAACTAAAATTAAAAAAAAAATTGATACACTATCAATACAAAATATTGTTATATAATTATCTAATCATATATTATCACATTATTAAAAGTATTTTACTCTAGTAATAACTAATACAAAAATCATAAACATGATGATATTTGTTAATTAACAATGTAGTCAGTATAAACACTTTACATTAATAATGTATTAAAATTAATTTCAAAATAAAAAACATGTTGAAAAGGTACGAAAATCAAATGAAAATAACTTATTTGTGGGCATTATAATAAAACTCTTGATAAATGAGATTTGCAAAGTATATTTCATTTATAATTTTATATAATCCATCTATAAAATCCGGCAACCTTTTTTACTATATGAAAGCTATTTAAAAATATTTTTATCCCATGTGAATCTGTAATATGTAAAAATCGTAGACTCTAAGGGTGCGTTTGTTTAAAGTTTTAGAAAAAATAATTTTGAAACTTAAATTTTATATTTAATTAAAAAAGCTGAAAATAGATTTTTTTGAGATTCTGTTGATTTTTAAAAAATTATCCAAAAATATAAAAACTAAATTTTTAGGTGAAAAAAGTGATTATTTACAAAATAATCCCAAATAAATGCATCTAAATCTTAATTTGGGTTTTGTTTAGATTGTAGAATACAGTGAGATTGATTGAAATAAATGAAATAATATTAAATTATATTATTTAAATATATTAAAAATAGATAAAATAAAATAATAATGAGTGAAACTTATTTCATTTAATACTTTTGTTTTATTCTCCTCAAATTTGAAATGGACTAGATGGAATAAAAATGTATAATTTAAAATTTTTATAATTCCATCTCATCTATTGAATTATAAACAATAAAATGAAGATTTATGTCTTAAAAAAATATTTATTATATTTATTTTATCTTATTCTATCTTCTTTCATAACATTCCACTTAATATAAAATATTCAAGCACAGCTTAAAAAAGCATTTTGTTAACCAATATCCTAAACAAAGAATAAAGTATCATTCATTAAAGGAAAAAAAAAACCATATTAATACCCTAGGTGAAGAAGTTAAAGTGAAAACTTTTTGTAAAAAAAAAAAAAAAAGCTTTTTAAATTTTTAATATATTGAATGTATTAAAAACTTTAAAACTTTCCACTTTTAAGTTCTTTGATTTCTAACCCATTACATAAAAGTGATATAAGAAGTAAGGTGACATTTGCCAAATTGCCTATCAAAATTGGCAGTAATTTAGATTATCACTAAAAAGGATTGTCACTTTTTAAGTTGCCAGTAATGTTACAATATATATTTGGTATATATAAAAAAACTAACTAATAATTCACATTATTTTATTTAATATACCAAAAAATTTACTAAGTAATATATATTTTTTATTAATAACACTATTATTATTAATAAATGATATTATTATTATTATTATTATTATTATTTAAGAGCAACTTTGAAACAATTAAAAACCTAGTAAGACATAATAAAACAATACGAGAACATATGTAGTCACTAAGTACTGTGTTCTGTTTTTTTTTTCCTCTCTTTCTTTTTTAGGGTTAGACTATATGTAATGTGTTTCAAAATATAGTGATGAAGCAACGGGCTAGTGTGTGGCCGAAAAAAAAGTTAGTAACCCATGGAAGCCCAAGACCGTATTTACGGAGCTAAGGAGCTTGTCTTCGGCTCACAATTTTAATAAAACACTCGGTCATCATATATGGGTTAAAAGGTCTTTGCACAGCACATATAAAAATTCTAATTACCACTAACCGGAAAGAAAATGGATCATCAGTGATCCAAAAGAATGCCTGGAGCATTGTAAACGTTACCAGCATAATTACTTCGAGAACGAGAAGCCGCATTTTTCTATCTTCAGCGAAAATCGAACGTACATTACATCAAGTATTACAAATTTGACTGTGAGGCTTTTTTTTTTTAATATATTATTTGACTATGAGTTCTAAAGGAGTGGATGAATAAAAGAAGTCCTGTATAAAAAGAATAAAAAAATAAAAATTTTATAAGCTAGTGTTTGGAATTGATTTACTTTATAAATTAAATCTTATATTTGGAATGATTATATAAAAATATGATTTAAATTGATTTAGAAATTAATTCTTATATTTATAATATATTAGATTATATTTAAAATAATTAAAAATAAAATTAATTTAGATTTAATTTATACTTAAACTTCAAAATCAAATTAATTCTTATCAAATCCTTTCAATTTTAATAGGATTTTAAATACAAAAAAAATCAAATCTTATAGAAATTAAATCATTTTCAATTTTTTTGGTTACATTTCAAACACGCTCTAAGTGGATGACTTCATAAAACATGCTGCCTTAAGGTTCAATTTTACAAATGTCCATAGTATTTTGGATATACTGATTCCTAACATCCAGAACATTGCTATAGATGACCAAATTCTGCTATAAGGCTTATTTGATATTAATTTGTTAATTTATGCTACAATAGGATTGTCACATGTTTATTGATCCATGCAACACCACACCAAATAGACAGGTAAGAAAAGGAATTGGGGAGGAGGGATTCTATTGTTGTTTGCTTGCTGGAAATTAGAAAGAGCGAAGAGGTTTGAAGCTTGAAAAAAGAAAAGGGAGGTGACCTTCTTATATTCAGCACTCCTGTGTAACAATGGATTTTCTGGACGGAAATGTTTGTTGACCCTATTACCAACTATAGCCACGAGTACTTCTAAATATATTTTACAAGATTTTGCTTTAATTTTTAAAACTTTCTATAGCTATGTAAATAGAAATTTCATAATAATTTTTATGCACTGTTAGTGTAAAATAGTTTTACATAGACATTTAATCATGTATTATTATATCAGTAAAAGTATTTGACTCAACCATCCATTATCTTAAAAGTCTTATAAACATAAATATTTGATTAGATGATAGTGTAAAACTCTTATAAAAATATTTTATCGCTCTTCACGTCCATAGTGGTGATCCCCCTTCGATTTGGTGTTTTGTGGCCCAAGGTTGAAACTTTCTTTGAGCAAACATCAATTTGTTGTTGTTTTTGCTCCTTATTGTCTTCTTGCTCCTGAGATGTTGGAATAAGCAAGAGGTTGTTTAATTATAGTGTTTTGTGTTATTTTTTCTGCATTGAAATTTTAATGTTGTACTAGTTTGAAATAAGATTTTCTTTCATGCCAATTGTGTTTGGTGGAAGGCAATAGGTAGGGGTGGGGCAAGAAAGTAGCATGACCATTGATGATGATGGCATTAGGGGTTACGAAAGGGCGGCAATGGCATCAGGGAGGGGAGATGAGGGGGCTGTGATTTGGTGGAGGAGAGGGAAGCAAGGGAGGTAAAGGATAAATTGGTAATTTATATACATTAATTTTAATATATTATTATGAAATTATTTTTTTATATATAATAAAAAAATTAATCTCAGCCGTTAGATCAAAATTCAAAACTAAGATTTAAGGTCTATGATGGTCCATATTTCAGCAAAGACTATCATAGAATTCACCCTACAAGTTAAAGGATTAGCCTTTTTTGGGTCTATGGAGGGTTATTTTTGTCCATGCTGAAGTTGGGTTTGGGTTTCAATTGCTTCTGCTTCCTAATGGGTCATGGTTCATAAATGGGCTAGTATTCATTGATATGTTATGATTCAAATCTTGTTTGGAGCTAAGAGCGCAAGCAAATCAATTTGGCTTGGGTTCGAATATGAAGTAAATTCAAATCGATCAAATTTAATTCGATTAGTTTGATTTGGATTTTGAAAATTTTCCAACAAATCCAACCTAGACCAATCACCAAGATTGGGTTGGTTTTGGTTTGATTGATTGTGTTGAACTTAAAATATATATTTTTTAAGTTTTTATCCTTATGGCAACAAATAATAATATAATACTTAGTTATGAGAAGATAGAGGCTGACCTAATTCCTGAAGGATTTAATTTGTATATATTGTCAGTATAAAAAAGTTTTACACATATATCCAATTATATATTACTATATCAATAAAAATGTATTTGACTCGATCATTTACTACCTTAAAAGTCTTATAAATATAAATATTTGATTAAATAATAATATAAAACTCTTTTATATTACTAATACATAATAATTAAACTCATTACTAAAAGCTTGAATCCAAAAGTTTCAAAGCTTATACAAAAGTTTATATATATTCGATTTAGAATTTCAATTTCATTTGCTCATTCTGATCCAATGAATACCTCTATTCAAAGCATTGACCCAAAAACTATGTATTGCTAGGAGTTAATTCATACAATATGTGACCATTTCCTTTTTTAAAATAAGGTTTAGGAATGACAAGACATATTAGAATAAAGTTGGTTAGAGACTACTGTTGGCTCGATTTAAGTGATTTAGTAATTATTTCTCTTAAATAAAATTTTGAATGTAAGTCTTATAAATAGAGTTGGAAGTGAGTTAAGCCAGTTCATGAGCTATTTTTGGCTTGATTTGTGCTCATGAGCTGAGCTTGAGCTAAGAATTTAAGCTCATTTATTAAATGAACCGAGCTTCAGCTTTGCTATGTTCTACTTGATAACTTGTGAGCGAGCTCGATAATATATATATATAAAACTTTATCTTTATAATAATATATATATTTATAGATATAAATTATGTTAAATATTTTGTATCATATGTATGATATATAAATTATGTTGAAAATAGGCTATATACTTATAATTAAAAAGCTCAATTTATATCTAAATAAGTTAGTTCGTGAACTAGTTCAAAACTCGATGAGCTTTTAGTAAGTCAAGCTTGAGTCTTAAAATCAGATTTATTTATTAATGAGCCAAGCCATGAGTTGAGTCCAATACTAACAAGCCGAGGCTAAGCTCAATTCCACTCCTACTTATAGATAAAAAAGAACTAATAATGAGAGAATTATATTTTACCTTATAGTAGGTGACCTAATTCAAGAAAAATTAATTGGAGTTTAGTAAATTCTGATTATTTAGACAAAAAGAATAAAGTGCGTCAGAGTAATCAGAAAAAATATAAAAAATTATAAAATCTAAAAAAATTTAGAAAAAGGACAAAAAAAAATTTTTCAGAAGAAAAACTTGTAGTTATTTGATTGGCTAATCTATTTCTATGTTGTTGGGCCTCGTGTTTATCTCTTGGTACATGATGTTGAATTGCCTGTTTATCTTTGAAAATAAATATTTAATGAATAATTTACTTTTAAATTAATTTATTTTTAAATATAATTTTTTTCTTTAAGACATTTATTTTCTCAAACACTGCTGTGACTAAGGTCTACCCCAGTTGTTTTTTTCTAAAATTTGAATCTTGTTTATTTACTTGAGAGTGCAACTTGCCTAATATTACGTCCAGCTCTTGTTGCTTTCTTAAATAAATATTTCTTGAAAAGTTTACCCTTTTAGTTTAAATTAAAGTTAATAAATCTTCACGTAAAAAAAATAAAGTTAGTAAATGTTAATTATTTTTCAAATAAATTACACGATCTTATTTTTTTTTCATACTACTTAGCAATATGCAATATACATGCAGACCAAAATCAAACTTGTAAAATTTGTGCATTAGTTTTTGTTTTTGTTTGTTAAAAAGGATAAAATAAACATTGTTAAGGGTCTGTTTAGATAAATTTTTTTTAAAAAAATTCTTAAAGGAGAATCAGAATTGGAAATAGAATTAGGAAGTTGTTTTATTTTTTAATTTAATTATAAAATAATTGTTATCGTAATCAAAAGTGGTTAAATTATTTGAATAGATATAAAAATATTTTGTTTGATAAAATTACAATTTATGACATAAAAATCACTTTTCAATAAATATATTTAGACGAAGAGTAATTTGCACACGGTAAATTTTTTAAAGGATTCATAATTGTTTTACATTCCTTATTTTTTAATTAGAAATAAAATTAAATATATAGTCAATAAAAAAATAATTTAATTAATAACAAAAAAAAATTTCAATATCAAAGACGTCATAAATTCATAGATAAATTAAAGAGGGCAAACATCGTTCTTTTGAAAAATAATGATTAGGAATATTTTTGAAAATGAAACTGACTCTATGTTCTATGCATATGTTTCTCGTTACTCTATTTGAAATTAGAAGTAACTCTTTAATTGCTTCTCAAAAAAAGCATAAATCAAATTATTTTCTTACTTTGCATTTCTAAGAAGCACAACCAATAAGGTAAAATGATCTTAAAAAGCATTTATTTATTAAAAAAATACTTTTTTTTTCTCCTAAGAAGCACAGCCAATTGAGCTCTAAAATCATGAAAAGATTAGAACCACCCTCCCAGGGGTTTCCAATAGTTATAGCAAACTTTAAAGTTTCTCTAAAACTAACATTTCACTCTAAAACATTCTTCAAAAGTAACACTCCATTCCTTGAGCTTAACTATGATTACTTCATTATTGCATTATCTTACGACATATTTTATTTATTAAAATTTAAATATATTAAAGAAAAAATATAAATTATATAACAAGAATATTCTTCCATATCATAAATAGTTCTAATTTCTTATTCTTTTTTTAATTCACAAAAGTTTAAGTGAATTTGATATTGGTCATCCTATCAGGATCAAGGTTGAGAGAGAATTTATAGGAGTATTACAAGATCGCCTCTCAAAGAGATCCTTACATCAGTAGTGAGAATTAAATTTACATCTTTATGAGATACGACACAATTTATCAATTGCGTTGACTCTCGTTGGCTCTAATTTCTCATCCTTCTCTTTTATTATGATGTATCATGAATGAATATATGATAAAAATGATGTTAACAACTAATTTAATAATTATTATGTTATAGGCTTTCGAAAGAACACATTAAATTTAATAACTTATAACGCTGAATGTATTACTCTTTTCTACTCCAAATTTTTTTAATGTAAACTCACTTTTGGGTTTGTTTTTACTTCTTGTCTCTCTACTAATCATATATATATATATATATATATATATATATATATATATATATATATTCCTAAAAATAAATTAAATAAATAATGGAATAAGTAAACTAAGAAGAAAAGGGAAAACCAGGCAAATTAATTGATTTGTCATAAAAAAATAATCATATGTGTGGAAACTAGTGTTAGGAGGGAGGGTTTTACCTTCATAGTAATTTAGGATGTGTTTATTTCAGTTTTTTTTAAAAAATGATCTTGGAATTTAAATTTTATATATAATAAAAAAAGTTAAAAATTGATTTTTTTTTTTTAGAAATTACTCTTTTCAGCTTCTACCAAAAAAATTGAAAACAGATTTTTTTTAGAATCTGATCATTTTTAAAAAATTATCTAAACAAACGAAAACTAATTTTTTGGATAAAAAGATAATTTTTTGATCAAAATAATTCCAAACAAATACACCCTTAATCTAATTCAAGTCAAATTAATTAGCGTTCAACTGATATTGGATGTTGATAGTTACAAAAGGAAAAAAAAAAAAAAATCATGTATGCACAAATTGTGAAGCTGAGTCTAAAATTTTAAACTGTATTTTGTAAGTCAAATACTCAAATTACGAACTATAAATTATAAATCACAAATCTTTTGTCCAAGCGTCATAGACTCACAGGCAATATTACTTGAGAGCACTAATTGACTTTTTGTTTTTGCTTTGGTTGCTCTATGTATCATCTCGGCTTTGTCACAGCCTCACTGTTTAAGTTTAGTTGTCAATAGATAAGTATTGTTTAGGAGTGTATTTATTTCAACTTTTAAAGGAAGTTATTTTGAATTTTAAATTTTATATATAATTAACAACTAATTTTTTTTAGAAGTCACTTTTTTCAGTTTCAATAAACAAAGCTAAAAATATATATTTTAAAATTCTGATTATTTTTAAAAAATTATCCAAATATAAAAAAAAATAATTTTTCAAAAAAAATAATTTTTTGCCAAAAAAACCCAAACAAACATGTCCTAAAGTAGTTCAATCAAGATATAATTATTGAAAAGCTTTCAAATCTTATCTTGTAGGCTAATTTATATATATTTAGAAGAAATTAAGTGAAATAAGTCTGGATATATCTAAAACATTAGAATAAAAGTGTGATAGGTCATTATATATATATATATATCTTTTGTTGTTTTAAGTTTTGGCTTGGGGGACCAAGCATGGAACCAAGCCCATGCTTGCCCCCAATATTTGTGTCTATGCTATCTTTATCAGAATAAACATACTTTAAATTTGAAGCCATATTCTCTCCTTAGATAAAAGCGAATCTTTTTCTCAGTCTAGATTTTTTTTTACAAGAAAAAGAGAAAAAGTATTTTATAAAATGTAAAACTCTTACATTTTTAATATGTTAAATGCTTTTAAAAAAAGTATATTTTTATGTGATATTTTTCTATTTTTATCATTAACAATTATTCCAAAGATACCTTTAAGCAAATTCCAAAAAAATATTAAAATAACTTTATGATAATGAGCTGTCAAAATTCGAATAGAAAGCAGTAAGCAACGAATAACTAAAATTACCCGTCAAAAAGAAAAAATGAAAAACTAAAATTTCATCAATATGCAGAAGGAACCAAAAAATGATGGACACAATATTAACTCGACATCTTTTGCCATACTGTGGTGGGTTCTTCGTTTTTAATGCAAATTTTGTGCTGTCATGGACAAGCGGATGGTGAGTCATCTTGTCCATCAATATCATACCATTTTCAAAGAAAGCAGGAACTACTTCACCCGTAATTTGTTGGTCAGTACCTATCACTTTAAATACGTATCTCCATTTTTTATTTTTCTGGTGAATTTTTTTTAATTACTTACATGCCATTATGCATAAATTCATAATAAATATAAAGATGTATTAACTTAAACAATAAATATAACTTAAATAAAAGACTCCAATAACATAAAATAAATAATAACTTGAATAGTATAATTAAATTCATCACAAAATAAATTAAATATAGAACATAAAATTAAACAATAAAATAAATTGAGTAAAGTGCCAAAGATATAAATTATTCCATAAACTTAACATAAATGAACTGCACAAGAACTGAAAGAACATAAGCTTAAGTAAAATAAATAATATAATATTTCAATATATAAAGTTATTAATTCTAAATGTTAATTTATAAAGGACTGAATCTAAGATTATTTTTTTAATTTCTTTTAATATTTCTTATTATGGTCCACGTGTCAGTCTTTGTCATCATGACACTTTTGACGTGTAAAGTCATTTCTTTGCAAAGGTCACTATAAAGTTATAATAATATCCATAAGTTAAGAGTCATCATATTATTCGTAAATTGAGGTATGAAATTCCAAGTAAAAGTATAAATAATTTAATAGTTCAATAATCTTAATATTGGTCCCTTACAGAAATTATCATAAAAATTGATAATTTAAAATAATATATCATTATACAAATAATATCTTAACAACAACAATAATAATAATAAGTAATAATATAAGGTAACACTAAATAAATTAACTTGAAAAGATAAATAAAATAAGCAGCAATAATACTGCATAGTAATATAAATTATCATTAGATCAAACAATTTGAAACAATAAATAAAATATAGAATTTAATTTAAATGTACGGACAGTGCAAAATAGTTTTATACTGTCAGCCAATAGAAATAATAGAAAATATCAACTTATACAAATAACCATCTATTTTGGTGAGGGACTCACCATGATTTCTCACTTTTACTCCTATTTCTATTGGTTAACAGTGTAAAACTATTTTATACTATCAGTGTATACCAATTAAACTCTAAAACATATTACAATGATAAATAATAAGGAGCAATAATATAAAGAAACATTAAATAAAATAACTTGAGATGATAAATAAAATAAATTATAATAATAAATAATACTAAACAATAATATAAAGGAACAAAAAAACTTGGGAAGAGTAATTAAGATAAATTGCAATAATAAATAATAATGAGCAATAATATAAAAGAATGTTAAATGAAATAACTTGGAATATAAACTAAATTATGATAATAAAAAAGACTGAACAATAATATAAAGTAACATTGAATAACACAACTTACAATAAGTAAATATAATATTTGATTTTATTTCACAAATAATTTTATTATCTACTTTTAAGTAATGTGTTCACCAAATAAGTTGCCAAATTCTAACTCTTCTATTTTCTCTTCTCTCTCTCTTCTCGCATCGCCAACACTCATAGATGACAGAATTACTCTATATGCTTCCTTCCTTTTCTTTGTGCAAGTAATTTCACGTGTCCGTATGCCTATTTATAGATACGAGTTGAAGGGATTATTGTGGAAAAATTGGATGAAGATGTGTTGCAAGTTCTATTGTTATCATTCATTCCATGTAACTTTATGGTCATCTTGCTTAAAATGTCCATAATTACCATGACCGTATGGTCACCATGCCACTATGTTACTACTATTTTATTGTTATTACTTATCTTTTGTTTACTTTCTTATCTACTTACACACATACAGGTTTTACGCACAAATTTTTCTACCAAGACTGGACTTTCAAGTCTTCATTGATGTAATTAATTTTTTTTAGTTATATTATTATTATTATTATTATTATTATTATTATTATTATCCTTTATATAGAGTAATATATGCGAATTTTATAATCTTATTTTAGAGAGTAAATATATATAATTTAACAATTTAATCAATCAATTATTATCACAAAATCAACTTAAACCAATCAAATAAATTAAGTTACTTTGCACAAAATATTTCATGACAAAAAGGGTTGTTACACTAAGCACATCATTAATTAAGAAATATAGTGAGATTAATAGAAGAAATTGATTAAATATTAGAAATCAAATAAAGGCATTTTATAGATGTATTATAATTTAGCTTTGATTTTGAGTTCCTTAATTCTTGCACAAATAGCAAAAGTGATAGATAAATTGGACAGGAGGTAATAGTCATTTTAGGAAAAATATTTGTGCTATATTATTTCTCATTTTATAATTTTAAAATGAATTATTATGTTATACTACCTCTGTCTACTTGTAAGTGTCCATTTAATAAAATTATTTTTGTCCAATACTATTTGTCATTTGCGAGCTTTCCAATATTGTTCCCGTTCTCTGCAGGGAGTTGTATCCTTGGATTGAAAATCCGTGAGTTTAGAGAAAAAGTTTTTTAAAAAAAAAGTCCAAAAGGAAAAATTCATAAAAGGCAATCTTAAACCTAAATAAAGTATATATAATATCAATAATCCATTACAACATTACTAACACAACACAACCCAAATTAACAACAAAAATTCATGATGAAAATTCAATAGCATTAACAACAATTACAAGACAATTACAAAAATCCAAATTATAAATATCTCCACTAAGGTTTGGGTATGTATATATAAGGTTATTTAGGTAATTTCACGTATAAGTAAAACTTAATGGATCTCTATGAGGCAGGGACCTATCCTTGTGGGGATTAAAGCCGTCCTTGTACCTACTCCATCATGGATAATCCTTGCGAATATCTGTCTAAACAGGTTTGTTTTCCATCCCTAATATCAATATCATATCTAATTTCTTTACTGTTATTTACAAATTTTTTAATTTCATCATGAAATGCAAATTATTTTATTCATATAATATTTTATTATTTAATAAATATAATATAATATAATATAATACAGTATACAAGAAGAGCAAATATTAATCTTATAATCATATATAAATGATCAAGGGTAGAAGTTATTTAAATATCATATGATTACTTAAAAATATTATATAATTTTATAATTTAATCTTTATCATTTATATAATATCTAATGATAAAGATCTACTTCTCTTACTCTCATGATTAATTATTTATCTCCTTATAAAAAGTTATTTAATGATATAATAGTTACTTGGATGTAACTTAATCCTATCTCTCCATTTGATCACGATTCAACTATAAGTGAATAATAAACGGTAAATCAGTGTCTCCATCAGTTCAGTGACTAGTCGGGCTTGCATAACCTTGCTTATAAATGATCATTAAAGAATTTTTCACCAAAATCAAATTCAAAATCTTTTAATTGTAATTTAATCCTCATAAGCAGCATCAATGATTATTGCAATTATTTCTTTCACGGAGAAGTGGATAACGAGAGAAAAAACGGTCATTACTATATATAGCATAAGCATTATATTATTATACATATACTATAAACTATATATCTTCTGGATGTATCTTCTCCCAGAACTCTGATAATACGTCTGCGGAGCATTTCAAAGAGGAGCTGACCGACCCTGTGAGTCCTACAGGACAATACTTGGACAGCAATTATCTGAGCTTATGCATTCTTGCTGTCTTAGAATTTGAAGTCCCAATCCATCATTTGCAGATTGTGTCTCTGGTTAAAGATGCATTTCTTTCCATCCCTCGATTAACCTCTCTCTCTCTCTCTCTCTCTCTCTCTCTCTCTCGTGCACATATACAAATGGAAGTTTATATATATATAGGGAATATATCATATGAGAGGAATAGTTTATTATGAAAGTGAGAGAAGTAAATTTGAGCTATATAACCATATATGGATAGTCAAGATTTAAAGTTGTTTAATGATTACATAATCACTTAAAAAAGTCATGTGACTTTATATTTTATTATTGACCATTCACATAAGATTCAATGGTCAAAATTGACTCCTCTTACTCTCATAATTAACCACCCCTCTCATGTAATATGCTCCCTAGAGACACACACACACACACACACACATATATATATATGATCATCTTACGTGGCCACAAAATAAAGCGCACCCATTTCACTATTCATGAGTATTTTTATACAATCTTCATTTGATTAAAATGTACACATTTTTTAAGGTGTAGTGAAACATTTAATTTTGAATTTGAGAACAGGTGGTTGACCCAAAAGGAGTGAAAAGATGGAAACAAGTTGAAGTGAAATTTGAGGAACATCTCATTGAGCCTAGATTTTGTTATGGCATGTCTATGGATTCATATGACAAGGATTTTGGTGACTACTTGTCAAGGATAGCAATGAAGAAGCTGCCACAAGCTAAGCCATTGTGGCAAGTCCATGTAATCAAATACCTAACAAGCAATGCTGCTGGAACCTTAGTCTTCAAATTTCACCATGCAATTGGAGATGGCTACACTCTCATGGGTTCTTTCTTGCCTACAAAGAGCTGATGATCCCTCCCTCCCTTTGTCATTTCCATCACGCAAGTCATCTAAACAAGAAAATACCAACAAATTCTTCCTTAAGAGATTGCCTAAGTTTCTCTCCATGACCTTCAATTCCATGGCAGATTTTGGATGGAGGCTCAAAAGCACTTTAGTTGAAGATGATAAAACTCCAATAAGGTCTGGAGTTGAAGGAGTAGAGTTTCGTCCAACCAGTAACCACTATCACACATCACATTTTCGATTGATCATATTCTCAATTTATTTTATCAAAAATGTTTTAGAGTAAGAATTTTTGTCATAATTTTTTTGTTGGAATAATGTGTCGTGAGTGTTGACTTTTAAATGGACATCGGATATCATATTATTTCATCTAACAATTATTTTGTTCTCGGATAAAAATTCTGACTTTTTTTTTTTTGGTGTCGGTATAAGATTGCTTTTATTTTTAACATATAAGTGTTTGGATTCGAATGGATGGACATCGTAGTGGTATACATTTTTTTTTAAATTGAATTAATTAATATAAGGTGATTAGTGAATAAATTTTCCTGTTTTTTTTTTTTGTTAGAATCAATTACGTTTTTAACAATCAATGAACACAAGAAAAATTGACAAAATTTCTAATTTCCGTCTTACAATTTTTATTTTAATAACACATTGTGCTTTTTTTCATTTTTTTTTTTTGGGGGCGAGGGGTTGGGGTGGTTAAAAGGTTCAAAAAGGAATATTGTCTCATTTCAAGATCTTTGTTTGATTAATTTTGGGCAAGATGCATATTTATAATTCTTTAGTACATTAAATTCTCTATTTAATTTTTATCTATTATTGGGCTAAGGTAAATACTCATCCAACATAGTTAAAGATCAAAAGTTAAAATATTAAAAAAAAAACGATATATCACTATATATTATTGCAGACTATAAACGATGTGGTTACGAGAATAATTTTCTACGAGATTCGGCTGTACATCCAAGTTATTGACTATAGATCAAGAAAATTGAATTCCACTGCACTGGCAATAGTGAACACAAGAAATGCTCCAGATTACCGCGCAGTGCAGGATACGCTGAAGACCAATGCAAAGGGTGCTTGGGGGAAGCCATACTTCTTACTTTCATGTATCAATGCCAAAATTAGAAGACAGCCAAATTTCCAATCCACTTCAATTTGTCAGGAAAGCTCGCACTTCAATCAAGAGGAAGAGACATTCTTTTGCTACTCTTCTGACTGGAAACCTTCTACAGATGGAGCATGTTAAACGTATGGCTTGTCTTTCACTTGCTAATTTGGAAAAGTCAAAGCCTTTGTTTTAGGTGAAAAGAAATTGAAGGCAGAGAGAGACGGTTCATTACATCCGTAACTTGATGGGTAGTAAATATAGGAAATGGTAGCCTATAAATTAGACGTACTTTTCACTTGTCCAAACAACAACAACAACAACAACAATTGTAATATTCCCATAGCTATCTCTTTGAGAAGATTTGTTTCCTTCTTCTCTTTGTATATTATCTTGAGAGATTTGAGTGTAAACACCGGTGAGGATATACTGTGAGGTATTTGGGTGTATTTGAACTTTGGAATTTGAGTGAAATGTGACTCTTTTGTATTCTCCATATTATTTCTTATCATATGTGTAGTTATCTTTGTATGTGGATGTAAGCTCTAAGCTGAACCACACTTGCTGCTATACTTCCGCTTTATTTGCGCAACTTTTTATAACAAACTAGTATCAGAGCGCATAGCATTCTGGGCCAATTTGGTTTTAAAAAAAAATGGCGACAATAAAATTTGATATTTAGCAGTTTGATGGGCACGTCAACTTTGGAATGTGGAAGGTTTGTATGATGGCTGTTCTTACACAACAAGGTCTAAGAATAGCACTCTCTAGTAAAGAGATGAAGCCTCCCATAATGCTGGATTCTGAGTGGGATGAAATTGATGAAAAGGCTCTTTCGGCTATTCAACTATGTATCACAGATGATGTATTGTAGGAGGTTCTATCAGAGAAAACAGCACGGCATTATGGACCAAGTTAGAGTCTCTATATATGAAGAAAATGGTAGCCAATCGTCTTGGTGTATCGCAATGTTTGTACACACTTCATATGGATAAAGGGACATCTATTAGATCATATATTTCTGAGTTCACTTCACTCAATATGGATTTGAAAAATATGGATGAGACATTCTCTAGTGAGCAACAAGCAATGATGTTGCTTTGCTCCTTACTTTCCTCCTACAAGCACTTTCGGGAAACTCTGATATATGGGCATGAACATCTAGGTATTGATGAGGTAAAATCCTCTCTTTTGAGTTGTGAGAAGATGGAGCACGACAATGGTGGGCGTGATGACCCTGCAACCGGCTTGTTTACTAGAGGGAGATCTAAGGAGGTTGGCTCGAGTAGTTTTAATAGAAGCAAGTCTAGATCTAAATCTAGACATCATAAGGGAAGGTATCGATATTGCAAGAAAGAAGGGCATTGGAAGATAGAATGTCCAAGACTCAAAGAAAAGAACAAGGCGAGTTTAAGTAATGTTGCAAGTGTAGTTGAAGGTGTTGAAAATGTTCTCTTTGTATCAACTAATTTAGTTGGTAATGCATGGATTATTGATTCTGGCTGCTCTTACCATACGTGTCCAAATCGGGATTGGTTTACTACTTACCAATCAACTGATGGTGGTATTGTCCTTATGGGAAATAATATGTCTTTTAAGTTATTGGTATTAGAATAATCCGAATCAAGATGCATGATGGAATTGTGAGGACTTTGACTGATGATCGACACATACCGGACCTAAAGAAAAATCTCATTTCTTTGGGTACTCTTAATTCTCAAGGGTGTAAGTATTCTGCTGAAGGTGGAGTTCTTAAAGTCTCCAAAGGTGCTCTTATTGTGATCAAAGGAAAATTGGTCAATGGTCTTTACTTGCTCCAAGGTAGCATAGTTGTTGGAGCTACAGTTGTATTGTCTTCCCAGAATTCAAACTTAGGCACTACTCAATTATGGCATATGCGTTTGGGACATATGAGCAAGGCTGGAATGTCTATTTTAATTAAGCGAAGCTTACTTGGTGATAATAACATTAGGATGCTTCACTTTTGTGAACATTGTGTCTATGGAAAGTAGACTAGAGTCAAGTTTACCACAAGACCAAGGGCACAATTGACTACATTCACTTTGATTTATGGGGCCCTATGCCTGTTTTGTCAAATGGTGGTGCTAAGTAGTTGTTAACTTTCATTGATGATTTTTCAAGGAAAGTTTGGGTATATTTACTTAAGCACAAGAATGATGTTTTCCCCACTTTTAAGAAGTGGAAAGTGCTTATTAAAAATCAGACTGGTAAGAAAATTAAGCGTTTTAGAACAGACAATGGTTTGGAGTTCTGTGAAGGACAATTCAATGTGTTCTGCGACAATGAAGGCATAGTAAGACACAGTACTGTGCAAAAAACACCATAGCAAAATGGAGGGCAGAGCAAATGAATAGAACTCTTCCAGAGAGAGCTCGTTGCATGCTTTCTAATGATGGGTTGTCAAAGGAATTTTGGGCTAAAGTTGTTAATATGGCTTGTTATTTGGTAAACCTGTATCCATCAACTGCAATAGAGTTAACAAATCCTATTGAGGTATGGTCTGGTACTCCTGTTGATTATTCTGATCTAAAAATTTTTGGTTGTCCTGTATATGCTCATACAGATGATGGTAAGCTTGAGCGACGGGCACAAAAATGCATATTTCTTGGTTATGCATCAGGGGTGAAAGGTTATAGATTATGGTGTACTGAAACCAAGCCATCAAAATTTATAGTTAAGTTCAATGAATCATCTATGCTTCATCTGACAAAGGAGCTTAGAGATGCAGAAAAAGAGAACAATGTTAGCAAGGAGGTGGAGGTTGAAATTCAAAAACCAGAGGCAATACATGAAAGTCCTTTAGATTAGCCCATTCATGAAGAAGAAGAACAGGTTATCGAAGAGCAAAAGGAGATTCCACTATCGTAGTATAGTCTTGCAAGAGACAGAGAAAGGAGCCAGTAAGACCGCCTAGGAGATTCGCACATGTAGACATAGTCTCTTTTGCGTTATCAGTTGCAGAGGATATTGAAAGTCAAGACCCTGTAACATACCATGAGGCTATCCCGGGTAATGAGTCTGGAGAGTGGATTGCTGCTATGAGTGAAGAAATGGAGTCTCTTAACAAGAACCAGACTTGGGAGCTAGTGGAGCTGCCAAAAGGACAGAAGATTGTTGGTTGCAAATGGGTGTATAAGAAAAAAGAAAGGTCGCCTGGAGTCAAAATAGTTACATATAAAGCACGTCTAGTAGCTAAAAGTTTTAGTCAAAGGGAAGGAATAGACTTCAATGAAGTATTCTCTCCTGTTGTGAAACACAGCTCCATCCGAGTATTGCTTGCCATGGTTGCATTATTTGATTTAGAACTTGAGCAGCTAGATGTTAAGACAGCTTTTCTTCATAGTGAGCTTGAAGAACAAATTTACATGCAGCAACCACAAGGTTTTGTAGTTGAAGGCAAGGAAGATCATGTTTGTCTTCTAAAGAAATCATTATATGGTTTGAAGTAGTCTCCTCGCCAATGGTATAAAAGGTTTGACACTTTTATGTTGAGTCATGGTTATTCCAGAAGTGACTATGACAGTTGTGTATACCATACGAAGATCTCAGATGGTTCGTTTGTCTATTTATTTCTCTATGTTGATGACATGTTCATTATTGCTAGAAATATGTCTAAAATTAATAAGTTAAAGACTCAACTCAGTGGTGAATTTGAAATGAAAGATTTGGGTGCAGCTAAGAAAATTTTGGGCATGCATATTTATAGAGATCGGTGTATTGGCAAGTTATATTTGTCTCAGAAGAAGTACATTGAGAAAGTACTAGAGTGCTTTGCAATGCAAAATGCGAAGCTTGTGTGCACTCCATTGGCAGCCCATTTTAGACTATCGGCTGCAATGTCACCACAGTCTACAGAGGAGGAGGAACAAATGTCACATGTTCCTTATGCGAGTGCAGTTGGAAGCATTATGTATGCTATGGCTTGCACTCACCTAGATATTTCACATGTTGTTAGTGTCGTTAGCAGATATATAGGGCATCCTGGCAAGATGCATTGGCAAGCTGTGAAATGGATACTTCGATCTCTTCGAGGTACTGCAGATGTTGGCTTGGTATATGATAAGGGTCATAATACTGATGGTAGTATTATTGGTTTTGTTGACTCTGATTATGCTGGAGACATTGATAAAAGAAGATCTCTGACATGTTATGTCTTCGTGCTTTTGGGTAGTGCAATTAGTTAGAAAGCAACTTTGCAATCTACTTTTGCATTATCAACTACAAAGGCTGAATATATGGCAGGAGCAGAAGCAATGAAGGAAGCCACTGGCTTAGTTTGATAGGCAATTTGGGTTTTGAACAAGATATCACAGCAGTTTATTATGATAGCCAAAGTGCCCTACATTTGACCAAAAATCAGATGTAACATGAGAGAACCAAACATATTGATGTCAGATATCATTTTATATGAGAAATAATTTCTCAAGGCGCCATTGCTGTGAAAAAGGTTGGTACATTTGATAATCCAGCAGACATGATGACAAAGTTAGTTACTATATCTAAGTTCAAGCACTGTTTAGATCTAGTTGGTGTTCGTAGCATGTGAGTTATTTGAAGCTTGAAGAAAGTCAAGCTAAGGTGGAGATTTGTTAAACGTATGGCTTGTCTTTCACTTGCTAATTTGGAAAAGTCAAAGCCTTTGTTTTAGTGAAAAGAAATTGAAGGCAGAGAGAGACGATTCATTACATCCATAACTTGATGGGTGGTAAATATAGTAAATGGTAGCCTATAAACTAGACGTACTTTTCACTTGTCGAAACAACAACAACAACAACTACAACAATAGTTGTCATATTCCAATAGCTATCTCTCTGAGAAGGTTTGTTTCCTTCTTCTCTTTGTATATTATCTTGAGAGATTTGAGTGTAAACACCGGTGAGGATATATTGTGAGATATTTTGGTATATTTGGGCTTTGGGATTTGAGTGAAGTGTGACTCTTTTGTATTCTCCACGTTATTTCTTATTATATATATATATGTGGTAGTTGTCTTTGCATGTGGATGTAAGCTCTAAGCTGAACCACATTTGTTGCTATACTTCCGCTTTATTTGCGCAACTTTTTATAACAAAGCATAAGTTAAAAGGCCATGAGGTGTGTAACAAGTGATTAATAATTTGATTAGGATTTATTACTCTTCACTTTATAAGTGCTTATTAATCAAATTGTTTTCACATATTTAGATGAAATTACATGTAATAGATTGTCTCTTAAAGTTTATTTATTTGTTTTATTATCATGTGTATCTTTTATTATTTATTTCAATCATTTATATGGTAGGGAAATTCCTGTCTTGGTTAAATACTTGCTGCAATATTTTTGTTGTGGGCGTTATAGGCAGTGGCTAAAAATATCCATAGGACTCTGAGAAATTCAAGCTTACTGATCTCCAACATGGTTGGACAAAGAGGGCAAATGGCTTTGGCCAATCATCCCATAAGAGACTTCTTCTTTACGCTGTCTGGTATGCCTCAGGTATAACTTAACTCTTTTCCTCTTCTTCTAATAATTATGAAAGGTGATATATGTAGTAATTAATCAAAAAATAGAAGACTATTTTAATGAAGTAAAATTTTCTGCAATTCATATTTTCTGTTCATAATATACATATAAATTGTATCAAGCTAGATAACAAATATTAAATATATCAACCTACTCATAAGCCTCAATTATCTCTTCGATGTTGAAAAATTGGTGCAGAGTCTTGCAATTACGATTATGAGCTATATGGGGATGTTAAGAGTGATCACTGCACCAGAAGAAGGTTTCATAGATGAGCAACAGCTAATGTGGAACCTGAACAAGGCCTTTGAGACAACACGTTGTGAAGCAGCTAATTAAGGAGAATAATCCTATGATTCCTATCTGAAATAAGTCTTAGAAAGTCGTAAGTCTAATTACTGACTCAAGATTTGGAAGAGGAATTAGATATATGATTCTAGTATATCAGAGCTTCTCAATTTGTCAATGTGCTGATTAAAAGCAAGAAAAAGTTGACGCTGGTTTTCACTTTTCAATATGGGAAAAAGACCAAGGTTGTCTTGCTATTCTTTGGTTCTGATTTTGTGCAAGAACTATTCGGTGTATTCCACCACCATGTGAAAAGGCAGTGTCTTTCTAATCCGCTGAAGTTCACTAGACTGGCAGAATAACGTCTGGTATGTACTTCAAATTTGTTAAAAACTTAAGATTAATAATCCTTCTACTAATAGAATCCTATAAAACACAGACACTACTACGGACACCATACACACACACACACACACACATAAATAAAGTCAAGATTTACAATACTTTCAGATATTTACATATGTCAAACTATCAAAAAACAATAATTTTGGTATATGTCATGTGCACTTTCTACATATGTTAAACTATCAAAAAACAATACTTTTGGTATATATCATGCACTTTCTACACACACACATATAAAGTTAAGATTTACAATACTTTCAGTTTTAGATATTTATAGATATCAAACTTCCAAAATAATACTTTTGGTTTTGTCATATACACATTCTATTTCTAAGTCCCTTCCCAAAAACAATGGGTTGCTCTTGCTGTGGCGAGGAAGAAGAGATGAAGAACATCTAGGGCCGTTTGAAATCAAAAGAAAAGATGTATTGTCAATTTTTTTCCTTTAACTCTTTTTTAGTTATTTTGAACATTTTTTTTTGGTCAATCTAAACTTGGGTTCATTGCACTTTCTACTTCTTGTTGGTCTATCAAATAAATGAAAAAAAAAAATTCTTGGCCGTCTCCTAAGTGTGTCCGAGCCGTATCTATGTTGTAATTGAGCTATGTCTAGCCATATTCAAGTCGAAAAAAATATTTTTTTTTTCTGGATACATATTGATGCATGTTGGATACATGTCATGTGGGTGTGCAATAAGCATTTGTGTGCCATATGTGTCGGACATGCAGACACCACGTGAAATTGGTGTGCTTGTGAATTCATATATAGAATCCCTCTATAGAAAAGGAAATGACATAGCATTTGAAGTTTTAAGCACTTTGGATGAGGATCGTTTTTTCATCTTTATCTAAAACCTAAAACAATGTTATTTGTACATCCATGAAGTTGACATTTTTGGACACTTATGAGTGGAGGATGAGAAATGAAGGGAACAAAATTTGAAATAAAACATTTAAAATTTGTTTTACACATGAAAATGATAGTGTCTCATGAGAGTTATGTTATATTCACATAATTTGAATTGAACAACGTGCCGACTTATATTCAATTCAAGTCAGATTCACACCCCATTCAATGATAGATGAGATGTAAATCGACATGATATCTAAAAAAAGTTATGTTCATATAACATTTCTTATCTCATAATATATTTACAAAGAAAATGTACAAACATCACTGAAAGCCAAAGTGTACGGGCTAACTATTGCACAGACCACCTCAAATCTCACTAATGCAAGTGCCATCATGCATTTATAACATTGAGACCACTTCCACCAGCCAAATGCATTAGACATTAATAACATTTATAACATTGTGACTACTACGGAAATAGACCCCCTCATGTCAAAAATTCACATGACTTATCATGTGTTATTTTTCATCGTTGAACAAGAATGTGGAGCCAAGTTTGGGACCCACAAAAGAATCTAATCAGTGATGAAAAATAATACATGATAAGGTCATATGAATTTTTGACATGAGAGGATCTATTCTCAACTACTACTAGCCACTTCTATACCATATCAATAATCATTGGCTGCAATAAAGAAGAGTAGATCTTGACATAGAAATCAATTTTTTTAATCTCAAGATTTTCATTCATTGATACATTTCTAGTTATTAGCTATTATTAGATGGCAAGTGACACTTCAAAGATAGCAATCAGTTCAAGTATTTTAAATAAAAGAAAGTATTTTTCAAATTTTAAGTATCACTCACACAAGTTTATATATGATAAGGATAGAGTAATGGTGATTGGATCTAACGAAAGGGATTAATATCTCACACAAGGGATTAATATGTGTGTGTGTGTGTGTGTGTGTGTGTGTGCTGCCTCTCCATCTTTCACTCCACCCACTTTGCCACCAATCAATTTTTGCCACCGCCATCATCACTACCATCACTATCGCTGCCATCGCTATCCATTGCCAATAGAGTTACACGCTTCATCTTCTCTCTGCCTCTTTTGCCATCGATCTCTGCCGTTGCCATTGCTGTCACTGCTACTGCCAATAGAGTCACATGCTTCCTCTTCTCTCCGCCTCCTTCGCAATCGATCTCCACCACCACTGACAATGGAGGCAGTCTCTAGATCTTATGTTAGCTTAGCATCATCATCAACCATCTCCTCCTCTCTGCCACCTTCGCCGCCAATCTCCTCCACCATCACATTATCTGGATTTGATCTAAGTATATACATTTTCTCTGATTCAGTTTTCTCACCGACATTTCTTAAATAATTGCATGTTATTATGCATTTGCTTAGTCTATATTGTCAAAATCATATAGTTTATATTGTTATTGGATACTTTGATGACCATTTTAGGGCTCATTATTGTTCCTTCTTATAACTTATGTTAGAGTTGCAAATATCATTGGACATCGAGGTTACAATTTTTATTGTTGTGTTTTGCTGTGACGAGTCAATTTTGATGTGAATACTATTATTGAAGAATTTTCTTTACGTTCAGTTTTGAAAATAATCAATGTACAAATTGCCTTATGATTGTTATAAGAAAATTTGTTATTGATTAATATTCTTTTTAGCTGCTTGAAAATTCTCTTAGCTAGCATATCTACTAAAAGATCATGCAACTGAAAGTATACGGTTTGATTTTTTGTTTATTTTATTGCCAGGGGAGGCAAAAGGAAGGTGTGAGAGACTAATGTTTTGTAATCAGTAGGCTAAAAGAAAGCTTCTAGAGTGACCGGATAAAAAAATAGTGCCCTTATTAATTGTTCTATATTTTATATCTTATTGTTCTATGCTTACCTTTTATTTTCTTCTTATTCTTTTGAACCTGAATGAGTTGAATTGTTGTAGCAAGAAGAAATAAAATTCCTATTGAAATGATTGGCTTGATCTACCAAAGGGATTGGTTTAGCCAATTCACATCATTCTTGGATCTCATAAACTACTCTTTGCATAAGATAAATTTAATATTCACCTTCTGTTTCATTAATGTATCTAAAATGTATCAAGATGATAATATGATATGTAAATTGTTGTCTAGAGTATACTTTATATAATTATATATATTGTTAGAAATTTGTACAGGGCGATCTGCATCAAATATTGTGGTTTCAGTTTCTCCCCTATGAACCTGACTTGAATCCTTTACGTGATAAAAGGTTAAATTTGTGTTCTTTTTCTTTTTATTATTGATTTGTTGTTTTACTAATACTAAAGCTACCTTTTATTTATACAGCATGAAAATGGACCGGAAGGATGCTACAATATTATTAGTGCTTTCATCACATCTTCAATTTTGGAAGGAAGGATTTCTCAGCACATGGACCAATTCCTTTATTGGATCTTGGGATTTAGGATCTGTAATGTCCTCAACCCTGAGGATAAGTTAGAACGAAGTTCGAATATGGGGCAAAAGCAAACTCATAAATAAGTGAATTGTAATAGAAGAGAGGGCGAAATTTTAATTATTAGGTTACAATGGCAAAACTGTAAATAAGGGCTACGGTTGTCGAGAAGGGCATTAGAAGAAAAATCTCGAATCCAGAATATATGGGTCCCACAACACTAGTAGAAAACTAATATATATGTAATAACTTTATAAATAATATTTTATACACATGGTTTTAAAAGTGTGGGATTACTCACATATTATATATTATCTCGGGTAACTCCAATAACTCGAATTAATAGCCGGATACCTTGAATTAATTTTCAAAGGTCCTATACTATCTTTGAGCATGACAAATCTAGTCCTACAGAAATTAAATGAATATATCATAAGAGTAGCCAAAGTATGTGGCCAAAAATGAGCTACACTGGCCCCAATTGGTGGATTTATCACTACCACTCTTTCTACAAATATCTTCTACAACTATCTCAACAATTCTATCTTCTTCTTTCCCCCTTCATCATGCCACTAAAACACACACACTCCCTCATTATCACTTTCTCCATCTTCTTCTTCGCCACCACCATAGCCATGAGCTTCAAGCTTATAATTGATGGCCTTTTTGGCCTCAAAACACCTTGCTTCTTTCATGAAAATTAATTCTCATCTCTTCTTCTCCAAAAACTCTCAAAAGATTGAATGATTTAAGTTACTTGTGGAGCCTTTCTATAACATCCACCAAAATTCTTTTATCATTTTTTTCGCCTAATTATTTAGTTTTATCGAATAATTGAGAATAAATAAAATTCGATTAAATAATTCTTTAGAATTAATCGGTTAGCAATTAATTGAGTTTAGATATGAGGGAGCTAAGTTAGAAGTATAGGAGATTTCATAAATTTTCTTGAAAACCGAATTACCGATTTAAAGGAAATCGGTAAAATTACGGTATTTTAAACTGTCGGGACCGAACCAATAGAATTCCAACTTTTTAACCTAACTTTAAGTGGCTGAGTTCTCAGCCACTTAACCCCCAAATGTGGTGCCACTTAGGCCACAATCCATGAAGAGGCTTGGCTGAATTTCAGCCATACAAGATTCAACCAATCAAATGCCAAGGAAGCCAACTACTCCTACTCCTTTAATCAGATTTTTCCACCCCTTTTTCACTTATTCAGACTGCGCTGCCTTCTCCCCTCCTTTCACTCTCTTCTTCTCTTCTTCACTTACATAACTCCATCCAACTATCAAGCCTAATCAAGTTTTGCTCACCTAAGCCCCCAAAAATCAAGTCAAACCACATATAACAAAGGTAGAGATTTAATTCTTGCATTAATTCTGTGATCTTGGCTGGCTGAAGGTGGATTATTTTCCCAATCTATGATATATTGATTGAATGATTATGATGGTATATGGCTGGTTATTGGCTGTTTGTTTGGTTTGGAAGTAAGAAAGAATGAAAATAGGAAGAGTTGAAGGGCTGGAGAACCCAAAACCCTCGGCAGTCCGTACGGCGGAGTGTACGGCTCTGCCTATTGCTGTTTAAATTAAATGAAACCATTTTTATATGAAACTAGACATCTAGAGCTTTCTATACATATATCATATAAGGCTTTTGGGTTAGTATTGAGAGAGATATGAATTTTTAAATTTCGACCTAGGTTTTTGACTTTGATTCTGGGCAGACTAGGTTGTTCAGGGTAGAACTCACCCTATACTACTTGAAAATGAATGAAACCAACTTTGTTAGAAATCTTATATATAGGAGAATATCCCATAAAAATTTTAGAACTAGATAAGGTCCCATTTGCTCCCAGTGATCCAAGAAATTTTCCCTATGTCCTAACCGAGCTAAAATAGGGCAGTTCAGGAAGATTAGAATTCGGGGCTTATAACTCGAGCCCTATTAGGTCAAATGGAATGGAACTTTTTTTAAATGAAACTTTGTCTTGTTCGCTTTAACATGAGACTAATTTCTTATGATTTGAATCAATTTTCGATTTTTAGTGGATTTTTACTTTTAGGTGTCTGATTCTGGCCAGCCACTGGGCAGGCCGGAATAAAACCCAAATAACTTGAGCTATAGTTATCCAAATTAGATGGGACTAAAGAGGTTAGAAAATAGACACATAACATTTTAACATACCCAAAATTGAGGTTCAAATGGGTTAAATAAAAATTATGGCTTGATTTAGAAAAACCGAGTTGGCTAACTATGTTGAGGTAGAAACTCTGCCTTAATGAGATTATTGTTACTATGAGTTCAATGTTAAAATATGTATGCAATGTTGTGACCTCTATCATAAATTGGTGTTCTGATGTACTGGCACTATTCATAGGGAAGAGGATATGTTCCGTTATGTTGCAGAAATTTCAGTAGAATCTATGCATAAGTTATGAAATACATGTTAATGCATGTGCATTTTCAAGGAGGCTATGGAAGTTATGATAAGAATTATGTTACCATGAAAGTTCCATGCTACTTGGACCAGCTCCGAATAAAAAGTTAAGGGGAATAGGTCGATGGGAAGGTTGGGGAAAGTAAACCCGGCATTCCTGTATAGAAATGAGCTCGATCGTGAAAAGTAGACTATTATCCAGGAGTCTAAATGGCCAAGAACTCCCAGGGGATCAAGTGATAGAAAATGATGGAAAGAAATGGAAGTGTTTATGAAGAAAGATTCAAGAATGAGATTGCATGATTACATGGAATAGTTATTTCATGATGCTTACAGTTGTTTGTTATATTTACATACTGCTGCATGTTCATTTGTTCTGTTCATTATTCCGTATTTTACTATTAGTAGACTATTCTGTTTCTTATGTTGTCTTAAGTAAAACTGGACCTTGCCTCGGACCAGACATTTTTAAGCTTATTAAATATGGATAGTTAAGTTTGATCTCATGTTTTTATAATTAAATAAAACTCGAAGCAACTGAGAATTAATGTGATGTCAGTTAAACGCCGTACACGAACTCTACTGAGAATTTCTGTAAATTCTCACCTCGTGTTGTATTTCCGCATTATTCTCAAACGCTGGTGATGGATTCGACGACCACTCCGCTTACTGAGATTTCCGGACCTGCAGCTCCACGATGATCCAATATTGGACTCTTTACACACAGTTGGACCTCACCATTTCTATCTCTACCTTTTCAGAAATAGGAGTTTTACTGTTTCTTTATTTTACCCGCTTTTGAACCCATATATAAACTGAAGCGTTTGCTTCCAACTCACATATGTATGTATACGACTGAGGATATAATATCTGTTTTCCTTTCTGTAGTGCTTTTTGTTAAATTTTGTTACGTTCTACGATACTGATCACGTTTATAATATACAGCGCACCATTTCGTAAGTATATTCGTCAAATATGTACGTATGTCAAAGAAAAAGAAAAATATAATATAAAGAATACAGCTACAAACGGAGAACTAATACGGTAACGCAACCTATCAAATTTCATGCTATGACTTAAGCATAACATTAAGTTGGTAGGGTGTTACACTTTCCAACCCTTGAAAGCTGCAGCCATAAGTGGAAACGAAGGATATGAATTGTTCTTAGCTTCCTTGCTTCCATTGCTCCAAGAACCTTGAGGAAAGTAGCTCAAATCCTAGGTTATTTCCCTTTAATCTCTTGTTCTCTATGTCTTGCCCAAAACCTAAACTTACTACTGAAATCTTATGTTGGTTGGTTGGATTATGGTGTTGATGATGTGATTATATGATGATATGCCTTGCAATATTGTTTTGAGTGTGATTTTGCACTTGATTGTTGATGAGTTTATATGCATACATTTCTACCGTCCTATGAATTGAAATCAATGTTTAGTTAATAATAAATAGATATCTTGAGATCCTTGAGGAAGAATTGGAGTAAGGGAAGCCCATAGAAATTGGGTTAAATAGTTTGAAGTAACAAGACACCAAAAGGAATACTAATGAGAGCCTAAAATTAGCATGGAGGTGTTTAGCAAAAACTGCACTAACTAAGTAATCCTATGAGGGTAAGGTCATTTTTTTCCTATTAGAATGAGGAGAGTAGAGTATGTAAACCAAAGATCTTGGTCATCCAAACTTAAATGAATTATATATAAATTTTAGAACAAATTAGGATAGAAACTGAGTTCAACCTATGAATCTTTCACTTGAGCTCGGAACCCGGAACTTAGGGGATGAGGATAGGAGTAAACCCTTTCTCTAGTTCAAAACTCGAAAACCTAGGAAAAACAAGGAGCAAGTAAACCCTCTTTCTTGAGATCGGGATTTGGAGCCTTCTTCGTTGAGATCATAAATTTGACCCTGAAATCTTAGGTAATCAATAAGATTGTAACCAGAAACTCTAGATAACCAATGAGATCATAACCTGAAACTTGAGGGAGTGAGGAAAAGTGACCCTTCTCTATTAAACACGTACCCCGAAGCTAGGGAGACATGGAAGAAGTGACTCCTGTCCCTTAAGCCAGAAAACCAAAACTCAGAACCATGAAGGAACTAGGAACCCTTTTCCTTAAGGTCAGAACTCGAAGCATAGGAGGATCTAAGAGCCCTTTCCCGAACTTGGAATCTAGAGGGATTTAGGAACCTTTTTACATAAGGTCAGAGCCTAGAAGCTTGGGGACAAGGAGTAGACTCAAACCTTGGGACTCATACAAGTAAAATAGGACAGTTTTAGTTACATGCACATAACATGAGTTATTCTTAAATATATCACATGGGACTAAGAGTTAAATACAAGATATGATAAGGAATAGGGTCAGATGACGAGTAATGAATTATGGTGAATTTCTAAAGTGGGGATAGCTTTCTAGTAGCTTATGATCCAAGCGTTAAGCAAAACATAGAACTATGAGTTTAGATTACGACGATCCATATGATTAAGGTGTCGCCATTGATATATTTATGAAAATATTATATATTCATAAGTATGCTACACAATGTACCTTTTCCTGTGAGGATATCATGCATGCAAGAATGTTTTCAAAATAAGAGTGCTATTATATAGGATTTTAGCCCATGGAGACAACGATACGTAATGCCTAAGTGTGATGGTTAGAAGAACCATACTAGGGATGACAATACATAAGACCCATCTATGGAAAGAATGGAAGGCAGGCGTATATGTATGAAGCATGTGCATAAGTATATTCAACATCCTCATGGATGATCGTATGTAAGAATGTATAAAGTAATATGCACTTGCAAGATGCATCAAGCCTCTACATAGTAGTGGGCCAAGGCAATACTGACAAAGATGATTACTTGGGTAACGCCCCTGAACAGATTTAAGGGGAATAAGTCGATGTGAGAGTTAGGGAAAGTAAACTCGGCAATCACGTATAAGAATGAGCTCAATCCTGAAAATCAAGCTATTATCCAGAATTGGAAAAAGGCCATCCACTTCCAAGGGACCAAGTATAGATGTTCAAGTGCAAGTTAAAGAAATAGACAAGAAAGACATGTGCACTTGTATGATCTAGTTATGTGCATTTGCATATGCATATTTCATTATCTCAGTATGTTGGATAGTTACTGTTAATTATGAGTCCCTTATATTTGTCTTAAATGATGCTAAGTGATTGTTAAAAGTAAACTGCTTTGAGGAATTTGGTTTCAAACTTAAAATTTAACCGGTGCTTATGTGTAATTGTCCACATTTTCATAATAAACTGAAATGACTGGAATACTTACAATGACACCCTGTATGCTTAGTGGATTGAGTATATCTATCGAGAACTTTAATTTCTCACTACCTCTTTGTATGTCTCTGTAAATATTCTAATACTAAGAATAGGCTTCAATTCTGCAACAGGATTTCAGGACTTTTATGAACCGTGGAATGGGGCTTGAGCCCAACACCTGACATTCTAGCTTGAGTGTTAAGATGGGCTGCTGGTATAAAAAGGTGAAGAAAGAAGAACGGTGAATGTGCTGAATATAATAGTAGTTAAGTTTTTAACAGAAATTATATGTTCCATCGTATGTCCATCACATAATTTGGATTGTAAATCCTTATTTATTCAAGAAGTATTATACTATAAAGGCCATATACTATGTTTCTTATTTGAAATTTTTCCACAGCATTGGTAACAACCTCTGGATATAACCCCATGACTCGAGTGTGACATATATGTCTAGAGGGTGTTACAGGATCCATCTCAGGGTTTGCATAATATGGTTGAGATTGCTGACTTGTGGTTTTTGTGATCATGTTCCATTTTTCGTTATTTTACTAGAAGGAAAGGGTGGACAAGAAAGGCCAGCGCTTGTAGACTTGTAATAATTACTTGGTACCAAATATATTATTCTATTCAAGTTTTGTTGAGTAAAGTAGTTTTTCTTGTTTAAAAAAGAATTTGATCGCACATGTTGTGCTAAATTCTTTGAAGGTCGTGTGAAGGGATATCCTTGGATTTGTCTCTCTTAGTTTGGTCTCTCTCTTAATTTGGTCTCATATCCTTCAATTTTGTTGTATTCGCCTAAATTAGCAGTGCAAATTGTTCTTTATGCCTATATAGATTCTGTTTATGATTTGTATGTAATTCATGACTTTTAAGTTTTGAATAAGACATAATATTTGTGATATGACTTGCTTTTACATGAAGATTCACAGGAAGGGAACAACGTGCATGAGATTAGTGTTAATGAAAGTCTATCTAATATTTTGGATGGTTTGATGAAATTTTCAATAATTTGGATAGATTGGTCATATTTTGGATATTTCAGGTTTATTTGGATTTTCTCTTTTAATTTTAGATTTAATGTACTTGTCTTGGTTTGTTTGAAAGAGTTCTTTTTTAAAGTATTTTGCAGGATTTATTTTCAATTATTGGATGTTGTTTAGGTGTATGCCATGTGTTTACCTGTCACTTTAATTAATGCAAAGAAATCTTTTTCTATAATTTTATACAAACTTGGAGTGGATGTTAAATAATTTTGCACCAACATGGAATTAAGCAAAAGCAATTTAGAATTAGTTGAATCAGTTTTGAACCAGTTCGCTAAATTTTTCATGTGAATTGAACGATGCTTACCCTATTTTTGGTTAATCAACAATTTAGGAGCTAATTTTTTTTGTTTAAAAAGTGACATTAGCCACATTTTTCAAAAGTGTAGTTAAATGAGGCATTAACCACACCTCATGAGTGTAGTTAAATGAAAGTTAAAAGTGTGGCTAATTGGTATGTCGCCCCACACATGTAATAGCCACACCAAAAGTACATGTTGGAAAATTGTTTAGCCACACTTACACATTTTTAAATGTGGCTAATCAATATTTTTAAATGTGGCTAATCGACATATTGCTTGTAATGGGTCAAGATTTGCTCCTCTCATTTTTATAATAAACCACTTCATATAATCATTGAATCATGTGATATTAACTTGATAATTAGGCATATCAAATTTTTTAAAAAATTAGACATTAATAAATATATAATCTAATTGTCAAATTATTTTAAAATTGTATGAATTTTTATACTATTTACTTAGTGGAAGCTCTTAATTAAACAATTTGATTGCTGAAGGTAATCCAACTATTTTAGAGTAAGTGGATTCCCATCTTATATTTATATATACACACATGCAATATAGAACAATAAAGAAACAAGACTTGGGGGTAACACTAAATATTATTAAATATGAATAATGAGTTTCTGTTTTAGGGTTAAATTCAGTAGAAATTAATATAAACTATTGTGAATAAGGATTAATTAAAAAAAGATTAATTATATTAAACTTATTAAAAAGGACCTATTAAATATTTTAAAGAGAAGGACTAAAAACATTTTATAATTAGATAACAGTATATTTAATTTATTTCTTAATCTTTTCTATCATTTTTATGGTTACTGCTGCTTATACTCTTAATCCCTTTTCGAATCCTCAGCTTGCTCTCACCGGCTCATCTTCGTCTATAACTCATGATAACTTGTGAAAATATCTATTATGTTTATCCCATATTTGTGCATTAATTATTACAATATGTTCCCAATAGGATAATTTTTTAATTTATTTTAATAAATTTAATTTATGAGTATTATCAATGAGAATATAATTCTTTTAAGCTTAATGAATAAAGATTATTACTAGATTTGTTTGGATGCAGGATAAAAATACCACTAGTGGATGAAAAGATAAAAGAAAAATATTCCAATGAAGATTTGAAAGAGATTTCAAAAAGATTTAGAGTGAATTTGAAAGAAGATTAGATAAGATATAAGATTTGATGAGAAAGATTAGAGAGATTCACTATCCATGAGCCACGCTAATGCCGCAAAAAGTCTTTTATAAATAGTTGTAATATTTTCTAGAGAGGGATATCCATTGTGAGAGAGAGAGAGAGACATAGGCTAAGGATTCTTGTACTTGTAAGAGTATTGTATGTCAAGCACTAATAAGTTGTTAAATGAGTGGTAAGTAGCTTAGTTTCATATTAAGAATGAGAACACAAGTTTGATTTGCAGGAAGCACTCCTGCTGGGAATGTTCTATCCCTAGAATTGCAGGAGCAATTGTTTCCCATAATTTTAATCTTCAAAAGTATTTTATGTCAAGGGGATAGGAAGATTTGAGGAATTAAGATTTCATCTCCATGGTATCACATGCTTTTGGTATTTGTTGTGACCTTGAGGTTTATTGTTCGCTTATATTCTTTCATGTCTTGGTAAACTTTTTCTAGATGTTAGGAGTAATATAGTTTGAAGAAACAAATTTTGTATCCCTATTCATTAATTTAATTTTCTTTTTTAGTCAATTGTAGAATTTAGTGTTCTTAGTACTTTCTTGGAATGGGTCAACCTTTGAATGTTCTATAGTTTTATATTATCTATTGGAAAATCATCTTACAAAACAAGTCAACCCAAAAATTGCCATAAACTAGAGTAATTAGGATTATTTAGAAGTACTCATTTGTGTAGTTGTAGGAATTCCTATTCTTTATCCTCAAGATAAATTTAAAATAATATTAAGGAATTAATTTTTTTTGGATAAAAATTAATTTATTCAATTTATATTAGAAGGATTTCAATTTCAATGGATTGAATTGTAATTATAAGTTTTGAGAAATTCAACCATCAATTGAATTAAAAAATTATATTAGAAATTCAAATAAAATTATTTCCTAATATCTGTCTTCCATTCACTGCTATTTGCTCTTGTGTATTGTGAATTTTATTTCATTGTCTTTAATTGGTTAATAGTGTAGTGACTAATTCAGACAAATTGTTAATTGATTTTAGCACCCAAGGAAACGACGATGCCTTTCGCACTACTTATTACTACCTTCTATTCATAAAGGTTGTCAATTTAGATAAAAAATTTTAATTTATAATAATTATTATTTTCACATATTAATATAATATTTATTATTAATTTTTTAATTTTATCCTTCATCTTTATTTGTTAAAAAAGGTAATTATTTTTTACCATATAATAAAGCCATATTTTTTATCATATAATAAAATTTAATAAAAATATTTTAATAAACCTATGTAATAATCATATATTAGTGACCAAATTAATAATGTAAACTAAATGTAGTATTTATTGGTATACTTGTCAAAATTAACTTTCTAAATCAGCGAACAACTGGTCGTCGACACGCCTTCCTTTATGACTTTTCACCACCGCCCAATCATTTGTCCCTCCGCTCTCAAATACTCGAGTGAATTTTTTTGATAAAAGAAATCGTCACACAAATATAACACGATCATATTGTTGTAGTCCTTGTCACACGTCGCGTACACGAATAGACTGATACCTAGCTGCTTAATTATTAGTTATTTCGCAACTGCCTTCGTTGTACACATAAATCATCACCTGCCACCATACAACTTGAAATAAAGTAAATAAATAATACGTACTCATCAACAATGACTGCCTGAGCTATCAAGGTACAAAATTTTGTAAGTGCACAAATCATATAGAAAATTGATGTCATCTTGAAACTAGTATACGAGTAGGAAGCACAGATACCGACACAAATATTTGAAATAAGACGGACACGAATATCGAAATATTCATTTTGATTAAAGGGATATTTCCAGCCCATATTATATTTTATTATATAGTATTCATTTATAAGATTTTAATATTATAAAATTGTAATTAATATATAGAGAAAAAAATTTTCTTTTTTATTTAATTTGGTTATAATGTTTATTTCATTCCATAATGTTTAATAATATTTTCGTTAGATTCTGGATCAAATTGTCTTTCCAATGCTCCTTACAGTAATCCTTTCACCCTGTGCCTCTTTTCATGCAGCGTGGAAAGATGTACACCACAAAGTCATTCTTGTAATATGACATCCAGCTACGGCCTATTCGGTCTTTCCAGGGTTTGTCTCTACAATGCACCAAGTTTTTTATGGTGTATGATACACTGTATTATCTAATGGTAAAGATTTACTATGTAAATATACAATTAATCACTGCTAATGCACCTTAAAATTTCACACCCACACACATATCTTCTCTCTCCCGACTCCTACACCATTGCCTTCCCACTCCACTTTGCCCTTCCATCCTACTATTCCAATGAAACTAGAATCTTTGACAAGCTCAAGTAAATGTTGTCCCCCACTACCAATTTTCAGCAACACTCTCCCAATCAGCGACTGCCACCGTTAGCAAGTTCATCTCCGTTGGCAACCAGCTTAGTTTGCTTGCCTCTACTATCTTGCCCTCCACCCCTTCGGTGCCAACAACTTCATCACAACCCGTCTGAACCCCTCCAGCGCCACTGCCTGTTAATGGATCTGGCTTGATGTTGAGGAGGTCGACGATGACGAGATTCCACTAGTAGGGGCTATGGTGGTTGCCAATCTGGTAGTTAAGTAAAGGTAAAGTTTGGAGAAGATAGGATGGTGGCGGTATGTGGTGGTATGCGATGTTAGTGGGTGGTGGAGGGCCATGGCGGTTGGATTTGGAGAAGATAGGATGGTGGTGATATGTGGTGACACACGGTGGTGGTGGGCCATGGTGATTGGCGAATGGGTAGAGCAGTGGGAGTTGAGGATTGGAGGAAGGAAAGGGAAATAGGCTCTCCTATGATGCATCAGTGAGTCACGGTTTTCTACTTATGATTTAACCCGCTCAAAGGTGCTTCAAGCACCATAAAAAAAAAAGGTGCGTTGTAGACGAACCCGTCTTTCCAAATAGACTATTGAGGGGTCACTCAAAAAAGTTTTGGAACACTAGCAGGGAATCATTTTTATATGATATTTTTATGAAAAAAAATATAAAAAAATGATATTTTTAATAAAATTTAAAGTTTATAATTTTTTTCTCTTTTTTTATTTTTTCTCTCTTCTCTCTCCTCTTGCTTCTTTTTATCTCTTCTCTCATGCTCTTTCTCTCTCTCTCTCTCTCTCTCTCTCTCTCTCTCATACAAACAAAACACATACATATCGAATAGGGGAATAAGCGGATTGGGTCAACCCAATAAACCCTATAAATCCAAATCGAACCAATTAAATTGGTTTAGTTCGATTCGGTTAATTGGATCAACCGGGTCTGATCCGAATGGAACCAACTAATATTTGGTTCGAGTAACGGACTTGGAAATTTATAATCCGTTACCTGACCCGACCCGTCCATATTATTATTATTATTATTATTATTATTATTATTATTATTATTATTTTAAAAACTCACTAACACACGCACACGCTAACACACTCACACACAAGTCACTCACTCAGGTCACTCACGTTGTCACGCATAGAACCCACCCCTTTCCTTTTCGGCCTTTCCCTTCCCAAATCCTTCGCCATAACTCACCCACCATCAAGCTCGCCGCTTGCCACTCTCAATGCATAGACCCCACCCCTTTCCCTTTCGGCCTTTCCCTTCCCAAATCCCTCGCCATAACTCACCCACCACCGCTGCCCTAGCCTAACCGCCGCCAACACCTACACCCACCAAACACCAAGCTCGTCGCTTGCCACCCCCGAGCCCGCCAATCACTACATCACTACAAGCTCGCTTGCTGCTAGCTTGCTACAAGAATGAAGATAGTTGCAGAAGTAGATCCATCTTCGCTACAACGCCAAGCTCGCCACCATCGCATTGCCAAGCTGCCGCTACTGCTACATGAACCAACACAACACAGCACACGTTGGTATGGGTCTTCTACTACATTGAGTACATTCTGTTTTGAGAAAACAAAGCTAATATTTCATGTGTGAAAGAAAAAGATTTCTTTCTAGAATGTTATCCATATTTGCTGAAATCTACATTAACAAACGAGAAAAATGAGTTTAACAGTGTCAAACATGCGGTTAATTATTTCATCTGTCTCATTTTTTCAATCATTGAATATTTACTCCTAAGACATGAATAGCCAAATTGTTTATAAGCAAAAGAAATTATGTTAATGTTTATAAGAAAAAATTATGTTGTTTGAATTAAAAATTTGTGTCTATGGTTTTATGAATTTGTAATACAAGTTATGTTGTTTGATGTATGAACTTGAGCATAGATAATTTATCTCTTTAATTGTGTTAATGGATGTTAAGGTTGGGTAGTGTTATGTTGATGGCCTTTGATGGTAGTGGATTGGAATGAAAGTTATTTGACATTTGTGCTTCCTTTAATTATTAGTGATAATATTGGGATGATTTAATCTTTGGATATTGGAATAGAATTTGAAATTTGCATATATAAAACTTTTACGCTTTTTAATTTTTTATTGTATTTTTTGGCTGAAATTGAAAAAAAAAAATTTAAATGGGTAATCCAATTACCTAAACCGAATCAATCCGAATTTAATTGGTTTAGATTTGGTTAAAAAAATTCATGAATTCGAACTAAATCAAACCAATTAAAATTAATCGGTTCAGATTTATTTTCCCCCCAAACTTGATCTAAACCAACCTGTTTACACGCCTAATACTAAAACATAAACACACACTGCACATAAGACAAAATAATAATAATAATAATAATAATAATAAATTTTGAAATCCAGTTTATATCTAGGGATGTCAAAAAAATGGCACCCGCGGATATTCGCGGGTCATACCCGCAATGGGACGGGTATGGAGGGAAGATTTTGCCCTCGCGGGTAATGGAGACGGGGATTTTAAATACCCACATGTTAAGCGCGGCGGGGGTGGAGATCACTATCCCCATACCCACGGGTATCAGTCATAAAATTATTATTTTATCCTTAAATTATTAACTTAGTTAATCTAATATTATTATTATTTAAATTGATTAGACTAAAGTTTAAATTTATAAGTTAGATTTATTTATACTTATTATATATTAGACTAATGATTGGATTATTATTATGTGTTTATTTTTATTTTAAGTATTTTAAGTTGTTAGAATTTAGATTGTAAAATTGGATTATTGTACTTATTTTTTGTTTTTTTTATGTGTTTATTTTTATTTTAAGTATATTAAATTATTAGAATTTGAATTGTTAAATTAGATTATTATTTATGGTTATTTTAAGTATTTTATAATATTAGAATTTTTATATTTAATTTAAATTTTTAAAATTTTTAATATTTTAACGGGTATCCATGGATATCCACGGGTACCAGTAAATCCACAAGTAAGTAAAAAATGGGTACTCGCACGGATATGGAACGAGGGACGGAGACAGGTATTTACTTATGGGGCGGGGGACGAGGGACGAGGGTCTATCCCCCGCCTCTGCCCCGCCATGTTGACATCCTTACTTATATCATGTCAAAAAAAAATTTAATACTTTTTAAATCCGTTAATATGGATAGTAAATTTATTTTTTATTTTTTTTATAGAATTTATCAATATTTTTAGCGGATTTGTTTAAAACGCCATACTTTTCTAATTTTTTCAAAAAACTCATATCTTACTAATTATTTTACCAAAATTCCATATAAGAAAAAATCACTCTTGCGCTGAACCATTTTAAATGCCGCCGACTAATGAGCGGTCAATGTCTCCACCAGTTCAACAACCTTGCTTGTAAATGATCATTAAAAAAATTTCACCGCAAATCAAATTCAAAGTCTTTTTAACTGACATTTGAAGCAGCATCAATGATGCACAAAAAGCAAAAAAAACAAATCGGTATATTATCATTACTCTAAAAAAAAAGCAGCATTAATGGTTGTTGCAATTATTTTTTTCAGGGAGAGGTGGATCTCGGGGGAAATAGAAACGTCATTACTATATAGCATAAACATTCTCTCTCTCTCACTCTCTGTACATGCAGCTATATATCTTCTCCAGAAACTCTGAAAATACTAAATAGTAGTACGTCTATGGAGCATTTCAAACAGGAGCTGACCGAGCCAGTGAGTCCTACGGGACAATACTTGGGCACCAATTATCTGTGCTTATGCATTTTTGCTGTCTTAGGATTTGAAGTCCCAATCCATGACTTGCCAATTGTGTCCCTGGTTAAAGATGCCTTTCTCTCTATCCCGCGCTTCACCTCTATAATGGTTCTCTCTCTCTCTCAAATGGAAGTTTTGTGCAATTTACATATATCATTGTCCATGATAATCTTATAAGCACTCCCTTTTTCACTATTCATGAGTACTTTTATATAATCTTTGTTTGAAAAATACACGTTAATTTGAGTTTGTTTATTTTCTGCATTCATTTAATATGTTTTTTATTTTTAGAATTTTGTAAAGAAAATAATAAAAATAATAAGATCTTATTTCTTTTTTTTTTTTTATTTTTGATTTTCATTATTTTTTTAATAAAATCTTGAAAACAAGAAATATAGGAAATGAAGTGAACATTTTTTGAGGTTTAATAAACATTTACATTTAATTTTCATGTTTGAGAACAGGCTGTTGACCCAAAAGGAGTGAAAAGATGGAAACAAGTTGAAGTGAAGTTGGAGGAACATATCATTGAGCCTAGTTTTTGTGATGGCATGTCTACGGATTCCTATGACAAGCATTTTGGTGACTACTTATCAAGGATAGCAATGGAGAAGCTACCACAAACTAAGCCATTGTGGCAAGTCCACGTAATCAAATACCCAACAAGCAATGCTGCTGGAACCTTAGTCTTCAAATTTCACCATACAATTGGAGATGGTTACACTCTCATGGGTTTCCTTCTTTCATGCCTACAAAGAGCTGATGATCCCTTCACCCCTTTGTCATTTCCATCACGCAAGTCATCTAAGCCACAGAATAATAACAAATTCTTCCTCAAGAGATTGCCTAAGTTTCTCTCCATGGCCTTCAATTCCATGTCAGATTTTGGATGGAGCTTGCTGAAGAGCACTTTAGTTGAGGATGATATAACACCAATAAGGTCTGGAGTTGAAGGTGTAGAGTTTCGGCCAATCACCATATCACACATCACGTTTTCCATTGACGATATCAAAGAAATTAAGTCTAAACTTGGTGTGGTAAGGTTGATTCCCTTTTTAAATTTATTTTACGCAAAAAAATGTTATAGCTAGCCAGATAAAACTTTGTCATAATTTATTCTTCGGATTGATATCATACGATTGTTAACTTTTAGATGGGTAAATGAGGACACCATTTACTTCATCTTATTTTAACATAGCAATATTATGATTGTTTTCTTGTTAGAATCATTTGAAAAAATACCCATTTTGGCCTTTGACGAAAATTTTGGGAGACAAATTAGCTTCTTAAGATTTGAAAATTTACTAATAGTCCCTCACCATTCAAAAAGGGGGATATATTATCTCTTCATATAAAAATTTTAAAGATTTTTTAGTGATATAGATCTATACAAAGGAATTAATATGTCTCTATTTTTTAATGGTAAGCGACTAGATGTGAATTTCTAAATCCTGAGAGACTAATTTATCCCTCAAAATTTTTGTCAAAAACCAAAATGGGTATTTTGTTTTTACCTATTTAACAATCAATGAATAGAACAAAATTTAATAAAATTTCTATTTTCTCTATTTTTTTATTTTAATAACACATTGTGCTTTTTTTTTTTGAGGGGGTTTAAAAGGATCAAGAAAAGAAAAATTATCTCATTTTTCAAGATCTTTGTTTGATTAGTTTTGAGCACAATGCATATTTATATATTGTATAATCTATGCAATTCTAATTATTTATTAGTTTAATTTGATCCGTTATAAAGTTGAGAGAAATACTTATTCAGCTGCAAGCAGGGGCGGAGCTAGATGTTTTTCTTAAAGGGGTCGATACTTAGTAATCAACTTTATGCAAAAAATAATATATATCTTATAATTTTTACTTTTATTTAAAAGTTTAGATATTAGCCAAAATATATAGAAGAAAATAGCTTTTTTATTGTTTTAAAATTAAAAAAATATTATTTATATATATACACATTTTCAACATTATTTTCTAAAATGTCCTTTTTTGGAATTATAGTAAATTCGATTAAGTTAAATTGAATTTATTACGGGGCAAATATAACATCGTGGGGACGGAATTCGATCTAACTTAGATCAAATTCAATACTGCTCACATGAATAGTGTTGAATTTGATTTAATATCAATCGAATGCACCACCACTCCAAATTATGAGAGTGGAGTTTAGGGTGAACTCCAAAATTTTTGGTCTATGGTGAATCTAATATAATTAAATGACCAAAAAGTGTGGTTAATTGCCATACAACTATGGCTAATTGCCACACCTTATGTGGTAAAATGCCGGATCTACGGTGGACTGAATTCATCCGAAAACATAACAATTATTAGATCTTACTATTTATTAAGACCGTAACTAAACAAACGAGGAAGACATCCGAATTAGTCATTGGAGGTTTACAAGCCACAAAATTTAATATTTTAAAAATCCATACTTATTGTTCCTATATGTGCGACTATGAGTGTATATCTATTCTATCATTATATTTAAAGTCAATATTTTTTTTATATTTATATTTCATTAGTGATAAATTCGATCTAAATTGGATCTAATTTATCACTATTCATCTGAAAGAAAAAAAACATGTGATACTTTTTAATTAATTATCATTCCAATAAATTAACCAAACTAAGTTACTACTTAAGTATATTAACTAAGTTAACATACCCTAAATTAATGTAACGGTAACTCAAATATCTAAACTTATTTGACTATAGAAATAAAGTAGACACTAAAATAATAAAATTAACTCTAAATTAAATTAATAAAGATAAATACTTGCACTTATCTTTATTAATTTGAATTAAGAATAAATACTTGCAATTATCTTTATTAATTTGAATTAAGAAAAATTACATGTGTCTATATTAATTTAATTTAGCTATTAGTTAATTTTATTATTTTAGTGTCTACTTTATTTCTGTAGTTAAATAAGTTTACATATTTGAATTGCCATTAAATTAATTTAGTGTATATTAACTTAGTTAATATACTTAAGTAGTAACTTAGTTTAGTTAATTTATTGTAATGGTAATTAATTAAAAAGTATTATAGGTTTATATTTTTTTTCTTTCAAATAAATAGTGATAAATTCAATTCAACTTAGATCAAATTCATCAATTGTGCAATATAAATATAAAAAAATATTGACTTTAGATATAACGTGAGGATATATATACACTCACAGTCGCATACATAAAATTAATAAGTATGAATTTTTTAAATATTAAATATTGTAGCTCTTAAGCCTCCAACGAATAATCTGAAGGTTATCTTTATCCGTTTAGTTATAGCCTTAATAGAGTGTAAGATTTAATAGTTGTCATATTTTAGGATAAACCCCAATCTATCGTAGATCCGGCATTTTGCCACAATTAGCCACAGTTTTATGGTAATTAACCACACATTTTGTCATTTAACCACAGTAGATCCACCATGAACCCAAAATTTTGGAGTCCACTCTAAACTCCTAACTTATAGTTTGGAGTGGCATTGAATTCTATTACAATGAATAGTATTGAATTCAATCTAAATTAGATTGAGTTCAACATTATTCACATAAACATAATGTTGAATTCAATTTAAGTTGGATCAAATTTCATCTCTCTAATGTTATATTTACCCTATAATAAATTTATTTAACTTAAATCGAATTCACTACAATAAAAAAAGGCCATTTTAAAAAATAATATTAAAAAGGTGTATACACGTAAATAACATTTTTTATTCTAAAACAATAAAAAAAGCCAGAAAAAAAATGTTTTTTATACTTTTTCATAAGGCTCGACTCACAAACAAAGTGAGGAGCAAAACAGTAGTTTATAAAATAAAGAAAATGTATATTTCAGAATCAAAATTTAAGAGACACATATATACGCAACATATTGTCTATTTCTGCTTAAGTAAAGGATTTTTTAAAATTAGCATCAAATATTCAAATTACTTTTGTAATGTTCAAATAGTAATCCATTTTGATTACAAGATTATTGAAAAGGCTAAGGATCAAGACAGGCCTTAAGGTTCAACAAAAGATTTAAAAATTATCAAAAATATTATTTGTATAATTTTTTTAGACACATTTACGAACATACCATAAGTTGTAATGTAATTCTAACTATCTATTAGTTTAGTTTTGATCTATTATAACGTTGAGGAAAATACTTATCCAACATGATGAAGGGTCAAGAGGGGTCTCAAGGTTCAATCAAAGATTAAAAAAATTATTGAAATGTTATTTGTATATATTTTTTAGATACATTTGTGAAGACAGCTTGAGTTGTAATGCAATTAGTAGTGGTAGGTGCATGTCATCGTGGGCACAATTTTCCTTTAAGTCTTGTCTTATTTTATACATCATGATGTCCATCTTCATGTGTTTAAATAACACCACTCTCAATATATTACTATATATTGCAGACTATAAATGATGTGATTACTGGAATACTCTTCTACGGGATTCGGCTCTACATGCAAGATATTGACTATAGATCAAGAAAATTGAATTCCACTGCATTGGCAATGGTAAACACAAGAAATGTTCAAGATTACCGCACAGTGCAGGATATGCTAAAGCCTAATGCAAAGGGTGCTTGGGGGAACAATGTTACTTTCTTGCACGTGTCAATGCCGAAATTAGAAGACTCCCCAATTTCCAATCCTCTCCAATTTGTCACGAAAGCACACACGTCGATCAAGAGGAAGAGGCATTCTTTTGCTACTCTTCTAGTTGGAAAGCTTCAAATGATGGAGCAAAAGTTAAAAGGCCCTGAGGTGTGTAACAAGTGGCATATAATTTGATCAGGATTTTTTCTTTTCCCCACTTATAAGTGCTTAATAAATTAATTGTTTTCACACGTTTGGATCAAATTTCGGTTAATAAATTGTTGCTTGAGGTTAAACTTTGTATTATTACGTGTATAAATACTTATCTAAATAATTTATATTATGGAAGGAATTTTATTTTATTTTTTCTTTGTTGTCATGATGTTATAGGCAGTGGCTAAACTTATGCACAGGACAGCCAGAAATTCAAGCTTATTGATCTCGAACGTGGTTGGACCAATAGAGCAAATGGCTGTGGCCAATCATCCCATAAAAGACTTCTTCTTTACGGTGTCTGGTTTGCCTCAGGTAACTTACTCCTCCTCTTTCTTCTGGTAAGTATGAATGGAGGTCATATATCGTAATTAATCAAAAGAATAGAGGAGTGATTCATAAAGTAAAATTCTTTGCAATTCATTTTTTCATAGCTTAGAAAACTGGACCGGACTGGCTAGTTCGACTAGTTAAATCTATTGAAAATTCTATAGCCTAGGATCTGGATTTTGATCCTGATTACAATATACCAATCAATCAACAAATTCATAAATAAGACTAGATGGAAATTACCGGAATTGATTGAGGAAGAACAATCAATTCATAGTTATTCTTTCATATTGGCATATAGAGAGAGAAGAGAGAAAAACTGGCTAAGGGAGGCCAGAAGAAAAAAAAAGCTCCTCCTATTTCCAGATAGCCAAATGAGCTTCCTATTTCAATGGAACAATTGATGCCTATATATAGGGTTAGGAAGAAGGGTCTCTCCCTGTGTCAACAAAAGTGATAGGCTAAGCCACCCATTACAGTAAAGTCTATACACACAGAGAAATATAACAATATTCACCAATGAATAGTGTGTTGGCCCAATAAGCCCAATAATAATTACAATAATTTAGGCTTAAATAATTGACTTTAATCAATTTTTGACATCTAATTAATCTAGGTCCAAAATTAAATATGATTTGATTTATGTAAGTCCACGAAATTATTCCAACAGTCTACCACTTGGACGGCATAAATCAAATTAATACAAAACAATATCCCAATTAATTCACAATATGCGGCCACAAAATGATGTCAAAATTGAGCTTGCACTCTCAACCAAATGGTTCAATATGGGATAACAAGTACTCAACAATGCAGAAGATCATACTTGAAGGAGTATTGATATCATACATGTGAGATACTCATCTCCTGATAACCCAACAAATGGTCATACATAAGTAAATGGGAATGCACAACAAAACGACACACTAATACATTATCAAAGTGCAATTCCCAATAAAATTGCCCTAACATCTGCCCTAGATACTATATGAGATCTAATAAATCTCATCACAATATGAGACAGGTCCAAAATGTCTCTAATATGTGTCATATATCAACAAAAGTGTGCACAATAATATATGGCAACATAAGAATTCGCCCAAGATGCTCTTAGATTCAACAAAATATCTCAGTATAACAAAATTGAGACAAGATCCAATATGTCTTAACAATAATGCCATTATGCAAGATTGCATAAATAAATAAGCTGTGCAAACTTAAATGGCATCAAGAATTGTGTGGGGTCATATAATAAACCTATAGAATAAACTTCCACTAACCCAAAATGTCAATTGGAACCTCAATATACCCATACAGGTTACATAATCAATAATAAAACCTTTAGCGGCTAGTCTTTGGTTAGGGGATCAACAACAATAAGTTATGTAGGAATATACTTGAGAAGAGTCTATCACAATATGCCATATAATCACAAAATGATGCGACACCATATATGGCAAATATCTTCCACTAATCCAATAGACCACAAATCCAATAGATCAAAATAACATGAATATTCCCATTAGAGACCATAAGGTTTAAATATACTCTAATGGTATAATGATCAGCAATGGGATTATCAATGGTTTTGTGGGAGAGTGGTCAATGTGAGTCTAAAACCCACCATTATTCTCTCTAACAACAAAAGAACAACATAGAGAGAATCTTAAAAGTGCAGAGTCATCAAAATCTGACAACTAGAATCTCACAAAATCAACTTTGCATACCTACTTACATAATTGAGGATACAACAAATATCTTATTTTTGTCATCGCAAACTCAAATATCAACAAATTATAAAAGACATAACAAAATTAATATGCTAATAGAAGCATTTTGGACCTATACATTACCACAAATAAAGATAGAACAAAATATAAAGTCTCCATCTCCCACTATAATAATAGTTTTTTATATATAAATGAGAGTAACATTACATTCTAAGAGACTAAGAATGTTCTTAAAATAAGTCTCAAAATAATGAAGCGATAACAAACTAATGAGAAGAGAGAAAACTATACACCAAAATATTATAACATGAGTATAAATTAATTGGTTTTCTCACGTTCAATTGACTGGACAATTAATTGAGTTAGAGACCTTGCATCATTATAATCTTGCCAAAGGGTCTCAGATCACAATATACAAGTCTCTTCCACTTGATAGAGAAAATAATAATATTAAAATTATATAATAATATCTAAGAATATATTTAAATTATTCTTCTCTCTCACATAATGATTATGTCAATAATATCACACCGAAGGGTATATCCATTATCTACATAACCTAACAATAACCACAATCCATAAAATAATTTTATTCAATATAAATAAGCTTTATTATAAGTGAAAGCAAAATTCACAAAATTGGATTGCTCCAAAATGCCCAATTAATAAATAGAGCTCTCATATAATTGCAATTTTAGGGTCTAAAAAACATAATACATGAGTAGACTCCCACAAACATTAAAATAATATCCTTAAAAGCTAGTGCTGAGAGGATACTGAAAACCTAAGGACACAATTTTCAAATCATCAAGAATCATGTCATTAAAGACAAACCAAAAGGTAAGTCTATTATCAACATACTCCTCAATATAGCACTAGTAAAAATATTAAATGTCACAAGGGAAAAAGACAGCACAATCAAAATAGGAAAATGACTAAATTTTTGAGTTTACGAAATAAATGCTCACAATGTCAAAAGTAACTCATTTGAAATTCCACAAATAGAGTGTAAAAGAGTATATAATAAATTACAGATTGTGAGCAAAACTCCCATCAAAATCAAAAGGCACATAGCTATCAATTTGTGGAACCAAACACAAAGAGATTTTCAAAATTTAAATCATTTATCTCATTTTTATAATGGTGCATCACATCACCTAAAATAACTTTCTCTTTATAGAAAGTAGGATTTTAGCCAAAAGCAATAATACTTTGACTATCACAAAATTCATGTTTAAGCAGTCAAAACTCACAACACTCAATATTTTCAAAACCATAATATGCCCCAATATTTAGGCATCTAATTCATTTGGAATTTAAAATTCAATCCAATTCTAATTTATGTCAGTCCACAAAATTATTAACATTCTCTCACTTGGACTGCATAAATCAGATTACCAAAATTTTATAAAACATTATTACATATAAAATGGGAGTGTGCAACAAAATCATATTCTAAAATTTCAGAAAATAATTCTCAGAATAATATTACACAATATTATTCACAAAATTAGCATTTGTTACAATTGATCCAGCAAAAGCGAACTCACAATCATGAAAAATGCCTAACAATAATGTCAAAATATCTCAAAAAATAATTCTCAGAGTAACATTGCACAAAAGGCTATATAATTACAAATTTTTAATGTTCCATAATTAACATACACACAAGAACGATACCAAAATTATTTCAATAGTTAAAGCACATCAACTCTAAGAGTGCACAAATTATGACATGCCCAATATGTCACAGTTATCCACAAAAATTTCTAGAACCAAATTTGGAGAATATCACATGTTTTTAATTAATTTAAATTTGAAAAAAATTCACAATAAATACTTTTATTGCCGAAAAAATTAAATAAAATTCACCAATAATTATAATATAATTATTTATTGAATCCTACAAAATTTGGTGTATTTTGGGCCAAAATTGGATCTCCCACGCACTATCACGCGCCCAAGCCATGAATGGGCCTCGCCAAATGACCCAAACAGGGTCTTCTTCAACCCCTAGCTGGGTTAACCTAGAATAGTGGTGGGTTCCACCATTATAGCTCCTTTCGAGCTCAGATATTGCGGTCTACCAGTGCGATTCCAACCCAAATCACAAGAGGAGCTCAACGCGAACAAAACCCCTCCAAGAACTCACAGATTCATGACTTTTTGTTGCTCAAAAAATACGATGAATATGCTACCACATGCAACTCAGGTTCTCGGCCTATTCTCCCTCAAATCTCAACGAGTATTCATGTTCCATAGCTCTTTAGATTAGTAAGAACAAGAGCAACAATAACCTAAACAAACTTGAATCGATTCGGCCAAGATATGGTTTTGGGGTTTTGAGTGGGAAAGTTAGGGTTCATATGATTTTTCTTCAATTTCTCCCTTAATACTCGACCAAAATTTATGTTCTTGATATCTATAGATTCAAAATAACACAGGCTACAAAACCCTAAACCAATCGAATGAAATTTGGCCAAATCTAGGATTCAAGCTTTCACACAAGGTTGAGGAGGTTAAGGTTCATGATTTCTTTTCCTAAATTCTCCTTTAATCGGTGACCATTTTGTGTAATCTGGAGCTCGATTAACCCAAAATAACATCAATGACAAAATCCCTTAACAATTTGGGTTTAATCGATGAAAAATCAAAATCCCAACTTGAGTGTGTTAGGATTCATGCATGTGTGCGATTTCAACTTTTCACCATCCAATCTTTCATAAAAAACAAGACTTACCGCCATAACCAGAGATCAAAAGAGCTCTGATACCAATTGTTATAATTTCTATAGCCTTGGATTTGGATTTTGACCTTGATTACAGCATGCAAATCAATCAACAAAACTTATAAACAAAATTAGGTTGAGATTATCAAGATTGATTGAAGAAAAATGGCTTATCTACAACTCTTCATTCGTTATTCTTCAAATCTAAAGAGAGAGAGGAGAGAGAAACAAGCCAAAGGAGGTCAGAGAGAGAAAAGAACTTCTCCTATTGCCCAGATAACCAAATGAGCTTCCTGTCTTAATAGGGCAGCAGGTGCTTATATATAAGGCTCGGAGGAAGGGCTTTCCCTATGTCAACAAAAGTGATGGGTCAAGCCATCTATTACACCAATACCTATATACACAGAGAAACATAACAATATCCACCAATAAGCAGTGCGCAAGTCTAATGGACCCAATAATAATTATAATAATTTAGGTTTAAATAATTGTCTTTAATCAATTTTTGATATCTAATCTATCTTGGTTCAAAATTAAATACAATTTAATTTATGTAAATCTACGAAATTATTCCAACAAAACTGGGAATCGGACCCCTATCGGTCCGGTTGATGCCTAAAAATCGAAAATTGAAAAATTGGGAAAAAAAAATCGGATGAACTGGCTCAAAATCGCTGAACTGCCTGAACCGGAGGCCGTTTAGATAGTCAGCGGTTTAGAATTTTTTTTTCTAAAAAAGAAAGTTTAACTACTGCTATTCATCCCTGACGCCATTATGATTGCCGCATCAATCTGCAATCTCCACTGCGCTACCCCATCGCCATCGCCCTTCAACCGCAGCGGCTGGAACAGAAGGGATGTGGTTGCGGCACCTTATGCTAAGATTGAAAGTTTGAAACTGTGCCAAACTAGAAGATGGAGATGGAGTCATTGAGATGAGTTTGCGGAAATTTAAAATGTATATTTACGCATACGGTAGAGATGGATAAGAATCTACAGCAAAATCAAATAGATGTGTCAGAACACCCTATCTAGCCAATTATATCAAAGCTTCTTGATTTCCGTGGGTCCCGGCAGCATCTAGCTTGTTTTTCAATTTTGTGATCAAAAAAGCATTTGCTATGTTTTTCTCTTATAGTGTGTATGGTTTTACTTTTGTAGAATTAATTTTAGAGAGAATTGATTTTATAGAATTGATTTTAAGATAAAGTGATTTATATTTGGTAATTCCTCTAAAAATGATTCTAACAGAAAATAAAAAATTCTCATTACCAAACAATCCAAAATTTGATCAAAATCAATTTTGGCCATTTAAAATTGATTCTAGTGATGCTGAAAGTTTTTCCAAACATGCTAGTCGGTAGCGTCTAGCTTGTTTTGTTTTTCGTCACACAAACAGTTTGTTTTAATTAGGCCTTGTGTTTCTTGGTTTTTTTTTTTTGTTTTTGATAAATTAATTTGTTATATTAAATTATACTTCTCAAATAAAAAAAATGATACTTTAAAAAAATTAAAATATATATTTTGATTATAAAATTAATATAATGGTTTATATATATATATATATATATATATATATATATATATATATATATATATATTCCGATTGAATCGATTGGACCTCTAAACCATTGAACGGATGTCTTGATCAGTTTGATATTCGATTCGATTTTCTTAACCTTGCATTTTTTTTTTTTGTTCATAATATACATATAAGTTGTATCAGCCTAGAAATCAAATATTACATAGTAAATATTTAAATTGGTCATCAAAAAAATATACGATCATTTTTCAAAACTTTTTTAGTTTAGCAACATCTTATTAATTTAAGTGGTTTAACACTTATTTTTTTTAAATAAGATTTCGAGTTTGAGTATTGTAAATTGAAAGAATTAGCACTGCAAGAGCTTTACGTTTATAGTGAATTGATCTGATTTAAATCAAATTAGTTAAAATTAAGTGGATTATGAATATTAGTGATTTAAAATAAAATGATTCTTTATATCAATTTGGTCTTTAATATTATAAATAATCATCAATTTTGATATACTATTAATGTAAAATAGTTTATAGGATGAAACTATTAGTGCTCCATTTTAGCTATTCACACTCCCCGTTATTAGTTTATAACTTAAAATTTCTAAACTATCCTCATTTAAATGAACTAATGTTATTAAAATTAAATTTTAATTAAGTATATTATTATTTATCTATTTATACACTCATTTAATATCATTTACTCTCATCTTTATTTTCATAAAATTTTTCTTTCTAATCCGTCACATAATCCTTCCCTCTATTCCATTAATTTATTCATTTTTTATTTATTCAAAAGTTTAAAAAAATACAATTGTTTACAACAAAAGTCATGTAAAAACATAGGCATTAAGTAAACCCTAAACATCAAAATATTTTAATAAAAAAATAAATATCCGTTAATTAATAAAAAGTATATAATATTACTCATAATAATAAGTCCATGTCACGTCAAAAAAAAAAAAAAAAAGAAAGCAAGAACATATCAAAAACTAATATGTTTTTATCTTATATTAATTCATCTCGATAAGCCCTCATAAAAATGAAGAATAGGTTATCATATTAGTTTGTATGCATGATTTCTTGTAATTTTTTTTCTTCTTAAGTTTTAAAAAATTTACACACTTTTTGTATTGATTGCATCAATTATACTTTTCTAAAATTTCCCTTCCAATAAGAATAAAAAATATAAATTAGTATCATAGGCAGTATTATTCATTTATAATAATTATTGGATGTTAAGTTTTTATTGAGATATTTTGATTATAGACATTTACTTTAAACCCAAGTTTTCATATGATTATTGTCGTCAATATTTGCATATAATTTTTTTTTTGAAAATTTTGAATAAACATAAAAATATGAATAAATTAAGGACTCAGTGTGATAGAGAGAAAAAAATCTAAAGTGATGGACAAGAGGGATGAGTGATGCAATGGGGTAGAGTGAAGAGTTTTTTTTCAAAAAAAATAAATGTGAAAGTACTTGATATTAAAAGAAAGTGTGAATAGACAAATAATATCATGATAACATACTAACCAAAATTAAATTTTAATAAATATTGATCCATTTAGAAAGGGTAATTTAGAAAATTAAAGTTATATATTAACGGACATTGTAAATAGGCATAAGGAAATACTAATAGCTCCACCTTATTTTATATTGTCAACTAATTAAATCTTATTTTTATATAACTTTTGAGATATAGTTATAATAAGAGTCGAATAGTTATACATAATTGAATGATTGTATAGGAAAAAAAATTATACTAATAATATATTAAAATTAAATCTTTAATTTAATGTCTAAATATTTATTGGGAGATTAAATTGATATCTATTTGAATTATTGAATAACTAAATTACTATCTAAAATCTTTAAAAAATTAAATTGATGCCACGTATATCTTTCATTAACTAATTTAAGTATTCGCTCTATATTAAATGCAGAAAGTAGTGGCAGAAAAAAATAAAAATTAAGCATACGATTACCCTCTTGCATGTTGAAAAAATAAAGCTCTATATACCTTCATTAATTGTCGCAGAGTCTTGTAGTTACCATTATGAGCTATATGGGGATGTTAAGAGTGACCACTGCAACAGAAGAAGGGTTCATAGATGAGCGAAAGCTAGTGTGGAACCTGAACAACGCCTTCGAGACAATACGTCGTGAAGCAGCTAAGAAGAATATTCCTATCAGAAACAAATTTTAAGAATGTCTAGTCCTTCGTCATTCGAGACTATTGAATATTTTAAACTTTAAAGTTTCAAAAGGTTGTGTGTTAGTTGTTTAACGTTGCCACCAATTGTAGCTGCGTTGTGATTGGTACGTTGCACTAAATGGACACATTGTATTGTGTTGGGGTGCGTTGCTTTGTGTTTGTACGTTGCCACCAACTTGCTGTATTGGTATTGTAAGTGTCGATTAAATTCAACAATTGCTTTGTGTTGGGACATAATGCTTGAAGGATTTAAGTCCAATTATATATTACAGTTTTAATAAAAGTGTTTGACTCATGAAAATTTTATAAATATAGACATTTGATTGGATGATTATATAAAATTCTTTTACACTAACAATGCATTGCAATTAAACTCACACTTGAAATATAACTTCAGAGCATCTATAAATTGATCTAGACTTTACCACGTGTAAGTACAATCATATATACACTCACGAGTTTATTTCTCAAGTTTCCCCTTGTTATAATTCAAGTTTTAATAATGTAGGGAATTTGTCGGTATTGCTAATAAAAAAAATTCATAGGTTTTATTGTATTATGAGAGAGTATCGTTATTAACCTGATATCAATTTTGTGTGAGGGCGATTATCTCTCTAAAAATAGCTAAAATAATTCGTGCATTGAAACTACATCAATATCAAGTCTTGATCATCTTCTACACTTATTTTTTTTTCCTGAGAGAGACCTGGAATAGGAGCAAGATATATGATTCTGGTATATCAAATAGTCTCTCTTTGTCAATGTGCTGATCAAATGAAGGAAAAAGTTTATGCTGGTTTTCACTTTCCACTATGGAAATTAGACCAAGGTTTATTTACTAGCTATTATTCGGTTCTTATTGTGAAAGAAATATTCGGTATTTTGCATCATCACGTAAAACGGCTACTACTTTCAGTTCTAGTAAAGTTCGAGAATGGATCAATCTCATGCAAAGGATCATGTGTAAACTTTCTGATATTTATTATATTCTCTCATGAGGTTTAGACTAAGTCCCACATTTTTATCAATAATAAAAAATTACATACATGATCAGGGTGATATGAAATTCTTACATAGGATTTCATTCCCTTCCTAGACTAGCAAAATAACCTCTAGGCGTATATACTTCAAAATTTTTTAGAGCTTAAAGTTTTGATGATCCTCCTACTAGGACTAGAATCCTTCTAAGGAAAAGGAAATGCCTTAGAATTAATATGAAGATATAAGCACTTTGGATAAACGACCAAAAAATAAATAAATAAAGCACCTTGGAAAAGGAACAATTATTTATTTATTTTTCTTTTTCTCAACACCAAATTGTATTGGCTAACTACCGCAGAAACCACCTCATATCTCATCATCGCGCGGGCCATACATTTATAACATTGAGAACCCCTTCTGCCAGCCAATGCATTAGACATTTATAACTTGAGCAATGAGAGACCAGAACCGGATCTATGGGGGCATGTATGTAACATGCGAAAATTTTTGAAATGCCCGATTTACGTTATTAATCAAACTATTCGATGTAATTGCATGAACAAGGTTAATTAGAGGTCAATTAAAGGTTAATTAGAAATTAATTAAATATTAATTAGGAAGATTAGACTTGAGAAAATTAAAGTAGGCACATAGAAAATTTTTGCAAAGTTATTTACTAATGATTTACCAATTTGAAAGAAATCGGTAAAGATTCGGTATTTTAAATTATCAGAACTGAATAAATGGAACTACACATTTAAAATTGAAAAATTGGTGGCCAATAATTCAGCCACCTCTCCCTCTTAGTTGGCGCCCCCAATAACCACATGAATGGGGAGGAGATTTGTAAAATTCGCCACCACATCTTTAGCAACCAATCAAACAACAAGCTTCCAACCACCCACCTTTACAAAAATTCATTTTTGCCCTCCCTTGTCCCTTCATTTGTTCGACCACCATCCAGCAACCTTTCCTCTTCTTTTCTTCTTCTATTCCATCCCAAATCATCCCACCTTCAAGTTCTAATTGCTCTATCCATCAAAAGAAACCAAATTCTAGTTAGTTTTATATCAATTTGGAGGTAGGGTTCATGATTTTCTCTCATATTTATGGATCAGTGACTGAACCAACTTTTTGATTCTTTCAATTATTTGCTATTATGTTGTGTTTATATAAACTTGTGTGGCTGAATTAACCTGCACAAGTTAGGTTTAGTTGAGAATTTGAAGAGAAAACTAAAGAAATAGCAAGACAGGATTTGAATCAAGTGGGAAACCTCACAACATCCGTAGTTGCGGAGTGTACAACTCTGCCTATGACCTTAGAAACTTGATAAAACTATTTTATGTGAAACTAGACGCCTAGGGCTTTCCAACTATATAAAATATAAGATCATTGGATTAGTATCGAATGAGATATGAATTTTTGAAATTAACTCTAGGATTCTGACCCTGTTTCCGTATAGATTGGATTTGGAGGGCCATAATTCGCCCTATACTTTTTCGAATTGAGTGCAACTAATTTTATTAGAAATTTAAGACATGGGATAATATTCAATAAAAATTTCATAACCAAATTCAGCCCTTAATGTTCCCAGTAATTCATGAAAATTATCCTAAGTCCTAACTAAGCTAGAATAGGATAGTTCAAATTAGTCAACTTTAAGAGCTCATAACTTGAATTCTACTTATTCAAAAAGAATGCAACTTTGGTTCAGTTAACTCTAAAATCATAAATGTTTCATATAGTTTCACTTAATTTTTCATTTTTAGTAAATTTTTACTTTTCAGAGCTTAAATCTATCTAGTACAAGACAAACCTAGATAAATCTTCAATAACTTGAGTTATATATATCAAAACTTAATGGTACCATAGAGATTAGAAACTAGCCACCTAACATTTTAATATATCCAAAATTTAGGTCCAGATGAGTTATACAGAAATTATGGCTTAATTTCTAAAAATGGGCAAAATTGAAGAAATTGGCAAGAATTCAACTTAAGTGCAAGAGTTGCAAGTTTTGTACAAGTATTGAAAGATTGATGTATTATATTGATTTTCTATATGAATGATTGTCTAGTTGATTGACACTATTCAACGAGAAAGCAGGGCTAATCCGTTATGCTGCCGAAATTTCGGCAAAAATATGTGAACATTAAGCATATTTATATGTTCTGTTTATGAATGCATGTCATGCAAGTATGAATGTTTGAAATCCAGATGCAAAACATGTACATGAACCCCTTATACTTACTTATACATTACTTTATGAGTACATAAACATATGAATCATGAAAGAATATAACAGACAAGATGTGGGTCCCTTCACTTGGAGGCAGCTATTTGGATTTCTCCTGGTAAGAGTAGCTAAAATTATTAGGTCCCTCTATGTTGGAGGCAGTTAGCTAGCTGAGTCCCTCCAATTTAGAGGCACGTGGATCCCCTTGCGAGTTAGCACTATGTGATGATAGTCACGAGTTGAGCTCACTCCTAAATTAGGCTACGCAAGGGCATCCAAGATTAAAGACAAAGACATATATATGCAGACACCCTAGATATGGTAATATATAACGCCTAGGTATGCTGAGCAAAGAAAGTAAAGGAAACACAAAAGCATATGCATAATTTTATGATGAGCAATGCATATGCACAAATAATGTCTATTATTATCATCATTATGACGTTGCAAGTAGGCTCTTGTTATTAATATTATTATGAAATTTGTTGTACTCATGCTTGAATTCTTATTCTGCTTAATAAGTATATGAATAAAATTAACTCTACTTCGGACCATATATTTTCAAACTATAAAACGGAATAGTTCATATAACATGTTCACCTTTTTCATAATAAACCGAAGCAGCTGGAGATAATAACCATGACATGGTATGTAATTCCTTAGTGGATTCTATTGAAAATTTATAATTTTCACTCCTATATATATTTCCGTGTTATCTCCAGATAATCCAGGAAATATCGAAGGCAGTCACCATAGGTAGAATTGACTAGAAATATTGAAGATAGTTAAAGAGCACCGTCGAACAAGGTCCGTTGAAGCAATAATAATAACTCCTGAGTGTGGTCTTATAACTTAAGCATACTACTGTACTTGAGAGAATGTTACAATATATATATGTATAAAATGTTGATTAAATATTTGGTTATATCTTTATATAAAATATCATATTTTTTATCTTATTTTATACTCATTTAAATTTAATATATATAATCAAAATTTTAGAATAAATTTGATCACTTACTATTTGATAAAGTACGACCACAGTTTCAAATTTAGAATATATAAGTTTAGAGCTTTAAAAGTAAAACTATGACTTGAACTCTTTTTTAAATTTAAGTTATATGAATATATTAAACTCCCTATGTTTTATATATGTAAGAGCACCTTGATAATATGGTGTATAATTTATAACCAAATAAACATTATTTTACACAAATTTTCAATAATTCAATGTCAAAATTTTGACTTTCACCCATTTACTAATAATTGACATCAACATTTTGAAACTTTTATTTATTAAACATGTAAATGAATTGATCAAATAAACTATTTAATGAGAAATATATATTTAAAATTTTTATCTATTATCAATTGCTAACAAAGTTATATATTTATTTTAGAAATGCAGCTTTTAAAAGTTGATATAATTAATTTTAAATTTTTATTTAACTCCCTACTTTCGACTCTTACAACACTTATTTTTCATATCTGTCCTAATTGAGACCATTTCTACCATATTATTGATCGCAGCATAGAAGAGACTTTGACAGATATAACTCTTTAATCTTTTTTAAGATTAAATTAATCTCCAGGTCATTATATTTTTAATGTGTTTTCAAATGGGTTATTATATTCTAAAAGTTTTTAATTGAATTTTTGTACTTTCAGAATTTTTTAGTTAGGTCCCTGGCGTCAATTAGTCATCCAATCGATATAACTCTTTAATCATTTTAAAGATTAAATTAATCTCCAGGTTCTTATATTTTTAATGTGTTTTCAAATGGGTTATTATATTTTAAAAGTTTTTAATTGAATTTTTATACTTTCAGAAATTTTTTAGTTAGGTCCCTGGCGTCAATTAGACGTCCAATCTCTCGTACATCATTTACACGTGGCCATTTTCATCATAGTTGACGTGTTAACCTTTTTTTAATCTCAATATTTCCATTAATTGATGCTCTTTCAGTTATTAGCCGTTAATAGAGAGCAAGTGACAATCCTTCAAAGATAGCAATCGGTTAAGATACTTTAGATCTAACATGGTATTTTAAAAATTTTTTGAATTACTCACACAATTTTTATTTTTTTTTTTTTGGTTGATAGTTAGGATAACACTCAACCCACCTTTGGAAAAGTGGGGAGCACAAAAATATACAAGTTTACCAACAAAAAAGGAGAACAACAAAATAACGGCCAATGAAGTAGGACGACTAAAGCAAATACACTTCAAAATGATAAAAGCAGATACAAGTTCACTAAAGCAAATTACTCGCACATGTATATGTTAAAGATAATATAATTAAGTAAGATTTTCATTAAAATAACATCTTCAAAATTTGAATTCTTAATATATACACGTAAAGGTCCCTTATGATTAACATAAACATTTGCAGTTATACGATATAAATCCTATATCGGAAAAGTATATCATCCAAATATGATACTTAAATCTAGAAACTCTTCTATCCAATAGATTAACATTTTTGGATTAGACTTTCTCTTAAATTTAAATCCATAATATTGGTATTTTCATTAAAAAATTGACACTCAGAAAAAGCAACCTAAAGAAGGATCAACCAAGAAAAAGGCTACCTGAAAGGTCTTTTGAATTAGACTCTTTTTTCTACTTGAGTCTATAACATTATCTTTCTGTATTAATTCAATCAGCTGTCACATAATCACATTCATAATAAGTGTATGGAAAGCAGCAAGCCAACAACAATCAAATAACCAAAAATTTATCAAATCAACCGACGAAGTTTGTTAGTTGTGTATTTCTAACAAGGACAGCAAGAGATTTGAGCAATCTGGTTTTCCTCAAAGGTTTTCTATGCTAGGACCCTGCAATAATAAATATCTCTACTTTCAGCTTTGAAAGATTATACCCTTGAAGTGAACCACTGCTTGCACCACTTTTTTCACCGTGAATTTAATGCTGAACCCATGATCACAGGCTAAACATAAATGCCATGTCTCTATTCACATCATGCATCTTAATCTCATTTTCTCTGTCGCTGTTTTGATGGTAACTTCTTCTTGATTACGCGCTTCCTATATAGCATCATCAAAGTCAGTTAAAAGGCCTTTTCCAATCTTAAATAAGTTTTGTCAGCTTTATTTAGTCTCTGTCATCTTTAAAATTTGACTTGACAACCTGACATATGATATCTATAATAAGTGCATACTCTAATATTAAATGTGATTTTGAAAAATTTTAACAAAGTAAAATTACATCTTTATGATTAAATATAAGTTTTGACCTAATAATAAATGTTTGACCTAGCAAGCTCATATTTTCTAATGTTTATAGTCATCAAGGTGTAATATCGTTGTATATATAATACTATATTTAAGTTATAATATTATTTTGATGAGTTGCTACAATTTAATTACATGGACCTTAATTTATTATTTAATTAATCTCTCTCACAAATATTACAATATTTGTTTATAATCCACCACTATAAGTGTTACTAGACAACTTTTCAACTACCAATATATATATATTGTCCTCAGCAACTAGTCCAGTCTTTGTCACTGTTTGCTAGGTTGGCCTTCTTCAAAATTTGCTGAGTTGTCTGGTGACGACATGGAAATGCACATACGGATGGGAATTTATATTCTCAGTAGGATTCCTAGGCTACTTAATAGTCCATGTTATCGTTGTCATTCCAGCTGCTTCAGTTTATTTAAGAAAATGTGATCATGCCATATAAATTATATATTTCATTTTAGAGAGCTCAAAAACGTCCATTTTGAAACAGGTTCATTTTATTATATACTTGTTAAACAGAAGATATCTCACAATAATAATAATAGACCATTAGTGAAATAAGACTTATGCATATGCAGATGTTGCTAAATATTGATATAGGTGCACTTCACTTTCTTATTTCTCTATAACTTTCTTTTTTTAACGCACCTAGGCGTTACATATCGCTGTCTCTAGAGTGTTTGTACTTTTTTATTTTCCTCTATACTTAATCCCCTGGAGATGAATGACCTATCTCACCTCTGGGTAATAGCTTACTTTTCAGGACTGAGCTTGATCCTATACGTGATTGTCGGGTTTACTTTCCCTGACTCTCATATCGATTTATTCTCCTTAAATTTATTCAGGGGCAGGCCTAAGTCATATGGAATCATATTTATGATGCATGGTTCCTATATTTCTGCCAGAATTTCGGCAATATAACAGATCAATCAGGGCAACAGAACTAATATAACACATTAACCTTTTAGTATCAATATAAAATTGCATTATTCAAACTTTAAATAAAGCTCATGCACACATTAGGAGGCCTAAGCACTCAATTTAGTACTTATACTCAACTCACTCAATTCTGTCATGTTTTATAATTTATGCAACAATTTCTATTTAGCTTGTTTAAATCTAAATGTTTGATATGTTGAAGCATTATTTGTCTTATTTTTATTCTCTTTAGTCCTATTAAGTTTTGATAAGTATAACTTAAGTTATTAAGATTAAATCTAGATTTGATCTGCTATTAGGCAGAATTAGATATTAACAAGTAAAAATTTATTAAAAATAGAAATCTTATTGGATTTTTCTGAAAGCTACATCATTTTAAAGCTAATTGAACTAGCTTTTATTTCCAATAAGTTTTGTTTTATTTGAATAGGCTGAGCTCAAGTTATAAGCTCTTAAAATTGGATAAAGTGGTTTGCTCTGTTTCAGTCTAGTCAAGATATAAGGCAAATTTGGTGAATTACTGAGAAAAATAGAGAAATAAGCTAACTTTGAAAATTTTCTAGCATATCACTCTGTGTTAAATTTCTAACAAAATTTGTTGTACTCTATTTAGAATTATATAGGGTGAGTTATGCTCCATCAGATTCCTATATGGTCAATATAGGGACAGAATTCTAGGGTCAAATTCAAAAATTCATATCTCACTAATTATAGATCCAATGTCTTACAATTTATATGGTTGAAAAGCTCTAGATATCTAGTTTTATCTAAAATTTGTTTCATCTAAAATTTGTTTCATCAAATTCTGATGGCCATAGGTGAAGCTGTACACTTCGTAATATAGACATGTTTAGAGTTTTTCAATTCAATCAATTCTAGTTAGCTACTTTTTTGGTTTTTTTACTAAAGTTTCAACCCAAACCAACATATACATACTAACCTAGCCATAAGAACTCATATAAACACAATATATCATCAAGTAAATAAGAAGGAATACAATTTCAATCAGCCACCAAATCACAAATAGCAAGAGAAAATCATGAATCCTAACTCAAAATTGGTGTTATAGCTAGCTAGATTCAAGTTGTGAGTGAAAAGAGTTGATGAAAGTTGAAGATGGAGGGAGGATGAAGTGAAGTAGAAGAAGAATGAAGAAAGAGCTTCAGTAGAATGGGGTTGAAATAATGAGGGAGGTAGGAGGAATTTTTTCAAGTTTTAAAACCATGGGTGATAAGGACGTGTTGTTTCTTATTGGTAGATGCATGGGTGGTTGGTTTTTGGCCAAATCTCCCCCATTGTATTGCTGCCTATGGCACCATTTGTGGGGTGGAGGTGGCTAAATCTCAACCACCCAATTTAGATTTCTAGAATGTAAAATTCTACTAATTCGATTCTTAGAGTATAGAATACCAAATTTCAACTGATTTTCTTCAAATTTGTGAAATTAGACTAGTAATCTTCTAAAATTTTTTACATAATTATTTCAAATTCTCCAAATCCTTAATCTCTCTATAATTCACCTCTAATTATTCTTATATATTCAATGAAATCGAATAAATCGGTTAAAAGCGTAAATTAAACGTCTTACGATTTAAGAAATTACACAAGGAATCTAGAACAATACAAGAAATAAGACTAGTAGGTAGCACCTGGCAGAATGTCATAGCTAAATTCAAGCAAATAATCGACATAATCAATCATATATGAAAATATTGATGCATAATTCTTCAAAATTTGTATTGCTCGCTTTCATTCACTGAGAATCTTACCAGCCATACATTTTCCAATGACCAACATTACAAAGACCAAGTGGAGGTAATTCACACTCCTTTGGCACAATTTGAGCAAGGTGTAATATGTCAGGATGAGAATTGGGAGTATCTAGGATTCATTCCAAATGATTTGTTGAAACCAAATAAGTTGACCAAAATTGTTATTATTCCTGTAGTTCTCATTATCTTCAATGTGCTTCAGATTTGAGTACTATTATTTGAACGCTAGGTTTGTAGACACTATAAACACAATAGAATTAGTGTAAATAATTAGTAATTTTAGTTACATATTTAGTAAATTTTTCTATAAGACAATATAGAGAATTACGTGTTAATAAGTATAAATTTCAGTTAATTTATTGATAAATTTGCTAAAATAATATTTTTTTATATCTATTATTAATTATTTTACTATATCTATTATATTCACTGACAAACCTAACTAAAATCTCAAATTTTTTGCACATTAATTTCCAAGAGTCCAAATGACATTTAAAATTATGAGCAAAAATATCATTTCTCTGTAGATTTTTCCCTGCACTGTCAGAATCAACTGGAAGCTTCATCGGATAGGACCAACCTATCAACCCAACAATCTCCTTCAAGCAAGGGCACTGTAACTGTAGATGGAGCAACTGAGACTAAGGAAAGTATCCTATTTTGGTCTTTCAATTTCTGCAATTTCAAAATCTTCACTCATAACTTCTTGTTGTTGAGGTCATTAGGAAGTTGGGGACTTGGGGAGATGCTCGATATGCTGACGTCAAACAAAAGTCACTGAATTTCTCAGTGCCTGTCCTTCACACGAAAAAAAATAGTACCATCAAATTTATTTCGTAAGCTTGGTGCAGGCAAATTATGAACAACTTTGAAAGCAAAATTAGTAGATTAGTAGTAGTAATCATAATAATAATAATAATAATAATAATAATAATAAAACTTCATTGTGCTCCCACTCTCCATGGGGCTAGGAACCTGGGATATCAGCTTTAGAATATATACTGAATTTCTCAGTGAATTTTTACCTGTCCTTCACACGAAAAAAAAATAGTACCATCAAATTTATTTCGTAAGCTTGGCGTAGGCAAATTATAAACAACGTTGAAAGCAAAATTAGTAGATTAGTAGTAGTAATCATAATAATAATAATAATAATAATAATACTTCATTGTGCTCCCACTCTACATTGGGCTAGGAACCTTGGATATCAGCTTTAGAATATATATATATATATACTCCAAGTGAAAGAATCAGTTTAGTCTAAAAACTTACCCTCAGTCCTCATTCTCTATTATACTCAAATTCAACAAAATAGAAATTTTCACTCAATTTTTTCACATGACATTTTTTCCTTGTGTCCGAATTCTAAGGTGCATTTGTTTTAACTTTAGAAAAAGTGATTATAAAATTTAAATTTTATATATAACTAAAAAAATTAGAATTGATTCTTTTTAGAAGTTACTTTTTTTAACTTCTATAAAAAAAATTGAAAATATATTTTTTTGAGAATCTTATTATTTTTAAAAATTATCCAAATATTTGAAAATTAATTTTTTTAGTAAAAAAAATAATAGTGAAAAAAAGTAATTTTTTACCAAAAAAATTACAAATAAATACATCTCTAGTCCCCTTTTTTACAAACTCATATTCCCTTTCCCTAACCTCTCCTATCATCGCAAGAAAAGTCGCCCTACCCACTAGCCGCCACAATCCCCCTCACTTGACTTGCTTGAAGAGGAGCAATAGAAGAGGTATGATCTTGCTTGACTTGGGATCACAATACACTTAGAAAATATTTGCCTTTTTATATATGTCTTTGATGACTTTGAGTTAATGGGTTCTGACACTAATTATGTGATGTACAAATTTTATATTAAGATAATTAAAATAAAGACAAATTATAATGGCCTCCCTTATAATTAAAATAAAGATAATTACACTAATTTTCTCATTGATCTTAATATTACACCTAGTAGCTTAAGGCTAAATGGTGTTAAGTACCGTTAAGTCGCTTAATCAAAATACTAAAATCCCCCTTCCCCCAAAGTTCTTTTACTTTACCCATTTGCCGCCTTTTTTCTTCAATTTTCACGATTCTTTAACTTCGCCTATTCCCCCATCGTTGGGCTACAGTGTCAGCACCTTCACCCATGTCCCCTTTGCTCGCAAGTCGCTATGCCTCTCTCTCTCTCTCTCTCTCTCTGTTCTTAATAGTGCCGCCTCTCTCTATGCTCGCGATGGCTTCCCTTCCCTAACTCAAGCAGAACAAAAATGTTGCAAATCATGAAATCAGATTAGCCACCATTACCCAAAAACTTTAAAAGTAAACTAAATCAAACTAGAGAATTTACCCAAACCAAAGAGACCAATACCAAATGTACAATATCCCAAAACCGTTCTAAACATCATCCCAAACCAAGAGCCAAAACCAAACAAAATATAAAATATAAAAATTAAAGAACAATAGCCTCAATCTTCGTTAATATGAGGAGTTTTTTACGAAAAAAATAAAAAACTGAACCTGACCCATTTAGCATAGCAATACATCTAGTTCTCCACATTGAGTGGCATGCTGCTTTGATCTTCCTCTACTCCACCAGTCTCCAAAGACAACAGTGCAATCGCAGCAGCTATGGAGCAGGTGCGATGGTGGTCGTGGGTCACAACAGAACATGGTGGCGATGATCGATTTAGGTGGAGGATAGAGGTAATGGTTTGGGCATGGTTTAGGTGGTTCATGGTAGCTTCATCACATGTTGTTGCGGTGGCTCAATAACAGAGCAGAGCATGGTGGTGGTGGTGACGAGTTAGGATCGAGACTGTGGTCCAATATAAGGATGATGGCAATGGGTAGTTGGTGGCGGTGGCGGCACGGGTTCGCGGTGGCCCATGGTGGAGCGCTAATAGAGGCAGCGTAACAGTAGCTTTGCCGTTCCTGAAGTCTTAAATGCAAGGTTTTGTGCGTTGGAGGAGAGGAAAAAGAGAAAAAGAATTAAAGGGAAAGAAAATAAACAAAGGGGACAAGGTCGGTAAAGTCATTCAACATAAAGAAAAGCACATGCCTTCTAGATTGAACTAACAGACCCCACGGTCAGTTAGGAAGAAGGTTTGTTCTTGTAATGTGCTTAAAGAATTAAGGGTAGTGAGTGTAATATTAAAATCAATAAAGAGATGGGTGTAATTTTAAATGACCTCAGAAAAAGTCATTGTAATTTTCCCTTGAAACAAAATCAAAATCAGGTACATGTATATGGATGTATGTGCTATATATAAGCAACCACTCCATCACCACCCCTTTGCCTACAAGTAGCCACCTCATTATTAGTGACCTGTGTTTCAGGTTTTTGAATTTTGGATGTTCACGTGATGATGGGAATCAGAGGCAAAAGAGGGAAAATATTGGTCTCATTCTAATTTTTATATGGGTTTTATATCTCTAGAAAAAAAAAAAAGCTTAGGCGTTGTTTTTGAGATTCTGGCATGTCTTAGTTTTTCTTTGATTAGCATAAAAATGGAGGAAAAGGATATTTTTGGTCCTAGGCATGCAATTAAGCATCATAAGGAGAAACTATTAGATGCTGATGGAGCATTAGATGTACTATACTTTACCCAATGATACATTGATATTTTAGATAAAAATATAAATTAGTGATGGATTCTAAGTTGAATGTCACTCTATCATTGGATAGAGCACAATCCAACTTAGTGCTCAATGAGTATCCACTAATTTCTCAAGTGATGAGGCCCTATATGGATTCTGTATGGCACCAAAAAGTGAAAATCTGCAGTTTTCTAGGCTGTGGACAGAGACATTGGTGATGGGTGGATTTGAGGCCTTTTGAATCAATCAAGTAAGTCATGTAAATTTTATAGCCTTTAATCTTTAGTTATTGCTCTGCTAGGTGATCTTCTTGCAGTGGAAAGGGATATGAGTTCACAAAACAAGGGATTAGAATTGAGAGATAGGGAAAGGATGTCACATGAGAGAATTAAGTGAAAATTTCTGTGTCGTTGAATATGAGTACAATAGAGAGTGAGGATTGAGAATAAGTTTAAACTAGTCTTACATCTGAAGTAAATTGATTCTTACTCATACTATTTGCATCATTTGCCAAATGTATGTCATCCCCTCTATCTTCTTCCTTAACAAAATCCATTGCAAATCCTAAAACTCCAAATATTGTGATGGTGACTGAGGTGTTATCCATTCAAATTTTTTGGGTCAAGACCTTTCTTTATCCCTAGTGGCCTTTCTAGTGTTTAAGTAAAAATGAAGAACTTTTACTAGAGCCTTCACCAAGCATAAAAGAATGCTGCAACGATTAACAAGAATAAGGCCCAATTTGCTGAATTGATTGAGTATGAAATTTGTTTGATTGAGAAATATTTTTATTTGATTGAGCATTGAGAATGTGAGTGAATCAAGATTCTGTATGAAATTTGCAACAATCTATTTTGCAGTGCATATATAGCTGCAAGAACTCCTAATGTATTCAATGTACCAACCAAAGTCCACTAAAAACACTACATATAACCCTTGTAATCTCAATTACCAAATCATATGAAGTGACAATAACTTCACGTTTGATAAAGCATTTGGAGATCAATGGCTAAGCTCGGTATTGGAGAGTGAGGAGAATGGAATGGAAGAGAACCCTCCTATTCATGCCCCACAACTATGATCATAAGGCTTGGGTGGACTTCCTTGGCAATTGGCACTATTTGACTTGTTTTCTTCCTATGCTTATACTTGATCACATAACCTCTCAACCTCTCAACCACTGTCGCAATATTTGGGGATTTAGGATGTGCAATAGATTTTGTCTTGTAAGGAGGTGAAGGAGATGATATAAGTTGGGTATATGATGCAAAACCTTGCAATTTTCGCTTTGTTGAGGTTAGATAAGAAATACTTACATAATCTAAGAGTATCATGTGACTATACTCCTGATCAATTATATAAGTGTATTGTACATAAGATTGTATGTTAGTGATAAGTTCTATGTAAAATATACTTACATAATTAATTCGAAAGCATAGTCATATGATACTTTCAAACTATGCAAATATTTCTCAGGGTGGATGGGATTTTGGCTATCCACCTTGGCAGTTGCCACTACGCTAATGGTCCACATTAGCACATCTATTAAGTTTAACGGTGACATTTAACTGATGGACTAATGATGGTTGATGTTTGTACTTATTAGGGACTATGAGACTTTTTTTTTTTTTTTGGTTAAGCACCTATGTGGTCGGAAATTATCCAAAATCTTAGCCCATGCAAAGCATGCAACAAATTCATAAACAAAATTATGACCAACTCCAAAACCTATATATATTATTCATCCAGAACGCACTTTCCCTATTCATTCCATGCTTTGACACTCGCTTGCGCCCTTCCAATTTCCGAACCCACACCCAACATTCATTCATTCATTCACGCTTGTATCTCGCAATTAATTCTATCCCTTCTTTTTTCTCCGCATTGCTTTTCAATCCCCATTCACTGCCCCGCAAATTTTGACCCTCATGAACTCCAACACAATCACCATTCTCCTCCTTCTCCTCCTCCTTCTTCTTCCGTCGCAAAATTCCGATTTTGCCCTCGGGGGAAAGCGCAGGGTGCACATCACGGACGACCTGGACGACGTGTACGACGACGAGGAGGACGATGCATGGAGAGAATGGGGCAAGAAGCCCGCCCCCTCTTTCCCGCCGTCGGATTTGTCGAAGATGGAACCCTCGCAGATCAAAGAGGAGATGAAGAAGCGCCACGTCGGACCCGTCATCGGGTTCGTCAAGTTACGCTTTGGCGTTCGGCGCACTCGGGTGAGGGGAAATTTCGATTCTACCCTTCTCTTTTTTCTTTCAAAAAAAAATTGAGCTCGAATTTTAGGTGAAGTTGTGATCTTTTTTTTTTTTTTGGGGGGTGGGGGTGGATTTTGGTGGGAAAATTGGCTCGTGCCCATTTCTTTTCTTTTCTTTATTCAATTTGAGCTCGAATTCGAGTTAAAGTTGTCAATTTGAGTTAAAGCTGTGATTTTTGTGGTGATGGGTTTTTGTGGGTAGATGGGCTCGTGCATATGGATTGTTTTTTCGGATTTGAGCTAGAATTTGAGTTAAATTAGTGATTTTGTCTCATGCCAATTTCTATATATATATATATATATATATATATATAGTTAAAGTTGCGATTTTTGCTCGTTATTATTTCTGAATTCGAATTAAACTTGCAATTTTGCGCATGCCCATTTCAATTTTTTTTCTTTTATTTCCTTTTTGTTTTTGATTTTAAGCTCTAGTTTGAGTTGAATTTGTGATTTTTGGTTGCTGTGAGTAGGATTAGTGGGTTCGGGTTAACTTTGATAAGTGCATTCGCCGATACCCTTTTTTCTCTTTACCCCCAGAATTTGAGCTCTAGTTTGGGTTGAAATTGTGATTATTAGGTTTTGGATTTGGGTTTGCTTCCCTTGTGATGCAATCTTGAAGTGAATAGAGTGAGAGTGATGACAAATTGGATTTTTGGCGATGGAGTTCACCAATGTTGCTTGAGTGTTATGTCTGTTTGTCCATTATAGAAACTGTGTTCTGGGATAGGAATATGAATATGCTCTGGTGCTTTATTCTTGGGATAGTTTATGGTGTTTTGATATGGAGCTTTGGTGGAGCATTATTTCTACTTGATGTCAGTGGTTTATATCTATATTTGATATATGGCATGATGATATTAGATTTTCAACTTGGCCCCTTGCTTACTGGTCAATAACCCAATGTATTTGGAGGAGCTTGAGCTTTTATTTTGTACTTGATGTTTTACAATTCAGCAATTTGCTTTGTGATGGAGGAACCAGGGAGGCTTCTGGTTTGAACTTGTGAGTTAATGTTAAGCCTCATAACCATTTTCCATGCTTGGTTTTAGGACTCAGTGGCTGAAATTGCCATGAAATGGACACAAGTTCTGAGAACTGGAGCCCTTGGAGTAAGGTTTATGGGTGTTGATCTGAATACAGTCATGTTCAACATGGAAAGCATCAAAGACTTGGAGGAGGTATGGCTTCTCTTCTTACTATTGCTTATAATTATATAAAGAACATAGAATTGAAGCAGCAGCTTGGCTTATTTATTTTGATAACCACAATTTGCTATTATGTTCTTCGCCTGCTTGTCCTGTTTAAAATAAATCATATTGAATTTTTATTTATAAACCTTCTTGTTTCCCCTTTTCTTTATTGAAAAACTAGCTTTAGATTCAACCTAGAAGTACTTTATGATGCTTTTATGTTGAAATTCTCTCATAGTCATATTATTGTCATCAGTTGAAGGAGTTTGTCTTGGACCAATCAGAGGCATACGAGATCAAAATAGGGGATGAAGTTTTCCGGAGACCTGGAGATCCACCTTTAGATGAAGTTATTCAGAGCCTTCATAGTGAGAAAAGCAAAGCAGATAATGCTGGACCAGAGGAAAATGATGGGAATTTGAAAACAGAGTTGTAGTTAATTGGTATGGAATAGTTCTCTAGAAGTTGATAAAGCAATTGTGTTACTTTATATTGGAGGTCTACTCCCTGTTTTGTGAATTATGTAGTCCTGGCTTACAATTTCTTCCGCCTATGTTAAGTTGATAAACTGCTTCTAAATGATAGTGAAGTAGTGATCACTTTTGCAATATTTATGAAAAGTAAGAGAAACTACTAGTAAGTTTAGGACAAAAAAATGATATTGCTATTATGTGCATTCATCATGACCAAATTATCATTGTGGAAAAGTGAATGCTTTAAAAACCGATCAACCACATATGGCTACTCTTCTTTGTTACTTTGGAAATCCTCTATTATGGACACATATAGCTACAGATCAACAAGATTGGAGACAAACGACTTGTTGCAATTATAATGATACAAAAACTTAGAGGCACAAGGAATTTGCCATTGTTTATAAACTAATGGAATGGGATAAAATATTTAATTCAATGATTGACAATCCAATGAAATAGAACTACTATTTCAGCTTCTTACTGAAGTCAGAGAGTTCAAGAAGCTGAATTCTGGGGTTGGCTGCTGCTTCCTCTCTCTCCTTCTGAGTGTTGAACCCCCAATCCACTAATCCAAAACAACCAAGCTTAGCAAATATACTACTCTAAAAAACAAAATAATGCAAAACACATAAACTCAATGAGACCTAATAGAGGAGAGTGAAGAAGTTATAATGAGACACAAAGATAGGAATGCTACCTAGATACAAATTCCATGCATCCAACTCTGGCTCTTTCATGACATTTTTAAGGGTTGCAAGCCTATCTTCCACAAAGCTGTTTAAAAATTAACCACAGTTGATTTCTTCTAAACCATCTTAACAAGTAACTACAATGTTCCATTGATTAAAATAACCGGAAAGGACAAAATCTTACTGTAGTGTCAGCCCTTGGTGCTCTGGCATCTTTTGAAGCTTCTTTAGGACTTCTACCTTTGGACTTCAGGGGAAAAAAAATCAGATAGTTTGGGAAAAGAAAATTTGTAATGGAAAATAAAGAAACATAATGAAGTATTAATAAAAAATACTAACCCAGTTCCTAGACCATATATTCTTTCTGGTGGTATAGTCACTCCAGCAAGCTCTCTTAGTAAAGCATTAGCAAAGCGGCTCTATAACAAGGGAAGGGACAGGAAAAAGAGTAGAAGATGAAAAGTGATAAGAACATGACAATATGAAATTGCAAACTGTGCCTTTACAGGATTAGGACAATGGCTCATTTATCTTCCCTCCATTCATTTTCCGTAATATTTAAGGTAAAACTATTTACAAAGTCAGTTTGGTTTTGGGGTAAAAATGAGATTGAAAAATTTATGGGCAAGTTTCCAATATAATTTTATTCATAAATTTGATCCATGATTTTCCCACCCCCATTTTTACTCACAGTCCGAACTGACCCTAAAGATTATTGTCTTCATCATGTTAGGAGCAAAGAGAGGTCAGACCTGTTTTGTGGTGACAATGAAAACTCTTGAGCTTGCAAATCTTAATGCATCAGTAACACCAGGATAGAATCTAAAGGCAAAATATCCACTAATTAGCAATTTGAAGTCTCATACACGATATACAAAATTATGTAGTATGATAAAAGCAAGAGCTTAACACACACTTGCATGAACATCTCTAAAAATTGAACAATGAACATCCATGCTCAATGCTATTATTTTGTATTGCTTTAGGATTCTCATCAATCTTATGGTATAAGTGTCAAAATATTATCCCATTTCATGATGTTTAAGTGGACTACCTGTTTGCTCCAATCCACCCAGAAAAATCCTTCTCCAACCATTCGTCTCTGACCTTTCCAAAAAGATCTATCAGATCATCCCTATTCTCGCCCCATTCTTCCATGACAATAGGCTTCAATTTGAGCCAGGTCTCCAATATACCCTCAACTGTGAGCGCCTCTGCAACCTTTCAGAAGAACTATGACATCAGTCAAGTGGCATCATCATAGATGACAAAGTTCCTTAGAATTTTCTTGCATATATATATATATATATATATATATATATCAACAATGCTACACATTCAGAAAACTATTGTCAAAATTTTTGAGAGAAATTATGGTAATTGTTAGAAGAAAAGTAGTATGACTTACTTATTCATCCAAAAGTCAAGATTCAAGAGACATGCCCCATCATTCTAATAGCTAAAATTTTGGCAAAGTTTTTGTCTCTCTAATATTTTTTGAAAATTATATATACAACATAAAAGCCACAGGCTTTACACCCACCGAAGACTTCCTGATGGAAGGAACTCTGGTCTCAAGTAACAACCTCACAAGTAAAAGGGTTTCATATCCAGTTTCCACCACTGGCCGCACCTGACAAGAAAATACTATAAGTCCGTCTTTGCCATCCCATAGGCAAGAAGAAAAGTAATCAAACTCAAACGCTATATACAGTACAGCAATTGTCTTGAGATTTCAACTTTGCAATCAAATTCTACTGTACATCTACAACCAATCCATAAGGTGCCGTGATTTATGGTCTTGTGGTTGGAATTTTCATTTTCATATTTAGAGATAACATCATTTAAGTTGCAAATTACTCATTGTTATAACAAATGGTTAATCATTAATTTAACCAAATACCTCCTAAAATAAATTAAGCATAGATAAGTATGCCAACCACAATATTAACAGTTTCCCGCTAGTAGATTCATGCTTATGTCTTGTTTCCTTCCTTGTACAGGGCCTGCACTAATCAGTGCTCGCCCACCAACATACATAAACTCCTAAAATAGAGGAGTGTAACCAATGACAACTCTTAAAACCAGCCATAAATTATTTACTATAATCATCTGGTCAACAAGCCAATCTTCTGTGGCTGAATCCACACCGTCAAACAATGCAGGCCATCTCAATTTGGCAGCCTGCAAAATGACAAAATTGCCAAAGTAATCACAGCTTAGTTTCAAACCAAAAACCATGTTTAGAGTGGAAGTAGTCATCATAAACTTCCTATTACTCCCTCCGTTTCATTATATCTATCATTTAAGATTAATATATATATATATTAAAAATTGAATTTAATTTTGATACACTAATAGTATAAATTTTTTTTACCCTATCATTCAATTAAATTTTCATATGTGCATAACTTTTGAAGTAATGGATATAAAGTCAAACATATTTGTTGATATAATAATATATGATTAGATGACTGTGAGTACATCAAAATTAAACACTAAAAAATTTATTAAATAACCTTGATAATGGTAAAGGTTAAATGAATTTTACAAAACTATCTTTATATTGAAAATAAAATCTTATTTATATTTTCCACTAACTACATTAATAAACATAATTAATCTAAGGATAACATTAAAAAATTATTAATAACTTTTTGGCAATAGATAATTTGAAACACGGAAAAACTATCCTACATGAACATATATAGTGAAATAGAGGGAATATTTTCTGTAGTTTTCTTTACTTTCTTGGTAACCAAATGGAGGAGAAATAGAGATAGCATTAACCTTGAGAGCAGAGACAGCAGTCTCCCCACAAGTATCACAGAGAACTCCATCAAAGTCCAAGGCATAAAGATGGCCCATTTGCCTAACTTCTTTTCAATGTTGCCATGCCTATCCTAAATAATATATATTGCACGGTGTACAAGTACCCTCCATCCAAAACAGGATTGAAAGCTTAGGGGCCAGCTTCCACTAAATCAAGACACGTGATTGTGTGGCGATTTTTCATTTTTCATTTTTTATTTTGTTTTTATTATGTAAGCAAATGACTGCTTTTGAGTTTAACTAAATAAAATTTAATTTTTAGATTTGGGAACCTGAAGTTATGTGCCATATAGTTGACTTTTCCAAGGGCATATGATTTAATGTAACTTTGCATATGATCCTAGTAGTTAATCTTAGTTTGTACGGCTTAGTAAAAACTTGTGCTATAAAAAAAAATTAAATATCTTTGTGATGCTTTATCGACTTGTATAAGTTCGGGTTTACAAAGTTTCGAGTCTTTGAACAGGCCATCTGATTTGATATGAACCAAGTGAGAATATGCCTGTTACGTGCAGTTGACGCCCCTGAAAAGGCGCTATTTATGTGGTTTAGCTCTCTCTTAATCTCCTATACTTAACTTATTAATTTCTAAATTAAATGCCATTTAACCATGTGTTAAGCTTACATTTGGCCATTTGCATGTTATTTCAAAGTTGATAATCAGGAAAAATTCTTATATACTCCATAGAGGAAGAGTGATTCTTCCTCGATAATGCATTATAACCACAAAAATTGAATATGGAACCCACTATTTATACTTTGTTCCAAAAATTTATGGTGAAAATACATAGTGAAAGAGGAAATTTCTTCCTCCACGATGTACAGTAGAATGACTCAACTAATAAAGGCCTAAAGTAACAAAAAGGAAACTGTTAGGTTCAACCCTTTTTTTTCACATGTTAGGTTCAACTTGAACTATGGTCTGTGTTAGGACCCCTAATATTAATACTAATGTTGTTATTAATAGTATATGTAGGAAGAAAAGGGAAGGGGGTTTCTGATGTATATGGGATGTGTGATAAAGGCATGGGTGAGGGGTTTTGTAACTAACTGCCAGCTAGGCAGAGGAGAGAGAATATCCTGAATCTGTTAGGGAGGAGTGGTGGGAAGCAATATAGACAAGGGGAGAGGTGCTGAGGGGGGCATCTCAGAATTGGGCAGACTTGGATTGGGAGAGTTCTAGGTCTCTCTAATACCTAGAAACTATTGTATCTCTTTAAAAGACTGATATCACACTGATATCATCTTCTCCAGTGAATTACTACAGCATTTCCATTTTATTCTCCATGGCTGGTACCAGGTTTCTAACAGTCTGTCCGGAAAAGTTTCGGAGAGCATTTGGAGTATTGATTAGTTACGCTCGACTTTTTTCAAAACTCAGAACAACAAGCATATCGTAATCTACACAAAAACGTATATCAGCATAATGCAAGATGGCCAAATTTTAGGATAAAGCCACCCCAACAATAATTCTTATTTTCGTTCTTTCCTTTTGGTTTCTTTAGTTTGGTTTTGCATAGAAAATTACATTAAAACAAACCTTGCACAACCATTTTACCATTCTGAATAACTTTGGTGAAGGCAAAACCCCACTTCTAGATGGAAGATGTGTCGTAAAACACTTGAAATATTTCTGTAATATATCCACGCACTATTGCCAAAAGTAATACTTGCTTTGTAAACTAGTCATCCTCACATCACTGGTGTACCATTTTGGAATGTTCTAAACTTCATACTCATAATAAACTGCATAGTAGTACGCATCTATGTACTAGGATTAGCGATGATGTCAGGTAAAGGGATGAAAATATTCTGATATCAATAATTCGATACTCCACTTCCACATTCATCATGGAGTCTCATTTTGAGGCATATATAGTTCCGTTATTTGACCATGGATATTAAGACATCCAAATTGACATGTAATGATTGTAGTTCAAATAAGGAGATTTCAATTGTATAAACATCAAATCAACATGTTATCTTCACTAATAGTGTAGATCTACTCTTAATTAACATCGTATTCAACACATAATTGAAATCCACTTATTTGAACTGCAATCACCATATATTCGATTTTGGTATCTATATACTTGTACAAAAAACATTTCTCTATAGTATATTAGGCAGCAAAAATACAAACGAAACATGTTGAATGTAAGTTTTCATTTTGCTTCAAGGAATGGGCCACTTGGTTGTGTCTAGAAGATGTACTTGCTGCCAGAGAAACCTTATTTGTGATTATGAACGTTTGTAGAAAATTTGTCTGACCTCACTTCCTCTAAGAGGGGCACAAATTATTGCACTTTTTAACAAGATGAAGAGGAATTTTCTAAATAGAAAGATTATAGCCACTAGAAATTTGACTTTGTTTATAAATGAGATGGAAGAAAATATTTAGTTCAATGCTGAAAATCCAATGAAGACAGACAATCATTTCAACTTCTTACTGAAGTCAGGCAGCCCAAGAACTTGGATTCTCGGGATAGCAGCAGCTTCTTCTCTCTCTTTTGGAGTGTTGTAACCCCAGTTCCCTAATCCAAACAATCACACTTATCAAGTACACTCAACTCTTGAAAACCATGACAATGCACAGCATGTAAACTTAGACAAAATGAGAGAGGATGCACAAATTATAAACAGGCAGAGAAAAGCTACCTAAATACAAATTCCATTGGTCCAACTCAGGCTCTTTGATGACATTTTTTAAGGTCACAAGCCGATCCTCAACAAAGCTGGTTAAAATTAACTGGAATTAATTTCTTGTAAGCAAGAACAGAATTCTACACATAGAAATAACAATAACCAAAATGATATTAGTTACTACTAATAGCACAATATCTTACTGAAGTGTCAGCCCTTGGTGCTCTGGTCTCTTTTGAAGCTGCTTCAGCACTTCTACTTTAGGACTATAGTTAATAATAATAATAATAATAATAATAATAAAAGATAGTCAGGAAAAGTGAATTTCCTATCAAAATAAAGCAAGAAAAAGAAACAAAATAAAAATATCAATACAAAAGCACCACTGGACATGATTTTGGACAAATATATGATATACTAACCCAGTTCCTAGACCATATATTCTTTCAGGTGGTATGGTCACCCCAGCAAGCTCTCGGAGTAAAGCATCAGCAAAGCGGCTCTGAAATTAGAGGAAGTAGGGAGGGGAAGTGCAAAAAAGCAAAGTGATAAGGGGCATGATGTGAAATTGCTAAAGATGCATTGCCGGTATCAGGACAATAACCATTGTCTTCCTTCCCTCTTATTTTCCAGAATACTGAAAGTGAAACTATCTATTGTCAGGATTATCATCCTCTAGGTAGGGGCAAAGAGAAGGTTCGACCTGTTTCGTGGTAACAATGTACACTCTTGAGCTTGCAAATTTTAATGCATCAGAAACACCAGGATAGAATCTAGAGTCAAAGGATCACCAATTAGTTGTAGTAAATCTCACAAATGACATGTGCAAAGAATAAGAACCTCTTACTCCAAAATATGATTTAAAAGATGCAAATATATATTCAACAGCAGTGCAGCATAATCTCAATATGCTTTATGTAGGAACAATTTCTAGTTCGACATATAGCCAGAATAAGCATTCTAACATAAATTGGTTCTCTGAAACATACCCTTAAAGGGAATTCCTTGAACATAAAAATATTTTTGTTACCTCTACTTATTATAAAAAAAAAATGACAGTCATGTCCTAATCCCCCACCCCCCTCTCAAGGAAACTCCCACTCGCAGGAAGTTGAGTTGGGATGAGTGCATAAGTTCAAAACATTGGCAATTTTTATAAATTGGGTGCTTATGCTTAAAGCTATCTCTGTATATAGTTTCGGGTTTTTCATAATGCAGCTGGTATAAGTGTCAAAAACTAATCCCAGCTCAGGACGTTTCATTTGGTTACCTATTTGCACCAATCCAAGTAGCAAAATCCTGCTCCAACCATTCGTCTCTAACCTTTCCAAAAAGATCTATCAAAGCATCCCTATTCTCACCCCATTCTTCCATAATAATGGGCTTCAACTTGGACCAATTCTCCAATATGCCCTCAACTGTAAGCCCCTCTGCAACCTTGCAGAAGAACTATGACATCAGTCAAAAGGTCCAGAGTCCATACTAGTCATTTGAAAGCGCAAATTCAACGACACTGGCATCACCAACATTATTAAGCCAATTCCAGTAACATGGTATGCAATTGTTAATCCTAATAATAAATGGTAAAGACCAGAGACAAGGCATTATACCCACCGAAGATTTCCTGATGACAGGTGTTCTGGTCTCTAGCAACAATCTCACAAGTAAAACATTTTCATATCCAGTTTCCACTACTGGTCGGACCTGAAATGAATAACTATGGAAGTTCATCTTCAGAATGAAAAATGAGTCCCACATACTGCCAAATTAACAGCAATAGTCTTGCAATTGGAAAAACTTGTAACAATTGAGTAAAAAATTCATGACGTCAGATAGTGTAAAGGTCTGCATATCAATCAAGTGGCCCCTGTTTGAAGGCATTCTTCCTCACTTCACAATCCTCAAGGCTATACTATATGCAAGTGTTTCACCAAAACAATCTCCTACAACCCACCCCCCTGCCCCAAAAAAAAAAAAATAAAAAAAAGGGCAACAAAGTTTAATGAGAAATTCTGTGTGTTGGATTAGCTTGTTTAGTGTAATGATATTCTTCTACAACAATGGAATTCTATATTTGAAGCAATCAAGCAAATATTGTCTATTACTGTTATCCTTGAGACAGGAATGTTAAAATGGAATGTAAGAAACAACAATAGCCAGAACAAAAGAATGTATGCAAAATGATTTTCCCTCTCATTCCCTTTCCATACTTTGAGGCTTTACATCTACATTCATCCCTCTTAGTACATTGGATTTATGGCCTTTTGTTTTGGATTTCCCTTGGTAAGTTGACAGACTGTGCAATACATTCTCACAGTTCCAAATTGTATAACTAGAAGCTGATAAATGGTTGACACTTCGTTCAAGATCAAATACCTATAATCTAGACTCTAAAACCATATGAAGGAGTAAAACCCAGAGATTCAAACCAATGCCTCCTAAAATACATTAATTAATTATAAAATCAAACTTAATGCAAATTCAAGCTAATTTCTCGCTCCCTTTCAATCATGCTTCCACTAATTATTAGCTTTTTACTTTTACAATCAAATTACAAAACCAACAACATAGCTAAACCAAAGCAGATTAGCACAAAATCCATAACAGCTCAAACTAAATTCAAAATCAGCCTCAGGTTATTTACTGCATGCATCTGGTCAACAATCCGATCTTCTGTAGCTGAATCCACCCCATCAAACAAACCAGGCCACCTCACTTTGGCAGCCTGAAAAAGTTGACAAACAAAGCCAATCATCAGCTTAATTTTAGAAAACTAACGAATTCCCAGAAGATAAAATTTGAAAAAGATTAAAACTTTGGAAAAATTAAAACGGAAAAAACAAGAACCCAGAATTTGTTTTTGACAGGTAATGGCCGAAGACTGTATTTTTTTATTTAATTTTATTATTATTATTATTATTATTTTTGGCGAAAAACCCAATGGAGAAGAGAGAGGTGAAGGGAAGGGACCTTGAGAGCAGAGAGAGAGCTTTCCCCGCAGCTATCACACAGGATTCCATCGAAATCCAACGCGTAAAGCTCCCCCATTCCAGTGTTTCAGTTCACAACAGCGCTGTCTCAGTAAGATAAGTCCTAGGCGTATTTCAGTGGCAGCCAAACAGCCCCTAATTCCCATCCTTGTTGGAAATCAAGCCACGAGTTTATGCAAATAGATATAATACAGTAAAAAAAATGATATGTCCTCAACATATAAAATATCCTCTTAACAATTTTTTTAGTTATTAAATATAAAAAAATATTAAAAATTTTATAAATATATTTATTATACTAAAAATATAAAAAAATTATTATTTTCTTTATTTAAAAAATAGGAAGATATTTTAAAAATATAAAAATTTATAGAATTTAATTTATATATATTAATAATATAAAATTATTTTATATTATTATTTAATTATATTTTTTTATTTATATGATTTTTAAAATAATAGAAGCAAAGACTATATATATTTAATTATGTAAAAATATATAATTAAATTATAATATAAAAAAATTTTATACTATCAATATATATAAATTAAATTCAAATTTTTAACATCAATTTAATCTTCAAAATATATATACATAAAAGACTTAGACCCTCTAGAATAAATTTCTTTATAAAGTAAAAAAGTGATATTAATAACTTCTAGATCCCACGAAATAATTCAAGATAATTAACCCTTATTTTTTTTTCATTTTACAATGTGCGAACTTTAGATAATCTAATTCATTTTAAAAATATTTCTGGGAATGAATAAGTTGTATGTGAAAACTTCTTTGCAGTGCTAAAAAAGAAAACGCGTGAATGTTCAAGGGAACATGAATGAGAAAACGCATTAAGTGTGGAAAACGGTAGATGGAAATTGCACCCATAGTGAAGAACATTAGAAGAACTAGACTTTTTGACTCAGTCATACAGAACCAAGAGAGAAAAGAAATCAACCATAGAAGGAACATCGAGTTGGAGTAGACTACAGCGTCAAGGAAGAAAGTTTTGAAGCTTTGTTTCTGCATTTCATCTTCAGGTACTTTACTTTTCTATTTCTAAAATTTGGCAGCCTCCTGTTTAACGCGTTGTTAGATAAGTATCTATATTTCTTCATTATTTTTTATATTGGTATTACATACTTACAACATAGAAATTGTTCAAGTATCTACATTAAACTTTAGCCTAGTTGTAATCTAGAAAATCTATACGTGTGTGAATAGAAATAATCCCCTTGTAAGATTAGTCTCATCCTCTGTTTTCCGTAGTCTTATTGGGTATTTGTAACAATTCTTGAATAATCAACGATTTAAAGAGCATGCAGCACTGCCAATGGGAATCAAGTCCTAACAAAGCGAAAGCTGGATACATATGTTGATCCCATTCAGGAATTAGTAAATGCTTCAAAAAATGTGTATTTGTTAACTTCATAAACCACAAAATGCATTCAACCTCCACCCCCTCCCCCAAAATCTTTTTATTCCTTTTGGTAGTGGTTACAAACATGGGTGTTCATGTTCATGAAGCATTCCACTAGAGGTTAGCTATGAAAATCGGAAAAAGTTGATATGAATATTGGTTGTGATTGACAGCCAAACAGGCGTATCAAATTGGAATATGCTTTTCAAATGTCTAGACTTTTGTGGTTCAAAGAACACAAGTTCATTCTAAGAAACATTATTCAATGGTAATAGAAGAGCTATGCCATCAATTTTCCTTGGAAGATATTAGAAAGTCAACCAGCAACTTCGGCCTGGAACTAGTAATTGGAAGAGGCTTTGGTATCGTATACAAAGGCTGTCTCAAACTTAATGGTGCAACGGATTTTACGGTCGCAATAAAGCGAATGCCTCGGCACACCTACCTTGATGCCAAGAAGGATAAGTTCAAGAAGGAAATTGAGGTTCTATGCCAGCTTCGTCACCCTAATTTGGTCTCTCTTATAGGATTCTGCAACCAAAAAAAGGAAAATATTATTGTGTAGGAGTACATGCCGAATGGATCTCTTGCTGATCACTTGTACAAAAGCGCCAGAGAACCATTGTCATGGAAGAAAAGGCTAGAGATCTGCATAGAAGTAGCACGTGGACTACACTACCTTCACGCAGGAGCCAAGCGCTCTATAATTCATCGTGGTATAAAACCTAGTAAGATTCTTTTGGATAACAATATGGTGCCCAAACTCTCAGGTTTCGGGATTTCCCTACAAGGGCCGCTCTCTACGTCAAAGCCAAAAACAATTACAGCAGACAATATTGCAGGTGATTTATTTTTTTTCATTTTATAAGCTCATTGCAAAGCATGTCAACAAATAATTCAACCAATACTCTCACTGTCAGGTACATTTGGATACATAGCCCCCGAGCATCTCCAAGACGGTACTATTACTGATAAATGTGACGTTTTCTCTTTTGGTATGATTCTACTACAAATGGTATGCACCAAGGACAATCTGATGGTTATTAACAAGGCCAACATATTAGCAGACCAATATCCTGGGGAGAATGAAAAGAAAAATTTAGATTTTTGTGGTCACATAGTGTTGGATGTAATACCCTTTGTGGAGCGGTTCCCTCTTGAGGAGATTATTGACCCAATTCTTAACGGAAAGATTGCACCACAGTGTTGGGAATTATTCACGGATATCATGGAAAGATGCTTGAAGCATGAACCAGATGAGCGGCCAACAATGGGTGAAGTAGAGGTGTTGCTTGAGTATGCTCTGTCACTGCAAGAAGAAGCAGATATCAGAAAGATTGATGGTGGTTATACCTTATTATCCACCACCATTTTTCATCCGGAACCATCTGGAACCGGCCATTAATATAGATATCAGTGATATAAATGAGTTATTATGCCATCAATTTTTCTCTGATCGATCTTAGATGAGTAACCTACAACTCTACTAATGACAAAGCTCTTATTAGACGTAATGGTGTAACTCATTATTCAATCATAATGAAGAGGATGGATTGGTCATCTATTAGTCATAGTGGGATGCAGTGGAACTTCAAAAAAGAAATTAAGAATATTTGCCAACATCGCCATTCTAATTTGGTCTCTCTTTTAGGATTTTGTGACCATCATGATGAGAAGATTCGTGTATACAAGAATATTCCCGTATCTCTTCAAGATCTCCTACATTGCAATATGGAAGTTCTAACGTGGAAGACAAGGCTTTCAATATGCATTGGAGCAGCAAAAGGACTTGACTGCGTTCACAAAGCAACCATCTTTCACCGCAACATAAAACTCAGTACCATCCTTTTTGAATATGATATGGCGCCCACAATTTTAGACTTTGGGCTTCCCTAGTTGAAGCCAATACATGCAGCTGATTTCTTATTTTATTTATCCTCCGATAAAAATTTATAATTGTTTCATCATTTAGTACTCTTACATGTTCTTTGTGTTGGAAAATTAGGCATTGGGCTTTTTTTTTTTTTGCTTAAATGATTTGGGTTTTGTATTAGAGTTGACATTAGATGTCTTGAACTCAATTATAGGCCTTGGTATGGATAATTATTTGACAAAAAGGTTAGCCCATCGATCTCCTCCAATCTACATTTTATAAACTCTTTTCTTTTCTTCAATTCTCCAATATGGGACTTATACATGATGTTTCTCTCACACATACGTGTATTCTCCAACACTTTGACTTACAGAAGGTTATGCTGCTCCCAAGTGGATCCAAGGCCATAATTTCACAGATAAATGTGACGTTTACTCCTTTGGTATAGTTCTTCTACAAGTAATATTCACAAATAAGCTACCAATTATTGAGGAGAATATTTATCCTATTCTCAAGGGAAAGATTGCACCACAGTGTTGGGAAGTATTCCTAGACATAACACAACGGTGTTTAAAGTTTGAAGCAAATATCAGCGACCAACAATGAACCAAATGAAGACTCGACTTTAGAATGCTCTGACACTGCAAGTGGAAGCAGTTGCCAATACCAGTGGGGATTACAGCTTATTATCCATGAGCTTTGATGCTCTCGTAGGAGGAAACTTATGTCATATTTGGTATAAGCTACCATAAATCAAAATTGACTGAAGCCCAACTAATCTTGTTTTGAGTCACACCAGCCCATTATGGAGGAGAGATATGTTGTTTGAACACTCTCTTTATGGACATATCATGAACATTATCACTTTCAAATGTAAAAAATATTTCAAAATTTCTTTTTCAAATTTTTTTCCTCCGTTTCCTATATTCCATTTATATGGTGTCTTGAAGGATGTTTCCAATAAATGTACAAATAACATTTGCTTATACAATAAATCATTTAAACTAATCAAGCATCAGTGAAGGAAGTTTATGCTAGGAAAATCACAAGAAGTAATAATATGTGATATATATACTTTTATTTTGTTAAATATAATTTGCTTAATCAGATAATTGAAGATATTTAAGATAGAATCATTTGGATATTTGAATTTTATTGGTTAATTTATTAAAGATATATATTTTATTTTAAATCCTTATACATATAACATATCTTATTTATTCAAAATTTATATTGAAACGTATGGAATAAGAGAAAGACATGAATGTTTAAAACAAGTACCAGTTATAAATATGTGAAAAAAAAAAAACAATATTAAGTAATTATCTCCACTCGATCAAACACCAAACACTAACATAGAGGCATAGTACTAAAAATTCTTGTTTTGTAACTTCATCTTCTGAAGCACACAGACAAACAAAGCGTGATCACGACAGCTTCTATCACCTGACTGAGATAGGAGTGCCAAAACAGTAGGCAATAACTACCATGCGAACAAAGTCATAGGTCATAACGTCGTGTTTGGTTAAAAGAAAATGTTGTTTTCAGTATAGGCCAAAGTCCCAAACTAGCTTATAAAGAATTTATTTCAAAGTTGTAGACGCAGGAAACACACATATGAAGGAAAAGCCCGAGAAAATAATCCGGCGGAATGAACACATTGATTTCTATGCTATCATCTTCAGGTTCTTTTCTTTTCACAAGCTATCATTTATGTGATATGTGAGACCTCTCTAGTTTTGTTTGCCAATCTTATTGGTTAAAAGTGGCTTTACTCATGTTCACCTTCAGGAGTTTACCTTATGTGCCTTTGATCATTTGCAAAGACTATGAATGTTTCATCAAATCAATCGATACAACCTTTTGTAAGCATATCTTTATTTATTTATTTGTAGTTTTTCTACTACAAGCAGTGAAAAAGTACTTATAGTTAGTTTTTTTTACATACCATAACAATAACATCTATGAAACACAGATGTAGATGCAGGATATATATGCAATACGATACAGATACGGGGATGTGACAATGTTTAAAAATTATAGGATACAATGAGACTATAGTATGACATACAAAATTAGTAAAAAAATTAACATAAAAACATAAATCTTAAGTTAAAAAAGCAGAGTAATGATTTGAATGTTAGCATGAGTTCTTGTAAATACACTAAAATATGCTTATTTTATTGATTGTTTTAAAATTTCCAATTATATAGATATAAAAATGAAAAAAAAAATAAAGAAAAAAATTTTAAAATATAACTAAAAGTATCTAAAAATATCTACGAAGTATAGATATGACATGTATCAAATATAAATACAACTAATTTGAAGTATCTGTACTACATAAAATAACATGCTCATTGCTCAAAATGTTTAAGAAGTATATACTTTTCAACTATCTCTTTACAACAATGATTTTAGAGTAAATAATAAATACCACCCTTGAGGTTTACCTAAATGACACTCCACCCCATTCTTGTAAAAAGTAAACACTCCACCCCATTTGCAATTCCCACTATTAGTGACCTAACCTTCAATAACCATGGTTTATTTTGCCACTCAAATTTACTCACCCACCTCAACTGCCTCAAGCTTACTCACCATGATTATTGTTTATATCTGTTGTTGCTCATAGAAAAGCAAGTAAAAGGACTCACTTTAACATTGACCAAAATTTGGCGGACCTTCATTTTACCTGCTACTATATGTTTTTATTATTTATAGTGTAAATTTATTTTTATTGCAATTTAATTTTTTTAACTGTTATCCAATTTATCATTTTACTCTTTAGACATCTAATTTTCAGTCAATCACATGCCAATGACTGTGTTCCTCAAATCATATAAGGTAATGCTCTATTACTTGCAGTTTCATACTAATGGCAAATTAAGAGTTTAAAACTCAGAAGCTGATTTTTATGCTTATTCATTATTAAACAAATTCAAATCAAATATAACTAACATAACACCCCACTCTAATTTTGATTTTATCTATCGTAATGAAGATAAAATCTTGTTCATTGATTTGCAAACAAAATTCTTCTTGCCAACTGCAACAGTAATAGTGCCGATGACCCTCCCAACCATCACCACCTCCAGTAGCCCAACAATGGCGTCACCGTACTTCCTCCCTACTCCAACCCCTCTCCCACTGCTCTCCTCCTCTGTCAATGGCGTCCTCAGGCGCCTCATGGAGGATGTCCTCTGATCTTCTCGAAGTATCCCGAGTGGTGCTTGTCAAACAGGATCCGAGGGTGGTGCACGCCCTCGACATTTTGCTGCAACCAATGCTTACCAATTTGGTCATGGCCAGTTTTGACATGGCCCCTCTTCTTCTTGTTCATCTTGAACCTCGTTGTCATCTTCTTTTGCTCGTTATCTTCGTGTTCCTTATCTCATTCATTTGGGTGTTCAAGCTATGAAAAGGTGTAAATTAATATCAGGGAGAACCTGTAGTGATTTTTTTGTCACATTGCCTTGTCAAACCCCACTCTTAACCAAGGTTAGATGGAAATATTTTGTTAGAATATTCTTGCTTAATCTATTAGTGTTGTTAAGTGATGGGGTGGAGTGTTTATTTTTCATAAGGATGGGGTGGAGTGCCATTTAGGTATACCTCAAGGGTGATTTTTGTTATTTACTCATGATTTTATGCATAAATCGAAGCATAAGCCCTAAATTACATTTATTCAAGTAGATAAAAATTTGAATTTTATAATTCAGTTAGGGAAAGAATCTAATATATTACTCTACAATAATTAGAGTTATCAAGACCAATAAGAGGTGAATATAGTGATAAAAAAGTTGCATTCTTGAAAAAAAGATAAAATTTAAATTATGAAAAGATAATTATTAGAATCTCTTAATAGAAATAGTGTCTAAAAAGTTAATCTCACAATAATACTTCTAAAGGAGCAAATATGATACACAACCAACAAAATATAGTCAAAACTTTTGACAGAAATTATAATAGTTGTCAAATAAAAAGAAATAGTATAATTAACTTATCATATTATTCTAATAACAAAATTACGACATTTTTTTTTTACCCTTTAGCATTTTTTTACCTATGAAGATATTCTAATAAAGAATAACTTTGTATATACTTATATATAAATTAGGATTCTCTAAAGTAAGTATCCGTGGAAAATAAGAAAGTAAGGGGTTAATCACCCTTAAATCATTAAATGTTGTATCATCTTCTATGTAACTTCATTAATTAAACATGTGCATCACACTAAAATTTATGAATTATACTTTTTTTGGACATGAAAATTTATTAATTATACTTATTAAAAATTTTAGAATTTATACTGATTTCAATATTCTGATATAAGCCTTAGTAGATTAGTTCTCAAATTAAATGATAATTACAGCGAAATGATCCTGTAATGTTAACTTTTATACTAGATTAATTTTTCGTTGTCATTTTTCATAATAAGTTGGTCGATGGACTACTTTACTGTTAAAAATAACATTAAATCGTCATTTCAAAATATTTATTTTCAAAGGATCAAACAATTTTTTTTAGTGTTGATATAGTCTCCTAACAATCAACTTAAAAATTCTACTATAATTAATATATAGCATTCAAGAACTATAGAGAAATGTTAAATCCTCCCTATTGGCATGTCTAACAATCCCCCTAATTTAAAGTCTCACTCACATGTATTAAATAATCATTGGATATTGTGTAAATTATAACTCATGTTATTGTGAATAAAATTTTGAATTAGAAAGATTTTTAATTTGATTATTAGGAGAATATATCAACACACTGTTTTACATACTAGTAAAATAAAATAAGAGATTTAGTCTGTGTTGTTTAGTGGGTTTTTTTTTTTTTTTTGTTGGTACACAATGTCTATTTGAATCAGTTCATCTTAAATTTTAAACAATTTATAGTTAAAAAGTTTTAAGACATCAAAAATACAATTATTTCTTTTAAATTAATCTTTCTTAAATATAATTTTCAAAATTTAATTTACAAAATACATAAAAATATAATTGTTGGCATGAAGGATAATTTGTTATCATTTCACATGCACTAACAGTATTTTCGCTAGTTTGATTTAGAGAGAGAATAGAGGAAATGGAAAGGCTTATGAGAATTTACTTCTTATCACAAGTTTAACTTTTGGAAAGGAAATACTTTTGAAGATTTTATTAATCCCTCAAAACCTGCTATTATACCCTCATTTCATGATTCATTCCCAAATTAGGGGTTTTAAAATAAGATTACAATGTAACTTACTATCTTATCTCTATTGAAAAATTGAAATGTTATTTTACCTATCTTATAAAATATATTAATTATATTTAATTATTTTAATAAAAATAAAATTATAAAAATATATTATAAGCCCTCCATTTTCTACTCTTATCTATTTCATACTCACGAACAAAAATAAGGTAAAAATCCTCTAATCCCCTCATTTTCTTACCTTTCCTAGTGATACATTTCATTTCCTTTCCCTCATAACTCATGAAGAAGACATAATATGATCATATAAAATATTAAATAGAGTATCATTTTGATGCACTATCAGTATAATAAAATTATACATAGTCGTTTAATCATATATTACCAAATAAGAGCATGCAATTAGATGTTAGCACATCAAAATTAATTTCTATTAAATATCAATAATGCCTAATTTGATGTATAGAATTATGCATGAAATTGGAGCTTGAAATTATAACTAAGTTTCTCACTTCTAAATTTTATAATTAAAATAATAAATAGAATTAGAATTATAACTTTTTAAACCAATTTCAAAGAATTGAAAAAACAACTAAAATGATCTATTCTTAATTTTTAACCTATACCTCTAAATTTGGATCTGCATGAATCTTCTGTTATTAGTTTTCAGATCACCTATTATTATAATAAATGAATGACTAAAATTAATAGAAAATAAAAATTTAAATAATGTAGTAAAATTTATAATTACAAATGTATCCCCATACTCAACTCCTTTCACTCCTTCCTGTCTTTTCACCTCTTTGCTTTCAACCCCCTTCCAAATATAAAAATACTAGAAAATAATCGTCTAAAGTAATAAAGCTTGTAAAGTGAGAAAATTAGGAGTTAATTATCATTGGATCAATAACTTTTATTGTGAATGAAACCCACTAAATGATCTAAGGATATTTAACTCCTTATTTTTTCACTTTACAAATCTACTCATTTTAAAAGATCCAAATCCAAAAATACTATCCTAGTCACACACAAAAATAACTATTAAAATTTTCTGTTCATTAAAGATATCACGAAAATTCTCCGATATTTATCACCTTTGCACGTTAACCCACTAATAAGCTTAAAAAAGTGGTGTGGAATGTCAAAACCCAACTCCTTTATGAGAAGGTTCTTGTTTATAAAATAGACATCTTGTACTAATTTTTAATACACTATTTTAACGAGAAGTTATACAATTGTTTGAGAATTTCTATTATTTTATAGTAAAAAGGAGTGTATGTTCTCCTATCAAGATAGTATTTTTCCACCTATTAACAATTTGTTAAAACCAATCCCAAAAGAATATATTTTAATCAAAAAATCTAAAATTTTATCTAATATATGTTCATGCAAAAATTTAAGTAAAAATTTAATAATAAAAAAATTAAAATAATTATTTCCCTATCCTCATACTTTTAAATTTAATTATATTCTATAAAAATTTCAATCTCATATATGATATAATTTTTTAACTGCAATCTCGTATATAATATAATTAATTCTCAATATTATATAATAATATATACATCTTTATAGAAATATATTGAAAATAAAAAAAATATAATTGTGTAATCATTGTTTATTAAAATAAGTAATTTTATAGAAAATAGTATAAATATACTCTTGAAAGCATTTTTTTAAAGCATAATTTAATCATATATATCTATTTTAATTTTTAAATAAAGATCAAACAATTAAAAAAATTATTCTATTTCTTAATCTCACCCCTTTATTAAAAAGTTTATTTTATTTATCTTTGACTGAAAATGGTATAAAAAATTATTTAAATAATTCTTTAAAAAATCTAAAAGAAAAAATTAGATTTCGATTTTGCTATACGATATTTATTTATATTTTTCAAATGTTATAATAATAATAATAATAATAGAAAATATAAATTATACATCAATATAAAAAAAATTGCAGTTGGCAATAAGCCAATAATTCAACTATTGCACATATTCATTGTCTTCAATATAATTAATTTTTTAATTCAAATTAATTTTTTTGGTAAGAGTGCAATATCTTGAAGATAGCGTATATAGTGGGGATAGTGAGGCCAATAGATAACAAAGAGTGACAACTAATCAAAATAAAACTTACCATAAATAAAAATTTGTTTTGTAGAATTTTAAGGAAGCGGGCCAAGAAGCTACCACTGGATAAAACTTTCCAATTTATAGTTCTGAAATATTATATTAGTAGATGTTCTTAAGGAATTTCTGATTTTTGCTTGTGAAACTAATAGATTATTCTAGTTAATTTCATTTACATTTTTATAATTATTTATTAAAATGTTTTATTTCAAAATATCTACGTTCTTAATAAATATTTACATCAATATTTTCAATTAAAATATATAATAAATAGATATAAAAATGTCTTTTATTTTTATTAATTCGTTTCAATAATCATAAAATATCTGTTATTTTATTATCATTTTTAATTTTAATTTTTTTATTTTATAATTATTTAAAAATGCAAATTTTATATTAAAATTTTCATTTTTATTTCACCAAAAAGTTTTATTATTTTTTATTTTTCAAAATGTATTAATTTTTAACTTATATAGTCAAATTCTCTTTATTAATTAATTATTCAATGTAATGTTTCTCTCTCTTCATTAAAACTCAGTCAAATTCTCTTTTTTAATTAATTATTCAATGTTTTCCTAAACTAAGTCAAATTATTAAAACTAAGTCAAATGTACCAAGTTAATGTCAAAATATATTTATTTAAGAATATATAAAGTTGTCTAAATTAACAAATAAATTGAAATAGAGAGAATATAATTTAATAAAAAAAGAGAAAAATATATTGTAGTTTTAATGAAGAGAGAGAGACATTACATTTAATAATTAATTAAGAAAGAGAATTTGACTTAGATGATTTAAGAAACATTGAATAATTGTATCCAGATATATTAACTTAATAATATATCAATTTATCCAAATTAATAGATAAATTAAAATAAAAAGAGTATTATTTTAATATACTATCTTCATAAAAGGCTTTTCTTGTACTAATTAATATATATATTTATTAATTATTATGTACTAATAGTGTAAAAGCAATATTAAGATTTCATTTTAATTTTCCAACTTCCCTGAGGAGTTGTCAAGGCTTGTTTCGCCACCTATATTAACCTTCTCACTTGTCTTGAACATTTTGTGACGTCTCTTACAATCATTCTCCCTCCTTACTCATCTTGTGCACTTCAAAAATAACAACATGCTTCATCAACCAAGGCTTCTTTCGCCTCAAAACCCAAAAGCAAACGATGAGGTTAGAGGAAATTTAATCTTTGATTCATCTTTTATGTCATACCAATCTGACATACCATCCCAATTCATATGGTCTAACCATGAAATGCCAAGCCTAACACTGCCAGAACTTCAAGTTCCACAAATTGACTTGAAAGCCTTTCTTTCTGGAGATCCACAAGCCATATCAAATATTTGCTCAAAAGTGGATGAGGCATGCAAGAAGCATGGCTTCTTTCTTGTTGTCAACCATGGAGTTGACGCTAAGCTTATAGCTAAAGCTCATAACCTTATGGATGATTTCTTCAGTATGCAATTGTCAGAGAAGCAGAGAGCTCAAAGAACGCTTACGGATTATCGTGGGTATGCTAGCAGCTTCACAGGAAGGTTCTCCTCCAATCTTCCTTGGAAGGAAACACTTACTTTCCCTTTCTCTGCTGATAAGTCCTGCAAATTGGCAGAGGAATATTTTGTTGATGTTATGGGGGAAGGTTTTCGACAATTTGGGTAAGTTAGAATGGTGTTTTCTTTCATGCTCAGTTGCTTATTTTCTAATAGCGCCTAACAGAAAAATGTTTATTTCAAAGGTGTTAACTTTCACTCCATTAAAATCATTTTGTCTATCTTTTAGAAAAATGGTTATTTTACACGTAAAGCTTTTGTTATAAATAGTATAAATTGTTAACTAAGCTAGTGATAGTCGTGGCCATGTCTTGTAGGATATATCAGCTTGCTACTACATCAGTTTTTTAAAAAATTTCTGTACAAAAATCCAGTGCTTCTTTCTCTCTCTCTTGTCAACTTTCTTTATGCTCTTAGGATATGCAAAGACATATATAAAGATCTTTGTTATTTTAAAAGTAAATGTTTACTCTATATTTTTAAATGCCAGGACTCTCTACGAAAACTACTGTGAAGCCATGAGCAATCTCGCACTCAAGATCATGGAAATTCTGGGACTGAGCTTAGGAGTTGGCAAATATTTTAGAGATTTCTATGAAGAAAATAACTCTATAATGAGGCTGAATTATTATCCAATATGCCAAAAACCTAATTTGACCTTAGGAACTGGGCCCCATTGTGACCCTAATTCCCTGACCATACTCCACGATGATCAAGTTGCAGGTCTACAAGTTTTTGTCGATGGACAATGGTACTCTGTTTCTCCAAAAGCAGATGCCTTCGTTGTTAACATTGGTGACACATTTATGGTATGACTCATATTAGAATGCTCTTAACTTGATTTTTGGATGATAATTGACACACATTTGATAATTGAAAGGCTAACTACATTAAAATTGGTAGAACCATTGAATTATATTCTGCATGATTTCTTAGAGCTTATTATATGACGTAATTGAAATGATAATGTATTCTGATTTATTTTTTAGGCTCTATCGAATGGGATTTATAAGAGTTGCTTGCATAGAGCTGCTGTGAACAACAAGACTGCAAGAAAATCACTTGCTTTCTTTTTATGCCCAAGAGTGGACAAAGTAGTCACTCCTCCAAATGAACTCATCAACAAAGAGAATCCAAAAAAATATCCAGATTTTAAATGGCCAACTTTTCATCAATTTACGCAGAGGCATTATAGGGTTGACCAAGGAACTTTTGATGCTTTCTCGAGGTGGCTACAAGAGAATACAACTAATTAGGGGTGCCGCCTTAACTCCCATCTTTAAAAGCGTGGAAGATGATCGTGTCATGTAGTGTTGAGGAAATGGAACTTATTTACAAGAATAATTGTCAAATGCACGAAAAGAGACGTTATCCAACTTTGTAATAGTTATGTATCGTGCATGCAAGTATGTTGAATTTTTTTAATAAAAATTAAGTTCCGCTTTTTGCCTTTATAAATATGAAAAAATTCATCTGAATCTTGACAAAAACTAATTTATTTAATTGAAAATTTATTCAACTTGGCCGAAACCATAAACGGTTAACTTATAGTCAATGTTGACATTGCAAGCAACCCATCCAGTAATATGTTGGATGATGTTGTCAACCTCTTTTTATGAGTTAACGATTTTCTGTTTGTTAGTTTGAACTTATAGCTACAGAAGAAATTCAATCAAATTTATAAGTTGCAAGAATGATATTATATTTGTAAACACCTAATTTTGTCTATATGATTAAAAAAATTAAAAATAATCAAATTTATTAAGCAAAAAATAATATTTTATAAGTAAGGAACAAGGACACAACTCTTTTAGCCTAAACAAATATTTCAGTCCTAATTGAGTATTTTAAGCTAAAAGCCTAAAGAAGAAAACATAAAAAAGACAAAAAAAAAAAAAAAAGAGTGAATGAAAACAAATTACGAAAAATTTCACATGAGAAGATCTATTCTCTCATGAGCCATCATTTTAAGTTCAAACTCCATCAGTTATCTTTTGGGGTATCCTAGAAGTCACAAGCCAACCATACTCATCACTATTTCGTATTAGCTACTTGAATCCTCCATTAGAACTGCCACAGTAACCCAAGCTACACTCCATTTGCCGACCAAGCCAGAAATCCCCTTAATTAGCAAGCCAAAAAGGTGAACTCCATCCTTTCTTTTCAGGTGCATGCTATGGTTCCTGGAGTTATAGATGACTTTTGAAATCCATCTAATCTGGACAAACCATTTAATGACATTTGGGTGATGTAAGAAAATTTAAGTTGCTAAGATGGTGAAAGTAATTAATTAAGTTATAATCTTTTTTTTTTAATTTATGCTAAAAAATTTATCTTTATTTCAAAATTGCCCAAAATACGAAATCTCCATCGCTGATCCCAAGTAGAGATGGTGATTCTCCTTATCGTTTAGGGATCCAATTGCCTCAATCAAGATCCTATATTCAGGAATTTTTCCCCTAAAAAGATGGGGATAAGGATAAAAATTCCCAAAATCACATTCTTTCCCTTATACTGCTAATTTGTACAACTTTATGTGAAGGTTAGTAAAGTCCATATTTTCTTTTGGATAATGAACCCACCCTTTCTTTTCTTAAGTTAAATTATTGTTGTGGGTAATTTTGTAACTTTATTTTATATATATTATTTACGATTTTAACATTTTTTCTCACTTCAATAATGTCCTCATTCTTAAATTTATCTCTTCTTTATTACTCCCATTTTCTCTTCCTTGACCGTAAGTCTTATTTCTTCTCCTCCCAAGCTTTTATTCTATTTTTTTAGTTTCTTCTTATTATATTTTGTTGTTAGTATATCTATATGTTGACATTTATTGAGCCTGTACAAAATATACATTATTTAGCATAAAGAACTAAATATTTTAGTTATAGACTTTAGCACTTAAATATATTTAGTTGTTTTACTATTTTATGTTAGATTTTGGATTCCAAATCATGATTTTGTTTTTTCGGTTCTTGTTATTTTATTCTATTATTTTTCATTTTATAGGCATGCTCAAGAAGATAGAAAACCAGTGTGCATAGTCTACTGCTAAAGTGTTTTGGATTGGGATTAAAATATAATTTGCATACAACTAAATATAAAATGACATCTAATAAGATAAAGTATAAAGAGTTATAACATATACCTGTGCTGCAAATGTATATTGGCTTCTATTTCCTGTTATTGCTAAAGGTATATTTCATCGAGAGCTCAGTTTTAGGATTTTTTTTAATTGCATGGGTTAGATAAAAAAAAAAAATTGACACAAAAGAATTGAAACTTAAGAGAAGAGTAGAGTAATTAAGGAGAGAGCAATATAAGAGAGAGAATATTATTGAAGTAAAAGAAATGTTAAGGTAGTAATTAATATAAATAAAATAAAACTACAAAATTACTCATAGTTATAATTTGACTTAAAAAAACAAAAAGAAAGGATGAGCATTCTGTCCAAAAATATAGAGTTTGCTAATGTTCACATGAATGTATGGATGATAGTCAAGTGTTTAGTAAAAATACTATTAAATTCAGAAAAATACTATTAAATTGGGTTTTGAGATTGGGTCAATTTTTGCAACAGGATTGGAATTCACTTATACATCAACCAACGTTTGCGCTGAAGTTAACTAACATATAATTGGTTGAAGTGATAAATATTCCTTTCTCTTAATAAGTAATTTTGGGTTTAAGTATTGAGTATGGAGTAATTAGTGTTGGGAGAGTTATGCTCCTTATAAGATTTCAAATAATTCAATATGATTATCTCTAAAAAGAGAATACTTGTAATTTCTAGAAAAAAAAAAAAAAGTTTAGGCTGAATTTGGCTTAATTCATTTGACTCACAATTTACATAAACTAGCCCACCATTTTACTACCATAAAATAATTTTCTTTTCACATAATGACTGAATATTTATAATAAGTTTCAAATAAAAATAATTATAAGAACATATAAATTCATAAGAAAAAATAATGTAATCTATTTAGAAAATGCAAACCTTTTTATCAAAATACTAAAAGCTTTTTCAATTGGATTTTGTAAGAATCCATGTTGGAGATTGAATAACCCATATAAATTTTGATGTGAATTTCTTGAATATTTCTTCAAATGGTACCGCACTCCTTCATAAGGTGTTATTAGTCCACTTTTCAATATAAATCCAGCATCAACAACATAAAATTTTCCTAGAAAATTAATGCAAGTTGATGTGTCATTAGCTCACTTTGTTATAAGCTAATAAAATCTTACTATTAAATTATATCTCACCTTCTAAAATTTTCAGTGTCTGTTGATATTTAATAGATTTTTCAAATTCTTGAGTAAGATCTGTTCCTTCCCTACTAGGTAAGATATAAGTAAACTGCAAATCAAACAAGTATGCTACTAAGATATTTTGAGTTGGAAAATCTTTTCTCTCACAATATTTAAGGGCTTACTCTATGGAAAGTTTTACACACACTTATGCCATGCCGTCAATTACTCTTACACAATTTTGGGTTTAAAAAATTTAATTAAAATTTGAATTTAATTTTGATACATTCTCAGTGTAAAAATATTTTACATAAACATCTAATTATATATTATCACATTAGTAAAAATATTTGATTCAACTATTCATTACCTTAAAAGTTTTATAAATAGAAACATGTGATTAGATAATAATGTAAAACTCTTTTACACTAATAGTATATTAAAATTAATCTCTTAAAGTTTATATAATTTTAAATTTTTATTATATTAATTTACAATTTAATAAGATTGTGTTTAACCAAAATATATGGGTAAAACCTATTGTTGTTGAGTATCCTTTTAGGAACTTGTACTTCATTGTTGTATCGATATTTTATATTTTTATAAAATTTTTGTATTTACATATCATATTGTATCATATTCAATACTTGAATCCTTATTTGTGCAACATGAAACTTTATAAATATAACAAGGGATAAAAATATAAAATACTTATTTTAAATGTTTAATTAATCTGCAGATTCCTATAGTTTGACTTAATTTTTAATTAAGTCTCTATAATTTAAAATTTTTTAATCCAATCCTTATATTAAATAAATTTTTGTAATAAATTCCTTATAATAATCCATCATTATAAAATTTTTAGTTAGAGTGAATAAATTTTTATGTTTGAGTTTATAAAATTGGGTGAGGACCTATCAAATTGCATGAGATTTAAAAATTTTGTAACATTAGATTGCTCCAAAAACTTGATTACAAAAATTTATCTAATATAAAAATCTAATTAAAAACTTTTAAACTATGAGAGCTTATTTGAAAATTTGATCAAACTATAAGGACTTATTGATTAATTAAACCTATTTTTAACTTTGAAAAATTTTCAGTTTTCTTTATTCCACCCCAAGTTTAGGGAATGGACTTTTGAGGAGGAATGAGAGGAAACCATTCTTCCTAAAATTCCTTCTCTTCTTACCTATTATTAAACTTCCAAATAAGGAAAGAGGTTACTTTCCTTGTCATTTCCCTTTCCCTCGCATTAGCTGTTATCTAGACATATTGTTAAGGCAGACCCTCTAATTTTGAGTCTACCATAGGCACCCCTTGTTGTTAATCTTTAGATTTATTAATATAATAACTAAATGACTAAATTAAAAGATAATAAAAATTTAAATAATATATTATATTTTTAAATTAGACTAAACTAGCAATTTGATCCCTCAAAAATATATGTTGAAAGATTTTTGACATCAATTTAGTTCCTGAAAGATATACGTAATATCAGTTTAGTTATTGAAAAATATTTATATTAGTTTAATCTCTAAAAGATATATGTGACATCACTTTGGTCCCTAAAAGATATATGTAACATTTATTTGATCGCTTCTTTTCTATAAACTCATGAACTTATTTGATATCCTATGCATCTTTCAAAAACTAACCTGATACCACATATAACTTTTAGGTACTAAATTGATGTCACATATATCCTTTAGAAACTAAACTTTTATGTGCTTGAAGAATCAAATTGCTAGTTTAGTCTTTTAAATTATAAATCCATCGTTGTTGTCTTTTCTTTCCACTCACTTCCTGTCACTCTTTCCCGTCTTCTTCTCTCTTCCCATCCAACCTTCCAAATGTAAAACACTATCCTGGCCAGCAAAATATTCCGTTTGAGGATATTCAAGGTGAAGATGGCAGTGGAGACAGAGGATTCTTCCAAGGGAGGGGGAGTGGTGGCATAGAAAAAAAAATGTAAATTGTAATGTGGGATAATTCTGAGTCTTCATACTATTCCTTCCAAATATTTAGCCTTACATAAGCAATTAGGCTTCTTCGATCTTAATCTTGTAACATTTGGGACTATTAACAAGATTCTTCTTCAATGGTATGTGAGATGCCTCAGTAGTTAGTACCGTTGGTGTGAGTAGAGTAACGCCTTTGCTTGTAATGAAATGATTGACTAGGAAGGATATGGACGAGGAGAAATTTTTGGGTGCTTTTAGAGCGTTATAACAATTGTACTTACAACCAATAATAAAATGATATTTTAGATAAAAATATAAATTAATAATAGATCCTATTTTAAAATTTTATTTTACTATTGATTTTGAGCACATTTATATAGTGCTTCACGAACATATAAGAATTTCTCTATGGACATGTGATGTCGAAATAAATTAGAAGTTCTTGAATTGCTTGTACATAAAAATATTAAGTTTCCGCAACCATGATTATGTGTGCAATTGAACAGAGAAGAATTGTTGCCCTTTCCTTTGTACTTCCCCTTGCTCCAATGAAATGTCAAATGTTTCAATAAAATCTGCTACTCATATGAACATATCAAATTTAACCAAAGCTAATGCTCATTTTTGCCCTTGATATTGTCAAATTGTCACTCATATGAGTCACTTTTATCCTTGACTTTTTGAAATTGTCAAATTAGCCTCTCACTTTGTAAAATATGAGTTATGTTTGTCTTTTTCCCTAACTCTATTAGTCCACTATTACTGTTTGCTAATATGTCACGTTAATTGAACTCAAAACTCGAAACTCGGCAAGTGTTACACCTTTAATTACTTAAAATTATTTTCTTCTCAAAATAAAAGAACACTTTGAGTCTTTTCTTAGTAAAACTATTTATCATATAAGAATTTATGAATTGATATTGCGTTATGTAATTTTTTTATTCTATTATCTACTCTCCCAGATGTATAAATTTCTAATACTAAATTTATTAGTTCCTAAGGAGTATAATTGACATTTCTCTTTTTTTCTGGTTGCAAGCAATGATATGAGAATCTAGTTTAAAGTATTAAAAATTCTACTCGATACATAAACTGTTGATCAACAATGTTATTAGTTGTTTTATCTATCTCATATAATCTTATATATGGTATAATTTGTTGGATTTTCAATTATATGAAGTATATAATAATTGATTTCATTAACAATGTTATTTAAAGAGTGAGTATTACTATTTTCAAAGATATTTTTCATCCTACAGTCGATATTATTAACATGGATATGGGCTACAACAATTTATTTTACTAAACCACTAGTTGGCTTAAATAAATATTGTCTTGGTATTTTAATCCTCGTTAGAATGTATTCTCTTACTCTAATGTATTGTCTCTTATTGCCAATATATTAGTATATGTATACGATTTTATTTCATAAAATGGATATTAACAAAGAAAAATATATACACTAAAATAAAATTTAAATAAAAAAGATTTGTAAATAGTATTAAAATAGAAAATAGAATAATAAAAATATTGTATTAATAAAATTATATTAACAAAATATATTATCATTGATATTATATTCATTAAAATCAATATAATTTATGCATAGAGTGCAATATTTATCGTGTTTATAAAACTTATTTAAATGCAAGTCATCATATAATTAATTTTAAATTTTATAATTGAATATCATTATTGTTTCTGATTCGAGTAGCCAAATTTTTTTTACAATATTTAACCATTATCAATGCATGTGATTATCGTTGACTTATTACACTTATTACCATATAATGTAAACTTTTAATTATACATTACAATGAATACAATATTGTATTGAATTTTGCTATATATCCCGGGTTCATTCCTGACATTGTCCCTCATACATATGAGCTTGTTTCATAAATGCTGCTTGTAGGCAATTGTTGGAAATCCTACCTTTCTGTTCTGGCAATCCATGGATGACGCTAGGAGCTTTGCAGTTGGGGGAGAGAGAGAGAGAGAGAGAGAGAGAGAGAGTGATGAGAGTGGGAAAGAAGAGGATAAATTCAAAAAAGTAGATAATTTTGTACAATGACAGGGGGTCCATGGTGTGGCCTAGAAAACTCTCCTCCAGTCTTAAAAAGTTTTTCATGCACAGAGTTGATTGTTTGCAAGGCGCCATTTAACCTGGGGCTCTCATATAGAGGCCCACCGCGAACCCCCTAGTGTCCACCGTTGGATTGGCTCAGCATATAAGGATGTGTCAGTGCCTCCCACCAATAACTTGTTGTGCAGGTTAAAGTTAAACTGTTTATAATTTATAAAACAACCCCGCACCTTTCCTTGTTGTGACAACACGTGTATGTACAACATTTTTGGTGCTGTCAACTTTTTGAAAACCATTTACTGACCTTTACACAATTTGGGGAGAAAAGTTTTGCCGTCTATGTTGAAGGTGAAGGCTTTTTATCGTTTATATCTCATATTTTTGGTATGATGATGGAGAGAAAATATTAATGAATTTGTGGTTGTGATGTTTTTCAGATGTATACTAGTTAAATGTGTCTGTTGTTATACAAGATTTTACAGTTCAAAGTCGAAGTAATTTTTCCTATACTTTTTGTATGTAAATAGGTTATAAGAAAAAGTAGATAAATATGGTTGAGTGTTGTCACTTAAACATCTTCAATCTAATCTGACATAAGCGACTGAGACACGGTGGTTGTGATTTGGGTTGGTTAAAGTGAGATAGATTTTTTGGGGAAGATGATGCACGACTGAGTGCTTGTAAATACAATTAATTAATTAACCTTGTTATTACACGTTGGAAACATCTTTCAACTAAGATAAATTAGTTATTAATCAGTTACCAAATTATTTGAGTGAACACAAATCATCTACAAGAATTAATAAAGCCTTATACTACTAATCCTTCAACCAAATGCCTTTGTGTGGGGAGGGTAAAGGAACACAAAATAATGCTAAATGGTAATATGCATCCGCTTGTCTACTTTTTTCCCTTGACCTGATCCATCTTCAAATATACAACCCAAGTCTATGGGAGCTTACGCAGTTTATTGGCAAACAGTTGCAAAACTCTCAATGTTCAATGAGTTTTGAACAAACAGTAGCACAACATAGCAATATTAATATTGAGTTACAAATACAATTTTAGTACCTTATGGGGTGAAACCAAAAAGTGAAAAGAAACGACAAGTAGCCAGTCAAAAAGTATCAGGCTCACGGTGGGTCAAAACTTATGAGCCCCACCATAAAAGCCACCTGTTTGCAATTCACTCTCAACCAACCTAAGCTGGTCCCCTAGTATTGACCACCTTGAGAACATCCCTTCTACTGCATCTTGCCCCACAACTAGTTGGTTTTCAAAATAACTTCCTGTTTGAAAGTTTAAATTTAACAATTTTTTTTTAAATTACCAATATCTAAAATTTACTTGAATTACAATTATTCTAGTTTGACAAGGGCGGCCCTATTGTGGTAGTAAAATTTTTTGAACACTAATTTTTTTATATATAAAATTCAAATTTAAGATTTTACTTAAAAAAATAAATATTAAATTACTTAAACAACTTCATACTTAATATATACTTAATTATAAAAGGCATAACAAATTAATGCCAAAGTCGGAAAGGTAAATAATTCGAGCTTAATAATTATTTAAAGGAATCAAATCACTTTTAAAAACATTTTCTCGTAGGAGATATTTTGTTAAACATAACAATGCTCTTGTGATATTGTGTCAATTTTTTTTTAATTTTATTAAAAATGTTTAAATTTTTTAATAAATATCTTAAAAGTTATACATATAATATTATATGATTAATTAAAAGTGTATCAAAATTAGTCTCTAAAATTATTGTAGTGATGTGAATGTAAGAAAAGAGAAATCTTATTTAAAAGTTTTCGATACATAATCTTATTTTAAAAGCTGATATTTTTTCAAGAATAAAGTGTTTTTTTAACATATTTTAGTATAAATTCTCTATATCATTATTTAATTGTTTGCGTAAAAAAAAATAGCTATAAATATTACATAAAATATTAAAATTTTTTAACAATGATGTGACATCACATGAGTTAAACATAGCACCAAACTTCATATTGGTAACAAATTTAAAAGACCTAAAGCATAATATAAAAATTAGTTATAGAAAAATTAAAGTAGAAAAATCAAGAGGCCAATTGAATTACATAGATGTGCACAATATGATAAGAGAATCATATGAAAAAAATAAAAATAGAAGATCACAAAAATTGATTGGTCATATGTCACGATCCCACCGTCTGATCTCATCCCTTCACTGAAATTTTCCTACCATCCTTCTCCCTCCTTTATCTTTAACTATTTTTTCACCTTTTTGGGCAGAATAAATAGAACTTATTTTTCTTTATTTTATTTAAAGACTTTTTCTCGTAAATACAAAAAAGAAAATGTATTCTTCGTAATACATTTAATTAATATAGTTAATGCTTTGATGCGCGTTTTAGTACACAACAATACAATATATATAAATATAAAAAATTCATTACATTTCTATTTAAAGTAAACAAAACACATATAATTGAATATATAGTTTAATAATTATCTCATATATATTTCATTTAAATTTGAAATATTTTGCATTTAACTCTCATCTCCCTCCAAAAATATTTCCTGCAAACAACTCCCAACCTCACTACCTTTGTTTTAAAATAAATAAATAAATAAAACACGTGAAAATATTAACTATTATCTCATTATATTGTTAAAAATGTTAGCCGAAAATCTCTTTATTTTAATGAGTTTAATTATTTATTGATACATATTTATTTATTTAGAGTTCGTGCTACATGTTCGATTGTGAAACAAGGCGCGTGGACAGTTAGATTAGATTAGATGCCATGTCTCAGCCACCACGCAAACGGCGATAGCCGGTAACCCACCGCCTCCACCACTCCTCACTCCACCTGCTACAGCCGGTAACTTTCCCGATAAATGTTAGAGCACAATATAAAAGCCCCCCCGAAAGCAATTCCCCAACTTTCAACCTCATCGGAACCTCATCATCGTAACTCTGTTCTTTTGATTTGGTAGTAGATCGTGTCGTGTTTCACCTTCGGTTAGTTTTTTGTTTTTGTTTTTAATTATTGATTATTTTCCTTAATATTTATTTATTTTAATTTACTAAAGAAAAAAAAAAAACTCATGGATCGTTTTGGAACCTGATCTGTGTGGATTGAGTTGGAGGTGTTGTTGATTTTGATTTTTGATTTTGGGGTTTGGCTTTTTTTGTGATTTGTGTCATGTTTGGATCTCTATATGGGGTGTTATTTCACTTGGATGCTTCTGTTTGTGGTTTGTGAGTAGCTGTGCTCGTGTTATTTGTGTCAATTGGATAGATAGGTTGATGGTGGAGCTTGTGCTTATTGGATGGATTTATGTTCAATTTTGAGAGTAAAGAGAGAAATAGTTATAACTATAGCAATAATAATAATATGGAATTTGTGATTGGTGTGGGGTTCATATTGATTAGAATGGATGGACAAAGGAGAAGCGGGGAAAGAAACTGGTCATGGTTTCATTTTTATGGGGTTTCTAACTTTAATATGAAGAAATTGAATTAAATAAATATTAAAAGGTGCGTGGAATTATTTGCAAGAAGTTTTGGCCGATTTTAGTTTTGTTCTTGCTACGTAATTCTATCTGGCATTTTTTTGTGGTTTTTTTTGTTGGGGTTGGGGGTGTGGGGGCTGTGGAATTTGCCTCTTTGTAGGAATGAAGCTGATTTATAGTTTTGGTAATGATGTGTGTGTTTGTTGGTTTATAAATTGAGCAATCCAACATCCACACACATTTACAAAAAAAAAAAAATGTAAAAAAGGTCACACTCCATTCTTTACTGCCAATTATTGAATCAAACATTTACTGAAATGCAGTACGATGACTCTGCACATGATTGCGACTTTTTGAATATAATTTTCTTATTCAAAAATAGCAGTTTCTGGTAGGTTATTGGTTTTTTGAATCATATTACTCTCTCTCTCTTTTTTATTTTTTATTTATTTTTTAAGTGTAATCAAATCTTCCCTCCCCTGTATATATGCTTGTTGTGGATGCATGCATTTGTATTTATTTATGTTTAAGTTTACTCTAAGTAGAATTGGAATTCTGATATAATTTTTCTGATGAATACAAAAGATGGCAGACAATGAGGAGGTAGAGGAAAAGACTTCCCGCGGGGCTGATTGGGAGGTTGTATCTCTCACGGCATCAACATATGCAGCTGCTCCTGGTCCTGATGAAGTTGAGTTGAAGGATGATGACAAGGAAGATGTATATGCACAGGATGAAGCAGAAACGTCACGCACTTTGTTCATGTCTGGCCACTTTGTCTTTCCGCCCAGTCAGCATGAGAACTTGCCATTGGAACCTGAGTATAGTGAGATTCGTGATGAATCTGGAGGCAAAGATGTTGCCTCTGAAGTGACTAATGAAGAAGGGACCAGACCTGTTGGAAAGGATGAAGAAAACTTGACATTCGCAGGATTGAATGTTTCAGAGGAGTTTGAGGGTATGCCATACTTTGATGAGAAAATCAACAGGTTATCCGTTCATGGCAAACAGTTTGAGGAAGGTACAACTCTACCCGGTTTTGATTTGACTGGAAAAGAGGAAAGTATGTATGACTCTGCAAAATACACTTCTTTCCACAGTGAAACAGCTATTGATAGTGTAGCATATGGAGAAAGCATAGTTGAGTCTGAAACAACCGAATTAATGGAGCAACGGTCAAGTGTCTCTCCTGATCTATCACAGTCGAAGAACTCCTCCAAAGATGATAAATACAACCCTTCAGATCTTCCTTGTGGAGCTTGGTGGAAGCGAAGAGCTGCCTCCTTATATGCTCATGCAAAAGAGGCAAATGCATTCTGGTCTGTTTTCATTGCAGCTGCAGTGATGGGCCTTGTAATGCTTGGGCACCGCTGGCAGCAGGAAAGAGCTTTACAACTTAAGTGGCATATCAGTGTAAATGAGGAGGTATTTCAATTCTCATAATATCATTCAATTGTTGCTAAGATATGCTTCATTTTATTGTATTTTAGTTTGCCCTTTCATCAAAAAAATATATGCATTTGATAAAGGATTTATGGTGTGTTTGTTTCGGATTAATTTGCTAAAAAATCACTTTTTTCATCCAAAAAAATCAGTTTTCGTATCTTTGGATAATTTTTTAAAAATAATCAGTTTCTCAAAAAAATCTGTTTTCAGTTTTTTTGGAGAAGCTAAAAAGAGTAGCTTCTGAAAAAAATCAGTTTTCAGCTTTTTCAATTATATATAAAATTTAAGTTTCAAAATCACTTTTTTCAAAATCTGAAACAAACGCACCCTTAATTTTCATCCATTGTCAGTGTAAAAGTTTATTTTCACAATCATCTAATCATGTGGTTTATTTTCACAATCATCTAATCATATATTATTACATCAATAATTGTATTTGACTTTTACCTTCACTATCTTACAAGTCACATGTATAGAAATATATAATGAGATGACAATTAAAACTTTTTACACTGATAGTATATCAAAATTAATCTCTTTAGTAAATAGTGTAACATTGTTGAAAGCGAATTTCTACTTTAATGCACTAGGTGTCATATAAAAGCGAAAGTGTAAAGCACTGCATGTACTTGTTATATAGAAAGATGATTAATTTTGTCGCACTTATTCAAACTCATATCTTTGATTATGATTGTGCACGGTGTACTCATCTACAACTAGCATGACAATATATGCACTGATTTGTCATGACATTATGGATTAAAAATCTAGCGGTGGTGACTGGTGATACTGTGAATGGGTAATGAATGATAACGCAGTCTGTTCAATGGCTTTGATATCTTTATTGGTGAAAACCGTGACTTCAGACTGAATGATCATGTATAGCGATTTTGGTACAAGAATGAACTTGATTCCAATCTAAAAATTAAGATTGCTGTTATTAAATTTTGGTGCAATGCTTGAACTGCCCTGATTGACTTATCCGAATACTTCAAAAGATTCTAGCATTCAAATTTTTCCTGTTTCCACAGGCGAGGAGTCGGATGCTTGCTCCCATATATCGACTCAAGGATGTGATTGTTGGTGGCCACCGTCGTGGTTCCTTACTCAGGGGAGGCTCCTCTAGTGAAAGTTAAGATAAAGATTGCTTGATGCATGTCGCTCCTACTGTTGTGGTAAAAGCTAAGATAATGACGAAAAATTGCATGTACGAGAGAGGTTGAGAAAGAGAAATGCTACGGTTTGTGAAATGCAGGTTTGGTACTAGCATTGGTCAACCTTCCAATTTATGAATGTTGTTAAACATTTTATATGGTGAATTTTCTTGATCTTTGCCTTGATTTGCATTATTGTATAGCTCTGGAATGTTATTCAACTTACTAAGTTTATATTTTATTCTGATTATGTGGAATTTGCAGTTTAGACACCTAAGATGAGATGTAAATGAAGTGATTACTTTAATGGCTGGTGTTTAGTTTTTCCTGACTCTAATAGCTGCAGTTGTCTTGCTATTGAGACTGAAATGGGCAAATCCAATTGAATATGCCTTCTGTTCAAAAGGGCATTGAACCTGAGTTTGTAATAGACTGACTTTTAACTTGAGCGGATGCTTGTGAGTTAGGAATTGATAGATACTGTTCAATGAGGCATCGCATTTGAAAAACAAATACACATGTAGTGATATTTTAAAAATATATATGAAAAGAGATTGTTGAAAATAAATTAAGAGGAAATACTACTTATTTGAATTATTTTGGGGAGGTCCTAGTGGGACTAATAGGGAAAGAGGGGAGGGGATCAGCAGCTGGAGGATCAAAGCCCGTATGTCTGATCAATTTCTTGATCTCAAGGTCCAGAGATGGTGTTGTTACAGCTCTTTAACTACATATTTGAAATTTAGGTTGAGTAGTAATAATTTGTGCTCCTGGGTACATTTTGGTTGTGGAATTTTTTTCTTTTTCCGGGTCAGGATACGGGGATTTTTGGGGGTTTAAGGAAAGGGGATGGATGAATCTCTTAGTCGAGCTATAGGCCCTAATGGTGTGATTTTTCGAGGCAACAGTATATTATATATGTAGCACGAATATTTTAAAATAATAGTTATATCGGTATCTTTTATATACAATATTAGATACTTCAAAAATATTTTTAGACACTTCTAAATATATTATACAAGCTTTTGCTTTAACTTCTTATTTTGAATTTTTATATTTAAATAAATAGAAATTATATAATAATTAATAAATATAGTTTTGTTTGTTTACAATAATTTATAATCATATTAAAATTATTATTCATCCTTTTAATTAAAGAGTTATGTTTTTATATTAATTTTATATGTTATATTATAGTCATGTCATGATCTATCATTTTTAAACATTATCGAATTGTCATATTTGTATTATATTGCATCTGAATCTCATATTTATACATGTATTTCATATCTCAACCAAAATTGTGTTTCTCTTTTTTGGTCAACAATAATATTTTTGATTGATAAGTAATCAAATGCAGTAGCCATTACCTCAAAGTAATATAGTTATCGTTTTTCTATGAAAAGCATAGAATCAACTACGTACGTACAAGTATCAAAATTGGACTGGTTCAGACAGTAGAGCCTCTTAACATTAATCCAGCCTTTTGCGAGAGATTGTGTGTCAGTCCACCAAATAACAAGATAGCTGAGCAACCTGCAAAAGGTGTCATCGACGGACTCAGGCCAGCACACGTGGTAAATTTGCACACCTAAGGGAAACCGACGGGTTGTCACTTCGAGTCCGGGGCAGAGCCTGCATGGACAATTTTATTCCTATCTAAGGGTAAGTTTGGGAGTTTTATAAATGATGGAAGGGAATGGCCATCATAGAATAGAAAAGAAAGGTGAGGAATGGAGTGAAGTGGAGTCGTTAGTCATATGTCATTCTATTATTTGGGAGTTTAATAGATGGAAGAAGAATAGTCTTTTTACTCTTATTTGGTAGTTTTAAAACAAGTGAATGAAATGAAAATAATATAAATTTAGTTTACCAATTTTACCTTCTAACTTAATATAATAAATTATAGATTTATTATTTTTAGAGATAAAATTGTAATTAGATGAAATGTAGAATTTTTTTGAACTTGTCCCTCTTAAACCCCCTAATTTTTGGGGACAACAAAATGGACAAGATGGATGGCAAGAGGGAGACTCCACAAACACATGTTTCTAAAAACTTGCCCTTCCCTTCCATATCATTCCATTACTAGCCATCTATCCAAACACTACCTAAAATAAACACCTCTACCCTACGGTGATGTCCCAAAAATTCAGGGCTACACATTTATTGTCATTGGGACTTATTTATGTAGACTTATTTATGTATTGAATAATGTTATTACATATTTACGACATGATAGAGATGAAAAATATAAAGCATTTGGTAATAAGGCTTTTATTATTTTTAAGTAAGAATATTGTTTATATTATATTTTAAATTTCTTTTTGTGTAGTAAATAAAAAAACTAATTTTTATGCTAACAATGTAACCTATTTTTTTATTTTTAAATTATGCAATTTGTATTAAGTTCTTATAATTTATTATGTGCACCAAAAATAAGTTCTTATAATTTATGAATTTAATTTATATGTACTATCAATGTAAAAAAATTTTGAGTGAATATCTTTTTTAGTCTTAACATTTTAAAGTTGGCATTAATTTGGTTTTGAAAAAATTGTTGGCTTTCTTTAGTCTTAATATTTTAAATTATAACATCAATTTAGTCTTATACCGATGATTTGATAGAAAATTTGATTTTATGAAAAATTTGTTACAACTAAATTGATGTTAAAGCTTAAAATATTAGGACTAAATTGATATTAAAATTCAAAGTGATAGGATTAAATTGATGCCAACTTCAAAGTGTTAAGATTAAATTAATGTCAAAAAAAATTTTAGGACCAAATTGATGTCAACTTTGAAATATTATGATTAAAAAGGTTATTTACTCAAAAGTTTTATACAGACAACCAATTATGTATTACTACATTAACAAAAGTATTTAATTCAACTATTGGCTATCTTGAAAATTTTACAAATACAATCATATAATTTAATGATAGTATAAAATTTTTTTTACATTTATTCTTAATAATAAACAAACTCAAAAATCAATTCAAAAAAACACACACTAAAAAATAGCGTTGAGTGTTGGAATAAATAAAAGAATGTTTAATTATTTTGCTAGTCCCTATAGATTTACTCAATTTTTAAGTGGGGCCCTATAATTTAAAATTTGTTAATCAAGTCTGTACATTAAACAAAAATTTGTAGTCAAGTCCCTGACATTAAAATCTGTTACAAAAACTTGAAATTGAATAGAATATTCTAAGATTCCTCCACCAAAATCCTCTCCCACCACCTCTTCTCCTTCATCAAAAATACCAAACCTAACAAACTGATTTTAAAATCCTAAACTAGTCATCATCATCCATTACCATCTATTTCCTTTGGTATTATTCCTTGTTTTGACTTCCCTCCTACGAGTATAATGCTCAGGTCTAGTCGTGGATAGGGCTTAAGTAGTGCAAAGTTTGGGTTGTTGTGGAGTTCAACAATGGCTAATTCGCAATGGTGAACCGAGGCAACGCAGTGGCGCTACATGTTAGGTGGTTGTCACGATTATGTTGGATTCAAGGTCAAGGTTGAAGTGAAGTAGTAATGCGCAATTGATGCAATGGTGATGGTGGTCACAAAGACAACGATGTATGACTGATGATGGCAGTGTGGTGGCACATGACTACAGATAGGGCGGTAAAAGGTAGTTCATGATGGCAAAGCAACAAGGCTAAATGGTTCTTCGCAACTGAGGGTTAGGGGACATGGTGATGCAGTAGGGCTTATGGTTAGAAGAGGAATGGGCTCTTGATAGTGGTTCCAAGGTGTGCTCACAGCTAAGCGGGTTTGTTTAGGGTCAATAGGAATTTTTTTGGTTTTGGTTTTGGTTTTGATTTGGCTGATTTGGGTTCTTCTTTCAGCTTGATTGATTTTGGTTTTAATGATAGTAGATTGAGGACATTATGGTTCTTGGTTTGATGAAGGATGAGAGATGGGTAGTGGGGGAGGATTCTGGTGATGGAAAGGGGGAAGAAGGAGATATAGAGGAAGAAGGAATATTCTGGTCAATTTCAAGTTCTTGTAACGGATGTTAATGTTAGAGACTTGATTACAAAATTTTGTTTAATATAGGGATCTGATTACAATTTTTTAAATAATAAGAATTTAGTTGAAAATTGAGTGAAACTATAGAGGGCAGCAAAATAATTAAACCTTAAAAGAATAAAAAAGGGATAAATTTGGCATAGTGAACCTCAATTTGTAGTGAATGTGATTTTCCTAAACCAAGAAGCAAGTCAATATTGCTTCAGGCCAATCCGCCGTTTGAAGCCAAAAGTGGGTTTAGACTCATTGCTGAACGTGAATCCAAACAAGATTAAATGTGAACAAAATCATGTTAAATGTTTCAAACCCCTGTTTAAATATTTCAGAAGCGGATCCAAACACACTTTGGTATACTCTTTGCCCCTCTTCTTTGTTCTGTGATTTTCTCCTTTCTTTTTGATGCAATGGTGGTTTGGGACATAGGTGGTTTATTCTGTTTGCAGTTTGTGTTGCAGTTTGGGACTTTGTTTTTTGGGCAAGGGTTTGAGAGTGGTTTGTTCTGGTTTTTTTTTTTTTTTTTCGCTTTTGGTTTATTTGCATGTTTTTTCAAAAAATGCCGTTTTAGAAAAATCTGTGACATTTGGGAACCAACTGGAATTGGATTATAACTAAAAATTAATAATTTTAAACTGAAAAATAGTTTATAACCATAAACAATTTTTTGAAACTTTTAACTATAAGTAGAAATATATTATTTTAGAATTATGATGTTTTTATTAACTTGACCTTCAGTATTAAATATTGTATAATATAAACAATTATGTTTCACTTTTTCTAGTAATTTTATCATGTAAAATCAAAATTTTTTATATAATTCAAAGAAAATAGATTATTTTAAAATTATTTTTTAGTTAAAATATCCACATATAAATTAATTTTTATATAATCAATTATATGAAAATTAATTATACAAATTTATCGAAATAATTTTAATATCGCTTTTAGAAACACACGCTCCCAACTCGTGCTGTATTCTTTTTCTTTTTTTTTTTTTTTGGTCAAGTACTCGTGCTGTGTTCTAAATGTGCTCTTCCCCTTTTCACTATACTCGGCTTCCAATAGGTGAGCCCATATTTAACTCCGGCTGCAACAGGCAGGCCCAAATTAAACAGAGTTAAAAAAATATTTCCCTTGTACTATGGTCTTGATTTGGCGCCATTAGTGTGCAAACTGGCTCCCTTCTCTTCTAATTTGCCGCCACTGCCACGAAGTGCATCACTTGGGATATCATTCTTGCACTCTATCCCCTTCTGACACACTTCCTTTACTTGTTATTTTCTTCTTCTTCTTCCTCGTATCTATCACAGGCCCTGATTATACAGGCACCATATCGTAAGATTCATCATGGGGTCATACGAAAGTCTTCTTTTTATTTTTTTATTTTTTATTTTTTTGGTTACACGTTTTGTTTACACTTTTTCATGTTTTTGTTGTAGCAGTATCCGCGTACAGCATATTTTCGGTGAATGCTGTTTTGATTAGCCCGTTGGCTTTAGGTTCGTAGTTTGGCTGTTTTTGTGTGTGTATTTTTTTTTTTTTTATTAATTTACTTTTTATTTTCTTTCTGTGGATTTTTGGGTTTTGTTTTGATCATTGTGGTGAGACCCTTTAATTGGTTTTTGATGGGCAAATTATGTTAAGATACTTGTGCTGTAGTAATTTGATACTGCACCAGGATGGTCTATGAAAAATTGCTTATCGTCCCAAAGATCTGCATACCAGATTATGCATTTACATTCAACTTTGATGATGAATGGCCAAAAACTGTTTTAGCCAGGATTCACCACCGAAATGAATTTAATTGTGAATTAAAATCCCATTTCACAGGGGCATCTAAATTTGCTGTGCCTCTCTGTTACTATTTGGTGATTGCCTTGCCTCCTTCTTCTGCTAATACTATTGTTTTCTGGATAAATAACTCTGTGCGTTCAACAATCTTTTCTTATTGAAGTTTTTAGTTTTTTTTTTTTTTTTTTTATCTCAATGTAAGTTAATAATTTCGTACTGGAATTTGGTTTCTCAGTTTCAATTAATTGTTGGCATTAAAATGTTCTGTAATATATTGCCTCACAGTCTCACACACCAATGAAAATTAATGAACTTGCAGGGTAGTTGTCATTTTATCAGCTGACTGTCTCTTGGTACTCCATGGGTTCCATGATAATTCTTTGAAAAGGAGCAAACCATAACCAAAAAACCAAACCACACCAATTAGAGTCAGTTCAGTTTGCTTTGGTTCTCCAATAGTTTGGGTTTCCCCCTAAAACTGAACCAAATTGGATCCCGAACTCCACCACTGAAAGGAAGCATTTATCTCACTCATGGCAATTTTTTCTTGTTTCATGATAATGCTTTAATGAATCTTATTAGTATAGTGATCATAGTCAGTATTAAGTTTTTTCAAATTGCTTTGTTGTTGAGGTATGCTTGCATGAGTTATTGTTAACCAAATGACATGAAAGATGAATTAATTGGATTGTGTGTGAACTCCACTAGAGTGGATGATTGAGGACTCTTGGAGTGCATTGAATTTGGTACAATTTAATTTTTTAAATTTCATTTCTAATTGATGGTTCCATCATTGATCAGAAGTTAAGGATCTTCAGCAGCTGAAATAGATGGATAAAGAGGAAGCCCCACAAATTCTGAGAAGAACAACGAGGTCTTTAGCTTCATGTTCAGCATCCACTTCAAATAATGCATCTGCAGCAAAAGTAAATAGCCTTGGACCTCTAACAATTGATGACCTTTTAGTTGGAGGAGACCCCATCAGCCTAGATGATTTGATTTCTAGTTTCCCCGGTAGAAGTAGCCAGATTCATGAGATTGTGCGTCTTTTGGGACCTTTGAATTCGCCAATGCTTCCTTTGTTTGTGTATGGAGGTGCTTCTACTGGAAAAACCAGTATCATTCTTCAATTATTCAGGCATCTCAACAGGCCCCTTGTGTATTCTAGTTGTAGGACGTGTTATAATCAGCGTATCTTGTTTGAATCCATTCTAAATCAGCTACTTCTCCATAGAAAAAATGCTGCCAATGGTTATTCGAATGCAAAGCGCTGTGAGAGACCATCAGATTTTGTCAATTTTCTTCGGGAAGCATTGACCAATGTTATAAACAGTCTGAAGGAGAAATCAGAGAAGCTGATTTCAAACAAGACGACAGAAGGGGGAATTGGAAATATGATCTACTTGGTATTTGACAATTTTCAGCTTGTTAGGGACTGGGATAAGAGCTCTACTATATTGCCCTTGGTGTTTAATCTCTATGATATGCTTAAGATGCCTGAGGTGGGTCTGATTTTTATCAGCAGTACTTCCCCAGATACCTTTTACTCTAACATGGGTTATGTGGAGCCTATCCCCATTTACTTTCCTGATTACACAGAAGGTGATATTCGTCAAATATTGTTGAGAAACCAAGCCAACCCGAAACTGTATTCCTCATTTCTGGAGTAAGATTTTATCCCTATATCAATTCCCATTTTCAGCTTTACATGATTTCATAGTTAACTTTTGTTTCTTTTTCATGCAGTGTATCTCTAAAGCCTTTCTTTAGAATTACTAGGCAGGTTGATGAATTGTCCACTGCCTTCAAGCCACTATATGAAAAATATTGTGAACCTTTAAGTGATAAGGGAGTTGTTCCTACTGAAGACATGAAGCGAAGGCTATTCATTCATATCAAGTCTCATATTACCGCCTCTCTGAATGAGATATTTAAGGTTTCATCTCTTCCTTCAACTGAAGTTGAGAACTGTAGAGAGACAAAGCAGAAGGGGAATCCCAAGAAATTGGGGCGTTCTGAAGAAATTGGAGAGCTAGATTTTCATATGTCTACTAGTGCAAAATATCTTCTTATTTCAGCATTTCTTGCCTCTAGAAACCCAGCTACTCTTGATGCTTCACTTTTTGATTCCAGAGGAGGTTCTGATAATCGAAAGCGAAAGAGGAAGTAAGTGTGCTGATTTAATACCAAATGTGTGACGTGCTGACAACAAATAGAATGCACATGATTTTTTCTGAAACTTTAGTACTCAGGTTACAGCCTTTAGTTTTTCTTCTTATTATTGTGAATGAAGCCTTTTCTGGTTTACTATTTTCCCTGTAATTGTATGAAGAATTTATTAAAATTCTATTCAGTATCTGACTGGATTTGTTGGTTGATGTTAAAAATTAGGCCTGTAGCCATAGTGCAATTTTGCTTTCATTTTATCTCTTTCGAGCAGTGCATGTTTAACTTTGTAGTCTATGTTATGCCTTTTCATGTGTAGGCCCTCTGAGAAGGTGCTGGAACAGAAAGAAAGTTTAGAAGAGGAGCTACTAATGAAAGGACCTGGAACTTTCCCATTGGAGAGGTTGTTAGCCATCTTTCAGTGTCTTGTATCAGTTGCAGAAGATCCATCTGATGAAGAGGAACAAAATGGTTATGGATTAGGACTTCAAGGTGGTAATGGAGGTCTAATGTCTGATGTTCTTTTGCAGCTATCCAGTCTCTGCAATGCTAATTTTATATTTAAGGGAAGAAGCTGTCCAATAGAAGGCTCAACTCGGTATCGGTCAACCATATCTGAAGACCTGGCTTTGAAGGTAACCCATCTGCTCCACTTAATACTCCCGCAAAATTCTTTGTTGTTGTTCATAAGGAGATGTGAAAAAATGTAATGAAGCACAATATTTTCATTGTTTGTTAAGCAGGTTGCAAGGAGCCTTAAGTTCCCGTTATCAAAGTATTTGTATAGAAGCTAGTTACCAAAGTTCCCGTTATCAAAGTATTTCAAAATCCTTTAGCATCGATGCTTCACAAGGCCTGGTTGTCAAGAATTTTCTGATAGATCCGCCAACAGTGTGTACAACTTTTAGTGCTATCTACAGTTATCAACATGAAATGGCTGGAAGCCTCTAAGGGATCGTAAACCTTTCAGTTCATGGGATGGATGGAATGTGTATTTTTCAATGGACATCTAAATTAGTATAGTTTGGTTTATTGCTCCTTGTCTTCAATATTGCTCCAGAAAAGAATATATTGCAGATGGTGCATTCTATGGTGCCCACGGCTAATAGCAGGCACCAATGGCCACCTCACATGAGCCAGTAAAGTTGCTCTATGTGTCAATGGCAAAATAGAAAAAATTGAGATAACTTTTTTAATAGGTGTCAATGGGTTGCTTCCCTGATATCACCCATTTTCCCCCTTTGGAACTCTTAAGTTGTGACTCCTCCTTCATATCATTATGATCTAGTTCAGCTACTTTCCATTTGAGCTACCTTTAGTGGCTATTGTTGAGATTTGTGATCCAATTTCATTTGAGTTATCTATTTATCAAGTTACTCGTCTCAAAAGATTTGTGGTCTAGTTGCATTTGAGCTAGTATTTGTCAAGTTACTTATCTTTGAATGTTAATGTGAAATGTTACTTGTTCAAGGGGAGAGCAACAAAGACAAACAACAATACCTTGAACAACTTTGCGTTTTGTATTTTTGATCCACCTTACACCACCTTCGTCTTGCCAAACAAAGCGAGATAGATAATAGATAAAATGGAACAAGATGATTTGACCCACAAGCAAGGTTCTAAATTTGGGGGGAAAATGATATGAAAAGATGATATTACGAAGAAGGGGAAGATGGGTGATATTAGGGGGGAAGTAATGCCGTTCACATTTGTTAGAAAAGTTACCTCAATTTTTTTTTTTTTTAACCATTGACACATAGAGTAGCTTTATTGGCTCATGTGAGGCCGGCATTGGTGCTCCCTAGTAGCCATGGGCACCGTAGAATTGCCCCAGATTGTACTAGTAGTATAGAAAAGACTCTGAAATCATTTTGCTATTAGCTGATATAAAATTGTAACATGGCACAAATTGTGTTAGAGCCAAATTTCATACAAACATTTGGTGTCAAATGAATGCCCCCTGTTAGATGGAAGTTTAAGGTGGTAATTGACATTTGTTGCCGACATATCTTATTGGTGCTGTGTTTGTCATGCCTTCTGGGTATTGAGTTGTAAACTTCCGGAAAGATTACAAAACTTTAACAAAACACTTCATCTGTGCTTCACCTAGAAAGAACCATATAAATAGCTTAATCTTTGAAATCGATTAGTCTTTAAAGTTCACGAGTCTGGTTCTAGGATCTTTGCCTATTGCCTAATCAAACATGGAGCCTAAAAGTATTACTACTGTTTTACTCTCTAATTCAATAAAATTTCTAGTCTATGTTCAATCCTTCCAAATAGGTTTCTTTACCAAAGCCAACCTCATTTTCTTAGTCGTAAAAATTGTATAAAATTCTTGGACACTTATATGCATGACAATGGAAGATATAATGAATATATTGAAGATCTTGAATCAACGTAAATGACAAAACTAGATATACGAATCCCTTTGTAAGAGAGCTCTGATCAAAATCCGAGTAATCTCCTTTCTTAGCTAGCTATCACGGAAGTGTTACTCAAATAACATGTCTTGTTCTATAGGTGGAAACTACCCACCAATTTTCTATACAGAAAGGTTTTTAAGATTGTGAGGCAAGGCATTTGCAAAAGGTGCTGAGTTAATTCAAAATTTCTTGGCGAAAATAGGAAGGCCTCGGTTGGCAGGGATTAAATCTTCAACTTGACATTTTTGATCATCAAACTTTAGTTACACCTGTTTCTATATCTCCAGGCTAGATAGGCTACTTCTTCTGTGATATCATTGTATTCGTTAGTCAAGAACTTTCTCCCCAGTTGAAAAGATATTCCAGACCAATGTGCCTATTATGTACAGTGCAACAGAAACCTTAAATACATCATTCCAAGAACCTGCAATGAAATATCACATATAAGTAATAACCAATGGCAAAAGTTGAGAAGAAACTCCAAAATGGAAGTAGGGAACTCTCAGACCTCGTTGGAGTATGTATCCAGTTGCAGCTGTACCAAAGACACCTGCTAGCACTCCTGCGGTGTTTGATAGTCCCAGCAACACACCCTGAAATCAAATTTAATGAGCATTCTGATAGAATGTATTGAATGAAAAGGAAAAGAATAAAGGAGTAAGGACTTGTATCATGGAAACATATGTCACAGAAGTTCATGCATTCTTAGAGAGACATTGATGTACAACTGTATGAATGTGAATAAAAATAATTCAAGCAAGTATGTCATAGCCTTTAACTAAAGTTATTTTGTTGATATGCAATATTTCCGTTACTATCAGTAATCGAACACTTCATATTTGACAGATTATTGGTCCTGGTTCATGTAAATAAATTAAGGACAGCAAACACTCACGGCATAGCGTGGTCCAATGTCTTGGTGATTAGAATATAGACCAGATTGTGAGAATGCATCAGATCCCTGCAAAGAAAATAATGGATTATGGTTTAAATTAGGTGACTGTCCATATGATTTAAAACATATGCAAACATGCTGCATAGGCATTAATGTTTCATAATAAGTAGAAAACCTAGAGCATAGAAAACTCAAAATTTAAGGAGTTCAAACTTGGAAATTATGTTACTAGCTCAAACCTGACTGCAGGCCAGGCACAATACTGCCATGGCAGGTGTTTTGACATGGCTCAGCTGTGTAAGAAAAAAGGCAGGACCCAGAAACCCGATTGATTGCATGATCTGCCAAAATCAGAAATGTTAAAAGCAGAATGATTATGAAGAGTGAAAAATACCAAAAACATTGCTCGACTGAGCAATGAAATGAATTCCCCAGTACTATTATTTGGACATTCAATTAAGAACACAATTTGTTTTACGGATCAAAATTTGCTTCCAAAATACGAAATTAAATGTTATCTAGGAAAGACTTTATGATAAATTATAATGCTTAGAAATACTATAATTGTACAGAAGTTGATCATGCATGACAAATCTCAGCTACAAGATCAGTGATTTTCTTGCCTTTCGAACAGTCGTTATGGAAAGGCCTTTGCTCACTAGTGTGTCAGCAATCCATCCTCCAATGTTTGCAAAAAGAGTCATGGTTAACCATGGAAGGACACATAAGAGCCCAGATTCGGTGAGGTTGAACTTCAGCACCTGAGAAAATGACCCATCGGTTCAATGATTCAACGGACTAAATGGGGAAATGTAATGTACTAAATCCTACGAGTTCATTGCAAAGATATAAGCTACCATGAAAAGTGATGTCGAGGAAATACCTATTATAGGAAAAAAAAAATTACGAATACCAAAAAAAGTTATTTAAGGAAGGGTTAAGAACCTGATTGTAGTAAGTTGGCATCCAGGTTAATAGAATAAATGTCCCCCAATTGTGGCAGAAGTGGGAAATTATTAGAGCCCAAACAGGTGCTTTTGATAAAATTAATTTCCATGGAATGACTGAAACAGGTGCTTTTGATACACTGCCTTCGAGTATCAGCCTTTTCTCCGCAGTCCTGAGATTTGGGTCTTCTTTGGGTGAGCTATATGCCTGGAAGAACCCAACAGAAGTGAAAGGAAATTGAATCAACTAGCCAAGAAGGAACCGAGGAGTGCTCTTCACATTTAGAAATGTCATGAACAATGCCAAGGTATTGTTACCAACATAAAATTGCACAAATATAGTGCAAGAATGCTGATTTGCTCATATATCCAGTTAATGGACCATTTATTATTTAAATATGCTTTCATAGTTATGAACTGAAGTCATATATTATGTAGCACCTCTGAGACAGTCCCTTAATAAATCAGCAGTTAAAAAAAGGGGTTGTCAAAGAGGAAATGCTTGGTTTCCTCCTCCCAAAACATTTTTCCAGCAGGAGAAGTGGAATAGATTTTACTGGAATTGTGTGAAAGCTGACTTACTTTTTTCAACCATAAGGCAAACCAGATACTTCCAAGGGCTCCAAATGAGTAAAACACTGATGGCCACCCAAAATTTTGGATTAGCACAGGTGAGAATGCCAAGCCGATGACAGAACCGAGGTACATGCCACTATATACTAGTGCAAGCGATCTGCTTCTCTCTGATACTGGAATCCATTTGGAAAGTAGATTATTCATAGCAGGCATGGCCACACCCTGAAAGTGAAAACAACGAATTAGCATATCTCAATGCCAATCACAGGACTAAAAATCATGTCTACGCTCTGTATGAACTTTGACCATGATACCATTCAAGTAAGAAAATATCTTTCACTTGCTTGTATATTTGACACAACTATCTTAATGGGGGCAAGGGGGAGACTATAAACTACTAATTTATATGTAAAATCAACATGTTTCTCCATCACTTTCCCTGTCTGTTATAAAGAAAAAATAAAACTAACGATGCTTTTAGGTTACTTTTCTTAGTTTTTCTTCTTTCTTATTGGCTATATAGTTCGAAGCAATCCTACCTATAGTACCTAGTAGAACTCACAATTGGTTTTGCATGACAAAAGAAAGCTGGATAAGTGACCAAATGAACTTAGTTGTGGAAGACAGGTTAAAGAAACCATAGAAGAAGTATAGGTATAGAATGGACCAACCTCACCAATCCCCATGAAGGCACGCATAATAAGCAAACAAGGGAGCCCGATTCTTGCAGCAACAGGTGTCAAAACTGTTGCAATTGACCACCAGACAACTCCAAAACCTAGCACTAGCTTCCCGCCAAGTTTATCTGCCCATATGCCACCAAGGATCTAAACCAAAAAGGCATTGCATAATACTCAGTTTGCAGAAATGCAACTATAAAAAGATGGTTACTATAACCAAACAGGCTAGTATATATTCATCTTAAGAACATAAAAATGTTGTGGCAGGTTTTACCAGCAGTGCTACTTGAATGCTTATGAGAAGATTAATATATGAGAACAATTTCTTGGTAGGCTAATATTTCTGCAAAAGTTGATAATAGGTTCAGCAATCAGACCTGGGTAAGTAGATAGCCCCAGAAAAAAGATGACTGAATCAGGCCAACTGTTGCACTGTTCCAGTTGAACTCTTGTGACATTGGAAGTATCGCTATGCTCATATTTACCTATATATTATAATGGACATGTAAAGCATAAAGAAGGAACATTGGTGATTAATCTTAGATTATCAAGAATATGGAGATTGTAAATACTCAAGAAAATAATAAATGCTTAATATAATTAAAGGACAAAGCACAATAATAACTTCTGCATAAAAAAGTAGTAGAAAATTGAAAGCAGTAGACACCCTGCAGTGACAATTAATGAAATATGATGAACAAATATACTATTTGGAACGTGAATCATGGGAAAGGGGAACATGAATATATAAATAACATAATAAGAACTATAGATGACAGAACAAGATACTCACACGGTCCATGTTGCACAGCAGAAATGCTGCAAAACATAGCAATACAATAATCCAGCGCTTGGGAAACTGCTGCCACCAAGGAGATACTTGCTGGACATTTCCTTCCATTAGAATGGCTTCACCTGTCCCTTCAGTTGATGCCAGAGAGTCCAACTTCACTTCTGCAATGTCATCATCCTCGGACTTGTAATGAACACAGGCTGTATTTGCCTTACCAGTTTTGCTTAAACCAAGTCCATTTACTGCTCTTTGTTCAATATGACTACTGCTATAGGGATCTGAAGAAAGGTAGCATTGACATCTTCTGCTGCCCTTTAGTTTCATGTTCATGCATTGAATAGATTTCTGGGATACTGGTGAACAATGCTTCAATTCACGATGAAATATTACTATTGGTTTTGAAACTTTCTCATTGAAGGGTGCATTAGTATGATAACACATCCCATGCAGGCATCTTGAAAAGTGATCCTTTGCAATTTGGCCACCATACCGTGCAACAGATACACCACAAATGCCCCCTCTTTGAAGTGATAAATCCTTTCCCAATTGATATACATTTCCTGACAATATCAAACAGTTTCCAAAAGTTGTTCACAGTTACAATAGTGATCTGCATAATCCAAGCTTAAAGAGTTTCAGGAGGAACAAAATCCAACCTGATTTATACAAAAGCCAATCTTACCATGATTTCTACATACACCAACTAAGTCTTTTTTTTTTTTTTTTTTTCACTGGTGGGATTGACTATATGGATCAAATCAATCAAAGCTATAGTGTACTATCATAAATACCATGATTTCTATATGTTTCCAAATAATCAACATTTCTCCCGACAAATAAAAAAATAAACAAAATAAAAATCTATGCTTCTCTCAATCGATAAATTTATCAGAGTACCATTTATATCCACATGCAGGATATATGTATAAGTTCCTACAAGCAAATGTCGGCACAGAATATAAAAATGTCATGAGCATTCCACAAGTTGCTCCATTTACTATAGAAAGCTTATGGCAAACATGCTTTAAACAATAAAATCATCAAGGAACTCCATAAAACCAATAAATTTATGTCTAACTTGAACGATTGGTTTTACTATCTACAGCTCAGTGAAAAAACATACACTTGCCAGTAAAATATAACCCTGTAGACTGAATTCTGCACTAAAGAAATTTCAACAGCACCTAAAGATTGATAATAATAAAAGCAAACACATTGTCTCACAGAGAGCAAGCCTGGAATCAAAAGCAACATAACTTACAACCAACATGCAGATAATTTAATTCATAAAATTCAGGTAGCCACACAAAAATTAGAAAAATGATTAAAAAAATTAACATCAGATGGGGAAAATAAAAAAAAATAGAACTAGTTGAGTGAAAATTCAACTATGGATTATGGTTTAAGAAGATGAACCTGGGGCAATGAAAGAAGTGCAGTTTCTGTTGGAAACCAAACCAGCCATAGCCATATTGGTGCAATATTTGTAATGCAAACTGAGAAGCTATGAGACAGTGAGAACTGAAAGGTGAGAAGGGCCTCACACCATGCCAGAGATACAAGAACAGAATCCAAATTCAACACAATGATGTCATGTTATCTATGAAAATTCAAAATTCTCTCCTTATGCTATGCTCTTTCAAGTGGAGGAACATAGGATAAGCAAAGCAGAGAGAACCTAATGTTGACATGTTATTTTTGGGGAAAAAAATATATTTTTTTAATGAGTTGAAATGCTATTTATTTTGTTATCCTTTATTAATGATTATTTTTTCATGATAATTAAGTTTTTGTGGGATTTTTTTTAAAGATAAAATAATATATTCGAGTGGCACCATAAGCAAGAGGAAAGGGGTGGAGAGTGTGACACGTTGGCACGTCATCTTCGAGAAGAAAAGTAACTGTGCACAAACGGATGAATTTACGAAAAGGCCCCTACTGGCTGGCTTTGTGGTTATTTGGCTGCTTTCGTTTGGTTGAGGCGTTAATAGGGAGTGAACATAGGGTTATTATGGGGATTGAGAAAAAATATGAACGCTGAGTCCAGATTGTCCCAGCCGGAAAGTGCAAAAGAAATATTATTATATTCATTTTTTTAAGGTATTATGATTTTCTGGTTTTTCATTTTGAATTATAAAAAATGCTAACTCATTCAAATAACCACCCATTATAATGAGGGATCCACCATGAATTCTCACTTTTCCCTATTTCTATTGGTTGACAGTGTAAAACTATTTTACACTGTCAGTGCATACCAATTAAACTCTTTTTTTAATATCTATAAAATCATGTGCAAATAAATAAAGATGTTGGTTATATAAACGGTGAATTTGTTTATAAAAAAATATGGGATCTATGTGTTAATAATCGTAGATTTTATTATAAATTTGGCTAAAAAGTTTTTTATATATTATCAATAATTTTTATCACATTCATTATATTTACTAAATATGTAATTAAAATCTTTAATTATTTATATATCAAATGTTTAAAACTAATATACACAATTAATATTTTTTTCATGTAAATATTATACTTTTAAGTTTTAGCACTGGCAATATTAAGCACACAGTACAATTGCATGTTATTACTATATACTAAACGAGATGTATAGAGAGAATTAAATTTTTTTTCTTTTTTGAGATTTCATCTCATTTGCACGCAGATTTTGTCTCATTTGTGCGTGAGCGCGCGCAGTGGGGTTGGATCTCTGCTCCCACGACTCAAGGTCATGCCCCTCGAGATCTGCGGCTGCTGGAGGCAGGAGACTTTACCACTGAGGCAAAGGCCTATCAGAAGATTTCATCTCATTGCATTAGACTTATACTCTTAGATCCTACACTACTTTTAAGAGTACATTATACCTTTGATATTTCAAATTATGGGTTCAAATAGTGAGACTCATTGATAAAATTCATATAAATTCAAAACTAAAGATACTGTTGGAGAAAGATGTTTTTATCTCATGATATATGAAAAAGAAAAAGAAAGCATGTTGTGAAAACTTGAACAATTTTGCACTCCAACTGTTTCTTCTTTTCTATAAGTGTTTATGTCAAAAGAGAGATTTGATTTGAGACAAATTGACAGGACTAATTAGAATGGCAAAAGGCAAAATTTAAAAGCTTCTTATATTAGATTGATATTTTATATAGTATCCATATGAAAGGATGTTAGTACCTTTGAAATTTGAATGGATTTTATTTCGTAAGAGCAAAATTAAAAAAAAAAAAAAGAAAATTTGTTGCTTCAGAATTAGGATGGTATAAGGACATCCTTAGGGTTGGTTTAGTATTACTATGACTTTTTAAAAGTTGTTGAGCTCTTTTGACTTTCTAAAAACTATTCTAAAAAAGTTATAGTAGTATCGTTTGATAACATAATATAAAAATTATTCTAAATAAGTAAAAATCACAAAAGTAGTATTTAGTAAAATTATTCTTAATATCTAAAATGACTACAATAGTTATAAATACTAAAGAACATAATTTTTATTTTTAATATCATTAAATAAAATAAAATTATATTAATCTTTTAAATTTTAGAGAGCACAAATCAACTCCAAAAAATATCTCATAAAAGCTCTCAAGAGTATCCCTAACTCTAAAAAACCAAAAGTAAAAACACTCTAATTTTTTGATTTGTCAAATAAAAAAATTTACTTATATTTTTTATAAATCAAAGTACTCTTTCTAATAGCACTATCAAACTAGACGTTAATCCCTCGAGAAAAAGGCAAATTAATCCCACCCTACGGTAAAAGTAGGGAGACTTGATTCATCAAACATAATAAGGCGCGTAGCATACGCCGCCTTCGTTTCAAAAACAAAAGGAAGGCTGTTTATGTGTTTCTAGCATCATGGCTGCTTTCATTTATCTCATGATGTGAAAACCGTCGCTTTTTTTTGGTGAACAAACCGTCACTTTGTTCAGCTATGACGACAGTGTCGTTTATCATTAATGTGCAATATAAACATAATTTTGATTCCTCACCCACCCCCATCATATTATCAGTGTTTTGAGTTTGAGAAGTGAAATCATTTAGTACTTAGTCTCTTGTATATTTGGGTCTTGTAAATAAATAAATAAATAAAATTAATTCTAAGAAAACTTTATCTTCATAATAAATTGGCTCAACTCAATTTAATTAGTTGAGGTCTGGTTACTAAAAAACTGAAATGATTAATGTGTAATTTTACGGGTTTAGTAATTTTACTAAACTGCTTTTTTTTCCCCTTCCAACGAAAAAAGTTAAGTGGAAGGAAATGCAACACTATCCTAAGGTGAAATCATGTCAAAAATTTCAGACCAACCTAAACCTTTCAAGTCAAATTCATTAACCCGTACTAGTTGAACCAACTCATTGACTGTTGTGTTGGTTTTTTCTGTAGTATTTGTGTGCCTTAAGCATTGAAATCTCGTACACGATGCCTTCAGAAAAATTACGTGTTGGATTTCTTGTGTCTGTTTGCATCGTCATGTGATTCACGGCGACCAACTGGTACGGTGCACTAACACTTGTAAGGCAAGAGTAGCTAGCTGCTTCTGGAGTACCTGTCCTGTGATGATCTTTGGTGCTCTCTTTCTCTGTTAAACAAACTGGACCACTAGTTCTTTTCATTCTTTTTGGGGATGAGTTTGTTTAGTTGTTAAAATGTAGCACGACTAGAATCAATTCAAAATGGAGTAGTTTCTTATTCGGAGAATTCTGCCATACACATGTCAGCAGTATGGTGCTCACAGTATGTTTCAATTTTTTTTAACATTTTTTGTGCGCCAAGTCTTAATTTTTGAGGAATTCAATATATTTGCCGAGAATTCAAATAACTTCTCTCTCTCCACCCCTTTTTCTTTCTTGTGTTGTTACATTTGTTTACTTGAAAATAATGTGTTATTTTGAGAAAAAATCTGTTTATTTATTAGAAAACAAACAAGTGTTCGAAGTATACTCTCTTTTCTTTAAAATTTTAATCTACTATTCTCTCTATTAAATTGAGTCATTCCAACCAACGAGTACGTAGGTCAGCTACAACGAGGTTATTTTAATTTAATCGGAGGTCACAAGTTTGAACCCTAGGTACGCAGCTGCACAGAAGGAAGAGTTTTGTCACTATAGTAGGATTGTCTCCAATAAGAAGATATATATGATTTTGACCAAAAAAAATTGAGTCATTCTAAATTGTTAGATTAAAATAAAATTAATTAAGTCATTCTAAACTAGTGTCATTTAATCTCTCATCTCTCCTTATGTGTGTATGTATATGGAATATGGATCCGGATCAAGTTATACCAGTGTAACTTTAAGCATAGTTATATCACTTATAACTTTTTATAGAATCTATTTTGTTATCGATCCAACCGTTGAATTATAATTATTTATCATGAAAATCATTTTTATCAACTTTTATAAAAATTGAATATCAACATCAAATGATTTTAGATTAATATAAAATTTTACAAATAAGATATATAAGATATATAAGATATAAACTTGTAATCCAATAATAGGCTTTGTTAAAAATAATACACACACACACACACTAATAAATAGTTTATTTAATGGTGTAAGAGTTGCTTACAGTTGTATTAGTACGTGTAACTTGATCCTAATCATAATATATGTAGAAAATGTGCATTTTCATATGGTCGAATTATGTAACCTCGACTTTCTGGGAGAAGGAAGCGAGTTCATATCCTGGTGAGACAAAACATGTGACAGATTGCATAGTTCTTATACTCTCGCAGTTGAATAAGGATTAGTCTCGCAGATTGATCAAATGGGCCAAACATATAATGATACCTTATAGCCTTACCAAAAATTAAGAAAATATTTCATACTAAATTTCTTTGAGAATATTTCAATCACCCCCTAAATGTAGATTTTTACGCACTTTGATAATGAAACTTACAAAATATGACAACTTTCATTAATGTTTAAAACCTACGCGCAACAGGGCAGGTAGGCACCGGGGCGGGTTTGAATGTGGATAGGTTCGGGATCAAGGCAAACCCGCCCCTACCCTATTTGCATCCCCCATATATCATTCTAGAATTGTATTTGGTTGGGAGTAAAGATAGATATAAAAGTTTTTTTAATGTATAATTTTTTATATGAAATTAATATATAAGATTTTTCAGTTTATTTTTAACCCCTATATCAAATACACTCCAAACACAAATTAAATTTTAAAATAAATTTTTGTCTCAAAAAATTTAACAAAATTTTGAAAGTATTTAAAAGGCGTGGTGGGTAGCAGCGGTTAGGGTACGAGTTGTGATAGGTTATCTACGGGTAAGGTTCGGGTTTTGAAAGTCAAAACTCGCGAGTAGGGTAGAGGTGGATTGAGACTTGTTTAATGAGGTGAGGGGCGGATTCGTGTTAAGCTAAAATCCGCCCCAATCCGCCCCATTGTCACCCCTAATGAAAGTTCAACTTTGACCAAAGATTTTTACTTATCAAGTTGTTAATGAGCCTAGCCATGACCAACGTTAGCAGTGCGCTTAAATCATTTCTAATGGTGACGATATCAAGGAAAAAATAGGATTCAGGTTTGCTCAACTCATTTCCAAGTGTAATCAACACCTATAAAAAAAATTTTAAAATTAGAAGCGTTATTTGCACAAAAAAGATTGATACAAATGCGGTACAAATGATGTAGATTTGCTAAAAGTAGTTATTTCTTAATTAAATAAATATAAAATGGTATATAATGAAAATGATGTATTGACTATGAAGGTTGGCATAGTTGGTAAGAAATGGACTTATATCTCACAAAGACGCAAGTTCAATTTCCGTTGTTACTATTAGGATTTTATTGGTAAGCGATCTCGTAAGTCTTCTATAAATATTCTTAGAAATTGGGAGCCTCACTGACTTTAGTGAGATGATCGATGCTGAATCCACCTAAACTTATATGTGCAAAAAAAATAAAATAATGCATTCCACCTTTATAAATTTGTCAATTTGTATCCGTGACAAATAACAATGCTGATAAAGAAATCTAAATTTATTGCATTTAGTTTTTATTCCAATTATATAAAAGAGAAATAGATTTTGTATACCAAATATGCCTATATTTTGATCTTTAAAATCACGTTTACATAGCACACAAACATCATATCAAATATGTTTTCCCTTCCTTTGAAAGCCGTCAATGTTCTTTGACATCACAATTATATCATATTCTAACACCAAACCGATATTCTAGTTAAACTTTCTAGCGAGATCTGATTTGTGTAGACTGTGGAGTCTTCTACAGGTATCTACTTACTAGCTGCCAAGGTTATCGCTTGCTTACAACCCCTGATCTCGAATATTTGTATTTTGTTGAAGTAAATGGTGTTTACAAAATTTGGTTGATTGTTCATTTTCTTTATGGCAATATAATTGGATTTTGATTTAGATTAATTAGTTATTTGTGAAAAATGAACATGCCCTCCAATCAAATAGGCTAGGGTTTGGGTTATGGTTTTCCGATCCAATCTTATGCACCTACACCGGCCATAACTTCTCATCAAATACCATATAATATTGTATGCACATATTTGTTGTGTAATTGAACTATTATTCAATAGCGATTTAGGTTGAATGACAATTTTTCCTTGAATTTGAGAATCCTAGTGGAAGCTATTTTATTTGGAGTATGAATTTGATGATTTTTTTTGAGGAGATAGGACGGGAGCAAAAATTTCTCTGAGGCAGATTTGAGAATGAGGGTGGGGATTAGACTCCCTGACTCACAAGGCCCCTATATATAAAATTATTAAAATATCCTTCTTATTATATATATTATACATATAAGTGTATTTTTAAGTTATTTCAACATTACATTATTAAATTAAGTTTTGAAAAATAAAAATCAAAACTCTAATTTTCAAGTAGGAGAGTTTCAAGTCTATTTTAAAAAAACATGCAATACACTATTCAAGCTACAATACTATTTTTATGTTGATATTGGTTTGAAAAACACTTACACATAGCAATTTTTCAAGAAAAAATGCTATATAACTAGAATCTTTTGCCAAAAATTAAGTGTTAAAATAATATGATATGATTAATGACCTTTAGATAATTAAGTAGGCCTTTATCATTATATTTTACCCCAAAAATCACCATAATTTTTGCCAAAATTTTGATTATATTATTACGACTTTATAGCATTGCTAAATTTTCAAATAAATAGCAAGACTACATATCGTTTATTTGTTTAGGATATAAAGCTTTCTTATTTATCTTTCATGATCTACTATATCTTTTTTAATATGTAAGTACTACTGAAATTTATTATTTTTAAGAACCGTCATCGAATTTCATTCTTCTTCTTTTTCTTTTTCAACATATTTATTTTCTTTTTTATTTATTTAGTTTTTTTTTAATTGAATTCCATGCTTTCTATAAGAATAAAAATATGGAGCCCACAGCTGAGAGGTTTTTACAAGGCCTTAGCCCAAGGAAAATACCGAAACCCAATTGAGCTCAGATCCGTAATTCGATAGACCAAACTGGTGAACTGAAAATTTTCTCAATCACAAAACATAAAAATATTGACCAAAAATAAAAATAAAAATTCTCTCCGCACTTTTTTTTCTTTATTTTTAAATTTTCATAGTATGTCTTACACTATGGAAACGATAGAGAGACGTACAAATAATAGACACATATTGAAAAGTGAAAAAAATAACAAAAATAATTGGATGATGGGTCCTATATAATTATTGCTATTTTTATTTAATTTTTTGTTTAATTCAGAAACTTATTAGTATGAACAGTGTAAACGCCGGTAAGTTTTGTGTAATATACACAAAATATATCAACGTGTGCACTGTTTACTCTAATAAATTTTTTATGAAAAAAAATTACCAGAGTATATATTGTTTATGCCGGTAAGTTTTGTAAAAAAAAAATTACTAATATCTTTTGTAGCATGAATAGTGCAGATACTGAAAAATTGTGTGTAACTAACGTTTTCACGCTGGTAAGTTTTGTAAAAAGAAAAACTTATCAACGTCTTTTCTAGCATGAGCAGTGCAAACGCTAGTAAATTTTATAATTAAAAAAAAACTTACCAATATTTTTTATAGTATAAATAGTATAAATATTAATAAATTTTGTGTAATATATACAAAATTGACCGACATTTAAGCTGTTTACGTTAGTAAATTTTTAAATAAAAAAAATTAAATAAAAATAATGATACTTATTTGAGATTTATCTTCTAAATATTTTTATCATTTGACTTCCCATTTCGCATGCATTGCGTATTGCAAAATGCAAAAAGCGCATTCCCCTGAACATTTTTCTTACTCTATAGATAAGATTCCTTGTTATAGTTAGGTATTTAATCGAAGATCCTCACATCAGTAAAAAAAAATTTTCATACATATATAGATCTTGCAATCGACATCAATACCTCGTGTTTAAAAGATTCGAACAGCTTCTCTCACCACCGCTTTTTTTTATTTTATTTTATTTTATTTTTTTCATCAATGTAAATAAAAATCCCCTGTTTCTCTCTCTCTCTCTCTCTCTCCTCTCTCTCTCAATCTATCCAGTTTTTCTGTCATCGCCGACAACCGCCAATTCCCTCCATTTCAAAGCCCTCTCTCTCTCTCTCTCTCTCTCTCTCTCTGCGCGCGTTCCCAGGTACACCTTTTATTCTCTCTGTCCTCAACATATATATACAACGCATGGATTGAATGAAGCAAAGTGCTTGGCATATTTTTTGTTAATTTCTTAGTGTTTTCCTTAATCTAAGCTCGTGGTGAAGAATCGTGGGTTGTCTTCAAAATGCGCTTTTTTTTTCCCCTCTCTTGGCCCTTTAATGTGCTAGCACATATAACCTTCTTCTTCTTCTTCTTCTTCTTCTTCTTATTGATGTTGTTGTGTTTGTGTTGTGTTGGAAATGATGGTATGAACAAAGATGAGATGCTAATGATAATTATGTAGCCAATGTAAAATGATGAAAATTTAGCTCTTTTTAACTCCGCCATTACTATTTTGGGAAGCTGGGAAGGGAATGATTGTAGGAATATGGGAATTCTTTTATGTTAACTTCCTGATTGGTTAACAAGTAACCCCTTAATTGTTCTCTCTTTTATCTTCTTTTGATTGCTGATATCAGAAAATGGTAAAAATCACTATTTTTTCCTAACTTGGTGGAAACACGGCCGGATTTCTTTACACTCTTTTCTTGTGTGTGTGGATTTAATGTAATATTTGGATACTGCCAAGTAAAAAGGGACTATGGAAGCTTGTTTGGTACCTCTGAGCATTGGGAAATGAAAAAAAATTGTACGTTTAAGTCTATGTAGATTTTTTAAGCAAGTAATAGCAAATTATTAATTAGACAAATTTAAGGCTAGTTTGCTAGAGGTGTTCTAAATTACTTGCTAATGACTGGGACATGTATGTTATTGGCAAGTACTGCTGGAAGTTCACGTCCAAATAGACATAATAGCTTTTAATGTAATACTTGATTAGTTGTTTAAAAGTGCCATAATGAAAATAGCTTATTGCTAGAATCATGATAGTTATTGACATTGGATTGTGAGGCGTTCTAATTGTGCTTGTGTTTGGCTGTACTTAATTTTGTAGTATTATATATTTTCCTAACTCTTCATTTCTGTACTGTTATTTGCTTCTCAGGTTGACTTCTTATCCTTAACTTCACCACCGAGTCTCTTGGAATTTGGAAGGTGCTGAATTACTCTCCATTCTACGCTTTGGCAAGTTTACATCTGTTTTGCTTACTTGTTGAAATATTGTGGTATAGAGAATTGTGTATCGCTGCAAATGCTTTCATGGACCACATGCATTTGAGTAATGTTGCCGGAGCAACGGAATCCTGATCACAGAAGTTCTTTGATTAGTGGATGTACTATCTGGTTGTCTGGACTTGAAATTTAAATTTCCACCTCAGCTTATATTGATCGCACCACAAAGAAACTTCGAATATCAACAGATTTTGCTTTTCAAATTGGTTTAAAATGTCAGAAGTTGACATGGCAGTTATTAAACCAGAGGTATGATGCCTTCTTATATAACATAAGTGATTCCCTTTTAAAAATCCATCTGGTTCTGTGTTTATAGTTTCATTTAAGTAATTAAGTTGTACTGCCTTTTTTTCCTTATTTATCTCATTGTGTTTGGGAGTCATGCTGAACTTTCTCCTTTAATCTTTATTTTTATAATATGCATTCTGTTCTTTATGGTTCAGTAGTCCATTCGCAGTAATCTTTATTAATTTATTGTTATTGTACTCAGTTTCAAATAACTTGAATAGGTTTGGGTTTGTTTTGAACCAGAATGCATGTGCCTCATTGAGGGTTTCAATTTTTTATGGAAAAATAAATTTATTGAAGAGAAGCCTCTTCATGGGTTTCATGCCATTGTCTTCTCTTAGAATATTGAATTTTCCCCTTAGATGTCATAGAAATTTTTGAAACTATGGATTATTTGTCAATGTTTTGTGTGTTTTTGTTGACATGCGAAACTTGAGAGTTTTAACTTTTAATTATTAGACAACAATATGAAGTGTATTGAGTTTTGGATCTTAAAGGAATTGGGTTTGTTTTGAAATGTATCTTGGATCTTGTTCTCAGGTTTGAGATTGTAATGTGAGATCATAGATTCAGAGTTCATTGTGCATGCATGTATATTGAACATTTTGATTCATATACTCCGTGCTAGTTTTTGTCACTCTTTGGCATTAGCTGTGACAGTGCTCAGGATGAACACTCTTTCTATCTCTAAATTTTAAATATGACCTTGCTACTTATCTATCTCTCTATTACCAACACTCACCCACCTTGAATTCTTGAATAAACTTAGTATAGTCTCTTTGATAGCTTTCATAGCTAAACCAAGTTGACTTTTTTGTCATTCTTCCATCATTGTGGGGAAACACAAACCCGTCTGATTAAAGCCTAGAAAAAATTCTCTCTCACTGTTTTCTGTCTGCCTGCCTTATCTGGAAAGGTAAAACTGGTAAACTTCAACCTAAGAAGGTGTACTCTACTATAGAATCAAGACCTTGCTTTGCTTGTTTTTACGTTGAAACTTAAGCCTTGCTGATATTAATTTTCATTTTTAGATGATGAAGCCCTATGTCTGGCTTCAGACATCAGATGGTTCAATCCAACAAGTAGAACAAGAAATTGCAATGTTTTGCCCTCTGATTTGTCAAGAAATAATACAAAAAGGCATGGGATCTTCCAAGAATTGTGCAATATGTCTTCCTCAACAAGTCACTCCTACCATGTTGAGCTTAGTTCTTGACTATTGTCGGTTTCATCAAGTACCAGGTCGCTCAAACAAGGTTCTATATCTTTCTTTAATGCTTTTACATTGTGATATCTTAATATAAGACAATACACTTTCAGGCCGTACAACAATGAATGGAAAAGATGATTTCACTTAGTGCTTGTTTGTATAGGAGAGGAAGTCTTATGATGAAAAATTCATTCGGATGGACACAAAGCAGCTCTGCGAGTTAACATCTGCTGCAGACAGCCTTCAGTTGAAGCCATTGGTTGATCTTACTAGTCGTACACTTGCTCGAATAATTGAAGGAAAATCACCTGAGGAAATACGCGAGATATTTAATTTACCTGATGATCTTACAGAGGTGTCTGGTGCTTGTGAGAACTCTGTATGCTGATTATGTCTTCTATCATTTTCAATCTTGATTTTTACACATTTTTTTGATCCAGGAAGAGAAATTGGAGCCCTTGAAAAACACAACTGCTGACCCAAGGATCAGGCTTTTGAACCGTTTATATGCCAAAAAGAGGAAAGAACTAAAAGAGCGTGAGAGGCTAAAGGTGCTACAGCATGGTTTTCTTATTTTCATCACATTACAGTATATGTCACAATGTCCAATGTAGTCATTACTCCTTAATTAAGTATTTCTAAATGAGTTGAACTTGGTGCTGAGAATTATCTAGATGTATGCTTGTACCTTTTTTACGTCCTAAATCCTAAATTGTAGAGTGTTGACTTTTAATAAGAATTGGTCCCTCACATGTTTTAGAATGTTGAAGTCGAAGAAGAGCACGTGGATGAACGTTCAGTTGATGACCTTCTGTCTTTTATTAATGGAAATGATGCAGGTAAACTGAGCATTTTTTTGATCCCCTTTGCATTGCGTTTACTTCGTGCTTTTCTGTTTGTAGACTGGTGAAATGTGTATCTGCTCATCACTAATTGAATACTCTCTATTTGATGTAATTTGTTGACCATAGGAAATTATTCTTGTGAACTCATAAGATGAGCTTACCAGTGGATTCATGGCCATGTTCACAATGTCAAAATTAGTATTTCTTAAATCCTTTGACCATGTAATGCTGAATGCAAGTATGGACAGACAACTGCCCAGTATGGGTGGTCTACAGGTAAAGATGATGGTGCTCTAAAACTGAGAGGAACATTGGTAGCATTTTTAGTAGATAAATTGTTACCAGCCTCCACCGAGTTTAGGACAGACTAGTTGAAGTAGCACAGGCAACATTAGCAGTCAGCACTAACATCTGTTCCTTTTTCTATATTACAAGCACTTCTAGAATATATTCAAAATCAATTGTGAGCTATGAGACATACTTGACATGCCTGCTAAATCAAACTTCTAAAACATCATAAAGTTGTATAAAACGTGTGAATTTATTCTAATTAACATATGTTTCCACATCATTAGTATGTTTACAGAAAAGCAGCGTAGGGTAAAACTCTTGTAGTTATACAATCTTTCATTGAGTGAAATTTATATGTAATGATTTTTTGCATTTGCGTCTTGTATGGTACCGTTCATAAAGTCTTAACAGATTAAAGTGCATAGCTGTAATTTATGTAGAATTGAACTTGACTTAGGTTTTGGGTCTGTCGTGAATTCACTGAGGTATTTGGAATTTTTCCAATTGACACTCATCAATCAACTTCCTTACCACTTGCACAAACATTTCTGGTTTTTGTTTCATAGTACATTTTAGTTATATTTCTCGCCTGTCATCAGTTCCTTAGAAATCTGGAAGAGTTTAGAGAGGGAGGCAAATGGACAAAGAAGCCATTGACCTGTGAATTACTTAGCAGAGAAAAATGAAAAAAAAAAAAAAAAAAAAAGAGCACAATCAAGAGAGAGTAAGGAAAGAGATCTAGATTTGTTCGGCCAAAAATTAATCTAAAATGGATACAAAATAATTTTCCTGACCACCATAATTGTCTAGTGGGGCAGTTGTCTGTTGGTTATTTACATGGGTTTCTCTTTTTCCGCTAAATTTTTAGGCACAACCTGTTGCTGGAATTCTGATAGTTAGAGCATAGGCCAGTTCTGTTAAAAATTATCAAATGAAAAATTATTCTAAGTTTTAAATGTTTATCTTCATTAACATGCACACTCTTGTTTATTTTACATTTTCAAGTTCTGTTTTAGTGGTATATCATCATATAATGAAGTTTATATGGCAGCGATGATAATGATGAGGAATGAGAACTTTACACTTGACTTACAGGTCCTAACATGATTATTGTATGGCATATTTGACTGAACTACTATGTTACTATGTCTATAGCATCGTTATTGATGATCTTATTGGTCTTGCACCCTTTACTTTCTTAGTTTCATTTTGACATTGTCTTGTAACTCGTTTGAGTGGTAGTTTCTTGAGAGCTGCAGCCTTTTAATTTATTTTCCAGTTCATCTCCTTTGGAATGCCTAATTGGTGAAGACTTTTGTTACAGATCCAAAGGGGATGAAAACCTCTAAGAATAAAAAGAAGAACCGAAGAAAAAAAGAGCAACAGAAGAGCTCTTCTTTGAGGGAAGCTTCTGAATTGAATAATAAGGTTGTTGTTACTGTCATGTAATTTTGCTGTTAATTTATCTACTATTAAATAATTTGGCTTTATGTCTGATTCAAATTAACAAAGTCATTTATTTATTATAGTGTAAATTATAATCTAAGTGTTTATTGCCTTTTTCTTCTAATAGGAGGTAAATGGTCATAATATTAGACCCCAAACTGTTGAAGCTAATAGAACTGCTGAGGCCTCACATTCTTATACAGAAGGTGATACTTTTGGTCATAAAGAGTTTGATGATGGAGATATAGATGATGAGATCGATCCTGCATTACAGGAAAAAATTGACAGGTGGGGCTAGAGTATATTCTAAGTGCAGTCTTTACTCTATATTGTTAAAAAGTAATTTTTATTTTCTTTTGTGGGTGACAATCATCTTTAGCATAGTTGCAGTGGTAGATCACTAGCATTATTATCTTTATTATAGCATATGCAGAGGACAAGGCATCAGAATGACTGATGAACACTTTCCTTCTACAAATTGTATTTTTTTTTTTAATCGTCAATTGCTGGTTGTATATGCAATGAAGTGCTTGCATTCATGTGTTTATGACAGACGGGGAGACATGACAATATTCAAATTAAATTGGTTGGATGATTAGTGTTTATTTTATCTTGCTCCTATTTTGGAGGAGAATGATAAATTTAATAATATTTGTATCCCACAACAGTCTAGCAATAGATTTTTCATGATCTTGAATATTGTAACGTCTTTGCATAGGTAATGCAATTTGTTTAAAAAATGGGAACAGAACAGAAACAGATGATAAAATCTAAGAAAGGGTGAGAAAGTGAGGCGAAAATCCAAAGAGAATTCTAGATGTTTGAGAGTGAAGATGATTGATTACCTGTGACCTTAAGTTCCATGATTATATAGATAACCAACTTCAGAACTGAGATGTAACTTCCTAGCTAACTTCTAACAACTCCACGAAATGCATTGTGTTTTAACTCCCTGAACTGACTTCAACAGTGTCAGATTCACTTGAGCCTAATGCAAGCTGACTCAGCTTACTCACACACATACTAACAAAACTAACAAACTTTTAATCTAAATTATTTCTGGCATCCTGGTTCTTGGCGATGTTCGATATACATTATGGTACACGTTTTTCTTACTTGGTTAGCATACCCCTTTAACTTTGTTCCCATTATTGCCTAAGTTCATTACACACACTCTCTGGTTAACAAAGAATTGTACCTATGACTTGTGCCCACCTTATTCTTACTACTTGAGCTAAGCCCAAGTGACAATGCTCATGGCATTCTTGTTCATTTACTTCTGCGTGTTGCTTTTCCTGCCATTTTGGGTAAAAGAAGATATCAATTTATATAAAGAAATGTCTGCATGATGGTTATATTAATGTGTTTTTAAGATGAAATGCCTAAAACCTTATTTGCTTCGTACCCTTTGACACAGGGAAGTGGAAGACTTTGCCCGCAGATTAAACTCGGACTGGCCGGAGAGGATGCAAGAATTGTTATCGTCAGGGCTAGAAAGGAAGACAATGCTTTTTACATCCAACGGGAATGGTTTTCTAAGACGAAATGCTTGTATGCTTTTTCCCTGTGTTTTCAGTGATGTTATTTACCGATCATATGCTTGCCAGCTGAACTTTCAAAATTGGTTATTCTAAAAGTTCTGTTATCTCTTTTTTGTTTCCTTTCCAAAATCATTCTACTTTCCTCTTCCTCCTCCTGTATTGTCTGCTAGAGTTGACGGTATGGTTTCGTTTTTTCAATTACATGCTAAAACTTGAAAATGGCATCTTACCATGTCTAGGACCATGATGTGCTATTATTGCCAGAGACTTCTCTTCTTGCCTTACCCTTTTCAATTTGGCATGATGAATTTGGTAACTGACCAGTATTTTATCTCCGTGAATAGTGCTTGAATTTGTTCAGCGTGTAAATAATACAGCACTTTCATATGATTATGGCTTCCTATTTTTGAGATAGCATGCTTAAAAAATTCATAGTATTTTATGCCATTTAAGCCATTTTTGTCTTGTCATCCACCACTCATTAAACATCTTTCTATGTATAGGACTGGACTGAATGAATATGTCACAGCAGAAAACAAAAGGAATCAATGGAAATGAATCCTTACAAGCCCCATCCAGATGGCCAATGGCTTGAACAATTTTGAGAGATGCTGACAAGTATTAGAAAAGTGTTGCATGTCAGTTGTTTTTTATTTTTCCCAATTACTGTTCAATTTAATTCATTATTGGTCCTTGGCCCAGGCGTAATTTGATGCTGGAGGCTGTCTCTTGTACTTATAGAGAAGAAATATAAAATTAGGCTGAGCTTGTATGGAATTTTATCTTGTGTATTATTTGCATCTGGTTGTTCCATTATGAGTTGTTTTAAAAGTTTTTTAATCCGATCCATTTCTGTGCAAATTGTTTGACACTGCTCTTACAAAATGTGTTGACAAATTGTTATAAAATTTGACTTTTTGAGTTAGTTGTGATCATATTCATACTCCTAATAATGTGTCAATGCAGTTAGAGTGAAATTTTTTTTTACACAATAGTGATTTAAAATTAAATCCATATAAGATTGTACAGAAGAGAAAGAATCCATCCATGGGTCTGGACTTGAGGCTAGTCCCAACTTATAAAGTAAGTTCCTTTCTATTCCCTCTGATTCTTTCCCTAAATAATCTTCCTGATTTTATGTGAGGTTTGCATGGATCATTTTGAATATGCTTCTCTATTTGCTACCCACTTTGGAATTACTAAAGCTGCTGGTGAAAACTGAGATTGATCAGCACTGCATGTGATATTTAGATCATGATTTTTTTTCCCCAAATCACCAATACTTAAGTTTACTCAACTTCAATTAATCTAACTTAAACAAGGCTTATTAAAAATGAAATAAATTTCTCACACCACTAATTTTTTCTATCTATAAAATTCAAACCTAAGACCTTAAAGAAAATTAATGCCAAATTACATAAACCAACCATTGGTAGATCAATGATAACTCATAACACGTGGTAATCTTCCAAAAAATGAAATTTAGCCATCCTGTAATTCAATTTTAGGTTATAATAATAATAATAATAATAATAATAATAATCTTCATCTTCATACAACTCAATTTTTTGGCTGTAGTAAGCAGCTTCCTCAAGTGTCTGCATCATTTTCCCGGTCTAAATCTCCTTTGATTGAGAGTTGTCCGTGATGTCACTTGCCTTATTGCCATTTGCTTGACAAAGACATCATTTTGGCCAGACCCTCATGGAGACAAAACTTGCAAAAGATGATCACAAAAAAACCATGTTCCTCAGGCAAAACTAGAGCCAGGAAAAGGAATCTCTCAAGTCTCAATCTCTTGACCTCAGACCATCTTCCATCTCAAAAAAAGATCTAATCTTACAAAATAATAGTTCCATTGGTCCCCCAATATCTAATACTTGGGAGTATCTCAAGTCTTAGCTGCTGATTTAAGCACATGCTATCATATCTAATATTTGGTTGAAATTTTGTTATGACAGTTCCAAATGTTACATAATCTCCTAGGGTTGCTATCAGTCTCCTATAAACTAATACCTATGGCACTATACTACTATCCTGTTGGGGATTACTGGTGCATTGATTGTTGACCCTCTTGCTTGTGAGGGCAAGGCATTTCTGGTTCCCCTCTTGTCCATAGTACCTTGAGTTCACCTCTCTTCTTTCCCAATGACAAAAAGGTGCCTGCATTTACCAAGAAAAATGGTTTAAAAAACTGGTAATAGTTTTCACAAATCATGCAGCAACCAAATATGGCTCGTATGGTATAGAGGCACGAGGAAGGCCATAGTAAGAAACATGCATAACATTAGTTCAGCAAGGCGCCTTTGACGGCCAACGGAACATGTTGAAATATTTCTTTCAGTATTTATACTCAAATTTAATTGAGTCTATAATTTTACTTACCAAGAGTAAATGGGACTATATAAAGCAAAGCTGGTTGACCATGCCCATCCATCAAGTTCAAAGCCACATATGTGATGAGGAGACCTGCAGAACAAAGTTCAAGGAATGATGTAAAGACCAAGCAAATAATTGACCTCATCTACAACGAAAGGTCGGGCTGGTCAGATTTCGGCGCGAAAATTCTGGCCCAATTTTTGCCATAAAGTTAACAAGATCCAAACATTTCCAAGGAAAATTTCTCCATTGACACATCCTACCAATCAAAACTATCCCCAGATCAAACATAGCATACCTAAACCATAAGCACTCATTGCCCACAAGAAGTATCCAGACCAAAGGTTCTTCTTCACCAACCAATCATACCTGTAAAGTTATCAATAGAATAATTAAGTTCAGGAACCCTTAAAAGGACACAAAGCGTTCTCTTTATCTATCTTTCTAGTGTCTAAAATGTTTTACGAGTGACTTAATGTGGACTGGATTTTAAGACTAAAACGAACATTAGTAGTCCAAGGAAGATGAATATATGTGACTTTCAATTCAACCTTAGTGAAAATGCTACTAGAAGCCCTGGTAAAATTATATCCCCGAAACCAATGATGCTGTAACCACCCCAAGGATCAAACAAACGCGGTATCTTCAGTAGCATGGGGATACCATCTTCTCCACTCCTATCACCTCGAGCTACCTGTTCGGAAGCAAAAGTGTTGCATTAATTTAAGGGAAAGAAAAGCATCATATTTATGAGACCAAAATCAAGCTTTGTAAAAGAATGGTAGAGAAGGGAACACTCACCACTATCATCACACTCTCGTGGAACCACCACTTAGAGACGAACACCCAGAAAATGTCGTATAGGAAGGCACAACTAAGAAGAACAGTTCCAACCTTAATAGAGAAATAAATATATACATTAATAATTATCACCAACAACCTAAGTAAGAGATTTTGCCCAAGACAAGCTCTTTAAAAAAACCAGAAACAGTGAAAAACCAAAGCATAAATTACCTTGAGATTTGGTATGCGGACAATCTGAAGAACTGTAATTATCAATGCGATTCCCTGAATGACACAGTAGATAGAAAAGAAAAATAAATATGCTATGAATTCATTTCTCAGTTTATTGGATGTTTTGCAAGGCCTCAACTCAGAAACTGAATTCAGGTTATGAGAAATAGAACAACCTCAATTTCTAATTTCTAAGTGAAGCTATGATATATCGAAAGGGGCCAAGCATCATAAATTAATTTTTTTTAAGTGATAAGACAGAAAACAAGGAATTGAAAACAAAACAGTAATAACAATGGACATGAAAACCAATAGGGGCTAATTGATATCCGTGGCCCAAGAACAGCAATCTAGTTTCTTGTATACAAAGCAGAGATAGAAGGATTGATCATGTTTTTAACTGTTTTTTCTCTCCTCATTCTCTTGGTTTGTGACACCACGTCTAGCAGATAATACTAATGCAACAAGTAACTACTTACTGGATCTTACATTTAAAGAAAAATAACACACCACAAACAACGAGGTAGTATCCTAAGGTCTTTATTTAATTACTGTCCGATGAAGGATTTCAAGTTCCATGCTAGTTCCAAAACATTTTTAGATTTCTACCCGGAAGAGAATTGCTCATGATTGTATGATTGTATCACAATTTTCTATATTTTATTCAGAAATAGCTGGACCAAAAAAAGCATAAGTATGTATCACAAGCAAAAAGAACATGACTATTCTTACAAGAATATCTTGTCCAATCCAAGCAAAAGATACACGGCGAAAAACTCCCCAAACCACGGCAAATGCTATGCAGAAGGGAGTAATAGCAAGTGTCAGATACGAGACAGCTCCAAAGAAGGGTATTTTCACAAATGTTTGCCCAGCATATTGAAACCATCTGAAACTATAAACATTTTGTTGTCAATTCCATATCATAACAAGGGAGTCTAATAGAATAAATCATGTACTTAATAGCCACAAACTTAACATGACAGCGCCTCAAATTCTTACAGAACTCTACAAATTAATTATTAAATCCTCCTCTCACCTAACACCTTCAAGGATAGAAGACTTACCATGATAACAGAGCCACCAAGCAAGTTTGCAGTCCCTGAAAGTACATGACAAATATAAAGACTGAGCCTCATTTTTAGATATTGAAGATAGCAAATGCTAGTAATTTTCATTTAGTAGTTCATATTTTTATTCCTTAACATGTGCCTTGGCCAATGAATTCCCCAATCATAACCTCCAGATGCACTTATAATGAGGCTATAAATAGACATACCACATATGTCAAATATCAAGGTTTTAAATGCAGCATTATTCACTTAACGTTCCTTAATCCAAAACGACTATGGAGGATACAAAGAGATTTCAATATAGCTGCAAGTTAGACATAACTCAAAGAAAGGCAAAGGAAAGATAGAAACAAGTGAAAACGAGATTACTTAAAACAGTATTCTTTTGCATTCCTCTCTTAATTTTCTATTAACTCCAAAACCAAACCAAGGCCTCATGTCAAAATAAAAGGAAAGTCATTGCTATAGATGTCTGAATTGGGAATTGGGGTAGATAGAACAGAAGCAGAATGTTGTTAAGGATACAAAGGTGAAACTTGAGTGACCAGCTAAGATCTTGCTGGTGTCTTAAAGAAGATGCCAATTGATGACAAGTATGGTAATACGGATGATCAGTAATCAATTATTAATCTAAGATTAGAGGGAGCTCCGAGGGATGAATTTTAATCAACCAGAACCAAGCCTGGAAAAGAATAACTCACCTCAGCACCACCAATACAAAATAGAACCACCAGAACTTCAATAAACCAGTATGCCATTAATTTGTAAAGTATAACTAAGAAACAAGAAGCAATCACGACAAATGAAATTGCTGCTGCCGTACTGATTTCTACATAACCACTGGATCCAGCATTCTCTGTATTTAAATATTCATCTGAAGCATCCTGCAGAGTGTAAACATTATCTATAAATCAGTAGCTGGATTAATGAGTTTTTAAGTATGAGAAGAAAGCTTTCTTTATAAGGAACAAACTGAGCTATATCAAAAAGTGAATAAACTTTTGTTTATGGAAGCCTCAATGACAGGTCAAGGACCATGAGAGCTTTTGTTAATGAGCTGAGTTTTTTTTTTTCCCCAGCATTTCTTCTTTCTGTCTTTGTTAAGGAGGATATCTCATTCTTCTCATTTTTGTAATCCTCTTCCATTCACTCTAACAATATATATATATATATATATATATATATTTGGCATGAAAAGGAACCAGGTAACCTTTAATAGCTTCTCCCGCTCAATGGCAGCCTCTCTGGCAGTCCAGGCAGACCAATAAGAAGCACAGAGAATGGTACAAACAGCCATAAGCCATAAAAACACTTCTGCAACATCAACTAATGGGCGCAGTGGAGAGTATAACTGCACAGACACTTAAGAGTTGGCGTACATGCAAAAGTGCAAAGTATATCGTGTAAGACACAAAACCAGATCAGGTACCAAAATATAAAATAAGCCATTCCAACTTTTTTTTTTCCCTGTAGCAAAGGAAATCCATAACTAATTACAAAAGAATAAACAAACAGAGGGAGTGAAACATACCTATGGATTTGTTTTGTATATGACTTTCAATGTTTTCACCAGCATCTTGTGGAAGCATGACAGCAGGAATTCCAATATTAATATCAGTTTCGTTGTCTTCACAAACCATCTTGAAAAGTTCTACACAATAGGGACATAGAATAGTTGGTTAAAACAAAACATTGTATAAACCCTTATTGCAATGTCTGTGTTAACTCTAGCAACAAAGATTAATGAGGATTTTAAAAATCAAAGATTACATGCAAACACCTGTACGGTTATTTATAATGAGGATTGCTGAAGCACCAGCTTCTTCAGCTATATTTGCCTTGGTTGTGAAACTACATTGTCCTCGGTGCACCAAAATGATCTCGCCAGTGAGCTAACAAAATCACAAGGCACTCCATATTACAAATTAATAATCTAAAGAAGTTTTAGATCTTTTAATATGGACATATTTGCTTCATGTGCAGAGAAAAGGTTGCATATAGTAAATTCTAGGCACAAATTTAGAATACCTTATTCTTAGGCTTGCTACAACAATCCGGAGGGTCCGCAATAGCAACTCTGGTATGGGTGGCATGTTTTTCTTTAGATTCCAACGTAGGGCCGAATCTTGCACCAACACCAACATACTCACAGTTTTCCACCCCATTAATCCAAGTTGGGACTTTAACCTGAGGGAAATTGGTAAAAGCTGTTAAAGAAAAGACTCATTCACAATTATACCTATCAATATTTTCAAATTAAATAGCAATAGGCCACATAGTCATTTGCTGAAAGCCTGAAAGGCATAAGCCAAAACATTTGCAGATTTCATTTTTAATATTTTATTAAATATGCTTTCATCACTCAGTTTGTCACCGTCACCTTGTTCTCAGTCAAATTTTGAATGCATGAAAAAACTTAACATTTCCCTGTTGGTAAAAAGTTTTTGAAGAAGAAAATTAGAAAAAACTTTAGGTGAGTCAACCAGAAGTGGCAAAGATGCAAGCTCCCATGATTGTTTGAATAGGCAGAGAGGAAAAAGCAAATGACGAAATCAAAGATATCGCAGAAGAGATAGCTACTAAACTGATCCTACTTGAACCACATAACATAGATCTTCCTATTGCTAAAGCCAGAAAAAACACCAATTATATGCTGAAAAAGAGGAAAAAAGGAACCATTGCACAATCAAACAGGGCTGCACGTCACAACAATTGAGCCTACAGAAAGCAATTCTATTAAAAAGCTACCTCAATTGAATCACTCCAGTATTAGTGTGTTTGAATTAGCTTATTTTGTGTTCAAAACAGTTTACTATCAGAAGCTTATTAAGACGGCTAAAAAAAAAAAAGGGATTTTTTTTCCCCAAAAATTAATCTAATCCAAACAAGCTCTTATTCTTTTTTCCCTCATTTTCTCAGCAAGATGAAAAGTTCTGCTAGAGGTTAAACTCATTGACAAAAAGAAGTATCTTTCACAGAACAAGAGCCTGATACGACAAGCAATGTATAACATAATTGAGCATCTTATGTCCAATAACAGCAAAAAAGAGCATTTCAATTGAGCATATATCACATCATCATTCATGATTGGCACCCCAAAACCCAAACCCAAAAAAAAAAAAAGAAAAAAAAAACTTCTTTCATAAACAGAATGCCAAAATCAAACTCCAAAACATCACTTTTTTTGAATTCTAATCCAACCCAACTCCTCAACTAACCTGAAAAAATAAGTTTAAAAAAAAGAGGATTTTTCATCTCTTTCAGAAAATCGTCTCCTTGTTCATCCACTTCCCAATAATCCAAACAAACAAACAAACAAAAATCCCAAAAATCAAAAACCAGCAGGAATGGCATTTCTAAAACCAGCTCAAAGCAGTTTAAACCAACAAAGAATAAAAAAGTGTTTTTTTTTTTATTGTAATCAAACCCAACTCCTCAACTTTCCTGAAAAAATAAGTACCAAAAAAAAAAATGGTTTTTCATCTCTTTTACAAAATCCCCTCCTTCTTCCTCCACTTCCCAAGTCTCAACCATCCAAACAAACAAAAAATCCAGCTAGAATGGCATTTCTAGAACCAGCTCAGCAAGCAATTCACACCAAGAAAGAATCAAAATAAAATAATAAAAAGAAAAGAAGTGTTTCACTTTAATTTTTTTTTTCTGGTACCAGAACAAAGTTGTTGTCACAACCAGGCCTCTTGGGAGCAATATTATCAGGGTGTACTATGTCCCCAGCATGACTCAAAGTGACAACAACCATCAACACACACCACCACACAGCTCCACCAAGTGAAACCATGCTTCCTGAGAAGAGCTCAGAAGATAAGATATTGTATTTGCAAATTTGAGACGAAAAAACGACAGGGTTTTTTGCGTGAAGGGTGAAGGTTTAATCTTTAGAGAGAAAACAGAGGAAAGTACAAAGGAAGGAGAAGAAGAAGAAGAAGAATTGGGGGTGCTGGAGAGACGGAGAGAGAGGAAAAGGGGTCACAGAAGTTTATTGCCAAAAAATTTTATTTTATTTTTTATTTGGCTTTTCGGGTTTGTGTTCGTCGAACATAGGATGGGAAACCATGAGGAAAACACCGCGTGGTAACCGTTGAACAAGAATTTCCGGTGCTTCACGTTGATGGTTTGGTGGGTTGGCCACGAGCTTTGTGTGTACGTGGTGCTCACGCTACACTCGAGGATGACCCAAACTAAGGATAAAAGTCAATTGAAAATAATATATATACGGAGTCCTTAGACATCTTTTTAGCTATCTTATCTCATAAGTTGAGTAAAAGAGGTACCTACAAATCTTATGAGTAATGAGTCAATAGCTTCGCTCACTTGATCGGTATCCTACTCATATGTTACTATAATTTAGATTTAATTTAATTATTAAATTTTTAATTAATAGATAATTTATAAATATTTTTATAAAATTTTGATAAGATTAAAAATATATCATAATTTTGAGTCAAAGTAAGTCTTCTCCTCAATTTATTTATATAAAAAAGAGTTGAATAAAAAGATAAATAATTTAATTGCTAGATATATTCTTGCATTTTTATTAAATAATAATATAAAATTATTTTATATTATTAATATATAGAAATTAAACTAAAAAATAAATATAATAAAAAATTTTAAAAGAGAAAATATCAGCACTAGTGTTTAATAAATATGTTTAAATAACATATCTCAAACTCAATTAATGTTAATTGATAAAAAAATGTATATTAAATCTACAAAGCTTCTAATTTATTATTTAACTTGTTTGATTAGTTAAATTTATAATTAAATTCTGGTTAAATTGAAAATAGTAATACTGAAAAACATAACTAGTTCATGATCTAAGCAGCTCGATTGGTTAGTTCGGTTCGATTCCTAAAACAGTAGTGTAAATTTTGATTTAAATTAAAATTATGAACAATGTTATGTGAGTGCAACTTATTTTTTTCAAGTGTCACGAAACTTCTACAACCAATCACGGTAGGGTCACTAGGGTGAAGGTCACACGAGGAGAAAGAAATTATGTGTAAAAAGACAGGGCAACACTTCTTTTTATTTTGATGATTTCGTCCGTTATTTTACGAAAAAGAAAAAGGTACATTTAGCATGTTTGTTAAATTATTTATGTACGTCATAAATCAGAAATATCTGAAAATTAAAATATGCCATGTAGTCACAATTAATTTGACAGAATTATCGACATTTTTAGATGGATATCGCTTCACCTTATCCAAAAAGTAATAACCATATTTAAATTTTAAACATGAGTTAATTTGGCGTTCACTTTTTTTCTAAATGTGCAGTACTACCCTATTCATTATCTTATGTGATGTGAAAATTCGACAATTTTCCCCCAGTGAATTTAGCCATGTGCGTTTATAAGTTGGCTGGGTTCAGTCCAGCGTGCGTACATACACAGACATGGGATTTGCTTTCTTAATATTAAATGTTTTTTAATGACAATGGTTAGTAAGACTTTATGCTTTTAAATTGCTCACTTGTTGTGACGTTACGTACAAAAAGAACTTCACATTCAGCTAGCCAATGGTTATTATTCCCAAACTTCAAAATTAAACTTTATTATTTATAACAATTGATAGCATAATAATGGGAATTCACTTTAATAGAAGAGACCAATTCTCTATATATGTGAAATCAAAGTTTGAATTCCAATTGAAAAAGATACTCACTTCTAAGATATATTTAGTTAAGGAGCAAAAATGGAGAGGCACAGCAGCGGTGGGTAGGTCAAATAAGGAAATTTGCTAGCATATTTAAAAAAAAAAAAAGAATATTTTTTTAATAATTGAGTCACTTAGACGTTTGACCACACTTCTTTTATACATTTAACCACACATTGTAACTGTGGCTAAATGCAAAAATGCAAGTAGTCCACCATGGACCGAAATATAAGTGGTCCAGGTTAAAACGCACCCATATTTTGTGTTAATTATTTTTCCTTTTTAAGGGAAAAAAAAAAAAAAAAGGACCAAGTTGTCGTACGGTGCGTGGTCCTTTCCCCCACTTGCATTGGTCATTCCGTATTTTGGAAAAAAGAGGAGCGCGTGGGTTATCTTAACTTTTCAGTACACACGTTACCGGCTACCGACTAAGCCCGTCGTAGGTTCCGTATGAACCGTACAGATAAGACTGCAGGACTTGCAGTACAATTCGCAATCTGACTTTAATTCGCTGCATCGGGTAACACCGTCACTCTCACACGTGTCGTGTATTTATTGGTCCTCACAAAACTCTTCAAGCATTTTCACTGTGTTTTTTCTCGTTCCCTTTGAAAGAAAGAAAATATATCCGATTCCACTCTTTCAAAGATATCCAACTTACGTCACCTCAGCATTTTACTTATAAATAAATATGTCGTACGTTACATCAAAATGATAAGATACGAAATCAATTTTAATGTACCATAAATATAAAAGAATTTTATAATAGAGTTTAATTAATATATATTGATAATATAAATGAGTTATATATGATTATTTAATTATATATGATAAAATTTTTAAGATAATAAGTAATTAAGTTAAACATTTTTATTGATATTGTAATATATGATTGGATATTAATATAACAAAATTTTATATTGATAGTATATATAAATTAAACTTTTATAATATCATCTAATTATATATTTTTATTTATAAAATTTTTGAAGTAACGGATAATTGATTCAAATATTTTATTAATATAATAATATATAATTAAATATTTATATAAATTTTTTTACATTAACTATATATCAAAAATAAATTATTTTAATGTTATATTTTTATCAATTTTTTTTAGAGATAAATTTTAACCCATTGACATGGAATTTTAAGGTAGTGGATAGTTAAATTAAATATTTTTATTAATATGGTAATATATAATTGAATATCTGTATAAATTTTTTTATACTAATAATGAATATAAATTAAATATTTTATTTTATTAGTTATTGAAGAATAAAATAAATGATGTCTAATCATAAAAGACAATGATGCCCTTCATTAATAATAGATAAAAAATTAATTGAAGAGTTGATTTGTATATTAAAAAAAATTAAGGCTCAATTTATATATTTTCAAAATATTTGAGATAAAATGCATAAAAGTAATGTATTTTCTTTAAGTATAATAATGTATATTTTGTATTCTTTCAAAATATTGAAAATGTATTTTTGCTAGGGTCTTTTTTTTGTATTTGGGATTTGAAAACATTATGTACCTGAATATGGGATTCTGGCGAGAACTACGAGAATGTGGGATGCAGGAAAAATCGCCATTGGTGATTTTATCTTTTATTGATTATTGTGGTTTTTTAAAATTCAAAAATTGCCATTGGTGATTTTTGTTGCCATTGGCGTTTTTAAAACCTCAGTTATATAAACTCACCTCCTCCTCATTGTAACCTATCGATAGAAGATTGAAAGTCTGAGAGAAAAAAAGTGTTGGAGTGTAGAGTAGAGAGCAGTAAAGAATAGAAAATGGAGAAAAAATGAATGCAAATATAGTAATATATTTTAATGGTGATATTCTTACAAACACAAGTGAATATGTGATATTTATATGCGAGAAACTAGCATATTTCTATATTCCGTACACTATGTCATTTGCAAATCTAGAGAGTGGGCTTTGTCGATGCATAGAAGTTAAGACTCCAAAAATAGTGGAGAAAATAATATATAGGTATCCAATCTCGATTTTTGACGATTTCATACAATACCAAGTAATTCTAATAAGCGATGACGAGACCTTCAACAAATATTTCGGATACATCAGCAGCATCAAGCACAAATTCCTGTCATTGAGTTGTACATCATTTTCATAGAAACTGCTATTGCCTTTTATCATCAAGCTGATGATGAGGAAAAAGAACTTAAGCCGAGCACAATTCCATAAAGATAGGTAGAATGGGAACAAAATATTAGTGAAAGTGATGACAAGGACTTTGAAAGTAAATATGGAAGTGGCGATGATGTTGCAAACGATGACATGGATGACGATTCATATGACAAGCACTTGCACTTATCAAACACAATGGTTAGTCAACATCCATTTAGGGAGCCATCATTTATGTGTACTTTAGATCTTCAAGCTATATATGCACCTGAGTTTCCAGAATACACAAACTTGGGTATGTAGTCACTGACACTTCATCTTAATCGTTATCTTTAGTAGAAAACTTATTATTCGAAATTTAAAAATTATTGTTATAGCATTTAGGGTTATGATATTAGAGTATGGATGGAGTTCTAGTACATGTTTATTATTATAATTCATGCACTTTATGTAATCGCTTGCTTGACCTTACTTTATGTATGATTTTATTTATTGATTTTCTTTTGGCCTGTTAATTTTTCTTGGTATTTTTATAAATATTGCTATTTAATTCTTATTGCCCTATTTATTTAATTTTTTGCCACTTTAATTTTTGTTTTTTAATTATTTTATCTTCATGTTTCATAGGTGATCCTGCTACAAATGGAAAATTTTGTGTTAGAATACAATTCGATAATAGAGAAGTTTTTAGACGAGCAATTAAGCGCTACAATATATCTAAAGGAATAGATTACAAAGTGTATGAGTCAAAAGTAACTACATTTTATTGTAAATGCATATGCTATGGCATAGATTATAGATGGTTTGTTAGGGCTAATTTTAGGAAGAATAAGTATTATTGAGAAATCAGGAAATACAATGTCCCATACACTTGCACTACGGAAAGGATTTTGTAGGATCAAACAAAATTGGATTCAGACACAATTGCAGAATGTATCAAGCCCATGGTAGAATTTGACCTATCTTTTAAGATAAAATTCATAATTGCAGAGATTCAATCTCAGTACGAATACATGACAACATACCGAAAAAGCATGAATAGCAAAGCAAAAGGCAATCAAAAAAGTATTCAGTTAGTGTGAAGTAAAAGGCAATGGTGTGTAGCAATGTGTGATGTTATTCGAGGATTAATTGTTTAGCTGGATACTATAGAGGCCTACCACAAAGAGGAGCTAGATCTAGATTTTCGAATATTGCGCTGGGGGTTTTGGAGCTTTGATCCCTCCAATAGAGCATCAGACACTGCAAACAACATATGCAAGTTGATGGGATACATTTGTATATGAAATGCAAAGGAGCTTTTTTATTGGCAGTTATACAAGATGACAATCAAAATATATTGTCAATTACTTTTGCTATTGTTGAAGGAAAGATAGCGGATACTTGGCATTTTTTCTTGAATAATTTATGTAAACATGTAGTGACCCGAGATGATGTTAACATTATTTCTAATCACCACGAGTCAATTAATGCAGCAATAAGATAAAGCAATGGACAATGGGAACCTCCGAGAGCATTCCACATGTATTGCATCAAGCACATTGCTCCTAATTTTTTACAGAGATTCAAGGCTCCTTACTTACATAAACTTGTCATTCGCATGGGTAATTTATATTTTGTTTGTACTTGTGAATTAACAAAATTGTGAATGCGATTTTTAGAAAATAATATATCAATCATACTATGTTTTGTAGGGTATTCGAAGACCGAATGTGAATTTAATATTCATTATGAGTGGATGGAATGTGGAGAGGCATATATAGATTGGCTTAACGAAATTCTACAAGAAAAATGGGTTCAAGCATGTGACAGTAGGCATTGGTGGGGTCACATGACTACGAATCTAGTCGAGTGCATGAACTCTATGTTAAAAGGAACTCTCAATCTCCCCATCATGGCACTAGTTAGAGCAACTTACTTCCGGTTGGCTAAGTTATTTGCACAGAAAGATAATGCGGCATGTGTGGAAAAATACTAGACACATTTTCTCCGAAGCCATGACGACCCAACTTCAATCAAACGAGCAAGCATCCAAAGACCTTTGTGTCAATCAATTCGATAGATGAAATAAGGCTTTCCATGTTCAGGAGCTATCCAATAGCCAAGATTATAGAGTTGATCTGAGGCAGAGGTATTGTGACTATAGTGACTTCTAGACAAATCGATATTCATGTCATCATGTGAGTACCTGTTGCTCTAGCTAGAACGTTGATGGCGAGCATATGTCAATGATATCTATAGGATGAGTGAAATATGCAAAGTTTACACGAAGGAGTTTGGGATTGTTGGGATCAAAAGTACATGGTGCTAGTATATAATCCCAAGACTTTGTCCTAACCCCACCTTAAAGTTCACAATAAAAGGTCATCACAGATCAACCCGTTTCCTTAAATGAAATGGATATGCATGAGATGCGGGGACCACGACGGTATGGTCTTTGTCAAGGCAAGGGGCATAGTCGCAGCCAATATCCCCATGTCCGAATGCTTCTAGGTCTAGTTCATAGTGTTGAGTAGTTATCATTAGATTATTATTATTTTTTTTTCTGTGATGACTGAATTCTTACTGTTCTATATGATTGTAATTATGATTAGATTGTTAATGAATTTATATATTACTGAATTGAGTTGTCATATTACTTTGTTTAAATTTAAACTTTGCTTAACTTTACTCAATTTAAACTTGCTTAATCACTTAAATCCATTGTTAAACATTTTCATTTGGTAAACTCAATGGTCACTATCTTGATTAAAGTACTTATGAAAAGATTAAGAAAAAATTTTGAACTCAATTCAAATTTCTATAAAAAGGTTAAGTTTATAAAAAAAGGTTTGTTATAAGAAATTTAAAAATGTATTTGTAAATGGATTCTTTTCTTCATTTGTTTGATTCACACATAAAATTAGATTAAAAAAATTATAAATTACTAAAATTACATAAAAAAATTTAAAAGTGCACTTTTAAAAGCTTCATGTTGCTATTCCCTTATTTTGATGCTTGGCAACAAAATCACAAACTTAACTTAATGATTTGAATTGAGAAATTTTTAAAAGGTAGCATAACTAGTAGCATTAAAATATTAACTTATCATCCTTTAGCACTTCATTGAATTACTTTATCGAAATTAATAATTAAAAATAACACATGAATTAACTTTTCTTGTAATTAGTTAAGATTATTAGAATTATTAGATTACAAGGGTTCTGTTAGAGTAGTTATTAAAGAAAAAAAAAGAAATATTTCATAAAAAGTAAAAAAAAAAATTATTTTTTTAATAAGGTTAAGTGAATGTCTTTAAAATAAGTAATACATTTTAGTTTTCTTAATTTATAAATAAAATTATTTTATAGAAGCATTTTCTCTTAAATTTAATAAAATATTATAAAAGTTTTAGAAATGATACCCATGGATGAAATTTCATAGACAATTGTGCTTAGTTTTAATTACCAATAATGAAGCTACTAAACAGAATCATTTCATTCTTTTATAGGCTTTAAGTTCACTAATGATTGACCTAATTATTTTTATCTTTAAAAGGAAATAAAAGAAAGTAAAAAAAGTTAAAAAGTAAAACTAATAAATAACATGTAAAATGTTAGGAAGGTGAAAAAAGGAAAGAAGAAATCCATTAGTTAGGAACAAAAATAAAGCTTTAATTTAGTTATAATAAACGGGTTAGTTTTCATAAAAAAAATCTGGGGCAAAATTATAACTACGCTAGATAAAAATAAGGGTAAGAATAACAAAAGATATTAATTATACATAAACATGGAAACTGAATAAACAACATCTTAATTACAAGAAATTAAATACTAAATTTGTACCTAAGTATATTAAAGAATGCTACCCTCATTTCCCCCTTTTTTTCTTCTTGATTAGTGAGAGCCTCCATCTACTATGGGGATTAATAAATGGACGTAACATGTAAGAAATGGCTTCCCTTCCTCTTCTTTCTCTGCCATCATCATCCCCCAAACCCTGATTTCCCCTAGCTCATCTCTTGCAACTTAGCGCTCCGCCGCATGGCCAGATGTAGATGTTTCTTGCAAATTTTGTTACATCATCTCCTACTGCATCAGTGGCACCGACCATTGATCACTCAACAAGAATATTGGCTGAGATGTCATACCATAATCAGGTGTCACCATCTCCGGTCGATATACATCCTCCTGTATCAAGCGTCTCCTATACGAGCGCTTGATCGACAAGTACTTTTTCTATGGGTGCCTCCTTGTTCAGGTCAAACTCACAATAGGCATTTCATTGGGTAGATTGAGCATTATCAATGACAAATTCATAACTGCACAGTAACTCATGAGATATCCCACTGCCACTGCTGCAATCGAATCAATGGATCTTTTCCCCCGTGATTTGATCCTTATTTCTTGAATTATGACGGATGTCCCTTGCATTTAAGGGCATTCGCACTAGTTGATGCTATAGAGGTTGTTGATCCCACTAAAATGGCCACCACTGCTTCCTCTGTGGAAACCAATATAACTCCTCATTCGTTTGTCTTTGAAGGTGCAGAAATGCGCTAAGGATCTTCTTGCATGGGATCTTTGGTGTTGCTAGGGGGTGGTTGCTCCATAGGGAACTGATGGTACTGGGGGATGGCACCTCCATGGGGAGCTACTAGTGTTGCAGGATGGCGCCTCCATAGAAAACTGTTGTTGCTGGGGATAGGGTGCCTCCATGGGGAACAGCTATTGCTAAGGGGTTGGTTGCTCCATTTGCAAGGACAACCATAGCCAGTCAATCGCATTTGTGTATATCATGTCCAATACTCAGCAGAAGGATAATAATTGTTAATGGGAATTCCCTATAAGATACGCTGATATCGGTGGTCCCACATCGTCATCCATTCATCATGCACGGCTCTTCAATTCCTTGGTTCTCTTAATCTCTGTAATTCTTTATTGTGGAGTCCTTTTAGACTGTGGGGCGAGAAAGTGTCACAACGTGCCCGGAGGGCACCATGACGAGAGGCAACAAGAAATATTGAAAATAATATTCAATGGAGTCGCCACAAATTTTTATTATGGGAAAAATCGGAAAAACCTTTAAATTTTGTAAAAACTGGTCTTTTTAAAGAGATGGATTCGGGAGTCTATTTATGCATAGGGAATGGTGGAAACTTAATCCCACAGTACCCCAAGTACACCCGTTTTGCAACGGTTACCCTAGAGCTTATTATGCAAATTAATTAATAACTTTAATAATATTGATTTTTCCCCTTTAGAATATAATAATTATGTACAAATAAAATGAAATAAAGCTAGATTAGTACAACAATTATTTACAAAAGAGAAGAAAAAAATTAATATGATAATTATTTATAAAAGGAAAGTAAAAAACAAAGTTGATGTGATAATTATTTCTAAAAAGGAAAAAAAATTAATATACAATTATTCACAAAAGAAAAGGAAAGTAAAATTAATGTTATCATTATTTACAAAGAAAAAAAAAGGAATTGATATAACAATTATTTACAAATGAAAAAGGAAGTGAAATTAATGTTACAATTATTTAAGGAATTAAAATTGAACCAAATTTAAGAAAATTTAATTTTTGATTTGACAGAGATTATCTGCTCTTATGTATCCTCTGGTGCAATGAGGAATTCAAAATCACGTAATTCTTGTAGAAAATAATTATGTGTTGAATTGATTTTATTAAATAAATAATTTGAAGAGAATAACAAATACAATCTCGCATAGGGTTTAGGATAGCTTGAGCCATATAATAAATCCTTACAATTCAAACGACTGTTGAGGATGGGGAAACCATACATCAATATTGTAGATTGTTGCATAGATTTGAAAAAAAAACATATATTTTTTTTTCTTTTTTTGTTTTTTGCTTTGCATATCAGAAAAAACAAAGGCCCAAATCATACAAAAATTCCCCACATAAAATTGGCCCATCCCATACAATCATAATAATAGGCCATTTGCCCAATACACAAAAAAAATGCAAAAAAATAAGTAAATAAAAATTGATTAAAAAAAGGGCCAGAAGCAGGAATAAAAGAGAACCAAAGAAGCAGAAAAGGAAAGAACGGATAGGGGAAAAGTGGAAAAGGGAAAGGGATGCATGGATTCCACGGCGGCAGGCTTCACGGCTTGCTTTGTTCGCCCGTGGCCGAGGCATCGAGCAGTCTCGACTGTATGCGGTGGTGACGGTGTGAATGAGGAATGGCGAGGTGGCGGAGCCTAGCGAAGATGCTGGCATCCCTATGGCTGTGATGATGCCTTGCGAGAGACCCAACTTCTGCGACGGTGGTGGTGGACTCGGTAGTGGCTATGGTAGCGTGATGGTGTCTTGCGAGGAGCTCGACCTGCTGCGACGATGGTGGTGGGTTCGACGACGATGCTGGGTCGCGGACGGTGATGGCTGCGGCGTTAGGCTCCACCTACTGCGATGGCGACGCTAGGTCATAAATGGTGGTGGCCAAAGTGTAGGTAACTCTGCTTTGGCTTGAGGCTATGCTGATTCTGTATTTTTTCTTTGGTTTTGGGTGGAAGGGATTGAGTTGAGGATCGTGGTTTATGTTTTTTTTTTTTTTGCTTTTTCTGGTTTGGGTGTTGAGTTTTTAGTGGGGGTGAGAGGTATTTGTACGATATGCAAAATGAATGTTTATAATGCCATTATGAATGAAAACATGGAAAAAAATGTACTTTGCTGAGCCAAAATTTGGTTGTGTTCTTGCTCTTGCTCTAGTGCCCACGCCCACACTTTGTGCTATGGTCTCCACCTCCATTTTTCCGAAAAAGAAAAGCCCCCTATCTGATTAGCCTGCTCTATTTATATATGTTGAGGAGATTAATTGCAGTTAAACTTGATTGATTCTAATTAGAATTTTGCTTTAATAGTAATCGACGGATTTAATCTAATTTGGATGCAACATGCCAAAATTAAGAGATTTGCCCAGATTTATTCTCACTTATTCTGATTTGATTGATTTTTTTTTTGGTCAAAACACTTCATAATTGAGTTATTCTCTTATTCCAAAAAGTGAATGGGCAAACTTTTTTTTTCTCTTCCGTCTTTCTCCTTTTTATTTTTTGTCTTGGACAAAATGTGGTGTTCACAGTTGCCCCTCTTTACTTGTTTCTTACTAGAAAATATAAAACCATAGTTTTAATATTTTTGTGGTGAGGAACTAGTAAAGATATGAGCACAAAGTTTTGTGCAAGTAAGAAAAATGATGAAATGGGACCTTACAAATAAGACGGAATGCGGGCTTACCGCCTAGCAAATGAGATGAAATGCTGCCTTGTGAATGAGATGAAATGCGGCCTTAAGGCCTTGCGAATGCAATGCAGCCTTGTGGCCTTGCGCATGAAATGAAATGCAGCCTTACGGCCTTACAAATGAGATGAAATGCAGCCTTGTGGCCTTGCGAATGAGATGAAATGCAACCTTAAGGCCCTGTGAATGAAATGAAATGCAGCTTTAAAGCCCTGCGAATGAAATGAAATGCAGCCTTGTGGCCCTGCAAATGAAAATGCAACCTTACGGCCTTGCGAATGAGATGAAATGCAGCCTTGTGGCCCTGCAAATGAAAATGCAGCCTTACGGCCTTGCAAATGAGATGAAATTTAGCCCTACGGCCTTGCGAATGAAATGAAATGCAGCATTGTGGCCTTGCGAATGAGATGAAATGCAGCCTTAAGGCCCTGCGAATGAAATGAAATGCAGCCTTGTGGCCTTGCGAATGAAATAAAATGCAGCCTTATGACCTTGAAATGTAGCCTTGTGGCTTTGCGAATGAAATAAAATGCAGCCTTATGATCTTGCGAATGAGATGAAATGTAGCCTTACGGCCCTGCGAATGAAATGAAATGCAGCCTTGTGGCCTTGCGAATGAAATGAAATGCAACCTGTGGCCTTGTGAAAGAGATGAAATGCAGCCTGTGGCCTTGCGAATGAGATGAAATGCAGCCTTACGGCCTTACGAATGAAATGAAATGCAGCCTTGTGGCCTTGCGAATAAGATGGAATGCAGCCTTAAGGCTTTGCGAATGCAGCCTTACAGCCTTGCGAATGAAAATGCAGCCTTACGGCCTTGCGAATAAGATAAAATGCAGCTTTGCGGCCTTGCGAATAAAATGAAATGCAGCCTTACGCCTTGCAAATGAAAATATAGCCTTATGAATTTGCAAAGATGAATGTTAAGGATTTATAGCATGAAAGAAAGAATTGCCCTAATTCGAGATATCCAAGCATTGCTCTTCTAATGAGATCTTTGTCTAATTTCCAGAACCACCATGTTTGCTTTCATTTGCCAATTTTCTGTTCTTTTTGCCTCGTCCTTTCTCTTCTCATCTCAGTCTCTACCCCTTAAAAATTTTCTTGGCCCCAATTTTTACCTAGACCGCCATTTCTGGTTTTCAGTCTAATAAGCTTTTATTCCTCTCTTTTCTTTTTTTTCTTTTTCTTTTTCTTCTTCTTTTTTTTTTGTGGGCACCTTCCTCATTGCACTGCTGCTTTTGAATCCAATGTTGAATTGCCTTGTCACATTTGAGCTTTGTCTACAGATATCCCTTTCATTATATTGCAAATATAATGTTCTAGTTATGCATGGTTTAGAAAAGAACAAAATGTACTCTCTGATGATGGGGATAAAGAATGTGGAAAGAGAAATGAGAATAAACAGAGAAAAAGCGATAGAAAAAGTGGTGGAATAAGACAAATATATCGTTTCCTTGAACTAGAAAGCATTGGAACACAAATAGTCATGAAGAAACAGATGAGGTACAAAAGAATAGCCCAGACGTATATTAAAGAATGCTACCCTCATTTCCCCTTTTTTTCTTCTTGATTAGTAAGAGCCTCCATCTACTAGGGGGATTAATAAATGGACATAACATGCAAGAAATGGCTTCCATTCCTCTTCTTCCTCTGCCATCATCATCCCCCAGACCCTGATCTCCCCTAGCTCATCTCCTGCAACTTCGCGCTCCACCGCATAGGCAGATGTAGATGTGTCTTGCAAATTTTGTTACGTCATCTCCTACTGCATCAGTGGCACCGACCATTGATCACTCGACAAGAATATTGGCTGAGATGTCATCCCATAATCTGGTGTCACCATCTCCGATCGATATACATCCTCCTGTATCAAGCGCCTGCTATACGAGCGCTTGATCTACAAGTGCTTCTTCTATGGGCGCCTCCTCGTTCAGGTCAAACTCACAATAGGCATTTCATTAGGTAGATTGAGCATTATCAATGACAACGTCATAGGTGCACAGTAACTCATGAGATATCCCACTGCCACTGCTACAATCAATAGATCTTTTCCCCCGTGATTCCTTGCTTCTTGAATTATGATGGATGTCCCTTGCATTTAAGGGCATTCGCACTAGTTGATGCTATGGAGGTTGTTGATCCTACTGAAATGGCCACCACTACTTCCTCTGTGGAAACCAATATGACTCCTCATTCGGCTATGCTAAAGGTGCAGGAAATTACTGCTAAGGATACTGCTGCATGGAATACTGGTGTTGCTTAGGGGTAGCTGGTCCATGGGGAACTGATGGTACTGGGGGGATGGCGCCTCCATGGGGAGCTGCTAGTGCTGCGGGATGGCGCCTCCATAGAAAACTGTTGTTGCTGGGGATAGGGTGCCTCCATGGGGAACAGCTATTGCTAGGGGGCTGGTTGCTCCATTTGCAGGGACAACCATAGCTAGTTAATCGCATCTTGTGTATACCATGTCCAATACTCAACGAAAGGATAATAATTGTTAATGGGAATTCCCTATAAGATATGATGATATTGGTGGTCCCACATCGTCATCCACTCATCATGCATGGCTCTTCAATTCCTTGGTTCTCTTAATCTCTGTAATTCTTTATTGTGGAGTCCCTTTAGACTTTGGGGCGAGAAAGGAATAGGCTGAGCAAACCGAAACTAATGCAATATGGAATCAGTTGCATGCTACTCTAATACCTTAAAGCATATCAATGGACTAACAGTTGACCACAATAGCCACTTGCCTCTCATGTCATCTAGAATATGGGCATCAATAGCAACATTCCCATAGGTTGCCACACAAAATGTATTGTGAAAAATAAATAAGATATACAAACAATATTAAATGTGATATTACAAGAGATTCTATAGTATATTAATGCTTACCTGATAAACTCTCATATGATCTAATGCCAATCTGATATTCCCAAGATTTTTAAATGGAGTGTTCCATCGTTATTGCAATTGTTTCCATCTATGAAAAGTTATGTTAATTAAATACAATTTTAACTACAATAGACTTATAATTTATGTAAAGATAAATTAATTGAAAGTAACAAGAAAAGCAATTGGTTTGCACAATATTGGAGCCAACCACAAGAGTCGGTGCCACGCCTACACTTGTAGCAGTATCATGTAACCACAAATTTTTTTCATATCGTTGCGAGCAGAATGATTTAGGCCTTTATAAAGAAAAGCGAGGCATGTCAAACCCCAACTAACAGCCCAATTTCATTCAGATTCGCCAATAATTGCAGGAATTTTCCATGGACCACCGAATTGTTCTTGTTCGGCATTAGAGAGTGTCTTAGTAAAGATAGTATATATCCATGAATATGTCATGCTATCGCAATGTCAGAATCAGTAGAAAGCCAACTAAAATGCTGTGTGAGCCACTTTAATTTTATTTCAGCTTCGTCAACATCATATGCTCCAAATCAGCCGCCAAGTAGCTCCTCACACATATCCTAGAGTGTTACACTGCTCAGATTAGTAGAACCAATGACTAGTAGGCTATGGATGTGAAGTCCAAGTAAAATAACTACATCTTACAATGTGATTATGCATTCTCCACAAGGAAGATGAAATGTGAGTGTTTCTAACCTCCACCATTCAACAAGTGCATTAATAAGGGGGTTGTTTATTTGTATTTGGCAAATCTGTACAACATGATCAAGACCAACCTATCGTAAATGCTCATGTATTTCAACCCTAGGTGGCATCATGTATAAGTGATGAGGTTGCAATAGCCTTATCGCCTATTATAAACAGTAAGCAAAAAAAATAAAAAATAAATAAAAATTGAGCATGCAACATAATACCCCATATAGAAAATCCAAAACTAAAATAGAAATTATTGAATCCCTTAATAAATAAGCGTGTAATTTTAATATATTATTAGTATTAAACTTTTTATATTAATAACAAATTATAGATAACTATATGTGTGGCTTTTAGAATAATTATTTTAAAAACTAAACATTTCATGTTAATATAAAAAAATTAATTTTTTTGAATACGCTATCATTATAAAATATTTTAGATTGTCAACTAAAAATATATAATTTTTCTATGATCTTTAAAAAAATTTTAATAATAGTAAAATATTTTTAATAATATATTACAATATTATTACTCAATGTTTATATAAAAAAATACACTTTCTTGTTATTATTCTGGTCATAGTAAAATAGTTTAAAAGAACTAACGTTAACATTATGAACATAATAATAATAATAATAATAATAATACAATTCCTTTAAAAAATCAAATCACCCCAGGCAATAATAAAATTAAATTTCTATCAACACTAATAATAAAATTTCACAAACAAAATAATAAGATAAAATCAAGGTTTATTTGTTACTTTTTGAAATCAATTCCCATTTTTAAAACAAATGAAAGTCCTAAAATTATAATAAGATAAAATTTAAAAATATCAATACAAAAGAATCCAACAATTTGGAATTGTACTTAACACCCATCTGGAATTTGGAATTTAAAAATATCTTATTTACAACAACACAGAAGAATCCAAGTCATTAAATTCAAGGTGAAGGAAATAAAAGGCAAACAATTTGGAATTGTACTTAAAACCCATGTGCTTACAATGTACATTATTTGCATTTAAACTGATAACTGGCTATTGCAAGACTAAAGATTCACAATTAAGTATGCAATGATATATGCAGAAACTGATAAGCAAATACAACAAATGAAAATTGATAGATCATTCATCTCCTTCTTCTAATGTATAGGCCTCTCATTTTGAAAAATAAAAAATAAAAAAATTCATATATAATTAAAAACAACAAAGCACGTGACAAAAAAAGGACCCTAAAATATTCATAAGAATGCAATAACATAAATTAAAGGCGCACGGATTAAAAAAAACATTTTTTAACAATCTAATAATTGTTAATAACTTTTTTATAAATCATTTTTTTTATAATATCAATAATTAATAATAAAATTAATTTATCTATCAACGCTTCCAATAATAAAATTTCACAAACATAATAAAAAAAATAATTTTTGAAAAAACAATACTTATATTGTCATCATGAATTTGTTCCAATACATGTTTGTGTGGATTTATTGTTGAATCATTAACTATTTTTTTTTTATACTTACCTTCTTTTTTCTTAAATAAAAACTATTTTTGTCCTCAAAACACACTCTTTGGGAGTTTTTTTCTTCCTTAAAACATACTTTCCGCCTGTTCTTTTGTCTTTCTTTCTCTCTTCCTCATCTCAGATATATAGACCATAAACACACTCAAAGGGAATAGGATGGGACGTTGTCGTAGAGATTCTCTGTAGCAATTGGTGATTTTTTAGGTTTAGATTCCCATGCTTGGAATCTCTGACACTACAGCAGCAGATTTGACACCCAAAAATCGCCATTGGCCATTTTTCAGAGGAAACAACTTTGTTGACCAAGCATGCAGTGCAAAACAGGAATCTCTGACAATGTGATTTGATCATGCATGCCTAAACAGGAATCTCTGACAATGTGATTTGACCATGCATGCCTAAATAGGGATCTTTGACAACAGATTTGACCACGCATGTGGTTTTTGTTTTGGTTTTTTAAAAAAATGTAGTATAAGTCGCCAATTGCGAGTTTTCATAATCCCATATTAACGTAATTCGGCCAGTAAACCCATAAACCTATATTAGTATATAAGTAGTGATAGGGGGATGTACAAATAATGAGACGTATACACAACGCATACTGAAAAGTTAGAAAAATAACAAAAATATTTGGATGATGGGTCTCATATAATTATTGTTATTTTTATTTAAATTTTTTTTATCCAAAAATTTATCAATATTGCACTATTTGCTCAAGTAAGTTTTATATATATATATATATATATATATATATATATATATACATAAAATTTACTAGCACAAACAATACAAGTGTTGGCAAGTTGTGTTAAAAAAAAAAAAAAACTTACCAACGCACTTGCACCATTTGCATTAGTAAGTTCTTTTTTTTTTTTTTTTTACAAAACTTATTAACGTTCGTATTATTTGTACTAGTAAGTTTCATAAAACAAAAAAATTGAAATGAGCGTATAGGATCCATCATTCAATTATTTTTGTCATTTTATTTATTTATTTTTGTATACATCATACTATTTGTTCATTCACTAAACGTTCATCTTAGTGTATATAATGCATTCACTTATCATATACAAAATAAAAAACCTTTATACTACTGGTATTGCGATGCGTGTACAAAAAAAGATGTAGACGTGACCGTAGAGTGAAGCTTTTAGCTTCCCTTAAGCATAAGTCACGAAGGCTACAAAGTAGGGCCCTCGCATGGGTAGTACAAGCTATGGTGAAGCATATCCACACATGACACACGCACCACCTTTGATTGATGGGTTGGATCACACGTGCACACTTTTTTTTGGCATTTGAGATTTTCATTTACTGGTTGATATTTTAGCTTAAATGGGTCAAATAGATAGGCTACCAACTCTTTAAAAGATTCATGTATTATTCTATGATTAATTATGAATTTGGAAATCGCTGTGTTTTTAGGTCTAAATCTAATACTAATTGTGTTGGACTATGATATAAAATCTTGATAATTTAATTACTTGATAGACAAAATTAAGTTACTATATATTATTCAATAAAAAAATTACTATATATTGATACTATAAAAAAATAATCACTATACTTTTGACATCTCGTGTGATTATTATTCTGTTAACATGACTTCTGTAAGTAAAAACAGAATGAGTGAAAAAAATTGTACCTGAACTGACGTGTATATATATATTTTTGATAGAAACCTGAACCGACGTATATTTTATATGCATTTTCCCCCTTCATAATAAATTGAGTTTTGGTCCTTTGTTTTTTTTACCTTCTCAGAATATTCCCTCTTTGAATTTGGTCCAATTGCTCATCATTCATGACTCACGATGGATAGACACCAGCCCATTAGGCCTTCAGCTTCTGCTTTAAGAAAAACAGGGAAGAAGAACAGGTGCTACACCTTTTGCTTTTCTTCTGAAAAAAAAAAGGAGAAAATTCATGTTGGTCATATAAATTTAGTTTACTATAAATTTCTTACGTGATAATATAATTAAATTAAATTTTAGAAGGTGTTAAGTTTAAACGCTTGACCTGAATTAAAAAGGTGAATAAATAAACACAAACATTTTTTTTTTAAGTGGGGGAAATGGGTTCAATTTTAATACACTCACGCTATTAACTAATTATATATTATTATACATATAACTTATAAGATAAATGTTATAAGAGCTGAAATATATTTAATAATATAATAATACATAAAGAGATATAATAATACATGATTAAATGGTAATACAACAAACATTAAAAAAGCATCACAACGCTCAATCGGTTTTGTTCTTGGATTGTCATTTTCCTTTGAGATTTGTAGATATTCAATAGTTGGTAAGTTATAAACTATAAATATATTAGTTCAAGAAACTCATACGCATAAACATTTGCGCTTTTCATGATACAATCTAAAAGCTTGTAACCATATGCCAAAATAAAATTTTTTTAAAATAAGTCACTAATGCAAACCTAGCTTGTGTACGTCATTCTTTTTACGTCAGTTAGATGATACAATCCTGAAGAAATTATGATTATGAAGGGGCATTACTGACAGTCTGACACTTTATTTTATTCTCTAACTATATATTTAATCGAAGGTTTTAATCGGGTTTAGCTTTTATTGTCTTGTTTTTTATTTGGTTTCACATGGAATCGATTGTCACTCTGAGCTTTTCAACTTTTAAATTCAATACTGAAATTCTTGTATAAATTTATATATTTAATTTACTGCATTAAATTAATGAAATAGTTATACACTATTAATATACCTATGAATATAAAATTTTATTATAATTAACATTAGACTTGAATTTAGTTCAAGTTCAAAAACTAGTTTAAGATGGGAGGACTATCAAAGTTATTATAAGAGATACTTTCATCCTATATCAAAATTATTACCAAGGAACTTTACTTTCATAGTAAACTGATGTAACTTAAATTAGATTAATTAGAGTTTGGAAGACTCTAAATATTAGTAGTTTAGATAAAAAAATTAGTGTGAGAATTTCCATCTTTTTATCACCCGAAAATTGAAAAAACAGTTGTCCTAAGTCTTATAGTCTACCTTAGCTATATGTTTAATCGATATAAAACTTAATATATGTTTGTTTAATTATAATTAAAATTTAATTTTGATATATTACTAGTGTAAAAGATTTTTATATAATTATTTAATTATATATTATTACATTATAAAATATCTTTCTTTTTATAATAGCTACCTCAAAATTAAAAGTCACATATATAATGATATTTAAATTGATTGATAGTATAAAATATTTTATATTGATAGTATATTAAAATAAATCTCTTATAATTTGTGGTATTCTAATCCTTTATTATTATTTTTTTAAATTAAGATACTAGGTTTAAACAAAAGTCACTCGCATTTTTCTTTTAATTTCTTTATATTTAAAATGCTCCCTTTTAGGGGTATTCTTTGTGAGTGAGTATGATTACAATTCGGCACAAATCGAATGCCTTTATAATATATTTATTATTTTTTGATAAAGACCGTCAATAGAAGCTAATAGTTTAATCTTCCACTAACAATACTATATTTTAAATTATGTAAATTGACAACTAGTCAACTACCTTAACGTTTTTCACTTTTGATCCCAACGAACTAGTGGAACCATTAAATTATGTGCCTAGAGATGGATTGATATTTACAGGAATAAAATCTTTTTACACTCCTAATATACCTAATTAGCTTCTGCTTTTTTGGTTTTTAAATAATTCTGGTGAATCCTAATTACCTTCTATGGGATGATGACAGTTATCTGGCGTGTCTCATTATTATTGTGGATCTGCATATTAGGACTCACACCACACTATGTAGCTATCATTATCCCGTGTAAGAATATAAAAAAATTTCTGTGTATAAATAAGAATATCTTCTCTTCTTGTTATTTCAGCAAGGTGAATTAAGTAGTGTTTGGTTTAACTCTTATGTACTTCGATTAAAATTATGTTTTAGATTTAAGACAGGTTATTCGATTTAACATTTAAAAAAAAAAGAAGAAGAAATAATTGATAATATTTGTTGCGACTTACATATTATAATTTAAGTATATGATTATATGCCTACCTAGACATAACATATTTGTCTACCGCCAAACCAACCTTTAAAAATATTTACTTTTAATTAGAATAAAAGATTGAAAGAGCATACAATTATACTCAATGTTAAAAAATATAAAAGTAAGATTAAATGGACAATTTTTATAGAAAAATGGTTCATAACGATTAAGTTTTCTTGTGAGTTTTGTATAAAAAATTAATAATAATAATATGACCTTATCATGCTCAAAGATTGAATCATAAATAACCTTTAATTTTATTTTTGTTGCCATCACCTACTCATCCATTCTATTTGTCGGTTGTTACTTTTGGTATGTATTTAGAATAGTTAATTTTATATTTGAATTATCTATAATAAAATATTTTTGAAATAATATTTTAAAAAATAGTAACTATTTTTCTTGGAAAAAAAAATCAAATATACACTCAGTTGTCTACCTTTTCTTTTTCCTTTTATCTATGAGTATCCGAAATGGCATAGTTCTTCAATATTATTTCTTTAATTTATTCAAAAACAATTTGCATGATCATGCACCTTTTTCAAGTTATAATGGGAAAAAAATGCAGATCCCAAACTTTTAACTAAAGTAAACAACTTGCTTGTAATCCCTTTGTAATATATATACACCAAGCATTAATTATCACGACACCAATCTTTTTAAACGCCCACCCCCCCCAAAAAAAAAAAATAACTGTTTGTGAGATTTGATCCCATGAGGGCTGAGGCTCAGTTTCAGAACTGAAGCTACAACTTATGATTAGTAATATTTTTCTTGCGATCCCATCTTTTATTATGGACACAGTAATTCTCTTTACATGATTCATATAAATTTAAAAAATAAAAAAATTATAAAATAAACTTCATAAATTAATGATGAAAATTCAAAATGATTATAAAGGAAAATATATTTAAAATATTGATTAAAATGTTTTGGAATTAGTGACTCAAAGAGCTAACTCATAGGTTGGCCCATGGTCCAATCCACTCAGCCCGCTTTGACCCAAATAGCCTAAAAGCCTAGTGAACTTGCATTTTAACTTGCCTATGATTGGAAGGTACAGACCTGCATAAATTAACACGCTTGTGCAAAAAACCAAACTCTATTTTTTTTCAAACTTGCAAAATTTGCAAATAATTGAAATTGATTCAATGTATGCTGCATGTGTATTGCAATGGTGCAATAAAATAATACCCTTACATGATAGAAACTTCTAAGTATTCATGAGCACTACAGCCAAATATAATCACACAAAATACTGTTCTTTGACATATATGTTACAATATATGTGCTTTACAATGAGTGAGGACACCCACGTGGTTATCTAACCTATACAACATCATGACTATAACATGTGATTCCATATCTTAAAGACGTGTAATAAACAAAAATGATATATGGGAAAATAGAAAATTGTAATAACAACTTGCTTTCCTACATTTTATAAACAGGTAGATAGATATGAAGTTTAATCAGAATGAGCACAAAAATAATAAGCTTGTTCAGTGACTTTGAAACCAGTCCTGGATTGCGGAACGGAGGGCGCGGTTCGGAACAAGATTGCGATGAGCGAGCTTAGAATTCGTCATCGGTGATGCATCATGTCCGCTGTCAAGCCACCCTCTTATGGCCTCAGCTTCATAAGTGAAACCATCTGCAGCTACGTGTGGATCTCGCATGACTTCCTGCAAAGTAGGAACATAATTTTCTTCGATAGCAGGTTTATATTTGCTACGGAATATTGAGAACACCCTTAAATTATGTCAAAATATCTCCAGAATATTTTGTGGACTCAAGTAGTCGTCTAATTAAGGAAGCAAATCTTAGAATTCCTAATTTCCGTCATATTTCTGATGTGTTTTAATTAGGGTTATCAGTCTTATTATTGGACCTGTACTCATACTAGTAGTACTAGTATTTGACCTAACCATTAGTATAAATAAAGGTATTAAGCTAGTGTTTTGTATCCTATTATCTATCAACACTATATTCAGTGTTATTTGTGTCTGATTTTCTCTTTTCCGTAATCCTAAATAATTCATAATTCTTGACCAATATTCAAAGCTATATCATTCCATGGATTTGATAATTACTGTGCAAGTGGAGATAATAAAAGTATAAAATAAGATAAATAGATAGAACACCACAATAGTTATAGGCAAGTCTGAAATAATGACTGACTTTGCAATGAAACATGAGAAATTGGGAAGACTTTCATTTGCTTAGAGAAGTGTGCATTGGTATGGAGATCATAAAATGATATGAGGGCATAAAATTGTGAAAGAGCTATAGATAGAACCATACCTGGAAGATTGGACAAATGAAATATGAAGGGATTTGTTGGTAAAGCCCTGAAGAAGTTAGTCCAAAGGAGTTCGAGCCTCCAGAAGAAGCCCTCATAGGGTCCAATATCCTCCATACATCTGAATAAAGGTCCGGCCGGTTCTTTCTAGTCATCTCACAACACCTCAAGGCTAAGCGACCCAACTGTTCGGCCTGCACAAATGGCCAGTCTCCGGCCAAAGGATCCAATAGGGATGTCAGCTTTCCAGTATCTAATGCATATGACACTTCCTTTGTTATTCCCAAGGCTGGTCTCCCTGTCAACAATCTCAATAATATGATTCCAAAGGAATAAACATCTGATTTAGGAGTAAGTTCCCCGGAAGCAAGGAACTCAGGATCCATGTAGGCAAAAGTTCCCTTTGGGTCAGTTCTCCAACACTGTGTAGTGCTATTACTTGAACCCTCCTGACGAGATAATATGCGACAGATTCCAAAGTCGCTGAGCTTGCTAATAAGGTTTGCATCAAGGAGAATATTGGAGGGTTTCAAGTCGCCATGCACCACACTATGTGGTTTACTAGAATGGAGAAAGATGAGAGCTGAGCACAGTTCTGCAGCAATGCGAATTCGAGTTTGCCATGACAATGGAGGTGTGTTATCCTTGCATGCGAGACGGTCTTCCAGGCTTCCATTCGGCAAATACTCGTAGATGAGAGCAAAGGAGTCCGGGCAGGCTCCAATAAGAGTGATGAGATTTGGATGCCTTAACTTGCTCAATACATCAACCTGGTACAAAATCAAAACTGGGGTCAAAATAAATATTCATTGCACCACAAATCTTGATCCTCTTTCTCTTCTCAAGAGTTTGTAGAGACAAAGTTGAAAATAAATCATGCCAAGGAGTAATAAAAAACAATTTTAACAATATATAAAGCATGGGAGTTTGGATTTTAGAAGAAATTAACGCAAATTTGTTACTGCCAACTCTTGCCAGATTTTTTTTTTTTACTGATATTCATTATTTATCTTCATACATGAAAGACTGTGAATTGCAAGTTAGAAGCAAGATTAGCTAAGGTCATATTCATTTCATTCTCGGACATATAACAACTTGCACATTATGCGAAGTTTTTCAATTTATAAATGCTACAGGCCATATATATATGTGTGTGTGTGTTATTATTGATCAAAATAAGATGATAATTAATCTATCAAACAAAAGTCAAACCAAGTCACCTCCTGTTGAAACTCCAAGGGTCCTTGCATGCTGTTGGAGTGCAACATTTTTATAGCCACCTCAGTGTGACGCAAGATACCTTTAAATATACTTCCATATCCACCTTCTCCAATCTTGAGGGATGGACTAAAGTTATTTGTTGCTTGTTCAATATCGAAAAAAGAGAATTCTGAGAACAATTGAGGCGCATGTGTGCCAGAGGCCTCTCCTTGTTTTTTCCTCAATTCCTCAGCCTCTCTCAATGCATTATCACGCTGCATCTGCAACTCATCTCGTTCATTCTTGTAGCTTTGTAACAGATCCACAGCAGATATAATCTTCTGCTCCAACTCTTTCATCATAAGTTCAGATGATGCAATTTGACTCTCTAGTGATGACTTCTGATCTAGGGCAAGTCGGAGTTCTTGCTTAACCTTGTCTCGCTGGCTCTTCATATTTTCAAGTTCTTCTTTTTCTTTTTGTAGTTCTTCCTCAGCCATTTTCCTTCGGTTCAACTCCTCTGTGTATAAGCTTTCAGAAGTCTTAGCCTGGCAATGGGGTGGTTCAAACATTCAAAAGGATTAGAGGGTGTGGTGTATCAAGTTGCAAACTCAGAACATGACTTGACAATACAACCTAAAATTATGCTCATCCATTCAAATGATATTTAGCATTGGCCAAGGTTGGTTGTAGATTGTGCATTTTCTTATTTTACTCTGAGTAAGATAAATGCCTTACCACTTAGAAGAACATAGAAACTAGAAAACTGGATACAAACAATGAATAAAAAGAAGCAAATAATAAGAAGTGTTGTGAATCTCCAAATCTTGGAAACATGATAAGAATAGTCTTGGAAATAATGCAGTCATTAAATCCTCTTATACTAGTAGTTGTAGTTAATGTCTCTAGTGTGTGTGCGCGTGCACCCGTGCACGCGTATAATAGAGACAAGTAGTTCAGAAAATGTTCTATTTGTTCTCTAGTTCCTCTCTCCTTCTTCTCCTACGTCAACAAGAAGCAATAAATAACAGACCAGTTACCTTGCGTATAGCTTCAATGGCCTCCTTTTCAGCTTTCCCACGCCTAAATGTTTCTTGATATGCATTTCGTGTGGCATTCTCAGCCTCAGCCATAGCCAATTCAAGTTGATCATACAGAGTATCATTCATTCCTCCATCCTGCTAGTGTTCAATCACATTATTCAAAGCATCAGCATAAAGCTCAAGTATTCAGATGCTATTCACCAATGCAAATTTAGAAAGTAAAACAATGCTCTCATCAATTGCAAAGAGTTAAAAAGTAAAATATGCACATGCTCCACAGCAGAGACAAACATCACTAAATGAGAAAAGAATAGTTGTATACCAGTGCACTAGGAGGAGAAGAAGAATGATGATGATCCTCTTTTATCACATGACTCAAAGTCAACTCTGCTACATTCTCACTGATCTCGCTAATCAAATTTGGGGCCAATGTTGGCTCAACAGCACTGCTATCTGAACATATTGACATAGCTGAAGGACTCATCCTTGAGAGCCTATCTGACTCATCAGAACTCAAATCTATATCTATCCTGTTTTGTGGAATCGAAAACCCTTCAGTATGTGGAGAAGAAATGGCCAAAACGCCCCCTACATGTCCATCATTGGCAGACCTTACTCTGCGAAATAACTCTAGACCATGATTAATTTGATTCGCACAACGATTTTGCCCCAGAGCAATAGATTGAGATCTCAGGTGTAGTGACTGTTCGGCTTCGGAGTATGGCACTTGCTGCACCAAAGGAGATGCAACTACATTACCTTCATCCAAACTGCCATCCCTGTGTTGATATCATACTTACGTCAGTAACCAAATATTAAAAAAAAAATTTAAAAAAATGCTATAGAAACTATAACCAGAAAGAATTTTTGCAGCAGAATATCATACAAGTTGTTTGTCAAAGCAAGAAAAAAAAAAGCTTTTTGAAATTACTATGTATTAAAATTAGTATTCATAGGCAATTACAAACTCTCCTTCTTAATTGCATTTATCGTTCGTGTACACTATATACTCCTTTCACATCAGAAGACATCAATATTTTAGAATGGGTCGTACCTTGTGTGTATAAGGTGCCCTTTGCAGATAAACTGTACACTACAAAAAGCCGGAGCATGTTCACATACATAGATGGCTTTCTTAGATTTGAGGTCCATCATTCTCCTGCAATGCCACAAAAGTGAGCTCACTGAAAACATAATATTGACTTCACCAAAAGTGACAGAGATTGGAAAATTCTCAAGCTACAAGTAGTTGAGTTAAAAGCGGATATGGATTTGGAAAGGACCGTGACTCTGCAGGCCAAGCCATAACAAAATCAAATAGAGAGAGCGATGTGGTCATTTTCTTTTGAAGGAGGCTGAGGGAGGGAGGGTGTTATCTGGCTTCTTACCTAGAATGGTGCCGATCAGATGCTGCTCCCATAACAAGCCTTCGGATACCATATTGGGAGACAAGTTCTACAATTCCTTTTTCAATGCTTTCCATTTCAATGTGCACTTTCTCTGCTCGCACCTGTATCAGATAGTAATTAACGAAAAACCAAATAAATTTTGAAATTAATGGACACATAGAATTACAGCATAAATTACCCCCATCTTTTGACAGATAAGAAGATAGTCATCCAGAGTCTTATGCATGTTTTGCCTTTCGATCTGCCGGTATGCTTGAACTTCCTGCTCTTTCAGTGAACTGGCAGGGAATCTAGCACCCACTATAACAAGAAAATTGGAGTTGTAGATCATCATCAGAAATTGAAATAATTGTATGAACTACAAATACTGCACAGCCGATTAAGAATTTTAAAGAGTTATTACATGTTCAAGCTAAACTTGATTCTTCAAATTAATTCCCTTACTGATAAATCCATACATCAAATGACCAATTGACAAACTCATCCCAACATCATAAACTAGTCAAGTAAATCTCTAAGCATTAAAATTGAAACAAAATCCAACATACGAAACTTATAACTATATTTCCAAAATTGGCGTGATTATGTTATAGGCCTTATGTTGTTCTAATTGAAATCACCTGGTAATCACTAAAACAATGATCATCAAGGCAACATAAACCAAACAGTGACTTCAAGTTGAGTGAAATCAAGCAATTAATGAATAATAATTAAAAAAAAATACATATAGAGAACTATACTGCATACACATATATGGTGCAAACTTACTCAAGGGGATCATGGTTGCAAGCACATGAACATGAAGAATGCAAATCCTCTTTCCTCCAGAATTCTGTATTGCCCATATCAGATTCACCTTACTCTCTTTCACATCTTTTGACACAGCAACATAGATCGGTTGATCAACCACCACAGCCTGGTTAGGCTCCTCCACAATTTCTTCCCTACTGGCCATGACCCTATTAGCCCCAATATCACGAAGTGACCTCACAGAACCGCTTCTTTGTGTAGTTGCAGGCACAGGACTCACCACAGCCATGCTATGGGATGCGGGATGATTGAGTCATCCAAAAGAAATAAACAAAAACTTTCCACAAAAAAAAAAAAATTAACCTGCTCTCGCTTTAAGCCAATGAAGTTTCAACTTTCAACTTTCTCTCTCAACTATTGGCAATTATCTCCATATAACACACACCCCATTAGTTACTACCAACCCAGAAACTTAATCATCAAAATCTCTAAAACCCACAACTTAATCATCAAAATCTCTCAAACCCACAAATTAATCATCAAAATCTCCCAAACCCACCAAAGATTCGTTCTCTAGAGCTCAGAAGAAAACCAATCACCTCCTTCTTTCGGGAACTTCAACCCCTACCGGTTTCAATAAACAGAATAAGCCACTGCTAGAAGGGAATTCCCAACAGAAGCAAGCACCAAAAGATTGAAACTTTCTTTCCCTATCTACAATTGGCACAAACCAAACAAGACCCTTTAAGAGAGAGAGAGAGAGAGAGAGAGAGAGAGAGAGAGAGCTTTCCCTACGTAGCAAAAAGAGAAAAGAGCTTAACCTTAACCCACTCACTGTCTCTATCTCCAACTCACTTCAAAGTTTCACACACAACCCAAAGTGCACATCTTCACTTGCATCAAAACTTTCACACAATAATGTGAAACCCATGAACGTGTTTAGAAAAGGGGCAAAAAAAAAAAAAGAAAAGAATAGTTTGAATTGAAGGTTGGTGGTGTTGGGAGTGTTTGCGATGATGAAAATGTGAGGAGGTACTCTTCTTGGGAAAGAATGAGTTTATATGAATGAGGGCTATGAAAAGAGCAGCCTTGTCTTTGAGCTCAAAATCATTTTGTTAGCGTACAGACAGAAGAGACTCCAGAACTATTAATATAGAATTTGCCCAAAAATATCGTTGTAAGATTGATGATGTAATGGAAGATTAAGGATGTAGATGCTAAGGTTAACCAAAACAAAAAGGCATTTTTTAAAATTATTAAAAATATTCATAATTTAATATTATATATATATAGATATATGTAAGTACTAAAACTTCTGTATTCAACCCCATCAAAAAAGCTTTTGTATTCAAAATAAGTGAGGTATTTAAGTAATAATAATTAATATCTCTACCCTCCTTCCAAAAAGTGCAAAAGAAATCTCATGTATTTAAAGTAATTAAAGTGTATTTTGAAATGATTTAATTTAATTTAAAGAGATTTGATTTTAAAATAAAATCTCATATTTAAACTTATGATGAAAAATAAGATAAAAATTGATACTTATGTTATTTTCATACACGAAACGCTTTAAAAACAAATAAAATTTATTTAATTTATATAAAATTTATTTTCTTATCTTAATTAAAATATGTAAACTGAGTAAACAAATGAAAATTTATTGCTTTAAATATTTAAGGCTATTAAAAACTAAATAAAATTCACTCAAATCTAACTAAATTTAACTAAAAATATACATCTTAAATTTAAATAGTTCAAAATCCAATCAAATTCTACTTTAAATATTTAGAGACAAATAATTTTATTTAGATAAAATATTTATTTTGATTTCTGACAAAAATTTTGGTGAATAAATTAATTCCTCAATTTGAAAGTCAACAAATAATTATTTATTATTTAAAAAAAGAATATATTAATCATTCTGTATAAAATTTGTATAAATTTTTTGACAATACAAGTCTTTACAAATTCTGTACAAATAAATAATGTATTCTTTTTTTTTAATGGTGAAGAATTATTTATAAATTTTTAAATTTTGAGAGATTAATTTATCCCTTAAAATCTTTTTGTTAGAAATCAAAATGAATATTAAGAGTTTCCGAATCAAATTTGGGGGCATAAATACCTATGGGAAATTACACAAACATTTCTCTGTGCTTGTTCGCTCCAATCCTTCTCGATTCTTGGACCCATTTCTTCTTCCTTTACATGTTGTTCATCTCTCTACTCTCTGACACGGTCACAGTTAGACTTAAAGACGAAGTTTCAAGGAAAGAAAGAGAATGGAATGGGCCCCAGTCCTTCCGGTGGCGGGTATGACTTGCATGAGGGACGGCACATGATGATTAGTCTCTTCCTGGTTTCACCTACAGCTACTACTGCCAACCACAATAAAAAAGGACACGTAACTTGTAGGCTAGGCTGTTTGGATATTAATATTTGAATTTAATTTAAACATGAAGAATATAAAATATTTTTATATTATTAATTAATAAAAATAATAAAAAATATCAATTTATATAAATAATTATTAATAATAATGAAGATTTTATTATAATTTTTTTTTAAATTTTTATTAATTGATAATATAAAATTATTTTATACTAATAATATATATCAATTATATTCTTAACATTTTTTAAAAAACCAAAAAAAAAAAAACCGTACATATAACTTATATTAAACACTATATCCTCTCATATTCAATTCACCGTTAAATAGAAGTAAAGTAGGATATGAATTGGTATGTTCAATATAAATTTTATTCACATCACATAACTCTTTCTTTTTTTTCAAGAAAAAAATGTAATATTCAACTTTTTTAAAAAAAATAAATAAATGGTCTTTCTTTTTTGATTTTGTGTTACAATGGTAAGTGAGGCTCGTGGAGTGATCTAACATGAAGAGGTGAATAATAGCCTAAAATGCAGGTAAATGTTAAGAATATGTTTTTGCAAAATATACAAGCACTGTGTTTGAATGTATTTTTCTCTTTAATAAAATAAAATGAAACTAGTGGAATAAGTTAAAAAAAGAAGACAGAATAAATAGTATAAATCTTCTCTCTTATTTAAAAATTATATGAAATTTCGTAATTTATTTCAAAGTTATATTATAAAAGAAAAAAATATATATTACTTGAAAGTTATAATTTTTAGTCATTTTCATTTTATTTTAATTTTGAGAGAAATAAAATATAGGACTTTGAGGAGACAAAAAAAAAAAAGGAGGAGAATAACTTTCGAAGAGTCGATAACTTTCTTCTAACTTTGTTTCATTTTCTAACATATAAAAATGTCTATTAAATAATAAATTAAGAAACTTTAAAAAAATACTTTAAGGAAAAATTTGACAAACAATGAAAATAAACAAAATAAATGAGTCAAGCAAAAACTTCAAGCTTTAAATTTAGTTCATTCGAACAAATAAATAAGTCAAGCTTAATTAGCTTCTTTTTTATTTTACCACAACAAGCTAAGTTTAAGTTTAAAGTGTCCGCTTTGGCTCGACTCGTTTACTTTAACTGTCTGTTTGTTTTGAAAGAAAATATGAGGAAGGAAAAGTGAATGAAAGAAAATGAGGAAAAAATACTATTTTTTATTGTTTGATTTACAATAAAAAATGAAGAGAAGACTAAAACCTGGTGTGGGGCTCATTTCAAAAGTTTTCTTGCCTAAACAGTGCAAAAAACTAAGAAGCATCCCGAAAAATGAGTAAAAAACATTTATGCTCATAAAAAATAGTTTGACAATTAATAAAAAGTTTTTGTTATAGTCCGAATTCTAAACAACATATTTCAAACATTTGTACATTTGATTTTGTTTTTAAAAATTCATACTAAATTTTATAATTTAAATATTTATAAGTTACATTTATTATTAATATTATTATAGAATTATATATTTATTTAACTTGTAGAAAGTATTGGGAAAGTAAATTATAATAATACAATATATATATATTAATTCTTTATAAGGATATATATGTTATTTTACCTCAACTCTCATTTTCTTTCTTTTAATTTTCTCTTCAATTTTTCTTCATCCAAATATATAAAAAGAAAACATACTTTTCTCTCTATTTTCTTTTCTCTTCATTTTCTTTCTTTTCATTATCTTTCCTCCTAATTTCTTTTCTTATCCAAACAAATCAGAATTGTATCCATAGCTATTGAGTAATTTTCCTTGTATACTTATGAAAATGATTTTTGTATGTTAGTGGTTTTTTAACACAATTTTGTTTGAAAGTACGGAGAAAATATGTAGTACAAGTATGTTTACTTTGTTTCATTGTTTTTAAAAATGTCACAAATTATAATAAAAATAACATCATTCTTATAAAAGCGCGTATGTGGGTAATATATATACAAATGCGAATATATCCTCTCATATAAAAGTTTTATATGATGTTATTATGTATTAATTTTTATTATTGATTAAGAAGGTGCGACCAAATATAGAATCGACAAGAATATTTAATTAATGGTAAAAATCAATGTCCATAACAAGATTATGTAAAATTTTTATATAAGATGATCTATTCTCTATATAAATAGTTGGAAGCACATGCTCTACCAAAATTTGAGAATTTTTTTTAAGAAGTATATAGATATATACATATATTTTGCCTTTATATTGTAGAAAGTTTCATGCCACAGTCGATAAAAATGATTTTATCAAATTTAAAATTTTTTGTTATACTTATGTATAATTTTCACTCTTATTACGTAAATTTTTTAAATTTTATGAATCTGTGTCTACTTGGAGTAAACATGTATTAGAATACTAACAAAAGTTGGATGTGAGATGCCAAATAAATCATGTTTTTTAAAGACTAAAATTGAAATTTTAAAGAACGTAACTATTAAAAAGATCTCTTAGTTGTAATAAAATATTTAAAAAGTTAATTTTACAATAATATTCATAAAGATATTATAGTCAAGAATGAAATAAAAAACTTATTAAAAGCGATTCTTAGTTGATAATTGATCACAATTATATCATACATGCCAAATAGAGATTTTTTTTTTAATTTAAACCACTAGTATTAAAAATTCATTGGATCCAACTAATGATCAAGTTAGATTAGCTCATTATGAGAGTAAATCTCTCTCAACATTAATTTTTTCCATTAAGAATACCTGAACTTGAGATATTGCTTAAGAGGAATAAATATTGAACTATTTAAATCAATCAAATATTGGTGCCTAAGTATTTGTTTTTGTTCATGTGCTACTATGATTTAGGTTCTATGTTTTTTTTTTTTTTTTTTGGTTAGTAAATCATTTGTAAGTATGCTTATATAAACGTTTGATGATTCTAGTAATATAGTGGCTCATACCTGTGAGAACGATTTTATAATAATGTTTGTAAGAATGTTTCAATTAAAGACCAAAAAAAAAAAAAAACAGAAGGTAAGTGCACAGTATGCTGGGGTTTAATATAAAGAACAATGTCGTGTACTAACATTACTCGATAAATAAATAGGTTTCGAGGATACATTTAATCAAACATAAACAAATCTTGAAAAAGAAAATTTTACTCATGAAAAAGCTTAATGGTACTTATAAATTAAAAAAGATATATTTCAACCAAATTTAATGAGAAGTAAATATATTTTATATTCTGAATTAATCAATGAGATGTGACTCTATTCTTTATTCAAAAATTATCAATATATAAGTATTTTTTATATTGGAGATTAACACAAAGAGTGTTACAATTTAAAGAGTGTATTATGCCTCTTTTTAAAATAAATCTAAATATTTCTGTTATTTGTAAAACCATCAAAATAAAAATACTCACAAAAAAAAAATTAAAACATCCACAAAGAAAATAACATTAACACCCATAATAGAGAGAAATAAATATTCACAAAAAGGACAAATAAAAATACCATAAAAAAATTTGTGAAAGACACAAAACCCTAAGGTGGCGTTTGGTGTGGAGTAATCCATCTGAATTATCGGTAATATTTAATTAAATTACTTAGACCCACAATATTATCCTGTTTGGCTAGACAATATTACTAGCAATTCAGATTTCTAAGGTAATATAGATTACTATCAGTGTGGTAATGTGTATTACCCCATTAAAAGGTGGTAATATAGATTACCATCAATGTGGCAATCTTTCTATTATTATTATTATTATTATTATTATTATTATTATTGTTATTGTTGTTGTTGTTATTGTTGATTATTAAAAATGATATTAATTATTTTTTAATAATAATTATTAATAAAATTAACTATTATAATCATAATTAATAATTAATTTTTCTTATTCTTATTAATTAATAATTATTAATATTATTATAACTAATAATAATAATAATTAATTATTTTATTATTATTATTAGTTTAATACATATATTACCTAATAATATTTTTGATATACCAAATAAAATGATGTAAATTATCACTTAAATTATCTATACATACTAAATATTGCATTTAACATTACTAATAATTTAAAAAATGGTAATATTTTTAAATAATAATCTATATTACTGATAATCTTAATAGATAATCTATCAACTATCACTTTAACGATCTTAATAGATGATATAATGAAACGGTGGGATTCCCACCAAAAAAAAAAAAAAAAGAAAAGAAAAGTATCAGCTCCTAAACAGCACTCATGCCATGACAAACCAAAAATAGAGAGGGGCCATTCCAATAGGAGTGGTAGTAATAAAAACACAACTTAGTTATAATTAGTATTGTTCAAACCTGCATAACTAACTAATTGTATAAGTACACTAAAGCAAGCGTGTGGTACGGCGATTTTCGTTTGTGACAAATGGCAGTAACATCAATCAATACATAAATAGATGTAGTATAATAGTATTAAACAGGTGGGGCTAGGGTTGGATGCCAAAGAGAAACTAGTGTGTATTTGGAGCAGAATTTATAAACAATGATTTATTTTTATTTGACTCTATTAAAATTAATTTTAGTTAAAAATGAATTAAATTCCACGTAATTTATATTTAAAAATTTTTATATAGAAAATAATTATAATAGAATAAATATTATTTAGATAATATTAATTAAAATTACTTTTAGATATGTAATTATTTAAAAAAATATATGAATTTTCTATTATACTTTTAATATTATATTTTTATTTTATTTTATTTTATTTTGAGACTAATTGCTATATATTAAAAATATAAAATAATTTTATATTATTAGCTAATAAAATTTTAGATAAGTGATAAATTATAGTAAATAGTTATTATAGTGGATAGTTATTTATTATGATGTAGCAATTTCTTAAAATTCTATTGATTGATAATATAAAATTATTTTATACTATTAATATATATAAATTATTCTTTTTTATTTTTAAGATATTTAAATAAATTATAGTAATATTATTATAAAAAATTATATAAATATTATTTCTAAGATACCTAATGTTAGTATTAAATTGCAAACAAAAAAAAATAAAATAAAATACATAAAACAAATAAATCGAAAGTTGAGGGTAATTGTGATATTTAACATTGAAAAATCTCATTGCAAAGCAACAAAATGTTGTTTTGACACCAACCAAGATCTGGCACGTGTTTGGTTTAGCATTTTACATGCCAAACCTTGGTTGAACTACTCTCAAATATAGTGCTATTATGTTTGGGTGTTTCGCATCATGGTTGCATCAACAGGCTTTAAAATCGAAACCCCAGTTAGCACTGAAGTAAGAATTTGTTGCTTCTTTATTGGGAAGCTCAACATTCAATGCCCATGTAAGACTCATATTATTATTTTGCCCTTATAACATCAAATGATTTCTCTTCTTATGTTTTTCTTGTATTTTATTTTATACATTCTCCAATAATTATATATTTAAAAATAATTTTAACTAATAACATCTAAATAATATTTATTCTATTATAATTACTTTTGATATAAAAATTTTTAAATATAAATCATATTAATACTAACCTAATTTTAATTAAAATCAATTTTATAAAATAAAATTAGCCCAAATTCCAATTTACAAACTTTATTCCAAACATACACTTGGGATACAAATCACATTAGATTTTCTCCAACTGAAAAAAAATCCAAACATGCATTGACCAACGTTCGAGACAATTTGCCGTGAGCTGGGCTAACGCAACGCTGTTTCAAACACAGTAAGAGGAATATGCGATCGTAGATTCTCTTTGTTGAAAGCGTCGCCTTAGATGCTCCACGTCATCAACACACGACAAACGACTCCGAAGCTTCTCCCGTGTGGCACGAATCAACCTCACTGTCCGTAAGAATGGGATACAAAGGAGACAAAAATGCGGTAACTGTCGCAACTTCCTGGCACCAAATTTGAGGGAAAGTAAAAAATAACAAAAATTATATAATAGATGATGGATGCACCTATATTCCACGCAACAATGTATCATTTATATTTATAAATTATTATTTTCATCTTAATATAATTATTTATTTTTAATATTTTATTTATTTATAAATAATTATTTATTTAAAAAATATAGATAATATTAATTATACTTTTATTAAATAGAGGAGAAATAGTAAATGAAAAAAATAATTAAAGAAGAGAAAGAATTAAATAAAAATAGTTTTATAAAACATATCTAAATTTTTTAATATTAAAACTTTTTCAATCATTTTTTTAATTCATATATATACATTTAAAATTGGATAATTATTTTAAAACAGAGATAATATTATTTAAAACTCAATATTTTTTTTCTTTTAAGAGTTTTTGTTTTTCTATCGGCACCTCGTTGAAAAGAAAAAAAGGGAAATTCATTTCTTGCCAGATTTATCTGATAATTTTACAGTAAAAATGGGTCACCTGAATCGGAAATTAAAAAGATAATAACATGTCTGATATTTTGTGAATCTTTGTGCCATTAAATGAATATTTAATATCAATTGCGTGGCTATATATATATATAAAATCGTAATCGGGCATCATTTTCAGCCAAAACTAGCATAATAATATAATCATGACCTCATTCACCCCAAAAAAAATCATAAAGTTTATAAATTTTCTTAGTAATACATGCAACCCAAACACTTAAAATACAAACAAACAGAAACATTCAAAATCTTTGGGTCCTCTCCAATCTCCATGATTCTCTATTTATGTAAGTTAATTTTTTAACTGGGTTTTATGTAAAGATAATTTATATAAGTGAGGCTCCTGACTGATTACCGAAGAGAAATAATTAAGCAAGTCTAAGCTATGATGACTTTTTTTTATAATAAATCCATTAGGTCATCAATGATAATGCAATTGCTTCTCTATTTGGCAACATCAATAACTAGAGAACTCTTAAGCTAGAAATTAAAGTAGATATTGATTAGTTAAGGAATAATATCATGTCTTACTATCTCAACAATGCATTGGTCGAATTGAGTGGGTCAAATACTTGGTGTCTTGAACCGCAAGCATATTATATCAATTTTTTAAATGGAATGATTATTATACAAACCATTTATTCATACAGAGTTATTATTTTATGGTCAATCGAAGTAAACATTAATTAGAATTGACGTAAAATTATTTTAAAAAATTATGTACTTATATTATTATTTTGCTGAGGGTAATTACAATAAGCTTTTAAGGTTATTATTCCAACATCCTTCTTGTCTAAAAATTTATATCTCCCACCCTTATATTGTTACTTTCAAATAGAACGTGAATGATATATCTACCTAAAATAAGATAAGTATTTATATATTTTTTTAAACAAACGAATTATACCAAAGTGTAATGATTATTACATAAAATAAAAGATATATTTGTAATTATGTAAAGAGTAAATTAACAGTTCGGTGCTTAACAAATTAGAACGACATTAATTTAGTCTTTAAAAAATAACTGACACTAATTTAAAGACATTAATTTAGTTTTCTTAAAAAATATATTAATTTAATTTTCAATACTTAAATTATTACATTTATTCACTCCGTTAATAATAAAAAATATTAATTTAATCCTTCAATAATAAGAAATAATATTACTTTAATTTCTCAATCTTATGTTTTTATGCAAAAAAAGATAATTTTAATATCATTTTTATAGTTGAAAGAATAAATTCATATAACCTATCTTTTAAACATCAAATTAAAATATAACATAATTTTTTAAAAATAAAAATAGTAGTTCATTATTTCCTAAGATAAGATAGGTGTAAGCATAAGCACTGACCTTAGAAAGGTTAGTGTAATTAACGCCATATCTCTTTTGCTTAAGAAGCACCTCATGCTAAGTGAAGCATTAAGGCTTGGTTTTTTTTGAGAATCACAAAGTTCTCTAAACTCTCTAAAAGTTGCTTTCGAAAAGTCATAGCAGTACTATTTGATAAAATAATGTAAAAGTTACTTTTAATAAGTAGAAGACACAAAAATAATATTTGGTAAATTTATTCTTAAAATCTAAAATAACTATAATGGATATAAATATTAAAGAGAATAATTTCTACTTTTAATATAATTAATGAGAGTAAGTTTATATTAGTCTTTTAAATATTAAAGAGCATAAACTAGCTCTAAAAAATACTTCATGAGAGCTCCTGAGAGCACCTCATGACTTTCAAAAATCAGAAGCAAAAGTACCTCAACTTTTTTATTTACCAAATAAAAAAATTTGACTTATACTTTTCATAAGGCAGAACATCCTTCCAAAAAGTACTACCAAACTAGGCCTAACATGAATTTTCCAAATGGCTTGAAATTTATCATTGCATTCTAAGACGCGCTTTCTACCATTCACGTTCACTTGGAGGACTTTTGTGTGAATCAAAGGTACAAAGATTTGTAATTTGGCCAAAAGACATTGAAGTTGTCATACATTATGTTTTGGCATATCTCCTGCAAATTGATATAGAAATCGGACCTCATTTTCGTAATTGTCTGTCATACAGCAACATGTAAAGAGATATATTCAAAGTCAATCGAAAAAATCAAAACAAAAGGACAAATACAAATGAAAAATTTGTCTTCGATGCCAGGTGGAAGTTATCACTCTTCAGATTTTTTATTTTTTATTTTTATGATACATCAAAAATGTCTTCCTACACACAATATATTCATCTATCTAAAGCATTGAACTGCAGAGAGTTTTGGTATCGCTAGCATATAATTAAAGCCTGTAATGGAAAATATGAAATGGAAACAATTAAAACAAATTTGGAGATTTTTGTCACATTTCAACTTGAAAGAAGTATTCATATGAGACAGAGTTTCCTATTGCAATTCAAAAATATTAATCACAGTTGAGTTTGATAATAGTGTTAATGAACTTGACTCACAATGTTAACATTTTAATTCGCGGTCACGACTTTAATTAAGATAGAACTTTATTGAACTATTATCTTTAATTCAAAATTATGTAAACGATTATTAAAATTTCAAAAAATCATATAATAAAATTGTGTAAGTAAGAAAGAAATTCTCACCAATTAGAGAGAAATGTATATAGGTTATTTGATTAATGAGTCATTAGTCATTACATTGATTGGTGTCATTGAGAATAATAACAAAAAGGGTCATAGTCAAAGAAACTAACATCAAATATAATGTAGAGAAAAATCAGAATCACATTAAGATGGTTTCTATAGTACGTATCTTAAATTAGAGGGTTTGGAATCCTGTTTAGTTGACCCAATATAATTTGACCTTGTATCAAATATTTGCTTAATTAGACAGTGACATATCACTCTTTCAAAATTTATATTTGTATCTTTTTCAATTTTTTATTGTTATAATTTTATCCCAAAGTCTATTTTGATAATTTACAATTTCTTATTCCAAATTATCAAACGAAAGTTAGCTACCATAGATTCCAAACATCTAAAAATCTACCATTATAATTCTGACTTATCTAAATAATTTTTTTCTGAAAAAATCTTTAGAACTCTAAACTCCAAAATAAGCCAAGACCAACCTCAAAACATTTTGTTCTGTCATTATTTTTAGCTGCAAGTAACTGCTGATTTCTTTCTTCACATATTATCCCTGTCACTATTTCAAACAAGGAGTGGTGGGAAGATATTGACAAAAAAAAAAAAATCAATCATGGCCTCGTACTGCTTGTTCGCCAATAGTCATGAATCCCATTACTCGTGAAAATTTCATTGCGAAGTCTCGCTTTGAGTCTCAAGTTTTGTTGTTAATTGATTTTTGGTTGAATGGTTCACCTTGTTCATGAGAGATGTCTCCATAAGCTAGTTATGTTTTGAGGCAGACTCTCGCAGTTCAATTAGTGATGCTACTTTTTTCATTGCCAACCTTTAGTGTTGGATGTTTTATCATATGAATGATTTCATGTTTAAACAAAATGTCATTGAAAAAATCTTGGATCGATTGGTACAATTCTTATCTTCGAATTATATGTTTTACCTTTACCTTGGTATCAATGGGAATCAATGACTTCAAATATGTTTAGTAGGCATATGTGTACCACAAAAATGTTAGTGGCTCATGTTATGATTCTTTCTTGCGTGATGGCATGAGTAAATTAGGATTCTTCAAAATGTTTTGCGTTAGGTCTCCACTAATGTTGGGATTTAAGGTTTTCAAGATATTTTTGAATAAAAAAATACTTGTTTAGATCCAAAATTAAAATGGATAGATCTTTAAATGTTTGGAGTCTATGATAGCTGACTTTGGTATGATAATTTGAAATAGGAAATTTTAAATTTTCAAAATAGATTTTGGATAAAATTATAACAATAAAATATTAAGGAAATCTAAACATAAATTTTGAAAAAGTGGCATATCACTATCTAATTAAGTAAATATTTGATACATGACCAAATTATATTGGGTTAATTAAACAGGAGTCCAAACCCTTTAATTTACGATGAATACCATAGAGCCACCTCACGTTAATATCAGTTGGTTTCACGTGTCTTTATTATTTATTAATTATTTTGAATAAGGAGTAACAGCTTTGAGAAACGGAGACAAGGCATATGTGTATAAAACAGGCTTACCATGTGTGAAGTGCTCTGAAACGAAGTCCGATGAGAGAGAGAGAGAGAGAGAGAGAGGAATCTTTGCATTTAAAACAGTAAGATATCACAAATCAAGACCTATAATTTTTGCTAACCATTTCCGTCTGGAAACAAATCTTATATACACGTGGAGGAAAAGCAACTGAACTTAACTATGTAACACTAAGTGTGTATTTGGATTGGTATTTGCAAGTTAGGGTTTGTATTAATTTGATTTTATTAAAATTGATTTTGAGTAAAAGTAGGATGATGTGTCAACATGATTTATGTTTAGATATTTTAATTTTAAAAATAATTATGATAAAATAAATATTATTTAAATAATATTAAATAAATCACTTTTGAATATATAATAATTAAAAAAGACATGAGTATAATATTATACTTATAATATTACCCTTTATTTTATTTTTAAGATATTTAAATGGACTGAATTAGTATTATTATAAAGAAAATTATATGAATATTATTTGAAGATATTATATAAATATTATAAATTAAATATTAAATATATTTAAAACTATATTAATATTATTATAAATAATATTTTTTTAAGATATTTAGAATGAAGTTTAATTTACGTGTACTAACAATATAAAATTTTTTTATACTATCATCCAATTAAAACCTTCCATTTGCATGACCATTCAAATAACGGGTGGTTATGTCAAAAATTTTTACTAATGTAGTAATTTATAATTGAATATTTATATAAAAAAATTTTATATTGATAATGCATTCAAATTAAAATTTTTGAAATATGCTTATGATGAGAGACGGGCCAATTTGGGCATGCCTTGTTCCCTTCAAATATGATGTTTCCGTACTTGGAAGAATTCTTTCTTTTGCCTGAGCATGGCGGAAGTAGTGGCGGAAAACAAGGATAGTTGGGACTTTTAATTATTGCCATCAATGCTCAGTAGTAAAAAAGAATGCAAAAGCAACAGTGAGTTACTTCTTAGTGAAGGGGGTTGGGTTAGAAGTCCAAAACTCGGTGAGAGATGCCGAGCACAAAAAACCGACACATGTTCGCTTTAGTGTTTGAGAGAGTTGAATGTGCTTTGGTTGGGTACAACGCATAAACAAACACACTAAATAATCAAGATAGAGAAAAAATAATAAATAGATGATGTGATTGAGAAGTTAATGAAGGAAGAAAATTCTTCATTAGGTTTGTTCTCTTCGGTTTCACCATCAAACTCAAGAAATTAGAAGCCGTGGGCTACTCAAATTATTCAAATTATTTTATTATATCATGTGGATCCTCAAGTGCTTCCCTCTATCCCTCTCTAGATAGATATGTGAAATATATATATAACTTATTTGAAAAAGTCGACTTAATAAATCTAAAAACAACTACAAATGTAAATAATGATTCACTTAATTACTTGACCTTCTTTTTACTTATTATATAGTAATATAACCTGACTTCGAATTTAGAAATTGTCATTGATAAGTGACATATATTTCTAACTAAAATTAGCGATCAGTTATTATCTTGGAATTATTAGAAGCTCCAATTGCTCTAAATTTTTTATATAAATTAAAAAACAACTACACATGAACAATTGCAAAAAATATATATACTCTCCATTTTTTTTTACCGGTACGAGAGTGTCATGTTATAAGAGGAAAAAAATATATATAAATTTTGTCGTTGTAAGATTTATTATTATTTATATTAATCTATTAATTTTGTTTCTGATTTTTTTGTCTCTTACAATATAACACTCTCGTGCTAGTATACATTTCAAAACCCCTGCAAACTTCTTTCGTAACAACAAATGCGTATAACTGCAGGCGACATATTAAACCAAATTGAAATTAAAGAGTTGTTATATTAAACTTAACTCGGGGAACAAACTGGTAAGGGAGTTGATCAACTAAATCATTAATTAATTAGATTATCGGTCCACTCGGAAAAAAAAAATTCAAAAGAAGAATCACAACGTTGTTTACTTTTTCAGTTCTAACTGATTGGTTTTTCTAGTTTTTACCTAGTTCAATGTGTTTTGCCGACCAATCAACGTTGAGCACATTCAATCAGATCGGTATGCTAAGTCAATAAATTTCTAGTTCTAACCAAACAATTCTAGTCCTGATTGTACAACTATGACATAGAAAGACTTTGCATTTATATATTTATGTCACACAATGTTTTCCTCCATATATATGAGTTTGGCCCACTCTTTAATTTTATGTGTGATGATATGGCTCACAGTGACCGTCAAGTGTTCAACCATATATCACAAAATGCCAGAAATACATAGGAAATTCGCTGAGCCTCATACATGCATGTAGGTCACACTCACAGTTCACGGGGGTACGGCAAGTAGATAATTTCTCTCCTTGCAGAGAAAATGAAGTAAAAAGAATCATTGCAATAAACGTGCTCAGTATAGTCTCCGCAGTGGTTGGAGGGATGCACGTAGCTTTCATACAAGACATTAAAAATGTGTTTAATATAAAATCCTAAGTAATTGGTACCAACTAGGCTTAATATATTGTTTGGAGCAAGAGATTTCAGAGATTGGGATGACATTCTGTGATTAATTTTATTAGACAAAAACAAGATTATGAGCAAAAAATTGGTTAATCTCAATTGCACTACTGGTCAAAAATTAATGTCATTTAATTTGCAGTTAGGAATTAATTTCAAAAGTACCCAATTTTTTAATCGTATTTAACATACTGATAGTGACACAGATAACTAATCAGAATTCAATCTATAAGGAGGTGATATAAGTGTCTTATGTTGTGCAGTTGCAGTTTATTAGTTAGAGCATTACTGTCTAGACCACCGAATCATAAAGGTCAGTATATGTGACTATACTCTTTTAAAAAAAAACAAACTATTAAGTAAATCTTCATTAATTATTTTATATGTGTCTAACTTAAGAAATCTATACAATAGCGAGCAATATGCTCCCAGTCCTTGCATTAACTTTTTTGTCTTTTGAGAAAAAACGAGTTTCTATATTCAATTTTCATAGCAATTTATCAGTTAAATAATTGAGGCAAACTTAATTGATGTAAAGCGAGCAGTAAGTTTTAACACAATCAATTGTACCATATTTTATTTTTCTTTAATTTTAGGCGTGACAATATTATAGAAACCCTTAATATTATAAGTTCCATATTCTTTCCCCTTATATATGTTACATTGAGATTAGAACCACACGTTGGTTGTTTATTTTATTTTATTTCTTTTATAAACTTGCGTTTTGCATAATAATTTACAGAATTGTTGTGTATAAACAAAACATAACATCATTATTGTATATATTCTGTTATTTTTGGTTATTGATGTTGTTCATTAGTTTCCTTGCATCAAGCTAATACCGCCACGATTGCATATTATCAGCGTTTGGGTAAAGCGTCACACAAAGTCTATTATTTTGGACTCAGCCTATCGTACTGTAGTCAACCTAGAGACAATTTGCATTTAATCATTTGTTTATTACTAAGATAGATTTAACTATAGGGGCTACTGTTATATATTAGTGACAATCAAGACAGAATAAAAATAGAGGTTGATTTAAGTTCATAATTTGATTCTATGTGCATTTATTATTTGTGATATGCATGACATGAAAATTGCTAATAAACGTCAGCAGAAGGATATGCTAAGGAATATGCATGACATGAAGACTATTTCTTTGGTCAAAGCAGGAGACAATTTGGGAGACAAGGAAGAAGAATCATTAGATTAAAACTTTAGTTTGTTAAGTTAGAGAATTTTAAATAAAATAAAAATTGAGACTGATAATGATGAAGGATATCTAAAATTTAGTCATAACAATATAATATGAATATTGAGGATATAGTGCTGTATAAGACTGGCATAATGTATTTGACTGGAACAAATAGACCAGCTTGCCGGTACTAAACAAGGGTACAATGTACCTTCGGCCAGAAGGATTGAATTCCCATGACCCAAATTTGCTAGTTCAAATTAATATTTGTAGGTCGATTTATTTGTTTAAAGTGGTCGTTATGATGACTATTTGGACCTTTTGATTGATATACACTCCCTAATGGGAATGGGCGGCATGTAATTTGCCAGCTCTTATACATCACATATCTTAGGTTAGCTGCGTTTTCCACTTTTGCATGCCGGTGTCACAATCGACACACACAATTGCACAACTAATGATTCTATAACTAACCAATGGTTTTTTATTTTATTTTTTGCTCTTTTGGTAAACCTAGCTGTAAAGTCTTCCTCTTCACGTGGCATCACAAAGAATTCGAAGTGATAAGATAAAAGGGACGCACTTCAACCTCATTGAATAAGATATTGAGATTACAGCCCCTTTCATACCAAAAGTATCAATGAATAGCGTGTATCACGAAAATTTTGAAAATATAAAGTTAATACAAGGATTGAAGAGTTTGACTGTTTGAATCTATATGTGAGTAGAAAGAAAAGGAGAAAATTGACAGAAACAAATATTTAAAGTGAAAACAAATATTTATGAACTATAGTAATCATGTCTATAGTTCCTAATGTGAAGGGAAAGTCAACATGCATGCGTGGATCAAGTTCAAATCATAAAATCAACTTCTAGCAAAATTTAAAGGCATGGTAAGAAACGGTATAACAAGTAGTTGTTAGAATAAGTTAACGGGAATCTTTGAAAAATTGTTTTACAAACAAATATTAAGTACTTTTTAAATTTTGTTCTTACTTTAAATTAAATTTTGTTAAATAATGATGATAAAACGGAAAAGAAAAATATGGACTCCAAAATGGAATTCTTCCAATCATAGATGAATAGATAGATAAGCCACACACCTCTTGAAATTTGTTGAACATGGGGAGAGGGGTTAAAATTGGTGGATCCTAGTTTTGAAAGTATGACCGTGGATCCAATAAGCGAACCGATTGAACTGTGATCAAGCCCATTTCCATAGGCCCAAAAGGCCCATTAGTCAATGTATTTATATTCCCATTCCCGCCACTCTTTCAAGTTTGCAAGTTTAACTGCTTCTCTCCATCACTTTCTCGCGCGCTCGCATCATATTTCTGCACATTCTTCAGCTCTTTTGTTCAGCTCTGTTGGTTCGAAAATACGCAAACCGAACGAGCAAAGAGATTCATATCCGAATCGGAAAAAATCGTGTGTTTCCGAACGAAGGAGATATGAAAATCAACAGGGCCTCCGATCTCAGCTCTATCTCCGTCCTTCCGCCGCACGCCAGGTTTTTCTCTCTTTCGTTATCTGCTGATCGTTGTTTCGATATTTGGATTCCGAGAAAACGCAGGAAAATTGAAAAATCAAAAGGAAATCTAATAATACCTCACTCGCACGAAGGAAAACTCAGCTCAGCTCATTGTTATCACTAGTTTTACGCTTTTTGAGTTATGATTTGTTTGTGCCGGTTGGTTTGGAGTGGATCTAGATTTTTTTTTGAATCGATAGAGAGAATGCTTATGATAGGCTTAGAAATTAGGAACGTATATAGATATATGAAATTTCTCAATTTAGAACCTTAACTGGCTTCGGGAAATGTTTATGTTAGTTAATTACTCAATTTATTACTTTCTCTTTTTTTTTTTGTGAGGAAATCGGAGGAAAAAAATAGTAGATCGGTTTTTTTTTTTTTTTTTTTTTCACTCTGATATGTGTTCATCTGAGGAGAATTTGCTGGATTTCGACCTCAGTTATGGTTCCTGTTGTCAATAATCATTGTGCATTTTGCGTATCATGAATTTTGCAGAAAGTTCGTCTTGGATCCTATCAAATTATAGGATCTAGAGAAGAATTAAAATCACTTGTAAATTTGTAATACAAACTACAATGAACTTTACTTCAAATAGTTACGCTACGCGCCATTTGCAATATTTGCTGTCGGTTCCGTACTTTGATTCAATGTTGGGGGTGCTGAAAAGAAACAAGATTTTGTACTTCCAAAACTTCCAGTTTTCTAGGAATCTGAATGAACAACAATAACCTCTAAGGTTCCATGATGAAATAGTTGTGTGTTGATGATATATATATATATATATATATATATATATATATATATATATATATTTGTGCACTTATTCTTTTTGTGTGGAAAACGATCTTTAGGAGACCTAACACCGTACCAAGTGGGTTGCAATCATCGCAGCCTCGCTCACAACCATCTCAGCAATCATTTTCTCATGGACTTTCATCTCAGCATGCAACGTTTTCTCAGTTCTCTCAAAACTCACTTGATGAAGCTGTGATAAATGACCAGGTTAAATCTCCTTAACGACATCATGCAGACAATTTCTGTTTCCATATAAAATATATCGGCTTTCAAATTACAAAATTTTACTAGGGCTGAAACTATTTTAATTAGCTTGAATTTTGCATAAGATTGATTGTGTTGTGCTTATAAATTATCTATGACTTTGGTGAAACCTTCTACCCAACTTGAAGTAAGTAGCATGAATTGCAAGAGAGAAATTAACCGTGTTGTTGTCTCACTCTGTACTTCTTAAGCAGCGTTATGTTTTGTTCACGGTTATTTTGTAACTCTTGGATCAATATGCTGAAGATTCTCAATTATCTATGGTTTCTTTAGCATGGTTGCATAGTTACAAATGTGCTTAAAATTTCGCTATAAATTCTCATTTCGTGCATAATTACTTAGTGGGCTTACCTATCTTTCTTGTACAATATGCGAGAAACTTCGAATGTATTTGTCAGGGACTAATTTTCATGCTATGATAATGTAAGACAATTTTACATTTCATCCAATTGAAATCATGGGAATTGCCATGTCATAATGGGTAGTTTTATAGAAGTGGACCGTGTTGGCAATTTCTTTGATTTCTATTAGATGATGCGTAAAATTATTTTATATTGTCAGTGCACAAAAATTATGGTTAAGAAATCCATGGTGCAATACATTGCATAGCACTTGAACCTACAAAGCTGAGAGGGGAAGACTTCCTCTACCCTGCTTCTGTTAGCTTTCTGAAATGCCCTATAGGTATACAACCAGGTAAATTTTCCTAGTTATTAGAGACACTGTTCTTAGATCCTCTATCCGGTTATGAAACGTTTTAAGTAAAGCAAGCATATTATTTGTTTGAGTTATTTATTCCCTTTAATATTAAACAAAAATATATGCAATGCATAAATTCTGTCCAGAGAGTGTGTTCTCAAGAACATGAGAAATCTGTCAGAAGGAGTTCTTGCTTGCCCCGACTTACATACTCACGGGAAGAGAGTCAACCACCTAATTTGAGATCTTCATCCAATCTCACGCGCAAATGGAATCCTGCAGATCCTAAAAGTAAGGGCACTTCATGAAAGTATGAGTTATGCTTCTACAGCTTAATTCTTTAGCACCCGCCCTTGGAAATGTTTAACAGTATCAATTTAAAAGTTAGTAACTTTTCACATGTATATGTGACTTCTATAAGAAAAGGCGAAAAAAGCTGAATCTATTGTTTGCTCTTACAGGTCAGTTAAGTGAAGGACTTGAACAACGAATTGGGATAATGGAAACTTCATTGAGCAGGTTTGCGATGATCTTGGATTCTGTTCAAAGTGATGTAATGCAAGTAAACAAAGGAACAAAGGAAACTAATCTAGAGAGTAAGTGACTCATCTAACATATATTGAAAATGTTCTGAAAATGATTTATGGAAGTTATGTTTTACTGATCACTGTAAGTACTTAAATCATATATGTGGAAAAGAGTGATTTTCTTTTTTAAAAAAGAACCATTTTTACTTGTTGCATCAATCCTTCATTATCTTCAAATGTCTGATGTTGTAATTACTGTTTTCAAAACATTATGCTAAAAATATGTTGTACGGCTGTCATCTCTGTTGAACTTAGAAGTCTGATATGTGGTTTATTTATTTCCTTAAATATTCGATGTCAGATTGCTCAATCTGGACTTTGTTTAGTTCGCCGTTTAGCTCAGTGTAGAACAGACTTTGATCAACCAATGTTTAGTTCTACCACTTTAAATCTAAATGCTCATTCGACCGTTACATTGCATGTACAAGTTTGATTCCTAAGTACACAATTTTAACTACTCCCTTTCAACTCAGTGGAATTCATTCGGCAGAAGTTGATCGTTCACGATAACTCACTGCAGTTAATGGTAATACCTACTTTCTCTCTTGACTTGCATGATTTCTTTAAGCATCAGTGGACATCAAATTCCTTTTAACTAAGAGACACTGATTTTAAACCAGATAAAAGGACAAGAAGAAATTAAAGCAAGCATTGATGGGAACCTGAAATTGTTATCTGAACAAATATGCAAGTTTACAAGCCAAGAGAAGTTACTGGAAGTATCTTCGGTAGTTTCAACCTTACCACAGATAATAGAGGCCTCTCTGCAAAGTCTACAACGTGAACTCCATAGCAAATTCACCAAGGAAATACAGGCACGTAAGATACGGCAATTAGTAATAATTAAAAGAAAACATGTTATAACTGACAGTTTTTATAAGGGCTAGTCACAGATCTTAATTCAATTACAATGTGAAGATCGTTCGAACTCCTCTTCGCCTTTTTGTACTTGCAGGAAATCTCTTGCAATTTAAAACGCCTCAATCAAAATGATCTGGCACAGTCTACCCTATCTACAAAGGTATTTTATATCTATGACATAATGAATCGTTAACAGATTGGATTTGGATCCACTGCTTTTTCCATAAGAACATGACGTTGTCAAGTTGTTAGGGAGAAAGTCAAAAGTATTTCCATCCACCATTACCGGTGCAGAGCTCCACCAGTCCTGTAGAGAAGTAGTTTGTGCCTTTTTTTCTTATAAAATTAACCTGACACCATCTTGATTTTACGGAAAAGGAGAGGATCCAAATCCTAACAGATTACCTTGTAATTGATTTTGTTAAACAAATAGTTTCATAAAAGAGCTTTGCTACATTGTCTGCAGAGTATAATCAACCAGGTTACCAAATGGGAATGGCCACAACCTCCTGTTAAGTATGTGTAACCCAGAACTTTTCAGTTAATACTAATAGTCTTTCTACTTAATTAGGAAGTAGGAACGTTACATCCATTTTACTACGTTATTTGTCGGTTAATTTCACCGAGTACCATTCAAGAAAATGTTTTGAAGCTTTGCTTACAGGAATATATGACATAGTTTTCACTCCCAAACGTGCGAATTTTATTGATAATTTTATATAATTTTACATATTGGCTGATAAATATCCATGTCTATTTAAGGGCAAAGATATACTCTATATTTTTTTGCTTCGATCTGCTCAGTATATTATTGCTTCTTTTTTCTTTGGGGGATTTGATATATTAATATTGCTTTAAGACTGTTATTTTGGCACTTGTAAGAGCAGTTGTTACTTGTTATGACCAAGATCACAGGTATTTTTCTTGATTTCAGTGAAGCGAAGATTAATTTACGCGATACTGTAGCTTCAAAGGAAGAAATGGGAAGCTGGAAGCCAGTGAAAAAAGCGAGAGTTACCTTCTCAGATAAATTATCTGAGGTGCAGGTGCAGAAGCGAAAAGAGCCATACAGTGAAAAGGTACTTTCAAATCTTTTGTTTCATGCCATTCATGTTGGGAGAAAGTTGGTTGCATTCTCTCTCAAATTAATCATTGTGTTCTCGCTTATTATAGGCGATCATGTGATATGATGACAGTTATATATAAGACGTACTTGATAGTGACATTTGTCACTTTTCATTTTCATGCAAAATAATTCTGCTTACTAATTTGGCAAATCTTAGAGAATAAGCTTTATCAATTTCCATGTATTGTTTTTGAATGGCAGTATGTAAGGGGAGGAAGGGACTGTACAATTGTCATTGATTCTTCTGATGAGGAGACTGCTGGAAGTTGTTCCTGCTTCGTTGAAGAAAACGCAGGAGGTTGGTAAAACTAGAACAGAACCTCCTCTTGCTCTCTAATATCGCCTACATTTAGTCCACTCTTCACAGAAGTAAACATCAGATTGTCCCGCATCGTCATCTTTTATTTGCTCCTAGTTCCAAAATATTTTGGCACTGGAATGCTATAGTCAGTCACGTAGTAGTCAGCAATTCCTTTTGAAAAACATTGCTTAACATTTTCCGCTGTTTAAAAATGTGACAGCAGCAATTAACATTTTCTGCTGTTTAAAAATGTGACAGCAACAATTCAGTATCATATAAATATGCTTAAAATCCTTTACCTATTATCTAGTTATGGAAATCTTTGTGTATGGATTTATCACTTGATGCTTCGTACTTCTGTATAGGCTACATTTTATGGTAACGAATCATCACAGAATGATATGTATCTGTTGGCTGCCTTAAAATTTTTACTGATAAATATGTAACTCTAGTATAAAGTTTAATTTTTTTATAATTGTCTTTATAAATTTTCATGGGGAAGACCTATACGGAAATTTTACTAAGGAAGAAGATGAAGAAGCTCAGCGGATTATCCAAAGAGCAAGGAAGCGCAAGAGAAAGTATTGTAAAGCCGTAGTTATTCATTGAAGGTTCGTTTTCCTAACACTGATTTCCATGCGTCATACTTATTTCTTTCCATCATGGTGTGACTAAATAGTAAGTCCTGTCTGCTAAGTGGAGCTTAAGATTGAGTGGTTTCAATATTTATTTATATATGATAAAAAAAAAAAGAGGCAAACATAAAGCCCTTCCTAGTGCAATTAAGTAACCTATCTGAAGCCATGCAAGTATTTCTCTTGAAACCAGGGTCACAAGAATAACGGCTAATGAGCAAAATTCGTAGTCTTTTATTTTATTTTATTTTGATTGGCCACTCTCTTAGTTGTGCAGGTGTAGCTTCTTTCTCTTCAGGCCTGATGCAAGTAAAATATCTGCGGGTCTCTTTCTTGGGTTTGTTCGCTCATATCAAGTTTGTTTAAAAATTTAGTTTAGCGTATTTCCTGAATTTACAACAAAATGCTGTTTGTTCTTTCTATTTTTATCACAAAGTATTCAAATTTGCCGAATGCATATGTGGCTTATTCAGTCAATTAATATGTAGTAGTTTGTAACACGGAATTATTGACACTGCAATATATAGCGAATAGACATCGTGGTACGGTTCACGATCACGAATGAATAGGTGCGCTGCAGTTAGACACACTCCACCTTTTGTTTTCAGTTAAATTGTAAAAACTGCAAAAATTAAGAAGACCAGAAATCAAACCATCTAAATTCACCCCACTCATTCCTGCTGAGTTTGACGAAATTGATTTGGTGGCATTCATCATTTCCCTAGAATAATGGACTAAGGATTCATATCTTCTATTCCGTTTCCGTATTATCAATTGAAATGCTGTATCATAAAACATGATCGGAAACAGACCAGAGGAAAAAATGATTTGATTCCATGCACGCCAAAACCAATGGTAAGGCAAAGAAATTATTCAGGGCACTTGGCTGATACATGCGTATTCTCCAAATTGAACCTCACATGCTAATACAATGTTTTTGGGGGCGATCGCATCCTAATATGTTAGGCATGCGTTAAATTAGGGCGGTCACGTGAAGGCCACCGAATTGAGCCATGTAATTGGTGAAAATTTGGATGTGCCAGAGGGACTAGCACTAATGGGCAATGGCTCTCCGTTCTTTTTAAAGCCCATCCATGTTTTTTCAATGGCAAATGGGCTATTGAAGCCCTCAAAGCCATCACCAAAATGAACGAGACCTCAAAGCCCATAAATCAAACGTAGCTAATGATCCACATTTTAGAAACTGCTGGACTTTCGACCAAAACCTTTGGACCTCGTCCAATAAAAGAAATTGTGGACGAAACACATGCGTCGTCATGACCAAAAACAAAATGAAACATGTGCGTCCAAATAAAACATGCTGGAAACAGGAAAACCCGCATTATCTGATTTCACCAGAAGAGAGAAAAAAATAAGAAATTGTCACTTTACATTTGCTTTTCATATGAATTACTCTTTTAAACTTTATTGTAATATACATGGCACACATTGAAGGTTTTGAGGATAATTGGCATAATAAAAAAAGTTGAAGGGGATAATCCATAATTTACTAGAGGTAGTAGTGATATTAATAACACAGCTCCACATTACCTTGCAACCCCACCTTGCGGACAATCCATTAAGTAAGATCAACTTAATGCTTTATTTTCTCATTTCCTTAGAAAATTATGCTAGGTTTGGTTTGACTTACATATGAAGCATGAGCTTGACCTAAGCCTGCTCTTTATAGTGGCAAGGTAATGCTGTGGTTGAGCACTTTTATCAAAGTAGGGCACTGGCAATTTCCATGGGGGTCTCGATGTGGGAGAACCGGGGGGGGGGGGGGGGACATTAATCGTGGGTGCCACAGGAGAGGGACCAAGAATACATCTTTGCTGAAAGCTGAATACAGGTATCTGGAACACCATCTGATGTGTTTGTAATTTAAACATATTATTCCGTGGCTTATGAATTATGAATCAATGCTAAAGGAGATTGGGTTTAGTGGAAGGGAATAATCCACCGGGTGTAGCGAATTAGGATTTGAATTTTAGCAGAGAGATCTGCTCACATTTAGGAAGCAATAAAAAACTGAGTTATGAATCAGTGTTAAAATCTACTACCTGTTTGTAAAGCATTTATTTCTTTTCCGAATGTGAAAATATTTCAGAGTTTGCCAATTTTGAAGCTCATATCCAAGTACAGGAAAGAAACTCAGAGTCAGAAAAAACGAGCGAATAAAAAACAAGGGCTCCCGGCTAATTAAGATAAGATAGGAGGTGTTGGTATTGAAATGCGAAAATGAGCATATGCCACCTAAAACAATATGTTCTTCGTGTTAATGTATAATCATTATTATCTTAGAAACTATACAAATAATTATTCGAGAAAGAGAAAATAATTATATAAAAGTCGAGTTTGCTGCAGCAGGCGCCGTTGGGAAAACTGTGATCCCCTTTTTCAATTTATCAATAAAGGTCAACATCACCCTAATGTTTTTATCAGGATTTTCAATGGTCTTCTGTGATTACCAACTCCAATAGGATAATGGACCAATGAAGAATCTCCACATTTTCTACTTTTCTACATCCTAATGAATGATTATTGCTAGAATGTTGTTTAGTGCACAATGTTTTTGTTTATATACTTTATTCCCTCCAGTTTATGACCAGCTATTTTGTCTTATTATGGGAATCGATGACATTGTGCATTTCTAATTTGTCAAATGACAAGATGTGAGGCATATCGCAGTCGGTCTTCAGCGGTGTAGGATTTACATTATGTATTGAAAGGAAACAAGCGAGTTATGATAAAATGTAATATTATATTTAAAATATAAATGTTGTTGACAAAAAATTTTCGATATCTTAGTATACCTGAGGTTTATTTTATCTTTTTCGGTATATTCTAAATTTTATTGTATATAATATGATTATTTCAAAATCTGATTGCTTGCGCTATTGTTTACGAACCACTATTTCAAAAGACAAATTTCCAATTGTTTTAATTGTAGTGTTCAGAATACATTAGCTCATTGATGGAGTGATTTCAAATAAGCAATAGACGTAAATCTAAATTGTGCCATTTGAGTTTTGGTTTAGTGATATTCTAAGTACTTATCAAAGAGTAAGCACACATGTTCCTTTTAACTCTTTTGTTAACGAAGTCCAACTTTCTAAGGCAAAAAGAAAAAAAAAATAAAAAATAAAAAGCCGACCATGATAATGTTGAATCAATACAAGATTTTTCCCCCCTTAAAACCATATATATATATATATATATATATTCTAAATTAAGATATTAACTGATGTAAACTTGTGGATTCAGAAAGTATGTCATTTAATAAATGATGAGAGTATGATTCCACTCCATTTTCCCCTTTTACTAAGATTTCACCGCTTCCAAATTGGTAGTACCTAAACATCATTCTATGTAAAGTGTACTGAATTGGTCTTCGCCTCGCAGTGTAGTGGAACTTTGCTTTTACTTTTCATTCTAGATAGCATATGGATTGAGAACATTTTTGAAGGCATAGCAGGTAGAAAAGAAGGGGCATCCAATGCTTAAAAGACAGTGGTTTGCAGTTAGCCTACCTACTATTGTTAATTAAAAAAAATTAGGGACCGGTTGCATTAGGAGGAATATTATAGAGGAAAAAAATGTTATTTTTGAGGAAAAAATATACTTATATCTATATGTTAAAAGGGCCTCTCTGCAAACTAAATTATCTGAAGCTGTAAAATCCAACTTATATAGGCAGACAATGACGTAGCTTGTGCTAAAATTTTAAGACCCCCAAAAAAAAAAAAAAGCAGAAATTTTAAGAAATTAAATTGAATGTCTAATATACAAATTGATTTATGATGTCATATAATGTCGAATTCATAAATTAATACTTAAAGCAACATTTTTCAAGAAATATAATAAAACAATGGATTTAATAGAATGAGCAATTTACACAGGGATTGTAGTCCTATGTGACTAATTAAAGAACAACAAATTTCAAACTCGCAAAACATTAGGATTAACTAGACTGGAAAAATATTATTGTCTTATAATATTTACATCATATTTAAGAATTTAAGTAACTTTTTTATATATGTATATTTCTGAAATTTTATATTTCGTATTGGAGCAATGACTCTCCGCTGTCCCTATGAAAATCCTCCCCTTCACGAGGTTGACCTCCAACTTCGATTAATACTACAAATATGAGCATCGGATTTTTTTTTTTTCCCTTCGAAAAAGTACAATTATATGCCATCACTGACAACAAGCCACATAATAACATGTTAACCACCAGCTTATATAATATCCTTCGTACCGACACAGCACGAACCAAAGTACACACATACATTGACAATTTTGCAAGATATGAACTTCGTTTTCTTATTAAGATAATTTCAATTTGACTGAATCAACCGTTTCCCAGTCATGCACCCTCACCCACCACCAAGTAATTATAAAGGAAAGAAGAAAAGGCTTAGATTAAGTAGCACCAGAAGCCTATACACAAACACTAATTAATGATTATTTGTTTTCTTAATCCCATGAAAAACTATGCATATAGGGTCATTTTCTGAGGCAGGCACTACTTTTTACCAGAATTCTTGCTTCATATTCAAGAGTTTAGGTGAAATGTACAATGGCTCCATTTCTCTTTTTGGTATTGCATGTAAGATTGAAAAGTTGGTGTGAATGATTGAATTAGGAGCGAGTGCCTGTTTTCAGTTCTTTGTGGTCCTCAATGTCATATATGCATCCACCCCACCAGCCCCACTCACCTTTAATTATATTGTTTGCCTTTGTGGGCAAGCCAGCAGAGAAGTTAAAAGACTATTCCTCAAATCTTTTATACTTAAGTGGAGCAATATTATTTATATATTAAAAGTGGGTATTTTGGATAAATATTATAAAACTAATGTTAATATATTATTATTGTAAAAAAAATTTATATTATTATTCAATTATATATTATATATGTGAAAATTTTTTAGTAGTGGATATAGAGTCGAGTTTTTTTCCTAATGTGACACTATACGTTCATATTAAAATTAAATTCATATTATAAGAGATACAAAATTTTGCCCTCATATATTACTATCAAATGTGACTCTTTTCATACTGTCTAAAAAATGTCTACTTCAATGTACAGATAAAATTGTTCGCTCAAAGCCCTCTACGGCTCTACCTCAAATACATTAAGCAACTTTTTTAGTGGGAGAGAAAGGACTAAAGTCTAATTTTTGAGTATACAAGCATAGGGTATTCCGTCCCTTTCTCTGAGTCATTGTTTTCGTAATATATAAGTTGCACCCAATATGTGCACTCGATGATAAATTAGATATAGAATTAGATTCCATGCCCTGTGGTCCCGAAGAGGGTGACCCCTGAGGCCTTTTGTGATCACTGAAAACAAAAACAGTATCGATGACTCCAATAGATTCCCAGAACTCTGATACAACTGCTGCATGTAAGAACAAAATATATATGACACGTAATTGATTGCTTCTTGGAATTATAATTATCCAATCCAATTTTATTTATGACTAACAACCGCGAGTGTATATATCACACGAAGTACAACTACGAAAGAAAAGTAACCGCACGCCTTCTTTTATTATAAACTTCATTGTTATAATGTAAACCATATGCCTAATAGACATTAATTGAAGTGGCAATACCAGCAATGTGTGACATGGTGCAGTGGGGCATGCCTTACCCTTTGTCTCACGGGGGCATGAATTGGACAATAAATCACCGTCGGAGTTTGGGGAGGGAAAAGGGATGTGGGCCCAACTGAACTATTTCTAGGCCCAACTGCGCCTCACATGCTGCATTGACAAGGCATTCGTATCCTAGACCCACAAAAAAAAAAAAAAACAAAAAAGGCATTTGTATCCAAGTTGACCTGCGTGCTTAATGCCTATAAAAACCTGTCCCACTTTGTGTTTCAGAGATGCTTCGCCAACAGAAGCAGTATTGTTTTTGTGTAGATGGAAAGTAGGAGATGAAGTCATGTTTGATTTAAAAAAAAAAAATATATATATATATATATATATATTATTTTTTTGTTTTCAGTATTAATTATAAAATTGCTATTTTATTCACCTTTTATTTTGTAAAAGAAATAGTATAAAAAAAGCAAGGAACCAATGATCAACTACTAATCTCTAAGTAATTTTTTTTTGTTAAACTATGTATTTAATTTGAACTAAATTATGACATTTGACAGTTTAAGCATCCCTTAATTATGAGTCAGAGAACAGAATGAATTTATAAATATTTCTGCTTGCCTTCAAATCTAATATATTATATTTTATAATGTTATGGATTATGATTAGCCAACTCGTGCTTTTGTTTGAAAAAAAATAACAGATCATATAAAACACATAATAGTAATATATTGATGCAGTTATGTGTTCATTATAAATATTATATGTGCTTTTTTATTCTAGTTTCAATACTCAACTTATTCTCTCCCTTGCTTCTCAAATTGAAAAGTTGAATTATCATTAATTTGATGAATAAATATTGATCAATGATCAAGCATGAGTCAAACTTCAGGTTAATTCAGTAATTGATGCTAGCTGCACCTGGGAAAAGTACAGTGTTTTTGTGAGTAAATGCATGCCTGGAGACAAGCATGCGATATGAACATGAGATATGAACCAAAACATCGGTATGGACATGATGCCTACTTTTTCTTTCTTTCTTTTTCTTCAATATTTTCCTTTTAAATTTTGTGTTTGACGATTCAATATTATGAAAGTAGCAATGAAATTCACATCCAGTAAACAAAGTAATTTCAACGTTAAGTTGAGTGATTTATTCTTTCATTCTCATGTTTTTAAATTTATTTATCATAAAGATTGTTTATCATAAAAAGATACATAAAATTATTTTATGTTTGTGAAAAATGAAATAATTAATTCTAAAATAATGCCACATCCAAAAAGTTTGTTAATGTTGTGTGCTCAAACGATAATTATGTCTTTATTCAGTATAAGATATATTTTTTTAAAGAAAAGAAAAAGTAATACGCGTTTATGATGTAACTCAATTAAAATTTTAATTATTTAAATAATAAATAACATTCAATTCAACATTAATAGATTATCTGTTGTCTTAATACGAATAAAGGTAGATATAGCATTCAACTACAACACATTCATGAAATAACGATTTAATTAACAAATTAGTCTAATAATATTCTCAGAATTACTGTGTCTAATTTTTTATAATAGGAAAGATGCTTGTGTAATAAGCTCAAACTATATACAAGTACTTTACTCTATTAAACTTTACTTTTAATGCTTTGTCATGATGAGATGCAGGATTCAAATTTCAAAACTTCACCATTATTACCATCAAAATGTGAAGACGAAAGTTATAGGGTAAACAAACAATATGCTAAAGTGGCTGTCAATTAAACCTCAATTACGCCTTTTTCCCCACTTTCCGTCTATATTTTAAATTATGAAACAAAGTGATTGAAAATATCTTCCTTCCAGTGAATGAAGTAGATTTTATCTCGACTAAAAGAATTCAATTTTGGTAGATAAGGATAAATTAACGAGGGTTGGATTTATTAATAAGAGTTAAGTTTATCGTATATGGTGAATTATGGTTTGAATATCAATTAAGAGAGGGATTTATATTTAATATTTAAAGATGTTTTTGAAAAATAAAAACAATATAAGTATATCTACAATTGATAAAATGGATCAAACCTTCAAAAATATTTATATTATTAAAGGAATTTATTTTTAACAAAAATCATATAAAAATAATTGTAATAAATATATAAAAATGATATATAATTAATTAATATTATAAAAAATTAAAGATATATCAAAATTAATTTTTTTGTGCATAGTTAAAAAATTAATATTTTTGGTGTTTACAATTATGAAATTTGTTTTTTATTTTAAAAAATTACCGATAACCATGATATTGGCATCATTGCACGTTCTGGTTTTGGGTGTGGATATGATTTGACGTTCCCCTTTTCCTATGGAACCATTCAATTTTTAAAGGGCGTTTTTTTTTTTTTTTTTTTGGTGCATTAGGCCATTTTTTATTTTACTCTTTCTTTTTTGCAAATTACCCATTACACGCGAGTTTCACTTCATGATCTTATGGTAAAATCTCAGTATCTCGATTATCTTGTAACGTATAAAGCATTAAAGCACATAGTTTCTGTTAAAAGTGGACTGCACGTCAATCCTATTCACTTTCTCTCTCCTCTTCATGGGCGACTTCTTTTAGAGAGAGAAAGTCAGCACAGGAGAGGAGCTAGGGGTTACGTATGGAGGCAAACTTCGTAATTTGTATGTGCATTTCTGTAGATGACTTCGATGACAAAAAACAGCATCAGCATAGAAGAGAAAAATGGTGGCACCCCATAAATAGAAAATTGTAATTCTTATATAACAAAGAAAAAGAAATAATTTATATCATTTATAATTTAATATATTATTAATATAATATATTTTATATGAGTTTTTTTTTTTGTTAATGATATGAATTTAATTCTAATGTACTGATATTTAATCAAAATTTTATATTTATATGACCTTTCAAATAATGAGTAATTAGGTTAAATATCTTTGCTGATATAATAATATATGATTGAATATTTATATAAAATATTACCATATTAACATTATATATAAATTAAATCTATTTTCTATTATCAACTAATTTTGCATTATTATGAGATTCGAATCCTGTCCATGACAAGGGAGGACGTGCTTCGCTATCACTAAGTTATGCAATCTATTATATTATAATATGCCAATAATAATATATGCTGTACATCTATTTGAATTATATCATATTTTTTATATATTTATTTAATTAAATTTGATTCAATTGATTTAACCAATGACCAACTGGTTCAGTGACCCAATTCCTTAACTAGGTCAATCACTACCCGAGTTTAATAACTATAGTATGAAGTTAGAATAGTTTTTAACATGATAATACATAATTAAATAATTTTTTTTGTTTTTTGTATATATTTTGTATTAGAAGCAACCTTATTCAAAGTATTATCAAGTTTTAAATGTGAGCATCTCTCATAATTGAAATTCGAGTCATAATTTACCATACGTAAGAGATTAATCTCTTGTGCTAAATTATATTAATAATATATTAAAATTAAATTATATTTTAAAATATAATAAAAGTAGAAAAGAACAACTCATAAAACAGATATTACACAAAACATTATCTTTTTTTTACTTCAATAAAATTTAAAAATTTTCTCTAAAAAAGCATGCATATTTTTCCACACAACAATGCAATACAAAACCTCTGCGTGTGTATGGACCTACCTAGCTACACTATGCTGCCCCAACTGTCACGTATTCCTATCTTCCTCTGCCACCCAACAACAACTTCATCGTAAAAGCTCTGTCCCCTTTCACTTTCCCTACAATCCTAACCTTGTCTTCAACACCATTTCTCTCTCTCTCTCTCTCTCTCCTACTTTTTCTCAGTCTTTAATGGCTGCCCGTATCAAAATTCCGCTTTAAAACAATCGTGGGTCGGTGCAAGTTAGCATTTTTCTTCTCTTTTTGGCTGTCAAAAAGATACCCTATAACAAAAGTCTTCTTTATTTTGGTGTGTTTCTTTTTTTTTTTTTTTTGGGTAAAACTTGCTCCAATTTTCAATCCCCCAAAAACAGTTTTCTGTGAGAATTTATGTTTCTTAAGGCATCTTTTCCATCTGGGCATTGGTGAAATCGGGCTATAGTTGTGGCGTACTGGTGTTTGAACTCTTCCATGATGATACATTGGTGCTAATTGAAGAAGATAAATTATGAGCCATTTATAGCATCCATCAACTCAGTTCTGCAAAAATTATGGAGTTTTGTTGGGATTGATGATTGTGGAAATTGGATTTGACACTGTTGGGGCCAAGCTTTTGTGTGTCAGAAGCTTTTTTTTTTTAATGTGATTATTAAACTTTTTCATCAAGTTTGATAATTCACCTTCCTTTTTATTTTATTGGAAGAAAGGGGAAATCACTGAGCTGTGTATCTGTGGCTAGTTACATCAGTTGGCCTTTGATGTGCATGAAGAAAGAAGGCATTGATACTTTCCCCTCCAAAGGAAGCTATGTTGTCCCCAGTGAGCTTCACTCATTTGGGAAACTTGAGGGGCTGAAAAATTGGAATTCCCAGATGCTCTATAAGTGGACTTGTCAAGCTGCATCATTTCCTTTTGCACCTTCAGCATAGGAGGTACTTAGTTCAATCAATCTCATTTTCCTATTAATTTTCAGTTCTCCTTACATGTGTTAAATCGGTAACCACTTAATTGAGTTGCACCTGCATCTTCTTCCATTTTTAATGGAAACCTTAATTTTTGTGCCTGATTTTAAAACCTGACATCATGTCAACTGGTTCTCTCCATGAGTTTTTTTAAGAAATCTGTTACCATAAAGAGACTAATTTGGTCTGGCATATGTTTAGTACATCATTTCCCTCTTGTTGTTAAGGTGTTGTCCATGATCTATGCCTCTGGGGGGATTACAGGGTGTGATAATGTGTGTGTGTTTATGGATTCCAAGTGCGTTGATTCACTTCATGATTTTGTCCATCAATCAGGTTGTGCTAGATCATACCTGTGAGGAGTATTGTATGAAAATAAACAAGATAAAGCCAAGCTTCCCTTAGCATCCTAAGGGAAGGGAGAAGTGGAAAGAAGAAAGTCAATTGTGCCAATCATCATGGCAAAGAGGCCCCAAAGATTCCCAGTGCAGTATGAAAAAGATCAATCAGGTTGTATGTGGGGCTTTATTAGTATGTTTGATTTTCGCCACGGTCGCTCTCCTCGTAAGATGATTGCAGATGCAAAGCATGGCAGCAAGCATGCTGTTGGTAAGATCCATGTTAACATCTAAATTTGTACTTCCAAAATTGGCAACTTTGCTCATGTGCTTGATCAATATATCCACCAAGAGTATATGTATGTGTGTGTGTGTGTGTGTGTGTGTGTGTGAGACAAAAGTTGTATGTACTGTTGTGCTATTTCACATATCTTTTCTGGGGTCACATTCAGTTTTAGAAACAATTGTGCAGTGAGTGATGCCTGCAATTTTATTTTTTTCATCAGGTGCTGTACTTACCAAGAACAAGTTTGAGACATTAAGCAATTTAGATGAAGAATATGAAGGCAATTTCGTAAGTCTGTCCATCCATATGCTTATGCAAACCTTGAAGTCTTTTGTTTTTTCACTTTTTCTTCTCTTTAACCCAAAAATTTGAAGTTTGAAGCTTATATGAAAGTTGACAAAAGTAACATTAAGTTATAGGCCAACAGTATGTCTATTTATTTCTTGATGTTGCTTTATCATGTATGTTTCAGGAAAGAGGAGAGAGTAAGAGACTGACAGAGATGACTGATACTGATAAGCCTAGTATGAAGAAGCTCATAGAAGAAGAGATGTTCATTGATCAGGATGCAGTGAAGGATCTAGGTAATGCTGAAGTAGAATCGAAGAAGTCTAGATTAGGGTGTGAAGATCCCCCAATGACAGATTCTAAAAGAGGAAAGAAATCTCGCAAGAAAAGCCATGATATGGAGACCCATGATTCGAATTTGAATGCAACCTTGAAATCTGAATTCTCACATAATCAGCATTCAGGGCAACAGTCAAAAGATAATCTTGATTTGGACAAGATAATGGAAGACTTTTCTCAGATTAAGAGTGCTTGTTCCATGATGCATGACAATGATGATGAAGTTAATGCTCAATCAAACCAAAAGCATGGTGTTTCTGAAAACCTTGCGAGGGATGCGGTCCATGAATTTGTGAATCAAACGATACTGAATGGGAAAGATCTGGCAGATGATGGAAAATTCCTTTGCTCAAATGAACTCATGGAAGCACTTCAGGTTATAAGCTCAGATAAGGAATTGTTTCTTAGACTTCTACAAGACTCAGATTCATTTTTATTGAAACATGTTCAGGAGTTGGGGAATGCTCAGGGGCCAAATGACAAAGAAGACAGCTCAGTTATTGGCTCCAAATTCTCTGAACAACAAGACCTTGGCAATCTGAAACAATCAAAGGAGATTGTCAACCGTAAGCATCGTTACTTTTTCAGGAAAAAGGCAAAGTCTCAATCAAAAGGTCCAACAAATGAAAATGGGGAAACACAGTTTACAAATAGAATTGTCATTCTGAAGCCTGCACTAACAAGCTCACGAAATTCTGAAAGTGAAGACAACCTTACCTCATTGCTAGATTCTCATGATGTTGCCCATTATAAAGGTCCATCTGCGAGAGTTAGTTCACATTTTTCTCTGACGGAAATAAAAAAGAAATTAAGACATGCCATGGGAAAGGAGAGACATGAAAACCCTGAAGGGATCTCGAGAAAGCTCCCTGCTGAATGTCAAAATAAGGGGCCCGGAGGCAAAGCCATTGGTAAAGATAATGTTGAAATGAGATCTCCAAATAAAGACCATTTCTTCATTGAAAAAATTGCAAGACCTATGTTTGATGTTATGAAAGGAAACAAGACTGGTGCATCGAAAGACTCCAAATCTATTGTGGAACATGAAAATGGCGGTTCCAAACAAAGGGTTGCTAACTTATATATTGAGGCTAAGAAACATCTGTGTGAGATGCTAGACAGTGGAGATGAGAACACAAACATTTCGAGCAGGCAGAGTCCCAAAACCCTTGGGCGGATACTATCTCTTCCTGAATACAATTTTTCTCCCCTTGGCAGTCCTGGAAAGGATTTGGAGCATCATTTTGTGACTGCACAGACAAGATTTTCTGCATCAGATAAAACTTGGGAGGTTAATGAGGATAATTTGTCTCCCAAACAAGCAACCTTCACTGGTCATCTGGATCAGGCAACAAGCAATTCAGAGAACCAGTCAAGCATTTGTGATGAAATCTCTAATAATAAATCACAAGAAATTAATTCACAGCCGAATTTCGCTCATGATCATGGTCATGTTGATACAGAAGACGCCTGTTCTCCTGTTAGTGATGAGATAGTTACCGAAGGTATCATGTTCAAAGTATATAATTTGAGTGATACATGCTATGAAAAACTTTGTTGTGTGTGTGTATATTCTTTCACTTATCCTTCCTTAATTTTTGTGCAGTTAATGTAGAATCTGCAAAAGAGAGAAATTCTTTGGAATCATCCCCAGTTCCAATAGGCTTCATTGCGGAAAAGGACCAATATCATGATATCTCAGAAATTTCCAAGGCAAGGGGATCTTCATGTTTGGATCAGGTTATGTCTCTTACGGCATTATGTTTTTAAGTAAATCAATGATTTTAGCTATAAATTGACTATATTGCCAGAATATAATCAAATTGAGTTATATAAAGGATTCCTTAAGATTTATTTGAAAGTCCATGTATCTGTAAGATTTTATCTAACCTATTATTTGGGTTTTTTACAGGATGTAACAGAAGAAATCCAACCATCATCTCCACCATTATCCCCTTCTTACTCTTCCATTTCCATTACTAAGAAAATTGAAGAGCTAGAGAGTGGTACAGATGTATCAGGGCGACCAAGTCCTGTGTCTGTTCTTGATACAATATTCTTAGATGAGGACTTAAATCCAGGGTACTCCAGATGTCAAGCTGGTAAGCTTTCCTGCGCTGCCCTGAGGGGCCTCTCTAGCTTTGTTCTTGAAAGTTAAAACCATATTTTCAAAAATAAAATCTGGTGTAACAACTTGTTTCCAAAAGTTCTGCTGTGTCTAAACTGCAAACTGAAAAGGTTGAAATTGAAATAGCATGATGGTAGCTGCAGTTCTCTGAATCATACTTTATCCTGAAATTGACCTAGAAATAGTTTTCGCATGTTTAGTTTCATATTCTTGTCCCTTTTTCAGATAAACAAATGTTGTAACTGCTTTTGAGAGGCCAACTAACTTATTATATTTGGTAGCATATCTTTTTTATTTATCATATTAATTTTAATCTGGCAACACGTTCATTCATGATTTTCAGTTAAATTGCCAGTACGACCACTACAAATGCAATTTGAAGAACATGACTCTTCACCTGCGGATCAATTTGATAGAGGAAAATATTGTCTTGAAGAAAATGAGTTGATATATGACTATGTTAAAGCTGTTTTGCAAGCCTCTGGCTTGAATAGAGATCAATTGTTGATGAAATGCCTTTCATCAGACACGATACTAGATCCTTCCTTGTTTGATCTGGTCGAGTTCTTCTCAAACCCGCTTTGCCATGATGAGAGGCTCCTATTTGACTGTATCAATGAGGTTCTCATGGAGGTTTGTTGGTATTACTTTGGAGTTTCACCTTGGGTATCATTTGTAAATCCTAGCATAAGGCCAACTCCAAGTATGAAAAAGGTTATTCTCAAAGTCTTTGAAGGAGTGTGCTGGCATATCCTTCCCTTACCCCCACCACGTACTTTGGAGCAAATCGTTAGAAAAGACATGGCAAGAAGTGAAACATGGATGGACCTTCGACCTGATGCCGAAATAGCTGGCTTCGAAATGGGCGAGGCCATTCTCGAAGAACTGATGGAAGATACAATATTGAGCTTTGTAAGTGATAGCCCAGAAAGTAAATGTTCTCTACTACAACTTGAATTGAAAGACCATAAGAGCAGCATCAACTTGTAGGAGACAAGTTATTGATTTTTGCTCATACAGCCTGTTAAATACATTCCTTTGTCTGAGGTGGAGGGAAATAAAGATATATATATATCATGCGGGGGAATGGAAACTGATCAGGAAGAACACTGGAGAATTATAGACTTACCTTAAAGCATCCTTGAACCTTGGTACTATTTCTTCTGGCCATACCTGACTGTTCTAATATCAGATAGGTACTCAAATAAGGGGCTGCAAGCCACAAGAAGTAAATAGGAAGCCAAGTTGCAATTGCTTCTTGAGAAAGTACAAAACTAGGCTTGTTTACAATGACACAGAAAAACAACAGTTTTATTCAGTGTGTGACTCACTTCACTCAGTGAGGGCCAAAGGTGTTTGTAGATTTTTGTAGAGTTTGATTTTGCTGATCACATTAGTTGGCTTGTTGTAACTTTGTTTGATATCACCCTTACTTCTTTTGTATATTTGCTGTTTGGTTAACCTGTTGTAATTTACACAGTTTGGAAATAAATGAAGTGTGAGCTTAGCTTGGTGTAATTTTGAAGGAAGGACCAAGCAGATATATGAATAATACGTGTCGATATTAAGGAAATTATACGCTGTCGCTGTGAATTATTGTTCTTGCTTTTTTCTCCGTTGATAACTTACTTTTCTAAACGGGACATAATGCAATTATCAATTAATAGAATTAGCTTGAATATTTCATTGCTATTTCACCGAATTTCACTTATTATAAGTGTAAACTAAAAAATTACATGTATCATTTTATAAATTAATGTGTTTAGATGATATGACTAAGAATGGTTTTATACCACCAAGGGTTGGGAGCAGTAATAAGCGAAATTAACTCCAAAGAAAATACCCAAAAGAACATGAGCCTCTTATTCACGACAGTGTTTGAGAGTAAAAATACAATTGGAAAAGAAATAAGAATGCTGCTATAACGTTTTACATATTTTAGGAGTATACATGTCTCACACGTTTGAAGATTTTTTTTTTTTTTGGCGGTGGTGGGTGGGTGTAGAAGAAATTGTTTAAAAAATTACAGATTGAAACCTGAAACTTGCCTACAGTGTAGAATGATGTAATTATATATGTTCCAAATATACACTCATGATGAAATCAGCTCTCTTCTCACCACCTCAAATTTTAAACGCCACCAAGTTTAATATCACATCATAGACAAGAAAACTGGAGGCATACAAGAAAGCAGCAGTGTCCCCCAGAAAGAGGCAACCAATTCTCTACTGCATTCATTATCAGTTACACAGAATATATATGCTAGCAAGCTAAACAAAACAAATATATACCAGAATACATACCATTTCCCTCTGAAAATTGTTACTTTTCTTCTTGTTACAATGAAGGTCCTTAAGACCTGAAGTAGGAAACACAGTCAAAATGTCATCTATGGCAAGTTAGCTGCCACTAGGGTACTTCTAGCCATTGTCTTCAAGTGCATAACTACATTCCATTAAATGCCTGATGACCTTTTTTTTTTCTTTTCAGAAGATGTGTTACATTTGGTTGAAGCCATTATGCCAGCAAGGCAAGAGCAAAATATATGATAACTAACAGCACAGAAGCAACTCAAATTAGTAGATGCCATCACTTCTGCTTCTTATTCGACAATGTCGAAGGAACTGGTGCTGCCTTCCTCTTGGCAAATGCACTAGTTCTGCTTTCCAAGTCTTCATCGTCTTCTTCATCATATAAAACACTGCTTGCAACTGTGGAAGACTCTTCAGCAATTTTGGCCGTTCTTCTTTTTTCAGCTTCCAATTTGGCATACAATTTTCTATCAACAGGGTCATCCGAGGGCCCGACTTTGGATTTCCGTGAAACTTTTGCACCTAGTCCAAGCCTACATAGATGTGTGATGGTGCAACATGTCATAAACAATAGTTATCATGCCAGACAATTGAGTAAAGCATATATTTTGTAGAACTCAAAATGGTGAACAATTTAATGGTGCTGGTTATACTGACCTATCAGGTCGACCCTCTATATCAGCATTTGTTGTTTCATCATCATAAGCAGCTTTACTCATATTATTTACCCATACCTCAGCCTGCCAATCAGAATATTAACAAGTATATAAATATAAAGGATTACATCCTTCAGAAAGATTGAAATCACTTCCTAGAATAAGATCCAGTCTTTAAACTCTTTTTTTTTTTTTTTTTTTTTCAGTTACTATGCAAATATCAACATATACAAACTACAATGTTACTCCAAACTCATGACAAGCTTAGCAAACAGATTTAACAAAACATTCATTACTGTAATGTAATACTATATATATGAATGCACATAAAAAAAAGGCAACCCAGTGCACGAGGCTCCCACTTGGTGGGGTCTAGAGACAGCAAATGTAAGCAACCTTAACCTCACAAATGGAGAGGTTGTTTTTAGGATTTCAACCCCTGACCTCCAATTCACAAAGCAGTAACCTTACCCTTGTGAGGCTCGCCCTCTATGTGAATGGGCAACAATCCCACAGAAAATAATTCACTGCCCACTTGACAAGCACAAAAAGAAAAACTATATTCTCCATTCACAGCAAGATAGGCCATTACCAATTTCAATGCCTTGTCCAACTTAACAATTTGGGGAGTGCCCACTGTCTTTGGTGTTTCCTTAATCTTTGGTGTTTCCGTAACACTCATTTCAAGCCCTTTGTGCCCTGATAAAGTGAAGAGAACAATTAATAATTTAATATCCATTTCAAGGTTTCGAAATCCAACCAAGGTCCATCAACAATTCTGCACCTATCTTTATATTCTAAATATCTGACAAAATATCATGTGCGAAAAATATACTCATCAGCCCTCTATTGTCCTAGTCTAAAATATGTTCCCTAGTTTAACCAGGTATTAATTTTGGTAATCCCTGGAGCCAAGAGAAATTTGGACCTGGTTTGGATGAGCTTTTGGTAAAAGGGAGGGGGAAAAAAGGGTGAGCTTTTTCTAAAACATTTTCCACATAATTAAAAATTGTTTTGTTTGAATGTAATACTTCCTTTTTTATGTTTGAACAGCCTCTACATATTGTAAAAACGTTTTTTTTTTCTTCTTAACTACAAAATTCAAACTAGAAAAAAAATGTGCATCTTTCTACATAAACAAAAAAAAAGCTCATCCAAACACACCAAAACATAACAACAGTTTACAGTTCTTTAATCAAAAAATAGCAAATCCAAAAGAAAACTTAGTCATTGGTATGCCAAGCCAAGCGCCAGATTCCAATTCATTGACTTGAAGGAGAGTTATCACAAATTTTGTAATTCCAGTAACAAGGGTTCAATTTTACGGGCAATAACCATTCAGCTACTTATGTTGCACAGGTACTGGATACAGAGTAAGAAAATTTTGCTAAAAGTAAGGTGAAGGTACATCACATGTACATGTAAAAATTTCACGTGGTAAAATATATAACATGACAAAAGAGAAGAACACATAAACTTCAACATAAAATAAACTTAAATTATTCAACCCACAATGTATCAAAATTAAATTTTTTTTATTTTTTATTTTTAATTCTAATCCAATGCAACCCCTCAACTTTCCGGGAAAAATAAGTTAAAAAAAAAAAAAAAGGATTTTTCATCTCTTCTACAAATCCTCTCCCTTGTTCCTCCACTTCCCAACCATCCAAAAAAAAAAAGCAATAATGGCATTTCTAGAACCAGCTCAGCAAGCAATTCTCACCAAGAAAGAATCAAAAAACAAAAAAATTATTAAAAAAAAGTGTTTTTTTATTTTTTTTTCCCCCTTTTCCTCAGCATGACTCAAAGTGACAACATGCATCAACACACAAACCTCCTCCAGCTGAAACCATGTTACTGAGAACTGAGATAAGACATTGCAGGTGCAAATTTAAGGAGTAAAAACAAAAGGGGGTTGTTGAGTACAAAGGTTCATGAGATTATGCTCCATCAATTCAATAATCTCAGGAGGCCAATAACGGTTTATTTATAAAATTTTCTTAGCACAACCAAAAAAAGGGGGGGTGGGGCCAAACGATGAATTCAATCTCTATCAGATCTTCACAAAATTCACCACCCATTACATCAATTCATTTGGCAAAAAGAGAAACAACAACAACAAGAAGGGATCGTATAAGAGAGAGAGAGAGAGAGAGAGAGAAAGAGGCCAATACTTTCGCAGGGATGCTGGCTGCCGCGTTAGAGCCGCCGGATGCCGTCACCGGTGTTTGGTGGAGAAGTGCTGCTGCGGCTAAATGTTGGGTGTAAGTGGAAAATGAATGAGAAAGAGAAGACAGAGATTGGAGCGAAGGGGACGTAGCTACCATACTTTTTTAATTGTAAACCAGTTGCAGTACCCTTGCAAAAAAGTGAAAAAAACAAATAAAATATATTAAGATATAATTTTTCAAAAAATTTATTATCTAATATACATTAATTATTATATAAATTTAACCAAAAGATGTATTATAATAAAAGTAATGCATGAAGAGGAAAAATAAAATTATATTTAAATAATATTATTGATTAGTTTTAATTTAATAATAAATATTACACATAAAATATTTGATAATTCATTATAATTATTTTAAATATAATTAATGTATTTAATTAAATATTATTTATTGTTAATATTGTTTTTTATTTAATGAAAATTTACATTAAATGTTATTCATTGAAAATATTTATTTATTATTAAATATTATTTATTAAAAAATATTTTGTATAATTTATTTATTTATTGGTTTAATAATTATTTTATTGGAATAAAAAAAATTAAAGAGCAAAGAGACTTTACTCCCACTTGGCACAATGTATAATGCCTAATTACATAAATAAATACAATATATTATAATTTTATTAATTATTTGGTATGATAAATATGTTGCAATAGCTTACTCATTAAAGCCTCCTTATCTATCAAAATAACATATACCTCAATCAAACTTTAGCATAGGGATTGGACCTCATTGAAATTTGATCTACAGGGACTTTTTCTTTCATCTTTATTTCTTGCTCATATTTTTATATTTATGTAATAAAAATAATTTTAAGAGATATATATATATATATATGTATATAAATTTATTTTTAATATAAATTATACTTATATAATAAAATCAAAATCAATGTAAGATCGGTCGAGGTAATAGGTACCTCGGCTCCTTAACTAGATATCTCATGTTCGAGCACTAAGAATGAATAAATTTTTTATTAGGAGACCCCTATCCCTTTTAGAGACTTTAGCCAAGTTGGACTAGATTAGTCGAGCTCTTAATAACAAGGTTCGAATATCGGTAATTTTAACAAGACAAAAAAATAAAAAATTAGTATAATAATTATAATTAACATAATAAATATTTAAAGAATCATATTTATTTTTAATTTATAATTAAATAATTAATAAGAATTACTATTTTATAATAAATTTCTTTTTTAATATTTATAGAAGGCACAGAAAATATCAAAAATAAAAGAGTGAGTATTATATATTTTTAATGTTTTATTAAAGTAAAAATGCTTATTAAAAATATATAAATAAATATTATTTAATATAAATAATAATAAAATATAATAAAAACAAGGTATCTTCAAAATATTTATACTTAAAAGTAAAAATTATCTGAATAATAATATTTATTTGTTAATTTATATTTAATAAAAATTACTATTTTATTATATTTTTATTTTTATTAGATATATGTTTTTATTATAATCATTTATTATAGTGAAAGGATAATATTATTTATGTTATTAAATATTTTGTATAATAACATATCAAATATTGCATAATATTAAAATTTTATCAAGTCTTATATTATCAAATCATATATGATCTAGTATTATACAATTAAGAGATATATTAATGGTGCCAAACAGGCCCTAAAGACCCATTTGGTATGCATGCTAATATAATATCTCATTGTACAAACATAATTCTATAAGGCCTAATAATATATAACTTGACAAAATTTTAATATTATGTAATATTTGGTGTAATATTGTATAAAATACTTTGTAATATAAGATAGTAATATTATTCTTTTATTATCACATATAATAATTTTAATCACAAGAAAATAAAACAAAATATGAACTTATGATAGAATAGCAATTTTATTATATATTATATATTATATATTTGAAATTTAAAAATCAATAACATTCATTAAATATTTAACATTTTTTGCTTATAAATTTAAAATGCAATTATTCTTGTTTATTTAAAATATATATTACTAATAAAATGTTTGATTATTTTAAATTCCAATTATTTTATTTTTTAATAAATATTTTTGTTTTCATAAAATATGAAATATAAAAAAAAAAGAAATATAATTTTTGTTTTTTATTTTTAACAAATATTTCCTATTTTTATTAACATAAAATATGAAATATATCTAATGTGTCAATATTCAATAATCAAACAAAAAACAATATTCAACAAAAGGAAAAAGAAAAGACAATAATAATATTAACTTATTTGTTATTTTTGGGCAGGAAAAGTACTGTTTGGAATATTTTTAGAAATTTAAGAATAAATAACATTCATTAAATATTTAACATTTTCTGCTTATAATTTAAAATGTAATTATTTAAAATATATATCACTAATAAAATATTTAATTATTTTTAATTATAATTATTTTAATAAATATTTTTATTTGCATAAAATCTGAAATATATAAAAAGAAGAAATTTTATTTTTTAACTAAATATTTCATACTTTTATTTGCATAAAATATGAAATATATCTTGTATGTCAATACTTAATAATTAAACAAAGAATACATATTTAATGAAAAGATAATAATAATAATAATAACTGAATTGATAGTTTTGGATGGAAAAAGTACTGTTTGGAATATTTAAAAATTTTATATATAGAATAGAATAGATCATAATTATAATAATTATAATTATAAATTTATTTGGATCTATTATTCTTAATTTGATTAATAATTATGTATCAAAAAATAATTAATAATTAATTCAATTTGTGAAATTTTTATTATTGATTTCATTTTCTAATTTTTATATAGTTATTAAATATTATAAGTTTTATAACTAAATTATTTAGTATAATAATTTCTTAAATAATAGAACAGTAAAAATTTTAAAAAATAATAAATAGAAACAAATAATAGTAAAAATAATTATTAAACCATAATCTACATCACACATACTAGTATTTTAGTATCTAAGGCTTATTAAACCACTAACATTTTATTGTTTTTGTATACATATGAATAAAACAAAAGAAAATTGACTTTAAATAAAACATGCTCCACTAATAAGTGCATAAGTCAACTAGCAAGGGGTTGTCCTACTTTAACTAGAGCAAATCCTAAGTATGCTAAAATTTAGAAGGAAGAGTTTTGATTGTCTATAAAGATCTTATCTGACTTGAGCATAATTGTCTCTTATAGAAAGATATTTTTGTAATTTCAATAAAAGAAAAATAAAAAGAAAAACTCCTTTACATTCAGCCAAAAATAGAGGAGTTAGGCTTGTTAGGGGACAATCCAGTACATCCTCAACATTCTTATATCAAAAATGATATTTATATATATGGTTTCTCGGCCTCCATACCGACGCACTCCCATCCACCATTAGATAGATTGTGGATATCACTTGATTTGAGTTCCACACTCCATCCAATGGTGGATAGAAGTGCGTCAACGTAGAGACCGAGAAATTATACGTGCAAATATCATAACTCTTCTTATATCTTGAAGAGTACTGCCAAACTTATGCGACTGCTATTATAATCAATATTATTATTTGTTGGGGCACAAAGCATTCAAAACTTTTATTTTGGTGGGAACAAAATTTTTTTAATTTCTTAATTAGCATTCTTAAGGCATTAGTTAAATAAATTGCTATTTTAATAATATTGTATTGTGTTTTTGAACAAAACTCAAAACCTTTCAATAGTGAGAATCTTACACGTTATCATTTTTGTAGTTCATTGTTGCCAATTGATCATGATTTTTTGTTGTAGTATGCTTGATATCATGGGTTAAGTTTTAGGCTATGTTTAAATGTTTGGATAACACCTCATCCACGTCTCTCATATTTTATAGTAATTTTAAATTAGTTTCAAAATTTTGTTTTGCTTCTATTTATGTCCCTAACATTTTTAAAATATTTCAATCTTGTTTTTTAAGCATGCAAATTATAAACAAAAAAAAAATTGATATAAAGGTCGGGTTAAAATATTAGCAATGATGTGTTCATTATCTATCTGAATAAGATAATATTGTTTATCATCATTTCTTTTTATATTTTTGTAGAATATAAAAGTTTTCCTTTTTAATTTAAATATTCTCAATGCTTAATTAATTTTTCTTTATTAAAACCCATATTTGAAGTTTTTTTTTTTTTAAATTGAAGGCAAACAATCTCTATTAATGGCATTTGAATATCATTAATATCAAAATTTAACTTTAATATCAGTGTTTTTAGTCTACAATTTAGATGTTATCTATCAAAAGAGTAAGATTTAAACCTTTTGAAAATATTAGAGACGTAAATTAAAAAAAAAAAACTTTTGGGATTAAGTTGCATTCACTATAAAATGTGATAGTCATAAATGAAACTTTACTCTTAAAAGTTTTATGGATGATGGAAGGGGATGACTCATAATAGAAAAGGAAAGAAAAGCAAGAGATAAAGTGAAATAGATCATATCATTCTCATGTTGGAATGTTCAACAAGTTTAATGAGAACAAAAAAGTTATATACCTTAGTCTCTCCTTAAATCCCAGTCTGGAAAGGACAACTAATAGAAACTTTAAATGGCAAGCAAAAGACAAGATATGCCTACATTACCATTCCATTATTTCTACTGGATCATTTAAAATCATTTTCAAACATGCTTTTAACAAAATAAGTCACTCTCTTACTTACCATTCCTTTCGTTGCCTTCTATCCAAATATAACCCAGCTCTTTTCCTTCTATTTCTCTTCTTTGCCTACACTACTCAAGTGGATGAATAATTAGATTGAGAATCCAAGTTTAATAAACCATTCGCCAATTGTAAGGATAAAACTTTTAGTTAGCACATAATATAGGGATCATATCTATTAATTCTGCTCCTTTATTTTCATTTTAGCTAACAAAATTTTCTTTATAACTGTAATGAAAATGTACATTCATATTTTAGAGAAAATTATTTTTGGATAAAATTTTATTTATGTCCCTTGCATTTAGTGAATATTTCAATTTTGCTCCTAAATTTTGTTTTTTTTGTTGTATTTATCTCCCTAATATTTAACAAACCTTCTAACGTTGCCAATCCTGTATACGCTATCTAAATTGCAAATAGAAAATAATGATGTGTCAATTTGTGAAACGTTAAGGACATACATAGAATATTACAATCTTCTTCCTTAAGAGATATAAATAGAATATTAGAGTTTTTTTTCCCTAACTATTTTCTTCCCTAACCATATGATCTTTTTATATCCTCATCATTCTCATCCCTCCACCCTTGTTCTTCACTTTAACTTCATGTTCTTAACATTCACAACCCTCACTATTTCATCCTCCATATCCATGTCCTTTCAATAAGAAATCGAGGGCTATTATTTGTACATTGAAACCTATCAAGACCCATAGACACCTAGAGAGGGGAGGAGAAAAAAAATTAGAAAAGAAAAAGGAAAAGGTGACAAGATTACATGGAAAAAATATATTACAAAGAGGTGGTTGAGGTGTCTATCTCCAATTATGTACAAATTCATTTTCTCTAAGAAATCAAAGGAGAATCAAAGGGAGGAAGCAGAAGTATGTCCAACAGGAGGAACTTATGCCGAGAAGGAGTGATTCTAGATTGCTTGGAGTGGAGAGCAGGAGCAGAGAGAAGGGGTGGAACCTTGTGAGAGGGAGAGGGTGTGATAAGAGTTTTTTTGGTGTTGTGGTGGTGGTGGTGGTGTAGGGTTGAAGGGAGCAAGGAAGGTTAGTTGAGAGTAGAAGAGGCGCAGTGATGGTGGAAAAATAGCATAGAAGAGAACACGAAAAGAAGAAAAAGAAGAAAATGGGAGATGGGAGATGGGAAAGAAGAGAGTTGGGAGAAAAAAAAAATCTTAATATTCTATTTATGTCTATAATAAAAAAAATTTCAATATTTTATTTATATTCCTAATGTTTTACAAATAGACACGTCATTATTTTTCGTCTGCAATTTAAACGACGTCTATGAGAATGATAATATTGGAATATTTGTTAAATATTAAGGACATAAATAGAACACAAAAATTAGAGACAAAATTAAAATTTTTGTTAAATATAAAAGATATAAATGAGATTTTATCCATTATTTTTTCTTCTAAAATTGACTACTATTATGTACAAAAATCTCCAATCTCCAATCTCCAAACGGTCGCTACCGTTCTACTATACTCCTAAGCGACTCTATTATACTTAGCAGCAACAGTACTATCCCACAACATCTAAACCATTTCCAATTTACAGTCTTGGCAATTTTCACTGGCAAGCTTATAAGAAACCACCGTTATTTCCACTTAATCAAGCTTTTATGCTATATATTGTCTTTTTCTTCTTTTTTGAAAAGGTGAAATATTGATCACCAAAAAATAAAGTAAGAAGGCAATGGTAATTGATAACATGATGGCATTAGACCGTGCAGGCATGTGTCAGAGACGTATTGATCTTAAACTGGTAAAAGAAATTTATAAACTGCAAATTTCTTATAAAACTCACTTCAAGCTTTCCCAGCATTACTCAATACTTGCTGTTGTAGACTAAAATCTACGCAGTAATTAGTTAATTTCATAAAATGTAGTTTCAAAGATATTTCCTGGAACACATTATATTTTTTCGTTGGAAGGATGAAGCACTCATACGCTCACACACACACACACACACACACACACACACACACACACACATACAAACATGGAGAGATGTTCATGGTAGTGGCGGCCACGGCATGGGGGAGCGGTGGCTGTGGCGGCTAGTGGCAGATTGGGACCACAGACTATACGAATCTTGATTCTCAAATTAGATTATGTAAATTAGGATTTGTGAAAGAATTGGGATTAAGTCATATAAATTGAGAATTTGGAATAGATTATGAATTTATGGCAAATTAACTTACTATATTTGATTAGGAATTTGATTAACTTACTATATTTGCTAAATGTATTGATTATAAATGAAAAATTAACAGATCTAATATTATGAATGTACTGATTAGATGTTGATTGGATGCTGACATGAACAAAATGGCTAATAAAAAATCATCACATTACGATATATTTCAGTATTATCCAATTATTATTGGATACACGAAAATAAACACCTAAATAAGTAATATAACAATACATTGACGTGTTAACTAAGATTAATTATTATATTAAGAAAAAACTAAAATTAATCATAATTTGACAAAAAGATAAAATCGGTGTCCAAATTGAAAGTATTTGAACTAAATTGATATCAAATTTATTTTCCAATGTATCCAAAAAAAAAAGGACCGGCATCAAATTTTTTTTTTGAAAAAAATAAACTAATATCAAATCAAAATGTTGGGAGATACTTGGCTGATTTTTTTTTTTTTAATATGGAAGTCTATTATATATAATACCAAACTATGGAAGTTTGTATATATTTATAAGAAAATGAAATTATTCACGAACTGACCAATGTGTTAGGTTGATTCCCGTTTTCTTAAAAAATAATAATAATAATAAGAAATCATCATTACTTATGGCCTGTTCTAATTTTTCACAATAAAAAAATCACTATATATACTGCGCTCCTCTTCCTTTTCCTCAACGCACAAAAAAGGGAAGAAAAATATAAAAATTAGTATAAATATTTTTATTATTATATACTTTAATAGTTTTATTATTAGAATTGCGGAGAATGTATGATATTTATATGTGATGAACCAATCTATTTTAGAGTTTCCCAAATCATATCATTTACAAAGGAACTTAAGGTTAGACTTTATCAAGGGACTAGTTCTATTTTTTATAATAAAACTAGCCAGTACTATTAGTTGATTCTAATTTTTTATAATAAAAAATATCATATGAATTTCTAGGCGAAAAAGTCGGGAAATATATATATATATATATATATATATATATATATATATATATATATATATATATAAAAGGAAATCACCAATACTATAGACTAGTCTCTACAAAATCTCCACATTTTGATAAATATTCATATTCTTTACAAGTTTAAATACTATTTCATATTAAAAATAATTTCTCGAGATACTTAGTCTGTATTTGGCTTTACGCTTGGATTTTCTAGAATCAACTTTAGGGGGGGTAATAATTACTTTTATAAGTTTTTAATGATATTTAGTTTCTCATTATCAAAATTAATTTTTATCTCTAGAATTGATTCTAAAAAAAATAAAAATTTTTTATTTTATATTAGAATTACTTTTAGAGAAACCACCAATCGTGTGTTTAGGAGCCCATGATTCTAGATCTCCAAAATTGATTTTGGGATTTTTTTATGATGTTTGATTATTTACTCTTAGAATCAATTTTGGTCTCTAAAATTGATTCTAAGAGAAGTAAAAAAATTTTACTTTATCAAAATTATTTTTAGAGGAATTATCAAATATAAATTATTTTATCTCAAAATCAATTCTAACCAAATCAATTTCAACAAAATCAATTCTATTTAGAATCAATTCTATAAAAGTAAAACCAAACACACTACAAATATAAATCGCTTTACCTCAAAATTAATTTTAACCAAATCAATTATAACAAACATATTATTAATGCATGTTTGGTTATGCTATTAAAAAATTAACTTTAGATATAATTGATTTTATTGAAATTAATTTTAAAATAACATAATTTATGTTTAGTAATTTGATATAAGAAGTTATTTATATTTAAATAATATTGATCAAAATTACTTTTAAATATAAAATTTATTAAAAAAATAATTTCCAAAACCAATCAGGGTAAAATTAAAAATAATAAATTTTTACTTTTATCCAAAATTAATTTTGAAGCAAAAATTGATTCTAATAAACGCAGAAAAATCAGAATGTCCAAAATCAAATTCTCGTTCCGTAGGCGAGAATGATGAAGCTTCAAAACGAGAATCCGAATACGCGCTCACCCTTTAAGCCTGTATACTATGACGACAACTTTTTCTGCCATTACTTGCTAGCTCAGTAGTGAGAATTGATTCTGGTTCCTGTAAGAATTGATTCTGAAGCTCCAAACCGAGAATCCAAACACACGCTAACCCTCTAAGCATGTATGCCATCACGCTTACCCCTTCTGCTATTACTATGCCATCACGTCGACGATTGAGTGTGAGAGAGAGACTTGCTTCATTGCGAAGGAGACAGGGCTCACTCAAAGTGACATCAAGACTAGTTTCTTGGTTTTTCTTTTCCATTCATTTATCCTTCACAAGGTATAAGTTTCAAATATTTTGTTCCGTAGTTACATTATTATTATTTTTTAAGCTTGTTATTCGACTCTGCACTCACTCATCAAGCTCCTTTCTTTTATTCATCAGCCTCAATTACTTTTGTACCCCTGTCATACTAGGTTGGAAAGCTCCTAACTTTAAACAAACTGGTCACATAAACCTCTCTGCCCACAAAAATATAAATAATAAATCAAATAAATAAACAATTAATTGAAAAAAAAATAGCAAATGCTTGACCCAGATAATGTTCAGTCACTTTAGTTTGACTAGGTAGCAGGGGTGGTGGTTCAGGTTATTGCTTTTCTTTCATAGTTTGTTTCAGTGTGTGCGGGGTCTTTGTAGTTGAGACTTGATAGGTAGTGAGAAATCAAATGTGCAGGCTGAGTAGAAATGATTAATGAGTTCCTTCTGTTGTGTTATCCAAACTTTTACACCATCCTGCTTTTGAAAAGTGAGAAACTTAGCTGCTCATGCTTGAAAAAAAAAAAAAGGTGTATACATTCTTTTTCATGGAAATTCTCAAAGAAGTTAACATGCAAAATTTTAATCCTCTTAGATGTCTACAGTGAATGCTTTATTCTTGATCAAGCAATGTGATTAGCTTTATTTGATGATTTTTTTTTTCTTTTGGGGGGTTTAAATTTGGTCATATCTGTATGAAATATAAACGCAGTGTGGAAATGTATCTACTAGTTTGTTCTTATTCTATTCTGATAAAAACAAATAAAAAAGACGAATAATGTGTTGCTTTTAAATTGGTGGATAACATGTTATGTTCTCATACTAAAAGTGTTTATTGCCAACCATATTGATATTCACCTTGTCCTCGGATTAGGGAGACTCTATTTATGGGAGTTAAGTCCCACTTCTAAAATTCTGATATGAAGATAATCCATTCATTTAATGAAAAAATGTAAACTGTTCTAAGTGTTGCCCTTAGCTAACTTTCATATTAGTAATGCTATTTATCATGAAATACTTGATACAAATTGTATTATGAAGCACCAATCCTTTTGATAAATTATGACTAAAGTGCATCAGTTAAAAAGATGTGATTATCATTACAAATGTCTTTGGCTAAAATCCAATTATTTGATACTAGCATTATGCATATGGAAACAAGCGCGAATTCTTTCTTCCCCTTTACCAATAAACACTGAGTTCTTTCTCTGTGCTCTATATCCTTCCTGGCCTGACTTCAACTTTTTTGGACCTTATTTCATTTATTTGAAAGAGGATGGCTGGAAGGTATGACGGATGGCAGCGGGAATCGACCTTGGCACAACTTACTCGTGTGTTGCAGTATGGCAGGAGCAGCAATGCCGAGTGGAGATCATCCACAATGACCAAGGCAAGAGAACAACTCCTTCTTTTGTTGCTTTCACGGATAACCAACGGTTGATCAGCAATGCTGCTAAGAACCAGGCTGCTATCAACCCAACCAACACTATCTTTGGTAATTGATCTTACTTTATTAGTGGCTTCATTTTTAGTGTCCATGTTTATGAATTATTATTGTTTTTGATTGGTAGATGAGAATCATTATTCTATTGCAGATGCTAAGAGATTGATTGGTAGGAAATATAGTGACCCCATCGTAAAGAAAGATATAATGTTGTGGCCTTTCAAGGTTATTGTTGGTGATGAGGACAAGCCCATGATTGCTGTTACTTACAAGGGTGTGGAGAAACACTTTGCTGCTGAGGAAATCTCATCTATGGTCCTCACAAAGATGCGAGATATTGCAGAGGCATATTTGCAGTCACCTGTAAAGGATGCAGTTGTTACTGTGCCTGCTTATTTCAATGGCTCTCAACGTCAAGCTACCAAAGATGCTGGTGCCGTAGCTGGCCTCAATATTTTGAAGATTATAAATGAGCCCACGGCTGCAGCCATTGCATATGGTCTTGACAAGAGAGCTAATTGTGCTGGAGAGCAAAATATTTTCATCTTTGACCTTGGTGGTGGTACTTCTGATGTGTCTCTGCTTACAATTAGGGATGAGATCTTTGAAGTTAAGGCCACTGCTGGAAACACTCATCTTGGTGGAGAGGACTTGGATAACAAAATGGTAAACTACTTTGCAGAGGAGTTCAAGAGGAAGAATAAAGTGGCCATTAGTGGGAACCCAAGAGCCCTGAGGAGGCTGAAAACTGCGTGTGAAAGGGCAAAAAGGACACTTTCGTGCACTGTTGTTACCTCTATTGAGATAGATGCTTTATCTGGGGGCATTGATTTTTGTTCATCAATCACTCGTGCAAGGTTTGAGGAACTCAACATGGACTTCTTTAGAGAGTGTATAGAGATAGTAGATAGGTGTCTTATTGATGCTAAGATGGACAAGAGTAGCATACATGATGTCATCCTTGTTGGTGGCTCTTCTAGGATCCCCAAAGTACAGCAGCTATTGCAGGAATTCTTCAAAGGGAAGGATCTCTGCAAGAGCATCAACCCTGATGAAGCTGTTGCTTATGGTGCAGCAATTCAGGCTGCTGCGTTGAGTGATGGCTTTAAGAATGCTCCAAAATTAGTGCTGTTGGATGTCACACCACTGTCACTTGGTATATCGATGAAGGGAGATGTCATGAGTGTAGTGATTCCTAGGAATACTACAATTCCTGAGAAAAGGAAAAAAGTATATCATACAAGTAAAGATAACCAAACTAGTGGTAAGGTTGAAGTTTATGAAGGTGAGAGGACAACAGCCACTGATAATAATTTGCTGGGTTGGTTTTCTCTTTCAGGCATTCCTCCTCATCCTTGAGGCCATCCTGTTACCATATGCTTTGACATAGATGCTGATGGTATCCTGCACGTAGCTGCTGAGGAAGAAACCACTGGCAATAAGAACGAGATTACCATAACCAATGACAAAGGAAGATTGTTAAGAAAAGAAATTCAAAGAATGCTTCAAGAAGCTGAGAAGTACAAGGTTGAAGATAAGCTATACCTGAAGAAGGCTAAAGCAATGAATGCTTTGGATGATTATGTTTACAAGATGAAGAATGCTTTACAGGATGTTGATGTTTGTTCTAAGCTAAATCCACAAGACAAAATGATGATCAATTCTGCAATTACAAAGGCTAGATATTTGCTTGATGGCAATCAGCATCCAGAAACAGCTGAGCTTGAGGATTATCTGAAGGAGGTTGAGAGCATCTATGAATCTACTATAGTCAAATTTCGCTAGATCCTTTCCTAGTTAGTTATATTTTGGGTACAGACTAGAGATTTTGCGTGTGATAAATGCAAATCTTTATGACTGATAGCATCTTAAAAATAGTTTGATAGTTTTCTATTGTGTGTGCTCTTAAAATTGTTCCCATGTGGTAGACCACTAAACGTCCAGGATTGATTTAATTGTACCACAAATGTCTTGCACATCATGTGTTGCAAACTTTGGGTATGTTTTTTCCGTTGTAGATCTTTTCAGTAAATAGGGGACACCAAAAGGAAACGAGGAATGACATGCAGGGGATCAAAGCCAACCTAACAGCAACCTATGATCTTAAAATGGAAATGTTGCTTGTACTATTTTTTGCGACATTTTTGAAAGAATATCTTAAAATATTCTTTAAACATTAGTTAAAAGCGGGTTTCAATTTTTCTCAATTTCTCTCGTAGCCAATATTTAAGAAATATTTCAGGATGTCAATTAAGATGTATTTTCTTTATATTCTCATTATTAAATATGCGCTAAAAGATGAAATTATGTTCATTAAGTTGAATATGGAATTCCAATTAGTTGTATACATAATTTACTTTTTCCCAACAAAAAAATTTTCCTCCATTCCCTTTCTCCTTTTTTATACAGACAATTTATTTATTTCGCTTATAAATGAATAAACTTCTTCAAAATTGAACTGAACTTCCAAAATTTATTATATAGTTATTATAATTTTTGACCTTTCAATCACATCATGAGTAAAATTTCTCCAAAGATTGTTTGTATTATATTTTAGAAAAATTGTTTGTCTCCTTTATATGTTGAAATCATAAAATATACCATTTTTATTTGAGTTTAATTGGTATATACTAATAGTGTAAAATTATTTTACACTGTCAACCAATAGAAATAGAGAAAAGTGAGAAATCATGGTGGATCCCTCATTATAATGGGTAGTTATTTGTGTAAGTTGGCACTTTTCACTATTTCTATTGGTTGACGGTGTAAAACTGTTTTACACTATCAGTACATTTAAATTAAATTCTTTTTATTCATAAAAAAATAGAACATTAGAAAATATATTTTTTAAGGCATTCGACAATCATTTATTGAATCTCCTACATTTTTAACTAATTTTACATATTCAAAAGGTAAAAAAAATTTCAAAAAATAAAATGCATGTGAAAATTTTCAAAATAAAAAGAGATTGTTAAAAGAATGAGAATATAGAGAAAATTATAAGATAGAAGAGTATTATCTTATTTCTTGTGAATTTTTAATAAGAGATATAATAAAATTGGTGAGGATAAGTGATGATTGAATAATGAAACAATGTGAGTTACGGTAGGTTAAGTTTTTTCTAAAAAAAAAAAAATATTTTGGATTAACCATGGTTAAATAAGTAAAAATATTTTCATAATGGGATGGAGTTCAATTTTCAAACAAAAATGGGATTAAGTATTATTTTGAAAAACCTGAAGTGGGTTTGTACTTTGTGCTATTTACCCAATATTTAAAATACCTTTTGCAACACACATGTAAAATAATCAATAAACAATAAAATTTGTGATAAAGAGCAATTGTTGTGGAAGTAATATACTTTTTTGAAGTTTGACAACCTGGTATCAAATGAAACAACAAAATTTACACATGATTTTTATTGACCTAAAAAAGGACTTATAATAAGTTATAATAAAAATTTTATGGAAAGTGGAAAAGGAAGAATTCGGATTACTTCAAGTTGGTAATTACTATTTAACACCAATATTTGAAAAAAAAATGCATAATTGATCTACAAGAGTTAGTAATTTTACTCAATTTATTGATAACTTTCTTATATTATTTTGGTAATTTTATTAATATATTGAAAACTCAACAAGTACTTAAATTTTTTATGAATTACAATTGTAGCCTAATTTTTGTGTTTTATAAAAACCTATAATTATTATTTGGCACCAATATTTGAAAAAAAATACATATGATGAATCTAAAAGACATAGTAACTTCACTCAATTAGTTAGTAATTTATGTTTATTATATTGGTAACTTCCTTAATTAGTTAGCAGGTTAACAGGTATTTGAGTTTTTTATGAATTGCACTTGCAAACTTATTTGTGTGTTTTATAAAAACCTATAATTACTATTGACATCAATCCTTATTAAAAAAAAACACATAATAGGTTTGCAAAAGTTGATAACTTGACTCAATTTTTTGGTAACTACCTTTTATTATATTGGTAATATCTTTAATTTGTTGGTAACCCAATAGGAACTTAAATTTTTTATTAATAGAATAGGTAGCCTTAGTTATGTGTTTTATAAAAGTTTATAATTACTATTTCTACCAATATTTTTTTTAAAAAAAAAATGCACATGATCAACTAGCAAGAATTAGTAACTTAACTCAATTTGTTAGTAATTTCTTTTGTAAGTTGCTAACTCAACAGATATTTGAATATTTTTATGAATCATACTTGCAGTCTTATTTATGTGTTTTAAAAAGGCCTATAATTATTATTTGGTACCAAGATTGAAAAAAAAAAAAAATACACAAGATGGATGTGCAAGAGTTTGCAACTTGGCTTGATTTGTTGGTACTATCTTTTATTATGTTGATAACTTCCTTGATAGGTTCATAACCTAGCAAATACTTTATTTTATTAAAAATTGCAATTGTAGTCATATTTATGTATTTTATAAAAGCCTATGATTACTATGTGATATCAAGATAAATAAATAAATAAATTGATTTAAAAGAGTTAGTAACTTAGCTAGATCTGATAGTAACATTTTTTTATTATGTTGGTAACTTCCATAGTATGTTGGTAATCCAATAGGTGCTTTAATTTTTATGATTAGCACTTGTATCTTTATTTATGTGTTTTATAAAACCTATAATTACCATTTGGTACAATTTACTAAAAAAAATGACATATATGATCAACATGCAAGAGTTAGTAATTTAGATAAATTTGTTATTAGCTTTCATTTATTATGTTAATAATTTTATTAATATGCTGGCAACCTTGGCTGGTATTTGAATTTTTTTACAACTAGCACTATAACCTAATTTGTGTGTTTGAATAAAGCCTATAACTACTATGGTACCAACATTTGAAAAAAAAGACATACATCATGGATGTGCAAGAGTTAGTAACTTCACCCAATTTGTTGATAACTTTTTTTTATTATGTTACAACTTTATTAGTATGTTATTAGTAGCTTAGCAGGTATATGAGTTTTTTTTATGAGTTATACTTGTAGGGTTATTTATGTGTTTTATAAAAGCTTATAACTACTATTTTGCATCAACATTTGTAAAAAAGACACACATCATAAATACGTAGGAGTTGGTAACTTCATTGAATTTCTTGTAACTGTCCTTTTATTATGTTGTAACTTTATTATTATGTCGGTAACTTAGTAGGTACATGAGTTTTTTATGTAGCCTTATTTATATGTTTTATAAAAGCTTATAATTACTATTTGGCAACAAGATTTGAAAAAAAAAACACGTGATAGATTCGAAATAGTTAGTAATTATGTTGAACTTGTTGGTCATTATCTTTTATTATATTGGTAACTTCCTTAATGTGTTGGTAACCAGCAGGCACTTGAATTTATTGTGAATCACACTTGTATCCTTATTTGTGTGTTTTATAAAAGCTTATAATTATCATTTGGCACCAATTTTTTTTTTAAAAAAATAATTGATTTGCAAGAATTAGTAACTAAAACGAACTCATCCTTAGGACCCACATGCTCACCCTAACACAGTAAATTTGGCCTCGTAAACCAATACTCGCCCATTACCTCCAAAGGCATGAGCTCGCTAAGGGGGCTCACCTTTCGCCATCTTTATCATCGTTACACTGCCACAATTAATACTTTGACATATCCTTTATGTATCTTATGTAGTTATGATAGATTACACCAAATAAAGAAACTACCAAGATCATGGGCATTGATGGCATCGAGTCAACGCCAATCATATCCCTAGCATTCAGTGGAAGATCATTGACAAATTCCCTCCAGGAATCCAAGGAGATTCAGCGCACACAAGTTACCATTGAAAACCTTAAAGAATATAAGGGCTTTAGGCCCTAAGGTATGATCCAATCCCTTTTTTCATATGTTTTGCCTCTTGGACCAATTATAACTTGAGCATTAGAGTGTATTTGCAGATACCAGTGCCACCAGAGGACGTGCACCACTTCATCCACATACAACAACAGTAACTTAGCTAGATTTATTTGTGAAGTTTGTTTTATTGTGTTGTTAACTTTCTTAATATGTTTCTAACATCTCAGGGATTTAAATTTTTAATTAATAGCACATGTAACCTTATTTATGTATTTTAAAAATGCCTATAATTACTATTTTAACCAACATTTGAAAAAAATAAAAATACACATGACCGACTTGCAAAAATTAATAACTTAACTCAATTTATTGGTAACTTCATTTTATTATATTGGTAACTTTTTTAGTAAGATAGCAAATCACACTTGTTACCTTTGTTACCTTATTTATATGTTTTATAAAAGCCTATCGGTATGGTTTGGCATAATTTTGAGAACCAGTCTGATGGGGAACCGAACCCTCATCCAATCTAGTTGTCTTTTGAAAATCGGATGTTTAAAAATTGGTAAAAAAATCAGATAAATCGGTCAAAAATCAGCGAATCGCCTAAACCTGCTGCAGTTCACATGGCCCACGGTTCAGCAAAAACAAAAAAAAAAAGGTTTCTTCTTCCCAGCTTCTATCGCACTCAACGGCACATCACCTACATCTCTAGTGCCTACCCATCCTTCCATCTGCTGCTCACCGTTGGTGTTCCTTTCATTGCAGTGGCTTTGCCTCCTTCTTGCTCTGCTCATCAACATATATGCATGTCAACAATGAGAGGGAGGCAAAGAAAAGAATGAAGCTTGGGAGAGGGAGACAGCGATGAAGAGAAAAGAACGAGATCTATGAGAAGGAGAGTCAAGAATGAGAATAAGGAGAAAGATAGAGTTGAACAAGAGGGAAAAGGAAAATGAGTGGTGTGACTGATTGTGCATCACCCAAGGACTTAGGTGGTGTTTGGTATATTATCTATTAAAATTGCTTGTAATGTAAATTATCACTTAGAAAGATTGTCATTTTTTAAATTGTTAGTAATATTAAATGTAGTGTTTGATATGCATAGATAATCTAAGTAGTAATTTACATTACCATGTTTAGTATATCAAAAAGATTAGTACGTGATATATGCATTAAATCAATATAATAATAATAATAAATAGCCAATAATAATAATAATAATATTAGTTATAATAATATTAATAATTAATAATAATTATTAATTATTAGTTGTAATAATATTAATAATTAATAATAATTATTATTAAAAAATAATTAATATTATTTTTAATTTATGTTATTTAATAATAATGAATTATTATAATAATTAATTAATTAATTAATAATAATAATAATAATAATAAGAGAAGAATTGCCACATTGGTAGTAATCCATATTACCACCTTTCAAGAGGTCAATTCACATTACCACATGGGCGGTAATCCATATTATTATGGAAATCTAGATTGCTAGTAATGGTGCCCAGCTAAATAGAGTAATATTGTGGGACCAGACAATTTAATTAAATATTATTAGTAATCTAGATAAATTACCTCATACTAGAATGTCACCTTAGGGGTTTCCAAAATAAATTGGTCATGGGTCGCTCCACCAAGCCCTTTTTTGGCAAACTCTATATTCACCATGTATGTTCCCAACAAGTAGATGGTGTAGGCTTTGTCACTATGTACCTTCCCATTTTTCGTAAATTCGATATTCACTATATTCACTTAGGCTTTTTAATGTTTTGTTCGAAGCCCTGTTTTGAAGACAAAATAAAAAACTTTCAAAACCAATATGTATAGTTTTTTGGTTTATAAAAACCAATATATTTATATGGATGAAAAGTTATTTAATTCATATTAAAGATAAATTAATTATCAAAATAAAAAAATAATTAGTAGTTGTTCATTATATATATATATATATATATATATCTGGTTAAACTAACAAATCTTTGAATCAGTACCTTGTTTGGTTTAATGTTCGGTCCAATTTTTAGAACCTTGGTGTTTGGCACCAAAATTTGGAAAAAAAAAATGATGGATATGCAATAGTTAATAACTTGACTTAAATTGATAGTAACTTACTATTTATAATATGTTGATAACCCAACTGATACTTAAATTTATTGTAAATTGCAATTGTAGCCTTATTTTAGTTTTTATATAATCCTATAATTACCATTTGGGGGCATGATTTATGAAAAAAAAAATGATTGATTTGAATGAGTTAGTAACATAGCTCAATTTGTTAGTAACTTTATTTTATTTTGTTGGTAACTTCCTTAGTATGTTAGTAGCCCAACAGGTAATTTAATTTTTTAGTAATTGAACTTGCAGCCTTATTTCTATGTTTTATAAAACTAGATATTCGCGATTTGGTTTGATTCGGTTTGATTCGATTTGGTTCGATTATAATTGAAAAATCAAACCAAACCAAGCTAATTTAAATCGGTTTGGATTAGTTTAGTTTTCAGTTTTTTATTAAAAAGTTTTATAAAGTATAAAAAAGTAAATTTTATGTTGAGTAAATTAAAAAAATTAATAGATAATTACAAATCTAAAATATTGAGTTTAGATATAATAAGAATATTTGAATAATTTTAGTATTAAAATATTGTAGAATATACTTATATGCATATTTGTAAAAATATAGATATGGATAAATAATATATGATATGTAATATATTTCATATACATATATAATTATCAATGTATAATATATTTTCGGTTCTATTTGGTTGAGTTCTATTTTAGTTCTAAAATCGAAAATCGAACTGAACCGATCAATTTTTATAAAATAAGAACCAATTAAAGCCAATTTTTTTCGATTTTGATTGGTTTTTTATTTTTTTAGATCAACTTTTGGTTTTAGCTCAGTTTGAATTGGTTTTGAACACTCATATATAAACATTTATAATTTCTGTTTGGCATAATTATTTGAAAAAAAAATACAAACATGATCGATCTTTAAAAGCCAGTAACTTAGATCAACATTATGTTAGTAATTTCATTAATATATTACTAACATAGCCTAATTATCTATTTTATAAAGACTATAATTACTATTTGACACCAAACTTTTACCATTTAAGAGCCTAGGTTCACGAAGTGGGAGATCTACTCTTTGAGATGACGACATCGTTATGATGTTTCATCCCACGCAAGAGTGCTTGCTCTCAGCACCAAACTACTGCCAATTTCAGAGTGTGATAGCGCTGTGGTTCATAAATTGCAAGCTGGATTGGTTTAAAATAATGGACACTTGGTACAGCAAATGAGCAAATCCAATTTCATTATTTTACTCTCAACCTGATTACCCTTACTTTTATTTTCGGAACTAAAATATCCAGTTTTTCTAGTTCAATTCTTCCCTGACAAAATGAAAACAGTTCAAATCAGTTTTATAAATTATATTTACGGTTTAAGGCAGTTCAGTTTGGTTTCTTAGACCAAATCAATCCATACCCACTCTTAAAAGATTAGTGTCATTAACCCTAAAACAAAAGAAAATTGGCTTTAAATAAAACATATTCCACTAACGAGTATATAGGTCAAGCAATTAACCAGATTAAGTTCTAGATATGTGACTACTTTAAAATTAAGAAGGGAGAGCTTTGATCTTTTACAGAAGCTTTATCCAACTCGAATAGAATTGCTTTTAATAAAAAAAATCTATAAATTAAGAAAAAATCCTCGCCATTCAACCCAAAATAGAGGAGGTAGGCTTGTTAGGGAACAATCCACTACATCCTCAATATTCTTATATCTTGAAGAACATTGCCAAACTGATGTGACTGCTGTTATACGCAATATTATTATTTGTTGGCGCACAATGCATTCAAAACTTAAATACTTTTTTTTTGATAAAAAATTTTTCATTTTTTATTTCTTAAGGCATTAGTTAAATAAATTGTTAATTTGTTACTTTAATATTATAGTATTGTGTTTTTGACCAAAACTCAAAACCTTTCAATACTCAGAATCTTATACATGTTATCATTTTTGCAGCCCATTGTTGCCAATTGACCATGATTTTTGTCATAGTATACTTGATATCATCATCATGGGTTATAAATGATGGAAGGGGATGACTCACTATAGAATGGAAAAAAATGCAAGAGATAAATTGGAATAGATCATATCATTCTTATATTTGACTCTTCAACATGTTTAATGAAAAAGGAAAAACAATATATCTCACTCTCTCCTCCCCCCCCCCCCCAACAAGATGTCCCAACATTACCATTACACTAGATCATTCAAAATCATTTTCAAACATACTTTTAACAAAATAAGTCACTCCCTTGCTTACGATTCCCTTCATTGTCTTCCATCCAAGCAAAACCAAGCTCTTCTCCTTCTATTTCTCTTCTTTACCTATGCTTCTCGAGTGGATGAATAATTGTATTGAGAATCCAAGTTTAATAAACCGCTTACCAATTATAAGGAAAAATTTGTTGGTTAGCACATAATATAGGGACTATACGTATTAATTCTGCTCCTTTACTTTTAGCTAGCAAAATTTTCTTTATAATTGCAATTAAATGTACATTCATATTTTATACAAAATTATTTTTTTCCATCAAAAATTAACAATTATATGTACAAAAATCTCCAATCTCCAAACGGCCACCGCCATTTTCCGAAACTCCTAAACTGCTCTCTCATACCTAGCAGCAACAGTAATATCCTACGACATCTAAACCATTTTCAGTTTACATTCTTGGCAATTTTCACTGGAAGGCATGCAAGAAACCACCATTATTTCCACCTAATGAAGCTTTTAAGCTACATATTGTCCTTTTCTTCTTCCTTTGTTTTTTCTTCGCGGGGCTTGTTTTTGTAGTTCAAACTAGCAAAGGTGAAATATTGATCACGAAAAAAAGTAAGAAGGTCATGGTAATTGATAACATGATGGCATTAGACCGTGCAGGCATATGTCAGAGAAGTATTGATATTAAACTTGTAAAAAAAAAATTATAAATTGCAAATTTTCTGATGAAACACACTTCAAACTTTCCTAGCATTGCTCAACACTTGCTTTTGTAGATTAAAAACTACGCAGTAATTAGTTAATTTCATAAAATGTAGATTCAAAGATATTCCAGGGAACGCACTTATGTTTTTTCGTTGGTATGGCGAAGCACTTATTTGCTCATACGCACATACAAACATAGAGAGACGCTCGTAACAATGGCAGGCGCAACATATCATATCCAAAAAAAAAAAAAAAAATGGAAAAAAAGCAGCTGTAGCATAGGGGAGTGGTGGCTGGTGACAGATTGGGACCAAGGATTATGAGAATCTTGATTCTCAAATTAGGTTATTGGATTATGTAAATTAGGATTTGTGAAAGAATTGGGATTAGGTTATATAAATTGAGAATTTAAGATAAATTATGAGTTTATGGCAAATTAGAAATTTTACATTAGGTTTAGGATAAATTGCCCAAATCCCTCACCACTAAAAACTAAGATTATTTATTATATGGAAAAAAAAAACTAAGATAAATCATAATAAAAAATAAAAATTAGTAATAAATTGACAGATAGATGAAACTGGTATCCAAATTCAAAAAAGGAAAAATTAGTACCAAGGACGGTTAACATGAGTTAATTAATAAAAAGGACTAACTATGATAAAATTATTAAAAAGGGCTGATTTGAATTATATTTAAGGAGAAGGATCAAAATATATTTTTCGGGTAGATAATAATACCTTAAGCTATCCTTTAATCTGTCTTCTGTTTCTTTATCTCTTTTGCAAGTGTGCTCTCTATCTCTCAACTTTGGTTCTTAAACCCTCACCTTTATTGTTGGCACGCCTTTGTTTATTAATCGTTTCGCATAAGTTCATGATTCTTGTCATACACCATTTCATCTTAGTGGACTAGCTCTATTTTTTTATTTAACTACTTAGAATCTGTACCACTTTTCTTAATTGAACCTAAACTGCTAAGATTAGGATTAGAAATACAGAATTTTTTTCTGCCCAAAAATTTTCCATTGTACTCCAAAAATTTTTATGTGCACTCTTTCTACCATGAATGAGCTTTGCCTTTTAAAGTTTGTTGTTAATCATTTCTCTCCTTAAGCACATGTTTGATTTTATTTTTTTTTCAATTCAATAAGTAATGTATTACTTGAGAGTTTATTAAGTTAATCGTGAATAATTATGGTGATGATATACACTCATTATTTTGTTTTGTTAATGATGATATGTACTCACTATTTAGTTTTGATGGTTATGATATATACTCATTGTTGTTTCATAACTTTTATTTTATTTTCATCTAACATAAGTCATAATTTAGATAGACATGGTTATTTGGATTAATTTGGTGTTGACATATACTCACTATTTTGTTTTGTTGGTAATAATAAATACTCATTTTTTTTTTTTATAATGGTATAAATTCACTGCTATTTCATAAATATTTATATCATTTTTATTTAATATAAGCTAGAACTTAGTTAGACATATTCTTTGGATATTATCATCTAAAGGTATTACAAAGAAAGGTAGATAAAGAGATATATGGCTTAAGGGTATTATTGTGGCTGATTATTTTTATATGATTTTTTTAGTAGTTTATTAGGAATATATGGAATTTTTGACAAAAGTAAAAAAATATAATGTTTGTTAAGAATCCGATTTATGAATTATCGAATTCATTCGATTTCAAAAAAATGAAAAAGGGAATCCGATTACATAAACACTGGATTTTGAAAAAAAAAAATGGAATCCGGTCTTATTTGGAACAGATTGCAAGATCCGCACTTTTAGTTATTGAATCTCTTTACCATACTTTTCTAATTTTCCCATAATCTTCATATTTTTAAACTTCTTTCCCATATAAAAAATAATCAATCTATTATTGTCTACATGAAAAAAAGGTTTTGATCATACTGCTTAAATACAATTCAAATTAATCTTTCTTAATAATTGTGATATAATTGATCCTTTTTCTTAATTAACTTTTTTTTTCACGGCCTTTGTACTATTTCTCTCACTAAAGAATTCGAATCAAATTGATATCATTTTTTTTTTCTTAGAAAAATGTTGGGAGATACTTCCCCTGTAAGTTTGTATTCCATCACATCAACACTATCTGCTATTACTTAAACCACTCAGTTGAGGTTTTGAGTCTGAGAGAGTGACTTGCTTCATCGCAAAGGAAGACCAAGAGCAAAGGGCTCATTCAAGGTGACATCAATACCAGTTTCTGGGTTTTTCTTTTCCATTCATTTCATCCTTCACAAGGTAAAAGTTTCAAATATTTTGTTCCGTACTTACATTAATATTATTTTCTTTGACTATGGTATTCAATTCTGCACTCACTCATCAAGCTCCTTTCTTTTCTTCATCAGCCTCAATTACCCTTCTACTCCTGTCATATTTGGTTGGAAAGCTTCTAAATTTGAACTAAAAGGCCGAACTTGTCACATAAACCTCTCTGGCCACGAAAATAAACAAATAATAAAAAAAAATAGCAAATGCTTGACTCAGATAATCTTAAGTCACTTTAGTTTGACTAGGTAGCAGGGGTAGTGGTTTTGGTTATTGCTTTGCTTTCATAGTTTGTTTCAGTGTGTGGGGGGTCTCTGTGGTTGAGACTTGATATGTAGTGAGAAATCGAATGTGCAATCTGAGTAGAAATGATTCATGAGTTCCTTTTGTTGTGTTACCCAAACTTTTACACCAACCTTCTTTTAAAAAGTGAGAAGCTTAGCTGCTCATCCTGAAAAAAAAAAAGGAGGTGTATACATTTTTTTTATGGAAATTCTCAAAGAAGTTAACATGTCAATTTGATTTTTTTTTTTTTTGGGGGGGGGGGGGGTGTTTAAATTTGTTCGTAGGTGTATGAAATATAAGTGCAATGTGGAAATGTATCTAGTGTGTGTTTGGTTGGGCGTTTGCATGCCCAAAATCAAGTTGAACACATGGTAAACGGGATTGTGAGCTAAAGAAATATGTTTGGGCATTTTTTTTCAAAATCGATTTTGCTTGCAAACCCCCGTTCGCCTGGAAGCGAATCATTGTTGCTTTTGCTTCCACAAGTATCACGTTCAGACATTTATAATTGTAATCTTCCAACTTTGTCCTTCAAGTACAGGTGCAATTTTCATAACTGCACGCACACCATAGGCAAGTTTCTTTTTTTTTTTGTTTTTTTTTTTTTTGGGTACTATGCATGCAAGTTTCTTTTAAAAACCCATTGATTGAATAAAAATTGTAAGTCACATCGGGTTTTAACTTTTATTCTATTTTATTTTTGTTTCTCAACACCTTGTTTTGTTGGTTTGTATAACAGAATAAAGTAGAAGACAATAATATTTATATATAATTTTCTTTATAATAATATTAATATAATTTATTTAGATATTTTAAAAATAAAAATTAAATATTAATATAATTTTATTTATAATATTCATAATCATATTTATGAAATATCTTAAAATAACATATATATAATTTTTATAATAATATTAATGTAGTCTTTAAATATACTAAAAATAAAAAGAAAATATTAGAAGTATAATATAAAACTCATGTCCATTTTAGTAATTACATATCCAAAAGTGATTTTGATTCATATCATCCAAACAATATTTATGATATCATAATCACTTTTGATATAAAAGTTTCTAAACATAAATTATGTTGATACTAACTCATTTTTTATCAAAATCAATTTTGTAAAATCAAGTTGAAGCAAACGCCCGTTTGCTAACACTTATCCAAACACACACTAGTAGTTTATTCTTATTCTATTCTCATAAAAAAAAGTAAAAAAAAAAAAAAAAGAATAATGTGTTGTTTTTAAGTTGGGGGATAACATGTCATGTTTTCATGCTAAATGTGTATATGGTCAGCCATATTGATATACTCTGTGTCCTCGAATTGGGGAGACTTTATTTATGGAAGTCCCACTTCTAGAATTCTGATATGGAGATAATCCATTCATTTGAAGAAATGTAAACTGTTTTAAGTATTGCCCTTAGCTCACTTTCATATTAGTAATGCTATTTATCATGAAATACTTTATACCAATTGTATTGCAAAGCCCTAATCCTTTTGATAAATTATAAGGCTAAAGTGCATCAATTAAAAAGTTGTGATGATAATTTTAAAATAATACATCATTACAAGCGTCTTTGGCTAAAATCCAATTCTTAGATAATAGCATGACGCATATGGAAACAAACGTGAATTGTTTCTTCCCTTTATCAATAAACACTGACTTCTTTCTTTGTGCTCTGTATCCTTCCTCGGCTGACTTCAACCTTTTTTTTTTTTTTTTTTTTACCCTATTTCACTTACTCGAAAGAGGATGGCTGGAAGGTATGACGGATGTGCAGTGGGAATCGACCTTGGCACAACTTACTCGTGTGTTGCAGTATGGCAGGAGCAGCAATGCCGAGTGGAGATCATCCACAACGACCAGGGCAATAGAACAACTCCTTCTTTTGTTGCTTTCACGGATAACCAAAGGTTGATCGGCGATGCTGCTAAGAACCAGGCCGCTATCAACCCAACCAACACTATCTTTGGTAATTGATCTTATTTTATTAGTGGCTTCATTTTCAGTGTCCATGTTTATGAATTATTATTGTTTTTGATTGGTAGATGAGAATCATTATTATTTTGCAGATGCTAAGAGGTTGATTGGTAGGAAATATAGTGACCCCATCGTAAAGAAAGATATATTGTTGTGGCCTTTCAAGGTCATTGCTGGTGATGAGGACAAGCCCATGATTGCTGTTACTTACAAGGGGGTGGAGAAACACTTTGCTGCTGAGGAAATTTCATCTATGGTCCTCACAAAGATGCGAGATATCGCAGAGGCATATTTGCAGTCACCTGTAAAGGATGCAGTTGTTACCGTGCCTGCTTATTTCAATGACTCTCAACGTCAAGCTACCAAAGATGCTGCTGCCATAGCTGGCCTCAATATTTTGAGGATCATAAATGAGCCCACGGCTGCAGCCATTGCATATGGTCTTGACAGGAGAGCTAATTGTGCTGGAGAGCAAAATATTTTCATCTTTGACCTTGGTGGTGGTACTTTCGATGTCTCTCTCCTTACAATTAGGGATGAGGTCTTTGAAGTCAAGGCCACTGCTGGAAACACTCATCTTGGTGGAGAGGACTTTGATAGCAAAATGGTGAACTACTTTGTAGAGGAGTTCAAAAGGAAGAATAAAGTGGACATTAGTGGGAACCCAAGAGCCCTGAGGAGGTTGAAAACTGCATGCGAAAGGGCAAAAAGGACACTTTCGTGCACTGTTGTTACCTCTGTTGAGATAGATGCTTTATCTGGGGGCATTGATTTTTGTTCATCAATCACTCGTGCAAGGTTTGAGGAACTCAACATGGACTTCTTTAGAGAGTGTATAGAGATAGTAGATAGGTGTCTTATTGATGCTAAGACGGACAAGAGTAGCATACATGATGTCATCCTTGTTGGTGGCTCTTCTAGGATCCCCAAAGTACAGCAGCTATTGCAGGAATTCTTCGAAGGGAAGGATCCCTGCAAGAGCATCAACCCTGATGAAGCTGTTGCTTATGGTGCAGCAATTCAGGCTGCTGCGTTGAGTGATGGCTTTAAGAATGCTCCAAAATTAGTGCTGTTGGATGTTACACCACTGTCACTTGGTATATCGACGAAGGGAGATGTCATGAGTGTAGTGATTCCTAGGAATACTACAATTCCTGAGAAAAGGAAACAAGTATATCGTACAAGTAAAGATAACCAAACTAGTGGTAAGGTTAAAGTTTATGAAGGTGAGAGGACAAGAGCCACTGATAATAATTTGCTGGGTTCGTTTTCTCTTTCAGGCATTCCTCCTTGTCCTGGAGGCCATCCTTTTACCGTATGCTTTGACATACATGCTGATGGTATCCTACACGTAGTTGCTGAGGAAGAAACCACTGGCAATAAGAACGAGATTACCATAACCAATGACAAAGGAAGATTGTCAAGAAAAGAAATTCAAAGAATGCTTCAAGAAGCTGAGAAGTACAAGGTTGAAGATAAGCTATACCTGAAGAAGGCTAAAGCAATGAATGCTTTGGATGATTATGTTTACAAGATGAAGAATGCTTTACAGGATGTTGATGTTTGTTCTAAGCTAAATCCACAAGACAAAATGATGATCAATTCTGCAATTACAAAGGCTAGATATTTGCTTGATGGCAATCAGCATCCAGAAACAGCTGAGCTTGAGGATTATCTGAAGGAGGTTGAGAGCATCTATGAATCTACTATAGTCAAATTTCGCTAGATCCTTTCCTAGTTAGTTATATTTTGGGTACAGACTAGAGATTTTGCGTGTGATAAATGCAAATCTTTATGACTGATAGCATCTTAAAAATAGTTTGATAGTTTTCTGTTGTGTGTGCTCTTAAAATTGTTCCCATGTGGTAGACCACTAAACGTCCAGGATTGATTTAATTGTACCACAAATGTCTTGCACATCATGTGTTGCAAACTTTGGGTATGTTTTTTCCGTTGTAGATCTTTTCAGTAAATAGGGGACACCAAAAGGAAACGAGGAATGACATGCAGGGGATCAAAGCCAACCTAACAGCAACCTATGATCTTAAAATAGAAATGTTGCTTGTACTATTTTTTGCGACTTTTTTGAAAGAATATCTTAAAATGTTCTTTTAGTTAAAAGCGGGTTTCAATTTTTCTCGTAATCAATATTTAAGAAATATTTCAGGATGTCAATTAAGAGGTATTTTCTTTATATTCTCATTATTAAAGATGCGCTAAAAGATGAAATTATGTTTATTAAACTGAATATGAAATTCCAATTAGTTGTATAGATAATTTATTTTTTCACAACAAAAAAAATTCCCCCCATTCCCTTTCTCCTTTTTAATGACAATTTATTTATTTCGCTTATAAATAAATAAACTTCCTCAAAATTGAACTGAACTTCCAAAGTTTATTATATAGTTATTATAATTTTTGACCTTTCAATTAGATCATGAATAAAATATCTCTAAATATTGTTTGTATTATATTTTATAAAAATTGTTTTAGTCTCTTTTATATGTTGAAAGCATAAAATATACCATTTTTATTTATAAAAAAATAGAACATTAGAAAATATTTGTTTGAGGCATTCGACAATTATTTATTGAATCTCCTACATTTTTAACTAATTTTACGTATTCAAAAGGTAAAAAAAATTTCAGAAAATAAAATGCATGTGAAATTTTTCAAAATAAAAATAGATTGCTAAAAGAATGAGCATATAGAAAAAATTATAAGATGGAAGAGTATTACCTTATTTCTTGTGAATTTTTAATAAGAGATATAATCAAAGTTGATAAGAATAAGTGATGATCGAATAATGGGACAATGTGAGTTAAGGTAGATTAAGTTTTTTCTAAGAAAAAAATTATTTTGGATTAACCATGGTTAAATAAGTAAAAATATTTTCATAATGGGATAGAGTTCAATTTTCAAACAAAAATGGGATTAAGTGTCATTTTGAAAAACCTGAAGTGGGTTTGTACTTTTGCTATTTACCCAATATTTAAAATACCTTTTGCAACGCACATGTAAAATAATCAATAAACAATAAAATTTGTGATAAAGAGCAATTGTTGTGGAGTAATATACTTTTTTGAAGTTTGACAACCTGGTATCAAATGAAACGACAAAATTTACACATGATTTTTATTGACCTAAAAAAGGACTTATAATAAGTTATAATAAAAGTTTTATGGAAAGCGGAAAAGGAAGAATTTGGGTTACTTCAAGTTGGTAATTACTATTTAACACCAATATTTGAAAAAAAAATGCATAATTAATTTGCAAGAGTTAGTAATTTTACTCAATTTATTGATAACTGTCTTATATTATTTTGGTAATTTTATTAATATATTGAAAATCCAACAAGTACTTAAATTTTTTATGAATTACACTTGTAGCCTAATTTTTGTATTTTATAAAAACCTATAATTATTATTTGGCACCAATATTTTTTTAAAAAATACATATGATGAATCTAAAAGACATAGTAACTTCACCCAATTTGTTAGTAACTTATGTTTATTATATTGGTAACTTCCTTAATTAGTTGGCAAGTCAACAGTTATTTGAGTTTTTTATGAACTGCACTTACAAACTTATTTGTGTGTTTTATAAAAACCTATAATTACTATTTGACACCAATATTTATTAAAAAAAACACATAATAGGTTTGCAAAAGTTGATAACTTGACTCAATTTTTTGGTAGCTATCTTTATTATGTTAGTAATATCTTTAATATGTCGGTAACCTAATAGGAACTTAAATTTTTTATTAATAGAATAGGTAGCCTTAGTTATGTGTTTTATAAAAGTTTATAATTACTGTTTCCACCAATATTTTTTTTTTTAAAAATGCACATGATCGACTAGCAAGAATTAGTAACTTAACTCAATTTGTTGGTAACTTCTTTTGTAAGTTGTTAACTCAGCAGATATTTGAATATTTTTATGAATCATTTATAGTCTTATTTATATGTTTTAAAAAAGCCTATAATTATTATTTAGTACCAAGATTGAAAAAAAAAATACATAGGATGGATGTGCAAGAGTTTGCAACTTGGCTTGATTTGTTGGTACTACTTTTTATTATGTTGATAACTTCCTTAATAGGTTCATAACCTAGCAAATACTTGATTTTATTAAAAATTGCAATTGTAGTCATATTTATGTATTTTATAAAAGCCCATGATTACTATGTGATACCAAGATAAATTAAACAAAAAGATTGATTTAAAAGAGTTAGTAACTTAGCTAGATCTAATAGTAACATTCTTTTATTATACTGGTAACTTCCATAGTATGTTGGTAATCCAATAGGTGCTTTAATTTTTTATGATTAGCACTTGTTTCCTTATTTATGTGTTTTATAAAAGCTATAATTAACATTTGGTACAATTTACTAAAAAAAAGACATATATGATTGATTTGCAAGAGTTGGTAACTTAGATAAATTTGTTATTAACTCCCATTTATTATGTTAATAATTTTATTAATATGCTGGTATCCTTGGTTGGTATTTGAATTTTTTTACAACTAGCACTATAACCTAATTTGTGTGTTTGATAAAAGCCTATAACTACTATTTGGTACCAACATTTGAAAAAAAAAGACATACATCATGGATACACAAGAGTTACTAACTTCGCCTAATTTGTTGATAACTTTCTTTTATTATGTTATAACTTTATTAGTATGTTATTAGTAGCTTAGCAGGTAAATGAGTTTTTTTATGAATTGTACTTGTAGGGTTATTTATGTGTTTTATAAAAGCTTATAACTACTATTTTGCATCAACATTTGTAAAAAAGACACACATCATAGATATGCAGGGGTTGGTAACTTCATTGAATTTCTTGTAACTTTCCTTTTATTATGTTGTAACTTTATTATTATGTTGGTAACTCAGTAGGTACATGAGTTTTTTTTTTATGTAGCCTTATTTATATGTTTTATAAAAGCTTATAATTATTATTTGACAACAAGATTTGAAAAAAAAAAAACACATGATAGATCCGAAATAGTTAGTAATTATGTTGAATTTGTTGGTCACTATCTTTTATTATATTGGTAACTTCCTTAATATGTTGGTAATCAGCAGGCACTCGAATTTATTGTGAATCACATTTGTATCCTTATTAGTGTGTTTTATAAAAGCTTATAATTATCATTTGGCACCAATTTTTTTTTTTTTTAAAAGATGATTGATTTGCAAGAATTAGTAACTGGAACGAACTCATCCTTAGGACCCACATGCTCACCCCAACACGGCAAATTTGGCCTCGTAAGCCAATACTCGCCCATTACCTCCAAAGGCATGAGCTCACTAAGGGGGCTCGCCTTTCGCCATCTTTATCATCGTTACACCACCATAATTAATTCTTTGACATATCCCTTATGTATCTTATGTAGTTATGATAGATTACACCAAATAAGGAAACTACCAAGATCATGGGCTTTGATGGCATCGAGTCAACGCCAATCATATCCTTAGCATTCAGTGGAAGATCATTGACAAATTCCCTCCAGGAATCCAAGGAGAATTAGCACACACAAGTTACCATTGAAAACCTTAAAGAATATAAGGGCTCTAGGCCCTAAGGTATGGTCGAATCCCTTTTTTCATATGTTTTGCCTCTTGGACCAATTATAACTTGAGCATTAGAGTGTATTTGCAGGTACCTGTGCCACCAGAGGACTTGCACCACTTCATCCACATACAACAACAGTAACTTAGCTAGATTTATTCATGAAGTTTCTTTTATTGTGTTGTAAACTTTCTTAATATGGTTCTAACACAGCAGGGATTTAAATTTTTAATTAATAGCACACGTAACCTTATTTATGTATTTTAAAAATGCCTATAATTACTATTTTAACCAACATTTGAAAAAAATAAAAATACTCATGACCAACTTGCAAAAGTTAATAACATTTTGCAGCCAAAATCCTCAATTTATAGCTATGCGTTCAATTATAAGTCTTTTAGAACTACAAAATATCATTTTGTAGAAGTTAGGGGAGGTGGAGAACAAGCAAATCATACAGGTTTTTTATCGGGTTCTTATGGCTATTGGAAAAGGTGTACTTTATTATAGAAGTTGGCAACTAAATAATGATAATGACGTTGGACTTATGTTTAATTTTCATGCCCAATTTGAAGAGATTCGCATCATCAAGTTGTATGTTATTTTGGAGGATTTGCATTTAAGCTCAGGTGGATTTGTCCTTAATCCATCAAATATTTCTTTGTCATAGCCAATGCATTATCCAACTTTTGCTGTAGCCAATCCCATACAAAATGAAAATATTCGGAATGAAGGTGCAGATGATTTGATAGATGGTTCAAGCTTGCATCAGCTTGCAATGCAAATTGCTGAGCCGCTCGCACATGTTGACACTAATAGAAGTTGTGATTTTACTATTGATAATGAAGATGATGAAGACGAGCCTGTTGAAATTCCAGTTGATAATGACAGTGGTGAAGATAGAGTGGTAGAGCCTATGAGCCAGAAGCAACAATCTAGAACCCACTCTCAATTCCAATCTTAGTCAAGCGAGCATGATGGCCACTATTCAACTTTGAATTTGGAAGCCATGTGTACGAGAATGATGGATGGGGGTGAAATGCCGGCATTGACAGGAGAGAATGAGTTGCAGGTGGGGCAAAAATTTCACGATAAAGAAGCTATGTTATTTGCTATAAAAAATTATAGCATTCAAAGATCAGTTGAATACAAGATCTTGGAGTCAGATTAAATAAAATATCATGGGAAGTGCAAGTTCTTTGAAAATGGGTGTAACTGGAGCATCCGTGTGACATATCGGCGAAGAAAGGAATTATGAGAAATTTGAAAGTATAATGGACCACATACATATGTCTCTACATCGCTTTCACAAGATCACCCCCAATTAGACACTAATATTATTTGTGCCACCATATTTCCCATGGTTCAAGCTAATTCAAGTATTTCCATTAAAGTGCTTCAGGGAGTAGTGGAGAATAGGTTTGGCTTCAAGACATCATATAGAAAGGTATGGCTTGCCAAGCAAATGGCTATTGCTCATATTTTTGGTGATTGGGAAGAGTCATACAATGAGCTTTCGAGATGGTTGCAAGGTCTTTAAACATTTATGCTAGGTAGAATATTTGAATTTGTAATTTTGATGTATAATATGTGAAATTTCATTTATCTTAACTTTGTGATGTTTCATTGTCTGTTTTGCTAGGTACAAAATTTGAATTGTCAACTCTACCATACTATGTTGAAAATTTTGTCGATCATAATTCTGTGATGTTTCACTGTTTATTCTGGACTTATCCATCGTGCATTGAAGCCTTCAAATTCTACAAACCATTTGTTTCAGTAGATGGTACACATTTATATGGCAAATATGGTGGAACATTATTGATGGCAATTGCTCAAGACGGCAATTCAAATATTCTGCCTATTGCATTTGCTGTGGTGGAGGGGGAAACAATAGAATCATGGTCATTTTTTTTTAGCAATCTTCGATGGCATGTGACACCACAAGAAGGTATTCTCATAATTTCTGACAGGCATGCTGCTATTAAAGCTGCCATAAATGCAGAAAGCAGTGGCTGGCATCCTCCTTTGGCTTATCATGTATATTGTATTCACCATATTGTGTGAAATTTTGCAGTAACATTCAAGAATAAAGATGCAAAGAGAGCTCTGATGAATGCAGCGTATGCAAAGACTCATTAAGAGTATCTTTATTACCACAGTTTGTTGAGAGATGAGAATCCAGCTATGTATGAATGGGTTGACAGAATTTCCATCGAAAATGGGCTCAACATGCTGATAAAGGGCATAGGTTCGGACATATGATGACCAATTTATCTGAGTGCATTAATGCTATTCTTAAGGGTACTCGAAATCTTCCAATTATGGCTCTAGTTAAGTCCACCTATTTTCGTCTTGCTGAGCTATTTGTTAGAAAAGGAAGGGAAGCGAAAGCCTAACTTGCTGCTGGCCAAATATTTTCGCAAGTCTTGCAGTGAGCAATCGAGGAGAATAGGCAATCGATTGGGACCATGACAGTGGTTGGATTTACTCAGTCAAACTCATCATTTGTGGTTGAAGAACTCAAGCCAATAGGAGGTTGGAGTCAAAGAAATTATAGGGTGAGGTTAACGGATCGATGATGCGACTATGGGTACTTTCAAGCATTACATTACCCATGCCGCCATGTGCTTGCTGCATATGCGCGACTTGATTAGGCTAGTTATGTTGATGATGTATATCGTATGCAGAATGTTTTTAGCGTCTACAGAATGGAGTTTACGTCTATTGCAAATGAAAATTACTAGCCTCCATATAGTGGACCTAAAATACGCCCAGATCTGCACCTCCGACAAGCTACTGAGGGTCATCCAGTCTCAACCAGAATTAGGAATGAAATGGATGAAGTTGAATCCGAGCAACCAAAATGTTATGGCTTATGTAGACAAAAAGGTCATACTAGACGAGGATGCTCAACCTTAGTAGCTGAATCCTCCAACCGGGCTAGTGAAAATAATTAGTTTTAATGATTATTTTTAGAATTTTATTATTGTATGTTAAGTATAAGCCTAATTAATCTAATCAGATTATGTTTCGATTGTTGATCACAACAAACCTATTTCCTGACTTTTACTTTTAAATTAAAAATTTTGATTTTACATTTTATTTTCTCCAAAAAAAGTAGTAATTTATGCAAAAGAGACATGCATGCATAAGTAATCAATTTCATATCTAAGTTCATACAATTTGACACATCCATAAGTAATCAAGTTCATACAATTCCACACATACTCAAATTTATACATAAGTAATCCATACAAAAGAACATAAAAAAATAATGATCAAAAAATTATAACTATTCCACACGGCAATTCTCGATCATGCCTGCAAAAGAAAATGAAAAAGTACATATGATTAATCTAATAACCAATATTACAACCAACATAAATAATTTAGACAAAGTAATTACATGTACCTAAACCTGCTAATATCTAAGACCCACCTGCATCTCATGTAGGGGCTGGTAAATGCCCACTCGTATGACAATGACAACCTCAAATTTCCCTTCTCGTCCTATGTCGTCCTATGTCCTGCTCCTGCTTTTGTTCCTGCGCTTGCTATTACTCTTAAGCACTATCATGAAACATGTAATCTGTAGTAAATGCAGAAGGCAGAATTCATCCAAGAAGATCAAATCCCAATATTTGCTGACTAGGGAGATTATGAATTGGTGACTGCGACATCTGCATTGGATAAGAACTGGCCATCATAATCGTTGCATTGAGATTCATATCTAATTAATCCAATGATGATCAATAACAGTCTGATGTCATAGTCTGGGATGTAAACATCTCCTCAACACGTGTCTGTTGATGCGCCAATGCCACAGGAAAAGTGGGCCCACTCAAGCAAGCCCGAAGCTCAGCCTGAAAGTCAGCAAACTCTGGTGAACCCGAACCCAAAGATCCTGAACTGAAAAGGGCTTGAGACGTGCATGTTTTCAGCCATGTATCGATGACTAGATTCAGCATGCTCAGTCATATACTGGGATGACAGGTTATTGGAGGATGGATGACGCTAAGAATTGGTGCAATCTTCATCATTAGTATCATCCTCATCATGCTCCATATGCTGAACGTGCTAGCAACAACTCGCACGTGTCCCAACACGAAGGCGATGCTCTCGACGTCGTCAATCTGGCATGTGAGCTGGCCGAGGCACACTACTCATGGGTGGGACATTCACGGGCACATCATCTGACAATTCAAACTGCCTTGGGTAGCGAAGGTTCCTATCTACAGACAGAAATCTCAGCGCAACAATTGCATACCATCCATTATACTCAGTTGATGGATGATAGTCTTGGCTTATCATAAATTGAATTACCTGATTGCGTCTCTCCTCCCACAAAGTATGAAACTCCATATGATAATTTGGCCACCAGACATTGTTGTTGCCGCGCCCATCAACTGCATGCAACCTATCAATATTTAGTGGCTCTTCTGGTATGTGCTGTTGTGCCCCTAGCTGTCGGACAACACGATCCACCTGATGTCATTTAACAGTCGCGAAGCATATAAGTGCTGTCACAGATGGCCAAATATCCGCCTCGACATAAATCCATTGCGGTGTATTTTGAATGACGAGCGGGTTATAATATGGAATCCAATCAAATTGCATTAATTAAAAATCATATATTAACTTTTTTGATAAATATATCGAATTAAAAATTCAACAATAATAAATAAATTTAACGTTTTTTACCTCTATAATACCAATTTCGTCAATCTGGCACCTATATGCTAATAATCGAGGCCCTCTGCTATCAGATGTGGCTATTATTTCTGGCCATTTGAAAAAAAAAATACTAAAAATTAGTATTTTAATATTATAAGTAACAAATATAAATAAATTCAAAGTTTACTATTAAGTTATTATCATACCTAACTGCTAATGGAAATCTGAACTCGTGACTCCTCAAAAGACTGAACTGTGGTAACCTATACTATAGCCATGATTGCAGTAAGGTTAGGCAACCAACAAAATCAACTATTTGATAATCAATAGTGCAGCATAGATATTGTTACAGCACAGCCAATACTGCTGAACCCCAGCTAAGACTCCTTACACGGCGAAAGTCACGAAGTAGAGGCAGCCACTTTAGATGAACTCTAAATCTTGATTTATCTCGAAATAATAACCCACCAAATAAAAGCATAATATACGCCCGAGTGTGGCGTACTATTTCTTCTTGAATTGCGCTCTCATCCAAATTAAACGCGTCCTTAAACTAATTGTAATCCACAAAATAACCTCAACGATATTCAGGACCAGACATAGCTCCGAGCAGCTCCTCACATAAGCTAAATATATTATTCCTTTCAAAATGCTCCTATGAAGACATGCATTTGCTTATTGGGTCCCCATCAATATGTAATCCCAGCTGAAATGCCACATCGTGAAGTGTGATAGTGTACTCTCTAAATGGCAGATCGCTCAATAAATGCACTAATCAATACATGATCAACCTTAAAATATGGGATTTGTGATACATACCATAAGCCCGTATCACGTAAATATGACTCGATCAACGGATGCGGATCAGGTATTCTATAATGTCTACTACGTAGAATTCGAGGCCACTGTATAGCATAAATACAAAAATATAAAAATAGTAACAAAATTTACTAATAAGTTAAAGTACTAATTAAATATAATAAATTAAGTTAATTTAATGATAATTCTAGTACCTAAATTTATTTTATTATATAAATAAAGTATTTATTAAATTACATAAAATAAACTAAATTTTGAATTATAATCAATAAAAATTTAAATTTATAATATTTCTTAATTAATAATTATTATAATAAATTAATCAAACTAAATTAACCTCTTTTAAACTAATTTAATACTAAATTAAATATCTAAATTTTTTTCATTACAAACATAAAAATAAACTATAATAATAAAATTAACTAAAAATTTAAACTAAATTATAACTAATTATCAAATTTAATTTATAATTAAAATATAAAATTTAAATTAAATCTTAAATTATAATTTAAAATTACTTGAATATCAAAATTTGCTGAAATATGCCCCATCTCATCATATCTATATAGATAATTACCTTCCATCCCTATACAATATAATATTTCTCACTCTCACATCTCTCTCTCTCTCTCTCTCTCTCTCTCTCTCTCTCTCTCTCTCTCTCTCTCTCTCTCTCTCTCTCTCTCTCTCTCTCTCTCTCTCGTACATTCGATGAGGTTTGGATCAATTTCTAATTTATAGGGGGAATAAACAATGTTGAATTCGATCCAGAGTGAATAGATTTTAATACTATTCATTACAACAGTGTTGGAGTGGATAGAATTCAATACTATTCACCTGAATAGTATTAAATTTTACTCATCTTGAATCGAATTCTTTGTATTTTTGAAAATTTTAAACAATTATAAATTCGATTTAAGATTGAATTTACCACTATTTCCCAAACAAAGTATTTTGATAAAAAAAAGTTAAAATAAGGGATACCGGTAAATAATATATTTTTTATTTTAAATACGTTAAAAAGCCTATTTTTCTCACCAAAGAATTCGAATCAAATTGATATCATTTTTTTTCTGAGAAAAAACTAATATCAAATCAAAATGTTGCGAGATGCTTCAACTTTAAGTTTATATGCCATCAGATCAGCACTTTCTACTATTACTTAAACCAGTGAGTCGACGTTTTGAGTCTGAGAGAATGACTTGCTTCATTGCGAAGGAAGAGCAAGAGCAAAGGGCTCATTCAAGGTGACATCAATACCAGTTTCTGGGTTTTTCTTTTCCATTTATTTCATCCTTCACGAGGTAAAAGTTTCAAATATTTTGTTCCGTAGTTACATTAACATTATTTTCTTTGAGTATGGTATTCTACTCTGCACTCATTCATCAAGCTCCTTTCTTTTCTTCATCAGCCTCAATTACCCTTCTACTCCTGTAATACTAGGTTGGAAAGCTTCTAACTTTAAAATAAAAGACCAAACTTGTCACACAAACCTCTCTGTCCACAGAAATGTAAATAATAAATCAAATGAATAAATAAACAAATAATAAAAAAAAATAGCAAATGCTTGACCCAGATAATCTTCAGTCACTTTAAGTTGACTAGGTAGCAGGGGTTGTGGTTCTGGTTATTGCTTTGCTTTCGTAGTTTATTTCAGTGTGTTGGGGGTCTATGTATGTGTATGAAATATAAATGCAACGTGGAAATGTAACTAGTGGTTTATTCTTATTCTATTAACATTAGAAGCAAAAAAAAAGAAATAAATGAAAGAAGAGAAGAATAATGTGTTGTTTTTAAATTGGTGGATACATGTTATGTTCTCATACTAAATGTGTTTATTGACAGCCGTATTGATATAGACTGTGTCCTCCTCCGATTAGGAAGACTATTTTTGGGAGTTGAATCTAGAATTCTGATATGAAGGTAATCGATTTATTTAATGAAGAAATGTAAACTGCTTTTAGTATTGCCATTAGCTAACTTTCATATTAGTAATGCTATTTATCATGAAATATTTGATACAAATTGTATTGCGAAGCACTAATCCTTTTGATAAATTATAAGACCACCAGTTAAAAAGACGTGATGATAATTTAAAATTAATATAACGTTACAAAATGTCTTTGGCTAAAATCCAATTATTTGATTCTAGCATTGCGCATATTGAAACAAACGTGAATTCTTTCTTCCCTCTTACTAATAAACACTGAGTTCTTTCTTTGCGCTCTGTATCCTCTCTCGCCTGACTTCAACCCTTTTTTTTTTTAAACCTTATTTCATTTACTTGAAAGAGGAAGGCTGTAGAATATGATGGATGTGCAGTGGGAATCGACCTTGGCACAACTTGCTCGTGTGTTGCAGTATGGCAGGAGCAGCATTGCCGAGTGGAGATCATCCACAACTACCAAGGCAACAGAACAACTCCTTCTTTTGTTGCTTTCACGGATAACCAAAGGTTAATCGGCGATGCTGCTAAGAACCAGGCTGCTATCAACCCAACCAACACCATCTTTGGTAATTGATCTTACTTTGTTAGTGGCTTCATTTTTAGTGTTCATGTTTATGAATTATTGTTGTGTTTGAATGATAGATGAGAATCATTACTCTTTTGCAGATGCTAAGAGGTTGATTGGTAGGAAATATAGTGATCCCATTGTAAAGAAAGATATAATGTTGTGGCCTTTCAAGGTCATTGCTGGTGATGAAGACCAGCCCATGATTGCTGTTACTTACAAGGGTGTGGAGAAACACTTTGCTGCTGAGGAATTCTCATCTATGGTCCTCACAAAGATGCGGGATATTGCAGAGGCATATATGGAGTCACCTGTAAAGGCTGCAGTTGTTACTGTGCCTGTTATCTCAATGACTCTCAACGTCTAGCTACCAAAGATGCTGGTGCCATAGCTGGTCTCAATATTTTGAAGATTATAAATGAGCCCACGGCTGCAGCCATTGAATATGGTCTTGACAAGAGAGCTAATTGTGCTGGAGAGCGAGATATTTTCATCTTTGACCTTGGTGGAGGTACTTTTGATGTGTCGCTCCTTACAATTGGGGATGAGGTCTTTAAAGTTAAGGCCACTGCTGGAAACACTCATCTTGGTGGAGAGGACTTTGATAACAAATTGGTGAATTACTTTGTAGAGGAGTTCAAAAGGAAGAAAAAAGTGGATATTAGTGGGAACCAAAGAGCCCTGAGGAGGTTGAAAACTGCAGGTGACAGGGTAAAAAGGACACTTTCGTGCACTGTTGTTACCTCTATTGAGATAGATGCTTTATCTGAGGGCATTGATTTTTGTTCATCGATCACTCGGGCAAGGTTTGAGGAACTCAACATGGACTTCTTTAGAGAGTGTATAGAGATAGTAGATAGGTGTCTTATTGATGCCAAGATGGACAAGAGCAGCATACATGATGTCGTCCTTATTGGTGGCTCTTCTAGGATCCCCAAAGTACAGCAGCTATTGCAGGAATTCTTCGAAGGGAAGGATCTCTGCAAGAGCATCAACCCTGATGAAGCTGTTGCTTATGGTGCAGCAATTCAGGCTGCTTTGTTGAGTGATGGCTTCAAGAATGTTCCAAAATTAGTGCTGTTGGATGTCACTGTTAGAATTTTTTGGATTTGAACCTCTATTGATTGGTGGGCTTTTATTTTTTATAAAACGGGTTAAAAGTTTAAGCATGATATTTTCCTGAAAACCCATGAAGTTAATATGTGATCTATTGTGGGTTTGGAAGTCACCATGTACTATTGGACTTGGGCTTAATAGTAAGTGGATTGGATTATGGTGTAGAGATCCGATATGACCTAAATCTTTGATGGATAAGATTAGGTCATTATAAATTCATACTATGAGGGCAGGATCCCCACTTCTATCTTGACATTTCTTGGCCACTACACCCATCGACGCAAGATTTTCTTCTCTAAGAGAAAGATAAGGAGTGGGTTCTCTTGCACCTGACGTATATCCGTGTGTACGCTTCTGCAGTTGAATTCATACGGTAAATATGAGTTCGCGAGGTATGTGAATAATCTCAATTAATATTATTCCTTTTATTTGTATTCCAAATTCCTAGTATTTGATCCGTTAAAAATCTAACATTTGGTATCAAAGCGAATTATATTATATTTGGAATCGTAAAGTTGCCATGCAATCGTTTTAACATGAAATTGATTTGTGAAATTATCAATTCTGTGCAATTTTATTTATTTGGGGTTTGTGTAAAAACTGCCTCTATGCTTAAGATGAAATTTCTTTATTCTTGTTTGATGACCTAAATATGTTGAGAGAGGGATTTACTATTGAAGTAAAATTCCTTTTCCTTCTTCGATTGGGAGATAGATGTATGCTTCTTGCTTTCTTTTATTCTTTTACTGTGAATATTTGAAACACAAACTGAGAGAGAGAGGAGACCGCTGTTGCAACCCTTCAAAGTCGAGTTCGCGAGGCACCGCTGCTGGATCTGTCGTGCCTCTTGCTGCTGTTGCTCGTGTGGTAGCAACCAGTTATCACTAGTCCTTCGCCGTCGATGGTTGGTTGCTGCTGCTCTTCCTTGTGCGCCACTGTTGAGGACGAGTTACAGGTTGTGGATCGCGATGAAGCCGTCGCAGCGATTGGCACAGCATGTGTGTGGTGTTGCTTTGCTGCCTCCGCCGCCGTGTGGTTACTGTTGGTCAACGGTGGCTCCTGCTTGGTGTTGTGCAGCGGTGCCTCTTGGGTGTTAGTGAAGCGGCGGCTTCTCAGCCGCAAGGGAGAAGAAGAACGAGAAAGGCGTGAACCCCTGTGACCCACAATAAAAAAAAAAAAAAGGAAATTGGAAACTAAAATAGATTTATTTTCTGTTTTGAATTTAAATATTGGTTGTTAACTGTATATTGTTTTATTTTCTGGTTTTGGTTGAAATATTGGGCAATATATTTCATAATTAATTTTATATTTCATAGTTGTTTTTGGAATATTTGGGGTTAATTTTTTAAATTAATTATTTGGGCAATTTTTATCTCTTTTGAGTGCTTTATTGGTTTAGTAAATTTCACCATCACAGTGGATTATTCGTAAATTTGATGCAGTTGTTTGTCTATTTATTTGGGATATTTTGTCGCTTGAGTTAGTTGTGAGTTGACTCACCCACAGGTAGTTGGCTTATTGATTGATTTTGATGTGACATGTTTTGTCATCTGAGTTGGTTATGAGTTAACCCACCCACAAGTGGCTAGCTTATTGATTGATTCGATTTGGCGTAATATTTGGAATGTCTTGACAGTAAAATCTTTCTGCTCACAGGTATTGGATTTTTGTAACTTTGTCTTATATGATATATTCTCCTCCCACATGCGAGTTTGTGTTGTATGTTTGTATCCCTGTTATGGTATATTATCTATTGCCCATGTGATTAATCAATTTTTTTTATTTTTTTCAGCTCCTGTGAAATTTTCTATGAACGACACAGTTAACCATGTCGAACTCCTGACTGGCAATAATTATAAGAGGTGGAAAGAGGACATTGAGCTGGCTCTTAGCTTATTAAATATCGACATGGCCATTAGAGAGAATGAACCTCCCTTGAATGATGAAAGCACAGAGGAGCAAAAAGCGTACCATAGAGAATGGACTAAAGCCAATCGGAAGTCTTTGATGCTTATTAAGCGGTCAATTGATGAAACACTTGTGAAAGCTATCCCTGCATCTGAGAAAGCCAAGCCTTTCTTTGCTTCCATTGGGGAAAGGTATGCAGGTTCTAGTAAGGCCGAGACTGGGCAGTTGATGGATAGTTTTGTCAACATGCGGTATGATGGGAATGGTAGAGTTAGGCAATACATCATGAAGATGGTAACTATAGCCTTTAGACTTAGTGACCTCAAATGCCCAGTAGATGACAAGTTTCTTGTTTACCATGCCCTGAATTCCCTACCTGCCAGATTTGACACACTAAGAACCTCCTATAACACCCAGAAAGAAGAGTGGGATATCAATACCCTTATCTTCATTTGCTCCCAGGAGGAAGACAGGATGAATCATGTCCTATTTGAAAGTGTGAATCTAACCTATTAGCCACACCAAAATAAATTCTTTAAGAAAAATGGAAAGAAATCCAAGGGGAAGAATAATTCTGATAAGAAGGTTGATCCGTCCCAAAAGGCCCTTGGTTCGAAACCTGACATTCAAAAGAGTGAACTCAAGTGCTGGTTTTATAAGTCAGTAGGCCATAAGAAATCCAATTGTCCAGCTTTTAAGGCCAAAGGTGAGTCACTAGTTTTTGTTTGCCATGAATCCAGTTTAATAGATGTTCCCGTTAACTCATGGTGGATTGATTCTAGAGCGTCTATTCACGTTTCTAACTCATTGCAGGGGTTCAAGAGCAAACGAAGGCCAAGTGATACCGAGGTCAACCTATTCGTAGGGAATGGAAATAAAGTGGATGTCCAGTTCATAGGATTAGTTGAGTTAAAATTGGAGTCAGGATTTATTTTACGTTTGAAAAACAATTTATGTGCCGTCCATGAGACGGAATTTGATTTCTTTGTCAAAACTTGATGATTCTGGTTTTTCTTTTAATTTTAAGAATGGATTTTGTTTTTTATCCCGTGATTCTCAAATTGTTGGCAAAGCCGTTAAGTGTGATGATTTGTATTGTTTGAGTTCAGACTCCAATGTGTTTAATTCCCTACATATTCAGGTTGCTGGTAATAAAAGGGTATTAATTAAAGAAAATTTTTATTCCTTATGGCATAGGCGTCTTGGTCATATTTTCAAAGAAAGAATTAATAGACTTGTGAAAGATGAGATCCTGCCTTCACTTAATTGTACTAATCTTGGGGAGTGTGTGGATTGTATAAAGGGAAAGATAACTAAGACGACTAGAAAGGGCTCTATCCACAGTAAAGAACTTTTGGAAATTATTCATACTGACATATGTGGTCCTTTAAAATCAACATTGTGTAGAAATAAATATTTTATAACATTTATTGATGATTTTTCTAGATTTGGTTATGTCTACTTAATTAATAATAAATTTTTGTCTTTAGAAAAATTTAAAATTTTTAAGATTGAGGTAGAAAACCAATGTGAAAAAACTATCAAGATTGTTAGATCTGACCGAGATGGTGAATTTTATGGCAGACATGGTGAGACAGGACAGCTGATGGGCCCTTTTACTAAATATTTAGAGGGTTGTGGAATTGTTTCCCAATTTACCATGCCAAGTACCCTTGAGCAGAATGGTGTGGCTGAGAGAAGGAATTGCACTTTGATGGATATAGTGAGGTTCATGATGAGCCAAGCTAAGTTACCAGATTTCCTTTGGGGGGAAGCCCTTAAACAGTCATATTTATCCTAAACAGAGTATCTTTTAAATCTGTTCCCAAAACACCCTTTGAGCTGTTTAAAGGTTGGAAGCCTAGCCTTAACCATCTTTGTGTGAGAGATTGTGCTGCTGAGGTTAAACTTTATGACCCTACTGCATCCAAGTTAAGTCCTAAAATCACCAGGTGCTATTTTGTTGGCTATACCATCAATGCCAAAGGCTATAGATTCTACTATCCTACCCGTGGAACAAAGATAGTTGAGGCAATCACTGCCAAGTTTATTGAGAATGATCTGGGTAGTTCTGACATCAACATTGATGAAGGACTAAGTTCTAGCTATCAACATATTATGGTATCTGTTCCTATTGTACAAGAGAAAGCGGTACATGATCCAGCTGAGAGGATTCTTGAGGAGCCACAACAGAAGGTTCTGAAGGATCCCTTACCACCAACTCCAGAATAACCTACTCAGGCTCCACCTCTTAGACGATCACAAAGAGAAAGAAGGCCAGTGAATTGTGATGATTATCATCTTTTTCTCAGAGAGTCAAATATTGGGTGCATGCCAGATCCAATCAATTTTAATGAAGCTGTTTCTAATGCTCTAGTTGAGAAATGGATTAAGGCTATGAATGATGAAATTCTTTCTATAAATCACAATAGTGTGTGGGAGCTTGTAGAGGCTCCTGATGGCATCAAGCCCATTGGTTACAAATGGGTATTCGAGACTAAGAAGGACTCTAATGGCAATGTAAAGAGGTATAAAGCAAAATTGGTGGCTAAAGGTTTTACTTAAAGAGAGGGTATTGATTATAATGAGACCTTTTCTCCTGTTTCTTCCAAAGATTCTTTTAGGATCATTATGGCTTTAGTGGTACATTATAATCTAGAGTTACATCAGATGAATGTGAAGACAGCTTTTTTGAATGGAGATCTTCGTGAGGAGGTTTATATGTAACAACCAGAAGGGTTCATAGAAAGTGGGAAGGAACACTTGGTATGTAAGTTGAAGAAGTCAATTTATGGCTTGAAACAGGCTTCAAGGCAGTGGTATCTTAAGTTTGATGATATTATTTCTTCCATGGGTTTTGTGGAAAACAAAGTGGACCCATGTGTATAGCTCAAGGTCAGTGGGAGTAAATTTATAATTCTTGTTCTCTATGTGGATATTTTGCTTGCCAGTAGCAACTATTATATGCTTGTTGAGACTAAGAGCGTGTTATCAACTTGTTTTGATATGAAAGACCTTGGGGAAGCTTTTTTTATTCTAGAGATTGAGATCCATAGAGACAGGTTGCATGGGCTCTTGGGTTTATCCCAAATGGCTTATATTGATCGTGTTTCGAGGCGATTTGATATGGATAATTACAGACCTGGTGATACCCCTATTGCTAAAGGGGATAAGTTGAGCAAGGATCAATGTCCCAAGAATGAGCTTGAGAAGAGTGCTATGAAGAACATTCCTTATGTCAGTGTAGTGGGAAACATCATGTATGCTCAGATTTGCACTAGACCTGATTTGTCTTTTATTGTGAGTGTATTGGGTAGATTTCAGTCGAACCCAGGACATGCCCATTGGGTTGCCATCAAAAGGGTTATGAGGTATTTGCAGAAGACAAAGGATTATATGCTTGTCTACAGAAGGACTGATCACCTGGATGTAGTTGGTTACATTGATGCAGATTTTGATGGTTGTCTAGATAATGAGAAATCTACTTCTGGATATATTTTTATGTTAGTTGGAGGAGCTATTTTTTGGAAAAGTGTCAAACAAACTTTGACTGCTTCTTCCACTATGTAGGCTGAGTTTGTTGCATGTTATGGTGCAGCATCACATGCAGTATGGATTAGGAATTTCGTTTTTGCCTTTGGAATAGTGGACTCCATTTCAAAGCCTCTGACAATTTATTGTGATAATAGTTCTGTTGTATCTTTTGCCAAGAACAACAGAATGATTTCTGCCTTGAGACATATTAGGATTAAATTCCTAGTAGTCAAGGAAATGGTTGAAAATGGAGAGATTATAGGTGAGCATATTCGCACTGAGGAGATGCTTGCTAACCCACTAACTAAGGGACTTAGGCTCATAGTGTTCATGAAACATGTTCAGGATATGAGTCTTGTGGAGTCTTTTGATGCACTTGATTAATGGAAGTTGGTATTTATTTTATATTCTTTTGATTACATTAGATTTATATAATTTGGATGATGAACTTGCACACATTTTATGTTATTGATTTTGGTACCATTGGTTTATTTATCTCGAAATGTAATGTTTTCTTGGGAAAACATTTATATTTCATGAGAAACATGTGTTCTCCTTGTAGGAGATTGATTGTGTTTTCTTGGAAAAGCACAATGAGGATCTGTATACATAGCATTAAGAATCACTTTGTGGATCACCTTGAGAGCTCATGATATTGTTGTGTTATAATGTGTATATCTACACCTTATACACTTGGTTGGTCATTGTTGCCAGGGTTCTTGGTTATGTGGTTGTGGGGAAATTAGACTCTTTATAGTTTATCATTTGCCTATGGTTCTTAGCTATAGTGTTGTTGATTGAAGTGATCTGATTTATGGTGAATTAATTATTTTTTCAGGCTGTAATTTGTGGCCACAGTTGTTTAACTCGAGAGTCATTTTCAAAATATTTTCTGAAACTAAACAAAACACAATCAATATTGTCCAAGTGGGAGAATGTTAGAATTTTCTGGGTTTAGATTTGTATTGATTGGTGGGCTTTTGTTTTTTATAAAACGAGTTAAATGTTTAAGCCTGATGTTTTCCTAGAAACTCATGAAGTTAATATGTGATCCATTATGGATTTAAAAGTCACCATGTATTATTGGGCTTGGGCCTAATAGTAAGTGGACTGGATTATAGTGTAGAGGTCCGATATGACCTAAGTCTTTGATGGATAAGATTAAATCATTATAAATTCATACTATGAGGGCAGGATCCCCACTTCTATCATGACATCTCTTGACGGCTCACAGCTCCATCGACGTGGCCTTTTCCTCTCTAAGAGAAAGATAAGGAGTGGGTTCTCTCACATCTGACGTATACACGTGTGTACGCTTCCGCAGTTGAATTCATACAGTAAATATGAGTTCGCGAGATATGTGAATAATCTCAATTAATATTATTCCTTTTATTTGTATTCCAAATCCCTGGTATTTGATCCGTTAAAAATCTAAAAGTCACACCACTGGCACTTGTTACATCGACGGTGGGAGATGTCATGGATGTAGTGATTCCTAGGAATACTACAGTTCCTGAGAAAAGGAGAAAAAAATATGGGACATGTGAAGATAACCAAACTCGTGTTATGATTGATGTTTATGAGGGTGAGAGGACAAAAGCCACTGATAACAATTTGCTGGGTTGGTTTAATCTTTCGGGCATTCCTCCTCGTCCTCGTGGCCATCCTGTTACGGTGTGCTTTGATATAGATGCTGATGGTATTCTACACGTAACTGCTGAGGAAGAAAATACTGGCAATAAGAACGAGATTACCATAACCAATGACAAAGGAAGATTGTCAAGAAAAGAAATTCAGAGAATGCTTCAAGAAGCTGAGAAATACAAGGACGAAGATAAGCTATACCTGAAGAAGGCTACAGCAATGAATGCTTTGGACGATTTCGTTTACAAGATGAAGAATGCTTTACAGGATGTTGATATTTGTTCCAAGCTAAATCCACAAGACGAGATGATGATCAATTCTGCAATTACAAAGGCTAGATATTTGCTTGATGGCAATCAGCATCCAGAAACAGCTAAGCTTGAGGATTGTCTGAAGGAGGTTGAGAGCATCTATGAATCTACTGTAGTCAAATTTCCCTAGATCCTTTGCTAGTTAGTTATATCTTGGGTACAGACTAGAGATTTTGCACGTGACAAATGCAGATCTTTATGACTGATAGCATCTTAACAATAGTTTGATAGTTTTCTATTGTATGTTCTGTTAAAATTGTTCCTGTGTGGTAGACCAGAAAATTTTCCGGATTGATTTTTGGACACATATTCTGTCGTTTGTTTTAATTGTGCTACATGTGTCTTGCACATTATGTGTCGCCGACTTGGCTATGTTTTTCCATGGTAGATCTTTTCGGTAAGTACGGGACACCAAAAGGAAATGGGGAATGATATGCAGGGAATCAAAGCCAACCTAACAGCAACCTATGGCCTTAGAATAGAAATGTTGCTTGTGCTATTTTTTGCGACATCTTTGAAAGAATGCCTTAACATATTCCTTAAATATTAGTTAAGAGTAGTTTTCAAGTTTTTCTCTTAATCAATATTTAAGAAATATTTTAGGATGCCGAATAAGAGGTATTTTCTCTATATTCTCATTATTAAAAATGCACGAAAAGATAAAATTATAGGTGTGTTTGTTTGTGCTTCTTGTAAAAAAAAGTATTTTTTTTTTATTTTTCAAAAAAAATACTTACAGAATTTTTAGTATTGTTTGTTTGTGCTTCTAAAAAAAAGGCAAACCGAATAATAGATTTTATTTCAATTTGATTCAATTCAGTTTGATTATAATTGAAAAATCAAACCGAACAAAATCATACCAATTTAAATCGATTTGGATTGGCTTAGTTTTCGATTTTTTGTTAAAAAGTTTTATAAAATATAAAAATGTAAATTTTATGTTGAGTAAATTAAAAGAATTAATAGATAATTGTAAATCTAAATACTGAGTTAAGATATAATAAGAATACTTGAATAATTTTAATATTAAAATATTATAGAATATATTTATATGCATATTTGTAAAAGTATATATATGGATAAGTAATATATATAAATATATATATATATATATATATATATAATTATCAACGTATAATATATTGTTGGTTCGGTTTGGTTGAGTTCGGTTTTACTTCTAAAACCAAAAACCAAATCAAATCAATCAATTTTTATAAGATAAGAACTAATTAAAACCGATTTATTTTAATTTTGATCGATTCTGAATTTTTTGCATCAATTTTTTATTTTAGTTCGATTTGAATCGATTTTAAACATTCCTATATAAACGATTATAATTTCTATTTGCCATAATTTTTTGGAAAAGAAAATATAAACATGATTGATCTTCAAAAGCCAGTAACCTAGATCAAGTTATTGGTAACTTTTATTTATTATGTTAGTAATTTCATTGATATATTACTAACATAGCCTAATTACCTATTTTATGAAAGACTATAATTACTATAGGGCACAAAGCTTTTACCATTTAAGAGCCTAGGTTCACAAAGTGGGAGGGAAATCTACTCCTTAGATGACGACATCGTTGTGATGTTTCATCCCACGCAAGAGTGCTTGCTCTTAGCACCAAACTACTGCCAATTTCAGAGTGTGACAGCGCTGTGGCTCATAAATTGCAAGCTGGATTGGTTTAAAATAATGGACACTTGGCACAGCAAATGAGCAAATCCAATTTCAGTATTTTACTCTCAACCTGATTACCCTGACTTTTATTTTTGGTTTAAACCGGTTAACCGAACTAAAATAACCAGTTTTTCTAGTTCAATTCTTTCCTGATAAAATGAAAACACTTCAAATCAGTTTCATAAATTATATTTACGGTTTAAGCCACTTCAGTTTGGTTTCTTAGACCAAACCAATCCATACCCACCAACGTCAGTGTCATTTACCCTAAAACAAAAGAAAATTGGCTTTTAATAAAACATTTTTCGCTAGCGAACATATAGGTCAAATAGTAGGGGGCTATTTTAGGTTAATCAGATCAAGTCCTAGATCTGTGATTATTTTAAAATTAGGAATGGAGAGTTTTGATTTTATATAGATGTTTTATCCAACTTGAGTAGAATTGTTTTTGATAAAAGAATGTATGTAATTTTTTTTAAAAAAATCCCTGACATTCAACCCAAAATAGAGGAGCTAGGCTTGTTAGGGAATAATCCACTACATCCTCAATATTCTTATATCTTGGAGAATATTGATCTGACTACTGTTATAGACAATATTATTATTTGTTGGCGCACAATGCATTCAAAACTTAAATTTTTTTTTTTGAACAAAAATGTTTCATTTTTAATTTCTTAATCAGCATTCTTAAGGCATTAGTTAAATAAATTCTTAATTTGTTACTTTAATAATATTGTATTGTGTTTTTGACCAAAACTCAAAACCTTTCAATATTCAGAATCTTATACATGTTATCATTTTTGTAGCCCATTGTTGCCAATTGATCATGATTTTTGTCATAGTATGTCTGATATTATGGGTTAAGTTTTGGTCATGTTTAGAAGTTTTATAAATGGTGGAAGAGGATGACTCACTATAGAATGGAAAAAAAAATGCAAGAGATAGAATGAAATAGATCATATTATTATTATATTTGACTATTCAACAAGTTTAATAAGAAAGGAAAAAAAATATATCTTACTCTCTTCTTCACCCCCCAGTTTCAAGAAATAACAAATGGAAACTCTAAGTGGCAAGAAACAGACAAGATGTTCCACCATTACCATTACACTGGATCATTCAAAATCATTTTCAAACATACTTCTAACAAACATAAGTTATGATTCCCTTCATTGTCTTCCATCCAAGCATAACCAATCTCTTCTCCTTCTATATCTCTTCTTTACCTATGCTACTCGAGTGGATGAATAATTGTATTGAGTATCCAAGTTTAATAAACCATTTACCAATTATAAGGAAAAAATTGTTAGTTAGCACATAATATAGGGACTATACGTATTAATTCTGCTCCTTTATTTTTAGCTAGCAAAATTTTCTTATAATTGCAATTAAATGTACATTCATATTTTATACAAAATTATTTTTTACAAAAATCTCCAATCTCCAAACGGCCACCGCCATTTTCCTAAACTCCTAAACTACTCTCTCATACCTAGAGCAACAGTAATATCCTACAACATCTAAACCATTTTCAGTTTACATTCTTGGCAATTTTCACTGGAAGGCATGCAAGAAACCACCATTATTTCCACTTATTGAAGCTTTTAAGCTACATATTGTCTTTTTCTTCTCTTTTTTTTTTTTCTTCGCTGGGCTTGTTTTTGTATTCAAACTAGCAAAGGTGAAATATTGATCACGAAAAAAAGTAAGAAGGTCATGGTAATTGATAACATGATGGCATTAGACCGTGCAGGCATATGTCAGAGAAGTATTGATGTTAAACTTGTAAAAAAAAATTATAAATTGCAAATTTTCTGATGAAACACACTTCAAACTTTCCTAGCATTGCTCAACACTTGCTTTTGTAGATTAAAAACTACGCAGTAATTAGTTAATTTCATAAAATGTAGATTCAAAGATATTCCAGGGAACGCACTTATGTTTTTTCGTTGGTATGGCGAAGCACTTATTTGCTCATACGCACATACAAACATAGAGAGACGCTCGTAACAATGGCAGGCGCAACATATCATATCCAAAAAAAAAAAAAAAATGGAAAAAAAGCAGCTGTAGCATAGGGGAGTGGTGGCTGGTGACAGATTGGGACCAAGGATTATGAGAATCTTGATTCTCAAATTAGGTTATTGGATTATGTAAATTAGGATTTGTGAAAGAATTGGGATTAGGTTATATAAATTGAGAATTTAAGATAAATTATGAGTTTATGGCAAATTAGAAATTTTACATTAGGTTTAGGATAAATTGCCCAAATCCCTCACCACTAAAAACTAAGATTATTTATTATATGGAAAAAAAAACTAAGATTAATCATAATAAAAAATAAAAATTAGTAATAAATTGACAAATAGATGAAACTGGTATCCAAATTCAAAAAAGGAAAAATTAGTACCAAGGACGGTTAACACGAGTTAATTAATAAAAAGGACTAATTATGATAAAATTATAAAAAGGGCTGATTTGAATTATATTTAAGGAGAATGACCAAAACATATTTTTTGGGTAGATAATAATACCTTAAGCTATCCTTCAATCTGTCTTCTGTTTCTTTATCTCTTTTGCAAGCGTGCTCTCTATCTCTCAACTTTGGTTCTTAAACCCTCACCTTTACTGTTGGCACGTCTTTGTTTATTAATCGTTTCGCATAAGTTCATGATTCTTGTCATACACCATTTCATCTTAGTGGACTAGTTCTATTTTTTTATTTAACTACTTAGAATCTGTACCACTTTTCTTAATTGAACCTAAACTGCTAAGATTAGGATTAGAAATACAGAATTTTTTTTTGCCCAAAAATTTTTATGTGCACTCTTTCTACCATGAATGAGCTTTGCCTTTTAAAGTTTGTTGTTAATCATTTCTCTCCTTAAGCACATGTTTGATTTTTTTTTTTTTTCAATTCAATAAGTAATGTATTACTTGAGAGTTTATTAAGTTAATCGTGAATAATTATGGTGATGATATACACTCATTATTTTGTTTTGTTAATGATGATATGTACTCACTATTTAGTTTTGATGGTTATGATATATACTCATTGTTGTTTCATAACTTTTATTTTATTTTCATCTAACATATGTCATAATTTAGATAGACATGGTTATTTGGATTAATTTGGTGTTGACATATACTCACTATTTTGTTTTGTTGGTAATAATATATACTTATTTTTTTTTATAATGGTATAAATTCACTGCTATTTCATAAATATTTATATCATTTTTATTTAATATAAGCTAGAACTTAGTTAGACATATTATTTGGATATTATCATCTAAAGGTATTACAAAGAAAGGTAGATAAAGAGATATATGGCTTAAGGGTATTATTGTGGCTGATTATTTTTATATGATTTTTTTAGTAGTTTATTAGGAATATATGGAATTTTTGACAAAAGTAAAAAAATATAATGTTTGTTAAGAATCCGATTTATGAATTATCGAATTCATTCGATTTCAAAAAAATGAAAAAGGGAATCCGATTACATAAACACTGGATTTTGAAAAAAAAAAATGGAATCCGGCCTTATTTGGAACAGATTGCAGGATCCGCACCCCCCGTTATTGAATCTCTTTACCATACTTTTCTAATTTTCCCATACTCTTCATATTTTTAAACTTCTTTCCCATATAAAAAATAATCAATCTATTATTGTCTACATGAAAAAAAGGCTTTGATCATACTGCTTAAATACAATTCAAATTAATCTTTCTTAATAATTGTGATATAATTGACCCTTTTTCTTAATTAACTTTTTTTTTTCACGGCCTTTGTACTATTTTTCGCACTAAAGAATTCGAATCAAATTGATATCATTTTTTTTTCCTTAGAAAAATGTTGGGAGATACTTCCCCTCTAAGTTTGTATGCCATCACATCAACACTTTCTGCTATTACTTAAACCACTCAGTTGAGGTTTTGAGTCTGAGAGAGTGACTTGCTTCATCGCGAAGGAAGACCAAGAGCAAATGGCTCATTCAAGGTGACATCAATACCAGTTTCTGGGTTTTTCTTTTCCATTCATTTCATCCTTCACAAGGTAAAAGTTTCAAATATTTTGTTCCGTAGTTACATTAACATTATTTTCTTTGACTATGGTATTCAGCTCTGCACTCACTCATCAAGCTCCTTTCTTTTCTTCATCAGCCTCAATTACCCTTCTACTCCTGTCATATTTGGTTGGAAAGCTTCTAAATTTGAACTAAAAGGCCGAACTTGTCACATAAACCTCTCTGGCCACGAAAATAAACAAATAATAAAAAAAAATAGCAAATGCTTGACTCAGATAATCTTAAGTCACTTTAGTTTGACTAGGTAGCAGGGGTAGTGGTTTTGGTTATTGCTTTGCTTTCATAGTTTGTTTCAGTGTGTGGGGGGTCTCTGTGGTTGAGACTTGATATGTAGTGAGAAATCGAATGTGCAATCTGAGTAGAAATGATTCATGAGTTCCTTTTGTTGTGTTACCCAAACTTTTACACCAACCTTCTTTTAAAAAGTCAGAAGCTTAGCTGCTCATCCTGAAAAAAAAAAAAAAGGGGGTGTATACATTTTTTTTATGGAAATTCTCAAAGAAGTTAACATGTCAATTTGATTTTGTTTTTTTTGGGGGGGGGGGGGTTTAAATTTGTTCGTAGGTGTATGGAATATAAATGCAATGTGGAAATGTATCTAGTGTGTGTTTGGTTGGGCGTTTGCATGCCCCAAATCAAGTTGAGAGCATCTATGAATCTACTATAGTCAAATTTCGCTAGATCCTTTGCTAGTTAGTTATATCTTGGGTACAGACTAGAGATTTTGCATGTGATAAATGCAAATCTTTATGACTGATTGCATCTTAACAATAGTTTGATAGTTTTTCTATTGTATGTTCTGTTAAAATTGTTCCTATGTGGTAGACCAGCAAATTTTCCGGATTGATTTTTGGACACATATTCTGTCGTTTGTTTTAATTGTGCTACATGTGTCTTGCACATTATGTGTCGCAGACTTGGCTATGTTTTTTCCATGGTAGATCTTTTCGGTAAATACGTGACAGCAAAAGGAAATGGGGAATGATATGCAGGGGATCAAAGCCAACCTGACAGCAACTTATGGTCTTAGAATAGAAATTTTGCTTGTATTATTTTTTGTGACATCTTTGAAAGAATACCTTAACATATTCCTTAAATATTAGTTAAGAGTAGTTTTCAATTTTTTTTCTTAATCAATATTTAAAAAATATTTTAGGTGTCGAATAAGAGGTATTTTCTCCATATTCTCATTATTAAAGATGCGCGAAAAGACGAAATTATGGTTGCGTTTGTTTGTACTTCTTGTAAAAAAAAGTATTTTTTTTTTATTTTTCAGAAAAAATTACTTATAGAATTTTTAGTATTGTTTTTTTGTACTTCTAAAAAAAAGCAAAAGCAAAAAATAATTATTTTTCTGCTTTTTTTAAGAAGCAGATAAGGAGCTGTTTCTCCTAGAAGCAAATAGGGAGTTGCTTCTCTTAGAAGCAGAAGCAATAGAAAAGAGATAATGTTACTACTTAAAATTAGTAATCACTTTCTTTCCACTTAATTATGATTTTATCCTTAAAATTTTTAAAAGCTACCACTTTTTTATCACTCTCATGCTCTCTCTCTCCTTATCCATATCTTTAATTATAATTTTATTAAATAAGATACTTCTATATTTATCATATCTAAACAATTTAATAAATTCTAATTTTGATAAAAAGTATTTATATAATTACATTAAAATATAAAATAATTTTATGCTTTTACTTTTACTTCTACTTCTATTTTTATTTCTACTTTTTAAAAAGTATTTATCTTAAAATCTTAACCAAACAGCCGTATGTTGATTAAGTTGAATATGGAATTCCAATTAGTTATATAGATAATTTATTCTCTCACAACAATAAAAATTTTCCCCACTCCCTTTCTCTTTTTTTATGCAGACAATTTATTTATTTCACTTACAAAAAAATAAACTTCTTCAAAATTGAATTGAACTTCCAGAATTTAGTATATAGTTATTATAATTTTCGACCTTTTAATTAGATTATGAATAAAATTCTCGTCAAAGATTGTTTGTATTATATTTTATAAAAATTATTTTAGCCTCTTTTATATGTTGAAATCATAAAATATACCGTCTTTATTTATAAAAAATAGAATATTAGAAAAATATTTTTTAAGGCATTCAACAATCATTTATTGAATCTTTTACATTTTTAACTATACATATTCAAAAGGTAAAAAAAAATTCAGAAAATAAAAGGCATGTGAAATTTTTTAAAAATAAAAAGAGATTGTTAAAAGAATGAGAATATAGAGAAAGTTATAAGATGAAAGAGTTTCACCTTATTTCTTGTGAGTTTTTAATAAGAAATATAACAAAAATTGGTGAGGATAAGTAATGATCGAATATTGAGACTATGTGTGTTAAAGTAGGTTAATTTTTTTTTTTAATATTTTGGGTTAACCATGGTTAAATAAGTAAAAATATTTCATTAAAATATTTTCATAATGGGATGGATTTCAATTTTCAAACAAAAATGGTATTAAGTGTCATTTTGAGAAACCTGAAGTGGGTTTGTACTATTTACCCAATATTTAAAATACCTTTTCCAACACCCATGTAAAATAATCAATAAACAATAAAATTTGTGATAAGGAGCAATTGTTGTGGAAGTAATATACCTTTTTGAAGTTTGACAACCTGGTATCAAATGAAACAACAAAATTTAAACATGATTTTTATTGACCTAGAAAAGGACTTATAATAAGTTATAATAAAAGTTTTATGGAATGTGGAAAAGAGAGAATTCGGATTACTTCAAGTTGGTAATTACTATTTAGCACCAATATTTGAAAAAAAAATGCATAATTGGTCTATAAAAGTTAGTAATTTCACTCAACTTATTGATAATTTTCTTATATTATTTTGGTAATTTTATTAATATATTGAAAACCACAAGTACTTAAACAGGTAATTTAATTTTTTAATAATTGAACTTATAGCCTTATTTATGTGTTTTATAAATTGGGTGTTCGCGATTTGATTTGGTTTAGTTTTGAAAAAAAAAAATCCAACTAATTCAAACAATGAATTTTATTTCGGTTTGATTCGATTCAGTTTGATTATAATTAAAAAATAAACCGAACAAAACCAAACCAATTTAAATCGGTTTGGATTGGTTTAGTTTTCAATTTTTTATTAAAAATTTTTATAAAGTATAAAAATGTAAATTTTATGTTGAGTAAATTAAAAAAATTAATAGATAATTGCAAATCTAAATATTGAGTTAAGATTTAATAAGAATACTTGAATAATTTTAGTATTAAAATATTATAGAATATACTTATATGTATATTTGTAAAAGTATATATATGGATAAATAATATATGATATGTAATATATCTCATATACATATATAATTATTAACATATAATATATTGTTGGTTCGGTTTGGTTGGATTCGGTTTTAGTTCTAAAATCGAAAATGAAACCAAACCAATCAATTCTTATAAAATAAGAACCAATTAAAATCGATTTATTTCAATTTTAATCGGTTCTAATTTTTTTCATCAATTTTTTATTTTAGTTTAATTTGAATCGATTTTGAACATCCCTATATAAAGGATTATAATTTCTATTTGCCATAATTATTTGAAAAAAAAAAATACAAACATGATTGATCTTCAAAAGCCAGCAACCTAGATCAAGTTATTGGTAACTTTTATTTATTATGTTAGTAATTTCATTAATATATTACTAATATAGCGTAATTACCTATTTTATGGAAGACTATGATTACTATTGGGCACCAAGCTTTTACCATTTAAGAGCCTAGGTTCACGAAGTGGGAGGGAGATCTACTCCTTGGATGACGACATCGTTTCATCCCACGCAAGAGTGCTTGCTCTTAGCACCAAACTACTGCCAATTTCAGAGTGTGACAGCGCTGTGGCTCGTAAATTGCAAGCTGGATTGGTTTAAAATAATGGACACTTGGCACAGCAAATGAGCAAATCCAATTTTAGTATTTTACACTCAACCTGATTACCCTTACTTTTATTTTTGGTTTGAACCGGTTAATCGAACTAAAATAACCAGTTTTTCTAGTTCAATTCTTTCCTGATAAAATGAAAACAGTTCAAATCAGTTTTATAAATTATATTTACTGTTTAAGCCACTTCAGTTTGGTTTCTTAGGCCAAACCAATCCATACCCGCCAACGTCAGTGTCATTTACCCTAAAACAAAAGAAAATTGGCTTTTAATAAAACATTTTTCACTGATGAACATATAGGTCAAATAGTAAGGGGCTATTTTAGGTTAATCAGATCAAGTCCTAGATATGTGACTATTTTAAAATTAGGAATGAAGAGTTTTGATTTTTTATAGATGTCTTATCCAATTTGAGTAGAATTGTTTTTGACAAAAGAATACATGTAATTTTTTTTAAAAAAAATCCCTGACATTCAACCAAAAATAGAGGAGCTAGGCTTGTTAGGGAATAATCCACTACATCCTCAATATTCTTATATCTTGAAGAACATTGATTTGACTGCTGTTATAGACAATATTATTATTTGTTGGCGCACAATGCATTCAAAACTTAAATTTTTTTTTTGAACAAAAATATTTCATTTTTAATTTCTTAATCAGCATTCTTAAGGCATTAGTTAAATAAATTCTTAATTTGTTACTTTAATAATATTGTATTGTGTTTTTGACCAAAACTCAAAACCTTTCAATATTCAGAATCTTATACATGTTATCATTTTTGTAGCCCATTGTTGCCAATTGATCATGTTTAGAAGTTTTATAAATGATGGAACGGGATGACTCACTATAGAGTGGAAAAAAAAAATGCAAGAGATAGGGTGAAATAGATCATATTATTATTATTATATTTGACTGTTCAACAAGTTTAATAACAAAAGGAAAAAAAATATATATCTTATTCTCTCCTTCACCCCCCAATTTGAAAAAATAACAAATGGAAACTTTAAGTGGCAAAAAACAGACAAGATGTTCCAACATTACCATTACACTAGATCATTCAAAATCAATTTCAAACATACTTTTAACAAAAATAAGTTATGATTCCCTTCATTGTCTTCCATCCAAGCATAGCCAAGCTCTTCTTCTATTTCTCTTCTTTACCTATGCTACTCGAGTGGATGAATAATTGTATTGAGAATCCAAGTTTAATAAACCGTTTACCAATTATAAGGAAAAAATGGTTAGTTAGCACATATTATAGGGACTATACGTATTAATTCTGCTCCTTTATTTTTAGCTAGCAAAATTTTCTTTATAATTGCAATTAAATGTACATTCATATTTTATACAAAATTATTTTTTACAAAAATCTCCAATCTCCAAACGGCCACCGCCATTTTCCTAAACTCCTAAACTACTCTCTCATACCTAGCAGCAACAGTAATATCCTACGACATCTAAACCATTTTCAGTTTACATTCTTGGCAATTTTCACTGGAAGACACGCAAGAAACCACCATTATTTCCACTTAATGAAGCTTTTAAGCTACATATTGTCTTTTTCTTCTTCCTTTGTTTTTTCTTCGCGGGGCTTGTTTTTGTAGTTCAAACTAGCAAAGTTGAAATATTGATCACGAAAAAAAGTAAGAAGGTCATGGTAATTGATAACATGATGGCATTAGACCGTGCAGGCATATGTCAGAGAAGTATTGATATTAAACTTGTTAAAAAAAATTATAAATTGCAAATTTTCTGATGAAACACACTTCAAACTTTCCTAGCATTGCTCAACACTTGCTTTTGTAGATTAAAAACTACGCAGTAATTAGTTAATTTCATAAAATGTAGATTCAAAGATATTCCAGGGAACGCACTTATGTTTTTTCGTTGGTATGGCGAAGCACTTATTTGCTCATACGCACATACAAACATAGAGAGACGCTCGTAACAATGGCAGGCGCAACATATCATATCCCAAAAAAAAAAAAAGGAAAAAAAGCAGCTGTAGCATAGGGGAGTGGTGGCTGGTGACAGATTGGGACCAAGGATTATGAGAATCTTGATTCTCAAATTAGGTTATTGGATTATGTAAATTAGGATTTGTGAAAGAATTGGGATTAGGTTATATAAGTTGAGAATTTAAGATAAATTGTGAGTTTATGGCAAATTAGAAATTTTACATTAGGTTTAGGATAAATTGCCCAAATCCCTCACCACTAGAAACTAAGATTATTTATTATATGGAAAAAAAAAACTAAGATTTATCATAATAAAAAATAAAAATTAGTAATAAATTGATAGATAGATGAAACTGGTATCCAAATTCAAAAAAGGAAAAATTAGTACCAAGGACAGTTAACACGAGTTAATTTATAAAAAGGACTAATTATGATAAAATTATTAAAAAGGGCTAATTTGAATTATATTTAAGGAGAAGGACCAAAACATATTTTTTGGGTAGATAATAATACCTTAAGCCATCCTTTAATCTATCTTCTGTTTCTTTACCTCTTTTGCAAGCGCGCTCTCTATCTCTCAACTTTGGTTCTTAAATCCTCACCTTTATTGTTGGCACACTTTTGTTTATTGATCGTTTCGCATAAGTTCATGATTCTTGTCATATACCATTTCATCTTAGTGGACTAGTTCTATTTTTTTATTTAACTACTTAGAATGTGTACCACTTTTCTTAATTGAACCTAAACTGCTAAGATTAGGATTAGAAATACAGAATTTTTTCCTGCCCAAAAATTTTCCATTGTACTCCCAAAAATTTTTATGTGCACTCTTTCTACCATGAATGAGCTTTGCCTTTTAAAGTTTGTTGTTAATCATTTCTCTCCTTAAGCACATGTTTGATTTTTTTTTTTGTCAATGTATTACTTGAGAGTTTATTAAGTTAATCGTGAATAATTATGGTGATGATATACACTCATTATTTTGTTTTGTTAATGATGATATGTACTCACTATTTAGTTTTGATGGTTATGATATATACTCATTGTTGTTTCATAACTTTCATTTTATTTTCATCTAACATAAGTCATAATTTAGATAGACATGGTTATTTGGATCAATTTGGTGCTGACATATACTCACTATTTTGTTTTGTTGGTAATAATATATACTCATTTTTTTTTTATAATGGTATAAATTCACTGCTATTTCATAAATATTTATATCATTTTTATTTAATATAAGCTAGAACTCAGTTAGACATATTATTTGGATATTATCATCTAAAGGTATTACAAAGAAAGGTAGATTAAGAGATATATGGCTTAAGGGTATTATTGTGGCTGATTATTTTTATATGATTTTTTTAGTAGTTTATTAGGGATATATGGAATTTTTGACAAAAGTAAAAAAATATGATGTTTGTTAAGAATCCGATTTATGAATTATCGAATTCATTCGATTTCAAAGAAATGAAAAAGGGAATCCGATTACATAAACACTGGATTTTGAAAAAAAAAATGGAATCCGGTCTTATTTGGAACAGATTGCAAGATCCGCACCCCCCGTTATTGAATCTCTTTTCCATACTTTTCTAATTTTCCCATAATCTTCATATTTTTAAACTTCTTTCCCATATAAAAAATAATCAATCTATTATTGTCTACATGAAAAAAAGGTTTTGATCATACTGCTTAAATACAATTCAAATTAATCTTTCTTAATAATTGTGATATAATTGATCCTTTTTCTTAATTAACTTTTTTTTTCACGGCCTTTGTACTATTTCTCTCACTAAAGAATTCGAATCAAATTGATATCATTTTTTTTTTCTTAGAAAAATGTTGGGAGATACTTCCCCTGTAAGTTTGTATTCCATCACATCAACACTATCTGCTATTACTTAAACCACTCAGTTGAGGTTTTGAGTCTGAGAGAGTGACTTGCTTCATCGCGAAGGAAGACCAAGAGCAAAGGGCTCATTCAAGGTGACATCAATACCAGTTTCTGGGATTTTCTTTTCCATTCATTTCATCCTTCACAAGGTAAAAGTTTCAAATATTTTGTTCCGTACTTACATTAATATTATTTTCTTTGACTATGGTATTCAACTCTGCACTCACTCATCAAGCTCCTTTCTTTTCTTCATCAGCCTCAATTACCCTTCTACTCCTGTCATATTTGGTTGGAAAGCTTCTAAATTTGAACTAAAAGGCCAAACTTGTCACATAAACCTCTCTGCCCACGAAAGTAAACAAATAATAAAACAAATAGCAAATGCTTGACTCAGATAATCTTAAGTCACTTTAGTTTGACTAGGTAGAAGGGGTAGTGGTTTTGGTTATTGCTTTGCTTTCATAGTTTGTTTCAGTGTGTGGGGGGTCTCTGTGGTTGAGACTTGATATGTAGTGAGAAATCGAATGTGCAATCTGAGTAGAAATGATTAATGAGTTCCTTTTGTTGTGTTACCCAAACTTTTACACCAACCTTCTTTTAAAAAGTCAGAAGCTTAGCTGCTCATCCTGAAAAAAAAAAAGGGGGTGTATACATTTTTTTTATGGAAATTCTCAAAGAAGTTAACATGTCAATTTGATTTTGTTTTTTTTGGGGGGGGGGTTTAAATTTGTTCGTAGGTGTATGGAATATAAATGCAATGTGGAAATGTATCTAGTGTGTGTTTGGTTGGGCGTTTGCATGCCCAAAATCATGTTGAACACATGGTAAACGGGATTGTGAGCTAAAGAAATATGTTTGGGCATTTTTTTTTCAAAATCGATTTTGCTTGCAAACCCCCGTTCGCCTGGAAGCGACTCATTGTTGCTTTTGCTTCCACAAGTATCACGTTCAGACATTTATAATTGTAATCTTCCAACTTTGTCCTTCAAGTACAGGTGCAATTTTCATAACTGCACGCACACCATAGGCAAGTTTCTTTTTTTTTTTTTTTTTGGGTACTATGCATGCAAGTTTCTTTTAAAAACCCATTGATTGAATAAAAATTGTAAGTCACATCGGGTTTTAACTTTTATTCTATTTTATTTTTGTTTCTCAACACCTTGTTTTGTTGGTTTGTATAACAGAATAAAGTAGAAGACAATAATATTTATATATAATTTTCTTTATAATAATATTAATATAATTTATTTAGATATTTTAAAAATAAAAATTAAATATTAATATAATTTTATTTATAATATTCATAATCATATTTATGAAATATCTTAAAATAACATATATATAATTTTTATAATAATATTAATGTAGTCTTTAAATATACTAAAAATAAAAAGAAAATATTAGAAGTATAATATAAAACTCATGTCCATTTTAGTAATTACATATCCAAAAGTGATTTTGATTCATATCATCCAAACAATATTTATGATATCATAATCACTTTTGATATAAAAGTTTCTAAACATAAATTATGTTGATACTAACTCATTTTTTATCAAAATCAATTTTGTAAAATCAAGTTGAAGCAAACGCCCGTTTGCTAACGCTTATCCAAACACACACTAGTAGTTTATTCTTATTCTATTCTCATAAAAAAAAGTAAAAAAAAAAAAAAAAAGAATAATGTGTTGTTTTTAAGTTGGGGGATAACATGTCATGTTTTCATGCTAAATGTGTATATGGTCAGCCATATTGATATACTCTGTGTCCTCGAATTGGGGAGACTTTATTTATGGAAGTCCCACTTCTAGAATTCTGATATGGAGATAATCCATTCATTTGAAGAAATGTAAACTGTTTTAAGTATTGCCCTTAGCTCACTTTCATATTAGTAATGCTATTTATCATGAAATACTTTATACCAATTGTATTGCAAAGCCCTAATCCTTTTGATAAATTATAAGGCTAAAGTGCATCAATTAAAAAGTTGTGATGATAATTTTAAAATAATACATCATTACAAGCGTCTTTGGCTAAAATCCAATTCTTAGATAATAGCATGACGCATATGGAAACAAACGTGAATTGTTTCTTCCCTTTTATCAATAAACACTGACTTCTTTCTTTGTGCTCTGTATCCTTCCTCGGCTGACTTCAACCTTTTTTTTTTTTTTTTTTTTTACCCTATTTCACTTACTCGAAAGAGGATGGCTGGAAGGTATGACGGATGTGCAGTGGGAATCGACCTTGGCACAACTTACTCGTGTGTTGCAGTATGGCAGGAGCAGCAATGCCGAGTGGAGATCATCCACAACGACCAGGGCAATAGAACAACTCCTTCTTTTGTTGCTTTCACGGATAACCAAAGGTTGATCGGCGATGCTGCTAAGAACCAGGCCGCTATCAACCCAACCAACACTATCTTTGGTAATTGATCTTATTTTATTAGTGGCTTCATTTTCAGTGTCCATGTTTATGAATTATTATTGTTTTTGATTGGTAGATGAGAATCATTATTATTTTGCAGATGCTAAGAGGTTGATTGGTAGGAAATATAGTGACCCCATCGTAAAGAAAGATATATTGTTGTGGCCTTTCAAGGTCATTGCTGGTGATGAGGACAAGCCCATGATTGCTGTTACTTACAAGGGGGTGGAGAAACACTTTGCTGCTGAGGAAATTTCATCTATGGTCCTCACAAAGATGCGAGATATCGCAGAGGCATATTTGCAGTCACCTGTAAAGGATGCAGTTGTTACCGTGCCTGCTTATTTCAATGACTCTCAACGTCAAGCTACCAAAGATGCTGGTGCCATAGCTGGCCTCAATATTTTGAGGATCATAAATGAGCCCACAGCTGCAGCCATTGCATATGGTCTTGACAAGAGAGCTAATTGTGCTGGAGAGCGAAATATTTTCATCTTTGACCTTGGTGGTGGTACTTTTGATGTGTCTCTCCTTACAATTAGGGATGAGGTCTTTGAAGTTAAGGCCACTGCTGGAAACACTCATCTTGGTGGAGAGGACTTTGATAACAAAATGGTGAACTACTTTGTAGAGGAGTTCAAAAGGAAGAATAAAGTGGACATTAATGGGAACCCAAGAGCCCTGAGGAGGTTGAAAACTGCATGCGAAAGGGCAAAAAGGACACTTTCGTGCACTGTTGTTACCTCTATTGAGATAGATGCTTTATCTGAGGGCATTGATTTTTGTTCATCAATCACTCGTGCAAGGTTTGAGGAACTCAACATGGACTTCTTTAGAGAGTGTATAGAGATAGTAGATAGGTGTCTTATTGATGCCAAGATGGACAAGAGCAGCATACATGATGTCGTCCTTATTGGTGGCTCTTCTAGGATCCCCAAAGTACAGCAGCTATTGCAGGAATTCTTCGAAGGGAAGGATCTCTGCAAGAGCATCAACCCTGATGAAGCTGTTGCTTATGGCGCAGCAATTCAGGCTGCTTTGCTGAGTGATGGCTTCAAGAATGCTCCAAAATTAGTGCTGTTGGATGTCACACCACTGGCACTCGGTACATCGACGGTGGGAGATGTCATGGATGTAGTGATTCCTAGGAATACTACAATTCCTGAGAAAAGGAGAAAAAAATATAAGACATGTGAAGATAACCAAACTCGTGTTATGATTGATGTTTATGAGGGTGAGAGGACAAGAGCCACTGATAATAATTTGCTGGGTTGGTTTTCTCTTTCAGGCATCCCTCCTCGTCCTCGAGGCCATCCTGTTACGGTGTGCTTTGGTATAGATGCTGATGGTATTCTACACGTAACTGCTGAGGAAGAAACTACTGGCAATAAGAACGAGATTACCATAACCAATGACAAAGGAAGATTGTCAAGAAAAGAAATTCAGAGAATGCTTCAAGAAGCTGAGAAATACAAGGCTGAAGATAAGCTATACCTGAAGAAGGCTACAGCAATGAATGCTTTGGACGATTTCGTTTACAAGATGAAGAATGCTTTACAGGATGTTGATATTTGTTCTAAGCTAAATGATCAATTCTGCAATTACAAAGGCTAGACATTTGCTTGATGGCAATCAGCATCCAGAAACAGCTAGGCTTGAGGATTATCTGAAGGAGGTTGAGGGCATCTATGAATCCACTATAGTCAAATTTCTCTAGATCCTTTGCTAGTTAGTTATATTTTGGGTACAGAGTGGAGATTTTGCATGTGATAAACGCAAATCTTTATGACTGATTGCATCTTAAGAAAGATTGTGTGTTCTCTTAAAATTGTTCCTATGTGGTAGACCACTAAACTTTCAAAACTGATTCTTGTAATTATCGTTTGGTTTAATTGTGCTACGCGTCTTGCACGTTATGTGTTGCAGAATTGGCTATGTTCTTCCATTGTATATCTTTCCAGTGTAGGTACCATGTGGCTTTTCAGCTCCGGAGGTGCAAATAGAGAAAATAGAGCAATATTTATTTCTATTGCTCTCACTTGATTTGCGATACTCTCTCACAGGTACCGATTTGTCATTTGAATTTAATGAATTTATTATCTTGTAAATTTATTAAGGAATTATTACATGGACAACACTCAAGTTTGTATTAGGATTTTATGTGTACATAGATTATTTTAGGAAATTGATATTTAGTATGAAACAATTTTCGTACTTTTCGAACGAACAGTTGAAATTTGATTTTATCTTTACATCCTCTCTCTTCCATGATTTCCGTCACAAAACTAAATTTTATTGGCTAAAATTTCATTTCGCATATTTCGTGCAATAACTATTCGTACTGAATAGCATCACTCATTATTTTAAAATAGTGTGTTGGATCTTTTTTCGGTACAATAAAGGAAAGAAAAGAGAAAAAGGGCAAAACAATAACGAACACGTCTCCTCGAAGCAACATTAGCAGTCTGCTATTGCCAGTGCGAGGTTCATCAAAATTGCAAGTGGTTTGACCCTTTAATTAGGTGTCTCGTTTCAGCTTTTGGGAATGAAAATTTTTTTTATTAGGAGCGAAAAGTCCCCTTTAGAATCTTTAATGGTTGAGTTAGATTAGTCTGATTTCCAGTAATATGATCTAATGGACTTCACCTAAAAAAAAAAAAAAAAAAGAAGAAAGCATTCTACTATAGTGCTATTAGAGAATCCCATTTAATTAGGTCGGATTTAAGTGATGTATTCTAAGTTTCTATTTTCATATTATTTCATTAACAATCATTTTTCATTCAAAACTTTCATCTGCAGTTCGCTCTAATGCTATAAAGACTGATAGAGAAAAAGAACCAGTAGACAATTTTGATGATAATTTTGGTTTTTCAATCTTTTTTAATAAAAATTATATACTATATATGATAATTTTGATATTTCAAACATGAACAATCAAATTTTGTCACATATAAACTATATTTTCAGGATATGAATGTAATACCTGTTTGAAAAAAAATATAAATAATGAAAAATTTTATGAATTCACATTAAGTTTTATATTAATAGAGAAATTTAATTAATTTAAAAAAAGGATAGAATTTTAAATATAAAGTACTTGTAAAAATAAAAATTGAAAGAGATAGGGGGAGGACCACCAACACTTTAAGTGAGGTGGTCCATCCTAAGCACCCCTTGTTTGCTTCTCCATCTTTCTTCACGCTGAATTACTCGCCGTCTGTCATTTCTCTCACTTTATCTCTCTTTCTCGTTCTCGCCCTTTCCCCACTCACCGCCGCCACAATTTTTTTCTTTCTTTCTTCCCCTTTCAACGTCTCTCTGTCATCTCCCTCCCTCGTTCAACTTTCTTTCATTCTGGCCCCTCGAGTGCCGTCACTATTCATCTCCACCATCACCATTGTTTGCATTTCTTTCTTAATCTCGCGGTCCCCTCTCTCCAACAAGCTCTCTCTCTAGTGGTGGCTGGATTGATTTCGCCTTTCACACTCAATCTACAGCCTTGGATTCTCCTGGTGATCAACCTTCAAGTTCGGCACCTCCTAGAACATAGATTTGACATCCTCTCTTGATTAGTGAGTGACCAGTGTCTCTATAGAATATGATTTTATTTTATGTAATTAATATTAATTTGATTTTAGCATAATTATTGACGGCTTATTTTTATATATCTAATTAGTTAAGAATACTTTATTTAGTAATATAATTATCTCATGGATTAATATATTTATCTCATGCCTCTGATTTAGTTTTGAGAAAATTTTACTAATATTTAAATGTTAAATGTTCGAAAAGTTGTTTGGAAAAGATGATGAATTTTGTAAATGAAAAGACAAGCGTAATCTTTGTTTGAATTACTGAATTGATTTATTGAGAAAATTATATTTTGAACTTCCAAACTTTGATAAATACTCTGTGATTTAAAAATTTTATTTAATATTTGTTATTTAGCTTTTATTAACATTTATTACTTGAGTTCCTATATACTTTGTTGGAGGATTTTTAGTTAATCGGTAACTAGCGATCGCTGACACTAGCTTTGGTGCACCTTGGTTCAAACCCATCTAGCAAGGGTGTTGTTAGCTCAGTGTGTGTGTATGGCCAATGCACACCGCCAACTCCGTTAACTCTAAAGGAGTTAACCCCGATTTGGAAATTTCTTAGAATTGGAAGCCTCCCTATCTTGGACTTTAATTTTGAGAATTATGTTTTAAGATTATGAAATAATGTTATTTCTTTATATATATATATATATAATTTTGATTCTTTACGTAAATATTATTTAAAATGATAATTTCTTATTTAAACTTGATTTATGATATTAATTTCTTATTTAATCATACTTTGCTTTATTTCTAGAGCTTGTCTTTATATATTATAATTTTATTGCCCTTCACTGAGTCAGTTGGACTCACCCCCCTTTCCTTTCCTATTTCAGACTCGATTTAGCATCTAACTCGGTTCTTCCAACTTCTTAGAGTTACTCCACCATTCACAGGCAGAATCTCGCGATCTAATGATGTATTTTATAAGATATGTATATATAGGCTTTATAGGTCTTGAAATTTGTTTTATTTAGTGAATAGGATGCAAATAACTAATATAAATGGGGAATATGTAAATGGATGCTATGTATATAAATTACCAGAGAGTGCTTTGAAAGCCTCAATTTATGTTTGCTGATTGGTGGTCTGGAATAGGTTTGGTAAATATGGATAAGATAAAAAAATAGGGGAAGTTTTGTTTGTTTTTTCTTTATAATAGTTATATTAGACTTGCTAGAGGTCTGCTACCTTTTAGCGCCGGTCACGGCTCCGGAGTTGGTCGTGACAATGAAGATGAGCCATTCCACTTAACATGCTTAAGTAGATTTCTTTTGGTTATTTTAATATTATGTTTAAAATTAAATATTGAGTCTAACTATTAAAAAAAAGTTTCTTCTATCGTAACCAATAAAGAAAGTATATTAAAAATTTTATTAGTTATTTTTAGATTTGAAATAAATTTAGCAAATTTGATTATTAAATCAAATTAACAAATATTTTTAATTATTATTTAATATAAAATATATAAATAATTAATTAAAATTACAATTTTTATATTATTTTATGAATCGCGGGAGGGACAAATGCTAGTTATATCAATATTTAGGCATCCATGATGAGAAAAGATTTATAAAACTTCAAATTGAAAAGAAAGGAAATGAAGTGGTAGATAAAGTGAAATGCTCTAACAATGAAGGAGCAAGTTTTGGTCACATAAAGAAATGTCAGGGGAAAAGTTGAAATATTATTTTCACCAATTATTTAGTAAAAGAACCAAAAAAAGACTAAAATTATACTTTTTATCTTAAAATTTAATTTCAACTAAAAGTAAAAAGAAAAGCGGTAAAATTGCCTTAAAATGCAATTAATACTACCATTACTATTATTACATATACTGTTATCATGAAAAAGTAATTATCATCTTTGAGAATAAATAACATCCTTTGTATTAAGGATAATATAAATTAATTGCAATATAATATTTTAAAAAAAGAATAGAATTATATATATAATTTACATTATAAAAAATTATTGTAATACTAAAAAATTAATACGAGTCCTTTTTATTTTTTAGCATATTAACACAATAAATAACATATCTTTTCAACGATGATCTAAGTATATTGTAAATAATTTATTTTAAAAAAATTATATAAATTAAATATAAAGGATTTTTTCTTTTTTGCATTTCAATAATTAAATATTATCACAAATAAACATAACAAAATCAAGTCGTATGATTATTAATTTTAAAATATAATTTTACTTATTATGCTTTGTACAAGTATAAATGTATTTAAATTAGTTTATTGGTAAAAATATAATTTTAGTCCCTATATATGTTATCTATTTTTATTTTAGTTCTTAAAAAAAAAATTTAAATCAATCCCTATATATACAATCCTTTATAAAAAAAGTTGCTACTATTGACAGATGTTATAATTATGTAAGGAGGTTAACCTACATGGTTAGTGGAGTACGAGTTGGTTATTTCACTTACTTAGTTGGTTATTATGTAACCGATGACAAATAGGTGAAATTCATACTAAGGTATGACGCTAAGACATTCATTTCAGTTGTCTTATGTTAGTTTCTGTGGTATCCTTTTAAGGTATTGTCTTTGATGCTCTTTAAATTTAAAAAAGTTTAAAAAATTTTTTAGGTGGCCCAATTACATTTAAACATGTGATTAGTAACTAGCTATATAAATAATGCATATGATACATAACAATGCAAGGTGAATGGAATGGGGATCGATCCCCTAACACGTGGAATTACAAGGCAACAGTTTACCTCTTTTGCTAAGGGCCCTATATTTTTGGTTACAACTTTATCTCAGACTCTCTTCACAAAATTAGAAAAAAAAAAAAAGTCTCCTCAATCCTATTTATTTATTTTGATTATCAAGCACTTAAGCATTATTTTTACCTTAAAATCTGTATAAGAACCCTAAAACTTAATCTCAAGAACCCTAAATATTCCCTTAACACACAACGCAAATTCTATTTTCCAATTGCTCGAATATTTCAACATCAATAGTACGTCGGACTAATAATTTTCTCTTTATTCCCATTGTAGTTTCAATTGCAAAATCACAATTACCTGATTAAAACTTACTAGTCTTCAAAACATAAATTTCACATATCCATACAATACTATGATATGAAAATCGAACAAGCGCGACAAATTTCTTCATCTCATCTACAATCAGACAACATCAACAGCAGCACAGTGCATGCTGCGAAAATTTTTCTAGTAAATCACATGTAAGAATTGAAGCCTTCCGTTTTTGTGGTCGCTTAGAGTAAACCGTTGGCAATGTTGCCATCGAGAACCTGTCGCTCTTGCCAAGCCACTTAGCTTGCATCTACTTCTTTTTCCTCCATGGCCCCAAGTGCATTTTCTTCTCCTTCACGCATTATTTTGATGATGCAAGTGCAGGGGTTTATTTGGAATTTTAGAGGGAATAGTTAGGGTTCTCGAGATTTAAGGTTAGAGTTCTTATATATTTGGGATAAAAAGAATGTTTATGTTTTTGGGAATGAGAATAGCCAAATAGATTTAATAATTAAGGTTGAAAAGTTTTTAATTTTTCTTTTCAAAGAGACTCTAAGGTAAAATTGCGACAAAAATAAATTAAAGGGGCCTAAATCTAAATTTTGCATTATTGTTACATTATTATCTATGTGGCTAGTTACTTACCATATGTTTAAATGCAGTTGGGTCACACCAAAGAAACCACCTATAAACAATTGCATATGTAGAAATTGGTTTAAAAGTTTTTTCGTGTAGGCACTGAATTGAAAATCAATAACTCGTATAAAGACTAAAATTATATTTTAACATAGTTTATCTTATATTAAAAAAATTTCTGTCAGAAATTTTATTTTAACATATTTTTATTATAAATTTTTTTAGAAGTAATATAATTTAACTCAAAATGTGGATTTGTCAATAATCAATTAATTTTTCTTCATCTACTAAGATGACATAGGAATGGTTATGAGTGCTTCTGTTTGTGCTTTTTTGCAAGCAAAATAATTTAAAAGTGTATATAGTGGAGTTTGTGTAAGTTATTTGAATAAACTTCTTGAAATAGCAAAACTAGAAAATGATAGATTTTCTATTGTTTAGAAGCATATAAAAAGTTGTTTTCACTCCAGCTTCTACTTTTTTATCATAAAACTTTTTTTTCTAGAACTTTATTCAAACACACTCAATAAGATTGTTTAGTCCAAACTTATATGATTTTATTTCACGAGAAATTTATAAATAATCTAATTTAAATATGTATTAAATATTTATCTTTTGAAATAAATATTACATTTATGATATAATATTTAAAATATCTTGTGCAACACAAATGAATAAACAATAAAATTTGTCGTAAAGAGCAATTGTTATGGAAGTAATATACTTTTTTATGAAGGTATAAAAGCAAACAACAAAATTTACACATGATTTTTATAAGTTATAAAGAAGTTTTATGGAAAGTGAAAAGTGAAGAATTCAGATTATTTCAAGTTAATAATAACTAATTGGCATCAATGTTTGAAAAAAAAGGCACATATAATTGTAGATACAAGAATAAGTAACTTTACTATATTTATTGGTAACTTTTTTTTATTATTTTTGGTAACTTCACTAATATTGGAAACTCAATAGGTACTTAAAATTTTCATGAATGACATTTGTTGCCTAATTTTTGTATTTTATAAAGGCTTATAATTATTATTTAGCACCAATATTTGGAAGAAAAAGAAAGACACACGTGATAGGTCTAAAAGAGATAGTTGCTTCACTCAATTTGTGGTAACTTTTTTTTATTATTATGTTGGTATCTTCCTTAGTATGTTGATAGCTCGGTAGATACTTGAGTTTTATGTAAATCACACTTGTAACTTTATTTATAAAAGCCTATAATTACTATTTGGTACCAAGATTTGAAATTAAAAAAAAAAAACACTAGATAGATATGCATGAGTTAGCAATTTGACTCAATTTTTTAGTAATTACCTTTTTATTATGCTGTTAATATCCTTAATATGTTGGTAACTCAATAGATACTTAAATTTTTCATTAATAGAATATGTAGCCTTAATTATGTATTTTATAAAAGGCTATATTACTATTTGCACCAATATTTAAAAGAAACACATATGATCGACTAACAAGAGTTAGTAACTTAACATAATTTGTTAGTAATTTCTTTTTATTATGTTGGTAGTATTTTGGTAACTTAGCATATATTCGAATTTTTTATGAATCACATTTTGTAGTCTTATTTATGTGTTTTATAAAAGCTCATAATTACTATTAAGTATCAAGATTTGAAAAGTTTTTAACTTGGCTTAATTTGTTAGCATTGTTTTTTATTATATTGGTAACTTAGCAAATGCTTGATTTTATTAAGAATCGCAATTGTAGCCATATTTGTGTGTTTTATAAGAGACTATAATTACTATTTGGTACCAAGATTTAAAAAACAAATGATTGAATTGAAAGAGTTAATAACTTAGTGAAATTTGTTGGTAACACCTTTTATTTTGTTGATAACTTCTCTAGTATATTAGTAACTAGTAGGTACTTTAATTTTTTATGATTAGCACTTTATCCTTAGTTGTGTGTTTTATAGAAGCTTATAACTACTATTTGGCATAATTAATTGAAAAAAGACAAACATGATCGAACAATAAGAGTTAATAATGTAGATAAATTTGTTATTAACTTTCATTTATTATGTTGGTAACCTCATTACTATATTGGTAACCTAGCTGCTATTTGGATTTTTCATGAAAAGCCTATAATTACTATTTGGCACGAAATTATTTTTAAAAAAATTTATTGACATGCAAGAGTTAGTAATTTAACTAAATTTGTTAGTGACTTTCTTTAATTGTATTGTTAACTTTCTTAATATATTGATAACACAACAGGTGTTTAATTTTTTTATTAATAGACATATAGCCTTATTTATATATTTTATAAAAAGCCTACAACTACTATTTGAACCAACACTAGTTAACACACACACACACACACACACACACACACACACGCACACATGATCAACCTACAAAAGTTAATAACTTAACGTGTTGGTAATTTCTTTTTAAGCTTAAATATATTTGTAATCCCCTTAAATATTTGATTTTTTGGATTTAGTCCCTAAAAAATTTTTCACTTGGTTTTGGTCCTTTATTTTTCAAACATTACCAATATTAATTCCTACTGTCAATTGAGTGCTGTTAAGTGCTGACGTGGCAACGTGAAATCTAATCAGCATTGACAAATGTCAAAATCTCACGTTGCCACGTAAGCACTTAACAATATTCAGTTAACGGTAGGGATTAAAATTGCTAAAATTTGAAAAATAAGGGATCAAAACTAAACAAAAAATTTTTGAGAGACCCAATTCAGAAAATCAAATATTTAGATGGACTAAAAATATATTTAAGTATTCTTTTTATTATATTAGTAGCTTTTTTAGTAAGTTAGTAACTCAGCAAGTACTTTAATTTTTTATGAATCGCACTTGTAGCCTTATCTATTGGTTTTATAGAAGTCTATTAATAGTATTTACTATTTAGCATTGAGATATAAAAAAACACAATGAATGTGCAAGAGTTAGTAATTTGGCTTAATTTATTGGTAATTTGCCTTTTATTATATTGAATTTTAATATGCTAGTAAAGCAGTTGGTACTTGAATTTATTGTAAATCGCAATTGTAGACTTATTTGTGTGTTTTATAACATCTTATAATTACTATTTGGCACCAAGATTTAATTAAAAAATATGATTGATTTGAATGACCCAGTAACTCAGCTCAACAAGCCACGAGGAGTAGTCTAGCGGTGAGGAGCTTAGGTAGTATGTAAGAGATCAAGGGTTTGAACCTCATTGTCGTTAATATACCCCAAAAAAGAACTTACCTCAATTTGTTAGTAACTTCTGTAATGTATTTGTAATCCTACAAGTATTTTAATTTTTTATTCATAGAACTTGTAGCCTTATTTTTGTGTTTTATAAAAGCCTGTAATTACTATTTGAGACAATTATTTTAAAAAATACAAATGTGATTGATCTTCAAGAGTTAACAACTTAGATCAACTTGTTAGTAACTTCTATTTATTATGTTAGCAACTTCAATAATATGTTGGTAATACAATTGATACTTGAATTTTTTAAGGAGAGCACTATAGCCTATTTTGTATGTTTTATAGAAGCCTATAATTACTACTTGGCACCAATATTTGAAAAAAAAAGACACATATGATTGATCTACAAGAGTTGATAACTTTATTTAATTTGTTGGTAAATTCTTTTTATTATGTTGGTAACTTTATTAATATATTGAAAACTCTACAGGTACTAAATATTTTTATAAATAGTAATTGTAGCCTTATTTATGTATTTTATAAAATCCTATAATTACTATTTGGCATCAAGATTAAAAAAAATGATTGTTTCGAGTGAGTTAGAAATTTAACTCAATTTGTTGATAACTTCTTTTTATTATGCTGATAATTTTCGTAGTATATTAGTAACTCAGTAGGTACTTTAATATTTTATTAATAGAAGTTATAGCCTTAGTTGAACGTTTTATAAAGGCCTATAATGACTATTTGATACAATTATTTGAAAAAAATACAAACATGATCGATCTTCAAGAGTTAGTAAATTAGATCAACTTGCTAGTAACTTCCATTTATTATATTGATAACTTTATTAATATGTTAATAGCACAACTGATACTTGAATGTTTTATGTACAGTATTATAGCTTAATTTGTGTGTTTTATAAAAGCATATAATTACTATTTGATACCAATATTTTGAGAAAAAAAAAGGCATATATGATTGATCTACAAGAGTTAGTAACTTCACTCAATTTGTTAGTAACTTATTTTTATTATGTAGGTAACTTCATTAATATGTTGAAATCCCTGCATATACTTAAATTTTTCATAAATAGCAATTGTACCCCAATTTTTTTTTTTATCAAAAGTCCATGATTACTATTTGATACCAAAATTGAAAAAAAGAGACACATGATGGATTTGAAAGATATAGTAACTTCATTCACTTTCTTGGTAACTTATTTTTTTATTATATTAGTAACTTCCTTAATAAGTTGATAATTTGGCATATATTTGGATTTTTTATGAATCTCACTTATGGCTTTATTTATGTTTTTTATAAAAGCCTATAATTACTACTTGGTATCAATTTTTTTTTAAAAAAAGTTAATTTGCAAGAGTTGGTAACTTACCTAAATTGTTGATAACTTTCCTTAATTGTGTTGTTAACTTTCCTAATATGTTGGTAACCTAGCTAGTTTTTAATTTTTTTTTATTAATAGCACATGTAACCATATTTATGTATTTTATAAAAGTTTATAATTACTATTTGCACCAACATTAAAAAAATATATAATCAACCTATAAGTGCTAGTAACTTAACTCAATTTGTTAGTAACTTTTTTTTATTATATTGGTAATTTCCTTAATAAATTGGTAACTCAGCATGTACTTTAATTTTTTACAAATCACATATGTAGCCTTGTTTATATGTTTTATAGAAGTCTATTGACAGCATTTGGCACCAAGGTTTGAAAAAAAAAAAAACACATAATGGATGTACAAGAGTTAGTAACTTGACTCAATTTACTCGTAACTTACTTTTATCAGATTGGTAAGTTTTTCAATATGTTGGTAATGCAGCTGATAGTTGAATTCATTGTAAATCACCATTGTTGCCTTATTTGTGTATTTTACAAAATCCTATAATTACTATTTGGCACCAAAATTTAAAAAAAAATGATTGATTTGAAAGAGTTAGTAACTTAATTCAATTTATTAATAACTTTTTTTTTTATTATGTTGATAACTTTTGTAGTACGTTGATAATTGAGTAATTTTTTTATTAATAAACTTGACCTTTATTTATATGTTTTATAAAAGCTTATAATTGCTATTTGTGACCAAAATTTGAAAAAAAAATAATTAATTTGTAAGAGTTAGTAACTTATCTAAATTTATTGATAACTTTGACTATTGTGTTGGTAACTTTGTTAATATCTTGGTAGTCCAGCAGATAATTGAATTTTTTATTAATAGCCATGCATTCATATTTATATATTTTATAGAAACCTATATATTTTATTATATTGGTAATTTCCTTAATAAATTGGTAACTCAGCATGTACTTTAATTTTTTACAAATCACATATGTAGCCTTGTTTATATGTTTTATAGAAGTCTATTGACAGCATTTGGCACCAAGGTTTGAAAAAAAAAAAACACATAATGGATGTACAAGAGTTAGTAACTTGACTCAATTTACTCGTAACTTACTTTTATCAGATTGGTAAGTTTTTCAATACGTTGGTAATGCAGCTGATAGTTGAATTCATTGTAAATCACCATTGTTGCCTTATTTGTGTATTTTACAAAATCCTATAATTACTATTTGGCACCAAAATTTAAAAAAAAATGATTGATTTGAAAGAGTTAGTAACTTAATTCAATTTATTAATAACTTTTTTTTTTATTATGTTGATAACTTTTGTAGTACGTTGATAATTGAGTAATTTTTTTATTAATAAACTTGACCTTTATTTATATGTTTTATAAAAGCTTATAATTGCTATTTGTGACCAAAATTTGAAAAAAAAATAATTAATTTGTAAGAGTTAGTAACTTATCTAAATTTATTGATAACTTTGACTATTGTGTTGGTAACTTTGTTAATATCTTGGTAGTCCAGCAGATAATTGAATTTTTTATTAATAGCCATGCATTCATATTTATATATTTTATAGAAACCTATATATTTTATTATATTGGTAATTTCCTTAATAAATTGGTAACTCAGCATGTACTTTAATTTTTTACAAATCACATATGTAGCCTTGTTTATATGTTTTATAGAAGTCTATTGACAGCATTTGGCACCAAGGTTTGAAAAAAAAAAAACACATAATGGATGTACAAGAGTTAGTAACTTGACTCAATTTACTCGTAACTTTCTTTTTATCAGTATTAGTAAGTTTTTCAATACGTTGGTAATGCAGCTGATAGTTGAATTCATTGTAAATCACCATTGTTGCCTTATTTGTGTATTTTACAAAATCCTATAATTACTATTTGGCACCAAAATTTAAAAAAAAAATGATTGATTTGAAAGAGTTAGTAACTTAATTCAATTTATTAATAACTTTTTTTTTTATTATGTTGATAACTTTTGTAGTACGTTGATAATTGAGTAATTTTTTTATTAATAAACTTGACCTTTATTTATATGTTTTATAAAAGCTTATAATTGCTATTTGTGACCAAAATTTGAAAAAAAAATAATTAATTTGTAAGAGTTAGTAACTTATCTAAATTTATTGATAACTTTGACTATTGTGTTGGTAACTTTGTTAATATCTTGGTAGTCCAAATAGATAATTGAATTTTTATTAATAGCCATGCATTCATATTTATATATTTTATAGAAACCTATATATTTTATTATATTGGTAATTTCCTTAATAAATTGGTAACTCAGCATGTACTTTAATTTTTTACAAATCACATATGTAGCCTTGTTTATATGTTTTATAGAAGTCTATTGACAGCATTTGGCACCAAGGTTTGAAAAAAAAAAAAACACATAATGGATGTACAAGAGTTAGTAACTTGACTCAATTTACTCGTAACTTACTTTTATCAGATTGGTAAGTTTTTCAATATGTTGGTAATGCAGCTGATAGTTGAATTCATTGTAAATCACCATTGTTGCCTTATTTGTGTATTTTACAAAATCCTATAATTACTATTTGGCACCAAAATTTAAAAAAAAATGATTGATTTGAAAGAGTTAGTAACTTAATTCAATTTATTAATAACTTTTTTTTTTATTATGTTGATAACTTTTGTAGTACGTTGATAATTGAGTAATTTTTTTATTAATAAACTTGACCTTTATTTATATGTTTTATAAAAGCTTATAATTGCTATTTGTGACCAAAATTTGAAAAAAAAATAATTAATTTGTAAGAGTTAGTAACTTATCTAAATTTATTGATAACTTTGACTATTGTGTTGGTAACTTTGTTAATATCTTGGTAGTCCAGCAGATAATTGAATTTTTTATTAATAGCCATGCATTCATATTTATATATTTTATAGAAACCTATAATTATTATTTGCCCAACATTTAAAAAGAAACGCACATAATCGACCTACAGGAGTTTTATTTTATTGGTAACTACCTTAGTAAGTTAGTAACTCAACAGTCACTTGAATTTTTTATGAATAACACTTGTGGGCTTATTTATTTGTTTTATAAAATCCTATAATTCCAATTTGGCACCAAGGTTTGAAAAACAAAAAATTCACATGATGGATGTGCAAGAGTTAGTAATTTGGCTTAATTTGTTGGTAACTATATTTTATTACATTGGTAAGTACTTTAATATGTTTGTAATCTAGCAAATACTTGAATTTATTGTTAACTGTGATTGTAGCCTTATTTGTGTGTATTATAAAAGTCTATAATTATAGTTTGGCACCAAGATTTTATTTTAACAAATGTGATTGATTTGAATGAGTTAGGAATTTTACTTAATTTTTTGGTAACTTCCTTCTATTACATTGGTAAATTTCATAGTATGTTGGTAACCCAAAAGCACTTGTGACCTTATTTATGTAATTTACAAAATTCTATAATTACTATTTGGCATAATTATTTGAAAAAAATACTAACATGATCTATCTGCTATAGTTAGTAACTTTGACAAATTTGTTGGTAACTTCATTAATATGTTGATAGCCTAGTTGGTAACCGAGTTTTTCACGAATGGCTTTATAGTCTAATTTATGTGTTTTATAAAAGTTTATAATTATTATTTGATAGTAACTTAGTAGGTACTTGAGTTTTCATAAACATTACTTGTAGCCTTATTTATATATTTTATAAAAATTTATAATTACTATTTGATACAAAGATTTGAAAAAAAAAATGATTGATTTGCAAAAGTTAGTAACTTTGCCTAGTTTGTTGGTAACTAGTTTTATTATGTTGGTAGGCATTTGAATTTATTGTGAATAGCACTTTTAGCATTATTTGTATATTTTATAAAAGTCTATAATTAATATTTGCATCAATGTTCGAAAAAAAATGCACATGATCCACCTACAGAGTTAGTAAGTTAATTCAATTTGTTCTAACTTATTTTTATTATGTTGGTAACTTTTTTAGTAAGTTGGTAACTTAGTAGGTATTTGAATTTTTTTAATTATATTTATAACCTTATTTATATATTTTGTAAAAGCTTATAGATGTTATTTGGCCCCAATATTTGAAAAAAAAAAAAAAACACATGATGGATGTACAAGAGTTAGTAACTTGGTTCAATTTATTGGCAGCGTCTTTTTATTATTTTGATAAGTTTCTTAATATTTGTAACCTAGCAGGTATTTGAATTTATTGTTAATTGTAATTTTAGCTTTATTTGTGTATATTATAAAAACTTATAATTACGATTTGGCACCAATATATATATATATATATATATATTTCAAAAATGATTAATCTGAATGGATTAGGAACTTAACTCAATTTGTTGGTAACTTCCGTAGTATATTGGTCACCCAACATGTATTTTAGTTTTTTTTAGTAGCACTCGTAGCCTTGTTTGTATGATTTATAAAAATCTATAATTATTATTTGACACAATTATTTGAAAAAAAAAGGCAAATATGACCCATCATCAAGAGTTAATAACTTCGATCAATTTGTTGATAACAACTTTTTATTATGTTAGTAATTTTATTAATATATTGATAATTGAACTGATACTTGAATTTTTTTATGAATAACACTATAGCCTAACTTGTGTGTTTTATGAAAGCCTATAACTACTATTTAATATCAACATTTGAAAATAAAAGACACACATGGCTAATCTACAAAAATTAATAACTTCACTCAATTTATTGGTAATTTTCTTTTTATTTTGTTGGAAACTTCATTAATATGTTGGAAATGTAGCAGGATCTGACCGTCAAGTTATGAAGGATATGATCATTAAGTTACAATTGTTGTGTGGATACATAGTATGGTTATAAAATATTTTCTTATAATTATAAGAACATATCAATGGTCAACTTTAAACATAGATTTTTTAGGGTAAAATACACAAAACACCTTCAACATTTGGTAAAATAACATCAAACCTCTGTTTTCACTCCTTCCCATAAGCAATAAGCAATAATAGTAATGACCGATGTAACAAAATATTTTCACTAACTAATTTTTTTTTGTCGAAACTACAAGCATCCTCTTGCTAGGTTAATGTTACTCGAGTTGGGTAGGATCTCAATGAACGATCAAAGCTTTTCTTTTTAAGTTTTAATATAATTGTATATTTAGGATTCAAACTTGGGATTGTTGGCTAAGCTAATTAGGACAATCTCCTACCAGTTGACCTATGTGCTCATTGATAAAATTCCAACAATGGTTAACTTATCTTCTTTTTCTTTTTTTTTTTAAAAAAAAAAAACAAAGAGAAGCTCCAACCAGCTTGTTTTTTCTGCTACAAAATGCCTTCACCCATCACCCACTACCTAACTAAATTGCACCCATAATACAAAAATTGAGATTGAGGATATACACCGGATTCACCACAAGAAGATTGAAGACATTGCTTCGAATGTAAAGGAGACAAAGGAAGCTTGAAGCTTGAACTAAAATTAGAATAAGCACTATTGGACCAACCAGGTCCCCAACACAAAAACTGAAAAATTGCTTATTGTTTGAGGATATACACTAGATTCAATACAAGAAGATTGAACACATGACTTTGGAAGAATAGGAGATAAAGGAAGCTTGAAGCTTGAACTAAGATTAGAATAAGAATTGTTGGACCAACCAGGTCCCCAACACAAAAACTAAAAAATTGCTTTTGTCAATCCACAAATAAAAATTAGACCCAAAAGTAATGATCTAAAAAGAAACACTTTCTATGACATTAACCGAGAACAATCCTCCCCGACCCCGACAAACGACCGAATCATTAGATCTTCTAATAGCACAGTTATGCTCAGCTCCAAGTGCTGAACTAAAATACTCCAAAGGCCTTCCCTGAGGAACCTTAATCTGGTTAGAACATGTTACTTCCCTTGCATGCCAAAACCCCAATCAAATTTGACCCACAAACGGTGGGGAATATCACAAAAAGTGTTTTGAATATGACAATGTTGTAGTAAATAAGTAGATCATAAAAAAAGGGAAAAAGTAAGAATAACACATATTAAAAAAAGATAAAATATCACTTCAGATGAAAAAAAAATCAATAAAAACTTATAATTTTTGAATAAATGATGTACCAATAAATACAAGTTAATGAACAGAAAGAAAGCCTTTAATTATTTGATTGGAAATAAAGATAAAGAATGAAGTAGAAGGAAAAATATGAGGAGGACCTAGGAAGGACATCGACACGAACACTGGACACGACACAGATACAGACACAAATACGGAGATATACTAAATTCATAAAATTCATAATTTAAGAAAAATTCATAATTCATAACATTATAGATATTTTTAGATATTTTTAGATATCAAATTGTTAATTTTTATTACTTTTTAACCCCTCCCAAAAAATGGAATATTCTTAATATATGTCATATATATTTCTTATATTCCTTCCAAAAAATATAAGATATTATTTTTATTGACATCTCAAAAAAAAAATTCCTAAATGAACTTGGAGTTTTGGGCTTTTAAATTCTTTTTTGATCAATCAAATAATAATAAAAAAAAATACTAGGTCCTATTTAAGCTGTATTCAAGCATGTCCAACCGTGTTTGACGTGCATCCGAATTGTGTTCGACCTGTGTCCAAGCTATGTTCAATTGTGTTTGGTGCATGTCTAAGCCAAAAAATAATATTTTTTAAATAAAACATATTAGCCTACAAGTCGGACACGTGTTGTACTAACATCCAACGAGTGTCAATGTCTCACTTATATCAGACATGTGGACCCATCATCAACTTGGTGGGTCATAGCTTCATAGAGAGGGACGCAACACTACCATTAGCTAATATTCTCGTATGTTTGGGATCTTTTCTCCAACATAATTTTCACATATGAAATTTCAACCAATAATTTTTTAAACCCAATAATTCCCTCCAACACGTTGCTTTTATCATTGATTCATTTGACCAAATTGAACCTTTCAACTATCTTCTAAGAACGAAGTACTAAGAGAACCAGAAAAAAAATCAAGACCACTTGGACAAAAGAGAAAGAAAATTCACAAACAGAATATAATAATAAGAAAAATATTATAGAATTATAAATTTTGTTCTAATTTTTTGGTTTTGCTTATGTATTCTTCGATTGGATCAAATCTCATTTGAATATTATAGGGCACTTGAATATGAGCGACTCTCTTAGTTAAAATTTGAACTATAATTCATCATATTACAATAGATTAGCTCACTTATTATTAAATCAAATCTTAGTTGATATAGATTTTGTTATAATGATATGATATAATTATTGATTACGAAATAAATAATTGAATTATCTCACTCTATTTTTATCTAATGACCATTGTGTTCTATATAAAAAATTAAGTAATAATATACCCTTCTAAAATATTCTCCTAATTTCTAAACAAGTGAAATATTAAATATTTTTTTATATTTTCAAGATAATGTATATTTGTAAAATATTTTATATTTTTCATATTTAATAACTATGAAAATTGTTACGGAGATATTTAGAGGGATATATTATTATTCTAAAAAATTATCTCTCTTTTTATATATATTTATTGTGTAACATTATATTATTAATATAGAAATATTTTATATTATCAATTAATTAAATTTTATTATATATAATTATTTTTAAAATAATAATTATAAAAATTAAATACTTATAACATGTATGATAAAATAATAAATTATGATTAAATAATTATAAATTATTAATAATAATTTAATAATAATAAATTTAGATAATTTATATGAATTCTTAAATTTAAATTTTATTATTATCAATATATTTAAAAAAAAGGTTGAATGACTGTATACAAAACTCTTACATTATCAATCAATGGATAAAAATTAAATCCTAACTTTAACGATAAATAGTTTTGTTGGATCCTTTCCCTCTTTCTCCTTTTTCATATCGATTGACAGGAAGCACCAAACAACATAGGCACCATCATCTTCATCATCATCACAAGAAGAAAACAATAATTAGATAGTCAAAGCCCTCACAGCAACACAGACACCCTTTTTTCTTCTTCTTATTTCTTTGTTCCTCTGTTTCTCTCTCCTACTCTGTCTCTGTCTCTCTCTCTCCCTAACACTTCCTCTCTCTGTTCGTCAAAATTTCCATGTTTTCTCGCCAGGTATGCTACTCTTGAACTTTCCCTCATCGTTAATCTTAAATATCTCATTATTTCCAATTATTTTTTATTTTATTTTATTTTATTTTTATTTTTACGAAACTTTTTATTTTTTCGTTTTTTTCTAAATTGCCAATAAAAAACCCTAGCATCTTTAATACCCCCAAAATTTTCAGCTCCGCTGTTGGCTCACGCTTCTGCATTTTCCCTAGTCTGGGAGAGAACAAAAAATGAGAATCGGGATTTCGTCCCTTCCCAAAACCCTAGCTTTGGATCGTGCTTAGGAGTGTTCAAATTGTGAAGCTTTTTTCTCGCGCTAGATTTGATTTTGTGTAGGTTTTTTGGGCAATTGCGTCTTCTGCTTCATGTAGTGTATTTGCTTGATATATAGCTTGGATTTGATATTAAAGTTGAGACTTTTAGACGATTCTGCTAGTGGGTTTGTCTTCAAAATTCAAAATTTCGTCTCTTACACATGAAGAAGTTCCATTTGGTGCCTTGGTTACTTTGAGGTTAGTTAGGAGGGAAAATAAGTTAGAAAAAAGAGGGTATTTTTATTTTTTGTTTAAATGAGTTTTGGACTTATGCTTGTGGATCGGAAGTGAAGTGATTTGGTTGGACTTTGCAACTTCGTGTTGTCTATATACTCCATTATAATTCATATTTTACTGTAAGATATGGGTTGGAGTTATGATTCTGGCAATCCTAAAATGGTTGGCCACAAGTTTACATTCTAGTTCTAAGTTTTAGCTCTTCATATGGGTGCCGTTACCATTATTTTGTTGTTGTTGGACTTAATATGTACAAACATTTTAGAGGAAAGTTTTCAATTTTAACGGTTATATACAGTCTGAAGTGCATAATTTTATTGACTTGTATAATTAGTGTGATAATGTTTGTAATAGACTGACCGAGGAGATGTTTGTTAGGGTATATTTAAAGTTTCTAGCTTCATGGGTTTGTCTGCCCCATATCTTAAAAAGACTCTTATTTGCTTAGATGTAGGGGATTTGGCACCAACTTCTCTTGTTTCAGAATATAAGTGTGAAGTTGTTCAAATTTTCTTTGCTTCAGCATCTATATAGTAGAAACTAGGATCAGTGTGGACTAGGGTTTAGGATTTTGTTTCATTTTTTGAATTTTCCAGAATATTTTATATTCCTTGCATTTTAAATACAATATGCAGAGTAGATTATATTTTTGTTTTTTTTCTGGGGCATACACATTGCCTTTGAGTTTGAGTTTGCACTCTTCAGATGCTTGGTTCTTGGTGGTTGTTAATGGTTCTTAAGGTGCATATTATGGTTTTTTTAAATTCATGACCCATTTGTGTACTTACAGGTCAGAATTGTAAATCTCTGCCTTACAATTTTGGGGTCCACAAATTGGATCTCAAGTTTGGGATATACAGTGTTTGGTGCATTGGGATTTCAGTGCTTCCCCTTTAGCAGTTGATGGAAGTTTAATAACACATAGATTTGATGCATAAGGTCATATGCTCTAATTCTTTATTGGGTAAATAGCATTGACACCCCTTGAGGTTTTGACATATGACACTTAACCCCAATTTTATTGAAAAATAGCAATCCACTCCACTTCATAAAACCACCATTACGGAACTAACACCATTACGGAACTAACATTCTCTAACCATGGTTTGAATTTTACACTTACATTCACTCACAACCTTAACCATTGAGTTAGCCCCTTTCACCTACCTAATTTATGCGGGAGAGAAGGAATGGAGGTCCTGTAATAGATGAGCCCCAATCCATAATTCTATGGACAAACAATCATTTTCACACACACATTGTCATTGTATAGCAAAATGTAATAACGTGCATATTTCTACAATCCATAACTCTATTGTTTTTGTTCTAATATGGTTTGTCACTTCACATACACTTCAAGTACGCTATGTTTTAAGTGACTTCATGAGAAATCAAGATCCCCCACAGTAAATATATGGCATCCCCAGTTCAGCCTTTTTCAAAGCTAACTCAATAGGCCAAGGGTGGGGATCATACGAAACCAAACAACCATATGTTAGTTTGACCTCAGGTCGTCATGTCCCTGTTGCAGCAATCTCATCTGCCCATTTCTGCAAGCTGGCCTTTCTTCTTTGTGAAGAAGGAGATAGGAACCCCAAGTAGATGAAAAACAACCACCACCATCACAGAGCAATATTTGCAGCCCAAAAACAACCACCACCATTACAGCCTCAAGTCCTGCAAAATACATGAAAAAAGCGCCCCGATAGTTACCAAATAGTCCACCACACTAAATCCATGAAAAATTAATCAATAATACAAAGTACCAAAAAAAGAAATTTTTTTTTTGGGGGGGGGGGGGGAGGGACTGTTCACCCTCCATCTCTGTCTCTTAGCCATCGCCTTCATTCCCTCCGGTCTAGCCACTGCTTTGCTGCCATGACTCGGACAGAGACCTCTGTGCGCCATTCTCTCCGCCGCCATCCTTTGTGCACCGTTACAACCCTGTCCTTGTAGCCAAGCTGCCACGAACCACTGCCCTTGACCGCGCCAACAATGTGCGTCAACACTGTCGCCGCCTTGCACCGCTTTCTCACGGATCAATCTGACTACCACTCACTTTTCGGCTGTAGAATATGGATTTGGCGGTGGGTGTGTTCAGTTCTGTCCCGAGCTCCTCCAAAATTCAACTGTAAATTGGTTTTTTCCTTTCATGTATATTATAAGTCATAACCAGGGTTAAGTGAGACACTGTTGTGTCCATTAGTGATTGAGGTGGGTGGAGTGGAGTGCTCATTTCTATCAAAATTGGGGTTAAGTGTCGTATGCCAAAGCCTCATGGGATGTCCCTGTTATTTACCCTTCTTTATTCTATTTTGTGTGTGTGTGTGTGTGTGTGTGTGTGTGTTTTCCTCTTTGCTGCTGTTTTCCCTGGGCTTGTTTTCTAGCTTGCTTAACTGGCTTTGGTTGGAAATTTCATGGAGGAAATTTTCAATGATGCAGTTGAGTTATCACAGCTGCTTGTAGTGGTTTGATGCTGAGGGCAGTATGCTGGTTATAGTTGGGGGAAATGCAAAGGTATCATGCTGGAAGCTGCACTAGTGCAGTTAATAACAGTGCACTTGGTGGGCCGTCAACTAGGGAGGTTGGAAGAACTGATTCAACTTCCTTACCAGCTAACTTTCCTGTAAGTTCAAGGTAAGATACTTGCTACTCATATCCTTAGAATTTTAGTGCCTATGTTTTTTCTTCTCAACGATTGTGAGTGTAGTAAATATGACATAGGTACCATATATTCTAAGTAATTGTGGTTGTGGTGCAGCTTCACATGATTCAGTGCCGTGGTTGGCTAATATTTTGCAATATTCATTGGTAGTTTTTCTTTTGCTGTTTTTGCTCTTGTAAGGAGGATTTCTTGTCCTCCCATCTTCTTGTATCATTCTTCGCTTCTTCTTAATAATACAAATTGTTTCCTTATCACAACCAACTAAACATTTTTACCCTAATGTATATACCTTTGTGCTGCTAGGATGGTCAGATCAGCTAGAAATATTAGAGTTCGTATCCACAGCAGCAACTAGCCACATAGTATTAGGTTTAAGAAAGTTGGTATATAAAGGGTTGAAAACTTTCTATATCTTTGATTATGTTGGTTGTGTATAATGATTTAAGTTTGCAACCTATTTTGATCTTCTATCCTAATATCCTTCAAAACAGTAATTCTCTTTTTCATGAGAGATTGTTATGCTTTAATTGTATGAACAGTTCTAATGTGTATCCTCCTGGATGCGTTGACTGAATCAGCAAAGAAAATGTTATGGCGTTCATGCAGGATTCCTCCCTTCTTGAAATGTAGTTTCTTTCTTTGTGGTGAAAATTCAGCAATTATATCTTGTTTAATTATCTTATATTATGGGGACCTCTCCGAGCCTATGAACTAAGCCTTTAAAAACGTTGATGTTGAGAAAATGAAGTTACTGTCATCACCAAATTAAATAGTTGCTCACTGTTTTTTAATTTTATTTTTAAAAAAGCAAAAATATATGCTCATTGGATTAGCTCATAAATTCTTTGTCGAGAATTGAATAGTATAACATAGGAAGATCTTTTATCCATACCAAATTCTAAATTTTAATTTTGATGCAATAAAAGTTCCTCCCCCCCCCCCCCCCAAAAAAAAAAAAAAGAGTTTTTTACTTTTGTTTACTTAAAGGTTGTGATGAGGAAAGAAGGAAAAAAAAGAAGAGGGATCCCTCTTAAAAATGAGATTCTGTTTGTTATTTTTCTTTTTATTCGCTTTCATACACGAAAACTGCAACTACATAAGGTAGTGTTTGGACTTCCAAATTTAGGGAATGGTAGCAGTGGATCTGCAGAAATAATTGGTAAAATATTTCTGAATGTTTTGTTTTAAGAACCTGTTTTCTTATCATTTAAATAATCGAAACCATTATTATTGTTTTGTAATTGTTGCTGCTATGCTGTGCACCATAGTTTCAGAATATTGTTAAATTTGAATGGTGAAGCCTGTTCAGTTGCCGGAGTTTTGTTTTGTGCAAATTTTTTTAGGGTGGATATGGTGGAGATATCATAACATTTTTAGTCATTTTTAAGAATGATTTAATAGTCCAAATCCAGGTACAGTTACATGGGTTTGCAAAGTTTCTATATAGACTATACAGCACGGTCACACCGTTTTGGTATGAGGTTCTTGTGCATGACAGGTGTCTCTGTTAAATCTTCTATGACAAATTGGTGACACACATTTGTACGTATTCAATTTATTTTTTATTTTTTGACCCAGACATGGCAGACACAACATAGACAATATATTTAAAATATATTAAAAAAAAACACAGATCTTGAGTTTCTTTTAAACTTATAATTATATTTTTAATAATGAACATAGAAAATAAGGCAGGGATAAAGCTTATGCATATGATATTATGAATAATAAATCTTTTTAATTATATATATTTGGCTTGTTCTTGTCCTATAATTATTATAATTTAGTGAGTTTTTTTTTTGTCTGTATCTTCTTGTACCTGTGTTCATGTCAGTTTTTGTGCTTCATATGGAGAACTAGATTGGAGATCACATAGTGGGAGTTTGTATTTGATTTAACCTTTGGTTAATAAGAACGGCATTAGAACTTATAAGTTGTCTGTGTATGTTGCTTTTGAAATGTTCCTTTAATCTAACACTGCAATATTCGTCTCAATTTTTGAGTGTTTATTTTGTTTGATACTCAGTAACAACATGGTACATTATTTTTTATGCAATGATAAATCAGTACTCTGATGTGGCTGACTATCTCCAACACAATGGTTTTGTGTTTGCAGGCGACCACCTCCGTTAAACCCATACAAGTTGAAATGTGATAAAGAACCTCTGAACTCTAGGTAGTTAATGCTTGCTATAGAAGCTGTTTTCAAAGTATTGCTTACTTTTGTTAGTTCACAATTAACAGTCATCCTCCAACTTTTAGGTGTTAAATTTGCATGTATATTCTATACTGTTAATGTCTAAAAGAATTGATAATAATACTGCCTTTATGCCCTTGTTTATCAGCATTCACAGTTGTTTGTTGTTATTCCAAACTCTAGAGTATTAACCTAGCAAGGTTTTAAACTTCGTAGCAATTATTGTTTTTTGCTTTGATATCTGGATGTATATTGAATTTTTATATTCTACTATTTTAATCTCAGGCTTGGGCCACCAGACTATCACCCCCAAACACCAAATTGCCCTGAGGAGACTCTGACCAGGGAATATTTGCAATCTGGATATAAGGATACAGTAGAGGGGCTTGAGGTATATCCTTAATTTTCATTTTTTTATTCTTGTGGGTTGGCTCTCCTTGATGAGACATTTAAAATCAACTTGTGCTTTCTTAAAAACATATTGTTTGCAACTGCTCAAATCTTTCCCTCATGTCTGGTGTCTGCTGTTTTATAACATGGCATTACTTTCTGTGTGTATTTCAGGAAGCTAGAGAAATTTCGCTGACCCAGGTTCAAAACTTTAACAAGACAGTTGTCCTTAATTGTAAAGAGGTGACCCACTTGTCTATGTGAGAGATTTATGCCCTGTTGTTTCTGCAACTTTGCTATGAATTTATTGTACATTGTCCATGTTTAAATATTGTATTCGTTGGAAGTCTTTTTGGATGTAGGTTAACTCTTTAATCTTTTGTCTTTTTTTCTAGGCTGTTAGAAAACGTCTAAGGGCCATCAATGAATCTCGTGCTCAGAAGCGGAAGGTGATGACTGATTATCTTTATTCTGTGTCATTTTTTTTTTTTTTGGTGCTTGCTGAACATTATGCCTGCCTTTAAGAGAGATCCATATTTATGTCTTCTTTTCTCTTATTTTCGATTTAGTGGGCCCTACCTATGCCAGTTTATTGTGAAGTTATTTGATGTACATGATAATGCTTACTTTCACATTTCACAGGCTGGTCAAGTCTATGGAGTCCCTCTTTCAGGATCACAGCTTACTAAGCCTGGTGTTTTCCCTGAGCAAAGGCAATGCAGTGAAGACTTCCGGAAGAAATGGATTGAGGTATGATTTGTGAAAATCTTGCTTGTTCAGTCGCTCTGCTTTCTTCTTCGCCCAGCTTTCCTGCATAACAATTGCTTCCCCTTGTTATTCAATTCTGTTAGAATATTAAGATTATAAGTCTTACTGTTAGTAGTGGGCTTGGGCTTGTATTTGTAGTATTAGTACTTGACCTAATTATTAGTATCAATAGGAGCATTAGGTCAGGGTATTGTATAACAGATTTATCAACATTCAGTATACTATTGTTAGCCATCTTTCTATTTTTTCTCCTTCCCTCCTAAACGATATAATTCCAACATGTTGAAATAATAGTGTTTATGTAGAAAAAGTAGAAATCAGACAAAGACGGTTAACAATTTGATGTCAGATTGATATTAGATTTTATACAATACCCTAGGCTAATGCTCTTATTTCTATACTAATAATTAGTTAAGGTACTAGCACCACTAGTATAGGCCTAAGCCCACTAACAATAATACTAGTAATGACATTTTACCAGTGTCCGCTTAGTATTTGCTGAATTTATATGAAGAAAGCAGAAGGCCATGAATTATTTGTTTTTCTTGGTTGATGGTTGTAGTTTAATCTGACAGGAGGGAGTTTTCAAATGTGGATGGGTCAGGAATATTCTTTGTAGTCTGTACAGGCTATAGCTATTCATGAAAAAATATATATAGGCTAGGTTGATATCCTGTTAAATCCTTATAAACTCTACTAAACGTTTTTGTAGGGCTTATCTCAACCGCACAAGCGATTATGTTCTTTGGCTGATCTTGTTCCTCATTATAGAAGGAAATCACTGTTAGAGGTTCTTATCAGGAATAATGTTCCATTGCTGAGGGCTACCTGGTTTATAAAGGTTTCTTACCTCAATCTGGTATGGGGTGCCTCTGTTATGTAATTTATTTACCTATTACTTCCTGAAGTTCTTTTCTTTTATTTTTTATGTCTCAATATTTGAAGATAGATTATGATTGAATTTCATAGGTCCGGACTGGTTCTGCCAGTATTTCTTCTGGGACTGCTGATAAAACTCAGCCATCTTGTTCTGAGCTCTGGACCAAAGATGTTATTGATTACTTGCAAACTCTTCTGGATGAATTTTTCTCAAAGAATACTTCTCATTCTACTCGTAGTCGTGATCGATCATCTCAAATGCCTTATACTGGATCACTTCAGCACAGAAGTGACCAATCGTCGTCTGTTTCTGATGGTGAAGAACCATCCTTACATTTTAGATGGTGGTATATTGTGCGGCTTCTGCAATGGCATCATGCCGAAGGGCTACTTGTTCCTTCTCCTGTCATTGATTGGGTTTTGCTTAAACTACAGGTAATTTACCTTGTCCGTAATTTGCAAATGACAAGCCTTATGTGCTCAACAAAATAAAACTGAGTATTAATTAATGTATTTTGCTGATACCAATCGTTCAGGCTTCTGGTTTTGATTTTCCATATTTCTGCTTCTTTTAGGAAAAGGAATTGCTTGAGATTTGGCAGCTTCTATTGCCTATTGTATATGGCTTTCTAGAAATTGTTGTTCTATCTCAAACATATGTTCGCGCTCTTGCTGGAGTAGCACTTCGTATTATTCGTGATCCTGCTCCAGGTGGATCAGATCTAGTAGATAATTCCCGGAGGGCGTATACATCTTCTGCTTTGATTGAGATGCTCTGGTATTTAATACTTGCAGCTCCAGAGACTTTTGTTGCTCTGGATTGCTTTCCTTTACCATCCTCTGTAGTTGCACACACAATCAATGATGGGAATTTTGTATTAAAAGCAACTGAAGCTGCAGGAAAGATAAAAAGCAGTTCAGAAGATGTTGTGTGTATATTTAGAAGTAAAGGACTTGATGCACAATACCAATCATTGGCATTTGATCATGTTATTTCGTGCGTTCAGAAACATCCCAATGATCTTACAAAGGTTGCAAGCCCAGGCTATCCAGGCCACTGTCTGGCTAAAGCTGCACAAGCCTTGGATAAATCCCTTGTTCTGGGTGATCTACATGTAGTACACAAGTTTCTTTTTGAAGATCTTTGTGATGGAAATGTGTCTGAGGGTTGGGTTGCAAAAGTTAGCCCTTTCTTAAGATTATCACAGAAGTGGTTTGGGACTCTGAATACATCACTTATTTATTCAGTGTTTTTCCTCTGTGAGTGGGCAACATGTGATTTCAGAGATTTTCGGACTGCTCCACTTTGTGACATAAAGTTCACAGGTAGGAAAGATCTTTCCCAAGTGCATATAGCAGTAAGACTTTTGAAGATGAAACTGAGGGATATGCAGATTTCATCAAGACAAAATAATGGAAGAAATCGTAGAGTCAATTATTTAGCAAAATGTTCAAGTCAGCAGAGTAATCGGTATTTTGTAAACAATGCACCCAAACTAAAGTCTAGTTCAAAAACTGTAGATTGGAGTACCCGTTCAACGAGTATATTTGAAAGCCCAGGTCCTCTGCATGATATCATAGTTTGTTGGATTGATCAGCATGTGGTGCATAAAGGGGAAGGCCTCAAACACCTACATTTGTTTATAGTAGAACTTGTGCGTGCAGGCATCTTTTACCCGGTGGCATATGTACGCCAACTAATAGTGAGCGGGATCATGGATATGAATGTGAATGTGGTTGACTTGGAGAGACAGAAAAGACATCGTCGAATCTTGAAACAGTTTCCGGGGAACTTCATGCGTGATGCTTTGGAAGAATCAGGGATTGTTGAAGGGCCACAGCTAATTGAAGCCTTGCAAATTTACTTGAATGAACGCCGCCTCATACTTCGTGGTTCTTTGAGTGGGAGCAATGGCAATGCCAGTATATCTGCTTTTAAGCAAAAACATTGTCCATCTTCAACAAAAGATGGTGCTTCTGCAGGATCAGTTGATCAGCGGAAAACTGTTCTTTCTAGTAAAATATCTTCTAAAAATGAAAAGGATGACACTTGTGTTGAAGAACTGAAGGCAGCCATCTCAGTCCTTTTACAGCTACCAAATAGTTCATCTAATATGAGCACTACTGGACTGGATGAATCTCAAGGCAGTGTCAGAAAATCTACTGGGTCTCAGAGCAAGATTGATCTAGTTGAGGCTACACCTGGGTGTGAAGAATGTAGAAGAGCAAAGAGACAAAAAGTGAGTGAGGAAAGAAGCTCATTTGTTCAAACTCATTCTCCAGTTCTGTCTGATGATGAAGATACATGGTGGATGAAGAAGGGATTAAAATCCTCGGAGTCTCTCAAAGTTGATCAACCACTTAAGTCGACCAAGCAGGTTACTAAGAGCCGGCAAAAGACCGTGCGTAAAACCCAGAGTCTTGCCCAACTGGCAGCTTCTAGGATTGAGGGTAGCCAAGGGGCATCAACAAGTCATATGTGTGATAATAAGGTAAGCTGCCCTCACCATAGAACTTCTATGGATAGGGATACGCTGAGGTCTGTTGATGGAATTCGAACAAGTCATTGTGAGGATATTGTTTCAATTGGAAAGGCACTAAAAGGGCTTCGCTTTGTTGAGAAAAGGGAAATAACAGTTTGGCTGATAACCATAGTTAGGTGGCTTATTGAAGAGACTGAAAAAAATGTTGGTAAAGTTGGTCAGTTTGGCAGGCCTTTTACTTCTGTGGATGATAAAAGCTCAATACAGTGGAAACTTGGTGAGGATGAACTTTCTGCTTTGCTTTATCTGATGGATATCTCAGACGATTTGGTATCAGCTGTTAAGTTCCTCCTGTGGTTGCTGCCAAAGGTTTACAATAGCCCCAATTCTACAATTCATAGTGGAAGGAATGTTATGATGCTGCCAAGGAATTTGGAAAACCAAGTTTGTGGTGTGGGAGAGGCTTTTGTGTTATCATCTCTGAGAAGGTTTGCCCTCAACTTGTTTTATGTAGTTTGCTTGGTCGTTTCTGCCAAAATTTGTTATTTTGTTCCATTTATTAGTTATTTTGCTCTTCACCCTCCAGTCCTTCTAATTCATGTGATGTTATTAGCTGCTTTTTTAATAACTAAATGCCTTTTGAATATGTTTTATACATAAATTATTTTGTTTTGTCATCTTCATCATCGTCATCATCATCATAGCTATTATTTTCTAAAGCACCTAAGAAACTGTTGCATCCCCATGCTTATTATGCTCCTTTTGTTTGTCATATTAACCAATCAGGTCAGTATCATAAAAATTTAAGTTTTCCTGTGCATCTACACAGATGTTCCCAATTGGAAATCTTTTATCTAGTTGATTGAAGAGACAATTGTTTTTCTTGCTATAATTTCCAATTGCAAATGTCAAAACAAGTTTGCTGAAACTTCAGTGAAGTTGCCATTACTTTGTATGAGACCCCTTGCTAGTTGCTATCCCCTCCCTTTTTCTCTTTCTCATCTTTATCATTGAATGAGTGCTTTATGAGCATTCTGTATTTTTCATCTTTATGCTTATGTTGGACGATGTTCTTATGGACTTTTTGGGATATGAGATCAATTTTGCTTAGCCTGTCTGCCTTGTACAACATTGTATATTGATGCAGGTATGAGAACATTCTTGCTGCGGCAGATCTTATTCCTGAAGCTTTGTCAATTGTAATGAATCGTGCTGCAGCTATCATAACATCTAATGGAAGGGTTTCAGGTTCAGGAGCCCTAGCTTTTGCTCGTTATTTATTGAACAAATATAACAGCTTGGCTAGCGTCATTGAGTGGGAGAAAAGCTTTAAGGCTACATATGATAAGAGACTTGCTTCTGAACTTGAATCTGGACGGTTGGTGGCTGGAGAGTTAGGGCTTCCCCTTGGGGTTGAGGACCCTGATGATTTCTTCCGTCAAAAGATAAGTGGTGGCCGGTTACCATCCAGAGTAGCTTCAGGCATGAGAGATGTAGTGCAGCGTAATGTAGAAGAAGCTTTTCATTATCTTTTTGGAAAAGACAGAAAGCTGTTTGCTGCTGGTACACCAAAAGGTCAGGCTTTAGAAAAATGGGATAATGGATATCAAATTGCTCAACAAATAGTTATGGGTCTGATAGACTGCATAAGGCAGACTGGTGGTGCGGCTCAAGAAGGGGATCCCTCTTTGGTTACGTCTGCAGTTTCTGCCATTGTTGGCAGTGTTGGTCCAACTTTGGCAAAATTGCCCGATTTTTCAGCTGGCAGTAATCATTCGAACATATCGTTGGCAACAAGTTCGTTGAACTATGCTAAATGTATTCTGCGAATGCATATAGCTTGTCTGTGTCTGCTCAAGGAGGCCTTGGGAGAGTGCCACAGCCGTGTATTTGAGATTGCTCTTGCAACAGAAGCTTCTACTGCTCTTGCTGGAGTTTTTGCTCCTAGTAAAGCATCTCGAACTCAGTTTCAAATGTCACCTGAAAACCATGATATTAGTACATCTGTTTCAAATGATGTTGTTAACAACTCTAATAAAGTTGTGGTTGCAAGAACAACAAAAATTGTTGCTGCTGTTTCTGCACTCGTTATTGGTGCAATTATACATGGTGTTACAAGTCTGGAAAGAATGGTAACCGTTCTCAGATTAAAGGAGGGGCTGGATGTAGTACAATTTGTAAGGAGCACAAGATCCAATTCAAATGGAAATGCACGTTCAGTTGGTGCTTTTAAGGTGGATAGTTCAGTTGAAGTTCATCTCCATTGGTTTAGATTGCTTGTTGGAAACTGCAGAACCATCTGTGAAGGCTTAGTGGTGGATCTGTTGGGTGAACCATATATTGTAGCTCTTTCAAGGATGCAGCGTATGCTTCCTCTTAGTTTGGTCTTTCCACCTGCCTATGCAATATTTGCCTTTGTCATGTGGCGGCCCCTCATTATGAATCCTAATGTAGCAGTTCGTGAAGACATGAATCAACTTTATCAGTCTCTAACAATTGGCATAAATGATGCAATAAAACATTTGCCTTTTCGAGATGTATGTTTGAGAGACTGTCAGGGTCTTTATGACCTGATGACTGCGGATATGAGTGATGCTGACTTTGCTACATTACTAGAGTTGAATGGCTCTGATATGCATTTAAAGTCCATGGCATTTGTTCCCCTTTGTGCTAGGCTTTTCCTAAATGCCATGATTGATTGTAAGATGCCCCAATCTATTTATGCAAAAGATGATGGAAGCCGGATATCTGGACATGGTGAATCTAAAATTCAGTTTACAGATAGTGAATCTAAGCTTCAGGATAAGCTTGTACATGTTTTAGATGCTCTGCAGCCTGCCAAATTTCACTGGCAGTGGGTTGAACTCAGGTTACTTTTAAATGAACAAGCCCTCATTGAAAAACTGGAGACACATTCCTTAGCTGATGCTATAAAATTATCCTCACCTAGTTCAGAGAAGGCTGCTGCTTCTGAGAATGAGAACAATTTTATCGAAATAATTCTGACAAGGTTATTGGTCAGACCTGATGCTGCACCTCTTTACTCAGAGTTGGTTCATCTTTTTGGGAGGTCATTAGAGGATTCAATGTTGTTGCAGGTAAAATGGTTCCTTGGAGGTCAAGATGTCCTCTTTGGCCGGAAGACCATTCGGCAACGGCTAATTAACATTGCTGAGAGTAAAGGACTTTCTGTTAAGACTCAGTTTTCAGTTCCCTGGGGTTGGTGCAGCCCATATACTGATCCTGTAACTATCAAGGGGGATAAAAGGAAAGTTGATTCGATGTACCTTGAGGAAGGAGAAGTTGTTGAAGAGGGAATGGATATGAAAAGGAGCATTAAAAGGCCCTCTCAAGTGCTTGACTCAGAAACCTCATGCAGTAATCAGCAACATGGGGCTGAGAGGGCTCTTATTGAGTTAGTTCTTCCTTGCATAGATCAAAGCTCTGATGAATCTCGCAATTCCTTTGCAAGCGATTTGATCAAACAGTTAAATAATATTGAGCAACAAATAACTGCAGTTACTCGTGGGGCAAGTAAGCCAGTGGCAAGTACTCCTGTAATTGAAGGGCAGACATATAAAGTAAATAATCGCAAAACTATGAAAGGTGGCAGCCCAGGGTTAGCCAGGCGACCGACAACTGCAACAGATTTGTCTCCACCTTCTCCTGCAGCTTTACGAGCTTCCATGTCATTACGTCTGCAGTTACTCATGAGATTTCTTCCTATTCTTTGCACAGATGGGTAATTGAGCCAATCTTTTGAATCTTCACGTTTTTGCTAGGCCGTGTTAAAAATGCTTTTTCCTTTCTGGATTGTTGCTGCTTTATTGTGTTGTTTTTTTTTTTTTTTTAAAAGGGGGGGATTTTCAGTTTTTTTGAAATGCAGAAAAGATAATGACAATTGCAATATGAACATTTCTCAACTATACAATTGTGTAGTATATGCTGTATTATCATGGTTCTCAGCTGTTGGCACTGATGATTATAGTTCATTATTAGTTTGTTTCTTTTATTAAAATTGTTTCAACTTTCAAGCACAAAGTTTGGTGCTGGAAATTCCTTTTTAAAAGTGAAATATGGATGATTGTGTTGTGATGGCATTTGCTTCTGTTGCAATGTATGCCTCATTAGTATATCAAATATATAGGTTGTAGAACTAATATATGCTAGAATTAGAGGCAGTTTATCTAGATGTTCAATTTTGCAGGGAGCCCTCTGTGCGAAACATGAGACATACACTTGCCTCTGTAATTCTTCGTCTCCTTGGTAGCCGGGTTGTGCATGATGATGCAGACATTTTGGCAAATACCACACATTGTTCTCTATTGAGGAAGGAGGTGCAGTCACCTTCTGAAGCTGCTTGTGCTGCTTTTGTAGACTCTTCTGCTGAGGGCCTGTTTGATCGTTTGTTGTTGATTTTACATGGATTGTTGAGTAGTTGTCACCCAAGATGGCTTAGGTTTAAACCTGTTTCAAAGACTACCAATGAATCTACAAGGGAGTTTTGTGGACTTGACCGAGAGTTATTAGAGACTTTGCAGGTTTGATCTCATAACCTATGAATGTTCAGCATATAGTTTCTGTCACTGATCCATGTTATCGGATGGCATTTAGCTGTATTTGACATTTAATTCAACACTAATCTTATTTAAATTAAGAAACTGGTCGAAAGAAAGATCCTAAAAATGTTCTTTTAAGCATTGTGGGAGATAGTTTCACTCCAAATACGAAGTTCCAGTAATTTTTTTGGGTATTCTTTGACTGCTTAAAAGTACTGTAACACATCAGCTTGGTTTATGGAAACTGTAACTTCCTTTTGTTAATGGATAATATGGAAATATGAGTAAAGTTTCTTCAAGACTGAAGCATTGAACATGATCATAAGATTTATTTATTTATTTTTTGTCTTTCACTCCCTCTGAAACATTGCAACTGCTGAATATAGGCTTCTTGCTTGTCTAACGGTCTATTGTCTAATGCAGAATGACTTAGATCGTATGCAACTTCCAGAGACTATCAGGTGGCGTATCCAAGCAGCAATGCCTGTACTCATTCCCTCGACGAGGTGCCCTTTCTCCTGCCAGCCACCATCGGTTCCAGCTTCAGCTTTTGTTTCTCTTCAACCCAGCAATACAAATCCTGGGTTTAACTCAACCAGTTTGACTGTTCCTCAGAGGAACCTGGTTCCATCATCAAGGACTGCAGCATCAGGGAAGTCAAAACAACAGGACAATGATTTGGACGTTGACCCTTGGACTCTTTTGGAAGATGGTGCCGGATCTTGCCCTTCAGCAAGTAATTCTGCCATCATAGGAAGTGGGGACTGTGCTAATATTCGAGCTGCCAGCTGGCTTAAAGGGGCTGTAAGGGTGAGACGGACAGACCTTACATACATTGGAGCCGTGGATGACGATAGTTGATCAACAAGATTTTGGTTGGTTTGGACTTTGGAGTATGCAAACCCCTCAAAAGGTGTATGTTATTGCACTATTTTTGATGCATGACTGGCGTGAAGATGCCATTTTGTGCTTGCCCTTCTTGTGCTGAAGGGACCTGAGGGGAGACCATTTTGAGAAACAGGTGAAGAGATGGGTCCTTTGTTGAAGAGAAGAGAAAGGTGTCCTCACAACCCATCATCCTGTTGGTTTTGGCTTCTGGTTGACTACTAACCTGTTCACACCTTCCCCCACTCCCATCTGGACTTTGCACACTTCCAGGCAGAGTCCAGAGGTTTGCTGTATATATAGGTTGATTGTTTCACTTTCCCAGTTGACGAGGTTAATATATCTCAAGTGATCTCTGTAGCTGTTACATGCTCGTTCATGTCTAAATTCTCACTTGTGTGAGCTTTGTCTGTATCTTTTGGGGCCCAAGCACACACAAGGGCATGTAACCATTTTTTTCTTGGTATATATTCAGATTATAAAAATTATCTAGAGCATTAATATGAGATACAACATTCAATTATTTACTTGCTAGTCCGTGTAGGATTTTATAAAGAATCATGTTAGCTTGAATAATACACGTTAGTGCAGAACACGGTGTAGTGTATAAAAAGATCATTATCGTCATTTTCATGAAGGATGACTATAGATATCAGGGTGACTAAATAGAACATATCAAGAACTAATCCAACCATATGCCTCGTTTTTAGGGATCAATTCTCAATCTTCGGAAAGCAAGCTTTCTGATTCACAATTTCGATTTGACAACCGTCCGTGAAATTACCAACAATATAATAGGTTATCGACAATATTAGTTGTTCTGAGTTCGTTTTTTTCGTTTCCCATCTGATTCCTCATTGCCCAAAGGAAAAGTATTTCTACCTATATATAAGCAAACGAATCTATCTATCTATTAAAGTTAAAGGCTAAATTGTGGCACAATGTAATAATGATACATTAAGTTTTTACAATATTGCCATTTCTCTTAATAAAGCCACGTAGACAAACTGCCACTTCTTTGCATTTTAATGCTCATTTATTCCTATTATATTTGCTTATATGAACTATAACTTACATAAATAAAAATTGGTAGCAAAATTATAAACATTATAAAAATAATTTATTACCTTAAATTCAATTTTACAATATGATATCACTACAAAATTATTAAAAATTAAAAAAAAGTCACACTAAGTGTACCACATATGACGTTAGACCTTTAAAATTGTATATAAGTTAACTAAAATAAATATGAATGTTACTTAATCAACATCCCAATCTCTATCTATCATATATTTCATAAAGAATTAGTTCACATAAAAAGTTACTTTTAATTATATTAAGAATTACGAAATTCATATTAATTTAAATCATGTTATTTCATTTCTTAATATTAAACTCAACTAAAACAATAACTTAATTTATGTATGCTAAACTTTATTTTTAAAGAATTAGTTCATATAAAAGTAACTTTTAATTATATTGAAAATTATAAAATTCATATTAATTTAGGTTATATTATTTCATTTCTTTATATTAAACTCAGCTAAAAAAAAATACTTTAATTAATGTATATTAAAATTTATTTTTAATCTTCACTATATTATAAATGTTTTTAAATAATTGATTATATGTATCTAATTTCTTACTCTAATATATTAAAACTTTTTCAGGTTGTTAATAAGACTTAAGTTAAATTAGTTCATTTTCTTAAGAAAGTAATTACATTTAAACCTAACTAATTTAACAATTACAATAATTAGTTTTTTTTTTAAAAAGATTACTGTTGACTAAGTATTTAAAACAAAGATCAATTATAATTTGAAAAAAAGGTTCTAAGACTACATTATTAAAGTTTTACCCCAAACAATATACTAATAGCCCGACCATTTTTGAAACAAATCAAATAGTAATGGACCTTCAAATATATAAGACTTCGATGTTCCAAAATTACATAACTAAAGAATGATCGATGTTAAACATTCATATGCTTTCAATACATTCCAAATGGCCACAAAAAGATATACGTCTTTGTTATTCTTATATTATTATACTTTTACTTTATCATAAATAAATAATACTTTCATTTCATAATATAGTTATTTCACTTTTAATTTTTCATACAATATTTCACAATCATTCTTATCGTTTGTGTTTCGGGTAACACGCGGATCTCATTTTAGTTTAGAAGTATTTTATTGATGGGGAATTGATTATATGCTGTATAAATATTCATTTCCAAAGGGAAAATGTGTAAAAAATAAATAAATATGAAAAATGTTATGAAAACTTATAGTTAAGTGACAAATCAATATGCTAAGTAACTGACGAAATAAATATGAAAAATGATATGAAAACTTCTACTTAAGTGACAAATCAATATGCTAAGTAACCAATATTTAGTTGGTTCAAATAGTTTGACATTTATTTTTCTTAAGCAAGGTCTCGAGTTCAAGTTTAGTGAGCGGAAAAAACTAGTACTGGGAGAGTTTTATCGTTATAGTGGCTGATCGGGATTGAACTAGATTAGTTAGAGTTTAGTAGATTTTCGGATACTGGTGGCCTATAAAAAAAAAAATTAACATGCTAAGTAACTTACTTTGGTTCCATTCCAATTTGGTAATGTACTTATGCAGAGCTTTGTTACCAAAATTCATTTTTTTAAATAACAGACGCCAGATGGCACAAACTGGTTTGTTTATATTTGGTTTTGATCATGGGAAACAAAAGTTTTCATACAACAAATCATCCATTCTTTGGCCCATATCAGGATTAACATGGAAAAATAAGAATATGTTGGTTCTTTCCTTTTTCATGACATTAAATACAAATAATTATCGTCTTTTAATGTTTCACTTCTAATAGTTCAACTTGTTCTGAAGGCAATTAAGAAAAAGCTGTTTACTTTTTGGTCCAAAATTTACATTGCTGCTCATGTTTTGCCCTCATTTAGGGTGCTTTGTTGTTTCGTTTTCTTTTATGGATAAGTCAGAGTGAAAAAACTCCTTGTTTGATTCCTTTTTTTTTTTTTCCCTATATTATTATTCTTCTTCTTTTGAACGGCATATTTTTAGAATGGAGATACCTAACAACCTTGAAAAGGTGCTGCAACTAAAAAGTATAGAGAATTCAAAATAGCCGTCGTCATCGTGTCAGTGCCGAATATGTGTCCTTGTTGGATACTTCACAAATATTTCTAGACACTCTAAACTATATTTTGCAAATTTTACTTTTATTTTTTAATCTTTATCCCTATTTAGATGGAAATACTATACTAATTAACTAGTTAAGTGTATTTTATTATGTTTACAATGAGGTATACTAAATTTTAAATCATTGTTTCTCACTTTTAGTTTAAGATTTATGCTTTTATATTAATTTTATATATTATACTATAACTGTGTTGTGTACTAGAACTTTCTAAACTGAGTGGTATCACGTTTGTGTCGCATACATGCTTCATGGTGTTACAATGTCAGTCTTAACGCAATAGTGAATATAATATGCCTTCTCGGCTTCTGGCCAAATTGAGGATGAAATATGTTTCCGAATAAATAATACTGATAGGACTTTTGAGGTCAGTAATATTTTTTTTTATTTTTAATTTTAAAAGGAGCTGCTATGAATTATGCTTAAAGCTTCAACTGAATGTGAAAAACTTTATTCTGTGGACTTCAGTATAGTTAACTAGTAAGCTGAATTCATGCACATGCAAGTGAAATAAGTGAATTTCTTTCCATGCAATCGCCAAATACTTGTCTGCATTCTCCTAATGCTATGGGTTGCATAAGTAAAATCCATTTGTAATATGATATCTAGACATCTCGGTTCCTCATTGATTTATCTACATACAGAACATCTTCAATCCAAGCAACAATGTTGAATGCCAGGCCTTCTAAAACTCTTGAATAGCTCTCTAGTACTGCTTTCCCTACATCCTGAAAAAAGATAATTGCCATTTTTAGTCCATGAACAACAATTAAGTCTTGTCTAATCAGGCAGGGTCGTAATATGCAGTTTAGAAGACGCCATAATGTCTTGTCATGAATCATATTTATATTTAAACTATTGCATCAAAATTGTTGTTCTTAGTCCATATGCTCACAATTTACATGTCCCATTTTTGGTTTTGCGATTCATTCTCCACTCAAAATTGATTCTGCTACAAAACTATAGTTTTGTCAAAAGCTAGAGTTTGTTGCTTTCATGTGGGGTGCTATTCCAATAACATTAATTTTTTTTCAAAATCACTTTTCAAACACAAGCACTCAAATATAATTCTTTTAACTAAAATCAATTCTAACAAAACCAAGATCATCAAGAATTAAATTTACTGATGCAGAACCAAACACACATTTCTCAATACTGCACAAATGATATGATTTAATAGGTTGCTATACTTACCCGGTTGTATTGAATCTTGCATGTGTCCAAAGAAGTCTGTGAAAGTTCAGGATATCTTTGCTTCAGGCAGAACAATAAAGTCTCAGCTCTCTCAGCCAAGGTGTAGTTCTTGTCCTTCCGGTCGGTGTCAGCCATGAGCTCCTTCACTTTGCTCCATGATGATTTTGAATGGCTCAGACAAGCTTTTCGCCTCCATGAGTACATTGATGACTCAACCCTGTCTGCCAGCTCAAGTGCTTCATGTTCAGAACTTATTTTCAGATAGTCAAGAAGTTGATCAGGTGAGAACTTTTCTGCAGCACACATGTAGTGGCAAATTGTGTCCCCCAAATTTGCTCTCCCACTCTGAAGAATCAATGTTTAAAAAGAGCAAAAGAAGTGAGATTAAATTTTAGTCAATTTGATGAACATATATGAATGCATGCTAGTAGCATGAAAACAATAATTCTCCTAGCATTAACTTTATAAGCCTTAAATTTTTAACATTAGTTTCAAATAAGCATATTATTAATAAATCCCATTACATTTCCCTCCGTTTTCAAATAAGTGACCATTTTTAAATGCGCATATGAATTAAGGAAAATATTAAATAGTCCTTAATATTAGAGTAATTTAGGTGCATTTTACAAAATGGCTAAACCCTAAATCCGAATAAAAACTTGGCTGCTATGGAGCTGCCTTTTAGGTATTGAACCCTCGGCCGAGAAGTGTGAATGGCGAACCTCTGGGGGAGCAGATGCGAGCTTTTTAATTTCTTTCTGTTGCTATCCTTATCTTTTAATCTCTCTTATTCTTTTTCTTACTTAATACTCTCCCCAATTATTCATTTAATAAGGGTAAGTAGGAAGAAAAAAATACTCTAGATTTTTTAAAAGGACAGATAATTATAGAAAAACTAAGTTTTGAGATAAATACTTATTTGAAAACGAAGGGAGTAATTGTACCTTATGTGAAATTATATCATCCCGTTTCCTACAAGTCTCAGCTGCTATTAGTGGCTTCCATAAAAGGCTTATGAAATTTGATGATAAATTCCAAGACATTTGCTTTATGGGGTCACATTTAATGGAATCCTCAATCACTTGGCTATAGAATTTCAGCTGGAAAAAGAAAAAATTGTACACTCATTCTGAGACTTCAACAGAAACTTTCACACTGAGACTTTCAGAAACCGAAATTATTTTTCAACAATAGGGATAGATAACTAATGAGGACTAACCTTGGGAAGATTATCAATATAGCTTTCTGGGATATCAATCTCAGCAAGGACATTGTTATTTATTGCCATAGCTGCTTTATGAATTTGATTAGCACAATCCCTTTTCTCTATCAGGTGCTTCCTTGACTTCTCAGAGAGGCCACCAGGGAGAACACAAGGAACTGGCAGCCACCATTTCTCATCTTTTCTCTGAACAATCCTTCGAAACGAGGCTGCACGCATGCGAGTTGAATTTGCTGGGATGTTATCTGCATACCAAAATTCAGTATCCTGGAAAGTATCCAATATTTCCTGCAAAAACATAAAATCATGTTAATGAGCCACATGAGACATCTTGGTGAAAACTAAGGGGTACTTGCAAGAAGCAATTTGAGGTTTGTCTTACTATGAGCATTGTGTCAAGCTTCTGCAGGGCAGGGAGGTTGATATATATGTCTGACCTTGGTCTGCTTTTCATCATCTGAGAAACATCATTACATCATATTAGACACATTTAGAGATGCCAAACAAGCTCCATTAAATTTATAGTTATCATTTAGCAAAAAATTCACCTCCACAATTGTGCCATCTTCTAAATATTGTGCAGTTGGGGCAAATTCTACTATGTAATCACACACTGATAGAAGAACCTTCATTTCCCTTTTCCACATAGCCTTCTTCTCAGGCTTCAGTGGCTCCAACTTCAAACTTTGTCCAAATACAGTTGCTGCATAATTCACAATCCAAACATGTTTAATGACAATAAATTTGACCCCTTTTTTTTTTGACTATGCTATTGCTACTATTAAAACCTTTTTTAAGAAATTACCATAGAGATTGGTAAGGGCATTTGAGATTGTAACTGCAGTGCAAACACCTTTCCCACTACCAGACATGTCCTCTCCCAGCAGAAGCTTTGCAAATCTTTCCTTCATCATTTCAAGCTCGCCTAATGTACACAAAATCAATTTAATTACCAATGAAAACTGTGCTAATTCAAAGAGCAAAAGTTAAGTACTCAAGCTGTGCAAACCAACCTGAACCCAAAAGATCACACTCATTCAGCTTAGCATCCACTGAATTCTTGCGCAGCTTCATTCCTAGCCTGGAAAGAACAGCTTGTTTAGCACCCGGTTTCGCCACCATCCACCGAGATGGTGAAGGCTCGCTGGCATAACTACTGTCATCTATTGAATCTGACATGTTTGATGCCTCTGAGTATGTCCAGGCATCAGTGGCTGAATGATCCACAGAAGGAGAAGGGTGAAAACAACCCACATCAGAAATTTCATCAAAGTTTGATGATTTTTCCATCTTAGCACAAGAATCTGTGATCAACTTCCTCAACACCTGCACATAAACATGAAGGTTAATGAGTCACAAAAATTGAGCTTGAGGGGTCTTAATTTTTTTCCGTACTTCATGATCACTTTGATACGTACTAGGAAATCAAAGCATGACATAGGACTCAGCTTAAAATGCACAAATTTCATTGAAATCAAACTACAGATATATAAAACAAAAAGAGACAAAAGGGGATAGATCAAAAGAAAAAGCAGCAAAAATTGAATGTTCTTGTCTTATAGGTAAAAATTTATTTTAAAAAAATGCAAAAGTCCCCAAAGAATATTTCTGCTATTGAGACTCAGAACAATCCAATGTAATAAAACGCAGCAAAGGGTTGTGAGAAAAAGCATTCTTTGACAACTTTCCACGGTTGAAGCTAACTGAAATTTGAAACTTCAAAACAAACGGTTGGGAACAAAAGGCAAACGGTCCCAGCATTCTTCTTTTTGAATGTAACCTTTTTCTATGTGCCGGATTTGAATTTGAAGTTTTGAACTACACAGCTAGCTAATAACAACGTTTGAAACAGTTCCCTCCTAAGCATTTGTCCCTTTACCTTCTTCCCCTTAGACCTTTTTTTCTTGTTTGGGTGGGGGGTACATCTTCCCCTGCGACTTTAAATGCAAAAGAAAGAAAACCTTGTTTACCAAACAAAAAGCAAAAAATTATTGGCCAATTTTTACACTGTTGTTACTGTAATGATAAATTAATAATAATAATAATAATCCAATTAATGAAGGAAGACCCAGTTCCAGAAATGTCCAAAAATCCTTGTGTACACTTTGAAAAATGTAGAACATGTCATGTACTAGTTAAAAATGAAGCTAAGATGAGAATTTTCAGCTCCTGCATGTGGCTATAGTGTACTCTATGATTCCTTAACAAATGTAACTAGTAGAAGGCTTCTGCTTCAGGGGGATTATTACTGTGTAAAATAGAAAACATATATTAGATGAAAAAGTTACAAACTTTAACAATTGTGTTTAAATAAACTTAGAAAAAAGTTAGAATGAAATAATATAAAATTCTGCATAATGCCAAAAAAATTAAAGCAAGAACAGGCCAAGTAGGGATCATTAAAGATCATAGTTTCGACTTTTTACTTGTAGTTTTGAATTGGAAGAGAGTGGAAAGTAGCGTGCATGGCTGTGGCCATGAGGGAGGAACGAAGTCGCTACTTTAGTATGAAATTATTAAATATATAGGATTATATTTGTTTGGTTTTTTAAATTGACCAAATAAAATTTTATGACATTTAACATCCCAAATTTCTTTTCAATGTCTTTATAAAAATACTTTTGATTGAACAACTTTTTATAATTCCAAAATAATTTGATCACTATTGTCAAGATTGATATGGCTGCGTGTGAACCACTGAACAAAAAACAAGAAATTGCATTTATACAATACTCAACGATTCCCATTGTCATTTTAATATGTACTTCTTATGCCTGGTAGTTTTATCAGGTGTCAACTTTTTGGGAGATGAAGACAAATACCATCATAGTTTCAGTACCATTCCTGAAATATATAATGTATCCATTAACAAATAAAATCCGCTTTAGCTGTCTATGTCCAATATTCAAGAAAAATAAAACCTAATAAGAAAAATAAAACCTAATCAATCTTAAAACTAGGATTTGGAAATAGGATCCTAGTCGTTACTTTTATTTACTTTCTTGGTAGAAATTTAATACAACTGGCGTAGCTAGCCTGTTTGGATCAGGTTAGTTTGAAAGGCACACTTGTGAACAATATTAAAGTTGATGAAAAAAAAAAAATTGTACATAATTCATCTCTGTTAGAGGAATATTATTATTATTTGTGTGTAAGCTGACTTATGATTAATTATTTGGTATTATTATCGTATGGCGTTGTTTATACGGTAAATAAAAAATTCTCTTGAAGGTACTTAAGACGTGCACCCCATTTCTCACAACACAGTCTGTCATCATTTGGCTCATGGCTGCTTGATTAATCACCAAGGATATACGGTTGCTGTTTGCTCAACATTAGAGTTCAAAAAATTTTAAATATAGTATGCATTGAAAGTTGCATTTATTATATTTAAGTATTTATTGACTTTATTTGTAAAATTCTTTGCAATATATTAAAGAGCTTAGGATTGGATCGTCATCTATTTTACTGTTAAGAAAAGGTTTGGTAAAAAAAGAGTATGTCTTTCTGTTGTATAACATATACTTATGAACAATATATTTTTAAAGAGTTTAATTGGTATGCACTGATACTATCAATCAATAGAAATAGGGAAAAATAAGAAATTATAGTGGGTCCCTCATTATAATAGGTAGTTATTTGTGTGAATTGGTACTTTTTACTATTTCTATTGACTACACTATCAGTGCATTTAAATTAAATTTATTTTTAAAATAAAAGTTATAATATTAGAAGAATGTCATTTTAACGTCTAAAATTCTAAAAATGTATTTGTAATCAAAATTTAGCTTTTAATAGATTTCAAGTTTAATTTTAAAAGTTAAAATAACTCTACATGATGAATCCATTAGCATATCTTCCACTTCCTTAATTTTTTTGGTGCAGTATATAGTAAACAAAGAAACTACTCAGCCTGCTAGAAAGAACCAGCCATATAGGGGGAGACTATCATCATCATTACAAGCACCAAACTTGGCCGCAAAGTCTGTCCATTATCTTCACGTGTGTCAAGAAGAAGAGCTTGCAACCTTAACAATAACTCTTTTCTTTCTTTCTTTGTCTTTTTCTTCTTCCGTTTTTGTTTTTTTTTGATAAAACCTTGACAACTCTTTGATCTTGTAAACGATGTAGGCATATATATAAGGATGAAAATGAGAACTGGTATCTTCCGAACACTTATAGATGAAAAAAAACGAATGATGTGAAAAATAACAGTAGTCATAGTTTAGAATTGAATGCACTTTTTAGTTAGTCATATATACATCAAAGGCTGAAATTTAATAAATCCTGAACATTAATTCAAAGCACTCATTGCTTTGAGTACATCATCACAACTCTCTAAACTAATTAAAACATGCAGATTAAACATATTAATCCCATTGTACGCGGAGAGAAAACACGTCTATAAAGAGTCAGTATGAGTAATATAGTAAGTTTAGGAAGCTGTATTGATAGGTTTGAAGCATATTATTATTTTATTATTTTGGGCACATGACTCATAATTATAAAGCGTTTCTGGAATTTCAACATTATAATTGAATTTTTTTTTTTCCTCCTCAGCAATGAATTCTCGTATACCAATCACATTCTTTCCATTCTGTAACAAATACTGGTCGTTAATTAATAACTAGTCTGGTAACGAATTTTCATGCACATTTTTAATTTATGAAAGAAGACTAACCATGTTCATGCATATATTGGTTTTGAATTTGAAAGCAGTCTTAACTCTTTTTTTTCTTTAAAAAAAAAAAAACCTATAAAATCTTGTTCTTTTCAAAATATATTTACTCTAAATACTTTTGTAAGGGAGAAATAGAACTGAAAGATAGAAAAGTGCTCGTGTGTTTCTTAAGCCATAGCTCAAATAAACAACTGAACATTATTGTTTGAGGAATCTCAGAGTATATATATATATATATATATATATATATGAACCTTTGGGCAGTAGGATTGATAACAACTGTGATCTGTCCCTGTGTGTGTACTGCTTTTGAATTGAAGAACTGGTTAATGATTAAACATATAACTTTATTCCCACAAGTGACTAGCTATATATGTAGAATAATGGCCAACTGCTAATATAATATTATTCACTAAAGTAATTATACATCTCGCGTAAAGAAAATTAAAATATTGAGTTGTTGATACATTAAAGTACTCCAAAGGCCCACATAGCATTTATGTGTATTGTGGTCGTGCTCAAGCCAGAGAATAGAATGATTAACAGATGTTTTATATATTAATCATGAATCAATAAGCATATAAATTAATCAATGCAAACCTGTTCTTATAAATGATCTCATCAAGAGATAGATGGGAAGTGCACAAGCCTCATTGTTCAAATATACCCTTGTCAATTTTGAGGAAATTTAGAAGTAAATGGGATACTGGTTCTATGTTTACTGCAGATGTTGGTATGAACACAGTAATATGGTTATTTAATTTCTGCATAGTTGTCTTCTTACATCATTTATATATAGTGTAATACTCATTCACATTTTTCAAACAAAATCAGAGAGGGAGAAAGAGGAAAAATGAAGGAGAGTGATGGAAAATTATTTTATTTACTTGGCTATTTTTCATTTCGAAGAAATGTAGGAGTTCATTGCGATTTATCTTTGATATGAGAGTAACATAGCTTGTGTGCGCGCGCCTGAATGTGTTTCTTTAGCTGTTCATTATCATACTCTACCATTATATGCAAGGAAGGGTTTATTCTTTATTTAATACATCTTAGAAACTAAGAAGAGCACACAGTTTTGCGTTATCCAAAAAATGAATAAAGACAAAAAGCACATAGATTTGTTAGTGCAAAGTACTGGAAAGTAGTCTAAAAAATTCCGGGCATTAAATAGGGTTCGTTATTGCAATTTGGTAGTAGTTTTCTATAAGATGGAGGGGATTTAAGTATCTTACCAACCATACAACTCCTCTTGCAGCTCTATGTATGCTTTTAAAATTAGTATAATTGCATACTCAATAAATGCTATGTAAATCAAACCAACAATAAGAGCATAACACATTAAGTTTTCATACAATACAGCTAACACCTGATCAACTTTTTTCCTGACTCCTAACCTTACACTGCTTTTTTCTCTTTCACTATTAATTAAAACATTGGAAAATACAGACTAAACTAAATATGCACATTTGAAGACCAGACAAGTCATCTATAGAGCAAGCACATATTATTAGCTCTGTGATCCACATGGACTAGGATTCTCGCATGTTTATGTTTAACATGATCATGTCATATTGAGAGAGAGATAGATATGAGAACTTTAAATTGGTGGAGCTCCTCTTAAAATTTGTAGGATCCAATTTGAGTTCTTTTGTCTATCCTTTTCTTCATGTCATGTTAAAAACAAATATGAGAGGATTCTAATCAGATCCACAGGGGTGATGAATGAGCTGATTTCATTTTTTTCTAAACCATTTACAGCTGTGCCTTAATACCAGCAAAATCTCGGACTGTGTAACCAACCTTTTCAAATCTTCCTCTCTCATTGTTCTCTCTAAATTTCAGATAGTCCAAGCACACAAATGGCTTGTAAATCCTCTTGTTCCCTTCTCCAACAACTTCATCTGGTGCCAATACCACCTTGTCATCCTCAAAGCACCAAAAGAATGCTAGGGAAAACCTGTTCACTGGCTGCTTCAAAACAACTCTATGTTCTGAGGACCTTAATTTATCATTGCTCCAAGCTTGCAACATGTCCCCTATGTTCACCACTAAGGTCCCCTCAGAGGGGATTATGTCTATCCACTGTCCCTCATTTGATCTCACCTGAAGCCCTCCAATTTCATCTTGGTATAAGATAGTGATACAGCTCATATCAGTATGCATCCCTAGCCCCTCAACTTGATCTTCCATACTATCTGGTGCAGAATAATTGTTTATCCTGAAGTAGCCATGACACTTGCTGAATTCAGAATCATGAAACTTCTTCTCAATGCCATCCCCTAAGCTCATCAACACAGACTTCAGAATTTTCTTGGACAAATCTTCCATCTTACTGCCATATCCTTGCAGCATCTCACTATACAAAACATAAGACAAAATAAATAAACTTATGCTTGATTGAGTGAAAGCAGAAAGAGAAATTAAATAACCATGTTGAATAGATAAACAGTGAAAGCTTAATGAGATAAAGGTTTGCTCATGCATTACCTGAATTCGGAGTCCTGTTTGTCAAAAAGGGCATCTGAAGAACTCTTAGCAGAAACATAGAAGTTGGGTCCATTAACTCTGAGGCTCTCAAAGAATGGAGAGGCAATGAAATGAGGGGTGTAAGATTTTAGAGATGAGAAAGGGCCTAGTTTAAGCTTAGTATCAGAAGGGAGGCTGAAGAGCTGTTTGGATAGTGACTGGAGCTGGCTGCAAAGATCTTTGGAGATTCCATGGTTGATTATGTGGAAAAATCCCCACTCTTTGCATGCTTTAGAGAGAGCGGATAGAGAAGAGTGCTGCAATGGCTGAGAAATGTCTATGATGGGTATGTCAGCATAAGGTTTGGACAAAGACATTGTGCCTAGGATGTGAAGGAGAGATGTAGTATGTTGTCACACCTAAATTTTGTGTCACTAAATATGAAGAAATTAAAGTTGGCTAAAAGCTTAGAGCTGAAGAAAGAAACACAGGAAGACCAGAGAAGACAGGCAAATTATTTTTTGTCAGTTAACAGGAGAAATGCCATCAAAGATATGCATTGCAACCCAAAATGTTAAAAATAAAACTAAATTGTTGGTGCCTTTGTGTAGTCTCATTAGGATATATATTATATATATAACGGAATCATTTGTTGAAACTAGTTATCGGTCTAAACTGAATGATTATGTGCAATCATGAGTCTATGACCTTGACAACAATCAGGTGCCGACCATTTTGAAAAGGCTATTGATAAAAGGGGGAATCAACAAGGGTTGGAAATTCTGTCACTTGAAAAGTGCGTACACTTTGTCGCCCTCTATTGTTGGCGGAATAAGAGTACTACAGTATATGTATATGTATATATATATAGTTACTAGTTAGTAGTAAAATTACTAAATTGGTAAGAGAGTGTCTTTGGATCCAAATTGGAGTTAGAAAATGATATAAAGACAGATAATAAGAATTGGGTAGCAGAGACTTCTTGGTTTCCCTCTGCCTGATTTTAATATGCATTCACCATTAGCAAGGACAAGCTGGCTGCAAGCATCTAACCTGGTATCAATGGAAATCAGACTCTTCTATGAATATTTTAACTAGATTTAGTACTTGGTCAACAAACTTCTAGAGCTAGAGAGCTGGTTCAAGTGAAACAAGCATCATTTGACATATATCGTACGAACTATATACATTTGTCAGAGAACGACTAGAGTACTGTTATTTATGCCTAGTGATAGTGAACATCCTTTTTGGTATCTATAGAATCATGTATAAATAAGTGAGAATTTCAATTATGTAAGTGATAAATCTATCTATAAGAAAATGTGAAAACTATGTGGTAATAATTATGGATTTCAATTATGTGAGTGGTGAATCTAATGAAATAAGTTCTCATATATTATCTTACCACATTCATAAAAAATATAACTAAAATCTCCAATTATTTAAATATTGATCTCTAGATGAATTAAAAAGTGTCTAAAATCTATATACAAATAACATTTTCCTATTAACTACATACATAGTTATATTTCTACAAACACAGCATGCACGAGTTATGGCCAGAGAAACGGTTATAGTTTGGGAAATGGATTTCTAAGCCTATTATTTGTGCAAAGTGCAAGAATGTATCAAAATAGAACTATACATGCATGTGGATGATTCCAAACTTTTTTTTTTCAAACTGTTTTTTGATGCTAAAACCGGATAATGGGACAAAATGATGCGTGGGACATGATAGGATTGACCTGAGGAAGAAAGATTGGCTGTAGGATATATTATAATTGCATAGCAACAATTATGTCCAAAAAGGCGCTTACAAATTAATTTGCTCATATATACCACCAACGTGTTTTGTTTTGATTAGTCACGTTTGGCCACAGTCACATTACCCTTTCATTTATGGTTACCAAGTGCTTGTGGCCAAACCCATTCAGGATCATCTCAAATTATGAATGGAAAGTGTTGGTGGCAGTCGATGGCGTGGAATAAAGTATACCACAAAACTATTTTCTGGTTGGATACTATGAGGAAGACAATAATTACATTCCCTTGCAGTGGCCAACAAAGGTTTAGAAGATTGTATAGTAAGCAATTTTTTTTTTTTAAAAGTAAAAAGGGGATGGCTTTTGTTAACTTCAATTTTTAGGAAATAGAATCCATATTTCCATAAAGATGATTTGTTGCCACCTTTTTCAGTCACTTCATGACTTATCATCATATGATACAAGTGAGGTTCTCATCCAGCTTACCACATATTCGGGTCTTTATGGATTTAGTTGATTTACAGATGAAAAAATTAGTCATCATAATAATTATAGAAATATTGATTATTGTTATGAATTTTAAATGTTGCATTTTGTTAATTGAGATTATTGTGATAAGATAATTAGTGCATAATTGTAAAACGTTAAGATTTTTTCTTTTAACTTTTATTCCATTTTATTATTATTTTAGTGACTAACTCATGGACAGAATAATCCATGCAGGGTGTTAGTTAGAGAATAATAAGTTAGTTAGAGAATATTCTCATATTAGTTCTGTATAAATAGGAGAATATTATCCCTAACTCGAATAAAGATCTTATCAATAGTGCTTTCATTGAGAGTCTCCTCCAACGAAGGAAAGAAATGAAGGTTCAAACAGAGAGTGTAGAGAGCAAGTGCCAGAACTTCAGGCATCCCACCTTCTGACGCAGAGGCAGGCTTTTGAAATTCGCAAGTTTCTGATAAAATGCAACAATGAAGAGCTTGGGCGACGCATTGCAGCACTTGGTCAAGACGATGCAATACAATCAGAATTCCAGAGCAAGTCACCAAAATGTTAGGGTGAAGAGACCAAGTTTTGATGGTTGGGTCCTCAAGACTAGGTAGTTCTTTGATTTTTATGAAGTGCTTGAAGATCAAAGAATCAATATTATTATCTCATTTCATTTAACAAGAAGAACCTATGAGTAATGGTATAAGTGGTTATTGGATAATCACGTTCAATATAGTATAAATATTGTTAGTTGTAATTCATAAGTGAGAATTGAATAGAAAATTTTTAGAGAATATAATTCGAGTGGGACTTCTATATTAATGACATAATTTTTAATCTCTTCCATATAAATATAGCCTATTACTACTTCCAGAGTTTTATTTGTTTTTATTTTGATTCTATTTGTGTTTATTTTCGTATGAAAATTGGATTTTATATTTTCATTGAGTTAAATTTTGGTTACTGTCATAAAGGATTATGGTACTTATAATTTTCACTTATTTAAGCTTTAATTCCTATAATTTTTATTTTTTAAAGTATGTTTAATATAGAAGTAAAAATGGAGATAAAATTTTACGGATAAACTCTTATGTATAATTTTAAGCATAAAACTCATCAATAAAATTTTACCTCCCATTTTTATTCCCCTACCCCTTAGGGTGACTTTGATATGAGATAAAATTAAGGATAAAATTTTCATGTATTAGGATTATAAGTAAAATTACTCATAATCCTGTAAGTGAGAAGTTTTTAAAATTTGATTTTTGAATAGGTTCATAGTTGAATGCCACTTGGCAAAAGTTTTCACAGAATGATTTAAAAATATTATATGTATTATATGTATGGCGGATTGTTAAGTGGTGGCAACTGAGTTGGTCACCACATGATCCAGGATAATATTATATTAAGAAGTTATAACAAATTTACTTTTTTGACCTTTGTTTTATTTTTCAATAATTAATTTTGATCTCCCTGTATTTCGTCTCATGATGATGCAGATCTGCTCCACAGTGCCAGCCCACAATCTCCACAAATTGCAGACAAGATGCCAAGCATCCCCACCCCTTAACCCTTCCGTAAGCCTACCAACCTCACCAACCTTCGCTTCTTCTAAGCCCTTGGACTCCACTGAGTCAACCCGGTTTCTTCTCCAACTTTAATCAGCACTCCTCCACACCCAAAAGCCGGTGGTGCCCCCCACCCAACTCCACCACCACCACCACCAACAACATCAGCAACCCAACAGCAGCTACACCCAGTCAACGGAGAAGAAAGCAAAAAGCTTTCGCGAAGGCCTTAACCTCGTGAGACTGTGGCCAAATATGAAAGCAACTGTCGACGAAATGTTCCTTCGCGACCTCCACCGCCTGCAGTTGCCGGAATATTCCCCACGCAAAGTCCTCAGTAGTTGCTGGAGGGATTAGCACAGCAACAAGGACCGGAAAAGGGATGCTCAACCCCCTCGATGAAAATCTCAGCCGCGAGGTCGTTTGCATATCGTGCGCCGCCGCTGCCTTACCATGTGACACTCCCTTGTGTAGGATTTCTTTTGCCATGAAAATCATGAATGCAATGGAGCTGCAAGTCACAATAAGGGTGTGTTGGGATGGGGGTGGCAACAGTGGATGGTGGTGCCGACAATGGCCGGCGGTGGGAGGTGGGAGGTAGGAGAGAAAGGAATGGTAAAGGTGGTGATGTGTTCGAAGGAGGAAGAGAAGGATAAAATGGGTCAATGACTTATAAAATTATTTTTTATAAATATTAAAATATAATTATAAATTTTAATTTTAATTGATACAAGCCATTATATTCAATATTCAACGGTTAAAATTTTGTCACCATGGTGGTGACAAACTCCAAAGTCCCCAACTAAGAGAGAGCCTTATATGTAAATGTACAGATATGGTTTGTCAGTTTCAATATACAGATTTGTTGGTTAGACTACCGCCTAAATTCTCTCTTCTAGTTTCACCAGAGTTTTGTCTTGTATAGAACACTTCTTCATTCTATTACATGTCAGTGATGCACATTCATATAATTCTTTCTCAGATTTCTGTCATTAGTTATATGGTATCAAATCTCCCTTAATAAGAGAGCTCTGTTGCGCCATAGATACTCTGATGATAAGCTTCATAAAGTGTAGTTCTTGGTGCTCTCTCGGGTTTGAGAGCAAAGTACCTGGTTTGAATTTTGTAAATCAAGAATGGTGCTAGATCGATTTTCTTGTTTGAAGAAAATATTTCTGATTGATTCTTGATATTATTATTATTATTTTGTATATCAATGACAATGAAATTTGAATTTATAATCTCATACTAGTTACCCAAATTTCTCATCATTAGACCACTTTAGTAGTTTTGATTCTTTATATTTATGCACAAGGGAATATGTAATAAGAATCAATGAAGTAGAAAGTTAAAAAATTACATATGTTTGCTCAAAGCGGGTGTCGACCCACATGGCCTTATCGTGCTTCCGCATGCGGGTCTCCTTGAGCACATCTCCTGGAGCAAGTATCCTATTGAGGAGCTTGGTCTGCATTTCAAATTAATTTTTCATCATAATACATGAATGAATACACAAAAAAAAAAAAAGATAACAGTAAATTTAAGTCAAGTGCAATTGAATTTATTAATTTACCATCTTTGCCTTAGTGCCCTCTATGGTAGCATAGCTATCACAATGGAGTGAGCCACCCCTAGCAGAGGCTTTACTAATCTTGGCCTTCCCTAACTTGTTCTTGAACTCATCGAATGCCCACTACTCTTGCAAGACCCTCATGTTGGCTTTGGTTATCCAATGATTGGAAGCCCCCTTCTCACAGATATCATAGTATCTGTCTCGCACTCACTTGGCTGTCTGAGTTTTCCACACCTTGAAGAAGTAGTCTAATTATTGTGGATAGGGATGGAAGTAGCCTAGTTAAATTAGGTCTTAATTTAAACGGACTTGGCTTGTACTACAAATATGTAGCCTGAGTCTGCACCAATTACCTGACATAGGCATTTTTTAGGGCTTTAACTTAGCTTGATCCAAAAGTCTGTTTATAAGTCTACTTGATCATAAAGATTTTAAATAAACCAAAATGTCTGCACTTAAATAGGTCAAAAGGCTTCTAAATATGTCAAAAAGCATACTCTTAAATAGGTCAAAAACTTTATTCAAAATAGATTATAAAACTTTGATTATCATTAGAATTTATGAAATAATAATAATAATAATAATAATAATAATAATAATAATAATATAGTATGAAAAGGCCAACCTATTAGTCTAATAAATTTTTGTCATAACCTGTATCTTGACTTGTCTGGTTAAAAAAGTTTTTTAAAAAGTCTGGGCCTAATTTATTTATTAAAAAGGCTAAGCCAAATTAAGTTAAATGAAGATAGGCCGAAGGCCCCCGTCGAGCTGCTTGGGCTATTTCCACCCTTACCTGTGGATAAAAAAGTAGCACAATATTCACTTATATCTTTATGGAGGATCAAATTAGTAGTTTAGCCTAATTTTATTTTGTATTAAGTTTTATAATATTATATTTTGCTATACTTTTTATTTTTCATTATTTAAACATAATTAAAATTGATATTTTATACATATTTAAATTAAAAATTTAAGCATGTTAGTATCTATATAAAATGAGTAAAAGATATGCAAAAATGCTTAAAATGAACATTGCATTTGAAATTACATAATAGACGAGTGAAAGATGCAAAAATATGACTTTTGATCGAGTCTTTCATTTTATGCATAAATATATAAAGAAAACATTATATTATAAATTAGTGATGATAATTAAAGAATTTAATTTTGATATACTATTACTATAAAAGAGGTTCACACTATCATTTAATTATATGTTGTTACACATGATACTTTTGAGTTAGTTGGCATAAGAGTCAACCACTTTAGCTAATATATCAACATATATTTGAATGATAATATAAAATTTTTTATACTTACAATATATCAAAATTAATTTCTAAATTAAATACAATGTAAAGATAAATTTCAATTTATAACAAAATTAATTATTTTGTTAAAAATAAAGCAAAATACGGAAAAATTCATAAAATAAAAAAATATAAATATAAAAATAATTAAGTTTAATTTAACGAGATGGAGAAAAAGAAGAATTAATACATAAAATAATAATTTTAAACACTACAATACAAATATATAAAATATAAATTATAATTTTAAATATTATTTTATATACATGAATTGTCAATTAGTGCATAAAATTATATTTTATTTTAATACATAGATAAATTATTTGTAAAATTTATAGAAAATAAAAAAATTTCTTGTATAAAAATACATAATTTCAATTGCAATTACATTTAAATATAAAAAACTGTAAATATGCTTTTTTGAAATCCTAAATTTTTATTTCATTAATAAGTAAGTATTATATTTTATGTTTCTTCTTAATTTCTTAAACATAGATGCACTCATTTTATTTCTACATTAATTATTAAACTTATCTATTTTCTCTCTTCATAGATACTCTAATATATTATTATCTTTTTTTCCCCTTAAATTGTGTCATTTTAAAATTTTTTTACTAAGACAAAATTAATGGCTAAAGATTGGTGTAAGAAAATGTAATTTCTTGCTTTAAAGACATGTTTGCATTAAAAGAAAATATATAATTCTCCTCTAAAACATATTTTTTTCTAAAATGAGAAAATAAAAGTGTATTTGCATTTATGTAACCTTTCTTAATAATTTGTATTCCATTTGACTTTTAACCTATATATAACAATGATTCACGGTTTAAAAAAGAAAAAAAGAAAAAAACAACGAACGAATCCAAGTAGCAATGTCTGTTTTTGTCAGAAGTGTTCTGCTGCTGTGGCTACTTATGCTGCCATTAGGCATCAATGGCAAAACACATGTGACGGTCATAAATACTTTGGATGGGAAATTGGATCTGACCCTTCACTGCAAATCCAAAGATGATGATCTTGGAGCACAACTTCTCCATTATGGCCAAAACTTTGAGTTTAGTTTTAATCCGAGCTGGTTTGTGATCACACAGTTCTTTTGTACCTTTCGATGGCAAGGAGCCTGTCATTGGTTTGATATATACATAGAACCTAGGGATGTTAATCTTTGCAGTGTGTGCAATTGGACTGAAAGCAATCTGGACCATGTTTTATTCAGCCTTCGGGGGTACCTAAATGCTATGAGTGGAATAAAGATGTATGTGTATGATCTTTATATAATATGGCGTGCACAATGGGCTTGGATTGTTTTGGAAACAATGAGAATTATCTACAATAAATATATGAAGATATGGTTGTGTCTTTTCTTTTTGTTTTTTTTGTAAGGAAAATGCTTTTTATCACGAACAATAGTTCGTACAACGACACACAAATGTGTAAATTAACCTGTATTTCATGTACAATTAAGATCATGTATAGTAATATGGATCCATATTAAGTTTTTACTTTGTTTTATTTCCATTCACATCAGTTCGTGCATTTCGTGCCATACAGCTTTCGTATTATATAGCAAAGCTGTTTTTGAAATTGTGTGGTATGTGTTGGTTTGCTTTAGTAATTTACCCGCTTCGTACAGTTCGGACTCCCTTTTCTTTGATACCCGGCAACATCTAAACTTGCCCATTCCGAAATTACTTTCTTCAATCGGTCAAAGTAGGATTTTTGTATCTTGTGTGAAACATACGAGTAAAGTCAATTTTGGCTTCAAAAGTCAAAGAAGGAGGCTTAAGGTAGAAGTGAAATTATGAGGAGGACCAAAAAAAAATAAAAAATAAAAAGAAAAAAGCTATTCCTCTTGTTATGTGCATATATATACGCTAGAAGGAAGAATAAATGACGGTAGTAGGCGCTGCATGGAGGCTAAATAAAATGGGAAAAAAAAAATCCAACATACTCTACTTTTATTTTATCAAACTAGAAAATTATAAAGATAAAAAATTGTAAACTTGTGATGTACGTATAAATAACAAAGTCATTTTTTTACATGCTAGCGGAAACAGAATTTTCTGTCGAGCTAGCAATAGCAAATTGTCAATGAGTGCATTAAATTATATCTTAATATAATACAAAGATAAGTTATTAATAATATATATTTAAAATAAAAAAATTTCTTGTATTAAAATATAAAATTTCGGTTTCAATTACATTTAAATATGAAAAATGTAAGTACACATTATTGAAATTCTAAATTTTTGTTTCAATAAAAAGTTCGGTTATTATATCTTGCTTGATCAAACTCCTCTCCTTCCGCTTCAATATCTTCTATATTAAAATAAATAACACTTGATCCCCGTCCTTTCTTAAAATTTGGTGGAAATCTATGCTTTTTGAGGCATGGTTACACTGAAAAACCATTTTTAATTTCCAAAAAAGCTACATGTCTTGATCATGTTTCACTTGAGTATAACTATATTCATTTTTTTCTTATAAGCATCAGAGTTGCAAATACAAGATGGATAGAATCTTCAAAGAAAAATAAAACAAACGACGTGCAAGGAAACACAAAAAGTTTAAGGAGTCATTGTGAAGTCTATGCATCTTTGTCTGCTAACATAGATCATCAGATGATTATTAATACCTTATGGGGCAATTATTACCTTGTCAGCTATATGGCACCATGGCAAGTGGAAAATTCGTTTTAGGCCCATATCATGTGAACATACATGCAGTACCCACCTATTCTACATAGAACATGATAGTGGTCAAGCCATGCATAAACATGCGTATAAAAAACTAGTGTTAGCAGAAGTAAATCCACTTACTATTCCTATTCTGACAATAAAAATGAGAGTGGAGGATCTTCAAAACATTAGAACAAACTCACTAATCATAACTTCATACTTCTTAAGAAATATGGTTGTATATTGAAGATGCCATGATACCAAAAAGTGTCCACACTATGAGTCTCAAAAAAGGATTATGAAAATCTGTGGATATCTTGCTAGAGACATGACTTCAAATTAATGTGAGTCTGTTAGGAGTTCATCTGTTCTTATTAATATTAGTGTTGCTACTAGGCTACGAGTTCTAGGTCCATTCTAATGCTTCACTCCTGCCTTAGTAAACTAAGACGAAAATTGCATGAAACATTAACAAGTCACTGAAGTATAAGGAAAGCATTTTTTACTATTACATAAGAAAACATATTTGTGAATATCAAACATTATTAAAAAAATATAAGTGAATCAATATTTTAAGAAAAAAAATATGATCAATAAACCAATAACATACAATTATTAAAGGAATAAACCAATAACATAGCAGTAAGCAGCAATTTATCAAACACAAAGCAACCAAGCCAAAAACAAAGAAAATAAAATAATAAATTTATTCTCAAACATAAACATTGATGTTTGATTCCAGAACTATATTATTCCTCAGAAACTCATTCAACAGTACGCCTTAACTCAAACCACACCAACCAATGGTTTTTGGTACCTTTAAAACATGATTTACCATTTATGATTCATTCCATTTTCACTTTCCCAAATACTTCAAACTAAAAACAAAAACTGAAAGTCCAACACTTTTCAACAAATTTTCAACGCGATCAAGCAAATAAAACAAGAACAAATAAGAGCTCAACCCAAAGCCCACATCAGCATCTTGGGAAACACTTAGAGAGACGGGCAGAATATAAAGAAAAACCTTTTTAGAAGCAATAGAGAAAATGTTGTTTTGATCAAGAAGATAAAAAAAAGGTAGATAAAGAATGAATTAGGTTAAAATTGGGAAGTGAGCCAAGTCAAGTCTGAGCTTGGCATAACTTAGTCTCGATTCATTAATAAGAGGTTGAACTCAAGCTCGAGCTTAAAATGAGTCTAATTTCTAAGTTTTAACTCAGCTCACCAGAAACTTATTGAGTTTGAGCTAGCTCATAAGCTACTCAAACTTAATGAGATAGTTGAAATTTTATATAAATTAAGTTTTTTGGCTTAATAAACTATAAGATATTTAGTAATAAGAATATAACCCCAACAACAACAATAGCAGCAGCAACAATAATAACAAAAATATAGTTTTATGCATATAAATATATATACACATATATACATATCAAGCCAACTCACGAGCTAATGAGTTGAACATAGTAAAGATCAACTTTCGCTCATTTAATAAATGAACTCAAATTTCTAACTCAAGTTCAACTTATGAGTTCAGTTTATTGAGCTATTAACAAATTGAGTCAGAAATAGCTTACAAGCTAGCTTGACTCATTTTCAGCCCTAGTTAAAATACACACATGAATGGAAATAAGACATAGGGGAATCACTCACAAGTATCAATGCCATTATATCACTCATAAGCTCATTGGAAAAATCAATGAATTGGAAGCTTTGGGTAAGCATGGTCCTTTCATTTTTGGCCAAGGGTTGAGATGGGGTGCAGAGATGGGGTTTTAAGTGAGAATTTGAGAGAGTGAGAGGTAAAAGTGAGTGAGAGAGGATCCTTTCATGTTGAAATTACATATGATTGTGTCATGTGCAAATTTCCACCCTTAATTAAGTTACCTTAAAATGGTGAAAAATAAAAAAAAAAGTAAAAAATTAATAGTGGAGATGTGCAGATGACTTGTCATGTGCAGTTTCAATATAAGAGGATCCTTTCCCAATGGAGAGTAAAGGCACGAATTTGGTGCTCCCAGTCTGCGATCTCACTACTTTTGATTTTCAATTAGAAATGATTTCATTATTTTATGTTATTGGTCTTGAATTGTGTCCCATACAGTGATTTTCTCATGATATTAGCCAATTTATAAAATTAGCTCTAGCAAGTATATCGAGTCACAAGTAATAAATTATGAGTACGAGATTGTTTTTCCCATAAGGATTGTAAATCAAGTATCAGTTTGTCTAGAAAAGTTACTATTCGAATGATAGGAAATACTAAGAATAAAATAAAATATGCAAATAATAATATAAAGAGAGATGTTAGGGGTTAATTTTATCCAAGTTCCCTAGTTTTGCATCACTCAATATTAAATTAATTACTTAACAATACAATTATTGGTCGAATTACTTAAAACTAATAGTCAAAGTTCAACTTCTTAATCCTAGGATTCCCTTAAGAAAAATTGAATAGTTTAATCCCTTAGACTATTCTAAATCTATTCTAAAGATGAAGAATGGGAATTCAAAAGATCGCACAAGTGAGTATTTCTATTCTTAGCTACTCTAACATATGATAATTTCTAGATTAGTTTATTTTATGAAGTGAAATTCCTTTTAACATCAAACATTAATTAATGAGTGATTAAGCCAAAAATAACATTATAAAATAATATAAAAGGAATATTCCCTGATACCTAAAGATACTAAGCAAACATAGAAAAAGAAAAGAACCTTGACTATAGAAAAGCCATCCTTTTCTCTCTCACACTTTATCTTGAGCTCTCTCTTTTGGAAAAGGGTTACAACAAATTTACATTCAATTACTTCGAAGTGAGTAGAACCTTTTCTTAATTTCCTTTTTATCTGTTATTCAAATATTTATCTTTTTTTCAAATCTTAATCTTTTTCAAATTTGCTTCAAATCCTTTTGCAACATCTTCCAAATCTTCCTCAAATCTTCAAATTTACAATAGAATCTTTCCCCTTTATTTTCTTATACATTGATGCTATCTTTATCTTATATCCAAACAAATTTGGTGAAAATTTCTATCTATTAAGTACAAAAGAATTATGTTCTCATTGATAGAACTTATAAATTAAATTTATTGAAAATAATTAGGGGAATTATCATATTGAGAACAAATTTAAAATAATTAATATACAAATATGGGATAAAAGTGACATATTTTCACAAGTTATCACATGACATGGTTTTTTCCTACAATGTCTTTTGTATGTGTTGAGATAGATGATGTCCATATAACATTTCTCTTTGGGGGATTGTGATTCACGGAATATTTGAATATTCCTGAAAATCTAAGCTTAGGAATGTAACATTCCCATCTTTGGGACAGTTTTAAAAAAAAAAATTCTCATGTAAGTTACATTTCTGAAAATGAAAATGGTCCAAATTTTATTGCCACTCTCCCCTATTGGATAGCAATAGAGCAAAATAACTTTATGTTGGAATGAATTAAAAGCCAACGGATAAATAGAAACATCCACTATGTTATAAAGTCAATGAATCAAGAATTTTAAAACGTTAAAATATTTACAATACTAATAAAAGCTCATTGAAGGTCTTGCTGACTAACTTTAATGTAATAATGTAAAACAATAGCTTAGAAACTCTACAATATAGTAATGTAATGACAATAGAAATAATAATAATAATAGTAATAATAATAATAATTATAATTATAAACTTTGAAATAATTAAATATTAATAAAAACACAACAATAATTAAATAATAGTAAGAACGCATACAATTAGCTGATGACGCGTTTATTTTCTGCCTAGCAAAGAAGACTATAGTGTTGAATTATTGGAGACTTCTTGACTGCTTTCCCTGTTGTCAGGTCTCACTGTTAATTATATAAAAATCAGCCTTGATACCTTTCGATTGTGATGAAGTATTAAGTACGTGTTTGAGAAAGCTGAAAAATTAAAATTATTTCAATAATTGCTTATTTGTAGAATCGTTTTTGTATATAATTGTTTATATAAAAATTAATTTATATTTGGATACTTTAGCTGAAAAGTGATTTTAAGATAATCTGTTTAATTTAGATTGCATGAAAAAAGTTGCTTTTATGTAATAAAATTGTTAAAAAGGATATAAAATAATTATTTATATTATATAATATTTATTATTTAGAGTCAATTTGGTAAAATAATCAATTTCTGCTTATAATTATAAGCTCTAAAATTTTGTTTATACTTATAAGTTGTTTTTCAACTTAAAATTATCAATTTTATATTATAATTTATTTTAAAAAATTTTGCCAAACATGATTATTTTTCCAAAACAATTTTTTTACTCAAAAAAGATGTCTTCCCAAACATGCACTAAGCCAGGAGATGGTAGATCTCCTCAAATGTAAATAGCAAAAATTGGATTGCTGATAGTGTATCTTGGAATCCGCTTGGGCGCTTACCCAAAGAGGATTTCTACATGGCAGCCTACAATTGAGAAGAGATTGGCGATGTGGAAGTCAAAGTTCCTATCTAGAGCAGGGAGACTGACATTGATAAAAGCTGTTCTAAGTAGCCTGCCTATGTATTATCTTAGTATCTTCAAGATACCAAAAAAAGTAGCAAGGAAAATTGTACAAATTCAACGAAACTTTCTCTGGACGGGTGATGAGAAAAAGAAGGTATTCCCCTAGTACCATGGGAATAGATACAAAAACAAAGAAGTATGGCGGGCTTGGAGTGGGGGATGTGATCATAAAAAATGCAGCACTTCTGTTCAAACGGTGGTGGAGGTTCTCAGATAAAGTGAGCCACTTTGGAAGAAGGTGATTCGATTCGATCAAACCACTATAGGCAAGGTGAGATTGTTGATGTAAACTCTAGTGAGCACAAGAACAGATAGCTTATGGGGACATATTTTGAGCACTTCTGGTACCTGCTCTGAATTTCTTGAGGCGATTTCAAATGGCATTTGGAGGAGAATTGGTGATGGCAGAACAGTTTTGTTCTGGGAACATAGATGGGTGGGAGACATGACACTGAAGGACTCCTATCCAAGCCTATATTCTGTTTCAAACCAGAAGAAATGTTGCATTGAAGATATGGGGTTCTGGGTTGGACAAGCGTGGAATCAGGCTTTTAGCTGGAGGAGAGAACTGAATGGGAATTGCTATAGAATCTTCAGAACTCTCCCTCAAAATCCTTTAAAGGATGAAGAGGAAGACTCTATTATTTGGAAATTTGACAACTCTGGTGTCTTCTCTATTAAATCCTTTGTGATGCAGGTGTCTAGCTTACTCAATGGAGGCAACAGGGTAACTTCGACTGTCAGCAAGGCATGGCAATGAATAGCTCCTCCTCAAGCAGAGATTCTAGTTTGGTTTGTACTGCAGGAGAAACTAAATACCAAAGAAAAGTTATGCAAGATATTGGAATGCTACAACTAGTGGAAGCTATATGCCCTCTCTGTCAGCATGCAGTAGAATCGGTGGATCATCTCTTCTGCTGCTCTCGTGATGTATCCTGGAGAATTTGGGCTGAATGTCTGTCATGGTGGGAAATCTCTTGGTGCTGTCCATCAAAACCACAGGCTTTTCTTCAATCCTGGAATGGAGTGGTTATGTTTGGAATAAAGAAAAAGTTATGGCTGACCCTCTTCTACGTGGTGATATGGAGTATTTGGAATATAAGAAATCAGATTGTGTTTGACAAGGCAAAACCAGTATGGGAGTTAGAAATGAGGCAGATCAAGTTGAGGTGGCGCTTTTGGATAAAAGGTTGGCGAGAGAATAAAATGCTCCAAGGATCAGAACTTGAGGTAAACCCATCAGCACTAAGAAAATGAAGGTTTCTATGGAAGGCACTTTATGGAGGCTCACAATTGACTCTTGATTTCTAAACCACTACAGAATATCTATCAGAAAAAGCAGTCAGGAATTGTCGTAGTATTTGAACTTGATGAAGATAGCAGATCTTATAAGGACTGGTATGCTAGTAAGGGGGTAGATCTTGTGCAGTTTTTTAATAAAAGTTTTTTGATTCATGTAGTAAAGTTTATACAAGTTTTAGTAGTACAAGGAGCCAACATATGTATCAGGGGATTGTCAGGCTTTTATCATCTATAGTGACTAAATCTTACTACTATTGTAGTAGCAGGGGTTATATGGCTTGTACTGTAGCACTTGATTTGGCGGGGGAGTGTCTGCTATTTCTGTGTTGGTTGAAACCTTGCATTTTGGCTCCCCCCCTCTGGGATGGATCGAGCGCTACCTATGAATAAAAAAAAATACAACAAAATAAAAGTAAAAACACAACAATCCCCCACAAATCTCAAAGTTAATATTATAGTAAATAGTCCTCAGAGCTCGAAATTTCAGGGCATAAATACTAATATCTTTTAGATTATAAACTAGTACATAGAGTAAATGAAATATGAATCACAAGAATGTTGGTGAGATTGGAACTTTTATGAATCTTTACTTCAAATGGGACTCAGTGATCTCATTACTCGCATCGTCTTCTCATCCAAAGTTGTTCAATACGGTGTGACGCATTTTGGCCTTGCCCAAGCTCTCATAGAGGCGGCCTTGTAAGAATTGTGTCCTATATAATAGTTCAATAATTATTATATAAATGTTAAATTATTGATTGACTTATTGAAAAGATATCTTTATAAATAGTCATATTAAAGAGTTATTATTATGAATGGTCATACCTATTCAAATATAGAGATATGACTATTAAAGATATATGATAGAAGCACCCTTTCATTGTCTATATAAACCAAGCGACCTATAGATTTATTAAGAGTATAGACTCACCCTCTATTTATGCTCTAGTGACATACTGTCCTTCACATGCACCATAGGGATGGACTATAATATTGGATAGTATCTAATGATTGATAAGTGATTTGTTTTTACCCTAACCTAACTTTTGAGTAATTCTCAAATTTAGGTTGGGTTACCATCACTCTTGATTAGTGAATTAGGCATAAGCTTCATCCTGTTCGATGTATTCCTTACTAGCTTTTGCTTAGTGGCTTTGTCGGAGGATCCACCAAATTCATTTTAGACCTCATATAATTTAGAGGAATAACTCCATTATTAAGTAGTTGCTTCACATAATTATAATGTATACATATATCTGCTAAGAGATATCAACTATTCAACCTCATATCCTACCAATAGTAATAAACTTGATCTCTACAGTGGATCTCATTATATAGGGCTACTTAGGATTTCCAAGTGACAACACTATCACCAAGGATAAATATAAATCCAATTGTTTTTACATGTTTGTTTGGATGACTTCCAAGTGACAACACCATTACAAAAAATGAATAAAAGATCTAGTTAGCATTAGAGTATCCTTTAGGTACATTTAGATAGCCCCCACAACTAGAGATGGTAAAACGGGTTCAATCCACCGGATTAAGCAGCCAAACCTGCCAACACTAGTAGGTTGAGTTGACATATTAGATCCACCAAAATTGTTTAATTCGTCTAACCTACAGGCTAAGGCGGGGTGGGGTGGGTTGGGCTTACAAGCTAGGTTTTTTTCTTTTTGAAAAAAGCTTTCAGATTTTTTTTTAACTTTTTTATTTGAGTTGGTCATTTATTGATGTTTGTGTATTATATTGTCGACTTTATATTTTGTTATAGACTATATTATTACTATACTTTGTTAATTTATAGACTTCATATTATGGACTTATAGTTAATTATTATTTGTGAACTTCTTATTGATATATTCTAAATTAGTTTATTATATTTGTGTTTGAATTAAATTTTTTGGATATAAATTATGTAGTTTAATTATTTTTCTATTATATTTAAGTAAATTTTTCATTTAATATTTTTTTAATTTTAAAATTTTTTAAGGCAATTTAACTTGTTAAAAATATTAAAATAAAGTTTATATATATATATATATATATATATATATATATATATATATATATTGGCTGGCCAACCTATCAATTCGCTCTTAAATAGGCCGGAATAGAATGTTGAACCCGTTTTCTGAATTCGACCCGCCTCACTTTTGGCGGGCTTGCCCACTTTGTCACTTCTACCTACAACATAAACCGATGTATAGTACGCAAATATTAAGTTTTAAAGTGTTTTTTCAATAGTTACAACTTTTAGAGTTGCTTACATGCATAGTTTTCTCTTCATTCCTCACAATTTTGTAAGAGGCAAAAATACTTCTATTTTCACGTATATGTCTGGTAGCCCTTTAGTCTACCATCCAATTTGTTTTTCTTCTCTATCAGATAATTAATTTTAGAAATAAATGTCACAAAATTAATTTCATTCCTATATCTACATTGAATAGCATGCTACTTAAAATTTTCAAAGATAGAAAACTTATCTACTATATAATTCTTGTAATTTGTTCGATATAATGTCCCTCTCTAACTTTGTCCTTTCCTTAAGGCATAACTAGCCTACAAATCCAGCGACCAGTGTACTTCTTCTTTATAGTGTAGTATGAGCCTGAATACGCTCCTCCATCATCCTACAACAATAACACATCATGCTGGGCACAACTTGGATCTCAATAGATACCAGTGATTTCTTGCCTTTCAAAAGGGTCGTGGCCATAACGTATATTTCTCGAAAATCAACCACTTGTCTCGTTAAAGTATAGTGAATCAAGGACTTTATGAGCTATTTCTCTTCACAAAATATTGACTAAATGAAATGATTTCTCCTTCCTACTCCTGCTGCCAAGTTAGATAAAATATTTAACAAATTTTGACAATCTACCTCTCGTAAATCACAAAGTAAAATATTTCCATATTGCAAAAGACAAAAAACATTTTTTATTTACTATATAATATAATTTCAGTTCACTTGATACAACCCATAGCCACAAATTACTTCCAAAGCTACACCATACAAACTGGAAAACAAGATAATATTAAATAGCAACCACATGAATTCAGCATTTATTAAAAACCCAAAAAGCTTATTTTGATATACCATTGACCCTTGACTAAAAAAACAGCCGTACATCGGGTTCGATCGCAAACGTGTGTACTTACCGTATATAGAGATGCCTTGGTGGTTGATTTATACTAAGCAAGTTGACATTGCTAACCCACACAAATCATAATAGAAAGAGTTATTAGTAAAGATTCATCAAAGAAGAGGCACGAAGCTCTTTTTCTACAGAATGAAAATTTAGTGGCAATGCATATGAAAATATTATAAAGGAAATGAAATTAAATCCAAATAAAAATAATGAAAGACAAGAACACAAATTAATTGAAAAAATAATTATATATTACAGTAAAATATGAATTGTTTTTGAAAGTTTTCAAATATAACACAATGTGATAAATTAATAATTTGAGTAAAATTACACTTTAGTAACTGAAAAAATTTGTATTTTAATGCTTTAGTCCTCAAAAGATCAATTATATATACATAAGTCCCTTGAAGATTTGGTGTTATAATATTTTAGTCTACTATTACTATTTTTCATTAGACTAAAGTGTTATAATACCAAATCTTTAGAGGACTTCAGTATATACGGTTGATATTTCAAGAACTGAAATGTTATAAAGCCAAATTTTTTGGGAATTCAAGTGTATGTAATTGATTTTTTGAAAACTAAAATGTTGAAATACAAATCTTTTAGAGACCAAAATGTAGTTTTACTCTAATAATTTTGATTATTTTGTGCCATTGAAGGTTTATTTTGGTCTACGTATAAATAACAAAGTCGTTTTTTTTTTTTTTTTTCGTTTTTAACATGGTAGCGGAAACAGGATTTTATATGGAGATAGCACCAACAAATTGTCGACGAGTGCATTAAATTATATGTTAATATAATACAAAGATAAACTACTAAAAAAAATTTCCTGTATTAAAACATAAATTTTTAGTTTCAATTACATTTAAATATGAAAATTATAAGTACACATTACTGAAATTCTGAATTTTTGTTTCAATAAAAAGTTCTGTTATTATATCTTGCTTCATCATGCTCCTCTCCTTCTATACTAAAGTGATTAATGGTTGATCCTCATTCTTTCTTAAAATTTGGTGGAAATCTATAGTTTTTGAGGCATGATTCCACTGACAGACCATTTTTCCCACAAAAGCTGCATGTCTTAATTCCATCAGATTGGCCCTTTCTAAATTTTCTTTTCATATATTTCTTGTTAAAACGCATTGATGCTACTACTAGAATTGGCATTACTGTTGTTTGATAAAATATCCTAATCACATATATTATGTTAAATATTTACATATTTAATATGTGTGTTAGATTTTAGAGATGACATAAATATTAATTAAACACACATGCTCTAAGATGGTATCCTTGGAAGCCAAAAATCGCTTAGTAAACTAAGAGATAAATCAATTGCAGCGATGATTTTCAAAGAGTACCTCAACAAAGCATTGAAAATTTGGAGGGAAAAATCAAATTTTATCCATGATTGAGTCAAAAAATGACAATTCATCAAAGGATGGCTCGTATGAACAAAAACAAGAGAGAGAAAATAACTTTTGAATGACAAGGGCAAGTGTGGACCAATGAAATGGTGAAAGGTATCCCTAATATATCACACCTTACCAAAAATGGTCATAAAGGATAGTACTAACAGCTTGCAATAGTCAGAAAGGATTTATCCATTTAAGGAATCCTTATAGCTGCTATTGGACTCAGAAAAAGAGAGCTACATTTCACCAATCCATTGCTATTCTCGAATCCAGGCTATTCTACTCTTCTTCTCATATCAATTTTCTTGTATTTGTGTGAACACTTCACTTCTGAGGTGTTCTTTATTTATACCTCCAAAAAGGCTTGAGTGGTAAGAAAGTTTAGTTCTAAAAAAGCCATTCCTAGTCTTTGTTTTGTTTAGGGAATTTGTTTGTGAATGTTGAGAATTAACACTTTGTTCTTGAGTGTGTATCAATTTGAAATTTGTTTGTAATCTTTGAGTCCTCTTTTTCTTTTTCTTTTTTTCTATTTTTTTTGAGAGGTGACTGTGAGAGTTTCATCCTTTGAATGCTTAATTTATAAAGAAGATTACTGTTTAGTGAAAACTCTCACAATTTGGTGAGGACAGGACATAGACTCCAAATTTAAAAATCAAACCAGCATAAATTGTTTGGTATTATCTTTTTAACCCTTTTTCTGATTTACTTTGCTCTGATACTGTTATTTTATATTGATTACTTATCATTTACTCAGAATATAAGATTATATTTGCTCTAATTTCAATTCTAATCATTTCTGTTTCTGAAAAGAACAAACTATCTTTTACTTGTCTCAACTCAAATTAGTAGATTATTTTATACGAGAATATAAGATTTTGGTGAATGTTTTGATTTATCTTTTAAGTGTGCAGGATACTTTTATAATTTAATGCTTAATTCAACCCTTTTTTCAAGAACACTGATACCATCAGTTGCCTTTTGCCAACACCTTATTCACTTCAACATTCTCATTAAGATTTGGGATCTAACACCCGAGTATTGATCATTCAACCCTTTCGAGAACCTTATGACACAATATTGTTCTATGTTTCTTCGACAATTACACTAAGACCAGATAACCTCATTACCATGCACACAGGCTTAAAGAAGAAAAGTGGAAATGTGGGAGGTGCAGGGAAGATTTCTAACACTCAGGAGGGAGAGAAATAGAAACATGTGCTAGTGGATGTTACAAATAAACCAGGTGGGGGCCAGAAAAAAAAAACACATTAATTAATCAGAAGAAGTGGAAGCGCTTGGGAAATGAAAAGGAGCAAATTACAGATAAGGAGAATACGTTTGGCGGAAATCTTGAGGGCAAGAAGAGAGCGATGGTGCATCTGAAATGGAGATAGATGCAGAATTTGAAGTCTTGAAGAAGAGGATGACAATTATGGAGACTGACATGGCAGGTGTTCCGGGCAGCTTTGCCAAGAGCCATGAGTTTATTGGTTGGAACTGTAGTCGGCTTGGGAACCCACCAACAGTTTGTGCACTCAACAAGCTGATGCTTCAAAAAGATCCCACTTTTGGATTCTAAAGGAGAAGGGAAGGAGTGGAGCTGTTATCAATGTCATTGCACCTTATGATTATGAAAGATTGCTGAAAAAATATTAAAAATAACACAAATAATATTAGAATAGAAATAAAAATTATCTCTAAAACCAAAATTAATTGATAACAAAAATACTCAAATTAAATAATTGAAATAAATAAATATATCAATAAAATAAAATACTTATCAGTCTCGCTGAGGTGTATTAGGCATTGAGTTTAAGAGTATTTTGCAAGGTTAAGAAAATCGGATTGGGCGTCGAGCTAGTCAAGGCAGGGATTCAAAGATTCAGAGATTCAATCGCTTCAACTGGGTGTCCGACCGGGACATAATAAAAAATATACATTTAATTATATAATAAAAATATATGATTAATTAAAAAATAAAAAATTATATTAAATTATTAACAATAACATAACTAATACAAAATAATATTTATAACGGGACACTTTATCAAACATATTAAATATAAAATTCATTTATTTTAATTTTTACTCACATTTCTTTTAGAAAGTACTTATAGACAGTATAGTAATTTTTTTATTTTTAAATTAATTTAAGAGCATATAACAAATAAGCATACTAAAAGAATTAAAGTTCATAAAAAATGAATTTTTATTTTGATTGAACTTTTTTTTATAAAAGAAATAATAAAATTTTTACCAAATTTTTTTTAAAAAAAATACCAGTCAACTGGTTTGACCGATCTAGTTCACATCGGTTCCTCGATTTTTCCCGATTTTGATCGATTTTGACCACAATCGATTTTGTGTTGAAGATTGAACCGGCCTGGAGTCCGGTTCCTAGTTGGACTGGTCCGACTGACTAGTCCGATCCAATTCTCTCTCCCTTGGTATTTTGTCACCATGAGTAAATTTGACTAATAGTTCTCAAGATATAATAGCCACTTCTCATTAGCTTTGCATTTGAACTAATGAAGCTACAAGAACAATTTATAAGGATTGCTCAAGAAAACTAAAATTAGGCAAAAATAATAATTTCATCAATTAAAAAAACTATTCTCCAAGGATGATTGTTACTTTGACAGAGAGGCACATATTTATATAGCAATAGAGCAAAACACTTTCCGTTGGAATGAATTGAAAGCCAGCGGATAAAATAGAAACATCCACTATGTTATAAAGGCAATGAATCAAGAATTTCAAAACGTTAAAATATTTAAATGTTAATAAAAGCTCATTGAAGTTCTTGCTGACTAACTTTAATGTAATAACGTAAAACAATAGCTTAGAGACTTTAACATATAGTAATGTAATTAGTACATTACCTGTGCAATCCACAGCTGATTATACATTTACATAGACTGAAAAAATTGATAAAGTGAATATTATATTAAAAGTTGAATTGAATTGGAAAGTATTAATTTTGTAACAAATATCTAAAGATTAAACAAATGTGAAAATTATGCGTGATAAAAACTCAATAATTGTTGATTATATAAATTGCTGATTATATAAATAGAAGAAGCTAAGTGACAGTAAGTTGATTTTGATAAAAATAATACAAGCTGAAAGATATGTTCTAAATCATTCTCATCGAGACAATACATAAGTCAAATTACCATAGACCAAATATAAATTACAAACTATACCTATTGTCATTGTTTCATTTCAGCAATTGTTATGAACAAAAAAATAGATTATTCACAAAAGCATTCATAGTCATCGTTTGACTAATAATATCATATTAATGTGCTAAATTATTTACCCATTTTAAGTATTAATATTAGTAAAAAAATTATTCTATATCTAAATTCTTTTGTTATACAAGTATTATTGTCTTAAATGAAAGTTTAATATGAATATCTATTAAGTTATTAATTTTTATTTATTATAAATTAATAATAATTATAAGATAAGTAAGTTATTACTCATATAATAAATATTTTTAGCATTTCTCATGTAACATCTGTGTTTGGTATCAATATTAACAAGAAAATTGTTCTATGTATAAATTTTTTGGTCATGCAAGCATTGTTGTTACATATATATATATATATATATATATTAATTTATTATTTTTTGTTTATTATAAATTGATAATAATTATAATGTAGGTAAGTCATTAGTTATATAATGAACATCTTTGGTGGTGCAATATATATGTTCGATATTACCTAATTTAGGTATGAATATTAGTAAGAAAATCATTTTATCTAAATTCTTTTTCATCCAAAGATAATTGTCTTAAACAAAAGTTTAATGTGAACACATATTAATTTATTAATTTTTGTGTATCATAAATTGATAATAATTATAAGGTACGTAAGTTATTACCAATATAATAAATATCTTTAGCATCTCCTATGCAATGTATATATATTTAGTACCACCTGTTTTAGATATCAATGTTATAAAAATATTGTTTTATGCCAAAATTCTTTTATTATGCAAGTATAAATGTCGTAAATAAAATTTTAGCATGAACATATATTAATTTATTAATTACTGTTTATTATAAATTAATAATAATTATATAGTGGGTAAGTTATTAGTCGTTCAATGAATATCTTTGGCATCTTCCATATAATATACATGTTCGATATCAACTATTTTAAATATTAATATTAATAAGAAAATTATTCTATGTCTAAATTCGTTTGTCATGGAAGCAGTATTGTTTAAATAAAACTTTAACATGAATATATATATTAATTTATTAATTTTCATTTATTATAAATTGATAATGATTATAAGATATATAAGTTATTACTCATGTAATAAATATCTTTGACATCTTCTGTGCAGTGTATATGCATAGTATCACCCATGTAGATATCAATATTAGTAAGAAAACGGTTTATATCTAAATTTTTGTCATGCGATACTTTAACATTTCTTTAATTGCAGAAGCTATATATATATATATATATATATATATATATAACAAAAATAAATGTAATTTCACTTGCAATTACATTTAAATACTAAAATTGTAAATACGCGTTTTTGAACTTATGAATTTTTATTTCAATAACGAGTAGGTTTTATATTTTGGGTTCTTTTTTAATTTTTTAAACATGAATGCATTAATTTTTATTTCTGCATTAATTATTAAACTTTTTTTAGGATATTTTTAAAATTATGTATTTTCTCTCTTCGTCGATGCTCTAAGGTATTATTATTATTATTATTATTATTATTATTATTATTTTTCTTCTATTGTGTTATTTTGAAATGGTTGATTAAGACAAAATTAATGGCCAGAGATTGTGTAAGAGAATTTAATTTTTTACTTTAGAGACACGTTTCTACTTATTTTTTCCTTTTATTTTAATAAATACATTTATAAGCATTTTCTTTTTAACTTTTAAGGCGCGATCATGCTGGAAGAGTAATTCGCAACCTTCCTTAATAATTTATACTTTATTCGACTTTCAGCCTATATATAACAATGATCCGCGGTAAAAAAATAGTAAAGAATCCACGCAGCAATGTCTTCTTCTGCTAGAAGTGTGCTCCTGTTATGGCTGCTTATGCTGCCATTAGTCATCAATGGAAAAACACACGTGAGGGTCACAAATACTTTAGATGGGAAATTGGACCTGACCCTTCACTGCAAATCCAAAGATGATGATCTTGGAGCTCAACTTCTCCATTATTACCAAACCTATGAGTTTAGTTTTCGTCCGAGCTGGCTTGCGAACACGCAATTCTACTGTACCTTCCGATGGCAAGGCGTCTGCCATTGGTTTGATATATACGAAAAAGAAAGGGATGGTAATCGTTGCAAAGAATGCAATTGGAAGGTAACGCAAGCTGGACCATGTAGGATTCTTGGTGGGGAGGATCTTGCCTGTTATGACTGGAATGAAGATTCATGTGTTTGATCTTTATATAACATATGTTGTGCACAATGGGCTCAGAATATTTTGGAGGACAATGAGAATTATTTACAATAAACATACGAAGATATAGTTATGTTTTCCTTATTCTTTTTCTGTTTTCTTGAAATTGAGTGGTATATTTAGGTTTGCTTTAGTAGTTTACCCTGTTTGGGTCCTTCGTCTGGTTCAGTTCGGGCTCCCTTTTCTTTGATGCCCGGCAACACTCAAATATCTCTATTCTTTTTTTTTTGCAGATCAAATATGTCTATTCCAAGGCCACTTTCAGCGATAAGTCAAAGTAGGATTTTTGTATCTTATGTGCAATAAAAAAGTAGTAAATTTTGCCTTCAACAGTCAAAGAAAGAGGCTTAAGGTAGAATTGAAATTATTGTTAAGATATAAAAATATTTATATATCTCTATCTAACAACTTACATTTTTTGGATAGATATTCTTGATATAGAGATTTTCATGACCTTATTTGCCTCAATTCTTCTAAATAAATTAAATTTTAGCATAAAGTAGGATAAATTGATAATTCGTTGGCAAATATACGGAATCATTCAAGTAGTAAACTTGGCAAAATAAATGCCGTCCTACGAGGATTGACGTTATTAAAAAGCAATTCGCTAATCTAATTTTTATTTAAATTTCAACATACTATTTTAGATTGAAAAAAGCACCAGACTAAAATTTTAAAGTAAAATAAAGAATAATGCCAATATAATTAACAACTCAAACAAGTATAGTCTTAAGATTCTAAACCACTAGAGGGTTAAGGTGGTTTGACTTTTCCTAATTTTCTATGAATTCCGAAATCACTTGGGTTGGAAAATTATTGAATTAATAAAAAGATTTTTAGTAATTGACCCCAATTCGAAAGTGAATCAACTCTCTTGTTTCCACAAAGACATGTCAATTTCTTAACTACATCTTAATAGAAACGGGATTAAGTGTGAAAATTACTCTATAAATCACATAAAATTCAAGATAAATTCCTTAACTTTAAAAATAATGAAGTTTATCTCTAGAGCTAACTCATACATAATTTTTGCAAATCATACAAATCCTAAATCAATTCATAAAGAACAACTCAGGAATTTGCATAAATAAAACAAAGGATGAACCATTAATCCAATAATTCCATCATTAAGGTATAAAAAATTCAAACCTAATACAATCATATTAAACCTAACACCCCTTACTCTTACTCTAGCTATGAAGTTTAGCAACTCATAACAACAAGAAAAACAAAGAAAGAAATAGGAAGAGAATCCATGCAAAACCAACAAATTGGAGTGATAGAATCTTCAATCTCTCTTCTTCTTGTTGTCCTTAGCCTTTTCCCCACAGTCAAGAGTGCCTCCTTATGTTTTTCAACCTCCACCCCCCTAGCTATGTGTGTTATTTTTGTTTTTAAACGCAAAGACATGAACAGACTTCGCCGTGGGTGCTTAAATGGTAGAAAGCTGGTGCTTAAGCGCTAGGTGTAAAAAAACATGCTAAGTTGTCAAGCTTGCTGGCACTCAAGCGGTTGAAACTGGGCACTTAGATTGTGGCAGAAAAATATATCCATCTCCTTTTTTCAACTCACCATACTACCATAGCTTTCCCATGACCTGAAAATATAATTAAAACTCAAGCTTGGATCAAAATCAAACCAAAACAAACTCTTCACTGCAAAATCTCAAACTCTGAGTAGCAATGTCTTTTTTGGTCAGAAGTGTCTTGTTGCTATGGCTGCTTATACTGTCATTAGGCAGCAATGGCAAAACACATGTGAGGGTCACAAGTACTTCGGATGGGAATTTGGACCTGACCCTTCACTGCAAATCCAAAGACGATGATCTTGGAGCACAACTTCTCCATTATGGCCAAACCTCTGAATTTAGTTTTAATCCTCGCTGGTTTGAGGTCACACAGTTCTTTTGTGTTGTACCTTTCAATGGCAACTAGCCCGTCATTGGTTTGATATATACATAGAACCTAGGGATGTTAATCTTTGCAATGAGTGCAATTGGACCGTAAAGCAATCTGGACCATGTTTTATTCAACCTTCGGCGGCAGCGGCACTTTACTGCTATGAGTGGAATAAAGATGTACGTGTTTTGATCTTTATATAATTTGCTATGCACAATGGGCTTGGAATATTTTGGAGAACAATGAGAATCATCTACAGTAAATATATGAAGATATAGTTATATTTTTTTCTTTTTGTTTTTTTTTTCCTTGAAATTGTGTGGTATATTTAGGTTTGCTTTAGTAGTTTACCCGCCTCGTACAGTCAACTCGCTTTTCTGCGATACCCGCCAACATCCAAACTTGTCTACTCCAAAATTACTTTCTTCAATCGGTCAAAGTAGGATTTTTTGTATCTTGTGTGAAACATACAAGTAAAAGTGAAGTCCGGCTTCGAAAGTCAAAAGAAAGAGGCTTAAGGTAGAAATGAAATTATGAGGGGGGGCCCCAAAAAAAAAAAAATTCCACCTGTTACGTGCATACATACGTCAGATTAGAATGAAGAATAAATGAAGGTAGTCGGAGATGCATGGAGGCTAAGTAAAATTGAAAAAAAAGAAAAAAGAGAAGAAATATATTCCAACATACTCTACTTTTATTTTCTCAAACTAGAAAATCCAAAAGATAAAAAATGTAAACGTGGGACGTACGTATAAATAACAAAGTCGTTTGTTTGTTTTTTTTCTTAACATGGTAGCGGAAACGGGATTTAATATGGAGATAGCAACAAGAAGTTGTCGAGGAGTGCATTAAATTATATGTTAATATAATACAAAGATAAACTATTAATAATATATATTGAAAATAAAAAAAATTTCTTGTACTAAAACATAAATTTTTAGTTTCAATTACATTTAAGTATGAAAAATGTAAGTACACATTACTGAAATTCTGAATTTGTTTCAATAAAAAGTTCTCTTATTATATCTTGCTTCATCATACTCCTCTCCTTCTATACTAAAATGATTAACAGTTGATCCTCATCCTTTCTTAAAATTTGGTGGAAATCTATGCTTTTTGAGGCATGATTCCACTGACAGACCATTTTTCCACAAAAGCTACATGTCTTGATTCCATCAGATTGGCCCTTTTCAAATTTTCTTTTCATATATTTCTTGTTAGAACGCATTGATGCTACTACTAGAATTGGCATTGCTGCTGTTAGATAAAATATCTTAATTATGTAATGACAAATATTATGTTAAATATTTCATATATGTGTTAGTGTTTTAGGGATGACATAGCTCTAGGATGGTATTCCTGGAAGCCAAAAATCTCTTAGTAAGAGATAAATCAATCGTAGCTGTGATCATCAAAGAGTACCTCAATAGAGCATTGAAAAGTTGGAATGAAAAATCAAATCTTATCCATGGTTGAGTCAAAAAATAATAGCTGCATCAAAGGATAGCTCATAAGTATAAAAGCAAGAGAGAAAAAATAACTTTTGAAGGAAAATGACAAGAGGTGTCCCTAATACATCACACCTTACCAAATACAGTCATAAAGGATAGTACTAGCAGCTACAATGGTTAGAAAGCATTTCTCCATTTGTGAAAACCCTATAGCTGCTATATGATTGAGAAAAAGAGAGCTACATTTCATCTATTCATTGCTATTCTTGAATCCAAGCTATTCTACTCTTTTTCTTATACCAATATTCTTGTAGTTGCGTGAACACTTCAGTTTTGAGGTGTTCTTTATTTTTACCTCGAAAAAGGCTTGAGTGTTAAGTGAGCTTACTTTTGAAAAAGTCATTCTTGGTCTTTCCTTTGTTTAGGGAATTTGTTTATGAGCGTTGAGAGTTAACACTTTGTTCTTGAGTGTTATCAGTTTGAAATTTGTTTGTAATATGTGAGTCCTCTTTTCTTTGTTCTTGAGAGGTGACTATGAGAGCTTCACCTTTTGAGTGCTTGATTTGTGAAGAAGGTTATTACTTTGTGGGAACTCTTATCATTTGATGAGAATTGGATATAAACTCCAAGTTTAAAGATCAAATTAATATAAATTATTTAGTGTCATCTTTTCAACTCTTTCTCTGATACTATCATGCTATATTCAATAGTCATTACTTAAATTATCTCATGCGCGAATATAAGATTTTGGTAAATATTTTGATTTGTATTTTAAGTGTACAAGATTCTTTCGTAATTTATTGCTTGATTCACCCTTCCTTCACAAGCATACCATATTACCATCAATTGCCTTTTCCCAGCACTTCAACATTCTCATTAAGAAATTGTCTTTCTTGCTCGACAACCTATGAAAGGACACTGTTACAAGATGGCAAGGGATACACTAATAAGATTTGGGATCTGGCACCCGAGTATCGATCATTCAACCCTTCTAAGAACCTCATTACACAATATTGTTCTATGTATCTTCTACAATTACACTGAGCACCACATAACTGCGGTGAGAATAAGACAAAGAAAGAGAAGGAAATTGCAACCATGGGAGGAGACTTAGATAGTGTTGATTGGGTGAACAATGCCATGCAGCCAGGCTTAAGGAAGAAAGGTGGAAATGTGGGAGGTGTCGGGAAGATTTCTAACACTACTCAGGAGGGAGAGAAATAGAAAGATGTGCTAGTGGATGTTACAAATAAACCAGGTGGGGGCCAGAAAAAAGAAAAAAACATTAATCAGAAGAAGTGGAAGCGCTTGGGAAATGAAAAGGAGCAAATTACAGATAAGGAGAATACAATTGGTGGAAATCTTGAGGGCAAGAAGAGAGCTATGGTACACCTGACTTGCCGAGAGCCATGAATTTATTAGCTAGAACTGTCATCGGTTTGGGAACCCACCAACAGGTTGTGCACTCAACAAGCTGATGCTTCACCCACTTTTGTCCCCTTGATGGAGAGACGAGGAAGAAGGCGCATGAAATTAGAAATATGAGGAATATGGGTGGTTATGCAAATGAGGTGTTAGTGGATTCTAAAGGAGAAGGGAAGGAGTGGAGCTGTCATCAGTGTCATTGCACCATCTGGATATGAAAGATTGTTGAAAAAATATTAAAAATAGCACAAATAATATTAGAATAGAAATAAAAATTATGTCTAAAACTAAAATTAATTGATAACAAAAACACTCAAATTAAATAATTAAAATAAATAAATAACTCAATAAAATAAAATGCTTATCAATATGACTCGGGCATACTAAATATTGAGTTTAAAAGTATTTTATCACCATAAGAGAATTATTCAGTGCAATGGACTTCATGACTAATACTTCTCAAAATATAACAACCACCTTTTATTAGCTTTGCACTTGAACTAATGAAACTACAAGAACAATTTATAAGGATTGCTCAAGAGAACCAAAATTAGATAAAAATAATAACTTTATCAATTTAAAAAACTATTCTCCAAGGATGATTGTTACTTTGACAAAGAGGCACATATTTGTATAGTAATAGAGCAAAACACTTTCCGTTGGGATGAATTGAAAGCCAACGGATAAAATAGAAACATCCACTAGGTTATAAAGGCAATGAATCAAGAATTTTAAAACCTTAAAATATTTACAATGTTAATAAAAGCTCATTGAAGTTCTTGCTAACTAACTTTAATGTAATAACGTGAAACAATAGCTTATATAGAGACTTTAACATATAGTAATATAATTAGTATATTACCTGTGCAATTCACACAGGTGATTATGCATTTACAAAGACTAAAAAAATTGATAAAGTGAATATTATATTAAAAATTGAATTGAATTGGAAAGTATTAATTTTGTAACAATTATCTAACACTACTAGAAAATATCGGCATTGCGACCAAATTTGCAACCGAATTTTTTCAGTCGCAAAAATTGAAATTTGCTACAGATTTTGCGACCGATTTGGGAATAAAAGGGGTAAAATATAGAATACTAAATCAGTTGCAAAATCGGTCGCAAATAATGAAATTTGCGACTGAAAAATCGGTTTCAAAATGAACAAACGAAAGTAAAAAATTTCATTAACTTTGCGACCGAAAAATAGATCGCAAAATTTAACATAGCATTATTGAATTTTGCGACCGAAAATTCAGTCGCAAATAATGAAATTTCTGAAAAAATCGGTTGCAAAATGAACAAACGAAAGTCAAAGATTTCATTAACTTTGCAACCGAAAATTCAGTCGCAAATAATGAAATTTGCGACCGAAAAGTCAGTTGCAGATTTAATAGACTAAAGATATTAATTTTGCGACTGAAAAATCGGTTACAAAATTTAACATAGAATTATTGAATTTTGCGACCAAAAATACAGTTGCAAATAATGAAATTTACGACCAAAAAATCAGTCACAAATTTAACAAACTATAGACATTAATTTTGTGACCAAAAAAACGGTTGCAAAATTTAACATCTGAATGTAAAAGAATTAATGAATTTTGTGACCGAAAATTCAGTCGCAAATATTTAATTTTGTGACCAAAAAATCGGTCATAAAATTGCAAAACAATGAGGTAAAGGCTGGGGAAAGTGTTGAAATTTTCGGCCGATTTTTCGGTCGCAAAATTAACACTCCAACAAGATTTGCGGTGAAAAATCGGTCGCAAAATTGCAAAGTAATAAGGTAAACGCTGGGGAAAGTGTTGAAATTAACGTTTTAACAAAATTTGCGACTGAAAAATCAGTCGCAAATTTAAAAATTTTGAAAATAACAAATCTTGAAATTTGCAACCGAAAATTTAAAAGCTTTAACGTAAAAAAGCTGCAGAACCCATCTCTTCCTCATTCTTTGTTATTACCTTCCACCTCTATTTTCTCACTTTCTCTCCTCCACCACCACCCCTCCCCCCACCCCAACACTCCCCCCCAACCACAAGCCGCCGCTTGCCGCGCGCTAACGAGAAGAACCGCATGCAAGCGCTAACACCGAAGAGGAAACTCGCAAAGACGCCTCTGTTGCATGTTGCTGTCCAGCCGCCGCCTCGCAACTCCAACGCCGCCGTTTGTCCATTGTCATCACCACTCCAGATTCGCCGCCATCATTCCAGATCCGCCCCACTATGCCAGATCTGCCGCTGCTACTCCTCCATTATGGTGCTCTTATTTGCCTTTATTTTTTCTTTTTTTTTTTGGCACAAATTTACTCTTCTATTTGTTCTTTTTGAAATAAATTTGAAGTGTTTATTTGATGTTATTAGTTTGCTGTTATGTTTCACTACAATTTTCTTTTTACAAAATTTCTGTTCTATTTGTTGATTTTTTTATTTTATTGGTTGATTATTATTCTTAATAGGTTGTTGTTTTGTTTGAAATTTGGGGTTATTCTAATTTTTTTTAATTCCTCATATCTGTTCTTTATGTTTTAATTCCTCATATTATTAGATTGTTTTTTTATATTAATAATTATTAAATATCTACTTAATTTGTTGAAGACTAAATGGATAGATCAGAAGATAACATAGAGGTTGTGAAAGACTCCACTGAGCGAGTTAAAGACTCAATATAGTTGGTGGAAGACTCAATAGTTGAAGACTCAATAGAGAAAGTTAAAGACTTAATAGTTAAAGACTCATTAGATAAATTGGAAGACTCAATAGAAATTATTGAGGACTCAATGAAAAATGTTGAAGATACAATAGAAGTTGATGAGAAATCAATGAAAGTTGAAGACTCAATGGAAAGAATCGAAGAACCATAGAAACGAGAACTAGTTAGAAGTGTGCTAAAAATTTAGCTTCCAAAGTTTTATTAAGAAAAACCTTGTAGTTTGGTTAATAATATATGTTGTTATATTTTTTAGTTTATGTATATTGTATTTAGAATATATGTAGTTGATACTAGTATTGACAATATTGTGTATGTTGGAAAACTTGTTGTTGTTGAATATTATTTAGATAAAAAGATGCATTATGGATTGTTGGATATTATTTTCTGGACTGTTGTTGAATTCAAGTGTATTTAATTTGGATTTATAATATTCTAATGATTTATTTTTCTTTTCTGTTTGTAACTTTGCAACCGATTTTGTGATTGATTACTGTTTGCTACTGATATCGAATCCCGTATTTGCGACCGAAAAATCAGTTGCAACAAAATCTTGAATTTGTAACTGATTTTTCGGTGGCAAATTTGTGACCGATTTTTCGGTCGCAAAATAGTCAACAAACGACCAAAGTATATGAGTGCACTAAATCGGTCGTAAAATCAGTTGCAAATTTTTGCGACCGATTAAATGGGTCTCAAATATATTTGCAACCTGCCTAAATGCGACTGAAAAAAACGGTCGCAAAATCGGTCGCAAATGGCCTTTGTGACCGAATTCACTCATTTTGCAACCGAAAAATCGGTCACAATTAGCCAAAATTCTAGTAGTATAAAGATTAAACAAACGTGAAAATTATGTGTGATTAAAATTCTAATTGTTGATTATATAAATTGCTGATTATATGTAAATAGAAGAAGCTGAGTGACAGTAAGTTGATTTTGATAAAAGTAATAGAAGCTGAAAGATATATTCTAAATCATTCTCCCCGACACAATTCATAAGTCAAATTACCATAAACCAGATATAAATTATAAACTATACCTATTGTCATTGTTTCATTTCAGCAATTGTTATAAAAAAAATAGATTATTCACAAAAGCATTCATAGTTATCATCTGACTAATAATATCATATTAATGTACTAAATTATTCACCAATTTTAACTATCAATATTAGTTGAAAATTTATTCTATATCTAAATTCTTTTGTTACGCAAATATCACTGCCTTAGATAAAAGTTTAATGTGATTATCTATTAAGTTATTAATTTTTATTTATTATAAATTAATAATAATTATAGGATAGGTAAGTTATTACTTATACAATTGATATTTTTAGCATCTCTTGTGCAAAAATATGTATATATGATTAGTATCACCTATTTTAAGTATCAATATTAATAAAAAATTATTTTATGTCTAAATTTTTTGATCATATAAGCATCATTGTTTTAAATATAGAACATATATATTTATTTATTATTTTTTATTTATTATAAATTGATAATAATTATAATGTAGGTAAGTTATTACTTATATAATGAATATCTTTGACATCTTCCATGCGATATATATGTTCGATATCACCTATTTTAGGTATGAATATTGGTAAAAAAATAATTTTATGTCTAAATTCTTTTTCATGCAATCATCATTGTGTTAAATACAAGTTTAATATAGCACATATTAATTTATTAATTTTTGTGTATCATAAATTGATAATAATTATAAAGGACATAAGTTATTACCTATATAATGAATATATTTGGCACCTCTCATTCAACGTATACATATTCGGTATCATTTGTTTTAGATATAAATGCTGCAAAAAAATTGTTTTATACCTAAATTCTTTTATCATGCAAGTATAAATGTCTTAAATAAAATTTTAGTATGTCTTAAATAAAATTTTAGTATGAATATATATTAATTTATTAATTATTATTTTTTATAAATTAATAATAATTATATAATAGGTAAACTATTACTCGTTTAATGAATATCTTTAACATCTCTCGTGTAATATACATATTCGATATCAATTATTTTAAGTATTAATATTAATAAAAAATTATTATATGTCTAAATTCATTTGTCATAAAAGCATTATTGTCTTAAATAAAACTTTAATATGAACATATATATTAATTTATTAATTTTTTATTATAAAATATTAATAATTATAAGATATATAAGCCATTATTTATGTAATAATTATCTTTGACATTTCCCGAGCAGTATATATGCCTAGTATCACCCAATATTAAGTATTAATATTAGGAAGAAAATAATTTTATGTCTAAATTTTTTTGCCATGGGATCCGTTAACGTTTCCTTAATTGCAAAAACAATATATACATATACGCACGCGCGACAGTAGAAGTAGAACTAAATAATAATTATACTTTAATAAAATTAATAATTAACTTTGAAATAATTAAATATTAATAAGAACACAAAAAAAAATGTAATTCAATTACAATTACATTTAAATACTGAAATTGAAAATACGAATTTTTGAAATTATGAATTTTTATTTCAATAAAGAGTAGGTTTTATATTTTGGGTTCTTTTTTAATTTTTAAAACATGAATGCACTAATTTTTATTTCTGCATTAATTATTAAAATTTTTTTATATTTTTAAAATTATGTATTTTCTCTCTTCGTCGATGCTCGAAGGTATTATTATTATTATTTTTCTTCAATTGTGTCATTTTGAAATGCTTGATTAAGACAAAATTAATGGCCAGAGATTGTGTAAGAGAATTTAATTTCTTACTGTAGAGACGCGTTTCTATTAAAAGAAAATATATTCTTCTCTGAAGCATACTTTTTTCTTTATTAAGAAAACAAAAGTGTATTTACATTTATTTTAATAAAATGCACGGATATTTTCCTCTTATTTTAATAAATACATTTATTATAAGCATTTTCTTTTTTACTTTTAAGGCGCGATCATGCTGGAAGAGTAGTTCGCAACCTTCCTTAATAATTTATACTTTATTCGACTTTCAGCCTATATATAACAATGATCCGCGGTAAAAAAATAGTAAAGAATCCACGCAGCAATGTCTTCTTCTGCTAGAAGTGTGCTCCTGTTATGGCTGCTTATGCTGCCATTAGTCATCAATGGAAAAACACACGTGAGGGTCACAAATACTTTAGATGGGAAATTGGACCTGACCCTTCACTGCAAATCCAAAGATGATGATCTTGGAGCCCAACTTCTCCATTATTACCAAACCTATGAGTTTAGTTTTCATCCTAGCTTCTTTGCTATCACGCAATTCTATTGTACCTTTCGATGGCAAGGCGCCTGCCATTGGTTTGATATATACCGACAAGATAGGGATAATTGCAGAAACTGCAACTGGAACATAACGCAAGCTGAACCGTGTAAGATTCTTAGTGAGGTTTCGGAGCACTGCTATAACTGGAATGTAGATCCATGTGTTTGATCTTTATATAAGATATCTTGTGGACAATAGGCTCAGAATATTTTGGAGGACAGTAAGAATTATTTATAATAAATACACGAAGAAATAGTTATGTTTTTCTTATTCTTTTTCTTTTTTCTTGAAATTGTGTGGTATATTTAGGTTTGCTTTAGTAGTTTACCCTGTTTGGGTCCTTCGCCTGGTTCAGTTCGGACTCCCTTTTCTTTGATGCCCGGCAACATTCAAATATCTCTATTCCAAGGCCACTTTCTGCAATAAGTCAAAGTAGGATTTTTTTTTTTCTTATGTGAAATAAAAAGGTAGTAAATTTTGGCTTCAAAAGTCCAAGAAAGAGGCTTAATGTAGAATTGAAACTATTATTAAGATATAAAAATATTTATGGGTCTCTACCTAACAACGTACACTTTTGGGAGAGATGTTTCTGACATAGAAAGCTTTTATGATCTTATTTGTGCTCATCATTCTTCTAAATAAAATAAATTTTAGTATAAGCTAGGATAAGTTGATAATTCTCTAGTAAGTGTACTGAATCATTCAAATAGTAAACTTGATAAATAAGTGTTGTCCCAAGAAAAATGATGTTACCAAACAACAATTTGCTATTCTAATTTCTATTTAGATTTCAACACACTGTTTTGTTTTGGATTGAAGAAAGCATTAGACTAAAATTTTAAAGTAAAATAAAGAAGGCTTAGATATATTTTTAGTCCCTATAAATATAGATCGTTTTGATTTTAATCCCTCTAAAAAAAAATTTATTTTTGATCCTTTGTTTTTTAATATTATATTTTTAGTCTTTATCATTCTAAATTTAAGTCTAAAAAATTATTTTAAAACATACGTTTAACTTTTATAAATATTAAAAATTTTGTTTTATCCTTATATATTTTAATAATCCTCTTTTGATTCTTATAAGTATCATTATTTAATAGTGCTAACTAATAATAGGGATAAAAAATATAATATTAAAAAATTAAAGGATTAAAAGCCAAAAAAAAATTTTAAAGAGGCTAAAACCAAAATGACCTATATTTACAAAGACTAAAATCATATTTAAGCTAATAAAGAACAATGTCAATATAATTAACAATTCAAACAAGTATAGTCTTAACATCCTAAACCACTAGAGATATGGGGTGATTCGACTTTTCCTAATTTTCTATAAAATCCTAAATCACTTGGATTGGAAATTATTGGATTAATAAAAGGATTTTTAGTAATTGACTCCAATACCTTGGTGAATGCATTTACTTCAATTTAAAACCATGTACCTGACTCTTCTCTGCAAATCCGAAGATGATGATCTTAGAGCACAACTTCTCCATTATGGCCAAATCTTTGAATTTAGTTTAATCCTAGCTGGTTTGGAACATACTCACGCGCACAGGGGAAGGGGGTTGGGAGGGGATCTGCCCCCTGGGTCGAACTTGCGACCATTACCTACGCAGACATATGATGCAGTTGTTACCACTGCGCTGCAAGCGCTTCTGCGTATGTGCTTCATCTTTATATAATATGTTTTGCACAATGGGCTTGGAATATTTTGGCGAACAATGAGAATTATCTACAATAAATATATGAAGAATAGATATAGTTATGTTTTTCTTTCTTCTTTTTTTTTCCTTGAAATTGTGTGGTATTTTTAGGTTTGCTTTGGTAGTAGTTTACCCGACTCGTACAGTTCGGACTACTTTTTCTGTGATACCCAGCAAAATCCAAACTTGTCTATTCTAAAATTACTTTCTTCAATCGGTCAGAGTAGGATTTTTGTATCTTATGTGAAACATACAGGTAAAGTGAATTATGGCTTCAAAAGTCAAAGAAGGAGGCTTAAGGTACGTAGAAATGAAATAATGAGGAGGACCAAATAAAATTATTCCTGATGTTATGTACATGCATACGTCAGATTAGAAGGAACAATAAATGAAGATAGTAGGCGCCGCATGGAGGCTAAGTAATATATATATATATATATTACTAGAAAATTAAAAAGGTAAAAAGTGTAAACTTGTGATGTACATTAATACCTTATGGGGTAGTTACTAGTTTGTCAGCTAACACCATGGCAAGTGGAAAATTCGTTTTAGGCCATATCATTTAATATACATGCGCTACCCACCCAATCTACATAGAACATGATAATGGTCAAGCCATGCATAAACATGGGTAAAGACTAGTGTCAGCACAAGTCAATCCACTTACTATTTCTATTTTGTGAATAAAAATAAGAATGGAGGATCTTCAAAACATCGGAACAAACTTACGAATCATAACTTTATACTTCTCAAGAAATATGGTTGTATATTGAAAACACCATGATACCAAAATGTGTCCACACTATGGGTCTCAAAAAAGGATTATGAAACTGTGTGGATTTCTTGCTAGAGACATGACTTCAAATTAATGTGAGTCTATTAGGAGTTCATCTGTTCTTATTAATATTAGTGTTGCTACTAGGCTACAAGTTCTAGGTCCATTTCTAATGCTTCACTCCTGCCTTAGTAAACTAAGATAAAAATTGCATGAAACATTAACAAGTCACTGAAGTACGAAGAAAGCATTCATTTTTTTTTCTGTTACATAAGAGATTTGTGAATATCAAGCATTATTCGAAAAATATAAGTGAATCAATATTTTAAGAAAAAAAATACAATCAATAAATTCCTTCAGATGCATAAACACTATTAGTGTTCAATGCAATATTCAAATCTCCAAAATGTTGTGTAATAGTATATCCGGATTGGTATCATACAAACGTATGCTCCTAGTGGCAACATACAATCAGTAAAGGAATAAACCAAGGAAACACAGAGGAGGCACTTAAGTTCGAGAGTTTCGTGGTTTTGGTTTGTTGGTTGGAGGGGTAGCTGCTGGGGCGGCGGGCTTTAGTCTCGTGGATCTTGTTGTCAGCTTGCTGGGTCAATTCTTTTGTTTCGGCTGGGGTTGGTGGGTCGGGTGATTTTTTTGTGGGAGCTTTTTCTTGCCTCTGCTTGTTCGTGCGGTGTTTCCAGCTGCTTAATGGTCCTTTGTTTTTTTCTGGTTGTTTTGTTCGTTGGGGTGGTGGCGGTCTTTGCTTGATTTTCGGGTGGGGTGTTGGTCTTCTGCTTTTTTCTTGCTTCTTTGCTTAACACCATAGCAGCCAAGCCAATAACAAAGAAAATAAAATAAAAAATGTATTCTCAGACATAAACTCTGTCGTTTGATTCCAGAACTATATTATTCCTTAGAAACTCATTCAACCTTACGCCTTAAACTCAAATTACACCAACCAATGGTTTTTGGTACCCTCAAATCTTGATTTACCATTTATAATTCATTCCATTTCCATCTTCCCAAATACTTCAAACAAAAAGAAAAAAATAGGTAGATAAAGAATGAATTAGGTTAAAATATGCACATGAATGGAAACAGGATGTAGGGGAATCACTCACAAGTAGTTGGGTGAGCATGCATGGTCCTTTCATTTTTGGCCGAGCGCTAAGATGGGGTTAAAATTGAGAGGGAGTTGAGAGATGAAGTTGAAAGCTAAGAATCTGAGAAAGTGAGAGGTAAAAGGGAGTGAGAGAGTATCCTCTCGTGTTGAAATTACATATGTATCATGTGCAAATCTCTACCCTTCATTAAGTTATCTTAAAATGGTGAAAAATGGGGGGAAAAAAGGTAAAAAATTAATAGTGGATATATGCATATGACCTCATCATGTGTATTTTCAAGATAAGAGGGTTCTTTCCCAATGGGGAGTAGATTTGTGAATTTGGTGCTCCCAATATGCAATCTCACTACTTTTGCTTTTCAATTAGAAATGATTTCATTACTTTATATTATTAGTCTTGAATTGTATCCTATACTATGATTTTGTCATGATGTTAGCCAATTTATAAAATCAATTCCAGCAAATATTTTGGGTCACAAGTGATATTTGTAAGTACAGGATTGTCATTTCTATAATAATTGTAAATTAAGTACCATTTCGTTTAGAACAGTTAATATTTGAGTGATAGACAATACTATGATTGACAATAAAAATAAATAAACAAAATAAAATAAAATAAAATATGCAAATAATAATAAAAATAATAAAAAGAGATATATTAGGAGTTGATTTTATCTAAGCTCCCTAGTTTTGCATTATTTAATATTAAATTAATTTCTTAACAACACAATTATTGGTCAAATTACTCAAAATAATAGTCAAAGTGAATTCATCAATACTAGGACCCTCTTAAGAAAAATCGAATAGTTTAATTCCTTAGACTATTCTAAACTTATCCAAGAGATGAAGAATGAGAATTCAAAAGATAGTACAAATAAGTATTTTTCTTTTATGCTATAAGAAGCTCCTAGTAGCGCTAGGAGGACGAGGGAAAAAATGGACATGTGGGGGATCGAATTCCTGACCCAACGCCACCACCTCTTAGCATAAGGACTAAAGGAGATATCATTTACGTTACAATAAGTATTTCTATTCCTAGCTAGTCTAACCTATGATAATTTTTGGATTGGCTTATTTTATAAAATAAAATTTCTTTCAATATCACAAAATCATATATTAATTAATAAGTAATTAGGTCAAAATCAGCATTAAAAACAATAGAAATTAAGTAATGCATTAAACAAAGAAAATTAAAATAATAAAAAAGAAATATAAAACTAGTTCCTTAAGACTACACATCTTCCGAACACCTAAAGGTACTAAACAAACAAGGAAAAAGAAAAGAACATCAACCATAGAAAAGCCATTATTCTCTGTCTCTCTCTCTCTATCTCTCAAAAACAGGTTACAATAATTTATATCAATTATTTCAAAGTGAACATAACTTTTTCTTGGTTTTCTTCTCATCTTTTATTCAAATATTTATCTTCTTTTCAAATATGCACAAATGCTTTTGCAACCTCTTGCAAATCTTTCTCAAATCTATATCTGAATCTTTTTTCTTTATTTTCTCATCCATTAATGTTATTTTTATCTTGTCTCCAAATAAATTCGGTGAGAATCTTTATTTATGAAGTACAAAAGAATTATATTCTCATTGATAGCACTTATAAATTAAATTTATTGAAAATAATTAGGGAATTTATCATGTTAAGAACAAATTTAAAATAATTAATACACAAATATAGAATAAAAATAATATATTTATTTTTTCACAAGTTATTACATGATATGATCTTCTCCTATGGTGTGCTTTGTATGTGTTGAGGCAAAGTATGTCAATATAACATTTCTCTTGAGAGGCGTGTGATTCATGGAATGTTTGATCCTTCTTGGAAATCTGAGTTTGGGAATGTAACGCTCCTATCTTTGGTTTACAGTGTTTTTTTTTTCAAAAAAAAAATTCTTAAATAGATTACATTTCCAGTAATAAACAATGTCCAAATTTTATTTCCACTCTCTCCTATTGGAGAGCAATAGAGCAAAAAGCTTTCTGTTGGAAAGAATTGAAAGCCAACGGATAAATAGAAACCATCCAATATGTTATAAAGGCAATGAACCAAAAATTTTAAAACGTTACAATATTTACAATATAAATAAAAGCTCATTGAAGTTCTTGCTAACTAACTTTAATGTAATAATGTAAAACATTAGCTTAGAAACTTAACATATGGTAACGTAATGACACTAGAAATAGAAATAAATAATAATAATAATAATAAAATGACTTTGAAGTAATTAAACACTAATAAAAACACAACAATAATTAAATAATAATAGAAACACTTTCAATTGGCGGATGACAGGCTTATTTTCTGCCCAGCAAAGAAGAAGATGGTGTTGAATTATTGGAGACGTCTTGACTGTTTTTCTCTGCTGTCAAGTCTCACTGTTAATTATGAAAAATGAGCTTTGATACCTTTCAATTGTGCCAGGAGATGGTAGAACTCCTCAAATGTAAACACCAAAAATTGCCGATAGTGTATCTTGGAATCTGCTTGGGTGCTAGCCCAAAGAGGATTTCTACATGGCAGCCTATGATTGAGAAGATTGAGAAGAGATTGGCGATGTGGTAGTCAAGGACCCTATCTAGAGTAGGGAGAGTGACACTGATAAAAGCTGTTCTAAATAACTTGCCTATGTATTATCTTAGTATCTTCAAGACACCAAAACGAATAGCAAGGAAAATTATATAGATTCAACAAAACTTTCTCTGGACTAGTGATGAGACAAAAATGGGTATTCTCCTAGTACCATGGGATTTGATACCAAAACCAAAGAAGTATGGTGGGCTTGGAGTGGGGAATGTGTTCATAAAAAATGCACCACTTCTGTTTAAACGGTGGTGGAGGCTCTCGGATAGAAGTGCCGCTTTGGAAGAAGGTGATTTGATTCGATCAAACCACTATAGGCAAGGTGGGATTGTTGATGTAACTCTAGTGAACACAAGAACAGATAGCTTATGGGGACATATTTTGAGCACTTCTGGTTGCTGCTCTGAATTTCTTGAGGTGATTTCAGATGGCATTTGGAGGAGAATTGGTGATGGCAAATCGGTTTTGTTCTCGGAACATAGATGGGTGGGAGACATGACACCGAAGGACTCTTATCCAAGCCTATATTCTATTTCAAACCAGAAGAAATGTTGCATTCAAGATACGCGGTTCTGGGTTGGACAAAAGTGGAATTAGGCTTTTAGTTGAAGAAGTGAACTGAGGCAGTGGGAATGGGAATCGCTATAGAATCTTCAGATCTCTCTTCCTCAAAATCCTTTAAAGGATGGAGAGGAAGACTTAATTGTTTGGAAATTTGACAGCGCTGGTGTCCTTTCTGTTAAATCCTTTGTGATGCAAGTGTATAGCTTACTCAATGGAGGCAACAGGGTGACTTCGATTGTCAGCAAGGCATGGCAAGGAGTAGTTCCTCCTCATGCAGAGATTCTAGTTTGGTTTGCATTGCCGGAGAAACTAAATAACAAAGAAAGTTATGCAAGATTGGAATGCTACAACCGGTGGAAGTTATATGCCCTCTCTGTCAGCATGCAGTAGAATCGGTGGATCATCTCTTTTGCTCTTGTGATATATCTTGGAGAACTTGGGCTAAATGTCTGTCATGGTGGTAAATCTCTTGGTGCTGTCCATCAAAGGGTATGTTTGATTTAATTTTTGGGAGAATTAATTTTAGAAAAATTATTTTAAAAAATAATAAATTTTGTTTGGTTTGAATATATCAAAAATAAGTTTAACAGAATATTTTTGTTTGAATAAGATAAAATAAAATTACTATTAATTATTGATGTGAGAGTAATAGTAAGATTCCTTCTCAAAAGACTTTTTTCTATAATGAAAAGTAATTTCAAAGATTTTTTTTTCGAAAAGCCTTCTGAAGTTCTAAAAGTGAATTTAAAAAAAGGTTTTTACACATCCAAAAAAAGGCCTTTTATCCCCCACAAAAGTATAACCAAATAGGCTAAAATCCATTGGCTTTTTTTTCAATCCTGGAATGGATTGGCTATGTTTGGAACAGAGAAAAAGCTATGGTTGATCCTCTTCTGGGTAGTGATATGGAGTATTTGGAATATAAGAAATCAAATTGTGTTATCATAAGGCAAAGTTGTATGGAAGTTGGCAATGAGGCAGATCAAGTTGAGTGAGGCTTCTGGATAAAAGTATGGCTAGAGAATAAAAAACCTCTAAGGATCAAAACTTGAGGCAAACCCATCAGCACTTAGAAAATGAAGGTTTCTATTGAAGGCACCTCAAGGAAGCTTACAATGGACTCTGATATCTAAATAACTGCAGAATATCTATCAGAAGCAGTCAGGAATTGTTGCAATATCTAAAGTTGATGAAGATAGTAGATCTTATAAGGACTAGTATGCTAGTAAAGGGGGTGGATCTTGTGCAGTTTTTTTAATAAAAGTTTTCTGCTTTGTGGAGTAGAGTTTATACAAGTTTTAGTACAAGGAGCCAACATATGTATCAAGGGATTGTGTGGCTTTTGTCATTTATAGTGACTAAATCTTACTACTATTGTAGTGGCAGGGGTTATATTGCCTGTAGTGTGGCAGTTGATTTGGTGGGGGAGTGTCTTATTTCTGTGTTGGTTGAAACTTTTGTATTTTGGCTCCTTTTCCTCTGGGTTGGTTTAAGCGCTTCCTATGAATCAAAAAAATAAAAAATAAAAACACAACAATCCCCCACATACTTCAAAGTTAATATTATAGTAAACAGTTTCCAAGAGCGTGAAACTTCAGTGCATAAATACTAATATCTTTTGGACTATGAACTATTACATAGAATAAATGAGATGTGAATCATAGGAATACCAATGACTATGGACCTTCATTCCAAATGTGACTCAGTGATCTCATTACTCATACTATCTTCTCATGCAAAGTTCTTCAATGTGGTATGATGCATTTTGGCCTTGCATTGTTACCGAGATTTCGTGAGTGGCTGTAAAGAGTTTGCCCAGGCTCTTATAGAGGCGGCCTCACCTCCAACACTTACATTGGTGAATCTATCAAGTGTACACTATAGTCTACACCACTTTTTCATGAGATATAGATTCATTAAGAGCATAAACTCACCCTCTATTTAAGTTGTAATCATGCACTATCCTGCACAGACACCATAGCGATGGACTATAATATTGGATAGTGTCTAATAATTGGCAACTGATTTGTTTTCATATTGACATAGACTATGAGAAGTTCCCAAATTTAGGTTGGGTTATCATCACTCTCAATTTATCCTCCTCAATGTATTCCTTACTAAGTTTTGCTTAGTGGCTTTGTTAGAGAATCCACCAAATTCATCTCTGGCCTCACATAATTTAAAGGAATAACTCCATTATTAAGCAATTGCTTCATAGAATTATAATGTGTACATATATCTACTAAGAGATATATTAGCCATTGAACCGCAAATCCTACCAAGAGTAATAAACTTGATCTCCACAATAGATCTGGTTAAACAGGTCTACTTGGATAATTTCTAAATGATTACATTACCACCAAAAGTAAATATAAATTCAATTGTTTTTACATGTCTGCTTGGATGACTTTCAAGCAACCAACACCATTGCAAAAAATGAATAAAAGATCTCATTAGCATCAGAGTACCCTTTAGGTATACATGGACATCCCCCACAACGTAGACTGATCTATAGTACACACAAATCAAGTTTTAAATTCACAGTGTTTCTTCAATAGTTGCAACTTTTAGAGTTGCCTATATACACAATTTTCTCTTTATCCCCAACAATTTTGTAGGAGGTAAAAACACTTCTATTTTCATAGATATGTCTGGTAGCTCTTTAGTCTACCATCCAAATTTTTTTCTCCATCACAAAATTAATTTCAGAAACAACTGCCACCAAAATAATTTCATTCCTATGTCTATATTGAATAGCATGATACTTAAATTTTTCAAAGATTGAAAACTTACCTGTTATGTATAATTCTTGTACTTCGTTCGATATAATGTCCCTCTCTGACTTCGACCTTTCCTTCAGGCATAGCTAGCCCGCTAATCCAACATCCTATGTGCCTCTTCTTTATAATGCAACAAAAGCCTGAACACACTCCTCCATCATCCTACAAAAATAACACATCACGCTGGACACAACTTGGATCTCAATAGATACCAGTGATTTCAGCCTTTCAAAAAGGTCATGGCCATAACGTATATTTACTTGTCTCGTTAAAATATAGTGTATCAAGGACTTTTATGAGCTATTTCTTTCTCTTCACAAACGATTGACTAAATGAAATGATTTCTCCATCCTACTCCTGCTACCAAGTTGACAATCTACTTATCGTAAATCGCAAAAGTAAAATATTTCCATATTGCAAAAGACAAACAACATTTTTTATTTAGTATATAATATAATTTCAATTTACTTGATATAACCCATAGCCACAAATCACTATCAAAAGCTACACCATCCAAAATGAAAAATAAGATAATATTAAATAGTAACCACATGAGTTCAGCATTTATTAAAACCCAAAAAGCTTATTTCGATATATCATTGACCCTTGACTGAAAAAATAGCCTTACCCCACATATCATAATTGAAAGAGTTACTAGTAAAGATTCATCAAAGACACGAAGCTCTTCTTCTACAGAATGAAAATTTAGTGGCAATACATATGAAAATATTATAAGGAAATAAAATTAAATCCAAATAAAAACAATGAAAGATAAGAACACAAATTAATTGAAAAAATCATTATATATTACAGTAAAATATAAATTGTTTTTGGAAGTTTTCAAATAGACAAAATACTCATTTGGTCCCTGAAGAAAATTTCAGAGATAAATTAATCTTTTAAAATTCATATATTCACAGGTAGTCTTTCACCATTCAAAAAGGGGATATATTAGTCCTTCCGTATAGAAATTTTAAGAATTTTTTAATTATACGAATTTATACAAAGAGACTAATATATCCCCTTTTGAATGATAAGAGACTACATATAGATTTTCAAATCTTGAAAAGTTAATTTATTCTCCGAAATTTTGTCAGGAATCAAAATGAGTATTTTATCTTTCAAATATAGCACAATATGATAAATTAATAGTTTTAGTAAAACTATACTTTAGTTCCTGAAAAAATTTGTGTTTTAAAACTTTATTCCTCGAAAGATCGGTTATATACTCTTGAGATCCCAAAGATTTGATATTATAACACTTCAGTTCACTGTTACTATTTTTCGTTGAACTGAAATATTATAATGCCAAATCTTTGGAAGATTCTAATATATGTAATTAATTTTTTGAGAACTGAAATGTTATAACGCGAAATTTTTTGGGGACTCAAATTATATACAGTTGATCTTTCAAGGATTAATGTGTTAAAGCACAAATATTTTAAGGACCAAAATATAGGTTTACTCTAATAGTTTTGAGTCTTTTGATTATTTTGTGCCGTTGAAGGCTAATTTTAGCCAAAAGATACTCTTAGCTGCCAAAGCACAACCTTGACAATATGAAGAGTCAATTTTGAAGCTTTATAAAATCGAGCTAATATGCGAAGAACACCGTAACATGGGAGTGTTGAAACCCCCAAAGTATACTTGGTTTCAAATTTCAACTGAAGCATATATCACTTCTAAAATAGCCCGCGAGTAGCATGAACATATAAAAGTATCTCTTTTTCTATTTTTAATTTTTTTAATTTTTAATTTTTTATGTTTTATTTAAATCACAATATTTAGATTTTTCAGTATTTTGAGAAAACATAATACTCTTAAAATTGTTGAAAAAAATTAAAAATAACATAAATAATATTAGAATAGAAATAAAAATTATCTCTAAAAAACAAAATTAATTGATAACAAAAAATACTCAAATTAAATAATTAAATAATTAAAATAAATAAATAACTCAATAAAATAAAATACTTATCAATATGGCTGAGACGAATTAGGCACTGAGTTTAAGATATTTTGTCACCACAAGTAAATTACTTAGTATAGATGGTATTCATAGCTAACACTTCAAAGAATATAATAGCCATTTCTCAGTAATTCAAATAATGAAACTATAAGAACAACTTATATGGATTGCCCAAGATAGCTAAAATTAGATAAAAATAATAACTTTATCATTGTTCGTTTGATAAAGAGGCACATATTTATACAGCAATAGAGCAAAAAATTGTCCGTTAGAATGAATTGAAAATCAACGGATAAATAGAAACATACACTATGTTATAAAGGCAATGAATCAAGAATTTTAAAACGTTAAAATATTTACAATATTAATAAAAGCTCATTGAAGTTCTTGCTGACTGACTTTAATTGTAATAACGTAAAACAATACTAGTAACGTAATGACACTAGAAATTGAATTAAATAATAATAATAATAAACTTTGAAATAATTAAATAGTAATAAAACAGAAAATAAAAAATAAATAATTTCAATTGCAATTACATTTAAATGCTAAAATTGTAAATACTCTTTTTTGAAATTATGAATTTCTATTTATTTAACGAGTTTTATATTTTGAGTTCATTTTTAATTTTTTAAGCATAAACGCACTACTTTTTATTTCTGCATTAATAATTAAACTTATGTTTTTTTTGTGATATTTTTAAACTTATGTATTTTCTCTCTTCATCGATTCTCTAAGGTATTATTATCTTTTTTTCCCCCTAAATTGTGTCATTTTGAAATGTTTGATGAAGACAAAATTAATGGCCAGAGATCGTGTAAGAGAATTTAATTTCTTACTTTAAGGACACGTTTCTATTAAAAGAAACTATATAACTCTTCTCTAAGACATATTTTTTTTCTATAACGAGAAGATAAAAGTGTATTTGCATATATTTTAATAAAATGCATAGATATTTTTCCTTTTATTTTAATAAATACATTTATAAGCATTTTCTTTTTTGCTTTTAAGGCACGATCATTCTGGAAGAGCAATTTGTAACCTTCCTTAATAATTTATACTTTATTCGACTTTCAGCCTATACATAACAATGATTCGTAGTAAAAAAAAAAAAAAAAAAAAAAAAACAATAGAATAACAAAGAATCCACGCAGCAATGTCTTCTTCTGTTAGAAGTGTTCTCTTGTTATGGCTGCTTGTGCTGCCATTAGGCATCAATGGAAAAACACATGTGAGGGTCCAAAATCGTTTAGATGGGAATTTGGACCTGAAACTTCACTGCAAATCCAAAGAAGATGACCTTGGAGAGCAACATCTCCGTTATGAACAAACCTATGAGTTTAGTTTTAAACCTCACTGGTTTAAGCAAACGCAATACTATTGTAGCTTTCGATGGCAAGGCGCCTGCTATTGGTTTGATATATACATAAAAGATAGGGATAGTACAATTTGCAAAGACTGCGATTGGATTGTAACGCAAATTGGACCATGTACAAATCGAGGTCGCGGGCAACCTTTGTGCTATAGCTGGAAGGATACTTGTTAGTCTTTTGTTTCTTTTTTGGCTCACAAATAAAAGTTGATGTCTGAAGGGAAAAAATAGAGATTTCAAAATTGCTGATACTCATGTTGTATAAAAATTTTAATTTTACAATAATAATTATAAGTAAATTGACTTTATCAAGTTTTATCCGAAACTTTTACTCTATTTATGTAAATATAATTTTTTTTTTCCTTAGAAAACTTCTTATCTTTTTGTTTTATCCTTTAAAGTATCATGATTTTTCCTTCCTGGCTCCCAAAATAGCTAATTCTCCCGGTTGGTCCCTTTTTTTGCCCTTCAGTTCATGTCAGCCTCAACATGGTAAGCTAACATTGAGCAAAGAAAATTGTAACCTATCAAATAAAGGGAGACCAAATGAGAAAATCGCAATATTTTTTGGGATCGAATAATGTAATAGTGCATGATGCGCTTGCTAATGTAGGTGTACCTGGTTGTTATTCGCATTCAGAAAATTGATGCGGGTAACAAATATGTAAATGAGGTAAGAAAGGAGCCTTTGCAAGGACATGTGGCTGAAGAAGCTAAAATGGAGGTAACTGATTCTCAAAGCCCAGGCACCTTGACGAGGTCCACGCGAAAACGGTTGGAGCCCAAATGGAGGAAGGATTACGTGAGTATTAAGCGCGAGAATGAACCAAAGGGAGAGCATGCTTGATGTGAGTCTCATTCTACTCCCTCTGAACTCCTCTTCTCTGCATTTTCTTATTCCCTTCTGAACTTTGACTTCTAAAGCTCCAACTCTCAGGTGATCTCATCTCTGCAACCAAGGACTTCACAATCCCCTGCAACCATTCCATCCTTCCATCTATTACATTGAGTTTGATTACTGAACGATGCTTAGATCATGTGGTTGATATATTTTTCTGTTTTTCTTTGTTGTAAATGTACTCCTTATATTTGAAGAAATACCAAATTGCTTCATTGGTTCTTTCATTGACTCAGTCATGGCAGAAAACACAAGGTTGAAAGAGACTCAAGCTGACGTCAAAGGACTGACAAAAGCCTTCAATGGTCACACTACGCAATTTCTAAAGGTGGATCAGGCTCTCGAAACAATGCAGCGGCTCCTTCAAGGACACAATGACCGCTTTCTAAAGCTGGAACAGACTTTGAATTCAATTCATACATTGTTACATCAGCATGGAGACTCCGCAAATTCATCCTCTAACCGCCATGATGGGTCGAACTCACACAAAGCAGATTACCAACCGCTTTCCTCAGTTCTTTTACATCCTCGAACAATGAAGGTTGATTTTCCAAAATTTTCTGGTGACGAAGCAATGCAATGGATCTACAAGGCAGACCGCTTCTTCAGAATCTATTCTATTCCCGAAGATCAAAAGGTGCCAATGGCTTCACTGCAATTTGAAAGAATGGCGCTTTCATGGTTTCAGCTGTAGGAAAAGTCTAATCAGATACCCGACTGGTTGTCCCTGGCCACTGCTCTTCAGGTTCAATTCGGTCCTTCTCAGTTTGACAATCCTAGATCTGATTTACTTAAGTTGATCCAAACTAGTTCTGTAACTGTGTATTATGATAATTTCACTGATTTGGCTAATAGAGCCTATGGGATGGATGACTCTTTGATGATGGATTGTATTGTTGGAGGTTTAATTCCTCAACTTAAGCAAGAAGTAATTGTTAGATCTCCACAGTCCCTGCTGCAAGCTGTTTCACTAGCTAAGCTATTTGAGGAAAAATTTATTCCACCTCCCCTTACAATTAGAAATTGCTCCCCATACTACCCACCAAAACCATCATTCCAACCCATATACCAAAACCCTCAAAACCAAGTCAAACCTATTACAAACACACCAACCTCAAATACCAACCAAACACCCCTGCTACCAACCCCACCTAGACCACATAACCTTCGAAAATTAACCCCTGCAGATATACAGTTTAGATAGGAGAAGGGCCTATGCTTTACTTGTGATGAGAAGTTCTCTGCTAATCACAAGTGTACCAACAAACATTACTTCTTAATACAACTGACAAGGAAATAGATCACACTGAGGTCGAGGAAGTCCAACAACCATCCGAGGAAGAACCACCACTAGTAGAGAATCATGATCATCACCATTCTCACCATGCTTTGAAGGGAGCCTCAGCAAGGGACACAATTCGATTCACAGAAGTCATTAATGGAATTGAAATATAGGTTTTACTAGATGGAGGAAGTTCTGACAATTTTATATAGCCACAACTTGCAAAGTTTTTAAGGTTGCAGGTTCACAAGGCACCACAGTTTAAGGTTGTAGTTGGAAATGGTGATCAATTGGGATGCGAAGGTCAAGTGAAACAAATTCTAGCCCACATTCAGGGTCACTATTTGGCATATTTGCTTCCAATCGCTGTAGCGGAACTTGTTCTTGGTACTCAATGGTTAGCCAAACTAGATACACACCTTGTTAACTACAACAAGCATTTCGTTACTTTTTACATGAATGGAAAATTAATTACATTACAAGGAGATTCAATTGGCCATCCTCTTCAGGCTCAATTTCATCACTTGAAGCATTTACAAGCTATTGATGCAATAGCAGAGTTGTATACACTGCAGATTAGTACTCTAAAGACTTCAGTTGAGCACCTTTTAGATTTGCCTTCTTCTGTGGAGCCTGAATTATCTATGTTGCTGCAACAATACAAAGAGGTGTTCACAAACCTCATGGGTTACCTCCAAGTCGTTCGCATGATCATAATATTCCATTATTACCAAATATAGCCTCGATGAAAGTACAACCATACCATTATCCTCACAGCCAAAAAGCTGAGATTAAAAGAATAATGGCTAAGATGCTAGCAGATGGGATAATCCAGCCGAGTTCTAGCCTTTTCTCCTCTCCAATATTGCTTGTAAAAAAAAAAAGATGGCACTTAGCACTTTTGTACTGATTACCGTGCATTAAATGTAGTAACAGTCAAAGACTCTTTTCTGATGTCTATGGTAGATGAGTTACTAGATGAATTGTTTGGCGCCAAGTACTTCTCACAATTGGATTTGAGGTCCGACTATCACCAAATATTGATGAAACCTAAAGATAGACACAAAAGTGCTTTTCGAACCTACCAAGGATTATACGAATGGCTTGTTATGCCATTTGGTTTGACAAATGCCCCGACATCATTCCAAGCACTTATGAATTCCGTATTCATTGCATTTCTGAGAAAATTTGTTCTGGTCTTCTTTGATGATATTTTAGTATATAGTCCGAGTTGGAATGCTCACATTGATCATTTGTCTCAAGTTTTGCACATGATGAAGCAACACACGCTATTTGCCAAGCTATCTAAATTCTCCTTTGGCTAGACTCAAGTAGAGTACCTTGGTCATGTGGTGACAAGGGAAGGAGTTAAGGTGGATGATTCCAAAATTATAGCCATCAAACAGTGGCCAGTACCAGCTTCGGTAAAACAACTCAGGGCTTTTCTTGGGTTGGCAAGCTATTACAGAAAGTTCATCAAGGATTTTACCTTAATTGCTGCACCCCTTATAGATTTATTAAGAAATGAAGCATTCTGATGGCCTGATCATGCAGAAACTGCCTTCTTAAAGCTTAAATCAGTTTTGACAAATGCAACTATTTTGGCTTTGCCAAACTTTGCAAAACCCTTTGTATAGGAGACAGATGCATCCTCGAGTGGTATTAGGGCTGTCCTCAGTCAAAACGACCACCCAATAGCATTCTTTTCCAAGAAGATTTCAGGCCGAATACAAAGCCAGTCAACCTATGCAAGAGAAATGCATGCAGTAATAGAGGCAGTAGCAAAATTTAGATATACATTATCTCCTTTGCCACAGATTTGTTATTAAAATAGATTACCAAAGTCTAAAGCAAATGCAAGAACAGGTGATTCAAACACCAGAGCAGCAGGCTTGGCTTCCAAAGTTACCGGGGTTTGACTTTACCATTGAGTATAAAAAGGGTAAAGAGAATCAAGCTGCGGATGCACTCTCACGATCATTCATGGCAATATCCAGCCCGCGTTTTGAATTTATACAGGAGTTAAGAAAAGAACTTCAACATTATGACCCTTTGGTGGAGTTTCCAGCAGCAACAGTTGATAACACAAGCCTAATACAACATGATGCGTTATGGTTTTGGAAAGGAAGGTTATTGATTCCAGCTCACTCTAATATCAAGAACATAGTACTCAAGGAATTTCATGACTCCTCAGGAGGTGGCCATGCAGGTTTTCAACAAATACTGGCCTGCATATTAGCCCAATTCTTTTGGAAGGGGATAAACAAAGAAGTTAAGGAATATGTGAGATCTTGTTCCATTTGCCAGCAGGCAAAATACATCACTCAACGACCAGTAGGACTATTACAACCTGTACCTATACTAGAACAAATTTGGCAAGATATAGCTATGGATTTTATCACAAGCTTACCCTCATCACACGAGTATTCAGTCATCATGGTGATTATTAATAGTCTATCGAAGTTTGCATACTTTATTCCCTTACCAGCAAATCACATAGCAAAGATGGTAGCTAATGCACTAGTACATAATGTCATCAAGATTCATGGAATACCGCAATCCATTGTCTCAAATAGGGAGAAGATATTCACCAGCAAATTCTGGCAGTACCTATTCAAGAACCAAGCACCACATTGGCCATGAGCTCCTCTTACCACCCGCAAACAGATGGCCAGTTTGAAGTTCTAAATTGATGTTTGGAAATGTACCTTCGTTGCTTTACTTAGCAGAATTCTAAAGATTGGTGCAGGTTGCTGCCATGGGCTGCTTATTGGTATAATACCACCGTCCATTTAGCTATAGGCATGACACCCTACCGAGTAGTATTTGGTCGTGATCCCCCCAAAATTCTTAAGTATGAACCAGCAGCAAATGATGACACAAGCGTTTGACAATAACTAGAGGAACGCGACAACACTATAGCTCAACTCAAGCATAATTTGGCCCAGGCACAGCAAAGGATGAAAGAGTATATAGATGGAAAAAGAAAAGATGTCCAATTTTCTGTGGGGGAATATGTTTTTGTAAAGCTTCAGCCTTATAGGCAAAGCTCAGTAGCTTTAAGAAGAAACCAGAAATTAAGCATAAAGTATTTTGGCCCATTCAAGATAATTGAGCGAATTGGTCAGGTGGCATACAAGTTATAGCTACCTACCATCGCCCATATTCATCCTATATTTCATGTTTCACTACTAAAGAAGTGCATTGGTGAACCACAGCAGCAGGTGATACCAGAGGCATTACTTGATGACACCCAGGAACAGTTATCTACACCACTTGACCTTGAGGACAAGGTCAGTTTCATGGGAGGGAGTCAAGATGCAGGTAACAAATATGTAAATGAGGTAAGAAAGGAGCCTTTGCAAGGACATGTGGCTAAAGAAGCTAAAGTGGAGGTAACTAATTCTCAAAGCACAGGCACCTTGAGGAGGTCCACACGAAAACAGTTGGAGCCCAAATGGAGGAAGGATTACATGAGTATTAAGCATGGGAATGAACCAAAGGGAGGGCATGCTTGATGTGAGTCTCATTATACTCCCTCTGAACTCCTCTTCTCTGCATTTTCTTATTCCCCTCTGAACTTTGACTTCTAAAACTCTAATTCTCAGGTGATCTCACCTCTGCAACCAAGGACTTCATAATCCCTTGCAACCATTCCATCCTTCCATCTATTCCATTGAATTTGATTACTGAACGGTGCTTAGATTATGTGGTTGATATATTTTTTTGTTTTGCTTTGTTGTAAATGCACTCCTTATATTTGAAGAAATACCAAATTGCTTCAAAAATGTGATTAAAAGATATAAGAATGTGGCTGAATGAACATATGAATATGGTTAAATGAACTTGTGAATGTGCTAAACAACCCCTTATTTATCTTCTTCCTCCCCCTCCATGACTACGTACACCATCATCTCACTGTCGCTAGCATGGAGCATGAACACACGAACACTCCAATACCATTGCAATTACCTTGCAACTCACCATAACTCAACACACGCATAACCCATTTCTTCCATTCAAACCATGTAAAAAACAAGGGAGGCCAAACATGTTCAGAGCCATCACAGTGCTATTAAAACTGAGGAATCTACATACACAACCCTAACCAAAAATCTCCATCAAAGCTTAGAGCAGAATCAAAAATTAAAAATGAAAGTTCAAAACAATATGGCCCTTTGCTATTGTCTTCGAACCATAATAGTAAGCACTGAGCTCTACTCCATCATGATGTAACACCACATTGTCGCCATCAACCACCAGCCACCATAGCCTCATCCTGGTGCCATCAGCCTCGTCCAATTGTCACTTTGCCTCTATTGCATAGTTGGCATCATAGCCACCATTCTCGCCACCACAAACCAATGCACACACCGCCACCATACTCTACATCTATGACATAACCATCATGCACTGACACACTTGACCTTGCCTCGTGCTGCCGATCCTTGGCATTCTACACAAGCTATTGCGTGAATGGAGTCAATGGAGAAAGGTCTTCCATCGTGTCTTGAACCAAAATCTCGGTTCGATTTTGCCGGACGCATTGGTTATAGATCTCCTAAAAGAAAGTCGGTTTAGCCAATTTTTGAGGGGTGACGGTGCGGTGGCGAAACTTGGAGAATTGTGGTGAATCTCATCGAGGGGTTGTCATTGTTGGGGGAAGGATGGAGTTAGAGGTATTGAAAGTGGTGGTGGTGGTTGTTGTTGTTTGAGTGTGTCTGAAGTATTAGAAGGAACAGAAGGATGTGGAGAAAAGGAAAGAGGGGTCGATGAAAGAGTGGAGCAGCGGAGGGAGAGGAAGAAGATAAGGAGAGGTCGTTTAGCCACATTCTCAAATTCATTTAACCACATTTTGACATTCACTTAGCGACATATTTTAAATGCGGCTAAAAGCAGATACACAGTGCCCTAATAAGCGCATCATACACCATATTTTATGAGATGCATATTAGATAGCCCTTGGATACCAGCAACATTCAAAAACATGTCTATTTCAAAATTACTTTCTTCAATTGGTCAAAGGAGGATTTTCGTGTCTTGTGTGAAACATACAAGTAAAGTGAATTTTGGCTTCAAAAGTGAAAGAAAGAGGCTTAAGGAAGGACATACACTATGAGCAAGGCAAAAATAAATAAATAAATAATATTCCTCTTTTTTTTATTAAAAAATATTCCTCTTGTTATGTACATGTATATACGTTAGATAGAAGGAAGAATAAATGACGGTAGTAGGCGTTGCATGGAGGCTAAGCAAAATTGAAAAAATATATATATACTCACTTTTATTTTCTCAGAAAATTAAAAAGATAAAAAAGTGTAAACTTGTCATGTACATATAAATAACAATGTCATTTTCTTGCATGGTAGCAGAAATAGCATTTTATATAGAGCTAGCAGCAGCAAATTGTCAATGAGTGAATTAAAATATACAAAGATAAATTACTTATAATATTTATTGAAAACAAAAAATTTATTTTACTAAAATATAAAATATCAGTTATAATTACATTTAAATATGAAAAATTAAGTCCATGTTATTGAAATTCTGAATTTTTATTTCAATAAAAAGATATGTTATTATATTTACGTTTTTTTTGTTTTTTAAACATAAATTTTATTTCTGTATTAATTATTAAACTTAATTGTTCTATCTTTTCATTGAAACTCTAATGTATTATTGTCTTTTTTTCTTTCATTAAATTGTGTCATTGTAAAACGTTTGGTCAAAACAAAACTAATTGTTTAAGATTGGTGTAAGAAAATTTCAGCAAGTATTGTTTAATTTCTAACTTTCAATACATGTCTGCATTAAAAAAAAAAATGATTCTAGTTACATTAATCTACAAGTCGTAATAGTTTAGACATAATTTTAAATAAGTTCCTATATTTTAAAGTTTTTAATTGAGTCGCTATACTTCAAAAAATTTGTAATTAAGTCCCCACTATTAGTCGACTATCCAATCTCCATTATACTATGCAGACGTGGCCATTAATATTATTGACATGTTAAACATTTTAGTGAATTAGACAATTTGCATAGCTATCCCCCAAATGAAACCCTAACCCTCAAATTTCATAAATACCACTGCAAACTTGAGCTAGAGTTCATTCCAACTTTACAATTTCAACTAATCCTGTTAGGGATATTAAATGATAGGCACATGATTCACATGTGCTGGTAGTTGTAGTTTGTTATTCTATTGATAGAATCAGTTACAGTTAGTTACTCAATCTGAGCTCATAGCTTCTATTTATGTATCATGTGTCTCAAGCATATTTCGTAATGAGGATCACTTCATATTCTCGATTCTATTATCTCATCTTCCTCTAAGTCTTTTTCTCTCTAAAGCCTGGCTTGATACCTTACATGGTATATGAGCCATCATACTCATCAATGGTGTCTTAGGGTTCATCATAGACCTTTCAAACTCTCTTACAAGGCAATTCTTAAGCACTAGTTCAAACCTTCCCTAGTCCGGTGGCGATAAACCTCGATGAAGAAAATTACTTGCCATGAAAGCAGCAAGTTGAGGCAACAATCGAAGGCTATGATCTACTGAATCAAATCACAGGAAAGGGAATTTCGAAGAAATTTGCAAATCAAGATGATCAAGAAAGTGATGTAATCAATTCTGAGTATCAACATTAGAAGAAGCAAGATGCACTATTGAAATCGTGTTTGCTATCATCAACGAGTAAGCCTTTTATTGCAAGAATGGTTGGTTGTGAATTTTGCCACCAGATTTGGAATAGGTTAGAAACATTTTTTGCTTCACAAATTAAAGCCAAAATTAGGAAATTGAAGAACAAATTGAGTAATACAAAGAAACAGGGATGAGTTAGTGATTACTTGCTACAAATCAAAAGTTCAATTGATGCATTAATCTCATTAGGAGCTTCTATTAGTGATTTTGATCACATTGAAGCAATATTGCATGGTTTAACAGAAGAAGATGGTCCTTTTATTACTATAGTTATTTCAAGATTAGATCCAATTTCAATTGGAGAATTAGAGGCTCTACTCATAGCATAGGAAGAAATGATCAAAAGATTTAGGAAGGATGATAACTTAATATGCTAATGTGGCTCAAGGTCCTTGGCAACAGAGGCACTAGCAATGAAGTGGTTCGAATTAGTATGCTCGATCATCATCTAGCCCAAGATCTCATGGTTTTTGTGGAAAATGTGGCAAATTTGGTAAAGGTGGTAGATTGTCCTCTAATTGTCTAACCTATCAAGTGTGTGCAAGGTTAGGCACAGTGGCTTGAACTGTTGACATTGATTTGATTCTCAATACAGATTTAGCACCTGCTAATTTAGAAGTTGGAAGATATGATAATAGCACTCAAGGCCACGAGCTAATCTTTCCATGAGCAATGCACTTGTTACTCCATCTACCATTCATGATCTGAATTGGTTCCCTGACTCTGGAGTAACTCACCACATGACATCAGATCCTCTTAATCTCATGGATAGAGTTGACTATGCATGATCAAATAAAGTCTTTATAGGTAATGGTTTAGTTTTACATATCAATCATGTTGGAAAATCTCTTTTTACGTCAGATCTGAGTAATCTTTCATTGTTGCTTAATAGACTTTTCCATATGCCTACCATTACTAAGAATCTCTTAAGTGTCTCCCAATTTGCTAAGGACAATAGAGTTTTCTTTGAATTTCACTTTGATTTTTGCTGTGTTAAATAGCAGGGTATTGAGGAGATCATTCTCCGAGCATTGTTGATAATGGTTTGTACAAATTTCCCAGCTCAAGGTTCAAACCACTTGTTGCTCTTTCTCCCTCAGCTTTTCTATCCTTTACAAAAGGAGATGCAAACTTTCATCTATGGCACAACTGGCTTGGCCATCCCTTACCAACTGTAGTGTTAAGGGTGCTCAAGTCTTATAATCTACCTTTTAGCATTGATAAGTCATCGTGTCCTTCATGTTGTTTAGGCAAATTTCACCAATTTCCCTTTTCAGATTCAATTTATGTTTATAATAAACCATTAGAACTTGTGTATACTGATATTTGAGGTCCCTTTCCAATCCTTTCAATAAATGGTGCTCGTTACTATATTCATTTCATTGATGCTTTTTCTAAGCATACATGGATATATCTTATTAACTCCAAGCCTTAAGATCTATATTCTTACATTTCCAACAAATGGTTGAATTGCAACTTGATACTAAAATTAAGTCTTTACAAAGTGATAATCCCTTGTAATATGTTAGCTTGTCTGAGCATTTGCAGGCCTGTGGCATTGTGCATCACTTTTCTTACCCTAATACACATTAGTAGAATGGCTCTATAGAGAGGAAACACAGACATATAGTTGAAATGGGGCTTACTATGATGGCTGCAGCCTTATTCCCTATGACGTTTTGCAGGGAAGCCTTTCTTACTTCTTTAGCTTATCAATTCCTTGCCTATACCCTTGTTTGTCTCACCTACCGAGAAGCTATTTCAAAAAAAGCCATCTTATGATAGCTTTAGAGTATTTGGTTGTTCTTGTTTCCCATTTACAAGACTCTTCAACAAGCACAAACTGGACTTTAGGTCTATACCCTGTGTGTTTCTGGGGTATGGTACTCAACACAAAGGTTATAAATGCCTCACAACTTCTACAAAGATTTCATATCCATGTGAGTCAAAGTTTCCTTTTTAAGGCCCTAATTCTCCTTTCTTCCTAGCTTTCGCTTCTATTCCTCCATCTATTTCTAGGGTCATCACTATCCATGTGCTAGCCAAACCTCATTTCTCTACTATATTTGTTCCCTCTCTATCTCTCTCACCAGCTATTGCCTCACCATTTTATTTGGTCTCAACATCACCTACTGCACCTTCTAGACCTCCAAACTTGATACTTATTTCTGCTATTGAAATTAAGTTACCTCATATTCCATAAACTCCAGTAAACTTTACTGTCCCACCACCACTTACCAATGCCCACAACATGACTACTAGAGCTAAAGATGGCATCTATAAACCTAAGGTCTATCAAGCTAGGCTTAAACCTTCTTCAGTTGCACAAGCATTGAAAATTACACACTAGAAGCAAGCTGTGGATGATTAGTACACTGCACCTATGAGGAATAACGCTTGACAGCTTGTGAAATTATCCATTAGCAGAGTTCCAATTAGAAGTAAATGGGCTTCTAGGTAAAGTACAACTCAAATGATTCTTTTCGAAAGTATGAGGCTAGATTAGTGGCTTAAGAGTTCAATCAAAGACCTGAGTTTGATTTCACCGAAAGTTTAATCCTATACTGAAACCTATTTCTATTAGAGTAATTTTATCTCTTATAGTGGCTAAATCTTGGCTTGTTAGGTAACTGGATATTAATAATGCATTTTTAAATAGGGATTTGCAAGAAAATGTGTATACGACTCAACCTAAAGGCTATGAGGTTGGTGATGGATCATTGGTTTGAAAATTGACCAAGGCCCTTTATGGACTCAAACCGGCTCCTAGAGCTTGGTATCAGAAGCTATCTAATGCTCTCATTCAACTTAGGTTTCAGTCCACCAAATTGGATGTCTCACTCTTCACCAGGATAACTCCTGAATCCACTACCTACATGCTGATCTGTGTAGATGACATCATTGTGAAAGGTAGCTCTGTAGAATATATCTTTCAGTTGATTGCTAAGCTGAATCAAACTTTTGCCCTGAAGGATATTGGTGACTTACACTACTTTCTTGGCATTGAGGTTAAGCAAGCCTCAAAAGGTGGTTTGTTGCTCTATCAATCAAAGTATATCCAGGATTTATCAAGAAAGGCTAATATGCAAGGTTTTAATGGATGTTCCACTCCCATTCCTTCCTCTTTTAAGCTATCCACCATTAATGGGGGTAGCCTTTGAAGACCCAAGCTTGTACATATTAGTTGTTAGGAGCCTATAATATGTTACTATGACTAGACCTGAATTAGCATATTGTGTAAATCGTGTCTACTAGTTTATGCAAAATCCTCTTAAGGATCATTGAAAGTGGTTTAAAGGATCCTTAGGTACCTTAGTAGTATGGCTTCTTATGAATTGCATACTCAAAGGTTTGCTGATCTAAGACTCACTAGTTATAGTGATTCAAATTGGGGTAGTAATGCTAATGACAAAAAATCAACTAGTGGAATTTGTGCTTATCTAGGCCTAAACTTAATTTCATGGTTCACTAAGAAATAGCATGCAGTTTCTAGGTCTAGCACTGAGGCTGAATACCGTAGCCTTGCATCTTTAGTTGCTGATTTGTTTTGGGGTTAGAAATCTACTAGATGAGCTTCATGTCCTTCTTCCCATCACCCCAATGTTCTACTATGATGATTTAAGTGCTATGTTACTTGCTACTAATCCGATTCTGCACTCAAAGTCAAAGCACTTTGTTTGCGATCATATTACCAAGGGGAATGTTCAAGTAAGTCACATTCCTGTTCATGCTCAAGTGGCTAATGTGCTTACCAAGCGAATTTTCTCTACTTCCTTTTGGGGTTATCGATCCAAACTTAGAATTTTAGATATACAATCCCTAAGTTTGAGGGGGCATGTAAGGGATATTAGATGATAGGCACGTGATTCACATGTGCTGATAGTTATAGTTTGTTATTCCGTTGATAGAATCTATTACAGTTAGTTACTTACTCTGAGCTCATAGCTTTTACATATGTATATATATGTATCTCAAGCATATTCAACAATGAGAATCACTTCACATTCCCTCTTCTATTCTTTCATTTTCCTATAACCATCTTTTTCTCTAAAGCTTAGCCTGATACCTCACAAAGCCTTCATTTTTTTCTATCACAATTTAATCATTTGCTTTGGTGGAAGTATATATCCATGTTCTACCACAAGTATTTATTTTTGATTAAATTCTCACAAGCGTAGAAAACTTCCTCTGCACCAACGATTTTTTTTTTTTGGATGGATCACTCAGCATTATGCTTCAAAAAAAATTATTCTTGAAAAAGTCCTAGCTGCACTATTAACCAATACATATCTAGTTTTTTTCACACTATATAGTTTACTGATTAATTCCCAAGAAAACCAAGGCACAACACAATCTAATAATATAGCAATATCACACTTCCAAGGACACCAAAATTTTGTTCTCCAGCATATATTATCCATCCTTTATATTCAAATTAACCATCAATGACAATAGAATTGAATAGATTTAGCTTTTTCATTTAAACACATCAAAAATCATAATCTATTGCCAGACACTAGTCCTCAAACATGGCTACTATCACATACAAATAGAAGCTCCTGGTCCATTCAATTCATGTGATTGTTTTCTAGTGACAAGTATAATGCCTGTAAGATGAATCAGCACTTAAAGGGAGAGATGGGATAGACGTGGGTGAGAGAAAGATTTTACCCAAATTTATTAAACCCTAATTTTACCCACATGATTTCATGGTTCTCAGGAGCATGTTCTTGCACATAGGAACACACGATCCAAAGCGCCTGGAAGTCGTCAACATGCTCGGACCTCATCTTTGGCACGGACTTGATGAAACGTAGTAGGAACACCATGCAAGAGAGTAAAGCCTCTAGGATTATGCGATCCTAGCGAGCTGGGCACTCCCATTGAGAAAATAGAGCACTTAGCTAGCCCATTTTAGAAAGAAGCCTTAAGGAAAACCCTCCCCCTTTTATTCAATATATATATATATATATATATATATATATATATATATATCTCCCTCTCTCTCTCTCTCTCTCTCTCTCTCTAAAACACACACACACACACAGTCTCTATCATACTCAAACTCATTCTATCTCTTAAGCGGCAATCATTTCTATTTTTCTCACGCTGTTGCCGGTGGTCGCTCCACTTCTAGCCACCTCATTGCTACCGGCCTCGCTACCATCCACGTCTGTTTTCGCCTTTTCAATGGTCTTCATTGGTTGGGTGCTGTGTTGGGTGTCTTCGGTGGGTGGCTTTGTGGTTTGGTCTCTGGGTGCTACTGCAATGCTGTTTCTTTGTGCCTTTTTCTTTTGGGACCTCTATTTGGTGCATGTGTATGGGTTTTTAGTTGTTACAATTCATTATTTGATTTTTGTGTTGGTTTTGAAATTTTCTTAATATTAGTGTGATTATTTTGATTTTTTTCATTTTGATTGTATTTGTTCAAAAAAGGCAAATTTTGGATAGTGCTCTTGTGGCGAATAAGGTTATTTGGTGAATGAAAAAGAAAAAGTTAAAAGGAGTATTACTCAAACTAGACTTTCATAAGGTATATGACTCTGTGAGATGGGATTTTTTAGATAATGTGCTGCGTTTAATGGGTTTTGGTGTGATTTGGAGGAAATGGATTAAATGTTGCATTACAATGGCGTCAATGTCCATTCTTATCAACAAGTCTCCTTCAGTACCATTTAAGCATGAGAGGGGTTAGAGACAAGGTGATCTGCTATTAGCTTTTCTATTTGTGATGGTGGCTGAAGTGTTGAATTGCTTATTGAAGAAGGCTAAAGATTATGGCATAATCGAGGGAGTTAAGGTGGGAAGGAATGGTGTGGACATCTCACATTTACAATATGCTGATGATACAATTTTATTCAGCCCAGATGTGGAGGACAATATTCTGAATATTCGAAGAATCCTTTATTTTTTTTGCTGTTGCTTCTGGTTTAGTCATAAATTATAACAAAACAGCTCTCATTCCCCTTTGTTGTGATGAAGATTGGGCAAAGGATATGGCCGAATCCTTATGCTGTAATATGATGTCTCTACTAACTACTTATCTTGGTTTGCCACTTGGTGCAAACCCAAATAGGATATCCACTTGGAAGCCGGTGTTGGACAAGATTGAGAGAAAAATAGCAGTTTGGAAAGCAAAATTCTTATCGCGAGCTAGTAGGCTAACTCTCATCAAATCAATACTCAATAGCATGCCACTTTACTATATGGGATTGTTTAAAGTCTCAAAAGCAGTGGTGAAAAGAATAATACAAATTTAGAGGAGGTTTTTTTGGGTTGGTGATCAGAGCAAAAAAGGTATGCCTTTGTGGCTTGGGAAACTATTCAGAAGCCTAAACATTTGGGAGGTCTTGGGGTGGGTGACTTGGTCATTAAGAATGATGCCCTTCTATTTAAATGGTGGCGGCGTTTTCTTCAAGAAGATGAACCCCTATGGAAGAAGGTAATTTTGTCTAATCATTATCGAAGCTCTAACATTCATGAAATTAATGTGGGTGAAGGAGCCAAAACTTGTTTGTGGGGGCATATTATAGCTACCCTTGAGACGAGTTATGCGATATCTAAGGTGATTTCTAGAGGATTATGGAGGAAAGTAGGAAAAGGCCATGCCACTTTGTTTTGGGAATATTTCTGGATTGGTGATAAAGAACTTGAAGAAGCTTTCCCTCGACTGTGTAGCATCTCAAACCCAAACCTTTATCATAGATATGGGGTTTTGGGACAGTATTGTATGGAGATGGTCATTCTCTTGGAGACGGGATTTCCTTTCAATGGGAGGAACAGTTATTCGAAAGATTTATCATCACTATTGAGCAGATTTCTTTGAAACCAGATGTGGATGATATTTTTACATGGAGGTTTGAGTCTTCTGGTTCTTTTTCTTCTTAATCTTTTTGTTCTGTAGTAGAAGATTTTGTTGCTATAAATTCTGTTGGCTCATTCTCTGCTAGTCTAGCATGGAAAGGTTTGGCACCACCACATGCAGAGATCCTTGTGTGGTTTACTTTCCAAGGAAAGTTAAATACCAGAGAGAGACTGGCTATTTTAAATGTTATTCCTCCCGTGGTTACAATATGTCCATTTTGCTGTTTAGCGGTGGAGTCAATCTCTCATGTTCTTTTCGTATATGACTTTTCATGGAATGTATGGGCTGATGATTGCCTTTACTAGTGGGAGATGGCATGGTGTTGTCCAAAGGACCTTCTCGACTTTTTTTAGGCTTGGTGTGGCATACAATCAAATGGTTTGGAGAAAAAGATGTGGTCTTCTTTCTTCTATGTGATAGTTTGGACCCTATGGAATATAAGAAACAAGTTAGTGTTTGAGAATACTAGACCAAATTGGGAGTTGGGAAAGAGACAAATTAAGCTGAGATGGGGTTTTTGGCTCAAGGCTTGGATACCAAACAAAAATAGCATGGTGGAGGAGTTGCAATCCAATCCTTCAGCTTTGAGAAAGTGGAGATGGATTAATAAAGGTGTTTGAATATACACCTTGTCTCTACTGCAAATTAATTCTTGATTCACTATTGAAGTAGAGGTGGCTTAGCAAAGGGTCTTGCCAAATTCTAGTTGTTCTTGTGTGTTCCCATTGCTGTGATTCAAGTTTTTTTTTTATGCTGCATTTAGTTTGCCTTATTTCTATTTTTCCTGTCATGTTTTGTTTGGTCTGAGTTTTTTTCTTATTAATGATGATATATAGGTTTTTTTTAGTTTGCAGGTTGGGGTCTAGGTGTCATGTTTTGGTATATGGTTGTTTAGCTATTGCAGCCTGTTTGTTTTGATCCTTGCTGATATGGTTGTAGTGTGGACTTCTGCCTTGTTGCTCCCCTGCTATAGGGTTGAGTCTTTTGCCTATATTTATCAAAAAAAAAAAAAAGTGTGATTATTTTGATTCTCTATTTGAGAATTAAGGACATATATCTATTTTTGATAATTTTCTATTAGGTATTATTTGAGAGAAAAAAAATGTCATCAAGTAGAGGTGCTAATGAAGGTGATGATGATTTTGACGAATTTCTTCAAAGAGATGCCAATGAAGACGGAGGAGATTCTATCGAAGATGATGAATATAATAATCATGACCGTAATGATTTGCTTTATATGTCATTCTAGTTCTAGTAGTTGGGTTTTTGACTTGTTTTTAATGTTTTAATTTTAAGTGATATCGAAAACTTGTGGATTGTTGTGGTTTTTATGCTTTGAATTATGAATTATGACATATGAACTTGATGTAATCATGTGATTTTTAAATTTGAAGTTATGATTTGTGACTTCATTTACTTATTTGTGTTATTATAAATATATATATTACGATCCTATGTTTTATGATCATATATCCCTCTTCCGTTCCTACATAGGATCTCACTCCTGATAACCTTTCATGATTTGGATGATGACGACATGGATTTAGTTAATTACGTGACAAGCTGGCTGACTAAAATTTTTTAGTAATGTACATTAATGGCTATGTGTGTGCAATATAATAAAGAATAGCTGGTCAATTGACAATAAGGACCTAATTACAAAATTTTTAATGTATAAGAGCCCATTAAAAATTTTTAAAATATAAGAAATTATTTAAAAATACGTTAACATTATTGGACACAGATTGATTTATCAGTGATTCTCCTCTAAAAGGTATTCTTTTCCAAAACGGGAAAACAAAAAGTGTATTGACTTTTAATTTGTTTCAGTAAAATGCATTGTTATCTTTTACTTTTATTTTTATAAATATATTGTTATGCATTTATTTCTTGCTTTTAAGGCACGTTGACTTTGAAAGAGTTTGTAACCTCCCTTAATCCGAGTAGCAATGTCTCCTTTTGCCGGAAGTGTTCTCGTGCTATGGCTGCTTTTGTTGCCATTAGACATCACTTCAGTAGGGTTACACAGCGAACACATGGGAGGATCACAAATATTTTGGAAGACTTTCTGGACCTAACACTTCACTGCAAATCTGACGATGAAGATCTTGGGGTGCAGCATCTCAAGCCTGACGAGAGCTTTGAATTTCAATTTAGACCAATGTTTTTAACAACATACTCTTGTACCTTTCAATGGGAAGGCGCCTGCCATTGGTTTGATACATACTCACAAGAAAGGGATATATTAACTTGTGCAAATATTGCAATTGGAACATATTTAAAGCTGGGCCGTGTTGGCATGCACCTGGGGAGGAACCTTCTAGCTATCCGCGGAAGGAAGATACATGGGCTTGATATTTTATATAATATATGTTATACATGATCGAGAGCACAATGTTGTTCTTGTAATTTCTTATTGGAATCAATTTTAATGGAAATTGATGATGACTATACTGAAAAATCTTATTTGTACCTTTAAAAGCTAACTTCCGGCGAATAAAAATCATTTGTTGTTAGTCTTTTGTTTCTTTTTTGGCTCACAAAAAAAAGTTGACGTCTGAAGGAAAAAAAAAAATTGAGATTTCAAAATTGTTGATGCTCATATCGTATACAAATTTTAGGACAAATTACATTGAATTTTCCTAAGGTCTAGTGATATTAGACACGGCCCTATCGATTTGTAGAAATATACATTAATCTCCTCTAATATTTAGATGACATTATACTTGATACCATTATAATGTATGAAGTATAACATTAAATACCCTTATAAATAAGATATAAGTACCCCTTACAGGGTGTTAGTATAAGCATAACAAATTGAGAGGTATCATATATAATATTACTTAATCTCAGGAAAAGTCAATATAATTTATTCAAAATTTTAATTTTAAAATAATAATTATAAGAAATTTGATTTTATCAAGTTTTATCCGCAACTATTACTGCATTTATGTAAATATAAAGGAAAAAAATACTTTACCCTCCTAAATTATATGTATGTGTAATTTAATCCCCTAAATTTTAAAAGTATATAAATTGATTTCCTAACTTTTTTTGATTGTGTAAATTAACTCTTTTATTAATTTTTACATAAATTATTAACAAAATATCACATATTCAAAAAAACTTAAGATGTTAGGTAGCATATGTAGGAGAGTTTAAGGAATCAATTTGCATATGACCCAAAGTTCAAAGGGATATGGTACACTTGTTTTAGCTAGCATGCGCATTCGCGAATAGTTCACGAGGTCGATTTGTATATTTTTAAAATATAGGAGTTGGTATACATAATCTATAGTTCAAGAGATAAAATATAATTTTTCCAAATATAAATATTTTTTCTTAGGAAACTTCTTACTTTTTTGTTTTAACCTTTAAAGTATCATGATTTTTCCTTCTTGTCTCGCAAAATACGTAATTCTCCAGTTGGTCCCTCTTTTTGCCTTTCAGTTCATGTTAGCCGCTACATGGAAAGCCAACTTAACACTGAATGGAGAAAATGGTAACTTAATAAATGGAAACATTTTTTAAAAAGAGATACCAAATAAAAAAAATCGTAATATTTTTTGGGATCGGAAAACGTAATTTTTCATTTTTGGTTGGTTCAATGTATAAGATTGAAATAATATCAATTAAGAAATTGCGTTAATGGCAGTTTCCGATTATTGAAAACTAGTTATATAGAGTTTGTTAATTTGTTACAAGTTATTATTTAGGATTAATTAAGAGGTTGTAGTAATTAGTTACTTATCTCTCATTATATAAGTCATATTGTACATCTATTATACTTACCTTTTTTATTTTATCATACTAATTAAAACTTTCTCCTTTTATGTATTATTTTTTCTCTGATCAACTATGAAATTCAATATGGTATTAGAGCCTTACCACCTTGAAACCTTTTTCTTCTGCTGCTCGAGTTCTTAGAACTCTTTCTTCACTTTCTTGCATTTTCCTTTCACTTTCTCACATTTTTTCACTCCCCAAACATTGTTTTTGTCTCTTTCCATTCTAATCGTCTTTCTAGTCATTCTCACAACTCACAAATCTCCTAATTACTCACTCACCATTTTTTTTCCTGAAACTCGATTCATCATTCTTCCATCGTCAAATCTAGCTCTCTTATCATATTAAGCTTGTATTCTTTTAGATCTAGTTGTTCTCATCTCGGTTCACGTTTTTCGATGTGATTCAAGCTCGCGTTTTGGACCACCACCGCCGCAGCCTCATTTCTCATCGCCATCGCTCATCTTCCTCGTTTGTCAGATCGGTTGACTTTTATTCTTCAAGGATCTGACTCTTTCTTCACTTTCTTGCATTTTCCTTTCACTTTCTCACACTTTTTCACTCTCCAAACATTGTTTTTGTCTCTTTCCATTCTAATCTTCTTTCTAGTCATTCTCACAACTCACAAATCTCTTAATTACTCACTCACAATTTTTTTTTCCTGAAACTCGATTCATCATTCTTCCATCGTCAAATCTGGCTCTCTTATCAGATTAAGCTCGTGTTCTTTTAGATCTAGTTGTTCCCATCTCGGTTCACGTTTTCCGATGTGATTCAAGCTCGCATTTTGGACCACCACCGCCGCAGCCTCATTTCTCATCGCCATCGCTCGTCTTCCTCGTTTGTCAGATCGGTTGACTTTTATTCTTCAAGGATCTGACTCTTTCTTCACTTTCTTGCATTTTCCTTTCACTTTCTCACACTTTTTCACTCTCCAAACATTGTTTTTGTCTCTTTCCATTCTAATCTTCTTTCTAGTCATTCTCACAACTCACAAATCTCTTAATTACTCACTCACAATTTTTTTTTCCTGAAACTCGATTCATCATTCTTCCATCGTCAAATCTGGCTCTCTTATCAGATTAAGCTCGTGTTCTTTTAGATCTAGTTGTTCCCATCTCGGTTCACGTTTTCCGATGTGATTCAAGCTCGCATTTTGGACCACCACCGCCGCAGCCTCATTTCTCATTGCCATCGCTCGTCTTCCTTGTTTGTCAGATCGGTTGACTTTTATTCTTCAAGGATCTGACTTTTTCTTCACTTTCTTGCATTTTCCTTTCACTTTCTCACACTTTTTCACTCTCCAAACATTGTTTTTGTCTCTTTCCATTCTAATCTTCTTTCTAGTCATTCTCACTACTCACAAATCTCTTAATTACTCACTCACAATTTTTTTTTCCTGAAACTCGATTCATCATTCTTCCATCATCAAATCTGGCTCTCTTATCAGATTAAGCGCGTGTTCTTTTAGATCTAGTTGTTCCCATCTCGGTTCACGTTTTCCGATGTGATTCAAGCTCGCGTTTTGGACCACCACCGCCGCAGCCTCATTTCTCATCGCCACCACTCGTCTTCCTCGTTTGTCAGATCGGTTGACTTTTATTCTTCAAGGATCTGACTCTTTCTTCACTTTCTTGCATTTTCCTTTCACTTTCTCACACTTTTTCACTCTCCAAACATTGTTTTTGTCTCTTTCCATTCTAATCTTCTTTCTAGTCATTCTCACTACTCACAAATCTCTTAATTGCTCACTCACAATTTTTTTTTCCTGAAACTCGATTCATCATTCTTCCATCGTCAAATCTGGCTCTCTTATCAGATTAAGCTCGTGTTCTTTTAGATCTAGTTGTTCCCATCTCGGTTCACGTTTTCCGATGTGATTCAAGCTCGCATTTTGGACCACCACCGCCGCAGCCTCATTTCTCATCGCCATCGCTCGTCTTCCTCGTTTGTCCGATCGGTTGACTTTTATTCTTCAAGGATCTGACTCTTTCTTCACTTTCTTGCATTTTCCTTTCACTTTCTCACACTTTTTCATTCTCCAAACACTGTTTTTGTCTCTTTCCATTCTAATCTTCTTTCTAGTCATTCTCACAACTCACAAATCTCCTAATTACTCACTCACAAATTTTTGTTCCTGAAACTCGATTCATCATTCTTCCATCATCAAATCTAGCTCTCTTATCAGATTAAGCTTGTGTTCTTTTAGATCTAATTGTTCCCATCTCGGTTCACGTTTTTCGATGTGATTCAAGCTCGCGTTTTGGACCACCAGCGCCGCAGCCTCATTTCTCATCGCCATCGCTCATCTTCCTCGTTTGTCAGATCAGTTGACTTTTATTCTTCAAGGATCTGATCTCACTTCAGATTTGGTCCGACGTGGTTTTGATCTAGTTTGCCTTCAGCTCCGTTCGCGTTTCTAACGTCATTACTCCGAGCTTGTGGTGGTGCTCTGTCAGATCTCGTTTGTGTTCTTCGTTGGCTCGATGCTGATTCGTCTTCTTCGGCGTGGCTCAAATTCTCCGATCTGGTCGGTTTGTTTTTCTTGTGTGACTCGTGCTTGGTTCTCTGCTACTGGTTTTGTTTCGATCTTGCTGCAATACCTAGTCGAATCCTTGAGTGAGTCAGGTTCTATGTGCTCAAGGCTTTGTTTATCGAAGCTTGTTCATTGGTGATTCCTTTGTTTTTCATTTCATTTCTCAACATATTTAGTTTTGTTCAATTGGTAATTTTTTTTCGTTCAAGATTTGCGTTCGGTGATTGTGGTTGAAGATCCGGTGTGCTTTGGTGTTGGCTTTATTCAATTTTTCTTTTTTTCTTTTTTTTTTTTTTGCTATTGAATTTTCTGGTTCAAGATTTGGTCAAGATCTATTAATTTGCTCTGTGCACACCAAGTGTTCAATGGTTAGCTTATTCTTGTTTTTGGTAATGGATTGATCCTCCCTACTTCGAGTTTGGTTCATCTTGCCTTGAGATTTGAAGTATCAGTCATATGGAGATTCGTTCATCAATTGTTGTTTAGTTTTTTTTTTTTTTTTGTTAGTGATTGATTCGCTTCTGCCTTAGATGGTTAAGCTTAAGGATTGCTTCTATCTTTAGTGGTTAAACTCTGGTTTCAGCTTCTACTATGGGTGGTTAAGTATGTGTTAACTTCTACTCATGGTGGTTAAGTCTTGTTATTAATTGACTCTCTTGTTGTTTGCTTCTGCCAAGTGGTTAAGCTTGAGATTGGTTAGCTTCTGCTTAAGTGGTTAAGCTATTGCCTTTGGCATTTGATGATTGTTGTTTCCATGTTGGGATTTCTTGGTATTTGGAGGCCGTGGAGCCTATTGAGGAGCGACTTTTGACCGATGTGTACACTGGCAAGTTGACTCTTTACATTTAGATTCTTCATTGATTGGGATGCATGTCGTGGAGATGCCAAAAGTAGAGCTATGGACCTTGGTCATCATTAGTTTTTAGATTTCTATATTTTCTTTGTTTGCTGCTATGATTTACTTCATTGTATCTTTTTTCTCTCATTTCTTTGTTGTAATGCACTTTCATCCCAAGCTGAAGATGCTAAAGTACACATCCTCCATCTTGCAAGGGGTGTTAGAATATATAAAGTTTGTTAATTTGTTACAAGTTGTTAATTGGGATTAGTTAGGAGGTTATGGCAATTAGCTACTTGCCTCCCATTATATAAGTCATATTATAAATCTATTATACTCACCTTTTCTTATTTTATCATACTAATCAAAACTTTCTCCTTCTATATATTATTTTTTCTCTAATCAACCATGAAATTCAACAAAATTATTGTAAACTTCATTTGAAAGGCTAATGTAACTTGTTTTTGAAGAGTAACTGAGTATTTATTCTTAAATAAATTTAGACATTTATCGTGTTTTCTTGTTCTTATAGTATTATTAATTTTAGTAATTTTAAAATGTTTAATATAGATTATATTTTTTTATTTTTATATGACCACTAAATATTTTAAGTATTTATTATAGTTTAATATAATTATTTAGATACTAATATTAAATTACTTTTTAAAATTTTTATAATATAATAATTATCTACAAAGCATAGTAATAAGTATGTTAGATAAAAAATAATAAAAAAGTGAATAAATAATATACAACATACATAACCAAAACTTTTTCATCTTATGTGTTTATATAAGTTAATCTAGTAGTAAATAAATATATTATATTAGTATTTGCGACGTCAATCTCTCAATTTTATTATAGTTTTCATTCATTTTTAATCTTAAAAATTAAGGCAATATAATTTAAATTAGTTATATAGTTGATATATACTCTGTTTGAATAAAAAATTTATACTAACATTTAATGATATATGTTCACATAATTTGTTTCAACAATATATGAGATATTGAACTCATTAAATAAAATGATAAAATATTATTGGAATATAATACAATTTTTTTACATTGACATTGAGTATTAATTAAATTTTAAAATTATTATTAATAGTTATTTTATTTAACTCAAAATTTATTATGTGTAAAATTAATTTTCTTAACTTGTTTTTATTTCATATCATAGTTACAGAATATTAAAATAAAAAAGCATAAAAATACTAGTATACTTAAAAAAAGTTATGTGAAGTAAACGTATATTTAAGATTAAGAGAATCAATTTATTACAGAATTATATATTTTGCAGAGTCAATTTTGAAGCTTTGCAAAAATCAAATATATCTATATATAAAATCAAGCTAATATGGGAAGAACCCCGTAACGCGGGACTGTTCAAACCGACAAAGTATACTTGGTTCCAAATTTCAACCAAAACATATATCACTTCTAAAACAGCCCGTGAGTAGCACCAATATTTAAAAGCATCTCTCTCTCTCTCTCTCTCTTAATTTTTGTATTTTATTTAAATCACAATATTGAGTTTTTTCAGTATTATGAGAAAACATAATATTCCTAAGATTGGCAAAAAAATATGAAAAATAACACAAATAATATTAGAATAGAAATAAAAGTTATCTGTAAAAAATAAAATTAATTGATAACAAAATTACTGAAATTAAATAATTAAAATAAATAAATAACTGAATAAAATAAAATACTTACCTGTGTAGCTGAGACATATTAAGCATTGAATTTAAGAATATTTTGCTAATACGAGTAAATTATTCAATGCTGACAGTGTTCACGGTTAATACTTCCCACGATATAACAACTACTTCTCACTAAGTCTGCACTTAAACTAATAAAACTACAAGAACAGCTAATGAAAGATTATTCAAAGAAACTAAAACTAGATAAAAATCATAACTTTATCAATTAAAAAAACTACTCTCCAAGGATGATTGTTCCTTTGACAAAGAGGCATATATAAATATAGCAATAGAGCAAAAAACTTTCCGTTGGAATGTATCGAAAGCCAACGGATAAATCGAAACATCCACTATGTTATAAAGGCAATGAATCAAGAATTTTAAAACGTTAAAATATTTACAATATTAATAAAAGCTCATTGAAGTTCTTGCTGACTGACCTTAATGTAATAACGTAAAACAATAGCTTAGAGACTCTAACTTATGGTAACGTCATGACACTAGAAATAGAATAATAATAATAATAATAATACACGTTGAAATAATTAAATATTAATAAAAATACAACATAAAAAAAAAATGTGTAATTTCAATTGCAATTACATTTAAATACTAAAATTGTAAATACGCTTTTTTGAAATTATGAATTTTTATTTCAACAACGAGTAGGTTTTATATTTTGTGTTCATTTTTAATTTTTTAAACATAAATGCACTACTTTTTATTTCTGCATTAATTATTGAACTTATATTTTTTCTTTTTTTTGGGATATTTTTAAACTTATATAGTTTCCCTCTTCATCGATGCTCTAAGGTATGACTATCCATTTTTTTTCCCTTAAATTGTATCATTTTGAAATATTTCATTAAGACAAAATTAATGGCCAGACATCGTGTAAGAGAATTTAATTTCTTACTTTAAAGACACGTTTCTATTAAAAGAAAATATATAATTCTTCTCTAAAACATATATTTTTTTCTATAATGAGAAAATAAAAGTGTATTTGCATGTATTTTAATAAAATGCATAGATATTTTTTCCTTTTGTATTAATAAATACATTTATAAACATTTTTTTCAACTTTAAAGACACGATCATTCTGGAAGAGCAGTTTGTAACCTTCCTTAATAATTTATACTTTATTCGACTTTCAGCCTATATATAATAATGATTCCTGGTAAAAAAAACAAAAAATAACAAAGAATCCACGCAGCAATGTCTTCTTCTGTAAGAAGTGTTCTCCTGTTATGGCTGCTTATGCTGCCATTAGGCATCAATGGAAAAACACATGTGAAGATCACAAATGGTTTAGATGGGAATTTGGACCTGAAACTTCACTGCAAATCCAAAGAAGATGACCTTGGGGAGCAACATCTCCGTTATGAACAAACCTATGAGTTTAGTTTTAAACCTCACTGGTTTAAGCAAACGCAATACTATTGTAGCTTTCGATGGCAAGGCGCCTGCTATTGGTTTGATGTATACATAAAAAGTAGGGATAAAAATTTTTGCGAAGACTGCTATTGGATTGTAACGCAAGCTGGACTATATAGGAATGAAGGTCCCGGGAAACCTTCCTACTATAGCTGGAAGAATACATGTTAGTTTGTTGTTTCTTTTTTGGCTCACAAATAAAAGTTGACGTCTGAAGGAAAAAAACAGAGATTTCAAAATTGCTGATACTCATATCGTATAAAAATTTTAATTTTACAATAATAATTATAAGTAAATTGATTTTATCAAGTTTTATCCGATACTTTTACTCTATTTATGTAAATGTGAATAATTTTTTCTTTGAACACTTTTTTTTTTTTGGTTTTATCCTTTAAAGTATCATGATTTTAAGATCCCTCTTTTTGCACTTCAGTTCATGTCAGCCTCAACATGGTAAGCCATGTTAACACTGAACAGAGAAAATAGTAACTTAACAAATGGAAACTTTTTTAAAAAGAAAGACCAAATAAAAATATCGCGATATTTTTCGGGACTGAAAATCGAAATTAAGCCAACGATTTTTATTGTTTGGTTGGTTCAATTTATAAGATTGAAATAATATCAATTAAGAAATGGGGTTAATGGCAGTTTCCGATTATTAAAAACCAAATTACTGTAAACTTCATTTGAAAGGCTAATGTAGCCTCTAGTTTTTGAAGAGTAGCTGAGTATTTATTCTTAAATAATTTTAGACATCTATTGCGTTTTCTTGTTCTTATGGTATTATTAATTTTAGTAATTTCAAAATGTTTAATATCGATTATATTTTTTAATTTTTATATTACCACTAAATATTGTAAGTATTTGTAATAATTTAATATAATTATTTAGATATTAATATTAAATTACTTTTTAAAATTTTTATAATATAATAATTATCTACAAAGCATAGTAGTATGTTAGATAAAAAATAATAAAAAAGTGAACAAACAAATTGTAATATACAACATACATAACCAAGATTTTTTCATCTTGTGTGTTTGTATAATTTAATCTAGTAGTATATAAACATATTATATTAGCATTTGTCATGTCAATCTTTCAATTTTTATTATAGTTTTTATTCATTTTTATATTTAAAAATTAAGGCAACATGATTTAAAAATTAATTATTTACTCTATAATTATATGGACTGTTAGAATAAAAAATTTATATTGACATTTGCTGATATATTTTCACATAATTTAAAGTGTTTCCACAATATATGAGATATTGAACTCATTAACTAAAATGAAAAAATATTATTGGATGATAATAAAATTTTTTTACATTGATAATTAATATTAATTAAATTTTAAAATTATTATTAATAATTATTTTATTTAACTCAAAATTCATTTTGTGTAATAATAAATTTCTTAACTTGTTTTTACTTCATATCTTAGTTATAGAATATTAAAATAAAAAGTATAAAAATATTATTATACTTAAAAGAAAGTTACGTGAAGTAAAAACTATATTTAAGATCAAGAGAGTCAATTTATTACATAATTATATTTTTTATGTTAAAATATAAATTTAATATGCTTCATGCAAAAAATGAGTGAGAAATGAAAATATTTTCATAAAATAAAATATTACAAAAGTAGAAAATTTGAAGAAAAATATTAATAATATTAAATATGAATAAAACTAAAAATAACAAAAGATTATTAGTTTAATTATGAAAGAGAAGAAATGACATTTTAGGATAATTGAACAAAAACTCATTAAATAAGAAGTGCTAATCAGTGTTTGAAAATACGGACCGCATCACATGATGCAGCCACAATATTGCAGTTGCGGCCGGACATCACAATTGCAATGCTAAGTCTATTTATATAAATTGACCGTAATGTAACTGTGTCGTAGCCATAACGGGCTGCATTAGGGTCACAATAGGCTACAATGAACTTAATTTCAAGTGACAAAGTCAAAAAATAATCACACCATAAGAAATGCAATACGCATCGCGATAGCTGCAGTATCCACAATAGCAACAACCCAACCACAACCGCAATAGCAATTTAAAACACTCGTGCTAATAGATAATAAAGTGTGGTAATAGGTACTCCTGTAGAGAATTGATGAAGACATAACTTCATTGGGCGCTGCCATAGGAATTGTGCTTATTCTAACAAATTTTACTTGAAGTAGACGTGAACGTTTGGTTATGAACTTGTTTTAAATTGCCTCAGGAGATAAATGATCTTGACGTTTATTTTTTTCAAATTAATATTACGCTTTGACCATACAAAACACCCTACTAAATTATTTGCATAGTTTTATTGAAAAGGAACTACAAAAACAAGAAATTTTGTTTTATTAAATAGTTATTTTATTATATTTAACATTATTTTTTATTTTTTAAACATAAATAAATTAAAATTTTATTTATGTATCAATTATTAAATTTAATTATCTTCTTTTTTTATAAAAACTTAATGTACTATGTATTGTCTTTTTTATATTAAATTGTGTCATTTTAAGACGTTTGGTCAAAACAAAACTAATGATCAAAGATTGGTATAAGAAAATGTGAGTCAAATGTCATTTAATATCTGACTTTCAAGACACATTGCACTAAAAGGAAATATATGATTCTCCTCTAAAATGAGAAAATAAAAAAATGGATTTACTTTTGTTTTAGTAAAATGCATTGTTATTTTTTGACTTTTATTTTATAAATATTTTTTTATAATTTTATTTTCTTACTTTTAAAACAAATTGACTTTGTGAGAGTTTGTAACCTCAATTCATAATAAATACTTTTATTTGACTTTCAGTCTATATATACTGATGATTCACGGTATAAGAAAATGAACTAATCCAAGTAGCAATGTCTCATTTTGCTAGAAGTGTTCTCTTGCTATGGCTTCTTGTGCTGCCACGAGGCATTAATGGAAAAACACATGTGAGGGTCACAAATGGCTTGGATGGCGGCCTAGACCTAACACTTCACTGCAAATCTGAAGATGATGATCTTGGGGCACAATATCTCAAGCTTCGCGAAACCTTTGAATTCAGTTTTAAACCTATGGTTTTGGGAAACACACATTTCTATCGTACCTTTCGATGGCAAGGTGCATGTTTGGTGCATGTTTGGATTGTAGTTTGCATTCACCAGAAGGCCTTTTAGGAGAAAAAAAATGATTTTGTACAGTAAATGGTAATGTTTGGTTTAACTTCTTTTAAAAGGTCTTCTTTTAGAAGGCCTTTTGAAAGAAGTATCTTTAAGGTTACTTTTCATTCTAGAAAAAGATCTTTTGAAAAGGAATCTTACTATTATTCTCATATAAATAACTAAAAGTAATTTTACTTTATTCTATCCAAACAAAACTTATTCTCTTAAACTTACTTTTGACATATTCAAATCAAATAAAAATTATTATTTTAAAAATAATTCCTCTAAAAGGCCTTCTTTTAAAAGACCCTCTTTTAAAAGATCTTCTCCCAAAAGTTAAACCAAATGGACCCTTGAATGTTTGATATATACATACAGGAGAGGGATGCTAAGTCTTGCGAAGACTGCAGTTGGAGTATAAAGCAACCTGGACCATGTAGGATTCAACCTGCGAGGAATCACCTCTTTGCTATCCATGGAATGAAAATACATGTGTTTGATCTTTATATAATGTGCACGATGGGATAGAGAACTCAATGTTGTTCTTGCAATTTCTTATTAGAATAATGAAAATATACACATTTTAGTTTTGACAAAAATTTCGGGGGATAAATTAGTCCCTTTTGATCCATTTTTGTCTTTCTTCGATATCACATCGTAGTAGCAATTGCGGTATATCAGTTACAATTTCCTGCAATTTTCTGAATCACAACACAATTGCAACTCTGACCGCAATCACAATTTAAAACTATGCATCTAATCATTTAAAAAAAAAGAAGCCCTAGGTAGATGAGTAATTCCTAAATGACAATGCTCAAGCAAGCATGGCCAGAATTACAAACCAGTCTCAGTGAAGTGGAAGAATCAGATTTTTTACCAGATCCGCAATTTTTTACTTAATGAAGGACCTGATACAGATTTGCATTTCATGCCAGTGATGTTAGGTGGGTCATGAGCACATGCATTTCATTTCCACTTGTTATGTACATATATACGTCAAAGTAGAGGGAAGAATAAATGATGTTAGTAGGCGCTGCATGGAGGCTAAGTAAAATCGGAAGAAAAAAAAAAGAAAAGAAAAATATTCCAATATATTCTTTTTATTTTCTCAAACTAGAAAATTAAAAAATAAAAAGCGTAAATTTTTTATGTACATATAAATAACAAGGTTTTTTTTTACATGGTAGCTGAAACAGGATTTTATGTAGAGCTATCAACAGCAAATTGTCAATGAGTGCATTAAATTATATCTTAATATAATACAAAGATAAATTACCGATAATATTTATTGAAAATAAAAAATTTCTTTTATTAAAATATAAAATTTCAATTACAATTAAATTTAAATACGAAAAATGTAGGTGACGTTATTGAAATTCTGAATTTTTATTTCAAGAAAAATTTATGTTATTATATTTACATTACTTTTTTTTAACATAAATACACTAATATTTTATTTCTGTATTAATTATTAAACTTAATTGTTCTATCTTTTCAATGAAACTCTAATGTATTATTGTCTTTTTTTTTTTCTTTCATTAAATTGTGTCATTGTAAAATGTTTGGGCAAAACAAAACTAATTGTTAAAGATTGGTGTAAGAAAATTTCAATCTAGTGTCATTTAACTTCTAACTTTTAAGAAATGTTTGCATTAAAAGAAAAAATATGATTTTGGTTAAATTAATCTACATATCGCTATAGTTTAGAGCGAATTTTTAGATAAATTTCTACATTTTAAAGTTTTTAATTGAGCCTTAATACTCCAAAAATTTTATAATTAAGTCCATACTGTCAATCAACTATCCATTCTTCATTGTACTATGCACATGTGGCCGTTAATATTATTGACGTGTTAAACGGTCTAGTGAGTTGGACAATATTTATATAGGGTTAGTTTTTTTTTTTTATATAGTAAAAAAATGCTCTGACTCACTAGAAGTTAGTCTAGGGTTAGTAATATGTTTGTGCTAGTTGCACCTATTAACCAGTACGTATCTAGTTTTTTTCAAACTATATAGTTTAATGATTAATTCCCAAGAGAACCAAGGCACAACACAATCTAGTAATACAACAATATCACACTTCAAAGGACACACAAAAAATTTGTTCTCCAGCTTATATTATCCGTACTTTATATTCAAATTAACCATCAATGATAATAGAATTGACTTAGATTCAGTTTTTTCATTTAAACACATCAAAAATCATAATCTATTGCTGGAAACTAGTCCACAGACACGGCTACTGTCACATACAAATAGAAGCTCCCGGTCCATTAATTCATGTGACTGTTTTCCAGTGACAAGTATAATGCCTGTAAGATGAATCAGCACCTAGAGGAAGAGACGGGATAGACGTGGGTGGGAGAAAGATTTTACCCAATTTTATTAAACCCTAATTTTACCCACACGATTGGGTGATGATGACATGGATTTAGTTAATTACGTGGCAAGCCAGCTCACTAAAATGATTCACTAATGTACATTAACGGTTATGTGTGTATAATATAATAAAGAATAGATGGTCAATTGAAGAAGCTAATTACAAAATTATTAAAGTATAAGAATCCATTAAAAATTTTCAAAATATAAAGACTTATTTAAAAATACGTTAAAATTATAGAACGCAGAGATTAATTTAATCTATGACCCTCCTCTAAAAGGTATTCTTTTCTAAAATGGGAAAATAAAAAGTCTATTGACTTTTAATTTGTTTTAGTCAAATGCATTGTTATCTTTTAGTTTTATTTTTATAAATATATTGGTATGCATTTATTTTCTTACTTTTAAGACACGTTGGCTTTGAAAGATTTTGTACCCTCCCTTAATAATTAATACTTTTATTTGACTTTTAGCATATATATAATAATGATTCACTGTGAAAAAAAAAAAAAAAGAACTAATCCAAGTACCAATATCTCCTTTTGCTAGAAGTGCTAGAAGTGCTATGGCTGCTTATGTTGCCATTAGGCATCACTTCACTAGGGTAACAGCGAACACATGCGAGGATCACAAATATTTTGGAAGAGTTTCTGGACCTGACACTTCATTGCAAATCTGATGATGAAGATCTTCGGGGGCAACATCTCAAGCCTGACGATCGAGAGCTTTGAATTTCAATTTAGACCAACATTTTTAACATTATACTCTTGTACCTTTCAATGAGAAGGCGCATGTCGTTGGTTTGATATATACTCACAAGAAAGGGATATTATTAACTCGTGCAAATATTGTGATTGGAACATATTTAAAGCTGGACCGTGTAGGCATGCACCTAGGGAGGAACCTTCTAGCTATCCGTGGAAGGAAGATACATGTGCTTGATCTTTATATAATGTGTTGCACATGAGTGTCAAGAACACAATGTTGTTCTTGTAATTTTTTATTGCAATAAATTTTAAGGGAGATTGAATTGAAAAATCTTATTCGTATGTTACTGGGCATTACCCAAGATAGCTTGATTGAACCTTTTTAAACATCCGCCCCCTCTCCCCAACCCAAAAAAAAAAAAAAATGATTTCCCAGACAAAGGAACAATGGATAAACAAATGCTCATTTGATTCTTCCTCAAGATCGCAGAAAACACACCTGAAGGAATTTCCCTGAAGAATATTTAACTTCTTCAGTCTGTTCATTGTAGTTACTAGTTAGTCTATTAAGAATAGCAAAACCATACCAACAATTCGACCCTGCGTGGTGCTAGCCACTTCCATATGGTTGAGAAGATATGCTGATGCTCCCATTGCACTACCTGTTTTGCCGAAACCAGAGATGAAAAAGACCTTATTGTGTAAGTTCTAGAATTGTCATATTTCCAAACAGCTCGATCACGACCTTTAAAACAAAGTGTATTCTCATTCAAAGAATTGACATCTCTAAATGATATTCCAATTCCATAAATACCCATCCCACACCCCACATTCACTAATGAATGTTTCTGTCTGTGAGGGTATAGAGTAGTATAGTGAGCATGTTAGATAAAAAATAATAAAAAAGTGAACAAATAAATTGTAATATACAACACAGATAACCAAGACTTTTCCATCTTGTATGTTTACATAATTTAATCTAGTAGTTAATAAACCCTAAACCCTAAATATTGCCATGTCAATTTCTCAATTTCTAAAATAAACTTGACCTAATGAAGTTGCAAGAACAACTTATAAAGATTGCTCAAGGGAACTAAAATTAGATAAAAATAATAACTTTATCAATTAGAAAAACTACTCTACAAGGATGATTGTTCCTTTGACAAAGAGGCACATATGTATATAGCAATAGAGTAAAAAACTTTCCATTGGAGTGAATTGAAAGCCAACGGATACATAGAAACCTCCGCTATGTTATAAAGGCAATGAATCAAGAATTTTAAAACGTTAAAATATTTACAATATTAGTAAAAGCTCAGTGAGGGTCTTGCTGACTGACTTTAATGTAATAACGTAAAAGAATAGCTTAGAGACTCTAACTTATAGTAACGTAATGGCATTAGAAGTAGAATAATAATAATAATAATAATAAACTTTCAAATAATTAAATATTAATAAAAACAAAACATAAAAAAATGTAATTTCAATTGAAATTACATTTAAATACTAAAATTGTAAATACGCTTTTTTGAAATTATGAATTTTTATTTCAATAACGAGTAGGTTTTATATTTCGTGTTCATTTTTTATTTTTTTTAAACATAAATGCACTACTTTTCTTTTTTTGGACATTTTTAAACTTATGTATTTTCTCTCTTCATCGATGCTCTAAGGTATTATTACCCTTTTTCCCCCCTTAAATTGTGTCATTTTGAAATGTATGATTAAGACAAAATTAATGGCCAGAGATCGTGCAAGAGAACTTAATTTCTTACTTTAAAGACGCGTTTCTATTAAAAGAAAATATGTAACTCTTCTCTAGAACGCATTTTTTCTATAATGAGATAATAAAAGTGTATTTGCATTTATTTTAATAAAATGCATAGATATTTTTTCTTTTATTTTAATAAATACATTTATAAAATTTTCTTTTTTACTTTTAAGACATGATCATTCTGGAAGAGCAAGTTGTAACCTTCCTTAATAATTTATACTTTATTCGATTTTCAGCCTATATGTAACAATGATTCGTGGTAAAAATAATAATAATAAAAATAAATTAATAACAAAGACTCCACGCAGCAATGTCTTCTTCTGTTAGGAGTGTTCTCCTGTTATGGCTGCTTATGCTGCCATTAGGCATCAATGGAAAAACGCATGTGAGGGTCAAAAATGGTTTGGATGGGAAATTGGACCTGATCCTTCACTGCAAATCCAAAGATGATGATCTTAGAGAGAAACTTCTCCCGTATGAACGAACCTTTGAGTTTAGTTTCAATCCGAGGCCTAGCTGGTTAGCGAACACGCTATTCTATTGCAGCTTTCGGTGGGAAGGAGCCTGCCGTTGGTTTGATATATACCGAAATGATAGGGATAAATATGTTGGCAAAGACTGTGATTGGATTGTAACGCAAGCTGGACCATGTAGGAATCCGGGTGGCGGCGGGCAACCTTCCTGCTATAATTGGAAGGAAGATACATGTTAGTCTTTTGTTTCTTTTTTGGATCACAAATAAAGTGGACGTCTGAGGGGAAAAAAAAAATAGAGATTTCAAAATTGCTGATAGTCATATCGTATAAAAATTTTAATTTTATAATAATAATTATAAGTAAATTGATTTTATCGAGTTTTATCCGAAACTTTTACTCTATTTATGTAAACATAAATATCGTTTTTCTTAGAAAAAAACTTCTTATTTTTCTGTTTTATGCTTTAAAGTATTATGATTTTTCCTTCTTGTCTCCCAAAATACATAATTCTCCCAGTTGGTCCCTCTTTTTGCCCTTCAGTTCATGTCAGCCCCAACATGGTAAGCCAAGTTAACACTAAACAGAGAAAATAGTAACTTAACAAATGGAAACTTTTTTAAAAAGGGAGACCAAATAAACAAAATCGCGGTATTTTTCAGGACCGAAAAACATAATTAAGCCAATAATTTTTCCTTTTTGGTTGGTTCAATTTATAAGATTGAATTAATACCAATTAAGAAATTGTGTCAATGGCAGTTTCCGATTATTGAAAACTAAATTATTGTAAACTTCAGTTGAATGGCTAATGTAGCTTCTTGTTTTTGAAGAGTAACTGAGTGTTTATCCTTGAATATTTTTAGACATCTATTGTGTTTCCGTTTAGTAATTTTAAAATTTAAATATCGATTATATATATATATATATATATATATATATATATATATATATTTATATGACTACTAAATACCGTCAGTATTTATAATAATTTAATATAATTATTTAGATATTCATATCAAATTAATTATTAAAATTTTTATGATATAATAATTATCTACAAAGCATAGTAGTATGTTAGATAAAAAATAATAAAAAAGTGAACAAATAAATTGTAATATACAACTTGCATAACCAAGATTTTACCAAGATTTTTTCATCTTGTGTGTTTATATAGTTTAATCTAGTAGTAAATAAACATATCATATTAGTATTTGTTATGTAAATCTCTTAATTTTTATTATAGTTTTTATTCATTTTTTATTCTTAAACATTAAGGCAACATAATTTATTAAGTTAGTTATTTACTTGATAATTATATATACTGTTAGAATAAAAAATTTATACTAACATTTGTTTATATATTTTCACATAATTTAAGGTGTTTCAACAATATATGAGATATTAAATTCATTAAATAAAATGAAAAAAGATATTATTGGACAATAATACAATTTTTGTACAGTGATAACGAATATTAATTAAATTTTAAAATTATTATTAGTAATTATTTTATTTAACTCAAAATTTATAACGTGTAATAATAATTTTCTTGACTTGGTTTTATTTCATATATCATAGTTATAGAATATTAAAATAAAAAAGTATAAAAATACTATTATACTAAAAAAAAGTTATGTGAATTAAAAACTATATTTAAGATTAAGAGAATCAATTTATTACATAATTATATATGTTTTTATGTGAAAGTATAAATTTAATGTGTTTCATGACAAAAATGAATCAAAAATGAGAAGATTTTGATAAAATAAAATATTACAGAAGTAAAAAATTTGAAGAAAAATATTAATAATATTAAATATGAATAACACTGAAAAAAACAATAAATTATTGCTTTAATTATGAAAGAAAAAAAAAGGATATTTTAGGATAATTAAACAAAAATCAATTAAATAGAAAATAATGATATATAATAAAGTGTGACAATAGGCACTTCTGTAAACTATTGATGGAGACTTAATTTCATCGCGTCCTGCCATAGGAATTGTTCTTAATCTAACAAATTTTACTTGAAGTAGATGTGAAAGTTTGGTTATGAAGTTGTTTTCTAGAAAATTGCCTCAGGAGATGAATGATCTGAAATTTTAACGTTGATTATTTCAAAAGTACTACGCTTTGACCATACAAAACCCACTACTAAATTATTTGCATAGTTTTATTGAAAAGGATCTACAAAAACAGGAATTTTTATTACATTAAAAAAATATTTTATTATATTTTACATTACTTTTATTTTTTAAACATGAATACATTAAAATTCTATTTATGCATCAATTATTAAATTTAACTATGTTCTCTCTTTATCAAAACTCTAAGGTACTATTGTCATTTCCAGACGTTTGGTCAAAACAAAACTAATGATCAAAGATTAGTATAAGAGAATTTCAGTCAAATGTCATTTAATTTCTGACTTTCAAGACACATTGCACTTGAAAAAAATATATGTGATTCTCCTCAAAAATGAGAAAATAAAAAATGAATTTACTTTTATTTTAGTAAAATGCATTGTTATTTTTCACTTTTACTTTTATAAATACATTGTTATGCATTTATTTTCTTACTTTTAAGGCACGTTGACTTTGAAAGAGAGTTTGTAACCTCCCTTAATAATTAATACTTTTATTTTGACTTTTAGCATATACATAACAATGATTCACTGTAAAAGAAAATAAACAAATCCAAGTAGCAATAGGTGCGTTTGTTTTCGCTTTTCTTTAAAAAAAAGTATTTTTTTTAATTTTTCAAAAAAAATATTTATAAAATTTTTAATATTATTTGTTTGTGTTTCTAAAAAAAAAAAGCAGATGCACAAAATAATCAATTTTTTTACTTTTTTGAAAAGCAAATAGGGAGCTACTTCTCCCAGAAGCATAATTAGTAGAAGAGAGAGAATATTACTCCTTAAAATTAGCAACAATTTTCTTTCTACTCAATTATGATTTTATCCTTAAAATTTTTAAAAACTACCACTCTCTTCCCACTTTCATATTCTCTCTCTCTCTTTCCATATCTTTAATTGTAATTTTATTAAATAAAGTACCTTTATATTTATCACATCCAAATAATTTAATAAATTCTAATTTTAATAAAAAATACTTATATAATTATATCCAAACATAAAATAATTTTCTGCTTCTACTTCTACTCTACTTCTATTTCTTAAGAAGTACTTCTCCTATAATTTTAACTAAATGGGCCCAATGTCTCTTTTTGCTAGAAGTGTTCTCTTGCTATGGCTGCTTGTGCTGCCATTAGGCATCAATGGGAAAATACATGTGAGGATCACAAATGGTTTGGCGATGTTGGTCTAGACCTAACACTTCACTGCAAATCTGAAGATGATAATCTTAGGGCCTAATATCTCGAGCTTGGTGAAAACTTTGAATTCAGTTTTAAACCTATGGTTTTTGGGAACACACAATTCTATTGTACCTTTCGATGCCAAGGTGCTTGCCATTGGTTGGATATATACATGCAAGCATTGTTTCCAATTGTGATCCGCAACCAATTGCGGTTGCAGTGCCTTCCACAACCGCATTGCTGCAGCAATTGCAGTTGTTTTGAGTATATTTTTTCGTAATTTTCTACATCACGATGCAATTGTAATTGCAATTTAAAACTATGCATACAAGAGAGAGATGCTAAGTCTTGCAAAGACTGCAGTTGGAGTGTAAAGCAAACCGCAACATGTAGAATTCAACCTGCAAAGGAATCACCTCTTTGCTATCCATGGAATGATAATACATGTGTTTGAGCTTTACATAATGTGCACAATGGGAATGAGAACTCGACGTTGCTCTTGCAATTTCTTATTAGAATAATTTTTAATGGATATTGATGATGACTTTATTAGAAAATCTTATTCTTGTCTTTAAAATCAACTTTCATGCCAATAAAAATAATCTGTTGTTAGTCTTCTTCTTTTTTTCGGTTCTCCGTATCAAAGTTGATCACACTTGAAGGAAAAAAAAAATAGAGATTTCATAATGTCTAAAAATTTTATATTTATAATAATATTAATTACACATAAATTGATTTTATTACCAATAAGCATGTTGATGCAGTGGCAGAGGCATCTTATAATCCTAGAAAAGGATCTTTGATCCGATTCCTAGAGAGGATATTAATTGAGAGATAAATTTGATTATACCCGAAAGGGATTAGTCTCCTTCTTTGATAATAGAGAGGAGGAATACACTCTGTAAAAGAAAGTTTTATCTGAAACTTTGCTCTATGTATGTAAATATAAATATTTTTTTTTCTTGCAAAACATCTATTTTTTCATTTTGTCCTCCAAAGTATCACAGTTTTACCCTTTTGTCTTTCCTTTTCCCCTGCGATCCATGTCAGTCTCTACGTGGTAAGCCAGGTTGATAGTGAATGGAGAAAACTAATGGTAACTTAACAAAGGGACCAATGGGGAATGGAAAAAGTTTTGAAGTTCTAAATATAAATAGAAACTATTTTAAAAAGAGGGACCAAATCAAAAAATTAATCACAATATTTTTTTGGGACTGAAAGCATAATTAAACCAATAGTTTTTTTTGGTTGTTTCAATTTATAAGATTGAAATAATATCAAAACTAGGCTACGAACTTAGTCCTCAAAAGATATATATAACATTAATTAGTTCTCCAAAAACTTGAGCATCAAATAAGTCTTTGGAAGAATTTAAGTGATATCAAATAAGTTCTTCAAAGTGAAGAGGGGTTATCCACTCTTAAATTTTTGTTGGAACGCACACACAATGCAATCTATTTAATCCAAGAATAAATAACTTTTTATTTTCGTGCTTTACAATATTACTCACTTTAGAGGATCTAAATCCTAATTAATTAAGAAACCCAAAAACAACACTCCAAAATGATGATATTTCAGAGTGAAGACTATTTTGAAAAATCTTATTCAAGCCTTTGAAAGCCAACTTCAAGTGGATGAAAATTGTCTATTTTTTTGTCTTCTTTTTATTCTTTCCCCGCCATTTAAAATTTAAACCTCTAAAAAATTAGAGATTTTGAAATTGTTGAAATCCATAATGTGTAATTTTTTTTCGAGGTATCAACTTTTAAATAAAAAAGACATGAAAAGAGTCAGGAAATAGAGACAGATAATCGTAATCCATTTTAAGCTTGTTATCTTTGAAAATAGATAGTTCTTTCAATATTTAATCGATTCTTACAGCTTTGGATTGAGGACTGTGTAAGGTACCAGAGACTAAAGGATAAAGGGAATGGAGAACAAGGAGAGAAAGAAATCTCTGAAAGAAAGTGTATTAAATCAGAAAATGATCACCTAAACTCACTGTGATATTACATCATACATGTGTATATAGAGACACTTGAAGCTTGTGGCTCAAGTAAGATTACAGCTAATGCAGTAACTAACATAATACAAATAGTAAACTTTTACAGCTGGAATAGCTGAAAACTAACTAACTATAGTTGACTTGTTGATGACTTCATCTTTAATATCCTCCCTCAAACTCAGTAGTGTGGTGTCCACAACTCTGAGTTTAGATCAGAATCAAACAAATGTTGATGTAGACATGGGCTTGGTTAGAATGTCAGCTATTTGATCATTGGAGGGGATGTGCTACACATGAACTTGTTTCTGAGCAATCTTGTTATGCACAAAGTATAAATCCAATATAAAATGTTCAAACTTGCAATGGAGAACAAGGTTTGCTGCAAGAAGCACAGCTCCTTGATTATCATAGAAGATTACAAATGTGGAAGAGCAGCTAATGTGTAGCTCCAAAAGCAAGAATTGAAGCCATATAATTTCTGTAAGAGCTAAGGCCATACTTTTGTATTCTACATCTGTGTTGGTCTTGGAGACAGCTTGTTGCTTGCGACTTGACCAAGAGATGGGGTTGGGACGAAGAGAGATGCAGCAGCTACTTATGGACTTTTGTTATCCAAATCTGACCCCCCCCAATCCGAGTCACAGAATGCCAAGAGTCTAAATTCATCAATAGGGTGAAACTGAAGACCATGGTGAAGGGTTCCTCTAAGGTACCTTAAGATTCTCTTAACAGCCTTCCAATGGGCTTCGAGTGGATTATGCATAAACTAGGCGACTTTATTGACAACATCAACAATGTCAAGCCTGGTGAGAGTGGCACATTGAAGGCTCCTTACCACTAACCTATAAAGAGAAGGGTCAGAGAAGGCTATGTCACCATGAGCTGATAACTTCAGAGAGGAAATCATTGGGGTAGGCATAGGCTTTGCATCACTCATTCCAGCCTTTGTGAGTAAGTCCCAAAATGCTTAGTTTGCATGAGTTGAATTTTACCAAAAGAGGTTTTGGTGGCTTCAATACTTAGGAAGTAATTCATCTCACGAAGATCCTTAAGAGAAAACACCTTATTGAGTTGAACAATTAAATCTGAGATTTCCTTTGAGTTGCTGCTAGTGATAAGAATATCATCAACATTTACAAGGATGTAGGTAGTGAAGGAACCAGAGAACTTGATGAAGAGTGGTGAGTCAGATTTGGTGTTGTCAAAAGCAAATTGTTTCAGAGTAACACTGAGTTTAAAGAACCATGCCTGTGGTGCTTATTTAAGACCATACAAAGCTCTTTGCAACTTGCACACCATATTTGAATTCTTGGATACGAAACCCTCAGGCTGCACCCTGTATACATCTTCTTGCAAATCCCCATGGAGAAATGCATTATTGAAGTCAAATTACCCAATGCTCAAGTCTTTGGAGAGAGCAATATACAACATGACCCAGACTATTGAAGGTTTCACAACTAGACTGAACACTTGGTCATAATCCAATCCCTCCTTTTGATGAAATCCTTTTGCCACTAATCTGGCTTTATAAATTGAGCCATCAGGGTGCCTCTTAATCCTGAATATCCATTTGTAGCCAATAAGAGTCACATGCTATGGAGGCTTAACCAAAGTCCAGGTCTGGTTTCTCATAAGTGAAGCAAACTCTTCATCCATAGCACACTTTCAATGAGGATAAGTGAGGACCTGAGATATTGATGTTGGTTCATAGCTCAACAAATCCCCAGCAACCACAGCAGCATATGTCTTAGTTTTGAAGATACCAGATTTGCTTCTAGTTTGCATTGCATGAGCATTGGTGTGCAAGGCTTTGTTTGAGGTTGTTGTGGGTTAAATTTCAACATCCGAAGAGAATGGTAACTGAACTTCAAGATTAATAGTCTCATAAGAAAGCCCTGTAGAACAATCACTAGCTAGATAAAGAATGAGAATACTCAATAAGTAATGTCGATGCAGGTGAAGGTAAGCAGTGCTTAGTACTGGTAGACGACATGAGAGATAAGGGTGAGTTTGAAGTGGCTAATTGAATGAGATCGATGTAGAGGAAGGTGAAGTGGTTGGTATTGGTGAGTTAAAGGGTGTAGGGTGAGGGAGAGCAGTGTGAAAACCAGGTTCAAGTTCACCTTTTGCTGCAGGTTGAGGTTCAGTTTTTGTTGCAGACTGAGGTTCAGGTTCTGGTGCAAGTTGAGGTTCAGTATCTGGTTTAGACTGAGGTTTAGTTTCTAATGTGGAGTGAGGACTGACATTTGAGCAAATAAGGGCTATGGAAGGTACATTTGAGGGAATCAATGTGTGTTTAGAAGTGGGAATATGAGAAGGAAATAATTGAGAGGAGGGAAATTCAGTTTCATTGAATAACACATGTCTAGAGATATATACTTGACCTGTGGGAGACAAGCACTAGTATCCTTTTTGGTTATTTGCATACCCTATAAAAATGCATTTATGGGATTTGAAGTCTAATTTGTGGAGGTTGTAGGGTCTTAGGAGAGGGTAATAGGTACAATCAAAGCATTTTAGGAAATTGTGATCTAGTTTGTGATGGTTGAGGAGTTCACAGGGTGATCGGAGGTTGGTTACTAGTAAGGCATTCTGTTTATGAGGTAGGCTGCTGTAAGGAAAGCTTCATCCTAGAATTTGAGAGGCAATGAAGCCTATGCTAATAGAGCTAGGCCAATTTCTGTAATGTGGCAATGTTTCCTTTCAACACTACCATTTTGCTTATGGGAGTAGGGACAAGTAATAAGTCTATGGGTAATGCCATTTGTTTTGAGGAGATCAGTGAAGTTATGAGAGAGATACTCTCTCCTATTATTAGTTTGGAGATTTTGAGGCCAGTTTTGGTTTTTGCCATGGTTCTGTATTGCAAGAAGGCTTGAAGTGCTTGAGACTTATTTACCAATAAGTAAATGCAAGTATATTTTGTATGTGCATCAATGAAATATATGTAATAACGACTATCTAATCTTCCACACATTAGTGCTAGCCACCACAGATCAGAATATACTAGATCAAGAGGTGCAGCATAATGTGGGGTTAAGTTAGCAAACGGAAGTTGATGTAGTTTGCCCAAACAATAAGCATCATGGAGATAGTTAACAGAAGAATGTAAACATTTATTGACTGGAGAATTGAGATTACCCGTGGACATTACATAGCTTACAATCTTGTGAGAAGTGCGTCCTAATTTTTTGTGCCACAATTCAAACAAAGGACTAATCGATTTACATGAAATGGAACACAAGGACTCAAGGATTTATGCAGAATACTATCATCAAATTGATAGAGACCTTCTCTAAGGGTTCCTCGAAGAAGTATCTCCTTTGGCACCTGAGATTTCACAAAACATGTCTCAAGGTGGAATTCAAAAATACATTATTGTCTTTAGCAAACTTAGAAACACTGATTACGTTCTTGGTTATGGCAAGGACATGTAACAGATTATGCACTTTGAAGGTGGAATTGGACAAGTTTGAATGCAAGAAAGATCTGCCAATATGAACAATACTCATACCTTTACCATTACTTGCATAGACCTGCTTGGTACCCTTATTACTCTGAGCTAGTAATCATGTTCCTTTAATCAAAACTGATGTGGTGGAATGCACCGCAATTAGGATACCAAGCTGTGTTTGTCAAAGATGTAAGAATGGCCAAATAAGCTTTTGGGCTGTGAATAGTAGGGGCTGTAGGATTGTGGAAAGTAATTAAGGGAGGAGGTGGAGGATTGATAGCTATTCTCTGGATTTGGGAAGTCTTGATCAAACCTGTGGTAGCATTGCCACACGATATGACCAAGCATTCCACAGAGCTGGCACCGAAGATGATTTGCATTTGATCAAGAGCGGCCACCTCTAAATCCTCTACCTCTGCCCCTTCTGCCACCATTTCCTCTGCCATTTCCAGCTTACATCCCATTGTTCTAATCTTGAACACCACCTTGTGCCAAATTTGCTTGCATGGATCTGAGCTTAGTTTTTCTAAATCATTCAATTAGACCTTCTAGTGCTAGAAGTAACAACTCCAGTTCATTCAGAGTAAAAGATTCAGACTTAGACATGCCCATAGTGACAAAAGCACTATAATCCTCATTCAAACCATCTAAAATAGCTTCAATAAAATCATCTTTAGAGATAGGTGAACCTAATGCAGCAAGTGAGTCTGTTACCTTCTTAATCGTGGCCAAATATTCTGCAGCCGATCCTTGCTTCTTGATAGTCTTGAGTTGAGCCTTCAACTGTTTGATCTTGGATTTGGCACGAGATGCAAAGTATTCCTCAAGTTTGCTCCAAATCTCTTGAGCAAATTCACGTTCAACCATGCGATTTGTGAAACTCAAATCCATGGATGCCAATAACCATCCTACAAGATGCTGATCCTACTATTCCCAATTCAGGTAATCTTGCGTTTCAATTTTTGCTGCTCGATCTTCCTCTAAGGTGAATCTCACTGGGATTTTCTTCTTATTGAGATGATCTTTTAACTTGTTGATTTTGATGCACGCCAGAGCTTGATGCTTCCATGGCATCAAATTATCTTCTTCAGGCTTGAACAAAATTGGACTTGTGAAAGTCTTTGGTGTGAAGGTTTCCATGTTCGTTTGAGCTTGCTGAGCGGAAGCTGGTGGAGAATCCATGGATCACGACAGCTCTAATACCAAGTAAGGTACCAGAGACTGAAGGATAAAGATAACGGAGAAGAAGGAGAGAAAGAAATCTCTGAACGAAAGTGTATTGAATCCAAAAGAAATCTCTGAACGAAAGTGTATTGAATCAGAAAATGATCATCTAAACTCAATAAGACATTACATCATACATGTATATATAGAGACACTTGAAGCTTGTGGCCCAAGTAAGATTACAACCGATGCACTAACTAACGTAACAGAGACAACAAACTCTTACAGCTGGAATAACTGAAAACTAACTAACTGTAGTTGACTTCTTGATGACTTCAGACTCTAAAGCTACTCTAATGTGTATAATTGTGTTAGAAGGAAGGCCACATTAATTCTCAAAAGAAAAAAAAGATGAATTGAGGTGGAACCAATTTGCAACATGTCTTATTTTAATTGAATAACTACGTATAAAGTTTTACAAAAAAATTTAAGTTCTTTTTGAATGAAAAAAAAATAATAATGTTTTGTATTATTTAACATTCACCACCTCAATTATAATAATAAAAAATATAGATAAAATGGAGGGAACTGATGTAATAATCAGCGACAACCAATTGCTTGCATCTTCACATGCGCAGGCGTTAGCTTACTTGAATTTTAAATTATTTTATTTTTCAATCCAATAATGAAAATGAAGAAGACTATGATTAGACCTGATCATATCACAGTTTTGAAAATCGGATCAAATCAACCAATTTGACTGGTCAAATTGGGAATCAGATCCCTATCTGGTCCAAGGTTAAGAAAACTAGACCGAGTATCGAATCAGTAAAAGTACTAGTTCAGAAATTCAGAGATCTAACCGGTTCAACCGGGGTTTAATCAAGATATAATAAAAAATAAATATATCTACATATACATATAATATGATTAATTATATACCATATAATAAATAAAAATTTTTAGATAATACAAAAATTAATCACAACAAATATTACAAAATTAAATTAACTGTCATATACATTGCATGCCAATATTTATCTTGTGTGAGATTTGCTTGCTTGCTGTATTACTGCTTGTCTACCAACCCAGGCCATGGCCAAGTGGCATAGGGACAAAGTCCTGCATGAAGCCTTTCACCACAAAAAATTTTATAAAAATTTTGTGAGTTCCACTTTGTAATTCGGATATTTCCCAGTACAAGCAGGATACTACAAGATAAACAACCACAATATTTCATCGGGGATCCAAGTATTCTCAGAATACACCCCTCAGCACACAGTCTAACAGTAAAATATATATATATATATACAATCATATGTCCAAAAATACATAGTTCAAGTTCTTCAGAAAACAAATCCTTTAAACAACTTTAATTCCAACAAGTTGAAATATACATATACATATATGACTGAATATATATAACAACAACAAAAACAGAACAAGGTCAGACCCTGCCTGTAGTACTATGAAGCTACCACTATCTAAGAGTTTCTCAAAAATAGAATATTTACAATATACCCTTAAGCAGAAAAGGATCTGTCCATAAAATTCGGAGTTTAATCATGAAGGCTGAAGGATTAGATCCTACCAGAATACCTGCGACTAAAAAGGTGAAAGAAACAACAGGATGAGTTTATGAAACTAAGTGAGAGATAGAGTATCCCTAACCCACATGAGATAATGTACAACTTATAATTATTAAGGTGATACTATAATATGTATAATGAAACCAAAAATAGAAATCTTAATCAATATTATTCAAATTTCCTTTTCCACAAATAGAGTCCATCTATTCCAGGATAAATCCGTCAGGAATCACACTTAGGTGGCCTTTCCTTCGTGTGAAAGCGTGTCGAGCACCACTCCTCTGTGGTAGTGAATAACGAACACGCACCACTCCCTTAAGTGGCCATGAAATCCAACATCCTAGATTGCACCAGGGCTAGCGCTCTACTTAGTTAACCTACAGATCCTGGTCTAGACTTTCCCAAGTCTTTCCTTTCCATTATACAAAACATTTAATAAAGATTCTTATAAAACATTCCAATATACCTTATATAAAACAATAAAGTTGTAATCTTCAAAGAAAAATAAAGCTTTTATCCAAAAACCTTTCAAACAAAGAAGATTTTCCAAAGTTTAATAGAAAACCAAGGTAATAAATAATTGTCATATTTTTCCTTTTTAAAATCAAGTCATTGTCTCATGTGAACCAGTAGAAATAGACAAGCTACCAAAATTTAAATTATATTGCTAAGGCATAATAAATCACTTGCATATGTATATATATATATAAACAAAATACATTAAAATTAAGATAGGGATAAGCTATCTACTCCACCCAGACTTACGTGATCCACGGAATCCTAACCCATGAACTACGAGAGCCAAAGCGGTCCTCCGATTGGCATATACTTTTTGAAGGGAGAATGAAAGAAGAAATCCTTAGGAGCCTTGGTGTCACCTCCTCCAAGCTTCAGGACCAAATGTGTTGATTTTTTGGGTGAGGGTATGATTTGAGATTAAAGAAAGGAATTGATTTTGAGTGAATGGGAATGGTGTAATTTGATAGAAATATGAGAAGGTTTGGGTTTAAGAAGGAAGGGAGATATGTTTTAGAGAGAAGGGAGAGAGTTTTGAGGGTAGAGAGAGAAAGAAAATCGCGAAATGAGGGAAAGGGACGCGTCTCGACTTATATATTGGCCTCTGTGTCGATTACCAAAGGGCGATGTCGATTACCACGAAGAACTTATGTCGATTACCAATTATGATGTCGATTACCACGGCCAAAGCGTGTCGATTACCAATGGTGTGTCGATTCTATAAACTCAGGCTAGTGATCGATTACCAATCATGGTAATCGATTACCACACGGAAAAGAATTACAACTTTGTAGGCGTATAGAGCATTATGTCGATTCTGAGGTCCTCATGTCGATTACTAAATCCAAAAACTTGGTTCCCTCCTTTTGCAGTCCATTCCCAGGTCCAGGATATTGCATAGACTTATTTACATTTCTTAATTTAAAATTAATATCCTCTTTAACTTTACTCTCCATTAACTTTAAAACATAAATGTAAATAAGGGAATACCCCCCATTTGGATTCAATAAAAATATCTAAAAATTCAAAATCCTTAAGGATTAGAATCCAACTTTTGGGTTTTGGTACAATTCTCCGAAAACTTGCGTTTTTATGAACTTGAGGGTTAAAAATGAAAGGGTTATCCATTCCCTAAAATTCGTTAAAAATCCCTCTTCAATTCATTGATGCCTAGAGAACCATTACCGGGACTTTTGATCTTAAGAAAATGTCTCAAACCTATAGCTCTCCAAGGAGGCATAGGGTTGAGCTGAACTTCAGTACTGCTCAGGCTCTGGTTTCGACAGGTAACTACACTTAGGCTGGGGTGTTACAACTGCCATATACGTTGCCTGCCAACATTGATACAATAATCATCAACAAAAGAACCCATAGAGTCTCAGCTTGTTCTTTCTTTTTATCATTATTATTCTTCCATTTCCATAGTTTGATGCACAACAATATGGCTTCCACCACTTCTTCAAAAGTGCTTCTTATTCCTCTCTTGTAAGCCTTTGCATTGTTGCATGTGCTGCTGGCAACTTCAACCAAGACTTTTAGATCACATGGGGAGATGGCCATGCAAAGATACTAAATGTCATACAAGCCACAACATAGTGTTATTGGGACAATCCAATAACCTTCTCCTTAAGCATAGCTTGACAAGTTCCAATGCAATGTTATTTTGTGTATTTGTTAGTCCTAGTTGATGGGAGCCTACTACAAACACAAACATGAGGTCTATAAATATGAGAATAAGTGAATTCGACCAACTTGTTCAAAACTAATGAGTAACTGCTGACCAGTGGAGCTGTTGCCGATTCGGACGGTTCAGCAATTTTCACCGGTTTTTTTTTTGTTGTTGACTAGTTTTTAAAATTTTGACTTTTTGTGATCAATTGAATTGGTTCATGCATGTCTAAACAAGGTTTTAAATTCCAACCCACAACGGCAATTATGGCCATAATATTACTATTGTGGTGCTCTCCACAACCGCATTATAATGGCAATCGTGGCCGCATTAGTTATATTTTCTCGCAATTTTCGACATCGCAGTACAATCATAACTGCAATCGTAATCGAAATTTAAAACCATACATCTAAGCATAAACAAAAACCTAGGTAGATGAGTAATTCCTCGAAGACAAAGCTGAAGCAAGCATGGCCAGAATCACAAACCAGTCTTAGTGAAGTGGAAGAATCGGATTTTTACCAGATCCGCAATCGAGGACTTAATGAAGGACCTGATACAGATTTGCATTTCATGTCAGTTATGTTAGTTGGGTCATTAGCGCTTGCATTTCATTTCCCCTTGTTATGTACATATATATGTCAAATTAGAAGGACGAATAGATGATGGTAGTAGGTGTTGCATGGAGGCTAAGTATATATATATATATACACTCTACTTTTATTTTCTCAAACTAGAAAATTAAAAAAAGAAAAAGTATAAATTTGTGATGTACATATAGATAACAAAGTCATTGTTTTACATGGTAGCAGAATCAGGATTTTATATAGAGCTAGCAACAGCAAATTGTCAATGAGTGCATTAAATTATATCTTAATATAATGCAAAGATAAATTACTTATAATAATTATTGAAAAAAATTCCTTTTATTAAAATATAAAATTTCAGTTGCAATTACATTTAAATATGAAAAATGTATGTACACCTTATTGAAATTCTGAATTTTTATTTCAATAAAAGTTATGTTATTATATTTACATTACTTCTTTTTTTTTAACATAAATTCATTAATATTTTTTTTCTGTATTAATTTTTAAACATAATTGTTCTATCTTTTCATTGAAACTCTAATTTGTTATTGTCTTTCTTTTTTTCTTTCATTAAATTGTGTCATTGTAAAACGTTTGGTCAAAACAAAACTACTCGTTAAAGATTGGGGGTAAGAAAACTTCAATCTAGTATCGTTTAATTTCTGACTTTCAAGACATGTTTGCATTAAGAGAAAAAATTATGACCTTGGTTAAATTAACCTGCAAGTCACTATAATTTAGATATATTTTTAAACAGGTTTCTATATTTTAAAAGTTTTTAATTGGGTCTCAATACTTCAAAAATTTTGTAATTAAATTCCTACCGTGAGTCAAGTATCCATTCTCCATTATGCTATGCTCCCATGGCCATCAATATTATTGACGTGTCAAACAGTTTATTGAGTTAGACAATTTGCAGACCTATCCCCCAAATAAAACCCTAATCCTCAAATTTCATAAACACCATTGGAGCTTGAGCTAGAGTTCACTCTGACCTTAAGATTTCAGCTAATCCTTCATTTTTTTCTATCACAAGTCAATCATCTGCTTTGGCGGAAGTATATATCCATGCTCTACCACAAGTATTTATTTTTGATTATATTCTCACTAGCGCAGAAAACTTCCCCGGCGCCAAGGCCTTTTTTTCTTTGGTTGGGTTAGTATTTCAAAAAAAATTAATCTTGAGAGACTGCTAGCTGCACCTATTAACCAGTACATATCTAGTTTTTTTCACACTATAGTTTAATGATTAATCCCCAAGAAAACCAAGGCACAATAGTATCTAGCAATACAACAATATCACACTTCAAAGAACACAACAACATTTTATTCTGCGGCTTATATTATCCGTACTTTATATTCAAATTAACCATCAATGATAATAGAATTGACTTAGATTCAGTTTTGTCATTTAAACATATCAAAAATCATAATCTACTGCCGGACACTAGTCCTCAGACACGGCTACTATCACATACAAATAGAAGCTCCCGGTCCATCAATTCATGTGACCATTTTTTTCCATAATTCAAAACAGAGGCTCGAACTCTTCAGAACATGAAGAAGAGCAAAGAGTTCATGTTAAAAGACAAACATAGGAAGACAGCAACAGCAAGAAGAAACCAATATCATACCAAAACCTGTAGAAAATAAAGGATTTTGAGCTCCAAGAAACCTTTCTCCATATCATAGAACCAACCTGAACCCAGAAGCTAGACAACACCTGCGAGATTTATCAAGATTCACCAATATAACTGCAATCTTTTGATTTGCACCCGCATCTTCAATAATACCAGAACTTGATGCTGATTCCACAAAGACTAACTCGATTCCATCCAGCAACCACAGAATAAAAAACGACACCCAAACCCACCAAACAACCACCAGAAACTCTGAATTAGGAGCATCCTTTACTCTTCTTTTGTTGCCTCTTCTCCTAGGAAGAGAGAAGTCTTTACATTCTTTAACCTTTGCTAGAGCTTCTAACACTACTCTTTCATTGTTACATTTGAGTCCCAATGCCTTCCCAATGTTCCACGTGTTTTGCGCTTCCTCTAGATCCTCCTCAAATGGCAACACAGTTTCGATCATTCCACTTTGAACGTTGTCTTCTGTTTCAAACACCGGAGTTTCGGGGACCTCCTCTGCTGTAAATGTACGCGAATCTTACATCTCACTGAGTCTTTGTGAGCATTTATCCACATATTCCTCCCCATCTTCTATAATTTTATCGCACCCCTCGACTTCACTATTACACCTAGTATTGCCTAATGTCGACATCACTATTCACTGCTCTGCTATTGTGTTCCAACAGGGGCTGAGATTGCATAGATGGCCCAGAGTGTGGTTCTTTCTCTACACTCTTCCTTCGGGGTCCCACCTCTGGACTACTTTGCCTAGAAGCTTCCACTGCCAGAGGCTTCCAGAGCACGCCATCTTCTTCTCGGTTCCTTCGCCCCATTGTGCGGATGGCTCATCCTCCATGAAAATGATCTGCTCCTTCTCCTGCTCATTAATTCATGTGACTATTTTCCAGTGACAAATATAATGCCTATAAGATGAATCCACACCTAGAGGGATAGAGGGGATAGGCGTGGGTCAGAAAAAGATTTTACCCAATTTTATTAAAACCTAATTTTACCCACATGATTTGGATGATGATGACATGGATTTAGTTAATTACGTGGCAAGCCAGCTCACTAAAACATTTCAGTAATGTACATTAACGGCTATGTGTGTATAATATAACAAAGAATAGATGGTCAATTGATAATAAAAACCTAATTACAAAATTTTTAAAGTATAAGATCGATTAAAAATTTTTAAGATATAGGGACTTATTTAAAATACGTTAAAATTACAAGATGCAGAGATTAATTTAATCTATGATCCTTCTCTAGAAGGTATTCTTTTCTAAAATGGGAAAAATTAAAAGTGTATTGACTTTTAATATGTTTTAGCCAAATGCTTGTTGTCTTTTATTTTTATTTTTATAAATATAGTGTTATGCATGTATGTTCTTACTTTTAAGGCACGTTGACTTTACAAACTCCTTTAATAATTAATTCTTTTATTTGACTCTTAATCACATATATAACGATGATTCACGGTAAAAAAAAAAAAAATAAAGAGTTAATCCAAGTAGCAATGTCTCCCTTTGCTACATACTAACAACACATCTCCAATCCGGGTAGCCTTTGGAACCAAATTTTGGATTTCTCTAGCTTTGGAAACACATGCCAAGACATTAGCAGAGTCTAAGGAGAAAGGTGGGCTGTGACAACTATACAAAGTTTTGCTCAAATTGTGGGTTGGAGGTGGCAATCTAAAATCAAGATATCCTAGGCTTTTTTCAGTCTCAACCCAACTGGAAAGTTTAATAGGCAATAGGTGAATAAAATATGGCATTAAAGCTTTGCTTAGAGATGGAATCCTTTTGTTTGGAAACAGGATATTGTGCAGGATCTCGTACATCTCATCAATCAACATAGCTTTGTTGAGGATCTTAACGATAAATTTTTATGGAAATTTGATCCATCTGAAACATTTTCTGTTAGATCTTTCTCTTTGTAGGTGATTTGAAATGCAGCTTCATCTGTGTACATGCATCCTCAAGTCAAAATGGTTTGGAAAAATCTTGCCCTACAAAAAATAGAGTTGTTGGCTTTGTTCATCTTGCTTGGAAGACTCAGCACAAAGGACAGACTTAGTAGATTTAATTGCAAATCTGTAAGTGATCCGATCTGTGTTTTGTGCTCTAATAATGTTGAATCAGTTGCACATCTATTTTTTACATGTCCTACTATTTGGTTCATGTGGTATAAATGCTTCCAATGGTGGGGTCAACTAGTGCTATCTTAAAGATCCCATTATATTTTTCAAAGCTTGAGAGGGTGCACCTTTATGGGGTTTTGAGAGAGATGGTGCTGGGGACAATTTGGAGCATTAGGAATAAGGTAATATTCGAGCACTATGAACCAAATTGGTCAAAACTCGACTTGAATACTAGGCAAAAGAGAGTTGCCATGATTTACCTTTCTCAACGAACCAGTTTGTTAATAACTTGGAGGTTATTCATGGCGTGGGAACTCCAAACCGAGGAGAAATGCCAACCAATTGCTGACTCAAATTTAAAGCCTATGTACATGTTCATGGGTGCTATCTGATGCTGTCATGGTAAGCCTTGGAGTATGGTGGAGCAATTTTTGCTGATCCTGTTTGAACTTGCTTTTTGTCTTTACATGCTCTTTTTTTTTCATGCATCTTTTTTTGCTTGCTGTGCTTGGATATTTGATTTCTGAACTCCCGATTTCGGCCCCCTCATCTTTGGGGTTGAGCATTCTTCCTATTGAAAAAAAAGAAAAAAACCAACATACTCTTGTACCTTTCAATGGGAAGGCGCCTGCCGTTGGTTTGATATATACTCACAAGAAAGGGATGCATTAACACGTGCAAATATTGCAATTGGAACATATTTAAAGCTGGACGGTGTAGGCATGCACCTGGGGAGGAACCTTCTGGCTATCCGTGGAAGGAAGATACATGTGCTTGATCTTTGTACAATATGTTATACATAAGAGGGTTGAGAACACAATGTTGTTCTTGTAATTTCTTTTTTGAATAAATTTTAATGGAGATTGATGATGACTACACTGAAAACTCTTATTTGTAGCTTCAAAAGCTAACCTCAAGCGAAAAAAAATCATTTGTCATTAGTATTTTTTTTTTTTCGCTCACAAATAAAAGTTGACGTCCGAAGGGAAAAAATACAGATTTCAATATTGCTGATATTCATATCGTATAAAAAATTTAATTTTATAATAATAATTATAAGTAAACTGATTTTATCAAGTTTTATCCGAAACTATTACTCTATTTATGTGAATATAAAGGGAACAAAAGCACTTTACTCCCCTAAATAGGTCATATACACTTTAACCTCTAAATTTTAAAAATATGTAAATTAATTTCTTGAATTTTTCTAAATATATAAATTAACCCTTTTATTAATTGTTAACAAAAATATTATACATTTAAGAATATTTATGGTATCAAGTTACACATTTAGAAGAGTTTAGCAGGTCGATTTAGATATAATAGTATATTTATTTTAACTAAAATGTATATCAGTAAAAATTTAGGAGGTCAATTTATATATTTTTAAAATATAGAGGTTAAAATATACATAACTTATAGTTTAAAGAGTAAAATGTAATTTTTTCAAATATAAATATATATTTTTCTCAGAAAAATTCTTACTTTTTTGTTTTATCCTTTAAAGTATCATGATTTTTCCTTCTTGACTCCCAAAACACAGAATTCTCCCAGTTGGTCCCTCTTTTTGCCCTTCAATTCATGTCAGCCTCTACATGGTAAGTCAAGTTAACACTGAATGGAGAAAATGGTAACTTAATAAATGGAAACGTTCTTAAAAAGAGAGACCAAATAAAAAAAATCACCCACTCAAAAAAAAAAAACAATTGCGATATTTTTCGGGATTGAAAAACGTAATTAAGCCAATGGTTTTTCTCTTTTGGTTGGATCAATTTATAAGATTGAAATAATATCAATTAAGAAATTGTGCTAGCGGCAGTTTCCGATTATTGAAAACTAAATTATTGTAAACTTCATTTGAAAAGCTAATGTAACTTCTTGTTTTTGAAGAGTAACTGAGTATTTATTAATTTTAGTAATTTTAAAATGTTTAATATCGATTATTATTTTTATTTTAATATGACCGCTAAATATTGTAAGTATTCATAATAATTTAATATAATTATTTAGATATTAATATTAAATTACTTTTTAAAATTTTTATAATATAATAATTATCTACAAAGCTTAGTAGTAAGAATGTTAAATAAAAAATAATAAAAAAGTGAACAAATAATATACAACATACCTAACCAAGACTTTTTCATCTTGTGTGTTTATATAATTTAATCTAATAGTAAATAAACATATTATCTTAGTATTTACCATGTCGATCTCTCAATTTTATTATAGTTTTTATTCATTTTTATTCTTAAAAATTAAGGTAATATAATTTATTAAATTAGTTATATACTTGATAATTATATATCTCTGTTAGAATAAAAAATTTATATTAACATTTGATGATATATTTTCATATAATTTAAGGTATTTCAACAATATATGAAATTTTAAACTCATTAAATAAAATGACAAAATATTATAAAACGATAATACAATATTTGTACATTGACAATAAATATTAATTAAATTATTATTAATAATTATTTTATTTAACACAAAATGTATTATGAGTAATAATAATTTTCTTAAATTGATTTTATTTCATATCACAGTTATAGAATATTAAAATAAAAAAGTATAAAATTACTATTATACTTAAAAAAAATTATGTGAAGTAAAAACTATATTTAAGATTAATAGAATCAATTTATTACATAATTATATATTTTGAAGAGTCAATTTTGAAGCCTTTGCAAAAAGCAAATCTATCTCTATATAAAATCGTGCTAATATGCGAAGAAATGGGACTGTTCAAACCGACAACGTATACTTGGTTCCAAATTTCAACCATACTTGCAAGGTGTGCGGTTCACTTTCATCAAAGAATTAATCTCAGCCGTTAATTTATGGGTACACTTAACACATATGATACACCATAATTTCTCCCCCCCCCAAAAAACAAAAAAAATCACATGCCTACTCTCTCCTTATCCCCAAAAACACCCTCCCACTGGAACCTCAACCCCCCCCCCCCCCCCGGGGGGCCAAAAACAAAAATTCAATGCCACCCATGGCCATTGTGTTGTTGCCATTGGTGGTGCTAAAACACTCACCTGCAAGTTCTTCATTCTTGACAACCCTTGCCATGAGTTTGGGATAATTAGGGTTCAAGTAGCAAGGTGGAGATTGGCACTTTGGGGTTTGTGGTTGTTGTTGTTGGGTGCGGTTGAGGGCAGAGAAGGAGGGCTCGATGCAAAGCTGGTGCTTGCGGCGGCGGCGCTCCGCAGTGGCTTCCTCGAGGGGGAGAAGGAGAGGAGGCAGAGGAACACCGTGGCGGGTGGTGTGTGGGCAACTACGAGTCTAGGTCATAGAAAGGGAGAAAAAGTGTAGAGAAGCTCCTCATGGACGGGGCGGGGCAGGGAAGGCAGGAAGATAGTGATAACCATGGTGGCTGGGGAGGTGGTGGTGGGGCGATATGGTGGTTGGCAGCTAGCAGTGTCACAGCGATTTCGAATGAGAGGGGCAAGGCAGTTGGGACTTGGGGGAGGCAAGTGTGGGAAGGGGAAGAGAGAGTTTTACAATGAACAACATATATTTGGTTTATCGATAGATTGTTAAATTCGGACCTTTAGATAACATGTGATGCACCTGACCAAGTAAGGTGCACCATTGCCTTCGTCCACTCTAACAATAGCCTGTGAGTACTGAGTAGCATCAACATATACAAGCATCTTCCTCTTTGTTTTTTTTTTTTTTTCTTTTATATTTTATTTAAATCACAATATTGAGATTTCTCATTATTATGAGAAAACATAATATTCCTAAGATTGTTGAAAAAATATTAAAAATAACACAGATAATATTAGAATATAAATAAAAATTATCTCTAAAAAATAAAATTAATTGATAACAAAAATACTCAAATTAAATAATTAAAATAAATAAATAACTCAAATAAAATAAAACACTTATCAGTATAGTGAAGGCATGCTACATACTAAATTTAAGAGTATTTTGTCACCATGAATAAGAAATGGTATTCATAGCTAATATTTCTCGGGATAAGACAACAACTTCTAACTAACTATGCACAATGAAGCTACAAGAACAACTTATAAGAATTTATCACAGGAACTAAAACTAGATAGAAATAATAACTTTATCAATAAGAAAAACTACTCTCCAAAGATCATTGTTCCTTTGACAAAGGAGCACATATTTATATAGCAATTGAGCAAAAAACTTTCCGTTGGAATGAATTGAAATAAATAGAAGCATCCACTATGTTATAAAGGCAATGAATCAAGAATTTTAAAACGTTAAAATATTTACAAAATTAAAGCTCATTTAAGTTCTTGCTGACTGACTTTAATGTAATAACGTAAAACAATAGCTTAGAGACTCTAACATACAGTAACGTAATGACATTAGAAATAGAATTAAATAATAATAATAATAATAATAATAGTTGACTTTGAAATAATTAAATATTAATAAAAACACAACATAAAAAAAAATATGTAATTTCAATTGCAATTAACATTTAAATACTAAAATTGTAAATACGCTTTTTTGAAATTGTGAATTTTTATTTCAATAACGAGTAGGTTTTATATTTTGTGTTCATTTTTAATTTTTTAGACATAAATGCACTACTTTTTATTTCTGCATTAATTATTAAACTTATGTTATTTTTTGATATTTTTAAACTTATATATTTTCTCTCTTCATCGATGCGCTAAGATATTATTACGTTTTTTTTCCTCTTAAATTGTGCCATTTTGAAATGTCTGATCAAGACAAAATTAATGGCCAGAGATTGTGCAAGAGAACTTAATTTCTTGCTTTAAATACACGTTTCGATTAAAAGAAAATATATGTAATTCTTCTCTAAATTTTTTTTTTCTGCTATAAAGAGAAAATAAAATTGTAGTTGCATTTATTTTAATAAAATGAATAGATATTTTTCCTTTTATTTTAATAAATACATTTATAAGCATTTTCCTTTTTTACTTCTAAGACACGATCATTCTGGAAGAGCAATTTGTAACCTTCCTCAATAATTTATGCTTTATTCGACTTTCAGCCTATATATAACAACGATTCGTGTTAAAAAAAGATAACAAAGAATCCACGCAGCAATGTCTTCTTCTGTTAGAAGTGTTCTCCTGCTATGGCTGGTTATGCTGCCATTAGGCATCAATGGAGGTGGAAAAGCACACGTGAAGATCAGAAATGGTTTAGATGGGAATTTGGACCTGACCCTTCACTGCAAATCCAAAGATGATGATCTTGGAGAGAAACTTCTCCGTTATGAGCAAACCTTTGAGTTTAGTTTTAAACCGTGGCCTCGCTGGTTTACGACAACGCTATTCTATTGTAGCTTTCGGTGGCAAGGCGCCTGCCATTGGTTTGATATATACCGAAAAGATAGGGATAAATATATTTGCAAAGACTGCGATTGGATTGTAACGCAAGCTGGACCATGTAGGATTCAAGGCTGGGAGCGTATCTGCTATTCATGGAAGCAAGAAACATGTTAGCAGTGTTTTAAATTGCAATTGCAGTCACATCTGTGCCTGCTGCGATTGTGGGCAGTGGGGTTACTGTGATATGGATTGCGGTCATTGTATCATAAATATTTTTTATTTTGCACAAAATGGAAAACAAAAGTATAACTATTATGGCAACAAATAAACAAGTCTCCAATAAATTTTTTACAAAATGTCATGTTTATAAATATGATAAAATAAAATTATAACTTCTAAGGTAAATAATACTACTTGTTACAATTGTGATTAAATAACTAATTATCCAATCTAATAATCAAACGATCTATTTAGAGATATAACTTCACTATAAAAGAAAATATGATAATAAATTTTAATTATTACCTTAAGATTTTAATATAGTAAATATTTTCTTCACATATAAATATAATTAACTAAAAATATCACTTAAAACTAAAAAATAAAGTCAACAAATTTTATTAACTTAACTATAAAATACATTATAAATAGAATTTTTATTATTAATTTTCTAACATGTAGTTATATAATTTTCAGACCCAAACTAGTATATATGTACTCTTAAATTTGTATTATTTTATTTTTTCAAAAAAAAAAACATGAATCAGGATTAATCTGCATAAAAAAAAAAAAAAAAATCTTCTAGCCCACACTTTTCAGCCCCTATTGTGTTCCACCATTTATTTAAAGTGAAAAGTAAGTTTAACATGCTCAACCTTACGAGGTCTGGAACAGATGGTTAAATCTAGAGTCTTACAAGACTGCATCCCGAGTCGAGGTAAGGGAGCTGCTTTCAAGCTCCAGTGGGGGTCAGAGACCCCAAAAGACCCTCTCCCCAACCCCTCGACCAAAAAGAAAAAAAAGTGCTCAGCCAAAACAGTTCACCCATGCACCCACACCATTTATTCTTTTAATAAAGTAAAAATAGAAAATCACCCACCATTTGTGTAAGGTATATGGGTTATACAGAAGCATATGATGAAATCAATTGGAGAATTAAAGAGAAGCAAATAGAACTATAAGAAATAATTCCACTATAAAAGAAAATAGTACAACAAATCCTTTAATGATGACAAAGAAAAAATAAAAAAGTTTCTCTCACAAAATACTTTCTCAAGATGAAATTACAATTATCGAAATAAACTTGATTTTAAGCTTTAATGTTCAAGCTCCTTTTATAGGAGACAAGAATGGTTTTTGACCACTAAATAGAAGTGTGGCTGCCAATTGCCATTAACAAGTGCTGAAAATTAACCCTTAATTTCAATGGCTGAAAATTAGGAGAATTAGAGTCATCCAACAATCTCCACCTTGGCTCGAATTTGACAAGTTTCTTATTGCCAGATAAAACCCCAAAGGGCACTCAAGTGCTGGAAAGACCAATCAGCTCTAAGCAATGTTGAAACTAGTTATTTGGAAGTGGCTTAGTAAGCATATCTACTAGATTCTTAGACATGTGAACCTTTTTCATCACAACTTTACCAACAGCAACAATATCTTGGATAAAGTGATGCTTCACATCAATGTGTTTGGTTTTGTCATGATAACGACTATTCTTGGTCAAATGAATAGCACTTTGGCTATCACAAAACACAATAAGAACATCTTGTGTCAGACCAAGTTCATTGACCAAAGCTTGAAGCCAAAGAGTCTCCTTCATACCCTCTATTACTACAACATGTTCTACTTCAGTCATAGACAATGTAGCAATAGGCTAAAGTGTAGCTTTCCAACTAATAGCACAATTACAGAGAGTAAAGATATAACCAAAAAGGGATCTTCTTTGGTCAAGATCACCGCCATAATTCGAATCAACAAATCCTACAACATCATTAGTTGTAGCCTTGCTTCTGTCAAATACTAAGCCGATATCGGAAGTACCTTTTAGATACTGAAAAATCCATTTTATAGCACTCCAATAATCATTTCCAGGATTATACATATACCGAGTCACCATGCTAATGGCATATGCTAAATCAGGTCTAGTGCATACCATAGCATATATAAAACTACCAACTGCACTAGCATAAGGAACGTGTGACATATGCTCCATTTCTTCCTCGGTCTATGGGCAAAGGTCTGACGATAACTTAAAATGTGTAGCAAGCGGAGTAGAAACAATTTTGCAATTATTGATATTAAACCTATCAAGCACTTTCTCAATATATTTCTTTTGTGATAAGAATAGTTTACTAGCTTGACGGTCTTTGTGAATGTCCATACCAAGGATTTTCTTAGCTACACCGAGTTCTTTCATTTCAAACTATTACTGAGTTGCATTTTTAACTTCCTGATCAAGGACTTATCATGTGATGCAATCAAGATATCATCAACATAAAGTAACAAGTATATAAAAGACCCATCTTGAAATTTTCTGAAGTAAACACAATCACCAAACTAACTTCTAGAATAACCTTGCCCAATCATAAATGAATCAAATCTTTTGTACCACTGTCTTGGAGCTTGCTTAAGGCCGTATAAAGATTTCTTCAATCAACAAACAAAATGCTCCTTTCCAGGAATAACAAATCCCTTAGGCTGCTCCATGTAAATTTCTTTTTCTAGCTCTCCATGTAGAAAAGCTATCTTAACATCAAGTTGCTCCAATTCCAAATCCAACAAAGCAACAAAAGCAAGCAAAACACGAATGGAGGTATGACGAACAACTAGTGAGAAATTCTCATTAAAGTCAATACCTTCCCTTTGGTTAAAGCCTTTAACAACTAACCGTGCTTTGCATCTAGGATCTTCAACCCCGGGAATGTCGTCTTTCTTCTTATAAACCCATTTACATCTCAATGGTCTTTTGCCCTTGGGAAGCTCTGTCAAAGTCCAAATACCATTCTTATAAAGACTCTCAATTTCTTCATTCATAGCCCCTAATCATTTTGAAGAAACAACACAAAAAATAGCTTCAATATGGCTGGTAGGTTCAAAAACATCATTTACCTCCTATGCGATGGACAATGCATAAGCAGTCAAATTTTCATTATTAACATATCTTGCTGGTCTTTTAATCTATCTTCTTGGTCTATCCCGGGCAATAGAATAATCTTCTTGTTGTGGCTGTACAGGAGAGGTGGTACTATCGGCACGATTACAATCACGATCATCACCGTGATCATCAACACTAGATTCATTTATGGAGGAAAATGAAATATCGACATTAGAAGCTGTAGACTTTAATTCCAACTCCACCTTCTTGCTAGTATCTTGCAAATTACATATACTAGGAGATTATTTTCCAAAAGATAATAATGCATCTTCATTAAAAGTCACATCTCTGTTAAGAATTAGTTTTCGTGACTTCGAATTAGAACACCATAGACGATATCCCTTCGACTCAGATGCATAACCAAGAAATGTGCACTTTACATCTCTTAGAGAGCTAATTTACCATCATTGACATATGCATGTGCAAGACATCTAAAAGTTCTCAGATTAGAATAATCAACAAGATTATCTGACCATATTTCTTTTGGAATTTTGAAATCAAGTGACAAATGTGGAGAACGGGAGACTAAGTAACACACAATAAATGCTACCTTAGCCCATAAGTCACGTTGATACCATAACCCAACATTTGAGAGCATACAACGAGCTTTCTCAAATATAGTTTTGTTCATTCGTTCTGCAACAACATTGTGCTGGAGTTTACCTGGAATGGTTTTATGTCTAGCAATACCATGATTTGTACAAAACTCATTAAAGTCACCTTCACAAAACTCTAATCCATTATCTATTATGAGCTTCTTGACTTTCTTCCCTGTTTGGGTTTCAACAAGAGTTTTCCATTTCTTAAAAATCGGGAATGTCTCATTTTTATACCTTAAAAAATAAACCAAATCTTATGAGAAAAATCATCAATGATAGTCACTATATAGCGATCTCCTCCATGAGATGGAACTTTAGAAGGACCCCAAAGATCATAGTGAATATAATCAAGAGTACCTTTTGTACAGTGAGTTGCAATAGAGAAACTAGCTCTTTTCTATTTCCCAAAAATGCAATGTTCACAAAACTCCAACTTATCGATATCATATTTACCAAGATGACCTTATTTGCTCAAAAAGTGCATGCCTTTTTCACTCATATGGCCTAGATGCATGTGCCATAATTTGGTGACATCACTATTAGGCAAGGAAGAAGATACAACTACTGAGCCTGTCACAACAAAGCCTTGCAAGACATATAAACTATCAATTCAGTTAGCTTTCATTCAAACAAGGGCACCTTTTGATACTTTTAGAACTCCACTTTTAGCTAAGTACTTACACCCAAGAGACTCAAGGGTGCCTAGAGAAATTAAGTTCCATTTCAAGTCAGGAATATAGCGAACTTTAGTCAAAGTCCTGACAACACCATTATGAGTCTTGATTTGAATAGTACCTATTCTAGCAATCGTGCATTGGGCATCATTGCCTATTAAGACAACACCATTATCGAGAGGTTCAAAAGTGACAAACAAGTCCCTATAAGGACACATATGAAAGGTACATCCAAAATCAAGAATCCATTCAGTTTTACTCCTCCTATCAGAAGTGACAACAGATAATAGAACATTACTGTTAGACTGATTTTCAATGTTAGAAGCTTCAGTAGATTGTAGAGGTTTCTTTTTTTCTTCTTTTTCTTGTTTTTTCTTCAATATAAAACAATAAGAAATATCATGCCCTAATTTCTTGTAGTAGTGACAAGTTTTGTTGGATTTGCGTCCCTTAGATTTGGACTTGAACTTTTTCTTATTGGTACTCCATTTTTCTTAAGTTCTACCTCTGACACTCAAACCTTCACGCTTGTCCTCATAATGAACTTCGAGATCAAACTTTTCTTTGGATAATAAACTAAATTTAAGATCTTCAAAGGATAACATATCGTTACCATACATCATGATTTCTTTGAAGTGTTTATAGGTAGAAGGCAAAGAGACAACTAACAAAATAGCTCTATCTTCATCTTCAATTTTAATATCCATGTTTTCTAGATCCATAATAATAGAATTAAACTCATCAAGATGAGATTGAATAGAAGTACCCACAACCATGCGGATTGTATATAAGCGCTCCTTGAGACGAAGCTTGTTTGCAAGGCTCTTGGTCATATATAAGTTTCCAACTTTAGCCATAATGCCGCAGTGGTAGTTTCATTTGCTACTTCACGAAGAACCTCCTTGGACAAGCAAAGTTGGATTGCTGAAAGTTCCTTTTCATCAAACTCGTCCCATTGCTCATCAGTCATAGAAGCCGGTTTCTTCGACTTCCCATCTGAAGCTTTCTTTAATCCGTTCTGGGTAAGAACAACCTTCATTTGTACTTGCCAAATAGAAAAGATAATTTTGCCATCAAACTTCTCGATGTCAAATTTGATAATGGTAGACATCTTTGAATTCTCAATTGAATAAGTGCTTCGATACCACTTGTAAGGTATATGGGTTATGTGGAAGCACATCAATTGGAGAATTAAAAAGAAGCAAATGGAACAATAAGAAATAATTCCACTATAAGAGAAGAAAGTACAACAAATCCTCTAATGATGACAAAGAAAAATAGAAAAGTTTCTCTCACAAAATACTCTCTCAAGATAGAATTACAATTATCAAAATGAACTTGATTTTAAGCTTTAATGTTCAATCTCCTTTTATAGGAGACAAGAATGGTTTTCGACCATTGAATAGAAGTGTGGCTACCAATTGCCATTAACAAGTGCTGAAAATTAACCATTAATTTCAATGGCTGAAAATTAGGAGAATTATAGCCATCTAACAATTTGTTCGAGAACCCACCACATTCACACTCTTCTAATTCTTCCTCACCCCAACATCCGCGCAAGCTTTCTTTCCTACCCCAACCCAAGATTCCCTCTAGGGCTTGACCCTCATTTTATCAACACAAGATTTGTTTCCTTTCTCCCAAGAAACCTATAACATTTCATTGACCAAATGAAAGTGAAATATTCCCTTTCAGATCAACCCACCTCGATCCTTACTTTTCACTTCCCCAGTTTGTGGTAGTAGCACAACTGGCCAGCCAAGCGGCCCCCAAATTCCCATCTTTTTGTTAGTTCCTCACCATAAATTAGAGAAAAATAGAGTGATAATTATAAAACAAAGAAAACCAGATCAAATAGCTTAGTTTGTAACATTGGTGGTTTGCAGAGGTTGTGGAAGACTTGGTCACCCACTTGAGAGCTATGCTAAAGCCGAAAAAATGAAGAATGGGACAGGAACTGTGTTGCGGTTGTTGCAGTCACATCATCGTTACATTGTGGGTGTTTTTTGCGATTTAGATTCACTGCACAATAGTGGTTCAATGCGGATGCGGATGAGGTTGCAAGCGCAATGTTCTGGCCACATCAGTCGATGCAATTCGCAATTTAAATCATTGCATGTCAGTCTTTTGTTTTTTTATTGGCTCACAAATAAAAGTTGATGTTTGAAGGAAAAAAATAGAGATTTCAAAATTGCTTATACTCATGTCGTATAAAAATTTTAATTTTATAATAATAATTATAAGTAAATTGATTTTATCAAATTTTATTCGAAAGTTTTACTCTATTTATGTACATATAAATATATTTTTCTTAGAAAACTTCTTACTTTTTTGTTTTATCCTTTAAAGTATCATGATTTTTCCATCTTGTCGCCGAAAATACATAATTCTCCCAGTTGGTCTCTCTTTTTGCCCTTTAGTTCATGTCAGCCTCAACGTGGCAAGCCAAGTTAACACTGAATAGAGAAAATGGTAACTTAATAAATGGAAACGTTTTTGAAAAGGGAGATCAAATAAAAAAATCGCGATATTTTTCGGGACCATGAAGGAATCTAGGTCGCGGGCAACCTTCCTGCTATAGTTGGAAGGATGATCCATGTGTCTGATCTTTACATAACATATGTTGTGCACAACGAGCTCAGAATATTTTGGAGGACAATGAGAATTATTTATAATAAATATATGAAGATCTATGTATATTTTTTTTTCTTTTTTTCTTGAAATTGTGAGGTACATTTAGGTTTACTTTAGTAGTTTACCTCATTTGGAACCTTCCCCTGGTATAGTTCGGACTCCTTTTTCTTTGATAGGTCGTTCTGTAGTGCACCTCATCAAATATGGTATGTGATGCACAGTTGGTGTAAGTGCACCTATTTTTTACTCATTTTCAGAAAATGTGACTAAAGAAAGATAATAATATAGCTAAAATGAACATATGAAATATAGTTAAATGAACTTGCGAATGTGCTAAATGATCCCCTCTTTATCTCCTTCCTCCCCATCCATGACCACCACCATCATTTGTACAGTCACCTAGCCACCAAAGACCACCACACCATCGTCTCATCGCCACTAGCATGGAGCATAAACACACAAACATTCCAACACCATTGCAAGTACCCTGCAACTCACCATAACTCAACACACACATAACCCATTTCTTCCTTACAAACCAGGTGAAAAAAAAAAAAAAGGAGGCCAAACATATTTGGAGCCATCATAGTGCTATTAAAACTGAGGAACTTGCAGACATAACCAAAAACCAAAATTAAACATAAACCCCAAACTTTTCAAACCAAAAATCTCCATCAAAGCTCATAGCAGAATCAAAAATTTTTAAAAAAAAAAGTTCAAAGCAATATGGCCTTTTGCTACTGTGATTGAACCACAATAGTGACCATAGTGCTTTGCTCCATCGTGTTGTAGCACCACATCATCACCATCAATCACTAGGCACCGCAGCCTTAGCTAGCCTAGCGTCGTCAACCTCATCCAACCATCACTTTACCTTTGCCACATCTTCATGTCATAGCCATCATTTTCACCATCACAAACCAATGCACACACCACCACTGTGTTCCACCACCAAAGCCTGTGTCTATGACATAACCAACACACACCAACATGCTTGACCGTGCCTTGCGCTATGGCTGCCTTGCGCTATGGCTCCCTAGTGTTCCGCAAGCTATTGCGCAAGTGGAGTCGAGAGGAAATGTCTTCAACCATGTCTCGAACCAAAATCTTTGTCTGGTTTGGGCAGTTTCTGAAGCACACTTCTGTTGTAGAGCTCCCAAAAGGAAATCGGGTTGGCCAGTTTCTAAAAGGCAATGGTGCGATGATGAAACTCATAAAGTTGTGGCAGATCTCGTCAAGGGAGGGTTGTTATTGTTGGGATAAGAGTGGAGTTGGGGGTATTGAAGATGGTAGTGCGGTAGTGGTGGTTGTTGTTGTCGTTATTTGAGTGTGTGGTCTCTAAAGTATGAGAAGGGAGAGAAGGATGTGGAGAAAAGGCAAGAAAGGTCCACGAAAGAATGGGATAGTAGAAGGAAAGAAAGGAGATCAGAGAAGTCGTTTAACCACATTCGTAATTTCTTTTAGCCACATTCTCGTATTCATTTAGCCATGTTCTAATATTCACTTAACCACATTTTTTAATGCAGCTAAAAGCAGGTATACAGTGCATTAGCAGGTGCATCATGTACCACACTTTACAATGTGCATTTAAGACCACCCCTCCTTTAATACCCGGCAACCTTCAAACATGTCTATTCCAAAATTACTTTCTTCAAATAGTGATCGGTCAAAGTAGAATTTTTGAATGTTGGGTGAAACATACAAGTAAAGTGAATTTTGGCTTCAAAAGTCAAAGAAAGAGGCTTAAGGTAGAAATGATATTATGAGGAAGACCAAAAATAAATAAATATTCCTCTTGTTATATGCTTATATATACGCTAGTTTAGAAGGAAGAATAAATAATGGTAGTAGGCGCTACATGGAAGCTAAGAAAAATTGGAAAAAAAAATTCCAATATACTCTACTTTTATTTTTTCAAACTAAAAAATTAAAAAGATAAAAAGCATAAACTTGTGATGTACATATAAAAAACAAAGTCATTTTTTTACATGGTACCAAAAACGGGATTTTATATAGAGCTAGCAACAGCAAATTGTCAATGAGTGCATTAAATTATATCTTAATATAATAAAAAGATAAATTACTTATAATATTTATTGAAAATCCCTAAAAACCACCACCACTGACCCTCAACCACCACCCGAAACCCCTAAGCCGCCATGACCATCACACGTTAACACTATGCACATCAACTCTGCCCTTTTTCAAACCCCATCTCTGCCTCCACTATTTGTTTGCCATCACTAAGCTATGCTCACCCTGTCGCTGTCTCATTCCAGCACCGTTGAAGGAGCCCTAGCTACAAGAAACAGAGATGAAATCAACACCTTGAGAAAAGTGCCACAAAGTGGGGAAGGAGCAATGGAGGGGTTGACCTGAGAAAGGGTTTGTGGCTTAGGTTGTTGTTGAGAGATAGGAGACGAAAAGTTAGAGAGATGGGAGAGGGAGAGGGAGAGGGAGAGGGAGAGTCAAAGACTGTGCCATGATTGTTCTTATTCTACTGTAAGTTTGTAACCTACCTTAATACTTTTATTTTGACTTTTAGCATATATATAACAATGATTCATTGTAAAAGAAAATGAATTAATTTAAGTAGCAATGTCTCTTTTTGCTAGAAGTGTTCTCTTGCTATGGTTGCTTGTGCTACAATGCTACCATTAGTCATTTATGGAAAAACACATGTGAAGGTCACAAACGGTTTGGATGGTGCCATGGTGGTCTAGACTTAACACTTCACTGCAAATCTAAAGATGATGATCTTGGGGCACAATATCTTAAGTTTGGCGAAACCTTTGAATTCAGTTTTAAACCTATGGTTTTTGAGAACACACAATTCTATTGTACCTTTCGATGGTAAGGTGCATGTCATTGGTTTGAATGTTTGATATATACATACAAGAGAAGGATGCTAAGTCTTGAGAAGACTGCAGTTGGAGTATAAAGCAAACCGGACCATGTAGGATTCAACCTGCGGAGGAATCACCTCTCTGCTATCCATGGAATGAAAATACATGTGTTTGATCTTTATATAATGTGCACGATGGGATAGAGAACTCAATGTTGTTCTTGCAATTTCTTATTAGAATAACGACAAAATACCCATTTTGGTCCCTAACGAAAATTCCAGGGGGGAAGTTTACAAGTAGTCCCTCACCATTCAAAAAGGGGGACATATTCTCTCCATACAGATCTGTACCACCAAAAAATCCTTAAAATTTTTGTATAGAGGGACTAATATGTCTCCCTTTTTGAATGGTGAAAAATTATTTGTGGACTTTCAAATTTTGAGGGACTAATTTATCCCCTGAAAATTTCGCCAAGAACTAAAATGGATATTTTATCTAGAATAATTTTTAATGGATATTGATGATGACTATATTAGAAAATCTTATTCTTGTCTTTAAAATCATGCCTTCATGTCAACAAAAATAATTTGTGTTAGTATTTTTCTTCTTCTTCTTCTTCTTCTTCTTCTTCTTTTGGTTCACCAAATAAAAGTTGATCACGCTTGAAGAAAAAAAATAGAGATTTCAAAATCACTGAAAATCATAACTTCCAAAAATTCTATATTTATAATAATCTAAATTACTCATAAACTGATTTTTATTAAGTTTTATCTGAAACTTTTGTTCTATGTATGTGTTCTGGACTAGGATTGAAAGCCTAATTTGGCCAAACATTGAAGTCTAACCCAATCAAGGTTGATGTGGTTTGAGGCCCATCTCAGGCCCATAAACCACTTCCTGAGGCCTAACTCGGAGGCCCCATGTATGCAGCCCAACCTTCCAACACAAGGTTAGGTCACCTAAATAAAGTCCATGATTGTAACGGGATATGCACTCACCTAATGTGATGCCACCCAATTCGGACTCTTCAACTGACCCCATGTCATTGAACATCCCGAAATCTTCTCCTAGATCACGAAGTCTCCTTTATCTTCTCAACTTCCGAACTCTATAAATAGGTACCCCATCACTAAGATTAGGTACGCTTTAACACCTTACCTAAGTACCTCCTGTATTCACTGACTTGATCACCGGAGTCCTTGCAGGTACCATCCACCACCGTGGAATCCCAACCTTAGCATCTTTTGCACTCTGATCGGAGTAGCTTTGGGTCCCAAATCTCGATTCGGATCTAGTTTCAAATAACCCACCTCCGAACATTAGCGTTGTCTGTGGGAACCCCAATGTTGCTTCTTATCATCCACAACGAATCCCATATCAATGTCTTCTCACCTGAGAGCTGAAAACACGGCGGCACACGACCTTGCAAGCAACCAACCACACTTGGTAGAGGCTAAACTGCTTCCAATTCAGCTTCAGATGCTGGAGATGACCACCGAGTGCAGAATTCGGCTGCATATCACTCTCTAGCCCCAGCTATGGGGAATGTGTTAGCCTCCAGGGTGGAGATCCGCCCTCAGGCCAACCCAGACCCAATCGCTGAAACGACGACCGTTTGTGGGAGCAAGCCACCCACATTCAAAAATTGAAAAAAAACCTAGACCGCATGAACAACGAAGACAGACAATGACATCGTGAATGACATTGTCGATGTCGGAGAAGCCCAAAACACGGCAAAAGCTGAGGTCCGAGGGAATGTAGTTGCAATACCGAATGTCAACATCGCGAAAACTCTCAGCGTCAAAGCATAGTCAACATCAATAGAGATCCTCAAGTGGAATAAGCCTGACACCATGCCAAGCCCTCGGTGTCCCGACCATCCCCAAGTTTTGCAAATCGGCATTCAAGACGATTCTTCGAGTGCTATGAGGACCCAAAGGATGGCGACAACACACCATTCTTAGACTACATCATGCGAACTCAGGCCCTGAAGGGCTTCAACCCCCCATTTGACATGAAACCCTATGATGGAAGCTAGGATCCTTAGGAACACATGGATGCTTTCAAGTCGATGATGGCATTAGCAAGAGCCTCGGACCCTATTCTGAGTGTTCCCCATCACACTGAAGAAAGCGGCACTCAAGTGGTTCAACTTGCTCCCACCGAGGTTGATTAGCCAATTCTCCAATCTTTCTTCCCTGTTTTTAACTTACTTTACAACCGAGAAATCCATCAGGGCAAAGGCAAGTCGCTCCAAGATTTCCTCGAGCGATACAATGCGAAAATGTTAGTTGTCGAAGAATTACAGGCTCAAGCGGTGATTTTCACACTGTTAAACGAGTTATGACCTAGTCCTTTCAAAACCTCATTGTCTAAGAGGCCACCATGATCTCCAAAGGAAATTTAGATCAAGGCCAAGAAGTATATTTTCCTTGAAAAAATTGAGAAAGCCACTACCAACTCCGGAAGGTATCCATCCGACAAGAAGGTCGGTGGTCCCGATGAGCGCCCAAGGAAGGACACACGTTCGAGGGCCGGCAAATACCACGAGTATGCTCCTCTTAATGTGTCCCTCTTCGATCTATTCCGAGAAGTTGGACACATCGAAAAGTTTCCCAAGCTGAAAACTCTCAAACCTAAGGCCAACACCAATATTTTAATTGTGGTCGTGTAACAAAGATTAGTAAAAAATCATCTTCTTTTATTTTAATTGTTGAATTAGAAAAGTTTTGAATTTTAAATTTTTTATTTTTCAATCTAGTGATGAAAATGAAGAAGACTATGACTGGACCTGTTCATACACGTTTAGCATAAACAAAACCCTAAGTAAATGAGCAATTCCAAGATGACAATGTTGAAGCAAACATGTTTCTGAGTTAAGGTTTTGGAAGGAAAAAAAAAAGGAAAGGAAAGGGTTTGAAGAAAAAAATAAATTTATAATCACTCTTCAAACCTTTCCCTTTCAGATCTCACTTTTCCTCTAAAACCTCAACTCACAACCAAGGACTTAATGAAGGACCTGGGCATTTCATGTCCGTTATGTTAGTTGGGTCATGAGCACTTGCATTTCATTTCCATTTATATTTCATTTCAGTATTACATTTGTATTTCATTTGAGTCATGTGCCAGCTGTGGTGGCACCCGAGTTAGTTATGATGTCATACATATATTAAGAAAAAGGTGAATAGAAATGGCAAAACAGGTCGGATCCATTGAGTTGACCCATATAATCCACATAATCCACCGCGTTTGACCTATGGGTTAAAGCAGGGCAGGGCAGAGCGGATTTGGCCCGCAGGTCATTTTGTTTTTAATTTTAATCTTTTTTTCTCACGCAATACACATAATATTTGGGCCCTTTTATCGGTATTTATGTAACATTTGTGGAGTCCATAATTTTTTTTGGAACTATATTGTTGATTATATTTATGCTTTGTTGACTATATTTTTGTCTTGTTGATTATGAATTCATACTTTATTGTGAACATGATTAATTTGTTGAATGTAAATTTTTAATGTTTTGGATTTGAATATTAGCTTATAAACTTCTTTATTGTGATTATTTTAGTTAAAAATTCTATCTTATTATTATTAAGAATTGTCATTTTTAACATTTTTAGAGTTGAATAAATGGTTTAATACTTGATAAATAAATAAAATAAACTTCTTTATATGAATATTATTTTGCCACATTTAATTAAGAACTTCTTTTTTTAAAAAATTTAGATTAATTAATTCATGTAAAAAATATTTTTTTTATTTTCTATTTTTTTGATAGGCCTACCCACGACAAGGCCGGTTGGTATATTCAATCCAAATTACTAATGTGGGTTGGCTCGCCCGCTTCACTTAAAGCTTGACCCACAACGGGGCGGGTGCGTTGGCACATTTGCCATAGTGAATGAAAATATATGCGGACAGAATTTTATACACAGCACAAATCTTCTCTTCTTCATTCTCTAACCCTTTTCAGCTAAGCATTTGCTCACCGAGAGAGGCTTTTCTCCTCCTTTCTCCCGGGCAAGTGTGAGGTAAATTCTCGGAGTTTTCAGTACGTAATTCTCTGAGTTGCCTAAAGCAAAACCATTGCACTAATATCTTATCGTTGATTTCATCTTAATCTATCAGTTAACGATGAACCAATTTAATGAAGAGTGAAAATAGTTGGATATAGTTTTGATGAAGATATATAATAGTTAAGTTTGATAATTAATAAGTAAAGAGAATTTGAGAGCATTTATGTTAAAAACGAAACATGATATGTAATAAAAATTTGAATTAAATAAAAATCAAAATGGAAAAATTGAAAAATGACGATTTTGTATTTGCGTATAATTAAAATTGACATTTATATTTTTTTACTGAAAATTTTTATTTTTAACAATGAAAAATATAAATAATTTATATTCAGATCGCATATTTTCAAATTAAAATAGTTAAAAAATAAAAATAAAATTTTTAATTTATTGAAATTTGAAATATTATATATTGTTAATATGTTTGTTTTTTATTTAAACATAATTAAAATTGATATTGTATGCATACTGAAATTAAAAACTTAAACATGTTAATATGTATAAAAAAATGAGTGAACGATGCAAAAATGCATAAAATGAACATTGTATCTAAAATTACATAATAAACGTGTGAAAAATGCAAAAATGTGACTTTTGAGTCTTTCATTTTATGCACAAATATATAAAACGAACATTATATTAAAAATGAACGATCATAAATCAAATACAAAGTAAAGATAATTTTCAATTTATAACAAAATTATCAATTTTGTTAAAAATAAAACGAGTGAAAGATGTAAAATATGCATAAATATATATATATATATATATATATATATATATATATAGGAAAAACAAGAAGAGAAGTACATAAAATTATAGTTTTAAGTACTATAATATACTCTAATATAAATTATAACTTAAAATATTATTTTAGGTACATAAATTATCGATGAGTACTTTAAATTATATCATAATAGCACAAAGATAAATTATTTGTAATATCTAGTGAAAATAAAAATAAAAATTTCTTGCATAAAAATATAAAATCTCAATTGCAATTACATTTAAATATGAAAAATGTAAATATTACACATTATCGAAACTCTAAATTTTTATTTCATTAAAAATTTCTTTTATTATACTGTATATTACTTTTATTTTTTTAAATAAAAATACACAAACATTTTATTCTGCATCAATTATTAAAATTATAATTTCTCTCTTTGGTCGAAACAAAACTAACGGTCAAAGACTGGTGTAAGAAAATTCCAATCAAATGTCATTTAATTTCTGACTTTCAAGACACATTTGCATTAAAAGAAAATATGATTCTCCTCTAAAATAAGAAAATAAAAAGTGTATTTACTTTTGTTTTAGTAAAATGCATTGTATTTTTTACTTTTATTTTTACAAATACATTGTCATGCTTCTATTTTCTGACCTTTGAGACACGTTGACTTTGTAAGAGTTTGTAACCTCCCCTTATAATAAATACTTTTATTTGACTTTCAGTCTTTATATACCAAAGATTCACGGTAAAAGAGAATGAACTAATCCAAGTAGCATTGTCTCTTTTTGCTAGAAGTGTTCTCCTGCTAATGGCTGCTTATGCTGCCATTAAGCATTAATGGAAAAACACATGTGAGGGTCACAAATGATTTGAATGGTGGTCTAGACCTTATAGTTCAATGCAAATCTAAAGATGATGATCTTGAGGCGCAACATCTCAAGCAATATGAAACCTTTGAATTTAGCTTTAGACCTAGGTTTATAGGGAACACACAATTCTTTTGTACCTTTCGATGGCAAGGTCCTTGCCATTGGTATGATATATACAATTACACATACAAGATACGGATGTTAAGTCTTACACTGAATGCAATTGGTATGTAAAGCAATCCGGACCGTGTAGGATTCGACTTTCGGAGGAACATTTATGCTATCCATGGAATGAAAGTGTATGTGTTTGATCTTTATATAACATGTTGTGCAAAACGGGGTTGAAAGAACTCAATGTGATTCTTGCAATTTCTCATTGAAATAACTTTCAATGGATATTATGATGGTGACTATATTGAAAAATCTTATTCGTCCAAACTCCAAGTGGATGAAAAATCATCACTTGTTAGTTTTTTTCTTCTTTTTTGGTTCACCAAATAAAAGTTGACATATGAAGTGAAAATTGCTAAAATTCATAACGTGAAAAAAAAATAATTTGAAATATACATATATACATATAAGTTAGGGATACTAAGTTGTGCAATTCAATTCTTGTGCAATTCGATTGTAGAGCAATCTACACCATGTAGGATTGCATCTTCGAAAGAAACTGATTGCTATATATCTATGGAATAAAAGAGTATTTGTTTGACCTTTATATAATATGTTGTTCTCGCAATTTTCCAATGGAATAATTTTTATTGGAGATTGGCGATGACTATATTGAAAAGTCTTATTCATGCCTTTAAACAAGCTTGCTTAAAGCGAATAAAACTAATTTTTTGTTAAAAGATTTTGTGTTTAAATAATTACTAGTTTTTTTTTATTGTAATATAAAATACATATCAGTTAAACTAGCAAACAAACACGTATCAATGAAACACATATATCAATTAGACACATATCTATTCCTTATCCTTCTGATTCCGCTGGTCCAGACTCAGTAGCTTGGCTCTTGAGTGACGATGGCACTTTCACTATTAAGTCAGCATACCTTCACTTAGCTGGCTGGTCTTCAGTCTCGGATTGAGGATCCTCTCTTCCGCTCGATTCTGGTGGAGGCTTTCTCCGTGGATTCTCAGTGAATTTGGGGCGTTGTTTGATCGCTATTGCTGAATTGTGGGGAGTGTTCTATGCTCTAGATTTGGCTTGGTCGATGGGGTTCTGTTGTGTCTTTATGGAACTTGATTCGTCGATTGCTCTGTCTCATTCGAAAGCCTTTGGATCACTCTCACCCATACGCTAGTCTCATCAGCAGAGCTCAGGATATTACCGTGACGCGCGGCCGACTTTTTGGCTGGATGTGGTCACTCTCAGCCTTTGGGGGGTGAAGTATTATGTGATGTCTTCTATTGGTCTTGGCTCCATTCTAAGGGAGGATGTTTCTAGTTGAGCTTTTCCTCATTTGATTGTCTGGTTTCTTTTGTGTTTTGGGCATTAGCGCCGATTACCTACCGAAGAAAAAAAAAAAAAAACAACTAGCAAAGAAACAATTAATAGTTAAAGTGAATTAGTAGAAGAAAAAGTTCAGTCAAAGAAAGAGAGAATTAGCTGAGGTTATTCAAACAGGCCCAAATCAACTAAAGGGTATTCGATTATAGATTTTCAGTTTATGGGGGGTAGCATGGGATCTGGGGTAGGTGAGAAAATCACTCATTTGGTCAAATATGCTACCAATCAATAACTTCTATTTATCCTAATCCTCCCTTCCCAGAAGGAAGAAAGTGAATTTTTTTTTCCTTTTTGCAAGGACTAGAAGGTTGGATCTAGTCATAACAATAGAATGTTTGGATTATGATTTTAAATTGTGATTGTGGTCGCAATTGAGATTGCATTGCAGTACAAAAAAATTGCAGAAAAATATATTTGAAACAACCGTAATTGCCACTGTCATACAGTTGCATAGGGCACCAAACTGCAATTGCAGTTGTGGACCGTAATTTAAAACCATGGTTTGGGTGATAATTAAATCACTTCTTGGTCTTCAATCTCTTCAATCAATACGAATGGCCTAATGGGATATGTTTATTTATCTATTTCTTAACTTGAAATAGGATCAGGTTTGAAAAAAGGTCCTAGAGTATCTAGAATAGGATTAGAAAGGTCTCTTAACATCTTTTTTCTTCCCTCCTCTTGTTCCTGCCTACATATATAGGATATTTTAAGAAGTGAATATCTCTCTCAATAGTAGACTAGCAGGATTGGGGAAAGGATAAGAAAGGTGATTTCACTTTATTTCTAATTAGGAAGAGAGCCTAACACATTTTTTTTCGGTGGGACGACACGTTTGAAAAGAGAGATTACCTATATTATGATAGCTTTTCTTTAATAATAACAAATATTTCGATTCAATTGGTAGAACCCTTGATAAAAGTAAAAGATATTGTATATAAATCACTTATATATATATATATATATATATATATATATATATATATATATATATATATATATATATGTGGGATTAATTTGGAAAAGCATTAAGGATATTTAAGAACAAACAATTTTTATTGGAAATATTCCTCTAACAAACTTTATGGAAACTTCTATAGTAAATGGAATATATAGAGTAGTAATCAATCAAATATTGTAAAGCCCTGATATCAATTTCTGGTCAAAATTGGACCATAATGGAATTTTGTTTTATGCTAGCACCATAATATCGGATTGGAGAAGAGGATTAGAATTATAGATTGATAGAAAAGCAAGGAAATGGGCTTGTGTGAGTAGGAAACAGAAAATATCTATTCTAGTTAGAACAACTTAAAGTGAATATATTAAAATAATTTGTTGTTAAAAGATTTTGCGTTTAGACAATATCTAGGAATTGCTTTCTATAATATGCTTTTGTATTTAAACAAGCCAGCTTGTGTAAAGGCATGAATAAGATTTTCAAATATAGTCATCGTCAATCTCCATTAAAAATTATTCCAATGTGGAAAATTGCGAGAACAACATTGGTGCAATGCTAGGGCAGGGGTGTATTCCACTTCGGCCGGGTATAAGTGGCTGCTTGAGAAGAGAAGAATATGGGGAAGAACACTGATGATACTTCCTAGAGTTGGATCTGAAAATTAGCTGTACCGGGGAAGATTCAAGTTTTTGTGTGGTTATGCACGCATAGTGCGCTGCCCACCAACTCTCTTCGACACGTCCAGAAAATTTAGATAATAATAATAATATAAGCACTTGCGGCTGTGGCGTTCGTGTGTGTTTCTTTTGTTTTTTTCTTTGCTTATTCACAAAAAAAAAAGGTCTTATTAATTCTTCTTTTCTAGGTCACTTTGTAAAACTTGACATCTGAAGAAAAAGAAATAGAGATGTCAAAATTGCTTAAGTTCATATCGTGTAAAAATTTTAATTTTATGATAATAATAATTACACGTAAACTAAGTTTATTAAGTTTTATCTGAAACTCTTACTCTATGTATATAAACATAAATATGTTTTTATGGGAAACATCATCCTTTTCTTATTTTGTCCTCTAAATTTATCTCCCAAAATATTATAATTTTCTTATTTGATCTTTTTTTTTTCTCTTCAATTTATGTCAACCACCACAGTGAACAACGAAAACTAACGGTAAATTAATAAAAACACCAGACAGTAAAAAAAAAAAAAATTGAGGGTATGAAAAATTTCTCAAAGAGACCAAATAAAAAAAATTATGATACTTCCTGGGACCAAAAATATAACTAAGTCAATGATTATTTATTGGTTGGTTCATTTATAAGATTGAAATAATATTAATTAAGAAATTAAGTTAACGTCACTTTTCATTATTGAAAGCCAAATTATTGTCAACTCATTTGAAAGGCTAAATTAATATAGCTTCTACTTGGAAAAGAGTAAACTGAGTATTTATTCTTAAATACTTTTAGTCATCTGTTGTCTTTTCTTGTTCTTATAATATTATTAATTTTAGAAGCACCAAATAACATTATTTATAATTATAAAAATTATCCTCATCCATAATTTGGTAGAGAAATCGGGTCATGAATCAGTGACTCATGGAACTTATCATTGATCGAACTGTATGGATTAAAACAAAATATACAAATATTACAAATAAAAAATTACTTATATTGAATTTTGTTTTATATTGAGTTGACCAAATGAAACATGAGTAAGGATTAAGTGATTGTCATTAATTATATTTTAATCTATGAGTTGAAAATGAACCAATTTAGTGAAGATTGAAAATAGTTGGATATAGTTTTGGTGAAGATATATAATAGTTAAGTTTGATAATTAATGAAGAAAGAAAATTTGAATGCATTTATGTTAAAAATGAAAAATGATGTATAATAAAAATTTTAATTAAATAAAACGTAAAAAGTAAAAAATAACTTTTTTGTATTTAAGTATAATTGAAATTGAGTTTTTATATTTTTATTGAAAAAATTTTTAATTTTAAAAATAAAAAATAAATAATTGATCTTCACATCATATATTTTCAAGTTAAAAGAATTAAAAAAATTGAAAATATAATTTTATTTTTATTTAAACATAATTAAAATTGAAATTTTATACATATTTAAATTTAAATTAAAAACTTAAACATGTTAATATACATATAGTGACTGAAAAGATGCAAAAATGCATAAAATGAACATTGTTTTTAAAATTACATAATAAACGGATGAAAAATGCAAAAATGTGACTTTTTAGTCATATGCATAAATATATAAAACAAACATTATATTAAGAATGAGCGATCATAAATTAAATACAAAGTAAAGGTAATTTTCAATTTATAACAAAATTATCCATTTTGTTAGAAATAAAACGAGTGAAAGATGAAAAAAAATGCGTAATATGAAAAAATATAAAAATTAAATATAATTGTATTTAATATAATGTGTACTAAAAAAAGAAAAAACAGTACATAAAACTATAGTGTTAAGTACCATAATATAATTTACTATATAAAATATAAATTATATTTTAAAATATTATTTTAGCTACATAATTGTCAATGAGTTCATTAAATTACATCTTAATTTAATGCAAACGTAAATTATTTATAATATTTATTGAAAATAAAATTTATTGTATAAAAAAATCTCAATTGTAATTACATTTAAATATGAAAAATGTAAACACACGTCATTAAAATTCTGAATTATCATTTCATTAAAAAGTTTTGCTATTATATTTTACAGTTTCTTTATTTTTTGAACATAAATACACTAAAATTTTATCTCTGCATCAATTATTAAACTTAACTATTTTCTCTCTTTATCAAAACTCTAATGTACTATTATCCGCTTTTTTTCATTAAATTGTGTTTTGAAACGTTTGGCCAAAACAAAACTAGTGGTCAAAGATTGGCGTAAGATAATTTCAGTCAAGTGTCATTTAATTTCTGACTTTCAAGTCACAATCGCATTAAATGAAAATATATGAATTCTTCTCTAAAATGAGAAAATAAAAAGTGTATTTACTTTTGTTTTTGTAATATGTACTGTTATTTTTTACTTTTATTTTTAAAAATACATTGTTATGCATAGGTAGCCACAGCAAGAAAACATTTCTAGCAAAGAGACATTGCTATATGGTTATATGTATTTCCTTTTGTCGTGAATAATTGGTATATATGGACTGAAAGTCAAAAAACAGTTTTTTTTTTTTTTTTGAGAAAGTAAAAAAAAAATATTTATTATGAAGGGATGTCACAAACCTGTACAAAGTCAATGTATTTTAAAAGTAAGAAATTAAATGAGGATGGATCCTCTCATCATATGTTGAATTAGTATGAAATCTACAAAAATATCTCACTAATAGTAAAAATTAATATACAAGGTCATACATTATAAGATATTTAGATAAGAAAATCTATTCCTATTTAATTTCTTACTTTTAAGATACGTTGACTTTTTAAGACTTTGCAACATCCCTTCATAACAAATACTTTTATTTGACTTTCTCAGAAAAAAAAAAAAAAAAACTTTTATTTAACTTTCAGTCTGTATATACCAATGATTCACGATAAAAGAAAATAAACTAATCCAAGTAGCAATGTCTCTTTTTGCTAGAAGTGTTCTCCTGCTATGGATGCTTATGCTGCCATTGGGTATTAATACAAAAACACATGTGCGAGTCACAAATGTTTTGGATGGTAAACTAGATCTGACACTTCATTGCAAATCAAAAGATGATGATCTTGGAGCGCAACATCTCCGTTATGGCGAAACCTTTGAATTTAGTTTTCATCCTAGCTGGTTTGTGATCACACAATTCTTTTGTACCTTTCGATGGCAAGGCGCTTGTCATTGGTTTGATATATACATCAAGATAGGGATGTCAATGCTTGCACTGACTGCAATTGGAATGTAAAGCAATCTGGACCGTGTAGGATTCAACCTTCCAAGGAACCTATCTGCTATCCGTGGAATGATAGTATATGTGTTTGATCTTTGTGTAAAACGTTGTGCGCAATGGGCCGGGGTTGAGAACTCAATGTTGTTCTTGCTCTCATTGGAATAATTTTTAATGGATATTGATGATGACTATATTGGAAAATCTTATTCGTGCCTTTAAAAGCCAACTTCAAGCGGATAAAAATCATCCATTGTTAGTCTTTTTCTTCTTTTTTGGTTCACCAAATGAATGTTGACATCTGAAAAAAAAATAGAAATTTCAAAATTGCTGAAATTCATAACGCGTAAAACTTAAATTTTATAATAATTATAATTACATGTAATCTGATTATATTTAGTTTTATCTGAAACTTCTGGTCTATGGATGCAAATATAAATATTTGTTTTCTTGCAAAACATTTTATTTTATTTTATTTATTTTATTTCGTTTTGGTCCTCTAAAGTGTCACGACTTTTTTTCTGCCTTTTTGCCTTTTAGTCCATGTTAGCCTCTACATGGAAGGAAAGCCTTGTTGACACTAAACCCAGAGAACTAACGATAACTTAACAAAGGGATCAAATGAGAATGAAAAAAGTTTTGAGGGTCTAAACAGAAACCTATTTCATGATATTTTTTGGGACCGAAAACATAATTAAACCAATGATTTTTTTCTTTTTTAGTTGGATCAAATTTATAAGACTGAAATAATACCAAGAATAAACTATCAATTTGATCCTCTAAAAATACACATGACAACAATTTAGTCCTCTAATAATATGTGACATCAAATAAGTCCTTTAAAAATTTTAAGTGACATTAAGTTAGTTCTTGAAAGTCTTATGATATCCAATGAATTCTCAAAAGATTTTAAGTGCCATTAAATTTGTCCTGCCATGGTATAAATAACTTGACCTATAGGTATTTGCAACAATGGTTAGAGGACAATAGTTAGTGGCAAGAGTAACTTAATGTTACTTAAAATATTGGGAAAACTTATTTGATGTCATAAATTTTGATGGACTAAATTGACATCAAGTGTATCTTTAAAAGATCAAATTGGTAATTTAGTCTAATATCAATTAAGAAATCAAGTTAATAGTACTTTAAGTACTTGATGTCACTTAAAATCTTTGGAGAATTTATTTGATGTCACAAGTATTTTACGAACTAAATTGATTTCACGTGTATATCTGGAGGACGAAATTGGTAATTTAGTCTTACTTGATATAAAAAGGACTAATTAAAAGTATTGATGCATATTGCATGTAGGAATAGAAATATGTTAGATAGCTCATCGATGACATTTAGCTTAGTTTACATTAAGCCTACCCTATACAACCTAGCTTCTTTAATAAATAAATCAAGTCAAAATTTTTCAAAAAGCTTTTTTAATCGAAAAAGCCAAGCAATAGGCTATGTAAAAAGCCTATTGAGTTTAACAAGCTAACCTATTTATACTATATTATTAATATTATTGTTATACAAATAATGTAAATTAAATTATATTGTCATTTCAAAAACCTAATGATCATATAGAAGTCTTTTTGTCTATTTAAAAATAATTTTTTTAGCATATTTAGAATTTTTTTTAACCTATTCAAGAACATATTTTTGATCTATTTAAGAAAAGATTTTTTAGCTTATTTAAAAGCCTTATTATTAAGTGTCTTTAAATAGACTTTGAAGTTAGGTCAAATTTTTAAGAAGTTAAACTAGACTTTAAAAAGTAAAAACTATATTAGATAATAGGCTTAGGCTCAAGTACATATTCAAAATACAAAATAGATTCCTTTAAATTAAAATTTAGTCTAATCTAACCTACTTCCATCTCTATTTGCATATCAAGATAAATATCTGGGACATGTCCAATAATAAGTTCGAAGTCAGCCCAACAAAGCAACACATAAAAGGCAAATACACCAAAAACAAAAAGTCGAAAATCACTCAAAAGTTGTTACATCAATCAATTTTTAGAACTTGATCCAAAAAGCATGTCTGAAATATATAAGAACCAACAAATACTTCAATCAATCTCAAGCTTCACAACTTTCAGTTTCGTAGTGGACATATCTTCACAACAAAAAAGATTTGAACTTCATAGAAACTATTTAGGAGACGTTTGGTATGGTATAATTTATTTGAATTACATATATTATAACTTAATTATCTAGACTTATCTTATTTAGTTGAATAATATTACTAGTAATCTAAATTTTTAAGATAATTCATATTACGTTTAAAGTGGTAATATGGATTGCTCCAATAGAGATATCATGTGGATTACCACCTATTTAGTAATTCTTCGATTATCATCATCATCATCATCATCATTATTAAAAATAAAAATAAATATTATTATTATTAATTATTAATATTAATAATAATAGTTATTAATCATTATTAATTAATATTACAATTAATAATAATAATAGTAATAATTTTTATTATTAATATTATTATTATTATATAAAAATATATTATCTAATAATATTTTTTATATATTAAACAAGGTAATGTAAATTGTTAGCGAGATTATCTATATATATCAAATACAGCATTATAATATTATCAATAATTTAAAAGGTAACAATTTTTCTAAATGATAATCTAAATTACCGGTAATCTTAGGAGGCAATATAGCAAACACCACTTAGTGCATTGGGGAATATCATTATCAGCTGAGAAAATTGAATTTCACTGCCAATGTTAAATTGAATCATTAGATCATGAAGAAATAAAAGAAACTATCATTAAATTTCTCACCTTTGCGTTATTTTGGGCTTGCAATCAGACCTTTGCGCTTCACTTTCCTTTCCCTCCTTACTTCTTGGCTTTCAATGCTATTCAACGTTTGCAACTCCACTCACAAACCTCTCTTTCCTTCGCTGCCACTATCAGTCCTTTTGAACATGTCGCGACACTTTCATTACTGGCTCTCTGCTGCTTAGGCTTCGCTCTCATGACTGCATTGTGCAGGTTAATTACATTTGTCATATTGATGATTTGCTTTAGGTTCTTTTTAATGTGTATGTTACTCAACTATCTTAACGGCAGGGAATTGACGCATCAATTTTTGTTGGAACAATCATAGGTGAAAAGCATGCTAGACCCTAACAAAAATTCCATCCGAGGTTTCGAAGTGATTGATGAGAGAGACCACAGATCTATTTGTTTCAATTTTTTCTAATAAAAAAAAGTGATTAAACAAAAAAAATCCTTTTATAGAATATCTTTGAAAGTTTTTTTCGGTAGAAGCTCAGATGCATAACTTTTATAGAATTTTCTTAGTTAAAAAATCTTCTTTTTTTTTTTGTTTTTGGTCAAAAAAACTGAAATAAACACACCCCAAGTCTAAGTTGGAAGAAGCATGTCCTCAGACATTGTCGCACTTGCTGCTAGGGGGCTCCATTGTGCTTGTAAGAGCAACACTCAACTAGAATTGAGACAAAGTGTAAATTCTGTAATGCTTATTGTAGAGTATAGGTTCATCATTTAACACCTAAAATGCTTAATTTGAAGCTTATTGATTATTGATTATCTCTAATTGGAACTCTCCTAACACTTTTCAAACGTCCTTGGCCTATGATAGAGGAACACAAATTCTTAGACCACTTTTGAATAAGTATTGGCAACTGCCCCTGAATCATGGTTTGATCGGTTTAAGAGAGGCAATGTGAATCTAGGTGCAGTCTCTTTGGGCCATACCTCCCCAATTTGCTATGTCTTCTTCTGTTGTACAAGTTTGGAGGCTTATGAATAGATGCAGATGATATAGTCTTATGTGAAACTTAGGGAATGTTAAGTTTCACATAAGAATAGTTCTATGCAATGTTTGTATTACAATTGGTTAGGGACTAACATTAGGGATGACAAAAAAAACCTACCAAAGTAAATATTCACCTGGATTACCTATGACCAGGATTAATATAGGGACTGATTTGGTCTCCACAAAGATGGGGACAAAGTCCTTATTTATTAAATGGGGTGGGGGTAGGGGATGAGGTCGCCGCTCCATGTAAGATCGTCAAAATGGGCCAAATCCATCGGACTAATGTGTTTACTCGCCAAAAATAGGTGGGTTGGACTTAATAAATAACAACTCTTTTAAACTAGCCCATTTGGAGCTCAAACCATTTAACCTAAGGGTTAAATGGGCCAACCTGCACAAGCAAATGGATTAGTCCGTTTATCTACATTTCTTTTTTTTCCCTTCTTCCTTTTTTAGGAAATGGGCATCAATTGAGGATATAAAAACATGATTTGTAATCAAATTTAATACATTCTCACTTTTTTTAATAAGGAATAAATTTTTTTATCATTTTTTATTCAAAATCAATATTTTAATAAAAAATCATTTTAATAGCCTAAAAAGAAAGAAAAAAAAAGGGGTTAAACGAGTAAGGCTACCAAAATGCGGCTCCCATTTATTTCATGGGCCTGAACAGGCCGGCCAGCCTGTTTGACAACTCTAGCTGCATGGAGATTCGCTAAATTCCTATTTATGTACCCTATATATATAGACTAACTTACAAATATATTTTGACAATAATACACAGTAAAATCAAGTTGATTCAAAATATAGTCAACCTATGGTAGACTAAACATTTAACCAAAATCAAATTTATATAATTGACTGACTTTGATCAAAATAAAATTTACAATAACTTAGATTTGCATAATGTATTTTTATTTTTAAGTAGAATTGTGTTATGCTACTAATATTATAATGGATTATAGATATTTTATGAATGTTTTATTTAAGTTAAGAATATATATATATATATATGTGTGTGTGTGTGTGTGTGTGTGTGTGTGTGTATGTATGTATGTATTCTCTTTTTTAAATTTTTAAATTTTTTTTTGTATAAACCTGTGAATATCCACAAGGATTTGAATTCCCACGGAAACGGAAAATGGGGACTTGTGACAAGAATGAGGATGAGGACAAGAGGCAAATTTTTAAATGGGGATGGGGGCGGGGGGCATGTGCTGCTCCCATGGGTCCCATTGCTATCCCTAACCAGCATAGAGAAGGATATGGTAGATGTAGGGGCTACATTGCATAACATGGGCTTTTTAAGCCTTCCATATTGTCCTTATTTTAAATTATAAAGATATGAAAAGAATAAAATGTGAAAGTTATTGTACTCTTTCTCAAGAGCACTAAATAGAGAATAGGATGACTTATTTGATCCTATAGTTTTGAATTAAAGTTTGAAAAAAAAAATGGCAAGTGAAAATGGATTGATTTAAACAACATAGCAAGCTTATTTGCTTGGTGCACTTAAATTGTGCAAGTGATTTCTTAGCTTTCAATCTTAATATAGAACCTACTTTCTTGCCTTCCATGTGACATCAACTTTTTAAGTCTCCTTGCTTGCCTTATTTTATCATCCGACATTTTTTTTTTCAAGAAATCTGAATTTAGCCACTTTAAGCATATCTTCTTTCAATTTTTGGCTCATAATTACATTTGTTAAAAAAAATAATAAGTTACCAAGATGATATTTTTTGATGGTCATAATTCAGTTGATAATCAACCAATTGATAATGGCTTGTTTCTAACAAAAAAATTTCTAATCAACCTAAGGAAAAACCAGTAGTTTAGTTTAATTTGTGGACAAACAAGCAATCAACGGAGGAAGATTTTTGAGGTGCTAATATAATCATAGTTGGAAGTTCATGGTGCCATTAATTTTTATACTCTACTTCAATATAGAAAAGTCACATAGAAGATTTGGAAGTAGGAAATCCTACAGCATCTCCTATTGTCAAGCCTCTCACACCAATTAGGGGCTTCACCTAAACCTCACACTATGATATATAGTCACTGATTTATAGGGAAGCTTTTTATAGGTTTCCAAGCAATTCATTCACGTTATTTCTTGTGGCTTCTTTTTTTGGTTATACTTATCCATAGATCGCTTTGCTATAATATTAGGAACCCCTCTTTGCCTTGGAAGAAGATTTCTCAAGTAGTCATCAAGGTCAAGTTCAGACACAAAGATGGCTGAGTGTGGCTGTCGATATGTCATGAATCTTCAACAATTGTGGGCAGGTTTGGGTTTCTCTTTATTTCTTTACTTTTATTTTTAATTTTTTTTTTAATTCTACATTATGTTACCCTTTGTTTCTTTGCTTCAGGGAGAGACTTGCTTTTGATAGTCAATACACTTTTTAATTTTAATAATTGTTATGCTTATAAAGTAATAAAGATATGAATAAAAATATTTTTATATAAAATATAATTAGCTAATTAATTGTTATAATACTAAATTAGATCATATTTTTAAGCTAAACTTAGATAATATTTTTAAAGAATATTTCATTGTATCCAAAAATGATTAATAGATTGAGGTACTTTTTCTTTCACAAAAGAAAAATTGAAGAAGTAAATTATTCATGATATTGATTTATCATTTTGTCTTTGATTTCCCTTTTTGCCACTATTTGTTAATTACTTAAAAAACTAGAAAGCTTAAAGTTCTTAGAACTTAACAAATATAAAAATAAATAATAACAGGTAAATGTTAATGGATTTAATTTGATTAACAATTTATTAATAATTATTTGATAATTCATTTTTTTTTTTTGGTCGGAATAATTCTTTTTTTTTTTTTTTTGAGTCATGACGATCAGAAACTGATTTGAAAACTGAAGCTCGAAAACTTGGGCCTGGGCCTTGGTCCATATAGGTGGCCACATCTTAGATCTTTGAATAGTTAAAAACGCTTTGGACCAAAAAACATATCCGACCAAAAAAAATCTAAAATAAAAAATAATAACAAGATATAAGGTTGCGTGTCAATGCTGTTAATAGGTGAAAAAGAACGGGTTGCGTAAGAATGCCGTGTGTATGGCGTAAATTATCTAAAATTAAAAAATAATTACCAAACATAGGTTGCGTGAGAATGCTGTTATTAAAAAACATATTAAAATAAAAAAAGTTGCGTAAGAATGCCCCGTCTATGGTTGCCTATATAAACAATCAGAAGCAAGCATTACTGTCGAACTCATTATTTGTGTAGACGGAAAGTGGTTCGATTCCTTTGGTGTTACTTGGATCTCCATGGAATAGAAACTGGGGTAATCACCTTGTCCTTTAATGTTTAAGAATAGGTTTGAATTTGGAAATATCTGAATTGGTATTGTAATGTGTTCCTTTTTACATGATTTTGTCATTGTTCTCTAATTTCCTGCATCCAAGAAAAGGTTTTTATTTCTATCTTTCCGAATTGCTGAATTTTCGATTTTATTGGGTTTCTTTGAAGGGTTGAGCAAACTCACCCCTCTCATATAACCGTGTCACCTTGTTCTTGAATACTTAAGAGGAGGTTTGAATTTGGCTGAATCTGAAAACTCGAGATAAGATCGGTTTTTTTTTTTTTTTTTATTCTGACAAATCTTTTTGAGGCAACTTTTCAATTGTCACAGTGGTATGTTCCTTCCTTTATCCATGATCGTGGCAATAATCTTTTTCTTAAATGTTCAGGACTCAGGAGAAGGTTCTATTTCGACGAATAAAAAGTTAAAATTGAATTGCGGACCCTATAGGATTGAGTTTGATCTTGATACATTTGGCGATGAATTTACATTTTTCCATAATTAAAAAATTAGATTGTATACGTGTGTCTTGTGACCCATTTTGCAATGTGAATTTTCAACGCTAATGTGGTGCAATTTGTTGAACCTTTTGATTACTCTATGACCTGCCTCGTGACCCTCGAAAAAACTGTGGAATAGTTTTCGACCCTGAGAAAAAAGATGTGGGATTGTGTGATTGACTTATTCTACAAAATTGAAATAAATGACTATACTTGCCTTATTTGATCTTTTGATGAAAAAATTGTGGGATGATTTTACGACTGTTGATAAAATTGTTGGATGACCTTATACTCCTATAAAGAAGGTCGGATGAGTTTGACCCAAAAAAAAAATAAAATTGGAATGGTATTCCTATGGCTATAGTAAATATTGTGAAATAGTATGTTTGATTCTTATATGAAATTTTTATTTGCTATGTGAATAAAATTAGGGTGCTTGTTTTTACCTTTGATGATCCTATGATTCTTGAAAAAAATTGTGCGAATACTTTATGATGCTAAAAATATTGTGGAATAACCATATGCATTTGGAAAAAATTGCGAGATGACCCCATGACTCTCGAAAAAATTTGTTGGATGACTCATCACTGTCGAAAATATTATGGGATAGAATACTTGACTCTTATGACCCTAAAAAATTGAGATGCGATGACCCTCAGAATATGCTTGATCTTGCTTATGCGATAACCCTCAAAGAATATATTTGAGTCTTACGTATCAAGAATATGACCTTTATAACCCTACAAAATTGAGATGCGATGATCCTAAAACAGTATGCTTGAGTCTTGCTTATCCTAACTTCAAATGCAATATGAAATCTTTTTTCATAATTTATAATACAAATTAAAATCAGGATGCTTTATATGACCCTTGATATCCTATAATACTTGAAGAAAATTATGGGATAGACCTACGACCCCAAAAAAATAATGAGATGACCCATGACATTAGAAAATATTGTTAGATAACCTCAAGACGCTTGATGAAATTGTGGGATGACTATGATAAATATTGTGAAATGATTCTACAACAATAGGAAATATGGTGTGGTAACCCCTATTGCATGAAAACAATTTGTGGGATGACCCTATGATTTTTTTTGTTTTACTCGAATGCATTTGTTATGCGAATAAAGGCAAGATGTTTTATTTGATCCTTAATAGCCGTATGACTTTTGAAAAAATTGTAGGATGACCTTATGATCTTGAAAAAAATTATGGGATTATGTGATTGACTCATCCTACAAAATCGTGATACGATGGCTCTAAATGAATATACTTCAGCCTTATTTGACCTTTTGACGAAAACCTTTTGAGATGATCATATGACATTAGAAAATAGCGGGATGACTTATGACCTTGGAAAAATTTGTATGATGATTCTATGATTATGCAAAAATTGTTGGACAACTCTATGATCTTATAAAGTATGTAGGATCATTCTATGACCCTAAAAAAGGTTTTGGGATGATCCTATGACTATTGCAAATATTGTAGAATGGTATATTTGATCTTTATATGAAATTTTCATTCATTTGCTATACAAATAAAATTATGATGCTTTATTTGATGATCCAATAACCCTTGAAAAAATTGTGGGAATATCTTATGACACTCTTGAGAATATTATGGAATAACCTTATGAATTTGGAAAAAATTGTGGGATGAGGCCTTGACAAGATTTGTTGGATGACTTCGTGACCACCGAAAATATTGTGAGTTGGTGTGTTTGACCTTTATGACTCTACAAATTTGAGATGCAGTGCCCCTACAAAATTGAGACACAATGACCTTGAGCAAATATACTTGAGTCTTGTTGACCCTAAATTCAAATGCAATATGAAATCTTTATTCATAATACAGAATCAAGATGCTTTTATATACTTGAATGCATTTGCTATCTAAATAAAATCAAGATACTTTATTTGACCTTTGATGGTCCCTGTAGCTCTTGAAAAAAATGAAGGATAACCCTATGACCCTAGAAAAAAATTGTGGGGTGATCTTATGACACTGAAAAATATTGTGGGATGACTCAATGATCCTAAAAATATTGATGACTTTGGAAAAATTATGGAATGATCCCATGACTTTCAAAAATATTTTGAGATGATCTTGTGGCCTCGGATTTATTGTTTGACAACCCTATGACCCATTATAAATTTGTAAAGGAAAATATTGTGGAATACTTGACCCTTGTCACTATACAAAATTGAGATACTTAGACGCTAAATGAATATACTTGAGCTTTGGTTATTCTAAATGCAAACTTAGTTTGAAATCTTTATTCATAATGCAAAATCAGGATAAAATCAGGATACATGCTTTAATGCATTTGTTGCATGAATAAAATCAAGATGCTTATTTGACCCTTAATGATCTTATTACCTGTAAAAAAATTTAAGATGACTATATAGCACTAGAAAAAAAAAGTGGGATGGTATACTTGACTTTTATGACCCTACAAAATCGAGATGTCAATGACCTTAAACTAATATGCTTGAATTTTAGTGATCTAAATGTAAGCAATGTGTATTCTTTATTCATAATGCACAATAATGTTCTTTTTAATTGTGGTATTTTACATAGTTAGGGGCCCTTATTAACTCAAACATGGTTATTTTCCATTTTGGTGTTTTACTTAAATGTTCATATAATGCATGAAGAGGCTATTGATAAGACCAAACACAGGGGTGATTCGGAGGAGAAGAAGCAAGAGGAAGAAGAAATGGTACAAAAGCAACCTAATCCAATGTTCAGTTTGTCCATAGTCTCTTGCAGTATTGTAATTTTACCATTTTGTTTTCTTTCTTGTATGACTTAATGTTAGTTTTGGTTTTATAGTTTCTATTTATAAGTATTCTTTTGTTATTATAGTTCATTTTTTGTATTACCATAATAAATGGTGACTTTAAGGTGAAATCTACATGGAGATAACTTATGTTATTGACCTTCATAAACAGCTAAGGAAGAAACCTAAAAGACCTCTTTATCAAGTGCTTCTTTCCACTCCTACTCTTCAATTAGCTTTATTCTTTATGAAATCGTATTCTTTTTCATTGTGGTATTTTATACAATTAGGTGTTGTTAATGACTCAAACATGGTTCTCTTGTGTAACACCCTACTTATTTAATGTTATGCTTAAGTCATAGCAAGAAATTAAGTAGTTTGTGTTACTGTGTTAATCATACAATGAACATGATAGAGTTTATTTCGTCATAACCACACAGTAAGCATAAATAACACACATACTATCAACTGTATATAGGTATATATATATAGACAAGAACCACTGTTTTAATTTACAGACCAGTTTCAAAATAGGATACATGAGTGGGGTCAGGTACCAAAAAGAAACATAAGACCCATGTCAGTCGATCCAATCCTACGTGGTCCTCAGTGGACGTTTTCAACTATGTTCTCAGCAGATGACCCAAAGCCGCATACTACCAAAACAGGGTCATGCTGTACAATACGGCCTGTGGCTGACCTACTCAGTCAGGTAGCCGTTGGCCACACCGGGCCCGGCTGGTGAGTAGTCAGGAACTGATCCAGAGGAGGAGGAAGATGAGCCAGTGGCCTCCGAGGGGTCGCTCTCGGAGCTGAGCGGGATGTCTGGTACTACCTGCGGAGGTGACTCGGTGCGAGATCGACATGGGCTCACAGTGCTGCAGTGCGGCGGTGGAGGATGTGCCACGTACAGCGGGACCTCGAAGTATGGGGTGGTAGGATCAAAGGCAGGATGATGTAAGGGACGGTAAAATCCCTATCACTAAATAGATACAGGTAGCGGCAAGAGCCTGGCTATATCTGATGAGCCTCTTTGGGATCATGGTGGAGCTGCAAGTCTGGAATCTCAACGAAAAGGGTAGCTGTCGTGTCCATCGTCCACGTCTGAGAATGAAGCGGAAATGCGAAGCGAGGTGAGAATTTGGAGAAATTCTCAGTAGGGTTTGTATATAGTGTATACTGACCTCGCGTTCATTCTCAGTTGCCTCGGGTTTTATGAAATTTTCTTAAAACATGAGGTTAAACTTAACTACACATACTTAGTAAGGTTGAGAAAAATGTCTAGTCCGAGGCAAGGTTCAGTTTTACTTAAATAATATAAGAAACAGAATAAACCATCAACACTAATACATAGGATAAAAGGGCAAGATAGTGTATATACAACCACAAGTAAACACAACGGACAAACTGCAAACAGTATGCAATGATATGTTAAATGCAGCCATGCACTTGATGCAATTATGCAACTCTCATGCTTCATAACTTTTCCTCTTACTTTTCATCATTTTCCATCACTTGGTCCCCTGGGAGTTCTTGGCCATTTTAGACTCCTGGGTAATAGTCTGCTTATCAGGATCGAGCTCGTTCCTATACAGGAATGCCGGGTTTGCTTTCCCCGACCTTCCCACCGATCTATTCCCCTTACTTTTTATCCGGGGCTGGCCCAAGTAGCATGGAAATCTCATCATAATCATAACATAGCTTTCATAGCTTTCTTGGAAATGCACATGCCTCTACATGTATCTCATAATTCATGCATAAGCTTTACCGCAATTTCGGCGGCATAACGGAACGTGTCCGCTTCCCCATGAATAGTGCCAGTATGTAGCATATCAATTTGTCAAGAGAAACACTTCATTTTATACATAAATCAACATATTTGATTCATGCTTCAATCCTCAATTCAAGATATAAGTGTTGCACTTTAGAATATGCTTACTGCCTCACTGCTTGTATTCAACCCGGTTCTTGTAAATTATGCCATAATTTCTATTTAGGTCGTTTGGACCTAAATTTTGGATATGTTGAAGTATTATGTGTCTATTTTCTAACCTCTTTGGTCCCATCTGATTTGGATAACCATAACTCAAGATATTCGGGTTTTATCCCGGCCTGCCCTGTGGGTGGCCAGAATTGCACACTTAGAAGTAAAAATCTACTAAAATTCGAAAACTGGCTCAAATCATACGAAATTGGCCTCATATTAAAGCTAACAGGACAAACTTTCAGATACAAAAAGTTCCATTTCATTTGCCTTAGTAGGGCTCGAGTTACAAGCCCCGAAACTTAGCCTTCCTGAACTGCCCTGTGTTGACCCGGTTTGGACATAGGGTAACTTCTTCGAATCACTGGGAACGACTGAGTTGGTAACAAAATCGGAATCTTATATTGGGGTGTTCCCCTGTGTGTAAGCTTTCTAACAAAATTGGTTTCACTCGAATTGGAGTTGTATAGGGTGAGTTACACCCTTCTCAACCCATACTGCCCGGGTGGATGTTCTGATTCCTAGGTCGAACTTCAAAAATTCATATCTCTCTCAATATTACTCCAATGGTCTTATATGATATATGTGTGGAAAGCCCTAGATGTCTAGTTTCACATAAAAATGGTTTCATTAATTTTTAACGGCGGACGGCGGAGCCGTACACTCCGCCGTACGGACGGTCGAGGGTTTTAAGTCTTCCAGCCTCTCAACTCTTCCTATCTTCATCCTTCTTTGTGTCTAATTCAGTTTTAATCTCATAGACAGCTAATAAACCAGCTATAATTCATCATAATCAATCAATCAACATATCAAAATTAAAGATTTGAATCACCATCAATCATCCAAGAGTCAGAAAATCAAGCAAGAAGAAAACCTCTACCTCTATGATCAGGATGAGCTCGTTGAGTTGGTAGCTGAAATGAGAGCTGGATGAAGTGGGGAAGAGAAAAGAGAGTTGAATTCAGGAAGAGAAAACAACGTGGGAAGAGTGGGGCTGAAGAGGCAAGAGGAGGATATATATAGACACAAGGCTCTGAAGTGGTAGTTAGGATATGTGGCTTTGATTGGGTGAAATTCTTGTGGGTAAAATTCAGCCATGTCTCCTTCTTGTGTGACAAAAATGCTCTCCACGTCGCTTAAGAAGTGAAACTCGCTGCCAGTGCATAGGAATGTGACATTGGAACTCGTTAGATTGTTGAAGTCGGAATTCATGCATAGCTATTCGAATGAAATCAGAACTCGTAATTATCTTCTCGTTTAGTGAGGATTTGGGCATTACGTCGTAAACCGGAAATCGCAAGGCATAGCTACCTTAAAAACGAAAGTCAGGGCCAGAACGTGAAACCAAAACACTCAAACCCGGAAGTCGGGGTCATCCTTGAATTGATTTTTAAGCATAGCACCGGATATAAGGATTCAAAACATAAATTCTGTGTACCCGGAACTCGAAATTTATGGAACCTGGCACTCCAACTCAATGTCGGAACTCGGGAACGAGGAGAAAAGATCTTGGTAAGGAACTCGAGATCCAATTTAGTTAAACTCGGAGGTCGCACTTCGTGTCTATTTTGAATCACCCAATATCGGAACTCGGATATCCCGTTCGTTCCTACTTGAGTATAAGGTCGGAAACCGTAAGTTGCATACACGAGGTCGGAAATCGTAATAAATCCCTTGTAGGCCTTAGGACGAAATCGGAAGTCGAAAATACTACTGAGGTCGGAAGCGAAATCATAGGACAAACTCGGAACTCTTAATTTTCAACATTGGATGGGATCGGAAGTCGGAAATCGGACGTTACATCTTGCATTATGGTATTTTACTTAGATGTTCGCACAATTCATGAAGTGTCTATTGGTAACATTGGGGTGATTTGGAGAAGGAAGAGAAGCAAGAGGAAGAAGAAATGGAAGAGAAGCAAATTGAACCCAATATTCAGTGTGTTGATACTTGTATGGCTTAGTTGTTAGTGTTGTTATTATAGTTTTCATTTATAAATATTGTTGTTTGTTTTTATAATTTATTTTTTGGTATTGGCATAATAATTGATGAGTTCAAGGTGAAATTTATGAGGAGACAATGTATGTTATTGACCTTAATAAGCATCTAAGGAAGGAACTTGAAAGGCCTCTTTATCACATGAGTCTTTCTACTCCTGCTCCTTAATCAGCTTTAGCTTTTGTTTTGCTAGTATTTGATTTATCATGTTGTTTTCTGCAAAGGTACTTGTAAGAGAAGGAGGGAAAAATTGTCGCATGAACTTTGCTTGGAAGTTGGAACCACACAGACATATGCCAAATTTGCTAAATTTTTTATTAGTTTCTGAGTGGCATTTTTTACTTTTCTTGGTTGTAGTTGTCTATTTATTAACAAGTTATGATGCTCCTTTCTCTCCACTATTACGTGTTTGGCAGTGACACCTTGGACAAGTTTGCAACTAATAGGGTAAGAGTCTTGTCCATATATATTTTTTATTCCTCTTACATTGCTTGTTGAAATATTCATATGGCGTTTCAATGTCAAGTATTTTATTTGCATATTCATGCCAAATATGAATAAAACAATTATAATTTATACTTGGCAGTTATTTTTGGCATATGCACTTGACATCAACCATAGAATGGGTTTTACATGTGGTCTATAAACTTGATTAGTGACCTCATGTCCCTCTAAATAATGCGATGCATTACCCAAAAAAGGGGAGCATAGCTGTAGCATATACAACTGAATTCGATGATGAAATTACACATAAGAGAGTACAGGCAACTGGCCCACATCAAAATCACAAGATGCCGACTACGGTAGGTAGGGTGGGCGTGCCCGCAAACAATAGGGTGCACGGTAGTGTAGCCTTTCAGACCCATGGTATATGGTAGAGTGCAATTCACTGTGACCCTTATGCACCGAATAAGAATGACAAGGATTCTTCACAAGATCTGTCAAATGCTAAGCCTAATGCTAAGAGTGCATATGCTAGCTTCCAGGGGCTTCTTCAGCTTGCTTGGATAACCAATGTTGATGCTAATGTTGATGTCTCCCATGGGGTCTGCAAGAAGTATGGCTGTGTTGGGCACCTCAAGTTTCAGTGCAAGAACTATGTGAAGATTAAGGATGATAATGAGGAGAAGGATGTTGAAGCTATGCAATCTATGGGGTTGGTTGGATTGGATAAAAAGTTGAAAGGGAAGGCTAAGGAGCTAGAGATGAAAAGCAATGTTGAGAGCTTAGAAGAGGAGGACGACAATAGTGAGAGTTCAGATTTAGAGATTGATTCAAAGATTGAGAGAATTATCGCTAAAAGGTTTAGGAAAAAAAATTAGCAGGAAGGGAGGTTCTTCTATGAAGAAAAGGGATTTGGATGATGACGGGTCAGACCAGGATTCTGCTAAGAAGAGGAAAAAGAGAGGTAGCTCAAAGAAGATACGTGGGAAGAGGGAAGTTAGTGACTCAGATGATTCAGGTGAAAGGAAGAAGAAGAAAAGGAGGGAGCACAAGAGGAAGAGGGACAAGTCTTCAGATGAGGATGATGGGTATAAGCGCAGGCGAAGAAAGAGTAAGAAGGAGAAGAGGAGAAGGAGAAGCCATCGATTAGGTTCTAATTCTAAATCATCCGAGGATTCTAATACATGGCACAAGCGGAAGAGTAAGAAGGCTTCATCATCATCCAATAGAGCTTCAAGTGGATACAATGATTCAAGGATGGGTAGGGATGTCAAGAAATCAGAAATGAGAAGGGGGACACCACCATGGGGATGATGAATAGAGTGGCAAAAATTAATGCAATAGTTAATCGTATGTCCTTTGATAAGTCTAAAGCACCTATATGCTTGTTTAAAATTGGTACCTTGCTTTGATTGAATTTCAGATGTTAGAAGATGTTCAATAAGAGTATACATTGACTATTCAAAAAAAAAAAAGAAGAAGAAAAATTTGGCATATAGATTGGGCCTCTAGAGACTAAAAATTATATACCTTTCATTACAAATTATAAGTAGCAGTTTATGTTCTATTTTATGTGAAACCAAAATTTCTAAAAACTGAAACTTAGTTAGAGTTTGTTCATTGCATTACTGTTGTGGATTGTTTTTGGGGATGATCTCCCACTATCTAGGCAAGCGGCAACCTTTGGACATGGTAGTGGTTATGCCCATTTCAAAAAAAAATAAAATAAAAGGGAGCAATGAAGTTATATAGATCAAATGAAAAGTATATTTATTTAGACATCTTACATGCAGCTTTACTTAGTTTCATTTTCATATTGGTTCTTGTTATAATCCTCATAGCTAATATCACATTTTTATTTGACAGGAGTTGTTTGCTTCTTTTGGCTGTTGCTCTACTCTGTGCACATGAACTTTGCGTAGCATATGTTACAATTGATTCATGGGAATTTGACTATTATTCTCCTTCTATTTTTTTTTGTTGGAATTTTAGCAATTGCTTTAGCAATCAACATGCTATTTATTTGCATAATGATGTTTAATGGTATGCTTTTGAATCATTTTGTTCATTTATAAATGGTCATCTTATTAGTAAAATGTGCCTTGCTTATAGAGACATTGTAGTCTAACATTTCTTTTTAGCATAGATGGTCTCTTTTTGGGACTTACTGCTATTTGCTTGATTCTATTTGTATTGTTTTGATTTATTTATGTTGAAATTTTTACCAGCATTATTCATTGTATGGAATGACTTGACATGGATGAATATGAGCAAAAGTCATCAAATTTGCTTATTCTAATTGTATTGAAGTGGGTTTTGTGGCATGTTTACCTAAACCACAAAAACCAAATGAGTTATATCCTTGGCAAACTAAAATATATATTCTAGTTCTTGATCCCATTTTTTGCTACCCTAGCAGAGACAAAATAATTGTAAGGTCCTCTAATAGGCATTCAGTATTAGCTGATAGTCACATTTTCATTGTATTTATGTGTCTTGATAGGGCTTCTCATCTTGTACTTCTGTATATTACCTTGCTATTGATATCGTCAATATGCTGCATCTTGCATGGTCTAACTACAAAGGAGGAAAGTTAGCTTAGAGCAATTATACTAGTTGCTACTATTAGTTTTGGTGATTTAATTAGCTCTTCTTGTTATTAATTATATTCCTTTTTTCTAATTATGTCAATGGAGACAATTATTATGCACTTATTAACTCTGTTTCTTTGATTCATTCTTTTTTTGTGACTTTTTTCCAAAGCTTGTCTATAGGTTTTCAATTTCTTAACAATCATGTTGCAGTACTATTTATTGATGGAACATTTTGAATCTTTCATATTTCTTTTGGAGTGCTATACTGGTCAGTGCCTTAAATTGAAACATATGATCTTTTACCCCAACTACTTGCTTGGCTTGTGTGACTTATCTCTACTTCCTTAGCATAGGTATCTAGTGCACTATATCAATTATGTTATTATGTCATCAGTACCTTTAGGGGATTTGTTTCTTGCCAATTTATAGGTAACAAATCTATTGGCTGTGAAGAGAGATGCCATATAGAGAACTATGGTTTGCCTAATATAAGGATTTTGTAGAAAAACAATCCATTACAATGCATAAGATACGATATACATCTTCCTTTGTTTCTTATTTGCTTTGTATGAGATATCCAAGGTATCTAAACTGTACAACTTGTGGTATGCTATGATCTCTATGAAAATCATCTACATGTAAAATTTTTGTGAATGCACATCTATTTTCTTATTGTTGGGTTAATGACCAAAAAAAGATAGGTTGAAACTACTTAAAAAATTATATTCTTGTTTGGTGTTTATATGGTGATATATTATCGAATTCTAAAACTAATATTTTTATATGTTACTTAATTGTGAAACACTTTTCAAGATTACTTAATTATGTAGTTTCGATAACAAGTGATATTAAATATCTTGGGTAGATAGGAGTGATAGGTATCATATGTGTCCATGATGAAGAAATAACATCAAGTGGCAGCATTATGGTCTAACTGAATACAATATATGTCAAGGCTAGAAGGTTAACTTCTTTATTGCATTGATGATTCATCTAAGTCTGGACTTGGTTGTCTATTGGGCATTGAGTTTCAAAAAATGAATTGCTGAACAAATCTTGTGGTTGGCTCTAAATAAGGTATTGAGGCTGGACAAGTTGGGCTTATATTGGTTACTAAAGTTGGTAGGTGAACAATTTTTGCGAAGTAGTGGAGTATCCATTCAACAAGTACTGCACATGGAAGGTTTAGCCTTTCTCTCTATTTTACGTATCTTATATCTAGTTTGAATAATTCAAGTTCACATTTTTTTTTTGAGTTTTCTTGTTATTTATTTTTTACCTATTATTGCATGTTATTTTCAAATAAGTATTATAATTTTTTTTAGTTTAACATTTTGTTATTGTAATTTTATCAAAAAGTATTTTGTAGTTATATGGTTTTGGCCTTTCTTATTGCTTCTTTTGTAATTCTTTTCTCTCAATTAGGATTCACAATTTTAACAATGATTGAGAATTCAAAAAGATTAAGCTTTTATCTCCTTACCAGCTTCTATGAAATGTTAGCTCTAGCTATTGCAAAGTTATAGGTACTTCTCTTCTTTTATCATTATTCTTAGTTCTAATTTAGTTTATTGTATTTTTTCTCACATTTTTAGTATTTCTTCCTATATATAGGTTGTTTCTTAGTGGTTGAGTCAAGGTGAAATCGTCAGATAGAACCATCTAGATCAACATCCATACTTATCTTCAGGAGCTCCAAATCCTTTGAATGTGTGTCAAGTTTCATTTTGTGCATCTCACAAGATTTTTGCAACAAGTGTGTGTATATGTATATAGTACTTTTGTTTTGCAATTTCTATTCATGTTCTGTATTGTATAGGGCTATTTAGGTGATTATTGGTTGCTCAGTGTATTTGTTGGTCTGATAGAATTTTCACGTATATTCGAGGTAATCATCACTCTAGGACTTATAAGGAAGAGATTTGCATTATTGGATTGTGACAATGTAACAAGCATATATAAAAGAGAAAATTGCATTACCCTTTTTATTGATCTATTTTTCATGTTATATTTGGATAATTTTGTCCAATGATTGGCAATTAATATGATAGCTTGGAGCTTAAGATACTTATAATTATCAACTGGTTGCTTTGATATTCTTTTTCTATACTTCGAAGGAGGTTACTGACATGGTGGTTTTTACTTGTTGTGTTTTCTATGCCATGGCCATTATTAGTTTGTTCTGATTTCTTGCTAGCCTCTTGATATAGATTGCACAAAGATAAATTATCTATCCATCTAGACTGGCCTTAAAGAATTGAAGACTTCATATTCTATTGTTTTGGTTTAGTTGCTTAACTTGAATTATTGATGTGTCATTAGAAAACCTTTTAGCTAAATTTTAGATGGAAAAAATTATGAGGTGATTATATGACTTTTCAATAAAATGTGGGATGATGCTATGACATAGAAATATAATGTGAAAAGACCTTATGACACTAGAAAAAAAAAAAGTGGGATAAATCTATAATCCTTTCAAATATAGTGGGATGACAACGAAAAATGTTAGGGATAACCCTATGACCATGAAAAAAATTGTGGGATGTCCTTATAATATTGGAAAATATTATAGGAAGGTGTGCGTAACCTTTATGACCCTATAAAATTGAGATGTAAATATAATATGAAATATTTATTCATAATGGGAAATTTGTGTGCTTTTTACACTTGAATACATTTTTCTTGGGGAGGAAATAAATATGCTTTATTTGACCCTTGATGGTTTTATGAACCTCAAAAAAAATTGTGGCATGATTTTATTACCCTGGAAAAAGTTGCAAAATGGTATACTTGGCCCTTATGACGTTATAATATCAAGTAATGATGACCTTAAATGTCAATGAAATATGAAATTTTTATTCATAATGCAAAATCAAGATGCTACTAGTGTACTTGAATACATTTGCTATCCAAATAAATAAGTGTGCTTTATTCGATCCTTGATTGTCCTATGATTGTCGGAAAAAATTTTGGATGACCAAATATAAGCTTGGAAAGAAATGTAGGTTGACCAAATGACTTTGGAAAATATTATAGGATGACCCAATGGCCCTAAAAATATAGTGGAGTTGTATGCTTGACCCATATATCCTTATAAAAATGAAATGCATTGACTCTAAGTGAATATATATGAACTTTGATGACCCTATTCCAAATGTAATATGAAATCTTTATTCATTTTGCAAAATGCAAAATCACAATTTCTTTTACACTTGAATGCATTTGCTATACGAATAAAATAATGATGCTTTATTGACCCTTGATGGCACATCACCATTGAAAAATTGTAAGATGACCTTATAACCTTGGGAAAAATTGTGAGGAAACCATATGACATTTGATAAAATTGTTGGATGATGACCTAGTTATTGTGAGATGATTTTATGACCCTGAAAAAAGTGTGGGATGACCTTGGAAAATATTGTAGTATGCTATGTTTGACCCTTATGACATTACAAAATCATGATACGATGACCCTTAATGAATGTAGTTGAGCATCGGTGACACTAAATGCAAATACAATATGAAATATTTATTAATTCATAATGGGAAATTTGTTTGCTTATACATTTTCCATGAAAAAAAATTAAGATGCTTTTATTTGACCTTTGATGGCTCCATGAACACTGAAAAAATTGTGGAATAATTTTATGATCCTAGAAAAAAATTGTGAAATGGTATGCTTGGCCCTAATATCGAGAACTGATGGCTCTAAACGAATTTGTTAGAGTCTTGATGACCCTACATGTCAATTCAATATGAAATTTTTATTCATCATGCAAAATCAAAATGGCATTAGTATACTTGAATGTATTTGCTACACAAATAAATTAAGTATGCTTTATTTGATCCTTGATTGCCTTATGACTATCAACAAAAATATTAGGATGACCTTTTATAAGCTTGGAAAAAATGTGGGTTGATGCATGACTTTGGAAAAAATTGTGGGATGAAGCTATGACATGAGGAAATATTGTGGGATGACCCAATGACCTTATAATGGAATTGTATGCTTGATCCATATATCCCTACAAAGATGAGATGTATTGACTCTAAGCAAATATGCATGAACCTTGATGGCCTTATTGCAAAATGCAAAATTACAATTTCTTTTACACTTGAAAGCATTTGCTATACAAATAAAATGCTTTATTGACTTAATGACACCATAACCATTGAAAAAATTGTGAGATGACCATATACCCTTTAATAAAATTGTGGGATGACCTCGTGAAACACAAAAATATTGTAAGATGATTTTATGACCTTGAAAAAAGTGCAGGATGAATCTATGATCCTTGAAAATTAGTAAGATAATCTTGAAAAATACAATTGGATAACCCTATGACCCTAGCAAAATTTGTGAGATAGCTTTATGGCTTGGAAAATATTGCAGTATACCATACTTGACCCTAATGACATTACAAAATCGATATACAATGATTCTTAATGAATATATTTGAGCTTTGTTAACCTTAAATGCAAATGCAATATGAAATTTTTATCCATAATGCAAAATCATATTGCTATTTTTAAAGTTAAATGCACTTGCTATGCCAATAAAATTAACATGTTTTGTTAACTTTTGATGTACCTATGACTCATAAAAAAGTTGAGGGACAAATCTATGACCTTGGAAAAAAATTGTGCCATCTTATGTTTATCCCTTATGATCGTAATATTTATCTAGAGAGGATGGCCTTAAATGAATATGCTTGAGGCTTGGTGACCTGAAATACAAATGCAATATGAAATATTTATTTACAGTGCAAAATATGGATGCATTTTTAGACCTTTGACAATCCTTGAAAAAAATTATGGGATGATTCAATAACTATGGAAAAAGTTGTGGGATGAAATACTTGTCTCTTACAATCTTACAAACTCGATAAATGATGATTCTAAATGAATATGCTTGAGCCTTGATGATCCTAAATGCAACTACGAATGCAATTTGAAATATTTATTCATAATGAAAAATATTTGATGATTCTAAATGAATATGCTTGAGCTTTGATGATCCTAAATGCAACTACAAATGCAATTTGAAATATTTATTCATAATGAAAAATACTTATTTATTTTTCATTTGAACTTGAATGCATTTTTCATGCAAATAAAATACCCTTAATGGGTCTATAAACCTTGAAAAAATTATGGGATGATATAATTGACTCTTAAAATGCTATAATATTAAGAAGTAATGACCCTAAATAAATACGCCTGAGTCTTTTAATCCTAGATATCAATGCAATATGAAATTTTTACTCATAATGCAAAATCAAGATGTAATTGTAAACTTGAATGTATTTGTTACACAATTTTGATTCTTGATGCCCTATGGCCCTTGGAAAAATTTTTATATGGCCTTATTATCTTGTCAAAATTTGTGGATTGACCATATGACTTTGGAAAAATTTGTGGCATGACTCTGACTTTGGAAAATTTAGTGAGATGGCCCAATGATTCTAAAAATTTAGGGGAATTGAATGCTTGACACATATGACTACAAAAGTGAGATGCAATAACTCTAAGTGAATATGTATGAACCTGGATGATCCTATATCAAATGCAATATGAAATCTTGATTAAAATTGCAAAATTGCACTTTTCAATAGAATGCATTTGCTATTTGAAAAAAAATCATGATGTTTTATTGATGGCACTATAACTCATGAAAATTTTGTAAAAGGATCCTATGACTATGGGAAAAAAATTGTGAAATGACCACATCATCTTTCATAAAATTGTGGGATGACCCTTGTGACCCTCTAAACAAATATCCTTGAGTCTTGGTGACCTAAATGCTAATGCAATATGAAATTTTTATTCGTAATGCATAATGCATTTACTAAGAAAATAAAATTAGCTTGATTTGTTTGACCTTTGATGGACTCACAATCCACGAAACTATTGTGAGTTGACTCTACGACCTTGGAAAAAATTATGGGATGGTATTCTTGTTAGAGATGGCAAAATGGGTTGGATCCGTTAGATTGACCTGCATAACCTATAATTTTTGGCCAGGTGGGTTGACATTTTTAACCTGCAAAAAAAATTCAATCCGCATAATCCGCCCCACTTGACCCACGGTGGGTAGGTTTGGCCCGCGGGTCAAATGTTTTTTTTCTTTTTTTTCCTATACGATACATACAATATTAGGCTTTTTTTGTTGGTGTTTATGTAATATTGATAGACTCCATAGTTTTTCTTTTAGACTATATTATTGATTATATTTATGTTTTTATGAACTGCGTTATTGTCTTGTTGATTATAAATTTATATTTTATTATGAACATGATTAATTTATAGAGTGTGAATTTTTTAATGTGTTTGAGTTTGAATATTAGCTTGTGAGCTTCTTTGTTGTAGTTATTTTATTTAGAAGTGCCATCTTATTCTTATTGAGAATGGTGATTTCTAACCATTTTAGAGTTGAGTAAATAGTTTAATACTGGATGAGTAAATGAAATAAGATTCTTTGTATGGATGTTCTTTATTGCATTTAATTAAAATTTTCTTTTTTTTAAAAAAATTAAATGAATTAATTTATGTAAAAAATATTTTTTCTTTATTTTTCATTTTTTGATGGGACAACCCACCAACCCGTAGTAGAAGTTGGCATATTCAATCAAAATTACTGACATAGGTTGGCCCGCCCCACCCCACTTAAAGCAGGATGGGTTGACCCATTTGCCATTACTAATTCTTGTCCCATATGACTCTAAAAAATTGAAAAGTGATGACTTTAACTAAGATGTTTGTGCCTTGGTGATCTTAAATGAAAATGCAATATGTAATTTTTATTGATAATGTAAAGTGAAGATGTTTATTTAGCACTTGATGGCCCTATCAACCTTTAAAAACTGTGGAATGATTTCATGATCCTAGAAAATTATAGGATTGTATACCTACCCTTATAACCTTACAAACTCGAGAAGCAATGACTCTAAATGAATACTATTGAGCCTTGGTGATATTAAATTCTTATTCATAATGAAAAAAATCCCCTTTTTTTTTGTAAATCTTGTATGCATTTTTTGTGCAAATAAAATTGGAATGATTTATTTAATCCTTGATGGATTTATGATTCTTGAAAAAATTGTAGGACGACCTTAAATGAATATGCTCGAGTCTTAGTGACTCTAAATGTCAATATAATATGAATCAGGACACTATCTTGACACTTGAATGCATTTGCTATGCAAATAAGTTTTGGATGCTTTCTTTGATCCTTAACAGTCTTATGACCCCAGAAAAATTTATAAATGGCCCTTTGACCTTTGAGAATTGTAGGTTGACCACATAAATTTAGAAAAATTTGTGGGTTAGCTATATGATATTGAAAAATATTGTGAGATGACCTAAACATCCTAAATATATAGTGTAATTGTATGTTTGACAGGTATAATTCTACAAAAAATTGAGATTCATTTATTCTAAATAAATATAGATGAATCTCAATGACATTATATGCAATATGAAATCTTTATTCATATCATACCCTATTCGCTATATTGATAGTTTAGATAATAATAATAAAAAATTCTTATTACCAATCAAACAACATAGGATAATTATTTTTGTCACGGTGCCTTAGAATTTATCTTCGATCGAAAAGTTCATGCGGTTTTGCTCTAAGTGGTGTTTGGGATATATTAATTATTTGTAAAAATAGTTTTTCTTTAGATAAAAGCTATTTTAGGTTGATTATTAGCATGTTTGGGAGCCTATTTGGGCTCCCCAAAATCAATTCTAGATCTTCAAAATCAATTTTGGGGATTTTTGATCATATTTAATTATCCACTCTTAGAATCAATTCTGGTTTCTAGAATTGATTCTGGTAGAAGTGAGAATTTTTTATTTTCTGTCAGAATCACTTTTAGAGAAACTATTAAATATAAATCATTTTACCTCAAAATCAATTCTATTCAAATCAATTCTCTCTAGAATCAATTCTACAAAAGTAGAATCAAACATGCTATATATCTTATTTAACAAATTAAAAATTAATGAAAATACTTATAATTAAAAGATTATCTTTCTTTAACACTACTAAAATCATTTTTTTTTTCGAAAAGCAATTTTTTCAACATTTTAGTTACAATCTACTTGATTATTTTGTAGTGTAAGAGTACTTTTACCAGTTTATCCCATATTATTGATAAACAAATTATTTAATGTTATTTTTAATATTTATCATTCAAAGGTAATTTTTTAAATAATCTAAATTAAAATACATTACCTTAAGATTACTTTTCAATTAATACATCCAAATACAAAATCAACTACATCATAATCAACTAGAAAAAAAAATTAATCATATTTATAATTAATCATAATTTTATGGTTAAGCCAAACCCACCCTAAATACACACTATTCCATTCTCTTCACACGCGTTGCTCGTGCTACCCCACGCAATAAATTTTCTTTTTCTTTTCTTTCCTTCTTTTTTTTTTAATTTTTATTTTTCTTTTCTCGTGTTTTCACTTAAATGGTTAACACGCGCGCCTCGTTCGTGTGCCAAATTTCCAAACACGCTCGAGGTCTCCGCACACACGGCACGAGCGAGCGCGAGAAACCCTAGATTCCCCTGCACACCTCGCATGCTTTCACTCGCACGCGCGCTCCCTCCTCGTTCGCTCGCCGGAAAACTCGCCGCCGGAAACTCGCCGGTGCTGCCGTTTGCCCTTCTGATCCCGATCCTTCCTGATCCAGTCCCTTCGCCGTTGATCCACGCCTGAGATCCGCGCCGGCCACCGGAGATTTCGGTGCGCGGCGGAGTTCTGAAGAAATTCGGCGCGTAGGAAACGGATCTGCTGGAGGCTTTGTTAATCGAGCTATTATTTCGAGCTGGAAGGTAAGATCCTGCTGAGAATTCATGAATTAACGCGATTTTTCGAATCCTTTTTTGTGATATAGTTTTGTATGAGAATTCAGTGCTGTCGAGGGAGGGATGAAATGTGGTGAATTCAGTGTTGTTACGTGCTCTTGATCATCAAACTGTTAAAATTTTAAGCTTTTTTTTTTTTTTGGAGAGGAAAAAATGGCTGTAGTTTTTTATAGCAATTATGTGCTGTTGAGGAACGGAATTGGTGAATTGAGTTTAGTGTGTGCTTCTGATCACAAAAAATTACAATTTTTAAGGTTATTTTATTTTATTTTACAATTATTGGTATGATGGTTTAGTTTACAATAGCACACTATGGCATTGTTCATCCAGATAGGGGATCCCACCTAGTGAGACAAGGTTTGGTTGTTGTTTTTGTTGTTGTTGTTATTTGTATTGGTATGAAGGTTTGAGAAATTTGCTACCTGGTGTTGTTGTGTTTAGTACTAATGGTGAAGTGCTAACTGTTGCTTTTGGTTTTGTGCAGCATGCGGAGTTCCTAATAACATGAATTTTCTTTTTTGAAATGGATGCAATTCGTAAATTTTGATGGCATTGGCAATCAACAGATCAGTAAGATAATTGAATTGAGATATTGAAGGTTCAGAGTTCAGACTTGGGATTATGGCAACTGATATGCAGAGGCTTATTGGAACTAGTGAAGATGAAGAGGAAATAGAGTTGGATGTGAAGGAAGAGGATGATGATGATGATGAAGATGAAGAGGAAAATGGAGGTGACCATGGAAATGCTCCAGGGATGGTAGGTATTGATGGTGGGAATGGCATGGTGACTGCCAGTGGTGACAACAGGTTTCAACAGCACCAGCAGTTTCAAGAGCAAGTAGGCACCCCAGGTGGAGGTGCTCGAAGATGTAGACCACTAGAAGAGAAAGAGAGGACTAAGTTAAGAGAGAGGCGTAGGAGGGCAATCACTGCAAGGATCTTGGCAGGGCTTCGCAGGCATGGCAACTACAATCTTAGAGTTAGAGCCGACATAAATGATGTCATTGCTGCTCTAGCAAGGGAAGCTGGATGGATGGTTCTTCCAGATGGCACCACTTTTCCTTCAAGATCTCAGGTACATATCTGTTAAGACTTGGGGCTATATTTTCTGATTCTGAAGATACTCTGGAGTTGGATTTTGTGATTTTTGGTGTGCTTATGTGTGGTTTCCCTTGTGGGGACTATGGCCTGATCATTGTCCCCCCCCCCCAAAAAAAAAAAAATGTTATTCATACCTTAAAATCCCCTTATAACCGTTTGTGTTGGAGGGCTCTATTGTTGAGAAAGTAGACTTAATTTTAGTTGTATACAACTAGACATTAAATGCTTGGGCCTTGGACTTAGTACTTGTGATTTAGTTGAGTTCTTGACTGAGTCAAGTTAAAAGTATTTGATATTTTAAAATCTTATTACTGTTGTGTATCTGCAAATTTCATTTCTGACAAATCTCAGAAAACACCCAAATTGGAACCTTTTCTTCTCAACCTTACAGGGTCAAAGGCCAGCTGGTGGTAATTCTGCAGCTGTCACTTCGTCATCTTCCCATGTGCCTTCACAACAGACTCCATCTGCTTCCATCAGGGGAGTTGCATCTGGCTATAGGAGCTCATTAGAGTATAATGCATGTCAAATGAAAGGTGTTTTTATGCCAGCTTCATCTCCTTATGATCTATCCTCAAGTTCACGGTCTCAAACATCCTTGATGGGGGACGGAGAAATACAAAGAGACAATCAACCTCTGATTGGTGGTTCAATGGATACTGTTAATGATAAGCAGGTATCTGGTAATTATGTGGCCAATATATTGATTTCTTTTATAAGTAAGTTTCTTCCAGTTGCTGTAATGACAGGCTGATAGCATGAACTAGTGCCTAGTGGTTACATTATTATTTGCTGCTATATTTGTATCCAGCTCTTCTTTCCTGCATGTTTGAAGCGAAGCGTGTTAAATAAGAGGGACCTTTATTGACTAGATAATTACCTATTAAAAGTTAACATTTTACTTGATTGTGAATTTTATCGGTGCTGTTGTTCTTACCTCTTTGACCTCTTTTGTAATTTCTTTGACCTTTCTCCTTGATTTTGAAACTTGAATGATACCCCAAGATGAACAATTATCCTAAAGGGCATGGTTGTCAATTTTATTTTGCGTACAATATAATTTCAATATGGTGCCTTTAGCAGGTAAATCTCTTGGCATTGATTTTATACTTTCTTCTCCTTTGCAGATCGTTGACTTGCCCCCCAGATTACCAGAGCGTGATTTGGCCGGTACTCCATATGTTCCAGTTTACGTGATGTTACCAGTAAGCTACTTTTTTGTGCTTCTTTTTCATTATTTTTATTGAAGTTCTGTTTCATGGTTTCTTAACATTCAAGTAGTGAGTAATTTTGTTTCATATATTGCATTCTAAATATAGTATTTTGGAAAATTTATGTATAACTATAAAAGGAAAGGAAAAAATTAGTAATTCTTTTTCAGAAATTAGCTGTAAATCTCAATTTAATATTCAATAAGCATATTCTCTCTATATTGTTGACAGTTGGGAGTGATCAATATAAAGTGTGAGCTTGTCGATCCAGATGGTCTACTAAAGCAGCTGAGGGTGTTGAAATCAGTACATGTTGATGGTGTTATGGTTGATTGTTGGTGGGGAATAGTGGAGGCACATGCTCCACAAGAGTATAATTGGAATGGTTACAAGAGACTCTTTCAAATGGTGCATGAGCTTAAGCTTAAGCTGCAGGTGAGTTTCATAAGATACTTTAATCATTGAGGGTTGCTCTCTTGCTACAATCTGGCTTAAGTAGTGACTTGTCCTGTTGAAACTTGGCCAGGTTGTGATGTCTTTTCATGAATGTGGAGGCAATTTTGGTGATGATGTTTGCATTCCGTTGCCCCACTGGGTTGCAGAAATTGGTAGGACCAATCCTGACATTTTTTTCACTGATAGAGAGGGAAGACACAACCCTGAGTGTCTGTCTTGGGGAATAGATAAGGAACGGGTTTTAAGAGGTCGGACTGCTTTAGAGGTAATAATGACATATTGACATGATAATGATCATTATTATTATTATTATTCTTATTATTATTATTATCATCATCATTTACATATTGACAACAACATTGTTTGATCCATGAACTTGAGCTTGCTTATCAGGAAAAAGCTTTGTTGTTGCAATATTGTTATTACTGAATGCAATTAGTAAGAAATAGCTTTTGATATATGTTTAACGACAAAGCCACATCTATATAGACATTCTTCAACCAAACTTCAAGTAATTATTTAATTATGTCATGGAAAGTGTTAGACGATCATATGCATTAGTCTTAAATCACTTTTCTTCTGAACAAGTCTGTCTGAATTATAGATGGTTTTTGGGGAAAGGGTGGGAAGCAAAGTTTCCATTTTATTCCATGCCAATAAAATTTAAGGTATGTAATTTGCATATTGTACACTTTGGTAGGTTTATTTTGATTTCATGAGAAGTTTCCGGGTAGAATTTGATGAGTATTTTGAGGATGGCTTCATCTCCAAGATTGAAGTTGGACTGGGTCCATGCGGAGAGCTACGATACCCATCTTGTCCTGTAAAGCATGGTTGGAGATATCCTGGTATTGGTGAGTTCCAGGTAATTATTTTCTTAAGTGTATTATAGTTTTAGTTATCTAATCTGCCAATTTTTGGATTAAGGTTTCAATGCAAATGCTTTCTTTGCTCAAACATCTTTGTCTATATAAATTCTGTCATGTAAGCAAATCATATTCTGTTTAGCACCTCCGAAAAAAATATTCCTTATACATGGACATTTCATGACTCGGAAGAAATTGTTTTGTGCCATTCGATATCCTTAATTATTTTTCTCCACATGTTTTCTTTGATATTTTGACTTAGGACCATTTGCTACCCTTTCTCTGTCTGCTCATTTCTTTCTCATTAATAAATTTTCTTTCTTCCAAAACAAAATAATAATAATGTTTGAAAGTAAAACTGACAGGAGGTGAGTGATAATTGTTGGCTGTCACATAGAGTGTTGTCCACAGTGTGTGGATCATTGTGGCTGTCTTGTCTTCTTCACTGTTGCTGATATCCTTTTGGCGGTGCATATGTCCTATATCTCTTTTTCGTCTCTTTGCTCATCATTGTTTCTTATTTTGCGGGCAGTGCTATGATCAATACATGTTGAGAAGTCTTAAGAAGGCAGCAGAGGCACGGGGGCACTCTATTTGGGCTAGAGGACCAGATAATGCGGGTACCTATAATTCTCAGCCACACGAAACAGGTTTCTTTTGTGATGGGGGTGATTATGATGGCTTCTATGGCAGGTTTTTTCTTAGCTGGTACTCTCAGGTTTTAGTTGATCATGGAAACCGGGTACTTTCTCTGGCAAAATTAGCTTTTGAGGGATCCTGCATTGCTGCAAAGGTAAGCTAATGAAAAAGAAAATTGTGATTTGACGAAGAAATTGTAATCTAAATTTTAAAAAGCTTCTTTGATTCTTCTATATCAGAACCTCAATGATTTTGTCTTAAAACATAAGGAGTTTCATGATTGATGCAGTCCTAGTCTTATCTGTGTGGTATTAATTTTCAATGCTTTTAAGCATCATTACTTGCGTATAATAAGTAATAACAACATGATTTTGTGAAATAATTTCTGACAACCTATTTCCATCTCAAACCATCTTCAGCAAATATTAATTTCTGGCAAAAGTCTTTACAAAAAGCAACACTCTTGCACTGTTGTACGCTTATCTAATGCATGATTTGTTCTTGAAAATTGCTTTCCCTTGTTGTAAAGACTTGAATTGAGTTCTTCAGAGTGATTTGTTTACCACTGACCAAGAAAGTATCTTTTATGGACTGATATTGCTAAGTAATACATTTTCATCTGCAACTGCCAGAAAATGCCTGTTTGGTTTCTGATTTTATTTTCTGTATTCATTTTCTGTGTTTCCTGGTTTCAGGATTTTATAAAGAAAATAGTGAAAACAATGAAAACAATAAAATCCTGTTTCCTGTTTTCACTATTTCCTTCACAATATTCTGAAAACAGGAACACCGGAAATGAAAACAGAAACCAAGCATGCCCTATATCATTTTCTGCACTAAGCACCAAAGACATAAGGGAGGGGAAAAAAATTCTATAAAATTAACTGAACATTAATGCTTGTCCTATATGACTTGGAGTTGTCCATTTGTCGGTATTTCTTTTAGTTTTTGTGGGCTTTAATGTGTTTTGTGGCCTCATATATAGTCTGTTTGATATATATTGTAATTTTCGTACAGCTATCAAGTATTTACTGGTGGTACAAGACTGCTAGTCATGCTGCTGAATTAGCTGCTGGGTATTTTAACCCATGCAATCGTGATGGCTATGCCACAATTATGGCAATGTTAAAGAGAAATGGAGTTAGCTTAAACATTGCTTGTGCTGACTTGCACACATTGAACCAGCATGAGGTCTTTCCAGAGACATTTGCCGACCCCGAGGGATTAGTCTGGCAAGTACGTATCTAATCATTGCAAAGGTTTTACTCTGTGGTCATCTGATTGGTTTATTGTATAAGCAATTTCATTGTGAATGTGAAGAACATTTAAGAATAATTGATCTTTGTCAGCCTAATATAGACAAATTTGAGGTACTTAGAACTCTGTTTTGGAGTTAATAAGTGTACATCCTGATTGTGTTTGCAGGTGTTGAATGCAGGGTGGGATCTTGGCCTAACAGTTGCCGGTGAGAATGCACTTCCTTGCCTGAACAGAGTTAGCTATAACAAGGTTTTGGATAGTGCCAAGCCCGTAAATGATCCCGATGGAAGGCACTTTTCATCCTTCACTTATCTAAGGCTTAGTCCATTACTTATGGAACGGCAGAACTTCTTGGAGTTTGAACGATTTGTCAAGAGAATGCATGGTAAGTTGATGAACAAAGTTTTAAATGTAACTTTTGGCTCTTATTGATTTGTGTAAATATCTATTAAGGAAATAAAATAACACCTTTCTCCGGCCTTGATTGAATGATCCCATGTGTCATATTTTACTATTTTTCACTTTCCATTCTCCAAAGTCCAATCAGCAAAATTTTGAAAACTCAAATTTCTTTCAGAGGGTATATTGAACCCTGGATTTTGTGCTTTGATCCGCATGAATTGAACAGACAACACCCAATTTCTTACAGCTAGTCGTGGCATGAGCCTTTTATCTGATTAGAATCATTTTGTTTGTAATAGAATATGAAATGAGTCTTAATATCATTTAACAAAAATATCGAACTATAAATACCTGCAAAAGTTGTTGCTCTTTGCTCACTGATTGCACTTTGACTAAAGCAGTGCCTTTGGGTTGACGACGGCATATTTTCTTCCTGCAGGGGAAGCTGTTCTTGATCTTCAGGTATAGCAAGCGGAAAAGAGAATCTGGTAGTGTGTGTATTATTTATACTCCCCCCTATGAGATGGTTGGGGTAGCCTGTTACAGAAATTCAGAATGGAAGAATAAGATAGTCATTTGCTGCAACAGATACTAGATGATGGCCAAGTAGTAGATTAGGATAAGCTATTTTTCTTTCTTTCTTTCTTTCTTTCCTTTTTTACTTTTTCAAATCAAACAATTCTCATTAGAACCCGGATGTGGAATTTGTCCATACATCTGTGTGCAACTCATTGAGCTTCTGTGTTAGCCACAGTGAATTTCACTATTTTTGTACATGACACTTCATATCAGTATATACGACTATGATATGCTAGCTTGCCGCCGTCATGGATGATTAATTGGATGGAGCTGATGACACTACAATTTTACGTTGACAAGCAGTTAAAACCTGTTGTTAAGTTTGCTTAGTTCATTCGCGTTCAACTCATGCATCTAATGGAAAACGTGGCAATCTCTGGCATGGGAACTTAAGATGAAGCCAAGCAATGTAATTTGTTTAGATGAAGCCATGTTCATAATGCAACTTCTGTCAGAGGACAAAGCATATACTTAATTGCTTACACCTTGAAGGGAGAGTCGTAGGATCATTCCCTGCTTCAGTACCAAGCCGGTTTAAATCATGAATGACTGCATCTACTGTCAAGAGGAATGCGCAGATTGGATTTTGAGCTTTTCTTGACAGCTATAAATAAGACACCAGGGAGAGGATCCTCTCCCAAGACATTATGCCATTATCATCGGTTTATTATTGGGCATTTTATTTTTGAGGAGTAAATGACTATTTTGGCCCTTAAAGGACTAGCGTATTGAAAAATTTGTCCTTGAAAAAGTTTTTAACCCTGATAACTTCCGTTTGCTAGACCTATCCAATCATCAATTGGGCTTCGTTATTGTTAACAGTAGTGCCTATGTGGCACATTATCCTCTTACTTGGCACTATTAATATCTGACTTGAGACTCTCTCACTTGGGATGTGGTATAAACCCTAACAATCAAAATCTATTATGTATTAGTCATTGGGGGTCCAACTTCCCAATTAAAAAACCCTAACTATCTCATTCTAATTCGTTGAAATATCCAATTGATGGGTGATCATATTGATATCATGACTAAGGTTAATAGAAGGTCGGGTAAGGCTCCATTAACTTGTGGATGCTTGACTGGATCTGGTGCATCTTGTGGGAAATATTTGAAGAACAAGCCAGTTGATGGCAACACTTGCTACTGTGTTCTTAATGCAATGCTATTGAAGTCCAACACTCAAAATGGTGGTTTAATCATCTGAGATTGGTTCTTTATAGTCTTTGTTTGGGTGCTACAACCTACATGGTTTAACATTTTTTTTTGGGTATATTAGGAAAGAAAAAGAAAAGACATGGTTTAACTTATGATCCTGTAAATTTTATTCTGGTAGTCCCTACTTTCTGTAGATTCACATTGTTGTTCCTAATATATCACTACTAACTGCGATGCCTTTCATGGGGCTATGAAATGCTATATTCTTGTTAGACTGTCGTGCATGTCATTGTTGATAGTCTAAATGTTCCTTTGAGTTTGCTTTTGAGACCCATGTCATGTCTTTTTTGTAAGAAGAGTGAAGGCAGAGGAGAGATGATTTCAAGAAAAAGGTTAGCTACAATGTAAAGAAGTCACAAGCAATAGTGTGATTCGTGGCCAACGCCTTATTCTGCTTCTGTGAACTAGAGGACATATAACTAGTCAAAACATGTTAAATTATATGTCCTCTGGATCACAAAAGTATAATAAGGTGCATGCCACAGATCACAATATTTCTTATGATTTTGTTATATATTTACTAATCTTTCTCTTAAAATTATCTCTCCTCTCTCTTCATTCTTCCTACAAAAAAGCAATCACATAGATCTCAAAAACAAACTCAAAATAACATCCAGACTATCAAGGATTATACGCACAAAGGACTAACAAAATTGAAGCTCTTCATAACCCAAGGAAAGGCATCTCAATTAGTAAAGATATCAGGAACAACAATGTGAATCTATACAAAGCAAGGATTATTATAATAAAAATTTACAGGATCAAATGTTAAACCTTGTAGCAACAATCTTTTAGGATACAACAAGCCAATAAAATAGGATGAATTTATTAGTATATTAATCTTTTAGGGGCCAAATTAGAATTCGTTTGGATAAACTTATAAAAAAATGACATTTTTTTCCAAACTTTTTTTTGGTAGAAGTTTATTTTTTGAGAAAAAATTATTTTATATTTGGATACAAAATAATAAAATATTTCTTTTATAGCCAAATTACAAAAAAAAATTCAAAAAGAAGGAAGAGAATTAGGGCTTAATAAAAGATAAGAAAAGAATAATATGCATTATAATTTTGAATAAAAATAAAGAATATTTTTAGAAGATAATTTTAGTAAAATTTATTTCTACTTCTATTTTTTTTTAAATTAAATATTCTTGATTTTTAAAAAAATAATAAATTAATTTTTTTATTGAAATATTTTTTAAAAAATATTTTTTTCTTAAAAAAAGTCAATCAAAACGAGCTTGTAGTGGTTTAACTCTATTTTTGAAAATATCTTTTTAAACATTAACGATAATTACTCTACACCTAGAGCTCTCTCCACAAATCTAGCACGTGTTAATTGAATTTAATTGATATTAACTTCCTTAATAAAACCAAATTGATATAGGACTAAAGTACCTATAACTCCAGTTATTATTACTTTAAGAAAGTTTATGCGTGCCAAAATGGAATCAACTATCCATTGTATCGTTAATTTCTCGTTTGGTTGAGGCCGAATTCATGAAACAATGGCCACTATGCCATAAAGTATCAAAATTTTGCACGCAGAAATTTTTATTCGCGTGGACGTGAGTGGAAGCGCTAATAATGTTCCCAAAAGCCAGAGTTTCTATTGGTCCAACACCATCGGGTCCGCGATTTTGACCATGCACTGCTATACATTAGATAGAGCTTCTTCCTCCTCAGTCTTCACTCTTCAGCAAGGATAAGAAAAACCGACCGAAAATCCAGTCGGTCAAGGCATTCGTTCAATACTCAGAAGTTCGATAGGTTTAATTATGGGTTTAATCAAAATATATATATATATATATATATATATATATATATATATATAACATAATTAATATAAAATAATATTATTCAAAGATCTACCAAAATAATTATAATATAAATCTCTCTAAAATAAACATAATTATTTATATATGTATGCTTTTTTATTTAAATAAAAAAAGAAATGATAGTGTTTTTTTTGAAAAAAAAAACCGGTAAATCATTGAAATCGGTTTAGTTCATATCGATTCAGCGATTTATCCCATTTTAACTAGATTTTAAAACTACCAGTTTAAGGAGTTCGACTGGACCTGGCTCGTGTCCGGTTCTCGGTCCGACCGGCCGGTCCAATTCGGGTTTCTCTTCTTGCTCTTCAATGTAAGTAACTTCCTACCTTGTTTTACCCAAAAAGGAAACACTACATTGAATCCACTCAGAGTAATGGCAAAGGAAGAAGAAAGTGAGTGAAATTCTGAGAAATATGTTTGAATGCTGAGAAAATCCCCCCAAAAAAGAAAAAAAGAACTCCGTGTTTGCTCTTTTATTTCGTCATCGGGCGATTTGTCAGTAAGCAAACAGGGAGATGAGATGAGGAGCTAAGAATTTTATTTTATTTTTTTCATTTTCTGTTTTGTGTGTCGAAGTTTCTATTATGATTTTTGGTTTGGTTCCCTGTGTTTGATCTTGCAGTGTTTGAGTTCCTCGGATGTGTGCCTCTGCTACAGAGGCTTCCTAGGTTGTCCGTGAGGAAGATATCTCAGCTTGTAATTGTCAAACACTATGGTAATATGATTGATTTGAATTTTGAAAAATTTGAGCTTATTTATTGTTGATTGTTGAATTGGACTTCGTGCTATGAATTATGGAGGATTTTGTTTATGGTGTAGCATTTTAATTTTTTGTTTGTAGTATTTTAGAAAATTTATGATATGCTGAATTTCAACAATCTATTAGAAATTGGAAGGGATGTTTTAGTTAGAGGAAAGGTGGTTCATAAACTAGTAAATGCATTGATATTGTGTTTTCAATTATTGAATGATGGGTTCTTGTGTAGAGCCGGGAGAGTATGTTGTTCGTGAGGGTGAACCTGCTGATGCTCTTTACTTCGTATGGGAAGGAGAGGTATGCCTATTTTTCATGCTATATCCCAGAATTGAAAAATGCTAGCATGTGCAAAAGTTAGAGAAACAATAGCAGTATACAACGGTCATTGGATTGCTTCTAGTGATGTAGAGTAAAACCTAATGATGGAGAAAGAGGTTGTGGAGAACTTTTTTAAATAGCATTATTTTCGGAATTCAACAGTTTGCTGAAAGTTCAGTTTCATGGCTTGCAGGCTGAGGTTGTTGGATCTACTAGTGCTGATGACGAAAATCATGCAGAGTTTCATTTGAAAAGATATGACTATTTTGGTTTTGGTAATGAACTTCATTCTTATGCAGTTATGCTTCAAACCTACACTCTTTTGTTTAAGTATTTTCCTTTCATCACATAAGCTATAGGCTTGTCTGGTGGTTTGTGTCATCATGATTTGGTTATTCTTAATTGTATATACTGCTGCCCTGGAAATAGGGGAATTAGTTCAAATTTCTGTAATCACAAAGATGAGGCTTTACCACTATAAAAAGATCATGTTCATTATATTTGTGAATAAGCTCTTTGTCTTTAGTTTTATTATTTTATTGAAGGCATTAGAGATGTTGCCTTAAATTGATGCATAACTATAGTTTCAGTAGACTAATATGAACTACAACTAGCAGGTTTAGCAAATGCAGTTCACCATGCTGATGTCATAGCTTTGACTAAGGTGCCCTTTTAGTTTCCTGTCCTACTGCTTTCCAATGTCAACACTCAGATTGAATTGACAAGCACCGGAGATACATTTTCAAATACAATGGATTTTTTAATTCAATTGCGACTATTTTTTGTTGTTGCAGTTGTCATGCTTACTGCTGCCCCATGAGCACTCAGCACTGCTGCAGCCAAAGTCTATCTGGAGTGCAGAAAAACCTCTTGATACATGCTCACCAGTGGAGCATATATTGCATTTGGAACCTATAGAGGTGCTCTTATATATATATATATATATATATATATATATATATATATATATATATATATGCTAGAAGAGAAAGAAAAAGAAACTATTCAAATGTGTTGTCCTGGATTATCTTTGATAGTAAGTAGAAACATGCTATGTACCGTAATTCAGCTTATCTCTTTCTGTTCTTTATCATGGAAGGTAGATATCTTCGGAGGAATCACCCCTCCAGATGCTCCAAAGTTCGGGAAGGTGTTTGGTGGGCAGATAGTTGGACAGGTATTATAAAACTACTTTATCTTGTTCATATGCTATTCATGCCAGTAGCATCTTCTAGGCATAGACTGCTGATGAGATAATATGTAACATGCAGGCCCTGGCTGCAGCATCAAAATCTGTCGATTGTCTTAAAGTTGTTCATAGCTTGCATGCCTATTTTCTTCTGGTGGGGGATTTTAACAGTAAGCATGTTTAATCACTGAACGCTGTTGACAATGCGCTGATGTAACTATCTTTTCTATTTCTTTTTACTTCTTTTCCTTACTTGAAAGATTCATTTTCTTTTCTTGGTCTACCTATTATGTTGTTTTCTGTAAGCAAATTTTCTCCTATTTAATTAATGATTTATGTTACCCTTATATTTTTCAGTTGGTGGTTTAATGACTCCATTCGTTTTGACAAATCCTACTCCTAGTTTTCATCCCCCCCCCCCTTTTCTCTTTTTTTATTTTTTTCCTTTCTCGGTACGAACTCCCCATGCTTCTCTTTACTAGTGTGCATATGTCTTTGGTAGGATATCTTTAACTGTTTATCTTTTTCGTTAATGTTTTGCACTGATAGATAAGAATAATATGAATCAATAGCTAATCCAAGAGAAGCAAATTTTTAGTGAAATTTTGCATAAAACAGGTCCTTAATTTATAGAGCATACTTATCTATCTAACCATCTCAAATATTAATGCTGTCAAGCAACTTTAATATTTTGTTCTCAATTTCTATTTAAAAAAAATTGTTCTCAGTAGTTGTCAGACCTAGGGTTCTCTGAATAATCCGTAATTTATGTTTCATGTTGACTTTCTATACTCTCATCTATCAAAGTTCTTTCTTTTAAGATGACAGTTCATGTTTAAGAAAATCATGTATTATTTCCTTTACAATCTTAGAAAATCAAATATGTGCTTTCCATTATCATCATACACATACTATGTTATGTATACTGCTAATTCATTTGTTTGTTAGCTAATAATAGTAAAAAAATTATAATATACACGTAGTTTAAACTTTCCTTTTCCAGTGCCAATTATATATCAAGTTCACCGTCTCCGTGATGGGAAGAGCTTTGCCACAAGGAGAGTGGATGCAATTCAAAAGGGAAATGTCATTTTTACTTTGCTGGCTTCATTTCAAGTAATACTAATTTTCTTGACTTGGAATGATATTTATGTTCATTCAGTTTTTTTTTTTTTTTTGGATAGAAAAAGAAATATTATTAGCAAAGAAGAGAATGTACAAAAGAGGGTAAGAAATCCTCACAATAGTGCAAAATATACATCTTAGACCTAAAGGGATAGACCATATAACAAAGCATACCAATCCCTTTGAATGTCAGTTAGAGGAACACCATTAAACAGACCATGAGCTGTACACCAAAGGGAGGCTAAAAAAGTAATCCTATCCCAAAATATTCATTCAGTTTTTAGTTTATTTAGCTGTGAATCTGGCCATGTTATGCGATCTCGCTATTTCATATATATGTTTGCTTATCATTCTTAATGAATATTGTCTAATAACTGAAAGTTTCACAATTAAGCACAAGCATTTATCTTCAGATTAACATTTCAGAGTAGTACCACTAGGAATTAAAAGATATAAAGACCTTTTGGAGGGAGGATCGTCCAGGATAGGGCAACCATATAACATCCCATTCATTAATTACAGAAAGGTGATCTTGAATTTGATGATAAATCCCAGGTGCAAAAGAGGATCTTCTATAATTTTGGCATGAAAGGAATTATTATATTTACTAGGGTACGGCATCATAGGCTTTGGTATCACTGTGATTGGGTACATTGATGCAATATCAACTTCGTCACTTTGACTGCTATATGTTCCTTTTAACATATATGCTCCAACTCTGGTTGAGGAATTCCGCTCTAACTTCCAGAGCACATTTAACTTAGTTGTTACCTTAATTCTACAGAAAGAAGAATTAGGGTTCCACCACCAAGAAGTGGCTATCCCATCTGTCCCTACTCCAGATAAGGCAAGTAACAAGCTTATATTCATCAAGAAATTTCAAATTGCTGTCCTGGATTTTACGTTATTTAGTTTTTATCTCTGTTATAGCTTCTGTCAATGGAAGAGTTACGGGAGCAACGTCTTACTGACCCTCGTCTTCCAAGGTAAGATTTACTATCAGGCATATTCTGCTTGATGCAATAGGGTTCTATATCTGTTTGTTGTTATGTTTTTCAGCTCTAGATAGCAAGGTGTGATAATTTTCTATGCCATAATGACAAATCTGTTGCTTCAGAACTTACCGGAACAAGGTTGCTACAACTGAATTCATTCCCTGGCCCATAGAGATAAGGTTCTGTGAGCCTAAAACCTTGACAAATCAGACCAAATCCCCTCCCAGGTTAGGATTATGCTCTGTGCGCTTTTATGCTTACATTTATACTGGTCTTTTATGCTATTTTTGGTAAGAAAGATTTGGAGGGATGGGTGTACAGTGTACTAATCCATACACATCAATATTTGCCTTCCTTTCTGGGTAAATATTTTTTACCAAATAGAGCCTTAATGTCTGGAATTTTCAATGCTAAATATTATGCAATTGTTTTTTTAAAATTTGTATGCAGTTTGAGATACTGGTTTAGAGCAAAGGGGAAGCTTTCAGATGATCAGGCCTTGCATAGGTACATTTCTTCTGTTTATTGTTGGATATGTCCTATTCTCAGATTGGTTTAACAAAATTGGCAGTGCTTGAACTAAGTCAGGCTTTTGCTGATGTTCTAATGCTTGCTTCCCTTGGAGCCTAGTGCTTTAATGTCATTGTAATTCTGGAGCTATTTAAGCAGTTTTTAGTTATGTTAAAATCTGTCCGTTCTCTCTGGAGTCTGGAAAACTTTTGTCCTAAGAAAGGACTAGCTTAAGAGTTTGTGAAAATGGATTGCTGAAACTTCGAATGGTTGTACCAATACATCATTTTGAACCTGTGTCAAGGACTGACTTTCCCAAAAGCTTATCCTGTTAGGTGCATGAATGATCTAATTCTATTACGACCCTTTCCCAAAATCTTATGCTATTAGGTGCATGAATGCACGGGCTCATTGTCCTTGTGTTGAAATTCAAATTTTATATAGAAGAATGAAAGTGGCAAGGATTGAACTTACGACTACTTAGTCATTGAGACTCTAATACATGTTACGGACTAACTTTTTCAAAAGCTTAAGTCATTAAATGAATACTTATGAATGGTTTTGTATCTAAAAACCTACATATCTGGTTTTTATTGTAGGTGTGTGGTGGCATATGCTTCTGATCTAATATTTCTTCAAGTAAGTTTGAATCCCCATCGTCGGAAGGGCTTTAAGGCACGTGCTGTGAGTCTAGACCACTCGTAAGTATCTGAGTCCTGTTGGTTGTATGATAAGTAATTTATATATTAAATCAACCTATTTATTTCCTTTCTTGCTTTCAATTAATGCTATTTCAATTTTTATTTCAGGATGTGGTTTCATCGGCCTCTAAAAGCTGATGACTGGATTCTATTTGTGGTGAGTGTCTAAAGTGTTCCATTATTGTTTCTCATGTGTAATTTTGATAAAAGTTAAAACGATAAAATTAGTAGTAAAAATAATTTCTTTAGGAACAATTAACTATTCAGGTAGTTCAGTCAATACATAGTTGCTCACCAGCCACTCTTCGAATATCATTAACTAGTTGAGCGGTTCCTAATTTGAAATATATATACCAAAAGTTTCTTTTTTGTAATTTTATTTTATTTTATTTTATGTTAAGTTCTTAGTACATCCAATTTGTTCTATAGATCTTTAGTCCTAGTGCCTCCAGTGCGCGTGGCTATGTCTCAGGCCAAATGTTCAATCAAAACGGAGAGGTAAGGGTTTGATATTCACTTCTATTCATCTAGTACCTCATTCCTTCCTCATGCAGTGCAATTGTCACCTTTTTAATCCTAAGATCCACCCTCTTTTCCTGGTTCAACTTTGTCTTACTGTTTTACATTTGTTTACTTCCAGCTCCTTGTGTCATTGGTTCAAGAAGGTCTGATGAGGACAGTTAATTCCCCAAATTCAGCCATCAAATCGAAGTTATGAAAAGCTGAAAATGCAGGGGATATGTGGTATCTTTTTAATCTTATTTTGTGATGCCGGTGCAGAGGGATCCCTTTTTGCTTTTTTTTAGAGGGCGAGCTGATTTAAAGATTCTCCTGTTAGTCACATTGTATCAAAGTTTGATTAGAGACCTAAAAATGTGTTGTGTTAAGAGAACATAATGTGATAGATTGTCCTAAAATGATGTCCTCCAAATGATTGTATTAAATAAATTTGGCTATTGTAATTTGTAAGGCCTTGTTAATTTGTCTTTTGGTCTATGTACGTTTTCATCTTTATAAATGGAGGGAAAATGCATAATTCAAACGGTAGGACCTTGAGCATCTTTGTGGAGAAAAGAAGCAATACATGATCTGGGTTTTTGACCAATGTATGCAGTTTAACACAGTATTTATCAATCTGGTGTTGTCTGGAAACAATTTATATGTTGGGTGGTTTTTGCCGCTTGTAGTCGACATCCCTTATTTTATTTATTTCCTTGCGTTTAGTGGAAGGCATTGTGTCAAAAAATGTCTTGCAAAGTGTTAAAATAGGTACGATTTTGATCGGGAATAGAACAAAAAAAGAAAATGCTAGTCAAAGCGATTCTTTGACCCAGAGCCTTATAAAAAGCTGCAACCATTGTGGAGTTGTTAAACCTCCCAGGGCTTTTCACCAGGAGCTGCCCCATGGTTGTAGCTTTTTACAAGGTGTTGGATTAAAAAATGACTTTGACCAGCGAATTTTTTGTTTTAATTTCCATTCAAGAGTGCTACTTGTTTTAACGCTTTGTAAGGCATTTTCTCACACAACACCTTCCATTGAATGCGAAGAAAAATAAAATAAAATAAAAGGATGGCAGCTACATATGGTTAAAACATCCCCAGACATGGAAATTGTTTTCGAATAATACCAATTTGATAAATACTTTGTAAAACAACACTATATTGGTCAAAAATCCTACATGATGTCTACAAATATGTTAAAATGCCCTTTATATTTGACTTATCAACTGACACACTTTTAAAGGTGCGAATTGAATATTTGTAGAAGTGAAAGTAAAAAGAATGTAATGAAATGCAATGGAAGATGATGGATTAAATGCTAAGTTTAATTAAATTTTACTAAATAATCTTTTAAATTTGGTTTAAATATACTTTTTGTCCTTGAAAATATACTAAATTTTTGTTTTGATTTTTATAAATTTTATAGTTTGGTTTTAGCCCAAAATTTTTAAATGTTTATATTTAATCTTTAAATATCCCCTATGACAGAGACCAAAAAACACAAATTTTTTAACTTTTTTTTCAAAATCATTTATGCTCATTTTTTAAGAAGTGCAAGCTAAAACTATACAAAATTTGAGAGTAAAATTAAAATTTGCTATTTTTAAGGAATCAAAAACATATTTAAGCCTTTAAACTTTTATCAAGCATACCCTTTTAATTAAATGCCTCTGTTTGCTTTGCTAATTAGTGGAATTTATGATTTTGGTGGATTGATCAAGTGCTGATCTTATTTTACAAGTACAAATGACACTGACCATTAGTTTAATGAATCCCTTACCCAATCTTTAGGATTCATAACCTGATTTTGTGGTGTATTATTTGTGGGATTTGGAACTCCAAATGAGATTTTCGATTAAAATTATGTACACACTAACTTAGCTAAATAAAGGGTTTTCGTACTTTAACTATCTTCTAATGATATAGTTGGGATGCAATACATTTAATAGAATTATGCTCAAAAAAAAAAAAAACCTATGTCATGATTTAAGTCAATTCCTGTTTTTCTATTAGTAAGTCATTTAAAAATATTTTCATGAGTGCCAAATGAATTTATACATGTTGTGACCTTAGACAAATCTTTTTCTCAGATCTAAATATTTTGATTAAAAAATTGCACTATAAAATAAATATTATTGTGGGAGCTTTCACCCCTTGGTCTCTTTAGGGTGTGTTGTACCCCAAAAAAACAAAAATCAGAGTAAGAAATATAGAGAATAAATATGAATCTTATTTTATTTCTGCGGATAATGCTTCAGTTGTTTATGTTAATCTATCAATACAAAATATTTTGGCAGACCTTTGACATTCGTCGTCTGGGTGGTGTAGTTGGTTATCACGCTAGTCTCACACACTAGAGGTCCCCGGTTCGAACCCGGGCTCAGACATTTGCATTTTGCAGTTTTTCCTGCCTGAAGGTGATGCAGTAGAATGGTTTAGTCAAAATGATCACTTTACCCGCTGGAACTCATCTGAACGTTTTTCTTTTACTTTTATAATATATTTTTCCTCTTAGACCCTTCCCAAAAACACTAAGCGAGCAGCAGGATTTTCACTCCTAGATTGCGTTCTCGATGTAAACATTAGTTTAGTTACAATTTCATTATTTGAACTTAGAGATTTAAATATCCAACTTGACATATTATAATCACGATTTAAATAAGTGTAAATTTCAACCATATAAGTGTCAAATTAATATATTATTTTAGTTTAAATATATTTTTAATCCCTCTAAATAATTGATTTTTCAGATTTGGTCCCTCAAAAACTTTTCGCTTGATTTTGGTTCCTTATTTTTCAAATGTTATCAACATTAGTCCTTGCTATCACGAAGTAATTTTAAGTGCTGACATGATAATGTGAAATCTAATCAACGTTAACACATGTCAAAAATCTCATGTTGCCACGTCAACACTTAACAATACTCAGTTGACAGCAAAGACTAATATTGGTAACATCTGAAAAATAAATGATCAAAATCAAGCCAAAAATTTTGAAGAGACCAAATCTTGAAAATCAAATATTTAGAGGGTTTAAAAATATATTTAAACCTATTAGTTTTACTAATAGTATAAATCCATTCTTAATTAATACTATGTTCAACACTTACATAAGATCAGCAAATCCCAGGTATCTCTAATTGTTGTGAAGCATGTTTCTACGCATGTCTGTCTTTTGGCTGTGGAATACAAACACACAATAACACGACATAATTCACCTCCGACCAGCAAAATCAGGTAGAAAATTCCTAGTGATTTCTCTAACCTATGACTAGCAAAATCAAGTAGAAATTTCTTAGTGATCATGTTTCTCTATCAAGTGTCAGATAAACAGAAAGAGTTAATTTATATTATAAAATTTGATTAGATTCACTTAAACTTTGTCGAAGATCCAAATTTATAAAATTTAACTAGCTTAGCAAATGATTATTGCATTAAACAAAATAGCGAGAGCCCATTTGACAGTCAACATACATGTTAAATCATTCAGCTGAATGTTGGCAAAACCTTTTCGGCTACCAGGCAATCTTGCAATAATAGAGCTCATGTAGTAATGCATGGTTCAAGAGCAACATATGATACATGGATATTCTTTTTGCCAGGGGATTTTTAATGAAAGATATGATTTCTGCTTTCGAAGACGAAATCCAACTAAAAGCAGGAAAAATGTTACAGCGCATGTGCCAAGCCTCTTGGTAAATTAAAAGGATGTCAACTGCAACAAAGTACTCAGGAAAAAATAAATCGTTTATGGAAACCTCTTCTACACTATTCCTATACTTGTGGTTGAGGATTTTCAGCACACTAACAATGAATGAAACTCCTTGGTTGAGCCATGGATCCACAGTATTACTGAGTCACTTGTGCTGATCGAAATTGATCCTTTGTCCTACCATAATAGACGGCTTCCTTGCCTGAAAAAGTGATGAAATTCCAGCCAAAAGCTGATCCACCAACCACATATGTCCCTTGACCATCTTCAGGCTGCAGCTTCTGAAGCCCCGAAGCTGGTGGCGTAATCTTAATTTCAGATGACTTTACATATGCTTTCTCTACTTGAATCTGCTCTGGAGACTTGACATGTTGTGGCTGCTCCTCTTGCTGTGTTTTCTGATCCAAGTTCTGGCCAGATGGAGGCTGGCCATGTTGCTTAGACTTTGCTAGTGAAATTGCTTCTGCTTTCATATTATCATATAACTTTACCACAATCTTTAGCTCTGCAATTACAAGTTGAAGTCAAAAAGCATATTTCAAGCAACCACATATATAGTATATTTTCCACATCACAGCTAAAACTGCAAGAAATCATAGACTTGGTGTCATTGTTTGTAACCAAGGTTCTAGCTTTATGCCTGTGGTCAGCAGATACACTCATCCAAGTTCAAGCAGATAACAGAATTATTTATTGTCGAAGCAGAAACCCATATATAAATAGACATAAATTCAATTGATTAGCCATTTCCATTAAGTCAGAACTATGCAGTATAACCAATATATAGGCACTTGCATTCCAATTTTATCATTTGATCAGCCATGTAATAAATATAATTTTATCTGGATGAGCTTACGTTCTCGAATTTCATGGGATCCTTTGCAATTTTTGTAGTCAGGAGTTCGGAGAACCTTCAAGATTGAAACAGCAATAGTCAGGCACTTCATATAGTATTTCAAGCAAAAGAAGCCATTATAAACAACCAGAAAAAGAGAGAGATGTATTGAAAATTACTCAATCCATCTGAACTATTAGGAACATGATTCAATGCATATTATAGTCAGCTTCAAAGATAATGACTTTATAAAATGGTTCTTTAAATTTCTAGATGGCTGACTTGGATCAAAGAAAAGAAGCTCCAAAATTTGCACTGAATCAGCAGGTCAAATGTACATTTTTTTTTTCCTTCAATTTCTTATTTAAAACCAGAACACTGTTGCAGAAACCCATGCAACTCACCCACCTTCTAAGAAATAGAATGCTTCATCCTAACAAAATGATTAAAATTTCATAAGTTAGGGCAAAAATTTCTGCTCACCATGTTCCTAAGAGGGATCTGGCTCCTCTAAAGCACAATATACTCTTTAGAAAATGAAGTACGAGTGGAACCCATTGATCAGAGGTAGGGAGAAAAAAGGGTAATGGTTTCTCATATATGCATGATTTATCTAAATGATTGTACTTTATAAAAAACTAAGTCATTGAATTTTCATCAGTGATTATCAACTCTGAACTTTACTGCCCAAACTCCATCAAACACTTTAGATGAACCAAATTCTCCCAAGAGAACCAATAAATGATGCAAATGGGTTTTATATATAGTTAAACAAATCTTCACATAAAAGGGGCAGGTAAAAAGGTAGTAAGAAACAAATAAATGCACTATCATAATCAAATACACGAGAATATAGGAATTGGCAGAAAGATAAACAAAGGAGACAAGGGCCTGGATGTAAAAATAATAAACATGCTGCTACAACGGTCAGAGGGAGTGCAATATGAGGCTAAGAAGTCCTGTCCAGCAAATTTAAAAGTCTTCTTAAGAACCTCGAAGGTATTATTGTTAAAAAGTAGAATACAAGGCACTTTGCAATTGTACTCTTTTGGCTAGGGTTTGATGCATTTTAAATTGGTGAAATGCCAAAATTTGTACTCATTGTTTCTTCCTTCATTCTTTTGTGGGAAATGCTTGTGATCTTAGCCTCTTCAAGGCCAGAACGAGGTCATCTTTACAGATAGATCCCACCCATAAGTTAAATACTCAAAACAAGTTCTACATATAAGATTGCTGAGATTAGAACAATCATCACTACCTTACTAGTTCCAGGTCTTTTTTAAGGACTCCTTGTAACTACATCCAATCAGAATTAAAAATTTAGAAAAATATTACAGAAAAAAATGTGTGTGTATATATATATCCTTCTTTTCGGTGTAACAAGACATACTTTCTAAGCAAACTTATCCTACTAAATCTATGATATCCAGTAATTTAGATCTGGTATCAATTCATGACTCATTACCCAATTATCAGGACCTCATGAATGACCTAAAACAAATTCCCTAAGAAACCTAACATAATGAATGTAAAACACGACATGAATCATACTGTGCTATGGACAAAAGAGTACTAAAATTAACAGAACAAATCAAACGCAATTTTTCACGCCAATTCAGCCATGATTTTGAGGGGGAAAAAATGAGCTCAAATCCCTGAGAAGGTATAACTTCAACTAGTTTCAGGACCAACAATTTCACCACACAATTTGATTAAAAACAAAAAACAAAAAACTTCCACTAATACATATCAGCAAAAAAAGGCAATGCAACACAATTCATACAATTAGAACCCAAAAAAAAGAAAAAAAGAAAAGAACCCAGATACGAAAATCAGAATTACACTCGTATTCCGCTGAAAAGCACAAATTTTGATTTCGTGATTTTTTGGGAAGGGGGATGAGGGATAATACCTCGATGAAATGGGGGCGAAGGTCTCGAATAAGGGCGCGAATTTTGAAGTAGTTAGAATGGGCATCATCAGATTCAGATTCGAGTGGCCTCTTCTTTGTTGTGGGAGGGACTGGAGTAGAAGAAGGAGGAGAAGTAGTAGTTGTTTTTGTCGTAGGAGGAGGAGGTTGTGGTTGTGAAGCTTGAGTTTGGGGAGTGGTTGTTGTTGTTGTTGTTGGAGGGTTAGAGGGTTGTGGTGCAGAAGCAGAAGCAGCAGCAGCCTCAGGTGCTTTTGGTTCTTCCATAGATGATGATGATGATGTTGCTCTGTTCTGCTCTGCTGCTTCTGGCTCTTTTGGTTGTTTCTACAACCGGAATTGTGAAATGGGAGTGCTTGTTAAATTGGATCGGTTTTATGGATTGCAGAGCGCGGGGGGAGGAAGCGAAAGGCTTTAACTTTATTTTGTAAATTAATGGGTGTTTGGATTATAGCTTTACGACGAATCAGCGTCAACCTAATTCTATAAAATTTATTTTAATCAAAATTGAGTTAATATCAATATAATTTATATGTGAAAATCTTTATATCAAAAATAATTATGAAAAAATAAATATTATTTAAAAAATATTAATTAAAATTACTTCTAAATATTTAATTATTAAAATAAACATAAATTTTATATTATATTTTTTATATTACTTTTTTATTTTATTTTTTTAAATATTTGAAAAATATATTAATATTGTTATAAAAAAAATTATATGAATATTATTTTATGATATTATATAAATATTGTTATGGATATTATAAATAAAATTATATAAATATATTTTAAGATGATATATATAAATATTATTTTTAAGACACCTAAATTCACTCATGATAGCTGGTGATTGATATGAATAAATTAGAAGATAAAGAATCATGTGATAATTCAAAAGATATATAATCAAACTTACACATCCAATTTTAAAAATAACTCAATTTTTTATTTTTGTATTTTTTTCTTATTTATTTATTTAGACTCCCTTTTTGATTATTTTATTTATTTTTTTATTTTGAGCTATAAAAAATTATAAACTAAAAGACAAGTCCAACATGTTGAAAAACACAAATTTTCGAACAAAAAATGAACCCAAAGCGCAACAAAACAATAAAAAATGGCCTAAATGAAATCAGTTTAAGTTAAAAAATAAATAAATGAAAAACCCAAACATAACAAAACACCCAAAAGAATAGCCAAAAAAAAAAAAAAAAAAAAATAGAAGTGTTCAAAAACTCAGCACACAAAGGTGCCATGGAGGCATGAACGACAGGGACGGTGGCGCTGCAAGATCATAGAATGGAGACCATGACGGATTGAGTTGGCAGTCGCATGCGAAGAAGATAATAGATTGATGGTGGTGTGTGGTCACGGTGGCTGGGGTTGCGAGGAATGATGGCTGAAAAAGACATGTTTCAAAATTATTCTTTTATTTTTTATTTTACAAAATCCAAACCTAAACTATCACATACTTTGAAGTGTCTTAGTTATCAAGTGAGGAATACTATGAGATCCTAAAATATTGATTGAAAAAATAAATATCACTATTTTTTTGCATTTTGGTGTTGCATTGACTTATTTAATAATTTAGCTTATAAATAATCAATCTTTATCTCAATTTAGTTTTTTCAGTCATTGGTTAAATTTTTAAATTATTTACAAAATTTCAAATCTAAAATAATAGTTAATTAATTTTTCAAAAATTAGTAAGTTAAAATTCAAATGTATAATATTGCAAATAAAATTCACTTAAATTGATAATTTATTTTTATTATGATCTATTGTTAGACAATAGACTTCAAATCTAATATAAAAATGAAGCAATTCAAAAAGAAAAAAATTGTATTATTGATGCAACTATGATTAATAAGCCATAAACTATCAGAGTCATTCTTGGACGTAACATTTGTGAGCTAATAAGCCATATATGTTGCAAGTTTACCACTTTACCAATTTTAATTCCTATTCCAATGAATTTTTGATGTTTATCTAGTCTTGCAATGCCCCCAACAAATCAAAATTACAGAACAACCCTGCATCTTCCAAAACCTTCTGCGTTTCTTCTAGTTTCTCTATCTTGTATCTTCCCTGTCCCAGACAAGTTCAAATACTGCTACACTTTTCACAACAATCACTCTTTGCATGAACATAGCGAGCTAGAAGAATATGAAGAATCCACAAGCTGACAAGGTGGTGAGAAGAGTAACCATGGTGGCAACCATAACTGCTTCTTATTTCCTCTTAACTGCTGATTATGGCCCTGAACCCAATGTTCTTGACCCTGTAAGTCTCTTTTTCCTTTTTCTTTTTCTCTCTTTTTATTTTTCCCCTCTATGTTCATTCATCAGTATTCACAAATTTGGAACCTTTGCAGTATTGGGTTTGTTTGTTTTTTTCTTATTCTTTGATTTGTTGGCCACCCACCAGAGAAATTAAAGCCATAAAATTGCCTGATTTTGAAGTTTCTTAGCGAGGTTTCTGTTCCTGGTTATGCCATTTATCTTTTACCAAACCAAGTGTTTTTTTTTTTCTTTTTTTCCTTTTTTTCTCTATCCATAAATTTTAGTCGGTTTGTTCATCTAATAACGTGCTTTTGGTTTTCATTCTTTTCGTAAATCACAATAAGTCATTGATATTAGTTTACTTTGACGCCTAAATATAAAATTGAATGCTTTAGTTTAGTAAAGCTAAAAAGCCTTTATTTAAAAATAAATAAATTTACTTCTCAGGAGATGATAGGATGCTATTTGTAATTTGGAAATTTTGTTTGCTTGTTGAATTGCAGCCAAAGGTAATAATTGCATTATTAATGTCATCTGTCTTAGAGCAACAAGATAGGTAGATACTAGATGAGAATGGTCATGGAACAGTCTATTTGATTATGTCCATGTCTCTAGAGTAATTTGTAGTTTCCATATATATATATATATGTGTGTGTGTGTGTGTGTGTGTGTGCGTGCGTGTGTGTGTGTGTGTGTGTGTGTAACTGACTTCATGTGGGTTTTGTTCCTTTACTAACCTTAACTTTGGCACTAGTTGTTCATTAAAAGTGTTGTTGGGGCAAAATATTTACAAGGATTTTGTCAATAGCATATGACTGCATTGCATTTGCTTTTTCATGTCTCTTGTAAGTTTGCAAATTAGATCTGGAGAAATGGACCTAACTTGCATTTCTGTCTGGCAAAGTTGATTGCCACAATAAGACCTGGATTACAATCTGTGGCCATGGTGATAAATCTGTATCCGTTGCAATTAGAGAAGTTCTACATAGAGCCTCTTAGCTAGTGTTATTCAGATTGTTAAGTTCTTCATGGTAATCACCTTCTGAAGTAAAATTCAGTGAGCCTGGTTGGACAGCTGAGAGGGCTGAAAACTTTGCAGCCATTGCCTCAATGGCAAGAGTCTCTTAGTGGCCGCTTTGTTGAGTTCAAGAAAGACAAATTTAGCATTGTTTCTGACACTGCGGCTATTTGGTTTTGTCCTCAACACAATTTTGTATTCCTATTATTGAGGCAACTACTCAAACATAATTTCAACCAACCTGTGATGAAAGTCTACTCTGACTACAAAGGGACAATGTTGGTGTTATCTTGCTTTCTTACCATTACAAGAATTCATTTACATATTCATGGTTACACCAGTTACTTAATTTCTTTCTATAATTTTGGTTAATATTTCAAGAATGCTTTAGGGAATTCTTTTTTTCTAGCATCTGATGGCACAATTTCCTGATGACAGGTTAAGAAGGGAATACTTACAGCAGAGAGTACTGTGAAAGAGTATATTTTTGGATCTAAGAAGGAGTCTCAAGATAACCAAATAGGGAAATTGGACAGCAACAAGGATCATCCTTAAGTTTATGGTCGTTTTGTATAAGAACATCATGCTGAGTTTCAAGGCTTTCTTTTACCCATTTGAACCTTTTGAGTGTCTGTAATCTAATGAATTGGTTCAGTGATTAGTGGCATGAAGGTAGCAGGTATCATGACCGACTTCACAAGCAGTGCCAATGCCATCAAGAACATTTGATCGTTGTTTCTTTCTTGAAACAACACAAACACATTAATTGTCTATAAAACTCGAAAGAAAGATGATCCCGTTATATGTAAATTTCACATGACCTGATTATGTGTATATTTTCAAACATGTCATTGGTATCCTAATCAATGATACATAGTGATATAACATATCCTAAATACTAGTTTACGTATCAAAAAAATTGAGGTGCAACAGACGAATCCCGCGTTGAATTTATATATAGATTCAAGTAAAAGAATAAAGTACTTTATTCTTTACTATTAATAAATCAAAAACAGAAATTACATAACGGTGTGCAAGTCTAGATAGAAATCAAAAGCATGCATTATTCACCTATCACCATTATGGTAATCTCACAACTGCAGGATGTAAGCACCATAAATTTCGGTGAAATGAAAAATAATGAATCAATTGACGACATTCATTTTTCGTCCAATGCTATTTGTCAGCCATAAAACGTTTAGAATACCAAAAATGGCAAGCAAGTATAGATTAGTTCAACTATCATCATAAAAAATTGAGTAATATTATTTGTATTCATTTTACTTTGGACACAATGTATCATTTTCAATGATGGATGATAGATGAGCCGCCTTAGTATCCAAGGTGGAAAGAATACAAATAATACTGTTCTAAGAGGTTTACTTATGTGTAGCATTCAATTGCTGGTCTAAACTAAGGTCTTTCTATCGGAAAGTTACATCCATCTTTGTGTTATGATTTAGTGTCTCCTGCATCTGATATATAGCTGCAGTATAACTAACGAGTACACAAGTAATTAAGCATCTAAAAAAAAAAAAAGGAAAAAAAAAAAAACACCATTTCATTGTTTGTGTATATGAGTACTTGGATGTAAAGATAACAAACATGCTGCTGGGATGGTTGCATGGAGTCACATTCGAGGTTATGGATCTTGTCCACCTAATTTGAAGTTTGTCTTACCTTCTTTGAATATGGTTAAAAGGCAGAACTTTGGTTAGGTTTGCATTTAATGGACCCAAATGCTACAATATTTACTATATTGTTTCTTCGTTTATTAGTGCTAACTTCACTAATTGATTTTGTTAAATTGATTCATTAGTTTTTTGACGTGTAAGCATTAGTTAAGAATTGATGTCATCAGAGCTTCTTTATATACGTTAATAATAATATAATGTGAAAGCACATACTATGAAAATTTTCCATCCATTGCTTTGAATGTAGTCTAAAACAATCCCGTTATTTGTACTTTGAGAATTGATGTCAATAATTGATGCTATTTGTATGTAATATATAAAATTCCAACTGAAGTAACAGTCTATGAGTAGTATCAATATCCAATTACAGAAGCTTGTATATGGTCTGAGAAATTATATCTTTTAATAATAAAAAAAAAAGAGGCAAACAATTCAAGAAGAATAGCAATTGAAACAACAAAACTCCAGCTGCCAAAGATGATGAGATCGATTATGCAAGATAAAGTTCATTAACAATTAAAAGTCCCAGAAATTGAGAGGAAGAAGGGTTGAGCAAGAAGTAAGAGTAGGAAATTGACAGATAAAAAACGGATCATACCCCATTCAATTTGCCACTTTCTTTTTATGGAAACTATTATTTGTACTCATTTTATGGTTTACGAACCTATTTTATGATAACGTTATTTGTACTCTTTGTTAAAAATATTATTGGTACAAATAATATTACTTTTTTTTATTCTCTTTTTTGCTAATTGCCTTTTTTTTTTTGGTCATATGCTAATTATCATTGGTCTCTTTTGTTTTTTTTTTTTTTTTGGGTCTACACATGCACCTGCATCGTTGTGCGGGGAGGGGGATCTAACCGGGGTCGAACATGCGCCCCTAGCCCCCAATATGCACCTCTTGTAAGAACCCTGATTTTTTTTTGGTTGAAATAAGAACCCTAACTTTAACCACTGAACCAAGCCTTACAGTGCCCATTGGTCTGCTTTTATAATGTCATTGGGCCGTATTGGGCCAACTAAGCTCATTACATCGTACTTCAAGAATTGATGGTGGATATCACATAGTGAAGTGGCAAATTGGGTGACGCGATGTAAGTCGCGACTCGTGCATCCAATTGAGTGGGTCGTGACCTAGGTCAAGGTTGTGTCCTTGCCCCCTCAATCGCTAGTGTGCATCATTCACGAAAATGACAAACTTAGTTTACTCTTCGTATGTATGCTTAGTGGATTGAAGTAGTGGTTAATAACCAGGGACGGAGCCAAAAAACTTTTAAAAGAGGGGCTGAAAATATTAATCATATTATCAAATTAATATATATATATATATGGAATAGTGGTTAATAACCAGGGACGGCTCCAAAAAACATTTAAAAGAGGGGCTGAAAATATTAATCGTATTATCAAATTAATCTTATAATGTGTTAATATATATATATGAATAGTGGTTAATAACCAGGGACGGCTCCAAAAAACATTTAAAAGAGGGGCTGAAAATATTAATCGTATTATCAAATTAATCTTATAATGTGTTAATATATATATATATATATATATATATATATATATATATATATATATATAAGTTGAGCACGATATTTTTTTAAATCATAAAATTTGTAAACAATAGAATCTTTATCAACATTTTTAGCAATATTTCTCTTAATATAAGTTAAAAGACGAATAAAGATGATTATTCTGCTCTTAAAAAAAAAATTATACAAGTTGTGAGATTGAGCCTGAGATTTTAAATTGTATTTTGCAAGTCAAATTCTAATTGAAAATCACAAAGGTGCCAGTTTGCTTGTAGAGTTTAACATAGTGAATATAATTCAATGATTAATGGTTAAAAGTGTGTTTGGTTGTGATTTTTTGACAAAAAAAAATCATTTTTTTCACTAAAAAAAGTAAGCTTTCATATATTTTGATAATTTTTAAAAAAAAATCAAATTTTCAAAAAAAAAATTATGTCTTCAACTTTTTTGTAGTAACTTAAAAGTGTAGAAAAGTAAGTTTTTAGCTTTTTTAGTTAGAGTTTAATTGATATGCACTAATAGTGTAAAACGGTTTTACACTGTCAACCTATAGAAATAGAAAAAAGTGAGAAATCATGATAAGTTCCTCATTGTAAGGGGTGATTATTTGTATGAGTTGACACTTTTCACTATTTCTATTAGCTAATAGTATAAAACTGTTTTACACTGTCAATGCATTTAAATTAAATCCTTTTAGTTATATAATAAATTTAAATTTCATAATAACTTTTTTTAAAAGTTGAAACATATGTACCATAAATCTTATAGGTTCTTCATTTCTGCCTTGTAGAGGAGAAGGCTCTTTCAATAATCCACGTTCAAGACATGTCTAGAGACTTAATGAGTGTTTACAAAGATATTTATATATAACTCACTAATAAATGAAATCAAGAATCGAACTCATGATATAGTAATGCATTAATGAAAGTATGTATAATTGGTATATCACATAAGAGGGCTTGTTTATTATAATGAGAAAAAGGTGGGGGTGAAAATAGGTTATGCCAGACTAAGCTTTGCTCTTAACAAGTTAGGCCTGTATTGCAACTCTTCAACCTGAGCCTAGCATATAGCTTGTTATAAGTATTTTTTTTTTTTAGCATAAGTCTGATCTGTTTAAAAGTCTTATCCGACCTAAAGCTTGTTTACAAAGTCTGTAAGTTTATTTAGAAAAAAAAATTATTATGAGAATAAAGCAAGCATCATGCATTCTAGAAGCCTACCTTCAAGCATTTGAAGTCCTTTGAATGTCTAGGGGATAGGGGAAAGCAACTCCAAGTCTTAGTTAAGAAGTTTTATAGCCTTCGGCAAAACTAGCTAGTAATTGATATTACAAATAGAAAAAATGGCATTTTTCTAAAATATGCCCAAGGGATTACAAGAAGCATTTGCTTCACATCATAAATAACTAAATAACCAAAGGAACTAAAACAATGAAGAAGGAAATATGTATTGCAGAGTCACACCCACACTATACAAATTAAAATGAAAAAGAGAACTAGTGCATACTACAAACTCGAACTGACGCGAAACTAACAAAAGCAACCAATAGTTCAGTGAGGCGGTGAATTAGTGCGACTCCAGCAAGGCAAGGTAATTGCAACCTACAATAGGGTTTTGAGCATGTCGCAATAGGGTTTCAAAGTGAAAGATAGGGTAGGAATAAGAATGAATACTCTCAACGCTGCAAGAGATCAAAGAAGGAATACTAAGGTTTTCAATTGAGTTTCAAACAGCATAGTATAAAGATTTAAAAGAAAAATTTGTGCACAATATTAACAAGGAGGTAGGATAGATTAGTAGTGGAATAGTGAATACCTTATGCTAATGGTTTATGATTCAAATATTATCTCAAGCATTTTACCAATTTATATAATAATATATAAATAGCTATAACGGATCATATCATATCATTGGCTCTTGACAGGCTGCCTAGCCTACTTCCATCTTTAGAAAAAAGAATCACAATCCTTAAATCAATATAAAAAGACTAGATTAAAACAATCTATTAGTAAGTTAAATGATCAAAAAGTCACCATTTCTCCTTCTCTTGCTATCTCTCTCCTTTTTTTTCTTGTGAACTTCTTCCCTTACTCACCTATTAACAACACTATACGTTTTGACTTGGTTAGACTCTTTTAAAGTAAATTTATCTCTAAAATAAAAATATGAAAGGGTATTTATCTATAAATTATTTAGTAGAAACTACACATAATATGATTTATTAATTTGAGGGTAAGCACTTCTCAATTTTTCACTTCAAAACAAATTCACTTTGAAAGAGTTTTTTTTTTTCTTTTTTTTTTTTTGGGGGTATCTATTAGTTTTTTTTCCCCTTTCATTTCAAGATAATTTCAAACACCACTATTGGAAAGCACGTGCTTGGCGAGTCAGTTCACAGGGACCACTTTTTCAGAAAATCAATAACCCGTCCGTGTCCTTGGACCATAAGTTTATGGGTCCAAAGCCGGGAGCACTGTCCGTGTCTCATTTTATCATTTTGGAAGTTTCGAAATAGATAAATTTGTTGTACTACTGTTGTTATCACATTTCTACCCCTTTTTGTTTGCCTAAGTTATCGTTTTTATATGATGAATAGCCGATTACACATTATCCGGCTTTAATACTATTCTGGCCTAGTGCAAGTGAGCCCAATTCGGTCCAACAACTAATCTGAACTAGAGATTAATTACTATCCTATGCACAATTTGAACTCACATGAGTTAAAGCCCAAATCCAAATTAAGTGTAATAGAATTCTTTAATACAGCGGAGCAGTACTTACCTCGTATATTGCCGATAAACTCAGATCTATTCATTAACCTCTAGCTGATGGATGTCGCAAGTTATTATCTACTACTACGAATTTGAGCGTCGGAATTCTTACAGGTATCTCCACCACCATAGAATTCCAGCTTCATCGTCTCATCAATGATATTGAGAGCAATCTGGGTCCTAATTACTGTTCAAATTTTCTTCAGGTATCCAACTTCCAAACTAATACATTCCTTTATTTGTTACTACTGTGATTTGGGCTATACAATTCAAATATACCGCTCAACTTTTTTTAACACAGATTACTGTGCACGAGTCCATGAAAAGAAGTTTGAACTTTCTTTTTCATAGATTACTGCTGTGCACGAGTCCATGAAAAGAAGTTTGAAAAAGAAGCGGGCTTCCATAATTCGGTGATGAGTGGTTTTAGATGGTGAGTGGTATATTTTGGTCATTTTATTATAATAAATATTTCTTTTTTATAAGAATATTGAATTTTTATAAAAAATTATAAAAATATTTTAAATATAATTTTTCTTCTCAAAACTATAATATCTCTAAAAATATTACTTCAGACCTCCTATGAAATATATAAATATTCTCACATTTCCTTCCCTTATAAGTCATGGCTCTCCTGAAATTTTCTATATATGTTTATTATATTTGATGTGAAATTTTTAATAAGAACATATATTTAATTCTCTGTCTCGCCCTCATATAAAATTCCTGACTCACCTACCGTCAACATGGCGGATATTTCATGAAAAAAAAAAATCTCGGGGAATAAAATAGTTAATTCAAATCAAGTAAGGGCATATAAGGATTAGCATTATCAATTGAAAAGGACAACTTGAAAAGACTAAGACGTGCCTTGGATCTAGACTAAAAACAAAAAGGAAAAAAATGCCAACCTTGTCACATACGCACATGGCACCGCAGATATGTCAACAATTGCACAGTACATCTCTAAAAACGCATGAAAAATGATGAATAGTATAGTGCCTTGTCTATAGTGCTCATAACCTAAAGATAGAGTTTTTAATATCCACAAGTGATCTAATTTTTATTTTTTCATGTGTCGAATACATTTTTATTGGAGAATAATGTAAGAAAATATGGGAAACTCAATCTATTAGTGAGGAGTACTGAAAAATCGTCTCTCTCTATTTTTTTTTGGTTATTTTCCCACCATAATATCATTGCGGATTCCGAGTATTATTTTCCAGAAATTTTAATATATTAATGGGAATTTGAATTGTCACTCTTTACTCTTTTTTTTTTAATGCGTTTGTACATTTATAAGATCTTCACCAATATGTTAAAATTCCAATAAAATATTCTCTTTACTTGTAAGGGGCACCATGCATCTTATAAAGATATATAAGTGTGATTTAAAGGTATATCCATACACCAAACACTTATAATGTATTGTAATAATTCTTAAATTTCAAACAAATTTTAGAATTATAATTAAATATATTTTAAAAATAACCAAAATTTATATATATAATCCTAAAATATTTTCAAAAATATCTGTTTAATTTTAGAATTATGCAAATAAAATTTTATTTAATTTTAGATCATATAGATAAATTTTAAAAATTATTAAGATACACTATAAATAATTGATGTATTAATATACTATCAAATCCCACCTATCGGATTAGAAAGTTGCGTGGTGCAACTTCTAGGTGCAAAGACGCCGCCAGAAATAATACTTAGATTCCAAGAGATATCATCCCAAAAAATAAAAAAGTGAAGAGAGACAACTTTTAAATCCCCACTAATAAATAAAGTTCCCAAAATTTTTCGACATGGTTCTCCATTAAATATATTCAACCAAATATAAGTATCAATCGTAAGTTTTCAATGTTCAAAAATTAACTGTGAGCATGAGAGCCTTCTCCGAATAGTATAAAAATGTTTTGTGGAGGAGATTTTTTTTTTTAACAAAAAAATCTTACGAGGAGAATGTTTTGTTTACATAAAAATGAGACACTAGATAAGAAATTTTGAGAGAATTATAGATATTTGTGGATTTTATATTATTGAACTGGGATCTACACCATTTAATTTTGTTAAAGTCTCATATTACTTAAAAATATAAAATAGCCTTTATAAGTATTTGAAAACTCCTCCCCCCAATCTCATGAGCGAGTTTTTGGAATTTAGTTAAATCCACTCAATTTCAAAATAGTATTAAGGTTTATCTTATAATTGTTATTTGACCATTCATAGATGTCTAGATTTGAGCATGAGAGGAATATATTAAAGTCTCACATCATTTAAGAATATGACTAAGATAATTTTTATAAGTACTTAAATAATCCTTCTTCAATAAATTAATTTTTAAAATTGAGTTAGGTCCATATAATTCTAAAAAATTCTATATTATCTTTGGGAGTAAATATCTTCTCATATCTCAAAAAATAGATTCAAATAATAGAAATTTGGCTGAAATTATGACCGAAGAAAAAGGTGAAAGAGTTTTTCTATATTTTATCAGTTATATTTGTAACTGGACACTCATGGACTGTGCTATCTCTCAGGTAATATCGAAAAATACAAAAATATGTAAATTTATTTTCACTTTTCAAAACAATGATTATGAATTTAAATACAAAACAATGTCAATACAAATTAATTAAGCGCTGACTACCTACAACAGGGGTAGTACTTTATAACATTTTATAAAAATTACTTCTTAAAATTAAAAATTATCATATATGATAAAAAAAAATGTTACAACGTTAAAATATTCATTATAACATAAGTTGAAACAAATAGTTTTTAAGAAAGTGCGGTTGAACATAATTTATGCTATAACGTTGTAACTTTTGATATCTAATAATCTGTTTTAATCTTTGTTAAACAAAATGACTTAAACAATTTTTAATCGTAAACTATTTTAAATATAAAATAAGTTAATGGAAATTCACATTAAAATATTTATATGTGACATATACATAGAAGGGAAATACTTCTTTTATACAAACAGTTTCACACATATTGGCCGCAAAAATCTATGCAAGCCGTGGATAAATTGGGAAAAAGATGATGGAAAGAAAAAGAAAATAGAATTTGTACTGTGGTTAATTAATTAATTGAGAATGTTCTGACAATAATCAACTAATAGAAAAGCAAGATTCTCCGCGGGCCTAGAAAAAAAAATCATTCTTTATTAAAAATTCTTTTCGCTAAATAATTTATCTGTCAATTTAAATAGATTGGTATATTTTTAAATTAATATATTTAAATATAATTATATTTAAATATATTAATTTAAAAATATATCAAGCTATTCAAATACAAATAAATTAAAACGGACAAAATATTAAATTAAAAAAGTTTTCATCACATAAATCATATATTTTTAATTTCTTCATTAATCAAATACAGCTTAAGATAATAGCGGTATATGCTTTTGAAAAATGAAAAATTAAAGCTATATACTTGATTATTATTTTTGTCTGACATTATCTAATTAAAGAGATGAGTAATTATAGCTCAACAACTATATCAATAAAACTTATATTATATATTGAATCATTAAGTAATAAGTATATATATTAGATCTTATATTAATATAAGTGTGTGTTATACTCTTTTTAAGTCATAATATGTTAAAAACAATGCGAGCGAGGTAAATTTTTATAAATATATATTATAATAAATAATGGCAGTTTTATTATTTTAACGTAATAATTTAAATACCAAAATTCATATATAATAATTACAGTTTAAATAAGTAAAAATTTTAATTATATTAACATTAAATCGATATATTACCTTAAATAATTACGTACATCACTACATCTATTATTAATTAATATAACATTTAACCCTTATATAATTAAAATAATACTTAAGTATTACCTATACATCAATTACCACATGGTAATTTGAGTGTCAAATCTATGTAACAAAACCATATCCCTTAATAAAAGGAGCCAATATCTCTTGGCATATGTATATTCCTTCAAATCTGCTTATAAATAGTACTTTGTGCTTACTTGCCTCCTCACAACTCAGACACACAGAGATATTAAAGAAGGAGAAAAGCATAGAGAGATGGAGATGAACAAGAATGTGGTGTTGAAGGTTGCAGTGTTGCTCTTCCTCTTGGGGCTCACCGCAACCGTTGATGCTCGCTTCAACCGAGGCTCATTCACTCAACTGATAACCAAACGCGGTGATGCCGACAATCACTTTGTCAAGTCCACAACCACAGCGTGCTGTGATAACTGCGCTTGCACCGAATCAGAGCCTCCCATATGCTCCTGTATGGATAGCGGAGATAGCTGCCACTCAGCTTGCGAATTGTGCATTTGTTTGCGTCCTTTTTGGCCAATAAGTCCTCGTTTGGTTTGTAATTGTGCTGATGAAAACAACTTCTGCTATCCTCCATGCACCTCCTCTTCTAACGCTGAATTACCTGAAGCTCACAAAGAATGAAGCATGTTCCAGTAACCACCCCTGATATGGGAGTGCTAAATAAATGTTAATGGAATAAAAGCTACTTTGGCCATGCCTTTTGTTTTCCGCAAAGTGCTGGTCAAAGTGTTTGTTTATTCTCCTTTTTGTTTTAGCTTAATTAATTTCATCTTTGACGACGTAGTTTAGTTTTCCATTGTTATGCTACCGAAGGTCAATAAGGACTTTTTGGTGGAGGAGGCCAGGGGTGAGAACATGGAATTAGTTACTGAACAAGGGCACGTGGAAGTGGGTGCAGAGGACAAAATGATGAGAAAGGGATGTAGGAAGAAAATAATCAACTGCAAGCTTAAGGAATATGTGACTGAAGGTATAAAGATGGGAACCTCAAGCTGAGAACGTGGCTGGTATGATTCTTCCTCCTGAGATAGGATATTCTCTCCCTCCTTTCTGAGTCTTGATTCCAATTCTTTGGTTATTGCAGGTATGATCAAGGAGTCGATGGTTCAAGATTAGATACTGAACCTGCGCTGGAGTTCCTATTTGTTACTTGTTATTGTTCCTTATACATTTCATCGAATACTAATATAATCCCTGTGTGGATATTATATACTGTTATTAAACTTGTAGTTCTTTCCTTATCAATACCATGAGGAAGTGTTTCTGTAATTGTTGTCTCGGGTTTTACATTGGTCACAGCAAAAGTCGACCATGTGAGTAATGAATTAACACGGCTAATCCAGGTTCTCCAACAAAAGGATACTGTTAATGACCAGCGCTTTGAGCAGATTGAAGCTTCGGTGGCTGCTTTGCAGCAACCAAACAACAATTCTGACTCCCATCATGGTGTTCGCGGCAATGCCTCTGAAGGGAACTCTTATAGACCTCCTGCTCAGCCACGAGGGGTACATGTGGATTTTCCTCGATTTGATGGCTCTGATATCTTAAATTGGATCTTCAAAGCAGAACAATTCTTTGAGTACTACCAGATTCCAGATGATCAATGCATTACATTGGCATCTATTCACTTCGACAAGGAAGTGGTCCCCTGGTTTCAAATGATGCAGCATACCTTTCCTGTTCACTCTTGGCAAATGTTGACTAGGGCGTTGGAATCCCAATTTGGTCCCTCAGCTTTTGATTCTCCCAGGTCAGATTTATTTAAATTGCAGCAAACTAGTTCAATTCATCAATACTATATGGAATTCTCTGCATTGGCTAATAGAACATATGGTGTTAGTGCTGAAGCTATTTTAGACTGTTTTGTGGGGGGATTGCGACCTAAACTCAGAAAAGAGGTTATAGCACAGAATCCCCTGAACCTGGTTAGAGCTTTTGCTTTAGCCAAGTTATTTGAAGATAAGCATGAATTCAAACACAAAACAACTCCACTGTATCCTCCCTCTCATTACAGCCCTAAACTTTCCCTAAACACAACCCAATCCACTATCAGCCCCCACCCAAAATCGCCACCCCTACTTCCTTTTCCAAATCCGAAATCACTACCATTACATCAAAACAGTCCTAATATTCGAAAAATGTCACAAGCGGAGATCCAGAGAAGAAGGGAAAATGGATTATGTTTTACTTGCGATGAGAAGTATTTCTTTGGTCATAAGTGTCCCAATAAACAATTACTGCTGCTCCAAATGGATGATGAGGTCGAAGAAGCTAGTCATCCTGTGGCTATTGCTGATGATGGTGCTAAGGAATCACTTACCCCTGTGTCAGATAATACATATCAACCTTTTCAACGCCCTACATGGAGCTGCTGGTGCAGCCACCATGCGGTTTGAAGGCACGGTTAATGGCATTACCATTCAAATTTTGTTGGATAGTGGTAGTTCAGATAGCTTTATGCAGCCTAGGATTGCTCAATTCTTAAAACTTCCAGTGCAAAAATCTCCACAATTGCAAGTCATGGTTGGAAATGGCAACAAACTATCCACGGAAGGTTTCATTCCAAAGTTGCCAGTGCGCGTTCAAGGCAATGATTTGCTGATTTCAGTTTATTTGTTACCAATTGCTGGTACTGATTTGGTCTTGGGAGCTTCCTGGTTAAAGGCCTTGAGGTCTCATGCAGCAGATTATGTGGACATGTTGTTCCAGTTTTATTGGAATGGGGACTTAGTAACTTTACATGGTTTGTCTGACGCTGCACCTGCACCAGCTCAATTTCATCACTTCCGACGATTAACCTCCATGGATGTTATTGCCGAATTATATACATTAGAGGTGCATCAAGTACAGGAAGGGGATTCAGTTTTGAAACTTCCCGAGGAGATGGAACTGGAATTGGCCCTTTGTTGCATACTTACCATGCCGTTTTTGACAAACCAGTAGGTTTGCCTCTAGAGAGACCTCACAATCATGCAATTCCATTGGTAGAAGGCGCCAAGCCTGTTAAGTCTAGACCATATCGGCAACCCCACAGCCAAAAAGCACAAATTGAGAAAATGGTGCAAGAGATGCTCCATGAAGGCATCATCCAACCAAGTTGCAGCCCATTCGCTTCTCCCATTGTGTTGGTAAAGAAAAAAGATGGCACATGGAGATTTTGTACTGACTATAGAGCTCTAAATGCAATTACAGTGAAAGACAAGTTTCCTATGCCAACCGTAGATGAACTACTGGATGAGTTACATGGGACCAAATTCTTCTCAAAACTGGATCTCAGATCAGGTTATCACCAAATCTTGGTGCAGCTACACGATCGACATAAGACAGCCTTTAAGACACACGAAGGGCTATATGAATGGTTGGTCATGCCATTTGGCTTAACCAATGCCCCGGCCACATTTCAATCCCTTATGAATCATGTCTTTAAAGGTCTTTTGAGACAATTTGTGTTGGTTTTTTTTGATGATATCTTGATCTATAGCCCTACATGGAAGACACACCTCACTCATTTGGAAACTGTTCTGAAATTGTTGAAGGCACATCAGTTATTTGCTAAACTTTCAAAATGTTCATTTGGGTTGACAGAAATTGAGTACTTGGGACATGTTGTGTCAGGTAATGGGGTTGCCATGGACAAGAATAAAGTAAAGGCAGTGATAGAGTGGCCTATACCTAAGAATATTAAGCAATTGAGAGCGTTTTTAGGCCTCACGGGCTATTATCGAAGGTTCATTAGACAGTATGCATCCATGGCTGCTCCCCTAACAGACCTTTTGAAGAAAGACAGCTTTACATGGCACGGCCCAGCTCAAACTGCTTTCGAATTGCTTAAGAAGGCCATTATGGAGGGACCAGTGTTAGCATTGCCAGATTTTACTCAGAAATTTATTCTAGAAACAAACGCTTCAGGTTGTGGCATAGGAGCAGTCTTGAGTCAACACGGCCACCCAATTGCATTTTTTTCGAAGAAGTTGTCTCCAAGGTTACAAAAACAAGGAGCGTATGTTAGAGAACTTTATGCTATTACGGAGCCACTTGCTAAATTCCGACACTACCTATTGGGCCATCAATTCATTATAAGGACTGACCAACAAAGTTTGAGACATTTGTTGGACCAATCATTGCAGACACCGGAGCAACAAGCATGGCTTCATAAATTCATGGGATATGATTTTCAGATCGAATATAAAGTAGGTAAAGATAATATTCCTGCTGATGCACTGTCTAGGTCCTATTATATGGCTTGGAGTCAACCATTATGTCAATTAGTTGACGACATTAAACTAGCACAAGCAGCAGATCCAAATTATAGCAAATTGACACAGGGTGAAACCACTACAGACGAGTTTACAAGCAGTTTTTCTAGTAAGGGAGGCGTTATCTACATGGGGGATAGACTCGTAGTCCCTAAGGATCCACAAATCATTGCTACAATTTTAGGGGAGCTTCATTCTTCACCAATTGGAGGACATGCAGGTATCAAGAGAACTCAGGCTGCCTATGGAATGAAAGGGAATGAAATGATGGAGAAATTGGTAAAAAAGAAAATGATTAATCTTTAGTTAGACATGGCATTAGATATGTATAAAGGTAAGGACATATCTCCTGTCCTACCTCTGATTGGAAATTTGTCTCTTGCCTCCATTTATATCGTGGGTTTCTGTTTCCAATTTTTTGTGAGAATTTGAATTCTCGTGAATATTCATGAGTTTATATAAAAAAAAATTAAAAATAATCATAAAAGATTCTTTTAAACTTAAATAAAAAATATATAATATCCACAATCTATTATAATACTATTAATTTAACAAAATCGTCTCTTGCCTCCATTCATATCACGGGTTTCTATTTCCAATTTTTTGTGAGAATTTAAATTCTCGTGAATATCTATGAGTTTATATAAAAAAATTTAAAAAATAAATTAAAAATATTCATAAAAGATACTTTTAAACTTAAAAAATATATAATATCCATAATCTATTATAATACTATTAATTTAACACAATCCAAATTAACAATAAAAATATATGATGAAAATCTAATAGTTTTAGTAACAATTATAATCATAAAAGAGTAAAAGATAATTACAAAAATCCAAATCATAAATATCTCCACTAATATTTGGATATGTGTATTAGTGTATACATATTTATATTTAAGGTTATTTAGGTAATTTTATACATACGTGAAGACTTGGCAAGTCTTTAGAGGGTAGGGACCAGGGATGGATATACATACATATATTTGGGGGCATATTGGCATATTGCCCCACTAAAGCTCGAGAATCTAGATATATATTGGCCCCATGATTTTATTTGAGTTTAACCTTGTATTAAGATAAGAATTATGTAAAACTTCTTATTATATTTATGTATTATCTTTGTTCCCACTATCAAAATTTTCTAAATCTATCACTAATTGAGATTGTCGCTACCTTTGTGGGGACTAAAATTACCCTCATACCTATCTAAATGGGTTTTATTTGTCATCCCTATAATTAGCATAAGGCATATTTATAATTGTTCTAAAAGAAGGAGAGGGAAATGGCCTTTAAAATTTTTTTATATAAAAAAAGAAAACCTAGTTCCCATCCTTTTACTTTTAAGTTTTCTTTTTTGTCTTCTAAAATTAGAAGGTTAAGAAGAGAATAAAATGATTTTTTTTCCTTTTCTTTCATTAAACTTATTAAGTTATAAAAGAGTGGGATAATATATTTTATTTGATTTATATATACTACCTGCCATTCTATTAGCAGACATTTTTTATATAAAACTTTGGAAGATGGATAAGTTTGGCCCCATAATATCATCATCCGACAAATCAGAAAGGGGATAATATTGTGGCTCTTCAGAATGAGTGGTGGAAAGGTAAGAGGTTTCTAAATCTGCTTATTTTCTCAGACCCCAAAAACAATTAAACAATAACATGAAACAACTCGTTCCTTTCTATTGAAAGCAAAATAAGTATCAAATAATCTTCTTAAGTAGAGATAAATTGACATTAATGCGAAGTTAAACCTTCTACCGGAATCCCCGTGAGAAGCGCCACGGTTGTTATGTTGGGATACTTTTGAGCTTTCTTCTTCCAATTATGCTATTACAAAATGTGACTTGAGGATTATGGTTTTTATTATTATTTGTATATATTTATGATTTTAATTTGATTGCACTAACTATATAAAAGATATTTATCATTTAATTAATTATATCTTTCTATTTATATAATTATTCAAATAGTGGTTATAAAATTTAATCATATTTATTAATATAATAAAATATAATTAGATGACAGTTTCAGCATATTCAAATTAAATTCTATATTTATTATAACTGGTGTGATCTAATTAATAAAGATATATTTGCTTCTTTGTCTTGGCTTCTCATATGAAACTCCTAACTCCGTTACTATGAACATGCTAGATATAGACATAAATTATTTAAATCAAATCAGGCAAGAGCATAAAAAGACTATCAATTCAAAAGGACAACTTGAAAACAATAATACATACCTTCGATCCCAGATAAAAACAAAATGATAGGAAATAAATTCCAACCTTATCACGTGGCCACCAGCCACAGGTCAACAATTGAAAAGTACATCTGCTGAACCTCATGAACAAGGGTGAATCTCTAAAAACACGTGAAAAATGATGAATAGTATAGGCTTTTGGTGTCATTATTTCGATAGTTTTTTTTTAAATAAATCTCTAAAACCATATGAACAAGGATGAATCTCTAAAAACAAGTGAAAAATTGATGAATAGTATAGGTTTTTACTTGTCTGGGTGTTATAATTTTCATTAAAAAAATATTTTTAATCAAAAAAATCTTTTAATATTTTTTTGGTATATTTAGATAATTTTTTTTTATTAAAAGTAGAATCAGTAAAAAAATATAAAAAGATCTTTTTTAAAAAATTATAAATTTCATCTTCTAAAAAAATATCTTTTAATATTATATCTAAATATAAAATAATTTTTATTTTTTCAAAAGATCTTTTAAAAAATTATTTTTACAAAATTATTTTTAGATAAATTCATCTAACAAACCCTTTATCTGTGGTGCTTATAACCGAAACATAGAGTTTTTTTTTTTATTTGATTTTAAAACATAGAGCTTTTAATATCGACAAGATGCTTTTTTTTTTTTTTTCTCGATTACATTTATATTGAAGAACTCTTTAAGAAAATTTGAGAAGCTAAGTTTATTAGTGAAGAGTGAAAAACGGTCTCTCTCTATTTTTTTCATTTTCTCGTCATGATATTATTGGAAATTCAAATGTTATTTTCCAGAAATTTCTGTATATTAGTAAGAATTTGAATCATCAATTTCTTTACACTTTTTATGTATTTGTAAATTTGTGAAACATTCACTAACACATTAAAATCTCAAGAAAATAGCACTCAGATCTTAAGTGATAGTATGACAGAGAAATAAAAAAGTGAAGAGAGACAATTTTTAAATCTCTATCAATCATCAATTTTCTTAGATGGCTCTTCAATAAATATCTTCTAGCAAAAAAAGGTATCAATTGTGTGTTTTCAATGCTAAAAACTAATTATGAGTATAAGAGCCACCTCTGAATAGTATAAAAATATTTTGTGAAAGAGAAATGTCTTGTTTACATTAAAATAAAAGACTAAATAAGATATTTGGAGAGAATTATAGATATTTGTGGATTTTAATTATATAATTGAATTGGACCTACACCATTCAATTCCATATTAAATACAAAACAATGCCAATACAAATTAATTAAGCGCTGAATACCTCCAAAAGGGTAGCTCGTTATTCTAAAAATTAAAAAAATTATCATAGATGATTAAAAAAATGTTACAATGTTAAAATATTTATTATAACATAAGCTTAAATATACACGTTGAAATAATTTTTTAAATTATTTCACGTTCTTATATTACGTCTCGTATTCACGACCAAAAGACTATATTAGATCTTATATTAATATTAGTTAATCATTCACACCCATACATATAAAATTTAATTTTGATATACTACCATTGTAAAATAATTTTACATAAATATTCAATTCATATATTACCTGTTAGTTAAAGTGTTTGACTCAATCACCCAACCATCTACTATCATAATAGTCTTATAAATATAATTATATAATTAAATAATTATGTAAAACTCTTTTACTAATAGTGATATGTGCTATTACCAATTAAGGTTTGATCCGGCAATAAAGGGGCTAGTACATCGATCACAATATGACAAATCATAATTTGAACTTTATTAGAAAAGTCATCCATATTTAAATATCTTATAATATTTAAACATAATTGTCTCTGATAAAAGGATATCTGAAACCAAAAAAAATAAGATAGGTGTTTTTTTTTTTTGAGTCATAGTATGTTAAAAACAATGTGAGGTAAAATTTTATAAATATATACTATAATAATTAATAAATAGTTTTATTATTTGAATATAGTAATTTAGATATCAAAATCAATATATGATGATTGTAATTAAAATAAATATGGATTTTAGTTATATTAATATTGAATTGATATATTACCTTTAATAAAAGAGCATATCTATTATTAATTAATATGACATTTAATACTTATATAACTAAACATGATCAATTACTTATACATTAATTAATTACCATATATTGATTTGAGCGCCAAGCGCTGCCTAGCACAAACATATCTCCAAATAAGAGCCAATATCTATTAGCATATATTCCTTCAAATATACTTATAAATAGAAGCTTGTGATTGACAGCCTCGTCACAACTCACACACAAAGAGATAACAAAGAAACAGAGAAATACAAAGACTAAGGGAGAGAGAGATGGAGTTGAACAAGAAGGTGGTGTTGAAGGTTGCAGTGTTGCTCTTCCTCTTGGGACTCACCGCAAACGTTGATGCTCGCTCTAACCCGGGCACCTTCGCTAAACTGATAACCAAAGGCGATGCCAGTAAATACTTTGTCAAGTCCACAACCACAGCGTGCTGCGATAACTGCGTTTGCACCAAATCAAATCCTCCCATATGCAGGTGTGCCGATCGTGGCGATACCTGCCACTCAGCCTGCAACTCCTGCATTTGTTGGCATGAGTTTTGGCCACTTCGTCTTGTTTGTAGTTGTGCTGATGAAAACAACTTCTGCTATCCTCCATGTACCTCTTCTGGTGGGGCTGAATTACCCGAAGCTCACAAAGAATAAAGCATGCGCTAGTAGCTGATCCTTGAATCATATGTGAGACACAGTCACTTAGGCTTTGTTTTCATGTATGGGAATGTGCTAAACAAATGTTAATGGTGGAATAAAAGCTACTTTGGCTATGCATTTTGTTTTCGGCAAAGTGCTGGTCAAGTGTTTGTTTTATTTTCCTTTTTGTTTTAGCTTAATTAGTTTCAGCTTTGACGACATAATATAGATCTCCAATCACTTCAAAAAGGTTGTAAAATCATTGGTAACTCGGGCTGTCTATGGAATGGAGAAACTGGTAAAAGGGAAAATGATTAGTCTTTAGGCTTTAGCAAAGCAAAAAGAATATTTATAAAGAAGGAGAGGGAAATGAACTAAAAAAACTGCCTAATATCCGTCTTCTTACTTTTAAGTTTTCTTGTTTGTCTTCTAAAATTAGAAGGTTAAGAAGAGAATAAAATGATTTTTTTTCCTTTTTCTTTCATTAAACTTCTTAAATAAAAAAGTGGAATAATATATTTTGTTTGTGTATGCTACTTGTCGTTCTATTAGCAAACATCTTTTATATAAAACTTTGGAGCATGGATAGGTTTGGACCCATAATATCATCATCCATGGATGATGGATATTCGGACAGATCAGGAAGGGGATGATATTGTGACTCTTTCAGAATGGTTAGTGGAAATGTAAGAGGCTTCCATATCTACTTGTTTTTCTTGGTCCTAAAAAACAGTTAAAAAAAAATGAAACAACTCATTCCTTTCTACTGTAAGCAAAATAAGTCCCGAATAATCTTTTTAGAGAGAGCATCAATTTATGCCGGCCTAAGTTAAACTCATTTCTCATACCATCGAATGATTTTTTATTGAAGTAATTTTTTATAAAACTAACCATTTAATTAAAAGTCCACATCTTATAGATTATATCTGTAAAATTTTACATCAATTCAAAATTATTAAATATATTTTTTATATATATTTAAATCAATATAATAAATACTTCTTAAATATATGTAAAATAAAACTATTTGATTATATCTTTAATGATATTGAATTTTTTGAAAATTAGGCATAAATAATTTACATGATATGTCGTTATAATTCAATAGTTAGATCAGTAAGAACTATATTTTATAAAAGGTTATTACAGGTATAAGTATGTCAAATTTTACATTAGTGTTAATAGATCTCTCCTTATCTTTTTAACTAGAGATAATTTGGAATTAATGCAAAATTAAACCTTCTACCAGAATGCCCATGAGAAGCGCCATGGCTGCTATATATGTTGGGATAGTTGAGCTTCCTTCTTCCAATTATGCCATTATAAAACGTGACTTGAGATTGTAGTTAGTTGGTTGTTGGGGTCTGAAGCGTTGGGTAGAGCAAATGGAAGACATTGAAACGACATGGAGTGGAAGAGAACAGAAAATGGAGGACATGCCGAAGGAGGTTATGGTGAAGAGGTGGAAAAGCAGCAGCAAGGAGGTGGTTCTGGGATCCATAGAGAGGTGGTCGTAAAGGGAGAAAGGTGAAGCGAGATGGGCGATGGTGGTGAGAGGGGAAAAAAAAATAGGGGAGGTTAAAAATATAAAATTATGAAAATTTTAGGCTATAAATTACATATACATACTTATTTTTTATTAAATTTTAATTAAGTTATATTTTTAAATATAATTTAATATATATACAGCATTGTGACTAGGTGAGGAAGGGAAGGAGTTCACGTGAAAAAGGGCAAAAGACAACAAGGAAAACAAAAATGGTAATTTTTTGCTCACATACTTACTAATAGATTATTTAATAGTAAAATCTCAAATTAGCCTTTAAAAGAGTTGTGAGATATCAATTTGGTGTTTAAAAAATTTGTGACATCAATTTGATTATTGAAAAGGTTAAAATTTATTTTAAATTAATCTAAATTTCTTCTAATCTTTTAAACTAACTTGAAATGAGTTTTAATTTTTTAAGTACCAAATTGATGTCATAACACTTTCAATAACCAAATAAATATTATAACTTTTTTAAAGACTAAATTAATTTTTCACAACCCTTTCGATAATCAATTTGATGTATTACTCTTGTTTTAATCTAGACCTTTATATTGATCCAACACTGTGATCCCTTTTTCTCATATTTTAAATAAACAAGTTCTCTTATGTGATATATTATATATCTTTATATTTGATATGTATTATTCTTTTTAAGCCATAATATTTTAAAAGAAATGTGAGATAATTTTTAATAAACGTATACATTATAATAAACAAAGGGAGCAAACTTCTTTTTTCTCTCTTTCTTTGGTTTTCCTTGTGTAAATGTTATTGAGGGGTGCTATCTTTATTATTTGGTGATAGCTTTTTCATTTTCATTTTTTTATCTTTTCATTACTTATAATTTTTCGTCTTTCATTTTGTTTTTGTTGCCCTTTGTCGGCATTTTCATTGTTCCTTTGTAAATATTTTTATTATCATCTTTGTGATTGTTTTAGTTTTTTTTTCTATCAATATTTCTGTTTTGACGGTCTTATTAATGATAGAGATATTTAAATCTATTTTAAAAGATGGCATAATATATTATTTAAATTACAACACTTTTCATGTTTGTCTCTAATGTAAAAAATATTCAAATATCAATATTCTTCCGGTAAAGAGGAGAAACACAGATTTTTGGTTAACTTAGAGTATAAAATACATTATTTTTTATTAAATTTAAATTTAATAAATCTTTTTTGATTTATAACTTCCTTAGCTTTTTTTATAAATGAAATTTTATCTCCCGTTATAATAATAATAATAATAATAATAATAAAAGGGCCAATCTCTAGTGCGGCATAGATTCCTTCAAAGCTGCTTATAAATAGGACCTTGCGATTACTTGCCTCCTCACAACTCACACACAAAGGGATAACAAAGAAAGAGAGAAATAGAGAGACAGAGAGAGAGATGGAGATGAACAAGAAGGTGGTGTTGAAGGTTGCAGTGTTGCTCTTCCTATTGGGGCTCACCGCAACCGTTGATGCTCGCTCTAACCCAGGCACCTTCGCTCAACTGATAACCAAAGGTGATGCCAGTAAATACTTTGTCAAGTCCACAACCACAGCTTGCTGTGATAACTGCGCTTGCACCAAATCAGACCCTCCCATATGCACCTGTGTGGATCGTGGTGATACCTGTCACTCAGCTTGCGAATTGTGCCTTTGTTTGCATTATTTTTGGCCACTTCGTCTTGTTTGTAGTTGTGCTGATGAAAACAGCTTCTGCTATCCTCCATGTACCTCTTCTGGTGGAGCTGAATTACCTGAAGCTCACAAAGAATGAAGCATGCGCCAGTAGCTGACCCTTGAATCATATGTGAGACACAGTCACTTAGGCTTTGTTTTCATGTATGGGAATGTGCTAAATAAATGTTAAATGATGGAATAAAAGCCACTTTGGCTATGCATTTTGTTTTCGGCAAAGTGCTGGTCAAAGTGTTTGTCTTATTGTTCTTTTTGTTTTTAAATTTATCTCAATTTCTGCTTTGACCACATAGTTTAGTTCTCCAGTCACTTCAAAAAGTTATAAAATTATTGGTATCTCGGGCTGTCTAGGGAATGAAATGATGAGAAAACGGTAAGAAGGAAAATAATTAGTACCATCTTTCATCAAAAAAAAAAAAAGGAAAATGATTATTACCGCCTAATAACTCTCTTATTATTTTTAAGGATGAGTTTAGTATAAGAGTAAAAATTAGGGAAAAAATTTTAATATTTATACATAAAATTTTATTTATAATTTTATACATAAATCTCATTTATAAAAAATTTTCTCCCATTTTTATCTCAAATTAAGTTCACCCTAAGTTTTAGTTTTTGTCTTTTAATATTAGAAAGTCAAGAAGAGAATATAAAATGAATTTTTTTCCTTTTCTTTCATTAAACTCGTTAAATAAAAGAGTAGGATAACTAATTTTAATTATTTCAATACACTACTTGTCATTCTATTTTATTTTACTAGCAACCATTCCATTCTACCATTTTTAATATCATTCATGGTTGATGGTTATACTCCTTTTAGACAAAACAGAAAGGGGATAGGATAATATGACTCTTCATAATGGTTGGTCGAAAGTTAAGAGGATTCTATATCTACTTATTTTTCCTAGACCAAAAAAACAAACAATAACATGAAATAACTCGTTCCTTTCTATGGAAAGTAAAATTAGTCCCAAATAATCTTATTAAGTAGAGATAAACTTATATTAATGCAAAATTTGAGTTAAGTATGGTATCACTGAAATTGAAAAGGCACCCATTGCAGCGAACCTTCTATAAAATTCCCAATGATATATACTTGAGCTTCCTTCTTCCAATTATGCTATTGCAAAACGTGACTTGAGATTGTGGTTAGTTGGTTATTGGGGTTTGAAGCGATGGGCAGAAGGAATGGAAGCCATTGAAACGGATGGATTGAAAGAGAGCAGAAAATGAAGGACATTCGGAAGAGGTTGTGGTGAAGAGGAGGAAAAGCAGCACCAATGAGGTTGTTCTTGGATTCATGGAGAGGTGGTGGTAAAGGGAGAAGGGTGGAGTGAGATGGGAGGTGGTGGTGAGAAAAAAAAAAAAAAAAGAATCGGGGAGATTCAAAATATAAAATTACAAAAATTTTAGACAATAAACTAAATATGCATACTTATTTTTTTATTAAATTTCAATCAATTTATATTTTTTAAATATAATTTAATGATATATATTGAGTGGGAAATGGAATCCATGAAACAAAACATGAGCGATTAATGTTAAAATCCCTCTCATTATATATAGTGTATTTGGATAAGATTTTATTCACAGCAAACACGTGTTTAGTAAAAGGAATGTGAGAGCTCCTTTTAATTAAAACTAAATTTCTAAGATGTTTCTTATCGATTTTTATATTGGATAAATTAATTTCTAATAAAAAAATTGATAAATTGATTTTTAATATTTTAGAATGTTAGATAATTTAACTCATTTATTAAGTTTCTCTATTAAATATTATGATATAATCCATTAAATAGTTGACGTGACACTATTATTTTTCATTTTATTATCCTAATCGCTTCCATTTATTAAAATAATATTGTAAATACTTATTGTGAGTGAAAACCAAACAAGCTCTTAATTGTCCTTGCGCCCAAGACCATTTTTATAGGAAAATTGAACATTTGATTCTTGGATGATAATAAAAAAAAGAAAATATTATTTATACTCATCAAATATTTATTATTGGAGATATAAAAGAGAGAAAGAGACAAAGATGGTTGGTGTTGAAAGAGAAAGAATAGTGGATCTACTAGTATTATATCTTTATCTCTTTATATGTCAACAATAAGTCTACTTTAATTTATGGGTAGAAATAGCATTTCTCATAAGAAATGCATAGTATTGTTGAAGTTGTAATATGTGCTCCTTCATTTTTTTTAATATAAAAATTTAAATTAAGAGAAAGGTGCACCTAATTTAAGATCAAAGCATATTTCTATATTAATTAAACACGTGCTAAAATACCTAAAGATGATTCACTAATAAAGAAAGGTAAATTTTAAAATGATTCTTGATAAGTTATGAATCAAGATGATTCTTAAATCTTGTTTATAAAAAAAATTAATCAATAATTATTTTATTATATAAAAAATATTATATAAAGAAACCTATGAACATGATTTAAAAATCATCTTAGTCTAAAAACTATTTTAAAAACATCCATACAGAAATATGAGAATTCTAATATGTACCTTCTTCATGATTGCTAAGGCTGTGGCTTATGTGTCGATTGCACATTTTCTTTTTTCTTTTTTTTAATTAAGTGAAATAAAGCTCAGCAGTCAGAACACACAACAAGGTGAAAAAAAATCGGACCAAATTATCAAGCTATGCCGTTATAGTGGGGCATGTGAACGTACGGAAGGCGTAAAGCCACTTATCATGGCTTTTGGAAGTAAAAAATAAGAGAAATTCTGCTCAGAGCTATAAGATTGGATATATTCTAACAATTTATAAAATAATATTTTATAATTAATTATGATCATCTTCCCAATGCCGAGTTCTTGGGTGTGTAGGGGAAGAGGATGAATTTGTCATCATATGGTAATTAAATCTCGGACATTGAATATTAAATTTAGTTGTTGTAAAATAATTCAATAAATAATTAAATTTTCACTTCCATTTTCCTACATTACCGTTCCTCCTTCCTCTTGAAAATCAGCCCCACCGCCTTGCCCCTCTCCCCCGGGCACCACCGCCCCGCTTCCACCCCATGCCGTGCCACTATGTGGGCCCCTCCCCCTCCTCCCCCACTTTGTCACTGCCCCCATCGACATTACGTCTTCTCCCTGCACTTGTGAGCTTCTTGTCTTGGGTTGAACATATGGTTTTTTATACCAAGCCATGATAAGAGGGATAGCATTTTGGAGCCATTATTTGGGTAGCTTGTGTGGCATTGTTTCCTAGTGAAGATTGAAGCGCCTATGACTATCAAAACTGAGACTGAAATTATAAGAGAAACAAGCCAGACTCATCAGCCTCATGGTCTCTGGCATAGATTATGCTATGAACCTTATAAAGAACGCAACGAAACAAGCTCCTTTTTGGATCTAACTCAAAAAGGGCCACTAAATTACCCACAAAAAAAAAAAAAATAGGGCTTGAGGGATATGATATGCAAAGGATCTGATGTAGTGACCCATTTTTTCCTTCCTTTTGGCTCAACAGTGTTTCTCTTTTTGGCAAACTCCTAGTTTTGGGAACAACGACATTAAAAATCTGTGGCACGATGGAGATGAGGGAGCTGGTGGCGGCATGGGCAGTGAAGCTGAGGGAACAATTGGGTGGTGGCAGAGGGCAACATGAAGGAGGAATAAAGGTTAGATGAGAGACGGTGGGAGAAAGGAAAAACAGAGTATAAGTTGAGGCGGTATCTACAATGGGCTTCGTACAACTTGTGAATGTACCATATCGTATCATTAAAATTTGTGAAATGTATCAATATATTAATTATATATAATATATTATAATAATATATTAATTTAAAAAATTTAAAAATATAATTAAATATATTTTAAAAATTAATTTTTATATATTAATAATATAAAAATATATTAATAATATAAAATAATTTTATATTATTAATATAATATTTTATTTATAGATAATATAAAATTATATTGATAGAGTAAAATTATATTGATAAAATTTTTATAATTTTTAAAAATTAATTTTTATATATTAATAGAGTAAAATTATATTAATAAATTTTTTTTGATTATACTGTGTCAATATAATTTTATACTATTAGTATATAATAATTAATTTTTAAAATATATTTAATTATATTTTTAAATTTTCTTAAAATTAGATATTACCATAATGCATTATAGATGATTGATATATCGATACATCTCACAATCTCACCATCAAATTGCAAAATGTACCATATTTCTTGAACAATATAGCGCCATAAGTTGAGGGCTAGTCCCATATAAGAACTAGTCTTTTCAATACTTAAAACTAAAATATTATTTTATAATTGATCAAATAAATAATCTTACAAGAAATTTTCTATAGCACTGTAGATGGCGCCATAAGTTGAGGGCTAGTCCCATATAAGAACTCGTCTTTTCAATACTTAAAACTAAAATATTATTTTATAATTGATCAAATAAATAATCATACCAGAAATTTTCTATAAATAATGGCTCAAATTTGATGTGTTACTGCAGCAGTTGGAAGTAAGAAGGCTTCCACTCCTCTTGCAGTGTATGTGTGATTTTTATTCCTCCTTTGGAGCGATATTTGAAAGGAGGGTTGCATATAAGCATAGACCTCCCTCCATGGTTTTATCATTCTATTATATAGAGTGAAAAAATATAATAGAATTTTCCAAAATTCTATTTTATAAAAAAAGAAGAAGTTGCATTTTTCCATTTTAAGAGAGAATATTATATTTATAGAAAAATTATAATTTTTTTAGAAAAATTATAATTTTTCTCTATATAGTAAAAACTTTTTTGATTTTTTCTTATTTTTAAATTTTTTTTGTTTTAAATATTTTATGTTGGTTCCAATTTCCTTAACTTGATTTAGTTAGTTACATTATACTATTTCTATAACTCTATAACTCTGGTGTCTAACAATAAAGTTAGAACTATTGGTTACTACACACCGTGATTATTGTTCACAATTGGTATTTATACATGATATCATTTTTTGTGAAAAAGTGAGAACTGAATTAATAAAAAAATAGGTCATGATAAATAAAATGGAAACAAAATTTGATATTGAGAAGTTCAATATCAATAAATCTCAACTATTGATTAATTTTTTAACGTCCTAAATGCAATAATCATAGTGAACCCTAACTCACAAAAACCACCACATAACTTATATTCAATATAACAATTTTTTTTTTTTTATCTAAATCACTTGTATATGGATGTTGTTAGACTCTAATTAATTTGATTTGAGTTAAGTCAATTTACAATAAGAATAAAGCACTCCCTATAATACTTTTTTTTTTATTCACAAAATTTAAATTCAATATCTTATTTAAAAGAAATAAATACTAAATTATTTGATTCAATCAATTGTTTGTTCAATGTAACAAGTATCCCAAATTCACTTTTAAAAGAGAAATATTTTTTAGACATAGTATATAGATATACTAATTGACATATATATAAATCATAATTTAAATAAGTATATATTTTAATTATATAATAAGTGTCGACTTCAATATTAACAAATAATCCATCTACCACATCAAAAAAAAAAAAAAAAGAATCCATCTACATTATCAATGAAGAGAAAATATTAATTTTACACTTATATAATTAAAATTGACACTTATTTTAATTACACTTTTAGATATCAATTGATATATCTAAATGAGCATGTGTAAATAATAATACTGCTTTTATAAAGCATGTTTTTAGTGAGAGAATCCTCACAGGGGACCACTTTTGATCTTTTTATTGAAAAATATTAAACCTTAAGTCCAATTATATGTTCAAAAGCAGGGACCACTGCCTTGTTTCAGTTTATTATTTTGGAAGTTTCGAAATTATAGATAAAGTTGTTGTACTGCTGTATTGACATTTCTACGCTTTGATTGCCTAAGATATAGTTTAGGGTCCGCGTCTTTGGACTATACAATTAATTTTGTCCAAAGATTTCACAGAAGATTTGATTTTATTAAAAATTTGTTAAGATTAAATTAATATTAATTTTTTTTTAAGCTCAAGATAGTATTTGAATGGATGGCTAATAAAAGAATGATATGAAAAGCGAGGGATATTTTTTTTAAATGTGTATTTGGTAAATACACTTTATACTATAATGGCATGGCTAAGAAAGGTTTGAGAATTCCCTCTTTGTTATTAATTTTGTCGGTCCCTCCACTTTGAAGGGTTTAGGAGGGATAATTGAAAAAATCTCGCTATATTTAATTTAATTATTATTTTATTTTTTAAAATAATAAATCTATTATTTATTATATTAAATTAAAGAATAAAATTAAAAAACTAAAGTTATATCCTTTCTATTCCATTCATTGATTTTATAAATACCAAATAAGGGTAAAAAAAATCTATTCTCCATCTTCTTATTAAAATTTTAAACAATTGAATAGTATTAGACCATCCACTCCATTTTTCACTTTTATTTTACATCCTATTAATGACCATTCCTCTCCATTAACTATAAAACTTTCAAACACACTCTAAATTGATATTAATTTTAAAATATTAGGAATAAATTGATATTAACAATTTTTTCAAAACTAAATTAATGCCAATTTTAAAATATTAGGACAAAAGAAATTATTTACTTTATTTTTACATTAATATGTTCAAATGCAGGGACCATTGTGTCCTTATTTCATTTTAATTATTTGGCCAAATTACAATAACCTCGCTTTAGATCCATCTCTATGTGATGCTTAGGTTAATCCCCCTTTTATCTATATCTTTCTTTTCATATGGTCAACAGTGTTGACGCTATTACATTACAGGAAATTTCCACAGTCCTTGGGTAGGCCAGGCCAGGTTTCAAAATCAGAACTATATCTTCATCGGTCCTTTGTCCCCTTTTGTTTTCTTTATAGAAATAACTAAATAATGTTACGTGAGGAGTGTGAAGCCTCAATTTCTTTCTTATTAAAGCGAAGCAGTGACATGAATTGATTAACGCGCGTGACTGGAATGATTTGGCTAATGAAATTACCAGTCGGGGTTCTTGACGTATACAGCTGTATGATTGTAGAAAACCCATGTCGTTTGACCCTTTTGTGTCTAGTTTGGATTATTGTGACTCGTTGTGATTAGTAACTATATTAAGCACAATACTATATAGTCAAAAAATTATAAAATTTTTAACATAATATAAAAGTAGTCATTAAATTAAATGAAATAATATAGTCCACTTACTCATAGTGATATATCATATCATTTTAACAAATAATTTTTAATAAATCTTCTAACTCTATAACAATTTTTTCATGCATTAATACACACTCAATAAATAGATTTTTTTTTTTTCATCAGGCTTCTTGTCCGTAATCCATGGTGTTAGCGAATATCATTTTAAAAGAAATAACCATTAAGTACAACTACTATCAATAAAGAAACACTTGAGGAATACACAACCTTGGAATATCTTAAATAAATTAGTTAAGACAACTTAGCCAAATGTAAAAAATTTAAATGATCGGTAGCGTTATTTTATTGTAAATTATAATTGATCTTTTTTGTTAATTAATTTTTCTTAATAGTTGTTAATATTAATTTTTCTAACCTTGAGATGTTGGTCATTATTACTCTAGTTAAGTGCTTATGTTATATGTGCCATAAATCACATCATTAATTAAAATTTTGAAGTAAATTGAACAGAGCTGCCATCTAATCATTTTACGGTTTTCTATAGGATGTCACAACCTTAAAAATATATGAACTTAATGAGGGAAAACATTAAAGGCGCTATTTCTCAAAGTATTATATTTAGAGATTAATTTTAATATATTATGAAATTTTATATTGTCATTCTGTTATATGCTATAAAGCACCAATATAAATATAAGATACGAGGATACAATAAGATTTAAAAATTTTAAGACACAATATGTTTATAGGATAACATATAAAATTAGTAAAAAATTAATGTAAAAACATAAATCTTAAATTAAAATAAAGAAATAATGATTTGAATATTAGCATAACTTATTGTAAATATACTAAAATATATTTATTTTATTGATTGCTTTAGAATTTTCATTTATATAAGTATAAAAATGTCAAAAAATTAGTACAGTAAATTTTTTTAAAATATAACTAGAAGTATCTAAAAGTATCTGTGAAGTATCCGACACAATAAATATCCAATACAGATATGATGAATATTTTGAAATATTCATGCAATATAGGTTATATGTTATTATGTATTGTAATTTTTTGAGTTATTATTATAAAAAACAAATATTTTTGTTGATAAAATAATATGTAATTGAATCAATGTCAGAATTTGTTATAATGCATTATAAGTTAAACTTTAAACTTAATGATTAATGTCTAGTTTAGATATTAACTTTAATTAAATGACATATATGATTAAAGATTGATTTTAATACATGATTAGCATAAAAAAATTCACACCGTCATCACAATATTTTGGTGGGTTTATTTGATGGTGGTGAAGTGATTTGTGTAATGATTGTTTGTTTGCTGCATCTTCAAGCGATGGTGCAATTTAAGGTTTGTTAAATTTGAACGATTTTCATTTATTTTTGCTTCAATTTCAAGTTGGTGTCATTTTTTTTTTTGGGGGTATGCATATCCAAGTTGGTGCCTTTATCATATGATGCTTGTAAGATTTTTATTTTCTTTGATAGAAATGTTGGGTACTTACCATGTTTTTAAAGCAATTAATTTATGCTTCAACTTGCTCTTGTTATGATGGATCTTTCTTTGTGCTATGTTCCTGTGTATGGAGAAGATTGAGGGGTGGCTATGGTGGTTGACAAAGGGGAAAAGAAGGAGAAGATTAGGGTTGCATTTGGATGTAATGAAGAAATAGGAAAAAGCTTTTTTTTTTTAATTAACAAAGGGTAATTTGGACAATTTATTTGATGTGTTAACAGTGATTAACACATTTTAGAGAGTCAAATGAAATTTTAAATTAGCTGATTGCTTTAGTGCAGCCGTGTTGATAGAGACACAAAAGTGTTAGGATTGGTGAAGAAAATGGTGTATCCCGCACTGGTGGACCTCATATGGTCCGCACCTTTTATGTCTCTGTCAACACGGTGCAGATTTTTAGATAATCATCTTTAAATTTTAGAAAAAAGTAAGTATAATTTTAATAAATTTTAAGAGAAATTATTGTTATTTGCCCTAATTATTTTGTAATTTACGAAATAGATAAATTTGCTTTGCTGCCTAGGATTGGTTTTTGGGTCGATTACACGTTATCCGACTCTAGTACATTTCTTTATTTATTACTGTGATTTGAGCTATAATTCAAGTAAACCTCTCAATTTTGTTTTTTACTTTTTTTTTTACATAGATCACTGTGCACGAATCCATGAAAAGAAGTTTAAAAAAGAAAACAGCAATCATAAAATGTTTTGGTTTTACTTTTTGTTACTCATTCTTTAATTCTAAATTATTTATATATTACATTAAGATTTATAATACATCATGACTTTAGAATAAAATAACTTCTCTTTTGTGTTTTTTTTTTATTTTTAAATTCAATAACTTCTCTTTCTCTTAAACTTTAGTCAAAATGTAAAATAAAATAAAACAACGAATATGTCATATAAATTACAGGCGAACATGATAGATTTTTCATGACAAAAAATCTCAAATAACTAGATAGAAATAAAACGATTAAATCAAACCAGGATTTAAAACAATTATACTGTTTAATTTAATAACCCAGGGCATAAAAAAATCAGCCTTATCGATTGAAAAGGACAAGTGAAAAACAGTAATAATAGCATAATACCTTGGATTCAGACAAAAAATCGAACCCTATCACGTGGCAACCCAGAGACGTGTCAACAATTGAAAAGCATATCTCTGAAAACACGCAAAAAGTTACCAATCTCTAAAAACCATATGAAAAAAATTTAATTTAATAACCTAGGGGGAATAAAAAAATCAGCCTTATCAATTGAAAAGCACAACTGAAAAACAGTAATAATAGCATAATACCTTCGATTCAGACAAAAAATCGAAACCCTATCACGTGGTACTCCAGAGACGTGCCAAAAATTGAAAAGCATATGTCTAGAAACATCCAAAAAATTACCAATCTCTAAAAACATATGAAAAATGATGAATTGTATAGGTATGTTTTGTGAAATGACTCGAAAAGAGAGAAAAAATGAAAAAATTTTGCTATATTGATTGTCACTTTTTTATTTATTGTCATTTTCACTCAATAAATTTATTTATTAATTTTTATAAAATATTTTTTATTTTTATAATTAAATTAATAAAAATATTAAATTTTTTAATTTTTTATAAAATATATTACATAAAATTTTTTAAGTAAAAAATAAATAAATTAATCTTAATATAATTTATATTTATTATCATAATAATAAAAATAGTTTGGAGACTAAATTAGTTTTTAATTCATATATTTTTAAAATATAATATTTTCATACTTTTAAGAGCACCTATTATCACTTTTATATATTTATTGTTACTTCTTTTTAATTAATTTTATCAAGTTTATCTAATTTATTTAAATTTTATTTTGTTATGACTCACTCTTTTTTCTCATCTATAAAACTTTCAATCATAACATATTACTTTAAAGCGGCTGGGCTAGGCCCATACTATTCGCCATGGATAATTGATTTAAATCTGAACGGGGATAGCGATGCTTCATATATTTGGTCGGTGGAAAAGTAAGAGGATTATCTACTTCTTGTATTTCTAGAGCTCAAAACAGAAGCAAGAACATAAAAACAACTCCTTCTTAACCAATGGAAAGTATAAATTTAGTCCCAAATAATCCTTTTAAGTAGTGATGAATTGACACGATGTAAGACATGATATATTTATATTATTTAATAATTTTTTATAAAATATATTTTATTAATTTAAACGTTAATTATAATTACATATTGTAATAATTATTTATGTTAAATTATAGAAAAATTAAATATCAATAGTAATATAATCAAATAATATTTACTTTTTTACAATTAATGAAAGTACTTATTATATTAATTTATCTATAAAAATATTTTAAATAATTTTAAATTAATATAACATTTTACAGACATAATCTGTAACTATAAATTTTAAATCTAATTGTGAGTTTAATACCAATGAGCAAGATTCTGAAAATTAAACATCAAGCTAGAATCAGAATACAATTATATATATATATATATATGATTAACTATATTAAATAATTTAAATGAAGAGTAATGAATGTTATTGATTATTACCTTTAATTATAATTATTAATTTATTTTTAAGGCTAATATGTGCTGGTTGTCAAAAAAAAAAAAAAAAGAAATCATGAGTATTTAAAACCAAAAAAAGAGTATAAGCGTCTACAAAATGGACTTCCACAGTGAGATGGCACACAACCCAGTTGCCACAAGTCAGAAAATCATAATTCTCTTCTTACTCCTTAGCTAATGCGTCGCGGCCCCAGCATCAAGTTTTTCTCAAACACATGTTTTGTTTTTGGCTAAAATTTTAGTGGGGAAATTAATTTTTTAAGATTTAAAAATTTATATGTAATTTTTTATTAATCAAAAAGAGATATATATTAATTCCTTTGTATTGATTTGTGCCACTCAAAAATTCTTAAAATTTTTATATGGAGGAGCTAATATGTTCCTCTCTATAAATGATGAGGAATTATATGTGAATTTTTAAATTTTTAGAAGTTAATTTATCTCTTAAAATTTTTATTAATGATCAAAATAGATATTTTATTTTTAAATTTAATTTAAATATATTGATAATATAAAATAATTTTATATTATCAATCAATAAAAATAGTTGAAAGTGCTGATTCATACAAATAATCACCCATTGTAATGAGTGATTCACCATAATTTCTCACTTTTCAGTATTTCTATTAGTTCATAATATAAAATTATTTTATACTATCAGTGCATATCAATTAAACTCTTTAATTTTTTTTCCTCCCTCACTCACCCAAAAAGAGCTGGCACCCTCGGCCCACTCCTCTTCTAAAACCGGCAGAAACTGCTCCGCTATGCTCCTCTTCAAACATTGGTGGCGATGAGGCAGTTCACTGGTTTTTGACCAGTTTATCTGATTTTTGGCCATCCATTTTTTGTCGCAAATAACCAAATCGGAAGGAGGTTCGGTTCTCAGTTCGGTGATTCGTAGAACACTGCTATTGAGTTAAAAATATTCTCGTACTAGAATAATAGGAGATTACGTGTTACCCATGTATTGATAGTCGTAATTTCACCCACTCCCCGGTCTGTGACTGTTTTTATATGGTACGCCAAAGATTACGAACATACAAGTAAATGCAACCTCATCATTTTGATTCTCATTGTAGGAAAATCAAACTAACAATTGAGTAATTAAAAGAAAGTAAAGTAATGCCAAAAAATAACTTGCATACATACTCATTCAAAGTTGGATAACAAACATGGATGATTTATTTCCTTGGTATCACCATAAACATTGACTGACAAGGCTTCATTTGAACCACAATAGATAATAGCTCTAACTCATTTTCTTAATAATAGAACAGGTATACTTGATAGTCCTACTATCCTAGATTGATGAGGGACCGATGCTTCTCACATGCTTAAGGATGTGGAAAAGTCTATGAACACCATCAAGTTGAAATTGATGAATAGGCTTCCATTCGGAGTTATATAGCATCAATGACCGGTCGTTTATTACTGTAAGAACTTCATTGTCATTACCATCATTCCAAAAGCCAAAGGCTATAGTCTCCGAATCAATTGACTCTTTGTAGAATACTTGAGTCCAGCTCTCTTCAACATTATCATTCAATATGCAAATCTCGATTCGATCCCATCACCACAGTGTGTAACGTAAGCAAGCGAACCATTGACCTCCATAATGTTAACATATCCAACCAAATTGCAATCCATAACTTGATCCTCTGGTACAATCGCAGCAATTTCACGACAATTACAATTCTTAATTTGTTGATGCATTGGGATACCACCTCTTAAACCGATCCAAATCAAACTATGAAGACCTCTAACTTGTTGATAATTATATAAATGAAGAAATAAATAAAACATATTTTTACAAGAACAATAATAACGAATTAAGCTATTTCCTATTAGTCCTATTCTATATTCTATCTTTGGATGCCATGATTTCTATTATTTACAATGCCATATACCTATCATTCCCAATAAGATGTTAATTACTCCGATCTTTTCAACAATTTTAATTTTGATGGATTATGTAATTTATAATAGTGAAAATTCCATCACTACAAGAAAAATGCAATTTACTGGCAGATATGTCTATGATAGAATTTTGCAACAGAATTGTCGACACAAATTTATTTGGTGAAACTTGTGTTTTTTTATTAATGAATTTATAGATAACGAAATTTTCCACCACAAATTTAAAAAATTTCAACAAACAATTTTTTTAAAAAAAATTATAGAAAATATTTTTTGTTGGATATATTTGGCCCAAATTTAAAAAAAAATTAAAGAAAACTTTTAAAAAAATTAAAAATATTGTTTGCAGTGGACACATCCGCCGCAAATTAATTAACTATTTTTTTTTAAAAAAAAAACTGCTTTCCCTAGTGCAAGTTTAAAAAAAATTAACTATTAATTAATTACCACATGTCTCTAAATAAAAGGAGCCAATATCTTGTGGCATATATTCCTTCAAATATGCTTATAAATAGAAACTTGTGATTACTTGGCTACTTACAACTCACACACAAAGAGATAACAAAGAAAGAGAAAAATAGAGAGACAGAGATAGAGAGAGATGGAGTTGAACAAGAAAGTGGTGTTGAAGGTTGCAGTGTTGCTCTTCCTCTTGGGGCTCACCGCAACCGTTGATGCTCGCTCTAACCCAGGCACCTTCGCTCAACTGATAACCAAAGGTGATGCCAGTAAATACTTTGTCAAGTCCACAACCACAGCGTGCTGCGATAACTGTGCTTGCACCAAATCAAATCCTCCCATATGCACGTGTAACGATCTTGGTGATACCTGCCACTCAGCTTGCAATTTTTGCATTTGTGTGCATCACTTTTGGCCGCTTCGTCTGGTTTGTAATTGTGCTGATGAAAACAGCTTCTGTTATCCTCCATGTACCTCTTCTGGTGGAGCTGAATTACCTGAAGCTCACAAAGAATGAAGCATGCGCCAGTAACTGATCCTTGAATAATATATGTGAGACACAGTCACTTAGGCTTTGTTTTCATGTGTGGGAATGTCTAAATAAATGTTAATGGCGGAATAAAAGCTGCTTTGGCTATGCATTTTGTTTTCGGCAAAGTGCTGGTCAAAGTGTTTGTTTTATTGTTCTTTTTGTTTTTTAATTTGTCTCAATTTCTGCTTCGACAACATAGTTTAGTTCTCCAATCACTTCAAAAAGTTATAAAATCGTTGGTATCTCGGGCTATCTATGGAACGAAATGATGAGAAAATGGTAAAAAAGAAAAAAAAATGATTAGTATCACCTAATAACTCTCTCATTACTTTTAAGGATGAGTTTGATATCAGGATGAAAAATAGGAGAGATTTTTATATAATTTTATATACAAATCTCATCTACAAAAATTTTTGTGCTATTTTTATCTCAAACTAAGCTCACGCTAAGTTTTATTTTTTGTCTTTTAATATTAGAAGGTTAGGAAGAGAGTATATATAAGATGATTTTTTTTTTTTCCTTTTCTTTCATTACACTCGTCAAGTAAAAGAGTAGGATAACGTAATTTAATTATCTCAATATACTACTTGTCATTCTATTTTATTTTACTAGCTCAAAAACTGATATTCCTGTAAATACAGCTCAAATTTCATATTATTAAATATATCAAACTCAAATACCATATAAAAAATAAAATCCCCCAATCTGATACTCTATAATTATACAAGAATTTTTCTATAAAAAATGGCTCAAATTCGATGCATTACTGCAGTAGTTGGAAGTAAGAAGACTTTCAATCCTCTTGCAGTGTATGTGTGACTTTTATTCCTCCTTCTTCATGCTTGGTAGAGCGATATTTGAGAGGAGGGTTTCCTATACATATAGGCCTCCCTCCATCGTTTTTATCATTCTGTTCTAGAGTGAAAAAATATAATAGAATTTTCTAAAAGTTTCTTCTATTATATAAAAAAAATGTATTTTTTTATTTTAAGAGAGAATATTATATTTATAAAGAAATTATAATATTTTTTATTAGTAAAAACTTTTTCTTATTATCATTAAAAAAAATTTACATTAAATATTTTGTGTCAGTTTTAATTTTCTTAACTTGATTTAGTTAGTTAATTATATTATTTCTGTAATTCTGGTATCTATAATGGAATTAGAACTACTGGTTACTACACTCTGTGGTTATTGTTTATGATCACTGTTTATACATGGTACTATTTTAAGTTAAAAAGTGAGAACTAAATTAATAGACAAACAGGTCCTAATAAATAACATGGAAGCAAAACTTGACATTGAGAAATTCAATATTAATAAATCTCAACTATTGATTACTTTTTGAATAGCCTACATACAAGAATTATGGCGAACCCTAACTGATAATAGCCACCACGTAACTCCTATTCAATATAACAAGATTTTTATTTTTATTTTTATTTTTTTGGTCTAGACCACTTGTTTCTAGAGGTGATTAGACTCTAATTAATTTGACTTAAGTTGAGTCACTATAAAGATAAAGCATTTCCAACACTATTTTTTTTTTTATTCACAAAATTTAAACCTAAAATCTTACTTAAAGGAAATAAATACTAAATTATTTAATTCAACTAAGTGTTGGTTCAATATAACAAGTATACCAAGTTCACTTTTGAAAGAGGAATATTTTTCAAACATAGTGTATAGACATATTGACCAACATATATATAGATCCTAATTCAAATAAATGTGAATTTTAATTATTTAAGTGTCAACTCCAATATTAACTAAGAATTCATTTACATTATCAATAAAGAGAAAATATTATTTCACACTTATATAGTTGAAACTCATATTTATTTAAATTACATTTATAAATATCAATTGATATATCTAAATAAATACGTACAAATAACAATATTACTTTTATAAAGCACGTGTTTAGTGAGAGAATCTTCACAGGGGACCACTTTTGATATTTTCATTGAAAAATATTAAACCATAGGCCAAATTCAAAAGCGAGGACCACAATCCTTGTTTCATTTTATTATTATTTTGGAAGTTTCGAAATAGATAAATTTATTATACTATTGTATTTATAACATTGATTTAATTATTTTGCTAGTTCTTATAATTTCACTTAATTTTCAACTAGATTTCTATAGTTTGAAAATTTATTATTCCCTACATTATATACAATTTTTTAATCGAGTTCCTAAATATAACAACTATTACCAAAGAATGGAATATTTTATTTCATCTCCATCTCCTTCTTCATCCTCCATCCTCCCTTCCCCACCATCCAAATAATTAATAGCCACCCCAAAATCCACCATAGCTACTCCAAACTATTAACAATCAAACTTTCTTTTCCCAACAAATAGCAAATTTCCATTTCAAAATACTTTCATCCAATAACGAAAAAAAAGAAAAAAGAAATTACAAAACAACAACCTACAACCTTCCTAACAGTGCCCCTTTATCCCTTAGCACCATATACCACCATCATCTTCTTTGCTAAACCAACCAAGTATCACCAAAACATTATCACCGTCAACCTTTGGCTCTTCCTCATTACACTGCCACCATTACACAACCTAATAGCCAGCCACCGCAAAACCACAACCGTTGCGTGGTGCTATTTGGATAGTGTTGGTGTTGGATTGGCGATGGTAATAGAGGCGGGAGGTGGTTGGTGATTCTTGCTTAGGGGGAGATTGGTAGAAGGAGGTGGCATTTTATTTGTTTTTTTGGGGGGCGGGGAGGGGGGAGTGGGAGGCGAGCAGAAGGAGGGAAGTGAGTGATAATGCGGTTGTGAGTATATCTAGAGTGTATTATACTAAATGGGTGTATTGGTATTCTATACTATTTATATATTGAACAATATTTTATATAAATTGAATGATTTATATCAACAAAGTATATGATGCATATTACTTCATCAAGTGCACCATAAAATTAACCAAAATATTTTTGTAACAGTTGTTAGTTATAAGAATCTAATTAAAATTTTTTATATAATATAAGGACCTAATTATAACTTTTTAAATTATGAAAATTTAATTAAAAATTGAGTTAAATTATAGTGGCCTACGATATAATTAAACCTATAGAAGTCTACCCTTTGATTGCCTAAGATATAGTTTAGGGTTCGCGTCCATGGAGTATATATGCAATTACACTAAGTCATTGTTTGGGTGAAGAGACAGACAGAAAAAAAAAATTGGGTGAAAAAAAGAGAGAAAATGATTTTTTTTTTTTTTTTTTTTTGTGTTTAGATGAGGAAAGATAATGAGACAAGAGAAAAGTTAGATATGAAATCCTTATAAAACATTTACTTCTCTCTCATGAAAAGAAAATTAGGAAGGAAAATATTTAATAGCACGAATTAATTTTACGAAAAGTAAGAATAATTTAAAAAGAAGAAACTATTTTATTTTTTTAACTTTTTCTCTACCATGATTTCTGATCATCTTGATTTTGCGTGGTCCATGTTTAGTTTCGTCACTTTCATGCAGAATATCCTTCGAGCCATACAGCAAGGCTCAATTAGGATTGGGTTGTATAATGGCGACCTTGTCTGTGTAATCTTTTCTTTGACCATAAAAAAGGTAATTACCATAAAACTTGTTTTTTATATATTTATATTTTCTTTCCTATCACTTCTTAACTCAATCAAATAACAAGAAAGAAAGTCCACTTTTCTTTTTATTTTCTTTCCTTTCATTTTTTTTCTCTTATTTTTTCTTCTTATCCAAATCAAACATCATTTTTAGTTCTATCATTTTTAAAAATAATATCAATTTAGTTTTAAAATAATTCTTAATATCAATTTAGCCTTAATATTTTAAATTTTAACTTCAATTTAATTCTATATTGAGATTTAATGTAAAATTTGATTTTATAGAAAATTTGTTAAGAATAAATTAATGTAAAAAAATTTAAAATATTAAGACTAAATTGATGTCAATTTTTTTAAGATTAAATTAATATCAATTTTAAAATATTATAATTAAATTAATATTGAAAACTTTTCTAAAATCAACCTAATATCAATTTTAAAATGTTGGACTAAAAAAATTATTTGCTTTATTTTTATATTAATATGTTCAAAGGCGGGGACCATTGTGTCCTAATCTCATTTTAATTATTTTGGAAGTTTCGAAATAGATAAATTTGCTGTGCTGCCTAGCTGGGATTGGCTTATGGGGCGATTACACATTATCCGACTCTACTAAATTTCTTCTTTTTTGTTTTATATATACATTTCTTTATTTATTTCTGTGATTTGAGCTATAATAATTCAAATACATCTCTCAAAAAATTTTTTTTTTAACATAGGTCACCGTGCACGAATCCATGAAAAGAAGTTTAATAAAGAAAACGGCATCCATAAAATGCTTTGGTTTTACTTTTTGTTACTCATTCTTTATTACTCATGACAAAAAATCTCAAATAACTCGACAGAAATAAAACGATTAAGTCAAACCAGGATTTAAAACAATTATACTATTTAATTGAATAGCCTAGTGGCATTAAAAAGCCAGCCTTATCAATTGAAAAGGACAACTGGAAAACAGAGAGCATAATTGCTTGGATTCAGACGAAAAAATCGAACGCTATCACGTGGCACTCCACAGACGTGTCAACAATTGGAAAGCACAAATCTAGAAACATACAGAAAATTACCAATCTCTAAAAACATGTGAAAAATGATGAATTGTACAAGCATGTTTTGTGAAATGACTCGCAAGAGAAAAAAAAAAAAGGTGAAAAAATTTGCCATATTTATTGTCGGATTTTTTACTGTTTTAAATTTAAAAAATATTATTTACGGACATACATTATTTCCATTTTTTTTTTCAAAATATCCTATTTTTTAGATTGTAATGAATTTGATTAAGATTGAATCAAATTTATCATTGTTAAAATTTTTCTTGAACAAATAGAATTTAATTTAGAGTGAATAGAATTTAATATTATTCATGTGAATAGTATTGAATCCGATCTAGATTGCATCGAATTCAAAAAGCTTCAAACTTTTAGGTGTAATTTATGGTAGAATATAAAATTTTGGGTCCATATAGGATCAAGCATGGTTAAATAACCAACAAGTATGATAAATTATCATACAAGTGTGTCTAATTATCACATAAGATAAGGCAGAATGTCGGGTCTATGATGGATTAGAGTTCATCCTAAAACATAGCAACTATTAGACCTTAATCTCTATTAAGGTTGTAAAGAAACGAATGAGAACGATATTTGGATCAATTGTCAGAGGTTTATAAGCCATAATATTTAATATTTAAAACATCTATACTTATTATTCCTATTTATACAACTATAGATGTATATATATTCTCTAGTTATATCTAAAGTCAATATTTTTTAAATATTTATATTGCACCAGTGATGAATTCGATTAGATTAAATTTATCACTATTTACCCGAAAGAAAAAAAATATAAACCTATAATATTTCTTAATTAACTACTATTATAATAAATTAACCAAACTAAGTTTCTATTTAAATATATTAACTAAGTTAACATATCCTAAACTAATTTCACAACAACAATAAGTATGAATTTTTTAAATACTAAACCACGCTAAATCCATAATTTCTGAGTTGCTGTTAAATTAATTTAGAATATAGTAACTTAGTTAATATACTTAGATAGTAATTTAGTTTAGTTAATTTATTGTAATGATAATTAATCAAAAAATCACAAATTTATATTTTTTTCTCTCTCGGGTAAATAGTGATGGATTCGATCTAATTGAATTTATTATTAGTGCAATATAAATATAAAAAAATATTAACTTTAGATATAATGAGAGAATATATATACACACACAGTCAGACACATAGAAACAATAAATATAGATTTTTTAAATATTAAATATTATGTCTCTTAAGCCTTTAACAACTGATTCAAATGTCATCTTTATCAGTTTCTTTACAGCCTTAATAGAAAGTAAGGTCTAATAATTACTATATTTTAGGATAGACCTTGGTCCATCGTGAATCCAGCATTTTGCCATAGCTTGTGTGAAAATTAGCTACATTTATATGATAATTAATCATATCTTTGTTATTTAACTATATTAAGTCCATCATAGACCAAAAAGTTTAGTTTCCACCTAAAAATTTGAGGCTCTTTGAATTTGATCTAATTTAGATCAAGTTTAATACTATTCATATGAATAGTATTGAATTCTAATTATCCTAAATCGAATTTCATTCCTCCAGGAAAAATTTCAATGGTGATGATTCGATTCAACCTTAATGTAATTCATTACAATCCGAAAAAAAGGATATTTTGGTAAAAAAAAATGTTAAAATAGTGTATATCCATCAATAATATTTTTTAATTTAAAATAGTAAAAAATCCTTTATTGTCACTCTTTTTCATTTATTGTCATTTTTACACAATAAATTTAATTATTAAATTTTATAAAATATTTATTTTTGGAATAAGATTTTTTTTACAATTAAATTAACAAAAATATTAAACTTCATAATTCTTTTAAAATATATTAGATAAAAATTTTTAGGTAAAAGAATAAATAAATTAATTTTAATATAACTTATATTTATTATCATAGTAATAGAAATAGTTTGAAGGTTGAATTAATTTTTAATTCACATATGTTTTTAAGATATAATATTCTTATACTTTTAAGGAGAATCTACTATCACTTTTATATATTTATTATTAATGTATCTAATTAATTTTATTAAATTTATTTAATTTATCTAAATTTTATTTTGTTATGAATTACTCTTTTTTCTCATTTATAAAACTTTCAATCATAACATATTACTTTGAAAGGAACTAGAGGCTAGGCCCCATAATATTTGTCATGGATAATTGATTTAAAACTGAAAGGGGATAATAGGGGCGTTTATGGGTTCAGGTAGACCCACGAACTTAACTAATCTGGCCCAACCCGAACACATAACTTTGGAATGGATCAAGTGGTCAAGTCTGATTGGGTAGAATCCAACCAACCTATTCACTAATTGGGTCGGGTATCGAGTATAAAAATTAAACTCATTACTTGATCCGTAGACTTGACCCCCTATATTTATTTATTTATTTTTTATAATATCATTACACATAACTTAAGTCTCTAGGATATTCATCAGATCATCTACAACAAAGGTTCTAAGCCAAAGAAAACCCAACCATGGTAGCCCCTCATCTCCTTCAAACTTCATCATTTATTCCTCCACAACCCTTCCCTTCACTATCACCATCGTGCTGCTGCTAGCGACCCCTTTGGCCCTTGTCCCTCTTTGTAGTTTTATTCCCAATATGACCCGTTGAGTCTTGTTTACACCTCTTTGTCCCTCTTGCAGTTCTCCCCTTTTAGTATACACCACAACCACCGCGAAGAAGGCCATCGCAAGAAGCACTAGCCTCGTCAAACCATGAGAGCCTCTTTTTCCGCTACTTCCCTTCAATCTCCAGCCACTATGAAGAACCCTGCCACCATGCTTGCCTCGAAGCCGCACTTATCCTGCCGTCATGACTTCACCATAAGTGTCACGTTGTTGACTTGTTTTTTTTTTTTTTCTCTTTTGTTGTGGTTTCCTTTGTGATTTCATGGTGGTTTCTATGGCTTCTTCCCAGATCTAAAATATTGATCTCAATCTGTGATGGGGAGAAGTTCTAGAGATTTCTTTTTGTTGTATACTAAAAAGCTATCCTTTTTTTAAAAAAAAAATGTAGCCCACCCGATAACCCGACCTAATCTAACCCGAAAATGTTCGGGTTGAGTTGGTTCAGGTTGTAAGATATCAAAATCTGATCCAATCCAACTCGAGACTGATTAATTGATTTAGATATTTTTTCCCTTGAACCCTACTCAATCCAGCCCGTGCATACTCCTAAGGGATAATGTGATCCTTCGTATATGTGGTTGGTGGAAAAATTAAGACGATTCTATATTTAATTCTTATATTTCTAGAGCTCAAAAGAGGAAGAAGAACACAAAACAACTTCGTAATCAATGGAAAGTATAAATTTAGTCCCAAATAATCCTTCTAAGTGGTGATATGTTGACATGATGTAAGACCTGATATATTTATATTATTTAATAATTCTTTATAAAATATTTTTTTATTAATTTAAACTTTAATTATAATTACATATTATATTAATTATTTATGTTAAATTATAGATTTTATGAATTTTCATATTTAAGTCTTCAAACTGTCTAGTGTATGCTATTTAATTTATAAAGCTAATTTGAATTAAGAACTTGCTGCCGTGTGTATATTACTTTCGTTTCAGCCTCTAATGACTGATTCGTGTATGGTACGCAAAAGATTACGAACGTACAAGAGCAACCTCATCATTTTGATTCTCGTTGTAGGAAAAATAAACTCAACAATGTAATTCAAAGATAGTAAAATATATAATGCAAAAGAAAAATACAAACTTGCATACATGTTCATTGAAAGTTGAATAACAAACACTGATAATTTATTTCCTTGATATCACCATAAACAATTAAACATATACTAATAAGGAACTGCAATGGCCTCATTCAAACAAGAACGGATAATAGCACTAGCTCATTTTCTTGATAAGACAAATAGAACAAGTATACACGATAGTTCTACTATCCTAGATTGATAAGGGTGCTATGGTTCTCACATACTTATGAATGTTGAGAATTTTAGGCACACCATCAAGTTGAAATTGGCGCATAGGCTTCCATTCAGTGTTATACGACACCAATGACTCGTCGTTTATTATTGCAAGAACCTCACAACGACTACCATCATTCGAAAAGCCCACGACTTTAGTCTCCATATCAACTTGCTCCTTGTTGAATACATTAGTCCAACTCTCTTCAGCAACATCATTCAAGGTCGAAATTTCAATCCGATAAATGTTTTGAGTTTGACTCTCAGCACCATAGTGTAAAATATAAGCAATTGAATCATTGAACTCAATAATGTCATCATACCCAACCAAATTATAAAATACATGAGCTTGATCCTCTTCCTCTGGCTGATCAACCGCAACAATTTCATGATCATGACAACTACAACTCTCATTCTTATGTTTGTTTATTGGCACACTGAGTTGACGAAACTGGTTCTTGCTAAGGTCAAAGCAAAGGATGCCTCTAACAACATTAGGACTATTAGTTATCCAATAACAAACCCCATTAGCATAGGTACTATAACATGCAAGTTGGTTTGAAATAGGGACAGAAGCATCATTGAAAACAGTCCAGGAATTGGTACTAAGGCTATACACTTCCACTGAAATAGCGTTATCCCTCAACAAGAGGCTAACAACCTTGTAGTCACTGGTATTGGAATCAATGCCAAAACCAAAAGAGAGACTATCAGTTTTCAAATCATAACAAGGGGGGTAATGATCAGGTGGGGGAATATCCTTAACCTCTTTGGTTGCGGGGTTCCACAACATTAACTTACCACAATGATCTTTGTAGTATATAGAAAGCAAGAAAATGCCATTGCATGGTCCATAAGGGAAAATGTAGCTCACATTGTCCATGGTGAAGGGGAATAGGACATCTTGAGGTGGCATTGATGTATTTTCATCCCACATGAGTTGTTTCATGCCGAGCTTGTGATGGTGAAGGCCTAGGTCACCAGAGTCTTCAAAGGAGATTGTGTTGATTCATTTAAGGGGGTGTTTGGTATGCAACAATCTTTTTTTCTTTTTGGAAATGTGAAAAATATTCTCATATTTGGTAAAAGATTTAAAACAATATTTTTGAGAATATTGTATTCCCAGGAAGAAAAAGAGGCCCCAAAACATTTCTACCTTCTATTGGAATCCAATATTCTCATAGGAAGAAAATGTATACTATAGTAAAAAGATCAAAATATCTCTGTCACCGTCCGCCATCGCCTCCATCAAGGACATTTTTGAAAATTAACTAAATATTTGGGAAAATTTAATTTATACACTAAACACATTTAAAATATCATATTCGGAAATGTTATTCACAGAAATAATATTCTTGGCAATTGTACTCTCAAAAATAAAAATTTATTCTATCTACCAAACATCCCCTAATAGTCGTACAAGAGAGCATATGTGTTATTAAAATATGAGAAAATTTAAAAGAAAGTGGGAGAAAAAGTAATATATGCAGGGAGCATGTCAAGTGAGATAAGTGGCAAATTGTGAGAGTGTGCATAATAAATTTTGACTATTATATTTTATATAAATGATTAATATTAAAAAATAAAGTTATGTGTTTTTAAGTGATTATTTGATTTTCAAATAATTTTTAATTTTGATGGTCTATATATAATTTAATGGTCAACATTTTTTCCTCTCATCTCTTCCGTAAAAATACCCTCTCATGTACAAAGTAATTATTTTCTTTCCTTTTATTTTCATGTTTAAAATCTTATAATTTTTTTCTTTTTTTATATGAAAAATCTTATAAAGTTTTCAAAGTTAGGAAACTTTTAAAAGTTCATAAAAAATAATTATGTATGATTTAAGAGGATTACATGAGAACATGTGTGTGCTAATAAAACCAGAAGAAAATGAAAAAATGATGAGAAGAGAATATGTTCAAAAATGATAACTTTCTCTCTTTCTATTGAATGTTGAAGATTCTCCAAAATCTTTCAAAATTAATTTTTTTTCTTATTATTATCCTATCCCTTCTTTTTAATATAAAAACTTAACATAAAATAGAAAATAATTCTAGCTCTTAATGGGTAAATATGAAGATTCTTGCTCTTTTTAAAACCATATTCAAGTATAATTCAATGAACAAGAAAAAAATAGAAAAAAATGATGAAATCGAACCAAGTTAAATAATTATCAATAGAGATTTGGCAATGTAAGTAAGTTGTACTGCTAATGAAATTATTAAAATTAAAATTTTAAAAAATAATTAGAAGGATTTATTAAGTACTGGTAAATGGTTTGAATAAAATTAAATAATTACCAACAAAACTTAGGTGCAGGGATGCACATCGTAAGTAAATTATACCACTAAGAAAATGATTAAATTTATATTTTCAAATTAAAAAGATAATTATTGATTAGTATAAAGAATTTCTAATTACAATAATTTTATAAGGCTAGTCTAATTACAATAATATCAAACAATAAAAATGAAATACCTACCAATTGGGGTTGGCTCATCTAATGAACGTTTCACTTAAACATCATCATAACTTAGGCTTGATTCTTGGATTCTCCATTAGTACATTTATGAGGAGCCTTCAACTATATATGCACATATATTGCCGGCACTGCACATTAATCCACTGAATTAAACTAGTAAAGGGGAGAGAATGGCAGCGTGTCTGAGAGTGATCAGTGACCAATTTCCAGAAGAATTGGTAGCTGATATATTGGCGAGGTTGCCACCAAAGTCTTTGATGCGATTCAAATGTGTTCAACAATCATGGAACGATCTCTTCAAAACCCGCTGCTTCGTGACCAAGCACTTACATGCTTTTGTCTCCTATGATAAGATACAATAACAATAATTAAATTTTATCTCACTAAGTAGGATCGATTACATGGATTAAATTACCTGATAGTATTTTATCATAAATTATGTTTACTCTCTTATCATAAGATATAATAAAAATATTACAATAAAATGATATGGTATAACTATTTAATTATAAATTTAAAAATAAATATTTATTATTTTTAATTATAATTATAATTTACACTAAATATTATATAGTTTCTTTGGGTACTCTTATTTTTTTAAAGGTATCGGTACCTTAGGGTGACTACTAACTTGTTTTTTCGTCATGTATACCATTAACTTAAAATATAAATTTTAAAATCAATGGCGATTATGCTGCTTTCTCTGCCATCAACATGCATGGCATTGGGGTGATGATCAAGGATTCAAGTGGTGCCTTATAGCGGCTCATTTTCAAAGAGGGGATTATGCGGTGGACCCTTGTGTGCGTGAACCGTTAGCCACCAGAGATGGTCTATTATTAAAATTATTCAAATTCAATTCAATCCAATCAAAATCTTTTAAATCAATCCAATCTAAACCCAAAATCGATCAAAATTGCAAAACTTTGGATTGAACTGGATCTTATTTTTCATAAACCACTTGGATCAGATTAGATTTCTGATTTAATTTTCAAAACTGATTCAATCCAATCTAAATAAATAAAACTATATAATATAATTTTTTATTGTTATTTAGTTTGTATGTTTACTAATAATAATTTTAATTTATCATATAATTTTTTATGTTTATATGTTATTCTCATTTAAATATCATTTTGATACATATTACATAAGTCACTTTTATTTTTTATTTTTTTATTTATTTTATTAATTCAAATTACTTTTTATTTATATCATTCTGTACTTAATATTTTCTTTTATATATAAAAAATTGATTAAACCAATCAAATTCAAACTGCAAAAAATTGATTCGGATTGGATCGGATTTAAAATTTAAACTAAATCTATCCAATCCAAAGAGCTATATATTTTATTATTTGAATCGAATAAATTTTTTACTTAAAACTAATTCAATCCACACCACGAACACCCCTATCTATTATTGGCCTAGCTAAGAGCTTGGCTTGAGGATAGTGGAACTAGAAGGGGATTCCACTAATGTGTGAAGCAGCATAAAAGATGGGAAGATAGATCATATACTGGCAATATATTGAGGGATATCTTATTATATAGTTCTTGTTTTAGATTTTTCAAACGTAGTTTTGTTTCTAGACATTGTAGGGCAGCAGATGCTTTAGCTATTTTTGGTAGGGACACCTTGTTGGATGCATGGTTAGATCTAGCTCCTGATGACTTTCTAGACCATGTTCTATATCTCGGATCTTAATTGCTTTCAGGCTTTGTTTAGCAAAGGAAAGAAAATGAGAGGAAAGAAGTTGAGAGAAAAAAAAATTGAGTGAATTTTTATTTTCTATAAGTATGTTTGGATAAAGGAAAATGAGAGGAAAGAAAATAGAAGAAAAATTATTTTCTCTTTTGTTTGTTTGGAAAAGTGAAAGAAAGGAAGAATATAATGATGTCAAATAATAATTTTACCCTTATGTTATTATAAAAAAGCATTTCAACTACAAATATAAAATATGATAAAAAAATTAGTGGAAACATAAAAGTAATGTAATTTTATCATAAATTTATCTATTAAAATAATATAAATAAATATAATAAGTAGTTTGGGAGGGAAGACCACTATTTCTTGAGTCATCAGCATTGAAGGAATAACTTATAATCCCAAGGATAGGAGAATTGTTGATTGGACTTGCTATAACATGGATGCCAACTTGCAAGTCATAGCAAAAATATTTGCTATTTGTAATGATGCTAGGATTTATTTTGATGATCATATTTTTTGAGCTGATTTGTTGAAGCAGCTAGCTCAATTGTAATCAATTACAAGTATCATTTTCTAAGTGTGGGTAATATTGAAATAACAAAAAATCCTATCCCTCTCCATCCATTTACCACCAATTAAGGGGGAAAACAATTTTGGTGGATCTCACTTATTATTAGGCAGTGTTTATATTTTCCTTGACATTTCCTCCCACATCCAAACAAGGGAGATTGATCAATCTTTTTCCTATTTCCTTCCCTTGCCTCTCTTTCCTTTTAGAATCCCCTCAATCAAAAGACCATTAATGAAGTTTGTTTCCAGTTAAAAAAATATAAATTCTGAAATAAAAAATTAAATTTATATACATACTACATGAATTATGTGGTTAAATCATAACTACAAACTAGTAAAATGTACTACTACCACCTTAAAAGTTAGGAAACGGAAGGAATATCCTATTATTTATATATACACTATTAATAATTATTTTATAATTTTATTCAAATATTAAAAAAAAGTAACAAGGAGAGAAAGAGAGAGTGTGTCCTATATACATCCAATAATTTGAGTGCATTTGTTTCAATTTTTTTAAAAAAATGATCATAAAATTCAAATTTTATATATGACTAAAAAAATTGAAAATTATTTTTTTAGAAATTAATTTTTTCAATTTTTACAAAAAAAATTGAAAATAAAATTTTTTGAGATTCTAATTATTTTTAAAAAATTATCCAAATATATGAAAATACTTTTTTATTAAAAAAAGAGATTTTTTGCCCAAAAAATTACAAACAAAATATCTCATCTCAAGAACATCTAATTAAATTTTCCATTATTTGAAAATAAAAAGATAAGTTGTTATGATTATCATAATATTATCCTATTAATCCTATCAAATAAACCGAACACTTCTTTCTATTTTGGCTCACACTCCAGTATATCCTCCCGTGACTCGCATACTCCACCGTAGATCTAACTTAATCTCTCAATCTAGGACAGAAACAGCGGATTAAAAAAGAGTTGCTATGATATGATTAACATGATACAATATAAACAACTGAAAAAAATCATCTTATCCTATTATGCAATTAGTCCTATAAAATAAACCGCCACACTCGTCCATATATATAGAATTATACCTAAATTCTCCTGCCAGTTTGCATGCACCACCAAAAACACAACACTTCATCAGTTTTCTACTTTTCTGAAATTCTAGATTCCCATTCTTGTTTTGCGCTGTCTCTCTAAGCCTGAGAAGAATCCTCAACACTTGCTGTGGTTCTTTCTTTTTTATTCCCCCTTCTTTCTTCAGGTAAATGGTGAACCTTCTTCACAATTTCGTGTTACCACCGTTGAAGTGGACGACCCGGAGGCGCGTGACATGCACCAGCCGGAGGAGTTTCGGGCAGCGAATGTTGCTGCAAATCACCCTAAAAGCCCGACGAGTCACTCCCTGGTTGTTGCTTAACTGATATCACGGTCACAGGTGCTTCCAACAAGCTTTCCAAGTACCTTACTGCGCGTCTTTGCGATAAGAGGAGTCTCAACCATGGACCGTTAACCGTTAACCGTTTGTTGTAGCTAAATTTAATTTTGATACAATAATCTAATCATATTCTATTATATTAATAAAGATATTTAACTTAATTATTTATTATTTTAAGAGTCTTATAAATAGAATATATAATTGGATAACACTTTAAAATTCTTTAATATTAACAGTGCATCAAAATTAATCTCATTATTCCACTTAATTTTCCAAAAAGGTTCCACGTAATTATCTATTGAATGTAATCATTGTTCCACTTATATTTTCTAAAACCTAATATACCTTAACTTTTAAAGAATTATATAATTTCAAATTGATTGAGTTAAGCTAATATATAGAATGACCCAAACTTGACCAAAAAATGTATTGAGTCAAAATTTCAAAACCTAAATCTGGCCTAATAAACTTCAACTCAGGATGAATTATCAGGCTGAATTGGGTCATTAACACCCCCACAACAGAGATGGATATATTAAGCACTTGGAAAATCTTTGCGTGAAGCTATTTGGGGACTACGGCAAAACCTCCATTTCAGTGGTCCAAATCTTATATTTGTAAGGGGAAAATGCATGTTACACTCTAAAATGTATAGATTATTTGCACTTTAGTTACTAAGCTATGAAAACATGTAACACAATCCCTAAACTTTTTTGAATATGAATTTTAGTCCTTCTGTTAAGTTTTTTGTTCATTATTAACAAAAATAATATATGCTCAAAAAAGTTTAGGGATTGAGATGCACTTCTTTTTTAGCTTGAAGATTAAAGTGTGTGTGTGTATATATATATATATATATATATATATATATATATATATATATATATATATATATATATATATATATAATGTTTAGGGGGTAAAATCCACTTTTTTTTATTAATAATAGACCCAAAAAAAAAACTTAATAATATGATTAAAGTGCACATTCAAAAAAAATTTAAGGATCTTGTTGCACATTTTTTGAGTTTAAGAAGTAAAACAAACATGGCTTAAAGATCAAGGACAAAGTACATTTTCCCCTTATTTCTACCTAACGGAATTAATTTGCAATTTTAAAGAATCAGTTTGCTTATTTCCTTTTCTTTTCTTCAAACCGAATTAAATTGTTAGGAACTGTTTTCAGCCTAGGAATATTTTCTCTTTTGTATGCTTGAATTATTCAAAGTGCAGCTACAATTATAACAGCATATCCCAGGTCAATATATAGGTGAATTGAATAAACAAAATACTATTTTTTTAAGGAAACAAATAAGTTTCTTCATATTTTTTTTTTTGGTAAAGAAAAGTTTAGGTGAGAATAAGTGCCGGTATCCCACTAAGGCCAGGAAAGACCCCTCAACTTCTTTGAAGATTTCGATGAGGAATTACATATCACACCACTAAGGAGATCCTCAGATCGATCAGCAGGATTTGAAACCACGCTTTTATGGGGTATGAGCCAAACCTTAACCTACTGCGTCCACCTTCGTTGGCAATTAGTTTCTTCATTTAGTTAATGCATAATTTTATTCTAATTATTAGCCTAACTATAATTGATAATTAGTTATTGTAGGGATTATATAAATTAAATATTTATTATTTTTAAATAAATAAAGAATCAATATATAAATTAAATTATTTATTTATTAATGAAACTTATAATTATAATTAAAATTTTAAAATAAAAACCTAGGTTAACATTTGTATTTAATAAAATTAAATTGATGTAATTATATATATATATATCATTAAATAACTTTCTATAGGATATATTTTTTATCAATATAACTATTAAATCGCAATTACTATCATGAAGACTATTTGTGTCAAATTTCATTAAAATTGAATATCAATAAATGTGTAATCAAATGACTCTTATGCATGTGTATTTTAAACATATGTATTACGTTGATTTTGATATATATAAAAAGTATATCAAATGATTTTAGATTAACATGAATTTTTATAGAAATGATCTATAAGATATAAACTTCCAATCTAAGGGTAGGTTTTGTAAAAAATTACACCAACAAAAAGTTATTAAATGTTCTAACATTATTTAAAGTTACACCGGTGTAACTCGATTCTTATCTCATATATATATATATATATATATATATATATATATATATATTAATATATATATATATATATATTAAGTGACTTTTGTTCTGATAAAAAAATTTACAATTATTCTCTTTTTTATTTTACAAAATTTAATCTTCATTGTATTTTTATTTTTCTCGAGGATATCAGCTATCAAGTAAAATCTCAATTTATCATATTATCAAAAAGATATATTTACAAAAAAGAAGTCATACATCTTATGCCAAATGATCAAATGATTATAAAAGATGAAAAGTTAAGAGAGATTTATTGAAAACAATGAAAGGTCAAAACAAAATAAATTAATTAATAATATAATTAATAGTTATTGAAATAGAGTTTAAATTAAATACATTGATAATGTAAAATTTTTTTAGATGGTCAACCAATCATATTTTTATTTATATAACTATTTAAGTAATATGTATAAGATTTAATCAAATTTACCAATGTGATAATATATAATTGGATGACAATGATTTTTTTTTTATACTGATGATATTTACAAATTAAATCCATTGAAATATACTAAAGATAAATATCACATAGTAGCTATAATAGAAAAACATTAATGAAAGAAATGAGAAATTAAAAAATAATTATGAAATGCTCAAATAAAAATATTTAGTTCAAAATTCTACTTAACGCAATAAAAATAGTTTCTATAATTATAATTTTTTAAAATATAATGAAAAATATATTTAATAATTATTTGATTGAATTTTTTTTAATAGTATCAATATATATTTTTTCAACTTTATATAAATAAATAAAAGGAAAAATATTTTATGTAATATTTTCAGTGAGTTATTTTTGTGATGTTAAAAACTTTACAATTGTACTCTTTGATTTTCAACAAAACTCAATCTTAAGTACTATATTTTGATTTTTCTTAAACTAATCACTAAGTAAAATATCAGTTTATATTTTATATATATTTACAAAAAAAAATTATACATCTTGTTTTTAAGGGTACTGGTATCCAGGAGTGTCCAATGCTCCTATTGGGCTCATATACCACTAACTTAAAATATAAATTTTAAAATAAAAAATTAAATTTAAATTTAAAATACATGGAGTATGTGGCAAAATTATAACCACAAACTAGTAAAGAGTACTGGTACATTCTTAAAAACAAAGGTAGTAAAGAAATATTGTAGATTTATTATTACTTTTTATACATTTTGTAATAAGTATTCTTTTCGACAAGAATTATTTTTTTATTTTATTAAAAAGAATTAATTTCTATACAGTGATTATTAGTTAATATAATTGAAAAAATATATCAAATTATGATTGATAATTTTTATTAATTAACCGTGTAAATTTTTTTTTTTAACTGTGTTGCTATTGAGTACAAATTAAAATTCGTTCAATTGTAACGAAGGCTTTAATAACCATTCATTGTGGGTTTTGGAATTTTAGTTGAGAAGAAAGAGAAAACTTGACTTGCTCAAATACACAAAACTCATAATAGAAAAATTGGTTTTTGTACGTCGTTTTAGGGTTACGAAATTGAGTCCGTAACATTTAGTATTTTTTTTTTATAATATCGATATATAGAAATTAATATCTTATTAAAATGTACATTTGAAAAATCTTACCATGGAGAGAGAGAGAGAGAGAGAGAGAGAGAGAGAGTTGACGTCCTATAAATCAGATTTGTCCGCGGAATACTCTTGTCACCACACCATCAGATCCATTAATTATTTGAAAATAAAAAGAGTTGTTATGATATGATTAACATGATACGATATACAACTGGAAATTCACCTTATCTTATTATCCTGTTATCCTATTATCCTATTAGTCCTATAAAATATACCTAAATACTTCTTTTTATTTCGGTTCACGCTCCTATATCTATAGGCTTACGTAAGTTCTCCCGCCACTTTGCATGCACCACCAAAACACAACGTTCTTCGCTTTGCACTCCCTCTCTAAGCCTAAGAAGAAGTCTCAAACGCCACCAGTTGTTCTTCAGGTAAATGGTCTTGCCACAGTTGGGTGTAGAGAAAGGAACAAGTACGTCGCCGACGACCACCACGTGCACGGCGGCGTCGACGAGTCCAAGGAGATCGAACCGTCGTGTGCACAATTTCGTGTTACCGCCATTGAAGTGGGCGAAACAGAGGCGCCACGCTGGGAACAAGAGGAAGGAAGAGCCAAAGCAGAGGATGCTGACGTCACCCATCCACGACCTCGGGCTCGAGGAGATGAGGGAGAAGCTGATAAAGGATCTGAGGAATTCGGTGGATAAGATGAAAGATGCGTTTCTCAGAAACAATGAGCAGAAAGAAGAAGAAGAAGAAGAAGAAGCGCGTGAATCCCCGCCACCGGCCGTGAAGCCGTGGAATCTGAGGTCAAGGGAGGCTCCGGTGAGATTTTCTCTGTCGTTGTCGAAGGAGGAGATTGAGGAAGATTTTATGAAGATGGTGGGCCACCTGCCTCCAAGGAAGCCCAACAAGAGGCCCAAAGCTATGCAGAAGAATTTGGATGTGAGTTATTTTATCTATGATTATGAATGTCATGTTCCTTTGTAGTTGGCTGCTTTGTGGTTTTCTCATATTGATTTGTAATTAGTTGGTGTAGAAGATTTAACTAACTCCCATGATTTGATTTCTTGTGCAGACTGTCTTTCCGGGTTTGCGCTTAATTAACCGATATCACGGCTGATTCTTACAAGGTTCCTATGTCCCCTGCCCGTCTTTAAGGCTTTGTTTAAGAGTTCAATTTGGAAGAGGAAGAGAAGGAATTGGGAATTTTAATTTAAACGGAGAAAGGTGTTTAAGGGTTTTTAAAAACCTCCAAAAGCCGTTCATAATTCCCTTTTTTAGTACCCCATTTTGGGAGGTTTTAGTGGAATCTAAACAAGGGGAAGGTAAACCCTCCAAATCCCTTCCTTTCTCTTTAACATCTTTTCTTTCATTTCCCTCCTAACTCCCAAACAAAGCCCAAGCAGAGGATTCCCAACGATGCGTCTCTCTTACTCGGATGCACAATTTTGATGGATGAATGGGTTTATTTTTTCAGTTTTAATTTTCGTATATTCCTCTGTCCCTGTCGATTAAGATGTTAATTTTTCCTAGACTTAGTTCAATCATTCATTAATAGATTTTGTTCATATATAGGAGTAGTTCTTTCTTTGTTTCTAGGAGTAACTATGTGGAAAGAATAATGTATTTAGCTAAACTGTCGATTGCCTTGTTAATTAATGATTATTCTTTATTCATGGACCAGTGTGTTTAAAAACTCCCAATGTACTAACATTGTTGATTGTTTAGCAAATTGCGTTGTAGCCTACTTTTTACTCGAAATGCTCCCACAATATCAGTATCGTTTCATAGTCGAGAGTATAATAAGTCAATTTCAGAACATTAAAAAGTTTGGATATAATTTTAATATATTTTCTTTCGTGACATCACAAATTATGCTATAAAAAATCTTAGGAAAAATTTAACCCCTTCAACTACATGGCTATTGTAAATTACACCATCGGTTTTAGAATATTGCAATATACTTCCTCAAGTTCAAAATCAAGCACTACAATTCCTCTTAACATTGTATTTTACCTCAATATTTCCTAGAATCTTCTAAATATTGCCAAAGAGAATTTATAGTTTATATTTTTTTCTAAAGTGATTTTATAATTGTATGTGCTTAACCCACCAAAAAAAAAAAAATAATTGTCTGTGCTTATTTGGAATGAATAAATAAGTATATTTCGAACATTATTTTACTTGATTTTTCTTACTTCTCAAATATAAGCCTGAATACCGTGAGAATGTCAAGCTAGCAGGTACTTTAGTCCCTTAATTAGAGTTCTTGAATTTGAATCTGAGAATAGAAAAAATTCTTACTAAGAGATCCCTACCATTTTCAAGAACTTTAGCCAAGTTGAGCCTGATTAATCGCCAAGTTGAGCCTAATTAATCGAACTCATGATAATAGGCTCGAATATCAATGCCTCAGTTGAGACCAAAAACAAAAGTGAGTGAATAACATTTATAGTTTCAGTATGAACTTACTACCCTACTCTGAGGCGTCAATTCAGAAAATGGCATTCATTACGCCATGTTGCTATGCCAAATGGTCAAGGACTCATTTCAACAAGTTCTGCTAGGCGGCGCTGTGCTGATTAATTGAACTAAGACTTATGTTTACAACTATCATAATTCATCCCCTTTTTAGTGTCACAAGATGCATGGCATTAAAGAAAGACACACAATGATGCCCCTTAATGCAATGGTTTGCACATGAGAAAAAGCAAATAGTGCTTGGCATCCCAACACAAAGTACAACCTTGTGAACAACAAAGCTTTTCCACTTTTCACATATTTTTCCTATTATAAAAGAAATAAAATAATGCTGAGTTTGCATTCATGCTTCATCAATCAAATCACAGTAAGAAGCCTACCCAATAAAAAGGGGGAGGGGTGTTACCAACACTCATCATCCAATCGTGGTTTCTTGAAGAATTCTTCAAACACATTGATCACACTAACAAATATGGACTTTTTTCTTGGAGATGGATGAAACTGTGTATCCAATATCGAAATTTGTAACCATTGCTGTGAGTGTTCATGATGCAGAACACACAATCAGCATGAAAGTGTCTCTGTACAAATTCTTCACTTTTGTCCATTCCTCTTGGCTTCCAATGTTGTGCCCTCTTTAAGTGCTACTTGGGCTTCATGCTCCATCCCAAGTCCAGCCAAGGCAACATATTGAAGGTAAGATGCAATGTGCCATAAAGGGGAAATCACTTGCGCTTGCATTGCATCATTTAGTGCTTCCTGAGGCACGTCACTAATGAGATAACACAAACTGCGCCGTGCATGGACAGTTGGTGAAACCATTGTTCCAGCATCAATGAACTGCAAGTAAAACAATGGAATCTCAATAAACACATCAATATAAAGAACCAAATCAAATGTCAGATAGAACTGCTATATAGAATGGATCCAGAGGTGCTACCATAATGCCTCCCTTATTGACCTGATACAGATTCAAATAACAAGAAATACCATGTTCTTGGCTATTACCATACTGTATTAATGTGTAATTCAAATCCTGAAAACGTCTTCGTTAGAAGGGGTGGAGGTAAGACTACATATATCTCTTTTCCCTAGACCCCACCAGGTGGAAGCCTCATGCACTGGGCTGCCCTTTTTAATGTGTCGTTCTACTTAGAAATCAAAAGCACTATTCACCATTTTGTAAATCTCAGATCAACAAGTACTGTAGGATCTAGTCATTGTCAATCTCAACAAATATATTGACAAGAGATCTATTTTATAACATGCAATTTTGGGTCATTCATAGTACTCAATTTAAGAATATAAAAAATATAATCCAAGTTTATACCTATCCAACTATTGCCATAAGAAATCTACCTGTGTATAGCACTCAATTGCTAGCCTAAAATCTTTCTGCCGGAAAGCGGCATCTCCTTTTTTCTTACAGTTTAGTGTCTCCTGCATTTGATCAGTCCACATCTGGAATGATAACTGCAGCATCAGAATAGAGAAAACTCAAGTTAGCATCTGAAAAAATGAAAAATAATAATATATTTTTAATAGGTTGTGTGTATGAGTGAATACATTGCACACACAAATTCAGAACAAGAAAATGTATAATAATAAACAATCTAAAATTTTCCTAGACAATGTTAAAGGCATATATAGGAATTCATTAAAATATAATTTAGATAGAGAACCTCATTTGCCACTCCTTCATCATCTTTATAGCCAATTTTTTCCAAAACTTCATGAATAGCAGTCAAGTCCTTTCTTGAACATGCCTCGCCAAGTGGAGACAATGAAGCCAAAGTAGAACTATGGGGAATACCCATCAATAAGTGTGAAGGAACCTAGAAAGAAATGAGAAGAAATCAATTTTGGTAAGACAAATAATCAGGAGTTTTGCTTTGCAAGTATGAATATAGTAAATATGCAACATTCTATTCACCATGAAGATTGTAATTTTCGTTTCAATTTTGAAATTCCCCGTAGTAACTCTGCAGCCATCAATAACTGCAGGTCTATGTCTCCAGAGAAAATTCTTAAGGAATTTGTTTAGAATGATAACATCAGAACAAGAGTCCCCTGTTCCAGTTTTCTGAGAACAAACCCAACTCGCTGAGAGAAACCATTAATGGACTAGGCCAAACAAAAGATGCACAGAAGTATCATGCAATGATAAAGAAAATATAGCTGATGGAAGTCATCATTCGCACTTTGTCTTTTCCTTAACACTAGAAGAGAGCTAAGTAGTGAAGAAATCAAACATTCTTTTTCAAGTTTACTACTACTAGGAAGTGATGCTTTACTATCACATGATAGTAGTAGGTTAACCTCTGTTTCTTTCTGGAGAGGAACCAAAGCAGCCACTAATGACTTTGGATTGGGCCGTTCTCTTGGTTCATACTGTAAACATCGAGATGCCAAGCGCACCAACTCAGTTCCATCGTCATCAGAAAATTGTCCTTCCAAACAAGAATCTGTCAGCATCTGAAGATTTCTGTCCCGAATCAAATCAAGGGCCTGCTCCAGAGCTTTTGAAAATTAGATACACTAGTTTGCATATTTACATATAATATACAAATACAGACATCAAAGGAAATATAAGGTGAAAATCATGCAATCTTCAATTGCACAATGGTACACAATTATATGATGTAAAATTAATTAATCTTTAATAAAGTTCCAACCTAATCCACTTTCTCCATTTTTTACTGTAGGTGAGGAGAGTTCTTTTCCCTTCGGTAAGATGACTTACATGACTTGGAGGGATATGCTTCCCACTGAGCAGATCAAGCAAAAGAGTGCCGAAGCTATATATTACACTTTCTGGTGTTACCCTACCTACAGAAGTATGAAAAGTTATTAGAAATCTTTGATCACGCAACTCTTACAAAACATTAATGACTATAAATTTTAAAATGCAAGACTGATCTCCTATTTAATATTGTATGATGCAATTATGCAAAACATACGCTAGAAGGACAACTAATAACCATAGCAATCATATCACTTCTTAAGAAGGAATATCATCTCTTAAGTATGCTATGAGCTGAGACCTAGAATACATTAAAAATGCAAAGAATCTCTGAATCTCTCTCTCTCTCTCTCTCTCTCTCTCTCTCTCTGTTTCTCCATTTAAGCCAACTTGAGCACCATTAAGACCATTTTTCCCCAGTTGAAAAAAAAGGGACCCAAAAAAAAAGGGAAAAACTGTGAAAAGAAAAAACCACCAAACTTCAAGAATTTGAAGAATAAGTAGCTTATAAAGATTGAAGAGACTGATTCACAACTCATCCTAGAAAAAACCAGTTCAGCAGCAATGTTAGCATTTAAAACTGTTATTTAACGCATAAAGAAAATGCTAATGTATTGAGTTTATCAAATGATTTTGATATTCCATAAGTTTCTCATACAAATTTGAATAAAGTCATAACAGAAAAGAAAAATGGCACACCAGTTCTGAGATATTCTGGAGGGGTGAATGCCAAATTTGTGCTATAACTTTTCCCATCCCTACTATTCTTCATAAGGCCAAAAGTTGAAAGCCTAGGATTGCCATCCTGCAAAATTCTAACACATGATTTATATTAATTTAATTATGTTAGACATGTACTTAAGGGGAGACCCAAAAATTTACCTCATCAAATAGAACTCTATATGCATTAAGGTCATGATAGAGGGCACGCCCTTTGCTTGTGCAGTATTCTAGAGCTTGTGCAAGGTGTAGAACAACTCTTAGTCGCATTGCCCATTTCATTGGCTGTGTGTCCCCTGAGGTAGTAAAGAAATATTAAATTTAGAAGAGGTAAGCAAAGAAAACAGGATCTTAAAAGAGGGAAGCTCCAATCATCATCAAATATTAAATCTAACATAAACCTTTTGAAAGATTTATTGCATGATTTTTTGTTTAGATTTTGGAGTTTGCATAATCAATTCCTCTGTGTTTGGATAAACATGTGAGAATTAATGCCAGGGTCAGAAGTGAATAGTGAATACTATTTATTTTACATACACACTTCTTGGTAATTTGACAGATCAAATTATGATTTTTCTTAACAATGTCGAAAATAATTTTACTCTTCCAAATCAATTATTACAAAAGTGATTCTCTTAAAAACAACGTTACAATTGTCTCTTACAAATTATTTCTCCAAAATCTACAACAAGCACGCACTAAGGCTGAAATTTGATATCTTTTAATGTGGTTATGTCTTCTCGTAGAGAGAAAACAACACTTGTCACTGATTAAGAGTATAAAATAGATCTACAATTACAAACACAAAGTAAAATTGGAATTACCACGAAAAAGTTAGTCATGTGATGATATATCATAATATGTTGTACTAGCACCTTTTTTAAAGTTGTGTGAGACTCTGAGAGTGTCCTAGTCCACATAATAATTGACAAACAAATGCACAAAAATAGAGAACACTCTTAAACTTCCAAAAAAAAGATAGGTTTTGAAATCTGGTAGCTTAGTACTAATTCCATATTATGCACCAATGAAGCACCAGTATTGACTCATGGCAAAGTAGATTAAAAAAAAAAAAAAAAAAACATTAAACCATAAACTCAAGGCATACTGATTTTGTGTCCAATTATAAAAAAAGGACGAAATATATTCAAGAAAGAAGCTATTACAATGGAAAAGGTGTTTCGCAAGTGTTTCAGTGGGCATGTATTCAGCCACAAGCAACCTCTCATCACCTTCACAACAACAACCAAGTAAATTTGCCAATCTCTGGTTACGAAGCTGACCAACTGATCTAGCTTCCTCCTACAGTTACAAAAGAAAATTGTTCTCATTAATTAAAATTGAATAAGACAGAGGGAAAGGAAGATATAGCAGCAAATGCATCATTAGCTTCAGAAAAACAATCCCATTGATAACATATTTAGATCTACTGCTAAGCACTAAACACAAACACACTGGCATGTTCCCATCAAAGCAAATTGACCAGATATCACAGAGAAAAGGACAGATTGCTCAATTACCATTTAAGAAATTGTTGTAGCAAATGTCAAAAAGTTGGTAAAAAATAATAGAGCTCAGTGAACATGATCTCACCAAGAAAGAAAGTGTCGACAACCCTTAGGGAACCTTGAATCTCCCCTCCCCCGCTCTCCACCATATAATAATAATAGTTTAAAAAAAAAAAAGGTAGATCGCAGACAGTTTTCATATGCCTAAGTTTGTGTGTGTGTGTGTGTGTGTGTGTGTGTGTGTGTGAGAGAGAGAGAGAGAGAGAGAGAGAGAGAGAGGAAAACAAAAAGGACTCACCAAAAGATTGTATTATGATTTATTAATAATTGATGGTTAACCAATACTAGGCTACAATAAATACCATGTGAGAATTTAAGGTTAGGAGTGTGTTTGAAGAAGCCATTAAGAAAGAAAGAGAATTTTTACCATAAACTGCCGGGCATCAGGCCAAGCACTCCTATTAAACCTCTTAACAGCAATCCTCATTTGATTCTCCAACTTCCCTTTATATACAACATTTGGAGCCTTCTCTCCATGCTCAGATACTATATTCTCAACAGCAAAACCGGATGTTGCATTCTTAAGTTGCTCCAATGTAAATTCACGAAATGCAGGCCCATTATCGGCTTCACTTCTATCCTCATTTCCTGGAACAAACATTACAATAATCATCTATCAACCATAATTTCTTATCATTACACAGAAGAACAGAATGCAGTATAGTATTAGTATCAGTATATCACTGTTACCTACCAGCATCTGGAACTTCAAGAACAGATGCCTTAACTTGTGAATTCACACAACATGGCACGAGGCTGGAGCACTGAATCCCCATTTTGATACACTAAAATCAAATTTGAAGTGATGACAACCTCTTCCACTTCCAATGATGTGAATTTCTGAATATATCCAAAAATAGCATCCGGTCCACTCAGCTCCACCTGGACTAGATCAACCTTAAGTACTTCCACAAGACACTACCATGCTGGGCTTTAACAATTGGCAGCAAAGCACAAAAAGTCATGTAACTGTAACTGTAATATGTTGAAGCCACAAATACCTGCAGATCACTTCGAAAAGCTCTGATTAAGTGAAGGTAAAAGGGTAAACAAGCAAGAATTCTGATCTTAATACACAGTATGGTATGATAACATGGTATTTGTTCACTCTCAAGCAACTAAAATAAAATCCTCAAGCACTAACATCAGGAACCATTTGTCACAATTAAGAAGGAGAAAAAGATTAGAACAATCAACAAATACTCAACAAATGTAAAGCTACTTCATTTAAGAAGAAAAGGGAATATGAGACTTTTATTATCTTTGGTTTTTGTTGGGTTGGTGAAGATCTCATATTCTTACAAGTAATAACACCAACCCAGATGATCTTAAATACTATACAACCAAGCAACTAGTAATCTTAGCATTTAAGAGAAAAACCATCATATATGAATATTTAAATGCATCCCACCCAAGTGGGGGAGATCACAAACACACAGATGCTGAATATTTAACTGCACATGACAGCCTAGTATCTCAGCATCTCTTTGCATCTACCATTTTTCAGAGTCAACTCAGTGTCTTTAGCTACCACACAGAAAATGCAAAAGTCTTTTTCTTTCTTTTGAAAGCTAATCACTGAATAAAGCACCACTTTTTCAACCCAACCAAAAAGCTATTTCACCTTTTAAGCTTCTTCTTCTTCTTCTTCTTCTTCTTCTTCAATGACAGAGGGGAAAAAGGTTGATCCACCTGGTGCAGTTAAAAAATCTATCTTTTTTTTCTCTTATCTCGATCAAATCAAAAGCTTTGCAAGATCCACATTTTCTTCCCAGAAGAAAAATAAAAATAAAAAATCGTTTGCAATCTGCAAAGTTCGAGTATTTTCCTCGATCCAATTAAACCCCACTTATCATTTTCCTCAGAAAATTAAGTTTTTTTTTTTTTCTCTCCAAAACCCAACAATTCTTCAACACAGATCAAGTAAACTATTGAAACCCAATTTTTAAAATATAAAAAGTATATTTTTTTTAATGAAAAAATCAATGAAGGAGGAATGAAACTCTAAGCTGAACTGATGATCTTTGTGAGAAGCAGAAGATGAACAAAGAAGATCGTGACGCATGATGACTGAGCCAGGCTTTTGAATTTTATTACATTTTATTTTATCGGCCATTTCATTTGGAATAAATTATAAATAAATAAATCAATCATTACCGACATGTCATGAGTACCCAAAGTCTGTACATTAAAAAAAAAAATATTCTGCCCGATAATATTATTTTTAAAAAGTTGTTAATAATGGGGGGATAAATGGGAAAAAGGATATAATTAGAAATTAATGTGTGAAAAAAATTGTATAATGTCATCTTAAGCGATTCAAACTGAGAATGAGGTAGTAATAAGGAGTTTGAATAATTTATATATGAGATTATAGATTTATATTTTATTATTATTAATATGAAAAAATAAAAGAAAAGACATGAAAATGGTAAAATCTTATTAAAGAAAATATATTAAATGAAGGATGAACTAACAAATTACGGTAGAAGAAAATTAAAAAAATTTAATAAAAATAAAATTAAGAAAAATTATAAGTAAATCTATTTTAAAAAATTGAGATATTAATTATTTAATTATAAATATGATTTACGATAAAATAATATGATATTATTTTATCTTTATAACTAGCATCATCCAGTGAAACAAGGAACGATTGTTGTTAATAATTTATAGGCAATTGTTTGTAAAATTTTTCTTTGTTTTTATTATTATTTCAGCTTCATTTTCTACAATTTGTAACATTTTTCCTTTTTTTTTTCTTTTTCTCAATTCCGCCGCATATTGTCTTGGAGGGTTTTAATGAGGAGAAATATTTTTTTTTTGTAATATTGGATAGGTAGACGTTGTTAAACACTCAATAAGAGAAGAGAGAAAAAAATTATTAAAAAAATTCAAAATAAGTGAACTAATTATTAGAAAAAGAAAAGATATTGAGATATCTATTTTTTTAAATGTATAAATAACATATCTCTTTAATGAAATAGATATAGATTAGAGAAAAATAATTTATACATACTTATTACTGATGTATTTTGACATTTTTTCTTTATTTCTTTTCTCTTTCTTTTTATTTTTTTATTTTTTTTCATAATTTTTTTTTTAACTTTGTGAGTAGATAGTTAATTAGACATACTTAATTATATGAATAAATATCACCCTCTATAGGCTAAGGCTTATGAAAGTCAAGTACGACACATTCAACACAGTGAGGTGTGTCCATGTGTACATTATCCAAGAGGAAAACATATATTGAAGGATTAATTATATTTTATTTTTTATATTATAGAATATATATATTTTATTTTTAATATTTTAAAAATATATAATTTAATATTATGTATTTTTATAATATATATTTTAATTTTAAATAAATGTACTATATTTCTTTAAATTTTTGGATCATATACTAATTGATCTCCTGATTTTTTAAAATATATAATTTGATATCTTATATTTTTATTTATAATTGATGAAAAAAATAATAAAATAAACCAAAGTACATATTATAAAAATATACAATATCAAGTTACGTATTTTTAAAATATTAAAGATAAAATACACATAATCAATATTAAAGGAGGTGAACTATAATTAAGCCTGTAGACCATGGAAGAAGCATACCCGCTACGCAAGCATTGAATTAAAGTAAATTCTTTATTCTTCTGTCGTAGTTTTCAATTTTCAAACAACCAAACTGTCGAGCTTTGAATTTTAGCAAAAAGAACAAATGCTTTTTTTCGATTTCTTTCCTTTTCTTATTAATTCTTTCGAGCTGGATAAGAACACACATGAAATTAAGTATTTTGATAGACCCTTTAAAGAATTGGGAATTTCCCACCCTTCCTTGGTATCCTTTGCATCATAATGATGCTTCTTTTTTGTGTATCATGCTGCTGTCTTGCTTTGAGGGATAACACAAAATCATTTTGCATTTAACAATTCCAGCAGTGCTTCTCATTGTTGAATTTCTGTGTGCTAAATTGATTGTGGACTTCTAATTGTGCTCTTAACAACTCCAACTATGCAATTATAGCTGTCATGGATGCTGAACTTTTTCATATGATCTTAAGTCTAACAGGCCGTTTTTCAAAGACTAATCATCATTCACAGCTAAAAAGAGAACAATCAAATCAGCTAGAAAACCCCACAGAGCCAAAATAATAATAATAATAATAATACATAGGATGTTCACAACCCATCCAAACTAAATTAAAAATGATTAAAATTGAAATAAATTAGTTTTAATTGGATCTTATTTTATAAAAATCAATCCGATCAGTTTAATTTTTTATTTTAATTTTTAAAATCAAATCAAACCGAACTAAACCAATAATATATTACACATTAATAATTATATATGCATATAAGATATATTATATATTATATATTACTTATTCATATTTATACTTTTATAAATATACATGTAAGTATATTCTATAATATTATAATATTAAAATTATTCAAATATTCTTATTATATTTTTAATTTAATATTTTAAATTTATAATTATCCATTAATTCTTTAATTTCCTTAAAATAAAATTTATTTTTTATGCTTTATAAAATTTTTTATTAAAAAATCGAAAACCGAATCAATCTAAACTGATTTAAATTGGTTTGATTTGGTTCGATTTCTCAATTATAATCAAACCGAACCAAATTGAATCAAAATAAAATTTATTGTTTGAATCAATTGGCTTTTTCGCCCAAATCGAACCGCCACCACTCCTAATAATACACCCCTTTTCCATCCGTTGTGAGAGGCGTATTTTATGAACGTTTGACTAACATCTTTCTTATCGAGCTTTGTTTAACGTTGTTTAAACAATATAATAAAAGTGATTAACGGCTATACATATGAGAATGGAGATATCTACCAAGAGAATAATTTTTATGCAGTGATAATATAAGATATCTTTATATTATTAGATAATAAAAATTTAAAAAATTTAAAAAATTATAATAGATAATTATCATAATTGATAGTTATTTATAATAATTTGATAATTTCCTAAATTTTGTTAGTTAATTGATTAATAATATAAAATTATTTTATATTATAACTGTACTAAATTATAAATTTAATTTAAATACATTAATAATGTAAAATAGTTTTATACTGTCAACCAACAAAAATAATAGAAAGTGCCAACTTATACAAATAATTACTCATTATAATGAGAGATCCATTATGATTTTTTCATTTTTCCCTATTTCTATTGATTGATAATATAAAACTATTTTATACTATAAGTACATACCAATTAAACTCTTAAATTATTCTTATCCATACAATTATTATTTCTTTATTTTTAGTGACAATGATAAAATTAGCTGTTAATGATGATTGACGGCTAAACAGAGGGCGCCGAAGATGTTGAGAATTGAGATGAGACGCGTGGCAAATACACATCTGGCTGGGGACCATGCATTCATGGTTAAAGTCAAACTAAAAAAAAATGGGCTTAAACCGTTGCAAAGACTTGTTCAAATTCAATTTGCAAGCTCAGGTTGTTTTTAATTCGAGTGATTGTGGTTATCGGTCAATCTATTTGAAAATTTTCACTCTTTTGCATACACGATGCTGATGATCTCTTAATTTCAACGAGTTGGCTTCATACACACACCAATCAGAAAAAGGGAAAACAGGAGAGGTATGATACAAAATAATAATAATCCTTTTGTTTATTATTCTGTCTATTTATATTAATAATTTGTGTCTGTAAGAGTAAAACACCATTATGTCTATCGCTGCTCCTCACAGTGGTTGATTAGCTGTGCAGCAACAATCTGGAGTCAAATTGCAAGTGGTGTACTTCATGCATGGATTATTTATCAAATGGAGTCTAGGGTGATCTAATTCTTCCCTGTGGAAATGATTTCTGGATATTGGTCTGGGATTTTGGTGTCCTGTCTGTATCGTGTTGATAAGCTGCTTTTTTTTTTTTTGGATAGATTTTATTGATTAATAATCAAAGATAATAGTCTGCTTATAATGGTAAAATTAATACGACAGAATTTCATAAAATATAAGCTTAATTTATAGTTACGGTTAACCAAAACTAGACAGCTTCAAATAAAAGAGATCCTCGTGACTGTGGGATAGCCGAGGAAGACAGGCAAAATAAAAGCGATCCTTGTGACTGTGTTGCAGCTATTTTTCAAAATGAGATTGCTAATCAAAGATTAAAAAAAAAAAAAGGAAACAAACAAACAAACAAACAAGTAAACAAAAACAAAAATATTACGGAAGGAGAGTTCTACGATCTTGGTGGTAGTCCGTCATTGGTAGGCTGGGCTGCCTCACTCGGCTATCCATTTACCCAAGCAAAATGGGCTCTGTTTGGTGTCTCCTACTAGGCCCAAGCCCAAGAGCCTATACATGATCTATTACCCAAGGCCTCAAGAGCTTTGCCTCCTATAAAAACACTCACTAACAATTATTTCAATTAGAAAAAGATTAGACCAAAAAACCAAAATTAGAAAAAGGGAAAAAAAATATTTTATCCTCTCAACTATAGGTTACATATACTTTATCCTTTATATTTTTAAAAAGTATAAATTTAAGAAAAGGACTAAAATATACATTTAGGAAAGTTCAAGGATTAATTTGCACCATTTTAAAATACAGGTAATAAAATACACATGACTTATAATTTAAGATAAAATATTTTTTTACCCTTAAAAAAATGTTAACTAATATGGAGCTCAGGTCCAATGCAAAGAAGAGGCCCTATCCATTAGTGCAAACTTAAGCCATCTTGGGCTGGCACCAAATCAAGAGGAAGAGACTAAATAGTTGCACCCAAGCTCCTCCATTCTGTAGTTTAGGCATTGGCTTAGTGATGGATTTGTTTATCTCTCGCTAATGGCACCCCGAGTTCAATATTAGGTAGAATCTGATTTATGGTATATGAACTCTCCCCACTCCCTATAAAGATGTGAATGCATTGCCAAAAAAAAAGGTTCTCCACTTTGACTTATGACACTGTGAACTATATTTCTCCAACAGAGTAATTATGCCAAAGAGTAAAATAATTCATGTATGAATCATAATTCATGATTGATATAGAGTGTGTTTGGTTGTGTTTTTTTAGTAACAAGTTATTTTTTTATTGAAAAAAATTAATTTTCATATATTTAAACAAATTTTTTTAAAAAATCTGTTTTCATTTTTTTGTAAAAATTGAAAAAAATAACTTAAAAAAATTAAATTTTAACTTTTTTAACTATATATATTTTATAATCAATTTTTTAAAAAATTGAAACAAAATCACCTATATCTTATAATGCTGCGAGTGATACAACATCTTTTGCTATCAATTTAGGTGTAGTACAATTATTTTTCTTTGATGGGACTTGGACAAAAGATTGACGTGGTTTGTTGAAGAATGGAAAAGTTCTGCTAATGAAAAGATGGTTGAAGTGTGTTGTTTCCTGGTTTAATGAGCAATGTTGTGCAGTCATATCACGTGCACATGGCTTTGCTTTCCTTTCAGGTTTGATCACGCTCATTCCATGCAAGCAACAAGAGGTCTCTCTATTCACTAACGGCTCCTTTGTTAGGTAAAACGGAAGCTGCAAAATCGATCGATTTCAGAATTTGGTTTGGATGTTGTTTTTGTAGCGACAGTTGTAAAATTATTGAGATATTTCAAAATGGTTTTTGTGGTGTCTTACAAATCTACAGCGATATTCTTTAAACAAATTTACAGTGTCCCACCTCAATTTATTTTGTTCACATCACCTATTTCTGTCTTGCTTTCATTAGAATTTATTCCTACAGCATTCATTTTGGAATGTTGAAATAGTAAGTATCTACTCTCACTCTACTTTCAATTTGCTTTTATTTATATTTTCGGTGCATCAAAATTTAAATTAAGGGGAAGACTAACCCAATCTAAGGTCAAAGCATACATCCAAGCTTAATGAACACCTATACTTACAAACAATGTACCAACAAAAGAACCCAAAAGTTGAAACTAAATCATGATAATACATGAGCAAAAGGTTGATTAGGTTGACTCACTTTTATTCATTTTCTTTAAAATACCTTTCATATTTTGTGTTAATTAAACTAATATTTTAATATTAATTTTTATTATCAACCTTGATTTTATTTAAGCTTATTATTTTTCAATTAATTAATAATAAGTATTTTTAAATTTTTTAGTTTTGTTACATTTTTTATTTTTATGTAGTCACTAAAAACTATAAGAATTTATAATTAATTTATTTAATATAAAAATTTATATTTAAATATTAAATATTAAAGTATTTTTAAGTTTTCCTAATATAATATCTATCTAAAAAATATAGCATACATTATTTAAAAAAACAGTAAATAAAGGCAAATTGATAAATTGTAATATTGGATCATTTAGTGTTTATATAATTGAACAAATTATTAGATAGACATATAATATCAAAATTTGATCCCATCAACCCTTTATTTATATTTTTTCCTTTGTCATATCTTGATGTATTAAAACAATTTTATATCAGCATCTAATAATTTAGTATCATATCATTTAAGAGTTTGACAATTAAAAAAAAATTGTTGAGAGGAATTCTTGCTTAAATGACTAATTATATCCCCAAAAATTAGTCTTTTACTTGTCGAATGAGGGGATATTCTAGAGAGAAAAGAAAAGAATTCGACAAAATATGGAACATCAAATTAGCTCATCAAATAATATCACAACATATTATTAGATAATAATATAAATTTGTGTGGCAATATAATAATTTAATTCATCAAATTATCTTAGTTTTTAAGAATAGTGATGATGAACAATTACAAAAAATTTTAAAGGTTGACACTAACAAATTGTTATATTATATTATATATATATATATATATATATATATATATATATATATGATTTGTTAGTTCATATTGATTGTTATTTATTTGTGCTTATTATTTCATAAAATTAATTATTGTTAAATTATTTAGATAATTATTATATTAATAAAAATAAAAAATAATTTAATATTTTAATACAGTTTTATATTTTTTAGTACATAATATAAATTTATATTTAATAAATAATCATAATTTCTAACAATATTTGGTGACATTGTAAAAATAAATAAATACAACAAAATTAAAAAATTTAAGAAAAATAAAATAAATATTTATGAATTAAAAGAATAAATTTAAATAAAACTATGATTAATAATAAATAATTAATAATTAATATAAACTATTATTTTAATTAATATAAAAGGTGGAAGATATTTTAGAATAAAGTAAATAAAAAATTAATTAAAAATGGAGTGACAATAGATATGTATAAGTTATAATCATCGTTAAAAGAACCGGACCGGACCAACCGATTGGACTGGTGCAATTGGGAATCAAGCCTTAGACCGATCTGGTATTCACCATAAAATCAGATGCGATCAAAATCAATCAAGAACCGGTCAAAATCGGGAAAAATCGGTAAACCAGTGTGAATCAGACAGGTCAAATTGGTTGATCGGTTTGATTTTTATTTTTAATTTTGGTAAAAATGCTATTGTTTCTTTTATAAAAAAAGAAGAAGAAGAAGTTCAGCTAGAATAAAAATTTATTTCTTTTAGAATTTTGATTCTTTTAATATGTTTATTTGTTATATACTCTTAAATTAATTTGAAAATAAAAAAATTAAAAATAATTATTATACTATCTGTAAGTACTTCTCAAAAGAAATATAAGTAAAAATTAAAATAAATAGATTTTATATTTAAGATATTTGAGATAATGCCTCATAATAAATATTATTTTGTATTAGTTATATTATTATTAATAATTTAATATAATTTTTTATTTTTAAATTAATTATATGTATATATTTATATATATAAATAATTAAATATATACATATTTTATTATGTTTTGATCGAATTCCAAATTAAATCTCCAAACCTTTGAATCCCCATATTAATCGATTCGATATCCGATCTGATTTTTTTAACCTTGGTTTATAATTTTGAGAGGGGTGTTCAAGGTTAAAAAAAATGGTAGTATTTCCTTTTTTTATTTAGAATTTAAAACTTAAGGTTTAAAATTTATAATTTTAGATTTTCTTTGTCAGTACTTACTTTTTTTTTTTTTTTGGTCATTGAGTACTTACTTCTATTGTTTCTCTTTACAGTGTTTACTTTCCCTTGGGCTTCGGCCTATATATATATATATAATAAGAAGTAAAATCAAATCTATTTGTAGAGCATGTTCAAATATCGTTTGAAACCCTTCAACTATAGTTTGAATAAAAGTTATAAAAGACTAGTTTTTAGTCAAATTATGGTTTCAAATTTTACAAAGAAAAAACCAAATATGCTAGTAATTTTATGAGATACGGTGCATGATTAGCAAGTCACAAGTCCAAGATCAACCAAGAAAGTTTTGAAGTCCTCTTGCTGGAATAGTAGCTTGGCTTCGCCATTATCATGGACATTTTTTATCCCAATACTGATTGTTTCCACTGGTTTATTCAAAATTCGAAAGCTCCTACACAGTCGTGCTTGCGGAGCGTGGGATTAAAGAGACGCAGACCACACGGCTCCTCACAACCTCCCCCTGTTGTGACTGACTAGACCTCAAAATGACATTAGTGTCACGAGCAAAAACATAAATAAATAAATTAATAAAAGATGACATTAGTGTTCTTCCCCGTACACTACAGCGCATCAGCGCCACGCGTTTGCTCTCATCATAAATACGACAATAAAGTACAAACAGTTCCCCGCTAAAAAAGAAAATTACAAACAGTTATCAGTAGCCTACTGGGGTCACTTTGAAAGACTATGAACACAGTCACTGTCACACTAAACCCTCACGTTCCATTTACCCAAACTTGATTTTGGGGCTGTTCGATGGACGAGTGATTACATTTTTTTTAAATATTAATGATTATTAAATTTAATTGTTTATTAATTATAATTTATTAGTGATTAGTTATTAATGTCAAATTTAAAATATATTTTAATATTTATTATCATCTATCATTATAATTATATTATTAATATGAGTTAGTATTATTATACAAAATATATATATATATATATATCTATATATCAAAGATAAGGATTAATAATATATTTTATATATTATTTATAAATATACACATGCGTGCATACGTTACACGTATGCTTATATTTATATTTAATAACTAACAAAATATTAGAGGTATTAAGTAAATCTATACATTTACAACAAATTAGCATGATTTTAATACCAAGAAAATAAAACCAAAAACTGCAATCAAGTTTATCTATAATAAGAAACACTAGGATGCATATTTAAAAATCCAGAAAATATGTAAGAGCATAGTCCCTATTCTATTTGACGCACATGGAGATCAACAGTGGCAACTTTGAAATTTGAAATTCCGATTTTCTGTAGAGAGAGGCCATGTGTTTCACTGCATGTGCTCTACTATCACATGAGGAGCAACAATGCAATATTGAAATTGGAAATTGGAAAATATGCAATCAAAAATTTCGATTTCCTCATTCCGCTGTATGTACTTTGCTTCCGCATATGGGGAGCAACAATGCAATACTTAAATTGGAAATTGGAAATTTAAATTTTCACAAGGAGAGGCTATGTGTTCTGTTACATGTGCTCTGCTGCCACATGAGTAGCAACAGTGCAATACTGAAATAAAAAATTGGAAATGCCAATTTCCTCATTTCGCTGCATGTGCTCTGCAGCTGCATAGGGAGCAATAGTGCGACACTTGAATCAGAAATCAAAAAATCTAAAATAAAAAATTTTGATTTCTACAGGGAAAGGCCACGTGTTTCGTTGCATGTGCTCTACTGTTGCTTGGGAATAGCCACGCAATACTAAAACTGGAAATCAAAAATCAAAAATATGAAATCAGAAATTTGCATGTGTTCTGCTGCCGCCTGGAGAGTAACAGTAACACTGAAATCGGAAATTGGGAAATCTGAAATAGGAAATTCCGATTTCCATAAGTACAGGCCACGTATTCCTCTGCATGTGTTTTGCTGCCGCATGGGGAGCAATAGTGCAACATTGAAATTGGAAATTGGAAAATTCGATTTCCTCATTCCGTTGCATGTGCCTTTGCCGCTGCTTAAGAAGCAACAATGCCATATTGAAATTGGAAATCGAAAAGTCTAAAATCAGAAACTCCAATTTTTGTAGGGCAAGGCCACGAGCTGCACTACATATATGTGCTCTGCTATTGCTTGAGGAGCAACAATACAATACTAAAATCGAAAATTGAAAATTTCTATTTCTGCATTCTACTGCATGTGCTTTATCGCCATGGATAAATGATAAGAAATGTGTGCCAGTACTACATGTGATAATAAGAGTAGGATAATGAAATAACTACAATATCATAGATGAAAAAATGTGGTGATAAGAACTCCACGTGTGCTACTGGAAAAAAAAAAAAAACTAGTAAAACACAACAAAAAACATGGCAGGGAAATGACCGTATTGCCATGGAAATAAGCGGGAAGTGATGCGTCTCCTTTTATAATAGAAGATGATAGCGCAAGCAAACACCCAAGTTCAAAGTTGGATGATTGGTTTTTTTTACCCCTTCTTCTGTATTTGACATAGATAAACAGTATAATGTTTTTCAATTGTTTCAATTTTGTACTGATTTTAATTTATTCATCATAGTATTAAGTCAAAACCACTTAAATAATTTTTCTCTTTTAAAAAGGAATGGTATAGGAACTGTACGTGTTTTACGTGGTCCTTATAATGTGCAAAGTTGACTTACAATCTATGCAAGGAGATATGTTCCCTTGTCATATTGTAAGTTTAAGCTCCTGAGTTGGGATGACCCCAAAGAGTTATTGCTGCACGTGATCATCATTTCACAATGGACAGGGGAAAAAAAGAAGAAGGAAAAGTTGTATAGTACGTAATGATCTCATGGCAAAATGTGAGAAGTGAAGTACATGAGGCAACCAGATTCATGGGGGGAAGAGAGAGAGAGAGAGAGAGATTATGGCCCAAGTTGAGTTAGCAACTATAATAAATAAATAAATAAATAAATTTTGTTTTTGAAAAAACATATCCCCAGTCTGATGTAATGATAATAGCCTATAAAATTATGCAAAAAAAAAAAAAAAACCTTGATCTCCATAGAATATCTACATATTTTCAAATCATTGTAGCAGTAATGATAACAAAGAAGGGTCTTTTTTTAATGTTTAAAATTAATTATTTTAAATCATAAATGTAGTGTATAGAGTATGAACGACAACTAGTTTCACTTAAATATTTAATAATAAGAGACTTTTTAAGAAGATGCAAAAAAAGAGAGATCATTTAAAAGGATTAATAATAAACAAATAAGAGTGTTTGCCACATATACTTTAGTATTATTGTCAAAAAGATCTTCTAAATAAAAAAATTTCTTGGTAGAATAACTACAATAGGTGATTGCTCTGGTTTCCTAAGAATTGAGAGGATTTAGATACCCTTCTTAGTTGGCACCACTAAAAAGGTGACATATATTGATTTTATTCTCATATCATTTAAAATTGGTCAAACTTTATTTTAATCCCCGATATTTATTTTTTCTTGCAATTTAATCCTTGATATTGTTTAAATTATTTTTTAAATTTTACAATTAAATCCCTCAACTTATTTTCACTTATTATATGAATATCTTCACTTTATTCATATCAAAACATCTAATTCAAGGGAAAAATAAAAGTCACTGTGAAGAACCTTAAAACAAAAGTCACTAAGCCACACATTCCATACGTCTCCTTCTAATTTTCAAATTGAGTACCCCTGTTCCTCCTTTGCCACCGTGCGACCACCACCATAAAGCCTCATTGCACAAATGGCATCGTCAAAGTAGAAGATGCTCCTCCGAAGTTGAAGCAGAAGATGCTCCCCCAAATGGTGTTGTCGTAGACGAAGTTCTAACAAACATCGTCGCTCCAATAAAGGATGTGAAGAGCAAAGAAGAAACTATAGTCACTGCTTCGAAAATGGAAAAATTGGAGCTCGTCATCGCTGCAGTGGAAGTCGAAGAAGTCGCCAAGGAAGAGGAAGAAGAGTCAAATGGGGATGGAGCCGAAGTCGACTAGATGCGCTTGGTGCCGAGCCGAATTCGAAGGAAAATGATGGCATAGAAGGTGCGGAGGATGAAGAAGAGGATCCAAGGCCAAAGGAGGGAGCGGTAGAACTGTCATCGATGTGGCTATTTCTTATTGTTAATAGTAGGATCCAACCACAGAGGCAAAGGAGTCCAAATGGAATCCAAATTTTGTGAATGAATGGCGATGAAAAGATGCCCTTTGCACAACAATTTAAAAAGGTTGCAGCCCAGGCATCACTTGCACAACTATTCGAAGAATGTGCTCTATCTTGATCTTTTAGAACATGAAAACCAAAGAGTTTTCTTTTATTTTTCATTTTTCGTTTTGTTTTCTGCTTTTGAAGTGCTAAGCTGGGGTGTAGATTGGGTTTGTGGATGTGATAACAGTTGTGTATGGGAGGATGATAGAAACGATTTTGAAACGGATCTTTGTAGTAATGTGATCTTAAAAGCAAGCAGCAGTATAAGTATTTGGGTTACCTGGATGGATTATTCAATTTTGGATTATAAGGTTCTTCGTGCTAAGAAGATTGATAATTCTAATTTCATTTAGTTTGATATCAATGAAATCAGTGCAGGGATTTAAAGATAAAAATTAAAAAGTTAATAAAATAATTAGGGGTGATAATATAAATAAAATTTAAGTCAAGGGTTTAAAAGTAAATATATAAAAATTGACCAACTTTAAATGATTTGACAATAAAATTAACACATGTTATTCTTTTAATGGTGCCAACTAGGAAGGATAATTAAAACTTTTCATTTTCCAAGGTACCAGAGTAACGACCCTACAATAAATAAATGTAGTTATAATTATATTGTAAAATATTGTCATTTTGTTAAGAATTAATTGGCCGAAAACTTAATTATCGCTCTTGACAATATTAATAATTTTCATGGCTCTGATTATCCCTATATGAGAAAAGAACATGACACATAAGAAGGTGGCGAATCACGTGACTTCAAAAGCATTGTCCTTTTGAAAAGCAATGAACCTAAAGGCACAAATTTTCTGGAAGAGCTTCTCCTTGGAAGGTTTCAACCCCGGTCAATTATAGAATTAGCTGGCTGAGCCTTTCATATCATAGGTTCTCTAGTTATTCCTTTAACGATCTGACTTTAAACATCGTAAATTATTCATCCTTCAATTATCGAGTCCTTGATTCCTCAACTTGAAATCTAGGTATATATGGTTTGATCTTCAAAGTCTCTTTGTATCCTTTTACCGAGCCTTCTTGCAAGTTGTAAAATATCCCCAAGTTGCCTTGTTTTATTCCTTCAATTTTGATCACAGAAAATATATTCCGGTTTTGGTCTTTTTCTCTTTATCAGATAATTTAAACGTAGAGTCTATGGTAGGCCTTTAATACCAAGCGGCATACATACTTGATTTAATTGATTCCTTTACCATCCACCTTTCTCTTTCAAATGTTGATTTTTGATACTCAAAACGCTTAGGATGTGTGTGGATAAGATCGTTTTGTGCCTTAAAAATCACTTTTTTCTACTTAAAAAATTATTTTTGATATATTTGGATAAATTATTAAAAATAATTAGAATTTTTAAAAAATTTCTTTACAAATTTTTTGTAGAAAATAAAAAGAGTAGCTTCTGAAAAAAAATTAATTTTTAAATTTTTTAATTATATATAATTTTTTTTTCAAAATCACTTTTTTAAAAATCTAAAACAAGCAAACCCTTGATTATTTTCTAAGATTAGTCAACACATATGCTTAGAGAATTTTAACACCTGACTTTATACTCCTAAAACCATATCAAAATCATTGAAATAATATCGTAAAACTTTTTGCTAATATTATGAAGAATAGTTATTTCAAAAATAATTTAGAAAGAAAGAAAATAAAAGACTAGAGTGTGTATCACATCAAATATTGAGTAAAATATTATATTTGATAATTAAAACCAAAATCAACAGAGGTGGAGAATCACTTGAAAAACCGTTGCACGAAGTTATGTTGGGGGCTAGGGCTCTGAACTTCCATTTCAATCGGTCCAAAACATCAGTTTTTTTTTTTTTTTTTATTGATGATGAAAGAACCTTATTCTACCAAAAGAAATTAATTTGCAGTTTTAAAAAATCAGTTTGCTTTTTTCCTTTTCTTTTTCTTCAAGCCGAATTAAATTGTTAGGATACGTTTTAAGCCTTACAAGGATCTTTTCTCTTTGTATGCTTTAATTATTTAGAGTGCAGTCTTATATCATCATATCCTGGGTCAGTACATAGGTCAATTGAACGAACATGCTACCATTTTTTCAGGAAACAAATGATCAGTTTCTTCATTTAGTTGATGCATAACTTTATTCTACTTATTAGCCTAACTATAACTTGCAATAAAGGTAGCTAGAATTATAGTTGTGTTGTCATTAAAGGAGTGGTAGCTTGTCCTTTTAAAGATTGGGTGATTGTTTAATTACTTGTAACATTGAATATTTCATGTTGTTTAGTTATTATTAGCAAAGAAAGATTTGGATGGAATTCCTAATAAATAGCAAGCAGGATTCCTTAGTCAATGCAATGCTCACATTTATTGAGAAACCTTTGTCTTTACCGAATGTCACCGTTTATTTCTCTAAAAAAAATGTCATAATAATTTTATTAGAATTTTTGACAAAAATTATGGGAGGAATTGGATGAAATAAAGTGATAGAACTCACTTATATTCTAAGAGTAAATAATATACATATTATCCTATCAATATGATTCGGGCACAAGATTTTGGTTTAGCAGTTTTTTTCCTTTCTCTAAACAAGTAAAGTAGAGGGGTAGTGAAGAATGGATCCTCTTATAAAAAAATTTCATATGACTTAATTATGTATAAATTTTTATCACTTATTAGACTTTTTTGTGTAGGGTAGAACCCATCTTTCTAATCAATGGCAATTAAAACTCTACACATAATCAACCCATGTAAAATTTTTATATAAGAGAATCTATGTCACAAACCCAATTTGAGCCATGACAGGCACATAGGGGATATATTCCCTAGCAAACCTCTTATATCGCCTTTTAACTCAACATAGAATTAATCCATTAAATAGCAAACATAACATATATATATATATATATATATCATCCCTACACATGTAAAACAACCCAAGTTGTGGTACTATGGAGCAGCAACTAAAATTAGGAATTATCCAAGGGTCCATACCATGAATAAGCCATTATTAGATGGGGAGACTCTCCGAAGGGAAACCATTACTACTGTGTAGGAGGACCAGATCTCTGCATAAATCTATATTTGAAACATAGAGAGAGATAAGGAACGAGTCTTTGATCCCTATGATTTTAATGATTTTTCTATGCTTTTTTGCTGCTAGAGTGTTCTTTGTTGTTTTGAATATAATTTTCATGAATGGGGTAAGGTTTCGAAGATTGGGTACCAAGCACTTAAACAGTTTGGTTTAGATTTAGTAAAAAAAAATTGCAAGACCAAACCATATCGAACCAATTGATTTTGATCAACTCAAATTTTTTTCTCCACTAAAATTAAACTAAACCGACTTGATTACACCCGTAATGCTGCATCAATATTATGTCACATTAATAACATGTTAGCGTATATTACTAAAATGATGTATACTTCAATACTACTTTTTTTTAATGATAGTAAGCTATAACATTTTTTAAAAGTTATCGTGTGAGATAGAAACTTGTAACCTGATATAAGAAAAAAATTATGGTATTTGGAGTATTTGTTATAACATAAATTGAAAGGTGTGTGATCGGACAATCTTTTTTAAAAAGCATACAATAGGACATTATTTTTTGTAAAATGCATGGTGATTGCTTACTTCTTAATCTATTGTTTAATAAATATTCCCAATATTATAATTTTTTTTGTCTCATGCAGTAACTTTTCTAATTTTAGATTATAACGCTTTTTTCGGGGGAGGGGGTTTAAGTTATCTCTATCTTCAAGTACCGTCTTGATTAAAAGGCCTCGATTAAATTTTTTCAAGATTTGAACTTTGATTATCTCTCTTAAAACACAACTCATTATTACTGTATCCAACTTTTATTAGTTATTTCAAATGGTAACTTTTAAAAAATGTTATAGCATACTACTTCATAGAAAAAAATAGTACTAAAGTCAACACATATAAAAATAAAAAGTAAAACTTAAGACCAAAGTTAATGCGTGAAATATCATAGGTAGGAATTCATTATTTATTTAAGAATATTAAATTTTGCTTTCGCTTTAAAAAATGTTTTTCAGAAAAATTTGATTGTATGTCCTCGGATGTCGTCCGATTGCCACGTTAATTTTTTTTAAATTTCAAATAAAGAAAATTGAAGATTTGGCTACAGTAACCTCCAAGGAATTTGGAATTGTAAAATGAAAACGTTGTCCTTGCTAAAGCGAAAACCAGAATTATATATCCAAAGAATCCTTTATTATATTTGAGTCTTGAGGAACAACCATAAATACGGACAATGACTTCATACTTGCCATTCTAATTATTTTTTTTCATGAAAAGTCCTAGGCCATAATAGGGACAACGTTGGATTTGCCCGTGGACAAACGCAATATTAAAACATTAAAGTTGGATCCTACAAAGTTAGGATACCATATCTCATGTCACAAGTAATTCCATATTTGGATATGAGGAATCTAATCTGCGATCCCACGTGGGTCAAATCAAGAATTCTATTTATTATATCTTCACTTTATCCCACAGTTAATATATTGAAATCTCCTATGTTTTTTAATTTTAGTTTTCGTTTTATTAGATTCAGGAAAAACGCTAGCTGATTATAGTTCGTTATAATTTAGTCCTTCTTTTTTTAGGTGGCTATAATTTAGTACTTTTGAATGGGATAACTTTAACATTTTAACCTAACGATACTCTTATATTTAGATAATATGAAAAAAAAAAATCCTTTGTGTGTGTTTGGAATAATTTATTTTAGGTTTAAAAAAATTTATAATTAAAAGTTTTCTCTCAAAAATAAAAATATAATATCATAAAAACATGTTTTTCCTTGGCATACCTTTTGCAGAACTAACAATATAATTCTTATAGATCCCATAAAAAATTATTCCTATAAATTATTAATTTAGTAGCATGTTTAAGTGAGCTCTAATCTATTAATATTCAAACTAAATTTTAATTAATTTTATTTGAGCTGCATCAATTTTTTATGATGATAAAGTTCTCCCGGTAATATACCAATTAAGATTAAGTTTATTGGAAGGAGTTATCTCTCCACATATGATGAACTACAATTTAAATTTTAGTTAGAAGAAATGCTTATATTTTTTGTGAGACTGTGTCTCTAATAGAATTGGCTCAAGTGGAGAATACATATAGAAAAAAAAAATTCTCCTGATATTAATTTTTTTTTTCTCATGAATCAATCCTAAAACTTTACTTAAAAAGAATAAATGTCATGCCATTTAGACCAATCTAATTAAGTATTAAATATTTCAGTGAGGTTAAAACTATAGGTGTTGTCTAACTTGGTTTGATACTATTTTTGGACCATTACATGATCCAACATTGTGAGCCATTAGATTTAGCCTAATAACAATCCTATGGCTGAGATAACGCTTGTGCACATATAGACTTTAACGAAGGGGGAGAATTCAAGTGTTACCCCAAATATTGTGGTCTTCTCCATTAGCAATGATGTGACTTGTTGGAGCAGTGAACCAGTGACGTGCTCGACGCTATGTAGCCTGGAGAGGATGTCGAAGGCATCGACCCAGAGTTTGTTAGAATGCAAATCAGTAACCCTTGAAGTCTTTGAGGCATGAGGGAGGGGTTACGTGGACGACGTCCTTGAGGTCGTTGATCTAATTATCTATGCAGGGGATGGGGCCGTAGTACCTGTTGTGGGAGAGATCGAGTAACTAGAGTGAGGTGAGTGTGAAGAGTGAAGGTGGGAGGCGATCGGTGAATTGGTCGCCAAAGAGGCTAAGGTTGCGAGTGTCTTGAGGTTGGTAAGGGTTTGGAACTTGAGAGTGACATCAAGGGAGAGATGGTTGAGGACGATGGCGGTGACATTTCCAATGAGGTTGTCGTAGAGGATTCCTTCCTAGGTTGGGTAGCCACTGGTGTCGACAACAGCGGTGGAGGCATTCCATGAGTTGAGGACCCATTGGAGCGAACCTGTGGCTCCGTGAAGTTGAAGCAGATAGCAGCATGGAGAAAGAGAGTGTTGAGAGTGCAAAATGGAAACGATGAAGGAACCTTTGCAATTGCAGAATGCATAGTGTCTGACTCGCAAGCGACGGAGAAAGGGGTAACACTTTGAATGCAACACATCAATTAGAGTCTATTTATGCATACATTTTATCTTAGCCGTGCGATTCTCGTTAAGGCAAATTTAACGGTTCACAATGATGGACCATGTAATGGTCCAGAAATAGTACTAAACCAAATTAGACAACGCCTAAACTATATAGTCCTTTTGTCAAAATTAATCTTCTTTAAGTTTTATTCCCAAACAATACTTTTGAACAACCAGCTGGTTGGATCAGACCAATACTTGATCTAGAAAGATCAAGGTCAGCACTAGTCCAAGTAGATCATTTGCCCAACTACATATGGCTTAATGATTGAAGACCATTACATAATCTCATTAATCACACCATTTATGAGCTACTTACCATTACATTATCTCTTCTTAATAGGTTGAATGGTTACAAGCTCAACCACTATAAGTATCTCTATTCTAGTTTGTTCGGGTATGTTCTACTTTTGCCTAGAGTTTACATTTTTTTTTTCTTTTTGACTTGAGTGTTAGAATGCCTTTTGCAGGTACCACTCTCAGCAAGTTTGAGTGACTTCCCACATTCCACTGCTCAAGAAAACTAGAATGACCACTACTAACTATCAGGTTGATACTTAGGCAAGAATAGGAGCTATTATATATTTTATGATCATTTTAGTAAACAAGAAGAATGTTAATTAGTGTTTGTGGACAAAGAAATAGATACATCACTCAATGTATGGTTGTCTCCCTTTGTTTTAACTGATGCTATTTTTTTGTCAATTTACGCTCTCTTATATTTATTCTATCGTAAATGGTAATTAGATCTTAGTTAAGCTTTAAATTAACACACCTACCCGAGTACAATAATAAGCTAAAATCTCTTGATGAAACAATAAAACACAATTAGATAATAATACAATTTACCCTTAAAGTAGAATGAAAGTGAACTCCTTAGTACAAACCACACAAAGGCCACACACTTTTGGTGATGATGAGACAGTAATATATATAGATGATGATATGATCCTTTTGAGTATTGATGGGCCATGTGGAATACGAACACCCAATAGATTCTTTGTCCCAGGGGGTGTTTGTGTGATGGAGATTAAGTGGGAGGAGAGTTAGGATGAGCTGTAGTTACTTTTTCGATAGATATTTTGAGTTGGGTGTGAAGTGGGTGGGCCATCGCTATGATATGGAAAGGGGTTGGGAAGAGAGAGAAGTCACATGCAGAAAACAAAGTCAGCAGTGTTTCGGGTATGGCCCAAACCCGTTTTCACTCTGAGCTTAACGCCTTTCAGTCTCACAACTTGTCACTAGGTCCACCTCTCACGCACTACTTCGGTTTCCTATCTGTGGAAGCAATCCTCTGGTGCAGATGCATTCGTATTCATGTGCATCTTTTCTATTTTTAATTACCACCCGCAATTATAATTTATCAAATTTTGAATATTCTATTCATAAAAAATAGTACTTGAAGTTAATAAGATTGACTCATATAATTAGCTTTTTATTTATATATTATCATGATTTAAGTTTGATTTTTAAATTTTTTTTTAGTGGATGTAAATAGTTTTATAAATAATTGATGAATTTAGAAGTATATTGTAATCTTACAGCATTGTAAATATTTCTTTCAACCTAAATTTTTTATAATCAACAAAAAGAAAAGAAATATAAATTAAAATATTACTTAAAAGAAACAAATTCAGATCACTTGAACTAATCATTGAAGGTTGGTTATATGCATCCATTTTACACCTTTTTAATTTATCTTTATTAAATTATTCAATTATTAAATAAATAAAACATATTAAATTTCAAAGTTTATGATGTATTAATCACATCTAATTGTTTATTCAATACTTTTTACTGAATAATAGAAGGATTATTAAAAAACTTAACAAAATATAATATAACTCTTTCTATTTTTTTTTTTAAATGCTAGTGTTCTTCTCTATACAAACATCATTACCCAAGTGATATGAATGTTTGGAGAATTCAAGTCACACATTTAATTAGTGCTCCAAACTTTTAAGGTCACAGATTTCCCTATTCAAAACTAACTTGGGGTATGGTGGTATGGCTCATTTTTAAGGTGGAAAACCTAAAAGCTTACATCCGTTGTTATACCATGATGTCCAAACAAAAGAAGTCTTCTCATGCTACACAGTGGTACTAGCATACCAACATGCCAACATGCAGGCAATTGTCTGCCAGGGAAATCAAAATTAAAACTGAAATATTTAATCTTTTTCAATTGAATCAATCTCATTAACAATATTATATGAGTTTTATAATTCATTTCTTAGAAAAAGAAGAAGCATTAAATAAAAAGTACTTAATATCAAAACCTATTTTTTAAAATATATATTTTAATATAAGTTAAATTTCAACAATAATATATTTGGACCAGTCGGTTAGCTTAGCGAGAGGCTTACTTTCTCTCCCATACCGCTTGTTATATGACCCTTCATTCTTCAAACTTGAGTAAGAGGATTTGTGGACCAATTGGTCGGCTTGGCTTGGCAAGAAGCTTGTGTTCCATGCTAGACCCTTTGCTTTATGAGTCTTTGCTCTTCAAGCTTACATCAAGAAGGCAAGAAGGTTGTCTCCTTTCCTTGTCTCCTAGGCTTGGCACAGTCGACCAGCCAAGTCCTCATCCTTCCATTGCTCCTTGCAAGAGGGTCCTCTTCACCAATCAAATATTCTTTGCCTTAGAGCTCGAGGTGGGGTGATTTGTTTGGGCTTCCTATTTATCTAGGTACTGAAACTACCTTCTTAAAATTGAGCACCTCATAGAATGCCCAATCCACTTAGGCCACCTTTGTTGGCTCGGCACTTAGCCAAGCTTAGCTTGGACCTGACAAGCAAAGCACATGGAGAAAATTCTCCTCCCTTAATTCAACCATACCGTCCTTACTTAAATCTTTTGGTCCATGCCCCTAATATCTGTCCCATATTAATTATAGCCTCAGTATAAATTCCTCTAAGGATAACAATAAAAGACAAGTTCACCTCAACCCAAATATTAAACCCTCCACACTCTCTACATCTAGGTAAAACAACAATAATATTAGACTTAATAATCTTGTAAACAACCTAATCATAAGATACTTTAATAATTTCTAATTCTTTGCACTATAAGTAAAATCTATCTACATAAACCTAAATACACCTTGTTGTATCATCCCAACTAGACTTCCTAATTAATTGTAAATGGATTACAACATATTTTTAACAAAATAAAATATAAATTAAAATATTCATACTCTATTAGTGTATTTTTTTACGAAAATTATTTAATTATATTTTATCACATCATTAACAATGTTTAACTTTTATATTAACTAATTTAAAAATTATGCACAAAATAAATATAATTAACTAATAATATAAAATATTTTATTATGATAACATATCAAATTAATTTCATAAAATATGGGCATAAATTCTCCATGGATTGATGGACATTACTTTCGATGATATTGAGGCCAGGCTAATGGGGAACACCCTAATCTGAGTTGGGGGTGATGCACAGGAATATTGCTCCAACAGGGCGCGCAGATATGGATAGACCCTCCCTTTTGTTTGACAATCCCCGTGGACCCAAACTTCCCCACCCACCACAGCCCCCTATTCAACGCTCATATTTGTTTATTCTCTCTCTGTTTATTTATTATTATTATTCAAATGAATCATTTTTTAATTATTTTAGAAAATAAAATATAAAATATTCAGCATTATCCACAACAAGAAGTGCTTTTTTTCTGTTCGACTTTTGTTTGCTTCCCAACCTCTTTCTTAAATCCCAGAAACATCACATTGCATCATCATCATCATCATCATCACAAACAACCCCAAGAAGGAAAGAGAAATAAAATAAAACTTATTTTTTTTTTCTAGAGAGAGAAAGTGAGCACAGCCCTAGAAAATTATGCAACCAGATAAGGACTTGTGCAGCTGAAACACCCTTTTGTTAATTTTTTTTTTTCAATTTTCATGTATTATTTTCCCTTATTCTCCATTGTTGTATAGTAGTAGTTTTTTGGCAAAGCTTGCTTCTTTGCACTCTCACACAGTGGTTGGTTGTGGTTGTTCTCTTTCTCTCTCTTTCTCTCTCTCTCTCTCTCTCTCTCTCTCTGTGCAACAAGCCTGTCACCACTCTTCATTTCCCAAAGAATAAGAAGGAAAAATTGTCGGAACATTTTCTTCTTCACAGGTTGAACTTTGGATGTGCATCCAACACACCGTTTTTGATCCTGTCCACAAATGTTAGTATGTATTCTTTTCTTCTCTCTCTCTATCTCTACATGCACTTTGAAACCCATGTTGCATTATCTCGTTCATGTATTTGGGGCGTTGAAACTGTTCCTACTTTCAACCCAATTCACCAAAGTGTGTAACTTTACATGTCAACAACAACAACTTTGCAGGAGTTCTACTTGTTTTTTTCTATGTGACTTTGAGCTCACTTTCTGTGTGCTGTGGCTTTTTGTGCTTTTCTTTTGGAACTGGGTTTGAAGGCTTCTATGGCATTTACTTGAAGTAATTCCTTCATTGTTCTTTCATTTTTTATTTTTGGGGACTTTTTTGGTTTTCTGGGTGTTGGCATTGAAGGTTGAGCTTTATCTGTAATGGTTATGGGGTTGTTTTGGAAATTGCTTGGTGTTTAAGGTTTATAATGCATGTTGGTATGAATGGACAATTTCATGTTCATCTGGTCTTTAACTTCAACATGAAGCTGCTTTTTGTTGTTGCTTATAGTTTGGTAAGCTGTAAGTAGCTTGTTTTTTTTCCCTAGATACTGTTATTGGAGAGTGATTCCCTTGTTTGTGTGGATGCTTTCTTGGCTTTCGATCATTTTCTCTAAGCTATCTTCTACTTTGTGTTTGTCTTCTACATGTGTGGGTGCCTTTGAGTCTTGAGTCTTTTTCTTTTCCTTCATATGAATAGTTTAGTATGGTGCCATTATTGTGAATCTGTATCTGCTGGAGGAAGCTTCTTAGTTTGATTTCAAGGACTTTGCTTGTTCTTGACGAGCTATAGTTACAGCTGATATAATTAAAGAACTTTTTTTTGGCACTCTAATTGGTCATTGGCTCATTGCACATTGGATTTCATATATTTTACTGGTATTCTGATTTGTTGATATTTTTTTTCCTCCAAAATTTGTTATCTACTGCATTTGAGAACAGAGCTAGGTGATTAGTTTTGGCATATTGAATATTGGGGGTTCAAAGTTTCTTGTGAAATAAGGTATTTGAAGTAAATGCATGGATCGCGGGGACCAAATGGCATTATCCGGGTCTGCATCTTACTATATGCAGCAGAGAGGAATACCTGGTTCTGGAGTACAACCTGAGTTACATGTTTCGCCTAGTATTCGATCGCTGTCAAATCCCAACCTACCATTTCAATCCAGCATTGGTGGTGGTGGTACAATTGGATCCACCTTACCGTTAGAATCTTCAGCAATTTCATCGCATGGTGTCAATGTGGGCGCTCCGCCTGGGGCGCCACCTGGGGAACCTGTCAAAAGGAAAAGAGGAAGGCCAAGGAAATATGGGTCTGATGGAACTGTGTTGGCACTGACACCAACATCATCTAGTCATCCTGGAACCTTGACACAAGGCCAGAAACGGGGCAGAGGGCGCCCCCCTGGGACTGGGAAGAAACAGCGATTGGAATCCCTTGGTAAAATCTCTTTGCCAGTGTTAGTTTGTCTTGTGTTAAAGATTATTATGGTTTGAAGCTGAAAGGTTGGTGAGTTTGAACATTTTTAAAATCCTTGTCCAAGTGTTATTTGGATGTGAATTTTTATTTGTTAAATTTTTTCGAGTCATTATTTATTTATTATTTTTTATGTTGACATGCTAACATCAAAATGACCTGTTTGGACAATGGATTTTTATTAATTCCCCTTAATTCAAAGTGTTGGTTATCCCTAAGGTAGAAATGCATTTTTTGTTCTAAATTTTAGATGAGTGGATATTTAATTAGAATAAATTGGACAACTATGATTAAATCTTTATCTATATATACCATTATAGCTGCCTTAGGTGGTTTGATCATATGAGGAGAAGAGTTATAGAAGTCTCAGCAAGATGAGTGGGTCAAATGGGGGTTAGCCCACTGGCAGAGGTAGAGGGAGACCAAGAAAAGAATATAGACGAAACTGTTAAAAAGGACCTAGATTTTAATGGCTTGTTTGTAGACATGGTTTATGATAGAATGCAGTGGCATTGTTTGATTCATGTACTTGATCCCACCTAGTGGAAAAAAGCTTAATTGTTGTTGTTTGAATACCTTTACACATTTTTTTCTAGATGGGAAATAACCATTACCTAATTCAATGATTACTGCACTAGATTATAGTAATCAACTTATTTTAGAATGACATTTTTCAATAGTGACAAATTTTCTAAATCAGTATACAACACACACACGCGCGCGCACACACGCACACGCAGTATACTGAAACTCATATGGTAGAAATATATTAAGAAGTTGGGTATTAGGATTGTTTTGTGCCATCATTATCAAACTGTGCATGGAAAATGTACAATTGTAATAGGTTGAGCGTAGGATACAACACTGAAACTCATATGGTTGTAGACTTGTAATAAGCGAAGTTGCAAGGGTATGAGCAACTGGATTCTTAAAGACTGGATGCTTCATATCCCATATATAACCTGGAGTGAGTGAAAATTCCACCTTTTTTTAGTTTTAGGTGACATTTGTATTTATCATATGTAGCACCTAAGTTTGCTAAGTTCTCTTTTTGCACTATCTATTCTAGTGTACATCTAATAAGACCCAATTTAGATCTGTCTGTAGAGGTCGATTCTCCCTAAATGATTGATTTAAATATATATATTTATATTTGATATTTTTAGTGGTCACTTATTGGCAGGTGAAATGATGTCTGGTTCGGCAGGGATGGGATTCACTCCTCATGTCATCAACATTGCAAGTGGAGAAGTATGTCACCATTTTTTATTTATTTATTAAATTTCTTAATGAATTTGAATAAAAATTAAATGATAACCGCTAACCTATTGAACCCACTTATACTAAGTATTCTTGGTCAAATACTAATATTGTACAACTAGTGCAAGCCAAGCCCAATAACACTACTAACATAAGACTCCTAAAGCAATGAGAATCCTAATATTTTAGCATTTGTTAACAAATATTATTTATTAATTTCTCCAAGTATGTTTGTTCTCTCAATTACATGAAGTTTTAAGTCAAGTATCTATTGACTTATATTTTCAACCACAGTTTGGCATCTTTGGGCTGTGAAAGGAAGCACAATGTACAATTGGTCTCTTGAAATAATTATAAAACTAATAATATGAAATACCAAGCAGATGTCCATTTATACCATATTTATACCAATTGGTTTCATGAATGAGCTTCATGTGTAAATTACGTATGGAGCTCATCCATGAAATTTTAACCCTAGAACCAAACGCACCCTTAAAAGAAAAAGTTCTCTTAGTTAAAGCCAAAACCAAGCATTAAGACGGTATTGATGTCCATGGTAATAAGGAATAAAATAATGTGTGAAGGCATAAAATAGAAGTGCTTGGCCCTAAAATTCATTTAGGGGCATATAATTTGCTCCATTAACTTTTTTATGACATTAAGTATATTAAATCATGATCCTTTTTGGTTTGTGCCATGTGTTCTGACATTTATGTAACTATTGGAGAATTATTCTTTTGAACTTTTTTATTTCCCGTAGGACATTGCAACAAAAATTATGGCATTTTCTCAGCAAGGGCCTAGAGCTGTATTCATTTTGTCAGCCAATGGTGCTGTTTCTACTGTCACACTCCGTCAGCCTTCAACTTCAGGTGGCTCTGTCACATATGAGGTTTGCCACTTTCTTAATGCATGTTTGGTTTCATTAATTTTCTTTTTATTCTAAAGCTCTCAGTAAGATTTTGATTACAAGTTGTTAAGCTAATCCAAACTCTGTGTTATGTACTTGTACATTTTGATACACTTACAGGTTCATATGGAATTGTGATTACATGATACTCATAGCCACATTTATGCATACATAACATGTCCACGTAATCGAATGGCAGCCTGTTACGGAGATGCCGTGGTTGGTTGATTAAAAAATGCATTTGTTATGTTGGAAGAGTGCCTTAAAAATAGTATTAGTATGTTGAAGTTAGGACTAGTTAGTACCACTACGGCATATTTGGACTGTTTGTGGCTACTTTAAGCTGAATTTATATCTAAGCCTCTGAACTTGTGTTATAGCCCTTTCACAATTGTAGATTAACTGCATCTGAGTTGTAAAGTTCAATCGAAATTCGTTGGACAAATAATTCGTAAATAGATTCCTAAATATGCATATGCGTATATGTATCCATGCATATGGCCGTGTGGCACAAATATATTTTAGTCTTGTATTCTACTATAACAAGTGAGTCTTTTGCCATTGAGTCTTTTGACTTTTTTGAGTCACCGTGCTCCTTTTGATTGGTGATTACTTAAATCAGAGGAGAAGATGCTGACTGCAAATTTTGGCTTTCCTAGCTCTATTCTCATATTTTGAATGGGAAATATCTATAACAGTTAGCCTTCCTAGACAAAATTCCATGCTTAACCTTTGTAATATTGAGTGCCTTCCTTTTTGGTTTGTTTTTCCCCTTTCCTTTGGATTTATGTGTTATCATAAGGTTATTTATAAATTCATATATGCATATTAAAATATTGGCAAACTATTTGGCTTTCATAGGGGCGTTTTGAGATATTGTGCCTGTCAGGCTCTTACTTGCTTACTGGTAGTGGCGGCTCACGCAATCGAACTGGTGGTCTAAGTGTTTCCCTTGCTAGTCCTGATGGTCGTGTCATTGGTGGAGGAGTTGGAGGAGTGCTTATTGCATCAAGTCCTGTTCAGGTAACAACACTTTCAATGCTGCCATAATGTTGAATATTGCTCATTCCCACAATTTGAAATAATAAAATTCCAGCTAATTACTAAATTTGAAAGGTTTGTGATTTTAGATCCATTCCTATCTCTGTAGTTATGTTTTTGGGTGGCTAGACTGAATTAGTCATGACTATAGGTGATAGTTGGGAGCTTTATATGGGGTGGATCAAGGACAAAGAACAAGAAAAAGGAAAGCTCACAAGGGGCAGAAGTTGCTGTGGAGTCCGATCATCAGGCTGTTCACAATCCAGTTGCGCTGAATAGCATTTTGCCAAGTCAAAATCTTACCCCAACCTCATCTTTAAGTCCTTGGCCAGCATCGCGTCCGTTGGATATGCGTAATTCCCATGTTGACATCGATCTAATGCGTGGGTGACATTTATTTTATATACACTAGTAGTGTGTATATATTTCCAGATTCATGGTCACTTATCTAATTTTCTTGTAGTAGTAATGACAGAATGGGAAGTACCAACAACAGAGTAGAAGCCAGCTGACTTTTGCAGTTGATAAATCTAACTTATCCTCCCATGATTGACTTGGGGTTGTACTCATATTTTTGTAGCTTTGAGGGATTATAATTTGGAGATTTCATGTTCTGATTGGTAATGATGCAATTTATATCCCATTTGAAAAAAGAAAAATGACATCAGGCTAGATGTTTTATGTGGTTTAGGAGCATCAATTATGACATATAATCTCATGTTATTTTGCTCATAGAATTGTCTCTTGGAAGGCATGATGAGAAAGTGTTGTGTATCTGAATGTTTCTGGCCAGTGCTGTTGCAACTGATGCTCTATTGCCAATTATATTGTAGCTGTCTCTTTGATGCCAATTGTGAGTCCCAAAGTCCTACTTTGCACTCATCCAATGTGCATTCCATGATCACCCCCAACTCCCTTTGTCCAACAAACCATAAAAATTAGTGTCAATAAATTAAAAGGCAAAAAACAAAAATAAAAGGGTATTGATATTATCATGGTTTCCTTGTTGGTTTTTCTGCCAGTCGATAACATCATGCCACTTTTTCCAATTCTGATTTGTGGAATACTTAACCATTGGTCAACAGTTAGCATGTCACGGTTGTTACTGTAAAGAGTATGATTAATAATGCAAATTACTGTTCTAGTTACGTTTGTTATGATGAGTTAGTTAAGTTAATGTATCAATTAGTTGTAAGTTCACTCACCGTTGATTTGAATTGCTATATACAGCAATACAATCTATCAAGGTGAAAATCATGTCTTTCATTTCATCCTATAATTTAATCTCAAATTTTCTATTCTCTTTGAGCCTGTGGTACCTTCCTAAGGTCACTATAGAAGTGGTAATGACTAAAATATGTATAGAATAGGATAGCACTGACCACTAAAATAGCATGCAATTGTAATACCACTGTGATTTGGATTCAGTGATTGTGATTCCACAAGAAGCGGTAGCAAGTGAATTTAATATCCTTAAGATGCACGCATAATCATGTGCAGAAAGTTTTCTCAAATACTAGAGAGAGTAGACGTGTTTCACATAATGACCATCATGCTTTGCATCAAATCCCTTCAGTTGGTCCCTTCAGTTGGTTCACTCTGGTCAACAACATTGGCCACCCCCACTTGCCTCTGTCCCTTGTGGTGATGTTACAGTTGAACCATGCATATGGATAATGCCACAAAGGGGCCTGTCATTTGAACAGTGTATAGATAAAATAATTTTTGTCGGTACAGTATAACTAAATTAATTTTGGTCATGTGATCATAATTCATAGACATTATTCAAAGAAAAACTGCCAAAACAGACGCAAACAATAGTCCAAAGTTTGCTTCGTTTTGGCTTATATGGTTTCAACATTATTGGTCGGGCACTCTACTTTTTCTGGTAATTTGAGTGCTGAACTAATTAAAGACAAATATTTAAATTAGGATTGAACTCTGAATAATTTTGCCTTAGTACATGAAAATTCGTAATTTACCATAGATTGAATACACATATATAAGATACACAGAAGTTGATATTACATAATAAAAGTTTTTAGAAAACTTTTCGTAATCCATTAGAGGTTTTAAAATTGAATATTACATGGTATATGTTCAGCAAATCACTAGCAACAAGAAACACACACATGCACTTGCACAATATCAAGCATCTGACCATGTAATGTCAAGCCCACCCCATTGACCTTGGGGCACACCTAAGGCTTTCCACACAGCCTTGGAGGCATCAGCAATGTTGTTGGCACAAGGAGGTTAGTAATCATGGTCTTTATCACACCCCATTGTGGAGTCACACTTATCAACCACCATGGCCACCACAGTCCTGCCATGAGCACTTATGGTAAGGTTGTTGAGGCACCCGCTCTTGTGGTCGAACCATCCAGTGGAGAGTGCAACCACTGGAGTGTCATCTGAATGATATTGGTTGTCACATTCTGAAGGGCCACCTCCATCTCCACCCTTTTGAAAACTGTTAATTGTGAGATAGGCCTTTGTGTGAGTAGTCACTGGTGGTGAACAATCGTAAGTTGTGTATGTTTTGCCTTGTACACAACAATTAGAATCATTCTCTTGGTTGCACTGTCTTGGAGGTGGCTTCTTTCCTATGATTCTGCCACTTGGGCGGCACTTTTGAGCTTCAGAAAACACATAAATTGTTAAAAGGAGAGTAACCAATAAAAGAAAGGATGCCTTTGAGAAAAAGCTCTTCATTTTGACTACGCAACTCTTTGTTACTCCTTTTTGGTTGTTCCATTTGTGTGTGCTTATGCATGGATGGGGGTTTTAATGAGTATTTATAGAAGTTTTTCACATCAAGTAAATTATTTTGCTATGACATAACCAGCATATCCACCACAGCATTCAAGATTGTTTCTAGGGTCAAAGAACAAGTTCTATAAACTACTTTTGTTTGGACAATGACAACTACAACATCTAGTAGTTGGTTTCCTAATGTGTTTAAATTGATGAGGAAAGTTCTGACCAAAATCTTTTTATTAAAAAAAATTGATAAGGAAAGTGAATAATTGATTGATTGAGTTTAATTCTGATCCACTTGAAGATTCCAGAAATTATGCATTGTTACATTCATAACAGAGCTTGAATTAAGGATAACTCAAAAAGTCATTCTTTTAATAATGTGTCTACACACAACTAAATCTTAGTTTACAAAATTTATCCTAATATAATTAAACTCACTGAATTTTATATTATAAAGTTTTATCAGAAATTGTTATCTGCAGTCTACAGATTACACAAATCTTTATTGATTTGCCTTTGTAAACTAATAAATTCATATGAAGTATCAACTTCATTGGTTGAGGCTTTGGTACAATGATAAATGCTGCCTTAGCAAACCCACATATTAGGAGAGTCTATCTCCATCCCCAGCCCCCTTCCCTTAGACCTAACAAAAGAAAAGGAGTAAAACATCAAATTAGTTCTTGAAAGAGTTATAACATCAATATAATACTCAAAAGAGTTGTGATATTAATTTGATTTTCAAAAGATTAAAATTTATTTTAAGTTAGTTTAAAAGATTAAAGGTTAAGACTAAGTTGAAATGAATTTTAATTGTTTGAGTACCAAATTAATGCTACAAATTTTTTGAGAATTAATTTGATATCCCACAACTCTTTCAAGAATAAATTAAATTAATATCACAAATTTTTCAATGATCAAATTAATGTCTCACAATTTTTTTGAGAACCAATTTTGGGTTTTACTCTAAAGTATCAACATTAGAGACAACGTTATGCTATGCAAAGTTTATGTTGGATTTGAACACAAATTAGTACTAGTTATAACTATAAATTAACTAGTAAGAAACTTATCTTAAGTTAGTCTAAAAGTCATTAATTAATGAATAATACTCTCGACTACGGTCATTGATTCATTTAAAAATGAATTTAGATATCGAGTTTTATCCGTATTTCTATCCCCTCACCCCTAGAAAATAAATAAATAAATAAAGTATCAACATTAGAGACAACGTTATGCTATGCAAAGTTAATGTTGGATTTGGACACAAATTAGTACTAGTCATAATTATAAATATATTAACTGGTAAGAAACTCATCTTAAGTTAGTTTAAAAGTCATCAATTAATGAATGATACCCTCAACTATGGTCATTGATTCATTTAAAAATGAATTTAATTTTAAACTATTTAACTATATATATATATAGTTAGTTGGTTAGTTAGTTGACATTGTAAAAAACTTACATTAAAAATATATCAAAATTAATAATTTTAAAAATGGCCGAGGAACTTGATAAAAGAAGAATGATTAAAAGACACAGTAAGAGCAAAGTCGGTGTCTCCAAGTGGAAAACAAATAACAAATTCAAAGTTATACCTGCTTTTATATGTATTCTCTTCTAGACAGATTCTGCCTGCCGTATCTGTAACTTTAGTGACTCTTTGTTGCCAACGATATTTCATGGACAGTATATTATAGAGCTACTGGCCTTTTGTCTCCTTTGTTATTCATCAGTGATCACCAAAATGTTATTTTCTAAGTCTTCGATAAGTTTCCACAAATTAACTTAAAGGGAATCAAATAAATAAACTTTCTTTTTAATTTTTACGGGGAAAAGAGATGTTGAGCTTTATTATTGAGGACTTAACAAGTCCAAAACTGCAAGATTACAAACAGTTTTTGGAGCACCTTCTCAAATAAATAAACTTAAATATATGGTCAATCGGTCATTTCCATTTAGCAATGCTAGGAAGCTTATTTCATAAACAAAAATTCCGTTGGAGGCTATGATACTCCGTCATTTTTATCTCCATTTATTTATGTTGCAAATGTGAATGACACACTCCATATGGAACCAATTTAACTAAGACTAAAAGGATTAAGAATTGAATAATTGAACCGAATCTAAATTTTTCAGAGACTTCACTCCACATTGTAAATACCATATTTTGTTCAAATTATTTTGCAAAAAATAAAAAAATAAAAACCAATCTTTTAGTCCAAATTTAAGTAACATCTTACTCCAACAAATAAAAACATAAATAAAAATAAAAAACGAAAATTAACTAAAAAAAGAAAAAAATCAACTTAATTCCGTAATATTAATATGTATCTTTCAATGTGTCAATTAGCATTTTCAATTAAATCAATCAAGTCATTTTGTTTTCAATTAGATCAATGACAATAAATTATGTTTGATCCCTAAATACGTATGCATAGATCATCAACAACAATCGAAAAAGAGGGAGGAGCAAAAAATACCCATCAACAAATCGGAAAGGTTTAGAAAACTACCATATACTCAGGTTCAGTCAGAACATCATGGCATTGGTTGTCCTTGCGGTGGTTTCTTAATCACTTGGAGAGCAAGTTCGGCCTTAAACACCTGCGTGCCACTATGGTCATCCTTTGGTCAAATTTTTGTTCCATCATTGGTAAATTTCCGTCACTCAACTTTTATCTCATTTTTTAGACTAGCGTTGGTGTTATTTTTTATTTTATCAAATATGATCCATCATTTATTTTGTTTCCTATCCAAAACCAAAATAGAATGTACACAGTAATTACCTTAAGCTAGCAATTAGGTCTTTGTATTTTATTTTATTTTTCCCCTCCTATTCTCGTGTGAGATCATTTAAATTTTTGGGTTTGCTAATCTCCTTTTTTTTGGCATGATGCTAACCTTTTTTTTTTTTTTTCTGTTTTGCTCGTCGTGGTTTTTGTGTATCTTAGGCTTTCTTTCTTTTAAGCAGTTTTTTTTGCTATAAATACAAGAAAAAAAAATGAAAAATAAAGAAACACAAAAAAAAAAAGAGTCATGAGTTGTTTGATGTATGAATTGTCTCATTATTCACGCTTTTGATCTTGAATCTTTTGATGATCCTTAACAATTAAAAAATTTATTGTTGAAATAAAAATAAAATCTTTTCATAAAATTTTCTTTTAATCCACGCAATGAGCTTACGTCATTGATGTATGATTTGTCCATCCTCAAGGGTCGTAAGAATTATAAGGGTTCATTGTGTAATTTATACTATCCTTAATTTTGCGGAAAAGTGGATTTTATTTATTTATTTATTTATTTTAAAAAAAATCTTTTCATAAATAAAATCAATTCAATGTACAATTGTTTTCTACAAAAATTACGTGACTTTGAGTTCCTTATTGCACCAGATAATACGTAGGAGTGCAACTCAAGTCAAAATTATTTTTTTTAAATTTTGCTTTTATTTTGTAAATATCATATTAATTTTGCATTTATATTAACTTGTTTTAGTTGAGATTCATATATTTACTTTTTCTTTTTTGCTAGTAGAGTAGTCAGTGAATTTTTTCATTTAATATATATTTATTTTTATACTAAATCTTTTTATAACATTTATATCGCTACTGACTAAATATACTAGTTTCTTTTAATTGATTATATAACATATAAATATATTTTAAATTACTGCATGTTATGTGCTTAACTTTAAAAATAATATTAAGGCTCGAACATAAAATAGTTTGTGCATGGCTATTTTTTAATGTGCAAACAAAAGAACTCATCATCCTTTAACAGGACCATCCGATTGAAGAGAAACAAATATAATTTTTCTCATAAAAGAACTTATCATAATCGGTTATAAGTTCAGTTACATCAAAAGTCGTTATGTATCTTTGACTCTCTGATAGGACCTTCTCAGTCTCGCATTTCACAGCCATTAACATACTTTTATTTTATTTTATTTTATTTTATTTTTTAGCTGTTTCCTCAGCCAATTGAATACAGAAGCAGGTCCTGATCTTTTGATGCCATAATTGGCACTCTGTAAATACACACAGCAGCACAAAAGCCATTTTTACCATTTGAGTAATGTTATTTTGACATAACTCACTTCATATTCCGATCCGATATATCACGTATCTACTATTGGATGGGTATGTAGCTCTCAACTTGGATCGGGTCCCATACTCATACAATGGTGGATAGTATGTCGATTCGAAGTACAAGGTAGACTATATCAAAATAATATTTCTCTTATTCTTTTTATTGTTTTCTAAAGAAAGCCACTGGCTCTCTTAACAATCAACTGTAGGCTGCGATGGTACTTGGTGTGTGTGTGTGTGTGTGTGTGTGTGTGTGTGTGTGTCTTAGGCATGATTGCTAAATGAGGGAAATTTAGGATTGCTGAACTCTATGTACATAAACTATGATTGAGCTCCGTGAACAAAAGTTTAAGAATAATAAAGTTCATAGTTTACAATTGTATGGTCACAACATATACATGATACATGTAGGGTGTATGGATAATAAACTAAAGTTCACATAATCACTTAACCATACCACATAAAAACACAAGCATGGACTTCCACTTCTACAACATCAAGCATCAGGCCATGTAATGTCCAGCCCATCCCATTGATCATCGGGCAACCTAAAGCTTTCCACACAGCATTATAGGCATCAACAATGTTGTTGGCACAAGGAGGCTGGTAATCATGTTCGTCGCCACATCCCATTGTAGAGTCGCGCTCATCAACCACCATGGCCACCACACTTCTTCCATTAGCACTTATGTTAATGTTGTTGAGGCACCTGCTCTTGTGGTTGAACCATCCAGTGGAGAGTGTAACAACTGGAGTGTCATCTGAATGTTACTGGTTGTCACATTCTGAAGGGCCACCTCCATCTCCACCCTTTTGGAAACTATGGAGTGTGAGGTAGGCCTTTGTGTGTGTAGTCATTGGTGGTGGACATTCATAAGTTGTGTATGCTTTGCCTTGTACATAACAATCAGAATCATTCTCTTGGTTGCATTGTCTTGGAGGGGCCTTCTTTCCTATGATTCTGCCACTTGCATGACACTTTTGAGCTTCAGAAAACACACAGCTTGTTAAAATGAGAGTAACCAATAAAAGACAGGAAGCCTTTGCGAAAAAGCCCTTCATTTTGACTATGCAACTCTTTGTTACTCCTTTTTGGTTGTTCTATTTGTGTATGCTTACGCATGGATGGGGATTTTAACGAGTATTTATAAAAGTTTTTCACATCAAGTAAATTATTTTGCTATGACATAACCAGCATATCCATCACGGCACTTAAGATTGTTTTGGGGGTCAAAGAACAAGTTCTATAAACTACATTTGTTTGGACAATGACAACTACAACATCTGGTTTCCTAAGGTGTTTAAAATGATGAGGAAACTTCTAAACAAAATTAAAAAAAAAAAAATATTGATAAGGAAAGTGGATAATTGATTGAATGAGGTTAATTTTGATCCACTTGAAAATTTCATAAATAATGCATTGTTACATTCATAAAAGAGGTTGAATTTTAAGGATTAGTCAAAAAATTCAAATTCTTTTAATGTGTTTGCACACAACTAAATCTTAGTATAAAAAATTTATCCCTAATCATAATCAAACTCAATTTTATATTGTACAGTTTTATCAGAAATTATTATCCGTAGTTTACAAAGTAAGCAGATCTTTGTTGATTTGTCTATGGGACTAGTAAATTGATATGAATTATCACCATCAGTGGTTGAGGCTTTTGTACAATGGTAAATATTGCCTTAGTAAAATCACACGTCAAGAGGTTCTATCCCAATCCCAAGTAGGGCTGTTAAACGAACTAGCTCAGCCCATTTAAATCCGGTCCGTTTAGGCCCGCAAAATAAACAATTTAAAAGAGTTGGCCTGTTTAGCTCATGCAGATCAAAATTTTTCAGCTCGACCCATTTAAGATACGTCCGCGGTTTTAAACAGGTTGGCCCGTTTTATTTTTATTTTTTGCTTTTCATGTTTTAAAAATTAATTTTTTAATAAAAAGTAATTATTTAAAAAAAAATTTTCATTTAAAAAAAGATAAAAATTCTTATTTTTTATTAAAAAAGTAAAAATATCTTAAATTTAATTAGTAAATTATATTTTTATATTCTAAATTTATACAATTTTACTTAAGAAAAATGCGGATAAATGAGCCGGCTGGATTACCTCTGTGGGCTGGGCTATTTAATCATGGGTTGAAAATGGATTAATTTAAATAGGTCATTATTTTTTAAGTCCAGTCCATATAAAATCTTAAATTGGTTTTCAATAAAAGTTGTGACATCAATTTGGTTTTCAAAAGAGTTGCGATATCAATTTAGTAAGATTAAAATTCATTCCAAGATCTAAAAGATTTAAAAAAGTTTAGATTAAGTTGAAATGAATTTTAATTATTTGAGTATCAAATTGATGTCACAGATCTTTTGAAGATTAATTTGATGTCGCACAACTCTTTTGAGAACAAATTAATGTTACAAATCTTTTGAAAACTAAATTGATATCCCATAACTCTTTTATGAGAACCAATTTGTGGTTTTACTTTAAAGTATCAACATCAACGACAATGTTATGCTATGCAAAGTTTATGTTATATTTGAACACAAATTAGTACTAATTATAATTATAAATTAACTGGTAAGAAACTTATCTCAAGTTAGTTTAAAAGTCGTCATTTAATGAGTAATACCCTCAACTACGGCTATTGATTCATTTAAAGATGAATTTAGATGTCAAGAGTTTTATCCCCATTTCCAAACCCCCACCGCTAGACAAAAAATAGATAAATAAATAAATAAAATATCAAAATCAAAGACAACATTAAGCTATGCAAAGTTTATGTTGGATTTAAACACAAATTAGTAATAGTCATAATTAGAAATTAACTGGTAATATCTTAAGTTGGTTTAAAAGTCATCAATTAATGAATAATACCCTCGACTACAATCATTGATTTATTTAAAAATAAATTCAATTTTGATACATCTAAAATTTCTTTTATAGACATTTTATTATATTATTGTTATATTATTAAAAATATTTGATTTTTATCTCAACTATTTTAAAAGTTATATAAATGATAAAATATATATGTATTTTGTATGATATGATATAGTTAGCTGACATTTTAAAAAACTTACAATTGAGAATATATCAAAATTAATAATTTTTAAAATGGCCTAAAAACCTGATAAAAGAAGAATGATTAAAAGACACAGCAAGAGCAAAGTTCGGGTCTCCAACTGAAAAACAAATAAAAAATTCAAAATTATACGTACATTTATATCTATTCTTTTCTAGGCAGATTCTGCCTGCCGTATCTGTAACTATGTGACTCTTTGTTGCCTACGATATTTCATGCACAATATAATCAGTGATCACCAAAATGTTATTTTCTAAGTCTTGCATAAGTTTCCACATATTAACTTAGAGGGAATCAAATAAATAAGCTTAGATATATGGTTAATCGGTCATCTCCATTTAGCAGTGCTAGGAAGCTTATTTCCTAAACAAAAATTCCGTTGGAGGCTATGATACTCCGTCATTTTATCTCCATTTATTGATGTTGCAAATGTGAATAACACACTCCACACACAACCATTTTAATTAAGACTGAAAGCAATAAGAATTGAATCATTGAACCAACTCTAAATTTTGTATATTCTATGTGGGTAAGAGAAATTTTATTGTGTCCTATCATTGTACTTTGTACTCTGTTTAGAGTTGTATACATATATAATAATTCGTCCTTGTTAATAAAGTAGTATACTACTAGTAACATTTTCATAGATACGATTGTTATTAACTTGTTTTATCTGACATTCATATATTTAATTTTTCCTTTTTGCTAGTAGAGTAGTGAGTGAACTTTTTTTTTATTTAATATATATTTAGTTTTATATTAAATCCTTTTATATAATTTATACGTTGACTGTCTAAATATACTAGTCACCTTTAATTGATTATATAACATATAAATATTTTTCAAATTATTGCACGTTATCTTCAAAAATAATATTAAGGCCCAAACATCAAATAGTTTGTGCTCATTTTAAATATGCAAACAAAAGAACTTATCATCCTTCACCAGGACATTCTATTAAAGAGAAACAAATATAATTTTTCTTATATATCATAATCGGTTATAAGTTCAGTTACATCAAAAGTCATTATGTATCTTTCACTTTCTAATTGGACCTTCTCGTTGTCGCATTTCACAGCCTTTAACATATTTTTTAAGCTGTTTCCTCAACCAATCGAATACAGAAGTACGTCCTGAACTTTTTTATGCTGTACTTGTGTACTCTGTAAAGAATCACAGCAGCATAAAACCCGCAATTATCTTTTTACTGTTTTATAAATAAAGCCACTGGTTCTCTTAACGATCAACTGTAGATATATATGTCTCTTAGTCTCTTAGGCATGATTGCTAAAAAAGGGAAATTTTGGATTGCTGAACTATAGCTACGTAAACTATGATTTAGCTCCATGAATTAAAGTTTAAGAATAATAAAAGCTTATAATATTCATTAGTATGGTCACAACATATATATGATACATGTAGGATGTAAGGATGATAAATTAAAGTTCACATAATCACTTAACTACATCACATAGAGCACAAATATACATGCACTGGGGCACACCCGTACAACATTAAGCATCTGACCATGTAATGTCCATCCCATCCCATTGATCATGGGGCACACCTAAGGCTTTCCACACAGCCTTGGAGGCATCAACAATGTTGTTGGCACAAGGAGGTTGGTAATCATGTTCGTCATCACATCCCATTGTAGAGTCACACTCATCAACCACCATAGCCACCACACTTCTTCCATTAGCACTTATGGTAATGTTGTTGAGGCACCTGCTCTTGTGGTTGAACCATCCAGTGGAGAGTGCAACCAGTGGAGTGTCATCAGAATGGTACTGGTTGTCGCATTCTGAAGGGCCACCTCCATCTTTACCCTTTTCGAAGCTATTAAGAGTGAGATAGGCCTTTGTGCGTGTAGTCACTGGTGGTGAACATTTATAAGTTGTGTACGTTTTTCCTTGTACACAGCACTCAGAATCATCATCTCGATTGCACTGTCCCGGAGGGGGCTTCTTGCCTATGATTCTGCCACTTGGACGACACTTTTGAGCTTCAGAGTACAAGCAATTTGTGATGACCAGAAAAATCAGGAAAATAAAGGATGCTTTTGTGCAAAAACTCCTCATTTTTTTTTCTATGCACCTCTATGTTTCTCTTCTTTTGTTGTTTTTCTTCTGAGGTCTGAGTACTTGATGCATGGATTGGAATTTCAATTGGTATATATAAAGGGTTAGAAGTTAATTTCTACATCAAGTAATTCATTTGGTTATTAATTATTACGTGACAAGCATATCCTCCTTAATTAGCACTATAGGATTGTTTTTGAGGTCAAAGAACAAGTTAGCCAATATTGGCAACTACGGCATCGAGTAATTGGAATTTTTTTTTTTGGAGACTTTTGATCTGTTGAGGAAAGTGTTTAATTTATTAAATTTCATGCCGTGGGGTTTCAATAGAAATTGATAACTACTGCACACAGAATAGTTAGTTCTTTATTCTATCATTTGAGAGGGGAACTATCAACACCAGTGGCAGTTTCCTGCAGCATAAGGAAGCGAAATTCCATTCTCAATCATGTAAACTTTATGTTGGATTTTGAACACAAAACTAGTACCTGTTTTAATTATATATTGACTGATAAAGATATGACAAGGGAATTTAGTTTGATGGTGATTGCCATGGTCTCGGATTCATTAAGAAGTGGCCTAAAATGCTTGAGAAAACAATGATGAATACAGGACCTAGTAAGTACAAAGTTGCAGTCTCTATCAGAAAAATGAAAAACAAGGGACAAATTAACAGTTATCCTGTATATTTAGGTTCCTCCTCTTTACAGACTCTGTCTGCCGTATTCTGCAACTTCAGTATCTCCGTGCTGCCTAAGATGTTTATACATAGGGTTGAAGAGTTACTAGTCTTTTGGCTCTTTGTGATCACCAAATGTTATTTTCTAAGCCTATGATGGTTGTTCCAATCTAGGGTCATGGTAGGCCTATGGTTAAGCGAGCCCTTACACAAAACTTATAGATAACTCATCAACAAATTATGATGAATAGTATCTAACTCAAGTCATGCATTAATCATGGACATAGAGAGATCAGATGAGTCAACTTTTTTGTAAACCTTGGATAAACTAATATTAGCTTATAAGAAGGGATGCGAATAAAGGATCTTATTGTCGTTTCCATTTAGCAGTGCTTGACTGTTTATTGCATAAACAAGCAAAATTCCATTATTCTTGGATGTGCATTGTGATACTCCTTTAATTTTAATCTCAATCTTTTATTTACAGTTGCATATGAGGCTTAAGGACTAACTTTACAGTTCACACAGAACCATTTTACCTCACATTTTTATTTAACTAAAGCCGAACCAATAAGAATTAAACAAACTGTCTAAACCCTAAAATTTGATTTCTTTTGTAGAAACATGTGCTTGAATAATTTTATATGTTTAGCAGTAAATTTGAGCATGCTTCTAGTGGCAGTTTAGATACTAGCCCGTCTCCAGACTCAGGAGATACATTCGGGGGTAGCTTTCAAATATCCTTCCGGTCTTCATTGATAAGTGATGAAGGGAGAGACTAATCCCATGAAATTAAAATTTTATCAGCAAAAAATTTGGACAATCCAAATTTTTAATATAAAAAATAATGAAGTATGTACATAGATACACTTTTAAATTTGAGAGATATCATAATCGATCATTAATTAATTAATTAATCAAACGAGTTCCATAACTCTTTTTTTGTCCATTCCATTAATTCATGTGTAGGACAACTGCTGGTGAGGGATTTATATAGTTTATAAGATATCTTAGGTTCAAATTTGTATTTCATTGATAGTAAATTAAAAGAAAATGAGAAGTTTGAATAACTTAAAGGAGTTCATAATCAAGTCTGGATCGCCGTACTATAATTTTAGAAAATATGTATATAAAAACTAAGTGACTAAACTTATTTTCCCAACAACATGTTGTCATTTATTTCAAAATTTTATATGCAATTTAATATTTTTGCATAATCTTTGTCTTAGTTAAGTGGTAGTAGTTATCGTTATTTCTATAAAAAAGATGATTCTCACTTGTAGTATGCGCATGCTTCCATTGAAGTGACACGGCACCTTCAATATATGTAAATTGTTCTCATCTGTTACATGACACAGACATTGACAAGTTTTTACCTGTTTTCCCCAACAAATTGAAGTCAGATGCAGATCCTCACTCTGGATGCTGTGATAAGAAAACACTGCGGCATAAAACCCACCGCTTTTTTTTTTTTTTGAAAAAAAAAAATTAAAATCCTCTAGTTCCTTAACGATACTAGACGTGTCATTAAATCTATGGCGATCAAATATATTATGCTTCAAAAGAATTATCAAAACCTTCACTTATTTTAGTGAAACTCTAGATAAATCAAGATTGTAACGTTAGTATTATTTTTACTTGGTCATAACATTCCAGCAATCTAGATCAAAGATCATCAATCTTAATTGTACCATTATATATATATATCTGCATCGAAATTCTATTCAACTTCAACAGTACTTAGGCATGAGCACTTAGGGAAAAAATTTGGAATGTTAACTGAAAGCAAATATTTAAACTAGGATTGAGGTGTATGAACAAAAGCATTAGTATATGAAAGTTCATATATTGTAATAAAATTATCTTGGCATGATACACATAGGTAGGATGATAAATAAAAGTTCACCAAATCATTTGACTACAACATAGAAACACACATATGCACTGATTGAACACCTACAATACTTCTACAATGTCAAGAATCTGACCATGTAATTTCAAGCTCACCCCATTGATCTTGGGGCACACCTAAGGCTTCCCACACAGCCTTGGAAGCATCAACAATGTTGTTGGGACAAGGAGGTTGGTAATCATGGACTTCATCACATCCCATGGTGGAGTCACACTCGTCAACAACCGTGGCCACCACACTTCTTCCATTAGCATTGATGGTAATGTTGTTGAGGCATCTGCTCTTGTGGTTGAACCATCCAGTGGAGAGTGCAACTACTGGAGTGTCGTCAGAATGGTATTGGTTGTCACATTCTGAAGGGCCACCTCCATCTCCACCCTTTTGGAAACTATTGAGTGTGAGATAGGCCTTTGTGTGTGTAGTCATCGGTGGTGAACATTCATAAGTTGTGTATGCTTTGCCTTGTACACAACACTCAGAATCATTCTCTTGGTTGCACTGCCCTGGAGGGGGCTTCTTTCCTATGAGTGTGCCACTTGGGCGGCAATTTTGAGCCTCAGAATACAAACAACTTGGAAAAATAAGAGCAAGCAATAAAAGGAAAGAAACTTTGGAGCAAAAACTCTTCATTCTGTCTGTGCAGCTCTATGTTTCTTCTCTATTATTCTTGTGAATACTTATGCATTGGTGGAGACTATAATGGTGGTCTCCTCTCTCGTGCGCCAATAAATCATTTGGAATAAGAAATTCACCTACATAATTGGAGAATGAGGTGAATGTACATAACTCACCACAAAAGTATTGGGTGGCCCAATTCTCTAATTTTGTACATGAGTCATGGCGAGTCAATAGATACACACAATTTTAAATTGTGATTGCAGTCATGGTTGCAATTGCTACTACGATGCAGAAAATTGTGAAAAAATATAGTTGATATAGCCACAATTGTTGCTGCGATGCAATTGTGAAAGGCATCAAAATAACAATATTGTGGCCACAATTGCGGTTACAAACTGTAATTTAAAACAATAGATAGCATAATCAAATAACATTTTACAGCAACAAGCATGTCCACTGTTCACCATAGAAATAAAAGTTTGTTTTTGGGTCAAGTCAAGGCAATGAGTTCTGCATTGCCGTGTTTAGGTGCAAATGACAACTACAGCACCTAGTAGTTGATTTCTTAAAGTCTTCAATGCTTTAAATGTTTGAGAAAAAGTGGATAAATTATAATTGAACGAATAAAAGGCTGCCGTGTTTGAATGGAAATTGCAACCATAAAGCTTAGTAGAGGTTAGGAAATGGTTACTTTCAATTAATGAATATATAATGTTATATCAAAACTAATGTCCAAGACTCTCAAGTCCTTCAACGCTGAGAACTCAAAGTTCAATTTCAAGCATGCATACTGTGTTGGATTTAATTTGAACACAAAATTGTACTTATTATAATACTTCATCCGTTCTTTTTTATGTGTTATTTTAGAAGATTTGTTTTGTCCATTTTATTTGTTATTTTAGCAAATCAATGAAGCATTAATCATTATATTTATAAAAAAAAAAACTCTTTATCCTTAATAAGTGAGAGGAAGAACTAAGAAAAGTGATAATAATATTTTGGGCATTCCAAAAAAATTTATTATAATTGACATTATTTAATATTTTTTTTAAATTCTTGTACAATAACCTTAAAAGACATAAAAAGACCTGATACAGTAATTAAAAAGTCAAACTTATGCAGCTAGCTACATGATAGCTCCATACTAAGAAAATAACAAAATGCGTTTCAGCCCAACCAATTTTATTTTAATTGATTAGTGCCTAATTAATCCAATATGCCATCCTGTACAGTGTACTAGACATATTTTGAAATAGAAGAAATTTTGAAATGCTTCAAGTGCATATTTACAAACTACATTTGTATTTTATTTGTTTTCTCGTGGAGACAACAATTTTGCTTTCATTATGTCTTGTTATCATTCTTGATTTTTCAGGCCTAAGTAATTTTATGCACGAATTAGGGACCACTAGGGGCAAGAGTGTGATTCATATCGTTATAAAACTACTTGGCAGTATCCAAGTTCAAGAATATCTATGCAGCAAAATTGCCACAAATGGTATAATAATATCAAAATAAGACAGAAAGGAGAAATATGATCTCATTCCAAGCATAAACAAGTTCTAGTTTATAAATATATATATATATATCTATATATATATATATATATATATATATCTATATATATATATATATCAGTATTATTAGAACAAAATTTATATTGTCATAACAATTTCAAATTTTTATCCATTCGATATATATTAAATACTTGTTAATTAGTATCCATTTGATGTATTTGCAATTCGAGTTCTCAAAGTTGACAACTAGCTCATAACCTTTTGTATGCCGTTACGTAGCTACTTCCTATTGAAAGCTGGTTGTAGGAAACTAATTAAATTAATTATTCCCTTGCTTCAACAGTTTAAATTTTCAAAGCATTAACAAGATGCTGTAGCTGTCATTTTGGCTAAACACGGTAGGTTTCAACACATTGTTGACCCAAATATTTGTATTATTATGGCGGATATGCTAGTTATCATTGAAAGCCAAATCATTTACTTCATTAGAAGGCATCTATATATGCCCATTAAAATCTCCAATTATGCATCAAGCACTCATAAGAGCAAGAATAGAGGAGAAACAAAAGAGCTACATAGACAGAATGAAGAGTTTTTGCTCCGAAGCTTCTTGTCTTTTCTTGGTTATTCTCATTTTAACAACTTGTGTGTTTTCTTCAGCTCAAAAGTGTCGTCCAAGTGGCAGAATCATAGGCAAGGAGCCCCCTCCGGGACAGTGCAACCGAGATGATGATTCTGACTGATGTATACCAGGAAAAGCGTACACACAACTTATAAATGTTCACCACCAGTGACTACACACACAAAGGGCTATCTCAGTCTTAATAGTTTCGAAAAGGGTAAAGATGGAGGTGGCCCTTCAGAATGTGACAACCAGTACCATTCTAATGATGCTACAGTGGTCGCACTCTCCACCGGATGGTTCAACCACAAGAGCAGGTGCTTCAACAACATTACTATCAGTGCTAATGGAAGGAGTGAGGTGGCCATGGTGGTTGATGAGTGTGACTCTACAATGGGATGTGATGACGAACATGATTACCAACCTGGCGACCTCCTTGTGCCAACAACATTGTTGATGCCTCCAAGGCTGTGTGGGAAGCCTTAGGTGTGCCCCATGGTCAACGGGGTGGGATGGAAATTACATGGTCTGATGCTTGATGTTGTAGAGGTGGTAGGAGCATGCATGTTTGTGTTTCTATGTTGTAAAAGTGATTGTGCGGTGTTTTATCTATAAACCTACGTGTAACATAAATATGTTGTGATGAGATCTATTGTAAAATACGAACTTTCTTACATATTGCTTTTGTTCATAGAGCTCAATATCCTAATATAATATTTAATTACCTTTAGTTCAACACTCCAAATTTTCCCTTATGAGTTATAGTGATCAGCCCTAGAGACAATAGACTACTACAGCATCTTGTGGTTGATCCTTATGGGCTCTAGGACTACTATTCTTTTCTCGTGATCCGAATGAAAATGACCTATAACCTGGATAAACATGAGAGATAACAAGACATAATAAAAGCAAAGTTTCAGTCTCGACGAGAAATCAATTAAAATATTCAACAGACTTGGTGAAAATACCATTTGGCCTACAAAGATTTTGCCCGTCGCATTTGCAACCTCAGTATGCTAATGATGCTTTATTTTTTGAGATATGGAGAAAGATACAAATTCTTATGTAATGATAGATAGAAAAATAATATGTTGATATTGTTGGATCTATAGTAAAAGTTATTATAATGATGATGCAAAATGTGTGATAAAAGTTATTTGCACTTGATTTTGGAAAGGTTCTGTTTCATCTGTGGAGGAACTAAACACTCCAATAGCAGGAAGTGAAAAATCCTAAAGCAAAATCCACTATAAAAGTAACATATATAGCTATTGCTGAGCTTGAGACTCAAAAGCATAAAAATCAAAGAGTTGACTCAAGGATACAGTGTTTACAATGGCTATATCAGCAAAAGTTGGCAATATGAAAGGCATCTTTTGTATTCTCCTAGGTTTTATTGCACTAAAATGGAAATATAAAAGGAAGAAGTCGAAAGAAAACATAACAAACGGAGAAAAGGACAAATTGACCGAGATCATCCAAAAGAAAAAGTCATGGCACATGGATCAATATATAGGAACGTGAAAAGACAATTCCATGGACTTTTGAAAAGCTCCCCAATTCAAATCACTTGGGTAGAGTCCAAGTCTCTACATGGGCTAAAGTTTCTATAAATACTTGTTTCCTAAACTTAGTTTAGGGTCTTTGTGACATTAGTCTTAGTGACAAAAGTTTATTAGGACTAGATTGAACCGAACTAGAGCAGATTGGACTGAATCAAACTGGACTAAATCGAAACAAATCGAATCAGATTGGATCAGACCGAACCGAACTAGAGCAAATCGAACTGAACCAAACTGAATCAAACCGAATTAAACCGGACCAAACTAAATCAAATTGGACTAAAAGAGTCAAACCAGATCAGACCAAATCAAACCAAACTAGACAGGATTGGATCAAACTGAACCGGATCAGACCAAACTGAATTAGATCAAATGTTATCAAATCGGATTGAACCAAATCAGACTAAATCAAACCATATTAGACCCAAAAAAAAAACTTGGGATAATTTTTTTTACATTCTTATCATGTGATTTTTAAACCAAATTTCATACTCTAATTAAAGAATTGAAGTATAAATTGTGACATTGACACTTCATTTATCTCCTATCTTATAGTATTGCCACATCATCCTATTACAAGTTGTTACTTAACCATATCAATTTTCAGTTCCTATTACTTAATTATGACAAAATATCCTAAGCTATCAATATTAACATAATTAATTATATATATTTTAAGCTAATTATATACCATTAATTCTTTACTCAAAATTATTCAAAGTTAACATTTTCAAAATTCTAATTTCTAATGATTCTTCAATTAAAAAAAAATGCAATCAAATATTTATCTTTTAAATATTCAAAACAATGTTTTAGATAAATATTAACCTCTCACCAATAGTTAATTAATTGACAAACATTTTCCTTTCAACCTTAATTATTATCCTTTTAATGGTCTCACAACCAAATATGAAAAACAAAATAAGTCTATAGAAGAATATCATAAATAAGTAAAGCACAAGTTGTAGCGTTAACACTTCATTTATGTCCTATATCATAATGTTGCCATGTAATTTTATTATGCAAATTATCATTCAATTGTGCCAACCTTTAGCGTCCTACTACTTAATTATGGCAATATGCACTAAGCCACGAATATTAACATAATTAATTATATATACTTTAAATTAATTATGTACTATTAACTCTTTACTCAACATTATTAAAAGTTAATATTGTCCAAATTTTAATTTTTAATGATTCTTCAATTAAAAAGGCTACAATTAAATATTTATTTTAAATATTAAAAAATAATTTTATAAGAATATCAACCTCTAATCAATCGTTAATCAACTGTTTAACATTTTTTTAACCTTATTATTCTTTTAATGGTCTCATTATCAAACAAGACAAAAATAAATTTATAGAACATCACGAATTAATAAAATTACAACGGTAAATAAATAAACAAAATATCACATTAATTAATTCTAACATATCATAAATATTATAAAATCTTTATCATTACACACTTATATTTCAAATAAAGATAAACAATCACAATTTAAAAGAACTACACTATTATAAAAACTTTTGTTCTAAACAACATCTTTAAACCCTAATCTCTCTTTGTTATTCAAAAATAACAAAATCAAAGAAAAACAAATGAAAAACATATAATTGCTTTCATATAAAGTAAACAAATCTTTTGCTCTTAATATTTATTTTGAATATAATTCAAGAACCACATTCATAATAGTAATATCATCATATATGTGAAGAGTTTATATCTATATAAATGTCAAAGAAAAAGCATCGCAAATAAATATAGGACACAATATTTTTGTATTAAAAAAGCATTTATAAAGGAATAAGAAAGGTATTAATAAAATAAAATACATATTATCTAATCTTAAATAAAGTGCAAAAACAAAGGTAACGTCAAAAGGATAAAAACTCATTTGCCTTCCATTCATCATTTCTTTCTATTAACTTTTGTTGTGTTTTACATGCTTCATGTTACATTTCTCCTGTGATGCAAAATTTGCATGTATAATGCAAGTTAAAGCACTAAGGAAATGTTTATAATTATGGTTGTGACACATCAAGAGATTGACACTTAAATATTCTATGATATTGTTATGCAGCTTATTATTAGAAGCATCATTTTCTTGTATAATCTCTTTAATCAAAGAAGCTACATTGATATAATCATCTCGCACCTCTTCCCTTTTTCTCTAGCCCTCCATCCCCCTCTAACACCCCACACCCCCTTTTCCTTTTTCCTTTCTCCTTTCTACTTCTCCCTTCCCGTAACTAAACACCTATGCTCTTCTCTATCATTCCATTATGCAAAATTTAGGAATAGCAAATTTATGCGGTTATTTATGCTAATTTAAACAAAAATTGATAATTATGAGAACCAACAACCAATATATATATATATATATATATATATATATATATATATATTATAATAGCTTTTTAATTTCACAAAAAATTCAAAAAAATAAAATATCAAATCATTGTTATTTTTATAATCCAACGTATGTCCCATTTATGTCCAAAGATCAGTAACAGTAAATATAAAACCACATTATAAAAACAATTATTTTGACATGAATTCTTAATTGAATGTTTCTTTAAACATGTCTCCATTACTTTTTTCTCTTGGAAAATAGATAATATAGTTGATTGCAATTTATATTTTCAAAAATACAAAATTGCATGACCTATTACCAAATCAAATAAAAAAAAAAATTAAAGCAAGCGCAATTAAGGGTAAACACAAAGGTGGTATGAAATGGATAAATTATATTTAAATATGAAATATTCATATGATTTTAGTGACATATTCTTTTGTTATATTTATACTAACAAACTTTTACTTTATCATAAAAAAATTAGATTCTAATTTCCTCACATAGTCATGTCACTCCAAATAATTGCTATTTTACTAAATAATTTCTATATTTTATCTACCCATGCAATCCGCGGATCTCCTTCCAGTTAATCCTTAAAACAGTAATTAATGCTATGGCTAGAAAATGTACACCTCATTTCTTCACCTAAAGCTTTCTTCTCTATATTTCACCCATAGCTGCCACCAATAACAAGCATAATTCAAGGATGAACTGAACGCTTGCAACTCTATCATCTGCTTCATTTTCTTTGAATTCGGCTAAATATGGTTGAAGCAAGTGATGGAAGTGCTCTCTTGATCTGTGCAGCTGTGAAATTACTCAATGCATTTATACATTTATATTGCTTGCTGTATTGTCCTATAAAAAAATTCATTTGTATATATTCCAATTATTGAATGGACCGGTATGGATTGAACTTACTGTTATTTGCCTGAAGAATCAATTCTGCATGATATTTTCATCTTACGGTCATTGTTTTGCTTGGATTTAGGTGGTAACAATTTTGTCAGGGTACCAACAAATATTCCTGAGATGTCAAACCTTAAGTATCTTGTGCTGAATTGTTGCCGAAAAGCTTCAATTGTTGCTAGAGCTTCCATCAAGTATAAAAAAACAGGATGCAAGCAATTGTGATTTGTGATTCAGTGGAAACTTCCAAATGAATTCTATGCAGTCTCTGCATCACTGAGACAATACCTCTTAATTAAGGTGCGTATCCTGGCCTTATCTATGTGGGTGAGTGGAGAAATTCTTATTTGTTGTGGGAGTAATACACCAAGCCAAATCAACATATACCATGTGACATAGAAATTGTGTCTGTAACTTCATATGAAATCGTGGCATTAGGTGGATAACTCAAAGAACGTAACAGAATTTTATCACCGAGCGTGTAACAAATCCTCCCTCTCTGGTTACTAATTCAACATTACAATTATGTGTTACAGCCTAAAGGTACATGATCCATTTGACATGCTGATCACAGGTTGTGAAATTCCATCACGGTTTGTCTGTCAAGAAGATGGTGTATATGTATCAGTCCCTAATACTTGCCCTCTAAATCAGAGGGTGGCAATCGCTTTGTGTTTCCAATTAATAAGTTATGCTGAGCAATATGAGAAGCAGTGCCTTTATACAGTAAATTTTTGGAATGGCATGACAGGTATCAAGAAAAGGAGTTCACCTCATATGAAGCCAGCTTGTTTCATATCGTCTTTGTGATCCAACATCAATAATACACTTTGGACTGTTTCAAAGAAGAAAACTCGTAATGCAATAATTATTGAAAATATTGAGGTGTGGGGCCGTTTTGTGTGTATGCAAGATATTTAAAGTTTGAACGACAGAGTTGAGCAAATGCAATAAAACTGAAAAATATTTCGAGGCTTGGGTCTGATCTTATAGTTTGTCATTCCTTTGAACAACATGAAGCAGCCCGTGGCATGATGGAATGAAATTTGATTAGAAACATACTGCACAACTAGGCAACTTATTAAAGCAGTGCCAGATGTCTAAAAATCTTGCTATCTTCCGTCTAGTTGTGCATTATGTTTCTAATTAAATTTCATTACATCATGCCATAGGCAGCTCATAGATGATGTATAACTCGTTGATGAAATTAAAAAGAAAATGAAAAATGGCGATTGATTAAAGTTACTAAGCATATTATATCCATGCTGACCTGGTCTTCTTTATTTAATTCACGTAAAAGGTGGGAAAATGTCATCTTATCAAGTGGTAGAGGACAAATAAAATGAATGAAATATTAAAAGCTGCATTCTACAGCTGACCGCGGGCACCAATGCCATATCATGTGACCCAATGAAGTTGCTCTATTTGACAATGGTAAAATACGAGCGAAAAACAAATTGAGATGAATTGAACGAGCGTGCTGCTGTATCACCTATCTTCCTCCTAATGCTAATGAGCGAATTTGGCTGCTGGTTTGGCCTCCATATCATCCTGCTTCCTAAATGGGTGTTGCTATCCCATTTTTACCTCTTATCTATCTTGCTTTGTTCGACAAGATGAAAGTGGTGTACAGTGCATCGAAAATACGAAAGGGAAAGTTGCTCTAGGTATGTTACTCGTCTTTGTTGCTCTCCCTAGAATATACCTGAAGCAACTTTCTTTTTTGTATTTTCGACCCACCTTACGTCACTTTCATTTTGCCAAATAAAGCAAGACAAATGATAGGTAAATATGGAAAAATAACGCCCATTTAGGGAACACAATGATATGGAGAATGAGTCACAACTTAGGATTTAAGGATTGAAAGGGAGAAGAAGGGTGATATTGGGGAATGCCTATTCACGCAATTAGATTTATCTCAATTTTTTTTTTCACATGCATTTTACCGTTGCCAAATGGAGCAACTTCATTGGTCACATGGGTATTGGTGCCAGCTGATAGTCACAAGCACTGTAGAATTGCCTATATTAAAAAAGCAATAATACAGAAACCTATTATAGTAACTTCAAAATCGTTAAATGTTGTTCTAGCCCAAAAAAAATGTTAAATGTTGGCAATTAAATTGATGCTATCAGGAAGCCACGTAGTTTCCACTCCCTTTCTTATAAAGATAAAATTATTTGTATTCAATGCTTGCCTTGTGTTCTTAATTTCTTCACCATAAATTAAAAAAAAAAAAGATTTTTGTATAAGTAAAAATCGTATCTCTCATGTTTATACAAATTTATAATCAAGTCCATCAGATTAATATCTCATATTTTCACTTTAATTTCCATATGCCGTCGTCAATGTCGAAGGAGGTCAAACAATTTCCGTCTTTTGTAGAAAAACTTTGTAAATATCAATCTTGACATTGCAACATTTTTCAACAGGTTGCAAGTAATGATTCTCAGCTCTAGATGCAAATTATTTTGAAAATCAATAGCCCAGATTTTAAGAAATTATGCCCTCTTTCTTTTTTTTTTTTGGGAGTACATTAAACATCTCGCTCTTCCATCCTCCTTTATCTAATAGATAAATCTCTCACCTTCTCAACCTTGGAAATTTCTTCGAAAACGAACGTAACAACAAACAAACAAACAAAAAAGGAAAAATTAGTTTAGGAATGCAATTATCGATGACCAACTTGGAGAAAAGAAAAGAAAGAAAGAAAATGGTGATGGAAGGCTACTTTAACTCCTTTCCCCACCCGAAGACCACAATATTGTTGTTGGTTGGTCTTATTTCTTATTATTATTACTAGATACTTGATATTTCTACTCCTTTACCCCCACACTAGAAAAGTGACTACCAAACTTCCACACTCTTTCGCGCAAAAAATATTTTTGTATTCAGTATGTCTTTAGCTTGCCGTCCAAGTAGAATTGTTAAATGTGTTAGAGTCTTATAACATTTAAAGATATGGTATAGATAGCCTTTATATGTATTTGGGCAACCCTCTCCTATGAACAAACTTTTGGGATTGAGTTTGGTCTACTCAATTCTAAGATGATATCAAAGCTTATCTTTGATTATTATTGGGCAATCCACAGATGTCCAATCCTGCAAACTTCACGCTCCAGATGTTTAGTTCTAGGCGTGAGGGAGATGTATTAGAGTTCCACATCATTTAAAAATATGACAGAGATAGTCTTTATAAGCATTCGGGCAACTCTCCTCCTATGAGATAGATTTTGGGGTTGAGTTAGACCCATTTAATTCTAAAAAAATGAAAAGGTATCATATATCTCTCATTGGATGCTGTTTTTCAAATTAATCTTCTATTGTCATGGCCATTGTCTGTTCCCGACATTGCTTTTTTTGATAAATCTCCCACGGTCCCACCTATAACCACGAAACTTTCATTGAAAATTAAACACACTTGAAAAGAGAAAATGAAAAAGAAAAGAAAATAGAGCATTAGGAGCAAATGTATAAAAAACTTTAGTGATGAGCTTCACTTAAACAGAAAAATAATGAAAATGGTAATTAAAAGTCAACAAGGCAATTGCACCTAAGATTCTCATGCCACCCTTTACCCTGTCTCTCATATGTTGAAAAGAGCAATATTATTTGGACAAGTGCTATGGAGATAGAAAAACATAATTAGAATTTTTGATAAAATTTATGATAATAGTGGGATGATATAAATTGGTCAGATCTATTATTTTATTCAAATATTAATAATAATATCATATTATTCTATCAATAAAATTTTGATAAAAATTCTAATTACCAAATATTTTCCTATTATTTGTACATAATAAAATTGACACAACATGGACATAAAAGACACAAAAGTTATCGGTCCATCATACTTTTTCTTTCAGTACTCGTTACTCTATCGAACACGATCCCCCCCCCCCCAAAAAAAAAACAATACCTTACTCCTATATATATAGAATCAGAAATTCTAATATCGTTCCCACAAGGGAACTACCCAAGCAGCTTCCACTCACTTTCATGTGTTCACGTTCGCGTGCTCTTTATTCTTTAACTTGCTAATACTCTCCAACCACAAATTACAAACACGGCACTGTTAGAAGCATCATAGTTCAAAGCACGCCCCCCAATACAAGCTGGTGTACGTTGTAGGAGTAGCTGAACATATGGCATCTGCTGTTGGTGAAGCCTCTTCTTCCTCTCCTTCTTCAACTGCAACCCCACGCTCATGGACCTATCACGTGTTCTTGAGTTTTAGGGGAGAAGACACTCGCAAAGGATTCACCGGTCATCTGTGTGCCGCACTGGAAAGGAAGGGGATCGTAACTTACAGAGATGACAAGAACCTTGAGAGAGGTGAAGTTATTAAAGATGAACTTTTGAAAGCAATTGAAGAATCTATGTTTGCAATAATTGTTCTCTCACCAACCTACGCTTCCTCCGCTTGGTGCTTGGATGAACTCCAAAAGATTGTTGAGTGCAGCAATAACCATGGGCTATCTATTGTGCCAATCTTCTATGGTGTGGAGCCTTCTGATGTGAGGCATCAAAAGGGAAGCGTTGAGGAGGCTTTGAGAAAACATGAACAGAGATTCAAAGAAGATAGTGAGAAGGTTAAAGGATGGAGGGATGCCTTAACACAAGTTGCCAATTACTCTGGTTGGGACTCTAAATATCAGTAAGTTAACTCACTATTAGGTTCATTTGCCTTGTTGTACAAATGATATACCAAAAATATGTAAACACAAACTAATTTACGACGTGTATAAGTGTAAAGCGTGTATGTATAATTAAAATTATAAGTAGTAACAGTGAAACATTAGTAATAAACTATTTTTGTATATATATTTTTGATGTAAAAGTTAAAAAAAAAAAGAAATTGTCATATTATAAAGTCAGAATTAAGATTTTTAATTAGTAAATTAAATAAATATTTTATATGTGAATATACTTAATTAAGTATGACCCGTAAACAATTTAAATTATTAGACAATTAAACGAAGAAAGCTTAGTTTAAACGATTAAAATTTTAAGTAATTAAAAAAAGAGTTTAATTGGTATGCACTGACAGTGTAAAATAGTTTTACACTGTCAACCAATAGAAATAGAGGAAAGTGAGAATTCATGGTGGGTCCCTCATTATAATGGGTGATTATTTTGATATGTTGGCACTTTCCACCATTTCTATTGGTTGACAGTGTAAAACTATTTTACACTGTCAGTGTATTTAAATTAAATTCTTAAAAAAAAGTATAAATAATGAATAAAAGTGCTAATAATCCTTTGATGAGACTCGGATTTACCCTATAGGTTTGGTCTGATCCTTCGCGATATTAACCATTATACTGAAACACGAGTAATATAAAGATCCTCCAGGGTCAACTTCCGTCCTTGTCTCAGGGGTTGAAGTTCTTTACCACCTCAACTACAAAAATGCTTAAACTCCCATTCACATGCTACTTGAAACAACAATGTTAAAGTTACAAATTCATCTCTGTACGTGTTTAATTTCTTGTAACAACTAGAGTTTTCAAATTTAGTTGGTCCTTCAAAAAGTGCAAGGTTTTATGTTTAGTATTTTTCCAATAAGATATTATTTACTCTCTCAATTATCTATTTACACTTCTTACTACCAACTTATATTTCTGATTCTCTAAATTATCTAATGTTTCCTTTTTTTTGGTCATTATTTTATTTTTTTCACAGTATAAATGACCAATTATAAATCATTCCAAACTAAATTTTAATGAAATTTCTTATCCTCGCCATAAAAATTGTTGAGACTTGAAAAGTCAAGTTCTTATCTTTATATACTTCTTTTTCGGTAATTTGTTCCTTTTTCTTTTAAAAAAAATCTTATTATATTCATATTTCAACATTGAAGTTCTTGTACGGTATTATTGTCACCGCAATTGACATAGTAATATGCAAAATACATGACAGAGGAGAACAAACTTTTATTGTGAATAAAATATTTTTTAAATATATTACAGAGATATTACGTTATTATATAAGTATATGTTAAAATATTTTAGTTCATATAATAAGAAATACAAGGTTATATTAATTGAAATAATAAAAAAGACATTTGGGAAGCATTATTTTATTACTTAAAATATAATTTTGTAATAACTGTATTTGGTAAATGGTAATTGAGGATTAATATGATATATTTCATATTTTATGAACAATTAAATTTTAATTTAAAACATTCTATTAGTAATATTCTAAATAACAACAAATAGGGCTATTTATTAGAGATTTTATTAAGAAAAATACTTTCAAATAATTAAAGAGTATGTATAAAAAATTTTAAGAAAATTGGATTATTTTTTAAAAAAATATAAAATATAAAAATATCTTAGTGAATTTTCAGAAATTGAAAAATAACTTTTCAAAGAAAAAGCAATAAAAGTTTACATCATAAAAATATTTTTCTAAAAAAATTAAGCAAAATGCACTTTTAGTGGATATATTGTTATGACTTCATATCTATTAAGATGATTAATAAATAATCCAATAATTATAACAGTTTTAATTATTATGCAAATAAAAAATATAAAATTCAAAATGAACAAAAATCTTAGAGAACTTATGTTATTCTCTTTTGTGCTCTTTCCTTCTCTTCTAATCATCTCTTTTTTTCAAAAGACAAATTGTGGCTTTTATTTTGCTTGTGTTTCTTGTTAGACTTGATTAATTTTTTTTTTATATATATATAGGCATGAGGCGACACTTGTGGAAAGCATTGCTCGACACGTGCATACAAAGTTGATTCCAAAATTGCCAGCTTGCACAGAGAATATTGTTGGGATTGCTTCAAGAGTGGACGAATTGACTAGACTCATAGATATTCGATTGAATGATGTTCGTTTTATAGGTATATGGGGCATGGGTGGCATTGGTAAGACAACTATCACTAGAGCAGTCTATGAAGCCATCAAAGGCGAATTTCAAGTTAGTTGCTTTCTTGCTGATGTTAGAGAGACATGTGAGACATATGGATTAGTTCAAATGCAAAAGGATCTTGTTTCTCATAGTCATATGAATAAAAGTACTTCTTATAGTCATATGAATAGAAGTACAGGTACTATTAAGAATGTGCATGATGGGAAAAGGACAATACACAGCTCTTTGTGCAAGAAGAAAGTTCTTCTTGTTCTTGATGATGTAAGTCATATATGTCAATTGGAGAGTTTGGCTGGGAAGCAAGATTGGTTTGGCCTAGGAAGTAGAATAATAATCACAACCAGAGATATGCATCTGCTGAAGATACATGAAATGTATGACATTTATGAGATGGGTTGTTTAGTCCAAAATGAAGCACTTCATTTGTTTTGTTTAAAAGCCTTTAAACAGGATCAACCTAAGGAAGGGTATTTGGAAATGTCCCATGAAGTGGTCAAATATACTGGTGGCCTTCCATTGGCACTTAAGGTATTGGGTTCCTATCTCTATGGAAGAACTATTGATATTTGGCATAGTGCGGTGAAAAAAATAAAAAGTGTTCCACATTCCGAAATTCTTGATACATTAAAAATAAGTTATGAGGGTTTGGATTTCATGGAGAAGCATATTTTTCTAGATATAGCCTGCTTGTTTAAAGGAATGAACAAAGATGAAGTAATAGATATATTAGAAAAGTGTGGTTATAATCCGCAAATTGAAATTGATGTTTTGATTGAAAAGTCTTTGGTTACTATAGACCAATGGACAAATAATTTGGACATGCATGATTTGCTTCAAGAAATGGGCAAAAATATTGTCATTGAAGAATTTTCAAATGATCCTAACAAACGTAGCAGATTGTGGTCTAAAGAAGACATTAGCCTTGCACTTACACAAAATAAGGTTGGTGCCAGTTTTTCTATAATTGTAAGATGTTTGGTACTAAGATAAAAGTTAAATAATGTATTCAAGATTTTGTTTGCTTTAGTTTGTTTCATCTCATTCTGTAAGATTACATTATTTCTCATTTTGGTTTTCTACGCAGGAAACTGAAGCAATTCAAAGTACAGTTCTACGTCATTTTGGCTATAAAGCATGTCGGAGAGATAAAACTCTTTTAAATATAAGTCAACTAAAATTTCTCAATTTAGATGGCATGGAAGTTTCCATTCACCTCAAGCTTCCTAGTTCTTTAAAAGTTCTTCACTTGGGATATTGTTGTTTGGAAACCCTGCCCCTTGCAGATCAGCAATATGAACTTGTTGAAATTAAATTGCTACATTGCAAAATTGTACAAGTTTGGCATGGAGAGAAGGTAAGACCTTTCACTAAGCTCTATCAAATGTATCATACTAACCTTCTAAAAAGAAGGTAACATTATCATATTTCTTTATTTTGATCAGTTTCTAAAAAAGCTGAAGTACCTGGATTTGAGCCACTCCTCACTGGAGCAAACCCCAGATCTTTTTGGGGTTCCGAATCTTGAAACACTTGCTCTTAAAGACTGTATCAGCCTAACTAATATTCACCCATCCCTCATACACCACAAGAGTCTTGTTGTATTGAATTTAAGTGGCTGTGAAAGACTTAAAACTCTTCCAGGAAAATTGGAGATGAGTTCCCTGAAGGAATTATTTCTTTGCGATTGTCGGAGTTTGATAGAGCCTCCAGAATTTGGGGAATGCATGAAATATTTATTAAGGCTTTCTTTAGATGGAACGGCCATAAGGGAACTACCCACATCACTTGGATGTTTAGTTGGCCTATCTGATTTGGACTTAAGTCGCTGCAAGGAGCTTACTTGCCTTCCCGATAGCATTCATGGATTAAAGGCCCTTAGAAATCTGATTGTTTCTTGGTGCCCAAATCTCCATAGATTGCCATATTCTCTGTCAAGTCTACCCCTTTTGAGCGGTCTTTACTTTCATGGATGTTTTCTAAGTGAATCATTCCCTCATGATTTTTACGGCTTTACGTCGTTGACGGATTTGGATCTATCTCTTAGCGATTTTGTTAGGTTACCAATAAAAATTCATAAACTTTCCAAGCTTAGACGTCTTGGGCTTAATGGTTGCCTAGAGCTTAAGTTGATTCCAGAGCTGCCATCAAGTATAAGGCAACTGGAAGCATGCAATTGTGATTCACTGAATGAATTCGAATTCAATGCTTTATCAAAGGCATGCTGCATCTTTTCATCGATTTGCCGAGATCGTGGTGAGGCCTTGCGAATGGTGATCCCAGGGACAGAAATTCCGTCATGGTTTGTCCATCGACAAGAAGGTAACGGTGTGTTGATCCCACTCCCGCATAATTGCCCTCTAAATGAAAGGTTTGGAATTGCTTTATGTTTCGTATTACAACCAACCATATCTTGGAGAGGTCGCTTTGACACAATCCATTTGGCCGGCAACAATGGTGATAGAATCATCATCTCCAATAGTATTTTACCGGTATACCTCCTAAGTTGTCACCTTTGTATACTTTGTATGACTAATGATTGTTTGAGTGATGAAATTCACCAATTCTTTCGCATTGTGCTGTCATTTAAAGGCAATGCTGTTAATTATAATTTCAAAATATTGAGCTCTGCTGCCCGTTGGTTGCGTATTGAAGATATTGATGGTTTGAACAAATGTGAAACTGAAAGACCCAAGAAAAAAGGATAGAAAGTGTGAGACTTCAACAAAATCATTGAGGAAATGGATTTATAAGAGTCAAAAGATATTTGAAGCTGATATAATTGGAAACTGGAAATAGCATCAACCTTCCAGTGAAGGACATGGAGGAGATGCACAAGCAGACAACTTAGATGCGGTCTCAGAAATGCAGGTGAAAAATTGGCACTCGTTTGGACGGCAAGTTACCTTGATAACCTGTGCTTCAAGTTCGTTTTCAAGTTTCAACTTATGATAAGGTAAGTTCAATTTGTCCTTAAATGTGGTAATTAACTCTACTCTTTGGATCTATTCACCTTGGTTAGAGTCAATCCACAACAATGGTGTGGTATAAATTTGAGCACGATGAAACTATTGAAATAAGACCAATTGAATCTAAAAACAAACTGATAATTTTTATTGGTATATGAATATTCTGTTTTTATTTAAGGTAAAACTGAAATGAATACCTTTTTCTTAAATGAATACCTTTTTCTTATGTTGTTTTATATGAAATTTCTTTTTCTAATGAAATTGTATTAATCTATATAACAAAGAAGACGATTACTTAGAGAAATAATTTTGGGAATAATATTAGGTGAAGATTATGACCTAACTATTATTGGATAACCAATTTGGCCTCACTTGAATGGAAGCAATGAAATTACTCTGTCCATCTTAGCCAGCTGTGACCACTAGATCAGCTTCTAATAGCCAAATGCTGAGATTGAAAAATTAATGTTTTACACAATTGACAACAATTTGAGTAAATTCATATCTGATAGCTTTTCAATCTCCTGCCTTGTTTTCATATACCATTCTAGAGGGGGTTCTCTTTTGTTCACTTGTGTTTCTCTTCCTTATGGTACTTACAGGTTCTGGAATGATGTTTGGCGGAGGAAAGCACACACAACCATGCTGCAGGTATGTCCACCAGTTTGATTTTTTCTGATGTAAATTATAATCATAGCAGTATATAACTATAGATACTCAATTTGCTTATCTCCGGTTCCTACTTGTTATCTATGCAATAGAGTTGCACCCAATATTTGCTTTTGCTGAATATCAAACTCTGTTGGAAGACCTACAAGAAAAACTATGTTAATACAGAAGAAACATGACAGTGCATATAGATTTTACTTATGCTTGTATGAGAATTTCATTATTTTTTTTCCGCATTTTGTAATATGTTTTTGTGTATGAACAGATTCATCCATATTCTACCCCTAAATGAGCAAGTCAGAGCTATGTTTCTGGTCATTGTTTACTATTTTTCTTAATTTATCTGGAAAACCTAACCTCTATGCTGACCATTCTGTATGTACTTCATTGACTTTTTTTTGCAAAGACCTAATACTTCTTTCCCTCTTTTCGGCATCTTTTTCTACATGAGTGCTTAGATGATACATAGGATGATCTATGACAGCATAGCTTCGTTCCTGTTTTATTTTGCTCAAGCCTTAGTTATATTCTTTGTGGTGATACTACAAGAGTTTCCGGTAGCCCAATATAATGGTTCCCATTTGGTTGTAATCTTTAGAATTTGGTTGACTGAAAAGACAATGATATATTAGGAAATTTTGCTGCTGATATACGCTGATAAATGCGGTCAGTTATGCTCTATATTGTCTTACGATATTGGAGGACACTTGATCCTCCATCATTGCATATTTTCCAATTGCTGAAATTTCTTCTGCTATAAAATAAAAATCTCATGACATTTTCAGAAAAATTGTGGCTTCGTAAGAGGTACCAAATAAATTTTGAATATGACAAAGCTCTAAAAAGGGATAACACTGATAATTCAATGCTAAAGCCAACATGAATAGTACTCTTCGATAATTCAGTGCTAAAGCTTGTCTAGATACATTGTAATATGTTCCTTTAGCATTGCTTCTTCCCCTGTCATTAATGAACACAATTTTGCATTTTTAGCTTCAAATTGGAGCGTTACATAGCTGGCTAGATGCCAACTTTCTTCATGCTCATTATGTGCTCTATGATGTTCAAAGAGTTATGGATAATTGTCCTTGCGACTCTCTTCACATATTTTGGGGTATTTTATGTTCATTATGTACAAGACAGTGGGAGCTAAATTAAAGAGAGAGAGAGAGAGAGAGAGAGAGAGAGAGAGAGGGAGGGAGAGATTAGAGCTCTAAATAATATCATGATGTAGGAGATGAGATAATACAAAACATATGGAGGTTGGGCACGTGTTTGGATGGCCAATTATCTTGTTAAGCTGTGCTTCAGGTTGGTTTTTCAAGTTATGCTACAGTAACTTTAGTTTGTCCTCAAAAGCGGGTATTAGTCAATTCCATCCTTTTAGACACCAAAAAAAGTCAATTCCATCTTTTTCAATCTATTCATCTTGGTTATAATCTGTCCATAACAATCTGTCACTTGGTAAGGTATAAATTTGGGCCTAATGAAACTATTTTAATAAGAGCACTTGAATCTATAGATAAATAAATTCTGTTTGTATACAAATATTTTGTCTCTATTTAGGTAAAACTAAAACAAATACCATTTTGTTATGGTTTGGTGTCTTATACGACAGATTTCATTGTTTACTGAAATACTATTTACCATGCACAAAAAAAGACAAAAAAAAAAAAATGTATTTGGCTCATATATATCACGAATATAAAAGATTGCTTAGAAGTAAAGCTTTTGGGGTTGATATCAGTTAACAATTAGAAGCTTATTATGGTTGGACTGACAATTAATAGTCACTTAAATGAAAGCAAAAAAACTACTCAAAAAACTTATTTTGCGAAAAAGAAAAATATTCTTCTTATTATGTAATTCAAGGGTACATAGTTTACATAATGATAAGTTGGATACTCTGCGCTAGTATAGTTTTATTTTAAAACATGTACATAGATGGACGATTTTCACTCCTTTGACTTATACAATCATTCTCCTTAAATTTTAGTAAATTCTGACTATATACAATTACTTAGTCTAGAAAACCAAGTTGTCTTATTCACTATTTTGAAAAATAATAATGCTGATTTTAGTCGGCTTAGTTTATTGATGACCTCTCTGTGTCTCAGGAACATTTGGTTCCTTGTGAGATAAATGGAATCATTGGCCTGCATGTATGGATTCCCCTGAAATCAATGTGCAGTTTTTGCACGTCGTTTGCTGCTTATTTTCACATCTATAATAGGATAATTACTATTTTAATTTGAGGATAAAATAATTTATCTGCCTGAAAAATGTGTTTATTTTTACCTATCAATGCAAGATTTCATTTTCTTCTAAGTGCTGTCTGAATTAGACAAGATGTTAGCAAGAGTGCTGAAATTACATTGAAAAATAATACTATTCCCCACGCTATTGTACATGCTTCACTTGTTACAGCTAATTTTACTTATTTTTGTTTCACATTTCCACTCTAATTTTGTTACTTCAACCAATGTAAGCAAATGTTATGCTTTTGTTCCAACTCCCGCAGATCACACCGACAGCTACAAAATAGTCAGCGAAAAAAGCATAATCATGGAACCGATTGTACAAACTCGTCATGAACGGGACATAGCTTCTGCAATGAAATGAGTCATTCTCCTTTGAAAGCACCACAAAGCAAACCCTTTCTTAAATACAAAGAGACGTTGACCAAAAAAACAATACAAAGAAAATGATTCCTGAAAAATTCCACTCACAGAAATAAATTAAGGACAACGGATATGGAACTGAACAGGAGAACAGGAAAGGCCAGTAGCGCAATCTTGTAATTTGACAAGAATAGAAAACTTTATCGTTACAATGGGAATTTCATGGACGATGTTACACCGGAATCACAAACCAAACCTAGAAGACTAATGAGTAAGTACAGTTTTGCAGAGCTAGCAAGCACAGCGCAAATATGTAACGCTACCTGCATGGAAATCCCATGCTGTCGAGCCCTTGCATGGAAAAATTGGATACTAGTAAACTACATCCAAAATGATTTCCTGTCACCCAGCTTTTGATGATTCGCTCATAGATTTCGGTTCTATGTTCTTCCTCAAATATTCAGACAACCTTGCACTAGCAGCACGGCTTCGTTCTAGGCAGTGAAGATAATCATCCACTTGAAGGAAATTTATCAGAAAACAAATTAGATCACACTTTATAGAATTCACAAGCACATTGCATGCAGCCACATGCTAAAGTCAAAGGCCAATGCTAGGAACAATCGAAATGTATATAACACTTGACACGAACATTTGAATTGAAGGAACTAACTAGAAAATATTAAATGAAGTGTGAATACCTGACATAGCACCCTGGGTGACAGATGTGATGATTCCATGTGCCATGGGCTCACTACCTTGCTTTGATGATCTTTCTGGTACGACTGAAACATTTGCATTTGGAAAAACTAAATAGGCATGCGATAAAAATGAACTCGATTAGAGTTGTGTACAAGAAGCATGCGACTGAGGTCTCCAATTTAAAAACTTTAGTTTATGCCAGAGACATGAAAATAGAAACAACTATCATGGTTATGGCTTTAAAAAATTCATTTGTTAAGTTCCGCTAAAGCTTAAAAGCAAATAACTAAACATTTAGAAGCAGACACACACACACAGAGACACACGTGCATGAAATTTTCTGAGATCAATCATGTGCTGACTAGTCGATGCATAATTGGTAGCCCAGATATTCTAGTAAAAAGCAGGAAGGTTGGCTGTGCCCATGCACATTGAAATTCCGCACTCATGAGGCTAAAGACTCTAAAACTTTTTACATGAATGAATAAAGACCTGTGGGACTTGCATTGCAAATGACCTCAGTGAAACAAAGTGCTTGGACAAAGTGTCTTCTCATATTGTCTCAGGAGATTAAGGCAAAAACTTAAATATTATAAGTTAATAAAAGTGTGAACATTATGCAACCAATAAAAAAAAGGGGAGCTTGTTTATGTTTTCCGGCGAGAGTACTAGTTAATTAAACCTCAAGGGAAGTTAAACCGGAGGAAAAGGGGGGAAAATGGAAAATTGTTAGCCTTGGTACATCAATGAAGATCGTATGACAGATATAGTAACACAAGTAGATGAAAGAGTTGTGGCGGTGACAACAACTGAAAAGGGAGAAAAGAATTGAACATTTCAGCTATTATCCACAGGGTATTTAGAGCACTTCGTCATAAGTCAAATGACATACAAATGATGTAAATGCAGACCAGATTTTTATTTTGCTGCCTAAATTCACCAGACATGAGGAGAAACTTAAATAATATAGTACTATAAACTGACCAAGAGAAATTCTACAAACCTCTTCTTCATGCTTAGTTGGGTCCAATAAAATATAGCCATTATCTGCCACAGAACAACATATCGCAACTGCAGAGACAAGGATAAGAAACCATTATTCTTAAACAAAATGAAATCACAAAAATAAACCAAAAGATAATAACAAGTCTTGATTATAAGCAAGATTTCTTAGGGGTATTCCAGCATCCACAACTGCAGCGCATGCTGCATTTATTGCGCATGGAAGAAGCTACATAGAATGTCAAGAAAACGGAGCAAAAGATCCAAAAGCATGCTCACTAAATACTGATCTCATAGGGCTCCTACCCCTCATGCAATAGACAATCACATCAGACTACACCTCTGATGAAATTGATGGTAATCTGTTTTGTTTGTTCAGGCCTAAAAAAGTAGAACTCACCCATGAACATAGTGACTAAACACCATGCACACGGCACACCACTCACCACCCATGCTAATAGTTAAACTCTAATTCAGAAATGCAATCATAGAATAGCAGAAATTGTTACATTTGGGATTTGGGAACCATAGCATAAATTCTCTCCATTTCTTCCTCCCAATCAAAAAAAGTCCAATTTTGAAAAGAAAATGGCTAAAAGATCTCATAGAGTGAGACGTTAAAAAGAATAGATGCAAAATAGAGAGACCAACTTGCAATCAGGCATGTATCTGATGGAAGGATATGTATCATCTGTATAAGCATTATACATTGTGGAGCATGTTACAACGAATTAGAAAGATAAACTCTCACAGCTTGGTTATATGATGACAAAACAGGTATTAAAATTGCCCATAAACTAGGACTAGAAAAGTAGCAAAAATCTTTCATGAAGAAATGAAGAATTTTTACAGTACCACACAACTCAGTGAATAATAGTCTTGCCTCCAAATTTGAAGGGAACGAGGGTCAAGAACGGGCCATAAAATACTTGACAACACCAAAAATAGAGCTAATAGACAAGCTGTATCGCACCGAATACAGTAAAAGAGCAGCCTAGTGCTATAAAGCTCGCACTACGTGGTCATGTTTTAGTAGGCACCCTTCCCTTGCATTTGCGAAAGGCTGATTACACCAACCATCAAATCACACCAAATTCCACATCTTGTCACTATGATTCAAATCATAATCCATAGAATTGAAAAATTGGACAAATTACAAAATGGAAGCTTGCAGTAAATGTAGTTAATATAACAATCTTAAAGAAACAGCTACCATATAAATCATAATAGAACTAAATTTTGAAGAAGGATACAGCACCATCATCGTGGACAACCTGCAGAGGAAACAAAAACTGATCAATCCTGAAATATAACAGCCAGCATGAATAAATAAATAAATAGATAATTTCAACGTTTATGCATATGTCACCTAGTACTTATTAATTAAAGGAAGAACCAAGGAGCTGTCAATAGCTAAACGAAGGCTCTCATAAAAAAAAAAAAAAAAAAAAAAAAACCTGAAACCCTCTTCAAAGGACAATAAGATTTTTCAGAGGTGCATTTGATTATGCTATATATATATATATATATATATATATATATATATATATATATATATATATATATATATATATATATATATATATATATATATATATATATCATTTAGTGTTAGGTTCAACTAGTTAAACCTCGGTTGATAACCAGTTGAACTTTAATTAGTTGAACCAATAAACCTTTGAATTAATATTTTGTCCGGTTCAACACCCAGTTTGATTTTTAGAACCTTTGTTAAAACAACTCTTTTTGCACTAAAACTTGATCAACTAAACCTAAATATAAGATCAAATTTGTGAGAAGCTAATTAAGTCACATCATAATTGTCTCACACCCGGTTGGTAACTTGCTCATAAATGTTGGTAACTAGTGAAGATGTTGGTAACTTTTCAAGTTTAGATAATTTTGAAATAATTAGAAATCTTAACTAAATTTGTGTTAGGAAATAAGTTAAAACAACTTTTTTTGCACTGAAACTTGGTCAACTAAACCTAAATATAGGATAGAATTAGTGAGAAGCTGATTTAGTCACATCCAATTGTACTGCATCCGATCATTAACTTTCTCACAAATGTTAATAACTTTAGTTCAAAATGTTAATAACTAGTGAAGGGAGTTGGTAAGTTTTTAGGTTTTGAAAATTTCAAAATAATTAGATTTCTTAACTAAATTAGTGTTTGGAAATAAGCTAAAACAACTCTTTTTGCAATAAAACTTGATTAACTAAAGCTAAACACAAGATGAAATTAGTAAGAAACTAGCTAAGTCACATCCAATTGTCCTGCATCCAATTGATAACTTTCTCATGAGTGTTGGTAACTTTAGATCAAAATATTGGTAACCGGTAAAAGATGTTGGTAACTTTTTAGGTTTTAGTAATTTCTTCGAAACTATTACAATTCTTAACTAAATTTTGGAAGTATTAGTTAACAATCCTAACATTATGAAAATTATCAAAATATGATAAGTTACCAACATCCTTCATTAGTTACCAACATTTTTAACTAAAATTATGAACATTTGTGAGAAAGTTACTAACCAAGTATAGGACAATTGGATGTGATTTAGCTAGTTTCTCACTAATTTCATCTTGTATTTAGATTTGGTTGATCAAGTTTTAGTGCAAAAAGAGTTGTTTTAACTTGTTCTCTAATACAACATTAGTTAAGAATCCTAATACTTTTGAAATTATCAAAATGAAAGGTTACCAACATCCTTCACTAGTTATTGACAGTTTGAACTAAAGTTATCAGCATTTGTGAGAAGTTGCCAGTTTCTCACTAATTCTATCTTGTATTTAATTTAGGTTTATTTGATTGAGTTTTAGTGTAAAAAGAGTTGTCTTAACTTATTCCCTAGCACAAATTTAGTTAAGAATTCTAATACATTCGAAATTACCAAAATATGAAAGGTTACCAACATCCTTTATTGGTTATTAACATATTGAACAAAAGTTACCAACATTCGTGAGAAAGTTATCAATCAGATACAGGACAATTGGATGTCATGTTGCCAATTTCTCACTAATTCTATCTTGTATTTAGGTTTAGTTGATTAAGTTTTAGTGCAAAAAGAATTGTCTTAACTTGTTCCCTAACACAAATATATTTAAGAATTCTAATTATTTCAAAATTATCAAAACCTAATAAGTTGCCTACATTCTTAATTAGTTACCAACATTTTGAAGTAAAGATACCAATATTTGTCATGACGTTACCAACCTAGTGCAAAATAATTTGAAGTAACTTAGTTATTGTAGCACCAATTTCATATTGTATTTAGGTTAGCTTTATCAATTTATACTTCAAGGAGTTCTCTTAACTTGTTCCTTAATACAAAATTTGTTAAAAATTCCTAATACCTTCCACACTTTGAAAACCTGATAAGTTACCAATATATTTAACCACTTACCAACATCCTAAACTAAAGTTCCTAACATTTGTCATGATATTACCAACCTAGTGCAGAACAATTTGAAGTGGCTTAGTTTGCATAACATTAATTCCATGTTATATTTAGGTTGACCTCATCAGTTTAAACTGCCAAAGATTTCTCTTAACTTGTTCTCTTACACAAAATTAGTTATAAATTTCTAATACTTTCCAAATTTTGAAAACTTGAAAAGCTACCAACATACTTAATTGCAAATTAAGCCCCTAGTTCCATATTTAATTATATATACGTGTCTCTCTTAGAGATGATTGCAAATCAGGGAAATTTTGAATTGCTGAACTATAAGTCTATAGGTACGCATAACTAGCTAGAATTGAGCTCCATGAATAAAAGTTTTAACAATAATAAAAGTTCATAATTTACAATAGTATGGTCACAACATATATATGATACTTGCAGGATGTAAGGATGCTATATTAAAGTTCACATAATCGCTTAACTATATCATATTATAAGCACACGCATGCACTTTTATTTGTACAATATCAAGCATCAGACCATGCAATGTCCATCCCACCCCATTGATCATGAGGCACACCTAAGGCTTTCCACACAGCCTTGGAGGCATCAACAATGTGGTTGGCACAAGGAGGTTGGTAATCATGTTCGTCATCACACCCCATTGTAGAGTCACACTCATCAACCACCATGGCCACCACACTCCTTCCATTAGCACTGATGGTAATGTTGTTGAGGCACCTGCTCTTGTGGTTGAACCATCCAGTGGAGAGTGCAACCACTGGAGTGTCATCAGAATGGTACTGGTTGTCACATTCTGAAGGGCCACCTCCATCTTCACCCTTTTCGAAACTATTAAGAGTGAGAGTGGCCTTTGTGTGTGTAGTCACTGGCGGTGAACATTTATATGTTGTGTAAGCTTTTCCTTGTACACAGCAGTCAGAATCATCATCTCTGTTGCACTGTCCTGGAGGGGGCTTCTTGCCTATGATTCTGCCACTTGGGCGACAACTTTGAGCTTTAGAGAACACAAAAGTTGTTAAAATGAGAGTAGCCAATAAAAGAAAGCTTGCCTTTGAGAAAAAGCTCTTCATTTTGACTATGCAACTCTTTGTTTCTCCTGTTTGGTTTGTTCTATTTGTGTGTGCTTGGTGCATGGATGAGGATTTTAATGAGTATTTATAGAAGTTTTTCACATCAAATAAATCGATCGTTTGGCTATGACGTAACAGGCATATCCACCAAAGCAGTTAAGATTGTTTTTGGGGTCAAAGAACTAGTTCTATTAACTATGTTGTTTAGACAATGACAAGTTAGTTTCCTAAGGTATTTAAACTGATGAGCAAAGTCCTGACCAAAAAATAAATAAAAAATTGATGAGGAAAGTGGAGGATTGCTTGAATGAGTTTAAATTTTATCCACTTGAATCTTTCATAAATTATGCATTATTACATTCAGAAAAGGGCATGAATTTAAGAAAAACTCGAAAAAAAATTCTTTTAATAATATGTCTACACATGATTAAATTTTGGCGCAAAAAGTTTGTTAATAATTTAAAACTCTGGCTAAATTTTATGGTGCAAGGTTTTATTAGAAAATGTTATCAACAGCCTATAATTACACAATTTTGTGCACTGATTTGGCTTTGAGCACTATTAAATTGATATAAAGAATCAACGTCAGAGACAACGTTATGTATGCAAAGTTTATGCTGAATTTGAACACAAATTATTACTAGTTATAACTATAAATTAACAGGTACTAAGAAACTTATCTTAAGTTTGTTTAAGAGTCATCAATTAATGAATAATACCCTCGGCCACAATTGTTCATTCATTTAAAAAGGAATTTAATTTTGATACATATGAAATTGTTTTTTTCTTCAATATTTTATTGAATAAAGGCTCAACACTCATGGAGAGTGGAGCAAAAGTCAAATACAAAACCAAATATCAGAAATGATGCAAACGACAAATAAAAACCCCATACTAATAACAGCCCAATTTATAAAGCATAAACCCGATGCTTGCAGACAAATACAAACCACCACATCAGCGAGAATATTTCATATTTTAATATGAAATTGTTTCATATAAGTATTTTATTATATATTACCACATCATTAACGGTGTTTGATTCTTATCATAAGTATTTTAAAAATTATATAAAAGATAAGATGCAAGTTTTTAAGTTTATGATAAGATATAATTAGCTGATAAGATAAAACACTTTATATTAATAATATCAAAATTAATCGTTTTAAAAATGGCCTAAAAACCTTGATAAAAGAGGAATGATTAAAAGACCCAATAAGAGCAAAGTCGGTGTCTCCAACTAGAAAACAAATAACACATTCAAAATTTGTCTGCATGTACGTGTAGCATTCTCTTCAGAACAGAGTCTGCCTGCCGTATCAGTGACTCTTTGTTGCCTAAGATATTTCATGCACAATATTGTAGAGCTACTGTCCCTTTGTCTCTTTTGTGATACATCAGTGATAACCAAAATGTTATTTTGCAAGTCTTGGATAAGTTTCCTCGTATTAACTTAAAAGGGAATCAATAAAGAATCTTAGATTTACGGTCAATCAGTCATCTCCATTTAGCAGTGCTAGGAAGCTTATCGCATCAACAAAAATTCCACTGGAGGCTAAGATACTCCGTCATTTTTATCTCCCTTTATTTTTGTTGCAAATGCGACTGACCCACTCCGCATAGAACCATTTTAATTAAGACTGAAAGCAATATGAATTGAATCATTGAACCAAGTCTATATCTTTTAAAAACTTCACTCCACATAGAACCATTTTCACTAAGACCGAGAGCAATAAGAATTGAATAATTGAAGTAAATCTAAATTTTTCAGAAACCATGTGCGTGAGATATTTTTAAATTTTGTCTCCAATCGTTGTACATTGTATTCTGTTTAGAGTTTTATCCATATACATATAATTGGTCCTCCTTGTTAATAAAGTAATATACTAGTAATATGATATACGATTGTTATTAACTGTTGTTTTATTTGAGGTTCATATATTCCTTTTTTTCTAGAACAGTAGGGAGTGAACTTTTTTTATTTAATATTATTAGCTATGGGCAAGCAACCTCCCTTTGCAAGGCTTAGATGGGATCACAGTCAAATTGGACTATAGCATTGGGTAATAGCTAAATGGACTTAAGTAATAAGACTTGCGCCTTGACTAATAACTATTATTTTTAGCTTGGTGGCAAGTATTTGATCCTACAAATATATACTTAGTTTTATATTTGATCTTTTTTAATAACATTTGTATGGCTACCGACAAAATCTACTAATAGCATATAAATATGTTTTAAATTACTGCATGTTATATGGAAGCTTAGCATTAAAAATATATCAAGGCTCAAACCTAAAATAGTTTATGCATGGTCGTTTTTTAATACGTAAACAAAAGAAGTTATCAGCATTTAACAGGAACATCCTGTTGAAGATAAATAAATATAATTTTTCTTATAAAAGAACTTAACACTATTGGTTATAAGTTCAATTACATCAAAAGTCATTATGTATCTTTCACTTTCTATTAGGACCATTTCATTTTCGCATTTCACAGCCATTAACTTTTTTTTTTCGATGTTTCCTCAACCAATTGAATACAGAAGTAGGTCCTGACCTTTTGATGTAGTTGTCACTCTGTAAGGAAACACAGCAGCATGAAACCCAAAATTTTCTTTTTATTGTTTTCTATTTATATAAAGCCACTGGTTACTAAACAATCAACTGTAGGCTGCTGTAGTACTTATATACATGTTTCCTAGGCCCGATTGCTAATAAGGGAAATTTTGGATTGCTGAACTATAGGTATATAAAATATGACCTAGCTCCATAAATAAAACTTTAAGAATAATTAAAGTTCATAATTTACAATAAAACTTCGGATTTAGAGTGGAGCAGGTAAGTCCAAGAAAATTTTGAGAAAGCATCAATGAAGGCTACATAGTATTTGAATCTAAAATGAGAAACAAGGGTTGGGCCCCAAACATCAGTGAATATCAACTATAAAGGTTTTGTATAAACTGTATTAGAAGACAAAAATGGTAGCTTGTGACTTTTGCCCATACAACATGCACCATAGACAGAGTATTTATTTGTAGAATTACAAGGTATGTTACAAGACTTTAAGATAGATTGACCAACTAGGGGGGCAGGGTGCCCCAACCTGTGGTGCCACAAGGTAAAAGTAGCATTACATGAGTTTTCAGCAAGAAAAGCAGATTTTGGAGTTGCTGTAGCAGGCTTTGCAGCCATTTCAATGGCATCAAAGACATATAAACCATTCCTAAGGGAGCCGCGGAGTAGGACCTCCTTGGTATCTTGAGATTTAACAAGGCATTTGTTAGCATGAAATTCAAAGAAAACATTATTATCCTGAGCAAACTTGGAGACACTAATAAGATTCTTTGCTAAAGCAGGAACATGAAGTAAGTTCTTTAGGTGAAATGAGGTATCCGATATGTGAGAATGCATGAAAGAATGTCCAACTTGATTGATAGCCATACGTTGCCAGTTTCCAATGTGGACCTTATCAAGTCCTGCATAATCAAAACTAGTTGCAAGATTATTCAGATATGGTGTAAGGTGATGCGTTGCTCCTGAGTCAAGGTACCAACTTGAATTAGCAGCTGATGCAGCAGAGGCAATAGAATCTGAGGACGCAAGATATGCATATGGACTGTGAAAACTTGTAGGAGGTGTAGGAGGGTTTTGCTAAGCCTGAGGTTGCTAAGGGTTTGGCCAATTTTGGTCAAACCTATGATAGTAGTTCCAAGCTACGTGGCCAAACTTACCACACGCTTGGCATTGAGGTTTGCCATTTCCATATCCTGATATACCTCCTTGAGGACCTCTTCCTCGTCCTCTTCTGCCACCACCTCTACCATCTCTAGGTGTGAAAAATTGCTGATCATTACCAGGTCCTTTCTGACCAGAGAATGTTGTCTGAGCCAAATGCGCTTGAACCAGTTTAGCCTCATCTTTCTCATACTGTTCGAGCCATTGCTCTTGAGCCATGAGCAAGGCCCCAACTTGTGTAACTGTGTAAGGATCAGATCTTGAAACAATTGAAGTAATGAAGGAGCTATAGTCTCAAGGCAAGCCATTTAGAATTACCTCAATGTGTTCTTCAGTTGTTAAAGGTGCACCAACTGCAGCTAGCATGTCCACTAACTTCTTGATTAAGAGCAAGTAATCGAATATTGGACCTTTCTTCTTTGAAGCCTTCAACTGAGTTTTCAGCTGATTGATCTTAGCTCAAGATTGTGAAGCAAAGTATTCATCCACATGGCTCCAGATCTGATATGAGCATTTGCAACCTACCATTCTCATGGTGAAAGGTGAAGTCATGGATGCTAATAGCCATGACATGAGGAGTTTATCTTGTTTCTGCCATTTGCTAAATTCATGTGCAACTTTTCCTGCAGATTCATCCTCTGTTGAATTGTACTTCTCCGAAATTTGATCTTCACACAGAAACAATTCAAGATCGTGACCAATGATTGCAGCTTCTGCTTGCTGACGCCATGTCAGATAGTTCTCTTCATCCAACTTCATCGAGACCAGAGTTGAGAAGCTCTGTAGCAGTGCCTTTTGCACTGAGTTTTCTGAAGGTTCTTCCATGGATCTTGCGAGCTCTGATACCATGTTAGGTATCAGGCCTAGAGAGAGATGAGAGAGAGAACTCTGTTGAGAGTGAAAGAGAGAGATTGAGTAATTGAAAGCTTATGAGAAAAAATGATATTGATCACACGTCTGAAACATTGAATCTAGTCTTATATACAAGAGTTGATAGTCATTACAAGATAGTGATAGTAACTGTCTGATAACTATCTGCAAGTAACTGCTAACTAACTCTAACTGATTCTGTTTGCAGTGGCTTCTAGAGCTCTCCCTAACTATATGGTCATAGCATATTTATGGTAAATGTACGATGTAAGGATGATAAATTAAAGCTCACATAATCACTTAACTATTTCACATAGAAACACAAACATGCATTCACTCGGGCACACCCCTACAACATCAAGCATCAGACCATGTAATGTCTAGGCCACCCCATTGATCATGGGGCACACCTAAGGCTTTCCGCACAGCCTTGGAGGCATCAACAATGTTGCTGGCACAAGGAGGCTGGTAATCATGTTCGTCATCACATCCCATTGTGGAGTCACACTCATCAGCCACCATGGCCACCACACTTCTTCCATTAGCACTGATGGTAATGTTGTGGAGGCACCTGCTCCTGTGGTTGAACCATCCTGTGGAGAGTGCAACCACTGGAGTGTCATCAGAATGGCACTGGTTGTCACATTCTGAAGGGCCACCTCCATCTCCACCCTTTTGAAAACTATTGAGAGTGAGATAGGCCTTTGTCTGTATAGTCACTGGTGGTGAACATTCATAAGTTGTGTATGCTTTGTCTTGTACACAACACTTAGAATCATTATCTTGGTTGCACTGCCTTGGGGGGGCTCCTTTCCTATGAATCTGCCACTTGGGCGGCAATTTTGAGCCTCAAAATACAAACAGCTTGTAAAAATAAGATCAAGCAATAAAAGAAAAGAAACTTTGGAGGAAAAACTCTTCTCTGTGTATACAACTCTATGTTTCTCCTCTATTGTTGTTCTTTTGAGTACATGATGCATTGGAGGAGACTTCAATGGTCATATATATATATAGTGGTCTCCTCTCTCCTGCTCCAGTAAATCGTTTGGAATAAGGCTGAAATTTACCTATAAAATTGGAAAATTAGGTGGTTACACATAAATCACCATAAAAAAATAGAGTGATTCGATTCTCTACTTTTGTATATAAATTACCATGAACCAATAGATCCAGATAAAAGTATACCTAAATAACATTTTACAACAACATGCGTGTCCACTGTCCACCCTAGAAATAAAAGTTTCTTTTTGGGTCAAGGCAAGGCAATGAGTTCTGCAGTGCCATGTTTAGTACAAATGACAACTACGGCATCTGGTAGTTGATCGCTTAAAGTCTTCAATGCTTTAAATGGTTGAGAAAAAGTGGATAATTTATAATTGAATGAATTAAAGGCTGCCGTGTTTGAATGGAAATTGCAGCCATAAAGCTTAGTAGAGGTTAGGAACTGGTTACTTGTATTCAATTAATGTCCAAGACTCCCTAGTCCTTCAACGCTGAGAACTCAAAGTTCAATTTCAAGCTTGCAAACTGTGCTGGATTTAATTTGAACACGAAATTGTGCTTATTATAATATTTCATCCGTTCTCTTTTAATTTATTTGTCATTTTAGAAGATTTGTTTTGTCCATTTTATTTGTTAGTTTAGCAAAACGAAGAAGTATTAATCATTTGAAAAAAAAAAAAAAAGAACTGTTTGTCCTTAATATTAATAAGTGGGAGGAAGGATTAAGAAAAGTGATAATAAGTATTTTAAAAATATTGACTATAATTGACATTATTTAATATTTTTTTAATTCTTGTACAATAACCTTAAAAGACATAAAAAGAACCGATAGAGCAGTTAACAAATCAAACTTATGCAGCTAGATACACAATAGCTCCATACTAAGAAAATATCAACATGCGTTTCAGCCCAACCAATTTCCTTTTAACTGTAATGAGACCTGCATGTTGTGCGGGACAAACAAACTATATGAAGAACTAATAAATATTCTAAGAATAATTTAAAATAAAATAACTATATAATGAAATAAAAATGTTATTTATTTGTAATAAAATGAAAGTACAATAATATAACAAAACAAAGATATACATTATCATATGACTATTTGGAATGTATTGAAAACATATAAATATTTGAACTGTGTCATTTTTTAATTTTGTAATTTTGAAACAACAAAGAAGTTGATTATATTTAAAGGTTTGTTACATGTTTAATTTATTTTAAGAGTAGTTGGGCCATATTGTTTAGAACAAAAGTCTTTGTAATAATGTAGCTTTGGGATTCTTCTTTCAAATTGTTATTGATCTTTATTTCAAATAATTAGTTAATAATATTATTATTTTTAAAAAACCTAATTACTGTAACTTACTATAACTTTTAAATTATTTATGTTTAATTAAAAGTAATTACTTTTTTAAGAAAATAAGCTCATTTAGCTCATTTAGCTTAAGCTTTATTAACAGCCTGAAAAGGTTTAAATAATTTGGAGTAAAAAATTATATCCATATAATTAATTAATTGAAAGTATTTATAGTAGAATAAAGGTTTAAAATAAAGTTTAATGTATATAAATTACGATATTTCTTTTAGTTGAGTATAATATTAAGAAATAAAATAATTTATATTAATATAAATTTTGTAATTCTTAATATAATAAAAAGTTACCTTCATGTGAATAAATTTTTTGTAAAAATAGATAGAGAATGAAAAGTTGACAAAGTAACATTTATTTTCGCTTTTGTTAACCTATACTTAGATACAAGTGTTAAAGTCTATATCATATGTGATACATATAGTGTAACTAATTTTTCAAAAAAATTTAATAATTTTGTAGTTATAATATTATAAAATTGAGTTTTCCTCCCTTAATTTTATAATATGATATGACTCTAAAATTATTAAAAAATTTTGGAAAAAAAGAAAAGTTACACTACATGTGATCTTGCTGGCTCTTTGAAATAACATATTATAAATAGATAGATATAAAGTCTCAGAATTGAGGATGAGGATATTATAAAAATCAAGGAAAATATCCCTCATCGGATACTGGTTTTAAAACTAACCTTCTGTTGTCATGGCTATTATTTGTTCCATTTCCTTTTTTCTTTTTTTTTTTTGATAATTTGAGATAAAGCTCAAAACATTGTAAAAGGTGGAGCACGAATAACACACCCGAAAAAGGTTCATCAAAACAACATAAGATTGTATCAAACATAACATAGAAGCATCCGCTATAAAAACAAAGACCTAATGAAAAGAAGCACGAGGCTAAGCTACAGCAACCATAGACATCAGGGATCACTGAGGCAACTTCTACTCTTCCTACCCATTTCTCTAGCTTTGCCAGATCTTTGAAAGATCTTTAAAAAGATTTTCAAAGGCGCTTTTGAATTACTTTTAAAAGAATAAATTTTGTTTGGTTTGAATATGTCAAAAGTAAGTTTAGGAGAATGAGTTTTGTTTGGATAGGATAAAGTAAAATTACTTTTGATTGTTGATATGAGAGTAATAGTAAGATTACTTTTCAAAAGGTCTTTTTTTAAAATGAAAAGTAACCTTAAAGATACTTCTTCTGTGCGCTTTTTCATGCGCTTTGTATAAAGTTACAACAAACACTACTAGTTATTATATAAAGTCATTTTCTTTCTCCTAGAAGGCCTTATGGCTGATGCAAACCGCAATCCAAACCGCAATCCTTTAGCACGAACCCACTTCGTCCCATCCTCTTTTTTCATATGATGGTCAGCCAAATCATTCACAACATCATCGTCACTCTAAGCATATAAACCCAAACTTTTACCCAATGCCTAGGTAAGTTTAGCTTCCTCTGTGGAGTAGGAAAACTCCTTATCACCAACGCCTACTGGGTCGGTGAAAAAAGTTTGGTTGCCTGCTCCATCGTGCGCTTGAGAGCCATCCAACTTATCTTTACACTTGGACAGCGTGTTCTTTTTCTTCAAGATATATTCAAACTACTTTTTTTTCTGACAATCCAATCCCAAATCAGCCAAGATATATTCAAGCGCGTTGGACCTGTCCGTTTCTGCAGAGTCATTGGAGACCATGGGTCTGTCAAGATTCTGTCCAACTAAGGGAGGTCCAGGCTATTGTCTGTTCCTTTCATTGCTTTATTTCATAGATCTCCCACAGTCCCACCTGTAACCACGAAACTCTCACCGAAAAGTAAACACATTTGAAACGGAGAATCTATGATGGATATATATATAGAGAGAGAGAGAGAGAAAGAGAATTTAATTAATATATATTAATAATATAAAATAATTTTATATTATTAATTAATAAAAATAAAAAATAAAAAATTATTATAAATCTTTTATTATAATAAATAATTATTTATATAAGTTGGTACTTTTCATTATTTTTATTGGTTGATAATATAAAATTATTTTATATTATTAATATATTTAAATTAATTATATATATATATATATATATATATTAGTGATAAGATTTGCTTAAAAACATAATGAAATTGATGATCGAAAGTCACCAAGCCAGTTGCACCTTGCTAGTATTCTTAGGCCTCATCTACTATGCTTTTCATTGGTCAAAGAGCATATAGTATATTTTGCAATTCGCTAGCAAAAATTATTAGGTGCATCAATATATTAATTATTTATAATATATTATAATAATGTTCTAAGCTTAAAAAAATGAAATTAGATATGTTTTAAAAATAACTACAATTTATTGTTCTTAAAATTAAATAAAATATTTTAAGATATTCTAAATAATTTTAAAGTATTATAAAATATTTTTTTGATTTATCTACATAATCCTAAAATTAAACAAAATTATCCTAAAGTTAAATAGAATTTTTTCGGCAAAATTTTTCTGAAACTTTATTGATTGATAGTATAAAATTATTTTATATTATTAATACATACTTTATACTATTGATATATGCCAATTAATCTCTAAAATATATTTAATTATATTTTTTAAGTATGATTAAAATTTAAAAATTATTATAATATATCATAGATAATTAGTGTATTAATACATCTCATAATCTTTACCATTAGATCACTAGGTGCACCATATTTTTTGACTAGCAAAAAACATAGCAGACGACGCCATATTCTCATGCCACCCTTTCCCCTGTTTGTCATATATTGAAAAAGGCAATATTATTTGGGAAAGTGTCATAGAGCCAAAAAAAAATATAATTAAAATTTTTGACAGAATTTATCATGGTAGTTGAATGATATAAAATGATGAGATTTATTATTTTATTCAAAAATTGATAATAATATCATATCAATCTGTTAATAAAATGCTGATAAAAATTTTAATTATCAAGTATTTCCCTATTATTTGTACATAATAAAATTCCAAGCAGCTTCCACTCACTTTCATGGATTCACACTCGCGTGCTCTTTACTCTTAGTTTCCACTCACTTTCATGTATTCACACTGTTGTGCACTTTACTCTTCAACTTGCTAATACTCTTCAACCACAAATTACAAACATGGCATTCTTAGAAGCATCATAGTTCAACCTACAGCCCACAACACGCTGGTGTACGTCAATCCAAATTGTTGTTATATATTTTAGGTTTAAATATATTTTTAGTCCCTCTAAATATTTGATTTTTTGGATTTGATCCCTCAAAAATTTTTCACTTGATTTTGGTCCATTATTTTTTAGATGTTATCAATATTAGTTTCTGTCATCAACTAAGTGCTATTAAGTGTTGACGTGACTATATGAGATCTAATCAGTATTAACACGTGTCAAAATGTCACATTGCCACATCAACATTTAACAACAGTCAATTGATGGTAGGGATTAATATTGATAATATCTAAAAAATAAGAGACTAAAACCAAATAAAAATTTTTTGAGGGATCAAATTCAAAAAAATCAAATATTTAAAAAGATTAAAAATATATTTAAACCTATATTTTATTTACCGGTGCAACAAGCGGACCTCCTTTTACTGCCTCCTTTTAGTTAATCCTTAAAACAGTAATTAATGCTATGACTAGAAAATGTACACCTTATTTCTTCACCTAAAGCTTTCTTCTCTATATTTCACCAGCTTGTTTGGTTATATTTTTAGAAGAGTCAAAAGGGTTTTTATTAGTACGAGAGTAAAAATATATAATAATTAATATATTTTGATATGTAAAGATTTGTTCTTATAAGATCTTTTAAAATTTTAAAAATTTTTTTGAAAAAAATATCTTTAAAATTACTTTTTATCTTGAGAAAAGACCTTTTAAAAAGAAATTTTACTATTACTCTCATATCAACAATCAAAAATAATTTTATTTTATTCTTTCTAAACAAAAATTATCCTCTTAAACTTACTTTTGACATATTCAAATTAAATAAAAATTATTTTTTTATAAGTAATTTATCTAAAAATAACTCTTTTAAAAGACTTTTTTTTAAGAGTAATTTTTCCAAAAGTTGAACTAAATATATTAGTTTCAATGATGAATTGAACGCTTGCAACTCTATTATCTGCTTCATTTTCTTTGAATTCGGCTAAATATGGTTGAAGCAAGTGATGGAAGTGCTCTCCTGACCTGTGCAGCTATGAATTACTCCATGCATTTATACATTTATACATTTATATTGCTTGCTGTATTGTCCTATAAAAAAATTCATTTGTATATATTCCAATTATAGAATGGACCGGTATGGATTGAACTTACTGTTATTTGCCTGAAGAATCAATTCTGCATGATATTTTCATCTTATGGTCGTTGTTTTACTTGGATTTAGGAGGTAACAATTTTGTTAGGGTACCAATAAATATTCCTGAGGTATCAAACCTTAAGTATCTTGTGCTGAATTGTTGCCGAAAAGCTTCAATTGTTGCTAGAGCTTCCATCAAGTATAAAAAAGTTGGATGCAAGCAATTGTGATTTGTGATTCATTGGAAACATCCAAATTAAGTCTATGCAGTCTCTGCATCACCGAGACAATACCTTCTAATTAAGGTGTGTATCCTGGCCTTATCTATGTGGGTGAGTGGAAAAATTCTTATTTTGTTATGGGAGTAATACACCAAGCCAAATCCACGTATACCATGTGACAGAAATTGTGTGTGTAACTTCATATGAAATCGTGGCATTAGGTGGCTAACTCAAAGAACGTAACAGAATTTCATCACCAAGCGTGTAAGAAATCCTCCCTCTCTTGTTACTAATTCAACGATACAATTATGTGTTACAGCCTACAGGTACTTGATCCATTTGACATGCTGATCACAGGTTGTGAAATTCCATCATGGTTTCTCTGTCAAGAAGATGGTGTATATGTATCAGGTCCTGATACTTGCCCTCTAAATCAGATGGTGGGAATCGCTTTGTGTTTCCAATTAATAAGTAATGCTGAGCAATATGAGAAGCAGTGCCTTTATACAGTAAAATGTTGAAAGGCGTGACAGGTATCAAGAAAAGGAGTTCACCTTATATCAAGCCAGCTTGTTTTATATTGTCTTTGTGACCCACCATCAATTCAATGATGGAAATCATGAAGACAGTCACTTTGGACTGTTTCAAAGAGGAAAAATCGTAATGCAATATTTATTGATAATATTGAGGGGTGGGGCCGTTTTGTGTGTATGCAAGATTTTGAAAGTTTGAAGGAAGGAGTTAAGCAAATGCAATAGGACTGAAAAATATTTCGAGGCTTGGAGCTGATCTTATAGTTTGTCATTCCCTTGAACAACATGGAGCTGCCTGTGCGACGATGTAATGAAATTTGATTAGAAACATACTGCACAACTAGGCAACTTATAAAAGCAGTGCCAGATGTCTACAAAATCTTGCTATCTTCTGTCTAGTTGTGCAGTATGTTTCTAATCAAATTTCATTATATCATGCCATAGGCAGCTCGTAGATGATGCATAACTCGTTGATGAAATTAAAAAGAAAATAAAAAAGGCGATTGATTAAAGTCACTAAACATATTATATTCATGCTGACCTGGTCTTCTTCATTTAATTCACATAAAAGGTGGGAAAATGTCATCTTATCAAATCGCAGAGGACAAATAGAACGAATGAAATATTAAAAAAACAAGAATAGAAAAACCTGTTATAGTAACTCCACAAATGTTACATGTTGTTCTAGCCAAAAAAAAAAAAAAAAAACAAATGTTAAATGTTGGTAATTAAATTGATGCTATCAAGTAGCCACGTAATTTCCACTCCCCTTCTTACAAAGATAAAATTACTTGTATTCAATGCTTGCCTTGTATTCTTAATTTCTTCACCATAAATAAAAAGAAAGATTTTTGTGTAAATATAAATCGTATATGTCATGTTTATACAAATTTATAATCAAGTTAGTCAGATTAATATCTCATATTTCCACTTTAATTTCCATATGCCGTTGCCAATGTTGAAGGAGGTCAAACAATTTCTGTCTTTTGTAGAAAAAATTTGTAAATATCAATCTTGACATTGCAAGATGTTTGAACAGACTGCAAGTAGTGATTCTCAGCTATAGATGCAAAATTTTTTGAAAATCAGTGGCCCAGATTTTAAGAAATCGTGTCCTCCTATTTTTCTTTTTTCATTTTTTTTTTTGGAGTACACTAAACATCTCGCTCTTTCTTTCTCCTCCTTTATCTATCTGATAGATAAATCTCTCACATTCTCTACCTTGGAAATTTCTTTAGAAACGAACCTAACAGCTAACAAAAAGACAAAAACGAAAAGTTAGTTTAGGCATGCAATTATCGATGAAAAACTTGGAGAAAAGAAAAGAAAGAAAGAAAAAGGTGATTGAAGGCTACTTTCACTCATTTCCCCACCCGAAGACCGCAATGTTGTCGTTGCTTGGTCTTATTTTTTATTATTGTTATCATATGCTTGATATCTATACTCCTTTACCTGACACCAGAATTGTTAAATGAAAAATTATCATATATCTCTCATCGGATGTTGTTTTTCGAATTAATCATATGTTATCATGGCTATTGTCTGTTCCCTTCATTGCTTTATTGGATAAATCTTCCTCGGTCCCACCAATAACCACGAAACTTTCACCCAAAATCAAACACATTTGAAACGGAGAAAATAAAAAAGAAAAGAAAAGACAGCATTAGGAGCAAATGTATAAAAAGCTTTAGTGATGAGCTTCGCTTAAACAGAAAAATAATGAAAATGGTGATTGAAAGTCAACAAGCCAATTGCACCTAAGATTCTCGTGCCACCCTTTTCCTGCCATATATTGAAAAGAGCAATATTATTTGGAGAAGTGCCATGGAGCTAGAAAAACATAATTAGAATTTTTAACAGAATTTATAGGAGTAGTTGAATAATATAAAGTGATGGGATCTATTATTTTATTCAAAATTAATAATAATATCACATTATCTTGTTAATAAAATTCTGATAAAAATTTTAGTTATCATATATTTTCTCATTATTTGTGCATAATAAAATTGATACAGTGTAGATAGAACAACAAAAAACGTTAGTCCTATAGATGGAATTAGAAATTCTAATGTCCTTCCCACGATGAAACTACCCAAGCAGCTTCCACTCACTTTCATGTGTTCACATTCGCGTGCTCTTTACTCTTAGCTTTCACTCTCTTCCATGCGTTCACACTCGCGTGCACTTTATTCTTTAACTTACTAATACTCCGACCACAAATTACAAACACGGCAATACTAGAAGCATCATAGTTCAAGGTACACCCCACAACACAAGCTGGTGTACGTTGTAGGAGTAGCTAAACATATGGCATCTGCTGTTGGTGAAGCCTCTTCTTCCTCTCCTCCTTCCACTGCAACCCCATACTCATGGATCTATCACGTGTTCTTGAGTTTTAGGGGAGAAGACACTCGCAAAGGATTCACTGATCATCTGCGTGCCGCTCTGGAAAGGAAGGGAATCGTAACTTACAGAGATGACAAGAACCTTGAGAGAGGTGGAGTTATTAAAGATGAACTTCCGAGAGCAATTGAAGAATCTATGTTTGCAATCATTGTTCTCTCACCAGACTATGCTTCCTTCACTTGGTGCTTGGATGAACTCCAAAAGATTGTTGAGTGCAGCAAGAAACATGGGCCATCTATTGTGCCAGTCTTCTATGGTGTGGAGCCTTCTGATGTGAGGCATCAAAAAGGAAGCTTTGAGGAGGCTTTGAGAAAACATGAACAGAGATTCGGACAAGACAGTGAGAAGGTTAAAAGATGGAGAGATGCCTTAACACAAGTTGCCAATTGCTCTGGTTGGAACTCTAAAGATCAGTAAGTTAACTCACTATTGGGTGCATTTGCTTTGTTGTGCAAATAATATACCAAAAATATATAAACATGGACTAAATTTACTACATGTATAAGTGTAAAGTTTGTGTATATAATTAAAATTATAAGCAGTAACGGTGAAACATGAGTAATAAACTATTTTGTATGTATATTTTTAATGTAAAAGTTAAAAAAAAGGAAGAAATTGTCATATTATAAAGTTTGAATTAAGATTTTTAATTAGTAAATTAAATAAATATTTTAAATGTGAATATACTTAATTAAATATAACCAGTAAACAATTTAAATTATTAGACAGATAAATGAAGAAAGGTTAGTAATTTAAACGATTAAAATTTTAAGTAATTAAAAAAGTATAAATAATAAATAAAAGTGCTAATAATCCTTTGATGAGACTAGGATTTACCCTATAGGTTTGGGCTGATCCCTTATGATATTAACCATTATAATGAAACACAAGAGTTACATAAAGATCCTCCACATTGAACTTCCGTCCTTGTCTCAGAAGTTGAAGTTCTTTATCACCTCAACTGCAAAAATGCTTATAGTCCCAAACACATGCTACCTGAAACAACAACGTTAAAGTTAAAAATTCATTTGTGTGTTTCTTGTAACAACCAGAGTTTTTAAATTTATTTGGTCCTTAAAAAAGTGCAAAGGTTTATGTTTAGTACTTTAGTAATATGCAAAATACATAACACAGAAGAACAAACTTTTATTGTGAGTATAATATTTTTTAAATATATTACAGAGATATTACATTTGATATCAGTATATGTTAAAATATTTTAGTTCATATAATAAGAAATACAAAATTATATAAATGGACATAATAAAAAAAAAATTGAGAAGCATTCTTTTATTCCTTAAAATGTAATTTTGTAATAACTGTATTTTGTAAATGGTAATTAAGGATTAATATGATATATTTCATATTTTAACTTTTTTAAAAAAATTAAATTTTAATTTAACACATTCTATTAGTAATATTTTAAATAATAACAAATAGGGCTATTTGTTAGGGATTTTATTAAGAAAAATACTTTCAAATAATTAAAAAGTATGTATAAAAAAGTTTACGATAATTGGATTAATTTTTTAAAAAAGATAAAAATAGAAAAATATTTAGTGAATTTTCACAAATTGAAAAATGACTTTTGAAAGAAAAAGCACTGAAAGTTTACAACATAAAAATATTTTTTTAAAAATTTAAGCAAAATGCACTTTTAGTAGATATATTGTTATGACTTTATATCTATTAGGTATCATGAGGAAGATGATTAATAAATAATCCAATAATTATAACAGTTTAAATTATTATAAAAATAAAAAATGAAAAATTCAAAATGAACAAAAATCTTAGAGAACTTGTGTTATGCTCTTTTTACTCTTTCCTTCTCCTCTAATCATTTTTTTTAAGAAAGAAAATTTGTTGCTTTTTATTTTGCGTGTGCTTCTTGTTAGACTTAATAAAAATATTTCTTTGTTATATATATAGACATGAGGCAACACTTGTGGAAAGCATTGCTCAACACGTGCATGCAAAGTTGATTCCAAAATTGCCAGCTTACACAGAGGATCTTGTTGGGATTGCTTCAAGGGTGGAGGAATTGACTAGACTCATAGGTATTCGGTTGAATGATGTCCGTTTTATAGGTATATGGGGCATGGGTAGCATTGGCAAGACAACAATCACTAGAGCAATCTATGAAGCCATTGAAAGTGAATTTCAAGTTAGTTGCTTTCTTGCCAATGTTAGAGAGATATGTGAGACATATGGATTAGTTCAAATGCAAAACGATCTTGTTTCTCAGTGTCCTATGAATATAAGTACAAGTCTTATTAAGAATGTGTATGATGGGAAGAGGATAATACGAAGCTCTTTATGCAACAAAAAAGTTCTTCTTATTCTTGACAATGTAAGTGCTATAAGTCAATTGGAGAATTTGGCTGGGAAGCAAGATTGGTTTGGTCCGGGAAGTAGAGTAATAATCACAACTAGAGATGTGCATTTGCTAAAGATACATGAAGTGTCTGACATTTATGGGATTGGTTGTTTATTCCAAAATGAAGCCCTTCATTTATTTTGTTTAAAAGCCTTTAAACAGGATCAACCTAAGGAAGGGTATTTGGAAATGTCCCATGAAGTGGTCAAATATACTGGTGGCCTTCCATTGGCACTTAAGATATTGGGTTCCTATCTTCATGGAAGAACAATTGATGTTTGGCGTAATGCTGTGAAAAAAATAAAAAATGTTCCACATTCTAAAATTCTCGATACATTAAAAATAAGTTATGAGGGTTTGGATCCCATCGAAAAGCATATTTTCCTAGATATAGCTTGCATATTTAAAGGAATGAAGAAAGGCAAAGTAATAGATATATTAGAAAAGTGTGGTTATAATCCGCAAATTGAAGTTGATGTTTTGATTGAAAAGTCTTTGATTACTATAAACCGGAGGACAAATAGTTTGGACATGCATGATTTGCTTGAAGAGATGGGCAAAAGTATTGTCATTCAAGAATCTCCAAATGATCCTAGCAAACGTAGTAGGTTGTGGTCTATAAAGGACATGGATCTTGTACTTACACAAAATAAGGTAGATGTCAATTTTTTCATGGTTGCATGATGCTTAGTACTAAGATAAAAAGTGAATAATGAATTCAATATTTTGTTTTCTTTTGTTTGTTTTTCATCTCATTCTATAAGATTACATTGTTTCTGAGTTTGGTTTTTTATGCAGGGATCTAAAGCAATTCAAAGTATAGTTCTACGTGATTTTGACCGTCAAGTTCATTGGAGAGATATAACTTTTTCAAATATAAGTCAGCTAAAATTTCTCAATCTAGGTCACGTGGTAGCTCCCATTCACCTTCCTAGTTCTTTAAAAGTTCTTCACATGGAATCTTGTGTGTTGGAAACTCTGCTCCTTGCTGATCAACAGTATGAACTTGTTGAAATCAAATTGTTACATTGTGAAATTGTACAACTTTGGGATGGAGAAAAGGTAAGACCTTTCACTAAGAGCTCTATCAAATTTTATCACGTTAACCTCTTAAAAAGATGGTAACATTATAATATTTCTCTGTTTTGATCAGTTTTTGAAAAAGCTGAAGTACCTGGATCTAAGTCATTCCTCATTGGAGCAAACACCAGATCTTTCTGTGGTTCCTAATCTTGAAACACTTGTTCTTGAACACTGTTATAGCCTATCTAGTATTCACTCATCCCTCATACACCACAAGAGTCTTGTTGTATTGAATTTAAGTTACTGTAAAAGACTTAAATCTCTTCCAAGTAAATTAAAGATGAGTTCCCTGAAGGAATTAATTCTTGACCATTGCTACAGTTTCAATAATCTCCCAGAATTTGGGGAATGCATGACACATTTATCAAGGCTTTCTTTATTGGGAACAACCATAATGGAACTACCCATATCACTTGGATGTTTAGTTGGCCTGTCTGATTTGAACTTAGGTGCATGCCATGAGCTTACTTGCCTTCCCGATAGCATTCATGGATTAAAGTTCCTTAGAAATCTGAATGCTTTTGGGTGCCCAAATCTCCGTGGATTGCTATATTCTCTCTCAAGCCTACCCCTTTTGAGCAGTCTTTACTTCCAGAGCTATTCTCTAACTGAAGAATTATTCCCTCATGATTTTTGCCACTTTACGTCATTGACGAATTTGGATCTATCTTATAGCAGTTTTGTTAGGGTACCAATAAGAATTCATGAACTTCCCAAGCTTAGACGTCTTTGTCTTAATCGTTGCCTAAATCTTAAGTTTTTGCCAGAGCTGCCATCAAGTATAAGACAACTGAAAGCATGCGAATGTAAATCACTGAATGAATTCGAAGTCAATGCTTTATCAAAGGCATGCTGCATCTTCGCATCAACTAGCAGAGGTCGTGGTGAGGTCTTGCAAGTTGTGATCTCAGGGACGGAAATTCCATCGTGGTTTGTCCATCGACAAAAAGGCAACTGTGTATCAATCCCACTCCCATGTAATTTCGCTCTAAATGAAAGGTTGGGATTCGCTTTATGTTTCCTATTCCAACCACCCAAATTTAGGTTAGGACAGTTTGACACAATCCATTTTGTTGCCGACAATGGTGATAGAATCATCACCTGCGGCGGTATTTCATGTTCAATAGTCGGAAGTCACCTTTGCATACTTTGTATGACCAATCATTGTTTGACTGATGAAATTCACCATGTCTTTCGCATTGAGCTGTCATTTAAAGGCAATGTTGTTAATGATGATTTCAAAATATTGAGCTCTGCGGCCCGTTGGGTGCGTATTGAAGATATTAATGATTTGAACAAAAGTGAAACTGAAGGACCCAAGAAAAAAAAGACAAAAAAGTGTTAGACTTGGTCAAAGATGGATTTATAAGAGTCAAAGATAGTTGAAGCTGATATGATTTGATATTGGCAACAGCGTCAACCTTTCCAGTGAAGAAAATGGAGCAGATGCACAAGCAAACAACTTAGATGCAGCGTCAGAAATGCATATGAGAATTTGGCACCCCTTTGGACGGTGAGTTACCTTGCTTAGCTGTGCTTTAGGTTGGTTTTCAAGTTATGCTAAGTTCAATTTGTCCTTAAATGTGCTAATTAATTCTACTCTTCAGATCTATTTGCCTTGGTTAGAGTCAATCCACAACAATGGAGTGGTATAAATTTGAGCTTGATGAAACTGTTGAAATGAGACCAGTTGAATCTATAAACGAACTAATAACTTCTATTGGTATATGGATATTCTGTCTTTATTTAAGGAAAAACTGAGATGAAGACCATTTTCTTATGTTTCTTATATGAAATTTCTTTTCCTAATGAAATTGTATTAATCTATTTAACAAAGAAAATGATTACTTAGAGAAACAAGTTTGGGAATAACATTAGGTGGGGATTACGACCTAACAATTATTGGGTAGCCAATTTGGCGAAGCAACGAAATTACTGTGTCTACCTTAGCCAGCTATGACCACTAGATCAGCAGAGATTGAAAATTAATGTTTCACATAATTGACAACAGTGTGAGTAAATTCATAGCTAGAAGGGGTTTTCTTTTGTTCACTTGTGTTTTTCTTCCTCATGGGACTTGCAGGTTCTGTAACGATGTTTGGCAGTGGAAAACACACAGTACCATGTTGCAGGTATGCCCACCAATTTGATTTTTTCTGACGTAAATTATAAGCATAGCAGCATGTAACTATATGTACTTAATTTGCATATCTCTGGTTCCTACTTGTTATCTATGCATTAGAGTTGCTCCTAACATTTGCTTTTGATGAATATATATCAAGACGTGTTGGAAGACCTGGAAGGAAAACCATACTAATATAGAAGAAATGTAACAGTGAATATAGATTTTACTCATGCACGTCTGAGAATTTCATTATTTTCTTTCCGCATTTTGTAATATTTTTTGTGCAAAAGCATAAACAGATTCATCTATATAAATTATTTATGCTTCACTTGTTTTTCTACCCTTAAATGAGCAAGTCATATATATGTTTCTGTTCATTGTTTATTATTTTTCTTAATTTATCTGGAAAACATAAGTTCTATGCTGACCATTCTATATGTACTTCATTGGTTTTTATTTGCAAAGACCTTATACTTCTTTGCCTCTTTTCAGCATCTTTTTCTACATGAGTACTTAGATGATACATAGGATCATCTATGACAGCGTAGCTTCATTCCTGTTTTATTTTGCTCAAGCCTTAGTTATATTCTTTGTGGTGATTCAGTAGCGCAATATAATGGTGCCCATTTTGTCGTGATCTGTAGACTTTAGTTGACTAACAAGACAATGATATATTGGGAAATTTCGCTGCTATAAGCTGATAAATGCGGTCAGTTATGCTCTATAATGTCTTATGATATTGGAGGATACCTGATCTTTCATCATTGCATATTTTCCAATTGGTGAGATTTCTTTTTCTATAAAACAAAAATCTCACGACATTTTCAGAAAAATTATGTGCCTTCGTAAGACATACCAAATAAATTTTGGAAATGATAAAGTTCTAAGAAGGGGTAACACTGAAAATTCAATGCTAAAGCCAATTTGAATAGTAATCTTTGATAATTCAGTGCTAAAGCTTGTCTATATACATTCTAATATGTTTCTTTAGCATTGTTTCTTCCCCTGTCATTAATGAACGCAATTTTGCATTTTCAGCTTCTAATTGGGACGTTAATAGCTGGCTAGATGCCAACTTTCTCCAGGCTCAAATGTCCTCTATGACGTTAAAAGAGTTATGGATAATTGTCCTTGCGACTCTCTTCACATATTCTGGGGTATGTTTGTGTTCATTATGTACAAGAGGCTGGGATCTAAATTACAGAGAGAGAGAGAGAGAGAGAGAGAAAGAAAGAGTGTAACATCGGGGAAAAAATGAATAGAGGAAGCAATGGCAATTTTATAATTTTACAACAAGACGTTAAACCAAAAAAAAGAAAAGAAAAATGGCACGACACTTCAAAAAATAAGGGGACTAAAGCCCTCCCTTCATTTCATGTTCGATTACCTTCTTCTCCTCCATTCCTTTCTTCTTCTTCTAATCTCCATCAAGCTCCATCTCTTTTCCACTTTGGCTTCTCAAAGTTAAGGTAAATCTTTAATCTCAAACTTTATTCTTATAAGTAAACTCCATGGTTTTTTTCAGGGCTAATAAACAGTAAAAATAATGACATGAGTAAATGTTTGGGATATTGAGTAAGAATCTAATAAGTGAAGAGCTTAGGTATTACTAGGTTGAATTGGGTAAGCCTAAATCCGAATTTCATTTTGATCCTTGTCAACTATAGACATCTTAAATTCGGGGGTTTTGCTTGACAGGCTTACAAATTAATAATTTGTGTTCAAATAAATTATCGGAGTTTATCAAAAATATTTGTATTGGCAGATTCCTTGAAGACAGTGCTAGTTATTTCTTTCGAAGCTGCTGGAAAGCAACTCAACTGATTTCGTCTTTGTTGTGAGTGGGTATCTACTTAGTAGTAATGTTTTAGATATATTTTCTTAGGCAAAACTAACTTATTAAAGTTAATAATTTTAATGTATATTATTTGATTTATTGTTTTGATTAGCTACTTTTCTTATCTATGAGGATATTTAGATTATGGTTTTGATGATTGATTTAAAATTATTATTAGCTACTATATATTACTGATTTACCTCAGAATTAGTAATATTCACCGTATCCGAAGTTGGTTTCATGCACTCTCTATTCCTAATGAGTACTCTTGATTGGTCAGCTACATTAATGATTGGATTAATGCAATGCGTCTTTTCTGCTCCTCCACCGTCCACCGAAACCCGCCCACCTCCATTAGTCTTTGCCGCTGGTTCGTCCTTTCTGTCTACAGCATGTTTGAGCACCAGCTTCCTCTCCAAATTGTTCCTAGCAACTATGTCTTTTCCCAGCTCCTTAACATACACTTCATAACTATTACCCTCAACAGAAAGATAACGCTTCCTTGAATATAGGGATAATAGCTTGTAACCATTAAGAACTTGGCAGAGATAAAAGATACATTTCGTACTCATACATCATCATAGCATACCACCATTCACTTCTCTCCAATTCTCTTGAAGTTTTGATGAGACCAAGCATGGAGGGGAATGCCAAACGCCTCCACCCAAACTCTTCAGGTTTGGCTTATCTCCTATCTAGACCATAACCTAAGGTACTCCCTTAATGATTGACATCCCTCCTTCATAACCTCCTCTCTTTTTGATTTTGATTTGAAAGTAACTACAGTTTTGTATACACCCATCTCTCTTACACTTTCAACCGATGAAAAAACTTCCTTTAGTTTCGACTCCATCAATCCCACACCAACGGGACGCATAGTTTCTCCTGCAACATTTCTCTCCAATTCCTCCATTAGTTCCTTATTAGCTACCCCCTGAACTACTCCAGATTTCTCATACCTTGCTTTTTCCACTTTATCATTATCATTCTCATTCTGTCTCCTACTACGTCCCACATCATTCTCCTTCTGTTTTGCCTTCTGAACTACCACATCCATATAGGACCTTCCACCCTTAGTTGGCTTCCTACGAACTCCATAATTTGTTCTTTGCTTCACCATGGTAGTCTGCCTCCTATTATCCACACGTCAGTCACCACTTCTATTATATTCTGCCATTGTAACTGAGATTTTACACCCTCTAATTTCCATCCCATGCAAATTTTTTGTGGCTAGTTGAGCATCTTTTGATTGAGGGAATCTTACAAATGCGAATGGTAGCATGCTATTTTTTATTTGTTTGAGAGACATGTATACATCGACCATCTTTCCTTCATAGTTGAACAATTGCCATAACCAGAATTTTGTCATGAATTGTGGCAAGTTGTCCACAAAAACTTTATAAGATGCTTGCTCTAGTCTTTTCCATGCATAATCATTCTTCTTCCACAGTTGATACTCTCCTTGACTATCGTGTTTTCTTCATTTGATATTGGAGGACACCTGATACTCCGTCATTCCATATTTTTCAATTGCTGAGATTTCTTCTTCTATAAAATAAAAATCTCATAATATTTTCAGAAAAATTATGTGGCTTTGTAAGATATACCAAATAAATTTTGAATGACAAAGTTCTAAGAAGGGGTAGCACTGATAATTCAATGCTAAAGCCAATACGATCAGTAATCTTTGATAATTCAGTGTTAAAGCTTGTTGAGATACATTCTAATATGTTTGTTTAGCATTTTTTCTTCCCGTCATTAATGAACATAATTTTGCATTTTCAGCTTCAAATTGGAACGCTACATAGCTGGCTGGATGCCAACTTTCTCCAGGCTCATTATGTCCTCTATGATATTCAAAGAGTTATGGATAATTGTCCTTGCTACTCGCTTCACATATTCTGGGGTATGTCTGTGTTCATTATGTACAAAACACTGGGATCCAAATTGGAGAGGGAGAGAGAATAGAGCTCTAAATAATACAATGTTGTATGAGATGAGATGATACAAAACATATGGAGGTTGGGCACTTGTTTGGATGGCCAATTATCTTGTTAAGTTGTGCTTAAGGCTGGTTCTCAAGTTATGCTGCGGTAACTTTAGTTTGTCCTCAAAAGCAAGTATTAGTCAATTTCATCCTTTTGAATCGAAGGTGCGTTTCTCTTAACTTTAAAAAAAAATGATTTTGTAATTTGAATTTTATATATAGATAGAAAAGTTGAAAGTTGATTCTTTTTTAGAAGTTATTTTTTTTAGTTTATATAAAAATAGATTAAAAATAATTTTTTTAATTTTGATTATTTTTAAAAAATCATTTAAATATACGAAAATTATTTTTTTATGAGAAAAATATTTTTTGTCAAAAAAATCTCAAACAAACACCCTCCTATTTATCTTGGTTAAAATCTGTCCATAAGAATTTGTCATTTGGTAAGGCATAAATTTGAGCCTAATGAAGCTATTTTAATAAGAGCAATTGAATCTATGAATAAATAAATTTTGTTTGTATATAAATATTCTGTCTCTATTTAGGTAAAACCTTTATTTTGTTATGGTTTGGTGTCTTATATGATAGATTTTATTGTCTATTGAAATAGTATTTGCCATGCACAAAAAAATAAAAAGGAAATAGTATATCTCATCACGATCATAAAAGATTGCTTAGAAGTAAAGGTCCTGGAGTTAATATTAGTAGTTAATTAGAACCTTATTATGGTTGGACTGATAATTTATAGTCACCTAAATGAAAGCAAAAAAACTACTCAAAAAACTTATTTTGAGAAAAAAAATTTATTCTTCTCATTATGTAATTCTGGGATACACAGTTTACATAACGATAAGTTAGATACTCTGTGCTAGTATAGTTTTATTTTAAATCATTATATAGATGGACGATTTTTACTCCTTTGGCTGATACAATCATTCTCCTTAAATTTTAGTAAATTCTGACAAATATTCTCAAATAATTCTCACATATAATTCTAACTATGTACAATTACTTAGTTGAGAAAACCAAATTGTCTTATTCACTATTTTAAAAAAGGGTCTGTCTGCACGCGCTGTATTGTTTTTTTATGGTGCATCATGCACTTGGAAGAGAAGAGGCCAAGCTTTGATGTGTATCCATACGCCACTAAATTGTGAAGCATTATAGAGTCCCCTCACCCCCTTCTTTCTCTACATCATGTGTCCCCTTTCCCAGCGGCATCCCCGACGCCATCGCCAAGCACCCCGAACACCCTCCAACCCGGCGGCCGTGGTCGCCGGCCAACACAACCAAGCGTCCACTCCAACCCCCTTCCCATCACACCCACTCCCACGTTCTCTCTTCCCAATCATGCTTCAAAGTGTGATCGACATGACCAAACACCCCTTGAGCCTAGTCAATCCTTGAAGTGTCCCAGCCACCATGCGCTCTGGCAATGAAGACGGAGATATTGCCATCGGACGAAATGCAAGCCAAGTAAGGACCCAACTTGTGATGTGCCCAAGCAACCGAAATGATAAAGGACTAGTGGTCAAAGGCAAGAGCTTGTTCTGATTACCCTCCTTCCACCAAATAACACGCCCATCATAGGAACACGAGGCATGTAAGGAACCAAATTTAAATGGGTGCTGAGAGGTAGTGTTGGACACCCCACTCAAGTTTGCTAGATGTTGAGAGTCAACGCCGCCGGCGGTCGCGATTTCCCTACCGACAACCATGCTCAACCGTCATTACGTGGTGCGGCCACCGGGGTGGAGGGTGTTCAGAGTGTTTGGCGGCGGCGTCGGGGGTTACGGGTGATAGAGTGAAAGAAGGGTGGGTGGTCTTTAAAATACATCATAACTTAGTGGCATATGAACACACCATCAAATCTTGGCCTCTTATCTTCCGAGTGCATGATGCACCATAAAAAAAACACAGTGCATTGTAAATGGACCCTTTAAAAGTTAATAATGCTGATATTAGTCAGCTTGGTTTATTGATGACCTCGCCGTGTCTCGGGAACATTTGTTTCCTTGTGAGTCATGGAATCACTGGCCTGCATGTATGGATTCCCCTGAAATCAATGTGCAATTTTTGTATGACATTTTCTGCTTATTTTCAAATCTATAATAGGATAATTATTATTATAATTTATGGATAAAATAATTAATCTGCCCGAAAATGTGTTCATTTTTGCCTATCAATGCAAGATTCTTTTTTCTTCTGGGGTCTGAATTAGACAAAATGTTAACAAGAGTTCTAACATTAAATTGAAAAAACAAAAGAAAAAGAAAAAAAAGTATTCTCACGCTATTGTACATGCTTCACTTTTATCCTGCAAAGTTTTCACTATGTAATTACAGCTAATTTTACTTATTTTTGTTTCACCTTTACACTCTAGTTCTGTCACCTCAACGAATGTAAGCAAATGTTATTCCTAATGCTTTTGTTCCAACTCCCGTAGATCACACTGACAACTACAAAATAGTCGGCAAAAAAACACATAATCATGGAACCAATTGTACAAACTAGTTATGAACGGGACATAGCTTCTACAATGAAATGAGTCATTCTCCTTTGAAAGCACCACAAAGCAAACCCTTTCTTAAATACAAAGAGACGTTGACCAAAAAAACAAATACAAAGAAAATGATTCCTGAAAAAATCCACTCACAGAAATAAATTAAGGACAACGGATATAGAACTGAACAAGAGAACAGGAAAGGCCGGTAGCGCAATCTTATAATTTGACAAGAATAGAAAACTTCATCGTTACAATGGCAATTTCATGAACGGTGTTACACCGGAATCACAAACCAAACCTAGAAGACTAATGAGCAAGTACAGTTTTGCAGAGCTAGCAAGCACAGCGCAAATATGTAACAATACCTGCATGGACTCTCCAGCCCTTGCACGGAAAACTTAGATACTAGTAAACTACATCCAAAATGATTTCCTATCACCCAGCTTTGGATGATTCGCTGGTAGATTTCGGTTCTATATTCTTCCTCAAAAATTCAGACAACCTTGCACTAGCAGCACGCCCTCGTTCTAGGCAGTAAATATAATCATCCACTTGAAGAAAATTAATCAGAAAACAAATTAGATCACACATTATAGAATTCAAAATCACATTGCATGCAGCCACATGCTAAAGCACAAGGCCAATGCTAGGAAAAATAGAATTGTATGAAACACATGGTGCCACCATTTGTATTAAAGGAAATAAATAGAAAATGTTAAATAAAGTGTGGCAGAATACCTGACATAGCACCCTGGGTAACAGATGTGATGATTCCATGTGCCATGGGCTCACCAACTTCCTTTGATGATCTTTCTGGTACGACAGAAACATTTGCATTTGGAAAAACTAAATAGGCAAATGCTTTCATTTTCTGCCATAAGATAAAAATGAACTCAATTAGAGTTGAGTACAAGAAGCATGCGACTCAGGTCTCCAATTTAAAAATTTTAGTTTATGCTACAGAGACATGAAAATAGAAACAACTATCATGGTTATGGCTTAAAAAATCATCCGTTAGGTTCCATTAAAGGTTAAAAGCAAATAACTAAATATTTACAAGCAGAGACACACACACACACACACACACACACACACACACACACACACACATGTGCATGAAATTTCCTGAGATCAAGCATGTGCTGACTCGTCAATGCATAATTAGCAGCCCAGATATTCTAGTAAAAAGCAGGAAGATTGGCTGTGCCCATGCACATCGAAATTCCGCACACATGAAGCTCTAAAATTTTTTACGTGAATGAATAAAGATCTGTGGGACTTGCATTGCAAATGACCTCAGTGAAACAAAGTGCTTGGACAAAGTGTCTCCTCATATTGTCTCACGAGATTAAGGCAAAAAACTTAAATATTATAAGCTAATAAAAATGTAAACATTATGCAACCAATAAAAAAAGTGGAGCTTGTTTATGTTTTTCAGCGAGAGTACTAGTTAATTAAACCTCAAAGGAGGTTAAACTGGAAGAAAAGAGGGGGAAAAAAAAAGAAAGTTAGCCTTGGTACATCAATGAAGATCATATGACAGATATAGTAACACAAGTAGATGAAAGGGTTGTAGTGGTGACAACAACTGAAAAGGGAGAAAAGATTTAAACATTTCAGCTATTATCCATAGGGTATTTAGAACACTTTGTCATAAGTCAAATGACATACAAATGATGTAAATGCAGACCAGATTTTATTTTGCTGCCTAAATTCACCAGACCTTAGGAGAAACTTAAATAATATAATACTATAAACTGACAAAGAGAAATTCTACAAACCTCTTCTTCATGTTTAGTTGGGTCCAATAAAATATAGCCATTATCTGCTACAGAACAACATATCGCAACTGTGGAGACAAGGATAAGAAATCATTATTCTTAAACAAAATGAAATCATAGAAGTAAACCAAAAGACAGTAACAAGTCTTGATTACCAGCAAGATTTCTTAGGGGTATTCCAGCATCCACAAGTGCAGCACATGCTGCATTTATTGCACATGGAAGAAGCTACAGAGAATGTCAAGAAAAAGGAGCAAAAGATCCAAAAGCATATTCACTAAATACTGACCTCTTAGGCCCCCTACCCCTCATGCAATAACCAATCGCATCAAAGTGTGCCTCTGATGGAATTGATGGTAACCTATTTTGTTTGTTCAGTCCTAAAAAAGTAGAACTCACACATGAACAGAGTGACTAAACACCATTGCACATAGCACACCACTCACCAGCCACACTAATAGTTAAACACTAGTTCAGAAGCGCAATCATAGCATAGCAGAAATTGTTAACTTTGGGATTTGGGAAAAGAAACATAAATTCTCTCCATTCCTTCCTGCCAGTCAAAAAGTCCAATTTTGAAAAAAATATGCTAAAAGATCTCATATAGCGAGACATTAAAAAGAATAGATTCAAAACACAGACCAACTTGCAATCAGGCATGTATCTGATGGAAGGATATGTATCATCTGTGTGCGCATTATATATTGTGGGGCATGTGACAAAGAATCAGAAAGTAAACACTCACAGCTTGGTCATATGATGACAAAACAGGTCTAAAAATTGCCCATAAACTGGGACTAGAAAAGCAGCAAAAATCTTTCGTGAAGAAATGAAGAATTTTTACTGTACCACACAACTCAATGAAGATTAATCTTGCCTCCCAATTTGAAGGGAATGATGGTCAAGAACGGACCATAAAATACTCAACCAAAATTAGAGTTAATAGACGAGCTGTATCACGCTAAATACAGTAAAAGGGCAGCCTAGTGCTATAAAGCTCCCACTATGTGGTCATGTCTTAGTAGGCAGCCTTCCCTTGCATTTGCAAGAGGCTAATTACACTGACCACCAAATCAGACCAAATTCAGCATCAGACTAAAATCCTAAGGCATTCTTGTCACTATGATTAAATCATCACCCATAGAATTGAAAAATTAGACAAACTGTAAAATTGAAGCTTGCAGTAAATGTAGATAATATAACAATCTTAAAGAAATAGCTACTATATAAATCATACTAGAACTATATTTTGAAGGAGGATACAGCACCATCATCATGGACAACCTGCAGAGGAAACAAAGAGCGTTCAATCCTGAAATGTAAAAGCCCATGTGAATAAATAAATAAATAAATAGATAATCTCAATTCACATGCATATGTCACCATAGTACTTATTAATTAAAGGAAGAATCAGGGAGCTATCAATAGCTAAAACTAGTATATGTTAAATAAATAAATAAACAAAATAATGAAAGAAAGAAAAAAGGGAAAGCAAACAACAACAGCAATATGCGAAGCGAAGAAAATTAAAATAAAATTTTACTTTTAACTGGGAACTTTTAACACACAGGCACCACAGCACGGGCCTTATATGACAATCATCAAATAAACACACAACGAAAGAAGTCAATAAGACCAGCCTTGTTTCATAGCTACAATTAATAAACACTAACGAGTCATGTTATGTCACATGCTAACTTTGGCATCAGTAGTTTCCTATTTTCCTATTGTGAAGGTGGCATGCGTTATTGCATTTGTAATATATGTTTATGTATACTTAATTACTTATGTGTGGGAAGAGTATATCTCCATAGTCCATACACGTAAAAGAGAAACCAAAAACAAAAAAACTGGGCTTTCTATGGCTGCTTGCCAGCTCAAAGCAAAGTCTAAAGATAGCCAGACACAGATACCCAAAATTCTCCGAAAACAGCAAGAATGCTGTTATTTCTATCCCTCTTTCTCTTTCTCTGAAATCATAAAATCTTCATACTACAAAAATCAGATGGGAGTGAACGAGCCTGATACATCACCCTATTTCTCATATCATCAAGGAATCCAAAGTAGAAAGAAAAACCAAAAGAATGTGCTTGCACTCAAAAAAGACAAACCTAACTAATTGTAAAACATGTAACAAACAAAAACACAAAAAAGGAGGAAAAATGAGGCATTCAATACAAAACTTGCCTGTACTATAACTGAAGTGGTGGTATTCGGATATATCGATCGAATGCAAATGCTTTCCAATGTTCTCTTCAATATCATTTCATATTCCTTCTCCACTTTTCCTAAACAATTTAAAAATATTAAAGCAAACACAACAAAAGAGTGACATTTCGAGTAACCTAGAATCATAACTAGTCTATTGCCATTTCCCTCAGGGAAATGAAGTAGAAGATTTTGTAAATTCAAGCACTTGAAGACAAGGGTCACAATTGATTGCAAAATATTTAAAACAACAATAATAATAACAAAAAGGGAAGAGTGGTATTGTATTGTAATTACCAATTTGTCCAGTCTTGGGTTTCCAAATAACTTCAATGGAAGCCTTTTCAGGGTTTTCATTCTTCTTGGTACCAGCTTTGGGTCCATAAACTGCAGCAACCACCTTGGTTTCTCCTACAACCCCCAAAAATAAATAAATAAGTAAAAAATCAAACACCCAGTTCCCAAAATCAAATTTTTCATACAAGAAAAAAATGAAAAAAAAAAAACAAAATAAGAAAATTATAAAAAATAAAAAGAGGGAGAGAGAGAGAGATGGTACTGAGAGTAAGACCTTGAGCCCAGCTAGCTGAGCCATGAGCACGGTGGAGGATAGAGCGAGAGCATGCCAGCGGCCTCAGCTGATTGGGGCTCCGCCCATCAGGCCTATCAATCTCCATTGAACAAGAAGAAGCACCACCACCACCAGCGAGCTTTCAACAGTGAGCGGTTTTGGAGGGGTTTGGTTTGTAATTTGCAATTAAAAAATATTACAAATTAATTTCAGGCCGTCGTTCCGATACACTTGTCCGGCCACCCCTAAGCCTGTGTTAATATACCAGCATTACGGGTTAGCTAGGCCCATTTAAGGCCCGTAGGCGGGCCCAAACGATCCATTGCTTTTTCTTCCCCTTTCCAAATCAAAATACCCGAGGCTTTGGTCGGATGGTCATGCGGTTAGCCTTAAAAGCGAGTGCACCGTGAGAGCGCGACTTCAAGTCGCAGGGGTAGAGCCCCATTGTGCTCCCCCTCACTTAAATCCCCTCTCCTTGACTAAAAAAAAAAAAAATTTTAAAACACCCTCATGGCTAGATGGACTGATGCGATAAAATACATATTTTTTGAAAAAATTAGATTAAAAAAATAAAATCAAACTTAACAAGTTGGTTAGCGCTTGATCAAATGTGTATGCATAAAAAATTTGCACATGAAGATCCTATGTGGTTCAAATAATGAGAAGACGTGGACATCATGGGTTCACATGATAGGAGGATTAACCCTTAGTTTAAATAAAATGAGGGGTTAATTATTTTAGTTAATTTTAACATTAAATATGAGAAATTAGAAAATCTAAAATATTTTGAAAATAAAAACCTCTGTTCATGTTCTCCGATGTTGTAACCAGTTTGTCGGTAACCTTGACTGGCGACGCCGCAGTGGTTACCCCCACCTACACCCCCGGCCACCGCCAATGAGATAATTTTAATTGTTAAATTAGTGTATATTTGGGTACCCTGTAAAATAGCCATTTTTTTTAAAAAAAGAAAAACTGCTTTGAAAAATTAATCATATTTAGATCAAAAAGTGAAAATAGATTATAATCTAGAATTGATAATTTTAAGTTGAAAAATAGTTTATAAGCATAAGTAATTTTTAAAACTTATAATTATAAGCAGAAGCTGATTATTTCATAATTGTTATATTTTTACTAAATTGATCATAAATAATAAATATTATATAATATAAACAATCATTTCATACCCTTTTTAGTAATTTTACTATATAAAAGTAATATTTTTCATACAAACCAAATAAAATGGATTATCTTAAAATTACTTTTCAATTAAAACATCTAAATATAAATTAATTTTCATATAAGCAATTATATAAAAAAGTGATTATACAGATAAGTAATTATTAAAATAATTTTAATATTTCAGCTTTCCCAAACACACACTTAATGTTGGAAAAACTATTATACTATGTCCGGTGATGACCTGGTTGAGATACCATTGATGTATTAGTTTCCAAGGCAGCAGCTAATTAAATTGAATTGATTTATCAAGTTCCCTTCGCAAGACAAAGCATTTGCACTTATGCTATTTTGAATTACATACTTCCCAGACGATAAACTTTGTGTTGGATTTATTATTTGTGAAATTGGAGAGGATGTGTTCCCTGTACTGCCTTCTAATGAAGAAATTTGTTATATTCTAATGCGTAGCATTATGGTAAATTTGTTTACTTCTAAGCGTGAAGTTGCTATGTAATATAATTTTCCCGGAGTGACTGGACTTGATAAGTTATTTATCTGACTTACTGTAATCCCTTTACTTGCATGGGCTCAAATAGATTTTGTGATAGAACTCTAAGGCACTTCGATTGCTACAATGACCGATAAGTATAAAATGCCAGAGTTTAAAATTTTGATCGGACAGATAGCTATCTGACTTATCAAATTTCAAAATAAAAAAGATTAGTTTTCAAACCTGGTGGACAACCACCCACGGACTGGCAGAATGAAGTTAAAGGGGGAGGTGTTACGTTTTCTTTATCTGTAAGAAAATTTCACAGTAAACTAAAGAAGTTCATAAAAAAAGTAAAAGAAACATTGGTTTTAATCACTATTGATAGTAGGCTGTTGTTACATTACTCCCAACTAAGTTTGGGAGTAACTTAGTTCTAGCTTTAAAATACAAAATAAAATTGCTAAAAGGGTATTTCTATTTATTATTTAAAAACATATGGCCCTTCCCCTTTACACCATTCCCTTCAGCCCCATCCATCTTTAAGCCACCACCCCAACTCAAACCACTTGAAACTGAAGCAAAAGCAACCATAGTGTTGTGCTTCCAAATAACCAAAAAGATTCAAAAGCTACAAATTCATTGATGATTTGATTTCACCTGAAGGAAGAGCTCGAGATCTTTGCCAATGTGGACGAGATCTAGGTTGTGGTCGAAGTGGAAGATGTGAACACAGTTGCCGGATTTGCAGGTGTTGAAGATGACGGCAACGTAGGATCTGCCGGACTTCTTCTTTGGCGACGTCTTTCGGTTGACAATGACGTAGTCTTCGATGGACTCGTTGGAGGAGAAAGAAGGCATCATGTAGAGGATGAGGGTGATGAGGAGGGGCAAGATCACCACCATGAGCAGTGTCGCTTGGAACCAGTAGATCAAGTTGGCAAGGGACTCATGGCAGCCAGCTCGCTTTAGTGTTTTGCTAAAGGGCTCAAATTTTGGCGAGTGGTGGTCGGCGGCGTGTGAAGGTGGGTAGTTTCCAGTGGCTTGGCAGTCAAGGAGCTCCTCGGAGGATGGCGATCGGTAACAGATCTGATCGTTGGTGGTGGCAACGACGACTGGCAGAGCCTTCAACTGCTTGGGATCTTATAGCGGCTCCAGCTCTGTTCCTTAGCAACAAGAAGAGGAAGGTCTTTGTTTTGCAAAACAAAAATAAAAAGAGGCACCTTTTAACAATTTCATTTTGCATTTTAAAAGTTGGACTAAGTTACTCCCAAATTTAATTGCGAGTAACATAACACGAGCCTTGATAGTATATTTAGCTTTCGTCGTTTAGCTTTCCTATGCTCTACCTAGCGAATATCCATTTTATAGCGTGTGGAATAGATTGCAGAATATGAGTAGTTAGACTTGAATGATAAAGATAAACTTATGGTTAGAGATAAGTAGTTGGTGCTCTTCAATGCTTAGTTGAGCACAGATGTGCAATGGCAATAGGATTTTATGATAAAAGTGTGAGAAATACATGATATTATTGGTTGGAAGCACAACACGTGATGCTTTAGGGCTATCCAAGTATTTCTATAAAAGTGTTGTGGAGAACTCTAAAATCATAAGTATTCATTTTAATATCCAAATGCATAGTAAGATGTGCAAATTCCAATAATTGGTCAAACATCCAAAGTTGATGCTATAATGTAGCTGTCATATCTGTGCGCGCTGGCATGAAATCTATAACTCGATAACTGAATAACTATTTCAATTCTAAGATCACTTCGTATTTTTGAATATTGTTGGTTTGTCTCAGTTATAGATTGAAATATAGGAGTAACTGAAACTTTTGATAGCATTAAAAAGTTAGAAAAAAAAAATCGAATTTGAAAGATATAAACACATTAACTTACAGATTCATTTATATCCAAAAAGTAAACATGGTTTAATTACATGAAAAGTGATTTTAATCACAACCAAAAGTAAGCATAATGTTGTGATTTTATTCACAACAATAAAGAAAACATACTACATAATTTCAAATTGTTCAGAACATTTTCCCAACAAAAAAAAAAAAATTCCTTCCCCATTTCCTCCTTCACTCAGTCCTAAAACTAATCAGCTTCTTATCCTCATCACCCACACTGAAGTGCAATTTCGCTCCTCCCTTAAGTGCATGCAACTTCCTCCTCCTGCTTCCAAACTCAGCCTTCCCAATCTCCTCATCCATGTCCAAGATTTTGCATTCAACTTGAATCCCACTAGGCCCTCTCAGTATCCATGGAGTTTTTGAAGATTTCAACAAAATTACAGCAAACTGCTTTGGCACAAACTGTGAAAAAAAATTAAAAGGTTAAATCATTATTATGAAGCAATTAAAATATTTTAGGTCTAAAAGGTTTTAGCCATCACAGGCTAACTGGCCACCAGTTGCCATGGGCTTTGTCGACTTTACTGAGAAAGAAATATCAGTGGAGGATGAGGGGATAGCAACAACAGATGGATCGCCAACGCCAACATCAACATCTTCTCGTTTAGTTCTATACATTTCACATCGATAGCAAACTTCAAACCCTTTATCATCAGAAGCACCAACAAATTCATAAGAAACTTGTTCACTGTGATCACTCTTTATAATAAGTTTGAAATTAGAGTTGCCAATATAATTGAAAAGTAGGTAGCAAGGATAATTTAAACCATAGAAAGACAATGAGTTGTTTCCATCCAGAAGTGAGAACACCACTGTTTCTGAACTTATGGAAATCAACACGACGAACATTGTTGACAGGATCAGTCAAAATCAACTCAGAACCAAACTCTTTGCAATATCTCTTAACAAATTTCTCGTTGGTGTAAGCAAAAATCTACATTAAAAAAAAAAAACCAATTTAAGAAAAATTATCGTTCATGCTGACAACTATAGGGTGAACAGTACAACACCCCTTTGTAAAACAAAATAAACAAATAAATAAGAAAAATAAAAATTTTAATCAGAAATAGATCAGAGTTACCTTCTTTCTGTCATTTTATACCACCAAAGGATACTTAACTTCAAGTTCCTGGTATTGGTTTGTAAGAATTGTGTCTCATATAATAGTTTAATAATTAGAGTTTAATTGGTATGCACTGACAGTGTAAAATAGTTTTACACTGTCAACCAATAGAAATAAGGGAAAGTGAGAATTCATGGTGGGTCCCTCATTATAATGGGTGGTTATTTTGATGAGTTGGCACTTTCCACCATTTTTATTGGTTGACAGTGTATTTAAATTAAATTCTAATAATTATTATATAAATGTTAAATTTATTAATTGGCTTATTGAAGAGGCATCTTTATGAATAGTTATATTAAAGTGTCATTATTATGAATGATCATACATATTCAATATAAAGGCATGACTATTCAATACGTAAAGACATGACTATTGGAATTTAAAGGTATGACTATTGGCAATGTCTGATAAAAGCATATTTTCATTGTCTATATAAACTAAGGATGTGGTCCTCTCTCATCTATCAAAAAGAGCACATTGTCTCCATCACTATTGTGCCATTAAAAAAGAGGTTAAGCGAGAGAAATCTATCCTCCATATTGTGTTTACTTAAGGACTATCTACTTCATTCAAGTCCAATGGTAAACGGTATGCTTTCTTATCCAAACTATGTGAAATACATGAAGCTGTAGATCTTGGAATTAATATATTAATGATAATCTATCCATGCATAAATAGATTATTGCTTACATGTGGTATCAGAGCATTAGCTTTAAGAACTCATGTTTTTCCTGATATTGAATATTGATGAATGGTTAATTTCTTCTATGTCGTCTTTGTTGCTGCATAAACCGACGAAATATGATTATATTGAATTCAATGTGACTTTAACTCCTCATGTTTATCGTCCAAAATGGCAAAGCCATTGATGTATACATTCTTTCCATGAAGCGCTTTCCATGTGTTGAGTGACATTCAATAAATTGAAATAGTTTTGCAATTTAATTTCAAACGATAATAGGCTTTTTATCATTTTATGAATGGATTGTTAGTTCCATGGATAGATCAGAATGCAAAAAATCTAAATGACTTAATAAAGCCTCCGCGGATAGATGCAAAATAAATAGCAGTAATTAATGTGTATATTGAAATGGTAAATAATGTGTTTATTTTGAAACGTTAATAAACTGAAATAGTTTCATGACCGTTTTTTTCCCAGAAAACGATGTTAACGTTTTAATGCTATCCAGCGTTTTCATGCCTATCCACCGTGAATAAATAAATCAAAGAAATATTTGTATTTGAACATAAAAAACTGTTTGAAGTTAATGCCAGTACATGGGTTTCCCTTTACAAATATGTGTTTCAAACAAAAGCCATGACTTAATATGAAATGATGGTTGGTTTTGTCTTATGTGGTTGATTTGCAAAACTTTATTTCCCAGTAAATGGCGTAACCCACTTCACGAAAGTCACATTTCATTTTGAAATGTGTGTTGCTTATCAAAGTTTTTGAAATTGGTTTTGCATATGGTGCGATATAAAACTTTGTGAAAGTCCACTAAATTTGAGGGCAAGTCTTAAATTTTTTTTATTTTTATTGTTTTTAAATATTAGTTGAGAAATTGAGACATTATGATTGTGTTGTGCTTTTCTTAAATGAATATATAATCTATTTCAATTTTGGAATTATTGTATCACCAAAGTGGCCAAATCTATATGTTAGTTAATAATTCTAAATTCATAAGGATTTATTTATGGTTTTAGTTCGTTTTTGAATGTTTATTTATAATTTAAAATTTATATAATGAATGATTTGTTAGTCACCAAAGTGGCCAAATCTTTAAGAGAATAAATTTTAAATTGTAAAAGTACTTTCAATTACCCATAGATTTTGTTGCTTATATATGACATTATATGTTGTGTGGGTAAATTGAAGTTCATTGTTATGAGACAATTCCGTGCTAATCCAAAGGTTAATTATTTGTTCTTATAATAGTGAACATAATTGCTAGTAATTGATGTGTCTAATAATTTTATTTTGCATATCCAAAGATAGCAAATAATTCTAATTAGAATACCTCAATAACTAGATTAATGTATTATACTAGCATCATTATGTTTGCATCTCTTAGGATCACCCAAAGTTGAACTTTGATATGTGTTTAATGATTGTCTCAATTATTTGAATCTGATTTTTATGTGATAAACTTTATGTCTCAAAGCATTAAGTTATGATTGATTCTTATTTGCAGTACCTATTCCTTCACTTCATTCGCATGCTTCAGCTGTTCCTTTGTTCAATGGAATGAATTTTTCTGATTGGTGGGAACAAATCCAATTTCACTTAGGTGTTTTGGATCTTGATTTAGCCCTTCAAGAAGAGAAACTTGCTGCTATTACAGATGAAAGCAGTGTTGAACAAAAGTCATTATATAAGAAATGTTCATGCAAATGATAATTGCAGACAACATTAAGCCTACCCTTTCCAAAACAGAGAGTGCTAAGGAATTCATTAAATTTGTGAAAGGACATTCACAAACTGCTGACAAGTCACTTGCTGGTACATTAATGAGTCAACTGACCACCCTGAAATTTGATGGTTCACGTACCATGCATGCACATGTTCTTGAGATGACAACCTTAGCAGCAAAATTAAAGTCATTGGGGATGTCCATGGATGAGTACTTTTTGGTGCAATTTATACTCAATTCCTTGCCTCCAGAACAATATGGGCCATTTCAAATGAATTATAACACTATTAAGGATAAATGGAGTGTTAATGAATTGGCCAGTATGCTTGTTCAAGAAGAGACAAGATTAAAGAGTCAACAGTCTCATTCAGTTCATCTTGTAGGGCATCAAGAAGCTGGAAGTAGTTTTAAGAGGAAACCAGGGAAAGGCAAGAAGAAAGGTTTACATAACCTGAATGAATCTTCTCAAGTCCACAAGAAGGAATATAAGAAAGATAAGTGTCATTTTTGCCATAAAATAGGACATTATCAGAAAGATTGCTCAAAATGTAAAGCATGGTTCGAAAAGAAAGGTAAGCCTAGTGCTTTTGTATGTTTCGAATCAAACTTTACTGAAGTTCCTTATAATACTTGGTGGATTGATTCTGGTTCTACAGCTCATATTTCCAATACAATGCAGGGATTCCTTTCAATCCAAACCATAAAACCAAGTGAGAAATTTGTGTACATGGGAGACAGAACCAAGGCTCCAATTGAAGGAATTGGCACTTATTGTTTGTCATTAGATACTGGACATTATTTAGATCTATTTCAAACCCTTTATCTACCCACATTCTCTCGCAATTTAGTTTCTTTACCAAAGCTAGATAGAGCGGGATTCTCTTTTAAGTTTGGTTATGAATCTTTTACTTTATTGAAGAATAATAATATTATTGGTTCTAGAATCTTATGTGATGATCTTTACAAGTTTAAACTTGATGATTATTTTATTGAGACCTTAATGATCCTGCATCATAATATTGGGACTAAACGTAGTTTAGTTGATGAACATTCTGCTTATTTGCGGCATAAACGAGTGGGTCATATATCCAAAGAAAGGATGCAAAGATTAGTAAAGAATGAGATCATTCCAAATTTGGATTTTACTGATCTTGGGGTGTGCATTGATTATATTAAAGGAAAATAAACAAAACACACTAAGAAAGGAGCCATAAGAAGTATGCAGCTTCTTGAAATTATACATACTAATATATGTGGTCCTTTTGATGTTCCATCTTTTGGTGGAGAAAAATATTTTATCACCTTTATTGATGATTTTTCACGTTTTGGTCATGTTTATTTATTACATGAGAAATCTCAATCTATGAATGCCCTTGAGGTATACATTAATGAGGTTGAGAGACAACTAGAAAAGAAGGTGAAAATCATTAGATCAGATAGAGGTGGTGAATATTATGGAAAGTATAATGAGTCAGGACAAAATCCTGGTCCATTTGCTAAATTTCTTGAAAAGCATGGCATTTGTGCTTAATACACAATGCCACGTACACCAGAACAAAATGGTGTAGCAGAAAGGCATAATCGTACTTTAATAGAAATGGTTAGGAGTATGTTAAGTCATTCTTCTTTACCCATTTCTTTGTGGATGTATGCTTTGAAAACCGCTATGTATTTGTTAAATAGGGTTCCTTGTAAGATAGTTCCAAGAACTCCTTTTGAATTATGGACTGGAAGGAAACCTAGTTTAAAACACTTACATGTTTGGGGTTGCCCAGCAGAAGTAAGAATTCACAATGCACATGAAACAAAATTGGACTTTAGAACAACCAGTGGTTTTTTCATTAGATATCCGAAAAAATCCAAGGGGTATAGATTTGATTGTCCTAATCATAGTACAAGAGTTGTTGAAGCTGAAAATGCTAGATTCATTGAAAATGGTGAAACTAGTGGGAGTAAAGAACTGCGTAATATTAGCATTCAAGAAACCAGGGCTGAGATTCCTTTGCCCATGACTTCTAAAGTTGTTGTTCCTGTAGTAATTGCACAATATAATAATGGCCAAGAATAACATATTAATGATCAAACACTCCATCATGAAGATGTCAATAATGACCCTATAGTAGATGAGCCACAATTAAGAAGATCTCAAAGGGAAAGAAAATCAGCTATCCCTAATGACTATGTAGTTTATTTACAAGAGTCGGAAGTTGATTTAGAAATAAATGATGATCCAGGTTCATTCTCTCAAGCCGTTGAATGTGATGATTCTGATAAGTGGATCAATACAATGAAAGATGAGTTGAAATCTATAGATGATAACCAAGTTTGGGATCTTGTCGAATTGCCTAAAGATTGCAAAAGGTTGGGTGTAAATGGGTCTTTAAAACAAAACGAGGCTCAAATGGCAATGTCGAAAGATATAAGGCTAGACTTGTTGCAAAAGGTTTCACTCAGAAGGATGGTATTGATTATAGAGAGATATTTTCACTAGTGTCTAAAAAAGACTCACTTAGAATCATTATGGCTCTAGTGGCTCATTATGATTTAGAGTTACATCAAATGGATGTTAAAACTACCTTTCTTAATGAGAATTTGGAAGAAGAAGTTTATATAGATCAGCCTGAAGGCTTTTCAGTTAAAGGCAAGAAACACATGGTGTGTAAACTTAAAAGGTCAATATATGGACTTAAACAAGCTTCCGGTCAATGGTATCTTAAGTTCAATGATACCATAACCTCTTTTTGTTTTAAGGAAAATGCCGTTGATCAGTGTATATATATGAACATCAGTGGGAGCAAGTTTATTTTTTGAGTCTTATATGTTGCCGATATTTTGCTTGCTACTAATGACCTTGGTTTATTACATGAAACCAAGAAATTTCTCTCTAGAAACTTTGAAATGAAAGATCTAGGAGAGGCAACCTAAGTGATTGGAATAGAAATATTTCGTGAAAGGTCGCAAGGATTGTTAGGGTTGTTTCAGAAAGCCTATATTAATAAAGTTCTAGAAAGATTTAAGATGGAAAAATATTCAGTAGGAATAGTTCCAATTCAGAAGGGGGATAAATTTAGTCTTATGCAATGTCCAAAGAATGAATTGGAATGAGAACAAATTAAAAATATTCCTTATGCATCTATTGTTGGGAGCTTAATGTATGCACAAGCTTGTACCAGGCTAAACATTAGTTTTGCTATCAGTATACTAGGCAGGTATCAAAGTAATCCTAGATTAGATTATTGGAAGGCTGCAAAGAAAGTTCTTAGATATTTGCAAGGAACAAAAGACTGCATGCTCACTTATGGCAAGTTTGATAATCTAGAGATAATTGGATATTCAGATTCAGATTTTGCCAAATGTGTTGACTCAAGAAAATCCACATTTGGTTATTTGTTCCTTTTTGCTAGAGGGGCAATTTCATGGAAAAGTGTGAAGCAATCTGCCATTGCTACATCCACCATAGAGGCTGAGTTCATGGCATGCTTTGAGGCCACTATTCAGGGATTATGGCTATGGAACTTTATTTCAGGACTTGGGGTTGTCGATAGTATAGCCAAGCTGCTGAAAATTTATTGTGACAATTTTGCAGCAATCTTCTTCTCTAAAAACGACAAGTATTCTAAGGGTGCTAAGCATATGGAGATCAAATACTTTGCCGTTAAAGAAGAAGTTTAGAAACAAAGAGTGTCAATAGAACATATTAGCATAAACCTTATGGTTGCAGATCCGTTAACAAAAAGACTGCCGCCCAAGACATTTTATGAGCATGTTGAGAGAATGGGCATTATTGGATGTCATTGATGATATTGCATCATAATCGTTTTGACTTGTTTGACATTCTGAGCTCAATAATACAGTTTGTTTCTGATATTTATTTCCTATTTCTAATTAGTATACATTGCTAGATTAGAGTAATGACAATAGGAACAATGGTCTTTTAATAAAGACATTAAAGTTGGACCATACTCTTCATTATGGGTCATGTTAAGTAAGAAGGTTAGTGTTGTAGTACGTGGAAGGGACTGTGTTGAGAAAATAGTGACACACAATTGCCATGACTTGCATTAATTTTTTACTTAGTCATGATATTATATTCTAGCCAATATAATGAGAATTTAACATTATTTTAATTTGCGCATTATGTATCTTATTAAACTATAAAGTATTGTTATATAGGATAAGTGGGAGAATGTAAGAATTGTGTCTCATGTAATAGTTTAATAATTATTATATAAATGTTAAATTCATTAATTGGCTTATTGAAGAGGCATCTTTATGAATAGTTATATTGAAAAGTCATTATTATGAATGGTCATACCTATTTAATGTAAAGGCATGACTAGTCAATATATAAAGACATGACTATTGAAATTTAAAGGCATGACTATTAGAGATGTCTGATAGAAGCACATTTTCATTGTCTATATAAATCAAGGATATGGTCCTCTCTCATCCATCAAAAAGAGCATATTGTCTCCATAACTATTGTGCCATTAAGAAAGAGGTTAAGAAAGATAAATCATTATCCTCCATATTGTATTTGTCTAAGGACTATCTACTTCATTCAAGTCCAATGGAGAATGGTACGTTTTCTTATCTAAACTATATGAAATGCATGAAGTTCTAGATCTTGGAATTAGTGTATTGATGATAATCTATCCATGCATAAATAGATTATTGCTTACATGGTTACTAGACTCCATGGGAATACTAAATCGTATATGTTGGAGGAAGGAAAAGAAAGTACTTTCTTTTCAAAGAAAGGAGATGGTTTCTCCGAGTTGAAGTACTTTCCAAAATGAAAATACTAACATCAGTAGAAATAGAGGAATTTATAGATGCTTATAATTAATACTGAGAAGGAACAAATGGTCAGATTGAGAAGTTCAATGAATACTTAAAATGACATCTCGAGTGAAGGGGTAGATATATGTCGTTAGACTAAATAGAAGGACTTTGCTAGTTATTAATACTAGCGGGAAACTGAACGACTAGCATGATAGAGACATTCACAACATTTTATGCCAACCAACAAAAAAAAAAAGAAGATAAAAATTAAAATTAAGATAACAATAATTTATTTAAAACAAAAAGAAAAAGATTTGATTAGTGATAACAACACAGTTTTTCCTAATAAATGAAAAAAGTTTTATTTCATTAAATTTTTTTTTTAAGAAAAAGTGTCATTTTAATCAATGTAGATAATTGAACACTCAAATAAGTATGATACATAATAAATTTAATTTAATTTAAAATATATAGAGATCATAGATAAAAATTTATGAATTTATTTATGTTAAAAAATGGATATTATATATCCAAAAACTTTTAAATAATAATTATAACCATTAAATTTGAAAGGTAATAGGTAGGAAGGTTAGGAGTATAGTTATTAGGTAATAGGTAGGGTTAAATAGGAATAAAAGATGGTAAAAATACTATAGGCTAGAAGTTTTAGAAAGAGAAAGAGAGAAAGTTGGAAGGAAGAGAGAGAAAGTGATGTCTCTCACTTCGGCCCGTTTTATTTTTCTCTCGCTGCCTCGCTGCTCTCAAGCACGGGCCCCATGCTCGAGCGTGAACGAGACCCGAAAGCTTCCATCTCGCTAACCAAAGCACGCTCGAGCGCAACTATCCACACTCAAGCGTAGCTATCCATGCCTGAGTGTAGACGCACGCTCAAGCACGCTACCCTGCACTCGAGCACAGACATCAAACAAATTTTTCCCTATGTGTTGGTTGGTGGCACTCTCTAGCATGCCCTTTCTAGGCTGCAAACTATCCATATTCCACCTAAAACACCCATTAACCTTTCTTACACCTAAGAAATAGCTTACGTTGCTCTTAACAAGGGCTAGGGTATTACAATTTTCAAAGGAATGAAGGTTAAAGCTATGACTAAAGAGCCAACTTTTTTATGGCAAGGTAATTGTTTGCAGTAACTCTTTTACTTTTCAGGTTTAAATGGGTAAACTTGAATAATAGGATATCTATAACTTATTCAATGTGTTATTTTGTAAGACCATATTATTATTAATGATAATGTTTGGATTGTGAGAGTATGATGTGGTTGTTCTATTTACTGTGTTTATTAAATTTTTGAATGATGCTTATTATGCATGTGAATTTGAATTTTGAGAATGGGACAACCTCTTATGAAATGTTATTGGAACTGTTGTTTGAACTTTGATCTGTATGATAGTTTGAGCCATGATATCTTGATCAACATGTTATTTTTATAAATATATGGGAAGCGTGAATTTGGATATATTGGCTTTATGATCCTCTAGGATGCAAAGTGCCACAGTTTATAAAATTAGCTGGGGGCCACCTCTTGAGATCCTAGAAGGCTAGGAATAGCTATACGTTAGTTTTGGCACTTACCCTCCTAGGAGCAAAGTGCCATGGACCTAACGAGTATCTAGGGGCCACCTCTTTAGTCCTAGGAGAGCTAGGAACAAAGTGCCACAAGTGATAAAGTATCCAGGAGCCATCACTTGAGTCCGGGTAAAGGCTAAAAACAAAGTGGCATGAGCCAAACAAGCATTCGAGAGCACCTCTTACATCCTGATCATGTTATATAAGCTATGAATTCTAATACTTGATTTTTGTAAATTCAAGTGTGATTGATATTTTGGTAATTGAGAGCTCCCTCTACATACTTACCTGATAAATGTATTCCTAGCATAGTTCAATTACTATAGTTATGTGATCTCTCACTAAGTCTGTTTGGCTCATTCTTTCTTTTCCTTTCTCTTTATGCTTTAGACGTAGGTACCGATCCATACCCAGGTCTTTCGAATAGTTAGAAGCATTGAGCCTTTGGTTATGCTCCATTAGCCTACAGGCAAAGTCCTGTTTCCCTTATGTTGCTTTAGAAAATGACACAATTTAATTTTTTAGTTTCTATAATATATTTTGAGGATGCCTAATTGACTCTGAGGTTGTATTATTCTGAGTCCATAACAGGAACTTTGTGTTCATAGGAATTGTCTGAGTTTAGGAGAAATTCTGACCATTTTTCTGCAAGATTTTCAATAGGCTTGCTAGGGGACCAGCTCCTCCTATGTGCCAGTGATGACCCCTAGGTTTGGTCATGACACAAGGGATCAAAAACAATAATGATATATGGATATTAAATATTGAATGCAAAGTTTGATTTTGAGATCCCTGATTTCTATGTCCGATCGCTTTCTTTCTTTGCTTCTTTTAAGTCTTTCACATTCATAAATATTTAATACCTTTTAACATGGAAGAACCACTGGAGGTAGATTTGTTTTTTAACTACTTGACTACGAGGTATTATGAGATAAAGACCGTTGTGATTATTTATCATGAGTTCATTTCTAGATGAATTTAAAGTCCTATATTTGCTAATGATTATAGATGGCTCTCAGTTTACAAACTTAATTAATTTTCATCTTATGACAACTTTTAATATGGATCAACTTGCATGTTTATTATTAATAATTAGCACAATAGTGATATTTGTTCAATCACTCATAGTACTGTTCCTCATATCAAATTTTCTAAGGTGTCATGTGAAATAATTAATGTTATTTTCTTTCAAGTTTAATTGAACGTCAAATGTTATTAACTATTTATTATAAATATAAGTAAAAAGAAAATTAGTGGCCTCACACAAATTTTGAACTCATTATTGAGGGCATATATGGGAAATCTGAAGTTTGAGACAAAGTTAAAATTTTAAAGATTATGATCTTCTACCTCTCTTGTTTTTTTCTTATTCATAAATCTGCCGCTCCAATCAATTGATGATAATATATTTCTTGGTTAGTGATTGCTTTTCACATAATTAGTAATATGTTATCAAAAGAAGGCAACTCCTATCCCCCCCAGGGGAAGGAAAAGAATGTCCGATTACCTGTTCCATACGCACAAGTCATGCTTTCTGGAGTCATGCATTTTGTATAAGTCTTCTTTGATGGAACACATTGACAATGAAGGCAAGGGACAAAAAACAATAACGATATATGGATATTAAATATTGAGTGCAAAGTCTGATTTTGAGTTGCTTGATTCCTATGTCCTATCACCTTCTTTCTTCATTACTTCTTTTAAGTCTTTCGCATGCATAAATATTTAATACTTATTAACATAGAAGAATTACTAGAGGCATACTTGTTTTTTAATTACCTGACTAGGAGGTATTATGAGATGATCTTTCTAATTATTTATCATGAGTTTATTTTTAGATGAATTTGAAGTCCTATATTTGCTAATAATTATCGGTGGTTCTCAATTTATAAGTTTAATTAATTTTCATCTTATGGCAACTTTTAATATGGATCATCTTGCAATTTTGCCATTAATAATTAGGACAATATTGATATTTATTCAATCACTCAAACTATTCCCCATATCAAATTTTCTAAGGTGTAGTGAGAAGTAATTAATGTCATTTTCTTTAAAGTTTGATTAAACATGAAATGTTATTAACGATGAAATATTATTTACTGTAAATAAAAGTAAAAAGAAAATTAGTGGCCTCATACAAAGTTTGAACTCAATATTCAGGGCATTTATGAGAAATTTGAAGTTTAGCACAAAGTTAAAATTTTAAAGATTTTGATCCTTTATTTGTCTTTTTTTTTCCTGTTCTTAAATCAATTGTTCCAATTAATTGATGATAATATTTTTCTTAGTTAGTAATCATTTTTCACATAAATACTAATTTGTTATCAAGAGAAGGCAACTTCCGCCTCTAGCAAGGAAAAGGAAAAAAATAGTGTGCTTACCTATTCCATACTCACAAGTCATGCTTCCTCAAGTCATGCACTTGGTATTTGTCTTCCTAGATGGAGCACGTTGACAATGATGGCAAGGGACCAAAAACAATAATGATATATGGATATTAAATATCAAATGCAAAGTTTGACTTTGAGATGCTTGATTCCTACGTCTTATCACATTCTTTCTTTATCAGTTCTTTTAAGTCTTTCACATTTATAAATATCTAATACTTTTTAACATAGAAGAACTACCAGATATACATTTGTTTTTTAACTACTTGGCTAGGATAGATTTGTTTTTTAACTACTTGGCTAGGAGGTATTATGAAGTGACCTTTTTGATTATTTACCATGAGTTTATTTCTAGATGAATTTGAAATCCTATATTTGCTAATAGTTATGGATGGTTCTCGGTTTACAAAGTTAATTGATTTTCATCTTATGACAACTTGTAATATGGATCAACTTGCAATTTTACGATTAATAATTAGCAAAATAGTGGTATTTGTTCAATCATCAAAGTACTCTCCCTCTTATCAAAATTTCTAAGGTATAGTGAGATATAATTAATGTCATTTTCTTCGAAGTTTGATCGAACATCAAATATCTTTAATGATGAAATATTAATTATTATAAATATAAGTAAAAAGAATATTAATGGTCTCACACAAATTCTAGACTCATTATTCAGGGCATTTATGGGAAATTTGAAATTTGACACAAAGTTAAAATTTTAAAGATTATGATCTTCTACCTCTTTTTTTTTTCATGTTCTTAATCCAGTTGCTCCTATTAATTGATAATAATATTTTTCTTAGTTAGTGATCATTTTTCACATAATTACTAATCTATTATCAAGAAAAGACAATTTCCGCCCCCCGGGGGGAGGAAATGGAAAAAAGTCGGTTACCCGTACCATACTCACGAGTCATACTTCCTAGAGTCATGCACTCTGTATAAATCTTCTTTGATGAAACACACTAACAATGAATGTAGGGGACTAAAAACAATAATACTATATGGATATCAAATATCGAATACAAAGTCTGATCTTGAGATGCTTGATTCCTATGTCCTATCATTTTTTTTCCTTATCACTTCTTTTAAGTATTTCACATTCGTAAATATTTAAACTTATTAACATAGAAGAATTACTAGGGGTAGATTTGCTTCTTAATTACCTGACTAGGAGGTATTAAGGGATGTTCTTTCTGATTATTTATCTTGTTCTAGATGAATTAGAAGTCCTATATTTGCTAATAATTATCAGTGTTTTTAGTTTACAAAGTTAATTAATTTTCATCTGATGGCAACTTGTAATATGGATCACCTTGCAATTTTACGATTAATAATTAGGACAATATTGATATTTGTTCAATCACTCAAATTGTTCCTCATGTCAAATTTTCTAAGGTATAGTGAGAAATAATTAATGTTATTTTCTTTGAAGTTTGATTGAACATCAAATATTATTATTGTTGAAATATTATTTATTTTAAATATAAGTAAAATGAAAATTAGTGGCCTAACATAAAGTCTGAACTCATTATTTAGGGCATTTATAGGAAATTTAAAGTTCAGCACAAGGTTAAAATTTTAAAGATTTTGATCTTTTTTCTCTCTTTTTTCTCTTGTTCTTAAATCAGTTGCTCCAATTAATTGATGACAATGTTTTTCTTAGTTTGTAATCGTTTTCGCATAATTACAATCTCTTATCAAGAGAAGGCAACTTTTTCCCCTGGCGGGGAGGAAAAAAATGTCTGATTACCCATTTCATACTCACAATGAAGGCAAGGGACCAAAAACAATAATGATATATGGATATCAAATATCGAATGCAAAGTCTGATCTTGAAATGTCTAATTCCTATGTCCTATTACTTTCTTTCTTCATCACTTAAGTCTTTCACATTCATAAATATTTAATACTTTTTAACATAGAAGAATTACTAGAGGTAGATTTATTTTTTAATTACCCAACTAGTAGGCATTATGAGATGATCTTTCTAATTATTTATCATGAGTTCATTTCTAGATGAATTTGAAGTTCTATAATTGTTAATAATTATCGATGGTTCTCAATTTACAAAGCTAATTAATTTTCACCTTATGGCAACTTTGTTCAATCACTGAAACTGTTTCTCATATCAAATTTTCCAAGGTGTAATGAGAAATAATTAATGCCATTCTCTTTGGAGTTTGATTGAACGTCAAATGTTATTAACCATGAAATATTATTTATATTAAATAAAAGTAAAAAAAAAAAATAGTGGCTTCACACAAAGTCTAGACTTATTATTTTAACACCTATTGAGGAATTAAGGACATGATAGCACCCAAATTTTTTTTTCTTCAGTGGTTAGTGGCTTTTGGGCTATTAGGTTATTTGCTACTACACCAGAGATGTCTTTTTACAAAGAATAAAAATAAAAATAAAAAGTGGGCTAGCTCATTCACCTCCTAAAGTTACTCATTTACCCTGTAAATTAAATGGATTATATGTTAAAAATGAACTAATTTATGGATTAAAAGTTTTAAAGTTCAACCTACTTAAATTTAGTAGGTAAAGAAGTCAAGGGGAAAATGCATTTTATCCCTTGAATCAGAAGTCATATGCATTTTAATCCTTGCATTTTAGAAAGGTGTAAATCGATTTCCTGAATATTTTTGAATGGATAAATTGACTCTTTTGTTAATTTTTTTATCAATTATTAATAAAATAGTATACATTTAAAAAAATTTAAGGTAGTAGGTTGCACGTTAGAAAAGTTTAGCAAATTAATTTACAAATGACTCCAAAGTTCAAGGATACATTATACTTATTTTGATGCATATTCAGTAAATTATTTTCAAGCAAATAAAAGCAAACATATTTTCACTATTATTTTTAGTTTTTACTGAAAATGAAAACAGAAAATATGCAAACCAAACACACTCTTAGTTAGTCAAATTGCACATTTTTAAAATACAGGGGCTCAAGTGTACATGGTTTGTAGTTCGAAGATAAATTGTCTTTTTCCCATGAGTTAATTTGGTGGCCTTGTTAAGTATTAATCACCCTAAATTTTGGCACTCTCTTTTTTTTCGAAGGATTATTGTGCTACCTCATTTAAAAGTTATATTTTGATGGATTTAATTTTAATATACTATCAATATAAAAGTATTTTACATAGATATTTAATCAAAATTGTTATGCCAATAAAAATGTTTAACTCACATCTATTATTTCAAAAATCTCATATATAATGACATATAATTAGATAACAATATAAAACTCTTTTATACTGACAATACATTACACTTAATCTCTATTTTGACCAAAAAAAAAATGTTTTGGCTGTGGTACCAAAAGTTACCATAGTAGTATTTTCAAAATGTAAAAATCACTCTCAATATAGTAACTTTCAATACGGTATTTTCGTTCCTTAAAAACATTAAGGACAAATTTTTTTTTTAAAAAAAAAAGGACAAAATCGAAATATCATTAAAAAATGATGAACTAAAACTAAGCTTTTGAAAAATGTATCACGGCACTACTTAAAAATTAATGCTGAAATAGAACCCTTAATTTTAACAGCTTATAGTTATTTATATTCTATTTTATTTATTTGATTTTAATGTTATTATATAACATTGTAAAATAACTTGGGAAAGAGAAAAAATAAAATTGAGTTGCTGTATTTTTCGATAGTAATACTAATACTGTAATAGGTTGACAATAAAAGTGAAACATTTTAAAATTTGATGAAGCTTTTTATAGTCTTTGTGTTTTAATGTATGACTTTAAATTTAAATCACTGTCCATCTTTTTTCTTTCTTTGTTTTTTTTCATTTTACTGAAATCATCGTTCATCGATGATATATTAATGTATCAATTTTATTTTAAAAGTAATGTATTAATTATTAATTGAATTCTTAAACAATTGTTGTAATAGTAATATTTTAATGATTTAATGATATATAATTAGATGATAATGTGAAAATATTTATATTATCAATATATCTAAATTAAATCTTACTAATTGTGAATTGGATGTGCATAGAAGAACTATAATTTTTTAAGTGTTTTGGATTAACAAATAAAAAATGAATTGGTCCTTTTTTTAACTTTGAATCACGATTACGGTTCAGAAATTATTCAATTAATTGTTTTAAAATTCATCACAAAAATATTGTTCACTACATCATGTCGGCATTTATTATTTTTTTAATTTTGTCTCTACCTAATACGGATTGAGCCATTTGCGTTGACGTATCACATGTCAACGTCACACCAGCACGTTAAATTATAGAACTACGGAATGCGTCAAGTTCAACAACTCAATCCTCTGAAGATATAATCGCTCTGTGGAAAGTAGGTAAATTGCATGATGCTTCCTTAGACAAGTCTTTTCTTTATCCAGTCATGAAGCTAGTTTTCCACTTCATCTATCTTCAAGAAAAATAAAAGTAGAAAATCGAAAGTACATGCTAAGCACTATGCCACGAATGTTTTAAAAATTGAGTGGCAAGACTTTTCTATCCATAGTTCCATTGGTTCAAGTAGTCAAATTTATGATTGAACCATGATTAATCTGCGAAACATGACTAGTTTATGATCTAACCAATTCAACTGATTAGTTCAGCCTGAGTTTTAACATAGTTATATGAAGGGACACATTCCATAAAAACTGAAAAGCTGGGCCTCTGGTCCTCAGCTCTATGCACACCAAAATCATAACTCACACACACTGTTCAATATTGGGTATGTTTGAATTAGTTTATTCTAGGTTGCAAGCATCTTATAATCAAAAGAGACAACCTTTGAAAAAATAATTAGAAAAAAAAAAACAATTATTTCTTAGAAATAATCAGTTACCAAACATGCACCAGATGTTTAGCAGTATAATCTTATAAAATCATTTCAATTTTTCTTCCATTTTAGGTAACTGCTAACCTAGTTCCAGTACAAGCGTATGATATAATCCAAAAAGACCAGTATACAACACACAAAGAATCTACATTGCAATTTTCCACAGCATGGATACATTTGTACCAAGGGTCATGGCTATGAACTAAGACATCATGTGACAGCACCAATGATTTGTACAAGAACTGCCAATAGAACATTCAAACATTGGCAGAAGAAAAAGTTCTGAAATAAAAACACAAGAAAAAAGGGTACATTTACAACATGCTATCTGTGAGAGCAGGCAACCTGCGGAAGAAATTAACGGGTGCTGCCGGTGTCTTACCCCTAAGCTTTGGATGCCTCATTAAGTAAAATCCAGTTAAAAGGAACACCATCTGCAAAGGTACCACATACAACACAATGGCAGCTACAAGGCAGAATGCCATGAATATGGCGGTGGCACGAGGATCCCGCCAGTTTAGAAGTGCATGGAGCCTTTCCCCTTGAGCAGCTATGTCCCCAACGACACTCTGAACCCTCCCCGCCAAGCTTCTTAACCGGTCATACCTCCATCGGACTATATCCGGGCTCCTTGTGGTTGGAAATGTGTCAGACTCCTCATCAAGCTCATCTGAGTTTGTTACATCAGCACAAGAGAGCCTAGTGTCCATGTGAGGAGGGTATCGCGGCCGGAACCTCCATTTCCACATGCCAATCACAAACATGTAGAGAAACACGGTTGGTAGAATAAGCTCCGGGAAACACACAAGCATCAGAAAGAGAATGTGCACCAGAACTGTTGTGACAGGATTCTTCCATCTGGAAATTTCCCCTAGCCAACTTGCAACTGAAATTAATCCTGAAAAAACAATCTTCAGACGGTTGAAGTTCGCCTTGCTACGCCTCATGCTCCATAGATGAGCGTCTGAATCAGACATGTACTCAACTACTTCCCTCCTAAGAGGGGGCTCTGCGCGGCTAAGTCTAGCTGCCACAACGTTCACAGCCTGGTGTCTCAGCCTGTCTTGCTCAACAATGTTAAGGGGCTTGACATAATGCATCTTCGGCAAATGGGGCTTAAAGTACAAATTCATCATGTTAACCATTGAGGTACATGAGAAACGTATTGCCAAGTGCAATTCACCCATCTTCTTGACACCGGAAGTCTGAAGCATTAACAATGGATAAGAGTGTGTATAAACACGGCCGGATTCTAAGGTTGAGATCCTTACTCGAACCTTACCAATCTTTGAATCTTTGTTAGTGTTACCATTTGAACTATTAAGCTGTCCATTATCAAACACCCCCACAGTAAGAACTGTAGCTGGATCATGGACTTCCCAAGTGTATTGCTCGTTGAATTTTGGGCTAATACTGCCAACAATGGTTCGAGTGCGCACCCATTTCTGACCATACTTTGCCACACAGTATGTATCTGATAATCCCCTTCCTTCCCTGCTCTTCACTGGTTGTACATTAGCCTCTAAAATGCCAAGTTCTAAGACACCAATTGGCTTCTTCCACAACAGCCTTGTTGAAGGCCGAAGATCACTACTGTAATAAGTAGACTCATCAAGCACATGGTATCCACCTTCAAGAAAGACATTGACATGGATTCTACTGAAGAACTTGTCTTTTTCTTTCTTTTTCCCCTGCTCCGCATCCATAGCAGATGACATGGATTTCTCTAGTGGATACCACTTGCTACGGATCGGTCGATCATCAGCACGCTTCTCAATTGTGCTAAAAGGAATAATAACATTGCCAATAGTCTCATCTTTGTTGGCACCAATGCGGTCTTCAACTGTAAGGATCAAATGTTCTTCAAAGGGTTCAGCAGCAACAAACATTAAGTCCTGATTCCACTGCGGGTTCATCATCCTTGATTGAACTGATCTTGTCTTCAATATCTGGTTACCAATCTGTACCTTGACATAGGCATCTGGTATTCTAGACTTCTCAGATGGAACCAAGTCTTGTGCCTCAAACACTTTCACCCTCACATACCATAATCTTGGTGCATGGTAAACTTTCGACCGAAGCTGAGCATAGTGAGCTGAAGAGCTTCCACTCGGAGAGATAGCATCAGAATGCCAAGCATCAGGAAAAGCCTCATCAGCTTGTGTGCCAAACCAGACAGCAAGCATCAGCTCCCCATTTTTCTTTTCCCCACTCTTGTTTTCAATCCGGTACCATTCAGGAGCCAATGGACTATCAGGTGGAACACGCCTAGGAACATCATAGAGATTAAACTTTACATTTCCAACAATATCATCTAGTACCATATCCTTGTCTTTGACTACAACTTCAAGAATCGATGACTGCAGATTGTCCTCCGCGAAGGCAAACACCTCGTTCCATTCAGGATTTTGATTTTTCTCAAAGTGGCTGGTAGTCCCTTTGAAGTTTCCAACCTTTACCACCACATAGGGGTCAAGGCTGCCAGTCACATCCATTGATGGAAGATCACGAGCTTTTACAACTCGTACAAAAAGGTAGCGCATCGGTTCAACAAGGTCATAGGTGCTGGCTGGCATATTCCCACGAATAACCCTTCCACCAACAACTTTTCCACCTCCAAGAACAGGGCTTGTCTCTTTCACTGCATGATCAATTGGTGATGCTGAACCTGCAAATGCATGAGCAACTTTTGCAGCAGGTTGTGCAGATTTCATCTCATGCATCCCAAAGGTTACATTTGGCATGGCAGCTCCTGCGGGCGAAGAATGCTGTTTTTCTCCTTTATTTGATTTAGGAAGGTTATGAAATGTATGCCTTGTCCCAGTTTTCTTAATAGGAATGTTTTTGAGGATTGGATCTGGAAATGGTAGTGGTGTTTGATCTTGTGCTGCGTTATGGTCTGTATTGGCAAAGAAGTCCATAGCAGGAAGAGGGTTTGAGGCTCTTATAGAAGGGTCATTTGTAACAAATGCCTTCAAACCAAGTTCTCCTTTTATCCGGGAAAAGAAACCTTTCTTCTCCAGAGGGTAGCGCAAAAGAACAGCATCAGAATATGGGACAAATGAGGTTCCGGTGAGCCGGACCTTACCGAGGAGGACTTTGGAGCCACTGCTTTTGTTGTAGTGGTAGATACAGGCATCAAGAGTGAGGTTTGGTAACATGATTGGATCAGTAATGTTGAAGTAAAAGATCTCATTCCAAACAGGACTCAGATCTTTATCTTTAGTTGTTGTCCGAAATTTCTGGCCGTCAAATTGAAGTTCCACGAAAGTACTAGATGAGCCTTGCCCATCTTTGGCCACAAGGTCATGAGCATCCGCAACTTCTACACCAAGCTTGAGATTGTTCATTGCCAATAATTAGCTGTCAGAAATAACTGGACAGAGAGAAGTTGTACCTGAAAAGGAATAAGAAATAAATGGGGTTCAAGATTATTATAGCATCAAATATAAATTTCAATAACCAATAGAAGAAAATAAATCACAGTTGTTGTAAATATAATATATGTTACAGGGGCAAGTTAACAGCATAGTTGTTTTAATATATGCATCTGGGTGTGTATGACCTCCCAATTATGTGCCACTAGCAGTATGCTTAATCCCATGCAATGATGTACTCATGATATTTACTTTTCATGATAAGTGAGCAAGCATCAGTTTCAAGCTCGTTAGGATGGATAGGATTTTGATCCTCCACGTTCATTAATAAACAGGTTATGTGTCCCAAATGCAAATTGGAATCAGTAACTTCTAAGTTAACTGCCAATTAAATGAATACAAGAATGAATATCTGCTAAAAGCTAAACATTAGTCTTATCAGCAATCTTATTTTTGTGGTCATTGCATTGTGAAACATATGCTAAAAAGCTGCTACTTTCCTATTACTATGCATTCTAGCAAACCTATAGTGATTTCATTAAACGCATTAGCTTAAAAATCTAATTCTGTCTGCAGGCAAGACAATTCTCTTTGTAAAAGAAAACACAACATCCCAGACGGAGAAGTAGCAGAATCTAACATTACAACATTCGTTAAGCACAAGTTCTCTAGAAAATTTTGAGTTCCTATCATAATATCCATGTGTATAATTGCAAGTTCACTCATCAAATAAGCACGCTATTTACTTGATGATAGATATTCTCATGGTTTGACTTATTCCATAAAGTCAATAAATATGCAAACTAAAACTTATTTGATTTTCATTTTTTGGTACGTAAAACACATAAAACAGAAAAAGCAATACAACAGTAAAAAGCAGAAATCTTGCTAAATACATAAAACAGAACAGTCTACTCCCATCCAAAATTAATATTATCCATAAAATGGAGAAAAACAACACAAGTTATGAATTAATTATTACTAGTCAATTGTTAATTTCCAATTATAGATAAGGAAGCAAAAATGAAAAGAAAGACGAAAAAAAGTGTCGTGGGAAGCAAGTAATGCTTCAAGCACAAGCAAGGGGGAGGAAGATTCTGAAAGTATCAACCAGCCAATTAATCCCACAACTGTCTTCTCCGTGACCAAAAAGCAAGACAAAAATTAAAAAGTAATCCTTTTTATACTATCATAAGAAAATTACAGATTTTGAGAAAAGGGATTAAAGGCACGGAACGATGACTAGAATATTCAGATAACAAAAGCCAACAGAGAATAAACCATTCATGAACTCCAAAGTGGTTATGTACTTTGTCTAATTTTCTAAGCAAGCGAACCAAACCAGTCCCTCTTATTATACTATAGGAAAAGCAGAGAAGCTAGCTTTCTAGTTTTCTGAAGAACCATAACAAAAATTTTCTGTCGGACTTTTGCAAAACAAAAAATTAAATTTAAAAGAAAAAAAAGAGAAAATCATTAGATTGTCCAAATATTTGTGCTCATTTCTGAAAAACTAGAAGTATAAAACTAGTCTCTTCATGACCAAAAATTAAGCTTTGAATACTAATATAGCAACTATCAGACATTACCAAAAGCCAAAATTCTCCTCTCACTAGATGCAAAAATCAAACTGCAAGTAAGCAAAACAAGAAGAAGAGGAAGAAGCATGAAATAACACACGTAACCAGAACTGAAAATCAAATGCAAAAAAAGAACAAGAAGAGAAGAGGGGCATGAAACACACCTGGGATATACAGAGGTGAAGGAGAAGAAGATTAAAAACTAAAAATAACAAGTCAACGACAGCAAAATCAACTCTTGTTTTGTGGGGTTGAGATTAATAGACAGAGCAAAACAGAAGACAGAAACTTGTAAAACAAGGAGAAGGAGAAGGACCCAGAATGGCTCTTTCTTGTGGCATGGTTCGCATATAAGAGAGAAAATCGTTGAAAACGAGTGAAAATGGTAAGCATTGACGTGCTAATAGAAAAATATATGCAATATGCAAAAAAAAAAAAAAAAAAAAAAAAAAGAGAAATGAAAAATATGCAGATATAAAATATAAGATATAGAGAGAGAGAAAGAAAAACAAGAAAAACAAAAGAGTTGTGCGTGTGAGAATGTCCGTTTTGGTTTCTTGTGTAGTTTTTTCTCCTGTTGTTTAAGAATGAAAGAGCGACTTTGGCTTTGGGCTTGGCTTGGGTTGCCTTGTTCCCACTCTTGTGAGCGCGTAACTCAACTTGCTCTTAAACTATTACACGTGTCCTTCTTCTGTTTGTTCATTTAGAAGTTAAAGATTTTTCTTCCTTCGGTGTTCTTTGTTGCAGGCTCTGACGCAGTTTCACTTTTCAGTTTTCACCTTAAACCATTTTTCATGATTTTCTTTTTTTAATGATTAGTATCTGGCGATATCTTTAGTAATCTGATTCAAGTTATTCAAGTTGAATTAGTTTATCCTAAAGTTAAAATTTATCTTATATTAAGTTTTTATGTCAATAAAAATATTAAAAGGTATTAATTTATATAAATAATTATTTATTATAATAAATAATTTAATATAATTTTTTATTTTTTAGCATTGTTATTAGCTAACAAGGTAAAATTTAGTCTCATTTTTTATCTTAAAAAATGGAACTCAAAATTTTATGTAAAACAATAAATACCAACTGTTTAAAGGATTCAACTTGTTAGTAGTTTTCGATAGCGGATGCGTTTGGATCTGCTTCTCCAAAAGGAGTGAAGTTTTTTTTGAAAAAAAATTTGAAAAAAATATTTTTAATATTATTTATTTATACTACTTTAAAAAATAAAAATAGAAAATAATTATTTTTTTATTTTTTTAATAAGTAAATAAAAATTATTTATCCTAAAAATAGAAATAATAGAAGAGAGAAAATATTTTTAAATTTATTTTATTATTTTTTATATTATTTTTCCATTCTATTTTTAATTTTTTTCTTAAAAACATTACCTTTTTCTGTTAAGCTATAATTTTATATTAAAAAATATTTTTATATTTATCACATTCAAATAATTTAATAATTTCAGATTCCAATAAAAAGCATTTTTACAATTATATTCAAATAAAAAATATTTTTTTATTTTTATTTTTGTTTTTACTTCTGATTCTATTTTTAAAAAAATATTTCTCTTAAAATTTTAACCAAACAAGCAAGTATGTATAGTTATAAAAAATTTTCGAGTTTACATAATCATATTTGTTTATGATTTTTTTGGACAAAAAATTATTTTTTAAAGATAATTAAAATCTTTAAAAAAATTATTTTTAATTATATATAAAATTTAAATTTCATAATTATATTTTTAAAAGTTAAAACAAACTTACTAATGTACTTATTCTTGGACTTAGCTCTACGTATGGTTTCTTTTTACTTTTATTGGAGGCCTAAGGAGGACAAAGTCAGGCTAATACAGTGAGGAAGGTTGAAGAGAAATTTATCACGGTGGGGGATTGAGTTTGAATAAATTCATATTTTAAAAGATTTAATTTAAATAATAAAAATAAATAAATATGGAGGAACGGAAAGCCCACAGGAAATTTGCATCATCTCTGAGTCATTCTAAATTATATCATAATATTGCAGCCTAACTAACAAGCTGTTAAATGAGTGGTAAGTAATATCTTTTTAAAAATTGATTAAATTCCCAAAAATATTCTTGTTAAAAGTGATAATAATTGTAAATGCTTTATTTTCTGAAATTGAGAAAATAATATCTTCCACAATTTTAACAGCAAAAAATAATATTGCAGCAAAGGAAAGGAATAGAATACCAACACCAAATTATTGGCAGAAACGGATAGAGTAGAATTTGATCATCAAATTAACATTTTTTTTCAAAAGAGAACTATGCAGTTATTTTTTGTTTGATGTACTTAAATCCAATGAAAACAAAAGAACGAGAGGCAAGGATTCAGTCCTTCGTTTGTTTGGTCTGAGTTTAAGAAATGAAAGAAAAGAATTTGGAATAATAACAAATTTATAGGTCTTACATAATTGTTTCCTTCCATTGTGGGAAGGAAAGAAAAAAAATCAAATGTTTTTACATAAATCCCACCAAAATATTTGGCTTTAATTTCGACAGTTATATAATAATTTAATAATTATATCATATTTTTCAAATGAGTGATACCAAACGAAAAAATGATTAAATTATTTTTCCCTTTTTATTTTATATACAAACTTTTTAACTAAATTAATTTTATTAAATAAAAGAGTAATAAATAGCTAAAGATAGTTTATCATAGTAGAAAATTACTGCGATCGTAAGTAAACATTATCTATTTAAAATTATGTTAGTAATTATCAAGATATTTTTTAAAAAAATAAAGATTAATAAAGTAATTTGACTCTATTTATGCATTCATGCTTTTTCTTGATAAAATCAAATAAAGGAAGGAAATTTTCTCTTATTCATTGGGTGATATCAAATAAGGAGAATGATAACCCCTTCACTCTTTCCTCTTTTTATTTCTTTTGTTTAACATCATATTTCTTTCTTTCTTTTTCTCGTTTCATGATACCAAACAAACCACAATTTAAACAACTTTTAATATAAAAACATCTCAGTTAGTTTCATTTTACAATAACTTAGTTTTTGAATTTTTAATATAGTCATTCATTTAATATTATAATTTTTCTATAAATTTTATTTTATTTTGTAATCTGAAGTTATTTTATAATGTCATTTTAATTTTCAAATAATATAAGATATTATTTATTTGTTTTATACAGCTTTACTTCAAATAGGAAGCTTATGAAAAATAAATCTTGCCAATAAAAGTCAAATGAGTAATTCAATGTCGAATTTTCATCAATCATATGTCTTTTATATTATTTTCTATTCTTTTTTACATTCAATTTAAGAGTTTAATTTTGATATATTGATAATATAAAATTTTCTTACACTCTAAATCAGATATTGTAATATCAATAAACATGTTTGATCACATACAATACTTCAAAAGCCATGTATATCAAACGATTTGATTGAATAATAGTGTAAAAAAATTTTATACTTTCAGTATATCAAAATTAAATTTTTAATTTAATTTCAATGAAGATTATTTATTTCATTTAAAATATATATAAGATTTTTTTGTAAGTTACTAGGAGCGGACTAATAATAAAAAGTTTAGGTAGTATATATGAAATTATAGATTGAAATCTTAGTGTCATGTAACAAAAAAATTAATTTATCTCATTAATAATTAACATTATAAAATTTATAATAGCTTAAGTCTTCGTCGTCTCTTTTATTGAAAAAAAAATATCAGATTTTGGAATATATGGATAAGTGGATGGTGATGACTTTACACACACATTAAAAAAAATTGACCGAACAAGTAGAATATTGTTTTTGCAAAATAGAAAATTAGTGTAATAAACTATTAAGTTAGGTAACTTTTTTTTTTTATATACTCGCGCTCTCTGGAAAGTCAAGGTACACCTCTCATGATAAAATCTAAATTAAGAGGTCTCGGAATGTAAACAAAGATCTTAGAAAACTCATGGCCATTTCCTTTTAAACCACCATAATAACGAGACTGATGTGTCTTTTGTCTTTAAGTAAGTAAACGAAGACTCGAACAAAAAAAACTTAGCTAGTCTTCTTGTCCTTCTTCGGGGAGTAACCCGTTTCAATCAACTATCAAATATATCACCAATCATGCATTGGAAGATAATATTATAAATTTAGTAATCAAGTCACCCTCTGCACCATAAGCAAAGCATCTTGGTATTTTCTTCACTCGCTTTCATGTATGGTTGCTTGGGATGACAATCAATCCCAACTACTAGTCTGCTACTAAAACTTATAAGAAGGTATAATCTCAGTTCTCTTTTGTTTATCTCCATGAGGTCTATAAAATATCGAGACTTGATTGAAAGAACCAAAAATTATTGAGTAATTAAACAAGAAACGTTTTACGAAAATGTAATGGCGCGTGATTTATAATAATTGGAATGAGTTTACAATTTGGTTAAAACTATGCAAATTATTTTAAAAATGATGAAAATGCTCAAATATAACAAATTAATGAATATTACAAATGTGGAGTAATCTCTTTTAGGCATTTAACTTTTACTAGGATGCGCTTGTTTTATTTTTTTTTAACAGAAAAATGATTTTTTGATAAAAAATTATTCATTTTAACTTTTACTCAAAAATTTATAAAAAATTATTTTTATTTTTTGAATAAAAATTAAAATAAATAATTTATATAAAAATAATTTTTTAATAATTAAAAAATTACTTTTTATCAAAAAAACAACTGACACAAACGCATCTTAAATTGGCTAAAAATATGTTTGTTTTAGCATTGGACTTAGTCAAACCGAAGGTGCCTTTGACCAAAAAAAAAAAAATTCTTTAATCCTTTCTTGCATTATATAGAAGACAAATTTATTCAGTTTATTACAGGAGAAAAATACCAACTGTTTGACACTTATCTTTCAGGGTTGGCTATATAATGTTTTACCCAAAAAAAAAAAAAAATTGCTAAATATTCTCTATTGTTATCTAAATTATGTCCTCTCTATAGGAAAAGACTCTTTGAACAATGGACCATGATCATGATAGCTGCTATTGTTCATCGCCCTTGTCTTCATCACTTTTAGGTGTAAGCATTGTACATGGAGGCGTGTCACTTGGCGACCTGACCATGGACTCAACCATGTACTCCCTCCGTAGACCATCCATTGGACAGGCCACAGTTTCAGAACAAATCTCAACAGCTCCTGCAGGTATGGTTGGTTCAAATCTCAAGAGCTTTGCATATTCGTTCAATAGATGAAACATATAGTCATAAACAAACTTCATCTTTAGTTTCTCTTCAATAAAGCGACTCCCACTTTTGCCAATCTCTTCTGCCTGGTGAAACAATATGCATTAAACGTACTTAGCTACAATAAAAAATAGAAGTTTTTTCAAAAATATTAATGGGTCCTTTAGGATTGATTTGAATTTAGGACAATAAATTCATGACAAGGTTTCAGTGTTTTTAAATTGTGGACTGCATCACTTGATGCAGCTGCAATATTGTAGTTGTGGTCATTGTCATAACTGTATTACACCACAATTACTGTGTGACTCTTAATCATAGAAATCAGCCGCAACATAATCGCGATGCGGCCACATCATAGCCAAATTACAATCGCAATAGCCTCTATTTCAAGTTGCAAACACAATAATTGCAACAACTGCAACTGTGACGGCATTCGTGATTGTAACCGCAGTTTAAAACATTTTATTTATATTGGTGATGAGCTTGTTTGCTCAATCGAACATTTTAATCCTAAGAATATGATGGAAGAAGAAATAAATTTACCATGTCTGGATTAGTATTCCCCCAGTCTACAGCATCCTCAATTTCTTTGCATATGCTTTCGATGCTGATGGGCCAGTAGTGCTTCATGGGCACCATGCTTCTTGTAAAGAAGTCGTAATATGTAGGCTCTATGAACAAGGTCATGGAGTCACATGCCAATATGTACTTTTCACTCACAGACCATGCTCTCCCTTCCACGTAAATCTTGTACCTTCATATAGAATGTAACAGGAGCAAATCTAGCAATGTAGCGACTAGCTAGCATATCTAAACATAATAAATCATGACCATAAGATATGAAAAATGGCATGAAATTTTTATTAGATGCTCAATTACCTGTGGGTACATTGATCTCCTAGTTTTGTGTTCTGGAACCCTTTTGCAATTGCCTCGTTCCAGTGCTAAAAACAAACAATTTAATATGTATCATGTATAGGTTTTCACAAACAGTGATAATATTTTAATTTGACTGTTAATATATTTACCACGGAATATATACGAGCATTTGATTCATGTTGGTCTGAGGCGTTGCACTTTCTGAGCTCTGACCTATATGAGGACGTATGTGTACTGCCCTTCCAAAAGGCATAGGGTATCCTATCCTTCCACTTGATCTTCTTGTTCCCTTCTTGTATTTTCTGCATTATAGTCTCCCATGGTCTAATGCCAATCTCAGCCCTTGAAATCAAAAGAAAAGAGAAATAATGCAAAAGAATTAGGAAGTTTTGGATTCCTTTAATTTTGTTTCTTTGCATTAAAAGAATTTGGATTGTTTCACTTTCTTTAAGAAAATGAAATCATCGATGTTATGAAAGAGAAAAGCACAAACTGCATTGATGCAGAATAGGCAGATCTCTGCACAAGAAAGTCTGTGTCTTTTTTTCTCATAACATGACATACTATTATTTTTCTAAGGAAAATAAGATTATCAAAATATCACTTGAAACAAAAGGAAATAAACCTAGGAGTTTTCTCCAAATTAACATGGAGAATCCCAAATCTAAGCTAAAACTACTATCAGTAACAATAACAACTAAGTCTTCTCCTACTAAGTGGGGTCGGTCGCATAGATCAAACATGCTATAGTGTTCTGTCATAAATCTTATTTATGTTAATTAGCAAACCATTCAAATCTAAAACTACTAAAGTTGTAGTAATTCAATATAGAAGCTTTACCAACCCCAGAAGGACCAATCAGGAAAGACAATGTCAAAAGCACTTTTCTGCCCACAATAATGGAAAACAGGTGGTGGTGACATGGCATGTGGTCCTTGGTAGTGTTGTTTCTCCACCACAGTCTCATCCCTAGTCTGAAACAATAGCTCCAAATCTGGTATGCTCCCAGGGTACAACCTTAGAAGCTGTAAGATCCCCCATATTGTGAACACATCCCTTGTCTGATAGGAATCATCATACTTTTCAAAATAAGCTTTTCCTTGTAAAATCACAAGCCTAAAGTATGAAAGGTTTTGCCCCCTCTCCACCATTTCCCTTGTGATTCCTGTGCTCTTCCATGGTTTGAGGTCTTCATGGATCCATTTGAAGTACTCTGGACATGTGGATGCACCTGATGAATAATAATCTTGATCTTGCTCAAACTTTGCAAGGTAATAATCCTTTGGGCATGTTGTTGTCATGTTTCCATTGAAGCAGTTCAGTGTGAATTGGGTTTGTTGCCTTCTGAAGACTGTATTTGTATTGGAAGAACTGCTTGTTAAATTGAACTGTAAGATAATAAATAAAACAATCAGTGCGGTGACCTGAGAGATGAAATACAGATGACTGCATAAAACAATCAGTCAATTCTTGTGTTTGTGTGTAGTATATCTATCATTACCATAAAAATAAAGTTCAAAATTATCATTTCTTATCTTTCCCTTTCTCTAAGTAATACAAGTAATGGGAAAACTCTAATCCTAAATAAATAATACAGATACAACTATAATAGATGGTATACACATTGAGATTTTTTTTTTTTTTTGGTTTAATCTATCTGTAAGACCCTAAATATACAATTCTCGTGAAATTTTTGTTTACCAACACGAATTACTTCATATTTTATAATTCAAAACTATGAGTATAAAACCTTTAATAGTTGATAATTACAAGATAAGCTTCACATGAGTTGTTAAAAAAGTTCAAAATTCTTCGGTAAAACAGGGGAGGGGGATCGAGTAACAGAAGAATTATGATTGGTCTAGGCAGATTATAGATGTGCATTAGAAAATGATTTACTATATGGTAATTTACATTTATTATATTGATTGGCGTATATAATAAAATAACTAAAATAAAAGTAATGTACAAAAAAGTAATCTTTGAATAACAAAACTGAATTCTTAACATCTAACATTTGTGACCATAGCTGATGCAGATTATACAATCTCTGTTTATAGACTCTATTTTCTTTTCTACTTGTTAAATTACATTAAAGGTGAATTTGGTATAGCGATAAAAAATAAAGGTAAAAATTTCAAAATTTGAGTTTTTATATAATTTTATTCATAAATTTAGTCTATGAACTGACCCTAATAGTTCATACTTTTCATTCTATGTATCAAATAATATTTTGCTCATCTGACCAGTATATTACCTGCACAAGAGATTGTGACCTTTATAAAAAATTCAACTTAGGGTATGTTTGGTAGTGGGATAAAAGTGGAGGAAAATTTTTCACTGATCAATTTGATGGGTAAATTTACATATAAAACTCATCCATAAAAAAATTCCCCCTACTTTACTGTCATATCAAACATACCTTTAAGTGATAAATTAGATTAACATTTTTCATTCTCCTATTTTTTTTTTTTCTTATAAGAGAGCCCAGTTCCTCTATTTCCAGTCTGAAAGGCGTTATCTTCCTAATTTTTCAGAAAGACGAGATAACAAAAAATGGAAAAATGTGCACCTTACTGTGAAACAAGCAAGCTAATTGAGCATCAAAAGTTAAAGCAGAAACATATCCTCAGAACAAATAAACATTGATACCCAAAAAAAAAAAAAAAAACTACAAAATAAGAATCACATAAAGAGATTAATATTGAGGAAGAAAGGTATTAAACTCAATTACAAAAAAGGTTTAAAAACCTTCAGTAATGTAAGAGATGGTTACTTGGTAAACCCGATTGATGAAGGTGCCCCAGCCAATTATAATCACAAAATAGAATGAGAAGAGAATCGTGGCTGATAATAAAATCCATCTATTGATCGCCATGCTAAATGGCTGAAAAACCTGCAAGGCAACTGCAACAAGTCAGCAACGGAGTTCCATCATCTTGTCTCATGAGAATTAGTCTATTATAATTCTATAATACATGTGCCACACCCACCATGGAATCAAGCTATTGTTGAACGTGTGTTGAATAATTTGATTAAACTATTTTTACATACAGAAAGCACATAGAATGGCTTTTAGATTGGGAGATTCTGGTGGGAGATTCTGGTAGCATATATATCAAAAGAATGGTTTTTCTTCCCCAGCTGTCATAGATACATAGAAGTAAATCATTAATATTTGCTTCCTTGCTGAAATGATGCCTTATTTTGTTGCTTAATTTGCTAGAAATTAATGCGCTCAATAACTCCATACTATATGCATGTTTAGTTTGGTCCCCCCCCCCCTCTCTCTCTCTCTCTATCTTTCTCTTTTCTCTCCTCCTCCTCTCTTTAAAATCAGGTTTGAGCATAAGAAAATTTTCTCATGTACAAGGATACTTTCTCTTAATGTGATATTCTATAAGAAGCGAAGTTTAATGATATTTTTAGAAAGAGGGATGTTATTTGAACATCCAAAAAGGGATGTCCCAATGGACATCCTATCAAATCAACGGTGGAAAATACATAATTTTTTATTTTAGAATTTTTATCTCATCATTTTTTATACATCCAACGGGTGGTCCATCAATATGTCAATGAATTTGATGTACAAAAACCATTTCTCTTTTAGAAAATGTGGTCCCTGTTTGATCTTTGGACAGAAGTTTTCTTTTTGTACCAAAAAAAAAAAAGTTTAAATTGCTTACAACTTCGACCTATTATATGATTATGTACCTTAATATTAGGGAACAAATTTGTAGAAAATTTAAAAATAAATAAATAATAAATCCTACAATAACACGGACGCGGAGATTGTGAGATTTGAGAAATGTATCACTTGCACCTCCCTCGGTGCCAAAAAATATAAGTAATGATACGTTATGATCACTAATGTTTTCTTGGCAATTTATTTAGTTATAATTCAGAAGAATTTTAATCTTAATAAAATATTAATTAAATATGTAATTAATTTAGGATTGATTCTATTTATAACTTATCACAATTAATGGAGCATTAATTAGTTATATCAGGCTTTTTTTTTTTTTTTACTTTGGTTAAATTACTTGCATGTCCTTATAGTTTCAACATATTTTCAAATAAGTCTTTATACTTAATTGAGTCCTAATACTTTAAAAAAATTGTAATTAAATCCCTACCATCAACTGATCATCCATTATTCATTACTACTATATACACACGTGACCATTAACTATGCTGAGATATTAATAATTTAGTGTGCTAGACGGGAAAGAAAAGAAGAAGAGGGGGGGGGGGAAGAACATGATGTGCATAGAAACTAATATCATGATTTTTAATTATATTTAGAATTAGAATATGTAGTAGAAGATAAACAAGAAGAAAAATTATTTTAGACAGCAATCAAACAAGAACATTAATACTAACAAATTTAATTGGAAGTCTATTTGCTATTAAGTAATGAAGCATAGTTAACGACGACCAATGCATGGTGTGACAAAGAATGAATGACTAATTAACAGTAAGGATCATATTACAAAATTTTTAAAGTATAATGGACCCAATTAAAACCTTTTAAAGTGTATGAACCTTTTCAAAAATAGGTTAAAATAATAAGGATTCACATACGAATTTAACCTTTTACTTTTTATGCTTATAGACTCTCCTTTTATTTTCCGTTTATTTTTACAAGATAACAAAATAATTTACAAATTTAACCCATTATGTGACTTATCTTTCAATTAATTAGTTAATAAAAATCATGAAAAGAAATTGAGTTTAATATTATTTGAAAAATTATACCATATTATATTTTTCTCTCATTATTTTTCTAAAAAATGGCTGTATAGTAATTTACTTAGAAAACATCACAGAGACATTAATTTTTATTATTTAAATATATTAATTTATTATTTTCTCTTCAGATTTAATAATAGAATAATTCAATATGAGAAGCATTAGTTTTTTATATTTTAAATATAGTGCTTTATTATTTATATTTAAAAATTAATACTATAATAATTTTATTTTATGAAATTGATATTTAAAAAATTATTTATAAAATTGGCAATTATGAAGAGAGAAAAATTTATTTTCTACTTAATAATTTATTCAATTATTCACACACACACACACACACACACACACACACACACACATATATATTCACATATATATATATATATATATATATATATATATATATATATATATATATATATATATATATATATATATATTAAATCATCAATATCTAAAGTTTACTATATTCTAATTAATCTAGTTCAAATTGTGCAGATCTACTATGAAAGTAAAACACTCCCAATAATTCGTATGAGGTATGATCAGTAAATCAGTAAACGAAGGTTCGTATAAGCAAAAAGAATCATTATATCTCTAAAATAAATTCATATAATTTTCAAAGTATGAACGAATAACTAATAGCAAAGAGAATAAGTATTAATTGAAAAATATAAGCAAAAGCTACATTTTCAACAAATTTACTAAACTCAATCGTAAAATAATTCCAACTGAGAAAAGAAGATCCGACGGTGGAAGGACAACCTCTAGATTATAATCTTCATGGTTTTTAGAATACTATAAATATTATTGTGAGATTAAGTCCTCAAATATTATTGTCAGTAACTAGCAAATTCTTTTAATGGTTATCTTCTCCAAAAACCTTTAGATTATAATGAAGAAAGGGAAATTAATTTCTTCATTTTGTTTGCTTTTATATGTAACGTTTGTTTCAACTTTTAAAAAAAAAAGTAATTTTAAAACTTAAATTTTGAATTAGTTTGTTTGTGCTTTTTTTCAACAAAAAATATTTTTTATTAAAAAAATTAATTTTCATATATTTGGATAAATTTTTTAAAATAATCAGATTTTCAAAAAAATTAATTTTTAATTTTTTTTATTATATATAAAATTTAAGTTTCAAAATCATTTTTTTCAAAATCTGAAACAAATACACTTTTTATATATAATTAAAAAAGTTGAAAACTAATTTTTTTTCAGAAGCTACTCTTTTCAACTTCTATCAAAAAAGTTAAAAGTAGATTTTTTTTTTAATTCTGATTATTTTAAAAAAAAAGTATCCAATATATTAAAGCTAATTTTTTTAATGAAAAAAATGATATTTTTTACCCAAAAAATCTCAAACAAATGCACCCATAATTTTATATGATTTTACATTGTTATATATACACCTCTCCCCCCTCCCCCTTGCGGCGGGCGGATTATAATGAAGAAAGGGCGATGAGCATATAACAACCCAAAATGATACAAAATTATAAAAGCAAACAAAATGAAAAAATTAATTTTCTAGTATGATGTAGTAATTGAAGCTTAAACCGCGAATCCCAACCCTTCAAATTCGTTACCATCTTCCTTGCAAAACCTGTCTATTGTATTTGTTTATATCAAACATAACCAACATAACCATGTTTTGAGAATTTGACAACCCAAAAAAAAAAAAAATCCGCAATGAAGGAGGAAAGAAACCAAAAAAAATGGAAGGTAAAATAATCTCAAATTTTAAACAAATTCTCATCTCAACAGGAATAATCAGACTCAAAATAAAGTAATAAACCACATAGATACAATGGAGAAATGGAGTTTAACATACCATAGGTTGTGAATTCTGAGAGCCTGAGACCAAATGCGACAGGGGTGATGGAAATTCCACAAGATGCCTTAAAGGAAAGATGTAAACAATGGAGACAAATTCAAGATAAAATAAGCGGAAGGAATAATGTAATGTAAATAATGAAATAAAAGTGTGTTTGACTAATGAAAGGTAAAGAAACGTAGAATCATGGTGGAAAAAACGTGAGTCAAGGAGAATAATCAAGTAGTTTAGTGAAGTGAGAGAGAATGAGAGTCAATAAAAACTGATTGATGTAATTAGGTTGGCTAGTGACATAGGAATTGTAAAAATCAATAAGATAAAATAATGGGAATACAAATTACACCACAAGAATATTAACGTTACAAATAAACTAAAATCATGTTAGTTTAGGAATGAAAAGTTGTTTCTAAGGTGAATAGCAAACTTGATTTTTTTTTTATTAATATATGCATATTAGGATAATATTTGATAGTGTAAGATTTGATAGTATATATAAGACCTATTAAAATCTTAATATTATATAGTATTTAATAAGACATTATATAAGATACTATATATGGTATATAATATAATATTATTGTCATGCTTTTAAAATATTTTTAATTATAATAAAAATTTAAATAATGAAATAATGATATATATTCAATTATAAATTAAAAATAAATACTATTATTTAAATATTTATCATTTTTAATTAGAATTATTATAAATATTTATATAAATGTTATCTATTATTCAATTCGATAGTTATCATTAATTATTTTTTATTTTCATAAAATATAAAACTAAAAAATATATAATAATTTCTTTTGTTATTCATTTTAGTAGTTTTTATTTCTACTTTTGATCATAAAATGTAAAATTTTCTTTATCAAAGTAATAATTTCTATTAACCATTTATATATCGATTTTTAAAAATATATTTAAAATATTTATTATATTTATTTAAAATGTCTTTATTATATATAATTATATTCTATATTATTTATTACTTAATATTATTTATCATGTATACTTTATTTTCAATAATTCATTATTATTTATTTATATATTTTGTTATTTTATTTATATATTAAATATTATTTATCTTAAAATATTTATTATTAAATTTGTTCACTAAAATAATTATTTTTAATTCTTTATATAATTTTAAATTTTTATTTTTAATAATTAATTTTTTATAATATATAAAAAATCAAATTGTGAAAAAGATCCCATACATTAAAAACTATCTAAACATAATATAGTCTCCCTATACTTAATTAAGATATCCATAATTTTGATATATAAGTAGGTTATATATGATGAATAAGCTTATAACAATATGTTGAATGCATCAAATAACGAACAAAGGCATAACTTATAATATTTATTTATCTTATCATATCTAATATAGCATACAAAGCACTTCCTAATTCCTAAGTTAATAGGTCATAATTTTTATATATTATCAAATAAAAACTTTTTTATACGGTCATCTAATTATATATAATTATATCAATAAAAATATTTAATTTTTATCATAATTATCTCAAAATTTTAAATAAATAAATAAATATATATATATATATATATTTCTGGGTAGCATCGTAACTTCATTTTATTCAAATTAACTATTACTTTGACTTTTCTTTGACCTAATTAATGTCTACTCTTCACTTTTTCTTTTTTGCCTACTCTTTACTATTTATTTTTATATGAATTTCATTCTCTCTTTTTTTTCCTATTTTTCTCTTACTTAAATGTTATACGATTATAAATTAATGTATTATCATCAAATGCTGGAGGCATAAATTTATACAAAACAAATAAAGTATGGTATATAATATTATTGTATAAGGCACTATATAATTACGTGCAACGTAAATGTATACAAGCTTCACATTTTTATGTGGAGTTTAGCTCCATATTTTATTTTGAATATAAAAACCTCTCTATTTTTGGTTTAAACCAATTAAAATTCTGGGTAGTGTTGTAATTTTATTTTATTCAGATTAATTGATACTCTAACTTTTCTCTTATCTAATTAATATTGACTCTTTCTTATTTATTTCTATATGAGTATTGTTCTTTTTTTCCTCTTACTTAAATAAAATTAATGTAATATAATTACAATTTAATATCATTATATACTAGATAAATATATTTTAATACTAATTCAATAAAATACTTTTTTCATAAAATTCATAAACAATTATCATTCTAAAATTTTTAATATATTTATATGAAATGATCTAATTTAAAAATTTATATATATATATATATATAAAAGATAAAATATGTCTGATTAATAGTATAAAATACTTTGTACTAATATTGTATCAATATTAATACCATAGATATACATACACATATTCACAAAAGATCAAATATATTTATTTTTCATATATAATGAATATCTCAATCAACATCTGTCTTCATGTATAGATTTAAAGTGATTGGTTTGAGTGGTTGAACATTTGTGTTCTTAATTAAGTAAGTTCTCAAATTTGAATATTTTGAATAAAAAAGCTCTGGAAAAACTTTATTTCTATAATAAGTTGATCCAATTTGAATAAGATTAGTTGAAATTCAAGCATATTTTTTTTTTGTATAGAATAGTATCATAATTCATGAGGCATTAATTATATGATTATAATATATTTATACTTTTTCCTGCTTTTTGACTCGTCTTTTGGTTTTATTGTTTTCTTTCTTTTTGTATATTAATTACTTGAATCTTGAATTTATTCAATAATTAATATACAACTGACTGCATAAACAAAATATTAAAGAAATTAGTTCTTGAACCTAATTATGATAAAACCCAAAGGTTAATGACTTAATATTATAACAATGCAATCTAACGAGGATTGAGTCAAGTGTAAGACACTAGTCCTCTACACGTGGTGAACCACGATTCAAATCTCTAAGTGAAAGAGATGCTCATATTTAGTGTCCGATTGTATCTTGAATAGGGAATATTACCTCCATTGGAAGACATATATGAAAAAAAAAATATATTATAACAATGCAACAAATATTTAGTTGATTCAAGTGATTTAATATTTAGTTCGTTTGAGCAAACTCTTAAGCTTAAGTTATGACAAAAGAACTTTATTCAATAGTGGGCTCTCTTACTGTAATCATAGAAGAAGGATTTTCTTCCCTTATTTAACATCCTAATAATTTATTTTTTATTATTTTTCTTTCTCTTAAAAATCATTGCAATCAAAATACAAAATCTAGGGTCAGGACATATCTTCATTTCAATAAATACTTACAAAAGTATTTATAGATGATCCATTAATGAAGGAACATAGGAATTAAACCAAAATTATACCGATATATGAATAGAAAATCGGCTAGATATAAGGTTCCTTATTTTAAATTACTAGAATGTGATACAAATGTCGAACATTTAATATTTATTAAGTCATTCATCTTCCTTTATACAAGTTCTTGCATTTTTAATTACGTAAAAAAAATACAAACAAAGTGGCTATTTTATTTTCTTATATTTTTGCATTTATTTCATGATCCTTAAAAAAAGGTATTATAACAAACAAAATAAAAAATTTATTTATATATTTATTTTTATTTGAGAGCATGCTATTTTTTATATGTTCGGTACATTAAAATCATTTTTGTTATTAAGTTCTACTCAACCGCAAAAATATAAAGCTTATATATAATCTTTAACAAAAATTGCTTTTCTGATATTCAAATTCATAACTTAAGAAGGTCAAAGTTGATTATCCCGTAAACCAACCTTTTTATTATCTTCGGTCTATTTTATCTATCACTCCATATATGTAGAATTAAAGAATTTAAAATCAAACCTTAGTTATCTAACACTTTTCTTTATAGAAGTTTGATGTACTTAGAATAGTGTAAAAAGTAAAATTAAAAAATTAATAAAATTGTTTAATTAATATATATATATATATATATATATATATATATATATATATATATATATATAACAAATAAAATGAGTTTTTAAAAAAAAAAAAAAGAAATGGACGTAAAAAAGCATTTATTCTCTTAGCTGAAAAGGAATGAAAGTTGACAAAGCGCATGTGCATGATAAGAACATGGTAGATAGTAGGACCCTTCTTCAGTGAATGGAGTTATCAGTTATCCATATTTGTGAGGACATGTCTATCCTCGAAACTAAGCTTTGCCAATGCACACTCCACAATGACAACAAGTGTATTACACTGTCCAATCACAATCTCTTGTCTCTCCTAACGTCCAAGTTTGTAGGAAACAGCAGCATCCGAATCCACAGACACAACACAGTGTTTCTTTTTGCCATTTCTTTTATCTTCACACAATTCACCAGTGATCAATATTCAAAAGCTGCTGTTCACTCTTTTTGAAGCTCTCACAACTCAGAAGCCTTCAAAATTTTCCAAGGTATATAAACTTGCGCACACTTCGTTTTTATTTTGTTTGTTTGTTTGGTTGCTTAGAAGGCTGAGGGAAAAATAGTGTACAAAGAATGGAAGTTTGTGGAATGGTTTACAGTATACATAAATATGCTGCTGAGTCCATATAAAGGTGACTCTCGAAGCCCAGAAGCCGTAAATTATAAGGTAACCTACACACACTTCATTTTTCTTGTTTGCTTACTGAGAAAGCTGAGGGGAAAGAAAGTATAAAGGAAATTTATGGCATGGTTTACTTTACATGTATAGAGATATGAATAGGTAGATATGCTGCTGATATCATATCTATAAAAAAGGGAAACTTGCATTGTTAGACTTTGTCTTAATATTTATTGGTAAAGGAATAGTGCTTTAATTAACTATTCTATTTATAGTTTAGAATGGATGTGAATTTGGAAATTGACGAGTCAGTTCTACTTTGCTACTTTTACATAGTTTTGAAAATTCCCAGTTGCTTAATTGGGTAAAATTTAACAAGGTGGTGTGTTGTGGAGTCTTCATACTTGGCTTATTAAGCTTTTTTGGGAGTTGGGGGACGTTTTCTGCTTTTCTAACTACTAGTTTTAGGCCTCATTAAGTAGCTTCAGTTTGGCAAAGAAGCCATTAAAGCACTCTAGTTCTGAAATGCCTGAGCTGATGGACTTGGTCGCTTTCTGTCAGCAGGCATGTATAACAAGGTTTCTACATCCTTGGAATGTCTAGAATTGCGGGGAGGCGAAAAATTCTAGTACTCTCCTCTGCAAGGCAGTCACTTATAGAAATTTAAGATATGAAAAAAAAAAAAGGAATGATAAAGAAATGATGTAGCATCTCTGAGATGTGTGCCATGCTCTAGTTTTATGATTGCTAGCATGTTTTGCTTAATTACTACCTCAATTTTGAACCTGTTAAAATGAAACTTAAATTGCTCTCTGCGGGAAATCTTCTTTGCTCCTATGCCACTGGTCTATAAGAAGAGTGATCCAAATTGAAATCTTCATTCTCAATCAGCATCCTTCTTTCTGCTCAGTGAATGGGACAAGTGAAGTATAGTTTGAATATACTAGACTTCCATTTTTTGTCCTTTTCCTATGTTGTTGACCTTATGTGGCTCTGCATGCAGGAGTAAGGTACACTGCACACAACCAAAACACAAGAAACTGAGCTGGTGAAGATGAATACTATGTCACTCATAAGTGGAAATTATATGAATGGAAGAGCACTAGAAGAACGTGCCACTGAATCAATACATCCATGTGCTGGAAAAGACTACCTAGCTAATCATTTTCTTGGAAGTTCATCCAAAAGGGCAATTTGTATTTGGCCAAAGCATTTAAGCGGCTCAAGGAATACCAAAGTCCAAAGGTTCCATGTAGTTGCAAAGATTAGAAAGGGCAAGAAGCATGATTATCCATGGCCTGATAATATTGATCCAAATATCAGTAGCGGATACTTGACTTACCTGTCTCACTTTAAGCCTCTAGCTGAGAAACCAAAGCCTGTAACACTTGATTTTGAGAAGCCATTAATTGATCTAGAAAAAAAGATTATAGAGGTATGAGTTATAATGCATTTTTTGTTTGATGGTCATTACATTGACATATGATACTATAAAAATTTTATTGAAGATCTCCAAGCATTAAAGAACAAGATGTCATATTTTAGAATGCCAATTTTGACCTTATTTTTAGTTGAGCAACATAATTTGAAGAATTAATTGTTTCAACATTTTTTAATCATAGTGGAGCTCTGACAAGCAACCCTCAATCTCCTTGTCCTGCTCATGTTATTTTATTTCATATGTTTCTTGCAGGTGCGTAGAATGGCAGACAACACGGGCTTAGACTTCAGTAATCAAATTGAGGCTCTGGAGAGCAAATATCAACAGGTAAATGGAATCAGTTTCTGTTATATTATTGGATGCCTCTATAAGATAACTGAATAGTTGTATTAATGGATTTTTTTATGACTTTGGTACCTTTAATATGTCTTGAACTTCATTTCAATTTACAACTGAATGTTAGAGGAATACAATTGCTGAAAATAACATCACAGGTACCATGGACTTGTAACATACATCGAAGAAAAATATATGCCTCCACTATATAATTTTTTCTCAAGTTGTGTTATTATCTTCCAACTATGTGAAAACATTAGCTTATTGAGATTTCGCTTTCTTCTTCTTTGATATCAAACCATGAGTAATTTAGTTAAAGTGTAGTGAAGACAGAACTAGCATAGATGTTGGTGCTACACTATATGGGACAGTTTCTGTTCACGCTTTGGTGGTACAAACATCTACCAAAATCACTGCCATAGTCCAGTATAACTTTCACATTGTCCTAACTACAAATTTCTTCATTTTGAGTCCAGGCTCTGAAAGATCTATACACGCACTTAACACCTATTCAACGGTTGATGATTGCTCGGCATCCCAATAGGCCAACAGTTCTTGATCATATACTTAATATCACAGAGAAGGTATTTACACTCTCACCACCTTTCTGACTTATTGTAGACAGTGTCTCACTTCTTTTATATGTTACTTTTGGAATCTTTTAGTGGGTAGAGCTTCATGGAGATCGAGCAGGCTATGATGATCCAGCTATTGTGACTGGTATAGGCAGTATGGATGGAAAAAGTTATATGTTTATTGGCCACCAGAAAGGTAGGAACACAAAGGAAAACATTGCTCGCAACTTTGCAATGCCGACTCCTCATGGGTATGCTTCATTGTTCTATTGATGGTATATGAAGTCATTGTGCTTGCTTCAACTGTTAATTGACATTTTTGTTTTGGAGGGTTAATGGCATGTACTAGTTTTCTTCCTTATCTCATAACAATTAGCTTTCATGATTGTCAGCAATTTTAACAAAAGATGTTATTTTCAAACAGCTACCGCAAAGCTTTGCGTATGATGAAATATGCTGATCATCATAAATTCCCCATCATTACATTTGTTGACACTCCTGGGGCCTTTGCTGATCTGAAGTCTGAGGAACTTGGTCAAGTGCGTATGCACATTATTTTTTTCTTTTTTTTTTCTCTTTTTCCATCTGTTTAACCTTGCTAATTGAATTATTGCATATACTTAACTTCACATTGAGTGATCTGTATGTGCAGGGTGAAGCAATAGCCCATAATTTGAGGACTATGTTTGGTCTCAAGGTACCTATAGTAACGGTTGTAACTGGTGAAGGTGGTTCAGGTGGTGCACTTGCCATTGCCTGTGCCAATAAATTGTTTATGCTGGAGAATTCTGCCTTTTATGTAGCAAGGTAATTGTAATGCCTCTTCCCTTCCTTTTACTATTACTTGTTACTGCATCACTTGGGAGCTTGGGAAAGAAATTTCTAGGGTAATGCTCTTTCATTTTCATCTTTGGCTGATTTTCCTTTAACAAAAAAAATATTGAATATGTTCCTTTGTTTGTGGCTGTATTTCTAGCCAGTCCTGAGGCTTGTGCTGCAATATTGTGGAAATCTTCCCAAGCCGCTCCTAAGGTTCTGAATTATATCAGTTTTCTGTGGCTATCTGGAACACCTCATCTATTTTTGTACTAATTAAAGTTAACTTGTATAGGCAGCCGAAAAGCTAAGAATAACAGCTCAAGAACATTACAGACTTGGGATTGCTGATGGTGTTATTCCTGTAAGCACATTGATAGTCCCTGCCAACATTTCATTGTGATAACTTTTGGTGTTTTGAAATAGCGGATGTTGATGTTTGCACATATAGGAGCCACTAGGTGGTGCACATGCTGATCCTACCTGGACTTCTCAGCAAATTAAGCATGCAATCACTCAGGCCATGGAGGTAATTAATGGTAACATATATACACAAACGTACTTCTTTACAAAATTTCATCTTTGAAATCATGTGATAGCATCTCCTCCTGACTTAAAAAAGTGGAAAAACTTGGTGACATTAAGCTATTTCACTCAAATGTATTCTTTTTATTTTTGGTCTAAAATGACCAGTATTTGAGGTCGATAAGTTAAGACCTCAAGTCCTCAACTAATTTGACTCAAACCGAATTGGAATTTTTATATCAATTCCCTAGTTATCTATCACTTACAGAAACACTGGAATTTTTACAACAGGAGCTGACAAAAATGAATGAAGAAGAGTTGCTTCGCCATAGACATCTCAAGTTCCGGTCAATTGGGGGCTTCCAGGAAGGCATACCTGTGGAACCGGAGAGGAAACGAAACATGAAGCCATCCGATGTCAACACATCCAACATTACTGACATAGAGTCAGAGCTCCAAACTTTCAAGAGGGAAATTTTGGAATCAAAAGGGCCATCTGATCCCATCTCAAAGGAAGCAATTCAAAAGCTTGTGAAAGAAGTAGAGCAGGAGATGACCAAAGCACTCATTTCAATGGGGTTGGCGGAAAAGGTTCAGTCTGTGAAGATGGAGTTATCTAAAGCCTCAAACCAACCCCTCAGTAGTAACTTGAAGGAAAAAGTTGAGAAAATCATGCAAGAAATAAAGAGCAAGATGTCACAACCAGGGGCATATCTTGGATTGAAGCAGAAGCTTCAGAAGCTAGACACTGTCAACAGGCTCATAGAGATGAAAGTCAAGCAAGAAAAACTAAGACAAGAGCTCAATGAGAAACTCTCGGACGATATCAAGGCGAAGATAGCGAGCCTGAAGGATGCTCAAGAAAGGATATCAAATGGGGAAACACCAGATAAGGAGTTGGTAGAGAAAGCATTGGAAGTTGAGAAAGAGTTGAAAGCGGTGTTGAAATCAGCTAACTTGGAGATTGTTGGAGTAATGAAGAGGAGTGTGGCAAGTCCACCACCAGATATAAAACAGAAAATAGTGGAGTTGAACAATGAGATCATTGGTGAAATTGATAGAGTGGTGAATGCAGGAGGTCTTAAGGGCCAAATTAAGGAATTGGAGAATATGATAGCACATGGGTCAGATTCTAAGGATGTGGAGAAGATGGAAGCAGGTATAAAAGAGCGGATTCTTGATGCATTGGATGTCTCAGCACTGAAGGAAAAGATTGAGAGAGTGAAGGAGGAAGTGGAATCCTCATCCAAGGCAGTTTCTGAAGACAAGATTGGTGTGGAAAATGGTAGAAGCTAAAGCAGGTACTGAATCAGGATCATATTCTATGTCTAAATTCCAATTGTCTTGATCATGATCAGTATCATCCTAGTCAATATTGTAGAATGTAAGCTGTTAAATATCATTTTGAGTTGCACTTTTATACCAGTATATGCATCAATTTTGGTGGTTCATCCATAGCAAGCTCTGCTTTAGAATTAATTGGTGTAATTGATGGCAGTGTCTGAATCTTAGGCTAAGCACATGGGACCATTTTGTTGGGGCCAGCAGTTGGGTTCAACCTCATGGATGTCCAAATTATGGAAGTTATTAATGATTTGAGTAAAGGGTGAAATTGATGTAAAATTTTAAAATGTTAAAACTGAATTAATATAAAAAAAAATTTCAGGACCAAATACATATTAACTTCAAAATATTAGAACTAAAAAAGGTATTTATTTAGAAGAAAAATATATTTTTTTAATAATTAATTTTTATATTTTCTGGCTTATGGGCTAGCTTAGGCCATTGGAAACCAACATACGTCAAGTCAAGCCAATTAAGCTGGGTTAAATTAGGATAAAATTTCTTTTACTTCAATAGAGAAAAATTATGTTTTTATCTCTAAAATATGGAGTGTGATAAATTTGTCCCTAAACTAGAAAACACATAGAATTTGATGTTTGAATTTACCCATGTTAGAATAAGTTAATTGTTTTGGGGGATCATTGTGTTAAATTCAGGAACTAAATTTTTATTCTATTTGTTATAATATAGGTAAATTCATAAATTATATGTATTTTTTAATTTATTTCTGAATAAAAGCACATATAATTTGGTCCCTAAATTAATGCACATTTAAATAAGATAATTCGTTTAGGGGACCATTCTATTAAATTTAACGACCAAATTTTTATTCTATTTGTTATAATATGGGTAAATCAAGAGATTAAATTATATGCATTTTCTAATTTATGGACAAATTTGTTACACCTCCAATATTTCATGGCCAAAATTATAGTTTTTTTTTTTTCTCAATTTTATTAGATCAACCACCCATTTTGTCGGGCTATGGAGACTGCCCCATAAAGCTCAATCCATACTTCAATTTTTATTTAACTTATTTTACGCCAAATAACATAATAGTAAAACCATTTTTAGAATTAATTTCAAATCAAATAATATTTAAACTAGTTCATTTACATATAGAGTAATATAATTAGTTCTATTTTATACAGTAAATTGGATTTTCAAATTGTTTAACAATCCCTTAAAATATTTCTTTTATAGGATAAATTATACATTACACCAATGGAGTTTGGGTCATTTTTATATTTAGGGTACAAATTTTGTTTATAGCACATAGTCGTTTAAATTGTGGTAAAAAGTAAAATTATTAAAGGAGGTATTAGATTTAATAGAGATTTTTCTTTAATACATTTTTTATTTAACAGGAAATTTTACAGTTAACCCCCTCCATAAACTTTTTTTTTTCACGTTTCAGTGCATAAAATATTGTTTTTTAAAATATTATCTATTCCATATGACATCCACGGAATAACTTTTCATTAAATTAACTTCTCATTTTAGATATTTCCTCTACTACCAGTACCTTTTCATATTTAATGTGACTCTTTTAATATTCACATGTTTTACAATCCAAAATATATCTAAAAAATAAAAAATTAGAATTTAGTAATTTTAGTTAATGCAACTTATGATTAAAAATTAGCCACTAAGTCAATTAAAAAAATTAGCCACTAATAACCTTAAGATACTTGTCACATCTCTTTTTTCAAATAATGCTTATCCCATTATTTGATTTGAAAACTACTCTTCTTATATCTCTCTTATGGCAACTGTCATTATCTTTTTTTTTCTCTCTCTCCCATAACCAATTCCATGTAAGCTAAGTGTGTTCGCATTTTGATTCGATTCAATTTTAAAACAAAAATTCAATTAATCTAAATAATAAATTTTATTTTGATTCGATTTAATAATATATGAAAAATCGAACTAAACTAAATCAATTTAAATGAACTTGAATTGGTTCAATTTTCAGTTTTCTATTAAATGGTTTATAAAATATTAAAAAAATTTAAATTTTATTAAATTAGATTAATCATGAGTTTTTTTTATATAAAATCATGCAATTATAAAAACTAGATTAATTATCAAAAATCATACTAATGTCTAATATTAATAAATTGAGCAAATAATAAAAGATTTGAACAAAATTCACATACATATATATATATATATATATATATATATATATATATATATATATATATATATATCGGGTAAATAACATGTAATGTTAATATATCTCATAAATACATATAACTGTAAATGTATGTGCTAGCTTGATTCCACTCGATTGATGAAAGATTTTCTATAAAATCAGCCTACGAAAGCTTGATTGATTATAATGGGTTAGCTGGTGCTCGTTTATTAAGTCAAACCTGGAGGATTAGAGCTCTTCACAGGCTGAAAACAAGCATGTGGCTCATTCTGAATGATGCATTATCGACACATAGCACAAGGGTTAGGAGAGGAATGGCCTCAAGTGACATATGCGCTCTCCGTAGTAGAGAGCCAAAGACCGCACTCCATGCAATCCGTGATCCTAAAACGAAAGAGATAATGTGGATCGGAAGAGTGTGGGAAATAACTTCATCAAGCAGTCCTTCTTCCAAAAGCCTTTGCTGTCTTGGTCGGAGGACAATCTGTTGGATGATGTTCGCAGTTTTAAAAATGGTCCCTGGTCTTCTTGACAACATGTTACTACTTATTGTGGTACAGCAAGAACTCATATATTTTTGAAAAATGATACTAATTCCCATTCCTTTCTTCATTGCAGGCCCTGAATCTGGCCAAGGATTATCATAAAAATCTGAGTATGGTCGAGATGGCCAAGTCAAGGATTCCTTCTTTCAAGGAGGTGCAAGTGGCTTGGGCTCCTCCTCCTAAATATCGGATGAAAAGAAACTCCGATGGCTCCTTGCTAATAACAGCCTCAGTAGAAGCTTCCTGTGGAGGTATCATATATAAGAGATCAAGAAGGAGCATTCATATGTGCATGAGCAGTGAATTTGGGATCCTGTACTATTATAACGGCAGAGCTATATGGGGTGTTTATTAGGGTTTCTTTCTAGAGCACAGTATGGACTTTAGAAGAAATGTAATAATTGAAACAGATTCTAGTTGTGCATATTCTCTACTTACTTTAGGAGTCCCAGATTACCATGCTTGGAGTTCTTTGGTCCGTGCAATTCGTAAGTTGTATAGCGAAAAGTGGCAGGTGGAATTTAGGCTTGTCTAGTGAAGCCAATTTGTATCCAGATAGCTTAGCTAAGGCTGGTCACAGTCTTCCATGGGGGATTACCCTTTTTGACAGGTTACCCGCATGTTGTTCCTTAGGCTTTGTGGCTGATTCTGTAGGGCATGGGTGCCCTCATCTTGTTAGGTTATAAATTTCGGGCTTTTGCCTTGTAGTTAATAAAAAAATAATAATAATATTAGTTTAGTTTGATTTAGTTCAGTTTTAAAAATTAAAATCGAAAGTTGAATGGGTCGGTTTTCATAAAATAAAAACCAATCTAAGAGTGATTTATTTCGATTTTGATTAATTTTTTTAATTGATTTTCAGTTTTAATTTAGTTCAGATCAATTTTAAACACTCTAATGTAATCATCTCATTCCATTCTACCCCGTACACAGCACAAACAAAGAAAATAAACATTTTCTTCTGCTCTTCCTTTCGTTCATACGTTTTCTTTTCTTTTTCTGTCAAATCCTTTATTAATTTTGCTTGATTGTTCTTATCATATCAATTAAAAAAATACTCTTAGGTCAAACAATTCGTCTTTGGGGAGTGAAAATTGAGTTATTGCAAGAGGAAAAGTTCCACATACTCAATACATTTATCTTTCCTTGTTTCTTCAGAAAAATATTACTAAGGTTTCTATCTTGAGTGGAACATGAACAAATTTGGCGATTTCTAGAATATCTTATAATTTCACAAATTGAGTTCATAGAAATAACTCGTCATGATTGTCGGGTTTTGATAATAAATATGTGGGTATAGATGATTCTGTCTTATGCAAAAGTGTGACAGTGCACCTTAGTTTTAGTTTTGAGTAGCTAATGTTTAATGCGTAAATTTAAATTTTAGCTTTTTCATTTATTTGTTATTTATTTTATTGCCTCTCCCTATTACCTAGAGAAAAATATTTTTAAATTACTATTTGGTTAATTTAATATATCCTGTTATTATTTTGTTTTATTTAAAATTATTATTTAATTATATTTAAGTTGCACTAGAACCTTACGTCAAAAAAAAAGGGTTTAAATTTTTTGATTAATTTTTGTAGCCTATCATTATGTCATTTTATGTCAAAGTATTATTTAATTATTTTTATTTTGTTTTAGAATCTATTTAAAACTTTGTTGATGCTCTGAGACGCAAAATATGGATTTAGTTTAGAACAGTGGGGGTGTGTTTGGTTTTGGATAAAAATGGGGGTAAATTTTATCCTAAAAGCTACATATATAATGAATTTTGATTGTTTAACTATGTAAAAGTATTTTATATTGATAAAGCATTAAAATTAATGTCTTCAAATGTTTTTATTAAGTTTTAATTATCTATTATTATACCGTTTATGTTAGTCTATTCTTTGGTTCGGTTAATTATATTTTTAGTCTCAAAATATTACGATTTTCTCATTTGGTCCCTCATTTTTAAAAAAGTTTCATTTTAGTCCCTCAATTTTTTTCATTCGCACTTGGTACCTAACCCTATCATGATGCACATCAGCAACAGCAACTAATAATTTTCCACTATCTGGAGTCCATTACAAGAATCAAAATGCACAAATACACATGGATATATACAAGGCATTAAAATTTACTACAATACACATATCTAACTCGCAAAAACATAAATAAAACACAAATTAAAGGTCAAAATATCACCTTGAGTAGATGATTTGAGACTATGCAGTCTTCTCAACCTCCTTAACAATGTTGGTGTCAATACCACCAACACCCAATTAAGTCCATGCTGATGTTGAACCATATACCTCCGCACATATTGTTGTTGAGGTGGCCTTGGTTAAAACCGGGGCTTCAAACCTCTATCATCACCATATCCTTATTGGAGTTGATTGAAATAAAATATCTTAAAAAAACTCTCGCATCATCTGGGATTGCAAGGGAAGAGAGAGGTCAAGGCTATATATATGGATTAGCTCTTTTGTTTCAATTTGCTCCAATTGAAAACACATTAAACTTGTATCTAACTTTCTTCTTTCTTTTATACTCTTGTCTTAAAGTATTGTGAGATATAGATCAAATATTTGCTTTAGAGGGTGGGTGTGGGTGTACTATAGGGTCATGGGATATGTGAGAGAAAAGTCAGTGTGTTGTAAAAATTTTCATTTAGTATTATTCTCTGATTGTCTTTAGATAACGATCATGTTTTTTTCCGATTTTGGAGTTTTCACATTAATTCTTGTGTTGTGATTGTATTATTGGTATATTTTATTTCTCTATTTTTAGGAAAGTTCTCAAGGGAAAAATGGTGTTTTCCCAACAAGTGATATCAAGAGCTTATGGTTTGGTCAGATATAATTCTTAGACTTGCTCTGTGATTGCAACATTGTCTGATCTTCCACATTAGAAAAGAATTATTCTTTGTTAGTTCAGAATTATCCTTGGTTGTTGGAAAGAAGTGTGATACTCTGATAGTGTTGTTTTGGAAAGGTTCTGACTAGGAAAGACTTGGTATTTAAGCGTGTCCATTATGACCCACATCTCTTTCCTCGGAACCTATTTGGTGCACTATTTACAGTCTGGATACACTATCTCAGCATGCGATTGTAATGTCAAGTTTTCCAAGTGCTATGAAGTTTGACATAGAGAAATTTGATGGAAGAATCAATTTTGGCTTGTGGCAAATACAAGTCAAGGATGTGTTGATACAATCAGGATTACACATGGCATTGAAATGGATGAATTATTGCTAGCGAGTCCACAATTGCACATGGGCATTGGTTGGCATTGATGCAAGGTGTATGGTGGGATTATGTCGAGGGCCGAAGAACTTCCGAAGAAAGCCAACATGGAAGTTGCATCATAAAATTTTCACCATGGTTTCAACATGTGCCGAGAAGAAATTCTTAGAATTGCCTAATTTCAAGTAAGTATACTTTTTATGGTGAAGTATGATAGTTCTTTTGAACTATGATTATCGATATAGACAATAAAAGTTGAAGATGTATCCATTTCAATCAAGGTAGAGATTGTTGGAGTTGATTGAAATAAAATATCTTAGAAAAAGTCCCACATTACCTGGGATTGTAAATTGGAACAAAGTAGTTGTATCCATATATATAGACCATGTTGGAGTTGGTACATTTTATTTCTCTATTTTTAGGAAAGTTCCCAAGGGGAAAATGATATTTTTCCCAATAGTCCTAACTCAACCCTAGGTGGGTATCTTGCTCTATTGTTCATCCCCACTAATTCAAGATAACAAAACCCACAAAAGAATTCCCTATCCAAAAAGAATGTAAAAGAAGCTAACTTCTCTAACTACAAAGTTAGGGTTTCTTGTCTTTGGATTGTCGAAATCGGGGAACTTATGTTGAATTCTTATATGAGTTTCTCAAAATGGGGTTTCAATTAGGGCCTATTTCATAACCTAAGACTATGTTTAGATTGATGGTAAGTAAGGGAGTGAAAAGGAATGAAATAAGATGGAGTAGAAAGGAATGGAGTAAAATGACATAATTATTCCACCCCTTTGTTTGAATATTGTAGTAATGGAGTGGAGTAATTCTCCATTCCATTGTTTGGATACTTTAATGGAATAAAATGGAATGCTAGCAATTATAAGTTTTTTATTCATATAATACCCTTATGTCAAATACATTAAAAATATTTGTTTTTAACTTTAAAAAAAGACTATAATTATTTTATAAAAATGTGGCAGAAGGCCATTGAACCTCATTTTTTTTTTCCAATATAAATCTTTAGTGAATTTTAGCTTGTTTAACTTACACCTTATTTGAAATGATAAAAAGAAATAGAATTGAATTCAATTCTATCAACAATTAAATTTAATTATATTATAATTTGAATTCTTATGTTTAGAATAAACCAGCAAATTATATAATTGAATTCATCTGTACTATTTGGAATATATATAAAAATGAATTGAACTCTTTTTCTTGACTATTTTGCCCTTTATTAATGAAACACCATATTTTAATAATAAACTCAGCTATTCAGTAGACAACATGATACAATCAAAATCAAACCAAAGCACTCTAAAAAATAAATTTATCAAGAATATTTTTTTTCACAAAAAACACTAAAATTGATAAAGTCTGTATAATGCAAAACACAACAAACGTAAAAACAATATGCAGTCTACCAAAACAAAACTGAACAATCCTTTAATAATTTTTTTAACCAAAAGAACCAGACACCAAGATCAAAAGAACTATAAATAATTAAAATATTATAATTTTTTTTAACTTTATAATCTTGAAAACTTGAAAACATGGGGACTAAAGATGCAGAGGGTGTGTTTTCAAATCAAAAACTAATTAAAGATAATTTTTTTACTAACTAGATCTTGGAAAGCAAATAGAAACATTTCAAATCAACACTCTTATTTTACCATTGACATGTAGAAAAAGAATCAAGTATAAATGGCACACATAGGGACCAAAGAAACAAAGGTGCATCTTTTGTCTGAGTGGTGGATAAGACAAGTGAAGTGGATACTTACAAATAGTGTGAAGAAGGGAGAATGGAGCAATGACTTGACTGGTTTTGTAGCTGCAACCTGTTTGAAGAGAGGAGAAGTTAAATGTGTCAAGAGTAAAGAGACGAGAAGGAGAGAAAATATTGTATAGGGTTGAGGATATTTTTAGTATATCACTTTTTAATATTAAATCCATTAGGTTAAGAATTGAAAATTAGACCTGTTTTGGTCTGATTTATTTTTTAGCCTTTTTAAAGAATTGAATTCTCTTTAAATTTTAATTCCATAGTATTAGTTGGTTTCAAATTAAGAAATTGAATTCAATTTCTTAAATGAATTCAATTCTAAAGCTTTTCAAGCAACATGTTAATGAATTCCAATTATTTTATTTTTTAGTTATATAATTTCATTTGTACTACATTGATGGATTTGAATAGCATTTTCTAGAAGAATGTGAACAATTATGTTCACCAATGTCTTCAAATATCTTCAATTTTGTAATGGCAAGCACGCACTAAACAATAAATAAGACTAGCAAGAATAAGAAAATAAAGAGATTAATATTGCCCATAAACACTAGAAATCAAATACCTACCCAAAGAGATAAATAAAAACATCAAATGGTTCAAACCCACTGGATGGTAAAGGAAGCTAGCAAGAATAGGAACTCATTACGGGCATTGGCAAAAAGCACAAGGCTAGCACACTTGCCTCTTTAGCAACGGTATGAAGTGCAAGGAGAAGAGTTGCAGAGGAGAAACAACCAAATTGAGTGCACCAGTAAGAAGAATAATCATTTGGTTGCAATAGAATATAATAGAAGTAATAGTAAAGAGATAAAAAAGTAATTTTGTAAAAAAAAAAAATCAAAATCAGCAGCTCAGTTTCATCCTATTCCCCCCAATTTTTTTTTTGGAGGGGGGGAGAGAATTAGAAGACATGGTGCTATGGGATGGAATCCATTACACTCCATTTAATTTTATGTATCCAAACAATGGAATTCACTAAAATTCCTTTCCCTTCTATTCCATTCCACCTTGTACTACAAAATCCAAATATAGCCTAAAGGGAAAAAAAAACCATTAATTGATTAATTTAAATGGTTTGTCATTTATTAATTCTAGAAAAATACTAAATAGTACAAAGTTTTTTTTTCATGAAACGACATGCAAAAACATATAAGAGGACGTTTGGTAAAGGGTTAGGAAATATATTCTGGGGAAAGTTAAGAAAATTCCCATGTTTAGTAGAAGTTTTAGAAAAATGTTATCGTGATTGATTTTGGGATAAGATTCCTGCCAAAATATTCTCATCTCGTATATGGGATTATAACATTCCCATAGAATGAAAATATTTTTTTTTGTGAAAAAATCAAATTACTTTTATCGCCATCCACTGCCACCAGACAATTGCTTGCCATCGAACCCCGCTGGTAGCTGCCAGCTCGCCAAGAGTATTTTTGAAAATGAACAAAATATTCTTAAGAATTCAATTTGTCTTCTAAATGCTCTAAAAAATACATGTATGAGAATGTCATTCCCAAGGATAATATTTCCAAGAATATGATTTCTAGAAATGAAAATTTAAACCTCCTACCAAATGTCATCTAAGTGCTATTATTTTGATTTTTACATGGTAGCTACTGTTTCCTTCTTCTCTCCACATTTTACACCTTCCCATGATTGATTACATGTGATTTTGTATCACTTTGCCACATTTTGTTTTGATCTTAATAGCATTATTCTCTCCACATTTCAAATTTTCCCATGATTGATTATATGTGTTTCTATATCACTTTTTTGAATTTTGTTTTGAACTCAATAACATTATTTTAAATATGATTAAATAAAAGAAATTAGTGTTAGAAAAGTTTTACGTTTCAATTGACATGACTCAAATTATATTTGTTATAGTCCAACAAATTATATATACTAATGATTTAAGAAAAAGATTTAATTTGTATATATTATTATATTAATAAAAATATTTGATTCAATTATCTACTAATTTAAAAATTTTATAAATAAAAAATTTGATTAAATGATAATATAAAATTTTATTATATTGTTAACGCATCATAATTAATCTCTTAATATATATATATATATTCTTGGGTCGGCCACAAACTAAAAATGGGAAAGCCCACTTGAAGCCCCAATCTATCAAATCCAAATCAAACAATAAAGAAAATCACACACCCTCTTTTTCTCTCTCTTCGAAATTCTTCACCCTTTCAACAAGTCACTCTTCTCCGATCAAAATCAAAATCAAACCCTCCAACTCTCTCCGCTGTACTAGATCTGTGTACAAACAACAACAACAAAAAAGAACCGTTTCCCCTTCCTCACAAATTCTCGGTTCCCACCACCAAACCTTAACCTACCCAGTTTTTTTTTTTGGGTCCATTTCTTGAATCATACCCTAAAAAGAAAAATTCCAGATTTTTCTTCTCAGGTTTTATTAGCTTTAGGCCTCAGTCGAAACCCCATTCCGAGGGTTAAAAAAAAAAAACCCATAGAGGGTTCGGCACAAAGTTTCCCCAATTTCTCAGTGATCCAGAGGGAAAAAAAAACCCTAGCTTCGTAGTTTAGAGAGGGTGTCGCTTCTTTGTACATTCTTTTCGGGTAGGGAAATTCTCCTTTTTTTGTGTGGGGGGTTTTTTGTGGTTTTGAAATTCGGTGGTGATGAACAATAGAGCGAGGTACCCACCTGGGATCGGGTTAGGTCGTGGAAATGGTGGTGTTGGTTTGAACAGTGGGTTTCAACCAAGGCCACCTCAGCAACAGTATGTGCAGAGGCACGTGGTTCAGCCTCAGCAGCCTCAGCAGTACCAGCAGCATCAACAGAATCAGCATCATCAGCAGCAGCAGCAGCAACAGCAACAGCAACAACAGTGGTTGAGAAGGACCCAGTTGGTTGGTGGTAGTACTGATAACAACGTTGTTGAGGAGGTTGAGAAGACTGTACAGTCTGAAGCTGTCGACTCGAGGTGGTATTTTGATCTTTGTTATTGTTTGTGTTTAATTTGCGTTTTGGTACTTATTAGTTGTTTTTTTAGTGTTAGACATATCTGTTGTGGTAAATTTTAATGCCTTGTCTATAGACGTGTGTTTGTGTAGTTTGATCCTTGTAACTGATTTCACCTGGTGGGAAAAGGCTTAATGGTGGTTGTTGTTAATGTGCAATGTGATGGGGAGTTTGTTGTTTTATGGCGTTGGATTTGGTGGATTTATTGGGGATTAGAAGGGGTTAGAATGGGGAGTTTGTTGTTTTATGGCGTTGGATTTGGTGAATTTATTGGGGATTAGAAGGGGTTAGAATGGGGAGTGTGATGTTTAGTTACTCGTGTGAGTGAGTGGTTGACTGCCTAAGGATGTTTGAGGAGATGTACTGACTGATAGGAATAGGAGTGATGCACATCTTGTTGTAGGGGAGATTTGTAGTTAATTTTTGTTGATGTGGTATACCTGTAATTTAGACAGCTTGAGAATTTTTAGCTCAAATTTTCTCTATTTCAATGGTGAAAGCAATATGTCTTCCTACAATGTGGTTTCCTTAATTTGCTGGTTTTGCTAAAGTGTAGTGACTTTTGAGTTTTCTGTTATTTTCTATCTGGTGAAGACTGGAGTCATGTTGTTTTAAATTAATGGATCAGAACATTTCTTTTGTAATCAGGAACTTTGGAAAATGATGTCTTAAATGGTCGTAGAATAGCAACTTTGAGTGCTAAACTAAATGCTTGATTTCTGTTTTGTGAGTTTCCTGTTCTGATTATTTGCTTTATAACTCACTGTCTACTGTAACCATACTTCATTGATTTTCCGTTGCAAAATTTTTATGGTATGGAGTGACTTTTGCTCAATAATGAGTTTGTGATAGGTTTGGAAACTCATATCATGTAAAACTCAATTATCTCTTTGTTCGATAAAGCTATCGTCCTTGCTCTTGCCTTAGGAAAGTATGTGTTCTTATATTGTCCTCAATTGGTTTCCTTTTTCAGTTCACAAGATTGGAAGGCAAGATTAAAGATTCCAGCACCTGATACACGGTATAAGACTGAGGTATGGTTGTGAAAAGTTTAAACTATTATCTTATCGTCCAAGATATTGGTTATATGAAATATGCATTATTTATGATGTTTCTAATTCCATGATATTTTATTTTTTATTTATCTTTACTAGCATGGAGTTGTTATTTTACAGTTAATATATATAATATTATAAATGTCTGTTGGAGTTGATTCTATTCATAGTTCTAACCTGAAGAATTTATTTAATTTGTTGATTAATGCATTTTTAGTACACTACGCTCTATTTGGCATTTGAGATTGCAATTTTTCAGTATTTTAGACATAGACTTTAGAGTTTTGAGTAAAACCATACATGTAGAACCCACAAACTGCTTCAGCTATTAATACTTTTCTGTAAGTGAAGAGATTTGTGAAGTGTCTCAGATTCTACTCCCTGTAATTGGTGAAGTGGCATTTAGTTTGGTGACCTATGAGATTTCTCTGTTTGAAGAAATTGAATTTTTATCGTAAATTAAGTGCTAGATTTCTGAGTGGTTATATTTCTGCATTATATCCTTAATAAATGTTATAATCTATGGGTTAGTTATTTAAGCATTTTTGTTCATGGGGTTTAGAGTTATTATTATTAACTTTGATATCATATATTATATATTTATGTTAGTCCTCATGTTTATTCTTTTTCTTCCTTAGGATGTGACAGCAACTAAAGGAAATGAATTTGAGGATTACTTTTTGAAGCGTGAGCTGCTCATGGGAATATATGAGAAGGGTTTTGAAAGGCCTTCTCCAATCCAAGAAGAAAGCATTCCAATTGCTCTTACTGGCAGTGACATTCTTGCAAGGGCTAAAAATGGAACAGGCAAAACAGCTGCATTTTGTATTCCTGCATTGGAAAAAATTGATCAAGATAATAATGTTATTCAAGGTATGACTTCCTTCGCTTATCTTCAGCATTTTTAAGGTGTTCAGGGGGTTGGTTGAAATTATTTTGTTTATTCAGTTTTGTAAACCTTTCTGGTGGTCTTCTACTTGTCAGCAGTGTTTTGTTATTAAAACTAAAAGAAGATAGGGAAGGTCCAGCTAGTTCAATAATATCATTTTATGAATATTCGCGGAGAACAAGGTTTTGTGCTCTGTTTTCAATTTTTTTATTACAGGAAGATGCTAAAGCTCAGACTTCAAAATCCTAGAAATTGTTTTTATTTTAACTATAAATTTTAGAAATTCCTTTAAAAAACTGATTTCTGGTTTATAAGTTGTTACTTCACTTGAAAGTTAGTGTAGTATGGAAGATCAATGCACTGATAGATTTTGATTGCATTGTTGATACATCATTTGATTCTTCATTATTTGTAGTTATTTCATGGCTAGTGTTTTTGAATGAGTATTGATGTTAGGCTCTACACATGTTTTGACTATTGTCTTCGTATGTGTTCTATGATGCAGTTGTTATACTGGTCCCGACAAGAGAATTGGCTTTGCAGACATCTCAAGTGTGTAAAGAACTCGGAAAGCATTTGAAAATTCAGGTTATGGTCACAACAGGTGGTACCAGCCTAAAAGATGACATTATGCGTTTATATCAACCAGTTCATTTACTGGTTGGAACTCCAGGAAGAATTTTAGATCTTGCAAAGAAGGGCGTTTGCATTTTGAAGGATTGCTCTATGCTAGTTATGGATGAGGTAATGAGTTCACCTAAAAATTACTAATTTATATAGAACGTTGTTGAGAAGCATCAATGTTAAAACATTGATGCCCCTAATAGTAACAGTTATTTGTGAATCTGAGGCTTTACATGACTTTCTGTCTCTCAGGCTGACAAGCTTCTGTCCCCAGAGTTCCAGCCTTCAGTGGCGCAGCTGATTCAATTTCTTCCTGCGAACCGTCAAATTCTGATGTTTTCTGCTACATTTCCTGTTACTGTAAAGGACTTCAAAGATAGATATCTTCGGAAGCCATATATCATTAACCTTATGGATGAGCTAACTCTGAAGGGTATTACGCAGTATTATGCATTTGTGGAAGAGAGACAGAAAGTCCACTGCCTAAATACTCTTTTCTCTAAGGTATGAGCTATCTATGTCAAGATACTCTGGATTTTCTTATTTGCCAGTTGTGAATACAATAATAATAATGGCATCTTTTCCAGCTGCAAATAAACCAGTCAATCATCTTCTGCAATTCAGTGAATCGGGTTGAACTCCTTGCCAAGAAAATCACAGAACTTGGGTATTCTTGTTTCTATATTCATGCAAAGATGCTGCAAGACCACCGTAATAGAGTATTTCATGATTTCCGCAATGGTGCATGCAGGAATCTTGTTTGTACTGGTATGTTGCTGGCACTATAGCACCCTGCTATAAGTTAGCATAATTAGTGAGAGTGACTGAGTGTTTCATTGAGTTGATTGAGATTGATGCCTATCCTGCTAGACATTTCTGTCTTAATATGTAACTGTTTCCTTTATTTTCTTGATATTATTTTGTTTATATTAATTATTTTAGAAATCAATTTTGATAGTGAATTATAGCTTAGCATTTATTTATGTACGGTAATTAATTGATGCACTGATTATATTTTGTGTGACAATGTATGTTATGAATACGAGTCTTTTGTTGAATATATCTGCTTAATTGTACTTGTTAGTCTTTTTTTTTTTTGGGGGGATGCATTGTCCCAACAATTTAGACATTTCATTTTTGACCCTTGTTCTGTAACAATCACAGATCTTTTCACTAGGGGTATAGATATTCAAGCAGTCAATGTTGTTATTAACTTCGATTTTCCCAAGAACTCGGAAACTTATCTGCACAGGGTATGCTTGATTTCTATTTTATCCACTATGTTGATAATGATTCTCTGTACATGTTCTTATGAATGTTCCCTGGATCTACAGGTTGGTCGTTCAGGGAGGTTTGGTCACCTTGGTTTAGCAGTAAACTTGATTACATATGAGGATCGCTTCAATTTGTAAGTATTTCAGTTAGATATGAATTTAAGAGGTACTTTCTGCAGATTTCTGACTTGTTTCCATCAATTTGTCCAGATATAGGATTGAACAAGAACTTGGCACTGAAATAAAACAAATTCCACCACACATTGATCAGGCAATATATTGCCGGTGATTGGTGGTAAATGCCAGGGTTATATTCTCAACAGTGGTCAATAGCAATGGTGAGTGATAGGAAATTTTTTTCCTTTTATAGTTACATTTGGCACTCTTGTTCCTGATAAAAGTTGTTATCATAAGTTTCTGCAAATTGGTACCATTGGAAACAGATTGAACAATACGGAAAGAATAAATGCACAGTAGCATGCTTTGCCACCTTTTTTTTTTTTTTAAATGTATTTCTATCTTTTTCTATAAAAACTAAGCTGAAAATTGACCCATGAACAAAAAAAAGAAATCTCTTAACCAATTGTCTGTTAAAAGGACTTCAGTTATTAGTATGTGGTTTCTATATTTGTTTCAAACTTTTATTTTACTCCTCTTTCTATTTATGCACTTAATGTTTATTTATTTTGCCCTTAAATGAGGAAAAGCTCGCTATATTTTAAGGATTATTGCTAGTTCGAGACTAGTTCTGTGCAGTGGTTTCTGCCTAATTCTTTTACCAATTTGTCCACTACCAGTCAGTCATGTAGTTACTGTTGCTATTGCTGATTGCTGTATATGTATATCTTTTTTACAGGTCTATGTGGCGGTCGTTCAAGCATGTGTATGCTCTGCATGAGGATATGCTATGAAAATTGGGGTATTATCAGACGCTTTGTTAAACGCTGTTTCGTTAATTTCTGCTGTTGAGAGCCCTGAAACGTTATTAGGACCTTCAGAAAGTTTAATATGGACTTTTAAATGCCAGATAGATGCTGGGTCCAGTTTGAATTTCCATGGATTACATTTGCGGATTTGTTTGTTACTAACTGCTATCACTCTAGTTTTTTTCGTTTTGTTGGTAATCCTTGAACTGCTTAGGGATGTACCATGTCATGAAGATGTCCCTTAGAATTCTATTATGCTATTTGGTCTTGCCATTGTGGGTTCCCTTAAAAGATTCTTAGTCGTCATTGAAATTTCAACATCTGTTGCTCGTAGTATGTTACAAGGTTTGGTTCATGGTGATCCTGGTTTATCTACAATATCCTTGACAGTATATATGCCATTGCCAGTTGTAGGCCTGCGAAATCAATTTTGCTCATGTTGGTTGCATGAGGGTCAACGGACAATTGTAGCAGCTATGCTATACTCATGGTAGGTTTTGACATACATTGATGTGCTTTGGTTACAATTTTGGTTAGAATGGAGCACATTTCAAATTTCTATAACTTCTTGGATACTCTTCTAACCACTCTACCAAATTTCTATTACTTTTCATTTGGTTTACAGTTAGCATTCTTAAGATGCACATTTTGCATCTCCTTGTAGGAAAATTTTTTTATTGCTGAAAATGCAAAATTTAGGTGTATGGTTATACCATGGTGGTTAATTTTACTTCTCATGCAATAAAAATGAGCATCAGTCACTCAAGTGAATCTTGCTCAATAGCTGGGTTGTTTGAAGATAGAGTATTGTTGTGTAATAGTCGTTCGTGAATTACCGCTTTTTAGAATATAGCATTGTCACTTGCTCGTTTGATTCTCCCGTTTAGTCCTAAGAGTGTTAGATGTTGATGCCTACCGCCATTTTTGTCGTCCATTTTTCATATAACATTAGATGTTGGTACGCTAGGAATGAAATGCGGTGGTATATGCTAAAATTTCAAGTGAACGGAACAAAATCCATTTCTAGTTAGTCTAATAACACTTTGCATGGTAACTCATGGAATGCACGTGCAGTAAGCGGAACAAAACTGGTTAGTCTAGTAACACTTCACATCCCATTTCTAAATTCCAATTTTTATTTACCTATAGAAATAAAATTATAATTCTACAAATTAATTATATGAACTTGGAAAATAACTAAGGTGAACTCATTGTTAATCTCTGAAGTATGAGAAAGACATGAACTGCCCAATGTTATTTACTCCCATAGGCTCAAAGACTAATCCTGATTGTCCCTTATGGCACAAAGACTGATCCTGACCGTCCCTTATAATTTTACACGTTTACGCTTGGAATTGATGCTTGAATTCTTAGCCATTGCGGATGCAACACATTCCCCCTTCCCCTTCCCCAAACAAACAAAAAAGCACCACTTATATCAGCGGTTACGGATAGCGACCATTGTTGGGGCTGATTAGCCAGACCAGCTAATCCAGTAGCTCTCAGGAAAGGGGATATTCTACAGGAAGATGAAATCAAATGTCTCTCACATTGAAATTTCTGACAATCTCTCTTATTTTTTTTTCAAAATATTTTTTAAAAATTTAATATTTATATTAGAACTCATAATAGAAAAATTTCCTAGATTCTATTATTTTATATATAAATTATTTTCACAATTATTATTTTTTATAAGAAAAGTTTAGGTTAAGGAAAAAATTTGTCCCAATTTAAGGTTAGGGTATGTCTTTGGGCTTATCAAATATTTATAGAGATGCTTACAGATTATGAGAATTGATTTCAAGTCAAAATTTTAAATAATTTTGTCATGTGTTAATTTTTATTATTGATTAGATTTTCTTATGGGTCTCATATTTATCCCTATCTTTTTTATTAATGATAAAAATCAATACATGATAAGGTCATATGAAATTATCATATGAGAGGATTTGTCTTATACATATCACCCAACAATAGGAGAACCTGAGAATTGAACCAAAGACATGGCGATATGTGAGCGAATGACCAACTAGGTGAGTTGACCCTGTGATTCACCATAACAAATATTACTATCATCTTATAAAAATTGCTATTGTATTAGTAGCTTCATTTATTTGAAATTTTAGATCACACCTTTAAATTATAAATTTACAATTATAATTCTTGTTTTAATTTTTTTTTATCAAACTCAAATTTAAAACTAAAATTTTATGTTATAATTTTAATTCTGACATGAAAATATTTATAAGTTAAATTTAATAATGAGCTCTACGTTATAATCTTCGTTTTCAGTTCTTGAAAAAAAAGATGTAAATATTTGTTTAAAGGAAACGGAAAACGTTCAACTGTTAGAAAATAAACCTCTGAAACTCTCTTAATAATTTGTTACACTATTTTTACTGCTCAAAGAGAGGTGAATACAGGAGTTATTTATAAAGATATTATAGGCACCTTTTGAATTACAAGACGGGTACCTAAATACCATTCAAATTGAATGCCACTCCGAAGAACCAGCAACTTTTCACTTTGAAAAGTAAGCAACGGCACTCTCTTTGATCTTGTCAACATGGACTTTAATATTCCACTAACACATTACAAACTATTCAACGTCAATTACCGCAGGAAAAAGGGCAGTGGCAAAATCGCTATATAATTTAAAAACGTTGGACCTCGTCGTTCAGACTCACTGTCAAACAGCCTTAGCCATAAGCTGGAGGAGTAGACGGCAACAACGACGTAGAAAGTTGGATGGTCTGTCTCTGCATTCATGTTCAGGTACTTTACTTCTCTATTTTAAAAATTTTGCAACCTCCTATTTCTTTTTATTTATTTATGGATTGCAACCTCCTATTTCACGTTGATAAGTATCTACATTTCCTCATTGTTTTTTACATCGCTCACGACTTAGAAATTGTTCAAGTATCTACATTAAATTTAGCCTCGTTGTAATTTAGAAAATCTACATGTGGGAGTCCTAGTAAAAATAATTCCCTTGCGAGATGAGCCTTATCCTCTGGTTTTTATAGTCCGATCCTATAGGGTATCTACACCAATTTCTTAACAATTAATATTATTATTATTATTATTATTATTTTGGTCCATTTGTTTGTTTTTCTGTTTTTTTTGTTTTGGGGGAGGGGGAGAGGAAGGGGCATGGGTCTCACAGACCTGGAATCGAATTTAATTCCTCTTAAACTTCCAGATGCAATTTTCAGATCCTGGAGAATCAACTAACTGAGTTAAGCCTCACCTGCTAACAATTAACATTGTAGAAAAAAGCTGATACATATTAGCAAAGCATGAAATTAGATCAAGTTAATTTATACTGGTCTAATTTTAATATTAGTTGTAACGTAAAAGATGCAATAAAAAAAAAAAGAAAGGTTTAATTAATTCATATGTCTTTATAATTTGACCCAAATTTTAATTAAATTTTTATAATTTAAAAATTTTTAATTAGATCCCTATATTAAATAAACTTTTGCAATCAAATTCTTAAACCAATCTACTGTGACAAAATTTTTATTAGATCAAATATATTTTTATATTTGAGTTTATAAAATTGAGGGAGGACATATTAAATTATATAAAATTTTAAAAAATTTTGTAACATGAGATTGCTCTAAAAATGATTACAAATTATTTAATATAGGGACTTAGTTTAAAAATTTTTAAATTATAAGGATTTAATTAAAAATTTGATCAAACTATAAGAAGCTGCAGACTAATTAAATCTAAAAGAAATTTAGTTCCTACATCTCCACCCCATCTCCATCCCGCTAAAAACCGTTATGGATGCTTTAGAATCAAATATCAAATCTAAGTAGCACTTTATTTATTTTTTCTCAATGTTAAAGCTTAGCTAAAGTTTTCATTGTTACCTTTGCTGGATGGACTTAATAGCCAACAATAGCACCTCAAACAAGCTCCACTCAGTATAATCCCAACCCCAAAAAAGAAAAGGTCACAGCTTAAAATTTGACCTTCCTTAAGCGATCAAATGATTCATTGTAGTTGAAAATAGATCAGCGTATATACCATTCATTTTAGGATTTATATAACACTTCCAAAAATGAACTTTTGTTAGCTTTCTATGCTGCATAGTGCATCCAACCTGCATCCCCTCCTCGAATTCTTTCTATCCCTTGTGGAATTGGTTCACAAATAGACATGAATATTCATGTTCATGATGCATTTCACATCTGGTTAGCTATGAAACTTGGAAAAATAACAAAGTTTATCTGAATCTTGGTTGTGATTGACAACCGAAGAGGTGTCTCAAATTGGAATAATGCTTCTCAAATGTTTAGGCTGTTGTGGTTTAAAGAATACAAATTCATCTAAGAAACACTATCCAACGGTGATAGAAGAGCTATGCCATCACTTTTCTCTAGCAGATCTTAAAAAGTTAACCAACAACTTTGACAAGAAACTGATAGTTGGAAAAGCAGATATTGGTACAGCATACAAAGGGAGCATTGAACACAATGGTGCAACTGATTATATAATTGCATTAAAGTTAAATGATCAAAATCCCGGTTGTTTCTACGAGTTCAAGAAGGAAATTGAGATGCTATGCCAGCTTAGTCACCCCAATTTGGTGTCTCTTATAGGATTCTGCAACCATAAAGACACGAAGATTATTCTGTATGAGCACTCACCCATTGGACCTCTCGATTCTTACATGCACAATAGGGGCATGGAACCATTATCATGGAAGAAAAGACTAGAGATTTGCATAGGAGTAGCACGTGGACTACACTACCTTCATGCAGGAGTCAAGCGCTCTATCTTTCATCGTGATATAAAACCTAGGAACATTATTTTGGATAAGGATATGGTGCCGAAAATCTGCTATTTCGGGTTTTCGTTACAAGGACCACTGTCTACGTCAAAGCCAAAACCAATTACAGCCAGCAATGTTGTAGGTGATTAATGTTTTCATTTTATAAGCTTATGGCAAGGAATGTCACCCGACAATTCAATTGCAGTTCCGTTATTGAACATATTGATTTTAACATCTAAATCAACATGTGATGAATTGTGTGTAAATCAATATAAATATTGGATAAGTATTACATTAAAATATTACCTTTGGTGACAGTGTATATTTAGTATTAGTTAACGCAATGTTCAAAACTTATATAACTCAAATCTACATTGCACATAGTTCACCACATGTTTGATTAGGTGTTTACAACCTTTGGACAAAAAAAAAAAAAGAAAAAGAAAAATTCCATTCAAGTAATACTTTCACTTACAGGTACACATGGATACATAGCCCCTGAGTATCGGTTACACCGGACCATTACTGATAAATGTGATGTTTACTCCTTTGGTAAGTTTTTGCTACAAATGGTATGCATGAAGGATAAGCATATGTTTATTAACAAGGCCAACATGTTAACAAACCAACAACGTGGGGAGATGGCAAGTGAATATTCAGAAAAGTTCTTTGATGACCAGAATATGATATTCTTTCTAGAACAGTTCCCTGTTGAGGAGATAATTGATTCAATTCTCATGGGAAAGATTGCACCGGAGTGTTGGGAAGTATTCAGGGATGTCACACAAAGATGCTTGAAGTATGAAGCAGATGAGCGACCAACAATGGGTGAAGTAGAAGTGTTGCTTGAGCATGCCCTATCACTGCAGGAGGAAGCACATATCAGAATGATCAATGGTGGTGGTTATACCTTATTAGCCACTACTTATATTGATCAGGAATAAACCATTTGTATATAGATGTTTGGGAAGCAGATGCCAACACTAGTGATGACTACAGACAGCAACGTATTATCCACAATCTTTGATGCTTCAACGGGACGAAGCTTATGCTAGGAACATTGCATGGTATAACATGTGATATATGATTTTATTAATGGAATACTTTGTGGACTTGCATAAATTAAATCATATTTAATTTTAGACCTAGATTAATTAGATATTAAAATTGATTAGAACTAATTGTTTAAACACGAAATGTTATAATTACTGTTGTTATTGGGCTTACTAGGCGTATTGAGCCTATGCACTATTTATTGACAAGTATTGTTATGTTTTTTACATGTGGGCTTTGCTATAATGGGTAGGTTTAGCCCATTATTTTATTGACATAAGGGAGAGGCCCCTTCTTCTAGTAAACTATAAATAGGTGCCTATTAACCATTGAGATAAAGCCTGAATTCAGTTTCAATATTAGAATAGGAGGAGTTTTCTCTTTCTCTAGCCTACTTTGGCTTGTCTCTCTCTATAGATGTGAGGAGCAATCCAAAGAATGAAGAACAAAAGGGGCTTGGATCGATTATTGGGAAGTAGATGCCAACACTAGTGGTGATTAGAACTTATTATCCACGATCTTTGATGCTCCAATAGGAGGAAGCTTATGCTAGGAACATTGCTCAGTATAATATGTGTATGTTTTTATTTTATCAAATATGATTTACTTTATCTAATAATTGAAGATTTAAGATATATATATATATATATATATATATATATATATATAGAGAGAGAGAGAGAGAGAGAGAGAGAGAGAGAGAGAGAGAGAGAGAGAGAGAGTTATTTGATTACAAACTTATTGATATTCAATTTTGATAAAATTTGGCACAAATGATCTTACCAGTATATTTATTCAAAATCATATTAAAACTTCTTTAATGAGAAAGACATGAATGTTTAGAATAAGTACCTACTGTGAATGGGTAATCCACCTCTATGATTTTATCCGAGCTCCCTGAAGTCTTGGGAGAGCATATCTGAAGACTTCCCTTAGAACTCTTCTAATGAGAGAATTGTTACCCATTTATTCTTGGAGAAAGACCATGTTTTATGAATACGTGTTTTTATGAATCAATATGATCGTTAGACATATGCCTTGACAGTTAAATAACTCTCTTAGCAGTTAAATAATGATCACATATTTTGTATTTAAAATATTTGTTTTGGAAACTATTAAATTTTTCCAGCATTCTATTCATAACCCATCACTTTTGTGATATGCAAGACCTCTCTAATTTTTAAGGTCATTTATTGCTTAAAGTTTACCATGTACATTATGCGTGAATCATTGTATTCATGATTAGCTAGAGTACTAATGTTGGTCTATTTCAATTCCCAAACAATCTTGAAAATTATATTAACATGTGTAAATATGCATTTTGATCTTTAAAAAATATATATGACATTAATTTAGTCCTTAAAAATTTTCTCACATCAAATAGAACCCTAAAAGCAAGGATCAAATAATGTCATATTCATTTTTTGAGGACTAATGTGATGTCACATCTTAATTTTAATAGTCTATTTGATATAAAAAACTTTTAAGAACTAAATTGATGTCATATATATCTTTTAGGGATCAAAATATATGTTCACTCTATTAACAAAAGAAGAGAGTACAAAAGAGTCGGTCTAATTTATGCATCAATCTAAGTTCATTTATGTTGATCGAATTTTGAACTTGTAAGTTAGTTCCTCCATCCCCTTCCATTCTAAGGTGCTTTATTAGTGAAGAAAACAGGAAGACTCAATCAAGATAAAAATTGAAGTAGTACTTTAATGATCAATGAATCAATAAGTTATTTCAAAGTAAGAGAAGAGGGAATAAGGTGCGTCTGGAATCTGCATTTGTTGTGCAAATTTATCAAAAATTACTGTTAGAACAAATTGAATCGAATCGTAATTTGGTCTCTCTTATAAGATTCTTGGACCACAAAGATGAGAAGGTTGTTGTGTACAAATACATGGCCAATATGGATCTCTAGATCAAGAGGTACATGGTATATTGGTAGGGAATACGGAACCACTGTCATGGAACAAAAGGCTAGAGATCACCTGACCTTTTTTTTTTTTTTTACTGGTTATGAAATTAAGGACAATACTTAATGCACATGACCCACCACTCACAACTCTTAGATCAACTTAGGAAGCAAAGTCGAAATATAGGTGTGTAGAATATGAGGTATGGGTAGCTATAATTGAATAATATAATGCATGCAGATGTAAAGTGACGCGTGTATTAAATGCATTTGGCAAACATGGTTCTAAAATCAATCACTTGTGTCTGAAAGTGATACATCTGGTGAAAACAAAATTGGATAGAAACAGTGACCTAAATGGCCATGGGAGGGCTCAACAACATGTCATCTTGTAAGGCGCATGGTGAAGACAACATAGGAGCAAAAAGGTGTAAGCATGTGACATCTCGTGGGGTGTTAGATGCAAGAGGTTGTTAAGATTTGCTGTGGACAAAGCAAGGGTAAAGGAGAGAAAGTCACCTTTGGAATAGAGGATGTGAGGAGTGTGGGGCTTTGGATGGTGTTTCGGAGTCAGGTTCTTAAAATACCAAATACCAAAGAGATAAGAGAAGTGAGCCAACCAAAATCAAATAATAAAATAATAATAACGCAATAAGAACAATATATGAATTTTTTTTTTTATTGAATGATGTTCTTACAATAGTACTTTCTCTATAAATTCACTCTAAAATTAAAATGAATATATGCTTATAAGGTGAATAGTATGACCTCCGAGGAGATATAATTGTCTTTTACCATTTTAATTAATTCGGTTGAGATGCCACGTTCTGATTGGCCTTCAATAACCAGTCTATGGGCCTTTGAAGTTAGGTCCAATTCACTCTATTGGTTGTCTCTATTGCCTTAGATGCTTCTTTAAAGCGCTTGTCTCTATCGCCTCTTGCTCCTCCTTTGGAGCACTCCATTTCTGGCGCTTGTGGCTCCTTAGGAGCCCCCGTCTCTAGCTCATCTAGAGGGGGCTCCAAAATAGAGAGAACATTATGTTGTCACAGAAAGGGAAGAAGTGTTAAAGAGTGAGGGAAAGAGTGTTTGGGAGTGTGAAAACCAAGAAATCTCTGCCATTAGATTTTCCCATAATAGTGAAGCAAATTCCATAGTGCATCTCTGTTTCCACTAGCAACTGTAAATTACATTCTTGTTATGGTTAACAAAGTACTGATATCTATTCTTGTTTTCTAAAATTTTGCATAATAGAATCATTTGATGTAGGAAAATCCAATGCTGTTTTTTAACTAAACACGAGTTATTGAAAGTTAGATTTACTGAATGCAACCACAGTACAACTAACTGATTATTGTTATCATTACACGTAGGTGACATAAACCACTTGGACAAGAACCTATAGTGCACTCTTTATAAAGAAAAATTGCCATAGAGCTAGAAGCTTTGCCAGAATAATATAGCATGATTATTGACACTTGAATGAATAAGTGGACTACGTCAATTCATTTCATCTAACAATCTATTATAAGGTAGCACAATAAGCTATTGCCAGTTTATATGTTTTATAACCTTGCCACGTCATTTTTTTATTGGAGTCGACATTCTCTAAGTTAGCCTTCTTGCCACATGATATATAATATTATAATTTTAGTCAAATAATTCTATTTATATACTTTATATAGATTAAACATCCAAAATTCTACAAATTGTAATATTGGTTTAATGACGAAAATTGTTATAAAATGATTAAACTCTCAGTCATCAATACAAATTAATAGGAGATTTACACCTTAGTTAATAGAAACACTATTTATTCTATTAAATCTAATTTAACAATAAAATAAAACAAAATTCATTAGAAATAATTATCACTTATAATTGTCCATTAACTATACCTGTATATAAGTATACGATCACAAAAATTAACATGCATCTAACATAGATATCATGTCATTCTCTAACTATTGACCTCTATATTTCATAGAAAAAGTTCCACAAAAATTCAATTGAAACATCAGTTTCTTTGTAATTTCAATATATTACATTTTTAGTGTACCATTAAGAAACTTTTATATTGTTAAAAAACTCACATTTTCAAATTATAATTTCTATTAGCACTGACATTTCTCTTTCTATATAGATGTCAATTTGCTAATTTAAGTTAGTCTTCTCAAATATAAATAATTGTGTATATAGCTACGGGTCATATACAAGACAACATATTAACCTTTTATTTTTAATAATGCATGAATAATTAGTAACCACAAGACTATCAAGATGACATTTATGAAGAAAGAAGAAAAACATCAATGGAAATAAATGACACATCATTATAAAATAAAGAGTAAATCTTAATTAGAAACCTAAGGGAAAATGGTTTCAAACAAATATAACCTACCACTAGTTCAGTTAAAAATGGTGATACAAATGCAAAAAAAGAGGCGAGTGCCAACGAGAATAAATACAAAGATGAAGTTAAAAGAAGAAAACTCATTTGAATATCATATATCTATATGATTTCACTATATTTAAAATAGTTATAAAATTTATATATCTTTACTTTACCTATATTACTATCCTATCACTTTTTTAATAAATAAATAATATTTTCCTTCGATTATATGATTATTAGGCTTTATAATATTGATATAGTATCTATTAATTTATTTTTATATTTGACTAAATAATATCATATATCTTTCTTTTTTAATAGAAAATAGTATATTCACTTTGGTAAAGATCTAAATCTAGTTACTATAATTTCTGTAAAGAATTTTGACTATATCGTGCTAGCATTGCCGTTAACAAAACATGTATGGGACCTAAACAAAACTGTGTCAAGGGTGTACAAAGAAGTTGGGTACTTAACCAACTTTATTATTATCTTGGCTGGTGCTTACTTTTAAAGATAGGAGCATGTTAGCAAACTGTTGATATATGTGTTTTTGTGGTGAATTCAAGACTTCTCTGTGCAGGCTAACAGCTACAATGACAAACCAATGAATTTTAATCATGGTTTTGACATTTTTATGTACAATGTCAGTTGTTATTTGAAATGTTTTGATCCAAGAACTAAGCCTTTGGATTGTGGACAGCTTACCGGTTCATTTCACACTCACATCATTAACAGTGTTTGATTAATTCTTGGTGTGATCTTGGAAACTCAGGTTAGTAGCACACACACATATTGTACAAAGTCCTTTTTGTCTTGTACTTTATATTCATATGCCATTGTCTCTGCCGTAATTAGATTAACTTCATTGACCGCTCAATGTTAACTTCTTTTTTAAAGTCGTGGTAATACAAGTGTCTAGGCTTTTGACATGAACATGATTCTGGTCATTCAAAAAAAGAAAAATGCTAAAAAGCACGAATTGTTTTTGTTCAAACGACGTGCGAAAAGAACTATGTAGTGAAGTTAAATTGCATTTTGACTAGAACAGCTCTTTTCTCTCTCGTCCCTTAAAAAAGCGTAACCCATCCTGATTCCTTATACTGCCCTTCGTGACATTTAAATGAAATTGCTTTCGAGCCATAAAGCGAAGCTGTTCAAAAAAGGGGGTGTGCATTGATTCACATAATCCACGTAATGCTCGTGCAATTTATAGAACAACATAACTAGTTAGTCTAATAACACTTTACATCCCGTCTCATATCTAGAATTAAGGATGGAACTAAAACTTGTAATTCAAATTGGACTTATAAATTCTAATTCTTATGTCTGGACTGACATATATAATTGAAATTATAAGTCCAAAGATCAATTATATGAAATTGAAAAATAGCTAAACTGGACTATCTTTAATATCTAGCCTATACGTGTAGGATTATCAATTCTAAAACCAACAAATTAAATGTCTTTCTCCTCATATTATTTTCTAATGATATATTTTTTAAAATTTAGTATTTATATAAAAACTTTTGATATAAAAATTTTCTTTATTCTAACTTATTATTTTATATATAAATTATTTTCACAAGAATATTCACCATAACAAATATTTCTATCATATCAAAAATCGCTATTTTATTACTATTTTCATTAATTTGAATCATTCTCCTTTAAATAATAAATTTAAAATTATAATTCCTGTTTTAAATATTTGGAAAACTCAAATCTAAAATTTAAGATTTTAAGTTAATTTTAATTTAAAAAATTAAAATTCTATATTATAATTTTAATTCTGACGGCAAAATCTTTGTAAGTTAAATTTAATAATGGGCTCCTTTTTTTTTGTGTCGCTTAATAATGGGCTCTAATGTGGCGGAAAAAAGTGGGTCGATGTACCGGAAAGATATTGACAATAAAGGGCCCTACGTTTCGTTAACATCGTTTGTGGTTTTTTGTTAACATCTTTATTTTCAGTTCTAAAAAGGTAAAAGCGAGAAAGGTTGAAGTGGAGAAAAAGGCAGTGGCACAATTGCAATTATAGTAAAAATCATCAGAACCGAACTTTTTGACTCAGTTGTTGATAACTGAACGAGGAAAGGAGCGACCATTACCCTGGAGAAAAATTCTACTATCCTCCTGGAGTAAATTCATTCTTCTTTCAGGACAAACTTTACCCTTGATCTCTGTTCTGTCTCTCTCTTCTCTCTCCAACCGCAGTCAAGGGTTAGAGATACTCTCCGGAGGAAGAAACTTTTTCCTCCGGGAGTATGGAAATCTAAGCTGGAGGAGTAGATTACAGCATCAAAGTGGAAAGTTTTGAAGCTTTCTCTCTCCATTCATCTTCAGCTCAGGTAATTTACTTCTCTATTTCCAAAATTTTGCTGCCTCCTATTTAACGTGTATTATTTGCTAAGTATCTATATTTCCTCATTAATTTTTATATAGGTTTTATATCACTCACAACATCGAAATTGTTCAAGTATCTACATTAAATTTGGCCTAGTTGTAATTTAGAAAATCTAATAAAAATTAAGATTGTCTTGGCGAATGTTAATGATGTTCAAGTATGATAAATTGGGGCTTTAGTGCATTCAAATGGTGTAAACTGTTTTCTGGTTTCTCCAATCCAATGTCATTGTTTGATTTTATTGGTTCTATTACGTTGTTGTCTCAATTTAAGAGAAACTGGTTATTACTTTAAATTTGAAAATGTTATGAATGAGTTTGACCACTTTCTTTTCTGGTTGATAATTAAGATTGAGGAATTTAGCTTCCTATTTTAGGGGGATTTCGGCAAGCCTTGAATGAAGGAGCAAACTTTTTTTCTTTTTCTTTTTTCTCCCCAATCAATATAGTTGCCCTAGATGGGACGTGAAATTTTTTTTCCTTTCAGTGCCAATAAGAAATATTCTTTCTCATAATCTCTGTACCAGTTAGACTATCCCTTACAAGATTAGCCTCATCCTTTGTTTTTCATAGTCCTATCCTATATTGGGTATTTGTTGCAGTTCCTGAACAATAAAAATTTTAGGAAAAGCTGGATGCATATTAGCAAAGCATGAACTAGTTCAAGTTAATTTATGTCGGTCCAATTTTAAGATTAGTTGTAACGAAAAAGATGAGATAAAAGTAGAAATTAAGCCAGTTCCTTCATCCCCACCCCCTAAAAACCATTTTGTGGATACGTCAGTAATGAAGCATGAAGACTGAATCAGTATGAAATCTGACTAATTATCACTTTAAGTTTAATGATTAATGAATAAATAAGTTATTACAAAGATAAGTAATCTAAAATGAAAAATGTACTTCTTGAATCTATATGAAACTGATTCATATTTTCTTTTTCTACAACTATGGTAATAACAAAGCTATCTGCACTATCGCATAGAAAAAGAGAGAAAAGAAATTGGCAACTGTGTTGTGAGAGGCAAGAGTAGAGTAGGTGCTTCCTATAATCTGTACTAAACTGATTTTTCTTCATTTTCTTGTTTATCTGTACAACTTCAAGGTTCTTGTTGTTTATTTATTTATTTATTTTCTTTTTTAATGTTAAAGCTTAACTAAAGTCTTCATTGTCACCTTTGTTGGATGGTCTTTTAATATCCAACAATAATACTATAAAAGAGGTCCATTTAACATGATCCCACCCCTCAAAAATAAAATGCACAACATAAAATTTTGACTTAAGTGAGCACATGATAGATTGATACATCATATCACCATTCATTTTAAGAATTAGAAAACGCTTCCAAACATAAGTGATTGGACCAATATAACTAATCTTATTCGCTACAACTAATCTTAAAATTGGACCAATATAAATTACTTGTAACTTAAGTGATCACATGATAGATCATATCACCGTTCATTTTATTTTCTTTACTGCATAATGCATCCAAACTCTACCCCCTCCCCAATTTTTTCCTACTGTTGGAACTTGTTCACAAACATGAGTGTTCATGTTCATGATGCATTTCACATCAGGTTAGCTATGAAAATTGAGAGAAGAAAAATGTTCATCTAAATCTTGGTCGTGATTGACAACCAAACAGGTGTCTCAAATTGGAATAATGCTTCTCAAATGTTTAGGCTTTTGTGGATCAAACATTACAAGTTCATCTAAGAAACACTATCCAACAGTAATAGAAGAGCTATGCCATCAATTTTCCTTGGAAGATCTTCGAAAGTCAACCAACAACTTTGATAAGAAACTAATAATTGGAAAAGGAGACTTTAGTATATTCTACAAAGGATGTCTTGAACACAATGGTGCAACTAATTGTACAGTTGCATTAGAACGGATGGCTTGGAATTCCGGTGGTATCAACAACTTCAAGAAGGAAACTGAGTTGTTATGCCAGATTCGTCACCCTAATTTAGCCTCTCTTATAGGATTCTATAACCACAAAGATGAGAAGATTATTGTGTATGAGTACACATCTATGGGATCTCTCCATAATTACATGCACAATAGGGACATGGAACCACTGTCATGGAAGAAAAGGCTAGAGATATGCATAGGTGTAGCGCGTGGACTACACTACCTTCACTCCGGAGCCAAGCGCACTATCTTTCATTGTGACATAAAACCTGGTAACATTCTTTTGGATGACAATATGGTGCCCAAACTGTGCAATTTGAGGCTTTCCTTACTAGGACCACTCTCTACGTCAAAGCCAAAGCCAAAACCAATTGCAATAGACAATGTTGTAGGTGATTGTGTTTTTATTTTATAAGCTTATTGCAAGGAACGTCACCAAATAATTCAATCACAGCTCCATTATTTAAGCATACTCATTTTGACACCCAAATCAACATGAGATGAACTGTGTGTAAATAAATGTGGATTTCAATAATGTAAATGTTATAAGTGTATATTTAGTATTAGCTAACACAATATTCAAAACTTACATAACTCAAATCCACACTTATTTGCACACAGTTCACCACATATCGATTTGGGTGTCTATAGCTTATGGACCAAAAAAACATCTCCCATTCAGTTGATATTTTCACTTACAGGTACACATGGATACATAGCTCCTGAGTATCTATTACACCGAACCGTTACTGATAAATGTGACGTATACTCCTTTGGTATGGTTTTGCTACAAGTGGTATGCATGAAGGATAAGCATATGTTTATTAACAAGGCCAAGTTAATGGACCAAGAATGGCAGGAGATCGCAAGTGAATATTCAGAAAAGTTCTCTGATGACTCAACATCCAACATGATAGTCTTTCTAGAACGGTTCCCTATTGAGGAGATCATTGATCCAATTCTCGTGGGAAAGATTGCACCTGAGTGTTGGGAAGTATTCAAAGATATCACACAAAGATGCTTGAAGCATGAACCAGATGAGCGACCAACAATGGGTGAAGTAGAGGTGTTGCTTGAGTATGCTCTGTCACTGCAGGAAGAAGCGGATATAAGAAAGATTGATGGTGGTGGTTATTCCTTATTGTCCACTACGTATATGATTGTGAACCAGTCATTTGTATAGATGATCAGGAAGCAGATGCCAACTCCGCCAATTTGCAGCCCTATGGGCTCAAGGTTCGTGCAAACGGAGCCAACTTTCGTAGTTTCATTTAAGCTATCAACAACATTTATAAAATACTTTGATATATAAACATAGTCAAATATTTTGTTTGAGGTGGGACTAAAACTGCAGCATCAAACTACAAGATTGTTGCTACCATCATCTCCAGATTCTTTTCTATGATCATAATCTATCACTTATGTGATATTTGTGATATGTGAGACCTTTGTAGTAATATAGGTCATCGTATTGGCTTACTGAATCTTTGTATGTGTAATTCATGAATAGCCGAAGTACCAATTTATCATTCATATATATATATATATAGAGAGAGAGAGAGAGAGAGAGAGAGAGAGATGTTCTGTAGTAAAAATCAGCTTTGATAACGCCATAACGTGGGGTTGAAGTTTGACTGCATTTATTAGCAGAGGATGAGCTTTCGCATTGGCACTATTGTTGTCTGCGGTTTTATTTGACTTTTCGTTCAATTTCCCACCTTCTCCGTCCACCCTTCTGCCATTCACTCACCTGGTCAACAGTGGCAAATGCTCAGCTACGAAACGAAGGGCCAAAAAGCAGTTTAAGAAAATAGAATATATTTTGTTCCCTCGCTTATTTGGTTCAATTATATCAATATTCATTTGTTTTAAGTAAAGTTTTAAATTCAAATTTTGTGGATAAAATAGAAAATAAAGTTTAGAGAGCTATGCCTCATAATATGTTGGTCCAATTTAAACTAAATTAGTAGGAGTTTAATAAATATGGAAATAGATGGTATTAAAAAATGAGTTTAATTTATATATATTAATTATTTAAAATTATTTTATATAGTTAACCAATAAAAATATAAAAAGTGTCAAATTATGATAGATAGTTACCCATAATGATAAGAGATTTACTATAATTTGGTACTTCTTTATATTTTTATTCGTTTACAATGTAAAATAATTTTATTCTATCAATACATATAAATTTTTATTGGTATACATAGATAGTGTAAAATAATTTTATATTATCAACTAATAGAAATAGTGAAAACTGAGAAATTATGGTGGACTTTTCATTATAATAGACGGTTATTTGTATGAATTGATATTTTTTATTATTTCTATTGATTGACAGTGTACTTTTAGTATATTTAAATTAAATTAAAAAATATATACATAAAATACATATATGTTGCTCACACTGGCAGTAAAGCCGCGAAGTCACAACAGTCTCATAAAATTTCATAGGCACTACTCAAATCTATTTTCCTTTTCAGAAGTAGGGGAAAAACCTTTTTTTTTTAAATTCTTTACAAAAAAAATATAGTAAAAAATAAAATTTAAAAGGAAAAAATCTATAATAGTACAATAGAGTGATTATTTATTATAAGAATAAAAGGATAATAATATTAGTTTAATGAAACTAAAACAGAAATTAAATAAAAACAAAATTCAATAGTTGTAATGTTAAACGTGCAAAACTAGTATTTGTAATTGAAGTCTCTTAGTAAAATACATGAAAAAACACATTTTTTTTTTCAAGAGAAGGACGTATTGAGTTCTAACATACATTTTTGCTCTCAGCTTTGTAGCTTGCTTGGGAGAGGGGCATCAGAATAGTGATAATAGAAGCAGATTCCTTATTGGCTAAGCAGTTTGTGAAGGAGGACGTTCCTCCACAGTATCCTTATAGTGAGTTGATTTCTCATACCAAAAGACTCTTATATCAAGATTGGATTGATGAAATCATTCACGCGTTTCGTGAGAGCAATCGAGTCGCGGATTATCTAGCGGAATTTGTTCATTCTTATGCTTTAGGTTTTCATGTATTATCATACCCACCACTTGGTTGTGGTCATTTGATTGTAGAAGACTTGGTGGTTGTTTCCTTGTTACGCTCAGTCGTTAGTTGGCGGCTTGTTGCCCCTCCCCAGTACCAAAATAAATAAATAAATAAACTAGATTTAGACCCGCACTTTGCACGGGATCGAAATAAATATATGTTTCTTTAGAAATAATTTAATAATGTAAAGTTTAATAATTATGTAATAAAAGAAAAATATTATTTATTTATAATAAAGTAATAGTCTAATAATATAAGTAAAATAAAAGTATATACCCTTTTTAGCTATTTTGAATACAGTGAAGCCATATGTACTTAAATGAATTTTATCTTTTTAACTTCATATTTATCTTTGCCCCCTTTTGGGCTTCACGTGAGATTGAGATGAATATATGTTTTATTTAGAAATAATTTAGTTAATGATGCCTTAATAATGCAAAGTCTAATAGCTATGTAATAGAAGGAAAATATTATTTATTTATGATAAAGTAGTAATCTAGTAATATAAATGAAAGAAAAATAAATGACCATTTTAGCTATTTTGAGTATAATGAAATTATATACAATTAAAATCTTTATTTTTACCCCCTTTTAGCACCTATCTCTTTTTTAATACTTATATCACGTTTTTAGTTAAGTCGTTTGCAGGTTGTATTTGTTAGAAATTATTTCTTTTGATACTTCTAATTGATTCTTCTAATTCTAGTTAGACTAACAGGAAGAAATGCTACAATCATAAGCATTGCTAATTGCTTGTGACATGGAATAACTACGTACGTAGCTAATGTAAGATTGTCAAAACTTAGATGGTGGTTATGTTAATAATAAAGAAGTTTCTTGTGATATTTTTCAAAGGTTTGAGTAAATATAAGGAGGCCAAAATTAGTGCAATGTACTATTTATGCAATTCTATCTTGCATTATTGGTTGTAGCACAATCACTATGTGTCTGTGTTTATAGTGAGATTGGATCGTTCTACTGCATTTTGGAAAATATTTGGCTTTGTTCTTTTTTTTTTTGTGGGGGATCCTCCCAACTATTGTTCTCTTTTCTCTCTAAAAATCATTTTTTTTTTCCAAAATAGAAACCAAGAAAAGCACCATAAGTTGAAACATGCAAATAAAATCACCAAAGCAGGTAATGTCTAATTTAATTTTCTTAAAGAATGAAACTCTTATTTAGTTTTCAAATCTTCATCCTAATATGGAGTAGTTGAGGCATATGAAAGAAGTGATGTGTGTCATTGTCTATACGAGAAGGGATTACAGAAATAGAATAGAGAGGGAAGAAAAAGTACCCAAATAAAATTTCAGATTCTAAGCCATAAATGATTTCTTCAACAACATCTTACTCTAGCTACGTAACTTTAAAATGTCAAGTGATGGGAAAAAAAAAAAACAAAAAACAACATATAAATCACCATTTGCGAGCAATAATAATGAAAATAAACATGTAAATCTAAAGGTATTCTAGCATGACTAAAGCATGAATTACCATCTCTTATTCTCTTTGATGATGCTTGCATATTCCAAGCCATCCATTATGCGGTATCTATACAAGTTATCTGTACAAATGTTTCTATCAATTAGAAGAATAATAGTGTCTGAAACATAGTAATATCACTTGATTGCAGTGGTGAACTATGATATTTTAAAGAGTAGTTGCTGAAGCCTATAAATAAATTCCATTAATAAGTATTATAACTAATAGTCTTCTAATAATGCTTCCATGTTAATCAAAACACAAGCATAATGAATCTAATGCATTCCAAGAGACCAGCAAAATGCTTTCCAATTGGATTCAAAAGGAAGATGGTGATTAGTGGCACGCATAGATTAAAGACCTAAGAGAAAGAATAATATTAATATGAAAATGATTAGGAAAAACATATTACCAAGTAATGGAATGGGGTTTTGCCTAGTTAAATAATAATTATAATTTTAAAAACACATAAATTTATGCACAGGTTATGAGCCATTATTGTAGATGGCATCTGCATTTATATACTCCAAATTCAGGGAAACATAATATCCCCATAAAAATGAGCGGATAAAATAGATTACCAAATAATCAAATTAAGCTTTTCTCATTGAAATGAAAATAACAATTATGATTTAAAAAATGCATACAACTTTGTGCACGATTGTATGCCAGTGTTAACCGTGATCTGGGATTTATTTGCGTCGGATTCAAGATCAAATATGCGCTTGGCAGTCACTCCATGCATAGGCTTCCTGTTAATAATGGAATACTGCCGTATATTCTTTCACAATGTGTTAGTGCAGTTCCTCACAAGTTACCAACTACAACAAAATCAAGTGACACAAATGACTTCTTGCTATAATGCCACACTACGAATGTTGAATATTTCTTACCATAAGGCATATGACAATAAAATTAGTTCATTCATTACACAAGGTACCTTCAAATAAGGTGGCAACAACAAAAACCAGACATGGTATGTTAATTTTTTTCTAGTTTTGAACACAGAGACAACAATGGATCCAGAGTCATCATGACCAACCGAACCTGGTTGCACATCACGGTATAAACCCCTTACCAACAGAATTAATTGTCGACGTTGTCCACCAATTGTAGGTGTAGATAGAAGGCCACTAATGTCTGTTGTTGGGAAGGGGGGTTAAGGAAAGGGAGAAGTGGGGATGTGGCATTGGGTGTTCTATCATATTGAACACATCTTTTCATTTTTAAAGGAATGTGTAACGTATAGAAATATAAATAGAGAAAATAGTGAGGTCTTTTCAGTTTTGAAGAAGAATGTAACATAAAATGGAGGAACAGAGAGAAAAAACAATGAGGATGGATAGTTGATGTGGCAGTGGGTTAATTAAAGAATGACAACTTCTATAAGAAGGTGATGTGGCAATTAATAGACAATGTGAAGTGTCGATAGCTTATTCTGCCATAATTTGGTCACAGCTTTAATATATTATATTTAGATTACAGTGTCTATCAAATAACAAAAGCTTATATTATTCAATTTAATCATATAAAAGTTATAAGTAATCATTCTAAAATTGTGTGAGATTATCAATTAATGGAGGTCGCGGACTAAGTTATTAAGCATACCTGGGACTTTCTTATATCCCTATTTAATTGCTCCTTGTATCATAACTCTTTCAAGATCATCCTTTTCAATAATGAATCAGCATGCAATTATAATTCTAACGATTAAAGACGTATATATTGGTCTTAATACTTTATCTCGTTTATAATTTAGTTCTTGATTAAAATCAATGTATGATTCAGTCATTCAAACAATTTAGACTCGTATGATGCTTTGCTTCTACTTTAATAATTAACTTGAAAAAGGGCTAAATAATTTAACTTTTAAAGGAATTTTGTCATAAATTATAAGAATAAAGTCATCCGTACATCAGAATTGTATATAAGAGTGGATATTATAAAGTGAAACCCAAAATCTTGGTTTCATTCATTATTGCCAATGTTTTTATCTCTTTTTACATTGTCCATTTTGTTTTCTTTTAACGGACTTGAAGTTTAAGTTTAAGTTTAGGAGAAGACTTGTCATAATCTAGAGTTAGAGTATACTTTTAGACTCTTGGATACTTATAAATATAAATTATGTTATTTGTATTTATGGTTGAAATTTATTTTATAGGATTTACTAAGATATTTTCTTGACCATTGGATAGGAGTGGATCTTATTCTTTGCTGAATTAGTAATTAAATGACACTTTAGTGAATTTATAAAGTAAGTCTTAACCATGCGTATAAATAATATTTTTATATAATTGCACTTATAGATCGCTCAACAATAGAAGAACCAAATAATGTAATAAACTGAAATTATGACTATATATAAGTAACAAGTCGATCATGAACCAACTCCATCGCCATATGGTTCATTCTTAATATTTATATTTTAATATTCAAATAATATTATTCAGACCATAAAGTGATGAAAGAATTTTCACTTTTTGTAGGAAAAACAAGTATTGATTTTAGTATGCATTGATTCACATAATCCATGTAACGCTCGTGCAGTGTACAGAACAACTTACCTAGTTAGTATAATAACACTTTACATCCCATTTCATATCTTATATCTAGAATTAAGCATGGAACTAAAACTTGTTATTGAAACTAGACTTATAAATTCTAATTCTTATGTTTGGACTTACGTATAAAATTAAAATTATAATTTCAGAAATTATTATTTGAAATTGAAAAACAATTAAAATAAGCCCATTTTTACTGTGTAACTTATAAGATTATCAATTCTAAAACTAATAAATTAAATATCTTTCTCTTTTATTAAGGGTTGTACAATTCTCTCTCTTTTTTATTTATTTGCTAACAATATACTTTTTTTTTTGGTGTACAGGAAAAGGAAAAATAAAAATAAATTAGCTTTCAAAGTTCAAACATGCATGACGCCCAAACTATATCAGCTAATAGCAAATCAAGCATGGGTTCTGGAGGGTCTGACATACATTTTAAAATTTGATATTTATATAAAAACTTTTAATATAAAAATTTCTTAGATTCTAACTTATTATTTTATATGTACATTTTTTTCACAAGAATATTCACCATAATACTATCATATTATACAAATTGCTATTTTATTGATATTTTCATCAATTTTAGATTTTGGATCACACATTTAAATAATAAATTTAAAATTATAATTCTTGTTTTAACTTTTTTGGCAAGCTCAAATCTAAAACTTAATATTTTAAGTTAATTTTAATTTTAAAAAATAATTAAAATTAAAATTCTATATTATAATTTTAATTATGACGTGAAAATCTTTATTAGTTAAATTTAATAATGGGCTCTATGTTCCGAAAAATAAAGAGTATCTAGACGTACCAAAAAAAAATAATAATTGGCTCTGCGTTAACATCTTTATTTTCAGTTCCCAAAGGAAAAAAAAAAAAAAAAAAAAACCCGGTAAATCTTCGTTTATAGTTAAAGAAGGAAACACGGAAGTGAAGAAAAAGTCAGTGGCACAATTGCAATTATAATAAAAAAAAGAGTTTAATTGGTATGCACTGACAGTATAAAATAGTTTTACACTATCAACCAATAGAAATAGGGGAAAGTGAGAATTCATGGTGGGTCCCTCATTATAATGGGTGATTATTTTGATATGTTGGCACTTTCCACCATTTCTATTGGTTGACAGTGTAAAACTATTTTACACTGTCAGTGTATTTAAATTAAATTTTAAAAAAAAATCAGAACTGTACCTTTTGACTCAATTACTGGGAACTGAACGAGGAAAGGAAGCAACCATAGCCATTACCCTGGAGAAGAATTCTACTATCCTCCTAGAGTAAATTCATTCTTCTTCCACAATACAAAATTTACCCTTTCTGTTCTCTCTCTCTCTCTCTCTTTCCAACCACAATCAGGGTTAGAGATGCTGTCCGGATGAAGGAATTTTTTCCTCCAGTAGTATGAAAGTCTAAGCTGCAGGAGTAGATTACAGCATCAGGGAAGTTTCGAAGCTTTGTTTCTCTATTCATCATCAGGTACTTCACTTCTCTATTGCGAACATTTTGCAACATCCTATTAACGTGTTATTCGATAAGTATCTATATTTCATCATTAATTTTTTATATTGGTTTTTTACATCACTCACAACATAGAAAATTTTCAAGTATCTAACGTTAAATTTAGCATAGCTGTAATTTAGAAAATCTATACGTGTGTCTCCTAATAAAAATTAAGAATGTCCTTGGCGAATGTTAATGATATTCAAGCAGACCCTACGATAAATTGTGGCTTTATTTGAACTCGAATGGTGTAAACTGTTTTCTGCTTTCTCCAATCCAATGTCATTGTTTGATTTTATTGGTTCTGTTACATATCCTCTTTCAGTGCCAATAAGGCCTTACACTTAGCACGGATGGTGTGTGATAGAAAATATAAATAAGAAGTTGCTCTCTCCGGTTCAAGTTAATTGTCACTTTGAATAAATTTTTTTGATTCATTTTATCTTTACTCTTATATTTCAATAAAGCATTTATTATAAAATTTACAATTTTACTCTCCATATAACTTTATGTACAATAAATAATAAAATATTAAAATAATAAATTAGTCATTAAATATGAGTATTTTAGTAAATATTATTATAATCAACTATTGATTTTGGATTCCTTAATTAGTGTGCAAATGAGTAAAGTGATAGATATTTTGAACTGGAGGGAATAGTTGAATATAAATAAGGAGAGGAGGGGATTAGTTAGTGAGTTGGGGTATGTTCGCGAGTTTGGCTATGGGGACAACGGAAGGAAGCGAAAGATTTATGAAAGTTTTACCTCATTCATGAGTTTTACATTTTAAAAGGGGAAAGCATTTGGGGTTTTAACTAAACCTCTAAGCCCCTTCCTTCCCTTTCCCTTCCTTTCTCTTTGATGTCTTCCCTTTTCTTTCCCTCATAGCTCATAAACTCACCCTTAAAGATTTGGGTAAGAATTGTTGAGATAGATAAACACAAGATTCTAGAGTTCTTGGCCACAGTGACCAAGCATTTCATAGCAATAAAACATTCTTTCTTGTAATCTTTGAACCAATTAGGCTATCCCTTACAAGATTAGCCTCATCCTCTGTTTTCCATAGTCCTATCCTATTGGGTATCTATAGCAGTTCCTAAACAATAAACAATTTAGAAAAAGCTGGATGCATATTAGCAAAGCAAGAGCTAGTTCAAGTTAATTTATAGTGGTCCAATTTTAAGATTAGTTGTAACGAAAAAGATGAGATAAAAATAGAAATTAAGCCAGTTCCTTCATCCTTAACCCCCCTAAATGCCATTTTGTGGATACTTCAGTAATGAAGCTTGAAGACTGAATCAATATCAAATCTAACTAAGTATCACTTTAAGTTTAATGATCAATGAATAAATAAGTTATTACAAAGATAAGTAATATAAAATGAAAAATGGACTTCTTGAACCTATATGAAACTAATTCATATTTTCTTTTTCTACAATGATGGTAATAACAAAGCTATGTGCACTATCCCATAGAAAAAAGAGGGAAAAGAAATTGGCAACTGTGTTGTGAGGGGCAAGAGTAGAGTAGGTGCTCCCTATAATATGTACTAAACTGATTTTTCTTCAGTTTCTTGTAATTTAAACTTAGAAAAATTGATGTTGCTCCATAAACATCAAGAGCTTAAACTGTTTTGTTAATTTTCAAATAAGAATAGGTTTAAATATGTTTTTAGTTTCTATAAATAAAAATAATCATCACGATATAGCGAGAGAAAACTTCAATTTGTTAATTTTTAAATCCATCATCTAATGAACTGCAGAAATGTGTGTCCTTCCTTTGTCATACTAGAGAATATAGAATGAATTGAAAGGAGGAATTAGTTTCTTTTTTTTTTAAAATGTTGAAGTTTAACTGAAGTTTTCATTGTCACCTTTGTTGGATGGACTTTTAATATTCAACAATAATATTGCTAAAAAGGTCTAACTTCAAACCTCAAAAATAAAATGCACAACATAAAATTTTGACTTAAGTGATCACATGATAAATCATTTCACCATTCATTTTACGAATTAGAAAACGCTACCAAAAGTGAGTTTTTGTTAAATTTTACCGCATAATGCATCCACCCTCTACCCCCTTCCCAAAAATCATTTTATTCCTATTGGAACTTGTTCACAAACATGAGCGTCATGTACATGATGCATTTTGCATTAGGTTGGCTATGAAAATTGAGAAAGAAAAATGTTCATCTGAATCTTGATTGTGATTGACAATCAAACAGGTGTCTCAAATTGGAATGATGCTTCTCAAATGGTTAGGCTTTTGTGGTTCAAAGAATACAAGTTCATCTAAGAAACGCTATCCAATGGTAATAGAAGAGCTATGCCATCACTTTTCTTTGGCAGATCTTCGAAGGTCAACCAACAACTTTGATGAGAAACTAATAGTTGGAAAAGGGCGCTATAGTACAGTATACAAAGGATGCCTTGAACACAATGGTGCAACGGATTATATAGTTGCAATAAAGCGGTTTGCTTCGAATTTCGATGGTTTCAACGAGTTTAAAAAGGAAATTGAGTTGCTATGCCAGCTTCGTCACCCTAATTTGATCTCTCTTATAGGATTCCATCACCACAAAGATGAGAAGATTATTGTGTACGAGTACACATCCATTGGATCTCTCCATAATTACTTGCACAATAGGGACAAGGAACCATTGTCATGGAAGAAAAGGCTAGAGATTTGCATAGGAGCAGCACGTGGACTACACTACCTTCACTCAGGAGCCAAGCGTTCTATCTTTCATCGTGACATAAAACCTGGTAACATTCTTTTGGATAACAATATGGTGCCCAAAATTGCCTATTTCGGGCTTGCCCTCCAGGGAGCACCTTCTACATCAAAGCCAAAACCAATTGCAGCAGACAATGTTGTAGGTGATTGTGTTTTCATTTTGTAAGCTTACTGCAAGGAATGTCACCAAATAATTCAATCACAGTTCCATTATTTAAATATACTCATTTTGACACCCAACTTGACATGCAGTGGATCGTATATAAATGAATGTGATTTTAGTTATGCAGGTATTGAAGTGATGTTGTCTTTTGTAATAGTATATGTTCACTGCAGTATTAGTTAACTCAACATTCAAAACTTAAGTAATTGAAATCCACAATGTCACTGCATGTTGATTTTGGAGTCTACAATCTATATATATATGTATTTCCTGTCCAATTAATACTTTCACTTACAGGTACACATGGATACATAGCTCCTGAGTATCTATTACACCGAACCGTTACTGATAAATGTGATGTATACTCCTTTGGTATGGTTTTGCTACAACTGGTATGCATGAAGGATAAGCATATGTTTATTAACAAGGCCAAGTTAATGGACCAAGAATGGCAGAAGATCGCAAGTGAATATTCAGAAAAGTTCTCTGATGACTCAACATCCGACATGATAGTCTTTCTAGAATGGTTCCCTGTTGAGGAGATGATTGATCCAATTCTCATGGGAAAGATTGCACCTGAGTGTTGGGAAGTATTCAAAGATATCACACAAAGATGCTTGAAGCATGAACCAGATGAGCGACCAACAATGGGTGAAGTAGAGGTGTTGCTTGAGTATGCTCTGTCACTGCAGGAAGAAGCAGATATAAGAAAGATTGATGGTGGTGGTTATAACTTATTATCCACTACATATATGATTGGGAGCCAGTCATTTGTATAGGTGATCAGGAAGCAGATGCCAACACTAGTGAGTGCTGATTACATCTTATTATGCATGGACATTGATGCTCTGATAGGAGGAAGCTTATGCTGGGAACATTATTTATTCTAAATTCATATTGAAACTTGTTTAATGAAAAAGGCATAAATATTCAGGATAAGTACCTGGTATAAGTCGTAATGTCATGTTTGTTTTGAAAGAAAAAAGTCATACAGTGGGCAAAAATCCCAAAACGGCTACTCACTCTACCAATTTGTAGCCCTATTGGCTCAAGGTTCGTGCAAACCGAGCCAGCTTTCGTAGTTTCATTTAAGCTATCAACAACATTTATAAAATACTTTGATAAATAAGCATAGTCAAATTCTTTGTTTCAGGTGGGACTAAAACTGCGGCATCAAACTACAAGATTGTTGCTGCCATGATCTTCAGATTCTTTTCTATGATCATAATCTATCACTTAATGTGATATATGTGATATGTGAGACCTCTGTAGTAATTTTGGTCATCCTATTGGTTAAGTTTACCACATACTTTATGGTTGAATCTTCGTATGTATAATTCTTGAATAGCCAAAGTACTAATATTGGTCTCTCTCTCTCTCTCTCTCTCTCTCTCTCTCTATATATATATATATATATATATATATAGAGAGAGAGAGAGAGAGAGAGAGAGAGAGAGAGATGTTCTGTAGTAAACATCAACTTTGATAATGCCATGTCTTGGGGTTGAAGTGTTTGACTGCATTTACTACCAGAGGATGAGCTTTACTGGAGTCTTCTAGCTTTTGTGCAAGTCGGCAATTTCACCTACATTAGAAGCCTATAAATAGGCATCAGGTGCATTAGTGTGCGTGCAGAAAAGTAAGTAGAGAGTGAGTGTGTGAAGTGCCTTGGTGAGTCTAGAGTGTGCATCACAAATAAGGTGCACAAGTGAGCTAGTGTAGTGAGTGCAGAGAGAAAAATCGTGAGAACCGTGAGTGAGGGTGAGGTGAGTGAGCTCCTAGTGTGTGCATGCCCAAGAAAGGTGCATGTGTACCTAAGTGAGTGAGTGCTAGTGTAAACAACCAATAAGTGAGTGTTTGAGTGTAAATTGTATCCCACTAAATTTGTAGTCTTGATTCTTTATAAATAAATAAAATATTATTATTTGTATAGAGTCCACTTCCTTATTCTACAGAAAAACTAGTCATACAATGTCATGGCATCCTAGGAAATAGGTAAGATTGAGCTTGTTTACTACTTATACTTTCCATTGCTGGGGAAGTATATTAGGCATTAGCAATCCACTTTTGAGTGGTCTATTTCACTTGTCTTATGCCTAACAAACCCATATTAGACTTAGTATTATATGATAAAAATAAGTCCCAAAAAGCTCTTGATCCATGATGTTTAAACTTTAGAACTCCCTATATATCCATAGAAACAAGATGCAAACAATGGTGAATATATTTGTCTGTGCTTATTAAGCTTTTTCCCCCTCAAAATTTGTTATTTAAATGCTATAATGAGAGGAGATATTCTTAGGTACTCATGGATCAAGAAAAAAAGGTTGTGCACTGATTTATTTGATGTCTAATACTTCAATCTTGTATGTCATCATTATCTCTTATCATAAGTACATTTTTAATGTGATTGTTGAAGCGGCAAGTATTTAATAGAATAGAGTACCTAAGATTGCATTGTTGATGCATCATTTGATTCTTCATTATTTGTAGTTATTTCATGGCTAGTGTGTTTTTGAATGAGTATTGATGTTAGGCTTTACACATGTTTTGACTATTGTCTTTGTATTTGCCTTATGATGCAGTTGTTATACTGGTCCCGACAAGAGAATTGGATTTGCAGACATCTCAAGTGTGTATAGAACTTGGAAAGCATTTGAAAATTCAGGTTATGGTCACAAACAGGTGGTACCAGCTAAAAGATGACATTATGCGTTTATATCAACCAGTTCATTTGCCAGTTGGAACTCCAGGAAGAATTTTAGATCTTGCAAAGAAGGACGTTTGCATTCTGAAGGATTGCTCTATGCTAGTTATGGATGAGGTAATGAGTTCACCTGAAAATTAATAATTTATGTCAAACCTGGTTTAGAAGCATCAATTTTTTAACACTGATGCCCCTAATAGTAACAATTATTTGTCAATCTGAGGCTTTACACAACTTTCTTTCTCTCAGGCTGATAAGCTTCTGTCCCCAGAGTTCCAACCTTCAGTAGAGCAGCTGATTCAATTTCTTCCTGCGAACCGTGAAATTCTGATGTTTTCTGCCAAGTTTCCTGTTACTGTAAAGGACTTCAAAGATAGATATCTTCAGAAGCCATATATCATTAACCTTATGGATGAGCTAACTCTGAAGGGTATTACACAGTATTATCCATTTGTGGAAGAGGGACAGGAAGTCTACTGCCTAAATACTCTCTTCTCTAAGGTATGAGCTATCTATCTCAAGACACCCTGGATTTTCTTATTTGCCAGCTGTGAATACAATAATAATGATCGCATCTTTTCCAGCTGCAAATAAACCAGTCAATCAACTTCTGCAATTCGGTGAATCGGGTTGAACTCCTTGCCAAGAAAATCACAGAACTTGGGTATTCTTGTGTAAGAAACCTGGTAGTCATAGAGAAGGAATGAACTAGAAAACACTTATATATTGAATTGTTTGAGCTGAATCCAAGGTGGAAACAGCCTCTGGATGATGAATGTACAAGGGAAATGGAGAATACAGTAAAAGAACTGAAGTAGAAAAGGGTTTGGCTCTTCTAGAGGCCAAGTCTCTCCCAATGTAGCACTTCGAGAGGCCACAACTCTCCCAATTCTTTTCCCACTAATTTCCTGACTTCCCCACTCTCTTACACCCCTACATATAAGGCTCCTTCCCACATCCCGTGAATCCTCTCTCCCTTCAATTTCTATGCCAGCTCAGCAAGTAGTTACAATTGTGCGGCCTCCACTACTCCCTAATTCTCTCTATATCTATTTCCTAATTTGCCCTTTCTTCCAAGCACTTTGTGAGGTGTGGGTTCCTACATCTTGTTTCTATATTCATGCAAAGATGCTGCAAGACCACCTTAATAGAGTATTTCATGATTTCCGCAATGGTGCATGCAGGAATCTGTTTGTACTGGTATGTTGCTGGCACTATGGCATCCTGCTATAAGATAGTATAATTAGTGAGAGGGACTGAGTGTTTCTTTGAGTTGATTGAGATTTATGCCTACCCTGCTAGATATTTCTGTCTTAATACACAACTGTTTCCTGTCCCTGTTTCCCTTATTTTCTTGATATTATTTTGTTTATTTTATTTTAGAAATCAATTTTGATAGTGAATTAAAGCTTAACATTTATTTATGTAGTGTAATTAATTGATGCACTGATTATATTTTGTGTGACAATGTATGTTATGAATACGAGTCTTTTGTTAAATATATCTGCTTAATTGAACTTGTTAGTCTTTTTTTTTTTTTTTTTGGCGATATATTGTCCTAATAATTTAAGCATTTCATTTTTTACCCTTGTTCTGTTAACAATCACAGATCTTTTCACTAGGGGTATAGATATCCAAGCAGTCAATGTTGTTATTAACTTCGATATTCCCAAGAACTCGGAAACTTCTCTGCACAGGGTATGCTTGATTTCTATTTTATACACTATGTTGATAATGATTCTCTGTACATGTTCTTATGGATGTTCCCTGGATATACAGGTTGGTCGTTCAGGGAGGTTTGGGCACCTTGGTTTAGCAGTGAACTTGATTACATATGAGGATCGCTTCAATTTGTAAGTATTTCCGTTAGATATGAATTTAAGAGGTCCTTTCTGCAGATTTCTGACTTGTTTCTATCAATTTGTCCAGATATAGGATTGAAACAAATTCCACCACACATTGATCAGGCAATATATTGCTGGTGATTGGTGGCAAATACCAGGATTATATTCTCAACAGTGGTGAATGGCAATGGTGAGTGATAGGAAATTGTTTTCCTTTATAGTTACATTTGGCACTCTTGTTCCTGATAAAAGTCGTTGTCATAAGTGTCTGCAAGTTGGTACCATTGGAAACAGATTGAACAATAGGGAAAGAATAAATGCACAGCAGCATGCTTTGCCGCTCTTTTTTTTTTTTTTAATTAATGTATTTCTATCTTTTTCTATAAAAACTAAGCTGAAAATTGACCCATAAACGAAAGAAGAAATCTCTTAAGCAATTGTCTGTTAAAAGGACTTCAGTTATTAGTATATATGGTTTCTATATTTGTTTTAAACTTTTATTTTAGTACTCTTTCTACTTATATGCAATTGATGTTTATTTATAATGCCCTTAAATGAGGAAAAGCTCGCAATATTTTAAGGATTATTGCTAGTTCGAGACTAGTTCTGTGCAGTGGTTTCTGCCTAATTCTTTTACCAATTTGTCCACTACCATTCAGTCACGTAGTTGCTGTTGCTATTGCCGATTGCTGTATATGTATATCCTATTTACTGGTCTATGTGGCGGTCGTTCAAGCATGTGTATGCTCTGCATGAGGATATGCTATGAAAATTGGGGTATTGTCAGACACTTTGTTGAATGCTGTTTCGGTAATTTCTGCTGTTGAGAGCCCTGAAACACTTAGGACCTTCAGAAAGTTTAATATTGACTTTTAAATGCCAGATAGATGCTGGGTCCAGTTTGGATTTCCGTGGATTACATTTGCGGTTGTCTGTTACTAACTGCTATCGCTCTAGTTTTTATCATTTTGTTGGTAATCCTTGAACTGCTCAGGAATGTACCATGTCATGAAGATGTCCCTTAGAATTCTATTATGCTATTTGGTCTTGCCATTGTGGGTTCAGTCGTCATTGAAATTTCAACATCTGTTGCTCATAGTATGTTACATGGTTTGGTTCATGGTGATCCGGGTTTATCTGCAATATCCTTGGCAATGTATACCATTGCCAGTTGTGGGCCTGCGAAGTCAATTTTGCTCATGTTGATTGCATGAGTGGCAACGGACAATTGTAGCAGCTATGTTATGCTCTTGGTAGGTTTTGACATACATTGATGTGCTTTGGTTGCAATTTTGGTTAGAATGCAGCACATTTCCAAATTTCCATTTCTTTTCATTTGGTTCACAATTAGCATTATGAGGATGCACATTTTGCACCTTGTGGGCAAATTTTTAGTGGTGAAAATGCGAAATCTAATTGTATGGTAATATCATGGTGTTTAATTTTACTTCTCATGCAATAAAAATGAGCATTAGGGTGAATTTATTTCAACTTTTGAAAAAAAATTGATTTTGAGGTTTAAATTTTATATATAGATGAAAAAGTTGAAAATTATTTTCTTTTAGAAGTTATTTTTTTCAATTTTTTTTACAAAAATGCTAAAAATATTTTTTTTGATAATCTGATTATTTTTAAAAAAATTATTCAAACATACGAAAATTGAATTATTTTAATGAAAAAAGTGATTTTTTGTTAAAAAAATTTCAAACAAACACACCTTTAATAGCTCAGGTGAATTTTGCCCAGTAGTTGGGTTGTTTGACGATAGAGTATTGTTATCTAATAGCCGTTTGTGAATTACCGCTTTTTAGAATGTAGCATTGTCACTTGCTCATTCGATGCTCCTGTTTAGTCATAAGGGTGTTAGATGGTGATGCCTATGCCCATTTTTGTTGTCCATTTTTCATAGAGGACTGTTATTTGAACGTGTATATCAGTTGTATTTGGATCCTATTTCAAATCCAGTGGTGAGCAGCACTTGTACGAATGCGTTCTTGAAGATTCAGCCTTTGGATTTGACATATGTTCCAAATGCATTCGGTTTACATGTTCAAAAACATATATATATATATTTTTTTTCATATGATGTTAGATGCTGCTAGATACGCTAAGAATGCGGTGGTGTATGCTAAAATTTCAAGTGAACGACCCAAATTCCATTTCTAGTTAGTCTAATAACACTTTGCATGGTAATTCATGGAATGCATGTGCAATAAGCTGAACAAAACAATTAGTTAGTCTAGTAACACTTCACATCCCATTTCTAAATTCCAATTTTATATTTTTACATATAGAAATAAAATTATAATTCAACAAATTAATTATATGAAATTGGAAAATAGCTATGCTGAGTTCATTTTTAATCTCTAACCGTGTGTTTGGATTAACCAAATTTTGGAATTGATTTGATTTAAATTGATTTGATTTATAAATTAAATTTTATATTTAGAATGATTGTGTAAAAATAGGATTTGAATTGATTTAGAAATCAATTCTTATGTTTATAATATATTATATTATATTTAGAATGATTAAGAATGGAATTAATTTGATTTGATTTGTACTTAAATTTTAAAATCAAATCAATTTTCATCAAATCCTTTCAATTGTGATAGGATTTTAAATAGGAAGTAATTAAATCCCATAGTAATTAGAAATTATTTCATTTCATATTTTTAAAATACTCAAGTACAAGATTTGATTTTTAAATCAACTCATTTCCATTTTTTTTAACATTTCAAACATATTCTAAAATATAAGAAAGACATAAATTGCCCGAAGGCCAGGTTATTTATTTCCATAGGCACAAAGATTGATCCTGACCGTCCCTTATAATTTTACACGTTTCTACCTTATGCTTGAATTCTTAGCCATTGTGGATATAACACATTCCCCCTCCACCGTCCCCCAAACTAACATAAAAACACCACTTCATGTAGTGGATATAGATAAGGACCAGTCCTTGGGGCTGATTAGTCGGACCGACTTTCTTCTCCAGGTCAGTGACTGTATTAGTCCAGTATCTCTTAGGAAACCTTAGCCCTATCAGGAAGTTGAAATCAAATGTCTTTCTACACTGAAGTTTGTAAACATCTCTCTCATATTTTTAAAAAAATAGTTTTTAAAAATTTAATATTTATATTCGAACTTGTAATATAAAAATTTCCTAGATTCTATTCTTTTGTATGTAAATTATTTTCACAAAATTATTTTTTTAAAAGAAAAATTTTGGTTGAAGGAAAGATTTGTCCTAATCTAAGGTCAAGGTATGTTTTTAAACTTATCAAATATTTACAAATCATGAGAATTGATTTCATGTGAAAATTTTACTTGACTTTATCATGTGTTAATTTTTGTTATTGATTATATTTTCTTAAAAGTCTTATTTTTTACCTCATTTTTTTATTAATAATAAAAATTAACACATGATAAAGTCATATGAAAATGTGAAATTGTTATGTGAAAGGATTTATTCCATACAGATTATCCACCAACAGGTGAACCTGAGAATCGAATTTAAGTCATAATGACACATGAGTAAAAGGCCGACTAAGTGAGTTGACCGTTGTGATTAGCCTTAACAAATATTACTACCATATTATAAAAATTGCTATTGTATTAATAATTTCACCTATTTGAAATTTAAGATCACACCTTTAAATAATCAATTTAGAATTATAATTCTTGTTTTAATTTTTTTTTTATCAAACTCAAAATTTAAAATTAAAATTTTATGTTATAATTTTAATTTTGACGTGAAAATATTTATAAATTTAATAATGAGCCCTACGTTAAAATCTTTATTTTCAAATCTGAAAAAGAAAATGTAAATATTTGTTTAAAGGAAACAGAAAATGCTCAACTGTTAGAAACTGAATGTAGAAAAGTAGAAAATAAAATAGGTTTTAAGGCGTGAATTATCACTTTTTTTTAAAAGAGATATTGCCTATACACTCTTATCAACTCTTTATCAAGACACAACAAAGCCTCTCAAACTCTTTTAATAACATATTTACTGATTAAAAAGAGGTGAACATAGCAGTTATTTATAGAGATATTATAGGCACCTTTTCAATTACAGACGGTCACTCAAATAGCCCTTCAAATTGTATGCCACTCCGAAGAAATAGTAACTTTTCGCTTTAAAAAGTAAGTGCCGATACCCTCTTTGATCTTGTTAACGTGAATATTCCACTAACACATTACAAATTATTCAACATCAACTTTGTAAGAAAAGGGCAGTGGCAAAATCATAATATAATTAAGGGTGTATTTATTTAAGATTTTTTGGCCAAAAAAATTAATTTTTTTCTAAAAAAATTAATTTTTATATATTTAGGTTATTTTTTAAAAAAAGTTAAAATCTCAAAAAAAATTATTTTTAATTTTTTATATGAAAAAAGAATAACTTATAAAAAACAATTTTTAACTTCTTTTATTATATATAAAATTTAAATTTCATTATAAAAAGAATTCGAAACAAACACACCCCTAAAAAAATCTTAAAAACATTGGACCTGAACTTTTTGACTCACTTAGAACCACTCAAACAGCCTTAGCCATAAGCTGGAGGAGTAGACGACGAAAACAACGTAGAGAGTTCGAAGGTCTGTTTACAAACACTTCCTAAAAACCATAAAAAGCATTGGGCCTAAACTTTTTGACTCACTTACAACCACTCAAACAGCTTTAGCCATAAGCTGGAGGAGCAGACGACAAAAACGACGCAGAAAGTTTGAAGGTCTGTTTCTGCATTCATCTTCGGGTACTTTACTTCTATATTTCCAAAATTTTGCAACCTCCTATTTCTTTTTATTTATTTATTTTTTGACGGATTGCAACTTCCTATTTCACGTTGATAAGTATCTATATTTCCTCATTATTTTTTATATTGTTTGTTACATCACTCACGACATAGAAATTGCTCAAGTATCAACATTGAATTTAGCCTGGTTGTAATTTAGAAAAATCTACACGTGGGAGTCCTAGTAAAAATAATTCCGTTACAAGATGAGCCTTATCCTATAGTTTATATAGTCCTATCCCATTGGGTATCTACAGCAATTCCTTAACAATTATTATTATTATTTTGGTTACCTTTTTTGTTTTTGTTTTTGGGGCCGGGGGGGGGGGGGGGCATGGGCCTCATGGACTCTAGAATCGATTTTGATTCCTCTTAAACTCCCAGATGCAATTTTCAGACGCGGACTAAAGTTTGGTTTGTATTGCTATGACTTTTTGAAATTTATTAAATTTTTTGAATTCTTTAAAAGTTATAGTAATACAGTTTGATAAAATAGTATAAAAGTTACTCTTAATAAGCTGAAGTTATAAAAGTAATATTTCTTAAAATTGATACTTAAAATTTAAAATAATTATAATAATATAAATAATAAAAAAATAATTTTTACTTTTAATGTCATTAAAAAAGTAAGATTGTATTATTATTTTAAATTTTAGAGAGAATAAACTAGCTCTGAAAAATAACTCATGAGGGCTCTTGAAAGAGCCTCTGGCTTTTAAAAATAAGGAACAAAAATATCTCAATTTTCCAGTTTACCAAATAAAAAAAATTAGCTTATATTTTTCATAAGTCAAAACATCCATTCAAAAAGCACTTTCAAACTAGATCTAACTGAGTTAAGCTTCCCCTGCTAACTGTTAACATTTTATAAAAAAGCTTATGCATATTAGCAAAGCATGAAACTAGCTCAAGTTAATTTATGTTGGTCTAATTTTAATATTAGTTATAATGTAAAAGATGCGATAAAAAAAAGAAAGATTTAATTAATTCATATGTCCTTATAATTTGACCTAATTTTTAATTAAATTCCTATAGTTTAAAAGTTTTCAATCAAATCCCTACATTAAACAAACTTTTGCAATCTAATCCTTAAAGCAATCTATGGTGACAAATTTTTTGTTAGATTAAATAAATTGTTATGTTTGAGCTTATAAAATTGAGTAAGGACATATTAAACTATATAAAATTTTAAAAAATTTTGTAACATGAGATTGTTCCAAAAACTTAATTACAAAAATTTATTTAATATAGGAACTTGTTTAAAAATTTTTAAATTATAGGGATTTAATTAAAAATTTTGTCAAACTATAAAGATGTGTAGGCTAATTAAACCTAAAAGAAATTCGGTTCCTTCATCTCCACCCCCCTAAAAACCATGTTATGGATGCTCTAGAATCAAATATCAAATCTAAGTACCACTTTAAGTTTAATGATCAATGAATAAATAAGTTATTACAAAGATAAGTAATATAAAATGAAAAAAAAAATTTCTTGAATTCATATGAAACTAATTCATATCTTCTACTTCTACAATGATGGCAATAATAAAGCTATCTGCACTATCCCATAGAAAAAAAGAGAGAAAAGAAATTGGCAACTTTGTTGTGATAGACAAGAGTATAGTAGGTGTTTCCTATAGTGTGAACTAAACTGATTTTTCTTCAGTTTCTTATTGTTTAACTTAGAAAAATTGATGTTGCGCCATAAACACCAAGAGATTAAACTGTTTTGTTAATTTTCATAATAAGAATGATCATCACGATAATGTAGAGTTTTAGAATCCATCATCTAATGAGCTATACAATAACGTGTGTCCTCCCTTTTGTCACATGCTTATAACCAACCTGCTAACTCAAGGTGGCCCACCCTAAAAAATAGACCCACATGTCTTCTCCTTATTGAACCGCCTCAATAGCTTCCCGGTGAGTTCACAATACAAGTTCATCTGAGAACGCACTGGAAAACATAACTATGAAGTGACTCTCTCTTATTCAATTTAATTGTCACTTTGAATAATTTTTTTATTCATTTTATCTTTAATCTTATATTTCAATAAAGCATTTATTACAAATTTTTTAATTTTACTCTCCACATAACTTTAAGTACAATAAATAATAAAATATTAAAATAATAAATTAGTCATTAAATAAGAGTATTTTAATAAATATTATTATAATCAATAATTGATTTTAGGTTCTATAATTAGTGTACAAATGACTAAAATGATAGATACTTTGAATCGGAGGAAATAGTTAAATATAAATAAGGAGAGAAGGGGATTATTAGTGAGTTAGGGTATGTTCGTGAGTTTGGTTAAGAAAGAAATGGAAGGAAGGGAAAGATTTGTGAAAGTTTTACCTCAATCATGAGTTTTTCATTTTAAAAGGGAAAGACATTTGGGGTTTTAACTAAACCTCCAAACCTCTTCTTGTCTCTTTGATGTCTTCGCTTTCCTTTCTCTCACAGCTCCTAAACACACCCTTGAAGAATTGGGTAAGAATTGTTGAGATAGATAAACACAAGACTCTAGAGTTCTTGGTCACAATGACCAAGAATTTCAAAGCAATAAAACATTCTTTCTTGTAATCTCTGAACAAAATAGGCTATCCCTTACAAGATTAGCCTCATGATCTGTTTCCCCCAGTCCTATCCGATTGGGTATCTATAGTAGTTCCTGAACAATAAACAATTTAGAAATAGCTAGATGCATATTAGCAAAGCAATAACTAGTTTGAGTAAATTTATATTGATCCAATTTTAAGATTAGCTATAACGAAAAATATGAAATAAAAATAGAAATCAAGTCAGTTTCTTCATCTCTACTCCCCTAAAAGCCATTTTGTGGATATTTTAATAATGAAGCTTGAAGACTCAATCAATATCAAATCTAACTAAGTATCACTTTAAGTTTAATGATCAATGAATCAACGAGTTATTACAAAGATAAGTAATATAAAATGAAAAATGGACTTCTTGAACCTATATGAAACTAATTCATATTTTCTCTTTCTACAATGATAGTAATAACAAAGCTATGTGCACTATCCCATAGAAAAAGAGACAAAAGAAATTGGCAACTGTGTTGTGAGAGGCAAGAGTAGAGTAGGTGCTTCCTATAATATGTACTAAACTGATTTTTCCTCAGTTTCTTGTTATTTAAACTTAGCGAAATTGATGTTGCACCATAAACATCATGAGCTTAAACTGTTTTGTTAATTTTTAAATAAAAATAGGTTTAAATATGTTTTTATCTCTATAAATAAAAATAATCATCATGATATTACAACAGAAAACTTCAATTTGTTAATTTTTAAATCCATCATCTAATGAACTGCAGAAATGTGTATCCTTCCTTTGTCATACTAGACAATATAGAATGTATTGAAAGGAGGAATTAGTTTCTTTTTTTATTTTTTTTTTAAAAAAATTGTTGAAGTTTAACTGAAGTCTTCTTTGTCATCTTTGTTGGATGGACTTTTAATATTCAACAATAATATTGCTAAAAAGGTCTAACCACAAACCTCAAAAATAAAATGCACAACATAAAATTTTGACTTAAGTGATCACATGATAAATCATTTCGCCATTCATTTTATGAATTAGAAAACGCTTCCAAAAATGAGTTTTTGTTAACTTTTACTGCATAATGCATCTACCCTCTACCCCTTTCCCAAAAATCTTTTTATCCCTATTGGAACTTGTTCACAAACATGGTCATGTTCATGATGCATTTCACATTAGGTTGGCTATGAAAATTGAGAAAGAAAAATGTCCCTCTGAATCTTGATCATGATTGACAATCAAACAGGTGTTTCGAATTGGAATAATGCTTCTCAAATGTTTAGGCTTTTGTGGTTCAAAGAATACAAGTTCATCTAAGAAACGCTATCCAATGGTAATAGAAGAGCTATGCCATCACTTTTCTCTGGCAGATCTTCGAAGGTCAACCAACAACTTTGATGAGAAACTAATAGTTGGAAAAGGGCGCTATAATACGGTATACAAAGGATGCCTTGAACACAATGGTGCAACTGATTATATAGTTGCAATAAAGCAGTTTGCTTCGAATTTCGATGGTTTCAACGAGTTTAAAAAGGAAATTGAGTTGCTATGCCAGCTTCGTCATCCTAATTTGGTCTCTCTTATAGGATTCCATAACCACAAAGATGAGAAGATTATTGTGTACGAGTACACATCCATTGGAATTCTCCATAATTACTTGCACAATAGGGACAAGGAACCATTGTCATGGAAGAAAAGGCTAGAGATTTGCATAGGAGCAGCACGTGGACTACACTACCTTCACTCAGGAGCCAAGCGTTCTATCTTTCATCGTGACATAAAACCTGGTAACATTCTTTTGGATAATAATATGGTGCCCAAAATCAGCTATTTCGGGCTTGCCCTCCAGGGACCGCCTTCTACGTCGAAGCCAAAACCAATTGCAGCAGACAATGTTGTAGGTGATTGTGTTTTCATTTTATAAGCTTATTGCAAGGCATGTCACCGAATAATTCAATCATAGTTCCATTATTTAAATATACTCATTTTGACACCCAACTTCACATGCGGTGAATCGTATATAAATGAATGTGATTTCAATTACGCAGGTATTGAAGCGATGTTGTCTTTAGTAATAGTGTATATTCACTTCACTATTAGTTAACTCAACACTCAAGTAATTGAAATCCACAATGTCACCGCATGTAGATTTAGGAGTCTACAATCTATATATATATATATATATGTATATATATATATATATATATATATATATATATATATATATATGTATTTCCTGTCCAATTAATACTTTCACTTACAGGTACACATGGATACATAGCTCCCGAGTATCTATTACACCGAACCGTTACTGAGAAATGTGACGTATACTCCTTTGGTATGGTTTTGCTACAAGTGGTATGCATGAAGGATAAGCATATGTTTATTAACAAGGCCAAGTTAATGGACCAAGAATGGCAGGAGATCGCAAGTGAATATTCAGAAAAGTTCTCTGATGACTCAACATCCAACATGATAGTCTTTCTAGAATGGTTCCCTGTTGAGGAGATGACTGATCCAGTTCTCACGGGAAAGATTGCACCTGAGTGCTGGGAAGTATTCAAAGATATCACACAAAGATGCTTGAAGCATGAACCAGATGAGCGACCAACAATGGGTGAAGTAGAGGTGTTGCTTGAGTATGCTCTGTCACTGCAGGAAGAAGCAGATATGAGAAAGATTGATGGTGGTGGTTATACCTTATTATCCACTACGTATATGATTGGAAACCAGTCATTTGTATAGATGATCAGGAAGCAGATGCCAACACTAGTGAGTGATGATTACATCTTATTATACATGGACTTTGATGCTCTGATAGGAGGAAGCTTATGCTAGGAACATTATTTATTCTAAATTCATATTGAAACTTGTTTAATGAAAAAGACATAAATGTTCAGGATAAGTGCTATAAGTCATAATGTCATGTTTGGCTTGAAAAAAAAGTCATACAGTGGGCAAAATTCCCAAAGCGGCTATTCACTCTACCAATTTGCAGCCCTATTGGCTCAAGGTTCGTGCAAACCTAGCCAGCTTTCGTAGTTTCATTTAAGCTATCAACAACATTTATAAAATACTTTGACATATAAGCATAGTCAAATATTTTGTTTCAGGTGGGACTAAAACTGCAGCATCAAACAACAAGATTGTTGCTGCCATCATCTTCAGATTCTTTTCTATGATCATAATCTAGCACTTAATGTGATATATGTGATATGTGAGACCTCTGTAGTAATTTTGGTCATCCTATTGGTTAAGTTTACCGCGTACTCTATGGTTGAATCTTCGTATGTATAGAGAGAGAGAGAGAGAGAGAGAGAGAGAGAGATGTTCTGTAGTAAACATCAACTTTGATAGCGCCATATCTTGGGGTTGAAGTGTTTGACTGCATTTATTAGCAGAGGATGAGCTTTGCATTGGCACTATTGCTGTCTGTGGTTTTATTTGACCGTTCGTTGAATTTCCCTCCTTCTTTATCCACCCTTCTGCCATTCGCTTACCTGGTCAACAGTGGCAAATGCTCAGCTACAAAATAAAGGGCCAAAAAGCAGTTTAAGAAAATAAAATCCATTTTATGCCATCATTTAGTTGGTTTAAGCAATTTAATATTTATTTTTTTAACTAAAATGTGAAATTTAAATTTTGCAAATGAAATAGAAAATAGTACAGTAGAGTGATTATTTATTAGAAGAATAAAAAGGATAATAATATTAGTTTAATGAAACTAAAAACATAATCGAAATTAAATAAACACAAAATTCCATAGTTGTAATGTTAAGCGTCCAAAACTAGTATTTGTAATTGAAGTTATTTCTCTTAGTAAAATACAAGAACAAACACATCTTTTAAGAGAAGGACGTATTGAGTTCTAACATACATTTTGCTTGCCAATTTTCTATTACATCAAAATAATTTACCCTGTATCCAATAACAAAAGCGATATATTATTCAATTTAATCATGTAAAAGTTATAAGTAATCATTCTAAAGTTGTGTGAGATTATCAATTAATGGAGGTCGCGGATTATGTTATTAAGCATACCTGGGACTTTCTCATATCCCTAGTTAATTACTTCTTGTGTAATAACTCTTTCAAGATTATCCTTTTCAATAATCAATCAGCATGTAATTATAATTCTTTTGTTGTTTTTGGATATTGAACTTAAAATTTTATACAAACTACCCAGATTCTTCACCGGCATGCAATTATAATTCTAACAATTAAAGTAGTATATATTTGTCTTAGGAATTTATCTCGTTTATAATTTAGTTCTTGATTAAAGTCAATGTAGGATTCAGTCATTAAAACAATTTAAACACGTATGGTGCTTTTGCTTCTACTTTAATAACTAACTTGGAAAAGGGTTAAATAATTTAACTTTTAAAGGAATTACTTGTTGTCCTTATTTGTCATAAATTATAAGAATAAAGTCATCTGCACATAAAAATTGAATATAAGAGCGGATATTATAAAGTTAAACCCAAAATCTTGGTTTCATTCATTATTGCCTATGTTTTTATCTCTTTTTATGTTGTTCAATTTTTTTTTCTCTTTAGTGGACTTGAAGTTTAAGATTAAGATTAAGAAAAAATTTGTCCTAATTTAAGATTAGGGTATGTCTTTAAATTTATTAAATATTTATAAATATAAGTTGTGTTATTCATATTTATTATTAGGACTTATTAAAATATTTCTTAATTATTGGTTGGGGTGAATCCTATTTTTTTTTTTTCAATCAACAATTAAAAAAGATCTTAATAAATCTATAAAATAAATTTCAATTATAAATATAAATAATATTTTGATATAAATATATTTTTAACACACCTATCAATAAGAGAACCTAATAATATTGAACACAAATCATGTAGATATGCGAAGTGAATGATATATCAGATGAACCAATTCCATTGTCATACGGCTGATTCTTAACATCTACTTTTTAACGTGCAAATAATATTATTCAAATCGTAAAGTGATGAAAGACTTTTCATTACTTGCAGAAAAAACAAGCATTCATTTCATTATTTCCTAGTGTGTCCGTACCCTGCATGCAATTAATTGCACCCTCCATTTAATGTTCGCGTCCTCCCCCTGTAACTGTGTGTGTTGATGTTTAATCCTACACTGACTTTTCTGGTAGAGAATCCCCCATTAATGCATTCCATTTTTTTTCTTCTTCCCTTCCTCAATGTGCCATTAATGCTGTCACCATCATCTGCAACAACCTGCTTTTTCTCTCTCATTCCAGTTCTGTGCAAAATGAAAAACCAAAGAAATTGCAACATGCACAACCCCATTAAAAACTTTTCCTTTCATTGTTTCTGTGCAAGTTTCTTTGGTCTCAATGATGATGCAACTTCTCAATGCTACAGCACACACATTTATTGCTAGAAGCCAGCTTGAAACTCGCTGATAGTCCTTGCAAGCCCACATATCCAATAATGTCACCTCAAATCCCCTCAGATAAAGATCACACCAACTTTTTAAACATCTAAATTCCTTCCCTATTTATGCTTTACTTGCTTAGAGGGTTCAAGTGTCTTCTGGGGTGTGTTTTTTTAAGTGTTAGAAAAGTGAAGGAGGGAGGAATTGTCTAAAGGTGTTAAAGGGTATTCAGCATTTGTTTCTTTGTGATCTTTTATTAATGTGTTTAGTATATGTGAGTTGTGGTGGTTGGTGTTGAGAATTTGGAGAAAGAATGGGAAGGACGCCTTGTTGTGACAAGAAGGGTTTGAAGAAAGGACCCTGGACTGCTGAAGAGGATGAAATTCTTTGTAATTATATCAAAAAGAATGGTGGTCATGGTAGCTGGCGTTCTCTCCCCAAGATGACAGGTTTTGATCCTTTGGTCTGTCTCTTATGGTGGTACTTGGTTTAGTGGTTGTTAGTTAACACAAACTAAACTTCAATGGGGCGTTTTTATACATGCCTTTCAATGATTGGGAGCTTGTATCTTGAATGATGGTGCACTCTCTAATAACTTTCCTTTGAAATAGGGTGTAACGCTTGTTTACAAATATTTGTCTTCGTGCCCTTGGATGTTTTGTATCCATTTAATGGTGGCATATTTTGTCCACTGAGCTTTTAGAACAGTGTTGGGTTAAAGGGTAAGACCGTAAGAGAAAGTTCTTATCTTTGGCTGTTTTCACATTCATGGTAGTCTGCTGCCATAGTAACAGATCACAGACCAACTCAACCACTAATGAGCAAGTAAAGTGAAGCTATCGTATCACTCTTCTAACTCCTTTTCTCCCACTCTTCTTTTTCATGTTCTTAAAAGTTAAAAGGCAGGAATGTAAAAAGGAAACTAATTTGAAATAGAGGACAAACTTCAGGTTCTTAAAAGTTATAAAGGCAGGAATATAAAAAGGAAAGTAATTTGAAATAAAGGACGAATTTAGTGCTGTACTTGGATCATTATATTAATTTTACATTACCTTATTTATTTTTATGTTAGGCTATGTTTTTCTGTTGCTCTCTTCTTGTTATGTTTCTATCCTAACCAAAACTTCAGCTTCATTTTCATTAGATTTCTATTGCAGATAACCTAGTCAAGTGCCAAGCCATGACTCCTCCATTTTGGAGACTTTTCTTCACAAAAGTTTTGTTCTTTTATTTCCTTCTATTGTCAAACAAGAACAGAATACTTGATCATTTATTCTGTTTCTCAACTTGATACACATGGCCTTCTTGTTTCCATACCTTTCAGGTCTTCTTCGTTGTGGTAAGAGTTGCCGGCTTAGGTGGACAAACTATCTCAGACCTGACATTAAGCGTGGTCCCTTTACTCCTGAGGAAGAAAAACTAGTCATACAACTTCATGGCATCCTAGGAAATAGGTAAGCAATTGAGCTTGTTTTCTACTTATACTTTCCTTTGCTATGGAAGTATATTAGCAATCCACTTTTGAGTGGTCTATTTCACTTGCTTGTGCCTAACAAACCCATTTTAGACTTATTATTATATGATAAAAATGAGTCCCAAAAAGCTCTTGATCCACGATGTTTAGACTTTAGAATTCCCTATATATCCATAGAAACAAGATGCAAACAATGGTGAATATATTTATCTGTGCTTATAGCTTTTTCCCCCTCAAAATTTGTTATTTAAATGCTATCATGAGATGAGAGATTTTTAGGTGCTCATGGATCACGAAAAAAAGGTTGTGCACTGATTTATTTGATGTCTAATACTTCAATTTTGTATGACATTGTTATCTCTTATTATAACTACATTTTTAATGCGATCGTTTGTTGAAGTGTCAAGAATTTAATAGAACAGAGTACCTAAGATTTTTTCTCACAGGATGCACTTGTTTTGTGAAGACCTTTTAGATCTCTGGTTGGAGAAAATTTATGTACTTTGAGAGTAATACAAAACATAACATGGGATACCAGAAATTCAATTTGTCCCACAAGATTATCTTTATAATACATCATGATAAAATCCACATCATACTACATTAGAATCTTTCTCTTGTTTTGTGAACCTTTGTCGATTCAAATTCTTATTTTCAGTACATTAACATTTGTTAATAACAAAGACATTTTCAACAAATTTCACAATTTTCAGGTGGGCTGCTATTGCCTCTCAGTTACCAGGAAGAACAGACAATGAGATAAAGAACCTATGGAACACACACTTGAAGAAGCGCCTCAAAAACATGGGAATTGACCCCAAAACACACGAGCCAATGGCCTCACCCCATTACCCCATTGACAAGGCACACACGTCATCTGTTTCGACTCGTCACATGGCTCAGTGGGAGAGTGCTAGGCTTGAAGCTGAGGCCAGGCTCTCAAGTGAATCATCACTGCTCAACAACAATAATCCTTCTTCCTTTGGCAATGGCAAAAGTACTGATTCTGATTACTTCCTCCGCATATGGAACTCTGAGGTGGGAGAGGCGTTTCGCAATGCTCACAAATCAGATAACAAAGCTAGCTGCTGCCAGAGTCCCATTTCAGCAGGATCATCTTCCAACAAGTGTGACTCAGTTTCTGCTGTAACGGCAGAGTTGGCCTCAAACCAATTAGGACACCCAAACACTGCAAGCAATGTGAAAGGAGAATTGGAGTGTAGGAGCTCTAAGTCACCTGCTGAAGAAGGCGTGGTTCATGGTTCTGATTCATCAAGCTCTAATGACTTAGAAGACTCATCTGACACTGCTTTGCAGCTCTTGTTAGATTTTCCTATAAACAATGACATGAGCTTCTTAGAAGCAAGCCCTTTTTTTTGCACCATTTAGTGCATGCCCATGTATGATAATATTGTGTAATGTAGCTTTTTGTTTAGTATTTTGTCCTTCGTAGTATTTCCATCTAAGCCATTGAGGAATTGAGAGAATGAGATGACTTGGTATTTGGCTGAATATAGTAGTTATTCAGCATTGGTGACATTGAGGAATTTTGATTGTTAACTTAGTTTTATGAGGATTAGTGAATGTGGAATGCGCGTATTGACTTTAAAGTTAGGTTTGGATGTGCTTATCAGATTTAGGTTCTCAGTATTCTCTTTGATCACTACACTTTTGTTAGATAAATTTTCTTCCCGTTTAGTCTTGACACTATTTTGGGCTTACATACAAAACAAAAACAAAAAACAACGACTAAGAAAATTACGCGTACAATTAGCCTATAAGTTTATACATAGGGTAAGTTTGGTATACCTTAGAGAAGCATATTTTCATATAAATCCAAAGTCATGAAATTTTCACTCTCATTTTTTTAAGGGTTGTAGTGCTAGAAAATTTTTTTTCCGGATGCAATAGCAACAAAGAAAAGTGAAGAAAGAGAAACTCAATTGCTTGATAATTAGAGTCGTTCTGCTGTGAAAAACCATCATAGAATACTTCATGAATGCTGTACAAGAGGTATCTACAGAACTTAATGTTTTTTCTCCCCGGTGTATTTTTCTCACACGAGAGAAAATATATACTAAATTTGCTATTTCAATTAATTTTTGGCATCAAGTACAAAAAATGCTAATTTAAAAGCATCCCATGGTGGTCTTCTTTGGAGTGGCTCCAGTTGCACGGTATTTAGCGGCCATTTCCTCTATCTTCAGAGCATCTTCACCACGCTTGGCTTCAACCACTGCCCTCTTCTCCTCTGCTTCCTTGTGAATTAAGGCTACCTTGTTTTTTATTTTTTCAGCACATGCGGCTTTCTTTTTCTCAAATTGCTCCTGCATAGACAAGAGGGTGTTGAAAAGATGCATGTAGTACTAAAAATACTTGTATACTATTTTGCATCTACTTCATTCACTTTATTTGTGACAGCAAAATCTGTTCTCAAACTGCTTCATAGCACGTGCTTATAAATCTTTAGTTGCTTATTTCATTAATAAAAGCATTGTTCTTTTGTGAAGGAAGGATTCGGTTTAATAAAGTTGCTACACATTTGATTCTACCTTTGTGTACTTATAATTGTCTTTTAAGATAATTTTTTTTTTCCCCACAAGAATTAAGGATATTATTAAATAGGTTCAAATATAAAAAGGAAATATGACTTAATCTGATTAAATTATCCTTTCTTTGTCTTGAGTGAGTAAAAGATGAGGGCAAAGTTGAAAAAAAAAAAATTAATTAATATTTTCTTATTATTCTTAAACGATAGACAATTGGTGACCTCTTTTTTTTTTTTTCTAAAGTTTAAAAAAAAAATTGGATTAAAACTTAAAAGTTCCAAATGATCGGCAAGAATGAGACAAATAATGAAGAAAATAGCTCAAACATCTATGTTTTTAGGTGTCAAGTGTCAGTATATTGAATATCATGCATCTTATTCCTTGTCATGCAAGGAAACATAAAACCTTGCCTTTTCCTAACATTTCAAATCTTTTCTATTGTTGATAATAAGAAAGAATGCGCTTCTCTTAGTGTTGTGCCAAATGCACCATGTATATTTAACAAATAGCTGAAAAACAGGTTAAGTATTACCTCAAGTTTTTTCAGCTGAGCAAAAAGAGCTGCCTTCTTCTTGTCTTCCCAAGTAGCAACAGCAGCGAGATGCTTCTCGGCTCTGTTAACAAGATCAAATAATTTCTAAAGCTTAGTTTAAGACAAAAAGACAAAAAACTTTCAAAGGAAATTGGAAAAAGTATGTATTGGAGGAAATATAAAAACCATTAACAGTCTGATTAACAAATCTTTTTGTTTTAAGTCACTACAAGTTATTGCTCCTTTCCCATCACAATATAATTTTTATTTTAGATCATTTAATTTGTTCATGAACATATATCCAGCTCAACTGATATAAGTCTCGACTTTCTAAAGATCTGGATTAGGAGGTAATTTATAGGATATACTAATGAGAATTGCAAGGGAATATAATGCAATAACTTTGTCTCAGTTTTCAGCAGCAAATGTATAGTCACAAACTATGATATGCAGAATAAGGCACTTCCACTAGAAATGGCATAGCATCATCATGTCTTACAGATCAAAAAATCACAATATCTTAAAGAGACTTCACCTAATCATGAAGCATATAATGTTATGAACTAAAGTGGTTGTGAGGTTTACCAACAAAGTGCTCATTTGATATGTATACTCTATTTTCTAGTGAGAATTCTTTTTGCAGTTTAAGCCGGTTTAAACTTTTATGCCTTCAATTGCAAACTGGAAAAAAGACATGAAATAAAGTCTAACCTGTTGTCTAGTTTGGTCTTTTCACTGTCTTCCCATGCCTTCACATAAGACATCTTTTTCTCTTTTGCCACTTCTGCCAAAGCGACATCTGTAGACCACAGAAGCACAAAAGTCACTTGCTTAGCAAAATATATGCCATAAAGAAAATTCTTTTGCTAAACCAGCATCTCCGGGCAGGATTTTTATAAAGAGGCTACAATATAGTGTGAGTACAATCAAATTTTCATGTTACGAAGGAAGAGGGAGAGATGTTTCAGCTAGAAATCCATGTATATATTTGAAATGTGTCTAGCACATAGGTGATACAGAAATCTGACAGGATAGTCTTGATTCTACTCATTCAATTGGTTATGAAATGAAATAAGAGCTCCAAAAATTAAACGCATGTACAATCTGATCAAGATCGAATATTCAAATAGCCATAAAATATTAATAAGTTAAAAAGACAATGTAAACTGATGTAAGAACAGTCATCACTTACCCCTATCAAGGGATCCTCTTGAGATTAGCTTTTTTGCAGGAGCTGGTGTCTCTATAGTTAAAAAAAAAAGGGGTAAACAAATGATATGAGAGGAAACTACATCAAAAGGAGAAGTATGGATGCCACATTAAAACCAACTTAGTAAAACCATATATATATATATATATATATATATATATATATATATATATATATATATATATATATATATATATAAACATTGAAACTAACACCGGTCATACAAAGATGATCAACAGACATTGTTTTTTTTTGGGGGGGGGGGGGGATAAGAAGAAAATCCCTATTTCAAAGATGAATAAGTCAAAAAAAAAAAAAGGAAGAACATGAAAATGAGAAAAAGTAGACACAGTTTTAAGTGATATAATTGCCAATAGCCGGGGAAACAAGAATCCTTTCAAAATAGGATGAAATCCCATGATTTTTTTTTTCCTGGGAAAATAATCAGATGAAGCATACAAGCACCAAAAGCAAAGTGAAAACTCTTGATCATCATGAACACACGCAAAACTCACTCCCAGGCTCAGGCACAACAACAAGGGCTTTGGAATCGTCTGATGCTGTGGCTTCACCATCAGCTTTCTTGTGAGCCACGGCATCATTTGATGGCACTGCAGCAACAACTGGAGCCTCCGGCTTCACTTGCTGCTCTGCCATTGCCGTTGGGAACTTTGGATCAAACACTCAATTCACAGGAAAAAAGAAAGAGAGAGAGTAGGAGACATGGAAATAGAGACATTGTTGAATTTATATATCATCTACGTCCTAAAATAAAGGCTCCAAGAAACACGGTAGGCGGGAAGCCCCTTATAAAGTGATTGGCTCCAAGGTGATGAACCATTTGTACCTTGTATTCTGTGAGAGTGCAATGCTCTCGGCCATGCAAGATTTTCTATCGTTGATTTTGGATATGATTCGAAATCTATTATAGTATTGCGTAAAGCAGTTGGCCGTTGGAAAATTAAATTGGAACTTTTTGTTTACAATATTGAGAGCTTGAAATTAAGTCTCTATTATGAAGAAAAGTTTGCTAAATATCATCCACTGTTTCAAATTGAAAAAATAATTTTAGAACATCATACGTTTAGACTTTAGACATTATATGTGATACTGCATATTAATGTGAATTTGAGTGAGTATTGAAGTAATCTATTGAACTAAATAAAATATATTGTATAGAGAGCTGTTATTTTGACATAAGATTCCAGGCATATCACAAACATCTATGAGGAATGAATTATGTTATTTATATAGAGACACCTATAAACACCTTTTATTTTTAGAGTTGAAAAAATGTGATGTGACAATAAAAATATTATGAAGACCCACCTTTTTGTGTGTAGATATCTATGGGTGTCTCTAAAATTATATATAATAAATTCCATTCTTTGTTTCTAGATGTCTATGTATGTGGCATTTTTGATATGTCAAAATAATAGGACTCTTAAAAAGATATGATCTTTAGTTTCTCCCGAATCAAATGACCAACTTGACATCCTCACCAATTGAAATTTCCAGTCAGTCAAGGCTTACATATGGGTTCTCTATTTGTTCTAGCACATAGAGAATTCTAGATTACTTATTAGATAAACAACACACATCTCAATCACTTACAGCTAAAAGTTACTCAAAATCCTAAAAGACACCATTCTAGAGATTATTAAGAACACAAAGACTTGTTAGAATTATGAAATAACTAAAAGGCTTCTCTAGAAAAATTGCAAATTACTATTTCTGGCAAATTCTTTGTATTGTTATGCCTTTTGAAGTGAACATGACTTGAGTTCAAGTCATAGGTTCTTCCCATTGATGAATAATATGTGAATATCTCTATAAACATTCAATGAATTAGTTGCATATCTTGATCATAGACTAGGGCAAACCTTCCTCTCAACCTAAATTTTACCTCCACCTAAAATAATGATTGCTAATGAAGTACTCATGCACAACGTACCAGTATCCCAAACATAAAAGAAATCAAAGTTAACCATTTTAAATAAGGTAATACAACTTCATTGCCAAAGTGGAGTACTATATAGTTTCTTATTTGAACTTTGAGGATTGTAAGTTAGTAACCAGGCACCAGCTGTATTAGTCAACTTAACATTATGAATGTGGGAGCCATTTAGTGCTATTCAAGAATGGGTAATGCTGCAGTGGAATTAATTAGGACAGTGGTTTTAGATTCTATTTCTTTGTAAACATTATAAATTTGTAACATCCTTTTAATTTAGCTATTATTAATTCACTATTGAAAAAAGGAACATTATCAAGGGTGCCTCCTCTTAATTTGGTTATTCTACGTTTAAAGAGGTATACCTTATAGTATTGAATATTTCATATTAGTGATGCGAGTTTCAAATTTACCGTGACCCAGTTGAGATTTATGAGAAGAAAATAGACTACCGTCATTGTGTAGCCTCTGGTTGACAAGGGAAGGGAAAAAAAAAAAAAAGAATAAATAAATATTTATGAATGCAAATTCCTCTTAATTTATCAAATTATAAAAAGATGATACCTTTTTATGTATAAAAAGGATATTAAGTTGGGGCCATTTAATTATGAAATTCTGGAACTCCTACTACATTTGACAAACTAAGCCGCTAGAATAGCAAATGAAGAAAACAGTTGGAATTAGTTATTTTTGTTTGGATTCTAATTATTCCCAACGGTTGAAATTGTCAGAGAGCAACCTGTTTTCACTCCAAAAGATAAGTTTGTATCCGCAAATTACAGCATCAATTTTCCATCTTTTCCTCAATATTCTGAGGTCTTCAATCACTTGTCAATCATTTACCATTGCAATAAAATTTGTTATAATCTGATATAAATTACTTTGCTTAGACATACCAAAGACTTTGTTCAAACCCCATTTTTCTTGAGGTTCAAGGTAATGATTGCTGTTCCCTCTCATTGAACTTCTCTTTAATCCTCAGATCCTGGATTAAAGAAAAAATATAAATAAATAAACAAACACAACAAAGAAAGTTCCTGAGCCTTGTTTTAAGTTGTTCTTGGGGAAGGAAAAATACAAAATGTCATTCACAGGAACTCTGGATAAATGCAAGGCTTGTGATAAGACTGTTTATGTGGTTGACTTGTTAACTCTTGAAGGTATACCTTACCATAAGAACTGCTTCAGATGCAGTCACTGCAAGGGATATCTTACGGTATGGTTGTTCAAGACCCTTTGTTGTTGTTATTGCTTTAAATATGTTCCTTTCATATGCTTCTTTCAATTGTAGTCTAATTCTTGAAGTCATATGGATAAATCTGGCATTCAACAGTTTATCTTTTCTGGCCTAATGACTAATGAGCCCTTGTAGAACATGATATCTCTCTTCCCCAAGTCCCCCAGAAGCAAATACCTCAAATGTAATGGCATCAGAATCATACATAATAAAAGCATGCAATTAAGTATATGCTTAGGCATCTAGCACATTATTGAATTCCATAAGCATCTCGGATTCCTAGTGCCAGAATTTATAACTTGTGATGAAATTATTAGGCCAAGCTAGTTGCTTGATTTGATTTTATTCATCTAAAGAAAAAAATTAATGTAGTTTGAACTTGTGCCTAAATTGGTTGCCAATGACACGATTTTATGTTGGTCAGATGAGCACCTACTCTTCAATGGATGGCGTCCTCTATTGCAAGCCACACTTTGAACAGCTTTTCAAGGAATCTGGCAATTTCAGCAAGAACTTTCATACAGGTATGACGAAGACCATCTTCTGGTTCAGTTCTTTGCCTTCTATTTTTGTTCAATCACAGTCTCAATTGATATGCACCTTTCACTTTCTGTTGATTTTGGCTAACAAGCTATGTTGTTTTCATGATCATAAATGCGGCAGCAAAGTCTTCTGATAAACAAAATGACCTGGTATGTTCACTATCCAACCTAAGCATATGCATTGCCATTTTGAGTTGTCCTTAAAACTTGAGGGGTATTGTGCTTGGGATATCCAACTGCACTCTATGTACTTTTATTATCATTACTATGAACCGTTCTTGTAATAAGCTTAAAGTATAATGAAACAATATATTATTATTCATTCAAATATTTTTGTGTAGTCCTTCTAACCTTCCAGTTAAAATGAACTTAATTTACAGAATAGGACCCCAAGCAGACTCTCATCCATGTTCAGTGGAACTCTAGACAAATGCTCGATTTGTGGAAAAACAGTCTATCCACTGGAAAAGGTTTGTAATTTCAGCAAGCCATTGTAAGATTGACACATAAAAATTACCTAAAGAGAATATGACTGATGTCCCATTTGGTTTTTGTTTTTATTTCCTGTGTTTCCTATTTTTAGGATTTTGTAAGGGAGATAATAAAAATAATAAAATCTTGTTTCCTATTTTTATTTCCTGTTTCCGCTATTTCCTTCACAAAATCCTGAAAATAGGAAATATAAGAAATGAAAACAGAAACAAAACAGACCCTTTTTCATTACTAGTTTAAACACGTTTTCACATTTTGTGATTGTGAATTGATATCATATAACTTGGCTTAGAAATTTGAGTGAACAGAACTAACTAACACTTTTTTTCACTGTGTTGGATAGATGACACTGGAAGGGGAATGCTACCACAAGAACTGCTTTAGGTGTGCTCATGCAGGTTGTCATCTCACACATTCCTCTTATGCTGCTCTGGATGGTGTCCTCTACTGCAGGCACCATTTTCAACAGCTTTTCATGGAGAAAGGGAACTACAACCATGTACTCAAGGCTGCTCAACATAAGAAGAATGCTACTCCACCTTCTGAACCAGCTGATCCAGCTGATGAAGAGCCACCGAAGACAGAAGAATCTGAGGAACAGATAGAAGAAGCTCAAGCAGAAGCTCAGAAGAAAACACTTGAATGAAACAATGGGAAACATCACCACTTTCTTTCAGAGCTTCCAAAGGTCTTCTTGTGGAGTGTTGGCACTTGGCACACACTCTTGTTAAATTTCACTGTCTAATACTTGATCACAAATTAGTTTTAATGTAAGCTAATTTGAGAGGTTTTTTATCTTATGTATTCATACAAAAAGAAATGTTCAACACAATATATTCTTTCATTCCTTTTTGCTGGAGGTTTTGCTCCTGCAATTTATGTCATTACTATGTAATAACTTTATAGTAAGGCAGGTAATTCAATGTTGTCCACAATTTTCCCTACCTATTTGTTCTTCAACACATTCAGTTGGTCATAGAGAAAACACACAAGTACTATTAGGAAATGATACTATATTATGACAGTGACATTTACAAGGAATGTGCTCAGGATATATGCTTGCAAGGACTCAGGAAACTTCCATACCTTTTTCTTTTCCTTTTTTGTTTTTTTTTTTTTTTTTTGTGTGTCTATACTACCGGTATATAGATTATACTGGACCCCAATTAATCAAACTTAAGCTGGATCAACCTAATATATGGGTAAAGCTCTCTTAATACTAGTTTTCCTATTCATAAAACTCGAGCCTAAATCCTTACTTTAGAAAAATAAATGCCAAGCCATTTGAATCAATCAAATATCGGTGGAAACTTCCATACTTTGCTGGAAGGAAAATAGATTTAATCCTTCAGATGCTTAGAGGAAGCATTGAATGACAGGTTTTTCAATCTCTGAAATAGTATTGGAAATTAAGGAGCAGGTATTCAGCTTGCCAATGTCTCCACACAAGAAAGGAAAGGAGTTTTACCTCCGGAACAAAACATTACAGTGCAACCGAAAAAGTGGTCGCAGTGGGAGTGACTAGTACAAACTTTACTTATAACGTTGCTTCAAATATGAAAGTTGTCACTTTGAAGAGGGTTTTAACTAACCAGCCAAAATTGCATGAACAATTCATAAGACCAAAAATAAATACTACAATGCAATGGGGATCACCTGACCCAACCTCAATTTTCCTGTAAAAGTTTAACACTCTAGGCTACTGATGTGAGGCACTTTATTTTTAGGATTGATGGTATTAGAAGGCTTAAAAAGGGGGATTAAATAAAGTCCTCAACTAATAAAAATTTTCCGTACATATTTAACACACAAATCAAAATGTTCTGAACACTAGATGCCTAGTAGCTAGTTAGTATATATCCAGTAAACATTTACTAGATATTGCTTCAAAACACGCTTAGGACAATATGTGAAAATGAATGATAATATATTGGATCAATAAAGTTCAATTAAAGATTCTTAGAATGATGAACACGTAGATATATAAGAGATAGAGTTAAATCTTTTTTCTACATAAGCATTTACTAGATATTGCTTCAAAACATGCTTAGAACAATATTCATGCTTTGTGCAGTGAATGCCTAGTAACAACTTATTAGATATCTACCAACACAGAGTTAGACAAATGGACTTAACCAATTCATGCTTTCACATAATAATTTCAGACTATTAAATATACAATATGACCCAGTAAGATGCTAATTAAGTTGGTGCAGAACCAGATTTATAGTAAGATATAAAATGCAAATTTTAAATATAAAGAGTGAAGGGTAGAGAGAAGTTTACAAACACAATTTATTCTAATTTGATCTTCAAAATCTGAAGTCTATATCTAGTCCCCATCACTTGTGGAATTTTTTTCACTATGTTGAGTGGTCTTTATTATAATAGCCTCTCCAAGCTTTTACACCGAGTAGCTTTTCCTTACTAGCCTCTCCAAACTAAACTCAAGTAGTTTTCCGCATTAGTCTCTTCAAACTAGAGCCTGAGTAGTGTTTCCTCACTAGCCTCTCCAACCTAGACTCAACCTCTTCTCACTAAGACTACAAGTGTTTTGGATATGAGTGATATAGTGATTTTCTCACGTAGAGAAACTCTTTACCACTCAACTATTTAAGCTCAACTCTCTTAAGCACACAACTTACAAGACTTACAAAACTTGGACACATAGCCCATTAGAACAAGGAAGAGTAGAACACAACTCTTAGAATAATAGAAACAGAGCATAAAGCTTCGTGGAGTTCACAAAGAACTTCTTGTGTCACAAAGACAATGTCACATAGCGAAGTTTTCATGTTGGTAGGCCCTTGTATACATAGATGTGTTTAGTCTTGATCCGTTTCTTGGTCTCCACTCAACAATATGACCGTTGATGTAGCTTCTAGTTAGTTCAAATGTCAAGTCTCTTTCTCTTTCTTTTCTAACTTCACCAATTTTAACATTGCCTTCCTTTCTAATTAACATTTGTCATGTCTTTTATGGAAGTACATTTTGTATTGTGCTCATGACTTTAATTTTCTCTCATAATGCACATGTTTTTTGTCTTTTTGCACTTTTGCTTTTCCCTTTCTTTTGGGTTTTCCTTTTGCTTTACTTTGTTGCTGTTGTGTACTGATTATACGTTAAAATCTCATCACAGAATAATCAACTAATTGTTCTTCATGCTTTTTATTCTTTTGTCCAAATAATCGCTTTATCTGCTTCTATTGCAGTAGATTTTTTAGTTATAGTTTTGCTATTTTGCTGCTAGGTTTTTCTAGTTCTTGCACACATAAAAATAAACCTTTGCAAGATCAAGTATAAGTGCACACATCAAAGTCATCATATATTATATTTGTTATCATCTTTATCACAAATCTTATCCCAAAATAATAATATAATCACACAGTTTTATTATGTTTATTTTATCACAATTACAAAACTTATCCCAATATAATCATAAAGTTTTATTATGTTTGTTATCATCACAATCACAAAGCTAACAAGGGTAAATTATATCAACCTCCCTTAAGATTAGTTGATATTACACACGATAATCTTCAAATTATCATATCTATATTGATATCTCTTACATGAGTATTCAATATAATATTTATAGGGGTGCTCATTGTCACATTTCACAAAATATAATGGTATTATATATAATATCACCTAAATCTCAAAGGATTAATGTATATATCTACAAATTAAGGAGTGTTATACATAATATTACCTAATTTCATGAGAGGTTATTGTAATTTTCTCTTATTTTTAACGACTAGCATGATAAAATATATACCATAATTGAATCGCATGTAAATTCATTTAACAAATATAAAGATTCTTATTTTCATGAAATGAGAGTATGAATAGAACTCAGTCCAGTTCATACACTAAAAATGAGATAAGGTATAAATTTGTCACACAATAATAGTTGATTAATTAAATCTATAGACATTTTACATTTTAAATTAATATTTAGTAGCTCAGGAATATACAATTCATAAGCTATAATAGAAAAACCTTGCACAACAAAATACCAAGATTAAATAAATTGTATAGAAGTGATTCTACACAAAATATAAATTACAAGATGAAATTGTTTCATCCTTCATTTCACTCAAAATTAGAGAAAAAATGGAGCCTTAAATTTGTTGGAAAGTACTATATAACTAGAATTTTTGCCAAAATTTATTGGCCATAATAATATATCATACTTGTTTCTTGTCTATGAATAAGTGAGTTTTGTCATTTTATTCTATTTAACAATTATTTTTATTTTTTAACAAAAATTGTGACAATTTTTTCGACTATAGTATTGTTCATATGTAAATTTTTTTTCTTAATAATTGCTGGCACAATTTTGAGCAAAAGGTGATAATTAGTTGTAGTCCTCTCCCAAATTAGAATATCTAATTTTGTTCATTAGAATTAAAGAAAATGCTATTCACCATAAAAAAAAAAAATTGGTTGTGATGCTAAAAATTTTATGACATGGCTAACTGACAAGGTTTAACTAATTAATTTCATGCTTGCATGATTTAGCCTCATGTTTGAAAAAGTGTATAGATAATTTAAGAAATCAAATAAAAAGAAATAGCTTAATTAATATTAAAAAAGACAATAGATAGTTGAGAGAGTTTTTCACCTTTATTTTTACCATTTAGGCTCTCAACTCAAAATTATAAAACACCAAGCTTTACAATAAAATTAATAATTATAATTAATTAACTTCAAACATTTTTTATCTCCAAAAAATAACCTTAAATATTCACAATATTAATTTCTAATCATAATATAATATTAAGATAAAGATTTAAAAACACATAATACAAGCAAATATGCTACATCACACTAAAATAAAATAAAATATTTTGCTATGAAGTTTATCTTAAGTGACACCTGTTTAACTACAAGATGGGGTCGATGTGGTTTGGATTAAAAAATAATTTTTTAAAGCAAAAATGTCATTTTTTTTAATTTTTATAATAACTATTTTTATTTTATTTTGTTTTTATTTTCTCCAAAGAGTTTATAGGTTATTAGCGTACTCTCTCTCTCTCTCTCTCTCTCTCCCCTTTCCCTTGCTTTCCTTGTTGTTCTCCCGCCGCATTCCTTTGGTTCGCTCCATCCAACGTTGTAAACCAGTTCAGTTCAGTATTTTGCCCCTCGAAGGAACCTCTCCGTCGGTCACAACCACCAATGGACAACGGCGTCGACCACAAGCACCATCATCCCACACAACAACAACAACAACAACAACAAGGAAAAGTACAACAACAACAACAACAACCACAACAACAACAAAAGGAACAAGTGTTAGTAGTAGAAGAAGAAGAAGAGCTTGAGGATGAGGTATCGTGTTCTTCGGAGTCGGAGATTGGGGATGCGCTGGACTGGTTGGATTCCAAGGACGACGACGAAGTGGTGGACGCTTCATTCTCCCTCAATTCCAGGCGCCCCAACGCCCACGGCGGCCACCACACCAACCACCATTCCTCCACCCTCCAGCCTCTCTCCAACCGCAACCAGAAGTTCTCCCACCACATTCGTGCTTCCCCATTAGAGGTACGCCCCTTCCATACTCCTAAATCCTAATCCTAGCCCCACTTTTTTTTTTTTCTTTCTTTCTTCTTTCTATTTGATTGCTTGGTTTACGCTTCAAATTAGTCCATGAAATTGTAAAGCGTCTACAGCACAGCAGAGACTAATTTGAATACAATGTCACGGACTAATTTGTTTACTGGAAATACAATTTTTAGGGACTAGTTTTACTGACATAAAATAACGAGAGTTAAAATGATACCATTTTGATGGAATTTATAATTTCAAGGAACAAATTGAGAGCTTATATAGTTGTATAATAAACCATATGGGTCGGCTCAGTGGGTTGTGGGTTTTTGGGGTATGATTAAATTTCTTTTTCACTGGAAACATTAACGAGGCAGCTTTTTAAAAAAAAATAATAATTTATTTATCAGTTAAAGGTAGAATTTTTATGTGTTTTCTTTTATGCCTGATTATATACCTTACTAATTTCAATATTGTTTCATTCTTATTTTTTAAAAAAAAAAAATTGGTATAATTTGAGTGCCTTTAGCTGAACTTGATTTCCCCATTTTTGTGCTTTGAACATTTTGCCTCATTCTTACCTTTTTTGTATGTGTGATGGCCTTGATTATCCGCTGGAAACATTAATGGGCTCAAGTTTTTCTTTTTTGATATGGATTAAAGATAGAATTTTTCTTTGGTTTTGATATGTCTGACTTGTGACTTCTATTTCATCAACTCTCGAGTGTTCCTTGGTATGGATTAGTTTGGTTTTTCTGCTGCGGGGTCATTTGTGTGTTTATGGGTTCTGTGGGATCTTTTTATCTGTTTATTTTTAAGCTAGACACTTGGTGGTGCAGGAGTGGGAAGGAAGGATGAATGTTGGCATGTCTAACTCTGTGAGCACAGCAATTCGTGAAAGTGTTCGAGAGATGGCCATTGGTAAAACTAAAAGTACCGATAAAGCAGACCGTGCCACTGTTGAGCAGGTGATGCTTCACTAATTCCCTCTTAAACTTTGTTTTCTTCTTTTCATTATAAATTTCTGAGGCTTGTTTATTTGTCAGTTATAATTATGCTGCAACTCACTCTAATTTCCCCAGGCAATTGATCCTAGAACGCGCATGGTTTTATTCAAGATGCTTAATCGAGGTGTTTTTCATGATATCAATGGATGCATTTCAACTGGAAAGGAAGTATGTGATGCACCAGAAGCTTTTATTTACGTGTTTTCCCTTTCTGAATATCATGGTTTAGGTTCTATGATGACGACGTGGTTGTGATAATTGGTTATATGTGGTATCAAGCCTGTTTATTACTTTTTCTTTTGTTCTAAAGGCAAATGTTTATCATGCAACCAAATCTGATGGTCAAGAACTTGCAATTAAAGTATACAAAACATCTGTTCTGGTATTTAAGTAAGTATGACAAGTGTTTCATGATTCAAAGATCCACTTTTGTTTCATTATATGAGCTGAACTTTATTATCTGAATGATATCAGGGATAGAGATAGATACGTGCAAGGAGACTACCGTTTTAGACATGGATACTGCAGGCATAATCCTAGGAAAATGGTAAAAACATGGGCAGAGAAAGAAATGAGGAATCTTATGAGGTTTGCTATTTTTTTTTTTTTTTTTTTTTTTTGCTCTTTTCGCTTTTTTGTTGGTTATGAGCTTCACTAAAACATGCTAAGAAAATGCATGTAAAGTTGAAGTATAATATGCTAAATTAGACTGTCAAAATAATAGGAAAAGGAGAAAGAAGGTAAATATGTCAATCAACTAAATGCCCTGTACTTTTGGGGTTTTTGTTTTTAAGTGCCTATAGGCTATGAATGAATCTCCTACAAATATTTCATCTGGGTTACGTGGAGGTTACTTAAACCAGGGACTTGTTTTATCATCCTTCCTTAGATTTGAAAGATCTTTTATGGATTCAAATTAATGTACATCTGATAGGAAACAAACTCAAATAAACCTATTAAGTGTTAGTCTATCTATGCTAGAGGGACAATGCTTTGTGCTTCAATTTTTCTGAGCTCTTACTTTATCCTGTTCTGTTTTATTTTTTTCCCCCATGTTAAACGCACTCCTTTCTGTATATGGGTTTGCTCCTCTGCTGTTTCCAATAAATATGTATTAGAAAGAGTTTGATTCCATGCTTACCTGAATTGTTTCCTTCTTTTACCTGTTACCTATATTGGATTGCAGGCTAAAGGCAGCAGGACTCAGGTGCCCTACACCTTATCTTCTGAGGCTACATGTTTTGGTTATGGAATTTATAGGTATTGCTTTTGTTCTCCATTTTGAGAATACAATCAGACTGTGATCAATGTGATTGATTGTGCATATGTGATCCAGTGCTTTCAATCGTCTATTGTTGATTATATGGTGTAGCAATGTATAAGGGTCTACCATTGAGCCAAAAAATAAAAACAAAGAAAAGTAATGCATAGTTTACTCACTCTTTTCATATATATTGAAGATGGAACTGCTTGTTGTTACCCCCAATATTGATCAAATTCATTATCAGTCATAGGACTTGCTGTAGCATATATCATTTCATTGTGGTAATGCTGATTGGAGTTTAGACAGAAGAAACACAAGTACTATTTTAGTTGAGATTCTCTGGTTATTTTGTTTTTCACAGGAAAGGCTGGTTGGGCTGCCCCTCGTCTTAAAGATGCAAATTTATCTTTAGACAAGTTACGTGAAGGCTATGTTGAGGTGTGTCAAATTACTACAATAGTCCAGTGATGCTTACATGGTTATAAGTTACAACTTGGCCTTTTAGGTTTTAGCTGATTTCTTAATTATTAAGGATTATGCTGTAGGGGTGCTTTAATATAAGATCTCTAATCCCTAACCAGCTCCCCAGAAGCCTATTATCTAGCATGATTACCAAAGCCTCACTTGTATGTCAAATTTTATTGAGTATAAATGTCTCTTTGAAGTTTCATTTAGGGATTCTTGATGGAAATACTTCTGTCACTCATTTTTTTTAGTTTTCTAAGGGGGTTAAGCTGTATTCTGAGCTACTAAGTTTGTAATTTGAAATTATATGATGATTTGTATTTCAGATGATTATCGCAATGCGAACATTGTATCAAAAGTGTAAATTGGTTCATGGCGACCTCAGCGAATATAATATACTTTACTTTGAGGTGAACTCCCCTTTGCCTGTTAATATTTCGTTGATTAAATGTCTCTTTGTCAATAGGTAATTCATTTGTTCTCTATTTGTCAGGGTCATTTGTATATTATTGATGTTTCTCAAGCTGTTGATCCTGACCATCCTCATGCCCTTGATTTCCTGCGTGAAGATTGTATTCATATATCTGTAAGCACTTCTTCATAGATTTCTCTTCGTCTTCCTTATCTGTTGCGGGGCAGTGGGGCTAATGGGGCAAAGGTGTGATTAAGTAGTTGTTGGTTTGCAGGAATTCTTTAAAAAGCATGGTGTAGCTGTCATGACAATAAGAGAGCTGTTTGATTTTATTGTTGATGCATCTATTGCTGATGATGCTGTGGACAGTTATTTGGAAGAGGTATTTGTCCTTTTGTTTTATTATCTGTTTGCATTTTCTGAACAACGTTAAAGAGATATTTATCCTTTTCAAAAATTTGTAGATGCAACAAAAAATTTTGGCAAGAGGAGATGTATCTGTAGAGGATGAGATTGCAGACTCTGTATTTGTGCAGGTAACCTGCTTTACTATGTCAACTTCTTACTGGACTCTTTTTTCAATTACTATGTTTAAATCAATCTATAGCTAAGCTAGAAACTCTAGTTTTGGGTGAATTTTCATCCATATCCCATAGGCTATGTTTGGTTGGAAAATAATGGGAGAGGAAATTTTAGGTGAACTCTTCTCCTTGTTGGAGATTTTTGAGGGTGGGGAGAAATTGAGATTCTCACGCAACTCAACTTTCCAAATACTTCAAGACTTGTTTTAAAGTTCCCCAATTTGAGGGATTTTGGTGGAGAAACCAAGTTACTTCTTTACCCTAAAAACTGGTTCTAAATTTTATCTAAGTGTTACTGTTGAAATATGATATTACTATACCAGTTTTTTTTTATATCTGTATATTACTATAACAGTTTATTTCTTTTTTCTTTCTGATCTATAGATATGGGCTTGATTTACTTGTTACCATTTTTGTTTTTCTTTTTTTTTTGGTTGGAAGAACTGAAATGGCGATCGGATTTGGTCTTTGAAAGCACTGTATTTTTAATCTGTTCAGCATATTGATTTATTTGCCCTTTCTTACATGTTTAATTTCTTGAATTCTTGTTACAGACTTACATTCCAAAGACACTAGATGATGTTAAGAATGCTGAGGAGGATGTGCAACGGATAACCAGTGGGAAGGACACTGGAGATTTATACTATCAGACCATCACTGGACTTAAACACGCTCTGTCAATAACACAACCTTCGTCGCAAAATGATCAGCAGCATCAGAAATCAAATCCTACAGAAGGTTCACCTATAATATCTGATGATAAATCTAGCCTTCTAGGGGGTGATGCTGAGCCTCACTCCGATGAGGATGAAGATGACGAAAGTGGTTCTGAAGAGGATTCATCTTCTGAAAGTGATACAGAGACTCCTGCAGATAGGAAAGCTGCTAGAAAAGAGAACAAGAAGAAGGTGAAGGAAGAGAAGAGAGAAGCGCGGAAAAATAAGATCCCTAAGGCTGTGAAGAAAAGAAAGAAGAAGTTGGCCAAAGCCCGGAAGACCCGGTAGGCAGTAGATTGTGGCTATGAATTATTGAATATCAAGTTGCCCTCGTAGTTTGGATTTAGGTAGAACTTAATAGTAATACACCTGATATGAAAATGAGCAATTTTGTTCAGTCATACACAATCTGTAAGGAGAGGTTAGAAAGCAATATGACAGCATAGTTTGCGGCTTATGGTTTTCTAAGTTTGTCACACAGTTTTTATAACATGTAACTACGATTACCTGCTTTTGTCTACACTCTTACTGTTTCCATTAATTTAAAAGCAAGTGTGTGTTTCAATTAATTTTAAGGTAAGCATGCTCTTCGTCGATTTATTCTTGTAAATCTTTCAATTTTGTTTTCTTGTTTTTCTGCTGTGGCAATGTTAATTTTATAGTCTCTTAACTTTCTACTCGTGCAAATGTAAAATGGTTATGAAATCATTATTTGATGCAAGTGTACTTGTGCCATATGATCAAATAATGCCCACTTGATGATGCACCTACGATGTCCTCATCTCTAATAGTGTGTTTGACAGTACTTAGGTGTGTTTATCAAATTGGATTGTTCTACCTGAATATTCAAACCAAATCAATGAAATTGATTTGAATTGGTTGGGGTAATGGGTTTATTTAAAGTTAAAATTGAATTACCAATTATTATTAGTTTAGTTCTCAAAATTATGATTTTTCAACTTGAAACTCGTTTATTCCACTCCATTACCAAATCAACTATGTTTTTTAAATTTATTCCTAAGGTGTCAAAATTTTGAGCTTAAACTTTACTTATTAAGTTAATTTTTTATCTTCTTTGTTTCATTTGTTTAAAACATTAACCTACTATTATTGTTTGCCAGAAGGAATAAAATAGAAATTTTTATTTTTTACTTTATTTCGATGATTAGAACTAAACCAACCTAATATTGGTTGGATTAGTTTGGTTCAAATTTGATGAAAAAATTTTTAAAATCAAATTAAACTAACCAAATTAAATTTAATTAGTTCATATTTTTTTTCCCCTTAAATTTCAATCAAACTGACTTATGTACTTCCCTAAAAGTTATTTAAAAAGAGATAACAGAGTGGCGAATGATTAACACCCTGTCTATTCTTGCAACTCAAACTTCCATTCTGCCACTAAATTGGGAAATGAAAAACAGAATGGTATGCATTTTCCTTCTTGTTCTGCATCAAATTCATTAGACAAGACTCTATAGTAAACTTATTTGTAAATTAAAAATATAAGCATGTCTATACTTTAGATCAATAAAATAAATTGTAATCATAATAAATTTTTCTTAAGACTCAGTAAACAACCTAATAAGTTAATAATATTCCCATCCTTTTTTCCTTTTTGATGGAGATACTGATTGTATTAAACTGAAAAAAAAAAATCAATATTTAGGAAAGGAACCACAAAGTTTGGGGGCCCTCCTCCCATACATCAATATCATGAAATAAAGCATAATTAGCCATAGGACCAGCTACTTGATTACAAATTTGAGGTGTGCACCCACAATGAAAACTAATAAGCCATGAGACATAGGTGAAAATGTCCTGCACAATAGAGCCATAAGTGAATAATATTCTATCCCATTTTACTCATTGCCTTTCAATTCTATTTCATTGCGAGTCTGATAGAATTATATTCGAGCCTAGTTCTCAAACTCTACAAGTGTTAGGTTTCTTTCAAGAAAAACCTACAAAACTCCACACTTCTTGAAGAATATTTTAAGAGACTTTTATTTCACAATATCATAATAGATATACATCTAAACCTTCATTAGCTTTTTATAGATTCATGGTTTATATATCAATATTCTTATCTTATTTTTATCCTAAGTAACCACTCACCTTATTTATATGCACTTAATAATTTTTTTTTGTTACCAATATAATCAAGTCAAGTAACATAATCTATTATTTAATTTGGGTTGTAATATTACTCCCCCCATGGAAAAGGATCTTGTCCTCAAGGGCTTGCTCTATGTATAGGTTCATCAACAATTTCCGACTAGGGTCCCATTGTTGAATTGGGCTGACAAGGAATTGTTCCGAGTCCCTTAGCATTAGAGAAAATCTTGTTACAATCTTCCAATTAAGTTGGGCTTGTCTCGTGAACCTTAAAGAATAGCCTCTGATATCAAGACTCTAATTCTTCCCTCCATTGGTTTGGGCTTGGTCTCGGCCCAATACTCTAGGAAATAAACACTATAGATTTGCCCTAAGCTCATCCTTCTTCCTGTTCATGCTGCAACTATCGCAAGGTTGTGTAACGGTGGCCATCACCACCTGCAGAGGCACTCCATCAACCTCCACACGAGGAACCCCACCAGTGGTTTGTTCATGTCAGTTGCTACTATTCTCGAGTGTCCCTTTCTCTTTCCTCTCCTTACTTTTATTGTTGCCACCTAGCACCTTTTAGCCATCCCCTTTGTCTTCTCCATCCTGGATCAATGCCTTGCCTGTTGCCGCGTCTTGTGGTTTTGATGGTTCCCCTAATTCCCTTCTCAAGTTCATAGATGAACTTGAAAATTAGGGTTTCTTGAATTTTTGCACCAAGAATCTTGTTTTGTTTTTTCTAGCATCTTGAGTATCTTGGCTAATCCAGATTGAACGCATCCTTAGAAGGCTAGATGCTCCTCCCTCATTCACGAATGGGGTCCTCTATTCTGTCTAGGCGTGCTTCCTCTTCGAGAATAACTGGCTCTTCCAATTTTGCCGTGGAAGACTCAAGAACAAACTGAATTCCTTTCGCCATGGAAGACTCACAACGAAGGCACCAATGTTAGAACTATATTCGAGCTTAGTTCTGAAGCTCCACAAGTGTTATGTTTCTTTTGAGAAAAACCTACAAAACTCCATACTTCTTGAATAATACCTCAAGACTTTTATTTTACAATATCACAATGGATATACATCTAAGTCTTCATTAGCCTTTTACAAGTTCATGGTTTAGATATCAATATTCTTATCCTAAGAAACCACTCACCCTACTTACATGCACTTAATAAAAATTTGCTTTTTGTTACAAATATAATAAAGTCAACTAACATAATCTGTTGTTTAATTTGGGTTGTAGGAGAGTCACTCTCTTACATCTTTTGTAAAACTAAACTTATAGATTCAAATTAGGTACTTTAGACATATGCCATAATTAAGTGAGAAGATCCTCACAATTGAAAAATGCACATGATTTTATCATATGCACATTTTCACTAAGTTATGTTGTTTGAATATAGTGATTTAGACACTTCAATTGATATGAGTGACCCTAGTTTAAATAAATGTAGATTTCAATATGTTAATAGCCTCTAGATTCCACTATTTTAAAGCCCAATATGTTAACAAGAATTGACTTTGTAGCAGATAAATTAGCTGTGGAGGCTAAACGTAGTGATGATCAGATGTGGGTTAAATAGCTTCTATCTGTAGTAAGAATGTACTCTCTTTTGATGCTAGATCTTGAATAAATTCATATTTCATATAAAAAAATGTAGATTCCAATTCACATTTTGTCCACAATAACAAATATGTAGTGATCAAAATTCCTATAAATATAAATGTCAATTATGTAAAATATTGGCTTCAATAATAATATATATCTATTATTAGTTAATGTCATATTTAATTAATAGTTATATAATTGAAATCTACACATATTTATAGACCAAAGATTCAAAGAATATACATCAATTTGAGTGTCAATTATGTTATATACAAACAACATTTTTCTTTTCACCTTTTCTTTTTTTTTGGGCTAAGCAGGAGGAGCCAAGGCCCCTCACTAGCAACAACTCTAACCAAAGATACACCAGGTAAATTATCAAGTAGCACCATTTCACAACTCGGAGGTGGATTTTCCTTTTCACTATTGACTAGGTTAGTTCTTAACTTTTAACTATTTTAACATGAACAAAAGCTATATGCATGAGCAGGATCAAATCAATTGGAAGAGAAATTTTTAGATATTCTTTAAGTAAGAGAAATTTTACTTTAATCTATTTTTTATTTATCATATTAATAAAATATCAGTGATTAAGGAGACAAAATATCCTACATTCACTAGTGTGGCAAACTATTTGTTAATAAGAGCAAAGAAACATGTTCCAACAATGGCTATGGATTAGGCTCGATTGACATCTCATACTCTGGTGGCGTAATGAGTAAGTAAACCCCAGTGGAAATTTTGGGGACTAAACTCAAGCTCTCTTCCTCAGAAACACCTTTGACTTTGCATGATGCTTCCTTAAAATATAGCTACCAGCCTGTAGCCATTGGCAACCCATTGTTCCTCATGAGTCATGAGACCAACCAAACCCATCATCACCCGCACCTTCACCACCGCCACCGCCCCCTTATTCCCATCGAATCACTTCCACATCAAAGCCCTCCACGCCCACCTCATTCGAACCCACAAACCCACCTTGTCCCAATGGAACATCGTAATCCGCGCTTGGTCCCTCACCCACCACCAACCCCAACATGCCATCACCACATACAACCTCATGTATCGCAATGGCCTCTTCGGAAACCACCTCACGTACCCTTTTGTCTTCAAGGCGTGTGCACGTGTTAACGATGTCTTATGCGGTAAAATGGTTCATGCCCGTGTTTTAAAACTTGGGTCTGGGTCGTTTTTATTTGTTTCCAACGCCTTGGTTCACATGTATGGGTGTTTGGGGGAGATGGGTGGTGCTAGGAATGTATTTGATGAAATGCCTGAGAGGGATTTGGTGTCTTGGAACTCGTTGGTTTGTGGGTATAGTATGGGGAAGAGGTATAGGGAGGTTTTGGGTGTTTTCGAAGCGATGTGTGCTGCCGGTGTTAAGGGGGATGCGGTGACTATGGTGAAGGTCGTGTTGGCGTGCTGTTGTTTGGGCAGATGGGGCATTGCGGATGAAATGGTCAAGTACATTGAGGAGAATGGTCTGGAGATTGATGTTTACTTGGGGAACACGCTGATTGATATGTATGGAAGGCGGGGTATCGTTGATAGGGCTAGAGGAGTGTTTGATCGGATGCAGAGAAGGAATGTGGTTTCTTGGAATGCCATGATTATGGGTTATGGGAGAGTAGGGGACCTGGTTGGAGCTAGAAAGGTGTTCGATGATATGCCGGAGAGAGATGTAATCTCATGGACTACCATGATCACGGGTTACTCTCAAGCGAGCCAATTTAAGGAGGCTGTGAGGCTTTTCAAAGAAATGATGGAAGCTAAGGTGAAGCTGGATGAGGTAACGGTTGCTAGCGTGCTTTCTGCCTGTGCACATATTGGTTCACTTGATGTTGGGGAGGCTGTTCATGACTATATAAGGAAATATGAGGTCAAAGCTGATGTTTATGTTGGAAATGCCTTGATAGATATGTATTGCAAATGTGGTGTAGTTGAGAAAGCATTGGAGGTGTTTAGAGAGATGAGGAAGAAGGATTCTGTGTCATGGACATCAGTGATTTCAGGTCTTGCGGTGAATGGTTTTGCAGATTCCGCACTTGATTTCTTTTCACAGATGTTGAAAGAAGGCTTGCAACCGACACATGGAGCCTTTGTTGGGATTTTGCTGGCATGTGCACATGCTGGATTGGTTGATAAAGGATTGGAATATTTTGAAAGTATGGAAAAGGTTTATGGACTGAAACCGGAAATGAAACACTATGGATGTGTTGTCGATCTTTTGAGTCGCTCTGGAAATTTACAAAGGGCATATGTGTTCATAAAAAAGATGCCTATGGTGCCAGATGTTGTAGTGTGGAGAACATTGTTGAGTGCCTCTCAGGTTCATGGAAATCTACCCTTGGCCGAGATCGCCACAAACAAGCTTCTTGAACTGGATCCTTCTAATAGTGGTAACTATGTACTCTCCTCTAATACTTATGCAGGGTCCAATAGATGGGAAGATGTTGTTAAAATGAGGGGACTGATGGAGGAAAGTAATGTGCAGAAACCATCAGGTAGCAGTTCCATAGAAATAACTAGTTCAAACAGTTCTTCAGATTCAAGTTTTGTTAGACTTCAACAGAAAACTAAATTGACTGTTATCTAGAAGAATCATTTATTACTTTATAAATTGATTTCATTCCTGGGGCAGCATGTTCAATGGAAGGGAGATAAACCGAGTGCCTGAAAATCTAAACCCAAACCCTGCTGGCCGAATTGACTTCGATTTGTCACGGAAGTGACTGATTTCTAAATGACATCTGTTGCCATGGAGCAATATTTTGAAGGAGAACTAGTAGAGTTAATTTTTGTGATTAGAGATCAAATTGCTAAATGCGCAGAGGTTTTGATGATGCCTAAATTGCCTTCAAGAGTTCAAGTACTTGGCAGGAGGAAAGGAGCTTTGTTGTTGCAAATCTGAGCTCTTAATCTTTGTAGTTATATTGGTGATGTTTGGGCAAACAGGTTTCAGTCCTCAATAGTAGAAGGAGACACAAGCTTATATCAATCACCTTAAAAGAAAAACAAATGTGACTACTGCTCTGATGTGTGAGGAGTAAACATCACACAATGTCTCAATAAAATCATTACTGGCTGCTGCAAATTTGCCTATACAGCTATCTTCATAACTCTCCAAAGCTGCAGCAGAAGATGGCCAAATCGCCCCGAAAAATCTGTCCATATATCCTACTGAGATGATGATGTTAAGGATCATCATCATCAAATTCAGAAAGGCCAAGGTTGTTTAAGATTCTTCTCTGTATAGTAGTTCCTTTTGGTCCACTTACTTATTGAGGGAGCAAACACCTTGCCTTACAAAACCCTTGTTTATTTATTTATTTATTTTTGTCTAATTCATTAGTATTCGGAGTCTATCGACTCCGACTACTCTAATTCAAGCTTATTGATCTATTATATGGGTAAAATTCTCCAAGAGAATCTTTGTTTTCAACCAAAAATTTTGACTTCCAGTCTTCATATCCTCAACTCCCAATAATTAGACATATAAAATGTGTCAAGCATAATAACTGTACGGCACTTGAATTCCAAGATGGTTGAGAATGATACGAATACTCTGCAATCAGCGGTCTATAAGGACACGCAAACTAGGATACATCATCCACACTTGCAATCATGTAGTAGCCATATCGGACATAATTTTTGTATATTTTGAATTAAATTGAAGTTATAAAGTATAAACTGTTTTTTTCCCCCAGAAATCAAAATCTCTTTTATTTTTAGGTTACACATCTTTTCTTTTCTTTTGTCTATTAAGGACGTCTATGACAGTTTGAGAGGAATGAAAGTAGGCTAAGTTGCTTAGAAAGCAACCTGCCGGATTTGACCAGGGGATACCCGTTCTTGCATTATTTGTCCTAAACTACTTATGAATCTTTTTTGATTGAAACTACTTATGGATCTTGTATTAGTGTATATACTAATTTTTGATAAATGAATGTTCAAGAAAGATTATTTTTGTTGGTTGCAATCACTGCCTGATTTGTTGCTATATTTACTCTTTTTGGATTAGGGATTCATTCTCTTTGTTGGCTCGGCTTGCCTAACATAAAAATGTTGCGTAATTTATTCCATAAATATTATTTAACTCAATTTTATGATATGAAGCAAGCCCTTATTTCTAATTAACTTTGTCGCTGTTCCAAATCATAATCGGATCAGATTCAAAAGCATCAAGTAGCTTAAAGGGGGGCTAACTAACTTGTTTGACATCTCTGCTCGTATTCAATATCCATAATGTTTCTATATTTAATTTTTTTTGTTTTTTTTGTCTCCGTTTTCTTCTCTCTTTTCTAGTTCTTCTAATTAAATTGTGTCTTTAAAAACAAGAGACATCTTCCTATCAAATAAATAAATAGCTTTTTTTTCTTTAAAAAATTTAAGTTATCAACATTTGATTAACAGATATGAAATAGAAAAGAAAATAAAAGACTTTATTCTATTACTCGTGCTAAACAAGTTTAAAGCTAAAGGCTTGAAGACAAAATTTGTCAAGAATATCCCCTCGAATACTCAATGGTCGCTTTAAGAATGGGACGAGGGCATCGAACAACGTGAAAGGGGCCACACCCCCCCCCCCCCCCCCGGGAAAAGGAATATACTACATAAAAGGCCAGTTTCAACAAGCGCCCCCCCGGGGGGAACCAAAAAAAAAAAAAAAAAACTCAGCAATTTGTTATGGCACATTTTTTCTTCCTGTTATGAAAAGTTTCCTTATTTTCCTCTTCTAACTAACAAAAAAGAGAAAAAAAGTAACTAATAGAGTTAGCTTATCTTGTCAATCTTTTATTAAATTAAATAATAATTCAAATTCTTAAAATATTTTTATTGGTAAATTATATATAAAAGTATATCTACTTTCAACTAACATATTATTTTATAAATATTATTGCAAAACTAACCCTTTAAATAATGATGCCAATAAGAGATTTGATCAACAAATATATACTAAACTTTGTTTGCTTTGTGAAAGTGCAATGTATTTATCATTACATTACATCTAATTTTTATTAATATATGTCAATTTTTTATTTTATTAATTATAAATATTTAATAAAGAACTTATTTTTTTATGTATTATTAATATAAATTTTTTTATATATATATTTAATAATATATTGACATATCAATAAAAATATTTGATTTAATCATCCATTACTTTAAAATTTATACAAATAAAAATATGTAATTAGATAATGATATAAAACTCTACACAAACAATATATCAAAATTAAATCAAAATTAAATCTGATATTAAACAAAGAGAGTCAATTTTTTCTAACCTAAATTACTACTATTCAGAATAATATAGACCTAAATAATTTGATTCAAGATGAATTAGTATATTATAAGCATAAAATTGTTCTAATTTTATTTTTCTATTTATAACACTCACATCTTATCTTAATCTTTTGAACTTTAAAAAATTGAAAGCACGTGAGGAAAAAAAAAAACTTCAATTAAAACAAAACACCTAAAAGCAAGTTGCCTAAGCATAAAAAAGAAAAAGAAAACACCTAAAAACAAGTTGTCCTAATATTTATTATTTTCCCTCTATTTAGGCGCAATTTCTCAAGACAAAAAGCACACTAAATACAAAGCGAAGAAGCTGGGAAAGGAGAGCTTCGAAGACCCCGCCGATTCGTTCGTTCATGTCACTCACACTCGCACTTCACAATCACATGCATCATTTGATTCTTCACCTTCCCTCACTCTCCGTACAGCTGCTCTTCTTCGCGCATCGATCAACCAACCAACCACAAACCCTTGCGCTCTTCTTCTTCCACCCTCGTGCGCACTCTCTCCTCTCTAACCTCTCCACATTCCCCACTCTTCCTTCGTTAATTTCTTCGCTCTTTTTCTCTCTCTCTGCTTCCAATCTTCTATTCGTTTTTCACGTTCGTGCGAAAACTGTTTCGTATTCAGCGTGTTTCTGATTCCTGTTCCTTTGGTTTTTTTTTTTTGCGATTTTTTTTTTGTTTTTATGAATTGCTGATTAGTGTGTGTGAAATGCGTTGAATTTTGTTGTCTCTGTGAGTGTTAAATTTTGAATATGGATTTAGTTACAATTTTTTATGTGGTAGCGAACCGAGCGAGTTACTTGTTTTTAGTTGAATGCGAAAATCGTGTTGTATTCAGCGTTTTTCTGATTTTTTTTTTTTTTGGCCTCAGGTTTTTGGTGAATAACTGGTTAGTGTGTGTCGAATGTCACTGTGTTGTCTCTGTGAGTGTTAAGTTGTGAATATGGATTTGGTTCCAATTTTGCTGTGTTAGTGAATCGAGTGAATTATATGTTTTTAGTTGAATGTGAAAATCATGTATTCAACGTTACCGATTTTTGTTTATTGATTCTTTCCCCCTTTTTTGCTTCATTTTTTGATGAATTGCTGATTGGCGTGCGTCAAATGTGTTGAACAGTATTGTCTCTGTGAGTGTTCAGTATTGAATATGGATTTAGTTCAATTTTCGATGTGTTAGTTAACTTAGTCGGTTATTTTTTTCAAGTTGAACGTGAGAATCGCGTTGTATACAGTGTTTCTGTTTTTTGTTTTTTTTTTTTTGGCCTCAGGTTTTTGGTGAATTTCTGATTAATGAGTGTAAAATGTGTTGGACTCTGAGTGCTAAAGTGTGAATGTGGATTTGGTTCCTATTTTTGATGTGTTGGCAAGCCGAGTGAGCTATTTGTTTTTTAGCTAAATGCTAAAATCATGTTGAATTCAGCGTTTCCGATTTTTCTCTGATTTTTGGTCTCAGGATTTTGGTTAATTTCTGAATTGTGTGTGTGTGAAATGTGTTGAGCTATGTTGTCTGTGAGTATTAAGTTGTGAATATGGCCTTGGTTCCAATTCAATATTGCCAAGGATTCCTAAGTAATAGTACAGATCCTAGCATTTCCAACTCTCTCTTCCCCTCCCTGTTACCAGTTTTAACATTATGGCTACGAGTGACTTATTTGTTTTTAGTTGAATGTTAAAATCGTGTTGTATTCAGCATTTCTGATTTTATTTATTTATTGCCTCAGGTTCTTGGTGAATTGCTGATTGGTGTGTGAATTGTATTGAACAGTGTTGTTGTCTGTGAGTATTGAGTTGTGAAAGGTTGAGAAATTTGAACATGGATGTGACTTGTAGCTTACCACAGTCAAGAATGTTACATGGAGGTGTAGGAATGAGTTACAGGCACAGGTCACTGGGTCGATTTGATTTCAGAGGGAGGGGTATTGGTTGTGCAATTCTTGGCAACTCAAGGAGTGTTTCGAGATTGCATTTCAGTGGGATGAACAAAATTAGTGGAGTTTCTGCTTGTTGGAGTAAATCGAGAGTGCTTTCTGTTGGTGAGTTCAAAGTTTTGAATATGAAGAGAAGTTTGTATTGTAAGAGGACTAATCTTTTTACGGGGTCTAGAGTAGTTTGGTCAAAGTGCCAGGGTAATGATTCTTTAGCATATGTTAATGGCAATGGCCGAAATGTTGATTATGTGGAAGGTTCAGGGAAGGACACAGGGCTGGGTGCCATTTCCAGCGCTGAGCTGGATGCACCCTCGGAAGAAGAAGGGCAAGCAGGGAATAAAGAAGGAGTGAGTGAAATAGGAGTAGAGGAACAAAGTGTGGATGAGCTGAAGGAACTACTGCAAAAGGCCTTGAAAGAGCTAGAAGTTGCACGTGTAAATAGTACCATGTTTGAGGAAAAGGTTAAAAAAATATCAGAGACTGCCATCTTTTTGCATGATCAAGCAGCAACTGCTTGGAATGATGTTAATTCTACCCTTGATATCATCCAACAAATTTCCAATGAAGAGCATATTGCCAAAGAAGCAGTCCAGAATGCAACTATGGCTCTTTCGTTGGCTGAGGCAAGGCTTCAAGTAGCCATAGAATCTTTGGAGGTTGCAAAAGAAGAGTGTGATTCGGCACAAGGTTCTAATCAGAGCAATGGTGATAATGACATACTGGAAAAGGAGAAAGCACTTTTAGTTGCTCAAGAAGATATCAAGGAATGCCAGACAAATTTAGCCAACAGTGAGGCGGAGCTGAAGCGCTTGCAAAATAGAAAGGAGGAGTTGCAGAAACAAGTTAGCAAACTGCATGAGATTGCTGAAAAGGCACAGCTGGATGCAGTGAAAGCTGAGGAGGATGTCACAAACATAATGCTTTTAGCGGAGCAAGCTGTTGCCTTTGAACTTGAGGCTACACAACATGTAAATGATGCAGAGATTGCCTTACAGCGAGTGGATAAGTCTGTTTCTAATTTTAATGCTGATACCATAGAGACTATACAAGTACAAGATGCTGTGGCTGTTCCTGAGGAGGAGAAAGTGGTTCAAGGTTTCTCTGATGATCTCACTGTTGAAAGAGATGAAGATCTGCCAATTGATGATGAATCTTTGCTTGGCACATTATCTCTGGAAACAATATCTGATAAAACCAACCAACTTGTGGAAGAAACAATGCAGTCTGATTATTTGAGTGATAATGAGAATGCAGTTCAAACTAAAAAGCAAGAAATGCAGAAAGATTTGACTAGGGATAGTTCATCCTTTGCTCCCAAGGCATTGCTGAAGAAGTCTTCCCGATTCTTTTCTGCATCTTTCTTCTCTTTTACTGAAGATGGGACTGAGTCCACACCAGCATCAGTTTTCCAAGGCCTTGTGTTATCTGTACAGAAGCAGTTGCCCAAGCTGGTTCTTGGAATATTGTTAATGGGAGCAGGGTGTGTATGATCTTGATACATCTTATTCCTTTGTTCCTGTTGCTTTTTGTTTTAATACTTATAAAATTAAGGAAGACTGCATACATCATGTGGTTGGCATGTAATACATATGGTATAAGAGTAATACATACAGAAAATTAGGACAAAATTTTAGAGCTTTCTGTGCAACATGGTTAAGAATATCAATGCTTGCACTGGCTTGTTTGAAAATTGACTTTGGAAAGGGATTTATGCCTTGATATACGTCAGCTTTATTTGAGTTGTCCTGTACGTTTTAATCAGCAAGTGGTGTATTTTTATTGCAGGGTTGCCTTCTATGCCAATAGAGGAGAAAGGACTGCTCAGCTACTTCAACAGCCTGATGTCATTGTGACCAGTGTTGAAGAAGCTTCCTCCAGTGCAAAACCTCTGGTTCAACAACTTAAGAAGCTCCCCAAGAAAATAAAGAAAATTATTGCATCATTACCTCATCAAGAGGTTTGTTATTCATCATTCTTTCCCCTTTAGTCATGCTCAATTTTATAAATTTTGTGACTGTGTAAGATATTTATCTCAGGTGAATGAAGAAGAAGCCTCCCTCTTTGATATGCTCTGGTTATTACTTGCAAGTGTTATATTTGTGCCAATATTTCAAAAAATTCCTGGAGGTAACTCAGTTGCGATGTTTTCTTAATGTTGAATTAAACAATCTGACAAAGTATAATGAAGTTGCATATATGGATGTTTTAGTTAGATTATTATTGGGCACCAAACACCATATATTTTGCATAAATGAAACTTGTGCATAGATCTCCACTCTTTTTAGGTCAGGGTTCCTTTTTTTTGGGTAAAAATGTATAAATAATAAAATTGGTTGTCTGACATTCGTATGTTCTGGTGCTTCTGCTATGTCTTCTATCGGCAATAATGTTCAGGCAGTCCTGTTCTTGGCTACTTGGCTGCTGGTATCTTAATTGGGCCTTATGGTCTCTCCATTATTCGACATGTTCATGGGACAAAAGCAATAGCTGAATTTGGGGTTGTTTTCCTTTTATTCAATATTGGCCTGGAGGTGGGTTTTCCTACAATGTCTTGTTCTCCTTAACTTTGACCATCACCATAATCAAAAGATTTAAACTGAAGCTCTGAGCTGCTTTGTTTTAGCTCTCTGTTGAAAGGCTTAGTTCGATGAAGAAATATGTCTTTGGCTTAGGCTCGGCACAGGTGATTGGGAAATTCCATCTTCCATCCTTGTTACTGTTATTTGCCTCAAACTATTTTTGTTATACTCTAGTAATGTATTAGCTGATAATTATTAGCACGTATGAATGAATGCAGGTTTTGGCAACTGCTGTAGTTGTTGGCTTGGTGGCTCATTATGTTTGTGGCCAACCTGGCCCTGCTGCTATTGTCATTGGGAATGGCCTGGCATTATCATCCACTGCTGTTGTTCTGCAGGTAAATAACCTCAGCACTATGTGCTTATGATTTTTACTTTTTGAGTGCCTTGAATCTCTAACCTATTGGTATAATTTCATGCACGCGAGCCAATTTAACTAATTAAGTTTCTATTTATTTTATTTGCTTCCTTTTATTTTTGGAAAGAATTAATTGTAAAACGTTATTTTTTGGGAAAGTAATTACAATTTTTTTTTTTTTTTTGGTTGGGCTGGCATCTACTTAAGTGTATTAATTCTCATTAATACTTGTTGCTACTTAATAAAGCTTGATGTAGCTGTAAATATCAGATGCTTCTTGTTGAAAGGTTCTCATCTGAGTTAATTATATGCTGTAAATACTATGTTTATTCTATCTGTTTTCTTTTCTTTAATTTCTGGTGATCCTGTCATGCTGCCATAATTTCAGTGAACTTGTTCCACAGGTGTTGCAGGAGAGAGGTGAGAGCACATCACGGCATGGACGAGCTACATTTTCTGTTTTACTTTTTCAGGTTACTTTGTAGTTTATAACTTACCTACACATCTAGGGACAAAGGAATTTTATTGTCAAATGATTTAAATGATTTACTATTATAGTATAGAGAAAATATATTTCTTTGTGATGTATTGTTGGCTGAACTTTTTACTATGAGTGGTTTATGTTTCTTGCTTCAATATTCCATGTTGCCTGTACCTTTTTGATAAGCTAAACATGCTATCCTACTGGCGAGATATGTATTGAGCATATAAATATGTCTGCAATTTGCACAATCTAGCATTTTACGTGCATACTGAACAAACATAATGAGCATGGACTAAACTGTGAAACTAAAATATGCAGTTTAATGTTTGGGCAGAAGTCTGTAGACATCTATATATTTATCCCATGTACACTTTATTTAGTATGTTATTCTGCAGAAATCCTGAAAAGCATCGTCATCTTTGTCTAGGCTCTGTTGGTCAATTGTTTTATGCATTTTCCATTTTAGAGATTTATTGTTTATTATTAACTCAACTATCTCTCGTCTTTTTAAATTGGTATTGCAAAAGCGATCTTTTGACCCAAATTGACTTTTACTCTTCTTTGTTTCTTCTATTCAGGATTTGGCTGTCGTGGTCTTGCTGATACTCATACCTCTTATTTCACCAAATTCTTCCAAAGGAGGGGTAACATTTTTCTATGCATTCCTAGTCTTGAAGTATCTATCTATGATAGGAAGACGATATTGTGGTCATGATAGGTTTAGAACATGGTTAGCATGGACTGCTGGAAAGTGTGAAGCATGAGACTGTTTATGACATGAAACATTCAAAGATTTAGTTAAACATGCACAAAAAAATGAGAATGTGAAAGTGCAAGCGAAAATTTTAATATTACCTAGTCAGTATAACCACACTGAATAATGACAAAGGTTCTTTGTTTATTCATTCCCCTCCACTTACCTGGAACTCAATGTGGAACTAATCATTATTTTTAGGACTTGCAGTTAATTGATTAATTTATTTAAAATTATTTAAAAATATGCTTTGAAATGGTTAAGACACAGTTCAATCTTTTTTATTAATGTTGGTTAATATATGTGCTTGATGGGAAGTTGTTGATATGACCTTGCTTCTGTGGTTGTAGTAATTATTTTTGCCACATGCTTATCCTCCTGTTGCTGCCTTTGTTGTCCTCATGGGAAATACCATAATCTGTTTTCAGGTTGGTTTTCAAGCCATTGCTGAAGCTCTTGGACTGGCTGCTGTTAAGGCAGCAGTTGCCATCACTGCCATAATTGCAGGTGGACGATTGGTAAGTGGTATGCGGATGTGGGGTGTAAGATTTCTCATCAATATGATTTATAATGATTTAATACGTAGTTCTACTCTGGTTGGCTGATGCTTATTTTTTTCTACTTGAAGGAAATAGTACATTTTCTTGTCCTGATGATTCACTACAATTTTTTTTTTAAAGCTTATTAATCTTTGATTTGAGAGCATATCAATTTATACAAGTTTATTAATAATCCATTAATGCTAGGCCATTAATTCCAGAGTTTTTTTTATGATATATACAATCCTTTGAAGCCATTCAGATATTCTACTTGTCATTCTGGATAGAAGTTACCAACCGGTTACCATATATGAAATACTTAGTTGCTTATGTTACTTGAGATGAGTTTTGGGCTGTAATTATTGAAATTAAAAGGTCTGGTTTCGTTAATCTTTATACCTTTTTCTGGGTCTAGTGGGACTAGATGGAGTGGCCATTTAGGATATTCAGTATTAATTGTGTCACGGTCCTGATGCCATGACAAATATCAACGAAAGCCACATTTGCAAAGGATATGCGATATCCTTTTGCGGTTCATTTGGAAGGCATCTTATGGTTGTACTTAATTTGCACACATAGATTATGCTTTGTACTGAGTATCCTTTTCTACTTTGCAGCTCCTTCGACCAATATACAAGCAGGTTGCAGAAAATCAAAATGCAGAAATATTCTCTGCCAATACACTGCTTGTTATTCTTGGGACTAGTCTTCTTACAGCCAGGGTATGTGATTGCCCTATTGCTTTCCCTTTTATTCTATCTTTGTGTTTTTGACTTTCTTCTAGTGTTTTTGTTTATTGTAGAATCAATCTTCATGTTTTTAATAAGATTGTGTTAATTAGAATATTTTGGAAAAGAAGGCCAGCCAAGTTTTGACTGTTTGGTTTAATTGTTGCTGTCAAAACCTGGCTGGACTGGCCATCGGACCATTTTATTTGTGAACCACTCCAGTCTAGGATCCATTACTAATGAGTGGAGAACTGGACGCAATTTAAGAGGTTGAACCAGTTCAAAGTTCTTTACGACAACATGCACCGATTGTGGGTAGTAGGAATTGAACATGGGTGTGTAGGGCAACATTCTACCACTGCATTGCTGGTGATTTTTGTGTAACATTATTAGACAAATTATTCTTATATTAAATTTATAGGATGCACCATCGTCTGCTCAAGTGGCAAATGCTTGAGGTTTTTTATCCGTTTTTTTTTTAATAAGTTTTTTGTTAATAAAAAATTCACTCATCTCAAAGATTTATTTAAGGGTATAGAGCTGAAGTGCTTAAGCACTTGAGTGTTTTGTTGCAACTTCCTAAATTTACTTGATTGCTTTGCATAGTAGTAGGAATCAAACATGAGTGTGTAGCTTAAGAAGGCAACATTCAACCACTGTGCCATTTCTGCTTAGTGCATAATGTTATTAGATTAATTAGCGCTATATTCAATTTGTGATTGCAACATATAGAATCTGAATCATTAGTGTGCGAAAAAAAAAAACCTAATTATGAAAGATCAGAAATAAATAGAACTTATGGATGAAATCAGCAATAATTGATTCTGTCAATGACAACATGGCAAATAACAATTCTTAGAACTTAGAAATTAATTTTCAATTAATTTTCGGCTTCTATTCTGTTATTTTCATTGTCTTGTATAAGTGTTATATGCAAAATAAAGTTTATATGGGCAAGATATATGAAATTAACCGAGTCACAAAATAATTGTCACAAATATTTTATATTTTTTGTCAACAGGAATTTTAATATTTAGGATGAGTGAACACACTAAACAAGATATGAAAAGATGGTGAAATCTCATCTTAGGTGGTTTGGTCATGTATGGAGAAAACTTGTAGAAGTCCTAGTAAGAAGAGTTGATCATATGGAGGGTAGCCCTAACTAGAGATAGAAGGAGATCAAGAAAAATTATAGGTGAAGCCATTTATAAAGTCTTAGATTTTAATGGTTTAACTATAGACATTATCTATGATAAAACATTATGGCGTCATCAGATCTATGTAAACGACCCCGCATAGTGGAACATGACTTGGCTGTCGTTGTTTTTGTATATTACTAGAAGATATTCTAATGTTAAATAATAAAATATAACAAGATATTAAATTCTTAAAATATATGTCAATAAAAATTGATAATACACAAAATATCATTTTAGACACATACACAAACATGTATTTCTCATTCAGCCACGATTGGACCATTAAACCATGAACCAGTCCCTCGATCGGTTTGAAGATGGTGGTTTTCAAAACCTTGGGTTTAGTCCATTATGACTAATCTTTTATTCATTAACCTGATCTTTTACTTGTTTTGTTTTCCTTTACTGAAAACAGGCAGGACTTTCCATGGCATTGGGAGCATTTTTGGCTGGTTTACTACTGGCAGAAACTGAATTTTCGTTACAGGTTGAATCTGATATTGCTCCATATCGTGGCCTTCTTTTGGGGCTCTTCTTTATGACGGTAGGTGCTGAGCATTGGAATTCATAAATTTATTAATTGTATTGTTTTATTTGTTCTTGAGACAAATATCTATTTTTATTGTTGGTTAATCTTCTAGTAAATTACTTATATGTGAATATTATTCATTTGAGAATATTCAGAAGCAATGAAATAACCACTTGAGAAATCTTCCATTGGAGATGTAATTAATGATAAAGCCAGCCGCAACCTGGGTAATTAACGGCCGTGATTTTTTGTTACTTTTCAGGTTGGAATGTCAATTGATCCAAAACTTCTTCTTTCAAACTTCCCACTTATCACAGGGACACTGGGACTGTTAATATGTGGCAAGACTATCTTGGTTTCTTTGATTGGTAGAATCTTTGGGATTTCTCCCATTTCTGCCATAAGAACCGGTCTCCTTCTTGCTCCTGGTGGAGAATTTGCATTTGTGGCTTTTGGTGAAGCTGTTAATCAGGTTTTTGTCCTTGAAAACTGTTTCTTCTACCAAGAGTTCCATGTTTTATATGTATTTTACTGTAGGCCTTTTTATATTCATGTAATATAAGTCACTCTGCTGGAGTTCGTATAATAAATGGATAATAATGGGTGCTGGCCAGGGTAATATAAAATCATGTTTTGTCTCCGTTTTTTGCGTGATGTTATAAGATTTCTGAGACTCACTCGTCTGTTCTTGCATTGACTAGTGACTTGGAATTTATAGATTAACGTTATTTGGTTTAAGAGGGAAGCTTAGATGCATACCTCATGCTTCAGTGATTTCCTATTATTGCTTAGAAGTGTTTCTGGAAGGATTAAAGTATTCTATCTATCTATCTATCTATCGAGGTTCGTTGTATTTCTATTAGTTACTTGGAGTGAAAGCATGGAAAGGAGCTCCAGGATTTTCTGAAATCAGAGAACCATTATACCCTTATTAGGAAGAAATGTACATCTTTCTTTAGTGGTTAGCTCTCACGCTACTTCTTTGAAATAAATCTGCTAGCAAAACTTATATTTTTTTGGTTAATTGGGACTTCTGCAGGGCATAATGTCTTCTCAGCTGTCCTCTTTGCTGTTTCTTGTTGTGGGCATTTCAATGGCCATAACACCATGGCTAGCAGCAGGAGGCCAGCTGATTGCATCCCGTTTTGAGCAGCATGATGTTCGCAGTTTATTACCTGTAGAAAGTGAGGTAAATCTGACATGAGATGCTGACCAGTAATTTTGTTCATTGCAATTGGTTATGAATTTTTAGCTTTAGCAGTATCTATGATGGTGCTTTCCTACTAATTGAACACCATCTTCCTTAGTTGTTTGGCATTTCTTGTCAGAAAAAGGCAGAGATGATATAGGTTTAGAATTATTAAGCTAACTAAGGTGGTGCAATTTGGAATTCAGTTAACTGCAGTCAAATAAGTCCTCTCTGCCTTGCCAAAACCTCTTACTGATGCTGATAGTGTTTCGGGATGGAAGTCTTAGAGAGATACTAAATATGTCTAATGTCTTAAGAGAGATGCTAAATATGTCTAATGTCTATTATTCTAGTGGAAACCTTTATATCCTTCATCCTTTTTTATATTAGAATCATTTATTTCTTGCATTTGAAATATTTTGGGCTGTATGTTTTTTAACCATCCTTGCATGCAGGGGCCTTGTACACTGTATATCCTTTAGTCTTAGGTTCCTAGTAAAAAAGTATATAGTTTAGTTTTAGGAGATTATGTAGGAGCACTTCCTACACTAGTGGTAGACAGTGGGTGCAGTAAACCCATATGGGTTTACCATTTGTTATTTTTAAATCAGAGTTGACATGAAAAACTATTAGTTGACTTATTTTTGAGTGACATCTTTTACAGACAGATGATCTACAAGATCATATCATCATTTGTGGATTTGGACGAGTTGGCCAGGTAAACTCTGGCTTTTTTGGTTTGATAATCAGTTGAGATAGTAGATATATGTGTAAAACTTTGTCTCTTTGTTATTTCAGATCATTGCCCAACTTCTTTCTGAGCGACTTATTCCTTTTGTTGCACTAGATGTGAGAAGGTAACACAAAATGTAGCTGAAAGATATCATCCTTTTCTTGTTATTGTTGCTTGTGGATGAATGGTTAGATATCTACTACTAGCTTTTTAGGCTTAATGGATGTTATTTCAATTGAAAAATAAAACAAATCACATGTGTAATATTTGATACCTCTGAATTCAGCATCCCATGGGGGAAAAGAAAACAAAATAATTGCAGTACTCTTTCCATATGTACAAGTGACCTAGATGAGCCTAAATATGTCTGTGACCGTTTTTCTTTCCTTCACTATGGTTGGATTCTATGTGTATTTTTCTTTAGTTAAATAGAGCACCAAAATAGTTGGTTTTCAGTTCGATGATGCTGTTAAGTGATAACTGGTGGCTAGTTTATCAAGATTCTTTACCATACTTTTCTCTGAAGATATGTGCGAACTATGTGCAGTTTTGGATAGGAAACAGCAGAAGATGAACTAACCGGTTATCTATATTTGCTAATATCTTCAGTGATAGAGTGGCAGTTGGACGTGCCCTGGATTTGCCAGTATATTTTGGAGATGCTGGTAGTCGAGAGGTAGTGCACATGTCTTCAGCACTTGAGCTTGCACATGATCTCAAATACATGTTCTTACCTGATATTCTTCGTAATGCTTGAGCTTGACTAGGTCCTACATAAAGTTGGGGCTGAAAGGGCATGTGCTGCAGCAATAACTCTAGATACACCTGGTGCAAATTATAGAACCGTTTGGGCTCTGAGCAAGTACTTCCCAAATGTGAAGACTTTTGTTCGCGCCCATGATGTTGATCATGGATTGAATTTAGAAAAGGCTGGAGCTACCGCTGTAATATTCTGATGCCTATTCTAGTATTGCTGTTTCAATTACCTTATGATATAATTGCAAAACAGCAGGAAAACGCCCTTGTTATCAAGCCTTGCAGTTTTAGCAAAATTGAAAACAATACGGATAATTAGAACTTTCTGTTGCTTGCAGGTTGTCCCAGAGACCTTAGAACCAAGTCTTCAACTAGCAGCCGCTGTGCTGGCTCAGGTAACTATCCTATTTTTAAAGGAGCAGAAATATCGACCTAATAGAAAATATTTTGACGTGCCTCCAATAATATTTTGTTAGTACTCTTATTTGATTACGACCGACACAGTTAATTGGGATTAATTGATAAGGTCATTTCTTGTTACGATTATTAACATTTGCTGAACTGCTGTTGAGTTCTCTTCATATGAATAGTCTACTTGAGTCATGGTAAACTTTTCCCAGAAATAGATTCAGCATATTTTTGTACTTTACTGCGTAGCAAAGATTGCCTTCACATCTCGTTGGCGATACTAGCTGTTCTTAAAATTGAAAAATGCAAAATAATAAAACGAAACTGTTAGATTTGTTCTAGGCATTCTTGGATTCAAAACATTCAAAGACGATGTTATCATATTTTTTTGCTAGTTTGTGAAATCATGACGCAATGCTATTGCATGGAGATGGATGATATTTAGTGATTTAATCATTTTTTCTTCAGGCTAAACTTCCCACATCAGAGATTGCAGCAACTATCAATGAATTCAGATCCCGCCATCTGGCCGAGCTTGCAGAGGTACACTTTCCTTTTAAACACATGCAAAATCAGGCACTTCTTGTGTCACTCTTCTATAGTTGATGTCTGAATGGATGCATTTGTTTTTAATGCAGCTGTGCGAAGCAAGTGGAAGTTCTCTTGGTTATGGATTTAATAGAATTGTGAGCAAACCCAAATCTCAATCCCCGGATTCATTAGATGAGACCCAAGTCTCTGAAGGGACACTGGCAGTATGAAGATTACCCCATGTAGACAAAGTAGAAGGCAAAAGAAAACACACGAGTTAGAAAAAAGAAAATAATTGTGAAAAAATGTATAGCAGATTATATGTTCCAACATTTATGTACAGAAATATAGCCTTGGATAGGAAAGGATGCAATAGTTTTATCTTATTGTCATCTTTTCCCTTTTGCCAAAAATTTTGGTTCACGAACCTCTTTCAAATTTGTTGTTGTATGTGCCATTGGCATGTTTCGTTTGTCCTGGTTTCCGAACATGTGTAAGATGGTATCGTGTCTCCATTCTTTTTCCTTTATCAAGAGTAAGCCATCGTCCTGGATAAGTAGTGCAACGCCCTTAGGTTAATTAATCCATATCCTGACCAGAAACTTATCCGAGACAGTTGGTTTCTGTTTGTATGGTGTCACCTTAATTAGTTAGACTTGCGTGAACATTAAATCATAAAATATAATACGGTCTCAATTAATTACACTCTACGGCTGTTCGTTGTCTACGAGTTTATACTTTCATAAGCTGATAATTGCTGTCAACTTAACAAAAATGTGAGCAGAGATATGTTTTTTAATGTTTCTATTTCAGTATTATTATATTTCAATAATGTTATGCCACAAAAAATTGGTGCATGAATCATTTTAGACTGTAAATGAGGTAGTGTCACTGTTGGTACGTGAAAGTCAATGAAATGTATTGGTCAATGAGGGTTGGGGCATTTAGTAAAGTGTGATCTTATATCTTACAAAGGAATGAGTTTGATATGAGAATCCTTTTGGTGGGCAATTTGAGTCATCAGATTTTATTTTGAACCTAATGGAATGATTGATATTGAACTTATCTAAATTTTTGACTTTAAAAAAAAAAAAATCAATGGCATGTATCATCACATATCACAAATTCTTAGATTATATTTGGATTGCTTGTTTCTTATAAAATTTTAAATGATTTCTCGTTAACATTATGTCATTTTATGCTTTGAAATACATAACTTTAAGAAGAATTTAAAATAGCGAGAGAGTATGACCAAAGAATTTTATATTTTGATACATTTTTTTATATGTAATTTTAGGTTAGAAATAATGATTAAGTAAAATCTTATGATACATATTAAAAACTAAGAGTTATAATTCTCTTTTTTGGTCTTAGAAATTGCTCACATTGCAATTTGGAGTTAGAAATAGTACTTAGATAAAATCTCTTCTAAAATGACCACTTTATTATTCAACCTAGGTGAAGTTCTTCTCAAATTATTAGTCAAAAAAATATATCATCAGGATTCATAATCCAGTTATTATTTCTTCTAAAATGAAGAATGTAATCTATCTATATTATAATCTATTTATATAAAAGACAGTTTATAAGATAGTGGAAATGCAAATGTGTCACTTCCATATTAATTTATTTTTCCTCCAAAATTTCAGCCTCCAATTCCACCAATCAATTTTTTCTATTATTTAATAACTTGTTTAAATTGTTTTGTTTTTCCCAATACAACTAGCTAATACACTCCATTAATTAATTAAATATTTTCTTACATTTTCGTTTCTCAAATAAGTAATTCTTTGTATATTTATTTGAGTTTAACTGTTATACACTTATAGTGTAAAAGAATTTTATATTGTTATCCAATTAAATGCTTATATTTATAAGATTTTTACAATAATAAATGATTGAGTCAAACTCTTTTACTAATATAACATTATATGATTAGATGTATATATAAAATTTTTTAATATTAACAGTATATACAAATTAAATCTTATTTATTTGAAGTTTTTTTTTTTTCAAATTAAGTATTTACAGTAATAATTTTATTTCAATTTCTTTCCATGTTGTACTAACTAATATTAATTTTGTATTCTTTTAAAATTTGGATTTCTATTCTTTATTTCCCAATTTTCAATCATTATAATATTTTTTTATTTAGGTGTCTCTTTTTCATATGTCAATTATCTTAATATATATTATCATATTTTTCTCCCAGTTATCCCTTTCACATTCCTAGAAAGTATCGTTTTCTTCTTTTTTTATATAAAAATAATTATCTCTTAATATCCTTTCATACATTATTTTTTAACAATTTTGATTTTACTTTCTTATTCCAATTTTTTTTTTAATTGCGATATCTATTCATAATGTAATTAATATTGATGTCTAAAATAGGTAATAGTAAATATGTATCACACAAGTACTACAAAATATATAAATTACACAAATAATAATAAATATACATTATAATTATTAACAATGAAAACTAAATTCAAAAATTAAATATTTGAACTCTAAAGCTTAAAAAATAATATAAAGTTATATCAATTCAATTTTATAATTAGTGATTTAAATTATTATTAATTAATTTTTCTAATCTTATAGCACTCATATAGCATATTTATGTCATATATTTATATCTATAAAATTATATATTTGAAGTTTTAATGTACAATATTATTTATTTTTTTATAAATAAAAAGTCATAGATTTAATGGCTTGAAAAGCAAAGGTTAAAGAATTTTATAAATTCTTTAAAAATATCTCATTCATTAGAATCTTCAAGATCCTCAAAAAACTTAAAGAATTTTAATGATAACTTAAAAAATAGTTATAGATTGATTTTATAACTAATATTGATACCTCAAATAGGTGATATAAATATATGCAAATATGAAAATTACATTGTGAGATATTAAACATATATTATACATATAATATAAATATATAAATTACATAGATAATAATTAATATATATTATAATTATTAATAGTTAAAATTAAAATTAAAATTAAATATTTAAACTCTAAAATTTATAATACACTATAAAGTTATATCTATTAATTAATTTTTCTAATTTACAACACCTAAATTATAAATCTATATCATATATTTATTATGTCTACAAGACTAAATATTTTAAGCTTTGATATGCAATATTATCTACTTTTCTATTAATAAAGATGCCATAGATTTAATAACTCAAAAAATAAGGAATAAAAGTTTTATAAATTTTTTAAAATCTAATCATCAATTGAAATTTTATAAGATTCTTAAATTTTTTTTCATGATTATTTGTCATAAAGTATTCATGCTTATTACTCAATTAGTAGTGATAGTATTTAATTTTATATGCTAAATATTTAAGCAAATTATAACAAATTATTTTTAGCAATTATGTATATTTTTAATTAATTCAATTTATTCAATATATCTTGTTCATCAATTAATTTATTTGTATAAATATAAAATCATCTGTGCACCACACAGTTAAATATATTCATTTTAAAAATAAAATTTGAAATTATAACCGTTAATAATCCATAAAGTGAACTTAACCTCAGAATGTTTTTTATTTCGATCGATAAAAAGTTCGTAGGTTAGTATGTAACATATGAATAATGTAATTTGCACACATGTCGTCTAAGATATTATGTCATTCATCATTTAATTATATGAAATGCCCTCATCTAGCGGCATTTCGTTGTAATTTTAAGTGTTGATTTTCACTAGTGAGACCTGCACGAAGAACTCAACAATCCTAAAGTTCATATTTCATTGTGGATTCAAAATTGGAAAGCGGTCCCAAAAACGCAGAACAAGCTTCAAACGAAAACATAGCTCTCCTTTCGCTTCTCCTCCTCCTTCTTCTTCAACTTGAACACACACGCTTCACGCAGAAGCAGACATTACTCGAACCCGAACATGGCTCCGGACAAGATCCCCGAAACGGTGGGAACCCATGAAGGTGTTCGGAGCTCCGAAATTGAGGATTCGGACTTGGAGGGATTGGAGTCAGAGTTGAAGCAAATGGCGCACAAGATCCTCGAGTACCGTGCAACCCTACCGGATCAGCTCAAATCAACGCTCCTCTCTCTTCTCGAGGCCCAGAGACCCATTCTTCCACAGCCCTCTCAACATGCTTCAAACCCAGGTCCCTTTCTACTTTCTAGGGTTTTCGTTTCCTTTTTTTCTCCCTCTTCTTCTACTTCCTTTTTTTGTTTGGAAATTTCAAATTTTTGTGATTTTTTTGGATTGGTGAGTTTGATCGGGTGGCCCCAAAATTGAGAATTTAATTGAATTTTCAATTATCTTGTTTGCTTATTTATTTATCATTTTTTTAGGGATTTTTACTGGTTTGACTCTTGACATGGCTTAGGGTAGGATAGTTTGGTGTCATTTGTTCCTTGTAGCCGATTCCACCTGGTGTCACTAGGCTATAGTAGTTATTGTTGAGGTGGATTTGATGGGGTGGCCCAAAAATTGAGACTTTAGTTGAAATTTCATTTTTGTGTTGGAATTTGATGTTGTGTTTGAATTTGATTGGGTGACACAAAATTAGTTTGTTAATGCTCCTCAGTATGCACATTGTTGTTCTAAGGTTATGATTTGGTTCTGGGTTCTAAGTTAGTCTCTTTAATTTATGCATTTTTGAGGGATATTGGTTTTCCTGTAAAATTTTAACCCTCCAGTTTGGGCTTGAAATGGGTGTTGCAAGTGCTTGAACAGTTAGTGGGTAGTGACTGTGATACTTTGTATTTTCTCGGTTGACTGAGATTTCATGTAGTTATGGCTTCGAAGCTGAGCCTCATTGGTCACATAACTTTTTTCTGATGCCATTTTATATTTTTCGACCTTTAAAACCAAATGCTGCTACTGGATGTTCTATAAATTGGTTATCATTTTGCTGATCATATTATCATGCACAGATTAGTGAAATGTTATTGGTGGTTTCTGCCATTTCTTGGGTAGTTGATACACATCCTTGCTGTGTTTAGAAAGTTCACTGGTGATATTTTCTTAAATCGTATGTAAAGCCTCTTTCATATTCCCTTGATGGTTAAGGCTTGTTTTGTGTGTGCTGTACTTATTTAAACCCTTTTTCAAGGTCCCGTAGATTTTATTGGTACTATTATTTTTCGCTATTTTCTTGATGTGTTGGCTGTTCTATGTTGTACAGGCGCACCGGAACAAAACATTCCTACAGGGGAAGGTTCATCTGTACCAGAAGATCCAGAGGCTGCCAAGAAAGTGAAATTGCTGAATGAAAAGATCTCACACAATTGCTCTGCCATGCCAGTTGTCTTGAAAAGGATGAAAGACTGCATTGCAAAATTTGAGAAGTTAGATTCATACAATGCTGCAATCATACATCCAGCCTTCAAAAGGAAGAAGACGGGATAAGCATAATGGATCATACTTTGGTTATTTATCTGAACATCTGAGAAGACAGGTAATCCAGCATTAACCACCTTGGGATTTTGTTAAATGAAGCCAGGAGTTCGAATTTTCCTTATACTGTAAGTATCAAGAAGAGCTTACTTTCAGATGTATTACATTGTTGAGCCATTTGTAATTGTGACTATTTCAAGAAGCATCCCCTGCCTGCAGGACAAGGAAGGAGTGATATGCTGAAGAGAAAGATTGGATATTGTATAATCTTGTTCTGCCTTATTCCATTTGGAGTGCTTTCCCTACCCACCCTGCCCCCATTGTTGTGTTTGGTTGATCATTAATTGTATGTAAGCTTTTTCGTTTGTTTAAATTGTGAATGCTTGATCATTAACTGTATGTAAGCCATTTCATTTGTTGAACTTATTCTTTGCCTTATTGTGGACTTGGACATTAGGAGATTTAGCCACCTTAATTTACACAACTAGGGAGATCAAGACCATTGCCACAAGTTTCATTAGCTATTGGATTTTATTTTTGGTGGCTATAGGATTTGCTTATTTAATTTTAACGGTAAATCATAATCTAAAGAAAGCTTGTGTTAAACTTCTAATTTATTGACATTGATTGCCTATTTGTTTTGCCCCAAAGAAACGATCATCAATCGCTTACAACTGTTTTATTGTAGAAGCTTTTGAACAGAATTGAAATGTGCACCAAAAAAAGTGGTAAAAGGGGGCGAAAAAGAAAAACGTTCTAGAGCCCGTTTGGATTGCAGTTTGTATCTATTAAAAGGTCTTCTATGGGAAGAAAAATAATTTTATGCAGTAAATGGTAGTGTTTGGTTTAACTTCTTATTTTTTAGAAGGTCTTTTGTAATTTTAAAAGGTTTTTTAAGATAAGTATTTTTGAGGTTATTTTTTATTCTAGAAAAAGATATTTTGAAAAAGAATTTTACTATTACTCTTAGATTAATGACCAAAAGTAATTTTATTCTATCTTATTAAAATAAAATTTATTCTTTTAAACTTATTTTTGACATATTCAAACCAAATAAAAATTATTTAAAAGTAATTTTTTTAAAATACTTTCTTTTAAAAGGTTTTCTTTCAAAAGATTTTTTTTCCCAAAAATTAAATCAAATGATTTTTTACTGTTGAGATCCATACCTTATGTTGAAAACCGGAAGGCAAAAATCTGGAGGCATAAAATGCTAAGTTCAAAGTGGCCTGAACGTGTAGCCTTTCAAGTTGTTTAAAGATATGGTAGAACCTTAACTTATTGAAGATATAATACTATATGGTTTTGGAAAAGAAGAACTGGTAGGACTTTGTTAATAATCTGTTATTGGTAAATTATACAAATATCATTTGTAAGGGGTGTTTGGTAAATTAAAAAAATTGGATAATTAGATACAATATAGTCTGGTTTTTAATAAATATTGTTTAGTAAGTATTTAAATATTTTAAAATTAATATTTATCTGAACCAATTTAAATTTAAAATCAATTCTTAAAAAAATAATTTTAAATTAATTTTATTTCATTTCTAATTTTTTTTATTTTAGATTTTTTTACTACTTGTCAATTGTCCTTTGTTGTTGTCCACCACCGTTTACTGCCACAGTCCACCATCATCCCGTCGCCGACTGCTGATTACCATCGCCGACCCTGTTCGTCACCATTTGTTATTGTTTTGCAGCACCATTTGCTACCATCCGTCGTCACCAGTCGCCACCGTTCATCGCTGTCAGCGGCCACCATCTGTCATCATCGATCATCATCATTTGTTGTTGCCATCACTGCCAACCACCGCCACTTGCCATTGTCTACTACCATCAGCCACCACTAGTTGTCACTGTCTGCTAGATTAGTTTTTTTAATGACATAATCAAAAAGAAAAAATTACAAAAGAAAAAAATACATGTTAAAATTAATTTTTAAGTTATGGAACCAAGTAATATTTAATTAAAAATTAGTTTATTTTTATACTGATTAACATAATTAATTCTTTTTTGTATCATATTAACTTAATTTTTGAGATTGCCAAATACTTCCTAAATCTTTGTTGAAACTTATTAAGATGTACAAAAATGGGATTCTAGAGAACAATTTTAAACATTTAAGAACAAATAAAACTACGTTTTTTACTGCAATTAAACAATAGACATGGAGGCACAAGCCTTTGGTTCTGATTTTTTTGTTTATAGTGTCACTCTTGGGATGGGTAAGAGATTAATTTTTTTAGGGCATATTCAGATGCTTAAAAGAGATATTTTTTAATAATATTTTTTTTATACGCATAAATCTTGATATCGAATCCAGAACTTTATGTTTAAAAGACTTGAGTCCCTTTTAATTAGACCAACACCTAGCTGATATCTTTGACCCTGGTAGATAAACAAATTTAGATAATTGCTATTGCAAGTTTTTTTATATTATCAATTGATTGAGGGGTGCCAATTGGCGCGAAGCTAAAAGCGATGAAAGCATATACGAAAACAAATCAACCAATGAGATTTGGAAAAGGAAAACAACAGACATTCAAGAGAGTAAAAGTGGCAAGCATTAATCATTTACTCCTTTCGCACAAACTATACTAATTTGGCTTCGTGCCAAAAAAGTATTTCTGTATTTGATTATATATTCTCAAAATAGTAAAAGAATTCATCTTTTACAGTAATTATTTAGGAGTTAACGCTTTTAATAATGTATTGATACATTAATGAAAGATAGTGTAAAAGATCAATACAATGTAAAAGATCAATACGTAATATTTTATTTATCTTCTAGCCTATCTTTTATTAATGTATTAATGATAGAGAATTTTTTATCTTTTTTTGGGTACAGAAAATAATAAAGAATCTACCTTATCCCACCTTCGTAAACAAAACCAATACGGAAAGGTGTTAGCAAGAATACTTCTCTTTATCTCGTCAGGGAAAAAATAAATAAAAAAAGAGTTCTTCTTTTTATTCTAGCTTCAGTTTACGACTTTTCATTTGATTGCTTAAAGCATTTAAAAAGGAAAGAATTAAGCAGAGAGCATCGGTAACATCCACGGTAAAGTTGGTCAAGTTCTATGAAGTTATTAACTTTGGAGTACCAAGTCAAATTATACTTTCGCCCATCCCAAACACTTGACTTTGACTTCAATTTTGTTAAACTTCTTCGGCAGACGAATTTTGTAATTTTTTTTTTGAGATAATAATTTTTCATGAGTTTTGTAAATTATAGTTTGTCAAGTTATAATTTATGCTATCGAATTCAATTTTGATTCCTTCTATTACCTCCGTCTTAAGTTAACTATCCAATTTTAAATATATATAAATTAAAAAATAATTAAAAAATCTTAATATTAAAAAAATTTAAATATATTTTATAAAATTATTTTTATTCAATTATCTTTCTCTCTTAATTATTTTTTTATTTATTCTTTTTCCTCTATTTAATAAAGGTGTAATTGAAAAGAAAAACTAACATTATCTAAATTTTCTAAACAGGCGACTATTTATAAACAAATAAAATTTTAAAAATAGATAGCTATTTGGAGACGGAGGTAATGGTTATCAAGTATAGTAAGAGCTTTGACAAGAAAAGTGATTCTTTTGACTGAAAAAATTATTTTTCATAGATATTCATTTTAGTTTTTATTTAAAAATTAAAAAAATTATTTTTTACTTTTAAGTAAAAATTATAATAAATAATTTTTATCAAAAGTAAATTTTTTAATAGTTAAAAAATCATTTTTTATAAAAATTTTTAAATAGACGCACCTCAAATCTCATTATTAAAATTTAAGAGGGAGATCATACGAAAAATTAAAGTTTAGAAAAAGACAAAAAAATAATAATAATTAAGCTCATATATTATTAGAGGAAAAAATATCAACTTCAAACAGTATTAAAGTTATTTAAATTTTTTAAGCCAATAAATAAGGGTTAATTAGTTTTTAAATTCAGTTAGTCGATGTGAAAGTGCATTTTTAAGATAGTTTGCAGAAAATAAATAAATAAATAAATCTCGTATTTGTGAAGAATTATTTCACCTATCTTAATTCAATACTAGAACAAGAAGCATTATATAAGAAACAAAAATCTGTTGATATGTATAAAATAAAAATAAAAATCATTATACAAAAGTAAAAATATACAAAATTTAAAATTTTATAACATTTATATTTTTCTATAAGTAACCAAAATAATATACTAAAAATTAATAAATGTTAGAACAAAAGAAAGAATTTTTTTTTTGGGTATAAAGAAAGTAATTATTAAGTACACAAAACCAAACAAATAAAGAAAAAGTTAAACAGAATTAAAAAAAATGGAGAATATGTCCTCTGAGAAGTGAGAACAAGCACACAAAAAGGCCACACTTGTTCCACCATTAACCTTGTTTCTTCTCTTGTTCTTCTTCAAACAAAAAACATTGCACAAAAAAGCACAACGCTTAGATCACTGAAGCTGTGTTTGAGGAATCAACCAATACCGATGGCTTCTTCTTCTTGTTCTTCCATTTCTATGATCTTCTTCACTCAGTCCTCAGCTTTTTCTTCTTCCTCCTCCACCGCCCACCGCCTCCTCCCTGTGGGTTTCCGCCGCCGCCACAGCCACCCCTTTCAACTGGGACCCGCCTCTCTCCGGTGCCTCACCTTTCACTCCTCCCCAGCTCCTTCACTGTCCCATGTTGTCCCCCATGGTAGAAGCCTCTCAACTTCTTTTTTTCCCTATTACGAGCTCCTATGAAGTTTTTAGCTTCTTTGGTCATCTGGGTGTTGTTCTCTGTTGCTATCACGTGTAGTTATTCATTTAAATAAAAAAAAAAACTCTTTTTTTTGGCTGGCAAATGTAGTTATGCATAATAATAATAATAATAATAATAATAATAATACTGGTTTTGTGCATTCGCAGCTTCTATGAAGGTTTTAGCCTCTGGGGTCATCTGGGTGTTGTTCTCTTATGCTATATCAAGTGTAGTTATGCATTAAAAAAAATGAACTTCTTTGCTAGCGAGTCTAGTTTTGCATAATAATAATAATAATAATGAAAAACTGTCTTTTTTTTGTATTTTATTTTTGGGTATTGTGAAAAGCACGAAATGATGCTCCTTTTTGTTTGGTGAATTATTTTCCAGTGTGGTGTTTGGGATTGAGGGCCTTTTTGGGTGGAGGATTTTTGTCAAGAGTTTTACCATTAACTGCTGAGGCATATGTTTTAATGCCCGTCTGTGTGTTGCTTTAAGATTGACTGGCGCGTGGTTGCATCTGGTCATGTTGATAAAATTTTTAGTATGTGCATCTTGGTTTTTCTCTATTGAGTGATTGATTAATTGACTTGGTTTTTGTTGTTGCTATGCTATGTTTGTGCCAGAAAGGCCTTGACCTGTTTAGCTCCAATTTTTGAAATTAGCAAGGGGAGCGTTTTTGTTTCAATGCTAGTTAGTACTAATATATGGCTTTGTAGAATGTAGATGCATAAACTATGTGGCTCATGACTCAAGAGTGTCTTTGGAACACTGCATTTATGTGAGTTTGGCTGTGGTTGGTGTTGATTCAATATGTCTTTTGCCTCAATTGCCTGCTTTTCAGATTTAAGATGATGATTTGTCCAGTAAAGAACTTGAGGCCTTATTAGTAAGTTGGATAAAGACATTAGACTTAGTTGTGAAAGATATTTGATTCTTGAAGGTTTCATTTGTTCCTTTAATCATTAGCCTGGTGAAGAAGTTGTTTTTGCTTCCATTGCTGTCACTTGTATAACTTCGTAAGTTCTTTAGTTACCTTATTTCTTCGGTTCCCATATATGTATGTGTATTCCCATTCATGCACATGACAATGAATCCTTCCCCTGCTTGCTACTGTCTGAGTAAGATTTTGCTAACCTATGTTCCTATGTTTCATATGACTATATGCGCAGCTGCCCTGACTACTGAGGCTTCTGCTAAGGTGATTGATGGAAAAGCTGTAGCAAAGCAAATCAGAGATGAGATAACATCTGAAGTCTCCAGGATGAAAGAAGCTATTGGTTTGATTCCTGGGTTGGCTGTAATCCTTGTTGGAGATAGAAAGGACTCTGCAACTTATGTGCGTAACAAGAAGAAGGCTTGTGAATCTGTTGGAATCAATTCTTTGGAAGTGCATTTGCCTGCAGATTCCACAGAAGAAGTTGTTTTGAACTATATTTCAGGCTACAATGATGATCCTTCAGTTCATGGGATTCTTGTTCAGTTACCCTTACCTTCTGTATGCTTCTACATCTCTAACTTCATTTTTTTTTAGGGCAAAGTATACTAAATTATGTAATTAGCCTATTTTTATATTTAAAGTCTGAACTATTCCTAAGTTCTTGCAGAACAACATCAAGCATTTCAGACATGAAAGATTAATAATATATAGCTGAGTTTTCTGTTGGCTAAACTATAAATATAACTTAAAAAGATTTTCATATGGAAGTTTTATTAATTTTCCTTGGACTTGTGACAGCATATGAATGAGCAAAATGTCCTGAATGCTGTTAGAATTGAGAAGGATGTAGATGGTTTTCATCCATTGAATATCGGTCGTCTTGCCATGCGTGGTAGGGAACCCCTATTTGTTCCCTGTACACCAAAGGGGTGCATAGAGCTACTGCACAGATATGGTGTTTCTATCAAAGGAAAGAGGGCTGTCGTCATTGGTCGGAGCAATATTGTAGGAATGCCAGCTGCTCTTTTGCTGCAGGTAACAGCTCATTAGGCCAGACTTAAAATTTTAGCTAATAGTTCAAAACTCGTTTTATTTGAATGTAACTGTTGCTCCTTTTTTCCTGTTTCAAACATGTATGTTTATACTACTTTGTACATATCTTATGTTACTAGAGGGAAGATGCTACTGTCACTGTTGTCCATTCCAGAACCAAAAACCCTGAAGAGATCACAAAGCAGGCAGATATTATCATTTCTGCTGTTGGGCAGCCAAATATGGTTAGGGGAAGCTGGATAAAACCTGGTGCTGTCATTATCGATGTTGGAATCAACCCGGTAGAGGTGAGTAGATTTAACTTAAGGTCTTGTTTATCTTGGTTGGTTCTGTTTTTTGATGAATAAAAAATAATTTTAAATGCTTAGTTTTTAACATCAAGGTTATTCAACCAGTGCATGTATATTTGGGTGTTTTGTGGCAGGATCTGAATAGCCCTCGAGGTTATAGATTGGTTGGAGATGTTTGTTATGAAGAAGCCATAGAAGTTGCCTCAGCTGTTACACCAGTTCCTGGAGGAGTTGGTCCAATGACCATAGCAATGCTTCTCCAAAATACACTCATCTCTGCAAAGAGGATGCACAATTTTGAATAACCTGTGAAAGCTTGTAATATCATTTTGAGCTATCAATTTTTGTGCGGTAGATTCTTGGATTTTGCCCTACCTTTATGGTTTTATTCTACATTGAAAAAAAATGGGGGAAAGTTTCTTCCCTATTTCCCCCTTGGTTCATTTGCCACCAAAAAAACAGAAAAATATTTCATAGGATAGTAGTCCCCTTTTACATATAGTTGCATCATGTGCTGCAAAAATTGTCAAGAACATTGATGTGGAAAAAAGGAAAACTGAGTGGGAGATCATACCGCACAAATTCGTTGATCTTCTGGGGTACTTAAGAGTACTAAATTGAAAATGTTTGTGGAAGGCAACAGTAGACTCTAAGCAGGTGCAAGGAATGCTTATGAGTTTCTAATGAATTTTAACATAATGAATAAATTATAACTCAAATGACAATAGTTGATCAAGTTTCTTGATTTGGTGTTTTATGTTTCTGAATTTGCAAACATGCCCCAGTGTTGAACTATTCATTTTTTCTCCCCTCTCTTGGGTTATGTATGTGCTCTAACCTTCGGTATTTGTTTGAAATCTTATATGTCATTTATATTTTGGGTCGTACTATGTAACTTCTTTAGCAGCGTTTTGGTTTTCCATGAAACTTAGGACTCTAGGAATATGATGTTCAACCCAACCAGATCTTAAACGGCAACCTACTGGGCTGGGGTCCATTTTGGAGGCTCTGAAAACGTTCGTAATAATTATAAGTTATTTTAAACTTTAAATAAGCTAATACACATAGACATATCCTTTCTAAAGAATGCTTCATAGTGGCAGCATCATTGCCTAATTTATGTTATGAGTTGTCCCGTCGTCCATTAAACAACTAGTATCAGCCTCACAGATTATTGATATGAGATCAAATTTTACTGAATGATATGCTTATTATTAATCCAATGTGTAAAATGCTAATAGAATTACAAAATGGGGATTCAACTCCAAAATAAGAATGAAAATTACAAAGAGTGATCATGCTTGCAACTTGTGATCATGTGTAAACCATGCATCTTATACTTCCTCAGTAGTGGTTCTCAGTAAAGACAAATTGCTGCAGTAAATCTCAATTTTCTAGGAAGAGAGCTTTACATTGCTTCATGGTATCTTCAGGGCTTGTAACTGAAAAATAATTAATACAAATTGTAAGGACTACAAAGAACAATTTTTTACCTTGCATTGACTTAGTTTTATTTTAATTTATAATGAAATGGAATTGTTTCCTCATGTCATTGTAACCAAAATTCAGTCATTTCCACATATTATGATTTAAGTTAGAGAAGCAACTAACCTGTGTGCCCAATAGTCCGTTCTGATTCATAGATTTCATGGTCATTTCCACCCTGCACAAAGAAAATTGAAATATAAGGTTGTTATACTTACAGGAAATTAATCAATCCTTCAACCTATGGTCCTGTACTCTGCTTATTGAAGAAATCTAACAGTGAAAGCCACAAAATACATGAAACAAGTCTTGCAATGTGAAGGGCCATCCTAAATAATGGGAAAAAGGCTTTGGTTTTGGAGGTGATATTGTAATTGGTTGCTATAATTAGAAATGTCTTTCAATAAACATACAAATCTAAAAAGCGTTATCATTTTGGTGAATTATTTGAAATAAAGATTCATGTCAGTGTCCAAATAACTGAATCAAATTGCCAATTACTTTTGCATGTTACAGCAATTTTTGCCACAAGGTTTTTCATAAAAATGATCATGTCACATTGGTGAATTAAAGACAAAGGAGTCGTTCGAAAACAAAGACTAAAGAGAATACAAAAATGATATGGCATACTTATGCAGGAAGGCAAAAAATCTATAATGGTACAGAAACAGAATTACAGATGTTGGTTTGATACTCCAAACATGTAATGCATAATAAACTTATGGACCAACCTTGTAAGTTTTATCACCAAAGAAGTGAATTTCATTAAATTCATCAAGGTATCTAAGGCAGTATGTTTTATCCCATCCTTGAGGAAAAACCTGCAAAGCAGATTCAAATTAAGACCTTGTTGACCTATTACTGACCAATAATAAATTGGCCACATCAACAGGAAGATCATCACTTACATCAAAGCTTATCTGTCCTCCAATGGAAAATGTCAAGTTAAGATGAGCAAACTTTTCACGAAGTACAGCAATCATTTTCGGGCGTATGTTGTGAACCTTAGAACACAAATTGCAAACTTTTAGAATAATAAATATACTCCTAGCATTTCAAATTGCAGAAACTGAAAATTCTAGTGACTATTATTAGAACCAAGATATATCACCTTGTCATACTTCTCAAATTCATCTCTTTCTTCTTGGCTACAGTTTCGGCCAATTGGTGACACATTCAGCATCCCACTACGGAACTCTATAAATGTTCCCCTAAAAATATAAAGTCAAATAGTATTCAGCAGTTTCCTATGACCAACATGAAAAGTATATGATTAACCTCTGAATCTCACTAACCTCTTAATAGGGATATCCAAGTCAGCAATGTAATGAAGTGTAAAATTAATAAATTCCTGCAAAATATCCCCCAAAACAGATGCTAGGAGATAATCAGTATGGTAGCTTCACTCTCAAATAACTAAGATAGCTAGTATAGGAATGGAAACACAGGCCTTACCTTGAGCTTTTCTTCCCCAAGGAATGATTTCAAGCTCTGAAAACAGGGAAATTCACAACTCGTCACGATGTATTAGAGCAAAACTTTACATTGCTAAATTAAGAGGGAGAGCTTTTGTGTCAGAGGGAGGGATGTAAGTTTACAAGCCACAACTTAATGGCACTAGTCGTGTTCTGTTCAATACCTAAAGGATCAGCACAAGTCTATTAAGATACATCCCTGGTCATTACAATTCAATTCTATTATGGATTGAGGTTTATGTTGTGTACCTGGTTTCCAATGAGCTTTCCTTCTTTATGAGCCACAAGACCATTCTCAGAAAATACATAATCATAATCATTGGTAACTGCAACAGACAAATAGGGATTTTCAAAAGACAGATCCTTCTATTTCTTTGTTTGTTTCCTTCTTCTTTGTTGATAGCTTATCAAAGATGTATGCCTTTATCAAAATAGGAGAAAGGAAGAGGAAAGAAGAGAATGTAAAGGCGTGCAATAATCAGCCCATTTTGGAGGCCAGAATGCAACAAACAAAATATGAAAAGAAAAAATTATATGATGGGAGTAAGTAAGTAATAAAAAGAAACAATAAAATCAATTTTCTCAAAGTGGCTTCCCATATGTTTAATATTATAGCATCAGATACCAAAGAGATAGTTATAGCTAACCTGTCTTGCCAAGTTGCTCAGATATCTTTACAAGGTCAGAGCCCCCAACAACTGCAACTGTAACAACCTATATCCAGACAACACAAGATTCGAACACAAAAAGAAAAAGGAAGAACTGTTAGAGCAGGTTCTATTCATAGTAATGTCGATGGATTAAAAAGACACCAAGAAAAGAAAAATGCATGTAAAATTTTTTAATAAAAATTCCAGATCATAAACCTTCTTTAGATCTTGCATGAAGGCCAACATCTCTGGCGTGGCATCCTGGCATTCGAGTAGGAAACATTAAATAGAGGTGATACAAGCCTAAACAATCAGAATAAATCTATATTTTCTAGTTTTGTTCAGCAAGGTGGTGTTAAAGCATTTTATGATCTGTAACCCTAGATGACTTGCAGACAATTAATCTGTCTCAAAACCGTATCAAATTGCTCAAATGAAATATTTTTTTTTTTTAGTTACAATTCTTGCAGACAATAAATCTGTCTCAAAACCGTATCAAATTGCTCAAATGAAATAATTTTTTTTGTCACAATTGTAACAAAATAACTACACACTAGAAGTGTCATTGGCTACAGAAGAAACAGATACCTTCCTGGGGGCAGTAAGAGTCCCATCAACATCAAATAAAGCAATCAAACCAGGTTTCCGGACAGCCATTACAGCTTATTATTATTATGAGCAGCCAAACCTGCAAAGTTTTGAACCTTCTCATCAAGCTTTAAGCAAATATATGTTCAAAATTGCCAATAAACAGCTCTTTTTCAATGACAACTATTTGCTTCATCAAGCAATCAAGAAATAACAAGGAAAAACCAAAAGGTCCATAAATTACACAAGAGATAACGATCATCATTCAACAGCATAAAAAAATGTGGAAACAAAGTATCAAGCGATAGTCAACATTATCCAAAATTTCATGACACCCTTCAGCAAATATACAATCCAACTAGTTTGTAAATGCTTCTTCATCAAAAAGGGAAATAAAAAAGCAAAAAGACCCAGTTCAGAAAATGTGAAAATTTTCTAATTGAAGCTGATAAAGTTCAGAATTTTAATTGAAGAAAATGAAACTTGCCTGGGATGAGAGTAAGAAAAGGAAGGAAGGATCAGAGCTTGAAGCAGATCTCTTCAATGGAACAAGCAAAGGGGGTGACTTGGATTATATAAACAAATAAAATTGGTTTGAGATCTGTGACTGAGTCTGAGAGGGAATTGGACAGAGGAAACTGCTTTTGAGTGGGGCCCACAACAGTAGAAGACAGTGAATGAATGAACACAGAAGTAAGAAACATGTGCCTTGTACCGTACAACGTAGCCAAAGGTGAGTGAAGACAACTGGGTCATATGGGGTTAAGTTTCATGAATTGTAGTGTCGATGGCTCGGGGTGTTTGCGTTCAGTTTGGATCGATTCATGGGATCGATTTTGAATGAGAAATTAATTCGATTTAAATAATATAATTTATTGAGATTTAGATTGAATCGGTTCGATTCATTTTTAAAGAAATAAAATTAATAAATTAAAATATTATAAAATAAAAATAATATAAATCAATAAAATAAATAAATAAAGATAAAGATAATTTATTTAATATTTATAGAATATTATTTAAATAAAAATGATATATAAATAAAAAAATTATGTAATAAATTTAAATTATTATATTTAAAAGTATAAATTTAATAATAAAAAATTATGTTATATAACATTATATGATTTGGATTGGATTGAATTAGATTGCATCAATTTTAAAAATTAAATATGAAATTTCATCCAATTCATATGATTTATAAAAAATAAGATTTAATCTAATTCTAATTCAAATTTTTACAAAATTAATCAATTTTTTGTTTGAATTTAATTGATTTAGCCATTCTAATTGGTGTGATTGAATTTCAATACTTTTATTAACAGTGTTTGGTTTATAATTTGTAAATTGTGATTTAGTCTAATAGAAAAATAATTTATGCTCAAATTATGGATTAAAATTAAAAATTATACTAAAATATAATTCAACATAATTTTATTGAATATAATGAAGCAACTGAAATTCAATTTGTGACTTTTAAATTATGGTTTTAAGTATGCCAACTGAGATTCAAACATATTGTATTGTAGGTCAATTACTCATTTATAATATTAGGGTAAGTTTTCAATTTTAAGAAAAAAAAAATATGAGCAGTTTATTGATTATCTCTTTAACGAAAAAAATTCTGTACTTCATTTTTTTGATATATGAAAATCTGTATTTAGTTCATTAAAAAAAAAAAAAACTGTATTAAAAAGTTAGGAATTTAATTACCACTTCGGGTGACAGGTAGAGTTTGCTCTTCCACACCGAGCTTGTGACAGAAAAATAGAGTTTTATTTTATTTTTCCTCAATCAATTTTGCAAGGGTTATGCTTTGGAACGCATGATTTTTCCAACAGTCATCCCAAGCATAAAGATTGATTGAGTGCGGAAAAAATAAATCAAAATTAGAAAATTATTATTATTATTATTATTTTTCTTGTACTGTGAAAATAATACAAATTTTAATGACACAATTTATGATCAATGATTGTGAAGCTAGTATTCCACAACTCGCTATTTCAATAGCAAAATCCTTTAACTAATAGCTGAGGTGAGATCAAGTTGTTCTTGTACCATTTGAATGGATCTTCAATAGTCAAAAAAGTTATGGGAATTTAGGCCAAAGACCACTAGAGGAGTAATTTGGAAGCATCACGCGAATAATGAGCAGTTACATATGCACCTTACCAAGCAATCATGGCTTTAAGTTGGAAGGAAACTTCTTAGCAACCTCATTTCACTGTCTTGGTTCACACTAGGCCTCTCTTTGTCCCATTTTCATTACAACAATGAAGTTCCAACTTCCCTTGATAATTTGATATAAACTGTTGACGTGGTGGTGGCTTGATTTTTTCAAGCCTATGATGGACAGAAGTCCACAACTCTTTCGGTGCAGCAGAAGCCTCAAGGCCATCAAATGAAGTTTACCATTGTCAAATTGTTGCAGGATTTCCGGGAGCAAATTAAGTAGCACCGAAAACCATTAATGGTTGCGTTGAAAATTGTGGATCCAAAAGCTCTATAAGTAGAGCTCGCTCCACAAGCTCTTGGCACACCACCACCAATGATCACTCCAAGACCATTACTCTTTGGTAGTAGAGAAGAAGTTTTTGTTTCTCTTAGAATATGTCTTTTATATATTGAGTGTACATATGAATAAGAAAATACTCTGAGATATTTTGGATGTATTTGGGACTTTGTTTTGGATGGAGTGTGACTACTTTTATATCTCTGTCATATTTGTTTAGTGAAATATATAGTTGTCGCCTTTGCTTATCGATGCAGACTATAAGTTAAACCATATTAATCCTTGTGTCTTCTTTTTTATTCTTCCGCATGATTTATTTTGTGCTACTTTGCTTATGCCTTTTTTGGCCCATTGCCCCATTTCCCAACATAAACAAAAGAACAATGCTAGTCACTTTGAACTAAAATGGTGGCACTTCATTCCTGTAAAAGAGGAGGCTAAACGGGCCACAATTTGGCATAAGTAGCAGCTGGTATTAGTGAATTTGCTGTTCCTTCATCAATGGTAAGAGGGTTGTGTTAACTGTGCTAAGCCATATCTGTTTCCCCGCAGCCAGGACATAACTAATTTGGTGAAGAAAGAGGAGTACTAGCATGCCACCTTGAAAGTTTGTAACCATTCAAATTGGTAAGCCAACTATTGGCTTCTAAAGCCTCACTAAAAACATTTCCATAAACTCATTCAGTACCTGACTCACTTTTTCCTGTAGGACACTCAATTTACTTAGCACCCCTCCAGCCCAATCAATTTTCTATTTGTCACAAACAATTAAGATTTATTGGTTACATGCTAAAAATAAGATTCCTCATGTTAATAATGACATCAAAAGTGTTGTTCACTTTTATGAGCAACAGGTTGAACGTTTTGTAATATCTGTAATTTCATTATTTCTTGACTATAGGGCATACAGGTGGCTTATTTTTGTTGCAAAAGCAGAAACATCATTGTTTCACAAGGTTCATCCTTCATAGATCTCCCTGCATGAATGAACATGGCTTATTATTAACTCTCTTGGATAAGTAAACAGAACAAGTAAACAATAACAACTAAGCTTTTTCCCAAAAGGTGGGGTCAGCTAAGTGAATCAAAAGATGCCGTTGCATCCTATCATAACTTGAAATAGGTAGATTTCTTATCCAAGAATGCTGATACTAATGTCTTTTGATCAAAATGGTGCCACTTCACTTCGACAGAAGAAGAGACCAGAAGGACCCCCATTAGGTAGCAGAGCCAACCTTACAGCACTTTCAGCACCTTCATCAACACTAAGACGACCAGTATTGAAGTTGATATCCGTTTTCACATAACCAGGGCAAACAACATTAATGCAGAAAGATGGATACTTGCTAGCAAGAATCCTTGTGTAGGCATTCAAAGCAGCTTTTGAGACTCTATATGCAGAAAATGAAGGAGGCCAACCTTTGGTTTCTAATGAACCCTCTTTAATATCTTTTAGAAACTGATTCAAAATCTCATCCAGTTTTTCTTCTGTTAAGCTTTCAACGTCACTTAGGGCTTCTTTAGCCCATCCATTTGGTAGGTCCTGTATCAGCATGAGCAATAACAGCAAAAAATACATTAAAATGATTGAAGAAAAAGTACATGATTTAGACAAAATGAAACATGGATAGCCCTCATTACCATCTAACAGCAGTACTAAAGGAAAAAAAAATCTTTTTACTTTCTATAAACTTTTGATCACTTCTAAATGTAATATAAGGTGGCTGCCTGATTGAGATTCTAGACAAGGTAACAAGTATAAACAATTACACATAGTATCACATACCTCCAACTTCCCCATGGTGGAGGAAACACTAACAATCCTGGGCGAGTCTGACAATTCTAGAAGGGGAATAAGTGTTCCACACATTCCTTTGGCACCATAATAGTTTGTTCTGATGCCTGCTTCTGCAGATTCATAATTTTCACATACAATTTTTCTCCAATCAATAGTATCAGTATTTTCCTGCATTCAAAGACAAGATACTTAATCCTCTGTTTACTTAACATAAATAAGTGCAAAATATTTTAGAATACAGCGCAAACCAGTAATATGTTGTCTTAGGCCTACGGCCTATGCATACTAGGAAGCTGCAGATAGTACAATCCAGAAACTATTCCCCAACTAGATCAAGTATGTTCTTGACCGACAAAAATTACCTGAAACCAATGCTCTTAAGTTTAAAACTGCCTTCTTCTTTTTTTCGGGCGAGAATATAATGAAATAGCATATATGGTTAAGAAAAGGAAAACATACCCCAGCAGCAAGTAAAGCTGAAAAAGCATCACGGTCAACATCTGCTCCGGAGATTCCTGCATTATTCACCTAAACAAAATACAAACATTTCTCACCATGGGAAGAACAACGGAAACGGATTATCGAAGAGATGGCATAGCAGAAAGAAGAAAATTAAAATCCAAAAACTTTTTGTGTGTTTAGTGGGGGAGTAAAAAAAAGATAAAAAATTTCATTAATAAATCTCATGAGTAAAATTATGCATGAAGCTTGACTGTGAAATTTTTCACCCAATTTTTTATCCCCCGTACCAAACACACCTTCAATAAGAAGAGTTTGTCCTAGATAAATCTAAATGAAAAATGCAAGCTACCTGAAATGTGTAGATGTGAACTTGGATGAAAGACAAAACTTCCAAACATGATTTACTTGTACTGGGTACCAGAAATGAGGCCACATTCAACAGTTTTATTTATTGGAAAAGAACCTGATTTTAAGCAACCCAAAGCAACATAATAAACTGGGAAATTGATGTATAGTGTCCACAAATTGATGGCAAGGATCAGCAGAGTCGATTTACTAAGTTCCCAACTCCCATATGAGGAAGCTACTAATGCTGGAGATGGGAGATTTAAAGACCCGGACGATAAAAATCTCTCTCTCTCTTATATATGCAAGCACATAAACCTGGATGAGGGAATCTCCAAGATGAACATCACACCCCAAATCTTAAAGACTTGGCCAGTGCCAATTGAGTTACAAATTTGTTTTAGAAATGTTACATAACAAGAAGCTAAAGCTTAAGCATACCAAGATATCAAGCCTTCCATTCTGGGTCTTGATGAAACTTGCAAGGGATGCTATGCTTTTAGGGTCAGTCACATCAAGCTGATGAAAAACCACATGGCCAGAGAGACCAAACTCTTTCAGTTTCTCAACTGCTTCAAGACCCCTTTTATCATCCCTTGCTGTTAGCACCACTGTGATCCCATTGGAAGCCAGTTGCTTGCATATTGCAAATCCTATCCCCTTGTTTGCTCCTGTGACAACTGCATACCTATAACATAACCCAATCCATGACAGTTATGGAAAAAGAAGCATTTAAAAGCTTCTGGGGTTTGAATTTTTCATTTTTGTTGTTGATTAAAATTTGTTATAGAAAGAGAACCACAAATAGATAATGAAAATTGAAGAACCGGGTACCTTCTTGTACTTTCTGCCATTTTTTTGATGAAAGAAAAGTAGACAAACTTTCAGACACATGTTTTTTTAGAGAGTGCGGTCGCTAGCTTTTAGTTATTGGTAGATCAAACTTCAACAGTTTTTCTGGGAACCTCCAACAGAAATTCCTTATCCTTCTGAACGTTGTTATGTTAAGCTAGCATGTGGTAATCGTTAAGCCACCTTTTTAAATTTTAGGTATTAAATACATTTCTACATCTATATTTTTACATTTTTTTATTAATTTAGACAAATAGGGTGATAGATATGGCGATGACTACATTTTTATTTCTATTAAATTATTCTGTTTTCTGTCAAGCTACAGTAGCTACACTATTTTTTATTTTTTTAGGTATTAATATAATTAAATATATGCTCATAATTAAACCCTTTTATAGTATAATAGATTTATTCTTAAAAATAATAATTGTTTTGTACTATTGCAAAAACTCTCCCGCATCTTATGTTATTGTTAAACAATAATTTCTTCCTAGTGCCTACATTTAGGTCTGCGTGGAGACCGCCCAAGGTCCCATATTTCGGAATTTTTTTATGTAGAGACTAATCAATATCTGTTCGTATACAAGTATTAAAATATCCTTATTATAGTTTAGCCAGCGAAAGGTTATATTAGATTAACTAAATATCTCATATTCAAGCTCTAAATATGTAACTGTATTAAAATTTGGAAGGCAAAAAATATTATCATTCAAATGATTCTATTTGGCTAAAGTAAGATTGACTCTAATAAAAATATGCATGTGGTTTCAAACCAAAAATTATTATCTATACTATCCTATGCTTATTATATGAAAGGGTTCAGACATTTTAACTAGTTATTGTCAAAATAATTGTTTCCGGTTTTATTCCTATTATATAAACCCTTTGTCCGAGGTTTTTATCAAGTTTACCAGTTGATTTTGATATAATATAGGGTTTTGTTAATCAGTGTTTTAAGAATATTAGTTAAGGAATCAAGAAAAGGAAAATTTTTAAACTTTCACTATATTTGATTATATTTGATGTATTGAAAATTTAAATTTTTTTATTTTTTTAATACAAACTTTCTTTTTTTAATCCTCAATAAATGTTCTTACGACACTAGTTAAATTAAACCTATAATATATTTTATAGCCACATTCTATCATTTCCACGTTACTTGAGGTCAAATGTAGCTGTCCCATGTGCAATTTGCCATGCATATGCCATTACAGACTTTGCGTTAACATGATTTCCCCATTTTTTCTTTTCAAAAAAAAAAAAAAAATGTTTGTTGCGGTGCATCTCATAATTAAACTAGTATAATATCCGTGCAATCTTTGATTTGTAGTTTCGACGTTCATCTATAATATGAAAATAATAAATTTGAGCATATAAAATTAAGTAATAAATAATTATATCTAGTAACGTGGTGATATCAAATGATAATAATTTGTACATCAAAACCAAATAATAGTAATTTTGAATAGAACTTGTTAAAGGGAATTGATTTACTAAGAAAATTTACATAGAGTAATAATTTAAAGAAATTGTTTCATTGGCATATATAATGCAACCAAGCAAATTTGTCTATCTATTGTAGCAAAATAATTAAATGAGTAATAAGTCATGTTTATTCTTTATTGCTAACTTCTTCAACCCTATAATTGGAATGTCGCTATTTCAGGTATCTAACCATCAAATTGTATGTTCTAAAAATTTTGTTCTGATTGAAGAACAGTGTGATATATATATATATATATTATCTTTTAGTATTTTGACGATATTTTATAATAGAATATACTTAATAATAATAAATATTCATAAAAAAGTTAAAATCCAGATGTGCAAAACAACAAACAAAATGAAGTGTAGCAGAAGTTTAAAATTTTGTTGAGAACGGGAAGAAAAAATAAATGATAAAAAAGAAAAGGAAAATAAAAACAAAAAGAAGAAAAGGCTCTCTCAATGTTCAGAAAATACAGGAAGAAAGAGAAGAACATTGATTTTTGTTCCCTTATTGCTCTTGAGTATTTAATGCAAGGCTCCCTCCGCCATGCATCTTGTTAAACTTGGTGCTTGATGCATTCTGCATTTAATGGTGTTATTTTGATGGATTATTTATGCACCTAAACTTTAGTATGCCACCATAGTAATAATAACCCCATGATCCCAACGCCGGTGCTAGCACTACTGCTACTGCCATTGCATTGCAATCGTCCTCCCCCTTCAATTTTTTCGCCACTGCACCGGAGATGTCTCGAGCAGAGGGTTTGGTCAGGGGAGGCGGAGGCGAACACGCGAGACCACAATGGTGACGGTGGTGGTCGAGGCAAGCATGGTTTTGCATATCCGCCGTGGCAAGGATGTTACGGGCTGAGACATGGCTAGGCAGCAATGATGTAGTGGAGCATCGGTCTCAACGGTGACGCAACGAAGGTAAGGCGATCTCTAGTGGCGGTGACAGTGATGAGCGGCGCAGTGGCAATCACAATTGAGAGAGGGGGACGGCTATGGCAGAGGTCAAGGTGGCAGGATGTGTGATGGTTGGCTGTGCGAAGAATAGTGGAGGGGTGCGGTGTTTGTCGAGATGTTGCAGGCCAGGAAGAAAGAGGCCTAACTAGAGTGTGTCATAACTATATAGAGTATCGATACACCATCAATTTTTATCATTGGATCGTCCAAGTGTGCAGTGCACCATTTTTAATGCAGAGCATAGTAAAACGTGCCTTAATGCAACGTTATAATAGAGAAAGTAAACTAATTAAAAAGTGAAATAAATAAGAATAGAAAGAATAGAATAATGTATAGCCGGAAAGGAAAAGTGGGGATAACAAATGGCGCCAAAGTTTTTTTGATAGAGAAAAGGATAATGCTGAAATATATCACTATGTGACAAAATTTTATTATCCTGTTTATCTACATCTATCCAGTTATCATATTTAAAATATGAGGGATCAGAGGTGGCAAAGCGCGGCGTCAACTTCACTGCAGAGGAGAGCATCCGAGCGACAACGGCAGCCTTGGTTGGTGGTGGAATGATAATGAGGCCGGGTAGGGACAGCCCGTAATTGAAAATCCCCACGGTTGAAAATCCGCCCCCATCCCTAAGGGTTTAAGGTTCTATAATCTCACTAAACACTTCAATAAACTTATTCAGCACTTGACCGGCTGACTCTCTTTTAGTGGTTTTCCTCTGGGGCACTCAATTTACTTAGCACTCCTCCATCCCAGTCAATTTTTTCAAATTGTTACCAGCGATTAAGATTTTCGGGTTATATGCTCAAAATAAGATTTCTCAAATTAATAATTGCATCAACTGTGTGTCGCTCACCACCATTAGCAACAGGGTGAACGTTTTGTAATACCTATAATATCATTATTTCAAGACTATAGGGCATACAGGAGCCTTATTTTTGCTAGGGATGCAAAAACTCTTTTGTTTCACAAGGTTCAACCTTCATAGATTTCCTTGCACGAACATGGCTTATTATTAACTCTCTTGAATAAGTAAACAGAACAGCAGCAGCAGCAACAAAGCCTTTTCTTACTAGATGAGATCGATAATATGGATTAAATGGCATCACTATATCCTATTATAAGCTGAATAAGCAAATAAAAATTTATCTAAAATTAAGATAGTAAATTTCTGATCCATGTATGCTAATACTAATGTCTTTTGATCAAAATGGTGCCACTTCACTGCGAGAGAAGAGACCTGCAGGACCCCCATCAGGTAGCAGAGTCAACCTTACAACACTTTCAGCACCTTCATCAACACTAAGACGGCCAGTATTCTAGTTGAGGTCCGTCTTCACATAACCAGGGCCAACGGCATTAATGCAGAAAGATGGATATTTCTTGGCCAGAATCCTTGTGTAGGCATACAAAGCAGCTTTTGAGAATATATATGCAGATGAAACAGGAGGCCACCCTTTGGTTTCTAGTAAACCTTCTTTAAAGTCTCTTAGAAACTGATTCAAAACCTCATCTAGTTTTTCTTCTGTTAAGCTTTCAACATCACTCAGGACTACTTTAGCCCATCTATTTGGTAGTCTCTGTATCAACATGAATAATAATAGCAAATGCATTAAAATGATTGATTAAAAAAATTCATGGTTTACACAAAATAAAACATGCATAGCCTTTATCACCATCTAGCAGCAATACTATTTTGATTATAAAAAAAAAAAAAATCTTTCTCTTTGTATAATGTAATAAAAGGTGGCTGCTTGATTGAGATTCTAGACAAAGTGACAAGTATAAACATTTATACATAGTATCACATACCTCCAACTTCCCCATAGAGGAGGAAACATTAACAATCCTGGGCGAGTCGGACAATTCTAGAAGGGAAATAAGTGCTTAACACATTCCTTTAACACCATAATAGTTTGTTCTAATGCCTGCCTCTGCAGATTCATAATTTTGAAATACAATTTTTCTCCAATCAGTTGTATCAGCATTTTCCTGCAGTCAAAGACAAGAAACTTGATCCTTTATTTACCTGCTATAAATAAGTGCAGAATATTTTAAAATACAACAAAAACCAATGCTCTTTACAGATAATCTTTCCTTTACAACGGCAAAGATCAAATTCTACAAAGACTAAAGAAATTATAATATGATGAAATGTTTATCCAATTATTACTTGAAAGGTTTTAAGGATAATTACTCCAGAAAGCTCTAGGATTTTAACTCTTAATTGCAAATACTTGACTTATGAAAGACCAAGTTGGGTTTGATTCTTCTCCCTTTTGCTGAAAGTTGTCACTTTTTCTAACCTAGTAATATGTTGTGTCAGGCCTACGCAAACTAGGAAGCTGCAGATAGTATGATCCAGAAAACTATTCCCAAACTAAATCAAGTATATATAGGATGATTCTCTAGTGCAGATTTAAAAAAATCTGCATCGTGTTAATAGAGACACAAAAGGTGTGGGTCATATCGAATACACCATTTGTTTTACCAATCCCAACACTTTTATGTCTCAATCAACAGCAATCACCATATATATGTTGTTGACTTTTGAACATCAACCCGTTTGCCAAATAGAGTTTAGCGAAATCTTCCTCGTTGCCCCTCAATTATACCTGAAAATGATTTGTAAATCTTATTATGACCATCCCTCATTTGTTGCCCACATATTCCATTGTCAAGAAGAATATTAATGGCTTCTTGTACCAATTTCTCCTGACATATTACTAATTAACCTGGCATAGATCTATTTTGTTGTCAACAGGTTGATAAATTAACTAAAATCGATGCTCATAAAGTGAAAAGTGAAAATTGCCTTTTTTTTTTCAAGTGTGAAAATGAATGAAATAATCTAGATGGTTTAGAAAAGAGTAAATATATATTTTGGTCCGTGAAAAATTTGGAATTTAACAAACTAGTCCCTAAAAGAATATTTTGTAACACTTTTGTTTCTAAAGTTAAACATATTATTATAATTTAGTCCCTAAACAGAGTTAACAGAAGAACTAACTTGTTAATTTGTTACAAAACATTTTTCAGGACTAGCATGCTAAATTCCAAATGTTTTAGGGATCAAACTGTATATTAACTCTTTTACAAAAGGAAAACATACCCCAGCAGCCCTTGAAGCTAAAAAAGCATCGCGGTCAAGATCTGCTCCAACAATTCCTATATTATTCACCTAAACAAAATACAAACATTTCTCATCATGTGAAGAACAATGGATTATCAATGAGAACACACAGTAGAAGCAAGAAAACAAAAATCCAAGAACTTTTCCCCCTTATTAGAATCGTTGGTACAGTACTACTATATAACTCTACATGGAAATTGCAAGCTAGCTGAAAAGCGTAGATGTGAAAATGGATGAAAGACAGCTTAACTTCACTTCTATTGAGTACCAAAAATGAGGAAAAATTCAATAGTTTCATTTATTAGAAAAGAACCTGATGTTAAGCAACCCAAAGCAAGGAAGTGTATGTTTGGTTCTGCTTTTATAAAATTGATTCTTCATAAAATTGATTTTGTTGGAATTATTTAGTTAGAATTGATTTTTAAATAAAATAATTTATGTTTGGTAGTTCCTCTAAAAGTGATTCTGATAGAAAATAAAAATTTTTCACTTTTCCCATAATCAATTATAGGAGCAAGAATTGATTATGGAAATCAACGACCAAATATCATAAAAAATTGACAGAATCAATTTTGGAAAGCCGGAATCAATTCTGGAGGTGGTAAATGTATTCCCACACATGATAGAAATAAATTAGGAAACTGAAGGATAGTGCCCACAAATCAATGGCTAGCACTAGGGGGATGGAACCTTGAAGATGAACATCATCCACAAATCTTAAAAGGACTTGGTCAATGGCCAATGCCAATTGAGTTACAAATTACAATCTTCTTGTAGAAATGCTACATAACAAGAAGATAAAGCTTAAGCATACCAAGATATCAAGTTTTCCAAACTGGGTCTTGATGAAATTTGCAAGGGATGCTATGCTATTAGGGTCAGTCACATCAAGCTGATGAAAAACCACATGGTCAGAGAGACCAAACTCTTTCAGTTTCTCAACTGCTTCAAGACCCTTTTTCTCATCCCTTGCTGTTAGCGCCACTGTGATCCCATTGGAAGCCAACTGCTTGCATATCCCAAACCCTATCCCTTTGTTTGCTCCTGTGACAATTGCATACCTATACCATAAAACCAATTCATGACAGTTGTGAATAAAGAAGCATTTAATGGCGTTTAGGGTTTGAATTTTTCATTTTTGCTGTTGATTAAAATTTTGTTATGGAAAGAAAATCACAAAATAGACGATGAAAATTGAAGAAACACGACACCTTCTTGCACTTTCTGCCATTGTTTTATGAAAGAAAACTAAGTAAACTTTCAGGCACACGTTTCAGGGAGCGAGGTCTCTAGCTTTTATTTACTCTTACGTTAGACTTTTCAACAGTTTTCTAGGAATTTCAGACAGAAAATCGTTGTTAACTTTGACACGTTTTGTTAGAAGACAAGTGATACGAAGTCTATATATTATTATTCTGTAAGAAATAAATACTATCTACATTATGAACTATATATACATCCAGAAAAGTTTAAATATTACAATTTCTCTCGCTGTCTCTGGATGTTTTTTATATTAATTGAACGAAACAAAACTAGTAGAAACTTGAACTTCTTTATGCTTGGAATAAGGTCGTACTTCGAGTTTCTGTCTTACTTGGATAATATATAATTATATACCATTTGTAGCATTTTTGCTGCATGGAGACAAATTACAGGTGTTCTTTTTTTGGATACAGCCAAGTAGTTTTGTAATGTTATGAACAACAATCTCGGGCCTCGGCCCTGGTGGCCATATATGAAATTATGTAGGCCTGAAAAAATAGGGTCGTTCAGTGTTTTAAATTGCGGTTGCAGTTGCGATTGCGGTTCTTGATTGCGATCAAGTGATTCTTGCATTCATTGCATCGCGATGGATTATGACGTTATGCGTGATTTTTTTTTTTTTGGTGCACAAAATGTAAAAATAAAAGAAGTACAACAATTGTACCACTAAAAGAACAAGTTTCCAACATATTTGATACAAACTTATGTCTCCATATATATTCAAATACAAACTTCTCATATTTTTAGAATAATACAATAAAGTTAGAAATTCTAAGAGGAATACAACTTGTTCCAGTAGTGATCAAGTCACTAATTGTCCAATCCAATGAACAATCCACCAATTTAGATATATGGCTTCACTACAAAAAACATAAAAACAAATCATAATTAGAATATTAACATTTTAAGAGAATCAATATTTTTCTTCAAATATAAATATAATTAACTAAAAATATCATTTAAAACTAAAAAATAAAGCATAATAATTTAATTAAAATAAATGGGAGATAAATCAAATAAAACTTACATGATACTTATTATCACATGGTAGAATGACGTGATAGATCATACTCTCCACTTTCATTCTGACTGTCACTTTGTGCATCTCCTTGTCCAAAGACATAATTAAAAAATTCACTATTTGATGGTTGATAATAAGAATTTTGGTGACTTAGTGGTAATTGGTAGTATGGTGGAGTTTGACCACTTGTATATTGGTCATATATACTCAAATAAGGATGCTGATAATATGGTGGATACCTTTGACTGCTTTGAGATGATTCGTCAATACCAAAGTCACTGAAACTTTGCTCAATATTAGAAGTAGAAGACTCTTCATTTGCAATATGTTGTTGTCTTCTTCCTCTTTTAGAATGTGATCCACCCCTTTTACTACCTCCAAGTGAACTATCAGAAGGCATATCTGGCCTAAAAGATGTCATATCAATGACTAAGCTCTTGTCACGTTTATTGTATGGTACCTCCTGATATGGATCATTCTGTCTTTGTTCATCACTATCATCCTGGTCATCATTTTCTTCATCTTCTACATTATCACCACCATTACCACTGTTATTACTTGGTGGACTTAAACCACCACTGTTTTCATTAGAATCAGCATCATTACTACCAACTTCCATATTTTCATCATCAGAATCAATTATAGGTAACCACTCAGCATTTTGTACTCCCTCTAATAGTGGATTTTCTCTTTCTTCAATCCATGGTGACAATGGATCATCATCTTGAAATATGTAGTCAAGATTAATTGGATTGAAACTAGCTTCAATCTTTTCTTAACTTTTTCTCATTTCATGTCTCATTTTCAGCTTCATATTATAAAATGTAAAGACAAGTTTTTGCAACTTTTTATACTTAAGTCTATTCCTTGCCTTGGTATGGATATAACTAAATGTGCTCCAATTTCTCTCACAATTTGTGGCTGAAGTTGTTTGACTAAGAACTTTTATTGCCACACGTTGAAGTTGAGGAGCACATGAACAAAATATCAACCACCATTCAGCTATTTTAATTAATCAAGCAAAATAAATAAATTATTAGTTATATAAAAAATAAAGTCAAAATAAATTTATTTTATCAAAATGGAAACAAAGACAAATAATACTTTACCTGGATTCATTTCATGCCAAGCTCTTTTAGCTTGTGGTGTGCCAAATGTCTCGCCCATTTATCTAAAAAGCATCAACTATATAGCATAATATAATATATTAATATATAAATATAATATTAGATTATAAATGTATTAAATTTTAATCTAAATATTTATTACTAACCCGATTCAATGCTTTAATTTGATCATCTAAATTTCTTTCCAATTTAATGATCACATTCCTTGTTCCATCAAATGTTTCTTTATAAACATCAGTCCCATGTTCAACTCCATATTGAAATTGTGGGTTAAGAAAATAGCCTAAAAAGAAAGTTAATCAATTAAAGTGTCATGAAAAGAAGTTAATTAAATAAATGTGCAAAGCCATGAATGTAAAATTTTAGAAATAATATAAACTAATAATTAAACTAATCTACCTGCAGAATGAAGATCACAATGCATGAATCTCCAACGTTCATCTATTAGTTCATTGAACTTGGAATGATAACGAGAATTTTGTTCAATAGATTGCTTGGCTCGATCAATGGCTTCATATATAAAACCCATTGTTGGCTTCTCGTCACCATCAACCAACCTCAAAACTTTTACTATTGGCTCAAATACTTTCAGTATATCATTAGCCTTGGTACAAAATTCACTACTTACAAAATTTTTCGTGCGTCACATGCTGGTCCATTCTTCTCTCTCCCAAATTTAGATCTTCTAAATTCTTCAGAGTTGAACATATTTTTTAACCCTTGCTTTTGCTTCACAATTGCTTGAAGTTGCAAGAATTGTGTTGCAAACCTAGTAATACCAGGACGAATAATCTCTTTACCTCCAGTATATTTTTTCATGAGATTTACTATCCATATATGGTTATAGATAAAAGATGTCACAATCTTTGCTTCATCCAATATTTTTTTCACATTTTTCTTTTTTCCTATATCTTCCAAGCAAAGATCCAAACAGTGAGCTGCACATGCAGTCTAATAAAGATGCGGTCTTTTTTCCATCAATTTTTGACCTGCTGCTTTTAGTGCTTTTTCATTATCTGTAACCACTTGAACCACATATTCTTCTCCTACTTCTTCTACAACTTTATCAAGCAACTGGAAGTAATAATCTGTATTTCTTGTATTAACACTAGAAGCATCAACAGATTTTAAGAAAATTGTCCCTTTACTGCAATACACCAAAAAATTCATAATATGTGTGTGGTTTATACTATCTGTCCAACCATCACACATTATTGTGACTCCTTTCTCCTTCCATGTACTTTTCAACTTATTTATCCATTCTCGCATGTTTTGAAATTCATTTTCTAAATATACATCTGAAATTTCATAAGGAGTTGGGCACTTAACTCCTTGGCCTACTTCAGCAGCAGCAACAATCAAATTATGCAACCAAGGAGAGGTAGATAAATTCATAGGTAAACGCTCATAAATAATAAATTTGCTTACAGCTTCTCCAAGCTTCTTCCTTAGCGTTTTCATAAAGCTAGTACTAACTTTTGATTGCTTTGTGCTTTTGTTTCTCACAAGATTAACATCAGTAGACCTCAAAGCAAAAGAGACATCTTGTGAGATTGCTACTCCACTAGCACTTGCATGAGAGCTTCCACCAGGCTCATATATATTATGAAGTCCTCCTGTTTGCTGTCTAAAACTTTGTCTATCTTCCTACTCACGATGTGATCTTATACTTTCTTGTGTGGCTAGCCTTATCTGCTCATCAATATGGTCTTCAATTTTATCTTCATCATATCCTCTTAAGCGTGCTTCAAATTCTTCTTTTCTTTTTTTGGAGTCATTTTTTTTTACTTTTGCATCTAGAAGGAGCTTCATCATACTTTGTTGAACCAATGTGGTAACTTTAGCACATCCTGCCACTTGGCCTTTAACATGTGCTATGTGCTGCTTCAATTTGGTAATGCCACCCTTTATGACTTTATCACAAAGTTTACATCTAATGTTATTTTTATTTCCAGCCACAGATTCTCCAAAATGCCATCCAATATCATCGCTTGGAGCACCTTCCAACCTTCCTACTGGAAACTCTTCTCTTGGTGGCATTGTAAAATTTACAATTTCTGCTCACAGAAATAAATATTAATAATTAAATTTAACATAAGATTTTGATATAACATACTAATTAATTGAACATAACTAAATTAAATAAAATACATTATACATAATTGTAAATTTAAAATTAATTATTTTAACTATTAATTTCCTAACATTTAATTATATACTTTTAGATAAAAATTATTACACATGTATTCTTAAATTTACATTATTTTAATTTTTTTAAAAATAATCTTAATCACAATATAGTTATCTTTCCCTTTTTCAACTTCACAACCACATAAATGTAAACTAAAAAAAAACAGCAAGATCTATTAAAAGGAAAATAGTTCACATCCATTTTTTAACCAAAAAAAAAAAAACCACTCAAAACTTTTTTTTTGTAAAATCAGAAACATCAACACATTTTAAACAAAAAAAAAAAACCCAACTCAAATATAAAACAAAACCCACCCATATGACCAAAAAAAAAAACCCATTCACCAAAAAAAACCCCATCCCAACGTGTTTTACACACCCCCCAAAACAAATTTCAAAAATTAAAAAAAAAAAAAGAAACACCAACCGTCCCCACCCACTCACTCTTCCATTTCCTTCTGCAATATTCTCTCTAACCCACCCACGTTCTGCATCCAACGTTCTTCTTCTCCTCTTCCAGACCCAAAACACAAACCAATCTTCATTCTCACTTCTAATCTCATCAACGAGTGGATATAGCTTCAACTTCTTTCTTTTGCTGTGACTTGCTTCCCTTTCCCCTTTCTTCCTATTTCCTTCCCTTTCCAATTTTCCCAAACACCACCCCTCTCAACAGTCCCTAATCCGCAGACGATGATACACAAAGTGGGAAAAAAAAAAAAGAGTACAGAGACCTTACTTGCTATGGTAATTCGAGATCTGAAAGTGAAAGAGAAGATGAAGGCGAGACAAGCTTCGAAGTGGAAGAAAAGATGAAGTGAAAGCTATGCTTTGCCTCTGAGGTAGAAAAATAATTGTGAGCATTTTGAAAAGTTTAGTAGATCTAATATCTATTTTAAATATGGACTAGTCTCTGTGATGTGTATTCTTGTCGTTTTTCTTTATGGAATCTTTTGTTTTGGTTAAAAAAAAAAACTGGTTCACGAGAAAGGGAAGGGAAAGAACGGAACGGAAATTGCGTTTGCGTCTATTGCGGCCACAATGCTGTTATGTTGCGGCCGCAACACCGTTACGTTGCGGTTATTCCTGTGATTTGGAATCACCCCGCAATTGCGGTCCAATGCCGTTGCGGCCACTGGCACATCCGCAATATTGCGGCCGCATCATCTGATGTGGTCCACAATTTAGAACACTGGGTCGTTCTATAGCGCACCGTCTTCTAAATGGTGTCTCGCACCCTAGCTTTTAACCACATTCGACGAATACCGCTAAATGTATTCACGAATGTGGTTAAATGCAGTTCCATGTCGTCTTCTTGCTTCGTTTCCAGCCACTCACTTACGCCACTGCTAGCCTTCGACCACCGCTCCGAGCACCACCCAACCCCTAGCTTCCAGCTCCGGCTCCCACTCCCCCTTCACCCTCCACCACCACCACCCTAGCTCCATTGTGCCTCCATTAAACCTCACCACCGACGTCGTTGAGCATGACCACCGCCTCAGAACATCGCCCATGGTTATGTCGTGCTGCAAAGCCTCGCCGTGCCACTCGCGCACAACCACCTTGTCACCTCCGTTATTGCCATGACCAGCCACCACGAGTCATCGATGCTGAGCACTCGCTTCTGTGCCATGAACCCATCATCGTGAATAGGAAGCCGTGGTGGCGAGTGCGAAGATTGAGGGGTGGCAGTGTGCAAAGATCGGCAGAGCAACAAAGCAATCAACCACCCACAACCGGTGGTGACTGGAATAGGACGACGCAGGCGAGTGTTGCGCCTTCCAACAGCGGCTACAGAGGCGATGTCCTCTTCTTCTTTGCAGCCTCCTCCCTTCCGGTGACGACCAACGTAGCGGTGTCCATCATTCGCTGCGACCTGATCCCTGCCCCAGGCGCGGCCATCGAATGTGGTTAAAAGCTGGTGTGTGATACACCATTTAAAAGAGGGTGCGCTATAGAATGACCCGAAAAAATAAGAACAATAACATGACATAATAAAAGCAAAGTTGCAGTATCCATGAGAAAACATGAAATACTAAGCAGATTTAGCATGTAAATATGTTCTTAAAACATTTTAAAGTTTCTTCTATTTCAAAGTATGTCAAGTACAGTATTGCCTATTAATTGAGTCACTAATCAATTAAACGAAAATTGGTTGTGCTGAATAGTGCATAATGATCATATTTTCCTAATATGGAGCTATCATGTAGCCAGCTGCACAAATTTAGTTGTTAATTCACGTAAAAAAAAAAAAAGAAAAAGAAATTTGACTTGTTAATTACTCTATCAATTCTTTTTCATGTCATTGATGGTTATTGTACAAAAATTTTCCTACAAGTATAGGACTTTACTAAGGATCAGCTCTGAATCCCTATCTATTCACCTTGGTCTTGAATGTGCATGCTAAACATAAGAAAGACTTGGTAGCACGAAGTATGCTTCTTGCAGATATATGATATAGTCTTTGTGGGAGAATCAAGAGAAGAATTAAATGAAAAGCTAGAGTTGTGGTAACAACTTTTGGAAGCACATAGTTTTGTATAAATAGAAATAAGATAAAGTATATGAAATGTAAGTTTAACAAGAGATGCATAAATTCAAATTTAGAAGTGAAAATTGAGGATGATGCCATACGAAAAATCATAAGATTTAAGTACCTTAGATCCATTATCTAACATGATGAAAAATAGAAGGAGATATAAACTATATGATTCAAGCTAGGTGGTTAAAGTGGAGGAGTGTTTTGGGCGTTTTTTGTGACAAAAAAGTATCACTAAGGATTTATCTAGTATGGGGATAAAAATAGGATGTAAAAGTCAACAAGAAAATAACTTAACTATTGTAGAGACAAGAATGTTGAGTTAGATAAGTGGACACACTAGACAAGATGAAATTAAAAATGAGCGTATTACAAAGAGTTGAAGTAGCGTCTATTATAGAAAAGATGTAGAATGTTGCCTTAAGTGATTTGGTCATGTGTGGGAAAGATTTGTAAAGGCCCTAGTAAGAAGAATGGATCAAATGGAGGGTAGTTTAATAGCTAGAGGTAAAGGAAGAAATAGGAAAATCATAGCAGAAACTATTAAAAGAGATTTAGATTTGGCTTAAATGTAAATATAATTGATGATAGAACACTATGACATTGCTTGATCCATATGTAGTCAACTCCACCTAGTGGGACAAAATTTGATTGTTATTGTTATTGTATAGTTATTGTATAAAATTTTTTTTAAAAAAAGGTAAAATAATGCCAATTATGATCAAAAGTACAATATTGCATAATCAAAAGCCATTAAATAATGTCAATTACAATCAATTATTTTAACATACTCATTATTATCACTTTTATTATTGCTTCGTCTCACTTATTGGGACTAAGGATAAAGTTTTTCTCTTTGAAAGAATCATTAATTCTTTATTGATTTGCTAAAACCAAAAAAAAGGTACAAAACAATATTCTAAACTGAGACATTTAAAAAAAAAAAAAAAACAGCTGAAGGATTATAATAAGCACAATTTGTGCTCAACTTATATCCAACACGGTTTGCACACTTGAAATTGAGCTTTGGGTTCTCAGCGTTGGAAGGACTTGGACATTGCTTTTGTTACCAATACTATATCTTCATTAATTGAATAATTAATTAACTAGTTTCTAACCTCTAGTAAGCTTTATGGTTGCAACTTCGTTCAAACACGGCAGCCTTAAATTAATTTAATCATAAATCATCCACTTTTTCTTAACCCTTTAAATCATTGATGACTTAAGATATCCCCTACTAGGTGCTATAGTTTGTCATTTGCATACACGGCAGTACAAATCTCACTTCCTTGACTTGAAACCTTCATTTTTTAATTTGGTATTCAACGGGAAGGAGAACAAAAAACAAACAAGCCAAGAATAAAACACAAAGCACAAGGCTAGCGCCTCCCCTAGGACAGGCAACCCCCACAAATTCTTGCCACAAGATCTGTCTGATGCACAGAGGCATTTTTTGAAAGTAGAATAACCAGAATAAGATTCATGCATTGCGCGGATAAATAAAATATGGGAATATTTTATTAAATATTGTAAGAATAATTAGAAATAAGATGATTATGTGATAAAAAAATATTTATTTATGATAAAATAAATGTTTGGTAATATAAGTAAAGCAAAGGTATATTTTTCTTGATAGTTATTTGGAATGCATTGAAATCGTATGAATGTCTTATGTTCAAATGTGTTTCATCATTTTGATGTTATTTTCATGCCTACCCTTCTTTATACATGTCTCCCTAAGAAAAGTTGTGAGCAAGAAAAATCTTTCATTGTTCCTTTCACAGGCCTATACTTGTCATTTGCAATTGTTATCTTCAAATTTTCTCGTGGCGTAAATTATTCCCTATTATAAGATATGGATGAAATGTGAAGTCGAATTTTTTTGCACTATACATGTATATAGGAGTTTCCTAAGTAATTGTGTAAGAGAACGGAAAAAACGATGAGTAGAGTGAGAAGTTAACATTAATGTTAATATGAAACCAAGTCCAAAAGACAAAGGAGGGCAATAAAATGAGATAAGAGAAGGAGTGAGACATAACGAGTGGAGGTCGAGAGTCGAGAGACCTAACATATGGAATACGGTGAGTCAAGTGCACAAGTATGGTGGTGAATTTCAATGGGAACGAGTGAAAAGAGGTAACAAGGAAGACCAAATAATCCTAGGAATGCAGTGGTGGAATCTGACTTTAACTGACTGAGAAAGGGGGATATTTTAAAGAAGATTGATGCAATGTCCTTTTACTATTCTTGTGGATAACTTACCTTCATCAATGACAAAATCATGGCTTTCACAGATCTTTCAATTCAAAGGCAAGGTGGTGGATGTACTGTCAAGAAAGAGGAGAGCTACAAACTCTCTTCTTTTTGCATTCGTATGTTTCTCCAATAAACAAGAGGCAATGAAGGCTATGGAGAGTCTGAACAATATAATAATAAGGGGGTATAAAATAGAGGTCAAGGAAGCAAAGTACAAGAGAGTTGTTGACGAGAAGAAGATGAAGAAAACAAGAAGAGTAATCAGTGTATACAAAACTAGGGTCCCAAAGAAGCATGTTATGTTGATGGGAGATCGTTCAAGGATGTGGCAACCGAGAATCAACCTAATTGGATTAGAAAATATACAACTCAAGAAAATGAACATTGTAGAAGAAAAGGAACCGTGAAGGAAGAGATTGATGAAGAAAAAGAAATAATTGTATATGACGAGGTGAACGAGGAAATGATGGAAAAGTTATCAAGAAGCATAGCGGGTGAGACATTATACCTTGTTAACATAGACGTCATGGCTGAAAAATTACTAGGTAAATCGATATCGATTGTTGGGGTAAAATAGATAGAGTGTATAGGACTCTCATAACATTTAAGACTACAGAGGATATGGAAGATGCATTAACAATGAGGGCTGTATGCATGATGAAAGTTATTCTACTGAAGTCCATAGGTGGTCATCAAGCATGGTCCTCAGATAATTTCAAAGAAATAGGAAGCATCTGGGGTACGATGACGTGTTTTTATGTAACACCCCAAATTCCTATCAAGCGTTATTGATGTGACCTCCGATTTTTGCATGAGTTTGAGCCTTTAAGATTTACCTAGTGAGCCTTGTTCTTGCATATTTTAAATTGATTTAGTTAAGTTATTAGTGAAAATAACTCTTTAGGCCACTTAAATTTGATTTGTGATTTTTCGTCATTTTGGATCCTAAAAATTCTCAACTTGAATCCTATGGCTCCTTAAAGGGATATATAATAGGAGCATTTTTTTTAAATCAAAAGTCCCAATAATCATTTTCTTAAAATTAGAGAATTAAAAATTGAATTTCAATAAATTTTAAGAAGTTATTAGACTACCCATTTTTAGCTTGGAAGTTAACAAAAACTCAAATTTTTTCAAATTTAAACTAGAACCCAAAAATTGAGATTTAATTATTAAGGATTTTAATTTTTTTTTGATACTTTATATGAATCCAAATAGAGTTATTTTTTTATTTACATTTATGTATTAAAATTAATGAAGAGTAACATTAACTTTAAAATGAAAAAATCTAAATAAGTATAATATAAGATAGTGCATTCTAATTCACCCTCTTTCATAACATTCGACCCCCATAATCAAAGAAACCATCCCCGTGATCCCTTCCCTCTCATCTCCTCCTCTCTTCTTCTACCTCATCATCTATTCCCCGTCACTTCTCTATACCTCACCACTGTTCACCACCACTCCTTCACTATTCGATGCCATTGTTCATATGCCACCATGCCTATAGCGATTCTGGGGAAAATAAGCTGCAATTTGGTTGTCTAAGAGTTGGGGATTTTGGTTTGTGGTTTGTGGTTGGTGGAAGACCTATTGATACCTACCTCAATCCAAAGATATCTCTAAGGTTCACACATACTCTTATTTCCTGGGTTTAGCCAAATTTCACTATGGTGTTTTATTTGAGTAGTTAATGTTAGGAATCTAGAGTTCAAATTGGGGGGTTTAATGGTTTGGAGCTAATTTGAGTCTATCCTTGGTTCTAAAAGTTACTTCCTTAATGATGTTGTGGTACTAGATAACTTGAAATATCATCCCGTTGACTCCATGGTGCAACAGGCTGGGACCACCTCTTCTTTAGCTTTGTATTTTGAGTTGATAATTTTGTCTATGGCATATATATGTCTTCATTTATTTAAATGTCAAAAGTTTATGTTGGTTACCTCATATGAACCCTTGAAAGACAAATATGCTATATACACTGTATATAGTTACGTATGTGGGACAAGCAACTTTGGAAATTTGCTCCTTAATACTTTGATTGGGTTCGATGGAAAGAATATGATTTTAATGGTTTTATATCGATAAAAAATACTCGACACTTGAAACTCAGTGGTTTTGTTGAAATTCAAGTTATGTCATAGATTTTTATATTAGAATTCCTTGTTGATCCTATGCATGTTTGATGAGAAAGGACTAGATATTTTGATGAATATATACATATTGAGATGTTTCGACATTCTGAACACTAATATTTTGGAATTTGATTTTTTTGAGATCTGGATATGATTTTGGCAACGATATTATAAATTTTGATATTCTGACGGACTGGTATGATAAAGTCTTGATAAAGCAGCTTTCATGGGAGGATCCTTTGTTGGAAAATTATAGCAAACAACAGTGACACTAGTTTTGGTGCACCTCGATTCGAATCCTGCTAGCAAGAATATCGCAAGCCTGGCATGTTTGGTCAACATGTCCGGACTGATTATGAATATGATGGGATCAAGTTATCATGGCATGCTAGTCGTGAATGATTCTGGATTAGAAATCCCCATTGATTATATTTCCAATACATTGTATTTTCTATTTGAAAAGTAACTATTTTAAAGATATGAGTTCAAACTCTTGTGATTTAAAAGTCAAATCATTACGTTAGGATCAATATTTAGAGAAATACTTATATGATTCGGGAACACCACGTGGCTATACTTCCAGCCAATTATGTAAGTGTATTTATTATGAGATTGTGTATTAGTGGTAGGTTCCATATAAAATACACTTACATGATTATTAGACACACCCTCTTACTGCAGACTATGCAAGAATTTCTTCAAAATTTAAGCCTTGAGTTTGAAGAATTATAATCATGACTTATTAAGAATGTATTTTCTCAATAAATACATTTTTTTATGAAAATCTCATGGTTGAACTTGTCCTATTCTCATTATAGATATATTATTTTTCACTAAGTCCATTCAAGTCATTCCTTATCTCCTCCAATTCAAATTTAGTCACTAATCCAAGTTCAATTCCTCCAACGTGGTAGGATTGCAGTTATCCCTGTTAGGTGAGTCCAACACTTGTGATGTGGGCCTTTTGTATTTGAAAACCATTTTGTAATTTTGTAAAGGATTTTATGTTTAATTAGTGCTCGATTGACCTGTATGCAGGATGCTGCTTCCCATATGTCTCCCTGATGTATTTTGTTCTAGTGATGCATTCCAAGAATGGTTGGTTGATGCTGTGGTTGGACTATATGCATTTAATTGTTTACCACGAAGCTATGTATAATTTGGAAATGCCTTAGTTTTAGGAGAAATTCTATCTATTTTTCATCTTAATTAGGCTTGGTAGGTAGCTAGTCCATCTATGCGTTGGTCATGGCCCCATGTTAGGTTGTGACATTTTAGAAGAAGATTAAAAATAGTAGTGATTTCAGTACTGCTAAGGTTTTGGTTAACATGTGCTTCTTCCCTTATATTCAAAGCTAATATACTTCTCAGTTGGAGGAACTGGGTTTGATATTTATGTTAAAGAGACTGGAAGAGAATCAGTATGTCTATGGGACTTAAACAAGAAAAATTCCTAGCTGAAGCATATCATCTATGAAGATAAACAGAAGGAGGGGCAATGAGTTTGCATAGTTCGGTGATGGGAGGGAGCAGAATATTCCCGTGAGCATTCCTACTAATGGCACATGGCAAAAAGAAATGATTGTGGGGGACAATTCATTCAATTCAAAAGCCTCAAAAGTTTGGGAGACGGATGTAAACCAATTAGATGGGGTGACACAGGAAGTGGGTATGGCTCTCAAGGTTGCAAATGATGAGGTCAATAATGAGAATAGGGAATGCTCAACACAATCGATTAAAGATGGAAAGAGAACTGATGACGTTTTTCAAAACAGAGAGAATGGGACACTCTAATGGCGCTTTGGGGAGCCTAAATGAAAGTGTGTGTACGACAAGTATAGTTGAACAAGAGTCGAACTTGTAGCCCAGTATGGAGAAAGAGGTAAATAGTTTCTGGCCATTGTAAAAGTTTCCAATTCAAACTAATGCTAATAAAACAAACAGGAATAAACATTGTGAGGTGAAAAATTCGGAAGCACTTTGGCCTCAGGGATTTGGGCTGCATGCATCTGGGGAGAAAAAAGCCTATGTTGCTAGTGTTATGGAAGTTCTCGTGTGGATAGTGTGCCACATATGGGGAATAACAAATTGACACTGAGTGCGATCTCTTGATTGATGAAGATACGGAAGGACAAATGTATGGTCGAGATGAGGGCAATGATTCTTCGGATGAACCTGACTAGGATGAAGTTAGGAGAAAAAATTAGCTTTTACAACTGCAAATGAGATTGATATTATTTTAGTTTGTCTTTGTCTTCATTTGTGTTGACTTTTATTTTGTTGTTAGTAGATGTTTAAAATTCTCACCCACATCAATGTTCACATAATTTTTAATCATTGATCAAGTTAAAAAAGTAAATCTAACGGTTGATACTAAAGGACCACTCATACTCCAAATATCATGTAGAGTATTATAACCACTCATACTCCAAATATCATATAGAGCATTATAATCAATTTTTATGTAATATCAACCATTAGATTTACTTTTTTAAGTTAATAAATGGTTAAAAAATTGGTAAATATTGAATATTCATCTTTTGTGGATAAACATTTTAAACATCACCTTATTATTATTTAGATTACTTTTTAGTTTCCAGTACCCCAATCTTATGAGACACGACTTTATGCCTTTGAGGCTTTGATTATGCCGTGTTTGCATTTGACTATGATTATTTTATGTTCTCAATTGATTTTACGATGTATTTGATGAATTTCATAAAATATGTTTCCAATTTTGTTGTTGAATGCCATCTACCATATTTTTATGACAGATTTTTAGCTTACCACCTTGCGCCATTATTTGCTATTGACAACTATGATCTTATTAATGGGTAAATTTTGTACTTCATTTTTTAAATATATAAAAATTTGTATTAAAAAATTTGGAACTTAAGAATAACATATAAAAGAAACTCAATAAACAAAAACAAAAGAGGAAAAGGCGTGCTTCTTCCTCATAGTGCCTACCATAGATAAATAGAGTTTATTTTATTTTTCCTCACTCAAATTGCAAGGGTTACACGGTGGAACACAGGAGTATTCCAACATTCCTCCCAAACATCCAGTGAGTGCAGAAAAGAATAATTTTTTTTAATATCACACAAATTATGATCAATGATCATGAAGCTAGTATTCTGCAACTTGAGCTTTTAACAGCAAAATCCTTTAGTTAGCGTTTGGAAAGGAAAAAGATAAGAATTGATTTGTTTTATATATCAAATTTTGTGTTTAGATGTTTTAAAAATAAGAAATAATTTCATTTGTTAAAAGTCATGGATTTAATTATTTTATATTTGAAATACCATCGAAATTAAAAGGATCTGTTAAGAATTGATTTGATTTTAAAATTTAAATATAAATCAAATCAATTCTATTTTTAATCATTTTAAATATTTTCTAATATATTTTAAATATAAGAATTAATTTTTAAATCAATTTAAATTCTATTTGATATAGTCATTCTAAATATAAGTTTAACTTATAAATCAAATCAAATTAAATCCTAATTTTAATCATTCAAACACTACCTTAGCTAATAGCTGATAGCATACTTGTTAATCGCGCGAGATAGTGGAGGAGGAGGAGCATGACGAAGAAGGCAGGAGCGTCGCGTTTCATTATCGTGGTCGTTATCGTAGCTGTCGTGGCTGCTATTGCAGCTGTCACGGCTGCTATTGCTCGTGACATCCAAAAGACAATAAACCCCTATTTTTGGATCATTTTGGGTGCAATGAAGGGGGCTGGAAGGTCATTTTGATCCTTCCCCCTCCTTTCTTTAGTTTTTACTTCAATCAATTAGGGATTTTCATCCCGTTTCTTCCCCTCTCAATTGATCTCTCTCCCCACCACCCTTTTGACTCTCGTTCAACCTCCGACGGCGGCGGTGGCCTGCCTTTGCGAGACCGTGGCAACGGTGGTGTCAGTTTCCGGCAGCGATTGGTTCCTCTCTTTCCTCCATCTCATTGTTCTGCTTGTTTCTTTCTTCCTTTCCCCATTCATTGTTTTTCTTTTTTCTTTTTTTTAGGCTTTTTTCCTTCCTCCTTGTTATCTTTTTTCCTTCTTTCTACTTGCTTCCTTCCTCCATCTCTTTTTTTCTTCTGTTCCCTATTTTTTTGTCCTTCTATTTTCCTTTTTTTTTTTCTGTTTTCTAGTTCAGCAAATGGCAACATCATCAACTCAAGCTTCTAGTGTTGCTCCCTCTTCTTGTGGTTTGGTGAAGTCCACTAGTGACAACATTGATATAGCTTGACAATAGAATAGCTTAAAAGATATCAATAACAGGAAGAGTGTAACATGTGATTTTTGTGACAAAACAACCAATGGTGGAATAACTAGAGCAAAAAGACACTAAATGGGTGTGATAGGAGATGCAAAATCTTATACAATAGTCCCACTTGAAGTTAAGCAACTTGTCAAGGAAGATTTTGAGAAGAAAAATTTGGAGAACGAATTAAATTTTGGTGCAATTGGAGAAGATGATGATAAACGAGAAGAGTTGGAAGAAATCCTACAAATTAGAAGAAGGAAAAGACCTTCATCAACATCAAGTAGGAGTAGCTCTATTCCTTCAACTATTCTTAAGCAGCAAGAAAGCAAAGAGCATAAAAGGTCCTTTGGATTTGATGTTCTTAAAAAATCCTGAAGCTACCATTAAATTGGAGAAGCCTCACCGGCAAACAAGCATTAATGATGCTTGTGATAGGGAAGCAAGGGCTAGAACCATTCAATACATAGCCCTATTCTTTTATATGAATGGGATTGCTTTCAATATTACTAAATCAAAAAACTTTAAGTTGATGCTTAAGGCTGTTGTAAATTATGGTCTGCACCTTAAAGCTCCAAGTTATCATGAGATGAAAGTTCCACTCCTTAAAAAAGAGATGGAGTTAACAAAGGATATGTTGAAGGGTCATAAGGAGGAAAGGGTGAGATATGGATACTCAATAATGTCAGATGGTTAGACAGATAGGAAGAATAGGACATTGATTAATTTCATGATAAATTGTCCAGCTGGGATAATGTTTGTGAAGAGTGTTGATACTTCTGCATATATGAAGATAGGGGAGAAAGTATATGAGCTATTGGATAGTTTTGTAGATGAGATTGGAGAACAAAATATTGTTCAAGTGGTGACTGACAATGGAAGTAATTATGTCTTGGCAGCAAGAAACTATGAATTGCTTAAATTTCTTATTACTTCCTTTAATATTTGGCTACTCATCTAATTTTATTTAATTTGGCTCTTCTTAGGCAAACTGCTTCAAGCTAAGAGGAATAACCTCTTTTGGACTCCATGTGTTGCACATTGTGTAAACTTAATGTTGGAGGACATTAGAAAGTTTCCTCGAGTTAAGAAGGCAATATAGAGAGGTATTAGTTTTGTGGGCTTTATCTACAACCACACTTTGGCATTGAACACAATGAGGAAATTTACCAACAAAATAGAGTTGGTTAGGCATGAAGTGACAAGGTTTGCAACAACCTTCCTTACATTACAAAGGTTGTACAAACAAAAAAACAGTCTTAGCAGGATATTCACTTCAGATGAGTGGTTGAGCTCCAAGATGGCTAAAGAACCTAATGGGAAGAAGGCTGGTGATATTGTACTCAGCACGATATTTTGGAATGATGTTGTGTACTCTACTAAACTTAGGAGGCCTCTTGTGCATGTCCTTAAGCTTGTTGATAATAAGAAAAAGCCTACAATAGGATGCATTTATTAAGCAATGGATAGAGCTAAAGAAGCCATTCAAAAGTCCTTCAAGCATAATGAAGCAAAGTACAAGGATGCTTTTGCTATTATTGATTAGAGATGGGACTCACAACTTCATCATTCATTGCATGCAGCTGACTATTTCCTAAATCCTGAGTTTTACTATCCCAATGCAACAAAGATTGAGAGTGATCATAAAGTAATGGATAGACTTTATAAGACTATTGGTAGGTTGATTCCAGATGAAGACTTGGCCGAAAAGATTACAAATGAGATTGAAATATTTAAGAGGGCTGGTGGTATATTTGGAAACAGGATAGCAATCAAACAAAAGAACATAGTGGCTCCCGGTAAGAATTAAGAAATATGTATTTAATTCTTAATAAATTTAGTTTCATAATGTTTCTTAGTAATAGTGATTTCTTGATTATTGAATCACAGCTGAATGGTGGAGAAAGTATGGAGCATCCACTCCTAACTTGCAACAATTTGCAGTCAAAGTGTTGAGCCTAACTTGTAGCTCAACGGGATGTGAGCATAATTGGAGCACTTTTGAGCATGTAAGCAAATGGAAATAATTTTCCTTTGCATAGTTTTATGCTTTTATTTAATGATTTTAAAACTAACATTTTTGTCTAATTTATGATATGAATATCATAGATTCATTCTAAGAAAAGGAGCAAGCTTGAGCATCAAAAGTTGCAAGATTTGGTATTCGTCAAGTATAATCAAACTCTTAAAGAGCGCTTTGATAGCCAAGATGAGATTGATCATATTCTCCTAAATGGTATTGATGATAACAATGAGTGGTTGCTAGGAGAAATGGGTGCTAACACATTAGATGCTGAAGAAGAATTCGTTTTTGGTGATGATGGATTGACTTGGGGAGATGTTTCTACTGCAGTTGGGGCTGAGGAGCCTCTAAGACACACTAGACTTGCTATAAGATTGAAGAAGAAAGTATCAAAGCATTCTAGTTCAAGAAGAAGGAAGGAGTCTTTTCAAGAGGAAGAAGAATTTGATGATGAGAAAGACTTGGAGGAGGGGCAATAAGAGATATATAAGTCTAGTAGCGAAAAAAGTGATGAAGATAACAATTTGGCAATGGTGGAGGAGGATGATGATGATGAATGATTTGTAAAATGTTTTGTTAGTTTTAGAGAGTAGAGATTGTTGTCTTTTATATTTTGTTGTTTTTATACTACTTGATGGTGCTTTTTTTTGGTTTTGTTGCCCTTAAAACTTGATGTTTATATATTTGATTAATGGTAATTGTGTGTTTTTAGAACATGGAATGGATTATGAATTTTCATTATTGATGTGAATGAGTTTAATTGTGAATTATTTCTTATTTTTGAACATGTATATATGTTATATAATTTGCATAATAATTATATATATTTTTATCAAATAGCAGCCTAAACGCTATCCGCTATAGTGTTTTAGGGGTCAGCCGCTACGCACCGCTATCCGCGTTTGACAACTATGGCTGATAGTTCTTATACCATTTGAACAGAATTTCAAGCATAGAATGTTATGTGCATTTAGGGCCAAAGACCATGTTGGAGTAATTTGGAAGCATGCGCCGATGCGGGTAAGAAGCAGTTACAATCGTACATTAGCAAACAATTTTGGCTTTAAGTTGGAAGGCAAATTCTTAGGAACATCATCCTCATTCACTGTCTTGGTTCACAATAAAGAGCAATTATTAGATACTCATAGAGTATCAGTTGGATTGTGCCCTATCTAAAATAGAATGACATTTTAAATAAAATTATAAGGTAATAGTAGGTTCTATCCTTAAATGGCATTATTAATGATATGAGCACAATTCAACTAGTGCTTCATGAGCATTTAATAACCTCTCAACACTCCATTTCTGTTAAAAAGGAGGCCAGATGAACCACCATTAGATGTTTCAGCTTCCCTTGAGAGAAACCAAAAACATAAATTAATAAGGCATCATTATTTCATGACAATAGGGCATATAGGTGCCTTATCTTTGCTGGGAATACAAAAACTTTTATTGTTTCACAGGTTTCAGCCTTCATAGATTACCTAACATGAACTTGGCTTATGATTAACTCTCCTGAATAAGTAAACAGAACAATAACAACAACAAGCCTTTTCTCACTAGATGAGATTCATTACATGGATCAAATGATGCCATTGTGTCCTACTATAAACTGAATAAATAAAGAGAAATTTATCTTGATCTCTCTTCTGTGAATTTCTCATACGATGATACAAATATCTTTTCATCAAAATGGTGCAACTTCACTTCGAACGAAGAAGAGACCGGAAGGACGCCCATTAGGTAGCAGAGCCAACCTTGAGACACTTTCAGCACCTTCATCAACACTCAGAGGGCCAGTATTGTAGTTGATATCAGTATTCACATAGCCAGGGCAAACAGCATTAATGCAGAAAGATGGATACTTCTTGGCAAGAATCCTTGTGTAGGCATTCAAAGCAGCTTTTGAAACTGTATATGCAGATGGATAGAGAGGCCAACCTTTGGTTTCTAGTAAACCCTCTTTAAAATCTTTTAGAAACTGATTCAAAACCTCATCCAGTTTTTCTTCTGTCAAGCTTTCAACATCACTTAGGACTCCTTTAGCCCATTCATTTGGTAGTTTCTGCATCAGTATGTGCAACAATAGCAAATAATTCAAATGATTGAAGAAAAAATACTCGATTTAGACAAATAAAACATCCACAACCTTCTTCACCGTCTAACAACAATACTAAAGAAAATATATCTTTTTCTTTGTATAAACTGTTAATTACTTCTAAATATAAGAAAAGGTGGCTGCCTGATTCAGATTCTAGACAGGGTGACAAGTATAAACAATTAGTATCACCAACCTCCAACTTCCCCGTGGAGGAGGAAACATTAACAATTCTTGGCGAGTCTGAAAATTTCAGAAGGGGAATAAGTGCTTCACACATTCCTTTGACACCATAATAGTTTGTTCTAATGCCTGCTTCTGAAGATTCATAACTTTGAGATACAATTTTTCTCCAATCAATAGTGTCAACAGTTTCCTGCAGACAAGGACAAGAAACTTAATCCTCTGTTTACTTACTATAAGTGCAAAATATATTTTTAAAATACAAAAAAAAAAAAAAACAATGCCCTTTACGAATAATATTTCCTTTCCAAGGGCAAAGATTAGATTCTATACAAAGACCAAAGAAATCCTAACATAATCAAATGTTTATCCGACTATTACTTGAAAGGTTTCAAGGAAGCTCTAGGATTTTAACTTTTAATTGCTAGGTTTGATTCTTCACCCTTATGCTAGATCTTTATCTCTTTTTGTAACCCATTAATATGTTGTGTTAGGCCTACACAAACTAGGAAGCTGCAGACAGTACAATCCATAAAACTATTCCCCAACTAGATCAAGTATGTTCTTGACCTTCAACCAAAATTAACTGAAACCAATGCTCATAAAGTGAAAACTATTTTCTTTCTTTCTTTTTTTTTTTGGGGGGGGAGGGGGGGGTGTTGAGAAAATGAATGAAATAATCTATATGGTTTAGAAATGGAAAACATACCCCAGCAGCAAGTAAAGCTAAAAAAGCATCGCGGTCAACATCTGCTCCAAGAATTCCTGCATTATTCACCTGAACAAAATACAAACATTTCTCACCATGGGAAGAATAATGGATCATCAAAAGAGAACACACAGCAGAAAGAAGAAAATTAAAAATCCAAGAACTTTTTCCACCTTATTAAAATAATTGGTACCAGATAATTCTACATGAAAAATGCAAGTGTAGATGTGAAATTGGATGAAAGACAACTTAACTTCCAAACATGATTTAATTGTATTGAGTACCAGAAATGAGGCCAAATTCATTAGTTTTATTTATTGGAAAAGAATCTGATTTTTAAGTAACTCAGAGCAAGAAGACAAATTAGGAAACTGAAGGATAGTGTCCACAAATCAATAGCAAGAATGACCAGAGTTGATTTACTGAAGTTCCCAGCTTCCATATGAGGAAGCTCATATAATGGAGATGTGAGAGAAATCAATGATAAACAGACCATAAAAATCTCTCTCTCCCCCTCTCTCTCAATACATATTCGAGGTGCATGCACCTAAACCAGGAAGAGGGAACCTCCATGATGAACCCCACACCCTAAATCCTAAAGACTTGGCCAGTGCCAATTGATTATAAGCTTTTTGGCTGTGCAGTCCTTTTTTCCAGTGTTCACATTGAGGAAAGAAAGTTGAACTTTCCACTAAAGAAAAACCACTTCATTTTGGAATATAAGTAACCTATTTTCTCCTTCGCAAAGCCAGCTTAGTAGTATACTAGTTTAGCCATAATGATTCTTGTGAGGGTCATCCTAAACAGGATAAGAAGCTTGTGTGCTTCAAAATTGGTGTAGAAATGCAACGTAACAAGGAGATAAAGCTTAAGCATACCAAGATATCAAGTTTTCCAAATTGGGTCTTGATGAAATTTGCAAGGGATGCTATGCTATTAGGGTCAGTCACATCAAGCTCATGAAAAACCACGTGGTCAGAGAGACCAAACTCTTTCAGTTTCTCAACTGCTTCAAGACCCCTTTTCTCATCCCTTGCTGTTAGCACCACTGCGATCCCTTTGGAAGCCAATTGCTTGCATATCCCAAATCCTATCCCTTTGTTTGCTCCTGTGACAACTGCATACCTATACCATAAAACCAATTCATGACAGTTATGAATAAACTAAGAAGCATTTAAAAGCTTTTGGGGTTTGAATTTTTCATTTTCCATTTTTGCTGTTGATTAAAATTTTGTTATGGAAGGAAAATCACAAAATAGATGATGAAAATTGAAGAAACATGGCACCTTCTTGCACTGTCTGCCATTGTTTAATGAAAGGAAACTAAGTAGACTTTCAGACACACCTTTCAGAGAGCGAGATCTCTACCTTTTATTTACCGTTACATTAGACTTTTCAACAGTTTACTAGAAATTTCAGACGGCAAATCTTTGCGAACTTTAACACGTTTTGTGAGAAGACAAGCGATACTGGATCTCTATATTATTGTTTTGTAAGAAATAAGGAATATCTACATTATAAACTGTATATGTTGAAATTTTGTGGCCGTCAAATTGAGATTTGATTTTGATTGTAATATGCAAATCAAGCAACAAAACCTATAAATAAGATTAGACGAGGAATATCCGAGTGGATTGAGGAATAACAATTGTTTCATAGTTTTTCTTTTTCATTCTTTAAATTTGAAGAGAGAGGAGAGAGAATGGTCAAAGAACTCTACAAAAAATAAGAGATCTTCCCATTTCTAATATAACCAAAAGTAATGGGTCAAATTACCTATTATAATAAGGTTTATATACAAAAAGAAATATAACAATACCCACTAATAAGTAGTACGTAAACTCAATAAATCCAATAAGCCCAACAATAATCATAATTACAATAATTTAAATGTAAACAATTGAATTTAATTAATTTTGATATCTAATTAATTCAAATCCAAAATTAAATGTGATTTTAATTTATGCAAGTTTACAAAATTATTCCAACAATATATGCAACTAGAAAAATTTGACAATTTCTCTCGTTATTTTTTTTTTTCATATATCAATTGAATGAAACAAAACTAGTAGAATGTCACGCCCCAAACTTAGGCCGTGAGCAAGACATGTACCACCTCACTTTTAACCCAAAGTTCTAATGACATAATTCTATCCATATAACTTAGTAACTTGATTGTTGGAGCTGTCAAAAATTCGGCAAAGTCTCCCTTAAAAACTGAACAACCAAAAAATCATATAAACCTATTTTATATCAAACGTAATAGCCAGAAATAATAGTCAGAATAATTTCAGAGTAACAGTTATAGGGATCTAAATATCAACTATATAAAAGAGCCATATACACATAATAGCTATATACATAATCCAAAAACAACTGATCTTATGCCCTATAACTGCAAAATATTGGAGTCAACAAAAAAGAGCCTCTCCCATAGTAACATCGTACCAAAAGGAACACCCTGCATAGAACAACAAATCCTAGGAACCTACTACTCAGCACTCTGTGAAACTGAAGAGAAGAAAAGAAAATAGGGTTAGTCATACAGACTTAGTGAGGGCATATAAACAGAGTGGATAAGAAGGAGAAACTAAATCACGCACGAGTTTTTAAAATAAAATAAAACAATTTAACAATCATACATTCACCAAAGAAATTGATTGAGGCAATAGTTTGTCAATTCTATATTTTCCATAAATAAACCTTGTCCACATCGTTCATTTAAAATAAAACTTATAAACAGAAACTCAATAATTCTCAACATGTCGTCTTAATCAACCTCATAAACGAGATCTTGTCAAAATCAAATTAAATCTTTCATCACCCAACAAATACTCCATAAGGGTTGCATAAAAAGAACTAAATTTTGTGGGGAGTGATCTCAACCCATCTAATTATAAATGTGAGCTCATCTCAAGCGGGGGGCCTTGCCTCGCTTAGTACTATCTCATCTGAATATATTATATATATATATATATATAGGTCGTTATATCTCTTCGCTAATAGCTAACGGTATCGCTATATCTCATCGCTAGCGGTAAACGACGCTCTAACTTGGAACCCATCATGATTTTTTCAATATAAATTTATTATAAAATAAAATACTTAAATTCAATAAGTCAACTTCTATAAAATCCAATTCTTGCGAGAAATAAACTTTTATAATTTGTTATAAATAAACCTAAAATAAGAAGGAATGACATTATGTGGTGTTAAAAAAATAACCAAGAGAATACTCAAAATATTAAATCAGTTATTAATATCCAAAGAAAACTTAATTATCATTTTGGAAAGAGAAATCAATCAGTTGAAATGACTATTCAATTCAATCAATAGCATAGAATCAAATTATTAGTTTTAATAGGTTAGTTTCTCCTATAAAAATAGATTTAAAATTATTGTCACTAAATAAATAACCACTCACAACAAAGGAAAATCAACTGAGCTACTTCCTAACAGCTCCAAAAGGAGTAACTGGCAGCATATTAGGAGGATCTAATCAACACAAATATTTTGACAAGTTTAGATAATTCATTTGGATATAGTCTAATAATTAAAATACTTATTATTAAGCAAAAATTTTAAAATATTACTTATTTACTATTTTATTACTACTCTCTAACTTTGAGATAACTTCTAAAATTTACCTATAAAAAAAAAAAAAAGAGTTGAGATTAGGAATTCACCTTAAATTTTAAAAACTAATGGATATAAGGCTTTGAGATAAATAAAGGCAAAAGGCGCTATGATGATAACAATAAGAAAAAAAAGAAAAACGGGGAATAGAGGAGGAAGAAGTGAGTTGAACAGGAGCGGAGGAAAAAGGGGGAAAGGAAAAATGTGATAAGGTGGATTCATTCCCACCTTTTATTTATCCTTTTTTTTTCAAAATTTTTTAACTTAACCCTTTAAAAAGACTAAAAAATCCCCATCCTTTTATATTTTCCTTTCCCCTGTTCTGCTACAAAACTGTAGCGCTACATAGAAGCTAGAGCTTGTTTATGCTTAGAGTAAGGTCGTACTTTTGGTTTCCGTTTTAGTTGGATAATATATAAACCATTTGTGGCATTTTTGCTGCATAGAAACAAATTGTTGGTATTTTGAACTTGGATACAGCGCATGCAAGGCATGTCCGACTCGTGGTGTTGTCCGCCTCTGCAACGGTGCATCCTACGAGCCGCAAGTTCGACTCCCACGAGTTTGAGACCGGGAGCGTGAGTTGACCACAAAAAAAAGAAAAAAAAATGGTTACATTAATTCGTTATTGATTTGCTAAAATGACAAATAAAATTGTACAAAACAAATCTTCTAAAATGACATATAGAAAAAGAACAGATGAAGTATTATAATAAGCACAATTTTGTGGTCAAATTATATCCAACGCAGTTTGCAGCCCTGAAATTGAACTTTGAGTTCTCAGCGTTGGAAGTACTTGGACATTGATATTTTCATTAATTGAATAAGTAACTATGTTTCTAAGCTCTAGTAAGCTTTATGGTTGCAATTTCCATTCAAACATGGCAGCCTTTAATTAATTGAATTACAAATTCTCCACTTTTTCTCAACAAAGCACTTCAAAACTCATTGCCTTGACTTCAAACCTTTATTTCTAGAAATTAGAATAAGATACACGCATTGCGCAGATAAACAAAATACAGGAATATTTTATTAAATGTTACAGGAATAATTAAAAAAAAAAAGGATTGTAAAATGATAAAAAAATAATATTTATTTATAATAAAATGAAAGTTTGGTAATATAAATCTAACAAAGTTATATGTTCTTTATATGTATTTGGAATGTATTGAAACTATATGGATGCCTTATATTTAAACATGCTTTATTATTTTGATATTGTCTTCGTACTTACATTTTTTTACATCTATCTCCTTAAGGGAAGTTGTGAGCAAGAAAAGTCATTTGATTATTCCTTTCATTTGGTCTATACTTGTCATGTGTAGTTATTTTCAATTTTTCTTATAGTGTAAATTATTCCCTCTCATACCATATGGATGAAATGTGAAATCAAATTTTTTTTTCACATTATTGCATATAGAGAATTTTCCTATGTAATTGTATAAGAGAATGAAAAAATGATAAGTACGGTGAGAAACTAATGTTAATACGAAACCAAGTCTAAAAGACAAGAAGAGACCAATAAAATGGGATGAGAGGAGAAGTGAGACATAACAAGCAGAGGCCAAGAGTTGAGAGACCTAATGTATGGACTTGGGTGAGTCAGGTACCTACGTATGGAGGCGAATTTCAATGGGAACCAATGAAAAGAAAGATATGCAAGGAAGATCAAACAGTCCCAGAAACGCAATGGTGCAGTCTAACTTCAACAGACTGACGATGGAGGATATTATAAGGGAAATTCAAGCAGTGTCGTTTATTGTTTTTGTGGATAACTTACCTTCATCCATGACAAAATCATGGCTATGGCACATCTTTCAATTCGAAGGCAAGGTGGTAGATGTATTTTTATCAAGAAAGAGTATAACTACAAGCTCTCTTCCTTTTGCATTTGTATGTTTCTCCAGTAAACAAGACGTAGTGAAGGCTACGGAGAGTCTAAACAGTATAATAATAAAAGGGTGTGAAATAGAGGTCAAGGAAGAAAAGTACAAGAGAGTTGTTGACGAGAAGAAGGAAGATGAAGAAGAGTGATATAGAACTAGGTTACCAATGAAGCATGTTATGTTGATGGGAGATCCTTTAAGAATGTAGTAATCTAGAATCAACCTAATTCCGGTAGAGAAGATGCAACGTGGGGAAATGAACACGCTAGAAGAAAAGGAAGGATGAAGGAAAGAGATGGTAAGGTGAAAGAGGAAATGATGGAAAAGTTATCAAAAGGCATAGTGGGTGTGACATTATACGGTGTTAACGTAGATGTCATGGTTGAAAATTTATTGGGTGAATGGATATAGGTAGTTGGGGTTGAACAAATGGGGGCATGTAAGACTCTAATAACATTTGAGACTAAAGAGGATATGGAAGCTACTTTAACGAGGGTTGAATGCATGATGAATCATTTTGCTAAAGTTCTTGGGTGGTTCTAAGAGGAGTTTTGCATGGCGGGTGTGGATTGAATGTTTGGGCAACCCCCTCAAGCATCTCAAATAATTTCAGAAAAATAGGAAGCATTAGGGGTATCATGGTATGTTTTGATAAGAAAACAGAAGATGGTAGTGATTTTAGTTCCGTTAAGATTTTGACTGATGACACATGCTTCTTCCCTTATATCCAGAGCTAAGTGTACTTCTCAGTTGGAGGAACTGGGTTTTGTATTTATATTAAAAGAGATTGGAAGAGATTCAAAATTTATATGGGATTTTAACAAGAAAAATTCCTAGTAGGATCTCGTTTATAAAGATGAACAGATGCAGGGCAGTGAGTTTGCGCAGTCCGACAATAAGTGTGAGCAGAATATTCTAATGAGCATTCCTACCAAAAAGAACTGACTGTGGGGGACAATTCAATCAATTTAAAAGCCTCAAAAGTCTAAGAAACATATGTGAAGCAAATGGATGGGGCAGAACATTTGAATATAAGACATCCATATAAGAGGAGAACCACTGGGAAATGCTCAACACTATTGATCGAAGATGGGAGGAGAACTAATGACTTTTTTCAAAATTGTGGAATGGGACGCTTTAATGGAGGTTTGGGACTATTTGGATTCAATTCATTCCAAATAGATCCTTAGGATCTATTTGGTTTGTTTTCATTTTCTATTTTTATTTTTTTGTATATTTTGTTTTTAAGATTCGGTGAAGGAAACAATAAAAATAACAATATCCTATTTCTTGTTTTCATTTTATATTTTTACTATTTCTTTTACAAAATTTTAAAAATTCCTGATTTCATTATCTAAAAAAATAGGAAATATATTGAAAATAAGGCAATATCTTTGTGAAAACAGAAACCAAATATAACCCAAACTGATTTTTGTTCTCATCTTTTGTTTTTATTTCTTTTTTTTAGTTTTAATTATAAAAATATCACTTCATTTTTAGCTTATTTCTTGTTTTTAAAATTTTATAATAAAAATAGTAAAAGCTATTTTTATTATTTCTTTCACAAATTTCCAAAAAATAAAAAATAAAAAATAAAATCAGATAAAGATTGAATTCAACATTGGATTTTGAGATTTGGGGTGCTTACTATGTTTTGAGGAATATTTGGATTTTCGAATTGGAATCCAGATCCTTTATTTGTATGGGCCCTCAATCCAATGGTTTACAAGTTATGGTTTGGCAGCCACCTACGGTCGGTTGCATCAAAGTTAACACGGATGGTAGTGTTTAGCTACAAGTTGGTATTAGTGGGTTTGGGGGTGTTATTAGAGATGCTTAGGGGAATTGGCTTTTGCGTTTTTGGGCCAGAGGTGTGTCTACTGATATTCTCAACGTTGAGTTGTAGGTGATTGTGCATGGCCTTAGATTGTCTTGGGAAACAAGGCATAGAGTGGTTTGTTGTGAAACGGATAGCTATGAAGTTTTCTGCCTTTTATCTTCAGCAAATTCTGGCAATAAAGATGGCCTGGTGGCATTGTGTCATGAAATACGAGAATGGCTTAATAGATATTGGATCGTGCAGCTCAAGCATGTGTACAGATCAACCAATATGGTTACGGATGGGATAGCAAAGCTGGCAACTAGGGAGCAGGAACCCTTTCGTGTCTTGCATACTCCTCCAGATTGTGTGATGCATGTGTTAGCGGCTGAGCTAGATTCTACTTAACATCAACTTAGTTTGTTTTGTTTTCATTTCTTTATCTTTGTCTACCAAAAAAGATATCGTTCACGTTTATTTTTTCAATCACAAAAGCTCTAAACTATACACAGCGAGGGAACGCACCAGCTTTCCCTTCCCCTGTCTTCATATTCATCCGATGAGCTTAGCAATACAGCAACTCCATACCTATCTAATATCTATGGTGAGTATAGTAACAGACATTGCATAGCACCTTCTCAAGGCTCCACCAGCATTGAACCAATTCACGAAAACCCTTGATAGAGAAATGATATTCGTACATATAGTTTCTTAGCCTCCATGACGATGCACTCTTATCCATCATTGGATGGGATGTGAATCCCACTTGATCTGGGTCCCACACTCCATCCGATGGTGAATGGAAGTGTGCTGACATGGAAGTCGAGAAGCCATACATACAAATATCATAACTCCCCTTGATAAGAACCTTGGTGAGCAAATAATTGTTTATGTAATATTTTTTTGTTGTTTTTTGGCTGTGGATGCCTTGCATTATTTAGTTAGGCACATTTTGGTGTATAAATATTAATGCAAATGTTCCTACATTAATGTTATCGTGGCAAAATAGGCTCACTCTTATATTGAATAATTTAACCATGCTGTTGTGAAGTAAAGGTATTATGCACTACATACATAAAGCTTAATAATTATTACGATTGCAATGTTCTGTCTTGTACCTCTGACAGTTTCCATATGAAAATTTAGCATGTTTGGTAACATTCTTATTTTGAAAAAAATATCTCTTTTCCCCTTATCAAGAGCTGTCTGAAGAAGCTTTTGATTACAAGCTATCTTAAATTTAAAATAAGCTAATCTAAGCACACAAGCGTTTTGTATTCTCTGTTCATAATGAAAAGTTGCCATTACCTATATCAATTAATGACATTTGAATATATATTTTTTTCAATAAGTGATGATATCAATTTATCTAGAGTAAATTATAATAATAATTCTTTCAAATATGTTGTGGTAAATCTAAACTAATATTTGTCAACATTTAGCATTATATGATCCCTTTGAAAAAAAAAGTAGTATTATACGATTATTAAGATCAATAAAAAATAATATATAATTTCAATAGGATCGAAGAATCTGGATCAAATAATTATATTTTTTTCCTTTTGATTTTTTCTAATACTTCAAACAATTATATCTTAAACAATATTTAAAATGTAAATAAAATTTAAAATTTGTAAATAAGGTTATTGATAATACATCGTTTGTGATTTTGAATAATGGTATTGTTGAATATATATAAAAAAGAGAAATTATGAAATTTAATAAAAATGCTACAATCATAGAAATTATATTAAAAAAATTTGATAAATTTTTGTGTGACTCAAATGAAATGATAAAGGGAGAGAAATTTCAATAGTAGCCAAATTTAAAAATATTAATGGAGGAAAGAATCAAGTTATTGCATGAAATGTAAATTAAATAATAAAATTTGAATTTTATTTAAATTGATTTATTTTTATTTTTTTTTGTGTGGCTCAAATAAAATGACAGTGAGATATTTCAGCAGTATATCATTTAAGAAGATTTATTGGAGGAAAGAATCGAGGTAATATATTTATTACAAATTAAATTACAATATCATTTATTTTTTTGATAAATTTAATAAATAAAAAGTTGAAATATTTCCTATAATAGTAACCTTTATAAAGTGGTGGAGAATTGAAATTCATAAAGAGTTGACATGTGGCATATCTTTCCTTATTTTGAGTCTTAATTAGTAGAATTAATAGATTAGTAGATTAGTAAATATCATTATTTCATTATTATAGGGCATACAGGTGCCTTATTTTTATGGGAATGCAGAAACTTTATTGTTTCACAAGGTTCAGCCTCCATAGACTACATTACATGAACATGGCTTATGATTAACTCTCTTGAATAAGTAGACAGAACAATAACAACAAATAATGCCATTGTGTCCTACTATAAACTGAATAAGTAAAAGAAATGTGTCTAAACTTAACATATAATCTGTGAATTTCTCATATGATGATACTAATGTCCTTTGATCAAAATGGTGCCACTTCACTTCGAGAGAAGAAGAGACCTGAAGGACCCCCATTAGGTAGCAGAGCCAACCTTACAGCACTTTCAGCACCTTCATCAACACTAAGATGGCCACTATTGTAGTTGAGATCGGTATTCACATAACCAGGGCAAACGGCATTAATGCAGAAAAATGGATGCTTCTTAGCAAGAATCCTTGTGTAGGCATTCAAAGCAGCTTTTGAGACTTTATACGCAGAAAATGAAGGAGGCCAACCTTTGGTTTCTAATGAACCCTCTTTAGTATCTTTTAGAAACTGATTCAAAACCTCATCCAGTTTTTCTTCTGTTAAGCTTTCAACATCACTTATCACTCCTTTAGCCCATCCATTTGGTAGATTCTGTGTCAGCATGAGCAACAATAGCAAATACATTAAAATGATTGAATAAAAAAAATACATGATTTAGACAAAATAAAACATGCACGGCCTTTATCATTATCTAGCAGCAATTCTTAAGAATTTTTCTTTTCATTCTATAACGTAACATAAGTGTTGGAATTTTAAATGTGAATAGTAAAGTCTCACATTAGTTAAGTTTGAATTAAGTGAAGAGTATATATTTGGGAGGATTCATAAACTTATTGCCTTACGATTTTGGTTAAAATATGGTGTTTGGTTTGCTTTTGTAGTTTTTTATTTAGTCCGTTAATTTGGATCTTCCCTATGATTGGACTTCCCTTGGCCTCTTTCCCCGACAAAAAATGTGGTTGTTTGATTGAGATTCTAGTCAGAGTGAGAAGTACATGGTATCACATACCTCCAACTTCCCCCAGGAGGCGGAAACACTAACAATCCTTGGCGAGTCTGACAATTCTAGAAGGGGAATAAGTGCTTCACACATTCCTTTGGCACCATAATAGTTTGTTCTGATGCCTGCTTCAGCGGATTCATAATTTTGAGTTGCAATTGTTCTCCAATCAATCGTACCAACAGTTTTCTGCAGTCAAAGACAAGAAACTTAACCTTTGTTTACTTACCATAAATAAGTGCAAAATATTTTAAAATACAACAAAAAACCACTGCTCTTTACGAATAATCTTTCCTTTACAACAGCAAAAGATTAAATTCTATATGAAGACAAAAGAAATTCTGACATAATGAAATGTTTATCCAATTATTTCTTGAAGGGTTTCAAGGATAATTACTGCAGGAAGATCTAGGATTTTAACTCTTAATTGCAAATACTTGACTTATGAAGGACCAACCCCTTCGCCGAATTTTGTTGCTTTTTCTAACCTAGTAATATGTTGTGTTAGGCCCATGCAAACTAGGAAGCTGCAGACAGTAGGATCCAGAAAACTATTCCCCAACTAGATCAAGTATGTTCTTGACCTTCAACCAAAATTAACCGAAACCAATGCTCACAAAGTGGAAACTGCCCTTTTTTTCCCAGGTGAGAAAATGAATGAAATAATCTGGATGGTTTAGAGAAGGAAAACTTACCCCAGCAGCACGTAAAGCTACAAAAGCATCGCGGTCAAAATCTGCTCCACGAATTCCTGCATTATTCACCTAAACGAAATACAAACACTTGTTATCATGGGAAGAACAATGGATTATCAAAGAGAACATACAGAAGAAAGAAGAAAACTAAAATCCGAGGACTTGTTTCCCTGAGGGTGAGTTTGGTATAGAGGTAAAAGTAGGGGCTCGTCCATGAAATTTTACCCCATACAAAACACATTCTAATTAGAATAGTTGTCCTAGATAACCTACATGAAAAATAAAAGCTAGCTGAGAAGTGTAGATGTGAAATTGGGTGAAAGACAGCTTAACTTCACTTCTATTGAGTACCAGAAATGAGGCAAAATTTAGTAGTCTTATTTATCAGAAAAGAACCTGATTTTAATTTTTAAGCAAGCCAGAGCAACGAAATAAATTAGGAAACTGAAGGATAGTGTCCACAAATCGATGGCTAGGACCAGGAAGATGGAAACTTCGAGATGACCATCACACACAAATCTTTGAGGACTTGGCCAGTGCCAATTGAGTTACCAAGTGTGTTGTAGAAATGTTACATAACAAGGAGATAAAGCTTAAGCATACCAAGATATCAAGTTTTCCAAACTGGGCCTTGACGAAATTTGCAAGGGATGCTATGCTATTAGGGTCAGTCACATCCAGCTGATGAAAAACCACATGGTCAGAGAGACCAAACTCTTTCAGTTTCTCGAGTGCTTCGAGACCCCTTTTCTCATCCCTTGCTGTTAGCACCACTGCGATCCCTTTGGAAGCCAATTGCTTGCATATCCCTAATCCTATCCCTTTGTTTGCTCCTGTGACAACTGCATACCTATACCATAAAACCAATTCATGACAGTTATGAATAAATTAAGAAGCATTTAAAAGCTTTTGGGGTTTGAATTTTTCATTTTCCATTTTTGCTGTTGATTAAAATTTTGTTATGGAAGGAAAATCACAAAATAGATGATGAAAATTGAAGAAACATGGCACCTTCTTGCACTGTCTGCCATTGTTTTGTGAAAGGAAACTAAGTAAACTTTCAGACACACCTTTCAGGGAGCGAGATCTCTAGCTTTTTATTGACCGTTACATTAGACTTTTCAACAGTTTGAAATTTCAGACACAAAATCTTTGCGAACTTTAACACGTTTTGTGAGAAGACAAGCGATACTGGATCTCTATATTATTATATTGTAAGAAATATATATGTTGAAATTTTATGGCCGTCAAATTGAGATTTGATTCTGATTATAATATGTAAATCAAGCAACAAAACCTATAAATAAGATTAGACGAGGAATATCCGAGTTGATCGAGGAATAACAATTGTTTCATAATTTTTCTTTTTTATTCTTTAAATTTGAAGAGAGTGGAGAAAAAATGGCCAAAGAACTCTATAAAAAATAAGAGCTCCTCCTATTTTTAATATAACCAAAAGTAATGGATCAAATTACCTATTATAATAAGGTTTATATACAAAGAGAAATATAATAATACCTACTAATAAGTAGTGCATAAATCCAATAGATTCAATAAGCCCAACAATAATCATAATTACAATAATTTAAATGTAAACAATTCACTTTAATTAGTTTTGACATTTAATTCATTCAAGTCCAAAATTAAATGTGATTTTAATTTATGCAAGTTTACAAAATTATTCCATCAATATATGCATCCAAAAAAATTTCACAATTTCTCTTGCTGTTTATTTTTTTTTATTTCAATTGAATGAAACAAAACTAGTAGAATGTCACGTCCCAAACTTAGGCCGTGACCAGCGCACAGGCCAATTTGACTCCTTTAACCTGGCAAACCTAATGACATAATTCTATCCATATAACTTAGCAACTTGATTGTTGGAGCTGCCAAAAATTCGGCAGAGTCTCCCCTGAAAACTGAACAACCCAAAAATCATATAAACCTGTTTTATATCAAACGTAATAGCCAGAAACAATAGCCAGAATAATTTCAGAGTAACAGTCACATGGATCTAAAGATCAACTATACAAAAGAGCCACATACACATAATAGCTATATACATAATCCAAAAACAACTGCTCCTATACCTTATAGCTACAAAATATTGGAGTAAACAAAACAAGAGCCTCTCCCACAGTAAAATCCTACCAAAAGGAATACTTTGGATAGAACAACAAATCCCAGGAACTTGCTACTCAGCACTTTGCGAATCTGAAGAGAAGGAAAGAAAATAGGCTGAGTCATACAGACTCAGTGAGGGCATATAAACAGAGTGGACAGGAAGAAGAAACTAAATCATGCACGAGTTTTTAAAATAAAAGAAAATAACTTAACAATCATACATTCACCAAAGAAATTGATTGAGGCAATAGTTTGTCAATTCTATATTTTCCATAAATAGAACCTTGTCCACATCGTTCATTTAAAATAAAACTCATAAACAGAAACTTAATAATTCTCAACATGCTGTTTTAATCAATTTCATAAACGAGATCTTGTCAAAATCAAATCAAATCTTTCATCACACAACAAATACTCCATAAGGGTTGCATAAGAAGAACTAAATTTTGTGGGGAGTTATCTCAACCCATCTAATTATAAATGTGAGCTCATCTCAAGCAGAGGGCCTTGTCTCGCCCAATACTATCTCAACTGAATATACTATGTGCACATAGGCCATTATATCTCTTTGCTAACGGCTAACGGTACTGCTATATCTCATCGCTAGCAGTGAATGGCATTCTAACTTAGAACCCATCATGATTTTCTCAATATAAATTTATTATAAAATGAAACACTTAAATTCAATAAGTCAACTTCTATAAAATTCAATTCTTGCGAGAAATAAACTTTTATAATTTGTTATAAATAAACCTAAAATAAGAAGAAATGACATCATGTGGTGTTAAAAAAAAATCAAGAGGATACTCAAAATATTAAATCAGATATCAATATCCAAAAAAAAATTAATTATCATTTTGAAAAGAGAAATCAATCAGCTGAGATGACTATCCAATTCAATGAATAGTATAGAATCAAATTATTGACTTTAATATGTTAGTTTTTCCTATAAAAATAAATTTAAAACTATTGCTGCTAAATAAATAACTACTCACAATAAAGGGAAATCAACTGAGCTGCTCCCGAATAGTCCGGAAGGAGTAACTAGCAGCATATCAGAAGGATTTGATCAACACAAATATTTTGATAAGCTTAAATAATTTATTTGGAGATAGTTTAATAATTAACATGCTTATTATTAAGCAATAGCTCTGAAATATTACTTATTTACTATTTTATCACTATTCCATAATTTTGAGATAACCTCCAAATTTTATCAATAAAAAAAAGAAGAGCTGAGATTAGGAATTCACCTTAAATTTTATAAATCAATAGATATCAAGCTTTGAAATAAATAAAAGAAAAAGGAGCTCTGATGGCAAAAATAAGAAGAAAAAAAAAAAGAAAAGAAAAGCAAGGAACAGATAAAAAAGAAGAGAGTTGAACAGAAACGGAGAAAAAAGTGAGAAAGGGAAAATGTGATACGGTGGATTCATTCCCATCTTTTATTTATCCTTTTTTTTATTTTTAACTTAACCCTTTAAAAAGATTAAAAAATCCCCATCCTTTTATATTTTCCTTTCCCCTGTTCTGCTACAAAACTGTAGCGCTACATAGAAGCTAGAGCTTGTTTATGCTTAGAGTAAGGTCGTACTTTTGGTTTCTGTTTTAGTTGGATAATATATACCATTTGTGGCATTTTTGCTGCGTAGAAACAAATTATTGGTATTTTGAACTTGAATACAGCGCATGCATGGCATGTCTGACTCGTGGTGTTGTCCGCCTCTGCAACGGTGCATCTAACGAGCCGTAAGTTCGACTCCCACGAGTTTGAGACCGGGAGCGTGAGTTGACCACAAAAAAAAGAAAGAAAGAAAAAAAAATTGGTTACATTAATTCGTTATTGATTTGCTAAAATGACAAATAAAATTGTACAAAACAAATCTTCTAAAATGACATATAGAAAAAGAACGGATGAAGTATTATAATAAGCACAATTTTGTGGTCAAATTATATCCAACACAGTTTGCAGGCCTGAAATTGGACTTCGAGTTCTCAGCGTTGGAAGGACTTGGACATTGATATTTTCATTAATTGAATAAGTAACTATGTTTCTAAGCTCTAGTAAGCTTTATGGTTGCAATTTCCATTCAAACATGGCAGCCTTTAATTAATTGAATTACAAATTCTCCACTTTTTTCTCAACAGGGCACTTCAAAACTCATTGCCTTGACTTCAAACCTTTATTTCTAGAAATTAGAATAAGATACACGCATTGCGCAGATAAATAAAATACAGGAATATTTTATTCAATGTTACAGGAATAATTAAAAATAAAATGATTGTAAAATGGTAAAAAAAATAATATTTATTTATAATAAAATGAAAGTTTGGTAATATGAATCTAACAAAGGTATATGTTCTTTATATATATTTGGAATGTATTGAAACTATATGGTTGCCTTATATTTAAACATGCTTTATTATTTTGATATTATCTTTGTACTTACATTTTTTTACATCTATCTCCTTAAGAGAAGTTGTGAGCAAGAAAAGTCATTTGATTATTCCTTTCATTGGTCTATACTTGTCCTGTGTAGTTGTTATTTTCAATTTTTCGTATAGTCTAAATTATTCCCTCTCATAGCATATGGATGAAATGTGAAATCAAATTTTTTTTTTTTTTCACATTACTGCATATAGAGAATTTTCCTATGCAATTGTATAAGAGAATGAAAAAATGATTACGGTGAGAAACTAATGTTAATACGAAACTAAGTCTAAAAGACAAAAAGAGACCAATAAAATGGGATGAGAGGAGAAGTGAGACATAACGAGCAGAGGCCAAGAGTTGAGAAACCCAATGTATGGATTAGGGTGAGTCAGGTACCTAGGTATGGAGGCGAATTTCAATGGGAACCAATGAAAAGAAAGATATGCAAGGAAGATCGAACAATCCCAGAAACGCAATGGTGCAATCTAACTTCAACAGACTGACAATGGAGGATATTATAAGGAAAATTCAAGCAGTGTCATTTATTGTTTTTGTAGATAACTACCTTCATCCATGAACCATGACAAAATCATGGCTATGGCACATCTTTCAATTCGAAGGCAAGGTGGTAGATGTACTTTTATCTCAAGAAAGAGTATAACTACAAGCTCTCTTCCTTTTGCATTCGTATGTTTCTCCAATAAACAAAACGTAGTGAAGGCAATGGAGAGTCTAAACAGTATAATAATAAGAGGGCGTGAAATAGAGGTCAAGGAAGAAAAGTACGAGAGAGTTGTTAACAACAAGAAGAAAGATGAAGAAGAGTAATACAGAACTAGGTTACCACTGAAGCATGTTATGTTGATGGGAGATCCTTTAAGAATGCAGTAATCTTGAATCAACCTAATCGGGGTAGAGAAGATGCAACGTGGGGAAATGAACACGATAGAAGAAAAGGAAGGATGAAGGAAGAGATGGTCAGGTGAACGAGGAAATGATGGAAAAGTTATCAAAAAGCATAGTGGGTGCGACATTATACATACGCTGTTAACATAGATGTCATGGTTGAAAATTTATCGGGTGAATGGATATAGGTAGTTGGGGTTGAACAAATGGGGGCATATAAGACTCTAATAACATTTGAGACTATAAGAGGATATGGAAGCTACTTTAACAATGAGGGTTGAATGCATGATGAGTCATTTTGCTAAAGTTCTCGGGTGGTTCTAAGAGGAGTTTTGCATGGCGGGTGTGGATTGAATGTTTGGGCAACCCCCTCAAGCATCCCAAATAATTTCAGAAAAATAGGAAGCATTTGGGGTATCATGGTATGTTTTGATAAGAAAATTGAAGATGGTAGTGATTTTAGTTCAGCTAAGATTTTGATTGATGACACATGCTTCTTCCCTTATATCCAGAGCTAAGTGTACTTCTCAGTTGGAGGAACCGGGTTTTGTATTTATGTTAAAGAGATTGGAAGAGATTCAAAATTTATATGGGATTTTAACAAGAAAAATTCCTAGTAGGATCTCGTTTATAAAGATGAACAGATACAGGGCAGTGAGTTTGCGCAGTCCGACGATAAGAGTGAGCAGAATATTCTAATGGGCATTCCTACCAAAAAGAAATGACTGTGGGTGACAATTCAATCAATTTAAAAGCCTCAAAAGTCTAAGAAACATATGTGAACAAAGCGATGGGGCAGAACATTTGAATATAAGACATCCATATAAGAGGAGAACCGCTGGGAAATGCTCAACACTATTGATCGAAGATGGGAGGAGAACTAATGACTTTTTTCAAAATTGGGGAATGGGACGCTTTAATGGAGGCTTGGGACTATTTGGTTTCAATTCATTGCAAATAGAGTCTTAGGATCTATTTGGTTTGTTTTCATTTTCTATTTTTATTTTTTTTTTGTATCTTTTGTTTTTAAGATTCGGTGAAGAAAACGATAAAAATAACAACATCTTATTTCTTGTTTTCATTTTATATTTTTACTATTTTTTTTACAAAATTTTAAAAATTCCTGATTTTATTATATGAAAAAATAGGAAATATATTAAAAATAAGGCAATATCTTTGTAAAAACAGAAACCAAATATAACCCAAACTGATTTTTGTTCTCATCTTTTGTTTTTATTTCTTTTTTTTAGTTTTAATTATAAAAATATCACTTCATTTTTAGCTTATTTCTTGTTTTTAAAATTTTATAATAAAAATAGTAAAAGCTATTTTTATTATTTCTTTCACAAATTTCCAAAAAATAAAAAATAAAAAATAAAATCAGATAAAGATTGAATTTAACATTGAATTCTGAGATTTGGGGTGCTTACTATGTTTTGAGGAATATCTAGATTTTCGAATTGGAATCCAGATCCTTTATTTATATGGACCCTCACTCCAATGGTTTACAAGTTATGGTTTAGCAGCCACCTACGGTCGGTTGCATCAAAGTTAACACGGATGGTAGTGTTTAGCTACAAGTTGGTATTAGTGGGTTTGGGGGTGTTATTAGAGATGCTTAGGGGAATTGGCTTTTGCGTTTTTGGGCCAAAGGTGCATCTACTGATATTCTCAACGTTGAGTTGTAGGTGATTGTGCATGGCCTCAGATTGTCTTGGGAAACAAGGCATAGAGTGGTTTGTTGTGAAACGGATAGCTATGAAGTTTTCTGCCTTTTATCTTCAGCAAATTCTGGCAATAAAGATGGCCTGGTGGCATTGTGTCATGAAATACGAGAATGGCTTAATAGATATTGGATCGTGCAGCTCAAGCATGTGTACAGATCAACCAATATGGTTACGGATGGGATAGCAAAGCTGGCAACTAGGGAGCAGGAACCCTTTCGTGTCTTGCATACTCCTCCAGATTGTGTGATGCATGTGTTAGCGGCTGAGCTAGATTCTACTTAACATCAACTTAGTTTGTTTTGTTTTCATTTCTTTATCTTTGTCTACCAAAAAAGATATCGTTCACGTTTATTTTTTCAATCACAAAAGCTCTAAACTATACACAGCGAGGGAACGCACCAGCTTTCCCTTCCCCTGTCTTCATATTCATCCGATGAGCTTAGCAATACAGCAACTCCATACCTATCTAATATCTATGGTGAGTATAGTAACAGACATTGCATAGCACCTTCTCAAGGCTCCACCAGCATTGAACCAATTCACGAAAACCCTTGATAGAGAAATGATATTCGTACATATAGTTTCTTAGCCTCCATGACGATGCACTCTTATCCATCATTGGATGGGATGTGAATCCCACTTGATCTGGGTCCCACACTCCATCCGATGGTGAATGGAAGTGTGCTGACATGGAAGTCGAGAAGCCATACATACAAATATCATAACTCCCCTTGATAAGAACCTTGGTGAGTAAATAATTGTTTATGTAATATTTTTTTGTTGTTTTTTGGCTGTGGATGCCTTGCATTATTTAGTTAGGCACATTTTGGTGTATAAATATTAATGCAAATGTTCCTACATTAATGTTATCGTTGCAAAATAGGCTCACTCTTATATTGAATAATTTAACCATGCTGTTGTGAAGTAAAGGTATTATGCACTACATACATAAAGCTTAATAACTGTTACGATTGCAGTGTTCTGTCTTGTACCTTTGACAATTTCCATCTGAAAATTCAGCATGTTTGGTAACATTCTTATTTTGAAAAAAATATCCTTTTTCCCCTTATCAAGAGCTGTCGGAAGAAGCTTTTGATTACAAGCTATCTTAAATTTAAAATAAGCTAATCTAAGCACACAAGCGTTTTGTATTCTCTATTCGTAATGAAAAGTTGCCATTACCTATATCAATTAATGACATTTGAATATATTTTTTTTATGATATCAATTTATCTAGAGTAAATATAATAATAATTCTTTCAAATATGTTGTGGTAAATCTAAACTAATATTTGTCAACATTTAGCATTATATGATCCTTTTGAAAAAGAAAGTAGTATTATATGATTATTAAGATCAATATAAAATAATATATGACTTCAATAGGATCGAAGAATCTGGACCAAATAATTACATTTTTTTTCCTTTTGATTTTTTCTAATACTTCAAACAATTATATCTTAAACAATATTTAAAATGTAAATAAAATTTAAAATTTGTAAATAAGGTAATTGAAAATACATCGTTTGTGATTTTGAATAATGGTATTGTTAAATCTACATAAAAAAAGAGAAATTATAAAATTTAATAAAAATATTACAATCATAGAAATTATATTAAAAAAAATTAATAAATTTTTGTGTGACTCAAATGAAATGATAAAGGGAGAGAAATTTCAGTAATAGCCAAATTAAAAAATATTAATGGAGGAAAGAATCAAGTAATTGCATTAAATGTAAATTAAATAATAAAATTTGAATTTTATTTAAATTGATTTAAAAATTTTTTGTGTGGCTCAAATAAAATGACAAAGAGATATTTCAGCAGTATATCATTTAAGAAATTTATTGGAGGAGATAATCAAAGCAATATATTTATTACAGATTAAATTACAATAACATTTATGTTTTTGATAAATTTAATAAATAAAAAGTTGAAATATTTCCTATAATAGTAACTTTTACAAAGTGATGGAGAATTGGAATTCATAAAGAGCTGACATGTGGCATATCTTCCCTTATTGAGTCTTAATTAGTAGAATTAGTAGATTAGTAGATTAATAAATATCATTATTTCATTATTATAGGGCATACAGGTGCCTTATCTTTATGGGAATGCAGAAACTTATTGTTTCACAAGGTTCAGCCTCCATAGACAACATTACATGAACATGGCTTATGATTAACTCTCTTGAACAAGTAGACAGAACAATAACAACAACAAAACCTTTTCTCCCTAGGGTGAGATGAGCTATATGGATCAAATAATGCCATTGTGTCCTACTATAAACTGAATAAGTAAAAGAAATGTGTCTAAACTTAACATCTAATCTGCGAATTTCTCATATGCTGATACTGGTGTCCTTTGATCAAAATGGTGCCACTTCACTTCGAGAGAAGAAGAGACCTGAAGGACCCCCATTAGGCAGCAGAGCCAACCTTACAGCGCTTTCAGCACCTTCATCAACACTAAGATGGCCAGTATTGCAGTTGAGATCCGTACTCACATAACCGGGGCAAACGGCATTAATGCAGAAAGATGGATGCTTCTTGGCAAGAATCCTTGTGTAGGCATTCAAAGCAGCTTTTGAGACTCTATACGCAGAAAATGAAGGCGGCCAACCTTTGGTTTCTAATGAACCCTCTTTAATATCTTTTAGAAACTGATTCAAAACCTCATCCAGTTTTTCTTCTGTTAAGCTTTCAACATCACTTATCACTCCTTTAGCCCATCCATTTGGTAGATTCTGTGTCAGCATGAGCAACAATAGCAAATACATTAAAATGATTGAATAAAAAAAATACATGATTTAGACAAAATAAAACATGCACGGCCTTTATCATTATCTAGCAGCAATTCTTAAGAATTTTTCTTTTCATTCTATAACGTAACAAAAGTGTTGGAATTTTAAACGTGAATAGTAAAGTCTCACATTAGTTAAGTTTGAATTAAGTGAAGAGTATATATTTAGGAGGATTCATAAACTTGTTGCCTTAAGATTTTGGTTAAAATATGGTGTTTGGTTTGCTTCTGTAGTTTTTTATTTAGTCCGTTAATTTAGATCTTCCCTATGTTTGGACTTCCCCTGACCTCTTTCCCCGACAAAAAAGGTGGTTGTTTGATTGAGATTCTAGTCAGAGTGAGAAGTACATGGTATCACATACCTCCAACTTCCCCCAGGAGGAGGAAACACTAACAATCCTTGGCGAGTTTGACAATTCTAGAAGGGGAATAAGTGCTTCACACATTCCTTTGGCACCATAATAGTTTGTTCTGATGCCTGCTTCAGCGGATTCATAATTTTGAGTTACAATTGTTCTCCAATCAATCGTATCAACAGTTTTCTGCAGTCAAAGACAAGAAACTTAACCTTTGTTTACTTACCATAAATAGGTGCAAAATATTTTAAAATACAACAAAAAACCACTGCTCTTTACGAATAATCTTTCTTTACAACAGCAAAAGATTAAATTCTATATGAAGACAAAAGAAATTCTGACATAATGAAATGTTTATCCAATTATTTCTTGAAGGGTTTCAAGGATAATTACTGCAGGAAGATCTAGGATTTTAACTCTTAATTGCAAGTACTTGACTTATGAAGGAGCAACCCCTTCGCCAAAATTTTGTTGCTTTTTCTAACCTAGTAATATGTTGTGTTAGGCCCATGCAAACTAGGAAGCTGCAGACAGTAGGATCCAGAAAACTATTCCCCAACTAGATCAAGTATGTTCTTGACCTTCAACCAAAATTAACCGAAACCAATGCTCACAAAGTGGAAACTGCCCTTTTTTTCCCGGGTGAGAAAATGAATGAAATAATCTGGATGGTTTAGAGAAGGAAAACTTACCCCAGCAGCACGTAAAGCTACAAAAGCATCGCGGTCAAAATCTGCTCCACCAATTCCTGCATTATTCACCTAAACGAAATACAAACACTTGTTATCATGGGAAGAACAATGGATTATCAAAGAGAACATACAGAAGAAAGAAGAAAACTAAAATCCGAGGACTTGTTCCCCTGAGGGTGAGTTTGGTATAGAGGTAAAAGTAGGGGCTCGTCCATGAAATTTTACCCCATACAAAACACATTCTAATTAGAATAGTTGTCCTAGATAACCTACATGAAAAATAAAAGCTAGCTGAGAAGTGTAGATGTGAAATTGGGTGAAAGACAGCTTAACTTCACTTCTATTGAGTACCAGAAATGAGGCAAAATTTAGTAGTCTTATTTATCAGAAAAGAACCTGATTTTAATTTTTAAGCAAGCCAGAGCAACGAAATAAATTAGGAAACTGAAGGATAGTGTCCACAAATCGATGGCTAGGACCAGGAAGATGGAAACTTCGAGATGACCATCACACACAAATCTTTGAGGACTTGGCCAGTGCCAATTGAGTTACCAAGTGTGTTGTAGAAATGTTACATAACAAGGAGATAAAGCTTAAGCATACCAAGATATCAAGTTTTCCAAACTGGGCCTTGACGAAATTTGCAAGGGATGCTATGCTATTAGGGTCAGTCACATCCAGCTGATGAAAAACCACATGGTCAGAGAGACCAAACTCTTTCAGTTTCTCGAGTGCTTCGAGACCCCTTTTCTCATCCCTTGCTGTTAGCACCACTGCGATCCCTTTGGAAGCCAATTGCTTGCATATCCCAAATCCTATCCCTTTGTTTGCTCCTGTGACAACTGCATACCTATACCATAAAACCAATTCATGACAGTTATGAATAAATTAAGAAGCATTTAAAAGCTTTGGGGTTTGAATTTTTCATTTTCCATTTTTGCTGTTGATTAAAATTTTGTTATGGAAGGAAAATCACAAAATAGATGATGAAAATTGAAGAAACATGGCACCTTCTTGCACTGTCTGCCATTGTTTTGTGAAAGGAAACTAAGTAAACTTTCAGACACACCTTTCAGGGAGCGAGATCTCTAGCTTTTATTGACCGTTACATTAGACTTTTCAACAGTTTGAAATTTCAGACACAAAACCTTTGCGAACTTTAACACGTTTTGTGAGAAGACAAGCGATACTGGATCTCTATATTATTATATTGTAAGAAATAAGTAATATCTACCTTATAAACTATATATGTTGAAATTTTATGATACTCACGTAGAGATTTGATTCTGATTATAGTATGCAAATCAAGTAACAAAACCCATAAATAAGATAAGATGAAGAATATTTGAGTTGAGTAAAAAAAACATGATTGTTTCATAGCTCTTCTTCTTCTTCTTCTTCTTCTTCTTCGTTCTTTAGATCTAAAAAGATAAAATGGCCAAAGGAGGTTAAAGGAAAAAAGAGTTTATCCTATTTTCAATATAGTCAAATAATGTTTTAATGAAGCAATAGGTGCTTATATATAGAATCAGAAAAAGAGGCATTTCTTTTGTGTCAACGAAATAATGGGTTAAGCCACTCATTATAATAAAGCCTATATACAAAAAAAAATATAATAATACCCACCAATAAACAGTGTATAAGTCTAATGGGCCTAATAAACTTAATAATAACAATAATTATAATAATTTAGGTACAAATAATTAACTTTAATCAATTTTAATATCTAATTAATTTGAATCTAAAATTAAATGTGATTTTGATTTATGCAAGCCTACAAAATTATTCCAACAATATATGCATCCAGAAAATTTTGACAATTTCTCTCACTGTGTATGATTTTTATATCAATTGGACGAAATAAGACTGTTAGCAACTAGAACTTGTTTATGCTTACAGTAAGGCCGTACTTCTGGTTTCTGTTTTATTTGGATAATATTATTGTAAAATACTATTTAAATTTAAATGTGAATGTCCATATTTTATTTTGATTCAGTTAGAAATTTGGTTAAATAAAATTTGTTATTTGATAATATTTTACATCTCTCACCTTGACTATAAATAACCCTTAAATACTCTATATATTATACACATTTTGAGAATACTAATAATAAAATTCTTTCTTTCTCTTCTTTCTCTATTTCTTTTTACTATTATTTTTATAACAAATATACACCATTTGTAGCATTTTTGCTGCACAGAAACAAATTATTGGTATTTTGAACTCGGTTACAACACATGCGAGGCATTTCTCTGGCTGGTGGTGCTGTCCGCCCTGCAACAGCGCATCCAAGGAGCCGCGAGTTTGACTCCCACGGGTTTGAGGCCGCTCGTGAGTTGACCCAAAAAAAAAAACTTGGTTACAGCCAAGTAGTTTTATAATGATATGAATAACGTTCTCGCCCGTGGGGGTCAGTAACTCATACATAAAATTCCCTAGGCTTGAAAGATTTTTTATTTTATTGGGAAAAGTAGGCTTGAAAATTCAAGAGCGATAACATGACATGATAAAAGCAAAGTTGCAGTCTCCATGACGTTTTTCTCGTAAATAAAAGAAAAAAATTTAATTTCGAAAATACGATAATTTAAGATTAATTACGAAAATTCTAGGTGTAATGGATATTAGATAAATCAGCCTAACTAAGCAGATTTTAAAAAACAATATAAATCGACCTAGTAGCTAGGCCGATTTCTATCAAATATTTTCTCTATAAAAATCCTCCAACGGATAACAGATGAAGATAATTTTTCATTCGTTAAAATTAGAGTGTTTATTAGGGGTGTTTAAAATCGATCCAAACTAAATTAAAATCAAAACCAATCCTAAAAAATTGAATACCGATTAAAACCGAAATAAATTAGTTTTAATTGATTCTTGTTTTATAAAAATTGATCGATTTGGTTCAATTTTAATTTCTAAAATCGAACTAAACCGATAATATATTACACACCCCACACACACACACACACACACTTATCCATATCTATACTTTTATAAATATATATGTAAATATATTCTATAATATTTTAATACTAGAATTATTCAGGTATTCTTATTATATCTTAACTCAATATTTTAGATTTGCACTTATCTATTAATTTTTTTAATTTACTCAAAATAAAATTTATTTTTTATATCTTATAAAACTTTTAATTAAAAAATAGAAAACAAAACCAATTCAAACCGATTTAAATTAGTTTAGTTGGTTTGGTTTCTCAATTTAATAAAACCAAACCGAACTGTGAACACCCCTAGTATTAATTTCCATTATTATATACGTTAATATTTATTCTGTTATATTCTACAGTTAATTGAAGTGGTTTGTTAATGAGTTTCAGTTATCAATATGGGAGGGTTCTCTTCTTTGACTCACTCTCAATTACTTAATTTTCATAATGTTTCTATTTCTTTTCATTCTAAATTAGGCACTTCTCTTTCACTTTTCAATCTTTAGTTGGCTTAGAAGGTGTTTTTTTTTCTCAACTATTTACTACTAAATCAAACTAAATTTAGCTAAAATTAAATTACAAAATTACAACTAAATTAAACTAAATCAAGCTAAAAGTAAATTACAATATCATTACTAAATTAAACTTAATTAACTAGAATTAGATTACAATATCATAACAAAGTTAAACTAAAGGAAGTTAAATTAAGATTACAATATTACAATTAAATTACACTAAAATCTAAATTCAAATTCAATTAAATTACACTAAAGAGTTATAGATGATGAAGAAATAGTCATATCAACTGGATTTTGACTATAGAATGTAGCACCATCTGCTGTATTTGTGATTTCGCTATTATGGTGAATTAATATGATAAATATCTCAGATATTTTTTTCTCATAAATACTCTTATTTTAACGAATGAAAAATGATATCCATCTGCTGCCTGTTAGAGAGTTTTTATAGAGAAAATATTTAATAGAAATTGGTCTAGCTAAGTAGGCTAATTTATATACAAATTAAATCTTGTACATAAATCGGCTTAGCTGGGCCGATTTATGTTGTTTTTTAAAATTGGCTTAACTAGGCTGATTTATCTAATACTTATTACACCTCAAATTTTCGTAATTAATCTTAAATTATCGTATTTTTGAAATTAAATTTCTATTTTATTTATCAAAAAAAACCTCTCCATGAGAAGACATAAAACAACTAAGCAGATTTAGTTTGCAAATATGTACTTAAAACATTTTAAAATTTCTTCTATTTCAAAGTATGTCTAGTACAGTATTGCCTATTGAATGAGTCACAAATCAATTAAAAGAAAATTAGATGTGATGAACTGTGCATACTGGTATTTTCTTAGTACGGAGCTTCATGTAGCTTGCTGCACAAGTTCGACTTGTAACTCACGTAAAAACAAGTGTGACTTGTTAATTGTCAATTCTTTTTTATGTCTTTTATGGTTATTGCACAAGAATTTAAAAAAACGGTTAATAATGTCAATTATAATAAAAAGTACAGTATTGCATATTGAATAATCAAAAGTCATTAAATAATGCCAATTATAATAAATTATTTTAAAATACTCATTATTATCACTTTTCTCAATCCTTCCTCTCACTTCTTAAGACTAAGGATAATGTTTTTTCTCTTTAAAAGAATCATTAATTCTTTATTGATTTGCTAAAATAACAAATTAAATTGTACAAAACAAATATTCTAAAATGACACATTAAAAAAAAGGAACAGATGAAGTATTATGATAAGCACAATTTTGTGTTCAAATTATATCCAACCCAGTTTGCAGGCTTGAAATTGAACTTTGAGTTCTCAGCGTTGGATGGACTAGGACATTGATATTTTCATTAATTGAATAAGTAACAAGTTTCTAACCTCTAGTAAGCTTTATGGTTGCAATTCCCATTCAAACACGGCAGCCTTTAATTCATTCAATTACAAATTCTCAACTTTTTCTCAACACGGCGCTTATAAATTATAAATTATCCACTTATAAATCGCCATTTGGACTAATCACGGCACTTCAAAACTAATTGCCTTGACTTCAAACCTTTATTTTCAGAAATTAGAATAATTAGAATAAGATATACGTATTGCGCAGATAAATAAAATATAGGAATATTTTATTAAATATTATAGGAAGAATTTAATTTAAATACATTAATAATGTAAAATAATTTTACACTTTCAGCCAACAAAAATACTAGAAGGTGTCAATTCATATAAATAATCACCCATTAAAATAAGAGATCTACCATAATTTCTCACTTTCTAATATTTCTATTGATTGATAGTGTAAAATTAGGGTTTAGTCAGTGCATCCCAATTAAACTCTAACAGGAATCATTAAAAATAAAATGTAGTTGTTATTTTCAATTCTTCTTATAGTGTAAATTATTCCCTCTTATACCATATGAATGAAATGTGAAATCATTTTTTTTTTTCACATTATTGCATATAGAGAAGTTTTCTATGTAATTGTATAAGAGAATGAAAAAATGATGAGTATGGTGAGAAATTAATGTTAATACGAAACCAGTCTAAAAGACAAGGGGAGGCCAATGAAATGAGATGAGAGGAGGAGACAACGAGCGGAGGCCAAGAGTTGAGAGACCTAATGTATGGAATAGGGTGAGTCAGGTGTCTACATATGGAGGCAAATTTCAATGGGAACCAATGAAAAGAAAGATATGCAAGGAAGATCAAACAATCCTAGAAACGCAATGGTGAAGTCTAACTTCAACAGACTGACAAAGAAGGATATTATAAGGAAAATTCAAGCAGTGTCATTTATTGTTTTTGTAGATAACTTACCTTCATCCATGACAAAATCATGGCTATGTGTAACATGTGTGGAATTCAAACTGATAAAAGAGAGTTCCAAAAGACAAGCACTCGAATAATTCCTCTATGGAACAGTATTTCGATAACAGAAATTATAGTAACAGAAACAAACTCTAATGCTGCTAGAATAGTAATCTGAAATTGGTATGATGGGATCTCAGGAATAGTCTCCACTACAAGAGCTTCAACAACCTGATTAAGATGAGCAAGAATTAGAAGATATTTAGAAAAAAGACGTAGGGATCAGGGAGAAGAGAGAAATATCAGAGGAAAAGTTTGTTACCACATTAGTCATGCCTCCCCAAGAGTTCACCCTTTGCTTTTAATCTACCCTTTCCATAGCAATTTGGGCTTGGGCCCTTTTGTCTCATTACATTATCGCCCCCATTGAAACTGACCTTGTCCTCAAGGTCGATGGCTTTGAGAACTAATGTATTGTGAGTTGCAAGATCATCACTAACCCAATGAAGCAGTTGCTCATTAGCCGCCTGTACATCATGAGCACTGCTTTCTTCCCCATTAGCATCCTTGAGATACCTCGAAATTGGGTTTAGAAGCTTGTCACAAACACTAACACCATCCATGATAGTTTGCTTATCCTTTGGACACTCATCAATAGAAAATTCAAATAATGGAAGATAGGAGTGACAGTAATGAAGACGTTCTTGGCATTGCTCAGCAGGTGACACATCATTAACTACACTAATGGTAATTCTTCCTTGTATAAGTCGTGCATCAAGTGCCATTCCATTTGCAATATATTCAACAAGGGTAAAGTTCTTGGATAAGAAAGCAACTTGGCCCATATACTGTACCATAAAGCAAGGGTAAATAATAAATCCAATTGTAAATATGGCCATGTCTCTTTCACTAGCAACATGCCCCAACATATTGAGTAACCAAATATTCAACAGATTCTTGTTTGTCAAAATAACAAAATACTGCAATAACACTCCATAAAGTACTTGCTCAAGTTCCTGGCATTCCCCATTACTGTCATAGTTTAGGTAACACATGTCTAACATTGTGTATGCAGCTCCACTCCTATGCAAGTGCAGAACTTGTTCATGGTCGCCAATTTTTCTCACCAAAACTCCATTGCTGTCTTTGTCAAAATTTAGCTTGCTCTGCTGAAGAATATTAAATCCTTCTATAAAAGTTTTTATGTCCATACCCCAAGTTGTTTCCACCCAAGAAATAAGTGAGCTGGGTATTAAAGAAAGAGAAAGCTCCAGTATAAGAATTGATAAACCCATTCCTTGCTGAAGCACCTCAATCACAATTATATTAACTTTTGACTCCTCAACCTTGCTGACAAGTGCCAATTCGCATATTAATGCAGAGTAATATCGCAGGTACCATATGCAAGTTACCACCACGTGAATTAATATAATAAACCCCTGCCATGTTGCTTGAGACATTAAAGTACTGCTTTCCATGAGCAGAATCAGACTGCAGACTATGGTGGCTGTCTTGTACCTAGCTATTACAGTAGGTATCAATCTAGCAAGGGTACCAAAGGAATTTCCAATTGCTAAAGCAACAAAGACAACCATAAGTGTAAAGCCTCCAACAGCAAGTTCTATAGTTGCTACAATGAGTGACTGTGAAAGTAATGTGAAGGGTACAAGGGCTCCTCCACAAGCTGTTGTGATGCATTTCCTGCATACTTTTAGTTTCCTTCTCTTTACAGTTTCTATATCTAGAAAAAAAAATAACAAATCCAAGGGTTGTACTTTGTTGTTGACAACTCTAGTCCAAGGGTGATCATAGAGAGTATTTGTGTCTTAAAAGTGCTCCCATACATGATATCAGGCGTATTGACAATTTTGGTTATTAATACCAACAGTATGAGAACTAAAAATTTTGTAAACTTCCCATATAGGCAAACAATTAATGCAACTATAACAGCCCATGCAAGAATAAAAGAAAGGTTAAGTGTCATCCCCCGCAACTGCAAAATCTCAACAGTGTGATGGGTATTCTCAATACACGCACCAGTTGAATATGTGTGGACAATTGCAAGTTGCCTAGCACCTAGTTCAAAACCACTTAACACCCTATATGATTTTCCACGTTCTCCATAGAAGCCTTCCACCCATTCGACAATTATAGAATCACAAAGATTTTAAAAAAAAAAAAAAATATGTACCACAGCAGGGAGGAACACCATCAACATAGCTCCAATTAGTAACCATGAATTCCATACGTATACCCTCACCTCCAGGATCAAAAACAACACCAGTCTTCTCATCATCCTTCTTGTTTGATAAATTTTGCCAACTATTGAACTCAACTAACATAGCAACCCTAGGTAATCTGAAAGAACTAGGCAATATTGATTTCAGAGAATGCACCTTTGTTTTTGGTATTTCAGTGAACAACTTCCAGGTAATTCCCATGTTATCCATTTTTCATCATCTTCAGCTTTGTCATGGCCTCTAGATTGTGGGGCTAGATCTCGAACACTTGATGTGCAACATTCAACGACCTCTTTATGGTATCATAAACAGGATCACCACGCTTTGACCTCGTAGTCTTATCGATCTCCAATGGGTTAGAATCCCTCAAAACCAAAACTGATGCTCCTCGTCCATCTGCACCGACGCTGATGTCGTCATTACTGTCTAGCTTTGGGGCAGAATGGGAAATTAAATCTAGAGAAGAAGTCACCTGAATTTGAGCCTTCTCCACGAGTGACTCACTTGCATCCTCTTCGATCCAGGCACCCCACTTTTCTTCCACACCATCCAATTCCGAAACCCATTCGTTCAACGTTGCACTCATCGTTGTGCATCTTGCAATCATACCTGTGCATATCTTCGTTATTTCCTCGGAGATATTTAATTGCATCTGGGACAGTTGATAGCAGCTTGAGATTGCTGAACCACCATGGAAAGCATCCATCGACATGGTGTTCAATGAAAGCACCATTGTAACATGTATGGAGTTCAAACTGATAAAAGAGAGTTCCAAAAGACAAGTACACGAATAATTCCTCTATGGAACAGTATTTCAATAACAGAAATTATAGTAACAGAAACGAACTCTAATGCTGTTAGAATAGTAATCTGAAATTGCTATGATGGGATCTCAGGAATAGTCTCCACTACAAGAGCTTCAACAACTTGATTAAGAAGAGGAAGAATTAGAAGATATTTAGAAGAGGAAAAGAGGCAGGAATCAGGGAGAAGAGAGAAACATCAGAGGAGAAGTTTGTTACCACATTAGTCATACCTCCCCAAGAGTTCACCCTTTGCTTTTAATCTACCCTTTCCATAGCAATTTGGGCTTGGGCCCTTTTGTCTCATTACACTATGGCACATCTTTCAATTCGAAGGCAAGGTGGTAGATGTACTTTTATCAAGAAAGAGTATAACTACAAGCTCTCTTCCTTTTGCATTCGTAAGCTTCTCCAATAAACCAGACGTAGTGAAGGCTATGGAGAGTTGGAACGGCATAATAATAAGAGGGTGTGAAATAGAGGTCAAGGAAGAAAAGTACGAGAGAGTTGTTAACAACAAGAAGAAAGATGAAGAAGAGTAATACAGAACTAGGTTACCACTGAAGCATGTTATGTTGATGGGAGATCCTTTAAGAATGCAGTAATCTTGAATCAACCTAATCGGGGTAGAGAAGATGCAACGTGGGGAAATGAACACGATAGCAAAAAAGGAAGGATGAAGGAAGAGATGGTAAGGTGAACGAGGAAATGATGGAAAAGTTATCAAAAAGCGTAGTGGGTGCGACATTATATATACGCTGTTAACACAGATTTTATGGCTGAAAATTTATTGGGTGAATGGATATAGGAAGTTGGGGTTAAACAAATGGGGGCATATAAGACTCTAATAACGTTTGAGACTAAAGATGATATGGAAGATACTTTAACAATGGGGATTGAATGCATGAAGAATCATTTTGCTAAAGTTCTTGGGTGGTTCTAAGAGGAGTTTTGCATGGCCGGTGTGGATTGAATGTTTGGGCAAACCCCTCAAGCATCATAAATGATTTCAGAAAAATAGGAAGCATTTGGGGTATCATGGTATGTTTTGATAAGAAAATTGAAGATGGTAGTGATTTTAGTTCAGCTAAGATTTTGATTGATGACACATGCTTCTTCCCTTATATCCAGAGCTAAGTGTACTTCTCAGTTGGAGGAACCGGGTTTTGTATTTATGTTAAAGAGATTGGATGTCACGACCCGTCTTATGATTCGTGACCGGCGCACAGACCATATCAATTCTAGCATGGCCTGGCTAGCCTAACATGATAAGCTATTTGTTAATTGTCAACATTTTATATATAGGCATAATCAAATTCTAAATCTCAAACTCATTATCATTACTAGATAATGCTTATATTATAAATTGTTATCTAAAATATCTAGAATAATATAATATATAACCTATAGCTGCAGACTCTGGAATTAAAAAGCAACGGTATACATCCAAAATATTTTGGTAGCATGCTAACAAGCCCAACCAATTGAACAAGGTGCAACCAAACTCAACTAGTAACCTGCAAATGTGATAACATATAAAAGGTGAGTCATACAGACTCAGTGAGGGCATATAAACTAAGTGAACAGGAAGGAGAAACCAAAATACGCACGAACTTTTGAAACAAAAGAAAATAACTTAACAATAATGCGATCACTACAATAAATTAGTGGGAATTTAACTTACAATAATACAAGCAATGCTATATATCTTTACAACTTGAAATTCATTCGTATGTCTCTTTCATAATAGAAGCTCATAAATAAAAACTCAATATGCTTTCTCAATATTTTTCATAAATCATTATTATCAATATAACACAAAGTAAAGTCTTCATCACTTAAATGGATACTCCATGAGGGTTGCATAGAGAGAACTAAATCATTTGGGGAGTAGTCTCAACCCATTTAATCACAAGATTCATGATATATCAAACCGGGGGCTTTACCTCACCCGATATAGTATCATAATTAGGGTTCTCTCACCCTTTTTCTCCATTTATATTCTATGTGCACATAGGCCGTTATATCTCTTCGCTACGGCAAGCGGTGTTCTAACTTACAACCCATCACGGCTTTCTCGCACAACTTATATCAAAACTCAGCATTCAAGTCCATAAGACAATATCATTATGATTTCCAATCTTAAAAATAACAATTCTCGTAAATTGTTTTAACACAAAAGAACTAACACCAATATTACGAGATTGTAAAGATAAAGAAAGCGGATAATAGTTTCAAACTAGTTACTAAAGCCAAAGTTTAAATATTCCAATAGATAAGAACAGTAGCTAAGCAAGCAACTAACCAAGTAAATCAAACAATATGAAGTCATTAACTTTAATGAGATAGTTTCTCCCATAAACAATGAATTTAAAACATTGCCACTAAGTAAATATCCACTCACCGTACACTCCCAAGAAATGACAAAGTAGTTCCTTGGAGCCTCTAAACCAAAGTATTACTTCGGAGAAGATTCTAACTCCCACCGTAGTTGTGGTGGTGCTTAAAAGAGCTGAACCAAGGTCCGTAGTCTCAGAGAGAGCTCACAATGGAGAGAAAAGCTTGAGCGGGAGAGCTTTGCGATAGCAAAGGGAAGAGGAACACAACTCCCCCCAACAGCAAGGGAGAGAGAGAGACGCTATGGAGAGAGAAAGCTGCGAGCAGCAGAAGAGAGAGAGAGAGAGAGATGGAGCTGTGGTGGTGGCAGAGGTTTGCGGACGGTGGTGGCAGTGGTGGTTGAGAGCAAAGATGGTGAGGGACAAAGTGGCGTGAACAGTACCACGATTTGGGGGAGAAGGAGATGGGAGGGGGACAAAATGAGAATGACATCGAGAAAGCGAGATGAGGGACGGTGAGAAAAGAAAGTCGTGGAAGGAAGTAGAAGAATTTAAGGGAAAAGCTAAGTGTGGTTCGCACCACTTAAGGTGTTGATAGTCCCTCCTTTCCTTTTTTTTTTTCCTTTACAGTTTAGAATCTTTATTTAGACAGGATATTACATTGGAAGAGATTCAAAATTTATATGGGATTTTAACAAGAAACATTCCTAGTAGGATCTTGTTTATAAAGATGAACAGATGCAGGGCAGTGAGTTTCTGCAGTCCGGCAATAAGAGTGAGCAGAATATTCTAATGAGCATTCCTACCAAAAAGAAATGTCTGTGGGGGACAATTCAATCAATTTAAAAGTCTCAAAAGTCTAAGAAACATATGTGAAGCAAATGGATGGAGCAGAACATTTGAATATAAAACATCCATATAAGAGGAGAACCACTAGGAAATGCTCAACACTATTGATTGAAGATGGGAGGGGAACTAATGACTTTTTTCAAAATTGGGGAATGGGATGCTCTAATGAAGGTTTGGGTCTATTTGGTTTCAATTCATTCCAAATAGACCCTTAGGACCTATTTGGTTTGTTTTCATTTTCTATTTTTATTTTTTTTTTATCTTTTGTTTTTAAGATTCGGTGAAGGAAACGATAAAAATAACAACATTCTATTTCTTGTTTTTATTTTTTATTTTTATTATTTTCTTTACAATATATTTAGAATTCCTGGTTTCATTATCTGAAAAAATAGGAAATATATTAAAAATAAGGCAATATTTTTGTAAAAACAGAAACCAAATATAACCTAAACTGATTTTTGTTCTCATCTTTTGTTTTTATTTCTTTTTAGTTTCAATTATAAAAATATCACTTCATTTTTAGCTTATTTCTTGTTTTTAAAATTTTATAATAAAAAAGTAAAAGCTATTTTTATTATTGCTTTCACAAAATTCTAAAAAAAAATAAAAATCATAAACAAAAAAAAAAATAAAATCAGATGGAGATTGAATTCAATATTGGATTTTGAGATTTGGAGTGCTCACTATGTTTTGGGAAATATCTAGATTTTTGAATTGGAATTCAGATCCTTTATTTGTATGGACCCTTACTCCAATGGTTTACAAACTATGGTTTGGCAGCCACCTACAATGGGTTGCATCAAAGTTAATACTAATGGTAGTGTTTGGCTACAAGCTAGTATTAGTGGGTTTGGGGGTGTTATTAGAGATGTTGAAGGGAATTGGCTTTTGCATTTTTGGGCCAATGGTGTGTCTACTGATATTATTAATGTTGAGTTGCAGGCGATTGTGCATGGCCTCAAGTTGGCTTGGGAAACAGGGCATAGAGTGGTTTGTTGTGAAATGGATAGCTATGAAGCTTTCTGCCTTTTGTCTTCAACAAATTTTGGCAATAGAGATGGCCTGGTGGCATTGTGTTATGAAATACGAGAATGGCTTAATGGAGATTGGATTATGCAACTCAAGCATGTGTGCAGATCTGCCAATATGGTTGTGGATGGGATAGCAAAGCTAGGAACTAGAGAGCAGGAACCCCTTCGTGTCTTGCATACTCCTCCGGATTGTGTGATGCATGTGTTAGCAGCTAAGCTGGATTCTTCTTAGCATCAACTTAGTTTGTTTGTTTTCATTTCTTTATCTTTGTCTACCAAAACAGATACCGTTCATGTTTATTTTTTCAATCACAAAAGCTCTAAACTGTACATAGCAAGGGAACGTGTGTGATGCCACAATTTTGGGTTTCAAAACACGGGAAGAAAAAATAAATAAAAAGGTGAGGGTTATTTTTATCTTTTTCTATGTGTTAAGTGAAAAAAAAAAATGAAGGAAGGACCCCGTATAAGATAAACACCGTAGCCGCCCTAACTTTTTTTCATCTTACCATCAAACTTTTCCTCTGTTTCCTCTCTTCCTTTCGTCGTCTTCTTCTCTCTTTACGATCATCAAGTTTTGTTTTTATTTTATTTTATTGCAAAAGCTTGCTATCCACTTGTTCTTAAAAGGTGAGGTGAGTTCCTAATCTCAAACCTTTTTCTTTATAGATAAATTTTAGAGTTTATCTCAAATTTAGAGAGTAGTAATAAAATAGTATACGAATAATATTTCGGGATTTTGCTTAACAATAACCATGTTAATTATTAGACTATCTCTTAACAAATTATCTAAGCTTGTCAAAATATTTGTATTGATCAGATCCTCCTAATATAGTGTCAGTTACTCCTTCTGGAGCTGTTGGGGAGCAACTCCGTAGATTCCTCTTTATAGTGAGTGATTATTTACTTAATGACAATAATTTTAAATTTATTTTTATAGGAGAAACTAATCTGTTAAAACTAATAATTTGATTCTATGCTAATAATTGATTTGGATAGTCATTTCAGCCGATTGATTTCTCTTTCTAAAATGATACTTGAGTTTCTTTAGATACTGATAGCTGATTTAATATTTTAGGTATCCTCTTAGTGATTATTTCAATGCCACCTGTTACTATTCTTTCTTGTTTTATGATGTATTTATAATGAATTATAAAAATTTATTTCTTGCAAGAATTGGATTTTATAGAAGTTGACTTATTGAATTTAAGTATTTTATTTTATAATAAATTTATGTTGAGAAAACCACGATGGATTCTAAGTTAGAACGTCGTTCACCATTAACGAAGAGATATGGCGGTACCGTTCGCCATTAGTGAAGAGATATGATAGCCTATGTACACATAGTATATTTAAATGAGATAGTACCGGGCAAAGCAAGGCCCCCGGCTTGAGATGAGCTCATATTTATGATCAGATGGGTTGAGACCACTCCCCATAAAAATTTAGTTCTCCTTGGGTAACTCTCATGGAGTAATTGGTTTGATGAAAGATTTGATTCTATATTCGCAAAGTCTATTTATGAAGTTGATTAAGATAATAGATTGAGAATTATTGAGTTTATGTTAATGAGTTTTATTTTAAATGAAGGATATTGATAAGGTTCTATTTATGGAAAATATAGAATTAACAAACTATTGCCTCAATCAATTTCTTTGGTGAATGTATGATTGTTAAATTATTTTTTTTTATTTTAAAAGTTTGTGTGTGATTTATTTTTTCCTTCATATACACTTTGTTTATATACCTTCACTGAGTCTGTATGACTCACCCTATTTCCTTTCCTTCTCTTTAGATTCATAGGGTGCTGAGTAACAGGTTCCTGAGACTAGCTGTTCTACCCAGGATATTCTTTTTGGTAGGCCATTGCTATGGAAGAGGCTCCTATTTTGTTGATTCCAGTATTTTGTAGCTATAGAATATAGGATCAATTATTTTTGGATTATGTATATAGTCATAATGTGTATATGACCCTTTAGTATAGCTGATTTTTAAATCCCTATGATTGTTACTCTGGAAATATTCTGGCTATTGCTTCTGGTTGTTATGTTTGATATAAAACAGGTTTATATTATTTTTGGGTTGTCCTGTTTTTAGGGGGGACTCTGCCGAATTTTTGGCAGCCCCAGTAATTAAATTGCTAAATTATATAGATAAAACTTTGTCATTAGGTTTGCCAGGTTAAGTGAGTCAGATTGACCTGTGCACCGGTCACGGCCTACTTTTGGGGCATGACAACGCGCCAGCTCTCCCTTCCCCTGTCTACATCTTCATCCGGTGAGCTTAGCAGTGCAACAACTCCATACCTATCTAATATCTATGGTGAGTATAGTAATGGATATTGCATTGCACCTTCTGAAGGCTCCACCAAGATTGAACCAATTCACCAAAACCCTTGATAGAGAAATGATATTTGTACATATGGTTTCTCAGTTTGTGTGGCGATGCACTCTCATCCATCATAAACTTGTTTTATATCAAGCATAACAGCCAGAAGCAACAGCCAGAATATTTCCAGAGTAACAATCATAGGGATCTCTGCCGAATTTTTGGTAGCCCCAGTAATTAAATTGTTAAATTATATGGATAAAACTTTGTCATTAAGCTTGCCAGGTTAAGTGAGTCAGATTGACATGTGCGCCAATCATGGCCTATGTTTGGGGCGTGACAACGCGCCAGCTCTCCCTTCCCCTGTCTTCATCTTCATCCGGTGAGCTTAGCAGTGCAACAACTCCATACCTATCTAATATCTATGGTGAGTATAGTAACGGATATTGCATTGCACCTTTCGAAGGCTCCGCCAACATTGAACCAATTCCCCAAAACCCTTGATAGAGAAATGATATTTGTACGTATGGTTTCTCAGCCTCTATGGCGATGCACTCTCATCCATCGTTGGATGAGGTGTAGACCTCATTTGATTTAGGTTCCACACTCCGTCTAATGATGAATGAGAGTGCGTCGGCACGGAGGCCAATACACCATACATACAAATATCATAACTCCCCTTGATAAGAACCTTGGTGAATAAATAATTGTCTATGTAACATTTTTTTTGTTGTTATTTGGTTATGGATGCCTTGCATTATTTAGTTAGGCACATTTTGGTGTATTAATATTAATGCGAATGTTCCTACATTAATGTTATTGTGGCAAAATAGGGTCAATCTTATATTGAATAATTTAACCATGCCGTTGTGAAGTAAAGGTACTATGCACTACAAACATAAAGCTTAATAGCTGTACCTCTGACAATTTCCATCTGAAAATTTAGCATGTTTGGTAACATTCTTATTTTGAAAAAAATAATTTTTTTCCCATTATCAAGGACTATCGGAAAAAACTTTTGATTACAAGCTATCTTGAATTTAAAATAAGCTAATCCAAGCACACATGCGTTTTGTATTCTCCGTTCGTAATGAAAAGTTGCCATTAGCTATTTCATGTTCATAAGTAGTTCAACATGATTACTTGTCAATAGTCATGGTTGTAGATTCGTGGCACTAGCATACATTATTTATTTGGTTCTTCTTGTTACTGAACATGCCTTGGACTCTGCGAATTGCTCATGAGCTCCATTATTGTTTTACCTTAGGTTTTGTTTTGATGTGCATAATTACAACTGTTCCTGTTATATAATTTTCATTGTTCTGTAGTTATGTGACAAGATCTGCTGCTTTAGTTTGCATTTGTTGTATCACAACTTTTTGAATGCCTTTGTTAATCTAACCTGTAGCAACAAGCCTGTTCAAGATACTACCCAAGTATAGACCTGAGGATAAAGCAGAAAAGAAGGAGCGGCTTCTGAAAAGGGGTGAGGCAGAGGCTGAGGGCAAAACTGTTGAAGCTAAGAAGCATATTGTTGTGAAGTATGGTCTCAATCATGTTACCTACCTTTTTGAGCAGGTCGTGCCCTATTTCAACACTCTATGATTGTAGTTATCTTTCCCGGTAATTTCTCGTGATGTTGATGAATGACTTGTTGAGCTGTGAGTTCCTTGCAGAGTCAAGCGTAGCTGGTTGTGATTGCTCATGATGTGGACCCAATTGAATTGGCTGTCTGGCTTCCTGCATCGTGCAGAAAGATGCAAATTCCATACTGCATTGTTAAAGGTAAGGCCCGCTTGGGATCCGTAAGTTTTGTTTGGATATTGTTATTTCAACACTTTTTGTGACTGAACTAGACACCCTTAAGTACCTTGAAGTTTATGACTGATTTAGTCCATGTGCTTCTCTACAGATTGTCCACAAGAAAACTGCATCTGCTTTGTGCTTGACAAGCGTTAAGAAGGAAGACAAATTGGAATTCAGCAGAGTCCTAGAGGCTATCAAGTTTGCGTTGAATTAAGTTCATTGTGTTTTGTTTTTCGCTGTATTAATACTCTCGCCAAAAGCTGAATGTGTTTTGTGTTTTGGTTTCATTTCAGGCTAAGTTCAACGACAGGCATGACGAGTACAGAAAGAAGTGCGTTGGCGGTATCATAGGCTCCAAATCCCAAGCCAAAACTAAGGCAGAGGAAAGGCTTCTCGCCAAGGAAGCTGCTCAGAGGATGTCCTAGAGATTTCTCATATTTTTGTTGGTTTAGGTTTGCAATTTTGTGTTATAATTTGAAATATATTTTAATTAAATCCAAGGTTAGTTTTCAAGGACATCTTGCTGAATTGTCTCTACATAAATTTTGGATTAACTTGAGCCTAGGTATTTTTATTGTTATCTCCTGCTCGCTGCCCAAGCCTTTGGCAGCAGACTTTCTATAGAAGTAAATTAGCATAGATTTTTGTCTCGAGTTCAATCCAATCCTGCATCCCCTTTGTATTGTGGTTGGATCCGAAACTGGAGCAGTATACACTGACGCCTAAACAAGGGCGGAGATGCAAACCATGGCACCCAAATTTTACATTTGGTGTTATCGTTAGATTAAATTATTTATGACCTTTTATTATTTTTTATTTTATTATTATTTTTTATATTTTTCTGATTACTTTTACGTATTCAAGAATTATCGTGGGAACTTAGGCGGTGTGATTAAGTGAATGCAAGTACTTAACGAGTTTCGGACCTTATTATATATATCCTTTATACTTTGTCGCTCATATGACTTATTGGAATTGATTGTTAAAATTTCTTAACTGAGAAGGGATCATCTCATGTGCTATAACATCAAAGTCCATAAAAACGTGGCAAATAGGAACTTTGACAGTGTGTAGCATGAAAATGAGACAAGACAAAGGTCCAACTTGCTAGTGCCTCTACAATTTATTATTAGCATGCTTAGATTGTCGTTTGGAATTTCAAAATCATGATTTGCTGAAAGCTATAAGGATTAAAAAAATCAACACGGAGGCACATAGTTACATTTTTTTTGCTTGTGATCTGCATGGTTGTAATACATATAAAATTGTTCAAAAACTTGACAGTTCTTGCGTAATGAAGAAGAGACCATCAGGAAGCAGCGCTGATCTCACAACAGCTGCAGCACCTTCGCTAACAGATAAGGTACCAGTGGATCTTTTGATGTCTGTTTTGACAAAACCAGGGCAAAGACAATTAATGCAGTAGTTTGGGTGCTTCTTAGCCAAAATTCTTGTGTAAGAATTCATTGCTGCTTTTGAGACCCTGTTGGCAGACAATAAGATTGGCCGGCCTTTGCTTTCTGGTGAGCCTTCTCTGAAGTCTTTGATAAACTCCTTCAGTAACTCATCTATTCTCTCTTCTGTCAGATTTTCAGCATCAAGCACCGCTTTAGCCCATCCGTTTAATATGTTCTGAGACACCACCATAACACAATTTTGACAATGTCGAGGATGTAATGTAAATAAAATCAGATTTCAAAAGAGGATAAAAATGGAGGGTATGAAAGCCTTGGTAAGATGCATTTTAGTGTGTGTTTTTTCCCGCAAAACTCATCTCTTTACATCAGTCAGTTTAATCGTGATGGATTCATACTATATAGCAAAACTCTTCAAAAGAATTCCAATTCAAAGAAATGTTTTGGCACTCTTGTACCTTTAACAGCCCTCCTCGGGAGGAAACATTAACAATCCGAGGCGAAGTGGATAACTGGAGAAGGGGAAGAAATGCCTGAGTTGTTTCCTTAGCACCATAGTAGCTTGTCAATATGCACTTTTCAGCCATCTCATAAGTTTGAGTCAGTTCCTCCCAGTTAATTGTTGACCCCCCCTGCATCCATTTATAAGAGACTCAGCCTTTTTGGATGCTTCACATAGACCAATACTCCCACACAGTGGACAAAATATGCACACTGACCTTTTCATCTGGATTGACACCACTGATTCCTGCATTGTTCACCTGCAAAAGAATTCGGAAATATGATTCGTCCATATAAAACTATAGGGTAACAAAGAAGGTTACTTCTAAGCTATTATAACCTCTACTTTTTGGGATTCATCTTACACAGCTTACTATTTTGCCACGTATTATAACCACAATAGTAAAACACTTGTTTTTTTTTGTCAGTTTTCTTTTCCTTTTTATGCACTCAAGTACTGTCATTGGAAAAAATATTTTTGAGCAAGAGATTTGCACCAGATAAATTGTAATTGAGAATCATGAAAGTATATTTCATAATAAAAATTGTATCTGAGAACTATGACAGTATTTTTCATAATAACTGCATCTTCCTATTAGTGCAGCACAAAAACTAAGTGTTGCACAATCCATGCACAAAACTGACATTTAGCTGAGAAAAGAAAAAGTAAGAAAATGAAAAAGAATCTCGAGAGTTGAGAATATTCAGTATTATCAGCATGCCTTCTCACCAAGATATCAAGTCTCCCAAACTGGGTCTTAACAAAGTCTACTAACGATGCAATACTAGCATGTTCAGTCACATCAAGTTGGTGAAAAACCACAAGGTCTGAGAGAGCACACTCTTTCAATTTTTCAATGGCTTCATTGCCCCTCCTCTCATCTCTGGCTGTGAGCACCACCTTGATTCCATTTGAGGCCAACTCTTTAACAGTCTCCAATCCTATCCCTTTGTTTGCCCCCCTAACAACAGCATACCTTAAGGCACAAACCGCAAACAATTCCTTCAAATGCTACAGATTATGAAAACATAGACATCAGTATTTTAAATTGCAGTTGCGATCGTAGTTGCGGTCGCTGCAATTGCAGGTGTTGAGGGTGTTGCGATGCGGATTGCGGCCGTTGCAGCATGATTTTTTTATTTTTTTTTGTGCACAAAATGTAAAAATAAAAGAAATACAACAGTTATAGGGCTAAAATATCAGGTCTCCAATATATTTGATACAAACTTGTGTCTCCAACATATTCAAATACAAACTTCTTATGTTTTAAGAATAATACAATAAAATTAGAAATTCTAAAAGAAATACAACTTACTTCAATTATGATCAAGTCTCTAATTGTCCAATCCAATTAACAAACCACCAATTTAGATATATGACTTCACTACCAAAAAAAACATGGAAAATAAATTAGAATTAGAATATTAAGATTTTAAGAAAATCAATGTTTTTTTTTTCAAATATAAATATAATTAACTAAAAATATCATTTAAAACAAAAAAATAAAGCAAAATAATTTAATTAAAATAAATGAGAGATAAATCAAATAAAACTTACATAATGCTTATTATCACATAGTAGAATGATGCGATAGATTATATCCTCCACTTTTATTCTGACTATCACTTTGTGTAGCATCTTGTCCAAAGACATAATTAAAAAATCCACTGCTTGATTATTGATAATAAGGATTTTGGTAACTCATTGGTAATTGATAGTATGGTGAAGCTTAATTACTTGTACATTGGTTATATATGCTCAAATAAGAATGTTCATAATATGGTGGATACTCTTGACTATTTTGAGATGATTCATCAATACCAAAGTCACTAAAACTTTGTTCAATATTAGAAGTGGAAGACTTTTCATTTGCAATATTTTGTTGTCTTCTTTCTCTTTTAGAATTTCATCCACCCCTTCTACTATCTCCAAGTGAAATATCAGAAGGTATATCTGGCCTATAAGATCTCATATCAATCACTAGGCTCCTATCACGCCTATTGTACGGTACCTACTGATATGGAACATTCTGTATTTGTTCATCACCATCATCCTCATCATCACTTTTTTCAGCTTCTACATTGTCACCACCATTACCACTGTTATTACTTGGTGGACTTAAACCACCTTTGTTTTCATTAGAATCAGCATCATCATTACTAACGTCCACATTTTCATCATCAGAATCAATAATAGGCAACCACTCAACATTTTGTGTGCCCTCTAATAGTGGATTTTCTCTTTCTTCAATCCATGGTGACAATGGATCATCATCTTGAAATATGTAGTCAAGATTAATTGGATTAAAACTAGCTTCAATCTCTTCTTAACTTCTTCTCATTTCTTGGCTCATTTTCAGCTTCATATTATAAAATGTAAAGACAAGTTTTTGCAACTTTTTATACTTAAGTCTACTCCTTGCCTTGGTATGGATACAACTAAATGTGCTCCAATTTCTCTCACAATTTGTGGCTAAAGTTCTTTGGCTAAGAACTTTTATTGCCACACGTTGAAGTTGAGGAGCACTTGAACCAAATATCAACCACCATTCAACTATTTTAATTAATCAAGCAAAATAAATAAATTATTAGTTATATAAAAAATAAAGTCACAATAACTTTATTTTATCAAAGTGGAAACAAAGACAAATAATAGTTTACCTGGATTCATTTCATGCCAAGCTCTTTTAGCTTGTAGTGTGCCAAATGTCTCGTCTATTTCTCTAAAGATCATCAACTATAAAGCATAATATAATATGTTAAAATGTAAATATAATATTAAGCTATAAATGTATCAAATTTTAAGCTAAAATTTATTACTAACCTGATTCAATGCTTTAATTTGATCATCTAAATTTCTTTCGGATTTAAGGATCACATTCCTTGTTCCATCAAATGTTTCTTTATAAACATCATACCATGTTCAACTCCATATTGAAATTGCAAGTTAAGAAAATAGTCTAAAAAGAAAGTTAATCAATTAAAGTGTCCTGAAAAAAAGTTAATCAAATAAAGTATGAAAAGCCATGAATATAAAATTTTAGAAATAATATAAATTAATAATTAAATGATGTACCTACATAATAAAGATCACAGTGCATGAATCTCCAACGTTCATCTATTATTTCATTGTACTTGGAATAATAACGACAATTTTGCTCAATAGATTGCTTCGCTCTATCAATGGCTTCATATATAAAACCCATTATTGGCTTCTTGTCACCATCAACCAACCTCAAAACTTTTATTATAGGCTCAAATACTTTTAGTATATCATTAGCCTTAGTCCAGAATTCACTATTTACAACAATGTTTCGTGCTTCATATGTTGGTACATTCTTCTCTCTCCCAAATTTAGATCTTCTAAATTTTTCAAAGTTGAACATATTTCTTAATCCCTTACTTTTGCTTCACAGTTGCCTGAAGTTGCAAGAATTGTGTTGCAAACCTAGTGATACCAGGACGAATAATCTCTTTGCCTCGAGTATATTTTTTCATGAGATTTACAGTCCATATGTGGTTATAGATGAAAGATGTCATGATCTTTGCTTCATTCAATATTTTTTTCACATTTTCTTTTTTCCCATATCTTCCAAGCAAAGATCCAAACAGTGAGTTGCACATGCAGTCCAATAAAGATGTGGCCTTTTTTCCATCAATTTTTGACCTGCTACTTTCAATACTTTTTCATTATCTGTAACCAGTTGAACCATATATTCTTCTCCTACTTTAACTTTATCAAGCAACTGGAAGTAATAATCTATATTTTTGGTATCAACACTAGAAGCATCAATAGATTTTAAGAAAATTGTCCTCTTACTGCAGTACACTAAAAAATTCATAATGTGTGTATAGTTTATACTATCTGTCCAACCATCACACATTATTATGACTCCTTTCTCCTTCCATGTACTTTTCAACTTTTTTATCCATTCCCGCATGTTTTGAAATTCATTTTCTAAATATACATCTGAAATTTCATAAGGAATTGGGCACTTAACACCTCGGCTTACTTCAGCAGCGTCATGTCCCAAATATAGGCCGTGACCGGTGCATAAGTCAATCTTGTTTATTTAACCTGGCAAGCCTAATAACAAAATTTTATCCATATAATTTAGTAACTTACGTATTGGCGCTGCCAAAAATTCGGCAGAGTTTCCCCTAAAAACTGAGTAACCCAAAAAAATATATAAACCTGTTTAATATCAAATATAATAGCCAGAAGCAACAGCTAGACTATTTTCAGAATAACAGTCATATACACGTTATGGCTAAATACATAATCCAAAAATAACTGATCCTATGCCTTATAGTTGCAAAATACTGGAGTCAACAAAATATGAGCCTTTTTCCGCAGTAAAGGCCTACCAAAAGGAATATCCTGGGTAGAACAGCTAATCCCAGGGAACCTGCTACTCAGCACCCTGTGAATTTGAAGAGAAGGAAAGAAAATAGGGTGAGTCATACAGACTCAATGAGGGCATATAAACAAAGTGGACAGGAAGGAGAAACTAAATCACGCACGATCTTTTAAAATAAAAGAAAACAACTTAACAATCATACATTCACCAAAAAATTTGATTGAAGCAATAGTTCGATAATTCTAGATTTTCCAAATATTTTCCATGAATAAAACCTTGTCCACGTCCTTCATTAAAAAAACTTTTAAACAACAACTCAATAATTCTTAATATATTGTCTTAATCAACTTTATAATTAGACTTTGCCAATATAGAATCAAATCTTTCATCAAATCGATTACTCCATGAGGGTTACCTAAGAAGAACTATATTTTTATGGGGAGTGGTCTCAACCCATTTGATCATAATTATAAGCTTATCTCAAGCCGGGGGTCTTGCTTCTTCTGATACTATCTCATCTAAATATATTATGTGCACATAAGCCGTTATATCTCTTCGCTAATGGCGAATGATACCACTATATCTCTTCGCTAGCGGTGAACGGCGTTCTAACTTAGAACCCATCATGGTTTTCTCAACGTAAATTTATTATAAACTGAAACACTCAAATTCAATAAGTCAATTTCTATAAAATCCAATTCTTGCAAGAAATAAACTTTTATAATTCATTATAAACAAACCATAAAATAAGAAAGAATAACAACAGGTGACATTGAAATAATATCTAAGAGGATACCCAAAATATTAAATCAGCTATCAGTATCTAAAGAAACTCAATTATCATTTTAGAAAGAGAAATCAATAAGCTGAAATGACTATCCAAATCAATTATTAGCATAGAATCAAATTATTAACTTTAACAGGTTAGTTTCTCCTATAAACATAAATTTAAAACTATTGTCACTAAATAAATAACCATACATAACAAAGAGGAATGAATCGATCTGCTCTCCAATAGCTCCGGAAGGAGTAACTTACACTATATTAGGAGGATCTGATTAATACAAATATTCTGACAAACTTAGATAATTTGTTTGGAGATAGTCTAATAATTAACATGCTTATTATTAAGCAAAATCCTGAAATGTTACTCACATACTATTTTATTACTACTCCTTAAATTTGAGATAACATCTAAAATTTATCCATAAGAAAAAAGGTTTGAGATTAGGAACTCACTTCAAGCTTTAAGAGCTAGTGGATATCAAACTTTTGTTATAAAATAAAAGAAAAAAGAGCTTTGGTGGTAAAAATAAGAAGAAGAAACAGAGAAAAAAAAAACAAGGAACAGAGGAGGAAGAAGAAAGAAGCAACTCAAATAGAGGAAAAAGGAAAAAGGAAAAGTGATGATACGGTGGATTATTCGACCTTTCTTTAATTATATCTCTCTCTTCCCTTTTTTTTTTCCTACTGAACTCCCTAAAAGACTAAGATGCCCCCATCCTTTTTATATTTTTTTTTCCTTTCCCTTGTTTTAGTGTAGCGCCACATAGCCACAATCAAATTATGCAACCAAGGAGAGTTAGATAAATTCATAAGCAAACACTTATAAATAATAAATTTGCTTACAGCTTCTTTGAGCTTCTTCCTTAGCGTTTTCATAAAGCAAGTGCTAACTTTTGGTTGCTTTGTGCTTTTGCTTCTCACAAGATTAATATCAGTAGACCTCAAAACAAAAAAGATATCTTGTGACATTGCTGCTCCACTAGCACTTGCATGAGAGCTTCCACCAAGCTCATATATATTATGAAATTCTCCTATTTGTTGCCTAAATCTTTGTCTATCTTGCCACTCATGATGTGATCTTATACTTTCTTGTGTGGCTAGCCTTATCTGCTCATCAATGTGGTCTTCAATTTCATCTTTATCATCTCCTCTTAAACGTGCTTCAAATTCTTTTTTTCTTTTTTTGGAGTCATTTTTTTTTTTTTGCTTTTGCATCCATAAGGAGCTTCATCATACTTTGTTGAACTAATGTGGTAACTCTAGCACATCTTGCCACTTAGCCTTTAACATGTGCAATGTGCTGCTTTAACCTAGTAATGCCACCCTTTATGACTTTGTCACAAAGTTTACACTTGATATTATTTCGATTTCCAACCATAGGTTCTCCAAAATGCCATCCAATATCATCACTTGGAGCACTTTCCAATCTTCCTATTGGAAACTCTTTTCTTGGTGGCATTGTAAAATTTGACAATTTTTGCTCACAAAAATAATTATTAACCATTGAATTAAACATAAGATTTTGATATACCATACTAATTAATTGAACATAACTAACTTAACTAAATAAAATATATTATACATAAATGTAAACTTAAAATTAATTATTTTAACTATTAATTTCCTAACATTTAATTATATATTTTTAGATAAAAATTATTACATATATTCTTAAAATACATTATACATAACCTTTTTTTTAAAATTAGAAACTCAATATATTTAAAAAAAAAACCAACTCAAATAAAATAAGCCTCACCCAAATGACCAAAAAACAAACACACACACACACACACACACACACACACACACACACCCCTAAACAAAGCCAACGTCCTACTTCCACCCAAACCCCCAAAAAAAAAAAAATGAGAAGTCACCCCCACCCAAACATCCCACTCCCACCTTCTTGTTGCTTCTACACTCTTCTATTTCACCTTCCCCACCCATCAAAGCGTCAGACAGGCCAAACCAAAGGGAAAAGAAAAAAAAAAGAAGGGACTAGCGATCCCCTCTTTTCCTAACCCACCCCCACTTCTTGTCTTCTTCTACTAGTTTCTACTTTCCCACGAATCCCACCTAAGAAAATGGAACAACAACAGTAGCTCCCCCCTCCCCCTCAACAAACCAAACAGCAGTGTCCCTTTCCCCCAACAAACAGAGCACAAGACAGATATGATTAGATCTACATAGTGAAAAAATTGAAAAACCAAAAGAAAGAGCACAAAGAGGCAAAGAGCTTACTTTGCTTCGGTGATTCAAGATCTGGAAGTGGAAAAAAAAGATGAAGATGGGAAGAGCTTCAAAGTGGAAGAGAAGATGAAGAGTCAGAGATGATCTTGAGCTAGAAAAAAATTTTGTGTGAGTATTTTGCAATGTTCAATAGATCTTATCTAATTCATCTATAATTCTAAATGTGTAGTTGTGTAGTGTGTACTAATACTGAATATGTGGTGCTGTTAGCTTTTGTCTTTTGTCATTTTTACTTTATGAGAATCTTTTACTTTGAAAAAAAAAACAAAATCTGACTCATGGGAAAGGGAAAGGGAAGAACAGAACGGGGAAAGGGAAGGGGAAGAATGGAATAGCGAGTATGGGTCTATTGAATTCCATTGCGGCCCCAAAATGCTGTTACGTTGCGGCTGCAACGCTGTTGCGTTGTGGTTATTCTTGTGAATCGGAGTCACTCCACAATTGCGGTTCGATGTCGTTGCGGCCGCATCATCTAATGCAGTCCGCAATTTAGAATGTTGATAGACATAGTGGGACTATGGTGGGTAGGAATAATGTGGCCCTTGAAAAATGAAGAAAGCACAGTGTAAAGTGATATAGTAATACCTTAGTTTTGTCTCCACCATAGCTGCTCAATGAATATGTGAAGGAAAGGAATGGATAAGTATAGCTTTTTGAAAAAAGATTGGTTGCAAACATAGTTGAATGGGTTAGTTTTTAGTATAGTTGATGTTTTTATCTCCACAGCTGCATTCTTCATCTAGTGGTGGTGACACTCTGGCGCATGAAGAGATGGAGTACATGCTGACATGTTACTCTACTAGCCACAAAACGTAAAGAAGGGGATAACACAAAAATCCAAATAATTTTACACCGAATCTCTGCTTAAGATTTTTGTTAAGTGAGTATAAAGAAGCAAAAGAGGGGGAGATGAAACCTGTTGTATCGCTAAATTGAATGTCTCATATCACTTACTATACAAGTATTTGTATACAAGGCCTACTATTTACAAGAAGAGTAACAGAATACTTAATGGCATTATCGTTTTCTAAGGTTATCCATATTTTCCATTCTCATTAATCAATATTTACGACAATCCCCCTCAATTGGAGCATATAGATCATATGCACTAAACTTGTTACAGAGATAGCTGATTTGAGGACCTCTCAAGGATTTGATAAGAACATCTGCTAGTTGATCATTTGGGTTTACAAAGTTAATGGAGATGTCCCCAGATATAGGCTTCTTTTTGATAAAGCAACAATTTATCTCAACGAATGCTGCTTGATTGTCACAAACAAGCTTCAGCTGTATGATTTCTCCAAACTAAAGTTCTTCAAGTCATTGCTTTAGCCAAATGAGTTTAGATGTGGCTAATACCATGGCTAATTATTCTGCCTTAACACTTGACCTAACGACCACGTTTTGTTTCTTATTTTTCCAGGATATTAGGTTGCCTCCAATAAGTACACAACTACCAGAAGTGAATCATTTGTCAATAGCCAAGCCTACCTAGCGGCGTCAAATATTCAACATGTCCTTTATCTTCATACAAGAGACCTTTTCCTAGAGCACTTTTTATATACTTTAGGATGTAGATCATAGCATCCCAATGACCTTTGCATGGGGAATTAAAAAATTGACTAGCCACACTCGCAACAAAAGATGGCCAACTTGTGGTATACTAGATTAAGTATAGTGGTAACACACCATATTATCGAACGACCGAAATTTGAAGGCCTATCCATACACCAAGCATCTATGGTGCATTATAAAATTTTTACTCTCACTCCCCTTACAACTTTATCGTTGATCCGTGGTGTCATGGAGGTTGACTGGTTCAGGAAGATCCGGACCATTGCTTGAATCATCTAGCAAACCAGAGCCATGCAGCCACCATCCTCCATTGTTGTACACCCGTAAACCATTGTCCTCCACTAATTGTCATTGCCCCACCAACTAGCACGAGCTCAATGAGTCATTGACCCACCTAAAACCCCACATCATGCAACCACCATGACCTGCCACCAACCACCATCAAAGCAGTCATCTCCACCATCGACAACCCCGTCATTCACAGGCTAGCCAACGAGGACTAAGCAACCATCTTCGCTACTAGGTGACATGACTGCCAAAACAACGGCAGTGGTGCAAGCAAAGTGGTGATGGCGAAGCAATGGTGGTGGCACTGTGGATGGAGCTCGGCAAAGGGGAAGGGGAAAGGAATCCAATGCACCACAACCTTGGCCACAAAAGATATATCCGGTTGAGTAATCGTGAGGTAGTTCAATTTTCCACTAGTCTTTTATATATATAGGGAGTGTATCACATTAGAGGAGTGGTTTATTATGAGAATGAGGAGCAAATATTGACTATTAGATCTTATGTGAATGGTCAAGATTAAAACATATAGTCACATGACTTTTTTAAGTGATTATGTGATTTTTAAACAATTTTAAAACTTGACTATCCTGTATAGTTATTCAGCCTAGATTTGCCCCTCTTATTCTCATAATAAACTACTCGTCTCATATATATTTTTGTTAACTACCTCTCTCCCCTTTTTGTATTGGTGGAAGTTAGCAACTTCCACCACACTATGATTAGACAAAAATACTCTTTTCTTTATTTATTAAATAACTTATTTTTAGGGATATTATTGTAACTTTTCACTTCTCTTTCCTCTCTCCTCACCTCTTTTTTTATGAAAAATTAATTTTTAGATGGGTCAACTAATGATGAGGAAATAGGAGAGAAAAGTGATAAGTTATAATAATATTCTTAAAAGTAAGTTATTTAATAAATAAAGAAAGAATATTTTTATCTAATCATAATATGACGAAGGTTGCTAACTTTCACCAACACAAAGAAAGAAAGAAGGGAGGAAGTTAGCAAAAACCATATACCCTGATTTGATGGAATTTTAGCATATAGACGTGTCAACATGTTTTGCATTGAACAATCCTATCTCCTCAAGGATGTCCATTGTATATTTCCTTTATGAGATAACAATATCCCTGGATTGAGCCACTTCAATTGCTAAGAAATACCGAAGTATCCCAAGATCTTTGGTCTAAAAGTGGTGGTAAAGTTGTTGTTTCAACTGAATGATGTCATGATGATCGCTGCTAGTGAGTAAAATTCATCCACGTATACAATCAAATAGATGCAGTCATGGGTTGTGTGATGATACAATATTAAGTGATCAACTTCACGTCAAATCGTACCAAATTGTTCAACGGCAATACAAAATCAACCAAAGCAAGCTTGAGGCGATTATTTTAAACCGCACAAGGACTTTCATAGATGACATACCAAGCCAGAAGACTCCCCTAAGCAACAAGCCCAGGTACGTGCTCCACATAAACCTCCTCTTCGAGATCACCATGGAGGAAGACATTTTTTTATGTCTAGTTGCTATAGGGGCCAATGACGAATATCTACCACAAACATAAAGAGCTAAACAGATGTCATTTTGGTCACTTGAGAGAATGTAACCTCGTAGTCCACCCCAAAGGTATCGGTAAATTCTTTGGCTGTGAAATGAGCCTTAAGATGCTCAATACTATCATAGTGGCCAACATTGTTCGCATAGATACACTGACATCTTACAGCAGATTTCCCTAGTAGGTAGAGGCATTAAGTCCCAAGCACCATTACATTGGAGGTTGGTCGCGGACATCGAGGCAACTCCGATGGTGTTGTTGTCGACTGGAAAGCTTGCACATTTTTGGGGAAAAGGCGACAAACCGGAAGGAAGACACGGTTGACAGCGAAAAAATTTGTCACCTAAGGAACATATGGATCCTCCAAGAAGATACAGTTATAGGGCTGTCTGTCTCTCTCTCGACTAGATACGATGTTAAGTAAGTGAAAAATGCAAGAGAAGGAGAGAAGACCTTTTGTATGGCGGAAATGTATGTCTCATTTCACTTACTATACAAGTACTTATATGTAAGATAAAATTAGTTATAGCTACTATTTACTAAAAAGAGTAATTGAAGACTTAATGATGTCATTGTTTTCCAAGGTTACTCTATCATAGTTCTCATGCTCACTAATCAATATTCACAACAATTTCCTATATTGATATGAAGCAATTTTTTTCCCTCTGATTTTTTTTTTAATAAAAATGAATATTTACTGATTTATATTTAATTTTAGGAAGATTTTAATTTATACTCACTATTAGTGTGAATTTTTTTTTCTTTTTTTTACATGACTATCTAATCATATGTTGTCAAATCTGAACAAGTATCTAATCATTATAATTATTATCTTAAAAGGCATATATATAATAATATATCATTAGATGGCAATAGAAAAGCTTTTACATTCATAGTGTATCAAAATTAATCTTTTTAAAAAATTCTGTTAATGAATATTCTGCTGGATAGTAAGCAATTGAGTTTCTCTCGTCTTTCTTGTCTGTTTCTCTAAACTTGTTCTATGTTTTTGTCTCTTGGTGCAAAAAGTTTCACTTAACAGTAATAATTTAATTGAGAAGACATAAAAAGAACAAAAAGATTTGAATCTTATAATAGTATCTGAATTAAAGTAATTAAGCTTAGATAATTTCTGCTTTTCATAACTTTTTTTGTCTAAAAAAAGTTATCAGTTTAAAATATACAAAACATAAAAAGATTTTTCATTTTTTCTTTTCAAAGATCATCAAAATCCAAAGAAAAAAGATATCAATAAACTAAGCATCTTGATGAATGTTATCAAAGCTTAGATCAAATAGTAAATAAGATTTCAACTTTATATTCAACATGTTTAACTTTCTAAATTGAGTAGTTGAATTGGATAACATCAGAAATAAATTCCACATGCAATATTTTGAAATATTAATAAAATTTAAGTCCACAAATAATGGGAAATGGCATAAAAAATAAGATAAGATAAAGGTCCAACTTGCAAGTCTCCACAATTTTTTATGGCACAGTCATAAGGATAAAAAATATCAGCAAAGAGGCACATTCTGTCATTTATTTTTCTTGTGATCTGCACGATTGTCATGCGTATAAAATCATTTAAAAACTTGACAGTTCTTGCCTAATATAGAAGAGGCCAGAAGGGGAACCATTAGGTAGCAGTGCTAATCTCACAACACTAGCAGCACCTTCGCTAGCAGATAAGATGCCAGTGTTTCTGGTGATGTCTGTTTTAACAGGACCAGGGCACAAACAATTAATGCAGAAGTTTGGATGCTTCTTGGCGAGAATACTTGTGTAAGAATTCATTGCTGCTTTTGAGACCCTATAGGCAGACAACATTGCTGGCCAGCCTTTGCTTTCTAGTGAACCTTCTTTGAAGTCTTTGATAAACTCGTTCAGTACCCCATCTACTCTCTCTTCTGTAAGATTTTCAGCATCATCAAGCACCCCTTTAGCCCATTCATTTGATATGTTCTGAGACACCATAGTAGTTTGTCAATATGCACTTTTCAGCCATCTCATAAGTTTGAGTCAGTTCCTCCCAGTTAATTGTTGATCCCCCCTGCATCCATTTATAAGAGACTCAGCTTTTTTGGAGGCTTCACATAGACCAATACTCCCACACAGTGGACAAAATATGCACACTGACCCTTTCATCTGGATTGACACCACTGATTCCTGCATTGTTCACCTGCAAAAGAATTCGGAAATATGATTCGTTCATATAAAACTATAGGGTAACAAAGGAGGTTACTTCTAAGCTATAATACCCCTTACCTTTTGGGATTTATCTCACACAGCTTACTATTTTGCTATGTATTATAACCACAATAGTAGAACACTTTTTTTTGTCAGTTTTCTTTTCCTTTGAATACACTTAATTACGGTTATTAGGAGAAAAAGTATTTTTGGGTACACAAAGTGTATCACAAGAGATTTGCACCAGATAAATTGTAATTGAGAAGCATGAAAGTACATTTCATAATAAAAATTGCAACTGAGAATTATGACAGTAGTTTTCATAATAACTGCCCCTTCCTATTAATGCAATACAAAAACCAAGTGTTGCACACTTCATGCACATAACTGACATATAGCTGAGAAAAGAAAAAGTACAAGAGTTCAGGATACTCAGTATTATCAGCATGCCTTCTTACCAAGACATCAAGTCTCCCAAACTGAGTCTTAACAAAGTCCACTAAGGATGCAATATTAGCATGGTCAGTCACATCAAGCTGGTGAAAAACCAAAAGATCAGAGAGACCACACTCTTTCAATTTCTCAATGGCTTCATTGCCTCTTCTTTCATCCCTGGCTGTGAGCAACACCTTGATCCCATCTGAGGCCAACTCTTTAACAGTCTCAAATCCTATCCCTTTGTTTGCCCCCGTAACAACAGCATACCTTAAAGCACAAACAGCAAACAATTCCTTCATATGCTACAAATTATGCAAACATAGTTCGAGTATAGTGCGCAGGAGTACCGTGGCCCCAGAAAAATGAAGAAAGCAGTCTAAAGTTTTGCCTCTGACATAGATACTGAAACTGAATGAATGCGTGAGGGAGAGTATTGGATAGGTGTAGTTTTCTCAAAAATAATTAGTGGCAAATATGGTCAAACGGGTTAGTTTTTAGTATAGTTGCTGTCGTCATTTCCGTAGCTTCACTCTTCAAGTCTGCATAAGTGACAAATTTTGTGGTGGTGGCGGCATGCTGCCGCATGATGAGATGGATTACTGGCTAAGATGTTACAGTAATAGCCACACAACATAAAGAAAGGGACTACCCAAAAATTTAAATAATTTTTCGCCTAACCTCTGATTAAGATTTCTTTTAAGTGAGTAAAAAGAAACACGAGAGTGAGAGAAGACCCTTCGGATGACTGAACTTTATGTCCGATTTCAGTTACTGTACAAGTATTTATACATGAGATAAAATTTATTGTAGCTACTATTTACATGAAGAGTAATAAAAGACTAAATGATATTATTGTTTTCTAAGGTTACTCTATCATATTCCCATTGCTCACTAATCAATATTCACACCACTCCTTTTCAAGTTGGAGCATACAGATCATTTGCACCAAGCTTATTACAAAGATGACTTTTTTGAGGACCTCTCAAAGATTTGGTAAGAACATTTGTCAGGTGATCATTTGAGTTCACAAAGCTAGTGGAGATGTCCTCAGACGTCTCTCTAATTAAGTGGCAATCTATCTCAATGTATTTAGTCCTCGTAGAAAACTAGATTGGAGGCAATATGGAATGTTGTTTGATTGTAACCAACATGCTTCATTTGTGTAATTTCTCCAAGCTGAAGTTCTTTAAGTAGTTACTTTATTCAAATGAGTTCACATGTGGCCTATGCCATAGCTTGATATTCTACTTCACCACTTGATCTAACAACCACATTTTGTTCCTTACTTTTCTAGGATATTAGGTTGCTTTCCAATAAGTACACAATAACCGAAAGTGGATCATCTAATAGTAGAAGAGCCCGCCTAGTTTGTATCCGAATATCCAACCATTTGAGTCTGTGCTTTATCTTCATACAAGAGGCCTTTTCCTGGACCATTGAAATAATTTAGGATGCAAATAAACAACTTCCCAATGACCTTTATATGGGGAATTTAAAACTGAACTATACTCATAGCAAAAGAAATAGTGGTCGAGTAACTGTGAGATAGTTCAGTTTTCCCACTAGTCTTCTATGTTTCTGCAGCTATTAGCAGCTCTCTCTAATCTTGTAGAAGTTTGGCATTAGGATCCATAGCTGTGTCAACATGTTTTGCGTTCAATAATCCCATCTCATCAAGGATGTCCATAACATATTTCCTCCGTGTCATAACAATACCATCCGTGGATTGAGCCACTTCAATTCCCGAGAAATACTAGAGTTCCCAAGATCTTTGTTCTAAAAATGGCGGCAAAGGTGTTGCTTTAACTAAATAATGCCATGATGATTATTGCCAGTAAGTACAATATCATCCACATATGCAATTAAATAGATGCTGCTATGGGTTGTGTGACGATAGAACACTGAGTGATTAGTTTTACATTGAATCATATCAAATTGTTGGATAACAATATGGAATCTACCAAATCAATTTCAAGGCGACTATTTTAAACCATACAAGGACTGTCATAAACGAAATACCATGCCAGAAGACTCCCCTAAGCAACAAACCCTGGTGGCTGCTTCATGTGAACCTCTTATTTGAGATCACCATGGAGGAAGGCATTTTTTATGTGTTGCTAGTATAAGGGCGGGCCAATGACAAAGTGATCATAATTTTTTGATAACTTCTACTTTTCACAATTTTTTTTTGTCTAAAAGAAGTGATCAGTTAAAAATATACCAACATAAAAAGGATTTTCAACTTCATTCCTTAAAGGTAGATCAAATATAGTAAATAAAATTTCAAATTTATATTCAACAGGTTTGACTTTCTAATTCGAGTAGTTGAATTGGATAACATCAGAAATATATTCCACAAGGAACAATATGAAGTACATTAAATTGTTAATAAAATTTAAAGTCCATAAAAAATGGCAAATAGAATAAAAAAGGAGAGAAGATAAAGGTCCAACTTGCAAGTACCCCCCACAATTTTTTAATGCCACAGTCATAAGGATAAAAAATATCAGAGGCACATTCTGTCATTTTATTTTTCTTGTGATCTGCATGGTCGTAATTGTAGTTGTAATACATATAAAATCATTCAAAAACAAGACAGTTCTTGCCTAATAAAGAAGAGGCCAGAAGGGGAACCATCAGGCAGCAGTGCCAATCTCACAACACTACCAGCACCTTCGCTGACAGATAAGGTGCCAGTGTATCTATTGATGTCTGTTTTCACAAACCCAGGGCACAGACAATTAATGCAGAAGTTTGGGTGCTTCTTGGCCAGAATTCTTGTGTAAGAATTTAATGCTGCTTTTGAGACCCTATAGGCAGACAAAATTGCTGGCCAGCCTTTGCTTTCTAGTGAACCTTCTTTGAAGTCTTTGATAAACGCCTTCAGTACCCCATCTACTCTCTCTTCTGTAAGATTTTCAGCATCATCAAGCACCCCTTTAGCCCATTCATTTGATATGTTCTGAGACACCATCATAACACAATTTTGTCAATGTTGAGAATGTGATGTAAAATCATGTTTCAAAAAAATTCAAATTCAAGTTGAAAGTTTTGGTATTCATGTACCTTTAACAGCGCTGCTTGAGAGGAAACATTAACAATCCTAGGTGAATTGGATAACTGGAGAAGGGGAAGAAATGCCTCAGTTGTTTCCTTGACACCATAGTAGTTTGTCAATAGGCACTTTTCAGCCATCTCATAAGTTTGAGTCAGTTCCTCCCAGTTAACTGTTGGTCCCTCCTGCATCCATTTGATCTCAGAGCCTTTCTAGAGGCTTCACATAGATACCCCCCCCCCCCTTCTCTTTTTTTATTTTTTCTGTCTCTAAAACACACACACACACACACACACACACACACAAAAGAGCAGACAAAATATGCATACTGACCTGTTCATCAACATTGACACCACTGACTCCTGCATTGTTCACCTGCAAAAGAATTCGGAACCCTTAAAATGATTTGTTCTTATAAAGCTATATGGTAACAAAGAAGGTGACTTCTAAGCTCTACCCTTTACTTTTCGGGATTCATCCTACACAGCTTACTATTTTGCCATGTATCATTGTAACGACAATAGTAAGACACATGTTTTTATGTCAGTTTTCTTTTCCTTTTTCACTTCATCTGCTTATAGGGTGAACTATAGTGAAATTGAATCCTTAAAATTTCTCAAATACCACCATTGTATACCATGGTATTTATCACGTTATAACCACTAGTCTAAATCTGGTTTATGTCAGAAAAAGCAGGTTGAACTCATGGATTTTGCAGATCAATGAGAAAGTGCTTGAATTGGCACAGACCAATGCTTAAACAAAGCAATCTGAATGTAATTTGATTTCAGAAAAATCAGGTCGGTGCTGAAACTGAGAACCCCACAACTTAAGTGTGCAATCACAGCGAGCCAGATGTTCTTATAAGCATGTGAGCAAATCATTCCAAGTATTTTATTTCTTTTTTCTGCAGTGTCATGAGTAATTATATATGTTGATCAGCCATAAGAGGAATTGTTGGGGACATGGATAGAGAATTGGGTACTTTACTTAAGACGACACTTTAAGAGTTTTAAGTAGTGTTATGGGAAAAAGCACTGGGTGGACAAAGTGTACTACTAGAGATGTAAACCAGATAAATTGTAATTGAGAATCATAACATCACTTTTCATAATAACTGCCTCTTCATATTAGTGCAGTGCAAAAACCAAGTGTTGCACAATTTATACACAACAAACTGAATTTTTTCTGAGAAAAGAAAAAGTGAGAGTTTGAAAAATAATCAGGGTTCTGAACATACAGCAGTATCAGCATGACTTCTTACCAAGATATCAAGTCTCCCAAACTGGTTCTTGACAAACTCTGCTAACGATGCAATACTGGCATGGTCAGTCACATCAAGCTGGTGAAAAACCACAAGGTCAGAGAGACCACACTCCTTCAATTTCTCAATGGCTTCATTGCCCCTCCTCTCATCTCTGGCTGTGAGCACCACCTTGATTCCATTTGAGGCCAACCCTTTAACAGTCTCAAATCCTATCCCTTTGTTTGACCCGGTGACAACAGCATACCTTAAAGCACAAATCACAAACAATTCCTTCAAATGCTAAGAATTATGCAAACATTGGCCTTAGAAAAATGAAGATAGCATAGTTCGAAGTGATGCAGTAACTACCTTAGTTTTGCCTCTGCCATAGACGCTGAGACTCAATGAAGGTGTGAAGGAGAGGGATCGATAGGTTTAGCTTTCTCACAATACTAGGTGGCAAATATCAAGATGATCTGATTTTACTATGGTTGGTGTTGACTTTATTCTTCGAAGTCTACGTAGCCAATTGGCGTCCCTTATTTTCCCTCCACATGAATCTAATACCATCCAAATATTTTTTTGGGAATAGTAAGAATGATGGGATCTAGCATGATTTGATGGTAGTGATGTTAGGGGGAGGAAGAATTTCTTTTGCTCCGGGTGGAGTAAAGAAGAACGCACTGCGCATGATGAGATGGAATACTTGATGACATGTTACTGTACTAGCCACAAAATGTAAAGAAATGGACCCCAGAAATGGGTGGCTTGGGTGAGTGTTTTTTGGCCAAAAAAAATTATTTTTAAATAAAAAATTACTTTTAGTATATTTAAATAAAATTTTTAAAATAATCAAAATTTCACATAAATCTATTTTCAATTTTTTAATAAAAGTAAAAAAAAATCTTCTAAAAAATATATGTTTTTAAACTTTTTTAATTATATAAAAAATTTAAATTTTATAATTACTTATTTTAAAAGTTGAAACAAATGCACCCAAAAATCTAATTAATCTTTCACCTATCCTATAACTAAAATTTCCCATGTATTATTTTTGGGAGTGGTTATTGGCATATGATATTATCTGTTATCATTTTTCATTTAATAAATTTTTTTTAATTGTCCAACAATGCCTTCCTTCTTTTTATGGTTAAACTAAAAATTTATTGTTATCAATATTATTCAAACTTATTATTATTATTATTTTTATTATTATTTTTAAATAAATCTTCTTTTAATATATCATGAGTTGTGTGTTCGTATGTTCTATTTTGCAAAACAGTTTTCCTAATAATTTTATATAAATTTTATTAAATGATAATTAATTGAATTTTAAAATGTTTAGTATTGATTATATTTTCCTTTTTCTATGACAAATAAATATTATTATAAGAAATTATATTTAATTTATTTAGATATAAATATTATATTACTTTTTAAAATTTTTATAATGTAATAATTATATAAGGACATTAACAAAAAAAATAAATGTCTTAGAACATAGTAGTAAGTATGTTAGATAAAAAATAAAAATAAAAATAAAAATAATCATATAAATTGTAATATACAACATATATACCCAAGATTTTTTTCATCTCGTGTTTATATAATTTAGTCTTCTATCAAGTAAACATATTATATTAGTATTCCTGGTGTCAATCTCTCAAATTTTATTATAGTTTTTTATTTTTTTATTCTTAAAAATTAGGATAACATAATATTTCATATCATATTTTTAAAATATTAAAATAAAAATGTATAAAAATACTATTATGCTTAAAAAAAAAAGTTATGTAAAATAATAAACTTAATTCAATTTCAAAACTATCTTTAAGAGTAAGAGAATCAATTCATTACATTATATACACACACACGTTTGTGTGAAAATATAAATTTAATATGTTTTATGAAAAATTTAATTCATTAAATTATTTTTTTTGTACTTGTCATTCTCATATTTCTATAAAAAAAATTTGTTATAAACTTTTCAATTATACCATTTCCAATATGTGATATTTATACAAAAATACAAAAGAATGTCAAACATTAAATAAGGATAGTTTTGTAATGTCATTCTATAATTAACTCTTGATTTTGAGTTTCTTAATACATTTGTAAATGACTAGATATTTTAAAATGGAGGGAGTGATTTCTTACCTATTTTGAGGGTGTTTTAAACAATGCATATAATTTGGCTTCAATATGGGTTTCGATTAGATGATGAGTTTTAATATAGGTTTAATTTCTCACTTAATGAGTCATTAAATTTTTAATAATTCCTATTCGTATTACACCATGATTATTGCCTTTAATATCTTTTGTTGAGCTCAATTTTCAATGTTACTTTTGACCATTATCATTATTTGAATTGTCTGGAATATTAGTCATATTAAATTTTTAAGTATTTTATTTATCATTATATTTAAATTTAAATATTAGATTGGAACCAAGAAGAGTATTGGCATAATAGTAGAGGTACATTACAACTCCAAAAAAGACCTCGGTTCGATTCTTGGAGAGGACGCAGTTAGGAGAACAAACCTAACTATGTTTGAAAAAGATTTGAGATTTGTCTCCTTCCTTAATAACAGGGAGAGGGATATCCTCGATAAACTTAAAAAGAAAAAAAAATATTAGATTGGAAGGTCTCAAACAAATCAATGTATTTTAATCACAAGTCAAATGTCAATTTCTTATAAAATATTGCTCATTAAAGATCTTTTTTTTTTCAAAATAAAAAAAAGTTAATAGAGTCTTTTGTAATCGTAGGGTTATGTTTTACCCCTGTTTGGACAGTGTTTTAAATAATACACATAATGCAACTTTAATATATGTCTAATGTCTCATTTAATGAGTATTTAAATTTTTTAATTATTCCTATTCCACCATTGTTATTGATTTTGATGCCTTTTGTTGACCTTTTATTCTAGATGCAACTTTTGACCATTATTATTACTTAATATATCAATAGCATCATTAACATTAAAATTCTTTTTAAATAGTTTGTTTAACATTATATTTAAATACTATATTGAAAAATCTAGTCAACTGCCAATTTTTTTTTATATAATATTAGTCATTCAAAATCTTTTATATATAAATGTGAGGGAGCTCTAAAGTGATATGCCTTCCCTTCTATTTTTACTGTGTTTATGACGGTATACAAAATTTAGCTTTTTTTTATTTTTTTAGCCTAAGTCATCAATATTTAAAATTTATTGATATGTAATTTATTTATTTTAAGCTGAGTCAGTCTATTATAGAGTAAAGTTTTTTCAACCTTAATTTTTTCTATTTACAAAATTTGACTCCGAAATTTTACTTAAAGGAAATAAGTATCAAATTACTTGAACCAACTATATATTTTGATAAAATTTAACTTTAATGTATGTTTAAACCTATGTTAAAATTTAGCCATAACTTTTTAATAATAGTTTTTTATGCACAACTGTAATGATGTGTCTCAAATAATATTGTTGGTCGAGAAACGTTATTTGGCCCACGTTTCTTTCAACATATACGGTGGACACCGTATAAAGTAGTCAGAAAATGACAAAATCAGTAGATGGAGAGAGAGAGTTATGTTGGACTAGCATATGGTGGGTGTAGGGTAGAGCATCATTTAATTTTCAAAACCTCTCTTATAGAAGAGAGAGAAAATCATTATAGAGAAAGAAAACAAAACAGCGAGAGAAAGGAAGCGTCTTCGTTCGATGCCTTCAGCGTCAACTCCGACCATCACCAACACCACGCCGATGACGATATTTTCCCGATGACACGGCTACTGCCATTCTCGCTACGATGTCTCTATCAACCACACTTTCTCTAGCTATCTCGTCTGAGATCTTTGGGCTCAACGATCCGAACCCAAATTTACTCCCAATCTCCCTTTGAATCTATGAAAAGAAAGAGCGGAAACAGAAACAGAAATGGTATCAAGCAGTAACATTTTTGGTGAGCATAGCAGATGTTTTAGGTTCTTTCCTTTTGTTGTACCAATTCTCTTGTCTACTTCATTGGTGGTTGAAGTGTGTCGTTGTTTTCTTTTTAAGGTAAGCATGTGAGAGTGAAAATATATTATAAAAAAGGAGCAGAAAAAATGGTCAATGTCAGCATGTGAGAGAAGGAATAATGAAGTGAAAAGTAAAATGGAATAGATTGGATTTTCAAGGGTTGAGTGTGTGAGTTAGAGAGAGTAAGTTATAGAGAGAAAAAAAGGGGCAGAGAAGGGAAAAAAAAAAGAATGAATGAATGATAGAGTCAAATGCTTCCTATCTTACAAATTGATTTTTAAAGCTTAAGGTCTTGTATTCTCGATGTAATGAGAATGTGCTCGGCTTTGGAATCTTGTGGCAGGTTGTAACTCAGTATTTTACATTATAGGATACATTGTAGTGTGCTATTTTGTTCACCTTAGGTAGCAAATTCGGTTTTGGCATTACAATTTGTATTTTGGTATGTATGGCGCTTGTTTGTTTTTGTTTGTCATGATTTTTTGTTTGTCGTAAGTGGTTCTTGTCTAACCCTTTGGTGGTTGAAGTTTGTTTCTTTTTTGGAATGAGATTGAATGAAAAAAAAAAAAAGAGTATCGAGAAAGAAAAGAGTCATGGTAGTGAGTGAGAATGATTTCCATGAGGTTATGAGTGAGTTAGTCAAAGTGTTGTAAGATTTTATGATATTTTGAGAGGTATAGAATAATTGAGATAGTATGTGAGAATGCGACAAGGAAAAAAAAAAGAAAGGAAAAACATAAAAAAAAAAAGGGAAAATGAGAGAGTAAGTGGTTTGGTATCTATCAAATCTGGCTTTACAAAATAGTATCTCATATTATTGTGATATGACAAATAGCTTGGAGCTCATTGTCTTGGAATTTTGGTGTTGAGAATGTGCTCAAATTTGGAGTCTTGGATAAGGTTGCAGTATAGGATTTTGGTGGCATTTGTTGCAAGTCTTTGGTAAAAGATCTTTCCCTCGATGGAAGTCTGATTCTTAGTTTTACATGTAAGCGTTGTTGTTCTAAGGAAACTTGGTGGCCTGATTGTCTTCACAATTTACCGGTGTTACTTGATTCACTACAAGCATGGAATGTACTAATATTTGTTGTGTAGTTATTGTTAAATGAATTGGGTATGCAAGGATATATGGTGTGCAAGGATTCTTTTGTGGTACTAAGGTAGCAATATGTGAAATATGGATCAAGTTTTGCATAGCTTGATGGTTGTGGTCTTGGCAATGCCACACAATTTGGAACTGAGATTACTATGGAATATGATTTTGTGTGCATGTGTGAGAATCTTGATTATTTCCCAAAACAATTTTCTTTCATCGCTTTTCAATAATCAATATAATCCGGTATGTTTGGTAAAATGATTATAATTTTTAGCTTCCTTGGACCTCTAAAGGTTTTGATGTTGCAAGAGAAACTAGAAGAGAAGGGTCAGGAGAGCCAACGACTAAAAGATGAATTACAACAAAAATGCTACATGGAAGATGGGAGAACAGAAGCCTTATCTAATAGAAAACACTATGAGATAATACCGAGGAAGATGCTAATTGATATCAAACTTCACTTTTTTTTTGTTGGAAATGCTAATTCCTTACCTAGTTTTAACTAAAGTTTGCATTTTGTATTAAATTAAAATTTGTAATCCAAATTTTTCTTGGCAAATGTGATTGTGAATTTGCATAAGGAATGAGTTTGGTGTTTCTTTGTATGGAATTACAAATTCTTGTTCCTTCTCTATCATTAATTAATGGCACTAGTGACAACTAGTGCATTTTGTAAATTTAAATTTGTTAATGTAGGTGGTTTTGCCATCTCAGAAATTATTTGTTATTCAAGTTTTAGAAATTTTTCCTTCTCAAGTTTCACTCATGTGTGAACACTAAAATAGCTAAGTGTTAATATTAGCTAGAATGATGACATTGTAATGGTGCATGGGACTTTTTGTAGTTTCTTCTTAAGTTTGTTTTCTCACAAGCCATGTGCAAGTGATTTAGTTAAAAGCTAGAGTACCAACCAACATTACCATACATTTTTATTTTATTTCATTTTTTTTCCTTTAACATGGAATTAGAGGTACAATGACTAAGTAGCATCATATTTTCTACTAGGTTGGTAACTTAGTATCAAAAGCTAGTAACTTTAGTTCAAAATGCTCGTAACTTTTAATTATGCTAGTAACTTTTCAGGTTTTAAAAACATTAGAAGTCTTAAGATTATTAAGTAAACTTAGGTTATGGAGCAAGTTAATAGGATCCTTAGCACTACTAATGGATGAAGTGATCTAATATCCTAGAATGCGATCCTAACATGTTTGGTTGCATCAATCTATTTCCAAAGGCCAATAAAACCAAAAATCCAAATTTCCTGACAAGCTATTAGCTTTTTGAAAAAGTTACCAGCTTATTAAACCTGAAAGTTACCACTTTTTAGCTCAAGTTACCAATCAAGTGCAGAATCAGAGGTGCTCACTTTGGCTTTGGAAGTTTCTCCCCATGTGATAACGTGTTTGGCTGGATGAATCTATTCACAAAGACCAATAAAACCAAAATCCAAATTTTCTGATAAGTTACCAGTTTTTTGAAAAAGTTACCAGCTTATTGAACTGAAGTTACCAGTTTTTTGGCCCAAGTTACCAATCAATGCACTGAGAGTTGCTCACTTTGGCTTTAGAAGTTTCTCCCCATGTGGTATAATATCCTAGGGTGTGATCTTAACATGTTTGGTTGGACCAATCTATTCCTAAGGACTAATAAAATCAACATCCAAATTTTCTAATAAGTTACTAGCTTTTTGAAAAAGTTACTACTTTTTGGTCAAGTTACCAACTAAGTCCAGATCCTCACTTAGCCTTCGCTAGTCACTGGTTATGCAGGGATGAGGCATCCTTCACCAATCTAGCATGAATAGCTGTGGTTTGATGCACCAATCTATTCCCAAGGCCAATAGAACTAAGACATCAATTAACCCGAGCAAGTTACCAAATTTGCAAAAGTTACCTTATTGAACTAAAGTTACAAGTGTTTTGGATGAAGTTACCAACCATGCATGTGTCCTCACTTAAGCTTTGCTACTACTCCCACATGGGGGATGAAGCTTCCTTCACCAATCTAGCATGAATAGATGTGGTTTGGATGCACAAATCCATTCCCAAGGCCAATAGAAGCAAGATATCAATTAACTGATAAGTTATCAGTTTTTTACAAAAGTTACTAGCATATTAAACTGAAGTTACAAGCTTTTTGGATGAAGTTACCAACCATGCCAGATCCTCACTTAGGCTTTGCAAGTTGCTCCCCAAGTAGGGATAAGGTTCCCTTCACCAATCTAGCATGAATGAGTGTTGTCTTAACTTGTTTGGATGCAAAAATCCATTCCGCAAGGTCAATATAAACAAAACTCCAAGAACCTGAAAAGTTACTAGCTTTGTGGAAAAGTTACCAGCTTATTGAACTGAAATTACTAGTTTTTGGTCCCACTACCAACCATGTGACTCAGGTTTGTTCAGCATGGCAAAATTGACTCTATGATCATGGGGAGTCCTCTTATCGCAGGTATGGCAACACTAATTTCCTTAGAACTAATTTATTTCATTAACCTAACAGTAAGAGGTGTAAGTGGATGGGATTAATCCAACACCTATTATCGAATATAGGATTTTTTTAAGACTTAGGATTTATAGTTTAGGGTTTAAGATATACCTCATTAAAAGTTCTTTTTGGTAGGTGCAAAGAATAATCAATGTTTTCCCAAAATCTAATCTAGTCACATGGAAAAATGAAGTGGGTTTGTGCTCTTCCACATCATTATAATGCTACAAGCCTAATGCAATTTTGGAAGAATTCAAAACACATGAGCCAAAATTGCTAGCCCATTTTCATATCAAAATAATCTTTGTTACTTGAAAAGTTGCGTGGACAATACATATGATCCAAACTTCTAACTTAACGGCTTTATGAAAAGTCAGTTTTATAAGCAATTATTCATTAGTAAATTATTTTGACTTTCATAAACTCAGTTTATATTTTGTCCAAATGAATTTTGGGATTCTGATACACAATGAGTAAGAAAGCCTTGCTCAAGGCAAGGTATCTCCAAAAATTAAAAGACAAACTGAGAAATAAACTTTTATTTTTGACACAAATAAATCCTTGAAGTGTTACTAAACATTTTTATTCTCTACTGCACTATGCATACAACAAATTCTTCACCATAAAAACCAAAAGGCACCAGAATATCACAAGGAAAAAACAAAAACACCCACTACAAAGCAGAACTATGACCGATCTTAGCAAAACTAGAGACATCCGAGAAGACTCTTAGCTAAATAAAAACACTACAGCAGTATTAAGAACAGTTGGCTCAACACCGACCACATTTGATAAATATGCCTCCTTTGTGCTTGTTCATGTCGCCTTCACTTTCACCCAAGATCTCCTCCCGCCAAGGCTCCTCCAAGTGTATAACATTTCAAATGCTCAACCTGCTCAAATTTCTCTCAGATGCCATTAGAGTTAAGCTCAGCTCCTATTATGGGCCAAAGAACTCCAAAAATAGCTTAACCTACTAGCACTAGGAACACCAAAGCAATCGACAAACCAACATTGCAGCAAAAACACAAATCACATTAAACAAAAGGCTCTAGGAAGCTACGTAACATCCGACAACAGTAACCACAACACAACACGAAGAACCAAGGCCATACAATCTGAGCTTATTTCTGCTCAAACAAACACAACACCTCGCAAAGATGACCATCACCAATGAGGCATTAAAATTGACTTAAAACTAAAAAGTAATGCCGCGATTACCAATTCACAACAACCTGAACACTATAGGGAACATACGCAAAGTTACATTCTACCATTCCAAGATTTTAGACCATGTAAATTGTACACAAATATATCCGATGATAAGAAAAGTCTTTACACCAGGCCTTTACCTGTAAACCCAAACACAATTTAATGAGGGAAACCATCTCGTCCCAATTTAGATCTTTATTGTGAAAAATTTTATCATTCCTCACTTGACAAAATAGAAGGGTGAAAAATAACATATACAATTATTATCTAAACACACAAGCATCAAGAAAATTCCTCAGGAATTGACCGTACTCAAAATTCGCTAAAAGAACATATTAAAAGATAATTGACAAAACAAGACATTGTTAAACATCTAAACAAAAATGCATGTACTAATGCTTGCAACAAAGAACCGATATAGAAAGGAAAGGATTTTCAACATAAATGCATGTACAAAGGACCTTTAACATGAAAGCAATTCTTCAATGAGTTCATTATTATTCTTGATCTACTTTTTCTTTGTTTTTTCAAGACTCAAAATAATCAAGACATGGCAACTTATTTTCAATCCCACCCTTTAACTTGCTTCATGTTTTCTAGATGGTATTTTTAGATACTCCACTAGTATCCGCTGAAGCTCTTTTTCTCGATAAGTTCATACAAGTAGCTCAACCCACATAAGCCAAGTGAAGAGTAGAGAAAACACTAAATAACTATGTTATGATAATGATCTCAGATACGCCTGTAACTAACATGTGTCTACAACAATTTTGTGCAGAAGACAACAATAATATAAATAGACCCTACAACAATAATATAAGTACAGAGACACAGCCATTAATTAGATTCACTTGTACATATGTGTAGAAAAGTGTTAAGTTAATAATATAATGATTAAGGATTCACTTTCACAAATTTCCTTTGTTTGTTTTATTCAGATTTTTTTAAAAAAATAATCTAAATAAGAGACCCAGCAGTAATTTAGACATCAACTCAAGCACCACTTTTTGAAAAAATCGAGGAGACAATAACTCTAAGGAACACTCACATAACAAATATTAATCAGGCTACTCCCAAAAAAAAATTACAGCAAAAAAGAAAATATTAATGAGGGGGAATATTGAAACAAGAAGACAGTGAAATGGCAACAGGGCCATGAACGACAACCAAAAACAAGAACCAATCATCACATAAATAAAGGGTTCTCAAAAAGCAAAACTGAATCAGTTTGGGGGTCAATTTAGAAGAAGATATTGCCGCCACGGTCATTACCTGGAGAAGAATGGGAGTGCGTCGCTATTGGAAGACCAAAATCATCTGGTTACAAGGGAAATGAATAATCAAAGAATTAGCAGCAGATTTCGAAATGAAGACTTAGATTTTATGTTTGAGGGACTTCAGCAGCAATCTCCACTTAATACTTGGTGCCAAAAAGGGATGAAATAGGAGAAGCTGGAGATGAAGGAAGCAGGATGAGGCTTTATGGTTTAGGCATGGTTTGGAGTTGTTTACATGAGGAGGAGGGATGAAGGAGGAGGAGATATGCACGGGTGGTTTGGCGAGGAGGGAGGGGACGAAGGAGGAGGAGGTATGCGCGGGTTTTGTTTTCCCTCTTTTTTATTTTCATTTGTGTTTTCAATTTGACAAAATGAATGACCGTAGAGAAGTGGTATATGGTTGCTGTAGATGCTGCAATCCTTTTGTCATTTTGCGCTTATATACGGTTGACACCGTATGTGTCAATAAAACCGTGGGCAATATAACATTACTCTTGTTGGTCAATACTTGTTACCTTAGATTGGAATATTTCTCAATATAGTATCAATTATTTTTACATCTCAAGTAATTAGAATTTAGTTTTTACTTTTTTTTTTGGTACTTTAAACCCAACTGATTTCATATCAAAAGACGTGCTAGGAACAAACCATTGTTCGCCACCACAAAAAAAAAAAAAAAAGGAACAAACTCACATATGAATGTTTAGACAACAGACAAAATTGCTTTTAAGAACCAATCATAGATATGTAAGATGCACACCTTTCTTTCTATCTCAATTTGCTTTATACGAGAGTTCGATTAAATAATTATCAACTAGCCTTTTCGGTCCACAACTTTTGGGTTTGATTCCAAGTTGGCCTATAACATCAGCAAAACATGTTACGTTATAATGAAAACTAAGGTTTCGACCAAACACAGCACCCAAAAAACTTAAAACAAAAAAACCTAAGGTAGCATTTCAGCACCCATGTTTCCAGCGAAAATTTGAATAAATTGTGTGTAAGTTACTACTCATAAGTTTGAACAAAAATACTCCTAGAATTGATTGAGCTAACATAATTGAAAATACTTTTAACAAGGTCTACTTGGAAATATTTGCTGTTTGAACAAAAATACTCTTAATCAAACACTGGGATGTCAGAAGCAATTAGCAAGAAGATATCTTTGTAATTTGTGGTGCTTGCTTCATGACTTAAAAGTACAGAATCACCGTATTGTTTATTTTGAAGGTACGATTTCATCCAAAATAATATCCATAATAAATTGTGCTTACAAAATTAAATCATTCAACTATTGCTCATTTTTTTAAGGATTTAATTAGAATACACTATCAGTGTAAAAAATTTTTACACAGACATCTAATTATAATTGTCACATTAACAAAATTCTTTAATATAACCACTTATCACTTAAATGATCATGCAAATGAAAAATTTTAACTAGATAATAGTGTAAAAAAAATTTACACTGCCAATGTATCTTAATTAAACTCTTTTTTTAATTATCAAACTACTAACAATCAAAATCTACTTAATCCCATCCAACCTAATTTAAGTCAAATTTATCCAATATCAAAATAAAGTTCTTATTGTTCTAATTTTTTTCATTTATAACCTTCAAATCCAAAACTTTATTTAAAAGAAATAAATACTGGATTACTTAAAACCAACTTTTTCTTTTCTTTTTGAGTTTTTTTTTTTTTTTTGTTCGGTAAACAATCACTTGAACCCACTATTGGTTCATAAAATTATTTATATCAAGCAATTTCCATTAGTTTTTGAGAAAAAGATATTTTTTAACGCAAATAATAATGTGAAAAACCCGTGCAATTCACGGGTATAAACACTAATTAGTGTTAATAAGGAAAGCATCCACTCTCCAATGCATATCAACATTAGAGATAAATAGAACTTGATAATTGCCTATAATATTTATGTAGCTTCTAAACGGACAAGGCAAGAAATGTTAAATCTAAAGCCATTACACTGACAATTCACCGCTGCAACAAATGGAGGCATCTCTTCCAACCCTAAACCTTGAACACTAAAAACCTTCCAAGTTATGAATTGCTTAGATTAGAAACAAAAAAAATGGAAAAAGGCTTTACTGCAGCACACTGAGTTGTGTGAGCAGCGCAAGCTCTTCACAAACTGTCAAGTGTTTACTTTTCATGAACAAGGGGGCAATACTCAGGGAACCACATATTGCCTCTGACATACCCCACTGTATCCTCCTGCAATCAGTGAAACATCAATGAGTTAGCAGCGGCACAATATAAGTGAAACGATAGTAGGTGGCATTGACCATGTTAAAAAGTATCCTCCCAATAGGGAAAAACTGGGAAATATGGGATCAGGTCAATTTTGCAACGTTAAGATATGCCAGCTGGAACTACATTTAGTCTTGGACAGTTCACTCTACCCTGGTATAGCATGCAAACTATAGCATTCTACTCAAACAGAATTTGTATATGTCATCAGTGATTAATCTGAGATTTTCCATACTTTTGACATGTGCGCGAGCTCTTTGATCCCCACATCGCCATGTCCTTCAGCCAGCCCTTCTGCAACTGCTGCTCGTAGAACAGCAGCCCCAACCTCTGCTGTAACGTTTCTTATGCTGCAGCATGGAATGTAGTATTAATCAGAGAAGGCTATAATATCGACTATTGAGCACAATTTATCAGGCTCCCAACGCAAAACCAACTACCCAGAAAAACTATATTGTTATATTTAGCTACAAACTGCAGATCCAAATCCTAGATACATTCAGAGAGCCAGTTTTTGTGTGTCTGAACAAATTGAATTTTATTTCTCATAGTGGCTTGGAAGGGTGCTGGGGAAAAAGGAGACCATCAGAAAATGAAAAGCAAATGATGACAGGGCAAAAAAAGGTAACTTTACCAATCAATTGATGGATACAAGATTCCTTTATGGATATCTTCCTCAGTCATGTATGAAGCAAGGCTGTGAGGATGACAGCATGTTAGTAATTCATTAAAAAAGGCAAGTGGCATCTCATCACAGGGAAATACAATGTAATGAAAAGAAAAAGTAAAAAAGGGCTTTTCACCATATAACTTGTGTACTGAAGATAAAAAATTGCGTAGTGCTGTTTTATTTTTTCTTTTTGGTCCGAAAAAATAGTGTAGTGCTTATGATGCCAAATGCAAAGGACTATGTCAAACGGGCCAGCCCCACGGGTCATATTTTTGTAGCCCGACCCATTTAACCCTTTTTGTTAATAACTTCTCAAGTTTTAAAAAATTAATTTAGATTAAAAAAAGGGGTCAAAAATTCTTATTTCTTATTAAAAAAAATGAGAATATCCTAAATTTGATTACTAAATCATGTTATTAAAAAAAATGAGAATGTCCTAAATTTGATTACTAAATCATATCTTTATCTCCTAAATTTTTACCCGTTTCCTTTAAAAAAAAAAAAAAGAAATGCAGGTAAACGGGCCGGCACATTTACCCGCACAAGCTGGCCCATTTAACCCGTAGGCTAAACCGGTCAGGCTATAAATTGGCTAATTTAAACAGGTTGTTATTTTTTAAGCTCAGTGCACCTATTTTTGGCAGGTAAACGGATTGGCCCAATGGATTTGACTCATTTTGACGGCCCTAACTACCATGAATGGAGTTATCTTACAACTTTAACATCAAAGTTCTCAGTTCTCACCATATTGTGCACATGCATTAGTGGGCTAGAAAAATAATTGCCCAAACATTAAGACATATAAAGAAAATATTTCAACTAAAGGATATAGGATACAGACAGATCGATTAATTAGACAACATATAAGACAAGCTCAATCATCTCAATTGTTATGCCTACAGCCAGAGCAGCCCTGCATATATCAAAGAAGATAATTTTCTAAACTCCCATAGGAGCCAGGTCTAATGGCTTTTGGTAGAATGAAAGAAGCAAGCATCCAGATTAATATGAACATACCATTCAGCTGCTGCCTGCAACATTCCATCTGTTATATGACGAGCACCTGACAGAAGTGTTCCCAAACCAATCCTGAAATGAAAGGTTCCAATACAAATGACACCAATGTTTCCACCGAGAGACATGATTCACCAAAAAGTTTAAGCTACAGAGGCACACCCTACCCAGGGAACAGGTACATGTTGTTGGCTTGATTTACATGGCCAACTTTTCCATTACCTGTACGCAATTGAAGAGATCAATTAAACTATATACCAACAATATTCATCTTATAAAGCCTCCAAAGCTGAGGAGAATCTGAACTGGACAAGAAACTCTATAGTTCAGAACCAATGAATCATAGTATGAAGAGATACTCACCAAGTTTTACATTTTCAAAAGGGCTTCCACTGGCAAACACTATATTTTCTCCAGCATGATTAAAAGCATCAATAGCAGTGCACTCAGCTGTGCCAATCATAGCCAACAACAACCAAAAAAGAAAAAGAAAAAGAAAAAAGGGTTAAAACGAAAAACGAGGACATTATTAAGCAATTGTGAGTGCTTAATGAGCCTTGTGCAAACAAACCATTCATTGTGGGATTAGACATGGCAAAGATAGCAGGTTTTGTTGAAACAGATTCTCTCATTGCCTTAAGCACCTGAGTTGAATCTCAACCATTAAAATTAAGAACTCAATTACAGTAAAGTGCAGAATTCAGAACCCAAAGCTGTTAAAACAAGACATTTTTAAACATGTCTATTGCATTTAATTATCGAATATACATTACTGAGGAATGAGAGATGGTATTATAATAGGTAATTACCTCCTCATTGAAAACACCACCAACCCCAGACAATCCAAGGAGCACATGTGGCTTAACCTTCTTAACCTAAAGGCAATATGTTCAACAATTAAAATCTGGACATCAATAAGCATGCATAATCATCTTCAAAATTAGCATCATGTAAGTGAAGTGGTTTAACCCTTTTATAGGAAACTAATTGTTTACAACATCATAAACATAAATAACAGACTAGAGCCAACAGAGTTTTCCTCATGAATTCAGTAGCATTTACCACTTCAATTATACTAGCACCCTCTGTAAGTCCTTCTATGTCTTTTGGACTTTTAGCAAATGGAACTGCAGCTGGATCTAGATTGCTCCTTTCTGTTGTGACAAGACCCTGCATTCAGGCATCATGTCATTAACAACAGACTTATTTAATGAATCCGATTAACAATCGAATCACATTCATATGATGAGATAACAGAATCCATAAAAGAACATCAAAGAACATATATGTATATATTATACACACACACACACACAAGTAATTTGATGATATTTCTACTAATATTTGGATTGCAGAAAGTTGAGCCAAAACCATGTGCGAACTGGACCATTATTATGGTGAATATGATTATGGTTTGAGTGCTTCAATTTAAAGAACTAATAATGATGCAAGTAAAGACATTGGAAGCATACATTCTTATCAATTAAGAAAAATTGACTTTTGGCAGCTGCTTCACTGCACCCGGACATCCTCGAAACTGCCTGGACCGCCATCTTAAGAACACCAAGCCCTGCACTGAAAGTCACGGAAGAAAACATCATGTAAGGCAGAACTGGACAGTATTTTGGAAGCCAAGTTAAGGCATAAAGTAGCAATAATGTGGAGTTCGATAACAGTAAAACAAACTAAACACCAATAAGGATTACATCAAAATCAGTCTTGCAAATACCTCCCAGCTCCAACCACAACTATCCTTTGGTTTACAAAATCAGACAATGGTCGACCTTGGGCTCTTACAGTTCCCAATAATCCAGCAAGTGCAACACCAGCTGTGCCCTATTGGATAATGGACATGAAGAAAATTGAAGTTTAATTAGTTACTATAAGAACACAGCACATTACTTATTACCTTGAAGATTGTAGGCGCATATAAAATATAGTATCACATTCTCACCTGTATATCATCATTAAACATGCAAAACCTTTTGCAATATCGCTCCAAGGTTTCAAAAGCCCACTTCATTTGGAAATCCTCAAACTGATCAAATTAGCCAATCATCCAGTTACTGAAATAATAAAATCTAAACTGAACAGTGAGAGCAATATGTTCTAGAATAGGGGGAAAAACCAAAAAAAAAAAAAAAACCTGCACAATAGCCTTTGGCCATCGAGCATAGACAGCTTCCATGAATTCATCCACAATCGATAGATACTCTTCACCTTCCAACCTAGGTTGTCTAACACCCAAATCTGTCACATGAAAATCATGTCAGAATACGGTAATTTCATGACGTCAATCAGGATAAATTATCATGTTAGTTTTCTGCATGATCAAGGAAACAAGAATGTCAAAAATAATTAAAGAATCTTACTCCAACACTTCAAAAACTGTGGAGAAGGAGTTAGTAAGATATACTAAGCCAACAAAAGTGGAAGAGCTATTATCTACAAGGTTATATTACTGAAATGCCACGTAATCTTGAATGCTGAAAAACATGCATGTCCCCAGGAAAATGAAAAACTGAGACAAAGACAACTGAAGAGATAAGCAAACAAAACATCTAACAGAATTGAGTTTTACTTACAAAGGGGATCTTCAAGTAGCTTTTGATTGTTTGTGCCAACATCTAACATAACTGGAAGTATCTGCCACAGTTGGAAAAAACAACATACACTACAAGTTAAACCAGAGTTACGGCTGTTTTATCAAGTCACAGTTAAACAAAAAATAAAATGAAATATTATTGAAAGCTAGTTATAACAAAGTCAAAATTTTACGAATACATTGTCAGCTCATTTATTAATTAACATAACACTGAACAAGTTAAAGTTGACCAAACATGCCAGCAAACACACAGAATAGACAAGTTCAGATAGACAAGGAGAGAGATTAAGAAGGAAGACATACTCTTTGTGGGTTGATACCAGCAGCAGCAACATACATATCTAGTTTTCCTATTGGTATTCCAATGCCTTGAACTCCAAGGTCACCTAAGCCAAGAATACGACTACCATCTGTCAAGACTATCATGTCTACCTGAAATAGGGGAACAAAATCATTAAAACCAACAATGATAGATGAACAAAGGAAACCAGGAAAAAGTTGGCAACTTAATGAACCAAAAAGCTCCTAGCTTATGGCCAGGAAGACGTCACATACTAATTGAACTGAACCGAATAACCAGGACATGTTGGTAAAGTGAATAGAAATGAAGTAACCATAACCAAAGCTAAATACCTAAATCATTGAAACGTTCTATAAAAACTTAGAACTGAGTATCAATTTTATGCATGGTAGATAATTCGAAAGATTAAAGAATTTCTTCTTAATAAAGAAATAAGAGTAAAAATACTCCAACCTCTCCTAGATTTCCTAATTTTTCATGTACCTCCTGTCTGTAAGTCTATTTTATAAACATAATACCTACACAAACCTCACTTTAACATGGTGTGTTTGTGAAAATTCAAAAGAATACAAAAGAAATTATAGCAACATTCATGTGCAAGAAAATTCCTCAATGAACTAATGAAATGAAAGATCTTGGGAGAAATTAAATGGATCTATATAAGCAGGAACAACACCCCCCCCCCCTCAAAAAAAAAACAAAAAAAAACAGCACTACATTGTAATCTATGTGCTTGTACTTCTTTGGTTCCCTTAAAACTATTATGAATTTTGACACAAGAAAATTTTTATATAAAATAATTCATAACAAAAATATGACATCCAGGTCAGTTGAATTCAAGTTTATCCCTCAGGGAGTGCACAATTTACCAAATTCAAGAACAAAATTACAGATTTCAAGTGAAGAATTCTTTAAATTTCAATAGTTCTAACTACTAGGTATTAAGACTCACAATCTTGAACAATACTGTGTAGATATTATAAGGAAAGAATGAATGGAAAAAAGTCAGTTCTATTTTTCAATCATCGATGAAAAGAAAAGGTACACAGCATTTACCAAGATTAATTCAATACCTGATCTGCTGGCCAGTTATAGATCATCGACATCATCTCTCCTTTATCTTTGGCACAAAAATACATTCCACGTGGGCGTCTATACAACCCTGAATAATTTTGACACACTAATCCAACTGTAGGAGTATAGATTATTGGAGCAAACTCTTTAATATTATCAATAAGAACCTGAAGAGAACAAGGTAATAATTAAGAATCAGATAATAAGAAATTTTATTATACTCTCATATTAGCAAGCCAATTTCATCATCAAACTCACTCTGTAGTACAGAGTCTCATTCCTGTCATGCAGTCTATTTAAGATCCTCCATTTGGCTAAGGAAACAACTTTATCTGATTGGCCCCGGGTATTCTTCTCCAAGGACCTATATGAATTCACTGAAAAAAAAAGGGCAATATATTCACCTATCAAATATAACTGAAGAAGAAATTACAGACGGGAAACCAAATATTTTAGCACTGTACATAAAATAGTTCTGAGAAGATAGGCAAAAATTACTGAGTGTGAAACTCAGCCACCCTGAAAGGTATAATGTCAAAAGATTAGGTCTCAAACTTACTAAAACGATCATATTGGTGCTCAAATGATATGACACGAGGAGGAAGGAGGCCCCGAAGCCCCAACCGATCCCTTTCAGTCAAAGGAAACCCAGTATCCTGCATTTTTGAGAATCAAAAAATTAAAAAAAAGAGTTTTAGGATCCAAAACAAAGATAAAAAACAGCCATGAGAAGCTTTGATTTTTTAAGCCAGCCAGAAAAAAACATTTATCTCATTAAGCACCATTTCGTAATGAATCCACATTCAGCATTTAACCCAACTTCAAACACATGCCACGTAAAATGACAATATCAATAAGTAGGTGACTTTAACGAATTTGTTCCATTGAATTAACTTTAATTAGCGTTAGATTCTACCCTCATGCACGTCACATGAGTAAAATACTAAATTCCTTAGCAACTTCATGTTGCAGTAATCACAAAGTCAGCCAAAAAATTTGAGATATCAAGTAAACAGCAACGACACCCAAAAATGACATCAGCACCGCTGCCTTCACTTCATTCTAGGATTCAGGACCAGTTTTTTATGAAAAACTCTTTTAGGATTGGATCTCATTATTTTCTTTTTTTTTAATTGAAAAAAAAAAAGAGAGTTGTATCTGAACTAAGTTTATGCCCCCCAAAAGGGTGAGAACACAAAATTTAATAGAAACAGTTTTATATTTAACAAAAATAAAAGTTACACCACATGAAAAACTCATTCTTTTAACAACCTTTTCAGCTTAAAAAGTTACTTCCTTTCTGTCAAATTAACGAAAATAATTGAAAACTCAACAAAACACAGAAAATAATAATCTTCGTTACACAAAAAAAAAAAATCCTCAAAATTCAAAGCTAAAAAACAAAAAACAGAGTTTGCGAGCTCGAATAAGAAAAAAAAAAAGCCTACTATAGATTGAAAGTGAAGCTGAAGATAGAAGCGAAAAGACCTTGTTGAACCAGGGATCGTGGAGGATATCAGCACCGCGCTTGTGAACCATGCACGGACCGGGAATCGCCGTCGAAAACCGCCGCGATCGGGCCAAACTTGACGCCGCGAGTCGCGCAAGCTTCCACATTCCGAATCGAAACAGCTCGAACTGCACCACCTACTAAGCTAAGTTGAGCTAAAAAACGAAGGTTTTTGGTTTTGATCCAATAGTGCGTATTGCTGCTAGTGCGGTTTCGTAAGCTGAGCGAAGCACATTCTCCCGAGAAAATGTTTAGGATTTTCCAGGACAAATGAGGTCGTTGTAATGAGCTTGGTGTGTGGTATTTATAGGCGTTAACTTTCCTTTCTCTCTCTCGCTTTTTCTGTGTTTTGCTGTGTTTTGCTCGTAAAGGTAAACAGTTTGAAGAACCGAGTCGCGGAGTGCAGGTGCTGCCCGAGGCAGATTCGGGCAGGGTGGAGATAACGTTTAGTGAGTGCGAGGGAAGCTGCCCGGTGAGATCTGGGCAGGGACTATGGAAAGAGACGTCGGCGTTGGAATAAAATAAGACAGTGACCAACCCTCACTCAATAGACAAACTAGAGAAAAATAAAAAATAAAAGATGTTTTGACTGATGCCAATATTCTCGTACCTAGCATTTTTTTTATATAGGTTATTGTATTTAATAAAATATTTATTATAATTTATTTAGATTTATATGTGATAATATATTGACATATTATTTAATATAATTATAATATAAATATATTACTCATATTCAATATTGAAATTATTCTATTCTTATTTTACGTCGATTTACGGATATTTTGCTTTGATTCTACTGTTGATTGATTTTATTCTATTTCTTTTATTTTAATTCTATTTTTAGGTTTTTTTTTTCAGTTTTATAATATATCATCACAATACACTATATAAGAATAAGACAGAATAGTTTAATTATATTAATGAATATTTGATTTGTCAAATTAATTAATAATATAGCAATATCATAAATTAAATTTTTATATTGGTAGTATATTAAAAATAATTTTATTTATTAATTTTTTATTATATTAAAATAAATATTATTTCTTGATAAATATTTTTTAAGTGAAATTTTATATATATATATATATATATATATATATATATATATATATATATATATATATATATATATATATATATATATATATATATATATATGCAGTAACTTAACAACTCTCTTGTTTGAGTAATGGAGCAATTGCTCATTAATGGTTGCAATTGCATACATTTGAATTCCGAGTTATGGTTCAACCAATTGAATTGCATCTTTCAAACATTTTGGACTCTTGGATATATTTTTTTGTTGGTATCCTTCGTTCATTAATAGACATTCATTAATTACAATGCATCTAAATTTCATAATCTTCAAAATTTTATATATTTGAAGCGTATTGATAGATACCAAAGCATTAAGAATTTTTACCATGTCGATTATATATTTAACAAACCTTTGAAAATTTTGAAATTTTAAAGAAATATAAAAACAAAATAAAAGTAGAACAAACCAATCATTTGTAAGAAAATTATGCAACCAGAAACCGCAGAATTCATAAAATATGCAAAATTATCAACTCAACAGGATAAGATCAAATAGTCGAGTAGTTTAGGAATATATCCAACTTTATCACTTAATTGATATAGCAGTTTACTAAAAATAGTTTTTGAATTTTAGCTTGAATAATTAATTACTAAGTTTGAATAATTAATTAATTAACTGATTTTTTTCGATTTACTAAGTTTCCAATATTCGTATCTAATTTTTACATCAGTGACTAGCACACAGCTCGGCGTGATATTATTATCAGGCAATTTATATTACCTTTTAATTATATATTGTTAAATCTTAAAAAAAAAAAAAAAACAACCATCACAATCATTATTATTGAAAACATCAACTACAAGTAAACTTTCTGTTAGTAAGAGGAATTGACTATATTAATAATATAACAAGAATCTTATATTAACAATTGACAATTTATTAAGTTTAAAGTGTTGGATTTAATTTGAATGTACTATTAGTGCAAAAAAAATTTTATAGATATTTAATAATTAATTATTATTATATTAATAAAATTTTTTGACATAATCATTCACTACTTGAATGATTATACAAATAGAAAGTTTTAATTGAATGACAGTATAAAAAAAAATTTATACTATTAATGCACCAAAATTAAGCTCTAAAGTATTTATGAAAAAAGATATAAATAAGATTTTTATAAACAATTCATAATTTCATATTGAATTTGTACACTCAATCAATTACTATGTCACATAAAAAAAAATAAAAAAGGTTAGATGGACATACTTTACTTGATAGAATTTAAATTTAGAAAAGGCATTCTTATTTTATTTTGGGCAGTGCTAGCTGTATCGGGGTTCACTCTTTTCTGGACTAATATTTATATGAAAAAATCGAAACAACTGTCATTTTGTACAATTTGATGTAGATACTGCTTTATTCATTGCATTTATCTATTCCAAAATTCTATTCCACAAAATTCTTCCTAAAATAATTCGACTATTCAAATTAATATATCACTGAGGTTTAACATTCGTTAATTAGATTATTTGTCCTTACTCAAGTATATATTAGTTAATTTTGCGTGCTTTGTTTTTCATATTTTTGTATATTATTCCTCTTTTATATCACGCGATGTTAAAAAGCAAATTAGTACATTATTTGGTTTTGTGGCGAACAGAATATTAATGACCTGTCATATGCATTGACTGTGGAAAGAATAACTACAATCCGAAACCCCGATTTATAAGGCGCATTCTACGGTACATTTGGCTGGTTAAGGAGTGTGGTGCATCTTACATTCTGATAGTGAGATTATGAGGTGTATTGATATATCAATCATTTATAATATATTATAGTAATATTTAATTTTAAGAAAATTTAAAAATATATTTTAAAAATTAATTATTATATACTAACAGTATAAAATTATACCGATAATATAAAATAATTTTACACTTAATACAATCAAAAAATTCTATCTATGTAATTTTACTCATAATTTTACTCTATCAGTATAATTTTATATTGATAGTATAAAATTATTTTATATTATTAATATAATTTTATACTATCAGTATATAAAAATTAATTTCTAAAAATTAAAAAAAATTTATCAGTATAATTTTATTCTATTAGTATAATTTTAAGATATTTCATACTATCAATATAATTTTATACTGATAATATAAAATTATTTTATATTATTAATATAATTTTATACTATTAATATATAGAAGTTAATTTTTAAAATATATTTAATCATATTTTTTAATTTTTTCAAAATTAATATATTATTATAGTGATTAATATATTGATACACTTTATAAATCTAATCTATTAAATATACTACAATTGCAAGGTGTATAGAATACCTTTTAACTGCGAAAAGCATTGCAGTTGGTGCCAATTTATAATTCGTTATATGAATTTGTTCCATACATATTCGTGTCCAAATCCTTCTCAATAATCTTTCTTGTATTTGTGGCCAAAACAAAAACTCCACTTTTTGCCTTGAAATCTTCACTTTTTGCTAACTTCGACAGACTAAATATTCTGCCTTGTTTAATTGTTTTCTTTTTAAAAGAAAAAAAGAAAAAAAAATCAGTATCATTTTGGACCTCAACTAATTTGTTTTAAATTAGGTCAGTCTATTATAAAATAAAAATATCTTAATATTAATTTTTTTATTTGTAATATTCTAATTTAAAGATGTTTAAAATAAATAAGTGTCAAACTAATTAATCTAATTAGAGATTGATATGTTGTTTAGTTTTGAAGCAATGAAGTTAAGAATATGCCATACTCCACATTGGATGGCCAACAAAGTAAGCAAACCAGCCTTATCCTGGAAACTGCGACATAAAAGTCGTACAAACCCGGGATTGCTTTAAACCACAGACAGCACAAATAATTTGCTAGCGGAATACATTCGACATATTCGATTCCAAGTGATTAATTTGTTTATGATTTTTTTTAACAAAGAATCATTTTTTTTTTACTCAAAAAATTAGTTTTCATATATTTAGATAATTTTTTAAAAAAAATTAGATTTTCAAAAAAATTTATTTTCAATTTTTTTTTTTTAGAAATTGAAAAGAGTAGTTTATAAAAAAAATTAATTTTTAATTTTTTTTAATTATATATAAAATTTAAATTCATAACCACTTTTTTAAAAAATTAAAATAAATGTACCCTAAAACTAGCTCATAGAATAAAACAGAATTCTCTCTTTTCATGGTTAGGAAACTGGGAGCCGAATGACAAAAGACATTCAACTTACACCAAAGAATTTGATTCCATTTAGTGCTATGGATGGAGATAGTTTGATCCTTGTAAAATTAAGATATAGTTTGATCCTTGTTAAATTAAGAACCAAATCAGCATATTCTATTCTTTTAGAACTTTCAGCTCATTTGACCAGTGGGCAAATTTAGGGGTGTTCGTGGTTCAGTTTGATTCAATTTTAGAGAAAAAATCAACCAATCCAAACAATAAATTTTATTTCGGTTCGGTTTAATTTGGTTTGATTATAATTGGGAAACCTGACCAAACGAAATCAATTTAAATCGGTTTGGATTAGTTTGATTTTTGGTTTTTTAATAAAAAGTTTTATAAAATATAAAAAATAAATTTTATTTTGAGCAAATTAAAAGAATTAATAGATAATTGTAAATTTAAAATATGAGTTAAGATATAATAAAAATGTTTGAATAATTCTAATATTAAAATATTATAAAATATACTTACATATATATTTGTAAAAGTATAAATATGGATAAGTAATATATAATATGTGATATATTTCATATATATATATATAATTATTAATGTGTAATATATTATCGGTTTAATTCGGTTTTAGAAATTAAAACCAAAAACCAAACCGAACCGATCGGTTTTTATAAAGCAAGAAATAATTAAAACCAATTTAGTTCAGTTTTAATCAATTTTTAATTTTTTTGGATCAATTTTCGATTTTAATTCAGTTTGGACCAATTTTAAACACCCTCGGTTAAATTGGCGTTACCACCAGCTCAAACATCCCGTTCTTTTCTCCTAGCATAAAACAAAACCTGTGCGCGCTTATGAACAGTGCTAGCAAAGTTTTTTTTTTCTTTTTTAATGTGCAGTGCTAGCAAAGTTATATGTTTGATTGACTATGGCTGCATAAACTTATACACTTCTCACGCACTCCTATGAAAACCATTAGATAACACCATTGCCTCATTACTAAATTTTTTAAAATGACTAAAATTATGTACATACCTCATATAGTTTGTGTTGGAATCTATTCCTTATTGTCCTGTGTAAGATAAGTGGTGGTAGAGCTTCCTGGTGTCCCAATGCTCTAAAATATCAGTTCAGTTGATAAGAATGGGATATTATAATTTATAACCACACTTCATTGCGTAAATTAGATAGTGCATTCGAGATGTGATTAAGTCTAAAAATTACCAGAGAGGCTTAATTCCCTTGCAGGCTTATAGGCTCAAAATTATTGTTAGAGAGGCGATTATGAAGTCTAATGCATTGTCCCTAAATTATTTGATTAATTTGGACACTGACGGTATGCGTCAATCATGCTGCACAAGCCGTCAAGTGCTAGGCCTCGGAATAATTATGTTAAGAATACTTAGGTTCCTCGGCTTGTAGTTTCAAAATTTGAGTAGATTTCTCTTCAAATTTGAGAAACTAGTACCCACACCCGTGTTGGATAGATTACAGTACTAAGGCATGTTTTTGCAACTCGAGGGAGTAGGTTTCGAAATCAAAGAATGTGAACCAGGGATGCATTCTTGCAATGTTGTTCTATTTCGATCCATCTACAGCTTAGAATGCAAGCCTCAAATCATTTGATTCTTGTAACTATCATTACTATCGCCAGCAGTATTTAATTCACATGCCTATTCTTTCCCACATATTGTAACCACACAACATGCATGCTATCTAAAGACTAACCGTGCTAGAAATTAAAATTATATGCTGCATTAAAACATAAGACTATCATTTTATAGTTTAGATGAATAATTATGTTTTTAAAATATCGACAGTCCTGGTTGAAATAATTTAAATTATGGCATTCATCTAAACATAAAACTGTAATGTTTCTTCACAGCATTTAAATGGAGAATTTATATGCTATAATTTGTGAGAAACTCAACAGCGAAGTATAGAAGAAAATTGTTGGCCGAAAAACAAAAGGTATAGAGAAAATATATAAAACTTAAAAGTATCAATTACCAATACTAGTAATACAAGTTTGAACATGCTCTCAATTAAAGTATCCAACATGAGCAACTTATTGTTAGTTTCATGAGTATTAAAATGGATGTCCATTAAATGTACCCAAAAATAAAAGGATGTCCATTACATGATCCAAGCCTTACATAACATTGACAGCAATAACTCTTTCAAGTTGTTCATATTTTCAGCATTTAACAAAGAAATTCTGTTTGACAAGTTGTGAACACCCACAGCAGTGATGCAATTGTTGATCCAGGATTATTCATAGTCTTTATAGTCTTTAGTTCCAAAGTTCTTGCACCAGAGTTGGGAAGGGATTGGACGAACAGGGTGAAGTGGTCGTTGCTGAAATATTAAAAACAAATCTTCTTAGCCAATAGATCCAACTCATGATAAAAGTACTACTTGTGAACATAATAAAACTTCAACCAACATAACATTGTGGTATGCATTCTGCCATTTAAAAACTAAAAAGGATAACATCAACTTGAAAGAGTTGAACCAGCTACTTCCACTACTTTTGAAAAAGAAGTTCAACTCATCCACCTATTCAGGATTTTCAAAGTAAACCAAGGGTTGCTGCAAAAACCAAAAACCAATATTCCATTTTACACGCATGGAAATCTAGAAGCCAGAGAGAATAAAATCTAGATGAATGAAAAAGAATATATTCCACGTTAACAAGCTATTAAGCATGATTTAAATCCCTGATAATTTAGAGTAAGAGATTACATATACAAGGCTTATGCTTTCTAGTGGGGAATAAGCATCTGATGTCCCAGAGGCACCAAAGGGACATGTTTCAAGCTATTAAGTTAGTCATATCTCCAATAATTTTATTAAGGAAGATTACATATCCAAGACTAATTCTTTCTACTGGAAAATAAGTATCTCATGTCCAAGAGGCAACAACGGGGGAAAGTACAGACAATGCACAGCCAAGTGCCAATTAAATATAACTTTTACCCTCGCCACTTGTAATTCATATATGTGTTAATTCCACCTAGAGGTTCAGATTTCAGCCAGTAACTTACCACACATTTTAGAGTAAAATTGAGACACGCCATCCCTTAACCTTATTGCACTCCAATTGTTTCAACCTGCACTACTTATAACAGATTTACACTCCGCAATCACACATATGACATAGGACTAAGGGCCTAAGTTTTCTCCTTCTTTTGGAAAAAGAGGGGGAGAAGGATGCAGAATACATAACATTGACTGAGATATTATGGAATTATGTCCTTCTGACCTATCCATTTACCGAGAGGAAAATTTTTTATACCCCATCTAGGAAACTATATTAATTAAAAAAACAACTTGCTCCTTCACTCAAGGCTTGTCAAAATCTTCCCAAAAGAGGAAGTTAAATTCCTCAATCTTTAGTATCAATTAGAAAAGGAGGTAGTCAAAACCCTTCATAACATTTTGAAGTTTAAAGTAATAACTATTTTCTCTTTAATTGTGACAACCCGGTAACATAACCAACAAAATCAAACAGCATTGGATTGGAGAAAGCAGAAAACAGTTAACACCATTTGAATTCAATAGAAGGCAAAATTTATTGTAGGGTCTGCAGTTGCATTTGTGAGTTGTGACAACTTAATTCATCTATAAATAAAAAACCCAACTTCATAAGATCGCACAGGATCCCATAAGAAGAATCTAAAGTCACACGACAAAAATCAATGTGCTGGAGTAGAGAAACTTTACATGAAACTAAAGAGCAACAATGACAAAACGAAAAACCAATGCCCATTACAGCAGGAATTAAACCAACAGTACGAGTAAGGTAAAGTCTATAAACTATAAAGATGCCTGATCAAGGTGAAAACAAGGAAAACTGAATGAAAATGAAGTTGTTTTCTTCCCATGGATAAGCTAGAAAAGAATCACGCAATCAACCATCTCAAGACATGATGTAGAGCAACACTCCAGCAGTGAAAGGGGACAAAAATCAAAACTTTAGCCAAACCCTCTTTTCAAAACACGAAAATTGAAAGTGGGTAGGAAGCCCCATCTTCAAATACTCAAGCATCATTGACATTCGCCAAAAGCATTCTTAATTTCGTCGGGGGAAACAAAAACAGATAAGATCCTAGAAAACCCAGATTCTATTAACACCTGCCGCATTTCCCCAATAACAAAACAGATTTACCAAACAATCAATAACATCAGCAACTAACAAACCCTAAAAAGTCCTCCAAAAATATTCGAAATTTCATCAAACAGAGAAAAAAAAAAACAAATTGAGGAAAAGGGAAGGAAGGAAGGGAAGGACCTCGAGCTCAGCGGATTTGATGGCGATGGGGATGCAGATGAGGAAGACGCCGAACATGGCGATGGCGGTGTTGCGCCTCCAGTGCTTTGGGCGGCAGTAAGGTCCACCGGTCATGCTCCAAACCTTGTTCCTGAAATCGCCATGGCTTCCATGGCCGTGATCTGCTGCTCCACCTCCTCCCATCGTGTTTTCCGATTAGGTTTTCTTCAGGAAAATTGTCACAATCGAGTGAGAGTCGTGCGCAGGTGCGTACCTGAGGTTCAGATAGAGAGAGAGTGAGAGTCCGCGGAAGCTTATGCTGCTCTCTGCCACACTTCGCACTCGATAGTGTGAGTTGGGAAAAAGGCCAAAAAAAAATAAAAAAAGTTTACATTTTTTATTTCCATTTTATTTAATTAAATTATGTCAGATTATATAAATGAAATTAATTCTGATATATTATGCAATGTATTTTATATTATCAATTAATTATAGAATAAATTATATTCTCCTCCTTTGAGAGATATTTTTATTACTTAACTCTCTCCTCTGATTTAAAAACATACATGTTAGTCTAAAATATTTTATAAATTAAAAAATATATAAATTTACTGAAATATCCATTATACAAAGTATTTTATTAATTAATATTAATTTTTTTAATATTTATAATTATTTCAATTATATATTATTTTTTATTATTGAAATTATTTCATCTTTATAAATTCTTGAGAATTGATATGTTAATGTTAATAATATTATATTTATTAAGATTATTTATAAATGATAATTTCAAAAATATAAAATTAGCATTTTATTTTTGTTTTAATAAATTTATATATATACACACATCAATATCTTTATGTTATTAACAGTGACATAATTTTTATTTTTTTTGGATACACATATTTTTATTTTGTAAAAAAAAATTCAATATATATAAATATTAACAAAAGGGTATTTTGGTCAAAAAATAGGATAATAAATATAAGAAAAAAATTAATGGAAAACATTAAAATGGACTAAAGTGTAGCACATTTTATCCTCTAAGAAAGGAAAATGTATATTTTCAAAATAGAAGGGAAGATTTTGTAATAAAGACATCTCTCTGGGGACAAGAGTGTAATTTATTCTTAATTATATCTTATCTTTTATATGACTTTTTTATGTATTTATAAAAAAAGTCCGACTCTTTTAATAATACGGCAATACATGAGTTTATATATATAAAGATGTATTAAAGATTAGATTTGGTCTATAAATAAGGTTTTCGGTATTTTGGTTCAGTCAAGTTGTATGGATAATTTTTAAGAGTTGTCTATATGATGTAATATTTTATAAGAATGATTTGCAACTTTAATTGTGCAAAAATTGTGAATAATGAAAGATGTTAGTGCTCCTTATAGGAGTAGTAAATGTAGGTTGAGATTTGAAAGTAATCAAACCATGTTAAATTTTGTGTTTGTTTATTTTATGTTGTGTTTTCTTCTCGCATTGTTGCCTATAGTGTGAGAGGGCTTATTATTGTATTTTTTACGCTTCTGTTGCCCAACAAATGATATCATAGCCAATAGTTTGAGTCAAATATTGGTAGAATGATGGTTGTTGGATTTAGGCCTGACAATGTAAAGATTAGGTGACATGTTTCATAAACAGCAATAGTACAACTGAAGAGAGCTTATATCAAAAGTTTTATTTGCAATATGGAGGCCAGGTAACATATTTTGTGAGTAATACCAATGTTTGTGGAGACAATTATTATAGCTAGCTTTTGATAGGACTTTGGCTTAAGAGAAGGATTTGTTGGCATTTAAGCCAAAGTCTGACATCAAGTGGGACTTGTAAGAGGTTTGGCCTATAAATAAGGTATTTGTTGTTTTGATTAAGTCATTCTCTAGAAGTGGAAGTGATCAAATTGTATAGGTAATTTTTAAGAGTTGTCCATATGATGTAATATTTTTATAAGGATGGATTGCAACTTTAACTTAGCAAAAATTGTGATTAATAAAATATTTCGAAACTCCTTATAAGGATCATAGAGGGTGTTTTTTTTTTATATGGTATTTAGATGAAAAATATACAAGAATATGAGATTTGAGAAGAATTTACGTTAATATGGTATTTAGTAAAATCGGAATTTCCGATTTCAAAAAAGTTGAGGTCGGAAATTCCGAATTCAATTAAAATAATATTTTACTTTTTGTCTGTAGTGAAATCGAAATTTCCAATTTCATTACAGACAAAAAATAAAATATTATTTTAATTAAATTCGAAATTTTCGACCTCACCTGTTTTGAAATCGGAAATTTCGATTTTGCTAAATCCCATATCAACGTAAATTCTTCCAAAATCTCATATTTTGGTATATATACAATTCAAATACCCTATAAAAAATAAAAAACCGATCATGGATGTAGATTGAAAGTAATAAAACCGCATTAAATTTTGCATTTGTCTCATTTATGTTGTGTTTCCTTCTTGTGTTATTGCCTTTAATGTGAGAGTAATTGTTATTGTATTTCTTATGTTTTTGCCACCCAACATTGTTGACTTCATACATAATCCGATTAGGATTAAGGATTGAACACAAATATTTAAAGGTTCAATTTTGATAGATCCGATTTTAATTTAATTAATTATATATGGCATTTATTATATTTTTAAAAATAATATATTATATAATCAATTTTAAGATATAAAATATTTGAACAAATTATAATTGTAATTTGAGTCCACCTTGATAAGGAGCTGACATTTTCCAAAGGCACTGGACAAGAGGATAACCCTCATTTTGGACAATCCTACAAAACAGAGAAAAGAACCATGGGACACGTGTTAACATTTGTAGTGATTAACTGAATATGACCAACTTGAAGAGTGTCATGAAAATTGGATTCCAAATTGAACTTCCAAATCAAGACAGCGACCCTGTCCATTACATCCACACACATACTCAGAACAAGATACACGGAACCACAACTACTGAAAAAAAGAATCCCTCATTACCCAGAAAGAAATCCAGTGTCCAATAAGGATGTTGAGGCATTTTTTATTGTGTGGCTGCCTCCTATCAAGCACATATTCTGAAGAAGGCGCATTCTTTTTATGCGGCTATGTACCATCAAAAACGACCATCCATGTTTGGTCTTATTTTTAATCTTAGAATTCATATTGGTATTATTCCTAAAATGTTAAGACCGGGGAAAAAAACTTGTCTACAATTTTCACTTCCCAATTTCAAGTGATGCTAAATTGATTCTAATTGAAAGAAATGGAAATAAGCAACAGAAAAGCTTGAATAATCTTTTCCCAAAAATAGTAACGATCAGTTGATTCCAGAAAAGAATAGAACATATCATGTAAACAATGAGAAGAACAACTAAAGATACTTGTTTTTCAGGGTTTAATATAGATTAAATCGTTAATTGAGTTAAATACAAGGTAAATTTATTCAGACTCAGAAAAAAAAAATTATTAAAGGGAAAGATGACACACATCCAAGATTGAATTTGTCAGAAATCAGAATGACAGATATATATCAGACCAAAAAAGAACAAAAATAAATAAATAAATAAACATGCTTTGCAGAAAGAGAACTGGAACAATGATTCCATAGATGATTTGGATTCTTCACCATGGCTTTGGCTTCTTTTCAAAGCGAAAGGGTCAGAACAGTTCCTGGTTTGGGAGGTGGGTTTTCCTCAATGAATTTTTGCAACCCTTTCTCACCCCCAGGAAACCCCCCAGTTAGCCCCATCATTTCTTTCTCAAAAGCATCTTCTGGAACTGCAACACTATCACCTGAGTTTCCTTGTTGCTCTTTGCCACTAGCTGCTGTTGCCGGTTGTCGTTGTGGTGGTTGTTGTTGGCTTTCAACTTGCCTTTCAAGCTCTTGTTGAAGACCCTTTTCTCCATTGCATATTCCTCTCCCTCCCATGATTTCCACTATGTTGAACTTGGCATGTGGTTGTAGTTCATAATTTGGCTTGCTGTGATGTGCTGTGGAACGGTGCTTGAGATGGAAGTGATGGTGATCTTGGCCTAGGAACTGAGATCTTAGAAGAGAACCTTGCAGGCCATGAAGGGTAGCAAAAGAAGCCATTTTTATCTGTGTTTATTGCAAAGAGGCGACAGAATAGGATGAAGTCAAGCGCAGAAAGCAAACAGAACTTCCGCGTAATCCTGAACATGTTGATATAAGCCTTGAATAAATAGCCCTATCTTGTTTATAAAGAAAACTCTCATAAGGATTCGTCATTAAATTCTAACCACAAATTAATATCGTACACAGTACATACAACAGAAAGTTGTGGTTGATTTTGAGAAATTCTACCATGTATATGTAGCACAAAATTTTTTATATTATTTTTTATCATAAAAATTTCATAAATAGTATAATAAATGATTTCATATAAAATTTTATGAAATTACAATTATAAAATTTTGTGAGACTATAATTACAATTATAGCTACATTTTGAGACTATAAACTCTCAAAACTACAGTGTTCTACACGGATATTTGAGCTTAGAATTAAAATCAAAAAGCATATTTGAAAGAAGCTGGTTAAACCATGTGATAAATGTAACATTAAATATATATTAATTTGATTCTAAAATTTTTTTGGTATCAATTTAATCATAACACTTTAAAGTTAATATCAATTTAGTTTTAAAACAAATTTAATATCAATTTAATTTTAATACTTTAAATTTTGATATCAATTTAGTCTAATCACTTTAAATTTTGATATCAATTTAGTTTTAACAAATTTTAAATAAAATCAAATTATTCATCAAATTATTATTATAGGACTAAACTAATATAAAAATTATTTTAAAATTAAATTGATGTCAATTTTAAAATATTAAAATTAAAAAGAATATTTCCTCTTAAATTAACTACATTTATCACATGATTTAATAAAGAGAAATGATATTTGAATATGTAAAAATCGACGATATAAGATGCATACAATAAAAATGAGAAACGACAAATTTGCTATATTTAAGGAGTGGGTTATAGTAGACTAATATATGGTGGGTGTAGAGTGGGATAGTATATCAATATGACTTTATTTTAAAAAACAAAAATACTTTAATACTTAATTTCTCATTCCCATTTCTCTCAGTCAGAGAAGTTCATATCTACTGCTACCATCATTCTCCACAACACACTCAATCCACTCTCTACCCCCAAACTTCAACCCCGTCTCTTCTCACCACACAAGGCCACGTTGCAGCTACATCAATCTTACTTCCACTAGCCACCGCTCATGCACGTCCACCACCTCATCAAAAATAGCATCTTGACGGTAGAACGTACATGTCACTCTTACCAGTGGAGCAACTTGACAGAGCACCGCACCATAAGGTAGCCTCCACCAGCCACCATCGCATTGGCCTCAACATCCCAGCGACTATTGTAGTAAGCCCAGACCCACCACAACAACACATTATTCCCCTTCTATTGGGTTAGTTCATTTTCCCTTCTTTATGAGATTAGGTTTTATTTTTGTTTCTGTGTTGATTTATTTTTATTTTTTAATTCAAACTAGATTGATTAAGTTGAGAATATAGATAACAATTTGATTGTGAGTTATGGTGGTCTGATATTTGGGTGTGTTTATTTCTATTTTGGAGTTCTTATTTTTTGGGGTGTTTGAGAAATTTTGGTTATAGATTATTTGCTGAGAGTGTGTCCCAAGTTCTTTGATTAAATATTTGAATTGGCTCTTATTTTATTTTATTTTGGATTATTTGCTCCCTTCGCTCATTCTATTGGCAAGCAATCTTCTCAATCCTACTTGGTTCTACTACACAAATTTCTAAAACATTTTATGGACAAAGTAATTTTGCAAACATGATATAACTAAGTTGTTATTTCTTTTTATATCTACTGAAAATTTATTTGAATGGTTTAATCTTTTCTCTCATTTTGTTTTTTCCCAGGTTACAAAGAAATAGAATATGCTAGTCCCATACATAGCTTAGTGATACACATTTAGAGCTTTAGCAAGTATAGTTGCTAGTCAAGGAAGTTAATTGGCTTTCTTACTTGCTAAATAAGTTTAAAGTTCAAATTGAACTTGCTATAGTATTTTTGTGAAAACTAAGAGAACGAAGCATATCGATGTTGATTGGCACCTTGTTGTTGGCTAGGTTCTTTGAAATATTAGTGTCTACCCTCATATGATGTTAAAGCACACTCATTTCTATGAACAGGTTGTCTAAGTTGGATATCTCTATGTAGTTGCAATTGATTGACTTCACAAAATTAGCAATCAGTTATATCAATAGACATATTTTTCCTTTGTTTGATTTCCTTTTGTTGAAGATAGATTTATCAGTAATCAAGTTATTGCATTTTAATTCACTAATCACAACTTTTTAAATGAATTCTTAAAATTTTTACCCATGAACAAAAAAACATCTTGAAATGAAGGCTCCTAAATAACCATGGGTTTTGAATGACCTATTTTGTTTAGGGTTTAATTAAATGGATAGTTTTTTTTGAATATAGTATGCACATATAAATATGCTAACTTTTAAATTCTAAATATTTGCAGACATAGCTAACTTATTTTTGGAGAAGAGCTTTATTCTATGGTGTGAAAGATGATATTGCAGAAGAGTTTCTTCAGTTTTGGATTAGCCAAAATAGGTAGTCATGTAAAGATTGCATAAGAGCTTTATTCTATGATATAGAGTAAAGATTCAAAGAAATTGTGTCAATTAAAGATTGCATGAAGCTCTATACTAGCCTTGAATTCTAGGCCAAAGAGCCAAGATTTTTTTGTAATTGTACTTCCTTGTAGTAGTAGGAGTGCTTTATGATAGTTTCTACAATTGGGCATATCTGATATAATTTGTAGTCAAAACTCAAATTTGAAAACTAATTCTTTTTTGCTTGAGTCATTAAATCATGTTCTGTACATGTTAGTAGCTAGTACAAAATTGCTAGGAACTTTTAGTCCATTTGCATGTAACATATTGTCCTATGTGGGTTGGTAACATTTTCAAATTCATTGGTAAACTTTTTTTAAGAAATAACACTTGAGTCTTATTTGTGTATTTGAGAAAAAAGATTATAATAACTTAGTGAAATGAAGATTTAAAAAAAAAAAAACACACTTAGTTGATATGCACAACCTAATAATCTGACTCAATTTGTTAGTAACTTTCCTTTTGTATATTAGTGACAGGTTCAATTTATTGGTAAAACAGTAAAAACTTCAATTTTTTAGGAATAACACTTAAGTTCACATCCAATTGTCCTATTATTTAGTTGATAACATTCTCACAAATGTTGGTGATTTTATTTCGAAATATTGCTAACTGATTAAAGATGTTAAACTTTTCAGGTTTTAGTAACTTTGAAAATATTATAATTTTTAACTAAATTTGTGTTAAAGAACAAGTTAAGACAACTCTTTTGGGGGAAAAAATGACATCCAATCGATTTGTGAGAGTTAATAACCTGTGTCAAGCTGTTGGTAACTTTTTTACAAATATTAGTAACTTTAATTCAAAATATTAGTAATTGATTTAGGATGTTGACAACTTTTTAGCTTTTGAAAATTTTGTAAGCATTTGGTTTCTTAACTAAATTTGAGTTAGGGAATAAGTTAAGAGAACTTCTTGACACTAAAAATTGATCAAGTAAATCTAACACAAGATGAAATTAGTGAAAAACTGGTTAATAAACATTCAATTGTCCCACATCTAGTCGGTAACTTTTTTACAAATATTGATAACTTTAATTAAAAATGTTAGTAATTGGTTTAAGATGTTGATAACTTTTGATATTCTTAAACTTTTGAAAGCATTAAGATTTTTATGTAAATGTTATGTTAAAGAATAATTGTAGAGAACTCCTTGACACTACAAATTGATAAAGTGAGCCCCAAGATAACATGGAATTAGTGCTGGTACAATGGCTAAGTAACTTCTAATTTGATTCTGCACTAGGTTGGTAACTTGCTTTGAAATGTTGCTACCTTTAGTTCAAGATATTGGTAACTTGTTAAGAATGTTGATAACTTTTTAAGTTTTCAAGATTTTTAAAATATTAGGATTCTTACGTAAATTTATTTTAGGGAACAAGTGGAGAAAACTCCTTGGCTAAGATAAATTAATGAAATGGGCCTTAATATATCATGGAATTAGTGCCATAATGGCTAAATAAGTTTTAATTTGAGTTGGTAACTCACTATCAAATGTTGGTAACTTTAGTTCAAGATGTTGATAACTTATTAAAAATATTGATAATTTTTTAGGTTTTCAAGATTTTGAAAGTATTACGATTTTTATGTAAATTTGTATCAGGGAACAAGTAGAGAGAACTCCTTGACACTATAAATTGATGAAATAGACCTCAATACAATATGGAATTAATACTACAATGGATAAGTAACTTCTAATTTATTTCTGCACTAGGTTGATAACTCGCTATTAAATATTGGTAACTTAAATCAAAATGTTGGTAACTTATTAAGGATGTTGGTAACTTTTTATGTTTTCAAAAGTTTGAAAGTGTTAGGATTCTTATGTAAATTTGTGCTAGAGAACAAGTAGAGAGAACTCCTTGGCACTATAAATTGATAAAATGAGCCTCAATATAACATGGAATTAGTGCTATAATATCTAAGTAACTTCTGATTTGTTTTTGCATTAGGTTGGTAACTTACTATCAAATGTTGATAACTTGTTAAAGATGTTGGTAACTTTTTAGGTTTTCAAGATTTGGAAGGTGTGAGGATGCTTACTAGTTGTTGCATCTCATGGTTTTTTTTCATGATCTTAGGGCCAAATAATTACCATAAATTATCAATATTCTTAACAAATTACCAATACCTTAAACTAAAGTTACCAACCTAGTGTGGAAACAAAGTAGATATTACTTAGCTATTGTAACTCTAATTTCATATTATATTGAGGCCCAATTCATCAATTTATCCTAGCTAAAGAGTTCTCTCTACATGTTCCTTGAGACAAATTTACATACAAATCTTAATAATTTCAAAATTTTGAAAATCTAAAAAGTTATCAACATCGTTAACAAGTTACCAACATTTGATTGCAAGTTATCAACTTAGTACAGAAATAACTTAGAAGTTACTTAGTCATTATAGCACTAATTTTATGTTGTATCGAAGCCCACTTTATCAATTTATAGTGCTAAGAAGTTCTCTCCACTTGTTCCCTAATACAAATTTACATAAGAATTATAATACTTTCAAAATTTTGAAAACATGAAAGTTATCAACATCCTTGACAATTTATCAATATCTTGAATTGAAGTTACTAACATTTGATAATGAGTTACTAACCTAGTGCATAAGCAAATTGTAAGTTAATTACCTATTGTAGCATTAATTTCGTGTTATATTGAGATCCACTTCATTAATTTATAGTACTAAGTAGTTTTTGTTACTTGTTCCCTAATACAAAAATTACTTAAAAAATCTTAATACATTCTAAACTTTGAAAACCAAAAAAGTTATCAACATCTTTTACCAGTTACCAATATTTTGAACTAAAGTTATTAATATTTGTGATAAAATTATCAATAGAGTACAAGACAACTAGATGCGACTTAACCGAATTCTCACTATTTCCATCATATATTTAGGTTCAGTTGATCAAGTTTTAGAGCAAAAGAATTGTCCTAACTTTGATCCCAATACTTTTGAAGTTACTAAAACTTGAAAGGCTTAAGATCATTAATCGGTTAACAATATTACGAACTAAAGTCACCAACATTCGTGAGAAAGTTATCAACTGAATGTAGGACAATTTGATGTGAACTTAAATGTTATTCCTAAAAAATTTTAAGTTTTTATTGGGTTACCAACAAATTGAACCTGTTACCAATATACAAAAGGAAAGTTATTGAGTCGGATTATTAACTTGTGCATATCAACTACACATGTTTTTTTTCTGCAAAAAAAAATCTTTATTTAACAAAGTTATTATAAGCTTTTTTTCTCAAATACACAAAAAAGACTTAAGTGCTATTTCTGAAAAAAAGATTAACAACGAATTTTAAAATGTTACTGGATCGAACAAATTCATTGGGCTCTAGAGCTCGACCCAGAAATAGCTCTTCTAAAAGGAACTCACCGCATATAAGCTCAAACTAAATTAATGCATGAAAGTAGCTAACCAATTAAAGGTAGTTACCGAGTATAGAGGACCCCACGACAATAGAAGGATGCGCAACTACCACAAAATAGAGGGGATAGAGAGATAAAGTTGAATATAAAAGGGGACTCGGGGTGAGTCGCAGGTAGACAACTAATCCTTTTTACTCTCACTTAAGTAGAACAAAGTTTTGACATGCGCATCAGAGTCCCTTGCATGTCCCCCACCAGAGGAGCACTCGAAGAGCTCGGATCTGTTGCGGACATTGTCAGACACCCTTGAGAACAAGTCAAAATAGTTACCAACCCACATAAGACATGATGTTACATGCAAATTGACTAAAAGTTATTAGCAATTTTGTACTAGTTACTAACACGTACAGAACATGATTTAATGACTCAAGTAAAAAAGCATTAGTTTTCAAATTTGAGTTATGCTACAAATTATATCAGATCTATCTAGTTATAGAAACTACCATAAAGCACTCCTACTGCTACAAGGAAGTATAATTACAAAAAAATCTTGGCTCTTTGGCCTAGAATTCGAGACAAGTATAGAGTTTCATGCAATCTTTACTTGACAATATTTCTTTAAATCTTTGCTCCATAGCATAAAATAAAACTCTTATGCAATCTTTACATGACTGCCAGTTGTGGCTAATCCAAAACTGAAGAAGCTCTTTTGTAATCTCATCTTCCACACCATAGAATAAAGCTCTTCTCCAAAAATAAGTTAGTCATGTCTGCAAATATTTAGCGTTTAAAGTTAGCATATTAAATTATATGTGCATACTATATTCAAAAGAAACTATCCATTTAATTAAACTCTAAACAAAACAGGTCATTCAAAACCCATGGTTATTTCGGAGCCTTCATTTCAAGAATTTTTTGTCATGGGTTAAAATTTTAAAAATTCATTTAAAAAATTGTGATTAGTTAGTTAAAATGCAATAACTCAATTAATGATAAGTCTATCTTGAACAAAAAAAAAAAAATCAAACAAAGGAAAAACATGTCTATTGATATAATTGATTGCTAATTTTGTGAAGTCAAGCAACTGCAACTACATAGGGATATCCAACTTAGACAACCTATTCATAGAAATGAGTGTGCTTTAAGATCATACAAGGACAAGCACTATAATTTCAAAGAACGTAGGACAAGAACAAGGTGCCAATCAACATCGATATGTTCCGATCCCTTAGTGTTAGTCATTGCTTAATTTTCACAAAAATACTATAGTAGGTTCAATTTGAACTTAAACTCATTTAACAAGTAAGAAAGCCAATCAACTTTCAAGACTAACAACTACACTTGCTAAAGCTCTAAATGTGTATCACTAAGCTATGTATAGGACTAACATATTCTATTTCTTTGTAACGTGGGAAAAAACAAAATGAAAGAAAAAATTAAACCATTCAGATCAATTTTCAACAGATAATAAAAGAAATAACAAGTTAGTTATATTGTGTTTGCAAAATTACTTTGTCCAGAAAATGTTTCAGAAATTTGTGAAGTAGAACCAGCTAGGATTGAGAAGATTGCTTGCCAGTAGAATGAATGAAGGGAGCAAATAATCCAAAATAAAATAAAATAAAAGCCGATGTTAGTAATAGTATGGAATTGAATATCTAACCAAAGAACTTGGGACACACTCTCAGCAAACAATCTATAACCAAAATTTCTTAAACACCCCAAAAAATAAGAACCCCAAAACAGAAAGAAACACACCCAAACATCATACCACCATAATTTACAGCCAAATTATTATCTACATTCTCAACTCAATCAATCTAGTCTGAACTAAAAAATAAAAATAAGTCAACACAGAAATATAAATAAAACATAATCTCAGAGAAAGGAAGAGGAACTAACCCAATAGAAGGGGAATAACAACGTGTTGTTGTGGTGGGTCTGGGTTGACTACAATAGCCACTGGGATGTCGAGGCTAGTGCGGTGGTGGTTGGTGGAGGCTAACTTATGGTGTGGTGCTCTATCAAGTTGCTTCACTAGTATGAGTGACATGTAGGTCTTGCTCTCAGGATGCTGTCACTAATAAGGTGGTGGGTGTGCGTGAGCGGTGGCTAGTGGAAGTGGGATTGACATAATTGCAAGGTGGCCTTGTGCGGTACCAAGAGACAGGGTTGAAGTTTGTGGACAAAGAGTGGATTGAGTGTACTGGGAATAATGATGGCAGCAGAAAATATGAACTTCTCTTCTCTGGGTGAGAGAAATGAGAATGAGAAATTAAATATTGAAGTATTTTTGTTTTTTAAGGTAAAATCACATACTATCCCACCCTACACCCACCATATATTAGTCTATTATAACCCACTCCCTAAATATAGCAAATTTGTCGCTTCTTATTTTTACTGTGTATATATCACGTATGCGTCGGTTTTCACACGATCAAATATTATTTATCTTTAAGAAATGGAAACGCTCATCCAAGTGTTATATTCTTAGCTCTGAGATGTGACGCAGCTATTGATCTAATGATTTTTATCAACATTTTATAATATCATAAAATATTTTTTATGACTAAGATTTTTTATTATTTTGAAATTACTACCATATAGTCATAGAAATGAGGTAAATTATGAATTAATCACGAGTTTTAAAATTCATTGAGCTGGTTTTTTTTTAATATTGTTAAGTTTTACAGTTAAGTTCTTTTAAATATAAAAGAAGTTAATATAAATATTTTCAAATTATATTTTGTGGCCGTAACTTCAAATAAATTTTACTTGCAATATCAAAGTTAAAACCTTGGAATCGCTACTTTAAGAAAAGTTTAACTAACCACTATTCTCAACCTGAAACTCCGAGCAATTCTGATGACCACAGAAGATTATATTAGGTGGCTGTGATCACCAGTTTAGGGCTGGAGTTTTCATCTTTTTTAGACCTGTCATGGTTGTTTTGAACTGAATTCCATCATGAACAAACACTTGTGCTAAGATGGAAATTTGCAACCCTTAGTCCTTCACCACACAATACTCCCCCCTCAACTTCATTCCTTAAGCCATCATACTCTGAGTCTTAATTTATATCCACCCTTTCTCCTTTTAGTCCAACTCCAGCACAAAAAGCCTAAGTGCTCCCACTACTTCAAACCTGGTTTCCTTCTCTTTCTTGGGTTTGTCAGTGCAAAATAAGATGTGAAAATGCACCAATTTTTTTCTGATGAATGTATAATCAGGAGGGGAAAAAATGAACTAACGTCCATTGAGATGGAAATAGCACAAAATTGTTTTAAGGTGATTTTGATCAAATATCATATGGTAAATATACAATTAAAAGGTGAAGAAGAAAAATGGAAGAAACTTTTGGGAAAGCAATTATCCAATTACAACTTGAGATTCTAACCATTTGCAACACCTCAGCCATGATTCTATACATTCAATCAAAACAGTGACTCAGTGGCACTAAGATAATTACAACACCATTTCCTATCTCCCTAGTTATAAATAAGGTACTAAGAATTTGGAAACTCACTTCAATTCAATTCTTGCAGCACTGAGCTATGGTACCTTACTTCAGCTGCTGATGGAAGGAGCATGTGACTTCTCAATAAGCAGCTCAAGTCTCTGGTCATAAATATAGAAGGCAAATTAAAGTTATGAATGCAAATATTCAAAAACAAAATAACCAGCAGAGTTTCTAGGCCTGCTACTCTGTTGTATCATTGTCAACAATCACCCCATGCGCCAGTGATGTGAGTGAGAGAAAGAACAAGAACTGATTAAAAACATACTAGGAATTTGAGCCACTGAATGGTCAATGAATACAGAAAATTTTCCAAAGATATGCAAGCATGGTCTAGTGCCATAGAACGAGAAGAAACCAATTTCCATCAGGTTGAAAGAGAATCCATGCTCTATTAAGAGAAGATACAAACCTTTACTGATTGATTGACTTCTTCTAGTTTATTAAGCAGCAATCCTCCAGGCACTCTGCGCTCTATTGACGAAGTATATGGTGAGCCTGCCATCTGCAGATGGGAGTAAAATAGAGGTTTATACGAGAAAAATGCAAGCAACGTATCTGACACCAACGCGGTCTGTTGATGGCTTGACCTTGAAGAGCAATAAATCAGTGAATTTTTCTTTCATTTTTTTTTTTTTTTAAATTTCTTTTAAAGGAAGGACATGCTATCCCCACCTAGTGGGAAAATGCTTGATTGTTGTTGTGAAAAAAGGAGATGCTATCATTCTAATGTCAAAAAAAAAAAAAAAAACTGCTACAATAATTCATTTCTGTCAAAAGCTGATGAACAATTATACCTTGTGCTGAGCTTTACACATTGATTAGAGCAATTCAATAAATAATAGCACGAATTTACTACTGTCCTCCGATATTTTGAAATTGTATAACTCTGCATGGTAGTTACGGCATGGATTGCTTTCTTTAAAAGTATATTTGTCCATAGACAAGTGACTACTTTTTAGTGCTCCTCAACAACCAAATCAAGAGAAGATTTATGCTCCAGTTGCCATGCAACTGAAAAAAGTTAGTCTCGCTTTGGGTCAATTTTCATGGGCCATAATACTCTAAACTCCCAACCCAGCCAAACAAATTTACCCAATTCCCAATTCATCAACAATTAAAATTTGTTCCCCTTGTAATTCCCACAATAAGCTGATTGCATCCCCCCCCCCCCCGCCCCCTTCTTTTTTTCATTTTGAGGCATCATTTAAAATTCTTGTTTCTAAAATGAGAATAGACCACAGCCAAGTCTGTAAAATTCAGATGTTTAAAGCCAAGAATGCTCCTCATCACCAAAAAAATCAAAGTAGGATGCAATGCTGCAAGGAAAAAGAATCTCTAGCATCCTATTTTGAATTGCTTTCTCCAGCAACTCTTTAAACTGGTTGTGCACCTTCATCTCAACCTATAAAACTCTAATTCTAACATTTGCAAAAGAATATAAGCATGCTTTAATTTCCTATCCCAGTTCAGGCAAGTTGAGCGCTGGGATGATCAACCGTAACTATCAAACTTACTAATGATCCAAAAATATTAAATCTACAACAAATTCAAGATCTAATATAATACTGGAACCCTATGTCCTTCATGAGTGTCACTGTACTAGTGATAACAGCAATCTAGACCAGGCCATTGTTGTATGGCTCTTAGAACTACAAGTTGTAACATTTTCAGATTTTATTCAATCCCTTTACTTACTATGGTGACAGAAGTCTTATCATTACCTTCCAACTTTTTGATGGTGATCTCAAAACAACTGATCCCTCAGTTGTTGCTGGCATACGACTCAAAGTTTCCACATCTGTACTCGGAGCAATCAGCTTCCCACTCATACTTATATCTCGTGAAATCTTTGACGCTTCTGTTACAATAACCTGCAAATCAATTGCAGTACTTTAAGATCATAAAATCCCCTTTCTTAGTATTATAATGCGGAAAAGAACCACTACAGTATGGATGTTAAAAATGATATTGAATATTAAGGTCTCAGTCACCAAAAATATAAAGGATCATATTTGAAAACATATTTTGTTTCACCTTTCTCAAGATATCAGGATCAGAAATTCCTTGAACCTGCAGTTCATCTACAGGTGCAGCTTTTCCACGTGCAATACTTTCTACTCGAAAAGTATGGATTCCGTATATAGACTGCAGGCAACCTGGTAAAAGAAATGAGGCAATCTAGCTCAAGGGAAAAAAAAATGTAGGCAGACAGCAGAAAAATTCTACTTTCTGTATCTATTTAGTCAAAGCTAGGAAATTTTGGCCATTTAAAACACAATTGGCCCCTTGCTTAATTTGAATGATATAAAATATCCAAACTCACAACTTATAAGGGACAATTGATGTGGCAACCAGGGAAAAAAAAAATAATCTCAATGCTTCTTTGAGCTCTCAAAATTTATATAGAATCAATAAAAGCATTAATATCAGCCCTTCCAACCCTACCAGACTATAAACCGTGTGTTAAAAGAACAATTTATAACTCTTTGTAGCAATGAAGGTGCATAATTTAAACAAACGAAGCATATTAAAACAGGGTGCAAGGAAATGATCTGGTAAAGCCTGCATCAGTACCTTGTTCAATAATAATATCAATCACCAGAGAAAGAGGTACTCGCCTCTCAATTGTTACAGCTCCCCAGAAGGGTATAAATGAAGGCCTTGACACCTTGACCAAGGGAGAAAAGGAAGGAAAAAAAACAATCACTTCTCATTTCATTACTCATAATACAACCTCATGATCATGCAGACTTATTCATATATACCTTGTAAACTATTTCAGTAGGTGTAACATATAATCTACGAGAAGACAAATCCTTCTGAAGCACATATCTCCTAATGGGCAGGTAAAGCAACATAATAAGGCCAACTCCCCAAGCCAAAACCAGAAGTAATGATATAGATAGCCATATAAGTGTATCATATTTAATGCTATTGCTTGCAAGTTCTTCAAAGGATGCTGAATACAGTATCTGTTCCAAACAATCTTCCCCTTCATCATCGCCTAATTCGGATATGGGTTCTGCAAGTATCTGATCCTTCGATGACCTCAGTTCTGATAGGCCATCTGCATGACCCATCAACATCTTTTCCAACACAAACTAGTAAGGAAGAAAGACACATAAATAATCAAATATTAGCTCCAGAACAACTAAAAACCCTTCTCCTAGTGCAACTACTGCTGACATGCCTTAATCCACTACTCTTTCAGCTGCTTCATGGGGGATATTTTGGGAACAAATGGTAAAACTAGTCATCGAAAAATATGCAAGACATCAAATTAGTCCTTCATTACATCAATTTGGTCCATTATAGTATATAATAACCATCAACTAAAGGACCGAATTGATATCTAAATATACATTGGACGATTAGATTGATGTCCATTTTAAATATTGAGGGATCAAATTGATTTCCAAAATCTATAGATGACTAATTTGATCATGCATAAATCTTTGGAGGACAAGTTCGAGTGTTTCCTCGATGATTTTGCCATCTGAGACGTGAAAACTTCAGAAGGTTAGCAAATAGAGATCAAATAAGATTTTGTGCATCACATGCTCATACGGACTGAACTGATCATCATACAATGCTGAAAACTCTAACTTCCGCAGTGTTTTCAAATGTATTTACATCTCTCAAAAAAATGTTTGGAAAATAAATGTTTACGTGATTACATCTTTCCTATACTATTCAATTTCAAAAAAATAAACAGCAGAATCAAACAACCATCTGTTTGGAAACCCAGAAAACAGGATGAGAGGGGAAAAAAAACACCAACATCATAAACCAGTTATCACACCCTCTGAAGCACAAATTCAACTAAGAATCAAGTTTACCCCTTTACCAAACAGCAGCATAGGAAAAAAAAATTAACGAAAAATAAAAAACTGGGTGCCTATTTTCATTTAGACCCTTTTGAGAATTTGCCACAAAAATGGAAGGGAACAGAACATACTAATAAAACCTGGGACAAAGGTGAAACCTTTACCTCGTACTTTCCAGAAATGAGCTGAAATGGATATTGGGTATGTGAATGGGAACCTGCAAAGTGCTGGTTTCAGTGGTTTTGGTCTCAATTTCTTATTCTTTTGGGTAATGGATACGGGCAGGGTTTATGCCTATGGTGAAAAGCAGCGTACAAGCGAAGTGAAGTCGTAAAAACCAAGAAAATGGCACCAAACGTTCAACTCAAACAGTGGCCGCTAGTTTCCAGAGACAGAAGGAGCTTAGACTCGTACGTTGGCAGCTAAGCAACGTGGCAAACAGATAGCAGATTAGAAGTTACCTTAAGCCTTTAAAAAAAGAAAAAAGTAAAAGTAAATAACACAGGCCAGTTGAAATTCCTCCAAATAGCACTTATTTTTAGTTAAAAATTACATTTCATCCTATTATAAGAACTTATTTATTCAAGATTAACCCAAAAATAGTTTAAAAAGAATTAACTAATTTTCACTCACATAATTTCACTCTTCATCAATATTCACCCTTACTCACCTTTATTCTCTCTTAGTCATACTCAATAAAATAAGGCGAAGTTTTTCTATTTTACAATCTTTTCTATATTTTAGATACGTTTAAAGATGTAATTACATTGATTAAGTTCAACATAGAATTCTGACTAATTGTTTAGATAATTTACTCTCTCATGATAAAAAAAAAAAAAAATAATTCTATCTTTAATTTACTCTCTCATGATAAAAAAAGAAGATAATTCTCTCTTTCTCTCTCTCCTCTAATACAGATAGTTTATTATTTTCACCTATAAATAAATAAACTTTTCCAAAATCAAATTAAACCTTCAAAGTTTACTATACGTTGATATTATAATTTTTCACCCTTTCAATTAGATTGTGAATAAAATCCCTCTCCAAAGATTGTTTGTGTTATACTTTAAAAAATTATTTTAGTTTCCTTTATATATTAAAATCATGAAATGCAGTTGACTCACCTTGAACAAATTTTATGTATTTAAGAGGTAAAAGTTCAAAAAATAAAAGACATACAAAAATTTTCAAAAATAAAGAGAGATTGCTAAAGCTGATAAATTGTAACTCAAATGGCACCTTCCTTGATCCTTGTACCAAAGGGTTATTGGTGCCGAGTCAGGAATTCAATCTCTGCATGCCTATCTTTTTCCTTATCACCCTAATTTTACTAGGAGCTCTTTAAAACCAAAACAAAAGAAAAAAGAAAGAAAGAGAATATAGAAAAGATTGTAAGATAGAAAATATTCATCTTGTTTCTTGTGAGTTTTGAATAAGAAAGAATAAAGGCCAGTAAGGGTGAATAATGATCGAAGACTATATGAGTTAATGTTGATTAATTTTTTTTCAAAAAAATACTTGTGGGTTACATTAGTTAAATGAGTGAGAATATTTTGTTATCTACAAAAAAAAAATGGAATTAGGTGTTATTTTGAAATTTTTCATGGTGGATTTGTGTTAATTATAGGAAAAAAGTGTAACTTTTGTATAAGTTTTCTATTCCCCACCTTAAATAACCTTTATTTAGGGATTACAAAATCTCAATTAATTTGACTCGACTTATATTAGTATATTATATTAAGAGGGTTGGGCTATTCGCCCATTAAAGTGGTACATGATCATGAAGAGGGCCTTTTTCTAGTAAGAGAGGACCACAAAGGACACACAATAAATATTGTATAGTCAAGTGCAAAGCGAATAATTATTGAAAATATCAAAGTAGTAAGCTCATCCTAAGATAATCTCTAAAGCCCTCAATAGCACACCACAGACAATCATGAGTTCTTTGCCATAACTGGGATGGGTGAAAGAAATTTTAAGAATTCAAGATAAAGTCAAGGTGAGACAAGTCATTTTTCATTAATAATAGATGACAAGTGGAAGTGCCATAATGCATGCAGCTGAGCCATCCTAATAGCCTAGTAGACTTGAACGTTGTTCGTTCCTACGTGACCCAATTAATTCGATCAAGCACTCGTCATCTATTTTCATTGTTCAACTCTTTAACAACATGAAAAAAATTAAAAACTCCATCCCCTGACTATCTGTCCAAGAGATGGAAAGGCCGAGGTCTTTAGTATACCCTCCGATGAAGAATTAAGGCTTCACAATGAATAGTTAATACACTTTTATCTCATGCCTTTCTTCATTTATGCTTCAATATTGTAATGTTCTAGGCTTAGAGGAGCCACACCATTAATCTATCTCAAACTTGGTGGTTAAACTCTATTATGGCGATGCTACTGTAGGGGAGGTCCTGCAAAAAAAAAAAAATTAACTTCGAGCTACAATGATAAAAAGCTTAAGATCTCTCATTCGTATTGAAAAAAAGTAATAAGAATGGCAAATAAAAAAGGCCGGGTTATTTCTCCCTTGAGGCTAGCTAGCAACTCTGCTCGGTGTGGATCATGGCTTCTTAACATGCTTATAGCTTCTTTGCCATGAAATTACCTTTGTGATCGCTTATGACAACTCCAACCCCTGTTACGTTGTGCTCCATTGACATTGTCATATCAACATTCAACTCATACAACTCTTCCGGTGGGGCCTTCCATCTGGCACTCGTTGGAGTTGGTCGCATGTGAGGTAGCTCGGGGTCCCCAAAATGTTATGGTTCGTCGAGGTCACTTGCAACGCCAAAGACCCAATTTGCTGTTAAGTGTTTCTCTTTCTTTGCCATTTTTGCATCCCGGGCCATGTTGCAACCAATGCTACTATAATCTCCTTAGGCTAGTCACTCATGTTGGATACCATCACATCGAGGAAAGAATCATTTATTGTGCCATGAAATTGCCATTTTAAACTCGCTGCATGGAGGGCCTCCAGCAGCATGAAGGGGCATTCAAGAAAAAGGTACTGGGCCGTTTCTTCAGAGCAGTCACAAAGATGGTACGCCCCTCTCACTTCTACTCTCTTTGCTTGCAACCTATCCTAAGTCGATATGCCTCGATGACATAATCTCCAACCAAAGACCTTCATTTTAGCCTGAATATGCAGCTACCAAAGAATTTTCCACTAGTGTGCTTGCCCCTGCAGGTCATGATAATGTTGGAAACTTAAGGTTTGGGCCTCGATCTTCATGTCAATATGCTCCTTCCAACAGGTCTTGTAAACCTTGGTGTTTGTGTGGGAGCTAGGTTTCAAAAAGATGATGCTTGAAGTGGATGCAAAAAAATGTTTATATATGCATCGGAGAGAATATAGATGATTTTTTCCATAATGGGTCCATATTTTTTGGGAACATTTTTATGTTTGGCTCTTGGTTTACTCACTTTGGTTGAAGTTCTGCCCCCATGGACTTGTAAAAGGATAGCGGACTTTTTATTAGCACAGACGGATAAGCTAGGGGAAAACAATGTAGAAGATCCGCCGGTGTTATCTATTATTTGTTATTTGATATTTTTACTGCTTAGTGAAGTATTTTCCAAATTAAAAAAAAAGAGAGAAAAAGATCACATTATTCAAAACCCCAATTATGAAACCCTTCTCTCCCACTTTAAAACTCTATGAATGTTAAATTTTTTTTATTTACAATATTCAAATTCAAAACTTTGTTTAAGAAAAATGTGTCAAATTATTTAAACAAAGGATAAGATTTGTATTAAGTTTCTTATATTTATTTTAACTAATTCTCGGTTAAAAAAATGAAGATTTTTCTTAAAATTAGTAATTTATAAGTTAAAACTATATACTTTTTTTCAAAAAAAAATTTACTTATCATCATTTGATTTGAGAATTTAATAAAAGTGATATAAGAAACTTGATATTCGTTCTTTTCTTTAAAGTAACCATTAGCTGTTTGGTTTGGAACCCAAACAGAGAATTCTGATTTCCTAAACACCGAAGCTTCACGTTGGGAAAAAAAAAAAATCCAAGACAAATAGTGCATTCTATTTTTAATTTTGATACATCAGTTGCGTTATTTATTAATAATAAGTAGAGGATTGATTAATTAGATTGTTATTTAGTTAATTTATATTTATATAAGATATATTTATAGATCATTTTTCTATTATTGTTTTTGAGTAAAATGGTATGTTGGTAAGGTAATTTAGAAATATGGAAAATACTTGAATACACAATATATAAACATATGAAAAGTGGTGCGTATATTTATGTAAGAGATATATTGTATTTTATATTCAAAATTTATATATAAACAATATAACTTTAGAAATATATCTCATTCATATAATTTAGTATTAGAATTAAGGTATTTATATAATTTAATTTATAAATTAAAGATATTTTAAGAATATCAAAATGAAAGTAACTAAAAAAGTGTAGCAATAGCTACTTCCATTATTTAAACATATCTCATATTATTTTACATAATGAAAGAGTAACATCAATCATATAAATTATGAGTAAAACATATTGTTATGACGTGGAGTAAAATATATCTATAAGAATAAAAAAAAAACTAACTTATTCTAATAAATTGTCCCAGGGGAATATTATACAAATACCGACAAAGAAGATTAAATCATAAGAGGATCTATTCAATGAAGAATGGCTTAGCCTATTATCTAGTAAGAGATAGTGAGGGCTGAACTGGACAATTCAAGCCCATGACGTATGCACATATCGAATGCATAATTTCATGTGGATCACTTTATTCTTGAAACTAAACATTGATTAAACTTGAATTTAGTAGGATTTTCAGTCACCTATCATATGACGTCAGTAGCTCGTTAATTACCCGTCATAAACCTTTCTTTTGTCATAAGTTAAACCTTTCTTTTAAAGTCATTTTAATGAAAAGGTGTATGTCGTGGTGCTGATATTTAATAATAGAAAATACAAATATATCTTTTTCTTTCAAGAGTATGTTTGAAGAATTTAATTTTAATGTATTATTAATATAAAAAAATTATACATAAATATCTTTTTATTTATTATTATATCGATAAAAATGTTTAATTTAATTATTTATTACCTTAAAAATTTTATAAATAAAAATATGATATTAGATGATATTATAAATTTTTTTATATTAATAATATGTTAAAATTAATCCCACATTTAAATAATATGTAATGTAATGAGTGGAAAAAAGTTGAAAAATAATTAGGTTCTATTTTTATTAAAAAAAGTAATTAAATTCTCTTAAGTGGTAGCTTTGAAACAAAAAACGTAGAAAATAAATTTTGGGTTCTATTTCTTTTCTTTTTCTTTCAAAAGCCCTTTTTTTTCTCAAAAGTAGAGTAAAATAAAGAATTAACTAATAAATTTTTTAAGTAAAAAAATAAATACTTTACATTTTTGTCGCTCACCATTTATCAAATTCTTCAAAAGCGTGAATTGAGTGTAATAGTTATTAATATTTATTTCCTTTTGTGATTCTCTGAAAAAGAAAAAGGCGAGAACATTCATGATAACGTTGAAAAACCATCGCGTTATCAATAATGAAGTTCATTGTTTGGACTCTCTTATAATGGTTCCTCAAATGGGTTATGTTATTTGTACATACCCAAAATTCAAACACCCCAACACCCTCTCTCAGCTTTTTCTCTCTCCATCAATCATTTCACTCTTTTCACTTTCTTTTACAATTTTTTTTCTTCTTTCTATCTCTGGGTGTCCAAGGTGTCTACCTACCCCAATGGTACAAAAAATATTTCTCTTCCTCAAATACATGAAGCTATAACCACCTTTAAAAATAAGAAAAGAAAATTGAGAACAATGAACACTGAACACTAAACACTGAACAATGAACTGCGACATAATTAATTACTGGAAAAACTTTTTATTATGAAAATTTTGGGATAAGATCCTATAATTTTTTATTTAAATGATATCATATCATGAAAGAAATAGATATAAGTACATTAAATAGGAGTGATTTTCTTAGAGTGGATGTGCCAATGGCTCAATAGTAGTAGTGCAACTAGATCCTGGTGATTCGCATAGTGTAGTCTTTGACTCTTAGGAGGGTCAACATACCTCCATTTCTCCTTTTCCATGACAAAATATAAGAGTCGTTCTTTTAAAATTTGGAGTAAACCCTTAAGTTAATCTCTAATAATGTCTTTGGTGTACAAATTGTTCCTTAACAAATATAATTGGTCCCCTAATATTTGACAATTGCAAAACTTGTCATTTATAATCGATAAAAAGTCTAATATAGAAGTAAAATGATAACTAAAACTTTTCTTATCTCATCTCACATAGCACCCTTTAAATGCACAATTTATATAACTTTACAAAATCTCCCAAATGCATCCATGAGACAATATTATTGGAGTACTATTTCTAGTCACTTTCCTTACTTACACACTTTGCCCTTACTCTAATTTTGTCATTCTTCAACCACTTAAACTCCTTGCTTAGATTAATGTTGTAGTCTTTCACAGCATTCTAGAACTAATCTAAATTCACAAATTCCATAGCATTATTTTCAAGTGGGTGTATTTGGGGGGTTTTTCAAGTTATACAATCTCTACGTGTAGAGGGTGTCATCTAAGATGGGGTTAGGGAAGCATAAATCATCAATTGTATGAAGGTACAACTTAAACTCACATTTTTTACTCTACTTTGTGTTAATACTTATCATAATCATTTTTTTTGGTGGGCTTAAACTCATATTGTTCACTCTACTTAGTGTTAGTACTTATCATAATCAATTATATTTTTTGTGGTAGCATTGATAATCCATTAACATGTTGAGTGCTATAGATCTCAACTGCGTTACATAATTGACTGCAAATATCTAATTTTTACAATTATTAGGGATTGTGGGACCAATTTTTTTTTTTTTTATCAGGGATCAAAGATTGATTTGGAAGTTTACTCTAAAATTTGTAAGTTTCAATTTAAATATTTAGATCTATCTTTATTTTCATGTACTTTGGTCACTTGGATTAAAAATATAAGAAGATTTAGAGATTTCCTTCAATAGCCATGTTTTTTATAATGGTATCGGTAACTTTTTGTATTCAATGATTGTAATTTAGTCATAAATTTTATAGATCTCTGAAATATAATTTAAAAATAATTTTGAAAAATTAATAATTTAAGTTAGTTGTAGAAATGTGATGAATCCATGAAAGTAGTGATAAGCACAAAAAAAAAAAAAAAGCCCTCCTAGACTGCTCAATTACGACAAAAATACAAATACTGTATAGTTGCATCCTTCTAGTGATCCTAGACTGCTCTTTCCTTTCTAAGGTTTGCAAGCCCTCTCCTAACACTGCTTCTCCATCTCTTAGTTGGAACTCAGTCAGTTTTGACTATGATTAACTAAAAGAAAATTTATAGGAAAGCAAAACAAGATGATATGAAAATGGCGACACGATGAAGAAGAGTAGAGCACAAAGGAGGTGGAAGGACGCATGGGAGATTGTTCAAAGATGTTGTTAATCAGAATCAGCCTATGAAAGTTTAGCCTGAGGTCCCTATAATGTTGAAGAATCCTTGCCAGACTAGTACCCAAGATAGGAAGGAGAATCATATAACAAGATAGTGCAAGAAGAATTATGTTCTGACACATTAGAATGGCTCCAGAGAAGTAACAATCAAAACTTTGAATTTTAATTTATTGGTAGACAGATTCTTTAGTGAATGGTTGTGCATGGAGAATGTAAGGGAAATGGGTGCACGCAAGGCTCTAGTAACCTTTGATTCAAAGGATAGCTTGGAGGAAGCTTTAGCCACTAGAATGGATTTGCTGCTTACTTATTTTCAAGACTTTAGGAAATGGAATAAAGATTAATGGTGCCAGACTAGAAGGATTTGGCTAGAGTGTTATGGTATGCCACCCCATGCATGGACAAAGGAGAATATTATGAAGATTGGTGAAGAAGGGGGGTAAGGTGGTGTGTCTTGACAAAATTACAGAAGAATCCTCATAGACACATGTGTCTGGCAATTTATCAGTGGGTGGATTTATTTGAGCACTGAACGCTGAGGATATGATATTTATGTAAAGGAAATTGGTAGAGAAGCGTACAATGTCTTGTGTTTTAACAGTTACGACAACGGAAGAAAGCAACAATCTCGGAGTTCATATTCCATAAGTTCAGCAAATTTCCGGTTTAATGACTGTCAGAATCGAAATATTCCAGCAACCCATGAAGCCCAAGGGTCAGATGGGGGCTTAGACAACAAAGTGGAAGGGGCATTAATGTGGAATCATCGGTTGAAGGGAAAGCCGGTAAAGAGGTTGACAATTTTCAAGGAGTAGTCAATGCAGATTGTGGAATAAACATTGTAGAAATGTTGAATAGGAGACGATAGGAGAACTAAGTAAATACTAGTAGCATTTCATTTGGGCCATATTCAAGAAAAAGAAGGCAAATAACAACCCAATTGAAGAATGCTCCTCTTTGAGTGTTCCTTAGAGTTTTGGACCGAAAGTCCAAAACCAAGCAAAGAAGGAGAAGAGGAAAGGAAGAAATAAGAAGAAGAGCTGCATGGAAGGTAGTGCCAAGTCTAGTAAAAAAGAATTGTTGTCTAATTCAAAATGTAAATAGCTAACTGGAATGTGAGAGGTATGGGAAGGGGGAAGTAAATTGGGATGATTCGAAAACTAGTTAAGGAGGAACATATCATTTTTTTTAGAGGAGTATTGTTGAAATTAAAGAAGGTAAGTGTGGATACTTATCAAGTTGGAAAGTTATGTGGGAATGGTAATTTCAAATGGTATTGAGTTGATACTGTAAACAGTGCGGGCGGTCTACTATGTTTTATGGGATGAAGAGGTGCTGTTCCAGGAAGAGGAATATAGGAGGCAAAGCTGGAATTATATTTAAAAGGGTGATTAAGTAAAGATCCTTTTAAGTGTGCAATATGCATGGTATATGACCCTCATGTCAGAGAGGAGAAGTTTCATTTGCGGAAGGAATTAAGTGAATTAAGAGAGAAGGGGATGCAGATTATAGGAACATTTTATGCAGGTATCTAAAGAACTTTTTTGTTTTGTGAAGATACATTGTCAAAGGAACTTTATTGTGTGAAGTCACATGTTTTGTTGCTACTGGAAGGAGTCTATATCTGCAGAATCCATACTATATTAGATGTGATGCTTTAGCTTTTCTGTAAATGGAATAAAGGTGGTTACCTTTTGTTGATTTGTTTTGTATGGATGCTAGGGAAGGAATAGAGCTATTTTTGGATGGAAACCATGGATTTTAATGAGGAATACAAATGACAATTTTTGGTTGATTCAATGGTCTAGTTTTGAAATGCAAAGAATCAATGCAAATCAAGGAGAATTAGTTAACAAACTGTGATTTTGTTCAATAATGGAGTCAAACACAACCAATAACAGATCGTGCAATCAACCAGGGAGAATTAGATTTTGATTTCTTGCTCTCTTTTTGGTGCGTTGAGCAGTGAATGCAATTTTGAAAAAAAAGGGGGAAAGAATTAATTATCCTATTCTGTAGCAACCAAGGGGCAAAGTCGATTACACAGCAGGAGGAGTTGCCCAAATTATAACGGGCATGTTTTAGCATGGACGAGGCTTGGTTTGATATTGTTGTAATTTTTTTAAAATAAGTGAGAGTTAAAGTCATAATATTATTAGAGTTTAATTGGGATATACTGATAGTGTAAAAAATTTTTATATTGTCATCCAATCAAAATCTTCCATTGCATGACCATTTAAGTAGTGAGTGGCTATATTAAAGATTTTTGCTAATGTGACAATATATGATTGAATGTTTGTGTAAAAATTTTTTTACATTGACAGTGTATTCAAATTAAATCCATATTATTATTTGATAAAATAATATAAAAATTACTTTTAATAGGTAGAAATCATAATAGTAGTATTCGATAAAGTTGCTCTTAAAATTTAAAATGACTGTAATAGACATAAGTATTGAGAGAATAATTTTACTTTTACTATCATTAAAGAGAGTAAAATTATATTAGCATTTTAAATTTTTAGATAGCACAACCAGCTCTGTAAAATACTCTATGAGAACTCTAAAAAGCACTCCCTAATTTTAAAAAATGAGGAGCAAAATACCATAACTATTTTATTTACCAAATAAAAAAGATTAACTTATATTTTTTAAAAGTAGAAGTATCTCTTAAAAAAATACCAATAAATTAGACTTGACTTAATTCAAATTAGTTTAGTCAACAAGAAACAAAGGAATCAAGTTAAAAGTTGAAATCCCAATGGCGGCAGATATTTCTCAACCAAATTAGTGTGCTTCAACATGAAGAATATATAAGGAAGTCTTTGTGCTGTTACTTATAATAGGAGTTACTGAATTATAGGCATATCAAATTTGCAGTTTGTTTTGATAATGATGTATAATTTTGTTTTTTTTTTCTGTACTTCCATATCAAAATGCTTTCCTCTTAGCTCCTCACTATATTTCAGTGAGTTGAGCTTGCAATAAACTATAAAAAAAAATGTGGCTAATTCTTGTCAACCAATATCGAGATCATTAAATTTTGTGGGGGGTAGTAGAGAAATCTCTAAAGATTTATTTACTAAAAATGTACAATATTCATTCAAAAAAGAATTGAAGTTGTCTACATTTTTCAAATCATACGAAAAATAATCAATCAACAGGAAAATTGTCATACTCCTTTTCATTTGGATAAATTGGCACTTGCAACTAGTAAAAAGTCTAATGCGAAGATAAAATAATGATTAAGACTTTCATAACCCTATGTCATGGGATACATACTAAATGCACATTTTACATAACTTTAAAAAATCCCCCAAATGCACCCATACAACAATATTATTGGACTGCTGCTTCCGGTCACAACCCTCACTTGCACACTTTGCCTTTACCCTAATTTTGTCATTCTTGAACCACTTAAACTCCTTACTTAGGTTAATGTTGTAGTCCTTCACAACATTCTTGAATTAATCTAAATTCAGAAACTCCACAACATTATTGTCATGTGGTTGCATTTGTTTTTTTTTTTTTTTTTTTAAGTTATACAAATTATGTGTTTAGAGAGTGCCATATAGATGGACGTAGGGAAATATTAGTCATCAATTGTATGAAGAAACAACTCAAACTCATAATTTTTTACTCTACTTAGTATCAGTATTTATCATAATCATTTTCTTTTCTTTTTTTTTTTGGGTCGGATTAAACTCACATTTTTTACTATACTTAGTGTGAGTACTTATCATAATAAATTTTATTGTTTTGTGGTCTTAAAACCCATGACACTAATGTCCACTCACATGTTGAGCATTGTAGATGCCAAATATGTTGAGCAATTGACTACAAATATCCAATTTTTACGATTTTCGAAGACCAATATGTCCGTCAAAGACATTATCAGCGATTGATTAGGGAGTTTACTCTAAAATTTGTGGGTTTCAATTTAAATATTTAAATCTATTTTCATCTTCATATACTTTGATCTTGGATTAAAAATATGAGAAGATTCAGCATTTTCTTCGATATCCTTGTTGTTATAAGGGTATCGATACTTTCTGGTATTCAATGACTATAATTTAACCACAAATTTCATAAATCTCTTAAATATAATTAAAAATTAATTTTAAAAATTTGGTAAATTGAGTTAATGGGACACTTGGCTAATTCTTAATCACAAACAACTAAATAATACCAAGACCTTTAAAATTTAGGGATACTAGAGAAATCTCCGAAAATTCATTTACTAAAAATGTACAATATTCATTCAAAAAATAATTGAAGATTTCTACATCTTTTAAAGTATACCAGAAACTATTAGTCTGAATGATAAACCATTTCAAAACCTACATTTTCGGAAAAAGATTAATTTTGATGTGACATCAATGTAAAAAAAATTTATATTATTATCTAATTACATGTTTTTATTCATAAAATTTTTAAGATAATATTTGATTAAATTAAATATTTTTATTAATGTGATAATATAATACTAATTGTTTGCATAAAAGTTTTTTACTCTTGCATTAAAATTAAATTCTTTTAGAAAAAGTATAAACAACAAAATAACTTCAAAAAAAAAACGAAAACTGTAATTATATTTTTGACCTTAAAATATTTCTTTTTTTTTCTTTTGTTTTCTTAATAATTTTCCCATATAAAAAAACATAAATCTAAAATTTTATTGGCTGCCACCTTCTTCGTGGATTGGTAGAAACCGTAACTGTCGGGAGCTGACGTAAAGGAAACTACACCGTTTCATTCGCAGCGAGCATATTCTGTTTCTTCATTTGCGTTTTCAACCCTTGATTACCTTCTTTTTTCTCTTATTCCGTTCATTTTCCACAAACTTCTCTCTTTAGCAATCCCTTCCCTCACCACAACACTTTCATTCTCCCTTTCTTGTTGATATCATCAAGGTACATTTTTCTTATCAACAATCTCTCACTTCTTTTGCCTTCAAGATTTTTTTTCAAATTTTTTATGCAGTTTTTGCAATATCTATATGTAAAGTTTGAATTTTGGGATGTTCAAGGTTGGAAAAAATCAAGGAGCTAAAAGGGTATGTGAGGGTGCCAATTGGGTGTGTTTTGGTTCTGGAAATGGGGTGGTTGGTTTTGCTGATTTCTTTTTTTGGTCTAACTTTTGTTGTGGCTTCCTAATTAGTGATCACTGATCGGTCCTTTTTGTGCATAGAAATAGAAAGTACAAGTTTAGTGATGATTTTTCGATGAATAAAATTAGTTGTAGTTGTTTTCATTCTTATATGCTTCTGGGGTGGTGTATGTCGTCTAACTTGTTCTGTAGTGCATGGGATGTAATGTTATTGAGAGATGGTGCTTGGTTTTGAAAGGAAAGATTGGGAATTGGGACATGTTCCTTTTCATTTGGTAGAAGAGCCATTGCATGATGGATGGTTTATGATGGTTATGGAATATCTAATTGATGCTGACTATGGAAAAACTGGATGGTCTGGGCTGCGCTGCCTTCTTTTTGTCTTCTTTAATCCTCTTCCTGTTCTTACTAGTGTTCATAGATCCCTGCTACCTGTGAAGGGAAGCGGGGATAAATTTCCTGTGACGTTATCACTTTATTTCTCAAGCAGTTTTGTCTTTAATAACACATTGTGCCATTAATTTGCTTGAGATCTACTAGGCTTCTTTTTAAGTTTTAAACTTTAATATATGTGCTACTGTTAGTTTTATGCTAAATTCTGCTAATACTTAATCATTCTTTTTTTGTATTTTAATGCAAAAATGTGGGCTAATGTTTATTCTATATTGCAGTTAAAATAATCATTGGTGATTTTCCTCTTCAAGGGAATTTTGAAGTCGGATGAGATTTCACTTTTAAACCTGACAATCAGATGGAAAAGAGACAGCATATTGCAATTTTTACTACTGCTAGCCTTCCATGGTTGACAGGAACAGCTGTGAACCCTCTGTTTCGTGCTGCATATCTTTCCAAAGATGGGGAAAGAGATGTCACTTTGGTGATCCCTTGGTTATCTTTGAAAGGTCAACAATTGGTATATCCCAACAATATTACATTTGCTTCACCCTCAGAGCAGGAGAAATATATCCGCCAATGGCTTGAGGAGAGAATTGGATTTGCATCTAATTTCAGCATACGGTTTTATCCAGGAAAGGTGATAATTTCTCTCACTGTTTTTATTTTTTCCTTTAACTGGAATAGTTGCAAGCGAACACAGAAAAACAACAACATAATGACATATGCACGTGCAAAAGAAGATCATGGTCTGTTGTTGGCCATCATGAAAAAATGTTATTTTAGTTAAAATGGTTTGTAAATGAGGTTTATAATGGGGATATGCAATTTTCCATCATTAATGTTTTCATACTAGTATGTTTTTCTGTCAACTTATCTGGTGTATAGCTTGGAACATCTATCAGTGTTTAGATTTCTCCCATTTCTGTTTTTATTTGATTTATCATATACTTGCAATTGTGTCAGAACTTGCCAATTGCCATCATGATACTTTATTGCAATGTAAAGTGCTAATTTGTGATTTACATAATGTAGTTGGCTAGTTGCTAATTTATGATATACTTATAATGTAGTTTTCTAGAGATAAAAGAAGCATTCTTGCTGTTGGAGATATTTCGGAAATTATCCCTGATGAAGAGGCGGATGTTGCTGTTCTTGAGGAGCCTGAGCACTTGACATGGTATCACCATGGGAAAAGATGGAAGAAAAAATTCAGGCTAGTTGTAGGAATTATTCACACAAATTATTTGGAATATGTGAAGCGGGAGAAGAATGGAATGATGCAAGCATTTCTGCTGAAATATATAAACAACTGGGTTGTTGGTATATATTGTCACAAGGTAATTTATTATATCCTCAAGGATAATACATATATATCCAATATTTACCTTTACACACTGGCTTTTACTTCTACAATAAACGAATCTAGAACTTTGAAATTATTACATTTTGAATTTTCACCTGCAAAAATGAATTGAATGGCCATCTTGTTGTCAGTGGTGTCTCTACCAATTAGATTAGCAAGTGATGCTGTTGGATGAATTTTTTTTCCTGGTTGATACACAATAGCAAAGCACGTTTTACATTGACCCATTAAAATATGTATAAAATGATTGTTAGAAAATAAAGATCTGTGATTTGCCATTTTCCCATGGACCTGAGGGATGAAGCAATGTGCTCTGTCATCTGGGCAATCTATGTTACTATTTGGTGCATGCATGACACACATACTCTTAAGGTGGTTTCCTTTTGTTCATAAAGTGATCTGGGACATGCTTAAGTATAACAGCCTTCTAAAGGTGGTTTTGCCAACAGACTTGCTGAGGGAGTGGGCAGCCTTGATTCATTTATGTTTGCTCTTTTTCTTTGTTGTGTCATTTTTCCTTTTCTTGTTATGGAGAGTCCCTTATCTCTGTCTTAATGAATTTATTCTTTGATGAAAAAAAAAAGAGAACAGATTGTCTGAGCTCAGAATTTATGGTATTCTACTTTGTCCAACAGACAATGTTTTATTTGGCCTATATATGTGTATGTGTGTCTGTGTGTGGGCCGGTTAGGCAAAGATGATGCTTTGTTTATGTTTTCTGGTGTATTCGTTTGTGAGGGTGAAACCAATGCTCTATCAAAGATAACATGAAGCTGTCCTCTAGGTTGCAGCTTTACAAGCTAAAGCTAGATAAGTGAATATCATCCAATTGAGAAATGAGACTTCATTCTTATTATCAGTTGAGAAACTAATATTAATAATTATCATACACTTGCAAGCTTGCATGCTTGCTCTCTTGGAATTGATTAGCTATATAATTGCAGGTAATTAGACTATCAGCTGCCACCCAGGATTACTCTGGGTCCATCATCTGTAACGTTCATGGAGTTAATCCAAAATTCCTTGAGATTGGCAAGAGAAAGAGGGAACAACAGCAGAATGGAGAGCAGGCCTTTACCAAAGGTGCTTACTTTATTGGGAAGATGATATGGAACAAAGGCTACAAGGAGCTGTTAGAACTTCTTAGTAATCACCAAAAGGAGTTAACTGGGCTTGAGGTTGATTTAGTTGGCAGTGGAGAGGACTCAGATGAAGTTAAAAAAGCTGCCGAAAAGTTGGAACTGCCAGTTAGAGTTCACCCAGCTCGTGATCATGCTGATCCTCAATTTCATGAGTAAGTTTCATTCTGATTTGCTCACATTATGTTTGGGCTTCATTTCAGTTAGATGATATACGAAAGGTTTTGATGTGCCTGTGGTGTGTTATTTGGAAAGAAAAGAAAAAGAAAATGGGAATCTGGTGTAATATTCAATTGGAAGTTGATGAATCAAATATTTTGACATCATAAGATTTAGTCAATAGAGTATCATCTAGCTGATAATAAGAATATCTGATTTAGCCTTTTATATGGGATTAGTTTTGGTCATTATGACATTTCTCCACGCCCTTTGGTCCTCTTAGGGAAATGCAAATATGTGTCATAACATAAAATATTTCATACTGTGAATATTATTTTTTAAGTTTAAAAATCATTCAAGTATTAGTTAGAAACTGCCAATTTTTCCTCAGCCTTAGTTGCCAATTTGTTTGACTTAGATGTCACTTCATCTGCTCTGTGTGCTTATCATGATTCTGAGCATGCATGGATTCTTGTGTCACTTCATAATTGAGGGTCCTTTACTATGAAATCAACCTGAGCACACATAACAGTAAGCTGCTATAGCTTAGCAAATTTATATTTTACCATACTTGTGAGTGGGAAAGTCAGCCTGTTTATCGACTTTTCCTCTAATCTTCGTAAAATAATTTGTCAATTTTTTTTTTAAAAAAAATTACCCTAAGTGAAATGAAAGACCTGTTTGACAATGTATTGATAGAACATGTGTATCTTAACCCTTTGTTTCCTGCATTCCAGTTACAAATTGTTTCTTAATCCAAGCACAACAGATGTGGTTTGCACAACAACAGCAGAAGCTCTAGCAATGGGAAAAATTGTTGTGTGCGCCAACCATTCCTCAAATGACTTTTTCAAGCAGCTCCCAAATTGTTGGACATTTGATGACGGTAAAGAATTTGTTAAACTCACGCTTAAGGCGCTGGCTGAAGAGCCTGCCCAGCTTACTGATGCTCAGAGACATGAACTTTCTTGGGAGGCTGCCACTGAACGGTTTCTTAAGGCTGCTGAACTGGACAAGCCATTTGAGCGAAAATTGTCAAGAAGTACTTCAAACTACATGTCTACCTCATTAAGTTTGCAGCAGAGGGTGGAAGATGCATCAGCATTTGTTCATCATGTAGCTTCTGGGATCGAAATATCGCGAAGAATATTTGGTGCTATTCCAGATAGCTTGCAACCAGATGAAGAGCTACGCAAGGAGCTTGGGTTGACTAATGCTGCCAGAAAACAAGGCCAAGAAAATTGATATTGGGATGCTGTTATATTATCATTTGTAGAAATTCTTGTTTCTTGCTACTTAGGAAAAGGTTTGGTGCCTGGAATAGATATGTGAAGGTGGCATCCCTGTATAGCATGAAGCATGTTTAAAATTAGATTGATTTAGGCAAAGCTTCTATGGCAATAAATGCTGGAAAATGTTAATTTGTTATGACTATTTCACATGTGGGATGACTGCTGAGTTTTTTGCTTTGTTCTGAGTTCAACCCTATCACATGCAAAAGAAGTAAGAACAGCATGTGAGCTGGCAAGTGAAAAGCTTTTGTTGCTGGATGCTTGGAATCAAGAGCTGATAAAATGAGCTTATGGTTTACAGGCCAACACAGCTCTCTTTCTCCTAACCATAGTGGTGAGGGTTGGCTTACTTTGAGAATTATGCTTGTTAATATTTATTGATTCTTATTCAAGTTTTGACTATGTCTTATGTCAAATGTGAATTAAGTTTGGTGTTGTTAAGAGTTTTATGGTGTTGTACTTTGCATTTTTTTCTTTAAATATTTGTTGAACCAGCTTGTATAATTCATCATATCACCTAAAGTGCGTGAGTTGGTAATTTGCCAACCTATGTCAGAAGTGAGCTAATTTTGGGTCACTTTTTCAACAACCATTGCTGAACCAACTCGGTGGAGTGGATCACATTGATGGGTCTATTGGAATCAATACCATGAGTGCAAGAGCCGAGACTGTTGCCAATCTAAGGGATCCTTGGGCTAGGTGTGCTTTGCGTGCATTTGTAACCATGTTTGTCCAGACCAAAAAACAAAAAAAAACCATGTTTGTCACTTGCTCCGGCAAATTAACTCTAAAGAAAACAAGTATTTAGTTTGCAAGAATTGGAGCCAAATTGAGTATACAGTTTAGAAATTATTAAAAGGTTGTATCAGTCTAATTTTGATTCTGTTAAACCATGGTTGAAGTACGCCTCTCTTTTTTTTTTTTTCTTATGCGCAACAGTAATCATTTAAAATTAAGTATGATCTACTTATAGTGCGAAATTTTTTTCTTTTACAGTATTGCTTATTGCTTAATTGTGTATTATTACATTATTAAATAAGTATGACTTTTGAAAGGATTATGCTAAGATTTGTTTATTTTTAAATAGTGTAAAAAACTTTAATTGGGTGATAGTCTTAACAAAGACTTATATTAACAGTGTATTAAATTTAATTCTTAAAAAATTTGAGACTAAAAATCTTATACATTTTCAGATCAAAATTAAGTCTTATACATTTTCGCACGTACAACGCAACCTAGTATACAGAACTAAAATCATCATGACCAAAAAAAGAACTAAAATCATTGGTTGTTTTTCTGTTTCCTCAATGGCTAAACTGAATACATTTAGTAGAACTGCAAGCTCATGTTCTGTGTACGACTCAACTAGAATTTATCTTTGAATGGGTTCATTTGGTTGTTCACGGCAAAGAAGGAGATAGAATGGGGTATTGGACAAAGGAAGCATTAGTCATAGTATTATATGAAAAAAATAAAATCTGGATAGACATCCCATTAACTTTATTGGCGATGTAGAGAATAGCAAAAATGGAGTTACAAATAGATGCTATGTGGAGAAAATGAGCGCAAAAATTTTAAAATAAAAACTATTCCTTCCTGTGCATTTAGTTGTCACTTTAGAAAGATGAATTGGAATCAAGAAATTCAAAATCAGGGTTCCTTTACGATTTTATCCCTTACTCCATTTTCAACATCTAATTATATTATTTTACTAATGTCACGCAACGTTTTTCAATTAATCATTAATTGTGAGGGATAAAATTAAAAAGTCAATATAATTTCTTAATTGGTATGTGAAAATTATAAGTACTGTGGATTAATTTTCTTTTCTTTTCTTTTTCCCCTTAAAATGACAAATAAAATAGATTGAAGAGAGTATGATAAAATCTTATTCGTTGTAGAGTTTGACCGAAATTTCAGAGGAAAAATCTATTTATCATATCATGTCACATATAGCATTTTTTTGCTAAGGCATTGATTGTATTTTATATACTATAATAGTTAGATAGATTAGTAAAATAGAATGAAGAAAAAAAATTTAGGTTAAAAAGCAAAAAGATTTGAAAAAGGAAGATTAGGGTCCAAAATTGGGTATATGGGCTAACCTTATCTTCATTGGCCCACTCCAAAATGGATAAAGGATAAATGGGTTGGGTTGGATTTGTTCGAAATTAAATGAGCCAAAAAAAGAAAACAATTTGCATCCACATCATATTGCAGATTGGTCAGTTAATCTATTTATTTATTTTTTTCATTTTTTATTTTTTAAAAATCTTCATAATATTTAAAATTTTGAACTCTATTTGAACATTTAAATTAGTAGAGTTTATTGAATTTATTATTTTTAATTATTTGGTAAGCGACTAAAGGGAAAAAAATGAAAAAATAGGATAGGGATTCATTGACTCCATGAATAGATTCTATCATACTTACTTTTTTGAATAACTCCCTCCCCACAATACCCCCCACCCCTGAGGCCCCTCCCCCCAGAAAAGTAAATACAATAATTAAATTACATTGGGAAGGATAATAATTAATAAATTCATTCAAGTTTCAAATAAAGGAATGAAAATTTAGAATTATTGTAAAAATAGAAATCATGGAAAAGAGATGGCATTAAATGAGAAAGACTAATGAGTGTTGCAAAAACAAAGTACACAGTGTTACACGGAAAAAGTAAAATCAGGGGAAAAAAATCTCTTGTTTTAGTTAACTAGGGTATCTAAAACAAGAATTTCGAAGTGAATATTATATAGAAAAAATAAATTTTAAAAATTTTTAAAAAAATATTATTATATATGAAAGATATATATATATATATATTACAAAATCTTATTGGAGGAGCAATAGGGAGAATTTAATTTCAAAATACTATTAGTGTAAATGTCATTAAATAGTGTACTATTGTATTAGCAAAAATATTTAGCTTTCAAAACCAAGAGATTAAAAATCTCTTGCACTGATAATATTTAAGTTATTCTCGAACACAAATTCATTAAATCTTGCCACATTATTTTCCACTAGGTAAGACATGATTTGTGTTTTATATATATTATAGATAAATAAGAAAGGCTATATAAAATGAATACAATAATTAAATTAGATAGGCAAGGATGGTAATTAATTCATTGCTTAAAAATTTTAAAAAAATTAAAATAAAGGAGTTTAAAGTTTTGATTAGGGGTGAGTTTGGTGGCGGTAAAAATGGAAGAGAATTTTTCATGGGTAAGATTTATGTGTATAATTTAGGATTATTCATAAATTACACATAAATTACATATATGTTTTATCCATAAAAATTATCCCCCATTTTTATCCTAAACCCCAAATTACTCATAAGTCTCATCCATAAAAAATTTCTCTCCATTTTTATCCCTTACCAAACTCACCTGAGAAGTAATAATTTAATTTCTTGTAATTGTTTTTGTAGTTTAGTTAGCAAGTAAGCTACATGCACTTCTTACGTATAAGTATTCCTACGATAACAAGAAACTTCACTTTTCTCTCGTCAATAATAATCAATTCTTACAATTCCTCAAAATTAACTACCTTTTGTGGAAAGCAATATATATTTGAAATTTGAGAAAAAAGACAAGCAAAATGGTGCTCAACAATGAGAAATATAAGTTTATCACAATCACAGTTACCTTCTTTCTTATCTTAGGTGAACTTATTCTGTTGGATGGAACCATTCTCCTCCATCATTGTTGAATTTGTCTCATGTGTACTGCTGCTATAAGAGATATCTGGAGCTTGTAATAGAGACCTTTCAGGAGAATACAAAATAGGCTTTGGAGGATATGGTATTGACTGAACTGTTCCTTCCAACATCTCTACTACTTTACTCATTGATGGCCTATCTGATGGCTTTGTTTGAATGCACCATAGACTTACCAAAGTAATCTTCATTACCATATCATTTTCTTCCTCTGTGTGGGCCAAACACCTAGCATGAATATTACCTTGCTCAAGATCCATATAAATCCAGTCTGGAAAGTATGTTTCAGTGGTATTTGAGCCTCCACTATCATAGTTCTTTCTTCCTCCAATCACTTCAAGAATCAGCATGCCATAACTGTATACATCAGATTTGTGAGAAACTCCACCATATGCTCTGCTAAATACTTCTGGTGCAATGTATCCAGGAGTTCCTCTTGTGCCCAATAGAGATACAACACTCTCCTTCTTTTTGCATATTTTAGCTAGTCCAAAATCAGCAATTTTTGGACAAAAGTCTTCATCCAACAAAATGTTTTGAGGTTTAATATCAAGATGCAAAATCCTTGTACTACATCCTTGATGTAAGTACTCTAGTCCTCGAGCAATGCCAATAGTAATTTGGTACAATGTTTTCCAATCCAAATTACAAATAGTATTGGGAGATCCATTTTTATAGATGAACTTATCTAAAGAGCCATTAGACATGAATTCATAGATCAATGCTCTTTTGTTCATCTCATAACAAAACCCCAAGAGCGAAACAATGTTCACATGTGATGTTTTACTAATGCTAGCAACTTCATTTATGAATTCTTCTCCACTTGCCTTAGACTCACTTAGCACCTTCACTGCCACTTGACGGCCATCAATTAAACTTGCACAATACACAGTGCCATATCCTCCTTGTCCTAATTTATCACGAAGTGAGTTTGTCATCTTTTTCACTTCTAAATAGCTATATCGCTTTGGTGCCAAAAAACCATAACTTTTTATGAAATCCTCGACATTGTGGTCAATAAGTGTTGTTTTCTTAAACATCTTCTGTAGTAAACTATGACACCGCTCACGATAACAAATAACCACAGCAATGATTACAATAACTAGCACAATACCACCTCCTACTGCACCTGTATATATGCAACGAAATGAAGAACAATTACAAACAATAATTTAAATCATTAGAGAAATAGTGGCGAGAAGCATGAACAACAGAAAATTTTCCGATTTATCATCTCTTTATATTAAGCAACTAGTGCAACTTTGAACATGATCCTCCAATTTATAAATCAAGTTCGACATTGGACATCAAATACTGAAGCAAAAAGCAAGAATCCACAAAATTACTGCCATTGTATGAGCCTATCTGTAGTTTACATCATCTGTTCATATCTTTAGTCATACCCTGATACATTCAAATTCAGAGAGTGCTATGTCATTACTATATGCATTTAATTTGTTTCCCTTTTATTAAATAAAAAATAACTAATAAAATTTTGAATCTTCTTGTATATTTATATATAAATAAGTAATAAAATATAGAGAAAATTATATGCTCCTTTCCTCTAAGAGAAGTCCTTATTACACAATTCTCTTCTTTTTAAATTACACACTCCCTTTTCTAAAAGATGATAATATGCTACATTTAATCCAATTTTATTTTTTAATTAAATTTCTATTATCTCGTGTTTATTATCCTATTTTCTTTGATTGTGGATATAGTCACATTAAAAAAAATTATGCATATAAAAATCTCTTTTACAAAGTAAAATATACGTGACTTGTAATAATAATGTTTTTGATTTTTCAATCGTATTCTCCCTCTCTATTATCAGGGAATGAGACTAATCCCTTTTTGTATGTAGCCCTCTCAACTATAGTTTTTTTTTTTCCTATGAAGAATCAAACCAAAGTCTTCTCTGGGACTATACCACTATACCAACTCTCTTGTTGGTACTGGTAATAATAATGTAAAGACACTAATATGATTATTTGTGTTTATTAATTTTATTTTGTTAAAACTTTCAATTAATATATTAAGATAACAATTATTAACAATAAAAATAGTTTATGATTTTTTTAAAAAAATTAAGAATTATGTACAATTTTAATAACTTAAGTATTTTGAAGTAAAATATATATTTTGAAAATAGAGAAGAGGATTGTGTAATTAGAGCATCTTTCAAGGAAAGTGAATGTAATTTACTCTAAAATATCTTTATATTTTTTAATTTTTAATTAAATAATTAAAATGTTAATTTTAAAAAGAGCACAAATTTCTTTTTATAATGGAGAAAATTACTCCCGGCCCCCCGAGGTTTTAAAAAACATAGCAGGCTACAAAGCTTTTCTAACTAACACTCTGCTCGTAGACATTCTAAACTTAACACTCAACTCCTTGAGCTTAACAAATTTTAAAACTTTGCTAAATCTAACGCTCCACTCCAAAAGTAACACTCAGCCATTCTTAAGCTTGGCCATGTTTAGTTCTTTAGTGAATTATTTTATGGTGTATTTAATTTAATAAATTTTAAATTGAATATAAAGAAATAAAATGTAAAACACATAACAAAAAGATTCGGCCTCTATTGCAACTTTCTTTTAAGCCTTTTGATGGTGCTGCGAGTGAGAGAATAATAATATTTTTTTAATGATAATAGTTAGATTTTTTTTACTGAGAAGAAAGAATAATAAATTACCCATATAAATGATTGATTCGTAATCCTATATTTAGTAATGTCAACAAATAATCCATATAAGTACTTACAAAAAGCAATTCAATTCATTGTTACAAATAATAAGTTGCTCTTCCGTGTTAAGTACAAAAGGAAATGACAAATAATAAGTTGCTCGATTTTGGTTTAGTGTTTCTTGTCAAGTGTAGTGCGGATGTATCTTTGTTTTGTTAGTTGTGCTGGGGCTCTAGATGTTGTTTTGTTTCTCTGCCTTTAGTTTTTTATTTTTTGCTAGTGTTTCTGTTGTTTGGGCCTGGTTGGCTATGCTCTTTACCTCTTTTCAGTAAGTCTAGCTCTTCATACTAATTATCGAAAAAAATGACAGATGTTGCATTTAAATTCAAATCAATGCAACATATAATATCTACCTAAGTTATGCGTATAATTCTCACGATTTTTTACAAGTAAACAAATTCTCACATCTAATAATTGTTCTTATTTTTCGTTAAAAAAATTGCTCAATGTTGACATAGCAATAATGAGTGTACCTGTAATCCAACGAGGTGAGCGTGAAGTTTTAGATGAAGCAGCAGATGGAGGTGTTCCATTTGCTTGAGAAAGGCCGAGCAAAACATTACCCGTGGCATTAAACCTGACCTTCGGTGAGAATCTGGGAATGTCTCCTGATAGGTTGTTGTTAGAAACATCCACAACCCGAAGTTGAGCAAGAGTTGTCAAGCTCTCAGGTATCGAACCCGTCAAATTATTGCCACCCAGATACAAGTTCCACAAATAAATTAAATTGCCAAATGCAGGTGAGATCGTTCCATTCAAATTCTGATTCGTCAAATTCACAGTTCTAATCTTGCCCCCATCACACGCAATGAAACTCCAATTTTGGCAAGGATTGTTCCCTTGCCACGAATGCGCCAATAGATAGGGATACCCAAATGCTGCAGCAATATCAAGCAAAGTGGTCACTCTCTGGTCACAAGGCCCAACATGGTCTAGACAGAATCCGTTGGTGGTGTTAACACCAAAAGCCACATTCACAGAGTTGCCAAACACAGGCATAGGACCCTGCAAGAAGTTGTTGTCCAAAGAAACGTTTTTCAAGAACTTGAGACTCGTAAGAGAAGGTGGAACTACGCCCGTTAACCGGTTGTCCCCAAGAAGCAGATCTTCCAAGTCGATGCAACGGGAAAAGTCAGGAATGGGACCCTCGAATGAGTTCCTCTGAAGCCACGCCTGGGACAAGTCGGTCATGGATGAAACAACCTCAATCGAACCCGACAACCCATATTGCTGGTTGTCGAGACACAAAGTAGTAATCTTGGACCATGCAAAAGACTTGGGCAAGACCCCGCTGAGATTGTTGTAAGAGAGAAGAACCGCGTTCAACTTTGGAAACGAATAGAATATGTCTGGTAAGGGGCCCATGAGGTTTGTAGAGACGAGCTTGAGGGTGCTGAGATTCGAGGAATGAGTCAAAATGGCGGGGAAGGTCCATGGTTGGAGGTTGACGTTGTTGCTCAAGATGAGGCTCTGCAAGTTGGTTAGACCCTGGAAGCAACCGTCTGGGATGGAGGTGAAGTTGTTGTTGGCAAGGTTGACCTCTTGGAGGAAGGTGAGGTTGGCAAGAGAGGGGAGAGGACCAGAGAGATAATTGGTTTGGAGACGGAGGTATTTGAGGAAGGTGAGGGAGTTGAGGCCTGAAGGGAGTGTTCCCCTGAGAGAATTTGAACTGAGGTCGATGCCGTCGACGCGGGCGTTGGTGCAGCTCACGCCGCTCCAACCGCATATGCCTGTGTTGTTGGACCAGTCGGGGGGAGGCGGAGTGAGGGTGTTCAAAAGCATCTGCAGGTAATCAGTATCTTCGGATTTGTAGCTGACATTACTCAGGACATAGGGCCCTGCTGAAATATTTCTGCTGGTGGTAAAAGTTGCGTAGCTGACAGCACTCAGGACACGGGGTTCTGCTGAAACAGTTTTGTAGCTGACATTACTCAGGACATGGGGCTCTGCTAAAGCAGTGTTGTTGCCACTTGAGGGGAGGACATGGGGTTCTGCTGAAATAGTTTTACAACTTGAGGAGTGGACTGTTGACAAGAAGAAGAAGAAGAGGAGGAGGAAGAAAGAAAGTGTAGAAAAACTAGTTGAAGTTTTGAAATTTAGTCTGAGGTGATCCATTCAGATTTGAGAAAGCAAAATACTACTGCCTGTTTGACCTGTTGTGGTATATGTTAAGCACGTTTGATTAAAAGAACAAACAAGTTCCTTTCGCCTTCTCTGTGCAAATATGGATGATTTGAGAATCTGTGCAAATTTGGATGATTTGAGAAAGCTCAATCAAACAGACGCTTAGCTGCTGTCTGGGTTACTCTAAGGTGTGTGTGTGTGTGTGTGAGAGAGAGAGAGAGAGAGAGAGAGAGAGAGAGTGAGATAATGTTTTGTGCTAGCGAGAATGGAAAGAAGGAATGGAAGAGGATTGTTACATGAAAGCTTTTAAAATGGATGGTTCGGTCAAATAGCTGGACGCTGGTGATCCAAGATTGTGTGGCCATCGAGACAGTTAGACAAACAATCTTATCGGTCACGGTGTAAGAACAATAATAATGATTGAGAAGACTGTATACAGTACGGGTCTACTCGTTATCGTTTTTGGCATGTTATAAATTATAACAAAAGCTAAAGTGATAACATAATTGAGAAGACCGCATACGCTACACGTCAACCCATAATCGTTTTTAGCATATAAATTATAACAAAAGCCGAAGTAATAACACAATTGACAAGGAGTCCTGCTTTCATGCTCTGATGCAGCTAAGGAGCAACCTTCGCTCTCTTAATTTTGATTTTGTAAAAAAGAGAAAAAAGAAGAAAGAGAATATATAAAAATAGATATATACAGTAGAGGAAGAAAAAATTTTCCTCTTTTCCTCTTTTTTATTGAAAAGACTGCATATACTACTTGTCAATCCTTAATCATTTTTGGCATATAATTTTTTTTTGGGATAATTTTGGCATATAAATTATAACAAGTGGAAATTACGTTACTGGGCTTCTTCGGCAAATTATTTCACGTCATTGGTCATACCGACAGCTCCACTCTTACATTAACTTTTCTTTTTTTTCTTCTTTTTGATATTAAAACTCGTACGTTACTGTTGCTATAGCTCAAGAAAACATTCAATAAAATTCAACTGCAAATTAACCGCTGATCTGCATTTAATTTTAATTTATAATATATTTTATTTATGATAAGATAAGATTTGATGGTATAAAATTTGTTAAAATTTTAATTTTTATCATTCTAAATTTTAATTTTAAAAAATAATTTAAAGCATACGTTTAATATTTATAAATATTAAAAATTTTATTTTATCTTTATAAATATTTTAATAATTCTTTTAATTTTTATAAGTATTATTACTTAATAATTTCTAACTAATAATAGGGACTAAAAATATAATATTGAAAGAAAAAAAAGGGTAAAAACCCCAAATTTTTTTCAGAGGCACTAAAATCTAAATAACTTATATTTACAGGGATTAAAAATATATTTAAATATTTTTTCCCTCTTTTTATATTAAAACTCTTACATTACTATTGCTATATTTCAAGAAAAAATTCAATAAAATTCAACTGCAAATTAACCGCTGATCTGCATTTAATTTTAATCCATTGATTAAGAAAGGAAATAATAGCCTATTTGGTATTTATGATAAGATAAGATTTGATGGTATAAAATTTGTTAAAATTTTAATGCTGTATAATATTTTGTACGGCATTATATAAGATACTATAAAATATAATATAATATTAAATTATTATCACCCTTTTAAAATATTTTTTATTATAAGAAAGTATTTAACAAAAAATAAAATTATAACTATATTATTACTTAAATATTTATTTTTTATTTATAATTATGATAAATATTTATTAGTTTTATTATATAAAATTGTAATTTATATGAAATGTTATTTATTGTTCATTTCATTATTTTTCAATGATTATTTTTTATTTTCATAAAGTATAAAAAACTAAAAAATATATATTCTAGATATTTATTATATATTACATATTATTTATTTTAAAATATTTGTTATTAATTTTTTAATTAAAAATAATTATTTTTAATTTTTATACTTTTTCATTTTTATTTATTTAATAACCATTGTTTATTTTAGTTACATATAAAAAAATAAATTGTGAACAAAAATCTTATAAATTAGGAGCTAATTATGTCTAATCCAGTCCCTCTAGACCTTATTAAATTATCTATTATTTTAATATATAAGGAGGTTATAATGAATAAGTTTACATAATATGTTATCTATATCAAACAACAAATAAAGATATAATATATACTATTAACTTATTCTATAATGCCTAATATAATATGCTAAACATACCCTCCATTTATCTATATAGGGAGCATATCATATGAGAAAAGTTGTTTATTATAAAAGTGCGAGGAGTAAATTTGGACCGTATAACTATATATAGATGGTCAAGATTTAAAATTAATTAATAGTCACATGATCACTTAAAAAGGACATATGATTTTGTATTTTAGTCTTGATCATTCACATAAGATTCAATGGTTAAAATTTACTTTTCTCACTCTTATAATTAACCACTCCTCTCATGTGATATACTTTCTCTCTCTCTCTCTCTCTCTCTATATATATATAAAAGAGTAATTATGGTGGTTCACATAACTATTTCCCAAAGTTCCAATTAGCAATGAGTATTAATTTCCAAAGTGGTCGCTAGATACCATTGCCACAGATTTTACATTAATATTTCATCTGATTCATAATATTTGTCACTTTAGCCATTTGCAAGATATTAAAGAACCCAAAATATTGTAATAATATTTACTAAGGCACCCTTATTTAATAACTAATATATTATATTAATAATTTATTATTTATTGTACTTAGAATTATGTGGAGAGTATAATTGAAAACTTTGTAATAAATTCTTTATAGAAATATGAGAATGACAGATAAATTGAACCAAAAAAATTATTTAAAGTGACAGATATTATGAACAGAATGGAGTATTATTTTATTGAATAAATATCCTTTTTAATCTTAATATTTTGGAGGTAACACCAATTTGATTCCTAAAAAATTTTAGACATCGATTTGGTTGTAACACTTTTTATTTTGGCATTAATTCTTTTGTCAAATTATCAATAACTTTCATTACCATATATTCATCTTAGTTGGCATATTAATTTTGAATTATATTGCTTATTTTTCTTCCTTAACTAATGAAATGAGATAATTTTCACCTCTTTAACTTGAAAATATAGTTGATTGAGTGTGGCAAAACTGTCAAGTTGATGAGATATAATTGTCTCCTCTTATCACTCAAAGAAGACAAATAAGTAACATAGCTCAAAACTAACATATCAATTAGGATAAATAGTAACAAGTTACTGATGATTTAATAGAAGGATGATATTGATATCAAAGTTACTTATTCAAATTCAAGATATGAGGAGTAGAAAAGATATATACTTTATTTTATAACATGACATTCCGAAGTCATGGTACAAGATCTATGAGTTGAGTATTTTCTTGTTCTTTATTTTTAATAAAAGTTAACGTGTTTAATATATAAGACTAAAATTATTATTTTGTACACATTAAAATTTGTTGAACAAATAGTTTGATTTTCGTTTATATTATTTTCTGCCTCTATCGATGTATTTTTATTTTTTTTCCATATAATTTCTTTAACAAGAACAAGTAAAGTATTGTTTGTTTTTAAAATTATATCAAGACAGATTTAAAAAAAAAATTAATTTTTTAATTTTTTTTAATTCTTATAAGTTGATAATGATATTCCAATATAGATTTAAACTTGATCCACATAACTGATTTTTCAAAGTTCCAATTAGCAATAAGTAATAATTTGTTTATCTTGTTAATTTCCCAAGTCATGGCTAGATATCACGACTTATATAGTTGTTAACATCAATTACTTCTATTAGGTCATCTCCACAACTGAAAGAATACACTGAAATATTAACTAAATAAGAGGCACAACAGAGAGTCAATTGGTAAATTCTATTTATTCTTTTATTATTCAATTTTAGATTTTTAGAAATTCCTTAATTATAATTATTTAATGGTTTTTTATTCTAACAACCATTTCTTTCATTCATTATAGGCCTTAAGCACAGAATTTGTGAAGAAAATCTTCAAGTTTGGAACAAAAGGTTGCTGGAACTTGAGAGTCCAAGTTGGCCATAACTTCATCAACTACAATTGCAAACTTTTGAATCCAAAAAAGTATCTCGCAAAGACATAAAATGATAGATATTAAAAAAAAGATAGATTTATCATTTTATATTTTTCTATTCTTATATGTTTTTAATGAATTAAAAAATAATGCAAATAACATTTTAGCTTAAGTGTAGAATCTGGTTTAGCATCTGCACAGGCCCCACCATGTGCATTGTGGAGGAGTCGCTCCTAGATGGGCCTATTTTGCACGCTTTAACAAGTCTTTGTTGACCCGTAGCAAAGGGGGTCGTCCATTTGAGCCTAAAGTGAAAGAGGGGTCTTCCCTATTGCTATTCTATTTGCAAAAAGGAGATATGGGGAAACGGGCATATCGACTTGCCTTCTACTTCAAACCTACCGCAGGAGTGAAGTTTAGAAAGATTTAAATATATTTGTAATCTATGTAAATATGGGTTATTTTAGTTTCAATTTTTCTAAATTTTTTACTTTAGTTTTGATACTTCTTTTTTTCTATTATTAAATTTTTAGCCCTTGCTGTTCATGTCCAATATTAGATAGTGATATTTATAAGAACGAAAAGAAGATTCAAAAAATATTTATAAGGATAAAAATAAAATTTCTAATAATTGTAAAATTTAAATGTATATTCTAAATACTTATAGGGACTAAAATTTAAAATGATGAGGAACAAAAATAAACAAAAAAAAGGGACCAAAATTAAAGTAAAAATTTTTTAAGAAGTAAAATCAAAACGATCTCTATTTGTAGGGACTAAAATTATATTTAAATCTTCTATTAACAAGTTAGAAAAACGGAAGTTGTTATGGCCCTCCCAAATGTTTTGGGAATAGTCGGTCTTCACAATTTGAATTTTGTAAAAGTTTGAAATTAAAAGGATAATGGCAATTACTAAACAATTTTTGGGAGATTTTTAATTATACAATGATCAATAATCTTTCTAGTGTTTTCTCTCTCTTAAATATGAAGATAGATAAAATTTTGAACCTTATACTCGAATATATAATGGAGATAAATATTCAATTTTTTGGGAATTTATTATTATGAAATGGGGATTTTTATAACCAAGTATTCATATACACTTTGAGATACTACTAAAATCTCCACTCTTAAACTGCAAAACCTCCAAACTTTATACATGAATCACCATCGAAATAATAATATGATAGAAAAGTTATTAGAGAGAGAATAATCTGTCATTAAGGAGAGAATATATTTTTTCCATTATATAACTACAAATCCTTTGAAAATTTTTTATAAATTCCCATTATTTGAACTTCATGCAAAATAAGACAGGATACTTTTAAACCTTGTTGGGAGTATTTGGTCCTCCAAAATTTTTGAGAGGACTGTAGACAAACCCTAGAAAACGGGAAATAGCATTTTTTCCAAGAAGTATACTCAGCTAATCTCGTTGATCAGTTTTGTTAGACTTGTTATTCTAACTCTAAAATCGTTACACTTTTAATTGGACCCATAATGAACTCACGCGGTTCAGGAAGTAAAGTATGCAGAATAGTGATGTCCTTTTTTAAATGACGTGTACTGTACATAATAGTTTATGTATTTCACGTTGTTTATAGATGTACACAAAATATTATTTGCATGTAAAATGTTATTATTTTGCCTTTCTTATTTTAGAATGCTGTCTGTTTCCAATAAATACGACAAAGAAACGCTTTTGCTCACATTTAGGAACACACTGGTATTAAAGGTGCTATTTCTGGAAATCACTTGAACATGTACTATCTCATAAATCGTTCTTTGGCGTATGAGAGATTTGTAATCTCATAGTCCAAACCAAGAATCGGTATGTCATCATATCTTTTCTTTTTTCTTTTCTTTTTTTTGATGGAACTGTATGTCCAATGGTGGAGTTTTAAAAAATTATTAGGGGGCCAAATAATTTAAAATGTAAATTAGATGATAATAATTAAATTAAAATTAATAAGGAATTATATATATAAATTTTAAAGCAAATAAATAAAATTAATTGTTAATTTTACAAAGAAAGACTAAAAAATTAATACCTCATAGTATTGGATGTATTAATTTAAAAATAATTTTAAAATAATGTGTTTTATTTAACTTGAGTGAAAATAATTAGTTTTGTATGATAACTTATTAAAAAGGGTATGAAATAATTTGGTTATATTTTATTATATTTGATACTTTGATTATTTTGGTAAAAATATTATGATTAAAAAATAATCAACTTTTACTTATAATTAAAAATTTTCAAAAATCCCTTTCACATATACACTAAAAATTATAATTTTTTGTTTATAATTCATTCAAATTTTTTATCCAAACATGTAAAATTATTTAAAAACACAACTTTTATTTAAAAAAAGTTATTTTCTTGCATATCTAAAGATATATCTAACAATATCAAATATTTTGTAAGTATCCGTATAAGTTAAAGCAAAATTTAAAATTAATAAATTTATTATTTGATTATTAAATATACTATTCAACTTTTATAATTAATTATTTATTACTACAAAAATATTTTCACTCTAGAATGTTACTCAACTATAATGTAATCTATAAATAAATTAATAAACTTTTAAATTAGAGAAGCTCATTTTTACATAATAATGTTATTTATGTAAATTAATATAAATTTATTTATTAAACAAAATTTTTCTCTCTCTTTCTCTTTCTTTCTCTCTCTCTATATATATTAATTTAAAAAAAATTGTGGGGGCCATTGCCCCCAAGAGGATCCGCCAGTGTGTATGTCACCATATCGATGATGATATTAGCGACGTTGTCATCACATTTGAGCTCACTCTGCTATGTTTTACTTGCGGAATGGGTGGTAGAGGTTTCATATGCTTTTCAAGATAAGCAAGAGTTACGGCAATTCACATACTGATCATATGACCAGGTCAAAGTAATGTCAGAATACAGCTAGAAGTGTGAAAGTATAATAAAAGGGAAATAGTAGGTCTCTGACAGGTCTCTTAGGAATCCTTTCGTATACTATTCCAAAGTCAAGAAGACAAAGGAAAGGGACATGACATGGATGCTTATTAAGAAATAGAAAGCACCAGCAACTTGGGTAGAAGATTACTGATCCAATTTTTTATATAAGAGCGTGTTGACTACGAAAGACAGTTATATTTTTATTTAAATTCATTATTTTTATTTTAATTAGAAAATTTATATTTTCTTTAATATTGTCAGTTTTTATTTTTATTTTTTTTGCAATTAGCTTATTTAACACAATTTTTAGAATTTAAATGTTAAATTAATTTTTCCAAATTAATATATAATAGTATATATCCAATATTTTATTTGAAATTAATATTTTTAATATTAAAAAACTTCTTTTAAGGTTTTACCATTTCGATCTTTGTGATCTATTCTTTTTTTAATTTATCTTTCATTTATTCCTTTTTTATCATAAAATACACTAGGTTTATGTTTTTATAAAAAATAAAGAAAATATGTTATTGTGGTTGTGATTAAAATAAAAAATTCTCATTTTTATGTAAAAAAAAATAAATTTAGCTTGTTTTATGAAAAAAAGAACTAAGTAAAGGATTAATTTTTTAACAACAATTAAAAAAGAATATATCATATAAAGGTAAAAGCAATAGAACATTATAAGAAGTTTTTTAAAATATTAAAAATATTATTTTAATAAAATACTCAATATGTGCTTCATGTATTATAATATATTAATTTTTCTTATTGTTATTCACTTTTACACATTGCTTCTTTTAGAATACTCACTGCTTTATATATTATTTAGATAATTGTTATATTCCAAAAAAATTAAAGAAGACAATTTAATAGTTAAATGTAAACAATTGTGTTAAATATGCTAATTTCACATAAAAATAGAAAATAAATTAGTATTAAATTTAATATTAGATTATCATTTCAATTAATAAATAAGTTTTTAAATTCCGTAAACAACGTTGGTCTTTCACTCACTCTTTTTCTCATAATATACACTAAATTTATATATTTGCATAAAAATGAAGTTTTTATTCGGTTAAAAATCACAAATTTTTATTTTTCATTTTCTTATAAAAATATAAATTTAGTGTGTACAATAAAAGGAGAATAAATGAAGCATAATTTTTTTATGTTTCATTAAGAAGAATAGATCACAAAGGAAACAAATAATAGAATTTTAAGAAAAGTTTTTTAATATTAGAAATATTAATTTTAAATAAAATAATGGATATATGCATTGTACTTTATAAAATACTAATTCATTTTTTCTGTTTATTCACTTTTATTCACAGTTTTTTAATATTCATTAAGATAATTATATTAATAAAAATTTTAAAACAATCAATATTTATATCCAAATAATTGTGTAAGATAACTGCATATAATAATAAAAATTGATAATATTAAAAAATTAATTTAAATCAACATAAAAATTATAGTAAATATTTAATATTTGATTATGATTTTAATTAACAAACAAAAGTTGGGCATTTTAAAGAAACTAGTGAAATGATAGTTGAATAGGAGCCATGAAAGAAATATACGATAAAGACAATAATTAAATTATAATAGGAAGATGAGTAGTTAGTAAATGGATTCAAATTTGGAAAAAAAAATATGAATTCAGAATCATCCTGAAAAGAAATCATTAAAGTGAGAAAACAATAAATGAAAAAGACAAATGAATAGGGATGGACACTGGGTTGGGTCAATATCCACCCACTCATGGATTTTAACCCAATCCAATTCATAAAATACGGATTGGGTTGGGGATAGATTGGTTCGGTTGAAAAATTTATAATTCATGAGATATAAGTTAGGTTGTGAGTTTAAAAATGTTTGACCCACACTATCTAACTGAACCCCACCTATAAGAAGTTGATTGAACATATGATGGGTTATTCTGATAAAAATTTAGTAAATTATTTGGATAATACTAAATATCTTAAAAAGATTAGAATGATATTAATAATTGTGTCAATTTATATACTATATATAATTATGCTAATTTTAATGGGCTCATATAGTTTATTATATTTTTAATTAGGACTTACATAATTTTTTGAAAACTACTAGGGCTATATGCTGTTTTGAAAGCTTCTAGAATTTATGAATTTTTTTAAAAAACTTATTCCTATTGAAATTATTATATTTATTAAAAGATTTGATATTTATATTATATTTTATGTTATATATGTTTAGATTTATTATATTTGATTATATATTTTGATATATTTTAATAAGTTATTTTTTAAATATATATATTAGATCCATGGACTTGAGCCAACCCAACCTAAGTTAGGTAAGATTAAAATAAAAATTTGCTTAATCCAACCCACCATTTGAATGAGTGAATTGAGTCAAAAAAATCCTCCAAATTCACCTGACCCAACCCAACCAATGTCCACCCCTACAAATGAGAATTGACAAAAGGAAGCATTAATAATAGTGCTAAATGAGGGAAAAAAATAGAATATGAAAAAATATCTCATTAATTTGATTGATAAATAAAACTAGTGAAAATAGGAATTATAAACAAAATATTATATAGAAAAACTAAATTACAAAAATTTAAGAATAAAAATTATAATAAAATCTAAATCTTATTAATTACAGTGGGTGGCTGAAATTTTAAAGGAAAAAATGAATTCATTATATTATGCCTAGTAGTATTTTCTTGCTAGTCTACAATCTTTTTCAGTTTCTATGGCCCAAAAATTAAAGGAGTTTCAATCGGTTGGAGAATGAACCATAAACAACATCATTATAATATCTACAAACCTAAAAACCGAAGCCTCAACGGTCAAAGTAGTAACGCTTTTGTTTGTTCTCACCTTAGAAACCCAAAAAGCCTCTCAACATAACACAAGTATGACACTCCCTACTCCACTTCAAATTCACAAAGCAACAAAGCCAACAACACATGAAAAATCACTGTCAATGTTTTCTAGCATACTTTCTTGTTTTTACACACATTTGTGAGAACGATGGTTTCACATGGCTTAAGCATGCATTACTCAATACCCATTTGAGTATTTCCCATATATTGGATCATTACAAGGTTAAATATCTTGCCTTTGAGAGAGCACCATCGCAGAGAAAAGAAAAACAAATAGAAGACCTAGAACCTAAGTTTAAGTTGCGGTCAATGATCCTTAAACCGCGGTAAGCTTTGACAAATTAAAGAACTACATTTTTTGTGATAAAAAAGAGAGCTTGATGTTCAATTTCAACCTTTTGAGCTTTGAACCTTTTTTTTTAACGTAGTTACTAGGTCTGCCTGAATTTTGATGATCTTGTAATTGTGTTGTCAGGGTTTGATTAGAAACCATTGATTTTGATTCATTTTTCTAAAGTCTCCTTGATTTTTGTATACCCTTCATGTGCTGAAATTTATAAAAATGGATTTTGGGTATTGGCTTTTATGTATGAGAAAAAGAAAGCAATCTTCTTTCAGTCTCTTTGCTTGTATGGAATTTTTGTTAACCTCCTTTGTCGACTTTTGCAAGCATGGCTTCTTGTCCTAAATCTCCATCATAGTTTAGAACTGTTAATGTATTTATTTCCCGTTGATAGCGCTTCTTGTTGAAGAAAGGAATTGATATTACTTTGGTTGGATGGATAAATTACTTAATGACTGAAAGCCTATTTCTACATATTGACTGGAATCATGATTCTATGCTTGATGATTTTTTTGGTTTCGTTGTCAAAATTGTCATTTTCTAATTTACACAGATATTGAAATCTTCTTTTAATATTTGTTATATGGGTTCCTGTGTATTTTGTGATTTTCTATTTTCAGGATTACGGGGAAAAAATAGTGAAAACAGTAAAATCTTGTTTCTATTTTGATTTCCATACATATTTTTTTGGTTGAAATCACCCTGTGTAAAATGAAAGACCTCTTTCACAATGTACTGATGGGAAAGTGTATATGTTAACATTTTATTTCTTCTGTTCCAGTTACAAATTGTTTCTTAATCCGATTCCAAGCACAGCAGATGCGGTTTGCACAACAACAGCGGAAGCTTTAGCAATGGGAAGAATTGTTCTGTGTGCCAACCATTCCTCAAATGACTTTTTCAAGCAGTTCCTGAATTGTTGGACATTTGATGATGGTAAAGAATTTGTTAAATTCACGCTTAGAGTGTGTTTGATAGAGGAATAAAAATGGGAGAAATTTTTTTATGAACGAGCTTGTATGTAAATTTATATATAGAGCTTGTTCATAAAAACTTTTCCCTCTTTTATAATCCCGAACCAAACACATTTTTAAGATGCTCTGCGCTAGCTGAAGAACCTGCTTAGCTTAATGTTGGGAAAAATATCATTTTTTCCCTTGAGAACTTTCCTAAAAATAGAGAAATAAAATATAATAGAAACATAATCACACTACAAGAATTAACGTGGAAAAATCCAAAATTGGAGAAAAAGCACAACCGTTGTCTGAGGACAACTGCAGACTAACATTATGTTAAAATTTTTACAACACATAGACTTTTTTCTTAAACACCCTGCAAACCCAGTACAACCACCTTCTCTAAAGTAAATATCTGATTTATATCTCACAACACTCTAAAATAAGAGTACAAAAAAGAAGAAAATCAGATACAAGCTTAAAATATTTTTGAATGGTGCAAATTAAAACAAAGGACTTGATTCCATATATATAGCCATGATCTCCGTCCTCCTTTGCAATCCTAGGTGATGTGAGATTTATTACAAGATGTTTTATTTCAATCAACTCTAACACTTAATGATGCTCAGAGACATGACCGTTATCGGGAGTCTGCTACCGAACGGTTTCTTAAGGCTGCTGAACTGGACAAGCCATTTGAGAGAAAATTGTCAAGAAGTACTTCAAACTGTATGTCTACCTCATTAATATAAGTTTGCAGCAGAGGGTAGAGGATCCATCAGCATTTGTTCATCATGTAGCTTCTGGGATCGAAATAGCGCGAAGAATATTTGGTGCTATTCCAGATAGCTTGCAACCAGATGAAGAGCTACGCAAGGAGCTTGGGCTGACTACTGCTCCAAGGAAACAAGGCCAAGAAAATTGATACTGGGATGCTGTTATATTAACATTTGTAGAAATTATTGTTTCTTGTTACTTAGGAAAAGGTTTGGTGCCTGGAATACATATGTGAAGGTGGCATCCCTGTGTAGCATGAAGCATGTTTAAAATTAGCCGGATTTAGGCAAAGCTTCTATGGCTATAAATGCTGAAAAATATTAATTTGTTTTGACTATTTCACATGTGGATGACTGCTGAGTTTCTTATTCTTTGTTCCGTGTTCAACCCCATCACATGCAAAAGAAGTAAGAACTTCAATGAGCTGACAAGTGACAAGTGAAAAACTGTCGTTGCTGGATGCCAGGAATCTAGAGCTGATAAAGTGAGCCATGGTTTATTGGTCAACATAGCTCACTTTTTCTCCTTATCGATGGGGAGGATTTGCTCACTGTGAGAATTATGTTTGTTAATCTTTTAATATTTATTGATTCTTATTCAAGTTTTGACTATGTCTTAATGACAAATGTGAATTAAATTTGGTGTTATTAAGAGTTTTATGATGTTGTACTTTGCATTTTTTTCTTTAAATATTTGTTGAGCCAACTTATATAATTCATCATATCACCTAAAGGCTAACATGAGATGGATTGGTAATTTGCCAACCTATATCAGAAGTGAGCTAATTTTGGGTCACTTTTTGGTGAACCAACTCACTGGGGTGGATCACACTGATAGATCTACTGGAATCTATGCCTTGTGCGCAAGAGCCGGGTCTTTTACAAATGTAAGGGATAATTGGAATTAAGTGTATTGTGTGTGCATTTGTAACCATGTTTGTTACTTGCTCCTGCAAATTAACTCAAAGAAGACAAATATTTACTTTGCAAGAATGCCAAATTGAGTATACATGTTTGGTAATTCTTGAATGGATGTATCATTCTTACTATCTTGTTTTATCTAATTTTGATTTTGTCAATTTGAGTCCCCTATTTGTTTAAAATTGAGTCCCCTAATTATTAACTTCTTGTTCATTTTATTCCCTTAATTAAGTTTCTATTCATTTTGGTCCTCTAACTCTTTCCTATTAGACGACTAAAATGATGAGAAAATTAGTTAATAGTAAAGAGTTTTGAGAGTAAAATCAATAGAAAATTAGTTAGGGTATCAAAACAAATAGAGAATTAACTAGGGGATCAAAATAAAAAACAAAAATAACTTAAGGGACTAAAAAGTGCATTTTGCCTATAAAACATAAGTCTTATACATTTGTATATGTTGGATCAAACAATTATCATTAGGTCAAAAACTATAGCTATTGATAAAGGTACAATTATATTTCCTTAAAGTTCCTAAAAATTGTATCAAGCACAAGGGGCTATATTCATTATAGGTGCTAGGAGCCAAAATATTAAACTTATCAAATACTAAAGGCGATACTAATTAAATAAAGCCAACAATCTTCCACCCAATACTAGTTGGGGAATTAAATACCATGACCTTGCTTAAATATCACATGTTAGATCAAACACTTGCTACTAGGTCAAAAACTATGGCTATAATGGGATTATAGTTTTGATGATGAATATTGTTAAAATAATTGCTGGTTTTTTTCTCTATCAAAATATGGTGGGATCATAATTTCCTAATTTAACTCATGAATTTTCTCTTTTCTTGATATCTAAAGTTTTTATGAAACAAGTTTAATTCTAAAAAATATTCTAAACTTGATTTCAGTCAGAAAAACCAAGATTAAAGAAAGAAATTAATAGTTAATAGTCATATGGTTGAAATCTTGGATGCATGAACACATAAGAGAAAAAAAAAAAAACAAATACAAGACAAAACAATGACTACAATGCAAGAAACAACAAAAACACGAAATTTTCCATGTAAGCAAATTATTGGGTCTAAATGGAAGACTAAAACATTGCCAATGACTAATAAACATTCAATGACTCACACTCTATAAAAAGGCATGAAGAATGGAGGAGAGACAACAGCCTCCATCAAGAAAATTGAGAGACTACTTTGTTTATCACAAGCTTTGCACTTTTACTTGCATATATACTCTTGAGAGAGTTTGAAATTTGTTATAACTTAGTTATAAGAGCAATCATATCTTTAGAGGTTACCTTATTTTCATCTAAAGATAGGTGGAGATTTTGTGATATCCTCGTGAGAAAGAAATCTTGAGTATATTCTAGATAGAGGATGATGTGGTGATGTCCTTTTGAGAATCAAACCATATATATTCTACTTGGGAGTTGGGTAGAGGAAGGTTTATTGAATTTGTAAGCAAGAATTTGATAATGTCAAAATATCCCAAGAAACTGGGGAGTAGATATAGGTTATAATTTATAACCAAACCATGATAAATCTCTATGCATGTCTTTACTCTTTTATCTTTTTATTTTTTGGATCATTTGAGTTTAAGTTGTTCTCAAATTTTTAATTCTAAATTTTATTATTTCATTATTCTAGTTTTTATTATTGAACTCCAAAGAACCAATTCATCCTCTTCTTAATTCCTTCTTTATCAATCGTTCAAAAGCTATTAGATTGAGAGTTGAACATTTTACATGAATTAAAGGGAAATTGTGATAACTATTTTAAAATTATACACACCAAAGAAAATGTTATTTTAATTTTTTTCCTATAAATTCCATCAAAAATCAAAGAGTAAAATGGTATCCATAAATTAAGCATATACATCAATATTGTTAAAGCTAGACTAAATAATATAAAGTTCAAGTTTAAATTAGAGTAAAGCCCCAAAGTAGTCCTTTTCAATTTTCACATCGGGCAAATTAGTTCTTGAGAAAAATAATATGATAAATTGGTCCTTTACCTTTTAAAATATCAGACAAATTAGTCCCTAAAATAATAAGCTAACAAATTAGTTTCTAACCTTTTAAAAATCAAACAATTTAGTCCCTTATAGTGTTTAATGAAAAGACTTGATAGAAAGATTAAATTGTCTAATTTTTAAAAGGTTAGAGACTAATTTGTTAGTTTATTTTTGTCAGAGACTAATTTGTTTGATGTTTTAAAAAGTTAGAGACTAATTTATCAGTTTATTTTTATTAGGAACTAATTGGTCTAATGTGAAAATTGATAGGGATCACTTTGAGGGTTTGTTTCTTTAAATTAAGATATATCAAGTGAGAATGATGTTATTAGATGAGAAGTGACAATGAGATTATTAGCCTTTAAATCAAGTGAGTGGGTGTGATTACACTTCAAAATTTAAATTTCATGTGCCTCTTCCACTTCCTCCCCCTTTCACACTTCACTTCTACCTAAAGCCTTAACCTCCCCTATCCCCTAATAAGTGCTACAAATCCTCTTTTCTCCCTTCCTTTTGTATCGTCGAAGCTCCTAGCTCTTCCCTTCTGAACATACCCCTTAGGTACGTTGATTTGTATTTATGAAATCTGTTTGTAATATGTTGGGCTTAAACTCTTGAAATTTGGGCTTAAATTTGATTATGTAATGTGTTAAATTTTGACACTCGAGACTTTGAATTTGGATTTTGATGTTTAGTCTGTATTCAATTTTAGTAATTTAATATGTAATATATTGAAATGTAGAGTTAAGTTTGATTATGTTTAGGATATAATAGTGTTTGAAAGTTCTGATTTGACAATTTTATTGAAAAAAATGGCTTGTTTAAGCTGACAAGGTAACCTTGTTGGACCAATATTATGTTGGATTATTAATATTTGCTATAGGTTATCTGACCTAATTAACTCATGACTCTAAATTAGTTGGGCCTAGATGGGATTGACTGCCTTGTTTAAGCTTGCAAGCTAGCCTTAGATAAGCTTAGCCAACATTTTGTAATGTATTGAATTTGAAGTTTAGAAATGTGTTGGTCATATTTGGGGGTGTAATAGTGTTTAGAAATTCGAATTTTAAAAAATTGAAAGAAATTGGTTCATTTAAGTCTACTGGCTAACCTTAAATAAATTAAGCTGATATTATGCTAGCTTGTTAACACTTACGATATGTTAGCTTAACTCATATTTTTTTTTAGGTCGGGGGAGGGGGAATATTTATGGGCACGGGGCTCTGCCCCTGCGAGTCAAACTCGCGCCCTGCCATGCACCTGCTTCTTTAGGGGCGGAAGATATACCACTGCAACTACGCCCTCGGGTGCAGCTTAACTCATATTTAACTCGCAAGCCTAAATGGGCTAGGCTTAGATGGATCAGGCTTGCTTGTTTATGCCCATGAGTTAGCCTATGCTAGCTCTTGCATTTAACTAGCAATCATAAATGCGTTGGGCCTATATAGGCTGAGTTGCCCTGTAGCACTCTCATGGGTCAATTAGGCCCATTATAGGTTAGCTTGTATTGGGGTAGGTCAAAATGAATCGAGTTAAATGAGGCTTAAATTACTTTTATTTCAAGTCTAGTGGTTCAGCCTGTCTATTTTGTCAAATTATTCAGGTGGCACATGTTAGGCTTGACCCATTTTAATACCCCTATGTACAAGCAACTCTAGCCTATCGCGATATTTTTATAAAAATAAAGTTAAGATTCGTTTTTATAAATTTTATTTATTCAACTACTATTTTGCAAGAGCAAACAACAACATAAACACAATTTACATATCATTATTATAAATCTACATAGATGTTTTTATTGATCTATGTATGCAAAAGTTCTGCAACCAAATATTATGCAAAGATTCCGTAGAATTCCTCAAAAATTTCAAGTTGAAAAGAAGAAAGCTTTGCCTAGAGATGATAATAAGGGATCTTATATAGGAAATGATATATGAAATAAGTATACAATAAATACCATATTAAATTGCAATTTGAAGATTAACACTCCATCTGTTTCAATTTATTTGTCAATTTGTATTACTTAGTATATTCTTAAATAAATGTACCTGGATATAAATTGTATCTAGATACATTAACTTAAAAATATACTAAGTTATCCAAATTGACAGATAAATTGAAGTGGAGGATGTAATTGATTAATGGATTCAAATTTAAATTAAAAATGTTACCAAAAAAATTAAAAGAATAGAAATTTTAAATTTAGAATCATCCTAAAAAGAAATCATTAGAGTGATAAAACAATAAATGAGAAAGATAAATGTCAATTGGAAAAAAGGAAGCAAATCATGGCATTAAATGAGAAAAAAAAAATTAAATATGGAAAAATATCTTAATAATTTGATTGAATAACAGTGGCTAAAATAAGAATTACAAGTAAAATAATAATATACAGAGAAAGAAAATTACAACAATTTCAAAAATAAAAATTATAATGAATTCTTATTAATTATAGACAGTGGCTTAACTTTTAAAGGACAAATGAATTCATTATATAATGCCTAACTAGTAGTGTTTTCTTGCAAGCCCAGAATCTTTTTCAGTTTCTATGAACCAGGAACTGAGTTTCAATTGGTTGTAGAGTGAACCATAGACGATATCATTGTAATATCTACCAGCATAAAAAAAATAAGCCTCTCAACTTTCAACATAGTATTGGTTGTTTTCTTTGGTTTGTTCTTGCCACCTCAAAAACACAAAAAGCTTCTCAACACAACACCAGAATCCACTCCCCACTCCACTTAACCCATGAAAAACCACTCTGAATGTTTTCTTGTATTGTTTCTTGCTTTAACATGTTATGTGTTTTCTCTTGTTCAAATATGTTTTTACCTTGTTTAAGCAAGCGTTACTCTACACCCATTTGAGTTTTCCCCACATGTTTGGATCTTTACAAAGTTAAATATGCTGTCTTTTTTTTTTTTTCTTGGTTTTAGGTATCCTTCCACCAAAAGCAACCTTGCTCGAGTACTTTGAGGCACTTAAATATAAGTGTTCTACCTAAAATTTTAATTGTTGTTTGCTATGTTATAGTAGACTAGATTTTTAACTACTAGACTAAACCTCAGTTGATAAATATGTTGTCTTTGAGAAAACAACATTGCAGAGGAAAGAAAAACAAATAGAAGACCTACAACCTAAGTTTAAGTTGCGGAATACGAACCTCAAACCATGGTAAGCTTTTATAAAGAAGCTAAGTCTGAGCTACAAAATTGTTTTAACTCAATTACTATGTCTGCTTGAATTTTGATTTTTTTTTTTTAATTCGGTTGTAAGGTTTGAAAAAATTGATTTTGATTCCTTTTTCTGTTGCTTCCTTGGTTATTTTCCATTTTCATTTGCTAAATCTTTGTGAAATAGATTGTGTATTAGGTTTTGTGTGTTGAATCTTTGTGAAATGGATTTCGTGCATTGGGTATTAGGTATTAGGTTTTATATACTGAAAATTCCATACAAGCAAAAGGAAAGAAAGGAGACTAATTTGTGTTTTGATACATAACAATGAACCAACTTTAAGCATCAAATGCTAAGCAAGGAAGAGTATGTTGAATTTGCGGCATGCTGCTTAGCATGCTCCCTGAACAAAGCACTTATGGGTTGTTCTATTACTATTGTAGGTTGATGTCATTTGAGGGCAAGGAGAATCAAAGTCAAGGCTAAAGTTGGCAACTTAAAAATTGGTGGCATGTGATGGTGGTGTTGGTGTATCAAGTGAGGAAAATGGATGACATCATTCACTGCTTCTACCATAGGGAAGTTTGTAGCTGGGTCCTCTGCTCATTTTCATGGAGGCTTGGTGGGTACTCTTGACTAACAAGCCTTTCGGGCCAAATGAGAACGTAGTTCCAAGGCATGAAGATTGTGGACCTACCTTCCCAAAGCGTGTCATGGTGTTCTTCACTCCTTACTACCTACTTGTATTTATTTTTACTAATTGTTTTACAGAGAGATTTTAATGCCAAAACACAATCTTCCAAATTGCTAAACAACCAAATATATATAGGGAGATGATTAAGTGAGAGGAGTGGTTAATTGCAAGAATGAGAGGAATAAATTTTGACTATTAAATTTTATATGAATAATCAAGATTAAAATATAAAGTTATGTAATCTTTTTAACTGATCATATGACCTTTAAGTAGCTTTTAATCTTGGCTATTCATATATAGTTATACGGCATAGATTTACTTCTCTCACTTTTATAATAAACCACTTTTCTTATTTGATACATCCCCTACAAAATCATATTTTGTAAATGATTAATTTAGCTTGTGACATGTATTGTTGATATATATATAAACCGTGTATAGATGGTCAAGATTAAAAGCTACTTAAAGATCATATAATTATTTAAAAAAGTCACATGACTTTATATTTTAATCTTGATCATTCATATAAGATCCAATAGTTAAAATTTATCTCTTTCACTTATATAATTAACCACTCCTCTCATTTGATCCTCTCCGTGATTTTGTATATATCGGTGTGAACTAAAGGAGAAGCATACATGGAGAAAAATTTACAAAGCCATATACCTCCTTTTTCAATTTGCAAAGAAGAACTCATTCATTGTTCTTATATTTTGACTCATACTAACCATGTTATATTTTATATATTTCTAGCATCTTTCACATTTGTAGCATGCTTTAAGGGAGACTCGGATCTCGTCAGCGCCTCCTAGGTGTGGCTCCTTTTGCGTATTCACATACACAGCGGCCATAGGGAGCCCCAAATGCAATTAAATACGGAAATTCCAGAAGTCGAAACTGGCTAAAGCTGGTGGTCGCTCCACCACACCCAACAAATAGCATTGAGGTGTCCAACAATTGCCTTGAACCGATGTATGAACATGAATACATTTATTTACGTTGATAATAATTTTCAAGGATGCTTGCCTACCATATTCGTCTCTTTAACAGGGAAGCCACTTCAATCCCTACAAAAGGGTATGATTGAACTTGTCTTAACTGACGAAATTCCATGGATGTCTATAATTGATGCAGATTAAATTGATATACCAAATCTTAACTTCCATATTAAAACCAAATGAAAGATGATTGGTTCTTGCAACGATCACCATTAATTATCTCAGCAACGGTATTGTATGTAAGGGTAGGATAATAATTGCACATGTTGATGGCCGGATGAAGGTGAAATCTTTTGTTGGAGCCAAAGGTGAGAGAGTGGGTCACTCTCACACATAATTCAACTCCAACAAAAAATCTCACCTTCAACTTGTAGTCAACATTTACAATTACCATCCTACCCTTACATATAATATCGTTACTAAATCAATTATCGGTGATCGTTACAAGAACCCAATCATCTTGCATATGATTTTAACATGGAAGTCAAGAATTGATACATCGAGTTCATCTGCATCAATTATAGGCATCGATCTTTGGAATTTTCCCGATCATAACAAGTTCAATCATGCCCACTTTGCATGGATCGAAGTGGCTTCTTTGCAAAAGGGCTGAATATATAAGAGTGGGTCAAGTAGTCTTTGAAATTATATTATCAATGTAAATTGTATTTAAGGTCAGAGCTAAGAGGAAGGCATGCAAACTTCACATACCCACTTTTGGAAGGATGGTGAAAGGCAAGTTAGCTTTCTGAAATTTGACAGGTGACATTGTTGGCAAGCATGGAATATTTTATATGATATGTAGATACACGCTATAATTTTTTGTTCTCAAATTTGTAAGATAATGTTCCTGATTCTCGATGAAGATCAAAACATTGAGGTTATGTGGTTTAGCAAGGCATAATAAACAATCGTGTCTTGAAGAAGATTGAATCCTATTGTCTTCAAATATTATATATGGTTTTAACCTTGAAGAGTTTGCCTATTCTTCTGGTACATCAAACTATATACAATGTTTCCCTAATATCTTAAGATAGGAACATTATAAACTGAATTCTGGTTTATGGGGATTTGTTGTCTTTGTATCATTAGGTATTTATGGCAATTATGCAACACATTCGAGGCATCATTTATTTGATGCTTGATTCTTTTTGGTAATTCTTTTTAATATTTCATAGAGAGTGCTTGTTGAAGCTTGCGAATGCCTGAACTTAAAATTGCACAACTTCAACTTCCTATAAACTATTTTTCAAAAAAAAGTGATTAGTCAAAAATATACACAACATAGAAAAGATTTTCTAAGTTCTTTCCTCTTTCAAACATCATCAAAATCCAAAGAAAGAAGGTATTAATAAACTAAGCATCTTCGTGAATGTAGTAAAGTTAGATCAAAACATAAATAAGATTTCTAATTTACATTCTACTACTCTGTAAATCGTAACATTTTATTGGCTGCAAAAAGATGCCTGAATTGTTGGAGTGAAATTGAATTTATCATATCAAGCAACGTATCATGCTTCACAAAGGTATGATATATGTTTTGCATAATATAATAAAGGGTTTTGCTAACTAGTGGACACTTATTAGCAAAATCCTATGATAAATCACTATCAATGTTTTCTTGATTTCTCTTGCATGTTGTGCATGCTTCCTCAGCAATTTTGCCACATGGTTCACACACGTGTTGCCCACTACCCTACTCGGGTTTTTCCCATGTTTGGATCATTATAAGGCTTAATATATTGTCTTTGAAAGAGCACCATCGCAGAGAACCAAAAAAAGAAAAAAAAACGGACAATTTTGATGAACCTAGGTTTGAGTTGCCACTTTAGGGGGGAATTTCGAAAAAAAAAATTTACTTCGTTCCGTGTATTTTAATTGTCACTTTAGAAAGATATACAAGAATTAAGAAATTCAAAATTAGATTCCATTTATGATTTTTAACTTAAATTTTTTAACTCGATTTTTGATGTCCAATTGTATCATTCTACAAACGTCACACTACATTTTTCAATTATAAGAAAGTTAATAATAATTGCTTCATTGACATGTAAAAATGACAAATATTACGTACTAATTTTTTTCCCTTAAAATGAGAGATAAAATGGATCACATGAAATATGATAAAATTTTATTTGCTGTAGAGGTTGACAGAAATTTTGGAGGAAAATGTATTCACAGTATCATGCCACATAGCATTTTTTGACGAAGGCATAAATTGTATTGTATATAATATAATAGTTAGATAGACTAGAAAAATAGAAAAAGGTAATATATAGACAAATATATTTTATATAATGATATATGAAAGAAATATATAATAAAGACAATAATCAAATTATAATGAGATTATTAATTAATTAATGGACTCAAATTTAAAATAAGAAATTGGAAATTTAGAATTATCCTTAAAAAAAAAAAATCATTAGTAGAAAACATTAAATGAGAAAGACAAATGAGAATTGAAAAAAGGAAGCATTAATTATAGCATTAAATGAGAAAAAAATAAAATATCAAAAAAAATATCTGATTACTTTGATTCATAAATAAGAGTGGCTAAAATAGGAATTAAATATAAAATATCATATTTAAGATTAAATGAGAAAAATAAAATATGGAAAAATATCTAATTAATTTGATTGATTAGGAATTGAAAATAAAATATTATATTAAGCATTAAATGAGAAAAATAAAATTTAAAAATATCTGATTAATTTGATTGATAAATAAGAGCAGCTAAAATAAGAATAAAAAATAAAATATTATATTAACAATAAATGAAAAAAAAAAACAAAATATGGAAAAGTATCTGATCAATTTGATTGCTATGTAAGAGCAGCTAAAATAGGAATTAAATATAAAATATAAAGAAAGAACATTACACAAATTTGAAAAAATTAAAATTAAAATTAAAATAAAATCTTATTAATTATAGAGTGTGGCTAAAATTTAAAAGGAAAATTGAATTCACTATATTATGGCTAGTAGTACCTTCTTGCAAGTCCACAATCTTTTTCAGTTTTTATGGTCCATAAATTGAGTTTCAATTGGCTGGAGAGTAAACCAAAAACGATGTCACTGCAATATCTACCAATCCAAAAACTGAAGCCTCAACATTCAAAGTAGTAACAATTAGTTAATTTGGTTTGTTGTTGCTGCCTCAGAAACCCAACCTCTTAACACAATCGCCACTCCACTTTGAATTCACAAAACAAGCCAACACCACATGTAAAACCACTCTCAATGTTTTCTAGCAATTCCTATTGCATGAACACGTTGAGTGCATTCCCTCATCATTCAACAATGTTTTCACATGCATGGTTTGAACATGCGTTACTCAGTATTCATTTGAGTATTTCCCATGTTTGGATTATTACAAGATTAAATATGTTGTCTTTGAGAGAGCACCGTGTAAGAGGGGGGAAAAAACAGATAGAAGACGTAGAACCTGAGTTTAAGTTGCGTAGATGATCCTCAAACCAAGGCAAGCTTTGACAAGGGGCCATTTTTTTTTCTGTGATATAAAAGAGAGCTTGCTGTCTGTTTCAACCGTTTGATGTCTGCTTGAATTTTCATGATAATGTAATTGGATCGTTAGGGTTTGAAAAAAATAATTGATTTTGATTCCTTTTTCTGAAGTCTTCTTGATTATTTTATATCCTTCATGTGCTGAATTTTTTAAATATGGATTCTGGGTATTGGCTTTTATGCGTCATAAAAGAAACCAATCTCCTTTCATTCCCTTTACTTGTTTGGAATTTTCAATATATGTTGGGAATTTAATGGTCAAATCCATGAACTAATTATGTGGATCTATGATATGTTTGCCAGCATCAATATCTCCTTTGTCGACTTTTGCAAGCATGGGTTCTTGCCCTTAATCTCCGATATAGCTGAGAATTGTTAGTGTACTTATTTCCAATTTCCAGTGCTTCTTGCTGAAGAAAGGAATTGATGTCAGTTTTGTTGGATCATGATAAACAACCTAATGACAGAAAGTCTCTTTCCACGTGCTATCTCTTAATCATGACTCTATGTTTGATAATTTTTCTGGTTCTGCTGTCTCAATTGTCATTTTCTTTACACTGGTATTGGAACCTTTTTTTTAGTAGAAGTTTCACGGGGTTCTCGTATACTAAACCACGGGGACATCCTTGATATATATATTTTGTACATATTTTTGATAAACCAAATATGAAGCATATATACAAAAAAGTTTACAAAGTCATACCTCCTTTTTGCAATTTGCAAAGAAGTACAGATTTATGGTGCTTAGCAATGAAATGGAGTAGACGTTGGCTAGCTATATAAACATACGCACCCTCCCCTCATTATTTAACTCTACTAACCATCTTATATTTTATATAATGCTCGGTGCGGCTCCTTCTGGACGCATTATTGGAAGTGCAAGCTCTTGTCCTGTGTATGACTCAAATAGAATTTATCTTTAAATGGGTTCATTTGACTGTTAATGGCGAAGAAGGAGACTCCTTTCAAGATAGGTAAATATATATATGAGTCCTCTTTTGTTGTCCATTTGTAGATTTTAATGAATTTCTTAATTTATTTGTGATGCAGTAATAGCTTTGCTGAATCAGCATCGGAACCCTTGATTTTGATTCTTGAGAGGTAGTACATGCACCAAATTATTATATATGCGTGAAAATAACAACTTCTAATTTATGATTGTAGTGTTACACTAACTTGGACACAGGTGATATATCCTGTTATTGTGAGGAGATGTTTCGCATGGTCCTCCAACTCCTAATCAAACTCTCTTTAAAGATATGAGTATTTAATCTTTTCTCTTTATTGTTGAATTATTTTCCATGTGCACCACCAACATAACAATTACCTTGAGTGGTGTATGTACTCATAATTTACTTTCTTTGATTCTAATTAATTTCTAACTTTCCAGACTTAAAATAAATGCACTTGTGGATTAATGGATTAATCTAGCATGATTTGAGATTTGTATTCCCCTTTTTTAACAAGAGTTATATTATATGAACCTAACTTATATTTGAATATTATGCCGACTGACATCTATCCTCCATCCAATAAGGGATGGAGTGTGAGTTGGCATAGTGTCCAATATAAATTATATACAAATAATATTTCTTTTTTGACTATAATACTTGTAGGGAAAATGGATAAAAAGAACTAGTATTTAGCATGCCTTCCTTTTTTCTCTAACCTTAAATACAATTATTTACACTGATAATAATTTCCAAGAATGCTTGTCCACCCTTACATATTCAACACTTTTTTTTTCATGGAAGCCACTTTGATCCCTATAAAAAGGGTATGATTGAACTTGTCTTGATTGGGAAAATTTTAAGGATGCCTATCACTGATGTAGTCGGTCCCAATGTACCAACTCTTGTCTTCCGCATTGAAAGCATATTGAAGATGATCGGGTTCTTGCAATGATCACCCATAATGGCTATGGGTATGGTATTACTATGCAAGAATAGGATGGTAATTGTGTTTGTTGATAGGGGGAGGAAGGTGAGGTTTCTAGTTGGAGGTGTAAGAGTGGGTCACTCTTCAATATTTTGCTCTAAGAAACCTCACTTACATCCCTCTATCAATATGCACAATTATCACCCTACACTTACATAGCAATATGATACCTATAGCCATTATGGGCAATTATTTCAAGAACCCAATCCGGTATGATTTAAACTTTGAAGTCAAGAGTTAGTATATTGGATTCATTTGCGTCAATTATGGGCATATTTGGAATTGCCCCGATCAAGACAAGTTCAATCATACCCTTTTTGTAAGGATCAAAGTGGCTTTTGCACAAAAATAGCTGAATATGTAAGAGTTAACAATAATTGTATTCAAGTTCAGGGCCAAAAGGAAATTATATTCAAGGTTAGTACAATTATTTACATTGTTCTAGCTTATGATAATTTGTTGCCATGTTTTTCTTTTTCCAAAATATATAGCTCACTTAACTTTTTTGCACATAGAATTTTGCATTTAGGCACTTATGAGAGTAACTGAGAGTCCAATCAAATATGTAGCCGCAACCATGAGCATGGACACAACTACCTGAACTGTGATTCCTACAACTAGTTGATTGGCAATTTACTTGAAGCATGGACTAATTTTCTTTTATAGTTTCGATAGTTAAACAAGGTTACTCGACCCCAAAAGATCAGGGGAGCCAGAACCTGAACAAAATGCTGACAACAACATAAAACAAATCAAACTAGAGCACAAAAAGTCTAGAAACAAGACAAGCGAAAATAAACAAAGCAGCAGGACTAAAAACACCAGGTGAAAGAATAAGTGCTGAGGACCAAGACACTCCAGCCAAAAGTTCCATGAAATTCACGATATTTGCCACCTCATACTCCAAATCAAGATCCTCAAGAGAACCACTACACAGCCTTTTGAGAATAGCTCTCTTTCATATGCATTGCCATCCACCTTTGATCCCACTTGTTTAAGAACCTGTGTTTGCAGCTTAAGCTAATGCTGTGAAAGCACTCCTGCAGATTCCGAAACAAGTTCCCTTTCGAAGCGTAACTCCCAATTAATTGCTGATTTCTGATTCTTCCAAGCAAGTAGCACTGCAGATTTTGTAAAAACCTGCATATCTTTTATCAGAAATCCCCGCCTCTGAGCATGGACTACTTTTCTTCTGTCACTTTTTAATAATCATTATATTAACCTCATATTTTTGTGCGTTGAGAATGGAATTTGTTATATCAAATAACATAACTCAAAACGAAAGTATATGTGATTGTATAAACTTATAAGGAAACGATTGTAGAATTAATAAAAGAAGCTAAAGAAAAATACTTTGGAAAGAGAGAACGTTGTTGTGTCTTTGAGTTTCCCATTTAAAAGTACCCAAAAAATTAGTTGATATTGATTGGAGATGACAATTGAATGAGACACATGTTTATCTAATTAAATGACAAAGATTTTGTTTTAGCGTGAATAAAACTTCCCATAAAGAGGAAAATTTTAGGGAAAATAAAATAGCTTACAAGAATTGGACATGTGACACTGTTGGGTGGCATTAGATGTGTTATATGATATACAAATACATACATAACGCCTTATTCTGGTAGAAGTTCCAATTCCTCGACGAGGGAGGGTTATGTGGTGAACCATGGCATAATAAACGATCTTGTCTTAAAGAAGATTGAATCATTGTTGACTGATTTTCCCATGAGAACATTATCTTCAAATATTTCCTTTATAAACATTTGGATGGTTTATGCTATTTGTGGACAACTTATTAAGGCATTTTCGCTTCATCAATACATCAAACTACGAATGATGTTTCCTTGAAATCTTAAATTATATGGGAATAACATTCAAAATTGAATTCTAGTTTATGGTGATTTGTTGTCTTTGAATCATTAGGTCATTACACCAACCATGCAGCATATTCAAGGCATCATGTAGTTTAAAATGTTAGTAGCCATTTTTTCATGAGAAATGTTATTTCGATATTAAGAAGAAGAAGATACTAGAGAAACAAAGATACAAAACCTTGGATGAAGATGAATGTTAAAAAAGAAAAATTAAACACGCATCTCTCTTTTTGTGTTCATGAGATATTTACTCTTTAGTGCAGCATAATACTTGTTTTTTTTTTTTTTTTTGCTAATAAGTTTTCCTTTCATCCATAGCTTTTCCGGGAAAAACAAAAGAAGATTATAAATTGATGATTGACTCTTGCTGGCGATTCTTATTGGTTTGTCATTTGTAGGTGGTGGTATGTCTTTGTTGAAGGTTGCGACTCCTTTTGAGTGTTGACATACACAGCGGCCACAGGAAGCCCCATTTGCAATTAAATGGGGAAATTCCAGAAGTTGAAACTGGCTCAAGCAGGTGGCCGCACCGCCACACCCAACAGTTTGCTCTGCTGAAACAGCATTAACACGACCAACGGCATTAGCATCCTTGCCAAGAATGCTTGACCCACTCTTACATATTTGTCTCTTTTTGCAGGGAAGCCACTTTGATCAACACAAAAGGGTATAATTGAACTTATCTTGACTAATTAAGGAAATTCCAAAGATGCCTATACTTGACGCAGATGAACTCAGATGTATTAATTCTTGACTTTCACGTTGAAATTGTGTCCACAGTGATCGGGTTCTTGCAACGAGCACCCATAATTGCTTCAGTAACGGTGTTGCATGTAAGGGAGGATAGTAATTGTGCATATAGCCAGTTCGATGGAGGTGAGGTTTCTTGTTGGAGTGGAATGTATGAGAATGGATCACTCTCTAATAATCGGCTCAAACAAGAAATTTCACCTTCATCCCTTTATCAACATACATAATTACTATCCTATCCTTACATACAATACCGTTGCTATAGCAATTATGGGTTATTGTTGCAAGAATCCTGATCATCTTGGACGTAATTTCAAAGCTGAAGGCATGAATTGGTACATTAGGTTCATTTGCGTCAATTATAGGCATCTTTTGAATGTTCACAATCAAGACAAGTTCAGTCATACCTTTTTTACAAGGATCGAAGTGGCTTTCATGCATAAAGAGTCGAATATATATGAGTGTCTCAAGTGTTCTTGGAAATTATTATTGGCGTAACTTGCATTCAAGGTTAAAGCTAAGAGGAAGGCATGCAAACTTCACATACCTACTTGTTGAACGATGGTGGAAAGCAAGTTAGCTTTTTGAGATTTGACAAGTGACATTGTTGGCAGGCATGGAATGTGTTATATAGATAGACATCATAACATCCTGTTCTCAAATTTGTAAGATGATGTTCCTGATTCTCAACGAAGGATATCAAAACATTGAGGGTTATGTAGTTTAGAAAGGCATAACAAACAACGTATCTTGAAGAAGATTGAATCCTATTGTCTTCAAATATTATGTAGTGTAGACCTTTTGATGACTTATGCTTGTAGACAAATTATTTAGACATTTTCGCCTATTCTTCTGGTATATTGAATTACATACAATGTTTCCCTAATATCTTAAGATAGTAACATTATAAACTTAATTCTGGTTTATGGGGATTTGTTGTCTTTGTATCATTAGTTACTTATGGCAATCATGCAACACATTCGAGGCATCATGTATTTGATGATTGATTCTTGGTAATTCTTTTAATAGTTCATAAAGAGTGCTTTCTGAAGCTTGTGGAATGCCTTGAACTTAAAATTACACAACTTCAACTTGCTATAAACTATTTTTCAAAACAAAAAAAAAAATGACTAGTTGAAAATATACACAACTAAAAAAAAAAAAAATTCTAAGTTCTTTCTTTTTCCAAATATCGTCAAAATCCTAAGAAAAAAGGTATTAATAAAATGAGCATCTTCATCTTCATGAATGTAGTAAAGTAAGATAAAATAATAAGCAAGATTTCTAATTTACGTTCTACGGATTTAACTTTGTAAATTGTAAAATTTTATTGGTTGCAAAAGATGGCTGAATTGTTTGGAGTGAAAATGAACTTATCACGTCAACCAACATATCATTTTTCACAAAGGCATTGTATGTGTTTTACATAACTGGTTAGCAAAACCCTATAATAAATTACTCTCGATGTTTTCTTGCAATTTCTCTTGCATGAAGATGTTGTGTGCGTTCCCTCATCAATGTTGCCGTGTGGTTCACACATGTGTTGCCCACTACCCTACTTGAATTTTTCTCATGTCTGGATTATTACAGGGCTAAATCTGTTGTCTTTGAGAGAGCACCATTGCAGAGGGCCCAAAGAAAAGCCAATGGACGACTTTGATGAACCTAAGTTTGAGTTGCCACTTTAGACAAAAAACAAAAAAAAAAAAATTACTCGCTTCCGTGTTTTTTAGTTGTCACTTTAGAAAGTATGGGAATTAAGAAATTCAAAATTAGGTTTTATTTATGATTCTTTTATTTAACTTTTTTACTCAATTTTTAACATCTAATTCTATCCTTCCACAAATGTTACACTACGTTTTTAATTAATCATAAATTTTAAAGAGTAAAATTGAAATTTTAATAATAATTGCTTTATTGATATATAAAAATGAGATGAACCAATTTTTTCCTAAAATGAAATATAAAATGCATCAGATGAAGTATCATAAAATCTTATTTGTTATAGAGGTTGATGAAAATTTTGGAGGAAAATGTATTCACCATATCATGCCATTACCATATAGCATTTTTTACTAAGGCATGAATTTTTTATATATAATATAATAGTTAGATAGATTAGAAAAATAGAAAAATCTAATATATAGAAAAATGTATTTTATATAATGATATATGAAAGAAATATACAATAAAGGCAATAATCAAATTATAATGGGAAGATTATTAATTAATTAATGGATTCAAATTTAAAATAAGAAATAGCAAACTTAGAATCATCCTAGAAAGAAATCTTTAAAGTGAGAAAAAATTAAATGAAAAAGACAAATGAGATTTGAAAAAGGGAAGCATTAATTATAGCATTAAATGAGAAAAAATAAAATGTGAAAAAATATCTAATTAATTTGATTGATAAATAACAACGGCTGAAATAGGAATTAAATATAAAATATTATATTTAGCATTAAATGAGAAAAATAAAATATGGAAGAATATCTAATTAATTTGATTGATATGTATATTAAGTATTAAATGAGAAAAATAAAATATGGAAAAATATCTAATTAATTTGATTGATATGTATATTTAGCATTAAATGAGAAAAATAAAATATGGAAAAATATCTGATTAATTTGATTGATAAATAAGAGCACCTAAAATAGGATTAAATATAAAATATTGTATTTAGCATTAAATGAAAAAAAAAATGGAAAAGTATCTGATCAATTTTATTGATAAGTAAGATCAGCGGCTAAAATAGGATTTAAATATAAAATATAGAGAAAGAAAATTACAAAAATTTTAAAAATAAAAATTATAATAAAATCTTATTAATTATAGAGGTGGCTAAAATTTTAAAGAAAAAATGAATTCACTATATAATGCCTTTTCGGTTTATATGGCCCTTAAACTGAGTTTCAATTGGCTAGAGAGTAAACCATGTACTATGTACCAACCTGAAATCTGAAGCCTCATTTCAAAGAAGTAACGGTTAGTTCATCTGGTTTATTGTTGCCACCTCAAAAACCCAAAAAGCCTCTCAACACTACACAAGAATCACACTCCCCACTCCACTTCAAATTCACAAAACAAACAAACCAACAACACATGTAAAACCATTCTCAATGTTTTCTTGCAGTTTCATTTGCATGAACATATTGTGCGTGTTCCCTCATCATTCAACAATGTCTCCACGCAGTTTCAAGATGCGTTGCTCACTTCTCATTTGAGTATTTCCCATACTTGGATCGTTACAAGGTTAAATATGTTGTCTTTGAGAGAGCACCATCGCAAAGACCGAAAAAGAAGAAGAGCAAGAGCCTAAATTTAAGTTGCGGTAAATGATCATCAAACCAAGGTAAGCTTTGACAAAGAACTATTCGTTTAACCATTTGAGCTTTGAAATTCTTTTAACATAGTTACTGGATCTGCTTGAATTTTTTATGATCTTGTAATTGGGTTGATAGGGTTTGAAAAAATAATTGATTTTGACTCCTTTTTGTGAAGTCTCCTTTATTATTTTATATCTTTCTTGTGCTGAATTTGTTAAAAATGGATTTTGGGTATTGATTTTTATGTATCATAAAAGAAACCAATCTCCCTTCACTCCCTTTGCTTTTATGAAATTTTCAATATATGCTGGGAATTTAATGATCAAATCCATGAACTAATTCTGTTGATCCATTGATATGTTTGCCAACTTCTATATCTCCTTTGTCAACTTTTGCAAGCATGATTCTTGTCCTTAATCTCCTACATAGTTTAGAATTCTTAATGTGTTTATTTACAACTGCCAGTGCTTCTTGCTGAAGAAAGGAATTGATATCAGTTTTTTTTTTTTTTTTTTTTTTTTTTGGGATGGATAAGCTACCTAATGACAGGAACTCTTTTTCCATATACTATTTTCATGACTCTATGTTTGATAATTTTTCTGTTTCTTCTGTCTCGATTGCCATTTTCCTTACAGCATTAGTTTCATGGGGTTCCTGTATTTCATATATACATATATATATATTTCATATATACATATATATATATAGATTCTTTAACTAATTTTTTGTTTGTTTTGATCCCTAAAAAAAAATTTACAAAGTCGTACCTCCTTTTTCAATTTGCAAAGAAGAACACAGTCATAGTTCTTAGCACTAAAATGGTGTGAGTGTTAGCTAGCTATATAATTATACACAACCTCCTTTCATTATTTAATTCATACTAACCATCTTATATTTTGTATATTGCTAGGATCTTTCACACTCCAAGCATGCTTTAAGGGAGACATTGACCTAGTTGCGGCTACTTCTGAGCGTACATAGTGGCCACAAGGAGCGTTAAGTGCAATTGATTGGGAAAATTCTAGATATTGAAGCTAGCTCAAGCTGGTGCTCCACTACACCCAGCTATACGCTTTGTTGAAACAACACTAACATGCCGAACAGTTGCCTCGGACCCATGTATGGAATAATCTCCTTAAAGGTTAATTAATTACTGAAATTATTTTCACTACTATGCAGAACTAATGAAATGCTTGTTTTTCTGGTTCCTCACTAGTTAAACTAAACACATTATTAGAAGTACAAGTTCTTATCTTCTGTATGACTCAAATAGAATGTATCTTTAAATAGGTTCATTTGATTGTTAATGGCAAAGTAGGAGACTCCTTTCAAGAGAGGTAAATATATACGAGTGCTCTTTTGTTGTCCATATGTCGAATTTAATAAATTTTTTAATTTCTTTGTGATGAAGTAATAGCTTTGCTGAACCAGCTTTGGAACCCTTGCTCTTGATTCTTTAGAAGCAGTACAGGCAGCAAACTACTATATAATTATGAAAATAACAACTGCTAGTTCATGATTGTGGTGTTACAATAATTTGGACAGGTGATACATCTTGTTACAGTTAGGAGATATTTTGCATCATCATCCACCTCCTAATCAAACTCTCTTTAAAGATGTGAGTATTTGATCTTTTCTCTTTATTTTGAATTATTTTCTTTGTGCACCGCCAACATAACAAATACCATGGGTGGTGTATTTAGTCGTACTTTTTTTTATTCTAATTATTTTCTAACTTTCTTTACTTGAAATAGTTGTTGAATGTTGATTATTAAATGTGATCTATTGTGTTTCTTTGTTTTTCCCCTTTTTGGCAGTGAATGCTCCTTGGGAAAATAGAGAAAAGGAAGCTCGTATTTTGCATGTTTTCCTATTAGCTCTAACTTGAATACAATTATTTACACTATGCTTGTCCAACTCTTACATATTCAGCTGTTTTTGCACAGAAGCCACTTCCATCCTTGAAAAAAGGATATGATTGAACTTGTCTTGATCTGGAAAATTCCGAAGATGCCTATAATCAGTGCAGATGAACCCTATGTACCATTTCTTGACTTCAACGCTGACATCATACTTGAGATGATCGGGTTATTGCAATGATCACCCGTAATTGTTCTAGCAATGGTATTGTGTGTAAGAGTAGAATGATAATTATGTGTATTGATAGAGGGATGAAAGTAAGGTTTCTTCTTGGAGTCGAATGTGTCAGAGTGGGTCACTCTTCAATATCAGGCTCCAACAAGAAAACTCGCCATCATTCCTCTAACAACATACACAATTATCAATCTACCCTTACGAACAGTAAATTGCCAAAGCATATATGGATGACTGTAGCAAGAACACTATCGTTTTGGGTGTGATTTCAACGTTGAAGTCAAGAAAAGGTATATAGGGTTCATCAGCATCGATTATAAGCATGAAATTTCCCAGATCAAGACAAGTTCAATCATACCCATTGTTTTAAAATGTGGACCGCATCACGTGATGCTGCCGCAATATTGCGGTTGCGGCGGTCACACCGCAATTGTGGTGTTTCGCCTATTAACGTAAATTAACTGCAACGTAACCGCATCGGAGCCGCAACGGGCTGCATCAGAGCCGCAACATGCCGCATCAAAGCCGCAACGGACTGCAACGAGCTTAATTTCAAACGACAAATTTAAAAAGAAATCATACCGCAACGGCCGTAATACGCATTGTGATAGTCGCAATACCTGCAATCGCAACAACCGCAACCGTGACCGCATCCGCAGCTGCAACCGCAATTTAAAACATTGATCATACCCATTTTCTAGGGATTGAAGTGGCTTCTGCTCAAAAAGAACTAAATATGTAAGAGTGGGTCAAGCACAGTGTAAATAATTCAAGGTCAGAGCTAGAAGGAAGGCGTGCAAACTTCACATAACCACATTTGGGAGGATGAAAATCCAGTTAGCTTTCTAAAATTTGACGTGTGACATTGTTGGCAAGCATGGAGCGTGTTATATGATATATAGATACACATTATGACATCTTTGATAGGCCAGGAGTTAATCAGTCAATGATTCAGTTAGTTAGTGTGCCAAGCTGTCATGGAAGTTAGAGTTAGTTATGCTGTAGTTACTTGAACCAAGCTACGAGTTCCTGTATATATACCTTGCTCAATGTATTGATTCAGTGTATAATCATTTTTACCATTAATTCATTTCTCTCTTAGCTCGGTTATCTCTCCCTCTTTGATCTCTCAGTTCTGATACCTTACAATCTTCTTCTCAAATTTGTTGGTTGATGTTCTTGATCCTCGACAAAGGAGATAAAACATTGAGGGTTATATGGTGAAGCAGTGCATAACAAAACAATCGTGTCTTGAAGAATATTGAATCCTATTGTCTTTAAATATTATATGGTTTTATCATCTAGAGTTTTAGATGACTTATGTTTGTGTACAAATTATTAAGGCATTTTTGCATGCATCAAATTATATACAATGGTTCGCTAATGTTTTATGGTGTAAACATTATAAACTAAATTCTGGGTTATGGGGATTTGTTGTTTTTTGTATCATTAGGTCTTTGCGACAATCATGCCGTAAATTTGAGGCATCATGTAGTTTGATGATTGATTCTTGTTGGAAATTCTTTTCAGTAGTTCATCTATAACTACGGAAGAGTGCTCATTGAAACTTGTCGAATGCCTTGAACTTAAAATTGCACAACTTCAACTTCCGATAAACTATTTTCCCAAAAAAAACCGATTAGTTAAAAATATAAACATAAGAAAGATTTTCTAAGTACTAGTCTTCTTTTTTTTTCCAAACATCATCAAAATCAAAAGAAAAAAAAACATTAATAAAATAAGCATCTTCATGAATGTATTAAAGTTAGATCAAATAGTAAATAATATTTCCAATTTACAGTCTACTGATTTAACTTTTTAAATTGTGTAGTTGAAGGATTGGATAATAGAGTAAAATTGTTTACATTAATAATGTATTAAAATTAATCTTGAAAGTGAATTTATCAAACCATGCCATGTAGTATTTTCCACTAAGACATGATTTGTTTTTTATATATATACTCTATTGGGTCCATTTAATTTGTCACTTTAACACCACAGCATGCATCACAGCATTTTCCACCAATGTCTTGGACTAATTTAACAGATAAATCGAAATGGATATATGAAAAAATATACAATAAATACAATGATTAAATTACATTGGGTAGGATAGTAATTAACTAATTGATTTAAATTTAAAAAATTTAAAATAATGATTGGAGATATTTTTTGGTACATGAATTGAAGATCTAAAATTACCATAAAAGAAATAGACAAAAATTAATGTGCATTGAAAAAAGGAAGCATTAATCATACCATTATATTGTAAAAAAAAATTGAATAAACATTTCATTAATTTGATTGGTAAAGCAGAGGCTAAAATAGGAATTATGAACAGAATATTATATAGAGAAAGTAAAATAGGAAAATTTTAAAAATTAATAAAATCTTATTTATTGCAAAAGACGGCTGAAATATTTGGTGTGAAAATGAATTTACCATATCATGCTATATATCAATTTTCACTAAGGCATGAACTGTGTTTTACAAAAATATATTAGATAATTTAGAAATATGGAAGGAAGAAAACCGAAAAAGAAAAAGGTCGAAAAGAAAAAAGGTCTGGAGGAGGAATGATATAAAAGAAATACACAATAAATTAAATAATTAAAGTACATCAGAAAGAATATGCAAGGAATGACTCTATCATCAAGCTTTTGTCTCTACTCCTTACTTATGTGAGCAAAGGCTTTACATCCAAAAACTCTCAGATGAGCATAACTAATATCATGTTTGGACCATACTTTCTCAAGAATGTCAAAGCCCAAAGGAACAAACAGAGCTCTGTTAATCAAGTAGCATACGGTTTGAATAGCTTCACCCTAGAATGGCTTAGGCAGCTTAGCCATTCTTAGCATACATCTAACTTTCTTCATAATGGTTCTATTAATTCTTTCAACACACCATTATGCTCTAGAGTTCCAAGAACCATTTTCTCATGCCTAATGCCATGTCCAAAACAATCATTCTTAAATTCACGAGAAGCACCTCTATTGTCACTGTGAAGACACTTCGAAGGTTTCCCAGTTTTTCTTTCTACCGTGGCATGAAACTTTTTGAAATATTGAAACACTCGGTCTTTTCTCTTTAGAAAATACACCCACACTTTTCATGAAGCATTGTTAACAAACATCACAAAATATTTGCTACCACTCAGAGTCTCCACCTCCATCAGACTGCATATATTAAAATAAACCATATCCAAAGTATTCTCTTTTAGCTTCAAAATTTTACTAAAAGAAACCCTATGATACCTACCAGATAAACAGTGATCACAAGGATTAAATTTTGTACCTCTGGCACAAGGAATGAGGGATTTCCTTGCCAAAATCTATAATCCTTTTTTCCCTTAAGTGAGCCAGTCTTTTGTGCCACAAATTTGGCGAAGCATCATCCTCGATTGCATTCTACCCTCTAACTTGCTTGACTTGAGTCTTGTATAGTGTATTTAACACCATTCCTCTAGCAACAATCATCGACCCTTTGGAAAGTTTTCATTTACCATCACCAAAGTGGCTATGGTTTCCAACTAGATCCAAAGCACGCATAGAGATCGGATTTAGGCGTAAATCTAGCACATGTTGCACATCCTTCAATGTCAGAATGCAACTAATATTGGTTTGTATACACATATTACCAACTCCTACAATATCTACATTACTGATATTACCCATCTTTACTTTGCCAAGGTCTCCTGCTTTGTACACAATAAAGAATTCCTTGTTAGAAATGGCATGATACAACGCAATTCGGTCAATGACTTATTCTAAACTTGCATATGCAATATGGCACTCTTCTTCTTCAAGAGAAAGCAACACCACTTCCCCATCTGTTATAGGGTTTGAGGTATTTTCATCATTAGTAATATTCTGATTTCTTCGATTTGTCTTGTCTCTATTCTTGCAAGCCTTACAATTCCTTTTGATATGTCCTTCTTCACCGCAATGATAACATGTGAACCTTCTTCTAGACTGGGACTGCGATCTGTCTTTGGATTTCCCAAACTCCCTCTACTCTTACTTTTCCCCCTATTCTCTGTGACAAGGGCTTGGGAATTATCTGTCCCCAAGTTTTTTCTTCTACTTTCCTCATTGAACATACCATCTTTGACTTGGACTAAAGACAATTTTCCAGTCCAACCAGCGTTGCTTAGTGACACCACTAAAGTCTCTTGACTATCTGATAAAGAACTCAAAAGTAACACTGCTCGTAGTTCATCACCCATCATTAGCTTCATGGCACTCAACTGATTTACCAAATCTTGGAAGTCACTCAAGTCCTTAGCAATAGATCTTTTATCTCTATATTTTAGGTTCACAAGCTTCCTAACTGCGAAAGCTTTATTTTGTGCACTTTTTCTCTCATAGAGATCCGCTAAATTTTTTCATAGAGCATGGGCATCTGTCTTTGTGGATACATGGTGGAAAACACTAATATCCACTCGTTGCCTAATTACTCCAATGGCCTTCTGATGCATCTTTTTCCAATCATCTGCTATCACGTTATTCGGCTTTGCATCTCCTTTCTCTATAGGATCATATAGATCCTTATAGTAAAGTATATCCTCTATTTTCGGCTTCCAAATTGAGTAATTTGCAGTTGTCAATTTGATCACGGTGCCTATATTATTCTTTATTTAATTTACACAACAGAACCTTGAGCTCAACTTAGAAATCGGATACCACTTGTTGGCTCAAGGATTGATTCACAAATAAATTTAATGATATTGCCGTGTGGCAATGAGCACCAAAGTACATCCAGTAGAATTAGATCTGTTAAGGCACATAGCACAATGATAATAAATGTGTGCAAAGTATATAGAAAAAAATACCAAATTTTAATATGAAAAACCCCTAATTACCAAAGAAAAATTTCGAGACAAACTTCAAAAAATATTCTACTATATTCAAGACAATTACAATATCCTTTCTACACTCTCTCATACAAGAGTTACAAATATAATATTTTCAAATGAGAACCTTCCTATTCAAATACTACAATTATTTGAAATTAGAGTACCAAGGAGTAATAGAGATTATATTCAGTATATATATTCACACCTACACTCTTTAGAATTTACTCACACTCTCTATTTCCTCTCACTCTCAGAGGCTATTTAACTCTTTACCTTTATCTCATAACTTATTCTTGTTTACTGCTTCCTTACTCCCAAATGAACAAGTTTGCCTCAATTTTATAGAGGCTCCTAAACATGCCAATGCACCAAACTTTCACTTCATGCTTATGTTACAAATTTAATAACAATGTTGTTTCTTCACCATTTGTAACATGGCATTAATTCCTCCTCTTAATTTTCTTTCTTCAATTGTTACAATTGGCCTTACTTTCATACGGCTGGATCTCACATGTTTGTAGATCTAGAATTGCACAAGTTTTGGATTTGGCATCAGAGCTAACTTCCTAAGGAGTTTCCTTCTGCAGGTGGTCCCTGAAATTAATTTTGCAATTTAAAACAATTGATGGTGGTGGATGCAAGCCGAGGGGCAGGAGAGGTGGGAGGTAGGGGAATGGGTAGTGTGGTGGTGTTGGCGAGAAAGATGGTAAAGGAGAGACAAAATTGGCATTGGGAAGATAATGGTGTGTGCTGGACTGCACACAAAGTAAATGGTGCACGATACACCATACTTTGTCTAGTACATTATAGAATTCACCTTATATAATACCTCAAAAAATTTAAATTAATTCTAGGATCATGTAGATAAATTAGGATATTTATTTGCATGATTCTAAAATTAATTAAAATTTTTTAGAGAATCACACAGATAAGATTTGATCACTTATAAAATTTGAAAATATGGTTAAATGCGTTTCAAAATTGAATAAATTTATTTGCGTGATGTTGGAATTAATCGAAATTTTTTAAGATATTATATAGATAAAATTTGATCACTTCTAAAACAATTATATAGATGCTCCATAATAGTCTCAACCATTGATAAAAATTAAACAACTTGGATCAATGCAAATTACAAGATAAACCACTTATTTTTCGCTTGTTGCTTCACATTCTATAATTAACTTGGTACACAACTGAATTGGCCGTTGTTGGCCTAAACTAACTTTTCCCTTTTGTTTTGTGGTAGATGTTGTGGTGCATCCTGCTAAGTAAGGTGCACCATACACTGTACTAACAAGTGTGGCTAAATATCTTACAAAAGTGACTAAATACACAAAAAATTGTGGGTAAATATATTGAACCATACTTTTTATGAATTTGCCAACAGTTGTGAATGTGACTAAATGCAAGGTGGGTGGTGCATCTTAATGTCCAAAGAGCATGTTAGACAGACCCTTGTTTAGTATGTTTGTTTCCTGTTAGTTCGTTTTTGAAGAAATTTGAAATTTCCAGGGCAAAGAAGGTGACAGATTTATGTATGAAATAAAAGAAGTTATTGACGTAAGGGTAGTTAAGGGGAAGGGAAGAGAGAGTTGTTTAACATAATTGATCGAAAGAAAAACAAAGACAGAATTTCTTAAAATCTGGGCTATTGATTTTCAAAAAGTTTTACATCTATATAGCTGAGAATCGTTACTTGCAACCTGTTGAACAGCTTGCAATGTCAACATTGATATTTACAATTTTTTTGAAAAGAAAGAAATTGTTTGACCTCCCCTTCGACATTGCCGACGGCAGACAATGAGGAAAGTGGAAATATGAGATATCAGCCTGACTAACTTCATTGTATAGACATGAGAAAGCCTTGCTATTAGAATGCTTTAGTAGAATTTCTTAGATGCTTGTAGAGCAAGAGGAACTTGCTCTATATCGTTCATGATTTAACACATCAGTTTTAAATCATGAGTGATATAAAAAATGATGGTATAGACATAGTTATGCTGAAGTATGTATTACCTACTGAGTACACATGAACCAGCTGTAAAGAAGTTTCGTACGGTTTGCATGGAGGGCCTTCTGAACCTCAGGAAGTAAGAACGTCTTTCTAAAGTCATACAGACATCTACACCTCCAATTAATTTAGCAGCCCGTGTTCATTCAGGGCAATTAGTATATAAATTCATTAAAATAAAACTATTACATTATCCTGGGAACAGAGATAGAAGAACCTACCATCTTTTTCGATCTCAGTTCTTGTTCCACGATGGATGGATAACAAACATCGAGAATTATATCATAGTTGTTTAAATAATTGCCAACAATGAGATTTGATTCATTTATGGCATTGTTGCATGAATGAGAAACGATGTGAGGACTGGCGTAGCAATAATCATCAAAGTCATAATTATTCATAATAGCAAGGCCAATTTCATCAGATATCGTTCCATGTGACCAGAAGTATTCATTTATTGCTGGTATATCCCGATCAAGTCTCAGAAATGGGTTTCCAATCTAATCAGGGAAAACCAATGGAAAAGCAAGATGACTTTTAAACATCAGAAAGATAACTGAGAGTCTTGAGACTAGTCCAAATGTGACATAGGCAGAAACTTCTCCGGGAATTAACACCTAAAGATGTATCAAACGAATCGAATCTGACAGCAACTCATTTTAATATTGAATCTGAGACCAGTTGAACGAGCATTATGGTTCAGCAGAGCATTAGTTAACTGTGGTATGTAGTGTCCTGTATTAGATTACCAAATATATCATGAGACCACGGCAATAGGAAACAAAATAAACCAAAATGGAAAGTGCATATCTATGTTTAGTAGTTTTAATCAATCGCCATTATTTTGTTTCTATTTCATTTCGTCAACGAGTTGTACATCATCTATTCAAATTTCATTGCATCATGCCACAAGCAGATCAATGTTCTTCCCGGTAAAGGAAGATGGCATAGTCAGGGACAAACTATATGATCAGCTCCAAATATCTTTTGACTCTTACTGCATTTGGTCAATTATTTTGTTCAAATCTTCAAAATCTTGCATACACACAAAACGGGCCCCACATCTCACTATTTTCAATTCACATAGCCTCGGATTACAGCATTCACTAATAGACGGGTTACTGTAGTTTATCCCTACTTGAAACAGTCCGAAGCGACTGTCTTCTTTAACCCTATCACTGAATTGATCATTGGACAAAAAGAGAATATAAAGGTGAAAACAAGATGGCTTCATATAAGGTAAACTCCTTTTCCTGATCACTGTCACTCCATTCCTGCATTCTACCATATAGAGGCACTGCTGCTTAGATTGCTGAGCATAGCTTATTAAAAGGAAACACAAAGCAACTCCCACCCTATGATTCAGAGGGCAAGTATTAGGGAGTGATACATATGAACCATCTTCTTGATAGACAAACCATGATGGGATTTCACACCCTGTGATCAGCATGTCAAATGGATCATGTACCTGTAACATGCAATTGTAGTGTGGAATAAGTAACAAGAGAGGGAGGTTATGCTTCAGTGCTCCCCAGAGAAAATTATGTTATATTCTTATAGTAATACACAAAATGCCAGGATTTCTTATGAAGTTACAAATTCAATTTCTTCGTCACATGTTATATTTTGGTTTGGCTTGGTGTATTACTCCCATAACAGATAAGAATTTCTCCACTCACCCACACAGACAAGGCTAGCATACACACCTTAGGAGGATATCGTCTAAGTGATGCAAATAGACTGCATGGACTTAATTTGGAAGTTTCCAGTGAATTGCAATTGCTTGCATCTAATTTTCTTATACTTGGTGGAAGCTCTGGCAACAGTAGAAGCTTTTGGCAGCAATTCATCACAAGATGCTTAAGATTTGACAGCTTAGGAATATTTATTGGTAAGCTAACAAAATTGTTACCACTTAGATCCGAGTAAAACAGTGACTGTAAGTGGAAAAGATCATGCACAATTGATTCATCAGACAAATGACAGTAACTTAAATCCATAGTGGTCAAGGAGGGTAAACTCAAAACAGGTGGTGGCAATCTCGGTTTAGTGGTAGTTTGTTGAATCCTAAGCGGCCAGTTGAAGGGAAGAAATAAATTTACTGACCTGACCATAGAAAATGATAATTGGCTGCTTTCAGTAGCAGTTCCAATGTCACAAAGTTCCTCTGAACACTTCTTTTCCTTTAAACCCTCTATCAATGTACAAAGCTTTGAGCAACAATAAGTGTTTAGGTTTCTAAGAGACTTCAATCTATGAATGGTAACTGGAAGGCAAACAAGATTTTTACACCCCTGTAAGTTCAAATCTTCAAGGCCAATTAGATATCCAAGTGAGGGGGGTAGTTTTCTTATAGCTGTTCCCTTTAAAGAAAGTGTTGACAGATGTTTCATACTTTCACTAAACTCGGGAAGATTTTTAAAATTAGAGCAACCACAAAGAAATAACTCCTTCAGGGAACTTAGTCCATGAATGGTATTGGGAAGGGAAACAAAATTTTTGCAATCTGTTAAGTTCAAAACTTCAAGGCCGACCAGACATCCAAGAGAGGAGGGTAGTTTTCTTATAGCCGTTCCCTGTAAAGAGATCTCATGTAGATGTTTCATACTTCCCTCCACCTCTGGAAAATGTTTGAATTCAGAGCAACCGGAAAGAATTAACTCCCATAGGGAATTCATCTCCAATTTACCTGGAAGAGCCTTAAGACTTTTGCAGTCTTTTAAATTCATAAGAGCAAGTTTATTGTGATGTACAAGGGATGAATGAACATCAGTTAAGCTAGTACATCCTTCAAGAACCAATCTTGCAAGATTAGGAACACCAGAAAAATCAGGTGAACACTTTAGATTCTTGGAAAAACTCAAATCCAAGTACTTCAGCTTATCCAAAATCTGATCAAAATAGTACAAAAAGGTTATCAGCTTTCAAGGTCATTGTGATAAAAACAAATAGAGCTCTCGAAGAAAGGATCCTACCTTTTTTCCATGCCAAAGTTGTTCAATTTTGCTATAGGACAATTTTATGTCAACAAATTTATATGCTTGATTTGTAAGTGGCAGACTTATTAAAGAACATCCTCTCCAATGAAGAACTTTTAGCGAACTGGGAAGGCAGTTGAGGCTAAAATTAAGTTGCACATCATTCAAGCTTAAAATTTTAAGTTGACTTGTCTTGTACAAGGCTTCAATGCTCCAATATGCTTCATATGGTTGAAGTAAGTTAAGAACTATGCCTTGAAGTGCTTCAGTTCCCTAATAAATCAAGATGACTATAATATTATCTTGCAGAATGAGGTAAGACATAATTAAATTTCAGGAAACCAAGTATCACACGCATTATGAAGTTTGTACATAAATGCAATGATGACAACAAAACTAGAAAAATTGGCACCTACCTTATTTTTGGTAAACACATAATCGATGTCCTATTGAGACCATAACCTGCTACGTTTGCCTAGGTTATTTGGAGATTCTTGAAATATAATATTCCTGCCCATTTCTTGAAGCAAATCATGCATCTCCAAATTATTACTACCCCTCTCTAGAGTTACCAAAGATCTTTCAATCAAAACTTCAATGCCTATTTTGGGACTTTGACCACTATTTTCTAATATGTCTATTACTTTATTTAAATCCATTCCATTGAAGAAACATGCTATATCTAGAAACAAATTCTTCTCCATAGGATTCAGACACTCATAACTTATTCTGAATGCATCTGCAATTTTGGGGTGAGGAAAACTTCTTATTTGTTTCAAAGCACTATGCCAAACATCAATGGCTCTTCCACATAGAAAGGAACCCAATACCTAAAGTGCTAATGGAAGACCACGAGTATATTTGACTACTTCTTCGGACAAATCTTCATAACCTTCATGAGGTCGCTTTTGTTTAAAGGCTTTCAAACAAAAGAGACGAAGGGATTCAGCATGACATAAGTCTCCAACCTCATAAATTCCATGCACTCCATGTACCCTTAACAAGTGCATATCTCTAGTTGTGACTATTACTCTACTTCCTGGACCAAACCAATCTTGCTTCCCAACCAAATTTTCCAATTGGCTTAGCTCATTTACATCATCAAGAACAAGAAGAACCTTTTTGTTACATAAAGAATTCTGTATTGCCTTTTTACTATCATATAAATCATAAAAATCACTGCCACTTATATTTAAACGAGAAACAAGTTCTCTTTGTATGTAAACTAAACCATTTGTCTCAGATATCTCTCTGACATTTGAAAGAAAACAACTAGCTTCAAATTTACCTTGGATTGATTCATAGGCTGCTCTAGCAATAGTTGTCTTGCCTATGCCATCCATGCCCCATATGCCTATGAAGCGAACATCATTCAACCCCATATCCATAAGCCTAGTCACTTCTTCCACCCTTGAATTAATCCCAACAAAGCTCTCAGTGCAAGCTGGCAATTTTGGAATAAGCTTTTTACGTATGTATTTAGCAATGGTTTCCACAAGTGCTGCCTCATGCCTATATGGAGAGAAGGGTTGAAAAATCTTGTATTGGGTCCAACAAGAGCCATAATCAAATAAAGTTACAAATTATAAACACCAGCTCTCATTTTATGTTTTGTAAATCCATGGTAAAATGTGAAACACACGCCTTTGACACTGTGAAGGACTTACTGAACTCAAATGTTTTTGGCTATTAAGTGAAAATTTGGAAATGAAATTGTATTTTTCAATAAGCCCCTTCATGTGAAACAAAAGGAAAAGTCATGCACACGAGTATGCTTAACATTTTTGTATTAGTCAGAATTGACCCTCCAATTTTTAGGTAAGAGAATTGACCATTATCTTAGCAAAAAAGTGTAATTTATCTTTCTTTCAAATACATGAAGGAAAATACTAGAGAAACAGAACTTTTGCTTGAATTTATTAACCAAAATATTGTGACATATAAGTCAACCTTTGGATGGATAAGTGTACCACTTTATTCCATCCAACTACTTTTATTTATTTGTAAAAAATTATGACAATTTTTTTTTTGATAGTGTACCGTTACTCATACAAAAAACTACTTAAAAAAGAATAGGTTCTGAATTGTTGTTATAATTGAAAAACGTAAAAAAAAGAAAAGAAAAAAAGGGGAACAAAACACAAACTAGAATATACTGTTTATCCATGTAATAAAAGATTCGATAAAATTTTATGTTGGCTATTAACTTTCTAATATAATTTTTCTCTTTTATCTAGATTATAGACTAACAATGTTAGGATTTTCAATAAGTCATAGTATTAGTGGAGTTAACTTTATTGTTAGATATGTGATTGTCACAACTTGCCTAGAAGGTATTGTAACGAAAGGCGACTAAAAATTCTATTGAAAATTTGATAGGGCCACCTCCAATATTTATTTGTAAAAACAATCAGAAAAATATTTTAATTTTTCAAAAATTGGTCTTTGAAAATGAAATCGAGAGTCTAACTATAGACAGTGAAGAGTAGGAACTTAATTCTACTACAACTCTAATGCATCCGTATGTAGATGGTTATTTTAAGTCAGTTTGTGCAAATTTATTGATAACATACAATATTTAATTTCCCACATTTTAAAATAGAATTTTAGTAAATAAGCAATTATGCATACAAAATAGAAATTAAGAAAAATTTAATTTTGGCTTAATAAGGGATACCAGCTTTTATGTATCATCCGATACAATAAGAAACTCAAAGTTGGCGCCATTCTTTAGAAAATGATTATGTGTTTTCAAGTTTGTTCTCTGGCTCTTTCTCATTGTCTGTTTGCCCCCTCATTATTTGACTCTCAAGGATTGAGAACATTGAATATAGCCCTAATGTTCTTCTTAGTATTATCATTATTATTGTTGTTATGTGCTGTCTAGGTCTGACAACTATAAAAATAATTAGTTTTGGATTCAGTACAGGGTGATAGGGTTCTTGGAAATCAAAGCAAGTTACTTTGGATTTCATAGCAAGAGATAGCTCACCTTGGATTCGATGCATCTAATATGGTGTAATTGTTGTTTGTTATGTTTTTTGGGGTCTTTACAGATCCCGTGGGAGCAGGGATTAGGGATTGGAGGAATATTTCCCCACCGCAAGGATTAGGAACCGGGACAGGGGAGCTCTGGAGAAGCGAACGAGAGTCGGGGGAGTACTCTTTGCCTATGCCCTGCCCCATTAACATCCCTACTATGTGGTTTGCAGATAAGTTTCACGAGAACAAAAATAAAGGTTGGGTCAGATAGGAGTTGGCGGCTCAATAATGATAGCATTTTTTGGGGGTCAACAGTTGCGACCTTCATCACGGCCAGCAACGTAGAGCCGAACGGAAGCTGGTCCCAAGTCAAGCGTGCAGATGGTTTGCGGTTGCTAGCCGAGTTTCCAATGGTGGATCATGGTGTGGGGGGGGGGTCATGGCTGAGATGATGGTGGAAGGCTGATCTATCCTGATTTTTATGTATTTATTTATTTATTATTATTTTGATACATCAAGAGTAATCAGATTCAAACCCTAATTTTATATATACTACTCGAGCCTCTCACCACCACTTGATTATTATTACATGTTGATTTTATCTTTGAGCTTTGGCTGGGGTTCATTCAATTTTTTTTTTCCCCTTTTCTTTTGTGGGGAGCTTGTTGGGTTGTTTAGGGGTAGTTTGAGTGGGGAAGGCTGCAGATGCATAATGAAGATGGTGATCTTGGTTAAGGGAAAGGGAAGTCTTGGTGGTTCTTATTTTAGCACTTAGAGCATATGAAAATTTAGAATCATAATGAGAGCAATGTTAAGTACAGGGGAAATACAAATCAACTGCCGCAACCACGATGGCAAAAAGTATTGAGAAATGAGAAGTAAATAAGCCAGAATCATTGGGTTGTGAAGATCTTACTTGGCTGTATCACAATCCCCAAATTCCTCCTTCTTTGCATTCCGTCTTTCTAGTTGCTCTTCCCTCTCTTTTTTTCTTCAGTTCTCTTTTACCTATGATTCACTCTCTTTGCCAATAAAATGTTCTCTCGATTCCTATTGTCCCCCCCCCCCCCCCCCTCTTTTATAATCACATTTGTGTCACCCATTTTTGCTTTTGATTTTTTTGTTTTTTCGGCTGCACCTTGGGGTGCAATTGCAGAAAACATTGTCGCCTTGTTTCGATCAAATTTCTGTTTCTGAATTGCTCCGCCATGCTGTCGAGTCTGCAATGTTCCTCTCTGCCCATTGTGTTTGGTCGTACAAGCGTCGGTTGTTTCTTAGGTGTTCGGGGAGAAAGGTAAAATGCCCGAGAAACAGAAAGGAAAGGGAGTTTGGGATATGCTCCTTATGGAAACCATACAGCAAGCCTCGTTGACCTGTACAGAATCCCCCCCCCCCCCCCGGTTCTCTTCTTTCCTCTCTCTCTCTCTCCTTCTATTCTTTTTTTTATCTCCTTTTTTCTCTTTTTTTATTTTTATATATTTTTTTTATTTTTTGTGTTTGCTGTTGTTGTCATATTTTTCTTTTTCTATGGAAACTGAAGATCAAATGGAAATTTTTGTTAATTGAAGTGGCTGAAGTATATGTTAAAATCTGACTTGAGGCCTCGGGCTTTTACTTTTTTTCGTTTTCTTCTAATTTTCTGATTTTAACTTCTTTTTTATTTTGATTATTAATTCCTCTTAAATTACGAAAGGAAGAGGAAAAGGGGAAGAAAAAAAAAAGTCAAATAAAATATAATACAATAAGGTAAGTGAAAAGGACAGATATGAACCAAACAAATTTTGCACAAAATATGGTCGATCACCACATAGATAGGTAAACTTCGTTAATTTTTAAGTGAAAGATCCAATCTCTGCAATCAAATGTATCTCAATCAATTCAACATTCAGCTATCACACATCATTCGAGCAATAATAATAATAATAATAATAATATAAAATAAACAAATGACCAATGTTATTCAACACGAATTTGACTAACAATTCTTGTCGCTGTGTGTATGTATATGGAAAGAAGCACCAAAGGATATGACTGCTACGGCCTACAGCCTTAAGTCGAATTCTTCATCTTTTCTTTTATCTTATGGAAGCATCGTTAAATTAGATTTACTGCCTCATCAAGACTTACTGCTATAGATGACAGTCCCACAAGATGATAAAAAGTTGGCATTCGTGTTTTTCAATTAAGAAAAACCACATAATGTTATGCATATATACTATCCGATCAAGCAGAATAACAGTATCAAAATGTAAGTATTAAGTTTAGAAAGATAAACTTAGATCCAATTGTATGCTCCTATTACCCGATCAACCTCTAATATCAGAGCTAGGGGAGGAAACACGCGGAAGAAACGGGAAAACACTGTATACTTTAATCAAAAACCTCATCACAAAATTATCACTCATATATATATATATATAGGTAAAGTTAAAGACAACTTACTGATTTTTAGAATCCCAACCAGAGTAACTCGCAACTTGTCTTAATGCATCCCTCCATTTTTCAACCTTGTCACTTTGTTGTCCAAATTTCTCTTCATGCTTCTTAAAAGCTTCCTCAAAACTTCCTCTTTGATGCCTCACATCGGAAGGGTCTACACAGTAGAAGACAGGCACAACTTCTAGACCCAGCTTCTTGTTGCACTCAACAATCTTTTGGAGCTCATCCAAACACCAAGTGGAGGAAGCATAGTTTGGCGAGAGAATGACGACTGCAAACACAGATTCTTCAATTGCTTTGTGGAGCTCCACTGAAATAACATGTCCTCTCTCAAGATCTTTGTCATCCTTGAAACTTGTGATTCCTTTCCTTTGTAGTGAAGCACGCAGATGGTCGACGAAGCCTTTTCGAGTGTCCTGTCCCCTAAAACTCAAGAAAATATGGTAAGTCCATGACCGGGTAGTTGAACTTGAAGGATCGGAAGAAGAAGAAGAAGAAGCTTCATCTACTTCAAATGCCATATGCTCTAACGATCACTACAAAGTTGCAGCTTGTGTTTTGTGGTGTGTACTTTGATGGGTTTAATGCAAGCCCTTTGTAGGATTCCGGTTGTAAGTGTGAATACAGAGAATATTTTCTCTATAGGGAAACGGTGTGGAAGCTAGCTTGGTAGCTTCTAGCTTCCAGTCGCTGACTCACCTTCCTTACGCTTTCTTCTCTTTTTTAGATTCTGATGAAGTTCGTTAATAATGTCAACACTGACTTTTGCCTTTGTTTTATTTGTTTCCACTTGGCAATCATACTCGTTTTTGGAAGGATTACACGGCGCACCTAGTGAAGGGTACATTATGCACATTTCTTTAACCCACTTTCAAAGTGTGGCCAAATGCAATGTTTTTAGTCACATTTCTCTAAAAGTGTGGTTAAATGAAGGTGCGTGATGCATCTTAGTTGACCAAGGTGCCTTTAAGACAGTCCGCTCATTTTCAATTAAATTTCAAAGGATGATTTATCTGCGAAAGCATATGGATTGATAGCATATGGATGTTTGATATGCAAATATGATTCATCCTTTTAATGCCTTCTTTCCATTTTTCTTATTTTTTTGCACATATCTCCTTTTTTTTATGCACTTGTTTCTCATTTTTATTTGAGTTGTTTGTAGGTTCAGTTTATCTAGATATATTTATCTTTAAATTTCGAATAAGATTGGCTCTTCATTCTGATATTGATGTGTGCATTTCTTTTCTTTGATGCATTTCTTTTTTTTTTTTTTTTTTTATAAATGATCTCTTTATTTGATGATGTTATTATCTATAGTTTATTTGTGACATTTTTTTCCTTGAGAACTGTATAAATATGAGTTCTTCATATGACAATATTACTATTGGTGATTGTGGTTTGTAAATAATACTAGAGAGTTAATTGGCATCTTGTATTTACTAATAGAAATACCAATTGTATATTTTTTTTATTGTATGAAAAGTTAATGAGTTTTGTTAACAAGTGCCCTATAGTTAAGGGTTTTAATAGTAGTCCCTCCATTTTCATATATCTATTAGTTTGACTAAAGTGGTACATTTAAAAATCAATATATCTAAATATAATGCATTTTAATTATTGAATCGATATTAGGTTTTCAATCAAAACTTTTCACTATTGACACCTTAATCAACACCCTTAGGATATTGGTTAACAAAACCCAAAGTTAATTAGCAGAGTTAGTTATCCTCTTTTTGCTATATTTTGCATCATTAAGGTAGAACTCCACTTGTATACAAGTCTTGTACTCATTCATTAATCATTCAAATCAATTCATTCTTCACTATCATTCAGTTTCGTTTCTTCGATTCTCTCTCCCTTCTAATCAATATCAGGTGTAATAATAACTCTGAACTTTGTTTGTTGCCCCAAAGAAAATGGACATGCAGAGGACAACGGAGCACTTCCATTACTTGCTTCAACCACACATATCCGGATTCAAAGAAAACGAAAGAGATAGTAGAGTTGCAGGCCTTCAATTCATTATCGAAACTTAATTCCCATGAACTTGTGGTGTTCTTGTTACTTGCGTATCCTATGGGTGAAATTCGAAGAAGAAAGCGAAGAAATGAGTGTAACCTTTCTGGCCATAGCATTATAATCCTTTGTTTTAAAAGTTAATTATTTGATTTTAGCGGTGAAGAAACAAGTTGCATAAATTCCACTATGAATGTTACTTCACCTCTCTCAAGATCTTTGTCATCCTTGAAGATTGTGATTCTCTTCCTTTACAGTGAAGCACACAGGTTGCCAGCGATACGTCCATTAGTGTGGGATTGCAGTGGAAGGAGGAGGAGGAGAAGAAGAGGCTTCACCTAGAGCAAATTCCCAATGCAATAGATAAACCGATATCTGCTATATTAGATTATAGGTGGACCTCTGACCTTACTTTCTATTGCAAGTTTTTACTATTTATTTGTAGGATAATGGTTTTGTTCTTTTTTTAGTATTAGGATGTTACGTTTTATTGCAAGTTTTTGCTATTTATTTGTAGTTTAATGGTTTTATTAATTTTTCTAAAGTAGGATGTTACGTTTTGTTATTATTTTTTATATTAAGATATTGCATTTTTCTTTTAATAAATTACATTTTCTTCTACCATTGACAAAATACACGATGTGAAATGTTATTTGTACATTGAAAACTAAATATATTATACACATATTAGAGAAAGAAAGATACAAGCTCTGATTTTTTTCTCTCAACATTAATCATCATCAAAAATTGTGTCTCACTCTCTAATGTGCCCATAAGATATCTAATTTTCAATATACAAATAATATTTCTCATACACAATTTATCACAGCCAAAATCAAGTCTTCCACCTTTAACTATTCCTGATCACAAACCATAGTCTTCCGTCTTTAACAGTGGTTGCTGGTCACCTTTTTGCAACGAGGTATGTTATTTGTACATACCAAAATCTCCAACACCCCAACACCCTCTCTTAGCTTTTTCTCTCTCCATCAATCATTTCACTCTTTTCATTTTCTTTTACAATTTTTTTTTCTCCTTTCTATCTCTGGGTGTCCAAGGTGTCTACCTACCCCAGTGGTACAAAAAACATTTCTCTTTTGCAACTCCACCTCAACCCATAGCAGGGCACAAACTAGCCTAGTTTCCACCTCAACTCCACCATTCTTAGATCTACCTTTTCTCTCTCTCTTTTTTTTTTCATTTCTATTTTTTTTCTTTTATGGTTTAATTTCCACGGCTGTTGCTACACCAAACCATCATCGGAGGTGTACAATTAGTTGTTAATAAAAAAAGCAACGAGCAGGGAGCAATTTACGGTAACCAATTCATCAAGTGGAAGGTAAAATATGACGAGAAATATCCAAACACAATCTAAATAGATTATAGATCTAATAACTTAAAATGCCTAATAAATTTATTCACTGAAGCAATGGTTAATATTTAATAAATATTCGACGTTCCTGCCACTCAAATAAAAGAATGCAATTTCTACCAGTAACATTCGCCTTAATAAGCCTTATAAACTCTTCACGTGAGGTCCCTCAGAAAAAAAAAAAAAAAAATCTTCATGTGAGGGTGAATTGAACATGCTTTTAACCGTGGACATGTTCAAGTATTTGGCCTGTCAACTCAGAAAAATGGGGACTAACAAAACTTTTCCCCAGCTTGACCCCATAAATATGAATTGCAGAAGAACCTTAATCTCATGCAAATCCCTCTTGAAAAAAAATATAGATCACATTTTTTGGTTCTTTATTTTATATGATGACTTGAAAAATGAAACAATTGAGCAAATAGAAATTTTGAAACAATTCTAAACATGAATTAACAGCTCGTTTGGATGAACTTTTTAAAAAAAGATTTTTTTCTCTAAATTTTTTTAGTAAAATTTTAATTTCTTTAAAAAATTAATTTTTATTTGGATAGACATATGAGAAGTATTTTTAATTATTAAAAATATTTATAAATATATTTAAATACAAAAGAATAAAAGTACTTTCTTTAAGACTAAATTACAAAAAAATTCAAAAAGAGGAAAAAAAAATAAAATTTGATAAATGATAAGAAAGGAAGGATATATATTATAATTTTAATTAAAAATAAAAGATGCTTTTAAAAGATAATTTTATTAAAAATAACTTCTGCTTCTATTTTTTAAAAAAATTAGATATTTCTAATTTTTAAAAAAATGATAAATTAAATTTTTTTAATTGAGACACTTTTTTTAAAAGTTGTATCCAAATATTTATAAAAATTTATAAAATTATTTTGTTTAAAAAAAATCAATCCGGATTCTAAGTTAGCTCCATAGGGGTGATTTAGACATTTTATACATTAGTTACGCGCGAGTATGGAATTAATGATCCCATGGCCCCACCTGCAGGGGAGAACTTTCTCCTCTATCCACCCAATTACGAGTATTATAGGAGTGGATAAAATTGCCAAGGCTAGGTATTTTCCAAGAAGATTACGCGGTAATCTCTTTTCAGTTTCGTTAGACTTATTATTGGACCCATGAGGCACTCACGCCCTATGGGAAATAAAGTATGCAGAACAATCGTGTCATTTTCTAAATCGAGAACGAAGAATAATGACTTCAATACAGTCAAGTGATAAATTGTGCGTGTGATAGTAAGTGACAATTTACGTTAAGCGACAATTTATCTATTTGATAGAAAGAAGGTGTTAGGCTAATATTATATAATTTGTGTTTAAATTTTATCGCATGATCAATTTTCTTTGAAATGCATCATTCATCGGAATGATGGGAGAGTATGAAGTGATTCATATAGCAAATATACTGACTTAAAAAAATTTGCAAATGATGTGACTGTACATAATTGTTTATGTATTTAATAAGATAACTTGTGAGGGTGTCAAATTTCATGGTTGTTTTCAGATGTATAGAAAATATTATTTGTATGTAGAATGTTATTATTTTGCCTTTCAACAAAGAAATGCTTTCGATCACATGTAGGAACACATTGGGATCAAAGGTACTACTTCTGAAAATCACTTGGACGTTTACCATCTCTTCAATCGATCTTCGGCGTATGAGAGATTCTGTAATCTCAAAAGTCCAAAAGAACAGTCGGTATGTGATCATATCGATGATGATATTAATTAGAGACATTGTCATCACATTTGAGCTCAAAGTTAAGCTGACCACAGTACTCTGCTGTACATGTTTTTTCTCTGAGAATGGGTACTAGGGGTTTGATATGCTTTTCAAGATAAGTAAGAGTTACTGCAATTCACATACTGATCATATCACCAGCTGAAAGTGATGTTGGAATACAGCTAGAAGTGAGTATAATAAAACGAGTTTGAAATTTCTTAGGAATCCTTTCGTATACTATTACTAGTCATGATGACAAAGGACAACATGACATGCATGCTTAAGAAATAGAAGACACCAGAAAGTTGGAGAGGAAATTACTGGTATGATTTTGTTTTTTTTTTTTTTAATGTAAGAGTGTGTTGACTACGAAAGACAATTATATTTTTATATAAATTTATTATTTTTATTTTAATTAAAAAATTATCTTTATCTTTAATATTATCAATTTTTATGTATGGTTAGCTTATTTAACATAATTTTTAGAATTTAAGTGTTAACTTATTTTTTCAAATTAATAATATATATATATATATATCCAATATTTTATTTAAAATTAATATTTTTAATATTAAAAAATTTCTTAAAATACTTCTTTTTAATGTTTTACCATTTCGGTCTTTGTGATCTATTCTCTTTTTTCAATTTTTTATAACTAATCTTCACTTGTTTCCCCCCTTTTTTTTTCATAAAACACACCAGATTTAAGATTCGTCTTTAATGCACCGGGATATGAAAGGTACTTGATGCATCTTCAATCTGAACCACCAAAATTTCTCTAGTGCATTGATACATCAATAATATGTGAAGCACGGTAAAAGACACTCTCTCACACAATCACCCCAAACCGGCGATGGCAGCAACGATGATGGCGGCAACGACGGTGGCGTTTTCAACCTCTAGAAATAATCCCTAATGTCGAAGCCTCCCAAAAGGAGGCCAAATTCCCCGTCGACTCCCCAGCACAGTCGTCCCTCGCCAGAATAAACGACGGCTGCAGCACCTCCCTCAAGATGTCCCACCTTATGCCTCTAAAGAACTCATGCTCCTTGATCTCCTCGGCACCGCGCGTGTATCCCAACTGCTGATGTCCCCAGGTTTCGTTGCACAAGCCTAGCATCTGACAAACTGACTCAATGCATCCACCGAATAGCTTGTTGGGTGTAACCCTTAGCCACAAGCCTAGCCTTGTATCTCTCAACAGTGCCATCAGTCTTGTACTTGACTTTATACATCCATCTGCAACCAATTGTGTGCTTATCTGGGGCTAAGGGAACTGATCTCCATGTCTGATTAGCCTCTAAGGCTTAAATTTCTTCATTCATAGCAGCCTGCCATTTAGGAACTTGGTAGCTTGATGATAGAATTGTGGTTCAAAGACTTGATCTACTTGCATCACAAACTACCTGGTCCCTTGAGATGATCATAGGTCAAAAAGTGGGATATGGGATATGCACAGGAGGAACTGCCAACAGAATTACATTGGTAGTCTTTCAAATAGACAAAAAGGTTATGGGGTCTAGTGGACCTTCTAACTGGTTAGGAATAAGAGGGATAGGCACAAGTTGGTTAGGAGCTTGAGGTGAGGTTGGTGTCTCTATGGTGGCAAGAAAGGGAAAAGGCAGAACCAGATCCTAAAACAAATCACTAATCAAAAGATGGTTATGGGGAAAGCATATTGTGTAAAGGAAAGATGGTTTCATGGAAAATGACATCTTTGGAGATTAAAAAAAAAAAAAAAGGAATGGGATTGAAGGTCATACAGTTTATAAACCTTATAGCCTTTGGGATAACCAATGAATACAGCAGGGGTGGCCTAAGGAGCAAACTTATCTCTACCAGATTGGAAAGTAATAGCATAGCAAAGGCAATCAAAAAATCTAAGGGACTCATAGGTTGGAACTACAGCAAACAGCAACTCATAAGGAGATTGATGATGAAGCACCTTAGAAGGGGGTTCGGTTGATAAGGAATGAAACAACTGAGACACACTCACCCCAAAATTTCATAGGCACCCGAGATTGGCTGTAAAGAGCAAGTGTGATGCTTCCTTTCAACCATAGAGTTCTATTGAGGCCTCTCTACCCAACTAAATTGATGAAGAATGCCTTGCTTTTTTACAAAATCTTTGAGCAAGAACTCTGGTGCATTATCAGAATGAAAGCATTTAACTTTCTTGTGGAATTGAGTCCCAACATTAGAGCAAAAATCAATCAACAACTAAGTTGCTTCAGATTTGTGAGTTATAAGGAACAACCATGTAAACAGGCTTTAGTCATTAACAACTGTTAAAAAGAACCGTTGTCCACCATGTGTGGGGGTTTTTGAAAGGCCGCTAAGTGTCACAATAAATAAGATCAAAACAAGCAACAGAAGAAGAGTCAGAAATAGGAAAAGGTCAATGATGCTGTTTTGCTAAAGGACAAATGGTGCAAGGAGAACTAGGAAGACCAGTATTATTCAAAGAAATGTGATTATTTGTTTTCAACACATCAAGATAACAAGAAAACAAATGGCCAAGATGGTAATGCCATGTTACGTCAGAAACTTTATTCAAAACAGAATTACAAAGATGTGTGAAAATACAAGCAAGACTAGAAGGATCCGGAGTGGGACAAAAGACACAAAGGCCTTCATGTAATTCACTCTTCCCAATCTTCCTCAAAGACTTGGGTTCCTGGATTTAAAAAGAATTATTAGTGAAGGAAATAGTGTAATCATTAGACTTCGAAAGAACGCTAACAGATAATAAATTGAACCGAAATGATGGTATAAAGAGAACGTCATGTAAGGTCAATGAAGAGGTAAGAAAAATGGAACCAATGCCAAGAACCATGATAGATTGACCAGTAGGACAAACAGCATCAGAATCATGCAATGGTCTATAAGTGGCAAAACACTTAAAATAACAAGAGATACGAGAACTAGCAGTGGAATCAACAATCCAAGTACCTACAGATTGAGAGGATGGATGAAAGGAGGAAAGAACATAACCTGTAGGCTCAGTAACAGATGAAGGCTGCTTAGCAGGTGTTTTAGCAGCAAGTGACAGTTGGTCGGACAGCAAAGACAACAATTGTTGAAGCTGAGCCGGAGCCAAGGAAGCACCAGAATCAGATGAAGTAGGAGTTAATGCATCAAAGGCAGCATTAGTTGATGAGGACTTTGGCTTTGCATACGCAACGATCTTTGGCGTGGCCAAGAACACCACAGTGACTGCAGAGAGGATGATCTTTCTTCTGAGATTGTCTCTTGGCAACAGGTTGCTTAACGGCCACTGCCAAAGGAATAGAATAGCACGCTATGTCTCCTTTTGCAGCACTAAAGATAAGATCTGAGAAATTGGTGGAATAGGATCCAAAAGCAGCAACTGACCGCGGATTTGAGAACAAGAGTCATTCAAATCCATGAGAAAACACATCACATATTCATTCTTAGAATATTCAAGTATGGGGCATATACCACCCCAAGTGCAATTGCAATTAGGCTTAAAGGTGTTCAATTCATCCTAGATTGCCTTAAGCTTGGTAAAATACTAACTCACAGAGGAGAGAGCCTTGAGAAATTAAGACTCATAAGCTGTTTGTGGAGATGGAAAATCCATGGACCATTCTACTGTTGAAATCGATCCTGCAGATCAAGCAGCTTGATAAAATGAAGGAAAGGGAAATTCACGCAGCAAGAAAGGCAATATCAACTGATACCATGTAAGAAATGATGAAAATGATACTGTTGTATTAATGAATTCATCTATGAAAGGTATATATACATGTACAATCACAGACTTGCACAACAAGTAATCCAACTAACTCTAACTAATCAAAGTAACTAACTAGCAACTGACATAACTAACTTATGGTTATTTAACTTATATATATATATATATATATAAAGCAATAGAACATTATAAGAAGTTTTTGAAAATATTATTTTAATGAAATACTCGATAAGTGCTTCATGTATTGTAATTAATATATTAATTTTTCTTTATTGTTATTCACTTTTACACATTGTTTCTTTTAGATTACTCACTGCTTTATAAATTACTTAGATAATTTTTATATTTCGAAAAAATTAAAGAAAATAATTTAATAGTTAAATGTAAATAATTATGTTAAATATGTAATTTCACATAAAAATAGAAAATGAAATAGTATTAAAGATTTAATATTAGATTATAATTTCAATTAATAAACAATTTTTTGAATTTCGTAAAACGTTGGTCTTTCACTTACTCTTTTTTATCATAAAATAAACTAAATTTATATTTTGACATAAAAAAATGAAGTTTTTATTCGGTTAACAATCACACGTTTTTCATTTTTTATTAAATATAAATTTAGTTTGTTTTACAATTAAAAATAAATAAATGAAGCATATTTTTTTTATATTTCACTAAAAAGAATAGATCACAAACGAAAACAATAATAGGACTTTAAGAAAAGTTTTTTAATATTAGAAATAAAAATTTTAACTAAATAACGGATATATGAATTGTAGTTTTTAAAATACTAATTCACTTTTGTTGTTAGTCACTTTTATTCACACTTTTTAATATTCATTATGATATTATTTAGATAATTACTATATTAATAAAAATTTAAAAGAATCAATATTTAAATCCAAATAATTGTGTAGGTTAACCGCATATAAAAATAAAAAGATCGATAATATTAAAGATAAAAATGGATTATTTTTAATTAAATTAAATTTTATTATTTAATTATTCTAGTTTTTGTTATTTAAATTTTTTTTGTTATTGAACTCCAAAGAACCAATTCACCCTCCCTCCTAGTTCCTTCTTTATCAATTGTTCAAAAGCTATTTGATTGAGAGTTAAACCTTTAATTTACATGAATTAAAAAGAAATTGTAATAACTATTTTTAAATTATACACAACATAGAAAATGTTATTTTCATTTTTTTCTTAATTCCATCGAAAACCAAAGAATAAAAGGGTATCCATAAATTGAGCATACTCCTCAATGTTGTTAAAGCTAGATCAAATAATAAATTAAACTTCAAATTTAAATTAAGATGTATTAAGTGAGGATGATTTTGTTATATGAGAAGTACGATAGAGATTATTGGCCTTTAAATCAAGTGAGTAGGTGAAATTATACTTCGAAATATTTAAAATTTACGTGAGTCTTCCACGTCCTTCCCCTTTTACATATCACTTCTATCTAAACCCTTAAGCTCTTCCCCCCCCCCCTCTCTCTTCTCTCTCTCTCTCTCTCTCTCTCGCTAGTACAAATCCTCTTTTCTCCCTTCCATTTGTATTGCCAAAGCTCCTCTTCCCTCCCAAACATCCCCTTTATAGCTTGATTTGTATTTATGCAATTCATTTATAATGTGTTGGACTTGAACTCTTGAAATTTTGACTTAAATTTGATTGTGTAATGTGTTAAATTTTGACACTAGAATTTGAATTTGGATTTTGATGGCCAACATTTTGTTTTCAATGTCAGTAATTAAATATGTAATGTATTGAAATTGAAGTGTAGACTTAAGTTTGATTATATTTAGGGTGTAACAGTATTTAAAAATTTTAGTTTAAAAATTTTATAAATAAAGGCTCATTTAAGCTGACAGGGTAACCTTTAATAGGTTATGCTGATATTATGTTGGATTGTTAGTACTTGTTATAGGTTCACCTGACCCATTTAACTCATGAATATGTATCAGTTAGGCCTAAATAGAATTGGCTGGCCTCTTTAAACTTATGGGCTAGCCTTAGATAGGCTTGGCCAACATTTTGTAATGTATTGAAATTGAAGTTTAGAAATGTGCCTGGTTCTATTTAGGGTGTAATAGTATTTAAAAATTTGGATTTAAAAAAATTGAAAGAAATTGGTCTATTTAAGTCTATTAGCTAACCTTAAATAGGTCTAATTGATATTATGCTAGCTTATTAACACTTATAATAGGTTGACTTGACCCTAAATAGGCTAGGCTTAAATGAACTGGGCTAGCTTGTTTATACCCATGAGTTGGCCTTAAACTAGTTGTACCAACATTATGCTAGTTCATGCACTTAACTAGCAAGTTTAAATAGGACGAGTTGGCTTATAATAGCCTCATGAGTCAATCTAGCCCATTGTAGGTTAGCTCATATTCGAGTAGGTCAAAGTGAACTGAGTTAATTGAGATCTAAATTACTTTATTTCAAATTTATTAGTTTGACCCACTCATTTTGTCAAATTATTAATTCAAGTGGCACATGTCAAGATTGACCCATTTTGATACTCTTACCGGTAACCCTAATCATTGTGATACTTTTATAAAAATAAAACTTAAGATTCATTTTTATACATTTTATTCATTCAAGTTTGGAGAAGTAAATAATAACATAAACACAATTTAAATATCATTATTATAAATCTACATAGATGATTTTTATTGGTCTATGTGTGCAAAAGTTTTAGAACTCAAAATTATGCAAAGATTCCATATAATTACTCAAAATTTTCAAGTTGAAAAGAAGAAAGCTTTGGAGAAAGATGACAATAAGGATCTAATAAAGGAAATGATATATGAAAGAAGTATACAATAAATACCATATTAAATTGTGGTTGGAAGATTAGTAATTGATTAATGGATTTTTATTTAAATTAAAGATGTTACCAAAAAAATTTAAATAATAGAAATTGTAAATTTAGAATCATCCTAAAAAGAAATCATTAGAGTGACAAAAACATTAAAAGAGAAAGATAAATGATAATTGACAAAAAAGGAAGCATTGATCGTAGCATTAAATGAGAAAAAAATATAATATGGAAAAATATCTGAATAATTTGATTCATAAATAAGAGCGGCTAGGAATTAGTACAAATACATTAATACTATTTTGAAAAAGAAAATTACAACAATTTCAAAAATAAAATTATAATAAATTCTTATTAATTATAGAGCGTTGGCTTGACTTAATTTTAAAGGACAAAAGAATCCATTATATAATGCCTAGCAAGTAGTATTTTCTTGGAAGCCCAGAGTCTTTTTCAGTTCCTATAGACTAGAAACTGAGTTTCAATTGGTTGTAGAGTGAACCATAGACGACATCATTGTAATATCTACCAGCATAAAAACTGAAGCCTCTCAACATTCCAAGGAGTAATGGTTGTTTTCTTTGGCTTGTTGTTGCCACCTTAGAAACCCAAAAAGCCTCTCAACACAACACAAGAATCCACTCCCCACTCCACTTCAAATTCACAAAACAACAAAGTCAGCAACACATGAAAACCCACTCTTAACGTTATCTTGTATTGTTTTTGCTTTAACATGTTTGTGTTTCCTCTCATTCAAATATGTTTTTAACTTCTTTAAACAAGCATTACTCACTGCCCATTGGAGTTTTCCCCACATGTTTGGATCATTACAAGGTTGAATATGTTGTCTTTTTTTTTTTTTTTGGTTTCAAGTATCCTTCCATCGAAGTTAATCCTATTCGAATACTTTGAGGTAGGTAACTCTTCAAATTGAAATTTAAACTGTAATTTTCTATATTGTGATATACCAACCCTTTACTACTAGACCAAACTTCAATTGGTAAATATGTTGTCTTTCATAACAGCACAGCGAAAATTAGAAAAACAAATAGAAGACCTAGAATCTAAGTTTAAGTTGCGGAATATATATGATCCTCAAACCATGGTAAGGTTTTATAAAATACCTAAGTTTGAGCTTGGAAATTCTTTTAACTCAATTACTATGTCTGCTCGAATTTTGATCTTCTTTTAATCGGGTTGTGAGGTTTAAAAAAAAAATTGGTTTTGATTCCTTTTTCTGTTGCTTCCTTGGTTATTTTTCCATTTTCATATGTTGAATCTTTGTGAAATAGATTGTTTATTAGGTTTTATGTGCTGAATCTTTGTGAAATGGATTTTGTGTATTGGGTTTTATATATCAAAACATAAATTAGTCTCCTTTCTTTCCTTTTGCATGTATGGAATTTTCAGTATATATTGGGAATTTAATGTTCAATTCCATGAACCAACTCTAAGCATGATCAAATGCTAAGCAAGGTAAAGCATGTTGAATTTGAGGCATGATGCTTTAGCATGCTCCCTGAACAAAGCACTCATGGGTTGTTCTTGCAGTATTGTAGGTTGATGTTATTTGAGGGCAAGGAGAGTCAAAGGTCAAGGCTAAAAACTGGTGGCAGGTGATGGAGTCGTTGGGGGATCAAGTAAGGATAACGGATGCCATCATTCACTGCTTCTACCGAAGGGAAGCTTGTAGCTAGGGTCCCTTGCTTATGTTCATGGACTAGACATGAAGATTGTGGACCTGCCTTCCCAAAGCATGTCACGGTGTTTTTCATTCCTTACTACCTACTTGTGTGTAATTTTATTAAATGTTTCAAGAGAGATTTTAACGCCAAAACACAATTTTTGAAACCTTGCTAAACAACTTAGTTTTCTAGTATTTATTGAAGGACTTGGACAATTTTCTATGGTATCACTTGGCAAATTGATATAAATGTCAGCAAGGCATATCACAGGCTAAATTAATCATTTATGGAGTATGATTTTGTATATATTTGATTATTTGTATAAACTAAAGGAGATGTATACATAGAGAAAAGTTTACAAAACCATACCTCCTTTTTCAATTTGCAAAGAACAACACATTCATTGTTCTTAGCACTGAATGGAGAAAACCTTGGCCAGCTATATAACTATACGAACCCTCACGCATTATTTAACTCATACTAACCATCTTATATTTTACATATTGCTAGGATCTTTCACATTCTAAGCATGCTTTAAAGAAGATTCTGATCTTGTCAGCGCCTCCTAGGTGTGGCTCCTTTTGAGTATTGACATACATAGCGGCCATAGGAAGCCCCAAGTGCAATTAAATGGGGAAATTCCAGAAGTTGAAATTGGCTCAAGCTGGTGACGGCTCCACCACACCCAACAATTCGCTTTGTTGAAATAGCATTAACTTGTCCAACAATTGCCTCGACCCCATGTATGAACATGAATACGATTATTTACATTGATAATAGTTTCCAAGATTGCTTATTCGGCACTTTTTACACAACAGCCACTTCAATCCTTACAAAAGGGTGTGATTGAACTTGTCTTAATAGGTGAGATTGCAAAGATGCCTGTAATTGATGCAAATGAACTTGATGTACCAATTCTTGACTTCAACATTAAAATCATACCCAAGATGATCGAATTCTTCCAACTATCACCTGTAATTGCTTTGGCAATGGTAATGTATATAAGGGTAGGATGATAATTGCACATGTTGACAGCAAGATGAAGGTTAGGTTTCTTGTCGGAGTTGAATGTGTGAGAGTGGGTCATTCTCCAATATTCAGCTCAACGAGAAATCTCACCTTCGTCCCTTTGTCAACATGTGTAATTACCATCATTTCCTTACATACAATACCATTGCCAAAGCAATTATGGGTGATAGTTGGAAGAACTCGATCATCTTGGGTATGATTTCAATGTTGAAGTATCAAGAATTGGTACATCAAATTCGTCTACATCAATTATAGGCATCTTTGGAGTCTCACCTATTAAGACAAGTTCAATCACACCCTTTTGTAAGGATCGAATTGGCTTTTGTGCAAAAAGTGTCGAATATGGACGAGTGTGTCAAGCATTCTTGGAAATTATTATTAGTGCAAATTTTATTCAAGGTAGAGCAAAGAGGAAAGCATGCAAAAAACTTCATGTACCCACTTTCGGAAGGATGGCGAAAAGCAAGTTAGCTTTCTGAATTTTGACATGTGACATTGTTGGCAAGCATGAAATGTGTAATAAGATAAATAGATACACACTATAACATCTTGTTCTCAAATTTGTAAGATGATGTTCCCGATCCTCGGCGAAGGAGATCGGACATTGAGGGTTATGTGTTGAAGCAAGGCAGAATTAACAATCATGTCTTGAAGAATTGAATCCTATTGTCTTCAAATATTTTATGGTTTTAATTTTAGATTACTTATGCTTGTGAACAAATTACTTAGGCATTTTCGCCTATTCTTCTAGTACATTAAACTATATACAATGTTTCCCTAATATCTTACGATTGAAGCATTATAATTTGAATTCTGGTTTGTGGAGAGTTGTCTTTGTATCATTAGGTATCTATGGCAATCATGCAGCACATTTGAGGCATCAAGTATTTGATGATTTATTCTAGTTGGGAATTCTTTCTAATATTCATCTATAAATACTAGAGAGTGCCTGTTGATGCTTGTGGACGGCCTTGAACTTAAAATTGAACAACTTCAACTTCTTATAAACTATTTTTCAAAAAAAAGTGATAGTTGAAAATATACACAACGTAAAAAAGATTTTCCAAGTTCTTTTTTTTTTTTTCAAACATATATAATCAAAATCCAAATAAAAAAGGTGTTAATAAAATAAGGATCTTCATGAATGTTTTAAGGTTAGATCAAATAATAAATAAGATTTCTAATTTATATTCTACTGATTTAACTCTCTAAATTGTCTAATTGGATGATTGAATAGCAAGATAAAACTCTTTATATTAATAATATATCAAAATTAATCTTGAAAATAAATTCATCAAATCATGCCACGTAATATTTTCAACTAAGACATGGTTTGTATTTTCTATAATGTGCTCCCTCGGCCCTAATTTCTTTGTCAGCTCAACAAAATGGACAGGAATTAAGAAATTCAAAATCTTGGCTCATTATATACTCTTTTTTTTTTTTTTTTCTAAAGCTAAACTATTCTTACTCAAATTTCAAATTCTAGTTATATCATTCTATTAATGTTATACTACATTTTCGATTAACCATAAATCGTGAATGATAGTCAATAATAAATGCCACCCTGATATATGAAAATGACAAATATTATGTACAAAAAATTTCCTAAATGACAAATAAAATGAACCGAAAGAAGTAATAGATAAATAAAAAAAGGCGATATGACTCATACAAGGAAAATATATGAAGAATACAATAATTAAATTATATAGGGAAGGGTAGTTATTAATCAATTAATTAAAATTGAAAATTGAAAATGAACGACTTGAAAATTTAGAATCGCCAGACAAAGAAATCTTTGAAAGGAAATAAAATTAAATGAGTAATGACCATTGAACAAGAATTATAAATAGAATATTTTAGAGAATTAAAATATTTTTATTTTTCTTAAAAAGTTAATTTCATTTACCATTCCCTTCCCCTTATTGTAAAATTTATTTTATTTTTCTTCCACCTATTAACAATTTATTAAAACCAACCCAAAAAGAATATATTTTAATCTTAAAAATTCAAAGTTTTATCTAATATATGTTCTTGCAACAGTTTAGTAAAAGTTTTATAATAAAAAAATTTAAAATAATCATTTCCTCATCCTCATAATTTTATAGAAATATATAGAAAAATGAAAAATATAACTGTATAATTATTGTTGAAGAAAACAAGAAATTTTATAGAAAATAGTATAAATATATTCCCAAAAGCATTTTTTTTAAAACATTATTCAATCATATAGATCAATTTTTAATTTTTAAATATTGATCAAACAACCAAAAACAAAAATCATTCCATTTCTTAATCTCACCCCTTTGTTAAAATGTTCATTTTATTTTTCACTTAAACACTTTTATATAACCCCTTTATATAGCTTCCTAATAGCAATATATTAAAATCATAATGTAAATAATATATATTAATTATAAAAAATAAAATTTAATTTGTAAACAATAATGTAAAGAATATATATGTATTATAAAAACTAAAATTAAAATTAAAATTAAAATTAAAATTAATTTCTGCTATATTTGTGAAGACGTTGAATATTTTATATGAGTTATATCAAATAAAAGAAGTTATTAATTATTCTCATATATTTTTATCATATAATACTTTTCTATAAAACTTTCAATTATGTACATAATAATATAAATGAATCTGAATATTATGCAGGGCTAAAAATGATATAAAGAACTATTTGAATAGTACTTTGAAAAAGCTAAAAAAAAAAAAATTCTTCCACTTCCACCTATTTTAAAAATGAGTCCATAAAATATTGTCAAAGACATAGTTAATTAAGAAATAGTTGTCTAGGTTAACATAAAAGAATATAAGAAAAAATATACAATAAATACAACAGTTAGATTACATTGGTTAATTAATTGATTCAAATTTAAAAAATTTATAAAAATTAATTAAAGATTTAGAATTATCATAAAAGAAATTATCCATATAATGAGAAAACTAATGTGCATTGAAAAAAGCAACAATTAATCATAACATTATATGGGAAAAATAAAATTTGAAAAAAAAAATCTCATTAATTTGATTGGTGAAGCAGAGTGCCTAAAATAGGAGTCATGAATAGAATATTATGTAGAGAAAATAAAATAGAAAAAAAATTAATAAAATCTTATTAATTGGTTGCAAAAGACGGCTGAGTTTTTTTGGAGGGATAATGAATTTATTGTATCATGCCACATATCATTTATCGCAAAGCGATGAAATGTGTTTTACATAATATAATAGAACACTCTCAAATCTTTTCTTGCAATTTCTCTTGCATGAACACGTCTGCATTCCCTTAGCAATGCTGCCGCATGTGGTTTACACCCATGGAGTGAATGTTTATTTGGATCTCTAAAATTGTTCACATACTTCACTTTAGTTTCTAAAATTATTAGGGATGAAGTCATTAACAAGTCAATTAGTCAACAAGTCAGTTTGTTAATTCAGTTACTCCTTCAGCTATGAGTTTGTTGTTTCTGGTTATGTTAGTTAGTGTATCAGTTGTAATCTTACTCGAGCTACAAGCCTCAAGTGTCTATATATACATGTATCATGTAATATCTCATTGAGTTGAATGATCATTTTCTGATTCAATACACTTTCATTCAAGAGATTTTCTTTCTCTTCTCTTTCTCCATTTTCCTTCATCCTTCAGTCTCTAGTACCCTATAAAAATTAAGAAACTAATGATTTAGTACTAGAAGTTGTAAAAAAGTGATTCAAGTTAATCCTTCGAATGATGTCCATAGGAACTAACTTGAATCACATTTTACAACTTTAAGGACTAAATAATCAATTTCTTAATTTGAGAGATTAAAATAAAATAGACATACAATTTTAAGAGCTAAAATGAGCATTTACTCTTTACACATGGATTGCCCACTGCCCTACTCGAGTTTTTTCTCATGTTTGGATCATTACAAGGCCAAATGTGTTGTCTTTGAGAAAGCACCGTTGCTGAGAACCAACAATTTTTTTTTTTTTTTTAAAAAAGCATTGGATGACTTGCCAATTAACTGCGTAGATGATCCTCAATCCGAGGTAAGCTTTGTAGATTTTTTATTCACTTGGTGATTAAAAAAGAGCTTGATTTGATGTCTATTCAACCATTTGAGCTTGGAATTAAAGTTGTTTTAACTCAGGTACTGTGTCTACTTGAGTTTTAATGATATTGTAATTGGATTGTGAGGGTTTGAAAAAAAAAAATGATTTTGATTCCTTTTTTGATGTCTGCTCCCTCTTCTTATGCTGAATTTTTGAAAAATGGATTTTATGTATTAGTTTTTACGTGTCAGAATAGAAATCAGTCTCCTCTCTTTACCTTTGCTTGTATCAAAATTTTAATATATGTTGGAAATTGATAACTCATTGGCAAGTGCACCAAATCGTTTAAGTAATAACCACCGAAAGTGGGTATCATCCCACAAGGATTGACGCTATCAAACAGTACTTCACTAATCAAATTTCTATTTAAATCATAACAACTGTTTGGATTGAAGAAAGCTCTAATTTAAAATGTACTCAAAACTGAGAATGAAAACAAAATTTATAATAATGCGAAACAAACAAAAGATAATTTCAAATTTTCAACACACTAGAGGTTGGGATGGTCTGAATTTTCTTAATTTTTAATTGAATTCCTCAAATACTTAATTTAGAAATCTTAGATTAATGACAGGATTATTAGTGAACTAACCCTAATTCCTTGGTGAATTAATTCTCCTATTTGTGATAACATATGACAATTCCTTGACTATATCTCAACACAAATAAAGATTATGCATAGAACTCAATTCCTAGATCACATAAAATTCAAGAAATATTCCTAAACCTTGAAATTCATGTAGTTCATCTTTGGAGCCAATTCATATACAATTTTCCCAAATCATACAAGAACCCTAGTTCAATCATGAAATACAATTCATAATTTCTTGCATATAAACACAAAAGATGAACAATTAATCCAAGAAATCCAACATCAAGTATTAGAAATTCAGCCCCAATACATCCATTTCAGACCTAATCCCTTCCCCTAGCTACTGAGTTTAGCAACTCATTCTATGGAAGAACAAAGAAAGGAAAAGAGCAGAAAATTTCATAAAGAACCAAAGAATTGGAAGGATGAATCTCCAATCTTCCTCCTCTTCTTGTTCCCCAAGTTGTTTCCCTAGCTTTTCAGCCTCCTTTCTCTGTTTCTCTCTCGAGTTTCTCCTCCTGGATAACCTAAAAATCGTGTCCCCCTCTTAATTAAATGCAACGAAAATTTGACAGCACGCCGTGGGCGCCTAGGCACTAAGTGTTGGGCGCCTAGGCGCCAGGTCACTTGACAGCAAAAAATGAAATCAGCAGTTTTAGCGCCTGAGCGGTGGAAGTTTAGCGCCTGAGCGCTCATAAATCCACAAAAATGCTAAAAGAAATGAAATAACATAAATAACTAACAAGCAAGCCTAAAAAACACTTATCAAAAGTAATTTTAAAAAGGTTTTGGATGATTTTAAGCTCTAAAAATCCTAGCAACTTAATGGAACATCACACCCCCAAACCTAAGATGTTGCTTGTCCTCAAGCAAAAAGAGAAAACTCAAAAGAACAATTATGGCGTCTAACAAGAATTATGTATCATATGTGCTCTCAGAAAACTCCTCAACATCAGTTCAAAAATAAACACAACGGACAAATAAAATCATACAATCATCATCTGCACTCTTTATGACCCAACCCAAAATAAACAAGATCATGGATCAGTTCTAGAACAAATAATTCGGATTAGATTATGCAATTACTTAAGAAATATCTCATACTCAGTCCATAATGTTCATCCCTATCTCCACTAATGTAGAATTAATGCACCAAATTGATCAACAGGGTCTTTTACAGCTTGTAATGTAAGGCCAAAGGTGAAGGTTATGAAAGAAGGGAAAAGGAAAATTTAAACTAGGTTGAGTAATTAGAGTATGCATCACATTCCAAAATAAAACAAAGCAGTGCCACAAATCTTGAATTTTTTTTTTTGTATTTTTGTTTTTGTTTTTGTTTTTGTTTGTTTTTTTTTTCTTTGCATTTTTTTTTGTTGGAAACAAAAACAGTTTGATTTGCAAAAACTGTGGCACTAACTATAAGATGAACAGAACATGTAATGCACCACTTAAAGAACTCAACAAAAATTTGTTGCAGGTGAGAATTTTTTTTTTTCGGGGTTAAAGAAAGGTAAGATGAATGAAGGTTAAAATAAAGAAACAGGCCTTTTATCATCATTTTTTTTTTCAGCTTCAAAGGGGACCTAAGGATATACTTTATCGGGTTGGCTAGAAAGGCTCAAACGATCCAAAGAATGCCCTGATCATTTCACCATGATATATTATCCTAGGATTTCGCCTCAACAGGGAATCAAACATGTTCCAAGATAAGCATCAATCTAAGTATTCCACATAATCTTTCTCTAGAAAATTAACCCGATTCATCCCCAAGAAAATGCACATCCTAGATCAAAGCAATAATAGGCATGATGAATGAGAGTATGATCCTTTGAAAACATTGTGCTCATGATACTCCAAATTTATGAAAATTCATATAATCATTGAGCACTCAACACAATTCTTAGAACAAAACTTTTAAAACTGCACAATCAACAGATTCTTTCTTCCAAAAATAAAGAAAACATAAAAGACACCTAAACTCCTAAACTCCAACCAGAAAAACAATAACTAAAAGCAATAAGCAAAAGAAAAAAAATAAAATAAAAATAAAATAAAAATAAAAAGGAATAGCAAACTTCCCCCGTTTTTGTTTGACTTCAATCTTCATTAGCATCTTCTTTTTCTTCTCCAGCCTCTTGCTCCTGCTCAAAATTAGTCGGCCTTAAAAGATCCTCATCAGGTACTAATGGTTCATCAAGTTCATTAGGTCCCATTCCTTGCTCAACAGCTATTCGTCTCACCATTACTTCTAATCCTTCAATAGCTCGAATGAGATATTAATTCTGACGAATGCTCAACCTTTGAAAATTCTCCAATTGTTCTAACCTCTGAGCGATGGTGAGAGGACACCTTGGCCTACTAGAACTAGGCTATGTAGAAGATGATGGTTGCTCTTGTCTTCTTTGTTGAGTTCGGGGTCTCCGAGTCTCTTGGGCTATAGAAGCTGCAGTTATGGGTCGCTCAGGTAAAACTGGAATATTTCCTTCAATATCCACGCCTGCTCTCCTACACAACTGTGTAATTAAACTCGGATACCCCAAACTCCCAGATGATGCCTGAGCCATTTCATGAATTTTCGAAGCAATTAAACTCCCCACATCAATTCGTGTACCTCTCATTATACAGTGAATAAGGACAGCTTGTTCCACACGCACTTCTGAATGATTCAGCTTAGTGATAAGTCTAGACTGAACAAATGTACACCAAGCCCGTGGAACTGGTATTAAATCAGCTTTCCTTAGACATAAGGGTCTTCCATGAGCATCCATTTCCCATGTTGCACCTTCCTTGCATAGATCTCTTAACACATCAGTCAATCTTTGTTCATGCTCCATCCTGTGATCATAACTACAATAATCAGGGTAATGATATCCTATGCCAAAGAAAGCATCTATGGCTCTTGGACTGAAATCAATTTCTTTCCCTCGAACGAAACTCTTGAATTCACTTTCTTCACTTTGCTCTTGCTCATCATTGGGCACCACATATGCATTGGCATAAAACTCCCGAACCATATTCATTTTTCCTGCTGGAAGACCCGCACATAAAGCTATCCAGTTCCTTTCTTTAATTTGATCTTGGATCTCAGGGTATTCTCCTTCTTGTAGACTGAATCCTCTCTCCCGCACCAATGACCGAGTCAAGAAGACGTTCTTAAACCGCTCTTCATGTGCACGGGTCTTGAAACGAGTATGATCAAATGTGTTTGTTGAACTAGAGCCAGCCTTGTCAATTCCCTTTTTCTTTCTTGGAGGCATGAGAATTAGTCACCTAAAAATCAATCCAACGAATTGTCAAGATAAAAGTCCCAAGTTCATTCAAAATGAATCAGATAATTCATTTAACACCTACTTGGAACAACTTGCTAAAAATCTATGTTTCAAAGATAATTAGCAACTCATCAAGCTAACATGGACTTTTGTCAACTCAAGTTTTCATTCACAATGAACTCATGAAATATGAATTCTCTACTCCTTACCATTAACATTGACATTCCAATCAATACAAGAATTCAACATAATACTAAACAACTTGCATATACATTCCACTGGGTTCATGGCAACACTACATGAAGGAAGAGAAAATTTATCTAGCTTAAATTCAATACCTATTCACAAACAATCTCTATTCACCATGAATACACAACTCACAATTCTTCCAAACCCATGCTTTTATCACTTCCACACCCATATTCATTCACATTCTAAATTTATTCCAAGAACATGCCACTCTAGCACAATTCCTCAATAAATTTTCAAAACACCACACCAAATCATGCTCAAAAACATACAATCAATTCAAAATATGCACTTGACCAATTCAATTCTACCAAGCTCATCACATTGTCATTTCTTCAAACACTAAGTGCTCACTCCTCAAACATGTTAGTTATATGAATATGAAACAACTAAAGTGTCCAATATTAGTCATGCATTGTATCAAACACAAATTATAACAACAATTCACACCCAATGGCACCCATTTTTCCAATTTCTTATTTTCCCCAATTCGCAACCCCTATCTATGACAGAGAACCATCCATTCACTATTGTAACATGCAACAAGAATTAAAGATAGTTGGAAAAGAGTTGAAAGTGAAGGGGACCTTACCTCAACAAGAAACCACCATCAAAGTGCAGAAATTCACAAAAAAAAAATTCAAACAAGAAACCCCAACAAAACCCGCGGTTACAGCTCGCAGAAAGGAGAAAAAATTTTGCAGAAAATGGAGGTTATGAAGAATAATGGAGGTGATGAGATAAGAAGGTGAAAGGAGAGGAAGAAAGATGGATTAAGTCTCCTAAATACTATGAACATGAGTGAGTTTAGAGGAGGAGAAGTGAAACTAAGATGGAGTGTTTGACGTAAAAGAAGAAGAAGAAAACAGGGGAAGAGGAGAAGAGAATACGTGCGATGCTGCTTTTTACGTTTCTTTTTTTTTTTTTTAACGTCAGCGCTTAGGCGGTACAAGTATAGCGCCTGGGCGGTGGATCACCTGAACGTGATTGTTTTCCATGCATAGATAGTGCCCAAGCGGTGTAACATAGCGCCCAAGCACTGAACAGCCTGAAACCAACTTTTTCTTTCGCGCAATGGACGCCTAGGCGGAGAGCGTTGAGCGCTTGAGCGCTACACAGCCTGAAAATAGCTTTCTTTTCTTCCGCAGGGAGCGCCTAGGCGGTACAAGTATAGTGCCTGGGCAGTGACTTTTACTTTTTTTTTTCTTTTGAAATTAAATAAGCAAAATGACAATTAAAATCATAAAATAAAATAACTAAGGAAAAGTATGAAACAACTAAGGAAAACTAATAAATAGAAAATAAAATAAAAATAAAATAACTAAAACAAAACAAAACAAATAAAGAAAATAAAACGAAACAAGATAAAATGAAAGGATACAAAAAATTGGGTTGCCTCCCAATAAGCGCTTTTTTTAACGTCATTAGCTTGACGTCTTGCAATTTTTTTTCAGGACAATGTTAAGATTGATCTTTGCCTATCAATCTCTTCTCCAAAATAATGCTTCAGCCTATGCCCATTCACTGTGAATTTTCTTCCAGAACTTGGCTCAAGTAACTCAACAGCATTAAACGGAGAAACTTTGCTTATCACAAATGGTCCAGACCATCTTGTCTTCAGCTTTCCAGGAAACAACTTTAGCCTTGAATTAAACAGTAATACTCGTTGTCCTGGTTCAAAACGCTTGAAAGAAATCTTCTTGTCATGCCATTTCTTTGTCCTTTCCTTGTACAAATGAGCATTTTCATAAGCCTTGTACCTAAATTCCTCAAGTTCATTGAGTTGGAGGAGCCTCTTTTCCTTGACAGCTTTAGCATCAAAGTTTAGAAATTTAATTGCCCAAAAAGCCTTATGTTCCAACTCCACTGGCAAGTGGCAAGATTTTCCAAATACCAATTGATATGGAGACATTCCAATGGGAGTTTTAAAAGCTGTTCTATAAGCCCAAAGTGCATCATCAATTTTCCTTGCCCAATCTTTCCTGGACGCACCAACAATCTTTTCAAGAATTCTTTTTAACTCCCTATTAGAAACCTCAACTTGACCACTCGTCTGAGGATGGTATGGAGTAGCTATCTTGTGTTTCACTCCATATTTCTGCAATAATATGTTAAGTTGCTTGTTACAAAAATGACTCCCTCCATCACTAATAAGCGCTCTTGGAACTCCAAATCTTGTGAAAATGTTCTTTTTCAGAAAATTCACAACAACTTTTACATCATTAGTGGGTGATGGAATGGCTTCCACCCACTTTGACACATAATCCACCGCAACAAGAATGTATAAATTAGAGTATGATGAAGGGAAAGGACCCATGAAGTCTATCCCCCACACATCAAACAACTCCACTTCCAAAATATAATTCTGTGGCATTTCATTTCTTCTTGACAAATTCCCCATCCTCTGACATCTATCACATTTTTCAACAAAAGACCGAGCATCTTTAAAAATTGTGGGCCAATAAAGACAACTCTGCAAGACCTTAGCTGCTGTTCTTTCCCCACCAAAATGTCCACCATACTCAGAACCATGACAATGCCATAAAATACTTTGCACCTCTTCTTCTGGAATGCACCTTCTGATCATCCCATCAGCACACCTCTTGAATAGATAAGGTTCATCCCAAAAGAAATACCTTGCATCATGTAAGAACTTCTTCTTTTGATTCCAACTCAAACCTTCTGGAAAAACTTTTGCAGCTTTGTAATTGGCCATATCAGCAAACCATGGAAATACTTGAATTACAAACAAATGTTCATCAGGAAATTCTTCTTTAATTGGTAACAGCTGCAGATCCTGGCCTCCATCTTGAACAATCCTTGACAAATGGTCAGCAACCATATTTTCTGTGCCTTTCTTGTCCTTCAATTCCAAGTCAAATTCTTGTAACAGTAACACCCACCTGATCAACCTTGGTTTTGCTTCCTGCTTAGACAAGAGATACTTAAGAGCAGAATGGTCAGTGTAAACAATTACTTTTGACCCAACCAAGTATGACCGAAACTTGTCAAAAGCATAAACCACAGCAAGCAATTCTTTTTCAGTAGTTGCATAATTGTGCTGTGCATCATTCAACACATGACTAGCATAATAGATCACATGCAACAATTTATTTTTTCTTTGACCCGAAACAGCACCTATTGCAAAGTCACTAGCATCACACATCAATTCAAATGGCAAACTCCAATCAGGTGCAGAAATTATGGGAGCAGAAATCAATTTTTCTTTCAAAGTCTCAAAGGCATACAAGCAGTTATCATCAAATACAAAAGGTGCATCCTTAACCAAAAGGCTACACAAAGGTTTTGCAATTTTTGAAAAATCTTTGATAAACCTTCTATAGAAACCTGCATGTCCTAAAAAACTTCTAATGCCTTTAACATTTACAGGAGGAGGCAATTTTTGAATAATTTCAACTTTAGCCTTATCTACCTCAATACCTTTGGATGAAATCCGGTGCCCAAGAACAATACCTTCTGTAACCATAAAATGACATTTTTCCCAATTTAGAACAAGGTTTGTTTCTTGACACCTTTTTAAAACCAAAGATAAATTATTCAAACATGCATCAAAAGAACTACCAAAAACAGAGAAGTCATCCATAAATACCTCAATGAATTTTTCTACCATATCAGAGAAAATGGAAAGCATGCACCTTTGAAATGTAGCTGGGGCATTGCATAACCCAAATGGCATCCTCCGATAGACAAACACACCATAAGGACATGTGAATGCTGTCTTCTCTTGATCTATAGGGTCCATTGCAATCTGGTTGTAACCTGAATACCCATCCAAAAAACAGTAATAGGCATGCCCAGCTAACCTCTCCAACATTTGGTCAATGAACGGCAAGGGAAAGTGGTCTTTTCTGGTTGCCGCATTCAACCTGCGGTAATCTATGCACATCCTCCAACCTGTAACTGTCCTTGTGGGTATCAACTCATTATTCTCATTTGGCACCATAGTGATGCCGCCCTTCTTAGGCACCACCTGAACAGGACTTACCCATGAACTGTCAGAAATAGGGTAAATAATTCCAGCACCCCACAATTTCAGAACTTCCTTCAGAACTACTTCCTTCATTTTTGGATTTAGCCTTCTTTGGGGTTGCACCACAGGCTTGCTATCTTCCTCCAACAGAATCTTGTGCATACACATAGTTGGACTTATCCCCTTCAAATCACTAATAGTCCAACCAATGGCATTCTTGTGCTCTCTCAAGACTCTCAACAATTTTTCTTCTTCCAACTCACTCAAAAATGCACTAATAATCACAAGATAGGAATTATTACCTCCAAGAAATGCATATTTGAGAGTTGATGGCAAAGGCTTCAAGTCAAGCTTCGGAGGCTCTTCTTTCACAACTTCCTTTGTCAAGCACAAATTCTCCTTCTCCTTCAGATGCATGATTGGTGACAAAGCTTCCAGAAATTTAACACATTCAACAACTTCTGGTTTATCTTCATCATTTGTTGACATCTTTGCATTTACCAGAGTTGTTTCAAGAGGACATGCTAACACTTCTTTATGAAAAACTTATTTAACCAAAGGATCAATTGCATCAATTCTTAGACAATGCTCCTTTTCTGTTGGATGCTTCATAGCCTCAAACACATTAAAAATTACTTTCTCATCATGCACCCGCAACATAAGCTCTCCTTGTTGAACATCAATCAGTGCCCTTCCTGTTGCCAAAAACGGTCTTCCTAGAATTAGAGGCATCTCAGAATCCTCTTCCATATCCAACACCACAAAGTCCGCAGGAAAAATGAATTTATCAACCTTTACTAACACATCTTCAACTATCCCATACGAAAACTTGATAGACTGATCAGTTAGTTGCAATGAAATCATGGTAGACTTCACTTCCTTAATTTCTAACTTATGCATGATAGACAACGGCATCAAATTGATGCTTGCCCCAAGGTCACACAATGCTCTACCAATGGTCAAAGTGCCAATAGTGCACGGAATATGGAAACTACCTGGATCTTTCAGCTTCTGTGGTAATTTCCTCTGGATGATAGCACTACACTCTTCAGTTAGCATCACTATTTCATCTTCTTTCAGTTTCCTCTTCCTAGAAAGCAAATCTTTCATAAACTTGGCATACAAAGGCATTTGCTCCAAGGCTTCAGCAAATGGAATGTTAATCTGCAACTTTTTAAACACTTCCAAAAACTTAGAGAATTGCTTCTCTTGATTTTGCTTCTGAAGTCTCTGCGAAAATGGAACTCTAGCATGTGGAGACACGTCAATTGGCTTGTCCCAATCTACTTCTTTCTTTTTCCCCTTCAAAGGCTCACTAGATTGCTTCTTCACCTGTTCTTGAGAATTGGTTGGAACCTCAGATGAAGGATCTTCAACTTCTACAGCATCATCTACTAGAGAATTCTCAGTTTCTTTACCTTTGCTCTCCTTGGGATGCACCTCTAATGTCTTGCCACTCCTCAAAGTAATCGCTTTGCAGTGCTCCTTTGGATTTGGCTCAGTGTTGCTAGGGAAGGTTCCTTGTGGTCTCTCTGCTAACTATTTAGCAATCTGGCCAACTTGATTCTCCAAGTTTCTAATTGAGGCCTTTTGATTTTTAAAATTGGCCCTTGTTTCATTCATGAAACTAGAGGTCTGTTGCACAAAATTTGTTGTTGACTGAGATAATTTTTCCAAAGCAATTTCCAATGCAGATGGTTTTGGCTGAGCAGGTGGTTGAGCTAGTGGTGCTTGAAAAGGTGCATTAAAAGTTTTCTAACCACCCTGATTACTCCAAGAAAAATTTGGGTTATTCCTCCACCCTGGATTATATGTGTTAGAAAAGGGATTGTTCTACTGCCCTGGAGTATTTCCCATGTAATTTACCTGTTCAACAGATGACTGAGCCGCTGTACTGGCTTCACATTCTCCATTTCCATGTTCACCACCACAAAAGTCACACATTAAAGGTTGAGAACCTACAGCTCCAACTTGCATTTGCCCAAACTGTTGAGTGAGAGTAGACAATTGCCGAGACATGAGCTTATTCTAAGCCAATATAGCATCAAGTGTCTCCAGCTCCATAACACCTTTCCTTCCCACTGACCTCTCATTTGAAGCCATGAAGTTATTTGCAGCCATAGTCTCAATCAATTGAAGTGCTTCCTCCGGAGTTTTAGTATGTAAAGATCCTCCAGAAGCTGCATCCACCATTGATCTTACAGACGATATCAACCCATCATAGAATGTCTGAATCTGAAGCCAGTCTGGAAAGGCATAATGTGGACATTTTCTCAACAACTCCTTGAACCGCTCCCATGCATCATAAAGTGACTCTCCATCCTTTTGACAAAAAGTATTGATTTCATTTCTCAGCTTTGCAAGCTTCTGAGGTGGGAAAAACTTCATGAGAAATTTGCTGACTAAGTCATCCCATGTAGTAATGCTCCCTTGTGGTTGAGATCGGAGCCACACTTTTGCCTTATTTCTTAGTGAAAATGGGAAGAGTCTTAGACGAATTGCATCTGAACTTGCTCCATTAACTCTGAAAGTGTCACATAGCTGCAGGAAATTTGCTATGTGCAAATTTGGGTCATCTAGCGGCCCTCCACCAAACTGCTCCTGCTGGACTAACTGTAGAAGTGCAGGTTTCAACTCAAAATTATTGGCTTGAATTGGTGGTCTTGTTATACTAGATGTACATCCATCAGCAATATTAGGTGTGGCATACTCTCCCAATGTCCTCCTAGCATTCTGATTCCCATTGTCTTCATCCATGTTTGCTTCTTTTTTTGCTTGTCTTCTTGCCTTAGCTTCTTTCCTGAGTCTCTTTGCTGTTTTCTCAATTTCTGGATCAAATAGCAACGACTCTGGATTAACTGTACCTCGCATACAAGAAACTAAGCAACTTTGAGAATAACGTTACCAAATAAAATGAAATAAAATAAACAAAATTACGTACAAAACTAAAGCAGATAAAAAAATAAAAATAAAAGTATAGAAAAATTATACACAAAAATTAGATATCTAAATTAGAAATTTCCTTAGCTACTAATATTGTTGATAAAACACTCAATCCCCGGCAACAGCGCCAAAAACTTGATAACTCATTGGCAAGTGCACCGAATCGTTTAAGTAATAACCACGGAAAGTGGGTATCATCCCACAAGGATTGACGCTATCAAACAGTACTTCACTAATCAAATTTCTATTTAAATCATAACAACTGTTTGGATTGAAGAAAGCTCTAATTTAAAATGTACTCAAAACTAAGAATGAAAACAAAATTTATAATAATGCGAAACAAACAAAAGATAATTTCAAATTTTCAACACACTAGAGGTTGGGATGGTCTGAATTTTCTTAATTTTTAATTGAATTCCTCAAATACTTAATTTAGAAATCCTAGATTAATGACAGGATTATTAGTGAACTAACCCCAATTCCTTGGTGAATCAATTCTCCTATTTGTGATAAAATATGATAATTCCTTGACTATATCTCAACACAAATAAAAATTATGCATAGAACTCAATTCCTAGATCACATAAAATTCAAGAAATATTCCTAAACCTTGAAATTCATGTAGTTCATCTTTGGAGCCAATTCATATACAATTTTCCTAAATCATACAAGAACCCTAGTTCAATCATGAAATACAATTCATAATTTTTTGCATATAAACACAAAAGATGAACAATTAATCCAAGAAATCCAACATCAAGTATTAGAAATTCAGCCCCAATACATCCATTTCAGACCTAATCCCTTCCCCTAGCTACTGAGTTTAGCAACTCATTCTATGGAAGAACAAAGAAAGGAAAAGAGCAGAAAATTTCATAAAGAACCAAAGAATTGGAAGGATGAATCTCCAATCTTCCTCTTCTTCTTGTTCCCCAAGTTGTTTCCCTAGCTTTTCAGCCTCCTTTCTCTGTTTCTCTCTCGAGTTTCTCCTCCTGGATAACCTAAAAATCGCGTCCCCCTCTTAATTAAATGCAACGAAAATTTGACAGCACGCCGTGGGCGCCTAGGCGCTGAGTGTTGGGCGCCTAGGCGCCAGATCACCTGACAGCAAAAAATGAAATCAGCAGTTTCAGCGCCTGAGCGGTGGAAGTTTAGCGCCTGAGTGCTCATAAATCCACAAAAATGCTAAAAGAAATGAAATAACATAAATAACTAACAAGCGAGCCTAAAAAACACTTATCAAAAGTAATTTTAAAAAGGTTTTGGATGATTTTAAGCTCTAAAAATCCCAGCAACTTAATAGAACATCAAAAATCTAATGCTCAATTCTATATCGGTTGTGCTAGTTCTTTGATATGTTTGCTAACATCTTTTAACTCATTAGTTGGCTTTTGCTAATGTATTTTTTTGTTTTTTATCAACATCAATGGTTTTTGCCAAAGGATGGATAAACTTACCTAATGATACAATATACTAATTGCAATCATGATTCTATGTTTTGATGGTCTGTCTGATTCCACTGTGTCTCAAATTGTCATATTCTTTATAGTGGCATTGAAATATTGTGTTTCATATTTTTTTTTTTTTGTTTTTTGGCCGAAATCATAGGTATACTTTTAATTAGAGGTAATCTTGTTTAAGTATTTGAAACCTCATAAAAGATATGACTCTCTCAACACCAATTACTTTATAGTCGGGATTTGAACTCGAGACCATTAATTAAGAGAAATGAGTATCTGTCATTCTAACCGAACATATGTTGGTGGTATATATTGAAATATTGTTTTAATATTAGTTTTAGGGGGTTCTTGTAATCCATTGAGACATATAGCTACAAAGTACTTTAGCAGTTTAGCTTCTAAAACGGGGATTGGTCCTTGTCTCTTTGATGAGGGGCTTAACCTTTGAGCTGATACTGTAGCTGCCTTTCTTCTCTCCGAGAACACTGTTGTTTTTGTGGGTTCATACATTTTCCTCTCTTCTCTTCTTAATCGCTACTTAGGATACTAACTTTACTCTTCCTAACATTCCCTGCTTAACGTTAAAGGCTAAGCAAGCTAAAGTATGCTACATTACAAGCATACTATACTTTAGGATGGAATCCCTGTGGTGCCTACTCACTCAACAAAAAACTTAGGTGGTATTTAGCCCATTGCCTAGCAAAATTATTGGTAACTCAAATTACCACTCAAAAAGATTATCACTTTTTAGATTATTGTTAATGTTATAATGTAATATTTGGTATATATAAATAATCTAACTAGTAATTTATACTATCTTATTTGGTATATAAAAAAAATTATTAGGTAATATACACATTTTAATCATAATTATTAATAATATTAATTAATACTATTAATAATATTTAATAATAATTATTATTACGAATAATAACTATTAAATAATAATAACAACAACAACAATAGTAATAATAATAATGATGGGATCCACATAGATACCTCCTATGTGAGCAATCCATATCATCACTTTAATATAGATTGCTTTAAAAATCTGGATTGCTAGTAATATGGCTCAATTAAGCAAGGTAATAAGATGGGTCAAAATAATTTAAAGGCTGATGTTGAATAGGTCTTTGGACTAAGAGACTCCCATGTTAAGGCTACCTAGTATATGCTACTGAAAAAGGGAAGTAGAGGATGCTTCCTATGGCCATTGCGTAACTCTCAAAAGGAGCCAACATCTAGGAATAAATTAGCGGTTCCCATCTAGCATGCTTGGAAAATTAGAAGTTCCTTGCAATATATAAAATATATAAGATGGATAGCTAGTGTAAGTTAAATAATGGGGGAGGGTATGCACAGTTATATAGCTAGCAATAATAGGGGAGGGTATGCACAGTTATATAGCCAGCCAGGGTTTACTCTGTTGTAGTGCAAGGAACGATAAAATTTTTTGAGAACTGAAACAGGATGTCCAATTTTGTAAACTTTTTTCCCCCTATATATGCTTCTCCTTTGGATAATAAAAAATATATAATCTAGCTGTATATCTTTGCGCTATTAGTTTATTTAATGTCATGAAGAATCAATATTTAAGTGTGTCTGATGGAGGAAGTGCACTAAGACCATATTGGATAGAAAGCATGGGGGCACACGTTTATCTCATACAATAATAAGAACCTCTAATAGAAATCACGCGTTTACCCTAAAACCAAATTTATACTAGTAAAACTCGTCAAAAAAATAAAATTATAGTAGTAAAATCATTGCTTGTTTTATACGATCCTGTGTGCGAGCTAATTAGAATTTATTTTTGAATGCGTTTATTACTTGTTAATGGCCATGAATGAGACTACTTTCTGAATAGGTAAATGTATGAGAGTGCTCTTTGTTGTTATTTTGTATAATATTTAAGTTCCTCAATTTCTTTGTAACAAAGTAATAACTATGCTTAAGTATCTTTGGAAGGCTTGGTTTTGATTTTTAGAGTAGGTGGTACAAGCATCAGATTCTTTAGTCAAACAGTTCTGATAATTTGACAATATATAGACACTTGGACGTGCATGTTAAAATTTTTTACAATGACAATATATTAAAATTAAATTCTAAGTTTAATTTTAGAATTTCAGTCAAAAAGACCAAGGTTAAGGAATCAAAAGTTAATAGTCAAATGGCTGGAATCTTAGATGGTTGAACATACCAGAGAAAAACAATAATTACGTACAGAAACTACAGGACAAAGCAGCAACTATATATATTGCAAGCAAATTGTTGGGTTTGAATAGAAGCCTAAAACATCTCCAATGGCTAGGAACATTCAATGGCTCATCTATAAAAAGGCATGAAGAATGGAGAAGAGACAACAAACTCTGTCAAGAAAATTTAGAAATTACCTTATTTATCATAAGCTTTGCACTTTTACATGGATATAGACTCTGGAGAGTGTTTGAAACTTATTGTAGCTTAGTTATAAAAGTAACCATACCTTGAGATATTACCCTATTTTGGTCTAAGTGGAGAGGTTTTGCAGTATCCTTGTGAGAAAGAAACAATGGATATATTCTAAATACAGAGAGATTTGATGGTGTCCTTGTAAAAAACAAACCATGCAATGCTCTACTTGGAAATAGGATAGAAGAAGATTCATCAAAATCCTTTTAAGTAACAATTCAATAGTGAAGAAAAATATCAAACAATTAGGTACTGGACGTAGGTTGCAATTTATAATCAAACCACGATAAATCTTTGTGCACTCATCGACTCCTTTATCTTTTTATTTTCTAGATCATTTGCCTTTAAGTAGTTCTCAAATTTTTAATTCTGAAGTTTATTATTTCATTATTCTAATTTTTGTTATTTATTTTTTTTCTATTATTGAACTCCAAAGAACCAATTCACCCTCCCTCTTAGTTCCTTATTTATCAATTAATCAAAAGCTAGCTATTTGATTGAGAGTTGAACCTTTTACATGAATTAAAAAGAAATTATGCTAACTATTTTTAAGTTATACACAACATAGAAAATGTTTTTTGATTTTTTTTTCTAAATTCCATAAAAAACCAAAGAAAAGAAGGGTATCCATAAAATAAGCATGTTCATCAATGTTGTTAAAGCTAGGTCAAATAATAAATTAAATTTCAAATTTAAATTAAGATGTATCAAGTGAGAAAGATGACAAGTGACAAAGGGATTATCATCCTTTAAGTCAATTGAGTGGGTGAGATTACACTTCAAAATTTAAAATTCACGTGACTCTTCCACTTCCTTTCCCCTTGCACATCACTTGTACCTCAACCCCTAGCCTTTTCGCTACTCATCGTTGTTGCAAATCCTCTTTTCTCCCTTCCATTTGTATCCCCAAAGTTCCTCTTCTCTTCCAAATATTCCGCTTTAGGTCGATTTATATTTAGGCAATTTATTTATGATGTGTTGGATGTGAAGTCTTAAAATTTGGACTTAAGTTTGATTTTGTAATGTGTTAAATTTTGACACTCAAGATTTTAAATTTGGATTTTGATGTTTAGTTTATTTTCAATTTCAGTAATTTAATATGTAATATATGGAAATTGAAGCATAGGCTTAAGTTTATATTTACGGTATAATAGTATTTAAAAATTCTGATTTAAAAATTTTATAAAAATTGTCCTGTTTAAGCCAAGAGGGTAACCTTAAACAAGTTAGACTGATATTATGCTAGCTTATTAATACTTGTTATAGATTGGCCTGATTCATTTAACTCACGAGTCTAAATCAATTAGGCCTAAATGGGATTGGTCGGCCTATTTAATCTTATGGATTGGCCTTAGACAAGCTTGGCCAACATTTTCTAATGTGTTGAAATTGAAGTTTGGAAATGTGCTTGGTCATATTTGGGATGTAACGATGTTTAAAATTTCTAATTTAAAAATTATATAAACATAATTGGTCCATTTAAGTCTACTGGCCAAACTTAAACTGGCCTAATCGATATTATACTAACTTATTAACACTTGCTATGGATTGACTTGAACCATTTAACTTGCATGCCTAAATGGGCTAGGTTTAAACAGTTAGGCTAGCCTGTTTACGCTTGTAGGGCTAGCCTTAAACGGGTTGGACCAACATGTTGGCTTGTGCTTTAGCCAGTAAGCCTAAATGGGCTAGGCCTAAACAGACCAAGCTACCTTGTTTACCAACCTTATGGGTCGATCTAGCCCATTGTTGGTTAGCTCGGATTAGGGTAGATCAAAATGTTAAGTGAGACTAAAATTACTATTTCAATTTATTGGTTTGGCCTACCTATTTTGTCAAATTATTCAGGTGGCACATGTCAACCCATTTTGATACTCTACTAGCAACCCTAACGTATCATGACAATTTTTTTCATAAGTTTTATTTATTCAAGCACTATTTTGCAAAAGTAAATAATAATATAAACAAAATTTACATATCATTATTATAAATCTATATAGATATTTTTTATTGATCTATGTATGCAAGAGTTTTGAAACCCAGAATTATGCAAGGATTCCATAGAATTTCTCAATCAAGTTGAAAAGAAGAAAGCTTTGAAGAAAGATGACAATAAGGGATTTGATATAGGAAATGCTATATGAAAGAAGCATACAATAAATACCACATTAAATTGTGATTGGAAGGTTAGTAATTAATTAATGGATTCAAATTTAAATTAAAGATGTTACCAAAAAAGTTTAAATTGAAGATATTGTAAATTTAGAATAATCCTAAAAAGAAATCATTAGAGTGAGAAAACATTGAATAAGAAAGATAAGTGATAATTGAAAAAAGGAAGCTTTAATCATGGCATTAATCATGGCATTAAATGAGAAAAAAATATATGGAAAAATATCTGATTAAGTTGATTGATAATTAAGAGCAGTTAAAATAGAAATTATAAATCAATTAATAACATATACAGAAAGAAAATTACCAAAAAAAATAAAAAAATAAAAAATATAATAAAATCTAATTAATTAAAGAGTGTGGCTTAACTTTAAAGGACAAATGAATTCATTATATAATGCCTAGTTACCTAGCTAGTAGTATTTTCTAGCAATCCCAGAATCGTTTTTAGTTTCTATGGCCTAGAGACTGTCAATTGCTTGCAGAGTGAACCATAGACTCCGTCATTGTAATATGTACTAACATAAAAACTAAAGCCTCAACATTCAAAGTAGTAATGGTTGTTTTCTTTGGTTTGTTGTTGCACCCCAGAAACCCATAAAGCCTTTCAACACAACACAACAATCACACTTCGCACTCCACTACAAATTCACAAAACAACAAAGCCAGAAACACATGAAAAACCGCTCTCAATGTTTTCTTGTACTGTTTCTTGCTTTTACGTGTTATGTGTGTTCTCTAATTCAACAATGTTTTCGCCTGGTTTAAACAAGCATTACTCACTAACGATTTGAGTTTTCCCCACATGTTTGGATCATTATAAGGTTAAATATGTTGTCTTTTTTTTCTTCTGTTTCTTTTTTCGGTTTCCCATAGATATTCTTCCACCAGAGGCGACTCTGTTCGAGTATACTAGAGCATGTAAATGTTGGTAACTCTCCTAGCTAAAATTCGAGAAAAGAAAAACAAATAGAAGACCTAGAACCTAAGTTTTAGCTGCGGAAGATGATCCTCAAATTGTGGTAAGCTTTTATAATGAACCTAAGTTTGAGCTTGGAAATTCTTTAACTCAATTACTTTGTCTGCTTGAATTTTGATCTTCTGTGTAATTGGGTTGTGGGGTTTAAAAAATGGATTTTGATTCCTTTTTCTGTTGCTTCTTTGGTTATTTTCCATTTTCATGTGCTGAATCTTTGTGAACTAGATATTGTGTATTGGGTTTTATGTGCTGAATCTATGTGAAATGGATTATGTGTATTGGGTTTTATGTATCAAAACATAAATCAATCTCCTCTCTTTCCCTTTGCTTGTATGGAATTTTCAGTAAATGTTGGGAATTTGATGTTCTAATCCATGAACCAACCCTAAGCATCAAATGCTAAGCAAGGTAAAGCATGTCGTATTTGTGGATTATGCCTTAATAGTTTTTGAAACCATGCTAAACAACTTAGTTTTCTAGTATTTAATGAAGGACTTGGGACAATTTTCTATGGTACCATTTTCCAAATTGATGTTATATTAGCAACGCATATCACATGCTAAAGAAGAAGCGTACGTAGAAAAAGGTTTACAAAGCCATATCTCCTTTTTCAATTTGCAAATAAGAACACATTCATTTTTCTTAGCATTGAAGTGGAGTAAGCCTCGGCTAGCTACATCCATTATTTTACTCATACTAACAATCTTATATTTTGTATATTGCTAGGGAGACTCTGATCTTGTCAGCGCCTCCTAAGTGCGGCTCCTTTTGAGTATTGAGATACACAGCGGGCAGTGGCCACAGGAAGCCCCGTGTGCAATTAAATGGGGAAATTCTAGAAGTTGAAACTAGCTCGAGCTGGTGGCCACACCACCACACCCAACAGTTTGGTCTGCTGAAACAGCATTAACATGTCCAACAGAATTAACGTCCTTTTCAAGAATGCTTGACCCACTCGTACATATTCGTCTCTTTTTGCAGGGAAGCCGCTTTGATCCCTATAAAAGGGTATAATTGAACTTGTCTTGACTAAGGAAATTTCAAAGATGCCTATAATTTGACACAAATGAACTTGATGTACCAATTCTTGACTTTCGTGTTGAAATTGTGTCCACAATGATCGGGTTCTTGTAATGAGCACCCATGATTGCTTCAGTAACGGTGTTGTATGTAAGGGTAGGAGATGTTAACTGTGCATGATGACAGCAGAATACAGGCGAGATTTCTTGTTGGTCGAATGTGTGAGAGTGGGTCACTCTCCAATAATCGGCTTGATCAAGAAATCTCACCTTCATCCCTCTGTCAACATGTATAATTATCATCCAATCCTTAGATACAATACTATTGCTAAAGCAATTATGGGTGATTGTTGCAAGAATCTTGATCATCTTGGACATAATTTCAACACTGAAGTCATGAATTGGTACATAAGTTCATTTGCATCAATTAATTATAGGCATCTTTGGAATTTTCATAATCAAGACAAATTCAATCATACATTTTTTGCAAGGATCGGAGTGGCTTTCATGCATAAAGAGCCGAATATATAAGAGTGGCTCAAGTATTCTTGGAAATTATTATTAGTGTAAATTGTATTTAAGGTTAAAGGTAATAGGAAGGCATGAAAACTTCACATGCCCGCTTGACGCTTTGTTGAAGGATGGTGAAAAGCAAGTTAGCTTTTTGAAATTTTACCTGAGACATTGTTGGTAGGCATGGAATTTGCTATATAGATACACACTATAACATCTTGTTCTCAAATTTGTAAGATGATGTTCCTGATTCTCAATGAAGGGTATCAAAACATTAAGGGTTATGTGGTTTAGCAAGGCATAATAAACAAAGGTGTCTTGAAGAAGATTGAATCCTATTGTCTTCAAATATTATATAGCGTAGACCTTTAGATGACTTATGCTTGTCCGCAAATTATTTAGGCATTTTTGCCTGTTCTTCTAGTACATCAAATTATATACAACTAGATTTAGATCCACCCGTTGTAGGGGCATCGAAATGATTATTCTTCTTGTTAGAAGAAAAGATATAAGTAATATTAATTGGATTAACATAGAAATGATTTAGTAGATTTTGTCTTAATGATTTGAAGTCGAATAATTATATAATGGAAAGGAAAATATTCTTTATTTAGGATTAGGAGATAATTTGGTGAAATAAAGGTATTCGTTTGTTATGATTATTTTGAGCACAATGAAACTATACACATGTGTAATATTTAAATTAGTTTCATCTTTTTGATGCCATCTTTGTCTTTACTTTTGATTTAAGATTAGATTATATGTGCTTTATTTTCATTAATATATTTCTTATTTCTTTATAACTACCATTTTCATACGAAGATATTGCATTTTATATTTGTTTATGACGTTTTTTTCTTGACATTTGTATAGATATGGACTCATCATCTAATGATATTACTATTGGTGAATGTAGTTCCTAAATTATATTTGAAATAAACATTGAGCTAAATATTTGTTTACTTTATGTGAAAGCAACCATATGCTTTCCTTTTTTTTTTTTTTGTTATTTTGGAATAACAAAGAAATGTTATGATTTGAACATGTTGTTTAGAATAAAAGTTTTTGTGACAGTGTAGTTCTTTCAAATAGTAATTGCTCATCTTTATTTGAAATATGAATGTGTGATGACAAAGATCTTATAATATTGATGATATGTTAAAGTTAATTCATATGTATTTCTTATTTATTTAGGGTTGTAATTTTACTAACTCGTAATATTCTCTAAACTTATTTTTGTCTTATTTGTTAGTGAAACCATTAAAAGGATAATAAGGTTAAAAGAAACATGCTAAACAATTTATTAACAGTTAATAGGAGATTGATATTTTTATAAAATTATTTTTAATATTTAAATTAAATATTTAATTGTAGTATTTTTTTTGTTTATTGATGAATCATTAGAAATTAAAATTTGGAAAATATTAATTTTGAATAATTTTGAGTAAGGAGTTAATGGTATATAATTAATTTGAAGTATATATAATTAATTGTGTTAATGTTGGTGGTTTAGTGTATCTCGCCATAATTAAGTAGCACAAGGCTAAAGGTTGGCATAGTTGAATGACAACTTGCATAATAAAATGATATGATAACATTATGAGATAAGAGATAAATAAAGTATCAATACCATAACTTGCATTTTATTTATTTGTGATGTTATATAGACTTTTTTTTTCATATTTTGTTATGAAGCCATTAAAAAGATAATAAGTTTAAAAGGAAAATGTTAAACAATTGATTGACTATTGATAGAAGATTTGTATTTTTGTAAAATTTTACTTTTTAATATTTAAAAAATAAATATTTAATTGCATTTTTTTGTTTATTGAAGAATCATTAGAAATTAGAATTTTGAAAATGTTAATTTTGAATAATTTAAAGGAACGACTTAATGGTATATAATTAACTTAAAGCATATATAATTAATTATGTTAATATTAATAGCTTAGTGCATCTTGTCATGATTAAGTAATGGAAATTGAAGATTGATATGGTTAAGTAATTAACAATTTGTATAATAAGATGACATGACAATATTATAAGATAAGAGATAAATAAAGTGTCAATGCCACAGCTTGCACTTCAGTTCTTTAATTAAAGTATGAAACTTGATTTAAGAATCAAATAATAAGGATGAAAAAATTAAGCCTAAGTTTTTTTTTGGGGGGGGGCTTTGATATGGTCTAGTTTGGTTTGGTTCAATTTGGTTCTAAGTTTTTTTTTTTTGGGTCTGATATGGTCTGGTTTGGTTTGGTTCGATTCGGTCGAATTTAGTTTGATTTGGTTGAGTTCTGTCCAATTTGGTTTAGTCATATCTGGTTTAGTTAGGTTTGACCGATTTTGGTTTTGTGGTCCAGTTCGATTTAGTTTAGTTTACTCTAGTCCAATTGGTTAGGTCCAGTTCAATTTAGTTTAGTTTAGTCTAGTCCAATTGGTTGGATCTAGTTCAATTCGATTTTGTTCGATCCAATTGGTATGGTTCGATTTGGTTTGGTTCAATTTGGTTTAGTTTGCTCTAGTCTTATTTGCCATGAAAAGATGTGGCTTTATAAGATTAAAGGGATTACATGAGAAGATGATATTTTTAATAAGAAATTGACATGACAATATTATAGAGTATCTAAGTGTCAACCTCTTAGAGTATCACAACTTAAGTCTCAGAATTAATATATTACTAGATTAAGACTTGCCCATTGTGCAAGTAGGAAAAATATAAGAATCATTTAGTGAACATATTAAGAATAATATGTGAATTCTATTTTAATACTCCTCTTTTCAGTGCCAAAAAAGATTAAATTATCTCTCACAACTTTTATGTAAAAACTCATATTCAAAGGAGAATCAGTAGTAATGGGAAATTGTTTGAAAGTATGTTAATAAAATCAATAAGTATATAATGTAAAATTGTGTGTTTATGAACAGTGTATATCATAAATGCGTAGTTTATGTGCTTGCTTTGGTGCCATGCATTGAAGGAGAAAAAGGAAGTTGCCTTCACACAAGAATTGGAAATGTAACAAGAAGTTTTAAATAGTAAGATAAAAATATAGCAAAACAATGACAATTGAACTTTTCTGTGCAATAGTGGAAATAAAGGAAGAAGAAAGAAGCATAGAGATAGACAAAAAATCTTATCTTGAGAAAGCATGAAAAATACAAAAACTAAATGATGTTCCTTTTTGTGCTATTTCCACAAATATTTTGTACCAGATAAAAGAATAAATGAGCAATGGTCAAGAGTTTTGTGTTTATAATAAACTATAGATTCATATTATATACATATATAAGGTCATAAAAGAGAAGAAGTATTGGTGAAAGGTGGGAGAAGGGGACGTGGGAGAGGGGGAAATGTATAGTGAATGAAATGCTAGAATGGGTTAATGAGGTAGTAAAACAAAAGAAATGGTGGTGTGAGTTGATGTCGCTGTAAAACAAAAGGAACTTCCCAATTAGAGGAAACAAAGGCAAATGGGTTAATGTGAGAGAAGAGAAGAAAGTCAAAAGATAAAATGTAATGGTAATGTGACAATTTCATGAGAAAATACCAAGTTCAATGATATACTGATGTAACAATTTCATACACATCTGAATATCAGTAACATAGCTTAAGTTTCAGTTTTAATATATTATAAATAGATGTCTTCCCAATATCCTAGGATAGGAACATTATAAACTGAATTCTGGTTTATGGGGATTAATTGTCTTTGTACCATTAGGTATTTATGGCAATCAAGCAACACATTCGAGGCATCAGGTATTTGATGATTGACTCTTGGTAATACTTTTAATAGTTCATAAAGAGTGCCTTGTGAAGCTTGTGGGATGCCTTGAACTTAAAATCGCACAACTTCAACTTTCTATAAACTATTTTTCCAAAAAAAAAAGTGATTAGTTGAAAATATACACAGCATAAAATTTTTTTTCTAAGTTCTTCTTTAAAAGGTATCAATAAAATAAGCATCTTCATCCTCATGATTGTAGTAAAGCGAGATCAAATTATAAGTAAGATTTCGAATTTACGTTCTACTGGTTTAACTTTATAAATTGTAAAATTTCATTGGTTGCAAAAGATGGCTGAATTGCTTGGAGTGAAAATGAATTTATCGTATCAAGCAACATATCATTTTTCAAAAAGGCATGATATGTGTTTTACATAATATAATAAAGGGTTTTGTTAACCAAAGGGTTCTGATTAGCAAAACCCTATAATAAATCACTCTCAATGTTTTCTTGCAATTTTTCTTGCATGAACACGTTGTGTGCGTTCCCTCAACAAAGTTCCCACATGGTTCACACAAGTGTTGCCCACCACCCTACTTGAGTTTTTCTCATGTCTGGATCATTACAAGGCTAAATATATTGTCTTTGAGAAAGCACCATTGCAAAGGGGGTTAAAACCAATGGACAACTTTGATGAATCTAAGTTGGAGTTGCCACTTTAGAACCAAAAAAAAAAAAAAAATTAGTCACTTCCAGGTATTTTAGTTGTCACTTTAGAAAGATGTACTGGAATTAAGAAATTCAAAATTAGGCTTTATTTATGATTCTTTTATTTAACTTTTTTACTTAAAAAAACATCTAATTATATCATTCTACAAATGTCATGCTGCGATTTTAATTAATCATAAATTGCAAAGGGTAAAATTGAAATTTCAATAATAATGACTTTATTAATATATACAAATGACAAATATTATGGACCGATTTTTTTTGCCCCTTAAATGAAAAATAAAATGGATAAGATGAAGTATGATAAAATCTTATTTTGTAGGGGTTGACGAAAATTTTGGAGGAATATACCATCTCATGCCATATAGCATTTTTTTTTTACTAAGGCATGAATTATTTTTTATATAATATAATAGTTAGATAGATTAGAAAAATAGAAAAATGTATTTTATAATAATGATATATGAAAGAAATATAGAATAAAGACAATAATCAAATTACAACGAGAAGATTATTAATTAATTGATGGATTCAAATTTAAATAAGAAATAGCAAACTTAAAAATCATTCTAGAAAGGAATCTTTAAAGTGAGAAAACATTAAATGGGACAGACAAATGAGAATTAAAAAAAGGAAGCATTAATTACAGCATTAAATGAGAAAAAATAAGATATGAAACAATATCTTATTAATTTGATTGATAAATAAGAGCGGCTAAAATAGGAATTAAATATAAAATATTATATCTAGCATTAAATGAGAAAAACAAAATTTGGAAAAATATCTAATTAATTTGATTGATAAGTGAGAGCAGCTGAATATAGGAATTAAATATAAATTATTATATTTGGTATTAAATGAGAAAAATAAAATATGGAATTAAATATAAATTATTGTATTTATCATTAAATGAGAAAAAAATACGGAAAAATATCTGATCAATTTGATTGATAAATAAGAGCAGCTAAAATAGGAATTAAATATAAAATATTATATTTAGCATTAAATAAACAAATGAAATATGGAAAAGTATCTGATCAATTTGATAATAAGTACGATCAGCAGCTAAAATAGGAATTAATAAAAAGTATAGAGAAAGAAAATTAAAAAAAATTTTAAAATAAAAATTATAATAAAATCTTATTAATTATAGAGTGTGACTAAAATTTTAAGGGAAAAATGAATTCACTATATAATGCCTAGTAGAATCTTCTTGCAAGTCCAAAATCTTTTGAAGTTTATATGGCCCTTAAACTGAGTTTCAATTGGCTGGAGAGTAAACCATGCAATATGTACCAACCTATAATCTGAAGCCTGATTTCAAAGTAGTAACGATTAGCTCTTCTGGTTTATAGTTGCCACCTCAAAAACCCAAAAAGTCTCTCAACACAACTCAAGGATCACAATCCCCACTCCACTTCAAATTCACAAAACAAGCCAACAACACATGTAAACCCACTCTCAATGTTTTTTCGCAGTTTCCCTTGCATGAACATATTGTGCGTGTTCCCTCATCATTGAACAATGTCTCCACGTGGTTTTTTTTTTTTTTTTTTGAAAAAAAGGGAGAAGAAGAAGAAGAGCTAGGACCTAAGTTTAAGCTGCAGTAGATGATCCTCAAACCAAGTTACGCTTTGACAAAGAACCATTTTTTTTTAATATATACAAAAGAGTGCTTGATGTCTGTTTCAACCATCTGAGCTTTGAAATTCTTTTACCTAATTTTTTATGATATTGTAATTGGGTTGATAGCGTTTGAAAAAATAATTGATTTTGATTCCTTTTTCTAAAGTCTCCTTGATTATTTTATATCCTTCATGTGCCGAATTTTTTAAAAATGGATTTTGGGTATTGATTTTTATGTATCATAAAAGAAACCAATCTCCTTTCGCTCCCTTTGCCTGTGTGGAATTTTCAATATATGTTGGGAATTTAATGGTCAAATCCATGAATTAATGCTGTTGATCCATTGATGTGTTTGCCAACATCTATATCTCCTTTGTCAAGTCTTGCAAGCATGATTCTTGCCCTTAATCTCTTACACAGTTTAGAATTGTTAATGTGTTTATTTACAATTGCCAGTGCTTCTTGCAAGGAATTGATATCAGTTTTTTTTTTTCCCGGATGGATAAGCTACATAATGACAGAAACTCTTTTTCCATATACTATTTGGCAATCATGACTCTATGTTTGATAATTTTTCTGTTTCTGCTGTCTTGATTGCCATTTTCTTTACAATAGTATTGAAATTTTGTTTTAGCATTAGTTTCATGGGTTCCTGTATAGTACACCACGGAGACATCCTTTATATGTATTTTATACACATTTTAGATAAACCAAAGGCAAAATGCATCGTTTGGTCCTCAAATTATTATTGTTTTTCATTTTGGTTCTCTAATTAATTTTTTTGTTTTAATTCATTTGGGTCCTTTAAACCCTAAATCCTAAACGAAACATAAAGCATGTACAAGAAAAGTTTATAAAGTCGTACCTCCTTTTTCAATTTGCAAAGAATAAGACAATCATAGTTCTTAGGACTACGATGGTGTAAGCTTTGGCTAGTTATATAACAATACACACCCTCCGTTCATCATTTAATTCATACTAACCGTCTTATATTTTATATATTGCCAGGATCTTTCACATTCCAAGAATGCTTTAAGGGTGACACTGACCTAGTTGCGGCTCCTTTTGAGTGTACATAGTGGCGACAAGGAGCCTTAAGTGGAATTGATTGGGAAAATTCAAGATATTGAAACTAGCTCGAACTAGTGCTCCACTACACCCAGCCATACACTTTGCTGAAACAACACTAACATGTCCAACGGTTGCCTCAGACCCATGTATGGAATAAGTTCCTTTTTTGCAATAAAGGTTAATTAATTACTGAAATTATTTTCACTACTATGCAGAACTAAATTAATTGCTTGTTTTTCTGGTTCCTCACTAGTTAAAAACACACTGTTAGAAGTACAAGTTCTTGTCTTGTGTATGACTCAAATAGCATATATCTTTAAACAGGTTCATTTGATTGTTAATGGCAAAGAAGGAGACTCCTTTCAAGATAGGTAAATATATATAAGTGCTCTTTAGTTGTCGATATGTAGAATTTAATAAATTTCTTAACTTCTTTATGATGAAGTAATAGCTTTGCTGAACTAGCTTCGGAACCCTTGGTCTTGATTCTTTAGTGGTAGTACAGGCACCAAACTATTATATAATTATGAAAATAACAACTTCTAGTTTATGATTGTGGTGTTACAATAATTTGGACATAGGTGATACATCTTGCTATAGTGAGGAGATGTTTTGCATCATCATCCACCTCCTAATCAAAATCTCTTTAAAGATGTGAGTATTTAATCTTTTCTCTTTATTTTGAATTTTTTTTTTTTTTTGTGCATCACCAACTTGACAAGTACCATGAGTGGTGTACTTACTTGTAATTTACTTTCTTTTATTCTAATTATTTCTAACTTTCTTGACTTGAAATACTTGTTGAATGTTGATTGTTAAATGTGATCTATCGTGATTTGAGATTTGTTTTTCCCCTTTTTTTGCAGCGATGCTCCTTGGGAAAACGAAGAAAAGGAACCTGCTATTTTGCATGTTTTCCTTTTAGCTCTGACCTTAACTACAATTATTTACACTATACTTGACCAACTCTTACATATTCAGCTGCTTTTGCTCAGAAGCCACTTCGATCCTCGAAAAAAGGGTATGATTGAATTTGTCTTGATCTGGGAAATTCCACAGGTGCCTATAATTTGTGCAAATGAACCCTAGGTACCATTTCTTGACCTCAACATTGACATCATACCCAAGATGATCGGGTTATTGCGATGATCATCCGTAATTGTTTTAGCAATAGTATTGTATATAAGAGTAGGATGGTAATTGCGCATATTGATAGAGAGATGAAGGTGAGGTTTTTTGTTGGAGTCGAATGTGTCAGAGTGGGTCACTCTATGTCAGGCTCCAACAAAAAAACTCAATGTCATTCCTCTATCAACATGCACAATTATCATCCTACCCTTACAAACAATAAATCGCCAAAGCAAATATGGGTGATTTTTGCAAGAACATGATCGTCTTGGGTGTGATTTCAATGTTGAAGTCAAGAAATGGTACATAGGGTTCATTAGCATCAATTATAAGCATCTCTGGAATTTCCCATATCAAGACAAATTCAATCATACTTTTTCCAGGGATCGAAGTGGCTTCTGTACAAAAAGAACTAAATATGGAAGAGTGGATCAAGCATAGTGTAAATAATTGTATTCAAGGTTAGAGCTAAAAGGAAGGCATGCAAACTTCATATAACCACTTATGGAAGGATGGTGAAAAGCAAGTTAGCTTTCTAAAATTTGACATGCGACATATTGTTGGCAAGCATGGAATGTGTTATATGATATATGGATACACATTATAACATCTTCTCAAATTTGTAGGATGATGTTCTTGATCCTCGACAAAGGAGATCAAAACATTGAGGGTTATATAGTGAAGCAGTGCGCATAACAAATAAATGCGTCCTGAAGAAGATTGAATCCTACTGTCTTCAAATATTTTATCGTGTAAAGTTTTAGATGACGTATGTTTGTGCACAAATTATTAAGGCATTTTTGCATACATCAAATTATATACAATGTTTCGCTAATATTTTATGATAGAAACATAATAAACTGAATTCTGGTTTATGGGGATTTGTTGTTTTTCGTATCATTAGCTCTTAATTTATGGCAATCGTGCAGCAAATTTGAGGCATCATGTAGTTTGATGATTGATTCTTGTTGCTAATTCTTTTCAAAAGTTCATCTACAACTACGGAAGAGTACTTGTCGAAGCTTGTGGAATGCCTTGAACTTAAAATTGCACAATTTCAACTTCCAATAAACTATATTTTCCAAAACAAAAATAAAATTGATCAGTAAAAAATATACACAACATAAAAAAGATTTTCTGAGTACTTTTTTTTCAAACATCACCGAAATCAAAAGAGAAAAAGATATTAATAAAATAAGCATCCTCGTGATTGTATTAAAGTTAGATCAAATAGTAAATATTATTTCCAATTTACGTTCTACTAATTTAACTTTCTAAATTGTGTAGTTTGAAAAATTAGATGACACAATAAATTTTTTTCAGGTAAAATTCCATTTATATCCCTTATATTTAGCAAAGATATCAATTATCACTAAATTTATTTATTTTTTTATCTATTTATATCCCTAACATTCTACAAACATTTCAATGTTGTCATTTCCATAAATACCGTCTAAATTGCTCATGAAAAATGATGATGTGTCTATTTGTGAAATGTTAAGGATATACATAGAATATTAGGATTTTCTTTCATTAGTGATATAAATAAAACATTGGAATTTTCTTTCTCCAACTCTCTTCTACCCCATCTCCCTTCTTCTTCCTCTTTTTCCTATGTTCTCGCTTCTTTGCTACTCCTCCACCACTACCATACCTCTACTTTCAGCTACATAAACTCCCTTACTCCTTTCAACTCTGACCCCATCCTTTCTATCAGCCAAAATCACATCCCACAACAAAAAATCAATCTATGAACCCAAACTAGAATCCAAATCATGCACCACTATCTACACTAAGTTCACACACCAAATTCACAAGCTAGAGAAATAATACAAAATAAAGCTCAATCTCAACATCCAAAAGTTTAAAAAAAACAAAAAACACAAAAAAACATAAAAATCCAATCTCAACACCTAGTTTGCCTTCACCTCATAAAAAATCTATTGCCACCAAGCAAATCAACCACTCCCACAAGCCCCACCGTCATCTTGCATGTAGCCATCACCACCCAGGCCTTCTCACAAAACCACCACTGCTACACCCGCCTTTGCCATGCGGTGCCATCTCTGGAAGCTTAGAACCAAGAAAAAACACATAGAGTATTGTGGTAGTGGTGGTGGTGGTATGGGGTTGAAGAGAGTAAGGGAGGTTGTGTAGTTGAGAGTAGAAAAGGCATGGTAGTATTAGAAGAGTAGTAAAGAAGAGAACATAGAAAGAAGAAGAAGAAAATGGAAGTTAGGAAAGAAGAGAGCTAAGAGGAAAAAAAACAAACCCTAATATTCTATTATTTATATTGTTAATATTTCACAAATATTCTAATATTGTCACTCTCATAAACATGCCATTATTTTCTGTTAGCAATTTACACGACATCCGCGGGAATAACAACATTGTAATATTTGTAAGATGTTAGAGACATAAATTAAAAAAAAGGGGACAAAATTGAAATTTTTGCTAAATATGAGGGATATAAATAAAGTTTTACCCAATTTTTTGTATTGATAGTGTATTAAAATTAACCTTAAAAAGCAAATTCATCAAATCATGCTGTGTAGTCTTTTCCACTAAGACATGATTTTTTTTTTTTTTTTAGTAGTGTACTCCCTCGGGTCTATTTTATTCGTCACTTTAGCATCATATTAGGCAACGTAGTATTTTCCAACAAGACATGAACTATTTTTTATATAATTTAACAAAATAACCGAAATGGATATATGTAAAAATATACAATGAATATGATGACTAAATTACATTTGGTAGGATAGTAATTAACTAATTGATTCAAATTTAAAAAAACTAATGAATTGAACATTTAGAATTACCATAAAAGAAATAATTGACAACATATAGCATTAAATGAGAAAAACTAATATGTATTGAAAAAAGGAAGCATTGACCGTAGCATTATATGGGAAAAAATCGGAAAAAACATTTCATTAATTTGATAGCACATTATTGTTTCACTTACTGTAGTACTTGCACTTTCAAATTCTAGGCACCTCACATTAGCAAATTCAAAGCCAGCTTGCACTCACAAACACTGACCCATTCAGATGGCATTTCACACCATACGACTGAATACAAATACTTATTCCATTTTATGTATTACTTGTATATACAAGAATTAAAGGACTTAAAATTAAGATTTGATTATGAAATGTTTTTATAAAAATAATTAAAAAATTAACCATATATACTTCATTGATATGTAAGAGCAACATATATTATAGATCAGAAGTTTTTCTTCTATAGTGACAAATAAACGGAAACTGAGGGAGGGAATATTATTTTATCTTTATATCAACATCTAAATTGGTTCGAACTCAAACTTTCGCGTTTCAAGTATGTGGACATCCCAGTCCTGAAGACGAAGGGCATTGACATCACCAAACGCACAGGCATAGTGGCAGTAACGAGTGATGTATTCCTAGACAAGATATTTTCAACATGCTACAAGATAGTAAAATTTTACTATTTAGAGATTGATATAGAGGTAAAAATAGAGAAAAAATTTCAGGAATTAAGTTTTCATATAATTCTATTAATAAATGTAATGTAAAAAATTTTCCTATTTATTTTTATCCCGTGCCAAACTAACACTTGGGTGTTTTTTGATTGGGAAATAAAAATGAGATGAAAATTTTTATAGATAAATTCCATATACAAAATTATATGCCGCTCATCTATAAAAATTCATCCCATTTTTACCTTCGACCAAACACACCAGGAGATTAAACAAATTCGTATATTTTAAGCTGCCGACTTAAAATAAAAAGCAAATTGTGCTCCATAAATATGCAATAATTTCTCTCTTCTAATGCCATGCGATGAATATTAAGGGAAGGGTAATTTTCAAGTAGGTATAGTTTATCGTATATGTAAATCAGTATTCGACATGGGCAACATCGTGAGATCTATAATAGAAGTGCACCTATCATTAACAATAATTTTACATATGTTAAATAACGATTTGAGTGCCCAAAACATGATGCGGTAGACTCCACCTAGCTAAGAATTTCTTGTAAGAGAATCTGACTCACAAATTTAACTTAGCACTAAAAGCCCCTTTGGTCTAAAACTCTTGTTGAATGTCATGATTTTGGAAGACACAAGGAAGCATCAATCAACCAATCTATTTGGCACTACGAGCTTCTTTGGAATGTATATATCAATAAGACATTACCCCCTCACCATCATATGGAAGATACAAGGAAGCATCATTCAACTAAAAGAGAATCAACTTAATATGGCAGCTCAATGCAGAAAAGGATGCTGCATCTGTTTATAAACTCGAAAAGAATGTCAACCAAAAACAGCCTACAATGGCATTATTGACGAAAGGAGGTCATCAAATCTTTTGCTTCCCCTTTTTGAGTCTATCCAATTCTTCCTCAGCCTCTTTTAACTGATGCTTTAGTGTTGATACTCTTCTCTGTAACCATTCTACTTGGTCTCTACTAGATAAGGGTTGGTAAGGTGACAAAAAATGTCTTGAAAATCCTTTCAAAGCTTCAACCCCAGTAACCTATAAAAAATGCCTGGCTAATCAAAGAATGCTACAGAAATCCACGAAAAGCAACTGAATTCGAGGGCAAACTTTCAAATCTTTTCATCTTTTCTTTTTTGGGTGGGGGTTGTTATTCAAGAATATGTGAACTAACCTCTTCTGGGAGCAATGGCAGTTTGGTTATGTGAAAGTCTTCATACAACATGTAAAACTGGTCAATATACTTCTGTTGCATTTTCATTCTTGCTTTAAGCAACTTGGATTCAACATCTGCAAACATATAAAGATTAGCAGACAATACTCAATAATGTGAGGCAAAAAATAAACATAATGAGATATCAGGGACTTGGCAAGCACACTACCTTCATCGTCAAAGAGTACTTGATTAATGATGATATTGTGTGTGTCAATCTCAAACTTTGTAAGTTCCTGAACCAATCTCTCTGTCTCGTATAGTGAAAGGAATTCCGGAATGCAAACACAGACAAAAGTTGTCATGTCCTGTGAATAAAGAAAACAAATAGATATGGTGATTGGAAGGAATATATTGCAAGGTATAGAAATATGGGGTATCTGCAGATTGTAACAATAGAAAGCACTTCAACTGGTAAACAATTGTTTGGCGTCATCCTTATATGCATTTAAAATGTCCACCATTGGAAATTTTCCAATACCATCTTGCCCTCTCTTTCATTCGGCGTTATCTTCCAAATTGTTTCAAATAGCACACATCAATGGAGTTAAGAGGGCGAGCCTTGGCGTAATGGTAAGATTGCTATTTTGTTACTTGGATGGAGGCCATAGGTTCAAATTCTAGAAACAATCTCTTCGCTTGTTAGGATAAGGCCATGTACATCTATACTCCCCAGACCCCACCATGTGAGAGCTTCAGGCACTGGGCCGCCCTTTCTAATCTCGGCCACTGATCAAGTAAATAGAAGATACCATTTGATTTGTTTGCACTAAAAGGATTGAATCCAAACTCTAGTTGAAGCATCCTTTTAATCCATCTTAATTATTTTCAAGCCCTCTAAGCTATTCTATCTATATTTTGTCAAGATTAATGCTATCTAACATTAAGATGTATTCTATCCATGTCAACCAGGGTTTCCATCAAAGACATTTCAAAACGTGGGATGCAATGCTTGCAATATGTGTCAGTGCAATCTTCCCCTCCCCCAATAAGTCTTCAGCCTTCATAATTTTATAAGGACATCCTAAGTCAATTTATTTCTTAACTGTAAAATGACATTTTTATGATATTGATAGAAACTGGTATTAGAGCAAGAGATGAAGATGAAGAGAAAACATGGTGTATATTACTGACATGGAGCTGAATTCCAGTGGGGAGTTAGCTTAGACTCGTGTATACAAGCTAGAGAGTAAAGAAACAAAAGATAAAGGAAAGAATACTCTTAGGGCAACTCGTGGAGTCCTTGTGCCTACCAATCCGCTCAGTATTTACCTGTCTGCCTCCCCATCCTAGACCCTCCTTACAAATATGATACTTCCCCAAACCCTGCAAAATCCTCTTCGAGTCTTACTCCTGCCAACTTAGCATAACTAAATTATGCTCCCTCCAAATTTCCTATTGGGGACAGACCCACTAGGGTTTCTCCTCACATATAATTTAATAACCTGGTTCTATCATATTTACAAGAATATACCACAAATTTATGAAGGTGTATAAAATATTATTTCCATAACAAAACGAAAATCTTACCGGATCTTTGAATTGCTGATTAACTTGTTCAATCACATCCTTCATGCCTTCAAGCCTCCCAAGAATTGCATCGTCACTATAATCATCATCCATGCCAAACATGTGAGTCATCTGTGACGAAAGAACAAACTTCCAATTATTCCATGAATGATGAAGGCATGAAGCAAACTCAGACCACAGAATCAGAGTCATTTGGCAATAGTTAGGAAATAGAATAGTCATACTTAAATCTGCAAGAAAAATACATATTTCAATTTCAAAGGTATATAAATCCAGAGGTTCCAGAACTATTGATTTTTCACAGAGAAACCATTTACAGACCTCAGTAATGACAGTTTCAATAGAAAAATAGTCTACTTCTGTTTTCAAAATGTGCATTGCAAATTATGATAGGTAGCAGGTAATACAGAAAGTAATTATAGAGGGTTAATGAATGCTGATTTAATGCAAAAAGGAGAATGCAATTATGACTCAAAGACTCATTAGTAGTTTCTGACAAGACCACATACGTCTCCTTTGATTTGATTTTAAATTTGTGAAGCACGGGTACGTGCTTTTGTAAAAAGTACCCGTACCTAGTACGTTCTGGGTACAGGTACGCGTTGGGTATACCGGGGTACGCTTGGATACGTACCCAACAAAAAAAAAATTTTGGAAAAAAAATTGGGTACGGCTAGGTACGGCTCAGGTACAGCTGGGTATGGCTCAGATACGGCTTGGGTACAGATTTAAATTAAACTACGTCATTTTGCTATTTTTTTTTTTTTTGGGGGAAGACAAAGAGGTACGACTCCTTCTCTCATTTTTGACTTTTTTTTTTTATTTAGTTCTATATACCATGTTGAAGCTGATCTATTAGAATTATTCCTGAAACACCTAATGAGTGATTATTTTTTTTTTTTGGTGCTCTAATTTTTGTTTTTTATAATGAGTGGAATTATTCTTTTCACTGATGATGGGGAAAGGAATGATGAGATTGAGACTGTTAGAGTTTGATTGTTAATTATGCTCAAATGATTGTTATGTATTTGTTTTGAACAATGTTTTAAGTATTGTAGTTTTTTATTTTGTGATGTAATGTTGAACAAATTAGACTTATTTTATATTGAAGTTGATGTGTTTTCTTATTTATAATATGAAATTTTAGTTTTTACTTTATGATATTTATGAAATTTTTGTATATATATATATATATATATCTTGGAAAGCAGTGGACAGAAAAGGCTAGATATTTAGAGAAGGATCAGTAAACTTAAGGGATCAAAATACATCTTTCTTTTGTATTAAATGCAACACTGTTTGGACCCGGTTAGTTAGTTAGTTACAATTAGTTAGTGAGGGGAGTTAGTTGGCTATAAATAAAGGAAAGAGGGGATTAGTTAGTGTCTTTGATCATTTTTTAGTGAGTCTTGGGAGAGTTGAGAGGATGCTAGAATTTCCTCTGTATTTTGTAAGTCTTGAATAAACACTAGTTGTTTCTGACTCCAGTTCTAACAAACACCCAGATGGAAAAGAATTACATCAAGAATGGAAAGCTATGATGGGATGTTGAAACTGGAAATAGCAAGATCTCCAAATGAAATGAGGAAGCATATCGATACTTGGATCTCTTAGCCAAAGAACCTTTACCTAGTTAAAAGAGAAAAATCTGGATGGAAGATCAAGATCTTGGAATTAAATAAGTTTTCCACTCTGGAATAATAGATGCTCTATTGCATTGACCCTGGATCCTCTATAAGGTTAGATAATATGTTAAACATTAAAAACAAATTTGAAAACAACATTCTCAATATGGGAAAAATTGGACCTAGTTAACTTGAAGCGAATTACAAAACAATTGTGCAAGGCAAAAAAGGGCATCCATAAAACTTAACCATACCTGATTAAACAAACCACCAAATTTACTTTTCAAAGACATCACTTTTGCAAGACCTTTTTCTAAAATTGATGGGAATTGCAAAAGTCTGAGTGTATGGCCAGTGGGAGCAGTATCGAAGACTATAATAGAATAATCCATTGTCTGCACCAATCTGTATTAATTACGGTAGATCAAACCACAGTAAATAAAGAAAAAGTTGAGTCAATAAGTGACATTTAAATCAAATTCAGAAATACTGGGAAAACCAGACTTATTTAACATATTTCTAGATGAATCAAACATGCATCCAAGAGACTGGAGATTTCTTTTGCCAAATATTACAAGTGTCCATATAAATCAAGTGCCGAACTTCAGATTCTGTGTATTACCATATATTAATTCATTATTATACAACTTGTACTTAGAAATAAGCTGCTTGCAAAGCCAAAAAATAAAAACCGACAGTTGTGACCCTTTGAAGTTATACTTTTGCATTGACCACTGTTAGACCCATCATCCAGCATAAATCTCTCATACATTTATTGAGAAAAGCAGCCTATCATGAAGCTTGTGCCTACAGAATACTCAAGTTCTATTTATTTATTTATTTATTTTTTACGAATGCAATTGTGAGAACTCAGCATTAGTACTGAGGGTTGTTTGGTACACAGGATTTTAAAAGGATTTCTCTGAAACCTATCATAAGAATTTTTATAGTGCATGTTTGGTATGAGATTTCATTATAGTAGGATTCCCAGAATTCTAATTTCCCATCAAATCAGTTTTCTGCAGAATGGAAAAGTGTTTCCATCCACTATCTGGGGATTACTAGTTCTTCATCACACTAACTCACAAACCACCATTATCACCCAGTCACTACAATCATGAATTAATGATTTGGGCATAAAAATATGGAACTCAAACTTTCCAAAGGCTATGAATTGCAATTATATAATCCCATGGTAAACTCGAGATTGACTAAAAGAGGACAGGCTATACGATCTTTTATACTCTTCAATCATTTGTCTGAAAAAAAAATTATACAAATGACAAATTTGAATTTCATGACATCTAATATATTTCATTTTGGATATATGCATATGGAACATCTTTTATGTAGCATTCTTACCAAAATATGATCCCAAAGACCATTTGCAACCAATCAAATAGCCTTTAAAATTAAAGCAACAATTAGCAAAAGAACTATAACTTAGACCTGAATCTTCACAAGATCACTGGCAGACTTGGCAACCAAAGAGGGTACAAGAAATATACACAGGAAATATGTAACTTTCAACAAGACAAACCAAATACAACAACAACAAAAACAACCAAGCCTTGTTCCACTAAATGGGGTTAAAATACACAAACCAAATATGATATTTTTCTTTTTTCACCAGACTATCTATTTGCAGGGTTTCGATTTCCTAAAAAGTTGCATCCACAAGAATTCTTAAAATTCCCCACAACCACTGCCTCTCTAATGATTACAAATAATCAACCATCAAATATCTTTGACTTAATCCATTGAAAATATCCTAGAAATCCAATCCTCCAGATTCATATTCTTTCTGGTAGGCATTGAAGGACTCCTATCCTCATATATGATTTACCTTAAAACTAATTAATTCTATACTGTCGTAAAAATTACATACATCAGAATACTTCAATAGTTAGGTGGAAGATATCTGACATAATATCAAGTCATATCTTCATAGCTGAATAAAAAAAGACAACATATTATTCTTACTTCAACATTTCAGCAAAGCTCATTGCCTCATCAATCCCAGGAATTGCACCTGCTAGCTCTGAGACCAAACTATCCATCCCCTCAGAACTGCCCATGTCCTCGTGCTCAACAGTAGGATCCACCTCCTATAATGAAAAACAATTAAGGTAAGACTAACACCAAGAAAAAAAAAGGGAACATTTTGCCAAACAAACATGACCGAAGCAAATACTAATTCAAATGTGAAGCACTCAGTATAAAGGTCTGAGAGAGAGAAAGCATGTAACCTGAACTAGGAAAATCTAAAATAGCAATTCCTTTAGATAAATAATTGGTATATAGATGACATCAGAAACAGAATAGTTATACGAAAGGCTTTACTATTTTTACACTCATACAAGCAACTATCAATACCTCATAATGTGGCCACACAAGAGATCATACACAAAACTACGTACTAAGGTTCACATGTTCTTCGTAGACCATCAAATTCTTACTTTTAGAACACTAAAGCATGAAAATTGAGAAGAAGGGCATGCTCAGATTCACCAAAAAGGCACAACTATGAATCCACAAAATAACCACTTCCAAAATGGAAAATCACAACAATAAACCGTAAAGCATGAAAATTGAGAACTTGGGCATGCTTAGATACTCCAAAAAGGCACACCAACGAATCCACAAAAGCAACCACCACTTCCAAACCGGAAAATCACAGCAACAGCCCATAAAAAACGAGAATTGAAAACATGGCCATGCTCAGGTTCACCAAAAAGGCGCACTAAGTCAGTAATAAATCCACAAAAACAACCACCACTTCCAAAATGGAAAATCACAACAGCAAACCATAAAGCATGAAAATTGAGAACATGGGCATGCTTAGATACACCAAAAAGGCACACCAATGAACCCACAAAAGCAACCACCACCTCCAAAATGGAAAACCCCACACCCATACACACACACGACCACACAAAAAAACAAAAAAAAAAAAACAAAAACAAAAACAAAAAAGAAGAAGAGACTAAGTTGGCGTCTGAAATTGTACCATAGCATAGAGGTTAGTGAAGCCATGAACCAAAGTTGGGGTCCTAGTGAAGCGCTGCTGGAAAGCATCACTAAGGTTGTGAGCAGGGTCGGTGGAGATGATGAGCACAGAGGAGCGAACAGCGGCGAGAAGGATGGAGAGGATGGAGCTGCAAGTGGTCTTGCCAACGCCACCTTTGCCACCAACGAAGACCCACTTCAGAGTCTCTTGCTCCAGAATGTTCTGCAACGTTCCCTCTGGCAACTCATGCTGATCCGCCATGGCCACACACAGATACACAGTCTTTCTCTCTTCTCCTCTTCTTTGATGGAAAAGTCCAAGAGGCAGAGTAACAAAGAGAGAAAATGAAGAAGTAAAAAGAACAAAACCAAACAAATAAAGAAATAAAAAGACCAAAACAAAGTCCAGGAACGCGAATTTAGTTCAGGTTAGAATAGTATATAGTAATCAAGTAATGTAATACCCGTCTATTATTTTGATTTAAACTATCAATATTTGAAACTTATTTATCTCCAGCTAATTTGTCCTACGTTAGCCAAGTTTATTATAAGGTAAAGTTTGCTTAGAATTTTTTTTATTTTTATTTATAATATTCAAACTTAACACCTTATTTAAAAAAAAATATATCAAAACATTTGAATTGATTAAGAATTGGTGGTATAATATATTATTAGTCAAGGGGATGAAAAGTATTAGCACTTTTCCAGTTGATTTTAAGTGATTTTAATTTTATTTTCAAGAATTAAGATAGTATAAATAAATTTAAATATGAAATAAGTATGACTTAATTTACTAAATTATCTTGTATGTAAGAAGTGTATAATTTAATCATTTTATTTACAATACTTTTTAACTTAGTCATTACGGTTTGTTATTGAAAGTTAAGAGAAAGAAAAATTATTACGAGTGGTCTAATAATAAGGAATTTAGGTAGTTTAAAAGAAAAAAAAGGTTAAGTAGAGTGAGAGACAAGATAGAGAGCTCTAACTGTGTGAGGGAGGTGACACGAGGTGGAAGGAGGACGAGGAATTGATTGTGAGGAGTAATAAGAAGGTTGACTCAAAGGGAGGCATAGGAATGGACATGACTATAAACAGGCAATAAGGTGACAAGGAAGGAGGTCGAGTCTCCTTACTCTACTCCACACATATTGACGTACACAGAAACTGTCCTAGTAGAAGGTTTGGTGAGCAGCCTCAACTAGAGGAGGTAGTGTGAATTGTTTTGGATCCACTTTAAGGGTATAGAGGAGAAGAAAATGGAATTCCACTTTTTAACCTTAAGCTAGCCACGGAACTTTCCTTAGAGGAATACGAGGAGTCGTATGCAAAGCTTGGAAGTATACATTGATAGTCAAATTGTTGGGGAAAAGGCTGGGAATTTGTATCATGGACAAATGGATTCAGAGATTATGGGCTGGAAAAGGAGATGTTAAGGTCTTGGATCTTAATGAATACCCTTTTTCTTGTACAGTTTGCTAGAGAAGATGACTATGAACATACTCTTTTGGATGGTCCTTGGTTGGTTGCGAACCACTATGTCTTGGTGCAAAGATAGAGCCCACTATTTAAACCAATGGGGAAGATGGTTTGAAAGAATGCTATTTGGGTTAAAATCCGAATCTCCTTATAGAATTATATAACCAGAAATTTTTGTAGAGAGTTGGCTATATGTTAGGAACTATGTTGAAGATTGTTGACCTTACGTTGGTCCATTCTCAAGGAAGATTATTTGTAAGAATACGTGTTGAGTTAGATTTGAGAAAGAAACTTGCTCCTGATTTCACTACATCGGGAAAGGACTTTAGAACTGACTATGAATGATTGCAGTTGATTTGTCTCCAACGTGGTTGATACGGTCACAAAGTTGATAATTGCATTAGTTTTGAGTTCCCTTGGTGGCATTATTCCGGTAACCATATTGCTGGGAAGAAAAAAAGGTGAAGGTACGATGGAGATTAGGCTCTGATAGAAAAAAAATGGTGAAGGTATGTATGATGGAGATTAGGGTTACAAAAGAGCAAGGCTTTCTGACTGCTAAACAGAGCAGCATGAATGAGATTTTTCATGCTGACAACATTTCTGCAAATAATCTTACCAAAAAAGAGGATAATATCTCATTGAATCCCATAAAGACATTGTAAAGAAGGTTTAACGTCAAAAAGGGTAAGGAAATTGGCCAAGCAACTTTGGAAGGTAATAAAGGTGCGGGTAAGGATTACCATCAAGATTTGATATCTTGACTTATATTCCAGAGCATGAAGAGGGTGGTTTTGGATGACATGGGTAAATCGCATGGTGTGCATGGGAGTTTCAAGGATGAAGTAAAGAAGAGTAATTAAAATGCCAAGGTTAGTTTGGGCTTGGCCTTGATAATGAGAGAAAATGAAGTTTAGAGCAAAGAGATGAGAGAATCGAAAAGTATGATGTGAGTGATTTGAAGAAAAATGAATTGAGTTGAATCTGAAATGTACAAAAGAATAGCTGATATAATGCGTTGCTCTTCCTAATGGACAGCTGTCAAGAAACTAATTTGTAACTAATGGACAGTTGTCAAGTAACTAACTTCTCAACAAATTACTAACTATAGATTACACTTAAGTTAGTTTGAACTCTCTCCATTGAGTTGGCCTGTATTAGGTGAAACCACCCCGCAAGCTGAGGGCTGGATTGAGAGCATTCCCAGCTTGGAGTGGTTGTAGAGGAATGGACTAGAAGGAAGAGCTTTGGTGAACATGTCCGTTGTTTGTTCAAAGCTGGAAAGAGGCAGTAAATGGATAACTCCTTGCTGCAACTTTTCTCTAACAATGTGACAATCAATTTCAATATATTTTGTACGTTCATGAAAAACAGGATTTGCTGCAATATGAGATTGTCACACTATATAGGAGTTGGTTGTAAAGGAGGAAGCCAAAAGTCTTGTAAAAGAAAGTGTAACCATTGTACTTCACAGGTGATAGCAGCAAAAGTGCAATACTCAACCTCTAATGAAGATTTAGCCACTATTGATTGCTTTTTATACTTCCAAGAAATCAAGGTAGATCCTAGGAAGGTGTAGTAACCCATAACAAAGCGCCTAGAGTCATGACACCCAGCCTAATCAGAATCTGAAAAAGCTGATAGCTACAAAGAGTTGTTGGCAGGAAAGAAAAGACCCAAAGCAGGAGCAGATTTGATGTAGCGGAGAACTAGCAAAGCTAGCTGATAATGAAAGTCCATAGGCCTGGAAACAAATTGGCTCAACTACTAAACTGGGAAAGCAATATCTGGGTGGGTGGAGGTAAGGTATAACTGGCGTCCAATAAGCCTGCAATAAGAGGCAGGATCAAAGTAAGGATCCATCAGCCTGCTGTAGTTTGCAAGAGTGATCCATAGGTGTCGAGGAGGGCTTACAAGCTAACAAACCAGCATCAAATAAAAGTTCAAGGGCATACTTGCATTGACACAAATGAATGCCATGAGATGAGCTAGCAATCTCAATCCCAGAAAGTATTTTAGCACCCGAAGATCCTTGATTGTGAATGTTTTGTCCAAGAAATGCTTTAATTCATTAATCTCAGCAAGGTCAATACCTGAGAGTAGTATGTCGTCTACATATACAAGAACCACAGTAATTGAAGATTCCTTCTGTTTGATGAAGAGAGAATGGTTAGAATACGATTGAGAATAACCACAATGAATCAAGGAAGAAGATAACTTGGAGTACCACTGGCGGTTGGCTTGTTTCAAGCCATAGAGAGATTTTGTCAACTTGCAAACCATGCCACTAGGGACAAATAAACCAGGAGGTGGAAGCATGTAAATCTATTCATGGAGGTCACCATGAAGAAAGGTCGTGTTGACATCCAATTGGTAAATATGCCAAGTGGATGCTGCAGCAATAGCAAGAAGTACACGGATAGTTGTCATCTTGGCCACCGAGGGAAAAGTATACAAATAGTCCACGCCCTCTTATTAAGTGTATCCCTTGACTACCAATCGAGTCTTGTATCGTTCAATCGAACCATCCACCTTGTACTTGATCCGATAGACCCACTTAAACCCAATAGGGACTTTGCCATTTGGCTTAACGGGCTCCAAAAAAGAAACAATAATAAGTCAACTGAGATAAACAACATTCCTATGCAAAGTAAGCATCAAACTGAAATGAGTTTCATTACGATAGCAAGAATATTGTTTTTGCAGAGATTTTATCTAGGAAGCATAAGAGATAGCAAGAAGATTCACTAATATCTCGGGATGAACCGCGCAAACCAAAAGCAATAGGAGAGTTATAGGCTTACATAAGGCAAGGGAGATCAATGATACTTCCATGATGAAATTAGTGCGAGGTATCATCCATAGGGATGGACTCTCTTTGGGTTTGGGTCATGAGAAGCAAGTGTGGATGCTTAGATAATTTAGTTCTAATTATTCATATGAATGCTAATTTTTCAAATGCTTGGAAAGAAATTAGCTAAGTCGTAACATAATATGGAGGCAAGGAAATGGAGAAAGTGTGAAATTCTAGACAGACCATTGGATCTTAGGAATCCATAGGCTGGATGATTTTGCTCTCATTGATTTACATGAAGAAGATCTTAACACTAAGGTATCTCATTTTGCAAGTACAGATGGTGACTATGACTAGGAGCTATTTGGTGTAAATTCTTAGAGGATTCTCTAGTGAAGCTCGAATACTTTGTTTCACCATGAAATGATGACTTGGGCAAATAAAGAGCCAACAAGTGGATAGTGGGACCAACAGCAAGTCAAACCTCATTAAAATAATTTAATGGATTAGTATAGTACACCCTTTTGATTATCTTTTGAAATAAAAAATTAAGAAACACAAAAACACATTGTTAATATTTTGTTAGTGGGCAGCCACCACCATGGCCATCCACCAGCTCCGACACCCGTGTAACACCATGCCCTCGGTGGATATTGTGGTGGCGATGGGTTTCGGATAGCAACCTTTCTCCCCACCTTTCTGCCCTCCGATGCCACCGTCCTCCACCAGCAGTCCATCTCTCTCCTTCCTCCAATACCACATCCTTACCAACCACTTGGTTTAACAAGTTTGCTCTAGCCCTAATCTAGTGGTGGCACTACCTTAGCATATAGATTTTGCTATCAAAGTGAAAAACTAAAGATACCCTTTTGAATTTTGATGTAGAAAGATTCGAACTTTGGTGGTTTTTTATGATAGGGTGTGATGGGGTTGAGAGGGTTGTTACAAATCCAAAAATCCAGGAATACGAAACTATATATATTTTTTTATGATGTTCTGAGGGGGGTTGGGGATTTGGGGAAGGGTTGCTTGCAAGGAGAAAGAAAGATATGTGGTTTATGGTGTATCAGCAAAGATGAGTTTCACACTAGACTTTTGAGGTTTTTTTTTAATTATTTTTGGTTTCAAAAGATAATCAAAACGATGCATTTTATTAATCTTTCAAACCATGATAATGAGCCTTGACTTGCTTTTGATCCTACCATCCACTTATTAACTCTCCATTTGCTCAAATCACCACTTCATAGTAAAGCAAAGTGTGTGAGCTTCACCAAAGCAAGCAGGCTAGGACCATATTGAACTTTTTTCAGCTTTAAAAGCACTTGAAGCGGTGCTTGGTGAGGATACTATTGGCTCCGCTCCACCTCCGGAGCTTTCGTGATAAAGTCAACGTATGAGACATTATATATATGGGTAGGGGAGGAACATCAGTTTCAATCGAAAAATATTGGAATTTGCCGGTGCTACAGCGTCTTTGATCCTTCCATCACGCACTCCTCTATGCCTGGTCTGTGGTGTGTTCAAAGAAAAAGTGCTCCACAACATTTATCACAACCGTGCTATTGCGAAGGAGATGTGGAAGAACATTGTCCATAGAGTTAGTACATCAGACTTCTTTCTTTTAAGAGCCTCTTCTAAGTTGGCTTAATGAAAATATTTTTGTGAACTCTCAATCTGTTAAAAGGGGTCCTTCTCTTTGTCACAACCTGCCATTCATTGTGGCGCTGTAGGTATGAGTTGGCCTTTGAGGATGCTATTCGTTCATTATATCTTTCATCATAAAGTCCTTTGGTTGGCAAATGTTGTGCCAATCAAGCCTTTTTTTTTATATATTAATATAATTAGATATTAATTATATATATTGATACGATAAAATAATTTATATTATTATCTTATACTAAAAAAATAAGTTTATATTATCATCTAAAAAATATTAGAAAAATTATCGTATCATAATAGAAACAATGCATTATAGATGCAATTAACCCGAACATGTTGCTTGCCATCCAAAATGTTTGCCAGGAAAAAAAAAAAACCGCGGGTGTAAGTAGAATTATTCATGCTCAAAGAAAGGAGAGAGCAAGCTCGAAGAGAATGTGAGAAAAACTGAACGAAGAGAATGTGAGAAAAACTGAACGAAGAGAATGTGAGAAAAACTGAACAAAGAGAATTGAAATTGAACTCATTAACTTGTGTTCTGTACAAGCTTCAGTGAATTATACATACATGTGTGTCACCGTCAATCACTAACAAGATAGTAACGGAAAACATAAAAAGTAGTGGGATAAAGTGGGGTTAAGGGTGAGACAGGGAGTTGTTTTTTTTTTTAAAATTGTTTGCATATTTGTTTTTATAAATAGTCTTTTATTTCTTTCATAAACATTATAGAAGAAATAAATATGGACTTGAAAAAATATTTCAATACAATGAGTAGAGACCAAAAAATATAGAACCCCTTTATTAATCGTAAAGATTTTAGAGACATTTCATTCTTAGTTGATACTCACCTATAATAATAAAAATAAACAAATTCATTATCATAAATTACCACGAGGTAGCATGTATTTTCAAAATTTTATTGAAGAAATCTCTATTTATGTATTATATAAATTAGTTTCATAATTTTTTTTAAAAGTCTCTTATGACTAGCAGATAAAAGTTAGTAATTTAGTAGAGTAGACATTAAATTTATGAAGGTATTGCATGATTGAAAATTAGTTTAAACTTATATTTGTTTTATATAGAGAGAGAATATCAAGTGAAATGAGTGATTAATTATAGGAATGAAAGGAGCAAATCTTGATCATCGTATCTCACATAAATGACAAAAATTAAAATATAAAATTATATAATATTTTTAAGTGAAAACATAACTTTAAAATCGCTCATTTCATGTGATATGCCAATATATAAGTTTGACTATTTGGAATATAGATTGGTAGATTTTTATGGGTGTACTCATTTATGTGACTATTGGAATGTGTTATACTTATTGAGCGATAAGATATAACTATTAGGCAAATATGTTATACCGAGTGGCTATTGTCATATCTTATTGTCTATTCCACTCCTTATTTAATGAACTTTTGTTTAATTGTTTTAAAATACTAGTTCTTCTCTTTCATAATTAAACTAATAATTTATTGTTACTTCAATATTATTTAAATGCATCATTATTAACATTTTTAAATAACTCTTCTTTTAATATATCATGATTTATATTTCTATACTTTTATTTTGTCAAAAAAATTTCATAATAAGTTTATATAAATTTTATTAAATGATAATTAATTTAATTTTCAAACGTTAATATCGATTATATTTTTTATTAATATATGACAACTAAATATTATAAGTATTTATAATTAATTTATTAATTTATTTAGTATAATTATTTAGATAAAAATATCATGTTACATTCTAAATTTTTTTGTAATGTAATAATTATCCACAAAACAAAGTAATAAGTATGTCGGATAAAAAATAATTAAAAAAGTGAACAAATAAATCATAGTATACAACATATATATTCAAATTTTTTCCATCTTGCATTTATATAATTTAACTAGTATTCATTTTTATTCTTAAAAATTAAGGTAACATAATAGATTAAATTAGTTATTCGCTTAATAGTTATATACATTATTAGGATAAAAATTTTATACTAATATTTGATGATATTTTTTCACATCATTTTAGGTGTTTTAACAATATATGAGATATTAAATTTATTAAATAAATTGACAAAATATTATTAGATGATAGTACAATTTTTTACATTGGTAGTAAATATTAATTAAATTTAAAAATCATTATTAATAATTATTTTGTTTAATTCAAAATATTAAAATAAAAAGTATAAAAATACTATTATGCTTAAAGAAAGTTCTGTTAAGTAACAAACTTAATTTAATTTAAAAACTATATTTAAGTTTAAAAGAATCAATTTGTTTCATAATTATATTTTTTTTAGTTAAAAATATAAATTTAATATGTTTCATGAGAAAAATGAGTCAAAAATAAAAGATTTTTATAAAATAGTTATTAGAGAAGCAAAAATTTTGAAGAAAAATATTGATAATATTAAGTATAAATAAAACTAGAAATAACAATAGATCATTAATTAATTTAATTATGAAAGACAATGGAGGGCATTTTAGAATAATTAAGTAAAACTCATTAAACAGAAAGTGGTAATAAACAATAATGTGTGGCAATAGCCACTCCCTAGGTTATAAACTTCAAACTATGATAATTTTGATCAAGTTTAGTTATTTATTGTTTAAATGACTTGTTTGCTAACTGGCAATGAACATATTTAATTTCTTTGAAAACTCTCAAACTATGGTTTGAATAAAAGCTTCCCTCTTTTTTTCCCCCTAAATCAAGGTTTAGGAGTGTCAAATAGGAAACCAAACATGCTCTAAGTGAACTGCTCAATGTTTAAATAAGTTGTGTTGTCTTTTTAGACTAAAAGAAAGAAAGCACAAAATGTGGACACCTCTAATAAACAAGCTCTAATTAAAAAACTACAAAAAATTCAGTTAAAAATTGATTAGAATATGTTTAGATTGGATTAATTTGTAAGACCAAACTGAGTGACAACGCATAGTAAACATATGAAGTGAAACACTTGCTTGTCATGAGAAAATCAGAAAAACAAATCTTAACTAATTAATCATGCTTTTCTGATGAAGGTTAAAACAAAAAAATCATGAATGACATGTAAGTAAATTAAATTTTGGCTATAAGTAAACGATTCACCGATCAATTTTGACTATAGGAGAGTGATATGGCTTGATATAACTTCACATATATATTTTTTATTTAACTGCACATTGTTTCTATTGAAAATCCAATTTGATTTTGATGAGTAATGAGTAACAATACATAATATCGTATTTTTAATTAGGGGTGTTGATTGGATCGGATTGATTGAGTAAACTTGAACATTGGAACTAAATTAAGAATTTATGATTTTTGAACCCAAAATCCAAAGATTTATCTAAGCATCTGTTCAATTTTATTTTCCAAATTCTCAAAGAAATAATAAGCATATGTTTATTTGGTTTTAAAAAAGCAAAAATATTTCTTGTATCCATTTCATCTTTTTAGTATAATTACTAAATTGACACTTTTTTTTATTATTTTTTTCACAAAACCGTAAAAAATAGGGAATAGAATAAAAACAAAGTGACATTTCTATAAATAAAAGTGAAATAGAAAATGAGAACAAATTTATTAATGATGACTAGCTTTGTAATGTTTTTGATAATTGTGATGATTACAAACATTATCTACTAATGACTTGATCTTGGCAATAAAGAATGTTTTGCAGGAAAATAAATGTTGACATATAAGTTGATCAAGGTGGAAAGGCTACTAAAAAGGAAAAGGAAGGAGAATGTTGCTAAGAGATAGCAGCTATATGATTCACTTTGAAAAAGATTTTAGCATAGCACAAAGAACAGAAATTGAGAAGGGAAAGAGAATTAGATCAGCACCCTTCAAGAAAGGTTTCCAAATAATATGATGAGAGAAACAAGAAAGGATGGAAACAAGAATTTAATAGAGATTCTATGCTCAGCCAAATGATCAAATCACAATATGCAAGATTGCTCCACTCCTAAAATAACATGAAGGCTGCCATGAGGAAGAAAAGTGCAAGAATAATGCAATCCCATGCAAATAACTAGATATGATAAGCACTATTTAGGAAATGATTTTAAACGATAAAGACAAGAAAGGAAGGCAACAATATTGGAATAAAAAAACTTCCATTCTCACGTAAAGGGAACAAATCAACCACAAGCTGAGATTGATAAATTACTTAAATGGCAAAGGGAAGCAACTATCCTCAAACGGTTCTTTTGTTTCGTTCTATATATGAGGACTTGCACAGCCATTAGTAGCAACGAAAAAGAGAGAAGAGCAGTAGAGACAAAGAATAGAGTAGACCGGGCTAGACAAGAGAAACCGGAGAGCTATCATTATTCATACCATACTTATTTCTCTATTCATTTTTGTATTGAAGCTCTATAATTTGAGGTCAGTTCTATGAGTGAATAGCTAATGAGAACTTAGATAGTAACTCAAGAACTAGAGACAGTACCTTGAGAAAATCAATAGGAGAGTGAATCTTAGTTGGTGAGAAAGAGAACTCTAAGAGTTTTGTGAGCTTGGAAAGGCTCTTGTAAAAAATTACTTAGGGTGAACTTAGAGAGACTCTTGTCAAAGAGTACTTAATGTTAGCTTAGAGAGGCTATTGTAAAAGACTACTTATTATAGTAAAAAATCTCACAGTGATGGAGACTGGATGTAGACTCTCCATTGAAGGTCGAACCAATATAAAAATCATTGATACAACCTTCTTTTATTTCTCGTAGATTATATACGCATTATTGTTATATTTGCTTTATATCGATTTGAGTTATATCGTTGAAATAGCTATAACGTAACCAGCATTTTGTGCTTTAAGTTATCTCTGTGTGCATACCAAACTTAGGAGATGTCTCCTAAATATGCGATAGACATTGTATGAACTTTAGTAATAAGTTGTTTTAAGTGTTCATAAAAATTTAAAGATGGAAGATTTGATTTAAACCTCCCCTTTTTCAAGCCCTCTGATTCCATCAATGACATTTTCAGCTCTTAATGTGTCTACACGACTACACCCCATAAATTCACATTTATATTATGGCCATTGGCCACCAAGCTAGCAAGTTGTGTTTTTTATAGTCAGAAAAAAATATCAATTTTGGACTTGATAATCACGAACTCACCTTGATTTGAACTCCAAATAGATTTTTAATATTAGTACACTAGCTAGGTGCGATCTCCTTGGTGATTTTATTACTTCTTTTGGCAATATTTGGTTGAATTTTCTCATTGAAACAGCTCAGAGTAAAGGGAAAGAAAGTTAAATTGGAATAGAACAGTCTTTCACAAGGGAGATTTGTTGCTGCATTATACATAGAAAACCTAGAAGTGTACGTCAAAACGTTATGCTGTCAACCTGAAACCTGATTCAGGTATTTGATGACACTAGCTAATACAACATTTTTAACTAATGGTCACTGATAAGTGAGCCGTTTACACTATGAATATGTACAAGTTGATACTAGTAGAGAGAGTTGTAGGTGTAGCAGGTGGCAATAATGGATGAGATGCAGATGAAAAGTGCAGGAAGCAACGTTGTATTCAGGAGTTTACTTTCACCAAAATACCCAAATATTGTTATTGTTCCATCTGCAACTACTCGAGCTAGAGTTCCGGCTTCTGTCGATAACAATCCTCCATTAAAGGTTCCACGTGAAAGCCTTGATGACATCACTCTTGATAGAAGTGAAAGGTTCACTCCTGGATTGATCGATAAAGCAAACAAAAAATGACAAGGCATGCATGTTATATTTACTACTTTATTTAAACTTGGGGCCTTGTAGAATGGTAACAAATCTAAAATTACCTTCAAGAACCTCCGCAGACACAAATGTGATAAAGGCTGATCCAACATATTGAGTGACTGAATAAGGGATCAATGCATGGAAGCTTAGGAGTAGTCCAATGCAAACCATGACTTCTGATGCCAGTAGAACTTGCCTGCAAGCAGAAGCCAACCAGAAAGGTAACATCAATGAAATATGGTTCACTTTTAATACACTAAGAAGAATTAATGATATTTACAAATTTTTTATTTTGATAATAATTAAGAAGAAGACAACATTTTTTTTTTTTAAATTTACCTTTCCTCGAAAATGTTGCTGATGTAGTTTCCAACAACAATATTTACAGGAAGCACAGTAAGACCAAGACATGCAAGGAAAATGGCTACGTTGCTGGTTGACCAAATAAAATAGTGTTCGGTGACAAGGCTTGATTCAGCAAGTACGATTTCCATTGCATACTTGAGCATAAAATATACAAATAATTGAACCTAACAAAAATTTTCATAGTTAGTGCAAAAGATTGAATCAGAGTTCGTGTTGATATAGATATATCTGAGAGAAGTACTTACTGTAGAAGAACGTTTAAAATGAAAGAAGAGATATACAACCATATAATAAAAAATGGAAAATAGAGTCTATTAGAGTTTCTATATCTTTATACAAAATTTTTTCAATGTTGTCTTGCACAAAGGTCACATTTAATCAATCAGCAAGTATAAGAATACACAAGTAGATAATCAGTTGCAAACAACAAAGTCATATTAGGTTCTTACCTTTACTGATGGTGTAAGTAACTTATATGCCGCCACAATAGAAGTGACAGGCTTCTGAGTTTCTTTGGAACCTTCTTCAGCATCGTCATTTTCTTCTTCTCCATCTTCATCTTGCTCCTTTGCTTCTGTATTCATTAGTAATGGTTGTGTATGTCCATTCTCTACTGCAAGATTTATTGCTAGTCCTATGCATTTAGACAAAGTGCAAAAATAACCAATTAAGAATGAATCCTAAAATAAATAATTAAATATATAAAGTTGCTGGCAGAGTGACAGGACTGACACCACATTCGAGCTTTGTGCCACTAGCCTGTGAGTTTAGCAGGATTGGAGACTGAATTTACAAGTATGGAATTTAGAACTAAACTATGTTGCATAGAATGCTGGAGAAAACACTCTTGCCATACAAAGCGACACTGTGAATTATGTGATGCTAAACTATGATGATTTATATAAAGAAATAGTTGGATCAGTGCAAACAGTTGCTTAACTTGACCTAACCTTCAACTTTAGATTAGTATATCTGGATTTCTTCTTCATTTCTTTTTTCCTCTTTTAATGTGATGTAGACTGATATTCTAATTTTGTGCCTAGAAATGTCAAGTGCAGGGTACAACCACGAAGGTGAGGAACCAAGAAGGAAATCAAAGAAACCACACAAACATATTAATATTATTGATCTCAATTTTGATCAATCCAATTCTCTAAGTAAAGGAACAGCAGCTACCTAGTAAGTATAAAATCCTTAAGGCCAAGGAGACAGCTGTGTAAACTTGATACTATGGTAGTAGGAAAGGTAAAATCTAATACTTCAGCAAAATTTTCAGTTACAATCATTTATGTAACATTTAGAAACTGTAGCTTTTAAAGCATAAACAGTGAAGAGTTCATAGCTCTTAATTCCAGCACCCACTCTTTCATCTACAACAGGAATGGACAATAAATAAAAGTGACTTCCATATAACATAAAAAACACAAGAAATCTTGTCAACATACCAGCATTTGTTTGATAGGACACAAGATTTCCTTCATTCTTGTTAGTAGGTTCCTTGAAACAAATCCACAACCATAGTAGATAGACAAGCCACGCAAGAGCCATTACCCAGCCAGGTAGAGTGTCTTGGTTCATGGTAAGCATGTAAATCCTGAAATTTTTTTGTAATAAACAAGCAAGAGCTGGACCACAAGCCATTCCCAGGGCACTTGCACTAACAAAACCTGCTGAAGCCTGCAACCGAAGTTTCAATGGTACACAGTCACTGATATAACGCCTATTAACAGCTCTTGCGGAGCCTAACCTGAAATGTAAATGTATAAACCTCATCAATAAAGACAAATCTTTTGCAAAATAAGATAACGTAGAATATGCATCTACACTCTTTCTTGCTACAATTTCTTAATGTTCTAGATAATATTTTTGGTGAGGAATGCTAGGATTCATATATCGTATACTCAAAACAAATCTAACTATAAGCATAACCTTCTGCGTCATAAGATTTATAGATAGTTTAATATTTTAGGTAGCCAGCCAAGAAAGATGGTATTTTTCCACTTTCACAACAATATGTTGCAGTACACGATGCATGTTTAGATAAAATGTACCAGCTACTAGAATATAGCTAAGTAAACTATGTGTCTTTTCATCTAAAACATTACTTGCTTTATAAAAAGTGTATTTGAATACCAATTGATCAAGAGGGCAGGCAAACAATGCATTTTGCCTCCAATATATGATATATAGCTACAAAGATCACATAAGAATACATGAAAATGACCTTATTTGTATATTTTATTAATCCATAGTGTTTGATGTACACACGAGGGCTTGTTTTAAAGCAAGTAGCATATGGTATTTGAGTTACCATACAATAATTTATGATGAAATACACCAGAATATCAATTAGCTATTATAAGATAAGCCCAAAAATGATCCAATGACATCCTGCAAAGTGTGAAATGATCAATTGACTGTAGGAATGACATGTAACAGTAACACTCTTTTCCTAGCGAGCAAGCAGCATATAAGTTTCCAACACAGAGAGTATGAAACATTAAGCGTGACAGGAAATAGCTCACCCACAGAAAAGACGTCCCATTAGAAGAACTGGTAATGAATTCAGATCATAAGCCAATGCATACAAGGTGTTTCCAACTAGAAGAACAACGCTGCTGAATATGAGTGGTCTTAGATATGATCTGTTTGACCATGCACTGAAATAAACTGAAGAAAACACCTGTGCAACAGCCATTGACCCAATGATCACACCACATAAAGATGCTGCAGCTCCAAGGTTCAAAGAGTAGTTGTCTGCCGTAGGTACAATAATGTATGTATTGACCATATACAAAAATGCGTTTGCCAAGTTCAAAAGAAGTGACATAAAATGATATCCTTCATCAACAATATGATCTTCAGGTGGAGATGGTAGCTCATCTTGCATGATAAAAGCACGTCTTCCCAAAAATTGGAGGAAACTTGTTGAGTTTGATAATCTGTCCACGGCCAGTTTGATAGAATCAAGAACAGGATCCTGCAAGAGAAGTCAGCATGAGAAAATCATCAAGTGTTGTAGAAGTACCTTAGATGTTATGATTGTAAAAATCCATTTACAATTATTAACCAAAATCTTTAAAATAAAAAATGCTCTTCTAAAACCAAACTACAATTCTGCCTTGTAAATATGGTCTGTGTTGTCGAACTCTGTAGGCACAACAATACTTTATGTATGCCTGAGAAAGGGGAAAGGGAAAAGGGAAAAGGGAAAAGGGATAAGGGAAGGGAAAGGAGCAGGTCAAGGTCAAACCTATAACATCAAATACACCATGGTAAAGCCCATAGTCAGTGCCATGTTAGCTATTAGCTCACTGACCACTTTATGCATTCTCTTTCACAACAAAATGGTAAATCTCAGTTACAGATTCCATGTAATGCTGGCCTATATTTTTATTTCCTCAATATTCATAAAAAAACCGGAGTTAAATTGATAATACAGAAACCATGGTATAACAATGATGACCAAGTGCAGATCACGTCAGAACTTCGACTTCCTGTGAATCTGACAGTGTTATATTCCTTAACTAAACCACCATTTATAAGACACCTGACCACCAGGTGGTCTGAACTGAGGTCTTGCATGTAACCTTTATATTTTGGTTGGAGCTATTGGCAAAATTCAAGTTAAGAATGCACAAACATATGTGACAAAGCAGAAGAAAAACAGGATTTAACAACAAATTTACCCACAATTGCATCTGAAAAATTCAAATTTCAATGTATTAGTACTTCAGACAGTTAGCAGTTAGTAGCATCATGTGTAAGATGGATTGAGAACGAACCTGATGAGCATAGGAAGGCTGGTCATATATAGAAATATAGTTTCCTTGACACTGTTGTAAATCATGAAGGTCTGCAAGGCTATGAGATAAGACTCCAACGACAGCCTCAATGCCCTGCAAAGAAGCTATTACTTGATACTGCTTCAATTAAATAAAGAGCAGATGAAAGAAGAATCTGTCTCAATTGATGACAGATAACAGATAAGCTTCAAATGAGTCGAAATCAAAGTTGAAAAATGTGTTAGGAACATTACCACATGCCTGAAAACCTGCCTTAATTGGGAATAAGGATGATTTGCACGAGTCTTGACATAATAGTCTGTGAATTTATAGCCGAACCGCTTATCAAACTTCTTCAAGATCTTTCTCAAACCAATAGCATTCATTTCCAGAAAATGAAGAAGCCTTAAAAGATCTCGCCCAACTTCTCTATATGCTTCTTGGAGTTCAGAAATGTTTAAACTATTTGGCTGCTCTAAAAGACTTTGGTGCTCTTGTGCAATATCGGACAGCCTATGTGCTAGAACTCCTTGCTGTTCAAGCAGAAATAAAACAATTTTTTCTATCTGAAATTCAAGAACAATGAAAGATTACTTAGGATTCAGTGGTCGTTATATGTATAAGATATGGTTTATAAAGCTTTTAAGCTCAAACTTCCTTTATTTTTGGGTAAGATTATGACTGCACAGAGACTGCCTCTTCCCTCCCATTCCATAAATGGAAAATTGACAAATTGAGGGAAAATCAGAAGAGGCTATATGTGTTCCAGTACTATAGATGAACAGTGTCAGTATTGGATTGGTTTCTTCATGCACTTGCTTTCTTATATTCAATGATAAATATCTATCTTCCGATTTGAAAAAGCAAAGTATACGATTTTTTTTTTTCATGTGAAGGTATACAATATTTGTTTCCTATTATATAACAATGATAAAAACATGGCAGGTGTGTTTATCCAGAAGCATCTTTAGTAACAGATATGAGTTGGATAATGACATGAATCAGCATCATGACTATCATTTCCTGTTTGACAAATGCATAAAAGCAAAAAGGATGGAATGCACTTTTTTATACGAAGTGTAATATGTATTCCAAAACTTTCCATACTTAGTGATCATAAGCCAAATGAAATATTTAATATTCTATTTACTGGCCATATAGGTAGGAAGATGTAAGTGTAGATGCAGCTACCTGATTGTCTAGCAGCACCGAGAAGTCTCTGAGAACATTATGGCGGTTTTGTGCTCCAACCTCAATTTGTTCTAAATATCTCTTGACTTTCTTCTTCATTAACTTGTAGTTGAAATAATATCTGTAAAAGTTAAAGCATGAATTTCCTGAATTAAAACAATAATTTCTAACAAAAGGGTGTATTCTTATCACCACTAAAACAAAAAAGGCGTGAAAACCGGATGCAGAACAGAACAAAGCATGAAATTTAAAACGCTACTAAATTAAAATTTCAACAATTTTTTTTAATTAATCATGGCACAGAAAAATGAATAAGAAAAAATAATATAAATCTATCTTTGTAAAACTTTGTAGACAAGAAGATGTTTTACGACAACTAGCTGTAAAACTTTGTCCTGAGAAATACAGCTGAGCAAGATTCCCACAGAAACATCTTTATAATGAATAAAGCAATAGTGCCAATCCAATAAAGAATTATGTTAAATTATATTTGAAATTACTAATAAGAATGCATAAGACTCAAAGAAAGTCAAGGGTATTCAAATTTCTCCATGAACTTTCAAAAGAAAGGAAGAAAGAAAGAAAAACTTGTTGGGATGTAGAGTGCTTCAAGGTGGTGTAAACTGGTGAAGGCATGGATTATAATAAAATAAATAAATAAGCAAATAAACCCTTCAAAAATTTGCTAATAGCATGTTTCTGTTAAATGTACCCTTTCCATTCTTGAATTTGTGATTCTCTCAACTTCTTGCCGAAACCAACCATATTCCAGAAAGAAAGATCAGAGCACTGTATCAAAACAAAAACAAGACTCAAATAAAGCTGCATAACAACAACTTCAAACAACTCAAGCTTTATAAGGCTGTTCAAATAGAAGCAGAAACCCGATAATATGAGCAGTAAGTCTCCTCCTCTTGGAAATCAATACGTCAATTGGCAGACCAAAACAGAAAGGAAGACTTTAAGGCAACAATATCATGGCTTTTGGTATCTGAAACCAAGATGGCTTAGCTCAATTAGAAATACTTAACACTAAGATAAACGCAACATTAAAAGAAATAGCACAAATGAAAAGAGAAAAAAAAAAAAAAAATCCAATTGAAACGTCTTATTTTTCTCCATTATTGTTTTCTTAGCTCAATAATGCCTTTTCTCCCTTTAATCTTCCACATTTCCTTCCCATGAAGATCATTATCGGGGTAAGGAAGAAAAGTGCACAAATAGCAAAATACAAAAATCACATGTTGAAATGCCACACACAAAACATAAACAGCAATATAATACCAAAACAATTCAGAAACTCAAGTTTCCATGACAAACTACTGAGAGAACATGGTAAAAGGGTAAATATGCATGTCACTGAAAAGGGTTACAAAAGAGAAACACAAAAGGAGTGGTGGTAAATGCAGAAAAGAAAGTGTGGCACAGCGGAAGTGGAAGTAGCCAAGTGATGAGAGAACTGATATATAGGCACACGTGATCTTGTGTCCTTTGAAGGGCTGACGTTAACCATCCTGTTCAGTAGGAGAAGGGACTATTTCACAGGCTGACACCGAGGCACCAACCGGTTTGAGACAAATCTTACCGTTATATATACATCACACCCCAATTTCCAAGAGAAAAAATTAATTAAAAAAAAAAAGAGAGAGAATCAACATCATAGTGCACAACAAATATAATTATATATGTGTTTTTTGGTTTTCTTTTCCTTTTTATTTTCTCTGCCTCCCCTTTAATATTTGAGTTAAAGTTTTTAGTGCTAACTATAGTTTTGTAGGGTTAATTAGTTGAATATACACCAATAACATAACAAGTTCCTAAGTATTCGTAGATCAAAGAGAAAAATGGTGCTAAGTTATATTCATAATTGTTTTTCAAAACCACCATTATTTGGGAGTTTACTTGATCTCATTTAATTTAATTCGAGCTGGATTGATCCACTATAGAGTAAAGCTTTTCTAGTACCAATTTGTTTCATTCACAAAACTTTAAATCTAAGATTTTACTAAAAAAAATAAGTGACAAACTACTTGAACTAACTAATTGTTAGTCTAGCTATTCATAATTTAACACTTTAATTTTGTGAGTTATTGTTGCTTCTTATTTACACTATCTTTTTTAATGCAATAATAAATTGAGGTATTGAAGTGTAAATAGAATATAACACCATTTTTTTTCTTAATTTGAGGGAATCTAAAAATTTCTCTAATAAGATATATAACTGACACAACATGCAGTGAATAAAAATTGAGATTAATTTTGATATACTATCAATATAAAATATTTACAAAGTCAACTACTCATATATAATTATATATGTGATTTTTGAGTTAATTATTAAAAGAGTCAAATACTTTTAATAATATGATAATACATAATTAAATAACAATGTAAAAATCTTTTACATTATCAGTGTATCAAAATTAAATCGTTAAAAATTTATTCCCTTGAGCCAAATTGTTGTTTACAAACTATAATGCAAATTTCAAAAAATCATATCTTGAACAAAGAAATAATATAATATTATTGATGTGGGAAACTGACTAAAACATTACAATACTTTATGATTCATTGTGACCCAATTACTCTATCAACTAAAAAAAATAATTGGCACATACTAAAGTAGGAGAGAAAGTTATTTTCATGTATAAATCGTACAACAATTATTACTTTCAGATATGGATTTAGGTAATCAACTTTTTCCTGTTTGTGCTTCCACTTGTAGATAAGAACCAACGGAATTCATATTGGGAGAGAGTGCATGAGTTTCAAAAAGACTACATGTGTTTCACACTGCCAAGTGACTCAGAAAGTGTCACATAAACAAACGATACAACACTCATGAACAAGGCTCATAGTGAAATCAGGCAGCAGAAAAACATCAATTGAGGTAGTTAAGTTTAACTAAATGATCAGATGCCAATTCCTTTTTAAAGATGTTATAGCTGCTATAGGGGTGATAGAAGTCTAAATATAAAGCGTAGTTTTAATTTGCAACAAACAACGAAATATATAAAGGAAACACACACACACACACACATTCACATATCCATGTATGCAAGCAAATTAAGGATATGGTACTTGACTTACAAGCTGAGATGAAAGGTTGAAGTTAACATTCCATGAGTGCAACGCTTTTGCTTTAATGCTTGGGGCCTTCTGAATTTTGAGAAACGGAGCTCAATGCTGAAAAATTTACTTGAAAACACATATATAGAAAGTCTCCTACAAAATGCATGTGGTAATGTTCGGAAGCATGGTAGAATCCACTGGTATAAAACACAGTGAATGACTTGACAACCAACTACGGCAAGTTTAGACCCCAAAGTAACCCACTATAATGCACTGCATTGGCTTTTAGAGAAACAAAAGGCCACATCTACAAGCTATATTCAAAACCTCTCTCGAATTTATTGATCGGTTAAAACAACCATGATGATGATTTTTTATATATAATAGATTACTAAACTTTCTTTCATCAGTAGTGGACAAGTTTTGTCACGAGTTCAAAAGTGACTTTAAGATGATTAGGACATGCAGCTTAGTTATTTTACTTATTTTTTTTTTACCATAATTGTTGGTAATTAGCAGTGGTATATATCCCTTTCCCTATCAAGACTATTATTTTATTAACTCAACTAATTGACAAACTATAATATAGTACATTTTGAATATAAGCACAAAGAAGATGAAAAAGTTTATGAGAAGTATAATTTAAAATTAATTTTGATATGCTATCAATGTAAAATATTTTACACTATCAATTAATTAAATCTTATCTTTTATATGACTTTTGAGATAGCTATAGTAAGAGTCAAATAGATTTTTTTTTTTTTTGGTGACATTGAAGAGTCAAACAGATTTAATATAGAATGTGACTATGCATAATTACATAACAGTGTAAAAAATCTTGCACTAATAATATGATAAAACTAAATCCTTATAATATTATAAATATTTATGAAAATCTGGAAAGAAACAATTAGAAATTTCCACGTTGAGATGTAGACGATAATCTTAAGCTGCAAGAGAACGCTTCAAGTGTCAACATCTAATAGGACAATGCCCTAAAATGCAATATACTATAAGTACACAACAAAATCTATTGCAGGTCAATTTAGTGACAAAAATCATGGTGTCCTGTCTACCTATCTATTTCACATGCCTACTATTGTAATATTGTTCTTTAATTCATAATTTGTATGGTCCACAGAGAATATTCTCCGTCTATCTGTATGAAAATGATGAAAAATATACATGGTCTCCCTTTTTCCCCACAATTTCTTTGTTTCAGTATTCTTTAAAACTATAAATTTGGGTCACTCAGACATAGATAAGAGTGTGAACGCTGATGTGTTGCAAGGATTTAATTTGTGAATGAAAATTTTGCCAAAAGGTTGTGCCAAACTCCAAATGTGGTAGTAAAGAAAGTATTAATATAAGTCACGTAAATTGTATGAGTTCACATAATGATATCTAGTAGTTGATTTCAATCTTGATTTTTCTTTTTTTTCGTGATGAATTACATTAATATCCTCTGAAATTCAATGTAATTATACTCGTCACCCTTTTAATTCACTTTACTCAGTGTATTATCTATAAATAGAAGGGTGTCAAATATAATTATACTAAACCTCAAGGGAGGTCAGTGTAATTCACTTCCTTCCTTTTATTTTCCTAGAATCAGTGAGAAAATGAAAGACTCATGTTTTGGTTTTTGTTAATTGTGACTTTTTAATGATCCAGGTTACCTATTGGAGCCTAAAGGGCCTATGATCTGCAAGATGAGGGCAGAAGTGTGGCGCTTTAGGACCTAACTTTGTTAGTGTGTGCGGTAGGATTTGTTTTATCAGGCAATTCTTTGTTCTCAAATCTCAGCAGATTTAGCTTTGATTCCGGTGAAGACTAAAAAAACTCTGGCGGGGGAAAAAATCTGTCGATAAAAAAGTATTAATATTTCTAAACATGATTAAAAAGGTTAAACATTATTCGACACTTGGGAAACTTTATTTATTTTTTTTTAATTTCACATTGTTTGAATGATATAGTTAAAATAATCTTTAAAAATATTTGAATATCTTTTTTCTCTTAACCTAATTTTTGGATGATGAAGTTAGATCTCTCTCAATTTTAAGGTGATATCAAAGCCTAACATTTTGCATGAAGGAATATTAGAAGAACTTCCTGATGTAATAAAAAGAGCCTTTTGTATAAGCACAAAAAATTTGGATTGGAAAAGGAAAGCACTTTTTTTTACTGTCTAAAATTTTCTTTACAAAAATTGCAAACACACTAAGATATAAGAAAATTATTTTTTCTAAAAGATTTTTTATTTTTATAAAAAATAATACATTTAAACAAGTACTTAAAATAATTAAATAATAATGGATTGTAATAAAAGTGAATTATAAATCTATATAAAAATTATTACTTTATAAAAAGTGAATTATAATTCTATACAAAGATAATTGATTGTAATTTTGGGAATCGAAATCTAAAGAGAGCCACTTTAGAGATGGTTTTTTTCTCTAACTCTAACCACCATTTCTGACTGAAAATCAAAATTAAGTCAGCTTGAAAATTATTAAAACACATACACACACACACACACTTAAGAATTAAAATAAGAAGTTACATTTTCTCTTTCTTTCCCCAATAGAAGAGGAGAGTGCAATTTTATGTAAAAGAAAGACACCGATGTTATTTTGGATGTAACTCACCATTACCCGTAGAGGGTCCACCAATTTTGTACTATGATTTATATTTTATGACAGGTTATTAATTAGGATTAAATTGTAAAACTTTTTTACACAGTTGTTTGATAATGTATAATCATATTATTAAAAGAGTTAAACTCATTAAAATTAAAGTCACATAAAAAATAAGATATGATTGATTAAACACCTAAAATATTTTAAAGTATAATAAAAATTAATCTATCTTAATTAATATCATGTTGTTAGTTATGAAAAACAGATTGCCTTAAAAAAAAAGTGATTTGGATAAGAACTTTGCTACTTACTTGCAATACAATTGCTTTTTATAAAACATGCGAGCGCGTGCAAGCAGTCTCTTCCTATTTTATGTTAGTGGGGGACCTTTCCAGATACAGTTGTTAGGCTAAGATTGTGTGTGACTTGTAAGTGGTGGGCCTGAGATTTTCTTGAGGTCAAGATTCATATCCCTAGTTTTGTTGTGCATGGAAAACAAAACTTTTTGCTGTGTAGTGTTTGCGCAATTCAGCTATTAAACTCCAACATGGTAATTGCGAGTTTGGTGATCATAATTTAGAAGGGTTGGCAAGAGCAACGATGATAGGGTTCTGCCATGTCTACACATAAACGCTGCTTTTGAGTTGCACTTTTAGGAGTAATTAATGAGCTGAACACCACAATTCCAAACCCACAAGTCTAAAAGCGAATAAGTTAGATAAACAAACTAAAGTCACTAATGAACAAATGTAGGTCACAGGAAAAAATAGAAAATCGACTGGCAGAGGTGTTCCATAATAACAATAGACGCTTGTGAAAAGAGGAATATTATTTCTACTATATTTTGTAATATCTTTTAAATGATAACTTAGTATCTCTTAAATATTGATTAAAAAAAATTAAAATTTATTCTCAACCAATATTTAAAAGAGATATATAGGTGCCTCTTAAAAAGATATTCCAAAAATAGTACAAATAATATTTTTCTTATAGAAATTAGACATAAAACCGACTTGACATAAAAATTAGACACCTTATACACATACAAAGAGAAAAAATATAAAAATGATTAATATTGTATGAGAAAAGTTCATGGACCTACCACTTTTGTATTTATGTCTTTCTTTGTATGAAATATTTAATTTTTACATACAAGTAATTTTTTTCAAGAAAAAAAATGATTATAAGATGGAAAAAGTCCTCATCCTTTTAAATTTTACCTATTCTATATGCAATTTAAAAAAGAAATTCTTGAACTTAGCTTCCTCCTATGTTCTTTTTCTCTAAACAATTATAAGTGGTTTAATAATCAGAGATTTAGATAGTTTGCATAAGGTCCTATATTTAAATCCCATTGCCACTAATACATTTAAAAAAAATTGTTCTTTTTCTCTAGCCACTTGAATTAAAATGATTTACCTGTGCGCCTAGATGTGTGGGGGTTGAATTGAAGGGATTACAATTAGATTAGAATCTCCTCTCTGAATTTGCAAAAATGCAAAAGGAAGAGACAAGAAGAATTGATTTCTTCCGCTTATGTGGTGAAACATTTTCTTCCAACAAAAAATAATCCTAATCCTATAGGCAAGTACAAAGGATAATCCGCAAACGGACCAAAAATGCAAACCCGGCATAACGTATACCAATCAGAATCAAAGCAATAATCTTCCTTTTCTTGATCAAACAATGATGTTCGGTTTGGACTTTGGACAATAGGAAAGAAAAGATAGAAAAAAGATATTTCTGCACAAACATGATGATTTTATGGAAGTTATTGCAGACTAGTGAGAAGCACAAGTTTTTTTAATTAATGACTGCATTTCGGTGTGTGGAAAATCTCACTTATATAGAAGTATGTTGTGGAAAAATCCGGAGCCTAGCTAGGCCAAGTGTACATTTTCTTTCTGGACATCTCAAGTATTTCTTTGCATTTATTAAGCCGGATGTTGACTAATTGATAAAAACCAATCTACGAAAGAAAGCAGTATCCCGATATCATTGTTTGTACTTGGCTTATATATAATATTATAATTGGCTTAAAGTGACAAATGTCACTATACAGCCAGATAAATTTATAAAAAGATTTGAATTCTATGGTCCCGTTTTCCTTTTTAGCAAATTTTATTTAATTACAATGGACGTGGTGATTTTTTAATGAAGCAAAGAGGGAAATGCGATTTCAAAGGAATGGCAATGAGTGAGTGGGGGTTTTCGATTGTTCATTGATATAAGCATCACCGCATTATGTAAAAAAATTAGGATTTCATATGTGATTATAGAACACTACATGTACATTAAATACGACAAATTGTGTGCCTGTATTAGACATAATTGGTTGAATGATCTCCTCTTAGGCCAAGTCTTCTTCTCCAGTCTCCAAACATATTGCAGCTAATCAATGGGCGGGGACTTAGTCATGAATATATAGCGATCTCAACCCTATTGAGTGCTCTCCTCACAGGCCACTAATTGAAGTCCATGACCTACATTAAGCTGGCCAACATATCAGCATAATAATGTGTGAAAGGCCTAGAAAAAAATAGATCACCCTAATGACCTATCATGACTTATAAATCGATCATCCATCAACCACATTTTGTAAAATCCATAAAAGGGGCATTTGGTACACAAAATGATTTTTTAATCTTAGGAATAGTATACCCATGAGTGTTACTTCCAAGAATAATTTTCCTAAGCACGAATTTTAGGCACATTTGGTATGTAGATTGAATTCCCAGGATTCTTGCAAATTATATATGGGAATCATGGTTATCAAAATCGTGAGTTAACTCGTAAAATCGTACGAGTTTACAAGTTTAAATAACAAAATCAAGATGACTCGCTTACAAACTCGTTTCTGAGTAAACTCGGGTAAACTCGCTCAAACTCATATAAAATTGCGAGTTTACCTCGAGTTTAAGAGTTTGCAGACAATACCCATTAAAACGAAAAATGACGTCGTTTTGAGGGCGAAAAATGACGTCGTTTTGAGGGCAAAGAACGACGTCGTTTTGTTCATCTTTCAGCAGCTCATTAGGGCTTGTGTATCTCAACCCCTATTTCGCGAAACACTTTTATCCTAAGCCTCTTTGAAACTCTCACTCACTCACTGATGTTGCATGCTGTTGCATCTTCAAAGGCTCACCCTGCCCACTCGGCACGCCGTTGCACATAGCTGCACACCGCTGCACCTTGCCATGTGCCGCTTTCCTTCATAGTGTTTGTGGCTTCGTGTTGCTCTATTCGTGCTGCTGTGCTCTAATCATTGCCTTCCTGCATGCCGTCTTGTTCGTGCTGCTTTGTTCGCTACCATTTGTCCTCAAACTATTCATCTTAGTCTTAGGCAGCAAGTCTTCGTTCACGGCCAGGTGTGTCTCGATTTATGGTGGTTTACTGGTTTCTACTTGTGTTGTGACTATTGTTAGTTGTGTAGCAATTCAATTATACCAATGTGTTAATTTAAATTTTTTGATGTTATATTTTGTGTGTGTTATCTTAATTTTAGATATTGTCTTGTGTTTGATTTGTGTGTACTGGTGCATGGTTGTATTTGTTTGGATTTGCATTTTAGGATTTCTAAAACTATTGGGTCAGTGACAAGGTCCTCAAATCCGAGAGTTGCTACCTTTGAAAGAAAAAGTGCTCCTGAAAATAGATCTGATATTGGTGGAAGCATGGGACTGATGATCAGGGCATGTCATTATGTGTGCTTTATTATGGAGTTGTAACAATGATGCTTAATTTTAATGTTGGTATTCTATTTGAATTTTATTTTTATTAGTATCATATATTTTTTTAATATTAGGTAAACTCTTATGAGTTTACAGGTCGAGTTTATGGAGGCTTCACGAGTTTACTTAAACTCTCAAGTTTGATTACTTTGATAGGAATAAACCATTTCTATGTTTGATCGAAAATAACATTTCTGATAATATTATATATTTTTCCAAAATACCCTGATAAAATAGCAACAGTGGTCTAGCGATGATAATGGTTTGAGTTGCCGGTGGTGGTATATCGCAATTAACAGAGGCCCAATGGCTGACAATAGAAGTTATGGTAGCGATTCGGTGATGACAATGGCAAATCAGTGGTAGTTAATAATAGGGGTAATTTTATCATTTTATTTTTTCTAAAACATTCCCATGGGAGAGATAGAAATGAAAATGGTTTAATTTTCATTCGTAGGAATGCAGTTTATCTAGAAATATTTTTTTTTAAACTGCATTCCTAATATGGAAATATTACATTCCCATGGTGACATTTTGTGGGAATATAAAAATTTCTGCATACCAACCATCCCAACAACATCAATTAATGGTAGCTTATATTCCCTCCATTTCGGAATATTTGTCCAAAATCGAAAAAACACACAGATTAAGGAAAACAAAAGTTAACCTTTGTAGTGACACAAAATTGTATAAATGGACAAAATTATTCTTGTCTAAAGAAACATACCTCCATTAACATAATTAATACTATAATTATTCTTTTTATATAGATGATAGTGGATTGGTCTAGCATATTCTTCAACTCTAATAACAGTGGTAACAATCAAATTAAGGACATAATTGGATAAAAAAAATTAACACTATCTTGATATTAGAAATGGATAGATATTCTGAAACCCTAAAATGTCAAAATTTAACAAATATCCTGAAATGGAGAGAATAATAGAAAAATTCTTAACATTAGTCTTCTAAATGCCATTGTCAACACATATATCCTTGAAATATTTAAAGTAATTAGACAACTTGTCCTTTTGTGTTCTTTTATGTTATAGCTTTTAAAAAGGATGAATATGGTAATGTTTTAGAATTTTAAGGGGCTTATGTGGTCACAATGATATATGAAGAACTAATATGGTGTCCACAGAGTGATCTATGTGCATTTAACGGTCCAAATCAGTAATTAACATGTCACATCAGCATTGAAAACATTCTTATGTGCCACATTTAATTTTTACCCTCATACCAACCTTTCTCATTCCACTAAGTGCCAAATAATTGTCATTAGGAATTTGTCTTATTCTTAAGCCCTAGGGTTGTCTATAAATAGGAATGGTAGGGTCAATGTAGAATAGTTGGAGAAAAGGCTTGAAACACCTACTAGTCACTCTAACATTTCACAGTTCTACGGGGAACTCAAATAAATATCCCTCACCTTTGCTCTTTTGGTTTGATTTCAGTTTATTTTACATTAGTCATTGTTCCTATTCAATTCACTTTCTAGCGTTGTATAGTGTTTGTTTTTACATTATCTTCCGGTCAATGGAAGTTGCAAGTTTCAATTCGTATTTATTCTATTTGATTATCATTCCAACTTAATATAAAAAAAAAGTCACATTTGTAGAAGTGTTTGTTGTTTCTCACCAATTCATTAACACTTCATTGAAACATTAAGTTTTTGACAAACTCTCCTCGCGATTGCCGATGAGAAATCGCTTCTATTTCTCAAATTAAGATCAAGAAGCAAATGATATCATCAAACATATATTTGACAAAAATACTAGTAAACAATTATGTTAACTTATTTAACAAATATTTTTAAATTTTAATAAGGGTGAGTTTGGTATGAGAACAACAATGGAGGTGAAATTTTTAGGCATTAAATTTACATGTATAATTTTACTCATAAATCTAATTTATAAAATTTTCTTGCATATTTTTACCCCATGCCAAATTGACCCTAAGTCCCATGAACGATGGTTTTTTTTTTTTTTTGGTAGCATTTTCAAAATGGATGCAGAATTTTTTTTTCTTTTCAAAAGAATTCCTAATTTGGTGCAATGCTTAATGCTTAACACAATAGTCAATTAGAACAAATGCATGATGCACACAAAGTTCCATGATTAAAATCGAAGGTAAAGTTACATTGTAAACAAACAATGCTAACCTTCCAGCTTTTTTTTTTTTTTGCCCCCAGTGTCCCCCCCATAAATCAAGTTTTATTTGGATTTTACCGAATGGAGTCCCTTTATGATTTCAACAAAAGGAAAATTATACAGTTAAGAATTTTATTCTACTAGGAAAGGCAAGTTGCAACTCGTATTATGGTTTTTTTTTTTTTTTTTTTTGGGGTACATCTGAAATTAAAAACAAGTAAAAGAAAGGACTAAACTGTAGGAAAACCAACTCCTACGCCATCTGCTAGAACAGACAGCGAAACTCCAACAGGAGGGGTAGGCCAATCCACAAATCTCGCATCAGCTGAAACTTCCATCTTAGCTAAATAGTCAGCAACAAAATTAGCCTCTTGCAATGCATGCTGCAAAGTCACATTCCAGGACCTATTAAGAGTATCCTTTATTCCAGTGAATTCATTAGCCTCGTTTGTTTCTGAACTTGCTTCCCATCTAGATAGCGATTATACTCTTCAAAATTCTGCAAGACTCTTCTAACTCGAATTGTGGTTGGAATTTTAGTTTAAATAATTTTAAAAGAAATTAATGTTAAAATAATTAATTTATATTTAGAAATAGTATCTCAAAATCTAAATTTTTTTTGTATAGGAAAAATCATCTTCTAGAAAGTACTTCTCCAACATATAGTATCAGCATATAATGATCATGCATTTACTTCTTCCAACATCGAGTATCTGTATTTCTCCAATATTCACTATGGAAATCATGGTTTTATTAGATAAATTTCATTTATTAATGATCAACTTAATAGTAACATATTTGCACCAGAAAAATCTAGTATAATTAATAAACAACGGTTAGACCATGATTTGCGTGATCATGGAATTCATGTTCTAAGCTTGATTAAATTCACAGCCCATATGACAAAATTGGTTGAAGTGGCCCAGTTCCTCATGGGCCAAGCAGGAACAGAACTGGCGGCATCCCCATGTCCCTCCCTAGTTTCCAACTCGGAAGCGTGTTTGACCCAAAAAAATAAAACTAGGACGTGTTGCTCTGGTTCTTGGATGAACTGAACAAGAGTTGCTTCAGACCAAAATATTAAAAAAAAGAAAACAAAATTAATTATTAGTTGTTAAATCTTATTGAGCGTCTTTTATGAGAATTAGTATGTGATTGCTACCAATTTATGTTTGACTGACTCATGGTTAACATATCGCTCACAAGTGCACGATTTGAGATTTAATGTGAGAGTCTCTCGTTGGTAAGCGAATTGTAAATACTTGTTCAAATAGATGATTTAGTTTGGCCATTAAATGGAAAATCGAGAATGAGTTCTTTTGCAATTTTTATCCATATGATATGAGATAAATAAACATAAGTATTTTATAAAAGTACGAGCATGCTAAAATTTGTGAAATCATAGGATATGATTATATACCATACTATTCTTATTTTTTGATTTCTCAAAAGTATGATCAATTAGGGGCCATTCTGTTTGAGACATATGGTCAGGCAGTAGGTATGATCTGACATTAAATATGGATATCTCTCTTAATTAGTTTATATACTTAGGTTCGTCAATCCTGGTTGGTATATACCATGTCCAAGCATTCTTAATTACATATATTAAGACTGGAAGCGCTTAAATGTTTTTCATTTCTTGCGCTTGTGCGTGTCTCACTTAATAAAACTTTTTTTTAAGGTCACTTAACAAAACTTCTTGGCACCCAACCGAGGTCGACACATGTAGGAAACCAGAAAAACAAAACTTATTGGCGATAATTTATCCTACTCAGCTTCTTGCAAATATATTGCATAATATATATGTTGGATGAAAAATGCACTAAATCTCTTAGGATATGTTTGTGAGTTAGGGTTTTGCAAAGAAGAAAAGTGAAGGACTTGAAGAGTAAAATGGACTCCTCAAATGATTCACTGAAGCAAGCCTTTGAGCAAAATCAATCAATGAAAATCAGAAAAGAAATATGATTTCTATTAATCAACCAATGAGTTCATACAAAACTTTAAGAATACAGTGTTTTTAAGCCTACGATAACTTCTTAATTGATGAAATTTTGCCTTAAACTCAATTGTTTTTCTTGGCCCATTCCAGTATTCAACCAAAGCCTATAACTATCCTAATTTATTGTGCCAACAATATAAAAAACAGGTCCCCTCATTCGTTTGTTTTTTTTGCATAGCGGAGTTAATTATTTTATGTAGGCCTAGTTTACCACTCCAAATAGACTCATGCTTTATTTATTTTGGATTTTTTCGTGACATCAACTGGTTCTTGTTTTTTTTTCCCGGCCAATCAACTGGCTTTAACACGAACTCCGTCTCCGTGACACCTTATAGCTATAAGCTAAATTTTCGTTTTCTTCCTTAAGGCCTGTTTGCATTTAACTAAATATAAAATAATTTTTTTCTTAAAATAAACGTGTCTCTAAAATTAAAAATAAAAAATAAAAAAACTGAAAAATAAATTATTTTTAGATCACTTAGCGAGTTATAATTACATTACCACACTTTATTAATTTAAAAATAAATATCCTCTTGCCTTCTTAATTTAGAGATAAACTTACCTTAAAGAGTTCTATCCATGTAAAACAAACAATCATTCAACAGTTCTATGTTTTCTGGAAGCCAAACATATAATGAATTGTACACTGAGCTCACATTCATCAATTTTGAGGCATTGATTTATGGCAAATAAAAGTGAGAGCAAACGTAGGAAAAAAAAAAAAGTGAAGGATGGAGAATTGGAGATTCAGCTTTATTGCACAACACAATAAACAAAACAATATTCTCTTTGCTAAGCGAAAATGGCTTCAATAGATGAGTGCTCAGAATTTTCATGGTCGTAGCTATCAGAATCGTTCCTGGACAAATAAAGCTTTTGGAAGCTTCTTTTTGGGAGTTTGCACCAACCGCATGTACTATCCGTGTCTTTTATCAGGCCATCACATCATCTTTTACGTGTGCTTCACATGTTATGGTGCTTTGAACAAGTTGTGTAACAATTCCATCAAGAATATCTAGCTACTCCAACCGACAAATTGGCCAAAGGAAAGTTTCAAAATTAACTAAACGAAACTTCTGAAAGATTTATAATGTTATTATATAGCAAGAAAATCTTTAATTTAACAAGAAATCCAATTAATTGCGCATCTAGTTGCATATGTATTTCTTTCTATAACTTTGAGCAAGAATTGCATATTTATTTCTCTTGTTAATGAAATATTCTTGTGCTTTTAATTGTCTAATAGGAATAAAGACTTAACTTCTGGGCTAAGACTTGAGAAAGAGAACCAAGCTTACAACAACTTAACTACTACCAAGAAATAAACTTTCTGCTGAGATAGAAGGAACTTCCAACCTTTATACATTTCCATGAGTGTAAGGACTAATTACGCATTAATATATTTGAGAAGATATACAGCACAACACAAAAGATTAAAAGGGACTTTATTCCTATTATGCATGTGTAGCACAAGAAGTAAAACCAAACTACTAAAAACTTTGGAGTCAATAGGGTAAGGTTTTGTACTTTTGTTTCTTTTTCTGTAGATATACCCATATAGGCTTCATTAAGTTGGTAGGCAATTTTAACCCTTCAGAAGAAGGACGCAAACAACTCTTGTGAAGAAACTGATAACTCGAGTATTGCCTGCTGTAGTGGAATGAGGATTAACCTTATGAATAGTTCAAATGAGCATGTACCTATAGTTGTGGTCTCACCAAATAAAATAGTACCTTTAGATATGTATAACTTTCAATTCTAGCTACGTTGTGAAGGTGTAATCTTGATAACAAGGCCTGGGAAGACATCATCAGGGTCATGGATATGAGGGTTCTTTTCCACTATGAAGGGGTCACCACACTTGTCACCGATTGTGTGGAGTGTCTCTCCTTCTCCAACCACATATATTTCATCACACGGATGGGACAAAAGCTGGCTGCCTCTGATGCTCACATGATTCTGAAGCTGATTAGAACTGTCCCTGAACATGCACAGCAATATGAAGGACACCAGAACAAAAGCACAGCACCATGAGGCTGCATCAGCTATGGCTTTTGAACTTGAGATTGAACTCTTTCTATGATTGAAAGCCATCACTTAGAGAGAGAGAGAGAGAGAAAGAGATATGGATATGAAGTGAAGGGGAGATTCTTATATAGGGAATGCAAATGAGGGTGTGTGAGTGAGTGTAAGTTTTGGTGGTTTATTAGAAGGGCGAGTTGAGTTGTGGCCGAATAAAAGGGACAATATGCTGCCACGTGACTTGAACGCTTTTTATAGGCCAAACCATCTTTTTATAAGACCATTTTCTTTTTGTTTTTAGAGTTTTAGTTTCCTATTTATCTTTTTTCCTCTAATGCTTTTGGTCTCGTGATTCACGGTTTTTCTACCCTAGGTTTTGAAAGCCACTCGAACCATAATGGGTGTGGCCAAATTTGCCAATGAAATAATGAAATTTTCTGAAGGAGTATCTAGAAAACGGGTTTGTAGATTCTTGTAAAGAAAGGTTTATACACATAGTTTATTTCAATAGTTGAGATCAAAAAATAAATGTTAACTATGTTTATATCAGAACTTTTGTTATTTGTTAGGTCATACAATATAATACAATATATACATACTTGTATTGATAGGTTAATAAAAATTTTATATTTGATGAATTTCTTTATATTAAAGTGGTGTTAAAGGAAAAATGAGACAAACAAGTTATAAACCTTCCTTCACTACCTTTTTTTTTTTTTTTTTTTAATTTTCAAGATCCGCAAATATATTTACAGATTCTTTCTATTTAAATTGTTATGAGATTAATTCTTTCTCAATTACAAGAGGACAAAAATTACACAACTCCGCTATAAAATTTACTTCCTCCATCCTTTGTTTTAACAAATTTGCAAAGACTATTAGCAGGTGATTAAATTGAGCTGAGTGGAACCACAAGTGATCAGTGATCACTAATCGAAAATCATACATATGGTCAGCGAATCAAAATTTGTGTTGTATCTTGATTCTTGAATATATATATATATAGTGCACGGGGCTAATGATGGCACAAATCTGCATGCGCAATCAAAGATATCATTCAGACATGGGCGGCAAATGGAGGGCTATTGACTTAGATATGTGTGCTCACAATTTTAGTGCTTTATGATGCGTCACAAGCAGCCACCACAAGAAGACACTGAAAATTTAGTTGAGAAATTTAGGATTCATGCATTACAGTGACATCTAAAATTTTCATTATATATGCAGGAGGTAATGCGGCAAGTGCTATCTCTGATCAGGATAAGTGGACAGACGGTCATCGCTTATTTTGAAAGTAAGAAATAAATTTATACCTGTTTCATTTTAGAATATATTTTCTTTTTTATTTTTATTTTCTGAAAACAGTTTGCTTTTTAAATTTTCGAATTTTACGAAATAATTTGCATTTCTGTGTTTCTACTTATTGTTTCTACAGTTTTCGTGCGAAGCAATAAAAATATATTTTCATTTATTTTAGGAAAATATTTCCCACAACCTTTTCAATAAATTTTAACCAAACGCATTATTATCTATATTTTCTGTTTTGTGTGAAAGAAAGAACAGAACACACCCACATTAAATAGGCCATCTTTTGTTTAGAAAGTTACAGATTCAATTTTAAATAACAAAAATCTGCTTACATTTGAGTGGATTTGATTCTTAAATCAAATTCAATTCTAATAAGACATATTTAAATGAATTTAATTTCTTGATCAATTCAAATTAAGTTGAATCACATTTCTTAAAATGATTGCAACACGGTGTATACTATAGAAGATAAAACATATTTTATAAAAAAAGAAGCCAAATAGAAAAGGTGATTCCATTAACAATTATGGATCAAGTGGCCAAAATGCATCAGTTAATTTTGCACATAGGGAAAGGACATTTGGAGTGCTTCTGATTGTGACAGTCTCATTAGAAGTCTGCATTCATGCTTTTAAAATATATAGTTAAAGCACTTGAAGTGGAGTGGTGCCTCTTCCAACCATTTCCTCACCCAGCAAAACCAGTAACGGCTTCAGGTAAAAACAGCCCCCAAACAAGTACCTATCTCAATAGCTCCACAGAGTCTAATAACATAGCATTGATCGAGTAATTTATGTTCTGTTACCACACTCACATTACAGCACATGTAGTATACTTGTAGAATCTGGAACGTTTTGAAATATGATTGGTTATTAATGTAAAATATTTTATATTAACAGTGTATTAAAATTAATCTCTTACTATAAACCCATTTATCTAGTTAACAAGCTGTCTCAACATGCATCTTTCCACAAAACAAACACAACCCCAGCCCAGTGAAGATTTCATCCAAGACTGCCAACAGTATTTAATAGAAAGGAAATTTGCAATGCAATGACAAGTGAAAAAGACCCTTTCAGTTATTTACCAACCAACCATGCTTTTCACAGTGAGCTCTGGCATTTGGTCCAGAGACCATATGAACTAAGCAACAAATGCAAACCTTTAAATAACAACCCTCACGGGTGGATAACCTCTTTATGCTCATTTTTTCATATACTTTCTTCCTCACTTGCATTTTATGGTAAGTCATTAATAGCATGTTTGACAAAAAAGATTAATAAAAGTTGACTTAGTGCACAAAGCTCCCACCGAGTAAGATCTGGAGAGGGTAAATGTACACAACCTTATCATTGCAAGTGGAGAGACTATTTGTAGGATTTGAACATGTGACCTTCAAGTCAGAAGATAGCAACCTTACCATTGTATCGACACTCACCCTCGTTTGACGAAAAAGATTCCTTCAAAAAAGTTATTGGTTCTTTTTTTCCTTCCAATATTTGTCTCATACAGCTTTTCATTATAAGTTGCTCTTAACTTAAAATAAGCTAATTCAAACACAAATAAAATCAAACTAATTTAGTTACCTGGAAGCATGGAGACTCAAGCCAAGTCCACGCCTGATGGAACAGGAACAGCCTGAAGAGCCCACTGGGTCTCAAGAAGAGGGTTGCCTCATTTGACACCTCATGTATGTCTGGTAACTTGCTGTCCCCATGAGCCACACCTTAGTGTTGAGTTTCCCTGGTCAGAAAACAACTTTCCTATTTCTCCAGCTAGATGATCAATTGGATAGTAATTGTAAAGAATATAAGCTTCTGATGCAGGTGTCATTGCTTAACTTTGGATGCGGATTAAAACTTGCGCACTCAGTTTGCAGTGTCTATGAGTAAAAGATGACCATACCCCACAACCCACCTCATATGTTGGAAACAAAGCTCTTCAGTAACAAGAAGAAGCTGTTGCGAAGAATATGCCTCGAATTACAAAAAAGAAGCTATATTGTTCAAACCAGGCCAGAAGAAACTGTTGCCTTCCTGCTTCACTCTCATAGCACTGAAGCCCATCAAAAGGTACCAAAACTTTGGCAGCTTTACAAGAAGATAAGAGACTAAAAGCAAACTCTCAATAAAAGACAAAAGCTTTTCGATTATATATAATCGAACACCTGATTCTTGTGACATAACTTCTGTCTTCTGTATATGCATTTGTTTCTATTAATTGAGAAATAGTGGCTTACGAACAATATCTCAATGTTTTTCAGGATGAATTGACCAAGATGAAGAGAAAATGGAATAGACAATGCCACCATCTCCAGCAGAGCAAACAGCCTCAGAACCATTGAATAAGAACCATTGTACCACTGCAGCCTATTGTATATTCAACAATATAAAACAGTTACTATTATCAATCACACTTCAAAAAAGGAAGAAGCCATGAATTTGTTCAAAGGAAAAAACGTTCCAAAAACCCAGGCTCTAGCATGTAACATAATTGTAATTATTACAAAACATTTAAAAGTATCATACTAGCTAGCAATAACTATTTCAGTGTTGTCTTCCAGCCTCAATAAAGTCATTAGCAACTTCTTAATGCACATCCAAACCAAAATGCAAAATGAAAAAACAGAAGGCACTTTGAAATGCTAGAACATGCAGCAATCGACGCAAGAAATTGGACAAGATTCTCGACCTTTGATCATACATCTTTTCATAGATGAGGCATCTTTTATCTCTTTCTCTGAATCCAAGTATCTCAAGTCTGAATGAACAAACTAAATATCAAAGTTATGAGCACAGGGACAGACTAAGAAAACCACAAGTACTGCTGTCCTCCATAACAGCATGACAACCACCGCATATTACAGATAATAGAACAGCACACTCTAGACCCTCTAGAACCAGAATCCAGGAAAAGGTATAAATTCATGAAATAATTAAAGTCAGAATGCTAATGTGTCTGCTAACAAGGTAAAAAAGCAGTATATTAGTCATTTTTCAGACTTGTATGCAATGAAAAATTTCACTGAACACAAATTACATTTGTTTGGTCTATTAACTAGAAAAGTAATTTCTAGTGCAAACAACTAATTACAAAACCAATCTTGATAACTAAAAAGAAGGCAGCAAGGAAACATATTATACTGCATAGAAATATGACAAGAAGGAAGTAGGTTCAAGTTTACTCACGATGGCAATTCATATAGGCGTACCAAACTGTCTGCGTGTTAGCAAAACAAGGTTGTCTTTGCTAGTGCATCAGTCATACTACAAACTGCAATAGCACCCTATAATAAATAAATATCAATTGTCTGAAGAGAAAGCATACTATCAATTCAGAACTTTGATTTCACTTCAGTTACAAGTAATAGTAATAGAAAGCAACTTCAATAAGGATAATTATCATGCCTAGAAAAAGCTATTGTGAGATAAACCACAGTCAACTGAATGGCACTTAATTCTGCAGAGTAGCATCATGCTTTTTGTGACATAGAGGTTAGATTGGCCTAGATTAAACTTCAATGCCCTTTCAAAATTGAATATATCAATTTTCCACAATATAAAATAAAGTCACTCACAAAGCTTAATATTTGCAAAATAAAAATACAAAGAATATTTAGTACAGAACTACACTTAACATCAATCAAGAAAGACAGCATTGCAAGCATAACCAAACACTGAAATTGAACTGCAATGTCTGATAAATTTGCTGTCCATGTGATCCATAAATTGGATAGCCGAGTCATGGTCTTCTTTTCATTAAACATATGAAGTGTAAATCTGTAGTTGGTACAATACAAAAGTCATATTTGTAGTGTGACATCCACAATAATGGAAAGAAAACAGACTTCCCCATTGTATAAAGCTTTTTTTAAACCTACAATGAGATTGTAACAGGATATTTTTTTATTTGGAATATAAAGCTTACTAATCCTTCCTCGAACACTCAGGCCAGCAAAATTGGTTGTCCATAATGACAAGATAGCTCATGCAAGAAACAACTAACAAACAGCCAGCAGCATGAAACAAACATACACACAGGCTCAACTGTCTACTTCATTCTTTGACACAAGAAACAAACCCTGTATTCATAGATTCAAACAAATTAGAACTAATGTATCTAACCTTGTTGTATCATTCTCCCCAAGTCCAACCTCCAGCAATTGTTTCATGAATAAGTTTCTTTGCCCTCATAATTCCCATTATTTTTCTAGAGCAGCACGAACAATTGTATCAAAAGTTACAACATTAGGAGGGCAATTATCATCCACCATTTTGAAAAGTAAGGCCTCTGCTTCATCTAATAAACCCTCTCTACAAAGTCCATTGATCATAATGTTGTATGTTTGGATATTTGGATGACAGCCTTTCACACAAAGAAGTTGAAAAATCTCTTGTGCAGCCTTTAGTCTTCCACCTTTGCAAAGACCATCAATGAGTATATTATATGTACGTATAGTTGGAGAAATTCCTATGTCAATAATGTGTTGAAATAAGGCAATTGCGTTGTCAAGATACTCATGTTTGAGATAACCATCTAACAGTATATTGTAAGTGATTAAATCTGGGGGTTGACCACTTGCCCGCATCACTTCAACTAGGTCCCACTCATACGATATTCTTCCGGATTTGGACAAACCATCAAGAAGACAATTATAAGTTACAGTGTCAGGAACTAAATTTTTCTGATGCATTTCCGTCAATAGCATAATGGCTTCATCCACCATTTTAATCTTGCAATATCCATTAATCAAGGTACTATAACTGATAACATTAGGTGACAAACCTCTTTCAACCATCCTATTGAATACTTCTTTTGCCCCACTTACATTATTACTTAAACAATAACCATTTATTAAAGCATTGTAACTAACAACATCAGGCTTTCGGCCTCTTTTAATCATCATAGCAAACACGTTCTGAGCTTCTGTGACCATTCCAAGTTTGCACAATGCATCAACCAATATATTAAAAGTATAAACATCTGGCTGGATGTTTTCTAATACCATTTCATTCAGTAACTTTGCCGCTCCTTGAAACTGACCAGCACTGCAGAAACCATGAATTAGAGAATTGTAGGTGAAAATATCAAGATGAATTCCCCTGGCAACCATTTCAGAACACAAAGCACACGCGTCAGTTACGAGTCCATCTTTGCACAGACCATCAATAACAGTATTGTACATAACTAAATTAGGCCCAACTCCTAGCCTCTCCATCTTGCGCAGCAACTCAATCGCAGCTCTCGTTCTACCCATTTTACACAACCCATTAATCAATGTCCCATAACAAATTTCATCGAACCGGAGCCCTTTTGCCACTGAATCATCGTGCAAGTCCATTGCCTCCCCGGTCCTACCTCCCATACACAACCCTTTCATCAGTGTAGTCATAGTTAGCATATCCAACTCGAAACCCCTCTTGAGAATCTTCCCCACCACTGAAAAAGCAAAACCCGTGTGACCCAAATGGGAGAAACAGTTGACCAAGATGCTCATGGTCACAACAGAAGGCTTGGTGGTTCCCTTGAACTCCAACTGAGCACAGAGTGAAACAACGGTGGCATACTGTTTCATCTTCACAATTGCTCCCAAAACCTTGTTCAGCTCCACAATGGGTGGTGGTGGAAGCATGTAAAGCATGCTATTGAAGGAAGCTACAGCGTCACCAACAGTACCAAACCCAGTAAAGTTTCCAACTTTTTTGCGGTGCCGGCGACCATAGAACCTCGTATAAGTCAAAAAAACGAGGAAAGTGTTGGGTGACGAAGGTGCACGAATACGAGGTAAGTTAACAAGTGTGGCATACCTCGGATTCAGCAGCATGATGTTGGGTGGTTGTTGTGTGCTCCCTTATGAACACACATCAAGTGCTTGTCATAAGTCACACTGTAAATTAAAAAAGAAAAAAAAAATCCAAACTTTCAGGGTTCTCAAAAACCCCTTTTAAATTCATTCTGAAGAAAATTCAAAAAAGACTAAAACTTGAACACAATGGAATAAAGGGGCATGGAAACACAGACCAAACCATACCTCTTCACGGTTTGTTCGTTGGAGGGGTGCGTTCGGGATTGTTGTGTGGTTTTCTGGTTCAAAATGTTTGGTTGTGTAATGGGGGAATGGTTGCAGTGAAGGGAGAAGTAGGAAGCATGATGCAGTGATGGAAGCTGTGACTATGAGGTTTGTTGTTACCGCTTACCAGAAATTTCTGTAAATGTGTGCGCGTGTCTGTGCGCGCGCGCGTGAGAAAGGAGGAGGGGGGAACTTACGGCGAACGTTTAAGTTTATGCTAATATATATCCTTGCTTGTCTAGCCAGTAGCCACGTAATTAGTTTGATAAGAAAACTTTTTCTTTTTTAACACAAGAAAAGCATTGTTAATATTTTATAGATATAACTATTTTTTAAAAAAAATAGAATTACTAAAAGAGTATAAAAAATATTTTTTAAAAGTTATAATTTTAAGACAAAATAGAATTTTATTCCTTTGACTTATTTTCATATTTTGTTTTGATTTTCTAACAAATTTTTTGTTTATTGTGATCCCTTAATTATTATTTTTTGTTCACTTTGGATCCCTAATTAATTTTTTATTTATTTCGTTCTTCTAGCTCTTTACAATGATGGGGACCTAACTAAAATAAACAAAAACATTAATTAATGGGCCAAAATGAAATACAAAAATAACTTGAGAGACCAAATGTTCATTTTGCCTAACTTTAACCTTCTAAAAAAACTTTTTATAACTGAAAAAGCTATTTAAGAATCAAAAAATTATTTAATATTACATTTAAACATAAACTAATTATATATAAACATAAAATATTTTTTTGAAAAAATCTTTAGAAAAATCTTTTTTTTTTTATAAAAAAAAGTACCAAACAAACGCTATGTTGGTGACATTATTTATATGTTAAATTAGTGTATTTAAAATTTATCTTACATAATTTGATAATTTAAATTAGCATTGTCAAAAAAAAAAAAAATTTAAAAATACTTTACAATTATCTATATTTCAAAGCATCATTTTATTTATTTAAGTATAGCTAAATATAATATGATAACGTTGGAATTCACTTTATGTAAAAAAATATGGCTATTTTCAAACACTGTTCAACTTCCCACACTATAAATACAATGTAGCATTACTTATATATATTAGTCTCAACTAAGATTTTTTGTGGGGGAATGTAGCATTTCGTTACCACATTTGTAATTATTAGAAAAAAATATTTAATTTTTATTTTTAAATCACTAAAATTTTTAATCTTTCTATGACCAAATACTCAATTTAAATTCATATTTAAAGAGTCAAAAGAGGTCAATAGATATGGGTTAACATGATTATATCCACTTGAATTAATGAAATAATTGAGTTGATAATTTTGAGTTACAAAGTGTAGCCTGAATTCAGTTTATTGTGTGAGGTATACAGATCCCTGTTGAAGCAATTCAGAACCTCTTGATATTGTAGCAATTATGTTCTGGAACTTGTGTAATAGCATGAAGTTCAAAACCAATAGTTGAAATGCCGTGAATCAAGTTTACTAACTGGTTCCTCTTGCAAACAAAGCTTGTGTGTCCATCCTCTTGTTACAAATGCTGATCTAATTTAAAGAACCAAAAGCAAAAAAAAAAAATGTATATAAATGCACCATTCCATGGCCATCATTGTTCTCAAGTAGGCCTTGTTGCAGCTCTTTGTTATGAAAACAGTGAACATGTGCAATCAATTGTATGCTTCCTCATCTTCATAGAACTTCTGACACTGCTTTTCATTCTGAGAGTCTCTTCCAATTCCAGAAGTAAACAACTTTGCATGCACCACAAACATCAAAAGCATGCATTAGAGCCAGGCGCTGCTTCAGCAATGGAATCAGGTACCTCTATGAATCTCACACATCCATGCATATATATGCATGAAACTCCCTCATGTTAGTAGGCCAGGAACACTTGAAGAAAAATGGTTTGGGATTAAAACTAATATTAGCATAAAAAAAAATTGAATTAGACCTGATGCTAATATGAAGACATTGGCAAAATTTGGTTGGCTGAGTTTCTCTATACATCATGAATGTTGGAGCCTAGCAACTTCTCCTCCTCTTTTTCAATTTCAGTGAGTTGAAAGCCAGATCGCGTCATCTTGCTCCACTCATTTTCTACTCTAAAAAAGATCCACTGGAAGCGTCGGAGCATCTCCAAAAGGGTGATGGTAAACACCGTCAGGTAGTTGTGCCGGAGATGGGCGGATAATTTGTATGTCCATGAACCGCGCAGAATAAAGTTGCTTCCAATCATCCAAAAGTATATCTGCACCTCAGAAGTTAGATTTGTTAAATCAAATGAAAATGTGTTGCATCTTTGGAAGAATAATGCTTCTTGCTCATCACCAAGAAACACATTTCCTACATCAAGGTAGGAGGTGGCAGAATTCGAGTGCAGGTGTGTAAAAGTCATGGAAGCACAAGAGGTAATCAGATGGTAGAAACTCTGTAAGTGCAAGGTGATGTGTGTGCAAGAGTCCGCACGTAGCATTTATTCTTTGTAATAAGATGGATTGGCTTCTTACCCACTGTCGTCCATAGAAAAGATTCGAAACTATGCTCGGTTTGTTGAACTTGAAAATGCGGGAAAAGCCACTGGAAGAAGAGGTGTAAAATCTCAATATAATGCACAATCAGGGTGAATACTTGGCACTACAAGTAAAGTGTACTACAAAACCACACCTCTGTCCATTTCAATTTGTTTCTTAAACATCATTATTTGTTTTAGCTTAACGTTTAAAACTTGAATTTTTTTTTTTTTAGATGTACCCATGCAAATTGTAAGGTTTGTTACGATTAATCTGAAAGGGAAAGGTGATAGATTTGGTACCTTAAATCCCAATCTCTGGTTATATCCCAGTAAAATGAATAGAGTGAATTAATGACACTAGAGAGAAGCCACAGCGGCCGATAAAAAGTCGTCCATTTCTCAGGGAAGACATGATATTTTAGGGCTGAAAGAAAAATTACTGGGAAGGCTGTTGAATATTTTAAAGCTGGAAAACAAGTAAAAATGGAGTTAGAATATTAGAATATCTAGCAAATGTAATAATTTCAATCATTACTTTGAATAAGCACAAAAATAAAAAATGACATATGTGACTTAGATAATAAAGAGTGCTTGCAGCAATACATGATTGTTGGACATCTTAAACAGTGAGTACACTAAAAGACCAATCTAGCACATTATTTTCAGAGTAATTATTTGGTCCCTAACTGCGACTATTGTACTAGATTGGTATCTGATTGTAAAGCCCTCATTCATAAGAAAAATTAAAAAAGACACAGTTAATATGCATGAGTAAGTTAGCGCTCAAAAAACATTTAGTTTCGTAGACATAGAATATTGTCTCAATTATCAAGCAGTCAATCCAAATGACAGCCAGCAACCAGTAAAAAAAGGCCAAAATAGAGCACTGAACTGCATAGAAAACTTATCAAGAACCAAGGGATAGATGCAAAGCCTCCAATTCAAATAGAAACTAATTTTTGTCAAATGAACACAATGAATTCCTTGCCCATTAAAAAGAGATATGAGAATTGCAAAAGCTAGGGAAAGCCTTAATCCTGTTTGTCTTTTGAAAAGCTTCTAAGTGATTATACACAATATAATTGACCAAGCTCGATTATAATTTATTCAATAACAGAGGACAACCAGGATGTCTTACAAGAAAGCAAGGGAAAAATTAGGAAGAGCAATTACCATTGAAGAGACATGTTTTTTCTTTGGTATCTTTGTATTGACGAAGACATTGCAATAAACGCCATAGATAAGGAAGAACAAGAACTATTGGTATTGCAATAGAGTGACTACCACAAACTGAATCAGCTTCAAGCCAAGCAATTGTGGCAACCTGCATATCATAAAATGTTAAAAATAACGTATTCAAGTTCCTATAGTTAAAATGTAGGAAGGAATTTTTTTTTCCCGTTTTTATATACTATGCATTGTGCATGCGTTATATTTTATCGAATATTATATTGACTAAAAATACAGATTAAACTCTAAAAGACACAAAGCAAAAAAGAGATTGACAAGTTACTAGCAATAAAAGAAAAAAGAAAAATTGGTATGTTTGATTTAAACCGTACATTACCTGTCTGTTTACCATTCTACAAACTGAACGCTCCAAATCTGAAAACACCTGTATGCAATAAACAATTAGGAGCAACAACTAGAAAGAGGAAGAGATTGTTAACACAAAAAGCATCATAGATCATAGAAGTAGATTTCTTTTATATATATATATATATATATATATATATGTTAGTGAATGATCAAAGCAGCAGGGTGACAATGTATTTTTAAGGTGACAATCTAAATATACAAATTTCTGAGCACTTCCAACATGAATGGCCAACAAAGATAGAAAATGACATTCAGCATGAAGTATATGAAATAAAAAGAAAAATGCAACAAGAAATTTACTATTAGGTTATGAACTGTACCTTTACCATGGAGGTTAAAATATCGGCCACGAAAAAGTCAGGAAAAGTTATTGGCTGTATGAAGAAAAGAACCATCATTTGTGAGACAAGATGCTAAGCTTTATAAATATCAGTCATGGGAAATCAAATGACAAACTTATAGAAACTAATAAAATTAACCGCTTAAAATGTCAAAACCGTTGATTCAAACTAGTAGCTCTCAGGCTAGTAAAGTCACCCAAAAACCTAAGAAAAACATATTGGATCTCGCAGATGCTTTATAAAATTAACCAAATGCATATAAACGCTGAGAAATTCATAACTGGCATGACAGTCAAGAATCTTGCCTGCAAAGGAAAAGCTATACGCCATAATGTCCTCAGAAAGAAGTACCGAGAGGACAAGTAGAAAATATCAAAGGGAAAGATCAAGATAACTGCAACAAAAATGTAGAGAAGCACCTGCAATATGTATGTAAGATGATTAGAATATATGGTAGACAAGAAGATTCTCATAGACAGGATCACAGGAAGCAATCCAGTTGCTGGCACCTAGGAAAAGTTAATTCTTGCCATCTTAAAAAATTAATTTAAGACATGTCTACATGATATCATAAGTAAGAAGCTCAAAGACAAAAAAAGAAAATTACATCATACATCTTATGTAATCAAAGGGAAAAAATGGAATATCAAAAAAGGCTCATGAATGTCATATTTATTGAAGCAGTCAAGTTCAACTGGTAAAGAGGAGAGGAAAAGCTAGAAAGAAAGGGCAAAGCAGATACTAAACTGGTTGAGATGCAGCCAATGATACTTCCCCATGAGAATAGAGATACAGATAAGCAGTCATGCTAGTAGGGACAACAATTGTCATCCAAGTGCTACACTGAAAATAACAAGAGTTGAAGTTAATATGTAAACATACATTATGTATCTAAATCAAACCATGCTATTGAAAAAGCTTCCAGATTTTTTTTTTTTTTGGTAACAAACTTGCAAAGTTGATGCAAGAACATCCGACAAGGCTGCTATTATCAGCACAATATGACAAAACAAAGAAGATAGAGATTGACAGGCATTTCATCAAGCACAAACTGAATGAAGTACTACTGTGCATACCCTTTGTAAAATCTGAAGATTATGTTGCAGATGTCTTAACAAGAAGGTCTTGTCAGCAGGTTTTTTCATTTAAATGTTTGCAAGCTGGGCATGAATGGTGTTGATGCACCATCATGCAGGCGATTGTTGATGTTTTAGGCATATGTTGACAGCTAATTCTAGGGTGTTATAATATATTTTATTGATTTGTAATTGTGACATTCACCTTGTCATCTACTATGAATTCAAGTGTAGGCCTAGAGAACAAGGTGTGCTTCAACCTACAGCCTTTCCACACCACCCCCAAGGCTCCCAAAAAACAAAAGGCCACCCTTCTTCTCTACCCTTCGCTAGCCTACTACTGTCCCTCTACAAATTCTATGTTTTATAATCTTCTCAACTGTTAACAATCCATACAAAGGCATAATTTGCTTTCCAATGCAGGATCATTTATTACTTGAATTAAAAGTATGTTTCAAAAAACCAAATATGGACAACTCCATGGTTCAAATATTGATTGTCAAAATCAAGAATCAAGAAAAACATAAAACAATTTTCCACTTGGCATTAAATAATGTTTTCTCCAAAAGGAGGGCAGAGAACCTGACTACCTTCCATATCTCTTTGTGAGTAAGGTGGTTTTGATCAAGATCAAAAATCTTAGCATAGCTTATACTTGATTGTAGGAATACCCACAAATTCACTCCCCAAAGCCAGACCATCATAGTCTGTAACAATAATAACAAAACCATCAGAAAAAGTTCCACAAAAATTGTGTTCGATGAACAACATATAGATATAGGAGAATTAACCCACAACTTACCACAAGAAGGAAAGGGTTATAATACAAAAATGCCTCATATAAAAAGAGATCTCGCAAATTTGCATCCATTCTCATGACAGAATCCCAACCAACCTGATGTAAGAGCAGGAAAAGTGAATATTAAGCGTTAAATAGGTAAATAAATTATTAGGAATTTTCTCAAGAGTAGTTCATTGGTACCCGTGGACAATAAAAAATATTACAAAGTGAAAAGACAGGTTACCTTGCAGCAAGTAAAGCCCCATATCAGAAAGAGTATAACCTGCAAAAACAAATCAGGAGAGGTTCATAAACACTAGGAGTTAAAACATAACAGAGATATTAAAGGAAGACATCTAATTATGATAGGAATACAATTAAATTGGCAGAGACTACCACAAGTTTAAAAGTTCAATCCTCATAAAAGAATTTCTTTTCCTGAATAAATATCTTTTAAAAACTGATTTCATCAAGCATTACCAAGGACCATCGAAACAACAAAAATGTTGCAATGAACATAAGCATGCAGATAAAACATACTGCACCAAATTCTCCACAATCAGAAATCATAATGAAAGCTGCTCACAATCGGTATCAACACAAGCATACTAAACAAACGACAAAGTGGGCAGGAGAAAGCATATATGGTTTAACTTTGAGAGATCCAAGTAGGTCTAGTATGAACAAAGACCAAATAAATATAAACACACTTTTCAGCACTACTACAGCTGTCATAAAGGGGTGCTTTTACATTGTTTCTTTTCCATCTTGCCTCTTCTTTTATTTTTCCTTGTGTGCTTCTGTGTGCAGTGTATAACGTTTTGTTGGCCTTCTTTTAAACCCAGGAAACATTTAAAATAAATAAATAAATAAATACTCAAGCTCAAAAGAGCCTCCAGTCCTTCTGCAAATCAGACTAAATTGGTATCTAGAATGCAATTCATACAATTCGTCCATGATATATTAACAGACCTTGAATCTCCACAGAAAAGTGGGAGAAGGCATAGCACTTTGCATAGGTGACACTATATTCTTCATAGCACTATTGTATTATCGGACCTTCAGGTTTCTGCTGAAAAAAATATAAAAATAGTTAGTCCAAAAGAGGATGTGAGAATAAAAGGAAAGCAAAACAACATTTTTGGGACAAGGCAGGGGGACGGAGTTACTAAACAGAAATAAAAATGAATTTAAGTGCATCAAAGAAGGTTTGCACTTACAAATATGGCCTAGAACCTAACATCTTCTTCACCACTAGGGAGCTCACATTTTAACATAATTCTGATTCATGTCTAGTCACAGTCTGTCACATGCATTTAGTAACACATGCTCTATAGAAGTTGATAATGAAAAATCATTGCAACTGGTAACTCTATATTGTTTTCAGAGTTCAGTCTAAATTGCCTTATATTTGCTTCAAAAGTTTAATAAGTCATGCTCACTTATTAGCTTCTGCCGCTAAATTATGTTCAGAAATATAGCAATTGGTCTTTGTCTCGTCTTTGCATACAACATATGCACTAGGGTCACACCTCCTGAACATTCTAATGATTTACTACTAATCAATAAAATAATAGCAACATTATCCATATAAAACACTATAGTGTCATTTGATCCATAAAGCCAACTCCACTTAATAGGAAAAGGCTTAGTTGTTGTTATTGTTGTACTATCCAACAAGAAACTTCTAATAGAGTAATGAATTTTGGTCATTTAAACGGGTTGTTCCCATCCTGGAACTCATGGAAACGAGAGCACTGTGCTACCAAGGAGAAGGAACCTACATTACATGATACAAAACCCAACACCCCACATCAACCCACTTTCCAAATTATAGAGCTCACAAATTTGGCGTGCACTATAACAGGAGCAGATTTCTTTCCGATTCTTCAATAAATCTTAAGCTTCTTCACATCAGAATTAATAAGAACCAAAGCTACAATAACAAAAGCTCACAAATTTGACATGCAGTGTTAAATTAGCAAATCCATTTCCAATTCTCCAACAAATCTTAAAGCTAACAACAAACAAAAGTTCAAACCCAAAATGAACAATTCTTCAACAGGCAGTCTCCAGCACACCATGTCACGGACTACAACAGAGTAACGGACAAAACCCCATGTCACAGGAGCCACCAAAATCAAAATTTGACAACAACCCATCATTCAGAAACCAATTTTACACCTGAAATTCCAATCTTCAACTTCTGCGGTCAGCCCAAAAAAAAAAAAAAGTTCGGATTGAATCAGATCAGTTACCTGTTGTTATGGCCAGAGAGTGAATCAGATCTGAGAGCAGAATTGTGGGGGAACCTTTTGAGGCGCAAATGACGCTAAACATGACAAGAAGGAATGAATGATTGATGATGATGAAGATGGTTTGCGTCGACTTCAAAGCACGTTGCTTGCTTGCATTGTTGGCAATGAGATTTGAAAACAAAAGAAAAAAACCCTGGCAGTGGCAGAGTTGTCATTACACCCGCCACTCTGCGCGTCTCCGTTTTTCTGTTTGTGCTTAGGGTGATGCAAGAAAAAAATTCACAATTATGATTTTTGCAGCAGATAGAGAGAGAGAGAGAGAGAGAGAGAGAGGGGAAAAAAAAGGGTTCACTTTTGATTTTACCTTGGAATATTGCAGTAATCTTTTTTTTTTTTTTTCAATACACCTCGAATCGTTTGTTCCTAAAGAATAGTATTGAATATATTAATTCCTTAAATAAAAATTATTAAAAAATCAATTTTTAAATATTAATATATTTAAAGATTTTTTTTAAGGATGAAATTTGAGAATTTACTTTTTATGAAAGAGAAATGAGAGAAAATGAAGATTTTCTACCATGATTGGTAAAAGGTAGTCAGATATTAGTTTGTTCAATTTGAGAATAAAAAAGCACTTATTTTATAATTTTCTCATCACATTTGAAAAATTTAAAAGTATAAGTCATTTTCTCTAATATACCAAATTCTAGCATTTTTATTGCTTAGACAATAATTGTGTATTAATTTAAAATTACTTTAATGATCTAATTACTACTTGAAGATTAAAATAAAAATATATATCTGTAATTAAAAGTGAAAAAAATTTCTTAATTGAATTATCTTTGGTGACCCAAATTTATATTTTTATTATTGTTATTTTTAATCAAATTGTATATAACAATAAGTTATTAAGATTGATTTAATGATTAAAAATTTAAATAGTTATTATGAGATTTTAGATTTAAATTTTATCGTGGTTAAGTTGCAAAAAGGATTTTATATAATAATAATCATAATAATACATAAATAACCTTTATTTATTTATTATAAATAAATAAGCTTAAACCCTCTAAACGTTCGCCCCTCTCTGCATCAAACAAACCGACAACAAAATTCAGTAGCTACTAGCTAGCTATGGCGACCCCAGAAGAAGCAAAGCTCGAAACTTTCCTCCAGTGGCTACAGGTTCGTTAACTTGCTCTGTAATTTGTACTCAAGGGCATAACCTATTAAGCTCTGACGTGATTCCATGTTGAATATTCAATGATTTATTAGTCTCCATTGTTTTGCTCAGTTTTGAACTCTGCTTTGTTGAGTCTGTAATTCAGGCAAATGGGGTGGAGCTGCGAGGTTGCAAGATCAAGTACTGTGATGCCAGAAAAGGGTTTGGCATCTTTTCTGACAAAGATGTTTCTGACGGTAATATGAGTCTTCCTCACACTTCAAATGTTGTATATATTGAGAGACAGTGCAAAAGTTTCATTTTTTATTTGAGTTGTCTCTGCTTAAAAACTTAGGAAGTGTAGGATAGAACTTATAGAAGGAGTTCTACTTACTGCTTGTTAGCAGATAACATTTTTAGTGTTTGGAGATTATGTGCTATTTCTGTTTGAGTGATTTTAATATAAACTCGAGCTGTAGGTGAATCCTATATGTGGCAATATATTCACCATTGATTTTTATAATATTTATAATTTCAAATTATGTTTTGAATGATGGATATGTTGTCATGTATGGCATTTACTATAAATACAAGTCTATATTAACATCACTCATTTTGCTATTGCCCTTTTGTTGCAATCTTGGAACACTGAAAGCAATCACCTTGCCTTTGAAGCTAAAAAATGGGCATTCTTCTGAAACAGAAAGTTTTCAGAAGTTAAATGCTCCTGTCTGTAATAATTTTTACCCTGAATGTTTATAGCTCTGTTGCTCAATATTTTGGAAAACACAGAAAGAAAGGATTTCCTTATACTCTACTTCAAAACAGGGGTTCTGTTGGTTGTTCCACTAGATTTAGCAATTACTCCTATGAGGGTGCTGCAAGACCCTCTTTTAGGGCCAGAATGTAGAGCCATGTTTGAAGAAGGAGATGTGGATGACCGGTTATTAATGATGCTGTTGCTGACTGTGGAGCGATTGCGCAAGAATTCTCTATGGAAGCCGTATGTATGGTTGATTGTGTTTGACTTTATGAATTATGATTTATATTTGTTTTACCCTCTGTCGTAAGTTTCACTTATGGAGTGGTTAAAATTAAAGCAGGTACCTTGATATGCTTCCAACCACTTTTCACAATCCACTTTGGTTTAGTGATGATGAACTTCAAGATCTAAGAGGAACAACATTATATCGGGCAACTGAATTGCAGGTAATTTATCATGGGACTCATCTTTTGATACCATTAACCAATTTGAATTTAAACAGTGCTTTTTCTTGCCAATTTAAAGACATAGCATGATAAAAGGCAAGAATGGTTATCCCTATGTATGGATGATGTGTATTATTTGTCTCCCAAAATTTAAGAAAGTAGCTCATGAGATCGCTCTATCCTAAAGCTTCCATCTATGTTCTTTGAGTGACAATAGTCAATTTGAATTAGTTTTTTGCAGTATGTTTTTGTTAACTACTTGAATGGAATAAGAGGAGCATGCACTAGATACAAAGATCACCTAAAAGCCAATCCTAGTTTTCTGAATGATCTCATGATATGATGGAGATCTATTATTCATTTTAGGCTGATTTGACCTTCCAAAGTGAACATATTTAGTTCCCCCCCCCCAGCCCCTTTCTTTTATGGAGTTTGAGAAAGAACCAGATTTGAATTCTGGTATTAACTTCTGTTCATCTTACTTAACAGTATATGTGACATCTGTTTTATCTTGCAGAAAAAAAGCCTGGTGTCTTTATATGAAACTAAAGTGCAGGATTTGGTGAAGAAACTTCTGACTCTTGATGGAGATTCAGAGATGTATGTGTTGGGTAAAATTAATTTGTGTTTTGAAGTGGTTTATTCATAATTGACATAGCTAAACACCTGTTGAAATTTTGAGGCTTTATAATTCGACTTAGTTAATGTAGGATATGTGTCAATGATGTTAATCTAGTTTTGGGATCGATGACCGCAATTGTGAAAGTATAATTTACTACTTACTTTTTTCACTACTACACTTTATATGAAAACCATGTGAATATGCTATATTATGCTAAATGTGCATATGCTTTTCTTAATAAGTCCTATTCAAGGCATCTTATTCAAATGCGAGTCATTTGGTCATTGATGTGCTATGATATAAGCCTTACTGAAGAATGATAGGACACAGTCCTTTTTAGGTTGTCAGCAAAAGGCATAGGTTATAGGATCACCTCAAGATATTGTCTTCTCTTTTGGTCATAGGCTGCCACATTTTTTTATTTTTTTGAACCACCAGTATTCGAAGTCGATTGGATTTTGACTATTCTGGTTCTAGGCTTCGAGCCAAGTCGGCCCTTTATGGGGTAAAGCTCTCCCGGGACTAATTTTTTTCCATTCACAAGACTCGAATTTGAGACCTTGCTTAAGAGAAACAAGTGTTGTACCACTTGAATTAACCTATTGTTGATGGGCTGCCACTTTAAATGCATGATTATAGGATTTGATTGATTTAAATTGTTTACACCTTTACATTCCTTTATCTATTTGCCTCCTATCTGTTAGCAGTAAATATTACTCATTCTACATTGAAAGATGCTATCAATAATATATGCCTTCTCAGCCATCTTCAAACAGCCATTTCTTAGATAGACATACATTTACATTTGATAGGGCCCATATTGCCAAGGCTGGACCCCAGATAACTAATGTATATGTGAGGAAAAGGAAGGGAATAGGGCCGAAGCCCAATCCCGAGGGACTAGGAAGTGAGGAAATTGTGAATGAGAGGTATCAAGGGGAGGGAATGAAACGTAACTAATAGGTGATGAGCTGGAGGAGAGAGAATAAGTGATTGGGATGTGTGATTCTGTTAGGGAGGAGGGAGTATATGCTGTGGGGAAGGGTGAGAGTGAGGTAGGCATCGTTTTGCTTAGTCTGGATTGGGAGGGTTCACTGAGTCCCTATACTACTCAGTGTTTGTTCTGTTTTTCTCTTCTTCCAGATCAGTCCCCACTGGACTGTTCTGAGAGAATACTAACATACGAGCATTTTTCTGTAATTGTGGTGTTCCTAACAAGTGGCATCAGAGCCGGCGTTCCTGGAGGCTGTATATGGTTACTACTCGATCAATTATGGAAGCAAGGATTGATAGAATTGAAGAAAGGCTTGGGGGAATGACCGCAGTGGAGCAACGCTTGGAGGACATGACCATCATGTTGCAAGAGCTGCGCCAGAATCAAGATCGAGCTCTTGTTCGTCGTGGACGGGGTCGACATGCTCCGAGCAGAGAAGAAGATGAACGAAACAGAGAGGACCGTGGAGGAGGCCATCAATCAAGGGGGCGACAGTGACCCAGTCGCGACTCACAGTGGTTCGAACGACGTCACCACCAAAGCCCTGACTCGCACGGGAGCAGCGAAAATGACGACCGAGGGAGTCGAGCTCCTTTGCATCGCGATGGTGGAAGGAGACTCGAGCTTCCAGTTTTTTCAGGCGATGACCCATGCAGGTGGCTGATTCGCATTGAGCGTTATTTCCAGGTCAATGGAGTGGAGAACGACAAGAAGTTAGATTCCGTCTTGGTGGCTTTGGAGGGGCGCGCTCTGGTTTGGTTTCAATGGTGGGAGGATCAGACACGGTTGCTGACTTGGAGGAAGTTTAGGGAGGCACTAGTTCAGCGGTTCCAACCTGGGATGACTCAGAACCAGTATAGGCCGATCCTCCGTTTGAAACAGACCGGTACCGTGATGGAGTGCAGGGATGAATTTGAGCTCGCTACGTCAGGAACTATGCGCAACGTGGATCCTGAGATAGTCAAGGGGATTTTCCTCAATGGATTGAGGGATGAGTTGCAGGCTGAGCTACAACTGTACGAACATGAAGGCTTGGCCCAATTGATGAAGCGAGCTCAAGTACTGGAAGCCAGAAATTGGGCTTGGAAAGAAAGGGGAGTGGGCCCGCGGGATAAGATTGGAGGAAGTGGAGTTAAAGGAGGTTCGAATGGGCCCAAAGTGGTGCAAGGACCCAAGCCAGCCGAAGTGAACAGAGTCCTGGGGGAAGGAGGTCTAGGGGAGAAAAAGATTGGAGAGAGGGTAGGCGGTAGAAAACTATCGCAAGCTGAGTTGCAGGAGAGAAGCAGGAAGGGACTTTGCTTCAAGTGTGGGGAAAGGTGGGGTTTAGATCACATTTGCAAGTTCAAGCACTATAATCTGGTGCTCATGGAAGTCGAAGACGCTGAGGATGAGAACTATCCAAGAGATCACTGCTTGGGCTCACTTCGAACAAGTCTCTAAAGTTATGGGGAGCCATCGGCACAAGGAAGGTGGTGATATTGATAGATTCAGGAGCTTCTGCTAATTTTACCTCCAAAGAGTTAGTAGAAGAGCTTCAGTTGGAAGTGGATGAGGGTCCGAAATATTGTGTGGAGATGGGTACAGGGCAGCTTGAGAGGGGACGAGGTATTTGCAAAGGGGTCACTCTTGAGGTGCAGGGGGTGAACATTATCCAGAATTTCTTCATCTTGGAGCTGGGAGGGACGGAGGTCATGTTGGGAGTTGACTGGTTGCAAAGCTTAGGGAAAATCGAAGCTGATTTCCAGGAAATGAGTTTTTCATGGGGAAGGGGTGAAGATAAGAAGCAGGTGTGGGGAGATCCAACATTGTGTAAGGTTCAGAGTTCATGGAAAGCCACATTGAAGAGCTTGAAGGAGAGTGATGAGGGCTATTGTATTACTCCCCTGTGTTTAGACATGGAACCCAAGTTGGACGCCCCAGTTTCCCCCGAGATGGAGGAGCTTTTACTTCAGTTTGAGGATTTATTTCAAGCACCATCAGGCCTCCCTCCAAGAAGAGATCAAGACCATGCAATAGTGTTGAAGGAAGGGGCTTCAATTCCCAATATCCGACCCTACAGGTACCCATACTACCAGAAAAATGAGATTGAAAAAATAATTTCTGAAATGCTGCAATCAGGCGTGATTAGGACTAGTACTAGCCCTTTCTCTAGTCCGGTAATTTTGGTAAGGAAAAAAGATGGAGGTTGGAGGTTTTGTGTGGATTATAGGGCCCTAAACAAGGTGACAATTCCAGATAAATTCCCCATCCCAATTATAGACGAGCTGCTAGATGAGCTGGGAGGTGCTAAGGTGTTTTCTAAATTGGATCTTAAGTCCGGATATCATCAAATCAGAATGAGGGAGGAGGATGTCCCTAAGACAGCGTTTAGGACACACGAAGGTCATTATGAGTTCCTTGTTATGCCTTTCGGGCTATCTAATGCACCTTCAACTTTTCAAGCCCTCATGAATAGGGTGTTGAAACCGCTCTTAAGGAAGTGTGTGTTGGTGTTTTTTGATGACATATTGATTTACAGCAGAAACAAGGAGGAGCATAGGCGTCAACTGCGGGAGGTTCTCTTGCTGTTACGGGGTAACCAATTGCTCATAAATCGCAAGAAGTGTAGTTTTGAGCAAGATACTCTTGAGTATTTGGGGCATGTGATCTCGGGAACGGGGGTAGCAACAGACCCAATGAAGGTGGATGCAGTTCTTCAGTGGCCTACGCCCACAGATTTAAAAGGATTGAGAGGTTTCCTCGGTCTCACAGGGTATTATAGGCGTTTTGTCCAAAATTATGGAAAAATAGCCTGGCCTCGAACCCAGCTTCTCAAGAAAGATGGTTTCAAGTGGAATGAAGAAGCCCAAACTGCCTTTGACAAGTTGAAATTAATGATGACTACTCTGCCTGTTCTGGCTGTACCCTCATTTGACAAGACTTTTGTGGTGGAGGCTGATGCTTCGGGCAAGGGAGTTGGAGCAGTACTGATGCAAGAAGGTAGACCAGTGGCATATATGAGCCACACTTTATCGGAGAAAGCTCGAAACAAATCTGTTTACGAGAAAGAACTAATGCCTATTGTCATGGCAGTACAAAAATGGAGGCATTATCTGTTGGGCAGGAAATTCGTGGTCCAAACGGATCAGAAAAGCCTCCGTTTCCTCATAGATCAGAAGGTTATGAGTGAAGACAAGCAGAAGTGGGTTGCCAAACTACTGGGGTTTGATTTTGAAATAAAATACAAACCAGGCAAGGAAAACAGGGTGGCTGATGCTCTTTCAAGAAAGGTTCAGTTTTCAGCTTTTTCTTTGGTGCACACTGAGGTATGGGAGGGACTAGAAGCGGAAGTAGCTGCTGACCCGAAGCTGAAGGAAATTGTGCAGGATTTGGTAAGGGATCCTGATCTACACCCCGGATTCAGCTTGAAAAAAGGGGTGTTATACTTCAAAAATAGGCTGGTTGTACCTAAGTTTTCCCAGCGGATTCAGATGATTTTGAAGGAATTCCATGACTCAGCTTGGGGGGGACACTCTGGACATTTCAGAACATACAAGAGGATTTCAGAGCTATTCTATTGGAAAGGGATGAAGAACACAATCCAGCGTTATGTGCGAGAGTGTGAGACTTGCCAGAGAAGCAAATATGAGGCAGTAAGCCCTGCAGGGTTACTACAGCCCCTCCCCATTCCCACGGCGGTTTGGTCAGATCTGTCGATGGATTTTGTTGGGGGCCTTCCAAAATCTCAAGGCTATGACACTATCATGGTAGTGGTAGACAGATTGAGCAAATATGCTCATTTCATTCAGGTGGCAGAAATTTTTTTGAAGGAGGTTGTACGGCTACATGGATTTCCTACTTCTATCGTCTCGGATAGAGATCGGGTGTTTATCAGCTCCTTTTGGACAGAGCTCTTCAAGATGTCAGGTACCAAATTGAAGTTTAGTTCGGCCTACCACCCTCAAACGGATGGCCAAACCGAAGTTGTTAATAGGTGCTTGGAACTTACCTCCGTTGTTTCACCAGTAATAAACCTAGGCAGTGGTCTAAGTGGTTGAATTGGGCTGAGTTCTGGTTCAATACCTCTTGCAATGCGTCTTCCAAGTCCACCCCTTTCAAGATTCTGTATGGCAGGGACCCCCCAGCGCTACTAAGGGGAGATAGCCAGCCCACATCTAACCCGGAAGTGAATCAAATGCTACAAGACAGGAATAAGATGCTGGAGGTCTTAAAGGAGCAGCTCTGTTTGGCACAAAATAGAATGAAGATGCAGGCTGACAAACACAGGAGAGAGGTGGAGTATCAGCCTGGTGATATGGTGTTTTTGAAGATTCACCCTACCGATTCAAGAATCTAGCCAAAAGAAGCAACCAAAAACTTAGTCCTTGTTTCTATGGACCCTACGAGGTGACAGAAAAGGTGGGCTCAGCTGCTTATAGGCTGAAATTACCAGACACATCCAGAGTGCACCCGGTGTTTCATGTTTCCCTCCTCAAGAAATGTGTAACTCATGGGGCCACCAGTCAACCACTGCCTCTATGTCTGACAGAGGAATGGGAGCTACAGATGGAACCTGAGGAAGTCGTCGCGGTCCGAATCAATCTGCAGGGACAGCTTGAGCTCTTAGTGCAGTGGAAGGGGATGCCTTCATTTGAGAACTCCTGAGAACTCATGCCAGACTTTGTGCAGCAGTATCCTGATTTTCAACTTGGGGACAAGTTGAATCTTCTGGAGGGGAATGTTGATAGGGCCCATATTGCCAAGGCTGGACCCCAGATAATTAATGTATATGTGAGGAAAAGGAAGGGAATAGGGCCGAAGCCCAATCCCGAGGGACTAGGAAGTGAGGAAATCGTGAATGAGAGGTATCAAGGGGAGGGAATGAAACGTAACTAACAGGTGATGAGCTGGAGGAGAGAGAATAAGTGATTGGGATGTGTGATTCTGTTAGGGAGGAGGGAGTATATGCTGTGGGGAAGGGTGAGAGTGAGGTAGGCATCGTTTTGCTTAGTCTGGACTGGGAGGGTTCACTGAGTCCCTATACTACTCAGTGTTTGTTCTGTTTTTCTCTTCTTCCAGATCAGTCCCCACTGGACTATTCTGAGAGAATACTAATATACAAGCATTTTTCTGTAATTGTGGTGTTCCTAACAACATTACTTCCTTTCTGCCTGACCTGTTTTCTGCAGTGAGGTGTGCTTTGAAGATTTCCTTTGGTACGTACTACTAGAGAACTTTTACATAATTCCAAATAAATCCTTGGAGGCTTAAATCAGACTTGCCTCACATGCTAGGGCGAATTCAGTATTTTGGAGCCGTGCTTTGAACATTCCAATGCCTCGTTCTTATGTATTTCCAGATACACAAGAAGTTCATGAAAGTTGCATTCCAGAAAATGATGAAAAAAGTGAGTCCACGTAGGTTTTTTTTTTTGTGAAAAAAAAAAGGAAAACTATTTTCTGTTAAGAATTTCCTCTTCTGTTTAAGTCCTATCCAGAGGCCATCATGTAGTATTTCTCTGAATTGCATAGTTAAAAATGATATTAAAATAAGGAAATTTTATTGCAGGAAGCCAGGTTAAAAAATATGACAATCTAACCAAGGAAATGACATGTAACACAACACAAGGAGACACTGTTTGGGTAGAGGGTCTTGTCCCTGGCATTGACTTTTGCAACCATGGTAAATTGTTGCTTAAAGCCCTGGCATTTCACTTAACTATATGCTTTTGAAGTACTTTCCTTTTTGTTTCCTCATTGATTGGGTTCTGATATAACTATTTAGATATGAAACCCATTCTTAGACTTGCACCCTACAGCTTATAAATTTTGGTCAATTTATTTCTTGACTTGCTATCAAAGTCTCTAGGATCAAACAACCTAGATTTCATTGCTAATTGGTGTTCTTTTCTTTTTCATAGTGATATTATTATCATAATCATATATAAAGTACGGCTTGGATCCTGATGGAAAGTTCAAAGTTGGGAAGATGGCAAATATGAAATATCCATTAATGCTTTGGTAATATACTTGATATATCAAATGCCTCATGTTATCTACCTTGACTACATGCCCAATCAGATCTGAAGCCAACAGCAACATGGGAAGTTGATGGAGCTGGATCAACAACAGGAGTTCCTTTCTGCATGTACCTTCTTTCTGGTAACATTATTTTTGTGCCTTTTCAGTTTCCATTTTAACATCCTAATAAGTGTTTTCTTTGTATGTGCCTCTGCAGTTCTAGTTGTTCCTGTCAAATTTCTAACCTAATTTCCTTTTTTTTCCCCACTTTCCATTTAATAGTTTCATAATCTATTATGTCATGAAACTGTTCCCCTTTAATTCAATTGTTTTCTTGATTTCATAGCTGCTGAAAGTCCCTTGCAGATTGATCGAGAAATTTCCATTAGTTATGGCAACAAAGGAAATGAGGTACTTTGTATTCTTCCATGGTTGAAAAATGATGAAAGAAAAAAAAAATGTAACCATCTTGTTAAATTATTATTTGTATTCCGGAATTTACTTTTCCATTCTCTTCTTTTTACCTTTATTTTTAAAAGCATCAACCTTTTATGCTTCAAGCAGAGAGGCATGCAAGGGGAAAATAAAGCTTATCGTGATACTTTCTCAAGTAGCCAATACTGGTGCAATGCCTTGTTGGCTGTTTATTCATTTTGACTGAAAAAGGTTTAATTGGAACCAGATATATATAAATTTACTGGTCAGTGAACCCGCATCAAGGCTTTGCACCATATACTTTGCCTTTTAACTTATTTAGTTCACTTGTACCAGTATGAATATTTTTAGGTATGTAGTTGCATATATATTTTGCTAAATGCATGAGCCCCAGTAAATGGAGCTTCTGTTCAGTTATTTAAATGCTGACGTTTAAGTTACTTTGAAGCTCATTTCAACTTCTACAGAGTTTTCATATTTTTCCACTTCATGCAGGAACTTCTATATCTGTATGGTTTTGTCATTGATGATAACACAGATGACTATCTCATGGTAACGGCTCGCACTTATATTGGACCTTGTGCACCTGGAGTAAAATTTCTCTTTATCGTATTGCTTACTACTAATCAGTATTATTGGGTCCTTCAGGTCCACTATCCCGCAGAAGCAATAAATACTATTTCTTTTTCAGATTCCAAAAGCCAGCTGCTTGAAGTGCAGGTATGTTAATAACTTATCTTCAATTTTATGCATTTTTCAAGAAGTGGAATATGAAATCTTTGGCCAATTTTGCACCACCTATTGTTCTAAAATTCCCACTTTCTGTAACTACACTCTCTATGCTTTTGGTTTATGTTTACAGAAAGCTGAAATGAGATGTCTTTTACCCAAAACCTTGCTGGATCATGGATTTTTTCCATTAGGCACCCAAAATAAAGGAGAAAATAATAAGTGCAAGATTGACCCGGTTTCCAACTATAGTTGGAGTGGTCAGCGCAAGACGCCATCGTATGTCAACAAGCTGGTTTTTCCTGAGAAATTTATGACTACTTTGAGGACCATAGCCATGCAAGAAGATGAACTTTACAAGGTTTCCTCGATGCTGGAAGAGGTGCTGTTTCAATGCGACATATTATTTTTCATATTTTCCTTGGAATGTCAGACATTTAGTTCCTGCCTTAGGCATTAAAACTGTATTTTCATTTGCTTTGGTAAGTTTTCCTTCAAGATCCACCACATCTCCTACCTTTTCCATCACTTTACAACAAGTGAAGTGACACTGCTGCCTGGCATGTAACACTGCTTTGCATCATATAATATACCGATGACATGCATCTATAGGATTAGAAACCATTTACTTTGTTCATAGACATGATTAGTATTAGTGCATTTAAGATCAATATCCTTCCCGTCATTTTCCCTTGATTTCTGGCTGATTGAAAGCTAGGATAAAATGAAAGCAAAGTTTACATCTAGCTAGAACCCAGAAGCAAAGTGATAAGCATTATAGTAAATTGAATTTTTCATTTTTCATTTTCAACTGGATTCAACATTAATATAATTTCCATGCTTTTTTAATAAAGCTTGTAGGACCTGAAGGGGAGAGACAACTGTCAGATGCAGATGTCCAGTCAGCAATATGGGAGGTTTGTGGTGATTCCGGAGCTTTCCAGTTGCTTGTTGATCTTCTTCGTGTGAAGTGAGTGCCACGTATTACACAACAACTGCTGATAGGATTATGCTAATCATAACCTGAAATACATTTAGTACCATCTTCTAATCAGCATGCTTCTGCTTGCAACTTGATTTATTCAAATGATTTTGGTGTTCCTTTTTTTTTTTTTTTTTTTGTGTATTCAATCTGTCATTTCATTTCATTGCAACGCCATGCAAGGTTGATGGATCTTGAAGAGAGCTCCGGAACAGAAGAAAGTGACCTTGATTTGCTCAAGAAGGCAGTTATTACTGATAGCCAGGAAGATAACAAGCAGTTCATGAGCAATTCAAGGTAGAAAGTAGAAACTAGTTTACTTTATCGTGGTATTCTTATACCCCATTAATTATTTAATTAGAAAAATTTACATGAAGAGTTTAGTCTATTTGGCTATAAAAGAGATTGAATATGCTCTTAATGAAATTCTTCGGCTCTTATGTCCTTGCTCGATGGATGTTTCATTTGTTAGTAGTTCTTTGATCAAATTGCTGAAGATAAGCTTTACTTCGTTTCAAAGTTCCATCTATATCTTGATTTACGATATATGTTGACTTTACTATCAAAGCACCACTAAAATGCATGCATGTATTCTTCCATCCAAGTTGCATGTTTAAAACTTTTGGTTGCATAAAAAATTAACAAGACCGAGTTTGTTGAGTATAAAGTGTGTATTTATCTAGAATTTGTTTTTTCCTTTCCTTATTATTATTCTTGCAACATAATAATCATAGTTTTTATATCAACCCTATGCATCTCACTTTCTGAATTATAATTATGATGCTAAACCAATATGGTTCATAACTTTCACTATCTGATATTGCACAACCTTTTCATCTTAAGTATGGAAGTTTTGATTGAAATTATGAGCTCTGCATCTGCTGGATGTCCATATTTATCTATTGTCAGCCAAAGAAAACTTGGATTCCTCACTTAATCTAGAACTTCCCTACGTTCTATATGGTTTGTCTTTCTAATAGTTTTTTGTTTCCCAAAACTTCAGCACAAAGGCCAATGAGTCAGAAGAACACATGTTGATGACTAGAAACAAGTGGTCTGCTATAGTATATAGGCGAGGCCAAAAGCAGCTGACTCGATTATTCTTGAATGAAGCAGAGCATGCTCTGCAGTTATCACTAGAAGAAGAAGAGTTGACTGTTCCTTGATAATCATGTCACTATATGGTCCTCTTCATGTTCCCGAATCTATAATCAATGGTATTTTGGTAGAGGTTTGAGTCATAGTTACTAGAGATCTTTAAGTCAAATTTCTCTCATTTGCTTTTGCAATTCAAGTTATAGTTTATTCATTGTCATTTATGTATCAGTTTACGTGATTATTATGTAATTTAGCTCCAATTCTGTACTTGGAAATCAAAGGCTGAACAAGTTCTAGGACAAGTGTTATTCTTGTATTCAATTTGGTATGCCCTTAAAAATAAAAGGGCAGCCCAGTGTGGCTCCTATCAGGTGGAATCTGGAGATAATAAATATACACAGCTTTACCCTGCAAACAGAGAAATTGTTCGCAGGATTTAAATCTGTTACTTTCAAGCCACATGACATCAACTTTACCATTGTGCAAAGACTTGCCCTCTTGGCATGCCTTTAAAAATGAGGATGAAAAATTGAGGAATGAAGCTTTTATGAAAAATTATGTCCGGAAAAACTATTCTCATAGAAACTTCTCTCTGGTTAAACCAAACTACTGTTCCCTGATGAGTTTTTCTTAGTTTTTTTTTTTTTGTTTTTTCACTTTTGTACTAAGAACTTTTAACTACTAGTTAGATTGACTGAAAAGCACCAAATTTTGCAAATACCAACCCAACTTTTAGTTCTCACCGCGACATGAGATTGTCTAATTAACAACTTTGGTTTGCTCAATTTTCTTGCCGGGAAAAATCTGTATTCATGCCTCCAGTGCATCTGGTGAGTGTGGCAAATTCAAATGCATGAAGATTACAAGTTCAGGGCTTCTGTGGAGTATTTGACAAATTTGTAATGGAAGGAATCTTACAACAAAAATGAACGATAAATAAAGATTAGTTTTTGGGTAGAAATAGAATCATATATAAAAATCTCATATAGAAATTCAATATTGCCTCCATTCATCGTCACAAAAACTGATAGGCAAGCATAAATAGGATTTTTGGAAAAATTAGCAACAGCAATGGTAAAATAGTCAGTTCGAACTTCTAGTGCATTTATAACTTGCCCAAAAGATAAATATTCTGCATGCATACCAAAATTTGGACTTTGCTCTGGGTATGTAGGAAGATTTGGCCTACATCTTTCCTTGCCAAAAAATAGTTCTGTGAAATGATACTAATCATTCCCTATTGTCTTGATTGCTACTAGTTCAGCTCTAGTTTTATCAACCTTCTAGGCCTGCCACATGCTTAAGGGACCACCCTACTAAATAAGCAGCAGCACCAGCTACGGCACCACTGAAGACAGTCATAGCCGTGGAGAACATGTAGTTTTCACCAGCAATCCTTGCCTTTGCTACCCCAAGAAGTGCAAGGGCAAGTGCAGAAACAAGGCAAGCACCGACAAACTTCACAGAGTCTCTGTCTGTAAATGGTATGAGGATGATGAAAGAAAGCAGTGGAGTAGAGCCAAACACCATGAAGGATGCAAAGGTGACAAGGCCATTCTTCCAGGGTGTGACTTCTTGGTCTGCTGGTAGCATTCCTTTGTTAGCTACCATTCTTTGGTCCACCAAGATGTCCTTGTATTTTGTAAATATGTTCACAACCTTGCACCAAGTAACAAAGTTCATTTAGTTTCGAACTTAGAAGCAATTTGGCATGTCCTACCTATGAAGGCCAAATAAGTAAAGATTTGCAACAAAATAATGTTGACTCAGTGCAACAATTTTGGTTAAATTAAGTCTTTTGAAAAAACAAAAAAGAAATCATATACTTTAACCTTTAAATTGGTCCTTATACTTTTTTCTTTTTAATTAAGTCCCCATAATTGTAATCATTTCTAATTAGTTCTTTTTCCGTTTTTTCTTTATAACACTATTAATCATGACAAACAGTCAACTAATTTGACATGTAATTTCATGTCAAATATCAAATAAGCTTTTTATTTAAAATACTAATCATGTCATTTTTATCTTTATCTGTCAAATGCATTTATCTAAAAACCTAACAAAAGTATTTTGACTCGGCAAATTTAAAAAATATCGTATTATTCTTCCTCTCACTTATCCACTATTTTTGTTGTCCCATTTTCTTTTTCCTTCCTCTGTTCTCAACCATGAATCACGAAGCATTGTTTCCTTCCTCTCATGTTCTCAACCATGAATCATGAAGCATCTTGACTAGCTTAAGTCGAAATTAATGGTTATATAAGGTAATGGTGATTGATCTATTTAGAAGCGTTTACAATTATACGATCTTATTTTGGGGGGCAAAAAAACCTATAGGGACCAATTTAAAAATAGATGTAAAGTGTAAGGACCAAAAATTTAATTTAACCAACAAATTTCTTCCAACAATATCCAAGGGGTATGTTTTGCTCATACATACCATGGTTGCATCATTGTAGTCCATCTCAAGTGCTTGATAGTATCTGACTAACTCTGTTTGCTCACTGTCCCTATGATTCATGACATCCCATTCTGTCACTCTCTTTTCCTTAATGATCACATCCTGCTCTGTGGCAGCAGACACATAGTCCCCAAGCCCCATTGACATTGCATCTGCCACTAGGTTTGCAAACCCAAGAACCAATACATCCACTACATTCACAGTTGCACATCAGTTAATATAGCATTCACACCTCCACACATCACTGGTCTATCTTGGCATCAATGGCATGAGAATCATCATTTCAGACAAACATGACTGTTTCTTTTTCTTTTTCTTTTTCTTTTTCTTTTTTTTGGCTTTTCTTACAAGACAAGTAAATAGAAAACGTTGGAAATTGTTGATTCATGGCCTCCACCCAAAGCTGCTGCCCCACTTACCACTGGAGCCACACTGAAGTGCCTAGGTAGCGCACTAAACACGGAGCTAAGTTACCTTTGATAAATTAATCCTTTTGAGAAATTCTTAGATGCTCCTAGAGCAAAAATAAAAGTGGTAATCTATTTCATTCATATTTCCAACAACTTATCTATTGCATTAAAAAATGTAGTAAACAGCAAATAAGCCACAAAACTAAAGTGTTGAAATATAAATGATGCAGAATACCAATTTTTTTTCTTACTCTCAGAACACCTAAAAAGTTCTCAATCCTTTCATACCCTTCTCGGCTCCTCCCATTTTCCTTGAGTGTTTGATTAGCTAAGTGCCTAGTAAGAAAAGTCATAACCCTTTATTTACCACGATAATAGTCTTCAACCATAGGTAGGCAGGGTCTAGAGTTAGGAGGAACTATGTTGTCATTATCCAAAAGTATTAACTCAAACAAAGCCCTTATTCTATATATATATATATATGCCATACTTGAGTCATAATTCTATGTTATAGTGCAATGAGATGAATGGTAAAAACTAAAGATGCACCACCATTCGGCCATTCCAATCTGGATCAAAATTTTATATGCCGCACATGCACAAACTACAAATTAATGATGTTTGGCTGCGAAAAGGACATGAGGCTGCAACGACATGTCATGGAACAGAAAAACAGTTTACCGGCCAAAACTCCAAAAATTCTTTTAGTTGAACTATTTCATTTCGTTAGATAACAAGGGGCCACAGCTACAATCTCAAGCATGCCTGTTTAAATAAAATTAATAGCATTCTTTTTACTGGTGCAATTCTGATTTATGTACAGATTTACTCAAACTAAAATAAAAATTCCTATTAAAAAACTAAATATAATTAAGATCAAAAACTGAAGTAATTATTAATTTAAACAACACACACACACAGTCTCTCACTATATGTTGAAAAGTGATGGTTTTGTACCTAAAAATTTAGACTCTAGGTAATTATCTATATAGAGGCAAACTAATATTTTTCTTTCATAGCATGAGAACATGATGATTTTTAAAGGAAAAAAAGAGAAGATTTAACTACATAAAAATTTAGACTCTGGGTAATTGATAAGCAAATAATGTTATTTTCAAAAGCAGTTTGAATAATTGTAACTTTATTAATAGAGGAAAAAGTCAAAACAGAATGACACATATACCAGATGAACTAATGCTAGCTGAGATGGAGGAAATGAGAGAAAAGCAAGTGATTATAGCATCAAGCCCCGCTTACAGTGTGCTCTTCACATATTCTCCTCTCCAGGGCTCTTTTGGTCTCTCACTGTTATCATCACCATGACCACCCTCCACCTCTCCCTGGAGGAGCCTTGTGGTGGGGCCACTGCTGCTGCCACCCCTCTGGTCCATTACCACTTAATTTATTTTTTTATTTTTCTGAATTTTGTAGTGCTGGTAAATTGTGCAACAATGATTTTCACTGTGTGTGTTTTCACTTTTCAGTTATTAACAGTGATGGCACAGAATTTTATAAGGTTGGTGTGTGTGTCACTTTGCATGCAATTGCACCCACACGTAGCCAATGAGTGCAATGTTTTTTTTACCGTTTCATGCGCCACTTCATTGACACGTTTCCATGATGAGCACATGGCTACCATATGGCCTTGGACAGAGTATAAAATACTCTCTTCTTAGCTGTAAACTACTAGAGAATGATGTTATTCACACAATTTCACACGGTCATTTTGTTCTGAGCTTAAAAATTATTATTAAGATTAAACAAAAATGTATATGCTAGTTATTAGCTGTATGTAATTTGACTATAATATTATGTATTGACAAAATATTCTATAATATATATAGGACTATTTTTGTCACAATAGCCGTTTGTACAAATTTTGTAATCTATATTTATATCATGGAACACGTCATGAGTTGATTGGTTCATTTAGATTGGAAAAAAAAAATTATTTTGAGAAAAAAATAGATAAAAAAAATGCTTTAGTTTCTCATGATATTATACAAGTACAACCAATTTCATTTACTAATGTTATACTTACAAAAATATTTTAAGCTTTTCCTTTAAAACATGGATTTTTTTTTTTATTTCTCTCGTTATATTAACTTTTGAAAGTTTAAAAAAAAATACAACTTATTTTATTAGTTTCTAGTTCAACAGCATGAGTGACCTCGGAGAAATATTATAAATGGATTTCCAATGTAAATGAATTTAAATCGGAGGCACTCAATTAAAAAAAATTATAATAAAAATGACTAATTTGACATCAAATTATTTTCTATTTCCTTTAACATGAGATGAAAATGACAAAGAAATCATTGAATTATAAAATAAATGACTTAAAAAATAAATATTGCATTGAGAACATCTTGGGCTAGCTAAACCAATGGCCTCTTTTCCTCATTTTCTCCCACATAATCTGGCTGGCCCCCCAACTCTTCATCAACAGCAGATTTTGCACTGATGCCATTGGAACAAGAGGCTAAGGCCTTCTTGTTGGTGGTGGGTTTGTTATCAGGCAACATCTTCAATGTGATCCCCATAGCTATGAGTAAGAGTCCACTGCCATGTTGTTCTGTTAGTGGCTTTGTAAATATCAAGTATGACAATAGCAATGTCACCGCCTTTCTTGCTGTTGTTATCTGTGATAAAATTCAATGAAGGAAAGTAAGCTAGGACCACATAAACTGATTAAAGTTGAAATATTATCCAATGAATGTTGTTGACCTTTATATCCTTGTCACTGGAGAATTGCTTAACTTAAGTATGAGAATTCAATTTTGATGCATGGTTAGGTAAAACTTATTTACATAATCATCATCCAATTAATCCAATTATGTATTGACACATTAGAAAAAATATTTTACGTTTAACCTCATTGTTTCAGAAGTCACATATATATCCAAATAAAAAAAATGTCAAATATATCATGGCATATGATTGAATAATTAATATCTAAATATAATAGGGTGGATGAAATTTAGGCTAGAAGTTGTTTAGTTCAAGGTCATATTCCATTGAGTAACAAAATCAACTTTCAATTTAAATTCAAATTCTTAGTGTCAAAAAGGTAAACTGTTTGGTCATTTAATAGCATTTAAGACCTTATGGTGCTTGTTTTTCCACATATGAGACTTATTAATGTTAGGCGCGGTTATAATGGTCCAAACTGACATAATGGGAAGGAGGAAAAGCTCGTGAGAGGCATGTACCATGGCTGTGGTGGCAGCACCAAAAATGGCAATGAGGGAGAGGACAGAGACTTGGCCTATGAATGTGGCCATTGCTTCAAAGACCAACACGCCATACACATAGGGATGCTGCAAGGTCAAGAAAAGGGTGACTCTTTTAACAAGAAAAGCAGTGTAAGAGCAGTGTGGAAAAGGAGCTGTTTATTCCAAAATTTACCTGTGAGCATGAAGTCCATGCTTTGAATAATTCTCCTGTGAAAAGCATGGGAGGGATTAAGAACGGCAAACCCACCACAGTAGAGCAGAATAGCATCTCCATCTGTGTTAACAATGAAAAAGTAAGGAATGTTATATATAATATGCTACTAAGGTTGAGTTAAAGAATGATATATAAAATATGCTACTGAGGTTGAGTTCGGTATAGGGATACAAATAGGGGAAATTTTTTCATAGATTAAACTTATGTATAATTTTACACATAAATCTGATCTGTGAAAATTTCTTCTCTATTTTGACCCCATATCAAACTCACTGTGACATTATTTATCTTCACTTGAAAATGCACAAAGAGGATTAGGAAGGCATGGAAAATTACTTGTGTGGTCTCAGGGTTCATGGTGAAGATTGCTTCTTGGAGATTTCCCAGAAAAGAATCCATGACCAAAGCGCCAGATATCATAATAACACCAAGGACACTGAAATTTGGGGATGTCTGTGCATCTGCTAGTGTGAATAGGATCAAGCCAACTACCAGAAGTATTGCAGATATATATTCATGCACTGGATATTTTCTTCTTAGACCCGGTATGAAGGCCCCCATTATCATCACTGGCAGCACCTATTGTACCAAACAATGGATAAGTTATGTTTGAATATTCAATGTTTAATGTTCAGTTAGCCAATATAACATGATGACACAGTTTGAGGCGCACAAAAAAAAAGGGTTGGAATCTCTTGACCAATTCACCTAATTTGGAGCCATTCAGACTTAGTCGTGATAAATAAATTCAAGATGAAGTAAGCACTAAAATGGGAAAATATGATTCACAAGAACTAACTTGGAATAAGATGAAAAGCCTTCTAGGGGTTTCAACTGTAACTATTCTATACCAGTTTCCTTGAAAAATGATAGAAAGTAAAGATGGCTTTGGTCATTTACCTTTGTGGATTTGAACATGATCTGTGCAGGGTAGTTAAGAAAAGCCAAAGATCCCTTTGTTAGGCCATGAGAACCCATAAGTACAGCTGAAAGCTTCACATAAGTTTTCCATGGATTCACCATTTGCTTGCTTGTGAAGCCTTGGAGGTAAATCAGAAACAGGTAAACAAATCCTTGAACAAATGTGAAGTACCAACCATAGCTGAAATAAGACACCATATCACCCAATTTCACTAAATGACCCCATTCATAGCCACAAATCAGTAACAAATGAAACAGTAAAAAGGTGATGATGAAATTTACCTAAAATGGAGCCTGTTATATACATATTCCTGAAAATCAAGCAAATGAGGAAAACAATTATTATCACATACTAAGTTATTGGCAAGATAACTTCACATAAAAATAAAAATTGAATAACCATTGCAGTTATTCAGATGAAGAAAACACAAAGGCAAACCAAACCAAAAACAAAAATGAAAAGTTGAAGATTGAGTCCCAAAGAGATATCCAGAAGCAACAACCAAAAAGCAGAAAAATCTTCGACCAAATTCTTGTGCTTCTGGGAAACTATGCCCTGCAAAATTAATCTTCAGGCTACCGATTATGGGGTAAAAAAACAGAACAAAAACAAAAACAAACAAAAAGATGAAAATGTTGAATTTCTAATCAAACAAAACAAAACACAAATTAACCCTTTTCTACACAAGCAAAGAAACAAGAAGAACTCAAATTCTTTTTTTTTTTTTTCTCCTGATATATGGATTGCAGAAATTTTAGACCACAAAGAACCATTATTTGTGGTGCTACCTTAAACCAAACCAACAGAAAAGAATTCCCCCCGGGGGGGGAACCAAAAAACAGAGAGAACAGAGTACACACATATGATACAATAATGTAATTAATCTAACCTCACAGATGCCATTAACAAGGTATCCAAAGAAGAACCCAGATGAGCAAATGAGGAATTGCTGCCACCTGGGTCTGTCAGAGAGTGAAATTCCAAACAAACTACGAGCCTGTTCTTCGTTCTTCATCACAATCACACCCCTTTCACTCACTCTCAAAACTAGCAATAACCCAGAACCAGAACCCAATTCAGCAAAAAGATTGTATCTTTGAAACTGAAATTTGCTCAAACCGTCCGGAGCATCTCATCAGCCAGAAAATCTTGCATGTTGACTTCGCCAACCCCAGAGAGAGAGAGAGAGAGAGAGAGAGAGAGAGAGAGAGAGAGTTTTGGTTTTCACAAAATGGAAAGTTGGAAACTTGGTTGATTAGTCGAAGCAAGCATGTAAGTGAATGTGTGTATATATATGGGGCGCATGACTTTGTGCATGAAAAGTTTAAGAGAGAGAGAGAGAGAGAGAGAGAGAGTGTGCGTTTTTGTGCGCGTTCTTACAATATCGGCAGCTGTCTTATGTATGCGTTTTGATGAGATTATGTTGATTCTACGCAAAGTTGGAATTGACTAAGGAGAGGACTTTGCAGGTAATGCTCCATGGTTAGGATCAGGTTATAACTTGAAGAAATTATTATATTATTAAATAATTTTTTATTGGTATAATTTTTTATAAAATTTATTATTAGATTAGAAATTTAGATTTTATAGGTTATTTTTATGAAATTTTATGTTAATATAAAATTATTTATATATTTTTTATATATATCAAAATTAATATAATTTATATATTTAAAATATATATGAATAAGAGTTATTTAATTATATTTTTATTGATATTTAATTTTTATAAAATTTGATATAAATGGTCTTTATAATAAATAATTATAATTTAATGATTGAATCAATAAAAAATATATTTTATAAAAAATTATAAGTAATATAATTATGGTTAACATTCACCAATGTAATTTGATTTTAACCCTATCTAACACAAGAAGAACGAGTACTGTTAGAGGGCAGTTACACCATGCAGCGTATGTGCATATACTTTTTCATACACCCCCTTTTTTTTTAACTTTTTTAAATAAAGGAATTAGGAAACTATATTGGAATGATTTAGATGGGGTCTTTCCAGTTTTATTTTTGTGTAAGAAATGCTACATTATATGCCAACATAACTCCTAGTTATTGCTGATTAAGTAGGGGAGGGGTCTATTTATTTAAACATTATATAAGGATATCAAATTTAATATCCTCCTACATAATTATACAATATATTTTGTTTATTTTGAGACATACATACTTTAATTTTTACTTACACTCACGCTAATATATGACATTTCCTATGAGATTTATATATCTCAAGTTCATAACACATTTTAGTCCTTGAACTACTATGTCCAATTAGGCTAAAATGTTTTATATTGTTTTGATATCCTGTTTTTGAAATAAAAATTAGGAGATAAAATTTTACTTCCTTTTAACATGAGAGCATATATTACAGTGAGAATTAGTTTCTTAACATTCCATCGCAAATTTCTTCGTTAATTATTAATAGTTTTTCCTTGTAAATGTTAGAGATTTTCTTTTCCCGGGTTGTTACAATTGAGTTGGTAACGAAAAAGGAATAACAAATTGGACAGAGAAGTCGAATCTATCATAGCGGGGGAATTAATCTTTTGTCCTCATTTTCTATACGGTTCGCTATGTCCTTCTTTTTTTTTTTTCGATAGAAAGAAATTTAAAATAGAGAAATGGTTGTCTCAATCCAATATTAGAATAGGTTTAGTGAATACTTACAGAAGAAAACTCATAACTAATCAATTAATAAAAAAAAACTATAAAAATAATCATGTCATGCGTTTATTATATATAGAACACGATCGAATAAATCAATTTTTTTAATAAAATGCTGACAATTTAATAAAAAAATATTCTAATTGAACAACAACTTTTGTTGCTAGTTAATTTTTTTTATTGAGTTGTTAACATTTAATTAAAAAGGATAGAAACCAAAGACATCATGTATGATTGCACATAGAGAGTATATCACATATATATTGTGTTATCCTCTTTTTCATAAAATACTTATTGCAGGATAATTTTTATTTTTTTAAATAATTTAAATATTTCAATAATTTAGTTTTAACAATAATTCATAAACTAGTTAAGTATTTTACTAGATTCTATTTAAAATAATAATAACAATAACACTTTTAATATAATTGTAATAATAAAATAATTGAAAAAAAAAAAAGAAAATCACCTCTAGTGATGTGAAGTGTAACACCCGTTCATAATAAAGTTAATAGCATAACTTTACATAGAAAGTTTGGAGTTGGACATTAATATATATAAATACAGCACAGAGTTCAGGAGCAGAAATAACGTTCTGCTTGCCTTAAACTAAACATTTTTAAACCGATAAAATTACAATTTATTTAATTACAACTCCATATATTTTGTCGTTTGGAAAGTGCCCACCTTCTTACAGAAGCGTTCTTACTAATCTGAAACCATCAGAAATAGAATGAGAATTTAAAATTCTCAGTAGATAATGAGTAGTTCTAACGTATTTGAATTATGATGGTTTCACTAGTGTCTTATGCTTAAAATTCACATTCTTGTTTCATAATCTCATCACATCACTTATCAGAAGATCATAATACTATGAGCAGTAACTGCTTAAAAATATATGTTATGCAATACATAAAGTAACAAGCATTAATATCAATATAATCTTTTTACTTTAATTTCCACTTTCCTTTATGCTCATGCTCACACGTATTCGAAGGCCTTCTCTTAGGGAATTCCCAGTCTCTGGTGGTACTTTTAACATCGTGACGACAAAGCGAGACTTTTACGCCACACTAACCAAGGCAGGTAACATAAAAGGATCTTGCATCTTATCCCTCTGCCTTCTTGGTGGTTAGCGGCAAATCTTAATTAAATATCTTTCATTCAAAACACTTACTTGCCATAATTCATAAATTCATAATAAATATACAAATGCATAAACTTAAGCAATATAACTTAACTAAAAGGCTCAAGTAGTATAAGATAAATAATAATTTTCAATAATAAATTTAGCTCATAAAAAATTATACAATTAATAAGTGGAATAAATTGTAGAAACTATAAATTAGTTCATCAGTTTAAAATAACCGAAATATGCAAAGACTTAAATAATATAAACTTGAGTAAAATGAATAACATAATATTTCAATAAAATTTCTCAAAAACATAAATCATAATATAATTAAATTCATCATAATAAATTAAATAACAAAACAACATAAAAAGCGAATAAAAGTGCACAAATATAATTAAAATTATAGCGAAAATGAGTAAAGTGCTCAAGAACTAAGATATTATCGATTATTGTATAAACAATATCTTAATAATAATAATAATAATGATAAGCAATAGTATAAAAGAACATCAATTAAATTAACTTGAAAGGATATTTATAAAATCAATAGGGATGATAATTAGTAATAATATAAATTAACATTAGTGGCAATAACTTGAAACAATGGATAAAATATATGGTAATGATAATAGTAACTAAAATAACTTAGAATGATAAATAGAATAAATTACAACCAGAATAATGCTGAGCAACTTTTATAAATAAAAGAACTAGGAATATAAAATAAACTGTGATAATAACATAACATGCAATAAGTAAATAAAGTCATGGTTTTACTTCGCAAATAATTTCATTATCTACCTCTAATTATTGTAGACAGTTGGAAGTGATTTGGATACACTGATCTTCTCCTGTCTCGTTCTAGTCACTTCTTCCTTTTCTATCTTTTTCTCACTCTCTCAGACCCTTCACACAACTACATTTACTCTCTCTTATTTTTCATTCACACGCTTTCATTTGCACTATCCTTTATTTATAATCGCTCGAGTTGGTTGGGAGATCACCGATTTATTTACGCACTGTCATTCTTCAACAAGCATATTAATTGCCATGTTATTTTCTTTGTTACATTTATTACCTTTGTTCTCTTTTTGTCAAACTTAAAGACTTTAATCCAAAAACTTACGCTACTGACATGAATGTTTCTTCTTCTTCCTTTTTTTTTTCTTTCCCTAAAGTCTTCCATCGACTTGTAAGTGTTCATCTTTATATATATATATTAGTTAATATTAGTTAGCATAACATATGTTCTTTACACATGTAACACCTATATATGTATGTTAATATTATTCTTTTATTAAATCTAATATTCAATTATCTCTATACATATTATTGATAACATAATGTATTTTGAAGTTATTTTTACTAATTTATAATTTTACTTTAGAAAGTTAATGTACATAATTTAGCTATTTGATCAATCAATTATTGTCAAACAAATCAAATAAATTAATTCGCTTTACAAGAACCATTTATAACATAGGGGATGTTACAATTCTCCACTCCTTTTAGGAATTTTGTCCTCAAAATTTACTAACCTGTTTGATATAACTCTGGATATGATTTCTCAATTTCGTCTTCCAATTCCCATGTTGCTTCTTCATGTGATAATTCTTTCCAAACCACTTTGACTAAAGGAATTTCTTTCCCTCTTAAGTGTTTAACCGATCTATCTATGATTTGTACTGGTTTAGTTTCAAAAGTCAAATCATCTCTTATTTGCATCGTTTCATATTCTATGATGTGTGAAGGGTCAAAACAATATTTTCTAAGTTTGTGAGACATGGAAGACCTTATGAAGATTTGAAAGATTAGGGGGAAGTGCAATTTGATATGCACCAGGACCTACTCATTTAAGGATTTGGAATGGACCAACAAATTTTGGATTTAACTTTTTTGGATTTGAGGGCTCGCCAATCCAGTAGTAGGAGTGACTGCAGAGGAAAACATGGTCACCTTCTTTAAATTCTGAGGTCTAAAGCAGTGATCAGCATAACTTTTCTGTCTACTTTGAGCAATAAGTAATTTTTCCCGATGAATTTGATCTTTCTCGTGGTCATTTGCACCAAATCGGGTCCTAGCAAACTTTTCTCTCTCAGGATCAACACAGGGAGATCTACATTTTCAAACCATATATGAGCTTCAAATGGTGCCATTCTATCTTTGAGTGGTAACTATTGTTATAAAGGCAAACTCTATCAATGGCAAATGAGTATCCCAACTTCCCGAAGTTTCTAACACACAAGCCCCAAGCATGTCCTCTAAGGTCTGAATAGTTTCTTTCATTTGACCATATCTGTAGAGGGTGGTGCTACTAAAAGCAGAGTTTAGTACCTAAGGCTTCTTGTAGAGCTACCCCAAACTTAGAGGTAAATCTAGATCTGTCTAAATTATGCTTGTTATGGTATCCCATGCAATCTTATAATTTCTTGGATATAAACACAGCTAACTTATACAATGGACAACTAATTCTTATTGGCGGGATATGTGTTGACTTGGTCAATCTATCAACTATTACCCATGCTTTGCATCATATCCTCGAGGAGTCTTAGGTAATCCTCTGCAAAATCCATTCATATACTATCCCATTTCCATTAAGGGAATGTTTAAAGGTTGTAGAGAGTCCTGCAGTTTACGTGCTCTATCTTAACCTTCTGACAGGTAAGACATCTAGCTACAAAACTAGCTATGTCTCGCTTCATCCCATTCCACCAAAACAACTTTCTAAGGTCTTGATACATCTTGGTTGCACCCGGATGCATAGTAAACTTACTATAATGTGCCTCAGCTAAAATCTTAGTTCTCAGTTCTTCATTATTAGGCACACACATTCTTCCTTCATATGTCACAGCTCCTTTCTCATCAATTTGGAAATGCTCAATTTGATCTGTTTGAAGTTTATTTTTCAGAGACTTAAGAAATTCGTCACTTTCTTGAGCTTGTTTTATTTGATTCCTCAAATCATATTCTATTCTAAGCTCACTAGCATATAAACAGTGAGGTTTCAAGGACACTGAAATCTTCAAATCCCTAAATTTCTCCAACAACTTATGCTCCTCTATCATCATTAGAGACATATGCAGGGACTTTCTACTCAAGGCATCAGCCACCACATTAGCCTTGCCAGCATGATACTTCAACTCAAAATCATAATCCTTTAAAAATTCTATCCATCTCCTTTGTCTCATATTTAACTCCTTTTGATCAAAAAGGTACTTCAAACTCTTATGGTCACTATATACCTCAAACTTCACTCCATATAAATAATGCCTCCAAATTTTTAAGGCAAATACTACAGCAGCTAGCTCTAGATCATGGGTTGGATAGTTTTCTTCATGAGACCTAAGTTGCCTAGAGGTATAAGCCACAACCCTTCCTTCTTGCATCAACACACAACCTAGTCCTTTCTTTGATGCATCACAATAGATTACAAAATCTTTTCTAGGATCAGGAATTATTAAGACTGGGGTAGAGGTAAGCCTATTCTTTAACTCTTGAAAACTGGCCTCACACATTGAGTTCCACTCAAAAGATTGGTTTTTCCTAGTTAACCTAGTCAAAGGTAAAACTAGTTGAGAGAATCCTTTGATGAACCTCCTATAGTAACCTGCCAATCCCAAAAAACTCCTAATTTCAGTTACCATCTTTGGTCTCATGAACTACATTCCAACTTTACTTGGATCTACTGCTACCCCTTCTTGAGTGATTACATGACCTAAGAATCTCACCTCACTTAACCAAAACTCACATTTTGCTAACTTAGCATACAATTGCTTCTCCTTCAAGATTTGCAACACTATTCTAAGGTGTTGTTCATGTTCCTCCCTAGTCTTAGAATAGATGAGGATATCATCTATGAAGACTACTACAAACTGGTCAAGGTAAGGCCTAAAGACTCTATTCATGTAATCCATGCATATTAAGGGTGAGCATTGGTAAGTCCAAAAGGCATCACAAGATATTCATAATGCCCATTACCTAGTTAGAAGGTCGTCTTAGATATATCTTCCTATTTTACTCTTATTTGATGGTATTCTGACCTCAAATCTATTATGAAGAAGACTGAGGCTCTGAATCGATCCAAGGTCATCTATCCTCGGGAGCGGATATTTATTTTTGATTGTGACCTTGTTCAACTGCCTATAGTCAATACACAACCTCATGCTTCCATCTTTCTTCTTCACTAAAAGAACAGATGTACCCCAAGGAGACACACTTGGCCTAATGAATCCTTTAGCCAACAATTCCTCAATTTGTTTCTTAAGTTCAGTTAACTCTAAAGGAGACATTCGATAAGGTGCAAAGGATAAGGGTCCCTGCTCTCGCACAAGATCAATGGAAAACTCAACCTCTCTTCGTGTGGAAGGTTCACTATATCATTGGGAAACACATCCGGGAATTCACTACTCTGGGTATGCTATCTATTTCCTGCTCGACCTTTGAATTTAAAGAATAAAGTAGGAACCCTTGAGCTCCTTCTGAGAGACACTTCTCTACTTGGGTGGCATTAAGGAATAAGGAATCAGAAGACTTTTGTTTATTGAGTGGGTCATTGGGAAAATAGGCAAGTCTTCTGGAACAATCTAGGATAATGTCATTGTTAGATAACCAATCCATTCCAATTATGATATCAATACCCGTCAAAGGCAAACAAACGAGGTCAATGACAAATGATTTTCCTTCAATTAAAATAGGACAATTCAAACAGGCTCGGGAAGTAGAAACTTTTCCCCCTGTAGGAGTAGAAACTAACAAATAAAAAGGTAAGGATGATAAAGACAAGTTTAACTTCTTCACACAGTCAATAGATATGAAGGAGTGCGTAGCTCCTGAGTCAAATAATGCAATTAAGAGAGTGTTTTTAAGAAAACATGCACCTTTAATCATATTGGGAGATTGAGTTGCCTCTTTTCCACTCAGAGTGAATACTCTTCCTTTAGTTTGTGGTCTGGGCACAGGAATGTTCAGCAGCTTTCCAGTGTTACAATCTTTGGCATAGTGTCCTGGCTTCCCACATCGGTAGCAAACATTTTGGCCAAAAAGACAAGGTCTAGAGCCATGAGATTTTCCACATTTATTGCATGGAAATATGGGTTCCCTAGCTGGTATCTGTCTACCATTTTCTAGGTTCACTTTACTCCTAAAATTATTTTTCTTTTGCATTTCTGCTACCCTTTTTCTTTTGAGAAAACTTTGTCTTTCTCTTTCAAACTCCATTTCTAGGAAACTCTTTTCTGCTATCCTACACTTATTCACTAGAGTGGCAAAGTCCTTAATTTCTAGGGTGGATACCTTCTCTCTTATCTCGGGCCTTAACCCCCACTCAAATTTGGTAGCTTTCCAACGACCATCAGGGTTATGTTTCAGGTAAGAAGAGAATTTGGACAACTCATCAAACTTAGCTACATACTGACCTATAGTCATACTTCCTTGCTTCAATTGTATGAATTCAGCTTTTTCATTCTTAACACTATCGTAGGAAAGTATTTGTCAAAGAAAGTGGTTAAGAATACTTCCCAGTGATCTCAATTCACTAGATTCTAACTTGAGGCTTTGGCACCTTCTCCACCCGGTGTTACGCTCTCCTTCTAGCATATAAGTGGCAAAAATCACCTTTTGTGAATCCGCACATCCCATGACTGTAAAAATTTTCTCTAATTGCATAATCCATTTTTGACTAAAATGGATTGTAATCTCCATGGAATGAGGTGGGTGTAGCTTTCCTAAATTGCAGAGTCCTTGGTAACAGGGATTAACTATAAGGACTTCTCCTACTTGAAGTTCCCTTCCTTCACCATGGTTATTATGGTTTCTGCTCTTGAGTCTCTTGCAGGCGTTGTAGAACCATTACATTTGATTCTGCTGGGCCATGATGGCTTCCAAACCATAACAGCTCCCATGATCCCTGACAAAGTATCATTTGGTGTACTCTGTACTTCTGAGATTCCTTGTCCTTCTGATGCCATATAATTCTACAAGTGCATAAACAACCCAATATTGAGTTGATCAGGCTCAATATCGTATAATTAGTGCATTGAGAATACTATAAGGCATGCAGAAAGAAAAATTGGAGCCAAATAACAAAGACTCAACTTTCACTTAATGCCTAATTATGCCTAGAACGGGGCTCTGATACCAAAAATGTAATTGGTTTCATAATAAAGTTAATAGCATAACTTTACATAGAAAGTTTGGAGTTGGACATTACTATATATAAATACAACACAGAGTTCAGGAGCAGAAATAACGTTTTGCTTGCCTTAAACTAAACATTTTTAAACCGATAAAATTACAATTTATTTAATTACAACTCCATACATTTTGTCAGCTAGAAAAGTCCACCTTCTAGGGCTGTTATTGTCTGGAAACCATCAGAAATAGAATGAGAATTTAAAATTCTCAGTAGATAATGAGTAGTTCTAACGTATTTGAATTATGATGGTTTCAGCCGTGTCTTAGCACGAAAATTCACACGGCTACTGTTTCATAATCTCATCACATCACTTATCAGAAGATCATAATATTATGAGCAGTAATTGCTTAAAAATATATGTTATGCAATACATAAAGTAACAAGCATTAATATCAATATAATCTTTTTACTTTAATTTCCACTTTCCTTTGTCTGCTTGTCTCACACATATTCAAGCGCCTTCTTAGGAATTCCCGTCTCGGTGGTACTTTTAACATCGTGACGACAAAGCGAGACTTTTACGCCACACTAACCAAGGCAGGTAACATAAAAGGATCTTGCATCTTATCCCTCTACCTTCTTGGTGGTTAGCGGCAAATCTTAATTAAATATCTTTCATTCAAAACACTTACTTGCCATAATTCATAAATTCATAATAAATATACAAATGCATAAACTTAAGCAATATAACTTAACTAAAAGGCTCAAGTAGTATAAGATAAATAATAATTTTCAATAATAAATTTAGCTCATAATAAATCATACAATTAATAAGTGGAATAAATTGTAGAAACTATAAATTAGTTCATCAGTTTAAAATAACCGAAATATGCAAAGACTTAAATAATATAAACTTGAGTAAAATGAATAACATAATATTTCAATAAAATTTCTCAAAAACATAAATCATAATATAATTAAATTCATCATAATAAATTAAATAACAAGACAGAACATAAAACGAATAAAAGTGCACAAAATATAATTAAAATTATAACTGAAAATGAGTAAAGTGCTCAAGAACTAAGATATTATCGATTATTGTATAAACAATATCTTAATAATAATAATAATAATGATAAGCAATAGTATAAAAGAACATCAATTAAATTAACTTGAAAGGATATTTATAAAATCAATAGGGATGATAATTAGTAATAATATAAATTAACATTAGTGGCAATAACTTGAAACAATGGATAAAATATATGGTAATGATAATAGTAACTAAAATAACTTAGAATGATAAATAGAATAAATTATAACCAGAATAATGCTGAGCAACTTTTATAAATAAAAGAACTAGGAATATAAAATAAACTGTGATAATAACATAACATGCAATAAGTAAATAAAGCCATGGTTTTACTTCGCAAATAATTTCATTATCTATCTATCTAATTGTGTGACACGGTTGGAAGTGATTTGGATACTGATCTTCTCCTTGTTCGTCTCACAGTCCCCTTCTTCCTTTCTATCTTTTCTCTCACTCTCTCAGACCCTTCATACACACAACTACATTTACTCTCTCTTATTTTTCATTCACACGCTTTCATTTGCACTATCCTTTATTTATAATCGCTCGAGTTGGTTGGGAGATCACCGATTTATTCTTACAGACTTGTCATTCTTCAACAAGCATATTAATTACATGTTATTTTCTTTGTTACATTTATTACCTTTGTTCTCTTTTGTCAAACTTAAAGACTTTTTAATCCAAAACTTACGCTCTGACATGAATGTTTCTTCTTCTTCCCTTCTTTCTTTCCCTAAAGTCTTCATCGACTTCCGTAAGTGTTCATCTTTATATATATATATATTAGTTAATATTAGTTAGCATAACACATGTTCACACATGTAACACCTATATGTATGTACTTAATATTATTCTTTTATTAAATCTAATATTCAATTATCTCTATACATATTATTGATAACATAATGTATTTTGAAGTTATTTTTACTAATTTATAATTTTACTTTAGAAAGTTAATGTACATAATTTAGCTATTTGATCAATCAATTATTGTCAAACAAATCAAATAAATTAATTCGCTTTACAAGAACCATTTATAACATAGGGGATGTTACATGAAGACTTGGCACCAAGTCTTTGAAGAAAAGATAGGCATAATAATAAATAACAATCAAAGGAAAAAAAAAAAGAAAGAAAATTGTTGCTAGTGACGTTTTGAGCATAAGTGACAAGTTTGAAAATTTCTATATAAAAGGATGAGAGAGAAATCATAGTAAACAAAAAAAAAAAGAGTAAGTGATTAATAGTATGTTGGAAGAAAAAAGAAGAGAGAGTGATGTAGAGAGAGTGAAGAGTAAGTTAGAAAGATGAGATTATGAAAGTATAAGAATAAAAAGAGAAGTAAAAGAGGAGGGGGGAGAGAGAGAGGAATAGAGAAGCATATACGAGTGAGTAAAAAAGTTTGGCAAATACACACTATTTTAAGGTAAAATATGTAGTTATTTGTGAAATAAAATTATAGCTACAATTATTTGTTTATTCTTTTTAAATTATTATTAGTTTTAATTACTGTTCTTTTATATTAAAGTTACTTATTACTATTTATTATTGCAATTTATTTATTATTCCCTTATATTTACGTTATACACTATTTATTGCAAGTTATCTTATTATTCCTTTATACTACTTAAAAATTATTATGAGTCAATTTTTTCTTATAATTTATTATTCTGACTAGTTATACAAAATATCAATTATATAGAATTTCTTTATGTGATTGATATTAAAGAATAAATTTACTTGGATCATGCATTTTTATGTATGTTAAGAATTTGTGCATGAATGATAAGTATATGAGTTAAAGAAAAGACATTTAAGACTTACAGCTAACCGCAAAGAAGACAGAGGAATAAATGTAAAATTATTTTATGTTACCTGTCTTGATTAGTGTGGCATAATAGTCTTATTTTATTGTCACGATGATAAGAGTAATATTAGAGAAAAGGAATTATCTAGGAAAAGGTCTTTAAGTATGCGTAAGACAAGCACACCAAAGGAATGGTAAAACTAAAGCAAAGATATTATAATATTGGCCTGTAATATTGTATGTAAAGTTGCATCAGAATAATATATTTTTGTTATATATGATATTATGTCTTGATATATGATTATATGAGATTTTAAATATGATGTGGTGATTGTGCAGTTTTTCGTGTTAATACACAACTGGAATTATCATAGTTTAAATATTTTAGAATTACTCATTTTCTGAGAATTTCATTCTCACTTTATTTCTAATAGTTTCATATTAGTTAAGTAACACTAAAGAAGAAGGTAGACTCCTTCAACTAATAGGACCCGTGGAGTTGTATTAAATAAATTGTGGTTTAATTTTCTAACTAGTTTAGTAATGCATAATTTATAGCAAGTAACACTTTGATGTATTTAGGTATATTAATAGTTTAACCTTGAACTTCCTTTGTAATTTGTGCCATTAGCTTTATTATGAATAGGTATTACATATATGATAAACCATAATGAAAATTTATAATGATACTTATAAATAAATCATTTCTATAAGTTTAACTAGTATTGAGTCAAAATACTTTAAAAAAAAATTTGTTCTATGATATCAATTGAACCAAGTTGCTATCTTTCTTCGTTATGAAAGATTTCCTTTTAACCTCCAAAAAAAAAATTTCTTTTATCCATTTAGATTCATTACCTTTACTTTTTTCTTTTTTTTATCCCGGACGATCCATTACCTTTTCTTGAATTCTCATCAATTCTCATTTGATGTGAGTCCAAGTGATGATAATTTTGATAGAATTAGGGAATTTGACCTAAAGAAAGTTTATTGATAATAATAAATCATATACGGTTGGGTTTTGTAGAATAGCAGCATTTTAGAGCGCAAGGAACCTTTTAACATTGTCTATTAAATTAAACAAATTGTTTTTGTCAGCATTTGTTTATGTTTATGGTGGACAATTTTTGTTAGCATCCGTTGGAAGAACAAGTGGATGTAAGTGAATGAAAGTAAGTGTTATCTTGTACATAGAAAAGTCAAATAACATAGCTGTACCGACAAAGGATAAGGGCCTTTTAGCTACTGTGTAAATTAATTATAATTGAATTCTGTTTATTCTTCTACATAAAAAAGTCAAAATAATGGCTCATAATTTTAATGTACTTTTATATGATTTGAAAGCATTACGTAATTATGTTTTTATCTAATTATGTAAATATATTTTTATGGGATTATATATTAATAATAAATTTTATATAAAATATACTTATATAATTAATTTGGGAGTATCAATATAGTACGTGATGCTGCGTGATGCTCCCAATCTGTCTAAGTATTTCTCCGTAATTTTTGCAATTCTTTAGTCTTGACTGAAAAGCTCGCTTCGTTTGCTAACCAGTGCTCACAACTATACAGGTCTTTCATGTGCATACATTGCAGGTCAAATATTTTTTTATGTGCCTTCCAGTTCTAATATTAAAGCAACAAACAATATTGAATCACATATTTCATTAACGTCAAATATAATTTTGTTTATATCTGTATTTTAAATAAATGAGACATATAATTTAAATATTATGTATTAATTACTCTAAAATACAGTACCTTATAAAAAAAGATATAAGGGTGCCTTCTAAAAGTATTACAAGGAAAGGATCGAATATGTAATCCAAAATAAACCAGAATTTGACATTTATTGAGGATGAAAACTCGTAACCTTACCATTATTGATACCTATTTGTTTATTCCAGTATCTATTAAGAGGGTTAGATGTGGTTTTCCACACGAAAATGCAAAACATACAGCAGCCCCAAATTGTCCCACAGCTGCCAACTTGTCTCATTTAGGTTCTAAATAATTAACCAAGAATTGGTAATCTCTTAAAAGGGGTGGAAAGGAGAGTTTACAAGCTTCTTCTGCAAAATCCAATTTCATTCCTTAGATGGACAGAAAGATGTCTTCGTTATCAACGATATATATCCAGATATTTTTCAACTTTTTCTGTGAAATAGGGAAAAGAAAAATAGCATTAATAGCATGTTTGATTTGTCTTATGGAAATCTATAAAATTATGATATATACAAAGATTTTTTTTTTGTCTGAAATTTTACCAAAATCATAATTATTTTAGAATTTCAAACGAATCACTTTTACCCAAATCATCAGTTTGAAGTTCTAAATGAAATTGATCCAGAACACACAATAAGTGTAAATAGTGCCCAATATTTATGAAATCGATCCCAGAATTCTATTGCAGTGACATTACACAGCTTAACTTATATTACTTACATTCGAGCTCAATTAGTTTCATGTCCTTGCAGTATTTTGAGTTCATCTTCTATATAAATATCCATGAACTGAACTTCTTGTTGTTGTAAACAGTGTATTCCTCATTCGCTTAGTTCTGGAGCGTGTCATATAAGTCATTACTGGTCAAATTGAAACAAATTAATGCCCAAAAAAATAAATGCTCGAAGGAGCTCCTACGCACTAGAGCTAGGGGATGGGAAATGGTTATAAAGGGATTGAACCCCTGAGCTGACGCCAATAGCCCCTTAGCAAGCTACAATTCATTGGCAATTAATGTGAAAATTTTACTTTCTGAATATGAAGGATGACATATGGTAATAACTAAACTTGTAACTCAATTTTACTTGCTCATATATCTTATAACAAAGTTGGTGTTTGATATTTATATATTCATAAGGATATATGCTAAGATTCAGTGCTGAGTCTCGGGAGGGAACAAACTCTTCAGTCTTAGTCTTTCACTTCACTTCACTTAACACCTCCATGTGAGAGCCACCGCTCCCTTTGGCCTTAGGTTACCAGTTGTAAATGCCACGTTCCTAATGTGCATGCCAAATGGCATTTTCTTTAAACCATGTCATTTGGATTTTGAAGAAAAGGACAAAAACAAACTGGTCCCTCATTTTCATCTTGTCCCTCGTGAAGAATCTTCACGTTGGTGAGCTATTTGAGCAACTGCCGACACAGCACTCAACCTTCCATTATTTTAGGTCTAGATATTCTTCATTTCCTCTGAAGTCACTATTATAAATAGAAAACAATTTGTTATTTTTGTGCTCAATGATAAACCGGTGCTTCTATAGCCGAATTCTAGACATGATTTGAAACTGATTACTAACTACATCACTGGTAGCAAATTTAAATTAGTATGCCATTTATTCTTTTAGTTGTTTATATTTTATTGAGAGTTCATTTTTGTAAACCCCGAATCAAATTTGAGTAAAGCTGCAAGAGTGTAACAAACGTATTTATATTTAAGTGTCACATTTTCTTAAAAACAATCTATGTTTTTAATAGCTTTTTAAAACAAATTTCTGAACTAGCTAGAAATTGGAGCTAAAAATTAGGTTTTCTTTGGCAAATTATCAAAATGCATAATGGATATATGTAAGGCTGAAAAAAATGAAGAACTTAGAGGAGCTGTTTTGGTAAACATATTTAGTAATTACGTTGAGGTTCAGCCAAAACAAAGCTTAGATAAAATGTAAATGAAAAGATTTAAAAAATTAAAATTTTTCTTATAAAGTCATCAATCATTCCATGTGGCCATGGATTACTTGAATCTCTGCCGACTCTCCAAGAATCATAGTTATTAACTATTTTGTTCTTTGGTCTGTTCATATCATTGTATAGTATTTATTTCAAATTTTAGTTAACAAGCAAATGTTGATATATTTTATCAAACGGAAGCACAATATTGCAGCAAAGATCCTTACAAAACTTCAATGTCAAATTCAAGTGATGCTACGTGTGAATTGGTGATGAAAAAAGTGAGGTTAAAAAAATCGAACCAAACATTGAACCGGTTAAGACACTAATTTAAAGGTTTAGCGGTCCAACAAGTTCAATCAGAAGTTTATATATATATATATATATATATATATATATATATATATATATATATATATATATATATATATATATATATATATATCTGTGTGTGATTAATTAGAAAGCAAAAAATTATATTAAATCATTAATAATAATATAACTTATACAAAATAATATTTATTATGGGGCACTTTATTAAATATTTCAAATGCAATATCTACTTATTTTAATCTTCATCTACATTTCTTTTGAAAAATACTCATAGACAACATAATAATCATATTTAGTTTTTCACTTTTAAATTAATTTAAGAATATATAACAAATAACTATATCAAAAAAATCAAGGTTCTAAAAGAAATAAACTTTTGTTCTGACTGAATTTTTTTGAAAAAAAAATATAAATGGCAATATTTTAACCCAAAAAATAACAAACCAATTAACTGATTTAACCAGTCCGATTCGCTAATTTTACTTAGTTTTAACCAGTTTGTCATTGATTTTTAAGGCTAGCGGTTCGAGTTGGATGACCAGACCAGTCTACTCTCTAGTTCCTAGTCCAACAAGTCAATCTAGTTCAATTTTTTCTTCCATGCAAAAAAGCCTTTTAGATAAAATTAAAAGAGTTCTTAAGCTTTATACTTTTGTGACACGTTGCACGAAAGTAAAATAAACTAGTGACTTACCAAAACATAAACTAGTGAAGTGTAAGGTGTAAAGAATACTCGTAGAGAAGTAATTAAGACTATAAGCAAATGCCTAAACTGAGCATCGAGTTTCAAAAGTATTGGTAACCAACCATATGGCCATATGAGTACTTTTCTACCACAATTTGATCAGTGTTGTTCCGTTTCAGTAACGTCATATATGTCAAAGAGGCAAAGCCTTGAAACCATGGTTGTCCTCTTTTTGATCCTCGTTTGTTGTCTCCATCTAATGGTAACAATGAAAAAGTAAAAAATGTTATAGATAATATGTTTAATTAATGATTTAAATGTAAATAAGATTTATGATAAAACATTATAGGGTTGAATATATTTTTGGTCCCTGTAAATATTAGCTTCTCTGGATTTGGTCCCTAAAAAATTTTTCGCTTGATTTTAGTCCCTCATTTTTTAGACGTTACCAAAGTTAGTCCTTAGCGTTAACTCTATGTCGTTAAGTGCCCAGCTAACAAACGGCGAGCCTAATTAGCAATAGACACGTGGCAAAATCAATCCAAATCACCTTTACTTTCATTGCCACGTGACTTGCCCATCATTTTATAATGTCACATGACCTAGATGCCCTTATACCCCTAAATGTGGTATGAACCCTAATCTGCTCTTTCCTCATTTCCCTTTTGTAGAAAATCTTGCCCCATTCTTGTTCTCACCTTCATCCGCGGTTGAACACCATGGCAGCATGAAGGTCTTCAGCCTCAACTTCAATTGTTCGATGTCCTCGCAAAGGAAAATGTGTGGCTGCAGTGAAATCGTGGTTTATCTTGTTTCAACTAGCGTGAAGAATCCTAGGAGACCCTTTTGGAGATGCCCAAACTGGAACGTGAGCTTCTATCTCTAAGCTTTCACCATTCTTCTTTTCTTTTTTTTATTGTGTTTATCTTGTTAGGAAAGTTTCTTTTTTTTTTTTTTTTGTTCAGAAGAATTGATTTTGTTCTCTAATGTAATCCAATCTTCTTTTCTTCTTTCAGACACCAAATTCATGTAATTTCTTTCAGTGGACTGATGATGGCATGGAAGCTAGTAAAATTCAACGTGCTTGTTCAACTGAAACTACAATGTTAGTTGAGCACATTAGAAGAAGAAACGCAAAATTAGAAATGAAGATTGAAAGGGAGAAGACTACATGGACCTTCCTTGTGTTCATCTCATTTTTGTCGTGGGCTATTACATTTGCAATGGGAATGTATTTTGCTATGAAAAAATAATTTGGCTAGGTGAATTGTAGTTAGGATGAAATGGGTGTTATTGTACTGGACTTGAATGTTTTGGGTCTAGGTTAATGTATTAGAAATGGTTTGAAAGGTTATTTGATATTATTTAGCTAACGTGAATTAAATGAGTCATTGGTGAATGAAGTGAGTTATTTATGAGTTGTTCATCTTCACAAAACTTGTGTTGCTATAACAATTGTATAGACAATTAATGGCACTAATGAATCAATGTCAGAAATAGACAACCTCAAACACAAACACAAACACAAACAGTAATGAATGAAAATGATAATAAACATTTGAAATTGTATTTAACATTAATAATCCATACTGGAATAAAGAACAACATCTGAAATTGTATCTGATTGTATACAATTACACTGTAAGTACTGCATCTCTTAAATCCCCCAAAAAAAGGACACAAATTGTCAACATGAACCTAATTGTATTCAATTGATCAACTAGACACCAAAAAAAAAAAAAAGCTTCTAAATGACATTTAGACTTGATCAGTTTGGCTTCCAACAACAGCAACAACATCAACAGGTTGGCTTCCATTAACAACAGCAACATCAAGAGATTGGCTTGCAGTTTTAGTTTCCTTCCTAGGCCTTCCTCTTTCCCTTCCTCTAGCCATCCCTTTCTGTGAGTCCACCAAACTAGATAAGATTATATGAAAAAATAGAACACGCAAAAATCATATGTTCATGTAATACCTGAGCTATGTTTTGGCTTCAACCTTTGCTTCAGTTTGGCTGTCAATTCCTGTTTGCATTAACCCTTGTGTTAATTCCTTACCCCTTGCTCTTCCTCTACCTTTTCCTCCCTTCAAACCAAGCAAAACCAATTAGTTGAATTAGCCCAAATCACAACTATAAGTCGTTTAACAATGTAGGGTAATACTAACTTGAGTTGGACCAGTTGTTTATTCATTAGTTGCACCCTTAGCACCTATTTGTTCACTTGCTGTGTCCTCAATAGCTATTGAAATCATAAGACCCCTTCCTTTGCCCCTTGCTTTTGCTCTCTAGAAGAAGTACACCTCAGAACACTAATGAGTGCATATGTAAATAAATTTGTTTGCAAATAGAAATTAACACTAAAGAAAGATACCTTAGTGCTAGTAGACCTTTGACTATTAACAACATCATGTCCATCACCCTGCTGACCATTAGTTTCTAGTTCTTGCAATTAAAACAATTGTTAACATGCAATTGATTCTTGTATTTAATAATTGCTTAAAATTTACATAACTCTACCTCCTCATTTTGATCAACATGCACACGTGGGTTCTTGCATGTGGCTTTGTTGTGCCCATGTTCAAGACAATTTTTGCATTGATTTTGGGTGTGTGTTCTCCTTAGTTTTGTTGGGTTTGCATCTTCATCAGGCTCTCTTCTCCTTAATTTCTTGGGCCTACCAGGCCCTCTTCTACAAGGAGGGGATAAGATAGGATCATAATCTAATTTGGGCCATCTATCTTGGCCATTAATTGGGCTGATAACTTGCCCATAACAACTCTCATAAGCAGCTCTCCTATAGCATTGATGGACATAACTTTCAGGGTTACCACCCTTGTAAGTTATTGCAACCACAGCATGCCTACATGGGATTCCTACCAGTTCCCAAAAGTTACATGAACAAGAATGGGCTTCTAAGTTAACTATGAACTTCTCAGTTAAGTGTATATGTGTAACCTCAAATATTTGGTCCTCTGCCCATGTTGCTAACCAATTTCCACTACATTGAATTTCCCTATCTAGTCTTTTCCTAGGCTTGGGCATAACATCACCATCATATTTACCTAACTTCTCTTTTAAGGCTGCAAACCTACCCATTATGTATGTCCAAATCTACTCAAACATAGTTATTATAGGTTTGTTTCCAGCTAAGAGAATAGTGCTATTAAAAGACTCACTAAGGTTGTTTATCAGGACATCACACTTAGGGTAAAAGCTAAAAGCATGCTTACACCATGACTCTTTAGGGATTGCAATCAACCATTCATAAGCTTGGACATCAATGTCCTTTATTGCCTGCATCTTCTGTTCCCATGCCTCCAAGTAAGTAGCCTTCATAGCTCCCATCATTAGGTCTCGCATCAATGTACCACCACTGAATTTCTTGTTGAAGTTGCTATACAAATGCATCAAGCAGAACCTGTGCTCTACACCTACTAGAAGCTCATCAAATGTTGGTATAAGACCCTACAAAACAAAAATTAACTACATTAACACAATGCGAACTATAATAAAATGCATAATTAAGCCAAAAATTTGATGACCACACATGACCTTTTGTTGATCTGATATAAAAACCCATCTGTTCGTGCTAATGTCTCCAATGTCATCCAAAAGTAAACTCAGGAACCACCTCTAGGAATCTTTGCACTCTGTTTCAACTACAGCAAAAGCTAGTGGGAAGTATTGGTCATTGGGATCCTTTCCTGCTTGACTACCGTAGTTGTCCACCATACTGAGTCTTTAGGTGGCAACCATCAACACCTATTAATGGCCTACAAGAAGCAAGAAAACCTCTCTTGCAGCCATCTAAACACATGTAGAATCTTCCAAACCTAGGCTGCAGATTCTATGCTGGTCTTTCTACTTGGATTTTGCAAGTATTTCCTGCATTTGCCCTTCTTAATTTAGCACTATAGCTCCACAAGAAACTGTATTGCTTGGTGGCTTCTCCCTCCACAATGCCAGAAGCAATTTGCTTTGCCCTAAGAGCCCTTTATTTGGTAATCCTAGTAGAATACAATTCTCGGATTTCACCAATGATATCTCTTATGGTAACCTTGCTATTATTTCTCAGCTTATCCACCATTACCTTGGCAACACACTTAGAATTGGCATTCTTATTATCAAACACCCTCCCACATGTGTGTTGGGGAACTAGAGTCTTCACTCTAAAAGTATGTGTACCCACACATTTACTCACCAAAACCAAAAACCCACACTTGTTCTTACACACAACCCTACACCTTACAATATCATTTTTTTAAAATTTTATTTCCTTTCCATTCAAAACTGAATGCTCCATGATTGCTTCCTTGAATTGTTCCAAAGAACTAAATTTCATCCTAATCTTAAATGCAAATTCTTTGCACATAAGATCTGCCTTATACTTTATGTATTTTGGTATGTTCTCTCTATCAGAATCTGACTCCACTTCACTATACAATTCATCACTACTGTATGCATCATCAATGACATGCATATTGTTATCAGCTTCACACCCTCTTCCATCAGCTTTGTGTCCACTGCTTCCAACCCTTTTAGCAAACTTTGTCTTCTGTTTCTTTTGTTTTCCTTTCCCCCTTCGCTTTGTTTCTTTTCTTTTATTCCTTTCCTCTTCAAGTCCATCATCAAACTCTAGATCCCTTCCCTCCTCACTGTCAATGGGTTCAAAATCCACATCACTGTCATCACTTTCTGATTGTACTGCTACATAACTTTCATTAGTTTCCGATTCACTATCAACTTCATGATCTTTCCCTCACCATTGTCACCATTTCTCAGCCCACGTTCGTTATCTGCACTTGAATTTAGCCCATTACCATTGTTCTTGATGACATCAGTGTCACAATTTGACCCCACATCAGCCACATTACCTTGGTCTTTTATCTATAGCACCTTCGACCTCACTTTCAGCATCACCTTCAGCTCCACCTTAGGCCTTACCCTCACCTACACCTTAGGCCTCACTCTCAGTAGCAGCACCCTCACGTCCACCTTGGGCCTTACCTTCACCATTATTCACACACACCAAATCTTTTACAATGTAAGGTTGTGAGACAACACGCTCAACATAGACATCAACCTCACATTTTTTGCTCTCAGCAAGCACACCTAATTCCAATGCATTACAATCCAATTTAATTTCTCATAACCCATTTTCTAATGTTAAGCCAGGTATTTTCCACCACATGCCAACAATATCATCATACCTTAGCTCCCTCACTAAAGACAACAGCTCAAAATATGACCATCTATCCAAATCTAGATCGTGAAAAGCCATCACATCTCCTCCCTCATATGTTATTTGAGGTTTGTCCACAAATCTACCCCTATGATGTATAACTACCATAAAACCCATCACTACAAGTTACAAAACTACAAAACACAAATACAAATGATAAGTAAACAACACAATACGTCAACCAAACAATAAAAAATAAGCAAAATAGCATTAGAGAATAGTAAATAATCAACAAAATCTGATAAAGGTCCCCATATGGCATCCCCAACCCCTTTTTTGGTCCCCACATGCTGCGATTATGAGAACACAAGGAATATCCTTACCTCTATCCAAGAAGAAGAGTACACGCTACATCAATTGGTCCCGCAACTCGTCCTCGCTGTCTTAGTTTCGAAGAAGATGAAGCTCCATGTCGTCACAACTCATCACTCTCACTGTTAGGGCTCTTTGAGTGTGTTTTGAACACATGGGCAACTAGCTTGGATAAATGGCATATCTACCCCTAACCCACTTTGTCAATCACGTGACAATCACATGAGTAGCATTGTTGGATGAGATCCAACCACGTGTGCAAGTTATTATGAGTGATTAGATTATTTTGCCACGTGTCTATTGCTGATTAGGCTCACTGTTTGCCAACTGGACACTTAACTGCATAGAGTTAACACCAAGGACTAATATTGGTAACATCTAAAAAATGAGGGATTAAAACCAAGCGAAAAATTTTTGAGGGACCAAATCCATAAAATCTAATATTTACATGGACCAAAAATATATTTAAGCCAATATTATAATATTTTTTGAACCGTGTAGTCAACACCATCTAATGGACAAGATTTTTTTTTGTCTCCCCGGACGATCCATTTACTTGGATTCTCATCTATTCTCATCATTTGAGTTGTGTCCAAGTGAAGATAACTTTGATAGAATTATAGGATTTGACCTAATGAAAGTTTATTGATAATAAATCATATACGGTTGGTTTTTGTAGAATAGCGCATTTTAGAGCGCAAGGAACTCTTTAACATTGTCTATTAAATTAAACAAGTTGTTTTTGTTAACATTTTTTTATGGACAATTTTTATTAGCATTTGTTGGAAGTATGAGTGGATGTAAGTGATTAAGGTATTTAGCATGCCTGATAGTATAAGAACTGATAAAATAAGGACTGATAAAAATTTGATATTATATAATATTTGGTATGTCATTATATAAGATATTATATTATATATAATATAACCAAAAAAAGATATTATAATAAATATAATTTTTTTAAATATTAAATTTAAAATTTAAAAATATGATATAATTGTTTAAATATTTAGTATAATTATTTTAGCTATTTTTATTATATATAATATAATTTTATATTAAAATTATTTATTTATTTATTTATAATTTTTTATAAATATAAAAAATATGTGAGAGAGAGAAATAGAGAGGGAGTTTTTATACATTAAAATCCATGCAGTTTAATATCATGCTCCTATATTTGGTTTCATTTTTTATTATATATAATTAAATTTACATTAAATATTATTGTTTGTTAAATAATATTATTTTTTATTTATATAGTTTTTATTTTTTATTAATTATTTAATAATTATTTTAAGTAAAATATTATAAAAAATTAAAAAGTGAAAGAGCCTTTATATATCAAAAATTAATTTAGGTTATTATGGCCTCCTTAAGCTGGATTAACTTATCCATCATTTTGACGTATAAAGGAGGTTTGATGGATAAGTTTATATAATACGTTGATAATATCAAATAACAAAAAAAGTCATAATGTATTATATTACCTCATTCTATCATGCACAATACAACATTCAATACACCCCCTAAAAGTATGAGTATAAGCTATAAAGGATAAGGCACGTATTAGGGTGGACTCTACAATGTTGGGCCCGTGATGGACCCCCCATTAAAATGACAAAATAATCTCATGCTTATTCTACTTTCATTCTCTCTCCACTTTCCTCTGCCACTCCTTCTTCCATGGTTTTACCTCCATTAGCCATGCCCTCTCCCTCATCTCCTCTACTGTCAAATTCATTTCATTGCAGTATCCTTTTCTGGATGCGTGGGATGCGACTATCACTACATTCACATTCTCGCAAAGCACGCTCTCCGTTGGCCTCTTCCTCTGCAAAGAGACTTCACTTTTTCTGCAAAAGTGGTTGTAGATCTCTCCATTACGCAAAGTATTGCTGCACCTTCTCTTCGCTTCGCCAACCGCTTTGCAATGAAGCCCAACGCAGATGATAACCTCATTCAAGTCCTCGAATCTTAGATCAAATGTGCACATAACTATCGCCAATCACAACACCATGTAATTTTTCTTCACTATTTTCCCCTTTTTTTAGTTTTTACCACTATTAAGAGATCCGGACTAGACCAGCCGGTCAGACCGATCTAACCAAGAACTGGACCCCAAGCTGGTCTAATCTTCACCATAAAATCGAATGTGGTCAAAATCGGTCAAGAATCGAGAAAAATTGATGAACCGGTGTGAACCAGACTGATCAAACCAATTGACCGGTTTGGTTCTTTTTTAAAAAAAATTTGGTAAAAATGCTATTGTTTCTTTTATTAAAAAAAAAAAGAAGCTCATTCAAAACAAAAATTAATTTCTTTTAGATCCTTAATTCTTTTAATTTGCTTGTTTATTATATACTCTTAAATTAATTCAAAAATAAAAAATAAAAATAATTTTTATATTATCTGTGAGTGCTTTCTAAGAAGAAATGTAAGTGAAAATTAAAATAAATAAATTTTATATTTAAGATATTTGATAAAGTACTTCATAATAAATATTATTTTGTATTAGTTATGTTATTGTTAATAATTTAATATAATTTTTTAGTTTTAATTAATCTTATGTATATATTTATATATATAAATAATTAAATATATATTTTATTATGTCTCGGTCAAACCCTCGGTTGGCCCTTTGAACCCCTACCTTAATCGGTTCGATACCCAATTCAATTTTTTTAACTTTGGTTTTTACATAATTAAGTACTGTTATTATTTTTGACAATGACCAACCCCTTTGATCAAACACAATTGTTGTAATTTTGTTCAAAGTTTCCATATTTTGCTTAGCCATTGCGTCTTCCCCATGGAAGTTTCGATTTTTTGTTTTCTGCTTTTGCATTTTATTGATTAGTAAGAATATTAGGTAGAATTTTTTTTAAAAAAAAAAGGAATATTAGGTAGAATCCCTCTCAGGTTTGCTTCTTTAATTTTTTTTTGTAAAAATGCTAGCTCTTTCATGTTGATTCAATTCATTATATAATCTGTCACTGTTGGATTGAGTTTGTTTTGGATACTAGCTTTTGAATCATTGAATGGTTTTTCATTTTGGGTTTCTCAAGTAAATTTTTTTTTGGGGGGCGAAGAGGATGTTGTGTATTATGAGAACCTAAACATTAGGAAATCTAGGATTTTGATTTCAATTTCTTTTTTTTTTCCCCATTTGCTTGATTTCGAGAGGAAATCTAGCATATTTTTGTGTTAGATCTGATGCAAGGGTGAGCCAAGCCCTAAGGGCAAGAGCTCATAAACAAGAATTGTTAATTCCTAAAAGAGAGAGAGAGAGAGAGAGAGATGGAAATGGATGAAGAAGGTGAATGGATGTGGTAGGGTAAATGGAATTTGTCTTTGTCATACGAAACTAGCCTTGTTGCAGAAGGGGCAGAGGAGAGGAAAAGGTGTGGATAAAGAGAGAAACGAGAAAAAAAAATGAAAAGGATAGACATGTTTTTTTACTAAATTTCATATATCAAGTAAATATTATTTTTTATTTAACAACATTTTTCTTTTAATTAGCCATGTTTTATAAATGTGGTTAATGGGAGGTCCATGATGGACCCAAAGATATGTTCCCATCCTAAATGTCACCGACGGAGTCCCAACCCTAAAGGATAATGGCCTTTTAGCTCCCCTATAAATTAATTTTAATTGAATTTTGTTTATTCTTCTACATTGAAAAGTCAAAACAATGGCTCATACTTATTGGAGAAATATTATTTGTACTAAAACTTCTCGATTCTGTGCCGATTCACTATCATTTACCATTGGATGAAGTGTGGCCCACTTAATTTGGACCCCATACTCTATCCAATAGTGAATAGATCTGAATAGACATAGAAGCCAAAAAAATCTTAATACAAATAACATAACTCTAATCTTTGTAGATTTTTATTCTTCATTGAAAAGGTCATTTTGTTTGCTAATTAGTCACAACTAGGGTCCTCCATGTCCATACATTGCAGTTTCAATGTTAAAGCAACAAACAATTATTGAATCACATATTTCATTAACCTAAAATATAATTTTATTTATATCTGTATTTTAAATAAATGAGACATTTAATTTAAATATTGTGTATTAATTACTCTAAAATACAGTACCTTAAAAAAAACATAAGGGTGCCTTCTAAAAGTGTTATAAGGAAAGGATCAAATATGTAATCCAAAATAAACCAGAATTTGACATTTATTGAGGATGAAAACTCGTAACCTTACCATTATTGATACTTATTTGTTTATTCCAGTTTCTATTAAGAGGGGCGAAATTCTTATATGGTCGGAGAACACCACGTGACTATGCTTCCGACCAATCATGTAAGTGCATTTTCATAGGATTGTGTATTAGTGGTGGGTCCCATGTAAAATACACTTACATAATTAATCCGAAAGCACAGCCACGTGGTGCTCCCAGACCATATAAGTATTTTTCATTAAGAGAGTTAGATGTGGTTTTCCTCACGAAAATCCAAAACATAGAGCAGCCCCGAATTGTCCCATAGCTGCCAACTTGTCTCATTTAGGTTATAATTAAATAACCAAGAACTAGTACTCTCTGAAAAGGGGTGGAAAGGAGAGTTTACAAGCTTCTTCTACAAAATCCAATTTCATTCCTTAGATGGACAGAAAGATATCCTAGTTATCAACACTATCCAGATATTTTTCTACCTTTTCTGTGAAATAGGGAAAAGAAAAATAGCATTAACAGCATGTTTGATTTGTCTTATGGAAATCTTTAAAATTATGATATGTACAAAGATTTTTTTTTTTTAACTTTTACCAAAATCATAATTTTAAAATTTCAACCGAATCACATTTACCCAAACCATTAGTTTGAAGTTCTAAATGAAAATTAATCTCTAGAACACACAATAAGAGTAAATAGTGACCAATATTTAGGAAATCGATCCCAAAATGCTATTGCAGTAACATTACATAGCTTAACTTATATTACGCTCGAGCTTTTAGTTTCATGTCCTTGCATTATTTTGAGTTCATCTTCTAGATAAATATTAACAACACTGAACTTCTTGTTGTTGTAAACAGTGCATTGCTCATTCAGTTATTTCTGAAGCCTGTCACATATATAAATCACTATTAGTCAAATTGAAACTAATTAATGCAAAAAGTTTTACTTTCTGAATGTGAACTAAGGGCACTTGTGACAAAAGCCATGCATCCATATAACATATGATAATGTAATAACTAGTAACTCAATTTTACTTGCTCACTAATATCTTATAACAAAGTTGGTGTTTGATATTCATATATTATTCTCGTAGGGATATGCTAAATCTCAGTGCTGAGTCTCGAGAGGGAACAAACTCTTCAGTCGTCTTCACTTAGCTAATACCTCCATGTGAGAGCCACCGCTGCCTTTGGCCTTAGGCTACCAGTTCTCAATGCCACGTACGTTCCTAATGTGCATGCCAAGTGGCACTTTCTTGAAATCATGTCATTTGTTTGAATTTGAAGAAAAGGAAAAAAACAAATTGGTCCATCATTTTCATCTCGTCCCTCGTGAAGAATCTTCACCTTGGGGAGCTATTTGAGCAATTGCCGACACAGCAATCAACCTTCCTTTATTCTAGGTCTAGCTATTCTTCATTTCTTCTGAAGTCACTACTACACGTAGAGAACATTTTGCTATTTTTGTGCTCAATAATAAACCAGTGATTCTATAGCGAAATTCTTGACATTTGAAACTGATTGCTACATCACCGATAGCAAAAGTGTTTCGTGTCACATTAATTTTCTTGAAACATGCTATGTTTTTAATAGCTTTTGAAAACAAATTAAGTATAGCTAGAAATTGTGTATATATATATATATATATATATAGTAATTACGTTGAAGTTTAGCCAAAACAAAAACTCAAAAGGTAAATGAAAAGATTTTAAAAATAAAAGCTTTTCTTATAAAGTCATCGATTATTCCATGTGGCCATGGATTACTTTGAATCTCTGGCTCTCCAAGAATTAGAGTTTTGACCATTATGTTCTTTGTTCAGTTCATAAAGTATTTATTTCAAATTTTAATTGAGAAGCAAGTGTTGATACATTTAGCAAGCGGAAGCACAATATGGACGCAAAGGTCCTTACAAAAGTTCATTGTCAAATTTAAGTGATGCTATGTATGAATTGGTGATGAAAAAAGTCTTTTGGATAAAATTAAAAGATATCTTAAGCTTTCTACTTTTGTGACACGTTGCACACAAGCAAAATAAACTACTGAAAGATGCAAAGAACACCCGCAGAGAAGTAATTAAGACTATAAGCAAATGCCTAAACTAAGCATCAAGTTTCAAAAGTAATGGTAACCATTAACCAACCATATGGCCATATGAGTACTTCTCTACCACAATTTGACCAGTGCTGTTCCGTTTCAGTCACGTCATATACGTCAAAGCGGCAAAGCCTCGAACCATGGTTGTCCTCTTTCTGATCCTCGTTTGTTGTCATTATCAATCTAAATATAGATCACTATATATAGTCTAGATAGCTAGGATTTATTTCCTTTTTTTTTTTTTGGTGGATAGCTAGGATTTATTTCTTGTCAAATCTATACATCTTTTAGATGGATTAGATTACAAATTAATTTATACAAGGTCACAAATTATACAAGTCTTAAATAATTGATAATGTAAGCTCGTAATGCAGGTCTTAAATAATTTATACAAGGTCACAAATTATTATTATTATTTTGTGTTATTGGTGGGTATTCTAATATTGTGTTGTTGAGTTAGCAGAAAACCAACAAAGTTTCAAGATAATGAAATTAATGTGAGTTCTAATGGACAACAAATCAATTTGGAATCTGGAATACATACGAGGGATCCGAGAAACAATTTGGATGATTTTGGGCTTTTCGAAAGATATATTAAATTTTACCTAATAAGTGCATAATGTAAACAAATTTCAACTAGTATAAATTAAGTTAATGAAATTAGGCTGAAGTTTTAATGATGGACTCTAGAGCACAGGTTACTTTATATTTTTCTCCCTAAATTATCAGCATTTAGAATTTATTTTGAGTAGAATTAATTTATTATAAAAATAATATTTTCCTGATATCAATTTTTTATTTATAAAAATTTAAATTCAAAATCTTACTTTATGAAAATAAGTGTTAAATCATTTACATCAATTAAGTATTGATTGAGTATAGGTACTTATTTCTTATAAATCCAATTATTCCCAAACTTGAAGAAAAAATTGCGTAAAGCTGGCTCCAACGTCACGACTTAATTACATAAACAAATGAACAATAAGACATATGAGAAATAAGTCAAATAATTAACATTTCTCTAAGACACATATCTTTGGTTGACAACAAGATGTCGGTTGAATAGTTAGCATTTGAATCCTTCGATCGAATTGAATGCTCCTACGGGCACAGTCACGCACTCCAACGTTTTTTCATTATTATAAAAGAGGTTTAAGATCTAGTGCAAGAGAAAGTAGACTAACATTCAAATAAAACTATTAGAGTATTATTCAATTTCAGATTTATAACAATTAGGAAAAAAAATGTTCAATAAAATTGTAATCATATCACATGGAACTGCGTCACACTCTTCATGAAACGGAAAGCTAAAGAAGGTAGCAAATCCTTTTATTTTCGGTTTTTGTATGTTTGTTTTGAAAAATAAATAACATAATGTAGAACATATAATAAGCTTTAAATGAACAAAATAAGAAATATGCATGTTATATAATAAAAACAACTGTTCTAAGGTATGAAAATGGTGACTTGGAGCTTTGAAGAATGAATACTATTTTTTAAAACCAACACGTTATGGAAAGATGGCGGCTTCTCGAGTTTTTCCCCAGCATGGTAACTTTGAGTCCACTCTACCAATACCAAAGCACATGCAAGTGCCTTTGGTTATGGGTACTCTTCTTCTTCCTTGAATTGATATGGTGTGAACATTTTTCTTTTCTTAGAATATGAGTGAAAAGTGCCCGTAATCAAATGGATAGAATGTGCTTTTGAAGATGACTAAATCGTTTGTGTTTCTTCGAAATCTTCTAGTATTTGAGTTAATTGGTAACACTTTACTTATGGCTAAATATACTTTAAAATATGTGTTATATTTTACATAGTTAAACTATGTTTTTAACACCACACTGACAAAAAAAAGTTTAAGAGATAAATAATCAACAAGAATTATTATTTTTTGATGATGATGATAATGATAATAATAATAATAATAATTTGATACAATGGCTTCTTGTCTTTTTTGGTGGTTACAATGGCTTCTTTTAAAACAGGCATTTTTTTTTTGGTGTGCCACAAGTGCTTTCGGGATTCCTTTATATTATAGATAAAAGTCTGCTTAAGTAATATTATTAATTAAGTCACATATTTAGATAGATTTAATTTATATATATTATCAGTATAAAATTTTTTTTATAAATATCTAATCATATATTGTAATATTAATAAAAATATTTGACTCAATTACTTATTATCTTAAAAGTCCTATAGACATAAATATATAATTAAATGATAGTATAAAATTCTTTTACACTATTAATACAGACCAATTAAACTCTATTTAAATTGTGCAAATTAAATAACTAAAAATTGACAAATAGCTTGTGGCTATTTAAAGTTTCAATAAAAATTGTACACCAAAAAAAAACGTTTCAATAAAAATTATTTTCTTTCTTCATTTTCAATTTCTTCCTTATTTTATTCAAGCATTATACGTTGATACGTATTACTATTTTTCATATTTTTCTTAATGGATTGATTAAATAGAAAGACAATGAGAAACAGGTTAACACGCTAGTGGATACATATCAAATCAAACTATTAGTGGTATTTATAATCTTCAAGCATGCTCCACTTTGCTTTTGAATTAGTCCAATAGCAAATAAGTTTGGACCAGATAAAATTTTTTAGAGACCTGTTATTTGAATCTCAAAAAGGGGATGTCACACCGATATATTACATCATTTATCATTAAAATCTAATTTTATTTGCTTTTAATTTTTTTTAAATGTTTTTATGCCAAATCCATGAGTTGTCAGTGACTATGTCGCGACATCCGATGTACAACTACTATTTTTCAATTTTTTAATCAAATAGTATTTTTTTGAATGATCAGTTTATGTGATATAAATTTTACTTAACAAATCATTCAATAATAATAATAAAAAAAAACACTTGTGTTAGTATTTGTAGTCCAAGATTAAAAAGACTCAAATTTGACTATTATTTAGTGTCTGGTGATTTAGATAGACACGTGTGACTATTGTTAATTATTAATTATAAGTATTAAATTACCAACATTACTTGTATGTATGTTATGCTCAGCATTAGCGGCTTCAAAGTTTTTCACAATTCAACAATACTCCTCAGTCCTCAGTCTAGTTCTATATTCTCTTTCTATACTGTTACTTCTACAAATTTAATTATCGCATTGAACGTGTGCTCTCTCAACATTAGCCAGAAAAGAGATGTGCAAAGAATTTCCGACTTCCTTCGTAATTAAACAAAAAAAATCTCAGTTACTTGATTTTTTTTATTTTTTATTTTGAAGGGTACTACTGATTTCTCGACATAGATGTGGAATAATTAAATAATACTTCCCAAGTACCGGCGCTGACAAAATTAGACTTAGGTTATGCCTGAGATTCATGACCCAGATTGCTACATCCCAAAATTCCAAGCCATTAATGAAATTAAGGTACACATAACAACCCCCAAACTACTCATTTCTATGAACCTACAAAACTACTCATTTCTATATACTCTCTCTTCGCGAAATTGATCTATTTCATGTGAAAATTTTACATAACTTAATTATTTATAAATTTTTATTATTAATCAAAAAGATATGGCCAACTATAAAATTTATAAAAAAATCTAATCAATAATAAAATCTATATATGATCAAATCATGAAAATTCTTATACGAGAAAATCCATTACCTTCTCTTCACACTTTCATTCCAAAAACGACAACCAAATTGGGGCTTTTGTCCCTCAATACCCCAAAGAAATGCATTTCTTTGCTTGATTTGGGCTTGGATATTACAACGCTGGCAAGCCATAGCCCAGAGAGGTCTTCAAGAATTTCTTACAGTGAAAGGGAAGCCACTAACCATCTAGGCCCAAAAGCTCACCAACCAAATTATGCAATATGGTAGTCTCAATCTCCAAAGCTAACGCTGCTTGCTCCTCCTCAAGCCTGTTCCACCTCCCTCTTAAATCCATGTCCTTGATATAAGCATCCTTATTATCATGCTCACCGTCAAAAGCAAATGACCCACCTATCCAATATTCTGCTATTCTTATTATATCCAACCCAAAGTCATCATCAATCCTAGTTTGATTTCTCTTTGCATTTAGTTCATCCCTGAAAATATTCAACAAAAGTTTATCCAGATTGGCTTTGGAGCTCTGCACTGAACCAGCTGCTTTAAGACAATGCGGCAGCTCCCTCGCATTCTTCTCAACCCAATCTTCTTCATCTTTATCATCATTATCATTATCATTATCAACATTATCATATTCTCCACCAGAGCCAGTGTCGAATTTTTCAAGACTCTCAAAATTTTGAATGTGTTGCGTGAAAGTTTGATTTCTCCCTGTGCCACCGCCAAGGATAGTTGGCATCATTCTCATACGATTAGGATCATAGGACAATTAAGCTAGGTACAAAATAAAACAAAAAATTATTATAGTGCCAAAAGCAGGATAAGCCCAATTGATGGATGTCCGTGGCAATGATATAGTGTGACACTCACAGGAATATTATAAATTAAATTGATTGGTCTATTGACTGTGTTTTTGTTATATGAATTAGGAGATAAACTGAAAGGAAGGAAGAAACTTACCTTCAATTTTGGCAAGGCTTTGATCAAAGGGTGAGAACTCATCCTCTACAACCTGAAGCACTGAAGTTGGACTCCATTGCTCTTCTTCTTGGCAAATCAAAGCCTGCTCACAACAATTAGACAGATACCTATGTAATATTTTCTTTTTCCCCGAAAATACATACAAAGACAAAGGAGGTTGATTTTAAAAATTAGAAAGAGATCAGTGTAAACTTTTTTATAACTAATATAATCAATATAAGCACAGTATCATTTCTGTAATTTATTAAAAAATATATTTATTTTTCTGCTTTTAGATGATGATTTCTCAATAAATAAAACAAAAATATTTAAGAAAATAACAAGAAACATAACATAAACAAAGGGGAAAAAAATGTTACCATGCAGTACACACGCAAAGAATAATGCTTAGTGCATAGAAGCAAAACTCACATCGCCTCATATTAAATAATAATAATTATACAATTATAAAATAACATGCGTATAAACATGTATGAATGATTTTATTGAAACGCAAATATTATCCATATAATAAATTTCGCTAAAAATACTATAACACATTACAAATGTCAGTATCCTCAACTGCTAACACATCATATATTCTCAAAATGCAATCCATTACATGCATGTTGTTATTAATTGATTTTATATTCTAATTATCCTATAATTTATAATTAAAATCAAACATGATGGTACATTTGCTCACCTTGTCCCCCACTTTAGCCGTCCCTGTTACCGCACCCACATAACCCTCGCCTCCAAGGGGCGAAAAGCAAACCAGTGAAAATTCTAAATCTGAAACGACGTCGTTTCCCGCATCCTCAAAGCCACACTCCAATAAAGACAAATCACTCTCATGGTCACCCCAACAACTCCACCCACTACTCCCACAACTAGCGGCCGCCGCCGCCGCCGCCGCCACCGCCGGAGAAGGCGGCTCCTCCGCCACCACCAGCGGGTCCCGGCACAGCTTCCACCGCATGACGTCCTTCATTTTCACCGTGCTTTTGTTTTCATTTCCTCCATTAATTACCACTGGAGGTGGTTTTTTCACCGCGGTGAAAAAATGAACGGCTTTAACCGCGTTGAGGACTGTCTGGAGCGCTGTTTTAGGTAACCGGGTTTTGCTCCAAATTCCTGCATTTGAATCCCTGGAATTGGAACTGGAATTGAGGTCCGTTTCTATGAGGGTGCGCATGCTGGTTGTAGGTGGTGGGTCATTTGGTTTCATTGGAAGTGATTTGAACTCATTTTTGGAGCAAGAATTTGAAATGTTCTCGTTGAGGAAGTCCTTAAGCATTCTAGGCCTGTGCTGATCCATTGATTGAAGCATCTTATGCTTTGATGTACACTACTCAACTCATTTTGAAAAGGAAGTAACAAACACTAATTAAGAAATTAAAAAGTGATTGAGTTAAGATTGAAGAATATTGGGGAGTATATGTTGTGGAAGAACTGAAGAAGAAAAGTACAGGGAAGTAAGAGTGTAAAAGGCGAAAGGAAGAGGTGGCTTTTATAGTGGATAATTGCAGAATCTAGTTGCAGTGGAAAGTGGCTGGGAAGGTAGAAACTAGTTGCATAAGGTGGTGCAATATTCAAATAGTACGGAATTGATCTTGTAATGGGTTTATATAAATAACGTATGATAAATCTAGTTTAGATGTGTATGAGTATTAAAGAGTGGGTTTATTGGAATTGAACAATGAGATGTGGAGGGGAAAGTAGGGATGACAATGGATATATCGGAAGTAGTCCTCCACTCTTTGCCCACATCTCCAAAGTTTCTCCGATTCCCATCCTTATTCCTCATGGTAGAAAAAATATTGTCTCATCTCTATCCTACACAGATATCCATCCCTTACGGGAATTTGTGAAAATCCCAAATTAAAATATATTTAAAAAATCAAAGAAAATCTTTCTAAGCAATCTAATTAACTAGAAAATTAAAAATAATTAAACAAAATTGATTTAAGTATTAAACTCCTAGTCTTATATTATTATTACTAAATTTTCAAATTTTAAATGAAGTTATAACCATCACAAAAACACCCAAAATAAACAATAATAAAATATGAAAGAGTTCAACAACATTAAATGTTATTAATAAAATACCATATGTCTTCATAATATTTATGTTTGAATTTGAGTTCCACTTCTACTTGATTACAAAAATGAATATATAAACTAATTCTTGGGAGAGATATCTCCATAGGGTAGGGGACATAATCCCTGTCCTCGTCTCCATAATCATTGCAGGGACCTTTGCCTACAACTCCATTTTCGTAAGGGAAAAATCCTCACATTGGGATCCTCATTTGCAGGGATCCTGCGAATATCTCCACATACAAATTTCCATTGTCATCCCTAGCGAAAAGGGGACAAAAGGCATGTATTTGAAGTTTGGATAGTTATGTCATTCTTTAGTTTTTGGGTTATGAAATATGGTTTTAAATTATGGTCCAATATTGTAGTGGCAGCTGTTATAACCACACCATGATAGTAATTGCAGCCACATAAAAAAAAAAATATTCTTTCTGCCATTTTCTGCCGTTACAATAATTTTAACACAATCTCAATCCGAGTACAACCACAATGTAAAACTATTCTAATTATAAATACCATTAGGGTTTGAGATGTGAGTCTAATGAGGGCGTGTTGTTGCTGGTTGGACTTACAAGTTCGTATCATCTTATGTTATTTTCTATAGTATACTAGACGTATAGTGTTGACTAATAATCAAATCAAGATACCTTAACTGTCGTCTTAAGAACGCCTCTCTTTGCCACATGCAGATGCAGCAATTGGGACGTACCAGCCAGCCATAATATAATAATAATAATAATAATAGACAATAAAACTAGCTAGTTGAGAGGGATATTTGACTTGCACATTTCAAAATTTAAAATGACAACTGCATGATGTACTTGTTACATAACGAATTTTACTTCGGTTTTGTAATCTGCTCCCTTATCTCTGATTTTTAGCGTGAGTGCATCTATGTATATGTACAACTTGAGATTGAGGTTAGCGTTTTGATTTGTGTGAAGGGAGTGCAAGCATGCATTTGCATATAAGCTAGCGTTGCTTTCCTCTTTTCCACTAAATTATATCTTTGACTAACTATATAAGAGCAATGGATTAAGCAGGAGCGTGACATGATCCGAAGATCAAGATCTCTCATTGATACATTTTGAAATTGGCCAGTGGCTATTAGCCAGATCAGCAGTGCTATATATCACATGTGGCAAATCCTGATTTGCTTCCAACACAACATGTTCAATGATACTTAGGATGGGGGATCCAATGTTGTTTCATTACAAAATTGAATACACTCCGTGATCTCTTCGTGTTGGCTCCGCTCCCAGGTTCTAAATTCAACTCCGAACTCCAAAGCCCACGCTCCCAAAACAAATTTTTTTATAAGAAATACTTGCAATAAGTACTCGTGACTCATGACTATAATAAAACAATATTCTATATATACGCTTATGAGTACATGATCTCACGTTTGTATAGTTTTCATCATTAAATGGTCTTATATCAATTTTTGCATAATCATGCTTGATTCTTCCACCTTAAACATGCGAGGCAATGTAAGTTTAGAGTATATGTTTAAAATTGGGCAATCTGGGTAACAATCACTTGAGTTGACTGGCACATCAAATAAATAATGAATAATTATATATTAATCTAATTATAAAATTAAGCTGAAAAGATCATCTAGATTTGTCTAATATCCATTTTCTATAACGCAAAACGTTATTTTTTGTGTAGGAGATTTTGCCAATTAACAGAAGGGAACACTGAAAGGCGTGTATTTGAAAGACGTGACTATTGAAGATAGGTAAAGCGTTGTCTTTTAGGCTGAAAAGAATTGTATTTGAGAAGTGTAAAGGACAGGCTTTAAAGGTGTAGCCATATGCCACATTTAATAAGCGTGGTTATTAAATAAAAATAAAGTATTATTTGTGAGACATGGAAAGACACAACTTATAAGTGTTGCTTTAGAAGTGACACCTCATAAGCATAGCTGTAAGTCCAAAGGAGAAGCATGGCCGTTGACAACGGGTAGGCCACACTTTATTTTTGTCAAAGGCTGGTTGTTTTCCAAATCATGGTCCTTACTCTGAGAAAGTGTTGCCTAATGTCAAAAAAGTGCGGTGTTTAATCAAGGCTACACTATTTGAGATTTTAGGAAAATCTATGTAAACATTGCCAGATGAGGTATTTGTTGTGTTATAAGCTTCATTCATGTGCTTACTATCATGGAGCCAAACTATATATGATTTCTTCATTTATTCGTGATCCAATACATATGACTAAACATACCATTATTAGAGAATTACATTTCTTTTTTGTGCTTGAGAATTAAATATTTTGCATAGATTTTAATTTGGAAAAATATTCAAGATCGTTCTCTTATTGACAAAAAGCTAGAGTAAAATTGAAATGCCATATATGATCGACCTTATATTTGTATGCCTCTTTTTATTTTATTTTCTTGCTTCATCCAACTTAGTTAATCTGAGGGATCAATTTATAATTCTTTTAGAGACGGAGATGAATATGAGTTCATTTAGCTACTCAATTATTCATGTTTGCAAAACATTATTCTTTCCTTTTACGAATTTGAACGGTAAATTTAGGAGAAAAAGAGATGAGATGGGGCACTCATAAATTTGGACAATAGTTATTAGTTATACTTAAAAATTATATAATTCTCTTAATAGTTCAATTTTGATCTTAAATGCTTGTATTATTATGATATTGTGCCTTATTATGTTTTTGCTAGACTCGTTACTCTGAGAATACATAATAAAAATATTATACCATTCATTTCATAAATAAAATATAAGTAAAAGCTACTTATTATTATTATTATTATTATTTTGGTCCATCATTACATTTATTATTAATTATTATGCCCCACACCATGCAGAATGGACAATGTTAATGAGCCCAATAATCACACAAATGGGCTTTTATCAGAATTTCAATAATCAACCACGACCCCCCAAAAAAAAAATCCTCAACTATAACGGCACAAATGTCCAACGGCTATATTTCATGCTCAAAAAAAAAAAAAATTGCATGTAGCATAGCGCACACACTGACGCATTTCTTTCTTCTTCTTCCAAAGGCGAAACCTAGCACACACTAACTCGGTCACTGACTAGTCAGAAAGAGAAAAATTGGATTTTGATGATGTTTTCGCACACTCATTTGCGCAATTAAGCAGAAAAAACAAATGGGTGTTGGTGGTAATTTCTGGGACCTGCTGAAGCCGTATGCACGAAACGAAGGCTTTGATTTCTTGAGAAACAAGCGAGTCGCTGTGGACCTCTCTTACTGGATTGTTCAGCACGAGAATGCTATCAAGGCCCATCATGTCAGAAAACCCCACCTCAGACTCACCTTTTTCCGCACCATCAATCTCTTCTCCAAGGTGTACACCCCCTACCCTTTTTTCCTTACCGTTTTGATTGCTGGTGCAGAATGTGATGGAAAGTTAGAGAATTTGATTTTTTTTTTGGTTTTTTGAAAACCCCACCTCAGACTCACCTTTTTCCGCACCATCAATCTCTTCTCCAAGGTGCACACCCCGTACCCTTTTTTCCTTACCGTTTTGATTGCTGGTGCAGAATGTGATGGAAAGTTAGAGAATTTGGTTTTTTTTTTTTCGTTTTTTATTTGGGGGGGCGGGGGGGGGGGGAGGAATTGGATTTTTTGAGGACCCTTTGGGTTGAATTAGAAAAAAATGAGATTAATTGGTTAGTTTAGTCAAGTGACTGTGATGAAACGTGTTATTATCCTTTTGCTTGCTAATGCAGGATGTGATGAAAAGTTAAACAATTTTGGCTTCCTTTTTTTTGTTGTTGGGGGCGAGAGGGAATTGGTTTTTTGAGGACCCTTTTTATTGAATAAGAAAAAATGAGGTTAATTGGTTAGTTTAGTCAAATGGCTGTGATAGAATGTGTAATTTACCCTTTTGGTTTTGCTTTAGTGTGTTTCTTTTGAGTAATACCAATTTTGGCTTTACAGTTTAAATTTGAAGTACTTATTGGTAGTACTTGAGTAGTGTGTTGGGGGTAATTTGAATTATTGTTCCGTGTTTTTTTTTGGTATGCCAAGTTAGCATGGAATAGTATAACAACTATACAGCGCATGGATGTGATAATGATATACTGGTCTTTGCAGTTTGGAGCATTTCCAGTGTTTGTTGTTGATGGGACTCCGTCACCGTTGAAATCAGAAGCCAGGATTGCGAGATTTTTCCGGTCTTCTGGCATTGAATTGACTAGCTTGCCAGTGCCTGAAGAAGGTGTTTCAGCTGAGAGGAACCGTGCATTTTCAAGATATGTTCAAGAATGTGTGGTGCGATAATTCTTTTACCTTTGATGGTTACCATCAATTTTAAACTATCCTGCAGATTCTATTTTGGCATTTAGCTGCTATACATCTGCATTCATCCAAATTTTCTTCCCATAAGTTCCTGCTTCCTTCTATTTCTTATATCAAAGACACTTTTTAATTATTTACTTGACAGATATGGAGGTAATTTTTCTTCTTCTATTTCCAATTTTTTTTCTTTCAGAAGGCCTTTCCATTTAGTTACATGTTGTTTGTTGATAGGAACTTGTCGAGCTACTTGGAATGCCTGTATTAAGGGCTAAAGGAGAGGCTGAAGCACTCTGTGCCCAATTAAATAGTGAAGGTCATGTAGATGCTTGCATCACAGTTGACAGTGATGCATTCCTTTTTGGCGCCAAATGCATTATAAAATGTTTCTGCCCCAATTCCAAAGTAAGTGGGTATCTTGATTGTATTTTTTTAATATTTCATTTCACCCCTTGGCAATTTCTAACATAACCTGTGTTTTATCTGTTTGATCATGCTTCTTGCATCAATCATTGCTTAGTCCACCCAAATATCCCTTCTTTATCAAAGCTTTAAATTTTTCAACTGATATTTTTTTGAAAATATAGTGTGCGAGAATTGTTTTAATATACAACCCTGATGTACTTTGACTGATAAGAAAAGAATCGGTCAGTTTTTATCATTTGAGGGGATATTTGTGAGCTAGAAAGAACAAAATGCTCCTTTGCATGTAATGGCTTTTATATTTTGTATATAACCTGTATCCAACTCTCCCCCATCGCCCCTCTTGTTATAAAAAGTTGCTATTATTTAGTTTCATTTCCTTTTTTTTTAGCAAGTTTGAGAAATTCATTGCATGCAGGAACCATTTGAGTGCTACAATATGTCAGATATTGAAGCTGGCCTTGGGTTGAAGAGGAAACACTTAATAGCTATCTCTCTTTTGGTTGGAAATGATCATGATATGAATGGTGTTCGAGGGATTGGGCTTGATACTGCTCTTCATTTTGTTCAAACTTTTAGTGAAGATGATATATTAAATAGGTATAAATCCTTCGGAGTGAAATATATATATCGTCTGAAATTTGTAAATAAGATTATAGAATATGTACCGTTGAGATGGGAGAAATTACAAAAACCTCTCCTGTATTAAATTTCAAGAAATTCCTTCTTATGAGACCTATGCCACGTAGGCTGTTTGTTACAGCCCTTGCTAGTCATGCTTTGATGATGCCCTGCTGCCATGTAACTTCTTAATAGGGTGGTATCTATCAAAGGTGTTAGTAACTTACCTCATTTTGATTGTGATATTTTAAAACCTTAGGGGGGTATATATACTTCATTAAATCCATGATTATATTATAGCTTTTGTGCTTAGGTATGAAATGTTGGTCATAAAGTGAGACTTCGATGACTTGGATAAAATTTTCTGCCTAGGCAGTCTGGCATGACAATGATCTTTAATGCAGATTACATGAGATAGGCAAAGGGAATGCTTCACAAGTTCTCATCAGTATTAAATCTCAGGACAATATGGATGAGAACTCCCCATATACAAAACAACCTCACTGCTCATTCTGTGGGCATCCTGGCAGCAAAAGGGATCATATGAAGTTTTCCTGTGAATATTGCAGCACAAATGACAATGAAGGTTGCTTGAAAAAACCAGAGGGTTTTAAATGTGATTGCTTCTCCTGTGGTATGGTATGGTCTCTCAGCTACTATAGTCACTGTCTAATTTGTTAAAGTATTTTGGAATTCCATGTCACTGGTTTGTTTTATATGTTTTATTATACATTTAGATAAACTGATAACATGTTGACATATTGTACCTCAATAAATAAGTTCTCTCCAAATTCATTGCTTAATATAAATTTCAATTGCTCTTATTGATATTTGGGTTGCAGGATAGGAAACATAAGGGGCAGAAAAGGCTGGAAAGTTGGCTTACAAAAGTTTGCGACAAGATTGCAAAGGAGCCAAATTTTCCCAAGGATGAAATCATTGATATGTATTTATGCAATGACAATGGTTATTTTTCTGGTATGTTGAACTGTGAGATGAATGTTATCAATGACAATTTTTGTATATGATTGCTGCGTTCGGTTGTTTGTGTGGGTTGTTGTATTTGTCACTCATTCTATAGTTATATACCTTCGTTTGCAGCAAATGATGGCCCTTGCATCTCATGGGAAAGGCCCAATATTGAGATGTTGATCGATTTCTTAAACTTCCATCAGAACTGGGATCCATCCTACATTCGGCGGCTGATCTTTCCCATGATGTCCACCATCTTTTTGAGAGATATGGCTACAACTACAGCAGAAAATTTGTTATTTGGACAGTATGAGTTTGATTCTTTAGAACGTGTGAAGAAAAGATACGGATATCAGTTTTATGTGGTCAAGTGGAAACGTGCAATGGGCAACATTGCCCATACAATTCCGTCAAATGAATCTGACGCGCCGCAAGATGTTAGAGAGCTTGATGAAACGGTGGATCTACTGGATGACTGTGATGTTCCAGGGACTCATGTGGATGATGGAGGTAGTTTTCTATTGACAGATGAAAATATGGACCTTGTAGGGGCTGCTTTTCCAGAAGAAGTTACAAGGTTTAGGCAGGAACAGGTATTTATTGTTTCCCATCTAGCCTATGATTTATCTTTATTTATGTTTTATCATATTAATATTCATACATTCTAATCCGGATGTGTATTGGTTATAACAATAGTTTATAATTGAGCCATAGAGTTATAAATTTGAGTTGTTCAACCTAACAAAATTGGGCTAATTATCGAGTATTCCAGGATTGCTCAGTAATTTGTAGTTTGATCATTTTAGCAGTTGATGTAAGAAATTCAAATATGTATATGTACTTAGTTAAAAACTTCAGTGGTTAATTGTTTCTTTGTTGGGAATATTTTATTTTTAGCATGCCTTTTTTATAATTTTCCCTTGATTATATTTAGATGAATAATCATCAAATGTTAAAAGGTTAAGTGAAATGAATAGGGAACTTATTATGGATTAGGACGAAATGTGAACAAAATGATCTATTAAGGGCATTTGCATGATTTATTCTGCTCTGCTGCACTGAGGTCTAAATCTGGGTTGTCTTTCAAGAGAGTAATTAGTGAAATGATATTAGGGGAAATTATGTAAAGATGTGACAGTAGATGATCAACATTTTTTTTTCATGTGAGATGAAGAATTTTTGTCTATGGTTTTGCTGCTGTTGATTGCAACAAACTAAGAGGACATCAAACTTACTTCTACTGTCCCTGTTATGTTACTTAAACTTTGTGTTGTTGCAAGTATGTGTCTAATGAGTAAATATTGGTGCTTGAATTTTGTAGGAACTGAAGGATTTGAAAAGAAGAAAGAGTTCCTCCTCAAGATCACAAGAAAATGAAAAATCAGCATCACCAAGCTCAAAAGGCATGCAGCTAAACATCACAGAGTTCTACCAATCAACCAAAGTTAAAAATCAATCAAAACAAGAAGAGTCAACCAGGAACCTTGATAGCCAAGGCAGTGGAGCCTCAAAAAAGAAAAGGAAAGAGTCAAGTTCTAACCTCTCAAAATCTGCCAGGCGCCGCCTTTTATTTGACTAGTGTACATGCTTGAGCTTTGGTTCTTCTTGGCACTATTTGCAGAATGTTGAAGCAGTGGCAATGTATATATATACCTGCGGATCTTATAATTTTGTCATAGCTGAGTGCTGAGTACATGCTACTGAGTATATATGTAGTTTGCATTATCTTATTGGTTTCTCTGTCTCTTTATCTTAGCCATGTCTAAATCCAGTTTTCCTCCTTCCAAATTTCTAGATTTTTCAACTTATTCAAATAATGAATATTTACGATAATACCAAGTTTTAATGTATCAAAGAATACTAAATTTTGATGTGAAAAACTCTTTAATACTAAGGGAAAAAAGTCATGAGACAAACTTCAAAATGAATTTTGTTGTTATGAAGATAATCACAATATTTTTTGCATATCAGATGCAACAATAATAGTGTTTTTCTTGTGAAACCTCTCTTATTCTAATACAGCTATTTTAGTACCCAACGGTACTATAGCATTCACAAATTCTTCTGTATATTTACTGATTATAGATTTATTCATAATTTCTAGTCTGACTTTTCAGATGCTTATTTTTAACTTGTTAGTACTCGTTCTTTTGGTTTTTTAAGAACGAACAAAGTGCATCTTCATCTTTAACTTCTACCATTGAACCACGTATACGTCTGCCTTTTTCTAATGTTACACGGTTAGTAAAAACAAAGAATATAATTAAAATTCAACTAATAAAATTTAGTCATATTCATTGTCATAAGGACGGTTTAAGAATTCATATGTGAATGAATGAAAGCTCATTTGTTTTAATCTCAAATCCATATTAGATAAAAGTCAATCATGAGTTCCATTTTGATAATTGAATCACCTTTGCGTTCACCTTTTTCTAAGTCATGGTTACATAAAGAGCATAATTAGAACTCAACTAATGAAATTTAGCCATGTTCATTCTCATGAGTAGGGATTAATAATCCATATACGAATGAATACTAGTTCATTCCTTTTCATCTCAAATTCAGTGTTAAATGAAAGGAATAAGCCAACTAAGCTTTCAATTTAAAGATAATTAAGTTTTGGCCAGAAAAATGTAGCCATATTTATAAATAGAGTGCAATTCATGGTTAATTTATAATGTTGTGGGATCTAACTCTGTCTTTATTCTTTCTTTTTTTTTTAAATAGCCTTTTTTATCTCTTATCTAGATGTTCAAATAATATTACCTATAAATAATAGAGTTTAATTGGTATGCACTGACAGTGTAAAATAATTTTACACTGTCAACCAATAGAAATAGGGAAAAGTGAGAATTCATGGTGGGTTCCTCATTATAATGGGTGGTTATTTTGATATGTTGGCACTTTCCACCATTTCTATTGGTTGACAGTGTAAAACTATTTTACACTGTCAGTGTATTTAAATTAAATTCTAAATAATAATCAATTTATTTTCATCACAAACCTGTAATATCCTTTTGATAAACAAATATTAAAACTCATTTTTTTCTTTTTTCATTTTTTTTTCTATTATGATAGGAGAAATTTGTTCTACACATATTCAAAATTATTATGATAAATATAGATGTTATAATTTGTAGAGCATAAAAGGTGTAACTATTTTCTTTGTCCTTTAGTTCTTTTTTCACAAACCCAAAAAAGAAGAAAAGAAAAAGAACTACTTTATTTGATTCCAAAGGTAATTTAGTAAAACAAGGTATAAAATCTAAAAGCACAAAACTTATTATTATTATTATTATTGGCTTTTAGAAAACAGTGAGTAACGAACAACGGAAAAAACATGTGTCCTTCATCGCTTTCCTATCTTCAAACACTCCCGCCAATTCCTCATCCAACAGCCCTCAACCGCCGCTGGAAACCTCCGCCATCGGCGCACGTTAGCACCGCCGACGTACGGCGGCGAACGCTGCACGTAGCTTGCGCCCAAAGAGGCAGCAAAGCTACGAGGCCAGCCACAGACGACTACCATGCCACTCTCAGAGCTCTCAACTCCAAAGGAAGGTTCCCCAGAAAATCTCTTGGCCAGGTTGACCTCATTTTTTCGATTCCGTTTGTTTCCCTAGAAAATTTGGGGTGACCCATTTTGTCGTTGTATTCCAAAATCCAGTTTTTTTTTTCTTGTTTGGAGGTAATTTTTATGGAAATTTTTTGGGGTGCTTCGTTGGGGCATTTTATCGAACCTTTGGTTGGTGTGTTGGTTTGAACTAGATTTTTTGTTGTTGCGCTCCAAAATCTGATTCCTTCAGCTTGTTGTGTTGTGTGGAGGTGATTTTTTAAGAAACTGTGTGGGTATTTCAGTTAGGCATTTAATCGGACTGATGGTGGGTGTGTAGGTGAGGTACTTGTTGTGATCAGAATTTTGCATTTCAGCACTCAAAATCCAATTTTTCTTTTAGATTCCTTGTTTGAGAGGTGATTTTCGTGGAAAATTTTTGGGCACTTCATTTGGGGGTGCTTGGTGTGACATGAATTTGCTTCTAAAATTTTGTTCATTTGGGTGTTGACGTTGTTTGCAGCATTATATGTTGAACTCTGACATCAATGAGCAGCTTGCGGGTACGGCTGGTGTTGAACAAGGTGATGTGGTGCTGGAAATTGGGCCTGGAACCGGTTCCTTGACTAATGTTCTTATAAACTCTGGCGCATTTGTTCTTGCAGTTGAGAAGGTTAGCTGGTTTCATTAGTTGAACTAATCTTGATACAGAGATGCACATCCTCATGTCTTCCCTGACTTGTTAAATTCTTTGAAGTTGGTCTACACGGTCACAGTTCCTTGTACAGCTGTTCATGTTTACATATGTGAATGAATGCAAATATGAGTTTATTTGTATCTTTTGTACCTCTGTTGTTGTTAACTAGTTGTATATCTCTCACTGCATTTAAATATAACTGGCTGCATTGTAGGTTGTATAAGTTTTCCAACTTTGTGATACGTTGAAGTGGTGATTTTTTATTGCTCTCTTCTACTTCAGCTCAAATTTATGCTTTTGTGTCTTTCATGGGATTCAGGATAAACACATGGCTGCCCTTGTGAGTGAAAGATTTTCAAGCACAGGAAAGTTGAAGGTACAACTCATGGTGGATTTGAACTTTATGTTGCATACACATACTCTTCTTGTTGATGAGATGCATATTAGGTTTCTGAGCACTGAGATATAGTTCAGTTACTATATTATGGACAAAAGTTGAGCGTGCACTATCCAATTAGCACAACGAAAGTATTTATGTTGTTTTTGAATAGAAAGAATCAGGCCAAGAAAAAAAGCTAGCGGGGTAGCGTTCAGAAGAACTTGATGATTTTCCTTTTCATTTATAAGTCAATCCTATTTCTAGTTCCCTACTGAAATTTTTAGCATAGTTTATATATATTGATACGAAGTGCACAAGAGTTTTTTCGATTTGTTAGTTTCTTTTCTCTGGTTGGTTATATAGTTTTGCCAGCTGATGTTGTTTAACAGATGTTTAACATTGAAATCTTGTTACATATAGTGCTAACCAAGATCATATCTTTTCTTGACATTCATTACATACTTGGGATACTTGGGACAACTAACACTACCTGTCTGGCCTTAGTTGTTGGAGTCAGGGTCTTGAACTACATTGACTGTGCATAAACCACCTTTACCGTGTATATACAAGTGTCATCTTGGCTTCCCTTTGGTGATTGCCTAATAGTTATTCCTCAGTTTCTTCTTATTGTATTTAAAAGTTATCTGATGCAACACCTTGTAATTTCCCCATAGTTCTTAATATTTGACTTCATTTGTTACTTCAGTTTGTTCATTAGTGCCTGATAACATTTCATCTTCCAATGGCTGTGTCACATGTCTGATTTTCATGCTAAAATTACGATAATGCAGGTCTGGTTTTGCTTTATAAATCATGACTAATGTTGACCTTTTGGTAAAATACCTGTAGGTTTTAACTGAGGATATTGTCAAATGTCATGTGCGCTCTCATATGTCATCATTGGAAATGGATCCTGAACCTAGAAAAGCAAAAGTGAGGACTCAACTTCCTAAACTGGCAAACAACATTATCTTGTCATTTTTTCAATTTGTAGATGTAAAGTCATACTTTCTGCATCTGATTTGTTATATTTTTAAAAAAAGATAAAAACAAAGAATTGGTAATGCTTTATGATCTTAAGCCTACATAGTTCAAATTATGTTTGAGGCTTAACCTTTACAAATTATGATATTAAGCCCATAGTTGAAAAAAAGAAAGAATTGGTAATGCTTTTACCATAAAGTCTTAGTGATCTGCTCTGCCAATATACACTGCAAGATTATGCCAGAAAATAAATAACTTCTTGTAAATCCTGAATTGATCTATTGCGGGTATTTTGTTTTCAGGTGGTTGCCAACATTCCCTTTAATATCAGTACAGATGTGATCAAACTACTACTTCCAATGGGTGACATTTTCTCAGAAGTGGTTCTATTACTCCAGGTTCGAATTGACAGCTGTCTAGTGTATATCATTTCTTGTCTCTGATCACCTTACTTCTGATGTTTCATCACTATCACTCAGCTCCCTACCCACCATTTACTTGATCCAAAGTTCAAGTGCCTCCCATGTTAATTGTCTTAGCATCTTGATCAGTATTAGTAGCTTGAAGCACAGATAACTACTAGAATGGAGAAAGAAATCATGAAAGCTGAAGATAGGGCCAAATTATTTATGAAATGATAGACACGTTGACCAGAACTGGAGTTTGGAGGAGAGATTGCGGAGAAGCCATGCTTTCCAAATGACCTTTGTGAAATTTAACTTAAGTACCTTATGTTTTAAATACATCCCAAAGGTCACATTATTATTATTATTATTATTATTATTATTATTTTGAGGTAATATTTCTTGTCTTTAAGAGTGTGAACCCTGGTATAACGATAAAGTTATTGCCTTATGACCTAATGATTATGGCTTTCTAGCCGGGGAAAAGCCTCTCTACTTACATGTTAAGGCTGTGTATATAATCTCACCCTCCCCAAAGCTCACAAGAATGAGAGACTTGTGTACTGGACCTCCCTTTTTGATGTTTACTTAATTTGATTGATTTTTCCTTTAAATTTTAAAACACTTTGAAAAATGCAAGGCTTCAACCTAATGGAATGAGATTGGAAATTCCAATGACAAGGAAACTTAACATAATAACCATTATTAACTAAACAGTCCAATTCATTGCAGGAGGAGACTGCCTTGCGCTTGGTAGAATCATCACTAAGGACCTCTGAGTATCGTCCCATCAATATATTTGTTAATTTCTACTCAGGTACATAAGCAGTACATGATAGTTGAATGTGTTATGTTTGTCGCAAGCTTTTTTTTTTTTATAATGTTAAATCAAATAAAACCTGTAACACTGATCCAGTTACCAGGAAAAAAAAAAAAAACAAAAAAAGAAGAGGTTTTTATGATTGAACTGTCAGATTTGTTCTTAACCTGTGAATGCATCATAATATCCTTTTCAGGTCATTGTGATACAAGGAGCAATAAATCAAGGAAATTTTTGAGAAAATTTGGGTTTTACTGCTGTACTTGTGTATTCATAATAAAATTACTTATACATTGAAATGGGGATTGAGATTTTGCTATACATTACCCAGAAATTGGTTATATCTGTGGTGAAGTTCTGACTTGCCTTTGCAGATCCTGAGTACAAATTTAAGGTCCCAAGGACAAGTTTTTTCCCTCAGCCTAATGTAAGTAATCTTATATTTAAATGTCCCTGTATGAGTATGATGTTGATTGTGGCATTTTTTCTGAGTGCATTACATCACAATACTACATAAAAGAATTTGTGGGGTAGGATGAGAAATCAAGCTGTTTCGCTTTCATGTTTGTGTAGGTTGATGCAGCCGTTGTCTCATTCAAGCTGAAGCTGCCAACAGAATACCCCCAAGTTTCTTCCCGGAAGAGCTTCTTCTCAATGGTAGCCCCTTTATCCAGCATATACTGTCATGCATTGTTTCCAAGAAATTTCATCTTCAATTTCATTAGGAGTCTTGCTACACAGAAATGACCCCATGATGCATTTAATACAAAACATATCCATTTGCTGTTGTTTTGTTCTGGCTACAGTAAACCAAGATAATGTGATATCGTTCACCATTATTTCAATGACACGTTAGTTCTATATAATTATAGGTCAATTCAGCTTTCAATGAGAAGCGTAAGATGTTGCGCAAGTCACTTCAGCACATATGCACATCCCTTGAGATTGAAGAAGCCTTAAAAAGCATAGGGCTTCTGGCTACTGTAAGTGACCAGTATATGCTACTTTTTTTCACCCTTATTTTCATCCCTCACCAAACCTCTTCTCTTCTGATATTGTCTTTCTCAAGGATCATGCTAACCTATTTGTACTTCTAATGTTCACAGTCAAGACCTGAAGAACTAACATTGGATGATTTTGTAAAGTTGCATAACTTGATTGTCAAAGAGTAGCAATCTGGATTGCTATTGGAATTTTGAAGAGCAATCTCTAGCAGAAGAAGGCCCTAGAGATTCACCTGTTCACAAGGCTCTTTGTTGCAGCAGATATATATGATCCAAAAAAGAAAAGAACCAAAGTTTTATGGAGAGCTATGGCATCTCAGTTTGGGGATATAATACATTATCATATCAGCAATTCTTCAGTTCTTCTTCTTCTACTGATGTGTCAAGGATATGGGCATGTTCAAGCAAGATTGCAAATTCAAACCGCAATGTCCAATTAGTAAATTTAATTAGACTGGAGCCCCTTTTGTAATAATGTATGATTTTGTAACTTGCACTGCTATCAAAGGCAATGTAGCTAGACTGAATCACACCAAACTGTAAATAAAAGAGCAATCTATTCCTGAAGCAGGACCTGGTGCTTCCCATATCATAAAGGGAAAATGACCATACTTGTGAAAATCTTTTTCATTTTAGTTCTTATATTGATTCACTAAGTATCAAAGTATTATAACCAATGATCAACTTACAAATAACCAATAAAATTATGTATTGTGGTTAATTATGTCTTCTCCTTTCACTTAAGGCTGAAGATAAAAGAAGGCTGAAGACGTCGCATATTTGCCAAGTTAATTTATAATTTATGCAGCCTGAGCTCTACATTTTCCCAAATTTTCTATTTCCAATAACCACCATCAACAAAATTAGTTCCCCCAATCACATTTCCCCCAAAAAAAAATAAAAATTAAAACTATGCTGCAAAGAAGAAAAACCAAAACTAGCACAAAAGAAATAGGCCAAATTAACGCCATATCTGACATCTTCCAAATGTGAACTATACCCCAGATGAATCCTTAATATCTATGTCTGCTCCTATCTGATGATGATGATGATGATGATGATGATGATGAAGAATAAATAGGAACTCTGTTCTCTTCAACTTCCCCTGTTTCCTTCAGCCATGAAACTGGTAGACAAGGTCCAAAGCCCTCAACCTCATTGCATGTGGATCATAGTCCTTCACCCTCCCAACAAACCCTTCATCCAACAGCCGCTTCTCCTCCACCACCGCCGCCGCCGACGGCGAAAGCGGCCGCTTAGCCCTCTTGTTCTTGATGAAACAATCCCTCATCCTCTCCTCAACCTTCTCAATTGTGCACTTTGATGTCTCCTCTGCCTCAACCACCCCATCATCATCATCACCCATCTGCATCGGTTCTCCGCCGTCTGCGGCGACGCCGTTGGCGGAGGAGACGGAGTTTTCCGCCGTGGGAGGCGGCGGAGCAGGAAGGGGGAATTGGAGGGTGGAGAGGAAGGTGGAGAGGTGGTGGTGGGCATGGTGGAGGGAAGTGTGGATTTGGAGGATGTGGGAGGGGTTGGTTGTGGAGGGAAGCTGTTTGGCCATGAAGGTGGCTTGTTCTAGAGAGTGAATGAGCTCTGATAATGGTGGTGGTGGTGGATGTTCTGCCATGGAGGAATCATCCATGGCACACGAAAAAGGAAACTTTTTGTTGCTGTTGTTGGGTGTGTGTGTGTGTTTTTTTCAGTTCAGATGGAAATGGAACAGAACGGTGTGTGTTTTTGAGCAGTGTGTGTGTTTTTTTGGTGTGAGGTTAAATACTGTGTGTGTAGTGTGTACTAGGTTGCGTTAGGAAGTGGTGTGGTGTTAGCAGCCGAAGTTGATGATGTGTTTTCGGGGGCGTTTCTGACACTGTTGTCTGGAGACTGGCTAGTCGTCATATTCAGGCTGCTTCAGTTTTGAGATCTATGAGTTGTGTGGGTGCCCTGTAAAAATTAAAAATTGTAGAGAAAGGATAAAATGCAATCTTTACCTTCTAGTTTAACTGAATTCATATTAATTATACGGTGAATTGCACTTAACTTCCTTTAAGTTAAGTGATACTATATACAATATTATTCTATTTGTAATACTTATACTAATGCCTGTTATAATAATATTTAGTATTATATTTATAAGAATGTACGGTATCATATTTTATATATCGGATGTATATTTGCATAAATCAATGAAGGTTATATGTAGTATCATTTGAAATCAAAAGAAGTCATTATAATTTATTTTTATTTTTATATAATTTAAAAAGAGATTAATTTTAAAATATTTTTATTATAAAATATTTTAAAATTTAATTTATATATATTATTAATATAAAAAAATTTTATATTAATATCTAATCATATATTATCACATAAATAAAAATAATTGATTTTCATGCCTACTATTTAAAAAAATTAACCACTTTTATCTATATAATAATATATAATTAGATATTGTATACTGATAATACATATAAATTAAATTTAATATTTTATAACATCAATCAATTATCTTTTTTTATACTTTTTTTGAATAATTTAAAAAAACTCTTTTCATAAAGTAACTTTACATAATTGTAAAAAATTTTATATTAATAATATATTAAAATTAAATTTAATTAAAAAATCCTTTTCTGTTCGATGATGTGGTATCTAACGAGCCATCATAGGAACTAGTTTTAAATTTTTTATTAAAAAAAAGACTAATTTTGATTTTATATAAGAGAAAGTCAAACTAAAGATATGGCATTTTAATTTAATTTAGTGAAACAAAGAAATTATAATTTAAAGTAAATTTAGGTGTGACTTGCGTGCATTTTGTTAGTATAAAATGAACAAATAAAATTCTGAACAGTTATATAGAATCTTAAAGACTTAAAGTAAATTATAAAATTTTAAAATATATATATATATATATATATATATATATATATTTTAATGTAATATGAAAAGGAAATAAATTTGTCAAAGTGAAAGCTACAAAAACTGAAATTTACCCTCAAGGAAAGACACCACTTGTTCAAATTGCTTTTTCCAGAAAACGAAAGAAAAGTTAAAAAAAATCGTGTAGTGTCATACTATAGTTACAGAACAAGACTGTCATATCTACACAAATGTTGCACCTTTCTAATGTTAAAACTGGGGTAAAGTGTGTGGCAAATAGCATTCCCTGTTCCTCTTTTCCTTTTCAGGAACAGGAAGGCCTCAATCTAGAAAGTTCTACTTTTGTCTCTGTTTTTTTTTTTTTTTTCGGTGGTTACTACTTTACCCTTTGTTGGTAGACAAAGTTCTACTTTTGTCGGTTATGATTTATGAAGGTATTCCTTGACTTTTCAAGTTGCGTTTGTTTCCGTTTTTAATAAAAAGGATACTTATGAAATTAAAATTTTTTATATAGATAAAAATGTTAAAAATAGATTTTTTATTTAAATTCTAATTATTTTTAAAATTTTATTCAAATATGTTATAAGTGGGTTTTTAATAAAAAATAATTTTTTATCTAAAAAATCTTAACTAAATGCATCCTAAATTTTTTTTTATCATTTAACGCAATAATAAATAACTTTTTTTCCATATGTCAATCTTTCTGCAGATTTTCGTTTTACTTATGACTCTTATGACAGACTCAATTCTTTTCTTTTAACTGATTCATTCTGTTGAAATATAATCTACTGAGCTTCATAATCGTGCTTTTGCTTTTTGAATGAATAATTCAGTTGACATGATTCTCCGAGGATGCATTTATGCTACTTTATCTCAACCATCCCACTATTCACCAATTCACAAATTCTCTTGAAAAATTTGGCCGCATCACTGAATGAGTGTGCTCTAGAAAACATTTAACATGTTACTTTGGCTAGTACTCCCACATTTTAAAATTGACTAGATTTAATTCAATCCTAAAAATTAATTCATAAAATAAGGATTATCTAAGTACTTGTAAAATGTATCATATCGGATGCAAAACTCAAACAAAAAGTTAAAAAAAAAGGGGAAAAAAAAAAAGAGAAAGGGGAATGCCAAAATTCCGACGACTTGTGTTCGACTATTAGCAGAATTTGTTCCTACTTCCTATACCTCAGTTTATGCTTGTTTGTTTTAAAATTTTCTCACTGAATAAAGAAAAATTTGACTTCTCAAAATATTTTGGTTAGAAGCATCTATAAAGATATTTCTAGCAAAAGTACCTGGAGAATCTTCTCCATTTTCTTATAATACCTTTCTTTTATCACATTCATCAAACAACTTCCTGATAAAAGGTCACTAATACATACAGCCCGAAGTACCACAATTCTGGAGAATGTTTGTAGAGTCAACCAGGGAAATTCTACTTCTTTGGCATTTAAGTGTTATTCAGAAGAAGTATGGATCCCTTTAGTTTGCTAGTGGTTCTTAACTTTGTAAGATGTGATGTGCTATGCAGCATTGTCTTTGTCAAAAATATGCAGCTACCTGACCAAGAAAGATCCAAGAGGTGATGACCTGGTAGTAATGTTATCGTGTTATGAGACCATGGATATGGATTGTTTTGCAATGTTCTAGAGAAAAAAACTCTGAAACATTAACAAAATTTGTCTGAGAAGCCAATCAGACAGTCACAATTATGGTGTAGGCAATCCAGGAAGTTCATGGAAAAAACAACTGCTTCTCTTAATAGTCACAATCCAGAAAGCCAATCAAATTGTCACAATTACAGTTCTTAATAGACACAACACAAACTGATTGGCATTAGGAACCCCAGAAAACTGTTGAACATGACTTAATTTGAATCATATAATTCAGTCTTACACATACGAATAAACAATGGGAATATTTGAAACAAACAGTAAACATGAGAGAGGAATTCGGAAAAGAAGAAAAAGCGATGTGGGACAACCAAGGACCCTATGTGTAGCTAAAAGTATTAACTCAAAATAAAGCATGACCCTCCAAAGCCAGCACGACAAGACACTCCAATTGTGCCTTACTGTATCCATCTATGGAATAACAACAACAGACATCACAGATGTTCTTTTAAACAGCTTCCAGGATCACAAAGTTACGCAATATGAATATTGCAGTCTCGCAGAAAAGTTAGAAATCAAAATTATGGGGAAAATGATGGTTCCGAAACAAGTGTAAAAAAAAAAGTGAGTAAAGTAAAATTCATTTTGTATTGACAGGATATTTTCTTGAAAAACCAGAAAGAGAATCGAGCTCTTTGACTCTACTTCAATTTCACTGAAACAGTATTATATGTCATACTGATAGATTATGCCACTAGTATTTCTAGTAATTGAATCAGCATGCTGTACACTGAAACTATCAAACCACTTCCTTAATTCCTGTCACTATTCCTTCCATTTGTGCTGTTACCTTGAATAAGAAATTCAACAACAAAACAGCACATAGTAGAATATTCAAAACCTTCATCATTTTCTGCTCAAACACATCCACACACCCGGACATTCACATGAAAATGGCACCTCAAAGCTCCAGAATATAACTCTTTTTGACACAAAGCAAGATTCTAAGACACCACTGTGCACATGGATAGAACATAGTTGCAAGATGATGTGGTGGTAATTTAAGTTACAGATTTAAGATTTTCTGCATAATTTCCTGGTCTCCAAGTTCCATTACAAATGTAGTTAGATCATTACCATATTCAGATTAAAGATTCTGAGCTTAATATAGTTGCAAATTACTCAACTGAATCAAAGTCGGATGCTGGGATCAAAGACATAATTCAGACTCTACATCTCATGCCTTGATCAAGGAAAGGAACACAAATTGGAGCATGTTTTCTCTAATCAAGAATGAAAGTAAGTTGAACGGATTTACTCAATTGCTTTGGAACAGTTTCACAATTTCCAAGAGGGTTTGAAGCATTCCAAGGATACATTTGAAAGACCAAACCATACCAAGAGTTTAAGCTGGAGTGAACTAATTGAAGGAACGAGTTCACTGATGAGCTAACTTGCGACACATATTACAGCTAACCCCTCTCCAGAATGGCTTAACTCGAAACTTATTCAGATTGAGCAATGAGGCCTTAAATAATACTGAGAGAATAGTTTATGCCAGGACTCATTGAATTCACTATAATATTTAAATATATATAGCTCTACATATATACTTGGTTTTGAAGATATACTTGGCGTCAACAACCGCTAATGCAATAATTGAAAGAACTTCGTGCCATAAGCATCATAAAAATCGAATCTACAATCTTATGGAAGAAACAATTTCTTAATTTGTTATCAAAGATATTTTAGTTTTGAAAATTAAAAAAATAAAATAAAATAATGCCATGTTTTCAAATTACCAGAACATGTACATAACAATTACAAGTATTCTATTATAATTTTTTTGTTACCATTTTATTTCTCCAGTACTAATGTATATTACCCCACTATCCAAATTTTTTAGATTTATCCAGTATCCAAGGCTCCTACCTTACGAGGTTTAGGAAAAGTAAATATACACTACCTTATCTGGCAAGAGGAGATGCTGTTTCTACGATTGTGCCTCCAAGTCATAAAGCAATAATTTTACCATTACACTGTTGCTCACCCTCTTGTGAAAAGAAAGCATTATTTAGAAAATTTGCTATTGAAAAAATAATTGCACAAGAAACAAAATTTGTTATTAAATCTTTGTGTAATTTGTTATTGTGCTTGCTAGAGTAGGTCATTCCATGGTCAAAAGAACTTCAACTAGGCATGCAAGGAGTTCCACCAAAGCCTAGGCCTGCATATGCTACAAAAGAAAAACATATTATGTACACGTAAGCTGTAGAAATCACTGTTGACAAGCCCTGTTTTACACCACCAAGTGAATATGAAAGGCCAATGTTACAGACAAAGAATTTGAATCCAATCTAATTAGAAGCATTCCTCTATAGAAGCAGAAATTGTACACTACTTTCTTTTGAGCAGAACAACCCCCTTTAGCACTGTTAGATCATTGCATTGCTTCTGGCTCTCCAGGAGTTGCTTGTGAGGAGTCACTAGCAGCAGGTTCAACATGACTTTCAATATCTTCATTCCTTTCTGATGTGTTAGACTCATCAAGAGGCTGTAAGGAGTTACTAGCAGCAGGTTCAACATGACTTTCAATATCTCCATTCCTTTCTGATGTGTTAGACTCATCAAGAGGTTGGCTCCTGGTAAATGTCTCTGATGTGTGAGACTCATCAAGAGGTTGGCTCATGGTAAATGTCACAGGTCTCACATGTTTTGTTTCGAAAGAGTTTTTCAATGGCAGACGGCATACCGGACAGGTAGATTGTTTTCTCAGCCATATATCAATGCAGGAAAGATGAAAAGTGTGGCCACATTTGGGCATGATGCGCAACACTTCCCTTTCTTTGTAATCTGCCAAACATATGACACACCTGTAGAAGCAAACTAAATTATTTATCCATGAACGAAGTCTTCGTTTTATATCATGATCTCTTATAACAAAAGTTTGAAGAACACTAGTAAGAAAATTACAGTATCTGACAACAAACTTAACTGTGTATCTTCAATGGAGCTGAAGGCCTCTTGGTTGAATTTCAAAGTGGGGATTGCATCAAGCATAACAGGCTCAGGTTCAGGGTCATTAACATGATGTTCTGGCTATCATGAACAATGAAAAAACTTAAAATCTGAAGCAACATAAAGTAAACTATAAACTAAATTACTATAATATCTTGTGGCACCCATTATTTGAATGGTCAGGAAACATGCAACTTCATGAACTTGAAATTACATGATATATTGGCCATGAAGAAGTCTCCACTACAAGAAGGACTAGAATTTGGAACATAATTATTCATCTTACCAAGACAAATCAAATGAAGGGGCAGTATATACATTGTTCAATACTTCAATACAAAATACCCAATTCTGCATCTGATTGAAATTTTATAGCTAAGTCACAGATTTATTCTAGGAAAGATAATGCGGCATTTGCATCATGTGATCAGATTCAGAAGCTAGAAAACAACCAAAATTTCAGCTATCCTCATTCCTCAGATACTGTAAGGATTGGATCAGAACAATAATCTGGGAACCAAGACCAAAGATATTATAGTATAGAACAAATTTTCACAAAAATTGAGCAAAATACCAAAAATCTAAATCATGTTCCCAACCAAAGAAACAGCTCACAGAAAAAGAGGGGAAGGGAAAGGCACAGCTGAAATTACCTGTTCTATGTCAATCCTTGATTCAATCTCATACATCATGCGAGATTCAACACTCCCTCTTATCCTTCCACAAATTATTCTTGTGCAGACAAACACAATGAAAGTGGCACTCATGCCGAAGCCAATGACCGTGGTCACCAAATTAGTACCTGAGCCCATCATCTCCACCCACAATAAAAGTAAACAACCTCCAAACACAATATGCAACCACAAGTAACAAACCCCAGAAGGCTAAAAACACATAGAACACAGGCTAAAACCACGGCATAACAGACACAGCACCCCTACTTCACAGCTTCAACAAAGAACAAAAGAGTGCACACCCCAGATACGCATCAGACCCAAAGAGACAAAAGGAGGTGAAAACTAAGGAAAACACAGAAAATAAAAGAGACCCATGTCAGAAAAATGGAAACTTTTGAGGTCAGAGAGAGAGAGAGAGAGAGAAACAAGGGTATGAAGTAAAATAAGATATGGAATCAGAGTGGCTTTGGTGTGACTCAAAGGTGAAGAATGAAGATGGTGGTGGGGAAGAAGAAGAGAGAAGAGAGAGAATAGAGAGCTGAAGAAGAAGACTCCTTCATTCTCTTGTGCGCTTCTTCACTTGGAATCGTGTTCGTGGGGTCCACTGCACGAGAGTGTGTGGACCCACATAGATGTTGGAGGAGAGGCTCCTAGATCCGACGGTTGAAAATGGGTGTCATCTTTTCGGCGGCAAAAGATCTTAACGGTAAAAAATGGATCAGAGAGAAGAAGAAGCAGAAGAGAAGAAGGATTCCCAGTGGATTTTGAGGTTCTGAATCTGACAACTCTCAAACTGCTTCTCTCGTCCATGCCTCCTCACTTAGGCTAAGGACAAGATTTGATGTTTTGTCTATTTCCTATTTGATGTACATATGAAAATTATTTTCATATCTAAGTATTAGTTTTTTTTATTTTTTGCAAATTATCAATACCCAAAAATTTTCGGGTCTTTCTGTTGTCCTCTTAGATATTTTCCAGGATCAAATACGCCCAATAAGTTTTCAAAATAATTTGCCTCACTTTGCATAACATGCACAGAATGGAGATTAACGAAAATTTTTCAGAGAATTTTTAGTTATATAAGAGAGAAAAAAAAATATCTATCTAATAATGATTTTTTTCAATTTTTTTCTCATATTATTAGTTAATAAAGATTCACATACAAAATTTCGTGAGAGTTTTAGTTGAAGAGAATAAAAATTTATTATGTATTCAAAAATGTACTTAAGAATAAATTTGTTTATAAAAGTTTGATTACATAACTATAAATTCCTAAAAATTTAAATATTAATCCTCATTATATGTTCAAATATAAATTTTAAAATATTATTTTTCTTCATATTTAAAAGAGAGAACACTAGGAAAAAAAAAATTTTAATGCATATTACATGTCTAAAAATCCTCTTAAAGTTGTTCATTAATATTCGATATTAGTTTTTGTATCAATATTTAAAAAAAGTGTGGACCGAATCCTTCCAACCAGTTGGACGGATCGTAGTCTCTTCTAATTTTTTCATCTATAACTAATTTAGCTTAAGCTACCTTTTAACACTAGTTAACTTTATATACAACTTAAATCAATTTACGTTGGTGATATATAAATAATTTTGAATATCTTATTATATAATTAGATGTTAAGTATTTTATTGATTATATTTTAGAATTTAATAATTTATTGAAAACATTGCAACTATTTTTTTACAATCAACTAAGAATATATGATTTTTTTTTTTGAAAAAAAACTTGAGTAATAACTCAACCAAATTCTTCTAGGATGACTTTACAACTGAATTTTAAGTGGGCCGTTTTGCTTGCACTTTTTGCTTAGCTTGTCTCTCTTTGTATCATATCACAGATTTCTTTTGTTAAAATTCGGGACGGAGTTTACGTGGTCTTATTAGATTTGAGTAAAATTGCATCTGATAAGATGATACATGTAGTTTTGATTAAAAATAAAATCATAGATTTCTTTTGTAAAAACAGAAAAGGCTGGAAGAATTTTTATTTTAAGGCAATTCTTATTTATTAAGAAAAATAATAATGATATAGCACAGCGTTTTTTTTTTTAACCATACAGAATTTATATATGACTTTTTGTGTAGCTGGCACAATTAGGTGTCTATATAATTACTTTTAAGTGAAAAAAAAATAGTTCTTGTTATTGTTATTAAGAACAAGCCTAGCTAATTGAATTATTTAGTTGTAAATGTAAAAACTTACTGCTTCTGATATTTGATTCTTTTTTTTTCTGTTCTTTACCTTTATTTACATTTTTTTTAGTATTCTCTGTTCGAATATTAAGTTGAGCGGCTGGCAAAGACGAATTATGCTTGGAGCTCTGACAAGGTATTTATTCCATTCTTAGATTTAAGCTTGCAAATAAATAATCTAAATCTCTTTAATGCACATCATCTGTTGTCCTTATGGCATAATTATTCTAGCAACATGTGACAAAGACCCAGTGGTATCTTGCAAGCAAGTCAATGAATAGAAACAGTTCCTTGCTTTCTTCTTGATCCGAGCACCCTAATTCAACACAAGAAAAGAAGTGTTATTTGTGCACTACAGTAGTAAATGACATTATATACCTCATTTTTATATATGCATTACATTCATTTCATTTCAATATATGCGTATCTTAATATTCATCTGTTCTCACAGTAATATATAATGTCTATATGATATTCGTACTCTCTGGTTAAAAGGAAAAAAAAATTCCTTAAAACAAACAAATTCAGCATACAACTTTATATTGATTTCCAAATCTGATAATCTATAATATAATATATGTATTTATCATTTTGTTGCTGGATATATATTTATAAATATTTTTGAACTTTTACGGCGAATATGTTTCTTCCAATTCAGTGAATACTCTTACATGCAAGCAGTTGTATCAAGAAGCTATGAAATGCAAATCAACTGCGGATAATTACACACAACAAGCAGTATTTCCATTCCACCAACCTGCCCGCTGACCAAATCAAAGACTTTGTGCTGCTGTTTTTTGTTTTTTGGTCAACAGACATTGTGCCTCTCAATGCGATACAAAGCCTGTCACAAGTCACGTGACACCGAAAATAAACAATATGTTATGTGTAAGAAAAATACAAGCAACAGCACTTGGCTCAAGATAATAAAATAAAGGTAGGAACGAACACCAGCCATTAAGGGAAGGAAGATGCATCATGTACAATTTAACCAAGTGTCAATAGTCAACTCCATATATATATATATATATATATATATATGGAAAACGAAATCCACTTCTACCAACATGACAATATCTTAAATGCCCCTAGAATTTTTAAAGCTAGTTTCAATCCTCATCATCATGATAGCGAAATATCGCTAGGGGTACGTGGCCAATTCCAACTAATTATTACATTGGAGAAACTTTAGGGAGCTGCTTCTGATCATAACAGAAAAACTAGTTTACTTTACCGTGGGTTGCATAAATTCGAAGTAGGATAAATACCAAAAGTTTCTTCGCCAAACAGAGTTTATCCAAGAATATCCTTGTATATATTTAGCATATTACATTATGCTAAATAGACGGTGACATATAATTAAAATAATTTAAAGTATTATATGTGTACACTTGGTCTAAACATAAAAGAGTCGCGTACAAACACATATACTCACTTTCAAACGCAATAGTTAACAATTAACTTTAGGGAAGTGGGAGAAGATTCAATTAATTACTACTCCTTTTTGGCTAATTAATCATTCATATGATGTTGCATAGTCAAAATTCCTAAAGTTTCACCTACAAACCGTGAGTCGTGATGGTAAAAACTTTGATTTCTTGAGATATGTGAGAGTTCAAACAGCTCTTGTGAACAAATGATAAAACTTTGGTACGGTCTAATAAAGATTAATTTTAAAGACAATTCAAATAAATAGGTAAAACGTAAAAGTACCACGTTTCTTATTAAAAATAAATCTTAAAGATTCATGTTCAGTTCAAAGCAAATTTTAACATCTCATGCACATGACCAAGCTAAGTTCATTGCACACGCCCAATAATTTTCTCATCAAAAGCAATCAGCAACATGCATACATCACCAAAATCAACAGCACGTGAAAGATATTTTGGTTTGAATCCTGTAGTGCTCTCAACCTCTCATCATAAACAATCCTGACCTAACAGCTTGACTTGTTGCGTGTATATATATATATCCTGTGAACAAAAGGAATTGTACTTAGCTTTGTCCAACTCAACCACCATGATTATTCGTTGGCCATTTCTTTAAACAAGTTTTCTTGCTCTTTTTTCCATTTTTGTTTTTGAAGGAAGAGAAATGCAGTTCACTCTTTAACTTTAGTACTGAAAATCAGATAAAAGGACATATATAAAACGATCAACTTTGACGTTAACATGACCATAAAGATAAAGAAATGTATCACACGGCAAAAGATGACAGTTAGGACTACCAAAAGGCAATACAATTGCATAGTTGTGAGAAGAACTCCAAATACGAATTGATGTTTTGGATAGTTTCTTCTTGTCACAAGCACAAGCATTAAATATAGGAAAAGATGCTAAAAAGCAAAGTTTATATTAAACAAAAAATGACCTTCAACATAGCGGTCATACGTGGTCATAACTTATGTTGTTTTAGATTAGTGTAAGGTTTCGCGTAGAGTACTTTATGTATTTCTTGTTAAAGTAGACTCTTACAAATTTATTATGTCATCTCATCGAATTTACTGATGTGAATGTCATTAAGTCTTATCTTAATTTATGAAGATGATTATATGAATTCTAAAAATAATTTCTTGGGTTGACTAGAAAGTAGAAATTATTTTCCCAAGAAATTATTTTCACAAACCTAATGCAATAATGGGCTAGGTCAAACTTCTTCTTTAGCTAGATATTTTGTACATAAAAAATTGGATACGCAATTTACTAATTATATATATAATGTATCACTTGAATATTATTATATCACCAACAACAAAAATATTTAGAATAAACATATAAAACAAAGTATGAGTTATGTTATAAACTTTATATTTATTTCAATTCGATGTATATTGATCGATTTATAATTATAAAAATGCTTTAATTAATCATTTTAAAAAATGAATAGTACTTAAGTATGCGCAAAGCTGGGTTATCAAATAATTAGTTCAATGAAGAAAGGTGCTTCTTTTTTTTAGAAGAAAAATAGGTTCTGAATCCCGTAAAGCCTGTAAACACAATATGAACCAGTAAATAATAATAATACGTAATGCAGCCTTATCCTATGGTTAGTGTAAGTATATAAAAAAATAATAAAAATATATGTAATTATTACACTATTGAAATATTGTTTAGATAACATTACCCATTCATAAAAACTTGTGTCTGAAACACATGAGAAATCTTTTCCAAAAAATCAATGAGAATTGTCCCCCTGCTTCTCCAAAATTGACATGAAAGTCACTTATAATAAAAAGTTAGGTAGCTAGTCAGCACAAGCCCTTTGGCTTTGAGAGGTATTTTACCTATAGACACAAGAACAAAGTTGTAGCCAATAATTTAATGCTAAATTGGTTCATACTTCAATGGCTTCATTGTGACTATGACCATGAAAATGAGGTGCCCACTAACGTGTCCATATCCAGAAGGGAGAAATTAAAGTTAACACACTTCTCTAACCATTTTCAGCAAGTAATTGACTTGCAATATAGTCAAGAAACTCAACTCAGAATGTAGGGATATTCACGGTTCGGTTTGATTCAATTTTGAGACAAAATTCAATTGATTCAAATAATAAATCTTATTTTGATTCGGTCTGATTATAATCGAAAAACTAAACCAAACTAAACCAATTTAAATCAATTTAGATTGATTTTGATTTTTGATTTTTTATTAAAAAGTTTTATAAAGTATAAAAAAAAATTTATGTTGAGTAAATTAAAAGAATTAATAAATAATTATAAATTTAGAATATTGAATTAAGATATAATAAGAATACTTGAATAATTTTAATATTAAAATATTATAAAATATACTAATATATATTTGTGAAAATATAGATATAGATAAATAATATATGATATGTATTATATCTTACATACATATGTAATTATTAATATATAATATATTATCGATTATGTTCGATTTAGTTTGGTTTGATTTACAAATTAAAATAAAAAATTGAACCGAACCGATTAGCATTTATGAGATAAGAACTAATTAAAATTAATTTATTTCGATTTTAATCAATTTTTGGTTTTTTTTTTATCGATTTTCCATTTTAGTTGAGTTTGAATCGGTTTTGAACATTTCTACTAATGAATACTATTATGTGAAAAAAGTCCAATGTATATCCTTTATACTATGTTCTATTCCTTAGGCTTCTTCACATGAAGACATGAAGGACCACAGTGACAAGAAGTTAGTGCCTCATGGCATCAAAGACTTCAAAGGCACCCATGAGCCGAAGAGAAAGGCAAATTATGTAAAGAACCTGGAATTGTCTCAAAGCAAGGGGTCTTGGCTGGTGGACCATTATACTTTAATTTATCAGTGGTAACTTGACGAGTTGTCAAATATTTATTAGCCATTAAATTTGACCACAAATGATCAGAGTTAGTTAAGTATAACTATCAATCGTACCAAGAAAATAAAAATTTATATCTGCCAAAGCAAGAGATATACGCTTAAAAAATTTTGACCAAGGAAAAATAAAAGATGATTCATAAATTCCTGCATGCAACAGCCGAAACAGCAGGTACAATGATGAGGACATAATTTCATCAGATCCTCTGCTTCATTCTTCTTGTTCCCAGTTCTCTTTACTGATGTTTCAATGTAATTTTCTTTGGATTTATAGTCAACACCATTTCATGAAAAAAGGAGAATACCAAAAAGTGAACTTTTGATGTGATATCTCCTATCATAAGATAATGCCTCCAAAGATAATTAACTTTATACTATTTCAATAACAACCTCAGTATCTCTTCATGATATTTTAATACCAAATCTTAGTAAGTACATCTTCACAACAACTAATTAAGTTGTATAAGCTTCAGGTTTATATACTATCAGTTTGCAACTTATAGACAAAACACATTAAGATTGAGAAATAAGCCTAAATGAAGCATCAGAGTTCAGTCTTATATATAGTTCACCTAGTGAAATTACCATCCATGTACTAATAGCACAAGATTTAACCAGTTTCAAATTTTGAAGGTACAAAGGTGAGATAAGAGCTTATAGTTAATATCAGAATTGAACTCTCCAGCAAGACCTCAACATCATATGACTACTTAAGCAATCCACCTTCAATTAAATTTGAGAACTTAGTCTAACTTCAAGGAGTTAAAAATTAAAAAATAAAAAAATAACTGCAGACTTTACCAAGAAAACTAGTGGACCCTCAAACTACTTTAAAGCATATATAGTGCATGGTGCGTTTTGCTATGCTTCTTATCAATTTGGTGCATTATGCACTGGTGCAGTCCATCTCCTTCTTCTCTAAAATTTGCCTAGAACATAGATCTATCCGGCCAACCCCTCCTCCTTCCCCCATGTTCATCAACACCAACCCCTCCTCTTACGGAGCTGCACAAGGTGGAGAACAAGGCAAAGGTGGTGATGGCGTATCCGCCTTCGGGGGAAGGATCCAGCAGCAGTAGCAAGGCGGAACAAGACGAAGTATGGTGCGGCGATGCATCCTCCTCCGCCACAGCAGCGACAATATGCGGCTGGATATGGGTACTCACTGGCGGTGTAAGGTGGGTATCTGCAGGGTCAACTCTGGCACACCGATGGCTTCCTCAGCAATAGCTAGAGCCCGAAGAAGCTCGTGGCAGATCGATAGCACTGGTGCGGTTATGGATGTGGGTCGCATAGTGGAGTTCGTGAGAGTGGTTTGGCAACGATGCTTTGAGCTTGCTAGCACTAAGTGGAGGGCAGCTTGATGGAGATTATGTTGTGTGTGTAGAGGTAGGAGGAAGCAACCGGTGGAATGGGGAAGGGAAAGCGATAGTTTTACAATGGTATTCTAAGTTATGGTGTATCATAAGACCAATAAATCCTAGCCTTTAGATTTCAAGATGCATCAAGCACCATTTTCCACATGGTGCATAACGGATGGATCCATAGTGCATACTTTATGAGTAAGTATGACATATGTTACTATAATTTATCCCTTTCAAATTTCTACCAGGAAAGTGGCATCTATATAATAATTGGCTTTCTAATTTCCATAATTGAGTGAGAATATCAAATCCCAGAGCCTCCATAATTGACACACTTATATCTTTAATAACTTTTTATAAAATATAATTTTTATCAATTCAACTATTGAATTATAATTATATATTTTATAGATTATTTTTGGCAAATTTTATAATAATTGAACATCATTAAGGATTTCATCAAATAATTCTTCTCTATATATATTTAAAAAATATTTATTATATTGATTTAAATATATATATATAAATAGTATATTAAATGATTTCGAATTAATATGAAATTTTATAGATATGATATATAAGATATAATCTTTCAATCCAACAATTAATTTTGTAAAAAAAGTCTTTTAATAAAAATTATTCAATAATGTAAAAAATGAATTTAACTTGCAAAAGTATAAGTTTATTCTCTACCTCTATATATGTAGCACTGAGAGAAGTGTACTTTTGTAATAAATTAACTCAACTCAAGCAAAATTAACTGCAATCTATCATTCCATATACCTACAGTCTAAACCAAAATAATCTGGTGAGCCTTTAGCAAACCCATAACCGTCATACTATTTTAAAGCCTAAAGAGCAAAAGGTTCTATTACTGTCGCTCCTATTAAATTGTGTACTCTTATTCTGTTTTGCTCTTCAAAACAATCATCCAATGGTACATTATATTTCCTCTCCCTCACCCTTTCCTATGTTTTTCAATTAAGTGCTAACAATTCAAAGATAAGGTTAATAAAAATATATATAATATACATATATATATTAATATGTATTAATTTCTCTCTCAGTTTTCAACTTTGTTATTATTAACATTTAATTAGAAAGATATGAAATGAGACAGAAAAATGAGAAAACAAATTGATTTCATGAATGTGAATATGCGCCTTTCAAATTTAGCTCTAGGGTGCGGACTTAATAAATAAGTAATGGGCTATCTTAGCCCAAAGTAATTTGATTCAATGAGTGAAAATTGAGCTATCATAACTGGGGACTAGATCCAGACTCCTTATTTTTAAGGTTGGGAATGATTCTTGTGGTCTTTTTCGGTGTTTTTGGTAAATCCTAGTTCTGCTTGGGTCGATCCCCTAATAAGATCCATACTACTAGCGTAAAATAGGCCTCAGATAGGAATTGGGTGACTAAAACTTTCTGAAAATTGGGCCAAGTTAATGGAATGCAATTCCGTACTCAATATGATGGACCATATGAGGTTGCAATCAGAGATGACTCGGATTTATGACACCAAAAACAAAACCCGCAAGACGTACACCCACCACTATGCACTCCATAAGCAATGTCCCCTTTCTTCCCAATGTCTCCAAATTGTGATTTTAGTCTCTAAATTTTGTTGTCATTATAACATTTTCATCTTGTATGTGTGCGAAGTATTCTTACATGAGGGTGATTTTGATGTTTGATTCAAGTAATTATGCTCTGTAGTTCATTGCACCTCTCAAGATTAACACAACCATCAACTAGCCCATTTCACTCTTCATGAGCCACTCCTCCTGTTTCTTTGGCACTAAGGGTGAAAATAGATTAGGTCATACTTCAATTTAATAGGCAAGCTTGTGTTGCAATCCATCTGCCTAAGTCAGGCCTGTAGCCAACTATAAGCTTTTTTTATTTTTTTTATAAAGCATAAATATAGTCTATTTAAAAGCCTAGCCAAACCTAAAACTTATTTGCAAAGCTTATAATTTAAAATATTTAAAAGAAACTAATAGACCAAGGGTTAAATAGGCAGAACACAAGTCTAGGCCTTCAAATAGGTCACCTTTATCCAAGCCTCAAATATGCATAAGCTATCAACCTAAACATCAAAATTTGAAAAACCAATCAAAAGTTGTGTGAAATTGTCAAAAACCAATGAACCAATCTAACTGGTACATGTTCACACGATTTGCTTAATGAAAAATGGCCAAAGATATATTTTGGTTGGTTAAAGTGAAGGATTACTAAACCTTTTATTCCTTAAAAATTAAAAAAAGAAAAAAATAGATGAGATAAGTATAAACCAATGTTGACACATGGATATTTAAAGTAGTTTTAAAAGTAAAAAATTCCTCATCTAAATCATTTTTTGTTTTACTTTTATAGAATTGATTCTAGATAAAATTGATTTTGTTGAAATTGATTTTGTTGGAATTAATTTTGCGGTAAAGTGATTTATGTTTGGTAATTTCTCTAAAAATAATTCTGACATAAAGTAAAATTTGTTTACTTTTTCTAAAATCAATTCTAGAGATAAGAATTGATTTTGAGAGTTAACAACTAAACATCATAAAAAAATTGATAAAATCAATTCTGGGGGATCAGAATTGATTCTAACCCCTGTAAATGGATATCCAAACATGCTATAAACAATTGAATGCTTTATATTTCAATTCTTCAATTCTTTTTTTTTTTATGAGAAAGAAAATTTGATTTATAAACAAGTTTAACGATACTTACAAATCGAAAAAAATATATTAGATCCAAATTCAATAAGAAGCAAATGCATTTTACGTTCTGAACTAACTAACAATTTATAACTTTACCCCTTACCTAAAGATTATCGATGTCTAAGCATCTTTTATATCAACGACTAATACAAAAAGTGCTGCAGTTTGGATTACAAAATAGATCTAAACATACACCTTATCTCAAAATAGATCTAAATATCTCTGTTATTTATAAGACTATCAAAATATAAGTTAATACCCAAAATGGGAAAAACCAAAATACTCACAAATGAGACAATAAAAACACTCACAAAAGGGGGCAACAAAAAACAAAACAAAACCCTAAGCAATAAAAAGAAAATGAAAATAGGGCTATCATCAACAAAGAACAATGGTAGCCCCTTCAACAACACTCACACAAGGAAAGATTAGTGATAGGAAGAAGGGGGGAAAATGATTAGGGCCAGCTTATTACAACTCTTCATTTGTATTGCTTAATACATTTTAAAATTATAAACTATGTATGAAACTAGCAACAAGTTATTGTGATTTAATGATAAAATAATTAGTCACATATATAAAGGTCAACCAAATTAGCAGTTATAAACTTACTTTTTCATGATGCATATATTGCCTCTAGTTCCCCATTGAAACTCTTATATTCTAATAATATATGGGTTCATCTCAAATTACTTCATGAGTTCTCTATCACTACATTATCTTTGTTGATCATTTTACAAAGACAATATTCAACATAGATAATGCATAGTAATAGAGAACTTACGAAGTAACCGGAAATGAGCCCTTCTATATTATTTTGTTGATCATTTTATAAGATATATTTGACTTTATATCCTTCAAAATTTAGAAGTTATATCTTTGATTTACTTTTATCTAATATTTCATTTGCAAATTGAAAATTTCTTCCACCATAAGGTTGGCTCATTATATCCACTAAAAGTGGCACTGATTATACCAAATTAAAATCCCATTTTTTTGTCGCAATCTAATCTTTTATTTTCTTTAATGAAGGACTATTGTTCTACAAAACTTACGTCAAGCCGAGAATTGATGCAAATATATGTTGGTATGGGGTATATAATTTGTAGGCATGCGAGGAAGGGTAGAGCGTGAGAATTGAGGTTTAGAGTGCATCTATTTGTGATTTTTTGACAAAAAATTATTTTTTATTAGAAAAATCAATTTTCATATATTTAGATATTTTTTTTATATAATCAAAATCTCAAAAAACATATACTTTCAATATTTTTGTAAAATTTAAAAATAGTAACTTTTGAAAAAAAAATATCAATTTTCAATTTTTTTAAAATATACAAAAATTAAGTTTCATAATTATATTTTTCAAAAGTTGAAATAAATGCATCTTTTAAACTCAAGTTGAACTTGCCTAATTAATAAATATATAGATTTTTTTATGCGTATAAAACAAAATTAAGTATGACTAATTTTATTTGAAAAAACCCATCATATATGTAGTTGTGACGATCGTTTGAAACAACCTATATTACATTTTTTTTATTGAATACATACACGCACACATGTATATAAACTTTTTTTTTTATTTTTTTGACAGGATGCATATAAACAAGTTACTTGCGAGCTTTTAATAACAAGCATATGCAGTTTGAAGTTAGGTCATTTATATAATCGAGCTCAAATTAAAATTTAAGCTTATTTATTTATTTATTTAAATAGATTAGTTTTTTTTTTTTTAGGTAAACATTTAAATACATGAGTTTGATTACATATTCAATGAGTTAAATAACCCACAAATAATTTAAGTCATTTTACACTCCCACAAACATGTATTTTAAGCGAGTCATACTTCAAAAAGCAAAAAGAAGCAAATTAGTAATCAATTGCACTTTAAATTTAAAAGTTTATGACTATTTTTGCAAAATGGTTTATGTATTTATCATTTCTCTACTTATAATTATCATATTTCTTTCATTTTAATTTATCTATTTATTTGAATAACTTAAAAATATAAAAAACATACTATAAAATTCATAAAATGCCTGTTCAATGGAAGAGAAGCTATCAAATAATTTTTCTAATTAATAAATATTCTTTTCATTTCAATTTATCTATCTATTTAAATAATTTTATTTATTTTTAAATCAATATATAATACTCCTTTACATTTGCCTTTGAGTAAGTCCTTTAAGAATATAAGGTTAAGTCAACTTTATCACTATTATAAGCAGACAAATTTCTTGATATCATCGAGTAAAGTAAAATTGGCTTTGCTCACATGATTCCCTTCCAAAAAGTTCTTTAATAATTACATATTAAATAAAAACAAATCTCATAATTAAATATTTCGACCCATATTTATACACATATATAACTAGTGATGCTTGTCATAAAGTTCGGAATATAACTCGACAGATCACACTCTCCTCGTCCTCGGCATCTTCTTTAGTTTTCTAACTGCAGGGGCGATTAGTCCCCAATTCAAATGGACCACAATTTATATATTAAGACAAAAAAAAACAAATTCCCTAAACTCAAATTAAAACAGATCTTTAATACTCCATAATTATGTATGTATCATGATGAAAATTTTGATGTGGTAAATTCAGACAGCAGAAAGGACAAGGGTACGGGAAAGTGTCGCCCACAAATCATTCTATTAATGATAAACAACTACAAAACTCCAACACGTCACTACAACATCTGAAATTTTAAATTTCTTAAACTTTTCTTTATTGTTTTATTTTATTTTATATAATTTTTATTAACGTTGCGAGCCCGTTCTGTTCTTCACTAGCAAGGCGACAAAAATTTGAACCGCCCTTCTTCTGTCGGCTTCCCTCTGCACTTTATGCTTGTTCCAATTAGCTACATCGGCGTGGCTACAGCTTAATTAGTGGCAGCTTTGTGTGTTCATAAAATAGAGGAACTTATTGAGCGGGAAGAATGATTTATTGTGATAGTAAAAAATGTAAATCCTAGGCATTGGCTCTAGTATGAATAATCAAGATTAGAAGATTTTCAAAGTTATGGATAATGGGGTTGGTTGGCCTTCCTGTTAACCTAAATTACTTTTACCAAAAAAAAAATGGTGCCCTTTTGGTTTTGGTTTAAACAGCAGCTAAGAAAAATTGAGAGGACAGTTCCTCTCTTAAAAATTATCTTAAAAAGTGTTTTTTGGCTTAAAAAAATGTGATTTTGCCATTAGAATTAGTAATCAGACCGGCTCTATAATTTTAGTGAAGTATTAAAAAAAAATTAGATTTGACCATTTAATTAGTGAACTTAAATTATTTTTACCAAAAAGAAATAGTCTTATAATCTAATACTTTACATTTGACCATTTAGCGAAGTATAAAAAAATTAGATTTATTTTCTCACTTTTACAATGAATCACTTCTTTCATTTAATATATTAGAGTTATTTGAAATATTAAAATAGGAATTTAATTTAAAAATCGAAACTAGCTAAATTCACTCTACCCTTTTTTAGGAATTTCATGAAATTGGCTTCATGACATTTATCGTTTCCCGTTGAGTGATTAATGCTAATTTTACTCATAAACCACTATTATGTATTGATAATTTTTAATCACTACTTAAAAATTAATAAGTTAATGATATATCTAATGGGGTGTTTGTTTTAAGGTACCTAAAATTATTCTTGGGAATAATTACTTGGAAATGATTTATTTCCATATTTGTTTCAAGTTCTTAAAAAATATTCTCATATTTTGATAGCATTTTTTTTTCCATTATAGGGGTTGGAAATGAAATATTCTCATGACGTGGAAATAAAAATTATTGAACAAAAATAATAAAATGTCCTTCAATTAATAATAATAAATAATGTAATTAATTATATTAGGGGTATTTTGAAAGTTATCAGGTATACTTCCAGGAATATATATTATAAATCAAACAATTTTTTAATTTATTCTCAAGAATCTCAATAAATATTCCCATGAATTTTTAATACTAAATAAACAAATTTTATAGAATAATTAGGAATAATATTCATTGATATAACATTATCAAAAATGTGATTTCTAGAAATATAATTTTAAACCTTGAAACAAACACTCCTTAAACAGCTATTAGCATGAAATAGTAAATTGCCGAAGAGAATATAGAAGCGACATAGCAGACAGGAGAAATGGCTTTATATATTTTGGTTGTGATACCTTTTACATAATTACATAATTATCGAAAGATATTAGTGAATGATTATCTGAATTCTGATGAAACTCTATTTTTATCCCGTGACTTAAAGTTTAAGTGAGTTTAATATCGATCATCCCACCAAAGTCGGGGCATGATCCTTGAACTTAGAAATCACTTACAATAGACTTATAAAATTGCCTATTAACCGGATCTTTATATTGGAAGTGAAACTCAAACTTATATCCTTATGGGATACAAGTTCGTCCTTACCAATTGTTCAACTCTATTAGCTAAATTATGATGAAGCTAATTATATAGTTTTGCAAAATTACAAACAAAAAAATTCACAATGGCAGGCATGCATTTGTAAATAACTTTTTAGATCGGTTTGGATGATTTTATGGTACGATACGATAGACTCGGCTAAATTTGGATTTTAGTATAAGATTGATCCTGTTATCCTATGCCAGTGACAAAAAGAAAATGTTGACTGGGTCATGTACATTAATTTAAGCCGTAGAATCATCAACTAGCCATAACAACTTGAATTGTACGAACCTCCATGTGTTATATATGGTGAACTGTGTAGTGCAAGTTATGGAGATTCACAAGCCAAACCCATGCATGTTAAACAAAAGCCAAGCTGGAAAGTGAAAGAGCAACTTGCAAGTACATCATGCACAAATTGGAAGTATTAAAATAAGCTTTAAGATTTGAACAAAACTAATAATGTAGGTAGGTACATGCTTAGTTGCTTGCGTTCACTCACACACTTCCAATCCTTACACTTATATATATATATATATAGTGCAAGATCAGCATCATTTATACCAATATGCTTTCTCTATCCAATCATAACCACGATCCTCCTACCACTATAGCTCTAAAAAAGGCACTGAAACCAAAAAAACAAAGCTTAGCTAACCAAAGCAAAATCTTGTTCTCTTCTTAATTTGCAGCTTAATTAACTCTATTTTCATTCTAGCAATTATATATATGGCAGAAGCTGAAGCTAAGAAACATGCTTCTCCTACAACCACTGCTGCAACCAATAGCAAATTGGCTCAATCAAACAAAGTCACCATCAAAAGGTTCATTGGGGTGAGACAAAGGCCTTCAGGAAGATGGGTGGCCGAGATCAAGGACTCATCTCAGCATGTAAGGCTATGGCTTGGGACCTATGACACACCAGAAGAAGCCGCAAGGGCTTATGATGAAGCAGCTAGAGCACTACGTGGTGAAAATGCAAGAACCAATTTTGCACCATCATCATTGAATCAACCAGCCACAGGCCAATCTGAATTAGCAGCAGGTTCAGTACCCCTTTCCAATGAAGGAAGGCATAATGGATTGAGCTTTGCTTCCTTGAAGGCCAAGTTGAGCAAGAACTTGCAAAGCATCATGGCAAGGGCTAGTGACCACAAGTCATCAAAGAGCAGGGTGAGTGACCATTCCACCTTTGCTAGCATATTCCACCGTAATAGAAGTAATTACAATTACAACCAGTACCAACAACATGCTCCTATAGTGGATGTTAAGAACATTGAAAAAGTGGTGCAACCTAGCATAATAGTTCCACATGTGGAATCTGAGCCTAATTGTAATTCTTGGGAAACATCTAGCGTCTCTGATTGTAGCACTGAGTGGAATATTAATGAGTTCAATAGGCCTAATAAGTTGTACTCATCAGGTTCTGATGGGTCAGATGTTGGGGAGTTTGGTGTTGGTGATCAAGGGATTTTGGACCAATTGATGGGGTGGGATAATAGCCCTGATACATGTGCATTTGGTAGTGGAAGTGAGGGATCAAGGAGCAAGAGGTTCAAGGTATCTTCTTCTGTGCTTGTGCCATCAACTTTCAGTACTGTATCTCCATATGATTGTGGTTCTCCATATAGTGGCTGCGGCTCTCCATATAATAATTGTTATGGCTCACCTTATAATGGTTATGGCTCTCAATATAATGGTGGCAAGTGAAAATTGAAAGCATATATGGTGATGTTAACCATGGAGGCGCTTCTCAGTTGGATCTATTTGGTGTAGAAAGTACTGAAACGCTTCTTTACAAAGGCGAAATCTTGTTTTAGCATAAACTCATGTTTCTTATGCACATGACTATGTTATATTGAAAAAAAAAAAAAAAAGGAGACAAAAGTGTGTTAAATGCAAAAGTTTTTGGATACTTCTAAAGTAAAAAATAAAAAAGTGCTTGTTTTGTATAATTCAATGGTATTTACATCTCAATTTTGTGGATCGTTTATATTTTACTACATCTTTAATGCAAAAATTGAAGTGTTAAGTGTATAATATACAATAAAAAAAATTTCTCATTCTAAAATTACTTATGAGTTTCTCCTTTAAATAATTAGAGTGCTTTTAAAATTGGTGGAGTCTAATTTAAATTCTTGTATCTATTTTTATCTTCATATTACATAATTATGTGATTAAGAAGGGTGACACAATCTCTAATGTTGGGCCGAAGATAAATCGTCGAATCATGCAAATATATCAGAGCTAAACTCTGGGTTTCGGAATTAAGGTGTTTGATATGTGTCATTAATTGTCTAAGGACATGATAATCACTTTGGCTGCAAATTTTACTCTTTCAAGCTAACCTTATGGATGAATGTTCGGGATGTGACATATAGATCTGAAACATCAACCTATGTTAATTGAGATGGAAAGTATACAGAGACATGGGATCATGCTTATAGATATTTAATTAGTCATCCTTGTTTACCCAAAAAAAAAAAAATGTCATTCTTAATGGGAGTCAATATTGATTGATCACAAATATTTTTCAGTATAATTTAAGTTTCAAAAATGCTAAATAGCTCAAAAAAATTTTCGTAAAAGGACATATGAAAAATTAAAAACTCAAATAGTGGTCTGCATTTTTTAGTTTTAAGTTTTTTTTCTTACCTCATTTGACTTTTCAAACCTCACATGATTGGTCATACATAATTTCGCAAGGAGTAGGCGAAATCTTTTCGTTCCAGTAAGTTTTTGTACGTGAGCCCCGAGGGGATCACAAATGCATGCCTGTTTGAGATCGAGTGGATTAATACTCTAGTATTTTTTTATGGCTTTTTTCTTCAGTTATTGATTACTGTTTGGCATGACATCAATGTACTTTAATAAGTTTAACTTATTTGAAGTGTACATTAGATTAATATCTATTGGAACACAAGAGTTACATTTTCTTTTCGCAAAATATATACTATATTTATTAATTATTAATTATATTTACATTTTATATTTACGAACTTAGGTGACAATGAACAACCATTAAATATGTATATAAATCACAAGATAATTTTTTTATATATATAACACTATCCGCACATATTTAAACAAACGTCATTTTATAAAATTTAGTATTTAACTACATTTAATGTTATTTTATTATTTATACATTAATTTATACATTAATTTTATCATTTATTCCAGACGTGAGACAATCTATATATATGATAAGGGCTGTGTAGTTCTCTTTACCCCTTTGGTGCATTATTACTTTATTTAGAGTATCAATGATTTCGGTTGAGGGAAGCTGGTTTACTTTAATTTAGATCATGCACATCACTATTATTTGAGTTTGATTCTTCAATATTTTTATTAGTGAGTTATTTATAAACGTTAAATGAGCAAAAGTTATATCCTAACTTTAATTATGGCAAACCTTTTTATAAAAAGTGCTGTGAGATGCATGAGCATTAGTACACTCGCGTCCTTAGCCTTAGGTGCAAATAGGATCAAAAAATTAAAAAGAAACTAAAAACATAACTTGAATTTAGTCTTCCCAAATCAATGGTTGAAAATAATAGAGGTATCAATTCAAGTCGGCTGGAACCCATTCAGGTTAGCTCATTACAAATCAGGCCAGCTCATTACAGGCCAAATGTAGCGTAAGTTAGCGGATAATTATTTGAATTGCTTCGCATTTATTCATTTATATAAATAAAATGTATCAAGTTATTATTATTATTATTATTATTATTATTTTTTTTTAAATTTACAGAGGATGTCCCTATTATCAGGAAACAAGATTAATCTTTTTTAAGTATAGACAGATCCTAACTAGTGTTCATTCCAAAAATCAAACAGGAGTTTTTCTGCGATTATTGTGTGTCTTTAATATTATATCAATACCCTTATCGGTATTTTATGCAAATTAATTATGCATCTTTGCCTTCTTTTTTTTTTCCGGCGTGTATGAGCGAACGAAGCAGCAAAAGAATACGAATTCTTGAGTTTGCATGCCAGCTTACCTTACTATGACCATGAGTCAACCTCCATCGAATTAGATCAAATCAAGCTAAGCTAAATCAAGTTAAAATTATTTTTTATTTCAATAAAATTTTTACGTAACGGAGGAGCTAGAACCTTAAGTAGGTAGGGGGGAAAAAATGAAGGAAATCAATGATTTTGCCTTGGTTTTACTTTTACGTGGCGAGTGGCTAAGGAATTTGGAATAGGGAAGTTGAGAAGGCAGCGCAGCCGACAAGGAAGGGAACAGCGTCCCGTCCAGGTCACGCAGCTCCTTAGGCCTAATCTCCATTCAAAAAATTCCGCATTCGGGTAATCCCCACAATGGAGTGGATATAGAAGGAAAATTTTGTTCTCACGAATAATGGGAGTAAAAATTTTAAATATCTGTATATTAAATGGGCTAAAGATGGGGATTATTATCCCCATATTCATGGATATCGATCATAAAATTATTATTTTATCTTTAAATTATTAATTTATTTAAATTAATATTATTATTATTTAAATTGATTAGATTAAAATCTAAATTTATATGTTAAATTTATTTATACTTATTACATATTAAATTAATAATTAAATTACTATTATATATTTATTTTTATTTTAAATATTTTAAATTATTAGAATTTAAATTATAGAATTAGATTATTATATTTATTTTTTAGTTATTTTATATATTTATTTTTTTAAATATATTAAATTATTAAAATTTAAATTATTAAATTAGATTATTATTTATAATTATTTTAAATATTTTATAATTTTAAAATTTTTATATTTAATTTAAATTTTTAAAATTTTTAATATTTTAATAAATATCCATAAATACCTAAAAATTTGTGGATAAAGAAAAAATAAATACCTGCACAAACATAACGCGAGAGATAAGAACAGGTATTTACTACATCCCTGACTCCATTCCCCACGCTTCTTGGTTACCGAACTCAAAGTCTGTCCTTTCTCTTTGTTTTTGTTTTTGTTTTTGTTTTTGTGTCTTTTTTTTTATTTTTCAAATTTAGAAAAAATAAAAAGTAGGGGGCAGGGTGCGTGTCTTTTTTTTTTCCTTTTTTTTTTCTTTCAAATTTCAGGTTTTGCTAGCAACATTGAATTAAATGGGCAAAATTATAATGTTTTTGTAATCGTTGAATTATATATAAAATTTATTTAAAAATTTAATATTCCATAAATTTCAAAATAAATCAAATGTTCCAATAGTAGAAAGATAAATATGACATATTATTTATAGACAAAAACTCTATCTTTATCCTTTATTTTTTAGCAACATTCCGATTTTATCCCAATTTTTGTTTTCAATTTTTATTTACCCTATTTGTTGATGCTATCAATTTTACTAACGGAAATCACTTAATTAGCTCTAATATGTACTTTTCTATCTCATATAGATGTCATGTGTACATGCAAAAACTCTACTTTTACCCTTAGTCTTCTAAAGTCCAGTGTTTAGAGTTAGGCATTATTTATAAATAGGATTAGTTTATGTCAATAATCTTGATTAGATTAAAACAAAAAAACTTTTGCATGTATAATATAGCATCTACGTGAGGAAAAAATGAACGCATCATATCTAGGTCAGCAATCATCATTGGTAAAATTGGGACATTGGTAAAAAATGTAACATTAAAACTTTATCAAAATGTTAATTAGGGATGAAATCGAACCAAAAAAAAAAGAACAAAATCGAAATTTTGCTAAAAGACCAAAGAGAAAAACAAAGATTTTGTCTTATTTATATATAACATACTTTTTAATTAATTACTTTATTTAACTCGTTATTCTTTTTTTCTTTTTAAAATAGTGGACCCTAATATAAGTCCTAAAAAAAATCTAATAAATAATAAAACTTTACATATAATTAAGTTATATAAAATTTACATACGCAATTATCTATTCTTGTAAAAGGTAATACTATTCATCATAATGAATCTAAGCTAGGGTTCTCGGGACACTAATGGTTTGTTTGGATATGAAAGAAAATGAAAAGAAAAAAAATAAGAAAAAAAGTAAATTTTCTCTTTTATGATTTGAATGGAGAGAAAATAGAAAAGAAAATGAGAAAAAAATGAGATATACGTAAAATAATATATATATTCTTTTGTATAATAAAATAATAGATATTATTTTTATTTAATTTTTAAATAATTTTTATAAATTACATAAATAAATAACATAATGGTAAAAATTATTCAATCATGTTAAACATAAATACAAATTTTTTTATAATAATAATCTGTATTTTTTTATATTCGTGTAGGTCCCACATCCAAAGTTTTTCTTCTTTCCTATTTTTCTTTTAATTACAATGAAAGAAAATATCTTAATAATCGCATTCTCTTCTCCCCTTTTCTTTCTTTCCCTTTTCTCCTGTTCCAAACGCATGTTTAGCGCTTTTAAAATATGCCCCTTTTACATACCAAAAGACAATACCTTCATGTACTAGAAAACCTCCTCACTTCCCTATATATCCTTGAGTAGAGCTATTAAAGCCCATAAATTAAGATCCCATTAGGCCTTCCCTTGGAGAGGAGCAGGAATAATAAACAAAAAAGGAATTTTAAATTGTTCATATGCTCGCCCCCTTAGGTTATAATTTTTTGAAATTTTTGTTTTTTTTTTTTGTTATTTGAACTCATTTCATGACAAAAAAAACATTTTTGAGATATAAAATTGATATCTATTCTTAAGTTAGGTGTAAATTTTAGTATTATAGAACTTAATTAAAATAATCTATATTTAAAAGTCTTTAATTTTCTTAAAGTGTCTTATTTAATATTTTATTTTTATATAAAAAAATTATTTCTCGTTGCTCTTGGCTCTGCTATGTTCTATCTAATCAGTTGAGTTTTCGTATTTTATATTTATCCTCTTCCTACTTAAATTTTCGAAAAAAGAAAAACTTCGACTTTAAACTTTATTGTTCATAGTAGTTGAGGAAAGAACTCTCTCACCCAAACCAAGTTAACGAAGTTTTGCGCACACACCAACATAAAATTAAATATTTTCACAACCATTTCGCATACTCATGACATTCAAATATATAACTATTTTATCTAAATTAATTTGAGGTGAAGAATATAATTCTAGCTAAACTTGAGCCAACACAGACCAAAAAAATTTGTATAAATTATTAGCCCAATCATTGCTTAATCAGTCGTTACTCATCAACCTTATATGAAATTGTTGTTTTTGGTACAACAGATATAGTTTCAACTTATAATTTTATGCAAATAATCGAACTCTTTTACCATTACACCACTCTTACGATATGTTTGGTCGGCTGATTTGGGATGGACGGCATGGGAGGAAAAGAAAATGGGAGGGAAAATGCTGCATTTCCTTCCCATTTCCAATTGTTGGTTGGCAAAAGAAATTAGAGAGAAGAGAATAAATAATACACAATATTTGATGGGGCTCACATAAATAGTGACCAAAATTTTTCCCTCAACTTTCGAATGGAAACTCACGGAGGAAGAGGTGGGATTTTTCCTTTGTCCATATTACCCGTTATCACTGTACAGAGAGATGGGAGGTGCGCAGAGAGATGATGAAGTGGGAGAGGACTTTAGAATGGACAATATCAATTAAGATATTGTGTGATCTCTCCCCTTTTACCTTTTTTTAAATCAACATTTCTGAAATTTTTATTTAAATAAATTTAATTGTTCTATCACTATATTACTAAAAATAGATACAAAAAATATTCAAAGTATAAGTTAAGTAAAATTTTAAAATTTCTTGGTTATTAATATTTTATTTTAAACTGATATTTCAAATAGGGTATTAAATAATATTTGAATAATATTTTTGGTATTATTTAATTGATAAAATATATTTTTATTAATATTAGTTTAATTTAATAGGTTGTTATTATTTTAAATTGTTAAATAAAAAATAGTGAAATTTTTTATTTGATATTCATTAATATAATTGAAATATTTTTTATAATAATATAAAGGTAAAATTATTATTTGACAGTATTATTTTTTTCTTTTCTTTCACTTTTCCATATAAACAAATAAAGAAAAATTATTTTTTTCCTTTTATTTTTCTTTCATCCAAATATATCTATAAAAAACATAAATTTACTCCATTTCTTTCCACTCAACTTCTTTCCTTCCAATTTCTTTCCTTCATTCAAACACATTCTTAATGAATTCACTTAAAAAAGCTATTACATTCTGAAAAATAGCGAATAACAGTTTTTTTTGTAAATTCTCATATCTCCGTAATTCACCTCAAAATCTCATATTTTGGTATAAATTATTTTTAAATACCATATGAAAAAAAACCCGTCAAATGCCTGCTCCCTAATTTTTTTTTTTTTTGAAAAAAGTACTCTTAGTAGTTTTAACCCTATAAGTACAATTTAGAACAACATGATTGCGCTGCATGTTCAAAAATTTGACTTGCAGTGTTTATTATTGCTATTATTCGTTGTCACATTTTTTTTTATAATGTCACAAAAATGTTTGGTAGATATTTATGTGCACAAACTCTCACATATTCAAGGTAATTAATGTGCTTTAATAAATAAAAATACAGAAATAGTGATCAATAGATGTGGTGATTGAATTTATTTTGAGTAATACTACCTCTGTTCTGAAATAATTATCCACTTTAAATTTGTACATGATTTAAGAAAATAATTAGATTTCAATACGTTTTAATTATAAAATTACTCTTATTTAATTAGCTCTTTTTCTTAGTTATCTTTTTTCACTTACTTTCTCTTCTCTATTTAATAGGGATGTAATTAAAAAAATAATTAATATTATCTAAATTTCTTAAATAGATAATTATTTATAGATAAATAAAATTTTAAAAATAGATAGAAATTTCTAGATGAAAATAGTACTATGTATAAAGAAAAAAATCTATGCAACCATTAAATTCATGTTTGGTTTAATAATGAGAATTTTAAAAAAATTATAGAAAGTTATGAGTTCAAATCCTTGTATTATTAAGTATTTGTTTAGTTCAAGTGTTTTTATATTTATTTCTTTTAAATAAGATTTTGAATTTGAGTCTTATGAATAATAAAAAAATAAAAATAGCACTTGAAGAACTTTACCTTGATAGTATGTTGATCTAGCTCGAGCCAACAAATTGGTCGTTTAGACCAAAAAAAAATTCTCATACCATTAATTAATTAAAGAAAGTTAAAATATTTTCTCTCATGAATAATAAGTTAAGCTATTAAAAATGAATATTAGCTAACTATTATTTTTACCTTATAATTGTTTGGTAATTAATAAAAGAAAAAGCTTGTCGTGAGATTCAAATAATTAGTAAGATGCCATAAGCCAAAACATTTGTCCCGACACTTATGAGAGCATGTGATTTCGTATCCACAAAGAAAAAGAATTAAGGTAGTTATCAACATCTCATATACTAATTTGATAATGGGTTTTGCTCATCTGTGTCTTAAGGACACCAGTTTTTTATTTTTATTTTTTTATATGAAAGTACCAAATTTAATCAATCTTCCAGGTGCTGTACAAAAACCTCAAGTATACAAGTAGGAGCAATACCGATTCAATGTATTGGTTCTGTTAATGTATTAAAAGTTTAAAAAGTTTACTTTTTTTTTTTCCTATAAAACTTTTTATTTTTAAACTCTTAATCAGTGTCCTTGACAAAACCCCTTGATAATATGGTGTAAGGCTTTTTTTTATTGTAATAGTATATTAGGATTAAATTCACAATTGATGATAAAAACAATAATTCCAAATCAAACACGTAATTTAGTTACCAACTTACTATGAAGTATAAACAATCAAATGCAAGTCACCAGAATCCCCACAGCCATCAGCCATGTGCTCCAATTTAACATTTTTGCTGGGAGTAATATTAAGTGAGGTCTATATCTCTTTCACTAATCTATAAAATATACAGTTTCTCATAAAATATATATTCGCGTATTACTACTTTTCACCAGCTCGACTCTCTCTCTCTCTCTCTCTCTCTGAAAATTTCAACGTCTGGTCTAAACAAAGTGGCATCTTCGAAATTTTATCGCCTACAGCGAGGTCAAACATGTAAATTAAGAAAACCCCAAACACGTGTCCCCATAACATGTCCACTTCACACGTGTGACTATACACGACTTCAAAAAGCAAGGGCCAGTCTCCACTTCACACGTGGCACCAAAATCCACATCATCAACACGTGTTATAAAAAATATTTGGTTAAAAAAATTCATCTTATATATGAAATTATTTGATTTATCAATTACTTAAGCCTTTTTTAAATCATCATAATTTTTATTTTTGGATAAATCTTTGTTTTAGTTCTTTAAATTGTAAGTATTTGTTATAATAATATTTGATTTTGGAAGATTTATTTTTAAGTTCTATTTAAGAACTAATATAATAATTGGAATATAATATTATAGACTAATTTTATTAACAAATATATAATATGATAAATTAACTTGACTATAAAATAAAATATCATAATCATATAAATAAATTTACTAAAATTAAATACTATAATGGATGGAGTTTATAATTTCAAATAACCGAAATAAAGAATTTTTTTCAATTTTTCGTAGTTACCATAAATTGCAACTAAATTTATATTTATTCATAATGTAAAAATTCCTTAATAAATAATATAATCTAAGGTGCAAATTGATGTATGATTGATTTAAGTAATATAGTATTTGGTCAATATAATTCAAGTGGCACATCTCTTAACTTTTATGGTTGGGATTGTTAACTCTAGATCAAGATTTGATTATTATATACACGTCCTTTTTACTATCTCTTTGGCTTAGTCAAGAGTTTCTTAAAATAAAAAAATATTATTTATTTCTTTTAAGTAAAATTTTAAATTTAGATCTTATAATTAAAAATAATTATCATATAATAAATTATAATTTGAATCTTAGTTAAAAAAAATCTACAATTAATATTCAATCATGTTCCGAAAAAAAATTGCTTCTATCAAGAGATATCTATAAAAAAAATAAAAATAAAAATTATTGAATAAATTGTACGCTATAACAAATAAAATTGGTTCGATTTAAGGTTAATTAGTTATAATTATAATAAAAAATTAATTTTTATATATTATTAATATAAAATAATTTTATATTATTATTTAATTATATACAAAACTTTTGATATAATAAATATAAAAATTAAATATATTTTCTAATATAACAATATATAATTAGTGTGTAAAATACCGCATTGCAAGACAAAACGTAAATTTAAAAAAAGAAAAAAGAAAAAAGAAAAAAAAACCTCTAACGTAAATATATCGGAAAGCATGTTCAAAACTTACCCAATCCCAACGGACCCATTGTCTGTCCTGAGATCAATCGTGACCGTCCGATCACGAAACATGCTCGAGATTTAGTCCATGCTGTTCGAAACATCATTGCTCCTTCTTCCATTTAGCAGAGATAAAAATAATGCCTTTTACAGAGGGAATCTTTGAGACAGCGAGACTGACACCGTTGTATCTTCAACTCATAAAGAGAGAAACAAAGAGACAAGAGAGGAATAGTTGAAACTTCAAAGCTTGGTTTTTGAAATTGTGAGTATGATGCGAACAACATGTGAATGTCTTTTTTTATGTTGCAATGCCATGGAAATGTCTTCATGTGTGTCGTTTTGTTGTTAAACTTGGTTACTTCTTGAGCTGTTTTTTTTTTGGTCCAAACTTGATCATTATCAACCTTTGACTTTAGGTGGCACTGTGGAAGATTCTTCTGATTTCTTTAGTGTTTTTTATTTTCATTTATTTTTATTATTATTTAAGGAGATTTTGAGTGATTTATGTCTGTTCTTGAAGCGGTAACTGTTTCTGATCTTGAGGAAACTTCTTCTGGGTCATTGTCTTGAAGCCTTTTGAGCATGAAAGTCACGATTTTGGTGATGAAGACCAGGGTGTGTCTTCTTCATTGCTGATCCTGGAAGCATTGGAGGACTTTGGTGTTGTGTTGTGATTTGTTAAGAGTTGTCAAAGTTAAGTCTTGGGTGGTTGGTGCTCCTTTGATGCATTTCTAGACTACTACACAGGTGTATCTCTTACATTGAGAGAGAGAGAAGTTTGAAGCTTAAGCCACAGTGAGTTGAGCTGCTTTCTCAGTTACTGATTCTTAAAGGTTGGTTAGTCCTTGACGTTTTTTTTTCCTTTTTTTTTTTTTTTTCCATTTCCCCTTTAACCTTTGCTTTGATCTTCTGCTTCTGGAAAGTAAAGCTATATTCTTTTGCTTCCTTTTTTTTTTTGTGAATTTTAGATTTTGTCTTTCTTGTAGCTAGGTACTATCATATTATGGAAAATGGGGTTTCTAATTTACTACATTTTTTTTTTTTGGGGCTTAGCAGGACTAGTGGAGAACAAGAGTGTTTTCGTTTTGGCCATAATCTGATGGCTCTCAATTGGATAAATTCTTTGAATATTGAGCAAGTCAGACTAAATTGAGGTATATATTATTGAAAGAATTTAATTTTTTATTAGAATGCTCTTCTTATTTTAATTTTTCTGGTGATGATTCATTTGATGTACTTGTGTACACAACTGTTGATAGAGACTTGTGTCTTCCCTTCGAAGGAAAGCCTCTCCCTTTCTCATACCAGTAGCCACATTTATGAGTAAGAAGGATTGGAAAAAACACAGCTAAGAGTTCCACTTTTCTCTAGAGCCTCTTAGAAGAATCCTTGACCGTTAGATATGATTCAGATTTCAGAACCAAAGCTCACAAAGCTGTCTCTCTAGATTTAACTTTCACACTCTCATTGCTACCAACCTTGTTGAAAAGTGAAGTTGGAGATTTTGGTTCATACTGACCAATATACCCTTATACAGAATACCATATTACATTTGTACCATGTGCTAGGTGTGTGTTTTTATGCCTTTATATGGAGGGGTACTTTTGTACTTATGACTATAATGTCCACCGACGGCTTCTTTATTGGACGGCTATTTTGCCGTTAAAAGCATTTTCCTTCATTCTCATCAACAACCATGGCTTAATTTATGATAATATTTAATTTGTATGATAAATTAATCTGTGATTATAACTTTCCAAGGGTATTATATGATCACTTGCTAAAGTAATAGAAAAGACTAGTGGGGCATGTTTAGGTACTTCAGTTTTGCTGGTCGGGTCATGCTTTCAGTAAACAAGCTTTGTGTGATCATGCACGATTCTCGATGCTTGTTGATGTTGGACTGGTTGTTCTTTTGTGCCTTAGAGTTTGCTATTGGAGTCTTAATTTATAATTTACGGATTTTATGATTGCAACTGCTCCACAACCTTTTTTTAATTTTATATGCTAATTTCATTATCTTTTCACAACTTGGCATCTGGGGCGTTTCTTTGAAGGCTTGATTTTCTTCTAATATTCCATTTTGTGGCAGTTTCTTGGTGTTTATCATCAATTCAATTCTGCTCCTACCAAATCAAAATCATGGTGGAAGAAGGTGGAGATGAGGTTTCAGTTGATGCACTTTCCACAGAAGAATGGTTGTTGCATGCACAGGAACTTGTTCCTGTGGCCCTTGATAAGGCAAGAGAGGTCAAAGGGTTCCCTGGTAGATGGAAGATGATCGTTTCGAAATTGGAACAGATCCCATCGCGTTTATCGGACTTGTCAAGCCACCCTTGTTTTTCGAAGAATGCTCTTTGCAAGGAGCAATTGCAGGCTGTGTCAAGGACTCTCAAGGAAGCAATTGGATTGGCTGAATTGTGTATTGAGGAGAAGTATGAAGGTAAGCTCCGGATGCAAAGTGATCTTGATGCATTAACTGGGAAACTGGATTTGAATTTAAGGGATTGTGGCCTTTTGATCAAGACTGGTGTCCTTGGTGAGGCTACTTTGCCATTGGCTGTGTCTGGTCCTGCAGTGGAATCAGATGCTGCAACACATGGCAACATAAGGGAATTACTTGCGCGCCTTCAGATCGGTCACTTGGAAGCAAAGCACAGAGCTTTGGACAGTGTTGTTGAAGCCATGAGAGAAGATGAGAAGAATGTTTTGGCTGTTCTGGGGAGGAGCAACATTGCTGCTTTAGTTCAATTGCTTACAGCTACATCTCCCAGGATAAGAGAGAAGGCAGTAACAGTTATATGCTCGCACGCAGAATCTGGTAGCTGCGAGAATTGGCTAGTTTCCGAAGGAGTTCTGCCGCCTCTTATAAGGCTTGTTGAATCAGGTAGTGCTGTGGGCAAAGAGAAGGCTACAATTTCCCTTCAGAGGTTGTCAATGTCAGCAGAAACAGCACGCGCAATCGTTGGACACAGCGGGGTTCGTCCATTGGTTGAGCTTTGTCAAACCGGTGATTCGGTGTCACAAGCTGCTGCTGCTTGTACCTTGAAGAATATATCAGCTGTTCCTGAGGTGAGACAAGCTTTGGCTGAAGAAGGGATTGTGAGGGTTATGATCAATCTGCTGAACTGTGGAATTTTGTTGGGTTCCAAAGAGTATGCTGCCGAGTGCTTGCAGAATCTCACTGCAAGCAATGAGAATCTAAGGAGGACTGTTATATCCGAAGGCGGTGTTAGGAGCCTTTTGGCTTATCTTGATGGTCCACTTCCTCAGGAATCCGCGGTTGGAGCATTGAGGAATTTGATTGGATCAGTTCCTGAGGAAACTTTGGTGTCTCTCGGTTTCCTTCCGCGATTAGCTCATGTGCTAAAGTCTGGATCCTTGGGAGCCCAGCAAGCCGCCGCAGCCACAATCTGCCGAGTTTGCGGCTCATCAGAGATGAAGAAAATGGTCGGCGAAGCCGGATGCATCCCTCACCTGATCAAGATGCTTGAGGCCAAATTGAACAGTGCTAGAGAGGTCGCAGCTCAAGCGATTGCGAGCTTGATGAGTGTGTCTCAAAATCAAAGAGAGGTTAAGAAGGATGATAAGAGTGTGCCAAACCTGGTTCAGTTGCTTGATCCAAGTCCACAGAACACTGCTAAAAAATATGCAGTTTCATGCCTTGGATCACTTTCTTCAAGTAAGAAGTGTAAGAAGCTGATGATCTCATATGGAGCAATTGGGTATCTGAAGAAACTCACTGAGATGGACATTCCAGGAGCTAAAAAGCTGCATGAGCGATTGGAAAGAGGGAACTTAAGAAGTTTGTTTAGCAAAAAATAGAGGATGATACTGTTAGTATCATGATGCAAAATAGCTAAGAGTGAAAACTGGAATGCGCAAGCTTGTTAATCTATGTATTGTATCAGTCTTAGATTATAATAATATAAATATTTCAACTTTGTGTATTCTACTATTCTCTCTCTCTCTCTCTCTCTCTCTCTCTCACACACACACACACACACACACACACACACACACACACAAAAACACTTTTTTCTTTTAAATTTAGGCTCGAGGACGTTCTGATAATCAGTAAAATCTACTTGTTTTGCAATTATTTGAACTCAAGATAACTCTCTTATTTCACTCTGCAGTTTATCTTTTTTGTTGTTTATTTGCCCACTTTGCTACTAAGTAATGGTTGTAATCATTGTAAGATTATATCATAGACAGTTAAATTTTGTGTATCCTCTTACTATGTCTCTCATGTTTTCTTTTGTTACTCTGCAGTGATGTTTTGTTCATTGCCCATTTGGTTAAATACACTATACTGTCATGATGAACTATTGTTTCAAGCATAGATCCCAAATGCCATAGCAATTGAATCAGAATAAGCTATGACAGAGGTCACCAGTTTACCAAAGATCTTAGGGACTCTTACCTTCCTGCACTTACGTATTATTTTATAATTCTAATCTGTTCAGTTTGGATCCCTTTACATTAAAGAAATACCTAAGTCTTTTTCCCCCTCTCCTATAAGGTAACTACTTCCTCTAGTATAGTGATTGAAATCTGAGTATAGTGAAAGCTAGTTTTCCAATCTCTGAATTATTAGTATGAATTTTCAATAGAGGAAAATTTTTCTGTGCCTCTCTTAACATTTTTCTATTTATAAACCAGCTAAGTAATTTTCACTACAATCTACTGACAATGCTGTGTTAATGTAAAATTTTCTTTAAAATGAGATTAAATAACATTACTTGAACAATATTTTCCACATCTAGCAGATGCCGTGAACCGGCTTTTGAATTGAATATTGCTTTTGACATCACTGCTAATGGCCCTTAGGACAAAGACAAAATAGGGCACTGTTTGCGAGGGGCTAATTATTTTTTAATCGACATTAATCTTGGAAGCAAACACTCAAACGTAATTGATTTGAAAGTACTACTAAAAGTTAAGGTGTCGTTTTGTGAAGCTACATTTATGACTTGGTCCTCTTTTAATTGTTGTGCTTCCACCATTAATAGCATGATAGGGAATCACCCACTGCAGTTTTTTTCCCCCCCAAAAAATATTATTGTTGAAAAATTAATCTTGCGTCGAGAAAAAATTGAAAATAGACTATAATAAAAAAATTGATATTTTTAAGTTAAAAAATAATTTATATATATAAGTAATTTTTTGAAATTTATAATTATAAGTAAAAGTTGATTATTTTAAAATTATTATAATTTTATCAAATTAATCTTATATATTAAATATTATATAATATAAATAAATATTTTATATTTTTTTTAATAATTTTATCATATAAAATTAATTTTTTTATATAATTTAAATAAAATTAATTATCTTAAGATTAATTTTTAATTAAAATATTTAAATATAAATTAATTTTGATATAATCAATCATATAAAAAAATAATTATACAAATAAATGATTAATAAAATAATTTTAATCGCAATTTTTTCAAACACATACTAGGTTGATACTTTTGGTGCTTACTAATGTATTTGGTGCCCAACCCCACGGATGATGTAATGGACAATATTATTGTATTATGGGTTGTTGGTATTATTTTTCAATTAAATTTCATGAGAGAAACAACACTCTATCGTACTAGTGACAATCAAGTGTCAGCACTAAAGAGGTCAAGGGGAATATGAATGCATAAATCAAGAAAAAATTAGACAAAAAATAAGTCAATGTATAGAGCAAAGGTTAGAGTAATAATACATATTGAGGAGAAGATCATCAAAAAGGCTTAAAAACAATAAAATATGCAGCGAAAGTATAATCAGAAGATATCTATACATCAATCCTTTTTTGTTCTAAACCAGAAAATAAAAAACTGAGACATTTTGTTTCAAAAAAATATTAGCATAATAGTTGACTTTAGTGATGTAAGCAAGTCATTACTGATCAGCACAATCCCATTCATAGGAAGGTCCGTCCCATTTAAACGGAGACGGGATTCGTAAATGTATCGAGTATAACATAAAAGATTATACTGATGATATTGATGCTCTAATAATTGATTTACCAATAAATAAAATAGATTAATTTTCTTAATCTTTGATATAAAAGAGTTTTATATTATTATTTAATTATATATTTTTATTTATAAAATTTTTGAAATAATAAATAATTAAATTAAATATTTTTACTAATATAACAATATATAATTAGATATTTGTGTACAATTTTTTGATACTAACAATATATCAAAATTAAATTCTAAATAAATAAAATATAGTAAGTATTTCTGGTCTAGACCTTATTCTTTTACGTAATTCGTTTTGCTTATACTGTAATTTTCTTCAATTGGGGTAGTACATTCTAACATTTCATTTTAAAAAGCTTTTAACAAGTAATTTTTTTCTCTCCTTTTCATATTGTTTTGCTCTCCTAATCTCCTTCACGTGTTGCTTCTTCAAACGCAAATATTTACAGATGTGAGATCTATATTGCTTAAAAAAAGTTATATCATACAGTTATTCTTGCAAGTTGCTTGGAAGTGAAGCCTGAAGCAAAGTATTTAATATTTTTTTTCTGAGATGAAAAGTATTTAATATATTAAAAGCTTAGGAAATTTTTTCCAATAAATATTTGTTACTTTTATTCATTAATTAATACACTTAAACATTCGCTAAAAATACTCATTTTCATACTATATCAATAAAAACGAATACGTGAAAGACAATAAAAATTCACATAACTAATCATATAACCAAAAAATTAATCAACATAGGACATATATATATTCAATTATAATTTATAAGCTAAAAGCATTTAGTTCTATCTATTTTCAATTGAGTAGTATTTATCTTGATATATGTTGGGTTTATGATAAATCTTATACATAATGACATTAACCATACAAAATATAATTTAAAATTAAAATATCTGTATATAAATCATAATTTTGTAATATGGGTAAAAAGTGACATGCTCCCATTCAGTTTTATGACAATATCTAGAAAGCAATATAACACTTTAACGTCCCCTTAACTGACAGCAAGTATACCCAATGTTATCTTTAGATATTTCATGGTGAATCGAATAGTACAGAATAAAATAAAATAGAATAAAATAAGTTTTATTTTCCGTTATTTCGATATATAGAAATAGAATGAAGAGAAGTTTTTATTCTATTATTTTAAAATATAATAAAATAGAATAGAATAAAATTACAAAAATTTTAAATTATTTACTTTTACTTTATTTCATTGCATTTCATTTCGCTTAGAGTGAAGGAAAAAAATAAAAATATTAAATAAATTATAATAAAATAAATTTTATACAATATCATTTTATTTCATCTTATATCTTTAAATATCTAAATAATAAAACCTAACGCAATTTTATTTTATTTTGCTCTATTTGATCACTGTCTTCCATCAATCCGACGCTTAAACAAAAGATCAGATTCCTTGTATTTTTTTTTTTTTTAAAATGGAAAAACATAAAAGATCAGATCAACCTTTAGATCATCGCAAAGTGGACAATGAGTTGTAGTCTTGAAGTGCGTGTAGCAACTTGCAACGGAAACGACGCAGTTTTATCCTCAACAGAGCACAGCAATCACATTTTTTGTTTGTTTGTTTTCGGAGAGGGAGGACCAAACACGCCCTTGTCACAAACACGCCTCTCTATCCCATCACGCCTCTCCGAAATCTAAGAAACCTCTTCACATACTTCAACCATTGTGATTGTGGTAATTATCCGGCACAATTCCCTTTGTTTAGGTACTCTCTCTCTCTCTCTCTCTCTCTCTCTATTGACTTTTTCTTTTTTTCTTTTTTTTCTTTTTTTTGCATTGTTACTTGTTATTAATGTTTGTTTTCAGCAAATAGAGTAGGGAATTCAGGTGCCCCAGTTGGTTATTCCCTTTGGGTTTGCAGATTAAGGTGCAAAAGTTGCAAACTTTGGAGGTGGGGTTTGCAGATTTTGAATTTTTTGTCAGCTTGGGGTGGGGTTAATTTGACTCTGAATTGAGGTTATGAAACTCGGTCCTTGGAATTTTATGATTTAGTTTGACGGGTTTTGTTTTTGATATTATAATTATTGTTGTTGTTTTTGTTATTGTTATTGTTATTGTTATTACACATGTTGTGCTGTTTGTATGGCGTTTGTAGCCTGATTGGTTGCTGGGAAAATGATAGAGAAGAAGTGGGAAATGGAAGATTTTGAGGTTGTCATTCATGTGATGTGGTTGTAACAGGAGATTGATGTCTTTCTCTCTTTTATCTTTTACTATGTGCCAAACATGACATACTTGAATAAGTGTATTTATTTTGGGTTTGAACTAACTCATAATCAAAAGTTTTTTGAAATAGCTTTTAAAAAATGAAAAAATTAAAAAAAGGCAATTATTTCCCCCAAAATAATCACAACCAAACATGTGTTAACGCTTATTGTTTTGACAATATGAAATTTAGTCCTGATCAATCAATTCAATGTTCTTTTGCCTCCTGTCTTATTCAAAATATTAAATAGTGGGGTTGATTTGTTGAAACTTAAAAACTGTTATTGGCAAATGGACATGGAGAATAGCTACTTAACTAGCCGGTTTTTGGTATTTGGCAAACTTACATGTTGATGTTCTTAGTCTTAGATTTGCTCGCTGGTTTCAAAATTTTTGCCTATAGAGATAGAGAATTCATCTGATGGTTGTTCGTTTGGGTAAATTCTAAGTGCCCCTGGTTCATGAGTAATTAACCCCACACTGCAACGTTCCTGTCTAGTTGATGAGTTAAGTGTTTGAAAACTTTATATGTGGCACCTTATCCTTTAAAGAAAGTCTTTATACACATTGCTAAAGTAAAGTGAGATTTCGCATATCTAAAACTCTTTTTCCTCCCCCTTGAATATCACAATTGTTGAATTAGAGTAACAACAATGTGTTGCTGAATAGTTTGAGTTCTTAGGTTCAATTAGGTTGAATGCTTGAGTACTTAGATATAGATAGTCAGCACTATATATAGTCATTAGGGAGTAAATAAATGCGTAGTTTTAAGGATAGATAATTAATGCTACCTATTTTCTAGGACTCTAGCCAAATTAATCATATGGTAGCTACACATTTCTATGCCACAGATGATAGCTATACATTCCAATTTCACACGTGTTAATCGCATGCATAATTTCTAACAGCAATATTGCTTTTGGCTTACCCTTTTTCTTTCTCTTAATTTTGTTGAAATGAACTGTGCTCTGATTTTGTCATACAGCAGTCATTAGCATAGAAGATGAGTACGTTGGATGCAACTCGGGCAGAACTTGCTCTTCTAGTCTTATATTTGAACAAGGCTGAAACGAGGGACAAGATATGTAGAGCAATACAATATGGTTCTAAATTTTTGAGTAATGGGGAAGCTGGTACTGCCCAGAATGTAGACAAATCAACCAGCTTGGCACGGAAAGTTTTCCGTCTATTCAAGGTTAGGTTATCTGTACATTTGATATATGAAACAAGTGCTATTTCATGCATTCGGTCCTATTTAGTTAGCTTGCTTTGTTTGATGGAATTTCTTACTTTTTATCATTTTCCTTATGTATGTCACCTTTGGTTGATTTGCTTAAATTAGACAAGAGATCTGTATCTGTAGCATGCATAATTTTATTTGTTTGTTTTCTCAGGGACATTATTTGAAAAGGATAAATTAAAGCCAAATGCTTTTTTATTGTGTAGTATTATCCCATTATGACATTCAAACCATGCTGCAAATTAATTAATTCATGTAATTACCACTAATCTTATACTTCACTCTTCAATATGCAGTTTGTTAATGACCTGCATGCTCTGATAAGTCCAACACCACAGGGTACCCCCCTCCCCCTAATTCTGTTGGGAAAGGTATGCCAATTCTAAGAAAATTCCACCTTTTCCATCTTTCATTTATTCGACTAATATCTTGTTGAATGGTTTTTCTCAGTCCAAGAATGCATTGCTGTCCACCTTCTTGTTTCTCGATCAATTTGTGTGGCTCGGTAGATCTGGCATCTACCAGGTAGGAAATGCATATTTTCAGCATCCAGTTGTTTGTTTCTGTATTGTTATGTGGGAATAGCATCCAGCAGTAAAGAATATTTTTGTCAACTACAGAACAAAGAACGCACTGAACTAATCAGCCGGATATCTCTTTACTGTTGGCTCGGCTCCTCAGCATGTGGCACCTTGGTTGAGGTTTGTGGCTTACCTACCTTCATTGATGCTAGCATGTGTTCATCGATAATGCTCACTTAGCAGTTTACTTTTAACATTTTTAAGACATGCTTTACTCATTTGATCAGCTTGGGGAGCTTGGACGACTTTCTGCATCAATGAAGAAGTTAGAGAAAGAACTCAAGAACAGTAATAAATATGAAGTATGTTCTCCAGGCTTGTTTATAAGTTCTTCACAGTTTCTGCTTTTGGTTTACCCTACTCGGGACCATGGTTGCCTTACCTTTATATGTATACTCATTACCTTTGTGCAGAATGAGCAATACCGTGCCAAATTAAAAGCATCAAATGAGAGGACTCTAGCACTCATCAAAGTGAGCATGGATATAGTGGTGGCAGTTGGACTGCTTCAGTTGGCACCTAAGAAAGTCACTCCACGGGTTACTGGGGCTTTTGGATTTATTACATCTCTAATATCTTGCTATCAGGTGCCTGCTAGTATAGTTATAGTTTCTTCCTCCTTGATTCTTTTTACCTTCGATAAAAATTTGTGTGCCTTTTGCACAACTAATGAACAAGGGAAACAAAATTTGATAAAACAAAACAAAACCAAAAAAAAGAAAAAGAAAAAAAAAGCTGTTGATAAATTTTCTCAAGAGTAGCAACAACTGTTTTAGCTTTGGATAGGAAATGAAATAAATTTACAACAGAAACTTATGTAGAAATTTGTGTCCCTCTACATCATTGGACAGTCATGGTCTTTTTCTTGTGCTGGAATTATGCTTAGGAGTATCATTTTTACTGACAAGGATCTCTTGTTTGTGCAATGCAGCTTCTTCCTGCCCCAGCCAAGTCGAAAACATCATGAATGTGGAAGAAGAACTGGCTGTCTTCATGCTTCATTGTTGTTAAATAATTATATGTGAAATTATTAGAAAATGTTGGTTGGTGTGAGCATGGACCAACTTGGTGACCTAGAAGGTCTTTGAGATTTCATAATTAGTGCCTATATTGTCACAGATCTCTTTTGCTTCTAGTAGAAAACAAAGCCCTGTTTGTTTTCAAAAACTGTTTTGTTATCCTCGAGTATATTTCTATGTTGGTCCTCCAAAAGGTATATATATGACATTATATTGATGCTTGCAAATATATCAAATTTATCCTCTGCAGATATATACGGCATTAAATTGGTCTTTTGCATTAATTTTATGATGAAATGACTAATTTCATGTAGATATACATTTTCAAATGATGCGAATGGTTTTTTTTTTTTTTTTGACGTTTAACCACAAATACAAGCACAAAGAATAAAGGGAAATTTGTCAACTGCTTTCAACTGCTTTCCTTTTTATTCTGGACCCCAAAAAAAATTTAAAAAAATCCAAAAAATTGCTAAAGAGAATCACATTTTTCGATACTAAATTTCTGTTTTTCTTTTCTCCAAAACGGTGTAATATGTATATAATAATACTCTTCAATTAGTCTACTTGATTTTCTACTTCGATTTTGCTCTAGTTTCACCGAGTGGGTACTGCATCTGATTTGGGAATACCAAATTTTGAGTCGTTGATTTAAAGCTAAGTTTCTTATCTATCATTTAAAATTGGCTCTACTTAAGTTGATTATATAAAAAGTCGAAATTTCTTCGTGGCATGCTAAACTTCATATAAATCAAGTTTTTAAAATATATATATGGCAAATTTTGCGGTACATTATTTTAAGAGAAATGATATAGGGAGGCATTTTTGCGACTCACCCCTCCCCTCATATGGCAAAATGACAAAAACCATATAAAGATACGAGGGCGAAGTTACCAGAAAAAAGAAAGTAGAAAAAGTTGAAAACCAAAATAGAAACACAACCACAGAAACTACTTCTCTCTTGTCCAGCTCCCCCAACATCCTCTCCAAAACTAGCCCATTCTTACTTATCTCTGGCCTCTTACTTACCTATGCCATTTGTTTCCCTTCTATCCTTTCTTACTTCTCCATTCTCTATCAGTAGCTACTTGATTCCAAGTAGCTACCTGATTTCAAGTCAGCTGGTAGCCATAGAGGGAGTCTGTAGTCCTTAATCCTGGTATGATAAGAACAGCTTATGTCTTTGCCTTTAACTCATTGTCTATGCTAAACTTGATATTGACTTTTGAATCTGAATTTTATTTTTTTGTGGGGGTGTTTTATAAAGGAAAGCGTTGGAACTCATTGTCTTCTCTTTGTCTTTAATGATTTTTTGAGTTTTGTTCTAGTGTTGTAGTGTAGGAGTTCGTGGTTATGTTCATATAAGTTTAAAGGTTGCATAACACGCATGTAACTTGCTAGGAAATGCTGGTAAGTTCTAACAAAAAATTGGTAAGTTCCTTATAGTACGCGGGTAAGTATATGCAATATACTTACCAGTGTTTTGCTATAACTTACCAGCGTTTCCTAAGAATTTACCAGCTTCTTATACAATCTTGAAAATATGATTTTATGAAGAATAAGATTTAGTAATATACTAACCTTATTGATGGAATACCAAAATAAAGAAAATTACCAGCATGTTGGATATAATTACTAGCGTTTCTTAAGAATTTACCAGCGCCATATGATATCTTTAAAATCTAATTTTATGAAGAATAATATTTAGTGATCTGATAAAGTTGTTCATTTAGGTATCTTAGTCAATAAGTTTAACATATTATTAAATCTTTTTCTTCATAAAATTATATTTTAAAGATATCAAATGATTCGAGCAAATTCTTTGCGAACGATGGTTAATATATTTCCAACATACTGGTAAGTTTCTTTACTTTGCTATTCATAAGAATATTTTTTTTCTTTTTCAATTTTTTTAATAGCTATTGAACAATACCTAAATTTAAATTTAACATCTCTCAATATCTGATACATCATCAAATTTAGTTTAAATCTAACCATTGATCAAGTGCCATTATTATCAATTCCAATATATTTAAAGACATAAAGCCATAGTACTGATTAAAATTAAAAACTAGAAAATTTAGACTAAACTAGTACGGGATATCGTGGTTTAGCCTGAATGAACCTTTATTTTTTTTTTTCCTTATTTCTCAGCGATGAGTCAAAGTCAGTTCATTCTATATAGTATAACATGTAATCTTTTATTAATCTATTATTGTCTTAATGTACTTATGCTTTTGCCAATGTACTAGTGTTTTTTTGTCCCTCTTTTTTGTAGGTGTGGTAACATTTTATTGTTGAGGTTAATGGAGGAATTGAGCAATCAAGGAATGCCTACTAATATTGATCCCAACTATGATATTAATGGGTCAAATGTAAGCTGTATACTGGAGGAGCCAACTGTAGGGATGGTATTTGATTTAGTAGAAGAAGTTAAATCATTTTACAAGTTGTATGCTTTTACAAAGGATTTTCAATGGAAGATAAGAAATTCGAAAACTGAACTTGATGGGCAACTACGTTATTTGGTTCTAGCTTGCACATGGGCAGGGAGTCATGCATCAAAAATATCATCAACAATAAAGATATTATCAACTAGTGGTACACAATGGTATGCAAAAATTACAGTAAGCAGGTGAGAAAGTGAAGTTTAGTATATTAAGAAAATTGTTCTTGATCACAGTCATAATGTCAGTCCTTCAAAGTCAAGGTTTTTCAAGATGAACAAGAGCATTAGCTTGCATGCGAAGAGAACAATCCAAGTGAATGATGATGCAGGTGTAAGGATTAACAAAACATTTCAATCTCTTGCTGGAGCTGTGGGAGGGAACGAGAATTTGCCATTTGGTGAACGAGATCTGAGGAATTATATTTGCAATGAAAGACATGCAATTGGAAAGGAAGGAGATGTAAAAGCCTTGCTAAACCGCTTTCGTACTATAAAGGAACATAATTGTAACTTTGTTTACGACATAGACCAGGATGATGAGTTTCGCGTGAGACATGTTTTTTGGGCTGATGTTAGAAGTAAAGCAACATATGAAGCCTTCGCAGATGTTGTGACTTTTGACACAACATATCTCATAAATACGTACGATATGCCATTTGCTGCATTTGTTGGTGTTAATCACCATGGACAAACATGTTTACTAGGGTGTAGTCTACTCTCATTAGACGATACTGAGTCATTTGTCTAGCTGTTTGAGTGTTGGGTGAGGTGCATGTCTAGAAAGGCACCTAGTGGCATTGTGACTGATCAATATAGGGGCTATGCAAAAAGCGATTGAAAAAGTTATGCCTAATCCTCGTCATAGATGGTACTTATGGCATATAATGAAAAAAATCCTGGAGAAGTTCAGAGCATATTAAGAATACAAGAAGATAAAGTCTGCATTTAAGGCAGCCATTTATGAAACCATAACAGAGGAAGAATTTGAATACAAATGGTGTTCCTTACTAAATGAATTTGAGCTTGAAGAAAATGAATGGTTGAGCGAACTGTATAAGGAGCGACATAGGTGGGTTCCAATTTATTTGAAGAAGAATTTTTGGGCAAGGACGTCGACAACGCAACGAAGTGAGAGTATACATACATTCTTTGATGGATATGTCAACTCAACAATAAGTTTGCAATAGTTTGTCAAGCAATATAATAATGCGCTAAAAAGCAGGGCAGAAAGAGAATTTGAAATTAATTTTCAGTCAATGAACACTACAATTTCCTGCGGGTCGACCTCCACCGTTGAAAAGCAATTCCAAACTAAGTATATTCATGCAAAATTTTGTAAAGTTCAAATAGAATTCAAAGAGAAAATGAATTGTGGCGCATCTCTTAATAATATAGATGGGATAATTGCTATTTATCATGTATTAGAGGAGATTGTTGTGGGAGACCGAGCAACGAAGGCGACATATGAGGTTATATTTAATCGTGGTAGCCATGACTTTAGTTGCCAATGCTTGCTATTTGAGTTCAGAGGTATTATTTATAGGCATTCGCTTAGTGTGCTCACTTTTGAAAGACTAAAACAATTGCCATGTAAGTATATTTTGGCAAGATGGAATAAGAAGGTTAGATGAAAGCATTCTTACATAAAAAGTGCCATGGCTGCATTTTCTATATTAAAACACAATTTTATTGGTGTTGTTTTTCGTTGTTGAGCAACAGTCAAGATGTGTATATCTGAATCAAAATAATTCAGTGCCCAATTTAAAAGATAATTATTTGGATGCAGAATTGGGCAAGCTACAGTTGGGTGGATTAGTCTCACTACATGAAGCCTTTAATCAGGATGTTAACCCATGTGTACAGGCATGTAAACAATGATAAATTTTATCAATTTTATTTACTACTTTTATTGATTATACCATTTTATCAAGGTAATAGAAGATTGTTCTTTCACAGATATACTGATTAATAGAAACAAAATGGCATTCCCAATAAAATTCGGAGAATCCAATCAGACAACTGGATATCCATGCCAACAATTTAGTTCTCACACATAAAATAGATTACTATTGTGATTGTTGTATTGGGAGAATGAAACTATTACTTTCTGTACACGTGTAATCATTATTAGATACATATTAGTCAGTTGTATGGGTTTGGAGGCTTATAATAGATAAAGACCTTTTCTTTTTTCAAGTTATGGTTGTACAGAATGATAATTGCATCTTCCATGCTTAGTAATATGTTAGATTTATCCATTCAGTTGGCCTCATAGTCAAAATTTGTTACAAAATTTGAAAAGATAAACTAAACTTACCAGTGCCCTGGTTAAATTTACCAGCATTTACCTAAAACTTACCAGCTTTTGTAGAGAATTTTACCAGTGTCCAAAGGGATACTGAAATATGATTTTCTTGACTTAGTGATATATTTGCTTGTCATTCAGGTGCCCCATGGTTTATATTGGGTGGAAGTTTAAAATAATGAAGAAAAAAAATAAAATTAGGAAAATGTCAACCAAAAAAAAAAAACTTACCAGCGCCTAAAAGAAACTTACCAGTGTCTCTCTTAAATTTACTAGCGTTTACCTAAAACTTACCAGCGTTTGTGAAGAATTTTACAAGCATTAAAAGGGACACTGAAATCTGATTTTCTTGGCTTAGTGATATATTTGCTTGTCATTTATCTGCCCCATAGTTTATATTGGGTAGAAGTTTAAAAGAATGCAGAGAAAAAAATTAAAGTATGGAAACTGTCAACAAAAAGAAACTTACCAACGGCTAAAAGAAAGTTACCAGCGCCTCTCTTAAATTTACCAGCGTTTACCTAAAACTTACCAGTGTCCAAAGAGACGGTGAAATTTACTAGTACATTCCCAATATTTACCAACGTTTGCCTTAAATATACCAGCTTCCATAAAGAATTTTATCAGCGTCCAAAAAATAGACTATCATTAATAAAGAAAGCTTATTATTTATATCTGTCAAATTTATTCTTCCATAATATTTTTGATACCACACAACGTTAACCTATAAGATGTTACTATTAGGCCCTGCACTAATGGCACCAAAGAATTTTTCTGCCTGCCATTTTTAGTCAATTTCTTCAATCCTAGGCCCTATGCTAGTGTCACCAGAGTATGATTTTCTACAGTCACAACTAGGGATCTCATTTGCACCCCCTATTGGCATATCCCCATCATCACCTTGGGATATCTGGGCAATGATTGGGTTGAACAACCCCTCCAACTCCTTCTACTTGTCCTTTAGAGAGTTTTTGACCTCCACCTTCCTCATATCCTCATCATCCAAAGATGGGGATCCCGGAGATATGCAACAAATATTAATGCCAATTCAAGAATAGCCACCACTGTAAAAAAATGTCTTATACAAGAAAAAATATTTTTCTCAGGACCAAAATCACAGAACATATTGAGTTGCATAATATATCATCAGCCTAATAGATCTTAATAAGCTAATTGAAAAATTGGTTTTCAAATCCGGTAATATATATTTTGCGTTGGTTAAATTTTTGAAAACTCACCAAGTACACAACTCTTATACATATGCTCCAATATCTCAGATTCTGCATAGACTCAGGTCAGGGCCAGCCAACATTGACAGCAAAATCATCCATCTTCAAAAGCACCCTCTACAAAAGGATGACATCCATATGCACCTATTTTTCTTTCCCCTCACATGCCCTGCTGTGTACGGTATTCTTCCTTATGGCCCAGTTTTCCACTTTCTCAAAAACCTCTAAACCCTGGTTGCAACATTTGATGTTGGCATGGGTAGGGTATCAACTGTATGACCTTGATCTCCAACTTCTATGTAAGTAATGTCATAAAATTAAGATTATAGTTTATGTTAAATCATAATTATCCACATAAGCAGCCTTTGTTCATAAATTTAGCCAAAAACCTGCCATATTAACTTTGGCAGTCTTTGCATTGTCTTCCCTGGTGCCAAGATCCTCTACATTCAGAGCTTGAATGGACCAAGCAGGAGTCGAAAGCAGTACATCAAGTTTCGCAGCTCATAACACTTCTTCCCTTGCCTCGCTTCTATCACTAGGGACCCAATCGGTTAATAGCTCACGTCGAATGCCATCAGCATCAGTCTATGCACATAATAAAACTGATTACACAGCGTTATAGTAATTTAATACTGATAAGAGAATAGAAAATTGACCTTAGTCCAGGAAGTCATAGTAAGGCCTTCTTCATATGTTGTAACACTATCTCACATCTCCATATACTTGATGGTGTAGACACCACAATCATTCCTTCACGAGAAACACACAAAACCCACCATTAGCATGGATGAATATCAGATATAAATTCAAAAAATTCGCTGAATTACCACTTACCTATTATGTTGTGATGGCACCTTGACATTCTCAATCTATATCTCATTGGCAGGAGATTTGAATGTATGGTCTAACATGGGCATTATAAGCTTAAATTGGTAAGCTTGCAAGTTTGAGATAGCAGTAACAGTCAACGTACAACCCAATATACAACAGAAACTGATTACTAAGCAATATATTGAATTTGTCATACCACCAGCAGGCCAAGCTTAGTCTTGTCACCCCTATGAGATCGCAGTAGATCGCAGCAGAGAGTCCAACACATACAATGTCCTTTTATGCTTTGAGAACACGACCACTGTTCAGTAAATATGGCTGGCACAATGATCTGCAACATTAATAAAATTTTATGTAAGCCCATAACAATGCAATTATTAATAATATGTATAGGAGATATGGATTAAAGGGAAATAGAGGAAAATAAATGGCTTAGCAAGCTCAGCATAGATTTAGGAGTTCTAAGTCCCTCTCCTTCCACTTTCATGTCTTCCCTTTCCTCCCCCCAACAAATTTAATAGGTGACACTGATCAAATTTAAATACCTCATTGCATCTGTTGATGTTAGAATCAAATAGTGGAAAATGGTCCAATATATCTAACGATAGTTGCAGTTTGCCTTTCTTGAAGTCTTCCAACTTTTTTACAAGCTCATCTAGCATTTACACAAAAAAAAAAAAAATAACAAAACTACTCTGGATAATGATTTTAATTCCAATATTGAACTTAGGTACGTAAGTTGATCTCATCACGAAATATGAAGACAGACAATATCGAGACCTCCCTCTTCGCATATTATCCATATTGAATACAGAGCTTGCAAATGAAACAAGCTGGGTATGACAAAAGAATATAAGGTCAGGAGATTCAATTTGGAAAAATTAAACAAATAATATGAAAATTTTTGCATTGGACTTGATTAGTACATGATTGCTGCACCACTGTCTAGGTGCCAATGTCTCTCTGCCTTATAATGAGTTAAAAATATGTTTTTGATTCGAAACAAGACCTTGAAAAGAACCAAAAGTATATAGTCAAATATTGAACTTTATAGTTAAGTGCTTGCAAATGAGTGGATTTTTTTAACAAATGGCCCTACTCACTTGGAGGACCAATTTGCGCCCCAATGCAGTAATCATATAATTTTTATATCAAATATGATCTGTCACCTCCGTAGTCATCTAATTTTTGTCCCAATTCTTCTCTGTCACCTCCCTCAATGCACAGAACAGGCCCCTCATGGATAATGCCATTACCATTCTCATTTTCTTCATCTTGTTCCTCATCTATATTGGTCAGAACAATGGATAATGTCATTACCATTCTCATTTTGTTCTTTTTCTTCCTTATCTATAGGGGTCAGTACAAGTAAGTCATGGATAATATAATTATGATTCTCTGAATGTTCCTTTTCTTCCTTATCCATGGGGTTCAGAATAGGACCGTCATGGATAATGTTATCAACGCTCTTATCTTGTTCTTCTTCCTTATCCGTAGTGGTAATTTCATCATCATCGGCATCCATGTTGCTGTTTGATTCTCTGACGCTTGGAGTTTTGGGAAATGGTTGTTCAGGCATGCTTCGCACTGCATCAGACTCACCAGCCATGATATGATCATCCACTCACTTCCAAATAGTAAGCATTTCCCGAACCTTCTGCTGCATGAATTACATATGTTGATTTATTTATAACTGAGTTAGTTAGTTGCAAATAGACAAACGAATCCAATGGATCAAGTGCACCAAGTACTTTGGTATATACTTGACTCTTGTACACTCTATGCAGTTGAAGCTCCCCAAAAATGTCATCTTCATCATCATCGTGGTTTAGTATTCCCTATCACATAACAATAATGTTCAACTTAATTCTAGTATACTTGATAATGGTGTAAATAGATAAATTTTCTAAATGCATATAAATATCAATCCTAGACTATTCTAACCCCACTGTACCAATGCACTTTCCTTTTCCGCCTGAATCTGCGAATGCACCCTCTTATCCTCCCAATGTTTAATCAATGGAAGATCCATATTTGGTGGGACAATGTCCAGTGGTAGAGCATGGAAATACAGGATTTGTGCAATGACAAATCATTTATTAAGATATCTACATAAACAAGCTATACTCAATTCATCCAAAGAAGCCTTTGATCAACATATCATTAGGCAAAAGAGGCAGCCGCCAATGCTCCTTGTCTTCCCTTTCTTAGTCTTGTATGCTTTGATATGCCTTACAAGATGGGAAAAGATGAATTCGCTCTAGTTGTATTTATGCGAATTTTGCACGTCAACAATGGCCACCCAAAACTTTAAATTAGGTGCCATCTCTGATGTCGGGCATAGGAAACATGACAGTGCATATAGCAGATATGCTCATCTAAACTGGTCATTAGCTTTTCCGTTAGCAATCATTTGTTTTAGCTGACTGTATTTTATGCCTTTGAAAGTTGTTAATAGCAATTGTTGATCGTCCTTGACAGACTTTGGAACAGGCAACCGTATTACATCTAAAGTATTAGAATTAGCACATGAATAAATTTTAACTATTGACAAGTAAAATAAAACAATCATTACATCTATATAGGAATAAATTCACCATAAATACCTAAAAGTAAGAAAAGGAATAGAGGTTTAATTCGTAGAAAAAGATTACCCTTATCTGGTAGCCCTAAGGCCAAACCTACATCATGATAGGTTATGGGGATAGCGCGCCCTTTAACAAACATCATTTGATGTCGGAAGTTAAAAGATTTCACCAGCTCCAAGCATAAAATATGGTTGAGGGAATGGCATCTGAGGTCCAACAAACCTTCGAATCCCATGTCGACGATTGCGCTAGCTTGCTCTTCAGTCAACTTTGCATGAGGCGAGCATCGAGTAAAGAACACAGCCTGCATTTTACAAATATTACAAACAATATATCAGTCCTCAAATATTACTATGGATGATATGGATGAAAGAGAGCAAAAAAATTCTGATTAATAATGAGATAGAGAATTAAAATACAAATTTGTTGTGTAGATCTTTTATTAAAATCGAAACAGAGGCACATAGCTAAGTCAATCATTCATTTCCAATGTACTAGTAACATTTAATTAATTATTACTCAGATACATACCTTCCTTGGTTTTTTCGTCCGCTACTTTTTCTCGCATCCTGAAAAATTGTCAATTGAAGAACTACCGAGATCAGTAGAATTACACATAGAATTGACCCCTAAACCAAAAGAAAAGGGCAACATGATTAATAAAATTCAACTATTACATAAATAAGCCACTCTAACCTTCCTTAACTTTTGGAATAATAACCAGTTCTTTTCCATGCGATTCTATTATAGGTCAGCATCATCAACCTCGCTTACCGACATTTACTATACAAAAAAATATTAAAGAAAAAATTTGATTATCATAGAATAACATACCTTGTCCTCGACTACATTTCGTAACTTTCCTCTTCGGCATTTTGATTTGTAATACTTTATCAGATCAAATTTAGGTTGCAATACCTACAAAGTACACAGATAAGATCATATTTCATCTCTTTCTCAGTTTTTAAATTATAAAATGTGCATCTCCAATAAAATTTAATTGAATATTTGAATTGTAACATGTATCCTTGCTTATGCTCAGTTCCAATACCATTAGAGTACAATATTTGAAAGCTAATCAATATCTCCCCAGTATACTATGAACTACTCATATATCTCTTAACCTATGCAGAAATGAAACATTTTTTTAACTCATTTTGTCCTTCAATCAAAAATTTAAGAGTTCTAAAGATGCTAGTAAATTCCTAATAAACGCTAGTAAGTTTTCACAAAATGCTGTTAATTTTTAACAAAATATTGATAAGTATCTCTACTTTGTAAATTTTTAATCCTTATTAAATTTTGCAACAATTATTGAATATAGGGACTTAAATCAATAAGTTATCATATTTTAAAGAGTTTTTAAAATACTGGTAAATTTCATAGGGGGCTGGTAAGTTTTAGCAAAATACTGGTAAGTAAGTTTCTATATTTTGTTAGATTTATAACTCTTGTCAAAATTTTGCGACAATTATTGACTATGAGAACTAAAATGAGTAAGTTATCACATTTTAAAGAATTCTTATGACACTGGTAAGTTTCATAGAGGGGCTGGCAAGTACTAGCAAAACACTGGTAAGTTCCTTAAAGTTTTAGCAAAATGCTGATAAGTAAGGTTCTATACTTTGCTAGATTTATAACTCTTGTCAAATTTTGCAACAATTCTTGTCAAATTTTGCAACAATTATTGACTATGAGGACTAAAATCAATAAGTTATCGCATTTTAAAGAGTTCTTAAGATGCTGATAAGTTTCATTGAGGGGTTGGTAAGTTTTAGGAAAATGCTAGTAAGTTCCTTATAAATGCTGGTAAGTTTTAACAAAACGCTGGTAAATAAGTTTCTATACTTTGCTAGATTTATAACTCTTGTCAAATTTTGTAACAATTATTGACTATGAGGAATAAAATCAACAAGTTATCATATTTTAAAAAGTTCTTAAGATGCTAGTAAGTTTCACAGAGGGGTTGGTAAGTACTAGCAAAACACTGGTAAGTTTTAACAAAATGTTGGTAAGTAAGTTTCTCTACTTTGCTAAATATATAACTCTTGTCAAATTTTGCAACAATTATTGACTATAAAGATTAAAATCAATAAGTTATCACATTTTAAAGAGTTCTTAGGACGTTGGTAAGTTTTAGCAAAATACTGGTAAGTTACTTACAAACGCTGGTAAGTTTTAATAAAACGCAGTGTTAACAAAATGCTGGTAAGTAAGTTTTTATACTTTGCTAGATTTATAACTGTTGTCAAAGTTTACAACAATTTTTTACTATGAAGACTAAAATCAATAAGTTATCACATTTTAAAGAGTTCTTAAGATGCTGGTAAGTTTCACAGAGGGGCCGGTAAGTTTTAGCAAAATAATGGTAAATTCTTTATAAACGCCGGTAAATAAGTTTCTACACTTTGTTAGATTTATAACTCTTGTCAACTTTTACAACAATTATTTACTTTGGGACTTAAATCAATAAGTTACCATATTTTAAAGAGTTTTTAAGACACTGGTAAGTTTCACATAGGGGTTATTAGCAAAATGCTGGTAAGTTCCTTATAAACGCTAGTAAGTTCCTTAAAAATGTTGGTAACTTTTAACAAAATGCTGGCAAGTAAATTTCTATACTTTGCTAGATTTATAACTTTTGTCAAATTTTGGAATAATTATTCACTTTGGGGACTTAAATCAATAAGTTATCACATTTTAAAGAGTTCTTAATATGCTAGTAAGTTTCTTATAAACATATTTATCAGCGTTTTAAATGTATTTAGCAGTATAATAAGCAAACTTACCAGCGTTCTTTAAAAATTTACCAGTGTCCATTAACTCTTTCTGATCAAACTACTCTATAATGATTTTTTTTTTTTTTTTTGCTCAACATTCCAAGCCTAAACTTATACGAACTCAACTACAAACATCTACACAACAACACTAAAACAAAACTCAATCTTGCTACTCATCATAATTTCAAGACCTTCATTTACAAATGCCTCAAAAAATTAACTTCAGATTCAAAAGACAATTTAAAGTTTCACACAGACAATGAGTTATATATTAAGATAATGACAGGGGTTTGTGATTGTACTTGACATAGATGAATGGGTGATCATACAAGAATAGTCTTGGCGTGAGATGAGTAGGCACTATATGATGAAGAAATTCTATCCTTGTAGAAGGGGAAGTAATTCCTAGGCAGGAAAATGGTGCTTGAGACGGACGAACGTGGGGGGTGGAAGAATGGGTGAGGAGAGTTTGCCGTGGATGTTGAGGATTCAGAGCAAGGGTTTGGTGGAATGGGTTTTAAGTTAATTTCTTCAATTTTCGAATATTTTAGTATTCATCTCATTGATTTACCACCTCAGTATTATGTATGTTTATACAATTTTTGTCGTTTTGCTCATTACTCATCGTCCACTCACAGATAAGGCCGTATGAGTCGCGGGTGAATTGCAAAAATACATTCCGATATCATTTCTCTTATTTTAAATATAGTATGTGATGTACCATTTAATAAAAAAGGGTGTACCATAAACTGGCACCTTGGATTAGAGGTTGCCATAATTATAGTCGGCAACTCCAAAAGTGTATTTTATATTATATTTTTTTTCTCTGGAAACAGCTCTCCTCTAACACATCTGGACTGCAAACAGACTCAATAGTCGAGTTTGGAGGATCCTTCTTATGATAGCTTTTTTCAATATCTCCATCCATGATCCATCCACCGTTTTATATAATTTATTTTATTACTTGATTGAATATCAAAATACCAAATAATAGCTAACAAATGTTGATTGGGATGGCAAGGTTGGGCAAATCTCAACCAATATTCGCCAAAAAAGAAAAAGAAATGGAAAAGATTTCTACCCGTCGGCGTCGAAAACTTCCCTCCGTCAACGTCGCCAACCCTGCCAGGCTCTCCACCATGCAGCGCCGGGAACCCATCCAGCATTTGGTGGATCTGACTCCACCCCAATTGCATCATTGCCATCCAGTTGCTCTATAAAGTTTTGTTTTTGTTGATTATGCAGAAATCCTAGTGGGTTTTTGTTGTTTTTCAGCGTTTAGCAAGGAGAGGCATTACTCGTAACCAGTCTTCATCCCCACCATTCAATAATAATATTAAAACCCCCCCAAAAAACGGTTAAGATGAGGTCACCTCCTGCACCCTCTTTTATTAAACAGTGCATCACACGTCATATTTAAAGTGAGGTGCCACAGAATTGGCCTATACTGTACGAATAATCTCAACTTTAAACTTTGCATCTGGAATCCTTGCTCGTAAAAACCTTCTTTTTTTTTTTTTTTTGGTCGAATAAAATTTTATGTAAATACCACTTCTAGCATGAAATTGCGTGATCAATTTTTTTGATCCAAAAGAAATTCTGCATTATCATCTCTGATTATCAAGATAAAAAACTTGAGAACGTTTTCTGAAGCTTTATAGAAAAAAGCTACAAAAGTTGGAAGCATAACTATGCCTTTTGCCACTTCCACCCTCCTCTTTCTGAAAAATTACAGCTACTGTCTCTTCGAATGTACTTGTTTGTGATTTAAAAAAAAAATTACTTTTTAAAATGAAAAAATTAATTTTTATATATTTAAATAATTTTTTAAAATAATTAAATTCTTCAAAAAATTTAATTTTTTTTTGTAAAGATTGAAAAAAATAACTTCTAAAAAAAACTTATTATCAATTTTTTTAATTATATATAAAATTTAAATTTTATAATTATTTTTTTTTTTAAATTGAAACTTACACTCCATTACGTATTGATGTCAAGGGACCCTTTTTCGTGAGAAATTAGGTAAGTCTCCTGCAGCATTTTCCATAACCAATAATAGATAGAAATAAGTACAGTTTATGAAATACAAATTTATGTATAATAAGCACCAACTTTATAGCATATACTCGCGAGATCACCCCCAATATTTAAGTTAAAAAGATAGCGCACACTAGCACAGAATTTGGTCTGTCAACTTTATTTAATGCACAATTAGGTCAACGTTATCGAGTTGGAGAGAACGCTCAAGTTTCATGTTTGTCTTTACCAGACGTTTGGTGCAACTATTAAGATTTTAAACCGCAGAAAAAGGGCATACACTTGTACCACTATCTACAAGGAAAGATAAACGCTTGTAATTAAATCAGTAGTTAAGCACAGATAAACCTGAACTTTGTGAAGTCAAGGGTACATATTACACAAAGGGTAAACATTAGAAAAAAAAAAAGGATTTCAATGCAATCATTCTTCACCTAGCATGATCCTTGGAATTTTTCCTTATTGTTTTGGGAGGGGATTATAAAAGCGCTGTATGCCAGAAAGGATCAGAGTGCATATTCTTCTTCATCCCAATCATCAACTTCATATTCTTCTTCATCCCAATCATCTTCCACAACAACCCCTCCTACCTGTCCCCGCCATACAGTCACATTATGCGGGAAATCTCGGAGTCCTCTCACCATGAAGTTGTCGTAAATTGCGATAGAGTCCTTTTCATATGTCATCAGGGTTGGACACTCAGCCAGCAGGTCACGCTTCAGCAAAAACGTTCCGGAGGGCTCCAGTATTTCAACATCTAAAGCAGGTGACAACCAGCAGCCCACAACTTGAACATAAGAAACACTGCAATCACATTTTTCTTCATGTTAGGAACTTTACACAATCATCTGCAATATGATCTGTATGCAATAACTAGGGATACTTCTTCCAATGAAAGTGGCAGTGTAACAACCATATCATTAGGTGCACATAAATTCATACCCAGAGGAATAGAGTAAGGGCAAAATCTATGATAACGCTCATAATTTTCCCAGTTCGTGCTGTAAGTCTCAATACAATTTGGCAAAAGCTGAAGGCTATTATCATGACAAAAATCCGAGGAGAAAACACTCCACAAGGAACTCAAATGCATCAAATGGTGAGATTAAAGACAATAATCAGAACAAGATAAGACAGAATAAAGACTGACATACGAAAGAGGGCAAAAATTTCTGTTGTTTGAAATTTATAATGATATGGATACTTGAAGTATAGTCGAGCCCAAGTCTGAGTTAGAAAAGGACTAGCCTTAAAAGGAAAGAGAAAAAGGCAAATGGCCATGAACTCATCCAAACAAAGGAATTGCATACACTTTTAGCCAATACTCAGGACTTCATGATGTGCCACACTATTTGTGCAATCAGGAGATAAAAATGGAATTAAAACCTTACAATGCAAAAGGCATATTAGTTATCATGATTTTGTTTAGGATACCAAGGCTACTCTGCCACTAAGTTCAACAAAAAACAAATGGAGAGAAGGAACGCACCAAATGTATAGTAAGCCATCCATTTCTTGTCTCTGCACCCTTCCCAAAAGCTCAATCTGCAAGACACCACCAATACAAAGCACAGGTTCTGGAAGCCTGAACTTCTGTAGCCGGTTTTCCTGTTCATGTGAAATTGATCTGAGAAATTAAGCATGTGATAGAAAACTCTTTTCAATTATAGAAACTGGAAATGAAATAGTAACTAAGATAGAAAAATAAAGCAACTAGGCTAGCTCTACAAGGGGCAAACTTACTCCAAAATCCCACTCTTCCTAACCAATTTTGCTTGCCTTTTCTCTTGCCCCATCTTCCATTATATCCTAATTACTTCCTCCTTTCCTTCCACTTTAATTGACACGTATGCAAGTTTGTAAAGCTGAATTCCCCATACTGACGCTTTTCCAAGTTTTCATTTCTGTTTTGTGTCTCCAATCCAATGCTTCGCACTCTATTCCTCCCAACATACACTTCAGCAACTGTGGGCCATCTAACAGTTGGAAAATATTATTTTATCTGACATGATACAGAAGACCATATGGCTAAACCAAGGACATCTAAAAGTATACATTTTCTATTTTCTTAATAATAATAATAATAGAAAGATGAACAAGCTGTAATACGAGGCCTTCAACCTAGGAAGAGAGATAGCAGGACAGAGGTCTGTTTGTGAGGTAGAGGAAAATCACATAGCAGGTACTGCTGGATTTCAAACACTGAAAAATCAAATCACAATAGATACTGGACCTATGAAGATTTGCATCATTTTGAACAGGGTAAAGGAAATTGGGTGGCAGTAGCACCTTACCCCCCCCCTCTCTCTCTCTCTCTCTCTCTCTCTCTCTCAATGGGGCAGTTTCCATTCATGTCATATAGTGTCTCGGGACAACAACAGAGTCATATGGTTGTAATGAGGTAACAACTCTTGACTTTATTCCTATGAAAACCTGACTATTTGCATATAAGATTAGGTCTTTCTTATACAATCCTGCATCGCATTGAAGACTCTTGTAAATATAATGTTCTCTTTGATCAAAAGCACCATATTAATGATGAAAATAGATTTGAACACTGGGAAATCACTATTAATAGAAGGCAATTATTACAATTTAGGATTTAGGACAATCTTCATCACACAGTTATAAAGGATACTGTGGCATCCTTTACTAGCAAAGCATCACTCATTTTTCGTATCAAGCATCAGGAAATCAATGAAACAGAAATTATTCAATAATAAACAAGTATAGAAACTAGCTAAGATACAAGAAGTGAAGTTATATACCTGAGTCATTGGAAACTCAGGCGAAGTGTACGTCCATACAAACTTTTCATCAACTGAAGCATCCAGTGAGGCTATACGATGACCCATTTTAAACCGAACAGATTTTGCTGAATATATAGGTGAACCCACCTGAAAGTGAGCTGGACAGTCATAATCTTGTCAGTATAAAAGCCCAGAAAATAAAAATAAATGGACCAAGCACATAGTTTGTGAAAATTTCAAAGAGCACCTTGGAAAGGCTGTACATTGATTTCTGTAATAACACAAATTCGAGAGACCAGCTCGTATGTCAGTGTCTCAGGCACACTAGGATTACTTTGTCCATTACTTGACCAGTATGAATATCGCCCAGCAATGGTGTCTCGTGGCTCTAGAGTATTATCAATGCTCTCTTGAGGAAAATTATCAGTGCTAGAAGCACCAATTGTCTTAGCAATGCAGTACATGTGAACATCTTGTGCTGAAGCTCTAGCTAAGAAAGCATAGACTCTATGTTCCCTCTCTAGAGCTAGCCATTCCATAGAATTGCTAGATCCAACATCTGCATGCTCCTTTGCTCCATGTTGATTCACTTCAACGACACAGGCGACTCTAGATAATTGAGGAAACATTCTCAAGCACAGCTGCTTACAAAGACCATTTTCAATCACTGCAAATCACAATATTAGTGACTAGTTAACCAAGGCAATTAATATTCATAAATTAAATTTGTCAGTTGAAAATGAGAATGGCAGTTTCAATGACACTGCTTTCTAGTGATGACATTCAATGAAATAACTTTTGTATAACAAAAATAATAGATTGTATTGAAAGGAGACAAAGGATTAGTACATAAAAGGAGGATTAAACATCCTCCTAAGTCCTAAATTAACCAAAATATGCATAGTTGTATATACCAAGGAGCTAAAATTGCAATTCTCATAAAATTGAGGCATCAGCTGAAAAACAAATGCACACTCTAGACAGGTTTAACTCACCATAGTGTCTCCAAGACCGCGAGACACAACTCACACGAACAAGGTCAGCAGGATCATCCAGACGCATAAGTATCTTGAGGGAAGTGTCAGAATCAAGGCAACTGAGGAAGTCTATATAATACTCCATCATGGACAAGACAGGTGGTGCACAAGCAAGTGAACCAACACTAAGTTATCTCTTCAAACCTGAAAAACTGAATTGGCACATAAAGGACAATTTCAACAGTGAGCTTTACTTCCAAGTGAACCAGAAGAAAATCCAAATAATTTAAAAAAAAAAAGGTCCTCTTTCCGGACTTTTTTTTGGGTCAACTTGGTTTCTGATCACGAATGCTTGCTATAAAAATTAACATAGAAATTCACATATCAGAAAGGAGAAAAGGGAATTTTTCACCCTGCTTATTTCCTAAGACATATAGCACAGTAATGGGGGAACAGAAATTGAAAAAAAAAAAAAATCACCACTCAGGCGAATCAAACCATGACAAAAACAGAAAATGGTCTAATAGATTAAATGGAAGCTAAACTTAATTGATTTAAGAGAGTAGAAACGTGATCAACCGAGTAAATAACCAAACAAATTCGAAAAATCAACGAAATTGGGTAACGGGTCGTGAAATTCATGCATCTGGGTGTCAAAATCCCTCGAAATCAACACAAAAAAAGGGATGGAAATTCGAAAGTTTGGATTTAAAATTAGAAAAGGAAGAGAAGAGAAGAGAAAAATGAAAGAAAGGGATTTTTTTTCTTTCGGGAGAAAAAAAGAAAAGGAGTAAAAGTGGTGTCGGAAAGTGGAGAGAGGAAGAGAGAGAAGGTCGAAAAATGTCACCTTTGATGAAGAGAAGAAGAGGGTGAAGATATGTCCGAGGATGACGAGCGAAACCCTAGAAGTAGAAGAAGCAAAAGGGGTACACAGAGAGAGAGAGTGAATTGAGAAGAAAGAGACAGAAAGAATGGTATCGGTGAAGGGTAAGTTCGCGCTGTTGTTGTTGGTGGTGGTGGTGGTACGAAGAAACAAGGGCCTATAAACTCCACGGAACACACACAGAACCATTTCATAATTACTCAACATTATTATCAAGAACTAATAATTATTGAGATGACGGAACAATTATAACACAAAAGCCCGGTTCCAGGGGGATTGTTTCGCGTAGGAGAATAAATACTTTGTAGTTTTACCATCGGGACGTATTATCCCTCGATGCATTTATATTATAGGATATACTAGCTGTCGTGTGAGCCAAGCACATTTTTTAGACTAATATAATTATATATTAATTATATATATTAAGCGTTTAATTATTATATATTGCCCGCCAACCATTTAAATATTTATATAAATTTAATTTAAATATATTGATAATATAAAATAATTTTATATTATCAGCTAATAGAAATAATAAAAAATATTAAATTATATAAATAATTATCTATTATAATGAGGAGTCCACTATAATTTTTTATTTTTTCTTATTTTTATTAGTTGATAATATAAAACAGTTTTACACTATCAATGCATACCAATTAAACTCTATTTATATTTGTATAATTTTTAAAATAATAAATAATTGAGTTAAATATTTTTATTAACATAAAAAAAATTTACATTAATAATATATATATATTAAATCTATATATTAATTAGATAAAATAATTTTATATTATTATCATTATTTAATAAAAATGGGATTAATTTGTATATATTAACAGTGTGAAATAATTTTATACTGTTATCCAATTATATGTTATCATATAAGTAAATATACATGACTTTCACCTTCATTACTCCAAAAATCATGCAAATGGAAGAATATAATTAAATAATAATATAAAATAATTTTATACTATCAATATATGTAAATTAAATCCATAAAAATATAAAAAGTATCATATTATAATAAAAAAAGACGGTAATATAGATGTAATGATCGGAACAAGTTGCTTGGTTATCCAATATCTTTGTTCGGAAAACTGCAACATAGGTGCAAGCAATGAGAGAAAAAGAAAAAGAAAAAAAGTGGGGGTGAAGTGGGGTCAAAGTTAAGAAAATCATACGAGGCCTCGGACCGATCAAGGCAGAGATTTAGAGGTTTAAAGATCCAACCAATTCAATTGAGATTCGGCCGGAACATAATAATATATATATATATATATAATACTAATTAAAATGTAAAAAATTATAACATAATTAATACAAAATATATATAATTAATTAATTTATTATTTTTTTAAAAGAAAAGAGAAAAACAACATTTTACCAAAAAAAAAATCAATCAAACCGATGAACTGCTGAAAGTGGTCCGGTCCGGTTTTCTCTTTTATGAGTGGGGTTAAAAATGAGATAGGCAATTATATATATTTTTTAAATTGTTTGCATATTCATTTTTATAATTTTGTTGTTTCATAAATGCTATATATATATATATATATATATATATATATATATATATATATATGGACTTGAAAAAATATTTAAATACAATGAGGAGAGATCAAAATGTAGTTATTTAGGGAATCCCCTTTCTTAATAGTATAAATCAGTAGTATAGATAATATAATTTTTATTAATTTAGTTATAAATTATAATTATTTGATGTATAGATTATGTATGTCAAACTTAAAAAATTAATTAATTATGAACAAAAATATGATTAAATGTTTTTTTTTTATATGTTTTAAAGTATTTATTATGTTAATGTGGTGTCTACATAATATTTGATGATTCAAATAAGCATTCAACAAATACTATTAGTATAATTTTTAAGAGTTTAATCTTAATACACTAACACTATTATTTAATCAAAAATTTCTATTTATAAGATTTTTAAGATAGTGGATTGTTAAATCAAACACTTTTACTAATATAGTAATATATTATTAGATATCTGTATAGAAAAAAATTATACTGATAGTATATACAAATTAAATCCAATTTTTAAAGAGTAAATAACTATTTTGAACCTAATATTTTAAAATTTATATCAATTTAATACTAAAGTTAATATTAATTTAGCCTTAAAAAATTAATTTAGTTTTAATACTTTGAAACAAATTTTTTATAAAATTAAATATTTCATCAAATCATCAATATGAGACTAAGTTAATATCAAAATTCAAAATATTATCACTAAAATTATGTTAAAAATTATTTTAAGATTAAATTAATGTTAACTTAAAAATATTATAAGTAAAAAGGATATTTACTCATTTTTAGATGATAACTAACATGAAGATGAACATGATGGCATTTTTTATTTTTAAGGGATTGATTTGTCAATAATAGTCTTTAAACGACTAATATAACTACTCGCATATATTTTAAGGATCAAAACAAAGTTTTATTATATACAATTTTTTTAGCGGGGATGGTAACTGTTACTGACTATGAAAGGGATTGATAATACACTATTCTAATAGATAGAAAATAGGCATAAATTTCATTAATATAAAGATATAAAGATTTACGTGAAGCGGTATAACGTATACGGTATATCAGTTATACTTGAACTTGCATGTATTTTATCCACAAAAAAAAAAGACACTTTCCTATTATTCATATTAAAAGAAAATCAGGTCCTTGTAAAAGTATAAAGGTTTTGATATAAAATGGAAACGATCTAGGAATAAGTGAATACTAACAAATATTAGGTTTAATTTGTTTTTGTTTTTATTTTGGAGTCCCTTTTTTTTGGACGACAAATATTAGGCTTGGGAAAATTTTGTTTGCTATGAAGATGCCAATTACACCATGAAGCAAAAAGAAACAAAAAAAAATAAGGCAAAAATCCGCTATTTGTATCTTTTTTTTTTTTAATTTCTTTTGTGGTCTGAGGCTTTTCATTTTTGGATCTTGAGGCCATTTGTATCTTCTCTATGTGCCCAAGGGCTTTTGGTGGGCTTCTAGCATCGATGGTATAAAAAGTCCAAGTGACTGGGTCGCAAATCCAATTATTGAGTTGGAGGTATTGATGGGCTTGGCCTGCTTAGAGTCCAAGAAGTTCCATTGATGATCGTTGGCTTCGAGATTGGCAATGAGTGATATATGACCCCAAAATAGCGAAGCTAGATAATTAGTGCAGGATCAACATTTCTCCTGGTGCAATCCGTTACTGTATATTTAGTTCTAATTATTGTACACACTAGATGAAGTTCTTCGGACAAAATTTATATCATCAAGATGTTGATTCTAGGCTTTTCCCATAACGACACAAGTTAATCCAAAACCACTCTATGAGTTCTCACTAAGCAATTTTTATGTTCAACATTAGGAGTAGGCCCTTAGAGATAATTCTAAATTTTTATATGGCAGCATTATGAAAAAAAAATTATCTTCACATGCATATGGCATCTAATTGAACTAAATTATTGAATTTTTTTTTTTAACTCCAATGAGTTGATTTAGTGGTAGACAACCATGTGATGTGCAAATAGACAAATAAGGAATATCCATATGAATATCATAGTTTTAACATGGATGACTTGCCTTTAAATGAACTCAAGAGCTAAATCCGTGAAGATGCACGCAAATTGATTCAAACATCACTTGACCGCCATAAGAAAAAATGATAATTGGAATTTTTATATTTGATGGGTTACATGAAGAAATGTTTGATTTATTTCTTTGTGATATCAATTAATAAACCTTGTCACGGAAGAAACAAATGTAATTTCTTTCTAAGAAAAAGAAAGTTTACTTAAACAATTGTACTATTATACATGCAAACATTTGCATTCTCCTTCCTTCTCCAAATGAGAGAGAGAGAGAGAGAGAAGAAACCCCGGGGGGGACAGCAAAGCTTCTAAGCATAATTTTATAGTATGAAGTAAAAACATACTTTTTAATTATTGATTGAAATTAATTTTGATACACTGTTAATGTAAAAAAAATTTATACTATTATCCAATCATACATTACTAAATGTGAGGTCGTAGATGTGACAGTCAAACATATTTATTAATATAGTAATATATGATTGAATGTCTATATAAAATATTTTTACACTACCAATGTATTAAAATTAATTTATTACTTTTCGAATATTTCTTTATTAGAAAATTTCTAACATGTTGGCTACTGCTGCCTATAAATGCACTATTCTCTTGCCTTCCCCAATATAAGTCAAAAATCCCAAGTGCTCCGGACTCCTAACTTACGTAGTATTAACCGAAAATATGGAAACTTTATAGGTATGCACATCAAAAGAGCACGTGATTGAGAGGCATAAAGTGAATAAGGCCAGTAATAAAGCACATGCAGCTTCTACCTCTTGCATATCTATTTATAAAACCTATATAGCCTTATTAGTGTGATTTAATCATTGGAAGTTTGGAATCCACATCACGAGTTATCATGTGCATGGCAGAAATAGCGACCATTGGATTGGCATGTGTGTTCGCTGGAAGTTTTTAAAGAGACCTTATTCAGAGCTTAAAGGGCAAAGCTTGTGAACTAGGTAAAAGTCAGAAGTATAACAACTAGTGTATTAGGTAAAAGTCAACGTGTTTGTTTCTTTCTTATACTGTTGTATTTGTAGAGGAAGATTAACTTGTGTTAAGTCAGAAATAAATTCTCACATATTCATATTTCTCTTTACATAATATAATCGGCAAAAAAAAATATTTTATTCTCCTAAACTATAGGTTATATACATTTTATCCCAATATTTTGAAGACGTGCAAATTGACCTATGAACTTTTTTGGATATGCACTTTAATACTTCTGTTAAATTTTAGTTCATTACTTTGGATTATGTGCACTTTAATTCTTAAATAATAATATGCAATTTGATATCTTAAATTTTTTAATATATATTATTCTGTAATAATAGATGAAAAAATTAATCAAAAAAATTGATTTGCGTATTCAGGAATATTTAGAGGTTGATTTGCATATTTTCAAAATATTGAAGGTGAAATGCATATAGTCTATAATTTAGGAGAGTAGGGTGGTTTTTTTTCCAATTATATTATGTAGAAAATTAAATATGAGAGAATACATCTCCTATCATGAGAGGAGAGAACGCATAGCATCCTTTAGTTTAATTGGACAAAATTTTTTGTTAGAGCATAACTCTCAAGGAGAGAAAGAGAAATTTATAATACTACGTGTCTAAGTAATTAAAGAAAAGTAAATGGGCTAATTAATTGTCCATTTGTTTTAAGCGAAAATGGTAGAAGGAAAAAGTGAGGGAGAGAAAATGAAAAAGGTATATGGAACCCCCTTGAAACATTGCTTCCATCACATGCGCAGAAAATGAGAAAGCACAAGAGAAAATGATAGGTAGACATTTATGCACCTAAATAAAGTAAAATTTAACATAATTTTAAATTTATATAAAATTGATTTTTATTTAAACAACAATTTCATAATAAATTTTATAATTAAATGTTTATAAATTAAAATTTTTATTAATATTATTATAAAATTATTTATTTATTTTATAAAAATGCTTAGATATTAAATTACAATAATGTATTATTTTTTATTACAATAAGGATATATAAGTAATTTTAATTTAACTCTCATAAACATACTTTTGTTCTTCTTCTTTTTTTAAATTCCCTCTTTATTTTTTACTTTCTATTTTCTTTGTTACCAACTTCTCTTCATATCCAAACAAATCATAAATGACTGTACGTCAGATGCAGAATATAAAGTTCCATGATCCATTTGAAGTACGGCCAGTTCCATTTTGTCCAGTTTCCACCTCGCTCACATACGAACATCTCCAGTCTCCAGTACTATCGAATTTTAGAAGGAAACTATATTTAATATTCCTCGGAATGAAGAGATTTTCCTTATATATCAAGGATTAGTTTTGTCTTTAAGTAAAATGAAAAAAAAATTAGATTTGTCTCTTTCAATGTACATGATGATGATTGTAATATATATATATATATATATGTGTGTGTGTGTGTGTGTGTGTGTGTGGACATTATAAAGATCCTTTTTTTATTCTAATGGAAGTATAATAATGGAAATTTATGAAGAGGTGATTAAAATAAAAATATTTGCAAATTGCAATCAGGTGGGTCAATGTATAGAGGCAGCACATTATAGATCCATCAACGGAGAAAAGAAAAAGAACATAGAGCACTTCAGAAGGGAACAAAACTCTGAGATGGCATGTAGTCATCAGTTGCTGCGTGCCTCGCCATGCAACAGTTAAAGTGACTAGTACTGCACCATCACGACAATTAAGCGCTTTGTCATGGTGCAAAGAGAAAGCAATGCAGAATATTGGATTTTAGTAAATTTCCTAGATGCTTATTTTTTTGGTATATGCTAAATTTCTATACATTAATAAGTCTATTATGGCCAACTCCCCCACATGGAGAAGTCAACTTACGAAAAAGATAAAAGAGCTCATGTCTAGCACAAGTTGTGACTTAAGAGGCTAACCAATAACCATGTATACTTGTGTAGCCTTCCCGATGGTACACAAAATAATTAAAAAACAAAAACGTGTGTGCACTTCATTATCTAAAATTGACCAAAGGTTATGAATGAAAATAGAAAAAAAAATGTTTAAAGTGTTTAATGATAGATTTAAGTTAAAATCTTAATATTTCTTTCATACAAAATAATTTGCATTTAATTTGTATATATTGAAAATATAAAAAAAAAATTACACAGACATTCAATCATATATAATAAAAATATTTAACTTAATCACTTATTATCTTAAAAGTCTTATAAATATAAATATTTTATTATATAATAATGTAAAACTCTTTTACACTATTAATACATAATAATTAATTATATTACACTCATTCTGTGCTTATTTGGTTTGCACTTTGAGCACTTCAAAAGTTATTCTTGTGAACTAAGCCGTTTGGCTTTCATTTTGCTGTTGTTCAAACTTTCTTTTTGGTAGACTGCTCAAGCTTTACTTTCTCATGCCTCGAAATCAAGTTAAGTGAAAACTATATTTGGCCTTATTTTTCATTTTCAATCAAGAAAAATGGTATACATTTTTACCTTTATACCCCTCCTTTACTATCTTCTCACCCTCGTTTACCTTTTAGTAATCCTATCTCTAAAAGTGATTTTACTATACATTATTCAAATAAAAATCATTATTTTAAATTTATTTTTAAAATATTAATTCCAAACACAAATTAATTCTTTTAACTTTAATTCTACTAGTAATTTTCTTACTTTAATTCTTTTAAAACTAATTCTATTAAAAAGTTAAACTAAACAAACCCTCTATCAATTACTTATAATTTTTTGCTAAAATTTATTTGGCAGGAAAAGGAGTACTAAGAAATCGTCACTATATGTTACCACAAATCATTTTTTTTATTGATACCCGAAAACAATTTTTTACTCGTAACATGCCTTTAAACATATATAAAATGACTTTCTGCATATGTAAATAAATTTTCATTAAGAATCTATTTGAAAATATGATTAAATTTTAATAAGTAGCTTAAAAACTTAATTAATATCACAAGCTCGTTTGTAATTAACAATTTCTTTTTTAATTGTATATCCATGGGGAAATGTGGCCAACGCGCTCAAGCGGTTAATTCTAATGAGTGATGAAATGGAAGCGTCATTGTTTAATCGGAAAAGAAATCTGCTTAAACTTCTGTGCATAGGAAAGCATGTTCGCTTCAAATTCCATTGGGATTTGTGGCACTTTTGCCTCTTTTTCAATGTCAAAACTCAAACCAACGAAAATTGCAGTAGCTGTTTTTGGACTTCCACTTTAAAATTGATTTGACCAGCAAGCCAATTGTACTCTCTTTTCCAATATCCTCTAGAGAAACTTGAAAGCCTCCGTTTTGTCATTTGCCAACACACAAGAACTCGTTGTTCAACTCATACTTTGAAGAGTAACTGTAAATTCTCTTAATTTAGAGAAATATTTTTTATACCATTGGGGTAGGTAGACACCTTAGACACCCAGAGATAGAAAGAAGAACAAAAATTGTAAAAAAAATAAAAAGAGTGAAATGATTGATGGAGAGAGAAAAAGTTGAGAGAAGGTGTTGGGGTGTTGGAGATTTTGGTATATACAAATAACATACCTCCTTAATTTATCATCTCGATAATTCTTTAATAGCTAAATAAAATATATTAAATATCTTATATATTTTTAAATAAAAAGTATTTTTATTTTCATTCAATATTTTAATTAAAAATAAAATAATTATTAAAAAAATAATAAAATATAACTTTAAATCATCATTTTAAAATGTGAGAAAATAGCAAGAAATAAATTAGAGAAAGAAGAAAATGAATAAAACATATCATTTTCTCTAAACAAAAAATAAAGAGAAGTGAAAAAGGGCACCATCCAATATGCACTTTGTTATTTATAGTATATTATGTAACTTGTCATCTAATAGATAGGATTTAATGATATATTAGTGCACAAGTTTCATGTTATCTATTATAGAAGCACATCCTCCCTCCAGCTCCTTCTTCTTCTTCTAATGGCACCCTAGCCTTCCTTTAGTGCCACCACCACCACCAACCGAGGCACCAGCCCCTACCGCCTGCCCCTCTCTCTCCCCTAACCCCTTCTTTCTTTTCTTCATACCTTCACTTTCTTTGTTTTTTTTCACCTTCAATTCTTAACAATGAAAGCCATGGCAAGACCCGAAAGATATTTGCTCCTCAAGATATTGTGCTCCTCTCAGCTATAGTTGTAACTACCTTCAACATGACACCACCCTCTTGCCAATCACCACCAAGGCACCAATAGCACAAAGCCACTATATTGAAAGTGGGGACGACCTCTCTGAAACTACTAACACTCATACCACACTACAAAGTACATTCCATTGCATCCCCTCTTTTTTTCACATACATTACAACTACAATATAAGAAGAAGAGAATCTTAGTAGTTGTTTCTCGCATTCCTTCATCTTTATTTTCTAAACCAATTAGTCTCCAATTTTGTTAAGCATTTAAAAGAGAAAGGAAGAAAGTTTAATTCTTAATTTTATGATGCAAATTCTACCCATTATACAACAAACATTGTATATTGACCATTGAACTACTGTTTGGTCCATATACGGTTAAGCAATTAACCATTGGGGGAGTGGTGGCATTAGTGGAGGAGTGAGGTGGACGGTGGCACCGATGGGGGAGCAGGGCGTGGTGGTGGTGTTGCCACAGGAGGTTAGGCAAAGGTGTTAAGTTCGGCTGTGAATAGAGAGAACAAAGTGATGGGAGGTGTTTGTGGTGCATAACTGCATCTTGGTGTATGCATACTTTGGCACAAGATTTCACTATTATATCACTTGGTGCATAGCATAACGTGCCATGAAAAATAAAAGTTGTGGATCCTACTATCAATTTTTTTTTTTGCCGGATTAAGAAGAAAATTGAAAAAAAGATGATATACAATTGAAATTAACCATACAATTTTTTTCGTCATATATAATAGATAATTATCAAAGAAAAGTCATTTACATAGATAATTACCTTTTCTCTGTTGTTATTTTTTCTTCTTAACCAAATAATAAGAGAGAAAATATAATTTTTCTTCATTTTTTTCTCTTTATTTTCTTTTATTTTATTTTTTCTCTCATTTCCATTTAAACAATGTATAAAAGAAATGTTTATCTCAGTCATAGAAATCATGCAGTTATGATGTTCATGTTGAAATTCTATTTTTATGATTCAAAAGTTGATATATATAACAAGTTTTATGGATCTCTTTATTTCATCAAACCATGAATAATATTGCTGCCAAAAAACAACCGTGAATAGTATTATACATATTCTTAAATTTAGGATGTTTTGGTACACTTTTTTTTTTACCCTTTCAAAGCACTATCTCACTCAACAAATGAGAAGCTAATTTCCCGGTTTTTCATATACATAAGTTTCGAGATTGAATTCAAGATTACATATTTAAGGAATTTAATCAGTCCTTTCCACTTAGATCAATACCTTGTTGGTTATATTTTGGTATACATTAAGCTTGATGTATTAATTTTCTTTACAAATTCTATTGCTTGAAATAATTTATGAGATAAAATATTGAATATAACTATGGATATCATTAATACTAAAATACTTGCAGAAATAATTAAGATCTATAATTATATGCTCAAAATAAAAGGTATTGTGTTCATTGATTTTACAATTGATAACACAACAACTCTATGTATACCCAACCAATAATAAACCTACTAAAAAAATCTTTCAAATTAGTAATACCCTATTGCTACATTGTTCTTTTAACGGCAAAAAAAAAAAAAAAAACAAATTATGCACATAAATTCTTATATCAATAATTTTTGGTGTACAAATTATACACATAAATACTTATATCAATAATTTAAATACTGGAATTTTAATATAAATTGTTGAAATAATCATTATGACATATGTTTTGTACTAGCCCATAGCCCAGCTCCCATTGGCTCACCAACATCCAACTCGAAACTCTCTCACATTGACCACAGTAGTAACTACTCGCAAAGCGAGTCCGAGATCCTCAGAGACACTCGCAGCTACCCCAATCCTTGACCAGTTACTAGAGCTCGGAGTGGCTCCCAAGAATCGCGGAACATAACCACATTCAACCTCATCCGAAAACACCTATAAATGGCTCGCTGAGCTATGAATTCAAGTACGTTATCATACCCAAATCACTTCCAGTATCTCGAGTATTTTTTGATTTAAGTATCAGAATCTTTACAGAAATATTTTCGCCATTTTAGACATAGTATCATTCGCTGACATCAGAATCTCAACAGCATGGTGTCTCCAAACTCATTTGGAGGTTTCAAGTAACCCCTCAACCATACTCCTATGTCTGAACAACATATATTTTATTATATCTGTTTTTTCTCATAATTATACAAAAGCTTATTTTTCAAAAGAGCCAAATATTACACATATATACAACATATTGAACGAAATTTTTTTTCAAAGTTTGGGGCCATCCCCCACCGAGCTAGCCCCTTGTTCGGTCCCGCCTTTAAATTAAACTTTGGAAAAAGCATACCGTTAGCATGAATGGAGTTCTGCTCAAAAATAATAACTGCTCCAAAAGGTCAAAGGTGGCCCATTTTTGTTTGTCAAAAGTAAACGACACCTGTATCCATCTTATATAAAAAGGTTCATAAATTAAATATAAATAAAGAGTAATATTATAAAAAATTGAAATTAGTTTTGATAAATTATAGGTATAAAGTGCTATACACACTCAATCAATTTTATAACATCATGTATTATGATTTTTTGAGATAATTATTATAAAAATTAAATATTTTTATTAATATAATAATATATAATTAGATATATATTTAAAAAAATTTTAGACCAATAGTATATTCAAATTAAGGATTTAATTTATATGCACTGTCAGTACAAAAAAATTTTATATCGATATTTAATTATATATTGTCACATTAATAAAAATGTTTGATTATATCATTCACTACTTTAAAATTCTTACAAACACAAGTATTTTATATTGTTAGTGCATATTAATTAAATTCAAAAATTAAATTCTCAAAAGTATTGTATTTATATCAAAATAACTATAACTATCTATGGAGATATCTTAAAGACAGAAAAAATATATTCTTTTTTAGATTTATGTGATGACATGCCCAAAAGTTGTTCGTTGTATTGAAAGTGAACTGTAACTTCTAGTGAATTCTACTTGCTAGTTTAAATCCTAAAGGCGTCACTTTAATAATAATTTTATTTGTAGGGATATCTTAAAGACAAAAAAAAAAAAATATTTTTTAGATTTATGTGATGACATATCCAAAAGTTGTTAATTGTATTGGAAGTGAACTATAACTCCAAGTGAATTTTACTTGCTAGTTTAAATCCTAAAGTTGTCATTTTAATGATAATTTTAACCATCACCTTTATAATTGTATATGAGTAATTCTTAAAAATAAAATTCAAAACATTTTTCATATCAATATACCTGTAATGTAACTACTCTACATAAATAATTTTTAAATTGTTTTTGTTAGCACCATTTGAATGGCATTTTCCAAATCTAAAATTAGCAATTATGACATATATATACACGGATGGCAAGAATAAAACAGCTAGATAAGCTAATCAAATACAATCGCTTATAAAAGTGTGTCAAATACAAGTATGCAACCAACATTCGCCTTGACTCTTCTTCTCTTCAAAAGTTCTTCAGAGAAGTCTTAGAAATATTTTTTTTTATACAAACTATCAAAATCCAAAATCTACTATAATTTAACTAATTTGACTTAAATGCGGTTGAACTCACAATCTAATGATTGTCTCTTACATATCTCATTTGAATCTGGTATGTCCCGTATTCGACTCTCACCCCCTTTCCACAAAAATATCCTCTAAAAATAATTTCTAATCTCACACTGTCTTTGATAAAATGAAAAAAAAATTAATCTAACTTAAATCAGTTCGGATCTTTAAAACATTTTCTTTAAGAAGCCTTGCCAAACACAAACATAAAAAATAATTTGGTTACTATTAAGAGAGTAGTTTTGGAAGAAAAGCATATGAAATTATTCCACAAGAACCGATAACCTTGTACTATATGGTATGAACTTCCTCTTGAGGCGAGAGTTTCTTTATTCTCTACTTCCTTTTGAGACGTACCCGCTCTCCATCTACAACAAGCTTAGTAATTTGGACGCAATTTGCTTCCCTAGTCCACATATTTTCAAAACAAAACAGTCTAAACCTACGACTATCACGTTTTAATAATGTGTTGTTTTTATTTGATATTAACTGCTACTACATAAATACTAGATGAAAATGTATAACTTTATATTTAAGGTAAGAATCAAAATGTTTAGAAATTGTGTTTCCAATGTTTTGTCTTTTGGTTTTTCTTTAAAGTGAAGTGTGTATTTAAAAATTATAATTTCATGTAATTGCATCTTTTTCTTTTAATTGAATGATAACTTTTAAGTATATTAAAATCACGCCTTTGTTTTAAACAGTCTGAGTTCATATAGTCATCTAATACCCAAAAAGAATATTATCTCCTTAATTAACGAGTAAGGTATAGATTTTTATTTAACCAACAAAAACCGTTTTTTTTTTTTTTTTTTGTGTCTCTATATCAAAAGATGTTGAACACATATAAATGCCATCATTGCCATGCATGACATTGGAATATATAGATGGAATGCCATTATAAGTATCCCAAACATATTGTTGATGCTTTGACCAAACGAATTAGAATAATTTATCTATTCGCTAAATTTAATTTATTATAAAAAAATATAAAATACTTATATTATTGACCTATTAATCCACAAGAAATGACTTATGAAGTAAATAAGTTTGAATTAATTAACTAAGTTTTTATATTAATTAATTAAACAATTGAAATTTCATAATGTTAGGAGTTTGAATTCATAAAAAGCACTAATTGAAGGACAGACCTTGTCAGAATAAATTTTTTCTTGTCCACCTTTATGTCCATTTTTGGTCTCAACAATAATTCATCATGTGTAAAATTAGGGGTAGCTACAAAATGTTGATTTTGATAAGAATCGTAAGTGGTGTATGATGTTACAGTTATCAAAATATATGTGAACTGTGAAGGGACAACAAAATAGGAGAGGTCTCCATTCACCTTGGTCAAGAGATAAGAAAGAAAAAAACTTGTTACCTATTATACCGTGAAATGGTAATTACCGCAAGAAGTAACTAAATATTTTCTACCGTGATTATATTATTTCTTTTGACAAGTCATCTGAAACTGATGCCGAAGATCAACCAAGAAGAAGTTGATCCTCCTAGCTTGTTCTCACTTTCTATTTCATTCAAGTAATTAACTTTTGTAAACCAAAGTTCGCTCAAGGGGACAAACTTACATAGAATCTTGATAACTATTAAATTGCATCTAACTAGTAGGCAACTAGATATGCATGCATATAAAACCACAACATTTGTGCTTGACTTGCAAGAATTGTTTAGAATTTGTCCATTTATGCATGCACCACTATCTAGGGCTACATATCTCTTACAGAAAAAGATCTATTATTTATGGATTATGCTATAATTTTGTAAATGTTCATGTTACTAAACCTCAGAGATGATGGGAATCTCGCTATTTGTATATCGTACGGCTATACGACGCGTCCATTGACAAAATGGATAAGAAAATCATGCTAATGAGATGATGAACAAGTCACGTTTGCCAGCTTGTTTATAAAGGTATGAGCACATGAAGATTGGAATTGAAGTAGAACTAATTTAAAAACACCATTTTGAGAAACACTACAGGTAGGCTTTAATAACACAACTTGGGAGAAAGTGAGGAGATGGGCATGGGATGCACGACGTAAAGGGTAGGAGTCTCTATTGAATAATTCTCCGCAAGTTGCTATGAGAAGATTATTAATAGATTTTGCATAATTTTCAAGACGTGATATATTATTATTATTATTATTATTATTATTATTATTATTATGCAATATATATATATATATATATATATATATATAGATAACTTGTGGAGAATTATTTTTGATTAAAAGGTCACTCATCTTTTTTCTTAATCAACTTATAATTATAGATAACTTCGTAATTTAAGTTATCTACATTAATTATTACTTTAACCTTTTCTCTCACCTAATTAATACTATTTCTTCGCAATTTTTCTCTTTCCAGAATAATAGATAAGTCATATTAAAAAAAATATCAAATAATATTATTATAGTTTTGGATAAATATAATTATTGCTAATTTAGTCAAATTTTTCTTTATTAATTTTTTAAACAATCAAATCACAATTCAAATAATTGATGCTTCACATATGATTTTTAAAATCATAAAATTAAATCAATAATACCAAACAGCAGTTATTCAACGAGGACCCCAAAAAAAAAAATCACTTATTCCAATATTAATGGTCAAAAACTCTGATTGCAACAAATAATAAATATAGAAGATTAACGACATTAAACAACATGAATCAATCCGTTGAAATTTTTTTTTTTAACTATTACAAATATAATTCAAATTATATTATACGTTAGTATTCATGCGTATTATTCAAGCTATCTTTTTTGACAGATCGATTTATGTTGTTTAATTAATGTAGTTATTTTAATCTTCTAGATTTTTTATTTATTGCAATCAGAGTTTTTTAACCATTAATATTCGAATAAGTGATTTTTTTTAGTCCTCGTCGAATAATTTATGTCTGTTATCATTGATTTAATTTAATGATTTTAAAAATCATGTATAAAATAATATAGTATATATCATTTGTTGCAAAAAATAATATATTTAATTTTTGGATGCATAAAAGTATATCTTAATTAAATATTTACTTCTAACAAAAATATTATGTGCATTTTATTGTAAGCATCTTTGAAATTAGTAGGAGAGAGAAAAAGTTAAATAAGCAAATAATGCAAATATAAATAAAATAATAGAATGGTCGAAAACTATAAATAGATTCACTAAAAGAATAAGTGGGTTTTTTATTCCAACCAAACAACAAGAATAAGTGGATATATATATATATATATATATATATATATATATATATATATATATATATATATATATATATATATATATATGTGTGTGTGTGTGTGTGTGTGTGTGTGTGTGTGTGTGTAAATTTTTTTTGATAAATTTAATATATTGCACTTTATCATGCATTTTGATCTAAAGATGACAAATGCAATCAATGCTACTTAATTTAAAGATCAATATGGAATGGGCGAGAGGGAAATTCTTGTGGGGACTGGTTGGCAAAGTTTGGAGCAAAGCAGGTTGATGGTGATCGAGTTTGACAGCGCTCTCCTATGGAGCTTGATCACTTTTGCCTGACATTATGGGTGGAAATAGATTAGAGGGTCTATCGACGGCATTTGATCTAACCTAAATTAAATTTTTATTGCCTTAATCTATTTAGTAAATAAGTTGGATAAATATTTTTCAAAATGGTTTTATAATCAAAATGGCCATTCTATATATATATATATATATATATATATATATATATATATATATATATATATATATATATATATATATATGCAAAAAGCTTAATAAGTCAGATTGATTTATTTATACTATATTATTATTATTATTATTATTATCTATATTCTATATAATATATAAAGTCTGTAAACATTTCAAATAGTATTTTTTTCATCCAAAATTATCAAATCAATTATTATTATATTATTATTATCTTTTCTTCTTATTTTTGATGAATATTGGTTCTTTGTTGGACTATTGATTATTGACACGCTATATATATTTTATATTTTATGCAAACAAAAATATTTATTAAAAATAATTAATTAATTATTCAATAAAAAAATTAAATAAAAATAAACTGATTACAATTAAAAGTAAGTAAACATTTTATTAATAATATATATTTTAAATAATTAATAATATTATTATGTTTTAAAATTATAAGCAAAAAATGATAAATTTTTAATGAATGTTGTTTATTTTTAAATTTCAAATATATAATTAGTAAAATTTGGTATTCTATCATAAGTTCATTTCTTGTTATATTTTTTTTGTGATTAAAATTATTATATGCTCCATAAAAAAATTATTATATGTGATAATATATAAAAGGATAATATTATTATCTTATGTAATATAGTATTTTATTAAATATTACATCAAACATTATATATATAGTATTAAAATTTTGTCAAATTCCATATTGTTAGGACATACACAATTATGTTTTAAACTATTAGATATTATATTATCATATATATCAAACGGGTCCTTAAGGCCTATTTGGCACCACTAATAGGATATTATTTAATAATATAATGTCAAATTGTATATGATTTGATTGTATAAAACTTGAGAAATTTGTAATATTATGTAATATTCGGTATGTCATTGTATAAAATATTTAATTAAATATTTTATATTATCCACTCACTATAATAAATGATTATAATTAAAACATAAATCTAGTAAAAAATAGTAATTTTTATTAACTACAAATAAATATTATTATTCAAATAATTTTTACTTTTAAGTATAAATATTTTAAACATTCTTATTTTTATTATACTTAATTTTTGTCTATATTAAATAATATTTATTATTTATTTATATATTTATATATTTTTAATAAGTATTTTTTATTTTAATAAAACATACCAAAAAAAATCACATAATACTCTCTTTTCTTTATGGATATTTTCTATGCCAACTATAAATATAAAAAAAAATAAATTTATTATAAAATAGTAATTTTTATTAATTAGTTAATTATGAATTAGAAAATTAATATAATTCTTTAAATATTTATTATTTTAATTATAATTAATTTAATTTTTTAAATTTTATTGTATAAATATAGTTTATATTAAAATAATTTATTATTTATACACACACACACACACACACACATATATATATATATATATATATATATATATATATATATATTAAAATTATTTTTTATTACATAAATATGAAAATATAAAAAAGAAATAAGAATGAAAGAAAAGTCCTTGTACATCAAATTCCAATTAGGTCTACCTTTGATTTGAGTTATATGTTATTTTGATATATAAGGAGGATTCAATGAATAAGTTATTGCAACATATTTGTTATACCAAATAACTGATAAAATCATAATATGTCATATTCATTTATAGAAGTAGGTATTATACATTATGCCAAACTGAAATAAACTCTCTTTTACTCTTTGATTTTTTATACTTTATTCCAATAAAAATAATTAATAAACAAAAAATAAATAAATTATACACAAAATATTTTTAATAAAGAATATTTAATAAAAAATAAATATTTTCAATGAATAGTATTTAATATAGATTTTAATTAAATAATAAAAAATGTTAATAATAAATAATATTTAATATGATTTTAATTAAATATAGTAATTATATTTAAAATACTTATAATAAATAATCAAATATTTTATGTATAATATTTATTATTAAATTAAAGATAATAAATAATATTATTTAAATATAAATTTATTTTTCTTTTTATGCATTATAATAAAAATTATAAATTTATTCTTTCAAGATATACATTTTCTTATTTTTATTATAATATTTTTTTGGTTATATTTATGTAATAATTAATTAATATATAATAGATGATAGTTTTTTTAGAAATATATTTTAAAACATTTTATTTATTTTTACCATGGGTACTGCAACTAGTTGTTATATAAATTATGTAAATTAAATTATATTATTATTTAGGAGCCTGATGATAATAGAAGCCTTTTAATCTATCTAGAAATAGATATTTTGAAGTATTTAAGAAATTTTTTTACCTATTTAGAAATATTTTTTTTCCTATTTAAGAGAAGATTGTTTTATTTTATTCAAAAGTTTTATTCTCAAGTAGACCTCTAAATAGACTATTAGGCTAAACCATGCTTTAAAAATGCTAGATTAGGTCTTAAAAAAAGCCTATGTTAGATAATAGATTCAAACTTGAACTGTATATTTAAAATTAGGCCTAACTTGTTTAAGTTAAAACGTTGTCTAAACTAACCTACTTACATCAATAGTTATGACATAGTCTAGTTTTTCTTTTGTTTTTTTGGTTTTTTAATATCTTCGATTGTACTAAAAAGACCAATATGAAAAATTGTAATTCGGCTCCAATATAAGAATCATAAAGTGTATCCCCTTTTGGTATTTGACTCATGTTTATTTGGGATAGTTATAAAATATGACATTATTTGCAAAAAGAGCAATGTTACACACATAAAGAAAATTGTTAGAATTTTTGAAAGAAAATAAGAGAGTGTTAGATAAAATAAAATTATATAATTCACTTATTCGTCCAAAGGTCAATATATATGTCATGTCATTCTGACGAATATATTTAAAATTAATTTTGATATATTATTAATGTAATAAATTTTACATTATCAACCAATCATATCCTATTATATATATGTTCTAACTTGTTGTTTTATTTTTTGATGATGTCCTTGCTGGTTTGAGCTTTTCATGAGTCCACAGCTTTAGGGGGAATCGGCAAGGGATTCTGACAGTCAAGTCAAAATATATTCCATTCAATTCCAAGTAAAAAAAGATCAGTCACTTACGTTAACTTTTGATGAGGTCCTCTATTTATAATCAAGTTAGGTTCCAAAAGATTAGGTGTGATTATGACCGCTTTCTTTCTCCTTTGAAATCTCTCCTCTCCATTTTCCAATGAATTCTCTAATTCAAATTTTAATGTACTTAGCGGTTGATATTTTCATGAGATTCTCCCTCATAGCTAGAACAGGGCTCATCCCTTTTAGATGATAAGTATACATACTTATTAGGCTGAGCTTTGAGTCCTAGAAAATTAGTTCAGTGCAATATATGATTTTAAAAATATATATATAAAATTTTTTACTCATATAATAATATATAATGAAATAATAGTGTAAACTTTTTACATTAATAATACATCAAAATTAAATTAAATTAATTTGGATAAAAATTCTAGCTCTTTATCATTTTTCTTACATAAAATAACACTTGTGACAATTGGAGGATAAATTTAAATTACTTTATTTTTTTTATCATTTTTAAGGATTGAATAATCTTAAGAAATATAATATTATTAATATTAACATATCAATTCTTAACAATTTTGGAAAATAAAGTAATTTTAATAGTGTTAAATAATGAATTATTAAAATAATAATAAATATATTTTAGAACATATTATTATTAATTAATAAAATACTTTGTATAAGAGCTAGTTTAATAAATTTATACACATATTTTAATTAATAATACACTTTAGAGTAAAGTGTATATTTTAAAAATAGAGAATATACCCCTATAATATGCCGATCTAACTTGAGTAAAATTAGGTGGAGTTCTAATAAACTCTGGATATTAATACTTTAAATAAAAAATCGATAATAAAGTTGTGTAATAAGGTTGTCTTTAAAAAAAAATGTGTAATTTATCCTAATTTTAAATAGCATTACTATTGGTTTTGAATATTCTTACGATGCTTTTTAGATAACAAAATATAAAGAATAGATTGTGGCATATCATTCGAAGATTATGGCATACATATATCACAAATTTTATCTTTATGGCAACCGGTACCATATAATTTTTAAGATGGTGATTATTATTATTATTATTATTTTAATAAAATATTTTAGTAACATACATCCATATATGTAATACCAAATTTTAAATGCACCGGATACTCAATACGACAATCCTAAACATTTTCCGTTTTTATGGTCAATGCCATGTCATTTGATGTCTAAGCGTTGATTACATCTCTTTATATGTGCGAAGAATTCATAAAAATTTCGGAGATATTCAATTAATTTTTTGTTTTTATTTTTATTTTTATTAATAATTATAAAAAACAAATTGCTTTTATTATTTTTTATAACATTTGTAAGATAGAAAATAAAATAATATTCTTTAATTATTAATAAAATATATCAACTAAAAATAAAAACAAAAATAATTCGAATATATGTGCTGAAAATAATAAAAAATCATTTTCATTTTCAGGCCGATATTTTCAGTTTCATGTCTTAAAACTATTGAATTGGCGAATCCAAACTCCATCAATACATACCATATGTTGCAGGAAAATAGCAGTTTTCCTCTTTTCCTTTAACACCATAGAAACATTAATTAGGAGTCATAAAAAGAAATAAATTGAATAAAATTGTAATCCTCTTTCCACAACAAACTTCACCCATAATTAAAGCCGATACAAAGCAAAATTAATTGCATATCAAATCACAAATTTTTAACCAAAAAAAATCCTTTACTTTTTTCTTTCTAAATACTCATTTTTAACCCAAAAATAAAATTGTTTCCACTTGCACACATAACTACAAAGCCGGCAGTACTCATTTTGGTATATATGCTAAGAAAATAAAAATTGATTCTTGGTGCCACATTTGAAACGAACTGTGGTATCAATCGAACTAAAAGTATCAAAAAACAAGAAAAACATGAGAAAAAAAAACATAAATTTAATTTTGATATGTTATTAATGTAAATTTTTTATATAATTATTTAATTATATATTATTATATTATTAAAAATATTTGAATTTTGTATAACTACTTTAAAAATTGTAAAAAAAATAATTATTTCTTTTATTTTTTTTTATAAGCATCATCCATTAAAAGTAATTTTATTCGTAATATAGTTGGGCATTAAATATAAATATCTTTTTAAACTAGGATTCCGGCTTTAATTTGTTATGTTATGGGAAATAATTCTTCCTATTAGACTTAGTCTCTATTAGTATAAGATATAATTCATTAATTATACTAAATATTTTCCATTAACAATATATTAAAGCTAATCTTAATTTCTGTTTAGTCTTCACTGAAAAATAAAAAAAGAAAAATAAAAGTCAAGAAAGAATCATGGAATGGTAAGCCCCCTGTATGTGCTTTCCATTACAATACAACACAATTCAGCCAATTCATCATCCTCCCTTCAACTCAGACACCCAGATAAAACACACCCCAGTTATAAGCCAAAGAACCAACAACCATACACCACCCTCTCTGCTCTCTCTCTCTCTCTCTATCTCTTTAAATCAGTCTCCATCACTTCTCAAAAAGTCTTCATCATTCTTCATCAAACATCAGCCATCTCTCTCTCTCTCTCTCTCACACAAAACTCCCCTCATTCTTCAACACTCCCAAAAAGTCCTCATTCTTCAACATCACCACCCTCTCTCTCTCTGTCTCCTCCCTCCCTCTCATATAACATATAAAAACCTTGGAAACTCCAAACTCTTCACCACCCCTCCTCTCTCTCTCTCTATATGATCAACTAAAGAAAAAGAATCCAAACACAAAACACAAACACAAACATCATCAATGGCAAATCAATGGGCAGTTCTTGTTCAGAACTGCACATCCAAGAAACACAACAAGCTCCTCACCAAGCTCTATTTCCTCACCTTCGCCACCTTCCTCTGCACCCTTTTCTACCTCCTCGGCCTCTGGCACCACTCCTCCCCCGCCGTCCCCGCCGCCGCCAACAGCCTATACCTCGCCGCCACCACCTGCCCCCATCCCAATTCCACCACCATCCCCCAACCCAACCTCGACTTCTCCGCCCACCACTACGTCCCCGACCCCCCTCCCACGACGGCTCGTGTCCCCCACGCGCAGCCCTGCGACTCCTCACTCTCCGAGTACACCCCCTGCGAGGACGCCAAGCGCTCTCTGAAATTCCCCCGTGAGATGCTGGTGTACCGGGAGCGGCACTGTCCGGCGCCGGAGGAGGTTCTCCGGTGCCGGATTCCTGCGCCGTTCGGGTACCGCGTGCCGCTCAGGTGGCCGGCGAGTCGCGACTCGGCGTGGTACGCGAACGTGCCGCACAAGGAGCTGACGATAGAGAAGAAGAACCAGAACTGGGTCCGGTTCGAGGGGGACCGGTTCAGGTTCCCGGGTGGCGGGACCATGTTTCCACGTGGCGCAAGCGCGTACATCGATGACATCGGACGGCTCATAAACCTCCGGGACGGGTCCATCAGAACCGCCATAGACACTGGCTGTGGGGTAATGTTTAAAACTTTTGTGGCTCTATGTTGTTGACTTTGAACCTTGCTTGAACCGGTTTTCCCGGTTCGGTTGTTCTTGAACCGGTGTGGCGTTTTTCCGGGCCTATGGAATTCGAACCGTTTTCTTGCTGCAATTTTGTGTTAGACCTCTTTGGTTTTGATGATATTTTACTGTGAGACTAACCTTTCGACTATTCTTGTGATTAGGACATCCTCTTACATAAATTTCTTCTCAATTTTGGTCATCACTGGAATGTAGCTGGCTAATTATTTTATCAAATTAGACCTCCTAAATAATTTTAAATTTTGATTAGTATTGAGAGTGCCGTTGGTTTATTATTACACCAAAGTATTGTGAAGCATTGTTATCTGGGTTTTTTTTTTTTTTTTTAAATGGTTGAATGTCCAGTTCGTTTTTGGTGAACCGGGTGGTTCAACTTCCCCTATGGGTGGTTTAACAACTTGGTAAAAAAAATTAGAATAAGAAGAATGAAAAATGCGCAGAGGAACGTGGTTGGGCCACATTTGGTGGACCTGCCCAATTGAGAAATTTTCTCTTTTATTTTGTTTTATTTTTTATTTTCCCCGGTGGATTTCGGTTTTGGTAATAATAATTTGAATTTTTGTCTATTTTGGAATGTTCGAGAGAATGTGGCTTAATTGGGATTCTAAATCATATCTCTACATATGTAAATATTCCTTTTGATATAATGGGTTTTTATGGGAACAAATAATTATGGAAGTCAAGTGGGTGTAAGAGACGAAAATTGATGTTTCCTTTGTACTTTTTCATCCTTGTGTGGAACAGATAACATGGACTAGGCAAATCCGGCAAATTTTATGTTTTACCATGTTCTACTTATTCTTTTAAGAGATTAATTTGTATATATTTACAGAATAAAATAATTTTATATTTTTAACCAATAAAAATATTAGAAAGTGACAAATCATGATAAATCCCTTATTATAATAAATAATTACTTGTATTAGTTGATATTTTTTAATATTTTTGTTGGCTAATAATATAAAATTATTTTATACTATCACTATTTATAAATTAAACTCTTCTTTAAAATCCATTAGTCTATAATATTTCCATGTTTTGACTTCAATATGTTTAATTATTTTAATCTTTTGTGATTAAGTTGGCCGACTTATATCCTAAACATGTGCCGAAATTTTCTTTGGAATTATATAATCTCATAGGATCTTGCTGTAATTAGATGAACACGCATGTTTGAAAGTAGAGTTATAGATAAGGGCCTTAAGGGATATTGAGAACATGAAAGTTTGAAGAATGAATTTGTCCTTTTGTGGAGAGAGAAAAGGGGAAAAGGGGATCACTTAGAGCTTGTTTGCAAAACAATCTTCATAAATTCTTCGAATTGAAGTAAAGTACCAATTTGACCAAAGAAGAAAAAAATAGTAGTGTACTTAGTGAGATATAAATCGTTTTCTTGTCTTATCCATTTAGAAGCATGAGGAATTTTCGCTCAAGATTTGATAAGACATTGCATTATTGAAGTACTAATTTTATTTTTAATTCACTTAGTGGCAACCATAATGATAATTGGCTTTGAAATTCTGTTGTTTGTTGAAGAATTGGTGGAAGCACAAAACGAGATAACAGAGATAGATGTTGATTGCTACCCTACCCTCTCAATCATGGCACCCTTACCTGGTTTATAAGTTACATCACTCCCCTCTCCCACCTAATAAATGATAGTAGTGATATGTGTTAGAAGACATTTTGGTTGAAGCTCTTTTGATTTTTTTCATGTTGTGGATACTGTATAGTCACATCTCCTATTAACAACATCAATAACCAAAAAAAAAAAAAAAAAAAAAACACTCCAACTAACATCACCTTCCAACAGTGCACCTTTTTTTTTTTGATAACATGGAATGTGTGCATGCATTGAAGCTTGAAAGATGTCACAAACCAACTACAATAGACGTTTCTAATCAGCAGAATTTCATTCTTGTGTATGACAATTTATTTTTAACAAGTTACAATTTACTACTGTTCAGGTTGCAAGTTGGGGTGCATATCTTCTGTCACGTGACATTATAGCAGTGTCATTTGCACCAAGAGATACTCATGAAGCTCAGGTTCAATTTGCTCTTGAACGTGGAGTTCCTGCATTGATTGGAGTCCTTGCCTCAATTAGGCTTCCTTACCCATCAAGAGCCTTTGACATGGCTCATTGCTCACGTTGCCTCATTCCCTGGGGCCAATATGGTACATCCATTATTCTATGTCCACATTTTTAGGAAGATAGTATGTGTGAATGTGAGACTAATGTGTTTTTGGTTAATGCTGATTTTGGCAGATGGAATTTACTTGACTGAAGTTGACAGAGTCCTACGTCCTGGAGGGTATTGGATCCTATCAGGGCCACCAATAAACTGGGAGAAACACTGGAAAGGTTGGGAAAGGACACCTGAGAGCCTCAAAGAGGAACAGGATGGAATTGAGAGAGTGGCAAAGAGTCTATGCTGGAAAAAATTGGTACAGAAGGATGACCTTGCAATATGGCAGAAGCCAACCAATCACATACATTGCAAAATAACGCGCAAGGTCTTCAAGAACAGACCCTTCTGTGAGGCACAGGATCCCGACACAGCATGGTAATTTCACATTTTCTAGTTTTGCAATTAATTTCATCAGTTTCACTGGCAGTAGCATTGTAGCAATCTGATGGAACAGATTACACTTTTGGCAGATACTTAATCTTGATCATACTTCTTAGTAAGTGTAACTTCTGTTAGCAATTTTGAGAAAAAGATTGACTTGCAATCATTGTCACTGTTAGTTCTTTATGCCATTGATGTTTTGCTTTTGGAAATAGCTTTTGCACTTTTGCAGTGTCTCTTGTCAAATTACAAAAGTAAGTTATTCTTGCTGCCAAGGAGAGTTTAGCAGTTATACCAAAACCACTTGGATGAAAAAGAGAAAAGTATGTTCCATCAGGTTACATACAGCTTTAGTTAGATCTAACTATCTAGCCACCTAAGCTAGTGTTACATTTTCCCACCTTGCTTTTCACTCCATTACTTATGGTTATTGAATCTTGTTGATCAGCTCAAAAGAGAAGATTCTTTTGGGGCCCCTTCTTTTTTGTTTGTTTTATACACTTTTTCTCTTTGGTTGCTTTCTTCACCATTCTTTTTCATTGCAGGTACACTAAAATGGATACCTGCTTGACAAAACTGCCTGAAGTAAATGACATCAGAGATGTAAGTGGTGACGAATTGGCTAAATGGCCTGAGAGACTAACATCGGTTCCGCCAAGGATTAGCAGCGGAAGTTTGAAAGGAATCACGGCCGAGATGTTCAAGGAGAACACTCAGCTATGGAAGAAGAGGGTGGCATACTACAAGATCCTGGACTATCAGCTAGCTGAGCGCGGGAGGTACCGCAACCTGCTTGATATGAATGCTTACTTAGGAGGCTTTGCAGCTGCACTAATTGATGATCCAGTGTGGGTGATGAACATTGTCCCTGTTGAGGCTGAGACCAACACTCTTGGTGCCATATATGAGCGTGGATTGATTGGAACCTATCAGAACTGGTATGTCTTTCTTCGTTTGCTTAATGAGTAAATTAAAGGGGGGAGAGAGAGATCCATGCTAGGCCAAACTTTAGTGGCTTATATAAGGCTAGCAATATACCCAAAAGTGATTGATCGCAATGGAAGTGGACTGTGTCTCTGGGTCAACTTTACTTGCAATAACTGGAATTTGAATCTTAGAGTCGCCATTTTAGGAAGGACTTTACTTAATTATCACCCTTAACCTGAAATTGCGTAAGCAATACCTTACACCAAAAAAAATAAAAGGCTAGCAATATAGTTAGTTTTGTGTTTTATCAAATAAATAAAAGCAAGCAATATAGTTAGTTGAGTAGAAAGTAGCTTTCTGATCACATAATTATTACATTATTAGCAGCATGTTTCACGTTGATAATTTAGAACTTTGAGCTAGTATCAAGGACTTACCAGTTCCCACCAATGGCAGATACACTTGTTTCCAATCTAGTAGTATCATAGTAAAATTTAAACCAAATATTTGTCACCATACACTTTTCGGCACATGGTAGGTAAAGTTTATTAATAACTACTTTTTTCTTCTCTCAGGTGTGAAGCCATGTCCACTTATCCACGAACTTATGACTTCATACATGGTGATTCAGTTTTTAGCCTCTATCACAACAGGTAAGTCAATTTGGTCAGCCACAATATTCCATAGTGATTGTATAAAATCTTCCAAGGTCCTAATTTATCAAATTAATGTGTCACAGGTGCAATTTGGAGGACATTCTTCTAGAGATGGATCGGATTTTGCGGCCGCAAGGCAGCGTCATCTTGCGCGATGATGTGGATGTCTTGCTGAAGGTGAAGAGGTTTGCAGAGGCAATGCAATGGGATACCAGAATTGCAGACCATGAAAAGGGACCTCACCAAAGAGAAAAGATACTATTAGCAGTGAAGCAGTACTGGACAACCCCACCACCTGACCAAAATCAACAAAGAAAGCTCTAGTTTGATTATGCCCTTCTGGACCCACATTTGTGTATTTTTCTTTTCCTTGTCAAAAAGTTTCTCTTGTCAACAAAATTTTCTCAGAAATTCAATTCTTTTTCCAACCCCAGTTGCTGTGGTTGGTGCAAAAGTGAAAGTTTCTTTACAGCAGCTATGCCTCCTTAATCATTCTTTTTTTTTTTGGTGGCTTAGTAGTCTTCGAGTCTAGGCGATTTCACCTAGTGAAAAAAGACTTTGTTGTTGTTGTATTAGTTTCCAAGATTTAACATCAAAGTAAGGCATCAAGTGAATGTATTAAATGAAATGCAGCATTACCAATCCTGTACTCCACATCTATCAGAAAGCTATCAAATGAGAAATTAATCATAACTAATTTAAGATTGATTTAATTAAATGATACTCATGGTGGCCAAAGTTCAAAAAGGACAAAACAGTTGTGTACAACTATTTTATAAGGCCTCAATCACAAATCTCCAAATCCTGTTAATTTGCTAAATCTTAAAACAGAAAATGGAATGTAACACGCAGTTCAGCAAGACAAACAATGCCCCACCATCAAGGCAAGGCAACTACGTAGCCTTTTGTCCATCAACGTAGCATAGATCATTACCCGCCATCCTGGGCTTAGGGTCCCAAGTACATCACATTATCATGCTACGAGAGAATGAAAATTACAAATGTTTATGTAAAAAATTAAATTTGTCTCTCTCTCTTTTGCAACATGAAACTGCTAAGTTTCTAAGTGTCGTAATATTAGTTTATATACTTATATTGCTGTCCATTGTCTTCGGGGGAAAAAAAAACAGTAACATACAAGATCAGAAAAAGGAACACAAGCATGTGGTGGGAAAAAAAAAAAAAAATCAATACTTGTTTGGTTGAAGAAGTTGGGCATTTGTCTTTTTTAAATTAAGGTCGATCAACACTTGAAGAGAAGTACACAAAATAAAATCTTTCTCATAAGGATATCAATATCAATATCTTTTTTGAAGAAGTTGGGCATATCTAGTTTAATTTATTTGCGACTTATTGGAATCACATATGAATTTTTAGTGTGTTATCTATTACTAAAATATATAAGGTTTTTTTTCAATTTTGTCTCAATTCTTTTTTAAAATATAATTATTAAAGAAAATTAATACTAAAGACCATTGACAAGAATTAATTAAGAAAAATAATTAATTATATTAAAATTTAAAAAGTAACTTATCAAACATTATTTAAAGAGAAGGGCAATAACTTTTTATAAATAAACAATAATTTCCTTAAAGTATGACTTAATATTTTTTTTAATGATTTTTGCCGCTGTAGCCGTTCTTGAACATTCACTCTTGCTGGCACGCTGTTGTTTGTGACTGTCGCCATCATTCGACCGTTCCCTTATGCTACTCTTGATAAATCTGTTTTGACTACTATTCCTATTTATCATATGCAATCCTACATGTGTCCATGATTGGGGCCGGCTTGATAGCCCATCCCATCTTAAAGTTTATTAGATCGGATTTGGATTATAAATTTGAGCCAATGTATTTTCAGGTTGAGGTTGGGTTATATTCTAATTGACCTAGTTTAACTCAAAATCAGATAAATTTATTAAAGTTATTTATTTTTTTTTAAAATAGTGATAAATTATAAGACCTTTATACTTTATTTAATATATTTTATATAACATAATATTATTTTTTATTGATATAATTTATTTTGAAATATATATTATAAAATATCGCTTTAATTTTGTTTCTTATATCTAAAATTTTAGGAGTGTACTATGCATAATATCCAAATCTTTATATATTGTTTGAATGTCAAATTGACCCAATTTAACCTAAACATTAGTTGGTTCATTATTGGGTTGGGTTTATGTTCAAAAAAATAATACAATAAAAAAATGGGGTCTGGTTTAACCTAGCCCAACCTAGCTTTTGCTTATCTCTATGCAATTGTTTTGGTTATCTTAATCCATTTGTGGTAATATTGGTAAGATTATTAGAAATTTCTTATGGGCAAAGATTGGCATGATGAAAGGCATGTACTTGGTACGATGGAATATTATGAACTTGCCTAGACGTATGGGTGGCTTGGCAAGCAAGACATGTTAATACTTCTTTGATTGGTAAAATAATTTAGAATATGATTTAGAGTGAAGGAAAATTGTAGGTATTTGTTCTTTCACACAAATATTTGAATAACAACAATATGTTAGAGTCTTCTGATCCACCTTCTTCTTTGTTTGTTCGGAAAGCCATGTTGAGAGCATCTTATATTTTGAAGGATGGTTTTTGGGAATGGTTAGGTGATGGTTCATGCTTCTTCCCAACAACAACCACAAATGAAGAATAGAAAATATTAAAAAATAATTTAAGAGTATTATTATCTACTTATATAAGTTTTTTTGATCGTTGTCCTGGAATAATGTTTAATACACCATTTTTAATAATTTTAATAGAGAACCACTATTTTGGCTCTTAAAAACTCAATTCGCTAATAAATTAGTCCAAGAAAATGTTTTATTATTTCGTGATACTCTAATAATGAATTCTATTATTACTTATAGGATTTGTTAGTGTTAACAAAACATATTTTAACGATTAATGTATCATCATATTAATTTTTTAAAGACTATTTTGTCAACATATTAATCTTTTAATTTGTTAGCGCATTGATCACTGGGATGCCATTGGCTAACAAAATATTTTTTAAGAATAATTTATTAGTACATTAACTTTTTAAAGGTTAAAATTGTAGTTCTTTTTAATTTTAATATAATTGGTCTTTTTCTTAATTAATCATTGTTAACACACCTTAATATTAGTTTTTCCTAATTATTAATTACACTTTCAAGGCTTTAAAAAATAAAAAGATAAAATAATAAACAAATCTTATTAATTGTTCAAAGATTTAAAGATAAATATGATTAAATAAAAACATCAAATCAATAAATAATATTTCTTTAAAGATAAATAAAATTTTTCATTTTATTATTTAATTATGATTATATTAAGTATTTGTTACTTTTTTACTATATAATTGTAATTTATTTTTAAAATCTTCTACTTTTTATTTTTTTACCTTAATAAAATAAGAATACTAAAATATTATCAATTCCCTGAATTCAAATCTAAAATTTGCGATGATGAATTTGATGTTCAAGTATTTATGCTTAGGATTAAAAAAAAATATTACACACAAAGTAAAATTTTGAAGTTTTTAATATTTAAATATTCTAGTAAAAATAAATTTTTATATATGTAATATGTTTTTCATTCTCAATAAAATGCCCTTATGATATAATTATGTTATTATTTATAATATAAAATTAAATAATATGGATTTATAAGTATCTATTTTTGTCATGATTATACACCTAATTTGTTCCTATCATTTATTTATATTTACAAGCGTTACTTTAAGTTTGTAATATATTAAATATATTCTAACAAAATTTACTTTTTTATGTAACATTTTTAATTTCTTAATAAATGCCCTTATTAATTATATTATTATTTATACTATAATATTAAATTTGGCTTGCAAATTATAGTTTTTTGTTCTTGTCATGATTTTATACCTGATTTATTCCTATCATTAATTTATATTTATCAGTATTCACAAATTTATAATTATAATTTTAAAATTATCATGTTATAGTAAGATTGGAATTTTAAATATATTATTTTGAAATTTAGTTATCTGTATGAAAAAAGTTTCGCTAAAAGGGCTATTCTGATATGAATATTACCGTAACTCAAACATAATTTTATGAATGTATTTAATTTCAAAAGTGAACTAAACCTCTATTTTTTTTAACGTATTTCATAAGTAAATACACAAGTTATCATATAATCTATTTTATTTAACATTAGAGAACAAAAGTGCGTCTTTAATGTTGCTTTCAATCAATCCACTAGCATTTAAAGAACAATTAAACTATTTATAAATTTTAATTAAACTATTTATTCAAAATAAACACTATCTAGTATTCATCAAAAAAAAAAAAAAAAGAAAGAAAAAACCTATCTAGTAATGAAGTGTAAGGGTCTAGGTTGATATTTCATTTTTGGAGCAGTATCATATTTCATTTTTAAAAGTTATAGTTTAGGATAAAAAAATTATAATTATAATATCAAAAAGTACAATATTAAGAGTTATTATAGTAATTTTTTTTTGAACTCTTAAGTATATGAAATTTATTGGATCTCAAATAATTGATCGAGTAAGGTTAGCTTATTATGGGGAAAAAGTTCTCCCAATATTATTTTATTTTTTTCATTTTCAAAAATCAAACTTAATGTTTTGTTTAAATAGCATAAATGATTAACCATTTAAACGAACCATGTGTTGATATTAAAATAACTTTTGTATGATGAGTTTAACTTATAAAATAGTAATTTTTTACACTAAAAGTATATCAAAAATAAATTAAATTATATATACATTAAATAAAGGTATCAAGTGAAGGATTGAAAATTTATCATTATGTAATATAATATCCTTAATTTTATTTGTCACTTTAGCAAGATGTACATAATTAAGAAACCAAAACTTAGGATTCACTGGTTAAATTTTTTGATAAAATAACCTTACTTGGCTTTTGCCCATTTCAGTAACTCCTTTCAGAGGTATGCTGCAACGCTTCTAAAAAATTACAACAAAATGTTGCAGCTATAGCATGTACTATACACTGAACCCAATAAGTCTCTCTCAGCTTCAACTAGCTGCGTCCCTAGTCCAGACGCTGGTGCCCTACTGCTGGTATGGGGGATTCCTCCTCCTTACTGCCACTTTGTAAATAGGAAAAAAAAAATGCTTACTATGCATTTTATTAAAACTTTTGTCCTATTGCATAATTTTAATTCACTGTAATAAATATTTTTAAGAGTTTAATTTTTATATATTAATAATATAAAATAATTTATATTATCAATTAATAGAAGTATAAAAAATTATCAAATTATATTAAATAAATATTTATTATAATAAGAGATATATTATTATTTAACACTTTTTTATATATTTTATTGGCCGATAGTAGTTCATAAAAATAAAGCTCTATTTCTAATGTTATAAATTTTGTCATATATCAAGATAATTTTTTTTTTTAAGAATGCACCTTTTTTTTTTAATTACAACATGTAACTTTTAGATACTCTCCCAATCGTAGTAATTCATAAAAACTAATAAATGATTTTGGTAATATGTAAGGAGAATTTAATTTGTATATATTATTAATATACAAATTTTTTTACATAAATATTTAATTATATATTATTATATTAATAAAAATATATAATTTAATTATTTATTATTTTAAAATTTTTATAAATAAAAATATTTAATTAAATAATAATATAAAATTAGTTTATACTATTTATATATAACAATTAAACTCATGTAAAAAATACATATAAAAAGACATATTTTTCATATTTTTTATCTTACATTCATTATGTAAAAAAATATTTTTTTAAAAAATTAATTTATATATATTATAATATAAGTTTTTTTATATAAATATTTAATTATATATTATCAAATAAATAAAAAATTTTATTTAATTATTTATTACTTTAAAATTCTTACAAACATAAACATGAAATATTAACCTGAAAAACGCTTTTATACCTGCACAACAATTAAACTTTTTTGTTTTCAAGTACAAAAAAGACATTTTCTCTTTTCCGGAAGTAACGGTTTTGGGGTAAAAACACGCACTCTCTCCGTCTCTCTTCACGTTAATCGAATTCTCGCACTATAAGCAACACACACTCTTCCCACTCAACGCTGAACACCGAAAACCTCAGATCCCTAATTCCCGAATCCCATCTTCTCCGTTAGGGTTTATCTCCTTTTCCTTCCCTTTCTTCTCCTTCCTGTCCCAACATGGACGCCGACGACGAATCCTCCAATCCCATGATCGACGAAATCTACGCCAACGGCGGCGACGGCGGCGGCGAGCAGCGGAGCCGGCGGCCGATCATCAGCGGCGACCAGTTCGACATCGAGGCGTACGCCAGCCTCTACTCCGGCCGCACAAAGATCGCCCGCCTCCTCTTCATCGCCGAGCACTGCGGCGGCGACAACTCGGCGATGCAGCTGGAGGCGCTGCGCATGGCGTTCGACGAGATCAAGAAGGGAGAGAACACGCAGCTGTTTAGGGAAGTTGTGAACAAGATCGATGGGCGGTTGGGACCGGATTACGCCATGGACGTCGCTTGGTGCGAGGCCGTGGAGCGCAGGGCCGAGCAGAAGAAGGAGAAGCTCGAAAACGAGCTCAACGCGTATAGGGTATGGGTATTCGGTTCTTCTAGAATCTTCGATTTCGAAATTTCGTTTATTTATTTATTTTTTTGGTTGGAGAAAATGTTATGTGCACTGCGAGCAAATAATCTCTCTTGCTCTGACCTATCTATAGTTTGCCACGTCAGCGAGAGAGATGATTTACTCCTACACATGAGAATTTCTTTGTTTTTACAGTTTTGTGGGTTTTGGAGGTTCGAATTGAGTGTGTTATGAATAAAAGTCTTTTTTTTTTTTGGGTTAAATATATATTTTGAAAATAAATCCTTTTTTTATGTGGTTGTTAAGGAGGTGCAGAACTGTATAATTTTTTTGATCATGTTCCCAGCGTGTAGGATTGTTGTAGTTATAGCTTCTTTTTTTTTTTTTTTTTGTATGGGTTTAGTTGCTTTTGATTTTGGAAAATTGGAGGTTAGAATTGGGTGTGCCGCAGATAATAGATACTTGTTTTGAAAAAGAATTGTTTTTGTGATTTTAATGCTTATATATGTAATGTGTAGGAGTATTCTTCTATAGCCATCGGTTTGGATTTTTTTTTTTTTAATTATTTTTCTGGCATGGTGAAGAAGCTAAATGGGTAGGTTCTGGGGTTTTTTGGTTCTCTCTTTAGTTCAATTGCTTGGCTAAAAGTCTTGCATTTTATATGTATATGTATGTATGTGATATGATCACACGGTCTTAATTAAATATCAATTACTGCTTTTGTCTATCTGTTCCTTCAACTTACATTTTCAATTGTGCAGACAAACTTGATTAAAGAAAGCATAAGAATGGGGTACAATGATTTTGGAGACTTTTATTATGCTCATGGTCAATTGGGGGATGCCTTTAAGAGTTATGTTCGGACCAGGGATTATTGCACTACATCGAAGCATATTATTCATATGTGTATGAGTGCGATTCTGGTCAGCATTGAGATGGGTCAGTTTACTCATGTTATGAGCTATGTTAGCAAGGCAGAACAGGCTCCTGAGGCCCTTGATCAGATTACAGCTGCGAAGCTACGTTGTGCTGCAGGATTGGCAAATCTAGTGTCCAAAAAGTACAAGCTGGCAGCTCGAAAGGTTTGTTCCTTGTGATATTTGTATTGGATTATTTTTGTGATTGTGCATTTGTGATGTGAGCTTTTCATTCATTGAAAGCTGATAGTTTATTTAGAGCTTGGAAGTTATATTAACTATGAAGGTGGATTGCAATTATGAGGATCTCCCTGATTTGTTGCATTCATATTTACCATAGTTGAATCATAGATATTGGAATCTGATAGTAAAATATGTGTCCAAAAGCCTTGTTTTAAATGCGTATCTGCAGGGTTTAACCAAATATTGTGTGATAGGGAAGGTGTATTTGTGTGCACAGTGTATCATATGATATTTGGAAATGAGTGAAAAGATATGTTGGGGTAAGGTGTCAAACTGCAGGCAATTTTACCTAGTGCCTATTGGGAATCAAATAGACAGCCAATATGTTTCAGTTTTGACTCAAGATATGACCAGTTCCCTTGAAGAGCTAAGGTGGGAGGAATTTTGGGTCTGGTAAGTGTGAAGCCACTGAGGATTGAGAGCATTAGGGGAGTCAGAATAGCTGTTTTTGAGCTTGAAAGTTGAGGTCTAATTTGGATACTGAAAATTTCCTTTCCTTTCCTTTTATGTAAAGAGAGAGCTGTTTCTCTACCAGAGAGGCAGAATAATTTACTGATGGGGCCACTTGTTGATGACATCTTATGGTGCTGTTTCTGCCCTTCATTCTTGCAGTAGTATTTTGGTCTATGATGATAATTATTGTGTGCATGGTGGTATCTCAACTGCAAAATGTGGTGTTCAAAGGAGTTGAAAATGAAGAACACATTCACAGAAATGCCTTGTTCAATGGCTGTGATTTTTATACATTTAGGTTGTGTTTGGTATTGGGGTAAAAATTGCTTCATGTGTAATTTTACACATGAAGTTAATCCATGAAAAATTTCACCCCCATCCCAAACATACCCTATAAAAAAGAAAGAATATTAGCCCTGTCAAATTTTGTCATGGTTGATATTCACCAAGAATCTTTTTCTCTTCAGTTCTGCTTGGAATCAGAGTGTGCATTCTATGGAAGATATTGCATGAAATATGAAATCCCTGTGTAGTAGTCTAAGGATTCAATATTTACTTACCATTTTCTGAATAATGATAACCTGTTGACCTTATTGTTTATAACTTTGGCAAAATTGCCTTCATTATCTAATGCAGTTTCTAGAAACGGGTCCAGAACTGGGGAGTCACTACAATGAAGTAATTGCACCTCAAGATGTTGCAACATACGGAGGACTTTGTGCACTTGCAACATTTGATCGGACAGAGTTAAAGGCATGTACTCTTGTGATGACTGTGTTTCTAAGTAACCATTGTGAAACATTGATTATATTGTCTTTCTGATTTTATTTTTGTATGTGCAGACCAAAGTTATAGACAATATCAACTTTCGGAATTTCTTAGAGTTAGTACCTGAAGTTAGGGAACTGATAAATGATTTTTACTCAAGGTAAGTCTTGCCTTCTGTTTTTGGTGTGGAGTGCTCACTTCTTGTCAATTTTTTTTTTTTTTCTTTTCTTTCTTTCCTTGTTTAACTGAACTGAAAATAGATTTATGAAGTCACCCAATTTGGTAGAATTCGGACTACATAGGTTGTATAGCTCTCTTATATATATGGCGCAAAGCTATATGCCTGAGATCATGACCTTGGTTTAAAAAGAAATTGGATTGGAATGTATGCACCGAGAATGCTATTATTCAATATTGGTATATGGGGTTGGTTATTTATTATAATTGAATATTGAGGTAATAAATTGATGAATGTTGTATGCATAGTGTGCGAATCTTTTATTCTGGTTAATTAGTTGGAGTATTTGGTGGTCATGAAGAATGCTATGACTTGACATTGGTGTGTGGGGTTGGCTAGTTCTTGTAGTTGACTATTAATGTAATAAATTGATGAATGTTGTAAATAGTTATATCTTTCCTTTCCTTCCATATCTCTCTCTGTAAACATTGATATCTTTCCTTTCCTTTTGCAGCCATTATGCATCGTGTCTGGAGTACCTTGCAAACCTTAAAGCAAACTTATTGCTCGACATACATTTGCATGACCATGTGGAGACACTTTATGATCAAATCCGTCACAAAGCCCTTATCCAGTATACACTCCCATTTGTGTCTGTTGATTTACGCATGATGGCTAATGCTTTCAAGACAACTATTACTGGACTTGAGAAAGAACTTGAGGCTTTGATTACTGATAATCAGATACAGGTGTGATTTTCTCCTCATTTTTCCATTGCCTGATCTTTATGGTAATCTCAGTATTTCATTCGTCTAATTTTTGTTTGCCAATGGGCTAATAACATCAGAAGATGATTTTGAGGTCGCTAAAGCTTATCTAAACATCACTAATGTTTCCTATTGCTCCATTTGCAGGCTCGAATTGATTCACACAACAAAATTTTGTATGCACGGCATGCAGATCAAAGGAATGCCACCTTTCAGAGGGTTCTAGAAACTGGAAGGGAATTTGACCGGGATGTTAGGTCCATGTTGCTGAGAACAAATCTTATCAAGCATGACTACAATGTTAGGTCATTGATTAGGAAACTATGATTTATGGATTGAAGGTAACAGGACCAAGGTTGTGTGCAGTGGTCAATTAATAATGGACGGAGGTTTTGCGCTGAGCTCAAAAAGAAGATTGCCTTGTGGGTTGAATTAAGATTCAAGAATGCAGACTTACATTTGAGCATATTATGGTTACTTTTGTATATACTTCTTCATATTTTCAATTAATTTATGCCTAGATTTTCGTTTCCTATTGTTAATTTGCTTATTAACCGATAAGCTATTAGATAAAGTTGAGAGATTATGACGTTTAGATAAGGAAGAAGGCAAAAAGAAAGGATGTTATGATCTGAATAGGCTATTAGGTATATATGATGAAATTTATTTTTATATATTGACAATATAAAATAATTTTACGATTATAGCTATTAGAATTTGAGGAAAAAAATGATAAATTATGATAAATAGTTATTATAATAAGTAATTATTTTTTATAATATGGTACTTTTAAAAATTTTATTAATTAATAGTTTAAAATTATTTTATATTAGTATTGAATGAAAATTAAATTTATATAAATTTATAGTAATTTAGAAAAGCCTAAGGGTCGAACTTGCAAAGATATTTTTTCGGTGGCATACCAGAAATTTATTAAGGTAGCATGGTGTAGAATGAAGGGGGAACTGGATGGGAAAGATAAATAATTGAATTGTTGGGGCTTGGATTTATAACTCTTACAAGTACAAAGTATTGTTGATAAATTAAAGATAAAGATATCGATAAGAATGTTTTATTCTATTTTAAAATAGATAATATTAGTATTTATCCTCAGTTTAAAAAGATAAACGATACTAATATTTATCCTATTATATAATAGACATATATTATTTTAAAATAGATATATATAAAAAATAAAAATAGATAAACATAAAAAATAAAAATAATATCATATTCTAAAACTAAAGAGAATTAAATGAAATCCTGCAAAAAAAGAGAAGATATAAAGAATCCTATATGGATATAACCAAAATCTATTTGTTACTGCATGAAGTGAGCATCTCAATGAAAAGGCTATGCATTTTAAAATCTTCAAGATAGTTTAAAATACACGATAGAAGATATTTAGAGATGGACAAAAAGTGCTTGTGGAACATAATGTGTAGTATGTTTTAATCAAATTTGGATCCTCTAAAGTGAGCATATTTGTAAAGTGGGGGGTTAATTATCTTTAGATCAATGGATAGGATCCACACATGATGGAAGTTATTGATCCAAGAGTGATAAACCTTTAATTTTTCACTTTACGAGCATACTCAATGAATATATGTTCGATTTTAGAGGCAAAATTGAATAATGAATGAGCAATTATTTGAAATTAAGTTTATCTATCCTTCATTTTACTTTTCTCAATCAATTGAATGCATAATTCTAGAAGCAATTGACTCCTACCTACAAAAGTTTCGCGCATATTCCAACAAAACATACGCAACATTAAGTTAATTCTTTAATGTATACTTAGACATCAATTTGATTCTTAAATTGATGATTATTTATATTATAAAAGATCAAATTGAAGGATTAATTTAATCTTTGAAAATTATATGTGAAGATAATTTTTTATGTCAATTAACATTAAATCTCTAAGTTGGGGTTTTTGTATTTTTTTAGCTAGTTGATAAGTTGAAGTATAACAAAGACTGTAATTATAGATAATATTAGTTATTTTGTTCAATTATATATCTTTTTAATATGAGTATAATTTACTCACAAATCAAAATATATTCCAAATATATTTTGTCATTACTAGTGATTTCTATAGTTGAAGTTTTAGTAGATAAACAAAACGTACAAATCAAATATATATAATTCTTATTATTTAATAATAACTATAATTTTATTATTTCAAATTTGATTTTAAAAATAGATAAATCAAACATATTTTCACTATTTTCACTTTTTAAAAAATGAATCTACTTTATAAATTAAATATATTTGCTAAATTCAAAAAATCTAAAAATAAAAATTATTTTCAAAAAATTAAAAAAAATATTTTCATAAACCAAGCGTGTCCTTAAATTATTCAATTTTCAAAGTCACAATCAACAATATTATCATGAAAAGAAAAGGAAATTGATAGCACAAGCTGATGTTGTACCAAGGGGAATGCTAGCTACATTGGATTTCAGTTTTAGAATGATAAATCATTTATCATGCAAGCTCTTAGTCATTGTTCAAAAAGCTCTAATTAAAACAAATGAAGGTTTCTCATTTAATAATACATTTAAAGAGCTATTTATTATTAAATTTTGATTAATTAAGATTTTAGATTTCTTCAGCAAATTAACACCAACAACTAGGAACTGCAAAATTGGATTTCTATAATTTCCATGTACTTCTAAGATCGTCAACAGTATACCATGCTATCAGAGAAAGAAAATCATAAATGTTTGTGTATAGAAATAAAAATTTATCTTTCAATGTTGCAACATGAAACACTCACGTTTCTAAAGAAAACAATAGCCCTCAGAAAAGGAAATTCATTGTGCAGAAGAATCACAATATAGTAATAAGCAGTAACCATAATATGTGCGACAAACTTAGGACATAGCCAGCAACTAGGCAAAATTATCCTCAAAAACAAGAAAAAGACTATAACATTGACAAGATGAATCTCGATGGTAACTGCTAACTAGGCTTCACTACATGGGAAGCGACACAAAGGGCATGTACTACTATGCACAAACCATTTCAAAACACACCTTTATGGAAGAAACATGAGGTGTTCACTATGTTGTAGTGACAAGAAACCTTAGTCACAACAATAAACACACAAAAATAATTATCTATGTCAACTCCACACTGATGTGCCATTGAGTCACGGAACATTCTTGATAGCTTTTGGAGCATGTCACAATCAGGGTCATTGAAGAAAGTTTTGTGGTATGTCCATCATTCTCCTAAGTAATGTCTTTATCAAAGACTCAGTGAAAGATTCTTGAGTTAAAAAAGGTACGGTCTATTGATAACTTCAGCCGGTAAATTGCTATTCTATTAGTCAATGCTGACGCCGAAATCATAGTTATATATAATTCATCGTTGTTGCAAGATCCAGCACCACCACCCTTGGTGGAGAAGGTGGGCTTTTGAACTTCAAGTGCCATATGAGAAGGATCGGTGGAGGATACTTTGAAGAAAGTGAAACGAGAAGAGAGTATAACGAAGGGTTGAAGGGATACAAGAATTTGTAAGCCTTGCAATATATTTATATTGCTTGTGATTCGATGCTGAGTTTCTAGTTGGAGGAGAGGAATTAAAGGAAATAGATAAGGAATCAGAAAATATCCTATTTATTTTATTATTTTTATTTTTATTTAAAAAAAATCCCTTTTGTTTTAAAAGAGATCTTGGAGATTCTTAGTTATAATTAATTCTCATTCTTTTATATATTTCTTGATTTTTCAAAACCCTCACAGTCCTTTTATACTATATGTTTCGTTCCAAAATAAAGTATTCATCTTTTGTCTTACCCTATACACAACTCAAAATTAAATTTGACATAGCTTACCAAAAATAAAAAATAAAAAATCTGAATAACAGATCGTGTGACAATATTTATTTATTTGTTATATTTAATTTTGATATATTATCAATATAAGTTATATTTGCAGTATTCAATCATGTTTTGTCATATTGTTAAAAGTGTTTGGCTCTAATTACATGACTATTTCAAAAAGTCACATAAAAAATATAACATAATTGGTTGACAACATTAAATACTTTATACTAATAGTGTATTAAAATTAATCTTTATTTTATTTTTTGAATAAAGTAAATTACAATTTATAACTTTTAATGCTAGTTCATGTATAGATTAAATCTTATCGTTTGAAAATATACAAATAACTCTAATGAACTTCGCGTGTTGTTTACTATTAATCAAGGGAAAATGTTATGCAGTTTGAGTTTATTTATTAAAGTCATTCTGACCAACTGAACTGTTATATTAAAATTAAAAAAAGTTAAACTCTCCTCAATATATAAAAATAAGACTAAACTACTAATTTGGTCTTTAAAAATATACATGATATCAATTTAGTTTTTCAAAGACTTGTGATATCAAATAAATAATCCAAAAAGGCATTAAGAAAAACCTAGTGGTGAGTAGAGCGGTTGAAATGGGCTGAACTCAACGAGTCATTGCGAATAACCCAAAAAATTATGTGAACAAGTTGAAAAAATTAGAATAAAAAATAAAGTTAGCCCATTTTAGCCTAACTCAAATTGGGCCAACCCGTTCCTAATGACAAAGGCACCTCTTTTTATTTTAAAATAACTAGTTTCAAATATGAGTCATTACTAGTTGAGCTTATATTGTTTGGCCCATTTTTTCACTTAAAGAAAATTTAAAATGTTAAAAAAATAGATAAAAAATAAAAATAATAAAAACACCATCATTTTACTTTTGTAACACATAAAACTGCTAAGTCTAATTATCGAAAAAAAATTATGCTTTTGTCCATTAATTTTGCAAATAGACTATAAAGTAATAAAAGATCATCCATTTAAAAAAATCTATTTTTTAATTATTTTAAAATATATTTATTGCATTTAAAAAATTAATAGGTTGACTCAAAATTCAGTTTATGGCCCAAATAGGATTGAGTTGTGTTAACATTTGCTAGCCTGAAACTAGTTTAATCCAATCTGGCCCAACCCAAAGTGGGCTGAGTCAAATGGGTTTGGCCAGATTTCTTTAAGAACTACGTATTAAGACTTTAATTGCAAACTTACACGTGTGCAACATTTAAGACTGCATATTAATGAGAAAACTACGTATTTTGACGTCTTTGAAGATATTTTGAATTTTTTACTGAAGATATTTAAAGAACGATAATATATTTAAGAAATTGCTTAATTAAATTTTGGTTAAACAAGATTTCAGATTTCTTCAAAAGATTGACGCCAACAACCGGCAACTGCAAAATTGGATTGCAAGATTGGACTTCTATTTTATGCATATTTCTTTAAGAACATCACAGTGTCATACACTATAAGAGAAAGCAATTAAACGACACATGTTTACATGCAGTAATAAAGAATGTCTTTCTCTATTGCAACATGGAACTGTTAAGATTCTAAGGAAAACAATATCACTCAAACCCTTTATACATAAAAAAAAAAAAAAAGGGAAACTCATTATGTAGAAGAATTACAATATGGTAACAAGACAATGCAATTAATTGACAGCAGTAGTTAACCATAATATGCACGACAACTTTGGACATAGCCATCAACTACACGAAATTATCCTTAAAAACAAGAAAAGCTATAACTATAATAAGATGATTCTCGATGGTAACTACGCATGACTGCATGGGAAGCGACACAAAGGGCATGTACCCTTCATCACAAACCATTCCAAAACACAACCATAGTGGTAGACATGAGAACAAGGCAACCTAGCCACTTCACTACCATAGGGAAAACCTTGCAAGCATATGGCACAGTTGTCCTCTTCATCATGTTGTTGAGCCTTCAATCTCTTTATTGCCCTTGCCCCCGCAGGCAAGGAATACACACCACCCTCGCAAGCCACACTTCTTACGAACTCAGTTGATGGTTCTTCTTGAACACCATGGAAGAAACACGAGCAGTTCACTATGTTGTACCGACAAGAATCCTTAAACACCATAACAAAGACACAAAAGTAATCTATATCAACTCCACGGCGCTGTATCATTGAGCCACGTAACATTCTTGTAAGCTTCTGGACCATGTCACAGTCATGGCCATTGAAGAAAGTTTGTGGTATATCCGACATCTTCTCAAGTAATGTCTTCATCACAGACTCGCCGACGGATTCAAAAGCGAAAAGGGAGCGGTATAATGGCATCCTCAAATTGCAAAGTGATGCCCTATCGTTCAATGTTGTTGCCGAGATTATTGTAATATATACTATATCGTTGTTGTGAACTTCAAGTGCCATGAATAAAGAAGAGGGTATGATGATGAAGAGAGAATGGAGAAGAGGGTAGAAGCTTTGTTGAATGTGTGACGAAAAGAAAGAATCAATAAGAGAGTCGGTGAAGGGTGGAAGAATGTGCAAGCCTTGCATATATTTATAGTGCTCGTGATTGGATGGCGTGTTTCTAGTTGAAAGAGTGGAATTAAAGGAAACATAAGCAAATAGATAATTTTCCGTTTCCAAGTAGATGTTTATTCATTGATTTCCTTATCTTTATTAGATCTATATTTAGTTATAGAAATCTCCCGGTAAATAAGAATGAAATCTTTTAGATTCTAAGCCAATTAATTGACATACACTGTTAGATTTTTTTAAAAAAAAAATTTAAAATTCTCTCCATTGTTCTACACACTCAATTTCTTTTTATATACTCTAAAATGAGGGTATCTGTAAAGTTAAAAAATTAAAGATTATTCCCTTTTAGATTATTTTGATGGAATTTATATACAATAAAAATTATTGATTTAAGGATAAATAACCTTTCATTTTTTCACCTTACAACCATTGATATTTTAGGGAATTTTATTCCATTCCCTACATACAAAGCTCCAAAACAATACGGTGTTTCATTTTGTGTAATTCTATCTCATATAACTCATTGTTAAATTGGATGGTATAGTTTGCCGGAAAAGCTAGAATCTGAATATTGTATGAAAGTACTTATTTAATAAAGTACTAGAATTATGTATCCTTGTGATGCACAGAAATGATATTAAAAAAGTGATGGTAAAAATGTTGAATAAAATTAAATTAATTATAACATATTATATTAACCAAGATATTTGATCAAAGTTAATGGCAACATATGTTTCTAGTAATCAACCGAATATTAATATTTACAAATATATTTTACTTATTTTCACATATTTTTATTTTTTTCTTAAAACATAGACTTTGGAAAGAATTTTTTTTTAATTTCAAAATCAGAACAAAACCATTAGTCTAAGTTAAAAAATATGATAGGATTACACCTTTTTTTTTGTATCATTAAAAAAAAATCTAATTCCAACGGAATTTCTCTCATAATTATGACCACAGTACTCATAAATCTTTAAGCATAGCCAAGAAAGGATAATACTTGATATCTCGAAAAATTGCTAGGACCGAATGTTCTGGCTGTACATGGGGCTCAATATCAATTTCAAATTCAATTGTCCATAATTAATTATCAGCCTTTTTATCCAATAATTATTTCACAACTTAGTCGGGCATTCGGGCTGTCTAGCACTTCTCGCCAAGTAAAGGGGCGGATAAAAAAAAGTATACAGGGTAATGATTAAATTCTGGAAGATAGCTGTGACCGAAAATGAGAGTGTCGTAAGTAAGACTCGATACTATTTTGGTACAGTCTCCTCACCACTGTAATCTTAATCTATCAATAAGGTCACTTTATATAATATATACATGAAGCCTGCTTGGTTTATAATTTCATGCTCCAAAATATTTTTGGTAAAATGAGAATAAAGGTATACAGTATTTCAATATATTTGATTTATTTTTCTGTTATTAAAAGTATTTTTTACGTAATTAAAAGTACTTTTAGGAGAAATATTTTTATAATTATTTTTTATTTTGTAAAAAATATTTTTGAGATAGAATATTATTATTATCCTCATATTAATAACTAAAAGTAACTTTATTTTATGTTATTCAAACAAAATTTATTCTCTTAGATAAGAATGTTCAAATTCAATTCAATCTAATAAAAATTGCTAAATTAATTCACTTCAAACAAAAAATAGATCAAAAATGTAAAAATTTGAATTGGATTGGATTTTATTTTTTACAAATCATTTGGATCGAATTGGATTTCAAATTTAATTTTTAAAATTGATTTAATTCAATTCAATCTGAGTAAAATTATATAATATAATTTTTTATTGTTAAGTTTATATTTTGATTTATAATAATTTTAATTCATCACATTATTTTTATATTTATATATCATTTTTATTTAAATATTATTTTATGTATAATACATGAGTTAGTTTTATTTTTATTTATTTATTTTATTTATTCAAATTACTTTTTATTTATAGTATTCAATACTTAAGGTTTTCTTTTATTAAAAACATATTAAATCGATCCAATTCAAATCGCTAAAAATTGGTTGGGATTGGATTGGATTTAAAATATAAACTAAACTAATTCAATCTAAATTACTATATATTTTATTGTTTGAATTAGATGAATCTTTTACTCAAAATCAGTTCAAATCAAACTGCGAATAACTTTACTCTTAAACTTACTTTTGACATGTTCAAATCAAACATAAATCAATTTTTTTAAAAGTAATTATCTCAAAAGTTAGACTAAACTTCTATTTTGTTTTTGGAATATGGAAGTAGTCTCCTCTTAAAAATGCATTATGAGCCTTAAAATGTATAGTCATAGTTATTGATTGAAATGAACTCGTATTAAGTACACGAGTTGGGTTCATGTTGCCAATATAAGAATTTCGTTTGAAGGCAATTTTGTAAATTTCCTAATTCTTTGAGCTCGGGGGTATGCTATGATCTTGATATATTGACCGATATCAAATTCATCTAAACTTTTGTATATGAAAAAAAGAGTTATTGATAATAAAAAAAACTAATAGTTTAAAATTTTATAAGATACAAATATTTGACCCACAGATGATAAATCTTTTCGTGAATTATTCTAATTGTAAACTTTATTCAATACATCTTTTGAACTTAATTTTAATTTATTATAGTGTAGAAATATTTTACGCTAATATATGATTAATTGACAATATAGATCTCTTTTATATTAAAAATGTATTAAAATTATACATTATATTTTTTCAGTGTAGAACTTTATTTAATATTATTAGCATTCATAAAAATAAAACTTTATTCAATAATAATATTAGTAATGAACATAACCGATCAATATTGACGCAATTAGTAAAGAACAGTCTCCTATCATGTAAAAATGCAAATTTGATTTTCATTGTTCGTACAAAAAACTTTTTTGGTAGACAATTTTGTAAGTTTTCTATGAGTGCTCAACGAAGCCCGGAGCTTTGTCTCGACTCCACTGGAATGACATGCGTTAAACCCGCCTAAATTGATTTTTATCCCAAAAAAAAGAAAGAAAATAATAATAATAATAATAATAATAATAACGTACATTACATACGTACGTGCGATGCCACTACCAGAAGTGGCTTAGCTTAGAATCTCAGATCCTGCGTCTTTCCCACTAAGTCCACATCTAATGCTTCCCTCAAATCTCACATTCACACCCCACAAAACAGAAAACAAAGAAAGGAAGTAGTACCTTCCTTTCCAACAAACACTTCAAACACACTCAACCAACCCCCCCTTCCCAGTTCCGATCCCAACAACCCAAAAACCCCCACCGATTTTCACCATCACAACCCTCCACCTCCTTCTCAAATCAATGGGTCACCCCAAACGCACCACCACCACAACCTTCACCTTCATCACCAACCTCATCAACCCGCGCCAATGGCGCCTCCTGGACCTCGTCACCGCCCTCTTCTTCTTCCTCGTCGCCCTCTTCTTCCTCATGGTCTTCACCCCACTGGGTGACTCCCTCGCCGCCTCCGGCCGCCGCGCCCTCCTCCGCTCCGGCGCCGACCCCCGCCACCGCCTCCGCCTCGTGGCGGCGATCGAGGAAGGACGGGGGAGCCTGGAGGCGTGCCCGGCGGAGGAGGCGGACCACATGCCGTGCGAGGATCCGAGGTTGAACAGGCAGCTGAGTAGGGAGATGAACTATTACAGGGAGAGGCACTGCCCTCGCCACGTGGACATGCCCCTCTGCTTGATCCCGCCGCCCAAAGGGTACCGGATCCCCGTTCAGTGGCCCCAGAGCTTGCACAAGGTGCAGTAATAATGTGTGGTTGTTAGCCTCAAATTTAGTCCATGAGATACCAAAAAGATAGTAATCGACATTTATAAAAATACTCTTCCTCTAGTTTCTGATGTTAGAATCTGTTAATCAAGTCAGGTTTTAATTGACTAATTTGAATAGAGGCTTGTTATTCGTACGTAACAAAGTTGACATAGTATAGATATATAATATAAGACACAACGGTAGTAAGGTCTGTCATACTTTCTCCTATTCTCTCTCACCATTCACTGCTTTGTTTCTTTTTCTCACTATATATATGTCTCACTATGTCTATCTTTATTATGTAAAAATACAATTTCTCTTTTGGATATAATGTTGGCGGTTAATTTGACTTGTGAGAATAAAGTGTCTGGAACTAATTTTGTTAAAATAAAATATTAGGGACTAGAATGATAAATTTTATTTGTAGGAGACAATGACTAATTTGAGGGTTTAGTCGGTTTTTTTGGGTTTGTTTTTATTGTTTTGTCATGTTTTCTGGAAGTTAAGTTTTTGGAACAACTTGGGCAATGTTGTTTCAAGAATCCCTTTGGACTAAATAATTGACATGTCATGGTGGTTAAATTTAAAGTTAATTATGATTTTGGGTTGTGATAGAGTTCGTATTAGTAATAGTCCACATCAGGATCTTCTTCATAATGTAACTCCAATATTTCATTTTAGAAGGAAGCCGAGTTGATGGAGGCCTATAATTTTTAATTATTGTTGATGATCTAACACAATGCTGTTCTGGCGGCTAAGTTAACATGGTTTCAAGAACTCCTAGGATGGAAAAAGTTCCCTTCTGAGTAGGAGTTTATATGTTTTAGATTATGAATTTATTAATCATGAGTTGAGGCTAGTTTCTAAAATAGAATTTACAGTGTTATGAAAGTGAGAAAGAGGTGACAGAGATATGGAAGAACAAGACAAGGGAGGAGAGCAATGACTCGGTTTAAATTGCTTAAGGGCCTATTTCTTTGAGTTTTTCCTAAGATAAAAGCACATTTATGATGTAGCTTTTGTTTACACCTTTTTATCTAAAGCTACTCTTTTTAACTTATGGGAAGAAGGCTAAAACAATTTTTTTTTTTTCAGTTTTAGCATTATCTTTAAAAAAAAAAGTTATCTAATTATCTTTATTTCTTTTAAGAAAAGCTCAAACAAATGGGCCCTAAAGAAATGCACCCTAATTCCCATTGTGCAGTGGAATAACTATTGCTGAGCATCCTTGTTAAATAAGAGATCTGAAATATCTTTGTTCTTGAGTAAATTCATAATGCCTGATTGAGCTCTAGGAAAAAGATGTTTAGCCAATAGCTAGTAGTTTATATGGACTCCTGATTTATTGAGGTTACCCTGTTAGCTTTCTGTAATGGTTGGCTTTCCATTGTGATAGATCTCTTTATTGTTAGGTGTTTTAGTAAGATCCAGAGGGAAATATAAATATCATTTTTTTTTTCTTTTGGTATTTTTCCACTTTTTTTGTTTAACATTTAATAATGGACATGAACAAGATATCATACTAGAGTTTAAAATGTTGCTGCTATTTGTCACTCGCTGATCCATCTATCTAATGTGCAGATATGGCACAGCAACATGCCACACAACAAGATTGCTGACAGGAAAGGTCACCAGGGATGGATGAAGCTTGAAGGTGAACACTTTATATTCCCTGGTGGTGGTACAATGTTTCCAGATGGAGCAGAGCAATATATTGAAAAACTTGGTCAATACATTCCCATACATGGTGGCGGTGTTCTGAGGACTGCTCTTGACATGGGGTGCGGGGTAAGAGCTAGTTTTGTTTTCCTCTGACACCTTACTAGAATTTATTGCTGTTTAACATGAAATATGTCTCTTGCTTTCACAGGTTGCTAGTTTTGGAGGATATTTACTAGCTCAAAATATTTTAACCATGTCTTTTGCTCCAAGGGATTCGCATAAATCACAGATACAATTTGCTCTGGAAAGAGGAATACCAGCTTTTGTTGCCATGCTTGGCACGCGCCGATTGCCATTTCCTGCAGTTGGATTTGACTTAGTTCATTGTTCTCGTTGTTTGATCCCTTTTACAGCCTACAGTAGGTTCTTCATTGCTACTCACCAAATTGCATATCTTCCAATCTTAAAGGCTTTTTACTTCTCTAATGCAGAAAATTTGCATTGCAGATGCAACCTATTTTATTGAAGTGGATAGATTACTTCGCCCTGGTGGATTTTTAGTCATCTCTGGTCCCCCTGTTCAGTGGCCTAAACAAGATAAAGAATGGTCCGATCTCCAGGCTGTAGCAAGAGCTTTGTGTTATGAACTGATTGTTGTAGAGGGTAACACTGCAATCTGGAAGAAGCCTACGGTAGATGTGTGTCTTCCCAGCCAAAATGAATTTGGTCTCAAGTTATGTGATGATTCAGATGACCCAAGTCAAGCTTGGTAATTTCCTGTAGACTATTGCTAGCTTGAGTTATTTTTCCTTTTATTATCTTTGATTCTCTTTCTGTTTTGTCCAACATTGATATAGGTATATAGCGCTTGGATGAATGCCATCATTGTTAAAAGATATCTCGCTGATAACTGTGAAGTGTAAAATTAAGTTTTCTTTGTTTTTTTTCCTTTTTTTTTTTTTTAACAGGTACTTCAAATTGAAGAGGTGTGTCACAAGGACATCTTCTGTCAAAGGAGAATATGCTCTCGGAATGATTCCCAAGTGGCCAGAGAGGCTAAATGCTGCACCTCCAAGGTCCGCAGTCCTGAAAAATGGTGCTAATGTGTATGAAGCTGACAATAAACGGTGGGTAAGGAGGGTTTCACACTATAAGAATTCTCTAAACATAAAGTTGGGGACTCCAGCTGTGCGCAATGTCATGGACATGAATGCACTATTTGGGGGTTTTGCAGCGGCATTGAAATCTGATCCTGTATGGGTAATGAATGTAGTTCCAGCTCAAAAGCCATCCACTCTTGATGTGATCTATGACAGAGGCCTTATTGGAGTCTATCATGATTGGTGAGTTTTTGCTGAAAATTTCATGCATTTTCTCTTAAAGGGATTGCCTAGAATCTTTAGAGTTGTGATCCTTGATCTTACTGCATGACATGGAAATTTCCAATTTTTCATTGATGTCAAGATCTGAAAATCAGATATTTGGGAAAATTTTGTGTATTGCAATGATAATTGTCGTTTTGACCTGAACACCAAACTCTTTCCTTCAGTTGGTATTTCAGCTGTATCATTTCTCATACAAGTTGCTTCTCCGCTCTAGTTTTGACTTGTTCACAATGTTTGTGGCTTTGCTTTTCTTGGCATTTAACATACTCTGAGAATGTCTCAGTCTATTTTAGTTCTCATTTGAACTTTAACTTTCTTGGATCTAAATTAATGTTCAGGTCTGCATATGATCTATGAATTTTTTATTTAGTGCATTTGAACTTGTATTTGACTTTGTAATGGATGAATTTTCCTGGATCTAATCTGTATGGTTATGTAACCAGGTGTGAACCTTTTTCAACATATCCTCGTACGTATGATCTTATCCATGTGACCAGCATTGACTCGCTTATAAAAGATTCAGCTTCTGGCAATAGCAGGTATTTTCATGTAGAAGTGCACAACTTCTGGCTTCCTGAGCTGTTGCTCTATTGATTTGGGACATTGCAAGGGTTGTGGTAATTTGATTTATTTCCCAAATCGAAAAGCCATAGTCAGTGGTTACAGATATTTGTTGACATATAACAGATGGGTAAGAAGAAGAGGAGGGGGGGTGCGGGATGGGGATGGGGGGAGTTACTTGAATTAAACTTGCGCATATAAACTCATGTTAGAGTTGTATTGAAGCCTAGACTTTGCTTCTTGATCTGCGCAGAACTAGTGGTTTTAATCTTCAATGGAAGCATCTGGGTCCTACCACTTAAATGTCAAATGTTCAAAACTTCGGAATGTAAAAATGAATGCTTTACTTCTGCAACTTCATTAAGTTAGTTTGAATAGTTTGAGTTTGTACAGCTTTGCATCAATTGGATTTTCATTGGTCTGATTTGGAATGGCTGATTAGAATTACAGTATAGATGAAGTAGTGGTTTAAGAGCTGCTCCAGTGTTTTTATGCATGAGTTGCCTAGATTGCCAGTTTCTTCTATTAAACTCATGTTGGACCTCAACTTACAGCAACTGCCTCTTTGCAAATGCTAGATGTTTACCTTTCTATCATAATTTGTGTCATGCATAAACAATTGTTTCACATAAACAATGAGCTCACTCCTATTGCCTCATGACTCTATTGCAGATGTAGTCTTGTTGATTTGATGGTGGAAATGGATCGAATGTTGCGGCCAGAGGGAACTGTTGTGGTGAGGGATTCCATTGAAGTAATAGACAGAGTAGCTCGCGTTGCCGGTGCAGTGAGGTGGAAGCCTACCGTATATGATAGAGAGCCTGAATCACAAGGCAGAGAAAAAATTCTAGTTGCAACCAAGACCTTCTGGAAACAATAATTCTCATCCCACTGACACTGCTGTGTAATTTAGGTAAAGCTCCCTTCTCTCTGTTCTGTGGGGCGGGGATGTCAAAGATATCTTCTCTGTGCATCGAAGAGATGCGGTTTTCCAACTCGTTCAATACTCGTATATAAAGAAGATAGTGAGTCCCGGATTTGAGAAAGTGAAAAAGGAAAAAAAAGATTGAGAGAACTGTTGTGCAGTTTTATGTGAAAAGCACATGCCAGGGTTAATTATTTTTCTCTTAGCTTCAAGGGTGAATTGTAATTCAAAATTGTTATTTATCATTAGTTATTTATTAAAGAAGAATCACCGCCAAATCTAATTTGGCTATATTTCATCTTTTGTTCTTTCTATTTTTTTTTTATAATTTTTTTATATACATTATCATGAATTGAATCTGACTGAATCCAAATGTACACTCATCCTACCATTGTACTTAAATCCAAGCGTCTTAGTTTCTCTTATTTCAATTAAGCAACTTTTTTCTTTATTAATTTAAACTAATGGTGTCAAGGCGAAGTTGAAAATCAGATACATGGATCTCTTTGCCGTTCTCCTGTAGTCCCACTGTTTTTGATCATTCTTTCTAGTCTCCTTTCCATTGAGTCACTTCATTAGCATCTGATAAACCCCTTAAGGCAGAGTATAATTTAACAGGCTGCACTAAGTTTTGAGTATTTTATCAACCCAAAAGGCCAAAAGTGTTGAATATTCATGTCAATTGGTATTTAGGGTGACACTAAATGATTTCCATTTAAACCATGGAATGGAATATATAAAAAATGAGGTGAAGGTTAATAGTGCTGATTAGTGGAATACTTTATTTCCTGCCATTGAAGGCTGAAACAAGTTTTTCATTATGTAATGGATATTTCCACCTAAGTAGCCAATCATATCAAACCCAAGATGACTACGCACAGTGCAAAAGGACAGGCTTTCTGGTTTTTGTTTGGATTCTCAGTAGAAAATGTCATTTGCTAATGAATTTTGCGTCACTTTAAAAACTGGCCTTAATGATCGACATTGATAATTGCTACTTGTTGGAACAAGATCGTCAGGAACACACAGCACTTGGAACTACTCATCCAACTGTTGCATGGCTGGAACAAGAATGTTTTTAGAATATTGTCAAGAGACTTCGTTATCAAGGGAACAGTTGCTTGAACAAAATATGTGTATTAATCTAGGTCACTCAAAAAAGAACGCCAATGGGTAAAGAGTGTTATTAAATAACTTAGATGGGAACATGTGAAGAGTATGCAAGCTTGTGCACTTATGTTACACCATTAGCGAGGTTTTTATCCTAGGTCTATAATTAGCAAGGTTAAGGGTGCATTTGGCTTAATTTTTTTTGACAAAAAATGATCTTTCAACTAATAAAATCACTTTTCATAGAAGCTACTCATTTTAGCTTTTACTTAAAAGTTAAAAACACCTTTTTTTCAGCTTTTGACTAGAAGCTAAATAAATAACTTCTATAAAAATAATTGTTTTAACTGAAAAACTTATTTTTCTGTCAAAAGATATTGAACCGAACACACCTGAAGTGTTACTCAATCGGCCCCTCAATTTTGCCACGTTTTTGGACAGCTTATTGGGCCTTTAGAAACGTCTGGCTAGACAAACTGGTTAATCAAATTCTGTTTTGCGGGGCAGCAACGTAAGGTGGCCCAATACCGGCAATCCAATAGTCGAAACATGTCAATTTTCAGTTGGAAATGATAATAGTTATGATCTATACCATCTTGGTTAATAGCCTTAATTTTGTACTAGAATGTCAAAATCCCTTAGCTTAGAAGTTGGCTTGCGTTGTCTCTGTGCGTATAAGCATTAAATCGAATTGATCGGTGATTTTGATAGGAAAGAGGTCCCTTTTTCCTCCCTCTAAAAAAGCTTTCTTTGGTAAGTCAAAATATAGAGCATGTATGATGTAACTAAGCGAGATTCCACTTTCTCAATTTTTCTTTTTGTCATTTTGTCCCTCATTTTCTTTATTCTAGATTGGACCATGAACCTGAGGCCTAATTTAGTTATGCTTCTCGAAAGGATGTTCTGACTTATAAAAAGTATAAGTCAATTTTTTCTGTTTGATAAATCAAAAAATTGAAATGTTTTTGCTCTTGACTTTTGAGAGGTAGGAGGTGCTTTCGGGAGCCCTTATGGGATGCATTTTGAAGCTAGCTTATACTCTCCAAAATTTAAAAGACTAATATAACCTTACTCTATTTAATGATATTAAAAATAGAAATTATTCCTTTTAGTATTTATAACCATTATATCATTTTAGATATTAAAAATAACTTTACCAAACATTACTTTTGTGGCTTCTGCTTATTGAAATTAATTTTTACATTATTTTATCAAATGATACTATTATAACTTTTTGAGAGTACCTTTTAGAAAATCAAAAGAGCTCAACAGTTTTTAAAAAGCCGCAATAATACCAAACCAAGCCTAAATGAAACTCACAATATGAAACCACAGTTTTACATTCATTATCCTTCTTATTTGCTGCTATTATAAAACCTTTCCAAACCTTTATTTTATAATTTTTTTTTGGTAAATAAAAATTTAGGATGAGAGGATGACACCCCAATCTGAGGCAAGAAAAACTTTCAGACTCAAAAACCACTTACAAAAGAGCTTATATTTACATCATCTCAAAGGGATAAATAAGGGTTCGGACCTACAACTTATGCAAGACCCGGTCTTACTCCATTTGGCTAACCCCTTGAGGTTTTTATTTCATAATATTTGAAACAAGATTTTAATTTAGTCACTAAATATTCAAGTTGATAGGCCATGTTTTGACAGTGAAAAGGCATCAAATTGTGCCCTGGGATGTGTATTCGTGTCATGTTTGGTATATTATGCTCAGAATGAATTCTAATTGTTGGAATTGATTATATGAGTAAAGCTCAGTAATATTTTAGAAGATTATTCTTGTAATAAATATTAAAAATAATTGTAGTATAATGAGTCGTTGTTTGAAAATAATATCACACAAATAACATTCCAAATAATACGTTAATCTTGTCATATTCACATAAAGTCGAATTTATTTATTTATTTATTTTAAAGATCTAAACCATCTTAACATGATATGTATCTAATAATGCATCAATTTGATGTATAATTACACCATTATATGTTCCTTTGAAGTATTTCAACTTTCATGAGATGAGAAGAATGGAGGAAGCCTTCGGGGCACATACTTTCACCATGATTTCTGTGACAAGAGATGCCAAATAGATACTCTTTGTAAACAAAAGGCGATTCTTACAAGGACTATCACAAATCCAACAAAGATTAGTTTTATCAGTAATTCAAATAAATTGAACACGTGAAAATACTATGTAGAGTCATCAAAATATACATCTTGGAAACATGATATCTGGTTACTCAAAGCTAAAGCTAAATAAGAATTAGTGCATTATCAGGTTAGAAATCACTGTTTCTTATTATTCACCCCCACTTACTGCAAATTAAAGGATTCGAAATTCAAGTGGTTTGTGTTGCAGTAATGAAAGTTTATTATACTTAAAAATTGAGAGCTCTAAAAAAATTACATAGAGGTGTGTCTTTGCAGACAGAGCCCGTTAGGAGCGAGGATGTAAATGTGTAATAAACCTTGCTTTTTCTTGTAATATGTGAATGAATGAGAGGTGGCTCAACCAGTAACATTTACATGCACAATTGCATTGAAGAGGAGAGTGGGGACTTTATTTGACGTACCAGAAGCTCATCATCATCATCAGGTGAAGCCTCTACCCTTTTTAATGGCATTCATTGTCCTGCAACGCAAACACTACACATAAATTTTAGAAAAATATTATTTGTACATCTATCTGGTTCGATTTTCAGTAAAAATCTATTCATAAGTGGGAAACAGTTAACTTTCTTTACTTACAGCTCTTTTATTAAAAAATTATATAATGCCCTTAATACAGTTAAAAATTAACCACAAACATAGGTATTAAATTGCATGAGAAATTATAAAAGAAAAAGAAAAAGAAGGAGGTTCACATAATAGTCCAAATTAAATAGATAGTAGCATGCATGCATGTTGACTTGAACTAGTCTTTTTGGAAAACATTTAAATTCTTTTCAAATTGGACCACTGATACAATGTGCATCACAGATCATTTGACTTCTTTAACCTTTGAGATCGTCCGTCCAACCATGTTGTGGTGCTTCCTTTGACTCCGTGATTGTGGGTATCTCAGTGCCTTACAAATTGGGTGCTAAAAACCAGATCATATTAAGATTAATTTTGCTGGACACTGGTTAAGATTTTTCTTGTTATCTTGAGAATTATTTAATCAAGACAGTGATTAAGTGAAACCCTTTTTAAAATAACGTCTTTAGGAGTCGAATGCATGTAAAATTCACCGAAAATCATCGTTCATTTTCATTGCTTAAATTTCACTCAAGAAAAATAAAAATATATGCAATTGAGAAAATTATATATGTACTCTTTTTGTACTATTCATATACGTATTTCCATTTTTTTTTAAAAAAATAGTGTCGTTAGCTTTTTCTTGACTAATATATATGTGTTTTAAAATAAATATTTGATTAAATAATAATAATAATAATAATAATAATAATGTTGAAGTTCGCCTCTCTTAGTTCTTGTCGTCATTTTCATTTATATCTACAAATTAAAATAAGAAGTATCGGGGCAATGGGGTTAGTTTATCTTGTTGACCTTTCACTCGTATTATCATAACTTGATTTTGATTCTTGGACTTTTCAAAAGATAAACCTGAAAGTCATTTCTTTGTCAAGAATTTCACGGACCAAAGACCGTAGAAAGGAATTTCAAGCGCAGCCCCAACTCACACTTATTTTTATTATTATAAAAAGGAAATACTAGTTTTTTTTTTCTTTTACATATATTCTTGTTGGTATAAATTTTTGTAAGAAATAGAAATTGATGCTACGATCGGAAAAAACAAATATATATATTTTAAAGCCCTTATATATATTAATTAAAGCCCTTTTTAAAGTGACAATTTTAAAATTTGAACACGAAGTTCGTTGGAGTCACAGTTTATATCGATTGTGATCAACTACTTTTAGCTCACCTTTTATGCTTTCCTTAATAAATAGAATGTGAGATGGTTTCAATAATATTTTTGATTTTATTTATTGTCTCTTAATAACATGAGCTGATCCTTATGCATTCAATACCTTGCAAATATTTTGAAATAGAATAATTAGAGACTTTTCGATCAATTCTATATGCACCCAATTAACATGATATGAGTCGTATTATGTATGATGTATGTGGAAATCAAACCATGAAATCACAAATACAGCACAATGTATAGGACTAGGGGGGAAAAAAGACTGTAGGCATACTAGGAATAGAAATTATACAATGGTATAACCAAACGAGGCAAATATTTGAGCTGTCCTTTGTTGTTTCAAGTTAATATGATGAAGCAAAATGTTATAGTAATAATATTAATAATAGTAATAATAACAACAATAATATATGGAGGCAATACTACTCCTATATGTTCAATAAAAGAGGCAGAGAGCGGCTCTAGCTAAGAGGGTATAGAGGGTTAAAAACATGATGAGTGTGGGGCACTTATTAAAAGAGTGGTGGCTTGAACACTGATAAGACAGACCAGAATAGTTGTGGATGTGCTGGAACACGAAATTGCCATAACATAAATGCACGCACACAACACCACCTAATTGCCAAAGCTTAGTGGTCCTTCCTCTCCTATTAGACCTGCCATTGTTCTCAAAAAAATCCATACCCCCTTTCTCTCTCTCTCTCTCTCTCTCTCTCAATTGTGAAGTCCAAGATTGTGAAGGCATGGATTGTGAAGGCATGGCATGCATGCATGTAGGGATGAACAGGCTTTGTCCACTTCCTACACGTTCAACTTTTGGCTGAGTTTGAGTGTGAAAGATCATGTGGGATTGCAGGTCTTCGAATGGTACACAGACCCACTCTTGATCCACCTCCCTTTTGGCTACATGTTATATGTGCTCCTATATTTCAGTGCCACTATATGACAATGACTTATTCTATTTAGGGTTTGAATTTTCCAACCGGAACAGGTTGTCATAACCAAATTAATTATTCCAGCTTCTTCAGCTGTTCTTTCACCTTGTTCATGTTCCATACTAGTTTTGAAGTCACACGATGAGAAATCTAGCATATTTTTGTCATTTTATGTGTTGTATTTTGAGTTATATTATTTATACATAACTTTTTAATACCAAATATAATAACTCTCACATCAATATAAATAATATTTTTTTATCTTAATATACATATATCTCAATACTAATCCATACTCACATTCCTTTACCATGTTTATACTGTATCTATGCATAGTATATTTAAATAATATTTCTCGCATTTTTTCTACCTCTTGTTGTTTTCTTTTCTACGGTGGTCAAATACCTAAATTCATGACATTGTTGGGCCTTATAGGGAAGTGGACTCATTGGCAAGACATCTATGTGGGGTGCTCGTGGAAACCGTGTTGCAGTATCCAAATTCATTGGACCTAAGATAAAAAATGTTTATATATTATGAAAATGTTTTGAATAAAAAATTGACTAAACTTAAATATGAGCTATATCAATATATTTATTATATAAATAAAATGGCTAAAAGAATAATTTATTAGATAATAATAAAATATAAGATAAACCTAGATAACAAAAAGATAAAAATAAATTTATAACTAAGAATAAGATAAAATAAATTAAATATAATTAAATCCAAACAAATTAAATATCTAATCCTAACCAACATATATTGTTATTCTTATTTTGTCAGCCCCTTCAAACTAGACGTTGTCATGCATGCAAAAGCTATGCTCGGATCATAAAAGTAGCGAAAATAAGTGGTGAGCCTAGATCGTAGTAAAGGTGAATAAGTTGATTTTGCGTAGGAGACATCTTGCTAACAGACACTGAATCATTATAGATGATCTTTAAACACAAGATCTAGACATAAAGAGTATATTGGAATATCAACTAAATCTTTATTGTCATGCCGATAGCTTAGATAGTAGGGGTCTTCAATAAAATAACTTTTGAGCTTTGCTCAAACAAGATAATGAAAGATACACCAATGGCAAAAGCCAAGGTCGAGATTATTAAACCTTTTGCCAAGTGACATACACATCTAATAGGAAGGATCATTGGGAGGACTGCTGGAGTTTCTCCAATAAAACTACCAAGGCCGAAAGCATTGGAATTCCTGCATTGAAAAGGATAACGAGTATTCTGGTGTTAAATTTGACATTAGCCATGAAAAAGCTTTGATACTATGAAGACGTTTTAAATAAAAAAATGGGTTGAATTCAATAATGAGTCATATATAAGAGGAAAAAAAACAAAATATTAGAAAGCCTCCTTTGATGCACTTTAGTTTATCACTCATTTTGGTTTAAATTAATATGTTGGCCCTTTTATCATGGATATCAATGTTTGTATGATTTTCAATGAACTCAATTGATATATAGAATCATGTGTTTTCAAATTGCAATTTCGGTCGCGATTATGTATGTATAGTTTCATTATGATTATAAAAAATTCATATAATTTTGAGAAAAACCTTTAAAATTGTCGTATTATGGTTGCAATTGTGGTTATACGAAACCCAATTCAAAATCATCGGTAGAATTAGTCTTCTGGAAAAGTAAAATAAAAAGAACGCTCATTAAGGGTAATGTGAAGCATTAAGCCATTTTGTACTAAATAATATAATTCTTAAAAAATTATACATTCTTAATTTTATGTAGTTAGACATACTTCTAAATTTTTTCCAAGGTCGCATTAAATTTATAATAACCCATGCAATTCGAAAATTCTACCCATTAGTTAACTGTCATTTTTTTTTTTCGTATAACATTTCTTCTATTAAGTATTCCCATACTTATAGAGTATATGGAAATTCCCTATACCAAATCATATAAGACATCAAAATATAGGCACTGCAATAATTCTCTGGTAATGAGATTAAAAAAAGAATTGATATATGATATCTATAAAATAAAAGTGTTATACATCTAAAAAGAAGAAGAAACCTAGATTTCAACGTATCACGTACTAAAATGATGTTTCTTAAAATTTATATCACTTGCTAGGAGCTCAATTTGCGTTTAAAGTGATAATTTTTGTTTTTAATTTTTCTGTGTAGTGGAACATAGTTTATATTAACTGTAATTATGCAGACAACGTTACTGAGAGGAAAAGTGTATACAAACATTTTCAAAGGAAAATGTGCAAGAAGTCTTAAGAGTTTTAAAAAAAAGCAACAGATATATGTTATTACATTAATTGGTTTATCAATGTCCACGTAACCAGGGAGACGATAGAAAGAGGCATATGAGATCATATTCCAAGTATTTGTCAGCGGTATATATATATATATCTCGATTGAAGACTTCATGCATTGAGTAATAAAATCATATTGTATTGACTTATGTTATGTTGCAGTTGCGGTTGTATGTGCCCGTTTGCTGCAACCTATTTAAGTTTCGTACTATTAATTCTCAACGTCGGTAATCACTTTTGTTTTTCTAACATTAATGCACTTTTTATTTAAATTAAAATACTCAGAGCAACAACGGGTGCAGTTCATTTTCAAGAGTGAAAGGCTGAAGGCACATTGATTATTTGCATACCATAATATTATCCAATATAAGATCATGAATAATAAAATAAAGTTTAATGGAGTAGTACACGAAGCCTGTTGATAATTAATCAATTCCTCTCTTGTCCTTACATGAGTATAAATCCTATTTTGGGATGCATATTTCTTGCTTCAATAATGCTGTGAAGGAGGCTAGTAAATGCTATGAAAGTTAGTATATATACTATGTTACAAATAGTATTGTAGTACTAAACATATGATTAATACCCATTAACTATATGTCCTCCAATAAATGGCGTATACTAAATTAAGCAAACTAGCAATAGCTTCCCATATACATTTATTCATTTGCTAGCAACTAACATAGCATGTGCAATTTTCAATGCAAGTAGCTAGTCCATACCACAACAGCTACAACAACGAAATGGGCAGCATGGCTCTTAGCAAATAAGATGATTTATGCTGTGCAATCTCTCTCCTTCTGTCTCAATTGGTCATCCTCTTATCTATTCTCGCCATTTCAATTGTTGCTTGTTTTCGTCCTTTCACACTGCTTTTTCTTTTGGTAGGTCAAACACAGATTCATATTACAGATGCACGACACGAAACACGTTACATTTATTTATAAGGCAAAGTCCCTTCGTGTTTTGAAGACACTCATGGAACGGTATTAGAAATGTATATGAATTAGCTTATTTTATATTAAAATAATTTATAACTGGAATTTTATTAAACTGCAAAAAAAAAAAAGAAACAATTGTTAATCAAAATTAAACATGTCCTATGTAAAAATAAGCCTTCTTATATGCGTCGGTGCCTTTATATGTTCGGCACTTTTGTTAGAATTTTACGAACTTAACCTCTTTCTGTGACACCTACATATGATAAATACTTTCTCTCGATGCTTGGCGTGATGTCCTGACAAATTATAAAATAATAACTTTTCACTTTGACAACAAATACATTTTTAACTTAGTAATGTGTTTTTTTAAAGGTATATGTTATCAATAGTGTGAAATCAATTTCTCAAATACGGTTACACTTAAGAGCCTCTTTCAAGTTGAGGTACGTTGTTTACTTGCCGGTCAAGAAATTTAATTATAGCCCTTTAATTCTGTTTTCCTTTCTTGGTTATTGACTCATTCATTATGCAGGTAGATGTCTCTACAACCGCCTCTTGACTCTGATATTCATAAATATCAAAAGCTGTAGTTGTCATGAAAGTCTTGTCATATGTAACATATGAATGAAGAGGACGTTGAAGCATCAATAATTGAAAAGTCTTCTGCAGAAGTTTCCTAGATTTTCACTCCGTTGAAATTCACTGGATCTTCTCTGCCACTCCAATCCCATGAACATGTGCTCCTAAATTTGTTCTTTGACCTTTGATGCTCTATGATTAGTGTTGCACAATATATCTCCGGGATAAAAGAACCTGAGAAAATAATTATGAATTGATGTCTAATACGCAATCACATTTTCGATATATATGGATAAACAAAATTGAGTGAACACCACAATTTCCCAAATAATGCATGCAAACATTCAAGCAAAGAGTTTTAGTGTGAACGCTTACTTGGACGAAAATAGGACAAAGCATTGAGTATATTGCAAGCAATTAAAAATATCTTCTTCATCATGTGAATCAGAAGTATGATGCTGGGTACCTTGAACTAGGCAATCATACATATTTCCTAAGTTGATTAATGCTTCTGCGATGCCATCCATATATGCGCCATAAGGCAAGTTATTACCAATGATGTGTTCACGACTCACGAATTTGATTTATAGGGGAAGAAAGAAAGGGAAAAATTTATAGGAATTTATTTCTGTTCACGATTTTTATTTTTAAGATGTATTTAGTATAAGAGTAAAAAAAAATGAGGTAAAATTTCATAAATAAAAATTATGTATAAAATTACACATGCATGTCATCCATAAAATTTTATCCTTTCCTCCCCCCTTTCTCAAATGTTTGTCTATATCAAACGTACCCCCTAAAGGGAAAGGCTTTTGAGAATTTTATAAATCTCTCCATTATTCTTATTTGTGGTTTCTCCAAATAGGAGGTTTTTAATGAAATTATAATATTATTTATTATTTTATCTCTATTAAAATGTTAAATTGTCTTTTTTATCTATCTTATGAAATATATTAATTATATTTAATTATTTTAATAAAAAATAAAATTATAAAAATATATTATAAAACTTTCCATTTCCTTTTCCTTTATTTATTTTATACTCACGAATAAGGGTAAAATCATCTAAATCTCCCTTTTTCCATATCTTTCATTTTTCTTTTATGTCTTTCCTTCTCTCTCTTTCCTAACTCGTAACATACCCTAAATGATACTATGTCAAAAAATGTTAGGAAGGAAAATGATTAATTTCACTCCTATGATTGTAGCAATATTAATGCACGAAGACTGAGAAGTATAAAATATAAAACAGGCATATATATATATATATATATGATGGGTCACTTACCTTATTATTGGTAACTTTTTCTCTTTCTTTCTATCTCCTTTTTAGTTAATTATAATTTTTTTAAAAGGATAATTTAGTTTTTTAATTTAACCTTTTTTAAAATATCAAGATTATTTAATAATTTTCTTAATTTCTGTGTAAAAACGTTAAAGGATAATTAATATGAAATGGAAGAAGTACTCCTTCCTTCCGTCTATCTTCAAGTGTCATTTAAGGTTTTTATATAAATATTAAGATATCATTAAATTGACACAAATATTAAAAAATTATAACTTATTCTGGATTAAATTACCATTTTTCTCTTTTTATTTACTCATATTTTTCTCTCTCTTGAATCTCATATTTTTTTCTTTTACTACATTAATGATGACAACTATAGAATTGGAAAAATAAGACATGCTATAAGCATCTTGCATAATAAAAATGGTTAAACAACGAAAATCAAAATAACGAAGCCTTAGAAGCCATAAACACCTCAACGCAACTCTTCCAAAATTTAAGTATGAGATAGTGCAAAGGCAGAAACGTAATAAGCACCGATATTTTAAGTTAAATTTGTTATTGTGAAAGGTTCGATTTAAACCAAGTAAAATGCCACCAACGGTCATCTATGGTTTGGTCTAATGATAAAAGATTAGTCTACCACAATTATACCGAATCACGATTTAAATTTCAGCTGGGAGAGTTGACATATTTAAATATCCGACAGTACTTGAACATAATTACATCCGGTGGGAGAATATCTATGAAAAACCAGAAAAAAAAAATGCTACCAATGAGTGTATAGATATAAGATGATGAGGGCTATCTAACTTAACTAGAAGTATTAGGTTTGAGTTCTAGGTTTGTAATTGTATTAAAATTCAAAAAAATTGAGTTTTGGCCGCTTATAAAAGTCCTATTCGACTCGAGGACAATTAACTCTAATAAAAGAATATCTATGATTTCAACCAAAACAATCAAGTAAAATGCTTCAAATTGGTTTGTGGTTGAGCATAAGGAATTGAAGCCCACAGTTTTCTGAATCAACTCCTTATTTAACATTAAAATAATTTTGAACACAATTTTAAAAATAATTATCTTAAAAGAAGCATTTATGTTTAAATTTAAAATTACATTAGGTTTTTATAAAACAACAAAAAAATCTTCATCTAAGTAAAATTGAAAAGAGTTGCATGCAATTTGTTTAATTTAAACTTAACTATGTATTATTCCCAATCACATATCTCTAGCCAAAAAGAGCGGGAAAAGGGTAAATGCGGCGTCTTGAAGGATATATATGCATCCATCATAATCAGAAGGTCAAATAATATAGGTTGAGTGCATTAAGAAGTAAATTACATTCTTTAAGAAAAACTAAAGTTCAAATCAAAGGTAATTATCAAGATATTGCTTGAAGTAATTAATCTTACGGTATCTTAAAACAAAGAAAATTGACAAACTAGGCGCGCTAATTACATCCATATACATAATCATATGGATGTAGTTTCAATACATTATTTTGATATTTAGATTTAGTGAGTGGAAAAGAGTTGCGTGATGTGGTGGGGCTAGATATCACTGCGATGATGATGGTGCATTCGAGCGTTGGTTTGTTTCCATTCAATTTATACATACGGTTTGTTGTTCCGCAGTTCCTAAAGTTTTAGCTGATTTCCAGCATCACTATTCATATATTCAGCCGCTTCAAATAATAAATTCAAAATTAAATCCCAAGAATAAACACATTTTTTCCATTGTTTTCTTCATGTTTATAGTCAATGCATGTGACATTTCGGTTTTTATTTTAATGTATATTACAAATAGTAAACGCATATGGAAGCAAAAAAATGCATCATTAATTATTCTAAACAAATCACCAATATCATTCAATAAATGTATATATTTCTTCCATCAATAAATAAATAAATACATAAATGTATGTATTTCTATATAGGATAAAATATTATATCAATAAAATAAATATTTACCCATAATGAAAAAGAAAGATTATACACGTTAGAACCAAAAAAAAAAAAAAAGACTTTTACACTATAGTTAATTATTTATTATTAGATTATTGAAAGGATTTAATCATGATCATACCTTTTAAATAATTTGATAATAACTTGCAATAATGTATAAAAGGTTTATAGTAAGGTGAATTAAATATTCCTATACTACAATAATAATTGAGATTTTTTTTATTAGGTAGAGTTGGCTACTTGAATTAAATAGTGTTATCTTATCATAAAGCATATCTATAAATAAGTCATTAAAATTTAAATCCATTTTAGTATTTTTTTTTCTTTAGTTTTTCTTGATCTTCAGCTCTACTCTTCAAATTATCTATTGTTTTTACGAAGGTTTTACCTATCTTCTTATCATATAACCAAACCACTTAGCACGAGATTTTTTTTTTATTTTTTGCACAATATTTATCACCAAAATTTTTTCTTTAATGCATTCATTTATAATTTTATCCTATCTAATGTGCCATATCCTGAGTTTTGAGCAGGACAAATACTTATTTTCAATTTTTTATATAAAAATGTTAATTAAATTTTCAAAATTAGACTCTTTAATTAAAATTAAGTTTTTTTTAATTTTCTATCATTTTATAATTTTTTAACATTATCAAACATTATTAAAAGCAATTAAATTCTCAAATAATTTATATATTATAAAATATATGGAAAGAGTATAAAAATTATATTTAAAGGAAAATTTCCTTGTGACAACTTAACATGTGTCACCTGTCGGAATAGATATTCTTAATTAGGAAAAATATAAATTTCATTAATTAATATGCACTAAATCTGATTAAAAAGAAAAGGAAATAATAAAGTGGAAGAGTGGGTTAGATATTTAAAAAATCAATCCTAGTGTTATGGACTCCTTATAAATTTTCAATTATTTAAAATAGAAAACATTAATTAAAGTTAAGCATTTGCAAACAATCTTTAAGAGATCGAATAAAAATAAAAAATAGAAAATATTCAATGAAAAATAACTTTTTTATCATTTAAAATTTTGAAATAAAAAGAAAACATTTAATATATTCTTTAAATTTTAGATCATTTAATACATGATAAGGATCATTAATCAATGCCCATAGGAAATATATTAATTAACAATAACCTTAAGATTATGAGCATTTAATATGTTTAGAATAAAAATATTTAATACTTCCTTCTTTAGCAATAATTATTAAATTAATTCATCAGATGATATAATTTTTCTTATGAATAATCTTATTATAGAAATACGTAAATCTAATGAATACCCACCAAATATGAGAAAAAACTAAAAAAAAGTAAAAATATATAATTAATAATATCAGTCTTATTAATATATGTCCTTAAAAAAATGCTAAAAATAAAAAAAGTTAAATAAAATTGAAGATGGTAAATATTTTAAAAGTTTAACAATATTTAATATATCTTTACGTAAGTTAATAAATAAGAAATTGATTATAATATGTTATTAGTGTAAATTTTTTTTTTCACACAACTACTCAATCCTACGTAACTACATCATTAAATCTGTTTGATATTATCATAGCTAACTCAAAAAGTCGTATAAAAGATAATTTTTAATTAGTTAATAGTATAAAATATTTTTCTACTGATAATATATTAAAAGTAATCTCTGTAAATAATATTTTCATTTTTTTATAGGATAAATGGTATTTTGATTTATTATTATGTGGCCTTAACAAAACTCATAATTTTAGGATGCATATTAACAAAATCATAATTTCAATATAATAACACATAAATGTAATAAATATTAGCAAAAATGTGAGAGAAAATAAGAACTAGAAGGAAAAATAATTATTATATCCAAATTAAGACCATCATAAAGTGAAATTAATGGGTTATAATTGCCTGTACATATAAAGTGAGAATAATAAGACCAAAAAAAATTAGAATAATAAAGGGAAAAAATAATTAATCCATTCTCTGAATGATTTAAAGTGACAGATATTTTAAAATAAATGGGTACTTTGAATAATTTTATTATTGTATTGTGATATATTACTAAATGGAGTAAAAGAGAAGAAAATTAATAAAGTGATAATATTTAAATATCAAAATAAAATGATAATTTAATTTGGTGCAGTTATATATTTATGTAAGTAATTTTTAATAATACTTTAATCCATATATATGTGTGTATATATATACTTTTAACAAAAATTAAAAATTAATTAATTTTTAAATTCTTATAATTTTATTGGCTTTTTAAACAAGTTCCTATTGTACAAAGTTTGCAATTAAATTTACTTTATTTTAAAATTTTTAAATAAGTCTTTACTTATTGACTTTTACTCAATTGTAAATACTTATTTAAAAATTTAAACAACTTTAAAAATCTATCTGGCTAATAATATAATTAAATAAGTACTTATAATTTATTTAATATTTTGAATAAATATTTATGATTTAACAAATGTTGGAAGTCTCTATTAAGTAGACATTTATTTAAAAAATATAAAGATTTTATGAACTCATTTAAAAATTTAATAAAATTATAAAGACTTATAGATTAATTAAAGTTATTAAGAGACTAATTACAAGAAAAATAAAGTTTTTTAAATATATTCAGATTTGAAAAAATATTTTGATGTTTTCTATTAATAGGAGTTAATTATGCTGCAATTTTGTTTTTGTTGGTACGTCATAAGATTGTAGGATATACATATGAGAGCAAATAGACGAGAAAAAGGATCCAAGTTTCGCAAATTTAAATGACAAAAAACGCAAATTTCCGTAATGATTTGTTGCCATATGAGTGATTCAAGCTACTTACACAGTCCAACTATTGAGAATCCCAAGAACAGTTTCGGAAAGAATGCGAGGAGGAGGAGCCCCATGGATCTGCAACACCATCATTTGTCACTTCATTTTCTTTCATTTCCCCAAAAATAGTTAACTCAAAGGGCACAATGCAATTTTCACGATCACTCACCCGCAAGGATCATCGCAAAAAGAAAAGAAAATAGAAAATTGAAGTATACGCGACGTATGTTAAAAAAGAAAATGATAAAAATATTTGTAGGGTAGATTTTATATAATTATTATTATTATTATTATTATTATTATTTTCATAACTTATTAACGTAAGCAATATATATGCTGGTAAATTTTGTATAATATTCACGCTAAAAAAACTTATTAACGTAAATAGTGCATACACCTGTAAATTTTGTAAAAATAAAACAAACTTCCAGCATGTTTTGCACAAAAAAAATATTACCAATATAAATAGTGTATACACTAGTAAATTTTATGTATATTACATAAAATTTATTAATATGTGCACCATTTATATTGGTAAGTTTTGTATTAAAAAAACTTACCAGTATTTTTCAACAATACATTAGTAAATTTTACATAAATATTGATAAGTTTTACATTAAAAAAAAACTTAACAGCATTTTCCAATAATATGTCGATAAGTTTTGTATAAATGTTGATAAATTTTGCATAAATACTGATAAGTTTTGCATAAATGCTGGTAAATTTAGCATTTATGCAAAACTTACCAAGATATTGTTGAAAAATATTAATAAATTTTTGGATAAAAAAATAAATAAAAATAATAATGATTATATGAGATCTATTATCAAAGTATTTTTGTAATTTTGTTTATTTTTTTCATATACGTCTCATATTATATTCCAAAAGATGCGCCCTCAAACATTTTTCAAAAAAATAAAAACATGCACTAATTTTTTTAATTCTTTTTATGAATTTAACTCAAATATATTATTAATGAATTTAATTTAAATGCACTGACTGTCAACCGATAGAAGTGGTGAAAAGTGTCAACTCATATAAATAATTACCCATTATAATGAAAGACCCACCATAATTTCTTATTTTCTCCTATTTTTATTAGTTGACAGTGTAAAACTATTTTACATTGTCAATATATACCAATTAAATTCATTATTAATATAAAAAAATTTATATAAATATTTAATTATATACTATTATATTAATAAAAATATTTAATTTAATTATTTATTATTTTAAAAATATTAAAATAAAATTACATAATTTAATAATAATATAAAATTTTTTTGTATAGTATCAAAATTAATTCTTATTTTTTATAATATTTTTATTTAAATAATCCATATTTAAAGTTTAGTATACTTTAATAAATTTAGTTTGCATCAAATTGATTATTATTTTTTTCTACGCATAAAATTTGACTTTATTTAAAAAATGAATATCGACTCCTTTGAATTTATTATTATTATTATTTAATGTTTATTAAATTAATTTAATGATTTATTAATTGTTTTTTACTTTAATTATAACTTTATGTCACGATTACAATATTAAAAAAATTAAGTGATATCGGGTAATAACGTTTGTTTCTTTCTCCAGGAGATATCACAGTTTGTGAAAAAGGTGTTATCAGACTGTGAAAAGTCAACTACTGCCTTTTTGGATGCATGTATTTTTGTAAGGCTTTCAAGAGTCCACATGTTGCGTTTTATCTGTGCCCTTTTTCTCCACTCTTCCTTTCCTCCCCTCTCTTCTCTCTCTCTCTGTCTCTCTCTCTCTCTCTCATTCGTCTCTGTGCAAAAAGCTATAAGCAGTTTCATTTTCTAAACCTTTTCTTTAACAAATATAAATATGTTTTGTTCTTCGAAGCTTTAGCATAATCAAGCTTAACACGCAGAGAACGAGACATAGCTCACTGAAGAGTAGGGTTGCCATGCTTTCATTTTCAACCACCCCTCACTGAACTGGTTCTCAAACTCGCTTACTTCATAGATTTCTCTCTCTCTCTGTCTCTCTCCCCCACTAATAGGAGGAAAGAGAAGGGAAAAAAATAGAGCTTTTTTTTTTCTTGCTTGACATAGGGCCTTTATCCTTTTGTCTTCTCTCTCTCTGTCTCTTTTTTTTTTTTTTTTACCTTAGCTTCAAAATGGTTGGTTTTTGATTGTCCCCTCAAGTATATAACGTTGATTCTGAGATACCCTTTTCATCTTTTGAGGTCCTCCATGGTTTGGAAATTCTGGGATAACTGAACTCACTCAAAAAAGCCTTTTTTCCCCCCTTCCATTGATGATGCTGAGTCATTAGTCACAGCTTTGCTTAGCTTGGGGATCCTGTTTGTTTGAGAAGCAGTTTTTTGGGGTGTGCGTGCTTGCTTGATTGGCACAGATTGAAAAAACAAAGAGCAAAAGTGGCTACTTTGATGAGTTTTGGGGGCTTCCTCGAGAACAAGCCAGGTGGTAGTGGAGGAGGTGCTAGAATCTTAGCAGATATACCTTATAGCAACGGTTCCAACCACAACAACGACATAACAATGCCCTCCGGTGCAATCTCACAAACTCGTTTGGCCACTCCCACTTTGACCAAATCCATGTTCAACAACTCACCTGGCCTCTCTCTTGCACTTGTAAGACACACACACACGCACACGCACACACAGATATACACACACGCCTTCTTCAATTCATTGATATCCTTTGATCTGTGGTTTTGGTAGTGCTGCTTATTTGCTTACTTTTGTTTTTGGTATTTTGGAAAAGCAGCAAACGAATATAGATGGGCAATTAGGGGATCATGTGAATGATAATAGGTTGGTGGCCGAGAATTTTGAGGCAAATAATGGTTTGAGAAGGAGCAGAGAAGAAGAGCATGAAAGCAGATCTGGCAGTGATAACATGGACGGTGTTTCTGGTGATGATCTTGATGCTGCCGACAACAACCACCCACCAAGGAAGAAGCGTTACCACCGACACACCCCTCAGCAAATTCAAGAACTTGAAGCGTATAACAATTTTTCATTTAAAAAAAAAAAAAACTCAACTTCTTTGTTTTTTATATTTTTCCCCTTCATTCCTTCCTTCAACACTGCATGAATTTTAGTTTTTTTGTATTTTTTTTTTTTGGGTAGTTTATTTGATTTTTTTCTATTTTTTTGGATTTTAGGCTGTTCAAGGAGTGTCCTCACCCAGATGAGAAGCAAAGGCTTGAACTTAGCAAAAGGCTTTGCTTGGAAACGAGGCAGGTGAAGTTTTGGTTCCAAAACAGAAGAACTCAAATGAAGGTGAACAACACTCTTCCAACCACTTTTCCAAAGTCACTTTCACATGGAGTTTTTTTTTTTTTTTTTTTGTGGGGGATCTATATGATATGGACCATAAAACGTTTTTGTTGGTTGTTTTGTGACAGACACAATTGGAACGCCATGAGAACACTTTGCTTAGGCAAGAGAACGACAAGCTTAGAGCTGAGAACATGTCCTTGAGGGAAGCTATGAGGAACCCCATATGCACAAGCTGTGGAGGACCAACCATAATTGGTGACATTTCATTGGAAGAACAGCATCTTAGGATTGAGAATGCTAGATTGAAGGATGAGCTAGACCGGGTTTGTGCACTTGCTGGAAAGTTCTTGGGGCGCCCCATTTCCTCTTTGGCAAACTCAGTTGCCCCTCCATTGCCAAACTCAAGCTTGGAACTTGGTGTTGGGAGCAACAACAATGGCTTTGTTGGTGGGTTGAGCACTACTATGCCTTCAACATTGCCTTTGGGGCCTGATTTTGGGGTGGGCATGTCAAGCCCTTTAGGCATGGTGTCACCTAATCCTCCGCCGACTAGGCCAACAACAACAACAACAACAACTATGCCTTCTGTGGTGACTTCTTCAGGCTATGATAGATCAATGGAGAGGTCAATGCTTTTGGAGCTTGCTTTGGCTGCAATGGATGAGCTTGTACAGATGGCTCAGACTGGGGAGCCTCTTTGGATAAGGAATTTCGAAGGGGGAAGGGAGATCCTCAACCATGAGGAGTACACAAGGACAATGACTCCTTGCATTGGCTTGAGACCCAATGGCTTTGTCTCTGAGGCTTCTAGAGAAACTGGCATGGTCATCATCAACAGCTTGGCCCTTGTTGAGACCTTAATGGACTCAGTAAGCCATTCAACTACCAATTCATTTTTCTCCAATATTTTTTTTTTTCATTTAATTAAATGTCTTTCTATTAACACCATAACAATCCTCCGATCTATGTACCCGAAAGAGTTAGTTGTTGTTGTAATTAAATGTCCCATTTTTTTTTTTTTAGTCTTTTATAATTCTTTTTCTTTTCTCATTTTATGTTGATTATAATATATATAACTAATTTGCATTCTCTTGCCACAGAATCGATGGTCAGAGATGTTCCCTTGTATGATTGCAAGAACTTCTACAACTGAAGCGATATCTAGTGGAATCAATGGAACCAGAAATGGTGCACTTCAACTAGTAAGTTAAAATTGTTGTCTCACACTATGCATGTAAGTTTTAGCTACCATTTTTTTCTTACTAAACTGGTGGGAATTTTTTAATCACATGAAAACTTGTTCTCAGATGCATGCCGAACTTCAAGTGCTTTCCCCTTTGGTTCCTGTTCGTGAGGTCAATTTTCTACGGTTTTGCAAGCAGCACGCAGAGGGGGTGTGGGCTGTGGTTGATGTGTCCATAGATACCATCCGAGAACCTTCTGGTGCGCCAACTTTTGTGAGCTGTAGGAGGCTTCCTTCTGGTTGTGTGATGCAAGACATGCCAAATGGTTACTCTAAGGTAAATCTTCAATATCATTTCTTGTTATTAGCTTATTGGGAGTGTGGTTTGGTTTTATGTTCTTACAGCATTTTAGTATCCCAATCTTTTTGAAGACAGTAAAAATGATTTACATTCTGTCAAACATTGTGTTGTGAATAGTATTCTATTATATAGGACTAAATTGTACTACCTCCACCTGGTTTGATGTTTTCCTCACATTTATTGTATTTTTCCCAAGTGGTTGCAAGTAAATGCAACATGGTAGCTGAATTGAGCATTATTTTAAGTGTGGGCAAAACACCAGGCTAAGGAATCATGGGGCTTTTGCTTTTCCAAGCTACTTAAAGAGCTCCTGGTTCAAAGTAACTCAACTTGTTTAGTGTCCTCTCACTATAGAACCACTCTGTCAGTGATGATTCCTATATATATTTTTTTAGTCTTTCAAAGAATTTGCACCCTGAGTTAGGATGCTTCCCCTTGTCTCAGTTATATTCCAAACTTCAGTTTCCAGCAATTGATTTATTATTTGGGGGAGTATTTGAATAATACAACATGTTGCATAAATCTAGGTTAATCCATTAATTTATTCATAGAAGCCTCTTATTACTTAAATTTCTGTACCATGAGCACATTAATTACATATCCATTTCCAGCAATTTGGCTTGTAATTTTCCACCTACTTTTTGATTCTATAAACAATTTATATGATGTTTCTATTCCAATCTTTTATGCTGCATTGGTAATTCCCCAAGCATATTATTTAATTCATGAACCTGTATGTGACCTGGTTCCAGCCCTACAGTCCATAGGTCTGTTACATAAAATATTTCAATGCAAAGACCCCTTTGAGTCAAAATCAAAGACTGAACATTTTGTCTGTATCTTATGGGTGTTTGGGGGTGGGTTAACCACGCTGCCGCATAGCAAATCTCGATGCCCCTTAACACAGTGCACGTAGTTCCTCCAAAATCCCGGATCACCTTATCCAGTACCAATATTTTATTGTACTCAATCGAAATCCATGAGATACCTTGTCTGTCGTTGAGCACAATCTTCAGGCTTTTTCCCAAGATTTGCTTTCTATCATTTCTATCACCATCATGTTCTCACCTAAGAACGGCTTGAAAAGATAGTTTTCGAGAAAATTAATTGTACTTTTGCACAATAACTAGATCACGGGTGTATCAGTTAGTGTCCTTGTGGTACTAAACTATACTATAATAGTATTCACCTTTAAAATTAGTGACACTCAATAATTACTAGCTCAGAAATTAATCCTTTCATATTGTACTATTATAAATTAATGTTGGGAGATAACACTTTAGAAATGTTATGTAAATTTGGAATTTCAATATGGTGGGCATGAGTATGTGACATAGTTAATTTGCATGATTATGCAGGTGACATGGGTGGAACATGCAGAATATGACGAAAGCCAAATCCACCAGCTCTACAGGCCCTTGTTGAGCTCAGGCATGGGCTTTGGAGCACAACGTTGGATTGCCACCCTTCAACGCAAATGCGAGTGCCTAGCCATCCTAATGTCCTCAGCAATTTCCCCTCGAGAACACTCCGGTAAGTATAAGAAATTCTTGTATCCCCCCCCCCCCCCGGAAAAAAAAAAATCTTACATAAACATAGCTAGTTTAGCCAAATTAATTACATTAAGTCAACAAAATATTAACGCATTATTAACTATAACAATTAATTATTGAATTATAATAATAATAATAACAATTAACCATTAATTAAAGATATGTTTATAATTCAATAGCCTAAGGTACTTAATGTGATTGTACCAAGTTTATGTAAATATTTTTTGGATTTAATTTAAATGTATTGTCAGTGTAAAATTTTCTTACACAGGCATCCAATTATAAATTGTCATATTAGCAAAACTCTTTGACATAACCGCCCGCTATTTGAACGCTCATGCAAATGGAAGGTTTTAATTTGACGACAATATAAAAAAAATTTTCACTGTTAGTGCATCTAAATTAAACTTATATTTTTTAGTATATATAATATGAGATAAATTTTGTTACATAGTTAATAAAGTATTTACACTATCAATCAATCATATTTTATTATGTATATGATTTTTGAAATAATTATTGTAAAAACACTTAATTATATAAATTTTTTTTTTTATACTGAAAAGAATACAATGTACTAAAATTAAATCCATATAATATACTCAACTTTAGGAACTACATAACTATAATTCATCATGCACATGCACCAACTCAACCAGTTTACCATTCTTTTTTTTTTTTTTGAAAATTTTTTTCCTGCAGCAATAACCTCAAGTGGAAGGCGTAGCATGCTGAAGCTGGCGCAGCGCATGACCGACAACTTCTGTGCCGGTGTTTGTGCCTCAACGGTGTACAAATGGAACAAGCTTAATGCCGGGAATTTTGGCGAGGATGTAAGGGTGATGACAAGGAAGAGCCTGGACGATCCCGGGGAGCCGCCCGGGATCGTGCTGAGCGCGGCCACCTCCGTGTGGCTGCCGGTCTTGCCGCAGAGGCTGTTCGATTTTCTCCGCAATGAGAGGCTGAGGAGCGACTGGGACATACTGTCCAATGGCGGACCCATGCAGGAGATGGCTCACATTGCCAAGGGACAAGACCATGGCAACTGCGTCTCGCTCCTACGAGCCAGCGTATGTATACTTCACTTATCACTACTTTCTTACGTTTTTTTCTATTTGAATGTATTATCATCATATGGTATTGTTATAGTATTTTTGTTAGTGTAATTAGGGGTTATGAAAGTTGGTACTGCATTTTAGGATTTGTTTTTCTAAAATGTTTTATGATTAGTTTTGCTTGGTTTTAAGAATAAGAATTAATAAAATATGTTTTGGGAGAGCGTTTTCGGGTGTTAGTTTTTCAGAATAATAGAATAAGGAGTGATTTTTAAGAAAAGAGGGGAAAAATGGATAGAGATGTTAATTTTTGAGTTTAATGGTTTTGGAAACAATGAAAAATACGACGAGCAGCGTCTTCCTAAAAATAGTTTTGTAATTAAAGGACGAGTTGAAAATAATAATGGGACTCTTTACGTTATATGATTCATTTTGAAAGTAATTAAACAAAAAGCTTTCATTCTAATTTTATCAATTTGTTTAATTGATGTTTTTAGTGTCATTTGTAGGTTTATTAAAATCTTGAATTCTAATTTCTAAATCTAATATACACGAATTATTTTAAGTCGAATGATGTGAAGCTATTTACCATGGTTGTTTTGTGACGAAAATGTCTGTGAGATGAAGAAAAATCTAGCTTTGTCGTGTAGTGTTGGGATAAAAAAAGGTGAAATCGAGAAGGACAGGTTCAGAAATTTTGGAAGCATCTATGAGGACAACTCGCAGCAGAAATAGGGCAGCGTTTGTTTCAGCAATCAGCAGAACTTTTGCAAAAAGTCAAAATACAGGACTTTTGTCAACTTTCTATGTTTCCCAGTTCTGACCGCATCGTTTCACGCCAAAATTTTCCAAAATAAATTAAATCAGAAGGGAAAAAAAATAGTGGTACCAGGGTTTGACTAGATCACATACTGACCTTGACGAAAACGACAACACAAAAAATCTGATTATATTTCTCTTTCTATTTACTAATTTATTTTTATTTTCATTTTTTTTTTCAGGCTATTAATTCAAACCAAAGCAGCATGCTGATCCTGCAGGAGACATGCACAGACGCGTCGGGTTCACTTGTAGTGTACGCGCCAGTGGACATTCCCGCCATGCACTTGGTTATGAATGGTGGTGACTCGGCATACGTGGCGCTCCTGCCGTCAGGATTTGCTATCGCACCCGATGGATCCTGCGGCAGGAGCGACCACAGTACCGTGTTACAACCTAGAGTAAATGGATCCCTACTTACGGTGGCATTTCAAATACTTGTGAACAGCCTCCCCACGGCTAAACTTACGGTGGAGTCGGTGGAGACGGTGAACAACCTCATCTCATGCACCATTCAGAAGATAAAGGCAGCACTTCAATGCGAGGGTTGAGTGTCACGTGACACAACAATTGGTCACGTGAGTCCTTTTCCTTTTTGGTTGGTTTAGATTATTTTGTTTTGGGAATTTAACATTTGTGTAGTTAAGGGTGGTGCAATAGGTGGCGCGTGTCAAAGACGCGAGGGTGAAGGGGTGTTGAGTCAAGAACGAACCGCGCGTGCAGAGAATTCCTTGCATGGTGGTAAGGATCCGAGAGTTGGGTGGTTCGGGTATTGACTCCGGTCGACCCCTTGTTCTGCTCTAGGTACCACCCAAAAAAAAAAAAAAAAAAAAAAAGGGGGATGGATTAGAAATGTGTAAAAACAAAGAGTTAAAAAAATGTTACTCTAATTAGTATTATATATTAGTTAATGCTATCATTTAGATTTGTATTTACTTGCGAGTTTGCGAGAATTGCATATGGTTTATTGAATATGATGAAATCAATAATTCAGTTTTCTTAATAATTTTTTTAGTCGGCTCGTACTCGTATAATATATTTCTTAGTTTTAGTAATTTCATCTTTCGTTAATTTTGATAATAAATATTTGAAAGCTATTAGATACAAGTAATTAGTAACCAATTCATTAGTAGGCAGCAGCAGCATATTATTTCCATGTAGCTGTGCATAATACCCATCTTTTTTCCCATATATATATATATATATATATATATATATATATATTGGCACAGCTCGAATTAAAATCTAAAGTTGCCATGATATCTTGATAATATTTAAAATATATGTATAACTATAGTCTTGAATATTTGGGTTTTAAAATTCATATGCAGGAGACTTCCACATCTCATATTAACTCGTTCTTGTTTGACAATTATTTCGGGTATAAATATTGAGGAAGAAAAAAATGATATCTTAACAACTTAATTGTTTTCTTTTTCCTGTTTTAGAGGCATTCTCATGCCTATGGATATACTTCAAAAAAATCTTCACCAGTAATGTTAACCATACTCTAAAGTTTTTGTAACCCACATATAACCATCGTCAATTTTTCTTGTGTTTGTCAAGTGTCAACATTTGGAAGTGGAATATTCATGGGATTAGATTGACTGGATCAACCTAAAAATTTAAATCAAATTAATAAAATTGATTTGGACTATTTTGAATAATTGATTCATTTTCAAGTCAAAACTAAATTAATAGAAATGTTAAATTCTTCTAAAACATCTTCGTAATTGTTAAAATAAGGAATATATTGAATGCTTTTTATGTTAATAGGATATTAAATGCATTTACTTTTTTTATTTAATACTGACTTTATTAAGTATTAGAATGATTATTTGGAGGATGTTTTATAAAAATATAGCAAAACTCCTAAACTAAACCTTCGATTCTCAAATTTATAATTTTTCATCCCAAAATTTGATAACTCGATCGCGAGCTTAACTATGCTTAATATTTTGAAGTTTTTAAAGTTTTGCACTTAGCCTTTAATATCACTATTTATTTATTTTTGCATTTGTTAAAGGCTTTTCTTTATTCTCATCATTACTCCTTTCATTCCGCCAAAATAATAACCATTTTAAGTAGATTGTTCTATGTTATTAGTCGTTTAAAATTCTAACAAAGAATTAATGATTAATTTATATTAATTTTATCCTTATTTCATTAATTGCAATCGTTTCTTTCACTCATCACTTTTGATGTTGGTCTATTATAAATTTGTTAATTAATGTGGCTCTTCGATAAGTTAAAGGCAATTTAGTCTTTTTTTTTTTTTTTTTTTTGTTCTTTTCAAAAGTCAAAACAATTTAATTATTTTTTTAATCCTTATGTCATTATCTTAAACAATTATTATTGTCAAATAGAAGGAGTATTAAGATATGATAACTAACTTTTATGTTATTATCAATATCTACTACAAGAATACAAAAATTTTAAAATATATAATTTTTCTTTACTTTAATATGATAATCTGAATTAAATCAATTCAATTCTAAACATTGCACTCTTATAAAAATGACTAAGGTTTAAATTTTGGAGAAAATAACGGCCAAAGAGCCTTCTTCGTTGCAATAATATTTGAGGAAAAATATTTTAAAAACAAGAAAAAAAATCAACTGATTTTAGTTGGATTAATTTGATTCGAATTATTTATCATAAAAAAATTAAATAAACTTAGTTAAATTTGATTGATTTTATTATTATTTTTTTTTAACCCGAAATAAATGGACCCTGTAAATCGTAGTGAGAGTTGTTGGAACGGAGCTGTTATTGCACGCGCCGCTTGGTGGGATAACAGGCGGGGGTTCGCATGAACAAATAAATATGGTGGTGAGTCTGGCAAGGCATTAAATGATGTATCAGAAACTGTTGGGAGAAGCGTTGCCATCATTTAATGCTAACTAAGCCTTTGGCATCCTCTACATATGGTTTACCTGAGCCTACCCCAATGTCACTCCGACACTAGCATTGAACAAGAGGGTAATGAATTGTAGGAAGTGTTTACGTTGGTCCTAGCATCTTTTTGGATCACTGATTATCTAGATGTTGCCAGCCGTGTAGATTAAAAATAAAATAATTCAATGGCTTAAATTGAAGGAGTAATTCTTACATAATAAACAACAAAAATAGACTATTGATAGACCATCGGTTATCAAGTAATGATTTAAGAAATAAATTTTGTTATATTGTGAAATGACATAGGTGGACATATTACGAATTTTACAAGAAAAATTAAGTTATAATATTTAACTTGTATTGTCAATTATACCCTCCTAACCCTCCTAATCCATTAAATGAGTTCCACGCCACCACCCCGGCTCACCGCCTGCACCCTTCGTCCCTTATTGTGCTTGCTGCAACATCGTCGCCCAATCATCACCACCACCCCGCACATGCCAACCAACCATTCCACCACCAACATCCCATCCTCTACCATTATCTCACCCAATGAATGAAGGAAACTTAAATTTTGTGGAAGGTCAAGAAAATGGCGTCAACAAATAGAAGCAATTTTCCAGAATACCAACATCACCATCCAATCACATTATAAATCTTTACAGTCATTACACTTGAATAGATTTGAGGAGCAATCGAATCCCAAGGCCAGGGGTGCTAAATCTATGTCATATAAAAATTTAAATTAAAGTGTGGTTCTCTAATTACATTCAATATTCTATACATGATTGTAAACGTATATACAGAAGTTACGAAGTTAAGTCCTCTCAACTAGAGAGAAGAATCAAAGTAGTTAAACTAGATTTGATACATTAGAGAATAAAAAATAACAAAATCAAAAATAGTAGAACAACTTGTAACTAAGTCAATATATCAACATCTCCAACCCACTTACGACTCTGATATGAGCTCTTCAAACCCCACTGTCACCACCTCACTGTGCCCTTGAGCCCATCTAGTGCTCCATCTATGTCCTCAGCCTCTCCAACATGTTCTGCGACCTTGTCACTGCTGCATTGAAACTTGAGAAGCAAGATCTCACCAAGGTTGCACAGCTTCTAGATCTCAAAGACGATGATGATAGTGGACATGGCGCGAGGTTGCAGATCTCGTAAGGAAGGATGTGAAGTTAGCGACTGAGGGAGGTTGCAGCGAGATGACCATCGAGATGTGGAGAGAGCCTTCAAAGAAAAATGTAATTTTATATCTTCAAGGACCATCATGATCCAAAACTTGACAAGTTCCATAGTAGAATGCTCCAATATTGTATAGGCAAAAATGTCCTTACACATGTTGCAAAAACTAGAAACCGGCTGGTGACCGCCAAAAATTTGCAAAAATTTGGAATATGAGTGTTCCATGGACCAACATAAACGTTTCCTGAATTGTAAAAGGTACTAGCCTAATTTTCCTTCCAAAATATACTCTCGCATATGAAAATTTTACACAATTTATTTATTTATAAAACTTTTACTATACTTTATTTGAGTCCAAAGATAACTTTCATCCTTTCAATTTTGGGGTTGTGTTATTTAGGTGCGTAAAAATAGACATATTTGGTGTATTATTATTTTTTTTAATTATTAATTTTTTAAATTAAAATTATAAATTTATTTGATTGAGTTATTAATCAATTATAATATAATATGATAAGATATTTTATATGTAATTGATTGATAATCTAGTTAAATAAGCTAATAATTTTAGTTTAAAAAATTAATAATTAAAAAAATTAATATTTATATATTATAACTGATTGATAATTTAATCAAAAAAATTAACAACTTTAATTCAAAAAATTAATAATTAAAAAACAAAATTAATAACGTATCACAAATACGTCCGTACAAATAAATTTTCTCTCATTTTCCTACGGGGCTTTGAGGGCGATGGAGAACATTTCCCGTGTTTTAAAGTGATTGTAGCCGCACTGTGGTTCATTTTGTTCACTTTTTCTATTTTTTTTTTTTTTTGGTAAATTAACAAGTAACTGTTTGCATGCCTGGAAAATATCTTGCCCCAACCAAAATACTGCTGTGAAGGTCAGATCTGTCTTGTGATTAAGATTGATCAAGTGGGATGAAATAGTCGTTGTATTCTTTTTAATGTAAAATGATAGGCTTTGCGTTTGTGGTTTGTTCATACCAATACGCGGACAAACGTAGATAACGGTTACTTTATTACTATTATTATTTTAGAAATTGTTCACCTAATTTTAAATTGGGATGGTAGTTAAATAAAATTTTATTAAAGTTATGATTCTAAAATTTGAATTCTTTATGTTATAAGTAAAGTTGGTTTTTTTATTGATATAAAATAAAAACAATATTATGTACTTATATACACCAATTTCATATTATTTTTTAAAATATCATTTTTTTGTAATATTGATAAATCGATTTAAGTTACATCGATTTATTACTGTCAAATTTCGAGTTTAAAAATATGAAAATCGATTTGAGTTACATCGATTTTACACTATTCAAATGGATAGTGTAATAATCGATTTGATTTATTTATAATAAGATAAAATTTATAAATTATTTATTTTATTAATTTAGAATTAGAATAAGATAATTAATAATTTTGGTTAATAAATTTTTATAATGATAATTAATTAAAAATTGTGAATAATTTTTTAATTTAATTATTATTAATTTTAATATTTTAGTCTTGATATTATTTTTTATTGAAAAAATTTAGATATTTGAGTTACTTAGTTTATGATATATTTGTGTGATATAAACTTTTGGTATACATCACAAGTTCATAATTTTGAGCATAATCATCCACTGATTAGCACTTTTTTTGAGCGACGATGGTGTCCTGAGATGCCAAATGTCGTCTCAATCCAAAAGTGCATCATCACACTTTAGAATATTGCTTTAGAGTAGTTACATACATATTGATAGGGAGTCAGTCAGCTAGAATAATTTGAAGGCAATGATATACTTAGCTTATGTGGCGAGCTTAGATCCAATTAAGCTCTTATTCGAATGTGGATAATATTATAATCAAATAAGAAAAACCTAGGTTATAATAAAAGTACATAAAAATTAATATACAAATTATATAAAAAATTCATACGAAAATAAAAAAATGACCAAAACACCTTTAAACAGTATTTTTTGAGATCAGAAATGGTACCAATCGGCTGCGCCATTGCCAAACTAACTGCCTCATCTGGAGCTTTCCAGAAACAAATAATAATAGCAAATCAGAGCCCCAATTAAAAGTTATACTTATTTAAAGTTTTACCAATCATTTAATCTTCATATGTGAACAATTAAAGCTACATAATTGGTGTGTTTAGGGTTTAAGATTTTATACATTAATCAAATTATGCACTTCAATAAATAATGCATTTCTTGAATTATACAGTTCTGTGTCCATATCACACAAATATATCTTAAGTTAATTTAATTATAACTCAAATATGTAAATTTTTTAATAAAAAATAATATTGAGACTAAAATATTAAAATTAATAATAGTTAAATTAAAAAAATTATTTTCAATTTTTTAATTAATTATCATTATAAAAATTTATTAACCAAAATTATTAATTATCTTATTCTAATTCTAAATTAATAAAATAAATAATTTATCAATTTTTTATTATAAATAAATCAAATCGATTATTACATTATTCATTTGAACAATGCAATAATCGATTTAAGCTAAATCGATTATTACACTATTTATTTGAATAGTATAATAATCGATGTAACCGAAATCGATTTTCATGTTTTTATATCTGAAATTTGATAGTAATAAATGATGTAATTTAAATTGATTTATTAACGTTACAAAAAAAAAAGACATTTTGAAAAATAATGTAAAACTGGTATATATAAGTTCATAATATTTTTTTTTATTTTGTATCAGTAGAAAAGCCCAGTAATGTTTGAAGAGTCGCAACATATTTTCACTTTGATCAAATACTTTTGAATATAGATAATGGTCAATTGAATACAATATATATTTTTTTTATTTTTATTTTTTGAAGAATTGTTTATATAATTTTAGGTCACGGCTAATGATTATTTAAAACTTTCACTGAAGTGATGGCTCTAAAATTTGAATGTCTTATATTATAAGTAAAATTTGTCTAAAGTTATAATTTACTTTTATCGTGAAGGATCACTTTTGGAACGGTTAATTAAAAAAAATATAAAAACTTAAAATTTAATTGTGAGAATTTTTATTAATATAATGTAATATTATTTTTAATCTTTAAATAGATTGATATTTCTTACTCTTTTGATTGATTTAATCACCTTTTTATATTTTGATAAATTCTGATAAATAATTATAGCTGTGAAACTGAAACTTTATTCATGTTAGTCAATATTTATATTAACTCTGGTAAAATAAGGGGTTTGGAAATAGTTTGATCTATAAGTTATTTGAACCAATCACCGAATGTAAATTTGTTCTAATTATCAGTGTCTAAAAATTATTAGACTCAAATTAATTATTTTCAAGTTATGTCATTATAACAATAAAATTCAAATGTTAATATTCTTTCACATAATTTGAATTTAAGATATTATTTAAAAAGATTAAGTTTCAAATTACTTGAATTAAACCAGTGTCATTAATTATCGAATAAATTTAATCAAATGGATGTGAGATTTTGGGGCATCATTTATTGCTTTGGACACTTGAAAAGCCGACGAATGTTCAATGCAAATAAATGTACATGTCATACATGAATACATTTTGGCATAAATGGTCAACATTTGGAGTTCACTATATTCTAATTAATTTAGCTCAATTAGTATTGACTTGTTGGGAATAAAGCTCTTCTACCATGATTATAATTTATTAAATATAAATCATGAAATTTGATATACCTATTTTTATTCAATTCAAACATCTTTATTTATATCTTTATTCCTTTATTAAATGCTGTTTTTATACTATTATTATGATTGAAATTGTAGTCAGTGATTTGTTGCTGTTAATTAATTAGTTACTCTTGCTGTTAGTGATAATAATTGTAAAAATAGAGATTTAATGGACTAAATATATTCGTTAGTGCATTGTAGTATACAAAATGACATTAACTTGTCAACAAAAGTTTACTTTTAACTCGAACAAGGAGAGATTATTTGTATTCTTCTACTGTGTGTGCTAGTTGATTTATATTATACTGTGCATAAATTAATTAGCATCTATTTTGTGTTTGAAAAAATCAATTTGGAACAAGTTCATTTTGCATTTATATTATCATAACACGCATTCACGCACTATTTTTTGCTTGCTCTTTGCACCAAATTCAGACGCAAAAGCAAACAGAAACTTAACCGATGATGCTCAGACTCTCTATTTAGTAATCTTTGTGTTTGATTTTTCTTTAACCATTCTAATCGATTTTTTTTTTTTTTTTTCATTTTGATTGTATTAATACACCGTTGCCATGATCAAACCTGCAATTTGCATCCAATTTTAAAGCCCACTTTAACAAACCTCGTTATGAGGTTTGTTACCTATACATAACAACGCTCAATATAATCATTGACATCTAGAGAGAAAAAATGGGTTCTATCATAATTTTTTCCCCCTTTCTTCTTTTTTCTATCTTTCCCATTATGCTTTTGAGAAATACTAAATGTTACAAAACCCTTTCGTAAAAACAACACACAAAGCCAATAAAATAAATGAGAAGTGGTGCGTCTTGAGCCACACTAATTTTTCTCTCTCCATATTTGACAAACTCACTCCACGATGAATGGTTATAAACCTTTGTAACTGTTGCACAAATTCTCAATTCATGCTATATAGCATTGCTATATTCTTTTTCATGGGTGTCTCTATGAATGTCAGCAAAAACTGTATGCAAATAACTATAACTATTCTCTTGAATTTTGCCCATATACCTTTTCCATTTTGTTTCTGCCAATCAATTTTCTTCAAGTAGCTATCAAAGGGGGAAAACTCTTTCTGTTTTAGCTCGGGGTGAAAATGTGGATAAAAATTTCATGAAAATGTGGATAAAAATTTCATGGATGATCCACATTTTCACCTCCCAGCTAAACACACTCTAAAAGGTAGTATATTTCTCCCATATCATTCCTTAATAAAACCGTACAAAATTCAACCAAAAAAAAAAAAAAAAAACTCTGTTACATATCATCTCTGATCAAATATAGATGAAGTTCATCTTTTCCAGCATTAATTTAATACATGTTTCAAACGTCAAATAATTTTGAGTGTATATTGTACTTGTCAAGGATATGAAATTTCTTGAGATGTACAAAACAAAACTACAAATTGTCTTAAAAGAAGTAACAACAAGGAAAAGGAGTCTTACAAGTCAACTGATACTTCATATGTAACTGGATAAATGCTAAACCAAATTTCCCAAATGGTTTGAACTTGTTACTGTTGGGAACAGTATCAGCTTTGGAAGATTATAGATTGATATTGTAACTGGGAAAGTGACTCTTGCTTCAACAAACAGATGTCCTATCACAGCTGATAATTACACTTCATGTTTCCATATAGTGTGTGAATACAAGATATGAGGATCTTACTAGTCACCCATGAATGTGTGGGCAAAAAGCTCTATTGGTCAATTCCATACTGTACCAACTTATAATATAAGTTCCTTGTTCAATCAATTATTTTCAATTTAAAAAATGTGCATGTTAACACTCAATCAATGCCTTATCCTTCATCCAAATTGCCAATATTATTGTAGACAATTCACCATGACCCATGTTCATCCAAAGATTCTCAAATGCGCATGCATGTTTGGGCCTCCCTTTGGACCCCTTCCTAACAAAAACCTACAGATCTGCTTTTTGGACTTCAAACCCAGCTGCTATGTGTCATTTCCTCACGCTATGGACATGAATCAAAGAAGATGAAAGGAGTATATAATAGGACTCGGTGTGAATGGAGGAGAGAAAATGCTGAATCTCTAAATGCAACCATTTTTTGTTTTGATACCTCATTTATTGATTGATCAATGTGAAGGCCCCACTTTTGAATTTGCAACAACTGCAAATCAAACCATTGAACATACATATATATATATATATATACAGAGCTAAGGAAAAGTTAAGAATTTTTCACAGGAAGCAAAGATGATAATTGAATAAAATAAAATAGTGTAACTAACTTATTCCTATAAGAATTAATAAATTTATCACATCATCCTAACAAACAAATTTTAACAAAAATTCTGCCAATATAACATTTTTCATTATATATATCTTCTTTAAGGTATCTAAGAATAATTATGCCATGAATCACACTTTCTCTCTTTCTCTCTTTCCTTTCCACTGTTTCTCTCTCTGTGTCTCATGCATGCACATACACACATACAGAGGTATACACGTGAGGATCACAGGCAGTGATCTCTCAAATCTCATTATTTGAGGTGTGGACGAAGGTAATAAAGTCAAGAAAATGAAAGGCTATCCGTAAGAGGGAATGGCCGTTGGCGTTTTTAGTTTTGCTATATAGCTTTAGGACATTATCTTATGGGCCTGTTTCTTACTATATAGTAGCATATCTCTCATCAGCTACTTCCCCACACACCTTTCCTTTCTTTGTCATACTTTTGTGTAATCTTCAAGTCTTGTTCCCCTTGTGTTGTGGTGCCTTTCACGGCTACCTTCCTTCCAACACATGCTGGTGGGGTACCACCATTGCCCACATCCTTGACAACATTATATCAAGACAATGATGGCAACATTTAATTTGGACGTATTAGATGGGATTGGAAAACTACATCTGAGAAATTATTAGGACCTGGCCACACCCTATCTTCAAAGTTCAAACCATTTCTCTTTGAGAAAATGCCAAAGTGTGGCAACGCGGTGATGGGGTTGTCCTAAAACTACAACTTGAAAGCTTTGCCCATTAATTATGATGACCTTTTTAGGTGGTCCATTGATTATTCTAAGCAATCCAAACAGAAGAAAAAGTTTTGATCAACACTTAGCCAACAATGGCCTAAATTGATCTTTTGGGACGTGGGCTATGTTTATGTGCATTTAAGAGTCAAGAAGCTACATATTCACGTGGCTTAGCTATTATGTTAGGTGCACGTACTTTATAAGAAGAAATAGTTATAAAAAATATTATTTATACTCATTTTTTGAATTTATTATAGACACATAATGAGATAGAAAGCAGAAAATAATGAATGTTGAAAAAGAAAAAATAGTAGATCTATTATTTTGTGTCTTTTTCTCTCATATACATCTATAATGAGTCCAAAAAAATAAATATAAATAATATTACTAATTGTTATAACATGTCCAAGTGCCCAACTAGTATTGTTCTCACATTAACTAAAATTCACCACGTGATAAAAATTAGACAAAAGCACTAACTTGCAAAAACTAACTTGCACTAGCAAAGCTTTATTTTCACCAACAGTCAACCCAATTCAAATAAAATTACTTAAAATTTAGTTAGCTTTGAATATTGGTGGTTTATAATAAAAAATTAACTTGTAAAAAAATATTTAATTAAAATGAAATAATGCTAAAAATAAATAAAAATTTATTAGATTGAACATAATTTAATAAATTATTTAAATTAATAATTAATAATGCTGATAATCTTACTCAATTTATACTTTATACTATTAAATTACCATGGTTAGCGGAAGAGACAAGAATAGCAGAGAATATGCAAAGGAGTGATGCTACAAAGCCCAAATTGGCTATTAGAAGAACCATTGTCAGATATATATAAAAATCATCAGTGAAAAAGGAAAAAAGAAAATTATGAGGCGTCCATCTGACATTATGCCAAATCAGTCAGGCATTTAGAATTTGGACAAGTTTTCTAGCTGGCAAGCATTTTGCTATATAGAGTATGAAAGAATCAACGCTTAAAATTCAAAGGGAAAAAAAAAACCTTGATTCTAATTATTATCAATCAATTCTGCTATAAAAACTTAAGCGGTTAAATAAATGTTAATTACATGATTAATTCTCTTCTCCGCCACATGAAGAAAGAAAGTTTCTGCTTCTTTTGGCATTGCTTCTATTTCTGTCGATCTACTTACTATAATAATTCATAAGTATAAACTGAAAAGTTTTGCCAAATAGCACTTTTTTATCTTCGTTATTACCTTTAACATTTGAATTTTTCTTTTTAAGTATTCAATAATTAATCCACTAGCCCACTATTCCATTATAACATTATTATTATGGTCCATTATCCTCCAACCAAAATGAAATATTTATTATCCACTACCCCATTATCTCCATCCACTATTAGAATAACATAAACTATTAAATAAATCATATAAAAAATTGAAATTTTTTTTATCTATTCACTTATTTTAAGAAGTTAAAATTTGAATATAAAATTAAATTAAATATTTCTCATCTTTTTATTGAAATGGTTAAATATATAATTTTTTATCTAAAACTATTTTAATATGACACTAAAGAAAGGGAGTGAGATGAAAATAGAAAATTAATATTTTAGTTGATTGATCCTCATTTAGAAACTATATATATATATATAGAGAGAGAGAGAGAGAGAGAGAGAGAGAGAGAGAGAGAGAGATATGAAAATAGAATAATTCAATACAATTTATTTTTACAGAAAAAATTACTTTACTACAAGCCTGAAGAAAGACGAGAGCAAAACAAATGAAATAAATTTTTTTTAGAGTTGATCGATTGTCGTTTATATAATAAATTATACTTTGAATAAAGAATTGTTATACAAAATAATTTTATAGATTTTTTTTGTTTAAAATTACTTTACTAAAAGTGAAAGGAAAGGAAAATAGAATAAATTTTTCAATTTTTGTTTGATCATCATTTAAAAATTATTAGAATTTATTTTTTTAAATTACACTTGCAATTACAAATTGTTATATGAAATAAATTTAATAAATTAAATTATATTTTCATCATTGCTAATATTTTCTTTTATTTTAATATAATTTCACAAATGATAATTAATATTGCCAAAAATCAACACACATAAAGCTTCTTTTGTATTTTTTTTTTAATTCACCCTTATTTTTGTATTATTTATCTTCTTTTATTTTATTTTTATTAATTTTTATGCTAATTTAATATCAAACACATTAATTTTTCATTTTGAATTTTTTCGTCCGGTGCATTGCGCGGTTCCTATACTAGTTTCCAAAAATATCCAAAGATACCGCGAAAATATAATTCCTTGTCGAATGATTCCACGACCCATCTAAATTATGTGCATAATGGAATTCTCTGGCACAAAGATCCAAATTTTTTTTTTTGTTTTTTATTTTTTAATTTTATACGGCACAATCAAACGTTGGTCACTCAATATTGATGGGCTCTATGCAAGAAAACTGCATTTTAAACTTTAGCCCAACTATCCCATTTGGTGGGCTAAGGTATTGATAATTCTCTTCATCAGCCATTATTAACATCGTTAGAAGGCCCACGAAAAACAAACAATATATTAGAGTCACTCTGAACGGGTCGAACATTGGCCAGGTCTGACAAAAAAAAGCGTCGCTGAGCAGTGCAGAATACACGTTTTTTTTTTTTAAAAAAAAAGAGAGCTAAAAATTATTAGGGATATTCATTCATTTCTATAGCCAAACCTTCAAGTTCCTGTCGATTTCACACTGGCACTCTAGTGATGATCATCTTCAAATTCAAGGCTACATTGATGATCTTTTGTCAGTGTAATTTCATCCTATATATGTTGTAAGGATACAAATAGTATACAAGTAATCGATATTATGTGACCCGCAAATATGGTTTTTTTTTTTTTAATGAAAAACATGAATACAACAACATATAGTACATATATATAAAATAATATAGTTATTTAGTAAAAATAAAAACCTGTGATTATTGCAACTTGATTGTTATGCATTTTTTTCTTCCTTAATTACAAGAGAGAAGTTTTGTTATTTTGGATGATGATTTTTTCAAAATAAAAAGATTTTAAAGATGAAAATATACTTTAAGGAAAGTAACGAGTGAATGCTTTAATATAATACGAGTATTAGTATTGAATGTTCAGATATGATATAAATAAGTCACCAATGAATGCTTGTCAATTGAGGGATGCAAGAAGATGGTGTTTGAGGAAGGATTGGAGATGATTCAGGTAAAGTGGTGTTATTAGAGTTGCTGATGCTCATGGTGAAGTGGAAGGAAGGAGGGAGTTTGGAAGAGAGGTGTTGGATTGAAGGAGTTGTGAAGCTTAGAGTGCTCTACATAATAAAGAATCCAAAAGGATGAGTAGTGTAAATTTGAATTTGAGTACATTACATTTGATCATGATTACTACATGATTAGAAGAAAAAGGATGAAGTTACAACCAGAATACAAAATACAAGGATAAAGGAAATCTTGACAGGTACAACCAAAATACAAACATCAATTTTTTAACTACACTAGCTGATCCTATCTATTATCGAGAACACTAGTATTGCTTGCCGAAGTTGCTTTTCCCTTAAACATTTATTTTTTTCTAATCATAGTAATGGTTTTCCAAAATTCTTCTCTCACTGAATATATGGCTGATCTTGTAGATACAGAAAACCAAACAATCTTGTGATCCTTCATTGATTGATCATATCCATGCACCAAAGCATCCAAAATCCGCGTCTTCACTCCAAAAACTGGTGATGTGTGTAATGAACTCTCTAGAACTTGCGCCTAAATGGCAGTGTCTTGTACTCTCCTTCATTGATTCCACAAGAAGCCTTCGTATGCATGTGTTTGGTTTGACTTTAAGAAAGTTTAACCTATGATTTGAAGGGTGCAAACTAAGTTTTAGGCTTTTAGCCCATTTTAACATATTTGCCAAAATTACATTGGGTTACATTTCAACAATTTGGCACCTAGTTTAGGCTAGCTAATAGGGTGTGTGGAGGCCCAAATAAAGTTGAGCCCAAACTGAGAGTAGCCGAGCGAGTAGTTTGGAGGTAATCAACGACAAGGAGGGTTCAGGCCAAAAAAACAAAAAGGACAAGGCGGGTCGGGTGACATTACGAGAACCAAATACAGGAGCCCAATGCTGATGGAAGTGGGAGCGAATACCTTGGGTGCGTATATATATATATATATATAAGGAGGATTAGAATAGAACCAAGACATACTATCTTTGCTAGCTTTTATGTTTTAGCTTTTATAGATCATGTTGCTCTTTCAGACATTGTTGGAATTAGTTTAATTTACTCTCATTAGCTTCATTGTACGAGATCTTGGTGTTAATGAAATCTTTAGTCTATTTTCATTTTCATTGATAGATCTTATTCAACATTTTGTACATAAGTTAGTTGAAGAATTAAGTGCTGAGGAGTAGAGTATCTTTCTTGGCTCGATAGCTAGGGATTGAAGGTAATTATAGGACTTTGCTCAATTAGATTTTCTTTGATAATTTAGCTGAATCAAATTTAGCCCTGCACAACATAATTTTTAGTCTCAATATATGGGATGAGCATAAGGGGGGAAAATTACTTTTCAGTTTTTTTTTTTTTGGGGGGGGGGGGGGGTTCTCGAAACTACTTTTCAGTTGAATCATGACATGGTTTGTGAACTATAATCAAGCACACCCTTCTCCTACCTTACCCCATATCCATAGCAACCCATTAGTGGGAGCCCATATGTCATTCTTGGCCTGCTTTCTGGTGAAGGCTGAAGCTTCCTTACTTTCTTATTGAATACTTCATGACCTGAATGGAACATCAAGGCCTAATAATGAGTAGTATGGGGGTATTGTTGATCAACATGGGTTCAGAAACAATAGAATGGCTTGCAGACACACTTGGACCACATAAGAGATTTATCCGGCAAGCTATGGGTTTGATAAAATAGCATAAGCCATTGATGGCTGTTGATGATGTTCTCTGGAGCTAATTATTATTGCGCCATCTACAGTGCACTTCGCTGGTCAAGGTGCATGGTGCACCTTGCAATCTGATGGTGAGATTGTGAGGTGTATTGATGCACCAATCACCTATGATACATTGTAATAATATCTAATTTTAAGAAAATTTAAAAATATAATTAATATATTTAAAAAATTAATTATCATATACTGACAGTATAAAATTATATTAGTAGTATAAAATAATTTTATACTATCAGTGTAAAATTATATTGATAGAGTAAAATTATACTGATAAAATTTTTTGATTATACTGATAATATAAAATTATTTTATACTGTCAATATAATTTTACACTATTAGAATATAAAAATTAATTTCTAAAAATTATAAAAATTTTATCAGTATAATTTTATTTTGTCAATATAGTTTTACACTGTCTATCAGTGTAATATTACACTAATAGTCTAAAATTATTTTATATTATTAATATAATTTTATGCTGTCAGTGTATAAAAATTAATTTTTAAAATATATTTAATTATATTTTTTAATTTTTTTAAAATTAATATATTACTATAATACATCATAAATAATTGATATATCGATACACCTTACAAATCTTTACCATCTGATGCGCTACATTCACAAGATGCATAGTGCACCTTGGATCGCGAAGCGCATAGAAGACGGAGCCAATTATTATTGGTTTCTTCGCATTCTGTGGCCTTTTCTTTCTAGCCATTTGCATTTTTCTTTTTGGCAAGAATTTATTTACTGCTCTCAAACTTCCTTCTGGTTGCATTTTTTCTCATGCAATACAATAAATTTTTTTGGGCATGGTACATTACAATAATAACTTTGTTAAAGGCTAATGTTTGCTTGAAATTTTATGAAATTATAAATTTTTTTTCTCAACTTTTGACGGTTTGGCATGTGATCCCTGTGTGGTGTCACTTAAACTTTCGACATGTGAACAAATTACCCCGCCATATTTCAATTTTAGCAATTAATAACATAAGTTATTTGAAAATATAAGAAATAGTTTCTATTGACTCTTTTGCTTGAATAAGTTCATAATTCACATAAAAAAAAGTTTAAGTAGATTAATTTCTGAATAAAGACTCCAAGAAGTTATTTGCCACACGAAAAATTCAAGTGATTGATAATTTGTATCAATCAATTTGTAAGTGTCAAAATTGAATGATAATTTGTAACTAATCAAACCCGAAAAGCAGAAGTCCTTTAACAGTTTAACTGATTTTTTTTTTTTTGGTAGACAGTTTAACTGATTTGAAGACTTTTACGTAACATAAAGTTTTAAATAAACTTTTAGAATATAAAGAGGGAAGTGGTCGAAAAGCGGTCAAATTTTTGTTACACATGTGGAAAGAATTATTTGTGTTTAGAAAAGGTCTTCTTTTAATCAATGCACATTTAAAATGCGGCATTATAATATCTCTTTTTTTATTTAAAAAAAAATTTCCAGCATGGGCGGAGTTGAAATGAATGTTGCTCCGGCATTGACATTCAAATAGCTTTAAAGTTGGTTATTTAATTTTTATTTTTTCAAAAAAACTTTACAATTACGGAGACATGTTAAATCCATTCAAGTAATAAGATGGAGCGTTACAGTATATATTATATATCCTAAATCATTCAAAAAAAACAATCTAAAGGACAAAAAAAAAATGCAACTTTAAAGCCGTTAAATAATTTAACAAACCTTCTCTGTTTCAACTTTAATTATTTTTGGTCAAATTATTCCATAAAATTTTAATTTCAACAATTTAATCTATCTATTTAAAACTTCTATCTCCTTATCTGCTTCAATTCCAAAATAAATTCGATTATTTTTTTTTTCTCAAAATTTTGATTATCGTTATAACTCATGTTTCGCATAACTCTATCTCTTAATGTTATGAAATATTTAGCCTAATAAAGAACATACTGACAATTTAAAGAACGATTGACAAAACCAGTGAATTGCTTCTATAGCATAAGCTAATAGTTTCTCAAAATTAAAACTCTAATGATTATTTTGTAATAAGTATGGAAATCTGTAATTTACACTATTTTAAAAATTATATATCTTTTAAATAATAATTGTACTTTGAATAAATATTTTATGAGTTTAATTGGTATGCACTGACAGTGTAAAATAGTTTTACACTGTCAACCAATAGAAATAGAGGAAAGTGAGAATTCATGGTGGGTCCCTCATTATAATGGGTAGTTATTTAGATGAGTTGGCACTTTCCACCATTTCTATTGGTTAACAGTGTAAAACTATTTTACACTGTCAGTGTATTTAAATTAAATTCATATTTTATATAATGCATGCTTTTGTGAGCAATTTAAAAGATATAAGATAATTTATTAAGAAGATTTACTATTAAATATTAATCTTTTTTTTTTTTGCTTAATCCTTTTTTGTCCTAAAATGCGGCATTGACCTGCAGTTGGAAGCATGGCATTTATACCCATGAATTTTCCGTTTCTATCTCATCTCTCTTCGAAAGCCCCTTTTCCATAGCCAAACCCAGACGTCAAGGGTACTTTTGTCAAATCACCAAAAATCTTGTTTCGTGTCAAAACCAGAAAATCTTAATCGTCCATTCTTTACTTATGACCATTCAACGGCGAAGATCTTAGGTTTGACTGAGGGTACAAATTTTGAAGCTAGAATGATTCGATTTGATGAGGGTTTGACCATTGAAAATTAAGACTTTAATGAATTAAATTAATTTAAAAAAACGGAAAAATGCCACGTGGCACCTCATTTAGAGAGAGAAAGAGGAGAGAGAGAGAAACATGGGTTCATAATTAAGGTTGTGTTGTTTGCCTCCATTTTCTCTCGTTTTCTTTGTCCCGTTTCTTTCTTTGTTTGCTGGAAAACTGGGGGGAAGGGAAGAGAGAGAAAAACCTTCTTCCTCTTTCTTTCTCTCTCTCTATTCATTGTGTTTAATCTTCTTTGACCAAAAAAAAAAAAATAATAATAATAATAATTTTTTGTTCCGGGTGGATTTGAAGGTATATATTTATTTAAGGTTTGGATTTCAGTTGGGTTGTGGGGACTGGAATCAACCACCATGAATATGATGCGAAGGTTGAAGAGCATTGCTTCTGGGAGAACTTCTGTTTCATCAGATCCTGTGAGCTGAATGCCCTTTTTTCTCATTTTTTTTTTATCATTTTAAAAGGGGATTTCATTGTTTTTTTTTTTTTTTTTTTGGGTTGGTTGGTTGCTGAGAAAATGGAAGAAAATATATGTTGCCCAAGAAATGGGGACATCTTCGTTGGTTTGTGTTAATGGGAAGTGTTGGATATTGTTACTTGTTAGGAGTTACAATTTTTTTAATTTATTTTTATAAATAATCTTTTGTTGAAGATTTTTAAATTCCTCAATTTGCAGCTTCCTTGGTTATAGCTTTTAACTGCCATTTCCTGATGTTATTTCTTTCATATATTAATCATTTTCCCTTTTGTCTAAGTACACGTGATCTTGAGCACCTTTTTCTATTTGGTTTTTTTTTTTTTGGAGATGTAATGTAACGTTTTTGTTTTGCAATTTGACTCTTTATGTTCTTCCTCTCATACTATCTCATTTGCTGTTGTTATATTTATAACATTTGCGGATTAAAGTCCACTGATTTTCTGAGCTGATGATAACATAAGCTTTGTGTAAGTTTGACATGATTGTGTTGTTTGAAGTGTAGTCTTGTCAAAATCATAAGATGGTGACATGATAAAAGCCTTGCTTGGATTAAATAACAAATGAAATCTAAAGTTCCCTTTCGTTGCTCATTTGCTTGCTGGTGTTAACCCTGTGAAATGGTTAATGTACTAGTTGTTTGTTTGCTTGCTTCTGGGGCATTGTCATTGATTGTACTCTTAATTTAATTAAGGCGATAACTAAGTTCTGATAAACTTAATTAAGTGGGCAAGTTAGGAAAATGGTGTACTGCGCAGTTCAATTTGGTTTTTCCATTAAATATACTTGGCTAAAATACATGTACCAAATGTATTAGTGAAATTCAAATTATTTGTTTTTAGGAGGGGGATTCTATGACAAAAAGAGCTAAGTTTGATCAAGAAACTGAAGGGAAGGCAAACGAGGAAACAAATCCTGTTGAAAGTGTTGGCAATGATCGAGAGCAGCATGTAAATGCATCGAAAGAAACTACCATTGGCACATCTAGTTCCAATGCTTCTACAGTACCTAGAACTGGCAGGTCAGGTTATGAGCAGCTTCCAAAAGAATTGCATGAAATGAAAATTAGAGATGAGAAAGGCAAAACCAACAATGGAAAGGTATTTATCATCATTCATTTTTCCTTATTTTCCTACTTTTGATGTCTATGTTAATCATCACTATGATACTTTTATAGATGTAAAATCATTTCTAAATATTCTATATTCATTGCAAAGTAAGCACATACTAACCGTTCTGTCTCCACTGTGATGTCCTTAAACAAGTTACATTTATAGTTAAGTTTCGTGAATCTGGAAAAATTTTAAATACAATCACTTATCGAGTTTGGTAATTGATTTGATGCATGCAGGATACGGAGGCAACTATAGTGAATGGTAATGGAACAGAAACAGGTCAAGTAATCACAACTGTTATTGGTGGTCATGATGGACAACCAAAGCAGGTGATTTCCTTATTATGGTTCTCATGAGTTCATTTTTTCTATTTTCCCACTCATAAATCTTATTTCAAGGAATTAGATTATGAAATATATTCATTATTGATGCATTAGATTGCTTGGTATGTATGCTATCATTGGAGTAAAAGTTGGAGGAAGGTCACTTCTGATTTATTTAGAACATATTTCTTATTATGTGTCACCAGATACGTAATAAGTTGTATAGATGGCTTGTTACTAAATATTTTGGGTTTAACAACCTTATTTTTGCTTGTCTCAGACAATCTCATACATGGCAGAACGTGTGGTTGGCACCGGTTCTTTTGGTGTTGTGTATCAGGTATTGATATTCATTTTGTGGTATTTCATTACATGAAAGCATTGATCATTTGCTTCACTATTTTATCGAATTATCAATTACTTTCTTTGCTTTTCTATAATGCTTTGAATATACTGTAGGCTAAGTGCCTTGAAACTGGCGAAGCAATTGCAATAAAGAAGGTATTGCAAGACAAGAGATATAAGAACAGGGAACTCCAGGTCATGCGAATGCTTGACCATACCAACGTTCTTAAGCTAAAGCACTGTTTCTATTCAATGGCCAATAAAGATGAGTTGTACCTTAACCTAGTTTTAGAGTATGTACCTGAGACTGTCTACAGAGTTTCAAAGCAATATATCAGGATGCACCAACATATGCCTATCATTTATGTGCAGCTGTATACATACCAGGTAAATCTGAAAATTGTTACCCGATTGACATTTTTAAGTGTTGGCTGTTTACTTGACCATGTTTGTCTAATTCTAGTTATTTCCTTTGAGCTTTTTACTTTTGTGCCTTAATTTATTGATTTTGTTAAAACTCTCTTGTAGATATGTCGTGGTTTAAATTATTTGCATCATGTGATTAACATCTGTCATCGTGACATCAAACCCCAGAATCTATTGGTAAGATTTTTTTTTCCCCTTTAAGATCTCCTTGAATCTGAACCATATTTATTTTTTTTCTGTAAACACAAGAAATGAATATTCTGAGTCAGGGTTCAAGACATATTATTGCATGAATTGATGGGTTTGACATACGAACCTTGTTTAATTCTTGTTTGGGGGAAGACATTTATAAGTTCTAGTCTTCTAGATGATCTACTATGTTGTTGCATAGAACTTAGAAGAACACAAAGAGAGAAGAAAACAGTGCCACATATCTCATTTAATTTGTGATTTACGCCATGTGGAAGGATCTAGCAAATTTGCTGGTTATAGAAAAATTGTATGGGCTAAGAGTAATTTGTTCTGTTCATTGCAGATTTAATTATAGTTTCTTGATAATGATTATTTTAACACATTGTATTGCTCTGATTCCTTCTTTATAATACCAAAGCATTTTAAACTGACATGTGTTGCATATGGTAGGTTAACCCCCAGACCCATCAGTTAAAGATATGTGATTTTGGCAGTGCAAAGATGTTGGTATGTTCCCATTCTTTTAAAATTAATTTGAAAATCTTATCATAGTATGTGCCTGATCTTATATTATTACACTTTTAGGTGCCTGGTGAACCCAACATATCATACATATGCTCTCGGTATTACCGAGCTCCAGAACTTATATTTGGCGCAACAGAATACACAACTGCTATTGATATTTGGTCTGCTGGTTGTGTTTTAGCAGAGCTCCTTCTCGGGCAGGTGAGTGTATGACCTTATTACAAGAGTGGTATGATATACGTTGTCCAATATATCTTCAAGTATTTGACTTGTAATGAGATGATTCTTTTCTTGCTGGTTGCTAGCTAGATCTTAGAATAAATGACACAATTTTAGGTTGTTTTTTGTTTGTGACAATGTTGGGTTATTTGTAGCCAATGTTTCCTGGAGAGAGTGGGGTTGATCAGTTGGTAGAGATCATTAAGGTATTGTGTCCTTTGTTCTTGTCATCTTTGTCATTTTGCTTTATAAGATTCTTATTGGAAGTCACATTCTGTTTGTTTCAGTTCTTCAATCTAAGTGTAATTATGTGTTGTAGATCTTGGGAACACCAACCAGAGAAGAAATAAAGTGCATGAATTCAAATTACACTGAATTTAAGTTTCCTCAAATAAAAGCGCATCCATGGCACAAGGTTAGCAATTCTTTCCTTCCCACCTAATTATGTATGTAATTTACAATTGACAAATACTTCCAATCAGTGATTTGACTGGATTATTAACATTCAGGTTTTTCACAAAGCAATGTCTCCTGAAGCAGTGGATCTAGTGTCAAGGATGCTTCAGTATTCACCGAATCTACGTTGCACTGCTGTAAGAAAGTTAATTAGCTTTTAGAAATGTTACCTTTTATTGGTTGACTGTGTATTTAGTCACACTCGAATAGTATTTGGCCATGCATGGCTGCATACACACACATCAAGGGAACAAAGATGAACCATATTTACAGTTATTTTTATGTTAAGAAAATTGTTACCTAATTTTATCCATTCTTGCACACATGTTGAGATTATTAAAGATAGCAAGATATTTAGTTTTGTTTGGTTAGTATATTATGCTGATTATTTTTTGTTTATAGTTGGAGGCATGTGCACACCCCTTCTTTGATGATTTGCGAGACCCAAATGCATGTTTGCCAAATGGGCGAGCACTGCCTCCTTTGTTCGATTTCACAGCTCAAGGTAAGGTTGTGGTAAACTTACCTTTGTTGGTTAAATAAGGGCTTGCTTGGTTTATGTCTTTATTTCCTGTTTTCATTTTTTGTGTTCTCTATTTTCAGTATTTTGTAAAGGAAATAGTGAAAATAAGAAATGAAAACAAGAATATTTTTATTGTTTTCACTATTTTCACTACTTCTTTCACAAAATTTTAAAAATTGGAAAGATACGAAATAAAAACGAAAAATGAAAACAGAAACTAAACAGGCCCTAAATCTTTTTATTGTTGCTTATATGAAGAAATGATGCAGAACTGGCTGGTGCACCTGATGAGTTGCGTCGGCGTTTAATTCCTGAGCATGCAAGGAGTTGAATTGATTACTGTGCATTGTAGATGGGGTTTTTTGGATGAATAGATACCCACAGTAGCAATGCTGTCTTCCCTAACAGTCTAGGTTTCTATTGTCCAACCTGCACAACCATGTGACCGTACAACGATGAACCTCAACACCATGCAACATCTTTGTCATGGACCACATAAAGACCTTCATGTGACAATTAGATGGATGAAGTAGTAATGGCTGGTGATAGAGTTCCAACCATTTTTTAGTAGTTTTTGATGTATGCCTCAATTATAAAAATAATGAGTTCTTACAATACTCTAATCATGTTCCACATAGTTCAAGCTCCGTTCTTCCTTACAATGAACTATGTGGAATCATCACTTGAGTAGGCATTCTTTTTTTTTTTCTTTTCTTTTCTTTAATCTTGTTCTTTGTTCTCCTAACTGCTAAGTCTTGTTGAGTCACGGTTCTGCAAGGTTTAATGCTCGACATAAATTTGATGACTAGTAAACATTCTATGATACAAAATTAGCATAATATGACATAAAAATACAAATATTGACATCAACATTTTGGAAGTAGAATTATTATCGCCTATATGATTATCATGATATTCACTTGTATAATATTAAAAGGTTAAACTAATTAACATACATAGGTTCAAAGTGTCTTAAAATTATCGAATGTGGGTGTGTGTGTGTGTGTGTGTGGTTTTTGTTTTTTTTTTTTTCCTCAAGCTAACTACATCTAAGAAGTATTTGATAAGATATCAATGAGATACAATTTGGGCAACCATTTTGTATTATCGTCCTTCCAAAGCTATTCCTCAGTAGCCAATACCGTTGTTGATCACAGGTATAAGATACATGGTGATAATTTTCTTCCATTTGAGCAGATGGGATTAATCATTCTCTTGCAATATAGGAACTAGTAATTTTTAACCTGAAAGATATGTCTTTACTTCGAAAAATTTCTTTCCACTAACGGATAAAAGTTTTCGGGGTGCACTGTTTTGGCTGTTGGTAGAATCTACGAACTAGCTAAGAAATAAATGTATTTTAGCAAGCTGTGTTTTGGGGGAATAAAGAATAGATCTTTTATTCAAATGGTAGCTGCTATGATGCACCTTGCTTAGTCAGGTGCGCCATGCACAGTCGACATTTCCTGCCAATTAGAGGTGTTATCCAATACTGTCATCCGGTAACCGTTTAACGTTATTCGCGTGTGACAGTAATTATTGGATCTCAAGGTCTTGCCCTGTCGATGATGGATTTAGCAACGCATGCACGAATGTCATTCACATCCAACCTCTCCATTAACATTTCACAAGTCTTAAATTGTCAACGCCGTAGGCGAAGCTACCAAGCGCGACGACAGATTGGACGATGAGGTTGGGGGCAGCGTTGGCATCGCGATGGTGAGGATGGGGTTGTGCTTGATGTAGGGGAGCTTCTTGGTGCAATTTTTGATGACCTAGTTCTTCACCTCTCGGATGGCCTTGAGCTTGATCTCGCCATAGGAGGAGATGAAGAAAACTCAAAAATTGTGGATAGCAAAAGGGCCAAAATTCAATGGCATTGGATTTATGATGAAGTACCCAATACCAAGTTCATTTTATATAATTTTTTATGGGTATAGCGGGCCAGAAGTAGCTGCTTTTGTTAAAAGCAATGCTACAAGGTTATTTTTTTGAAGATGCTAATATGCTGCAATCATATGATACTAATGCATTTGTTTTTTTTCCTAAAGAAATTTGAAGGCTCATCGGAGAGCTTTTATATAGGCATACCTTGCCTTGGCCAATGAACAAAGTGTTGGTAGTTCATGTGGTACTATAACATTGACTGCCCTTAAACTTGGAATGCATTTGATGGTTGCTAATGGTGGTGACTGTCAAGCAATTCATTGCAGGAGAGGTGCAATTTTAGAGATGTTTCAAGATCATAATTTACCAAAACAAAGGAGAATGGAGGAGTTGGGCCACTTCATTAATGATGAATATCTCAATGGTTATCTTTCAATAACTTGTCCCTTGGGGATTTATGGTGTGTTTGTTTATGTTTTTTTCAGTAAAAAATTATTTTTTTATTGAAAAAATCAGTTTTCATATATTTTGATAAATTTTTAAAAATAATCATATTTAAAAAAAAATTAGTTTTCAATTTTTTTGAAGAAGTTGAAAAAAGTAGCTTCTAAGATAATCAGTTTTCAGCCTTTTCTATTATATATAAAATTTAAGTTTCAAAATTACTTTTTTCAAAATCTGAAATAAACGCACCCTTAGACTTTAAATTTTCACTTGATTTGCATCCCCTCTTATTGTTAAGCCAGATGTTCAACAAGTTATATTGACTAAAGATGATGAATTCTTGATTATTGGATGTGATGAGGCTTGAACAAGGAAAAAGAAGGAGAAAACCTAACTACTTTAAAACCTATTAAGCAGGTTTTCATTTTTCATTCTCTACCTTCAATTTATAAGCCACGTAAATGAATGGCTAGGATCAACTCTATTCATCTTGGTGCACCTTGCACCTTGTGAATAGGGTTGATCATGCCATTTATTTATATGCTTTCAAATCGAAGGTGGAAAATAGAAAATGAAAACTTGCTTAACAAATTTTAAAGTAATTAGGCTTTCTCCTTCTATCTTCTTGTTTCATGTCCCCTCAGACCCAATGATTAAGAACTCATCATCATTAGCCAATGTAATTGAACATCTTGCTCAATAGTAAGAGGGGATGTAATACCAAGTGGAAATTTAAAGTCCCAATCCACAGACACGTGGAACTGGAAGATAACCATTGCGATATTAACCATCAATGAAGCCTCTCAACTCCTCCATTCTCCTCTGTTCTGGTCAATAACTTGGCCTATGATCTTGAGACATCTCAATAATTGCACCTCTCTTGCAAAGAATTACTTGACAGTTACCAATATTAGCAACTAGCAAATGCCTTCCAAGTATAAAAGTAATCAATGCTGCAGTATCATATGAATTACTGACACTTTATTCATCAGCCAAAGCAACTTTTCCTGTATAAAAGCTCTCCAATGAGGTTCTTCCAACTTCTTTAGAAAAAATGCATTGATATCATATGGTTACAGCATATTAGCATCTTTAAAATAATAATCTCATAGCATTCTTCTTAACAAAATCAGTTGCATCAAGCCCTTTATGCCTATCAACAACTGCATAAAATGAACTTTGTATTGAGAACTTGAATACCAATCCAATGACATTGAATTTTGGCCGTTTTGCTATCTACAACTTTCAGGGAAGCTTCATGGAGGTGGATAACCTATGACAAGGGAGGTCCATGAGATGACATCCTTCACAAGCATCTTTTCTAGCAGTATATATTCACAATTCAATTCCCTAGTTTTGGCATACGTGTCAACAGGAGCATTGCTAACAAGCTTAAAATTCTCAAATCCGATCTTGATTATCAAGCAGAGAACAGATTTCACATCTGTACTACCTAATGCACAGCAGTTGAGGACAAATGGTAATGTATAGTCACCAATCTTCATGTTTCTTGCATGCATTTTTTGAAACAAGAGTAGAGCTTCCTCTTCAAACTCATGTCTTACGCACCCAACTCATGGAATTCCATGAAACAACATTGTCATCCTCCATAACTTCCAACACCCTTTTTGCACTACTGAAATCTCCACATTTTGCATACATATCAACCATCGCACTTGAACATATACTTTGCATCAAAAACCACTCAATACAATGCAACTACGCACTTATTCCCCAAAACAATGAGCCAAAATTGCAGAACGTGCCGTTAATATGCTAGGAAAAGTGATCCGATTGGACTTTAAACCCTTTTGCACAATGTACCAAAACAAGTCGATTGCCTTACGACCACAACCATTTTGAGCATAACTAGTAAGCATTGCACTCCATAATTCATGATTTCCCTTATCAAATGACAACCCCTTGAAGAGAAACTCAGCTTCTGAATTGTGCTTGCACTTGGCATGCATGTCAAGTAAGGCCAGTGACAACATTATACATTAGACTCAAATCCATTCTTGTCTCAACCAATCTCCCCACATTAACATAACGAGATATCAATCTTGGTGTTCGAGGTATGCTCATCCCTTTGGGGCATTTTGTCAAATAGTTTCCGGGCATCATCAATTTATCCAGATTCCGATAACCCATTAAGGAGCTAATTGGTATGGTAAATAGATTGATGAGAATAGGCAATGCTGGTTCGAATACAACGAAGAAATGCAACAAGCTTGAATGGGTGACATGGGTTGTGAGAAAATTGCAAAACTTCTACGTTGAACTTGGGCACAGCCACTTGTTGCGCTTGCACCCCTGTTTTATCAGAGTGTTCCTTAGCCTGCAATAGCAAAGATTGTAAAAATATTTTAATGTGAAAATATTGTGAAAATATTTAAGTGCATAAAAGATTTTAAGAAATAATTATAATAATGCAAATAAAATCAACAATATTAATAAAAATAACAGAATCTTAAAATATTTGTTAGAAAAATTGATGAAAAAATATTAAATTTTTAGTAATTATTTACTTAAAAATATTTCCTATTAAAATATATAATAAATAGTTATAAAAATGTAAATAAAATGAAAATTAAAAATATTAATAACACTGTGTTTCTATGTTTATGTTATTCAATATGTCAAGATAATTAATAAATATGTCATTTACGTTTTTATATATTTATTAAAAATTTCAATGTCAAGAAATTTATTTTTTTATAATTATTTATTAAAAAATAGATGTTTTTATAGAAAATTTTTATTTTTATTAGACTAAATCTTCTGTTATTTTTTATTATTCTATAATTTTTAGCTTATATAATTAAATTCTCTTTCTTAATTAATTATTAGATTGATTGTTTCTCTCTTCATTAAAATTATAATCCATTATTCTTTTTTTATTAAATTATATTATTTTATATCTTTAGATTAAAATGAAATTAATAATTAAATATTGGTGTAAGAGTAAAACGCTTACACGAATACTTATTTCTCATATATATATAATTCTCTTATTTTAATATTTACAAAATATAATAGATCTTATCATATCTTTTTAGATTAAGCTGATTCATTCAATATATTTGACATATTTGCTATACAAAACGATTTGGTTGTTATTTTATTTATCCTAAAAGATAGAATATTTGTTAAATCTGAAACGTATAAACGTCCCATTTTATATATACATATATACACACAACACAGAGGCATTTTGATTTTATTATAATCAGTGTCTATTTTTAATTTCCGAGTAATAGTACTCTGGAAAAAAAAAAGAATAATAGGGCTCTAAAAAAAAGGGGTTTAAATATATTTTTAATTTCTGTAAATATAAATTAGATTTAAATATATTTTTGGGCCTATTAAATTAGTGAATTTTGATTTCATTTCCCCAAATTTTTATTTTCATTTTTCTAATTTTCATCCAAACATTTCTAAAATTGATTAACTTTAGTCTCTGCCGTTAAGTTTCCATTTTTAAATATTGATGCGTATAACGGTGAGCCATATAGCAATATATAATCCTTTAATATAGTCCTGTGAGATGCAGGTCACAATATCCCCCATCCATATTAATCTTCGACACCTCATCTTCCCCAAAATCCAACCATTGCTCCCAAATGAAACTTTATTGCTGGAGAGATGAACCCTCACCCATCAAAGCTCATCACTCAAAGTACCCATATCTCCATTGATATCAAGCTTTATTGGGATCTATCCACAATATTATATCAAATAAATACCCCCAAATCTTCTCCACCACATCATTCACCATACTGCCATGAGTATCAGTCCCCTTTCTCTCAAAACCCACCTTTCCCTTACAAAACCATAATTTCTTTACCCCTAAACTCATGACCAGTTGTGTGTGCCAAACTAAATCTAAAATAAAAAATCAATCAAAATACAAAAAAAAATAAATAAATAAAAATAAAAATAAAATTGCAACATTCACATCCAACAAAAATCACAATACAAAGGTGAATGACGCAACAAAAATATTGGAAAAAAATCTTAGCAACTCAAAATCAATTTCTAACATCAACTACAATATTCAACCCAAATTAAAACCTAGGTTAAAACAAATTTAATATAATCATCAAGCCATCCTGCACACCACCACCACAGTCCATCAAACCACTAGTGAATACAGTTTCGCATTCCATCTTTGAAAGGTGGGATTGTCAAAGAACTTGGTGACATTGGATCTGAGGAACAACCATATCTATGAGATGCTCCTTTAGGGATTGACTTAGCTGCCACTGTCATTATATCTCGCCACCGCCACCGCTGCAATTCCCACTGCTACTCCACCATGGGGATGTCACCCGCATGGAGTGAGATGCGCTTCCCTTCTCCCCGTTCTCGCCATCCCAAATTCTCCCCGTCCCTGTCCTCGATCCTCACCATGAAGGATTTTTTTTCCTCTTGTTCTTGTTTCCTACTTCCCTGTTGGTCCGCACAAGCATCCCCGAACTTAAGTTTTTCTTTAAAAAAAAGGAAAGACATGAAAGAGCTATCAAATCTAAAACACACCTAGATCTAAAACATATTCAAACTCTACATTTAAACACCCCCAAAACAAGGGAATTTCACCAAATCTAAAATATAGCCAAACTCCAAACTTAAGGTTTTTTTCTACCAAAAAAAAAAAAAAAAAGCATCACAAACATAGGAGTAGTAACTATTGTGGTGGCTCAAATGTGGTCGTGTAGTCGCATAATTGCAGATCAGTGGTGGTTGATCTTCATGGTGGGTCAAGCAGAGGAATCGAGGAAGGAGGAGAATAGGCGTCAAATGGTGCCACTGAAGGCCACTACTAGTGTCACAAGGCTAAAGGTCACTGGTGCTGCGAGGTCAATGGTGGTGCTCCTATATCACCGGCGGATGGTAGCTCTGTAGTCTTGGTACTATTGGAGCTTGGTCTTAGTTAGTGGCTTGGTGCACTGCTACTTCATGCTTGAGAGATGAGAGATTAAAGAGTGAAATGAGATTGAGAATTAAGGTTGGGGTGAGTTAATGGGTTTGGGCCATAGGTATTGGGTAGTGTTAGTTCAAATTTTTTAATTTTTGAAATTAAATTATCATGTGAAATGGCATAAAAATACACTAATATGTATATATAGTGAACTCAAGTGAAGGACACTTTAGTCATTTTCTGTATGCAAGGTCCTCATGGGGTAAGGAGACGGATCCCCATCCCCATCCCTGAATCTACCTCAAGGGAATTTTTGCACCTATCCCTGTCCTCGCGGGAGAAAAAATCCCGAACTCGAGGTCCCAAATGGGGTAGTCGCAGGGATCCTTGTCTAATTGGGAATTTTGACATCCCCACTCCACCATGTCTTTGCTTCTCATGCTATCACTCCTTGCATTGTTGCTCTTTGCGCCGCCATTGTCCAATTTTGCCTCTATTGTTGCAAGTTAAGGGGAGAAATTGATAGTTTTGAAGGAAAAGGGAGTGATGAGTGAATATATCTATGAAGGAAAGGTTGCTTTTTGAAAAGAAAGGGGAGTAGCGGAGTGAGTGGATTTTCAGGTTGAGTAATTTCTGGAGGAAGAAGAAGAAGAAGAAGAAGAAGAAGAAGAAGAAGATGATGTGAGAGTTTGAGAGAGGAAGAGAGAGTTGGAAGAATGAGGGTTAGGGTTCAAAATCAAATCAGGTTTGGATTTTAGGTTTGAATTGTTTGTATATTATGGGTCAAATGGGCTCGTGGGTTGGGTATGATATGAGTTATTGGGTTGAGAGTACCACATAGGATTATTAATATCTGTCATATTATATTTAGAGTGTCACTAAGACCAATGATGTGGCTTTCCATTAAACACATCAGCATTTAATAGTGGGAGCCTAATGACAGGGACTAAAATTGATAAATTTTAGAAATGTTTGGATGAAAATGAAAAAAAAAAATTAAGGAACCAAAGCCAAAATTCACTAATTTTAAAGTGATAAAAAATATATTAGAGCTTATGAATTATTTTGGTTTTAGTCTTTCTAAAATTTTTGTTTTAATTTTGATCCTTTTTTTTTCATTATTAGGTTCTTTATCCTTGTTTAGATTTAGTATTAAGTAGTGATATTTATAAGGATTGAAATAAGATTCAAAAAATATTTATAATGACCAAAAAAATTAATATTTATAAAAATTAAACACTTTTTTAAAGTACTAACAAACACAAAAATTTAGAAAAAGAGGGACTAAAAATAAAGAAATAAAAATAAATGATCAAAATCAAAATAATTTATATTTATAGAAAATAAAAATATATTTAAACCAAAAAAAGGTATCAAAAGAAGCGCTGGCCCACATCAAGCTGTTGCTATTTGTTTATATATATATATATATATATATATATATATATATATATATATATATATATTATGTAGTATGTCGAGTTTTTCTCTTTTTTCGTCACATATAGTGTATCAAGTTATATCGTGCCTTCAGTCTGGCTGTGTTGGCCCAATGTTAAAACTTAGCCAGGCCTTGGGTACTCGTTATGGCTGCACAATCCAAGTCCAAATTTTTTTTGGTAATTGAATTGTTTACACCATCCCCAAATAAAAAAAGAGAAATACAAATGCATTGATTTGAAGAAAAACAATAAAGAATTCGGACAATAAATAAATAATGAATTAGAATATTATTATAGAGCTGGCTAGTCTGACAAATGAATTAAATTATAAAATTTTGGGCAGTTTTAAAATACATTGATATTATTTTTAATTATATAAAAATTCAATATAGTATTTAGTATAAAAATGATAATGGTATGTATTTTTTTTTGGGTGAATATGATAATGGTATATTTAAGTGTAGGCAATGCGATTGTGTTTCGATCTTAGAATCAAACCTTTCAAACAAGACTTCATACACATAAACTAAAGTTTTTGGTCCATCCTTAATTTAGATAAGAAAAAGTTAATTTAGATAAGAAAAAGAGTATGATATTAGATAAGGGCATTAAACAGTAAAGAAAGATGAAAATTATTATTTATCTGAGGGATGAAGATTAATTTACCAATAATTGAATGGCATAAATTTATTTTTGGTCATTGTAAATATTATGAATTTTGGTTTTGGTCTTTATCAAATTTTTTTTTAAATTTAAGTCCAAACATTTTCAAAAATATTTGGCTTTGATTCGTATAAAAAAATTTGTTTTGATGTAGATCCAAATATTTTAAAAAATATTTAATTTTATTCTGTGAAAAATTATAATAATTTAGTTTCAGGAAGCTCAAATTAATATTCTAAAGGACTTAAATCAAATTATTATAATTTTTTTAGGAACTTAAAACAAATATATTACTTTAGTATAGGGACAAAAAATCAAATAAAATAATGATAAGAACTTAAATCAAATATTTTGGGAAATATTTAGATTTAAACCACAATTTATTTCTATAGGGATTAAAACCAGAATTTATAATATTTTTAGAAACAAAAAATATATTTAAACATAATTGAATTTAATAATTTGTTACAAGACCTTAGACCTCTAAATTATTCAAAGCAACTATTAAAATAGACAACATATAATAGGGGTTACACAGTGAACTTTGAGCGGTTTTGATTATTATCTTTCAAAGAACATGCTAAAAGAATGATTAGATTGCTTTGAAAACATGCCTAAGTCTTTCAGAAAGAGCTTCAATGGGACAAGTAAGAAGTTTCTTCAAAGTTCTTCTAAGGAATAAATCCCTATTTAAACATTAAAGTCTAGAGCACACCACGGTAGACTAATGTCTTATCATGCATTTTCTTTCTATTTAAAAAAAGTATCTAAGTGTATACTATACGAAAAACAAAGTCAAAAAAGATGCATTACTCCCAAAATCAACTTTCCCAGCCATATTCAAAATTAAGGATGACCAACAAAATTGAAGAGAAAAAAAATGCTGATATTATAGTAATGAAGGCCAGAGTACAATATTATAACATGAACTAAGTTAGCATTTCAAAATGCATGAGTATAGGTTGAGTAGTGAAATAAATGATTATTGTTTTCTTTTTCTTTTTATGATTGTCTTTCATTTTAAGGTGTGTTTGGATAGAATATTTTTAAATTTTAGGAAATTTAAAATATATAAAAAAAATTAAATGCTTCAATTCAATTCTTTTTATTTTTAAATTTGTTTGGAGGTGGGTAGTAGGATTCTTGACGATGGGAGAGCTTTGAACGAGATTGGAATCCTGAAGTCGCTAGCACAAGGTTGGTGATGATGGAAGCTCGTTCTTCATGATAGGTAATGAGGATGTACTTGCAAGGACTCTGACGCTTAAGTCACGGAGTACAAGAGATACAAGATTAAAGGGGTGTATATGCATATCTAATCTTCAAGGTTTTGCCTCTTGTCTATAGATGTGGTTAGATAAGGGTTGATTCGGTAGGGCTTCGTGATTTTCGGGTAACCGTCTCAATATTCTTAATGACTTCATGTACATTATGGAATCCGAGTTGAATGGTAACGCAGGTCGATCGCTTGCTGTTACATTATTCATAAGTGGATCCTGAATTTTACGTTGGAGCATTACTAGAGCACTTCCTTTCATTAAAAGGTTCCGAATTGGGCCCTTTGGCCTTATTTAAGACTTGGGTTTTAATGGATTGAATTGGCCATTTTTTTGGTTCTAGTCTAGATCAAAATTTATTTTGTTTGAATAAGGTAATTATATTACTTCATTTACAAAATACTTTATTTGAATAATGAAATTAATTTGCCCTTTGTTTTGATGGGTGACAAGATGGCAGATGGCAAGCAGTGCACAATAGGATGATGGATGGCAAATAGCAGACGATGAACATCAAAAGGTAGTTAGTAAGTAGGGAACTTCAAGAATGGTGGGCAATGGATGGTGGACGACAAATGAGTGGCATACGACAAAAGCAAGGTGACAAGCAACAAGTTCCAAATGGTGTAAGACGAATAAGGAGGACTAGCGGCAAACAACGAGTAGTGAATTGCAGGCAAAGGACAGCGGGCAAGTGGCAGTAGATAGTGGGCATTGGACAATGATAGCGAGTGGTGGTAGGTTTTGTAGGAGGAGGGGGTCAAAAGACAAGGGGCAAAGAAGAGTGAAAATTTTAGAATTTATTATCAGGAGATGGAAATTGAAATCCAATTTCCTGAAATTTAGAAAATACTTGATAAAAATACTTAGAGTTTTAAAATTCTTTGGTATTACTATCAAAATAAAGAATTTTATCCTAATTCAATTGAAATAATCTAAAAAACACATCACCTTATAAAAATACTCTATCCAACCACATGATTAGTTTTCTGCGTCTTTGTGAGTAGTCTTATTTCTTTTGCTTCCTTTTTTAGTAAGTATAAAAACAAAGTATCCGAACATTACCCTTTCCCTCTAAAGAACTCTAGCTCATCAATGTCATTTTGAAGAACATCAACAATACATGAAGGAATACTATCAAAATGAAACACCCCAAAGCCAAGAGAATGCCCTTGAGCTAGTTGGTCAGCCATTTTGTTTCCCTCCCTAAACACATGTTGGATGGAAACACCCTAGCCCAAACGTAACAACTCCTAAACTCGCTCTACCATGTTCTTTTGCTTTCGTTTAGGGCAAAATAATCAGAGTGTTTGTACTTCGATTTGAATTGATTTTTAGCTGAAAAGTTAATTAATTAAATTAATAATATGCTTACAACAATTTGAGTTAAATGGATTTAATTTTTGAGTTCAATAATATGAACTGATTTTTATCATTTTAGAGTGATTAGTTTGATCAATTTTTATATATAAAAAAAACCCTTTAAACTCATAATATTTTGAATTAAAGGCAATTTAAATTATTAAATAAAAAATACATTTAATATACATAAGTAATATTTAGTTGACAATGACATATAAATAAAAATATTTAATAAATTAAAGTTATTATAAATAAAAATATAAATTCAATAATAGAGAATGACAAGGGATAAATTTACATTAGTGCAAGTCAAACCTAAATTTTATGATCAAGTTCAAGTATAGCGTATGCAACTACATTAAAACTTAAAAAAGAGAGTTTTGTCCTCCAAGTGGTCTTATTCAGCTTGAGTAGGATTGCTTCCAGTATGAGGATACATGTGGTTTTGACCAAAAAAAATCTAAATTTTATATCGTTGAATAAATTTCTCTTAAATATGTTATGGTCCTTGAAAATATGGATTTTGATCCTCTAAAGTGAGCATATTTGTAAAGTGAGAAAATTGCCACTTTCTCACTTTATAAGCATGCTCACGTTAGAGGATCTAAATCCTAAAAGTATAGCGAATTCAAGTTTAGCTCCTTATAAGATTTTTGTTTTGATTTTGATCTAATTTTTTTTTTTTCAAAATATCTCTATTTTAATCCTTATCATTAAGTGATTTTTGTTAAGTGATGGTGTGACTTACATAAGTTCGACTTAACTTACCACATCTATACTATACTCCTCCACATCACTCGTTTTTTCATATTGCTCATTCATTCCTTCTCCTTAACCCTTATTCTTTCTCCCTTCTCTTCGTCCACCACCATCACCACCCCCCCATCTTTCTCCCTCTACTGAAATCTTCTTCACTGGGGCAAATAAGTTTATGAAGAGTAGAGATGTTTATAGTGCGATTTATATCAGTTTTGAGTGAAAAAATATATTCGATCAAAAAAATATAATTTATATAAGTTTCAATTAGATTGATTTAGTTTAGACTTTAAATTTGATCCACTTTAAACCAACTTTTAGCAGTTTGAATTAGATTGGTTCAATTAGCTTTTGATGAAAGAAAATCTTAAGTTTTAGAATATTATAAGCAAAAAGTAACTTGAATCAAAAAAATAAATAAGTAAATTATCAATGATAATGAATTTTACTTATAACGAAGATTTAAAGGAGATTTTTACTTGTTCGACTAAAAGTTGTTTTGGGAACAATTTATCAAGAAGGATTACTATATAGAAGCATATAAAGGGTCTTTTTTTGTATATGGGTTTGGTAAATATTATGTATCTAAATATGAGATTCTGGGGTGAATTATGGGAATATGGGAATTGAGAAAAAAATGCCATTTGCGATTTTTCTAGATGCAGCAACTTTTCAGATAAAACAAAAACTGTCATTGGAGGTTTTTTGGTCCATGCATTTTCCATCCATGTGACTCCATACAACTTTTTAGAAAAAGCAAAAATTGTTATTAGCGGTTTTAGAAAAAACAAAAAAATGCCTATGGCGATTTTTTAATCCCATTTTAACGTAATTTGGCCTATAAACCCATATTAGTATATATAATACACTCATTTACCAAATTAAAAGTAAAAAATCGCATATGAAGTTAAATAAGAAAAGAATTTTTTAATTAGGTTCTAAAGAAATGAATTAAAGAAGGAAAGAATTGCAAATTTTTAATGGATTAAAAATTTTAAAATCTTTACTTTTAAATTAATTTTTATTAATTTATTAAAAAATATAAAATTAATTTTAATATAATATTAATATAAAATATTTTACACTAATATATATATATATATATATATATATAAAATTTAATTTTGATATATATTCAGTATAAAAAAAGTTTACATAAATATCTAATCATGTATTTTGATATTAGTAAAAGTATTTGATTTAATCAATTATTATCTTAAAAATTTTATAAATAAAATATATAATTGAGTGACAATATAAATTTTTTTATATAAATAATATGTCAAAATTTACCATATATGTATATATGTATGATTTTTTAGTTATTTATTATAAGAATTAAATATTTTTAATAATATAACAAAATATGATTAAATATTTATGTAAAAAACTTTAAATCAAGTATATAAAAAATTATTTAAAAAAAAAGTAAAACTCATTGAAAATAAATGAAGTAAAGAATTTTCAACTGAATTATTAAGCGATATCACCATTTAACAACTCAATCCCCTTATTCAAGACAGCTACTACCTGCCGCCGAACTGACCCCACAACATTGAAAAGTCCACGCCCCATGTCAGTGCCACTTTTATGTGTCTCAATCAAGGTAGCCTTTAAAATGCTCACATAGTCGTGAAACATTGAATGTTCACCTCAAATCTTAACCATTGATTATTTGCAGAATCAAATCGGAGGTTAGAGATTACACAAAACTATTTATAGTACTCCACATTATGTTTGGAGTTGTTATACTCCTTCATATCAATCGGTTATTTGTTTAAAAATTCAAAAAAGTGAGGTAGATCAAATTACCACAATATCCACTCCTTCAACCTCGGTGCCCAAGCACCACCGCCATATTCCAACTAGCACCACCGCTGCTACTGCACCACAGCACCGTCATCATCACAATCCTCCTCTTCCTTTGCCTCCTTCAAGGACTGCTGCTGCATTATCTTCTTCTTCCTTTCCTGAACGACCCTGCAACCGCCATTACCAACTACTGAACCAGATCTGCACCGCATCCTCACGTCACCACCACCGCAAACGCTCCACTTGCAGATATGCGAGCCCTCGGTTTGTCATCAACGAAGAATCTATGCGTTAATCCGAGGGTGCTTGCAGTTGATGCCTGTTGTCGTTCTTCGAGCAATATGAGAGGGCGAGGTCTGCCGCCGGTGGTTTATTCATTGCAGTTTTTTTTTTGGAGATGAAAAGATTTGAGTTTTTTTTTTTCTTTTTTCTTCTTTTATATTTTGGATTGGATTCGCTTGTTTGTGGTGTTTTGTGATTTGAAGTTTGGATCGTTTTTGATCGATTATGTATGTTAAATGATTGTGAAATGGACGAGAAATTTGAAGTTTGGTTGAGTGAGATGTTTAATTTCGATCAGCTCTGTATGATTTTTCCTTGATTTTGAAATGATTGAAATTTTAATATCAAAGCATATGATAGACGGACAAAATTCAACTTCGATCAGTTTTGGATGTTCCTTGGATCTGAAATATTTTGATTTAGGTTTTAAGTTATTCAACTACTTGATTTCTGTTTCGACGAAGGAACATGGGAATGGCAACAACCTTTTTAAGGTGTGGTTTGAAGGGAAATTTTGATTTAAGATGAGGGGTAGAGTAGTCTTTTAATAATAATTATTAAAACAATAAAAAGAAGAAAACCTCTTATAACCAGGATTTTTGAGGGAATATTCAATGTTGACTTTTGCCAGCGGAGCATTTTAAATGCCACCCTCAATTAATCCGGAACGACCCACGTATTGAACATTAAACCCTTTCTCAATCAACCTGACATTTTAAATTGAAAACGTCCCTCTCACCCATAACTTCAGAAAACTCCAATTAACTATTTTTTTTCTCCTCTTTCTTTTGGCTTGGACTATACAATTTTTTATTTTAAAAATAATTATTTACACAAATTCAAGTGATATAATTATAAAATGAGTAAATTATCCTGACCTTTCCTGAGATTTAATATAATTATATCCGATATCCTTCTATTTAGTTATATTACATAGATTTTTCTTTTCTCTCGTGGAAGACCAAGTTCCTACTTTCGATTTACAAAATTATTAGCTAAAATTATCTTTTAAGTAGATAATTTACTTATGAGTTCCAAGTTTCAACATTATTTTTTAATAATTTACCTTTCTATAGGCGTTTTGATTTTGGGGCTCGGAACTCTGAAGCGAAATCTATTTAGAAGGCAATTTTAGCTTGGATGATTTCTTGATCGTGACTTGGAACTTGGTCTTCTGCGAGAAACAAGGAATGTCTGTGTGATATAGTTAAATAGAGGAGTACCAGATGTAATTATACTAAATTTCAGGGGAGGTCAATCTAATTCACCTTTATAAAATTTAAATTCTTAACATTAGAGACAAACATTTACCTAAAGTCGTAAACTACTTTTATTAGCAATAAAAAATGAATTTAATTGGTATACACTGACAGTGTAAAACTATTTTACACTGTCAACCAATAGAAATAGGGAAAAGTGAGAAATCATGGTGGGTCTTTCACTATAATGGGTAGTTATTTGTGTGAGTTGGCACTTTCTACTATTTCTATTGGCTGACAGTGTAAAACTGTTTTACACTGTCAATGTACTTAAATTAAATTCATAAAAAATAGAGATTATTATTATTATTATTATTATTATTATTATTTACAATAGCAGCAATTAGATTTGAATTATAACTTTATATAAATTATTCAAATATTCTATAATTAAACTAATCCTAATGATTTAATAGATATTAATTTTAATATTTTTTTATAGTAACATATAATCATATAGTATAAATATTTAATTTAATTATTTATAAAATATATTGTTAATATAAAAAATAGGTTTAATTGACATGCACTATCAACATAAAATTCTTTTACACTAATATCTAATTATATATTATCACATAAATAAAGATGGCTAACTCTTATATCTATTACTTTAAAAAAAATCACTTTTACCTATATGATAATATATATAATTAAATATCAGTATAAAAAAAATTTAGACTGATAATATATACCAGTTAGTCTCATAAAAAATTATATATTATTAGTTAAGATTTAATTGAGATGTACTAGTAGTATAAAATAATTTTATACTGTCAATCAATAAAAATACTAGAAAATGAAAAATCATTATAAATTTCTCATGATAATAAATAATTATTTGTATGAGTTGATACTTTTAATATTTTTATTAATTGACAGTATAAATTATCAGTGTATTTAAATTAAATTCTATTATTTAATTACATATTTTTATTTATAAAATTCCTAAAATAATAGATAGTTCACTTAAATATTTTTACAAAATACATAATTAAATAATTAAATATGTATGTAAAACTTGTTTAGATAAAAAAATGTTGTTCGCCTCCAATCTCACTCTTGATTCGATGATTTCCCATTCCCCAATTCGAACAGATTAAACTAAATCCATTCCTCACTTCACTTCAATATCCCCCCAGAAAAAAACAGTGTTCATCATCTCAAAAGATCCAATTTTTAGCTTCCAATTCACCGCTCTCGACAAAAAAGAATCTCGCAACCCCCCCCTTCTCTCTCTCTACCTCTTTCTACCTTACGAAACCAAAAAAATCCAAAAAAAACCCCCGAAAATTAAAAGAAACAAGAGAAGCCGATGCAAACTTCAAACCCTTCACCATCCTCTCCGGCCACCGTGGACACGGCGCCGTTCCTCCTCCGCAGCCGCCGCTTCCTCCGCCGCACGCCGCCACCTCTCCGTACGGCGGCGCGTCTCTTCCGTCAGGCCTCGGGGCGGCGCATGATGCTCCGGGAGCCGTCGGTGAGGGTCCGGGAGGCGGCGGCGGCGGAGCTGGAGGGCCGGCAGAGCGACTGGGCCTACTCCAAGCCCGTGGTGGCGGTTGACGTGCTGTGGAACCTGGCGGTTCTCCTCGTTGGGGTGGCGGTTCTGTGTCTCAGCACAAAAGAGGACCCTTGTGTTCCCTTGAGGGTGTGGATTGTAGGGTACTTGTTGCAAGGTGTGGTTCATTCTCTATGTGTGGTTGTGGAGTTCAGGAAGAGGAGGAGAATGAGGAGGGGTAGCCAAGAGGGTTCTTTTAATGGTAGGGAATGGAGTTTCAGTTCTGAGAGTGATGATGGGGATTATGATGTTGAGCACTTCCTGCAGGGTGAGGGTAACAGGTACTACATCTCTTACGATTTCAATTTCAATTTTTGTTTTTGTTTTTGTTTTTGTTTTTGTTTTTTTGGTTATTGAGTATTCTTGTTGCATTTAATTTTGATATACTAGTGTAAAAAAGTTTTATACATATATTCAATCATTTATTGGCACATCAAATGTTTGACTCAACCAGGCATAGCATCAAAATTAATCTCATTTTTATTTTTTGTGTATAATTTCAATCCTGTATAATTGTGTTTAGATTCTGCATATACTGTACTTTGTTGTGAATTTTTATGTAACCAGTCCTAAGCATGGACAAGTGAGGTTGTGTTAGGCAGTTAATAGGGCGGCCTAGTGCACAAGCTCCCATCTGATGGGGTCTGGAGAGAGCGGATGTATAGGATTGAACCCATGATTTTCAAGTTGCAAGACAGCAACCTTACTTATGTGTTAAGGCTCGCCTCGTGTCTTAGGCAGTCGATAGGTAACATAAGACTTTGTTGGATCTTCATGGCATGGGTAAACTATGTGATTGTGAATTGGGTTGAAATTGGTGGGAACTTGTTCTCTTGGGAGGTGAAATTGTGAAAGGACCATAGTAGATGTCATTGACATTTAGGGTCAATCACTATTTCCTGTTTGTGTGTGTAAACCCATATAAGGAACTGTTTGGTTTCATGAAAAAAAAAAAAATGAAGTTGGGCTTTGGGGTATGGAATGAGGAGGCTATACAATACATGCACTTAAATATACATTACCTTGCATCTATAGAGTTTCCACTGCTCTGATTGTCAAACCTTGTTTTAAGTTAGCCTACACTCTGATTCTGCCACCTATCCTATATGTGAGGAGATGTGTGCATTGGCTGTTCTGGGGGATGCTTGGCTAGAGTGACAATAGATGGAAGAAGTAGAGAGGGAAGGGATGAAAATTGACAATGCTTCAATCATTCCATGTATGCATTGCATCATGTCTTAGTACATTGTTCATTTTCACTCCTCATCACGCTCCCTTCCACTCCTTCTAATTTAATGACACCAAGTAATTCTGTTCGTAATTGAGAGTATCTTGTTGCGATTTTGGTTATTGTTTGATGTATTTGGCATTTGAGGTTGAGTATAGAACTCCTTGTTTCTGACCTTATACAAGTTTGTAATTTTATTGTTCATTGTTTTGTCAGCATCACCAAACACATTGAGTCAGCTAATACCATGCTTTCATTCATATGGTGGATTATTGGGTTCTACTGGGTAACTGCTGGTGGCCAGAGTTTGACGAGGGATTCACCTCAGCTTTACTGGTTAGTTGGAACTTCGAACATTATCTTTTGGTTAAATGGTGTTCTCTTTATGAATTCATACCATATTCTGCCTTGCATATTTTGTAATAATTGCGTATTTTGTATTTTGCAGGCTCTGCATTACATTTCTTGCTTTTGATGTTGTGATTGTGCTGATCTGTGTTGCTGTTGCTTGTCTGATTGGTATTGCCGTTTGTTGTTGTCTGCCATGCATACTTGCTATCTTGTATGTAGTGGCGGATCAGGTAACGAAGCTCTTGCCATATTTTATTGGTTTTTCTGGAGGTTTTTGTGAGATAATTAAGTAATTAATACTTCTACTCCTTCTGTGCCTGTTAATTTCCCACTGAGAATAATGAATTTTGCAAACTAGTAGCCAGTGGTCAATAATGCCTTTCTGTGTTGTTCTGTTGTGAAAAATAGAGCAGGCTTTTATTCTCTGGAAAGGAAGCAAAGCAAATTAATCCTGCACTCCTACTTCTATATATAGGCTTAAAATAGGTTTTTTATAATCCATAATATTGTTTCATGGCTTCTAACATATTTTTTAATGCTTTAAAATTGTAGTTAGTAATCACAGATTAGGACCTGTGAATAGCTAATCATATTCATTGCTTTTTCACGCTTGCTTAAGTAAGTTGGAAGCTGAAGAATCTATTTGTTGTACATTGGTTTCATGTCATTGATCTCTTGATGCTTTGTGATTTGGCTTTTGTGCATTACATGGCTTCAGTCTTGTTGTAGAGTAACATCTTTCCTATGCCATTAGAGGGGGTGAAACCATTTAAATGTTAGCAGGGATGTTTTGGATATCCTTCCACTAATTAGCAGCAGTATTGATTTCCAACTTTTTGGGACAATTCTGAGTGGATTCAATTGAATGAAAGTAATTTTGGTTTGGTTTACTGAAGTGGTTATAAAATTTTAAAATTCCGTTTTATTTGTAATAGCTTGCAATTATTTTGTTATAAAATGAGGTTATGTACCAAGTTGGAATTGCGGGTGATAACCACTGAAAGGTTCAACCCAAATGCTGCTAGTCTTTGCTGCATCAGGAAAAGTAAAAAGGTTAAAGATTTCAGTTGATGGTTGAGATTGATATGTCTTGTGTGTCTTTGAAATTGAGATATCTTAGCCAGTGTTGTTAAAAATCGGCCATGGCTGTGCCATCAGAATCCGCCATGGAAAGTTGTATAGTGTGGCGGTTCATGGTGGCCGCCATTGACCATGGTGCCATGGCGGCCATCGCGGGTCATGGCGGAAAAAGTGGTGTGACCCCCTTTTTTTTCAAACTTCTGAGGATATGGGAGGGCAAAACCAAGCTCCCAGCCCTATAGAGAGAGAGAGACACACACACACACACACACACACACAAATAGTGATGAACTGTGGCTAGAGGAGAGATCTCGAGGAGAGAGTGAAAACGCGAACGGTGGGCTGGTGGAGGAAGGAGGCACGACGGTGGGGGGATGGTGGAGAGAGAGAGAGAGAGAGGGCGAGATTGGGGGAGAGAACGAGAGAGATAAAATAGAAGGTGAGATAGGAAGAAGAAGGAGAAAGACGATATGGGTGAAGGGATGTGACCGTGAAAAGAAAGGGAAAGGGTTGAAAAAGAGTAAGGGTGGGGTCTAGGGTGCTCCGACTCCATGTAGGTGTTGAGTGGTCTAGCCTTTTTTTCCCCCCTTTTCTCTCAGCATGTTCTTTTTTCCTTTCCTTTTTCGGTTGTTTCAGCCCCCTTTTTTAATTCTTTTTCTATTTTGTTTTCTTTCAGCCTCGTTTTTTTTTTTTTTGCCCTGTTCTGTTTTAGCCCTTTTTCTTTCTTTTTTTTTTCTGTTCTGTTTCAATAATTTTCTGTGATGTGGCTGTTGAATTTAGTCTTAAATTTCATAGATTTAAGAAGTAGAGCTACAATGACAAGCAAATTTTAATAAAGCTCAAGGGATTATGAGTATTATGCCTTATGAGACATGAGATTATGCCTTTGAGGCACTTTGATTATGCTCTGTTTGCATTTGATTATGAGTAATTTATGTTTTTTTGCTTGATTTTGTGATGCATTTGCTGAATTTATTGCCATAGAGTATGTTTCTAATTTTAATGTTCTTGATATATGTTACTAGTTATTATTATTTATTATATTTAGCAGATTTTTGTGTATATTTTATATATATTTTCAGCCCGCCATGGCTTCCGCCATAGGCCGCCACGCCATCCGCCATATTTCTATGGCGGATTTTTGGCTCACCGCCATGAGCCGTCATCCGATATTGACAATTATGATCTTAGCTGTGCATAAATCCGGTTACTTTCACTTTTTTTTCTCCTTTTTTTTCTTTTTTCTTTTTTTAAGGGTTCTACAAAAAGTTGTGGGCAGTTATTCCAAATTTGACATTTGTATTTGGCAATGGGGGAAAACACAGTCAAATAGGAAAATGTCCTGTGCTGAGGATAGCATGCCAATTATAAGGAAGTTCGACACTTTCAGTGATATATTTAGGAAGATATTGATCCAGAATGAGGATCTTTCTTTATTGCATTATGTATATTGGTATCTGCTGCTTTTTATATGTAGTTGAACTCGGTGTGCATTGTGAAATTCATGGAAGTTTAACTTTGTATGCACTGTGATAGATTTCATGCCAAATATTATACTATATGTTATTTTAATCATGAACTAGCATATCCTTCTCCAAAGTTTAGTTTATAAGTTCTGTTACTAATTTTATTCATCAAGCATGATGTGTTTCATTATGATTTTTATCATTCCCTTTCTTGCGTTTATCAGATTCGTCTTTGTTTTCAACTTTAATCAGACTTAATTTGACCTTTAATGTGGGAACAGGAAGGGGCAACCAAGGAAGAGATTGACCACTTGCCAAAATATAAGTTCAGCATGATAAAGGAATCTAAGAAAGAAGGTGACATTCCAGAATCTTCCAGAGGAATAATGATTGAATGTGACAACGATGCAGCTGCTGAACATGTTATTGCCTTAGAAGATGCAGTGAGTTCCTAGTATATTGAATAAGAATTATCTAATCTTCTAGAAATGCCATGATTTGAAACTACATACTTGTATATTTATTTGCAATTGTCCACCTCTTGGTCCTAGATCTTAGTGGCTTATACATCTTGAGGTGTTTACACATTTGTTTATGCTGATCATAAAGCGGCTGCTTAAACAGTTATTTACATCCTGTTGATACCTACAATTGTAAGCTACTGTACCAACTTTTGCTCATTTCACACCTGCAAAATCATATCTATATAGCGACATGGTAAACTAGGTCTGTAAAATACAGTATCTTAGTTGTATTCTTCACCTTTGTTACTAAAGGCTGGTGTCATATTACTTGCTTTTATGCTTAGCACACGCTGCCATCAGATTCTGATGGATCATGGATGGTTTCACTTACCCAATTTTGCAACTGAAAAATTCACTTATGCTTAACAAATCCCACTTCTGACATGAATGTTTGTTGTAAATAACAGGAATGCTGTATCTGCCTTTCTGCCTATGATGATGGTGCTGAACTTAGGGAACTTCCATGCAAACACCATTTTCATTGCACATGCATTGACAAATGGCTGCTTCTAAATGCCACCTGTCCTCTCTGCAAGTTTAACATTTTGAGGACTAATAATCACCATCAAGAAGTTTGAACAAGTTCCTTATGGAATTCATTATTAGGAGAGCGAACCATTTTACACCAATCCCGCTCTTTGTTGCAAGTAGCACCAGATTGGCATATTTCGCCGTGTCTTCTGTGCTCAGTAATGTATTTTTCTCACCTAACCATATTAAGAGACAGTTTGTTTCCTTGAGTGTGTATAAAGAAGATGAATCATGAATCCTCGCATTTTAGCTCATAACATGATCGGATAGAATGATATATATGGTCATGGAGTTAGAATTAAAATATCCAAATCCGTGTATAAATGTTGGTCTTGTAACTTCACTTTTGAGAAATATACATGCCATATTCAAATAGATCCTCACATGATAGCGATTTGTTTTTTGGTTTTTTTTTTCTTTGAACAATTATTCACGCAATCTCAGAATTACAGGAGATAGGTAAAGTCTTCTCCAAATTGGCGACTCTAAAATTTAAACCTTTAACATTGCTGGTAAAGTTTATGCGAGGTTACATTTCACTTTTATAGTGAGGTTACATGTCACTCTTATAGTGTCAAACCATTTTTGGGGTATAAATAGTCCTGTTTGGGACACGGTAGATATTAGCATAACAATTAAGTTTTGTCCTGCTAGAAAACATGTGCATACTAAATGAGTGAAAATTGCATCTTGTCATAAGAAGTTGAAATTGTTTGGGTACACGATCGTCCCTTTTGAGACATGTGAGATGCTCAAAGAGTAAGAATGGTACATTGGAATATGAAATTGAAAATGTGATTCACTCACTTTATTTGTAGTTTAGATTATGTGTATAATTTAATAATTTAATTTTGATATATTATCAATTAAAAAGTTTTATATAGGCATTCAATTATGTATTGGTATGTCGGTAAAAATATTTGACTCTTATTTCCACTACTTTAAAAGTCTTATATATATATATATATATATATATATATATATATATATATATATATATATATATATATAATTGAATGTTTGTGTAAAAATATTTTATATTGATCGTGTATCAAAATTAAACTCATACGTTAAATTCATAAATTATTCAAATGTGATTCATGTTAATTCTTACAAAAAAAAAAAATGTTGACTAAAGAACTAATGTGAAACGAATTTAAAATTCCTACAAAAAAATCAATAGTTCAAAGGCTATGATTTTATTTAAATATTTAATGGTGAGTGAATTGATGGTGAGTTAGCATTTCAAAATGCATGCTAAATTAAATAGGTTGAGTGTTGCATTGAGTGATTGTCTTCCTTTTTTTCTTTTTTATTTTTCTTTTTTTTCCCCTGTGTCATGATTGTCTTCTACTTTAGTTTATTACATTTGTCTAATTGTCCTTGTCAGCTGGTTTGTATCTCTAGCCTTCTCTTATTAAGAAGAAATATCGGTCAAAGTAAATAGGTGGTTTGGATGGGTTCAGTTAAAAGCCTAACTGATTTAATAGTATAATACTTGGTTTAGATTAGATTGATTTAATTTAAATTTTAAATTCCAATTGAGAGAGGTGTTTACATTTAATATCTAATCATGTCTTGAATAAAATTGGTTGTGCAGTTTGTGAAATATTTGAACATTATCAAGAATTTGAGCTTGGGAATATAATATTCCTATGGTTGGTTCACAATTTAAAAAAAAAAAAATTCAAGTAAGTTATAGAGAATGAAAAATATTCAAATTTTATTCACACTTCTCTTATGAGAATATTGAATTTTCATAGAAAGAGAATACTTATAAAATCAAAAGACTAAATTATCCCTAGACCTTAAATCTTGAACAATCATCACAATCGTCAGCCCATCGCATGCTGCCGCTAAACGACCATTGGATAGCCACTGATCAACATCGACACCATTAGACCGCCACTAGACCACTACTTAACTATTGACAATTGCCGTCAACCACCACTAGTGGTCGACCCATGATCGACCACTACTTGATTGGCATTGGACCATTGCCAAACTGCACATGCCACTGTTGAGCCACCAGTGGATTGACACCAACGATCGCCAATTGCTGGACCACCACTGGATTGCCACCAACTATTGTTGTTAATGTCATTTTGTCATGGATATTTTTACAAAAATATATCGTATTCTTGAAAATATAGACAGGAGTTTAATTTAAATACTAAATGCCCTTGAAATGCACTTACAAGAATGAAAGATCATTCTAGGAACCACATGTTGTGGGAAAGCGAAAAAAAAAAAATTGAATTTAGATAAGTTCAAACTTATTTTTATTATTTTAAATTTAACCGGTTTAATTAGTTTTCGACAAAAAATTTTAACTTAGAATATTATAAATAAAAAATTCTTTAAGTTATTAAAAATTAAAAATACAAACTTGTTATATATATATTGACAATAATACATAATCAAAATTTTTTTGGTAAATTAAAGTGTTTTTTGATTGATTATTCAGTAAATTGAAGTTGTTATAAATAAAAGTATAAATCAAAATTTGGTTCAATTCAAAAAATTTTATTTTTTTATAATTTGATTGGTTTTTTATTTTTTTAATCGATTAATTTGAACACCTAAAGGAAGATAATATCAATTAACATTAATTCTAAAAAGTATTCTCATTCAAAATCACTTTAGTTTAATAGTAAATCATCAATGATATCGAATTTTACTTAAAACGAAGATTGAACGCAGATTTTTACTTGTTCTACTAAAAAATTGTTTATGGGAGCAGTTTATCGAGAAGGACTACTAGGTGGAAGCATATAAATATGAAATAAGAAAAGAAATTTTTGAATAAACCCCTAAAATAATTCCTATTTATTTTTATATCTGATAAATTAGACCTTAATAAAAAATAAATTAATAAATTAGTCCTTAATCTTTTAAAATATCAAATAAATTAGTTTTAAATAAAAATAAATTAATGAATTGGTCCTTAACCTTTTAAAATGTCAAATAATTTAGTCTCTCCATTAAATACTATGATGTGAACTGTCACGTAGTTAACGTGATATCATTATCTCTCACCCTATTACTGTAGCCACTCTTATTTATTAAAATAATATTACTTTAACAAAGCTTCTCTTATTCTCAAGTTAATATGCTAAATTTTATATTTTGATATGATATGCAAATAGGAGAAATCTTGCCAAAATGGCATCGTCTTGATAAAAGGGAGTAATTAGTATGACAGAGTGGGAGATAACAATGACATGTCAACTATTTAATGAGTCATATTATAGCTTTTAATGAAGAAACTTGATCGAGGGATTAAATTATCTGATGCAATAAAATGTTAATGACTAATTTATTAATTTATTTTGGTTAGAACATAATTTGCCAGACCTTTCAAAAGGTTAAAAAATTAATTTATTAATTTATTTTTATTAGAGATTAATTTATTTAATATAAAAATTGATAGGAACCTCTTTACAAGTTTACTTAAATTTTTTTAACCACTATCTAAAAAAATTAAAGAATTGAAAAAATTGGAAATTTTAAAGTATTAAAAATTTTACAAACTTTACTTTTAGAATTTAATTTAAATGTACTATCAGTATAAAATAATTTTATACTATTAGCCAATAAAAATAATAAAAAATACCAACTTATATAAATAACTACTTATTATAATGAGGGACTCACCCTAATTTCTCACTTTCCATTATTTTTGTTGGTTGACAGTATAAAATTCTTTTATACAGTAAGCGTATACTAATTAACTCTTACTTTTAAATCATTTTTTTTTTAAAAATAATATTACGCGAGAGATGTGAGCATGTTGATGTACTACGCAGAAAAGGTGCAACAAGTGTGAAGCTTGTCCCACGGTCTCTGCTTCTATTGCGGACTAATCAATACCCTGATAAAACAGGGGTGCGAGAGCAGCAAGTGGTTATGCACAAGTTCAACTCCAAAGTTCTGCAATTTTCTTACAACCCATGTCACCCGTTCAAGCTTATACCATTTATTGATTGTATTCACACCGGTATTGAGTGTTCTCATCAATCTATTTACCATTCCAATCAGCTCCTTAATGGGTTGTCAAAATCTGGTCGAATTGATGATGCCCGGAAATTGTTTGACAAAATGCCCCAAAGGGATGAGTATACTTGGAACACCATGATATCTTGTTATGCTGATGTGGGACGATTGGTTGAAGCAAGAGAGCTTTTTGATGGGTTTTCAGGAAGAAGTACCATCACATGGTCCTCCCTCATATCCGGGTATTGTAGATTTGGGTGTGAAAGTGAAGCTTTTGATTTGTTTAGGTGGATGAGGTTGGAGGGTCAGAATCCCAGCCAGTATACCTTGGGAAGTGTTCTGAGGGTGTGTTCAGCATTGGGTTGGATCCAAAACGGGGAATTGATTCATGCATATGTGGTAAAGAATGGATTTGAGTCTAATGTGTATGTTGTCACTGGCCTTGTTGACATGTATGCCAAGTGCAAGCATATTTCAGAAGCTGAGTTTCTCTTCAAGTGGTTGTCCTTTGATAAGGGAAATCATGTGCTGTGGACTACCATGGTTACTGGTTATGCTCAAAATGGCGATGGTTGTAAGGCGATCGAGTTTTTTCGGTACATGCGTGCAGAAGGGGTTGAGTCCAATCAGTTCACTTTTCCTAGCATATTGACAGCATGTTCTGCAGTTTCAGCTCAGTGTTTTGGGGAACAGGTGCATGGTTGCATTGTACGGAGTGGTTTTGGATGCAATGTATATGTTCAAAGTGCATTGGTTGATATGTATGCAAAATGTGGAGATTTCAGTAGTGCAAAAAGGGTGTTGGAAACTATGGAGGATGATGATGTTGTTTCGTGGAACTCCATGATAGTTGGGTGTGTAAGACATGGGTTTGAAGAGGAAGCTCTAATCTTGTTTCAAAAAATGCATGCAAGGAACATGAAGATTGATGATTATACATTCCCATCTGTCCTGAACTGTTGCATAGTAGGTAGTACAGATGCGAAATCTGTTCACTGTTTAATAATCAAGACAGGATTTGAGAATTATAAGCTTGTTAGCAATGCTCTTGTTGACATGTATGCCAAAACTGGGGACTTAAATTGTGCATATGCAGTGTTTGAAAGGATGCTTGAGAAGGATGTTATCTCATGGACCTCCCTTGTCACAGGCTATGCACAAAATGGCTCCCATGAAGAATCCCTTAAAATTTTTTGTGACATGAGAATTGCAGGGGTTATTCCAGACCAATTTATTTTTGCAAGTATTTTGAGTTCCTGTGCAGAACTGACTGTTCTAGAATTTGGTAAACAAGTACATTCAGACTTTATTAAATCAGGCCTTAAGTCATCACTATCAGTAGATAACTCTCTTGTAACCATGTATGCAAAATGTGGATGCCTGGATGATGCTGATATCATTTTTGTTTCAATGCAAGTTCGGGATGTAATTACTTGGACAGCTCTTATTGTTGGTTATGCAAAGAATGGTAAGGGAAGAGACTCCCTAAGATTTTATGATGCTATGGTTTCAAGTGGTACAAAACCAGACTTTATCACATTTATAGGATTATTATTTGCTTGCAGCCATGCTGGTCTTCTGGATGATGGTCATAAATATTTTCAGCAAATGAGTAAGGTTTATGGTATAAAACCTGGCCCTGAACACTATGCCTGCATAATTGATCTTTTTGGACGCTCAGGAAAGCTCGATGAGGCAAAAGAATTACTAAATCAAATGGATGTGAAACCAGATGCAACTGTATGGAAGGCACTCCTTGCTGCATGTAGAGTGCATGGAAACTTGGAATTGGGTGAGAGTGCAGCAACAAATCTTTTTCAGCTGGAACCCAAGAATGCTATGCCTTATGTTATGTTGTCTAACATGTATTCAGCAGCTCATAAATGGGATGATGCTGCAAAAATTCGAAAGTTGATGAAATCAAAAGGAATAATTAAGGAGCCTGGATGCAGTTGGATTGAGATCAACAGCAGAGTGCATACCTTCATTTCTGAAGATAGAGGACATCCAAGGGCGGCTGAGATTTATTCCAAGGTTGATGAAATTATAACAAGAATTAAGGAGGCTGGTTATGTTCCTGATATGACTTTCACTTTGCATGACATGGATAGAGAGGGAAAGGAGGCTAGTCTTGCTTACCACAGCGAGAAGTTGGCTGTTGCTTTCGGATTGCTTGCTTCTCCACCAGGCGCACCGATTCGGATTTTTAAGAATCTCCGAGTTTGTGGAGACTGTCATTCTGCTATGAAATATATATCAAGAGTTTTGAATCGTCATATCATATTGAGGGATTCAAATTGTTTTCATCATTTTAAAGAAGGAGAATGTTCTTGTGCGGATTATTGGTAGGAGCAGGACATTTTTTAGTGTCATAGTAGTTCCTGATGTAGTTTCAAGGGGAACTGATACATGTGACAACTTCAAGCTTCTAGAGCTTTGTTACACAAAAATGGCTCAGGTTCTGTTGTACTATCAAGGTCAAATACAATTTCTTTTGGTGCCTGAACCAGTAAATCCAAAATGTGCCTCCCTCAGTTTCACGGTTGAGAATATATGTACACTTTGATAGTTTTGACATGAGTTCTTGTTTATATTGTGCAATTGTGATTATTATTTTTAAATAATTTGGCCCACAACCACCCCACTTGTACTCGTTATTGTTGCTTCATGGACAATTTGAATCACTTTGGGTGTCTCATATATCATAAAAACAGGAGCACACTCCAATACACTATATTGTCATGTAACCTGGTGGTGGCAGTGGACATGCTGTGGACCTGGGCAATTCTCCTTCTTGAGGTGGCGGTTTTGTGCCTCAGCACAAAGCAGGAGCCTTGTGTTCCCCTCAAGGGTGTGGATTGTGGGGTATTTGTTTCGGGGTGTACTTTGTTCTCTGTGTATGGTTGTGGAGTTCAGGAGGAGGAGTATGAGCAGGAGGGGGAGTCAAGAGGGTTCTTTTAATGGTAGGGAGTGGAGTTTCAGTTCTGAGAGTGATGATGGGATTATGATGATCTAGAGAAGTTCCTGAAGTGTGAGGATAACAGGTACTGCATCCCTTTCAGTTTCAATTTTTGTTTTTGTATTTTGTTAGGTATTTTTCTGTATATAATCTCAATCTTGTATATTCCTTTTTAAATTCTGAATATACTGTATTTTGCTGCAAATTTTTCCATAACCAGTCCTAAGTCTGGATAAAACAGGTTGTGTTTATGTGTTGGACAGTCGATAGCTATCGTAAAACTTTGTCGTGTCTTCATGACATGGATAAACTATATGATTGTGAATTAGTTCACATGTTCCTCCCCTTGTGTTCATTGAGAGGTGAAATTGTGAAAAGACAATAGTAGATGTCACTGACATTGAGGGTCAGTGACATCTACTATTGTCAAGTATTGATGTGTTTCATTATGAGTTTTATCATTCCCTTTCTTGCATTTATCAGATTCTTTGTTGTTTTCAACTTTATCAGATTTATTTTGGCCTTTAATGTGGGAATAGGAAGGGGCAATCAAGGAAGAGATTAGCCGGCTGCCAAAATATAAGTTCAGAATGGTAAAGGAATCTAGCAAAGAAGGTGACATTGCAGAATCATCTATAGGAATAATGATGGAATGTGGCAGTGATGCAGCTGCCGAACATGTAATTGCTTTAGAAGTTGCAATAAATTCCTAGCGTATAAATATGGATTAACTAATCCTCTAAAATTGTCATGCATTAAAACAGCATATCCTTTTATATTTATTTGCAATTATCTATCTCTTGGTCCTAAAGCTTTGTGGCTTGTGCATCTAGATGTGTTTTCACATTTAGTTGCATGTTTATGAGAATCATAAAACGGCTGCTTAAACAGTTATTTACATCCTGTTGCTACCTATAACCGTAAACTCCTGTGCAAACCTTTCCTCATTTCACACCTGCAAAATCATATCTTAATTGTGATATGGTAGACTATGTCTGTGAAATGTAGTATTGAAGTTGTATTCTTCGCCTTTGTTCTAAAGACTGGGGTCATATGACTTGTTTATATGCTTAGAATGCTGCCATCCCTCTACCCTTTTACATATTCTGATGGATGGTTTCACCTACCCAATTTTGCAACTGAAAAATTCACTTATGCTTAACAAATCCCACTTCTGACATGAATGTTTGTTGTAAATAACAGGAATGCTGTGTCTGCATTTCTGCCTATGACGATGGTGCTGAACTTAGAGAATATCCTTTTAACCACCATTTTCATTGCACATGCATTGACAAATGGTTGTTTCTAAATGCTACCTGCCCTCTCAGCAAGTTTAACATTTTGAGGACTGGTAACCACCATCTAGAATTTTGAACAAGTTCCTTGTTGCATTCAGACCTTTTTACACCAATCCTGCACTTTGTTGCAAGTAGCACGAGATTGGCACATTTTGTTGTCTTCTGTGCTCAGTAATGTATATTTCTCACAGCAGTTTGTTTCCTGGAGTGTGTATAGAGAAGTTGAACCCTCTCATTTTAGCTCATGACATGATCAAATAGAATGATATGATCATGGAGCTAGAATTAAAATATCCACATCCGTGTATAATTGTTGTTGGTCTTGTAATTTCACTTTTGAGAATTATACATTCCATATTCAGTTTGATCATCACATAATAGCTCCCCCCCCCCCCCCAAAAAAAAAAAACACAAAAACACCAGCAAAAAAGAAAAAAAATTGCCCAATCTTGAGCCATGAGTGATGATCAGGTAAAGTCTTCTCTAGAGTGATGACTCAAAGATTCAAACTCTTAACATTGTAGATAACGTTCTTGTGGGGATCCATTTTGTTTTTACCATGACAAACCACGTTTGTGTATATGAAATTCCCTTTTGAGACGTGTTAGATGCTACATGAGTAAAAATGGCATATGAAATTGAAAATGTTCTTCACTCAATTTTGTTCGTCGTTTGAATTATGTGTATAATTCAATTTATAAATTATTCAAATGTGATTCATATTAATTTCTACCAAAAGAATAATTTGTAGACCAAAGAATCAGGGTGAAACATATCTATAATTGTTGCCAAAAAATTAGTAGTTTAAGGTCTAAGACTTCGGATGAATCTATAATTCTTACCAAAAAATTAATTAAAGTTTTGAAAATTGGATTAGACATCAAATTGGACAAGGCATTGGTTTAGAGATATATTGATTCAATCGATTCAATTAAGATTCAACCAGAATATAATAAAATATACAAATAAATATTTGTTATTTCTTTAAAAAAATATAAAATACAAATATAAATCGATTGGATTCAAATCGATTTATATAGTGTGTATAAATTTGATTTATTTATAATAAAATTAACTTTATATGCTTTGTTTATAATAAAATTTATACACTGTTTATATACTTTGTTTTCGTCATTCTTTTATACTTTCCTCCAAGTTCAAGGATAAAAATAAGGTTGCATATTTCTAAGATCATGTATATATTTTTGAGAAGGGATAACACCTGATAAAGCGGAAAATACCTTCTTACTCTTTCTTTTCACCATCTCATTTACTTTTGTCCTTGTTATTCTATCTCTATTTTTTTTTCTTTTTTATTATTGTTCTTTGATTTTTTTGTAAGTCCTTACAGAAATTGTTGAGCAAGTGAACAAAATTAGAAAAATGTAAAATAAAATTTTGTAAAGTAAAAATAAATTATACAATAATTAGTATGAACATAGCATTAATAAAAAAATTAACTAATTTTTAGTTTTTATGCAAAAATTATAATAATATTGCATAATATTAATTAAAAAGAATACTATATATATATTTTATCATTTTTATAAATTATATATTTTTAAATCATATCATATCAAGTAAGTCATTGATGATTTCTTTTTCTAAAATAGTATACAGTTCTGTGATGAATGCCAAAAGTTTATATCACGTAAATATATCATCAGCTAACTAAATGGTAACTAAATATCTAAGTTTTTTTACTAAAAAATTATATTGAGACTAAAATATTAAAATTAATAACAATTGAATTTTAAAAAATTATTTACAACTTTTTAATTAATTATCATTATAAAAAATTTATTAACTTAAATTATTAATTATTTTATTCTAAATCTAAATTAATAAAGTAAATAATTTATAAATTTTATTTTATTATAAATAAATTAAATTTATACACTGTTCATATGAACAATGAATAAATCGATTTAACTCAAATTGATTTATACACTGCTCATTCAAACAGTGTATAAATCGATTCAGCTTAAATCGATTTTTTTATATCGGTATCCGTTGATAAATCGATTGATGTAACCTAAATCGATTTATCTACAATCTAGAAAAAGAGGATATTTTTGAAAATAATGTTGAAACGGTGTATATACGTAAATAATATTTTTTTTTTATTTTAAAAGAGTAAAAAGCCGTGTGATTGGAATAGAATGTAATAGAATAATATAAAATGAGAAGAAATAGAATTGAATATTTGAAAATATAATAGAAAAGTATGGTAAAAAATTTAAGTTAATTTGTAATATCTTATTTTTCATTCCGTCCAAATTATAAGAGAAGAAAAATAAACGTATTGAATGAAATATGATTTCGTTATATTCTATTTAATATATTCAAATAATGAAATCTAACATTATTCAATTTTATTTTAGGGTAAATTACATTGACCTCTCCTAAAGTTTGGTGAAATTTATCATGACTCCCTTGATTTATAAAAATATATATTGATCTTCTTTAAATTTTAGATAATATTATATTTGATATCCTTATATTTTATAAAATATAACACTAAATACCTCTGTAAATATAACATTGACCTCTCATAGCACTGACATGTTAGATGCTGAATGAATAAAAATGGTATATGAAATTGAAAATGTTCTTCACTCAATTTTGTTCGTAGTTTGAATTATTTGTATAATTCAATTCATAAATTATTCAAATGTGATTCATATTAATTTCTACCAAAAGGATAATTTGTAGACCAAAGAATCAGGGTGAAACGAATCTATAATTCTTACCAAAAAATTAATAGTTTAAAGTCTAACACTTCGTTTGAATATTTGATGGCAGTTGAGTTGGAATGGAATGCAATAAAATAATATAAAATGGAAAGAAATAGAATTGAATATTTGAAAATATAATAGAAAATTATAAAATGGTAAAAATTTAAGTTATTTTTTAATATTTTATCTTATTTTTCATTTTGTCCAAATTAGAAGAGAAGAAAAATAAAGGTATTGAATGAAATATGATTCCATTATATTCCATTTAATGTATTTAAATAATGAAATCCAACATTATTTAATTTTATTTTAGAGTAAATTACACTGACATTTTCTGAGATTTAATGAAATTTCTTGTGACCACTCTCCATTTACAAAAATATATATTAACCTATACTGAGTTTTAGGTAATATTACACTTAATATTTTAATATTTTATAAAATATGATATTAAATACTCCTATAAGTTCAGGCTATGCTTTTGAATAGGTTAGATGCAAGCCAAGGGGTTGCATGCAGGTCTGGCCTGTCCTAAAACTTATTTACAAAATTTGTAATTTAAAATATATTAATATTTAATTAATTTATGTAGTTTGATATTTATTTTTTTTAAATAAAATCACAGATTTAAATTTTATGGGTGAAAAAATTTAATATTAGAAAAGCTTTATCTTTACCGTATATTGACATAGTTTGAACTATATTAATTTGAGTCCAATAGATTTTTTAGAATATTGATGGTCCGAAAAAAAGCTAGGGGAGCAATCTGATCTGACCAAATGTAATCGAACGATGACTAAGTGTATTGATACTTCTAAATAATTGCACCTATTGATTTTTATTATATATGATTTGAATGGTTTACATCCAATTAAAAATGAGTTTATCTATAATAAAGAGAGATGTATTTTTTTTATTGGATATATTGCCCTACGTGTCGGCCAACGATAAAATATCTTATTTAGTGGTATTCTTTATGAACAGTCTTTTTATTTACAGTAACTTCCAATTGAAGTTATCGAGTATCAGCTCATCTTGTCGGTTTTTTCTTACGTATTGATATAACTTAAGGTTGGATTCATTTTTCTATGAATGAGTTATATGCTAATATCTTTATAAGCGTTAATTGAACTCCAAAGTATACCTTACCCCCGATATGGGAAAGCGTAACATTTAATTGAAAGATCAGAAACTAAGAACAAGAATGGAACTTAAAAATTGAAATCGAGAGTTAACCCAAAAAGAGAAAAGGAAGCTTGCGTGCACCACGGGCAGGAAGTATTGCAATATGAGTCAGTCAAGTCAACCAAACTCTGTACTTTTGAAGGAAGCTGCAGGCATAAAGAAAAATGAAAGTATGGCTAACGTGTTAGAAAATTTCGCTGACGAGTCTCTGAGTTACATAAAAGAGACCGATAGTATGTGAACGAGAGAATAATGAGTGCTGATGCATATCGCTTACAGAGCCACTACCTAGAAATTTATTGGTTGAACAACTATGTGACAATTCAGTTACAAGACCAGAGAAAAATTTAATTTGTATAGACTCAGTCCACCCAAGTAAAATTATTTAAAAAAATAATAATAAACCTTTGATCCTTCAAGTTTTGCTCAAGGTAACAAAGTTTATGTTATGGTGCCGTGTCGTTTTAGTTTTTGTCGTGTTGGGAGGGGTCGATAATTACCGGACAATTTATAATGTTATGAATTATTAATTAAACAGTTGTTGGGTATAGTCGTTAATTACGATTGACGTTATAGCATTGTAGAAGAAGAATTTCTCTAAGTCAATCGCTGTAATAAATTATTCTGCCCCAGAATAAGGGCATCCATGCAGCTAGCCAGATTCCATCGAATCGAAGTCGTTCGGCGATCATGGAATTGTATACACTTGCCCCTTGACAGTTATATTTATTTGAAACTCCTTATGCCTTTTGAACTGATGATTTTACTTGAAACTTCATCACAACGTTTATCTCAAGCTGATGCATATACTTTGGGTTGTTGGTGCTTGTACTTTCCAAAACTTTAAAGCAGTCTGCTTTATTTCGTTAACATTTAGTTGCAATGCTTAATAACTTGCTATAAAATATATTTTTTTTATCAATCTAACCATTAAATTGTAATTACTTACTATGAATATTATTTGTGTTAAATTTTATAAAAATTGAATATCAATAATAATGTAATCAAATAATTATTATTCATATATCAAAAAAAGGTAAAAATATATTAAAAAAATAACTCTTATTCTTATATATGTATATTACATTAATTTTAATGTATATAAAAAATATATCAAATATTTTAGATTAATATAAAATTTTATAGAAATAATCTATAAGCTGCGAACTTTTAATCAAATAGTAGGTTTTGTAAAAAATTGTGCCAGTTGAAAGTTATTCAATAGCCTAAAAGTTACACCATAATAATTTGACCAATTATGTGTTATCTTTTAAACACAAAAATATGCATAAATTACCAATAAGATGTAATCCGAATAAAAGGGATTCGGGTTTCTTAATTAAGCATTTGGTTGTGGAGTTGATCTATAAATTCATGTTTATAGAAAGAAAATGGTTGAAAAAGATCTCCGCTTAAGCGCCTAACTACAGTCCACGAGATAAGTTTCTACTTGACAAATGTGGGGATATTATGAGAAACTAAAAATATGCATAAATTGACGCATGCATGTATAAACATACATCCTTACATAATTTGCAGAATCCACATGCTTTTTAATTATTTGTGATATCTTTCGCTTTGCTCTCTCTCCCTTAAAGTAAATACAAAAATACTGCCTCTATTTCAGTTATCAAACTTTTTATATTTTAAGATTTTATAATATCTGTTAATTTAAAATATTAAGAGTTTAATTGGTATGTACTGATAGTGTAAAATAGTTTTATATTATCAACTAATAGAAATAGGGGAAAGTGAAAAATTATGGTGAGTTCCTTATTATAATGGGTAATTATTTATATTAGTTGGCATTTTTTACTATTTCTATTGGCTGATAGTATAAAATTATTTTATTCTATTAGTACATTTAAATTAAATTCAAATGTTAATATATTATCAAATAATATCTTAATTTAATTATGATTATTAAATGATTACATGAAATCTTAATAAAGAGAGTACTGTAGTATTAATTGTATTAGTGAAAGTATTTTTTTTTATATAAGGTAATTTCATTCACTAAATTTATTTTGCACCCTTACCAACGTCATTTATTATTTTTCTTATTTTGTGTGTCAACCTTAATTTTTTTTCTAGACCGTAAATCCTAAATCTAAATAAGAAAGAAAATAAAAGAAAAGAAAGAAAAAAGCTGTGATTTTATGAAGGTTTTATATTTAATTGTGAACGTATTATATATCCTTTATCTATCATTACGCTTTTACAGTTTATTGATACGATATATTGTAATATATACGTTGACTATTAAAAATCTTCTAAAATTTACCCCACTTGTCATTATTTTACTCTTTCGTGGTTTAAATGGTTGTTTCAAAATTCATAATTAAATTTTCAAGGATTTTGACATATATTAGATAAAATTTATATTATTGTACTATAAAAATAGCAAGACGATGTGAACTGAAAAAAAGGGAAGTTCTAAGCAATTCCCATGGAAATTGTATTATTTAGTGTTGAATATCTTAATTTTATAAGTCATCACAGTCCTCTATTTTAATTATATTTGTGAAAATGTTGAATATTACCAGCTTAAAAAAATAAAATATTGAATATCAAATAATATAAACCAATAAATTTTTTACTTGAAAAATATTTTAAAATTTTGAAATATCAACTAATAACGAATCGAAATTCATATTTCACAAAGGCAAAAAATTTCAAATTTCACATGTAAGCCAGCGTCTTCATTTATCCAAACACAATAAATGTCCCTGCACTGTCCTCTAGAAAGAACTTGTGAAATGGAATAATCAAGCTCGCCACACATATACATGCATCAAAGAATGTTACATTGTTTTCGGATATCAGGTGATGGCATCCTAAGTTTCTCCGTCAACGGGGCCCCTCTCAAATGAGTTTACTTGTCTAAAATGCCAGAATGTATTTACTTACTTTAGATCAGATACATTTTTCACTGAATGAAGACTCTATAGACTTATCATCTCGATTTATAATATTCGTAATAGATGTAATTTCTTATGTTAAATAAGGCTATAAAAAAGTTCAAGAAAATAAAATTATACTTTAATTTGTCATTAATTATAATGTTTAACTTAATAATAAGTATTTTATACCACATTTATCATAATTTTCTTAAAATTTTGGCTCTGGGATAGGCATTTACCATTCGACTCACTTGGAACCCCAAGAAGTTCCAAGGACAGCTCCAATGCAGGTTCCCCTGGGAACACAAAGGGTTGGAGCCTGCATAATTCAGTAATTAAGAAAATATTCAAATAAACATGATTTTAGTAACTTCCAACATTCTTCAAGAAAAGTTACATCATTCACATAAGAAAGAAAAGAAAAGAAAAGTTAATCATTTTACTTTCGAATTAGACTACGGGTGTTTATGATTAGTTACTTGGGTTGCCATTTCATTTCCTTTGGATCAACAAGTTATGAGTATTATAACTTTAATTATTATCATTTTATATTAATATCTGAAGCAACAATCATGTGCAAATGGTACAAACTCATTCAAGACCGTCTACGTGTGTGAACACCCTTACCCATTGAACCAATAGATCATAGTTGATTACTGTATATAATTAATCTTAACAACGAAAAATTCTTGTATGGGTATAAATATAGCTTAGATACACTCATATGTATAGGTTTCATTTCATATAAGTATATTTATCACACACTTGTATTTAAACAAGAAAAATTACTTAAGTACATGTCATAACAACACCATATGGCATCTATGTATTGTTTGTTCCCCGCAACAACCTTTTGTTTGCAAACTCAAAATCAACAAACATTAAAAAGCAAAAACAAAGAAAAACTAAAAACTCCATCTCCATTTCAAAATAATAAATCATAGTGACTAATTATCATAGTAGATAATTACTTATCACAATTTATCATTTTTCTCATATTCTATTAATTTATAGTGTAATATTTTACGCTCTCAATACGTGCAAATTAAATAAAAGCAAACACAAACTTAAATATTGCTAGGGTAACTCCACCAAACAGGAATGCCAACAACAACTCCATTTGAATTCGTCTCATCCACCTGAAATCCCATAATCTTTCCCTCAAATCCACCGCAACTCACCGGCATTCCCTTCACCGGCACCATTTTCGCTTCACACGAAGGATCCCCCTCCATCAACTTCGTCTTCACCGAGAAATGAATAACACCGTTTCGCCGGCCATCCCAATCCCTCAACCTATAACTCAACATTTGCACGGAGCTTTCAGAAACCTTCCCTCCAAGAAAGTCAGCAATTGCTATTCTTGCCACTCCAATGTTTCTAACCGCACCCCTTGAGGTCTTGCAATGCACCTCGAAGGTCACGGACCTTGCATGCAAGGGTATGTCTAGCAAGAGCTTCTCGTTCCATGAGAGCAAACTCGAAGAGCTCTCGCCTAATTGTTTCGCCATCTTCGTGGTGCAACATTTGAGGGACTCAGCTCGAACCACAACGTACGCGTTCTCTTTCACTGGATTCCGATCTACGCATAGATTCTCGCCAGATATAACCATGATCTCTAGTGTGCGTGGCCTAGCCTCCATGATTGTAAGCGTGCGATTGAATCAGCTTATTTTGAATTCAAAACCACTTATGAAAAGGCCTATGAGTGAACTTTCGATAAAAAAAGAGATGATTATTTTTCTGAAAGAATAATCAAATTCAAACACACTCTAGGACTTTGCTATACGTGAATGTATATGCAAAACTATGTGATGTGTAAATATGAAAATCTAAGCGAATATGGAAGTGTGATTTTGTGGTTGGGAGGGAAAGATAGTTTGAGATGAAAGGGTAGGGGGAGAGGGGTGGGGTTTAAATAATAAGGGTTGGGAACTTCGGACTAAAGGAGAAGAAAACGTGAGGGAAGGGGTGAAGAAGGAGGACATAGAAAACGCTGTTTGATTTCGCGTAGAGTTGATACCCCCATACGGTGTTTGTGTTTAGACCCATAATGTTTTATTATTAATTTCTGAAAGACTACACAAAGTGTCACAAGTAGGTTGAGAGTGATTTTGTTGGGGAATGATGTGGAAATTTCATGGAAAATCAAAATTTCTTGGGCGCGTTCTTAAGTGAATTTCCTGAAGAGTGGTTGGTGATATCTACGAAGTTGGACTGTTTCAATGGAAACGGAGGGGAGGGAATACCGTTATTTAGTGTTGTGTGTATTGGATGCGTGTGAGAAAGGAAACGAATTACCGCTTTCCCAACAAAGACCGGCAGCCAAATTCAGACAGTAAATTTGGTTTTTCCTTTTGTTGACGAGTTTTGCTAACTCTGTTGACTGCTTTGCTTCTAGTTTACTCTACTTTCAAACTAAGTTTTCTTAAATTTAGAATCGTAACAGAAAGCGTTAAAAGCAATTGAGAAATGATAGGAGACTCATTTTTTGTGGAATATCGTGCTGATTTATCGCTCATCCATTATTAGATGGGGTGTGAACATAATCTAAGTGAAGTCCACATCCCATGCAACGGTGGATAAATGGTAAGCCGATACGGTGTCCCACAAAAAGTGAGTCATCTCAATATTTCTCAAAGCAATTACTATTTAACACTGTTCAATAATATATATATTGAAGAGAAAATCTAGAAAGATTTTTATTTTAATATTTTTATCTTTAAAAAATTAAATACATATATTTTAATCCTTTAAATATTTCACATTAAATATATTAATCCATTAACAAGAAATTATATACATATTAGTCTCTAAAATATTAATATATTAAAAGCCAATTTTTTCAGGGACTAAAAATTAATATGTTAAAAGTCAATTTTTAAGAGATTAATATGTTAAAAGTTGATGCTTCAAGGACTAATGCATGCATGATTTTCTTGCTAGAGGGAGTCATGTGTTTGATATGAAATTCTTTGAAGACTAAAGTACATATACATTTAAGTTTTTAAGAACTCAAATATTAAAACAAAAATTTTTTAGGGACTAAAGTGGAGGTGAAAATAGACTAAACTAGACTAGATTTCAACTTAAATAGACTATGTCTACATTTTAAATATGTGGTCCGAGTTTGAACTTATCACCTAATATAGGATATTTTTTAAAAGTCTGACATAGTTTGAAATCATATTTAGAGATCTACTAGATAGTAAGGCTTTAAAATAGACCAAAAAGCCTTATCTTAAATAGGCCAAGAATATATATATCTAAATAGGCCGAAAATTTTTCTAAATACGCCGAAAAATCTATTTCCAAATAGACTACAAGATTCCTATTATCAAAAGATTTTTGAAATAATAATATAATATAACTTATATGATTTAAATAATAATAATAATATAATATAAATAGGCCAACTTATTAGACCCAATAGGCATTTTAAAAAGTCTTAACCTAACTTACTTATTAAAAAGATTAAGTCAAGAAAGATTTAATGTAGGCTAAGGCGAAAGCTCTCGATAAGCCGCCTCACTTATTTTCACCTCTATACTAAAGTATATATTTATCTGTTTTGAATCAACCAATGAATTATAAATGAGTAATGCTATATGAATCGAAAAAGAAGTAACAAATTAGAAGTACAAGACAACAAAAACAATTTCTCCCCGCGTAACAGTACAATGGTCAAGTAAATGAGTGAAACGCAATGATATTTGCAATTTGTATGTCGTTATACGAAAAATAATTCGTACTATCGAGCATTTTCCATTATAAATTACTAAATGGTTATATATATCTTTTAACAATTATTTTTTTAAGAGTTTGAACCATAGTTTTCTCATTAAGAATATAACTTATTTGCCACTGCACCCAATTCTTATTTCACCTTTTTTCAACTTCTTCACCTTTCATAAGCTTAATTTTAAATTATATTTTTCAGATATCTAGGTATCCTTTTAGATAATTGAATTAGACCCTAAAAACATTTTGTCCATTAGATTCATGGGATCTAGTGTCATATGATGAGTGGCACTCGAGTCTAGGTACCAATGGGGGTCATAAATGGTGGATGGTGTGGCTGGTGCATTGCTTATGTTGGCCATGGAAAGATTGAGGCATCATGGACATAGAGTGCTCAGATCCAGAATTTGTACCAAATTGCTGATCAAATCTATGCCAACAGTGATGAGCAATGTGATGTACCTTTTCACATACTTGACAAGTAGGTCTATTTGAGGATTGGAATGTTCCTCCTCTGCCAAATCTACCACCACCTTTGCCTCTAAAATTCTGAGCTCATGAATTAGGAGAAAACTTGGGTGGCTGTTTCCCTGAATTGACTCTTTGTTGAGGTTGAAACTGAGCTACATTGGCTTGAGCCATACCATCACTTTCTTGTATTTTTCAATCAACTATTCTTGCGTCGTAAGCAAGGCTTCTAATTCACCAACTATAATAGGTACTGGTTTGGAAATCATTGTGGTGATGAATGAGCTATATTCTTCTAGCAATCCAGTGAGAATTGCTACAACGTGGTCAGAATCACTCACAGTAGCTCCCACAAAGATTAATGCATCCATTATTTTCTTAACTTCTAACAAATATTCACTAATCAATCCTTCTTTCTTTGTGCTTCTTAACTTGTTCTTCGATTGTCTAACTTTTGCAGTGGTTTGTGAAGCAAAGAAAGTTTCTAACCTTTTTCAGATTTGATAAGAGAATTCACATCCTACAATTCGCCTTTTCCAATTCTGATATTCTACACCTACTACTTCATTTTCTTGATTTTCTTGTGTTGCAAACTTCTTTGGAATCAATTTTCCAATGATGTGATGAAGTAGATCATGACCTTCGATCGTTGCTTCTGCTAGATCCTTCCATGGCAAGTAGTTTTCTTCATTGAGCTTCAAAAACATTGGGTTGGAGAAGCTCTACATCACAAACAGAGAAGAATGCTTTGTAGATTGTTAGGTTTGGGATGAACTTTGAGAATCCATGGATGAACATTGAGCTATAATACCATGTAAGGTATCAAGGCCAGGCTTGAGAGAGAGAGAGAGAGAGAGAGAGAGAGAGAGGTTTGAGAGTGTTTGAGTGAAAGTGAATGATTGGAATTACTTGACTTACAAGCTATGAGCATTACATGATATTTATAGACCATTGTTTTAAATTGCGGACTGCATCACGTGATGCGGCTGCAATATTGCAATTGCGGCCACCGCCGTAACTGCATCACACCACAATTGCGGTGTTTCACCTAATCACATAGATTGACCGCAACGTAACCGCATCGCAGCCGCATCAGAGCCGCAACGGGCGGCAACGAGCTTAATTTCAGACGACAAACTTAAAAAGAAATCACACCGCAATGGCCGCAATACGCATCGCGATAGTCGCAACAACCGCAACCGCGACCACATTAGCAGCCGCAACCGCAATTTAAAACACTGTTATAGACACACAGGTACACACATAGACTGCACAGACTGTAACTAACTTCTAACTTCATTCTAACAGATTCATAACTAACTAACTGCAACTCATGCTTTCTGCCTTACACTCTCAAAATGAGAAGAGCCAAGGTTGCATCTACATACACAACTCAACACAAAATCAAGATAAAAAAGACTATATGGTCATTATGGGGTTTGAGAAATAGAATTATATTTAAAAACAAAACTGAAGATAAGGAGTGTTTGATCAATCTGATCAAGTATCACAGGTGTTCTTGGTTGGAAGAATGGAATCAAGAGAAGCATGTATTTTGGTGGAAACACATCGGAGATAGTGATGCAGGTATGCAAAAATACTAAAAACAGCTTCAGAAATTCCGGTGCTGTAAGAGTAGTTATAATAAGAAGGAGATTGGTGTGGTGGCTTTGTACTGAATTTATACAACAAAGAGATGTTTATGCTACTACGCAATGCTGAATGTAAAGTCTATTTGATTATATAAAGGCTAATTATAGATTTGAAGCTGATTGATGCCTTAAATGAGATTCTGCAATTGACAGTAGAGGAATCAGTTGGATCTGATGCTGACATTGAAGTTAAAACATCTTTTCAGGTGTTGGAATCTTGGCTGAATGGAGATAGCCAGATAAACTGGGAGATCAGGTTTGTGAGGAATCAATTTTTGAACATTAAAGGGTGGCTCAAAAATATCAGATTTCAGCGCAGAAACTTTGATGTTTATCAGTTGAGTTGGAGATTTCAGTAACACAGGCACAGTAAAGAGGGGTTTACAAGACTGCAGGGGTGTTTTGATATGGTTAGTTTCTCACATGATTATCGAAAATGCGTACAGGTGCCAGTGAGGACTAAAGAAAAGTGTATGCATTTGTGCTTGATGTTCACTTGGCCCAAAAAAGGGATGTTTTAAAGATGCTGCAAGAGGAATTTGTTATGCATTAAGATTCATGGTTGCAGAAGAGGTCAACAAATTGAGTATTTGGTATCTATTGTTTTGATGATAACAGGAGTTAAGTGCAGATCATACTGTTGGTGTAGCTCATGCAATTTTTTTCCTGGCTCATATTGCCTTGGAGTGTGGTGCTAGGCTTATGATATGATGGACTAGGAACAAAAAATGATACTGCGTCTTTGCTTCTCACTCAGTTTTTGGCGAGTTGAGCCCATTATCCAATTATCAAAAAAAAAAAGAGACTATAGCAAGCCATCAGTAAACAAAAAGCAAAGGGATACCCATTACCTAATGCATCCTAACATCCTATTCCAGACCATCGACCGCGCAGTATCTCATGGAAATAAAACACAGCAACAGTACCGGTATTCCAATTGGTTTATGTATGGCATACTAGTACTATTACATATTTAGTTTTTAGCAATATTTTTAAATTATGACATTTAAAAAAATGTTGTTAAATATATAAAAAAAAGAATTTTTAAGTGCATTAGTAACATTTTTACAAATATTGTATATATGCTATGTTATTAAAAAGTTTTAACAATACTTTTTATAGTTTAGTGACATTTAAAAAATGTTACTAAATCTCATTTATGTTGTAGTGTAGATAGTTAAAATGATAAAACGTTAGATTTTATTTTTTGATTTCTATTTCGATTACTAGAATCAATTGATGGTTTAGATGCATGCTTATATTAACCGCCAAAAAAGATGTATGCTTATGTTAACTCGAATGACTAGCTATGGATGTATTGTCACACTCGTCAAATGGCATCTTCTTGTGGGATTGGTAAGCCTTTACTTTTCTATTCATTAATTGTGTAAATATAGTTTCGCACACCACGAGCAAAATTATTATGTGACGTGTTTTTAAAAATGGCTAATTCTTTTATTGATGATAAAATGTCTTAGTTATTTAATCTTACGGTTTTTTTTTTTTTTTTTTGAGGTGAATCATACAATATTTTCTATTTTTTTTTCTAACTAATTGATAATATAATTAATATAGGCGCATCTCTACTAGTCCACGCTGCTTTTTTTTTGAGCAAAGACATGAAAAAACATATTCAGCTTACTTGGGCCGCGCAACATGCTCACCTGAATGGTAGGGGGAGGGGTCCCCCGCTCCCCCTCCCCCTCTCCCCGGTTAAAACGATCGTAGGATTGAAATATATGACTCACGTCAACTCTAAACTAATTTATTTGGCTTGTTTTTTTCTTCTTTCACCCTAAGCTCAACGTGGTAAATCAACACGAGTTTAAATTGTGTGAAAATATTAAACCAAAGCTTTACTCAACTGATAACGCGTGCTGTTGATAGTACTGTCACTTCATTGCATTTGTAATTTCATACAATCGGCAAGCACTTCATTTGATTGGCGATAGAGAAAATAAGAATTGGGACCACAACTAAACTTAAATGATGTACTGTGTCTGGTTTATGGTTAGGGAGGGTCAAAAACCTTTTTATTAGCATAAGAATGAAAATATACACTAACTGATATGTTTAAGTGTGTAAATTTTTTTTTTTTGAAACTTATTTTTGGAATTTAAAAAATTTTTTTAGGAGAAGTATTTTTTTGGAACTACTTTTTATTCTAAAAAAGATCTTTTAAAAACGAATCTTACTATGATTCTTATATTAATAATAAAAAATAATTTTATTTTATCCTATCAAAATAAAAATCATTCTCTTAAATTTATTTTTGATATTTTCAAACTAAACATTAATTAATTCTTTTAAAAGTAATTTTGTTAATTTTTTTTTCAAAAATAAATCTCCCAAAAAGTTAAACTAAATATATTTTATTTGCAGTGTTGAATTTCTACGTAGCCAGGATCAGTGTGAAAGAGAGAAGAATGAGACATGAAGTTTAAAGTGTAACTACTTTTGGCTTGATCTATATTAGACCTAGTCCATGTGATAAGATAATTAATCTCTTGTCAATATATCTGTAATCTACCCCACCAGCGCTAGTACAGCCTAAAAATATTTGTTTTGTGGGACCGAATCAGTACCAAAAAAAATGAAAAATATATATACATATATATATACTAGAGAAAGTATGACTGGAATATATTTGTTATATGATCGAGGGTAACATATTAGATATAGAATATTGCACATGGGATACACTCATGTTCCACTTTATCTACAAATGCGAAGATGAAGAGCTTGGCATATGTTCAAGAGACAAATGCACACTGTACCAAGAGATCAAGGAATTCCTTATTAAAGGTGTGAGTGATCCTTGCCTTCGTGTCGCATCTTGACCTTTTTTAATGAGATTTTTTTTTATTTCTTCTTTTGTGTTTTTCTTACTATTTGGTAGGTAAGTCTAACAACCCATAAAAGATAAGCCATATGCAACAAAGATGCATCTTTTTGACGTTTACTTTGTTAATAATATATACGTCCTTTTTTCTTTTATATGTTATTGTTAACATCCAAAAATTGTGGTTAACAAAGGACAGGGCTGTCAAACGGTCGAGCTGACTTGTTTAAGGTCAGTTTATTTAGGCTTGCAAAATAAATAGATTAAAAGGGTTGGCTCGTTTAGCTCGCGGACCAAAATTTTTTAACTCGACTCATTTAAGATTAGTCTGTGGTCTTAAATGGGTTAGCCTGTTTATTTTTTATTCTTTTATATTTTTTTTTCATATTTTAAAAATTATTTTTTATTAAAAATAATTTTCATTTTAAAAAAAGCTAAAAATTCTTTTTTTAATTAAAAAGTGAAAATATTCTAACTCTAATTATAAAATTATATTTTTATATCATAAATTTATATAATTTTATTTAAAAAAATAAACATGGGTAAACAGGCCAGTTCGTATACCAACGCGGGTTAAATGAGCTAGGTTAAAAATGGAATAATTTAAATAGGTCATTATTTTTTAAACCTAATTCACCTTTTTTTGGCAGGTAAACAAGTTTAGTTCGATGGATTTTGCCCATTTTGATGGCCCTAACGAAAGACACATAACTAACAGATAAAAGCAGTTGATTAAAGAATAATTTTAGCTAACAAACAAAGAACAATGATAACTGATAGTCAATAACCAATAATTGATAGTTGATCGCTGATATCAAAGAACGACTTTAGCTAATAGTGAAGGGAATAAGCCTTCTATTAGGTCTTGGGCTTGTGATTAGAGATGGCAAAGCGGGCTAGCCCACCCCTATCCACCTCAACCTGACAAAAGCCTGCCAAAAGCCGAGCGGGGCGGGACTGGCCGAATTAAAAAGGCAAACTCAATATTCTAGCCCGCTTCGTTTAAGGGCGAACCCGCCAAAAAAATAAAAAATATAAATAAATTTATTTTAATATTTTTTATAAGTTAAATAACTTGAAAAATTTAAAAAATATATTGAATGAAAAATTTACTTAAATAAAATAGAATAAAATAATTAAATTACATAATTTGTATTCAAATTTAACTCAAATATAAATATAATAAACTAATTAGGATATATAAATAATTTATAAATAATAATTAACTATAAATTTATAATATTATGCCTATAATATAAAGTTCACAAATTAATAAAAGTATAATAATAACATAATTTATAATAAAAATATAATTTTTTTTTTAAAAAATACTTTTGAACCTAAAAAAAAAAAAGAGATAAACTTGACTCAATGGATCAAATATGTCAATCCAATTCATTATTTTGGCAGATTTGGCAGGTCAATCTGATAGGTTGAGTCTGTTTTACTATCTTTGTTTATGATGGTTTGCAACTCATAAATTTGTATTAGCATTTGATTGAAAGATAAACTTGCTGCAAAAGCTGATCACGAGAGTTTGACCAAGTCCACAATGTACACTTCCTAGAAAATAAAAACAATTGAGAAAGGCGATTGTGGATCATAGAAAAAGGGGCAAACGATTGAGACACAGGAGTAAGGTTGCAATAGGGAGTGGGAGGTGCTCTCCACAAAATAGGATGCAGAATAGTACCACTAGCCGACATACATTGAATTTAGATATAAGTCAAAGAAAAATAATCAGGGACGTATTTTTTGTAATGTAATATGCAATACATATGAAAAAAATGAGTAAAATAGTAAAAATATTTTAATAATAAATCTTATATAATCATTATTATTTTTATTAAACTTTTTTTTTATTTAAAAACTTGCCATTATTGAAAAGTGTTAATAAATTTTATATTTTATATACAAAACATACCAGTGTCTTGTTTAAGATGTTGGTAAGTTTTGTGTACAAAATGCAAAATTTACCAACGTTTTCTTTAAGACGCTGGTAAGTTTTTGGATAAAAAAAATTGAATAAAAGTAACAATGATTATGTAGGACATATCATCCAAGTATTTTTATTATTTTACTCACTTTTTCTATATATGTCGTGTACTGCGTCACAAAAAATGCATTTTCGAATCACTACTCTAAGTCAAATTAGTAGAGGCAGTGTTATTTAGTATTAAATGTTATACAATGACCACTTAGCTAATGAGTCTATGGGTGTGAGACATGGCTAGTGGGGTTGGTGTTAGATAATTGCTATTTTGTATATATAAATAGATAAAAATCCAACACATCAATCAAACACACATGTTTGTTTTGCATTTATTTTTACATTTCAGCACAAACTTTTCAATTTTATTTCCTTGCCTTTACATTTTTAGCCTTTACCTTCTTTGCTTTACATTTCAACGTTTACTTTTCAGCAATTTACAACCGCTTTTGCCGCATTTACTTCATCGCATTTCATTTACTTGTAGGCGCGTTATGCTTATCATTGACTTAAATTTGTTCTACTAAGCCTTTAGCTATTCATTGAATTTACTTTCTAGTTGATCCGTCTACCATGCACATCCTTTTGTAGCCTGGGAACATGCAGCTGAGGAAATTCCCTTCTCAATGTAACCACCTGACATAAGTGGGATCAGCAATGTTTCGCATAGAAAAATAGTCGACCTATTTTGCTAATCTTAATTCAGCTAACTGCTAGAATAGTTTCCTGGCACGTTTTAAAAAATGCTACAATCCACAAAGCAAAACATTTAGTAATGCCTTGTTAGTTTATTTATTTATTTATTATTATTATTCAAAAATTATAATATGTATCACTTTTAAAAATCCGTCATAAATCTCACGTGAATTTATATATAACATAAAAAAAAAATTATAATGAAATGAAGATATTATATTCAATAACTTACATGAAAATTTATCTTGTTGGGTGTCAAAAAGACATTTTGGCCCTGGTTGAGCGATCAAGGAGAAAGGGTAAAGCCCGAATAATGATTATTGTCGATGGCCGAAAGGTAATGCTAAAGAGTGCTAGTCGAAGCAATCGGCACCAAGAATTTAGCAAGACAAACAATTAGGAGAAAAATGAAGAATAGTGTCAAACTAACAATTATTTGGGGACGGAGGGCGTAAATAATTTATTTTTAGAGATATTATTATAATTTTTTATTTATTCTGAAAAAAAGTAAATTTCAAAACTTTTCTCTTTCTTCTCTTTTTATCTCTTTTTTTTTTTAAGGAATTAATTTTTAAGAAAAATTACAAAGACCTCCTCTATAATCTTTTAAAATTATACTTATCCACAGATCTTTTAAAATTATGTTTATCCACTTTTGGTTTTAATATTACACCCATCACTCTTAATTATTTTAAACACATATCAGAACTAATCCTTATCTCTAATTCTCCATTAGAAATGTTAGTTCCATGTGAGAAGCATGTAATCTTGGTTATGTTTAATGATATAACTATCTTTATCCTTCCTTCTTTGTATTTACTTCCCTTCTGTACTTTCTTTCACCTTCTTTATTTCTTCTTCCTTCTTTTCACGATGGGGCACCACGAAAGAAAAAGAGAGCTTGGTCACATCACTCCCTGCAATTGCTGTCTTCTTCATCCTTGAGCATCGCAAGCAATGATGGAGGGAGGCAAGAAGGATGGCAACACAAGATGTGGGTGTTGGTCTCTTGGGGAGGTGGGTGCAAATGGGTTACTTTGTTAGTGTTGGGGTTGATTGTTCTATTGGAGATCTAGGGGTATTTTGAAACTTTCATTATGTTATTTAATATTAAAATTAAGGAGGAAATAAATACAATTTTAAAAGAGTTTAGAAGATTATTGTAATTTTTTTAATTTTTATGTGAGTCAATTATAAATAAGAAAAAAGGAAACAGAATTTTTTTGGTTTATTTTTATTAAGATAAATAATAAAATAAATTATTTAATAAATAAAAAAACATTTTTATCTTATCATAATTTGATAGAAATTGTTAACTTTCGTCAACATAAAAAAGAGAGGGAAGAAGATAACAAACCGCAATATAACATTAATCAATCAATTCCACAAACATGAATGCGTTAGTACTTGGACGCGTCAGATAGCTGACGCTTGAAGACGCATGTCATGTATTGTCCCCGTGGAAATGCCAAGCACACATTGTGGGATGTACTTTCTTGTGTGTCCTACTCTTTACAAAAGTTAAAATATTTAAAAGTTGATTAAGTACGAAAAATGTTATTTAAATCCTCCAAAGGCTTCGATACCCAGTACGCAGAAGTGGAAGAAAGAAGATTGTTGGAAAAAAAGAAAAAAAAAAGTGATGGCTCCATAATTTTTGTGAGTGGGTATTAGGATATTTGTGAGAGAGATAGTTCAAATAACTTTTATTGTAAAATACTTTTTTCAAATTTCTCTAAGAAAATTTAAGGAACTCATAATATTTTTTAAAAGAAATCTTAAAAATAGTATAGATAATATTTTTTAAAGGTCATTTTTCTAATAATATACCTCCAATTTTAGAACCCTTTTTCGGTGGCTCAATAAATATCAATTACGTGTTTAATAATTGTTAAGTCATTATTTATGTATAAATCTTAATTATCTTTATTTTTTTAGTATTCTAAATTTTTAAATTATCAAATTAACCCCAATATTTTTATTTAAAAATATTAAACATATTTTATATTAGTTTCTAACTTAATACTAAATCAAATTAAGTATCTCAATTACATTTTGTCAAGAATCCTAACCCTTTTTCTTTTTTGCTGTATACCATCAAGATCCAGTTTGTGCTTTGTGTGCTATTTATCATTATGCGACATTTGGAAATATTGGGTTTTGAAATTCAACTTAGCAATTAGCTTTCACCAATAAAGTCAAATTTGAAAATCCTTATTTTAATCTTTAGAAATAGGATTCACCATTCATCCTTTATTACCTCCAAAGCTTTCGCTTGAACCCCCATCAATATCACCATATGAATCAGTCCAATAGGTTAGGTGTAACCATGGCCTTCTTTAGAGGTTGATAATTTTTGCAAAAAAAAAAAAAGAGGCATCCCCTTTTAATCTAATGAAAACCTACTCTTCCTAGCATTGGTGTTTTCCTTCACTAATTTATTAGTGAATGGATTGCATTTGACATTCGTTGATTTGCCATTAGATAAATATATCAATATTGCATCATCACTTGTAGCAAAATTGATGATTTGCACCCTTTTTGGAGGAAATTAAAACGAGTCTCTTTATCCAAAAAAAAAAAGGTGGCGGCTAAGATTTTAGATGATACATAGCAATAGACAAAAGAAAAAAAAGTGCAAGAGTTCTTGATAAATTATGATTAAGATACTTGGTTTGATTCAGCATTACGTAGGGGGCTACTTGAAAATATATTTAATCTTTTTTAAATAAGGAAATTGATATTAATTTGATAATATTGTTAGGTAGAAACCCTATTTTAAAAGTATTTATATAATTTCATTATTTTTTGTGATTCTTTAACGGAAATTTTTAGAATCTAATTACATTACCTAATAATTCAACCCAATTTTGATTGGATTGAGTTGGTTTAGGTTATCTGTTCTTTTTTTTCCCATTGGATTGAGTTAGTTTGGATTATCCATTCTTTTTTTTTTTTATGAAAAATCATTCTAATAACCCAAGCTGACTTAATTAAAGAAGTCAGTTTGGATTTTATTTTTTGATAAACACAACTCACAATCACCGATTCTATTTATAATACTTATTTTCGATTTGGTCCCTATCTAAAAATGTTTTCAATCTAATCCCCATATTTGTATTTATTGTCTATTGCATAATAATAATGTAAATTTGACATCAAGTTGCTATAGAAATATGGAAATTGGACTGAAAATGGAAGTCGCATGTAAGAACTTAATTAAAAAGAAGTATCGCATGTGTAAAGGCCAAAAAAACGTATCTTGATTTCTATCCGTGATATTTAATTATTTTCAAGATTTAAATATATTTTTAGTTTTTATAAATATCAGTCATTTTGATTTTAGTTTCTTTAATTTATTTTTGGAGCTGTTGGTCTCTCATTTTTCTAATATTATGTTTTTAATTCTTCTCATTCTAAATTTTGGTTTCTATATTTAGAATACACATTTAGCCCTTGAAAATATTTAAAATTTAGTTTTTATCCTTATAAATAATTTAAGAATTTTCTTTTTGTCCTTAATAATACCATCATATAATTTCAAAAAAAAAAAAAAGACCAAAAGCCCAAAAAAAAAATTAGAGGTACTAATACCAAAATAACATATATTTATAGAGTCTAAAAATATATTTAAACCTTTTTTTTTTAATTTAGCTCCCATCACTTTATTGTAACTCCAACTGATAATGTTTACATATAGATAAGGATATAAATGGAGAGCAAATTAAAAATAAGTGTCACACGAAGTGGGCCAAAATATATTTTACATCTCCAAACCCTTAGTAATCAAGCATGTTGGAAAATTTCAGATGTCCGTATTTACTATATGCCTTTAACGCTATGGGCTTAAGATTATATGGTCAAGAAATTAGCTAACATTAAATTTTTCAACAAATGTATCTTTACTTTCAACAAGATATTTAACAATCAAATGATTCACTTTTAAATGTTCAGAAATATTACACAATTACACTATATATACACTATCATCATATTAAATTGCTAATAGTCTAACGATAAAATTCTCAATATAAGATTATATCACAGGTTGGTTCACCAAGCGGTTTGAATAGTGTCAATATATACCATTCAACAAAATGAACATGTTTATATATCCAATATATTTTAAGAAAAAATGATTGGAGGAAGAAGCTTTAAATCACTACCTATTTAACCAAATAACAAAATATTATAAACGCATTTTATATAAGATAAATTATTAATGATATTCTCATCAATATATATATATATTCACTCACATGATTTTCATATGATACTTTTAACATCACAAAACTTCTATACATATGATAATAGAATCTTAATGATAAAAAGGCTTTGGTGATCAAAATTAAATTATACCTAAATACCTTTATATACAGCATAATAAAGATTTTTATTGGTCCTCGCAACCGATTTTTTCATACAATTCATTCCACAAATTATTTATCTGCAATTACAAGGAGACATTCTATGTCAATAATTACAAGAAATTTCGAGCAAACCTAATGCCGAGCGCATAATTAATTGGATTATTACTTTAGTTTCGCATTTTAATATTTTATTAGATTTACTTTCCTACCTTATTTTCTACTTTGTTATTAGGCTCACGTTACTTATATTAAGTATGTAAGGAGAGAAATTACTATATAAATAAGGAAGTTTGATATGTATTTGAGGCATCCTTCAAAAAACCAAATGTTTTATTTTAGAAATTTATTTTGTTTAGCGTAAGTTAGCATTATGCCGAGGGTCCTTTTGGTGTGCAGACTAGCTAAATTATTCTCTAACAAATTCAACATGATAAAAAATAGATACAAAGTACTAAATGTGATCAATATACTCAAATTTTCTCCCTTTTTTCTTTTTGAGATGAGTAAGACTAAAGTTAAACCAGATCTAATAGTAAGAGATTTAAATAATATATACAAGGTTAGGAATTTAAATTTCATTGCTGCTATGTATAAAAAAAAAAAAAAAAGAAGTAGATAAAAACAAGGATGAGGCCGAAGTTAAATTTGCCAGGAACTTATTTGAGAGTCTACTGATCATGCATTTTTAAACTGGAGCTAATTTGCAAATATGTAACCAGTTACATGAAAAACTAAATTAACTTGACTGAGAAAACTATACTCTTCTTCGAATGTTGGTAGGGTGATAATTCCAGAAAACTGGAACCCCAGTAACAGCTCCACTAGAATCATTTTCACCCATTGGCACTTGCATCCCAAACCCTCTCGAATTCCTTTCATTCTTCATCACCGTTCCATTTTCTGCCACCTGCATCGAACGTGAAGCCACAGACTCCGGTGCCTTCACCCTAACCGAGAAATTGATGATCCCGTTTCTCTGACCCTTCCTATCCCAAAGCCTATAACTCAAGAACTGCAACCAACAACTCTCTGATCCCACAAACCCACCAAAAAAATCTGAAACTGCTACTTGTGCTGCTCCTACGCTTCGAACACCCAACCATGTCCTGCGCTGAACCTCCAAAGTGATGAACCTGGCCTCGTGCATGGACAACTCCACCGAGAACTTCTCGTTCCATGAAGGGTAGAACTTGGAGGTAGAAGACTGTGCCTGAACAACAACGTAAGTGTTTTTTCTCACTGGCTTCCCTTTCATGCTGAGGTTTTCAGCGGATAGAATTGTGACCTCGATGGTGAGAGATCTTCTTGCCTCCATGTCAAGACGAATGAAACTAAACTACATATAGTAGAATGATTAATGGGAAGGAAAATGTTATATGTGTGAGCTTTAATTTGGCTCTCTATATATATAGAAAGGGAGTTGGTGTTTGGGAGAGAGAGAGAGAAAATGAAGGGGTTGGATTGTTCGCATCTAGGGGAGAAGTGACGTGCCCGAATTCGCTTCCCATGAGAAATTCATACTAATTACTCGTGGAATAAGAAAAAATGGACAGGGATCCTGTTGTATTAAAAATCAACATAATAAGGTCATGTTGCATCTTTAACATTAATTATTTATTTATTTTTTTAATTTTTGACCTTTTTGAAGTATCTTAATCAATGATGACGGTATGAATATAACAAAATTATATTCATTTTTAATGTGAGAAGATCTTTATCCAAAAGTAGATATATTCTGCATTATTTAATATTTAATATTTTAATTTTTACATAAAAAAATATATATAATTAAAGCAAAGAGATAAGAATGACTCATATTAAAGACTTCTGTTTATAATTCTAGGTATATACGTGGCACAAAAATAAAAAGATGGGTTCATATTATCTTATCATCTTGCTATACGCTTTCTAAACAATGAATATCTATGGTGTTAGTGTAGATATGTCAAAAACTAATGTGAAAATATCTTTCTTTAATATTAAAGTGTTGAATATTTAATGGTATACACAGCATTAACTCTTGCTGTAGTACTAAAGAATTTTTCTTTTGACATTTTAGTGCTGCCTTTGTAAGTTTTTTACAGTGAAAGAATGGACTTATATTTTAAGTATAAATACCAATGTGATTAGTAATACCAGCAAATTCATAAACCCAAAAGTTTGGTTGGTTGATACAGACACTCACGTGATCTGGTAGTTATATGTAGTTTAACAATTCTTTAGTTATACGCGGATTCAAGGAGTTTCTCTCAAGTTACAATTGTGTGTATTGATTTTTATAATATAAGTGTTTGTCCGGAGTCCTAGAAAAGAAAACAAAAATATATAGTAATAAAGATGGGAATTGGCGTGTAGATAATACTCTTTCGTACAACTCAAGAACGCTCATGTGGAAAAAGACACTGGTTGCCACAGACATGTAACGGATAAGACACTTCATTTCTTCCCCTGACTGCTAGTACATATTAACATATAGGTATTGTAATAGGTTTAGTTTGTTTGAATTGTATGAGATTAATTCTTAATTAATTACGAGAGTAAAAATTTTAAGAGATTTTTTCCTCGAGAGAGTATGTTAACCATTGATTGTTGTTTGAAAAGTTGATATCTTTGTCATTTAAAGAGTTGATATTATTTGTCACCTCGATCGTCCTACTCTTCTTGGAAGTTGTCTGTTAGTATTCCAAGAGGGAAATCAAACGCCTTTCCTTTACAAAAAAGAAAAGTAAAGGCTAGAAAGTAAATTCTTCCACAAATTGGTCAAATTCCACCAAGTAAGGGAAGATTAAATGAATCTTTATATATATATATATAGAGAGAGAGAGAGAGAGACACACACACACACAAACTATATTATAATAACAATTTAAAAAGTGAATTCATTTCTCCTGGTGTGGCCCGAAGTTTTCAAATTTAAAATGTTCCACGGATATCTAATCACGATTTCACTTTCTCTAGTTTTTTAACAGTACGTAATTAATGAAAGAAAACTTTAACTTGTCCTATAAAACTCTACCATTATTAATTATGTAAAATTTTTATAGGAGTATATGAATTTTGCACATATATTAGCAGTTCGTGTTTTTCTTTTGAATTTAATTTATAAGTAATATTAATATAAAAAATTTTATATTATTATTTAATTATATGTTGCCACATTAATAATTATGATTAAGTCTCATACCAATTACTTGAATATTCATATAAATAGAATAATATGATTGACTATATAAAAATATTTTATACTATTAATACATACAAATTAAACTCTTTTCTTTTTCATAAGAATTTAATTTAAATGCACTGACAGTGTAAAACAGTTTTACACTGTCAGCCAATAAAAATAGTGAAAAGTACCAACTCACATAAATAACTACCCATTATAATGAGGGACCCACCATGATTTCTCACTTTCCCCTATTTCTATTGGTTGACAGTGTAAAACTATTTTACACTGTCAGTGCATACCAATTAAACTCTTTTCATAAATAGAACATTTTCATCATGTCATATTATATGAAAAAAAAATTCCAAATTCGTAGTTAAAATGGAATTCTTGCGCCAGCGCCACGTCCCAAGTTTGCAAGTTCGTGAAATTATATAAAAGATTTTGCTACTGACTTCTGAGGACATGTGTATTAGATTTGCTGCAAATCCATCGCAAATGCTTTAATAGCAGCAGATTTTGCTTGATTTGTAGCGCATTTGTCAGCTACAAATCACTGATTTCTTACCGTGATGCTGATATGTGCTGATGAATGGTCAATTTGTAGCAATTAGTGTGCCCCTTACGTATATTGAAGAAATCTATTGCCCAACACTTGCTCGCGCATGCCACGGGTCGGATGATATCAAATCCATGTGATTTGGAGAGATGTTATTTATACACTCTTTTAGCAGATATATCATGGCATATATTCATTTTTATGTGTTAAAATCACCTCAAAATTTTTCTTTTCAAAATATTTTACTCCAATTCCCACCTTTCACTCACATGGTGTCTCAAGAATGTCAACTAGAAACATATAAAAAACAATTTTATGCGTTTTGGGTATCTTATCGTTTTTTCCCCAAAAAGAAAAAAAGTACTATAAGTGCTTATGTCCGACTCCATTAGTGTTTGTATATAATGATAATAGACATCTTTTTCGATATTTGTAGAACCATGTATAAATAAATAAAAATTTCAATAATGTGGGTAAATTTGTCACTAAAAAGATGTGAACAACTATGTCCTAATAATTGTGGAATTCAATCTTGTTCTTAGATCTAGCTAGCATCGAAAGAGCCTTGGAGAGAGAACAGAGAGCAAGAGAGTATCGAGAGTGAGAAGAGAAATTGTGAATCTGTATTATGACTCATCATCAGATGAAAAAGCTGCGCAAACAGATACAAGGTTGAAGTGTAACTAAAACAGTAACCATAACTCCCTAAGAACTAAAATCTAGCTAATTCTTTTATACGATAAATAATACAAGACTTAATACTTGTAAGTGGTCAATATATATGATGACAAATTTTTTCATATGCTATCAATTATTTTATTACATTAATTAAAAATGTAATTAAAAATTCTCAATTATTTACACATCTGTCCCTAGATATCCAAAAAGATATCTAAAACCTGTATGTAAATAATATTTTTTTTCATTAAAATAACTGTTGTATGTGTATTTAACACATAATTGTGTTCAATATTTATGAGCACTTCAAATATTCTTATCGTCTTTTGACTTTTGGTGTGTTGAATCTTTTACCAACACAAAATGAAGACACTATAATAGTTAGACGAATTGTGTATTTCATTGTATCTATGATAATTAACATTACACTATTTTTTTTTAAAACATTAATCCCTCTTTTTATTTTAAACTTAAGTTCGAGATTTCTGTATCATTGCCCTACATTCATTGGAAGGAAATGACTGAGAAACGAATTTCCTTCCCCAATTTCCATACAAATTTAGCCACAATGACATTGGCTGCGTTCAATAGTGAAAAGTTGGATGATAATTACCCTGCACTTGCCTTCGACTTCATTCCTGAGTTATGCCATCATCATAATTACGACGTGCTGGCTTACGTCAGATGGAAAAATGGAGTGTTTGGACGCGGGACGATGGAAAATTCCCGTCTCTCTTTTTGCTTTTGCTATTTTATTCTTCATGGTGGGGTACTTCTCTTAACTTACGAATGGCGGGGGCTACCCGTGATCAAAATAAAATACTTGAAAAGTAGGAACTTTTGTTGTCTAGAATAATGTGATGGTGTTGTGTTTAATTAAAAAATAATAATGCGGTGTTAACTCCCCTCCTCTAAAAAATTAAAATAAGTTCTATTTTAATTCATTTTTAAAATTTTTATTAATTTTTTATTATCTTATATTTATTTTTTTTATATTTAACCAAAATATCCTTTAATAATAATTATATATATTTTTTACAAAATAATATATATGGCTTATAATAATATAAAATATTTAATATATATATAGTTTAATTTAATTTTTAAATTATTAATATATTAAGAGAATAAATTATTAATAATAACAATAATTTGTAATAATTATTTTTTCAAAAGTAAAAATTATATATTTTTCAGTTATTAATTTTAGAATATTAATGTATTTTTTTAATCGTAATTTCACAAAATTCTTTTCGTTATCTTTTTAATGATTCATATTTATATATGGTATTAATAAATAATTTTTATTTATATATACATTAATATTCTAGAATTAATAGGTGAGAAAATATGCACTTTTTATTTTTTAAAAAATAATTATTACAAATTTTTGTTACAATCAATAATTTATTCTCTTAATATAGTAATAATTTAAAAATTAAATTAAACTATATATATAAAAATATATCAATATTTTATATTATTATTAGTTATAAATATTTTATTTTGTAAAAAAATTAATATATATAACTTTTAATAAAGGGTATTTAGGTCAAAAAAGAAATTAATAAGATAATAGAAAATTAATGAAAAACTTAAAAATATATTTAAGTGTAACTTATTTTAATTTTTTAAAGGATAGAAATATATGTTTGAGAAATAAAAGAGAGGAGAGTATAATAATATTATCTCTCAAGAGAAAATATTATATTGTACTCTTTATTTTAATTTTTTAAGGATGAAGAATATGTGTTTTAGAAATAGAGATAATGGGAGTGCAATTAATAATGTCATTTGTTAAGGGAGTGGATTATATTTTACTCTAGCTTTAACATATGATTGGATGAGCGATTTCTTTCCTTTAATTTATCTGATTTTTTGTTTTGAAAATTTAGACCAATTCTAACAATATCTTTTAAAAAATAATTCTATCTATATATAATTATTTTGTTGGGTCATATATGTAGTAGAAGTGCGACCATAAGATGATGATGCTTAAATAGAGACTATCCATTCTAAGAATATCTTTGCCAAAACTAAAATGGTTAAACTGAATTTTAGGTAAATGAAAATATTAAAAGAGAACTAAAAACGGGAATGGCAGCCTGAGCATGTAGTCCATTTGGCATGCTACATGACATTAGATTATGATATGTTATCTTATGCTGTCTGATAATGGTTAGCACAGACACCAAATATCAATAATCTATTCATTAACATAGTAATTTTTGTCTGGCATTTCCTACATAAAGTCTATCCGATTAAGTGTTGACATGAAACTAAAGCAAGATTACTTGTATGGTGTAGGGATAATAGCCAACGCTAAAGAAAGATTACCTGTTATCAAGCATTATATGCCATAAGTTGGCATCAAAGTCACCAAATAATAATATAATATGAATTAACAATGGGGTAGGGATAATAGCCAACGCTAAAGGAAGACAAGAATCGCAACATTATAGTAAAAGAAATCACAATATTAATTGTTTGTATCCTTTGCTTTTTTGTTTTTTTTTGATGAATGAAACACGGCTCAAGGAAATTCTCAAGGAGAGGAGCCAAACAAGAGTACAAAGACAAAGCAGAATACAAAAACAACAAGCAACAGGCAAAAACAACACCGGCTGCAAACCAGAAAAACAAAAACAGAGCAACAGCCAGAACCCAGCGACACCAAGCAACAGACCAGAAGACGAGCCTGCTGTCAAAAACCAGCAAAAGACAGCTTGTTTGTATCCTATCATTTTTTTTTAAAATGCAAATATCCGATGATTAACATGATCGTTAATATTCCTGAAAGATCATAATATTTTTACTCTACATGTAAATTCTTTTTTATGCACGAGTCACAAGCTGAAATTCTAACTAAAAGGATTACCTTCTAGAACAAAATTGAGAATTTTTTGCCCCTAAGGCAAAAAGACCTCATTGGATGGGGGGGATACGGCAAGGAAATTGGGATGGAAAGTGTTTTGGTGTAAACCCTGGTAGGAGCAATACACGGTGATAATGGATTGTTGAAGGGCAAAAGGGCATGTTGCCAAGCGGAGGAGGTTTGAGCGTTGGAGTTGTGTGGTGAGGGCTAGGGTAACGAGTGTTTAGGTAAGAGAATGAGCATATCTCTTGTCACTTTCCTTATAATATTTATAGTGGGGTGTCATTAACGTGGGATCAATGTTTTAAATTGCAGTTGCGATTGTGGCTGCGGATGTGGTTGCGGTCGCGGTTGCGAGTATTGCGACTATTGCGATGCGTATTGCGGCTGTTGCGATGTGAATTTTTTTTAATTTGCCACTTGAAATTAAGCTCATTGTGGCTTGATGCGGCCCGTTGTGGCTCTGTTACGGCTCTGATACGGTTACGTTACAGCCAATTTACATAAATGGATGAAATATCGCAATTGTGGTGTGATGCGGTTGCGACAGTGATCGCAACTGCAATATTGCGGCTGCATCACGTGATGCGGTCCGCAATTTGAAACTCTGCGTGGGATATATGTCAAGGCATGGACAATGAGATTTGAGTGAAAGATTGATTGCTAAACTGAGAAGAGAAGGGGACGGTTTTACCATGTATGGTGTTCGATTCATTCGGGCTGCACAGGAACGAGTTGCTGAGCCGATGGAGAGTGGGAAGGCTAGGTGGCTTGTTGGGTAAGGTTAGGGGTGGTGTCCCGAGCAAAGTAATATCAAGGGTATCTACATTTTGAAAGTGCATCAAAATTAATGTTATGAAAGAAATGAGCTATGACATGACGGTGATAACTCTTTTTTTTTGGTAAAATTATAATTTAAACTTCATTTTCATCACCATTTACCAAAAGTATATATAGATAAATATATAACATAACTTTGTATTACTTTAACCGTGAAGATTAAGACAAATTAGGTTCAAAAATCTTAAATGAATTCATGGACGTACATGTAAAATTTGCATTTTCCACTATACCATGCTAGACACAAATACTCGATCGCGGAATAAGAAACATTATATCATTCAAAAATTAATATAAACGGAATTCTATTTAATTAAAAAGAATTAGTCAAATGTACGCCTAGATCATATACATACGTTTGTATTAGTTCAGAAGTAAATTTTTGTAGAAAAATAATATGAACACACTTCATTCATTCGTCTAGGTGTAGAGTAACGATTGAAAGTGGGTATCATTACCCTACATAACTTACTGCAATAACTAAGTTAACCTGCTGCAATAATTAAGCTAAACCACTGGCAGCTTATGCCAGTAGTAATTTTACACAAAACAAGAAAATATTATAATCTAGCATAACAGTAATACAACAAAAAGTAATACTACACAATAAATAAAAAAAAAAACTCCAACACAACGACATATACTCCTTGAGAATTTTGATAGACACTCCACGTAGTCCTCTAACTAGCCTTTCAAATCTCGCTCTTTGAAGAGTTTTAGTGAGTCTATTAGCAACTTGAAGATTAGAACAACAATAAATTAGTTTAATCTCATGATTTTTCACAAATTCACATAGAGGATGATACTTCACTTGAATGTGCTTGATCTTTCCACGTTGAACCGGATTTTTAGCCGCAACAATAGATGGTTTGCTATTACATATAAAATCAGTATAGCTTCCATTTGTTGCATTCCCAAATTCTTTAGAATTTTCCTTCTTAGCAAATAGCTTGGCTTGTTGCTGTAGTTGCTGCTACATACTTAGGTTTAGCAATGGACTGAGCTACAATTTATTGTTTCTTTGATTTCCAAGAAGACATGTATGTCAGATCTTACGAAAATACATAAATAGTAGTACTTTTCATATTTTCAAGGTTTCCAACCCAATCACTGTCAACATAGCCCAACAAGCTTTCATTTTCACTGCGTTTATATCAAATCCCAATTTGAATTGTGCTTCTCAACTATCTAAGCAGTCTATTTGCTGTATGTCACACAAGGACTTGGCATAAATCTTGAGAGCAAACTAGCAACATAAGAAAGATTAGATCGTAATGCAGTATGATAAAGAAGACTTCCAATCAAGCTTCTATAAAAAGAAGCATTAATCTTTTCATTTCCATTGTTCCTTGAGAGTTTAACATTCTGCATTAAAGGAATAGGAACAGATTTGCAATTTTCTTTCTTGATTTCTTCAAGACTTCATGAGCATACTTTTCTTGGCTTAGAAAAAGCCCATGCTTGGATTGATGCCCCTCCTAGCCTAGGAAGTATTTCATTTCTCCTAAGCCAAACATTCTAAACTGAGTACTTCTTATGTCCTACATGAAATTCTACACTTCTAGTTGATTACTGCTTGTCACTAGCAAATCATCAACATATATATAGAGAAACAATTACAGAGCCACCATTTTTCCAACTATTTACATAAAGATTTGCATCACTTTCATTCCTTTTAAAACCTTGAATGTAGAAGTAGTTGTGTGAATTTTGCTGTACCAAGCTCTAGAAGCTTGTTTTATCCTATACAAGGCCTTGTGAAGCTTATACACCTTACCTTCTCTTCGTTCCACAACAAACCCTTCAAGTTGTGCTACATAAATATGTTCAACTAAGCTTCCATTTAGGAATGCTAATTTGACATCTAAATGCCCAAATTCAACTTCATTTGTGCAACCAATGCTACAAGAACATTGGTTATGTACATTCTTGCAATTAGAGCAAAGGCTTCTATATGGTCAATCTCATATTGTTGATTGTAGCCTTTCACAAAAACTCTAGGCTTATACTTATTGACGGATTTATTAGGATTTTGATGGCAAGTATAATACAAGTGATAGGGATCACAATACAAGCAATCTAGTTAATCTCTGGCTACAAGGATCCAAATTGATTGGATTTGATTACTATTGAAGAGATGAACCAATTTGGAGTGGTCTTATATTATGTGGGCCATATTGAAGATATTACTGTCATTAGAGTTTTTGGCCCATTTAGTAATTATGATATTTTCAGCTTTAATTTTATTATTTGGGTTTTAATTATGATTAGTTAAGATCATATCTTTTAATTGGCATCATATCTTTTAACTATGACCTTATCTTTTCAGATAAGATCAAATTTTAGATAGTATCAAATCTTTTAATTTCCATTTTTATATTCTTTTACATTTTTATGCTTTAAATAGATAAATTGGCCTATAGCCTATTCAATTTTGACATCAATACCATTGTGAAACTTATTCCTTTCTTTCTCACATACTTTATGAGTTCTTGATATTTTTTATTCTTGTTTTATCTATAAATAAAGGGTTAAGAATCCTAATTCTTATCCCAAGGTTTTCTATCATGGATTGATTGAGGATCGTGGAGTATATCCCAAAGTTCTTGTTTATGGGTTGAATAATAGTTGTAGGCACCATTCAGTTCTCAATCTCTTATGGGTGTCACATCTTTATACATGGGTTCATATCAACCTTGTAGACCCATTTAACGCCAATGACTTTTTGTCTTTTGGTTGTCAACCAATTGCCAAGTCTTGCTTTCAATGGTTGTAATCTCCTCCTTCATGGCTTGGTTAAATTCATCGACTCTACTAGCATCCTCAAAGTTTGTAGGTTTAAGTATAATACTATTATATCTTTGAAAAAATTTAGAAAGATGTCCGGTACCATTACAACATATCTGTTGCAACATCTTCATTTTAATGTTCATCTGTATCCTCAACAGAAGGCAAACTGAATGCCTTTGAACTTGAGAAGTCTTTCAGTTTGAATAAGAATCTTCATTTACTTTAACATCTCTACTAATGAAAACTTTTCCTAAATCAATTCCATAGACTTTATAGGCCTTGCATTATGAGCTATATAGCCTATTAAAATTCCTTCTTTTACCCTTTTCATCTAGCTTGCTTCTTTTCACATCAGGTACATGAGTATAGCTTAGTGACCAAACACACTTAAGTGCTTAAGAGAAGGCTTGATGTATCCCCAAGCCTCAAAAGAAGTCATTTGTAGGAAGTAAGGTGTTGGCAGAGTGGTTGGATCAGTTTTAAGTTAAAAACCCAACCAAGCCAAAAAAATATAATTTATGTCAACTTGAATTAGATCATTTAAAGTAATTTGAGTCAATAAAATGAAAAAATAAAAATATAAAATAAAAATAACTCATTTAATATGTAGAAAATAATACACAACTGAGAATGACACATACTTGAATATTAGGCAAATCTTTGACTAACTCTTGCTTTAAGTTGAGCAAACTGAATGGATGTCAAATTATAGTGGCGTGCCCAATCTCATATGCCGAATTAAAGCTTAGAATCAAACTCAACCTTACTGACTTTACACTTCTATTTAGTGATTAAATTTCAGTTTAAAGGAAAGCATTTGTTTCTCATTTTTACCTCAAATAAATCATGACCATTAGCATCAGTAACCATACAATTTCTTTTGTTTGAATAGCAAAGGGTAACAATTTTGCATCAGTTGACCCACAGTAAACAGGTGTTGATCAAGTTCCAGCACCCAAAGAACATCAAAAATATATTTGACACCTATTGTAGTACGAATCTACACAATACCCTTGCCGGTGATATCAACTTTGTCTTTATTTCCATCTTTAACCGATCATGTAGTTGGTTCCAGCATCTAGAAATTTTCTGGTTTACTTGTCATGTGCTAAGTGCAACCATTATTGATGAACCAAATCTTACCATCCTCTAAAATCCTTGTTGTCTTGGCCATGAACAAAGTTTCCCATCAATTTCAGGTAATATTAGCCTTTTGAACTGGTTGACTTTGTTGATTTTGTTATTGCTACTTCAATCCACAAAACCTCTTATCTCATCATGACCATTGCTATTGCAATATAAACATTGGATTAGTGGTATTGTTTTCCCTTTGTACAACAAACACTTTCCTTGTGATTGTTTCTTTCACAGATTCCACATCTTGCAAACTTCTCCTTCTTCTTTGAATCTTTTCTAAAGTGCTCTCCAACGAACTTATTTTCACCGTTAATTGATGGCTACAACATTCCTTTGTGCCTAACTTCCTCCCTCTTGTCTGAGAAGTCTTCTCTATTCTTGAGTTTGAAAGGTATTTATAAGATTATTTTACAAAGATCCTTTGATTCTTCAAGTGAAGAAATCTTGGATTTAAACTTTTCGAGCAAGATAACCAAGGTTTTTTCAACAATTCTGTTGTTTGGAAGTTCTTCCCCCACCAGTATGATCTGGTTCACTTCTTTCATGAGTCTGGACATGAAATCTTTTATGGTTTCATACTTATTCCTCTTCAAGCCTTGAAGTTGTTTCCTTCTAAAATTAAGAACCTGCATATGCTTGATTTTCTCATTTCCAAAAAACTTTTCCCCGAGCTCGTCCCAAACTTGCTTTGTTGTCTCCAAATTTGAGACTCTATTTGGCAACCCGCTCACTATGATATATCATTTGAGCAATGGGGGAATTTTCCTAGCAATGGTGGTGATTCAACCCTTATTTCCACCATGATCATAGGCTCTCAATTGAGCCCTCATCTTCATAACTGAGATCTTATGTTGTTTTTTCCCCTATAAATACAAGCGGTGTAGGCAGAGAAATATTGCTTGAAGTCATCAAGAAAATGCTGAGTCTTTTGGCAGGTTTTCCGATTTTCTCTCATGCTATTTTTGGTTTTTTCACTACCGTCTTTCAATTTGTTTTTCTCAGATTTTTTTTTTTTTTTTGGTTCTCACAAGCCCCTTAAGAACAAAGACCTCTTGATACCAATTGCTAGTCCAGAAGGAAATTTCTATTTAAAAAAAAAAAAAAAACTTGAACACACTTCATTCATTTTTCTATGGAAACTTATACAAGATAGATAGGTGTAGAGTAATGATCAAAACTGGGCATCGTTACCTGCATAACTTGTTGCAATAACAAAGTTAACTTGCTATAGTAACTAAGCTAGACCATGAGCATTCTATGCCAGCAATAATCATCATTACACAAAACAAGAAAAGATCATAATCTAGCATAATACAATAAAAAGTAATACTGTAGTAAATAAAAAACTCTCAAACACATCAACAGATTGTGAAACGGGATAAACAAGTTCCGTTGTCAATTGAAGCCATGCTTTCTCTTTTACAATTACTTTTTCCTTCTTTTTGCTCGTCAATCCTTTTTTATATAATATGACTGATATATACAGCCAAAATTTTCGGCATCAAAAAATCGAAGCAAAAGAACAAAAATAAAATCCACCATCTTCTTTCAAAGTTCAAAGTTGATTGCAACTCTCAATTTCAGTTCATTAGTCCTGATTCCCATGCAGTGTACCTTTCTGAATACTAAGGTGCAGCTTATGACACCTTTATCCTGTTTTCTGCTATGACAGCATGAATCTAGCTTGTTGGAATCTCAATGAAAGGTTTGAGCGCTCCAAGCATGAGTGCTATTCAATAATTCCTCTATTTTATTATATCTGTTCATTTAAGATTTGTTTTATGTTTCAAATTATTTGTCCATTTTAAATACTAAGAAGTTATTAATATTTTTTTCCAATTGTATTCCGGCATTAATTATATTTATCAATGCAACTAATGGAGAATATAAACATCTTTTTTATTTTAGCAAGGATAGTTTTGTAAACTTACTTTAACTTTTACTATTATCAAGGTCATTTTATGAATTTCTTAATATGTGTGTTTATCCTAAATGGACATATACAACGAAATGGAAGGAGTATTATGTATATGTGTCAATGTTTCATATCAGGAGAAATTCTTCATTTTTTTAAGTAATAAAAAATAATTATTATGCATAATTTAAAAAATAGCGTAAGAAAATTTTAGGTATCATAATAAAAAAGTTAATATTTTGTATCATTTAATGATTAATATCCAGTTTTATAAATTATTATTATTATTTACTCTAAGTTCATATATATATATATATATATGTGTGTGTGTGTGTGTGTGTGTATTTTATTATTTTTCAATATATGTATATATATATATATATATATATATATATATATATATATATATATATATATGTGTGTGTGTGTGTGTGTGTGTGTGTGTGTGTATATGCATGTGTGTGTATATGTATCCCTTCGTCACTCTAATGAATTCTTGACAAAGACAAATGCCGTGAAAGAAAGATTCTCCTCCCTAAGCAATACGTATGATTTTCACGGGCCACATATTGACTTGGTTGGTCAACAAGTGTCTCAAGCACTTTTCTTTTTCTTTTTTTCTTTTAATTTTTTTTACGGTCATTGTGTCTCATGCTCTCAACTGTGAAGGTTACTACCACATACGAAGCTGGGGTCCAGTGCAGGTTTAAGTTAGCTTTAGCGATGATCCAAAAAAAAAAAAACACAAAAACAAAAAACAAAAGAGTTGGTCTTGGTCATACTCATCATCACAAATTCAATACAGGAGCTTGTTAATGGATATTCACAACAACTTTATCATATCATGCATAATGCATTTATTAGTTAAAGAAATTTCAAACTATTTCCAGCTCTCTCGTTACTCGTGGCATGCAGAGCTACAAGTTGTGTCTCTCCCCATGACTGATTAGTTAAAACCCAGCCCTTGGTAGCCTTGTTTGCGCGAAGATCTTTCTTACCATGTAGCAACACTCCTAACTTTTTGGGACCCACTATCTATATATAAAACTTCTTTTACATTCGAAGCTACGTTACTGCATCATTGGATACATTTGACTATACTGACGACGACTTATTAGGTCAGACTTTTCAAATGATCGATTAACTCATGATTTAATTTAATGCTAGTGTTACACTGCTACAAAAATCATATTGATGGTGGATCTAAATTATGTAAAATATAAAGATTAAAATGAATAATAAAATATTATTTGGAGTCTAACTAAGCTTTATGCCAAAGTTTAATCAGAATTGAAATGAATAAATTGAAAACCACAAAAAGTTTAATTGAATTCTAAGATCGTCACCAAAATAAAATTGCTTACCAAAAACATAAGGACAAATAAAAATATTAAGATTATGTTTGATGTTAGAAAATGTTATTTATTTTCATTTCTTATTTTTGTAATATTAATTATAAAAATATCATGTTACTTTTATTTTTTAAAAAAAGATTTATGAAAATTAGTAAAAATATTACAAAATCTTAAAAATTAAAAATGAAGATGAGGTAATTTTTTATATTTAATATTAAAAATAAAAATTAAAAATAAAAATAATTTTTTGAAATCAATTATTTGTGAGATTTTAATAAAGATTTACTGTATTCAAAACTTGAATTCTTAATAGTTTTGTCCGGATAAATTTTAATAATTAAATAATTAAGTCTTAATTTGTTGATTGATTGTATTATTGGCTAGTTCTTTTCTTCATTTTTATTTAGCGTACGAGGAGCATGTTATGTCGCTTCAATTATTGCTGCTGGATTCAATTGGACTATTTAGGGGGCGTGTGTATAATGCAAAATAAGAGAAATATTTTTTATATATCCTATTAATTGATATATTTTAACATCTTATATTTATTTTTTTATATTTTTTTATAATTTTTTAATCTTATTTCTAAATATCTAAATATTTATAATAAAAAGTGATATAAATAAAATAATATTCCGACAACCCGAAACTTCTGTGAAAGCTGAAACTCACGTCGAGAAGAGTGATTTTTCCTTCTCGTGGATCTTACACCGTCAGAAAAATTTTGAGAGATGTGAAGCGACCCAATTAAAATAGATGTTAAAGAGGGATTTTTTTTTTCCCTATGTGGTTTCTTTCGGGGTATATGCTAAGATAACTGTGTTTTGATGCAATTTACTTTAATATGGTTTTTTTTTTTTTTTTTTTTATAGAAATCGCCAATGGCCATTTTTCAAATATGAGACTGCAAGTTAACCAAAAAAGGATCATTGGCGATTTTCATGTTGCTATCAAAATTGACGTTGACGAATTTTATATTTTAAAATCATTTAACTTTTTTAAACTGAAATTGCCATTGGCAATTTTTATAATTTCTTATTTAATTACTTTTTTTAAAATCGCCATTGGCGATTTCACTTTTTAATTTTTACTTAATTCGTCATTGGAGATTTCACCTTATTCTTATGTTCTAATAATATCTTTCAAAAACCCATAGTATATATGTATTTCAAAAGCTATATACTAAAAAAGATGCCCAATGGAAGAGATAATACGCGGAAGAAGAGATAATTTTCTCTCCGAGGAGGAAATAACTTTTCGGGAAAGCTAGGCCAGGCATTGGCACATTCCACTCGACATGAATATTATATTATTTGGACGCGTCATATGGTTAAAGATGCATGGCATGTGCGGTCACTGTGACAAAACTAAGCACTCATTGTCAGATGTACTTTCTTGTGTGTCCCACTGGTTGGAAAAGTTAAAAGGTCATTAAGTACTTTCTTTCTTCAAATTTCTTTAAAGGGGGTGTTTGATAAAAGAAAAGAAAAGAAGAAAAAAAAATATTGAATAAATTTTTATTTTTTCAAATATAGGGTAGAAATTAAAAAAATTATTTTTTATTTATTTATGTAAAAAAAAGATAATAATATCAAATAATAATTTATCTTTATATCATTATAAAAAATTATTCTAATTATAAATATAGAATCATATAGAAAATTAGTAAAAATATAAAAATTAATATAATTTTAGTATAAATTTATTTATCAAAATAATATAAATAAATATAATAAAAATTAATCTTTTATATTTAATTATTTATATAAAAATTATATTTTTAATTTAATAAATTTAAAATAATATTAATTTATTAAATCAAATTAATATTAATAAAAATAAATTATTTAAAATTATGTAAAATAAAAATATTATTTTGTAAAATGCCTACCCATATAGCCTTGTCCCATTCACTACAGTATAGAAGTAATTTTAGGGATTGTAATAGAAGGTGGCACCGTGGGATGATCTTGTAAATGAGTGTTGGTGTTCACTTTCCCTTGAAAGTCTGCCCAAGTTTGGGAGAATAAAAAATAATTGGGTCCATATATATTTTTTTATTATTTATTCCTTTTATTTTTGGATATTCTGCAATAACTAAATAAAGAAAATTATTTTTGCTTCCAATTTCTTTCTTTTAATTTTTTTTCTTTTAATTTCTTTCCTTTCTCTCTCATTTCTTCTATTTTCCTTTCAATCAAACAAATTCCTTTCAATCAAACAAAGTGTAAAGATATATTTGTAAGTTGAAATTTTTTAAAAAAATTGAGGAAATAAAAGAATTTAAAGAATAAAATGGATTCATAATTATTCTTCAAATTTTTTCTTTTCGTTCCTTTCTCTTTAAAATCTCAACTCATAAATACATTACTTAAAAATTTAAGGCACATGACAATTTAAAAGATATCTTAAAAAGTAGTAAATAACATTTCTTAAATCACCCATGTAAATCGTATACTTATTATTGTTAATTGTAAATGAAGGAACGACAATTGGAAAGACATAAAATGATATGTATCCCCGCGAAGATATGCAAAGTTACTTAAAACAATTTGCTTCTTACATTTTAAATAAGGATATGCTCGTTTCAACTAAATTATTAGTTGCCTTCTGCGCACTACAATTAACACTAAATTATTAGGTCAAAGAAAGCGATCATAACATTAGCCTGTTGTTAGCAAAACAAAATAATAATTGATTGTAACTCCTAAGATATATTAGAACATTTAACATTAATTCACTTTGGCAAAATCAAAGCATAGTTTCAATTTTAGAATATATTTATTTTAAAACTACTTGAGCTAATAACTTATTTCATAGTGAGGTCACTATAATCACAAGTAGCTAATAGCTTCTTTCATAATGCGGTCCCCATAATCACAAATAATACATAAATATGACTTAATTTAATTAAAGTCAAGTTACACCGAATTATGGCATTCACAACATCTCCGATTCATGTAAGAGCAATACATTATAACAACTAATTGTCAAGTAATCGTTAGTGAAGGGAAAGTGATAATGTTATTTTTGTGATTGATCCTCATAATACCTCTCCCTATACGTTTTTAAAGTTGGAAAAATTGTATGATTTATGGCGAACGATCATGCCTTTACACTCTAATATAGTATCAATCATGAATAAAATAGTCCAAGTGTAGCTGATTTCCAAAATATCATCAAACTTCAAACTCTAACATGGTGTGTTTTAGGGTGTTCATAACCCAATCCAACCCAATAATAGTGTCCAGATTCAGGTAATATTTCGTGTTGGTTTGACCTGGCTCAAAGTCAAAATAATTATTTGAAAATTATTTTTTAAAAAAATATTGGTGATAAATTATATGATTTCTATACCTCAATTAATGCATTTTAAATACATGATCTTATTTTTATATTAATATAATTTGTTTTGAAATATTTATTGTTATATATCTCTTGACTTATTTTTGTTGCTTCTAAAATTGTATGATTTTACCATATATAATGTCAAAATCTTTCTGTGTTATAACGTGGTGACTAATTGGGTCATTATTAGGTCAAGTCGAGATTCAAAGAATGACTTGATCAAAATATAGTGTTTCATAGATACGTGATACTAACAATATAGATTTCTACACCCATTAACTATCTTTCATAGATATGTGGTACTAACAATATAGATTTCTACAATTCTATAATTGAAATACACAAATGTATGTAAAGAAAATGAATGTACCCTGAATTGCTCAAAGACACGGTACATGTCCATAAATGGTAAATGTGTGCAATGAATCAATGATAAAGGATTAAAATAAAATATGGTTAAAAAATAATTTTGGTCTCAAATAAAATCTTAAATTGATTATCAAAAGAGTTGTAGGACCTTAATTTTGCAACATCCTCAATTTTGCCTAAGCTAATTAGCTCAGTGTCATGGAACTAATTAGAAGGGTTTGCGGTTAATTGAGGATTTATCGGCTAATCTCAAGAGCGAAAGCTTAGTAAATTAGAGACAAGTCAACTAAAAGTCAACCAGTAAATAATAAAATGCTAAATGCTTTAATTAAAGCCTAATCATTTAAATCTCACTAATTCATGATTCAGAACATAATTAAGGTAATATAATCTTATTAATTCAGTACATGACAAATTGATCCTCACATACTAAGTACATCATTAGTAAGAATCATTCCTTTTAGAGAAAAGGAGTCTTAAAGGTGTAGTCAACTAAAATTGTCTAAAGAGCAAATAAACTAATCTAATTGATTAACACTTAGACAATCCTAACAGCAATGAAAATTCAAAATCCTCACCCTAACCTAGCATGAAAAATTTGGCCACCCTAGCCCCATCATCCACCAATCATTTGCTTCTAAATCTTCCATTATTAGATCAAAGTCTATTTTGGTTATATCACTTTTAGCAAGATTAACCAAAAGAAGATTATCCTTAACATGGATCATACTATATTTGGTATTAACCCTCAAGTGAACAATTCCATAAATGACATGGATATTGTCTCTAACCACTCAAGAAAACACAGAAGGGTCCTTACCTATGCATGAAAACTCAAGAGAAACACAATCTAATCTTTCACCCATAGTCATTAACTCCCCTTGCTTGTGAATGAAGCAAAAACACTCAGCCCCTTTAGCCATGATGTTACACCCCAAACAGCCTACCCCACTCTCATTTTGTGACTTTCATTCTCTCACTAAGATACCAAAGCTCTCACCTCTCTCTCTAAACCTCTCCTTATTCTTCATATTCCTCTTCTTGTTCTTTTACTTTCCTACTACAATCAACCCTATCTTCCATCACCTTCCTCATAAGCCCTTCAAGGACTACCTCCTTTGGTCTTTGAAGAACACACTTAAACATACACACAGCCCCAATTTCAAGCTCAAAGGGATGGAGGTCATCTCCAACCTTTTTCACTCTTCAAACTCTTCAAGAAACTCCTCTTGGTAGTGACTCTAACCCTTCTTTCTTATGTGTTTTCAAGAACTAAAACTCCTAAAATTTCATAGCTTGGTGGTTTTAGGGCTTGCCCTAAAGTCTCATGACCATATCTTACTTCCATGAAGTTTTTCTTTGTGATTAAAATACTTTCTTAAAATGTGACTATGTTGTATGAGCACTTGTATGTATCACACTTGATTTGCACTCTAAATACTAATTTGTTGTTGAAATGTCAAAATATGATAGTAAATTGGAAGATAAAAATGGTCATTTGATGAAAAACTTCAATATTTCTACAAACTAGTCAAGAAAAAGAATTCTAGTTATGATGGCAAATCTAGTCATCCAAGTTGCAAAGATAATAACTCATGCTATATAACTAGAAATGTAACGAAACTAATTTTGAATAAAAATAGACTCATAGCTTTCTATAGATATAAAATATGTGAGCATTTGATTTAAAATGAGCAAGATATGAATTTTTAAAATAGGCTATACCTGGTGAAGTTTGTGACTGAACAACCTGCACTAAAACCCTTATAACTCGAGCTATACAAAACATTTTTAAGTGGGACTAAGTTTGTTAGAAAGTTAAGACATAATAGAACACTCCCATAAAATATTGTTGACATATTCCTTATGAGGAACTCTCAGTAGAGTTGAAAACTTACTATTCCAAAATAAAATTAAAAGACTGAGTAGTTAAGTTAAAAAGTGCATAACTCAAGTTAAGGTTTAAAATTTTTAAGTAGGACTTGCTCTGTTTAAAAGATAACTCAAAAAAGTATAGTTGTACAAAAAATCAAGTTAAAATAGTAAAAGATGAAATTATGGTGAATTTATTTATTTGCTACCCTACAGTGAAATATAAATCTAATTAAGGCAAACTTTATGGGATAAAGAAAAACAAACTTAAAACACTAACACCCTCAACTTGAAACATTGGAACATTATATTTCCAACTTAAAGGATTTAAAGAGAAAAATAAAAGAGACTTGCCCTTAGAATAATAATAGAATTGAACAAGATAAAAGTTCAACTAAAAGCTTGCACCTAATTTACAAAACTCAGCATATAAGACTTTGTTTGTGATATACCTTTTTATGTACATGTATGTTGATGATGATGATGTGGAAAATTATGATGAACATGCTAGAGATGATTATCATGATGAATGTTATGGAATGTTATGAAATGTATAATGAGGTCTTGTGTTTGGAACTCTTTGCTTGGCTAATTTTGGGAAGCTCTGGTCTAACTGTTATGCTGTCGGATTTTCGCAAAATTTATGGACTTAGCATAATTCTTGCATTATAAGTATTAATTAAGAAAAGACAGTATTAAGAATATGATTCTTCAAAAGGAAAGGTGATTCACACTAAGTTCCCTCTCCGCCCAAGGGCTTACATGAGGCACGGCAAAGGACCCAGCTAATGTAAGTACTGGGAAACAATGATGGTGACGGCCATAGTATGAGCTCATTACCACTCGAGTTTAGAGGGTAGTAAATAAAAGACTTAAGATAAAGTCAAGTCAAGTTTAAGGAAAGAAGAGGCTTCGGTCCAAATCCTTAAACGAAAAGTAAAAGAAAGTAACCTACAAGATGTTTATGCATGACGTGTCTATTTATACTTGTTCCTAAACTCATTTTAATGTGAATCCCATTATCAAGTTATATGCTTAAAAGTAAACCCACTTTGAATAATAATGTTTTTGAAAAATCTAATAACTAAACCATATATATGCCCACTATTTTCTTGATAAAACTGAAGTGGCTAGGACGATGACGATAACACTTTTGCATTGAGTTGGAGTATTACTAAGAAATATTATTTCTCACCTTGGTTTATTGTCCACATCATTACCAGATCCTGATAACTCAACCGGTGGAATGGATCATGGATCCACTTTAATGTGAGTGGTTGTATGACAAAGATGCACGGGCAATTGTGGCAATGACCACTACAGTTGTTCACACCTACTTCTATCTTGGCCGCATATGTGAGGAAGCAAAGCCCAACCTCCCACTTGTCCCTGCCGAAATTCTTGAAGCACCACTCGAGCAATCATTGGGTCCCTGGGATTTCCGCCAGAACCACTGCCGAACATTGAGATGGAGCCGATGTCCTTTGAGCCACCAACGACTGAGCTTTAGTCTCAGCCAACGATCTCGATCATAGAGCTAAGCTCCACCGCCACTCTTAGGATTGCAGCTGCCTCTTTGCCATACCTGGAGTATCACTCGGGTGTAACCCCGACATTTGAGGAGGACTTGTTCGAGGAGTGGTCTTCTGCTACTAGTTGTATTCCACACAAGGCCGAATCCAACCGCTGTGTGTGTCATATCGAGGTGCTAAGTAGGCATCCTCGTATTATCCACATGCCCTTTGTGCCCCGAGGACGAGGGGCCGGAAGGAGCAGGCACTCCAGGTCGTGACTTCCATAGGGTCCAGGGGTGTATCGCAGAAGATGGAAGCTAGGGTTATGTTTGGCTTTAGGGCGAGTAGTTGTTGTAGTTCTACATCTCCATGTATTTTTATTTTGCTCTGAACCTTACTATGTTAGTTTGTATTGGGTGTCTAGATCGTGGCATAATCATGAGTTGTCTTCTATGTAATTCTCAACTCTATAAGTTTAATCACGTGGAATTGAAAGTATGAGACCTATTATGTATTAATATTTTATATTTTGTCTTCATGTTTTATTCATTACTATTTTTGATATAGATCTTTATGCGTCATGTTCACCTGACTTTTCTATTCATGCTCAAGGCTCAAGTTTGTTTATCACACCAAAAGTAACGTCGTGTTAAAAAAAAATTCTATCTTCCATATAACATATTTTCTAGAAAAGTTTAAGTTTTTGCAAGCATAAGTAACAATTGATAATGATACATAATATGACTTAAGCGTAGTATGAGATTATTAGGGTATTACAAATTTACTTCTCAAAAGATTTATAATATCAATTTGATCCTTGAATGATTCATTTTTATTTCATGCTAGTCCAAACCTTAGCTTCCATGAAAAGACTACTAACTAATATATGATGTTTCACATATGTCATGATATGTCACATTATATGATGATATGACATGTTATTTGTTGAAATGGAGCTTAGATTGGTACTTGAAAGAATTGCAAGACATCAACTTAGTCTTTGAAAAAATGTAAAATAATCTTTTAATGACTACTTAAATTGATGTTTTGCAACTCTTTTGAGGACTAATATGATGTTCATCTTAGTAGATGACATGACACATCATCACATAATGTGATATATCAAATATTAGTTAATGTTTTCTTCATAAAAAGCTAATTTTTGGACTAATGTGAAAGAAAATTAATATGTGAAAGAAAATTAATATTTTGATAATTAAATTGATGTTACAAATCTTCTGAGTATCAAATCGATATCCTACAATTCTTTGGAGGATTAATTGGCGGTTGCACTCTTTTGGTCCCTATTTATTAGGGGTGATCATGGGTTTAGATTAATCAGCTAACCAACTAAATTGATCTAACCCAATTACAAATGTTTGGGTTGGTTGGGGAAAGTAGGTTAGTTCAGGTCAAACTTGAGCAACTTAATCATTTATTGACAATGTGTTTTAAATATGTACCTTATGACCTACGGCCTGATGATCTAAATAAAAATGGCATCATTTGGAATAATAATATATTTTTTCTCTTTTAATCCTAAAAAATATTATATTTTGATTAATATTATATTTTTCTGAAAACCAAACCCTCAAGAATTAGAATCTTAATCCTCTTTCTCTCCTCATTCTTGTTGCTTCTTCTTTACCCTAATGACTGCTGCCAGCTGCCTAGCTCCCTCCCTTTTACCGTTGCTCTTGATCTATTCGTCCTACTATCATCTAACTTATCGTCGTCGTCATCATTCATCTACTAGAAATGAAAGAGATTATTGGTTTGCTTACTAGATTGCCACGATGATTGGTCCTTCATGTTTGCCTTCAATCGTCATCGAAGTCTTGTTGAAGAGCTTGACATGGAGCTAGGTGCATTGGCTTCTAGAGCAATGTTACTGGCCATGCATGGTTGAACATGAAATTCAACAAGGACAAATTGAGAGAGAGGAAACAATTGCAGAATAAAGAAGAAAGAACAAGAGAACCAATTTGAAGCAAAGACAAGGTAATTTAAGCTTCGCACATTTTGCTTGTTAGATAGAAACCCCGATTTTAAAGTATTTATATAATTTTAATATTTTTTATGATTCTTTAACAGAAATTTTCACAACCTAAAATAATTCAACCCAATTTTTTATCGGATTGAGTTGGTTTAGATTATCCATTCTCTCTCTTGTTTTCCCCCAATTGGATTGAGTTGGTTTGGGTGATCTGTTCCTTTTTTTCTTTTTCCTTTTTTTGAAAAATCGTTCTAACCCAACCTGACATAATTAAAGCAATCGGTTTGGATTTTGTTTTCTCATAAACCCACATCACCCATTTTATATATAATGCTTATGTTCGATTTGGTCCCTATCTTAAAAAGTTTTCAATCTAATCCCCATACCTACAATTATTTATAATTTTGTATTTATTGTCTATCGCATAATAATAATGTGAACTTGACATAAAGTTGCTGTAGAAATATAGAAATTGGACTGAAAATGGGAGTCACATATAAGAACCAAATTAAAAAGGAGTATCGGATGTGTAAGGGCCAAAAATACATACTTTGATTTCTATACGTGATATTTAATTATTTCAATTTAGTCCCTATCACTTTATTGTAACTCCAACGGATAATGTTTGCATATATATATATATATATATATATATATATATATATATATATATATATATATATATATATATATATATAAATTGAAAATAAGTGTCACATGAAGTGAGCCAAAATGTATTTTGCATCTCCAAACTCTTAGTAATCAAGCATGTTGGAAAATTTCAAATGTCCATATTTACGATATGCCTTAAACGCTATGGGCTTAAGATTATATGGTCAAGAAATTAGCTAACATTACTTTTTTTTTTTCAACAAATGTATCTTTACTCTCAACAAGATATTTAACAATCAAATGATTCACTTTTAAATGTGCATAAATATTACACAATTACACAATATATAGCACTATTGTCAAATTAAATTGCTAATAGTCTAGCAACAAAATTCTCAATATAAGATTATGTCACAAGTTGCTTCACCAAGCGGTTTGAATAGTGTCAATTTACCATTCAACAAAATGAAAATGTTTATATATCCAATATATTTTAAGGAAATATGATTGGCGGAAGAAACTTTAATTTACTACCTATTTAACCAAGCAACAAAATATTATACTCGCATTTTATATAAGTTAAATTATTAATGATATTCTCATTAAAAAAATTATTAATGATATTTACTCACATGATTTTCATATGATACTTGTAATATCACGAAACTTCTATACATATGCTTATATAATCTTAATGATAAAAAGGCTTTAATGATCAAAATTAAATTATACCTAAATATATATAAAGCATAATAAAGATTTTTTTATTGGTCCTCACAACCGATTTTTTCATCCAATTCATTCCACGAGTTATTTATCTGCAATTACAAGGAGACATTCTACGCCGATAATTGCAAGAAATTTTGAGCAGACTTGACGCCGGGCGCATAATATGATTATTACTCAAAGTATTTGGTTCTGAAAGTTGAAAATATTTTCATCAAAAACATAGTGGCATGGTGGTAAATAAGTGGAATTCAACTACTTTTACTTTGCACAACCCGCGTTCAATCCTCGCGGAGGATTTTCTAGTTTTTTTAAACGCACTTTCGCAGGGATTTTGTTATATATTATTAATGAGCAACATTGACATCTGTGCGCTGGCAGTGCAGTGGCTTGCACATTGGCTTGCATGCCTCATGGTGAGGGTTCGAATGCCTCTTGGCTCAATTTTCATAATTTTGTCTATCATTTAATTTTTTAAAGGGATAAAAGAAATAAAAAGGATAAAATGCACAAAAAGAAGTTGGTAGCTTAGTTGGCTCTATGTTGATCCTAAAAATCTTGTGGTATGTGTTCGAAACCTACTACCCATTTTTTTTATTTTTATCAATCATTTTTTTTTCAAAAGGAAAAAAAGGAAAAAAAAAAGGACAAAACAAGAAAGGAAAAAGGCACTATATACTTATATTTGTATTATTCTTAAAGTAATGAATCAAATATTTTTATTGATATGGTAATATATAATTAAATGCCTATACTTTATATTGATAGTGTATATAATAAAATAATATTAACTATAATATTTAAATATTATCTATGTACAAATCAAAATATAATAATTGATAATAATAAAAAAAACAACTTAAAAAGTAAGTAACTTATTTTAATCTTAATATTTTATAGAGTTATTTATTATTTTAATAAATATTTTTAATAGATGAACAAAAAACTAATATCAAATATATATATCAATTTCATTATTTAATAATAAATATAATTTTATTATCTCAAATTCGATTTTGAAAATATATCTTGAAAACAGGCAAACCAAACATATTTTCATTATTTTTCCTTTTTGAAAACAGACAAACCAAACGTATTTTCTAAATTTATAAAATCTGAAAATAAAAATCCTTTTCAGAAAATGAAAATAAAAAATATTTTCACAAACCAAACACACCCTTAATTTTTCATTTTCTTATTTTCTATTTTATTACTAGTGTTACGTTGCTTATATTAAGGGTGTGAGGAAAGAAGCTCCTATATAAATAAGGAATTTTGATGTATATTTGAGATATCCTTTCAAAAAATAAATGTTTTATTTTAGAGACTTATTCTTTTTTTTAGTGCAAGTTAGCACTGTGCTGAGGTCCTGTTGTATGCAGGCTCTTGTTTAGTTAAATTTTTATGCTTGCTTGCTGTGTCAAAACTCTAAATTATTCTCTAACAAATTCAACGTCGATCACATTGCTTCTTTAAAAAATAAAAGGTACAAAGTTATTGACTATTACAATCATAGTCATATTAATCTTTAATTTGTCTAGTAATTAAGTACTAATCTTATCAATGTACTTTTTTTTTTATCTAATTATAGACAAGAGTAACGCCGAAGTTAAGCAAGTAAGAGTTGTTTAATAGTAAGAAACTTGAATAATAGGAATGATATTAGGGGTTTAAATCTCATTGCCCTATATACTAATAATTAAAAAATAAATAAATGAGTAAGGCCAAAGTTAAATTTGTCAGGAACTTATTTGAGAGTCTACTCGTATGTTTTTAAACTAGAACTAATTTACAATATTTAACTAGTTACATGAAAAACTAAATTAACCTGATTAAGAAAACTATATTCGTCTTCGAATATTGGTAGGGTGACTACTCCAGAAAGAAAACCGGAACACCAGTAACAGCTCCACTAGAATCATTTTCACTCGTTGGAACTTGCATCCCAAACCCTCTCAAATTCCTTTCATTCTCCATCACCGTTCCCTTTGCTGCAACCTGCATCGAACGTGAAGTCACAGATTCCGGTGCCTTCACACTCACCGAGAAATTGATGATCCCGTTTCTCTGACCCTTCATATCCCAAAGCCTATAACTCAAGAACTGCAACCAACAACTCTCTGATCCCACAAACCCACCAAAAAAATCAGAAACTGCTACTTGTGCTGCTCCCACCCTTCGAACGCCCAACCATGTCTTGCACTGAACCTCCAACGTGATGTACCTGGCTTCATGCATGGACAACTCCATCGAGAACTTCTCGTTCCATGAAGGGCAGAACTTGGTAGCAGAAGACTGTGCCTGAACAACAACGTAAGTGTTTTTAATCACTGGCTTCCCTTTCATGCTGAGGTTTTCAGCGGATAAAATTGTGATCTCAATGGTGAGAGATCTTCTTGCCTCCATGTCAAGACGAATGAAACTACATATAATAGAATGATTAATGGGAAGGAAAATGTTATATGTGTGACCTTTGATTTGGCTCTATCTGTATAGAGAGGGAGTTGGTGTTTGGGAGAGAGAAAATGAAGGGGTTGGATTGTTTACATCTAAGAGAGAACACGTGTGCGGATTCCCTTTCCGTGAGAAATTCTTATTAACCACTCGTGGAACAAGAAAAAATTGGATAGGGATGCTCTCATTTTAAAAATGAATATGATAAGATTATGTTCACATTTCTACTATTAATTTTTTTTTTTTTTGCATTTTACCTTTTTAAGATGACAAAATCAATAGCAGAGATATAAATATAAAATGATTATATTTATTTTTGACATAAGAGGATCATTATTTAAAAAATATATATTCTGCATTATTTAACGTTTAACACATTACTTTGTATATTAAAAATATATATAATTAAAACAAAGAGATAAGAATGACTCATATTAAGACTTCTGTTATTTGTACATATAATTCTAGATATATACGTGATGCACACAAATAGAAGAGTGGGTCTATACTATCTTATTATCTTGCTTCACACATTCTTAACAATGAATATCTATGGTGTCAGTGTAGATATGTCAAAAACTAATATCAAAATATCTTTCTCTAATATTAAAATGTTGAAGATTTAATGGCACACAGCATTAACTCTTGCTGTAGTACTTATCTAATAATTTTTATTTTGACATTTAGTGCTGGCTTTGTAACTGTTTACAGTGAAAGAGTGGACTTATAGTTTAAGTATAAATACAAATGTGATTGGTAATACGGCAAATTCATAAACCTAAAAGTTTGGCTGGTTAATACAGACACTCACGTGATCTGTAGTTATCTTTAGTTTATCAATTCTTTAGTTATACAAGGATTCAAGGAATTTCTCTCAAGTTACAATTGTGTGTATTGAATTTTATAATATTAGTGCTTGTTCGGTGTCATAGAAAAGGAAAAAAATATAAATAGAGATGGAAATTGGCATGTAGATAACAATACTCTTTCATATCAAGAATGCACATGTAACAGATAAGACTATTTATTTCGAGTCATATTTTCCTTCTCCATAGATGAAGGGTGGATTTATTTCACATAGAATAGAATATGAATCCTTGATTTTTTTTGTGAAAGTGAGAGAGAAAAAGAGAAAGGAAAAAAAAATCAAAGATTAAAATGATGTTATGAAAGATGAATCAATTTTCTTCATGAAAAATATAAGAATTTTCCCTTAATTTCTTCCCCTGACTTCTACTATTCTTTTAAACATATAGGCATTGTAATAGGTTTAGTTTGTTTGAATTGTACATGAGATTAATTCTTATTTAATTATGAGAGTAAAAATTTTATAGAGATTTTTCTCCTCCAGAGAGTATGCTAACCATTGATTGTTGTTGGAAAAAGTTGATATCTTTGTGCTTTAAACAGTTGATATTATTTATCACCTCGATGATCCTACTCTTCCGGGAAGATATGGCTGTTACTATTCCAAGAGGGAAATCAAACCCTTTTCCTTTATTTGGGAAACCAAACCCTTCTCCTTTACAAAGTAAAGAAAAAGCAAAGATTGGAAAGTAAATTCTTCCACAAATTAGTCAAATTCCACAGAGTAAGGGAAGATTAAATGAATCTTTTTTTTTTTTTAATACATAAACTATTATGATAACAATTTTCAAAAGTGTATTCATCTCTCCTGGCGTGCGCCCGCAGTTTACAAATTTAAAATGTTCCAAGGATATCTAATCACGATTTCACTTTCTCCAGTTTTTTAACAGCATCACGTAATGAAAGAAAATTTTAACTTTTCCTACAAAACTCTACCGTTATTATAAATTGTGTAATATTTTTATAGGAGTATATTAATTTTGCACATATACTACCAGTTTGTGTTTTTCTTTCTCATAAACAGAACATTTTCATCTTGTCATATTATATGAAGAAAAAAAAAAAAGAAAATCCAAATTTATAGTTGTTATAAAATAATGAAGGTTGCCTCTAAATAAGGTATAAATAAATGGCATAAAAATAAATATGTAGAAGCATAAGAAAGGAAAACACAAAATTTATCATAATTCGGCAAATAACTTACATTCACGGGTAAAGATAATAACTAAATATTTTATTAAGAAAATATAATGAAGACATAAAAAGTAATTACAATTCACTTAATCTAATTTTTAAATATACTCAAAATATCTCATAGTATTTTTTTTACTAATATATATATATATATATATATATATATACTCAACACAAAAAAAAAAAAAATTAAAGAAACAAACAACTCAAGGGGTACGCGCACTCTCGGTTGGTCTCGATGCCAGGGGCTGCGAATGAAAAGCTCTATTTATAGAGTTCCTGATGCAACTATTTCAAACCACATTTAATGCATAATTTACTGCTGGATGCTTGCTTTCAAAATTATTCCTGCAACACTTGAAATATTGCTTCCTTCAATTAATGATGGGTGCACCGACAATTCATTTCGCAGCACCGTTTGAAAATTTTGCCACACGATGCACCGAAAGAAATATTTGCAGTGCTCCTTGGACATTTTGTCCAATTGCTTCTGCCATTGGCTTTGAAAAATAGCCACAAGTCACGTCAACAGTAGTTGAAATGGAATTCTTGCGCTAGCACCACTGTTGAGGACGTGCATTAGATTCGTTGCAAATCTGTCGCAAATGCTTTAATAGCGGCAAATTTTGCTTGATTTGCAGCACTTTTGTCTACCACAAATCACTGATTGTCTTGTAGTGATACTGATATAATGATCAATCTGTAGCAATTAGTCTGCCCCTTACGTATATCGAAGATATTTGTAGCCCAACGCTTGCTTGCGCACACCGCGGGTTCGATGATGTCAAATCCCTGTGATTTGAAGAAATATTATTTGTACACTCTTTTAGTAGATATATCAGGGGATATATTTATTTTCATGTGTAAAAATCATTTCAAAATTTTTCTTTCTCAAAATATTTTTCTCCAATTCCCACTCCCACTCACGTAGTGACCCAAGAATGTCAACTAGGAATATACAAATAATATTTTTCTCGATTTGGGTATCCTATCATTTTTTATCCCAAAAAAAAAGGTAGAATCATTGCTTAATTAGTCAGACTCCATATTTTCTTTTGGTACATAAACTAGTCCGACTCCATTAAAAAGGAAAAACACTTTGAAATGATCATTATTATTATCGGTACAGAGACGTAGTATACATCTTTTTCGACATTTGTAGAATCACTTATTATTAGTGATAGGCTATTTATACTTAAGTTGTAATTAGCAAGTTAGTTACTCTACGGTTAGTTGGTTGCAACAAACCCCTGTATATAAACTTTGTCATCATTCTTATTAATAGAACTTTTGATCATTTCTTTCATTCAGGTCTTAATATGGTATCAGTGACTATTTCTCTCCTCATGCGCTCTATTCTCTGGGCTCTTGTGTTCCCTTTTTCAATCTTCTTTTCGTCTTTTCCCTTTCGCCATGGACGATAACAACCCTTTCTTCCTCCACTCCTCCGATCAACCCAGTCTACTTTTGGTTTTGCAGCCATTAATAGGTGACAACTACACCTCCTGAAAACGATCGATGGAGATGGCTCTCAACGCCAAGAACAAACTTGGCTTCATGGATGGTTCTCTCGTTCGTCCTGATGATGATGAAGGCCCTCAAGCGATGGCGCATTGGAAAAGCATCAATGACATTGTGAGTACTTGGATTCTTAATTGTTTTTCCAAGGACATTGTATCGAGTATCATTTTTGCTGACTCTACGACGTCAATCTGGAAAGATCTGCAAGATTGATTTCAATAGAAGAATGCATCTAAGGTTTATCAACTAAAGAAGGATTTGGCCACCATTACCCAAGGTACTCTTTCTGTTAATCAGTATTTTACTCGTCTGAAATCTCTCTGGGAGGAATTGCATGTTTTTCGTCCTTCTTCGACTTGCACTTGTGGTGGTGCTCGAGCCCTATTTGCACATGCTGACAATGATTATGTCATGAATTTCCTTATGGGGCTAAACAATTCCTATAGTCAAATTCGTGGCTAGATTCTTCTCATTCAGCCCTTACCTCCCATTTCCAAGGTGTATTCTCTGATTGTTTAGGAAGAAAAGCAACGGGAAATTGGTGCCTCCTCTTTAATTCCAGAGCAACAGCTCACTTTTGATGTCAAGAATCCTCCCAAAGGTGTTGTTGATGGCAAAGCCAAAAATGGCAAGAAGGACAGACCTACCTGTTGTCATTGTGGAGTGTTGGGTCACACCAAAGACCATTGTTACAAAATTCATGGATATCCACTGAATTACAAGAAATCGAGTTCCAACTCTGTTAGTGTTCATCAATTTGATGCCTTGATTGTGCCTATTAATGATGGCTCAGGAACTTAATTGTAACTTTCCAACTCCCAATACCAGCAACTCATTGCCTTGTTATCTGCCCAAATGTCACAAGCAGCATAGCCGGCTCATACCAATTCTGATGCTAATGTGATTCATGGAGGTATTGTGCTTTCTACATCCCCCTGTTTACTGTCTTCCAACATTACCTCACCCTCTTGGTTACTTGATTCTGGTGCTAGTAGGCACATTACTTATTCTTTATCTGGTTTTGAAGTTTCCAAATGGTTGTCTGATTCTTTTGTCACATTACCTGATAATTCCCATATTCCTGTACATGCTGTGGGTTTTGTCACCTTCAGTTCTAACTTTTCTCTACAGAATGTTCTTTATGTTCCCATATTTCGTGTCAACCTTATTTTTGTTAGCTCTTTGCTTTCTCATGCATCTCTTAATATTCTTTTCAACTCTTGTGGCTTTGTGATACAAGACCACAGCCTCTTGAAAGTGATTAGGAAGGGTGACTTGGTCAATGGACTTTATGTCTACAAGCATCCTACTTCTTCACTTCAAGAATCTGTGTCTATAGTTCAAGATTCTCACCAATTGTCTACTTTACCTGCGGTTCCCATTTCCATTGTAAATAAATTTCTGATTCTATTTTTGTAAACACCAAACTGTGGCACGGTCATCTTGGCCATGCATCTGTAAAAATTCTTGATCATTTGTCAAATAAAATTCCCTTTACTTGTGTGGACTCTAAGTGTGTTTCTGCTTGTGATATCTGCCCTTTATCCAAGCAAAAGAGACTTAGTTTTTATTCCAATAGTCATTTAGCATCTAATTATTTTGATCTGGTTCATTGTGACATTTGGGGCCCTTTCAACACTGTTACATATCATGGCATGAGGTATTTCTTGACTTTGGTTGATGATCATTCCCGGCCCGTTTCACCTGGGTATATCTACTCCATCATAAATCTGAAGCACCCTCTTGTATCAAACAATTTTTTTAGATGATGGAGACTCAGTTTGACAGGAAAATTAAGCAGTTTCGGAGTGACAATGCAAAAGAATTGGCCATGGTTGAGTTTTTTGCCTCAAAGGGTACTCTACACCAATTTAGTTGTGTTGAGAGACCACAACAAAACTCAATTGTGGAGCGCAAACACTAGCACTTGTTAAATGTTGCAAGGTCCCTCTACTTCCAATCTCGGGTACTAGTTTCTTTTTGGGGCGATTGTGTTCAGACAGCAGTTTTCCTTGTCAATAGGCTTCCTACCCCAGTGCTGAAACTGCAGTCCCCTTTTTCAATTCTGTTCAACAAGGAACTAGATTTTACTCAATTACGAGTCTTTGGATGTTTAGCTTTTGCTTCCACGCTTCTGTCCTCAAAGCACAAATTCTCTCCACGGGCCATCCCTGCGGTGTTCATGGGATATCCTCTGGGGTATAAAGGCTATCGGTTATATGACACTTATTCCAGGAAGTTTTTCATCTCTAGGGATGTTGTCTTTCATGAGGAACCCTTTCCTTTCCACTCTCTGCCTGCTATTGGTGCTTCCCTCAGTCCATTTGATGATGTGGTCATCCCTGTACCTTGTCCTGACATTATGGAGGTTGCTCCACTTGTTGCCACTGCACCTCCTACTGAGGCTATACCACCTGATGTCCCTGTTCATGAACCGGTTCAAGCCCCCACAGTTAGACGTTCCCAAAGGCAGCATAGATTACCATCATACCTTGCTGATTATCATCATTCTACTCCCCCATATCCCATTTGCAATCATATCTCTTATGAGAAGCTATCACCCACATACCGAGCATTTATTGGCCAAGTTTCTGCTATTCTGAAACCACTTTTTTGCCACCAGGCAGCAAGACATAGTGAGTGGAGGCAAGCTATGTAGGAAGAATTGGATACTATGGAGAGTAATCACACTTGGGATGTTGTTTCTTTGCCAACGGGTAAGCATTCCATAGGGTATAGGTGGGTTTTTAAAATCAAAAGGAAACCGGATGGGAGTGTAGATCGCTATAAAGCACGTTTGGTGGCGAAAGGTTACACACAATAAGTTGGGATAGACTTTATGGACACCTTTTCTCTGGTGGTTAAGCTCACCACCGTGAGGGTTCTATTATCTCTTGCTGTAGTTAAACAGTGGACTTTACTGCAATTGGACATTAATAATGCATTCCTCAACGGTGATCTTTTTGAGAAAGTTTATATGGAGCTTCCCCTTGGGTACAAGGTTCAAGGTGAGCATCTTGTTTGCAAGCTCAACAAGTCCATCTATGGTCTTCGCCAAGTTTCACGCCAATGGTTTCAGAAGTTTTATATGGAGCTTCCCCTTGGGTACAAGGTTCAAGGTGAGCATCTTGTTTGCAATCTCAACAAGTCCATCTATGGTCTTCGCCAAGTTTCACGTCAATGGTTTCAGAAGTTTTCTACTGCAATTGTTTCTCAAGGATTCACCCAGTCAAGAGTTGATTATTCCTTGTTCTATAAGGGGTCAGGCGATAATTTTGTAGCACTGCTTGTCTACATTGATGACATCATCGTTGCAAGCAAAAATCCTCACATGGTGTAGTCTGTTCAACAGATTTTACAGCATTTGTTCAAGTTGAAAGTCCTTGGGAATCTTAAATATTTCTTGGGATTGGAGATTGCACGTTCTAACAAAGGAATTTATTTGTCCCAAAGGAATTACACTCTTTCATTACTTGAGGATACTGGTTTCACTAATTGCAAACCAGCCTCATTGCCAATGGATCCCAATCTGAAACTAAGTTCTACTGATGGTGAACTTTTTCCTGATGTATCTCTGTATCGAAGGATGATTGGCAGGCTTTTATACTTGACTATTTCGCGCCCAGACATCTGTTTTGCTGTAAACAAATTATCTCAGTTCATGTCTTGCCCAAGAACTCCTCACCTTGATGCTTTACATCATCTCCTTCGCTACCTCAAGGCTGGCCCTAGACAAGGGATTCTGTTTTCAGCCACCTCATCTCTCTCCCTTAAGGCTTATGCTGATGCTGATTGGGGTAGCTGCTTGGATACAAGACGCTCCACCACTGACTATTGTGTATTTCTTGGTGACTCACTTATTTCTTGGAAATCCAAGAAACAAAAAACAGTCTCCCAATCCTCAGCAGAAAAGGAGTACCATGCCTTGGCATGTATGACTAGTGAAATCTTCTGGATTCAGTCTCTCCTCAAAGATTTTCAGGAAGCTGTAGGTCCAACACTTGTGTTTTGTGATAATCAAGCTGCTATTCACCTGACTACAAATCTCAGCTTTCATGAGAGATCTAAACATATTGAGATAGATTGTCACTTCACTAGAGATAGTGTTCAGGATGGCACTATTCGGCTTGTTCCAGTCAAATCTGCACATCAACTTGTAGACATACAGACTAAGGCTTTACCTTCACCATTGTTTCGGAGCTTATTAGCCAAGTTGGGCGTCATTGACATTTAAATTCCAACTTGAGGGGGGTATTAGTGATAGGCTATTTATACTTAAGTTGTAATTAGTAAGTTAGTTACTCTACGGTTAGTTGGTTACAACAAACCCCTGTATATAAACTTTGTCATGATTCTGATTAATAGAACTTTTGATCATTTCTTTCATTCAAGTCTTAATACTTATAAATAAGAAGGAATTTCAATTATGTAAATAAATTTGTTGATAAAAAAATGTGAAGAACTATATTTTAATAATTGTGGAATTCAATTATATAAGTATGAATCAAATTAAAATTTTTTTATATGCTATCAATTATCTTATTACATTAACTAAAAACATAATTAAAACTTTCAATTATTTACGCATCAATCTCTAGATATCCAAAAAGTATCTAAAACCTATATACAAATAATATTTTCTCTTTAAAATAATTGTTGTATGCGTATTTAATACATAATTGTGTTCAATACTTATGAACACTTCAAATATTCTTATTGCATTTTGACCCTTAGTTTTTTGAATTTTTAACCAACACAAGATGAAAACACTATAATATTAGACAAATTATGTATTTCATTATATCTATAATAATTAACACTCTTTTTTTGAAAAATTTTAATTCCTCTTTTAATTTCAAACTTACTCTTTTATATTAATTTTACACAGCTGTGGTGTCTGTTTATCCTTGTGCTCAGTTCCTAGCCAAGGGCTTATAATTAAGTTCGAGATTTCTGTAACACTGCCCTACATTCATTGGAAGGAAAGGATTCAGAAACGAATTTCTTTCCCCAATTTTCACACAAATTAAGCAATAAGTGTTCAATAGTGAAAAGTTAGATGATAATTCCCCTGCACTTGCCTTCTACTTCATTCCTGCGTTATGCCATCATCATAGTTACGACGTCCTGCTTACGTCAGATATGTAGAAAAATGTTGAGTGTTTGGACGCTGGACGATGGGAAAAAAACATGAAGGTTGTCGTTTCTCTTTTTGCTTTTGCGATTTTATTCTTCATCGTGGGGTATTTCTCTTAATGACTTAGGAAAGGCGGGGGGCTATTCCTGGTCAAAATAACATACTTGAAAAGTAGGAACTTTTGTTGTCTAGAGTAATGTGGCGGCGGTGTGTTTAATCAAAAAAAGAATAATGTGGTGTTAATTTAAACATATGGTTAGTTAAGCGATGTTTATTCCTTTGACTTGTCTGATTATTTTTTTGAAAATTTAGACAAATTCTAACAATATCTTTTAACAAATAATTCTATCTATATATAATTACTTTGTTGGGTCATATAGTAGTAGAAGTGCGACCTTAAGATGATGCTTGAATAGAAACTATATATTCTATAGTAGAAGTGCGACCTTAGTAGAAGTGGGATAATAGCCAACGCTAAAGGAAGACAAGAATCGCAACACTATAGAAAAAGAAATCGCAATATTAATTGTCTGTATCCTATTCTATTTTTTTTTTTTTTGTTTAAATGGCAATATCCGATGATTAACATGATCGTTAGTATTCGTAAAAGATCATAATACTTTCATATCAGGAGAAATTCTTAATTTTTTGAAGTAGTAAAAAAAAATGATTGTGCATAATTTTAAAGATATCGTAAAAAAAAATTGTAAGTATCATAATAAAACAAAGTTACTAATTTGTATTATTTAAGCAGTACGTATGTTTTTCACGGGGCACATGTTGACTTAGTGGGTCAACAAGTGTCGCAAGCATTTTTCTTTTTCGATTTTTTCTTATTTTTATTTTTTGTGGTCATTGTGTCTCATGCCCTCAACTGCGAAGGTTAATACCACATGCTAGGCCGGTGTCGAATACAGGGTTTTAAGTTGGCTTTAGCGATGATCCAAAAAAACAAAAAAAGAAAGAAAGAAAGAAAGAAAGGTTGGTCTTGGTCATACTCATCATCACAAATTCAATTATTGAAATTTCGCACGAACTTATCATATCGTGCATAATGTATTTATTGATTACAGAAATTTTAAACTACTAGACAATAGCCGTGTGTTGCACGGCGAAACAATTTTTAAAATTATTATTAATATATAGTTATTTAAATTAATATAATATTTTATTTTTATAAGATATTAAATTAATTTTTTTGGCACAAATTAATTTTATAAATTTATTTTCAAATATATATATATTTATACATATATTGTTATTAGTTAATGTAAAAAAAAAAGAAGTAAATTAGACATCTTTCAATTAAGAGATACTTTTATTATATAATTTTCTCTTCTATTCTCAAAACATACATCCCAAATATGGTTATAAGATGACTTTTGTTAATGAGTTTAAATTTTAAAAAAATTAAAGGTAATTTATTTGACAATTTGATTAATTACAAAATTTTTTAAAAACAATCAAATATCGAATAAAACAATGAATTAGTTGAGATGATATAACATATAAAGATATAAAGATTTTGAAATTAATTAATTAAATTAAAATTTAGATATTACCTTTATTATGTTAAATTTAACATAAATATATTGATCATGGATTGGATGATAACTACGGTAATTATTTTAAATTGTAACAATAATATTTATGTATATCATGATTATCCAATAATTATGTATAATTATTCATCTTAAGAATTTCGAAATTAATTAAGCTAAATTATAGATATTATGTTTGTCAAGTTTAATTTAACATAGATTGAAGCAATATATAAATAGTAGTACATTAAGATACTACAATATATAATATAAGTTTAATTTATTTCTTCTTTTGTGTTTTTCTTACTGCTTGGCAGGTAAGTCTAACAACCCACAAAAAATAAGTCGTATGCAACAAATATGTATCATTTTGACGTTTTTACTTGGTTACTAATACATACGTCGTATTTTCTTTTATATGTTATTGTTACCGCCAAAAATTGCGGTTAACGAAGGATAAATAGCTAACAGATGAAGGCAGTTAGTTAAAAAATAATTTTAGCTGACAAGCAAAGAAGAATAATAACAGGTAGTCGATAGCCAATAATCGATAATTGATCGCTGATAGTCGACAGCTGGCAGTCAAAAAATGACTTTAGCCAAGAGTCAAGGGAATGGCCTTCTATTAGGCCTTGGGGCCTTTATGATAGTTTGCAACTCATGAACTAGTATTAGCAATGGTTGAAGTATAAGCTTGCTTCAAAAGCTGATAAGAGTTTGACGAAGTCCACCATGTACACTTCCTAGAAATTAAAAGCAGTTGAGAATGATGATTTTGGTTCATAGAATGGGGAAAAAGGTTGAGACACAGGAGTATCGTTGCAATAGAGAATACGAGGTGCTTTCCACAAAATAGGATGCATACTGGTACCACTAGCTGACAGTTACATTGAATTTAGGCAGAATTATAAGTCAAATTAGCTGAGGCAGTGCTATTTAGTGTTAAATGCGATATATTAACCACTTAGCTAATGAGCCTATGGCTTATTTGGCATGCCTAATAATATAAAGTTTATTAGAATAAAAATTATTAGTATAAGACTTAATTATATATGATTTGATAAAATTTTAATATTATATAATATTTGATACGTTGTTATGCAAGACATTATATTATGTAAAATATAATCAAAAAAAGAAATTATAATAAATATAATTTTCTTGAATATTAAATTGAAAATTTAAAAGTTAATATAATTGTTTAAATATTTATTATTTATACATTTTTTCATAAATATAAAAAAATGAGACAGGGAAAAAAATATAGAGGAAATTTTTATATATCGAAATCAAAACGAACCTAATATCATATTCTTATATTTGATTGCATTATAAATTATATATTATTATTTTTATTATATATAATTTAATTTATATTAAATATTATTTATATTTTTTAATTATAATTTTTTATTCCTATATTTTTATATTATTTTGAATAATTATTTTATAATTATTATTTTTAAAATTATTTATTTATTTATTTATTAAATATTTTTATTAAATAATATTATTTTTTATTTATCCAATTTTTATTATTTATTTAATAGTTATTTTTAATAAAATATAAATAAAAAAATAAAAAGTAAAAGAGCTTTTGTATATCAAAAGTTAATTACATATAATATGGTCTCCCTAAACTAGATTAAATTATCCATTATTTTGACTTATAGAGTAGATTTGATGAATAAATTTATACAATATATTAACTGTACTAAATAACGGATAAGGTCTAATATATTGTATTACTTTATCCTTTCATATCTAATACAATATATCAAACACACTTTATGTATCTAAGATGTGGTTAGTGTGATCCATGTCAGATAAGTGCTATTTTGTGTATATAAATAGATAAAAATTCAACATATCAATCAAACATACATGTTTGTTTTCCATTTATTTTTACATTTCAACTTGTACTTTTCAACTTTTACTTTCTTGCCTATACTATTTCATCCTTTGCCTTCTTGGCTTTACATTTCAACCTTTACTTTTCAACAATTTATAGCCTCTTTTGCCGCATTTCCTTCATCGCATTTCATTTACTTTTAGTTGTTATGTATATCATTAACTTAAATTTATTCTATTAAGCCTTTAGCAATTCATCGAATTTACTTTCTAGTTGATCTATCTGCCATGCACTTTCTTTTGTAGCTTGGGAATATGCAGTTGAGGAATAGATTCCCTTCTCATTGTAATCACCTGATAAGAGTGGAATCAGCAATGTTTCGCATTGAAAAGTAGCCGAGTTATTTTGCTAACCTCAATTCGGCTAATTTTTGGAATCTTTCAAAAATGCTACAAGCCAAAAAGCAAACATTTAATTAGTAAGTGTCTTGTTAATTTTTTTAATATTATTATTATTATTAATTTTATTAAAAAATTATAATATGCATTTATTTTTAAAAACCCTTCATAAATTTCACGTGAATCTATATAAAACATTAAAAAAAATTACAATAAAATGAAGATATGATATTCAATAACTTACATGGAAATTTATCTTGGGCATCACAAAGACTTTTTGGCCCTGGTTGAGTGATTAAGGAGAAAGGGCAAAGCCTGAATAATGATTATTGTAGATGGTTGAAAGGTAATGCTCAAGAGAGCTAGTCGAAACAATATCAGCGTCAAGAACTAAGTAAAACAAACACTTAGAAGAAAATTGAAGAATAGGAGGTCAAACATGAAAAGAAAAGGAATAAAATATGAAACTGATAATTATTTATGAATAGAGGAAATAAATAATTTATTTTTAAGAATATTTTTATTTATCTTGATGAAAGTAAATTTAAAAAAAAAATCTCTTTTTTTTTTTCCTTCTCGCCTCTTTTTTATTTAGAATTAATTTATATGTGAGTCAACTATAAATAAAAAAAAAGGAGAAAAAATTTTGGTTTACTTTTATCAAAATAAATAATAAGTTACAATATTCCTCCTAAAAATAAATTATTTAATAAATAAAAAATTATTTTTGTCTACTCATATTTTAATAGAAATTGTTAACTTCGGGGAAAGAAGATGTTAGCAAACCCCTATATAGAACTAATTAATCAATCAATTCCACACGACATGAACACTTTAGTGCTCGAACGCGTCATATAGCTGAAGGTTAAAGGTATGTCATGTGCTGTCCCTGTGGAAAAACTAAGAACTAATTGTCAGATGTACTTCTTTGTGTGTCCCAGTCATTAGAAAAGTTAAAAACTTAAAATACTTAAAGTTTGATTAAGTACGAAAAATGTTATTTGAATAGGAAAGAGAAGATTGATGAAAGAAAATAACTGGTGGCCCCGTAATTTTTGTAAGTGGATCTTGAAATGTTTGGGAGAAAAAATAGATCAAACAATACTTCTTATTAAATATCTTTCTCAAGGAAATTTAAGAAATGTCTCGTAATATCTTTTAAAAGATATCCTAAAAATAGTATACATAATATTTCTTAAATCAACCATAAATCCTATACTTATTATTGTTAATTGTATACGAAGCAACGACAATTGGAAAGACATAAAATGATATGTACTATGCAAGAAAAGCAAAGTTATTATTATTTTTTTTTAATTGAAGATAATGATGCTAGGAATTATTTTTAGGGGATAATTTTGAGGGAGGATATGAGAGTCAAATACGGATATCCCAAACTCAAATAAACCGTGAAAAAAACAGCCACTAAGCTATTACTTAAAGTAAGAACAATTTGTTTCTTGCATTTTAAATAAGGATATGCTTGTTTCAACTAAATTATTAGTTGCCTTATGCGCATAACAATTAACACTAAATTACTAGGTCTAATAAAGGGATCATAACATTAGCTTGTTCTTAGTTAAACAAAATGACAATTGATTGTAACTCCTAATATACATTAGAACATTTAACATTAATTCACTTTGGCAAAAACAAAGCGTCGTTTCAATTTTAGAATATATTTATTTTAAAACTTCTTGAGCTAATAACTTATTTCATAGTGAGGTCATCACTATAATCACAAATAGCTAATAACTTATTTCATAATGCGGTCACCATCATCACAAGTAATACATAAATATGACTTTATTTAATTAAAGTCAAGTAACACCGAATTATGGCATTCACAACATCTCGGATTTATGTAAGACCAATACATTATAACATAACATTGGTCGAGTGATCGTTAGTGGAGTGAAAGTCACAATGTTATTTTTGTGATTGATCCTCATAATACCTCTCCCTATACATTTTTAAAGTTGGAAAAATTGCAAGGTTTATGATGAACGATCATGCCTCTACACTCTAATATAGTATCAATCATGAATAAAATAGTCCAAATGTAACTGATTTCCAAATTGTCATCAAACTTCAAACTTTAACATGGTGTCTTTTACGGTATTCATAATCCAATCCTACCTGATAAACAAGTCCAGCCCAGAGTCCATTAAGTCGAGTTTAGGCTGTAAAATTTGACCATCATAATTTCTAGGCTGAATTCGGGTTATACTTTGAGTTGGTTTGACTCAGCTCGGAGCCAAAATAATTCTTTGAAAATTATATATTTTTTAAAAAAGTTAGGGATAAATCATAAGATTTTTATACTTCAAATAATACATTTTAGATAACATAATATTATTTTTGTATTGAAATAATCTGTTTTGAAATATGTGTTGTTACATATCTCTTGAATTTTGTTTATTGCTTCTAAAATTGTATGATATGACCATATATAATGTCAAAGTCTTTATATGTTGTCAAAGTGTAGGGTTGACTTGATCTAATAACTAGTCGGGTCATTATCAGGTTAGATCTAAATTTAAATAAATGACTTGATCAAAAAATCCCATCGGGTTTGAATTCGATTGAACCTAGCCAAATCCATCCTTTGCATACCCCTAGACTATCTTTCATAGACAAGGTAGTACTAACAATATAGGTTTCTACAATTTTACAATTGAAATACACAAATGTATGTAATGAACATGGATGTATCCTGAATTGCTTAAAGACATAGAACATGTCCATTAAATGATAAATGTGTGCAACAATAAAGGATCAAGATAAAATACTGGTTAAAATATAATTTTGGTCCCAAGTAAAACCTTAAACTGGATCATCAAAAGAGTTATGTGACATTAGTTTAGCTCATAAAAGATTTATGACATCAATTTAATCCCCAAGTGAATTGTTTTCATTTCATGCTAGTCCAAACCTTAGTTTTCGTGAAGAAACCACTAATTGATGTCTAATGTTTCACATATGTGATGATATGTCATGTTATGTGATGATGTGACACATTATTTGTCGAAATATATCTCAAATTGGTACTTGAAAGAGTTGTAGGACATTAATGTGATTCTTAGAAAAAATAAAAATTAATCTTTTAAGGACTAAATTGATATCCTACAACTTATTTGAAGACTAATATGATGTTTAACTTAGTAGATGATATGATACATCATTACATAATGTGACATATCAAACATTAGTTAATGTTTTCTTCACAAATGCTAATGTTTGGACTAACGTGAAACAAAATTAATATTTTAAGAATTAAATTGATGTCACAAATATTTGGAGTATTAAATTGATGTCTCGCAATTCTTTCATGGTCTAATTTAAGGTTTCACTCTTTTGGTCCCTATATATTTGGGGTGATCATAGGTTTAGATTAATCAACTAACCAACTAACCTAATCCAACTCAATTGCAAATATTTGGGTTGATTTGGGAAAGTGGGTCAGTTCAGGACAAACCTGAGTAACGTGATTATTTATCAATAACGTATTGAAAAAATGTATCTTATGACTCGCGACTTGACCCTAATTTTAAAGTAGTTATATAATTTTATTATTTTTTGTGATTCTTGAACAGAAATTTTTACAATCTAATTACATTACCTAATAATTCAACCCAATTTTGATTGGATTGAGCTGGTTTGGATTATCCATTCTTTTTTGTTTCCCCATTAGATTGAGTTGGTTTGGGTTATCCATTCTGTTTTTTTTTTTTTTTTTTGGAAAAATTGTTCTTACCCAGCCTGACTTAGTTAAAGAAAATCAGTTTGGATTTTGTTTTTTCATAAACCCAAATCATAATCTCCCATTCTACATATAATGTTTATTTTCGATTTGGTCCCTATCTAAAAAAGTTTTCAAACTAATCCCCACACCTACAATTATTTCTAATTTTGTATTTATTGTCTATAGCATAATAATAATGTGAACTCGACATAAATTAAGTTGCTATAGAAATATGGAAATTGGACTGAAAATGGGAGATTAAAAAGGAGTCTCGCATGTGTAAGGGCAAAAATACATATTTGGACTTCTATACGTAATATTTAATTATTTTTAAAGTTTAAATATGTTTTAATCTCTATAAATATAGATAATTTCTATTTTAGTTTCTTTAAAAAAAAATTTTGACTTTTGGCCCATCTTTTCTCTAATATTATATTTTTAATCCTTATTGTTCCAAATTTCCATTCCTCTAACTAGTTAGAATATGTATTTTGTCTTTAAAAATATTAAAAATTTTATTCTTATTCTTATAAATAATTTAACAATCTTCTTTTTATCCTTAATAATACCATCACATAATTTTAGAAAAATTAGGGCCCAAAAGCTAAAAATATTTTTAGAGAGATTAAAACCAAAATAACCTATATATTTATAGAGACTATAAATATATTTAAACCTTATTTTTAATTTAGTCCCTATCACTTTATTGTAACTCCAACTGATAATGTTTGCATATATATATAAGGCTATAAATATAAATGGAGAGCAAATTAAAAAAAAAAAAAGTGTCGCATGAAGTGAGCCAAAGTATATTTTACATCTCCAAACTCTTAGTAATCAAGCACGTTGGAAAATTTCAAATGTCCATATTTACTATATGCCTTAAACGCTATGGGCTTAAGATTATGTGGTCAAGAAATTAGCCAACATTAAAATTTTTCAACAAATGTATCTTTACTTGCAACAGGATATTTACCAATCAATTGATTCACTTTTAAACGTTCATAAATATTACACAATTACACAATATATAGCACTATTATCATGTTAAATTGCTAATACTCTAACAACAAAATTCTAAATGTAAGATTATGTCACAAGTTGCTTCACCAAGCGGTTTGAATAGTGTCAATATATCACTCAACAAAATGAACATGTTTATATATCCAATATATTTTAGGGAAAAATGATTTACTACCTATTTAACCAAGCAACAAAATATTATAAATGCATTTTATATAAGTTAAATTATTAATGATATTCTCATAAAAAAAATTATTGATGATATTCACCCACATGATTTTCATATGATACTTGTAACATCACAAAACTTCTATACATATGCTTGTAGAATCTTAATGATAAAAAGGCTTTAATGATCAAAATTAAATTATGCTTAAATACCTTTATATAAAGTATAACAAAGATTTTTATTGATCCTCACGACCGATTTTTACTTACAATTCATTCCACAAATTATTTATCTTCAATTACAAGGAGATATTCTAGCCAATAATTACAAGAAATTTTGAACAAACTTGATGCCGAGAGCATAATAAGATTATTACTGTAGTTTCACATTTTAATATTTTATTAGGTTTACTTTTCTATTGTATTAGTTTCTTACTTTCTTATTTCTTATTTTTTTATTAGTCTCATGTCCCTTATATTAAGGGTGTGAGGAGAGAAACTTTTAGTGTGTATTTGTGGTATTCCTTCAAAAAATAAATATTTTATTTTAGAGATTTATTCTCTCTTTAGTGCAAGATAGCACTATGTTGCGGTCCTGTTGTATGCAGACTTTTGCTTAGTTAAATTATTATACTTGCTTGCTGTGTCAAAACCTCTAAATTATTCTCTAACAAGTTCAACACCAATCACATTGCTTCTTTTTTTTTCTTTTTTTAAAAAATAAAGGTACAAAATTATTGACTATTACAATCATCAGTCATTTTAATCTTTCATTTGTCAAGGAATTAAGTACCAATGTAATCAACGTACTTAATTTTTATCCCCCCCCCTTTTTTTTAACACAGATTCTAGAGATAAGATTGATAGCATGTTTGGGAAACTCCCAAAATAGCTGTTTTTTTTTTAAGCAAAAACAGCTGTTTTCGTAAAAATCAATCTTATTTGGTAAAAATAGAGAAATAGATTATAATAAAAAAATTAATAATTTTAAGCTAAAAACAACTTATATTTATAAGCAACTTTTTTAAGCTTTGATTATAAACAGAAACTAATTATTTCATAATTGTTATATTTTTATCAAATTGATTCTAAGTATTAATATTATATAATATAAATAACTATTACCTACCTTTTTTAGTAATTGTCTTATACAAAAGTAATTTTTTTCACATAATTCAAATAAAATAAATTATCTTAAAGCTACTTTGTAACTAGGATATCCAAATATAAATTAATTTTCATATAATCAATTATATAAAAAAATAATTATATAAATAAACAATTATTTGTATAATTATTATTTTATAGCTTTTCCAACCACATAGTAAGACTGAAGTTAAATTTTTCAGGAACTTATTTGAGAGTCTACTCACAAGTTCTTAAACTAAAGCTAATTTGCAAATATCTAACCAGTACATGAAAAACTAAATTAACCTGATTAAGAAAACTATATTCGTCTTCGAATATTGGTAGGGTTGTTATTCCAGAAAACTGGAATCCCAGTAACAGCTTCACTAGAATCATTTTCACTTGTTGGAAGTTGCATCCCGAACCCTCTCAAATTCCTTTGACTCTCCATCAAAGTTCCCTTTGCTGCCACCTGCATCGAACATGAAGAACGCACAGATTCTGGTGCCTTCACCTTCACCGAGAAATTGATGATCCCGTTTCTCTGACCCTGCTTATCCCATAGCCTATAACTCAAGAACTGCAACCAACAACTCTCCGATCCCACAAACCCACCAAAAAAATCAGAAACTGCTACTTGTGCTGCTCCTACGCTTCGAACACCCAACCATGTCTTGCACTGAACCTCCAAAGTGATGTACCTGGCTTCATGCATGGACAGCTCCACCGAGAACTTCTCGTTCCATGAAGGGTAGAATTTGGTGGTAGAAGACTGTGCCTGAACAACGGCGTAAGCGTTCTTTCTCACTGGCTTCCCTTTCATGCTAAGGTTTTCAGCGGATAAAATCGTGAGCTCGATGGTGAGAGATCTTCTTGCCTCCATGTCAAGACGAATGAAACTACATATAATAGAATGATTAATGGGAAGGAAAACGTTATATGTGTGAGCTTTGATTTGGCTCCATATGTATAGAAAGGGAGTTGGTGTTTGGGTGAGAGAAAGAAAATGATGGGGTTGAATTGATTACATCTAAGGGAGAAGAGACGTGTGCGGATTCTCTTCCCACGAGAAATTCTGATTAATATTAATCGTGGAATAAGTAAAAAAAACGGATAGGGATCCGCTTAAATTAAAAAATGAACAAGATAAAAGTTATGTTCACATTTCTATAATTAATTTTTTATTATTTTTTGTTTTTCATCTTTTAGGATAACTTAATCAATCATAAAGATATAAACATGATAAAAATATGTTTATATTAAAAGGATTCTTATAAAAAAATTATATAATGTTTAGCAAATTACTTTTTATATAAAAAATATATTTAAAGCACAGAGATAAGGATGACTCGTATTAAGATTTCTAGTTATTTGTACATATAATTCTAGATATTTACGCGACACACACAAATTGAAGGGTGGATCTATAATATTTTATCATTTTGCTATACACTTTCTTAACAATGAATATCTATGGTGTCAATCTAGATATGTCAAAAACTAATATGAAAATATCTTTCTATAATATTAAAATTTTGAATATTAAATGGCACACAGCATTAACTCTTGCCGTAGTAATTGTCTAAGAATTTTTGTTTTGACATTTAGAGCTGGCTTTGCAATTTTTACAGTGAAAGTGTGGACTTTTCTATTTTAAGTATAAATACAAATGTGTTTGGTAATACCAACAAATTCGTAAACCCAAAAGCTTGATTGGTTGATACAGACATTCACGTGGTCTGTATATCTTTAGTTTATCAATTTTTTAGTTATACAAGGACTCGAGGAGTTTCTCTCTAGTTACAATTGTGTGTATTGATTTTTATAATATTAGTGCTTGTTGGGAGTCATAGAAAAGGAAAAATAAATAAAGATGAAAATTGGCGTATAGATAACAATACTTTTTCATATCAAGAATACTCCTGTTGAAAAAGACACTGTTGCCACAAACATATAACAGATAAGGCACTTCATTTCGAGTCATACTTTCCTCTTCCATAGAGAAAGAATGGATTTATTTTACATAGTACGTGAATTTTTTATTTTATTTTTTCAAAAAAAGAGAGAAAAAAATTAAGGATTAAGATGATGTTATGATGGAAGACTCAATTTTCTTTATAAAAAATACAAGAAATTTCCCTTCATTTCTTGCCATGACTGAGACTATTCTTTTAGACATATAGGCATTGTAATAGGTTTAGTTTGTTTGAATTGTATATGAGATTAATTCTTATTTAATTATGAGAGTAAAAGTTTTATAGATATTTTTTTCCTCCGGAGAGTATGTTAACCATTGATTGTTGTTAGAAAAAGTTGATATCCTTGTCCTTTAAAGAGTTGATATTATTTATCACCTCGATGATCCTACTCTTCTTGGAAGATATGTCTGTTACTATTCCAAGAGGGAAATCAAACGCCTTTGCTTCACAAAATAAAAGAAAAGTAAAGATTGGAAAGTAAATTCTTCTAGAAATTAGTCAAATTCCACCGTGTAAGGGAAGGTTAAATGAATCTATTTTGTTTTTTTAATACATAAACTATTATGATAACAATATTCAAAAGTTTCTTCATTTCTCCTGGTGTGCGCCCGAAGTTTACGAGTTTAAAACGTTCCAAGGATATCTAATCACGATTTCACTTTCTCTAGTTTTTTAACAACATCACGTAATGAAAGAAAATTTTAACTTTAGGGTTTTGGTGAATGGTCATAGTAAGGCTGTTAAGAAGGATTCTCTACATGAGTTTAAGAAGACCTGGTCTCTTGGCAAACATCTTGGGTTAATTGCTGAGAATGAGGATGCAGTGGTAGCTACTCTTGCGGGAAGCTTTGATGCAGATTATAGCAAACCTACGAAGCATAAGAGAAAGAAACGTAAAGGGAAAAAGAGGAAAGAATAGAAGGGACCTTTATACAATGTTCTCTGAGTCATGTGTCTGTTCAAGCTCTTGCTCCTCTCTCATTAGAGAGTATAGAGCTTTCTACCAACTATCGAAAAAAAGAAAATTTTAACTTTTCCTGCAAATCTCTACCATTATTATAAATTGTGTACTATTTTTATAGGAGTATATTAATTTCGCACATATATTAGCAGTTTGTGTTTTTCTTTCTCATAAACAGAACATTTTCATCATGTCATATTATACGAAAGAAAAAAAATAAGAAAATCCAAATTTGTAGTTGAAATGGAATTCTTGCGCCAGCACGACGTCACAAGTTTGCAAGTTCATGAAACTGCATATAAGAACTTGTTACTCGCTACCAGTGTTTTAAATTGTGGTTGCGGCTGCGGATGCTATCGCGGTTGCGGTTTTTACAATGTGAATTTTTTGTTAGTTTGCCACTTGAAATTAAGTTCGTTATGGCCTGATGCGGCTTCGATGCAGTTACATTGCGATCAATTTATGTGAAAAGATGAAACACCACAATTGCGATCGCATCATGTGATGCGGTTCGCAATTTGAAACAATGCTTGCTGTTGAGGATGTGCATTAGATTCGTTGCAAATTCATCGCAAATGCTGTAATAGTTGCAAATTTTGCTTCATTTGTAGGCATTTATCTGCTATAAATAGGAGTGTTTGTGGTTCGATTTGGTTAAATTTTGAGGAAAAAATCAACTGATGTAAATAATAAATTTTATTTCAGTTTAGTTAGATTTAGCTTGATTATAATTAAGATATCAAAGCAAATCAAACCAATTTAAATTGGTTTGGATTGATTTGATTTTCGATTTTTTAATAAAAAATTTTATAAAATATAAAAAATAAAGAATCCCCAAATTCGTCCCTTTTAAATTTCGTGTCAGACAAATTGGTCCTTCTAGAACAAAAAACTCCCCTTAGTCCCTGACAATTAAAAACGTTGAACAAGTTAGTTCCTCGGTCTAATCTCTCTGTTAAAAATGTTGATGTAGCCGTTAAGACGCTAACTTGATTTGTTAGAGCGCTGACACGGTCCATTTTATGCAATGTCAGCAAAAAAAAAAAAATAATACAAATTAGTCCCTCTAGAATTTTGAAGAGTTCAATTTGGTCCCTATTATCATCTTCTTCCTTCTCAAACCCTAAAACCCAAATCTCATCTTCCTCCTCTTGGTTTTCACCTTGCTTTTTGTTCTTCACTTCTTGCTTTTTTTCTCATTTTTCTTCTTCATCATCATTTATTCTAGCAACTTAGCTATTATCTTAAATTCTTCTCTTTTTTACATTCACATTACTTCTATTCTTCGCCCCATTTGCTCAAACACCCTTTCCTCTCTACTAAAATGCAACTTAGCAAATTGCTACCATAGACTACTACCACGAGCATCACAAAATATTTACAACAAATTCATAAAGCAACACCATAAATTTGATAAAGTAGCTTGGAACTTGATATTATAGAAACCTATGTATGATTTATATATGCAAAAAGAGCAAAGGAGATTCCAAAATGGAAGCTTTTTCTATTCTTGTGCAAAAATAACCAAAAAAGATGAATATTAGTGCTAAAAAATGGAACCTTAAGTAGAGATGTGACTCAAATTATAATAAAGTGGAGCACAACTTTATAGAAATTAAAGAGCCTTGAAAATGACAATACAAATTGATTCTCATAACAAAAGGATTTAGAATACTACACTAATAAAAGGATAATGAAACAGACAAAGCAAATTCTCAATAACACAAGCCTTGAGCCTTGAACTTGCACAACACTGATGATGGCTTGAAAGCTAGCTTGGTATTTCTATGTCAAAGAGAGTGTGAAAGAAAGATCTGAATAAATCAAACATAGTAAAAAAAGGGTGAGAGATTAGATTTAGGATAGTGTAATGTTTAATTTGAATGCACTAAATCTTAGGACCCCAGATAGACGTTTTTTTCCTTTTTGTTTTTTCCTTTCTTTTCTCATTAGTCAACCAACTTAACTAAAAATAGACAAGGCTAAAAGAAAGAAAGAATGAGTAAAAGAACATTGAGAAATGACAACACACTTGTTACAACATAGTTGTTAAGTTGATCATGGGTTAGGAAAGGATATGAAATTGAAGAATCTAAGTCTCTTAAAGGTGTGAGTGAAAATGGGTTGTCTTGGCTACAAGGGTGTTTCTAAGCTTGCTAGATTTATATTCAGAGCAGAAAAAGAACAATAATTGGTAAAAGTGGATGAAAATGAAAATGGATGGTAAAAAGATGTTTGAGAAAATATTGGGGTGAAGAATAGAAGCAATATGATTGAGAGGGAGAAAAATATGAGATAATGAGTGAATTATCAAAGTAAATAATGAAGAAATGAAGTATAGAAAGCAAGGCGAACTAAGAACAGAAAGAGGAAGATGAGATTTGGGTTTTAGGTTTTGAGAAAGAAGAAGATGATAATAGGGATCAATTTCAACTCTTCATAATTCTTAAAAAACTAACTTGTCTTGTTATTTGCTACAGGTTTGAGAAGGAAGATGATAATAAGGACCAAATTGAACTTTTCAAAATTCTTGAGAGACTAATTTATCATTTTCTTTTTGTTGACATGGCATAAAATGGACCATGTCAATGTTTTTAACAAAGAGATTTGATGAAGGGACTAACTTATCCGACATTTTTAATTGTTAGGGACCACTGGAGGTTTTTTTGTTCTAGAGGATCAATTTGTCCAATGCAAAATTTAAGAGGGACGAATTTGAGGATTTTGTCAAAAATAAATTTTATTTTGATTAAATTAAAAGAATTAATAAATAACTACAAATCTAAAATATTGAGTGAAAATATAATAAGAATACTTGAACAATTCTAGTATTAAAATATTATAGAATATACTTACATGTATATTTGTAAAAGTATAGTCATGAATAAGTAATATATAATATGTAATATATCTCATATATATACATATTATTAATGTGTAATATATTATCGGTTTGGTTCGATTTTAGAAATTAAAACCGAAAACAAAACTGAATCAGTTAGTTTTTATAAAACAAGAACCAATTAAAACTAGTTTATTTCTGTTTTAATTGATTTTCGATTTTTTTGGATTGATTTTTAGTTTTAATTCGATTTGGATTAATTTTGAATACCCCTACTGCAAATCATTGATTTTCTTGTAGTAATATAGATATATGTTAACGAGTGATCAATCTATAGCAATTAGCGTGCCCCATACATATATCGAAGAAATTTGTTGCCCAACGCTTGCTCATGCACACCATGGGTTGGATGACATCAAATTCTTGTGATTTAAAGAGATATTATTTGTACACTCTTTTAGAAGATATACCATAGAATACATTCATTTTCATGTGTAAAAGTCATTTCAAAATATTTTTCTCCAATTGCCACTTCCACTCACATGTTGTCTCAAGAATGTCAAATAGGAATATACAAATAATATTTTTTTTTTTCCGATTTGGGTATATATCCTATAATTTTTAATCCACAAAAAAAGGTAGTGTGCTTAACTAGTCCGACTCCATGTTTTCTTTTGGTGCATTAACTAGTCCGGCCGACTCCATTAAAAAAGAAAAACACTTTGAAATTAAATGATCACCATTATTATTTGTACATAGTGATAATTGACATCTTTTTAGATATTTGTAGAATCAAGTATAAATAAGTAGGAATTTCAATTATATAAGTAAATTTGTTGATAAAAAATGTAGAGAATTATGTTTTAATAATTGTGGAATTCAGTCATATTCGTGTGAATTAGATTAGAAATTTGTTCATATGCTATCAATTATCTTAATTAAAAACATAATTAAAATTTTCAATTATTTACACATCAATATCTAGATACCCAAAAAGTTATCTAAAACCTATATACAAGTTATATTTTCTCTTTAAAATAATTGTTGTTTGTATTGTTTTCAATACTTATGAACACTTCAAATATTCTTATTGCATTTTGACCTTTAGTTTTTTGAATTTTTTACCAACACAAGATGAAAACACTATAATAGTTAGACGAATTACGCATTTCATTATATCTATAATAATTAACACTCTATAAAAAAAAAAACAAAATATTAATTCCTCTTTTAATTTCAAACTTACTCTTTTATATTAATTTTACACAGCTGTGGTGTCTGTGTATCCTTGTGTTGTACCATAGTTCCTAGCCAAGCGCTTATAAGTTCGAGATTTCTGTAACACTGCCCTACATTCATTGGAAGGAAAGGATTCAGAAGCGAATTTCTTTCCCCAATTTTCACACAAATTAAGCAATAAGTGTTCAATAGTGAAAAGTTAGATGATAATTGCCCTGCACTTGCCTTCTACTTCATTCCTGCGTTATGCCATCATCATAGTTACGACGTCCTGCTTACGTCAGATATGTAGAAAAATGTTGAGTGTTTGGGCGCTGGACGATGGGAAAAAAACATGAAGGTTGTCGTTTCTCTTTTTGCTTTTGCTATTTTATTCTTCATCGTGGGGTATTTGTCTTAATTACTTAGGAAAGGCGGGGGGCCATTCCTGGCCAAAATAACGGCGCCATCTACAGTACACTTCGCTGGTCAAGGTGCATGGTGCACCTTGCAATCTGATGGTGAAATTGTGAGGTGTATCGATGCACCAATCACTTATGATGCACTGTAATAATATCTAATTTTAAGAAAATTTAAAAATATAATTAAATATATTTAAAAAATTAATTATTATATACTGACAGTGTAAAATTATACTAGCAGTATAAAATAATTTTATACTATTAGTATAAAATTATATTGATAGAGTAAAATTACACTGATAAAGTAAAATTATACTGATAAAATTTTTTGATTATACTGACAGTATAAAATTATTTTATACTGTCAATATAATTTTACATTATTAGTATATAAAAATCAATTTCTAAAAATTATAAAAATTTTATCAGTATAATTTTATTTTGTCAATATAATTTTATACTGTCTATCAGTGTAATATTACACTAATAGTCTAAAATTATTTTATATTATTAGTATAATTTTATACTGTCAGTGTATAAAAATTAATTTCTAAAATATATTTAATTATATTTTTTAATTTTTTTAAAATTAATATATTACTATAGTGCATCATAAATAATTGATATATTGATACACCTCACAAATCTACAAATCGATGCTTATTGATCACAAGGTGCATAGTGCACCTTGGGCCGCGAAGCGCATAGAAGACGGAGCCGAAAATAACATACTTGAAAAGTAGGAACTTTTGTTGTCTAGAGTAATATGGCGGCGGTGTGTTTAATCAAAAAAAGAATAATGTGGTGTTAATTTCAACATATGATTAGATAAGCGATGTTTATTCCTTTAACTTATCTGATTATTTTTTTGAAAATTTAGACAAATTCTAACAATATCTTTTAACAAATAATTCTATCTATATATAATTACTTTGTTGGGTCACATGGTAGTAGAAGTGCGACCTTAAGATGATGCTTGGATAGAAACTATATATTCTAATTAAAATACCTTTGCGAAAACTAAAATAGTTAAATTGAATTCTAAGGGAATGACGAGAGAGAGAGAGAGAGAGAGAGAGAGAGAGAGAGAGAGAGAGAGAGAGAGAACTGAAAAAAGGGGAATGGCAGCCTGAGGATATAATCCATTTGGCATGCTACATGAAATTAGATTATGATATGTTATCTTATGTTGTCTGATAATGGTAAGCGGAGACACCAAATATCAATAATCTATTCATTAATATAGAAATTTTTGTCTAGTATTTCCTACGTAAAGTCTACCCGATCAAGTGTTGACATGAAATTAAAGCAACATTAATTGTATGATATACTGATAATCCGGATGTAAAGGATAAGCAAGCAAGTGAAGTTAGTTAGTCTATTAAGAGTTAGTTAGAGTCTGATATAGATAGCTACAATGTAATATATATATATATATATATATATATATATATATATATATACTTACTGATGTATGTGAATCAATCAATGCAACTATTCTCATTCCATTCACTCAAATTCAATTCTCTCTTTCTCTTGGTTACTTCGTCCCCAAGCTTGGTTTCTGATACCTTACATGGCATCAGAGCCTCCCCTCACCATGGCTTCCCAAAGTTCATCACAAGCAGTGCAAAGCATTGTGCACAATGGTTCTCAATCAATGGTGCAAACCTTCTCAAATCCAGTGGCAATGAAGCTAGACAAGGAGAATTATTTGCCATGGAAGCAATAAGCTGAAGCCAGCATTAAAGGCCATGATTTGCTCAATCACATCACTGGAAAAGGAATTTCAAAGAAGTTTGCAGCAGCAAAAGATCAAGAAAATGAAGTGATCAGTGTAGAATATCAACAATGGAAGAAGCAAGATGCATTATTGAAGTCTTGGCTATTTTCATCAATGACAAAACCTTTTACCCCAAGAATGGTTGGGTGTGAATTTTTGCATCAGATTTGGAGTAGATTGGAGACTTTCTTTTCTTCGCAGATTAAAGTAAGGTCAGGCAATTGAAGAACAAGCTCAGCAACACCAAGAAAAATGGTTCGGTAAGTGAGTGTTTGTTGGAAATTAAGAGCACAATTGGTGCACTCATCTCTGTTGGTGCATTAGTTACTAATTCTGATAATGTAGAAGCTATTTTAAATGGATTATCTGAAGAATATGGTCCATTCATCACAACTATGATGTCTCGAGTTGAACCAGTTTCTGTTGGAGAATTAGAAGCACTACTCATGGCACAAGAAGACATGATTGAAAGGTTCAAGAAGAATGATAGCTTTGTTCAAGCAAATGTTGCTCACCATCAGCATAATCGATTTTCTACAAAAGGCAATCAAGAGCAGAATTCAAGATTTAACTCAGGATCAAGATCACATGGTTTTCAAGTTAGAGGAGGTAGATCAGGGGCACCTAGGCCTACTTGTCAAGTCTATGGGAAAGTTGGTCGCATAGCCCTCAATTGTTGGCATAGATTTGATGCACAATTCAGTGCTAAGCAACCGAGGTATGATTTTGCCTCACAACCACCAACTCCTAGACCAAGAGCCAATCTTTCGATGAGTAATGTTTGACAATTCCTTCCACTGTCTATGATCCTAATTGGTACCCTGATTTGGGTGCAACACATTACATGACATCCACACAACCTCATGGAGAAATCAGATTATGGAGGCTTAGAAAGAGTGATTGTTGGAAACAATTCAAGTTTGCAAATTTGTTATGTTGGAAATTCTGTTTTTAAATCTGATTTGAGTACTCATCCCTTTAGATTGAATAATTTATTGCATGTCCCTCACATAACCAAAAACTTACTTAGTGTTTCTCAATTTGCCAAAGACAATGAAGTCTTTTTTGAGTTTCATACTAATAATTGTTATGTAAAATGCTAGAATTCCAAGGAGATCATTCTCCAAGGAATAGTTGATAAAGGTCTATACAGATTTCACAATTTCACACCCACACATGCTGCACCTATTGCTCATTTTTCTGCTACCAAGTGAGATTCAAACTTTCATCTATGGCACTCTAGGCTTGGGCATCCCTCAGCTACTATGGTGTCTAGAGTATTAAAGTCTTGTAATCTTCCTTTTTCTATTGATAGAACACTTTGTTCCTCATGTTGCCTTGGGAAGTTTCATCAGCTTCCTTTTTCTTACTCTACTACTATGTATAATTCTCCCTTAGAATTGGTGTATTCTGATATCTGGGGTCCAACGCCCTTTCCTTCAGTAAATGGTGCCTATTACTATGTTCACTTTATTGATGCCTTTTCCAAATACACTTGGTTATATCTAATTCAATCTAGATCTCAACTCAAATCAGTATTTTTTCATTTCCAACAAATGGTTGAATTGCAACTTGATACCAAAATTAAAATGTTTCAAAGTGATAATGCTGCTAAATATGTTAGTTTGTCCAAAGACCTGTAGGTTAGAGGTGTAGTCCACAGATTTTCATGCCTTCACATTCATCAGCAGAATGGATATGCTGAATAGAAACATAGACATGTGGTTGACATAGGATTAACTCTATTGGCAAAAGCATCTTTGACCATGAAATTTTGGGGGGAAGCATTCACAACTACAGTGTAGCTTATTAACTCACTGCCAACACCGTTACTAAACAACAAGTCACCCATTGAATGTCTGTTCTAAAAGAAACCACCCTGTGAAAGTTTTAGAGTGTTTGGTTGCCTATGTTTCCCTTATACCAGGCCCTACAATTAGCATAAACTTAGTTTTAAATCCACACCTAGTTTTTTTCTTGGCTATGCCACTCAGCATAAGGGATATCTGTGCCTCACACCCTCTAGTAAGGTAATTGTCAATAGACATGTTCTCTTTGATGAGAGTAACTTCCCCTTCAAAGATCCAAACTCACCCTTTTACCACACTCCCACGCTTGCTGCTGTTCCAATTCCTACAATAGCACCCGCAATACCTTGTCTCAATAGACCACAATCCTCATCTACTGACCTCAATCCAAACTCATTAAACCATTCCCACTCAATTCATGATCATGTAATTCCCATATCTGGCATCCATATTGACCTCCCTATTGACTCAGAATTACCTGTAGCAGCTATACTAGAACCATCAAAGACCACTAAAACCCTTAAACCCTCACCCCATGACCACAAGGGCCAAAGATGGTATTTACAAACCAAAAGTTCACATAACTAAACTTGAACCCTCCTCAATTAAACAAGCTCTATCCATTCCTCACTAGAAACAAGCCATGGATGATGAATATGGAGCCTTGATGAGAAACAACACATGGCAACTAGTGCAGCTTCCTCCTAGAAGAAATCCTATTGGCAGTAAATAGGTTTTTAGGGTCAAATATAATCCCAATGGTTCTCTTCAGAAGTACAAAACTAGGCTAGTTGCTCAGGGATTCAATCAAAAACCAGGATTTGACTTTACTAAAACATTTAGCCCTGTAGTGAGAACTACATCTATCCGTCTACTGCTTTGCTTGGCAGTGTCACATGGTTGGTCAATAAGGCAGCTAGATGTTAACAATGCCTTTCTAAATGGAGATTTGAGTGATGATGTATGCATGATTTAACCACAGGGGTATGAAGTTGGTGATGGTACCTTACTCTACAATCTCACTAAGGCTTTGTATGGGCTAAAATAGGCTCCTAAAGCCTGGTATCAAAAATTATCCACTGCCTTACACAAGCTGGCGTTCACATCCACAAAATCTGATGTCTTTCTCTTTACAAGAGTCACCCCTTCTTCATCAACTTACATATTGATCTATGTGGATGACATTATTGTGATAGGTAGTTCTGCATCCTACATTACTGAACTCATCACTTAGCTAAATAATTCCTTTCTATTGAAGGATATGGGAGCTCTTCACTATTTCTTAGGCATTGAGGTAACACACACTGCTTCTGGTGGCCTTCATCTCTCTCAGTCCAAATATGTACAAGATCTGTTAGCCAAAGCCTCTATGCAAGGATGCAAACCCTGCAAAACCCCGCTGCCTTCTTCACTAAAACTCACAGCTTCTGGTAGTCCACCCTTTGAAGATCCCAGCCTCTATCATTCGTTGGTAGGGAGTCTTTAGTATATTACTGTGACCAGACTTGAATTGGCCTATTGTGTTAATCGAGTTTGCCAATTTATGCAAAATCCTCTTTAAGATCATTGGAAGGTGGTTAAGAGGATACTGAGGTATCTCAGTGGCACTACTCATTTTGGGCTTCACATTCAGAAATCCAATAATTTCTGTCTTACAGGTTATATGACTCAAATTGGGGTAGTGATCCTGATGATCGCAAATCAACTAGTGGACTCTGTGTTTATTTTGGTCCAAACCTCATTACTTGGTCCTCAAAGAAGCAACATCTTGTCTCAAGATCAAGCACAGAAGCTGAATACAGAAGTTTAGCCTCCTTAATAGCGGATTGACTTAGATTCGCAACCTTCTAGGAGATATTCAGTTTTCGCTAAAGGTCACTTCTTGATCTACTCTAACAACTTGAGTGCTGTGATGCTTGCTACTAACCCAATTCTATGCTCAAAATCTAAACACTTCAAACTTGAATTACACTTCGTCAAAGATCATGTTGCAAAAGGTCTAGTTCAGATCACTCATGTTTCAGCCCATGCTCAAGTGGTAGATGTGCTCACAAAACCAGTATCCTCTACTTTCTTTCAGGATTTTCATTCCAAACTCAGGATTGTTGGCTTTCAATCCCTGAGTTTGAGGGGGGATGTAAAGGATAAGCAAGCAAGTGAAGTTAGTTAGTCTATTAAGAGTTAGTTAGAGCTTGTTATAGACAATTACAATGTAATAGCTGTAGCTACATGTATATATATATATATAGATACTGATGTATGTGAATCAATCAATGCAACTCTATTCTCATTCCATTCACTCAGATTCAATTCTCTCTTTCTCTTGGTTGCTTCTTCCCCAAGCTTGGTTTCTGATGCCTTACACCGGACACTAACCATTCCAATGGCCGCCTATTATTAGCCTATCCTCGTATCAAGCATTGTATGCTATGAGTTGGCATCAAATTCACCAAATAATAATATAATATGAATTAACAATGAGGTGGGATAATAGCCAACGCTAAAGGAAGACAAGAATCGGAACACTATAGAAAAAGAAATCACAATATTAATTGTCTGTATCCTATTTTTTTTTTTTTTTTCAAATGACAGTATCCGATGATTAACATGATCGTTAGTCTTCGTGAAAGATCATAATACTTTCATGTCAGGAGAAATTCTTGATTTTTTAAAGTAAAAAAAATAATTATTGTGCATAATATTAAAAATAGCGTAAGAAAATTGTAGGTATCATAATAAAAAGTTTAATATTTTTTATTATTTAATGATTAGTATCCAGTTTTATAAATTATTATTATTTTTTAACTCTCTCTCTCTCTCTCTCTCTCTCTCTCTCTCTATATATATATATATATATATATATGTCCTCCTCACTCTAACTTCTTGAGAAAGACAAATGCCATGAAAGAAAGATTCTCCTCCTTAAGCAATACGTATGATTTTCACGGGGCGTCTCAAGCATTTTTCTTTTTCCATTTTTTTTTATAGCCATTAGAGGGTTTGATAAAAAAAAGGAAGGAAGAGTGGACTAGTTGCTTACTTACCGTGAAGTGGTTTTGTCATTGTGCTAACTTAATCACTGGCTACAGACACAAAAGTGGCAATCGTTCAGAACTAAACCGAGAAAAAGCTCATATGTCCTGTTCACTCTAGCTTCTTGACAAAGACAAATTCCGTGAAACAAAGATTCTCCTCCTTAAGCAATACGTATGATTTTCACGGGGCACATATTGACTTAGTGGGTCAACGAGTGTCTCAAGCATTTTTCTTTTTTCTTTTTTATTTTTTTTATTTTTTATTTTTTATGGTCGTTGTGTCTCATGCCCTCAACTGCGAAGGTTAATACCACATGCCGGGCTGGTGTCAAATACAGGGTTTAAGTTGGCTTTTAGCGATGATCCGCCAAAAAAGATAATAAACAGAGGTTGGTCTTGGTCATACTCATCATCACAAATTCAATTAATGAATTTTCGCACGAACCTATCATCTCATGCGTAATGCATTTATTGATTACAGAAATTTCAAACTACTAGATAGTAGCCATGCATTACACGGCGAAATAATTTTTAAAATTATTATTAATATAGAGTTATTTAAATTAGTATAATATTTTATTGTATAAGTTATTAAATTAATTTTTATAATTTCACAACTTAATTTTATAAATTTATTTTTAAATATATGTATTTCTATACATATAGTGTTATTAGTTAATGCAAAATAAAAAAAAAATGTAAATTAGACATTTCCTGATTAAGATATTTTTATTACACAATCTTTCTCTCTATTTTCAAAATATACACCTCAAATATGGTTATAAGATGACTTTTGTTAATGAGTTTAAATTTTTTTTAAAAAATTGAAGGTAATTTATTTGACAATTTGATTAACCATATAATTTTTTAATAACAATTGAATACTCAATAAAACAATGAATTAGTTAAAATGATATAACATGTAAAGATATAAAAATTTTGAAACTAATTAATTAAATTAAAATTAAGATATTGCCTTTATTAGTTAAATTTAACTTACATATATTAGTCATGAATTGGATGATAATTACTATAATTATTTTAAATTGCAACAATCATATTTATGTATATTATAATTATTCAAAGATTGTGTACAATTATTCATCTTAAGAAATTGGAAATTAATCAAGCCAAATTATAGATATCGTGTTTGTTAAGTTTAATTTAACATAGATTAAACTAATACATAAGATAAGTATATTAAAATATTACAAAATTTTATAGAGTATATCCCTAAAATAAATGGTTGAAATCACTTAAATTGTAGTAAAGTTTTGATTTTGTCAAGTTTAAATTAGCATATGCAACTACAGTTTTTATAAATTAAATCAAATAATAGCAAGATATTAGTTTTGTAGAATAAGACACCCACAAATATGGTTATAAAATTAATTTTATTAATGAGATTAAGTTAAAATAATGAAAGTAATTTATTTGACAATTAATTTGGTTAAGCACATTATTTTTTGAAAAAAAATAAAGATTTTGAATACCCAATAAAATAATGAATTAGTTGAAATGATAAAACATATAAAAATATAAAGAATTTGAAATTAGTTAAATTAAAATTTAGATATTGTCTTCATCAGATAAATTTAGATAATCCCACCTTTTTTATAGAATAAGCAATAAGTGACATGAATATTTCAAAAAATATATATATAAACCATTATTTCTGTAACATAATTAAATTAGATTAAGTTAAAATAAGAATAAATTACATAAATTAACATCTTATAAAATAAAATATTATACTAATTTAAATAACTCTAAATTGATAATAATTTTAAAAATTATTTCCCCATGCAGCGCATGGGTACTATCTAGTATATTATTAAAAGTAAAAACATTTGATCATTTTACTATATATATATAGTGTTAGAACTGATATATGTGACAAAAAGTATTTGGTTTATAAAGATGTTTGAACCATTAATAAATATTATGTTTGAGCCATTAATAAATGTTATATTTAAATTTCTATTCTCTATTTTTTAATCAATATACTAATAATATCGGATAAGAAATCTCTACAAATATATATAAAAGTTATTCGATTGAAAATGTATTTAATTTTTTACCAAAAAAATATTTTGGAAATGCATGAATTAACGAAGAGTTGAAAAATTTTGGTTTTGGGGAAGAAAAATAGCTATCAATAAATGGGGTGAAGCAGCCTAAAATTGGTGGTAATTGTTTAATGCATGATGTTGGAAAAAGACAAAAATGAAAGATATTAAATTAATAATATCAAATTGAGATTTTTGGTATTCAAAATATAAAAAATCATAATATTATTTTAAAATATAGATATATGATATGATATGATATGATATGACTATTTGCTTTCTCTTAGTACTCTTTTATTTGTTTGTTCTTTTTGGATCAACTATTTTAGTTTTTTTCTTTTAAATTTTTAACGATTGTGCGAAGTAAGATTTGATTGTACTTCAGCTTCATTTTTTCATAGATCACCCAACCAAAAAAGACGAACTACATTTCAAAGTGAAACAACACCCATGCAATGGAGCTTGTCAATGAAGACTATTCCTAACATGTGAAACAACAAAGAAAATTGGGAACGGAAGGTGGGTGCCCTCTATGTTGGGGGTTGATTCTAGTAAAACTAGGTAACGGAACTGCGTCTTTCACATGTTACAATGCTTAAGGAAAAGAAGGAGAAAGTTCAATTGGTTTGAACATATTTTAGTTTCCTTTATTTCTTTGAACTAGGCAGCACTCAACTGATTACAGGGTGCCTCAACACCTTCCTTTACATTGATTGATAAATTAAGAGTACAGAAATCACATACCCTTGACATGATTTTACATTTATAAAAGAAGCTCCAAATTGGAACTAGAGAGGAACTAAGTTTCCTACGCAAATGCTACATGAACATATGATATAGATTAAGGTACAAAAAAGATTGAGATAATAAATGTTCTGAACATATAAAGAAGCATTCAGGTTGGGTGAAAGAGTCCACTTTATCGCCTCTGGAAGTTGAAGACCTTGATTGAGACAGCAAAAATGAATGCAAAGACCACGGCAATCCCAGAAACCACAACTGCACAAACTCCTATGAAGTCATGTTTGATACCAAAATAACTTCTTATGAACTCTTGCACTGACTGGTTTTCTGATTCCATCATCTGGGTTATATCTCCAAATTGTGATGCAACCAATCCATATATGGTCCAGGCCACAGGACATGCCCAGTAATACCACCTCCACCACACTGGAATCCTCTGTTGGGTAAGAAAATGGAAAAGAATAGTAAGCATTAGCATACACATCCATTGAATCCATTCATAGATATTATTCAATGCATTCAGAGGGTTGGCAAACACTTACAGGCCGTGGAACGATAAATCCTGAAAAAAGGTTCCAAATTGCATAAAATGCAGCAGCCACAATCGAAGCAACATGGTGGTTTGGTGTCACTGCCACAGCCATCATACCATAGAAGGTGAAGTAGCACAATGTGAAGTACATGAAGAACATATACCAAAAGAATTTCTCTAAGGTCCACTCAAATCCAATCATGGCATATACTATGACACCATATGTTATAGCTTGGGCAAAAACATAAGGTAGCTCTATTATAACCTGTCACAAAAGGAGTGAGTTGTGTTAACAAGGACACATAAGTTTCAAAAAGGGTGTATATGCAAACCATGAACAAATATTCTTTTTAATAATAATTTTGTACCTGTGCAATTGCATAAGGTAAGGCAGAATACATTCCAGCTGCTCTTTCTCTATAGAAAACAGTTCTTTCTATTGCTACCACTGGTTGCACAGAAGCAGAATTCTGGACCCCGAGGAAGAGAACAGCAGTATACATTGAACCGATGGCATTAAACAGGCTTTGTCTGTTTGAGCTGGAATTCAAAAAAAGACATTAGAATTCAAATGGAAGAATAAAATTGACTAAGATCTAATATGTCTTATTTACAAGTTACTGAAATCTAACTTACTATTTGCCTCCAAGGTCCCAGAACATTGTTCCAAACATCAAGGCTATGAAAGTAGTGAAGAAAAACCTCACAGCAGTGTATGGTGGATTACGCCAATATGACCAATGTTGTTTCCACAAGCATGCCAAGCATTGGACCAAAAGTGACTGTGAGTATTGAGTAGGGAAATAAAGATCCTTTGAACCAGGAGCAGGGCTACCTAGTTCTACTATAAGCTGCTTGTTTCTCCTGAAGAACAATGTATAACAATCTAAGCATATTGCAAATATGATCATAAGTACTACAACTAATAAGTTCAGATCCATATATATTATTAGCTTACCTATACAACTCAGAATTTTTGTATAATTCATGAAAATCAACACCTAAAGTAAGTTCTTGTGCTGAAGTTGTAACTTCCAGCATCCAAGTTGCTGGATTATAGCCATCTTTGATTTTACTAACCCCCTCAATGCTCTGGACAATGGAAAACAATATTGGAAAAGAAGTAATTACAATCAAGAATTATGGATATGCACTTAAAATAATAGTGAATTAAAGTTGCATCATACCTCAAAATACTTGATCAGTTGGCTAGAATGACGACCTAGTGGCCCAACATATATTTCTTGTCCTCCACGCTTCATTAGGAATAACTAAAATCACATGTAATACATATCAGATTCAAGTTCAATGGATGATGAACTATAAAGCACAACTTTATTTTATCATGTCATCTCTCACCTCATCAAAAGCTTCAAATATGTCAATGCTTGGCTGATGGATTGTGCAAACAACTGTTCTTCCAGTGTCAACCGTATTCCTGACAGTTCTCATAACAATTGCAGCAGCTCTAGCATCTAATCCAGAAGTAGGCTCATCCATGAAAATTATGGAGGGATTAGCGACTAATTCAACTGCTATAGTTAACCTCTTGCGTTGCTCAGTTGAGAGGCCATTCACTCCAGGCAAACCAACCAGTGAGTTCCTCAATGGATTCAACTCCACAAGTTCCATGACTTCCTCAATGAACATCTACAAACCATTTTTATAGCCAAAATTATATATGACAATTAGTCTCTAAGCTTATAAAGCCATTTGTCACGATAAATAAATCACTTAAACTTTGAAAATTGTTTTGGACAATACTAAATTATGTCATAAGCAAAACCATAGGGTGTCTCGACTGAGTTGCAGGTGCTTACCTCTCTAGTTTTGGAATCAACTTCTGCTGGTAAACGAAGCCATGCTGAGTAAAGTAAGGACTCATAGACAGTAACATGAGGAGAATGGATATCATTTTGCTCACAGTAACCAGAGATTCTGGCAAATGTTTCTTGCTTTTTGGGGTAGCCAGAAACTATTATGCTCCCATCAATATACCCTCCAGTCTTCCTACCAGCCAGAACATCCATCAAAGTAGTTTTACCAGCTCCACTTACACCCATCAAAGCTGTGAGGACACCAGGCCTAAATGCACCACTGACACCCTTCAAGAGCACTAACCTATCGTCCATTACACCCTGATCCCTCATTTCCTGCCAGTTAAAATTTCATGAATCATGTCTCAAATTGTTTTGGATTAGAGTTGACTTACACTAAAAACATTATTAGAAGCCAAATTTTAAATAATGACTGCAAATGACTTACCTGTGGCATGTCAACAGAGTATACAACTTGGTCAAAGGTGATGGAATGTGGTTCAAAAGGGAGAACCATGCCTTTTTTCTTTCCACTGCTAGAATCCTCGCTAGCATTAACTCTTCCTGAACTTTCTGCATGATAGTTGAAAAATTATTCAACATCTAAAGGCATATTAGGAATCACTAATCTGATAGTTCTCACAAATGACAACAGTAAGCTTGTAATGAGTGGTCACTAGTGACATAAATATGATAGTAGATAGATCACCTATGCGTGGCAATTCAACTTCTTGAGCTCTGTCATTTGGTGTATTGCCCTCTGATTCTTCAGTTATTGTTGCTTGTTTCTTCTCAAATGCTGCAAAAATATTCATGTGTTAATAAAATATAACCATTACTCTAAGAATCTTAAATAACCAAATGGGAAGATACTCACGATTGAGGTAAGCGAGAGCCACAGTGAATACAATGTTGAAAAGGAACATAAATCCAATCAGTGCCCCAACCCCAATCCAATACCAATATGCTTGTGTGAAGAACCCACGGGACTCTAGAGTTTGAATTCCCAATGTCTTATTTGAATTAGGGGTAAACTGTGATTGAAGAGAAAATGAATTAGTCCTGCTCAAATCTAAACTGAGAGAAAACAATTTCTGAAGTTGCAAGTTCATAAAATTACCTTGTTCCAACTATTTCCAAGGAATTCATTCACCACTATAGCATTTTGCCCGTACATCAAAGGTGAAATCCAATAACCCCAAATCCACCATCCCTTGATATCCTCTGTTTCATTGCCAATGAAATGAAAGAAGCATTAATATCAGTTTCCGTTATACGATAAATGCAACAATTTTGTTTCATATGTTACATGAACTTACTTCTTGACAGAATGAAGCCACCCAATGTAAGAAGTGTCAAAAGTGCAAAAGACCCAAATGTGTTAGCCACAATCATGTTCCTACCAAGTGCTGCAATTGCTCGGAACAATCCAGAAGCCATTTGGTTGATCAATAATAGCAAAAAGTACTGCTTTAACAATCTGCCAAAGAATGAGACCTCACACCATAAGTAACACAATAACAAGCAAACAAGCAGAACTAGTATTCGCATGCTGTGACCAGATAAGAAAAACTTCTTTACCTCCCAACATTTGGATCAAATCCAATTACGTAGTAGGTGAGAAATACCCAAGCAGCAACTTCCACAAATGTAATAGGGATCTTGAGGATCCATGTGGGTATGGCATATGCCCATGAGGGATAAAACAGAAGGTCCCTTTGCTTGTAGAAAATAGGAAGCTTTGCAATGGTCATTGAAAGCTCAGCCATTCCATTAAACATAAGCATTACTACTGTGAAAAATAGAGCACCGGCATAAACACCTCCATCATCCAGGGATTCCCGGTGCATCTCGGTTCGTAGAAATAGTGTCATTGCCATTATTGCCATGATAATAAGCTAGAAAAACATGGAGAGAAAAATCAAAAGTCAAAACCATGAATGCAAAATAAACCATAAGATCAAGTTTATAGTATCAAACAATTAGAGGAGGGAGAAAAAAAACAACATTGATTCTCTACAAAGTAGCTAGAAAGAACTCACTTGGCATATCTTGAAGATGTAAACGAATGAATTCCTTTTCATAAGCAAATACTCTCTTGCGAAGTTAGCCTTTAACAACTCCTTCTTGTTAACACCATATTTCGTAGTGGTTAATGCAGCAGGGTGATTCTTAGACTTGTCAAATGGAATTGCAAGCTCATCTGCAATTCTCCTACCAACATGGAATGACTGAAATGCCTCAGCAAATTGAGTGACAGTCACAAACCTATAAGGTTGATCTTTCCGTGCCCAATATTGCTCTTGATCCTTTCTTGAAGTTACCTGCAAGAAGAGATAGATTACATGTACTTAGTCTACAGTCTACCCACCAAAATCCTCACAAATGAGCAAATCAAAAGACAAACTTTGACTTACTTCTTGAAGGAAGTCAGCAACACCTTTCCTTTCAGGGCATTTAAAGCCCATATGTTCAAAGAAGTCAAGAACATATTCACGGGCTCCTTGGTAGACAATTTCACCATCAGAGATCAGAATAATGTCGTCGAAAAGCTCATAAGTCTCCGGTGCCGGCTGGAGAAGGGAGATCACCGCGGTTCCATCGAGGATGTGAACATACTGCCTGAGAGAGCTCACAATCTGAAAAGTTGTGGAACTGTCCAAGCCAGTGGATATTTCATCCATGAATAGAGCATTTGCTGGCCCAACCAGCATCTCCCCTGTGGTGACTCGCTTCCTTTGTCCTCCAGAGATACCGCGCAACATTTCATCCCCCACCATTGTGTCAGCACATATATCCAAACCCAGAATCTAAAATGTTCTAAAGTAAATAAATACCCTGTGCTTCACTTCATAAATAATAGTAAGAAACTTGAAACCTTGAAGCATGAGAGATCCTTATTTTAGTATTACCTTTAGTACATAATCTGTTACCAAGCTTGCCTCCTGGCCTCCAGTTGCAGTTGCCTGGTATATCAGAAGCCAATTAGATGTAGATACATTACGTTATATGCATTGTTATAGAATAGCTTCTTTTAGTGCAATTAATAAATATTGACAATAGCTTCAATCTCACCTTCATGTAGACATCAATATCTCGGTCAGGTTTAATCTTTGCTTCTTTCTCTCTTCTAGACAATTCAGATAGCAAGTCTGTGGATCACAAAATAATAATCAGTTATGCTTATGTTATGACCCAAATAAGATATAGATGAAGAAAAAAAAGAAAAAAGACTAACCATATCGTGATCCAACCCCTTGGCACCTTGCCGAGTAAGTCAAGGTTTCCCTCACGGTCATTTCTCCAATATGAACATCATGTTGGCTGATATAGGCAGCAGTTCTCTGAGGAACAAACTCGTTCATTCCATGCCCATTATAAGTCACTCTCCCTGATACCTGGAAGACACATGTGCATCCAAATTAGCAGGAAAGATATAACTTATCGAATTGGCAAAGAAAGAAAACACAATAAATATTAGTAAAATATTAAGGGAAATTGCTTTTCACCTTGAGACTTGGATCAAGCTTTCCTGACATGGCTAAAAGAAGTGTGGTCTTTCCAGAACTTGGAGGACCTAGAAGCAGAGTCATCCTACGAGGTTTGATAATTCCACTCACATCTTTAAGGATAGTCACATGTTTCTTTTTGCTTGAGAGAATGTGGAGAGAAGTAAAGAAACTCTGGAAGACCAAAGAGATGAAGATTGTGAGACTAATTGCAAAATAAAGAAACACATACAAAGCAAAAGTATAAGTCTATAACTGAGAAGCACAAAAGCTCAATGAACTAGAATCTTCCCGGATTTACCTCCACTATATTAGTAGCAAAGTTCAGGAAAGTAGGCAAAGCTCTGCTTCCCACATAAGCCTCAGCCTCAGCATTTAGGTGCTCATATCGAACTTCAATTGTTGGAATATCAAGCCGAACTCTAGAAAATTCAAAATACAAGCATGACAAAGATTGAGAGAATATAACATTATGAGATTATTAACTAGCAAATAAGCAAATTCTTGTTTTAAAAAACAAAAGGTTGGCACAACCAGAAACAGCAAAGAAGCAAGAGATTTTGCAGTGCATCCTTATTATTCCTTATTCCTTACCTATCTATTCGGTCCCTGAGCTTCAACAAAAACTCCTCATTGTCCTCTTCAACCACGTTGACCAACCTGTTCAGAAGTTTCTGCCTCTCTTGAAACCCAAGATCGGTTATGTCAATCTCATTGGAAACACCACGTGATGTGGTCAACAACCCTTTCCTCAAACGGTTGTAAGTAGGGAGCTTCTCAAGTGCAGCCCATTTGAGAGCTTCTTCATCATCTTCTTCACGTGATGACTTGGAGAAAACCTCCCTGGTCGTGCTGTTCCTCCAGAGTGTGGAACTGTTTGCTCGTAAACTATTGCTTGCTCTAAATATATCACTTCCTTCCATTGCTGCCACCCCAACAAACACAAAACTATATCAAAGATAACAAAACAACTTTTGGAACTTCGGCTCAAACCCTCCAAAACCCAGAAGCCTTTTTCTCTCCTTCAAAGCTAAAGCAGTTACAAAGTTACAATTACTAGCTGCTGTGGTGTTGAAATCAGAGAACAGTGCTGCTTACAACAACTGCAAAAAAACCCCAGGATATCTAGCTAGCAGTGCTTTTGCTTTTCTTTGTAGAAATATAAAACTGAGAAAAAGAGCGGAAAAAATTAAACAATGAAGAAGATGAGAAAAAAAAAAAAAATTAGAACAATGAGTTCTTTTGATGTGTATTCAGTTTTGCTTGCAATTAGGATGGGATTGGAAAACATGCCTATTTATACCTTGGTATACACATTAACGGGTAGCCACTTTTTGACTCTAATAACGCGCATGTGCATGGCCTATTTATGTTAGGTATTTTTTTCTGTGTTTGCTCATTGAAACTAGGTGGAAACAAATAATGAAACCAGACCAAAAAGAAAGTGATGGAAAAAAAAAGAAACACGAGGGAATATTAGGAGTACATGAATGTTGACTGAAGAGAACCATTGGTAAAATTAAATAATAAAGAGGAAAGTTCCATGTTTCTTTAGGTGCCACACGGGGGCCAAGCTTTTAAACAATACTTAAGGATTTCAATTATTCGAACGGCAACCGAAAACACAGCTGTACTTCTTTGTTCTCTACTACTCCTCTCTTCTCTTAGCGGACTAATTTGGAAAGGAATTAACTACAAAGTTGGATGATTATATATATATATATATATATATAGGTGGGGATCCATTTACTTCAAGTATAAGTCTAAAGATATATTCTTAATCCTAACCACTTAAATTATTAAAATATAATGGCTCAAAATAATACAATTTAATATAAAAAGAGAATAATAGATTATAATTTTAATGAAGAGAGAGAAACAATAAATTCAGTAATTAATTAAAAAAGAGAGAAAATTTGATTATATAACTCAAAAGTTATAAAATAATAAAAAAAAGAAGAATTAGTGAAATAAAAATTTAAAAGTTAATAAAAATACTTACATTTTTAAAAAACTATAGAAAATAAACAATTTCAAGTTAAAATTGTTAAAAAATTATAAAAACGAAAATAACATAAAAGTTTAAAATAATAATAATAAATAAATTTTTATAATTTTTGAAAATTTTAATACAAATAAAGACATTTTTATGGTTACTTGTTATATATTCAATGTGAAAATATTGATATAAATACTACTAAGAACGTAAATATTTTCACATAAAAGGTTGAAATAAAATTTATAAAAATGTAAATAAAATAAAAATAAAAATATTAACTAAAATAATAGAATTTCTCAATGAAATGAAAAAAGAAATGTTATTGAAAATGTTTACGTTTTCAATAAATAATTGAATAACGTAAACAGTTTTTGATGATTTTTTTTTCACTAATTACATAAAATTCTGCTATTTTTATAATGCATTTTAATAATCAATAAATATTGACGTAAAAATATTTCGCATCAAGATATATAATAGATAGCTATAAAAATGTAAATGAAATAAAAATAAAAAATTAAGAAATATGTTTCTGCTGTTAATTAATAATTAAAAACGAAATATTTTCTCTAATTTGTTTATCATTATAAAAAAATTATTATTTTATTCTTATTTTTAATTTTTTATGTCATTTATATTTTTTAAAACTATTTATTAAAAGTTCCAATGTCAAGATAATTTTTTTAAATTATTTACTAAAAGCATAATCTTTTTTATAGAAATTTTCAATTGTTATTTAACTGATTCTCCTATCTTTTTTATTATTTTATAATTTTTAGCCTATATAATCAAATTGGATTATTGTCTTTCTAAAAAAAATTCAAATTCTCCCTCTTTCTTAATTAGTTATTAGATTTATTGTTTCTCTCTCTTCATTAAAATTATATAATTCATTATTCTCTTTCTTTATTAAATTGTACCATTTTGACCTATTAGATTTTAATAAATTAAACGGTGAGAATTAAGAGTAAGCCTTTTGACTTACACATGGAGTAAATGAATCACCACCCTCTATATATATATATATGGTGTACATTCATATTTGTAATCGAGCTATCAAATTTCCTATCTATTCCACCGGACATTTTAATTATGAAAAGAGAAATATTATTTGCACTAAAAGTTTCTCTGCATCTGTCAACTCATTCCTATTTATCATTAGATAGGATGTAAACTTCCTTTAATTTGGATCTTACATTCCATCCAATATTGGATGGAAGTGAGCTAGCATAAAGACCGAAAAAATTTTAAAACAAATACCATAGCTCTTATGAAAAGGGGAGGTTGAAAGAAAGGAGGAATGAATCTTATCAGTTGTTTATTTTTTCTTGTAAAAATACTTAAATCCGCTATCCACCTTTATCTATTCATGATATATTTTTCAAAAAAAATTTGTTTAACTTTTTAAATTATAGCCTCTACTCATCAACTGAGATTTGATCTAACAGTAAGGGGATCAGTTCACCACAACAAAGTAAACCATGATTCAAATCTCAGCTAGGAGAGAAATCATCCACATTTAAGTATTTTATAGTACTCGAATAATATTGCCTTTAATAGAAGGATACATACGAAAAACCAAAAAATTACAGATCCTTCTATTTACATGTTACTTTCTCCAAAAAAAAAAAATGCATTTCTTAACTTCTCTTTTGTTAAAAGTATATTATTAGGCAATAAGATATATTTTATTCAAATGTTTAAAGTATTAAATTAGGTTTACAAATATTTGTTTAAATTTTCACCTTTTATAATGCGACAACAAATTTTTTTTATTAATGTTTGATTGGGTCAGGTGATTTGTCACTTATTTTACTTGAGCAAAGTCTCGAATTTGAGTCTGCTGCTATATATGAGAGATTTACCTTATGATAGACTAGTTAATCTGATTCAAGTCAAATTAGTTGGAGTTTAGTATATTTTAAATATTAATAATTTAGATAAAAAAAAGTAATTTTTTTAACACATATTAAAAATATTAACTTATTTTTTTAAAATTCATTTATAATATGTTAAAAACAAAAATACTTGTCAAATATTAAAAAATGATTAAAACAAATATGTTATTTTCTTTTTTGATGGGAATAAATATCTTATTTTCAAGCTAAATTCAACTTAAGAGACATCATAAATTATGTCAAATTATTTTTCAGTATCAGTCAAACTCTCAACTGTTGTCATCACTCATGATCAAGTTCATTTATTTCAATTAAAAAATCACTTGAATATTGGATAAAGTAAAAGGCATTAAGTTTTTTCCCCCTTATGGACAAGTTACCACGAAAAAGGATTGATCATAGGGTTAAATTAATTTCAGATAAAGTGATACTCAGATAAAGTGATACGGATGCCACAATTAAGTAATCTCAAATAAACAAATTTAGAAAATTAAAGATTGAGTCCCGTGCCGTGTTGATAGTAAGTTATTCTACCTTACGTCAGGTAGTAAGACATTTCTTCCTTCACACAATATCTAAATCATTTAGCTGATTCTTTAATATATTTTCTCTTTCATATTTTATGGTATCTAATAGTTAAAATTCACATGAAGAAAAAAAAATGCATTTCCCCCGAAAGTACATAAGTATTTTTCATTGATAGTTTACTAGGAGCCTCCTACATAAGGCTTACCAGGTAGGTTTTAAGCCTACCCAAAAAAAAGAAAAAAAGAAATAGAACGGGATAAATAGAACTAATTTAAGTAATAATATTTATAACTCTTTATAATTGTATCCCCTATCCTAAACACACAGTTATTGTAATTCTTATGAACAATTTAGATTGTACAGCTATCTCAAATATAATTTGTACGATTATTCAATTTTTCAATTATTTAAAACAAATATTATATTTAATCTACGCGCGTTGTGATTTGTTTGACTTGGGGTCGTCCAGATTGTGAACCGTGTCATGGGTCAAATAGTGACTGCCAATTCTGTCATGGGTTATTGATGCTCTTGCATCTTGAAGCTTTCTTTTATTTCACTTCCACTCCAAAAGCTTCTGTTAGAGATAGACCTCCAAATAGGTTTTTATCGAAAAGACTTTTAGGTAAATTATTGTCTTTAAAAAAGAAAACTCAGCTAAAGATCTCTTGTTATGAAGGGATACGTTAGTTTTTCTATTAAATATCTATTGTCAATCTTGATAAAAGTGAACATGTGGCCTGTTAAGTGGCTTATGTGATCCGTTGAGCAGCTGACATGATTCGTTTTGTGTCTTGTTGGCAAATGACAAGATAAATTGATCTCTAATAAATTTTAAAGAGTTCAAATTAATCTTTATTATCATCTTGCTCTTTTTCAAATTCTATATCCCAAATCTCATCTTCCTATTCCCTGGTGAAGTAAAAACCTAAACCCCCATAATCATCTTCTTCATCCTTATATCCTAAAAAAATCAGCCATTTATATGATATAGAAATAGGAACAACCCATATTGTTAGGTTTAATGTTTTGATGATGAATATTTTATTAATATGTTTAAATTTGATATTAATATTGATTATATTCTTGTTAAAAGAAAATATTATATTTTATAGTTTCCTTATTTATCTCATTGAAATTGCTCTTCTCTTAATATATAAATCACTTATAGAATAAATTTGATTACTGGAATCTTTCTAATATATTTTTACTTAGAAAATCCAAGATTGAGGAAGGAAATTATGTTCGCAACAATCAAAAAGCTGAATTTAGGGATGAATATGCTAATAGGGAAACCCAGCAACTATGGGTCAAGAACCATCGACTACTCCCTAGTTAAAGCAATTGCACAAAATAGCATCTTTTGACCAGAACTCAAGCCAAAATTTTCTTTAATGGCTAATAGATTTAAATGTTTCAACATTTATATATATAAAGTCTATAAGAATGAAGAAGAGAAACACACATTCTTTCAAGCAAAAACTGAGATTATAGTGCTCCTTATTACCTTGTTCTTACAATTGTGCATTCCACTCTTAAAGAGAGTCTAAATACTTTTTCATTGTAGCTCAACTATAAGAGCATCTCTACCATATAAGGTTACCCTATTTTGGTTAAGATAGGGGGAGGTTTGATGCTATCCTGATGAGAAAGAAACCACTAGTATACTCTAAATAAAAGGGAGGTTTGTGGTGTTCTTATAAGAGACAAACTACCATATACTCTATAGGGAATTTGGTAGAGAAAGGTTTATCAAAATTCTTGTAAGCAAAAATTTGAGAGTGAAAAAAAATTCCAAGCAATTGGGGACCAGATGTAGGTCACACTTTATGGCCGAACTAGTATAAAAATTACTTGTGATATCTTATCTTTTCTTATTTCTTTTTATTTTCTGCATTATTGTATTTAATTCAATTTCAAGTTTATTTATGAATTTTGCTAATTAATTATTTTAGAGTCTAATTTTCTGTTATTGAATCAATTCACCCCCTCTTAGCTCCTACACATACAAATGCAAATAAAAAATCAATCAACCTCAATCTTGTCATCATCCTCAAATATAAGCTGCCAACTTACCACCACCATAAGCTTGTATGTGATGGATTCACAAGCAAACAATTATGACAATTACATCTATAGTAGAGTTTTTTGGTACATTATAGCAAAATCAGTAGGAAATTACATCTAAAACCATGATGGAATAAAAATGTGCAAACACAAGTATCATTACTTTAAGCGCCAAGGATCTGCAAAAAGTATAATAGAGTTCAGTAGAACTCAATTATCATCCTTGTTATTTGTATTATTCTATTAGTTCTTTGTAAAAACATATAAATAAGTTACACTCACTTATCATTTTGAGAGCTTTTAAGTAAAGTAAAAGAATTTAACTGCAGATGAGAATATCACCTAAAGATTTGATAGCAAAACCCATAAATCCATTCTTAGTATATTATTTCAAATTGCCAAAAACACCTCAACTTTTTTTTTTTTTTTTTTTTGGATATTTTGTCACTTTCAGCTCTCATCTAAGTAAGACAATTTCATTATTGACAAAGGGTTCCTGAGGTACCCTTCAACCTCAAGCTTCATAGGCAACAACTCCTTGTACTTTACAAAACTAATCCTTTGCCTCATCATTCCTATCAAGCAAGCTATAAATCATTCCCATACAAAAATAAGTTTGTAAATTACCAAAGTCCTCTCTAGTGAGCTCTTGTAAATCCCAAGAGCCTCATCAATGTTCTTATGTAGGAACTGAATCTATGTCATGATGAGACTCACATACTTCCTTCATCTTGTTCTTCTTCATTGTGACCCCAAGCATCTCCTCCAACCTCTTCACGATTGCTTCCACTTCCTCGCGATGGTCCATTAGCAACCCTTTCTCAAGTCGTGCTTTCCACAACAGGGGATTCAAGGCCCAAAATTTCCTCAAATATACAAATTGCACGAGTTTTCAGTGTATCTCATGTTTCAATGAGGAATATGAAAGTGGAATAGGGGATTGAGCATATGAGAAGGAAGATGATAGCTTGTTTCTTTTTTTTTTATTTATTTTGTGCATAATTTGCAACATTTTGAACCTAAAAATCATATACCTATTTAATTTTTAGGATTTGAAAAGGAGAAAAATAATGATTAATAAGGATTAGGTCAATTTAATTTTTTTTTAATTCGTTAGGACCATCTTGTCATGTAATTTGCCACTGTGATACAAAACAAGCCACATTAGCCACTCAATGGGCATGTGTCCACTTCCATTAAGTTTAACAATGAATATTTAACGAAGGGATTAATATATCCTAGGTTTTGAATATTGAGGGAGCTTGAGTTGAGAGCTTTTTTTCCCCTCAAGGACTAATTTGTCTGGCAGTATTCTTGATAGGGACCAATTTGAAAGTTTTGTCTTTCTCAAATTTTTAATCTAACAATTAGTTGACTAGAAAAAGAAAAAACTCTAAGAAGTAGAAAACAAAAAGCGAAATAAAAAATATAAAGGAAAGATTCCTGTAGATTTATTTTAGAAAATGTTGAAAAATTGTGTAAATTAACATAAGTTAGCATCACGTTTTATGATAAATTAATTGTATGTTAAAATAATTAAAATATTAAGTAAGTCCAAAATTTGTCATCATTATTGTTTTTAGGTTATTGTTAAGTACTACTCATTAGTGTATATGTTAAACACTACTCATCGGTTGCTCCTTGATACTAACACACATAATATATGAGATAGGACGAATTTCTCCCCCTTATCTTCTCTATGCTTTCACTCATCTGTCATCACTTAGATTTTGGTTATCAAGTGATCTCTTAATTATGGATTTTCTTTCTTCCAATTTTCCAGGTGACCCAGTCTATTAGTTGTTGTTATTGTTGTTGTTGTTATTATTATTATTATATTTGGAGTTAAAATATTAATTATTGAGACATAGGAATTTTGAATAATCGTTTATAATTATTAAGAATTGAAATTTCTACAGAAAAAAGGTTAGAGACGGCTCTCTTATTTATTTATGTGGTAAAATTAGAATATGGATATAAAAAATATGATAATTTTTATTATGATTCAATGATTAAAAAGTGTACATATATAAAATAATGTGATTTTAAAAAGGTATTTATAATATATTATCTTTTGTTAATGGTTATAAATTTTTCTTAAAAAACAAATCTAACACTAGTTCCATGTATTGCTAAACGAATAAATATTGAGCTGCCTCTCTTTGACTAATTGCAATTGTATCCGGTATATCAACCGCTTAGTCAACGTATATTCGTGGAATAATTAAAAATTAATATAAACAGAAAGCCGCTCTATCCCCCCCCCCCCCAAAAAACCCAAAAAAAAAAAAAGCCGCTCTATTTAATTAATAAAAGAACGAGTCAAATGTGCGGAAAGATCACATATACGTTTTTTCTAATTTTTTTTCTCTCTTTTTCATCATCATCAATCTTTTTTAATATAATATGACTGATATATACAGCCAAATATTTTGGCACCTAAACTTGAAGCCAAATTCTCACCCAAAAAAAAAAAAAATTGAAGCCAAAAGGAATGCAAAGGAAAAAGAATACACCATCTTCTTCAACACTAATTCTTCAAAGTTCAAACATTGCTGCTAGCATAGTTGTTCCACCAAACAGGAACTCCAGTAACAACACCGCCACAAGAAGAAGAAGAAGAAGAACTCGTTGCCCCCATAGTCCCTCTCATTTGAAACCCACAAGGACTCACCTTCTCCGCCGCCACCTTCGCCGGAGACGCCGCATATTCCGGCGAGCTAACCACCTTAACGGAGAAATTAAGCACTCCATTGCGCCTTCCTTCCCAATCCCTCAGCCTATAGCTCAAAAACTGCAAGCCATGTTGGGGCACACCCACCCCTCCAATGAATTCCGAAACCGCAACCCTTGCCACCCCAACATCTTTGACACCCTTCGTTGAGCTCTTGCACTTCACCTCGAACGTGATGGACCTTGCATGCACGGGCACATCCACCACCAACTTGTAATTCCACGCAGGGTTGTTGTTAGTAGCACCTTCCATCGCCATGCATGTGGTGTAGCTGTTGATGGACTCTGCCCTCACCACCACGTAGAGGTTATTCTTCGCGGTGGCGGGCTTACGGTCCACGCGGAGGCCCTCCGCCGATAGGACTGTGAGTTCTAATTTTCTTAGTGGGGTGGTTGGATCCATGTGTAAAAATGTGGCAATAAAGCAGTGACCTTTAGTTCAAGTGATTTGCACAGTAATTTAATTTAAATAAAATTTTGGATTTGAATTTTGTAAATAATAAAATAAAAATTTATATTGAAACAAATTTACTTTTATAATAATAAATTGACTCGAATTAAATAAAATTAACCGAGATTTAATAAACTCAATCTAAAGATGGCTTGGAAAAAAAAAATATGATAACAAAGGTTAAGCGGGAAGAAGAAACGGAGGCTGGAACTTTTGGTGTAGGTTTTGTTTGTTGTGAGTGTAAGGAAGAAGAGAGACTTGGAGGAGGAAAGAAAGCAGGGAGTGTGGGGGAAAAGGGTTGGTGTGGTTCAGAAATATATAGAGCGTTTTGGGGGAAAGGAAAAGAGAGAGAAAGAAGAAAGAAGCAAAGCCGTTGTTTCCTTTTGATTTTTTGTGGTAAATTTCGGCGTGTTTTTGTTGTACTGCCACTTTGGAGTGGGCGCGTGTGCGGTGGAACCGTGGTTGACTCGGTAGTGTCTAATTCCACATGTTTAACGTACGTGGGGCTCGCTCGCGGAAACTCACGATTAATTCTTGCGTGTTCCGATACGGTGATGGAATTTCCAGGAAACGGGTCCACCGTATTTCTTAATTCTTAAGAGATATCTTCATGAGTTTAATCTCTTTAATTTTTATTTATGTAATAATTCTGCTTTTTATCTTGTTATTGGCCAAGATTATTATATAATCTTTAACAAAAGTTAGCTTTTATGTTCTAAAATTGCCTTGCCTCCTTTTTTTTTTGGGGTCTTGAAGTGTTTCCCCGCCACATATGGTTAATATTTATTTATCTCTTTAATATATGAATTTAATGCAAAATATAGTCCAAAAATTATATTCATTATACAAACGATTTAATCTTGACCACAGTGTAACTTGCTTTTACTTCATTCACTTACGTGTTAATATATTATCAAATTATAGTTATTTCTTTGATTATGTAACAGCATATCATTGAGTGATCGCAAAAATAATTATCTTTTGAATTTTGATTATTTTATTTGTTATTGCATTTTGTTAATAATTAAATCACATATACTAATACTTGAAATTTTACCGCAATATTTAGCCTAATTTAGTTGAAATTTCTATATTTCATTTCAAACTAGTGTTAAGATTCAGTGAATCTTGGTCTTCAAAGTTGACTTGTAGTGATAAAGTAGTGCTGCTGTGTTGTGAATTGGATGGCGAGGGAGAAGGACTCAATATGTTACATTTTGTTTGATTTAAGTAACTGTATTTATTATTAATTTAATAAAATCGATTGTGATCATTTGAAGTTAATGAATTTAATTTTAATATACGGTCAATATAAAAATATTTGATATAGTCATTCAAACATATATTATCATATTAATAAAAATATTTAATTTTTATAATTATTATTTAAAAAATTACATATATAATAATAATATATGATTTGATGGAAATATAAAACTCTTTCCTTTGTCAATCAAAAAAATTCTTTCCTTTCACATAAAAAAAAACCTCTTTCCCTTAACATTAACTGTGTTAAAATTAATCTTTATGTTAATTTATTAAATAATTTGAGGATGAATGAATATATACATTCACATATAAAATCATAAGTAAATTATGTTTAAACATAATTTTAGGTGACTTGTAAAAGTAAAAAAAAAAACAAACACTTTTTTCTAATAAAAAAAATACTAAACAACGATATACTTGCAAGAATGAATTAGCATTATTACTAACTTTAAAAGTAATAAATAATAACTCCTATTACTCAACTTTTTCAAAAATCACATGAAAAAAACTTATTCAAAAATCACCCTTAAATTATATTAACAGTATGTTTCAATTTCTATTTAGAATTTTAAAATTATAAAATGGGCAAAAATTATAAGAAAATAGGTTTTTCTTAAATTATAATTTAAAAATTTTTAAACAGGAAACTAAACATACTTATATGTATTACAAGACATTGAATTCGATGTTGATTATTTTCCAAAGACGCATCCATGCGAGTGTGATCTCGAAGATTCTTATCCCAACAATCGATCTATGCTGTCTTATTATTGTTAAAATATAGTATGGGCATAGTAATTTTTTTTTAAATTTTAAGTAAATACTTATTTGTGTTATCAGTTTTTACTATATTATATCAAGTATTGAATTTTACATAGTATTTTATTCTATCTAGATCACAAAACAAGGCCATCTTGAAAGTTAAATTCCAAATCATTTTACTCTTCTAAAATGGCATATAATAGCAAAAGTTTTGGATATTTTGGATTTGAATAATTTCTTGAAACAGAACTATTTAATTGGGAAAAAAAAGACAAATTTTATTTTATACAAATTTATTACAATAAATTATCAAATTTACTAATTATATCTTAGATTATTTATGTTTTTTATTTTACCATTGCCGTAATTAATCATTAAATAAACAAGAGATAAAAGAGATTCTTTGGTATTCTAAGAATAAGAATTTTTTTTTTGAATTATTCAATACTCAATATCTTACCAATTACATTGAAATGTAGTTACAATAGGAGATAATAATGATCCATAAAATTAAAGTATTAAATTAAATAAAAAATTAAATTAAAAAATTCATTCCTTTAAACAATAAATAATATAGAACAAAAACTTTCTTTTATTCTAAGAACTACTAACAATTTTTCCACGGAGACAGACAACGTCATGATATTTTCCCAGCTGCCGAGTGGGTGATGAGTCACTGAACCTATCAATAACTCTGCCAGCAGCGTTGCGTGTCAGCATAAAAAATTGATAGGTGCAAATTGAGATAGCTGCTTAAGTGTGAATTGCCAATCATTTCTCGGCTACATGAATTGCCTTACATCCTGTTTTACGGACTTTTTGCACTGTCGTCTTAATCTTTTGGACTTTTCTTTTTGTTTACCAAAAAGAAAACGAAATTTGAGGTTTAATGCACCTTTTAATTATCTCAATCAATACAAATAACTGCTAAGCCTATTTTGCTAGTTAACAAATTTAAGAAAGCCATCAAAAGACAAATATCTTTAAAATAAAATGTAACTACAATGTCTTGGTTCATTGTGGCATGCTCGATATTGAACGTGATATATAAAATAATTTATATATTATTTATAGATTAATTTTAATATATTGAAAGTATAAAAGATTTTATAATATTATTTAATCAGATACTTTTATTTATAAGACTTTTAAGATAATAGATGATTAAATTAAATAATTTTACTACTATAATAATATATGATTAGATGTTTATATAATTTTTTTTTACATTAGTATATAGTACAAATTAAATTCTATTATTGATGCTTTATCCTTGCCTAAGAAACCATGTTAAGGATATAATAAAACGTATTTCTATATTTTTCTCTAACAACTTAAAAAAAAAGTATTTATGACAACAAAGTTACTGTGCAGACAGACTAAAATAAAATACAATAAAATTCTATTTTACTCCTTCAAAGTTATACTAATTATCAATTTATTCAATGCTAAATTAATTCATAATATTTTAATTCACCAAATAATGGAGAATATGTGTAGACTAGATTTGATGGAGATATAAAATATCAAGGATCTAAACTTTCAGATATCGAATTCATCAAATTAATGAGTAGGGGCAAAACTAATTATAGGCAAATCTACTAATAGAACTCAAATTTAATCCATGCAACATGGGCTTGACCGAGACTGTGATCTTGATCATGTCAACGGTGGAATTACTAATATAACTTACCTCCCTGTGCCCTCTGTCCTTGGATTAATTTATGTGCCTAGGGCAGCATTGTGTCGTCATCCCAATTACATTAGTTGCTTGTGTCTGAAAAAGACCCATTGTCCTATATTAATGGCATGCATCATTGCATCTTCTTAGAAAAATCGCAATGCAAACCTAACTCCCCTAAAATTTGGTACAATGATATAGCTAATTAATTATATATTGGCTTCAAAAGTAAAGGACAAAAATATATAGTGACCATTTCTTCAACCCAAAAATTTGGTCCCCAACCGAAACTGTCCTGAAAGCCAATAGAAATGGCAAGAATTTTGTACAGCTATTAATTAGCATTTCAGTATAACGTCCCATTATCGGTGAACTATATATATATATGCTATAATGTGGAGTGTGTCTTGTACCCAAAACATCTGTGTAACCTGGAGATGTGTTTCTGTACATGGTGAGGAAAAAATATAGTATAAAAAGAGCTCAGATGCACTAATTCTCATCTAAGTATCAGATTAAGGTGATTTGACCCGCAACCACAACTGTGCAGAGATATCCTCGTGGCTCTTTAAAAATGCACCAGCCGGGAATCGAACCCGGGTCTGTACCGTGGCAGGGTACTATTCTACCACTAGACCACTGGTGCCGTTTGTGAAATATGTCATTTATTAATTAAACTCCAGACTAAAAATTGAACAATATCCTACTACTTTATAGCTCGGCTGCAATATTTGAAAAACACAACAAAAAGACAGAAGTCTGAGCCACGTGAACTGTCATATTTATAGTGGAATAGGAAAATACAACAAAACCATTAGTTTGTGCCACAGCTTTTTAGGAACTTAGTAATGGAGATGGTCCAAAAGTTAGGAGGTATGTCTTTGTCGTTCAAAGGATTCTACTCGGATTGATTAGGATTATTTCCGTTAGAACAATACCTTAGTTTTGATGGATAAAAAAGAGAAAAGAAAAGAAAGGAGTACGTTGTTTTAGCTTAAAACGTTACCGTGGAAGTGTGAGACTTTGAGCTGAGCAAAATAACTTAAATGAGCCGGCTCCGCCAACTTTGACTTAAAATACGGCCTGATAAATCGAATGTGAGCCAACTCCTCAACTTGGTACCGTATATATTTTATGGGTCATCTTACACTGTACTGTATGATTTTAAATTTTATGGACTTTTGTTAGTTATGCACAAAATTTGCGTTTGTACACTCACGTAAAGTGAAGTGTGGGTCACTAATTTAGATGAAACATAAAAGAAAAGTAAAGAGGATGGAAAAAGAAATGGTGCAGATTGATGTTATGCGAGTTTTATATATGTAGCATTTTTCAATTTTATATTTTTGTTGATTTAAAAGTTTATTTGTATATATGTGCATTATATATTATTTTACTATAAATTATGTTGAACTGAAATGTTTTTCAACAGAAATTGTAATATGATATATTAATATTTTTAGAATTAGTTATATTTTAGATTCTCAAACTTTTTGTTCGAATTGTTAGGAATTATTAATTGTGATTAATTTTTTGATATATCATCAATATAAAATAAATAATTTTATACTATCATCTAATTAAATATTACTATATGTATAACTTTTTAAAAAATAATAATAATAATTAAATATTTTTATTAATATAACAATACATAATCACAATACATAATTTACTTACCATGCAAAAATTTTGTTATATTAACATTATATCAAAACTAAAATTTTATTAATTGTTATATCGACAGAGCATTAATATATGTTGTCTTTTTTCTCTCCCTCTTCAATACATTACAGAACAAAGCCTTCAAGGATTTCCTTGGTAGTTCAGGCAAACAGGAACCCCAGTTACAGCCCTAGTGCAACCGTCGCGGGTCACCAGCATTGCTGGCACTGGCACCACCACGGGACAATAATATTCCGGCACTTTTACCCTCACAGATCTATTGATAACCCCATTTCTTCTCACCTTACTGTCCCATAGCCTATAACTCAGGAAATGCACTTGATTTTGTTGTACAAACCCTCCTACTCCTGCCAAATCCGAAACGGGTATTCTGGCCATTTCAACACTCTTAATCCCTCTAATTGAGGCTTTGTGTTTCGCCTCAACTTTTACAAACCTTGCAAGCAATGGCTGTCCACTATAAGCTTCTCATTCCACGAAGGGCAACTTCCACCTCCTTCTGAATCCGTTTTGGTGGAACAAACATCATTGCTTGAATCAGATTGGACAGAAACAAATGCTTTCTTTTTTATGGATTTTTTAATTCATCCGAAGGTTTTCAGCTGACAAGATTGTGATCTCTATGGTATGAGACATCTGCAGGTAGTTCACTCCGAAATGAGGAGACTGGAAAATAAATAATTCCCTAGTAGTAATGTGTATATATATACATATTATATATAGGATACTATGGGAATAATAGGAAATGAAAGGTTGAGAGAAATAAAAGAGGGAGAAGAGAGTGTAATATATGAATTTAATTTGGAAGGAAATACGAGGGAAAGAAAAGGGAAAGAGAGGTTGTTACTTTGAGTGGTTTGGACACGTTTGAGATGGAGGGTTCGGAGAAAAATTCTTATTTCTTTTATGGAGAAATTTTTTTTCTTATTTCATTACATTTATTCATTTTTAAATTTTTTCTCTCTCCCTTTTCTTTCTCTTATACCTTCAAAATTAAGGATCATATTACCCCATGAAATAAGAAAATTTTACTCGATGGAGGATGAAAGAATGTCTCAATAATAGGACATGGTTTGGAAGTTCATATGGACCAACGAATGTATTTGACGTTTTCAACTGTGCAGGGAAATTGGGTTAGACAAAGGACCTGTGGCCACCGGACTGGATGGTGAGTGAAGTTAATTGCTTGGAAATTTCAATTCTGTTGGGAGGAGTTCATTTCCAAGTGGTGATGCGGTTGCTTTGTTCCAAAATTGCAATGCGGAGCAAATTCCATGGGACAAAAGCTCAGAGCCAAGATCTGCTTGAGAATTTTGACTTTATATGTTGAATAAGTCCTGTTCTAAACTTAAGTCAACTGCATAAGTTGTTAGTATTTAGCAGGAAAATTACTCATATGCACAGCGGCAGAACTAGCCAAAAGATAATATGTGTTTGGAAAAATGAATGGCATTTCATTGAGTAATTTAATTGTTAGTTGTATGTTTTAATAATGAAGTATTATTTATTTTTTTCTCTTAGTTTGAATAGTTAATTTTATGTTAACTATTATTTTTTACAAATATTAATTTATTAAGAAATATTAATTTTATTTAACCTTCTCAGTCTTTTAATAATGTCTCCGTACGAGCAATTTTTTTTTTACGGACTCACCTTCCAAACAGTGGATGTCACGGTTCTAACCTCATTGAATGGGTCAGTTCCGTCTTTTCACTCAACAAAAATTGGGGGTGACCAGCCCAAAAATGGATCACCAATGTCCAATTTTTTTATTAGATCATTCTATAAGTGATCTGGTCACTTTTACAATGATCCGGTCAAAGAACTGGATATTGGTGATCTACGATTTTGTGTCTGTTCAAATGTGAAAAAAGGTCAATCTAATGGTTTAGATGCGGTGAAAAAATTTTATATAATAACAGATAATAAAAGAGCATCAATAGGTCACTGATTAATGGGTAAATATCTTAAAAAATAGAAATAGTTGTATTTTTCAAATGACCAAAACAAACACCAATGAACGTGCACAACTGGGGGTAACTATGCGACAACGAGAGAGAACGCAAGTTAGTGGGGGTTGACCTTTTTTTTTGGTCCGTACAATATGCATGTCTTAAGTGAATTTATTCAACGGTTGATATAAAGATTTTAGATACTACCATTTTTACAAAAAAAAAAAAAAGCTAATTTGTTGAATATAAATATTTTTAAAATGACTGTAAACAAAATATTTACCGTAAGTAAACGTTAACGTTAATAGAAGAATATATAAAATTTGATAATTGTATAAGATGTGAGCAGATGAAGGGAAAAACGGCTATATAGCATTATTACTATAATTTAAAGTTGAGTTAATTTGTTTAACTATTACTATTAAATTTTTTTTGGTACATATAATAATTTAAATGTAACTATAAATAAATGCTAACTTATTGGATATATAATATTTTATTATTTTATAAGATCTAAGTCGATATATAAACCTTGAGTGGGTAAAGGGAAAAATTTTATAAATTTATGCAAATTTGAGTCATGGTTATAGGCCTCTATTTTGTAAATGATTATGTAAAGTTACGAACAAAATTTAATTATTTAATGAAGAAAAAATAACTTCATCGTGCGGTTATTTAAAAAGAAAAACTCGTGATAAATTTGTGTTAATTTATAAATTGGAAAAAAATAAATATTATGTTGTTGATGCCGTCTTTGTCCAAATTTATTAACTGGCAAAATCAAATTATTCAATTCTATATAACATTAAGGGTGCAGGAAATAGGTAATAAAAAAATATACTGGCATTAGGGAACAGTATTAGTGATAAAAATTGTACAATGAAATTAATATATTTGAAAGTTGTGGTGAATTCACTTTTTAGCATTAAAGCAAATAATTTAATTTTGATGCACAATAACTATAAAGAAGTTTCATATAGATATCTAATTACGTATTATTATATCAGTAAAAGTGTTTGACTCAATTACTTACTATATAAAAAATCTTACAAATAATAGCACGCAAATGAATTATAGTGTAACACTTTGTTTACATTAATATTGCATCAAAATTAACCTTCAATACAAAAGGCTTTTATACTTTTGATAAAATAATATGGAGCGACTTTACTTCAAAAAGCAGGTTCAATTGTAATTAGGTGCTTTGAGGACTTATGTGCAGTGAACTTTGTCTGTCAAAACTTTTGAACTCAGGACCTTGTGGCATATAAACTGATTGGAGCAGAACTTGATCAATGGGTGGCTGGATGTCAGTGAAACTATTGTGGTATCTTTTAATACATCATAAGAGAAGTGTGTCAAATGCAAGTATCACATACCGGTGCAAATATCATGCAATGTGGCAGTTTGGTGTTGAAATTGGTGCTGCGATTGACTTCCAAGTGTAAGCAATATGGGGGTGTAATAGAATAAATGATGTATTATTAGCTATCTGCTTTTGTTATAGCTAGCATTGGTGAAACAGGTTGGTTTTTGAGTTTCGGGGATTGTGGTGTGTAATGTTAAGATTTGGACTCTTGTATTTTGGGCCATGGACTCACTTCTTTTGTGAGTCGTTGTTCTATTAAATTATCGAAAAAAATATGAATAAATTAGTTTATTAGTGTTAATGTACCTATGTTCGTAATTTATTAGTGTTAATGTTAGTAATGTATTAGTGTTAGTTAATGTGACAAATGTAAAATATGTGACAGCTGCTTTGCAAGTGGAAATGAGAGAAGAATGAAAAATAAAATAGTATTTATTTATCAAATTTTAATCAAATATGATTTCACATTCGAAAGTTTGATTTAGTTATACATGATATATAATTATTTTTATTATATATGCTTGAATGAATATTAAATGCTCTTTATTATTAGTTGTATGTTTTAATAATGAATATTATTTAACTTTTTATCTTAGTTTGAATAGTTAATTTTATGTTACCTATTATTTTTTACAAATATTAATTTATTAAGAAATATTAATTTTATTTAACCTTCTCAGTCTCTATCCATAATGGCACTTGTATAATTAGTGGGACTGACAAAAATTAAAAGGTGGTGGTGAGCTTACGAAGGAGGAATGATGTTTTTAAAAGTTGTCATTTGCACGTATCAAAATTTTACATTAAGCATAATAATTTTTTATATAAATATATAATATATATTTATTTTATTTTAACATACATGCATATATTTTAATATTAACTCGCACTAGTATATATATATATATATATATATATATATATATATTGATTGTAGAAACCTTAGGCCAACATCTGAGATGTTCTCCTTCTCTCTCGATTTTTTGGTTCAGTACATTTTTGTTGGGTTCAACCAATAGTTAGAACAAACAACTCTTTTTTAAAGACGATCACTCTTATCTGAAAACCAGAGGATTTATTATGATAACATGCAGTCAACAAAAGAATATAGAGCGGCTATCATTTCTCTTTTTTTTTTATTAATATATATAGCGTGGCTATCATATCATTTACACTACATGGGTATAATATATGAACTAATTTTTTAGGCCTTAACACCATGTATGGAGCTAAGTACCATGTAAGATTCCCTACTCGCTTTTTCCTTCCTTTTGCTGGACATGGAATAAACATTTATTTCATTGGAAATGTTTGTTGCACGTACGAGGTCAACGTACATTCCTTGACACACTTTTGGGATTAGTTGAAAAAGATTAAAAAAAATTAAAATAAAAAACAAGTATAATGAATGGCTGATATGAAAGTGTCACAGGTTGTGTCTGTAATTTTAAGTACATATAACACATCTCTTAGTTCATTATTCAAAATTTTGTTGCCCAAATTGTCTCCCAACGCACCGGGGCGACTTGATAGAGAATTATCTCGTTTGCAACAACTATATGTTCAGCATTACTATTACTATAGCTAAAATCACTTAGACTATCGTGGGACATTGATCATAAGCTCTGACAACGGGCTTCAAGTTTCCACAATAAACTACTTGCAATGTAATAGTTCTAGGCACTACCTTAGACTCCTAATAAAATACGTAGAACTCAACAAGGACTAAAAATAAAGCCCCAAAATTCTCTAAGAAACTGTGACCCCAATATCGTGGCGGTTTGATCTTGATTATGCCCCAGCTTCCTAACATCCTAGCTTTAAGCAGTCCTACGATTACATAGTACATAGTTCAAGGAAAAAAAAGGACGAAAATTTCGAAAATTAAGATGATATTTGGATTCTTTTGTTTTCTCTTTCAGTTAATATATTTTTATATTATTTTTATTTTTAAGATTTTGTACAAAAAATAATAAATTTTTTTATCGTTTTCCACAAAGTAATAAAAATAAGAAATAAAATGGAAATAATATAATCTTTTTTATAATCATCAATAAAAGCATGCAACAAAAATAAAAATAATAAAAAGGCCTTAAACTCCTATTTCACGGTTGACATTTTGTAAAGACCATGACTGATGCTGCGAATAATCTTGATAGTTACTTGAAGGTTATTTTGTAACAAAAAAATTAACTTTCCCAACTGAATTTTGTCATCTAATTAAAACCTCAAGTGTGGGGTGCTTCAATTTAGACTGGGCCGATGTAATATTTTTTTTGGGTTAAGTTCGAGTTTACTTTTCCTAAAAGTTTGCTGGATGTATTTTCAGGGTGTGTTTTTATCTTTTTGGTAGAGTTTGGTTTCAGTAATGCTTTAAATTGGTTTGAACCAACTCGATATTACATAATACTTTAAAATTTATGGTTTTTTTTTTTGTTCAAACTATGAATAAATTATAATCTTTGTTAAATTAATGTCTTTCACATAACAAATTAACATTTTATAATAATATAATATGTTTGAAAATATATATTATAAGGATTTAATTTTTTTACACTATCAGTATAAAATATTTTATATAAATATCTAATAATATATTATAACATCAACAAAAATATTTGACTTAACTATCAATTACTTTAAAAATCTTATACAAATAAGTATTTGATTAAATGATAATATAATAATGCATAGCAATTAAATTCATATTATAAAATATTCCCTAGAATTAATTTATTACAATTACAATTAAAATTGTATTATTTAAATATACATAATATTTTTTTTTGGGTCGTGATATACATGATTTTTTTTCTTTTGAGATATACATAATATTTAAATTTATATGATTGTCTAATTTTTAGAAGGTCAGATTATTTATTTATTTATTTATTTTGATCCAATATTTTTTTGGGGTCGGAGGACATTGACCCCAAGGACGTACACGCGACCTTACAGCCCCACGTGCATTTAATAGAGGTTGACATATTTGCCATGTGGGCTGAGCCTCACATGCAGAAGGCCTGATCATAATAAGCCATTTAATCTGCTGATTTGGGTCTGGGTCTGGGTCTAGAAAATTGCCTGATCAATATATTAGGCTAAGAATTGACGAAGTTAAAATTGGCCTATGAACACTCCCCTACTCAAATGCAAGCCCATTTTCCTCGTTTCTCTATCCTCTCTCCTCAACTCTCTTTCTTTTCTCTATTCTTTGCTGTTTTCCTTTCTTCTGGTAGGCTTAAGCAAGAAATTACTTCTTCTTCTTCTTTTTAAAAGAAAATCCTCCTTCAAAGTGAGTTTAACTGTAAAGTAAAAGCATATTTGCTCTTAGATCATTTAGTAAATTATAATTGCGATGTACTTTATTGACCAAATATATCTTCTCATTTTTTAAATTTAAACACAAGCTCACTGACTTACCCAAATTTCATATATGACTAGATGTTAACACTAATTATTTATGCTCAATTTAGTGAAGTTACTTTTACTAGAAATTCTCGTGAGAAGTGCATGGTTCACTTTTTGGTGAATAAAGTGAATGATTTTTTTACTTTTTTTGGATAATTATTTAATAAGGCTTAAGACTCTCCCAAAAAAGAGAAACAAAACAAAGATAATATTCATAAGAAAGACTTAGAAATACAAAATAGAAGACTCTCACAACAATAAGACAACATCAAAAAGGCCTAGGGAGAGGGGGAGAAAAACGCTTATCCTAAAAGAAACACGCAGCCCACCAATCAAAAACTTAAATTCTCTAGCTCTTTACTTGCATTGCCCGAATCTGAAATTATGAAAGATCTTGGACAAATATATAGATAATACAATTGATGACAGTCTCATGAGCACAAAAGGCACCAAGATTTTTTTTTTTTTGAAAAAATTATATTAATTAATATTGACTCTTTTTATTCTTAGAAGCGAGCAAATTAGGTCTCCATGTAGATTTTAAAATCTTAAAAAAGAGGCTCAACAGTGTGGGTATGAGTACCAAGACTAGAATAGTTGTAAGTGACATTGCTGCTATCACAACTCCTCAATGTCGCTTCAGCATCGTAGAAATGCAACGACAAATGCTAACATCATGGATGCCATAGAAAAGAAGAGGGTGATGAGGCCAAGGAGTAACTTAAGGGGGCAAGTTTCCGAGGAGATCTTTCTTAGCATAACATGATATAAGGATCCTAATAAAAATCAAGACGGAAGAAGATCACATAATGAGAGATATTGCATATGCTAAGATGAGGATAGTAAAGGCATTTTTTTTTTTTTTAAGAAGATGGGTATACCGGTACTTTGATTATTTCCTCCTGGAATAGTGAAGGCCACTACTGATAAAATTTTCCAACTGATTCTAATCCGCCAATATTACCGACAAAATTATCAACGGATCAATAAAAAAATTGGAAAATTCCATAAGAAATGGACGAATTTACATTTCCATTAATAATGTCGCCAGTAATAGTTGGTGCCAAGTGGCGTGCACAAATTACCAACAAAATTGTTCGTTAATGGTTAGGGTTAAGGTAAGGCAACATTACCACCAAATTTTTCATTGATAATAATGCTATTTAATTTTTAAAAATAAATTTTATTTAAAATTTAAATTTATCAATGAAAAAATTCGTCAATCTTTGAATTTCTTAACATTTGGGTTAAGTCACGTGGAATGACCCATTATTTTGCTTACTTACAGACTTTCCGTCGGTAATATAGAAAAATGAAATGGTACGCTTTTGTTTTTGTATTATTGATGGAATATCTGTCAGTAAACCTAGGGCTCATAATTTAAATGCAACCCCTCTTTTTTTTCTTCCCCTATATGTCTCTTCCTTCACCATCCCCTTCCTTCTTAGAACCCTTCTCTGCTCTCATCCCTCTCTCGACCCACCTTCGACCATCAGCCCCACTCCTGCCATTGCGCCCTCATCCATCTTCTCCTTTTGTGTGAGCTGTCGCAGCCTCCACCGCAAACCGCCACCCTTATCACCATCTTTCCCATCAGTAGCTAACCACTAGGTCACCACCCCTCAAGTTCTCACCTCTCATATCTTTTTGTTGGTGTTTGTTTTGTGTCAATCTTTTGTGTGTTTTTTAGTGAGTTTGGATTTGGATGCTATGTAGTGGTGATTATACGAGGAGGAGGAGGGTTGAATGCTTGGAAAAGTAATTAGGGAAGGAAAGTAAGATCTGCTTTAGAAATGGTTGCATCTTTTTTGTGCCACTACCACACTAATTGTGTTATTTGTGGCTTATTTTTCCTTTATATAATTCTTTTGAAATTTCAAAGGGTGAAGAGAGAAAAGTTCAATTACTTGACTGTTCAAAATAGAAAAAAAGGTGCAGGACCATTGGAGTTGGACTTATTCAACTCTTAATGCTTGTGTATTTTGATAAAAGAATTTGTTTTTTCAAAAATGAAATTGATGGTTACACAAACCAAAAGATATGCAAACTAGCTTTTAAAAAATAATTTAGGTTATTCAAAATGGCATCATCATTGTTAGTTCCCTTTTTTTCCCAATGAAGGTATTGGTATTTGTTTGTTCCTTGTTGTTATGATTATGTATGTGAAGATGCTGAGGGAAAAATGATGTGCTTCTTTTTATGTAAGCTTTTACAAAAATTACTCATATAGTTGTAAATTTTAAAAACTAAATAAATATTAAGTGATTCAATTGAATTTTACCATCCTTTTAGTTTTGTTTTTATCTTGTAAAGGACTTGACATAGATTGTGTTGTATGTGTTTTTCTTTTTTTTTTTTTTAAATGTTGGCTTGGAAATGTTTGGGTGAGATATTTTTGTTGGCTTTGATTATTGTGGTTGTTGGAACTAGAAGATCTAGGGATTATTGTGGTTGATTATTGTGTTTCCTTCAATTATTGTGGAAGAGGCAGAGGTAGAGGTCGTACGAAAAAATATGCTCCCCACTCCACCATTCTAGTCTTCACACCTACCACTTTGACCTTCATCACCACCACTCTGGCTACCAACTCCATAAGGACTCCAACCTTTATCTCCTCCACTCTGGTAGCCACCTCTTCATGGACTCCAGCCTCGACCTCCACTCCTCACCACCAGATGGCCAGATGCCTCCACCATTGCCGCCATCCACATCATGACTCACATACCTAGTTCATCATGGTACCTAATTTTGGCTATGTAAGTCCTTCATCTAAGCCACCTATGTCGTAGGGTTAGGTGCCTCCTCCACCACCTCTTGAGCCCACCATGGCACAATCTGAGCTCGTAGTTGAGAGGAGCAGCTAGCTCATCAGTCAGGCAAACTCAATCTTCGACCATAGGGTTGCAACTTTAGTTAAAAGTCTGATTACAAGTCTTGGTAAATAGTTTGAATTTTGATTCAATGTCACTGGTAACTATTGTGGTTATTTATTAATTGATATCTCACTTTTTCTATTATGTAAGATATAGTTGGCTTCTTACAAAGCCTAGTCTAAGTAAGATCATGGATGTCATCACGAGGCTATACAATAGGCCTATACAGAGTTTAGACAAATTCTCAAATAATAAGAAGTTTCAATGGTACATGTGAATGGAAGGTAAAATGACATTTGTTTTTTATTAGTTTGAGTGTTTTAATTACTTGTATATATTGTAATGGTGCAGAATGTGGTGCAGATGAATAATGGTGCAAATGATGCAGATTTCTCGTGTATTGAATGGCATAGTGACACATGGAGTTATGGGCCACATGGAGTTAAGTCTCAGCTAATTCATTTAAAGTAGGGATAAAGTTAATGGTTTGGTTAATAATATTGATTTAGGTAAATTATACTGGTTTAATTGAATAAAAAAAGGAAACAATTCCACTTTTAAATCGAAGCCGATATTCCCTATTCTTCCCTTACTCTTCATCAAAAAAGCACCCAATATCATCGGCCATTGCAAGCCCTGTCCCATCTGGCAACCACCTATCATCATACCTTCAAGTCGTAATGGTTGTTTGTCTTGTTTCCATATCATCACAAATCCCCCCACCCCCTACAAAAGCAATCCACGCAAGTCCCACCATCAAAAAATGAAACTCCAAATACCATCTAACACACTTACATGAAGAACAATACACAGATAGGAGAAGCTAGAATAAGACCAAACCAATGATACAATCAAGCCACCAATATTGACCAAGCTATATAATTACTGAAAGAATCTAACTTTATTGCTTGCATTCTTACAAACATTCAAAGTGAAAAATAAAATTCCATGATGCTAGTATGTCACCACCGGCTGGATCCGTCACTGCCTCTTCCACCTTTCGTCGGCCCCTTTGCGCGGTTTCTTTAGGAAGGGTTTACAGCGCATAGCTTCTGCAAGTCTAGTCCTTTGTCACCGTCGCATCCTAGTCAGTCTTTCGTCGCCATCATGATATGGCAACTACCTTTGTAGCGGCAACCAACTTATCAGAGAATACGCCGAAGCCAACCAAATTGATTGAGGATATGGTGTAGCTACGGGATTGAACCGGATTATGAACTGATCAGGGGTTCAAAATAACTTTTTGATCACATATTATTTTTACTTTGAGATTGTTTTTAATTTTCTTTTTCTTTTTTCTTTTTTTTTCCCAGTTTCACCCATTTTTAAATGAAAAAAAATCAAGGCTACAATTAACACATAATTTAAACCACTAAAACCCATAGCTATTCTAAATCTCCATGTGACCTACCAAACACCCCTTGCACGTGTCACTCTTTTTTTCAGCCACAGCACATTTGCACCATCTGTATTATTGTTCATCAGAACCAGGGCATGTGCCTATTGTAATATATGATTAAAAATAATATTATGTTACTTTTTATGTATAGAGCCACTTCATTATTTATCTAGCCGATGACACCTACTTCTTCAAGGCATTTAAGACTTGGGTGGCTAAGCAATTTCAGGACATCTACCTTGAGTTCCAAGATTGGCGATCTTTCGTTCCTTAAGAGAAACTTTACCCAAAACACTATTCTCCTTGACGGTCACATAGCTCCCATGCACCATAGCTTTATGCTGCATAATTTTATAATCCTTTCACGTGAATCATTTATTCGTTTTCCCTTTAGAAACTTGCTACTTTTTTTCTTTAGAATGTTGTAATTTAAGCTTCTCAATCGTAACCCACTCCCCCGAATCTCCATAATTAAAGATAGTGTCATTCGTTCTTTATCCAATCCCTATATTTATGGGTTTAACGGTTTTATTTTTTTAAAGTGTCTTCTCCTTCACCACGAACCATTGCTACTAGCAGTCACTTGTTTCTTCGTTACCGTTCCTGGAACATCGTCTCCACTAGTATTCACTTGTTTTGTCACTAATTTCTCCAAAGTACTGCAATCTCTTGATATGTGACCATAATATCCAAATGAACTACAAATTAGTGTAAACTTTCATCCTGCAAACCGCCCGCTTTCCACTATCTTCGATTTGTTGTAACATGAACCTTAATGGGGTGCCCTAAAACAACCACGATAGTCTTGATTGCATTCTTATCATAGTACATTAGATTCAGCCCAAAAAAGTGAATCCAAACCATTGTGTTGCCAAAACAATTCTTACAAGGGTTAAATGAAGGGGACCGTGGATAGCGATCCTGAATCATCTAGGGTCCCCCACTTAATAACCCTATCTCAATGAGCAGTAAGATCCAAACATTATCATGAAATAATCATTCCCAACATTCATAACATCATTATCCCCCCTGAATCCTCCATAAACTCCTTAGCTTGTCTTTTAGAGTGACACAACTAACATGCTTTCCTAGGAGCTAGGAGTTTGACAACTAGATCATCGACCTAAGCAGATAAAAACCTTGTATTGTATATACCAGGCAAGAAACTAACTCTCAAAAACAACCTATCCCCATTTTGCCACTCCAAAGTAGTCTGCTCTTGCTTAAGAAGATTACCTTGAGCACCTTGCCTCCTAAGACCTTATCCCTAGAGGAGCATTTTCCCTGCCAAGCCTCTGAACTACCACTTCCTTTCTGCCTGACTACATTTCCATCAGCAACCTCTACCACCCTTTCGTTGTTAGTCACTCCTTCACATTCTTCGTCGTTCTCCTTCACTCTATATCTCAAGGAGAAAAGTTTTGCACTACACTATTATGGTTTTTAATCACTAGTTTAGTTGAATCACTACGGCAAGAAATTTCCATCAAAATTGAATGATTCTCCACTTGCATGGGGTTCTAAGAATTATGTTAACATAAATTTTGGAAAATTTTGAGCAAATATTTAGATAATTGAGTACAACTCATTGTACGTGACAGTCATTTGTGACTTATAAGTACTAACTAACTAAAATAATGAGAAAAAGAAAAAAAAAAAAAACTATTAATCTTGGTTCTTTCTCTTCTTAGAAGCAAGTAAGTCAGGTCCCCATGTAGATTTTAAAATCTCAAAAGAGAGGCTCAATAGTGTGGGAATGAGTACCAAGATTGGAATAATTGCAAGCAACATTGCTGCTATCACAGCCCCTTGATATCCTTTCAGCATCATAAACAATGCAGCAACAAAGGCTAACATCATGGATGTCACAGAAAGGAAGAGGGTGACAAGGCCAAAGAGCAACTTGAGGGGCAACCTCCAGAGGAAATCTTTCTCAGCATAACGCGATGTAAGGATCCCAATAAAAATCAAGACTGAAGAAGAAGACATAATGAGAGATGTTGCATCTGCTATGATGAAGATAGTAAATGCATGTTTCCTTAAGAAGATGGGTATGCCAGTATTTTGATCATTTCCTCCTGGAACAGTGAAGGCTGCAGCAAACATGATGGTAATTATGAGAGTACCAACAAGAGTAAAAGATGTCGCAGTGTCTCTTGCCCATTTTTCACCCTCTTTCATCAAGTCTTCATGGGTTTTGGTAAATAGTTCACTAGGCTTCTTGCCATCTTTGTTTCTGGCCTCCTCGCACTTGGGAGGCACTAGGCTCTTGATAGCCTACATAAAAAAAAAAAAAAAAAGGTACTGTTATTGGTACACTAATCTTCTAAATAATATTAGGTTACTTGAATGATCACGTGAAAATAATCATGAATTTCAATTTCAGTTGTATTCGTATAAATTTATCTATAGGAGAATTAATTTATTTTATCTCATCAATGACCTTCAAAAAGAAAATTGACAAAAATCTCTAATTATTCATACTTCGATATCTAAATGTTCAAAATGGTGTTTAGAGTATAGGTTAAAAAACATTATTGAAAAAATATCCTAAAAAAAGTTTATATCCAACCTAACCAAATACTTCTTTGAAAAAGATTGACACACGTATATAAAGATTGATAGATTACGTTAAACCATTGAAGTTCTCTTTGCATTTGCAATGCCGAATTGGATATGCTGCTAAGGTAGGAGGAAGGGCCTGATTCTGCTGCGAGGTGTAACATGTTATTACCAAACACATCTTCACGGGATGCAATTATCTCTTTCCGCCCCTGAATCTCATGAATGAGTTGGAACACCTTTTCTTGACGACATAAAATTGCATGTGAAAATATGCCTCTTCTGTTGTTGTCCATGGCCCATAGAAGGTCAGGATTTGCATGCCTCATTGAATTTATGAACTCAATAATCCCGTACTTGGCTGCTTGTAACATAGAGTCGTAAGCTGCACACTCACGTAGCTCTGCCTCAGCTAATTTTGATACTCTTTTGCTCAACCATATAAGAATCCCAAGTACTAGATAATGGTTCTTTTTCATCTCATATATCTTCTTAATTGCTGAAAAAAGCATTGTGATGTTTTGAAACAAAGAGTGAAGGACTAAATTTATATATCTGGAGTTGTTAATTATAGAGTGAAAAAGGAAAAATGCGAGGAAAAGGAAAACAACCATGTATAAGTTAAGCATAAATAGATAAGTAAAAGATTTAAGTTATAAGTATTCGTAACTATACATACCAGGACATTTTAGTAGTATTGAAATTTGAACAATCTGTTGAAATTGTCCCAAAAATCGACCTAAATATAACATTGAAGTAGAAGAATGATTTGCAGCCCACATAAGAGGTTTTTCTTCAAATAAATAGAAAACAATATTAGAAATTTAATGCACTGGCATTATGTCAAGAAAGGGTGTGGCACTTCTTACCTATATGCTTTATCAGCACCGAGATAAAACCCAGTCTAGAGATTTTGGCGAATATATAAATTACAAAGCGACTTGCCAAAGTTTGTGTATATTGTCCTTCATCTGGCACTATATATGGCACAATCTTGGTATGTCTCCCATAAGGGTCTTCGTATGTCTGTAGCCTCAAAACTGTAACCAAATAGATAGTTATGGCAATCTACTTCCAGGTATTATTGGTTAATCATTCAGGTTTGTGATACATGGACGTTAACTACTAAGGGTATTAAAATTTTCTTGGCCAAAAAACACTTACTAAATTTTGTTTTACCAAACTTTAATTTATGTACATAATATATACTCTTTTGAAAAATATACGGCTACGTTTGACTATAAAGTAACAAAAATATATTAAAGGTGAGTTTAGCATGAAATAAAAATGAGGAAGAAATTTTTATAAATTAGATTTATGAGAACAATTAAGAGAGTGTTTGGTCTACGATTTTGGAAAAAGAGGAATTTTATGGAAGTAGTTTCTTCGTCCCTCATTTTTCACTTGTCTGTGCTTCTCCACTTGGCAAATGCATACTGATATTTTCAAATTTATCAAAAAAATAGAAAAATTTGTTATGTTCGGTCACTTGCAGACTTTCTCTCTCTTCATCAATAGAAAGGTTCCCTCCCCCCCCCCCCTTGTCTCTCTCTCTGTCTCTCTCTCTGTTTCCCTATGAATATGATGCTCCCTCTCATCTAGCGTCTTTCTTTGTTGTTTTCTTTCTCCTCATTGCTTTAGCACATTCACAGATTCTCTTCATTATTCTTAACAGAGAGTGAGCAATCAGTAGTTACTTGTACAGAAAGGTATGTTGCCGTTGAAGACAGTTAGAATCAGTTGAGAGTTAGCTACGGAGAGTCTTTTTGTATTTTGAGCTTACTGGTGGGTGTATTATTATGCCCACAACTCTGTATATAAACAAACATTGCCTCTGTTACTAATAACACGCTATCATTTTTCTCATTTCCCGCTTCAACTTTTCTCTGCATTTTTCCTTTCTTCTCTGTTCCTTTGAATTCTCTCCCTCTCTCTTGGTTGTTCACTGTAATGTCCTCTCTTTGTTTTTCTCTCACATTTGGTTTATTTCCTTATCGTTAATGTTTTGTGCCATCTCTCTCTCTCTCTCTCTCTCTCGCTCTCATTGCTATGATGTGTTTGTGAAAAAGCCCAAATGAAGTAAGAAAATGAGAGAAAGGACCAAATCTAAGATGTTCATGATTAGTTGTTTTTTTTTTTTTTAACCTATCAAACTGATAAATTTTAAGGAAGAAAAAGTTTTGCTTCATCAACCTTTATTCCATGGTTATTTTTTAAAGTTTAACACTATAGCAAACATATAAGAGTTATATTTTGATACAAACTCATGTTCATGAACATTTTATTTGTAGGTTTCAACCCAATATCAAATTATTAAAATAGGCGGGTGTAAAAAACCATTAAAAATTTTACAAAGAAATGAACAATTCAAATATCTGATCAAAATAAAATCTATTATTTTGGTATAAAAATAAAATATACTATTTGGGCTGGAAAAAAGTAACTGTATCTACTGCAACAATACAGTGAAGGTGTGCTAAATTGAGTATACAGTAGTATAGACATAAGATGAACTTAACTGTTATAAATAAAATTCCGCCACCATCCAAGCTGAGTTCCACTACGAAATGCAGAAGGCATGTGAGCTAAAGCATATATGGGCCGCAGACGATCCGATTCTGATCCTTGACCTTGAGCCAGGGGTAATTCTCTGCTAAGTCTGTGTTGGATTACTGAGACGGCGACGTCTATACCCAGATAAAATGTAAATAATAAATAATAATTAACATTATATATTTAGAACCAAAACAAACTTCACCAGGGGGGGAAAAAATAAAAAAAGAAGAAAAACAGGACAGACATTGTAAATTTTAATGCATTATTTTAAGCGCCCAAATTTTGAATGTATTTTCACTTCACTGAATATTTTTTGTTATCGAAAGGTGTCATTTGTCTTTTCTTGTGTCAGAGTAAAGAAAATCGTCTATTCGTCTATTATTTTAAAAAGAAGAGTACATGTTATAAAAATGTTATTTATAGTTATAGTTGAAATTTATGAAGATATTTTTTAATTATTGATTAAAAAAATAAAATTTATATTTAGCTAATGATTAAGAAATTCATTAATGAATCCTAATTATAAATACAAATAACACAATTTTATTAAATATATGAAAGAAAATATCTTATATTTAAGAGTTAAAATAACAATTTAATTTTGGAAGTAACAGCATACAATTTAAATTAATTCATGATAATTCAAGTTAGTCCTATAAATATCTTATTTTTTGAGGAACTAAATCTTAAATTTAATTTCAGACCAAAGCGAAACTGGAAACAATGGCGGAAGAACTCTGTACCAAATATCTCCGCAGAGATGCATCGTGTGAGAAGCGCAATGCCGTAGCGGCCTCCATCTTCGATAAAGACAGAAGGGGGCTCAGTTTGGGAGAAAAGATATGTGGTCATTTGTTTGTGACCCTTAGCTGAAGCAAGGAGCACTGGAATCTCTCCTTTATCATCATCTAATTTGGTCTTCATGGTAAGCAGGCCCTTCCCTCCCTTCTTAACCATCCACTCTGCCATGATTCTGTTGTCTGTTAACTCAGCAGCAAGAGCAAGAGCTGTGTAACCCCGCTTGTCTTGCATCTCCAGCAACCGTTGGTTCCCCATGTTAACGAGCTCCTTCACAATCCTCTCATGCCCAAAGGCCACTGCAACGTGAAGAATGGTTCTGCCAGTAGAGGACACGGTAGAGAAAATATCATCGGGGTACTCGTCGATGTACGATTTTGCATCATTCCAGTAGCCTCTCTTCACGGCTCTGTGGAGCTGATAAATAGAATGATCATCACGTCCTTGCTCAATGTCTGGGAAGGCTGTCACGTCTTCGCTGAAGGCGACCCTCAAGTGATTCCAGGCTTCTCTGGCCTTTTTAAATGTTCTTATATTGGAGAGGTTCTCAGATCCACATGCGAGTTGAATGGCATGTAAAGCCTTTGCATTTTTGGATCTCCAATCATTATCCTTCTCACTATCAGGTTTATTTGGATCAGACTCAACAACACCATGCCAGAGACCTTGGCCCACGAGATAGTTTTCCACAAGAGCGCTCCAGTTCTCGTAATTATCTTTTGTGAGTGCTTCAAGAACGATCCCAGTTGATGCAATGTTAGCAGCTGCCATTATCTGCTCATAGTTACGATCATCAACGACCAAATTAAAGGAAACAAAATAAATAAATAAATAAAAATCAGAGATCAGGCGGTGATAATAATAATAATTTGTACCTTGGCCTGTCCACTCCCTTAATATGATTCAATAGCCAAGCTCAAATGGAATCACTGTTTCGTCTGATTCATGGAAGACGTACGCTGAAAATGGTCGACCAAATTAGCATGGGAATCCTGTGTTACCCGTTTTATGTCTACTTTGTTTAACATTTTTCTTTTTCTTTTTTTTTTTTTTGTCAAGAAAACGATATATTCTTTTAAGAACCTACTTTTAAATATTTATATAAAATACTGATAAGACTTTTTGAATTTTAATTTTTATACGTGTATTTTAATTAAAAATTTATTAAAAAAGGCACAAATAAATGACCCATAGTTACATCAGTAAATTTCTAAACACACCCAACTTAAAATTAGTTATCCTTCTTACGATCAATTTAGTGTTACTTTAGCCATATTAACAAGAACTAAGCAATTCAAAAGGTTTTAGTTGCTGAATTTTTGAAAAAATATAACTAAGTTTCTATACTTTATAAGTTTGTGATTGAGTAGTTCTCGAATTTACAAAATATTTGTAATTGATTTCTTGGAGACAAATGTTCATTAAAATTTTTTCAATAAAAATGAAATATTATTACATATCAACTCGACAAGTAAATAGCATGTAGGATTACATCTTAGAGTATTTTGTTTTCATTAACAAATTTATTATAAATTTTTGTATCTGGGAACTTAACTACAAATGTTTTATAAATTTAGGGACTTACAGTGTGTTTGTTTCATTTTTTTTTAAAAAAAGTGATTTTTTAACTAAAAAAAATAACTTTTTGTGAAAGCTATTCATCCCAATTTCTACTTAAAAGCTTAAAAAAAATTATTTTTAACTTTTGAATAAAAGTTAAAATGAGTAACTTTTGAGATAAGTGATTTTCTTTTAATAGTTTAAAAATTACTTTTTATCAAAAAAAAGAAAAATCTAGAATGAACACACCCTTAATTCCAAACTTTAAAATATAAGGACGTATTTGAATCTTTCTAAGAAGTTTAGGGATTGACAGGTTAATTTCACCAATTCAAAATTAAGGCTTGATTATAAAAAATATTTATTAAAACATCTTTATTTAATTTTTAATGTCCAATTAATGGATCAAATTAGACTTATTAAAAGTATGTTATGTATAGAAATACGCAAATGATAAAATTATAAAATTAAAAATAAATTATTCATTGATATAGAAGATGACAAATAAAATAAATCAAGAACTTTTATTCAAAGTGACATATAAAATAGACCACAGATAGGGGAGTGGCTATTGTCATACTCTCTTATCTAATGTCACACTCTTTTTATTACTTTTATTTTCAAATTTCTAAAATATCCTTAATCAAAAGTTATATTAAACATTTGTCAATTACCACTCTAATATTCTAAATTGTATTTAATAATTATACAGATTAATATTGACTACAAAAATTAACTACTAATTTTAAAATAAAATCAATCTGTTAAATCAATCTGCAAATGAAGCAATCTTATATATCTTGGAATAAGGCTCCATCTTCGCGTGTACAGAAGAGACAAGGAAAACAACCCAGTCGAACTTGATCTTTTAACCAAATAATAATAATAATAATAATAATAACAATAACGTCAACAACAACAACAACAATAATAATAATGATGATGATGATGATGATAACTTCTCTCTCCAAAATTCTTGAGTTCTCTCGGCTGCTATTTAACTGTCTCAACTCACATTGTAGCCAGCACTGTCGCAAATGTGGAGGAGCATTTGTAGGTATAATTGAAAGAATGATTATAGAGATGAATAAATAGGGATGAATGAAATAAGGGTATTATTGTCTACTCATAAAAATTATGTGGTCTTTCTCTTTAATTATTTTTTATTTGATCCTTTTTAATAATTTTAATATAATTAGTTTTTTTTTGCAATTAACTTCTCTCAACGATCCTTATTATTAATTTTTCCAATTTTTAAATTGGCGTTTAGTACATTACTTAATGCGACTGTCAGTAATTCAAATTATCAATCAAAAAGATTGACACTTAAATAGTTGGTAATGCTATATTTTAGTAGTTAGTATATACAAGTAATGTAGCTAATAATTCAACAGTATTTTGTTTAGTATATAGAAAATATTACTAAATAATATTTTTTTTTCCTAAAATACCTCCAAATGACGATGATGATGATGATGATAATGATGATAATAGAAGAATGTTACATAGACAGTAATCCAGATTAATTATCCTCATGAAGGAAATGTATATTGCCACTTTAATAGTAATCTAGATTACTTAAGGGTGCACATTATTAGGTAATACATCATATTAAACAAGACAATGTAGTGGATTCAGATAATTTAATTGAAGATTGCAAATAATTCAAATGGATTACCTTATATTAAATATCATCTAAATTTTTTGAATTGGGGCCATCATAATGGACAAATAAGAATGAAGCAAAAGCAAAATCACAATTTACAGTGGAATTTTTAAGTTAGTAATTAATTGGAAGCCATTATTACAAAAAGAGTGGTGTTATTTATACATCCCTTTTCAATACCAAATACAACACTTTACTGACATTAATATAGGCAATATGGGTTAGGAATAATAATGTTTTTCTCTTAACAAAGAAAGGAATAACTTTTATGTAAGCGAATCTCCTTTGCATGTACTTATTTCTTTGTGTTCAAAATTTAATTTTTCTTTTGTTTTAAGATGGGTTAGGAACAATTAATTTTTTCCTTTACAAAGAAAGGAATATCTTTTTTTAATTATTATTCAATTTTTCACTTACTTATTTTTACATGATATTTTACATGATGTCTAAACATCAACCACTAGAAAAAAATATTTTTTAATCATTTAAAACATTGTAATTTTGAAGTGTGAACCACTGAAAGAAGTCCAAGACTCTTCCACAATGAAATTCTTAAATTATTAGTTGAATTGAGGCCATCGTTAAAGGAAGAGCAAAAGCACAATTTACATTGAAAATTTTAAATTATTAATTACATGGGATCCATCGTTATAAAAAAAGTGATATTATTTATACATCACACAATATGGGTTAGGAACAATTAGTTTTTCATTTAACAAAGAAATGAATAACTTTTATTTATGGGAATCCTTCTTGTGTGCAAAATTTAAGGTTTACTTAAGATGAAGAATTTGGAATAATCAGTGTTCCCTTATCAGAGAAAGGAATAACTTTTTTTTATTCTACAATTTTTAACTTGCTTATCTATATATGTTGTTAATATGATATTTAAACATCAAATAGTTAAAAACTCTTTTTTTAATAAATTAAATTGTGTTTTTAACCGTGGATGATGGGTTATTGCTCTTTCATAAATTTGCATACACAATTACTTGGAACTCAATAACATTTCTCTAAGAAATAAGCAAAAGCAAAAACACAATTTCCAGTGAAGTATTTAAATTATTAATTAAATGGAGCCATCGTTATAGAAAGAATGATGTTATTTATCCATGACATTTTAATATCAAATAGTACAACTCCTTTTTCATATAAATATATCCAATGCAGGATAGGAATAATTAGTGTTTTGCTTAACAAAGAAAGTAATAACTTTTATGTTGGCCAATCACCTTTACATGTACTCATTCCTTTGTGTTCAAAATTTAACTTTTCTTTTGTTTAAGAAGGGTTAGGAACAATTAGTGTTTTTTTTTTTCTGCTTTACAAAGAAAGGAATATCTTTTTTTATTATTTAATTTTTCACTTACTTATTTTTATATGATATTTAATGATACCTATAAACATCAAATATTAGAAAAACTATATTTTTCAATCATTCAAAATTGTGATTTTAAATTGTTAAAAAAATCGACAATATGAATAAAGGAAAAGAAAAAGCATAATTCACATTGAAAATTTTAAATTATTAACTAAATGGGAACTATCATTGTTAAAAAAGGTTATGTTGTTTATACATTAGGAATAATTATTTTTTCACTTAACAAAGAAACGAATAACTTCTATGTGAGAGAATCCTCTTTGCACGTATTCATTTCTTTGTGTTCAAAATTTAATGTTTTATTTAAGATGAAGGATTTGGAATAATTAGCTTTTCCTTATCAAAGAAAGGAATAACTTTTTTTTATTATTATTCAATTTTTCACTTACTTATCCATATATGATGTTCATATGATATCCAAATATTAAAAAAAAAAATCAATTAAAGCATTGTGATTTTTGAAGTGCGAACGAGCAAAACGAGTCCACAACTTTTACACGGCGAAATTTTTAAATATAGTTGAATTGGGGCAATCATTAGGGGCAATAAAAAGAGAAATAATTGGGTGTTGATGTAGCACTACATGTACTTACAATTAATAATATAATAATATTTTAAAATAAAATTTATTATTAATTTATATTTTTATCTAAAATATTTTTTTATTATTAATTGAGAGTATAATCAATGTGACCTTCCATAACTACCCAAAAGTTTCTCCAATAAGAATGACAAAAATACAGTACAAAATGTTTACGCACAAAGCATTACGCGAACTACATGGCGAGCCTGTATTGAAGGACAGGTTTTCACATGTATCGCTCGTTGTATTTTTAAACGTGGATGATGGGTTATTGCTCTTTTCATAAGTTTTCGTACACTGTCACCCTGATCTCAATAGCAAAAGCAAAAGCAAAAGCAAAATCACAATTCACGGTGAAATCTTTATTTTTAAATTATTAACTCAATGGAAGCCATCATGCATTGTAGAAAGAATGATGTTATTTGTGCGTCATTTTTCAACATCAAATGCAACATTTTTTTCACATAAATATCTATAATGCTGGTTGGGAATAATTAGTGTTTGGCTTAAAAAAGAAAGGAATGACCGTCAGTGAAACCCATTTACACGTACTCATTTCTTTATGCACAAAATTTAACTTTTTATCTAAAATGAAGGGTTAGGAATAATTAATTTTTCACTCAATAAAGAAATAAATAAATTTTTATTTTATTATTATTCAATATTTGATATTCAATATTACATTATTGTATAATGTAGTGTATTCGACTCAACTTGGTGTCCTATCGCAATTAAGAGATCCTTCTAATAATTATTTTGCTATAGATTGATCATGTCCTCTCTTTGAGAGTATAGCTCATTTGCCACTACACACTCAACCCTTGGTGTTCTCAATTTTATGTCTACTTTGTTTAATTTTTTTTATCAAAATATGATATATTCTTCTAAGAATCTACTTTTTTGGTATTTATAATTAAAAGATTATATTTGATGTACTATCAATATAAAAGAGTTTTACACTGTCATCAAAATTAAATGTTGTAAATAATACTAGAATGACTTTTTATGTTTTTATTTTTTTTAAAATACCTAATTATTTTAATTTTTGTAAGTATATTTCAATTAAAAATTTATTAAGAAATCAAATAGAAGGAACCATAGTTCTGGATATTGTGAATGACAGAAAAAAGTCGAAGATTTTTTCCATGATATAATTCTCAAATTATTGGTTGAAATGGGCCATTATTGTGGATAACAAGAATAAAACAAAAGCAAAAGCACAATTCACATTGAAATTTTTAAGTTATTAGTTAAATGAAAGTCATCATTATGAAAAAAGTGATGTTATTTGTACATCAAGTGTCAAATATGACCTCAGTGAACTCATTTCTTTGTACTCAAAGTTTAACTTTTTATTTGAGAGGTGTAGGAATAATTATTCTTTTGCTTAACAAAGAAAGGAATAACTTTATTTTCGTAATAGGAAGCTCTTAAAGAAGTTAGGGAAAATAGCGAAGAGAGTGGATAAATAGAAATCAAATTCTTGATCCAAAGTTAACAACTCCTTTGTCATAGGAATTACGGGTGCTGCCAATTAAGCTATACCTCATTGGCAGAACAACTTTTTTACTATTTTTCATTCACTTATTTCTATATATGATATTTACATGATGTCTAAACATCAAATACTGAAAAAAAAAAATCCTTTAAAGCATTGTGATTTTGAAATGTAAACGACCGAAAGAAGACCAACGGGTTTTCAAGAAAAAATTCTTAAATTATTATTTGAATTGGGGCCGTCATTATAGACTATAAGAATAGCCCACAATTCCCAGTGGAATTTTTAAGTTATTAATTAAATGGGAGTCATCATTATAGAAAGAGTAGTGTTATTTATACGTATTTTCCAATGTCAAATACTAACCTTTTTCTGAAGTAAATATAGGCAATACAGACTAGGAATAATTTGTTTTTCTCTTAACAAGAAAGGAATAATTTTTATGTTAGCGAATCACCTTTGCACGTATTCATTTCTTTGTGCTCAAAATTTTTTTTCCAAAGATGAAATGGTTAGGAGCAAATACATTTTTGCTTTGCAAAGAAAGGAATAACTTTTTTTTAATTACTCAATTTTTCACTTACTTATTTTGATATGATATTTACATGATATTTGAATATCAAATATTAAAAAAAAAATTTAATCATTTAAAACATTGTGATTTTGAAGTGTGAATGACTGAAAGAAGTCCAAGACTTTTCCACAATGAAATTTTTGAATTATTAGTTGAAATGAGGCCATCGTTATGTACATTAAAGGAAAAGTAAAAGTATAATTCACATTGGAATTCTTAAATTACTGATTAAATGGAAGTCATTATTACAGAAAGGAGTGGTATTATTTATACAACAGTTTTCAATATCAAATACAACATTTTTTTTTCACGTAAATATAGGCAATACGGATTAGGAATAATTGTTTTTCTCTTAACAAAGAAAGGAATAACTTCTACATTAGCAAATCGCCTTTTGCACGTGTTCATTTTTTTGTTCAAAATTTATTTATTTATTTATTATTATTATTATTATTATTATTATTATTTTGTTTTAAATGAATGGTTAGGAACAAATACTTTTTGCTTTACAAAGAAAGGAATAACATTTTCAATTATTCAATTTTTCACTTACTTATTTTGATATGATATTTTCATGATATCTAAACATCCAATATTAAAAATTTATTTTTTTAGTCATTTAAAGCATTGTGATTATGAAGTGTGAAAAACTGAAAGAAGTCCAAGAGTTTTCCACAATGAAATTCTAAAAGTGTTAGCTGAAGTGAGTCCATCATTATGTACAATCTACTACCTACTACTATAATATTTTAGATGCATTATAACCAAAGTTATGCCAAGTGGCATCTACTCCTTTAATGGTTTCGCTAACATATTTGAGAATTCTCACTATTTTTAGAGCAAATCAATCATGTTATAAAAAAAATATTATTAATTTCTTTGAAATAAAAAACTATTTCCATCTTAAAATAATTATTTACTTTTAAAATTTTACTTGTCTATAAATAATTATCTATTTAAAAAATATAGATAATATTAATTATTTTTTTAGTTATACCCTTATTAAATAGAGGAGAAGGAGAGTAAATGAAAATATATAATTAAGTAAACATAATTTTATAAAATATATTTAAATTTTTTTAATATTAAATTTTTTTATTTTTTTAATTCATATACACGTTTAAAATTAGATAATTATTTCAAGATAGAGGTAGTAATTTAATATAAAAATTTTCCCGATTACAGCTGTAGCCAATCCACTAATTGACTGCTTTTAATAAAACCTACCTCCTCCCGGTCATGTTCCTGCACTGGTTTCAAATGCCACTAAACATCAATTGAAATTTAATTTCAACTCTTAAAATCTTCTAAATAAACTTAGTCCGACCGTTTTCACATCCCTAATTAATGCTGTAACCCACTCATTACACTTAAAATCTTCTAAATAGACTTCAAACAAACCCATGTTCCCAAATGTATATATACTTCCTAAATAGAGTTTATTCAAGAAAAATAGTTAATGATAACTAGGACAAAGACAAGAATGAATGTAGCGTTCAAGTTGTATTTATTTTTTGACATTAATATAAAAATATTTTTATATTAAATTATTATTAATTACATCTATGTTACAAGCATAAAAAATGCATAAAATAATTATTATTTAAACACAAGGAGTAACGTCCTGATTTAGCCATAATTATAAATAGCACTATTAGAGTTTATGACTATTGGTTATAGATAGGAAAAAAGAAATAGAACAAACAAAAATAGAATAGAATAGAAAAACAAAAAAAATAAAAGAAAGGGGGGCTGAGAATTTTAGTGAAGTATGTAGTTAATATATTCATTATGTAAGCCATATACCATGTGATCAAATATGTTACGTGGTTAGAAATTTAATCACCTAGCTTGTTGGTAGGTTAAGTGGCCAAAAATCTAACCACATAACTAGGTAAACAAAGCTAAATATGGACCACTTATTCTATTTAACCACTTATGTTGTAAACTTGTCATAAAATTCGCTAAAAAATAACTCAAACTCTCTTAGTTTCCTCTCCTCCCAGCCGCAACCCATTCTCTCACTTTCTCTTTCCATTTTTCCTCCTTACTCATACATCTTTGCATCCTTCTTACATCTTTCAAAAACTACCTCATTCCAATTCACTCTCACCTTCATAAGACGCAAGATCTAAGTCAAAAACTCTTCCCTTTGATCAAACATAATTTTCAGCCAAGGCAAAGATTAGAAGGAGTGACCATATTTTGAGTGGATTGAAGGTGGTTAGAACTTCAAGAAAACCAAGCTAGTAGGTTACAAACACTAGAAGTCAGGTAGGAACTTTTAAGACTTGAATTACCCTTGCATGTGTGTTTATGAGTACTTATAGCTAGGATTTCTTTGTTGTCTTGATATGAATATTTAAGTCAGAAATTGATGATATTTATCCTTGTGTATTCATGTTTTAAAGTTTTGAGATTTAGTTATTGGTAAGTTGTTATTTTAGTAACTAAAAGAAGCCTAGAGGCATAATTGCTTTAGGATGTAAATTTGGACAGTCTATAGTTTGACTCTCATATCTGAAGTTAGAAAATTCAAAATGAATTGAAACCAATTTTGTAATATCCAGCTTAAAATAAAATTTTTATTTAAAATAAAATGCTAGTAATAATTGCATTTTATAGAAATAGAGGAATTATATTAAATAGAAAGGAATAAAATTTAAAGTAAAGAGAAGTGTGTGGCAAAAAAAAAAAAAAAAACAGAGAAGGACCACGGTGCACCATAAATAATATAGTGCACCGTAAACCCCTCTCTTTCTCCATTTTCCTCGTCCAGAGCCTTCTCTGACGCATTTCATTCCTTTCTTTCGTTGTGTTTTTTTTTCATTCCTCCTCTTATCTTGTTACGCTCTCTCTCTCTCTCTCTCTCTCTCTCTCGATTTTTCTTCTTTCACTCTTGCGTCTCTGCTTCACACTGCCAGCCACCATCCGTGCTACCTTCACCTCACCCCCACCACTGCAGAGCCTTTTCCCTACGCGCCTGCCTCCCTGCATCTCTCTCATCAGTTTTCTCTCTCCGCTCTCTCTCGTGAACGCCTACTTCTTGTGGGTGTTTGAGCTCTTGTCTTGTTCACTTTAAATGCAATCCACACCTGGTGAGTTTCCTTCTTCAAAGCTACGAGCTGGTTGCATTTTATTATTGTGGTAATTGAAATTGATGGATATTTAGATTTTGTTGGGTCTTCTAAGGGTAGAGGGTGAGTGTAGAAATAGTTAAAGTTTAGATTGATGGGTTATAATATAGCTTGGTTTGAGTATTTTGTTCACTAAGGAAGAAAATTGTAGATTTTAAATTTTTATGTTATATAGTTGAATATTTTATAAGTTATTACAGTGATTAGGATAGTAACTCTTGATTTAATTAGAAAAAGGTAAAGAGGGTAAAGACTAGACTTTAAAATAAATTATGTTTAAATTAAAAATAATTAGTTATGTATGATTTCAGACCCCTCAGAAGATCAGTCCGCAATTTCAACAGCCCTGAGGACGTCGATTATGTTATTGACAGTTAGTGAGTGGACAATGCCTCTATGGCATATGATTTTCTTTATGCAAATAATATTGATTTGGTTTTAATATATATTGGTAATTTAGTTTATATATTTAGTTAATTATGAATATTCTGTTTATAGTTTGATATATTTATCTATTCATGGATGTTTTTTTTGAATTTGAGGAAATTTTATTAGCATGTAATTGTTGAATGTTTCAAAAGTTTTCTTTTTAAGAAAAAAAAAGAGATCACAAATTTTATAAATGTTAGGACAAGCTCCGGAATTGTGTTTAAATTATTAAATTGAGTTATTGGGAACCTTATGTTGAGTTGGAAACTTTACTTGGGATTTTCATCTTTGAAAACTCTATGGTATATTTATACTTTTATTTTTTGAAATTTTATTAATATCTATTATTTCAGTTTTTATATACTTTGTGGGAGGATTCTCAGTTAATCGGTAGCTAGCGGTTGCTGACGCTAGCCTTGGTGCACCTTGGTTCGAACCCAGCTAGCAGGGGAGTTGCTAGCTCGGTGTGTGTGTGTGTATGGCCAACGCACACCGCCGACTCTGTTAACTCTGAAGGGGTTGACCCTGATTTGGAAAGTTCTCATAATTGGATCCTCCCCATTTTGGCATTGAGATTTGAGAAATATATTTTTAAGGTCGTGAGACAATATTAATTCTATTTATATTGAGAATTATGATTTCGAACTATGAAATGATATAAATTTGATATACATGCTTAGTTTTATGTTGATTCCTTAATTATATTTAGCTCGTGATATTAACTCTTTATTTATGTGCAATTTGCTTTATTTCTAGAGTTTGTCCTCATATGTTATAGTCTTATTGCCCCTCATTGAGTCGGTTGGACTCACCCACTTTCCTTTCCTGTTTCAGATCATAGTGTTACACCTGATTCGGTTCCTCCAGTTTTGTGAAGTAAAACATCTTTTGATAGCCTCTCTACACGTGAGGGGCTTTCGTATACTCTATTTGATGTTTTGGATATAGATGCCATCTTAGAGTTGCTCCATAATCCACAGATAGGATCTTATTACTCGATATTCTTTTTGGATGGGATATGTGTATAGGAACTTGTTTAATAACTTGTTTAATTTGTAAACTATGTTTCTAGATATTTGTTGTAGTCATAGATGTATATATTTATATGTGCATATGTATGAGTAGGTAGATGTAAATATCTTACTATTATGAGGAATGAATGCCTAATATTCGAATATGTGTAACTTACTTGGAAGTGCTCTGAGAGCCTCAATTTGGATATATGTGCTGGTTAAATATTGGAACAGGTCTGGCTTTTACGGGGAAGCTGGAAAAATAGGGGAGATTCTGTTCGCTTATCACGAAAAATTTAATGTTTAAGGCTTGCTGGAGGTTCGTCACCTCCAAGCGCCGGTCACGACTGAGGGTGGGTCATGACAAATTTTATCAGAAAGAAATTTATCCATATAAAATATAAGTCCATATGAGTTGTGTAGAAAAAGCTATAATTTTTGTAAGTAGACCTTGTTTTACAGAGAACATCACCTAATAGCTTAGGATTAAGACTTAAAATCTTAAGCTATATATATTATTTTTTGAGTGAAACCAATTTTATTAAAAAGCTAAGATATAGAAGAATAACTATATAAATTTTCACAATCAAATTTCCTTTGTAGAGGTCCCAGTAATTATGTGAAGCAATGGTTGCCTTATGATCAGGAGCAACTTCTAGTTATAATATTATGACCTAGCATAATATTATGATTCGAAGGGTGCTACACAAAGAATATATATATAAAATTTAAAACTCTTATTTCATATATGTAATTATTGTGTTATAAACTATTATTTTTTTTAGCTTTTTACACTCATTGAGCGAATATGTATTAATATATCAGTATATATATTTCCTTTTTATTACGTTTACACAACAATAATTATTGTAAAAAATTAATATAATATATAAACATATAATTAACAAAAGAAGTAGATTGATCGAAAAATGATAATTGAATGACAATTTTATTTCAACAGTAAAAAAAATGCATATTAATAGGCTATCAATGTATTAGGAAGTTGAAGAAAAATCACATAAATAAGATTAAATTTTTTGAAGATTGAAGGAATGAGAGGGAATCAGAAACAAAATATTCTTTTTGAATTGTTTAATCATTACTTAAAAATTTTAGAAGTATGTAAACGAGTTTTATTTACAATAATGAATTATTATTTGAGATGTTTATGTGAAATTTGTTCTTCAAAATTATTTTACTATAAGACTAAAGAAATTTGAGAAGAAAAGAGACTTAGAAGTACATTTCTTTATGTTAATTAATCTTAAATTTTTTAACTTACCAACCAGATTTATTCTTTTTCTCTATGTACAATTTTTGCTGAAAATTAAAATTAAATAATAAATTTTTATAATTTTATAAGAAGAGAGATTTTTTAAATTTTAAATTTTTTGCCTCAATAGTTTCTAGCTATATCATTTTTAGTTTGATTTTAATAAATCATTGTTATGAGGCTAATTAAAAGAGATAGAGAGAGAAGTTGAATAATTTTTTTATTCAGTCGTTTTACCCTTACTAAAAATTTACAAATAAATTTATTATAAAATATATAATACTTTTAATAATAATTTGTTATAGAAAACAAATTTATGCTTTCAAGTATTAGGGTATTGAAAGATGCGGTGGAGATGGAAAAGTATATGTATATTTTCTTTTAATTCTTGATTTTTATTTAAATTTTGCAAGAACATATATATTCTATTTAGTTGGGATTTAACAAATCATTAATTAAGAGTTGAATAAAGAGATAGAAATGATAAATGGAATGAATTTTTTTAATAAGGGAAAAGGATAGGGAAAATGAATTACTTTTTTTTTCAACTGTTCAATTCTCACTTTAAAATTGGAAAAAAGTTATAAAACAAATTATATTATGAATAATGTGATAATATATAAATGAGTTTATATAATTTTTTAATATAAATTATTATTTCAACAATAATTTCATATTTATACTTTTTATTTCTAAAGTTATTACATCTTAAACTAATTGACACATAAAAATATTTTATGTGATATTTTATAATATTGTATATTTTATTATAAAAAATATATATATATATATACACACACATAAGAATTATTAAATAAATATCATGAATATATCTCAGTTTTAATCAAAGACACAAGAGGGGCGGGAAAAGGGTTGATTTTTTATTTTAATTATTAAATTCTCCTTAAATATTGTAAGAATATATTCTAAATTAAATTTCAAATCTTTTAATTTGTTTATATTGATCTCTTCACTTTGATTTAATAAATTATGCTTAATATAAATGACATAGCAAATTTCATTTTAAAATTATCATAATATGACTGTCATTGTATACATATTAAAAAATTTAGATATTTATGAAAAGAACTTAAACTATTTTTATCTAATATTCTTAAAAATTTATGCATATTAACTTTAATTTTTTTAAAACCTATGCATTGCACGAGGTAAAAAACACTAACAAAGGAAAAGCGAAAGCAGAATTCACATTGGAATTCTTAAATTATTAGTTAAATGGGAGCCGTTATCATAGAAAGAGTGGTATTATTCATGCAACACTTTTCAATACCAAATACAAGATTTTTTTCACATAATATAGGCAACACAAATTAGGAATAATTTGCTTTTCTCCTATCAAAGAAAGGGATAACTTCTATGTTAGTGAATAACCTTTGCACGTATTTATTTCTTTGTGTTAAAATTTAATTTTTTTCATTTTATTTTAAGACAAAGGGTTAGGAACAAATACTTTTTGATTTACAAAGAAAGGAATAACTTTTTTACAATTATTCAATTTTTTCACTTACTTATTTTGATATGATATACATGATATCTAAACATCAAACATTAAGCAAATATATTTTTTAATCATTTAAAGCATTGTGACTTTGAAGTGTGAACGACTGAAAGAAGTTCAAGACTTTTCCACAATGAAATTCTTAAATCATTAGTTGACTTGAGGTCATTATTATGTACAATGAAGGAAAAGCCAAAGCAAAATTCAAATTGAAATTCTTAAATTCTTAATTAACTGAGAGCCATCATTATAGAAAGAGTGATATTATTAGTAATAATTAGTAATAAATGCAACACAAAGCTCACATAAATATACACAATATGAGTTAGGAATAATTAGTTTTTCACTTAACAAAGAAAGGGATAACTTTTATGTGAGTGAATTACCTTTGCACGTTCTCATTTCTGTGTTCAAAATTTAACCTTTTATTTTAGATGAGAGATTAGGATAATTTTTTTCTTTGAGAGAAAAAGGATTAGGAATAATTAGTTTTCCCTCATAAAATAAAGGAATAACTTACTTTATTATTCAATTTTTCTCTTACTTATCTATATACGATATTTACATGATATCTAAACATCAAATATTAGAAAAGCATATATATATATATATATTAATCGTTTAACGCATTGCGGTTTTGAAGTGTGAACTACTGAAAAAGGTCCTAGACTGTCCCACGATGAAACTCTTAAATTTGGCTAATCATTATGGACAATAAGGATAACAGAAATCCAATACTTAATACTACGGAAATTTTATGTGCAAAGCATTACACGAACTACATGATGAGCATTTATTGGAAAGTAGTCTTTCACATGTCTTGCTCTTTTCGTAAGTTTTCATACACAATTATTTCGTACTCAATAGTGTTTCTATAAGAATAAAGCGAAAGCAAAAGTACAATTCAAAGTGAAAATTTTAAATTATTAATTAAATGGGAGCCATTATTATAGAAAAAATCATGTTATTTGTATATCATTTTTTAATATCAAATACAACACTATTTTTCTCATATAAATATACACAACAGGGCTGAGAAATAATGAGTGTTTAGCTTAACAAAGAAAGGAATAACTATGTTGGTGAATCCCCTTTACACTTGTGTTCAAAATTTAACTTTTTATCAAAGATGAAGGGTTAAGAATAATCAATTTTTCACTCAACGAATAAAGGAATAACATTTTATTTATTATTATTATTCAATATTACATTATTGTATAATGTAGTATATCTGATGCAAATTGATTGCCCTTATAGCTTCAGTTCCCAGGCTTTGGCTCCACTTTCACTTATTCTACAGCCAAGGGAAGATTTCTTTCTAGATTCAAATCCTCTTGAGGCCAAATGGTTGCAAGCGTCGTTGGCGATACCATCACTAAAATCATGGAGAGGATGAGCTCTCTATGCGTTTTTGGTGATAAGTTCATCACCATCACTAACAGCATCAAACAACATCTCTCAAACATCAAAGGGGTGCCGGAGCATAGTGGTGCTGCTACACCTACACCTGCATGGATAACTGATGTCATGGACGTAATCACCGATTTGTGGGACTTGTTAGACGATCAAGAACTTCTTGCTAATGCTGCTGTGCTTCCAAAACAGAGCAACATCACATCATTCTTCTCTCTTTGTGACCGTATACCTCGTAGGCGTAGCCTACTTCTCCAACTCGAGGGAATCGAGAAGCGACTACAACACGTTGCAGTAGATTCGACAGAGCTGTCGCGGATGAATAGCACAGAGTTAACAAACTCAGATGTGGAGGACCGAGAAACAGAGAAGATTGTCGGGAGAGAAGTTGAAAAGGAACTAATTACGAGCCAGGTTTTGGCTTTGACAAAAGTGAAAGGTGTTGTTAATGTGGTTACGATTTTAGGGATGCATGGGATGGGGAAGACAACACTGGCTAAATTAGTCTGCAGAGACGAGAGAGTGAAAACTAATTTTGATTTGGTGATTTGGATCGATGGTGTCTTTGACGCGTTTTATGCCGAGTCCATTGTGAAACGTATGATTCATGAATCAATAACAAAGAAGAAGAAGAAGAAACTCGAAAAGAAGGATGAAGATCTTAATCTTAGAGAAGCCATAAGTGGAAGCACATTCCTTCTGGTGCTGGATGATTTTCAGAGCGAGAACCATGAGGAATGGCTCAGTTTGCTGCAGATGCTGAAGGAAGCAGCCTGTTCATCTGGTGCCACAGTTCTTGTAACTACAAAGAATTATCTTGTACATGAATCTATTGGCTCATGTTTTCACCCTGTAATGTGGCTGAGTGAAGATGATTCTTGGACTCTATTTCAGCAAATTGCGAGAGGAGGAGGAGGTCCAGGTGAATCGAAGATCAAAAACGCTCAAATGAAGATGGTGAAGAAGTGTAGAGGAGTCCCCTTAGCCATAGTAACAATGGCAAGAATGCCTAAGTTTCATGAGGCAATTACTGAATCAGACATAGAGCATTTGGAGGAGGAATTCATGCAGGAGATGAAGCTGATTTATTACAACGAGCTCCCTTCCTGGCATCTAAAGCAATGCTTTGCTTATTTATCATTCATATTCACAACGACTTACGTTCCATTTGGGACACTAATTGGGCATTGGATGGCAGAAGGATTTCTGGGGCCTATAAATTCAAATTCAAATTCAAATTCAAATTCAAATTCTTCTTTTCCTGAGCAACTACAACCAGAAGATTGGGGTTTGCTCTGTATACAAGAATTCCAGCGTAGGTCAATCCTCAATGTTACTGAATTTCAAGATGGCAGATCTTTCTGCGGAATGAATGAAAAACTAATGCTAGAACTATCAAGATTTGTGGCTGGTGAGGGCAGCTTCTGCTTCTGCACGGATGATCGTGACAAGAAAGTCAAGGGAACAGTCTGTGGGGTGGCATTGACTAGTGACTTTGATGTTTCAAATGGGGTTTCCGAATTTCTCGATAAAAATAACAAATATCTGCGTACCATTGTCTTCCCCAAGCCCTACTCTACTGGTTGGTCTTCGCGGATTCCATATGAGGTGCGGTTAAGCTGGTCTGCATGTGAGGACATATTTTGTGCATTCAAGAGTCTGCGTGTGTTGAATCTAACAGATTTAGGTATGAACATCTTACCCAGTTCAATTGGGGAGTTGAAGAATTTAAAATATCTGGATCTATCACACAATAGCATGAAGAAACTTCCTAGTTCCATCGGCAAGTTGAAGCGTCTGCAGACGTTAATATTGTCCCATTGCCACCAGCTCAGAGAGTTGCCCCATGAGTTGAAGCATTTAGTAAGTCTTAGGCATCTAGAGATAGAGGGATGCCTGCATCTGACACATATGCCGTCAGCGTTGAAGAAACTGACAAACCTTCAGTCATTGTCTCATTTTGTGACCCGTAACACCAGCAACAACCACCACCACAAAGGTCTTGCGGAACTCATTCATCTGAATAACTTGAGAGAGAAGTTGGAGATTTCCCACTTGGAGCGATTGAAATTTAAGCGATCGGAGCAGGATGGGCATGCCTATTTGAAAGAGAAACAGCATCTTTCGTTCCTCCATCTGCAATGGAATCATGATGGTGAGGACAATGATGGTAGTAATAACCATGATCAAGTATCCTTAGCACATCTTGAGCCCCATCCAAATCTAAAAAGGCTATGTATTAAAGGATATAGAGGTGCAAATTTTTCCCCGTGGCTCTTATCCTTTAAAAATCTTGATCAACTCATTTTGTACAACTGCTCCATGTGTATATCTCTTCCTTTGTTTAACCAATTCCCTACACTGCAAGTTCTCCAACTTACAAGATTGGACTCTCTAGAATACATAACAGATCAAGATGACGGTTACAACGAGCTGGGATTGGAACTCCTAAAAACACTTACAATATCGGATTGCCCAAAGCTCTCGAGTTGGTGGAAGGGGAGAACTCAAAACAATGCGATATTGTTTGGCTCCATATCAAGACTGGAAGTCAAATACTGCCCCAAACTGGACTGTATGCCCTTGTTTCCCAATATTGCTGGTGAACTGGAGTTAGAGCACTCTAGCTTGAAACCATTGCTAGAGACCATAAATTATACAGCTGCTAGCTGTAGTGGGATGCAATCAAATTTAGACTCAACTTCAAATTCTTCTCTGCCCCTATCCAAAGTGTTATATTTGACAATTAAAAATATGGAGGAACAATCTCCTCCGCCGGAGGATTGGCTGAAAAACTTCATTTCTCTCTATTATCTTGGGATTAGTGACAAAATGTCTCTAATGAAAGGTTTCAAGCATCTCAAATCACTGAAAATTATGGAAATTACAAACTGCACAGGAGTTGATTTACCTGATGATGAATGGGAGGGTCTACAAAGCCTCCAAAGTCTGCGAATAGAGGAAGTAATTGAGCTGAAGTCTCTTCCGGAAGGAATTAAACATCTTACTTCTCTAACGGATCTAAGTATCGGGGGTTGTCCTGAATTAGAAACTCTGACTGAGGGCATAGGCCACCTCACATCACTTCACTTCCTTTGGATTGCAGATTGCCACAAGTTAGCTTCGTTTCCCAAAGGAATAAGCAACCTCAAATCTCTAAAGGAGTTAATAATTAGGAATTGCCCATTGTTGTTGCCAAGGTGTCAAAAGGAAACCGGCGATGATTGGCCCCAAATTAAGCATATCGAAGCTATCAGCTTGGTCGGTACTTCTGAAATCTTCGAGTAATTAGGCTTCAACGATTACCAATTGGTCTCTTTCAAGGGTCCCTCTTCCCAGGTATTATTATCATTGTTATAATTATAATTATTCCCAATCACCCCCTTCCGCGATTTTCTCCAATTTTCAATCGATAGGGATTAGGGTCTTGTTCCAAAAACCCAATTTTATGTTAAAAATTTGATTTTTATTAGTGGTGGTTTTTTTTTTTTTGGGATTGGTGAGGGGGTGTTTTGTGTTTCTTTCTCGCAATAATTTACGTGTATTTGGGTACGTGTTTTTTTTTTTTTTTTTTTTTTTCATTTTTTTAAGGCCCTAATTGTTTGTCATATGCATTATCTATGATCTTTATGCCAAGATTGGTTTAGAATTCGTTTTGCTGTAACTTTTTTTTAATCTGTTTTTTGTGGGGTGAAGATAGGGTGGTGTCTGTTGGGCACAATTAATATATGGCTGGATGAGTTTTTGGGATTGCTTGACTCTTGAGCAATTGAAGCTTTGTTGAATTTGTACAGGGGTGATGAATGTATGGTTGTGTATTTGATGGTAATCCCCTTTAAGGTCTGTAGGCTGTGTTGATTTGAAAGGTAAATGTTGACTTGGTTGTGATTTTTTTGTCGTGATTTATGAATGTTACGTGAAGCTGGGTTCTTCTCTTTTTCTTGCAATGATTGTGTTATGCTAACTGCTTTGGCACTTGTAGGTGATTACAAAGGAATCACTGCTAGCTGCACAAGTAACGTGATAAACAAAATAAAGAAGAACATCGCTGGTGGAAATCAATGTGGCCCAACCAGTTCATCTCAGTTCCCTGGGTATGTCATCAACCTCGTTCATGTCTTTCACCCTTCAAGTTAGGAAAATTCTTATATCCTTTATAGAATAAATCCATTCTTCCTCTACAACATTATCTCAACCTTTGATTTTTTTCTCTCTTTCTCTCTCATTTTTCCAAGAAAAATTAGAGGCTCTCATGTGATGTGGAGTAAATTCACTCTTCTTCCATGGAGGAGGAAAGTATCACTCCTTCAAGTTATTGCATGCAATTGGCAAAAGGCACTAATAATTTTCTCTCTCTCTTTCTCTCTCTCTCTCTCTCTTTTCAAAAAGAAAAAAAAAAATTGGTGTACTAATGCTAGCCTTTAACGGTGGTTTGATTTTCAGGGCATTTGAATGAAGAACAAGAAGGATATTCAGAATTTTGGGAATGGAGATCAGCAATTTGGGTTGCTTTTGGTTGGTTCTAAAAGGATTGTGCATTGATTCTTTGGGTTTATGAATTCACAACTAGCTGAACTGAATTTCAAATTGGATTCAGGTGTGAGTATAATTTATTTATCTTTTTTTTTTCTTTGCTATGAGTTACTAATTTTATTGAGCTCTAATTTTGTGCTTCATATACATTGGATCAAAATTTCTTCTGATCAGGAACCCAGCTGTATAAATGATAGTTGGTGTTAATGTTGGTTAGAAGACGACACCTCTGGGTAAGAAAAAGACTGTGTTTATTGACTGAATATTTCTATATTATAATCCTTGAAAGTAGAAAGATACGACATTACTTTGCTCAGTCTATTTTCAAATCATTCAAGTGGATTGAATGTTTAAATTTGCTTGAATTTAGTCCAATTCTTCTGCAAAGTTTTTCAACTATTCCAAATTGGCCCTTTCGTTTGTAGCATGCTTTATACTATGGAGCTTATGGTGGTTCATTCCTCAAGATTCTTTATAATCAACTTACTTTATGTCTTTATTTTAGTGCATTTTTATTCACAGGGAGTGCACTGAATTACTCTGTCTACGTTTTTCCACAATTAAAAATGGACCAGCTAGAAATGTTTTCCATATTATGGGAGATTCCTATGTCACTCTTTTAAAGATAACTTCAGTGTGCCTGCTTTTCCTTTCAAGCTCACTAGAAGTAGCTAGCTATTTTATTGTTTGTTTTTCAATTTTCAGAAAGGACTCTGCTGTGAGACACTTGAACGTGTCGAATACTAAAATGATCCAGGATGCACTACATCTTTGCACCATACGAGAATCACACGTGGTTCATTTCTTTGAAGCTAGTGATCTACATGTCAATCCAAGTTGATACAGACAATGTCAAGTGAGGGAAGACAATTTCAAGATAGAATCTTGCAAGACCAATAGCAGTCGAAGGATGTATCTCTGAACCATTTGAGATTGAATCGAATTCAACAATTTATTTACCCAACTTACAATGTTTGCTTATCCATATGAATCATTTTCTCATAGAAAATCAGTTTTACCTCTCCACCTTCATCTCTGCATATTCACATTTGTTGCTAGAAATTCATATTCATGCTAGCAAACTCAGTTGTTAGCCTTTCTGATTGGTGTGAATAATCAAAGTCCAACAAATTTCTGTCAAGTGACTTAAGTGATCTGTAAGGAACTAATATCAGTGAGTAGAAAAAAAAAATTGCAGAAGAATATTACTGAAAAGGAAGGAATAGAAGCAGAACCAGTGTGGTATCTAGCTCCTCCTTCAATGGTGTATTATTCACACTGAAAAGGAAAATGTTTACAAAGTCACTAGGTATTCGAGAGACCTAGTTCTCTCCCTTCTACTATTCCAACAATCTGAGATACCCCCCTCGGCACTCTCGCCGTTCCCTATATTCCTCCTCCCACCCATGACAGAATTAGCAAAACCTCATACCCCTCTCTAACCTTGCCAGCTGGCAAAGTTAGTTACAAATCCCACTACTCACACTTATGCCACACGTCCCTCCCAAGTCATTCTTCTTTTTCTGGTTCTTTCTCACGTATACCTTAGCATAGGGTGAAACTCTAGCACTTACTTTTACCTCACCCTTTACTGCTTTTCTATTTACTGGAGTCCTAACATGATCCTTCTCCATCTCTTCTTCTATATGAATTTCAACTGTGTCATAATTATTAAATTTGATTAAGTTTAGCTCTCACATCACTTGGCTGCTATGATAGCAGCGTAAGGATTGTTAACCTACAAAAGCAAAATAATCTCAAAAAATGATGGAGATAAAACTCTGGATTGCACTGATAGTTGAAACTGTAAGACAGAAAAGGCATAACACATTGCAAATTAGTTCAAACTTACACTACTTCATTACATGTCACTATTCCTTTTCTCACAATTCCATTTCTATGGGGCATTAGCAGGTAACCCGATTTCTGTCGTGATCAACCAATTTATACAGATAATGATTAAAAAATCTAATGCTACAACTCCCTTCTGACATCAATAAATCGAGATCGAGTGACTGAAAACATATGGTACACTCCCAACCAAAAATCCTCCAATAAAGGATGAAGATTGTAATAGGCTAATTACACATCAATTAAGCATGTAACCATATCAGCCGAGATGAAAAGGGGTTATGTTACTATTGTGAGGAGAAGTACACCCCATCTCATCGATGTAAGCCACTTGTCTGTTATTGCTTGGAGAGGAGGAGATGACAGAGCTTTTGAAAGGTGTGGACCGCAATGTCTCTCAAGAGCAGTGAACTAAAACTGAGGAGCCAGAGGGAGCTTCGGAGATTAGCCTCAGTTATTGTTGCCGCTAAAGCATGTGCCTACCTTCAAGGTGGTTGTGAGGAGTGGAGACTCAATAGATTGTCCAAAAAAGTGTGTAGATCTGCCACTGCAGATTTAGGGTCATTTATTTACAGTTGATACCTATGTATTGGACCTTAAGGGAGCAGATATTATGCTGGGAGTGCAATGGATGATAGGATTAGGTGAAATTCGGACCAATTGTAGATATTTGACTATGAAGTTTGAGATGAATGGAGTGGTTGTGACCTTATAGGGGGAAAGGTTTCTTAAAACTGATGCTATTAATAGCAAGGCACTTCAGAAAATGGTAGCAATTGATGTAGTGGCCTTTTTTTTTCTATCTGCAGGTACTTGATGATAACAAATTTCCATCCTAGGAGGCTGTACAACTTCCTAAGATGTAGGAGGCTCTATCCCGCTTTAATAAGGTTTTTGAGGAGCCAAAAGAGCTCCCCTACCCCCCAACTGAGCTATTGACCACCACACTCACCTGCTACTTGGTTCTCAACTGGTCAGTGTGCGACTCTATAAGTACCCTCAATTTTAGAAAGAAGAAATAGAGAAATTGGTTGAAGAAATGCTGCAAGCTAGGGTAATTAGGGATAGCCAAAGTGCTTTTTCTAGTCCCTTGCTCCTAGTTAGGAAGAAAGATGGGGGCTAGCAATTTTGTGTAAATTACTGTGCACTCAATGCTATCACTATTAAGGATAAATTCCCAATTCCCAGTTTCCCATAATTGAGGAGATCATAGATGAACTATTTGGGGTAGAATACTTCTCCAAAATTGACCTCTAATCTGCTTACCACCAAATTCGTAGCCATAAGGACATTGCTAAGACAGCTTTTCGAACACACCTTGGGCATTATGAGTTTGTGGTTATGCCCTTTGGGCCAACCAATGCCCTTTCAACCTTTCAAGCGATTATGAACAAATTGTTTTAGCTATACTTACGGAGGTTTATTGCCATATTCTTTGACGATATACTTATCTACAGCTATCCCAAAGAAGATCGACATTGACTATGCTGGAGGCCAACCAAATTTTTTGCCAAAATGTCCAAGTGCTTATTTTGTAAGCAACAAGTGGCATACTTAGGACATGTGGTAGTGCAAAAGGGTTCCAAGTAGATCTTGCCAAGATTGAGGCTATTATGGCTTAGCCTAAGCCTACAATTGTGAAATAGCTATAAGGATTCCTTGGTCTCACTGGTTATTATAGGTGGTTTATGGCCAAGTACACTTAGATTGCTTTTCCCCTAACTGAGCTACTGAAGAAAAATGCCTTTAGTTGGTCCATGGAAGCCAACTTGGCTTTTGAAAAATTGAAGAAAGCCATGACTAACACACTAGTGCTTACCTTGCCAATTTTTTTAAATCCTTTTATGGTGGAAATGAATGCTTCAAACCAAGGGGTAGGGGTGGTCTTAACTCAGAACAACCATCCAATTGTCTACTTTAGTAAGAAACTGGGCAGAAAGTTGGTCTTGCCATTAGCATATGTATGTGAGTTGCATGCTCTAACACAAGCAGTGGCCAATTGGCACCATTACTTGCCTAGGCATAAGTTCAATATTAAAACTAACCATCAAGGGCTTAAGGAGTTGATGACGTAGGTAGTCCTCACCCCAAAACAGTAATCCTACTTGTCCAAACTCTTAGGTTATGATTTTGAGATTCTATCAGCCGGGGAAGCATAATCAGGTGGCAGATGTGTTATCCTGACAGGAAGATACCATGAACTAACTAGAGTTCAATGTTTTTTAGTAATATAGTTAGACCTTATTCCTACACTACTTAGTGCTAACCAACAATCCTCTACAATGCTAGAATTACATGACTAGTATTTCTAAGGTAGGCTAGGGCCTGATTATTCATAGGGGATGGATTAATACCCTACAAGGTTCAAATCTAGATACCTGAGTTTAGGAATTTGAGATAGCAACTATTGCAGGAGTTTCATGACACTCCTTAAGTAGGTCATAGGGTGTTCTTAAAACCTATATGGCCATTCGGACCCTATTTTTCTAGCAAAGGCTAAAGCAAGACGTTCAGAGGTTCGTGGACCAATGTCACTTGTGTTAGACGACAAAATATATTCCAACCAAGCCTCAAAGCCTATTGCAACTGCTACCGGTACCTAATCGACTGCAGACTATGTCTTTACGAATTTTGTTGTCCAGTTACCTAAATTAAGGGGGTTCATAGCTATTGTGATAGTTGATCGGTTTAGCAAGGCCAGACACTTTGAGCCCTTGAAGCCTTGGTTTACAGCAAAAATAGTGGCTCAGGTACATTAACTTGGTAGTTAAGTTACATGGGTTTCCTTCTTCGTTGTATCTGATAATGACCTTCTGTTTTTAACTAGATTTTGGAGCCATCTCTTTGAATTCAGTGGCACCAAGCTACATTACAACACTGCTTATCACCCTCAGAGTGATAGGTAGACTGAGGTCATGAATCAAATCCTAGAGCAATATTTAAGAGTTTTCCCTCATGCCTATCCTAAATAGTGGGCATCATACGTACCTTGGGCAGAGCTATGTTATAATAGCTCTTATCACTCTTCTATTAACATGTGCCCCCACAAAAGCTTTATATGGTTTCCCTATGAATATTATCCCAGGCTATACCCCGGGGCCATCTACTATCATGGAGATAGACCCATTTTCTACGAGTCAGGGAGGTGCTCAATATTGAGCTCATTTTTTATTTATAAAGAGCGCAAGCAAAAATGAAGAAACTAGCAGATTTGCATCAAAGAGATAAGAAGTTCAAGGAAGAGGAGTAGGTTTTACTCAAATTACAACCCTATCGCCAACAATCTTTGGTAAGTCGAGTGAATCACAAACTAAGCTAGAGATTTTACAACCTATATCAGATCACAAATAGAGTGGGCAAGGTTGCTTACTGCTTGGCTCTTCCAACAATAAGTGCTCTACACCCTGTTTTACACGTGTCACTATTGAAGCCGTACCGTGGGTCTATCCCACCTGAAGCGCCACCTCTGCCAAGCCTTCCACTGTCCTTGCAACCATGTCCAACAGCTTTGCTAGCACAGCGGGTAGTTGCAAGCCCTAAGGGCAATAGTGTTCAAGTTTTAATGGATTGGGAAGGGCTTAAATGTGACGAGATAATTGAGAGAATCTAGATGAACTAGTTCAGTTGTTTCCAGAGATTGACTTTGAGGGGAAGGTCATTGTTGAGGGAGGCATAGTTGATCTGAGCCCATCAAACTCAAGGCCCAATATGGATAGTTTAGTTGCTGAAGAAGACCACTTGTTAGTAGAGGAAGGCCTAATGAACTCAACTGAGGAGGATCCTGGCCCAAGTGTAAGACCCAAACACATTATAGGAGTTCCTGATTGGACTCGGGACTATGTTATGAAATAGGACTAAGGATGTACTAGATCATTGTTAGTAAGGCTGATTGGGCAATTTGTTACGATAAGTAGGGATGGAAACAGGCCAGGCCACACTCTAAACAGGCCAAGCCTGTATCATAATTATTTGGCCTAAACCTGGCCTGTTACCTGTTAAAGGCTTTATTTTCGGCCTAACCTGGCCTGTTTAGGTGGCTTGGGCTGGCCTGAAGTCTATTAACAAAGCCTGTTGCAAAAAAACTCTCTTAATAAGCCATCAGGCCTAGGCCAACATGTAGGCCTAAACAGGCCCAGGCCTTTAAACACACTATAAACAGGCCTTAAATAGGCCCTCACAATGACCCTAAAAAAAATTAAAATAGAAAGATTAAATGATAAAAATGATATATCATCACCTATACTATGCCACCAACCCACCAAAAAACCTTTAAACTATTTATCAAGACAAAGTCCATAGCTTATGAATATATTATCACCATAAGTCTAATATGTTAATGTTTCATAAGTTCACAATAAGAAAAATTCAATATCTAACAATCCACAAATCTGCAACAATACAATAATACAAGGATAAGAAATAAGTGCGCCAATTCAAACAAAGTTCAACAATCAGCGACAACAATCCAATAACATTGCATTACCAGATTATAAATAAGGAGAACCATGTTATAAGAAATTTGAAAAGACATCCAAACCAGCATTTATTTCCATAAATGAGAACCATTACCATTTTCCCTTTAACTGCATATGGTCGTCCAACATATTGTTCAAATTGCTGCATGGTTCCACAATCCATAATAGTCAAACGCGGACAGCGGCACGTAGCGGCCGACCCCAAAAACGCTATAGCTGGATAGCGGATAGCGAATAGTGGATAGCATTCTGGACGCTATTTGATAAAAATGTATATAATTATCATACAAATTATATAACATACATAAATATTCAAAAATAAGAAATCATTCATAATTAAACTTATTTACTTCAATGATAAAAATTCATAATCTATTCCATAGTCTAAAAATATGCAGTCACCATCAATCCAATGCATAAACATCAAGTTCTAAGGGGCAACAAAACCAAAAAAACAGCACCATTACATAGTATAAAGACAACAAAATATAAAAGGCAATAACAAATCCTAATTAAACCTAAGTTTCTACTTTCTAAAACTAACAAAACATTCTACAAATCATTCATCATCATCATCATCCTCCTCCTCCTCCTTTTCCTCCATATTGTTCTCCCATCACTTTCTTCACTACTAGACTTATAGATCTCTTCTTGCCCCTCCGTTGAGTCTTCCTCATCATCAAAATCTTTTTCCTCTTAAATAGGCTCCTTCCCTTTTCTTAAACTAGAATGCTTTGATACTTTCTTTTGCAATATAATAGCAAGCCTCGTGTGTCTTGGAGGTTCCTCAGCCCCAATTGCAGTAGAAACATCTCCCCAAGTCAATCCATCGTCACCAAAAACCAATTCTTCTTCACCATCTTCTATGCTAGCACCCGTTTCTCCCAGCAACCACTCATTGCTATCATCAATACCATTTAGGAAAATAGGATCAATCTCATCTTGGCTGTCAAAGTGCTCTTCAAGAGTTCGATTGTACTTGATGAATACCAAGTCTTGCAACTTTTGATGCTCAAGCTTGCTCCTTTTCTTAGAATGAATCTATGATATTCATGTCATAAATTAGACAAAATGTTAGTGTTAAAATCATTGAATAGAAGCATGAAACTATGCAAAGAAAAATTATTTGCATTTGCTTACATGCTTAAAAGTGCTCCAATTGCGCTCACATCCCGTTGAACTACAAGTTAGGCTTAATACTTTGATTGCAAATTGTTGCAAGTTAGGAGTGGATGTTCCATACTTCCTCCACCATTCAGCTATGATTCAATAATTAGGAAATCACTATTACTAAGAAATATCATGAAACTAAATTTATTAAGAATTAAGTTCACATTTCTTATTTCTTACCAGGAGTCATTGTGTTCGTCTGTTTTATTGCCATCCTATTTCCAAATATGCCACCAGCTCTCTTAAATATTTCAATCTCATTTGTAACCTTTTCTGTCAAGTCTTCATTTGGAATCAACCTATCAATGGTCTTATAAAGTCCATCTCTTACTTCATGATCACTCTCAATCTTTGTTGCATTGGGATAATAGAACTCAGGATTCAGGAAATAGCCAACTGTATGCAATGGATGATAAAGTTGTGAGTCCCATCTCCTGTCAATAATAGCAAAAACATCCTTATACTTGGCTTCATTATCCTTGAAGGACTTTTGAATGGCTTCCTTAGCCTTATCCATTGCTTCATAAATGTATCCCATTGCAGGCTTTTTCTCATTATCAACAAGCCTAAGGACATGCACAAGAGGCCCTATAAGTTTAATAGAGTACACAACATCATTCCAAAATGTTGTGTTGAGCACAATATCACATGCCTTCTTCCCCTTAGGTTATTTAGCCATCTTGGAGCTCAACCACTCATCTGAAGTGAACATCCTTCTAAGATTGTTCTTTTGTTTGTACAACCTTTGCAGTGTAAGGAAGGTTATAGCAAACCTTGTCACTCCATGCCTAACCAACTCCATCTTGTTGGTAAATTTTCTCATTGTGTTCAATGCCAAAGTGTGATTGTAGATAAAGCCCACAAGATTAATGCCTCTTTGTATTGCCTTCTTTACTCGAGGAAGCTTTCCAATGTCCTCCGACATTAAGTCTACACAATGTGTAGCACATGGAGTCCAAAAGAGATTATTCCTTTTAGCTTGAAGTAGTTTGCCGAAGAAGAGCCAAATTAAATAAAATTAGATGAATAGCCAAATATTAAATGAAGTAATAGGAAATTTGAGCAATTCATAGCTTTTTACCAGCCAAGACATAATTACTTCCATTGTCAGTCACCACTTGAATAACATTTTGTTCTCCAATTTCCTCTACAAAATTATCCAATAGCTCATATACTTTCTTCCCCCGTCTTCATGTATGCAAACACATCAACACTCTTCACAAACATTGTCCCAGCTGGATAATTTATCATGAAATTAATCAACGCCCTATTATTCCTATCTGTCCAACCATCCGACATTATTGAGCATCCATATTTCACCCTTTCCTCCTCATGACCCTTCAACATATCCTTTGTTAGCTCTAACTCCTTTTTAAGGAGTGGAACCCTCAATTCATGATAACTTGGAGCTTTTAAGTGTAGACCATAATTTCCAACAGCTTCAAGCATCAACTTAAAACTTTTTGATCTAGCAACATTGAAAGCAATTCCATTCATATAAAAAAATTGGGCTATGTGTTGAATGGTTCTAGCCCTTGCTTCTTTATCACAAGCATCATTAATGCTTGTTTGACGGTGAGTCTGTCCCAATTTAATGGTAGCTTTAGGATCTTTTAAAAACATCAAATCCAAAGGATCTTTTATGCTTTTTCCTTTCTTGGCTTGCTTAACAATAGTTGAAGGAATAGAGCTACTCCCACTTGATGTGGATGGAGGTCTTTTCCCTCTTCTGATTTGTAGAATTTCATCTAAATCTTCTTGTTCATCATCATCTTCTCCAATTGCACCAAAATTTCCTCCCTTTTTTGCATTTTTCTTCTCAAGAGCTTCTTTGAGAAGTTGCTTAACCTTAGGTGGGACTCTTTTACAAGCTTTTGTATCTCCAACCACACCCATTTGGTGTCTTTTTGCTCTGATTATTCCCCTATTGGTTGTTTTGCCATAAAAATCACAAGTTACACTCTTCCTATTATTGATGTCTTTTAAACAATTCTATTACCATGCCATATCTATGTTGTCACCAGTGGGCTTCACCAAACCAATAGAAGAGGGAGCAACACTAGAAGCTTGAGTTGATGATGTTGCCATTGCTAAACCAACCAGACCAGAAAATTGAAAAGAAAAAAAAATGAAAAACAGAAAAATAGTGAATAGAAGAAGGAAAAGAAAAACAAAGGATGGAGCAAAGAGAGATAAAGGAAGTAGAACAAAGAAAGAAGCAAAACAAAAAGAGACAGAAGAAGGAGGAGGTCCAACCAGAGGAACAAGGACGAGGAAGGAGGAGTGGAGGACAAAGACACGCACATGCTCTTGCTTCAGCTGAAATGGAACCAGCAAGACGCAGCTCGGTTGCTGCCAGTATTGAAGCCACTAGTATCGCTGCCGGTATCGTTGCCACGCAGGTGGAAGGCTTGCCGGAGAGAAGGACCGATTGAGAGAGGAGGTAGGCCAAAGGTCGAAGTGAAGGTGGAAGGTTGAAGAAAAGCCCTAAACATCGAGGGCAGAATGAAGAACTAGTTTGGGGGAGGGGGAATTGACCACCAACCCCTGCAGAAGGTGGTGAACGATCGAAAAGCAGGGTTAAAACCGTTCTTTCAACGATGACATGAATTGCAGCCGCGACATCTGCGAAAGCGTCCGCGACGGACCGCAACGCCAAAATGCAACGCGACGTCAACTCTGTGGCGGCCAATTGCTGCTCTGCACCGCGATGGTGCTATAGCGGCGCGATCGCCCGCTATTAACTACTATGCCACAATCATCTCTACTCAGAGAGTAAAAAAAAAGATTAACAGAACAGAAAAAAACAAGCATGGCAGAAGAACCAATCAACTCATCAACACCAAAAGCGTGCTCAATTAGAATCCTATATTATTGTTACCCCAACCTAATTAGTTACTGGAGACACCTTTGTAATCTTAAGCATTAAGCAATCAAACACCACATCACAAAACCACCATAAATTCATGACTTCGTAATTACATTAGGTAACTCTACATCCTACAAAAATAACTTTAACATAAAACCAATCGAGCATAAAGTTCCAGACTGTCCTAAACTATGACGTAGAGTCATCATCATCCTTAACTAATAGTGAAATTCACAACAAGAAACACCGCTTTAAGGTTTATTTTCGCAGTGGTAATTGCAGATTTAAATGGAATGCAGAGAAAAGCCTCAGAATTCACTTTCATGACGAGAAATTAAGGGGAAAAAACTATGAAAGAGTAAGAGAAAGAATGAGTGTATGGAAGAGAAGGGGGACCTTGCAAGAAGAGGAATCAGCGGAGAAAGGGTGCTTTCAAGGTCTCTTCGGAGAGATTCGTCAATGTCGCTCTCTATTTTTCAAGTCGGGGTCTTGGGGAGGTGGCGGTGGAGCTAGATGCGACAGTGGAGGCTGACATGGTGCTGCAAAGCTGGACACAGTGGTGGCATTGTGGGGCTGGATGCAACCATGGTGTCGCAGACCCGGACGCAGTGGTGCTGTCATGGTGTAGAGGTCAGACACGGTTGCTGCTGGGGAAGGCAGCGATTCGATCTGAGGAAGAAGGTTAGGGTCTTGGAGACAGCAGCTTTGGTTCAAGCCTTTAAGGGAGGGTTTCTATTTCTTTGGTAGCAGTAGGGGAGGACGATAACTTTGGATAGATCAAAGGTTTTAAGTTGTATTTTGAATTTGTGATGCTGATAGCAAAAAGTAACTAATAAATATATTAAATATGTACTAATGGGTATAACAACTAAGCTTGGCTTAGTGGTATAAGCAACCGGTGGTAATGGTGAAAGGCCCAAGTTCGATTCTTGGTGAAGGCAAAATGAATTTTTGACCAATAATATACATACATACATACATAAATAGGCCGGCCTGTCAGGCTTAGCAGGCTTCACAAAGAGCCTGGACCTAGCCTATTTAACTAAACAGGCCTTAAAAAAGGCCTAAGTCTGGTTTATTTGTTAAAGAGGCCAGGCCACAAGCCCTTGTTAAGCCGCCTGGCCTGATTCCATCCCTAACGATAAGGTGTGTGTGTAACAATGAGGTAAGAATAAAGGCTTTCTTTGTGATGAGGAGAGGCAAGAAGGAATTGGTGAGTCATTCTGGAGTCTTTGCCCCTAGACTCAAAGGAAAGGGAATTGTTAATTCAATAAGTCCATCATACAAGTATTCATACAGACTTTAATCTACATTTCTTGATTTGAATTAATACAATTCTAGAGCTATTATGTCATCATAAAGCCCAGTCAAGAGAAATATTCACTATTTCCATTCCAAACCACAATGCTTCTCTGCGACATCGGGAAGCAACTGGAGTTTTGTTGTGATCAACCAACTTGTACAAAATTGACAAAGTTAATTATCCTGAACATCATTGCCAAAATCCAACATTGATAAATCGACCAAAAGAAATAAGTGCCCTTTTCCTGTCAAAAGCACAATGTCTCTCTGCGTCTTTGGGCAACAAAATCTGAGTTCCACCGTAATCAACCACTTGTACAAATATTGACCGAAAAAATTTGATGCTATAACTACCACTAACAGATTTATCCTGAGCATCTAATGTCAATATTTGAGTGAAGGTGAAAATCGCGAATAACTGACACCTAGGAAAAATAATTTAGAAAGTATAAGTCCAAGTCATGTTGCCATAAAGGCCAATGAAAAGAAATAAGAACTAGGCTTACATTGACACCGTAATATACAACACAAGAAAACTATTTTTAAAGAGTGCTACTAATTAGTGCGAAAATAGATGTTACGAAAAACACAAAAACTGTTTAATCCAATGAGATGGGAGAATAGCAGCAATCACGAGCAAAGATAAGAATAAAAAGGTAAATTGTTTCTAATTTCATAAATTCGTTCAATTTGTACATGGTATAATTCTATCATGTAGCATTATTTATTTTTAAATAATCTTAAAAATGTGTACTTAAAAGTGATTTTTGAATTTTATTATCGGAACAGTAAGTTTAAAATATCATAATATAGGATTAAGAGCAAAAATAGGAGATTGTGGGGTTAGTAACACAAATTTAACCTTATAATAAGTAGTATTTAGGTTTTATTAAATTTTAAACTGAATTCTACATGCTCCAAGGCAAAACCTAACAGCATCCGGGTTCTACACAGACTACAAAAGGCTGGGGGATCTCACGCTGCCTAAATTTCTACCCATTGAATGGCGAAAATTGAGACAAATGGGATAGCACTTTAGCCACATCATGGCCAACATTTCTACTCCTTCAATGGTGAAATTTGACACAGCATGCACAAGGGAATATTTATCATGTAGTTGCGTCTCTTCACATGTTCTACGTGCAGGAAGGTGAAATTTGAAATAATGCATAGTAAAAGAATCTTGACCACTGTTATTAATTAGAGTCGGAGCACTGTAAGTTAAGGGGAGTGGTGTTAGTGGTGTGGAGTGTTTTTGCTGAGAGGGGTTGTGGTTAGAAGAAAAGTGTGAGATTTTTACTTAGTATGAGTAAAGAGTTTCAATTTTGAGGGTGGTGTTGGAATGAGAAGAGAGATTTTGAGAGTGTGGTGTAATTTAGTGTGTGATCAGGAAGAAAAGATCGAGACTGTAAGAATGAGCCAACGCAATCGATGGTGTGATTCAATAATGGATTCAAGCAGTCGTATTGCAGTGTAAGTTCTTGATGTAATATATTTATTTTCAAAATTTATGTTTGTTATATTTGAAATTTTATAGTGATAGTATGTTTAAAATTAGTTTTAGCATGTTAGGATCCTATGTGTATCAGATTAGATTGACCATTAGATGAATATTATAATTCTAGATGATTACGAAAATTTTGGAGCATATAGTCTAGAATTTAAAATAATTATTTAATATATATTAATGTTTATAATCTTAGAGTGGTAATGTCACCCGCTTATATTTAAGAATATATTTTTAAATTAATAAATTAGTGATTATTTTTGTTATACTTGCATCATTAGATTTTTTAATTTGTAAAACGATGAAAAATAGAAGTAATAATGCTGAAATAATTAATTTTTGGTCTAAAAATGATTTCTTAATTGTTTAATATATATTATAGTTTATAATCTTTTAATATAACATGTTCATTATGAAGAAGTTATAATAAGTTAACTTTTTTATTTATAAATTTAAATTTAATTTATTTGAGATTTGATTATTATAAGAGCTATTCTAATTTTGTGGTAATATTATGTTTGAAATTAAATTTAGCATGTTATTTGTTTTAAAATATAAGATAGTTTTTAAAAAATGGTTATATATATTTTTGAAAATACAAGACAACGGCTGGAGAAAAATATTATAAAGAGAAATTAATCATTAACACCAACGGAACAATATACTTTGTGTAACTGGTCAGTTATATAAATTCACATTTATTACATGCATAACACAGAATGTTGTTAAAGTTTAATTTTTGACATACGAAAAGGTTCCATTGCTCAAATTGAGCCCCAATAGTCTGTAGCAAGTTTCCCCAGTGCAGCAACCCAGCATCTATAGTGGTCTTCAATTCTGAGAGTCTTCTTGAAATTTGTAGTTTTAAAAAAATTGTTATATATATATATATATATATATTTTATTTTTTTTAAAATACAAGATAGTTTATTATATATTATATTAATTCATTAGTCATTGGTATGAACTTTTGTTCAATATTTTTTGATATTCACTATTATATTTAGATAATTATTACATTGAGAAAAAAATTTAAACAGAATTTATATTTAAATCGAAGTAATTGTATGAAATAAATTTACTGTAAATAAAATTTAAAAATTGATAATATTAAATATAAAAATTAATTAAGTTGTGAATTACATTAACAGTAGTAAAATTCAATAAATATTTAAGAGTGGTAATGTCACCAACTAACATTTGAGAATATAATTTTAAATTAATAAATCAATGATTGTTTTTATTATTCTTGCTTTATTAGATTTTTTAATTTGTAAAAAGATTAAAAATAGAAGAAATGTACATGAATTATTTATTTTTTGGGTAAAATTAATTTGTTGTAATTAGAGTTGCCTTTTTTTAATTTAATAATAGCTGCTTCCTTTGAATTTAATTATCATTGCTTTTTTTGAATTTAATTATATATGCTTTTTTTTTTTTACAAATTTATCTAATTTATTATTTTATGATGATATAATAGGACAGTAGATAGATGCGTATGCGATTCAGGAACGTGGAGCCATCGCATAATTGGATAGTAGAATACTTACAAATGGCAAGGCTCAATGAGGTTGGTAGTATAAGAAAATTTCGTCTATTGCCAGATCTAATTAGTGCATTAGTGGAACGATGGAGACCAGAGCATCACACATTTCATTTTCCTTGTGAGGAGTGTACCGTGACTCTAGAAGGTGTTGTACTCTACCTTAGACTGCCGATCAATGGGCTGGTTGTTATTGGAACCACTGATATAAATGTCTAATTGCTTCAAGATATGTGTGAGGCATGACTGGGTGCGCAACCTAAAGTCACAGATTTTATTGGTTGTGCAATCAGGTTGTCTTGGCTAAAGGCTCTTAATTCAATGCTTGTAGCTAATGCCGATTGGGAGATAATAGAGTGCTTTGCTCATGTTTATATGCTATGCTTGTTGAGCTTTAAGGTGATGTCGGACCAAATTGGGTAGTATAACTAGGGTTCAACATGCCTCATAATGCTATATTGAGGTTTATGATGTGGTTCACGTAAAGGTACAAAGGAGGTCAGTGGCTACCTCATACTGCTATAATCATGGGCATGGCATCAACTCTCAATTTTGTGCTTTGTGAATAGGTCAATTCAATTGCCCCTGTATGCGAGGTAAACTAATTTAGAAATACGAACAAAATATAAGTTACTTATGCTCACAACAAGTTAATGCAAATACGAATTCTTGAATCTCCTTAAGAAGTTAGCTGTAATGTGTCTAATGTAGTACATGTGGATGCCCTTGGAGGTTCCCACTGACCTTGAATCCGCCTTATTGCTGCTTTGATTGATTCATGCCAATCTGAAATAATGCCAACCTCATTCTCAATCACTACATGTTTGCATAAATGGTTCAGGAAAAAAGACCACGCATCTACGGTCTCGCCCTCAACAATTGCAAAACCAATAGGCAATATGTTTTGATTATTATCTTGTGCAACTGCAATCAATAAAGTCCCTTTGTATTGCCCGTATAAACAGGTCCCGTCAACCTGCATGAATGATTTGTAGTGTCTGAAAGCTCTCCTACAAGGACCAAAAGTCCAAAAGACCCGCTTGAATATTCAGGTGTTCGGCACTATCTCAGTTTCATGGTAGGCTGGCACAGCTTCAAACTCAACACGTGCATGTCGATCAAAATAACACACAGCTCCCAGATATTTGGGTAATTCTTCATATGAACCTTCCCAACTACCATAAACTCTTTCAATTACTTTTTACTTCGCCGTCCATGCTTTTCCGATATGTTGTCAAGTATCCATACTGATTTTGTACTCTACAATAACATTCTTTACTTTTAAAGATAGGTTAGCTCTTATCATGGGTTCTATATATTATACGATGATGTCAAAATCCAATTTGGTGTGATCTTAAGAAAGCATTGTAGAAGTGCAAGTGTGCAGACTGTTGTATTTTCTGACCTCCCAAATGTCCCGGTTCTTTCTGAAACTGACCCTAATAAGCCATTGACACCTGGAGCCAAAGTGTTTGCACTTATAGTAAAAGGTCAGTGATTCTGACTCATGCACTTTGTAATCCACTAATATAGATATGCTATAGTTCTTCACTGCTCATACTACAACCATCCGATCACTGAATATCATTCCACCATAAAATTCTCTATCAACAACATTACCGCTAACCATATTCGCATGCTCTAGAAACTCAAGAACATGCATTGCCTCAAGATGTAAAGCCCGCATGAAAGGTGGAATATCCTCTGCATGCTGAATTGCTATTGCTGTGTTTAGTCCACCCTCGTCATCAATATCATCACCGCTACTTTCATGCTCTCCTTCAAAGTACTTTTTACCTTCACTGTTGTTAACAATACACTCTACATCTCTTACTGAAAATGGGCTAGGCTCAACTTCACACTGATGCTAGATTAAAAAGAATTAAGTAAATTAACACATATACTATATTAATCAACACAAAAACTTAATTAAATTAAAGATAAACAATTAATTAAATTGATAAACTAATATTAGATAATCAATCATATTCAGATAATTATCATATTGAGAAATTTTTTTAAAAAAAACTTTAATATTTATATATATTCTAATAATTGTCTTAAATAAGCTAATTACACATAAATAATTTAAAGTATTAAATAAGGCTTTTTTATAATGTATCACATGACTTATTGGATATGAACTGCAAGCACTGTTGTAGTCGTATTGTCTAGTTGGATAAGAATTGGTACCAGTTTGAGCAACATGATACTGAAACAAAAATTATTAAAAACTACTAACTAAAATAACACAGACTTATAGAATAAAAACTTAAGGATAAAACTATTAATTTAACTAAGTAATAGAATAAAAATTTAATTCAGTTCAAGAAGAACTATTAATCAGAACAACACTAACTTATAGAATAAAACTAAATAATAAATAAATTCCACCATAACAAAGAAATTGCCTACATAAATAATTTTGAAATTAAAAAACTTAATAAAATATCACATGACTCACTGGATATGAATTAGGAACTGCATTGTTGTCATGCTGTCTGGCTAGATAGGAACTAGAACTAATTTCAGCACCATGATACTGATGCTGGATTATTAACAAGAATTAACTTAATTAATACAAATATTAGATTAATAAACGTCAAAATTTAATCCAAGTAAAAAAAGACTATTAATCACAAGAGCACAAAATTACACAATTAAACCAATTAATAAATTGCAAAATAAGAAAGAGATTATATTACATAAATAAATTTCAAATAAAAATATAATAAAATATCATATAATTCGCTAGATATAAACTAGGAGCAGTGTCATGGCCATGCTATCTGGTTCCAGTTTCAGCAACATAATATTGATGCAAGGATTATTCAAAGGTATTAAGTAAAATAATATAAGTATTATATTAATTAACATAAGAATTTAATATAATAAAAATTATTAATCAGATTACTACATAATTAATAAATAGATTGCACCTTAATAAAGAAATTATTTACATAAATAATTTTGAAATAAAAAAATATAACAAACTATCACATAACTCACTTAATATGAAATGGGGATAATGTCTTTGTGTTGTCCAGTGGGATATATACTTTGAACAGTTTCATTGTGATGTAGACCAGCTTCAGCAATAATTTTTTCGAGGTTAACGTGTAATTCAATGGCAATAATGTACTACAGATACTGCCTATACATCATAAACATTATTTGCATCTTTCTGTTGCTACTTATTTTAATTGGTCGAAACTATATTTTGTTGTTCAGATTTGGGATTAGACGCCTATATCTAATTCTCACCACTCTCTTTAGAATGCCAACATTTATGCCTTGACAAAGTATATCATTTAGTTCCTCAAACACTATGGTTTGAGAAACGAAAATGATAAATGGTTCGTTAGACATAAATATCACATCTTCTTTTGTATTTTTAACAATAGAGCTATTAAAATATGTAACAATAATAATATTTATACTGTTATCTATAATTTTTTCTCATTTTTTTGTACTATTATTTACTCTCACTTTAAAGAAAGTATAGTACGATAACTAATAAAAAGGGAATATCAATAATGGAGAAGGGGAGAATAATAAGAATTGAGAAAGCAAAAATCACAAGAATGGAGAAAGGAATAATGAAGGTTTGAGAGGAGGGGTTTATATATAAAACCGAGTATAGAGCCGTTGGAGTTTCGCTCGTTGAAGTGTTTGACCATTAGGAACAGTGTTTTTTTGTTTTTTTTTAAGATTCCTACATGTTGAGGGGCGAAATCTGCCCCGTAGTGGATAGAAATTTGTGTGATCCAAAAAAAGTCTTTCACGTTCCCCATACTCCCATAAAAAATTTCAAAACACAATATTAGAGTCATTTTGATACACTGTTCCCATATGTAAATAACGAAGCCCTTAAAAGTAAGCTACACGGGGCAAAACAACATAGGATAGGGTTGAAGTATCATCTCACCTGTAGGCCAAAACCTACACAAATAAAATAAATTTTAAAATTGCAGGAGGCAACGCATGGAATGCAACAGTGGCAACTATACTGGCTGGAGAAAGTTTTAAATGTATAATGTATAGATAGATAAATTATTTTTTGAATAAGAATAAAAGTATGATACTACTACCTTTTCAAATCATTAATTTAGGGAAGTCACTACTGTTGGAAAATTTCAAGAGAATTGAATAATTATTCTGCACTTGCATGGTGTTTCCAAAAGTATCTGGACCTTAGCTTTTGAACAAATATTTAGATACTTGAGTACAACTTACTGTACGTACTGGTCATGTGATCACAAGTACTAATTAAAGACAGCGAGAAAAAGAAATAGTATACACACACATGTATCAATCTTGAAACTTTTTCTTCTTAGAAGCGAGCAAATCAGGTGCCCATGAGGACTTTTAAATCTCAAAATAAAGGCTCAATAGTGTGGGAATGAGTACCAAGATTGGAATAATTGCAAGCGATATTACTGCTATTAAAACCCCTTGGTATTCCTTCATCATCATAGAAAGTGTCGCAACAGAGGCTAACATCATGGACGCCACTGAAATGAAAAGGGTGATAAGGCCAAAGAGTAACTTGCGTGGCAACCTCCAGAGGAAATCATTCTTAGCATAACGTGATGTAAGGATCCCAATAAAAGTTAAGACCAAAGAAGAAGATGTGATAAGAGATACTGCATCTGCTATGATGAAGGTAGTAGATTCACGTTTTCTTAAGAAGATGGATATATGCCACTATTTTTATCGTTTCCTCCTGGGATAGTGAAGGCCGCGGCAAACATGATGGTGATGATGAGAGTACCAACAAGAGTAAAAGATATTGAAATGTCTCTTGCCCATTTTTCACCAGCTTTCATCAACTCTTCATGGGTCTTGGTAAATAGTTCACAAGGCTTCTTACCATCTTTATTTCTCGCTTCCTCGCACTTGGAAGGCACAATGCTCTTGACAGCCTGCATAAAAAAATAGTACCATTATTAGTATACTAATGTACCAAATATTATTGGGATACCTAAAGAATACGGGTAAATAACCATGAATTTCAATTTTAGTTGTATTGTTGGTGAATCTGTGAGTGGAAAAAAAAATGAAAAATTATGTTTTAATAACTAAAATTTTAGTTATCTTATTAATAAATCTGCTAAATGGTAAAATGTAGCTAAAATTCCTAATTATTTATACATAGTTACCCATATGTTCAAAATAGTATTTACAATATATGTTAAAACACAATTCTAACGAAACCAAAAAAAAAAAAAAACTTAAAAAAATCTATATCCAACCTAGGCAAACGTTAATTGATATAGTTATATAAAGTTTAATGGATTACGTTAAACCATTGAAGTTCTCTTTGCATCTGCAATGCCCAATTGGATATGTTGCTAGGTAAGAGGAATGGACTGATTCTGCTACGAGGTGCAACTTGTTATTACCAAACACATCTTCACGGGATGCAATTATTATCTCTTTATACCCAAGAATCTCATGAAGAGTTGGAACACCTTTTCTTGAAGACTCAAATTTGAATGTGAAAATATGCCTCCTTTGTTTTTGTCCACATCCCATAGAAGGTTAGGATTTGCATGCCTCATTGAATTTATAAACTCAATAATTCCATAACTGGCCACCTGTAACATAGAGTCATATGCTGAACAATCATTTAGCTTTGGCTCATGTAATTTTGATGCTCTTTTGCTCAACCGACTAAGAATTCCAAGTACTAGTAAATGGTTAATCATTTAGCTTTGGCTCATCTAATTTTGATGCTCTTTTGCTCAACCGACTAAGAATTCCAAGTACTAGTAAATGGTTCTTTTTCATCTCATATATCTTCTTAATTCCTGAAAGAAGCATTGGAAAGTTTTAAAATCAAGAGTGAAGACATAAATTATATATTTAAAGTTGTTCATTACAGAAAGCATAAGGAAAAATGGGAGGAAGGGGAAAACAATCATATATAAATTAAGCATTTCAACAAATCAACTGACTTGAGCAAATCAAGAGCTAGATCAATAAAAGATTTAAGTATTCGTAATTGTACTTACCAGGACATTTCGGTAGTATTGAAGTTTGAATAATCTCTTGCAATTGTCCCAAAAATCGACCTAAACATAGCATTGACGTACAAGAATGATTTCCTTTAATGGCATCCCACGGTAGAGTTGTTTCTTATTTAAAAAAAAAAACAGTATTAGAAATTTAATGTACTGGCATTGTGCCAAGAAAGGGTGTGACACTTCTTACCTAAATGCTTTATGGGCAGAAAGATAAAAACTAGTTTGGAGATTTTGGGTAATATGTGAATTACAAAACGACCTGTCAACGTTTGTGTAAATTGTCTTTCATCTGGCGCTACATGTGGTACGAACTCTGTATGTCTACCGTAAGGGTCTTTCTATGGCTGTAGCCTCAAAACTGCAACCAAATAGATGGCCATCACAATCTACTTGCAGATAATTCATCAGTATCAGTTGAATGGTGTATTTATTTAGGCTTTTTTTTTTTTGAAAAAAAAATTAATTTTTCAAACTAACATAGTCACTTTTTTTTTTTCGGTAAAAATTACTCATGTCAACTTTTATTTAATCCTACATTTTTTTATTATGTATAATGGCGAACTGACTATTATTATAAATAAATCGTTGCCACCACCATTCAAGCAGGGCTCCACTGAAAAGGGCAGAAGGCATGCGAGTTAGTGCATAAACGGGCAGACGATCTAATTCTGATCAATAAGCCGGGGGTAATTATTTGAGAAATACTTACATAGTCCGAGAGTATTATGTGGCTGTATTTCTAATCAATTATATAAATATATTTTATATAAGATTATGTATTAATGGTGGGTCTCATATAAAATATATTTATATTATTGGTCTGAGAGTATAGTTACGTGGTGCTCCCTGACCATACAAGTATTTCTCGTAATTCTTTATGTTGGATTAATGAGGCCGCAACATATGTAGGTGATTTCTCACATTTTAGGGTTAGCTTAAAAAAATTGATTTTAATATATTATTAATATAAGAATTTAATTGTTATACACTAACAATGTAAAATTCTTTTATATCGTTATCTAATTAAATATTTGTATTTATAAAATTTTTAAAATAATAAATAATTAACTCAAATATTTTTATTGATGTGATGATATATATTTAGATATTTATATAAATTTTTTATATTGACAATACATATAAATTAAATTCTTAATATAATGTGTTTTATATTATCAACTCATTATTATTTATTAATATGGGAGATTCATTTTAATATATTGTGAATATAACGGATTTTATTCAAATATTCAATTATATATTATTATTTATGTGACTTATGTGGTAATGATTGTAAAAATCAAAATTAAATAATTGTGAAAAAAATTTATATAAATTATATAATAAAATTAAATTCATACATATATATTTTTAAAACAATTATAATAAAATTTAAATATTTGAGAGTAATTTTTTTGACCCGATGGTGTACAATAATTGTTAGCTAATGATAAATTATGAGAATAATTAGTAGTTATTTATTATAATTTGTTATTTTCATACAATTCTATTAACTAGTATTATAAAATTATTTTATCCCATCAATATATAGCAATTAAAACTTAAATATTTATCGTGACCATATATTATAATGTATTAGGGTATATTTGATTTGACAGTAAAAATAAAGTGAAAATTTAAATGAATGAGTTTTAGGTTTTTTTACATCATTAAAATAAAAAATTTATTAATTACGAAATTACGATTAATTGAGATTAATTACGAAAATCTGGGGGAAAAAATTTGTTTGAGAAATCGGCCTAGCTAGGCTAATTTTTGAAAATCACATAAATCGGCCAGCCTAAGCCAATTTATATACGCTGAACCAATATATATAAATCAGCCTAGGTAGGCTGATTTATGTAGTTTTGAAAAATCGGCCTACCTAGGCCGATTTCCATTCAAACATTGCGCTATAAAAGCGGTTTGGATAGGCCGATTTCTATACATTTGACAAATTTAGAGAGAGAAAGGCCATTTTAGAGAGAAAGAGAGAGAGAGGCAGAAAGAAAGAGGAGAAAGGAGCATGGGAAGAAGAAGAAGAAGAAGAAAAAAGGATAAAATTTATACTTAAAAATTGTACATAATTTTTACGAATTATTTATTCTTATTATTGTATTTATGTTGCAAATCTAGATATGGAGTATGACTTACATCGTTTGGATTACACTGATCATATTGCTGGACAACTACAGGTAATTTATTTGTTAAATTAAATTAGGTATAATATAATTTATATTTGGATTTGTAGTTAAACTTAGATTCGTAGATTTATGAACTTAGATTTGGATTTGGATTTATATTTGAATTTGAATGTGGTAGAATTAAAATCATAATTAGAACTTGAATATGATTCTGAAATTGAGTTTGGATTTGAATGTGAGTTTGGATGTGAAATTTTATTTTCGAAAATTTCAAATTCAAATTTTTATTAAGCGAGAGCGGGAATTGCTAATTTCAAATTCAAATTTTTATTGAGCGGGAATTTGGAATTTCAAATTTGAATTTTCGTTGAGCGGGAATATTGAATTTGTATGTGATAGAATGAAAATCATAATTAGAATTTGAATATGATTCTGAAGTTGAATATGAATTTGAATGAATTTAAATTTAAACTTTGAAATTCGAATATCGAATTTAACGGGAATATTCAATTTCAAATTTTAAATTTCAAATCTTGAATTTGAATTTTAGTGAGAATTTTGATTTTCAAGTTTTGATAATTTAATATTGTATTAGAATTAGAACTTGAGTGAGAATCTAAATTTACTATTCAATCTGTATTTGGCATGTGAATTAGAATGCGAGTCGTAATGTGAATTTGAATTTAAAATCAATATTACATATGTCTTGAATGTTGTAATTTGGATTTGAGTGACAATTTAAACTTGAATTGAATTGAAATATAATTTTGAAATTGATTTTGCACATGCAACTTGATCGAGTGCTTCAAGCTTGGCATCAGGAGTCTCAAGTGGCGGTACCTCACCCACTTATGTAGAATAATTTAGAGCAAGCAGGCTTGTGGCATGCAGCAAATATTCCATACTTTGACTATGATAGCGCATTGATTAGTGCGCTTGTCGAGAGATGGCGTCTGGAGACACATACGTTTTACTTGCCTTTTGGAGAGTGCATTATCACATTTCAGGATGTTGCATTCCAACTTGGATTATGCATTGATGGTGAGCTAGTTAGCGGATACACAACTAACTGTGAGATCTACTAGAACCGTGATATACAGAGCTTCTGTAGTGAGCTTCTTGGGACTGTCCCAGACAATTCACAGATACAAGGAAGCAGTGCTACACTCCGTAAAATAGATATAGGAATTGCTCGGGAAATACTCTTTGGCATTCACTACTTATTTCCCTTTTTCTTAGAGTTCATTTTAATTTAATTGTAATAGTATAATTTTAGTTAAATGTGATTGTAATTTTGTAATTTAATTTAGTAGTGATATTATTATTTAGTTTTAGCTTGATTTACTTTAAGTTAGTATAGATATTGTAATTTAATATTTAATGCTATATTATTTTACTCTTTCTATCTCTCTATCTCTCTCTGTCTGTATTTTTCTTTCTTTTCTTATCAGTGATTCGTGGCTATAAAGTTGAGATTAGTTGAAAGAAAGTTAATTATCTCTATCAAATGAAACTCAAGATTGCATCTTCTCCAAAATATAATGTAGATTCTATTTATCCAAAATAAAAATACAAAAATTAACGTGCAAATTAGAACAGAATACAACAATAGAATAAATTAACTACAAATATAACATAATAAACATTAATGTACATAACAACAGAAATTAATATAGGAAGACAAACAAAAAAGAAAGACATCAGTTGTTTGTGCTAGGATGGCTAGAGCTTGAAGCATGTAAGGTTGGGCATCTTCGTCTGGTATGCCCCTTTTGCTGGCAAAGACCACATCACTTTGGTTGCCCTGGCTCAACCTCATCTATGTTGTTGCGAATTCTCGTTGAAACCGGCTAGCCCTCAGTAGCTCGCGTATGCTTTGGATTTGGCCGTACTAGAACTCTATAGTATTCAAGCCAAAATTCTTCACTTGCAACAATGGCAAAGTCCGAGACATTGAATACGGTAAATATCATCCACATAAGTACCCCAATCAACTCGCGCATATGCACATGCAGTGAGTACATGCAAGCATGGGAAGTGTAAGGCTTGAAAGTACCCACAGTCACACCAACACTTTCATAAGTTCACCCTATAGCTTTGATGACTCCAACCCGCGTTGGTGCAAGTTCTTCCATTATGAACGACTCACTTGCACGTGTAAACGGCGACACATTCAAGATGGCAATGGATTGCTTGTTTATCTCAATCACTCACATCAGTGCTTGTGAAAACACTTGTCCACTCACAAGTTGGGCCTTGGCCTCCTGCCCTTTTCTTACAAATAGCTCAACAAGACGGAAGTATGTGGACTTTACAAGGGCTGAAATCAGAAGATTGTGGGTGCCTTTCAAAAACAACATTAATATACTCTGACAAATTGGTCATCATATGCCCGAATCTTCGTCCCTTATCACAATGCTGTGTCCACTTTTCTTTGGGGATCCTATCAATCCATGCACACATTGTCGGGTTCTCATCTCTCAATAATCCATAATAATATGCAAACTCCCACTAAGTTTTTGCAACCGCCGCATTCACAAGGGCTCAACATGCATCTTTGCTCTTGAATTGAAGTACGAAATTCAAAGCAATATGCCGTATGCAATATGCATGATATGCCGTTGGAGGATGCCACCCACTGTCTTTTAAATTTAATGTTGCTTTGATAGCCCCATGACAGTCAGAAATTATTAAAATTCCTTGCTGTGGTGTCACATGTTGGCACAGATTGCTAAGAAAAAATGACCAAGCATCCTTGGTCTCACCTTCAACCACTGCAAATGTAATTGGCAGAATATTAGAGTTTCCATCCTGTGTGATTGCCATCAGAAGTGTGCCACCATACTTTCCATATAAGTGGGTGTCGTCAACTGAAATGAATGGTCTGCAATATTTAAATGCTTCAATGCAAGATTGAAATAACCAGAATAAATGGTAGAACATCACACAGCTCCTATCGAGAAAATTCCCATTATAATATGGCAAAGTAGTCAATTGGACTATGGTACTTGGCACAAACAGTTGCAAAGCTTGCAGCCATTGCGAAAGCTCATGATACGACACTTCCCAATCGTCATAAACCTTAGCAATAGCCTTCTGCTTCACTAGCCAAACCTTCCTATACGAAGTCTTGAAAGCATACCTCGCCTCTACCGATCCTTGTAGCACTTTAATGGGTATCGTCGGATCAGCCTGTACCATAGGAAATATGGTGACACATTTAACATTCATGTCCAACTTCGGATAATCCTGCGAAAGGGGAGTGGACAAACATGTGTGTAAGCCATTGTACTTCCTAATTTCCCATCGCTCCTTTTTTCGACGATATGTAATGCATATACTCCACGTACACCCATTACCAAAATGCTTGTATTTTCCGTGGTATGTCAACTGATCAGACTCCAATACCTTGTACTCAACTGATCTTCGAATGATGTAATTTTTAACAGCAAATAACACAGCTTCCTTATTAGGAAATTATTGCCCAATGTATAACTCATCCTCCCCTGCATTATACAAGATCTCCCCTGCAGTTCCACGAAGCCCTGCAAATATGCTTTGTGGCATCGTATCCAAGTTCAAATACGAATAATGACACGGATGATTCTATGAGTCGGACATCGCTGGTTGAGCTTCCGTTGGTTGGCTATCAGTCATTGGGGCAGCCTCTCCATCTGAGCCTTCACCATTATCACTATCAATTGGTACGTGAAGCAACTCGTCCTCTTCGTCTCCATGATGATCAAAACTTTCAACACCCGCAATTGGGCCATCTGCCATAAGCGGCTGTGCAATGTCCATTATTAGCTGCCTTAAACTACTACTCTCTTCCATATCCTCTGTATCTTCATGCCTAACATTTTTATTTTGACAATAGAAATCAAAAGACGGAGAAGCTGCAGCTCCTGGAGTTGGACATGGTATAGGATTAGAGCTTGACCCTCTACCACTGGCGTCCATTCTAAAAGACTATGGGTTGGGAGTTGAGCCTTCTAAACTGCTGTTTATATCTTCAAGGGTCACAAATAACTCCATACTCTGAATTCCAGGACATTGGGAGTGACAGTAGAACATCAGATTCACATCTTCATCACTTCCAACTGGAAAACTTGTATACTAAATGACACCAGACCCAAATGCAGCGGGCATTCTGTACACCATTCCAGTTATTTGTTTTCGATTAAGAAGACCCAACTTTTTCAATATTCTATTTGACAACATTGATAGAGTTGTAGATGATGAAGAAATAGTAAGACCAACTCAATTTTGACTATAAAATGTAGTACTCTCTACTATATTTGTGATTTCACCATTGTGGTGAATCAATATGATAAATCTCTCAGATATTTTTTTTTGTAAAGACAAAATTTATAACAAACAAAGAGTGATGTGCATCTACTTCCCGTTGAAGGGTATTTATAGAAAAATATTCAACAGAAATCGACCCACGTAGGTCGAATTGATCTAAAACGTAAATCGGCCTAGGTAGGCCGATTTCTTCAATGCCCAAATTACCCCGGATTTTCCTAATTACTTTTTAATTATTGTGATTTTGCAATTATTAATTTTTTTTAATTTATTTACATAAAAAAACCTGAGTTTTATGTATAAATTTATATCTATATATCCACTTCATCCATAAAAATTATCATCTTATTTTTATCTCCTAACTAAATACACCCTTAATGTTAAAAAATTCCTAAGCCAGCTCGTCTCGAATATTTCCGCAGAGATGCATCGCACGAGAAGCGTAATGCCGTAGCGGCCTTCATTTTCGAGAAAGACGGAAAGGGGCTCAGTTTGGGAGAAAGGATAGGTAGTCATTTGTTTGTGACCCTTAGCCGAAGCAAGGAGACCTGGAATCTCTCCTTTATTGGTCTTCATGGTGAGCAGGCCCTTCCCTCCCTTCTTAATCATCCACTCTGCCATGATTCTATCGTCCATTAACCCAGCAGCAAGAGCAAGAGCAGTGTAACCCCGCTTGTCTCGCATCTCCAGCAACTGTTGGTTCCCCATGTTAACCAACTCCTTCACGATCCTCTCTTGCCCAGATGCCACCGCAACGTGAAGAACCGTCCTGCCAGTAGAGGGTGTGGTAGAGAAAATAGAGTCAGGGTACTCGTCGATGTGGGATTTTGCATCATTCCTGCAGCCTCTCTTCACGGCTCTGTGGAGTTGATAAATAGAGTGATCACCACGACCTTGCTCAATATCTGGAAAGGCTCTTACGTCTTCGCTGAAGGAGGCCTTCAAGTGGTTCCAGGCCTGTCTGGCCTTCTTGAAGGTTCTTATGTTGGAGAGGTTCGCAGATCCACATGCGAGTTGAATGGCATGTAAAGCCTTTGCATTTTTATATCTCTAGTCATCATCTTTCTCATCGCTATCAGTATGAGGTTTATTTGGATGAGAAACAACGATACCATGCCGGAGACCCACGCCCACGGGATAGTTCTCAACGAGAGCGCTCCAGTTCTCGTAATTATCTTTTTAGTGCTTCAAGAACGATCCCAGTTGATGCAATACTAGCCGCTGCCATTATCTGCTCGTTAACAGCAAAGCTAGTGAGCTGCCTAAATTACTCTTATGATTCGATTGGAGATAAGAGATCATCGCAATAATAATAATAATAATAATTTAAATTATTAACAAAGAAGATTCCTCACATAATTATTTTTTATTATATTTAAATGTTTTTTAAATTTACATATATTTTTCTATAATATTTATAAAAATAAATATATAAATAATTTTTTTAAAAAATATAACTATCTATCTTATTATTAACTCTAATCGACCCTACTTCTTTTGTCCTTCCTTTTTCCCCTGGGTCCATGTTAAAATGTGTGCCAGTCAAGTCAAGGCACCGTCGCACCGTCATTGTGGGGAGGAGAATCACACTTCCTCCTTAAATATATTAGAATTTTTGCTTGCGAGTAATTCTGCTATGTACCATAGAGGAAAAATTTTCTTCCTCCAAACTTTATAAAAAAAGTATAAAAAATGAATCCTATCTTTATTTTTGTGTGGTCATAACTCATTACGGGGAAAGAATCACTCTCCCTCCTCGAGTATATTAGAATTTTCCCTTGCCCTGTTCCCCTCTCGGATTTGATTCAATTAGTCAAGCACAAATGGAAAACCTGATTGGTCCACGTACAATGAAAATGGTCGACCAAATTATTGACAGATGCAAATCCTATTTTGCCCCTGGAAATGTTATTTGAATATAAAAAAGATATAAAAATAAATATTTATAAAGGTAAAGAGATATATAATTTTGATAACATCTTACCCCAAAATACATTGTATTTTATGTCTATTTATTATATCTAAATAATGTTGTCTTTTCCCATTTTATCTGCTTTGTTTAACTTTGAATATATTGACAACTAACTTTTGGATATTTATAAAAATACTAGAATGACTTTTTAAATTATCTTTTACAAAAATATTTAATTATTTTAATTTTTGTAGGCGTATTTTAATTAAAAATTTATTAAAAAACAGAAATAGAAAGACAAATAGTTACATCCACTAAAATGTTAACATACAAACTTAATATTAATCATAGTGAAGGAAAATTCCACTTTACTTTTATAAACTATATATATATATATATATATATATATATATATATATATATATATATATATATATTATCTCTTGTATTTAAAAATATGTAAATCGATTCCATGAATTTTTATGAGTGTGTATTTTAATTAAAATAAACATATTATTCCCCCTTAAACTTTGGTTCATATATAAATTAATCCTGTGAATTTTTTTAAATATGCAATATGATATTTTAAATTTTTTTGAATATGTAATATCTTTATTGACAATTGATAAAAAAAATTAACAAAAAAGTCAATTTATATATTCAGAAAAGTTCAAATGATCGATTTGCATAGTTTTAAAATTTAAGGGTTAAAGTGCACATAAATAACGCAATTGGTAAGAAATTATGTTATGTGTCACAAAGATGCAAATTTAATTCTCATTATCAATGTGAAGACTTCTTAAATAGGTAATTTTATAAGTCTCTTAATAATACTTGTTGAGCCCGAGAGCTTTATTTTTTTTCTAGTGGAATAACTATAATCAAATCCACTTAAACTTTTATATACCAAAAAACAAACTCAACATTAATTGTAGTAATTTTGTTGAAAAAGACGTTAATTACGAAATGAATATTTATTTTAGTTCCTAGCGCATTTGGACTTGCCCATTACGGATCAGCCTATTCCAAGCCAAGTATGCTGATGGCTATCAAATGCGAACCAACCCAACTCTCTACGGCTGCAAGCGTTACAACTGACGTGGTGGAATACATTCTTTCTTTATTAATATAACTAAAATCTAAAAATTAAATATTAATTTTTGATAATTTATTTAATTAACTTGTATCAAAGATATAAACCAATTTGTACTAGGAGATGAAAAATAAATTATTATTTAAAGTAAATAAGTGTTAGTTTTAAAATGATATTTTAATATACTTTAAAAAGAAAAACTTAATAATTTAGTGATTAACTTTGATATTTTTAATCTTGTCAGCGGATTTGGTCCACTATATGTCTAGCCAAATCGAATTGGTCTAGATCAAGTTAAAGTTTTTACTTCAACTTTGTATCAACTCTGAAGGGGAAAAAAATTACATAATCTCCGCCTAACCATTTTGTAAGATTATTCGAGCTGATATGTTAGGTTTAACTCATTTTGGCACCCATGTTTTATAAATTTTATTTCTTTAAATGTTATTTTATAAAATTAAGTATTGAAAAAATGGCATATACGTGTCATATCTCATTACTCAACATGACCTTTTTTTTTCCCTTTCCAGATCAAGGTAAGAACCCAAACTTGTACTTGGGTTCTTTAGCAATTCTTTCTCTCAATTTTATATCATCATTTATACTTATTATTTTTCAGTATTACCTTCTACGTTATACGCAAAATACTACAGATAAAGAAAGCGAAAAACCGAAAAAAGGGATAATTATGTCTTTTGGCTCGTGTCATACACAGGCCTGATGAATTAGATGTTTATAGCTTTTTTAGATAATAGTAATAAATTTATTTTCTGGAGATGTTTTTATGCCAAATTGTGTTTAATTTTTCATTTTTATTAATTTCATATTTAGATTGATTTTTTTTTGGAAAAAAGAAAAGATTTATAATTAAAATTAAAAGTACATAAAGAACCCCTTTCAATCTAAATAAGTTATTGTCTACCAAGAAATTCTAAATAAGTTATTAAAAACTCAAGTTGACATAAAGGAGAGCAAACAAAAAGTTTTCATATAAAACTAAATAGTACGTATCATTATTGTCTAGAAAAAGGGTTAAGAACTCATCTTAAGAGAAAGTGGTCTTTGAATTAAATGACTCTAGACCCCAGAAAAGAAAAAAAATCAAAAATCAAAATGCAAGTCACATTCCAAAAAGTATAACAATTGCAAAGCATTACTATCAACAGTCAAATGAAATTAAGCCGATTAGGGCCCTTTTGTTTGGTAAAGGATTTAACTTAAAGAAGATTTGACGAGAATCAAGAGAAGCTCAATGGTTAGGATAGTTTTGGGTGGTCGAAAAGTTTATTTCAATTAATGGCATGGAATGTTGGCTTGTTGGATCTTAGTGTGAGTTTTATTTGACAATAGATGCAATATAAGTCCTTGTCAAAAATATGCATCAATGTTTCGATAGTCGAAAGTTTGCCAGTTGCTTAGGTTGGCTCATTGTTGAGTCTGAGAGCTTGTAAGGCATATGATGATGCATAGAGAGATGAGTCATGTTTTCGACAGAAAATGGTTCGACCTCAATATGGAGTAGGAAATGAGGTCATATCCAACACTTAGTGAATTTTGTGAAAGATATGTGGTCAACCAAGATGTTGACTTTGCTTAATGAATTACATGTTTCTGAGTCGAAAAAAAGGAGCACAAACCCATGATTGAATGTGTCTAAGATTTTAGAAGCAGTTACCAATGGTTATTGAGTCTAGATCTACACATCAGAATGTGGAGATGGTTATCCAAGTCAGTCAGAACGTGAGAAGAATCAATGGATGAGATATCAAAAGATTGGTTCACTTCCAATTGTGAGGATTTTGCCATGTGTGAAAGGAATTACTTGGCAATCAATTAGAATTTTGTCTATAAATAAGACCCTTGGGTTATTCAGAAGAGATGGTTGAACACTCACAAAGTACCTACTATCCGCATGTCACCGTGATAGTGAAGCCACAGGGAAACACTAGGTACAACACCGTGCCTTAGTCTAGTTTGTTTTTTCATTTCATTTCATTTCCTTTCAATTAATTTACTTGTTTTCAATTATTTCATTTCCTTTTCATTTTAGCATTTTATTTTCATTTGCATTTCTGTTCAATCAAATTTCTCAATTACAATCCTCGATTTGGGAATATATTTGATGATTGAGTAACGCTCGTACATCAAATTCTCCACTTCATATAAACCTTGCATCCTTTAAAAGGAAGTGATTCTCTTCCCTAAATTGAGATATGGAATCAAAATTGATCTATCGAATATATTCTTTTAACACTAGAATTAGCATGAAACAAATTGGCATGCTTGTTGGGATGAAGTTGAGTGTTTTGGAGGATTTTGACATTATGCATTTGAGAAGTGGCACCATTGTATTTATGTCTAGTACATTGTCAAGTGATGATAATTCCCCTACATAAGCGGGTAACGATACTAACTCTAATGTTCCTGCCACAAGCGGTGAGCAAGCTTTTACTGGGCAAAATATAGTGACTCAAACTACAAATCAAAATGCCAATACTATGATTTTTAGTGCGTACATGGGGCCTATGCCAGTGTACGGGTTACCTCCTAAGCACCAGTAGCCACTATGTGGCAAGACCAACTTCCACTTGGCACCCAAATCCTATTTATGCCATTCATCCAACAATGTCACAATTTAGGCCATTGATAACACCAATTGCACCAATAAGCGTGCCACCATATACAATGCAGCCCACTATGACTCTAAGACTAAGGGCATTCCGTCAAAATCCTGAGTCAGAATCTCATGAGTCAGATTCCTATGAGTCAAAGTGTAAAAACCACAGAAAGACTACATATAGGAGAAATGGGACCTGTATTCCCAAATATAACCCAAGTTACGCCTCAAGGATCTCCCATTAACACTCTCGACACGTTGGCTACTTTTCACCAATAAGTCAAAGAGAAGCACCATGATTTGGTGAATTTGTTAACATAGCAAATGGTCACAGTCTTGAAATCATTGATAAATTCGACTAATCAACAATTTGATGTGATTAACCATCAAATGAATAGAATGGCTGCAGCTTTGGACGTGAATGATAATCCTGACTATCATAATATGCACAATGAGGAGGATATACCTCCACCACCATCGCTTGAGCATGACTATCAAGAATGCCCTGAATTACAATATGGCAATGTGTAGATGGTTAGGAAAAATCAAAACCCTAACAATGTAGTCGATAAGATTTGACAACATAATTAGGGAATTCAATTGAATGTAAATAAAGCTATCGAATAGGTGTTGAACAAGTTTGGTTTTAATGTAGGTTATGCTAACCAACCCTATTTTACTTCACCATTTCCTGATTATGTGCAATAAGCCGAGTTGCCAAAGGGTTTGAAAGCCTCAAAATCCATGACCAAATTTTTAGGGGATAGTGGCCAATCCACTATTGAACACATTGGAAGATATACCTTTGAGATAGGGGAATATGCCTTTGTCAAATACCTCAAAATGAGATTTTTTCCTAGCTCTTTGACTAAGAATGCTTTTACATGATTTTCAAACTTAAGACCCAGTTCGATTCTGACTTGGGCACACTTAGAAAGAAGCTTTCACGAGCATTTCTTTCGAGGTGAAGTAAAAGTCAGTTTAACTGACTTTTTCTCTATTAGAAGATACCCCACGGAGTCAATAGATGACTATCTGGCTCAATTTCAACACATAAAGAGTATGTGTTTTACGCCTATTCCATAAGTTGAAAAGGTGAAAATAGTAATCAATAGGCTCGATTATAATATAAGGAAAAAGTTGGTCAACCAATAATTTCTTGACATGGCCTAACTTGCTAAAAGAGTTAAGCAAATCAAGCAACTGAGAGCTGAAAAGAAAAATTTTAGGAAAGGGATTTGAAAAGAGTGAGTTGCTTATCTCGACTATGTCGAGTCAGAAGAGGAGGATGATAACCAGGAAGCCCTTGTGGCTGAACTTCAGTTAGGGCTACCTTATTTGTGTCTTTCCTTAAGGCTTGCTAAAGGCAAAGAAAAAACTTCTTCTAGTGCAAAAAGTTTTTCCTTTGACATAACCAAAACTGAGCAAATTTTTTATATTTTGTTAAAAGCTAAGCATCTTAAGCTCCTTGAAGGGCATAAAATTCTAGCTATCGAAGAATTAAAAATAGAAAATATTGCAAATATCACAATTGACTTGATCATTCGACTAATAGTTGTGTTCATTTTAGGGATTTGATCCAGCAGGCGATATTAGATGGTCGATTAAAATTGGAGGAAATGAGTCAGCTAACTATGAAGGTTGACATCGATCCTTTTGAATTCGACTTTGTTGAACCTTTCTTTTTGATAGTCAACATGGTAGATGTCAAAGGAGACAATCATTGAACCCCTAGCGAAGTTCGACAATCTAGCCAAAAAAGAAAAGCTAAATGATGAATTCAGAACCGTGCCTATTAACATGGTGAACATGTCTCAGAAGGCGAAAGTTGAGTTCTATGAATGCTTTTATTGCAAGTTTTGATGATGCCAAAAGAGATTTCTTGAAGACGATCAAGTCCAAGACTAAAATGGTATAGATTTCTAGGACTTAGGATCTTATTGTTAAAGGCTTTCTCATAATAACTCTCATGGCCATTAATTTATATAAGCATTCTTTTAAAGGTGTTTTTAAAAATTGTTTTGATAAGAAATTGATTTCAGAAAATGTGATCAAATAACTTGTTTTGAAACTTAGCCTATGGAAAGTGTGTTTTCTAAAAGGAAAAATTGATGCTTTAGAAATGTGTAATCAATTAAACTAGACTATTCATCGATCAAAGTTCGTTAGAGATTTTAAAAAGTCATTAACATTGTTCAAACAACATGTAATCGATTACCACTAGGTTGTAATCAATTACAATGCTTACTATTTCTATGTAATTGATTATTTGCATCAATTATGAATTCTAGAATTTGATGTAATCGATTACTTGAGTATGTAATCGATTTAATGCTCTTGAATATGCCCAGGAATTGTGTTTTTGCTTATTGTAATCGATTACAATATGGTGTAATCGATTACAACAGTGCGAAAAGACCCCAACGGCTAGTTTTGAACAGACACAACTCTCGGGAAAGTTTTCTAAAATGACTCGTACGAATCTGAAACTTATAAATACCCATTCATAACAAATTTTCAGGAAAGAACACTCAAGGATTAAACACTCTTAACCTTTACTTCCATAATTTGATTTTTTTCTCAGGTTTTGTGACCAAAGAGAGTTATCATTAGAAAAGCTTTATAGTGCTTCAAGTTGTAACATTTCCTCTTTGAGAGAGTGATCATTTCTTTCTTTACTTCCTCAAAATTGTAAGAGGGTGTGGTATCCCTCAAGTGAGAACAAGGGTGAGGTATCCCTTTTTGTGTTGAGTGACTCAAACACTAGAGTGTGGGATCTCAAAAGTGTAAGTACTCAAGTGTTGTAAAGGTTTTTAAAACCTTGAAAAATTGGATATAGTGGAAAATCCTGAGTTAATTGCTCAAGGATTGGACGTAGGCCATAAAGGGTGACTGAACCAAGATAAATCTAAGCTTGCACTTTCTCTACCCTTATCTTTTTACTTAATTGCAAGGTAAATTCATTTTATTTATTGTTGAAATTATTTAGAACTTGCATTGATTTACAAATAGTCAATCACTCAATAACTTATTCTCAAATAAGATTTAAGAGAAAGTGATTTTTGCAAAAAGAATTAGAAAAACTTTAGAAGTTAATTCACCCTCCTCTTAAGTTCTTGAGGCCACTTGGTAACAAGTTCGACTTTGAATATGAGACAATTGTGTTTGAGAATGAGAAAATATTATGCCTTAAATGCCTAAAATATTATGCCTCAGAAAGTTATTCGTGGAAGGAATGAAAATTTATTTTGTCTAACAACCGCCCCTTTTATGTTCAAGACACTCTGCAATAGCATGGCCATTAATTCCACTTAGAAGGTGATTTGAATTTTTATTTAAGATGTGTTCTAACCTGTTTGCCTAAGGTTGGGCAAATTCTCATCTGAGCTTGTCATGACACTGGTGGGAGACCTATAAGAGACTTGCCAAGTCAATGTATAATCGTTTTGGGTATTCAAAAAATGGTTGAATGATCCACCTAACTCATAGAGAATCATTTGTACCACAATTATAAAAATTGGCTCAGACCGATAAACTGGTGAATTGACCAACTAGCCAGTTCGAGTTGCTCTAAAGATCAACCACATAATTGAAGCAGATTAGACTGGTGCAACTTGGCCTATTCTGGTTGAAAATCGGTGACCCAGCCGATTTGATGAAATTGAACTGGGTCATGAAAAAGAAGAAGCAAAATGGCTAAACCTAGGTAGAAGGTTGGAAGCTTAAGATGCAGAAGCAATACATCATGGTTGTGTCGTTGCTTGTCACTCACCTTCGCACCGCCCCACTGCTTGCCATTGCCCTGTCGCGCTTAGTCTCATTGCCACCCCCACTCCATATTCTTTAGTCTGCTCTCAAAGAAAAGAATGAAAGAAAAGCGACACTTACAAAGAAAAGAAAGAAAGAAAAGGGGGCGTGGGTGCTGCTGCTAACTACCAAGAGAAAAAGGAATATTATAGACATTAGGGTTCTTTCATATTTATAAAGGATTATTGGACTAGGCTAATTTATGGGCCTGATTGGTCTAACTTTTTTTGTTTTTTTAAGTATACTAATTGCCAAGGCTTTCTTTATTTGTATCACAATTTGGTATTTTGGGCCTTTGTTTCTTGATTTATTTTTGTGCCCATTAATAAAATTGAAATTTCGAACCAAAAAAGAAAAAAATATATTAAGGCATCATATAAAAAAAATATTAATAGGCATTAAAATAATTTCATTATGGCATCATTAATGTAATTTTTTATGTTTGTCATTTTTTTATATTTATTTGAATTTTAATATATATATTCATATATTTATTTAATTATATTCAATTCAATCAGTGACTTATTGAACTAATAATCCGGTGATCTAATGTCTTGACCAAATCGATCACCAATTCAAGTTTAATAGCTATGATTTGTATTTAAAAGGAAGGGAAAAACTAGTTGTTGTGAAGTTGATCAGTTTGTTTTGTGTATCTCGAGTAGTTCCTAAGATTGAGCGGACATTGAAATTCAAATGACAGGCGATCTCGTCTTCATTTTAGTGGTGGATCAGCTATTGGCGACTGCCGAGTTAAACCCTTCTACAGATCATATGGGATGAGCTTATGCGCTTAGAAAATGGTTCAATCCAAAATGTGATTTCAATATTTACTAATTGCAGCTTAAAATAACATTATGTGTTTAGTTTTACTAATTACAACTTAAATATTAAATATGATATATCCATAAAATACTAACATATGATACATTTATTTTATTTGGATATATGATGTATTTTATTTTTCGCTTACTTATTTTTATATGATATTTACGTGATATCAAAACATTAAATTTTTCTTTCAATTAAATCATTATGATTTTGAAGTGTGAATGGCTGATAGCAATTATTTGTTGAATTGGGACCATCACGATGGAAAATAAACGGCAAAAGGACAAAAATGCAAAAGCAAAAGTACAAAGTAAAGGATAAAGATAAAGAAAAAGGTGTATTCACGGCTTCCCCTTTTTTGTACATTTTGTCGTGACTTATGATTGATTTAGATTTTGGTTCATTTAATTTTGCAATAACCGAGTTCAGCTAAAAGAAAACCTTTAACTCCCAAATTCGTGATCAATCCGAAAGGTGTCATATGTTTTAATATTCCAATTTCAAATTTTATTAAATAAACTATGTCATAAGATAATTTATGGTGTATTTATTTAAGATTATTTTGATAAAAAGTTATTTTTTATTGAAAAAATCACTTATGATATATTTAGATAAAATTTTAAAAATAATTAAAATAATTAAAAAAACTATTTTTAAATTTTTAATAGAAACTAAAAAAATAGCCTTTTGAAAAAAATTATTTTTAATTTTTTAATTCTATATAAAATTTTAGCTTTATAACTATTTTTTTAAAAGTTAAAATAAATATATTTTGACTAGCGAAGTAAATTTAGTTAGATTAAAGGAGTTAAATGTTAAATGTTATTCACATGATATCAAAACATTAAATTTTTTTTTCAATTAAATCATCATGATTTTGAAGTGTGAATAGTTGAAAGCAATTATTTGTTGAATTGGGGCCATCATGATGTAAAATAAACGGCAAAAGGACAAAAATGCAAAAGCAAAAGTACAAAGTAAAGGATAAAGATAAAGAAAAATGTTTATTCACAGTTTTCCCGATTTTTGTACATTTTGTCGTGACTTATGATTGATTTAGATTTTGGTTTCATTTAATTTTGTAATAACCGAGTTCAGCTAAAAGAAAACCTTTAACTCCCAAATTCGTGATCAATCCGAAAGATGTCATATGTTTTAATATTCCAATTTCAAATTTTATTAAATAAACTATGTCATAAGATAATTTACGGTGTATTTATTTAAGATTATTTTGATAAAAAGTTATTTTTATTAAAAAAATCACTTATGATATATTTAGATAAAATTTAAAAAATAATTAAAATAATAAAAAAACTATTTTTAACTTTTTAATAGAAACTAAAAAAAATAGCCTTTTGAAAAAATTTATTTTTAATTTTTTTAATTCTATATAAAATTTTAGCTTTATAACTATTTTTTTTAAAAGTTAAAATAAATATATTTTGACTGGCGAAGTAAATTTAGTTAGACTAAAGGAGTTAAATGTTAAATGTTATTTACATGATATCAAAACATTAATTTTTTTTTTTCAATTAAATCATCATGATTTTGAAGTGTGAATAGTTGAAAGCAATTATTTGTTGAACTGGGGCCATCATGATGGAAAATAAACGGCAAAAGGACAAAAATGCAAAAGCAAAAGTACAAAGTAAAGGATAAAGATAAAGAAAAAGGTATATTCACGGTTTTTACTTTTTTGTACATTTTGTCGTGACTTATGATTGATTTAGATTTTGGTTTCATTTAATTTTGTAATAACCGAGTTCAGCTAAAAGAAAACCTTTAACTCCCAAATTCCCGATCAATCCGAAAGATGTCATATGTTTTAATATTCCAATTTCAAATTTTATTAAATAAATTATGTCATAAGATAATTTACTGTGTATTTATTTAAGATTATTTTGATAAAAAGTTATTTTTTATTAAAAAATCACTTATGATATATTTAGATAAAATTTTAAAAAAAATTAAAATAAGAAAAAACTATTTTTAAATTTTTAATAGAAACTAAAAAAAATAGCCTTTTGAAAAAATTTATTTTTAATTTTTTTAATTCTATATAAAATTTTAGCTTTATAACTTTTTTTTTAAAAGTTAAAATAAATATATTTTGACTGGCGAAGTAAATTTAGTTAGATAAAGGAGTTAAATGTTAAATGTTATTTACATGATATCAAAACAATAATTTTTTTTTTTCAATTAAATCATCATGATTTTGAAGTGTGAATATTTGAAAGCAATTATTTGTTGAATTGGGGCCATCATGATGGAAAATAAACGGCAAAAGGACAAAAATATAAAATCAAAGGTACAAAGTAAAGGATCAAGATAAAGAAAAAGGTATATTCACTGTTTTTTGTCCTTTTTTGTACATTTTGCTGTGACTTATGATTGATTTAGATTTTGGTTTCATTTAATTTTGCCATGACCGAGTTCAGCTAAAAGAAAACCTTTAACTCCCAAATTCGTGATCAATCCGAAAGATGTCATATGTTTTAATATTCCAATTTCAAATTTTATTAAATAAATTATATCATAAGATAATTTAGGGTGTATTTATTTAATATTATTTTGATTAAAAAATATTTTTTATTAAAAAATCACTTGTAATATATTTGAATAAATTTTTAAATATAATTAAAATAAAAAATTTATTTTCAACTTTTTAATATAATCTAAAAAAAGTAAATTCTAAAAATAAATTTATTTTAACCTTTTTAATTATATACAAAATTTTAGCTTCATAGCCACTTTTTTTAAAGAATAAAGAAGTAAACTTAGTTGAATTAAAAGAATTAAATTTTATTTTTGGATAAAGTTTTGAAATAAAGAATTGCTTTTAAAGAAGTTTTTGAACTTGCTGTATTTTTCAAAAACCTTAAGAAGAATGATTGTAATATTTTTTTACATATTATGGGGTATTTTTAAATATTTAATCAATTTAAATGATCTATAAGACTAATCTTTATTTAACTATAAACTAAAATACAAGAGTTACTTTCTTAAAAATGTGAACTCTTATTTTCATTCAAAGAAGTCAAAATTGTTTACTACTTTGATTATCCCTATAGTTTAACTGACCCTGTTCAGTTTGGGTTGCGCATTAGTTATTATTAATCTGTAGTTGTTCTCACTCCACTTCTACTTCTTCTACGCTCTATGCACTATAGGCAAAGGAAGATTTCTTTGTAAATTCAAATCTTCTTGGAGGCACAATGTTTGCAAGCGTTGTTGGCGATACCATCACTAAAATCATAGAGAGGTTGAGCTCTCTACGTGTTTTTGGCAATAAGATCATTACCATAACTGATAACATCAAACGCCATCTCTTGACCATCAAAGGGGTTCCGGAGCACACTGATGCTGCTACACCTGCACCTCAATGGATCAATGATGTCATGGATGCAATCACCGATTTGTGGGACTTGTTGGATGATCAAGATCTTCCTGCTAATAATGCTTTGCTTCCAAAACAGAGCAACATCGCATCATTTTTCTCTCTCTATAACCGTACAGCTCATATGCGTAGCCTACTTCTGCAACTCGAGCGAATTGAGAAGCGACTACAACACATTGCAGTGGACTCGACAAAGTTGTCGCTGATGAATAAAAGAGAGTTAACGAACTCATATGTGGAGGATCGAGAAATAAAGATTGTCGGGAGAGAACGTGATAAGGAAATACTTATGAGCCAGGCTTTGGCTTTGACAAAAGTGAAAGGCGCTGTTAAGATGGTCACGATTGGAGGGATGCAAGGGATGGGGAAGACAACACTTGCTAAATTAGTTTGCAGTGATGATAGAGTGAAAGATAATTTTGATTTGGTGATTTGGATTGACGACATCGATGACGAGTTGTACGCCGACTCTGTTGTGCAACGTATGATTCATGAATCAGCAATGAAGAACAAGAAGAAACCTGAAGAGAAGGACGAAGTTATTAATCTTGAAGAAGCCATGAGTGGAAGCAGATTCCTTCTGGTGCTGGATGATTTACGGAGCGAGAACCGTAAAGAATGGCTCAGGTTGCTGCAGAAGCTGAACGAGGCAGCCAGTTCATCTGGCGCCACAGTTCTTGTAACTACACAGAATTCGCATGTAGTCGAAGTTATTGAATCGGCTCGTTTCAAACTAGGTGGGCTAAGTGAAGAAGATTCTTGGACTCTATTTGAGCGAATTGCAGGAGGAGGAGGTCCAAGTGAATCGAAAACCAGAGACGCTCAAATGAAGATGGTAAAAAAGTGCAAAGGAGTCCCCATGGCAATAGTAACAATGGCAAGAATGCTCAAGTTTCATGAGGCAGTTACTGAATCAGACATAGACCATTTGGAGGAGGAATTCATGCAGGAGATGATGCAGATTTATTACAACGAGCTCCCCTCCTGGCATCTAAAGCAATGCTTTGCTTATTTATCAATGATATTCCCCACAACAGAATATTGGTTGAAAGGTGAGACAATAATTAGGCGTTTGGTGGCGGAGGGATTTTTGGGGCCTATGAATTCGATTTCAAAATTTTCTTCTCCTGAGCAACTACAACCAGAACATTTGGGTCTTGATTGTATACAAGAATTCCGTCGCAGATCTATTCTCTGTGTTAATGATTATTTCTGTTTTGGCGGCTTGATGTCAAACTGCAGCATGTATAGCGAACTAATGTTGGAACTATCAAGATTTGTGGCTGGAAAGGACCGCTTTTGTTTCTGCCTGGATGATTGTGACGAGAATGTCAATGAAGGAGCCCGTCGAGTGGCATTGACTCGTGACTTTGATGTTTCAAATGGGATTCCCAAACCCCTCAATAAAAATAACAAAAGTTTGCGTACTATCCTCTTCTTCATGCCCTATAACCATGGTTGGTCTTCGCGGATTCCATATGAGGTGAAGTTAAGTTGGTCTGCATGTGATGCAATTTTTGGTGCACTCAAGAGTCTGCGTGTGTTGAATCTAACAGATTTAGGCATGAACATATTACCTATTTCAATTGGGGAGTTGAAGAGTTTAAGATACCTTGACCTGTCTCACAATAACATGAAGAAACTGCCCTATTCCATTGGTAAGTTGAAGCATTTGCAGACATTAATATTGTCTCATTGCCACCGGTTGAGAAAGTTGCCCCATGAGGTGAACCATTTAGTGAGTCTCAGGCAACTAGAGATAGAGGGATGCCTGCAGTTGACACATATGCCGTCAGCGTTGGGAAAGCTGACAAACCTACAGACGTTGTCGCATTTTGTGGCCAGCAGCAGCCACAAACACATTCGAGGTATTGGGGAACTCATTAACCTGAATAACTTGAGAGGGAAGTTGAAGATTTCATACTTGGAGCGATTGAAATTTAAGGAAACGGAGCAGGATGGGCTTGCTTATTTGAAAGAGAAACAGCATCTTACATGCCTCGATCTGCAATGGAATCATGATGACGAGCACAATGATGATGATACTAACGATGATCAAATATCCTTAGCACATCTTGAACCACATCCAAGTCTACAAGAACTATGCATTAAAGGATATGGAGGTACACATTTTTCCCATTGGCTCTCATCCCTTAAAAATCTTGTTCAACTCGTTTTGTACAACTGCTTCATGTGTAAATCTCTCCCTCCGTTGGACCAATTCCCTAAATTGAAAACTCTCCAACTTAAAAGATTGGACTCTCTAGAATACATAACAGATCAAGACGGCAGTTGCAACAAGCTGGGATTGGAAGTCCTAAAAAGCCTGTCAATATCAGATTGCCCAAAGCTCACGAGTTGGTGGATGGGGAGAACTCACAACAATGCGATATTATTTCACTCCATATCAACATTGGAAGTCAAATACTGTCCCAAACTGGGCTGTATGCCTTTGTATCCGAATCTTGATGGAAACCTGGAGTTAGAGGGCTCAAGCGTGAAACCGTTGCTAGAGACCATAAATTGTACAAGTACTAGCAATAGCAGAAAGCAATTAGATTTAGGCTCAATTTCAGATTCTTCTCTACCCCTCTCCCAAGTGATACATTTGAGAATTAAAAATGTTGAGGAACAATCTGCTCTACCAGAAGACTGGCTGAAAAACTTCATTTCTCTCCATTATCTTCGGATTAGTGAGAAAATGTCTCTAATGAAAGGTTTTAAGCATCTGAGCTCACTTAAATTTATGGTCATTACAAACTGTACAGGAGTTGATTTACCTAGTGACGAGTGGAAGGGTCTGCAAAGCCTCCAAAGTCTGAGAATAGAGGAAGTAATTGAGCTGAAGTCTCTTCCGGAAGGAATTAAACATCTTACTTCTCTGATGTATCTAACTATCGAGGGTTGCCCTGAAGTAACAACTCTGACTGAGGGCATTGGCCACCTTACACCCCTTAAACAGCTAAGGATTGTCGAATGCCACAAGTTAGCTTCGCTTCCCAAAGAAATGAGCAACCTCACATCTCTAAATGAGTTAATAATTAGGAACTGCCCATTGTTGTTGCCAAGATGTCAAAAGGAAACCGGCGATGATTGGCCACAAATTAAGCATATTAAAGATATCCGCTTGGCCGGTACTTCTGAAATCTACGAGTAATGACATCAATGAAGCCAAATTGGTTCACCTCGGCTACTTGGGTAAGTCATCAACCTCGTTCATGCCTTTCACAAAGTTATTGTATGCACTCATGCACTAGGCAAAAGGCACTAATAATTTTTTTTCTTTTTTTTTCATGAAAAATTGGTGTACTAATGCTACTCTAATGGTGGTTTGATTTTCAGGGGCATTTGAATGAAGAACAAGGATATTCAGAATGTCGAGAATGGAGAGTTGTTTCTAAAAGAATTGTGTGTTGATTTGTTGGCTTCATGAATTGACGACTAGTTGAACTGAATTTCAACTTGGATTCAGGTGAGTATAATTTATCAAAAAATTTTTTATCACTTTGCTTTGAATTACTAAATTTTATTGAGCTCTAATTTTGTCCTTCATATACATTGGATCAAAATTTCTTGTGATCAGGAACCCAGTTGTGTAAATGATAGTTGGTGTTAATGTTGGTTGGAAGACGATACCTCCGGGTAAGAAAAAGACTTGGTGTTTGCTGACTCTGAATTTCAAGTGCTTGTATAACAAGCTAAATACAATGGAGAATAATCTTCATTTTATCATGCACCTAAAAGAGAAAATTTAGAAGTACATTTATGACATTTCTATATTATGATCCATGAAAGTATAAAATATATAACATTACTCTGTTCGGTCTGTTCAAATCACTCAATTGAATTGTATGTTTAAATATGCTTAAATTTAGTCCGCTCCTTTTGTACAGTTTCTCAACTATGTCAAATTGGCCATTTGTTTGGAGCTTGCTTTATACTATGGAGCGTATGGTGTTCATTCCTCAAGATTCTTTTAAATCAATTTAGGTGTGGATTACTTTTATGTCTTCATTTTAGTGCATTTTTATTCACAGGAGAGTACAATGAATTACTGTTTCTACATTTTTCCAGAATTAGAAATTCCAGTTAGACATGCTTTTTTTCCATATTATGTGCCATCCCTGTGTCACTCTTTGAAGATAACTTCAGTGTGTCTGATTTTCCTTTCATCATGTTCACTAGAAGTAGCTGGCTATTTTATGGTTTGTTTTTCAATTTGCAGTAAGGGCTTTGCTGTGAGACACTCGAACATCTCAACAGTTAAAATGATCCAGGACGAACTACACCTCAGCACTATATGAGAATCATGTGGTTCACTTCTTTGAAGCTAAGCATCTGCATGCCAATCCAAGTTGAGACAGACAATGTCAAGTAAGGGGGAACCAATTTTCAGATAGAATCTTGCAAGACTGGAAGTATTCGAAGGATTCATCTGTAAATTATTTGAGATTGAAGTGAATCCAACATTTTATCACTATATTTACCTAGCTTAAAAATGTTTGTTTATCCATATGAATTAATTTCGCATAGAAATTTAGTTATACCTCTCCACCTTCATCTCTGCATTTTCACGTCTGTTGATAGAAGTTCATATTCATGTTAGCAAACTCAGTTGTTAGCCTATGTAATAGGTGTGAACAGTCCAATGTTCAACAAGGAAAGTACGAAAAAAAAAAAAAAAATCCGTCAAGTGACTCAAGCAATCCTTCTTCATCTCTTCTTCTCTATGAATTTCAACTTAGTTATAATGCTATATAATAGCTAAAATCTCTCCTAGGACTTGTTAATACACCAGGATTGGTTGTATTTTTTTTCGTTGATAGACCCCGTTATGCAAATTCTAAGATTTAGTTATTTATGGCTTAAGTAATGGATAAATATACGCTTTCCGATTGTACTACTTTGGCATGGCAGTCACAAGGACTGATAGCTTGATGAAGCTAGCATCATCTATGCCCTGTTTTATACTAATATATAATGTTTACCATTTACTATTCTCCACATGTTGATGAAACGAGGGTTTAATGCTTTTATTAAAACTAATTTCAAATCGAAAAGTTTGAAATGACATAAACACAATGTTATTATATTCTTTTAAGTAAAATATTATTATAGATGCTGCACTTTTATTAAAACTAATTTCAAATCAAAAAGTTTGAAATGACATAAACACAATGTTATTATACTCTTTTAAGTAAAATATTAATCAGCCGAAATTAGCTTGCCAAAATAACATCCAAAATGAACTTGCACTATTAATATATGGTCAATTAGAGTGGTAAATGCTTTTTTTTTCTTAACCAATAGTCTTAGAATTGAGTTCTAATATAGAGTAACTAATATTGTAAGGTCATACCCTCTATGAGATCTCAAATACTCAATCAAGATTGACTCCAGTTAAAAGATATCTATGGAAAAATAAATGAACTTGCTTGCTCAATGGCCTTATCATGTACAAGTGTCCCTCTTATTTTGTCTTAGAAATCTTATCCAACAGTCATCCTTTAATTCTAGTTAGATTGTTCTATTCTTATAGTATTGCTCCATTGATAACATCAGGGGTGGTTCTTACTTATTGTCAAAGGGGCAATGACCCCCTAACGATGTTAGTTTTTGGTCAATTTTTTTATTAGGTCTTCTCTAAAATTTTTTTTATACTTGTATTGTTATTTTTCTTATTGCTAACTTAATCCGCCATTGCCATTGTTCATCCCAATTATAATTTAAAAAAGGATAAATTATGCTAACATTTCTTAAGGTTAGATAATATTACACATAAAATCTCTTAATTTATAGAGACATATGTTAACCTTCTTTAAAATTCAAGTAATATTACACTTGATACCCTTATATTTTATGGAATGTGATATTGAGTACCACCATAACTATGACATCGAGTATCTCTCTAAGTAAAGATGGTAATAGATATCCATGGAAGCGGGGACATCCCCCCCCGCCTCCTATCCCTGTTTAGAAATTTATCTCATGTCCCCATCCTTGTCCCCTTTACGGGTCCCCATTCTCCATAGAGATTTGTATCCTTGTAAATACTGGTAAGTTTATGTAAAAATTTCAAAAAAGAATAAAAGAGAAAAATATATAAAAATACTCTTAAATCTAAATAAAACATACATAATATCCACAATCCATCTTAACACTACTAATGCAAACATAATTTAAATTAACAATAAAAAATATATGATGGAAATTCAATAGTTTTAACGACAATTATAATAATAAAAGACAATTACAAAAGTCAAAATCAGAAATATTCTTATTAGAGTTTGGGTATGTGTATTAGTGTATATATATATTAAGTATTGACATTTTCCATTTAAAAAAAAAAAGAATCTAGTTCCACCCCTTAATAATATGTGCTTAAAATTATTAACAAAAAGGGTATGGTGATGAGCACAACATAATTACACAAAAGAATACATCATCTGAGTTCGCATAATTACTTCCAAGAATTTTGTATTGACAATTATTGAATAGAATTGCATAATGATAAGAAATATATTTTCTCTTTTTGACTGCTTTTGCTTTTATCTCAAAAAATAATAAAAAAAAATTTGCATTTACCTTTTTCGTTTTTTGGGAAACATAAACAAACAACATTAACAATTCTCAAAGTACTTTTTTTATGAAAAAATTTTGAGAAAAAATACTTTTTTTTTTGTTCTAGAAGCACAAATAAATACACCTATTTTCTTGAAGAAATTAGTAATTACTCGGCAACACATTTAGGTATAATTAGCACCTATGAATCATTGATATAAATATGAGATACGGGCAATACAAGAAAAACATTAATTAGCAGCAAAAAATTTGTAGCAGACACAATCACTGGCTAATTTGCAGTGGATCATGGACATTGCGTAACCAAAAAAGGACACAATTAAAAAAAAAATTGTGGCGAAAGCGGTGAAAAATTGCGCCGCTAATAGTAATTTATATTAATTCTTTTCATAAAAATAATTTGTGGTGGCATTTAACAAACAGTTGCAGCGTCAAACACTGCTGCTAATTTGTCAACGTTAAATATTGATGGCATGCATTGCGGCGGCCTCCATTAACACTTTTGCGATGGCTTAGGCTATTGATAATTGTAAAGTCAATTTTTTTAAAAAATAAAAAAAACTCAAGAGGACTTTTGCAACACTTATTTAAAAAAAATGTTGTGACCCTATTTGTAGCGGTTGAGGCCACTGCCAATTCATTAACACTTTTGCGGTGGCCTAGGCTACCGCTACTTATGAAGTCAATTTTTTTGAAAAAAATCTCAAGATGCATTTGCAGCAACTATAATCGCCCCCAGCTAATTGTGAAGTCGATTTAAATAAAAAATCTCAATAGGCCTTTTGTAGTGTCTATGGCTGCCGCTAATCAATCAAAACATTTACGGCAGCCTAGGTTGCTGCTAATACTAACATTAATTAAAAAAAATGTCATGAGCCCATTTGTGGCGGCCTAGGCCACCACTAATCCTTTAACACTTTAGTGGCTACCTGTATGAAAAACATTAGTGGCGGCCTGATTATAAAGTCTATTTTCCCAAAAAAAAACAAAAATATCTCAAGGGGCATTTTGTGGTGGCTATGGCCGAAGCTTCTCTATCAAAACATTGATTTAAAATAAATGTCATGAGCCTATTTTCGGTGGTCTAGGCGGACACTAATTATAAAGTCAATTCTTAAAAGAAAAATCTCAAGATGCATTTTGTGGCAACTAAACCGGTCGCTGCAAATTATGAAGTCAATTTAAAAAACAAAAAACTAAAGAGGCCTTTTTGTGGTGGCTCTGGCCACCACTAATAAATCAAAACATTTGCCATTGCTAATGCCAACACTAGTTTTAAAAAAATGTCATTAGTCCATTTTTGGCGCCCTAATATTTATCATTTTTTTTAACAAAAGATGAAACAAATAGTTTGCAGCGGCCTAAGTTGCCATTAATAAAAAAAGAAAAAAAATTGTAGTTTGCAGCAACCTAAAAAATGGTGAAAAAAAGATTCGTACAATTTGTGATGGCAAAATCCGCCATAAAATTTGAAAAAGCTGCCACAAATCCATTTTTATTAGACACACGTCATAATAGTCTTCCTTCATTTTTTTCCTTTTCTCTTTTCCTTTCTCCTTCTTTTTTCCTCCCTTTCTTCTTTTTCTCTTCTTCTCCTATACTATTCTAGTCACCACCCTCCTCATCCTCCTCCCCTCTCTCTTCCTTCTCTCTTCTACCTACACCTCACCAACCACCTCCGCCCGCCACCATGCCACCGTCGCTATCACCAATAACAGCACCGCCATTCACTACTAGGAATGGCAAAAAATCCCACCCTCATGGATAATGGGGTAGAGATTTTAAATACTCATATATTAAATAGGGTGGCGGTAGAGATCACTATTCCCATACTCATGGGGTACCTGATAAATTACTATTTTACCCTTAAGTTATTAAATTAATTATGCTAATATTGTTGTTGTTATTTAAATTGATTGGTCTAAGATTTAAATTTGGAAGTTAGATTTATTTGCACTTATTATGTGTTGGACTAATGGTTGGATTACTATTATGTATTTATTTTTATTTTAAGTTATTAGAATTTAGATCGTGAAATTGGATTACTATGCTTATATTGTGTTTATTTTTATTTTAAGTATCTTAAGTTGTTAAAATTTGGATTGTGGAATTAGATTAATATTTATTCTTATTTTAAGTATTTTATAATATTATAATTTCTTTATTTTATTTAATTTTTTTGAATTTTTAACATTCTAACAGATATTTATGAATATCCATGGGTACCCGTAAATCTACCAAGAAGTCAAAAGCGGATAATTATATAGATTTGGTGGAGGATAGGGGCGAGTATTTATCCATGGGATAGGGGACAAGAGGCTATCCCCCGCTCCCGTCCTCGCCGTACCCGGTTAACATCCCTAGTCACTACCAAGTTTTTTCATATATATCTATATCTTCTAATTTTTTAGTTTTATTAATGTTATTGAAATTACGAAGTATGTTAACTCTTGTTAATTTTATGTTGTATAGTATTTTTATTTTTGTTGGTAATTGTTGCATTGTTGATGATTATATGTTATATGGCATTGCATTTTTAAGTTAATTATGTATTAAAAATATGTTAACTTGTGTTGATTTTGAATGGTATTAATATGTTAACTTGTGTTTATTATGGATGGTATTTTTGATAATTATTGCGTTGTTGATGATTTTGTGTTGCATGGTATTGTGGTGTTCTATTGCTATTACCTATTTCGGAGGAAACATTTGAACAATTTTTTTTGGGGGGGCCAAATTTGGTGATTTACAGCGGACTTAGAGGCCACTAATTACAAAAGTCTATTGCTAATTAGAGAGGGAAAATTTGTCGCTAATTTAGAGGAAAAAAAGTATGCTGCAAATTATAGGGTGAACAATCTGCTGCAAATTAGAGAAGGAAAAAGGCGTTACTAATTAGAAGGGAATAATGCCATCTCAAACTAGAAGCGGAAAGTTCGCAACAAATTAGTGGCGAACACAAGGCCATGTCCATCACTACTAATTAGTAGCCGAGCCGTTGCAAATCTGTACATTTGCGGTAGGTTCATCTACCACAAATGACCAATTTTGTTGTACTAGGGTACGATATCACCAGATGCCGGGATACGAGAATATTTAAAAATTATAGGACATGATATGACCATAATATAACATATAAAAGTAGAATAAAATTAATATAAAAACATAAATATTAAATTAAAAGAGAAGATTAATAATTTCAATATTAGCATAAATTCTTGCATATTAAGATGCACTTATATATCTTATTGATTGCTAATAAATTTTCATTTATATGGGTATAAATTTTTTTAAAAAAAATTAAAACCAAAACTTAAAAAATATAAAAATATCTATAAAATATCCAATATAATATGTGTCGATTAGGGATATGGCAACTACATAAATTAGTAGTAATATTCCGTTTTGAATGTCTCATTGGATTCCCTAAATTAAGGCTATTGATTACCAGCCCTCTTTAAAGCTCGCCAGCAAGGGATGGATTGGCCAAGTGCCCGAGTTCCAGCAAAATCTCTCAAAGACCCTTTCCTAAACCCTTTATCCGATCGGACATACGACCGCCCGCCGGATCACTCAAAGACTTTGGCTGGAACAACAGGTAATGAAATATTTGTGTATGTGATCAACTAAATCTAAGAAACGATGGACGAATCAGGGTGTAAGAAAAAGTTCCAAATAATCATGAGTGATCCATAAGAAATACTGTTGGCGAAGGAGAAACATCAATTTGCACAACAATTACTTGAACTTATATAGACTAGCCAAATTGGAATCGAAAATATAAAAACTAGAAAGCATTTCAACAGAAAGGTAATATCATTTTCATCGGTCAAATTGTAATACTTTTTTATTTGAAAAGATAATTCTAGTTAGGTCCAATATATTTTAGACATTTCCCTGCTAGTAATTATCTGGCTCCTTTCGTCCACTTCAGATTCCCTAGAGTTTTATGATTCATATTTCATTCTCTCCATCCACCAATATAAGCTTTCCTCTTCGCCTCCACCCAGCTCACCACTGCAACCAGAAGTTAAGAATAAATTGTGCTATAACACCAACAATTAAAAGCATAATCAAAAGTGCGATCCATGTAAATGTTAGAACATGAGGATTTAGGAAGAAATAAAAGGGCTACTTGATTTCAACTTTCAAGGTTTTGTTTTAAAAACTGAAAAATGAAAAACAAAATCGAACATATATAGACATAAATACAAAGAGGCCCATAGATTGTATCATTCTTATTTTATCATACAAAAGCAACAACCACAAAAAACAAGACCATCCACAAAATAACTAACCAAGATCACCAATGAACCCCTCTCTCAACAGATTAGATCCATACACTAAAACCACTTAAGGAGCCACGAGCTAAAAACCCCCCAACAAACACCAAAGTCAATTTTTTGAACCGTTAGTCTTCTTTTTTGGACGGCTTCTCTTTCTTGGTAAAACAAAATCTTGAGCTTCATGTATCTTAGATAATACATCTATCACTACTGCCTTTTTGTTGCTTGTTCAAAGGCCCAATATCTTCCCTAAGTCCCATGTTATTTGAGCTTCCATCAGTTCCTCCTCTATTGGTATCGCATCTTCATCATAATTTCTTTGAGCTTCCTGAATAGAGTCATAAATTGGGGTTTGAGGTACTTTCTTGATTGAAAATGAAGTTGAGAACTCGGTTCTTCCTGTATTCTGTTTTGTTTCTATGTCTGCACCCAGCATATTAACTTCCTGTTGACTGTGATCTAACGGGATACAAAGGCGCAATATATTATTACCCAACACGTCTTCATGGGATGCAATTATTATCTCTTTCAGCCCATGATTGTCATGAATGAATTGGAACACCTTTTTTTTACGATTCAAAATTGCATGTGAAAATATGCCTCTTTTCTTTTTGTCCACGACCCATAGAAGGCTAGGATTTGCACGCCTAATTGAATTTATAAACTGAATAATTCTGTGACCAAAAAAAATAAAAAAAAAAACTAAATAATTCCACAATTGGCCGCCTCTAACATAGAGTCGTAGCTTGAGCACTCATTTAACTCTGACTCATTTAATTTCGATACTCGTTTGCTCAACCATCTAAGAATTCCAAGTACTAGTAAATGGTTCTTTTTCTTCTCATTTATCTTCTTAATTCCTGAAAGAACCATTGGAAAGTTTTAAAATAAAGAGTGAAGGCTTAAATTATATATTTGAAGTTGTTCATTACAGAAAGCATATGGAAAAAATGGGACGAAAGGGAAAACAACCATATATAAATTAAGCATTTCAACAAATCAACTGACTTCAGCAAGTCAAGATCTAGATCAATAAAAGATTTAAGTATTCCTAATTGTACTTACCGGGACATTTTAGCAGTATTGAAATTTGAATAATCTCTTGCAATTGTCCCAAAAGTCGACCTAAACATAAGCATCGAAGTAGAAGAATGATTTCCTTTAATGGCATCCCACGGAAGAGTTTTTTCTTAGAACAAAAAAAAAACAATGTTAGAAATTTAATGTACTGGCATTATGTCAAGAAAGGGTATGACACTTCTTACCCAAATGCTTTATGGGCAGAGAGATAGTCACTACTGCCGGAAAATTTGAAGAGAATTGAATAATTGTTCTGCACTCGCATGGTGTTTCGAGAATTATCTGAACCTTAGCTTTTGAACAAATATTTAGATAATTGAGTACAACTTATTGTATGTACTTGTCATGCGATCACAAGTATTAAAGACAACGAGAAAAAGAATATAAATATATATATATATATATATATATATATATATATATATATATATATATATATATATATATATATATATATCAATCTTGACTCTTTTTCTTCTTAGAATCGAGCAAATCAGGTCCCCATGAGGATTTTAAAATCTCAAAAGAAAGGCTCAATAGTGTGGGTATGAGTACCAAGATTGGAATAATTGCAAGTGATATTACTGCAATTACAACCCCTTGATATCCCTTCATCATCATAGAAAGTGTAGCAACAAAGGCTACCATCATGGACGCCACTGAAAAGAATAGGGTGATGAGGCCAAAGAGTAACTTGCGTGGCAACCTCCAGAGGAAATCATTCTCAGCATAACGTGATGTAAGGACCCCAATAAAAATTAAGACCGAAGAAGAAGACGTGATGAGAGATATTGCATCTGCTATGATGAAGGTAGTAAATTCACGTTTTCTTAAGAAGATGGGTATGCCAGTATTTTGATCGTTTCCTCCTGGGACAGTGAAGGCTGCGGCAAACATGATGGTAATGATCAGAGTGCCCACAAGAGTAAAAGCTGTTGAAATGTCTCTTGCCCATTTTTCACCGGCTTTCATCAACTCTTCATGGGCTTTGATAAATAGTTCACAAGGCTTCTTACCATCTTTATTTTTCGCTTCCTCGCACTTGGGAGGCACGATGCTCTTGACAGCCTGCATAAAAAAATAGTACCATTAGTAGTATACTAATGTTCTCAATATTATTCGGATACCTGAAGAATATGGGTAAATAACCATGAATTTCAATTTTAGTTGTATTATCGGTGAATTTGTGAGTGGAAAAATATGGAAAATTATGTTTTAATAACTAAAATTTTAGTTATCTTATTAATAAATATGATAAATGGTAAAATGTAACTAAAATTCGTAATTATTTATACATAATTACCCATATGTTCAAAATAGTATTTACAATATATGTTAAAATACAATTCTAACCAAAAAAAAAAATGTTAAAAAAGTCTATATCCAACCTAGGCAAATACTTCATTGAAAAAATTGACATATGTATATAAAGATTAATGGATTACGTTAAACCATTGAAGTTCTCTTTGCATTTGCAATGCCGAATTGGATATGTTGCTAAGGTAAAAGGAAGGGCCTGATTCCGCTACGAGATGCAACATATTATTTCCAAACACATCTTCACGGGATGCAATCATCTCTTTCTGCCCATGAATCTCATGAATGAGTTGGAACACCTCTTCTTGGCGATTCAAAATTGCATGTGAAAATAGGCCTCTTTTGTTTTTGTCCACGGCCCATAGAAGGTTAGGATTTGCATGCCTCATTGAATTTATAAACTCAATAATTCCATAATTGGCCGCCTGTAACATAGAGTCATATGCTGAACACTCATTTAGCTCTGGCTCATCTAATTTCGATACTCTTTTGCTCAACCGTCTAAGAATCCCAAGTACTAGTAAATGGTTCTTTTTCATCTCATATATCTTCTTAATTCCTGAAAGAAGCGTTGGAAAGTTTTAAAACAAAGAGTGAAGGACTTAAATTATATATTTGAAGTTGTTCATTACAGAAAGCATAGGGAAAAAAATGGGAGGAAAGGGAAAACAACCATATATAAATTAAGCATTTCAACAAATCAACTGACTTGAGCAAATGAAGTGCTAGATCAATAAAAGATTTAAGTATTCGTAATTGTACTTACCAGGACATTTTTGTAGTATTGAAGTTTGAACAGTCTCTTGCATTTGTCCCAAAAATCGACCTAAACATAGCATTGAAGTAGAAGAATGATTTCCTTTAATGGCATCCCATGGAAGAGTTTTTTTTTCTTAGGGAAAAACACAATATTAGAAATTTAATATGCTGGCATTATGCCAAGAAAGGGTGTGACACTCCATACCTAAATGCTTTATGGGCACAGAGATAAAAACTCGTCTGGAGATTTTGGGTAATATGTGAATTACAAAACGACCTGTCAACGTTTGTGTGTATTGTCCTTCATTTGGCGCTACATGTGGTACGAACTCTGTATGTCTACCATAAGGGTCTTTATATGTTTGTAGCCTCAAAACTGTAACCAAATAGATGGTCATCACAATCTACGTCCAGACAATATTCATCAGTAAGAGTATATGGGTGCATTTGTTTCATATTTTTTTAAACTGACGTAGTCACTTTTTCGTAGAAGTTGCTTATATTAACTTCTACTTAATCGTATAGATGATTTAAAAAATATATATATATGTATAATGGTGAACTTACTATTGTTATAAATAAATCGTTGCCACCAGCCAAGCTGGGTTCCACTAAGAAATGCAGAAGGCATGCGAGCTAATGCATAAATGGGCCGCAGACGATCGGATTCTGATCCATAGGCCAGGGGTAATTCTTTATGTTGGATTAATGAGGCGGCAACATCTGTACCCAGATAGAATGCAAGTAAATGTTGACAACAAAAAATTGTAAATTAAATATGTTATATTTAGAATCAAAACAACAGAACCAAAAAAAATGGAAATCGACATTTTAAATTTAAATGTAATTGAATTTTCACTACACTGATTATTTTTTATTATTGGTCCATGACTTGGAGTTAAAGTAAAATCTGTCACGAACCCAAAAAAAAAAAGGGTACTATCTGTCTATTATCTTTTGAAAAAAAGTATATATTTTTATTTTAGATATATGATGGTGATTTCTTATAGTTAAGGGTTCAGCTAAAAAAATTGATTTTAATATATTATTAATATAAAATATTTTATATTATCAACTCATTATATATCAATATGTAAGATTAATTTTAATATATCATGAGTGTAAAGAGTTTTATTTAAACATCTAATTACATACTATTATTTTTGTGACTTATGTGGTAATGATTGTAAAAATTAAAATTAAATAATAGGATAAAAAATAATATAATAAAATCAAATTATAGATATATATTGTTTTAAAATAATTATTATAAAAGTTAAATATTTGAGAGCAATTTTTTATGAACAAATCATGTAAAATAATTGTTAGTTAATAGAATTATAAGAAAGTAATAAATTATAATAAATAATTATTATAGTAAATAATTTATACACCATAATTTGTAGTATTTTTGCAATTCTATTAGCTCATATTATAAAATTATTTTATACTATTAATCTATAAAAATTAAAACCTAAATGCTTATTGTACCTGTATAATTTAATGTATTAATGTTAAAAAAAAAATACTAAACTAAGTCTTACCGTATATTTCGGCAGAGATGCATCGCGTGAGAAGCGTAATGCCATAGCGGCCTCCATCTTCGATAAAGACAGAAGGGGGCTCAGTTTGGGAGAAAAGATATGTGGTCATTTGTTTGTGACCCTTAGCTGAAGCAAGGAGCACTGGAATCTCTCCTTTATCATCATCTAATTTGGTCTTCATGGTAAGCAGGCCCTTCCCTCCCTTCTTAACCATCCACTCTGCCATGATTCTGTTGTCTGTTAACTCAGCGGCAAGAGCAAGAGCTGTGTAACCCCGCTTGTCTTGCATCTCCAGCAACCGTTGGTTCCCCATGTTAACCAACTCCTTCACGATCCTCTCTTGCCCAGAAGCCACCGCAACGTGAAGCACTGTCCTGCCAGTCGAGGGTGTGGCAGAGAAAATAGAGTCAGGGTACTCGTCGATGTACGATTTTGCGTCATTCCAGTAGCCTTTCTTCACGGCACTGTAGAGCTGATAAATAGAGTGATCATCGCGTCCTTGCTCAATATCTGGAAAGGCTCTTACGTCTTCGCTGAAGGAGACCTTCAAGTGGTTCCAGGCCTGTCTGGCCTTCTTGAAGGTTCTTATGTTGGAGAGGTTCTCAGATCCGCATGCGAGTTGAATGGCATGTAAAGCCTTTGCATTTTTGGATCTCCAATCATCTATTTCATCACGATCAGGTTTATTTGGATCAGCAACAACGACACCATGCCAGAGACCCTGGCCCACGAGATAGTTCTCCACGAGAGCGCTCCAGTTCTCATAATTATCTTTTCTTAGTGCTTCAAGAACGATCCCAGTTGATGCAATACTAGCAGCTGCCATTATCTGCTCATTAAGAGAAAGCCAAAGAAGCTAGTGAGCTACCTAAAGTACTCTTGATTCGACTGGAAATCAGAGATCATGGCAATAGCAATAATAATAGTAAATAGTACCTTGGCCTGTTCCCTTCCTTGACATGATTCAATAAGTCAAGCACAAAAGGACACCCTGATTGGCCCCATGGGACGTGTACACTGAATATGGTCGACCAAATTATCGATAGATGCAAATCCTATTTTGCCCATGGGGGTTTAAACATGTTTTCAATACCTACTCCTCTAAATTTTTTTTTGGCTTTTGATCCCTTTTTTTAATTAATATTATATTTTTTATCCTTGCTATTAGTTAATATTATTAAGTAATAATATTTATAAAAATTAAAAAATATTTTTAATATTTTTAAGAATTAAATATATATTTTAAAATAATTATTGAGATCAAAATTTAAAATAATAAGATAAAAATATAATATTAAAAAAAAGAACTAAAAACAAAAAAAAGGCTAAAATCAAAAAGACTTATTTTATACAAACTAAAAATATATATAATTTTGATCATGCAATAAGATACTTTGTAGTTTATGTCTATTTATTATATCTAAATAATATTATTTTTTACCATTTTATGCCTGCTTTGTTATATATAAATAAAACCTACTTTTGAATATTTATAAAAATACTAGAATTAATTTTTAAATTAGTTTTTTCAAAATGTGCATACTCTGGTGTAGATAAATTTTAATATGTATGGTGCAGATTTGTTTTACTATAACATTATTTGAAGGTGACCCTATGTAAACTTTGGATGCTAGCCGGTTTAGCCTACTGGTCCAAAATGGCGTGGTTCGCGTGTTTGAACCTCACTGTCCAACTTTTTGCTATAATACTATAATTTGACACTAAATATTTTATGGAAAACACTTTATGGCCGGATAGATTGTTCGAATTGAATGAGTTGGCATTATCTTATCTATTATAAGTTTCACAACCATTCATTTATGATTAGTTATCTTTCCCATGTTTCCACTAAAGTTGCGGTTACAATAGTCCAAACCAAAATCTGGACACCAGTGATCTAGTGAATTGTAGCCGCACATATAATAATATTATAAAGGAATCAGTTGGGATTTAGAGGAAGATATGTAATGTGGTATGGCACACTGTAAGAGCATGGTAGATATCCAATTTTTGTATTTTTGATTTAAAAAATAATATTTTTGGCTTGTTGAAATGTCCAAAAGGGACAAGCAGCGATCAGTTCTATCATGCGCCAATTTTTGGCTTGTTGGACGAATAGAAAAGGAAAAAACTTTGTAGATAAAATTATTGAAGAAGATAACCAGAATATTTTATGGTGACGATCCAGTTGAGTGAAAGGTCATTTCCAGAATATTAAACAAGTAGCACTTTGAAAAATTATGCAATCTTCTTAAAGATCCTCTTATTGCAACTTCTATCTTTCTTGATGGTTCAATAAATAAAGAAAACTTGTAATTTTTGCTTAGGATGTAATTTCTGCCAACTGATTAATAAAGTTAGTTCAACTCATCAATTTCTTTCAACCTTTTTAAATTCATTGAGCCCATAACTTGTTAGATCTTTCCACTAGAAGCTAATATAATGATGGAAGAAATCTTGTTCAACACCCGATGCACCCTGTGAGTGTTGTCTGCTATGAAAGACTTTGCCAGTGATAACAATAATTAGTGAAGATGACAGGATTGGTAGCCACGTCATGGTGAGGAGGAGCGTTGGTGGCGATGGTGGTTTTTGCGGTGCCGCAGCGGGTCGTACTGTATTGCAGAGGGTGGAGGTGGTGGCGGGTGTGGCCATGGGTGCGTCCGTTGAGAGTGGTTAAGTGGTTGCCGACTTCTAGCAGAACTCTCGAGCAGGAAAGAAAGAATGAGAAAAAGTTATGGTGCACTATGCTATGATTGATTTCACTAATAAATCGTTACATTCTCACCACTAGATGGCAGGGTGTATGGTGCCTCTTTAACCTCAAGGTGCACAATAGCATCCACTCAACCTTGCCTAATTTCGTCCTTCCACAATTGATGATCGGGTGGTCACCGCCTATTTCCTGGACCATTAATGTCTACATTTTGGTTTGGATCATTGTAACCGCAGCCTTCCAATAAACACTCAACATGTCACTCGGGAAAGCAAAACTCTGGCAACTCATTCGGGCTGTCTAGCAATGCTCATATTTTATTTACATTAAATATAATTATTTTAAAATTAATCTATTGCTTTATTCTTGTGCATCCTGAAACATTAAAAAAAAAATTCTATTGCTTCATATAATTAATCCATTTCAATCTAAGGTTTTAATTCTTTTCTTTATTTTTTCAAAGTATCATAGTATTTTTTATTTTTAAAAGGTATTTATCTATAATAAAACTTATGAAACATAATTAAAAATTACTTATTTCATATATTTTTGTTTAATTTACTAATGTAAAGCATACGTTTTTAGAACCCACGGTAATTTTGTATGGATAGCATAGCATTTTTTGATATTTTAGTTCCAAAGTTATAAATATCATATATAAAATTAATAAAATGAGCAATATTATTATTATTTTTTTGGTGGAGATGATATTGAATATCTATTTATTATTATATCCATTCATAATTAAAATGACTAAATATTTTTAATGACAACCATAATTAATTGTTGGTTAATATTATATTATATAATGATATAAAGAACTCTTAACATTAGATGATAAAATACTCAAAATTTAATTATTTAAATAACTATATATACATCATAATAATTGTTTGTTAATAGTTAAAAGAAAATAATTATGGGATATTAAATTTAATTTAAAGAATTAAATATGTGTGAATATTTAATATAAATTATAATAATACGGCAACAATATGAAAAAGTTGGAGACGAGGGTCGAACCTTCCTCCCTAGAGGTATGGGCCGACATGCTCATCAAATGGGCTGACGTTGACTGCTTGTTTCATGTTGATTAAATTTATATAAAACATAAAACAAATCTTTATCGTGCAGATTAAAACCTATTTGCACTAGAGAATCCGTCTTTTCAAAAACATTTAGTTATTTTAATTTTGTAGGTGTATTTAATTAAAAATTTATTAAAAAATAGAAATAGAAAGACAAATAGTTACATCTACTGAAATTCGAACATACTAAGTTAATATTAATTATAGTAAGGAAAATTACACTTTACTTTCTTAAACTATAAGTTATGTGCACAATGCCTCTCTAAATTTTCACAAATATGTATTTTAACCAAAATAAGTGTACTATACTCCCTTAAACTTTAAGTCATATATAAATTGACCCCCCAAACTTTCTTAAATGTGCAACCCAATATCTTAAACTTTCTTGAATATATAATATTTTTGTTAACAATTAATAAAAAAGTTAACAAATAGGACAATTTGCACATTCAGAAAGTTCAGGGGATTGATTTACATATTTTTAAAACTTAGGGTCTAAAGTGCACAAGGATGGCGCAATTGGTATGAAATGACCTTGTGTCCCATAAGAATATGAGTTTGATTCCTGTTGCCAATATGAGGACCTATTCGGTGGATAATTTTATAAGTCTCCTATAAGTGCTCGTTGAGCCTTGGGGCTTTGTCCTCATCCTGGTAGGATTACGACAACTTTTATGTATCAAAAAAGCCGACTTAACATTAATTATAGTAATTTTGTTGAACAAGACATTAATTATTGACTAAATTCTTATTTTAGTCCATGAAATTATATGTATTCTTCATTTTAGTAGTTAAAAGTAATAAATAACAATTTAGTCCCTAGAGTTATAAAAAGTGATTCAAGCCAGTCCTTAAGGTAATGTTCATAGGAACTAGAATCATTAAAGGGACTTATTTGAATTACTTTTTTGTTAATTTAAGAACTAAATTGTTAATTTCTTAATTTTAAAGATTAAATTGAATCACACATTTTTTTTTAATAATTAGAAAACGCTCAACTCTTAAAAAAGAAGAGCAGTAGGATACATCATAATTCACAAAAAAAGAAACACAAAACATCACAACCCACTCCACGAAAAGCACCCCACCCTATAAATAAAACATGAAACATGCTACTCAAAACATGAAACACCACAAGCCTCCACAAGCAACATCTGGGAATAGCAAACGTGAAACACTTCAAATTGCCCATTGCTAGTAAACTTTGACTCCTCCACGAAACCTGTACTATTTTGGAACTCTGACAATGATGGTGCCAGCGACATGGGCGAGAGGACCAACAGATATGCTAGCAGGTCTGAATAGTTAGAAACTTTTCAGAGGACGTGACAGCCTTCCTGCCCACTAATACCACCTTGCCACATCTTGAGCGCACTTGGGTGCCACCCCACCGTGGCAGTCACATGTCGCCCATTGTTATCTTAAGTGCCAAAGCAACCTTTCTAGTCTCGCTTGGGCATCTTATTGCCAAGGTGGTTTGACAGCACATGAGTAGTGCCATCCCCAAGTCTTCAAAATGCCCTTCTGACAAAGAGATTGTTGTGGCATTGACATAGGCTAGTTCATGTAAGGATCAACCGTCATGCATGAACCAAACCACAAATAAAAAAAAAAAAAGAGAGAGAAAAAACAAAGAAGGGAGGGATTTGGGGCTAACCGCAAGCCTAAAAAAGGCTAATGGCAACCCTTTTCACTTATCCTAGGGTTTTCTTGTCTCATAGGATTTTGTTATAGGAGTTATGTTTTGCACTCTGAAGAGTTTCCAGCTATTCATACCCGCTAACACAGTGCTGATCTTCTCACCCATGTTGCTAGCACTGGTATTTTCATAGTAACAAGATGGTCAAGGTATAATGGTGATGTGATGAGTGTATAATATACACTCATTCAATGCCTAATTTGACATAATTTTGTTCTCTAATGGTTAAGAAATTAGCCATTTTCATACAAGATTTAAAATTTTGTGAGATTATTGGAACTAATGTTAAATTAGTAATTTTTAGGTGGATTTGATGGCTTGAAAGCTTACTTTTATTCAATTTTGTAAGAGAGACATTTTTTGGACTAAATAAAAGAGTTTTGAAGCCAATTTGAGATGATTCTTCAAAAAGTATTATAGTGGAAAATTTGTGTCTCTCTAGATTGGATGAAGACAAATAAAGATGTTCTGAAAAGCTCAAGAAGAGCTCTACAATTTTGATGTTTAGCCCAAAGCCCAATTCTTAGAATTTCTTAGTAAAATTCCAATTGTAAAATTGAAGCTTGTTATTGTTTTGATGCTTTTCAGCCTAACCTGTACCCAATGTTTTACCAATATCTTGAGTTACAAAAGTTCAATTAAGGTTTTCTTGCAGCATTAGAAAGCATACTTAGAGCTCCACAAGTTCTGTTTCTATCTGGAGAGCTAATTCAAACTATATTGAACGTTAAAGGCCTAGAACTTGATAACTTAGATGTTGTTTGGTGCCAAAATGCAAATTAGGCACGTTAATTTTGGGCCCAAGGGAGCACAAATTGGAGTTAGTTTGAGTCATTAATAACTTCTAAAAGACTCCAAAAATTAGAATGAGCCTAAACCAAAAAAAAAAAAGAATAACATTAGAATGGGTCTCTTGGATCCCATGATCACATCTTAGAATTTGGAATTTGAAGACACAAAAAGATTGGGAAATCCCACGAGGCCGTGCGAAAATTTTAAAAAACTGACAATTTTTGGGCCACTATAGTAAACCTCAAAGCCCCTTGGTGGGAATTCTCATGGTGCTGTGGTGAAGCCTTCTTATGCTAAAATTTTGACAACTTTTATCTTTTGACTTGAGCATGATTTTACATCCCTCAAATGTTTAAAAGGGATTTTGGTATCTTCATGAAAGTTGCAAATTTTTCTCTTAGCTTTCCAATGACACCAGAATTAGCTCAATCTAAAATTCGTAACTCCAGTTTTGGTTGGATTACTACAACAATGTTAGCATACATCCTAACTTGGTGATAACAAGTGATATTTGCCTAACTTTTTCCTATTTCTTCCCCAACTCAAGCCCAAGTACTTCTAAATCCTTTTTTCCTCCCTTCTTCACACATTTTGGTGGATTTGATTTTTGTTCGTTTATTTGTCTTTTGTTTTTTTCTTCTTGCTCTTATATTTTGTGACATTGAGGATATTTCCATGTTTTATGTTTAGGGTGGTATACTCTCATAGGTTCTCTTCTTTTTTTTTTCTTTTCTTTTCTTTATGTGTTTTTAAGATGGTGGTGCATATTTTTGTTTCAGTTTTTTTTTTTTATTTTGATCATATATTAATGTTTAATCTGCATAAGTGCCTTCATGAATTTCATGATCGTTTTAAGGGAATATAGATAGTTGTTGACTATCCAAAAAGATTTTTCCTTTCCTTTTTCTTATTTTTATTTATTTTATTCTATTTTGCATTTCATTTAGCTTTGATTTATTTCTTTTGTTTTCTTTCTCAAGTATATCACTCATCATTAGTTGCATCATAATCATGACAATTAAGCATAAGAATTTTTTAGAGAAAAAGGAAAGCATTGTGTGTGGAATAAGTAAAGGTGCAAAGAGGGTTAGAGTCATGAAATAGTTGATTAGGCATAATAGTTCATGATTGTTTTGCACATTTAGCTTAGGGCATTTGACCTTTCTTTTGCAAACTTAAAATGATTTTTGATTGAGTTTGTGAATGCTTAGAGAAGGACTATGTGTATTTAGGTAATTGTTAGTTACCCCCACCAATCCTAGAACAAGATTGCTATTCCCTATTGAGGCGAAATCCTAATGTGCCCCAAAAAAAGAAATGATTTAGGCACTTTGTTTTTTAGCCCTATCATAACCTTAGACCATCCAATTTTCATCATATCCCTTGAATATCCCTTTTGAGTCTTTTTACCCAATTTTTCTTCATTAACCGATATCATACCTAGTCCCTAGACCAAACTCTTATTCACCTTAAGTCTTTCTAAGAGAGGATTAAGCGTGGAAGTAAAAGACTTATTTTGGGATCAAATTCAAAAATGTCAAAGACAAGAAGAAAAATAAATAAATAGCATCAAGAGAAATACCACCCAAGTTATACAAAGAAAATAAGTTTGTGGTGGAAAGGAAAAAAGAAAAGAGAAAAAAAATTATGAATTGCAAAATCAAAAGAAAAGAAAAGATGTTGGAAGTCCAAAAAGAATATATCTCATTTGACATTGCACTCAAAGACAGGTCCCATTTGAGTTTTAATCTTTCTTATCATGATTCTCTTATACTTGCATATCCCCTTTATCCTTCTTTCATTTACCTATTCACCTTTTAGCCACGTTACAAACCCATAAAGACTTTTTAATCCTTTGGACGTGTACACTACATTAGTGGAGATATGGATGGTTTTTGCCTATGGGAATTGGGACACATTATCATCATCATCATTATCACTATTGACATATGTCATGAGATTGATTGTGGTTATCTAGTATGCACTCCTCTGGGTACTTATTAGATTCATGATTTTGTTATGATAGAATGCTTAAGTTTGAGAACTTACCCTTTGTTAAATGAGCATACTTGAGTGGATAATATGATGCCTTGAGTATAATTGTTTAATTTATAATGATGTCTCTTGAGGTTTCCTTGAAAATGACACTACACAATTCTTGATTTTGTGAAAAAGAAAGCATCCCTTATTTTTTGAACTTTCATATTCTTTGATTGCTTGGGAACAAGCAATAGTTTAAGTTTGGGGTGTTAATCAGTGTATAATATACACTTATTTGGTATTTAATTTGACATGATTTTGTGCTCTAATTGTTAAGTAATTAGCCATTTTCATATAGAAATGGACTTTTGTGAAATTATTGGAACTAATGTTAAATTGGTAATATTTAGGTGGATTTGATGGCTTAGAAGCTTACTTTTGTTCAATTTTGTAAAAGAGGTATTTTTGAAGCTAAATAGAAGAGTTTTTGAGCCTATTTGAGGTGATTCTTCAAAAACTACTGTAGTAGAAAATTTGTATTTCTCTCTACAAAGATCGGATAGAGACAAATGAAGATGCTCCAGAAAGCTCAAGAAGTGTTCTATAATTTTGATGTTCAGCCCAAAGCCCAGTTCTTAGAATTTCTTGGTAGAATCTAATCGCAAGATTGAAGGTTGTTGCTGTCCAGCCTAACCTCTGCCCCATATTTTGCCAATCTCTTGAACTAAAAAATTCTAATTGAGATGCTTCTTGCAGCATTAGAAAGCTTACTTAGAGCTCTACAAGTTCCATCTTTATCTTTGGGAGTTAATTCAAACTGTATTGAGCACTACCGAGCCTAGAAGTTGACAATTTAGATGCTGTCTAGTGCCAAAACGTGAATTAGGCCACGTTTTGACCCAATGGAGCACAAATTGAAGTTGGTTGGATTCATTATTGACTTCTAAAAGACTCTAAAATTTATAATGAGCCCAAACTGAAAGGAGGATAACATTAGAAGGGGTCTCTTGGATCCTATGATCACATCTAGAATTTCGAATTGGAAGACACAAGATTGGGCAGATTTTCGTCAGAGCTTCTCATGACCTTGGTGGGAGACCTATAAAAGTATTGCCGAGTCAATGTATAATCATTTTGGGTATTCCAAAAATGGTTGAATGATCCACCTAACTCACAAAGAATCATTTGTATTAATTAGTTGTTGTGAAGTTGTTCAGTTTGTTCTTTGTATCTCGAGTAATTCCTAAGATTAAGCCAGCATTGAAATTCAAATGATTGGCAATCCCTTCTTGATTTCAATGGTAGATCAGCTATTGGCGACTGTTGAGTCAAACCCTTTCATAGGTCATATGGGATGAGCTTATGCGCTCAGAAAATGGTTCAATCCAAAACGTGATTTCAATATTTACTAATTACGCCTTAATATAACATTATTTGTTTAGTTTTTACTAATTATACCTTAAAATTAAATATTAAATATGATATACATAAAATACTAATATATGATACATTTATTTTATTTGGATATATGATGTATTTTGTTTTTCACTGACTCGTTTTTTTTATGATATTTACATGATATCTAAACATTAAATTTTTTTTTCAGTTAAAGCATCATGATTTTGAAGTGTGAATGACTGAATTGAGGCTATCATGATGAAAAATAAATGGCAAAAGAACAAAAATCAAAAGCAATATCATTATTTGGAAGTGTGAATGATTGAAAGCAATTATTAGTTGAATTGGGGCCATCACGATGAAAAATAATTGGCAAAAGAACAAAAATCCAAAAGCAAAAGATAAAGATAAAGAAAAAGTATAAAGCACGATTCACGATTTGATTTTTTGTTTTTTTTTTGTCGTAACTTCTTATCGATTAAGATTTTGGTTTCATTTAATTTTGTCACAGCTGAGTTCGACTAAACGAAAACCTTTAACTCCCAAATTTGCGATCAATCTAAAAGATGTCATGTGTTTTAAATTTTATTTTATTTTTAATTTTAATTTCAAATTTTATTAAGTAAAATATATCATAAGATGATTTATTAGTGAAGTAATCATAATTAAATTATTAGAAATAATTTAATAGTAAAAAATTTAGATAATTTACATGAGATTTTAAACTTAAATTTTATTATCACTAATATATAAAATGAAAAAAGTTAGACGAGTTAAATATTATTAGATAAAGTTTTGAAATGAAAAATTACTTTTAAAGAAGTTTTTGAACTTGCTGTGTTTTTCAAAAATCGTAAGGAGAATGATTGTAATATTTTTTTTACATATTATGAGATATTTTTAAATATTTAACCAATTTAAATTATCTATAAAACTAATCCTTATTTAGCTATAAACTAAAATACAAGAGTTACTTTCCTAGAAATGTGAACTCTTATTTTCATCCAAACAGGTTACACTTATTTACCGCTTTAAATATCCCGGCAGCTTTTGCAATGTTTAAGAGAAATCGCAGCGTGAAGAAAATTGGATTGGACCGGCCGATCAGACCAATCCCACTAGGAATTGGACTCTAAATCAGTTCAATTTTTATCATAAAATTAAATGTGGTCAAAATTGGAAAAATCCAATGAATCGACGGAAATTGAACTAGTCAAACAAGTTGACCGGTTTGAATTTTAAAGAAAAATTTGGTAAAAATATTATTATTTTTTTATAATTTTGATTCTTTTAATATATTTATTTGTTATATATTCTTAAATTAATTTAAAAAATAATAAATAAATTTTATATTATTTGTGAATATTTTTTAAAAAAATATAAATAAAAATTAAAATAAATAAATTTTATATTTAAGATATTTAATAAAATATTTTTATTAATAATTTAATATAATTTTTTACTTTTTAATTAATCATATGTATATATTTATATATATAAATAATTAAGTATATATTTTATTATATCTTGATTGAATCTCTAATTAAACTTCTGAATCTTTAAATCTTTATTTTGATCGATTCAATACTCTATCTGATTTTCTTAACCTTTATCGATTCAATACTCTATCTGATTTTCTTAACCTTGCTAAATTCTGGTCCCAATTGTTTACCAGTCAGTTAGTCGTTTTCTTCCAAAAACAACCCTCAAAAAGTCAAATTAACCCGCCGTCTGAATTTGTCTTGTAAGCTTGCCATCTCCTTTTCGGCTACTTGGTCTACCACTCTACCTGTCTCTATGACACTGTTTTAAACGTCCCTTTCGCATCTCTTTTGTCAAAGCTTATCTGAATGTGTGGTTGTTTTTTTTTTTAATGATATTAAGAAAATAAAAATTTATAATTAAATAAATTAACAAAAATTGTTGATTAATTATTTAACTATTCTATTAATTTATTAATTATTATTATTAGATATTAATTTTAATATATTATTATTATAAAAAAATTTAATTTTATTATTTAATTATATATTTTTATTTACAAGACTTTTAACATAATAGATAATTAAATATAAATATTTTTATTAATATAATAATATATAATTAAATATTTATATAAAAAATTATGTTAATAATATATTAAAATTAAAATTTAATATTATTAATAAATTCAATATTTTATACATAAGTCTAAGTTTCTTATATATATAATCACTTTTTATATATTTTAATAGAAATGAAAGACTCATAAAAAATTGACAAACATAAATTATCTAAAATTATAAATTAGTTTAAAAAAAAAAGAAGTAAGTTTTTTTTAAGATAAAATATGGAGCTTTTCATGTGGAGGTTAATATTCCCATATATAAATATTATCTTTTATTTTAAATTTAGTTCACATAATTTATATATAAGAGATGTATTTTTTTAAGAAATACATACATATTAAAAAATTTTAATAGAAATCAAAGACTTTTGCTATAGTTCAAGAAAAAATTTAATAAAATTCACTTAATTAAACACTGATCTGCATTATTTTAATCTATTGATTAAGCAAGGAAATAAATGTAATAATTAATATTGCACAAAGAGTAAATATAGTGGTTGGAAAAAACTGATTTTCTAAATTCCAATTAGCAATGAGTAGTAATTTTTTTTTTATTTTGTTAATTTCCAAAGTCGTGGCTAGATACCACGATATGTACATCAATATTACTTTATAATACGACATCTGAATTTGTGGTGCAAACGTATGAGTTAATTATTTTTTTTTCTTCATTTTTAATAAAAGTTAACATATTTAGAGTGCGTTTATTTGAACTTTAAAAAAATATGATTTTGAAACTTAAATTTTCTATTTAGTTAAAAAAGTTGAAAATTGATTTTTTTTCAGTAGCTACTTTTTTCAACTTCTCCAAAAAAGTTGAAAACAGACTTTTTTTGAGATTCTATTGATTTTTTAAAAATTATCCAAATATACGAAAATTTATTTTTTTGGGTGAAAAAATGATTATTTGATAAAATAATCCCAAACAAATGTACCCTTAATATATAAGACTATAATTACTATTCTGAACACATTAAAATTAGTTAAACAAATAGTTTAATTTTTATTTATATTATTTTCTGGTTCTATTGACGTTTCTTTTTTTTCATGTAATTTATTTTTAAAAAAGTTAAATATTGTTTTTTAATAATATTGAGACAGTTTTTTAAGAAATCTATTTTTATTTAATTTGTTTAAGTTGATAGGAGTATAAATGGATTGATTTGGTTTGAATTTGAGTGAAAAATGAGTCTAAACTAATCAAATTTAATTGAGTTAATTTGGTTTAATTTATAAATTTTTTCCAACAAATCTAAACTAAATCATCCAATCAATATCAAGTTGACTTGATTTGGGTAATCATGTGGAATTGAAAATAAAGAATTATATTTTTATAAAAAAAATTATTCTTATAACAATTAACAATAATGTAAATTTGATTATGATATACCCTGATAATAGTGTAAATAGATAAATTATTTAAATGAATATTAACAAAAAATATAACAAGTGACTTTATTACTAAAATCTTAGGTGTAAACTTTTGAAAAATTAGAAATAAATAAAAATAATTAGTTAATCAGATGATCAGGCTGAAAAATTGATTTGGTTTTACCTTAAAATAATCCTATTGTCTAAACAAATACAAACCAATTCTATTAGTTTGATTTGGTTCAGATCTTCAAATTTATTAGATCAATTCAATCTGCTTACTCCCTTATAAGTTGATAACGAGGTAGGGATATTAGCTCTTCCTTTTACTTATCTACACTCCTCCATTATTAAGTTATAACTTTGATTTCTTAAACTACCTTGATTTAAATAAATTGAATTTATTAAAATTAAATTTAATTAAGTAGATTACATTTTTTTTAATACATCAGTGGCACTTAGGTTTGCTCCTATATATGCTTTCATATAAATTACCTAAATCCATCACCATTGACCTACTTCTAGTGGCTTAATTAAATAAATTACTATTTACCTATTTACACTCCTATTTAATATCAATTATTCTCATATTTTTCTCCTAAAACTCTTTCGTTTACTTTATTGCATCACTCTTTTCTTCACTTCATCACATAAAATTTTTTCTTCTATCATGTATATTTCTTAATTTCTTAATTTATTTTTATCTTTATATTTATTCAAAATACTCAAAAAAATAATATGTACCACAACAATCATGTAAAAACAATAAAAAGTATAAAATACTAATGATAGTAACAAGTGCTTGTCAATGATTTATTCCATATAACCTTCAAACAATATATTATATTTGCATTAATAATAAACTTTTCTAAATTACACAATAATACTATCTTGCAAGTAAATACAATTGATTAAATAATACAACAACAACATCATTTTTAAATCTCTTTATCTTGTTTATAACAAAAACGCTAATATCCTTAGGAAAGCTAATTGGTGTGCAGATAGCCTTGCAAAAAGAGGCCATCAACTCCCTATAAGAGTGACTTTCTTTGACAGAATACCAGACTTTGTTTTTCTTAATTTCTTAGCTGATATTATTGGATGAAGCTCATCCAGTGTTATCCCCCTATAATTTCTTCTTTGGGCCATGGCCCTGATATTAATAAAAAGCAAAAAACAAAAACACTAATTTTATTTGCACATTTTTTCCAACTTCCGCTTCACTGCGGTTTATTCCATCACATAAACATTGAGATGGTTTTATTTTATAAAAAAATGATTTACCATTTTCATGACATTTAAGCTCACCTACGACTTGCTAATTTTTATTTTCACATTAATGGTTGGCTTATATGTTATCTAAAATCTTATATCGCTATACAATCTTATTTATTTTTTGACAAACACCAACTATTCGATTAGTAATTCATAAGTTACATATAATCTTTGTAGATTTTTATAATTAATGTGAATCTAAAAATATTTGGTAAATTTTTATCTAAATTAAAATCAAGATAATATATACAACCAAATGATATAGGAAAAAAAAGCTATATTTGTTACATTCTTACTAGTATTCAAAGTTACACCGGATAACTTAATCCTAACTGATTAAATCATATATATTCAGCTTGTATTCTATTTATAATTAAATAATTTAACGTACCAATTTATACTACATATACTTGGTTAGAAAGAGCAACAAAAAAGGAAAAGACTGACTACCTATGCATTTCTAAATAATTAGCCACTTGAGTTTACCACCCAACTCCATGTACCGTACTAGTTGGTTGTGTAAAACCGGCTTGCGAAATCTAAAGCCTGACATTGAGTGCATTTAAGTCATTTAAATTTCATTTTTTATTAGTAAAATATTTTACTGGATGACCGGTGGTTTATGCATGCTCTTATATCGCGTGGTGCTATGTCAAATTTATATATGCCAATTTCAACCGTTATCCTCTTTTTATTCATATCTTGATAGACTGAAAATATTGGTACATCAGTGTACCAGGATTTACCCTGGAACATTGCAAAAGCCGCCAATTATCCCCATACTTGAACTAACCCCGTTTAGTTTGGGTTGCGCATTAGTTATTATTAATCTGTAGTTGTTTTCACTCCGCTTCCACTTCTTCTGCACTCTTTGCACTATAGGCAAGGGAAGATTTCTTTGTAGATTCAAATCCTCTGGGAGGCACAATGTTTGCGAGCGTTGTTGGCGATACCATCACTAAAATCACGGAGAGGTTGAGCTCTCTACGTGTTTTTGGCGATAAGACCATCACCATCACTGACAACATCAAACGTCATCTCTTGACCATCAAAGGGGTTCCGGAGCACAGTGATGCTGCTGCACCTGCACCTGAATGGATAAATGATGTCATGGATGCGATCACCGATCTGTGGGACTTGCTGGACGGTCAAAATCTTCCTGCCAATGCTGCTTTGCTTCAAAAAAAGAGCAACATCGCTTCATTTTTCTCTCCCTGTGACCATACGCCTCATAGGGGTAGCCTACTTCTCCAACTCGAGCGAATCGAGAATCGACTACAACACTTAGCAGCTGACTCAATAAAGCTATCGTTAATGAATAGGAAAGAGTCAACAAACTTGGATGTGGAGGACCGAGAAATAAAGATTGTCGGAAGAGAACGAGACAAGGAAACAATCATGAGCCACGTCTTGGCTTTGACAAAAGTGAAAGGTGCTGTTAAGGTGCATACTATTATAGGGATGCAAGGGATTGGGAAGACAACGCTTGCTAAATTAGTCTGCAGTGATGAGAGAGTGAAAGATAATTTTGATTTGGTGATTTGGATCGACGGCATCCATGGCAATTTTTATGCTGAGTCCATTGTTCAACGTATGATTCAAGAATCAGCAATGAAGAAGAGGAAACTCGAAGAGAAGGATAAAGATACTAATCTTAGAGAAGCCATGGGCGGAAGGAGATTCCTTCTGGTGCTAGATCATTTTCAAAGCGAGAACCGTGAGGAATGGCTCAGGTTGCTGCAGATGCTGACGGAGGCAGCCAGTTCATCTGTTGCCACAATTCTTGTAGTGACACATGATTCTTTTGTACTCCAGAAAGTAATTGACTCAGGTTATCACGAACTAGGTGGGCTGAGCGAAGAAGAATCTTGGACTCTATTTGAGCAACTCGTAGGAGGAGGTTCAAGTGAATTGAAAATCAGGGACACTCAAATGAAGATGGTAAAAAAGTGCAGAGGTGTCCCCGTAGCAATAGTAACAATGGCAAGAATGTTGAGGTCTCGTAAAGCAATTGCTGAATCAGAAATAGAGCTTTTGGAGGCGAAATTCATGCAGGAGATGAAGTTGATGTATTACAACAAGCTCCCCACCTGGCATCTGAAGCAATGTTTTGCTTATTTATCAATGATATTCTCTACGACAGAATATTGGGTTGAATCTGAGACAATAATTAGGCTTTGGATGGCAGAGGGATTTCTGGGGCCTATGATTTCGAATTCAAATTCTTCTTCTCCTGAACAACTACAACCAGAATATTTGGGTCTTGACTGTGTACAAGAATTCTGCCGCAGGTCAATCCTCAGCGTTGACGATTATTTTGGTTTTGGCGTCTTCTTGTCGGAATGCTGCATGTATAGCGAACTAATGCTGGAATTATCAAGATTTGTGGCTGGCAAGGACCGCTTCTGCTTCTCCATGGATGATCGTGACAAGACTGTCGAGGAAATGGTCTGTCGAGTGGCTTTGACTCGTGACTTTGATGTTTCAAATGGGATTCCCAAATCCCTCAATAAAAATAACAAAGATTTGCGTACCATTCTCTTCTTCATGCCCTTTAACTATGGTTGGTCTTCCCGCATTCCATATGAGGTGAAGTTAAGCTGGTTTGCATGCGATGCAATTTTTCGCACATTCAAGAGTCTGCGTGTGTTGAATTTAACAGATTTGGGCATGAACATCTTACCCATTTCAATTGGAGAGTTGAAGAGTTTAAGATATCTCAATCTATCTCACAATAACATGGAGGAACTTCCCAATTCCATTGGTAAGTTGAAGCATCTGCAGACATTAATATTGTCCCATTGCCACCAGCTCAAAGAGTTGCCCAACAAGGTGAAGCATTTGGTGAATCTTAGGCATCTAGAGATAGAGGGATGCCCGCGTCTGACACGCATGCCGTCAGCGTTGAAAGAGTTGACAAACCTTCAGAGATTGTCGCATTTTGTGGCTGGCAGCAACCACAAACACATTCGAGGTATTGGGGAACTCATTAACCTGAATAACTTGAAAGGGAAGCTGAAGATTTCACGCTTGGAGCGATTGAAATTTAAGGAATCAGAGCAGGATGGGCATGCCTATCTGAAAGAGAAACAGCATCTTACGCGCCTTGATCTACAATGGAATCATGATGATGAGGACGATGATGATGATAATAACAATGATCAAATATCCTTAGCACATCTCGAACCACATCCAAATCTATTAGGACTGTGTATTAAAGGATATAGAGGTACAAATTTTTCACACTGGCTCTCGTGCCTTAAAAATCTTGTTCTCCTAACTTTGTACAACTGCTCCATGTGTAAATCTCTCCCTCCATTGGACCAATTCCCCAAACTGAAAACTCTCTGCCTTCAGAGATTGGACTCTCTGGAATATATAACAGATCAAGACGACGATTGCAACAAGGTAGTATTGAAACTCCTGAAATTCCTTACAATATCGGATTGCCCAAAGCTCACGAGTTGGTGGAAGGGAAGAACTCACAACAATGCGATATTGTTTGGCTCCAAATTAACACTAGAAGTCGAATACTGTCCCAAACTAGACTGTATGCCCTTGTATCCGAATATCTATGGTATGCTGGTGTTAGAGGGCTCCAGCGTGAAACCTTTGCTAGAGACCATAAATTATTTAAGTGCCAGAAATAGCAGGATGCAATCAGATTTAGACTCAATTTCGGATTCTTCTCCGCCCCTCTCCAAAGTGATAAATTTGAGAATTAAAAATGTTGAGGAACAATCTGTCCTACCGGAAGACTGGCTGAAGAACTTCGTTTCTCTCTACGGTCTTTGGATTTGTGAGAAAATGTCTCTAATGAAAGGTTTCAAGCATCTCAGCTCACTTAAAAATGTGGTTATTGCAAGTTGTACAGGAATTGATTTACCTGGTGACGAATGGGAGGGTCTGCATAGCCTCCAAAGTCTGGAAATGAAGGATGTAATTGACCGGAAGTCTCTTCCGGAAGGATTTGAACATCTTACCTCTCTGGAGTTTCTAAGAGTCGAGAGTTGTCCTGAGTTAACAACTCTGACAGAGGCCATAGGCCATCTCACATCCCTTAAATCACTCAAGATTGTAGAATGCCACAAGTTAGCTTCGCTTCCCAAAGGAATGAGCAACCTCACATCCCTAAATGAACTAATAATTAGGAACTGCCCGTTGTTGTTGCCAAGGTGTCAAAAGGAAACCGGCGATGATTGGCTACAAATTAAGCATATCAAAGATATTCGCTTGGCCGGTACTTCTGAAATCTACGAGTAATGATATTAGTGAAGCCAAACTGGTTCAGCTCAGCTCCTTGGGTAAGTCTTCAACCTCGTTCTTGACTTTCACACTTCAAGTTATTTTATGTACTAGAAAAAAGGCACTAATAATTTATTTTTTCATCTTTTTTTCAATAAAAAATGGGTGTACTAATGCTACTCCAACGGTGGTTTGATTTTCAGGGCATTTGAATGAAGAACAAGGGTATTCAAAATTTTGAGAATGGAGAGTTGTTTCTAAAAGAATTGTGTGTTGATTTGTTGGCTTTATGAATTGATGACTAGTGGACTGAATTTCAACTTGGATTCAGCTGTGAGTATAATTTATCATTTTTTTTTTTTTTTCACTTTGCTATGAATTACTAAATTTTATTGAGTTCTAATTTTGTCCTTCATATACATTGGATCAAAATTTCTTGTGATCAAGAACTTAGCTGTATAAATGATAGTTGGTGTTAATGTTGGTTGGAAGACGACATCTCTGGGTAAGGAAAAGACTTGGTGTTTACTGAATCTGAATTTTAAGTGCCTGTATAACGAGCTAAATACAACGAAGAATAATCTTCATTTTATCATGCACATAAAAGAGAAAATTTAGAAATACATATATGATATTTCTATGTTATGATCCAAGAAAGTATAAAATATGTAAGATTACTCTGTTCGGTCTGTCTTCAGATCACTCAATTGAATTGAATGTTTAAATATGCTTAAATTTAGTCCAATCCTTTTGTACAGTTTCTCAACTATGTCAAATTGGCCCTTTGCTTGGAGCTTGCTTTATACTGTGGAGCTTATGGTGGTTCATTCCTCAAGATTCTTTCAAATCAATTTAGGTGTGGATTACTTTACTGTCTTCATTTTAGTGCATTTTTATTCACAGGAGAGTTCAATGAATTACTGTTTCTACATTTTTCCAGAATTAGAAATGAACCAGTTAAAGATGCTCTTTTCCGTATTATGTGCCATCTCTGCGTCGCTCTTTGAAGATAACTTCAGTGTGTCTGATTTTCCTTTCACCATGTTCACTAGAAGTAGCTGGCTATTTTATGGTTTGTTTTTCAATTTGCAATAAGGGCTTTGCTGTGAGACACTCGAACATCTCAACAGTTAAAATGATCCAGGATGCACTACACCTCAGCACTATGTGAGAATCACATGTGGTTCATTTGTTTGAAGCTAAGCATCTGCATGCCAATCCAAGTTGAGACAGACAATGTCAAGTAAGGGGGAACCAATTTCCAGATAGAATCTTGCAAGATTGGAAGTATTCGAAGGATTTATCTGTGAATTATTTGAGATTGAAGTGAATCCAACATTTTATCACTTTATTTACCTAGCTTACAAATGTTTGTTTATCCATATGAATTAATTTCGCATAGAAATTTTGTTATACCTCTCCACCTTCATCTCTGCATATTCACATCTGCTGATAGAAGTTTATATTCATGTTAGCAAACTCGGGTTGTTAGCCTATGTAATAGGTGTGAATAGTGCAATGTTCAACAAGAGAAGTCCAAAAGAAATCCGTCAAGTGACTTAAGCAATCCTTCTTCGTCTCTTCTTCTCTATGAATTTCAACTGAGTTATAATGTTATAAAATAGTTAAAATCTCTCCTAGGACTTGTTAATACACCAGGATTGGTTGTATTTTTGTTGGTGATAGACCCTGTTATCCAAATTCTAAGATTTAGTTATTTCAGGCTTAAGTAATGGATAAATATACGCTTTCCTAATGTACTACTTTGGCATGGCAGTCGCAAGGACTGATAGCTTGGCAAAGATACCATCATCCATGCCCTGTTTTATACTAATGTGTACGTGTTTACCATTTACTATTCTCCACATGTGGATTAAACGAGGCTTTAATACCAACTGCACTTTTATTAAAACTAATTTCAAATCAAAAAGTTTGAAATGACATAAACACAATGTTATTATTTTTTTATAAGTAAAATATTTTTCAACCTAAATTAGCTTGCTAAAATAACATCCAAAATGAACTCACACTACCAACATATAGTCAATTAAAGTGATAGATGCTCCTTTTTCTTAACTAGTAGTCTCATGTTCAAGTCTTGGATATAGAATAACTGGTGTTGGAAGAGTCATACCTTTATGGAATCTCAAATGCTCGATCAGGATTGACTCCAATTGAAAGATACCTATGGAAAACCAAATGAACTTGCATGTTTAATGACCTTATCATGTGCAAGTGTCCCTTTTATTTTGTCTTAGAAATCTTATCCAACAATCATCCTTTAATTCTAATTAGATTGTTCTATTCTTATAGTATTGCTCAGTTGATAACATTAGGGGCAGTTGCTCCTTATAGTCAAAGGGGCAGTGACCCCTCAACAATTTTAGTTTTTTGTCATTTTTAATTTTTTTATTATATCTTCTCTAAAAAAATTTTATGCTTGCATTGTTGTTTTTATTATTATTTAATATCCTATTGCTAACTTAATCTGCCATTATTCAGCCCAATTATAATTTAGAAAAGGATAAATTATACTAATATTTCCTAAGGTTAGGCAATATTATACAAAAAGCTTCTTAATTTATAGAAATATATATTAGCCTTCTTTAAAATTCAAGTGATATTACACTTAATACCCTTATAATATTTTATGGAATATGACATTGAATACCACTATAACCATGATACTGAGTAACCTTCTAAGTATGAATTGCAATAGGTATCCATGGGAGCGGGGACAAGCCCCTGCCCCACATCCTTGTTTAGAAATTTGGCCCCTATCCCTATCTCTGTCCCCATCTCCATCCCCTTCCCCTTCACGGGTCCCTATTCCCAATAAGGATTTGAATCCCCACAGATACCTGCAGGTTTATGTAAAAATTTCAAAAAAAAAAAGTGAAAATACATAAAAATACTCTTAAACCTAAATAAACCATATATAATATTCATAATCCATCTTAACACTACTAATGCAAACACAATTTAAATTAACAATGAAAAAATATGATGGAAATTCAATGGTTTTAAAGACGATTATAATCATAAAAGGCAATTACAAAGGTCAAAATCACAAATATTCTCATTAGAGTTTAGGTATGTGTATTAGTGTACATATATTTAAGGTTATTTACATAATTTCACATATAAGTGGAGATTTGGTAGGTTTCAATGAGACAGGGACCTCATCCTTGCTCCTGCCTGGTTTAGTAAATGGGATCGGGACCCCATCCCCGTGGAGATTAAAACCATCCCTGTATCCACCCCATTGCAAGCAATCCCCACAAGTGCCCATCTAAACATGGTTTTTTTTTTTTTTTGTCATCCCTACCTCTAAGGGTGCAATGTAAGCATAACAACTCAATGGGTATTGTGTGTAATATTACTTAATCTCAAGAGAAATTAATGTAATTTATTCTTTAAAAAATATTACTTCTCCTTTCTTTAGTAGCTAACCTTTTAGCTTCTTTCATATCCCACAACTTTTAGCTTCTTTTATATCCTATACTGCTATCTTTTATAGCATCTAACACCAAAGCAAATAGTTAATTTCTCATAGCAAATGTAAGTTAACCTTTTACTCCTCACTCTATTGTATTACCAACCTGCAATTTCTTTTTGGTGCGTCCAACCCGCAAAATTAAATTCCCCTTTTATTACCCTTTTAATTAGACATATTTAAGGTTCTCTCAATGGTAATATTATTTCATTCTCTGCGTAAAGTTAATTATTAAGTGATGGCACCTCCCATTAAAAAAATAAAAAAAGAAGAAAAGAATCTAGTTCCGCCCATTAATAATATGTACTTAAAATTATTAACAAAAAGGGTATGGTGATGAGCACAACATAATTACACAAAAGAGTACATCATATGAGTTTGCATAATTACTTCCAAGAGTTTTGTATTGGCAATTATTGAATAGAATTGCATAATGATAAGAAATACATTTTCTCTTTTTTATTGCTTCTACTTCTGTCTCAAAAAAGCCAAAAAAGAGGATTTTTTTTTGCATTTACTTTTTTTTTTTGAGAAACATAAATAGACAACATTAACAATTCTCTGAGTACTTTTTTTATGAAAAATTTTGAGGAAAAAATATCTTTTTTTGTTCTAAAAGCACAAATAAATGCACCTATTGTCTTGAAGAAATTAGTAATTGCTCAGTAGCACATCTAGCTATAATTAGCACCTATGAATCACGGATATAACTATGAGATACGAGCAATACAAGAAAAACATTAATTAGTAGCAGAAAACTTGTAGCAGACATGATCACCTGCTAATTTGCAATGGATTATGGACGCTACGTAACCAAAAAATGACACAATTAAAAAGGAAAACATTTGCGGCTGAAAATTCCACCGCTAATAGTAATTTTTAATAATTCTTTTCGTAAAAATAATTTGTGGTGGTATTTTCTGCACTAATAATAATTTTTTTAGTTTTCTTTAAAAATAATTTGCTGCAGCATTTAACAAATAGTTGCAGCGTCGAACACCGTCGCTAATTTGTCTACATTAAAAATTGATAGAATGCATTGCAGCAACCTCCATTAACACTTTTGTTATGTGATAATTGGTGAAAATATATTATTTTTCCCGATATTTGTGTATTGAATTTTTTCAAATTTATTCTCATAATGATGATTTTCTTAGATTAATTTAATAAATCTCAATTGTTGATACTTTTAGTGAGAAATTAATTATTGTGAGTTTAATTGGTAAATATTCTCACTAATTTTATTTGATTGCAGAATTGATTTTTAGCATCAATGATTTGAAGATTAGAGGGGAACAATTGAATAAGGATTTGAAAATTTGGAAGCGCAAAAAAGAGGAGTTTGAAAGATTTGATTTGAATCAAAAAAGGGAAAAGATAGAAGACATTACTTGAATATTTGAACCAAATTTTTTTTAAGAGATCAAGATAAAAGAATTGGGATAAAGATTTGAAAAGGAGAAAATCAAGGGAATTGGTTTCTTTATGTTTTGATTTAAATTCTTTTCTCTATGAGAGGGGAGAGGTATGGTTAGAGAGAGAGAAACATAGACTAAGGGTTGAAGACTCTAAAGAGGCCTCTTTCAGTTGACATGACTCTGAGTATTATTTTCTTTTCTTTTACATGGCTTTCAAAATTTCTTCTAGTTGTTTGAGAGACGTAGTCTTAGGGAATTAATTTGTATTCCGTTTTGTTATTTTAATTATCTTTTCAATACATTACTTAATTTCTAGTGTTCTTAATGTTGTTTTTGACTTGATCACCCATTAACTAATGTATGATTTTGTGATGTCAAAAGCCATTTCATTTCATAAGAAGCCAAACTAGAAATCAATATAGGTTAGAGTAGCCAGGAGTGAAAGTGCTCATTTGTGCGGCCAATTGAATTCTTGGTTTTTTATTATCCTTAGACTATGTTTAGAATAGTCTAAGAAATTAAATTATTTAACTTGTCCTAAGAGGGTCCTATTATCATGCCATTGAGCTTTGACTATAATTAAGAATAATTCGACTGTTAATGATATTATCAAGGAATTAATTTAATAATTGGGTAATACAAAAATTGAGGAACTTCAACCCTTAACATCTATTTTTCATCCATTGTTTACTCATATTTTCTATTGCTTGTTTATTTACAATTTCTGTATTAACTTAAATTTCAAATTTTCTCTTAATTATGTTTGCCTGAGTAGTGACATACTCCAGTGAATTGATAATTGATTTTTGTCCTTGTGAGAATGACAATCACATACTCATTTTCCTTATTACTTGTGACTTGGTATACTTGCCGGAGCCAGTTTTCTAAAATGGCTAACAGTGGCTTAGGCTGTTGACAATTGCAAAGTCAATTTAAAAAAAAATCTCAAGAGGACTTTTTCGGTGGCCGTAATAGCGGTGGCCGTAATAGCAACACTAATTTTAAAAAGAATGTTGTGACCCTGTTTGTGGCAACCGAGGCCACTGCTAATCCATTAACACTTTTGCGGCGGCCTAGGCTATTGCTAATTATGCAGTCAATTTTTGTTTTAAAAAAATTTTAAGATATAGTTTGCGATAGCTATGATTGCCACTAGCTAATTATGAAGTCTAATTTGAATAAAAAAAAATCTCATAGGCCTTTTTGTAGTGGTTGTCGCCGTTGCTAATCTATCAAAACATTTGCGGTAGCTTAGACTATCGCTAATACAAACACTAATTTTTAAAAAAATAATGTGATGAGCTTGTTTGCAGAGCCTAGGCCACCGCTAATCCATTAACGCTTTAGTGGCCACCTTTATGAAAAACATTTGTGGCAGCCTTATTATAAAGTCTCTTTAAAAAAAAAAAATCTCAAGAGGCATTTTGTGATAGCTATGGCCGTCGCTAATCTATCAAAACACTAATTTAAAATAAATGTTGTGAGCCTGTTGTCGATCTAGGCCGCCACTAATTATAAAGTCAATTTTAAAAAGAAAAATCTCAAGAGGCATTTTGTGGCAACTATGGCACTTGCCGCAAATTATGAAGTTGGTTTAAAAACAAAAAAACTAAAGAGGCCTTTTGTGGCAACCATGGCTGCTACTAATCTATCAAAACATTTGCCACTGCTAATACTAACATTGATTTTAAAAAATGTCATTAGTCCATATTTGTGGCGGCTTAATATTTACCAATGTTTTGTTTTAAAAAATGAACCATGTTGTAGTTTGCACGCGACAGCCCAGCTAATGGAAAAAGAAAAAAAAAATTCTTGTAGCTTGCGGCAGCCTACAAAATGGTGAAAAAAGGATTCTATAATTTGCAGCAGCAAAATCTACCATAAATTTTGAAAAAGCTGCCACAAATTCATTTTTATTAGACATACATTGGACTAGTCTTCCATCATTTTTTCCTCTTCTTTATCCCTTTTTTCGTTTTCTTTTCCCCTTCTCTTCTTCTTTTTCTCTTCTTCTCCCATACTTTTCTAGCCACCACCCTCCTCTTCCTCTTCCTTCCCCCTCTCTCTCTCTCTTTTTCTTTTCCTCCTACACCTTACCAACCACTGGGAGTAGCATTGCCAGTCACTACTAGGTTTTTTTCATACACACACACACACATTTCTTCTTTTTTCTTTTTTGGTTTTATTAATGTTATTGAAATTCCTAAATATGTTAACTCTTGTTAAGTTTATGTTATATATTATTTTTATTTTTGTTGGTAATTATTGCATTGTTGATGATTCTGTGTTGTATGGTATTGAATTCATAAGTTAATTATATATGTATTGAAAATATGTTAACTTGTGTTGATTTTGGATGGTATTAATATGTTAACTTGTGTTTATTATGGATGGTATTTTGGATAATTATTGCATTGTTGATGATTATGTGTTGTATGGTATTGTGCTGTTATATTGCTAATATCTATTTGGGAGGAAACATTTGAACAATTTTTTTTTGGCCAAATTTGGTGATTTGTAGTGGACTTAGAGGTTGCTAATTACAAAAGTTTGCTGCTAATTAGAGGTGAAAAATCTACCACTAATGTAGAAGGGAAAAAATCCATCACAAATTATAGGGGAAAAATCTGCTACAAATTAAAAGGGGAAAAATACCACCACTAATTAGAACGTAAAAATGCTGCCGCTAATTAGAAGGGACAAAATTCGTCACAAATTAGAGGAGGACAGTGCCATCTCAAAATAGAAGGGGAAAAGTCTGCAACAAATTAGCGATAGACACGGCCACTAATTAGTAGCCGAGCCGCCGCAAATAGACCTGCAAACAATCAGTTTGTGGCTGATTTTAGCACATTGCAGCAAATTCGTCTACCACAAACAGCCAATTTTATTGTACTGGGGTAGGATATCACCATATGCAGAGATGTGAGAATATTTAAAAATTATAGGAGATGATATGACCATAATAAACATATAAAAGTAGAATAAGATTAACATAAAATCATAAACCTTAAATTAAAAGAGAAGATTAACGATTTCAATATTAGCATAAATTTTTGCATATTAAAATGCACTTATATATCTTATTGATTGTTAATGAATTTTCATTTATATAGGTATAAAAATTAAAAAAAAAATAAAACCAAAACTTATAAAATATAATTAGATGTATATATAAAGTATCTGACACAATTAGTATTAAGTAGGGATATGGCAACTACATAAATTAGTACTAATGTTCCGTTCTGAATGTCTCATTGGATTCCCTAAATTAAGACTATTGATTACCAGCCCTCTATAAAGCTCCTCAACAAGATGGATTGGCCAAGTGCTCAAGTTCTAGCAAAAATGCAAAATCTCTCAAAGACCCTTTCCTATACCCTTAATCCGATCGGACATACGACCGCCCGCCGGATCACTCAAAGACTTCGGCTGGAACAACAGTTAATGAAATATTTATATATGTGACTAACTAAATCTAAGAACGATGGACGAATAAGGGTGTAAAAAAAAGTTCCCAATAATCATGAGTGATCCACTAAGAGATACTGTTGGCGAAGGAGAAACATCAATTTGCACTACAATTACTTGAACTTGTATAGACTAGGCAAATTGGAATCGAAAATATAAAAATTAAAAAGCATTTCAACAGAAAGGTAATATCAATTACATCAGTCAAATTGTAATACTTTTTATTTGAAAAGATAATTCTAGGTAGGTCCAATATATTTTAGACATGTCACTGCTAGTAATTATCTGACTCCTGTCATCCATTTCAGATCCCCTATGTTTTATGATTCATATTTCATTCTCTCCTTCCACCAATATAAGCCTTCCTCTTCGCCTCCACCCGGGTCACGACTGCAACCAGAAGTTAAGAATAAATTGTGCTATAACACCAACAATTAAAAGCATAATCAAGAGTGCGATCCATGTAAATGTTAGAACATGAGGATTTAAGAAGAAATAAAAGGGCTACTTGATTTTTCAACTTTCAAGGGTTTGTTTTAAAAACTGGAAAATGAAAAACAAAATCGAACATATATGGACATAAATACAAAGAGGCCCATAGATTGTATCATACAAAAAGTTCCGCGAAGTCAAAGAAAACGCCATCGTGCTTGTGAGTCTGGTTAAACAACTCTAAAATGGGTAGTTATTGACGTGATATTTGTATATGAATTTACCTCAGGATTAAAAGTGAGAGCCACCTTAATCTCCCCACAGTAGTTCTGGTTCTTAACAACATTGTAGGAAGCTTCTGGCATGCTCCCCTCAACGAAAACTGGTTCTAAAGGAATTCTGCATATGAGAAACAAATGCACTTTCGTTATGCCCCAAAAATGGTATCAGCCACTTCATTGCTGGACATGAGAATTGAGCAAGCAAATCACAAATGAATAGGATGAAAAAGGAGACTTTGGTTAAAAAAAACAAAAAAGGAGCCACGGTTGGTTTCTGTCTTTGAGAATAAAAAATGTTAATTTGGAAAAAAAAAATTCTTTTAATAACAATATAACAACATAGTACATAGATGCCTTACAAATAAGTATTTTTGAATTTATCGTTTTGAAACAAAGGCAACAAAATAACACGGTGAGTACTTTCTTATTAACAAAAGTTTTCTGATAGTCCCAACTTCACGGTTCACATTATAAAAGCAAAATTAAAAAGGTTATTCAATTTAGTTGTTTATTTATTTGAGTATCTGAATTTTGTTTTGCAAATTTGACTGTGAAAACAATAAAACAAAAGCAGAATCAATTCAAAATCATAGCAATACAAAAAACTGAAATATATCTAGATAATTAACTTGTTAGTAAGAAGAATTTCAACTCACTTTGCCTCACCAAGGAAGTCATCCTTAGTAAAAGTATCTTTGTCCATTATCCTCAGATTAAGTTCAGAAACATTGTCGGAAACTGTGAAAAGAAAACTCTCATTCCAACGGGGGTTAGTTCCTGCACATACAACACGCAGTAATTTTGTAACTACAATATTTCAAGAGAGATAGAAAACTAACATGAAAAACAATTTAGAATCAAATTCAAGCAGCTAGGGCGAAAGTGGTGCTTAACGGAACAAACTGTGAAACAAACCTTTAGCCACACTGCTTCTATGCTCCTGTGCTCGACAACTGAGAATCACGTAAGGATCCATTTTCTCTGCTCATCAAGAAATGATACAGAGAATAAACCGTTTGCCATATTAGTTACAATCTAGGCTATTTCGAATTCTTCAACTGAAAAGTCTTGGAATACAAAAGGGGAAAAACACTCACTGAATTGAAAAATAATATATATTCAGAGATATATATGAGGATTTAAGAAAGTTTCTGATCCATTCGTTGAAGCAGCAATCTATGAAACAGTTTAAAGCATTCCCATCCGTAAATTCTCATGTCCCCTCCAGCAAATATTTCGGCACATAATAAAAACTAAGATGAAATCATCTAACTGGTCATTTTCTAATTTCCAAATATTGAATCTGGATAATTCTCTGTCAAGCTCTTTAATCCACCAACTGATAGGCGAGAACCATTGAAGGGTGTTCCATAGCGAGAAGAAACTGATCAGTTCATCGGAGGAATTTCTTAATTTGAAAGCAGGACACAGAATAGGATAGGAGTATAATATGGAAATACACCATAAATACCACATATCAGATTCTACGAATGTTGTACCCATGAATATGGTAAAGATGGTGAGATATGGTGCAACAGGACTTAACCAAGTAGGTTGAGGAGTGAGGTTATGGGTTTGGACAGACCTGTGGAGGTAAAGTGACATGTGTGACCTGGCAAATTCCTGTAGGTATTTGGGAGTTAATTGAGTGCCGGGAGGAATTTCAGGCGGGAAAGTTTTCTAGGCTATGTTCTCTTCAGTAGAGCTGGATGGATAAGTATTCATCATGATCAATGGGTAACAGTGAGTGGAGGAGATGATGGTGATGGATTTGGTCTGGGTTTGGTTTGGTCTGGAGAGGAAGTCTGGAATAAGGTTTTGAGTTCCCTTTATGTGTTTGACAGAAAAGTCATACCGGGAAAACCATTCTTTCAGTCTGAGTATTTGAGGACTTGACGGGATTTTATTTTTGAACTCAAGCAGTTTTGGGAATGAGGAGTTGTCAAGATGTACCTCAAACTAATGTCCCCTGAGATGGAAATCAAACTTCTGGATTCCATATTTCACTGCCAGAGTCTCCTTGTAGGTTGTATGATAGTGAAGCTCTGCTGGCTTGAATTGTCCACTGGCATGTCCACAGTAAAATTTCTGGCCGTCAACTTCTTCAATGAGGACTGCTCCCCAATATTGGTCGCTAGCATCAGTTTGCAGGATCTGTTTTCCTTCTCCAGGTATCTTGAGAGGAGGTGGATTTTTCTTCCTTCTTTCGGGTAGCTTCACGGCTATTTGGTCCCCATGGAGAAGCATCTTTCTTGAGGAGTCTGGACAGCTTTGTGGTGTCCTTGGAAATGTGTGGAATGAAATCCCTTATGTAATTCAGGATTCCCAAGAACTGTTGGATCTGCTTTGTGGTCATGTTTTCATCGTGGAACCGGAGTTCTTCGGTGATGATGAGGTGAGGCACATATTTTCCTTAACGAAAGTGCATTCCCGGAATCTACTTCAAGATTCCTGGGATTTCCTTGTCGACATTAAATCTTGATCCACAAATTTTATAGAACTTTTCTAAGAGTTGCTTGTGATCGTCTTCATTAGTATATCATCTGGAGTGGTTCAAATAAGGAGTGATATCATCAATGTAGATGAGGGCGCCTGCAGTGGTATGACCCTTTTGTCATGGCCTTTCCGAATATGAGTGATGGAATGGCATCCTTTAGAAAAATAACAGATCCAACATAGGGTGACCACAGCGTGATTTGGCATTTGCGCGCTTTTTGGCATGCTTTCAATCAAATTGAGGGATGGATCAATAAAATTTATACAAATATTTAATCATATCTTGATAAATTAGTAAAAATACTGAGCTTGAACTCCCTTTGAATGTTAATCCCTTAAGAGCAGGATTTGAAGTCTGTGATAGAAGATTTTGAGGTGTAGACGCTCCATGCCAATAAACTAAGATCTTTATTGGGCAAATCATCCCAATGACTTTTGGTCCAGATGATGCATCCACGGGATAAGAATTTAATTCCAGATCTTGTGCTTAGTAGATCAGATCCGTCCAGGAAGATCTTGCCACCACAGCTTTGAAGAAATGAACACCGTGAGTTCCATAACGAGATGATGGGAGGGATCACCGTGATCCATCGAGAATCTTTGTGCCCTCGTATCCATGAAAGCAATGGCTTTGATCAGGCACATCACTTATTTGGAGAAGAATGTGGAAATCTCAATGTTTGGCAATGGTGGGAATCGGGCAGTGATCGTATTATTGACGAATGTTGTGGAGTCCGGAGACTCTATGCTTGTGAGGACAGTGAGTGTTCTTCGTGAGCTAGAAGTATTCATCACTGTTACTTTCTTAAGTCAAGAATTTAGGCTCGAAGAGGCAGTGAGGCATTATCGGTTCATCTTGCTCATCGCATCAGGGACTTAAGCCTATCACTCATCTGTTGAGGTCAAGGGACATGGGTGGCTTGCAGAATTTATGTGCCTTTTTCCTTGTTATTTGGAGATAATTTTGAAAAATGCCGTAACTGGCCAACAAACAAAAGGCAGCATCGTCTGCCATCTTTTCCTCGAAAGGGTTTTCTTTTGAAGAACTTGACCTTCTTCTTTCTTCCCTTCAGGAAGATCTTACTTTTCTCGATTATCTTGAGTTGGCTTGTAACTAAGAGCGACTGCTGGTCTTTCATCTTTACGCCACTTGATCTCCTTCCAGGATAATTAACCACCGCAAGCTGGGAGGGTACTTCTTTGATTCTTTAAAGATGGATTTTCTGAAGAGGACTTGTTGGTTATAGCATCTGTCCAAAGGAAGGCAACTGAATAAGGCATGTCTTGAGTTTCTCCAAGGGTCATGCTGGCGTCTCTTTAAGGCAGTAAAAGTCGTGATCATCCGGAAAACCATTCTTTACGCCTGAGCCTCTTGAGGAACTTGAGGCTGCGCATAAGTGCTTCTTTGAAGCTAGGGCATTATAAGCCCGTTGGAGTTGTCGTAAAACCTTTGGGCCATTCTTTTTTGAAATCATGGCGTCTCCAAGTCGAGCTTTTTTTGTGAGACCAACACTTCATATCAAAATATTTCACTTCGAATCTCCCCTTCTGAACGAGGTTGTGGTCACCAAGGAACTCATGGTGAGTCTTTGAATAACGGTGTGATGCCATGATCTCCACTTATGAAAAGTCTTGCCTTTATAGAGCCAAGGCTACAATGCTATCAATGAGGACTCAGTCATGTGCATACCTGAGTAATTCTTCAATGACTCGGTGACCCACGCATCGGCAGGATCACAGTGAAACCTTTCTTGGCATCCATCCAGAGCTTTAAAATCAGAAGTCTTCTTTCTCCGGTGAGATGGCGGGATGTCATCATAATAGTTTCAATGGTCCTCTGGGATGGTGGTGGAGTATTGATCTCTGCTGATTCCAAAGATGATGATTGAGCACTCTACTTGTCTCGGTCTCCATAGGCTGACCATGAGGAATCTCTAGTGATGTCGGCTGATGCTCATCATCACTAGGATTTCTTGGGGATACTTCGACCTTATGTCATCATCAGGATTTACAGATGTCGACACTGCTAGTCATCGCTTTTGTCATGCGCCTCGCCTCATGTGCATGAGGAGGCTATCATGGCTTGAGACACTGGCCCAGTCTTCAGACTAAGGATCAATCTCGATGTTTGAGTCTTTTTTGGAGATGGATTCAGTGTTCAGTGAGATTTTGAATCCTGAGGTAAGTTGTTTGGAAAAGCGAGAGGCTCAGCGACACTTCTTTCCCTCTTTTGGGTTTTCCTGCAGGAGGGTCGAGGCGCTTTCTCCAAAGGAATATTGTTTTCGGTGGTAGGATCTATGGCAGTAAGAAAGGTGGAGGCCTCATGTGGTTTGTGAGGATGGTAGAAGGCTGGGATGTCTTTGGTGGTGAGTGCGAAAGAAGTATATCAACTCTGAATCATTTTTAGATGAGGGCCACTATGTAGCTCATAGCGGTTCAAGTATACTTTGGTCAGTTAAGCCTTTGGCTTTCTCTTTGATCAAAGCTGGTGTGGAGTATTAAAACAGGGTAGTTGTTGATCTCCACTCCAAGACTTCTCGATTACAGCTTTTGTCTCACCTTGTAATATTTCAGTTTTACGAGATTATCGCCAATGCTCCAGATTGTTTTGCTGCTGATTGATTTGTCATCACCGATGGCTAAGGAATTTTCTGGCCCGCTGGCCAAAAACCCACTTTCGAGGAACTTAGAGAAAATATGGGCATTTTTAATATATTATTAATATAAAAGAATTATATACTATCATCTAATCATATATTTCTATTAGTTAAATTTTTTAAGATAGTATATAATTGAGTCAAACACTTTCACGAATATGACAATATATAGTTGAATATCTACATAAAAAAATTTTACATCAATAGAGTATCAAAATTAAATTCTAAAACATAAATCAACTTAAACTCGTGAAAGAGTTTTTTTTGGTGCAATAACTCATGAAAGAGTTTAATTTTATATACAAACACTACAAAACTTTTTATCATATATGTTATCAATTAATTATTTATATTATTATATGTATATATTTTATGATAATTATTGTTGAGTCAAATATTGTTAATAACATGATAATGTTTAATTAATAAATGGCATAAAAAATTTATGCTAATAATATATTATAATTAAATTTATTTTTCAAATTAAATTAATAAAATTTAGTGTACTATTTAAATAGTAAAATGAAATTGAATAATAATATGTTAGTTTTATTTATTATTATTTTTTTTTTTTGGTATAAACCAGTAGAATTTGGACTCTTAGATCTCAATTAATTTGGTTCTAGCAAAGTTGATTAACTTATGAAAAATAAGTGTTGAACCACTTAAACCAACTAATTATTAATATATATCAGAAAAATTAATTCTAATATAACTTTTTTTTATCAAGATTGTGTAGTGTAAACTTGAAAGTAATATTCCATTATAAGCCATCAATAAACAATTTCATTACAATTATTTAATACAATGAACCTCGTCAAGTTCATGTAAACATAAAATTGTATGACTGAATGTACACATTAGCAGAAATATTAAATCCTCTAAAGTGGTATACATAAAAAATTTTCCAACTCAAAATCTTACTCACATATATTAAGTAATTCTTAAACATCGTATCAATTACAACATATTTTATATTTTGAGTAAAATTTTGAATTATAAGGATTTTTAAGTTGATTATAAAGAGACTCCATCTGTCCATCAAATGTTAATTACCGTGTCTGAATTTATGTGCCAAAATTTGTTTAAATGTATGTATCTATTAATTAACAAAGATTTAAAAAATCCATTTATAACCAGTTGAGAAAATGTTCAAAATGATAACTTGTATTCCAAGAATTAATTTTAATATATAATTAATTTTATGTCCTCCTAATGAATTATCCTCTAATTCTATAATTTAAAAATAAATTATTGAATTTTTTAGCGTTTAAAAAAATATTATATTCATTTTTAATATTTATAATTTTAAGTAAATAATTACGAGCTTATATGATGATCTGTCACAAGAGTAAAAATATATTCTCTGAAATTAACTCCAAACAAATTTTTTAAATAAAAGGAATCATTAAATCCCGTAAAAAAAAAAGGGAAAACATTAATTGAAAAGTTTATGTATTTAATATCTTGGAAATATAAAAATTATTTAATATTTTTTATTTATTAATAAAAAATAGTTATTATGAATATTAAATATGAATATGAGAATTATTAGGAGGATAATTAATGAGGATATCAAAGGTTTAATTTTCCTTAGGGGGTGTTTGGCATGCTGTATTAAGCATGATAGGATAAGGTAATACAATACATTATGATCTTATCCGTTATTTGGTGCAGTCAACATATTGTATAAGTTTATCCATCAAACCTCCCTTATACGTTATAATGATGGATAACTTAATACGGTCTAGGGAAATCGTATTAGGCCTGATTAGCTTTTAATGTATAAGGGTTTTTTCATTTTTTTATTTTTTAGTATATTTTATTAAGAGAAAATTAATTATAAATAAATAATAATAAATAAAAATATATAAATAAAAAATAATAGTATTTAATAATAAATAAATATTTTTTAAAAATAATTGTAAAATAACTATTCAAACTGAAATAAAAATATAGGAATAAAAATTTATTATTAAAATATATAAATAATAATATTTAATATAAATTTAATTGTATATAATAAAAAATACAATCAAATATAGGAATGTGATATTAAGCCTCTTTAGATTTTGATGTATAAAAATTCCATATCTATTTCACTCACACTCTTTCTCTCTCTCTCTCTCTCTTATATTTTTTATATTTATAAAAAAATATTAAAAATAAATAAATAAATAATTTTAATATAAAATTATTTTTATATATAATAAAAAATAGCTTAAATAATTATAATAACTATTTAAAAATTATATTTATTATGATTTCTTCTTTTGGTTATATTTTATATAATATAATATCTTATATAGTGATATACCAAACACTGTATAGTATTAAATTTTTATCAGGCCTTATACAATCAGCCATTATCCTATTAGGCCTTATACTAACAGGCATACCAAACGGGCCATTAATTTATAGCTCCATGCCGTTTTATTCATTTTTTTAAGATGGGAAACTTTTTTTAATAATCAATTTTTCTACTTTTTTGAGAAGTAGATAGAGAATTACTTCTCTCAAAAATAGAAATAATAAAAGAGAGGAAATATTTAAAATTATTTAAAATTTTTAATATTTATCTCATTTTTCAATTTTTATATGGTCAATGAATATTACAAATATTGATAATTAATTTGTTTAAGATAATTGTTTATATCAAAATATTTAATTGCTTTTATAATTTTTTTTGATACATTGATTATCTAAAAATATAGCAATGATAATGTTTTTTCAAAAAATAGTAAATAAAATGAGCAATAATAAAGTAGTACTAGTAAATTATAATACACAACATGCATTCCTATTTTTTAAATATAGTGTTTATATAATTAAAAATTATTAAACAAACAAATGATAACATGATTTGCTATTAATTATATTTTGTTATAGTTTTTTCTTTATCTATATTCTTAAAAATAGAGGTAATTTGATACATTAAATTAGTTATTTACCCATTTAATTAGAAGGAGTTTAAAAAGTGTAAATTGTTTATTTTATCATCCAACGTACTAGGACTAAGACATTATAAAGGCTAAGTTATTTATTTTAGTTACATAAACAATATAAGAGTGAATATTTTTAAAATAATTATACTTTTTATCTTAATTCTTAAGAAAAAAAATAAAGAAAAAACTATAATAAAATTCAATTGGTCAATAGCAATAACTCGTGTTATCATGTTTTATTTAATAATTCTTTTAATTATGTTAAAAAATAATAATAGATATTATGTTGTATATTATAGTTTACTAGTACACATTTATTGTTATTCATTTTACTTGCTTTTTTCAAAAAAAAAAAGTCATTGTTATATTATTCAGATAATTAATGTATCAAGAAAATTTATAAAAACCATTCAATATTTTGATGTAAATAATTATTTTAAACAAATTAATTATCAATACTTGTAATATCCATTGACTATATAAAAAAATGAGATAAATATTAAAAAAAATTAATAATTTTTATTTAAAAATAATAAAAAATTAAGATAAAATTATGTTTGTTAATGGATAATTAATGCCATATTATTATTTTAACCAACATAGAAGAATGAGAGTATTTTAAAAAAATCAAATAATGGCCATTAAAATGGGAATGGCAATAGATATATAGAAGTGGCAATAGCCACTCCCTAATTTTAAAGATTGTAATTTCTTAAGTAAGATTCTGTAATTTTAAAGTTTATGTCCTCTTAGTCACTACAGTACACAAAGGTAAAAATACCTTAAAAATAAAAAAATTATAATTAAATTTCTGTCATACTTTTGAAATTTAAAATATAAATGCTCATTTACTTACTTTTACTAAATTATAAGAATTTACTTAAAAACTCAAACAAATTATAAAAACTTATATGAGAAACAGGGGTGGAGTTTATTAGGCACTCTATTTTGCCTGTCTACACTCCTCAGTATTAATTTATAACCTTTATTCCTAAAATGACCTCACCTAAATGAATTGATTTTATTAAAATTAATTTTTAATTGAGTATATTATTATTGTTTGTTTATTTGCACTCTTATTTAATATTGATTACTAACATATTTATTTTCTTAAATCTTTTTCATTTATTCTGTTGCACCAATCATGCCTCTACTTCATTACATCAAGTTTTTCTCTCTACTACATACACTCTTTAATTTATTCAATTTTTATATCTATGCAAATTCTCAGAAAAATTGCATGTAAATACATATTTACGACAAAAGTTATTTAAAAACACAGCTTTTAATGAATTTTATTTTTTAATAAAAGCTTTTAATAAATATTTACCATCAAAATATCTCAATAAAAAGTATGTAAACACTACTCATAATACCATGTTTTGTTTTTTCATTCTTATTGGAAAGAAATTTTTTAGAAAGCATAATTGTTGCAATCAATCCAAAGTTGGGTAAATTTTCTTTTAAAATCGACAAGAAAATAAATTACAAAAAAATTATATATACAAACTAGTATGACTACTTGTTCTTAATCTTTTATGTAAGCTTATTAGGATTAATTAATATATTAGCTTTTGACATGAACTTTTTTTTTTGACATGATATGCACGTGTTATTATGAATAGTATTACATACTTTTATTAATTATTAGATGTTAAATTTTTATTGAGATATTTTGATGTTAAGTTGCTTAGAACTAATATTTTTACAAGATATTTGATGTAAATATTTGCAATTTTTTTTTTTGGAAATTTTGAATAAATAGAAAAAAATTAATAACTTAAAAAGTGTATGTGATGGAGAATTTTTTTTCGATAATTAAATAAAAGCTCAACTCTTAAAAGGAGAGAAGCATAGAATGGTACATCTTACTCTTAATATACAAAACAAGATTCTCTGCATGAGCCTGGCAAAGACAAGGAAGAGTCAAGTGCAAACCCCCATAACACAAGAATGAAATCAAGTTCTACTCTTGCAACAACTCAAAGACCATTCAGGGCAAGATCACGCTCAACGATGCTACCAAAACGAGGAGCCCTCACCTCCACCAGCACCACACCAAATTCAGGCACAACCTTCCAAGTCAACACTAACAGCTACTCATTGCTTAACGATACCATCAAGAGCATCAGCAATAGTCACCTGACGGTTCCGAGCATCCCACTTGCAACCACTGTCGCTAATTACCACATTGCCACCGTCATAAACTCGAACACTGAGGCAGAGGCCAATGGACAACACAAAACATGGAAGCTCTGCCATAGATCAAATGCAACATGATGGCTTGGGGTGAAAGCAGGCTAACTTAAACGGCTTGTCCTGTATTCTAAATATGTGGTTCGATCCAGAACTTATCATCTGACATAGGCTTTGTTTAAGGTCTAATATGACCTTTTTGAGAAAACCTGACCTAATTTAAAAGCTTGGTTAGAGGCTAACTTGGTAATAGGACTTTTAAATATACCAAAAAGCCTTCTCTTAATAAATAGGCAAGAAACATATATCTAAATAGGCAAAATTTTTTCTTAAATATGCCTAAAATTCTACTTTTAAATAGACTTAAAGATTTCTATTATCATTAGATTTTTGAAATAATAATATTATTTAATTTACATGATTTATATAATAATAATAATATAGTATAAATAGGTCAATCTGTTAGGCTCAATAGGCTTTTTGCATAGCTTCTAGCCTGGTCTTTTTGGTTAAAAAAGGATTTTGAAAAGTCTTAACTCTATTTGTTTACCAAATAGGTTAGGTCAAAGTATGCTTAATACAGGCTAGGTTGAAGGCCCCCAATGGGCCACTTGGCCCATATCTGCCCCTAATAATGGTGAAGAGCAAAGAACACCAAGTTTGCCATGGAATCAATTTGGATGAAGCAAACTCACAAAAGAACAGAAGATGAAAGGTAAGTGTTATACATGCAAATAAAAGTGAGAGTGATTGACATTAAACAAGCATGTAAATAAAGAAATACTACCTCCGTTTTAGAATATCTGTCCAAAATCAAAAAACACATAGATTAACGAAAAAAAATAATTTTGGTAGTGGCATAAAATTATATAAATGGACAAAATTATTCTTGTTTAAAGATAGTGGATTGATCCAGCATATTCTTCAACTCTAATTATGATGATAGTGGATGATAATTAAATTAAGGGCATCATTGAAAAAAAATTTTAATGCTATCTTGATATTAGAAATGAACAGATATTTTAAAACTCTAAAATATCAAAATTGGACAGATATTTTGAAACGAAGGGAGTAGTAGCATATTTTATTAAAATTTAATTTTAATAAAGTTTAGGCAATTAAAGTTTTAAACTAATAAGAGGGAGAGTGTGAATAAATAAAAGGAAGTGCCAATAACTCCACCCAAAAGACAATGTGCAATAGGTCTTTATAGTTTATTTTAATTTCTTACAAGGTCCTCATAGCTTACCAAAGGTTAACTGTAGTTGCAATTAGAAAAAAATTTAATAGGGAAAATTAATGTTAAGGATAGTTAATATGGACTAATTAAGGAAGATGATTAATTCTATTAAAAAATTTAAAAATGACCTAACATAAATTATTTAAAGAGAATGACCAAAAAATTTTCGTAAATAATATCTTTGCACATATTTATTGATTTTTTTCATTCTTTTTATTTTTATGTTCTCTTTTAATATATTATGAAAATGTCTTACTATCTTATTTCCAAAGTCATGTGGAGAGAATCAGTCATAACTTTGCCAAAATATAAATATGGAGCATAGCTTGATAATGTTTTAGAAGGAGTGAAGGAATACAGTGCTACTTCATCCAAAAGTTATATTTTAGAATAAAAATATAATTATAGTATTAAAAATTATTACATCGAGACCATGTGTTACATCTTAAATTATACGTTTAGATAACAATTTTAACAATTTTTTTTAGTATAACAGTATTAATAAAATTTAAATATTCGACATTAGACCGCACATAGTGGCTTAACAATTCCTAGATTGTGTGGTTCAGATAGTGGTAACTCATAGTCCATGTTATTTAAAATACAATAAATGATAGTTTTTTTTTTTTTTTTTCCTCTTGTTTCCAACGAGACAAATAATAGTAACTTTCAGTTATAACTATAATATTGATAGTTATAACACGTGCTTCATTTGAGAGAGGAAAAAACAAAAAAGAAGAACAACAGCAACAATATAATTGAGTTTCCACAGAGATTGGAAGGAGACTTTACATGGGCAGTATGTGGCATTGATCCATTGACTCACCAATGGCAGCGAAACCTTCCTCTGCCGCCAAAACCGAAACACCGTCTCCCTCTTCCACAACAACGCTCCCTGTTACCGACAAAATGGACCCTCAAGATGCTTCTCGCACCCTCGATTACCTCGCGGACATGGGCGTGGCCAGACCCATTCCTGAGAGCTGCGACACCGCTGAGTTCTACTCCCACTTCTTCGGGAGCTTCATCAAGGTCGATCGTGTCCAGAGGGGGCGAGTCTCTTGCACCGTTGCCGTCAAACCCCCAATCTCCGTAACCCCCCTTTTGCTTTCTCTCTCTCTCTCTCTTTCTCTCTCTGTTCTATCTGAGTTTTGTTCTGTTTTGTGGCTGAGATTATTTTGGTAAAATAATAAGTACAACAATATTATAAAAGAGTTTTAAACTATCGTCCAGTCATATGCTACTTCTAATCACATGCTACTATGAGACTTTGAGGTAATGAGTGTGAGGGTTAAATAATTTTGCTAATGTCTCAATAGTTGATTGAATATTTATGTAAAATATTTTTACGCTTATAGTTTATCTAAGTTAAATTAAGAAAAGGGTTGTACTTGTGTTTTGCGATGTGATGTTAACTGGGTCAATAGAGGTTGTTGGTAAATTGCCGCGTAATTATTAGAAATCGCCACTTCTATTTTGTTTTATTATGTTATAAGAAAACTGGAAATGAAGGTCATGCTTATGTTTTATAATTTTTTTGCTAAATGGATCTGTCGAAATGACTGATAATTTGCAAGATAATTTTTAGGGAAATGACCATTGTTTTATTTTTTTGATATTGTTATGTGATTGTGGATGCTCTGTTTGGCGGCTCAGAAAATTGGGGAGAGGGTTATTCTTATGTTTGAAATGTTTTGTTGATTTGATTGGATTAGCACTGATGAATTTCTAGATGGATGTTGGGAATCTTTGCTATTGGATATAGAGTGCGATTAATTTTGGGAGTATGAAACTGAAAGCTTGATTTGAGACTTATGCAGTCAATTGAGTTGCTGCAATGCAATATTCGTTATTAAATGTCTCTCTCCATGTTCTTCCTGAGCAAGCAAACATTATGTTACAAGTTAGTTTCTTTCTGGGTTGGAAGTTATAAATTTGTCTAAACAAGTGTGGGAAAATAAAGAGAAACGTTGCTTGAATGTAGATGGATATTCATTTTCTTTATTGGACTTGCAGAATGTTTATGGAACAATGCATGGAGGGTCTGTTGGGTCTGTGACTGAGATGTTGGCTATTGCTTGTGCTAGGACTGTTGTTGCTGAGGACAAGGAAATTTTCCTTGGGGAAATGAGTGTCTCTTACCTCTCTGGAGCTCCAACAAATGTTAGTTCTGTGCATTGAATTTTGATTCTTTCTATTGTCATATAGAGCATTACTATTTTTCCTTTCTTGCAAATCACGCATCAACACTAAGCAATGAGATAACAGAACTTGCGATTCTGGACCTCTTAGGATTGTTAAGTGTTGCTTAGCATAATTTAACTGCACTTGGACAGTTCCTTAGCATGCATTTAGAGAAATGCTTCGAGTACTTGATAATAGGACCTTATTGATATGCAGCAAAATCAGAAAATGTCCTGAATTGCATTTGAAACATAAACTTCAGACTTCAAGAAAGCATTCTACCTCAAGTTGAAGCAATGAGTTTTTGGATTTCTTGATTTGGGATTCTCATCATTGTAAAAAATGTTGCTAAGCATTTGCATAATTCAACTTTATTTGCACAGTTCCCTGGCATGTCATTAGAAAATTTCTTTGGATCAGTGTGACTAGGGCCTTAATCCTTATTGATTATGCTGCAAAAATGAAAATGATGACACTATAGTCTATTTTAGTTACTAAACTGGGCGGTCTTATGTACCGTGTTCATGTTCCTTCTCATGCTTAAATTCTTCGATAAGATGAATTTACACTATTTTGTTTATGCAGGCAGAAGTGCTGGCTAATGCCTCCGTGGTTAAGAGTGGAAGAAATGTGACTGTAGTTGCAGTTGAGTTTAAACTGAAGAAAACTGAGAATTTAATATATATTGCTCATGCTACCTTCTATAACTTCCCAGTTGCTAAGTTATAAAGATTTAGGTTTCTGGTCAATATGTTGTTCTATTCAAAATTGTCAATACAAAATTCTTGAAAGTAGTTATGAGGGCTCATATCAATTGTAAATAGAGTGTTGTACTCTTATGTGCTATTTATGTTATGCACATTGCCATACCAGCAGTACTGCAAAATCAGAACAAGCTAATAAACTTCAACGATGATTGTTGGATAAGATTTCTAAGACAAATAATAGGGAAACTTATCCATGAGAGGGTCATGAAGCATTTAAGTTCATTCTAGTTGTCAGTTGGGCAAACTCATTTTAGCTGAATACTATTTTTCTTGACATAAAAATATAATAACCTTGTGTTTATGTCGTTCACACGCCAAAGTTTTTGACGGGGAATTATTTTCAGTAAATTACAGTTTGTTTTGGTGCAGTTGTATTGAACCCTTGTTTAAACTATATCATGTGGAGAATAGTGAATGGTAAACACGTACATATTAGCATAGAACAGGGCATGGATTATTCTATCTTCGTCGAGATATCAGTCCTTGTGACTGCCATGCAAAGTAGTACAAATTAAGAAAGCGTATATTTATCCATTATTTAAGTCAGAAAGATATTACTTTCTAATATTAATATACTAATATCATTTCATCAATCTATTGTTTACACCAGAAAATAAAATTTTAAAATACTGACTAATACGATTTTGACACTTTCTACATAGTTTGCTATATTTGTAACCAAAGCCATGCCATAACTAAATGTTAAAACTTGGATAACGGGTCCATAACCAACAAAAATACAACCAATCCTGGTATATTAAGAAGTCTGGGAGAGATTTTAACCATTACATTTAGAGTATTATAACTCAGTTGAAGTTCATAGAAAAGAAGAGATGGAGAAGTATCGGTCAAGTCACTTGACGGACGCCTTTTGGACTTTTCTTGTGGAGCATTGGACTTTGATTTCACACAGTCACGCTTATCACAAAGGCAAACGACTGAGTTTGCTAACTTGAATATGAAACTCTAGCAACAGACATGAATATGCAGACATAAAAATGGAAAGGTATAACTGAATTTCAACTAGAAAAAGGTTCATACGGGTAGCAAGCATCTGTAAGTTGTGTGAATAAAGTGCTGGATTCACTTCAATCTCAAATAATTCACAAATAAATCCTTCACCTGTTTCCAGTCTTTCAAGATTCTAGTGGGAAATTGTTTCCCCCTCACTTAACATTATCTGTCTCAACTTGGATTGAGATTTGAGATGCAGATCCTTGGCTTCAAAGCAATGATCCACTCGGGATTCACGTATGGTGTAGAGATGTAGTGCATCCTGGATTATTTTAATAGCAAAAAAGTCCTCTCTGAAAATCGGGAAAAAAAAAAACAATAAAATATCAGATTACTTCCTAGCAGCGAACTTGGTGGAAGGAAAAACATGCACACTGGTGCTATCAGGCCATATCTAACTGGTCCATTTCGAATTCTGAAAGAATGTAGACAGTAATCTCAGTATATTCTCTCCTGTGAATGCCAAAGGCATAAAGTAATCCACATCGTAATTGATTGGAACGAATCTTGTAGAATGGACCCCGTAACCTCCTTACAGTATAAAGCATGCTCCAGAATAGGGCCAACTTTACATATTTGAAAAACTGCACAAAAGAAGTGGAGTAAATTTAGGCGGATTAAAACATTCAATACCGTAATTGTCAAACTCCCAAGGCTAGGTCCCTAAATCGAGTTAACTAGTTTGGAAACTCAAACCTGAGTAAACTTAGATAAACTCCAATAAATTCGAGTAAATTGACATAAACTTAGATAAACTCGTGAGTTTACTGTTCTACTCAAAATTTGGTCTCTTAAGCAACAAAACACAAAATTTCATAAGAAGCACTTTTAATTATTCCTTCCAAAATTAAAGATTTGATGTTGCTATTTAAATTATTTTGATTTTTAACATCTCTGCTACATTTTTCGTAATTTTAATTTGTATTTTATATTTTATGACTTGTATATATTTCATTATGATATTACAAATGAAATTTCTACACATCTTTGTTTTATTATAATTATATGTTATAAATATTTTTAATATTATTTTCAAAATAAATAAACTCTTATGAATTTATGAGTAAAGTTTACCTAGGTTCCATAAGTTTAGATAAATTGGCAAGTTTGACAACCTTATTCAATACAATTTAAATGGTTTAAAAATAGAAAGAACAGAATAATATATTTTCCAAATTTCAGGGATCGTAAAAGAGAAAAATGTATTTCTGAAGTCTCTCTTTTATGTGCATGACAAAATGAAGTTTACTTTTCCTTATTTTAACTTGAACCCAAAAGGGGCTTGTTGCTTCCGCTAATAACATCGTTATAACTTGAAATTCAGAGGAGATACGGGACTCTTCTTGGACGAAATTTTTTGAAAAACATTTTATATGTTTTTTTTTTAAATTTTTTTTATTTGAATGGAATATTTAATTTTTTTTATCCTTAAATAACTTTTTATATTCTAAAAAATGTTTTTTTGTCTCAAAAATAAAACTTCTAAAAAATATAATTATTTTTAATATTTTTTTTTAAAAAAAATGTGAACATGATAAAAAAAAGTTGCTTATTTCTTTGCCTTATGGAAATTACAAAAAACCTAAAATGATACCACATTTAACTTTTAAAGATTTATTTGATATTACACAATTTTGGGATAATATAATGTTATATTTTAATTTTTAAAGACTTATTTGATATCTCAAAATTTTCAAAGATTAAATTAATATCACATATAATTTTAAAAACTAAAATAGATGTTTTCTCTTTGAAAATTATAAGAAGGTCCTTTTCTCTCACTCGCAGAAGTTATCTTTCAACCACCATTATCACTGGCTGCCATTTATACAGCTGGGTTCCGGATCACAACAAATTTTGATCCGATGCATATCGCGCACAAAAAAATTGGAGCCAATAACTTTAGCATGCTTTTAAATTAATTTATTTTAAATTTAAACAGTTTATAATAAAAAAAATATTAATACGAGTTTTGAAAAATATGTATGTCTTCAAACAAACAAAAAAAATCTTGCCTAAAACATGATCTAGCAACTTATATCAAAGTGAAAAAACTGATAAATTAAACTCATACCTGAATTCATGTTGAAATTCACTTTGGCTAGTTAATTTGTAAACCCAACGAATCAACGCGAAGTTTTTAAGAAGCAACATGAATCAGTCTCCATTTTGGAATTGTAAATCTCCATCTTGCTTCTCATTCATACATCCTAAAAAATCAAACAACCGTAAGATGCAACTAGGCAAAGTAAAATAATTTGAACTGTGACAGGAAGGAATGGGACGGGGTCGATGACTTACCCATGGCCAAGGAGATGAGCAGAACCAGTTTGTTTGGATTGATGGATTGATTTAATATCGTTATTACTCGTAGTATTCAGAAGTATCGCTAATGAAGACATCTTTGATATTCTTAATTTGTGGCCAATCATCGCCGGTTTCCCTCTGACACCTTGGAAACAACTTGCGGCAGTTCCTAATTCTTAATTCACTTAGAGACGTGACGTTGCTCAATCCTTGGGGCAGCGAAGCTAACTTGTTGCACTCTTCAAGGGAAAGAGATGTAAGGTTTTTGAGTTGGCTTACGCCCTCTGTCAGAGTCGTCAACTCAGGACAACTGTCGATGGTTAGTTCTTCCAGAGAGGAAAGGTGTTCAATCCCTTCTGGAAGAGACTTCAGATTAGGCATCTCCATTATGTACAGGTTGCAGAGGCCTTTCAGACCCTTCGCCCATTCCCCACTCGGTAGGTCAGCTTCCGTGCAGTTCTCAATGTACAGCTCGTAAAGTGAGGTGAGATGCTCGATACCCGTCATTAGAGACTTCAACCCTTTGCATGCCCTAATATCAAGACGCCAGAGAGAAGTGAAATTTTCCAGCGGCAGAGTATTAGATTGTTCCTCCACACTAGCAATTGTGAATTTTCTCAGCTTGGAGAGGGGACTGTTACTAGTACTGGCAGCTCTGTACCCTAGGGTGTCCTGCAATGGTTTCAGGCTGGAGGACACTAAAACCAGCTCCACATCAAGATCTGGATACAAGGGCATACATTCCAGTTTGGGGCAGTATTTGACTTCCAATTTTGATATGGCATGAAACCTAGCAATATTGTTGTGAGTTCTGCCCTTCCACCAACTTGTGAGCTTTGGGCAATCTGATATTTTAAGTTCTTTTAGGGATGGAAAGAACGGTTCTTCCGGTTGGGTGCCATGGTTATCTATTATGTACTCCAGAGAGTCCAATCTCTGAAGTTGGAGAGTTTCCAGTTTAGGTAGTCGGTCCAATGGAGGGAGCTTTTCGCATTTGGAGCAATTGTACAAACTGAACTTGACAAGGTTCACGAGGGATGAGAGACAATCTGAGAATTTAATACCTTCATACCCTACAATGGATAGAGCTTCTAGATTTGGATGTGGCTCGAGATATCTTAAGGACTCACTATCATCATCAACGTCATTGTTGTGGTGCTTATTGTGATCATGATTCCATCTCAGAGTGAGGCCTTGAAGTTGTTGTTTTCCATTCAAATAATTACGACCGTACGGGCCCAGTTCCTTGCTCAATCGCTCCAAGTGTAGAATCTCCAATTCTCCCCTCAGGTTGTTCAGATTAACGAGTTCCCAAAGTCCTCCGGTTTGGCTGTTTTTCTTGCTGGTGCTGCTGGCCACGAAATGTGACAATGTTCGAAGCGAGGCCAACATCTTTAATGCTGACGGCATATGAGTCAAATGCAGGCACTCCTCCAGCTCCAAATGCCTTAGGCTCACAAAATAGTTCACGTCATTGGGCAATTCGGTGAGCTCGTGACAGTGAGAAAGTATTAACGTCTGCAAATGCTTCAACTCCCCAATGCAATCTGGAAGTTTCTTCATGTTATTGTAAGACAGGTCAAGATACCTTAAGCTCTTCAACTTCCCAATTGATGCGGGCAGTGCCTTCATCCCCAAATCTTGTAGAATCAATACGCGCAACCTCTTGAATGTAGAAAAGATTGCATGACAGGCAGACCAGCTTAACATCAACTCGTGTGGAACCCGTGATCCCTTAGAAGCCGGAAAGAGAATGGTTCGCAACTGTGTAGCGTTTTCAAGGAGGGGTTTGGGAATCCCCTTTGAAACATCGAGGTCAGAAGTCACTGACACTCGGCGAACACTTTCTTTGACGTCCTTGTCAGGATTGTCCATTAGCAAGTTGTCATCGCGGGCCACAAATGTCGTAGGAGAGTGACTGTTGGCCTGCATTGAGCACGATTGCAAGATGCGGTGTTTGGTTTCGTAGGTACTGAATCTGAAGATTGACCTGTCCTTGAATTCCCGCATACACCGGTCACCAATATCTTCAGGTTGTAGTGCAGATGAAGAATTTACGGGCCCTAGAAATCCCTCCGCCATCCAAAGCCTAATTAGCGTCTCAGCTTTAACTGAGTCTAGAACTTTTTCATACCCTGAAGAGAATATAAGTGAAGAGTAAGCAAAGCATTGCTTTAGATGCCAGGAGGGGAGCTCGTAGTAATATATCATCTGCATCTCCTGCTTAAATTCATCCTTCAGTTCGTCTGCTGCCGATTCTGCTATCTCTTTGGGAGACTTCAGCCTCACCAGCCTTGCCATTGTTAGTATGGCTACAGGGACTCCCATACACACCCGTACCATCTCTGGTATGATTTCGGAATCACTTGGAGTTACACCTCCTCCTCCTCCTCCTCCTCCTCCTCCAGCGACTCGCTCGAACAGAGACCAAGCATCGTAGTTATTTAGACTTCCTAGGAGGTAAGTACCGTGGGGAGAGTCAATCATCTCGGCTACAAAAGCACTCGGAGTAGTTACAAGTAGTGCGGCGCCAGATGGAGTAGCGGCCTTCATCAGCATCTGGAGCAACTTGTCCCATTCCTTAGGGCTCTCATTCTGCAAATCATCCAGCACAAGAAGGAATCGCCTTCCTTTGATGGCTTCGCCGAGACCAAGATTTTCGCCCGTCACAACACTGCCCTTGTCTTCAAGGTTCTTCTCATTCGTCGCCAATTTAATCATACGTTTGACAACCGACTCAGCATAAGACTCGTCACCGATATCTTCAATCCAAATACTCAAATTGAAATGACTCTTCACTCTCTCGTCATCACAAATACATTTAGCAAGCTTCGTCTTCCCTATCCCTTCCATCCCTTGAATCGTGGTCACCGAAACAGGACCTTTGACATTTTCCTTGGACAAAATCAAGTTTAGTATTTTCTCCTTATCATCTCTTCGGCCCACAATTTCTATTTCTTGGCCATTGGCTTCTGAAAATTTTTTCGCATCAGCTTCAACTTCCCGCAGTCTCTTTTCGATCAGCTTGAGTTGGAACAGTAGCGTAAGGTCACAACGAGAGAAGAGGGACGCCATCTTGTTCCGTTTTGGAAGCAGAGCAGCAGCATCCTCCACCAAGTCTAACAAATCCGTGACCACGTCGGCGACTGCTCTGAGCCAATTACGCGTGGCATCACCGTGCTTCAGTTTTGAAGCAGCCACCTCTTTGATGGTCATGAGATGGTGTTTGATACTTTCAGTGATGGAACTGCCTTTATCGCCTGAAACACGTAAGGCGCTCACCCTCTCCACAATTTCAGATAGGGTATCGTGAAAAACACCTGCAACCATTTCGCCAGACGAGGATCTGCACCAAAAACTCAATACTAATCATTTTGCACGATCATAGTTGCTGTCACGAGCATGCAGAACGACACTTGATCGACAAATGCAGCACAAATAAATATCCTAACAATTTGCTTCGCAGTTACTTTGCTCACAATCTTTTTTAACAAGAGCAATGTTGTTTTGTTGGGCATAGTGTACAGACAAACTCTTGAGTGAATTAATTTAAATAAGTGTAGATTTAAGTGTTGACTGAAATGTTCATTGAAAATGCGTTAATACTATTAAAAACTCTAATTTACTCCATCTAACTTAAGGTTATTTGTAATTTAGTCCTTAAATTTTAAAATTATGCAACATAATCCCTCTACTTTATAATGTGAGCAATTTAGTCCTTTTTGTTAAATTTTTTTTGTTAAATATTAATGAAATTTTGTGACATTTTATAAGTTTCAAAACCAAATTACACTAAAACACAAGTTGAATGGGGTAAATTAAACTTTTTCTAAACAATAAATTTGGTATGAGATATAATCATGCGATGCGATTGCAACAATTTTCATAATGTTTGATAGAAAATCAAATAAAAGGATCAAACTGTACATTTTACAAAATTTAAAAGTTGAATTGCATATTTTAAATTTTAATGACCAAAGTGCACATGACTGTAAATTGAGGGGTTAAATTAGAATCTTCCCTATTAATAAAGATAAAATATCAATTCTATATTTGCATAACTAAAATTAATAATTATTTAAATTACTATTCACATATTAATAGGTTTCAATAACTATGTACAAGTTTTAGTACTGTTTCAATAATGTAGAGTGAAGTTTAAGCAAAGAGAACTGTTTCTTTTCTTATTTTTCCTTAATCTATCTTTTCCTGTTGGAACTAGGAGAAATGGAGAAGAAACTTGACAAGCGAGAATCAAACTCCTGATCCAAAGTTAATAATTATAAAAACCAAAAAAGATATCACTTGAGTTGCAGCTTATTAACTTCCTTAACCTATCTATTACACATTATTAAGAGAATTATGATCTGTGATATAAATATTAGTAGAGGTATATGATTGCGATATTTAATTTTCCTCATATTTTTATTTTTTCTTAATCGTTATACTAAGTCTTTTACGGAATTCAACTCTCAATGAAAGCATTAATTATTAAGACATAATTTAGTCCATTTTACTAATGTCGTTGTGGTTAAGTCAAATCCAGTATTGGTTACCTTTCGCACTTTAAAAAAATCTATGCTGAAAGTTTGACAAGGTGCTGGTTAACCCGTTAGCTAAAAGCCATTTTGATATTACACTATGTTTGAATTTAATCATTTTTGGGAAAAATTTATACTTTTCATAAAAAAATTATTTTAGGAAACTTTTTATTATAAACTATTTTAAGTACATAAATTATTTTATGCTAGTCCATATATTAAAAAGTGATAACATATTATAGATGCCAAAACGAAAGGTCGGCAAAAATTGGTGAGAACGGGTAAGCGAAAAATCATCCTCCTTACTGACCATGTCATAAGAATAGTCTGTCTTATATTTAACATAAACGATAACAAAAGTTTAACTTATTTTGTATGAGATTTCTTTAAATTTGTTGGGTGTTACAATAATTCTCGCTTAGCAATCGAGACTGTTTCCTTTGACAAAGTGTTTTTTTAACCATCGACATTGTAAACACAGCAGTGCTACAAAGCCATAATATAATAAGAATTTCTGATAAAAATCATGATAATAAATAAAATATATTGGTAGAACTCACTTATTCACTCAAAAGTTAATTATCAATCATGCCAAATAACTCTGACTACTATTTTTAATGATAATTTTTGTTATCTAACATTTTTCTTATAAATAAGGTTCATCTTGCTTTTTCCCAACTTGCCGACAATACAAAGGTTATGAACATTTACATGTCACTTAGACATTATTTTAATGTATGTGAAATTATAAGCATTTTACATGGAAAAAGGAAAGTATCAAGTAATTGCATTTGCCTTTTGATTGAGGGACTGCATAGGTAAATATCTTATTTAAACTCTTATTTTAAAAGAATGTTTTTAAAAAGTAATTTATAAATAAGTCATTCTATATTTAAATATGTAATAACACAAAAGCACTCATTTTGTGTGTCTTAAAAAGCACTTCTTGAAAGGATAGATATTTTTACTTTTCAAAAAGTATTAAACATGAATTTTTGGAAAGTAATAAATTGTATATTTATATAGGATAAAAAGTTAAAAATAAAATTTTTTATTTTTAAAAGAGAGAACTAACAATTTGGTCCTCAAAAAATCAAAATGCTGATAATTTAGCTCTTAAAAAATACTATTTTCTCCTATAATATTTCAATAATAAATGCGTTGACAAATTAATCTCTAAAAGATTAGGTCAATTTTGTGGTACATCAGTTTAACTATAGTGTATGATGCATTATTTGAAAAAAAAAAAATGGGTCTACCCATGTTCCACTCTCCTTGCTCAGCTCTACCTCGGCATTCCCCTATCTCTCTCCCCCATCCCCATACTCTACTACACTTCCATCGTCCACTACAACCATCTTTGAAAGCAAACATTTCAATCCCAGTGACGGTAATGGTGATGGTGAGTCACGGTGGCAAGGTTGTGCTGCTCCTGCAAAAGGATCGGGTGCAGGCCATAGCACTCATTGATTCGATCTTGGTTTCAAAACAAGAGCACATCTCTGGGAAGGAGTTCTCAACTAGAGCTAAGTTCCATAAGAAAGGTAGATGAGCTTGGTCTCTTTGACTCATTGTTCTTTTATTGGAGCTTGGATTACTAATAATTCCAATATTTTCTTCCAAAATCAATTAATCTATGCTAGGTGATACAAGAGCTAACCAGCATTTCCATCAAGTATGTCTGCCTATTAATTAACATGATCAAATTCAAAAAGAAGAGTAATAAATGACATTTAAAAAATATATATTGGAGTAATTATAACATAATGGTGATTCTAAAAGTAGGGTTCAGCAAAAAATGGAGATGAGGATTGAAGCATTTGCAGTGAAAGTTTAGTAGCAACTAGGTAAAGCTAGTGATGAGGACGACTTCGATGACGACTAGATGCATGGTGGATTGCAATTGCTCGATGGTGGCTGGGGCGAGTGTGGGTTTATTTCTTGTGTTGGGTGATTGGTCAAGGAGATTGGTTGGGTGGGGAAGGGAAGCGACTATGGTAGTGGGTGTGTGGGTGTAGTGGTCCACTTGGATAGTTTTAGCTACACTCTCAAATGCAATTAGCCACATTTGTTGAAGGTGGCTAAAAACTAATGTGTGGTGCATTATACTTTATTCGATGCACCACAGCCTTGGCCAAAAGATTAATGCATTGACAAATTAGTCCCTAAAAATTTAATTTTCTAACAACTCAGTCCATAAAACATCTTTTGTTAACAATAACAAAACCCATTAGCAATAATAAAATTCATCATTGGGATATCATAAACTAATAAAATATCTCTTATGAATTAAGTTGTCAGTATATTGATCTTTCAAGTGTCAAATTGGTAGTTTCCCCTTTCCAAAAAGTTAAAAAAAGTCGTAAATAGTACTATCTAAATAGATCCTAAAGATAGGTACTATAATTAGGAGCGAAATTATGTTAAGTTTTATCGAAAGAGGCCTAAACATGTTTTGTAATTCAATCTAAGCTAAATATATTATTTTGTAATAGGCAAAAAAAAAAAAAAATTGGGTCTGATTTGATCTTTATGTGAAAATATACAAGTTTAACTCAACTCAAAAGCTTATTTATAGGATTCTAACTAATATGGCTTGAGTAAGATTAGTGTATTATGGGATAAAATTCTTTCAGAGTTAGTTTTTTTCGATGTGCAAAACTTGAACTTAATACTTTTCTTAATTGTAATAAATAACAAACCATTTAAACCACAACCAAAACATTGGTATTATGTGATTTTTTTTTTTGATAGGAAATAGGTATATATATATATGAATAACTTTAAATAGGTGGAGAAACTTAAATCTTTTTACTTGTCAAATAACTTTTAATTAACAAAAATATCATGTTTACATAAAATTAAAATTATATTAATTGATATTAATAAATTATTGAGGTAGTACAAATTATTGATTATATATCTAGATAATAAATAAGTAGGTCAGTTCGGTATATAGACTCTTTTAAAGGCTTCGACCTTAAGTTAGTTAGTTAAATAATTGTTTCTATAAAGTTTGTGATTGACTTTTTTATTACATAAGTTAAAGTCAAAATAAGCTAAAACTTAGCTAGGCCATAAATTCTTAATAAGCCGTACATGAATTATGCTTAACTACATTATCATATTCATTTAATGGGCTAAACATGTACAGCTCCGAGAGCCTTTGGTTAAATTCCAACAGTACTTTATTAGTACATTAGTTTTTTAGATATAATATCAAGACAAAACGCTTACACTTGCATTATCAATAAATTTCCATGTGAACAAATATTAAAAATTATGTATTAATAAATGGATATTTCAATTATTTGACTGATAAATTCAGTGAATATATCTATTATAAGTTACTTACTACACCCACCATATTCGCTAAAAATGTAACTTAGATCTCTAATTACTTTACAGATTAAATCTCAAATATTCAAAATATTGTATAAATTTAGGCTTGAAAAACATTTCTCAAATACAAAAGGTACAATCAAGACTCTCAAAATTACATTCAAGCCGATGGTCCCTAAGTTTGTAATTTTATTCATTTAACTCTTTCGTATATTTGTTGTCGACCCGAAATATAAGTAAAATAAAATTTCATATTTGATAGTCCTTCTCTTATGCACGTTTGGTTTGATCCTCATCATAAATTTCTACCTCTGCCTCTAATTTGAAAAACAAGTATAGAATGAAAACCACTAGACCGTTGCTCTAATTGGTAAATCTGAGTCATATATAATGCCAAAATCTTACTCAGCCACCAATATATAAGATCCCAGAGTCATATTTCTTTAATCAAACAGCTTATGAATTAGGATGAGATCAATTATCAAAATGCACAGAAAGAAACACACTGTATAAAAAATAATCTTCATGGCTGTGACAGCTCTAATCATTCAAAAATGAGGGAGAGAGAGAGAGAGAGAGAGAGAGTCTTTGAATTACCGATGGGTTCTCGATAGGAAAATGGAGAAGGCTCACTTGCGGGTCTTGGTTCTTTTTTCCTCTTCAAGCCTCTATACTTCAGACTTCTCTTCCAAAATCAGAAGCTCCTAACTCGTGAATCCTTCCCTCCCCGTCAAGGTCTTCTTATAATAAGCACTCTCCCACTCTCTTGATTCAATGCACACATGGTAGGTGGATGAAACAGCCTCAACGGTTGACCCTCGTGACAACGCAGTGTTACTTATCATTCCTTTTTTAGGGTTTCCTTCCCTACCCTTTATTTTATAAAGATACTGATATCTTTTTATATTAAATGATTATGATTTAATTATAAATCTTAAATATAATTAAAAATAATTTTTAAAATTTATTAATTTGAATTAATGAAATATATAGCAAATTTATAGCTACAAATAAGTAATGAGTACTGATACCCTTGAATTTTATAAAGGTATTAGATAAATTTCCTTTTTTTTTTTTCTGTTCATTAGTTTCTTCATCGGTTTCGTGACTCACCCAGCCGAACTGGGTTGGTAACATGGAATTGTAAGAAACCGAATCACGAGAGAATTTTATAATACGCAAGCAATTATTAAGGGATAAAAAATTGCCTTTTTTATATTAAATTGTAGCCACTCTTTTTTTTTTAAATTTTTTTTTGTCTATTATCACTCCTATTCATCAAACATATTTACTAATTCACTAATCTACCCTTTCTTATTTTTTAGGTGAATTAATTAAAATATTATACTTCATAATTTTTATAAAATATATTAAATTTAATTTTTTAAGTAAAAAATAATAAAATAATTTTGATATGGCCTATATTTATTATACAATAAAATATACACGTTTATTAGAATAAAAGATGAGGTGCATAATACAACAGTTTTTTTTTCTTCTTCGTGGAAGCAACATTAAAAAAGTAATATGCTATTGTGACCTTTTTTTTTTTTGCAACAAGTATAAAACTTAAAACAAATGATAAACAGTTGTGATCGTCATGAATTGGTTCGTACAAATTATTATTTTGTCGTAATCAGTTTTTCTGTAAAAATATAATGTAAAATAAATTGGCAGATCAGACTAATAACATCAATTATATGAGGAAAAATTCTATTAAATTTTATTAAGTATGTTAATTTTTGAATTCAAAAGATTAAGTTTTAATAGAGTTTAATTAATATGTACTATCAGTATAAAATTTTTTTACACTGATATTTAATTATGTGTTGCTACATACATAAAAATGATTTTTTTTTAAGCTAGTTGGTGTGAGAGTTAATCACCTCTACCTATGTGATAGCACATAATTCAATGTCAATGTAAAAAAATTTTATACTGATAGTATATATCAACTAAACTCTTTTTTAAGACGTGAATTTGTTATCTTTTTTTATTAGGTTCGTTATCTTTTTTAAGAATTGTTTAAAAAGATTTGAAATCACATTATTTTGATATTTAAGCCTTAAATTTATGTTAAATAAGAAAATTTATAAATTTATAAAATACTTAGTTGTCACAGAAGAATTAAAAGTGCCAATAAAATAATTAAAAAAATTTTGAGAATTTTTAAAAAATTAGGAGTTATAATAAAAAATAATTTTACACAATTAATTTGATTAAAGAAGGACGAAGAGTAGTTTAGATAAATTAAACAAAATTTAATTAGATAGGATTGATAATAGTTATATAAAAGTGACAATGGACCCTACTGAAAAATATTAAAAGAAAAAATTGTATCTTAAAAGAATATATGAAGTAAAAATTAAACTTAATCTCCAAACTATTTCTCACATGACCATAACAAATATAAGTCACATCAAAATTATTTTATTAATTTTTTACTTAAAATTTTAACTTAATGTAATTCTATAAAAATTGTGAAGTTTCATATTTTTATTAATTTAACTATAAAAATAAGGAAAGATATTTTAATAAAATTAAAAAATACATTTGATGAATAGGAATGAAAGTAGACAAAATGGAGTAGCAATAGTTACTCCCTAAATTGTTTTGTACTTAAAATAGGACATTGATGAATAATGCAAAAGAAATTTAGTCACTTTTGTACTAATTAATAGTGTTATAGTGCCACGCTACCCCTTTTCTCGCACACCCTTCTTTTCCTTTTTGTTGTTTTCTTTGTCTTTTTCTTTTTCTTTTTCTCACTTGATTTGTGTTTCTTGATCAATAAAAAGATGAAAAGATGCAGGCTGCGTTTGTAATAGTTTTATATTAAAATTTTTTGACCAAAATAGAAACTATATTAAAAATAATATATTAATTTTGATATATTATCACTGTAATTTATATGTCAACCAATTATATAATATAATATATATGACTTTTAAGATTATTATATGACTTAAATATATTTTTTATTCTTATAAATATAAATTATTTTAATTTTAGTCCCTTTAATTTTATTTTTGGTTTTTGATTTTTTTTTCCAATATATGTTTTTAGTCGCGACCATTCTAAACTTTGATCACCATAAATATTTAGAATACATATTTAGTCCATACAAATATTAAAAATTTTATTTTTAATCCATATAAATATTTTAAGAATATTCTTTTGGTCTTTATAAATGTTACCGTTTAACAATGCTGGCTAACAACATTGATTAAAAACATAATATTGGAAAAATGAGGGACCAAAAGCCAAAATTTTTTTTAAAGAGATTAAAATTAAAACAATCTATATTTATATAGACTAAAATATATATTTAAACCTTATTACATTATGAGAAACATACGATATACTAGCGGAATTAATGACTGAAATTACGGGTATAAGCGGATCGGATTAATCCAATAAATCTAAAGATCTAAAATCAGATTGGTTCAGGCAATCGATTCATTTTTAAGATAGAGCCAAACTAAATCAAATCAATCACTATTGGTTCAATTTCATATTTATGACTTTTTAGCCTGATTACCTAAACATTCAACTTGATTACTCGATCAATTAATTTTTTTGTTTTCTAATTCTTTTTTGCACTTAAGTTTCCAGTAATATAATAACCTTTTATCATCTTTGTTAACATTTCTTTAAGATATTTATCTATTTATACTATTATTAAGTATATTATAATCAAGCATTACATTATTGTTAGTTGTTATAAAAATTATTTTAAAAAAAATATAATTCTTTATTTTTTACTTCAATCCGATAACCCAAACCAAATCAACCCAATCTTCAGCGGATCAATTTGATTCGGATTTGTTAAAAAAATTTGAAATCCAAACCAAATTAATCCAATTAAATTTGATCGGTTCGGATTTATTTTTCACTCAAATCCGATCCGAACCGACCCATTTACACTCCACAGAAAATGTTAAAAAATTGAATTACCAATAAAAAATTGACCTCAATTAAAAATTTGTCAGTAATAATAGATGGTTTTTTCACAGATTTAAATAAAAATCTGTTGGTATTTAATTGGAAAATTCAACCCTACTTTTGTCGCTTCCATTTAAAATTCAAACAAATGTTTAAATTTTACCAGTTGGTAATGTTTTATTAATAATTTTTAAAGTTATGTCATCCGCTGGTAATTGTAATTTATTAACTTTAAATAATCAAATTATCATCACATTATCCATTGATAATGGAAGATTTTTTATTTTTTATCTTTTATTAATTTATTAGCTAAAATAACAAATTATAATTAATTTTTAACTCATTTTATTTAATTATATTTTTTATTTATAGGATATTGCGAATGAAATATTAATTGTAATAATTTTACAATAAAATAAATATTCAAACATAAAAACAATAAAATTGATCAAAGACTCAATCTAGTAAAAAAACGATACATGAGGTCAACTATATTCCTCGACATCGTCAGAGTTGGAGTTGGACTAGGAGCTATTAGAGGAGTCGGAGGGCATGGATGGAGGAGGAGTCGCAAATGATCTACCATTCATCTACTAGAAGAAGATGTGCATCTTCTTAAACTTATTCTTATTGTTCTTCTTCGCTTTCTTCTATAAGCTCAGGTCCATCAATTCCTTCTGGTGATGTTGCTCCTACTCCTAGAGCCGCTGTGCATAAGCCTAAAATTCAATATTCAAGGCATGCATGTGATCAAAAACCTCCTCATTCCTAGCAAGTGATCTAGTGACAGGGGCAAGGGACATACTACTACCAGAATCATAAGTCTCCATATCGTATACGTGATATCACTGGAGGTTCAACCTCCAACCCAAGATGGTTAACTACTGCTAGCTGGCAAATAGATGAGTTTAACTTAGTTGTAAACTAATTATAGTTAGATTAGTCAGTTAGCATCTAGTTAGTTAGTTACTGATTTGGTTAGTTAGTTGCTGATAAGAAGACTCTATATCTCCTCGTATAAATACTCTGTTTCTAGTGATTGAACAGTTAAGAATCATTTCTATCAAATTTTGTTATGGTATCAGTAAACTCTTTCGTGTGCCTCTGATTTTCTCTCTCTGATTCCACTCTTTGTTCTCTCCAAGCCTTTCCGCCATGGACACTCCTCATTCCTCTATTGCATCTCCACCTCCGATGCCTGTTGCGCTAATGCCTATGGTGGAGAACACTCAAGATCCATCCAGCACTTATTTCCTGAGTCCTACTGAGAATCCATCTTTAATTCTCATCTCTACTCCTCTGAATGGCTCGAACTATCACAGTTGGGCTCGTGCTATGAAGATGAGCCTTATGTCTAAAAACAAACTCAAGTTCGTCGATCGATCGATTCTTGCACCTCTTGCTACCGATCCTCTGTTTTCTCCTTGGGAACGTTGTAACGCCATGGTTCTCTCATGGCTTACATGTTCCTTGGAACCTTCGATCGCTCAGAGCATTCTCAAGATGGACAAGGCCGAAGAATGTTTGGGACAAGCTTCGTGAGTGTTTTTCTCAGGGTGATCTTTTCTGCATTGCGAATCTTCAAGATGAGATCTCATTTTTGAAACAAGGTGATCTCAATGTGACAAGGTACTTTACCGAACTAAAAACACTGTGGGATGAGTTGGAGGTTTTTCGTCCTCCACCTGTTTTTCATTATGCCTCTCCATGCATTTGAGGTGCTATCAGTGATGTGCAGTCTCAGCAGCACGCCGATCGCGTGATCAAATTTCTTAAAGGCTTAAACAATCAATTTGCTATCGTTTGTTCTCAAATCATGTTGCTAGATCCACTTCCTCCTCCGATCAAGGTGTTTCTCTTGTGATTCAGCAAGAACGGTAGTTCTTGACCGACGGTGGCTTGGAGATGCGCTCTATCATGAATGTCGTGGAAAGCTTCTCTCAATGTTCCACTGGATCTAGACCTCCTCATCCTTGATCTAGTTCTGGTGCCAAGCATCTCTGCTCTCACTGTGGCCATACTGTGGACATGTGCTATAAGAAGCACGATTATCCCCCTGGATACAAACCAAGAAATTCATAGGAGTGTTAATGCTGCAGTTATCGATTCCAATGGTGTTCCTACTGGCAATGGCATTTAGAATCGAAGTTTTACTTTCACTAAAGAGCAATATAATAGTTTGCTTGTTTGCTCCCTTAGCATGCTCCTGTGATAGCTTCCATCCCCGATCCCAATTGCATTCAAGCCAATTTTACCTCTGTCAACCACAACTCTGTTTCTGATCCTTCTTTAGGTGTCTCAGGTAATGATCGGTGGATCCTTGACACTAGTGCCACCAATAATATATGTAACTATTTGTCATTTCTCATTGCTTATAAGTGCATTAGTCCTATGTGTGTCAATTTACCTAATGGTCATCATGTCTTTGCGTATTATTCTGGTACCTTTCATTTTTCACCATATCTTTATTTGTACAATGTCTTGTTTGTTCCTCAATTCTCTATCAATTTAATTTCTATTACCAAGCTAGCACACATTCTTGAGTGCAAACTAACTTTTCTTCTCGGTTTTGTCACATCCAGGACCTCCATGCTTCGATGATGATTAGACTTGCTGAGGTTGTTGATGGATTATACTAGTTGAAGTCTTTTGCCTCCACTTCATCTATATCTTGCAACAACTTCACAGTGAACTCTACCTCTACTCCCCATCTTCATGTATGGCATTTCAAGCTAGGCCATGTTTCTAATGACTAGCTACGTCATTTGCATACTGCTTTTCTTACATTTCAATTTCTAGCACTAAATCTGCTTGTGACATATGTCACTTTTCGAAGCAAAAATGGCTTCCTTTTCCTATAAGTAATTTGAAATCTAATAAAGCTTTTGAGTTGATTCATTGTGATATTTGGGGCCTCATTGCTACTCCTTCTATTCATGGCCATAAGTATTTCTTAACAATAGTTGATGATTTTACTCATTTCACTTGGATTTTTCTGCTAAAATTGAAATCTGATGCATAAATTGCACTGAAACATTTTATTTCTTTAACTGAAACACAATTTGATGCCAAAGTTAGGAAGATACGCACTGATAATGGTTCTAAATTTTCCCTTCCACATTTTTTTGCCTCCAAAGGCATTCTTCACCAAACCTCTTGCGTTGAGACATCTCAACAAAATGCCATTATGGAAAGGAAACATCAGTCCATTCTAAACATAGCATGATCCCTTTCATTTCAATCTAACCTTCCCAAAAATTACTAGTCCTTTGCTATAATGCATGCTGTTTTTCTTCTTAACTGCTTCCTACTATTGCTTTGCATAATGTGTCCCCATACCAAAAGCTCTTCATTAAACTTCCTGATTTGAGTTTTTTGCTTTTATTTGGCTCTCTAGCTTTTGCTTCAACTTTAACTTGTAATCGCACTAAAGTTGATCCAAAGGCTTGTAAGTGCCTCTTTTTGGGATATAAGCCCAGCACTAAAGGTTTTCTGCTGCTTGATTTAAAATCAAAAGAAATTTTCACTAGCCATCATGTTATCTTTCATGAAAAGATATTTCCTTTTCACGTTGCGACTACCGGTGATATTCAAAAGCTTGCACCTCCTATACCTATACCTTTACACACTCCCTTGCCTGATGATGCTATCCCTACGCCTTTTCCACCCTTAAACACCTCGTTCCTATTTAGAGTCGACCTGAGACCACTGTTGTTTCTCAGCCTGCTACTACAACAAATGACCAACACCCTCTGCTACTTCGAAGGTCCACTCGCCCTAAAAATAGCCCAGCTTACCTCCGAGATTTTTACCGCAATCTTTCAACAACCTCTGGTATTTCACATAAGTCTTCTTGCATGGATGTCTCAGGTTCTACTCCTTATCCCTTGTCTTCTATTTTTTCATTTGCACATTTATCTCCTAAGCATCATGTTTTTTCTGTTAATGTTTGTTCCCTCAATGAGCCAAAAACTTACTCTCAAGCTGTCAAGCATAGTAGTTGGCATGATTCAATGCAAGCTAAAATAAAAGCACTTTAGGATAATAACACTTGGACTCTGGTGGATTTGCCTCCTGGGAAGTCACCAATTGATTGCAAATGGGTCTACAAGGTGAAATTGAAGTCTGATGGATCCATTGAGTACCACAGAGCACAGTTGGTTGCCAAGGGTTATAACAGACCCATGGCATTGATTATCTTGACACTTTCAACCCTATGGCTAAGATGTCCATTATGCATTTGCTTCTTGCTATAGTGGCTGTAAAGGATGGTTTCTTCACCAATTAGACGTCAATAATGCCTTCCTTCACGGCGATCTTAACGAAGAAGTCTACATGACCGTACCTCCTGGTTTTTTAGCTTCTTCTTCTAGTCAAGTATGCTGCCTACAACAGTCCCTTTACGGCCTCAAACAAGCAAGCTGCCAATGGTTTTCTAAGCTTTCTTCCTGCCTTATCTCCTTTGGTTTTACTTAGTCTCAGTTTGATCATTCTCTATTTACCAAGGGTAGTGGCAGCTCCTTCATTGCATTGCTTGTTTATGTTGATGACGTCATTATGGCCGGGATAGATCTTTCTCTCATCACTTCCTTGAAGCTGTTCCATGATGCCAAGTTCAAAATCAAGGACTTAAGGGACTTCAAATTTTTTCTTGGCTTAGAAGTTGCTCACTCCAATACTAGCATCTCCCTCTACGAACGCAAATAAGCTCTAGAATTAGTTTCTGATGCTGGTCTCCTAGGCTGCAAGCCATCCAGCACTCCCATGGCTAGCTCTATCCGCCTATCGAAGGAAGGTGGTGAGCCTCTTTCTGATGTTTCAGCTTACCGACACCTCATTGGATGTCTTATATACCTCATCGCCACTCATTCGAGCTTATCCTTTACTGTTAACCAGCTCAGCCAGTTCCTCTCCTCCCCAGCTACTTCACATCATCAAGCTGCCATAAGAATCCTATAGTACATCAAAGGTACTCCGGGTCTTAGTTTGTTTTTTCCTGCTAATTCTGATTTATGCCTGCATGCTTACTATGATGCTGATTGGGCCACATGTATTGACACTTATCGCTTTGTGGCTAGCTTTTGTGTTTATCTGGGAGATTCCTTAATTAGTTGGTGCTTTAAGAAACAGCATACTGTTCTGCGGTCCTTATGTGAAGCTGAATATCGATCCATTACTATCACAACTTGTGAACTCCAATGGCTCACTTTTCTTCTACAAGACCTTCAGTTACCTATCACAAGTCCTGTTTCCATCTACTATGATAATGCTTCTGCAATTCATATAGCTCACAATCCTTCTTTTCACTAACGTATGAAGCACAGCAAGCTAGACTGTCACTTGGTGTGTGAAAAGATCCAGTAAGGCCTCATTCACCTTCTTCCCCTCTCCACCAAGTTCTAACTTGCTAATATGTTGACTAAAGCTTTACCTCCCTCTTCCTTCCATACACTGCATTCCAAGCTTGGCCTCATCAACATTTTCCAGCCTCAATTTGGCCGAGCTTGCAAGGGGGTATCACCGGAGGTTCAACCACCAATCCATGATAGTTAACTTATGCCAGCTGGCAACTAGATGAGTTTAACTTAGTTGTAAACGAATTATAGTTAGATTAGTTAGTGAGCATCTGGTTAGTTAGTTACTGAGTTGGTTAGTTAGTTGCAAATAAGAAGACTTCACATCTCCTTATGTAAATACTCTGTATCTAGTGATTGAATAGTTGAGAATCATTTCTATCAAATTTTGTTATGTGACCCTTATATGAGCAACCAGCAGTCTATGATCAAATACCATCCTTAGTAATAAGATGTTGGTCTTACCTTCCAGCCTTGCCTATTAGGTCTACTGGTTGCATGCTTCCTTCAGGAGAACATCATTATGCAATTAAATGAAATAAATTAGATTTTCATCATAGCATATATAACAAGATTAATAACAAATTAAGAACTTACATATGTCAAGTTTGAGCAAGTGTTAATCTATCAAAAGTTGTCATGTTTGCATGCGTGGGTCTACCTAGAAAGCTCAATCTTGTTGGCTTCCCATTCAACTCACTAACCTGCATTTCAAATTAAATTCATATGATCATACATAAGTTAATATAAAAAAGTGCTGATAAGGTAATTTGGGTAAACCACCATTTTGGAAAAGATTAGATCGCTGAGAAAATGCTCCTTCAAAAGATTGATAATCACCCCATGTTACCTAAAAGATTGATTTCATTTGACGAATTCACCCAAAGTGAAGGACCATTTTGTTAGCAAACTATTTTTATGAGGGCCAAAATGGTGATTTGCTCAAATTAAAATGAGACACTACTTTATTTCGTGTAACATGGGGTAATTATCAATCTTTGAGGGACCATTTTTCTAGTGAACTAATTTTTTTAGGGCCAAAATAGTGGTTTACTCAAGTAATTTTAATTAAATAAATTTGAAATAATTTACCATTTACACTCTGGTGCAAGTGGTGGTAATGGAGCCACCTGTATGGAGTGATCCACCCTTAGTTGAGTCCCTATTAACTTTGCCTTCTGTGACTTCTCCTTAAAGGCATCCGTGGCACAACAGTCTTGCAAGACCTGAAAAGTGCTTGTTTGCTATCTAATCATGGCTAAGCACCACCCACAAATATTGTGATACATGTTCCTATGGTACTTCATCGCCCTCATGTGCTAAACTTTCTTGAGAAAAGGCTTTGCAATAAGGTTAATGACGTGGATGCACTTGTTTTAACTTTTAAAAAAGTGATTATAAAACTCAAATTTTTTTATATAAGTTAAAAAGCTAAAAATTGATTTTTTTTAGATTCTAATTATTTAAAAAAAAATCATCCAATTATGTGAAAAGCGATTTTCTGCTCAAAAAAACTGAAACAAATGCACTCAACCTTGTTGCAGATAGAAAAGTAACATACTAGTCATTTAACTCATATATGGAAGTAAAACATTGAATTTAAACTAAAAAAGTGTTTAGTAAATTTTTTTACCACCCACTCTTAATACCGCATCTCCTTCATAGCTGGAGGAATCTTGGAGAATCGCAAAGATGGAGCATCATAGTTTTGTTGTATGATATATCTTCATGAGATGATGCAAGCTCAAAAAAGGAGGAATTCAATTGTGTCACATAAAAGAGAAAAATGATACATTATTAAATAAACAATTATAATTACATTAACACTGAAATGAGATCAATTACTTACCAATTACGCTAGTCCTACCTCAAATGTGCATGCCTCTTAGAAGCCTGTGAGGCTATGATTGTCTCGACAAGCCTGGTCCACTCTTAGCTACAAGCTGTGTGGAGGTAGGGCTAGATCGCTCGGGAGTGTAGGTTGTGGCATATATGAGGTAGTGAGGATGGAGGAGTAGGAACTGATGGTTGAGGCTATTGATTGACAAACCTAAGGTTCAATATCATAATGAATTCTTGGGTATGTGAGTAGGGTAGTGGTGATGGTAACATATGAGGGAGTTAACGATGTGGTGGAGGGAAGGGTGGTGCTAGAGAGTTGTGCGATGGATGATCAAGGTGGGCAGCCCTTCTTTGATCAAATTCTGCCTCTACCAAGACTGGAAATACCTCTTCCTACCATATCTGAAACAAGCATATAATACTTATATAAGTCAACAATCAAAGACTAAAAATATGACATATATATAATTGAATCACTCAATAGCCTCATAAAATTTTGGTGTAATTGCTTTTAATGTTTACTAAAAGTTTGGCAAAATCTCCTCTTAAATTAGGAGTATCGTTTTATTAAATTCAAACAATATCAACTTAATCAACATTCAATAATAAACACATGCAGCCATAAAACTCAATTAATCCTAAAAATCATTTTAGAACATATCCCCTTGTTACTTCATAATATGCAAGCACATAGTACCACAATATTCAATTCAAACAAATATGAAGGAACACTAAGCATTCCCTCAATTACGTAATCTTATTTTTCATTTTCCATGCTACAACTCTATTTGTAGAAATTATAAGTCTCTATTTACCAAAAAATATAAATTTTTTCTTCTTTAAGGGACACTTTTTTTTAAGGGTCCCAATAAACATTTAAAACCATATACATATGTGTGCAAGCCATTAGGAATGTGTGTGAGCCATTTTTATGAGGTCACGTATTTAAATTTTATTATCACTGGTATATCAAAAAATAATAACAAAATATATGTGTGTGTGAAACTTTGGGTGGCGTTTACAATGTTCCAGGGAAAGATCTGGACATTGGTGATCCAGGCGGTTATAACCATTCAGATATTAATAAAAGAAATGGAACGGTGTGAATGATAGGAGATATATGTGAGGTAATACCTATGACCGAATCTATATGCATAGAGTGGCGGTCATCAGTTTAAAAGTTAAAAGAATTTTTTTTTTCATTAATGAAATGACCGTTGGGGACAAAATTCAAGACGTTAAGCCACATGCTGAGAGGCGTCAGAGAGAAGAAGACACTTGTTGAGAGCGGCTTTTTCAGCTCGGAGGGTAAGGCAGTTAATTTATTGAAGGGTGGATGCTATCGTGCATCCAGTGGTCAAAGGTGCACCATGAACTTTGTCATCTATGGTGAATATGTGATGGTTTGTTGGTGAAACTGATCATATGCGATGCACCATAATTTTCTTCATTCTCTCTTCCCCAACCTTCCCTCGACTCTTCAGTTCGTTTCCCCACCCAGATGTCGTGTCCTGCTGCGACCCACCATGGCCACCAGTCGCCATCGGTCACCGCCTCAGCCCTCGTTGCCATCGCACGATCATCTGCCCCACCGCACTCCCCCGGCATGTCCTGCTGCAACGAACCCAGGTTCGCCTGCCACCTCCTCCCTCGACGCCACTGCATGACCATCGGTGCCACCATCATTATCTGTTCCCCCAACGCCATTGCTACCAACGATATTGCGATTTTATTATGATTTCTTTATAAAGGAATAACAATTTTTGACGGTGGCATGTGTGGATGATGAAAAAAAGGTGGCAAGTGGTTGGTCGCAGTTGTGTTGGGGCAACGTATATGCAGCAATGCTTGGGGACGTGATGGTCATTGGTCATAGCAGCTTCACAGTTCTAAGAAATAGAGCGTATGAAGAAGGACTCAGTTTGGAAACAGTCAATGTCAAGGATCTAAATACGGGGTCAATTCCGTAATTTTGCTCAAAAAAAATTTCGAGTGATCGGATCAAAAATGGATCACCCATGTCCAGTTCTCACTGGAGCATTGTAAACATCACCAAAACTTTGTGAGATCCGAACATACATCGAATGAAAATACAAAACAAATTCCAAAACAGAGGTCAGAAACAGGAACCAAAACATGTGAAGGGAAAAAACAAAAGAAAAAAGACATAGACCAAAAGATTGGTGAGATCCGAACTTACCGGAAGTCAACGAATGAAAATACAAAACAAATTCCAAAACAGAGGTCAGGAACAGAAACCAAAACATGTGAAGGGAAAAAAAAAAAAAAAAACGACATAGACCAAAAGATTGGTGAGATCCGACTGGACCAGAAGTCAACGAATGAAAATATAAAATAAATTTTAAAACAGAGATCGATCGAGAACAGAAACCAAAACATGTGAAGGTTAAAAAAAATTAAAAAAGAGACACAAACCAAAAGATTGGAGCAATTAATGGGGACGGAAAGTTGGAAGTTACATCTTGTCCCAAGTGATGCTACCTTACATCTCTTTATTTTCACCACAAAATTTTTATAAAATATTTATTTTAATTATTAAAATTTTTTAAAAATAAATTAATCCTGTAAAATTTAAAAATTTATAAATAATTTTTTATTTAAAAAATATATTAATTTTCCTATGCAAAAATTTCAAAATTTTTTAATAATATAAATCTAATTAAAGAGATAAATATATATCTTTTTTTAAATAATAAAAAATTATTTATAAATTTTTAAATTTTAAAATGATTAATTTATCTTTTAAAATTTTTTTAGGGGTGAAATGGATATTTTGACCAAAATTTTTTAATTAAGTACTAAAAAGGTGAGCCTTATATGAATATTTTGATGTGATAATTTATTGTGAAAGAAAAAATACTCTTTTAACATAGCAGGTTTTTTCATATTTTTAAAATTAAAAAAATATTATTATATTTTAAAATATCTTTTTTATTATTAAATAATTAATTTAAATTAGATCGATTTCATTATTAGATAAATTTGAGATTGAAGAACGAAAAAATATAAAAATTTATCCAAATTAAAATGAATTCATCACTAGGTGAATAATAATGACATGGACCCAAGTAAAATCGAATTCACCACTAAACGTGGATGGTGATGAATTTTCCTATTCCTTCAGCGCGGTGTTATCTTCCTGATGCAGCACACTTCATGGTTTTCACTTGACATTGCACTGCCTTAAAATTACTTAAAAAGATTGTTCTTTGTTGACCAAAAAGAGAGAAAGGACGAAGGAAAAAACAAAAGCGCGTGTATCTTTTTTCGAAAAACACATATTTTAATTTTTTTAAAATGTTTATCTATCTAAAAAAATTAAAAATAATAATAATAAGTAAGTCTGCATAACTAATGAAAGTTTTCCGTAGATAATGAGTTAAAGTTTGTTAAAAAACAATTTAGATAATTATATTAAGTAGTTCAAATAATTTAATATTTATTTTTTAAGCAAAATATTAAATACAAGTGTTATAAATAAAAACAGTATTATAATCTTAAATCGATAATTATAACTAATCTTAAATCAGAAAAAATTGTTAAATTAGCAATTTGGTCTTTATAATTTTTTATTATAGTTTTTATATAATGCAAATAGTCTTATTAGGCAGGCTTTCAAGGGGATATGGCGGCTGACCGCCTTGCCATCCCTACTCCATATAATGTGAATCAATTAAATACACATTATTACTCCAATACACATTAATTGATTCACCATTCTTCCCTGCTGTTAAATACTCATTAAAAACGTATTAAAAAGACTAGTGTGAATCAATTAAATACACATTAAAATGGCCCGGTGAATCAATTAAATACACATTAATTGACCGAAGAGTAGGCGAATCAATTAAAAAGAAATTTTTACATAGTTCAAGAATATTACGTAGCTATACTCTCAGCTAATTATGTAAGTGTATTTTTATGGGATTGCGTATTAATAGTAGATCCCATGTAAAATATAATTACATGATTGGTCCGGGAGCACAGACATATAGTGCTCCCGGACCATGTAAGTATTTTGTATCAATTAAATATACATTAAAAACAAATTAACATTATAGGTTGAATCAATTAAATACACATTAAAAACAAATTAATATTATTATGATTTACTGGTGGATGCTTCTCCACTTAAAAGTCATGGCCATAGTACTGTTAATAATTTCTATATGCGATGGTTTTTGCGTATGCAATCTACTATCTATTTTTACCTTTGCACATTTTATTGAACGAAGGGTACGTAAATCAATATTAACCTGCAAGCCATGATGCGTCTCTACTTAAAATAATGGCTACATTGTTAATAATTTTTATATGTGATGCACATGGCATATGCCATCCCTGTTTTTTATTATTTTGTTGTTTGTCTTTTTTATTGACGAAGAGTTAGTGAATTAATTAAATACAAATTAACATTAATATGACGCATTGGTGGATGCGTCTTCACTTAGAGGTGTTGGCTACATTGTTTTGCTTGTATCATCTCATTTTTCTTTATTTTTAATTAATTTTTCTTTGTATGGTTTAGTAACGAAGAGTTATTTTTTAATTTTTTAATGTGTTTATTGACTAAGAGTTCCTGAATTCTTTTTTTCAAAGATAATGAAATTAGAAATTATTTTTAAGAGGAGGAGATAAAAGTTGAATATAAGACATCCTAAGCTTAAATAAAATATATAAGAGATAATTATTAAAATGTGAACCTCAACCAATTAAGTAGAAATCAACGTTGATTGACTTAATGGACACTGCTCCACTTAAAGGTCATGGCTACACTGTTGTTAATTATTTCTATATGTGATACTTATTGCATTTGTTGTCCTTATTTTTCTATTTTTTAATTATTTTTTATTTGTAATGCTCCTTCAAAACACTTAACAGAAGTAGTTTTTAAAAATATAGGAATTTATTTATATTTTAAAATTGCCAAAAACTATTTTTTTATTTTCAAATTTATATCCTAACATTTTATGTTTTAAATTATTCTTTTAGGTAGGGATGGAAGTGAGTCGAACTAAATATGAACTTAACAAAGCTTACACTCAACTCGATAATATTAAGCTCAATTTATGGTTCGATTTAATAACAAATGAGCCTAATTTTAATGTTTAAGTTTGACCCGTTAAAAACTCACTAGCTAACTCGAACTCATTAAGCTAACATGATTTATATATAAAGTAAAACTTTTGGCTATAAGCGCACAACTTATTTTCAACATAATTTATATACCATACGTATGAGTCAACTCACAAGTTATTAAGTCAAACATAATATTTTTTGAAGACTAATTTCTTTAATTAATCGTGTCAAATTAACATAATATTTTTCGAAGATTAATTTCGAAGACAAATTTTTATATTATTATTCCTCTTACGTGATTACAATGACGTTTTACATCCTAAGACGATGACATTCACGGAGCTAGAGTACAAAAACGTAAAGAGTCAGCCTTAAAACAATGTTGTGTCAATTTAATAACTTAAAAAAACAGTTTAAAATAAAAATTAATTAGAGCATAAATTTAAAAGTAGAAAAGGTTAGAAAACAAAAATATGTTTTTTGCATTTTAATTTATAAAAATCCATTTGAAAACACGTTAAATAATTTAATATTTTTAATCCACATTTTTAATATATTCTTTTTTACAAAACAAAAAAATTAATAGCATTTTTAGTTCTATTTTTGTAAAATTGATTATTTTATTAAAATTAATTTAATTAGAATTAATTTTGATGTAAAATAATTTATGTTTAATAATTTATTCTAAGAAGAGAATTATGTTTGAATAGTATTGATCAAAATTATTTTTAAATATATACTTTATAAAAAAATACTTAAAATCAACTCTGATGAAATTAAAAAGTGAAAATTTTTTATTTTTATCTAAAATTAAATTTTGAGATTATAATTAATTTTAATATAAAAAAATTAAATAATATAAAAATGGTTAGACTCGACTTGGATAATTTAATCAAAATCGATTCTAATCTACCCTAATGTGCACCTAGACATGTGCTAAGATGTTGCTGTATTTTACCGTACCACAGGCTTAGTGGAAAACTAAAGTCATTTTAGATTTTGTCAGCTAAGCCAATTTTTTTTCTTGTAATTTTTTTTTAAATTAACCCTTAAAATTATGTACTTACTTTTAAATTAAAATTACACTTTAAATGAGGCAAATTATTTTGCTTAGTTGCAAATTGACAGAATTTAGGAACTGGCCGTTTATATTTCTTTTTATCAACTGCTGGCCATGTATTCATTTTAAAATATTTTCTTAATTCTTTCATTTCAAGGTGCAAGTGTTGGGATTGGGTTTTGTATATTTAATTACTCCTATACCGACATCTTAGTCAAACAGGTTGTCATTTTATTTTAAAATGCAAGTCCTGGTCTTTTTCAAATCTATTCATTCTAAAATATGACTACTTGCCTTATATATTTTAAATCTATTCATTTTGAAAAATGATTGTTTCACACTACTTTCATCATAACAGTTTTAGATTAGTTAATAGCGTACAATTGTTTTGATAGTCATGTATATTTGTGATTAACGTGACGAAACACTATTATATTAAACAAAATAGATATATATATATATATATATATATATATATATATATATAAAATCCATGTTAGGCTTTTTTATTATTTATAGTATCATTAGTTCATTACCCATTCGTTTCAAAATGTAAGTTGTGGTTTTCTTTTATTTATTAATTGGCCGCCATCCATTTTTAGTGAGACTACAATATATCTTTATCAAGGTTAAGAAAATTGAGCGGGCATCAAACCAATCAAGGCGTCGGTTTAAAGGTTTAGAGGTTCAACTGATTCAATCTGGAGTTCGATATATATATGTATATATATGATTAATTAGAAAGCAAAAAATCATATTAAGTCATTAACAATAACTAAATAAAAATAAAGAAATTTTTTTTATTGAAACCACGGTATCACCGCCAGAAACAGTGACTAATCCCCTCATCACGGGAACTCTCCAACAAGGCAAACGACTAGCCACGAGATGCTCTCCATTCCCATAGGCGAGGATCGAACCCCCGACTTCATGATTAAAGGATAAGGTGGATTACCACCATGCCACACCTCATGGTTAATAAAGAATTTTTTTGATGATACCATAATACAATTATCTTAAAGTTTATTAATTTTTTTTAATCTTTCTTAATAGCCCATTAGTATCTAACCTATATATAATAATAATAATAAAAACAAAACTTTAGTTGGGCCCAACAACCAAATCCCAAATTCAAAATCTTTTTAATGAAAAAAACCCTAGCTTTGTGTAAACACTAGGCTATGCAAATTGGTTGCAAGACACATAAACAAGACCCCCCCTTCCTACTCCTCCATCTTCTTTTCTACTTCCATCTTATTGGTGATAGGCTATTTATCAATAATTGTTAGTTAAGTTGTTATTAGATAGTTAGTTAACCTATGGTTAGTTAGTTACAACAACTCTTGTACATATACTTTGTCATGATTTAGATTAATGCTAACTCATCACATTTCTCTCATTTCTACTCTTGACAGGGTCTCAAAGCCTGGTTTCGATCCAGGGACCTATGGGTTATGTGGCCACCACGCTTCCGTTGCGTTATCTTTCTACAAGACCAAATATGACACCACTTGGAATAGAATTCTCAACTAGAAGCTGTCACACTCTCCCACCCAAAAGCAGTGGGGACGTGCTTGAAGATCAGCATTGTGGTGAGGTTGAAGACGAATAGTGGCCAAACCAAACACTTAGTAGCACGAAGGACAAATCATGGATGTCGGACGACTGAATGGCGGCAGCTATGTCCTTTTTCCTTCTTTGGCACTTGCAGCATGAAGAGTGAAGATAGGAAAGAAACCAATAGCAGAAACGAAAACTAGAGTGAAGCATGCCTTAACCTCTCTGCCCCTATTTCTAATTTTTGCTGATTTGGTTTTACTTCTGAACTTGCAATACAAAGCTTCTTTTTTTTTTTTAAAAAAAAAAAAAGAACAACAGTGTTTTACAATGGGAAAATTTTTTTTCCAATTGACCGAACTGGTAAACCGATCCGATTCACACAAGTTCAGCAGTTTTTCTTAGTTCTGCCCTATTTGTCACCACTATCTGAGACGGGTGGTTCAGGAAGGATGACTGGACCGGCCTAGTGTTCGATTCGCAATCTAACTAGTCCAATTAGCGGGTCCGATCCAGTTTTCTTAACCATGACCTTTATAGGTTCTGTCTTTTTGAACTATCTATAAGACTAATTCTCATTCTACTGTAAAAATATAAAAATTATATAGTTTCTCCACAAAAGTTGCCTCCTTAAAATTCATACTCACATTCTTTAGTTTGCCAATAATTTTAAACACATATTTATTCCACTTTTTTTTATATATGATTATCACATGCTCTCACATATTTTATTTATATAATAATTTTCAATAATAAAGTTATTTCTAATTCCAATTATAATTTATTTGATTCCAAGTAACTTTTTCAAATAATATATTAATCACTCTCACCAACCAAAAAAAAATATTAATTACTCTAAATTTTTTAAATTTTAAGATAATTCAAATATATGGGTAATACTAATAGTTATATATTGCATTTGCTAATTAATTTCTTTATTATAAAAATTATTGAATAATAAAGTTAAAACTCAACTGAAATTAAAAATCCAATTAAAATAAATTTAATTTCATTTAGCTTTCGCAATAACGATTGAGCTATTTTTCTACATAGATCTAACCAAAAGCTTACGTTAAATGCATCGCAATACAGAAAATTTTTGTGGAACGTAACTATGTGAAATTTGTTTTGGTCTAAAGAAGCCTAATTGACGAGTTTTCAACATATTATTAATTATATATTTTATGAGTTCAACTTGAGTAATAAACTTGTTCAGGTTGAGACGTGTGAGAGAGAGGGTCTTCATATACTGTAGTAAGAAATATAAATTTTATTTGTGCTTGACGATTGAATGAATCGATCGATGAAGTGAAGAGGCCAAGGTACACATTCATCATTATTTCCGATCTCTGAACTGCAATTACCCCGTTGTCCCGTTCCATAATCTTGACTCATCGTTTGATCTCCAATCAAACTAAGACATTAGATATATATCTGCTTTAATTATTAGCTAGCTCACTAATTTCTTTGATTCTGTTTTTGCTTCATGTTAGGAGACAGAGGCAGAGGCAGACGCAGAGGCAGAAGCAGAAGCAGAGGCGATGGCAGCTACAAGCATGGCATCAACTAGGATCGTTCTCGAAGCACTTAGAAAAGACAACTACGAAAACTGGAGCGCCCTTGTGGAAAACTATCTGGTCGGTGAAGGCCTCTGGCACGATACTGTAGTGGGCGATTCTAAACCGGCCCACAATAATCCGACGTGGAGGTCCAAGAATGCCAAGGCTTTGCACGCCATCCAACTCGCGTGTGGGTCCGAGACCCTCGGCAAGATAAGGCAATTCAAGACAGCGAGAGAGGTGTGGAATCACTTGAAGGCCACCTTCAGCGATGACGTCCGAGCCTACCCAGATATCGAGCAAGGGCGTGATCGAGACATTTATCAGCTCCACAGTGACGTGAAGAGAGGATATTGGAATGATGCGAAATCGTACCTCATCAGGTTCCCAGACGATATTTTCTCTACCATGTCCTCCGCGGGCACGACGGTTCTCCACGTCGCGGTGGCCTCTGGGCAAGGGAGAATTGTGGAGGAGTTGGTTAACATGGGGAACCAACGACTGCTAATGATGCAAGACAAGCGGGGATACACTGCTCTCGCTCTTGCTGCTGAGTTAACGGGCAATCAAGCTATGGCGGAGTGGATGGTTAGTAAAGGAGGGAAGGACCTGCTTACCGTCAAGACCAAAGATGAAGATGATGATAAAGAGGGCGAGATTCCACTTCTTCTTGCTTCAGCTAAGGGCCACAAAAAAATGACCAGGTATCTTTTCTCCGTGACTCCAACTGAAGCCCTGTTCGAAGACGGTGGCAATCAGGGCGTTGTGCTTCTGACGCGATGCATCTCTGCGGAGATCTTTGGTAATTATCTAAAAATCAAATTAATTTTTTGTATACAAAATTTCGTAGGTAAATATAAATTTAATATTTAGACACACACCTATAATAAAGAATGGCGTTATGTATATTCCTTTTATGGATTAATTTTAGACGTATGAGTTTATTATATATTTTTTTCTTTTTCAACAGTTACTATCTTATATCGAGAAATTATTTAGTGTTTATATAGCACGATCATACACTTATCATTTATTAAGCAATATTTTAAATAAATATATAAATTAGTGATAAGTCTTCCCATCAATTAAAGCCAAAATATCGCTCCATAAATAATCATAGCATAATTCAACTTGGCACTCAATGAATCATTTTTTCATTACATTTTCTTTCTCATTTGTGAATAAAATGAGTCTATAAAATAACTACATATAACATTCTTCTTATAATAAAGTTAACGGAGTAAAATAGAACTGTGTCTTAAATAAATATGATAGATTCAAATTTTATTATAAGTGTGTGTAAATTAAACATGATTTATTAAATAAATAAATGCGAAATTTCTCTTAATTTTTATACACCTTAAAATAATAATAGAAACTTTTTACCTTTTCAGACATTGCCGTCTTGTTACTTCAGCACAGACTTAGTAGGGAATTGCCCCTTTACCACAAATTTAATTATCTGCGGCCCTTGTATGCATTGGCTCACATGCCTTCTGCATTTCCCAGTGGAGCCCAACTTGGATGGTGGCGGCGACTTATCTATAGATGTAAGTTTACCCTTTCACCCAAGAATCAAATTAATATGTAACTTTAACACTTATTGCTTATAATAAGTTCAGCAACTTTTTTGCTGTTTTATTTACGGTTTGGTAGCATTTTTTTTTTTAAGATGTGTTTTTATTTATAAAAAGTATAAGTTAATTTTTTTATTTGATAAAACTTTTGCTCCTAACTTTAAAAGTTAGAAAATGCTCTAGAATCCTCTTAAGATATTTTTTTGAACTGATTTATATTTTTAAAAATTTAAAAAATTAATATAACATATAATTTTAATAAAAATTCAATTTCAATCTTTTGATGTTTTTTCTTAGATTTTTAGATTTTATGTCCATTATAGTTATTTTAAATTTTAAGAATAATTTTACTAAATACTATATTTATAGTTTCTATTTATTAAGAATAATTTTTATATTATTTTATTAAATAATATTATTATAATATTTTAAAAGTAATTTTTAGAGAGTTTAAAGAATTCAACAATTTTAAAAAAGTCATAACATTACCAAATCAAACCTTAATAATCTAGTAACTTTTTAGATCATTTATTTTTCTTGAAATTTCTTCAGTATCTTCACCAATTCTTTAAGAATATTGTTATGATTCAAGTCTAGAAGAGAAATTTTTTTTTTCTCGGATAATTTGAGATTTTTAAAAAGAGAGAAGCAAATAGACAAATGATAGAACATACAACCACACGCGCCGCCAAGATGGGGAAAAAACATAGAAGAACTAAACACACAAAAGCACTAGCACACTAGAAAGAAACTCGATCACTCTTAGAACAAATCAACCACAACTACTTAACCTTTCTTTTTCCTTTCTTTCGCTGCTTCACACTTCCTTGTATCTTTTTGTTTTTTCCTTGTATCTTTTTGTTTCACTAGAGCTGCGACCACTTCATCCTCATTCTTGGCGAACAAAGCAAGCTATTCCGCTTCCTCCATTTGATTGACGACATTCACTGCTTGATCTTCCTCTTCACATGATATTTCTAATTCCTCAGTGTCTTGCACTCTCCCCTTTGTCACAGCCCTAGGCGCAATCCTCTTAAAACTCCATTGCTCTTTTTTCCTCATAGATGCATCCTCCTTCTTTTTCCTCACTTTATAATTTGTTGACACAGTAGCAACAACTTGGCCTTCCTCCAAAAGAAAAGCTTCATCACAAGAAACTGTCACACTAGAATTGGCCTTAGCTCAACCACTATTATCAATTAGGTGGCTTTTATGTTGGTCCGGGGAAGTTTGGACCATGCAATGGTCACTTTTTGAAAATTATAAAATTAACCCGATTGGCATTGGCCTTTAGCACGCTCCTTTTTCTTTGGTAATTGGCTATTAGTATAGGAATTGGCAAGTTTTGCAAAGCGGTCCGTTCATGTGTTTCAGTTGCCACCACCGCAGTGGAGAGGCAAAAGTCGTGGGGCAAGCCATAGAGCCCTATGTCAGCCGTGTTTTTGGTCGCGATCTTAATGTGAGTAGCTCGCTCCTTAATCGAATGGTTCTTCCATTGAAATGGTGTCGTATGATTCATTATGGCTTTAATTTTTTTTTGCTTTTTACTTACCAGCAATTGATCTCAGAAGCTCCGAAAAGTGTTGCTTTTTTCTTTGTTTCGAGTTGGGTTTTTTTTTCCCTTTCAAAATATAAAATTTGGTTAGAGAGTTCAAGTTTATTTGTTTTATATTTAATTTTTAAATTATTGCGAATTTTGCGCTGCTAGCCTGAGTTGAAAGTTTGCATTTTTTTAAACTTAGTTTGGGGGATGGGAATTGGGACTTATGGGGTTTGGTCTACGCTGCAGAGTTTGGTCTATCCTCTTTAGTGAAGAACGCAATGGGACTAATCAGCAAAATAAAACAATAATATTGCTTTTCGTTATTAAAAAAACATGACATAGGTGGGTCATTCCTCCACCGTCAGATTTTAATGAATCAAAATCTGACCATCAAAACAACTAGGACCATCAGACGATCCCAAACTTCCCCGGACCAATGTAAAAGCCACCTATCAATTATACCCTTCACATGTTGCATTTCTAGGAAAAACTGTAGGGCCATGAGACAGTGACTTGGACTATACCACCCATTTCGCAAATGATATTCGAGTTATACGTTGGTACTCCGTCGAGAAAGAAATTTTTTCTTATCTCATTCTTTGCTTGTAGAGAAAAGAAGAGAGAGAGAGAGAGAGAGAGAGCAAAAAAGAAAAGAAATAAGGCCATTTCTCTGGTATCTTTGGATTATTATGCATTTGGTACTTTTTTTCATTTAGCCAATAAAAAATTGACTAATGTCCTTATGGTTGGATGTACCTTAATCATTTTGGTACACATTAGAAATTCAGCCCGAAAAAGATACTCTTCTTGCTTCCCTTCACTCCCGACAGCCAAACGAGCTGCCAACAGCCACCCTTCCACCATAGCAGCTGCCCAAACCCACCATCACCGCAGTAGTGCCATGTCTACCCTTCCCTTCCCTTCCATCTTATCTCAGTCATGGCTGCGACCGCTCACACGACAACCATTAGTTGCGCCACCACAATCTCCGACCAAACGCACCACCCACCCTGCACTTCCTCCATGCAACCCACACCTATCGGCCTCCTCCACCCAACATTCGCCAAGCCCGAGACCCCAGCCTTAGCAAGCGCCTGCTGCCACCACGAAACCAATGGCCACCCACTATCATAGCAACCTTCTTCACCCAACCCCGATGCCGCCACCTCCCGCACGCTTCCAACCGAGGTGGGTCTGTGCAGATGAAGAAGGGAACAACAACAACAACAACATACTTACCAACGACAACAACTACTTCTTCTTGAAACGAATTCGAATAGAGATCCGAACCATTTGGGCCGCGATTGTGTGGGTCTGACTCCGGTGGGTTCGCGGTATGAATCTTGCAGCAGCATTGGTGGCAGAGGGGGAAGGGCAGGGGCAGCAGCATGCCAAGGATGCCGGGGAGTGTGTCGCTATTGAGGCTGCTAGAGGAGACGGACGATGGTGGTGGAGGAAGAGAAGGGAGATGCAATGGGGAATGATTTAGTGTGTTGCGTATGCATGGGAGGAAGAACGATTTGGTGGCGATACCATGCACCCACATTTAAGCTGGCCACACAAATGCCACCCACATATGTGCTCTCCATTTGCTAATGCTTAAAAAGGGCACCAAATATACGACTTTTGTGAGACATCATTCACCAAAAAATAAAGGGTGTAAATTATTTTGCGAAGTAAAAGTCGTTGGACTCCCAAGGATAAAAGAATTTTCCATGATATTGGTGGCCATCTGTCGAAGCCTGCTCCACATGCCTAGTAATCCAAGGCCTAACCCCTTTTTACCCAAGCAAGCTAACACATCCACGGTCACTAATGCAAGGAGTGAGGGCCACTTGCACCTCTGAACACTTTGGACAGCTTGCAACTACACCGTTGCAATGTTCTTGGAAAACTTCAACCCCAACTAAACCTTCTCTCTCCTTAATAACGTGATTACCAATTTCCAATGCACCGCTGCCCTGTCTACAAGAGAATCTGATTTAAAAGATTAGTTTATTAAGTGGGACAATTCATAACTTACATATCACCTTAAATTTAGTACTTATTTACTCTATCTAAAACCCATAACAAATATTTATGTATAGGGAAAAGGTTATTGGTACGAATTTAAAATTTGTACTGTTGTACAAATTGCAATAAAAGTTAGGTTTTATTTTTATTCTACCATGATTTCCACATTTTAAGCTCAAGTTTCTAATTTCCTCAAATTATATGAAGCCACGTAGCATTCATATGAAATTCGTAGTTTTTTTTTTGGAGCCATTTAGCATTTCTCTTACCTACATAATGAAAGTAATTAGTATGTTTATATCTCGTAATTTTGAGGTAATGAACACACACAATTCTTTCATATGAAGTTATGAACCTTTGCGCATCATTATAATGAATTTAATGTATATCTCTGCAATTAATAGGTTTTGTGATATTAACTTGAACAAAATAATATACTATGGAACAAGCTTTAATATAGTAAGCTTTTAGTGAAGGAATTTTGAGTCTAAATCAATCAAAACAATAATTTAAAATTCTTATATCTTAAGGATCAATTTAATTTTAAATATGACATGTGCAACAATAATCATAACAACAATAAGAAAATTGAGTTTTTTGATTACCTAGAAAGATTGAAGATGAGAAATATATAGATAAAGGTTACCTGTTAACTTAATCTAAGTGATAAAAGGAAAGAAATCCAAACAAGTATATTAAGAAGTTACTTCTCTGTTCTCATAATAGATATTATATATCATGGTATCAATGGAGCAACTAAGCACTCTATTTATATGGCTAACAGCAGAGAGTTCTACCTGCATAAAATAACCTATATGTTATGCTTTTCCATTATAATAATCCCACATATAAGGAACCACAAACATACACTTGAATGAGTAGCACTTAACATTTAACAAACTGATCACTAATTTTGGATTAAAATAATAGATTTTAATTGACATCCAATTAATCTAAGTCCAAAATAAAATATAATATTGATTTATATTTGTTCACACAAAATTTCCAACATTTAGTGCACTTTATTACATGTATTCCAAACACTTGCATGCGAACGATAACTAGTAGAAAAATGTCATATATAAAAAACATTTTTAAATACCATATTAACACATTGCTCATTTACCATTAGATCAAATGTGGATCCCATTTGAATTAGATCTTATATCCTATCCAATGATAGATTAATATATGTCAGCATAATATCCAAGAAATGTTACATACACATAACATAACACTAACTAGTATTACCTATATGAAGAAACCGAAATGACATCTATATGATTACAGCTTTGAGGTTACCGACTCACATAGACACTTACGGTAAAAGAATCGAGATTGTATCACATGTTGAGCCAGATGAAGGACCAGATACAAATATTTTGACAAATCTTTTTGCAACACCTTTCGGAAAAATCTACGGAGTGGTTTCAGTCTTAGTGCCTATAAAAAGACTCTGTAAGTTGTGTCACACCCGTCCTTAACATAAATGTCGGTGTATTAATATTATATTTCATTTTTTGAGAAAATATTGTTTACTTCTTTTTCAATGTTATGTTTAGGTCGACTTTTTCGACAATTTAAACAGGTCAAACTTCCTGGTACGTATAATTATGAAAAATAGCGATATTTATACTCATTTTATAGACTTATTATAGATATATAATTAGAAAAAAAGACATAAGATATGGTGGATTCATCCTTTTTTTTTTTTCAATACCTACTATCTTATATCTTTCTTTTTCAATATATATTTATAATGGGTGTAAAATATGAGCACAAATAATATTTTTCAATTACAAATGCTCCTAACTTAAATCTAATGGTTACGTTTTCTTGGTTTAAATTAAATTATTTCTGTTGGAATGCATTATTATATAGTTGTTTCCCTTCCTCCTATATTTTGCCTTCTGCCTTCTGTAGCAACTCCAGATCAATAATGTAATTCCTTTTTCAACTTTCCAATGCTGTCAGGAATCAAGAAAGCATATGAGATGAAAAAAAACCATTATCTAGTACCTGAGATTCTTGAATACTTGCGCAAAAGAGTATCAAAATTTGACGAACAAAACCTGCATAAGAGTTCAGCTTATGACGCTATGTTACTTGCAGCGAAGTATGGTATTATTGAGTTCATAGTTTCAATGAGGCGAGCAAATCCTGACCTTTTATGGGCCATGGACAAAAGTAAAAGAGGCATGTTTTCACATGCAATTCTAAATCGACAAGAAAAAGTATTCCAACTCATACATGAGTTTCGGGGTCGAAGAGAGATGATTGCATCTCATGAAGACGTCTTTGGTAATAACATGTTGCACCTAGCAGCAGAATTAGGCCCTTCGTCTGACCGTGGTAGCAGATCCAATGCAGCTTTGCAAATGCAAAGAGAACTTCAGTGGTTTAACGTAATCCATCATCTTTCGCTCTATACATTTTAAGTCTTTTCAAAGAATAACTTATTTGGTTGGATTGAATCTAAAATTTCACAATTTTTTTAATAGGACAACAATGATATTAAAAGTTATACACTGAATTTTAATTACATATATAAATTTTTTTAATTTGTATATTTGGTGGTTAATGCTATAATATTACTTCTTGTTGCACTAACTACAAAATACACATAATTAATTAAAAATTTATTTATCTTTAGACATGTATATCATAATATTGGATTATTATCACAGTGAGTATTAAATACGCATGATCAGATTAACAAAAAGCCTGAACAAAATTAATCAGTATAAAACTGGTTTGAGAGAATAATTTTCCTTTGAATATTCATGACATAATGGATGAGTTATAATTGCATGCAGGCGGTGGAAAGAATTGTGCCTCCCAAGTGCAAAGAAGCCAAAAATGCAGATGGCAAGAAACCCCGTGAATTATTTACCAAAAATCATGAGGAGCTGGTGCAAGCTGGGGAAAAATGGGCAAGAGATACCGCAGGTTCTTTTACACTTGTGGGCACTCTCATCATTACTATTATGTTTGCTGCAGCCTTCACTGTCCCAGGAGGAAACAATCAAGATACTGGCATACCCATTTTCTTAAGAAAGCCTGCATTTACTGTCTTCATCTTAGCAGATGCAATATCTCTCATCATGGCTTCTTCTTCAGTCTTGAGTTTTATTTGGATCCTTACATCACGTTATGCTGAGAAAGATTTTCTCTGGAAGTTACCCCTCAAATTACTCTTGGGCCTCATCACCTTATTCTTCTCTGTGGCATCCATGATGTTAGCCTTTGTTGCTGCGCTTTCTATGATGCTGAAGGGATACCGAGGGGTTGTAATAGCAGCAATATCGCTTGCAATTATTCCAGTCTTGGTACTCATACCCACACTGTTGATCCTCTCTTTTGAGATTTTAAAATCTACGTCAAGATCTCCTGATTTGCTGGCTTCTAAGAAGAAAAAGAGTCAAGATTAATTAGTATCTTTTCTTTTTCAAGTTATAAAATTCTTGGTGCCGTTAGTAGTCATGAGACTGCCATTAGCTGTATTATCTATATATTTGTCCAGTATCTTTCAGAATTCGAGATTCAGACAATGCAAGTAAAGAATTATTTTCTGTTGGAATTGTCTAATAATTCTTATGGACAGTAAACAATTGAGATATTTTAATTCTGATAAAAATAGTCTAATATTTGATCTATGTGTTGGATTTTTGCTTTGGATTGGGCCTTGGTTATTAAAAAAAACAAGAATGGCATCATTTTTGGGTGTGTCCATGTGAGCCTCGGGAAAGAGTTTTCACTTTAAAAGCTTCCTTTTATATATATTTGGAGTTGCAGCAGCTTTCTTCTCTTGAGAGTAGGTGCGCCTTTTTTCAGACTGGTTGTAGAAAAGAATTGTGCTTTGTACGCTTTAGTAGTCGCAAGAAAGAGAAAAAATTTCAGTGTGTTTTTACATATTTGGTGTGAAAGAAATTGTTTTGAGAGATTTGTTGTGAGGTGGAGAAAGATTACGTGTAAAGTGAATGTTTTGTTTGCATAAAAATAATTATTTTAAGAGATTGGTTGTATTGGAGTTTTGTCTCCCAATCTGACTTTTCCCTCTCATTTGTGATAAGAAGTGAAAAAGCTTTTATTCGATGTCATGTCACTACAAGAAAATTGGCTACCACCGCAAATGAGCCAAAATTGACTAAAAAAGACTATTTTTGGCAAATTTGCAATGGATATTGGGCCCTGGCATAACCATGGATTACAAATTGTTTAGCGGTGGCTTTATCCCCTTTAATTTGCAATGGCTTTGTCCCCTCTCTAAATTATTTGCAGTGAACTTAGCCCCTTCTAATTTATGGTAGTCCATTCCCCCCTAATTAGTGGCAGAAAAGTCCACTGCAAATAGATCATGGCCAATATGTGCATTTGTCATCGCTCATGGTTTTTCAATATGTGCATTTGCCATTGCTCATGGTTTTTTCTCTTTTTTTCTAGTTTTCATTTTCCTATTAAATGGAGGTGTCATTTTCTTTATTTTTAATTTTTAATTTTTATTTTTTTACTAATTTTTAATTTATAGTACGCATACAATAAATAGTTAAATAATTAAAACTTAACACTAATTAAAAAATTAATACAAACATCATACAAGACTTGGTCCATAAAAATTAAAGAAGTCTAAAACATAAGTCAAGAATATAGTATTCTAATACATAAATAACACAAGTTTGAGAAATAAAAAGCATAAATCTGAAAATATAAATAACAAAGCTCCAAGTGCTCCAAGCTTCAATCAACACTTCGATTATAAGCTCTATTCAACCACAATATCACAAGAACATCATCATCATATAACACATATTTAATAATTTAAACAACATATCACAAACACTATTAAAAATTATTTCTAATTTTATACTAATTATAACTTATCATTTCTTACATACACTTAAAAATGAAGTGCTCAAAGTGATCCAAGTTCTCCAAGCTCTAATCATATAATCAATATGCATTGTTAAAAGGTGTGCCCAATCTGAGGTAAGGTAGACTAGCTTTTAGGCTTGGAACGTTCGACCCCTTGTACTGTAGAGGTGGTATACATAGGGACTGGTGTCATTATGATGGGGGATCCCCGTTAGGGCGTAGATCAAGGGGAGGATCCTTGACAGGTCACGAATCTTAGAGAGGATCCCGCTAGGGGCGTAAGTTTCGGAGCTGATAAGGTAACGTTTGTCCCCAGGCTAGGTGTGTGAAGTTCAGTTGGTCAGTATCCAAGATCAAGACCCTGGATAGAGCTGACTCAGCAAAGTTGGGGATAGATCGGCTAGTTGAGGATAGGTTGGATGGGCCGATCAGACCATAAACCCTCTAGCCTCGAGTTCAATAGAGCAATGAGGTTCAAAGTAGTAGCTCAGGTAGACCAACCGGATTGTAAGTCCTTCAATCTTGAGCTCAATAGAGCGACGAGGTTCAAAATAGTGGGTCAGGTAGACCGATCATACCACTAAAGCAATCAGACCATAAGCCCTCCAGTCTCGAACTAAATTGAGTGATGAGGTTCAAAGTAGTGGGTTAGGTAGACTTGCCGGATCATAAGCCTTCAGCCTTGAGCTCAATAGAGCGACGAGGTTCAAAGTAGTGGGTCAAGGAGACTGCCGGACCATAAGCACTCCAGTCTTGAGATCAATAGAGTAGTGAGGTTCAAAGTAGTAGGTCGAATGGACCAACCGGACCACAAGCTTATAGTGGGTCGGGTTGGCCAACTGGCTTCTACGTTGTCTGACCTCTTTGCCGTGGGAGAGAGGGGTAGTTTGATTGTGCATAAAGCGGTTACATGTGTGAAATTGTAGTTTTCTAGGTGGCGCAATGTGCGCCATGTCTCCTATTCTTATTTGTTGGGATCTTTTCATGTCACCTCAAAGTTGTCCACTGTTGGATTGCCCATGGATTGATCTAATCACGTCCATTGATCACAAACAATAACCATAATAAGAAGCTATAGTGAGCTAGCTGAACTAGCTAGGAATATGTATATTTTTTTTCTACTCAATTAATTAATTTGATTGGCCAAAATGATACATAGGACAAAGATAAAATGGAAGAGAAATAATAATAATACTGAAGGAACCAAGAGGGGTGAATTAGTTCAATAACAGAAATTTTAAAATAAAAACTCTAATCAAAATTAGAATAAAATTGAAAATAATTTAAACACAAACAAGACTGAAAATAAAAGAGATGAGGGATTAGGAGAAGATTGCACAAGCTATTTTTGTACTGGTTCAGCTACAATGTATGACCTATATCCAATCCCCAATTGTTTAGAATTTTTCTTTACTCTCAAATTTTTGCTTACAAGGATTTGATAAATCTTCTTCTAGCTATGTCCTTAGTAAAGTATGTAGTGGTTTGTTTCTCACAAGGATAACACAAAAACCTCCCTCTATTTAGAGTATACTAGTGATTTCTTTCTAACAAAGATACCACCAAATCTCCTCCTATCTCAACCAAAGCAGGATAACCTCATAAGGTAAGGATGCTCTTATATATGAGCTACAATGGATTTCAAACTTTCTCTAAGAGTGGAATACACAATTGTAAGAGTAAAGTTATGAGGAACACTATAATTTGTGTTTTTGCTTGATGGAAGGTGAATCTTCTTCTTCAATCATGAAGGCTTTTTATAGATCCTAGAATATTGAAATTTACTAGCCGTTAGAGAAAATTAAGGGTTGAGTTCTGACCAAAAGATGCAATTTCATGTAACTACTATAACTAGGAGTAATTGCTGGATCCTGATTTATAGTTGCTGGTTTAATTGATGTTTTTCTCAGCTTACATAATGATGCACCAACTTTCTCATTTGAATGTTGCTTCCTAAATTTTATCCTCTAAACATGATGTTTTTGAGTAAAAATAGGTCAGATAATATTCTCAAATAAGATATATTTCAAAATGGATTTACATTTTTAATAAGGAAATCATTTACTAAGATAAATAAGGAAACTATTAAATATAGCATTCCTTTTAGATGGAAACAAGAAATCAGAAATTATTCTTTCAATATTCATCATCAAAACTATATATCTAACATTTTCCCCCTTTTGATGATGACCCAATTATAAAATATTATAAACAATTTGAGCATGATTGGAAGATTTAGAAAACAAGCAACTATCAAGTCATATTCCTATACTCAATAATAATCAGAGTTGCTAGTATTATCATCATAATCAAATATATTTAAAGAAATTAAAGATTAAAAGTTTAAAGAAGGCTCCTCTTAGTTCATGAGTTCTTTAATTTTTGAGGACTTGCTATACTCTCCCTTAATCCATGAAGACTTGTTCATCGATGAATTTCTTAAAGATCATGCTCCAAATTGGTAGACTTGTCCTTTCTTCCCCTTCAACATCAAAAAGATCAAGTGTAGGATATGGTGAAAGAGAAAGTTATTGTAAGGAGTATAAGCACAATCATGATCATATACCATATCGTGTCAATTTTTAGATAATTTTCAACCAATATATATATATATATATATATATATATATATATATATATATATATATGTATATATATATATATATATATATTATCAAAACTTCTCTAGATATGAAAGAATTAATACCACATGAGATTTTGATGTCATCTTTCTCAATACAAGAAAACTGAGCATACCAATATCACAACAATAGGCAATTACTTGAGCTTCAAATAAACAACACGGAAATTAAGGCATGTCAAATTCCAAAATTTTCATAGCAAGGAAAGGAGCCAAGGTAGTAAATATAATCATAAGCAGGTGGATTTACTTCAAAATACATTAACGATTTCAATCACTATGGAGCCAAAGATGCATTTCGCAAATTAAAGAATTCTCAACACAATACTTTAGCCACAGTGCTAGTTGTCAGTGACCAACAGAATAAAAAATACCCTTATTAACCCACTTTTGTCACAATAGGCCCCTGATATGGTCACCTAGCCAAAAACACTAAACAAAATATATCTTAGCAAACCCACTTTCACTAAAACCCACACACCTCATGCAACAGATAGAGTTTTTATCTCAACAATATATCCAGAGCATATATGTCTCATATTAACAACACAAACAGCAAGACCAAGAGTTATTCTTCCATATTCTTAGAAAAAATAATTTAGATATCTTAACTCAAACTGACCAGAAAACTCACACACAATGGAGGAGGTCGTGATAGGATCCAAAGTTTAGTTGACGTACAAACAGAGCATCATGAAGCCCAATGATGGAGAAGATGCTTGCGGTGGTGATAGGTTGGTTTGAGGTTGCTATGGTGGCTGAGATGAACACCGGTGAGAGCCATGGTGGTGGAGCAAGCGGCATTGCACGCAGTTGCAGGTGTAGACAACGTGGACAGTCGCACGCTACTCGCCGAAGATGGAGATGCTGTTGTTACTAAGATGATGATGGTTCAAAGCTGGTGAGAAGCGCAGTGGTAGTTCGTTGAAGAAGAATAAGTGGTGGTGGTTGAGGTAAGTTCTTTTTCTCTAATTTTGGGGGCTAGGTTTTGAAAGAAAGAAGAGAAAAGGTGAGAAAGAGATCAGTGCAGAGGGATAGACGCGAGAGAAAGAGGGAGGTAGGCTGCCCCCTATATTTTTTTTGAAAAAAAAAGATAAAAAGACAAATTTGCCCTTATTTAGTGTAGCAAGAGACATGAGGCATCATACAAAAATCAGAGAGGAACAGCAATCACTTCCAGCAACAACAAGGTAGTTACTGGTTTTACCCAGTAGAAGAGCACCAGTTGTTGGTTTAGATAGACGTGAAAAACATGTAGAAAATACTTCATAGAGCCTTGAATATGGGTCTAATCAACTAGAATTTGCATAAAATATCATATAAATCATCATTTCAAGCAATTTAACACATAAGAATACGAATTAACAAGTTATGCATAAAATGAACATAATTTTGGAATATGACAATATATACTAATGTTACTAACTCCAAAGCTTATTCTTCACCATTATCTCCAAATATGTGATGTTTCTTTCACATTGAACTTGTGTAAGATAAAATTGACTAGCTCCTTTCATGTGAGCATCCAATTATTGAGGATCCATTCTTCTTTGACATCTACAAAATAGATTTTACCTTTGGTACCCAAATTTTTTTGGGTCATTGGGGTTAGAGCTTAAAGATAATTCCTTAGTAGCCTTAGAACCCATATTATATTAGAACCATATTTCTTAATAGCACATGTGTGTGATATGTGTCCTTTTTGTCCACAATAATTACATATCATATAAGGGGTATTTCACAAAAAAATTCTTATAGTATTTTTGCCATTTAGATTGATTAAAACCAAGGCCAGCTTTATTAAGTGAACATTTTTGTGATCCCAAAAGAGTATCCAAATTCTCTTTTCCTGTCACAAATTTTGTAAAGTCTTTAGTTAATTCATCAATCTTTTCTTTTAAAGATACATTCTCATAAGCCAATTGTTGTTCATTTTTTTTGAAGTACTTTCTAACTTTAAAAGATCAACTTCCTTTCTCAATTTATCAATCTCAACTAAAGCATAATCATATTTAGACTTTAGAGCAAAATATGATTTAGACAACTTCATAGAATCATTAAGTAATTGTTGAAAATCCTCATACAACTCATCATATGAAGTGTCAAGATTACTTGCCTCATCATCCTCTTGCTCACTTTTCACCATCAAGCACATGTTGACTATCTCCTCCTTTTCTTCTTCTTCACTTTTTGATGAGGATTCATGACTATCACTCCAAGCGGCGTTTGCGACCATAAATTTCTTTTTCTTTTTGAATTTTTGTCTCCTCTTTGGCCTATATTTTTTCTTGTTGAGGTCATAGAGTCTTTTGGTTAGGAAGGCTATTTTTTCATCTCTACTCATGTGACCTCCTTCATCATCTTCTTCCTCTTGGTTGGAGCTTGTGGTGGCTTTTAGTGCAACTCCATTTTTGTTCCTGTTTTCATTATGCAATTTGTTAAGAAAAGTAGTTTTATAAGTAATGAGGTTATCTCTCAAGTCATTATAGGACATGGAGTTGAGGTCACGTTCTTCTTCGATTGCAGCCACTTTTGATTGCCATTCTTTGGTGAGGCTTCATAAAATTTTTCTTACCAATTCTCTATCCGTGTACACCTTCCTAAGAGCATCAAGTGTGTTGACAATGTTTGAGAACCTCTCAAACATCTCATCAATGTTTTCCTCCTCTTTCATAGTGAATAATTCATACTTATGTACTAGCATATCAATTTTTGCCTCTTTTACTTGGCTAGTACCTTCATAGGTGACTTCCAATTTGTCCCACATTTGTTTGGCAGTTTGGCACCTTGAGATTTTTCTAAAGTCATTCGGGTTCGCGGCATAATAGAAGATGTTCTTCGCCTTTGCATTTTATTCCATCTTCTTCATATCTTAATCATTGAAGTCCTCTTCTAACTTCTCCATCTCTTTGCCATCACCTACTTTCTATGGAATGCTTGGTCCATTCTTGATCACAAGCCAAAGCTTGTAGTCTATGGATTGAATGAATATCTTCATCCGCTCCTTCCAATAAGTGTAGTTGCTCCCATCAAAATATGGTGGCCTTACAATGAATTGTCCTTCAATGATGGTTGAGTTCATCAAATTTCTTGCCATTGAACTTTCAAAGATCGACTTCTCAAGCAATTAAGCCTTAAAGAGAATTAGGCTCGGATACCAAATGAAGGAACCGAGAGGGGGTGAATTGGTTCTATAACAGAAATTTTAAAATAAAAACTCTAATAAAAATTAGAATAAAATTGAAAATAATTTAAACACAAACAATACTGAAAATAAAAGAGATGAGGAGTAGGAGAAGATTGCACAAGCTATTTTTATACTGGTTCAGTCACAATATGTGACCTACATCCAGTCACCAATTGCTTAGGGTTTTTCTTCACTCAAATTTTTACTTACAAGGATTTGATAAACCTTCGTCTAGCTAATTCCTTAGTAGAGTATGTAGTGATTTGTTTCTCACAAGGATACCACAAAACTTCCCTCTATTTAGAGTACTAGCGATTTCTTTCTAACAAGGATACCATCAAATCTCTTTCTATCTCAACCAAAGTAGGATAACCTCACAAGGTAAGGATGCTCTTATATATGAGCTACAATAGATTTTAAACTCTATCTAAGAATGGAATACACAATTGTAAGAGTGAGATTATGAGGAGCACTATAATATGTGTTTTTGCTTGATGGAAGGTGAATCTTCTTCTTGAGTCATGAAGGCTTTTCATAGATGTTAGAACATTGAAGTTTACTAGCCGTTAGCGAGAATTAAGGCTTGAGTTCTAAGCAGAAGATGCAATTTTGTATAACTACTGTAACTGGGAGTATTTGTTGGATCTTGAGTCGTAGTTGCCAGTTTAATTGCTGTTTTTCTTAGCTTTCATAATAATGCACCAAATTTCTCATTTGAAAGTTGCTTCCTAAATTTTATCCTCTAAGTATGATGTTTCTGAGTAAAAATAAGTCAGATAATATTCTTAAATCAGATATATTTCAAAATAGATTTATATTTTTAATAAAGAAACCATTTACTAAGATAAATAAGAAAACTATTAAATATAGCATTTCTTTTAGATGAAAATAAGAAACCAGAAATTATTCTTCCAATATTCATCATTAAAACTATGTATCTAACAAATACATATGACTTACCTTGTCCTCTTCAATTCGTAGGTATGATTCACGCGTGAAGCACAAAAGAAAAATTATAAATAGAAGACACTGGATATATGGTTGAATCGCTGTGTCAATGATGGACTAACAAATTTCTCCTTAGACTTTATCGCCATTTTGTTTTTGGATTACCCTATATGAGATCGTCACACTTCTAACGTCAGCAAGGTGTCATTCATTAATTAGCCGAGTAATGCTGTTGATATGCAATAATGTTTACAAAACGACAAAGTTAGAAATGTTCAATAATTCAAAAGAAGTTATTAGCGGGGACATGTAGAGTCTGGAATTAGGTAGGCTCGATCTGTGCTGTCCATTTCGCCATTAATGGGCTTCAACAACGCTTGTAAGAAGGACAAAGTCAGTAACAATGCTAGTAAGAAGGACACATTAATGTCAGTATCAATATAGAAATGAAATAATGTTCGTACAGCGAACGGTGCTAGTAACAAGAATTATTTGAGTGGGAAGTTTTCAGTATAATTATGTAAACCATTGTTTATGTGAAGTTATGTAGGTCATGATAAAGGATTACTTTTGTTTATAAATATAATTTTCTGCGCATCAAACATTAGTTTTCATATGTACATGGAAACATTTCCATTGCTCCATATAGTATTGATATTCCAAACTTTTACTGGTATCCAACCGATTTTTAATTTTCTAACTGTGTAATGATACTTTTATCCATATAACAACTCTCTATTTTCTGTGTAATGTACTAATGTCCCAGTGCTAATGCTTGTGTAATGAGATGAACGTACACACCAAGTAAGACACATCCATGAAAAGGCACCACCCACTACGTGACTTCTAGTTTCCAACGTTGGTTTTCCCAGGCAGCATTGAAGGGAAGGCAAGGGAGGTGGAGCTTGTCATGGGGGAAGTGCCTTGCGGGGAGGTGGGGCTGATGGCGCCAATGGGGTTAGGTGGTGGCACCCACTATGAGGGGGAAGCGATTGGATGATGGTGGGCTGGAGGAGAAAATTTATAAAAATTAAAAAGATAAATTAGATAAATTAAGTAAAATTAATGTTCATAAATATTAAAAACATAAATATAAATTATTATAAAACTATTTTTTAGATAATCAAAGGATTAAATCTCAATCATTTATTAACTATATAAAAAATTTTATATTATTATTCAATAAAATGTTTATATTTATGAAATTTTTAGGATAATATATAATTGAATCAAATATTTTTATTGATATGATAATATAAAATTAAATGTTTATATATAATTTTTTTATATTGATAATATATATAAATTAAATCTATGCAATATATATATTTTAAAAAAAAAGAAAAAGAAAAAGTCTGGAATAATAAATTCGTATGTTGCATATTTGGCTCCTTGCGCAGTAAATGAGTAAGACAAAATCCGTACAATGTCCATTTTAATCATTTTCATGTCTAATAATTTTTATTATTAAATTTATTTACCCAATAATTGGGCCTTATCCATGATCCAGCCATTTTGGTTACTATCCAAGATTTTTTTAAATACACATAAATCGTTACATTATTTTAATTCATATCTGAATGGTTATAAAATTTGGAACAAGTTTGGAAACTCTATAGAGCAACGTAAACGCTTCCTATGTATAAAGCAACAAGTTCTCCTATCCAAAAATTGTTTTGTTACCTCCCAGAACTTGCACATATCATTTTACAGTTACTTATATTCAAAGCAAGAAAATGTGTTCCTAAATAAGAAAAACAAACTTCATGTTTAAAATTGGTTCTAAAATTTGACATCTGCCACACAGCTAACATAAAACTATAACACGGGATCCTGACTCCTGAGCATTCCATAAGGCAAGATAATGGCCGAAGTCATGTTCGGTTTGGCTGTTGTTTCACAATAAATAGCTTGTGCCTCGTCACATCGGACCAGAGCCCATGCCACCTTTACGGAGCTAGCCATGTTTCGGGAGAATGAGTAAGACAGTATTCCTTTTAACATCATCCAAGAAGTCGCGCGGATAGGATGGTCCAACCCTTCTTCAGGATTGTTTGGTGGTCCACTGATTTTGATTGTTAGATATAGAAAAAATAATAATAATAACAAATTATACGTATTTATTAAATAATAAACTATATATGAATGTGTCTTATCTCTCTGGAGCTCCAACAAATGCGAGTTCTGTGCAGTGATTTTTTTATTCCTTCTACTGTCTTATGTAGCTTTACTGTTTTGCTCGTCATGCAAATCAGTAGATGATAAGTGAGTTGTTTGGATTTCAACCCTTCGGAGTGGCTTATTGTGCTTCTTCAGGAAATTATACCTTTTGAGCTTTTGGCTCAAATTGCATATGAAACGTGAAATTAGGACTTCAAAAAAGTATTACACATCAACGTTAAGCAATGAGACATCAGAACCTGTGATTATGGACTATTTAGGATTGTAAAGTGTTGCTTAGCTTAATTCAGCTGCACTTGCACAGTTCCTTAGCATGCATTTGATACATTGATAATTGTACCTTATTGATTATGCTGCACAGAACAAAATGTCCTGAATTGCATTTGAAACATTAACTTCAGACTTCCAAGAAAGCATTCTAACTCAAATTGAAGCAATGAGGTGTTGGGTTTCATGATTTAGGATTCTCATCATTGTAAGAAGCATTGCTAAACATTTGCATAATTCAACTGCATTTGCACAGTTCCTTGGCATGTCATTAGAAAATTTCTTTGGATCAGTGTGATTAGGGCCTTATTGATTATGCTGCAAAAATGAAATTGATGACAATATAAATTTAGTCTATTTTAGAATCTACACTATTTTGTTTATGCAGGTAGAAGTGCTAGCTAATGCCTCCGTGGTCAAGAATGGAAGAAATGTGACTGTAGTTGCACTTGATTTTAAACTGAAGAAAACTGAGAATTTATATATATTGCTCATGCTACCTTCTATAACATCCCTGTTGCCAAGTTATGAACATTTAGGTTTCTGGTCAATTTGTTGTGCTATTCAATAATTGTCAATACGAAATTCTTGAAAGTAATCATGAGGATTCATATCAATTGTAACTAGAGTGTTGTACTCTTGTGTGCTTATGCACATTGCCATACCAGCAGTACTGTAAAAATAGAACAATCAAATTAGAATTCAACGATGATTGTTAGATGAGATTTCTAAGACGAACAATAGGGACACTTACCTATGACAGGGTCATTAAGCATTTGAGTTCATTCTGATTGTCATTTGGGCAACTAATTTTAGCTTTTTCTGACATAAAAATATAATAATCTTGTGTTTATGTCTTTCAAAGTTTTTGATGAGGAATTAATTTTAGTAAAGTACAGTTTGGCTTAGCGCAGTTTTATTAAACCCTTGTTTTATCTGTATCATGTGGAGAACAGTAAATGGTAAACACGTACATATTGGCGTAGAACAGGGCATGGATTGTGCTATCTTCGTCAAGCTATCTGTCCTTGTTACAGCCATGCATAGTAGTAAAAATTAAGAAAGCGTTTATATATCCATTATATGTGTCAAAGATATCACATTTATTCAAACACATCATCATCGTGCTGTTGCTATACCAGAAAAATATATTTCTAAAATATTACCAATACGATTTTGACACTTTTTACAGAGTTAGCCATATTTTTTTAGGCAGAGGCATACCATGACTAAATCTTAAAATTTGGATGAACCATAACCAACAAAAGTACAACCAATCCTGGTAATATTAAAAAACCTAGGAGAGATTTTAAATATTATATTTAGAACATTATAACTTTGTTGATATTCACAGAGAAGAAGAGATGGAGAAGGATCGCTTAAGTCACTTGGATATTTTTGGACTTTTCATGTATAACATTGGACTTTGATTGCTCACACTTAATACAAAGGCAAACAACTCAGTTTGCTAGCTCGAGTATGAATATCTAGCAACAGACCTGAATATGCAGAGATAAAGGTGGAGAGGTATAACCAAATTTCAATGACAAAAAGGCTCATATGGATAAGCAAGCATTTGTAAGCACGTGAATGAAGTGTTGGATTCACTTCATTCTCAAATAATTGACAAATACATCCTTAGACTATTTCCAGGCTTGCGAGAATCTATGTGGAAATTGTTTCCTCCTCTTGACATTATCTGTCTCAACTTGGATTAAGATGCAGATCCTTAGCTTCAAAAGAAATGAACCACGCGGAATTCATGTATAGTGTAGAGATGTAGTGCACACTGGATCATTTTAACTGACAAGATTTTCCAGTGTTCCACAGTGAAGTCCCTTCTGAAAATTGAAAAACCAACAATGACATAGCCACTTCTAGTGAACTCGGTGAAAGGGGGAAAAAAATTATACACTAAGGGTGTGTTTGTGAGTTGGAGTTTTGGAGGGGAGGGGAGGGTCCATTTTACTCTTCAAGCACTTCCCTTCCCTTCCCTTCCCCCCACTCCAAAATCTTAACTCATAAACATACCCTAAAGTTATCTTTGAAGACTAGCTCAATGTATTCTTTCCTGTGAATCAAGATGCACTAACGACATAAACTAATCCACACCTAAATAGATTAAAAGGAATATTGTGGAATGAACCACCACAAGCTCCATACAGTATAAAGCATGCTCCAAATAGAGGGCCAATTTTAGATTGTTGAAAACTGCATAGAATATGAGTGGACTAAATTTAAGCAGATTTAAACATTCAATTCAATTGAGTGATTTAAAAGTACACCAGGTGATGCATACTTTCTACTTTCAAGGATCATAACACAGAAATATCAAAAATGCATCTCTAAAGTTTCTCTTTTATGTGGATGATAAAATGAAGGTTATTCTCCCTCTTGTATTTAACTTGTTATACAAGCACATGAAATTTAGGGTAGACACAAAAGTCTTTTTCTTACCCAGAGATTGTTGTCTTCCAACCAAAATTATACCAGCTATCATCCGTACAGCTGGGTTCCTGATCACAACAAACTTTGATCCAATTTGCAGCAAACCAAAAATTAGATCTCAATAAAATTTAGTACCTCAGAGAAAGTTAGCCCAAAAAAAAAAAATAATAATAAATATTCTCACCTGAAACCAAGTTGAAATTCAGTTTGACAAATTGTTAATTTGTGAACCCAATGATCAACACGCAATTCTGTTAGCAACAATAAAAAAACAACATGAATTGATCTCCATTCTCGAATTCTGAATCTTCATTTTGTTCTTCATTCAAATATCCTAAATGTCAAACCACCGAAAGAAGTAACATTAGTACAACAATTTTTTGAAAGAGAAAAAAGAAAAAATTATTACTGCCTTTTGCCTAGTGCATGCAATAACTTGGAGAGTGAAAGGCATGAATGGGGTTGATGACTTACCCAAGGAGCTGAGCTGAACGAGTTTGGTTTCATTGATTACTCATAGATTTCAGAAGTACCCTCCAAGCGGATATCCTTGATATGCTTAATTTGTGGCCAATCATCGCCGGTTTCCTTTTGGCACCTTGGCAACAACAAGGGGCAATCCCTAATTGCTAACTCATTTAGAGACGTGAGCTTGCTCATTTCTTTTGGAAGCGATGCTAACTTGTGGCAATCATAAATCCAAAGACATTTAACGGATTTGAGGTGGCCTATTCCCTCTGTCAGAGTTGTTAACTCAGGACAAGTCACAATCCTCAGCTCAGTCAGTGAAGTAAGATGTTTAATTCCTTCCGGAAGAGACTGGAGCTTACCTATTTCCGCTATTATCAGTAATCGGAGGTTTCGTAAACCCTCCCATTCGTCACCAGGTAAATCAACTCCTGTACATTTTGTCATAGTCATATTTGTAAGTGAGCTGAGATGTTTAAAACCTTTCATTCGAGACATTTTCTCACTAATCCGAAGAGACTGGAGAGAGAAGAAGTTTTTCAGCCAGTCTTCCGGTAGAGGAGATTCTTCCTCCACATTTTTAATACACAAACTCAACAATTTGGAGAGGGGCGGAGAAAAATTTGAAATTGGGTCTAAATCTGACGACATCCTGCTATTGCTAGCACTTGTATAATTTATGGTCTTCAGCAATGGTTTCATGCTGGAGTCCTGTAACCCCAGGAATCTATCAAGATTCGGAAACAAGGGCATACAGTCCAGTTTTGGACAGTAATTGACTTCCAGTTCTTTTATGGAGCCAAACAATATCGCATGGTTGTGAGTTCTCCCCTTCCACCAACTTGTGAGGTTTGGGCAATCCGATATTGACAGCTCTTCTAGGAGTCCCAATCCCAGCTCATTGCAACCATCGTCTTGATCTGTTACGTATTGTAGGGAGTCTAATCTTTTAAGTTCAAGAAATTTCAGTTTAGGGAATTGGTTCAACGGAGGGAGAGATTTACACATGGGGCAGTCGTACAAAATTAAGCCAACAAGATTTCCAAGGCGCGAGAACCAGGCTGAAAATTCTGCACCTTTATATCCTACTATGCGTAGTTCTTGTAGGTCTTGATGTGGCTCAAGAGGTCCTAAGGATTTTTCATCATGATTACTGTCATTGTTGTTGTCCTCATCATCATGATTCCATTTCAGACCAAGCCGCTTGAGATGTTGTTTCTCTTTCAAATAGGCATGCCCATCCTGCTCAAATTCCATATATTTTTTCAATCGCTCCAAATGTGAAATCTCCAACTTCCACCTCAAGTTATTCAGATTAGCAAGTTCCTTAAAACCAAGAATGTGCTTTTTGTTGTTGCTGATACTGACCACGAAATTTGACAATCTCTCAAGGTTTGTCAGCTCCTTCAACCCCGACGGCATATGTGTCAGACGCAAGCATTCCTCCATTTCTAGATGCTTAAGATTCACTAATTGCTTCATCTCACTGGGCAATTCTCTGAGCTGGTGACAATAGGACAATATTAATGTTTGCAAATGCTTCAACTTACCAATAGAATTGGGAAGTTTCTTCATGTCATTTCCAGAAAGATCGAGGTATCTTAGAATCTTCATCTCCCCAATTGAAGCAGGTAACATCTTCATGCCTAAATTTGTTAATTTCAACACACGTAGGCTCTTGAATGCACAAAATACTGCATCACATGCAGACCAGCTTAACTTCACCTCGCCTGGAATTCGTGAAGACTGCCCATTGCATAGGAGGGTACGCAAATTTTTTTTGTTTGCAAAGAGGGATTTGAGAGTCCCATTTGAAACATCAAAATCATTCGTCAATGCCACTCGATGGACTGTTCCTTTGACATCCTCGTCAACATCGTCCACGTAAAAGTGGTCCTTGCCAGCCACAAATCTTGACAGTTTTAGCATTAATTTGTAATCCATTGAGCAATTTGTCAAGATGTCATATTTGTTTTCGTCAACCCTGAGGATTGACCTGCGGCCGAGCTCTTGTATACAACCAAGAAGCAAATCTTCTTCTTGTGGTTGCTGAGGAGAGCAAGAAGAAGAATAATTTGAACTCGCACGCACGGGCCCCAGAAATCCCTCTGCCATCCAAAGCCTAATTAGTTTCTCGGCCTTAACCGACTTTGTTGTAGAGAATAAGAGTGATAAATAAGCAAACAACTGCTTTAGATGCCACGAGGGGAGATCTTCGTAGTATATCAACTTCATCTCCTGCATAAATTCCGCTTCCAGATGGTCTATTTCTGATTCAGTAATTGCTTCACGAGACCTCAGCATTCTTGCCATTGTTAGTATTGCTAAAGGGACTCCTCTACACTTGCTTACCATCTTTTTTTGGGTGTCACTGATTTTAGATTCACTTGGACCTCCTCCTCCTACAACTTGCTCAAATAGAGTCCAAGAATCTTCTTCACTTAGCTCCTTTAGTGTCCAAACATTTTGGTAAACAACGTTGGCTACAAGAGAATTCTGTGTCGTTACTAGAATTGCACCATCGGATAAACTAGCTGCCAGAATCTTCTGCAACTTGAGCCATTCCTCACGATTCTCGCTCCGCAAATCATCCAGCACCAAAAGGAATCTGTTTCCACACATGGCTTCTCCGAGATTAAAATTTTCGTCAAGGAATCTGTTTCCACTCATGCCTTCTCCAAGATTAAAATTTTCGTCAATCACAATATGGTCCTTCTCTTCCAGTTCGAGTTTCTTCTTCTTCTTCTTCTTTTTATTCTTCTTCTTCTTCCTCCTCCTCCTCCTCTTCTTCTTTGATTCTGACTCATGAATCATATATTCCACAATGGACTCAGCATAAGACTCGACATGGATACCATCGATCCAGATCACCAAATCAAAATTACGTTTCACTCTCTCATCTTCACAAACCATTTTAGCAAGTCTTGTCTTCCCTATCCCATGCATCCCTAAGATTGTAACAACACCTTTCACTTTTGTCAAAGCCAAAATCCTTCGTATGATTTCTTCCTTGTAATCTTCTCTCCCGACAATCTCTATTTCTTTGTCCTTTGAAGTTGAGTTTGTTAACCTTTTGCTATTCTTTAGCCACAGCTTGGTTAAATCGCCTGCAATGTTTTGTAGTCGCTTCTCAATTTGCTGGAGTTGGAGAAGTAGGCTGCGACGTGTAGCTGTAAGCTTATAGAGAGAGGAAAATGATGTTATCTTAGTCTGTTTTGGAAGCAAAGCAGCATCAGCAGGTAGGTCTTGATCGTCCAACAAGTCCCCCAAATCAGTGACCGCATCGGAGACATCAATTAGCCAATCAGGTGTAGGAGTAGCATCATGCCTATGCCCGGACACCTCTTTGATGTCAAAGAGATGGCGTTTGATATTTTCAGTGACTGTGGTGATCTTCTTGCCAAAAACACGAAGATAGTTCATCCTCTCCGTGATTTTAGTGATGGTTTCACCAATAGTGCTTTCAACCATTTTGCCTTCAAGCGGATTTGAATCTAGAAAGAAATATTCTCCTGCCAGTAGAAGAAGTAGAAGTATAGTCAAAGCCTAGATGCAATTAATGAAGCTAGCAACTTATTTTGCTTGAGACATACTAAATTATAAAAAATATTATTTATACTCATTCTATTAATTTATTAGAGTCACATAATGTGCAATAAAATTAATATAAATTGAGATAAGTCAATTTATTATGAAAATAAAACTTCCATGTCATTAGTTTTTTTTCTTATTTACAATAATCGAATTCAAAGCCTTATTTAAAGAGATATGCCAAATCACTTAAATTAACTAAATATATAATTTGAAAAGTGGCAACTAAAATTATTTCAATAATTAATTATAATTATAATATTTTTTTTATAATTGATTATGTGAAAATTAATTTATATTTGAATAAATTAACTTAAAAAAGAGCATTTAAAAGAATAAAAAATAGATAAAAAATAAAAGTTATTAAGTGTTTATATTTAAATTTTTAAATATTTAAGAAGATATATTTATTATGTTTATTATTATATTATAATATAATGATAAAATAAGTTACCGAATTGTGAGGAAAGTAATAAAGGAAAATAATTTGAAGAAATCCCATGTATACATAGATAAACATAAAATTAATGATTAAATTGTGACCAATATAATTTTTTTTTGGCAAAAATCTATTTATTAATAGTACATGCAGATGTACAGAAAGTTGTCTCTCTCTTAAAGCTATGCTCCAAGAAGCTATCTTTGAGAAGTGAAAGTTTGTTCACCTCCTTCATGAGATTTTGTATCCCATCTTGGTGTGGGTCTGTGGTAGCTACCATTGTTGTGTTTCTCCTTGGTGCAAAGTCTAGAAGCTCTTCTGTCACTCCTTTAGTCAAGCTCTTCTCGTTTGGGAAAAGATTGTCTCAGATCACATTCTTTGTGGAGCCCTGCAAGATCTCAAAGAAAATGGTAGAAGAATTAGCTGGGAAATGGAAAGAATTAAAGCTGTCAGAAGAAGAAGAAGAAGCTTCAGCTGATATCATCATTCAACAAGGAAAGGGTTCAACAAATACCAAAAACTTCATCCTTATGGGATCAATCATATCAATTAGGCCTTTCAACCATATTGCTTTGGGAAGAACAATAGAGAAAGTATGAAGGCCTCGTGAAGGAATGGAATTCAAAAATTTGGGTAACTGCATGCAGTGTGTGTTCTTCTTTAAAAAAGATTATGATAGGGTGCTAACAAGGCACCCCTAGAGTTTTGACAAATTCCTGTTAGTTGTTCAAGAATACAATTCAGAAACAAGAGCATCCGAAATAGGCTTTGATCATTCTCCATTTAGGATTCATGCTCTAGATCTTCCAAGAGCCACTATGATAGGAAAGGCTGGTGAGATGATAGGAAATGCAATCAGAGAATGTGTGCTAGTTGATGTGGACGAAAGAAGCCGAGCCAAAGGAATAAATATGAGGATCCAGTTTTGATTAACATCCGAAAACCATTAGGAAGAGGAATAAAATTAAAGATGGATTCAAAGAGAGAGCAACAATGGCTTCGGATTCAATATGAAAGGCTGAATTTCTGCTATGGTTATGGTATTCTTGGCCATATGTTAGAAGATGGTGAACTGGATTTACCTAAGGAAGAAGCTAAGCAATATGGAGATTGGATGAGGGCCAAAGGAAACAATGGTGATTCTTGGGTTTTAGGAGGAAAGAACTACTCCAATAACGCCTGAAGCTCATATTCAAATAGCACTCAAGAATCTCAAATGGGAGACAACCATTTAAGTGATTCCACTAAGAAAATGGAGTGCTTGTTGCTATAAAAAAGGAGGAAATAAAGCAGACAATCATGAAAACAAAGAGCCAGTACAAGCTAAGTCAAAGGCAAGTATTATAAGTACTGAAAACCAAGCTCAAAACAGTAAACCAGGTAATGATGCAAATAATTCGAAAATAGATATAGTAGGGAATGATACCATGATGGTGTCCAAAAAAAGGAAAGGGATTTTGGATAGCAAGGCAAATCTTGAGACTGAAAAAGAAAGTAATGCAGAGGCAAATGGAAAAAAGGCATCAAAGGTTGATAAAAGATGGAAGAAAAAAGTCAGAGATACTAAAGGTTCACTACTTGATGAAAAGAGATCTATCCTACCAAAGAGAACCATGCAGATTTGGATAGAAGGTGAAGAAGCTTTGGAAGTGGACATGAACCCTAATAGTCAAAAAATTCAAAGAGTAAACAAAATTGTACCTGAAAACGAAGATAAGAACAAGCCAACGGCGGAGTTGGAAAGCCAACTCTGCCGAGATCAATGTAAATACTGGTTTGGAATTGCTGAGAGCTTGGGAACCACTTAGCAATCCCAGCTCTTTGCTTTCTCTTGAGGTAACAAGATCTCAAATTGGTTTTACTTAGTGAGACCAAGCTGCTTAGTCAAGAGTTTGACAATGTGAAGAGGAAAATGAACTTCCCTAAGGGGTTAGGAGCGAGTAGCAATGATAGAAGAGGTGGTCTTGCTATTTTATGGAAAGATGACCTAGAAGTTGACTTAATTTCATACAACAGCAATGTGATTGATATACAAGTGGAAAGAATTATGGATGGTTGGGTTCTTTGTTTCTTTGGGTTTTATGGCTTTCCAAATGTTTCTGATAGAGAAAGGTCTTGGCAAATCCTAGCAGGGTTTTATAGAGATGATGGCATACCCTCGATTGTGGGAGGAGACTTTAACAAAATCCTACAAGAGGATGAGAAGATAGGGGGTTTGCCTAAATCACAAGGGCAGATGGATTCTTCCAAAAGTGCAACTAATTACTATGGTTGAGTGACCCATTTACTTGGTCTAATGGAAGAGAAGGAGATAGGAACATTCAATGTCGCTTGAACAGATTTTTTGGTAATATCCATTATAGTCATACTTGGCCATGTATCAAGCTTTCTTATCTCCACTCTTCTTACTCAGATCATATACTCATCTTGCTGGAAATAAAGGAACCTGGTTAGCGAGGGGAGGAGAAAAAGAAGAGAACCTTTTGGTTTGAGAATATATGGTATGGTGAGGAAGGCTTCTCAGACATTATTAATTTAGCATGGGGTGGAATGAGAGAAAAATAAGGGATAGTATAAGTTGCTAAGGGTATTGATATATTGGGAAAAGATCTTAAAAGCTGGAACAAACACATGTTTGGGAATATCAACTCTCAAATTAATAAGGAGACAAAGAAGATGGAGGGGTTGGCAACTAGGCCCCCTACCTTAAGTAACCTGACTAGACTTCGCGACTAGAAGAAAATAGTGAATGATCTTCAAAAATAGGAAATCGTGTGGAGGCAAAGGTCTGGGTGGATTGGCTTAAAGAAGGGGATTCAAACACTAAATTCTTCCATGGGAGAACCTCAATGAGGAAAAAATAAAATAAAATATCTAGATTGAAGGACTCAAGGGGTGAATGGGTTTATGATATAGAAGAAATTGGGAATATCGCTGTCAACTATTTCAAGGAATTATTCATAACTTCAAACCCAAGTGGTATTGAGGAGGCTCTAGAAACCATTGAGAACAGAATTGATCAGAATATGTCTACCTTCTTGGATATGCCTTTTACTGCTTTGGAAGTTAGAGAGACCTTATTCCAAATGAGGTCGACCAAATCTCTGGGATAGGATGGTATGCTTGTGTTATTCTACCAAAAATACAGGCATGTGGTTAGAGAAGAAGTCATTAGAGCAACTCTCAACATTTTGAATGGTAATGATTCCCTTCTTGAGATTAACCATACATATATTGTGCTCATCCCTAAAATTAAATCCCCACAAGATTTATCCCATTTTAGGCCTATATCCTTTACAAGATGGTTAGTAAGGTTCTAGCTAATAGGATTAAAGTGATTCTATCCAACCTTATATTGGAGTCTCAAAGAACTTTTGTTAAGAATAGACTTATTTCTGACAATGTCCTAATTGCTTATGAAGTAATCCATGCTATTAGGAATACGAGAGTAGGGAAGGATGGTCTTTTTGCCCTTAAACTTGACATAAGTAAGGCCTATGATTAAGTTGAATAGAAATATCTTTTAGCAATCATGAAAAAGATGGATTTTAGTGAGAGATGGGTCTATCTTATTAATTAATCCATATCAACTGCTTCATACCCAATTCTTCTAAATGGTTATCTAGGTGTCCCTTTTCGTCCCCAAAGTGGTCTTAGACAAGGTGACCCCTTGTCCCCCTACTTGTTTGTCATATGTGTAGAAGGATTTTCAGCTTTATTGCAAAAAGCTGATTTGGAATAGAAAATAACTGGAATAAGAGTTTGCAGGGCTGCCCCTAAAATATCCCACCTATTCTTCGTAGATGACACCCTAATCTTCTCTAAAGCTAACATGAGAGATTGTGAGGAAATTTTAGGGACTATTCATAAATATAGAGAGGCTTCTGGACAAAGAATCAATTTTGATAAGTCTTTTATTCTCCTAAGCTCTAATGTTTGCCAACAAATAGAGGGCTAGATCTTAGACTACTTTGACTCAATTATCTTCTCTGAAAAGTATCTAGGACTCTCATCCATGATTGGTAGATCAAAGAATCACTTTTTCCAATCCCTTATAGATAGAATTTGGAAACGTATCTAGGGGTGAAAATAAAAGCTACTGTCTAAAGGAGGTAAAGAAGTTCTCATTAAAGTGGTTGTACAGGCCATATCCACTTACTCCATGGCATGCTTTAAAATCCATATATCTCTCTACAAAGAGTTAGAAGGCCTTATGGCCAAATTTTGATGGAGGGATCAAACAAATTCTCAGAAAACCCACTAGGTCAGTTGGGGAAAATTATGTTAGCCTAGGGATTCGAGAGGCCTTGGGTTCAAAGACCTACACTCTTTCAATCTAGCTATGCTAGGTAAAAAAGGTTAGTGGCTCATTCAACATGAAGACACTCTTGTAGCTAGGATTCTTAAAGCTAAGTGTTATGTTAATGGAGACTTCATGATTGCATAAGTAGGGAATAATTTGTCCTATACTTGAAGAAGTATTATTGAAGGCAGAGTAGTTCTTGAGAAAAGGCTAATTCAGAGGGCTGGAAATGGAATTGACATTAATATAAAAGACTCCTCATGGATTCCAAATATGCCAAACTTCAAAGTGCAAGTGAGAAATAGCCAAACTAATGACATCAAGTTGGTAAATGAATTGCTTTTAAACAACCCAAGGAGGTGGAACTTTGAGATAATTGAGGAAGTTTTTGATAGACATGAGGTAGCCATGATTCAACAAATTCCTCTGATTCAAGGGGACTACCAAGACTCAAGATATTGGGCTTTTGATACAAAAGAGATATATACAATTAAAAGTGGTTACAAAGCCTACTAGAATTCAATTATTGAACAACACATAACATAAAACCAAGAGTATAACCAATAATTCACCACATTGTCTTAGTTCAAGCAGACATGGAAAGCTAATTGGGAAATGAAAACACAATCAAAGACCAGAATATTCACATAGAGAGCATCCAGAAACATTTTACCAACAAAGAGGGGGTAAATCTCAAAATATATTCAAGTAGCTGATGGTTATGTGCATAGCGCAAACATAGAGGAGGTATGATATGTTAAATTCCTATTCCTTTTTCCAAATTGTTCTTGGTTTCTCCAATGTGCAGGTTCAACCCCAATCAAATCTTCAAGACACAAAGTCATGGCTAGAATTCCTACAATTTCTCCAAGCTTCCAATTAGAGACAAAGAAATGATAGTAACCCTATGGGAAGGATAGTGGAACCAGAGGAATCAAATTTGGTAAAGCAAACCTTAGGAAAGCCTAGCGCAAGTCTTCCTTCAATCCACAAGTAGGATGTGCTGCTACCACCAAGTTTTGACAAGGGAACCCCACTTACCAGAAGAGAATTGCCACCCAGACCAATGGATAGCACTGCCTCTAAGAGTTTTGAAACTAAACATAGATGAAGCCATCTTTGCGATGGATTTCATGATTGGAATAGGTGCAGTGATCAGGGAGTAGAAAGGGAATTTTATTGCTGCAGCTGTTAGAAAATTTCTAGGCAGAGCTAAAGCCCTTAGGGCGAAGGTTTTGGCCATGAAGAAAGGATTGCTATTAGCTCAAAATTTGGGAATTATGACTTTAATTTTAGAGGGTGATGCCCATTTAGTTTTAGATAGCTTTGATCAAAGTTCAATTATTTTATCTCATAATGGGATCATATTATCTGAAACTTATAGTATAGGCTCTAATTTTAGTTTTTTTGAGGCCCAATTTGTCCCTAGATGCTGTAATTTAGTAGTTGATAAGCTAGCAAGATTAACGAGGTATGAAGACAATCAAATTTGAGCTAATAAGCCCCCTAGTTGTATTATGGATGTTTTGGCCTATGAGGCTTACCTTTGAAATTCACATTTCCTATCAAAAAAAAAATAGTATATGCAGATATAGATGTATTTTAAATGAGTTACATTTATCATGGAAATTCGAATTGATCATGAATTTGAAAGTTAGTGGTTTTTTTCAGTTGAACTCAGGTCCGCTAAAATTCATTGAAATCAAAATCTGAATCATGTTTTTACTTTTTCTTTTGCTTTTGCCTTTTTGCTTTTACTTTTATTTTTTTTATTTTTACTTTTCTCCTTTGCTTTTGCTTTTGCTTTTGCTTTTTATTTTTCACAATGATGGTCCCAAAAAAGTCTTGGATTATTTTTGAGTAAAATTTAGTTCCTTAATTGTAGTTGCGCTTTACTCTAATAATTAAAATTAAAAAATTAATTATTTAATCTTTAAAATTGCAAATCGTATATTACTTTAGCCCTAATTTGTAAAAGTGACACATGATTTGGAAACTAAAATGAAACACATCTACAACTTCAGGGATTAAAATAAATTTTTACTTGACAACTTTCAGCCATTCACACTTTAAAATCACGAAACTTTAATGATTAAAAAATACTTAATTATTTAATGTTTAGATATCTATAACACTAATAATTCAAGGTCCATAATCTAGAAACTTTTTATGTGTCATTCAATTAGCCACTTTCAATACCACTACCTTTGAAATCTTTCCTTAAATGAAAAGATTTAAAATTTTTCAATTAAAATTTGATTTAAATCAGTAATAATGCTATCCACTAAGCTATTATTACTGCCTTCACTAACCTCTAATCAAAATAAACTTAAGCATTTATTAATGTTGAACGTGGGCTAACTTTTGTTTACCCATATAAAAGGTCATTCTTAATGCCATATGAAAAAGTATATGATAATTACTATTAAAAAAACAAAGTTTGATAAATACTTATCCTTCTTATTTATTTAAATTTAACAATGTTAATATGCATTTTTTTTTATTTACAAAAGAATGTTGTTTCTTTTATTTTTGATTTAATTAAAATCAAATTAAGAGAGGTGAAAAATGACTAAAAAAAAATAAAAGTTTCACATGAATCATGAAAAGTAATTAAAATGAATAAATATAAAATTGCAGGAACATTAAAAGATATTTGAGCAACATAGTTAGAAATTGATCTATTTATTAAAATTATGAATTGAATCCAATAAATAATTATTTTGTTGATTATGACTAATATCATTATGACTGTTAACATAAGTATTTTGTTATTTTAATCATTTAGAATTTATGTAGATAAATAAAATAATAAAATAATAAAATATATATTTAGATAAATAAAATATATTTTTACGAGTAATTCAAATTTATAATATACATACCTTAATCTTTTACATTAATGATGTTCTTGCTAGATTAGCTAACTTTTCACATTTATCTTTTAATCTTGGGTATTCAATTGTGTTCTAAATTGTAATTATATGCATGTTCATCATTGAAGTTCAATTCTTCTATAGTGGATAATTAAAAAAAATGAAAGAAAAGTGTTTTATTTATGAAAAAAGAGCATGTACTGTTACTAAGCAATATTGATAAAATTGATAATCAAATAATATAATAATTTTATACATATCCCACAACGTAAATCCCAAAATAAATAAATAAATAAAATTATATTTATATGCATTTTAATATTATAATAAATAATTTTATAACTTTAATAAGAAAATATTAACAATTAAAATTATTATTAATTAATTTTTTTAGTCTTACGACATTCCAATTGTATATCTATATTTACAAATTAAAATTATATCTATTAGATTAGATATTTTAAGCTTCAATAAACAGTATTGTTTAATTTGTCATTAAAAAAATATCATGGGTTTAAGGTTTGATATTTAAATTAATGAATTATATTCTTATATATTTTAAATCTTATAATAGATAACTTTTTAACACCGATAAGAAAATATAAATAATTTAAATTGTATTAATTCATTCCTTTTATTTTTACGACACTTCAATTGCAGGTCTTATAGCTAAATTTATAGATAAGATAGCCTAAGTTTTAGGGTTGTTACAGGCAATTGTATCAGTGAGAAGATTTATATTCCTTACATAAATTTAACTCTCTCGTGTCCGGGAATAATGCCTTTAAACTTTCAAAGAAGGAAATTTTTAATAATAGTTTGATTTGCTATAACTATTAATAAAAGTCAAGGATAATCTTTGTCTTATGTTGAATTATTTTTGTCAAAACCTGTCTTCACTCATGCACAATTCTATATTATTGTGTCAATAATCAAGTCGAAGAAAGGGTTAAAGATTTTAATTTTAGATGAAAATGAAAATTTTTGCAACACAATGAAAAATGTTGTCTAGCAAGAGGTTTTACAAAATATCTAATGTTTGGATAATTATAACTTTGAGGTTAGAAATTTTTTATTCATACTCCAAATGTTTTTTCAAAGTAAACTATCTTATTTCATAAATTAAAACTACTAATAAAATTATATTAATAACTAATTTTATTTTTATGCAGATATCTAGATTAAACTCGTATATGAGTTATATGTTAATTATTAGAGAACTGTTTGTAATTTTTAATTTTTTGTAATTTATTTGTTGTATTCTACTTTGATTTCATTGTATTATATATTAAAATCAAACTGAAGAAATTGTCCCCTTCATTTTATATTTATTAACTTATCTAGTTAAATTTAATTAAAGTATGCGAGTATTTTAATTTTTTATGTTTAAAATAAATCTCTTTTATAATAATTATTTATATAAAAAATTATTTTACCCCGTGCATTTTGCGCAGATTAAAAAACGCTAGTCATGTAAATATCGTATATAAATAAATAAATGAAAAATAAAATATATCATGTAACAAATTAAAATAAATATATTAAAATAAATATATCATCTACACTTACAAAATATCTAACGTTTGATTTTAATGTGCAATTAATACAATACTAATAATGTTATTTTCATCTAGAAAGGAAAAGGGCTGCTCCCTCTTGTTCAATAAGCAAATGTTGAAAGCACATTTTAAATTAAAATTTAAATCACTTTCTACGTGGAAATGTGGGCTATTCCATTATAAGTGCTGTGTGCATATACAGCAAATGATAATGGGTGGAATAAAGTAAGATTTTGACCCAACTCAATCCCACTCTATTCCATTCTAAATAAGTTTTAACTCACTTTTAAGACTAGTTCGTGGTTCTAAAAACAAATATTTGCACCCTATCTGCCAAAAAATATCAAGACCCCTATCCCTATGAGTTATTTGTTTTTAGTACATTCATGAATATTTTTAAATTCCATTCACATAACACTTACTTAATATCTTGAAGAACATGCCATCTAACAAATTGAAAAACATATTTAAAAGACTTTTATGTATATAAGTTAAGAAAAATGTTACCTGAATGAATATCAGGCCCCACATACCCAACCGACTGCCCAAAGCAAGCAGAAGCGAGAGAAGATACTACTTGAGAGGGTGGATTCTGTGATTTCCCAACTGTGTGCATATAATAAGTCTCGTGGGATCGGTGTATTTATCACGGGTGATCTGACACCACAAGAAATGTGGATGTGAAGAGAAGAAGACAAGGCATGAATATGGGGGTCCAAGACATAAAAGTGGAGGCAAATAGAGATAGATATTTGAAGTTATTAAGTGTTTATTATTTTAATTTTTTTTCAATTTTGTTAAAATAAATATCAAAACAATTTTTTTATCTATAAATATTAATAAATTGATTAACCTAAAACTATTTATTTTTATGTTTATATTTAAATTTTTAAATAATTAAGAAAATATACTTATTTTAATATTTTCATTATTATATTACAATACTTTCATTATTATATTATAATATAATGATAAAATAAGTTTGAGAATTATGAGTAAGGTAAAAAAAAGAAATCTTTGAAGAAATCCCATGTATACATACATTAATATAAAATTAATTATTAAATTGTGACCTAAATATTTTTTTTTGGGAAAATTCTATTGATTAATAGTAGATGCAGATGTCGATGTGGATTGAATGAGTTACATTTATCAAGGAAACTAGTGTATTATCCGTGCGATACACATGTGATTATACGTTTACAAAGACTAAAAAACTAATAAAATGAATTATATTAATAATTGAATTGAATTTGAATGTATTAATTTTGTATAATTTTATTGTGTAAATAATTTGGCAAAACAAATATCTAAAAATCAAACACTTAAAAAATTACGTGTGATCAAAATAACATCAATAATTGTTGATTATATAAATAAAAGAAATTGAATAACACTAACTTGATTTTCATAAAACAATAGAAACTGAAATGTATATTCTAAATCATTCTTAGAGTCACAACACATAAGTTAAATTACCATAGATCAAACATAAATTACCAACTATTTTTGTTGTTTCATTTCAGCAATTGCTCTAAAAAGTAAATTATTCACAAAAGCATTTATGGTCATCATCGAAACAATAACATCATATTAATGTACTAAATTATTCACTTATTTTAGGTATCAATTATATTAGTAAGAAAATTATTTTATGTCCAAATTCTTTTGTCATATAAGCATCATTATATTAAATAAAAGTTTAATATGAAATATAATAATTTATTAAATTTTTATTTATTATAAACTGATAATAATTATCTAGTAGGTAAGTTATTACTTATATAATGAACATCTTTGTCATCTCAAAATATATATTCAGTATCACCTATTTTGGATATTAACATTAGTAAGAAAGTCGTCCTATGCCTAAATTTTTTTGTCATGCAAATATTATTGTCTTAAATAAAATTTTAATATGAACATATATTAAGTTATTAATTTTTATTTATTATTAATTGATAATAATTATAAGGCACATAAATCATTACTCATATAATGAATATTCTTGGCATCTCTCATGCAACGTACGTGCTACCCATTTTAGGTATCAATATTTATAAGAAAACTATTTTATCTTAAGTCTTTGTCATGCAAGCATCAATATCACCTATTTTTGGTATTAATATTAGCAAGAAAATTATTTTATGTTTAAATTCTTTTGTCATAAAATTATTATTATCTTAAATAAAACATATATATATATATATATATATATATATTTATATATATATATATATATATGTATATGCTCAATTTCACCCTATTAGGTATCAATATTAGTAACAAAACGATTTTATGTTTAAATTCTTTTGTCATTCAAGTATTATTGTCTTAAATAAAATTTTTATATAAATATATATTAATTTATTAATTTTATTTATTATAAATTGATAATAATTATAAAGTAAGTAAGTCATTATTCATATAATGAACATCTTTGACATCATGCATGGAATGTATATGTACGGTGTCATCCGTTATTAGTATTAGTAAAAAAAAAAAAATCATTTCATGCTTAATTTATTTTGTCATAAAAGTATTATTGTCTTAATTAAAATTTTAATAAGAATATATTTTATTTAATAGTTTTTATTTATTGTAAATTGATTATAATTATATGGTGCACCTACATGTTATATAATATTAACTAAATTAGTGGTAATAAAAGCGAAAAAGTCAAATTACTATTAAAAAGCATAGACTATATATTGTTTTTAAACATACAGTCATAAAAATTATGCTATGATATATTAAAAAATATTCCGAATTATTTGGAAATCACAAATTTATTGATAAATTTGATTATAGAATTTTTTTTTCAATTAATTATTTTATCATTTTTATTGCTTGAATGTTTGAACATGTACATCTTCTAATGAAATTAAATTTTGAAATAAATCAAGTGAAATTTAAATTTTAACTTGAATTTAAAAATTTTATAAACTTGAACGTCAAATCAGTGCCAAAAAAGGGAAAAATGCTGTATTTTTGGAAAGAATAATTAACAATTAATAATAATAAACTATCATGAATTTTATTAAAAAAATAATCAATTAATATATATCAATATATATACGTATATCAACATATTTTAAATATATTCCATTCTTACAAATTTGAATTGCAAATCATCTCAAAAAAGGGGGAAAAGACTGTATTTTGAATTTGGAATTCATGCGATGTACAGGAGTAAGTTATGTGTAATATAATTAATATAATTTAAAGTAGTAATTCATTGTTGAAATTTTAGTGTAAAATATAAGCTTAATAAAGAATTATAAAATTTACATTAAAATATGGTTTTTTTAAATAAGTCAAAGAATGATTATAAAAATGAAAAATGTAAAATAATATAATTATAAAATAAAATTATAATTTTAAAATTACTATTGAAAAAAGTAAGTATTTTTAAGAAAAAACTTTAATAAAACATTTTTAGTAACAACTTACTATTGAAAGTGTAATAGTTGTGTGAGAATAGCTGCTCTTAATTTTTACGTAAGGATAAAACAATTTAAGAAAAAAACTCATTATTGCAACATAATTATATGTTTTATGCAGTTACTTAGATATTAAACATAGTATAATATATTATTTGAATGTTAAGCCTATTCTGATAACATATTATATATTATCTAGTAAATGAGAACAAAATTTTTTATATAATTAAGTAACATATAATAATTTTTAGTAATAATATATTCATTTCAAACTAAGAATGACACCTCTTTTTGAATTTAAGAAAACATTTTTTTAATAAAACATAGCTCTTTAAAATAAAGATCAACGTTACTTGGGATTTGTAGTTAAACTATTTTTTTTTTTTTTTTGATAATTTCATCCTTAAACGAGATTTTATTTCATGCTGTCCAAGTAAGATTAATTGCTTAAAAATATGAAAAAGGTAGTTAGTTGCAAATCAAGAAGAATACAACCACAAATAAATTCTACCTATAATATCAAATATTTGAATCTTAAAATAGCCACTTATAAAAGAATTTTACTTAGTGATCAATTATGGCTTAAAATTATTTAATCAATTATTAAAAGATAATGCTTACGATTAACAGAAAAATCCCAACACCAACAATTGAGATTTAATTGAAGTAACAATAAAGTGAAATACAATCCATGTTGGAAACAAAGATGAACATCAAGTGAAGTTGATCCGGGGGGAAAAAACCAAAGTGAAAAACAGAGACTAAAAGACAAAATTTTTATTTAATCCAATCAAGCTTGTTAGAAGAAGATAAAATTGAAATTAGGAAAAAATAATAATGACTAGCCTAGAAAACAAAATTAAAGGAAGATTGGATCGATAAGTTAAACATGAAAAAAGTTGGCACAAATAGATAAGGAAAGAAAAAACAATCAAGCCTTGTAAGGTAAAGAAACAAAATAAATAAAATTTAATTAACTAAACAAAATAACCTTATATATATATTAAAAATAATCTTAATTCCCACAACATAAAAGTCAAGGCTGAGAAATCAACTAACTCAAGCAAGAACAACAGTATCCTAAGGAAGTAATATCAAAATTTAACTAAACAAAACTAAAAAATATTCAATATGGATAAGGTAATGAAAAAGATTTTACCTTGAGCTACTTGGCATGAACTTGCTTATTGCATTCAATAGCTTTCAATTGAGCTTTTGGGGCCAAAAAAAAGTTATTTTTACTTAAGAGAAAAAGCCATAAAATCCAAAATATCATCCGTAGTACAAATCTTAATGTTTGAATTATGAAATACACCAATAATGGATACTTGTAGAAGGAGAGAAAATTACAATTTTACAAAAGAAGGGGGTGGGGTTGAATCAGGTGATGAAAAATGAGAAAAATCCTTCTGCTCAAATTGCTTTTCCAGTGAGAAACTCACATCCATGCACCCACAATAACAACGAAGAATATTAAACATCAAACATAAACATGAAAGAGCATAAATTAAATTCTTAATGGATTCACTGACAAAAATTTAAAAAAAAAATCAATCAAAGGTTTGATTGATGAAATACAAACCAATAGCAAGGATTAAGGTTCACTCAAACAGTTGAAGGCGTTGTTATCAGCGTTGCAGTGGCTTTGACTTGGACCCACTATTTGCTCCCCAATCTTAGCTCTTTTGTTTCAGTTTCACTAACCTGAAATTAAAAAACCTAAATGACTGGAAGAAAGAAACAAATCATTGTGAACGATGTTGTGAATCGACACTGACCAAAGGGAAACTCTTTTTGTGAATATGCAACGCTCACAATACTCACCTGAACTATCAAAAAAGAAAACATTAGAAAAGCGTACGAAATAAGAAAAAAAACAACCGGAGTAGAAAATGGAATACAATGCGCCCGGAATATAAAACTAATCAAAAATGAAAAACGAAGCAACTTACTTAGATATCAACTCCTCTCTTCAATTGATTGAATGAACTTAGATAGAAAAGAAAAAAATTGAAAAAAAAAACCTTTAGGGAACAAAAGGACAAACTTAAACACGAATAAATGTTGAAATAGTTGAACAAAAAAGAAGAAGAAAGCCAAGAGCAAGCCATGGCAGAAAAACAAAGCAACGCAACTGCTTTCTTTAATAGGTTCAATGGAACCTACGTAAATAATAATAATAATAATAATAATAATCAATGAAGAAAGAAAGAAAGAAAAACATGAATATAATTACAGATTCGAGTACAAATTGCGAATATCTATGAAGGAACAGAGAAAAAATGATCACTCAAGAAAGGGAAGAACGAAGAGTTGGGGAACAAAAAGGAAAAAGAAGCAAACCTTTGACGTGTCTTCAAACAGAGAAAGAAAGAAAGGCAGCAGTGCAAGTGAAAAAAGCTACCCATAATCAGCTAATATAGACTAATTGAGGTGTCTTTCAAGTTTCCTTTTTTGAAATATTTTTTATTTTTGATTTGATTTCAATAAATTCAGGTATATAATAATATGACTGATACACACATTTATAATCTATAGTCTGATATCAATTTTAAATCAATTAAAATAATCATGAATCAATGCAATGACATAGACTAAATTCATTAATCAATTTTGATTAAAAATAAATATTGGAACCTATTTCATGTGTGGTGTACGAGGAACCTATCTCAGATTGGAACCTATTTTAAAAATTAATTATTTACATATTTATAACTTCAAAAATTAAAGTGAAACTTTACTCAACTACTTACAATCATTCCCACTTCAAAATCACAAAACTTTAATGATTAAAAAATATTTAGTTATTTAATGTTTAGCTATCATGTAATTATCGTATATAAATAAGTAAATGAAAAATAAAGTATATCATATAACAAATTAAAATAAATATATTATAAATTAATACTCAATAGATATCACTTTTAATGTTCGGCTTTATTGTGCTATTAATACAATATGAATAATGTTGTTTTCATCTAGAAAAGAAAAGGGCTACTCCCTCTTGTTCAATAAGCAAATGTTGAAAGCACATTTTAAATTAAAATTTAAATCACTTTCTACGTGGAAGTATGGGCTATCCCATTATAAGTGTTGTGTGTATACATAGAAAATGATAATGGGTAGGATAAGGTAAGACTTTGACACAACTTAATTGTCATGACCCAACTAGGCCGTGACCGATGCATAAAGAGTCTAGGGCTTCCCAGTAAGCTTAACTGTGATTTTTGTTGGAAGATAGATAGAGTTTCCCTTAAAAAAAAAAGGACCCTTAAATATGATTTGACCTAGTCATCCAAAAAGCCTCAACCAAAAAATAACATAGAATATATGTATACTTGTTATAAATACACTCTCTTGTTTGACCAAAAGAAAATATATAACTTTATAACTAATACAAAATATAGGGCATTAAACAATCTCCTACCTATGACCTTATACAAGTGGGACCTTGCTTGGTATTCAATGGAGCCCTAACCAGAACATATGTGAAGGTCAACACTCAAATGGCGGACTCACCAAAAGTGCCCAAAACTGTTTAATGAGCAGGTGGAACAAAGTTTGAGTCTATACCTGAATCTGAAATGGGGGAAAACAATTGGGTGAGTTAAACAACTCAATGAGAGATAATCTATTGATAGTTGACATGGGACATAGTATATGTATAAATCATTTCATTGATTGGAAAGAGATAAATGAAAATCTTATTGAGTTTTTTAGAAATACTCACTTTAGAACTTCTTTTGCTAACATATGGGGAGCTAAAAACATACATGCACATATAACTGGTGGGAGGCCACAACTATAGACTTTCTGTTGACATACCCTAAGTGGCAACATCGGCACAGCCCTTAGTGATCTATACTCCGGTTGGGTTAGCCTAACCCACCGGGCTAGCATCTCTCCTGCTAACTGGGGTTTTACAAGGTGCACGAAGTCTAACGCTTAACATCATTAGCTATAGTTCCATGAAAGGCTCACCCCACAAATCCTTTTCCATAATATATTTTTAAAACAATTTCCAGATGCCATACATTTCTGAATCGTAAATTTATGCCAACTTCCGTTCGTAACATATAGTTCGAAAAAATTTTAATTGAACATGCAGAGTTCTCAAAATATGTTGAACTAAACACAAGTGCATGTACATATGGCTGATGTAACACCCTACCAAGCTTAATACTGTGCTTATGTCATAGCATATTTTATCTCTTTTCTTTAACTTAATTGCCCAAATTCTTAAATTGGAGTGCGGCTATTAACTAGACAGAAATCGTGTGTGTGCGATATATAAATATTTGTACAAACGTGATGCGATGGTAATATATAAATAACTCAACAGGAAAATAAAATAAAATAACATAACATCTAATATATACATATAGTACAAAGTCTCAAGACTTTGTATACATGTGATAAAGTGAGTACATGAGTTAGGACCGTCAAACAAAATAATCCGGTCTATATGTATAAAGTGCATCTCTGTATGGTCCTGGAAGGGCATGTCATCTAGTGCTATTGCCTGAAAAAATAAAAGTAACTATGCCTATGGCTCAAGGTCATAAAAGTGCCAAAAGAGGGCCACATTTTGCATTGTGGTTAGCTAAGTAGATAACTCCTCTACATGGAGTCCGAGGATAGGAACCTGTTCGCCATGCTAAGATTCGTCAGGGCATAGCCGTCATCGGGACTGGAGGATGAGTTTGATACCTCTGAGGGGTCATCATCATCAAGAGAGAGAGAGAGAGAGAGAGAGAGAGAACTAATTGAGGTGGTGAAACAGGTGGTGTAGCTATTGGTGCTGCTGGAGGTGAGACATGGTGTCATGTATAGTGGAATGGCTATAAAGAGTGCAGCGAGATTGAATAAAGGGTAAGAAAGAGGAACAACAAAGTCTCTACAGAAAAAGAAATATAAACAGAAATGGCAGGTACTGATGATATACACGAAGTCTATCACCAGGTCGATGTGGCATTGCAGATTAGGAAACTCAATGAAGAGGATGACTGTCGCTGCCTGGTCCATGGTTTGAGAATGACATGGATACATATAGTAGGATGAAAATTTGTAAAATTCTTAATAGGATGCCTATAGCTATACTACACTGACATCGCGATCATTCCCAATTGTTTCAATTTTTATTTAGTTATGAGAAGGCGAATAACTGGCTTAATACTCCTATTCATTTGGTTTTAAGAGAAACATAGCCCGAAGTAAAGCTCTATTTTACTTTAAAGAGGTAAGAGATATAAGGAAACTCATCTAAGAGGTAAAACAATTACCATGTAAGATAATACACAATATAATAATAAAAAAAATACAAACAATCAGAATATATAGCAAATCACAGGCATATCAAATTGATCATGCAAACTACAATAATGCATCAATGATAAGACTTTATTAAAATGAGATGCATTTCAATTTAGTCATTGCTTAATCTTATACTTCAGGAATTTCCATACTTGGTCCCCTAGGAGTTTTAGGTCATATAACTCTTGGATAATAGTTTGCTTATCAGGATCGAGCTCGTTTCTATACAGGATTGTCAGATTTACTTTCCCTGACTTTCCCACCAATTTATTCCCCATAACTTTATTTTCGAGGCTGGTCCAAATGAATGGAATCCATATAGTCTTTATAGTTCATATCATGATAAGCAATTCACCTTGAATAACATAAAAAGACATGCAAGATGCATAAGTTCTGCCAAAATTTTGGCAATATAATAAATTGAGTCTGTTTCCCCATAAATAGTGCCTGTTCACATAGATATTCAGTCATAATAGTAAAGTTGACATCATACATCAGTCTTTCAGCAACATCATAGATGTGCAATATTCAAGTTTTAATTAGAATTTGCCCATGCATTAGAGTAGTTAAATGCTTAATTAACAATTCTGCTCATAGCACCAAAACCTACCAGTTTTTGTGTCTTATGTCATAATTTCTACTTAAGTTATTAAATTTAGAATTTTTATTATATTGAAGTATTGTTTGTCTAGTTTTTAACCTCTTTGGTCTTATTCAATTTTGATAAGTATAACTTAAGATATTGGGAGTTTACTTAGGTCTACCCTGTGCTAGATGGAATAATAGCATAAAATACAAAAATTCGTCAAAATTAGAAATCTTATTGGGTTTGAGTAATTCTTATATCATTGTAAATGTAATTAAGTCAACTTTCATGTACAAGAAGTTTCATTCTATTTGATTAGTAGAGCTCAAGTTATAAGCTCTCAAAATTGATGAATTTGGCCTGTCTTATTTCTATCTAGTCAAAACATGGGGCAATTTTGATGAACTACTGGGAGCCACAGAGATCGAATTTGAATTTGAAATTTTTGTGGAATGTTACTCCATGTGTAAAATTTCTAACAAAATTGGTTGCACTTAAATTGAAGTTGTATAAGGCAAGTTATGCCTTACATAACCCACTCTGGTCAAGTCCAGAGGTAGAAATCTAGAATAAACTTCAAAAAATCATATCTCACTCAATTCGGATCCAATGGCCTTATAATTTAAATGGTTGGAAAGATGTAAATGTCTAGTTTCATTTGAAATTAGGGCCAATCTCCATTTGGCCCGAGGAAACCTTTGCAAGCCTCCTTTACCTTTTGGGTTTCATCAAATTTTGATGGCTATGTGCAAAGTTGTACCCTTCGCTAGTACAAATACCGTAGGGTTTTCACTTGATTCAGATTCTATTTTGCTACTCATTTTGTTTTTCGTTCAAGTTTCAATTCAAACCTAATAAACGCATGCTAAATAAGCCATCAAAGATCATATAAACATAATACATCATCAAAAAGATAGTAGAACAAAATTTCTCATCAGCCTCTGTATCACAAAAACAAGTGAGCTACGTTGAATCCAACCTCAAATAGAGAGGATAGTTAGCTAGAGTTGGATTTCTTGATGGAAGAAGTAACTAGGGCTTGAAGATAGGATGACGTTAAAATGAAATAAGAGAAAAGAAGATAGAGAGAGTTGCTATGTTGGTCGACCAAATGAGGGACAAGGAAGGGGATAATGAGATTTTATAAAGTATTGATAGTTAAGACTTTGAGTGTTGATTGGTTGCTCCTTTAAGTGGTTGAAATTCAACTAACTTTCCTCTTATGTGTGGCTATATGTGATGCCACTTATGAGAGAATAGTGGCTGAATTTTAGCCACTTCATCTAGGGTTTTCATTATATAATTTTATTGATTCAGTTTTGGCAATTTAAAATACCGAATCTTTACCAATTTCCTCCAAATTGGCGAAATATTACGAAATAACTTTATAGAATTTTCTATATATCTATTCTAGTTTTCTTAAGTCTAAATGCTTTAACTAATATCTAATTAACTCATAATTAATTTTTAATTAACCTTGCTTATGCAATAAGATCAAATAAATCAATTAATAATGTAAGTTGGACATTTTAAAAATTTTTGACGTAACAGCTGATGGAAAAACTACTATAAATAAATCATCTACTCACAGTACATAAACCATTGGGTAAGAATTCCTATAAGGAGCCACAGCGCCAATAGGCTACTTTCGGAATGGATCTAACACTCTAAATCTGACAACATAGCCGCATATTAATTATAGTAGTAAAGGATCAACATACATTGCTCCTATATCCCTCCAAACCCCAAATTTACCGTTCTAGAGTTTTAGAATCTAACCCAAAACCCAGTTTTGCAGGAAGAAGGTACTGAAACCCGATATGGGGTACAACCATAAGCTCAAAAGTTAATTGGAGTTTTTGGAAATGGATAGGAAAGAGATAAGGAGTTTAGGTCTCCACCCAGCACCTCCAAAGCTTTTTCTCACTTGCTAACTAGGGAAAAACAAATAGTAGAAAGGATAAGAATATGACAGATAAAGAGTAGCTAAGGTTGAACACGGATAAAAGATAGTAAAAATACCCAATATGGGTAAATCTAAAGAAAAAAAGATGAGAGGGTTTGAGAGAGAGAAAAGAGAGATAAAAATTTCTCTTTTTAGGGCCAAAGGGCCATTTTTATTTTTTTTTCTCCGTTGCCTCACTACACTCGAGCACGCCCTGCTATGCTCGAGTGTGGCCAAGGCCTAAAAGTTTCCCTGGCTTCATTTGGGACACACTCAAGTGTGATTTTTTGCGCTTGAGCACGGCAAGATGCTTGAGTGTGACTCCTCATGCTTTAACGTGACACTTGCCGAGAAACTTCCTTGAATTTTGGTTGGTAGCATGCTCGAGTGTGCCTTACTGCACTCGAGCATGCTCCTTCCTAAGTTCAAAGTACTCCCAGAGCTCTTCTAGGTGTTCCTACCTCCAACTGCACCTCATCCCTGCTTTGTACATTAGTTTACATATCCGATACCTAAGAAATATTTCATGTAACTCTTGGATGGGGTATTACATCCTCGCTTCTTTAAAAAAAATTCGGTCCTCGAATTAATGAAAACGGTTGTTCTTACCTGGAGTTTCAAACAATTAGGCGTATTTGACTGCATTATCATCCTCCGCTTCCCATGAGGCTTCTTCCCTAGAATGATTTCTTCATATCACCTTCACTGAACTTATGTTCTTAGATTGGAGCTTCTTCATTTGCCAGTTGACAATGGCCACAGGTTTCTTTTCATATGTCAAACTTTCATCAATCTGAACAACTTGAGGGGCCAAAATATGGGATGGATCAAGTACATACTTCTGAAGCATAGAAACGTGGAAAATAGAATGAACCAACGGCAAGTCGAATGGCAAGGCTAGCTTATAGGCCACAACACCTACCCTTTCCAAAACCTCAAAAGGTCTGTTATAGCGGGAACTAAGCTTCCCATGCTTCCCAAACCTTAACACCCCTTTCATGGAAGAGACTTTGAGAAACATATGATCACCCATCAAAACCTCGAGATCTTGTCTCCAATGGTCAACATAAGCCTTTTGCTTACTCTGAGCTACTAATAATCATTCCCGAATCACCCAAACTTTATCCATTGATTCCTATATTAAGTCTGGCCCCAAAAGTTTGATCTTACCCAATTCAAACCATCCTATAGGAGATCTACAACATCTTCCATATAGGGTTTCAAATGGCTTCATTTGAACACTAATCTAGTAGCTATTATTATAAGAGAACTCTATTAAAGAAAGGTAATCACTCTAGCTCCCACTGAAGTCTAGAACACAAGATCTTAACATATTCTCGAGGATCTGAATTGTTCTTTTTTATAGGCCATCCGTCTGTAGGTGAAAAGCTATACTAAGGTCTAGGCGTGTACCTAGAACTTCTTGAAAAGCTCTCCATAAATGAGATGTAAATTGTGACCCTTGATCTGAGATGATTGATATTAGGATCTTGTGAAGCCTTATTATCTCATCTATGTACAATAGGGCATATCGAGAAGCACTAAAAATCATTTTGTTTGGAAGAAAATGTGTTGACTTTGTCATTTTATCAACAATCACCCACATTAAATCAAAACCTCTAATTATATGCGGACATCTTGTTACAAAATCAATGGTAATTCTTTCCCACTTCCATTCAGGAATCTCGATCTATTGATGCAAGCTAGCAGGTCGCTAATGTTTAGCTTTAATCTGCTGACATACCAAACAATGAGATACGAAGTTTCCAACATCCTTTTTCATGTCCTTCTATCAGAACAGTTGTTTTAAATCCTGATACATATTAACAGAGCCCAGATGAACCAAATACTTCGAGTTATGAGCTTATTCTAAAATAGCTTTCCTTTACCCCTCACCATCAGGCACACATAGACGATTACCACAGCATCAACACCTTCTACATCCATTGCAAACTCAAAATGCTTGCCACTCTTTACTTTGTCCGTTAACTTAATCTTGGATCCCTTCCTTGCCTCACCTTAATCTATTCAACTAGAGAAGATTGGGCTCTTATATGAGTCAAGAGTCTTCCAGTCTCCCCCAGTTCCAAACACATTCCATCTACTTCCAATTAGTGAATCTCTTTTACCAAAGGCCTCTTCATGGGAGCTATATGGGCTAAACTAGTTATGGACTTCTTGCTTAAGGCATCCACTACCACGTTAACTTTGCCAGGATGATACAAGATAATGCAATCATAATCCTTGAGTAACACCATCCATCTTTGTTGCCTCAAATTGAAATCTTTCTGTTGGACTATATACTTCGGGTTTTTGTGATCCGTATAAATTTCACAAGTTTTTCCATACAAATAATGTTGTCAAATCTTCAAGGCAAAGATAACTACTGCCACTTTCAAGTCATGAGTGGGGTAGTTCTATTCATGTTTCTTAAGTTGTCTAGAAGCATAAGCGATGACTCAACCATACTGTATCAGCACGCATCCAAGTCCTACCGATGAAGCATCACAGTATACTAAGAATCCACCTAGATTAAGGTTAAACAGTCCTTAAGTCTTTGAAAACTCTCCTCACAAGCATCTGACTAATGGAACTTAACATTCTTCTAAGTTAGCTTAGTTAAAGGGGCAGAGATTTTCGAAAAATCCTTTACAAACCGCCTATAGTAACCAACTAGCCACAAAAAACTGCGAATTTTTGTGACAGTTATAGGTCCTAGCCACTACTAAATGGCTTCCATTTTCATAAGATCAACCATAATCCCTTCTTTGGACATTACATGACCAAGAAAAGTAACTTAATCTAACAAAAACTCACATTTGGAAACTTTGCATAAAGTTTATGATCTCTTAAAGTCTGTAAAACTATCCTCAAGTGATGCTCGTGCTCCTCTTTGCTTTTGGAATATACCAGAATGTCGTTAACAAAAATAATCACAAAATGATCCAAAAAAGGCTTAAATACTCGGTTCATCAGGTCTATGAAAGCTGCAAGGGCATTCGTCAACCTGAAGGACATCACCAAGAGCTCGTAATGCCCATAACAGGTCCGAAATGCAGTTTTAGGAATATCTTCTTCCCTGACCTTAACTGATGATATCTAGAGCGAATATCTATTTTGGAAAAACACAAAGCACCTTAGAGTTGATCAAAAAGATCATCAATTCGAGGGAGAGGATATTTATTACAAACAGTTACTTGGTCGAGTTATCTATAATCAATGCATAGTCTCATTAAGCCATCTTTCTTCTTTATGAAAAGCATAGCAGCACCTCATGGGAATGTGCTTTGGTGGACAAAACCCTTGTCTAATAAGTCTTACAATTGATCCTTCAACTCCGGTAGCTTCGTAGGAGCTATATGGTAAGGGGGAATAGATATAGGCTAAGTATCGGGTATTAGGTTTACACAAAATTCAATCTGCCTTTCGAGAGGCATTCTAGGCAATTTGGTCGGGAATACATCTGGAAATTTCCTAACCACTATACCGAGTCTAAGTTAGGTACTACAGTCTCACAGTTCTTGACCAAAGTAAGAAATCCTGGGTTAGCTTATCCATTAAACGTAAAGCAGCTATCGAAATGATTAAAGTTGCAAGGGTCAAGCAACTATCATCTCGGAAGAGAAAAGATGGCCTATCTGGTATCTCAAATTTAACCACCTTGGCATGGTAGTCAACTGTAGCATGGCAGGAAACTAGCTAATCCATACCTAGAATGACATCAAAGTCTACCATCTCTAAAAGTAATGTCTCCATGTTGTCCACTTTAACCATACAGAAGTTGAACACTGACAAAACCAACAAGCTTCTTTCGTCGATGTGCTAACCTAAAAAGGATGATTGAGCAATACGGGCAGCTTGCCAAAATGAGAAGCAAAGAGCAGGGACACATAGGAATGAGGTGACCCTAGGTCAAATAACACAAACATCAAAGGAGTTAACTTGAAGGGTACCTGCAACCATTGCATTGGATGCTTGAGCATCCTGACATGTCAAAGCATAAAATCGGGGCTGTGATCTCTCAATTGAGCCTACTCCTCTACTGCCTACACCCCTACCACCAAGACCTTTGCCACCAATTCCCCTACTACCCTAGGAAGGAAAGGTACCACCCTGAGATAGGGTGGGCAAAGAAGGAGTAGATGTGGCTAGCTACATTGATCCTTGACTGGATTCTCCCTTTAACTCGGGGCAAACTTTCTTAAAATGCCCCATTTGCCCACAACCATAATACTCTCTCGATCCTTTCCAACATACTCCAAAATGTGATTTTCCACAACTCTGACATAGAGGTCAATTTTGCCCAAACTACCCAGTATTCCGTGCTCCTGGGTTTGGCACAGCCCCCACCATGGTATCTTAAAGCTAAGATACTCATCCAGGAGGGTGTAGAGGATATGGCACTACCTTGAGCATTCCGTTGCTAACTTTGATAATCAAGACTTGCACCTGAGCTAGGACTACCTGAAAACAAACCTCACAACTTGGGCTTTTTGGTGGCATCCCTAGCAGCCTTCTATTCTATTTGACAAGCCTCAATATGTAAGGTAGCATTTACGGCCTTAGCATATGTGATCCTCCCCACATGGGATGACAATGTGGCAAACATCAGGTTAGCCAATCCTCGGATAAATCTCTTCATCCTCAAAGCATCTGTAGGCACCATATGGAGTGCATGGCGAGAAAAGTTAAGAAAAGTAGTCTTCATACTCTGAGACTATCATACTTGAAACTTGACTCAACCTTTCTAATTTCACAGCAAGATTGGCCCTCCTACTGGCAAGGAGGAATCTTGTAATAAAGGCCTCCAAGAACTCTTACCAGGTGAGTGAAGGTAAGTTTGGGGATCTCCCCATAAGGAAAGTCTGATACCACTGCTCTGCCCGACCTCCCAGCCGATACGTAGCTAGCTTCACCGTCCTTTCGCTAAGGCATCTCAACACTCTAATAGCCTTAATCATCTATTCCAGAAAGATCTATGGGTCTGTCACAAACAAGCTCTCCATAACCATAGGCAGTTGCGGTTTAATGAATGCCTCAATGATCACTTTAGCTTCTCTTAGAGGCTAGGGTAGGCTCTGACCTAGCGAAATAGGCTCTACGTGAGGCCGGGCTCTTGGCCCTGCTTGATTCACCATCAGCCCAACCAAAGTTTCTAGAGTTTGGTGGACTGCCTGTAGGTTTGTCGCCACCCCAACCATGCCCACTTTAGGGTTTGGTTCATTAACTTGCCTAGCCGCTCCTCCTCGGCCTCTGCACCTACCACGATTTTGTCCTCTACCACAACTCCTTCCTCTTCCCTTAACACCTGGAGAAGGGGCCCTAACCATGATTTCTGCGAGAAAATAGACGTAATTTCCTTTAAAAAAAATTCAACCTCAGACATGATTTGACCTAGTCATACAGAAAGCCTCAACCTAAAAATAGCATAGAATATACATATATTTGTTATAAATACACTTTTTTGTCTGAACAAAAGGAAACATATAACTTTACAACTTATACAAAACATAAGGCATCAAGCAATCACCTACCCATGACCCTATACAGGTAGACCCTTCCTGGTATTTAATGGAGTTTTAATCAAAACATATATGAAGGTCCACACTTGAACAACAAACACACCAAAAGTGCCCAAAACTATTTAAGGAGCAGGTGGAATAGAGTTCAAGTCTACACTTGAATCTGGAATAGGGGGAATAACTGGGTGAGTTAAACAACTTAGTGAGAGATAATCCATTTATAGTTGGCATGGGACATAGTATGTATATAAATCATTTCATTGATTAGAAAAAAAAATAAATGAAAATCTTATTGGCTTTTTTAGAAATACTCACTTTAGAACTTCTTTGGCTAAAATATGGGGAGCTAAAAACATACATACACATATAACTGGTAGGAGGCCACAACTATAGAGTTTCTACTAACATAGCCTGAGCAACAACATCGGCACAGCCCTCGAGCACTGAGAGCCAACATCAACATAGCCCTCAATGATTTATACTCTGGTCAGGTCGGCCTAACCCGCCGAGCTAGCATCTCCCCTGCTAGCCGAGGTCTATTGAGGTGTACAAAGTCTAATGCTTACTGCCATTAGCTACTATTCTATGAAGGGCTCATCCCACAAATTCTTTTCCATAATATATTTTTAAAGCAATTTCCAGATCACATGCACATCTTAATCGTAAATTTATGCTAACTTCCTTTTATAACATATGGCTTGGAAAAATATATATTTGCACATGCAGAGTTCTCAAAATATGCTGAATTAAACACAAGTGCATGTACATATGGCTGATAGGAAAACTACCATAAATAAATCATCTATTCACAGTATGTAAATCATAGGATAAGAATTCCTCTAGGGAGCCACACCACCAATAGGCTGCTTCCGGAATGGATCTAACACTCTCAATATGATAACATAACCACATATTAATTGTAGTAGTAAAGGATCAACATATGTTGCTCCTATATCCCTCAAAACCCCAGATTTACTATTCTAGAGTTTTAGAATCTAACCCAAAAACTAGTTTTATAGGAAGAAGGTACTTAAATCCGATATAGGGTATAGCCATAAGCTCAAAAGTTACCTGGAGTTTCTGGGAATAGAAAGGAAAGAGATGAGGAGTTTAGATATCCCCTCAAGACCTCCAAAGCTTTTCCTTACTTGCTAGCTGGGGAAAAACAAACGATAGAAAGGCTAGGAATATGACAGATAAGAAGTGGGTAAGGTTGAATGGGGGTAAAAGATGGTAAAATATACTTGATGTGAGTAAATTTAGAAAGAGAAAGGTGAGAGGATTCGAGAGAAAGAAGAGAGAGATAAAAATATTTTTATTTTTTTCTCAACCACCTTGCTAAGCTTGAGCTCACCCTGCCATGCTCGAGCATGGCCGAGGCCCAAAAGCTTCCTTGGCTCCACTAGGGGCACACTTGAGTGTGACTTTTTGCACTCGAGTGTGGTCTAGAGCTCGAACGTGGCTCCTCGCGCTCAAGCATGGCCCTTGCCCAAAAACTTCCTTGAATTCTGGTTGGCAACATGCTCAAACGTGCTCCTTCCTGAGTTCAAAGTACTCCCAAAGCTCTTTTGGGTATTCTTACCTCTAACTCCAGCTCATCCCTTCTCTATACATTAGTTTACGTCCCCGATACCTAAAAAACATTTCATATAACTCTTTGATGGGGTATTACATCGATCCCACTCCATGCCATTCTTAACAAGTTTTAACTCACTTTTAAGACACCTTTTTGGTTCTGAAAGCAAATATTTCCGCCCTATCTGCAAAAAAAATCAAGACCCCCACCCTACATGTCATTTTTTTAGTACATTCATGAATATTTTTAAATTCAAATCACATAACAGTTACTTAATATCTTAAAGAACATGTCATCTAACAAATTGAAAAACATATTTAAAGCACTTTTATGTGGCTTTTTTATTTTTTTATGGGAATTACCAATAAAAATTATGATAATATGAGAAATTTTACAAAAATACCAAATTATGGGAAAATAATACACATTTCGCCCTAGATTAAGTAGGTTTAGCTTTTTATTAATTTTTTTTCCAATATCTACATGATATATGGCGAAATTTGAAACAAACATTTCCAACATCAATTATGGCATGAAGTGGGGCAAAATGCATGAGGCTGGAGGGAGAGACAGTATCGCATGCATGTGATTTATTTCTATTTGGTTGATTTATTCTTTTTAACTTTTTCAATTTAATTTATGTTTTGGCGGTGGCATTATTATTATGAGTTTAATTGGGATACACCGATAGTGTAAAACATTTTTACATCGTTATCCAATCAAAACTTTCTATTTACATGACCATTCAAGTAGTGGGTGATTATATAAAAAACTTTTGCTGATGTGGCAATACATGATTGGATGTCTGTGTAAAAAATTTTTACACTGATAGTGCATTCAAATTAAATCCTATTATTATTATTATTATTATTGCAAGAAAAGTTAATAACATAAGATTAATGTTGAATATATTGTTTAGAATTTAAATAGTTACATTAAAATGACATTTAGTTTTAAAAAAAGTAAGAATAGAAATTATTATATTTAAAATTTTGCAGTGATTTATGTTTGAAATTAATTTTAGCATGTTAATTATTCAAAAATATAATACAATTTTTTTAAAAATGGTTATATGTTTTATAAAATACAGGACAATGTTAAATAAGTTTACTATGAATAAAATTTAAAAATTGACAATATTAAATATAAAAATAAATTAATTTGTAAATTTGTGAATTAAAAATTTTATTTTTATAAATTCATAGAAATATTTGCTAAATTTATAAGAATTAATTTTAATTTATTAAAGATTTTATTATTATAAGAAATATTCTAATTCAATAAATAGATTTTTGCATTTAATTGTAGCAATTTTTTTAATAAATTTATTTAATTTATTACATAAATAACTTTTAAACAAAATATAATAAAATATCATATGACTCATTAGATATAAACTAGAAGCAGAGTCGCGGCCATGCTATTTTGTTCTAATTTCAGCAACATGATACTAATGCACAATAATTTACTATTCACTACTAATACAAACTTATAGAATAAAAAATAAGTAATAATGTATTACATGACTTACTAAATATAAACTAAGGTAAAATATCTTACAAATAGGAGGTTGGACCATTTATTGAAAAAAAATTGATAAAACAATATGCCAACATGGATGCAATACATTGAGGTTATATTTACCGATCATTTGCTCTTTAACATGGTCCAACCTCCTATTTGTAAGATATTCCACCTTAGTTTGTATTCAGTAAGTCATGTGATACATTATTACTTTCTTTTTATTCTATAAATTTGTATAGCAGTAAATAGTAAATTGTTGTGCATTAGTATTATGTTGCTGAAATTAGAACTAAATAGCATGGCTACGACTCTGCTTCTAGTTTATATCTAGTGAGTCATATGATATTTTATTATATTTTGTTTAAAAGTTATTTATGTAATAAATTAAATAAATTTATTAAAAAAATTGCTACAATTAAATCCAAAAATCTATTTATTGAATTAGAATATTTCTTATAATAATCAAATCTTTAATAAATTAAAATTAATTCTTATAAATTTAGCACATATTTCTATGAATTTATAAATATAAAATTTTTAATTCACAAATTTACAAATTAATTTATTTTTATATTTAATATTATCAATTTTTAAATTTTATTCATAGTAAACTTATTTAACATTGTCCTATATTTTAAAAAATATATAACCATTTTTAAAAAAATTGTATTATATTTTTAAATAATTAACATGCTAAAATTAATTTCAAACATAAATCACTGCAAAATTTTAAATATAATAATTTCTATTCTTACTTTTTTTAAAACTAAATGTCATTTAAATGTAACTATTTAAATTCTAAACAATATATTCAACATTAATCTTATGTTATTGACTTTTCTTGCAATAATAATAATAATAATAATAATAATAGGATTTAATTTGAATGTACTGTCAGTGTAAAAAAATTTTACACAGATATCCAATCATGTATTGCCACATCAACAAAAAAATTTTATATAACCACCCACTATTTGAATGGTCACGTAAATAGAAGGTTTTGATTGGATAATAGTATAAAAAAGTTTTACACTATGGGTGTATTCCAATTAAACTCATAATAATAATGCCACCGCCAAAACATAAATTAAGTTGAAAAAGCTAAAAAGAATAAATCAACCACATAGAAATAAATCACGTGCATGCGATATTGTCTCTCCCTCCAGCCTCATGCATTTTGCCCCACTTCATGTCATAATTGATGTTAGAAATGTTTGTTTCAAATTTCGCCATATATCATGTAGATATTGAAAAAAAATTAATAAAAAACTAAGCCTACTTAATCTAGAGCGAAATATGTATTAGTTTCCCATAATTTGGTATTTTTATAAAATTTCTCATATTATCATAATTTTTACTGGTAATTCCCATAAAAAAATTAAAAAGCCCTTTTATGTATATAAATTAAGAAAAATGTTACGTGAATGCAGATATTAGACCGGACATACCCAACTCAGTGTCCAAAGCAAGCATAAGAGAGAGAAGGGAGAGAAGATACTACTCGAGATGGCGGATTCCATGATTTCCCAACCGTGTGTATTGGGTAATAAGTCTTGTGGGATGGGTGTATATATCAGAGCTGATCTGACACCATAATAGAGGTGGATGTGAAGAGAGGACAAGGCATGAGTGTAGGGGTCCAAAACGCAAAAGTGGAGGCAAACTAGAGAGAGATATTTGAAGTTATTAAGTGTTTATTATTTTAATTTTTCCAATTTTGTTAAAATAAATATTAATATATTTAATTTATCTATAAATATTAATAAGTTGATTAACGTAAAACTATTTATTTATTATGTTTATATTTAAATTTTTAAATAATTAAGAAGATATATTTATTTTATTATATTGTATTATAATGATAAAATAAGTTACCGAATTGTGAGTAAAGTAAAAAGAAAATAATCCTTGAAGAAATCCCATGTATGCATAAATAAATATAAAATTAATTATTAATATACATAAATAAATATAAAATTAATTATTAAATTGTGACCAAAATATTTTTTTAGGAAAAAATTTATTTATTTATAGTACATGCAGATGTAGATGTGGATTAAATGAGTTACATTTATCATGGAAATTCGAATCGATCATGAATTTAAACGTTAGTGGTTTTTTTTTTTTTCAGCTGATCTCAAGTTCGCTAAATTTCAGTGAAATCAAATCTAAATCAGAAGTAAGGACAAAATGTGAATTGTGCTTTTACTTTTTCTTTGCTTTTGCTTTTGCTTTTGCTTTTTGGCCTTTTCTTGAGCTTTTACCTTTTTGCGTTTTTCTTTTCGCCTTTTTGTTTTGCTTTACTTTTTATTTTTCATAACGATGGTCCCAGTTCAACTAATAATCTAAGAACTTTATCGTTGAAAAAGCCTTCGACCACTTTTGAGTGAACGTCACTTTAGTCCTGAAATTATAAATATATTTTATTCTAATTATTAAAATTAAAAAATTAATTATTTTATTTTTGGAGTTACACATTATATATTACTTTAATCTTCAATTTATAAAATTGATATATAATTTGTAATTTACTTTAATCCTTGATTTACAAAATTGACAGATAATTTATAATTTTAAAAATTAAATAATTAATTTTTTAATTTTAAAAACTAAAATGAAGCATACTTATAAATTCAATGGCTAAAGTGAAACTCTACTCAACTATTTTCGGTCTTTCACACTTCAAAATCACAAAACTTTTAATGATTAAAAATATTTAATTATTTAATGTTTAGCTATCATGTAATTATCGTAAATAAATAAGCAAATAAATAAATAAGTAAATAAAAAATAAAGTATATCATATAACAAATTAAAATAAATATATTATAAGTTAGTACTCAGGAGATATCGCATTTAATGTTTGATTTTAATGTGCAATTAATACAATACGAATAACGTTGTTTTCATCTGGAAAAGAAAAGGGCTACTCCCTCCTGTTCGATAAGCAAACGTTGAAAGCACATTTTAAACTAAAATTTAAATCACTTTCTACTTGGAAGTGTGGGCTATCCCATTCTAATCAAGTTTTAACTCACTTTTAATACACTTTGTGGTTCTGAAAGCAAATATTTGCACCCTATCTGCCAAAAATTACCAAGACCCCCACCCCTATGTGTTATATTTTTAAGTACATTCTTGAATATTTTTAAATTCAATTCACATAACACTTACTTAATATCTTGAAGAACATGTCATGTAACAAATTGAAAAACATATTTAAAGCACTTTTATGCATATGGACCACGAAAAGTGTTGCGTGAACTATCAGGCCCACATACCCAACTCACTGTCCAAAGCAAGCAGAAGAGAGAGAAGGGACAGAAGATACTACTACTCGAGAGAATGGATTCCGTGATTTTTCAAGAAGAAATATTTTTTGTATATTTATTTTTTTTTATATAATTGACATTTTTTTATTTTTCTCTTTTTTTTTATTTTTTCATTTTTTTATATTTTTTTATAATTTTTTTACTTATATTAATAAATATTGATGTGCTCCACTTTAAAGTAATACTAATAACACCACTCTTGACTGTGTTCCGTGGGATGGGTGTATGTATCATGGTTGATCTGACACCACAATAAAGGCCGATACGAAGAGAGGACCAGGCATGAATGTGGAGGCCCAAAACATAAAAGTGGAGGCAAACTAGAGATAGATATTGAAGTTATTATGTGTTTATTATTTTAATTTTTTCAATTTTGTTAAAATAAATGTTAAAATACTTTGTTTATCTATAAATATTAATAAATTGATTAACGTAAAACTATTTATTTATTATATTTATATTTAAGTTTTTAAATGATTAAGAAGATATATTTATTTTATTATTTTCATTATTATATTATAATATTTCATTATTATATTATAATATAATGATAAAAACAAGTTACCGAATTGTGAGTAAAGTAAAAAAGAAAATAATCTTTGAAGAAATTCCATGCATACATAAATAAATATAAAATTAATTATTAAATTGTGACCAAAATATTTTTTTTTTGGAAAAAAATCTATTTCTTAAAAGCAATAAGAAGTTAGGACAAAATCTGAATTGCGTTTTTACTTTTTCTTTTGCTTTCTGCTTTTGTTTTTTTGCTCTTTTCCTTTGCTTTAACCTTTTTGCTTTTTGCTTTTTTGTTTTCTTAATAGCAATAAGAAGTTAGGACAAAATCTGAATTGCGTTTTTACTTTTTCTTTTGTTTTCTGCTTTTGTTTTTTTGCCCTTTTTCTTTGCTTTAACCTTTTTGCTTTTTGCTTTTTTGTTTTCTTAATAGCAATAAGAAGTTAGGACAAAATCTGAATTGCGTTTTTACTTTTTCTTTTGCTTTCTGCTTTTGTTTTTTTGCCCTTTTCCTTTGCTTTAACCTTTTTGCTTTTTGCTTTTTACTTTTTGCTTTTTGCTTTTTTGTTTTGCATTGCTTTTTGTTTTTCATAATGATGGCCCAGTTCAACTAATAATTTAAGAGCTTGATGGGTGGAAAAGTCTTGGACTACTTTTGAGTAATGGTAATTTTATTATCTGAAATTATAAATATATTTTATTTTAATATCTAAAATTAAAAAAGTTAATTATTTAATTTTTAAAATTATATATTATATGTTACTTTAATACTTGATTTATAAAATTAATATATAATTTTTAATTTCAAATATTAATTAATAGATTTCTTAATTTTAAAAATTAAAATGATGTGCTTCTACAATTTTAAGGATTAAAGTGAGATTCTACTTGACTAGTTTCCGTCATTTACACTTCAAAATCACAAAAATTTAATGATTGAAAAATATTTAATTATTTAATGTTTAGATATCATGTAATTATTGTATATAAATAAGTAAATCAAAAATAAAGTATATCATATAACAAATTAAAATAACTATATTATAAGTTTGTACTAATGACATATCACATATCACATTTAATGTTTGATTTTAGAGTAATCATAGGAGGATGCATAAAATATTGATACACATGCGACATATACAGAAAAAGTGAGGAAAGTGATAAAAATACTTAGTTCCATATGATCATTATTCTTTTTGTTAGGTTTTTTTTAATCCAAAAAGTTACTTACAAGCATGCACTGCTAAGTAACTCTTACTTATTAGCATTTTTAGTAATACGCTGGTAACTTTTTAGACCAAAAAAACTGACAGAAAACTCTTACTTACTAGTGTTTTAAGCAATACACTAATAACTTTCTGAAAAAAAAAAAAATCGACTAAAAACTCTTACTTACCAGCATTTTTAGTAATACGCTAACAACTTTTTGAAAAAATAAATAAGTAATAAAACTCTTACTTACTAGCGTATTACTGATAAATATTGGTATATAACTCTTATTTATCAGTATTTTCAACAATACGGTGGTAACTTTCTGAAAAATATAAAAAATAAAAAACTCTTACTTACCAACATATTGCTAAAAGCGCTAATAAATAACTCTTACTTATTAGCATTTTTAGTAATACGCTAGTAATTTTTTGGATAAAAAAAATTGACAAAAGAAATAATGATCATATGGAACCAATCATCTAAACATTTTTATCATTTTTCTTCTCACTTTTTCCATATACATCATAAATTTATACGTCTCCCAAATATTATTCTTGATTTTAATGTACAATTAACACAATTACCCGAATAATGTTATTTTCATCCAGAAAAGAAAACGGTTACTCCCTCTTGTTCAATAAGCAAATGTTGAAAGCACATTTTAAATTAAAATTTAAATCACTTTCTATGTGGAAGTGTGGGCTATTCTATTATAAGTGTTGTGTATAAAAGTCATTAGAAGTGATCTATTGGTGAGGGTTTAAATAGTTTATATGAGATTATAGATTCAAATCTTATTATTGTTAATATACCAAAAAAAAAATGTTATCTGGATACATATAAAATGATAATGTATAGAATAAGGTAGGATTATGACCCAACTCAATCCCTATCAATACCCTTCTAAAGAAGTTTTAACTCACTTTAAGACACCTCTGTGGTTCTAAAAACAAATATTTATCTGCTAAAAAATATCAAGACCCCCCACCCCTACGTGTTATTTTTTTTTTTAAGTACATTCATGAATATTTTTAAATTCAATTCACATAACACTTAATATCTCGAAGAACATGTCATCCAACAAATTGGAGAACACATTTAAAGCACTTGTGCGTTGGGCAATGAGCCTTATGGGGTGAGTATACATATCACAAGCAATCTGACACCATAAAGGTCGATGTGAGGAAGGGACAAGGCTTCAACGTGGAGGTCCAAAACATCAAAGCAGCGGCAAACTAGGGATAGATATTTGATGAGATAGACGTGAAGGCATTGTAAAGTGAGAGTGGGAGATGAGATAAGATTTTGTCTTGGTTTGGCATTGATCTTTGAGAGAGTGCTTTTTGAAATATATAAATTAATTTTTTTTATTTTAATAAATAAAAAGGTTAGAGTATTTTTATTTTTATTTTTTAAAAGTTATAGCGTATTCTTGAAAATTTTTATGAAGTGTATGTCAGAGATAATTTATATTTTATAAAATTTAAAAAATTAATATAATTTTATTTTTTTAATAATAATAAAAATAAAAATTATTTTTTTAATATTTATATCTATTATAATTATTTTAAATTTTAAATATAAATTTATCAAAATATTGCTCTTATAATTTTTTATTATTAAAAATAATTTTTATATTATTTTAATAAATAATATTATTATAATTTTTTTAAAAACAACTTTTAAAAATTCAAGAACGCAACTCTCTTGCTACAATGCCAAACCGAACATTAGAGTTAGGCAAAGATACGTTATTCGAAATAAAAGGCAAAATCATTTCAAATCATCAATTGATTTACAATCGAATTAAGAGTACTTCAGTTCGCTCGCTAGCATCATGCATTGACTCTGTTTACGAGCAGATAATGGCGGCTGGTAATATAGCATCAACTGGGATCGTTCTTGAAGCACTAAGAAAAGATAATTATGAGAACTGGAGCACTCTTGTGAAAAACTATCTGGTGGGTAAAGATCTCTGGCATGGTATTGTTGAGGCTGATCCTAATAAGCCTGATCGTGAAAAAGATGCCGATTGGAGATCGAAAAATGCAAAGGCTTTACATGCCATTCAACTGGCATGTGGATCTGAGAGTCTCTCCAATATAAGAAAATTTGAAATGGCCAAAGAGGCCTGGAATCACTTAAAGGTCTCCTTCAGCGAGGACGTAAGAGCCTTTCCAGATATTGAGCAAGGACGTGAAACTTACACTTACGCGCTCCACAGGGACGTGAAGAGAGGCTACTGGGATCATGCAAAATCGCACATCAATAGGTACCCTGATTCTATTTTCGCTACCACACTCTCTACCGGCAGGACTGTTCTTCACGTTGCAGTGGCTTCTGGGCAAGAGAGAATTGTGAAGGAGTTGGTTAACATAGGGAACCGAAGATTGCTGAGAATGCAAGACAAACGGGGCTACACGGCACTTGCTCTTGCTGCTAAATTAACAGACAATACGAACATGGCAGAGTGGATGATTAATAAAGGAGGTAAGGAGCTGCTAACTATCAAGACCAAAGATGAGGATGATAAGACTTACCAAAAAAACGATGAGGATGATAAGGCTTACCGAAAAAAAGACGAGGATGATAGTGATGACAAAGGCCAGATTCCGATACTTTTAGCTTCAGCCAAGGGTCACAAACAAATGACTAAGTATCTTCTCTCCCTTACTCCCATTGACGTCTTGTTCGCAAACGATGGCCATTACGGCGTTATGCTTCTCGAGCGATGCATCTCTGCGGAAATATTTGGTAAGAATCAAATTGTATAAAGATGACAGAGCTAAACTTTTCCCTTTTTTTTTTTTAATAAATAAATTTTTAGAATTTGTTTATACTGATTTCACATATGTTGGTTGACTTTTGAATAAGTGGGCAACAATTTTTTTTTTTTTTAATTATAGCTATTTTTCAAACCTTACACAAGCCAGAATTTGAGGAATTTTTAACTACTTATTAAACAAGAAAAAGAATTTTTTGTCGTATCGGTTGCAACTCAATACTTGAGTATTATGAATCAGTACTGATTTCTAATATTATTATATTTTTAACCAGCAATGCTCTATGGCACGACAATATTTTCGTGCAAACCATACGAATTCTTGATTCAACCAATTAGAAGACAGAAAAAACTGAACGGAGAGAGAAAAACTTGGCAATGGGCAGCAATCACGGCATGGAAAAACGAAAACTGTTTTCGTGACCAAAAGTGCTTTCCTTTACTTTTTAATGAATTTTGTCATAATTAGTTTATAAAATAATATAACATACTTGTTGATTTTTTAATTAAAAAAGTAACAACAATCTCTCTTTTTTATTTTATAAAAAAAATTAATTTTTTTTTTTAACTATGTAATATTATTAATTGATTTTTGAACTTTTTTCTTTGAACTAATCTCAAAGTATTAACTTTTTTTCAGATGTTGCCGCCTTATTACTCCAACACAGACGTAATCGGGAAACCGCTCTGACTGATAAACCCAAGGACCTTCGGCCCATAGTACATGCATTAGCTCACATGCCCTCTGGATTTCCTAGTGGTACCAAGCTTGGATGGTGGCGGCAATTGATTTATAATTGTGAGTTTATCCTTTTACGCAAAGAAAAATTAAATTATTCCGATAGTCAGACAATAAATTTTTTTATATAAATATAAATTTAATACCTCAAATTTAAATACATTCATTCATAATAAAATTAATAGGATTATTGTAAATATATTAAAATATAAAGGAGTATAGTACATGAAAGTAGTAATTAATTATGAACTAAAAAAAATAAATTTTTACCATTAAATTTTATACTAATTATTAAGATTAAAATATAATATTATATATCTTTTTAAATAATCATATACTTTTTAAATAAAATTTAATCTTGACTATTTATATATGATTTAAAAGTTAAGATTTATTTCTCTCATCTCTTATATAAAATAGTCTCCTCGCTCATTACACTCCTAGATATAAAATAATATATTTATATTTATTCTCTATTAATATAAATTTTTTTTACAAATTCATTTAATCATATATAGTTACATTATTAAATCTTAGCATGTTTAGGAGTCCGTTTTCGCTCCCTAAAATCAATTCTAGACCTTCAGAATCAATTTTGGGGGTTTTTTATTGTGTTTGGTTATCCACTCTCAGAATCAATTCTGGTCTCTAGAATTGATTATGGGAGAAGTAAGAATTTTTTACTTTTTGTCAGAATTAATTTTAGAGAGACTACCAAACATAAATCACTTTACCTTAAAATTAATTTTATTCAAATTAATTCTATAAAATCAATTCTTTCTAGAATCAATTCAACAAAGATAGAACCAAACACGCTATTTATCTAGTAGATATTATAACAATATCTAAAGTCATATATAAGATAAGACTTGATTAGTTGATAGCATAATATATTATATGCTAACAATATATCAAAATTAATATCTTTAATCAATTCTTAAATTATTTATTTTTCTTGAAAGTTCGTTAATATTTACTTTTAATTTTTCAGACGCAACCTTAGCAATTTGTTGTTGCATTATAATTGTCACTAATCTTACTATCATTAGGCACTGAAAAATAAAATATTAAGAAATATTTTTTAAAATTTTTTTAATTCTTATAGATATATATATATATATATATATTAAAAAATTTACTCGAAAAATGTTTTTCAATAAGATCATGCAGTTTAGAAATTATAAATATACAACAACAACAGAAGCCCTATCTCACTAGGCGAAATTGTAGACTTACATTAGGTAGCTCCATAGTGTTCTATCATAAATTATATTTATATTTAAATTATTTACATCCAAATTTCTTTAATAGTTTCACCTATTAGTTTTTTTAGGTCTTTCCTACTTCTAGTTATTAGATTAGCCTCCATCTAATTGACTCTGTTTAGTGGGGCTTCTATAGGTCTTCTTTACACATGTCTAAATTAACCATCTAATATGAGATTCTATCATCTTCTCTACAATAGGTGCTATCCCAACTTTCTCTCTAATACACTCATTCATAATCCCATCTTGTCTACTTAATGTGTTCACTTTTCTTCTTTATTTTTTATTGCCCAACATTTAGTTCCATACAATATTACTGGATTTATAGTTGTTCAGTAAAATTTATCCTTAAGGTTTAATAGTATTTTTTTATTATAAAGAACACTTGAAGCACTCCTCCATTTTGATCACCTTGCTTGAATCGTATAGTTTACATCTCCCTCTATTTCTCATAATTTTGGATAATGAATCCAAGATACTTAAGTTTTATGAGTTATGGTATGACATCATCTTCGATTTTCACTTCTAAATTATACTTTGTGTGTCTCTCGCTAAATTTAGTTCTACTTCTACTAATACGAAAATTATGTGCCTCCAAAACTTGTCTCCACAACTCTAGCTAGCTTCCCATTTAGTTTTTCTCTCGATTCTCTTACTAGGACTATATCATCTATAAAAAAAATACACTTTGGCACCGAGTCTTCAATATGTTAAGTAAACACATCCAAGACCAACTTAAAGTAACAGGACTCAAAGTTGACCCTTGGTGTAGTCTAAGGCTTATAGGAAAATCCTCTATTGTCTCACCTTGTATTCTGACGTGACTTGTGACCCCATCATACATATATTTTATTGCTCAAATATAGACTATCTGAACTCCTTTTTTCTCTAGCACCTTTCATAAAAACCTCTTTTGGCACCCTAGAGTATGCTTTTTCTAAATCAATGAAAACTATATGTAAATCTCTCTAGTCCCTCTGATATCTCTCCATCAATCTCCATAATAAGTAGATCACTTTCATGGTAGACCTTTGAAGCTAGGGATGAAAATAGGCCAGGCGGCCTGACAGGGCCTGCGGCCTGGCCTGTTTTAAGCCTGGTCTGGCTTGGCCTTTTTAATAAATAAACCAGGCTTAGGCCTTTTTTAGGGCCTGTTTAATTAAAAGGCCAGGTTTAGGCTCTTTGTGAAGCCTGTTAAGCCTGATAGGCTGGCTTGTTTATATATATATATATATATATATATATATATATATATACAAAAATAAACCTTACCTTTCAAGAATCGAACCTGCCCCCTCCAACGTTAAGCCAATCGCCCAAACCACTAAGCCAAACACAGTTGTCATACTTATTATAGCACATTTAATATATTTATTATTACTTCAATCAGTAATTGCATTACAAACCACTTAAAGCCCTTGACCCAATTGCTTTACAAGCCGCTGAAGCCACTCCCAGTCCCACGAATGAAAGTTAGAAACTAAGATAGAGTCTCACTCAATTAGAAACCCTTCTTGAACAGTCCCCAAACCCCAACCTTCTTCCACGACCGGCCTCGGATCGTTGTCGTCGACCAGCGACAGTACACCCACTCATGACGCAACACCGCCGCCGCCGACTCATAGCGACACTACCTGGGTGCCCCGGCGTGACATTGTCGGCCGTCAACATCCGACCCCTCCGCCACCACTGCGTCCAGCTCCGTGACGCAATGTCTGCCTCCGCCACCACGTCTAGCTCCGTCGCCACCTCCCCCAGCATCTAGCTCCGCCGCATCTAGCTTAGATCTGGTAAGTTTTCAATGAATGGCTGGAAAAAATAAAATAAAATATGAAATATGAACAGAAAATGTTTGGAATGGTTAGAAAGTTACGTTAGTTCTCAATGAATGGCTAGAAAGTGTTTTTCAGTGTGTATGAAGGTTTGGTGTGAACTTCAAATGCCAATGATGCCATCCCGCTGAAGCCTTCATTTTTTTGCTCATACAGCATATTTTGTTGTTGTTGTTGTTGTTTTTTTTTTTTAAAAAAAAAATTGTCTTTGCGCGTGATTGGATTATAACTTATACGTATTGATAGTTCAAAGTTTTATTCATTTATCTAACTTGATTTATTTTTTATGAAAAAGATAATAAAAAAATGAGAAAGAAAATGTTTATTTTAGCTAGACTGTTGCTTGGCCAATGTTTAGTTGATTATGTATTTGCTTCCAATTATTTAATATGCAATTCTTTATATATGATTTGTTTTTTGTCATGCTTTGTTTTTTGTTTTGCTTCAAAAGGCCGTTAACTTTGTTTAAGCTGAGCCACCGGACATTTCAGATCAGAACTCACCCAACAACACACAAACTCAACAAACATCTTCTCATACCACACAGAATCTGCATTCCTAAACAAGCTATAGATCACAAACTCTCTTTTTCTCTCTGCTGAGACTGAGAGTTACTTGGGGTGTGATCTTTTGGAGTTCTAGGAGCCCCATACACCTTATTGCAAATTAAATCCACTTCTTCATTCTTCAAATTATGGTATGTGATGTGATGATAATAGGCTTAGCCTTGTGTTCAACTTGGTTTGTATACTGTGTGATTATTTTCTGGGCTACTAGCACATACTGCAAGGTCCATGATATTTCTTTTTCAGAAATATTGCATTTACTTCCTTATAAATACAATTAAATACAGTTCAATTTTAGCATTGTCAATGGTTATTGTCAAGGCCTGTTTAAGGCCTGTTTATAGTGTATTTGAAAACCTAGGCTTGTTTAGGCCTACATGTTGGCCTAGGCCTGATGGCCTATTAAGAGAGTTATTTTTTTTGCAATGAGCTTTTATTGAGCTTGTGCCAGGCATGAAATAGGCTAGGCCAGGCCAAAAATAAGGCCTTTAATAGGTGATAGGCCAGGCTCAGGCCTAATAATTATGATACAGGCCTGGTCTGTTTAGAGCGTGGCCTAGCCTGGCCTGGCCTGTTTCCATCCCTATTTGAAGCATAAAACCAAATTGGTTCTGTGTGATGTGAGTCTTCTGTTTCAATCTCTTCTCAATTACTCTGATCTTTCATAGTTCATAGTATGACTCATGAACTTAATTTTAAAATTATTTTCAGTAAAATTTTGAAATTCTTGAATCTAGTTTATTGTTAGAAAGACTTTTAATCTAATGACAATATATATAAAAATATTTACTTTGATCAAAGACAAGAAATTATAAGAACTATTTCAAATCGATAAAACATTTTGATATTATTAACATGTTATTTAAGAATATATATACAAATACAATTTCAGATTTAAATTTTTTTTAATAGATATATGTAATTATGTCATTAAAAAATATTTAATTCTTGCAATAATTACCTCAAATACCATATATACGATACTATATATTTGTTTGATAATATAAAAACATCGAACAACAAGTCATACCTATGAAGTTATAAACCTTTACATGTCATTACAATGATCATTAATGTAGTCAAAATTCATTGAAACATCAATGCTTTTTTAGAATTCAATATCTGCCATTGCAAGCAACAGTTTTTTGTTTTTGTTTTTGTTTTAAATGCATATGGACGTTAAAAATGTGGCGCGAACTATAAGTTTTAATACTATTGTTTTAGCAAACAAATTTTAGCACGCTTCATTACATGCATTACAAACCGCGCATGCGACTGATACCTAGTAATACCTACAAAGAGACTGGGATTATAATCTATTTATTACAGCTTTGAGGCCACAGATACGCGTAGACCATGGCGGTAAAAGTATCGAGATCGTACTACATGTTGAACCAGATGAAGAACCAGATACAAATACTTTGGCAAATCTTTTTGCAACTCATCCTTCGGGCAGAATCTTCAGAGCGGTTTCGGTCTCGTTGCTCGTAAAACACTTAAGTAAGTAGTGTCACACTCAGACCTTTCCTTCACATACATGTCATCAGTATATCAATATTTTCATTTTTTGAAGGAAAATTTTCAATATTTTGTTTAGGTCGACTTTTTGCACAATTTAAACATGTCGTTCAAACTTCAATTCTTCGGAAACTGCCTGGTATGTACAATATATGAATGCTACTAACTTTAAATCAGATGCTTATGTTTTCTTGGTTTAGATTAATTTTAGTTCTGCTCGAATGCATTATGTAGTTGTTTCCCTTCCTCCCATGTATTTTTGCCTTCTGCTTTATGCATGACAATTCTGGATCAATAATTAAAGCCCTATCTAAACTTTCCAATGCTTTCAGGAAGTGAGAAAATATATGAGATGAAAACGAACCATTATCTGGTACTTGAGATTCTTAAATGCTTGAGAAAAAGAATATCGACATTAGACGAACCAAAGCTACATGAGTGTTCGGCTTACGACAATATGTTACAGGCTGCCAAGTATGGAATTATTGAGTTCATAGATACAATGAGGCATGCAAATCCTGAACTTCTATGGGCCATGGACAAAAATAAAAGAGGCATATTTTCACATGCGATTTTGAATCGACAAGAAAAGGTGTTCCAAATCATTCATGAGATCGAGGGGCGCAAAGAGATGATTGCATCCCGTGAAGATGTGTCTAGTAATAACTTGTTGCACCTAGCAGCAGAATTAGGGCCTTCCTCCGACCTTGGTAGCAGATCCAATGCGGCTCTGCAGATGCAAAGAGAACTTCATTGGTATATGGTAATTCAACATTTCTCGCTCTATATATTTCAATTTTTTCAGAGAATTCTTTGACCAAGTTGGATATAAACTTTTTGGAAATTTTCAATTGAGTGACGTTATTTTTACATCCAATTTAGATTCTATTTTCCATACGTGAGAAACTATGTATTTATATTAGCGGTTTTAGTTCCGTTACTAATGAATTTACCCATAAGTAACCATTTGTAATTATGAATTTTAGTTATCTAAATGAGGAATGGAGTGACCAATAATAGATAATCCTTTCACCAAATTAATCAAAAATGTAACTAAAATCTTTAGTTATTAAAATATATAATTTTTCACAAGACAATTCATTAAGAATTTAGTTTTAATGCACTGTTAATATAGAAGTATTTTACACATGTATCTAATTATATATCGCTACAACAGTGTATCAAAATTAATCCATTCATTAGTAGCTTACTTGAAATCCTCAATTATAAATATATGAATCCCTAAGCGTCAAAATGGTGTCCCTAAAACTTATGTTATATATATATATATATATATATATATATATATATATATATATATATATATATATATATATATATATATATATATGATGAATTATCATGCATGCATACAGGCGGTGGAAAAAATTGTGCCTCCCAAGTGCAAAGAAGCCAAAAATGCTGATGGCAAGAAGCCGGGTGAACTATTTACCAAAAACCATGAGGAGCTGGTGAAAGCTGGCGAAAAATGGGCAAGAGATACAGCAAGTTCTTTTACACTTGTTGGTACTCTCATCATTACCATCATGTTTGCCGCAGCCTTCACTGTCCCCGGAGGAAATGATCAAAATACTGGCATACCCATCTTCTTAAAAAAACCTGCCTTTACTGTCTTCATCTTAGCAGATGCAATATCTCTTATTATGTCTTCTTCTTCAGTCTTGATTTTTATTGGGATTCTGACATCACGTTATGCTGAAAAAGATTTCCTCAGGAGCTTGCCCCTCAAGTTATTGTTTGGCCTCATCACCCTCTTCTTTTCTGTGGCAGCCATGATGTTAGCCTTTGTTGCTGCACTTTCTATGATGCTGAAGGGACACCGAGGGCTTGTGATAGCAGCAATGTCGCTTGCAATTATTCCAGTCTTGGTACTCATACCCACACTATTGAGCCTTTCTTTTGAGATTTTAAAATCTACATTGAGACCTAATTTGCTTGCTCCTAAGAAGAAAAAAGTCAAGCCTAATTGATATCTTTTCTTCCTTTTTTTTTTAGGACAAAAAAAAAAAATCATGAGTGATGACTATCGTTAGCTGTATTATATTTATATTGTACAGTATCTTTCAGAATTTGATATTCAGATCCCATGCAAGTAAAGAACCATTCACTTCTCACCGGAATTTCTAGTGGAAGTATAACTTCACTAAACTAATCATAAAAAATACATAACAGGATGATACCCTTCTTTTTTTACTGATAAAAGGAGAGTTTTAACACCCAGTCATGTAAAAAAATTAATGACTTAGCCACGTAAATAATGACTAACCTCGAAAACTGACGTAGACTTTGTTATGCAAGAGAAAAATTATTAATGCATATATACAAATATAACACTTTGTATATAGGTATATTTACAATAAAATTTGTTGGATTAAAATTAAAATAAGTGAATGACTCCAATTTTACTGTGAGAGTATATAAGATATTAAATTTGTATTTATATAAGAATATAAAACACTTTCCCGATTGTAAACCAATTCGCAATTCATTTTTATTGCATTCTGTCGTGCCCTAGTTTTTAGAAGGGTGTTTGGTGTCCTTAAGTGAACCGATCCTAACTTGACAAATTTTTTATTTATATTCTAATCAAATATCTAGGTGGCATGAATTTGTTTTTCAACAAAAATAACCTTACAATTAATTAAAGAATTAAGTTTTAACTGCAATTATTACTAACTTTTTTATGTTTCAAGAATTAAAATATCTAAAAACAAAAATACAAATAAAAATCAACTCTGTTAATCCCCAGGTATGTTCTTACAAGAAACCTAGATCTTATCTCGTTCCTTTCTTCGACTACATAATATAATCTTCTTCAAAAGAAGATACCTTCGGGTCATTCATATTTTTAGTATTAAGTGACAACAATGAAACTTGAGGTTTTCTTCCACCATTTCAATATTTTGGTTCTGCAGCAAAGTTCACCTCCATGGTTGCAACTTCAACTCTTGTGTCTCTCCTTATATCTTCTTCATTCAGATGCGATAATCCTTGGTGTTCCAGTCTCAAGCAGCGGGTGTGGTGAGACACAGTGATTTTTGGTTGTAAGGTGGGGCACCTCCTTTGTGGACAAAGGGTGGTGCCTAGTGGAGAAGTAGAGAATCTGGAGCTATACAGTAGAGGGAAGGTATGATAGTTTAGGCTATCGGATTAATGTGCCCTCCATCATTGTGCGTTGGGGTATTTGTGATAAAGGTGTCTTTAATCAAGGTATCCCATTAGGGTATGAACCACGAGATTTGAGTAAGGATATCGAGGCTAGATTAGGGGTTATGAGATTTATCCACATGGGTTATTGGAGATGAGAAATTCTTGCATGATCCTTAAATATCATGTGGTTGTGCTCTCAACCAATCATGTAAGTATATTTTTTATAGGACCCACCATTAATACAGTCCCATATAAAATACACTTACATAATTATCTAAAAGCACAATCACATGATGCTACAGAACCACACAAATATTTCTCAATTGGAGACTACAAAGCTACACAATTGCTAGGGACTTAAAATCCCAAGAAAGGCGATCGTTGGGGGCGACCAGCCATTGTGGCCCTAGTCGGCTTGGAAGTACCAAATATAATTGGTTGGTTAGGCAATTGGATTGGTGGGGGCAGGATGACTGTGTAACCCAAACAGATCAGAAGCTCTTCAACCTCAAGCTTTAAGAGGGTAAGGAGGCTACACTAGAGCATCCTTGCTTAGATATGTTATAAATTGATAAAGGTTATAAATTTCTCCTTGTTAGAAATAATAATAATAATAATAATAATAATAATAATAAATTAAATGGTTGCAAGGGAACCTTGCAAGAAGACACAGACAAATTAATTTTAACAAGCTATTTAGTTTCTTTGCCAAGTAAAAAACCCCACACAAAAAAGAGATATGGTGCACCAAAAAAACAAAAGCTAAAATTTTTGGCAGAAATTCTCGAAATTGTTGAATGAAATGAAGTAATAAAACTCACTAATTTATTTAATAGTCAATAGCATGCGACATCATTTTGATAACTTAATTTTGGTTCTCTGGCATCTTTCCACCAAAAAATACCGGCAACAACATCTGTGCAACAATTTTCCTGCTAGATTACTTGATCTAAATAATTCCAAACTAGTTGCATACATCATGTTGAAATATAAATAACATTACGACTATCAGAGTTGATTTCAAAATTCAAATACTCAAAAACTGCCTAGTTCACATGATTAAAAGATAGATGTACGAGACTAACAATATCATCTGCAACAAGAAAAATTGATGCGTTTAATTTTCATAATCTTTGGCCTTGTAACTAGCCATGGAGCATTAACCGCAAACAAGTGCATCGAATTGCGAAATAATCATAAACAAGCATAGTTGAATGAGATGCTATTGAAGCAACTCAATTTTAAGGAGTTGCTCCAGCTACAAAACGCTATGAAAATATGTCAAAGGCATTAAATAAAATAGTACCAAGTTTTTTAGGAGATTACCATATCCCTATACTGAACCGCAACTAATCCGCTTTGTTAATTGTTAACACTTCTTGTCCGTTCTTCTTTACACTAGGTCATATATGACCTCCTTTTGTTAAACATAATTAAACGAAAATTAGCGAAGATAGAAAATGGAGCGTAATGTAAACCCAAAAAAAAAAAATAAGTACCTTAAGACATGCATCAGAAATGGAGCAAAGTTGTGATAAATTTTGAATTCTTGAGGTTTCGTTGTACCATGGTGAGGTGAGCAAAGAAGGCTTTAGCCCATAATGTTCATTGTTCAATAAGGAACATTCAGATGTTTTGAATACATCTCATAAATCATAATGCAAATTAGACATCTTGTATGTCTCGCATCACCATACATCATGTGCAAGTATGCCTACAATGATAAACTGATACAAGGGATTGTATGAACATGAAGAGGCTTTTGATAAAAGGATGATGAATTAATTTCTATTGCATATGAACCTTAAAACTATTAATGATGCAACTGGGGACCATGTGAATACGAGCTCATAATGATTTAGGTCTTGCGTGATTAACATATCTTTTTCAATGAGTTTTGATCTTTCTATCGGTAGCTAGCTTCCTAATTAGGTAAGACATAGTTTATTATTAAACAATTTGTTATAAAGTAAAACTTGAATTTTTGTTGTTGATTGTGATCCTTTTTCAAACTCTTTTACTAATCTGAATTCTGTTCCTGTGGCTGTCAACAATCATTGCAATAAATTTTTGTTTTTTTGTTGTTTTATATTAATAGTACCGAGGTTTAAACATATGACTAGATACTTATTATCCAAATTCTTCGTCACTCGTCTAATCCTAGTAACTCAAAAAATTTAGAGAAGAAGAGAAAATTATTGAACAGTGAATGAGAAGATAAAAGAACGTAGGCCTCGCAAAGTTAATCTTTTGTTAAATATGAAGGTAAAACAACATGGAAAAAAAAACAGGATGAGATGTTAACAATTTTTCATTTTGGATTCTCCATAAGTATCATGATATCCCAACTAAATATGGGCACTAAATAAATATGGCATGGTAGGCACTAAATATGGACATCTCCCCTAATTGTACCAGAAGACTTAAGAAAGAAGGTTGAATCAAGTTATCGGCTACTTAAAATTTTTTTTGTACACTCATATCACAAATTAAAAAATTTACACAACTAGATTTCTAGTAGATAGTTAGTAGGAATCTAATAATCGCCTACTAGATTTTGTTGTAGAATTACTCGAAATATGAATAGAATATGTATTCCAAAATCAATTTCAAAAGGCAAAACTAAAATACTGAAACACAAAGAGAAAGGGATAGAAGAACTTGCACCAAGGATTTATACTAGTTCGATCTCCACAATCTGAAGTCTACATCCAGTCCCCACTATCTATGGGATTTTTCAACTATTGAGTATTCATTTACAACAAGTCTCTCTAAGCTTTTACACAATTTCACTTAACCTTGAACTACTTTTCTCATCCGAAATAGAGTAAGCATCAAAAGCTCTTTAGAAGAGGATGAAATGCCAATCTAAGTGTGCATAAGGCTCCAACGCTCTTGGCAAATCCTAAGGTCTCGGTTTATCTTGATGAGCTCCTTTGCCAGCAACTTCACAACTCCCCTCTGAGTCTCTGTGAATGTTTTCAACTCTTTAGTGAGTTGCCTTAGCATGTGCCATGTGTCCTTTAGCTTTTTTCTCAATAGTGGTGTGCTTTCTAGCTCGGCGCCTAAAATCTTTTTAGCCATATAATTTGGATCTTCTCCATCAGAGACATCAATAAATGGAGATTTTGCTTTGTTCCTTGCTACTGCCCTACTTGTAGATTTCCAAGGAGAGGGTTGCAACTTCACTTGGCATTCCTCTATAATAGTCTTTACTTCAACACCATCCTTTCCTTCAAGATTTATAGCAAAGTGATTAAAGATGCTTGTGATAAACATAGCATATGGTAGCCTAGCACCTAGATTTGAGGAGGCATAATCTGCCATATATCTCATTATGAGATTAGGGAAGGAAAGAGGAGTCATGTGGATAAGGGAATAGAGCATGAAGGTGTCTATATAGGTAACCAATTGGTGGCTACCATTTTTGGGCAATAGAAACAGCGAAATGATCCTATGGAGCTGAGCTCATTTAGGAGCAAGGGCAGCATGAGAAGACTTGACATCATCCAGGGCAATGAGGTCAGTGCAAATACCAAAGATAGCTTGTTCAAAGGTCACTAGAAAGGAATTATCCCAGGAGTGGTGGCAGTAATAATAGGCATCATCAAAGTCAATCATACCAACAAAATCACATGTGCATCAATAATAATGTGCTTTCCCAAAACATAAGAAGTGATTTTGGATTCAAAAAACTCAAAGTTTAAATAAAAATGCTTGATTAGTTTTGGATAAACCTTTTCCTTAACTTCAAACAAACCATACCAGCCTTGATCAGAAACCAAAAGTTCAAAAACATAGCCATTGTTTTTAAAAGATTCAAGATCAACTAAAACATGCTTAGTGTAAGTCCTTTTTGAAAATACATTTTTGAATTTTTTAGAACACTCTTTAGATAAAAATAGGTGAGGATCATAGGAAATAGTGGACTTAGAGCCATCATTAAATGATACATCTTCGACTCCCTTCGTGTGATGAATGGGTGCATGTGTGTGTAAAGGTGGAGGAGGTGGTGCGATGCAAGTTTAAGAGGAAGAAGCATGGTGAGAACGAGAGGGTTGAGATTGAGGAGGTGGTAGTGGAAAGGGATGTCAATGGAGCGAGGTGGTGGGGAGGGATAGTCCCTCATCCCCAAACCTACCTCTAACCTTACCCCATGCCGATATGGATAAAAACTTACCTCTAACCTACCTCTAATCTTTCAAAATTTGATATTCAGATCCCCTGCAAGTAAAGAACCATTCACTTCTCACGGGAATTTCTAGTGGAACTATAACTTCACTAAACTAATCATAAAAAATGCATAACAGGATGGTACCAATTTTTTTTCTTCCTACTCATAAAAGGAGAGTTTTAACACCCTAGTCATATAAAAAATTAATGATTTAGCCATGTAAATAATGACTAATCTCGAAAACTAACTTAGACTTTGTTATGCAAGAGAAAAATCATTAATGCATATATACAAATATAACACTTTGTATATAGGTATATTTACAATAAAGTTTGTTGGATTAAAATTAAAATAAGTGAATGTATCCAATTTTATTATGAGAGTACATAAGATATTAAATTTGTATTTATATAAGAATATAAAACACTTTCTCAAGTTTAATCCAATTCGCCATTCATTTTTATTGCATTCTGTCGTGCCCTAGTTTTTAGAAGGGTGTTGGTGTCCTTAAGTGAACCGATCCTAACTTGACAAATTTTTTATTTATATTCTAATCAAATATCTAGGTGGCATGAATTTGTTTTTCAACAAAAATAACCTTACAATTAATTAAAGAATTAAGTTTTAAGTACAATTATTATTAACTTTTTTATGTTTCAAGAATTAAATATCTAAAAATAGAAATACAAATAAAAATCAACTCTGTTAATCCCCAGGTATGTTCTTAAAACAACCCTAGATCTTGTCTTGTTCCTTTCTTCGACTGCATAACATAATCTTCTTTAAAAGAAGATGCCTTCGGGTCATTCATATTTTGACAATTAAGTAACAACACTGAAACTTGAGGTTTTCTTCCACCCTTTCAATATTTTGGTTCTGCAGCAAAGTTCACCTCCATGGTTGCAACTTCAACTCTCCTGTCTCTCCTTATATCTTCTTCATTTGGATGCCATAATCTTTTGTGTTCCAATCTCAAGCAAAGGATGAGGTAAGACACGATGATTTTTGGTTGTAAGGTGGGGCAACTCCTTTGTGGACAAAGGGTGGTGCCAAGTGGAGGAGCAGAGAATCTGGAGCTATATAGTAGAGGGAAGGTATAATAGTGTTGAGGCTATCAGATTAATGTGCCCTCCATCATTGTGTGTCAGGGTATTTATGATGAGGGTGTCATTAATGCAAGTATCCCATTAGGGCACAAATCACGAGATTTGAGTAAGGATATGAAGGCAAGATTAGGGGGGTATGAGATTTATCCACATGGATGAGTGGAGACTGCAAGGCTACAATTGCTAAGGGCCTGAAGTCCCCGGAAAGGTGACTGTTGGGGACGACCAGGCGTTATGGCCCTAGTTGGCTTGGAATTACCACATTGGTTGGTTAGGCAATTAGGTTGGTGGGGACAGGATGACAGTGTAACCCAATAGATCGCAAGCCCTCCAACCTTAAGCTTTAAGAGGGTAAGGAGGCTATAGTAGAGCATCCTTGCTTAGGTATGTGACAGGCAGGGTAACCGTGTAATTAGGATAGATTATAAACCTTCTAACATCAAGCTTTAAGAGAGTGAAGAGCCTATAGTAGGGCATCCTTTGCCCGAGTGTAGATAAGATAGGGTAACTGTGTAGCTTGGATGGATCACAAGCCTCAAACCTCAAGCTCTAATTAAAGAGAGGGCAAAGAGGCTATGGTAGAGAAGAAATACTTATATAGTTCGGGAGCATTACGTAGCTGTACTCCCAGCCAATTATGTAAGTATATTTTGCGTAGGATTATGTGTTAATGGTGGGTTTCATGTAAAATACATTTACATGTTTGATCTGGAAGCATAGCAACATGGTACTCCCAGATCATACAAGTATTTCTCTATAGTAGAGTGTCCTTACTCGGGTACATGAGAGTCAGGGTAACCATTTAACTTCGGCAAGCCAGGGGAAGCTATAAAGGGGTGTGGGCCTGAGCCGAAATAGTTAGGAGAATTAGGGAACTCATTGGAAGCTTGACAACTCAGTATATTGCCGGGAAAGTTTGCCAATTGGTTTTTCTAATGTTTAACAATTGTGGTTGCATTCCATTCTTGAGGCTACCACATGTCCTACTTGTACTAGAAGTTCATCACGTCATGCCACATGTGTTAGATTAACAAATCCTAATCATTGATCATGGTTTTAATGGCCTTGATCCTTGCCACTGAATGCAATCGGTTCACTAATCGTAAATTAAAAGATTAAGTGGGAGGCAGAAAAGGTAAATGTATAGTTAAGGTGTAACCTAAAAAAGAAAAACATATTTAGGGTTCCATTTAGTTCTATTTCACATATATATTTGAAGGCGTTTTCTTTGTTAGCCATTTATAAAATCAACTCCAACATGTGTACTAGGTCACGAATAATAAGAGGCAAAAAAGGGAATGTCATTTTCATGAGGATTGCATCCAAGTAATAATTCATTCAGAGCAACTATTCGAGCAACCAAATAGAGTAGGGAGTTGAAACAAAACAATAACTAAATCGAATAATATTGAAAAAAAGAAGAAGGGAAAAATAAGCAACAAGGAACAACAATCAATGAAAAGCATGTATTAAGATATGATTTTATTTGAATTCCTATATTTTGGTTACATAATACTAATTTAATTTCTAAATCAATACAATTGCTGGTCAATTTTTGAAAAATTTATAATCACAATTCAATTCTTTGATATTATGATTTTCTTAAGAAAAGTTGAATTAATTAATTCCTTGAAGAACTAGAATTCCTATGATCACACAAAATGGGCATTTCCTTTCCTAAAATTCTACTCAATTTTATCGCAATTATTAGAGTGACTTATTTTATATAGTAATTTTCTAATTGCTAATATAAAACCAAAGATCAATCAAGGGTGGCCAAATCCATGAAAGCATTAAGAGTGTTAAAAATTGCTCAATTGATTGAAAAGAAAAATATATTAAATTAATATGCCGGAATGCAAAATATATTCCTTCATATTACATCACCCTAAACACCAAGAAGAAATTTCGAAAGCCATGGAAAACAAAAAGAAAACATAACATGGTAATTGATAGAATCATGTGATATCTTAGAGAAAAATCATGAGTCCTTAAGTCTTTGAATCCCTCCAACACAAGTCATCCTCAAAAGCTAAAGTTATTCTATTGTCTATATTTCCCCTGTCTAAAAATGAATCTCTTAAGAAAAACTGCATAAATTTATAAAAATCCACAATGGCACCAATGCCATTGCACTGACAATTGCACAAGATCTTCTTGATTCTTCAAATTTAATCCTCCCCCAATCTTCTATTCAAATCTTCTTCAAAATTTTTCCTTTATCTTCTCTTTCTTTCCTATTCATTCGCTCTATATTTATCTTGTATCAAAACAAATCAAGTGAGAATCTTTATCCATTAAACAACAAAAGTGATATTTCTCCCTGATAGTGCTCAAAATTGAATTTGATGAAATCAATTAAGGACATTATATATTTGAGGACAAAACTTGAACAATTAAAGCACATATATGAGGTAGAAATGTAATATTTGTCACAAGTTATCATACCTCCACACTTGAATTTTTACTTCAATCAAGCAAAATGAGATGCAAGAATAAGAGAGTAACAATTGTTACAACTTCCTATTCACAAGGTGAAAAAACTATGAATTACATGTAACATCAAAGGCAAATGTCAATTTAAACACACACTTGGAAAATTGCACTAAATATCAAATCTTGATGAATTATTGGAAAGCTCCAATCGATTTAAGCAAAGATAAGGTGGCTTACATCAAGTCCTTTTATAGATTCCCTTAGACAAAAAACAAATTAAGCATGCAATTTTAATGATTTAACCAATGGGATAAGAGTTAATTTCAAACCAAATAATCACTACATTTAATTTAATTTAATTTCTTGGGGGTATATATGACTCTTAATGCTGTATCCCAATGGCGAATTATGTAAGAAGCATTCCATCAATGCCACCCGTTCCAATTGGTCCAAGGCATTTGGTGATAAAGCATCTAATTGATTTAGGTTTGGTTTGGTATTGCTGTGATTTTTTGAGAACTGTTGAGCTCTCTGGGCTTTTTAAAAGCTGCTTTCGAAAAATTATAGTAGTACTGTTTGGTAAAATAATGTAAAAGTTACTTTCAATAAGCAAAAGCCACAAAAGTAGTATTTGATAAAATTGCTCTTAAAATCTAAAATGACTATAATAGATATAAATATTAAAGAGAATAATATATTAAAGAGAATAATTTATACTTTTAATATCATTAATGAAAGTACGGTTATATTAGTCTTTTAAATTTTAGATAGCACAAACCAACTCTAAAAAGAACCTTATAAGGGCTCTTAAGAGTACTCCTTGGCTCTTTGGTTTACTAAATAGAAAAAATTGACTTATGCTTTTTATAAATTAGAGCATCATTTCAGAGAGCACTACCAAATTAGGCTTTACTAACTCAAGTCATCTAATAGCATAGAAGCACCATGAGTACTTATTCAAGTGTACTGATATGTAGTAGTCATAACTTGAACATTGGCACTCATAACCTTAAATTTTTTTAGCCTTTGGCTCATTTCTCTCCATAGTTTTTTTCTTTTCTTTTTCTTTCTCAATTTTCTCTTTTTTTTGTGGTATACATATATGGCCCGCAAAAATTTCATTCACCACGTAGTCAATACTAGAGTCACACATATATACAGTAAATCCAAAGAAGGAGATGACAATGAAATATAGTTATTAAGTTAAGAGCTTACACAAAGTTTAAAAAGATTCTAACAATTTAATTAATCAAAAGTCTGAAATATAAGTAAATTAAAATAATTGTGGGAAAACTTTGAAATTTAGTACCACTAAGAATCAACTACCAAATTCATACCATTGCAAAGTAAATGAAAGAAAGTGAGACCTCATGGCAAGGAGCATAGGGTTTAATGTACAAAAATAAAAACAAAAGCAAAAAAATAAAGATAAAAGAAAAGAAAAGAAAAATAAAACTCAAAGCATATAGAAAAGGATAACATAGTACTCCCTTAATCCTGTCTGGCATCCATATAATTTATTTTTGGATTTGGTGAGGTGCATTATGACCATATTTTGCTTGCTTCAACATCTGTTTCCTAGGTTCCTAAACTTGTGTGCTTCTTTAAATATGAAAAATTATATAACATTAGCACAACAGAATTGCAGTAATTTCAAGATAAAATAGGAGAATTACTCATGCCACATAAACATAGACTTAAATAGCAACAATTCGATCCTAATGATAAACCTAAATGAAAAAAAAAAGCATAAATTCAAAACTAAACACTACTAGAAATGTGCTTGTTACCGGAGAAAAACTTACAAATATTTGTTGGTAATAATTTGTACCGACGGATTAATCGATGTAAAAAATCCGTCCATAAATGACGCATCAGTAATAAAAAAATATTAATATTACAGATAGAAAAATTATCTATCGGTATATTTTTAATTTTCCTGACAAAATATAAACATCAGTAAAAAAAATATATACATCAGTAATAATAGAGTAAGAAACATGAATTGCGGTATTCTATCGATGAATTAATAATAATTATCAACCGATTTTTTTATCAATTATTATTTATTTAGAATTATTAATAATTATTTTATCGATAATTGTTAATAATTGTGGTCATAACCTAATTAATGATATGATCACAACAAATGGAAAACAAATTATGCAAGGTAAATCACCGTAAACCATGCTTCAGTTTTAAATATATATTTTCCATAAAAGTAAAAAATTTCATGGAAATACCATGTTTTGGAGGATGCAAATCATTTGCAACAAATCTGTCCTATAACGAATTTTCCATCCTTCACAAAGTTTTTTAAACATTTATTTAACTTTTTAGTATTATTTTTCTTCCATATTTTTACTCATTTTATAGTTGAAAATATATGTACAGAAAGAAAAAGCGCTTCTTTTGTGATTATATAAGAATTTTTCCTATCCCATATTCTGTCCCTCCAATCTCCTTCTCTAATAAAAAATATTATCTATACATATTTTTTATAAAATATTATATTAATTTACATTCTATTTATTATTAAATATAATATAAATTTTATTTAAATTAAATTTATATTCTGTCTATTAATAAATAGGATATCAATTGAGACATTGTCCCACATAAAATATAACTCTTTCAGTTTAGCTGGAGCGACTGTGACCACCTCCCTGTCAGCGCCACTGGCGTCGTTGCTGCCCTGGTACAGCTAAGACGCTACCACCCTCTCGTCCCTCGTGTCGCGTCCCTAATCGCCACTGTACCACCGCCAGCGGACGCTTTTGCCACCATCGTCGCCGACGAAGACAACAACAACGACGACGAAAACAAGCTCCTCTCGTCCGACGGCAATGTGGCGGTGCAGGAGATGGTGGAGGCGCATCCCCAGCCGATGAAGGATGGGACGTGCTGCACGGGCTTCTCGTCTGCTACGCTTGCGCTAAACCCGAAGAGCACCGACAAGTTCATTCTTAGTGCCTTTGCTGATCTTCCCGTTACTCTCATGGCGTTTTCTTTGCGGCCCTTCTAGCTAAATTGCGGGAAGATAATGTTGTCTTTTAAAAAAAAAAAAATTATAACTACTAATTTTAAATTAATGATGTGCAAAAGTTTGTCCATATATATACAAGGAACAGGCTTATGGGACAAAGACGCCGGACAGATGATTTGTCCTTTTTATGACCCATCATGCTGTAGTCAGAAAGTGAAGTGAAAGTTCTTAATAAGTGATCCGCCAAGCATAAACCACAAAATGTCTACAAAGTCTAAAACCATAGAAATATGAAGACATTGTTCTCAATTTTTAGTATCGGACCCCTTCTGGTCAGACTAATAAAATCAACAATTAGTTTTTGTATCCATCTAAATAACCCAAAAGATCAATTTTTCAAGAACCAATTTTGAATCAATAAACATGTACCGAATTGGTTGACCTATGAGAAATTATTACAGTTTCACAAGTAGTACTGATTTTTTTTAAAGAAATTAATGAAATAAGTTAAATTTTCACTAATTAATAATTTGATTTTCATTTTATAACTAAAGCTCAAATATATGCAATGTGAGTCAAATATAGACATGGCAAATGTGTTGCCCGCCTTAGTCCACCACGAGTGAGCTCCAAATAAGGGACAAGATGGATTGAGCCGTTTTGATATAAAGCGGTTTGAGATGCTCAACTTACCTCTTTTTGGGTGAGTTGACATATCGGTAGGTCAACTAGCTAGCCAAACGTTTAGAAAAATAAAAAATAAAAATCCAACAAAACAATCACAGCAGCTACAATTCAACACAAAAAATTCATACAATTAATAATTCAGCAAAATAAAATCAAATATGAATATAATCCAATATTAAAAAGAAAGTCGCAATATTCTAACACCAAAAAATTACAATGTTGATAATCAAACAAAATATAAAATTCAAATCAATAGTTAGATCACTTTTGCTGGCCACTGCCATGTCTTTTGGTTGCCGAGGGTGTTCATCGTCCGCCGGTCTTCCACGTAGTGGCTCTACTATCACCGGGTTGCTTTGTTATTGTTGATTCGGGTCAAGAAAGAGATTGGGGGTGGAGAGGAAGAGAAAGATTAAGGGAGATCGTTGTTTTTCTTGTCCTGTGATTATTGCTAAGATTCAGAAAGAATAACAATAGAGGAACCGAGAAGAAGATTGAGCCAGGTGAAATGCAGAAGAGGGGTAGAAGAGAAAAGGAAGGGGGGGGGGGGGGAGGCATGTCGATGTCTTGTGAGTGTGAAAACGAGAATGAAACCTTAACGTGAAAATGAAATATGAGGGATTAGAGACTAACCCACCAAGTCCAATGTACCCATGAGCAGGCCGGCAGCTAGCAACACAAAAAAAAAAAAAAAAAAAGAAAACACTCCCACCACTCAACAAGTTGACCCGTCCCAACCTACTTCAACTTGCATAGTATGCAAGGTAGGTTAAGGGAGTTAACATATATATAAATGGATGTTGGTTGGGACTTTTTGAGGGATTAGGCTTCTTTCTATAACATATAGTCATCTATAGAGCCTTTGGTATTATAATGTGGACTATGAAACGGATTACTGATATACAAATTTGGTTATCACTGTATTTGTAAAGCTAGATGTCATCATATTTAGCACCTTAACTTCGAAAAGTTATGATTGTAATTTTTTATTTTTATATAACCTAAGTATATTAATTTTATGATACTTTAGATAGATCTGAGATTTGACATACTTATCTTTTCGTTCATGGATATTTTTGCTATTGCATCTTTATTCTGAGATATCTACTAAAGTTGATAGTGCTTTTTAGTTAATTTTTGTAGGCTTAATTTTTTATATCAATAGGGTCTGTTGCACTAATTTCTCTACTGTAATCGGGCTTTGCCTTAGTTTATTAAATCAATAAATTTTTTCTAACAAATATATATATATCCAACTCGCCAAAGGTGGCGGGTTGACCTGATAGGAGCTTAGCTTTAAATACATAATGAAGAACTTTAGCTCTTACTTTTTCACCAGTTTGATGTTGGACTACTATAAGATGGGAAGCTTTTTTTTTTTTTTTTCATGTATGGAAATATTACACTACCTCATTTGAGGTACATGGTAATTACACTTGGTATTCTTCTAGTTTGCACTCCTACACAATCTCTCTTCCTTTAGACAGTAGCTAACATTGTTAACTTTATGAGTGATTTTCTAATAGCATTCTCCCATTGAAAATGCGTTTCACATCTTTCCTATTAAAAACCTAAGTCGAAGCATTTTTCTTCTTCTCTGATTAAAAAATCCTAAAAGTGAGAGTTATTTTATTGATTAATAATTGAAGAAGACAGTTGTAGTGAGATCATCATGACCATTCGGTAAGAATTTTTTTGCCAAGTTTTTTTTTCCTTGCATATGTAACTGAGTTTTCATCTAGGTATATCTTATAACAATTAAGCGTCCTTTGAATAGTGCCTTTTGCCTACGAGACTTCTTATATATACATGATATTTATTTCAAAATGTTTCACAACTAATTAATTGCAATTCAATTATTGGATTTCATGTGTATTGTTCCACTTTATTTTTTTTAGCTCTTTGAAGGTATCATTCATTCATGCCCTTTTTAAAATGTTTTTTACTTTGTTTTGTCTTCTATAATTGGAAGTGGTTGAGCAGTCAAAAGCATTTTTATGGAGCGCCGTATTTTCATGATTAAGCATTCATGAGATTTTTAATTAATTTGTTGGATTGATTTTGAAATCAATAACGTAAATCTGATTTAAGATTTTAACCTGCCATTTTGTACACCTGACATTTTTTTTCTCTTAATATGGGCGATCATATCAAAATAAAATGTCAAACATGAGAAATTTTTGTATCTTCCATAGAGAAAGAAAATTCTTTCTTTACATGAATCTTGCATCATTATATAACTTCGGAAAATGGAAAAAAGTTATGGGACTAATAAAAACATATGGTGGACATCACGTGTGAAGAAAAACAGATATTTCCTTTGTGGAGGATGTAACACCTTACCAATTTAATGTTATGCTTAAGTCACAACATAAAATTAAGTAAATTGCATTACCGTGTTAGTATTCCATTTATAGCTATATCCGTTATATTATATTCTCTTTTTCTCATATATATATATATATATATTTCACAAAATATACCTTGGGGCGCAGAGATCATATAGATATATATAAACAGAAGAAGCGGCGTGCTGTATATAATTAACATAATCAGCATCACAGAACGTAACAAAATTTAATAAAAAACACAACAGAAAAAGGTGAAGATAGGTAATATATCATCGTTGTATACTTATATATATATATTGGAACCCAACACTTCAGTTTATATACAGGTTCAAAAGAGGATACATAAGTGGGGCCAGTGTACCAAAAAAACATAAGACCCGTGTCAGTCAAAACGGTTCTACGAGGTCCTTAGAAGATATTTCAAACTAGCTGATATACATACTGCTAAGTCTATGGCCCAATGTTGCACACTGCCAAAAGAGGGCCATACTGTATAATATAACCTGCTGCTGGGACCTACTCGGTCATGTAGTCGTTGGCCATACCAGGCCTGACTAGGGAGTAGTCAGCACTCGGTTCCAAAGAGGAGGATGATGAGCCAATAACCTCAGAAAGATCGCTCTCAGGACTGAGCAGAATATCTTGAACCACCTGCGAAGGTGACTCTCTGGTGGAGGACCAACAGGAGTTGCAGGTGCTACAGTGCTAGAGGTGCTGGAGGAGGGTGTGCTACATGCAATGGGACCATGAAATATGGAGCAGTAGGGTGAAATAGAGGAACAACAAAATTCCTATTACTAAAAAGATAGAGGCAAAAATGGCAGGAACCGACTATGTACAATGAGTCAAACATAGGGTCATGGTGGAACTGTAGCTCAGGGATCTCAATAAATAGGATAGCTGTTGTGTCCATCACCAAGGTCTAAGAATGATGCAAAAATACAAAGCAAGGTGAGAATTTAAAGAAATTCTCAGTAAGATTCCAGTACGGTATTAAATTGACGTCACATTCATTCTCAGTTGCCTCGATTTTCATTTAATTATAAAAAAAAATGGTGTCAAATGGAACTATCCACATTTAATAATTTTCGGTAAATATCTAGTCCAAGGTAAGGTTCAATTTTACTTAAAATAACAAGAAATAGAATAAATTACTAAATAGTGTTACACAGAATAATGAGCAGAATGAATAAACAGACAGCAACAAGTAAACATAATAGTTAAACTACAAAAAACTTGTAATGACCATGCCACGCGACCATGCAAGAACTCGTTCTTAAACTTAGCATCATAATCTTTTCCGTTACTTGGTCCCCTGGGAGTTCTTGGCCATTCAACTCCTGGGTAATAGTCTGTTTTTCAAGATCGAGCTTATTTATATATAAGAATGTCTGATTTACTTTTTCCGACCTTCCCACTGATCTATTCTCCTTAACTTTAATCTAGGGCTGACCCAAGTATTATAGAACTTTCATCATAACATAACCTTTATGAATTTCTTGAAAATGCACATGTATCTGAATGTATATTATAAATCATGCATAGGCTTTACCGAAATTTCGGTAGTATAACGGAACGTATCCGCTTTCCCATGAATAATGCCAATATTCAGAAAACCAATTTTATAGAGAAATCGCAACACTTCATTCACAATTCAATCATCAATTTCATGGGCACAATTGTTGCATTTAAAACATAGTTACTGTCTCAGTATCGTTATTCAACCCGATTTTTGTAAATCAGGCTACAATTTCTATTTAACTCATTTGGACCTAAATTTTGAATATGTTAGAGTATTATGTGTTTATTTTCTAACCTCTTTAGTCCCATCTAATTTTGATAAATGTAGCTCAAATTATTTAAGTTTTATCTCGGCCTACCGTGTAGCTGGCCAAAATTACATACTTAAAAGTAAAAACCCACTAAAAATCGAAAAATAGTTCAAATCATACAAAATTGATATCATATTAAAGCGAACAGGACAAGCTTTCATTTGTAAGAAATTCCATTTCATTTGCTTTAAAGATCTTGAGTTATAAGCTCCAAAATTTGACCTTTCTAAGTTGCCCTGTTTTGGCCCAATTTGGACATAGGGCAACTTCCGCTAACCATTGGGAGCAAACGAGACCGTATCTAACTCTGAAATTTTTGTGGGATATTCGCCTACGTAAGATTTCTAACAAAGTTGGTTTCATTCAATTCCAATTTGTATAGGGCAAGTTTTGCCCTAAAAAATCTAGTCTAGCTAGAATCAAACTCAAAAATCTAGGTCAAACTTCCAAAATTTATATTTCTCTCAATATTAATCCAATGACCTTATAATTTATATGGTTGGAAAGCTTTAGATGTGTAGTTTCATATAAAAATAGTTTCATCAAATTTAAACGGCTGTAGGTGGAGTCGTACACTCCGCCATACAAATTGCCAGAGAGTTTTGATCTTCCAGCCCCTCACTGCATCCTACTCTCACTCCTTTTTACATCTTAATCGATTTTAAACATAAAAATAGCCATCAAACCAGCTAATAATTATCATATACATCCAAACACCATATCAAAAAGTGAGAAAACAAAAACCCCAAACAGCCACCGATAACCAAGAAGACAATAACAAAGTTGAATCTCTACCTCCTTTAGGTATAATCTTGCTAAATTTGAGTTTAAATTGATGGAATATTATCAAAGCTTGAAGGTTTGATGGAGTAGGTTGAGAAGAGAAGAGAAGAGAAGAAGGAGGCTGGAATAAGAAAAGAGGAAGGCGCAATCAGCTGAAGGGAAAAGGAAAGGAATATGTTATTAAGGCTTTAATGAAGTAGTTGGAAACTTGAAATTTGATTGGTTGAGAGTTAGTGACTAAATTTCAGCCAACTCTCTTCATTTTGTGGCCTTAGTGGCGCCACCAAGGGATGATGGAGTGGCTGAGTAATCAGCCTTGACACAATAGAATTTGGGTATATAATTCTATTGATTCGGTTCTGACAGTTTAAAATATCGAAATTTTACCAATTTTCTTTAAATCGGTAAATTGGTTTAAGAAAATTTCTATGAAATCTTCTATGTTTCTAATCCAATTCCCTCACATCTAATCTCTCTAGTTGCTAATTAATTAACCCTAAATAAATATTTAGTCGAATTTCATTAACCTCAATTATTTGATAAAAAAATCGAATAATTAGGCAAAAAATGATAAAAATCTTATGGATGTTACAGAGGAAGCAAAAATCTCTCGTCCAAAATTGATCATTGAAATTTTATATATATATACACTCTGTTTTATATACTAATTGGTCAATTGTAAATGTTATAGTAGGAAAATATATTATGCAATTGATTTAATTGTTTAGGAAGAATGTTCCAACCGCTAGCTCGTTCATACCTGAATTCGCATAGCAGCATACTTTGTGATTGTCCGCTGGTTCTCAACCCATCTACACTCTTAACCGTGAAAGATTTGCTTTCATGGGTGAGGACCAACTTGAACAAGGAAGGCCTGAAATGTTCGTGGAAGGGAATACAGTCTAAGTTCAATTATGCCTTCAAAGTATAAAATAAAAAAAAAAAAATCAATGATGAGGAGTAAATGGATAAATTGAGAAGAAAGGAGTATATACTTAGGCTGATTTATGTGTGCCCCAAATGCCATCTGATTACAATATGTTGTGTTACTATTTTCATTACATTCGAGCGGAACTATGTTAATGTTTTGGTTTATGGTTTGTCTTGCTGGAGACTGGAATTCTTCTCTTCGTGGAATGATTGTGATTGAGAGCTAAGTGGCCTGCTGAATACATCATTGGAAAAGAAAGATGCGGTGGTTTTTATATCAATTTTGCATGGTGGTTAGTTTGTTGGTGCATTATATTTGACGAACAATGTTTGTCCCTTGATAAACACAATCCTTGTTGAAGTCATTGGTTAGTGATTACTTATCCTTTATGCATTGTGAGAGTCTGTAGCTTCACGAAGATCAAATTTCCATGTTCCTTTGAAATTTTGGACAATGATGCAAACTGCTTAACTTTTGTATGACAATAACAAAGTAAAAATTGCTTGTGTTCCAAGACAACCAGGAAGATGGATATCTAGTTATGCCCATCTATATTAACAAGTAAAATGACTGCATTCAAGTTTGATAAATATTCATGTTCTGAATAAATTTACATAAACGTTGAGGTAAAGCTCATAAAATTCGCCAAAACTTATGAATTTCCCGTTGAAAGTTTTGGGGGTGAGTTGGGGCTTGATTTGATGATTACAAATGACTTACACATTGAATGAGACTGTATGAAGAATTTAAAATAGCAAAACTGGAAGATCTGTTGAGAGTGGGATTTGAACCCACGCCCTTTCGGACCAGAACCTTAATCTGGCGCCTTAGACCAACTCGGCCATCTCAACTTGTATGAGATGATCACCACACTTTAAATTATTAACTTTAAAAACCGTTTGCTTTAGTCGCATCGGATAAATTTAATATTAAGACTGACAGACAAACTATCTAAACTCAAAATAAGAGAGCTGCTTTAACTTTTTTTTAATTTCAAAAGTAAAACTATACAAAACGAGGATTCTTGTGGATCGCATTTCATTAAGAAAACACTCAAAATAGAGTATAGGACCACAAACAATCATAATAGGCCAAAAAAAAAAGATTTTGCTTCCCGTTCCAAATGGAATGAATAACTATATATAATATAAGTATTAAGTCACGATGCTTTTCCACCCAATAAACTAGTATTTTGAATTAAGCTATCTTTTTGGGGCTTAAATAATTAACAATTATGGTGTTTTCAGAGTTGGATTATGAAAAGAGTTATCTACAAGCTAGATTAACCAATTAAAGTACGATAATGAGACTATTATGTTGAATACTAAAAGATGAACAAAGTTGTAAAAAGAAAAAAGACTATGCCAATAAAGTTAATATAGATGTCAGATCTTAAAAAGGGCAAAAATATTATGAACTTCACATTGAGTAAATACTCAAGCTCAATGTGGTATTTAATTATGAAACTCTCCGGTCCAATAGGCTGCTCATTAGTATGGGGCTCTCTTCTTTAGACTAATTTAGAATTACACTACTGGCCACTGCAAATAGCATAGAACCATGTCTTAACCACATCAACCACTTACATCTTCTATTAAAACCCAACAACACAAGACAACAAGAGAATAAACCATTCTTGAGCTGCATAATTTGCAGGTGCGGCGTAGCTCGTGGGCTCACTCTGCGCGCCTGACCCTAAAAAAAAAATGCATAATTTTAGAATGTGATTTAACAACCATCTATTGATAAGCATGATGCCATCAAATATACTTACAAATCAGTATAAACCACACTGCCATCAATTTAACATCACTTTTCTAGTTTTCCAAAACACCTGAGTATATTTAGATTGTACACCATTATATCTGGAGAGCAGGGGAATTTCAAACACCATCCATTCGTCCAAAAACCAAGTCATAATTTTATATGAAACTTCAAATTCTACTAACCCGATTCCACCTTTTGAAAGATTTTATGATTTCTCACCTTCCAAATGGACCATAGCACAACATAAAGGCAAAAGCTCCTTAATTTTTTAACCTAAACAAGTTAACTCCCATCAAAGTGTCGAAAAAGAAATAAGTTAGGACTATAACACACACCATTAAAAATAAGTTAATTCTTTTGAATATGCACTTCAGCCCTCTTATTAAAGTTTCATCTATTATTAACAAAAAATAAGTGCACTAAATTTTCTGAATTTTGGGTCATATATAGTTTAGTCTCTAAGTTAAAAAATAATATACATCCCAAAATTCTAAATTTTATTAAACATGTGTTATTTTTATTAATAATAAATAAAAAAATTAATAAATAAGTTGATTTATATATTTAAAAAAATTTAGGAGTAGATTTGCATAGTTTAAAAATGTTGGAATACAGTAAACATAGTCTATATTTAGGTAAGGTGATTTTTCCTTAATTAATTGGATCAAAACATCAAATCAGAATTAAAACAGGTTACACACTAACTGAACCCACCAGATTTAGCTCAATGGGCCCAGCATTGATACCACCATTCAACGAATGAAACGGTCAAACCAACATAAGGGTGCACAAAATCAACGGTCGAGATTAAATCGTTCACACATCGAAAAGTACAAAACTAACACCTTATCACACACGCACACTCTCTCTCTCTCCTTTCTAGGCACGTTCTTTCGCTGCCCCGTTTGTTCCATTCACCGTCAGGATCACCCAAAAAAAAAAAAAAAAAAAAGCTATTGTGCACGAGATTTTGTGGTTGTTCAAGTTCTGGTGGTTAAAACACTGGACTCTGTTGTTGTTATTTTTGTCCAATTTGTAGAGTAACTGAAGCTATGGAGGCTTATAAGAGATGGGTCAGGCAGAACAAAGACTATGTCCACTCCTTGGAGTCTTTGGCCAATGTAATTTTATTTAATTTTTTTAAACAGTAAAGTCATGGATTTTGTTATTTTAGCTGTTTAATTGGGTGGTGTTTATGCTGTGCCTAAGTGTAATATACAAAATTTCCATTGGGACAAAAGGGTGCTCTTGGTGTAAATTTTATGCTGTATTATGATGTAGTTAGACTTGCTAATCTGAGAAATAGGTTTATGATATGGTGGGGAAGTGGGGTTATCTTGGTTAATAATTAAATTTAATTTAGTTAGCATTTGTTGGAATCTCTTGATTCCAGATTGAGCCATTCAAACTCCATCTGAAATCAATAGAATATATAAGGGGTGGCTTTTTAATTTGTATTTTCAATTTTTAATTTTTGATGTGTTTGTTCTTTGTATTTAATGTGAGTCTATGTAGGCCTGGAGGGCTTTGTGCTGAAACAGGATTTTTTATTTGTTGAGCTATTGTATGTTGATTGAATGATTGTTTATCTTATTGGGGGATTGAAAATGTGAACAGGGGTTGACGTGGCTTCTTCCTGAACGGTTCTCTGACTCAGAGATTGGACCAGAAGCAGGTTTTGTGAAATTTTGGTAACCTTTGGCTACTTCTTTTGAGTTTCAAAATTACCTAAGACTTTCCCTAAATCCAAGCAGCTATATGTTCTTCTGGTGACAAAATGGGAAGAAAAATTTTCAAAGTAGGATTATTTTATTTTATTTTTATTTATTTATTTATTTTATAACAAAGGTGGCACAAAGTAGAAGCTTCTATCTAGTATCATATGTTCAAGTTGATACGGAAATCGCTAACTAGAAATAAGTTCGCATGGAAGACATTGTGCCTTCCTTGATTCCATATGTTCCAGAGTTTCAAACTCATGTGACATTCCTTCTACTTCCAACATTTTCTTCATAATGGAATGATTTGTCTTCCTTTTTCTACTATAATATTTTGCTGCATGTATAAAGTGGTATCTTACTTAAGAAAAAGCTCTGATTATATGCAGTGACGACCATTCTCGGGATTATCACAGCCATCAATGAACATATAATTGATACAGCTCCTACCCAAGATATTACAGGCTCTGCTGAGCCTTATTCATTTCCTTATCCGTTATGCTTATCTGCATTAAAAGATTTGGAAACCTTAGTTGAAGTTGTGGCACAACATTACTATGGCGATGATAAGAAATGGAATTTTCTTGCTGTTACCGAAGCAATAAAGTAAGCAGCATAATGTGTTTTAGCATATGTACCTTCCTACTATCCACAGTTTGTCATCATCTCTATAGTTATTGATCCATGTTTCTTGTTACCTCGAGTAACTCTAACTCAGGGTACTGGTTCGGTTATCTTTGTTTCGGAAGAGTGGATATAAGATGCTACTGTCTGGAGGGGAGACTTCTAATGATGAGACAAATTCAAGTAGTTCAGCTTTACAACATCAAATAGGTTTAAAGCCTGGTGGGAGTCATGGCTCTAGTTACATGGAAAACAATTATGGTTCAAACCCAAGCAATCTTGAAGGAAAAGCACTGTTTGCCTTAAGTAGATTTGGAGAAAATGCTAGAATGGTGTCAGAACCAGTTTGGTTGCATAGGGTTCAACACCAACAAGCAGCTATAGAGCCTCCAGGCATTATATTTTAAAGATGTTTTATAGCAGTGATGTAATTGATTATAATGCATGTGAAATTAAATTAATACTTGCCCACTGCATTCTTACAGTTTCGATGATAGAGAGGCCGACACTCTCCAGCATATTGTCCAAAAATGGTTTTCATGGGGCTCTATTTTTGATTGGAGAAGTGCTATTTATTACCAGGCCACTTATTTATGTTTTGTTTATTCGAAAATGTGGAATTCGGTCATGGACCCCTTGGTTCATTTCACTGGCTATTGACTGCATGGGGTTGAGTATTCTATCACTAGTTACGACATCAGTGGTTGGTCGGAAGGAGCAAATGCTTCGTCTTTCTGCCCCAGAAAAGGATGAGGTTTGAGTTTCTTTATAGCTATACCATGTAGATTGTAGACATAGAAGCTGCACCTAATGAGTCTTGGCCAACATAAAACTGCATGTAGAACTGTCTTATTTACCATCAATGTTAAATCCATTAAAAAGTTTATACTGAAATAGTTTTGCTTCAGGTTAAAAAACGGAAGCTGTTATTTGTACTATACCTAATGAGAGATCCTTTCTTCAGCAAATATACCAGGTAGAAAAAAAAAAAATTCCCACTTTTATTTAGATTTATTTTTTTATAAATATTGCTATGTACTTCGACTAAGTTGGAGAGAAACTGATAATGAAATTCTCTCTTATTTTAGGCTAAAACTTGAAAGCACCGAGAAAGTTTTGGAACCAATACCTATCATTGGATTTCTTACAGGTGTGCTTGATTCTTCTGTATTTTCTTTGTTGTTCTCTTTCTGCTTTAATTTATTGTCACCATTTCATCATAGTCGACTACTTCAAGTGTTTGATCTGTTTTATGTTAATGTTGCAGCAAAAGCTGTTGAACTAACAATAGGAGCTCAAACAAGATACACTTACATGTCAGGATCATGATATATTGTCGAAACGAAACACTTCGCTGCCCTTCCAGATGGTGGAAAGATGTTCTTTCTGTGCTTCGGCATTATCTCTTTTCCGGATATTTTAAATTTAAAGGAGATATCAAATTTGCTACTATTTTGATTGACAAGAAACCAGGAAAGCTAGAACATTTCTTTTGCACAACAGTCCCAGATGATGAAGGTGTTAATGTGGGACAAATTGTTTTGCAAGGATGGCTCCAATATCAACAAATGGTTATAAATTGGGATGTTTCATTGAGGGCTTTTGATCTACACTTCTACTACACAATTGGGGGGGTTATAGTTATTGTTCTGAGCTTCAATTGGCAAGTTGTTCTGTGCTTACTAAGTTACTGTGCTCAGAATGCCTAAATGAGCATTAGGCTTATCTTCTTCCATCAGCATGTGTGCTCAAATGTTATGTTGTTATGAGTCTTGATTTTTTACCACGTGGATCATTTTGGCCCCAAAAAAGGGGTAAATGAGTAACTATCTGAAGCCTACCATGTGTCTTTTATATTCAAGTGTTGCTGCAAAATATGCGTATGGATTCTTTGTCAACAAGTAATATTCAAAATATCTGGCTTGTATTATGAGTTTAATTTGGACTCTGTAGAAGTTCTGAATCGTTGCAGATTCATGTGTTGCATGTAATGTAATCAATAGAGTTTGACGTTACATGCACTTACTGTTTTTTTCTTTGTTTTTTTGTTTTTTGTTTTTTTTTTTTTTTGTTTTTTGGGGGGGGGGGCGCGGGAACTTTATTTATTTATTTGATAGGTTTTTGAAAAATTGCGACCTAATGAAATAATATAATCATGCAATAAAATATAACTTGTAAGAGAAAAAGTAAAATTTTCTTTATAATTAATTTTATGCACAAATTTTCTTTTAAAGAGCATAAACCAACAAGCTTGATTGTATTTGAAGGAGAAATCTCCTTTCCTAATAATAAAAAGGGGGAATACTCTTAAGAAGCAAAAAAAAGACTTTAATTTTTAATAAAAGCTTTTTTTTTTTAATTTTTGGGTCAGCATTTATAGTAAAGTTTAAATTTAATATTTATATCTAAGTTAACTTCAGAGTAGGTTAAAACAAAAACGAAAAGGGGCTAGGTCAAGCTTTGATAAGGGCCAAACCTCTCTAGATGGTGCAAGATAACATGATACAATATCAACCTATTAAATGGACCCCAAAAAAAGAATCAACCAAATAATAAAAACTTTTTATATAGACGGAGTGACCACCAAATAAAAACAAGTTAATAGTAATATAAATATGGAAGGGAGAAATAAAGAAATTCAGCCTAAAGCTACCATTTTAATAGTTTTGAAAATTTTAATTTATTGTATTTTTTCAATCATTTTAAAAGAACTGTCAAACATGTTATAGGTCATTAACAAGTTATGATTGAAGTGGTAAATATAGTTAGGCGATTAAGGGAACTCTTATAATATAAAGAATTCTAACTCGTGAAAAAAAACTTTACTATTATGAGGGTAACTTTAGTACTTCAAATGTAGTCTTGAAAGCCATAATTTGTTAATTACAAATTAATAACCTTCTTTTTAATAAAAAATTATAAAACTTAACAAATAATCATAAAAGTAATCAATTCGTAAAAATGGTACTATGGTTTAGTTAAGTCTAGTTTGATGTAATTTGGTCTAGTTTATTTTGATTTGATCCAATCTAATCTAGTTTAATTTGACCTGATTTAGTCTGATTCAATTCGATTTGATTTGATTTCAGTTTGAATTGATTTGGTCCAATTTAACATGGTGACGCAACTAAGCTTGCAATCAGACAGCGACCAAGAACAGAGTTTTGAAAATCAAAATGGAGTCACTACTAAGGCTTATTTGAATTTTTTTTTTTTAAATAAACACATGCTAAAACACTTTTTGTTTAAACTAATAAGAGGAAATGGCCTTCAAAACTCGTTTCCGTTTGGGAGTCGGTTTTGGGCTTTACTTTTTCTTGTCCAAAATGAGTAAAAAAAAAAAAAGTGGGAGGGCCCCCGGGGGGGACGCTAACAACGAATGACGTAGTTTACCAGTTTCACTGTTTTTTATTTTCCAGAGAGTAAAAAATAAAAAATAAAAAATAAAAATCAATATCCCATCCTCACCGGAACCACTCGTTCTCTCTGGAAGGAATCCCGAAACCGTCCAACGAGCCTGCCTCCGCCGTCATCGACCAGCTGCCACTCTCACGCTTGCTGCTGTAATTTCAAACAAGCAACGCTTCTTCATTATTTTCCTTCTTTTCTTCTTTTATCATTATTTTTTTCAATAGATTGTGGGGCGTTCGATTTTATTTCTTTTCATCAATTTCCAATTTATATCTTCAAAAAATTTGCATTCTTCTCTTCCTTTCTTATTTTTCAGTCGAGCAAAATGGGTGATGATGATGCATCTTCATTGTTGAAGCAACCCAGATCAGAGAACACCCTTCATTTACTGTTCACTGCTTCCAACACTTCTACGTTGGAAAACTCCCTCGAAGTCCTCATCGATACTGCAAAATCCGATACTGGCCGTTCAGAGCTTGCTTCCAAAAGGGTCCTCCCCGCAGTGCTAGAGATAGTTCAACATAACAATAATAATAATAATAATCTTTCTTTGTGTTTCAAGCTCCTAAGAAACCTGTGTGCTGGAGAACTCTCAAACCAGAACTCGTTCCTTGAGCATAATGGTGTGGCTGTTGTTTCTGATATTTTGAGGTCAGAGGCTGGTTCTGCGGTCCCCAATCACGGGTTGGTCCGTTGGGGTCTGCAGGTTCTGGCGAATGTTTGTCTTGCTGGGAGAGAGCACCAGCGTGCTGCTTGGGAAGAGCTGTATCCAGAGGGTTTTGTGTTGCTTGCAAGAGTTGGAAGCAAGGAGATATGTGATCCTTTGTGTATGGTGGTTTATACGTGTTGCGATGGGAACCCTGAATGGTTTAGAATGCTGTCAAGTGATGGTGGATGGCCTGTAATGGCAGGAATTGTGAGGACTGCTGCTTATGGTTAGTAGGTTTACGCTTCTGCTTGTTTACTTTGCTGCTTTTTTTTTTTTTTCCTTCTCTCTCCTCTTATGCTGTTGGTTGGGCTTGTGAGGGTTTTTATGCTGTAAAACTGCTTTTATTTTATTTTGTTGTTGTGTTGTTAGTTTCAAGGTTTTAATGGTTTCACACCCTTTACATGGTTTTATTTTGTGCTTGTATACTTTTGCTGTTTATTCTATGCTGTCATCTGGGCTATGAGAACACTTTCTTTCCTTATTTATGGTTTATTTATTTATTTATTTATTTTTGTATGCTTTGCTGTTTGTTCTCTGCTGTCATCTGGGGGTTATGAGAAGTCTTGTTTCCCCCCTCCCGCACCTTTCTTCTTCTTATTATCATTCTTATTGTATTATTATTGTTTGTTAGTTATTTTTATCTTCTTATTCATTGGTTTCTATTGATACAGCTGGTTTTGGTGAGGATTGGATAAAGTTGATCCTTTCAAGAATCTGCCTCGAAGAATCTCAATTGGCTGTGTTGTTTCCTAAATTACAATGTGTGCATGGTCCTGAGGGTTATAATACTGATTCCAAAGATGATCAGTTTTCATCTGAACAAGCATTTCTTCTGCAAATCCTCTCAGAAATCTTGAACGAGCAGATTGAAGATGTTACCATCTCGACGGATGTTGCATTGTTTGTTTATGGAATATTCAAGAAGTCGACTGGGGTTCTTGAACATGCAGTGAGAGGCAAGTCTGGTCTTCCTAGTGGCTCTTCTGCAGTTGATGTTCTTGGCTACTCTCTTACTATATTGAGGGACATTTGTGCTCAAGATAATGTGAGAGGTAATAGGGAGGGTGCAGAGAGTGTTGTTGATGTGCTATTGTCATATGGCCTCATAGAGTTGCTTTTGTCTTTGCTTCGGGACCTTGAGCCTCCAGCAGTAATCAGGAAAGGAATCAAACCATTTGAGAATCAAGATGGGGCAAATCGTTCTTCAAAACCATGTCCTTACAAGGGATTTAGGCGAGACATTGTTGCAGTCATTGGCAATTGCGTATATAGAAGGAAGCATGCGCAAGATGAAATTCGGCAGAGGAATGGAATTCTACTTCTATTGCAGCAGTGTGTTATCGATGAAGATAATCCTTTCCTGAAAGAATGGGGCATATGGTCCGTGAGGAACATGTTGGAGGGCAATGAAGAGAACAAAAGGGTAGTTGATGAATTGGAGTTCCAGGGATCTGTTGATGTGCCTGAAATCACTGCACTTGGTCTTCAAGTGGAAGTTGATCAGAGAACTAGACGAGCAAAGCTTGTAAATGTCCCATGAAATATCACTAACTTGGCTGTATCCGTACATCTTTACTTGGTCTCTGCCACCTTGGTGTCTTCATAAGAAAATGGATAGAGAAATTTCTGAGGGTGAGTAGCAAAGGCATTGCTCCTAGTATTTGTTTATTTATTTATTTTTTGAATTGGAACTGTTTATTCCGTTGATTAGTATAGAAAATTATAGATGCATAACAGTCTTTGAAATTCCCCTCTCAATAGACGAAGATTGATATATATGTATTACAACTAACAAATAATCTCAGCTAGGGAGGAAAAATTGTTCAAGATAAAATAGAAGACGCAAATAGTCACCAAATCAAATAACAGAACAAAACCTGAATCATGATTTCTGCAGAGCAGACAATAATGTTGTGACATGACTGACATCAAACTTAGTAGCACGACAGTTTACAGAACAAAGAGTTCCTTTTATGGATTATTGTGCTAGTATGATAATCTAGGATGTTGTCAGTAGGTATGTTAATCCTCTAGGAAGGGAAAAAGAACAACCTGTAGGTGTTTATTTATACACGTGTGTTATTCTTCAACCTATCATTCATTTCAAAATTGTTTAACTTCTATTTTGTAATTTACAACTATCTTGCCCTAATGTCTAGCAGAATGTGAAAGACTAAAAGTAAATCACTACATCAAATGGTTAGATTCTCCTTCATGGCAAGAAATGATCCTACTATTTTCCCTCCCACATCAGGGAACTCTTCATGGCCAGGAAGGGGTTTAACTTTGCCCTTTCGATCAACTTCTACAGGGTATTTGAGTAGATGCCCTCTCATCTCTGTTACTTCATTTGCTGAAAACTGTTTCCAGTTCATTTCACCCATTGCTCTAATCCTTCGCACACATTCAAGGCTCTCAGGTTGCAAGAAACACTCTTCAATTGTTCCTGTATGTTCTGCCCAAAGTGACATCCTATATCCATGGATCTATATAGGATAGTTTCATAAAGATTGCAGTCAGGTTGCGATACATGAAAAAAAAAATTCAAACTATTATCATTTAAAGTATTCTTTTTTTTTTTTCCCCTAAAGAAAAATGCTAAACAATCAAGAATGTTTTGTCAGAAATTAAGTGATAGAATGATGTGGCATGAGGAGAAATTATCAAAGTGGATTGTGCTCTACTCAATGGTGGAGTGATGTTTCAACTTTAGTTAGTGGCCGGATTTTATCTAAAATATCACTTTATTATTAGGTAAAGCACAATCCATCTAGTGCTCCATGACTATACAATAATTTTTTGTGGCATGACTGGTGTTGACCTTTGAATAAATAAGTGGACTCTATTATCACATTTTATCTAATTATTATTATAATTTCTATAAGAAAAGAGAAATGATAGGGAGACTCCCTTCTTGTGGGACACCATGTCAACTCACCACTCATCCACTATTGGATGGGATATGGACCCAATCTAAATAGGGTTCACACCCCATCCAATGGTGGATGAGTGGTAAGTCAGCACAATGTTCCACAAAAAGTGAGTCTCCTCAAAATTTCTAATAAGAAATATTATGGTCACATTATTCTGGCTGTTGTTTTTGGAATACCTATGCCCTAGTCTCTAGGGAAGAGAATAAATGTTAGTAGCCATTAATGTTAAAATAGCTTACTTGTCCATGCGGATAAGAATCTTTTCTTGCCCAGGTATAATGCGGTTGGTAGGCTCCCATTGCAATCTCACTGTCCCTTGTTCCTTCCATAGAGCGTTGGTTGATGTTTGCGGACCCCAAAATCACATATTCATCATCCACTATCATGCCTTTTGAATGAACATAAATCATGAAACGTCGGCTATTTCGACTAGCTGCCTATTCAAAGAGCATCAACATGCAAAATTAGTGCATTCACTAACTAGAGAATGCATGCCGTAAAAAACTTTATCGAGAATTCAAGATGTTTATAATGACTGTTAGACAAATAGCTTTCAGAAAATTAAGTAAAATAAATAAATAAATAAAGACACTTGGATAGAGTACCCTCTGTTATATATATCAGCTTGTTACTTTCTGAAAATTAGGAGCAGTTCACATGTGAAGTCATTTTTTTTAAGCTGAATATAACTTTGATGTACTATCGGTATAAAAAATATAAAAATATTTTGTATAGACATCTAATTATGTATTGTCATATAAGTAAAAGATAGTATAAAACTTTTACACAGATAGTATATCAAAATTAATCCCTTTTATTTTTCTATCATTGGTACTAGCTATCTAGAATTTTATATGGACTCCTTGTTGACTATGGGATTTATAACATAAATGTGGTACAAAATGGCAGCAAAAATATGTAACTGGGAAGAGAAGAACAAGGGAAAGGTGGTGTTAGTGACATACTTGTGGACTATTTGCTGGGGGAGGAGATCCGGACACACTGACATTACCATACATATCTATGGCCTCCCGATTGCCAAGACAGAAAAAGTTCAAATAGTCTTGTGGAGAGAATGCTGCTTCAAGCCCAGCCTCAACCAAAGCCTTGTAAATTGTCTCATACATCATTTGCATTGTCTTATTCTGCCAAAAAAAATAAAAATAAAAAAATAAAATCCAGATTAACAATTGCAATAACCAAGTACTGACAGGTCCCCTAAACCATAACTTTTTCCTTTTGACAACAATTGAGCCTAACCATTCGTTTGACAGGCCATAACAATATCTTAGCTCAGGAATAACTTAAGAGAGTCCAAATTTTATTGCCCCCTACCTTCTAGTAGTTTGGAATAATGAAATAATAATGATTAAACGCAAAAGGGAAAGAAGTTATTCTAGTTCTTTAAAATTATAATGGTCACAATGATATTCTGTTTTGCTTGACTAATCTCTTTTAGTAAAACCAGCTACCTTCTCTAGAGCACAAAGCATAGGATGATAAAATAGGAAAATGGTCGAATATCACAACGTTAGAGCTGGTAAGCAATTTGAGGTCAGACTAACCAATTCCAAATGCTAACCAATTGAAAATGTTCAATCAAATGCTTGCCAAATAAAATATCTGCCTGTGATATTGTGAATTGAATCATACTTGCCAAAATAGAATCCGTTGTGTGGCAGCCCCGGTTGGAACGCCCTCTGGCCACATTGGAATAACAATATACACTGCGAATCTCTCATTTGCTCTTATCTTTTCAGCAATCTTCAGAGCAATTTCCATTGGGATCAAATTATTAGCACCTGCCAAAGCATAAAGGTTAACTTAAAAGATATCAATATACATTCATGTGGCACATCATTAACATTGTTTTTTTTTCATCTATTAAATTAATGATTGAGGATTGTCATGGGAATCCCTATAATATGTTTTTCAATGAGTTCTTCCAACCATGAAATAATATGTATCAGTTAATACGTACTCCTATAACTGCCAGAGCCTTTGATGTATATAACACACCAAGATGTCATAGCACACATCTGAAAGATTGTTTTCCTATATATAAATATATAATATAATGTAGGTTACTCAGTTGCATTAGTGATCGATTAAGGGTGTGTTTATTTGTGCTTTTTTTAGTAAAAACTCATTTTTTTCATTAAAAAAAATCAATTTTTATATATTTGGATAAATTTTTAAAAAATAATCAGATTTTAAAAAAAATCAGTTTTTAACTTTTTTGAAGAAGCTGAAAAAAGTAATTTCTAAAAAAAAAAAATTAATTTTCAACTTTTTCTATTATATATAAAATTTAAGTTTCAAAATCTAAAATAAACGCACCATAATTCACCATATGGGGCTTTTGGTATAATACCACGTTAATTTATGCTCGACAAAACCTTCAGGGCAGTATAAGATATGCAATTATTGAAGTTCAAGCAATAGTTAGGCAGAAAGAGGAACTACATACCAAGGTCTTTATGTTGACTCCAATTGTAGGAAGACCCAATGAAATATTGATTCTCTATATAAATGTAATGCTGTGCAGCACGAATGGCTTTCACGTATGCTGTGTGTATGCTCATGTCAATCAGCACATTCTTCCCACATACTAAGTTCTGTAAATATATAGTGAAGTTTGACCTTCTCATCACACTTATAACACAAGGTGGTTGAAGTTTCTGAAAAATTTAAATCAAGCACAAAAAGAAAAATTGAAACACAGATTTCATTCACCTTGCTAGATGCATCTTTTGGATCCTTTGGAAATCCTTTAACGGAATTTGAATCGATTGAACGGAATATCTACACTCCAAAGTAAACAGAATGAAAAAAATTCCTTACAGAGTAAATGAGAGAAATCTTGCTTCTAGAAAATCGAAATATCTATTCGGTATTTAATAATTAATTACCTGAACATGCCAAGCTTCAGGATCATCATCACCAATGCAAGGGACATCATTCATGCCAATAACATCTGGAATTCTTTCCAGCCTAAGCAAAGCATCATCATATGAAATTTTCAACTTTTTAATCCCATGAGGTTTTGAAGCTTTGAGCCAGCGGTCCTCAAAGTTTGTCAAAACATCATAAGCTGCTGGACCATCAATTTTAGAATGCAAGTCATGCCATGGCTCCCTTGGACAACCACTAGTATTACCCTGCCGTAGAATCATATCATAGGAAAAAATTAGCCTGCTTATTTCAAACACTAATATCTAGAAATTGCAGCTTATTGGTTCCTACCTACAGATTCCACCATAACTTAAATTGCTTGACTTCTAAAGCTTAGATAGCAGGCAAGTTTTAAAGGTGCAATTGGAGCGGATGGATAGAAGTAACATTGTTCTTATATTAGGTTTAACACATCGCTAGCAGTGCTAATTTTGTATGCTGCAGCGAAAACCCGGAGAACAACATATAATGATCAAAACAATCTCCTTGATCTTCCCTATACAAGAATGTAAAATACATTACTTGATTATGCTTTAACTTCCTATAAACTACTAAAACCTAGATTTATACATTTTGTAAGTATTCTATTGAAATGTTTCCATTCATCCCTTGCTTATCAAAAGATTGATTGGAAACTCTAGTTAGTCTTGTTCATGCAACAAAATGGAGTCTGAAATAAGAGATTACCGTAAAAGTAGGGTTGTGGTAGTCATCCTTATGTAGTGTCTGCAGTGTCCTAAGTATAGGATGGTGGGGAGTATCATATCGCCCGTCACACAAATCAAGTCCACCAACAAATGCTACAATTTTTCTCATGTTATTTCCAGCATCAGCATCCACAATAACAGTTTTCTGATGATGAGTATATATTCCAACCTCCTAATAAGAGGAAGAAGGCAAAGAAATTCAATATAGAAATCTGAAACCAAAATTATAGAAGTATGTGATAACATATCAAGAGATCCAACACAAATATGTAGATATAACAGCTGGCAAAACTGAACCTTGCCAAAAATCCTGACATACATGAAATTTTAGTATCACTTTCCTTTATGAAAGGAACTTGTGGATAAACTCTACAAAGAATACACAATAAAAACAGTTGATAACCTTTGCAGCTAAAATAACTTACGTAAATAAATGCTCGAGTTAAAGCTTGAAGTGCTTGCATTAGTAATAGCAAAACCAATGTTTTGAATATAGTTCCGAAGAAGCAGGAATAGATATTTAGACTTGACAACATTTTACACTGAGTATTGACATAGATGTACATGTTTATACATAGATGCATTAACACACATTTATGTTAATGTAAAATAGCTAGATGTTAGAGTTATAACTAACAATCCCAAACAGATATTTAGCTAAATTTCTTGAGGATCCTACCAGCATCCATTATAACAGTAATTTGAGAAAAGATGAGACATAACATGAGCTTTCAGAATTTAAATATTCCCAATCATGCAAGGTTTCAAAGAATGGCCAAATGACGTCAATGAGAAACAGCACTTCAGCAAAATTTGTAGAGAATTAAGCATTAAAAAAAAAATTCAATAACAGAGTAGTTGCCAAACCTAACCTTTTGCTTGTACCAGCTATGTCGTTTTCCAGCAATGCGAGGACAAAGCAGCACATGCACTGAAGAGTTCTTGAAAAATCGTCGTGTCTCCTCATCATGAGTTGCCATGAGACCTTCCTGAATGTAAAGTTGAAGATTTTTGCTTAATCAAAACTAGAAGGGGAAAATCATAAAAATCAAGTCTATAATAACATTTAAAAAAAAAAAAAAAAACACTAAAAGGTTCACTTAATGGTCTTAATCTTACTTGAAACAAAGTAAACATCAACTGTCACACATGAGAAAGTATTAGCATAAGACAAAACTCAAAAGAATGGCTTTGCTAGGTCATTTATTTTATTTTATTTATATTAGCATCTAGACTAGGGCAACACAATGTTCTGTCATGTTGGTGTGACTTTCATGACTAACAGATTTTAAACAGAGTATCCTAGTTTAAGAATATTACCAGCCAAGATATACAATGTCCCAAGTCCAAGTACAAACAAGTTTAGAAGATATTAAGCTGATTTATTTTAGGCCACCGTCAGCCAATGTAAGGACAGAAACAAACTTTATCAAGAAGTATGAAACTAGTAAGCAGGAAAAATGGGTTGTGGAGTCAACCCTACCACTTCTGCTGCCCACTTGCCCAAAAACAAGTATATCATCATCTCCAGAACAACTTTTCCCATTCTAATTTTTCATTTGCAAAGGCCAACATCTAATCCTTTTTTCATAATCACAGTTCAAGAATAGTCACAGTCAACAACATTCAAAATGATAAAAATGAATGTATTTATAGATAACAACATGAATCAAGGATGTCCACATGCAGACAATTGCCAACCAAATCCTACCAGCCCATCCAAGCACAAAAGTGCAAGGAATTGTAACAGAAAAAAGTTGCATTACTTACTGTTTTGTAACCCAAAATGCTTCTTGACGTAGGGTCATCCCAAATAAGGAGAAGCACTCTTACTCCTTCCTGTGACTTTAACCTCAGAAGATCACCCAAGGTATAATCTGATGCATGACCAGCAGCAGCATCCCTTACCAATGTAACTTTGTGCCACACTGACCACCCTGTAATATAAATCAAATGCCGAGCTTGACTTATGGCATCGAAGATGTCTTGCCAACACTTTCCATGCACATAATACGTCCCATTGTCAAGCAAAATGTTAGGGAGGCTGCCATCTGGAACGTGAGCATCTTGATATAGGTTGACAGTTCCTCCTTTCCTCAAAGGAAAATATGTGGCAGGAACCCCAATGTAGTCAGGCCCTGCTCCAACTCCTTGATGATAAATGCTTAGTTGCTCCATTGGGATATACTGAATAGATAGCCTCAGGATAGCACCTGGCTTACTAGGCTTCCCATTATTATTCAAGATAGGGTAAGTGCCTTCAACTTTTGCCCCTGAGTATATTTGTTCCACTGGAACTGCCACAATGCCAATGAGCTGTGAGCCCACGATATCACTGTCTTTAACGACAAAGTGCACTTCAGCAGCATGGTGCGCTACAGGAACATAGAAATGTTGCATCCAAACAGGATTTTCACTGTTGCTAATCACAAAAGTCCTACCAATTACAGCATCTGATACTGAAATTGAAACATAAGGATCACTCGTAATCTTCTTATTCATAGTTCCTTCAATTTTATTGCTCACACTGCCAGGTAATTTACCAAACATATCCCCCAATGTTTTGTGGAACATGTCCATATTTGGAAGATTTTTGGCTTCAATAACCCATATATCCAAATTTCCATGTAGAAGCAAAACTCTCAATGACCCTTTACTCTGTGCTGGAACAATCTGCAAACTCTGACTATGCACAGAATCATCAAATGAGCCAGAATAAGATGAAAGTTTAGATGAATCCACCTGACTAGGGTAGGAGTTTCCCCAACCTGAGAAGGAGTTATTAGAATATCCATAAAAGTCTTCTCTCTTCTGTTGCATTTTTGGAGCTGAAATTGAATGCATTAGGGGCTTCACTGCCTGTGCTGGGGGTGATTCATAATCACTAGGCTTGCTATCGGACAGCCGAACATTGCTCATAAGATCATCTAAAGGCGGGTAAGCAGGACTCTGAGAAGGCTTGGAATTGTCACCAGTTTCTGATATTCCACCTCCTGTGGAGGTAGTGTTCTCCTGAAAGTAGGGACCTGAGAAGCTATTGGCGCGCGAGTACTTGTTGGAGTCTTCAGGAGCCAAATAGGCCTCATTTTGTTGATAATAGTACTGAGCTGATCCATGTTGCAAACTAGCATGGTGTGAAAGGGAAGGCCGAGGATGATTGTGACTTCCCGGAGGAACATGGTAAGGGTAAGGGTAAGGGGCAGAAGGAGCATAAGACGGTGGCGGCCAGTTAAAGTCTAAGGGGGCACTAGGAGGGGCTGATGAGGCTGATTGAGGAGGAGGGGGATAGGAATAGTCGTATTGGCCAGAATGGGAGTATGATAAGGTTGATCTAGGAGGTGGGGGATAGGAATAGTTGAAGGAATGGAAAGAATTGTAAGGATATGGATGAGGAACATATGCATATGGATCAGGACCTGGAGGTAGAGGTGGGTATGGTGGATGAGGATTAGGAGGGTAATAATATGGGTTTGGATACCGATATGGAGAAGGTGCTCCATGATTATCCATCAAACAAAGAACACAAAATTCTCACCCCCCGCAAAAAAAAAAAAAAAAAGAAAAATCCCTCAGATTTTGATTCTCAATACAAAAGGGTCATAGAATATCAAGATGGAATCATTCAAACAACAATCATGCCAATTGGATTTGAATTGATACAAACTAATTTGTACACATATAGAGAAAGATACAATAAATGAAAAGAAATGAATTGCAGCTCCTGAAGGATGGTAATTTGGATTTATCACATACTATTGTGTAGACTTTTTGAAGATGGACATGAATATGAATGGCGGGTGTTCAATGAAATAAAGAAACTTAGCTGAAAGAGGAGATTTTTATGAGCAGAAAGAGAGAAAAAGCTCGTCTTTTTTTTTCCCCCCTTCAGAAAGAGAGAAATTGAGGGTGATGAAGAAGAAGAATAAGAACAAGAACAAAATTCCGGGGTGAACCAGAGAGGCTTGGAACTTGGGAACACTCTCTCTCTACTCACCAGGTCAGCAGTTGACGACGTGTGCAAAGTGCATGTGGAATACCGGCATGGCAGGTTACGAATGCTTCGTTTTCTTCTTCTTCTTCAGTGGCGTGATGTTACCGGTGCAAGGAGTTGACCATCGAGATCTTCCACGTGGACCAATTTGATTGGAGGTAGTGGGTGTTGACACTTGACACGCTTGGAATAAATTCATAACCTTTTGGAACAAAGTTCTTACAGTAAACCATGGAATTTGTGCAGCTTCTTGTAGTTTTTGGCCGTTGCTAGTTGAAGCTTCGAATCAAGCTACTTTTCCTTATATCATTTGTATTTTTTTTTTTTCATTTCCTTAATAATATTCTAAAAGCACCGGTTATTTTTTATTTTTAATTATTTTATAAGCATTTATGACGGTAACTCCAATAACTTTTTTTTAAAAATATTTTATCAGTTTAATTGATATACATTTAAACCATCTTCCAATTATATATTTATATTTATAAAATTTTTAAAATAATAAATAATTAAATCAAATATTTTTATTAATATAATAATATATAATTATATATTTACATAAAAAAATTTATACTAACAATATATACAAATTAAATTTATATTATATAGCATAGAAAAAAATATAAGACTTTTTTATGCGTAGAATTTTAATATTACACATGCAACTCTGTTTATGTTTACAAATGAGATTTACTGTTTAATTAACAACCGTGATATATATTAGTTTGAGATAATAATGACTCAAACAAATATTTAACGAATGAGAGCATAAATCAGTTGGTAAGGAGTTGTTATAATTTAATCAAAAGTCTCAAATTCGAGTTATCAGTGTATAGTTATGTTAAAATTTGGAAAAGAAAATTTTGTCGTCCAAGTGATCTTGTCCAACTCAAACAAGATTGTCTTAGTAGAAAACTTGTGGTTTTGGTCAAAAAATGAATATTTATTTTTATCTTAAGAGTTATTTTGAATGAATTATATTGAATAAAAACATTTTAAAAATCCTAATGTATTCTTTTGATGTGTTCGAATATTTTTCAAAAATTAAAAATTAGATAAGTATAAACTATATTTTTTTAAGGACAAATTTTGAACATAAGATAATCTATTTTATAATATAAAAAGTTTTTTAAAAGAATTTTTTTAAAAATGTTGTATATGAAAAAAAAAATTAGATTAAACTTTTTAAAATATATTTTCAAAAACATAACAAAAATATATTTAAACGATCTATGTCCGATTATATAACTTATCAGACGATTTATTATTATATTTAACATTAATTTTCATATTTATTTTTTAAATTTAAAACTAACTTTTTGGGTGACAGTTTGTAAATAAAATATTAGAGGTTTTTTTTTTGGGGTCAGAAGAAAAGAGGAGAAAACTTTAAAGTTCAACGTTGAAAGGTTATATTTAACGATTGTAACCGAGTAAAAATATTTGTTTATGCTTTCACGCCAGTTCCCGTAAAGCTCGGTACAAACTTTAAAGTTCAACGTTGAAAGGTTAGCGTCTGATGCTCTTTATTTGTTTAATTAGTTCAGGCGAAAGGGAACAACATTTTTAGACGGATGCCAAATTTGGAAGAATCTGATAAATTAGTTGTCTACAGCATCAAAGTTAGCGAGAACTATAGTACAGCAGGAACAGACAAGCTTATTAGCATTGGTTTTGACAGTTGATGGAAGGAAATTTGTCGCCATATAAACCAAACATTGTTATCATTATTAATACACCTCACGAGAAGACACATTGATTCTCACTTTAGGACTAAATGATTTAAGTTTTCTTCAATGAAGAAGCTTTGTTATTGGAATTATTTTTGTTAGACTTTAGAATAAATTACTCTCAAACTTAAATTCTATTTTTATCATGCAACCTTTTTATCAAAGAAATTTACATATTCCTCTTCTAACAAGAAAAATTAGTGTGAAATACTCATAAACGTTTGTGTAGGTTTATCAATATAATTTGTAATTTGAAAAATGTTTGTAAAAGAGGTTTATATATTCTCATAATTGTCATTTTTTATAACAATATATTTCCGTTTACTTTTTAGTTTAGGGCCATGCCATCAAATATTTAAATATAGTTTCATACTATTAAAACAAATATATTATTGACCTTTCCTTTATCTTACTAAAGTGGTTATGCAATGGGGATCATAAACACACTAACTTAAGAGCTGATAATTAAATTTATGGATTCGACTCAGTGAATAAAATTCATAAAATGACAAGGAAAAGGTGTACAAATAGATCACTCCAGACAACATTGAAAATAATTAGCAAAGAAGCAATTATAATAAATTACCCTTATGCAATTATTGAACTTATGCATATGACTTTCAACAATAATGTGATGGATCATCCAATAAAGTTATCTAATTCTCTTCTCAAATACTACCCTTTAGGAAGATCTTTGCTATTGCCAGGTTACAGCAATAGGACTTCTGACCTTGTACTGCCCAGATACCCAAATCAGTGACCCAAATGATGTGAAACCAGCAACTCTTGCTTTTCCAATCGAAGAAAATGTCACATTGTAGCTCAATTTCTGCCCCAGTTTTTCAAACTTCAATTTCCTTGGTTCAACAGTAACTGAAACTCCACTTGGTTGTTCCACATTAACTGCATAAGCACTTTGTGGTTTACCAACATTTGTGACAACCCTCTTGTATGTCACACTAGCGTTTCGGACCCTTCTGTCAAATAATACAGCAAAGGAAGGGTAGTTCAAGTCACCAGCTTGAAGAATTGCTTTTTTAGAACACACATAGTTTCTTCTTGATAATAAAGCAATTTGGGAAGAGGTATAGTTTAGGCTGCACAAGTAATTTAAATACTCTTTGGTGCTGATATCATAGACCAACCCAGGATCAGATGCACTTTCTGGGTCAACATGGCCTGAACCAAATGCAAAGGGGTTAGCAAATGCTGAGTTATTTGATCCAATATCAGCAATTGGAGCTCCTCTATTGTTCAATGTGTAAGCAGTGGTCATAAGAGCAGATTTGATAGCTGCAGGAGACCAATCTTTGTGCACAGATTTAAGCAGTGCTGCTATGCCACTAACATGAGGACAAGACATTGAGGTACCTGAGACTATGTTAAATAGCACACTTCTTTTGTCACTCTTGATCAAGCTTGGGCTTGTTTTTGATGGCCAAGCAGCCAAGATGTTCACGCCGGGTGCAGTCACATCTGGTTTAATCACATCTGGTCCCACTATGTTTGGTCCTCTAGAGGAAAATGCTGCCATTACTGGTGCAATATCACCATACCTTGTCCCTAGGAAGGAAATTGAAGCTGTTGGTCTTTTTGAAGAAGTGATATAGGTTCTAATAATCTTACCTTCTGAAGCCCCTAAGGAAGTTGCTGGCATTATGTGAGGGTCAGCAAAAAGCTCCTCTCCTTGACTTTCAGAGTTGAGTAGTATCATTGCTGCCCCACCAGCCATTTTCACTTCAAGTCCCTTTTCAGTTCTGCCGTTTATTCCTCTTTCACAAGCAACTACTTTTCCTTGAACAAGCTTTGCATCAAGTGACCCTTTGGTGCAATATTGTGCTTCCTTTTTTGTTCCTGCTGATTTGGCATAGGCAAGGGGCAATTGGTTTGTTTCCTTGCCCTGATGCAAAGATGACCCTTTGAAAATCTTTCCATTCCCAAGCTTTACTCTTGTTGGAAAGGTTCGGCCGGTGTAGCTAGCGGCAACTGTCATGATCCATGGGGCACCATTTCCAACTGTTGATGCATAGGGGCCTGAATTGCCTGCAGAGCAAGAAACAAAAACCCCATTTTGTGTTGCCCCAAATGAAGCTATTGCAATGCTATCACCATAATAAGGTTTGGGAAGACCCCCTAAAGAGAGTGACAACACATCAACACCATCAGAAACTGCTTGGTCCATGGCTGCTAATATGTCAGAATTAGCACAGCCAGATGGCCAGCATACCTTATAAGCTGCAATTCTTGAGGTGTACCTCATTCCACTTGCTGAACCACTAGCAAGGCCAAAAAAGCTTGCATTTTTCACAATATCACCAGCTGCAGTTGAAGCAGTGTGTGTTCCGTGGCCTTGCGAATCTCTCGGGGAACGATAATCCACTGTGTCGTTGATTTTGCCAGCTGATTTTTCATACCCTTTGAAATAGGCCCTTGCACCAATAAGCTTCTTGTTGCAATTTGAAGCAGAGAATTTGGTGCCTTGTTCACAAACACCTTTCCAGTGAGGGGGCACTGGGGATAAACCCGAGTCTTTGAAACTGATGTGTTCAGGCCATATCCCTGAATCAAGGACCCCAATGATAACATCTGAGGCCAAGTTAGGAGCACTCCAAAGTCCTCTTCCATTCCTTAGGCCAAGAAAATGTGGGGTGTACGTTATGTGGAGGGTTAATAGTTCATCAGGTATGGCTGAAAGGAAACCATCCACTTGGTTCAGGTATTTGAGTTGTTTCTCGGAAAGGCAGGCAGCAAAACCAAACATGTTGGTTTCATAAGCATAAAGGAGCTCAGGGGGTAAAATCTCTTCTTCTTCTTCTTCTTCTTCTCCTTCTTCTTGTGTTGAAGCTTCAGAAATGAAATCAATGACTGATTCAAACCATGGTTTTGTACTGTCTTGAGAATGAATTGAGGCTCTAATTTTGGTCCTGTCCATGTGCACTATGTATGTTTTTTGGACCATGAGAGCTACTGAATTTGTCACCATGAAGGCCAGGAATAAGAAGAGTATCCTAGAGATCATGATGCCTGCAAACAATGAAGAGCAGAAAAATAAATCCAACACTTCATGGCTGGTAAGGTCCTAAAATATATGCATAAGAATCCCTGATTTAACAAAACATGAAAATCGGAAGCAAATGGTACAGCATTTCCAAACTCCTATAGACTATATTTTCTAACCAATATTGTTATATTTTGCTTTCCTAAGAGAAATATAATTCTTAGCTAGGACTCAATCTCTTAGGTTAATTGACATGTTATGTACTTTAGGAATATAGTTAACTAAAAAGAAGCTTTGCCTCTGTGTGTGTGTGTAAATAACACTCTTGAAACATGCATGTGGCGCATGCTACATTCATGTTTACTCCTTGAGTAATGGCTATATGAACAATGCAGTGAGACAGAGATAAGCAATACACAAACAGAGATAGCAGTCCATACCTTTGCTGGGCTTAGCACAAGAGCATGAGAAAACTTTTATGGTACAAATAATGCTAATAAACTCGTCACATCAAATCTTATATAAGCACTAAAAGTTGAAAAGCTTTAACTTTCTAGATATGCTTATTGCAATTAAACAAAAGAGTCTACCTTCTCTTTACTTTTCTTCTACTACACGTTGCACACTTTGAATTAGATAACTACACTCCGTATATTTGTCAGTAATATAATAGAAACTAGTCACGTATCTTCAGCAAATAGCTTAAGCTTCTAAGATAATTGGTTTATAACATGAGATGGGAACTTCTATGATTAAGTACTAGTGGTTGCCACCTCTGTTCTAAACAGAAGTTAAATTTCAACGCACAGTAAAGAAAAGCACGCACGTAGTTCACACGTCAAGCGTAATAGACTCTTGCATCAGAAGGCATCCTAGTGGTATAATGAAAGCATTTATGTGCCTTCACGTTGCTTGAACTTTAGGGAGAGTCTATTCTTAGTATTCAGACTTTTTTCACATTCTTTAATGTTCTTTTTAACTCTAGAGTATATATTAACTCATATCCTTTTCGGTCTGTTTAATCATTTGTGTATCGGGAGCAACAAGTGTTACTAGGTGTATTGGCTATTAAATATACAAATATCTTTCTCCAGTCTTCACCAAATTATATCAATGACTACAAAACTTGTGTGCAGTTTTACTTTAGGCTTTTTGTATTTTTTTTCCTTTTTGAGAACCTTTTTACGTTTTACTTAAAACATTTGTAATCATAACATTGTTTGGACTAGAACATACCTACAAAATTGAATAGCATATTGAAGTATCCAGTGGAAGTGCTACGAATTTTAACAAATTTCGTTTGGCTTGTGAAGTGAAAATTTATGTGCATATTCTGAGTTTTAACTATTGAGGAGATTCATTTAAATTTTCATCCCCACCTTTGCTAGGGATTAGCAAGTCTTTCCAACCAATATGTAGAAACGTGTAGTTTGTGGTTTATAGCCTGTCATTTATAATGTTTGTTTGCTGTTCAATCATCTCCACCACTAACTACTGTTCCTTACATGTCGATTTCATTTTGTCAGTCTGCTTCGTAATTCCTAATTCGGATATCTTGGTGTAGTCTGAGCAGTAAATTTCACATTACTTAAGAATGGAGTAATTGAATACCATATAAATGGAAAGATCTATGGACTTATTATCATATGGCTTTGGGTCAAGATTTATACATTAATTATCTTAGAATTTTTTCTCAAAATATGGTGTCAGACCTACTATTGTGATTTCTCATTTAATCTATTTGAAGAAATCTCCCCGACTTTGTGCTCTCAATGCTGTAACACCTGGCCCAGGGCACTAAGGTGCAGTCCATTAATACTTAATGTAGTCATAGGAAACTTTGAGAAAATAAACTTGCGACCTTAGCAAGAGGTATAGATTTTGAGCCGCGGGTAATAAGTGCTTTGATCGTACACCAATTGTGACACTCATAAAGGTACACCTAAAGCCTCAGAGTGGTATCCACAAGTAGGGACAGAATGCCCATGAACATTCATTGTTAGCAGCATGGGAAGGCTAACAGATCAAGGTGCTTTGTATGACGACGTTGCCCATTTATTCAAAGTTAGTTGAGTCACGCTGGTGTTTGTTTCAGGCCAAGAAAGGATGTGGGGCTAAACAGCTTTAGGAAGATTGGTATAGTGGGTTGGAAGATAATGAATATGGAAGCTTTTGATGACATCTCATCAGCATGTTCACATATATCTGTCATTGCTGGTGTACATTATTATTGCCAATATCACTGCTAGTGTTCACATTATTGCCAAAATTACTATTATTTTTACATATCCGTATAGGCATTCTAATTGATATTTATGGATCGCAATTCAAATAAGTGTAGATATTGTTTATGTAAGTATGAAATTGACATTTTGTTTTCGCTATTAGTGTAGATATATTATTAGTTAACATTGCAGTTGATACTTATATAATTGAGATTTACCCTTATGAAAACTATGATTAACAGATGTTGATCTGGGTGTCTGTACTCATGTCAAAAAAGACATTTCTCTATCGCCAATCTTGTAGGTTTCTAACTAAGTGAAGTAGTACCTGTCACTGTCAGCTGTTAAAGACTAATATATGTTTAATGGACCGCAGGTTTAAGACTTAAAGTGCTGGAAAAGGCATGGATCTCGGGAATTTTCTGCACTCACTCAGATTTTGAGACCATTGAGCACTTACTGTTTAGTGATCATTACATGGTGGCCTTTGTGAGATCTCAGCCATTTTTACTTTGAGTCCATTTTAAGGCACTCCTATTTCCTCTATGCTATTCTTTATTTGAACTTCTCTAGGTACATACATTTTACCTTTATAATTAGACTTGTAATATTGTACACGTGATTTAATCTATGTTTATTGAAAAAAAAAAAAAGGAGACATTCAAATAATTAATTGAATTGAAAGGGAGTGATATGTAACTTTACTATAGTCGTAACTGTATTTGTATCGTAAAAGACGGGCATCTAAGTTCAGAGACATTTATTATTATGGCGTAGGGGAAAAGTTATACAAATGCAGTCTTGTCCCGTGAGGGGACAAGATACTTTCATTCCTTAAATTTGTGAACATTTAATTCACCACACTTCAACTAGATCACATAAAGAAATCAAATGTTTGGATCAGAATCATTACTTAGATTAACATAACAAAGGGGCAATGCTTTCATGGTTACAAGGATTGATTTCTTTGAAGCCTACACTTTCTGATCAATCTGAATATCCTTCAAAATCAAATTCAGGAAGCATGATGGAAACAAGAACCCACAAAGACAAGCTAAACCTTATACGGAGCGCAAATTAGGAGGTATAATTTTGACTCCATTAATAAACACTTCTTCTCTGCCCACAAGTGCAAAAATGGAAGGTTTATATATATTTTTGGTCTTATTTATATAGGTTGTTTTGATTTTAACTTTTTTTAAATTTTTACTTGGTTTTGGCCTCTCTTTTATTTTGTTTTGTTTTTTGTCCCCATCATTCTTAGTTTTGGTCTATGTGTTTTGTTTTTAGAATATGTGTTTAATTTTTATAAATATTATAAATTTTATTTTTGTCCTTATAAATACTTTTTGAATCTTCTTATCTAATCAATAAGGACTAAAAATCTAATAATAGAAAAAAAAAAAGGTACAAAATTTGAAGCAAAAATTTTAGAAGGATCAAAACCAGAATAACTTATATTTATAAAAATTAAAAATATATTTAAATCAAAATAAAAAAAATAAACTCTTTCTCAAGAAGAGGATTTTACGACCGCCGTCCAGTTCAGCTAGCTGGCTCATGCCAGGAGGATTATGGTTTACGAGTGATTTGTTTTTGAAAGGTTGAATGCTTCAACAAATTTCCATATGGTACATGACCAACTCTCTATACTAAAGCGAGAGTCTTCACATGTATAAATTGCACATAATCTAATCATATAATTTTTATTATTTATCAAGTCATGTTACTAAGATGAGAAATTAATAATAAAAATATACACATGATCAAGTCATATGTAATTTATACATAAAACTAGTGTATTACCTGCACGATACACAGGTAATTATACATTTAGAAAAACTAAAAAACTGACAAAGTGAATATATATTAAAAATTAAATTGAATTAAAATATATTAATTTTGTATAATTTTATTGTGCAAATAATTTAGAAAAACAAATATTTAAAAAATAAATACTATAAAAATTATGTGTGATCAAAATTAATTGGTGATTAATAAATAGAAGTAGTTGAATGACAGTAAGCTGGAATGTATTCTAGATCATTCATGTATGCTTAAATTCTTTTATTATGTAGGTATAATTGTCTTAAATATAATTTTAATATGAACATACACTAATTTATTAGTTTTTTATTATTTATTACAAATTGATAATAATTATAAGATAGATAAGTTATTACGCATGTAGTGAGCATCTTTAACATCTCTCGTGCAATATATATATATTTGGTATCATCGATTTTAAGTAGAGATGGAAAAGCGGGTCAGACTCGCTAGATTGATTCGTATAATCCGCAATTTTTAATAAAGTGATTTGATATTTTTAATCTGAAAAAAAAAGCCAAAAAAACCTAAATAACCACCTTTGCTTGACCCAGAGGTCACAATCTTTTATATTTTTATCTTTCTTCCTCCACACAGCAATTGGCCCATGCGTACATTATTCAAAAACCAGTTACACATTATCCAAAAAAGAAAAAATCAATTATGAGTGACTTGAGTCTTGGTCTGCGTCTCCTAGTGTCTATGTAGTAAACGCAATGGGAAAGTTAGCTCCATCAGCACAATTACATTTTTTGATTACACACAAATAAGTGAAAATTATAACTTTTTTATCCTTCTTTTTTTTTTTCTAATTTCCTATTCTATTAATATATTTTTATTAATAAAATACTCTACAATGCTTAATATTATTTTATTATATTTAATTAAAAATTTATCTATTTTTAAAAAAATTAAATGAATTAATTCATATAAAAGAAGGATTTTTACTTTATTTTTTATTTTTTTGATGGACCAATCCGCTAACCCGCAAATTCGCAATGAGGTGGGGCAAATTGACATATTCAACCAAAATTATTAACACGGGTTAACCTGCCCTACCCTACTTTAAGCTTGAACTGTGGCGGGGAAGGGTAGGGTAGGATTGGCTTGTTTACTAGTACTAATTTTAAGTTTCAATAATAGTAAGAAATTTATTCTATATTTAAGATTCTTTTGTCATGCAAACATCATTCTCTTAAATAAAGTTTTAATATGAACATATATTAATTTAATAATTTTAATTTATTATAAATTAATAATAACTATAAGGTAGGTAAGTCATCTTTTACATCTTTTATGCAATATAAATATTCAGTGACACCCATTTTAAGTATCAATATTTGTAAGAAAACTATTTAATATCTAAATTCTTTTATTATGCAAGCACCAATTTTAAATAAAAATTTAAGATGAACACATATTAATTTATTAATTTTTATTTATTATAAACTAATAATAATTATAAAGTTGGTAAATCATTACTTGGGTAATTCATATCTTTAGCATCTCCTTGCATTGTATATGTTCACCCATTTTAGGTATCAATATTAGAAAATTGGTGTTAAGTTCTTTTTCATACAAGTATCATTATCTTAAATAAACTTTTAATATGAACATATACTAGTTTATTAATTATTTATTATAAATTAATAATAATTATAAGGTAAATAAGTCATTACTTATATAATAAACATCTTTGGTATCTCCCGTGCTATATATTAGATATTAATATTTTTCTAAAAATGTTCGAGCTCAATTATTTAACTTTCAAGGGTTTTTATTCGCTGTTAAACTACTTGCTTCATATTTTGTCATATATACTCTTCCTATTTTATGATAATTTCTTTTGTCATGCAAGTATTGTTGTCTTAAATAAAATTATAATATAAACATATATTACTTACTAATTTTTATTTATTATAAATTCATAATAATTATAAGATATGTAAGTCATTATTTGTGTAATAAATATCTTTGGCATCTCCAATGCAATGTATATGTTTAGTATCACCCATTCTAACTATCAATATTAGTAAGAAAATTGTTCTATATTTAAATTAATTGGTTATGTAAACATTATTGTCTTAAATAAAATTTTAATATGAACATATATTAATTTATTACTTTTATTTTTTACAAATTGTTAATAATTATAAGTTTGGTAAGTAATTATTCATATAATAAACATATTTAACATCCCCTATGCAATATATATATATTCAGTGTCACCTATTTTAGGTATCAATATTAGTAAAAAAATCATCCTATTGTTAAATTCTTTTATCTTGAAAATATTGTCTTAAATTATTTATATATATATATATATATATATATATATATATATATATATTATTTATTATAAATTGATAGCAATTATAATTAGGTAAGTCGTTACTTGTGTAATAAATATCTTTGACATTTCTCATGCATCGTATGTTCAATATAAGTAAAAATATTATTTTGTCTTTAAATTCTTTTGTCATGCCATTATGAATATCTTATATAAAATTTTAACATGAATATATATTAAATTATTTAATCTTATTTATTATAAATTGATAACAATTATAATTACGTAAGTCATTACTCGCGTAATGGACATCTTTGATATCTACTATGCAATATATATTTGATATTACCTATTTTAGATATCAATATTAATAAGAATATCATTTTATATATAAAATTTTTTATCATGCAAGTATCAATATCTTATATAAAATTTTAATATGAATATAAATTAATTTGTTAATTTTTATTTATAATAAATTTATCATAATTATAAAGTAGATAAGTCATCATTTATGTAATAAACTTCTTTGGCATTCTCTATGCAATATATATGTTCGGTATCAATAATTTTGGTTATTGATTATTAGTAAGAAAACTGTTTTACTCAGTAATATGCCTTTTTTTTTTTAATATGTAAATCTAACTAATATTTACATAATCTTTCATTTACATAATAAAAATAATAAAGTTAAAGGCTCAGGCCCACATGAATATTTACGGGTCACGTCAGTAAGCTTCATAGGAACCGGGGTGTTACGGAACACTTATCTGAGAAGGAAAGGAGTATAGTATTAGTTACTGCTGTATTTCTACCCTAGTAGCATTTAATAAGTTTGACTTGTAAACTAATTATTAATATAGTTGAACTTACTAAATGAGATATAAATGCAATATTGAATGAGAAAGAGAGAGGAGAGAATTATATTTCAGCATTACATAAATTAAATTATTTATTACTTCCTACCGTTGAAAATATTTGTTATTTTAATCATTTATACAAGTATTAAGAAATTTAAAATCTAAGAGTTGATTGTAAAAATATTTATCAAAATATTTTTATTTAATAACTGATTTAGTGCATTAGTATTTCATTATTTATTATGTTTAGAATTATGTGGAGAGTCTAATTGAAAACTTAATAATGAAATTTTACATTTTTTGACAAAGAAAAACACAGTCATTACTATATTATATAGATATTTTAATGTATCAAGAAAAATTATAAAGGTAATTCAATATTTTCATCTAAATAATTATCTGAAACAAATTAATTATCAATATTTGTAATATTCATAGATCTTACAAACGTACGTTGAAAAATGAGATAAATATTAAAAATTTTAAATAATTAAATTAATTAAATTATTTTTAATTTGAAAAATAAATTAAGATGAAATTATGATTGATAATGGATAAGTAATACTATATTATTATTTTGACCAAAATATAAGGAGGAGGGTATTTTAGAGACATCAAATAAAGACGACTAAAATCTCCAAGTTATAAATAGGAATAACTGTTTTATCTTTTGTATCACGTAAACTTGAGAGCATTCGTTTTGGCTTATAATTTGAGAACGGTCTCTCAAGATCAACACAGCAAGAAGTCAATTGAAAACATGAAGGGACCTGTGATGGTAACGCAAGTTTTGGTTGTCTTTCTGCTTATTGTAGCAGGACAAGCATTTGGACAGTACTGTCGTGACCCACCAGTTTGTGCAGGATGTTTCGATGACTGTATCATGGGTTGCCTTGGGTCAGCAATTCTCTGTTTTAGGACATGTAAAAAACAATGTGGTCCAGATACCTTTGAAAATTGCGCCCTTAACTGTGTAGATTCCCTGCATTCTAGTTCTGTGCATGGTATGAAATACCTGACTATTATTATTGTTATTATCGTTGTTGTGGTTGTTGTTGTTGCCGACAAATTCAAGTTTCAATCTTGTGAACAAGTTCCATCCGGAATAATAAATTTCTACGATCTAATTATGCTCTTTTGTTACAGATGCAGCCCAAGAGAAGCAGTTTTGGAATGCTTGCTACAAGAAGTGCATTAATAATAGTAATTAGACTAGTATTACAAGATCCATGATGACCAATATATCATTTGTGTTCTGTATTCGTCAATATTGTAAGAGTAAATGGAACATATGAAATGTTTAAAAAAATAAAATGAAAATATTCATATACTTTACATTCATGGCGTTATATTTGTCATTATGTTTTTCCTTCTAAAATATAAGAGAAATTCTTTTTCTTTGACCGATGTATAACTCATCGTTTAAAATTAATAGGACCAAAACGACTTAAACCTTCTTGAGCCTTATTAAATATATGAACCAATTTATTAGTCACATATCCACCTTATTGTCCAAAAATGTCATATGTTCATGTGGGGGTTCGACGGGACTGCCGTAACATTTAAGGTATTGGATTGAAAATCAACATTAAAAACAAAAAATAGGTTCACAATAGGAAAAAAAAAAAAATCTAATCTTGAATTTTATCAATACATATATATATATGTACACACACACACACACACACACACACTAATATTTAGCATTTGAAATTAATTAGATCAAAATTTAAATAATTATGGTAATCTTTTAGCTCATAATAACGTAATTTTTGGGATTTTAATTTTTAGAATAAATTTTCTTAAATTTTTTAAAAAATTAAAAAATTCAATTCATTTTTAAAGTGAACAAATAAAATATTTTGCTTTTAGTTATTTAACAGTCAAATTTAAAAGAAGAAGTGCCTTTTAACGTTCTAAACAACAAAAAATTTAGTTTCACACAATATTTCATTTAGTTGCACATAATAATATTAATCATTCATATTTGAATTTTATAATGTTAAAGTTTAAATGATTACATTAATACATTAGCTCATAATAACATAATTTTTGTGACTTGGATTTTGGTAATTAATCTATTTAAAATTTTTCTAAAAATCTAAGACTAAAATTATTTTTAAATCCAAAAAATAAAATATTTTTATTTTAAATTATCTAATAGATTAAAATTATGATGCATTTCATCAGGAAATAATGCAAAAAATTAACTTGGCTATATGTCACAATTTATAAGAGATTAAGAAAATAAATTGTGATTTGAGTGATGATTAATCCTAGACAAAGTACAACAACCCCCTTGAGGTTTCAAAAAAATTAAGACACTAAATTTCAAACTTAAAAATGTATATATACTCCATTCCATTATCAAAAAAACATATATTAATAATTAAAATAAAATAATATTATTATATGTTAAATAATTATTATAGAAAAAAATGATAAACAAATATATTTTAATGATAATCTAATAAAATATTAATTTCTTAATTACATAAATAATTATCATTAAAAATTTTGGTATATGTATTTTTTTCAAAATATATTTCTCCACATGAGTTATATTCCTTAAAAAATTAATTAATTATTATTAGTACATCTAATATATTAGTTATGTTCAAATAAATTGTAATATGAGACTTATTAAATTAATTACTTATTAATATTGTTAAAATTAATTTTAAAGGAGATCTTATTATTACGCCAATATTGAAAAACTAGTATTATAATACCTTAATCAAGATTAAAGCTTAATAATATTAATATGAGATAATTATAAGAATTCACTTTTAATATATTTTGATATAAATAAATATATATTTTAATAATAATTTAATAAAATATTTTTATAAAATTCATAAACAATTATTTATTATATATATATATGTATATATTTTAAAAAATACATCTCTCTCCACGTGGATTACATTCCCTTAAAAAATAAATTACTTATTTGTTAGTGTATCTAATATAAAATTTTGTGATTTAAAAATTTTGGCAATAAATCTACTTAAATTTTTCTTAAAAATATAAAATTTATTTTATTTTAAAATCCAATAAACAATATATTTTTTCTTTTAAATTATTTACTAGGTTAATATTAAGAATGTGTAATGTTAAGCTGGCGCTATATCACACATCAAAAAATAAAAACAATTATGTTGGCTGTATGTTAAAATTTATAATATATTAAAAAATGTGATTAAGCGATAATTAATTGTAACATATGTGTTTTATCAATTTTTCACATCTTTTACCATTATTTTTCTTTATATTTCACTTGTTTTCTCCTTCTCTATGAGTAAAACCTATAAATAACTCGTTTTACATTTTACGAATTTGTGTGTTGATCAAAAAATTTGACGAGCTACCTTAATAAGCATGTAACCAATTATTTTCTAGTTAAAATACTCTATTATTTATAAATTTTGCTTGAGCCTATATACTTCATAACTTTTTTAAAGAAAGATCTCCATCAACGGTGATTAATAGAAAAAGTAAAAATAAAGATTTGTTTTTTATAAGTTTTATTTCTTCATGTACTATTTGACAAAATTAAATATTAACATAAACATAATTTATATGTCATTATTATAAATCTACATGAATATTTTTTATTGTACAAGGGCTTTAGAAAAATCAAAGTTATGTAAAGGTTTCATAGAATTTCCCCTTCTTTTTTTTTTGGGTACCTCCATAGAATTTCCATTCTATACAAAATTTAATATTAAATTAAGATTGTAATTGTAGACATTTTTAGCTTTGGAAACAGTTTTCAAAGTATGCCGAGCTCGACGATCTGACTAAAATAACTTCATCAAATATTTGCGCTAGCCTAGATTAGCAAAATTTAAGTACCAAATTTATTTTTGAGTTGAAGGTACCTAAAGCTCTTCTTTAGCTATTTTATTCGGATTAGGTGCTTAGCATTACTCTTTACGGCGGATTCTGCCGTACGATCTATCATAATATTTCTCCTTGAAGACCACCGATGGGCCACTCACTTAAAACAGTTAATCTTCTTGTTTTTTCTCCAACAGCGAACAGCATCTCATCCACATCCGCCCCATCATCATGGGCCAAGTCGTCGAGCTTTACCTCTCCTCACCCTCTCCGCCGAAATACGCACAATTTTATCCGCGGTTCAAACTTCAAAATAATTCTTCTTGTCCTGTTTCGAAATCCTCCACCACTTGCCGGTATTACAACAGAATACAAATTGAATAAAATTAATTGTTTTTATTCGGTCAATTTTTATTATAATGGCATAAAAAGTCCGATTTGATTTCCTGTGGTCTTGAAGATGCCCAAAGTGTCGTGCATGTTTCTTGATGATAGTTATTCAAGTTGGTCCTCTGCTCTTGCTTTTAATTTTGCCATCCAGATTTGGAGTTTGGATTGCTTAGCATTTTCCAACCATGAGCTAGAAATAACTAGAAGTACATTCAGATAATCACGCTGAAGAGTATGTTTTTGAGTTTGTTAAGTGTGGATATTTATTCTATCAAAACGAAGATTGAAATCCAAATTTCTAATTTTATTTGAATTGTTTCGACAATGTGACAATGCCCTTTTCCACCAGAAATATTGCTCGGGAAATATTTCAACTAATTCATCTCCGGGGAATTCGCTGTGTAGGTCTCTGCCGTTGAGATGGAACCGTAGCTTCTCGTGAGGGCCAAAAAAAAAGAAATTGTCTGGCGGTGCCATTGCTGGAATCGTTATTGGATCAGTGGCGTGAAGCACATGGATGTTGTGGACGGCGGTGGCGGATGGAGGGGGGGTGCTACTGCAGTGGAGTCACTGTTGTCTTCCACCATCTAGGGTGGATCCATGGAGATGCCAGGGTGTGGTGCAGTCGCTCTGACGGGCGGGCAATTGCGTTGGGTGGCCGGAGTTAAGGTTGAAGAAGGGTAAAGGTTGAAGAAGCCATAGAGAAGGATATAGAGTGATTCAATAACACTTTGGTGCATTAGTGTTATAGAATAACATCAAAGAATGGATAGCTGTTATTACGAATTAAAGTGGATCACACTCCCAAACTTGGAAGGAGTAAGGCAGAATCTGCCTTACTTTTATGTCTTGATTTCTTTCCTTAGTCTATTTGGATTACGACTTTGGCATTATTGAAAACAATAATAAAAATAGGGATCTGTCTATAATGCACCGGACTTATAAATGGTGCTTGACGTACCTTGAAGATCAATGGTTAAGATCTGATAGTGTATGCATATATCATTCAATTGTGATACACTACAAATAACCCCCACTCTCTTCTCTCCACTGCTTTAGTCGGTGCCATAGCCCACCCTCATCGAGCCACCATTGCACCCCAGCCCTAGCCCCAACAGCTTAGGTGTAATAATCAGCTTCTCCACGGCCAACCACCTCTTTTCCAACTACCTAGTACCTTCTCCATGGCAGTGTTACAACACTAGCCAGTCACAATTTGTGGCTCCCCGACCTACCTCACAACCCAACAACATCCTCAGCCATGACAGTCTCTACCACATCGTCCCTCATCTTTGCAGCCCATCGGATCTAGATAGCAAGGGCGCGAGATGTTCTGCCTTCCGCCTTTGCTTTCTCGCCAGAGAAGTTCCTACCATTGAAGTTGACTTTCTTAAAGGAAGGCTCCTCCTTGGTGGGGTATCGCTGCTACTGTCGACGTTGAAGCTTGATCAATAAGAGAGAGCTACGAAGCATCTTTTACAATGCTTCACATGTTGCTAGTGTATCGATACACTAGCAATTTTTGGGTGGTTTAGATTCAATGTGTATCGAGTATCGTTTATAAGTTGGTGCATGCATGACCCTAAAAATAAGGCTTTTTGGGGTACTTAAGAAAATTTAAGGGGTTTAAAAGTCATGCTGAGTTGGACCAATTATATCATAACATATAATTTAAATATATTTTGTATAAAAGTTTATAAATTTAGTTATTAATAATTATAAATAAGTCCTTTTAAAAATTTTAATATTTGTTATATATTGGCCGAACCCATTTAACTAACGAGCCTAAATGAGCCGAGTTTAAACGGCTCAGACCAATATTATATTGGCTTGTTAATATTTGCTATATATTGATTTGACCCATTTAACTAGCGGGCTTAAATGGGCTTGGGTCGACCCTAGATGAGTCAACGCCTACATGGGTTGTGTTGGCTTGTTTAAGTGTGTGGCCTCATCTTAAATAGGTTGGGCCAATATCATGCTGCCTTGTAAACAATTTCTATAAGTTGGCTCGACCTATTTAACTAGCAGGTTCATGCTCTGAACCTAAATAACCCATATCAATATTATGCTGGTTCATTAACATTTATTATAGGTTGGCCTAACCTATTTAGCTAGTGGGCTCAAATGAATCTAGCCTAAATGGATTGTGTTGGCTAATTTAAGTTTATAAGCTAACCTTAAATGGGTTGGGTCAAAATTATGCTGACTCATTAATATTTCCCGTAAGTTGATTTGATCTATTTAACTAATGGGCCTGCATGGCCCGGAACTACATTATGCTAGCTCGACAAGTTTGTTAACATTTGCTACGGGTCTACCTAATACATTTAACTAGCAAGCCCGTGTAGGCCGAGCCAAAATGAATTGTGCTAGCCTGTTTAAGTTTGTGGACTAACCTTAAACGGGTTTGGTCAACATTTTGCTAACTCGTTAATATTTGCTATAAGTTGGCCTAACCCATTTAACTAGTGGGGTCTAAGTTTGTTTGGCCTAAATAGTTTGAGTCAATATTATGTTGCTTGTTTATATTTGTTATGAGTTGATCTGACACATTTAACTAGCGAGTCCAAATGGGATAGACCTAAATGGGTTAGGTCAACATTATGTTTGCTTATTAATATTTACTATAGGTTAGATTGACCCATTAACTAGTGAGCCTAAATAGACTAGGCCTAAACAGGGCTAAGCTGGTTGATTTAACAACCTTATGGGTCAGCCCACATGGGATAGATCAACATATCCTTATTAACAACCCTAATCAACCACAATATTTTTATCAAAATAAAAATAAAGATTAATTTTTTGAAAATGTTATTATAAATCTACATAAATATTTTTTTTATTGGTATGCAGGGGTTTTGAAACCCAAAGATATATGAGGGTTCCATGGAATATCCCTAGTAAAAATAATTTAAAAGAATTTATGATGTATTTCAAATCTTTATGTACAGGAATTAATTTGAAATATTTTGCATGGAGTAAGGCAGAAAAACTCTGGTGATTTGCTTGGCTTTGTAGTCTGCATTCAATGGGAGAGGTGACCGTGTTGCCAAAAGTTGAAGGACCACTTATCTAAGAGAATCTTCATTGTAATTCTTAACTTTTTTTTTTTCTGATAGGTTAACTTCACTTGGTAAATGGTAGCAGATGATCCAACAAATTAAAAAAAATAAAAATAAAAAAACACACAAATGAAATCTTACTTATGTGTACGAAGTTCATAACTTCCAAAATTTATCCTGCTCCCTAACCAAAGAAGTGTACAACATGAATTTTTTAAAGCATTGAGGATGATAATATCTAGCTTTGAAAAAATTTAATTTTGGCATAACTTAAATTATGATAAAATTGGGTGGGATTACTCTTGCCATGAAATAGATATTGGTTTTTTTTTTTATCTCAATTTATTCTTCAATTGTTGTGTATGGTAGGGGTGTTTGTGGTCTGGTTCGATCTAGTTTTAGGGGAAATTTTAAATGAACCGAACCAATCGGTTGATACAAAGTTACATCCAATCAGTTCTATTTTTTTAGGCCAACCAAACTAAACCAAACCGAATCGAATGTAATTGGTTTGGTTTTGGTTTTGGTTTTCTTAAAAAGATTATCAAAATGAAATCCACAAAATTTTGAAATCACATCTTATACATTTCCAAAACCATCCCCCGATCCCCTCCTATCAGGCCTTGAAATTTCTTATCATTCATAATTTGATTAAAAAAAAAACCACCAATCTTTATTACTCGGCCAGAATACATATACACTTCTTAATTCTTAAGCAAATGTTCCATATGAATATTAAGTAGAAAATCAAAACTCGAAATATAAACCACTATGCACAGAAATAACCATATGATTATACGAATATAAAAAAGAAAATCAAACAAAGAATATAAACAATTGTGCAAAGAAATAGTTGAAGTGTAAAAGAAACAACTTATCTACATGAGAAGCTACTAAACTGACAAAGATCTTGTCCTAGCCACGGGATATTGCCTCATGTCCTGTCGGTGAGCTCCCCACTTGCTCTATCAGCATGCAAATGGACCCCAACAAGTGGCCACCACCACCACCTCATACCAATACCCTACAAATATTTGTCAATGCATCGTGCAACAGGAAGGATGAAAGTTGTCACCATCGATCATTGTTGAACTCGAAGATAGAGGAGATAAAGGCTGTTGGCGTCAACTGTCATGGAGACGAGACGAGACGAAGATGAAACATAGAGGAGATGAGAGCCTGAGAGCATGAATATGAGAAATTGAGAGATGGAGATGGTGAGAAATGAGACGGTGAAGGGAAGGATGTGCATGATGTGGGGCTGAGTGAGAGTGAAAGTGAGAAAGAATTGGTGAAAAGTTAAGGTTTGTGTCCGCAAAGGGCGATTTTACGAACACATTATATTAGGAATGGTATAATAGGAAAATGGGGGTATTAATTTGATTCGGTTTGGTTCAATTCGATTTTCAATTTTGGAACCGAACTGATCGAGTTTTACAAAAAAAAAAAAATTGAAAAAAGCCAATTTTTTCCATTTTTAATTGGTTTTTGATTTTTCAGTTTGGTATTTCTCGATTTGGTTGGGTTCTAAACACCCTTAGTGTATGGATGGTTGTCTAGCTTGTGTTATTTGAAGGTTGGAAGCTATGCTTCAAGCCCCTTCCGGTGGAAGTTGCAAGGGTTGTTGATCCCTATGTCAAAATTAGAAAGTTATCTTTTCTTTCTTAATTCTCATATAAAGTTGATGGATACCGAATAACTGATTATATATGCGGTTTCTGTAGGTCGTAGTAGCCTATTCTTGTAATATATAGGAGGAATTATTAAGCAATTGTGCTTGGTTTTTCAGCTAGAATATGTGAATAAAAAACCTGAAGCTTATTATGGTACATGGGACAAATTCATAAAATCATGGATAGTCATCATGATTAAGGACCCAAATTGTGCCTACCAATGGCACTTGCAGTTAGGACATCCCTTTCTTAAATTGTATAATACATGGTTTTAAATTGCGATCCGCAATTGTAATTGTAGCCGCAATATTGTTTTTCCAGTGCTCTCTTCAACCACATCGTAGTGGCAATTACGATGGTATCAGCTATATTTTTCCATAATTTTTCGCATTGCAGCACAACCGCAAACCGCGATTGCAACCACAATTTGAAACCTCTTTTCAAAAGCTCAAAGGTGTTTTATAGGTAGTGCATCAAGCATACACAACCAAATCATAAAACGATAAATTACACTGATCTTTTTATGATTAAGTGATATTATATATCACACTTCTCAATTTGCAAAAGTATAGGTAATAGTGCACCTGATATCCTTATATTTTGTAGAATGTAATACTAAGCACCCCTATAAACATGACATTGAGTACCTTTTAGAGAGTGTCAGTATAAGTACGATAATTTAAGGATAATTGTGTCTAGTATCACCTAACTTTAACAGATGTCAGTGTAATTTATCCAATCATAAAATTTTGTTTCTCTGGAATCAAGCTGTCAAAAGCACCATACCAGACGGATGCCAATCCCCCAACTAGTCTTATAGTAAAATCATCTTTCAAAATATTGTATACCTTCGTTATTGCTTTACAAGTATATGATGAATGCCCCTCTAGTGGCATTGTGCAGCAGGATTACCGTCTTACCAGTATCTTGCCTAGAAGGACCTCCAGCATTGGTTAATTTGTTTAATTGATGGTAAACATTTCAAGTTAGCTTATCAAGAAGGGCCACATATGCTGGTGTTCCTAGCTTCAATTATTGTCGTGGTTTTAAATTGTAATTAGAGTTACATCATGATTATTGCAATTATGAAAAATTATGGAAAAATGCAGTTGATGCAGCCACAATTACGCCTACAATACAACTGAGGAGGACAACACAATAATAATATTACTATCATAATTGCGGTTATGAATCACAATTTAAAACCATAGTTAATGTGCTGCAAGCGACTAGGCGTATGTCTCTATTATTCACTGTATTCTTCCAATCGAATGGATTGAGTGAATGAAAGGCGTTGGAAAGGAAACATATTTTGACTAAAAGTTCGAATCTTATAAATATATAGGATGGTTAAATATTATTGAAAAGGGATTAAGGCTCCATCTCCCTCCCTTATCGTAATATTATATAGAGTCACACACCAATACCAAATATAATAGTTCTTTCATGTTAATATTCGAAACATCTCTCTCGTCTTAATTAAGATAGTATCTGCGGTGAGCTTCACAGTCCAAGGTGCTTAGTGCACCTTGTGTCTGTAGTGCATCAAATGGTGCAAATTTATGAGATGTATTGATATATTAATCATATATGATACACTGTAGTAATATATTAATTTAAAAAAATTTAAAAATATGATTAAATATATTTTAAAAATTAATTTTTATATATTGACAGTATAAAATTATATTGATAATATAAAATAATTTTTTATTATCAATATAATATTACACTGATAGATAGTGTAAAATTATATTAATAGAGTAAAATTATACTGATAAAATTTTTATGATTTTTAGAAATTAATTTTTATACACTAATAGTATAAAATTATATTGACAATATAAAATAATTTTATACTGTCAATATAAAATTACACTGACAGTGTAAAATTACACTGATAAATTTTTCTTATTATACTGATAATATAAAATTATTTTATATTGTCAATATAATTTTACATTATCAGTGTATGACAATTAATTTCTAAAATATATTTAATTATAATTTTAAATTTTCTTAAAATTAGATATTACTATAATATATTATAGGTGATTGGTGCATTGATACACCTCACAATCTCACTATCAGATTGCAAAATGCACCACGCTCCTTGATCAGTAAAGAGCACTATAGATGGCACCCTTAATTAATACATATATTTCCATATTTATTATTCATGTAATTGTGCAATCATGCCAATACTAATACATCGAATTCCATCAAAATTTTGCTATTAAGTATGCTTGGTTGAGAGTAGTACTAGAATAGATGACTTCTCAAAAATTTTTTGTATTGCACCTCTTCTCTCTCTCTCTCTCTCTCTCTCTCTCTCACACACACACACACATATATATATATATAAGATTATATTTTCAAATCTTCTGTAATTATTTAAATGAGTTTTAATCTTTATAAAAATATTTTGTAATATAAAAAATTATGTATTATTTCTTTTCTTTTTTACTTCTTAAAACATTTTGTTCATTATTATATAAAATTAAAGAGAAATACTTTTTTTAACATAGTGTACACCTAAATGGTTTGAGGTGATCGCAATTCAAAAAATTATTGATTTCAACTATATAAGAGTTATATGTAATATTAATCAAGAATAAATCTATACTATTAGTAAAGGCAATATATCAATTTAATATTTATATAATTAAAATTTATACTTATTTAAACTGTGATCCGCATAAATCGATCAATATGTCTGCATTATAATGTAAAAATAACATAATTGAAAATTAAATTAAATGATTAGAAGACTTCATTATTCTAGCCATTTGAATACGGAAATCTTATTAGAAAGCCACATGTTCAGGAGCAAAACCCATAACATAATTGACACAAACCACACGTTGACACAAACCCATAAAATCGATTCTAAGATTAAACCGAAACTAGGATCATCGTAACATCAAACAAAATCAATACTCTAACCAGCCCAATAATGTATTCCATTTGGACAATAAGGGAAATAAGTTACTTAGATAATATCCAGTTCATAAGCAAAGTAGATCTTAAAAAAGAAAGCATGAAATTTATCCTAGAAGCATTGCAAGAAGAGGTGTTATTTGTATATAAAAAGAGCTAGACATATCAAGAATATCTTAGAGATAGATAAACACAAAGGTTGTAGGTGATTGTGAGTATTGAGAGAGAAAAAACAAATTTTTGTGTTTATCTATCTCTAAGATATCATAATATATTTAACTTTTAGTGTACAAACAATATTCCTCTTGCAAAAAACAACATAGTCCAATAACAACAATAACAAAACGTCCGAAGTTGTAGATTCAAAGCAAACTTTCAGCCTATATCAACCACATAATGGACCTCTTAAACGTGCGCTTCCCAACCACGAAGAGCTGCTTACCCCCTTGACCAATCAAAATCCATTATGATTCTACTCACCTGATATAGTGAAAATTGATCCTGCTGCAGTTCAGCCGGAATGTTTTCCTTTCCATAATCCTTCTTAATACAACTAACGTTCGCATAGCGACCAGTTTGAGACTCTTTTAAGCTTAAAAGCTTCTCCCAAACAACCTACCAATAGACATAGAGAAAGGCACATGTTAGCTTAGGTAATGACAAACTCGTGAAAATATGAATACTATTAAATGTATAAACAGTATTGTGATTTGCACATACCTATTTATATATATTAATTAATATCTGTAAATTATAATTTAAATAAGTATATATTTTAATTATGTAAATATGAAATCAATATTTTATTTTTACTAACAATGTAGATACATTGTTAATTAATATTACAGTTGATTCTTATATAACTATCAACACTTATTTAAATTGTGATTCACAAATATCAATCAGTATGAATATATACTATATTAAGAAACAATTTCTCGTGTCTAAATGCTGATGGTGAAATATACTATATATGGTGCTAACAATGAAATGACTTTTGATTATCGAAATTTATTGAGCTTTTGTGTACCTTTGGAAATGTGCTGTCGCATAATGATACTACATTGACAGCCAAATGATCAACCTTTGGATGAGAAAAAGGGAGAATAGCATTCCAATCAATAGAACCAGATGTTATAAATGTTTTTGGATCCAATAACTCCCCAGCTTGATTGAGAATAGAGATCACCACTTCAATCAGCCCATCCAAAATAATTACATCCTGAAATAAGCGCAAATATTTATTAATTTACCCATAAAATCATGCTCATAAAAAAAAAATAAGAAATCCACATCCATTGATAAACACCAAAAAAGGGAGATGAAAAAAGTAGATTTGCACCTATAAGTGTTTACCTTCTTGTGGCCTAAGACAATGACCACTTTGAAATTCCGAGTAGCAAAGAAAGTTCTTGCAAATAACACCTGCAGTGCATCAATTTTCACAGAACGTCCAGTTATTGGCAGAGAGAATTCATACCGAAAATCTCTTGGATTGCATGGACTGACCAAACGGAAAGGCATCTTATTGTCTTCATATTCTAATGACAACAGATTTGGGCAATCAATCTGTGCCATTTCAGCCTCAGCTTCGCAAAACCTTATCACCAATCTCCTAACACTTTGGCTGGAAATCACACCCTTAACCACAAGGCACACAAGTCTCAATTCCACAAGCCACTTGAATTCACAAAACTCGCCAGAAATCCACGTGCTTAGCTGCAACTTGACCACCTTTTCACAACCCAACAATGTAACAAAACTGCTACCACTTTTTCTACCATAATCAAGATGAAGAAAATTTTGGAAAAATGGGGACATAATTTCCACTGTTTTAACAGTGGTGCAGTAAGACAAAGTGACCTCTACAAGCATATCAAGACCCGAGAGTTGAAGATTCTCTGAGGTGCTACACTGGCTTAGGTGGAGGCACTCCACACTAGGGCACCCAGAAATCAACTTTCTCAGTAACCCTTTTCTCAGATCAACATGAAAAAGAGACAAGATTTTCACATTAGGGAGACTTATTTTCTCGCATGCTTTGAGGAAACGGAAACAACCCAGATGAAGTTGAACAAGTGTGTTAGATTCAATAACGAGTTGTTTTTTAAGATAGTAACCGGTACCCAATGTTAGGGACATGGTTTTGACCCCAAGAACAAACGCTTTCTTCAGCCACGTGTTCACATCTTGGGATAGAGGCTTACCGTCAAGCTCAGCCATGGAGAATTTCAACTCAAAGCTCTCCAAAAGGATGTCGGAGTTTGTTTCGATGCAACGGTCGAGAGATCGGTCCACGTAGTCCATGAACAAGGTTCTGGTTCGAGGGGAAGCCACGCACGAGTCCAGAGGAACAAAGTCTTGTTCGTTGAAAACCAGGTTGGGCCTGGTATCGTAGAGGTTTTTCCACGTCCTTGAGAGGACGCAGGTTCTGGCGCGGTCCTTGTTGCTGGCGAGGAGGGTGAGGATATGGTGGTTGATGGGTGTTGGCATCTGAGAGATGAAGTCTGAATTTTCATTCTTTTGATGATGGGCCATCTTCCTGCAGAAGAAAGAGATGTAGATAGCTAGGTGCTTATTGATTTATTAAACAAAAATGTTATTCGGACAAAGTTATTTGGGTTTTTTTAACAACGGTGGGAATTTATGTACAAACAAGAGAGAACCACAGTCATTTGATTCTCCTATTATTTACGAGAATTTTTCACTTATGTGTACATAAATATCTAGTGTCAATCAATATAATCCAAACAAATTATGTTCAAATAACATAACTTTTTATTAAAAATAGATGAATGGCGGGTGGTGTGATAATCTCACCTTTGGGATTCCACCTGTTGAGATGATCGATCAGGTGTCTGGTTTTTCGAGAGAAAGGGTTTCCAAGCTGCTATGGAGGAAGGGAAGCTAAAGAACAATGTGTGTTGACACGTACAATGCTAGAGTGAGATATACATTGTGTTATATTATATTACATTATATTATATAGAATTAATAGGATAGAATAATAGAATAGAATATATAATATATCATTTAACCTATTAGGTCTGAAAAAGCATTTAAGTTATTAGCTAACTTTTTCGGTAAATGTGAATTTTATTGATTATTCTTGTTTAGGGATAAGATTTCTGCACTAATTCAAAATTTGTTTAAGATACCAATTTCATTGATTTATTACTTTAGTTTAATATTCTTTAAATTAACATTATCAAATATTTCTTATATGGAAAATACAAACTCTATCAATTTTATAAATAATTTACGTGAAGGTATCGTAAAGATGATGCATACGAAATTTTGAATAAATTTAATTGAATTAAAGAAAATTCGAATAAAAAGTATTAGTTAAAAATCTAGGTCTTTTCCATTATTACTTTTTCCTATTGATACAATTGAAATAATTTAACACCCATATTAAATGTTAAGATGCAAATCATTTGATAATTAGAAACGCAATAACTTATATGTTAATGCATTAACTTTTAGCTATTTTCATACAAAAAATTCACATTAAAATATTAAAATTTTCATATAAAAGATTTAAAAGAATTTAATTATTATCTAAAATCGTAATATTTTTTGCAAAAATGATTTGAAGAGGAGATATACTACCTAAGATATCAATGAATAATTCAAGAGAATTAGTTCATATGGCATCAATTTTCTATTGATACTGCTTAATACAAGAAAAAAAGTCCCTCACTTCTCTTCGCCTACTCCTGCTCTAAACCAAGTCCTAGACCTTTCTAGAAAAAACAAATAAAGATGCAAATTAAGTAATTAAGCTGAACCCAACAATTTGTGCTAATGGTTTAAATGTTTTTCTTATCTCTGTAAAAATATTTAATTTTAATAAAATTATTTTAAAATCATGTTTGTTACAACATATTATTAATCAATGATATAAAAAATTTTAAAATAAAAATATATAAAATTAAATTCAAAGCTTAGTTCAATTGGCATTAATTTTAAAAGTCATGTTTATAATAATATATTATTAATTAATGATTAAAAAAATTTAAACTTGACAATGTATAAAATTAAATTCAAGGGCCTTAGTTCAATTGGCATTAATGTTAGAAGTCATGTTTTGTAATAATATATTATTAATTAATTAATGATAGAAAAATTTCAAACTGACAATTTATAAAAATTAAATTAAAAGACCTTAGTTCAATTTGGCATTAATTTCTATTGCTTGATACCAAGTACCAAGTACCAACCCACTCTCCAAAATATGTAATAGACTACCATTCTAAAGGAAATAATAAAGATGAAAATTTGATAAACAGGCTGCTGACCCACAATAATATTTTTGTCAATAGTATAATTCTTTTAAGATTAATATTTATATTAAAAATTATTATTATTATTTAATATCAAAAACAGAATTACTTTTACTTTTTAGCAAAACAGTGATGACAGGTCTATCTCTTACCATAATATAGTATGTTAACACACAATAAAATCTATAAAATATAATTTTTTTGTAATAAAAATTTATTTAAAATAATATATTTATTATATTTTAAGTAATAATCTTACTTTATTTCTAAAATTTTAAGGGAAATGTTAAATCTTATGAAAAGAAAAAAAAAATCGTCAGACAATACATGAATGAAGGAAAAACAATGTAACTATTGCCTTTTATATCATTTAAAACAAGTATATTAATGTTGCAAATTTAATTTGACACACAATAAATTTTAGTCTTTTATATTAATGTTTAGCATCTTCACATAAAATTTTATAGTAACCACGATAACTATTTTCCCTTTACACAATAACTATTTCTATAGATATTGATGTAAAAATTTGTATTTGAATCCTTATGTTTTTAATAACTTTCAAATAGGTCTTTTCATATAACACTTATTTAACGATAAGAACTCAATCATAAATTTTTAAAGTTTAAGAAATTATTTGTTTATTTATTTTTTTTCCCGAAAAAGAATGGTAACCAACGGAATAATTAATCCTTTCTTTTACTTACACTTGATAAGTCCAAAGAGTTAAATACCATAATTTACAAAATAGAACACCATCTAAGCCCGAGTTATTTTCGAGCTGTACCGTTTGTGCTAGCATCCTCAGTCCATTGTATCAAAGAAAACGAACAACTTCCTCGGGCCATATAACTAAACATAATTGGAAGAAAATAAACCTAATGAAATAGCAAAATGAGGATTAAATTCAGGAGCAAAACGCTAAAACTAGAAGAAGAATGGTTGCGCTTATGCGTGGCTAGGCAATTGGTCCAGGGTGGAAGTGAGGGGTTGATACTCTGTTTAACTCTATTGTTGTATGGGTATCGGTGGAGTGTGAATGGTATGTGGTTGCTATTCATGGACTTTTGATTAATACTCATTCAGCAAAGTTTCAAAAGAGAACGAAACAAAGGTGTAGACATCCAAAGCTTTAAGTTCAACTAGGTAGGAAGTCAAAATTTAGAACACTTGCGTGGATAAGTCACCAAGATGGTTAATGTTAGCAGCAAGAGCATACTTGCGTGGTTAAAGATTAGAAATGATTTTTGTATATTGTGATTAGATATACTAATTGGCATATATAGATTGTAGTTTAAATAAGTGTAAATTTCGGGTTGATTGCAATTTTCACTTAAAATACATCTAAATTATTGGTAAAGACAAAATGTTAATTCTACATTACATAATTAAAATTTATACTTATTTAAATTATGATTCATAGATATCGATTAATCTATCTAAATAGGTGTATACAAACAACAGTAGTGTAAAGTTATTCCTTTTTGATCTCTGACTTTTTCTGTTTTTCATTTCCGCACAAATGGCACCACCCATGCTATAAATTATAATAGTCTCATAGACCATAGAAACTTACTGTTAATGCTATATGAGTGATTGGACACTAATATTTATGGTAATAACTCGACTGATGGAGAAGGTTTCCATCATATATTCTTTGAAGTGTTTGGCTCATTCATATGATCTTGCACCAAGTTTTGCCAGTGTTTACAACCAAAAGCAATTCACAGCCATGCTAAAATTTGTGTCTTTTATGTCAACAACAAGCTGATCAGTAGGAATCGCTACATTAGCAGCGTCGTTCTTAAACTAGGTTAATGCCTTCTTATTGAATTTTCAAGACATAATTAACTGTGTCAGTTAATATAGCCGTTGGAGTTAGTTATCCTCCAACTGTCCAGCTAGTTAGAACCGTTACTCTTAGCTTGCAGAGCAGGGAAACTTAGAGCTCTATAAATATCAGAATTATATCATTGTTGTAACACAATATTCATTTCAAAAACATTCATTTCAATAAAGATACCATCTTCGGCATACGTAAGTCGACATTAGAACTTATAACATGCACGAACGATGATTTTAAAGTGATCCATTTATTTCTGTCTATATTTATTGTGCTGAATTATTCCTTTTTCAACAATGAAAAGATCGCATGATTCGAATATATGATGACGTTAATTTTTTGGTTTCCTATATGATGACGTTTATGACAGAAGAAGAAGAAGAAGAACAAGAAGAACCAATAAGCAATGTTTAAGGAGAACACAACTAGGTTTTTGCTATCTCCATGTCAACTCTTCCTAAATTTTGTTAATTTATTTTTCTTTTCATCTTAACTCGTAATTTGTTTGATCTAAGAGCAAGTTGAACCTCCACAACATTTTTAAGATAAAATGGAATGTTAACAAGAAAATAAAGCATAGAAATATGCTTCTATTGACATCCTCCTAACGCTGTTCATCAAATGCAAACTTGGTTGGATGTGGAAGAAATTGAAATGGTATATACAGTCAAGGAACCAAACGGATGAAGAGTTATGGTTGAGTTTCAATGAGGGAAGGAAGAGGATCCATTCCGAAAGTGTCAACTAAACTTCATTTTCCCTTTGGAATGTATATGAAGGGAGAGACATTGATTAACAACGAATATGTATTAACGATTGAACATATAAATTGGCGGTATTTTCAGATATGAAAAGGGTGATTAATTGGTTGGGCGATTACTCCGGGTTCTTGGGCGCTCTGTGATTTATGCGGGGCTTATGGTTTGCTACAAGCTTGTGCCAAGGGGTACGGGAAGATTTTGTGTGAGATTGATTACCTTCAGGCTCTTCGACTTATCATCATACGTGCAAGAGTTGCGTTATCACATTCATGCTGCTATAGTGAAGGATATTAGAGCGCTGGTAGCTCGTGATTTGCATGTCCGATTTATGCATATATGGCGAGAAGGAAATGGGTGTGCTGATGTTCTGGCAGAGATGGGTAGTGAGGATCTCATTTCTTTGAGTATCTGGGATATAGATGGGGTTCTAAGGCTTCTAGCAGAAGATAGGGAGGGCACTGTTTATGTGAGGGTTTATGATAAGAACTGAATATATAAAATAGAGGTTAATTTTAATATATTGTCATATTGTTATCTAGTTGTATATTTTTATTTATGAAATTTATAAAATAGTGAATAATTAAATCAAATATTTTTACTGATGTAGTAATATATGATTAGATATTTATATAAAAAAAATTTAGACTAATATTATATTAAAATTAAATTCTATAAAATATAATTATATATTCGGAGAAACTATCTCCGGAATACAAAGACAAAATTAAGTACTAATAAAACACTAAGAGTAAATATAAGAAAAACAGAACCAGGAAATAAATAAAAATGGAGTCTCAAACATCAAGGTGCTCCACAAGCCAACACTTCCCCATTCCACTTAATTATCATTCCCTAACTCCCTATGTCCTCCCAAAACACTTCTCTGATGCAGATCCATTGCCTGAAAACTACTCTTAACTTGCCAACTATCTGTTCCACACCTTGATAACTTGTCATTTGTCTGATTAATTGTGGGATAAATTAATGTCCACCCACATTTGGAGACCCATTTAAGTACTTATGATTTTCTCTATTTGTTTCACAATTTACTCAAAAAAAAAGTTTAATTTATATACATTGATAGTGTAAAGTAGTTTATATCTAATAAAAATATAAGAAATTGTCATGTCATTATGAATAGTATCATAAATTTAAATTTAAAAAATATAATATATCTTTTTATTCTTATTAGGTGATAGAATAAAACTATTTTATACTATAAGTACATAGAAATTAAACTGAAGAAAAAAAAAGACTATGACTCTGTATTGTAGTTAGAAAGAACAACATGCCAAACTCTCTACAGGAAATTGGAGTAAAATAATCTCTCCACCATCATTCACGCTTTCAACAAAACAAAGAGTATAATATACAACAAAAAGCAATACTAGCAACTAGTTTGAGTCTTTCAATTAAGCATATTAATTAAAGAACACCTAGTACATACGCGATGGAAACAAAAGTACCAAACCCATAAAGATTGCTAAACATTAAACATGACAAAAAGAAATACTTCTAGCAACAACCTCAAAATAAAAATTAAACTGAAGGTAGAAGGCAAACTTTCAAACTATCTACCGCATAATTTGCCTCTTGAGCATGTGCAACAGAGTTATGTTTAAGAGATTTCTCCTGTTTAACTTCTTTTGACTAATCAAATTCCAACACAAATCTATGAACTTGATATTGTGAACCGTGATATTGAAGTTGTTCATTAGGAAAGATACTCCATTCAGACTTCTCAACAATGTGTATCGCATGTCTCCCAATTCTAGACTTGTGCAAACTTAAGAGTTTCTCCCAAACATCCTGCCATTGGAAAGAAAACCAAGACAATATAAATATTGTTAAATCTAAGGATGATTATACTTACTTAGATATCAAATTATGCACAATGCTAAAATGGCGGCAACATATTGAAATTTATAGAGCATTTGTGTACCGTTATAAATCGGCTGCCAGGTGATGAGAACACATAGACACATAAATGAGCAACCGTTGGAAAACGACGAGAGAGAATTCCATGCCAATCAAAAGAATGTGATGAGATAGATACTATAGGCACCAAATCCTCCATTTTACGAAGAAAAAATAGCGCGACTTCATATAACCCTTCAACAATAACTACAGGCTGAAACAATATCATGATATTCATTTGTCAATAAAAACCAAAATAGACAAAAACCCAAAAATCTATCTAATGTGATAGCAAAAGTGGGTCTGTTTGGTTTCTGTTTTCATTTATAATGATTTCGGTTTTTCAGATTTTTCTTACAGGATTTAGTGAAAATAGAAACAAGAAACAAGATTGCATTGTTTTCACTGATTTCACAAATTTTTTTCATAAAATTCTAAAAATAGAAAATACAGAAAATGAAAACAGAAGATAAAAATAGAAAATAAACAGGTCCTAAAAGATTTACCTTACAACGACCATAGGCGATGACCACATTCAAGTTTCTGGTTGCAGCAACAAAAGTGCTTTGAAAAAAGTTCTCTAGTGCATTCATTTGCACAGAATATGTCCTTTGAAGCAGAGATAATTCATATCTAAAATCTATTGGATTGCATGCACTAACAAAAGTGATTGGCCTATACATCTCTTCATATTTGAAGGACATCAAATTTGGACAGTCAATTTCTATCACTTCAGTCTTAGATCCACATGCTTTGATGACCAATCTCTTGGCACTTTGGCTGGAAATCCTTCCCATAATGCAAATGCCGGTGAGGATTAGTTCCTCAAGGCATTCAAATGTTGAAAGCTTGGTAGAAAGCCATGCATTTAGTTTCAACTTCCTTACTCTTTCACAAGATCCCATCAATTCAATAGTACTTGGTCCTTTCTCACCACCAACAAAAGAGAATGTTTGAAAATTCGGGGAACAAATTTCCACCATTTTAACATTCTCACATTCACACAATCCAAGCTCTACTAGCTTAGTAAAACCTGAAACTGAAATTTTACGTGAAGTACAACAACACTTAACCAAACGCATGACCTTCACCATTGGACACCCCGAACTCAACTTCTTTAAGGACTTATCGCTAAGGGAAATGTGAGAAAGTGACAAAACTTTCAAATTAGGAAGACTAATTGTTGTGCAGGCTCTCATGAAAAAATAACAATGCACATGCACTTCAACTAGTGTTTGAGAAACAAAAATTAGACCGGAAAGTTTGTCTCCACAACCCAATTCTAGGGACATAGTTTTGACTCCTATACCAAACACTTTCTCCAAGCACTCCTTTACACGATCACAAGGACCACCCTTCAATTGCAATTCGAATCTTTCTAAAGGCTTAGATATCCGATTCAAAGATTGGTCTATATAGTTCATCAACAACATTTTGCTTTCAATATTGTTGCGTTTGCGTACCTTGAAGTCTCCTTCATGGAAAACCATGATATGTCTCGAAGCATAAAGGGTGTTCCATGTTTTGGACAGGATACAAGTTTTTGCACTGTCCTTGTTGGAGAGCAAAGAGAGAATATGATGGATGAGGGGCTCTGGTAATTCAGAGATGAAGCATGGGTTATCATTTTTTGTTTCAGACATGATCGATTATTTTGTTGGGGATAAAGGAGAGAGATCTGTTCAATTCAAGAACAATGATTTTGAAGAATTTATATGAAACGAGTTTATTCGAAAATGCTAAGGCAATTTCAAGTAAACTCTTTCATATATTTATTTTGCTTTCCTCCCCCAAGCCTTTCATCTTTGGACTCGGAAGCTTTCTGTGAAGTAGTGATTGAATTGATAAAGACCGATTCACAATTTAGGTTACGATTGAACAGATAGATTATAATTTAGTACTATATGGTAAAAAATATTAAAATAAAATGGTAACAAATATTAAAAGAATATATTAATGTCCTTAAAAAGTAAAATATAATAATAAGTAGCTTTATTACAAAAAAAAAAATACAATATTTTTTAATAAGTTATTAATGCCATGTTATCCACACATAGGAAGCTACTAGGAAATTTCCAGTTATCTCCCGTTTCTTTCTTTCTCTCTCTCTCTCTCTCTCTCTCAATTAATGCAGAATTGAAAGTTATAAAAAAAACTAAAAATATCAAAATCTCACTTATTCTTCTTTTCCTTTTTTTTTTCTCTGTAAAATATTAGAAAAGAAACATAATTTTAAATGCACGTTAATTTAATGATTTTTATTTACAAAATTTTTAATGAAAAATGAATGTCTAACTAATATAACTTGTTTACATACAATTACCAAACAAATATGGTAACTAAATATTTTTTTGATAGGATATAGAAATATCAAATAAATTAATGAGTGGTTATGTATTTTAAATATTATAAATATTACTTAATTTAATATTATTTATACTTACTTTACTTTTATAATTTTAGTAAAAATTAAATTATTTTATTTCCACCAATAATTATTTGGAATGCCAATTATTTTTTTGACATTAATTATGTATTTGCATATTAATAATTTTTCAATCATACGTATATTTACAGATTAATAAAATTTTCATTTTTTTTTATTTTTTATAAAAATAAATTATTCTATGGATACCAATTGTTAATCTCTCTTTTGGGAGTGGCTATTGCCACGTCTTTTTGTTTGCCACTCTCTATTTAATGTACTTTAATTTAATTATCCTAAAATATTCTTCATATATTCTTTTTTCAAATTAAACTAATATTCTATTATTATTTCTAGTTTTATTCATTTGTAATATTTTTAATATTTTTCTTCAATTTAGTATTTACCTTTTATTTCATTTAATATTTAAAAAGATGTTTAGGAAGATTTTGGGGCTATTTATATATATTTTCTCCCTATTAGCTAAATTGTCTGGATTCATCACTTTATATATTGTATATTACAATTTATTTGTTCATTTTTTTAATTATTTTTTTATCTAATTATTCTAACGAACTTACTGTTATGTTCTATAAATGATTATTATATTATAAAAATGATAAAAAGTAATTTAATATTTATATCTAAATAATTATATTAAATAAATTAATTATAAATACTTATAATACTTAGTGGTCATATAAAAATAAAAATATAATCAATATTAAATATTTTAAAATTAAGTTAATTATCAATAGGTTTTTGGCTTAATTATAAAAGAGAATGAAGCGTATTTTAGTTCAACTGAACAAAAATTCATTAAATAGGGAGTGATAATAAATAAAAAAAAATATTATGGGTACATATGAGATGTGATATACTATGTCAGCTCATACCCATCTACTATTAGATGGAGTATGGACTCTACTTAGAGTCTATACTCTATCTAACGGCAGATAAGGTGTTAGCAGGGACAGTGTCTTACACCTCATATGTCCACATAACCTAACTCTAGTAAAAAAAAACGTAGCAATAACCACTCCTCTCTTTTTTAAATCAACTTTTAATTAGCAGTAACCTTGTAAGTTCATTTGTTCATATTAATTACTATTTTAATTATTTCTCTCACCTAATTAATATTCTCTCTCTACTACTCCTTTTACCTAATTAATTAATGTTCCTTTTTTCTATTTCCTCTTTCCTAAATAAAATATGATTGTTATTAAATATTCAAGTACAATTATTATATACTAAATAAATATATTTAAAACTAATTCAATAAAATATTTTTTGATAAAATTCTTAAACAATTAGAACCCCACTCAAATAACTCAAGCTTCACTATACGAAAAAAAAAAAAGTCATGCTATACATGATGATCAATCCAAAACAATGTGATCTTAACAGTAAGATGTTTCAATTTTTGTCAACCCAAAGAGATAATTATATGTGTAGTTTACTATGGGTTTATCTATTATCTTCCCAATCAAGTTGGTGGACCGAATACTCCCAAAAGCTTTGAAATGCGAGTTGTATGGTTTTGCATGAAAGTTTGGATAAAAGGAATTCATAAAGAATTTTAGAGGAATTTACAATTTTATATGACAAAAAAATATATTATTTATCCAATAATACGATAAAAAAGTTTGAGAGATAATAAACAATTATTGGAAAGAGAATATATTTTTTCCCATTGTATAATTCTAAATCCCTTTAAAGTTCTTCATAAATTCCCCTTATAAAGGAAAAAATGTGTTCTTTCTCTAATAATTACTTATTCTCTCACTAACTTTTCTATCCTATCATTGGTTAGATAGGGATTTATGTATAAGAGTATTTCCAGTGATAAGTCCTACTTGAAATCCTACTTTTGACTTTACTATTTATCACATTAATAGTGTGTCATAGAAAGCAAAATTGGGTTAAAATTTGGATCTTTTCTCTAATAAAAGATCCTAATTTTGAGACCGCATATTTTTTAGATTAAAAAAAATCAATCAACATATCTATCAAATACTTTGTTATAAATAAAAAATTTTACTTTTAGACTAGATAAAATTATTAAATTTAAGCTTTTTGAATATTTTTTATTAAAAAAATTAGATTTTAAAAAATTCAACTACAAATAAAAATTTTACACATTTATTTTTAAAAGGTTAAAATCTAAAGCAACAAAAATGGTTAATATTTACACATCAATGCCTTGAAGAAAGTTAATATTTATTGAGTAAAAAGATTTGAAAAAAAAAAAATTCACCATTGTGAAAATGAACCGTTCGGCAGCAATAAAAAAATAGACGCACTGAACTGACTTACCACGTGTCATGAATTTGTTAGATTTGGCAGAAATGGGATTGGTCCTGCATAGAGTGACGCATCCCAATTCCCTTCCTGCCTCAATAGTTAGTAAAAATTAGGACAACATGTAGTGGGGCCATTGTCAGAAAATGGGATGCCCAAACCTCGCATTGGAGTTTCTCTAAAATTTGGGGGCTTTTCGGTTGAAGAGTAATAATATTTATCGTGTATTCAAATACATACTTAAATATAAGTTTGGTTATAAAAATTAATATGGTATAACTATAAATTTCTAAAAATCTGAATATTGATATCCATTATGCATTCAAATGCAAGTTTTAAAATGTATTCTCTGTTCAATGATAATTTATTCTCTTGACAACTTTTTTATCATATCATTAGTTGAATAGAGATTCATATATAAAATTTAGAGGATTTTCAATTAAAGAGTGGGGAATTTTTAGTTGTATTTAACATCATATTTGAATATAAGCTTGTTGACAAAAATTTGTATTGCATAACAATAAATCTAAAAAAATTTGAACAGTTATCCCCATTATGTATTTGAATATAAGGTTCAAAATTTTATTCTTTTTCATGGTTGAGAGAGAGAAAATATTGGAAAGAGAAAAGTTTTTTTATCCTAATTACATACCTAAAAGTTACTCAGTTACATCGTTGTAACTTAATTATAACCCATAATAATAATAATAATAATAATAATAATAATAAAGATTTTAAATTTTGAAAAAACAATTACATATGTAAGTGATTTAATTAGGTGAGAGAAATAGTGGAGAAAAAATATTAATAGGCGAGAGAAAAACTTAAAACCGTAATTATTCATTTTGGACAAAAGAAAATTTTAAAATTATCCCTAATTATAAGTTGATTTAAAAAGGAAGAGTATGACCGTTTTTGTCCAAAAGAGAATATAGAGCTTGCTACCTCCACAAAATGGTGTATCAAGTGCGATAGATGTTTTTATGTAAGAGGTGAAATGAGCAAATCTTGACCATTTAATCATATGAAAATGGTCAAGATTAAAAGTTATTTAAAAATCATATGATTATTTATAAAAAATTATATGATTTTATATTTTGATCTTAACCATTCATAAATATAAGATCTAATGGTTGAAATTTATTCCTCTTATTTTCATAGTGAACTACTCTCACTTGATCATCTCTGTCTCGAGAGAGTATTAATTGAGATGAGCGGTTAATTATGAGAATAAAAAGTGTAAATCTAGGTCGTATAATTATGCATAAATGATCAAAATTAAAATTTATTTAAAAATCATATAATCACTTTAAAATGTCATATTATTTTATATTTTAATCTTGATTATTATATAAAATCCAATAATCAAGATTTCTACTCTCACCATCATAATTAACTACTCTATATGGGGGCTAGATCAAGCGAGAGTGTTATTCTTATGTGAGACGTGACAGATGAAAGGAGCAAATCTTAGCTATTAAACAATACATATGTTGATGGTTAAAATTAGAAATTATTTAAATATTACATAATTACTTTAAAAAAAAATCATATAATAAATTTTATATTTTAATTTTGGTCAAATTTAATGATCCAAAATTTTCTACTTTTACTCCCATAATTAACAACTTCTTTTACGTGATGTGTTCAGAGCCGCAGTATCAAATGGCACTCAAGTCAGAGTAAAACACTTAATCTATTTCTGATCACCCAAAATCATTTTGTATATAATTGGTAATAGTTGCACCTAAGTTCACAATGACTTTAGGAGCCATGAAAATTTGAGCAGCATCAAGTTGCTCACTTTAAATTATGGTGTCGATAGCTCCAATTTCACAACGGCTTCAGTGACCATGTTCCTAATTTGCAATAAACAAGCTTGCTCTTCACTTCATTGGGCTCAAACAAGTCTTCAATTCATAGCAGAATCTGTCAATGCATTACCGTCAAACAATTTAACAAATGTTATGTGGCAAGATCATTGTGAATATAACATTGTTATTTGATTGCCTTCTACATCTCACATAGTCGTGTCGATCGAGAAGCCATCAAAGTGGTCATTAGGTAGAAACAAGGGCATACTTGTGTGGCTCACATGTTATTTCCTTTTGACAATATTATCTTGCTTTTTCTATTTTCATTTTTCGCACGGATGACACAATGCAAATAGCAATCTCAATACAATAGCCATTCCAAAGAAACTTGCATTTCAAATCACATTGCTTGCAGCTGTTAACATTTTATGAGTGCTTTGTCAGTTAACATCTACATCAAATAATAAGTTCGATGAATTAGGGTTTTCCATCATTCTTGACGTGTTTAGGGTTTGAGTCTGATGATCGTGCATTCTTGCTCTAGGTTTTGCAAGAACTGCTACCCCAAAGGAGTAAGTAGTCATATTAAAACTTTTTATGCCAAAAATAAGTCGATCAATAGAAGTCTTTACAAAAGAAGCTATAATTAAACGACGTTAATACCTACTTATTGAACTTTGAAATGCATATAACTGCAAAGATACCAATCTTTGGAACACCTAAACCAACATAAGAACTAACATAAATTATAATTTGAAGTGTTCTCCTTTTTGCTTCTATCTATGTTTACTCTATGACGATTCCATTTTCAACAATGAAAAGATTTCATATAAGATGACATTGGTGACGATAAAACATATAAAAGCAATGTTTAAAGGAAATACTAGGTAACGTACGATATCTTATGTCAACTATCCTTGAATTTAATTTGTTTAATTATTGTTTATATTAGCATTTAATTTGTTTGGTCTCTCTAAAACCAAGCTGAACCTTCGATGAATAATTAAAATGTCAATTGAAAAATTAAACACAAGAACCGCAGATGTTGTCATCCTCCTAATGTTGCTGCTTAATTGGCCGCTATTGGATGTGGAAGAAGTTGAAATGGTAGAGGAAGCCACTGAACCAAACGAAGGAGAAGTGACAACAAAGAGTGTGTGCGCGCAGTCGCGTGTGCTAGAAAATCAAAAGTTTATGATTTTATAAGATACAAATTAACACGTGCATAATAGATTATACATGTTCACAAATCTATGCCGTTGATTTTCTAATCAACGGTTATATTCGGTATAACTTATAACTTATCTTGTTATAAAGTACACGCACCATGCATTTTAGAGGAGCCAAATGCAATAGGAATATTGCATAATAATTGAACATATGTTATATAAGACTATGATATTACATTGTAATAAGCGAGAACAACATACCAAAATCTCTATAGGAAATTGCAGTAAAATAATCTGTCTCCACTTCACCACTATTCATGCTCTCAACAAAGCAAAGGGTATAAGTAACATAAACTAAAAAGCAATACTAGCAACCACTTTATTCTATTTAGTTAACTTAAATAACATCCAATACATATGTAATGGAAATAAAAATACTAAAACCATAAAGACTGTTACACAAACATGACGGAACAAAGTTCCCTTATTGACGGCCCCAAAACTAAAAGAACTCTCGGGATGGATTTGGGAATTAAAACATCTAATCTTGAAAGAAGAAAGCAAACTTTCAGACTAGATGCAATATAATTGGCATCTTAAACATATGCAATAGACTTGGGTTTTATTCCTCATGTTTAACCTACCCTTTTGACTAATCAAATTTCAATACAACTCTATCAATTTGAAATCGCCTCATTTCATTGGGATCGTTATTATTTTCTTGCTTCTCAAGACTGCATAGATTCGCATAGCCTCCTTGTCCAGACTTTTGCAAACTTAGGAATTTCTCCGAAACATCCTGCCATTTGAAAAAATAAAAATAAAAATAAAAATCCATGACAACATAAATATTGTAAAATCTAAGAATAGTCAAAATAACTTGATTATGCACAATGTATAATAAAGGCTGGCAACATGTTAAAATTTAAAGTGCACTTGTGTACCGTTATGAATTGGCTGCCACGTGATGAGACTAGAAAGACATGTAAATGATCACCCTTTGAAAGATTACTAGGGAGAACTCTATTCCAATCAAAAGAATGTGAGGTAATAGATATTCCAGGCTCAACATCCGCCAATTTACGAAGAAAAAATAACACAACATCAAACAATCCTTCAATCATCATCACGGCTGGCTGAAACAATCACAACGTTTATTTGTCAATAAAAACCAAAATGGACAAAAAAAAAATCATTCAAATTTGATAGAAAAAACTAAAAAGATTTACCTTACGAGGACTTAAGCTGATTACCACGTTCAAATTTCGTGTAGCACCAAAAGTGCTTCGAAATAAATTCTCTAATGCATTCATTTGCACTGAACGTTTACTTTGAAGCAGGGATGATTCATATCTGAAGTCTATTGGATTACAAGCACTAACGAAACTGAATGGCTTATGATTGTTTTCATATTGCAAGCACATCAAATTTGGACAATCAATTTCCACCATCTCTGTCTCAGCTCCACATGATTTGATGACCAATCTCTTGAGACTTTGGCTAGAAATCCTACCCCTAATGTAAAGGCTCTCAAGGTTCAATTCCTCAAGGAATCTAAATGCAGAAAACTTAGTAGAAAGCCACGCATTTAGCTCCAACTTCTTCACTCTTTCATAAGATCCTATCAATTGAATAGTACTTGGTCCATCCCCACTAAAAGAAGAAAAGGTTTCAAAATAAGGGGAGCAAATTTCCACCATTTCAACATCTTTGCAATAAGACAATTCAAGCTTTACCAGCCTAGCAAGACCTGAAAATTGAAGTTTTGGCGAAGTATCGCATTGACTTAAACACAAGACCTCCACCATGGGACACCCAGAAATCAAGTTCTTTAGTGACTCATCATTGAGGGAAACACAAGAAAGTGTCAAAACTTTCAGATTAGGGAGACTAATTATGCTGCAAGCTTTCATGAAAAATAGACAATGCACATGTAGTTCAGCTAGTGTTTGAGAATCAAAAACTAGGCCACAAAGTTTGTCTCCATGAAGCAATAAAAGGGACATAGTTTTGACTCCTATGCCAAACACTTTTTGCAGCCAATCATTTACATGACCAGGTTGTGATTCATCATCAGGATCACACTTCATATGCAATTCAAATCTTTCAAAAGGATCATTGGATGATGTCATTTGCATCCGTCGGTTCAAAGACTTATCTATATAGTTCATGAACAACTTCTTGCCTTCAATGCCTTCCTTGAAGTCACTTTCATGGAAAACCATGATGTGTCTAGAAGCATAGAAGTTGTTCCATGTTTTGGACAAGACACAAGTTTTTGCACAATCCTTGATGGGGAGAAGAGAAAGAATGTGATGGATGATGGATATTGGTAACTGAGATATAAAGCATGAATTATCATTTTTTCTTCTAATCTTACTGCGAGACATGACCGATTCCTGTGCTGGAGATAAATGAGAGAAACCTATGCAATTCAAGAACAATTTTGTTATGGATGTATATGAAAAAAGCTTATTTGAAACAACTAAGATAGCTCATCTTTGGACTCTTGAGTTCTGTAATCTTACCGACAAAGAGTTGAACTCCTTCTCCGGCGAGCTACGTAGAACACAGAAGTTTTCTATGAACTGTTCATTGAATTGATGAAGAATGGTTTTGTGATCCATGGGTAACAATTAAATATATATTACAATTTAATATTGTATAATAAATGCTGAATTATTATCGCCAAGCAAGTTATAATATATAAATAGATTTTTTTACAAAAATATAATAATAGTTATTAGTAAGTAATTAATGCCTTGGTATATATCGACACTTAGGAAACTACGAGGAAATTTCCAAACTTCAGCATTCTCATCATCTTCCCCCCCTCCCCCCCCCCTCTCTCTCTCTCTCTCTCTCTCTCTCTCTCTCAAAAGTGGAAGTTCTTAAAAATTTCAAATCTCAAAATCTCTATTATTTTCCCTCTCCTTCTCTTTCAATATTGGAAAAAAATCTTAATTTTGGGTGCAAGTTAATTTGAGGATTTTATTTTTAAATGTTTTACTTGAAAATCCAAATATAACTCAATGAATTTTTTACATATAAATGCTAACAGAATATACTAATTAAGTATTAGAAAATGTCAAATACGTTCATATTGGTTTAATATAGTATTAATGAATATATTTTTAATTCAATAATTTTTATCATTTCTATAATTTGAATGAAAATAAAATTATTTTGTTTCCACAAATAAATTTTTGGCATGTCAATTATTTCTTCAGACATTCTTTTATGTTGGAAAATAACAAATAGTTAATGCCTTGGCATTCAATTATTTTTCTGTCAATTAATGCAGAAATAAAAAGTTTCAAAATTTTCAAAATATTCAAATCTTTATGTTTTCCCCGCTAACTTTCATAAGTAATTTAGATATTTACATATAAATTACGACATTACATATTAATTAAATATTAGAGAATATCAAACAAATTAATAAGTTATTATGTATAGTATTAATAAATATTTTTAGTTCAATAGTCTAGTATAGAGGCAGGATCAAATGATACTAATGTAAGAGTACTAGTGCAAGAGTTTTACTCTTACACCGATATGTGACCTTTAATTTTATTTTAACCTAACGACTTGAAATGATACAAGTTAACAAAGAAAAAGAATAGGGGATTAGAGTTTCAAATGAAGAAACAGAAATATTAAATTTAATAATTAATTAAGAAAGAGAATTTGATTATATAATTTAAAAGTTATAAAACTAAGAAAAAAATAAAATAACAGAAGTTAGTGAAATAAAAAAATAAAAAATTTTAGTAAATAATATTTACATTTTTTAAAATATATATAAAAATATAAATATTTTCACATTGAAATATTTAAAAAATAATTATAAAAAAGTAAACAACATAAGAATTATAAATAATACTAAAAATAACAGACTTTTTATAATTATTGTAAAAATTAATAAAAACAAAAGAGATTTTTATGGCTATTTTTTATATATTTTAATGTGAAAATATTGATGTAAATATTTATCAAGAATAAATGTTAATAAAATAAAAAATTTTAATAAAAATAACAGAGTTTTCTAATGAAATGAAAAATAGAAATTTCATTAAAGAATATTTACATTTCTGAATAAATATTTGAAAAACATAACTAGTTTTTGTTGAAATTTGTCATTTACTGAAAATATAAATATTTGTTATTTCAATTTCTAACTTTTATTTGACTAGAAAATTCTATTATGTTTATAATACTTTTTATTTTTATTTTCGTTTATATTTTATAAGTATTTGTTGAAAAATTCAATGTAAAATATTTAAATTTTCAAAATATTTAAGTAAAAATATATCAGATTGAAATATATAATAAATGGCTATAAAAATGTAAACGAAATGAAAACTAAAAGTATTAATAAAATATTTTTCTTTTTTAATCAATAATTAAAATACGTAAATATTTTTTAGTAAATTTTTCCACTAATTATGAAAAAAGTATATTATTTTTAATTTTTATATCATTTACGGTTTTTATCTATTTATCAAAAATTTGAATGTCAAAATATTTATGTAGTTTATAATTATTTATTTAAAAACTTAAATATTTTTATAGAAAATTTTAATTCTTATTTCAATAATTCTTGTATTATTTTTTTTCATTATTTTATACTCTTGTTAGTTTAAAATATTTGTCACTTTAGTCATTTGCGGAGGAGTTAAGGAATCCAAAGTCAAAAGTTGATTATGGAATAATTTTATGAAACTATCTTATTTAATGTTTAACACTTATTGTGTTGTTGTATTAATATCAAAGTATAATTGAAAACTTTGTTATTTGTAGAAATGCGAGAATGACAAATAATTTGAACCAAAAAGTTTTACCTAAAGTGACATATATTTTTAGCCAAAAGGCGCAAATTTTAGTTTATATAATTAAATTGTCTTTCATAATTTATTATTGAATTTATTTTTTCTCTCTCTTTTCATTGAAACCCGTTTGGTTAAGGGCTTAGGAGAAGTATTGGTTACACTTATAAGAGATTCAGAAGGTCTTTTTATTGGAATAAAAATGAAAATATATAGTAATTAATGTGTTTGGTATGTAAAGACCTTTTTTTAAGAAGGTCTTTTGAAATTCCAAAATACCTTTTAGAATAAATATCCTTGAGGTTACTTTTAATTCTAGAAAAAAATCTTTTGAAAAAAATCTTATTATTACTCTCACATCAACAACTAAAAGTAATTTTACTTTATTTTATCCAAACATAACTCATTTTTCTAAACTTACTTTTAACATATTCAAATCAAATAAAAACTATTCTTTTAAAAGACTTTATTTTAAAAATTAAACCAAACGGACTTGTACTTCTTTAAAAACAGAAGCAAAAGTAAAAGTAAAAGTAGAATCATAATTTATATTTAGATGTAATTGTAGAAGTACTTTTTACGAGAATCAGAAGTTGTTAAACTATTTCGATGTGATAAAATAAAAGTATTTTTTTATAAAATAACAATATTAGTAAATAGAGAGTGATATTTTGAAGAAAAAGTTAACGATAGAATGATAAAAGTGTAAAAAAATAGTGAGCCCAAAATTTAAAGACAATTTTTCTCTCTCTTCTATTACTTTTATTTTTTTTGAAAAATACAAACAAACAACACTAAAGATACCTTTTTTTCAAAAGTTTTTGAAAAAAAAGTACCTTTTTCATTTGGAGAATAGCAAACAAACAGGCTCTATAATCAATTGTTCTCCTTTTTTCATTAAATTATATCATTTTAAATGGTTAGATTGAAATAAAATTAAAGGTTACATATTGATGTAAGAGTAAAACTCTTATACTAGCGCATTTGATCGTGCCTTATAATTTTATTATTTATAAAATTTTGATAGTTTAAATGAAAATTATGTTATTTGGTAGAACAATAATTATTTGGAATTTTAATTATTTTTTTAATTTTATGCCGCAAATATAATAAGTAAAATTAATGCCCTGCTATCCACACATAGGAGGTTATGAACAAATTTACAAACTTCAATTTTTTAAACTTTAATGCTTTCATATATCATCTGTTTTTTGTACTCTCCCAATTCTTGCAGAATTGAAAGTTTTCAAAAAATTCAAAAATCAGAAAATATTTCTTATTTTCCCTTCCTTTTTGCATATGATAACTTCTACTCAGCCAACCTATTTATTAATTTCACTAAAATATCCTTCCGTATTTTTCTTAGTTAAATTAACAAAATATTCAACTTCACATTTTATAAGATAAATTAGATTAATTTTTGAAGTAAAAAAATAAATAAAATAATTTTAATGTTGTCAATACTTATTATCATGATAATATAAATAATTTGAAGACCAAATTACTTCACATATTTTTTAAGATATAATATTTTTATATTGTAATATTATTTAAAAATATATAATAAAAAATTTAATATTTTTATTAATATGTCAAATTTTGAATTCAAAATATTAGTTTTAATAACCTTAACACATGAAATTATTATTTTTTTTAAGGATTCTTTAAAAAGATTTGAAATCACACTAATTTGATAATTAAGGTTTAAATTTATGTTAAATATGAAAATTTATAAATTTGCAAAATACTTAGTGCTTTTTGGCGGACTCAGTGCAGTGCTGTAGCCCGCTATTCTTGTGTAGTTTGTTTATTTCTTTGGGCTTTGGCCTTGTTGTACATTAAAAAAAATCATAAAATACTTAGTTTTCAAAAAGTAAAAAATAAAGAGTGTTAATAAAAATTAAAAGAATTTTAAGAATTTAAATAAAATTAGGAGTTATAATAAAAATCATTTTAAACAATCAACTTATTAGGGAAGAAATAAGAGTATTTTAGAAAAATTAAATAAATTGTAACTAAATGAGAATGACAATTGATATATAGAAGTGACAATAAACCTTTCCTAAAAGTATAAAAATATTATTTCATAAAAATAAGTGAATTATATATTAAATTTACCCTCCAAACTATTTCTAATATTATCCTAATAATAAATATAGGTTGCATCAAAATTCTTTTATTTATTTTACTTAAAAAATTTAGTCTAATGTATCTTATAAAAAAAATATGAACTTGAACATTTTTATTAATTTAACTAGCTATGAAAAATAAGAAAGAGTATTTTAGGTGAGACTATTAGCACTGCCATTTGCCTATCTACACTTCTTACTAACAATTTATAATCCTAATTTTGTAAATTACTTGCACTTAGTTAATAATTTTATTCAAATTAAGCTTAATTAATTATTTTACCATTAATTTATCCATTTATGTTTTCAATAAAATGTTAGCGATTCCTTGTTTTACGTATCTAAACTCTTCATTCTTCTATTCTTTTGTTATTTGTTTTATGTATTCTTTCTTCATTTAATCTTTTCTTCACAAGATAAATGACTAGCTATAGATTGTTACAAGCTAAAAAGACCATTTTTTCTTCACAGATATGTGACTTTTAAAATAATTATTACAAGAGTAAAATATTTTTAATAATATGACAAAATATGATTGGATGTTTGTGTAAAATATTTTACACTAATCATGCATCAAAATTAAATCCTTATATTATTTACCATGTGCCCTACACAAGTTAAAAAAAGAATTATCTATCTATAATAATAATGATGTTGAAAACGATGACATTTGTTTTCATAATATAATTTTTACATAAATTAACTTCTGTTCTAAATCATTTTAGCACACAAATTTTTTGTGTACTTGATTACTTTATTATTTTTGTTTAGCAAAGAACACAAATTACTTCAAACAATTATATATTCTGCAATAAGTTGTTATCTGTTGTGCTTGTCTCTTTTTTTCCCCCATGTACATTAGCTCCACAACCATTTAAATGATTACAATGAAATCATCAAGCAGTGGCATCACTCTTGGAACAATAGATCATCAGTATCGCTAGTAACTTGGGACTAAAAAAAATTAGTGTATCACCCTAATATAATTTTACGGTTCTAAATGTGATCCATAAGGTAAGCAAATTGTTATCAAAGAGTTTTCAATTCTGTTCCACCGTGCCCTCCAAAATTTCATCAAAAACACTAGACCCAAATTAAAGCCTTTGCAAAAGTATAGTTGACATTTTATTTGATACTTGCATTATTTCAGACATTATGAGAGAAAAAGTAAAAAATAACCATCTGACACCATATTTGGTGAAACAAATGTCAAGATTAAGCAGAACAAATTGCTGCAAATGCAATTCTAGATGCATGGTTTTGGTCATTGCCAAATGTAACCTTATGGACTATAGATAACAACAGGGCTCCTAACAAAGTAAACTGTGCTTCTCCATATAAGGGAACCTGATGCAACTTGCATACTTGCCATAGATTTAGCTTTCACCACTACTTTGAAGCTCCTCTTCTGCATGGTGTGAGAAAAAATGAGGCTACTTGGCTTCACTGTGATTTTCACTCCTTTTGGTGATCTAATAGTGGCATTGTAGATGGCTGGACCAGGACCTACATTGGTCACTGTCCTTCTGAAAACTCCTATTGTTGTGTCCTTATTGCTTTTCAAGCTAAGTTGCATACTGGGGTAGTTGATGGCATCATGGCCAAGACCAGGAAGCAAAGAGGAGCAATTCACAGGAGAACCAACTAATACTGATAAAGTTGAACCACTGTAACCCTCATGGCATAAGAACTGGATATAACCAAAGTCATCCATGTCATAGACTAAACCAGGGCTCACAGCTCTTGTTGGGTTCAGTTGACCAGAACCATAGGCAAATTCTGCCTCATTGTTGAGTCTCCTGCTCATTGGTTTGGCTTTGAAAAAGATTATAAATAAGTCAGCCTTCTCAAGTTATGATTTAGCATATGTGATGTAAACAAATCAACTTACAAAAGTGGCAATAAGTTTTTGTTTCTACTTCTTTTTACCAAAAAAGTGATTTTTTTTAAAATAAAAAAATCATTTTTCATAGAAGCTATTTATCCCAACTTCTACTATATATGTGTGTGTGTGTGTGTGTGTGTGTGTGTGTGTGTTTAGCTTTTGAGTTGAAGCTGAAATGAGCAGTTTTTATAAAAAAATGATTTTTTTAGTTAAAAAGCACTTTTTTTTTGTCAAAAAAAGGCTGAAACAAACACACTGTTAATCTCACCTGTGGTAATAATAGCAGATCTAATTGCAGCAGGAGTCCAATCAGGATGAAATGACTTAACATATGCTGCTACTCCAGCAACATGAGGACATGCCATGGAGGTACCAGTCATTAGTGTAAATTCTGAAAATTGGGTATCCCCTTTCAGGCCAGTGAGTGACTTCCTAAGTGTATAAGATGCCAAGATGTCAATGCCAGGAGCTGCAATATCAGGCTGCATCAAATTGATTATAGAACACTGAGTTCATTAAATACCAGCTTTATGGTTAAATTGCTAGAAGAATATAAGGCTGAAAACTTGCAACCATTGGTACCTTGAGAACATGTTGGGATCCTGGATTTGGACCTCTAGATGAGAATGTAGCAGCAAATGGAGCTAGCTTTCTAACTTCATGAGTCTTGTATATCACTGCTGATGGTGATCTTAGTTGAACAAGAAATTCATGTAAAGTCGAAGTTATGAGATAACTTTGGTTGAAAATTTTATTTCGTAACTACTATTTGGCTTTAGCTAGCAATAGAAAAATTAGTAAGTAGCTAATTATGGTACTTAGAGGCCATTGTAAAAGTAAACAAAATCGTTTTGTACCTTGTGGATTGTATATAATTGGTAATAGATTCACCTAAGCTATCATTCACAATGGTTGCAGGAGCCATGAAAATTCGAGCAACATCAGGATATTGCTCGCTTTCAATTATAGTACCAATGCCTCCAATTCCTTTCACAACTGCTTCAGTGCCCCATCTTCCTAATTTGCAGTAAACAAGCTTGCCCTTCACCTTCTTTGGCTCCAAGGAATCTTCAAAGCAGAATCTGTCAATGCATTAGAATGTTCTTTGTTATCGTTGAACAATTTACCAGGGGTTACTGGCCCAAAAAAACAAAAAACGAAGCAATAACTACCTAGCATTTTCCTTGTTTTCAGAGCCCCAGGCTGCATCAATCCCATTGATAAGAGGGTACTGTTTTTGTTTTGGATTGAAACAGCTCACTCCTACCCCCTGCATAACCTCCATGGTTGGATGTGCACACATGGTAAATTCATCACGAAAATTTCTCAAGAAGCCGCAGAATGTCACATTGGTTATTAATAGAACCATATGACCATGCAAATGGTTTGTGAACTTTCTTATTATATTCCCATCACACATTATTTGGTCTTGCATTTCATAAAATCCTTGTCAATCTCAAGGTGTACTTAGATGAATAATTTCTTTAGTGCCACAAGTTGCATGCATGTCACAAGTTATGTACAGCATCCACGCCACATTAAAATAACAAATCTAAAGAACTACTAAAAAAATAATAATTATATCAATGTGCAGATTGTATAAACAACTGTGTCACCATAGATATATATATATATATATATATATCAGGCTACACATAGCAGGGCCATCATCGCACTGATACACTATGAGTACTACAGAAACCTTTTGTGAAATAATAGTATGAAGAGTTCATGGCACACTTATATATAGAATCGTTGCTAATTCTAATGTGTAATCTGTTCCATATAAATTCATCAGAGTTGTATAAGTAAACCTTGGTTATGAAATTAAAGAGCTGTTATCTGTATAATAGTCTCAACACACACGACACCCACTCAGAAAGAGAGTGAAATAAGTATCCATACGTGCTTTGTTATCTTTCACTGTAGATGTCGCGGATATATGTTGTGGATCAATGTACCAAAAAAAATATTCCATGAAATTAAAATTTGATTAATTGAAAATACTATTGGTTTTTGTGAAATATGTTAAAATTACTTTAAAGTTTCTTAGAATATGTGAATGGCATAAGAATGAAACTTACAGAAACATTCTTTCCACTCCCCAGCTGTACAGTGCTCTTGAAAGCCCTGTCAATGCCACTAGCTGCTACTGTAACAATCCATGGTGCAGTATTTGTCACAGTTGCCAAAGAAGGGCCATCATTTCCAGCTGAGGCCACCGTGATTATACCTCTCCTCATGGCAAAAAATGCACCAATTGATATAGAATCAACCACATAGTAAGGAGCCCCTCCACCTATGGAAATGGATATGACATCCACACCATCTTGTATAGCAGCATCAAATGCAGCAAGTACGTCCATATCTGCACATCCACTGAATGTCCAGCAGACCTTGTAAATTGCCAGCCTAGCCGATGGCACTGCGCCGCGAGCTGTCCCATTGGCCAACCCGAAGAGACTTGCATTTGGGACCAGGTTGCCTGCAGCTGTTGATGCAGTGTGAGTGCCATGGCCATCGACATCTATGGGAGATAATATGTCAGATGGATCAGAGGTTCCATCAGCTTTGAAGTATTTGGCTCCTATGATCTTGCTTCAAGTTTGCCATAGAGAGTTGCAAGGAGAAGGAATACAAAAGTTAGAACTAAACAATAACAACAACAACCAAGCTTTGTTCCACTAGATAGGGTCGCCTACATAGACTAGAAGATGTTATAGTGTCTTATCATAAGCCATATATGTGCTAGAATTTTTGAAGTTTATGTTAGAAACATGCTGATCAATAGGATCTAATCCACATTAGCTTAAACTACATTTAATGCCTCCTTATTGAATTTTCAAGTACTTAATTGCATAGATACCGTCTTGGGATATTATTTATACATAAATCATACATAAGAATCAATATAATTGAGGATTTCTTCTAGTGTGCTCTTCTTATTTCTCCCAATAACGGTATGTGAGATTTTTGTCAAAATATCCTGTGACATTCAGTGATTGCCCTTTTCATTAGTCTAGATCAATATATAACTTGGAAACCGACATAAGCATGGCTTAGAACAAATTGACAACATTTGTCAAAGTAAAAACGTCTTGATTTTGGAACAACAGGACAGGACCCTGGTATGAAATATGAAGATTCCTATTTGTGAGTATTATGTTTTCATCATTGTTTATCATTAGAAAATGTAGCACGAAAAAAATCCTTGGAGCACAATCCCCATTGCACCCTTTCTTCTTTTTGAAAACCATCGTTTTCATGTCAATTATCGCATATAAATAACAGTGCTTTGTGTAAGGTACGCAACACATTCAGTCGATATTAAAATTTTGTAGTAATTATTTGAAAACAAATGCCTCCGAATATGAAAAATGTTTTGATGCACAACATTTATTATCCCTTACTGTAGAACTACAATGAGGATTACATTTGAATTGAAAACTCAACGAAACACTTCAAGGAAAAACAAATTATTAGCTAAACGGACAAACTTTAATCCCTTGTGAACTGTGTATGTTGTATCATTATTCCTTTTCCAATCCTCATTTCACCCCTTCCCGCATCCAAAAATCAATATAAAATCATACTGCAACCACAGAAAACCGATCATATAAAATGCATATTTTATAAAATAAAAATTTGTGTTTCGATTATATCTTTTCATGAACTTGATTTCGAGAATTTGATTTTATTGTTTGTGATAGTGTTGTATAAAATCTTTTTTTTTTTTATTGTCTAATTACCATGGGTGTGTTTAGTTTACTTTGTGTGTTTAATATAACAAAATAATTCACTGTGAATGTAGTGACACAATGAACACAAAGAAGGGGAATTTACTTATTGCAGCCTGAGAAATTAGCATAGGGGCCACAAGTTCCTTTCCATCTTGCTGGTGGAGGACCTAACCCATCATCCTTGAAGCTTCGAGACTCAGGAGTGATCCCTACCTCACCAATATATATGGAGAGACAGTAATATTGCAATAGAAATATGAAGTACCATATATATAACATCTCACATTAAGAACAAGAAAATGTAAAGAAGAAAATGTAGATGGGAAGAAAGGTAAGATGAACCTGTATCCAAAAGACCAACAACTATGTCACTCTCCAACTTCAATCTTCTCTCAGCAGTCAGAGGTAAACCAATGAAGTTCCATGATCTCGTTGTGTGTAGCTTGCGGTACTGATTTTGAAATACCATCAGCACTTCATCCATGGCTACATATAACCCAAAAAAAAAAAAAAGGTTAAAAAAGTAACAATATACACCATTTAAACAAAAATGGAGGAGCTAGAGTAAATTGATCTATACCATACCAGATAACTTATTGGCTTCATCCTCTGACAGTTTAGCAGCAAATGCATTGAAGCTGTTTGTGTAGCTATATACCATGGATTCTTTGGCTTCAAGGTAGCTAAGCAGAACATAAATCAAAACCCAAATGACTTAATTCAAAAAGAAATAAAAAAGAAAGAAAGATGTTACTTTAACATGGTTTGAGAGGATGGCTTTAATTTAAGAGCAAGGTAGAATTTGATTGAATGAGAGATACATATGTTGTTCATTATTTTGTGCTTCTGTGCTTGAAGGGAGAAGGATAAGGAAGTGTTTGTGAATTAGTCAGGTTACCTTCCCTTCACAGAAGACAGAACAGTCAAATGTTTCTCAAGTGCAATGTCACTGCTCACAGGATGAGGTCCCAAGAAAACAATGTAGAAGTCCTGCAGACAAGTCCAATTTTGGTCTTTGGTCTAGCTCATATGTGAAACTTAAACTGACATGTTAAAAGCTAGGCTCAAATATGAAAGAAATGGAATAGATCTAGCTAATAAGAGGTGAAAAAGCGAGAAGAAATAAAATGCCTTTTTCTCGACACCATTAACTGAAGCACTGCTCAGCAGGATCAGCAGCAATTGAAGCCAATGAAGATAAAAGGATTTGGTAAGTTTCTGTAAGAACATATTTGGAAGTGACATGCTGCGCTTATGAGACACTAAGATGGCAAAATAGAATATTTTGAGGGTCTCTAAGAAGAAGGTTATATACCAATAGAAATTTAGCAAAAGAAAGAATTGGGAACCCTGGTTCAACTAGTTTGCTTCTCACGTACAAATAGGTAATTAAGGTTTTGGTAGGGAAGCTTGTAAGAAAAACTACTGAATTTCTTAGTCCTTTTTTGGCTAGACTCTAGAGTCAACGTCAAATATATAATATGGAGCCTATGATCGCTTCTTCAGGTTGAACCTCTATTAACATTCTCATTTTCTTTGTTTGTTGCTATCCTTTCTCATTAAAAACTCATTTGATGTCATGATATCTACTGGGGGCTCGTAGCTTGTGGTCCATGAAGATTAATTTCTCGTCATGTTATTTATGATTTCTGTTATATATCTTTTAAGTTGGAAAATGTTATTAGCTGTTAGTGTTAAGCAGGAAAATCATGCAGAAATCTTGTAGTTCCGTGTCTTAGGGGCTTAAGATTGGGATATGTTTATCGCCTAGACACATGTATAAGTGCTAACATGTGTAACTTGACATGATTCTCTAAATTCCATTGTGATTTCTTGCCTCGCAATATTGTGTGCTTCAAAAGCTGCCGGATTTCTGAACACAATTTCCCAGCAAGAAGTGTAATTAAGCAGAAGAATTTGAGAATATTAATGTTGCAACATTCGAAGACACACACATCACTGTTCAGTAGAGATATATTGCTTAACAACAAAGAGCCCTTGACATTATGAACACTATTCCTTGAATTCCAATGCAAGTGTGTTAACCGTACAGCATTTCTTATGTTTAATATGGGCTTAGCTTCAGGTTTATCCTTGAACATTCTCTTCTTATCATCCATAAAAAGAAAATTGCTTAAGAAGCTGTGATTGATTAGCAATATGTGGGAGGAAAGAGAATAATATGTGGTCTGCTAGCTATTCTATGTACCAACCTAAATGTCTCCTACAAGCAAATTTCTCTGCTTCTGTATTCGAAAACAATCATCTTGCTTGTTTAGTTATGTTAATACAATACCTGACTTAACAAATTTTTTAATCATCAGTTAGCTCTAGCACATTACATCTTGGTATAAATGAAACCATATTCTGGTTGTGTTTGACTTGAATCCACAAGTGAAAAAGAGCCTTAGCATTGAGGTGAGCTCTTTGTGAGTGTTCAAGTTGAGCAAATGTCACAAAAATCAGCTTTTATGTACAACTGGGTGGGATTAGGAAGAAGACGAGTTTACTGATGATTGCTATTAAAAATTTCCCCTAGCCAACCATTTGAGTGTGAGAATTATAGAAAGGAGAAAATGCACTTTTTTCCTATTGTATGTCATATGTAATTTATTCCTGAACTTTTAAAAAAGTGCAACTTAACCATGTATTATTTTAAAATTGTGCAAATTAACTCCTAAATAACCAAATTATCCTCATCTCCTTCCACTCTCTCTCCTCCACTTCTTCTTCAAGATAAAAATAGTTTAGTCTTATAAGGGTTGATTTGCACTACTTAAAATATTAAGAGATTGATTTGCACCTTTTTAAAAATTTAGGAATAAAATGCATATGATCTATAATTTAGAAGGTGAAGAGCATTTTTTCTTATAAAAATTCAAAGTAAAAAAAGCAAACCATATATTTTTCGTTTATACATTATAAAGAATAATTTGTATATTTCTAGATAATTTATGCAGCTCTTGCTGCAGTTAAACTAAATAGTTGAACATTATTTTGTTACACCAGTTAAATGATACCTTAAATCCTTAATTAACAAGTTATAGATTCGATAACAATTATAAAAAATTACATTAATTAACTATGGATCAAAATTAAACTAAAAAAGTTATAATTTATTTAAAGAAAACTCTATTTTATCTTCATTAACTATAGATTATGTGTACTTTAATTCCTGAATTAAATAAATATAAAACATGATTCCCGGATTTTTTTAAATGCACAATTTAGTTCTTCTTTTAAGTTTTTATCAATTATTAATAAAAATTGTATACATTCAAGAAAATTGGGGAGATAGGTTGCATTTGTTTTTATTTTAGAGACTAAAGTACATATGACTCAGTTTATGAGAGTAAAATATACTTATTTTCTTATAACAATGGATGGAAACTTAACAAAAAGATTAAAGTACACATTTAAAAAAATTTGAGTAATAAATTGTCAAAAAAAAAGTTTTAGGAATTACGTTATACATTTTTTTTAGTTTGGGGATTAAAATACACATAATCTATAATTGAGGCAGAATAAAGTGGAATATTCCTAATTATTTATGTTTTATAATAATCTTGTTCATTTAATCTAATTGAAAACATTGTTGTAATAATCACAATAATTTATAGAAAAACTAATTCAACTACATACTAAGTTGATCCAATTAAAGGATTGGCTATTTTACAGTCAAACCCAATAATTCAAGGAAAATCAATCAATACCCAATTTAACAAAGTGGATCATCTTATATCTCATACCAAAATTTTACATAATTTGATCATGTATAATTTTTACCATTAAGATTTGAATAAGAGTACACGAAAGATCTAATCATTAGTAAAAGTTAATTTACACATAGCTAGATTATGTGAAATTTTTATATGAAAAAATTCATTCTTTAATTTAACTATTTATCTTATGTTTACTTAAACTTGTTCTCACCATTAAACAATGTTGAGATGAAGGAAAATATGACTCCTTTTTTACACAAATGTTTAAGACGGTGAGATATGAAACTCAAATCTTATCTAAATAAGCACTTAGTTAATCCAATTTTAAGATCTAGCCATTTTATAATAACATTTAAGTAAAACGAAAAATCTATTGATTGAGAGGAAAAATGTTTTGTGCACAAAATTAAAAAAAAAAAAACCAAAATTAAGGTGAAATAAGTTCCGATTAAATAATAAAAATTACATGAAATTAAGATATAATTTTGTACAACATTACTTCAAATCAAACAACTTGAACTATGCACATAAGATATTTTATATTTTCTTACTTTCCTTATCTATCATTTTTTTCGGACAAAATTTTGATTTTTTAACTTACGACCATAATGTAAGGATTTTTTTTAAATTATTTTTGCGATTAAAAAGAGTAAATATTTATTTTGGTTCTTGAAATTTTATATATATATTATGTTAATCTCTAAAATTAAGAAATTCATGATTTAGTCTTTAAAATTGTAAAATATAATTTAAATTAATCCTTTCGATCATTTTACTTCATTTTTATAAATATTATGTTAAGAATTAATTTGAATCAATTTTTATAATTTTAAGAATAAAGTGCGTATTTAGTTCTGCTTTTATAAAATTGATCTTGAGTAGAATTGATTTTGTTAGAATTAATTTGATTAAAATTGATTTTAAAATAAAGTGATTTAGATAATATCTCTAAAAGTGATTCTGACATAAGATAAAAAATTTTTATTTCTCTCATAATCAATTTTAGAGGCAATAATTGACTCTAGAAGTATGAAATCAAATATCACAAAAATTACTTTGAATCAATTTTGGATAATCAAAATCAATTCTAATTCTTTAAAATAGATTACCAAATACTCTATAAACTATTAATTTTTTAATTTCAGGTAATAATATGTACTATATACAACTTAAGGATGAAATTGAAACTTTGTTCTATTAAAAAGAAGTGTGTTTATGAAAACAAAAGAAGCTTCGTAAAGGGGCTCACAGCCAGCAGTGCACATGCAGCCTTAAACCCTAATGTCCCTCCTCACTCGCTTCCTCACCCGCCAAAAAAATCGCCCAACCACGACGGTCCTCACGCGCCACCTCTCCTCCACCGCCACCGCCACCACCTCCAAGCTTCACGACCGCTACACTTTCAACCCACCTCCTTCTCTCTCCCCAACCTCCGATACCAATGGCTCCCCCACCAAACCGAACAAGAAAAAGCCGAAGCCCAGGTACCGTCCCCCTTCCTCTCTGGACCGGACCGGCCGAAAACCGGTTCATTCGGACCTGCCGTTTGACTTCCGGTTCAGCTACACGGAGAGCAGCGCGAGGGTGAGGCCTATTGGGTTGAGGGAGCCCAAGTACTCGCCGTTTGGGCCGGGCCGGGTGGACCGGGCCTGGACTGGGGTGTGCGCTCCGGCGGTGGACCCGAAGGTGGAGTGTTTGGAGGGAGAGGAGGAGCCGAAGCTGGAGGAGAAGAGGAAGAAGAAAAGAGAGTGGATTCAGGGGGAACCGCTCACTAGTGCTGAGAGGAAGGCACTGGTTTTGCAGGGCGAGAGGGGAAAAACCAAGAGGCAAATCAATCTGGGTATGAAAAGTTTTTAAAATTTAAAAAAAAAAAAGAAAGAAAAAAAAAGAAATAGTTCTTTTCTTCTTTTTTTCCCCCCAATTGGGTGTTCTTAGCTTCTGTATATAGTTTTTAATTATGAGATTAGGGTAGTATTTGGAATGATTAAAAATGGGAATTGATTTGGTTTTGAGTTAATTTGATTTATAAATAAAATGTCATGTTTAGAACCAGTTATATAAAATGGGATTTGAATTGACTTGGAAATCAAATATCTGTTTCCCTTAAAAAATAATTTTTTTTGGCTGAAGTTTTTTATAGATAATTGTATGAGGATGATTTATTAGGATGAGCTTTGTGTGAAAAATTGTGTATGGATTGGATAATTTAAGGAGTACTTTGATGTTACATGGAAAAGTTTCTCAAATTTTGTGCCCTCAATTTGAATTTTGCAGTGGTAACTGAGTCAGTCTAGGTGATACGAATGCTGATGTTTAGGTGTTGCTTGTTTCTATGGAAATGGTTCGAAACTATGGATTAGGGTGTGTATGAGAATGATTTATTAGGATGAGGTATAGGCGAAAAGTTGTATAAGAATTGGAAAATGTTGCGGCTAACTTTATGTTATCTGCAAAAGTAGAAAGGTTTAGTTTAAATTTAGTCCCCCCAGTGTTAGTGATAGCTAAATTATTCTAGGTGATATAAATGGTGATGCTAAACTGTTGATTTGATTATTTTATTTTCGTGGTAGTGATGGTTAGAAACTGTGAAATATGTTACTTGAAAATGTTTAATGCCAATGCTATTTTTGTGGGAATGCTACTGCTAATGCTAATGCCGTCTGCTGTACTGGTGTCTGCTATTGTGCGGGATACTCTTCAGACATTGTTGGATACTGCTATCCTACATCCTATAATTTTTTATTTTAATTGTTGTGCCAAAATGGTTGAGATATCATGAGAATATGTTAAATGCTTGTGTGGTGATTACAAATTTGAGGTTTGTTTAACAAGACTTCTGCAGTCCTTCCATTACTAGCTTCTCTGGTTGTTTTTGGTTGTATGAGAATTTGATAAATGAATAAGCCTATTGATATAGAGTGCAATTTACTTTGCAATTATTGTGGACATGTATTGTAGGAGTATTTTGAGGAGCTGAGTTAGTCCATCCTCTATATTGTCAAAATCTATGAAATGTTTTTGGTCCTTTACTTCGTTCTAGGGAAATCTTGGTAGATTGATATTTGAATAAAAGCTCTAATTCGATCTTGCCATGCCCTACTGGTCTACCCTTGCAGTTGAATTGCTGCTTTCTCAAGTAATTGCAACAATGTTACCTTAGAAAAGTGCTAAATAAATCAAGGACCACTTTCTTTTTATCTCTAATATCTGTTCTTTAATCTTTGGATTTATCTTTATTAATGGTGGACTCTGTTTCGGTCACAGGGAGGGATGGTTTAACCCACAACATGCTGGATGTTATTCATAAGCATTGGAAATCTGTTGAAGTGGTTAGGATCAAATGCATGGGCGTTCCAACTGTTGACATGAAAAACGTTTGCACCCAGCTTGAGGTTTATGCTTTTTTCTATACCCTTTCAAACTACCTTGCCTTTTTGAAGCAAATTTTTCTAGTATGATCCATTTAATACATCTAGACCCTATTTTGGTTGAACTGTAGGCTGGATTATGTATGTGTCATTCTATGTTTAAACTCATCTGGTTATACAAGCATAAGCAATTCTCTTGCACTTGTTGCAGGACAAAACATATGGAAAGGTCATTTCCAGGCATGGGGGTACAATTATATTATACAGAGGCAGGAATTATAATCCCAAACACAGGCCTGTAATTCCTCTCATGTTGTGGAAACCCCATGAACCTGTGTACCCTAGACTGATTAAGACAACAATTGATGGCCTAAATATTGAGGAAACAAAAGAAATGAGGAAGAGAGGACTAGCTGTTCCCGCATTAACAAAACTTGGTATGCTTATCATGTTTTTTAATTTCAGTTGCCTATATGCTTTTGCAAAGATTATTGACTCTGAAGTGAATTGCAGCAAAAAATGGTTATTATGCTTATTTGGTGCCCATGGTCAGAGATGCTTTCCTCTCCTGTGAATTGGTTCGGATAGACTGCACAGGTCTCGAGAGGAGTGATTACAAGAAAATTGGCTGCAAACTTAGGGTAAAGACGATTATATTTTGCTTTTCTAATTAGATTATTGTTATAGCTAGCTTTACAATGCTTTTTCTATGTGATGTAGCTATTAACTTAGTATCATGTGTTTGTGTTGCTTGTTGCATGACTTAAGTACAGAGTGCCTTTTTTAGCATGGATGATTCCAATAGAAGAATTTATTTTAAAACTGAGTTTGTTTGGGTATTGTAAAGTAGAACCACTTTTCAAATATAATTTGTGTCGCACATGCTAAAATTGATTTTGTATTGTTGATCGTAGTGTGTCCCCCCCCCCCTCTCTCTCCCCCCCCCCCCCCCCCCCAAAAAAAGAAAACCACTGGTGCCACTCTTACAGTGAATTTCATGCCCTAGAGAAGCAAGAAAATCCTACTTCCCTCAATCAATTTCCCAGCCTATAATTTTTTGAGAATTTATTTTGAGAAACTACCCGAACAAGTTCCATTATTGTTAAGAATCAATTACTGATGACCAAATGCGATTATACTCCCTCCAGAATATAAAAGAACCAGGCTCAGTACTTCATCTGTGTGAAATGAGTTGATAGATCTTTAGTTTTGGCTAGATGTCAATTCATTAGTGTTTCCAATTCTATTCTTTTTTTTTTTTTTTTTTTTGGGTCCTCGACATTGCATCAGCACACTGTAATACCACACTATTCTGCATTATATGGTTATCATCTTACTTTGTGTGGATAGTTAGAAGCAGTCTGACCATGATCCCTTTCTCTTGAAGTTTTGGGGGAGAACCAATAAGAAGGTTTCAGTAAAATTTTTCCTTTTGGTTGCAAATTATATATTCAGTTTATTACACTTTACAGAGTATTGGATCATCTTATTATTATTATTGTGATAATGTGACTAAAAAGTTAATAATAATAAAAGTGGTAATGGTAATACAGTAACATTGGCACTCTGTTTTACCACTCAAACTATTTGCAGAGAAGATATGGTTTTCAAGTTTTTGGTCTCGGAGCTTTAAGTTGCTTCTTTTCAGCTATCTCATGTATTGATGCAGGACCTTGTCCCTTGTATTCTGGTGACATTCGAGAAAGAACAGATTGTAGTTTGGAGGGGGAAGGACTATAATCCCCTGAAGGATGGATACTTTCTTAAAGATCGAGAATCGTTTGATGATTATGGTGATCACTTGGATGCTGGTGAAGGGTAAAATTTTGAGCTTGATGACAGCAACTTAGGAGACTAATACTGCAGTTGGCCGTGATAATGAAGCGTAGTCTTGGTGCAAATTGTAGTCATGAATCAGAAGTTCCTTTAAGATTGGATTGTTGTGTTGTGTTGATGCAGTCAAAGAGAGAGGAAGGAACACTTAAGATAATATACTGCCAAGGTTGATGCTGCTATTTGGATATGAACAATACATCTCCAAACTGTTCTTTTCCCATGTCTCACGTTGTGGCCTTAAAAAGTGGAGAGAAGCAATCTGAAAGATGTAGAATTGTTTAATTATATACAGGCTATTTGCATAACTAGAGATGTTGTAGATAGGATTGCCACATTCTTTTATGATCTCCAAATGGTGCCCTCAGCTTTTCTATTTGGAGTCAGATTGAAATTTGTTGTCAAGAGTTTTTGTCATTCCATTGTCACAACATATTCACAATAGCCAATTGGGAATCAATTTTTCATTGCCATAGCCAAGCTTGTTAGGCTGTCTTTTGTGTTGTTCACAGATCAATGTCATAGGTCAGGTGAAAACTGACTTCGAAGTCCAAGTTTGTCACCAAATTGGCGATTTGATATGAGCAGTTAAATCTCGATTAATGTGAAAATTACTCTAATAATCCTCATTCTAGTAAATCATGGTTATCTTTTGTATTATTCCATTACTTTTCAGGTGATTAGTTTGTTGCGTTGCTAACTAAATAGATGTTTACCCGTGTAAATTAATGACCGTTTGGCGTTATGTATAAATTTCGGATATGATAATTTATTTCATTGACTTTTTAATATAAGACTACAATCACAACTATGCCGTTTATCTAAATTGCGCCCTTCAATCTCGAATGTACAAATCTTTAATTCTTTTCTAGAGTAGTCTACTTTTGAGAGCACAATTTCATTTTGTTAACGATTTCGCCGGCAAAAGGAGGAGGAGATTTCGACACTCAATCGATCAAAGCTCGAACAAATTGAGCAAATCCGTAAGCAGATGCAGTGTAGGGCAGAGTTCTGAGACACGTGGTTGCGTTACATATTTTTATAACATTATCGTGGGACACTTGGACATGTGGACGGAAGACATTCGCACACATGAGCCCATTTCCTCGGATGTCAATGTCAAGCAATTAAATATGCCAATGTCCCTACTTTACCTTGCTGTCACTCTCTCAGTTCCACCGACCAGATTGCGTTCACTTGTCATTCTTTATTTACTAGTCTATTCCATATAACTAACTTCGATCCTTTTTTTTTTTAAATAAAAGAGATTTATTAAAATCAAAATAATTAAATATAACAAATGAGGATATTTTGATGTTACTCGTTAATATAAAATATCATGGTATAAAAGAATGTAAAAACAAAATTAACAGATCAATATAAATAATAATCTTATGACAAAGTATGTATTTTTTCTTTCCTGAGACATCTTTATATTAATGAATAACATAGAAAGATTGATCCAAAAATAACTATTTTCACTCCGTTCGGCTATTACTTCATTGGATAATATTACTCCCTTACAAAACTCAAAAAATTACTCACAAATTTCGTTGTCCATACAATTTTAAGAATAATAATGATAAATTTTCTGAAATTGATTAATTTAGAGTCTAAATAGTTGATAGTATAAGTAAATTCATTCAAATTTTTAATATTATACGTAAAATACTCAAAAGTTGTAATTTATTTGTATTATGATTTAAACAAATCTTTTAAAATATTTGTCATATTTTATTTGAAATTAATTTTAATATGTTATTAATATAAAAAAAATTATATTATTATTTAATCATATATTTTTATTGATAGAATTTTAAAATAATAAATATTTGATTCAAATATTTTTATATAATAATATATAATTAAATATCTATATAAATTTTTATATAATTATCATGAATCAAAATTAAATTAAATTAAAAATCTTATAAATAAATTAAACTGATAGTACACCAAAATTTTTGATACATCATTGATAAAGAAATTTATGGGTATTATCTAAATCTCTTGTCATATTGCATCAAAATTAATATTTAATTATTATATGTATTGTATTTGTATGTAACTGGCAGTTGGAGCTGCTGCTTCTACTTCTCCTTCACACCAAACCTTCAAACCTCTCATAAAAATGGCGGAAAACAGCATCACCGACCCTCTCCTCCCTCCCTCCTCCTCCGACGACCACCTAATCCTCAACCTCTCCGAACCCCAACCCCACCGGTCCACCACTCCATCCCTGTCCGGTTCTCCCAACCCGTTCCGGTTCATGGGCTGCGGCAACGGTCCAACCGTTCCGCCGCCGACCACCGTGGACCCCTTCCGCAACGGCACCCCAACTGTCGAGGGACTGTACGAGTTGCTCAAAATCGTTGCGTGCTTGCTACTGGCGTTGGTTCGGGTGGTGGTGTTCGGGGCGTGCCTGATGGTTGGGTACGTGGCGACGAAGGTGGCGCTTATGGGGTGGAAGGAGAAACAGAACCCTATGCCGAGGTGGAGGTGTAGGGTCATGTGGGTCACCAGAATCTGCGCACGCTGCATTCTCTTCTCTTTCGGGTAAGACACTTGAGTGTGTCTTCGCAAGTTGAAGAAAGATAAAGGAGTGTTTGGTTGGATGCTCTCTGTTTTCATTTTTTAGTGTTTTCCCCCCCTTTCTTATCAACTGTTTAGACAGTTTCGGGCCAATAACCGGTAAGTAAAGTGCTCGCTTGTAGTCTACTTTCGCTGCAGCTAAGCACTCTCGAGGGTTTTTTCTTTTTTTTGTGGTAGTTGATATATTTTTAATATTAATTATAGAGTTGTGACATTGTTTGTCCAAGAAAAATAATTATTTCCAGTATTTCTTTTTACATATTTATGAAATTAAGAATAAGATAATAATAAGGTGGTAATTTCGTTTGTAATTAATATTTCTCCAATGTATGTTATGAGATGCCTTTAAGTCTTGAGTCTGTGTGTTTTAGGTGCATTATGTGCTTTTTTGATTGTTCATCCTAAGAGAGCTATAAAATGGGTGACTTAATGCCATGCGGTTTAATGCTTGTTGGAATTTTTTTTTTTTTTTTGGTGTTCAAAATAATTTATAATCAAAGACTTATGGAGAGAGCTTTTGGGAAAAAAAAAAAAAATGATTTTTCCCCCCTACAATTTAAGGTGAACCAAACATGAACTTGAGAGTGTTTAAAATAGGCCATGTATTGAATATTTGAATCTAATATATGTATATATGATTGGATAAAGCATGTGGGGATCCACATGCCAAAGTACGCATCTGAAAATCCACTAGATACCCTGTTTATGCTCTGTTAAACAAAAGGAGCATAAGAGTGTTGGGTTATTTTTTCTACTCGTAAGGTTGATCCATTTATAATTTTTGAATATATGTTGGCCCTTAGCTTAATTTGGTGCTGAAGTCATGACTTTCTCTGTGTTTTGTGTCTCCTTGTGTCCATTTCAGGTATCAGTGGATAAAGCGGAAGGGAAAACCTGCTCCAAGGGCAATTGCTCCAATAATTGTATCTAATCATGTATCTTATATTGAGCCTATCTTCTATTTCTATGAATTATTTCCCACCATTGTGGCATCTGAGTCTCATGACTCCATACCTATGGTTGGCACCATTATTAGAGCAATGCAGGTAATGTAGTTTCTAGGTTGCATTTCTATGTATGTTCAGTTACAAAAAAAAAATAAGAATATGTGCCATTGTCCATTTTTTTAACTCATTATGTTTTTAGGTCATATATGTCAACAGGTTCTTGCCATCATCAAGGAAGCACGCTGTTAATGAAGTAAAGGTAAAATATTTGTATTAGCTTGCTGTCATTATTTGATTAATTTCTCGAAAACTGTCTTCGTTCTTTCATTGTTGATATGGTTGTCAAGGAGGTTTGAGTTTACCTTCCTTTGCATTTTCTGCTCCTTCTATTTTTAAGACCACTATTTTTTCACATTATTTTTTAGACCACTATTTTTAAATGTAAACATGATTTATGATAGAACACTATAGCATCGTTTGATCCATATAAGCCGATCCCACCTATTGGGACAAAGCCTAGATGTTGTTGTTGTTGTCGTATTTTTGCGCATTAACTCTGTTCAGGTGTTTCACAACGTCTGTTGTCATGTGTGCCTCTAATCCCTATTTTTGCACCAAACCTCTGCCAAAGTTTCTTCAAAAATGTTTGGTTAAAGTTTAGGAAGAGTATGGTTTAGTGGGAGTAGTGATAAGACATAAAGACATGCAGATAGAAGTCCTCTGTTTATATGTAGGTTCTTTTTTTAAATTATTGGCCTCTATTAGGATTTATGTAAGCAATATATTTTAGGCTTCAGTATGCACCATAAATGCTTGAGATTGTAAATAATATACAAGTATTGTGTTATAGTTGGCCATAAGCTTGTTAGGGACCTCAGAGCTGGCTGAGAAATGAACAAGATTCAGATTTTGGAACAGAATAGCAAGAGGAAGGTGTCATATCATATGAACTAACAAGACTGAATAATAGATATTGGCTGGGCATGAGTTTGCTTCATATAATTTGTCACATTATCAATCTATAAGCCATTTGATACAGAAATCTGCTTTCAAGGATCTGAATAACAGAGAAGGGCTTCCTGCAATGGATATCCCCAAGTACTTTTATTTCCTGAGGGAACCACAACAAATGGCAGGTGCCTTATCTCCTACCAACTTGGTGCATTTATCCCTAGGTACCCAATTCAGCCTATAATTGTTCGGTATCCTCATGTGCACTTTGATCAATCTTGGTAAGCAATATCTTTTTGACGATCTGAGCATTTCTATTATTTTTAGGGATGTCTTATCACTCTTATACATTGTGACCTGCAAATTTGCTTGCTTAGGGGTAGTATTTCTTTGGGGAAGCTCATGTTCAGGATGTTCACTCAGTTCCACAATTTCTTTGAGGTCTACTCTGCTTTATGTTATCTTAACGGTGGTTAATGTATTGTATTGTATGGCAACTTATTGTTCTCAAAGTAATTTATAACTTTCACCTTGAATTGAACAGATAGAATATCTTCCTGTCATTTCACCCCTGGATGATAAATTGGAAAGTGCTGCACAGTTTGCTGAAAGGGTGAGTCTTCTAATTTTGTTTTGCAGCTATCATATATTGTCAGAGGATTTTCGCTTTTATCCTTCTCTTTGTTTTGTCTTTATCATCCTTCATTGTGTGGGTAATCTGTGACAGTTAAGATGTGGATAAATGCAGACTAGCCATGCTATGGCAACTGCACTGAATGTTGTTCAAACAGGACATTCTTATGGAGACCTAATGCTTAATGTGAAAGCACAAGAAGCAAAACAGGTATGCATTCTTTATTATTGGTTGAACTTTGCGTACTTGCTTTAAGGATTTTAGAATTTGATGCGGGGATCAATTATCTGATAGGTCTGCATTTATATATTATCTTTACTCAGAAATAACATCAATTTTGTTTTAGCATAGGTTATTATTTCCAATTTATTACGCATGATTTTTTTCAATAATCAACTATCCTAAAAACTTTCACTGCTAGGTGGAGGCTTAGGAATTGTTTCATATCTCTGGCCTGCCCCCTCACACAAGAGCAAGGCATATAGGTTCACTACCTTATGCTAAAATTTAATTTAATTTTGAAGAGGGGGGCAGCAAGAATCAAACTCTTGACTGCTACTAGGTGATAATAGCATTGATACCATGGCAAGAGAGAATGATAGTAGAGATAAACCCTTGATTTCTGCATATAAATCATATTTATACTAGAAGAAAATGAATTACAAGTAGTATAATACAATAGTAATACTGTATTACAATTTACAGATATGAACAAATAGAACAAATAAACTAATATCTCAACAATTTATAACTAAAGAAGAGGGGACTGTATTCAGCCTGCAACTAAATAGTACAACTAATACAGTCCTCTTAGATGTCAGTGTTGTATTAAATATTTACTCATTGGTTATGTCCCTCAGCTGTAATTTTGATGTCATCCTTCGTGGATTGCAATTTATATTTTTTTCAAGGTTTTTGCAAGTGTACGGTGTAATGCAGCAGTGCTTTACCTGTTATTTATTTTTTGGTGGGGGGATAGAAGAAGAAATTTACTAAGATGAAGAGAAAGACTTATGAAGAGTGAGAAGGATGAGGAATCCTCCTAAACAAGAAAAAGCGCAAGACAAAAACAAACCTGAAATAGAGAACTTTACCTGTTGTGCAACTTACTTGTCCAGTTTTGTTGTCGCTGACATTTTAGCTTATTGATTTTGGCAGGAGAAGCCCTCAAGTTATATGGTTGAAATGTCAAGGGTGGAAAAAGTGAGTTCCTACAAACAAATGTATATGAAATATGTGTTGTAATTTTTAAAATATATCTTGATCACCCTGATTTTTACTGTCATTGTCAATCCCAAGTATTTTTTTACTTCAATTTGTTTAAGTAGGTTTTTGAGCTTAAACCATAGGCAAGCGGCCCACATAGTGCCTGTGTGATATTCAAGCCTACAAATTGATGGCACCTTCATTTTGGGGTTGCTACGTGAGTTTGCAAGTAGCACTGTTTTTTCCTAAGAGTGTCTTTCTGGTCTGTTGTTGTGGCTTTTTATTAGGTCCTTTTAGTAGAAACAAGGCATCTTTCAAAGTGTGATTTCTCTTTTAATTAATTTATATTACTACCAATATTGGAAGGTAGTATAAAGAAGATTTTGTGTTTCCTTTCAGTTATTTCAGATGAGCAGCTTGGAAGCTGTGGATTTGCTGGATAAATTTCTTTCTATGAACCCTGATCCCAGGTAATAATGAACCATGTTCCCGTTACTGAATGGAAAACTATTCTTGGTCATGTATGAGGGGAAGCAAAACTATAAGTTAATTGATATTTGTAATGTGGTGGTAAGCAATTGACTGTCTAGTTATTGCAGAAACATATTTTTTTAACTATTATTATTATGAAAAAATGTGCTGTATATTGATGGCATTTAATGTTGCCTTTTAATCCTGTCAACCTTCTTTGGTTGCTAATTTCTCCAATCTCTTCGCAGTAGGCAAAGTTCAAGGGTAGAATTGAAATAACTGCTTGCCTGATTGCTTGATATTGAGTTTTGCTGCTCCTCTAGTTCTTGCATTTATTATTTACTTTAGAAAGATAATCTCTTTTCTTTTGTTTGTTGTTATATTTGTAAAGAGGATCTCCTGATCCCCTATCTTGTTGTATACTTCCTCTCTTTATCTTAATAAAATTATTCTTTTATATAAAAGGAATCTCTTTTCTGTGTCAAGTGCACTATAATGAGGATATTGGATTTTAAGTTACCATTATTGAAGTTCCTAAAGCAAGATGAAATTATTCTTGACTGTCCATTCATGAGGTGTTTGGTGCATAGACATCTTCACTCACGTTTCAAATGTTCCTGAGCAAGATGTCTATGTGTGGTATGATATTACAAGATGATCTCACATCCTCTCTCTTCGTCTCAGATGCCCAATGTGTATGAGCATGTGATGCCTTCTCAAACGTATGTTAATCTTGGATGCTTAGGCATTTAATATCCTCTCAGTAGGAGATTTCTAAGTGAGCCAAACAAGAGCATCACGCACATGCTAACAAATGTCACGCCAACCATGGGCCTAGTGATTCTATTACAAACAGAACATGTTACACACCATTGCTTTCATACATATTGGATTGTTAGATGCCCCTTTCCTTTTTTCTCTTGACTAGACAGCTATGCCATCCCTTATGATATTCCCCTTTGATGTGTGTGTTTGTTTATGTGCTCGTCTGTGGCCTATGCATGATGGCATTTGGTGAACTTTCCACAAAATGGAAGCGTACTTGTTATTTCTACTATTGACTACAATTTGTGGTAATATCTTGTGGGAATTAATGAAAGTCCATATCCTGCTTGCAGTGGTCGTGTTCAGTATCATGACTTCTTGAGAGTTTTAAGACTTAAGACCTGCCCTCTATCTGAAAAGGTTAGTTAGCAAATTATTAAAGATCTCCTTACTGCAATAACTAAACCTTTTCCCACTAGATGGGGTCAGCTATCAAGATTTCCTTACTGCTGTGGGATAAGAAACCACTCAAGATTTCATGTTCTGACACTTGCTGTTAAGTTCATTAACACGATGTTCACAGCAGTCAGCCGAGTCTATGATAAAATGATGCTCAAAATTCTGGGATGTCATTCAGAATTTTAATGTTAATAAATTTTATGTACTCTTCTCACTTGCGTTTTGCTCCCTTCTCTTAGCTTTGGCAAGATACATCCGAACTGCTTTTTTCCCACATGTCTTCTACTCTTCTCTCTGTTGCCAAAGCCTGAATTTCATGTGATTGTTTTTTTTCTCCCCTTTTCATTGTCATGTTGAATTGATGATAATAATTTATTACAGATATTTGCATTCATTGATGTGGAGAAGAGTGGCACAATTACATTCAGACAGGTGACTCTCTACAATCTATCCTATTTCTGTGCTATATTGAAGGTTAGATGTAGAGTTAACTACACCGCATGAAATCTACACTGATTTTTGGGCAAAAGCTACTAATCGCAACTTTGGATTTTATTTGCCCTTGTTGATTCATCTTACCCTCATGCATGTATGTGTTTCTCAGTTCTTGTTCGGATCCGCCCATGTTATGAAGCAGCCAGGGTTCCTTCAATACTGTGAATTAGCCTTTTCTGAGTGTGTTGGTGCAGTAAAGGACTACATTGTGGAACAAGAAGTACTATGCTCTTTCACAATCCTATTTTGCCTCTACTTATGTACTGGACTAACACTAACTTGTGCCTTTTTTTCTTATCCTTTTAAAATCAGTTGCGAGATTTCATCCGACCCTCCATCCCTTGCTGGAAAGAGCACGAGGTAACTGATGTAGTAAAACACTTCCCATTTGCTCTCTGCTTCTATCTGCCACCAATAATCCCTTGGCTCTTATAGTAGTTTGACTGAGTTAACTTGTTGCTTGTATAGGTCCATGAGCTGTTTGTGTTATTTGATAATGATAATGATGGCAGAATCAGCAAGGATGATTTTCTTTCATGCCTTAGAAGAAACCCTCTTCTCATAGCATTTTTTAATCCTCACCAGCAGCACAAGGACATGGGAGGTAGTGAGGTGCTAGAGATAGTGTAATGTGTGGTATGTCATGATTTATAGGGTACAAATGCTTGTATACTCTGGCTTTTTAGGTATTGTACTATTTGTTTAGGGACTTAGGGCACACACAAAATAAAAGGTATAGGGATACCCAAAAGACAAAAAAAAAAAAAAAAAAAAAAAGTATAGAATGCGGACCCTTTTTTTTTTTTTGTGGTCAACTCACGCACCCAACTCACACACACCCACCCTGGGGGTTGGGGGTTCTCTGGCCCCTGGGCAGTCGAACTCGCGACTCCACTTGGACGCACTCTCTGCAGAGGCACGCATACAACCCCTGAGTTATTGCCTCACGTGCGAATGGAGGCCTTTTATTTTTCCTTTCTTAATCTTTCCCAGGCAAATTACTCGTGAAGCCCAAAGTATTTGGTTAGAATCCAAAGTTTTCCTTGTCTTTTTTTGACAGGTCAGTTCTCACAAAGCCATATTTTTGGTAGTTTGGGATACTGTGATTAAATTGATCCAATTGAATTTGGTGCGGGAGCCATATTGGTTTTTAGGATAAATGTGGTTCATGCAAGGTTGGAACTGACATGTGAATCCTACGTTTGTAACAAATAGTATGTGTGAACATGAGGCAAGTAGTGGAAATTGATCCCAGATATTGAAAAGTTATGGAATCTCATTGAAGGAACAATTTTCAGTTCTTGGAAGTATCCGGCTACTTGTTGCCTTCATAAAGTTGGATTTAATGGTAAAAATCATAACGACAATAACGTTGGATTTCAATCATAGAGGGGTCTATAAAATAACATATCTAAAATGAATTAAAACTCTCCTTTCAATTTTGATGTTAATTGGAGTAGTACCCACGAGAATAAAATAATATTATAGAGATTCGGCTAAAGCGGCTTGGTCGTATGGAAATTTTTAAAGGGTTCTAGCGCGAATGAAAGTTAAAAGATTAATAAGCGGAGAAAGCCTGATGGGAAGTTTAGCAGAAATCAATGAAAGTTATTTTACTCAATTAAATTAAGAATTTAATTTAAATATACTGATAATATAAAATAATTTTATATTATCAGTTAATAGAAATAATGAAAAGTGTTAATTTATATAAATAATTATCCATTATAATAAGAAATTTATCATAATTTTTCACTTACTTCTATTTTTATTGGTTAACAGTGTAAAATAATTTTATATTTTTTCCTAATTTTATACTATCAATTAAACTCATAAATTAATGCAGCTTTTACTATTTACTCAAAACTAACTACTGTGTATGTGTGTGTGTGCTGGATTCCATTTTAGGTTCTTGGTGGGGCGGCCCTTCAAAATATAATGGGCATCCAATATAATCAACTCTGATCAAGCTCGATTTTATTTATCTATTTATTTATTAATGAGGCTATTTGGTAAATTTGTAATACGACGCGCCAATTGAAAATGGATTTGCGTTTCAATCAGTCATCCACCATGTATAACAATGGTGGCTCTCACTTTAAATTTCTCTCTTTTTGGGTTGGGCTATAACATATGTACTCTTTTTCGAAAAAAAATCTCTTGTAACGCATAGTAATGCTCTTTTTTTAAATCTAATCTACTTATATTTAAAATTTATTTAATTTTAACTAATTTAATTTGAATCAAGTTAACTAAATCAATTTAAGTTAACTAAATCAAGCTTACTAATTAAATTGGCTAAAATACCAGCCTTTTGTGTGATTCTACCTTTTTCTTCCGAAAACATGAGTGCGCCATAGCCACCAACTGTCATTTGATGAGTGCCAACTTCCAAGCGGTCCTCACAATGATTCATTGCACGCCAAATAAATCCAAAAACATCAGAAAAGAAAACGGTTGGTAGGATAATGTTGGGAATGTTTTCTCACTTTTTATTTTGGTGCATGAATATTTTCTGACCTTTTTTTTTTAGATACACTGTTTTCTGACTTTATCAATTGTTCACGAAAACAACCGCTGCTGCCAATAATATATGATTAATACTAATCACAATTCTTACCTCAACAAATACATACCAGGCGCACCCTTTATTCCTTTCCATCTTGATGTCCATTTTCCTTCGATTATATTCTGCCACACAAAAATCTCCGCTGCCTTGGCCCCTTAATAAGGTATTTCAGGTTAAAATTTTAAGAATGGAAAAAATTTCTGCTGCTAAGCCTAAAGCCTTTTTTAAAACCTTTACGGATTAAGTTGAATTAATCGGATTTCTAGCCATAAGGCTCAATAAACCGGTGGTTTCACTCAAAAATATCCTGCCCCACAATTGTAGGACCTAAGTCTAGTAATGATGGAAAGTCCCTGAATACATGCTGGCTTGCACGTTGTTGCAATACAAATTAAAATATCGACAACTTTTTTCTACTGGCAATAAAAATGCATAGTGGAAGATAACTTATGGTCAATACTCAATACAATGGTCTAATTATTAATGATATCACTGCATATAATTAAATGACTATGAAAAAAGTTTTAAATTGACAATATATTACAATTTAATCTGGTTGGAGTTGAGTTGATATGTTATAAAGGTAAAATTCTTTTATAGTGTATTTGATATGGGATAAAAATAGGAGAGAAAAATTCTTTGACCCCATTGTAATTTTACAAAATAGAGTTCATCCATAAAATTTTCTATCCTATTTTTGTTTCTATACCAAACATATATAGAATAACTTTATCTCCATAATAGGTTAACTCAATTCCGATCAGATTAATCAAATGCTAATAAACTTCAAATATCAGCTATTAGTATGGATTTTTTGTTAAAAAAAAAGGAGTAACATAAAGCTCTTTTTAAGTTTTTAATGTATTAAATATTCTAAAAATTTAACCTTTTACGTAATTATTATTTTTTTTTAAATCCTTAACAAGTGCCCTAAATTAAAACGTTGCTAGCAAAACCCTTAACATAAACAGTAAATGTCAATTATTAAGAAAAAGAATTTTAATTTTACAAAATTATTAGCATTTAATTACAGAAAAAGAAATGGGATCAGAAAGGAAACAAAGAAGTTTTAATTGATAACTAATATATTAAGTTAACAACCACATGAAACGCATAAAAATTTGGAATCTTTTCATAGAAAGCACGTTCAAACAGAAGAGGTCTGGATAGAATTTTGGAAAAGTGCTAAAAGAGCAACTTGCTCATATATTTGCAAAATCTGTTCCAGCTTGAGAAGGTTCATCAAGCATAGAGAGGTTCTCTTCTTAGATGTGCTATTTTGAGTTAAAAAAGTTAATAAAATAAGCACTTTTTACTTTTCAATATATTTGGATAAAATTTAAAAAAAATACTAAAAAAGTACAAATTAGGCTTTGTTTTAAAAGTTATATTTTTGAGCTTTTTGAAAAAATAGATTTATAGCATAAAAATTTAGAGATAAAAGAATGCCTTTTATTTTTAAATATACATTAGATTTTACTTTTTCAAAAAAAGAATCATTACTTAGCTTTCATGACATTTCTAGATTGAAGAGGAAGAATTAGAGAGTAATCAAGTAGAGTCAAACAAATATCTTAAATGAGATATTTGTGGCGAAAGTTGTGTGTATTAATTAATGGAAAGAAAATATATAGGAAAGAAATGGAACTTGGTGAAACAAAGATGCAAAGTATAACGAAAATAATTGCAGATAAGTTTTATGCACAAACTCCTACAGACATACAAATATTTAACTGCAAAATTTAATTTAATTATTTAACCACATACTGTTAATTAACCATAAACATATGTTTTGGTTCTTTCGACTTGTGTGCGTGTGTGTATATATATATATATATATATATATATTAATCAATTACTCCTATTATCATAAGTAATTAAGTTGTTAAAATAAATTGATAATAATTAATTAAAATGAGATTAATTTTGATATATTAATTGTTAATATAAAGAGTTTTATACTGCTATCAAATCATATCTACTAATACTAATAATTAATACTCAAAACAAGAAAAAATATGTCACATAGCATCTTATGAATTCTAATTCTTCACCATTTTATAAAAGTTACTATTAAAAGAAATGTTTCAACTTTCTATTTATTGAGTTTATTAAAAAAATTAAATAATTTCATAATTTAGTCTACAATAAATACATTACCTTAATTCTCTCCTCTAATAAATTTTCTTAAATAATACACTAATGAAATTTCTCATCGTCCTTTTACTTGAGCCACAAAAAAAATTTTGAAATCAATTTAAATAAAATTGAAATTTCTTTATTTAATTTATATTTAATGCAATATCTTGATTCTCTCTTCCACAAATACTTTTTAAATTGGCCACTGCCGAAATCTCTCTCACTCTATTATTATATTTGGGCCACATAAAAGTTTATTAAATTCCTTTAATACAATTTATATGATTATAATATTCCTATTAAATTTCATAATTTCTCTTTTTATCTATATTCAAGAATATCATTATCTAAAATCATAAACGATATGTTATTAATTACCTTATTCACAAATTTTAAAATTTTATTTACACTTTAAGTATTGTTTAAGATGTAACTATTTGGAGTATAAAATAAATCAAAAGAAAAAATGTAATTATTTGGTTCCACTTCTATAATTCCATTGAAATCATATATTATTTTTTATTGATCCTTATATTCATATAATACTACTTTTTTTCTACAAGATTGTATAATACTAAATTTGACAAATATTAGCTTAAGATTTGTCACAACAAATTTGAAAAAATTATTATCATAATTTACTCCTTATAAATTGATATCATAACTTGAAGAAAAAACATACAACTGTCATCAACTGATATTAATAATATAATTATTAAAATATTATTACTATAACTTACTCCAGTAATAATTTTTTATTTGAAAATAGTGAGTAACAAAATGATTTTTAACAATTCTTTTAATAATTCTTTTTATATTAGTCTAATATAATTAAAATTTTAATCAAATTGTATAAAGTTTTTTACTTTTTTTTTATAGAATTCAGATTTTAAAATTAAATTTAAATTGAAAAATTGTCAAGTGCTTTAAAAATAGCATGTCCTTTAAAATTATTTAATTATGAAATTAAAGAAAGGGAAGGGGTAAAGGAAAGAAATTAATTTTATTTTTAGTTGTTTAGTATTTAATAAAAATTATAAGAATTCTTATAAAGTAAATTATATTTTTAATAATGAATTATGAGATTAATTTTTATGTACTAATAAAATAATTTTACATTATTAATTGTTACTTAAAAATTGGAAGTGAATATCCTTATGAACTAATTACATTTTTAATAATCTGTTGTTATATCAAATGATTTTTTTTAATTTTTTCCAAAATTACTTTATCAGAGGCCGGAGAAATGATGGATGACAATTAAATGATTTTTTTAGTTGTTTTATCCTCATTAAAAAATGGTAAGGTAGTATCTTTATAAAACAAATTATATATTCAATAATGAGTTATACAAAATACTTTTATGAAATTTCTTTTTTAAAATTATCTTACTACAAATTTGAAGAAAAAGGAAGAAAAGCAAAAAAATAGAAAATTAATTTTTTATTTTATTGTTTATTTGTCACTTAAAAGAGAAAAATTCCCTCTAAATTAATTAAAAAGTAAGAGATAGATTCCAATATAGGGAAATTATGATTACAAAGAAATGCAAATTATATATATCATATTAAAAATGCTGCTACTATATTTATGACTTTTGAGGTAATAATATCAAAAGTTAGATACAATGTAGAAATACATAATTGAATAATTGTATAACAAACTTTTACATTAATAATTAATCAAAATTAAATTATTAAAATATATATCCATAAAAGATTTGTGCAAATTCTTTATATATATAATGGAAATGAATATAGATCAGAGAAACTCTAGATAACTACTTTCCCGTTTTATAATATCTATCATTTTAGGGTTTTCTTATGTTTTTAAATTGTTTGTTTAGAGAGTGTTTAGAACTGTTCAACCCAATTAAAGCACCTAATCTATAGGGGCTGGTTGTGATGTTATTGCTTGGTTTCCAGCACTTGATGGGGCCTTCTCATTAAAAACAGCTTATGGGCAGAAATCGTTTATTTAAAGGTTTGTGGAAACTGCAAGTACCACAAAGTATCAAAGCTTTCTTGTGGGTTGTCATGAATGATGCTTTGTTAACAAAGCATGCTAGGCTAAAAAGAGGCTTGGTGGCAAAGGATGTGTGTACACTCTGGTGCTAGTTTTGAAACCACACTCCACGCTCTTCGTGATTGTGTGAAAGCATCATAGTGATAAAAGAGCATAGATAACAATTGTGTTAAGAATACTTTTTTGGGTAAAATGCAGGAACCACCTTCGAAGTTTGTCAATATTGCACTCCACCCTATAGTCTTGAGGGTGAGTTAATTTTAGAAGATATCTAAACTCAGCTATAGATAATGATGAGATATAAGATGGTCAATCTTCTTATTTAGGCTATCATGGTCCATTTACTTTTAACTGTTAGATATTATTAAACAATTCACATTTAGACTTATAATATTATAAAAGAATTTAATTTAAATACACTGATAGTGTAAAATAGTTTTATACTGTCAACCAACAGAAATAGTGGAAAGTGCCAACTCATACAAATAATCACCCATTATAAAGAGGGACCCACCATAATTTCTCACTTTTCTCTATTTCTGTTGGTTGACAGTGTAAAACTTTTTTACACTATTAGTCCATATAAATTAAACTCATTATAAAATAAGTTAATAATCTTAAAAATTAGTAAACTATCTGTCTATCTTTTCTTCTTTCTCTTTCTCAGGGATGTTAATGAGTCAAATTGATTCATTTAGGCCCGTGAATCAAATGGGTTAAGTTAACTATATAATCAGCTAAATAAGCTAGTTGCATAGCTGCCCAATTTGTTTAAGGATGGCTTGCAGGCTCAAACAAGTTAGCTCGTTTATGTTTTTTCAAAAAAAAAAAAAAAATTCTATACACTTTGAGGGAAGTTCTTTTTTACTAATAAATCCCAAATAATATAATTTATCATTAAATTCAAATTACATACAAATGAAAATTCAAAAACTATATATAAGTGCAATTTATTAAAATACAAATAAAAATTAATAAAGAATGACAAAGCTATGACCAAACAAAATTTTAATTTTTTATTTTGAAAGAGGGTCAGCATTGAGCTAACCTATTTAACTTGTAAATTAAACAGACCGAGCTCATTAAAAATAATTTATTTTAAATTGTTCAAAATTTTTACAATCGAGTCCATCTAATTTTTGAGAGTAAATAGACCAACACAGTGGGTAAATGAGCTAACTTGTTTACCTTTTTATTTTTGAAAATAATAAATTAAAACTCGATGTAGTTCAAATTTAATTGCGAATTATATTGTTTGAGATATGTTAAGTGAGAAAAACACCCTTCAAAGTGCATAGGATTTTTTTCTATTAAAGAAAAAAATGAACGAGTTGAGTCCTTTAACTTGTGAGCCCTTTTACGCTATTCTTTTGAAAAATAATAAATTAAAATCTGATGTAGCTTGAATTTAGTTGTGAATTATATTGTTTGGGCATGTTAAGTGGGAAAGAAAATCATTTAAAGTGCATAGGAATTTTTTTCTTTTAAAGAAAGAGATAAATATGCTAAATGTTTGATTGCAACCTCAAATGGATTGACCTGGCTCGTTTGATATTGCTATGAAAGGACAAGGAGAAAGGATAGATCAAGTAATTTAGTAATTTTAAAATTTATCTTATTTTATAATGTTATATAATAATTATTTTATAATCATTTAGACTCAACTATTTAAATAATTTCTAACACTTAAAAGTAAATGAATCATCAGTGTTCCAAAAGATGGGATGGACCCCTTAAAACTTGCCTTTAACTATGGTTGAGTATGAATGTCCTCTTAAACTAATCCACCCTCAAGCTTATGGGGTGGAGTGCAATATTAAAGGAAAATTAGGGTGGAATGCAATATTGACAAATGTTAAGAATGGTTTGTACATTTTACCCTACTTTTTTCCAGCAACCACTGATGACTTGGTTAGAAGTGAATATTCTTAATAAGGCTCGAGGCCTTTTTTTTTTTCAGTACCGCTTGTTGTTTAATTTGGCACTCTCGTAATTCATTCATATTTTTAAAAAAATGATAGTGCACATGATTTTCTCTATGGCAGGTCCAAGAAGCCTGCAAATGACTATTCCTTTCAAATAAAGCTTGTATCAACAGCAAAGAGAAGTATTCCTAACAAGATGATCAGATAGATGAAGTGGACACCTCCCCCACAACATTGGTAGAGGTCGCAAGGTGGGCCCACCCGCCAAAACCAAGATGAAGCTAGAATAAAAAAAAATAGGTTTAATATTCTATCCCACTCTATTTAAAGATGGGTTGATCTATTAAAAAAATATATAAATAAATTTATTTTAATATTTTTAATGAGTTAAATTATTTTAAAAAATTTTAAAAATTAGAAAAATATATTGAATGAAAATTTTATTTAAATAAAATAGAATAAAATAATTAAACTACATAACTTATATCTAAATTTAATTTAAATACAAATATAACAAATTAATTAGAATGTATGAATAAGAAATTCACAAATAATAATTAACCATAAGTTCATAATATAAAGTCTATAACAAAAATTTTGTAAATTAATAAAGTATAATAACAATATAATTTATAACTAAAACCTAAAAAAAAACAATCTCTTGTACCTTAAAAAAAAAATGAGGCACCCCCTAATTTGTAGGCCCAACCCATCCTGCCCCGTCAAATCCCACGGCTTAGGCGAGCCAAAACATTTTGGCGAGTTAAATATATCAATCTAATCCGTTATTTTTGGTAGAGCAACTCAGTGAATTGAACCCATTTTGTCATTTCTAAACATTGGGTCAAGATTAACACAGACAGCTCCTTGTTAGGTGGTAAAGCTACTGCTACTTGTGGAGGAATTGCAAGATGCTATGAAGGAAGATTTGTCGCAACATAGAGCATTAACCTTGGCAATTGTTCTATTACAACCGCAGGGCTTTGGGGTGTGTTTTGGGGAGTGCTTCTAGTGTGTGGTTTAGGCTTCAGGAATATTTGTTTAGAGACAGATTCAGCCAATGTTAGCCAGTTGATTGATCATGAAATTCATGCAACTCATGTACATGTTACATTGATAAATGCTATTCAGGGGTTGCTTAGTGAGGATTTGAATATAGAAAATAGACACGCTTCTAGAGAAGCTAACAAATGTGCTGATATGTTAGCTAAAGTGGGACATAGGTTATCTTTGGATACATTTTATGATAGGCTGTCCCATTACATTTCTGTAGAGTTTTGGGTGGACTCAGTGGGGTGCTGTAGCCTGCGCTTTGTTCCTATATATTTGTTTGATTCTTTGGACTTTGGACCCATTGTACATAAAAATAAAAAAATAAAATATTTCAAATATTAGGAAATTATTAATTTCTTTAAAGTTTGTCTTTACATTAATTATACCTATTAATAAAGTGAATAAAAAATATAAATAAAATTATAATTTCAATATAAAGATAATTTTATAAAGTTAATTTTGCTTTTAAGTTTGATCATACGTTGACAATAAACTTTTCAATCTAATCCTCAAAACACATCAAAAAATAATAATAAAGTTATATTGGCTTCTTCTTCATGTATTGTTTAATTTAGCAAATTTATCCACATAACACTGTTATAGTTAACAGCATAAGTATGTGATAAACAATTTTTCTATGTTTCTGTCAGAGCTATAAAACGTTTTATATTAATTATTAATTTAGATATATTGTCAACATAAAATATTTTATATTGTTAATAAATTATATTTATTATATGTATACTTCTTAAAATAATTATTATAAAAATTAAATATTTTTAATAATAGTATAATAATACATTAAATTATCATGTAAAAAAAATTTACACTAATAATATTGAAAAGAGCATAAAAAGTGCTTTTACTAAAAAAAGCAACCGATCGATCCCCGCAATGTATAAGTGCTATTAGTGGCAAGTTGTCTAGCATCACAAGCCGCCGAACGACATGGTTAATTACCGTACATGCTTTGTGCTTTGTTACATTGCTTAATTATTGTTGTGTTGCAACTTTTTCGACTTGTATATGCGTACCTTTGCCGGCTCCGTTTTTCTGAATAAGATATTTTGGTATATTGATAACCATCAAATAGTGTTTTAAATTTTATTACTAAAATATGATTTTATTTAGAGATAATCCATCATAAAAAAAAGGGAGGAAAAATTTTGTGAAACAATTTGTCCTTCTTGATGTAAGAATATGAATTAAAATTTTTTTTTAAGTATATTAGACAATCTATCATGGAATATATAATAATTTATTTTTTATTATTTTTTTGGATGAATTCTATGATACCTTTTTAATTTTAAGAGATTTAAAATCCTTCTTATATGATCCAAAAAATACTAGCTATGTATTTAATTATTATCCTAATCAGACTATGTATGTAAATCTCAATTATCTTTATCTTTTAGGATTCCAATCCTTTTAATTGTTAAATTAACCTTGATGTCCTTATTAAAAAAATTAAAGAAGTTTGCAGCCAGCTACCTTCCTCTTTAATAGAATCCATTAAGAACCCTAACCACTTAAGAGTGACCATCCAATAAGAACCCAGGCGTCAACATCAAATTTCTTCAAAGCTAACTACGTTGAAATTAGTGGTTAGTCTTTCTACACGCTACTCTTGTGTTGTTGCTCGCAGACAAGAGGGCTTCTCCAATCTCCAGTGGTTAGTTTTTGCATCACGATGTGATGGGATGGGAAGTGCAACTGGGGGAAGTTGTCTATGTCTGTAATCATATATAAGTTCAAGAGAGGATAAGAATACGATGGGATGGGAATCCTTGTACTTGTTGAAAAGACCATCCAGTTGTAACAAAGAATTTCAAACTTCTATTTATTTATTTATTTGTTGTGCCCTTCTAGTCTTCTCTCTTGTCGATGCCTAATGCTGAACAGTGACATAAAGAATTTGAACTACTTTCGAGTTTCGACTTGAATTCATGAATTTTGCATTGTTATCAAGAGATGATGTTTTCAATAGGGACGTGGTGTTTGAAAGATGATGGAATCCATCATTGACGGTGTTGGCTGGTCAATTACGGTTCTTGATGTATGGTGAATGAGATAGTTGAATTTAGTATTGGGTACATTTCTACCAACTGAGAAATGGGCTAATTGAAATTTTGTTTAATTCGGTACTGATTTTAATTTGATAATTAAAATGTTTGGAATCCTTGAAAATAAAAATATTTGGGATTTATACATGAAAAAAGCTGCCACTCTCTTACCTAAGCTACAGTAAGGCAAAATTCGAAACCCTAAAATTGAATATATTAAAGTTTAATATGAAATAGTTGTGCACCAAATTCCAAATTTTGGGTTTCCCCTGTCAATGTAACCGCCAATAGAGATTTTGTGTTCGAAGTATCTCCCTTCTATATATAGGGATGCCTACAATGATTATATTAACAAAATTCATATTTCCATTCATCTTTAACATATCTCACATGATAATAAATTAATCACATACGATCTATATAAAAAATGAAAACCCTATGGCATTTAGGTAAGGTTTCGAGTTCCTCCTTGTCATATCTACTTGCCAATGTGACAGTGGATAGAGATTCTGCATTCTAAATTTTGCTTTACTATGCATAAGGATGCCTATAATGATATAACTATAGACAGAGACTTTATTACTACATATAAATCCACTTATTCTAGAATCCACTCTCTAGCATGTAGAAAAGTGAGCCAACTTTCGTAAAAATATCCAATCAACTTTTGCATATGAAAGAAAAAAATAATAAAATATATTTTACTACTTCTATTAGGACAAATTGTGTTAAATAAAATCATATTCATATAAATATTCAAAATATCTCACATAATGATAAATTAATTAGGTATGTTTCACATGAAAAATGAAAAGCCTACCTTTGTAATCATCAATATCATAAAAATTAAAATATATCAAATCTAAAAGACCTATGCCCACCGATTTAACCCTCACATTATGAAAGAGTACGGACGATATATCAATTTTCCAAAGAGATAATGAAAGAGGAGGTGAAAGCTTGTGGTCTCGAAATTGACACCTCAATCCCATCAACTCTCTCTCTCTCTCTCTAAAGAGAAAGCGGCCCACTTTAACCCTAACCTGGATTTGTCATTCTATTTCAATCAAGGAATCAGGGCCTTTTAAGTTTGCTTTGCTTTTAATTGGAAAATTAAGCAACAAGGTTGGATGAAAATGGTTTTACTAGATATATCATTCGTGTATATTCTATCTTCGCGCTTTAACTTTCCAATTAATTAGTAATCACTTTACTTTATATCTGATAATTTCATTCACGTGCAGGTTAATGCTGATTAATTTGACAAATGCCATCACTTGCTATTAGTGTTTCTTTTTTCTTAATGCTTATGTGTGTCTTACTAATTTCCTAATAATTTTAAAAGACATTTGATTAAGTTAAAGCTTCACTTTTAACATGTTAATGACAAATCTATCAAATAGGAATGTTTTACCTAAGAATAATTAATCGTAAATTCCTTAATTAAATTAATTAACTATTTTTTTTATCAAAATGTCCTTAAAATTGAGCTATATTTTTTAACCTAATTCTTCATTCACATACTCTTAAAATTGAATGAACTTAACTCAATCCAAAAACCTTTTTTATGGAAGAGTTGTTAAAATATTTAGAAAGGTTATCTAGACCTTATCTCTAGTCGATATGAGATATTAAAACACATCCCTACTCATAGAATTAGACATCTAGAATGTGAAATTTTGCAGGTAAGGACATCTGCCACATAAAGATTGGATGGTATATTGATACAACCATCCACTATGATGTACCATAAAATCTCTCTTTTTTTCCTCGCAACTCTCCTATCCCCTCTCGTCTCCATCTCCATAGCCATACAAACCTTGTCAATGGACTCCTTTGCCGAGGCCATCGCACACTCCCCTCCGTGCCACCACCACCCCCAACGTCTGCCATGACCTTTCTATCTTGCCATAAGCGTTGCTGTTTATGGCGAAGCACAGCCCTTCAAGACCTTATCTTGCGCCCTTCTCTAGGCACTCTTCTACTCCTGTATTGCAGTTGTTGTCGGCAGGCCTATTGCCTGCACTTCCACCAAACAGTGCCTATGACAAAATCAAAATGAGCCTTATTGCCGGAGCTTGTGGTCAGATCTATTACCTACACTTCTGCCACTATTCAACTTGACCACCTCAAGAGCGGCCTTGATGATGGCGACAATAGCAGAGGACGAAATAACAACGATGATGGCTTAGTTGGGTTCAATGTCTATGAAGGCAGGTGGATTGGGGTGCAGGGTGCATAGGTTTTTTTTTTTTTTCTCAGTTGAGAGAGTGGGGTGATGGATTTTATAATGTTATAACTAGTAATGGTGTATTATAGACCAATAAATCTTAACCTTTTAGATTTTAAGGTACATTAAACACCATAGTTAGCAGGGTATATAGTATACGCTGCCTACTTTACATGAGTTTTTAGCGAGGTACTTTGAATTTGAGTTACTCGAGAACATTTGTATTAGCACTTATTTATAAGGTTAATAATTGTTGACTTTATATAGGCGTTTGAAGATACTTCAATGGAACACAAAATGTGTGAAACATTGTGAGCAACTGAGCATGATGTCCACGAAACCAAATTCTAAGTAGTTTGATAGTGAATTTTGTGATAAATTTATCCTACAACATTATTTGGCGGAGATTGATTAACTCTATAACATTATTGCTTAATATATTCAGTTCACGGAAAAAAAAAAACTACCTCCAATTCATTTTGCCTGTTATTTTGAGTAAAATTTCTTGATTTATTGTATCTATTATTCTTATATATTAATTCTAAATACAGAATTAACCAAGAAATATAATGAAAGATTAAATAAAAATATTTTAATAAATATACATCATAATTAAACTTTAATTTTAAGTTTCTAAATTCTCGTACACATAGAAGTGATAGATAAACTGAACCATAGCTACTACCAATTATCCCAGCCAATGAATGGAGTATGAAATGTTTGGTGTGTGGGGGACCACAGGCGTGCAGTGTTCCCTGTTCTGTATCCAATGCACAGATTCAGATCCAACGGCCACAAAGTGGGCATTGGGAATTCTTACTTTAAAGACACAGGATCTCTATGTGGACTTCATTCCCTAGAAACTATCGTCAGCTCTTGTTAGATTTGTTTTGCGTTTAATTTGGTGAACACGTTTCACCTTCCTCCTTCGTCTATTTCCTTCATTTTTTTTTTCTTTGGAAATGGAAATAATTTTCATATTTACTACAAGACATTTTTATATTTTATCCATTTTGGAATAACTATCTAATTTTGATATTTTAAAATTTTAAAATATCTATCTATTTTTAATATTAAGATGATATTAATTTTTTTTAATTATGTCCTTAATTTAATTGTCATCCACTATCATCGTAATTAGAGTTAAAGAATATAGTAGACTAATTCACTATCTTTAGACAAGAATAATTTTGTCTATTTATACAAGTTTATGCCACTATTAAAATTGTTTTTTAATCTATATATTTTTCGATTTTAGACAGATATTCTAAAATGGAGGAATTACCATTTAAGTGTGGAGTTTTTTTGTTTTTTTTTTTGACTATATGCGATTTCTACCGAACACTACAAATAAAATATGTCACAAGTAGTTTGGCTTACAAATTGAGTCAAACCTTGTAATTACTTGGTTGATTCTTATAATTTCTTTTCGTGTATTTAAGGAATTAGTTTTAAATGAATTCGTGAAATATTTTCCAAAAACACAATGTTTCTAAAAAACAAATAATCATATATTATACAAAAAATTGAAAACTCAATTTTTTTCTTAAAATGGTGTGATATACTCATATTTTTTAATAAAAAATAATTTCATATCTTTTTATTATTTTTAATAACTATATATTCTATAAAGATTTTAGTAATAATTTATCTGCTTGTATAACATTACTTTATTACAAGCTAAACCTAGCTCACTTTGCAATTATTATCTTCATTTGAAAGATTTTGTTGAGGTCTATACTAATAGTGTATACTATCAAGTGTATACTGACAGTGCATATTGTACATGTGTGTGATAAGTTAATTATTCAATTTCCACTTCTATTAGAATCAGTTATAATTAGTTACATTAGATTAAGCCTTAGTCAAGTGTACATATATTCAGCTCATTGTATTAAAATATTCATCTCAACTTAATATAATTCCATTCACACTTTCATTCAATATCTCTTCTTCATCCTTTGAGCTTGATACCTATCAGGGTATTAGAACTAGAAGGATCCATGGAGTTCTCAAAGTGTGATGCCACGGTGTTGAATTCCACAACAGGGGAAAGGAAATAACAAAAGGGACAAAGGCATTTTAGTCTTTGAGTTTTGAGTTTAAAAAAAAAAGATAAAGGAACGGTGACAATTTGCACCGTATCATACTTTCCCTTTTTCCCTTTTTCCTTGCTTCTGTTCAACTTTCTTCTTCCTCCTCTGTTTGTCTTCTTTCTTTTTCTTTTTTTTTTCTTTTTCTTATTTTTACCATCAAAGCTCCTCTTTCTGTTATTTTATCGCAAAAATTTGATATCCACTAGTCCTTAAAGCTTAAGGTGAGTTCCTAATCTCAAATTTTTTTTCTTTATAAGTAAATTATAGAGGTTATCTCAAATTTAGGGAGTAGTAATAAAATAGTAGGTGAGTAATATTTTAGTATTTTACTTAACATTAAGCATGTTAATTATTAGACTATCTCCAAACAAATTATCTAAGCTTATCAAAATATTTGTGTTAATCAGATCCTCCTGATACGGTGCCAGTTACTCCTTCCGGAGCTGTTGGGGAGCAGCTCAGTTGATTTCTCTTTGCTGTGAGTGGTTATTTACTTAGTGGCAATAGTTTTAAATCTATTTTTATAGGAGAAACTAACTTGTTAAAACTAATAATTTGATTTTATGCTAATAATTGAGTTTCTTTGGATACAAATAGCTAATTTAATATTTTGGATATCCTCTTAGTTATTATTTCAATGCCACCTATTGCTATTCTTTCTTATTTTATAGTTTATTTATAATGAATTATAAAAGTTTATTTCTTACAAGAATTGGATTTTATAGCAGTTGACTTATTGAATTTAAGTGTTTCATTTTAAAATAAATTTATATTGAGAAAACCATAATGGGTTCTAAGTTAGAACGCCGTTCACCGCTAGCAAAGAGATATAGCGGTACCGTTCGCCGTTAGTGAAGAGATATAACAGCCTATGTACACATAGTATATTTAAATAAGATAGTACCGGGCGAGGCAAAACCCTCGGCTTGAGATGAGCTCATATTTGTGATCAGATGGGTTGAGACCACTACCCATAAAGATTTAGTTCTTCTTGGGTAACCCTCATGGAGAAATTTGTTTGATGAAATATTTGATTCTATGTTGACAAAGTCTATTTAGGAAGTTGATTAAGACAATATATAGAGAATTATTAAGTTTCTGTTAATGAGTTTTAACTTAAATGAAGGAGGTTGACAAGAATCTATTTATGGAAATATAGAATTGGCAAACTATTGTCTTAATCAATTTCTTTGGTGAATGTATAATTATTCAGTTGTTTTCAGTTATTTTAAAAGCTCGTGCATGATTTAGTTTCTCCTTCCTGTCCACTTTGTTTATACCCTCACTGAGTCTGTATGATTCATCCTATTTCCTTTCCTTCTCTTCAGATTCACAGGGTACTGAGTAGCAGATTCCTGGAACTAGCTGTTCTACCCGGGATATTCCTTTTAGTAGGCCTGTAATATGGAAGAGGCTTCTATTTTCTTGATTTCAGTACTTTGCAGCTATAGGGCATAGGGTCAGTTATTTTTGGGTTATGGATATAGTCATAATGTGTATATTACTCTTTAGTATAGCTGATCTTCTGATCCCTATGATTGTTATTTTGAAAATATTCTGGCTGTGATTTCTGGTTGTTATATTTGATATAAAATAGGTCTATGTAATTTTTGGATTGTCCAGTTTTCAGGGGAGACTCTGCCAAATATTTGGCAGCCCCCGTACTTAAGTTGCTAAATTATATGAACAAAATTTGGTCATTAGGCTTGCCAAGTTAAGTGAGTCAGATTGACCTGTGCGCTGATCATGACTTATGTTTGGGGCGTGACACAAAGCCCAAACCATCAAATTCTCCTTCTGTTGCAAACACTCAGATTCATAATAAAGTTTTCACTCCCAAGACCTTCTCTAATCTAGTATCGTTCAAACTGGATGAATAGAATTATTATCCCTGGAGAATGCAAGCTTTGGTTGCGATAGTGTCACAAGTTGCAAAATCATCTTGTCAAAGAGAAGATGCTAAAGAAATATTCTACAAATGAAGAAGTTGAAGGAAGAATTGAAAGGCAAGAATATTCAAATTGGGAGCGGCAAGATAAAGTTATATATTGGCTATTTGCTTCAATGAACACAACATTTATATTGAATAGTAGGTTGTGATTTTGCTTATTAGATTTAGGCAAATATTGACACCTGTTTTGGCTCATAAACCCATGCAAATCCATCAAGAAATAGGAACCAGTGTTAGAATACTTCCTCAAGATCAGGAAGATTGTGGAAGCTTTGGTTGCAGTAGGTTCACCAATCACAAGAGAAGAGCATATTGAGGTAATATTGGATGGTCTAAAATCTGATTATAGTGCATTCATTACTACAATTGTGTCTAGAATCGATCCATATAGTTTCAGGAAATACAAGCACAACCCATGGCTTAAGAAGAGAGAATTGAGCGATTTTATGAATCAAAAAAGGAAAATAAGCTTGTGTAGGCCAATTTGGCTCAAACGTCATTTCAAGATAGAGGTGCTAGAAGAGGTAGACATGGATCTAGTGGCAGAAGGGGTAGAGGTCATTTGAGAGAAAGAAGATCACGTCAGAATGGTAACAGACGCCAATGCTAACTATGTGGCAAGATAGGCCACATAATTTGGCAATGTTACCATAGGTTTGATCAGATGTACCCTAATCCTAATCATGCACAATAGTAGCAGCCTCTACTTCTTCCCTTTTTTCATCATCCTAGTTCTTTATCTAACTCCACACTAAGAGCATATCTTGCTAGTTTAGCTTCAATGGCTGATTCTTCATGGTATCCAGATAGTGGTGCTACATATCACCTTACTTTTAAGCAAGAAAATTTGTTGACCAGCTTAGAGTACATGGGGTTTGATCTAGTTTAGGTTGGAAATGGCCAAGGTATAGGGATCTTGCACTTTGGGCATTCTATTTTTCATTCTGATAAAACAATATATCCTTTCATCTTCAAAATTCTTGTGCTTGTCCCTAGTATCAAAAAGAATCTTGTTAGTGTTTCAAAATTTGTTGAAGATAATAAAGTGTATTTTGAGTTTCATGTTGATTGTTGTCTTATCAAATGTCAAATTCTAAGTAGATTCTACTTTAGGGCAGATTTAAGGATGACCTCTATATGTTTGATTGTGTTCAAGTCCTAAGATTTGTACCTATTGCCTTGATTTCTTATTGTAATACAGTTTCTCATTGTAATTTTGTTTCCACTGATACTTTAGTTTGGCATGACAAATTAGGCCACAGTTCTTTAATGTTGTCAAGAGTGTACTTACATTGTGTAATATTTAATGTTCATCTGATAAAAGTTTTGATGTGTGTTAATCTTATTACATGGGCATAATGCATCAAATTCCCTATCTCGACTCCATTATTACTTAAAATGCTCTTTAGATTTGGTTTACTCAGATCTATGGGTTCCAACACCTTTTCCTTTACACTTGGCTATAGATACTATATTTCCTTTGTTAATGCCTTTTCTAGATACAATTGCATTTTTCTATTGACTAGCAAGGCTCAAGCCTTTCAAGCATTTGTACAATAGAAGAACTTTATTGAGTTGTAAAGTGGTAAGCATATGAAAGCTCTGCAAACTGGTAATGGCAAAGAGTTTTTATCTAATGCCTTTGTCAAGTTTTTGCAAGGTCATGCCATATCCCATGGACGCACCTGTCCTTACAACCATAAACAAAATGGATGTATTGAGAGAACATATAAAACCATTACTGAAATGGGCCTTTCCCTTCTAGCCAAAGCCTCCTTATCCTTGACTTCTTGGTATCATGCCTTCACCACTATTGTATATCTTATCAACAAATTAACCTCCTTAAACACCAACAGCTAGTTCCCTTAATAACTTCTTTTTAACCAATTACTAGACTATCACTTTCTCAATGTGTTTGGGTGTGCTTGCTACTCTTACCTTAGACCCTACGATAGAAACAAATTATATTTCAAATCCCATAAATGTGCTTTTTCTTGATTATGCACCTTGAAAACATCATTATATCTAGAAATGTAATTTTTGATGAGTCATCTTTTCCTTATTCCTCTCTATTTGTTGTTCTAAGTTCTAATGAGTTTGCCACTATTGAAAGCACATCTCCTTTACCTTTCGTACCTATTATTCCTAAACACTTATCTACTCTTCCCAACATCACAAAATGCTTTCCCAACATCACACAATACTTTGATTGCATCTTTTCTATCTAAACTTATTTTTGATTCTGCTACTATTGATTTAACCCCCACATTACCTAGCCACAATGGTGATTGTCCTATAGGTACCTCAGGTCCAACTATTGAGATTTGATTGTCCATCTCTCTAGCTACAGTGCTTATGCTAACTGATTGTCAACATCTAATGTAAACCTGATCCAAACTTGGCATCTACAAACCAAAGACTTATGCTATTGTGGTAAAAAATTCTACTCTTGATTTGTTCAACACTAAACCTACTAGCATACAGTAGGCCTTGTCTTGTTCACATTGGAAAAAGGCAATGGCTAAAGAGTACTCAGATCTAATGAGGAATGGTACATAATCTTTGGTTCCCTTACCATTCGATAGGTTAGCCATTGGACGCAAGTGAGTTTTTATAGTGAAGAGAAACCCTAATGGCAGTGTGCAAAAATACAAGGCAAGACTAGTTGCCAAGTGTTTTCACCAAAGGGAAGGATTGGATTTTGGTGAGATTTATAATCCAGTGATTAAGCCTCCAATGTGAGACTAGTACTCAGTATTGCTCTTAGTAGAAGATGGAATATTAGACAATTTGATTTCAACAATGCATTCTTGAATAGAGATTTAGCTAAAAGGTATTCATGTCTCAGCCTTAAGGGTACGTTTCCACTAATCCTTAGCATGTGTGTAGGCTACAAAAGGCCTTATATGATCTTAAACAAGCTCCTCGAGCTTGGTTCTCTAAGCTTAGTCTCACACTACAACAATTTGGCTTCACCTCTACAAAATGTGATTCCTCTTTATTCCTAGTTTATGTGGATGAGATTTTAATAACTGGTGACGATCCCACTGATCTCCACCATAGTGTATAATCTGAATACCATTTTGCTCTAAAGGATGACTTAGATGAGATGAATTTCTTCTTGGAAATTAAGGCTAACCATATTGTTGATGATAAGAATGTCCTATGTCAAGCCAAGTACATCATTGACATGCTACATAAGGCTTGTATGCACTCTACAAAACCTATGGCTACTCCAATGGTCAGCACTCTAAAGCTCTTTACCCATGATAGCTATCTATTTCTTGATCCTTCCTTGTACATAATAATTGTTGGCTGCTTTCAATATGTGACAATCAAATGCTGCAATGTAGCCTTTACAGTCAACAAGTGTATCTAATTCATGCATAATCTCTTGAATTCTCATCAGAAAGCAATCAAATGAACCCTTTGATATCTTTAAGGGACTCAACCATGGTTTAACATTTCACAAGTCTATGAACTTTAGGCTTTTAGGCTTTTGTGATGCAGATCGGGGATCTGATATGGATGGCTGAAATCCACTATTGACTATAGTGTTTCCTTTGGATTTAATATCATCTCATGGTGTAGTAAGAAATAAAATGTTGTAAGTTGCTTTAGTATTGAGGCTAAGTTTCGGAGCCTTGTTGCTGTCTTAAGTAAGCTAGCTTGGTTGAAGTCCTTGCTCTTAGAGTTGCACATCTCATTGTCAGTGCCTCATTCTATCTATTATGCAGTGCCAGTGCTGCATTGCTTGCAACGAATCCTGTGCTTCACAACAGGACCAAACACTTCGAGTTGAATTTATACTTTTTCTGTGATCAAGTGGCAACCAAGCAGGTTTTTGTGCATCACATGCTTGCTTCGGATCAAATTGTTGACATCTTCACCAAGAGCATCACTTCACCTTTCTTTCACAAATTCAAGTCCAGACTCAGGATTTTAGATTGCTCCTCACTTGAGTTTTCGAGGAGATGATAGTGTATACTATAAGTGCATATTGTACATATGTGTGATAAGTTAGTTATTCAGTTGCCACTTTTGTTAGAATCAATTATAGTCAGTTACATCAGCTTAAGCCTTAGGCAAGTGTATATATATTTAGCTCATTGTATCAGAATATTCATCTCAGTTTAATACAATTCTGTTCACTTTTTTACTCAACTATTCTCTCATAGCTCTGTTCTTTCTTCTTCATCCTTTGAGCCTGATACCTATCAAATATCAAGGATGAAAAAATTGACATTGTCACATGTCTTCAACGAAACTAACACATATTATGGTGTGGAAAGCAATTATTGCCTTCATTTGAAAGAATTGTAAGTTGATTTCAAGGATGAAAAACGATAGTGTCACGTCTTCAATGAAACTAACACAAGTTATGGTGTGGAAAAGGAAAATCATTTTTATCGATACGCTTTACACACTGTAGAAGAAAATGCATGAAAGTTAAAGTTTAACAGTAATTACAGAAAATAAATAGGCATTAACTAGGCAGTAGCTAGCATGGAGCAAAATGTCAATAGATATATAGAATCTCATGATATCCATGTGCTTTATAGTGTTGGCTGAAATTGTTAATTTATATTTCCGGTTCAACTATGTTGTGGATTCCTATAAATATTTTTTGTTTTATATGCAAATAACATTTCTAAAAAATTGCTCTAAAAAAAATTGACTTTGTATAAAATTATTTGTTGATTAAAATATATGAAATCATACCTTAGTAAAATGTTTTTGGAAATAATGCTGCTGTTGCTGTATTGTCAAATCGAGGTAGGTTTTAACAATTGAGTTTGAGTGCTTATTGACTTCAAACCGAGTAAAAATAATAATTTGTATGAATTTTTATTCTTAAAGCTGGTTTCTATTCAATTTTTGAGGGTCCAAAATTACTTGATAAAGCAATCTTCAAAGGATAATTTAGTTCCACTTGACCCAACATACTTTAGATATTCTTAGAATTCAGTCTTAGATAGCAAGAGTTAAACCAATTTGGCTAGGTCGATTTTTAAAAGAATTAGTGACTCTATCGGATTTAATCAAATCGACAAATCATCCATACTTTTAAAAATTCAAATATTTTGTTTTTCAAAAAATATATTATTTTATAAAATTTTAACCTCTTAAAAAAATAAGAGATGACTTTCCCAAGTCATTATTTAACTATTTGGGCCTTGAAGTGAGAATTATATTAAGGCCAAAGCCCCTTCATTTTATAACTAAATATTCAATTTCCAATCCCTTGACTATTCAATGTAGAATTAAAATAGGTTGAATTCATTTGATTTTATAACTAAATAATTGACTTCCAGTTCTTCCACTATTCGATGTGAGACTAAAATAGTGGAAAGCAAGTTACATATATGTTGTTTTCTACAAGGACTTCCAAAGCAAGTGGCACATTGTATGTTATTCACTAGCTTGCAAGTGACACGTTTTTTATTTTATAACCTATGCATTTTTATATATTTATTTAATTATATTCAATTCAACCGGTTTAATCAGTGACAATGACTCGGTGTTTTAGCTGTATTGATCATCGAGTCCAGTTTTATAATTATGATTTTACCTTCTATACTAAGAGTTTAAATGACTGAACACTTATTTTTTGAATAAGATTTGGTGTGTAAATTTTATAAGTAAAAAAAAAAATTAATGAGAAAAACTTAAGAGTTTAATTGATATGCACTGATAATATAAAATAATTTTATACTGTCAATCAATAAAAATAATAGAAAGTGAAAAATCATGATGAATCTCTCATTATAATAGATGATTATTTGTATGAATTGATATTTTTTACTATTTCTATTAGCTGACAGTATAAAACTGTTTTATATTATCAATATATTTAAATTAAATTCAAAACTTAATTCTATAATAAATTAATTTGACTCAAATTAAATTACTCAAATTTAATGAACTACGAATATGGATGGTTCAGAGTAGAAAAAATGTTTCACCCAATAATCTGCGCGGCTTTTACCCCTTTTTTCCATCAGTGGCTTTTACCCTCGGTGGGTTTTACCGTTTTTTTTTTTTTTTTTTTTTTTTTGGTCACTGTGGGTTTTACCGTTTTAAGAACATGAAAAATGCTACTGAGTTCGTTAAATGGATTAGGATTCATAATGAGTCTTGTACGTAGTATATATATATTTTTTCTAATTATAAAACAAAATTTTGTAATATTTATATATTTTCTTTCAAAATGCATATTAACACAACTTAAAACAGAAGTAGGACACGGACATTTGTTTAGTTTAATTAATTCAATGTTTGTTTCTGTTTGGTCTTAAATTTGAAGTTGTAAATAAAAAAATTAATATTTAAAGAATTTTACTCTATAATAAATTGATTCGTTTTGAATCAAATTAGGTGAGTATTTATTAACTTTTAAATATTAGTTATTTGACAAAAGATAAAAGAAAGCCTAGTGACTGTGGCAATTTCGAGGGCTTTAAGAAAACGGCATCAACTTAGGATGTATTTATTTAAGATTATTTTGATAAATAATTACTCTTTTCATTTAAAATATTAATTTTTATATATTTGAATAATCTTTTAAAAATTAACAGAATCTCAAAAAAATCTATTTTTAACTTTTTTAAAAAAATTGAAAAGAATAACTTCAAAAAAAATCAATATTTAACTTTTTTAACTAAATATAAAATTTAAATTTTAAAATTATTTTTTTAAAAAATTTAAACAAATGCACCCATAATAAGTATGGTCAAGTCCATGGCAGCTCTACCAAATATTTGTTTCTCTCATTGAAACCATTGTAGAGGGATTCATGTAACCCTAAAAATTATTGTCAATTACCCTAAACCAAAATGCTGGCAAGTAATCAATTGAGTTTAATTAGGCTAAAAACTATAGTATACTGCACAAATCAATTTAATTGGGTTGAGAAGTTTTGACCACCCAAATCTGTATTTTTGCATCAAACTAAGTTTAAGTATCTGTTTAGATTAACTTAATTTTATTATAATTAATAATTAAAATCCTACCACTGAGAAATCTTTAAAAAAATATTTATTTTCTAAAATCAATAAAAATAAGCATACACTAAATCATCAATAGCTTAAGATTTTGTATTTTACATTATTACTTACAAACTTGACTTTAATTCCATTGATGTTATAAACTTTTGCTTGTAGTTCGATGTGAGTATCAAGCAAAGCAACTTTTATTTTTAATATCTTTATTTTAAAATAATATGATGAAATTAATTTTATTTAAATAATACTGATCAAAATTATCTTTAAATATATAATGATCAAGAGAGTTTATAATTAAAATCATTAAGAAATCAGATTTAAAATAATTTTTTATAAAAATTATTTTAAAATATACATGTATTAAGTCATCAATTCACATAAAAAATTATATTTTATATTATTGCTTACAAATATAATTTTATGAACTTTTTATTTTAGTATGAATGAGTTTTAAGTAAAGTGATTCACATTTTAAATTTTTTATTTTAAAATTTTGACAAACTTAATTTTGTTTTAAATGGTATTGATAAAAAAGTTTATTTTCAACAATAATTATCGAAAAAATACAACTTCACCTTACTTTTTGTTACTTAATCTTCTTTTTTTTTATAGCTTATTTTTTTTTATGGTACGTGAACAACTGAAATAAATGTCAACGTAGGAAATACCAAAAGAATGTTATCATAGCAATTTTTTGACTGTTTCAATCAAATAAATGTCATATTCTTTTTTTCATTTTCCATTTTTACATATCTTAAGAATCAAGGACACTTTAAACTTAATAATAATAATAATAGAAATAGTGGTAATAATAAAATAACAATGATACCATTGAAAAAAAAAAAATCTATATCTCAAATAAAAGTTATCATTCACGTTGTTGAGTTTGCTATTTCCTATTGGCTCGTCGGGTACGTCATTGTACGGACGAGGTTGATGTGTTCCTAACATTGTACTATTGCCTCAATTTTTAACTAAGTTGCTCTGTCCCAGACTTCCTGCGCACCTTGCAATTGCAACTTCACTTTCTCTCTCCATGCTTTTAATTTTCCTTTCCAAAAGCAGTATCCAAAAAAAATAGAATATATATATATAATAATATTATTATTTTATTAGTTTCCTTGTGCTTTCATTTTTTCACCAGTCTTATCAAAGCCAAAAATAAAATAATCGTCTCATAGCAGCATCATTTTTAATATACATAATATATATTTCCCCATTCTATTATTCCCGTTAACCAACACACGCCTTTTTTGGGGCCATAGACTTTGGTTTTTACCAAAACAAGAAAAGGATGAGGTTTCAATTTTCTATTATCATTAATCTTTTGTTTCTTAAAATGGTGGGGCTTGTGGAACCTATGGGAACAGGTGGATGAATAAGGAAAGTTTGGTTCTGTGGCTACATACTTGCCTTTGTCCTTCTTTCTTCTGAGCTTTTTCTCTAGCCTGCAGTTTGCTCTCTTTTGGATGCCTCCTTTTCCTTCTTTTCTTTATTCTCAGCTGTTAAATTTTTCTTCACTTTTTTCTGTATATGCATAAGACTTTATTCTCTCTTCACTGGTCAAAAGATTTCTGGAATTTTGCCAATTTGGTGCAAATCTGATTCCTCTTCGCAAACTCTTCTTCACTTGGTTTATATTGAGAAGTACTTTGATTTGAGGTTGCTTTTTCTAGCGGGTAAGGATCAATCAATCAATCAGGATCAGAGTGGAAAAAAAAAAAAAAACACTCATATCTGGGATGTATATGTTTCTCGGTGTTTAGATCCTTTTTTTTGGAAGAACATTTACTACTACTACTCCTACTACTTTGATAATTGTGTTTCTTTCCATACAAATCTGCATATCTGAACTCTGGGTTTGTTCTCTCTTGTGCTTTTTTCTTTCTTTCCTTTCCAGATATATACTTCCATTTCCCTTTAACCTTTTCTTTTGGTTTGGGTTCTTAGATGCTTATATTACCCTTTGATAAGTGATTCTAATCTGTTGGAATCTTCCACATGGTGCAGGCTTAAATCTTTTTGGGTCTTCAAGTGTTGCTTCGAACTTTGAAGGCTCAAAGTTTGCAACAACTCTCTTATATTGGCTACTTGTTCCTATTTATCTCACCACTGACCCGAAAACTTTGGTTTCTGGGGTTCATCCTACTTGGTGAGGACTGTCCTCTCTGACCATAGTGAAACTTGTTTCACTTTATTCTAGGAAACCATTTTCTAAATTTCACTATTTTTTACTTTTTTTTAATTTTTTATTTGGTGAGTGGCGATTTACAGAAGAGAGGTAGAGATGGTGAGGGGCAAGACTCAGATGAGGCGCATAGAGAACGCCACAAGCAGACAGGTCACCTTCTCAAAGAGGCGTAATGGCTTGCTGAAGAAGGCCTTTGAGCTATCAGTGCTTTGTGATGCTGAGGTTGCTCTCATCATCTTCTCTCCAAGAGGGAAGCTTTATGAATTTGCAAGCGCCGGGTATGTACGGATCCTCATCCTTTTTCTCTATTTTACTCATTGTTTCTTGTGTGATTGCATCTGCATCTAAATATAACATTCCTTTTCATGCAGGAGTTCCTTTGATTTCTTAGCTAGTAAACTTCATGCAAACTTATGTATGTTCTTTTATACCATTTAGAGACTCATGTAGTCAAGATTTTCAGCGTAACTACAGAAGTTCATATATATATATATATATATATATATATAAACCACAGAAGTACAGTGGGGTATTGGATAAGTGCTGAAGAGTTTTATTTGATGTTATGCTTTTTCCTTCTTTATCTTTGGGGCCTATGAGGAACTGATGAGTAGTTCAGTTTAGCAGGAGAAGTCATTGATTTTACTTTCACACATGGTTTCTGACAGTTTAAGTGATTTAAGGAAACCTTGACTATTCCATGACATTTGATGGCTTACTTGATTATCACTAGTTTATGATTAACTTCTGCAATGAAACTGCTTCTCTCACTCACGAGTAATTTAAGAAGGAATAAGGGTAAAAAGTATGATCTAAAATATGATACACTTGACTATACTTTAGCTAAGGATATACTTGACTTTTAGATTTGGGTACCATTTGTTTAAAACTTCACAGCTCTTTCATTTAAGTGCCTCTGAAGTTTTCAGAATTTTTTCCATTAGAATTGGTTTTATATGTTGGAATTGAATCAGCCGGTGAGTTTATCTAAAGATATGTTTATGAGTCGAGATTTTGAAGGAAAAAGGAGAAAAAAGATAGATTTAAATAGGAAAACAGACTCATAATTACTGTTCAAATAATTCCTTTCTCTCCCTTTCTCTTCAAAACCTCAGCTCTAAAGGGCTAACTTTTGGGCTAATGAACCAGTGGTACAGTAGCTAGTAACCCACTTCCCCCACCCTACCATTACAAAAGGGGAATAATGCTAGATGGAGCTGTACTTGGTTCCATTAGTAATAGGCAAAGAGCTATGATGCATATGTACTAGCACACTGACATCCATTGTTCATTATTCATGAGAGAGACACAAAAGAAAGAGTTATCATCATATATAGTGGCATGCACCACATAACTATGATTTCTTCTTCCTAGCATATCGTCCGACCAATAAATTATTATTATTTCTTGGTTCAAGAAATAGGGACAAGAATCAGGCTTCTAGTTATCTCCGAACAAAGTGAGTAAAAGTTGTTCAGGTGATACAATTTGCCAAAAGAAAAGTAAAAATATCAACTTCTTCAGCAAGGAGCTTGTGATCTTCCGTGAAATAATGTGCAATTGTGCGGTGATATCACACAGTTTTCAATACAACTAGAGGCACACTAACCTCGTTCCAAGACTGTTTGTACTACTTCATTAATATTGTTATTATTATTGATATTAATTTACTATTATAAGAACTTCTATATGTATTATAATTATAATCGAATCTGCAAAATGTTACATATTTAGGGTGTAAACTATCTATTTAATAATCAGAGTTCTGGTCAATAGTAACTGTGAGTGTGACTGTGATGTGAGAGAGGTGTAGCTTTAATTAATAATCACTTTGAAAACTTCATGTCTATCTCCAGATTCATGTGTTTTCTTTTCAATCCTCTCTTTCTTGATGATATATTATATTAGGAGTTGATATCATAATATCTGGAGATGAACTGGTCAAGTATATAGTTAAGACTGTTATGACTTGCTTGTTTGTAGGGTTTGCCTCGGCCATGGGATTGAACTCTTGAAGCATGATATTGTTTTGCTTAAAAGTAGCTGTTTTTTCAGTGAACCATCTTCTTACTCGAACCTTTGTTTCTCCAAATATTGTCACGTTCCTTTACAAGTTTTGAAGACTAATTGTTTTACATACACATTGCTGTTTGGACTTAGGATTTCTGTCCTTCCTATGCAATATATATATATATATATATATATATATATATATATATATATATATATATATATATTTTGGGCTTAAAATGATCAATATTTTTAATCTTAATATCTACTTTTGCATGCCTCTTTTGTGCATCATTCACACAACAAAATAAGGTTAAAGGGATCAAACTTCTACAGGTTAAGCGCTAAAATGTGGCATTGTAGATACGTGGCTCTTCCTTCTGCAGCTTGCTCTTGTTGATTCATTGTACTATGGTGAAAAAACTTCCTTTTGGTTCTCCATAAGTTGAAATGAGAATAAATATTTATATAAATAAAATGAACTTAAACATAAGCCTTGCTCCGCCCTAAACGGAAATGAAGCAGTACTAGTACATTAATTTGCTTTAATTAACAATGTATGATTAAAAGGTTACATAATATCTCATTTTTTGGAAAGACAAAAATCAGTCACTATTTGCTCAAGATGAATAATTTACCTACCTTTCATTTCTCTCCAACCTCCTCCAACTAAACAGCAAAATAAATATTAATCTAAAATAAAAAAATATAACAAACCATCATGGCCATGTTTGATTTCTATTTGTATTTCCTGTTTTCAAGATTCTTCGAGGGAAATAGTGTAGACAAGAAATGAAAACTGGAAAATAGGATTTTATTGTTTTCACTATTTCCTTCAGCAAATTCTGAAAATAGAAAACCCAGAAAATGGAAATAGGAAATGAAAACAGAAACAAGCAAACTGTAAATTTCTCTGTCAATGCTATGTAAGAGGGGAAGATGTGCTTGATGGATGGAAGATAAAAAACCATTGGAGAAAAATGCAGATATTGTCATGATTGGTTCCATGTTTTGCTGGCCACAAATTCAACAATGAAGCTTATTGCCTCTACATTGCCATCATGGTTGACAATGAGTCTATTCAAACCTAACTCAGGCTTTTTGCTCATTCATAGTACACATAGTTTAGGCTTGAGTTTGATCATAGAGGAAATTATTCAAAGTATATAGTTCAAATTTAGCTAATTAGCTAATGAATTTAGCTTCTTAGATTGTTTTGGACTCAAGTTGTGTGCTGCTCATAAGTTTACTTGACTCATTGCTACCCTAACTGCCTATACTAGAGCTTAATTAATTAAGTTACAAGAAGTTGGTATTTATATTTTATACTTTGCTGTTCTTCAAGAAGGGAATTACTTCTGTTTGGCAAGTATTATAATAGTAACAGTCATGTCTTTTTTCTACTTAGTGGAGGCAGATATAAGACACTATAACTCCATTGTATTTGATCCTGCATCGTAGATTCATGAAGCTTTATTTTCCTTATTACTAGTATTATTACTATTATATCTCTGTCGACTGGAAGTTTGAACGTAAATTGAGATCATAAATAAATATGCGGATATAGAAAAGCTTATCCCTGGCTTGAATCAGTACTCAAGTTTCTGTAAATTTAAGCCTAATCAAGTTTTATTCACCGTATAACTATAAGCTAATGGTGAATTACATTGGAAGTAGTGAAAATGAAGAACTAGGTTATATTCTAATTCTGTTTTGGACCAAAACTATATTGCAGCAGCATATTGGTTGGCTGCTTGCAGCAACTGCCTTGTGCGGTACGGGGGCAAGAAAACTTCAGATAATAAACCTTAAATAGAAAAAACGTGTAATTAGGCTTGATTTGACGACGAATAGTATTGTTGGGTGGTTAGTGGACTTCAAAATCAGAGAGATATTCATCAATGGATTAAAAGAGACCATGATGGTGGACTGATACTATATCTTCATTTAAATCTCAAGGTGCTGAAATCTCAAGTGTTTTTACTAGTCCTCACTTAACACTTGTTTTTTTTTTTTTTAAAATTTTTTTTTAAAATCAATGTGGAGTTTCATCACTAAGTTAAATTTCTAAGGGTATCATTGATTCACGATTTTGTTTACTATTTTTAGTTTTATATACAAAAATACCACCCTATTTTTAATCTATTTTCTGTTTTCAGAATTTTGTAAATGAAATAGTGATAACAGAATTTTGTAACATGATTTTCTTATTTTCAGTATTTCTTTCGCAAAATTCTAAAAATGAAAAATAGATTGAAAACAGGGTAGTATTTTTGTAACAAAAACTAGAAACTGAAGATGAAAACAGCAACCAAACAGCCCTAACATTCTCTTCTTCATGTGAGTCTCGGTATTGGTTTGCTCTCTAACAAGAGTCTTTCCTAGTATACCATTGACTTTAATGCTACTAGTAAAAATTTATAGACACCATATATGATTATAAAACAAAATAACAATCCAACCATGGGTAAAACACTATAATATGGAGTGAAGAGAGGATCTAACCATATTTACATATGCAATGTCAGCTTTATCATGGATTACTAAGGAATGAACTTACATTATTAGTCACTTGACATATCAGTTCATTAGGGAGAGCTCAAAAGTTGGGGAAATATCTATCAACACGTTAACAGAGAACCCACAATAGCGAGCCAGCATTACAGCATAACTCAAAATCTTTAGTCTTAACATAATTAATGAGTTTGTGTATCTTCTCACTGATATGATCCTTAATTAAGCTATTCCTTACCAGTTTGAGATTTTACTCACACTAGTTTCAAGCAAATATGACCCCGAAGTTACTGTAGCTTAATTTCTTGTATCTTTGCTTGAGATATGGCCTTTTCCCGTACTTCAGCCATTGTTGATGATGGGACAGGGGTTTGATTGTGAATAACTCTCTCTTTAGTTCGAATATGTAGTGAATGTTGGAAATGTCTTGAGTAAAGGTCAATTGAACTTGTCTAGATTTAGGCCAGATTGCTCATTAATCTAATAGTGCAAGTACATGAGGTAAGAGTAAGGAAAGGATAAAAATATATTGGAAATTAAAATAAAATTACACAAAAACTAAATCTAGGATTCATAGAACTACTTAGTATAGATTGTTAACTGTTTTTATCTTTACCACTCCCTTTAAATTGAATAAAGTTACACAAAACTAAATCTAAGAATCATAGCACTACTCAGTACTACTTTTTCTTTTTTTTACTTTTTTAATCTTTATCACTCCCTTAAAATTAGACATCGTCCAAGGGATATGTTTGGATCATAACACTAGGAAAGATGAGTGGTAGACCCGGGTCATAAAGAAGTCGAAAGACTCAGTCTTGACTCAAAGATATCTTCCCAACAAGTAAAATATCATTGCATTCTTTTGATCTTGGTGTAGCTGATGAAATCATGAAATGTATTTTAGAGTTTCAACCAAATGCATCTTAGAGTTTCAACCATACCTCTTGTGAGATATTTACGTCTATGGCCAGATTGAGGGAATTTATTCTCGAATAAGATGATTGGATATGTGTCGTGTTGAAATTGATCAAACTTGTTGTCAATGGCATGCACGGCCAAATAGAAGGGATCATAGGATGGAAATGGGAGTTTCTCTAATAAAGCAACCAAAGATTTTGGTATTGAGTTTAGTATTAGCCAATGAAAAACTTTGTATCATGAAGAAATTGAGTAAAGACCGGTTTAACTCGGCCTAGAATTGGGCTAGATTGTTATAGTTATAAGATTATCTGTAACTAAGTCCTACAATCACGGAATTACTAAGTACTATTTTCTTTTTTTAAAATCCTTATCAAGTGTGAATTCATGCAACTTCTATGTCCCTTTGCTTGTATTCCGGGGCTACTAATGTGGTATGAACTGAGGAATTTGTAACTATTTTATCTCATTTGACTTAAGCTGTAATTTGAAATATATTTTAATATAATGTACAATCCGGTAATATTTAAGTATATATAAAATAATTTAAATGAGTTTACTATAATTATTATTGTTTTATAAAATTATATTAAATGTTAATTATATAAGTTGATACGAGGAGGTTCAAGAGTCTAGGAGCCACATTCAAACTTAACTGGATTAATAATGAAGGATGGTATACATATTTGAATTTAATATATCAGTTTTACAAGTTGCGCTTGCGTGTAACCTGTCAAGTTTGTTGAATACGTATGATTTGAGTGGGATTCTCTAAACTTCTAGGTATTAGTCTTAAGTCAAAGTGGAGTGATAAAAATATTTAAGAGTTTAATTTTAATAAGCTGTAAATATTGAATTTTTTACATCATTGAGCAATTATATATTATTATTATTATTATTGTTAATTATTTATATATTATTATATGTGATTTTTTAGATAAATACAATAAGAATTATATGTAATGTAAAGCATATTTTTTCTTAGTTAAGGTCAGAGTATGATCGAGCAAAGATAAGTTTTAGGAGGGTTGTTGGTTGGAATAATGTCATTTTGAGATCAAATGTGTACATAGAGTAGACACTATAGTAAAAGAGACCCAGGTAATTCAAGTGGCATTTTTCTTGTCCTCATGTTTGGGGTTCTTGGCTTTGAGTGAGGGGTTCCATCTCTACTTGTCCGCTCCTTCCCCATTTTTTCTTGCTCCATTAGGTCCTTTGTAAAAAGATAAAAAAATAAAAATAAAAAAGGAGACAGGCATAAAATTTTGACTTCATTCATTATTAAAAAATAATTTATGCTTTTCTCTCTCTATATTGTTTACTCTTAATATCAACTTTTGATGTCAAATAACATTACTCTGTTAGTTGTAGCTAAGGGTGAGTGGGTTGGTCAAATCAAATTCTAAGTTTGATTTCTGAAATTGCAAGGAGTGTTAGGAAGGGAGTGTAAATTGCTGTCCAACATCTTGTCTTGTCTTGTGAAGACATCAAATCAAAAGGTGGCACATGTTGATTGAATTGTGCACCAAGAGTTGTGCCCTAACTATAAATTCATAAAGCTCTATAATTTAATATTTGAACTCAAAAGGAGATAAAACAGACAAATAAAACAGACATAGAAGTTCAACCGTGACTTGTTTCAGAACATTAAGTCTTAGTAAATTTAAGCCTAAAATAGGTTTGTGTAATTAATCCATTCTTCGTCGTTATATGACTATAAGCTAATGGTGAATTAAATTGGCACTAATAAGAATAAACTAGGTTAAGTACTAAATAGTATGCAAATTGTAGTAGCATATTGGTTGGGTGCGTGTAACAATTGCCTTATGCCGTGTAGATGCATGAAAACTTCAGCTAATTAAAGCTTGAATTATAGATAGTACCTTGTAACTAGTGTGGAGTTAAATTGAACTGAGACGGGTTGTGGCACACAAGCTTTAATTAATTTGAGGCAAATAATATGAACAGGAAATGGCTAGAGGTTAATTTAATATATCAGCCTTGGCTTGTCATATGGCCCTTCAAGCCATTGTTGATAATGAACTAGGGTTTTGGCTGTGAAGAAGTTGAATATCATGCCAAAAGGATTTAAAAGAATTCTTTGGTGGGAGGTGTAGAGAGTGTGTTCATGCATCTTCTAAGTCCTTTTGTGCTAGCTAGTGTGCCATTGCGACTTATTAGGGGTATCATCAGGTATATGAGCTGAATATTAAGAATTTGTAATTGTTCAAATGAAGACAAAATTAGATCATACCTTTAAAATATTTCTAGATTTCAACAATTGGCATTCACAAGATATTATATCAATGAAAGGAATTAGGTGAACTTACAACTTATTTTCAATGGATTTCATCCCTTCTTATTTATTAGCATCTAACACAAAGAAATTTTTTAATTTTTCCCGTCCCATTATTTTTAGTTCAAGAACCTTTGGAAGACATTGTTATGTTCTTCGTCTCTTTTCCCTTCTTTAAGCAACTGCAGGTTATTTACTTATTATTCTGACCATGGATCAGCTAACTATGGTAATATTGGGTTTGACAAAACAGCATGCAGGAGACAATTGAACGCTACCGCAGGCATAACAGGAGTGCTCAAACAGCTCCTAGGTCAGATGAAGAAACTATGGAGGTTATTTATTGTTCCCTCCTTTTTTTTTTTTTTGGTGTTTACCATCCTTATTATTCATCATCTATTATTTAAATGCTTTGTATTTTTGTAAAACGATCAGACACAGGCTGATGAAAAAAGAGCATGTGACACACTAATTGTTCCTTAGGGTCTGTTTGGTTTCTATTTTCATTTATGTTTTCTTTTTTAGGATTTTGTGAAGAAAATAGTGGGAATAGAAAATGTAAACAGAAACAGGGTTTTCTTGTTTTTACTGTTTCCATAGTTTCCATCAAAATATTCTGAAAACAGGGAACACAGAAAATGAAAACAAAAAATGAAAATAGAAACCAAATAGACTTGCCAATGGGTTAACAGGTCTAAAACAACTCATTTGTTGGTGGTGCAGTTAGTAGGCTTATAATATCCCAACAATGGGAGTTGATTTTGCACAGCGGAAGGAAAGAAGGGAGAAAGTTCTCTCTTCCTCACTTCTATATTTTTCAGCAATTCAATAGTCTCCTGACATAAATTTTGGCTGAACCAAGAAGCATTACTAGTTGAGTAGATTTAGATAGCAAATTAGCAATAACTAATTCAAATTAAACATATGTTGTTGTTGCAACTTAAACATTGTTTTGGAACCACCCTGAGGCACCCTCCAAGTGGGCTTCCGTGAGAAGGTGGAGCACCTTTTATAGGGCTCCTACGAGAAGGAGAGGAGCCCTAAACCCTCCAAGAGGCACCCTCCAAGGGGCTCCCATGAGAAGGAGAGGTGCCCTCCAAGGGGGCTCACATGAGAAGGAGGGGCGCCTCCAACGGGGCTCTTGCAGGATGGAGGGGCGTCGTCCAAGGGACTCCCGTGAGAAAGAGGGGCGCCCTCCGAGTGGGCTCCCACAAGATGGAGAGGAGCCCTCCAATGGGTCTCCTGTGAGAAGGAGGGATGCCCTCCAAGGGGCTCCCACGAGAAGGAGGGGCTTCCATGAGAAGGAGGGGTGCCTTCTAAGAGGGCTTCCATGGGAAGGAGGATTGTCCTCTGCAGGGGTTCCCACGAGAAGGAGGGGCGCCCTCCAAGGGAGGCTCCCATGAGAAGTAGGGGTGCCCTTCGAGGGGTCTCCCACAAGAAGGAGAGGAGCCCTCCAAGGGACTCCCACAAGAAGAAGAAGAGTCCTCTAAAGGGGCTTTGTAAGGGAGGGTAAGGTGCCCTCCACAAGATACTAAAAACGAGAGGTTCTAAAGACGAAAGACTCGAAAGAGGGGGCTCTAGAGATTATATCCCCATAGATGGGGAGTCGGAGGCGCCAAAAGAGCCAAAGTGGCAAAAGATGCTGGAGGGGCCAGAAGGGTTAGAGGAGCTGGAAGCATTGGAGGGGCCAGAGGAGCTAGAGGCATCGGAGGAGCCAAAGAATGAAGGGCACTAGAACCATGGACAAGTGCCCCTTAAGGCGCCAAGGACTAATGAAGGGCGTTCCTAGACGCTAAAGCCAGAATGGATTTGGGCCTGGCGTCCATAGGCCCATGGACCAACAATTGAACATCAATCAAAACTTGACACCTTAGCCCTAATTAGTTAAAATAAGAAAAGACAATTATATCCCTTAGTATTGCCTATGAATAAGGGGTGCTAGTACCCACATAGGAAGAGATTAATTCTTAATTTTAGAGATTTAGAGAGAGAAATTATTGTTATTGTAATTGAGGAGAATCAATCAATACAAAAGAGGAATTTCTGTGATTGTTCTTGTCACGTTCTTATTATTTCGTTGTTTGATCTTGGTTGGTTCACTTTTCTCGTTTCCTTAGTGCTTATAGAACCCGACTTCGAAATAAACATATTTTAAGCTTTTTCAAGAAATTTTACTTGCCTTTGTTGTTTTTTGAAGGCCATTAAAACAAGTTAGAATTGACGGAAAAGTACTAGCCTAAAGTACACTTCATAGTTTCCTTGCATCCTACAAAATCAGTATCACAAAGCCCTACTTTTGCACTTGCACTTCTTCCAATGCTTTAGGCAATAATGAACTGCGCTATGATATATAATAGCCTTTTTTTTTTTTTCCGCTGCCCATAGATGAAGTAGCTTGGATTGTTGATAAGAGAATAAAAACCTAGACAGGAAACTTGCTGCAAACATGATATCTTAATGACTACGACCAGACTTATATTGCATATAGTATCTATTTCTTTTCCACAATCATCCTGCTTCAAATTGTATCCCACAATGAGTTATGTTAGTGTGGGATTGGATCTTTACATTCTACCGTTTTTCATCAGCTTGTCTAAATAACTTTCGATAAATGAACACTCAATTATCTCCTTGATTCACCTGATCAATGCCAAGAAAATGACTTGAAGCTGTATGTTACTCATTTGATTCCTTTACACCATCTCTTTGTCGTGTTTTTCAACCATTTTTCTATTGTTTTGTGTAAATACCAAGTCATCGACATAAATTGCAGTGATGAGAATATCCTTTTCATTTTCCCACTTCACATGTAAAGTAGGTTTACTCATTTCAAATCAATTTTTTTATTGAAGTAGAAGTTTAGTTAACCATACAAAGTTATAGATGTTTACTTAAATCCACAAAGCACCTTCTTTAACTTCTGCATTTAATTTCTTCTCCTTTTTTGGTTTATCGAGGGCATGTCCCCTCCCTATTACCAAGGAAGGAGGCTAATCCTTTTCAGACATAATCAGACTTACCCTCCCAATTGGCATCCTCTCCAGGAATTGAATTGAGGTTGTCCTTAGAGTCTAATAATGTTGATTTGATATCTAGCTAAATTAATAGCCAACCTTGCTACTAGAGCAATTAAAGCTCTAATAATGTCTAACCTTGCAATTGGTCCAAAAAGTTTCGTTGGTCAATACTTGACTGTTCTAGTTGCCTTATGCAGTTAGCTTTGCGTGTTAACATCCTAGGTTGAATCTCACCTTAAAAGTTCCCTTCACACCACCTTGTTTATCCTTTGTTCTCTTTACAACAACAACAACCAAACTTTGCCCCCCTTAGCGAGGTTGGCTAAATAGGTCAAATAATGTCATAATGTCCTATTACTGACTATGTCTATAGTCAAATAATTGAAATCTAAATCTTTCTTAAGGTTTCACGCGAATAGATCCTTTTAAGTGAAAATTTCATATGACTTTATCATGTATAGATTTTCATCATTGATTAAGAATATGGACCCTACCTACGGTACCACAAGAGAATCTAATTAATGGTAAAAAATTACATATGATCTTGTCATGTGTGAAATTTTCACTAGAGGACCCACTTCCTAGGTTTTGCCTATTATTTTTCTTGGTCTTCCTCTATCTTGAGCTATTGGGCTCCCCTCTATCTGAATTACTCTCCTTACTAGGGTTTTTACAAGCCTTCTCCATACATGACCGAATTATCCAAAGTGAAATTCTACCATCTTTTTCACAATAGGTGCTATCCCAACTTTCTATTACGTACATTCTTAATCTTATTTTTTCTTGTGTGCCCCCTCATCTAATGCAACTTTCTCATCTTTGTGACATTGAGCTCATTTTCTTGTTGGCTTTTTACAACCCAACATTCAATCTTATATAACACCATCAATTGTTTAGAGTTGCAGCAAAACGTTTCCTGAAGCTTAACTGGTACTTTTTTCTCTTATTACAAATGACACCTGAACCATTCTTCTATTTTATTCACCCTACTTGAATCCTATGGGTAGACTTATGGTATGATATTGTCTCTAATATTTACAAGCTCCAAAATTTTATCTTTATCAATCATTGCAATTTCGTCTTCCTTCTTTTTAATAACACAAACTCCTTTGTTTTGTTGACTTGAGCTAGATGAAGATGGATCCACGGATTCCTGACTTTCAGTATGAGTTGGCTAATTCCCTGTTTAAGTTGGGTCATTTTCAATTTGAGTTGGTTAAATTGAATTTCATCAATAGAATTGCTCTATTACTGTAATTTGTTATCCTTCCAGCTCAATTTTTCATTATTAGCAAACATCTCTATTGATTTTAATACTTTTAGCTGTTCAAAATTATTAATATACATCCTATACCTCTTGAACATTTAAAATTTGACTATAGCCAATACGAAAAGATACTCATAATGCTAGGTATAAAAATTTCACGAACTTTTACGTTGATGATGTCAATGGTGGGCTTTATACCGGATATAGAGAACTATAAAGCACTTTCCATGATAACTAATTAGCATGTTGAATGATAAAAAGTTTTTGTAGAGAACTACTTATAAATCCTGAAAATTCTAAATTCTATAGATCTCTCAAGCATTTCCAGGGGTATTTCCATATTCAACTCTATGAACTTTTAACTGTATAAACTTATAATTGGTTAGGTGGCATTCCATTACTGAATGAAATTTCTATTTGCTTATTGTAATTTCTTATCATAGACACTCATTCTACAGTCCTGAAGGCTGAATGAAATTGCATTATGTATGGCAGCATATGAATCAAGAAACAGCGCATTTGATGAAGAAGATTGAGATTCTTGAAGCTTCAAAACGGTTCAAGATCTTGAATTTCTATTCATCTTTCACTAATTGTTTGCATTCAATGTTAAATTATGCTCACAGCCAAAGAATGTATTACATGTGTACTTTTCATCCCCCAGGAAACTCTTGGGAGAAGGTTTGGGGTCATGCTCCTTAGAAGAACTGCAACGGATAGAACAACAGTTGGAAAAGAGTGTAAGCACTGTTAGAGCAAGAAAGGTTAGGTTAACAAACATATTTAACTTTTTTCATTTTCAAGATTTCAAATTTGATAAATATTTGAATCCAGATGTTTAATTCTTCAGACTCAGGTTTACAAGGAGCAAATTGAGCAACTAAAAGAGAAGGTAAGTTCTACATATAGCCGATAAGGTGGTTGAACTTGAAGTGAATGTCATCTTGCATTTTGATTTTGTAGAATATCAATGTGAGTAACTGGACTGCCAATGCAACCAAGTAGCACTTAAAACTTGTTATAATTTAACCCTTTTTTAAATAAAAATTTAAAAAAAGAAAAAACCCAGAAGCAGACACATAATCTGTAACTAACTGTCATCTGTTGTGTGTAATCAGCATTACTCCTTTCCTTGAGATTTTGTTTCTGAATTTACTTCAACGTCAATATGAGTCCATGGAACAGGCCCAGAAAAAGAACTTTAAGGTTTTTTTGTTTTTTTTTTTCATTGTTGGATAAATAAAACGTAGATCAAGTTTCCTACAACTTTTCAGTCTACTTCTCAAGTCAAATAATGACTTATGGACATTTGTCTTAAAATAAATAACTTAAAAGTATACACTTATCTAGAGAAAAGTATTCACATGTCATTATTTGATTTGAGAATTGAATAGAATGGATATAAGGAATTTACTTAATATTTTTTTCTTTCTTTTTCCCCATGATTTCTAAATTTTGATCACATCAAAGAGATGCTAACTAATTTGTTTCCAATACAACCCAGGAAAAAGCTCTAATTGCTGAAAATGCCAAGCTCTCTAAGCAGGTGAAATTACACTATGGTTACTGCTATCTAAGCATTATTTTGCACATATTTGTTATAGTACTTGTTTTAGATTTTAGAAATCCTACAGTTAGACTGAAAATACTCTCTGAAATTTCCTATGCAGCATGGTATCCGACCACAGCCGGCATCAAATGACCAAAAAGAAAACCAACCCTATGCAGAAAGTAGTCCAAGTTCAGATGTGGAGACTGAATTGTTCATTGGACTACATAAGTCTAGTTGAGAAAGATAATTATATCATTGGCTATGCAAGTGTATAAATAAGAGGAAGCCCTATACTGTCTCATTAATGTATAATATCAGATATGTTCCCTGATGTTCTTATGGAGATGAATAATAATGGTAATTGTGAGAGTAGTTTGGTTGGTAATGAATGCTAAACTTGTAGTCTGGTAAATGGCGATTGTAGTGATGCTTATATTTAGACTCAAAGCACTCCTAATAGTGGTATGATTAGGGTTTAAGATGCATGTCTTTTCTGATTCCTGAGCTTTTTTGTTAATAGTACTTAGTAGAGGCATGTATGGGCCCTATGATTACTGAAGCAAACAAAGAGTTTAGACAAAGAAAGTTGAAAATCTGTCTATTATAATATGTTAAAGTTGAAACTACGGCTGTAGCACAATGAGCTATTGCCAACTTATATGGTCTATAATATTGCCATATCAACTTTTTATTGGAGTTGGTATTTTTTAACTTAAACCTGATTTCTACATCACATAGTATCATAATTTTGATTGAATAATTATATTTATATGCTTGATATAGATTAATTGTCCAAAACTCTTTAAATTGTAATATTGGGTTTAATGACAAATTTTATGAAGTGATTAGACTTTTAGTCATTAATATAAATTAAAGAGAGATTTATGCTTTAGTTATGTTAGGAGACATTAACTTCTCAATGTTAAGACAATATAAACATTACTTATTCTATTAAATCTAATTTAAGAAAATAAAACTAAAAATTTATTAAAAATAATTATCACTTATTATTGTCTATTGGCTACGTCTATGTATAAGTGTATGGTTACAAAAATTAATATGCGTATAATTCAAATATTATGCGATTTTCGAACTATTCTTTATTCAATCTCCATATTTGATCAAAAAATCTCCCCAAAAATTAACTTTATAATTAGCACTAGCATTTCTCTTTCTATACTTATATCAATTTGCCAGCTTAAGTTATAATTGATTGTACATGGGTCACAAATATAAATATAAGATAACATATTAGTTTTTTTGTTTTTAGCAATGCAAGAATAATTAGCAATTACAAGACTATCTAGAGGATATTTATGAAGAAAGAAGAAAGATATCAATGGAAAGAGAGGACATATCATTATTAGTTGAAGAGTCAATTTTAATTAAAAATCTAAGGACAAATAGTATCAAACAAAAGTAATCTACAACCAATTCAACTAAAAAAGTTGATACAAATGCAAAAAGAAAGGTAAGTATCAACAAGAGTAAACACAAAGATGGAATCAAAAAAAGAAAACTTTTTTGAAGATCATATATTTATATAATTTTGTAGTATTCGAAATAACTATAAAGCCTGTATATCTTTATTTTACTTATATTACCATCCTATCACGTTTTTAATAAATAAATAAGATTTTCCTTTCATTACATTATTATTAAACTTTACAATATTAACATAATATCTACTAATTTATATCTATATTAGACTAAATAATATTATTTATCTCTCTTTTTTAACAAAAAACAATATATTTATTTTAGTAACTTTATTTTTCCCCACATCACGCTGTTCTAAATGTAGTTTAAAAGATTCTTTATTGGTTAATTTGAAGCCACAAAGAGGAGTGTGAAATGATTGAAGGGAAATTAGCTCACAAAATTTGATAGAGAAATATCATTATTGAATAGGTATGAAATATAGATACTATTTTACATACATACCATAAGCACACGTGTGTATAAAAAAAATTCAACAAATAAAGAAAAAAATGTAAATAAATTAAAGCTCTTTTAAATTTTAATGAAAGTAAATATGGTCAAATTTCAAAAAACGGATTACTGACCTGACGTAATAACTACTCCTATTTTATGTTTTACTTGATCGATATACCTTTTTTTAATCAAAATTACTTATATGTATTTAGAATTTCCTAAACTCTAATCAATTTAGCTCAATTTGAATCCATATATTGGTAGAGCAAAACTTTTTGCATAATTTTTTTTAAGGAAAATAAATATCAAATTATTTAAATCAATTTATTGTTGATGTTCTTCATACATATTAATTTAATAATTACATTTATATTGTGGCATGTAATTGGTGTGCTGTATCTATCATTTAATTTTGCAAGACCTTCTCATTTAATTATTTATTGCTTTCTTACCCACAAATGTTTAATTTTTGTTGTATTAGAGCCTGATATAGATAATTTTCTTTTTATTATCTGGAGATGGCAATGGTTATTCATGGGAGTGGGGACATATCACCCACCCTCTGTCCCTGTTTACAATTTTGTTCTCCATCCTTGTCTCGGGTCTCCATTCCCTATTCCTTGTGGGGATTTAATTTGTGGATTTATATAAAAAGTTTTAAAAAATCTAAAAAAAGAGAAAAATCTAAATAAAATACTTTTAAGTTTAAATAAAATATTCATAATTTATTATAACATTATCTAACTTAATACAATCCGAATTAAAAATAAAATGTGGTGCAAATTTATTAAAAGACAATTGAAAATATCCAAATCACAAAAACACTAATATTATGACTAGGGTTATCTTAAATTATATATTTATATATATGAGGACATTTAAGTATATTCATGTTAATAGGGATTTAGCCAATCTTTATAGGATGGGGACCTTACCCCCCGCCTCGTGCCATTTAAAAATTGGGGACTTCCCTCCAATCCCGTGGGATCAAACTTGTCCCCATCGCTGGTAATACCTACAAGTACCTGCTTTGGCGAATTTTTTTCCATTGCTATCATCCGAATCCAATGGAAATAGTGGGAGAGACCTGCAAATAATATTATGAAAAAAGGGACATACCCACTTATGTTACCTTTTTTTTTTTTGGGAAACATATGAATCAAAAATTTAGAAATAAAATAACAAATAAGCAAGACACAAATGCAAATCAAGATGTCAGTCAGTATTCGTCTGTATTTTGGAAAAAAAAAATTTCATCCTAACAAAGAAAAATTTGTTGCTAACTTTCACTAAAATATTCTATACATTGATTCTTTTTTTTTTCCCATTTTAATTTTGTTGAAAAAGTTTATGGTTAGACGAAGTTACCCCTTTTCCAGATTAAGGTAAGCAGCAAGTCTCAATTAGCAAGAATTGCATCCAATATATCTTAGTTAATGATGTTGGACCCTATACTTTAACCATCATTGGCACATGTTCTATACTCTTCTCTCATGGATGTGTGGGAGCAAAATTCTGAGAACAACATCCTTTGTGGGAAGTGAAGGTATGGCTCTCTTTGCTACTGTGGTAACACCCCAAGCATTTGTAAATTCAAGAGCTTCCCTCAACCTTCTCTCATCTTGAAAAGTAGTAGAGGATGGAACACTGAAGTTACATACCTTCAATTTCTTAGAGTAGGCACATGAATCATAAATGATAATTGGGATAAGAAAGCTTATAGACAAAGTTTACATCCAAGTAACATGTTGAGTTGGAATTCTCCAACCAATAAGCTTGTTAAGTAGATCAAGATCCCTAATGCAAAATAAAATGGCCTTTAAGGTTTCATTCAAGCCTCGTATAACTTAGACAATATAAGTCACATACGTAACTTATATTATCAAATAAATTTTCATTGAATACTTTTTTTTTTTTTTACTAAGGGCTTACTAGTTCAGCTTCAGTGGCTAATTCTTCATGGTATCTGGATAGTGGTACTACACATTACCTCACTTTTGAGCAATAAAATTTGTTGACCAACTCAGAATACACAGGATCGATGTAGTTTAGGTTGGAAATAGCCAAGGCATAAGGATCTTACACTTTGGGCATTCTATTCTTCATTCTAATAAAACAAATACATCCTTTCATCTTCAAAATCTTATGCATGTCCCTGGTATCAAAAACAATCTTATTAGTTGTTGGATCAAGCACTTACTATTAGGCCAAAAAGCTATAGTTGTTGGAAATGGTGCATCAAGCATAAGAGGCTGCATCCATTGCAAACGTCATGGATCGGGATGTTAAGTCTATCAAATCCTAAGGATGGCACTAGCCAAATAAACTCCTCCCCTAATGTCAGCTGAGGGATTCGAACCCATGACCTTGCTTTAATACCACTTGTTGCATCAAGCGTTTATTACTACGTTAAAAAGTTATAGCTATTGACAAGGGTATAATTTTATTTCCTTATAATTTCTCAGAATTCTATCAAGCATAAGGGGTTGTACCTATTACAAGCGTCATGGGCTGGGATGTTAAACTTATCGAATCTTAAAGGTGATTGGCCAAATGAAGCCAACATTAGTGTTTAAAAATTTATTGAAGATAATAAAGTGTATTTTGAGTTTTGTGTTGATTATTGTCTTGTCAAATGTTAGATTCTAAGTAGATTCTACTTTAAGGCAGAATAAAGGATGATTTCTATGTGTTTGATTGTGTTCAAGTCCTAAGATTTGTACCTATTACCTTGATTTCTCATTGTAATACAGTTTCTCATTGGAATTTTGTTTCCATTGAACTCTTAGTTTGGCATAACAGATTGGGTCGCAGCTCAAATAATGTTGTCAAAAGTGTACTCGCGTTGTACTATTTAATGTGTATCTAATAAAAGTTTTGATGTGTGTGAATCTTATTACGTGGGCAAAATGCATCAAATTCCCTATCTTGACTCTATTATTTACTTATAGTGCACTGTTAGATTTGGTTTACTTAGATCTACGGGTTCCAACACCTTTTCCTTTACACTCTGGCTATAGATACTATATTTCCTTTATTAATACCTTTTCTAAATACACTTGTGTTGACTATCAAGGCTGAAGCCTTTCAAGCATTTATACAATATAAGAACTTCATTGAGTTGTAAATTGGTATAAGCACATAAAAGCCTTGCAAACTGGCAATGGCAAAGAGTTCTTATCTAATGCCTTTGTCAAGTTTTTGCAAAATCATGGCATATCCTTTACACTGACTTGTCCTTACAATCATAAACAAAATGGTTGTGTTGAGAGAAGACACAAAACCATAATTGAAATAGGCCTTTCGTTCTTGGCCAAGGCCTCCTTACCCTTGACTTTTTGGGATCATGCCTTCACCACTATTGTATATCTTATTAATAGATTACCCTCCTTAAGCACAAAAAGCTAGTCCCCTTAATAACATCTTTGTCATCAATTGCCACACTATCATTTCCTCAAGATATTTGGGTGTGCCTGCTACCCTTACCTCAGACCTTACAACAGAAATAAATTATATTTCATATCCCATAAATGAGTTTTTTCCTACTTATGTACTTAAAAAAAAGTCTTTGTATCTAGAAATGTAATTTTTCATAAGTCATCTTTTCCTTATTCTTCTCTATTTCCTGTTTTAAGTGCTAATGAGTCCCCTTCTATTGAAATAAACATCTCCCTTAACTTCTATACCAATTATTCCTAACACTTATCCACACTTCCCAACATCACAGAATACTTTGACTGCATCTTTTCGATCTAAACCTATTTCTAATTCTGCTACTACTGGCCTAACCCCCCACATTGCCTAGCCACAATGGTGATTGGCCTGTAGGCACCTCGACTGCAACCATTAAGATTCGATTGTCCATTTCTCTAGCTGTAGTGCATGTGCCAATTGACAATTAGCATCCAATGTAAAACTAATCTAAACGTGGCATCTACAAACCAAAGACTTATGCTATTACTATGATAAAAAATTCTACTCTTGATTTGTTCAACACTTAACCTATTAGTGTGCAGCAGGCCATGTCTTGTCTACATTGGAAAAAGGCAATGGATGAGTACTCAACGCAAATGAGGAATGATATTTGGTCTTTGGTTCCCTTACCATCCAATTGGTCAGCCATTGGATGCAAATGAGTTTTTAGAGCGAAGAAAAACCCTAATGGCGGAGTGCAAAATACAAGGCAAAGACTAGTTACTAAAGGTTTTCACCAAAGAGAAGGGTTAAATTTTGGTGAGATTTTTTGTCCAGTGGTTATGCCTCCCATGTGAGACTAGTACTCAATATGGCTCTTTGCAAAAGATGGAAGATTAGATAATTTGATTTCAACAATGTATTCCTGAATCAAGATCTAGCTAAAGGGTATTCGTGTTTTAGCCTTAAGGGCATGTTTCCACCAATCCTCAGCATGTGTTTAGGCTACAAAAGGTCTTATATAGTCTTAAACATGCTCCACGAGCTCGATTCTCTAAGCTCAGTCTTACACTATAACTATTTGGCTTCACCTCTGCAAAATGTGATTCCTTCTTATTCCTAGTTTATGTGGATGACATTTTAATAACTAGTGACAATCCCATTGATCTCCACCAATACCATTTTTGCTCTCAAGGACGACCTAGGTAAGATGAATTTCTTTTTGGAAATTGAGGCTAAGTATATTGGTGATGATAAGAATGTTTTATCTTAAGCCAAGTACGTCACTGACCTGCGACATAAGGCTTATATGCACTCTGCAAAACTTATGCCTACCCTAATGGTCAGCAATCTAAAGCTATCTACCCATGATAGCTCACCTTTTCTTGATCCTTCCTTGTACATAACAATTGTAGGTGACCTTCAATATAAGACAATTACATGGCATAATGTAGCCTTTGCTGTGAACAAGTGCAACCAATTCGTGCATAATCCCCTAAATTCTCATCGGAAAGCAGTCAGATGAATTCGTAGATATCTTCAAGGGACTCTTAACCATGGTTTAACATTCCACAAGTCTACTGACTATAGGCTTTTAGGCTTCTGTGTTGCAGATTGGGAACCTGAAATGGATGACTAAAAAGCCAATAATGACTATTGTGTCTTCTTTGGATTTAATCTCATATTATGGTGTAGTCAGAAATAGAATGTTGTAAGTTGCTTTAGTGCTGAGGCTGAGTTTTGGAGCCTTGCTGCTATCCTAAGTGAGCTAGGCTAGTTGAAGTCCTTACTCTTAGAGTTGCACATCTCATGCTCAGTGCCTCCTTTTGTCTATTGTGCGGTGTTAGTGCTGTGCTGCTTGTAGCTAATCCTGTGCTTCACAATAAGAACAAACACTTGAAGCTGGACTTATACTTTGTCTATGATCAAGTGGCAACCAAGTAGGTTTTTGTGCATCATATTCTTGCTTTGGATCAAATTATTGACATCTTCACCAAGAGCATCTCTTCACCTCTCTTTCACAAATTCAAGTCCAAACTCAAGATTGAAATTGTTCCTCACTTGAGTTTTTGAGGGGATGACAATGTATAGTATAAGTGCATATTGTACACATGTGTGATAAGTTAGTTATTCAGTTGCCACTTTTGTTAGAATTAGTTATAGTCAGTTACATCAGCTTAATCTTTAGCCAAGTGTATATATATTCAGCTCATTGTATCAGAATATTCATTTTAGTTTAATACAATTATATTCACTCTTTCACTCAACTATTCTCTCATCGCTCTGTTCACTCATCAGCCCTTTGAGTTTGAGACCTCTCAAATATCAAGGATGAAATAACGACATTGTCACATCTCTTCAATGAAACTAACACATATTATGGTGTGGAAAAGCAATTATTATCTTCATTTGAAAGATTCGTAAGTTGATTTCAAGGATGAAAAACGACAGCATCACATGTCTTCAATGGAACTAACACAGGTTATGGTGTGGAAATGGAAAATCATTTTCATTGATATGCTTCACACACTGCAGAAGAAAATGCATGTAAGTTCATGTTTAACAATAATTACAAGAAATAAATAAGCACTGACCAGGTCCTCGCTAGTAAGGAGTGAAATATCAGGAGATATATAGAATCTCATGATATTCATGGTCTTTTATAGTGTTGGTTGAAATTGTTAATTTATATTTCTGGTTCAACTATGTTGTGGACTCCTATTAATACATTTCTTATATGCAAATAATATTTCTAAAAAAATTGCTCTCAAATAAAATTAACTAGTTACAAAATTATTTCTTGATAAAATATATGAAATCATAACTTAGTAAAATGTTTTTGGAAATAATGTTGTTGCTGTATTGTCAAATCGAGCGAGGTTTTAACAATTGAGTGCTTATTAACTTCAAGCTGAATAATAATAATTATTTGTATGAATTTTTATTCTTAAAGTTGGTTTCTTTTCAATTTTTGAGGGTTCAAAATTATTCGATAAAGCAACCTTCAAAGGAAAATTTAGTTCCACTTGATCCGAAATACTTCAGATATTCCTAGAATTAAGTCTTATATAGCAATAGTTAAACCGGTTTGATTTGCTCGATTTTTAAATGAACCAATGGCTTGAACGGATTTAATGAAATGAGTAAATCATCCATACTTTGAAAAATTCATATATTTTATCTATCAAAAAATAGATTATTTTATAAAATTTTAACATTTTAAAAAAATAATAGTTATAACTTTTCTAAGTTATTATTTAACCATTTAGGTCTTGAGCTGAGAATTCCATCAAGGTGAAGCCCTTTTATTTTATAACTAAATATTCAATTTCCAATTTATCCACTATTTGATGTAGAATTAAAATAGGTTGAAGTCATTTCATTTTATAACAAAACATTAACTTCCAATTTCTTCATTATTTGATGAGAGACTAAAATAATGGGAAGCAAGTTGCATATATGTTATTTTCTACATGGGCTTATAATGCAAGTGACATATTATATGAAATTCACTAGCTTGCAAGTAATATGTTTTTTATTTTATAACATATGTATTTTTATATATTTATTCAATTATATCCAATTCAACCGGTTCAACCAGCGACAATAACTTGGTGCTTTAGCTTAGTTGATCATCGAGTTAAGTTTTATAATTATGATTTTACCTTCTATACTAACAACTCAAATGGTTGAACACTTATTTTTCCAATAAGACTTGGTGTGTAAATTTATAAATGAAAAAAATTAATATAAAAACTTAATTCTATAATAAATTAATTTAACTCAAATTAAATTACTCAAATTTAATAAATTATGAATACAGATGGTTTAAGAATAGAAAAAATGTTTCACCCAATAATTTTGTCAGCTTTATACCCTCCCTCCCCCTCCCCTCTTTTTTTTTTCGGTCAGTGGCTTTTACAGTTATAAGATCATAAAAAAGCTACTGAGTTTCTTTTATATATATATATATATATATATATATATATATATATATATATATATATATCTTTTAATTATAAAACCAAATTTTATAATATTTATATATTTACTTTCAAAATGCATATTAACACAACTTAAAATAGAAGTAGGACACGGACGGCTTCTTAGTTTAATTAATTCGATATTTGTTTCCAATTATAAAGGCCTTGAATCCGAATTTGTGAATAAAAAAATTAGTACTTAAAAAATTTTACTCTATAATAAATTGATTCATTTTGAGTCAAATTAGGTAAATATTTACTAAATTTTAAATATTAGTTATTTAAACAAAAGATAAAGGAAAGACTAAGTGACGGTAGTAGCCTCTAGGGCCGTTTTTTATTTTTGGGTTGGAGTAGTCTCTAGGGATTTAAGAAGGCAACATCAACTTAATGAGTATGGTTAAGTCCATGGTAGCTCTACCAAATGATTGTTTCTCTCATTGAAACCATTATAGAAGGATTCATATAACCCTAAAAATTAACGTCAATAACCCTAAACTAAAATGCTAGCAAGTAATCAATCGAGTTTAATTAGATTAAAACTCTGGTCTGTTGCATAGATAAATTTAATTGGGTTGAAAACTTTTGAGCACCCACATATGTATTTTTGCATCAAATTAAGTTTAAGTATGTGTTTAGACTAACTTAATTTTATTGTAATTAATAATTAAAATCCTACGTACTGAGAAATCTTGAAAAAATATTTATTTTCTAAAATTAATAAAAATAAGCATGCATGCACTAAGTCATCAATAGCTGAAGATTTTATATTTTATATTATTACTTATAAACTTGACTTTCAATCAATTGAGGTCATAAACTTTTACTTTTAGTTTGAAGTGAGTATCAAGTAAAGCAACTTATATTTTAATATCTTTATTTTAAAATAATATGATTAAATTAATTTTATTTAAATAATACTGATCAAAATTATTTTTAAATATAAAATGATCAAGTTTATAGTTAAAATCTTACTAAGAAATCATATTTAAAATATTTTTTAAAAAATAATTATAAAATAATATACATGTACTAAGTCATCGATTCACATAAAAATTTGTGTTTTGGATTATTTCTTACAGACATAATTTTATGAATTTTTTATTTTCATATGAATTGAGTTTTAAGTAATGTGATTTACATTTTAATTTTTTTATTTTGAAATTTTGGCAAACTTAATTTTGCTTGAATGGTATTGATAAAAATTTTGTTTGCAACAATAGTTACAAAAAAAAAAATGTAGTTTCACCTTACTTCATCGTTCTTAATCTTCTACTTTTGTTTAGTTTATTATTTTTTATATGGCATACTGTAACAACGAAAATAAATGTTAACATAGCAAATATAAAGGTGTTTATGACATGTCGATTGGATAATTCATCTTTGTCCAAAGGTTATTAGGTCAGATTTGGAATTTTGTTCTATAGCATTTTTAAGTCATGATTTGGGTTTATTTGACCTGGTTCAAAGTTATATAATTATTTAAAAGTTATATTCTTTAACAATATTAATCATAAATAATGATATTTTTATATTTTAATTAATATATTTTATATAATATAATGTTATTTTATTATTAAAATAATTTATTTTAAAATATATATTATAAAATATCTCTTAAATTTTATTTATAATTTCTAAAATTTTATAATTTTAGTATATATGGTGTTTAAATTTACAAATATTATATTAATTCGACCATTTTTTAGATTATTATCAAATCAAATTTAAATTCTAAACAATAATCCAATCAAAAAAATTGAATCATGTTTTGGTTTAACTCAACCAAAAAGGATGTTATCTTAACAGTACTTTGACTCTTTCAATCAAATAAATGTCGTATTCTTTTTTCATTTTCGATTTTTACATATTTTAAGAATCAAGTGCGTTTTAAACTTAATAATAATAATAATAATAATAATAATAATGGTTATAATAAAGATAATAATTAATAGTTATAATAAAGATAATAATGACACCATTGAAAAAAAATCTATATCTCAAAATAAAAGTTATCATGTCAAGTTGTTGGTTTTCGATTTTCTATCGGCTCCTCGCGTACGTCATTGTACGGACGAGGTTGTATGTGCTTCTAACATTGTACTATTGCCTCAATTTTTGACTAAGTTGCTCTGTCCCAGACTTCCTGCGCACCCTTCAACTGCGACGCCACTTTCTCTCTGCATGCCTTGAATTATGCTTTCCTAAAACAGTAGTAAAAAAAAAAAAATGTTATGTGAAAAATAATATTATTTTATTCGTTTCCTTGTCCTTTCAATTTTTCATCACAGCCTCATCAAAGCCAAAAATAAAATAATCTTCTTTTAGCAGCATCATTTTTAATATATATATTTCCCCATTCTATTATTCCTTTTAACAAACGCACATTTCTTTTTTGGCGCCATAGACTTTGGTTTTTGCCAAAACAAGAAAAGGATGAGGTTTCAATTTTTTATTATCATAAACTCTTTAAATTATATTATTTATACATTCTTAAATTTTAAATTTTAATATTTTTTATTTTTTATTAATTATTTCATTCATTTTATTTTTTTATAATTTTTTTCCGTCTTCTCTGTTTTAAGTGTTTAAAAAGCCTGCCCACCAAATGATAAAAAAAAACATTTCAAACTCTTTCGTTTCTTAAAGTGGTGCAGCTTGTAGAACCTACCGGAAGAGTTGGATGAATAAGGAAAGTTATGTTCTGTGGCTACATACCTGCCTTTTTTCTTCTATTTTCTGTGCTCTCTCTAGCCTGCATTTTGCTCTCTTTTCGGTGCTTCCTTTTTCTTTCCTTTATTTTCAGCTCTTAAATTTCTTCCCTTTTATGCATAAGGCTTTATTCTCTCTTCACTGGTCACAAGATTTTTGCCAATTTGGTGCAAATCGGATTCCTCTTCACAAACCCTTCTTCACTTGGCTTATATTGAGAAGTACTTTGATTTGAGGTTGCTTTTTCTGGCGGGTAAGGATCAATCAATCAATCAGGATAAAAGAGAGGGGGGGGGGGGACTCATCTCTAGGATGTATATGTATATGTTTCTTGCTGTTTAGATCCTTTTTATTGAAGAATATTTACTAGTACTACTTTGATAATTGTGTTTCTTTCCATACAAGTCCGCATATCTGAACTCTGGGTTTGTTCTCTCTTGTGCTTCTTATTATTATTTATTTCCAGATATCTACTTCCATTTCCCTGTAACGTTCATCCTCTATATTACGGTCTTGAACATTTTTTTTTTTTAATTCTGAAGTGCTTGTAATACCTTTTGATAAGTGATTCTAATCTGTTGGAATCTTTCATATGGTGCAGGCTTAAATCTTTTTGGGTCTTTAAGGGTTGCTTCGAACTTTGAAGGCTCAAAGTTTGCAACAAATCTCTTATACTGGGTACTTGTTCCTGCTTGGTGAGGACTCTCTTCTCTGACCATTTCACTTGATTCTAAAAAACCATTTTCTAGATTTCTCTATTTTTTACTCTACTTGCATTTAATTTATATGTAATTTTTTATCTCATTTGTGTGATTTTTGAAATAATAGAAATGAGAGTCATGCATACTTGTTCATGTGGCAGCATTATGGTTAGATGTTAGCCAGTGCATGCAAATTAAACCCAAGTGATGATTCACAGAAGAGAGGCAGCGATGGTGAGGGGAAAGACTGCATAGAGAACGCCACAAGCAGACAGGTCACCTTCTCAAAGAGGCGTGATGGGTTGCTGAAGAAGGCCTTTGAGCTATCAGTGCCTTGTGGTGCTGAGGTTGCTCTCATCATCTTCTCTCCAAGAGGGAAGCTTTATGAATTTGCAAGCTCCAGGTATGTACGGATGGTCATCATTTTCCTCTTTTTTACTCATTGTCTTTTGTGTGATTGCATCTGCATCTAAATATAGCATTCCTCTTCATGCAAGAGTTCCTTTGATTTCTTAGCTAGTAGACTTCATGCAAACTTATGTATGTTCTTTTATACCATTTAGAGAGTCAAATAGTCAAGATTTTCAGCATAGCTACAGAAGTTCAGTGGTGGTATATATATATATATATATATAAAACCACAGAAGTACAGTGGGGTATTGGATAAGTGCTGAAGAGTTTTATTTGATGTTATGCTTTTTCCTTCTTTATTTCTGGGGGCTATGAGGAGCTGATGAGTAGTTCAGTTTAGCAGGAGTCATTGATTTTACTTTCACACATGGTTTCTGACAGTTTAAGTGATTTAAGACAACCTTGACTATTCGTTAACATTTGATGGCTTTACTTGATTATCACTAGTTTATGATTAACTTCTGCAATGAAACTACTTCTCTCACCCATGAGTAATAAAAGAAAGAATAAGGGTAAAAAATAGGGAAAAAAAACACTTTAACCCATTGAACTATAGGATATGTGCATTTTAGTCTTTAAATTTTAAAAATGTGCAAATCAATCCACTGTATATTTCTCAATATGAAAATTGACTCTTCTATTAATTTTTCCATCAATTATTAACAAAAATATAATACATTCAAGAGAGTTAGGGTATCAGGTTGCACATTTATGAATATTCATGGGGTCAATTTGCACATGACTCAAAATTCAGGGGGTATAGTATACTTATTTTGATTAAAATGCACATTCGCAAAAGTTCAGGGGTCAACTTGCACATTTTTAAAGTTTAGGGGGCTAAAATGCACATCACATATAATTTAGGGGAGTAAAATGCAATTTTCCTAAAAAAATGAACTAAAATCTGATACACTTGACTCTTCTTTAACTAGGGATATACTTGGCATTTAAATTTGAGTACCACTTGTTTAAAACTTCACAGCTCTTTCATTTAAGTGCCTTTGAAATTTTCAGGTTTTCTTCCATTAGAATTGGTTTTATATGTTGGAATTGAATCAAAGGGTGAGCTTATCTAAGAGTATGTTTGTGAGTTGAGGTTTTGAAGAGAAAGGGAGGAAAAGGAAGGATTTAAATGGTAAAATGGACTTTTAATTACTGTTTAAGTCCTTCCTTTCTCTCTCTTTCTCTCCAAAATCTCAACTTAGAAACACACTTAAGTAGCTAACTTTTGGGCTAATAAACTAGTAGTACACTAGCTAGTACCCCACTTCCCCCACCCTAACATTACAAAAGGGTAAAAATGCATAATGGAGCTGTACTTGGTTCCATCAGTAATAGGCAAAGAGCTATGATATGTTGGTTGTAGTGCTGTATCATCGTATGTACTGGCACACTGACATTCATTGTTCATTGTTCATGAGAGAGACAAGAAAAGGGTTATCATCAGATATAATGGCATGCACCGCATAACTATGATTTCCTCTTCCTACCATATCGTCCGACCAATAAATTGTTATTATTTCTTGGTTGAAGAAATAGGGACAAGAATCAGGCTTCTAGATATCTCCCAACAAAGTGAGTAAAACTTGTTCAAGTGATACAATTTGCCAAAAGAAAAATAAAAATATCAACTTCTTCAGCAAGGAGCTTGTGATGTTCCGTGAAATAATCTGCAATTGTGCAGTGATATGCCACAGTTTTCAATACAACTGGAGGCACACTAACCTCATTCCGAGGCTGTTTGTACTACTTCATTAATATTATTATTATTGTTATTGTTATTATTATTGTTATTAATTTACTACCATAAGAACTTCTGTATATATTATAATTATAATCGAATCTGCAAAATGTTACATATTTAGGGTGTAAACTATGTATTTAATAGTCAAAGTTCTAGTCAATAGTAACTATGAGTGTGATGTGCGAGTGGTGTAGCTTTAATTAATAATCACTTTGAAAACTTAATTTGAAAACCATATCTATCTCGAGATTCATGTGTTTTCTTTTCAATCCTCTCTTTCTTGATAAGTTGCAGATATATTATATTTGGAGTTAATATCATAATGTTTGGAGATGAACTGGTCAAGTATATAGTTAAGACTGTTCTGACTTGTTTGTTTGTACGATTTGCCTCGGCCATAGGATTGAATGATTGAAGCATGATATTGTTTTGCTTAAAATTTGCTGTTTTTTCAGCGAACCATCTTCTTACTTGAAGCTTTGTTTCTCCAAATATTGTCACTTTCCTTTACAAGTTTTGAAGACTAATTGTTTTACATATACATTGCTGTTAGGACTTAAGATTTCTGTACTTCCTATGCAATATATATATATATATATATATATATATATATATATATATATATATATATATATATATATTTTGGGCTTAAAATGATTAGTATTTTGAATCTTAATATCTACTTTTGCATGCCTCTTTTGTGCATCATTCACACAGCAAAATAAGGTTAAAAAGATCAAACTTCTACAGCTTAAGCGCTAAAATGTGGCATGATAGGTCTGTGGCTCTTCCTTCTGCAGCTTGCTCTTGTTGATTCATTGTACTATGGTGAAAAACTGCCTGTTGGTTCTCCACAAGTTGAAATGAGAATAACTATCTATATAAATAAAATGAACTTAAACATGAGCCTTGCTCCACCCTAAACAGAAATGCAGTACTAGTACATTAATTTGCTTTAATTAACAATTTGATTTTTGGAAAAAGAAAAATCAGTGACTATTTGCTCAAAATGAATAATTTACCTACCTTTCATTTCTCTCCGACCTCCTCCAACTAAACAGCAAAATAAATATTAATCTAAAATAAAAAATATAACAAAATACTATGGACATGCTTGATTTCTGTTTTCATTCCCTATATTTCCTATTTTTAAGATTCTTTGAGGGAAATAGTGTAGACAGGAAATGAAAACAAGAAAATTGTATTTTATTATTTTCACCAAATTCTGAAAATAGAAATCCTAGAGAATGGAAATAGGAAATGAAAACAGAAACAAGCAGACCGTAAATTTATTTGTCAACGGTATGTAAGGGGGGGAACAGATGCTTGACGGATGAAAGATAAAAAACCATTGGAGAAAAATGCAGATATTGTCATGATTGGTTCCATGTTTTGCTGGCCACAAATTCAACAATGAAGCTTATTGCCTCTACATTGCCATCATGGGTGACAATGAGTCTCTTCAAACCTAACTCAGGCTTTTTGCTCATTCATAATACACATAGTTTAGGCTTGAGTTTGCTCATTCATAACTCAGGCTTGATTAGAGAGGAAATTATTCAAAATATATAGTTCAAATTTTGCTAATTAGCTGCTGAATTTAGCTTCTTATATTGTTATGGACTCTTGTTGTGTGCTGCTCATAAGTTTACTTGACTCATTGCTACCCTAACTGCATACACTAAAGCGTAATTAATTAAGTCACAAGAAGTTGGTATTTATATTTTATACTTTTCTGTTATTGAAGAAGGGAATTACTATAGTTTGGCAAGTATTATAATAATAACAGTCATGTCTTTTTTCTACTCAGTGGAGGCAGATATAAGACACTATAACTCCATTGTGTTTGTTCCTGCATCGTAGATTCATGAAGCTTTATTTTCCTTATTAATAGTATTATTACTATCATATCTCAGTCGACTTGAAGTTTGAACATAAATTGAGATCATAAATAAATATGCGGATATAGAAAAGCTTATCCCTGGCTTGAATCAGTTCTCACGTTTCTGTAAATTTAAGCCTAATCAAGTTTTAGTCACCGTATAACTATAAGCTAATGGTGAATTACATTGGAAGTAGTGAGAATGAAGAACCAGGTTATATTCTACTTCTATTTCGGACCAAAATTATAGTGCAGCAGCATATTGGTTGGCTGCTTGCAACAACTGCCTTGTGCGGTACGGGTTCAAGAAAACTTCAGATAATAAACCTTAAATGGAAAAATCGTGTAATTAGGCTTGATTTGAAGACAAATAGTATTGTTGGGTGGTTAGAGGACTTCAAAATCAGAGAGATATTCATCAATGGATTAAAAGAGGAACCATGATGGTGCGCTGATACTGTATCTTGACTTAAATCTCAAGGTACTGAAATCTCAAGTATTTTCACTAGTCCTCACTTAACTTTTTTTTTTTTTTCAAACTTTTTTAACCAATGTGGGATTTTATCACTCAGTTAAATTTTTAAGGGTATGCTTGATTTATGATTTGGTTTCCTGTTTTTAGTTTTAATTACAAAAATACCACCTTATTTTAAATCTATTTTCTGTTTTCAGAATTTTGTAAATGAAATAGTGATAATAGAATTTTGTATCATGATTTTCTTATTTTTATTATTTCTTTCACAAAATTCTAAAAACAAAAAAAAGATTGAAAAGAGGGTGGCATTTTTGTAACAAAAACTAGAAACAGAAGATGGAAACAGCAACCAAACAGCCCCTAACATTCTCTGCTTCGAGTCTCGATATTGGTATGCTTTCTAACAAGAGTCTTTCCTAGTATACCATTGACTTTAATGCTGCTGGTAAAAATTTATAGATACCAATATGATTATAAAACCAAATAACAATCCAACAATGGGTAAAACACTATAATATTGGAGTGAAGAGAGGATCTAACCATGTTTATATATGCAATGTCAACCTTATCATGGATTACGAAGGAATGAACTTACATTATTAGTTGCTTGACATATCAGCTCATTAGTGAGAGCTCAAAAGTTGAGGAAATATCTATGAACACGTTAACAGAGAACCTACAATAACGAGCCAGCATTAAAACTTAACTCAAAATCTTTAGTCTTAACATAATTAATGAGTTTGTGTATCTTCTCACTCATGATCCTTATTTAATCTATTCCTTACCAATTTGAGATTTAATTACTCACTTGAGTTTCTAGCAAATATGACCCTGCAGTTACTGTAGCTTAATTTCTTGTATCTTGGCTTGAGATATGGCCTTTTCCCGTACTTCAACCATTGTTGATGGTGGGATTGGGCTTTGGTTGTGAATAACTGTATCTTTAGTTTGAAAGTGTGGTGAGTGATGGAAATGTCTCGAGCAAAGGTCAAATGAACTTGTCTAGATTTAGGCCAGACTATTCATTAATCTAATAGTGAGAGTACATGAGGTAGGAATATGGAAAGGATAAAAATATATTGGAAATTAAAATAAAGTTACACAGAACTAACTCTAAGATTCATAGAACTACTTAGTATTAGATTGTTTTTATCTTTATCACTCCCTTTAAATTGAATCAAGTTACACAAAACTAAATCTCAGAATCATAGCACTACTTAGTGCTAGATTTTATTTTATTTTTTTAGAAAAATTATCTTTATCACTCTCTTAAAATTAGACATTGTCGAAGGGCTACGTTTGGATCATAACAGTAGGAAAGATGAGTGGTAGACCCAGGCCATGAAGAAGTTGAAAGACTCATTCTTGACTAGTATATATCTTCCCAACAAGTAAAATATCATTGGATTTTTTTTTTTTTTCCTGATCTTGAAGTAGCTGATGAAATCATGAAAGTTATTTTAGGGTTTCAACCAAATGCATCTTAGAGTTTCAGCCATACCTCTTGTGATATAATTACATCTATGGCCAGATTGAGGGAGTTTTCTATATGATGACTTGTGAGTCATTCTCGATTAAGTTGATTGGATATGTGTAGAATTGAATTTGATCAAACTTGTTGTCAAGGACATGCACGTCCAAATAGAAGGGATCATAGGATGGAAATGGGAGTTTATCTAATAAAGCAACTAAAGATTTTGGTATTGAGTTTAGTATTAGCCAAAGAAAAACTTTGTATCATGAAGAAATTTTGAGTAAAGACCGGTTTAACTCGGCCTAGAATTGGACTAGATTGTTATAATTATAAGATTATCTATAACTAAGTCCTACAATCACGGAATTACTAAGTACTATTTTCTTTTTTTTTTAAAATCCTTATCAAGTGTGAATTCATGCAACTTCTATGTCCCTTTGCTTGTATTCCGTAGCTACTTAAGTGGTATGAACTGAAGAATTTGTAACTATTTTATCTCAGTTGATTTAAGCTGCAATTTGAAATATTTTTTAAGGGTTTAATTTAGGTGCACTGACTATTATCCAATCAAAACCTTCCATTTGCACGACTATTCAAGTAGTGGGTGGTTATGTCAAAAAGTTTTGCTGATGTGCCAATTTATGATTAGGTGTCTGTGTAAAATTTTTTTATACTAACAGTGCATTCAAATTAAATTCATATTTTAATATGAATATACAATCCGGTAATATTTAAGCATATATAAAATAATTTAATTGAGTGTACTATAATTAATATTGTTTTGTAAAATTATATTGAATGTTAATTATATAAGTTGGCATGAGGTGGTTCAAGAGCCTATGAGCCAGATTCAAACTCAACTGGATTAATAATGAAGGAGGATGTACATATTTGAATTTAATGTATCGAGTTTTACAAGTTGCGCTTGCGTGTTACCTGCCAAGTTTGTTGAATACATATGATTTGAGTGGGATTCTCTAAACTTCTAGGTATTAGTCTTAAGCCAAAGTGGAGTGATAAAAATATTTAAGAGTTTAATTTTAATAGGCTGTAAATATAAAATTGTTTACATCATTGAATAATTATATATTATTATTATTATTATTGCTGTTAATTATTTATATTATTATATGTGATTTTTCGGATAAATATAATAAGAATTATATATAATGTAAAGCATATTTTTTCTTAGGTAAGGTCAGAGTATGATCGAGCAAAGATAAGTTTTAGGAGGGTTGTTGGTTGGAGTAATGTGATTTTGGGATCAAATATGTACATAGAGTAGACACTACAGAAAAAGAGACCCGGGTAATTCAAGTGGCATTTTTCTTGTCCTTATGTTTGGGGTTGTTGTGTTTGGGTAGAGGGTTCCATCTCTATTTGTCCACTTCTTCCCCATTTTTCTTACTCCATTAAGTCTTTTGTAAAAAGATAAAAAAAAAAAAAAAAAAGAAGGAGATAGGCATAAAATTTTGACTTTATCCATTATTAAAAAACAATTTATGCTTTTCTCTCTCTATGTTGTTTACTGTTAATGTTTACTTTTGATTTCAAATAACATTACTCTGTTAGTTGTAGCTAAGGGTGAGTGGGTTGGTCAAATCAAATTCTAAGTTTGATTTCTGAAATTGCAAGGAGTGTTAGGAAGGGAGTGTAAATTGCTGACCAACATCTTGTCTTGTCTTGTGAAGACATCAAATCAAAAGGTGGCACTTGTTAATTGAATTGTGCACCAAGAGTTGTGCCCTAACTATAAATTCATAAAGCTCTATAAATTAATATTTGAACTTAAAAGGAGATAAAACAAACAAATAAAACAGACATAGAAGTTCAACCGTGACTTGTTTCAGAACATTAAGTCTTAGTAAATTTAAGCCTAAAATAGGTTTGTGTAATTAATCCATTCTTCGTCGTTATATGACTAGAAGCTAATGGTGAATTAAATTGGCACTAATAAGAATAAACTAGGTTAAGTACTAAATAGTATGCAAATTGTAGTAGCACATTGGTTGGATGCGTGTAACAATTGCCATATGCCGTGTAGATGCATGAAAACTTAAGCTAATTAAAGCTTGAATTATAGATAGTACCTTGTAACTAGTGTGGAGTTAAATTGAACTGAGACGGTTCGTGGCACACTAGCTTTAATTAATTTGAGGCAAATAATATGAACAGGAAATGGCTAGAGGTTAATTTAATATATCAGCCTTGGCTTGTTATATGGCCCTTCAAACCATTGCTGATAATGAGCTCGGGTTTTGGCTGTGAAGAAGTTGAATATCATGCCAAGAGGATTTGAAAGAATTCTTTGGTGGGAGGTGTAGAGAGTGTGTGTTCATGCATCTTCTAAGTCCTTTTGTGCTTGCTAGTGTGCCACTGCTACTTATTAGGGGTATTAGGTATATGAGCTGAATATTAAGAATTTGTAAGTGTTCAAATGAAGAGAAAATTAGATCATACCTTTAAAATATTTATAGATTTCAACAATTGGCATTCACAAGATATTATATCAATGAAAGGAATTAGGTGAACTTACAACTTATTTTCAATGGATTTGATCCCTTCTTATTTATTAGCATCTAACACAAAGAAAATTTTTAATTTTTCCCGTCCCATTATTTTTAGTCCAAGAACCTTTAGAAAACATTGTTATGTTCTTTGTCTCTTTTCCTTTCTTTAAGCAACTGCAGGTTATTTACTTGTTATTCTGACCATGGATCAGCTAACTATGGTAATATTGGGTTTGACAAAACAGCATGCAGGAGACAATTGAACGCTACCGCAGGCATAGCAGGAGTGCTCAAACAGCACCCAGATCAGATGAACAAACTATGGAGGTTATTTATTCCTCCCTCCCTTTTTTTTTTCTTTTTTTTTTGTGTTTGCCATCCTTATTATTCATCATCTATTATTTAAATGCTTTGTACTTTTGTAAAACGATCAGACACAGGCTGATGAAAAAAGAGCATGTGACACACTAATTGTTCCTAAGGGTCTGTTTGGTTTCTATTTTCATTTATGTTTTCTTTTTTAGGATTTTGTGAAGAAAATAGTGGGAATAGAAAATGAAAATAGAAACAGGATTTTCTTGTTTTTACTGTTTCCATAGTTTCCATCGAACCATTCTGAAAACAGGGAACACAGAAAATGAGAACAAAAATGAAAATAGAAACCAAATAGACTTGCCAATGGGTTACCAGGTCTAAAACAACTCATTTGTTGGTGGCCCAGTTAGTAGGGTTATAATGTCTCAACAATGGGAGTTGATTTTGTATAGCCGAAGGAAAGAATGGAGAAAGTTCTCTCACTTCTATATTTTTCAGCAATTCAATAGTCTTCTGACATAGATTTTGGCTGAACCAAGAAGCATTGCTAGTTGAGTAGATTTAGATAGCAAATTAGCAATAACTAATTCAAATTAAACATATGTTGCTGTTGCAACTTAAACATTGTTTTGGAACCACCCTAAGGCACCCTCCAAGGGGGCTTCCATGACAAGGAGCAGAATCCTCCAAGGGACTCTCGTGAGAAAGAGAGGTGCCCTCCAAGTGGGCTCCCACGAGATGGAGAGGAGCCCTCCAGTTGGTCTCCCGTGAGAAGGAGGGATGCCCTCGAAGGGGCTCCTCATGAGAAGGAGAGGAGCCCTGCAATGGTGCTCCCGCGAGAAGGAGCGGTGCCCTCCAAGAGGGGCTCCCACGAGAAGGAGGGGTGCCTTCCAAGGGGCTCCCATGGGAAGGAGGAATGTCCTCTGAGGGGGTTCCAACAAGAAGGAGAGGGGTCGGGGGCTCCTGCGAGGAGAGTTGCCTTGCAAGGGGCTCCCATGAGAAATAGGGGTGCCCTTTGAGGGGTCTCCCACAGGAAGGAGGGGTGCCCTCCAAGAGGGGCTCCCACGAGAAGGAGGGGTGCCTTCCAAGGGGCTCCCATGGGAAGGAGGAATGTCCTCTAAGGGGGTTCCAACAAGAAGGAGAGGGGTCGGGGGCTCCTGCGAGGAGAGTTGCCCTGCAAGGGGCTCCCTCCAAGGGGGCTCCCATGAGAAATAGGGGTGCCCTTTGAGGGGTCTCCCATAGGAAGGAGAGGATCCCTCCAAGGGGCTCTCGCAAGAAGAAGAAGAAGAAGAAGAGTCCTCTAAAGGGGCTTTGTAAGGGAGGGTGAGGTGCCCTCCACAAGACACTAGAAACAAAAAGTTCTAAAGACGAAAGGCTCTAGAGATTAGATCCCCATAGATGGGGAGTTAGAGGCGCCAGAATAGCCAAAGTGCAAAAGACGCTGGAGGGGCCAGAAGGGCTAGAGGAGCCAGAAGTGTTGGAGGGGCCAGAGGGGTCAGAGGAGCTAGAGGCATCGGAGGAGCCAAAGGACGGAGGGCACTAGAACCATGGACAAGCGCCCCTCGAGGTGCTAGGGACTAATGACGGGTGCCTCTCAGATGGTAAAGCCAGAATGGATTTGGGCCTGGCGTCCACAGGCCCATGGACCAACAATTGAACATCAATCAAAACATGACACCTTAGCCATAGTTACTTAAAATAGGAAAAGATAATTATATCCATTTGTATTGCCTATAAATAGGGGGTGCTACTACCCACATAGGAAGAGATTCATTCTTAATTTTAGAGAGAAGTTAGAGAGAGAAAGTATTGTTATTATAATTAAGAAGAATCAATCAATACAAAAGAGGAATTTTTGTGATTGTTCTTATCACGATCTTATTATTTCATTGTTTGATCTTGGTAGGTTCATTTTTCTCGTCTCCTTGGTGTTTGTAGAACCTGACTTCGAAACAAACATATAGTAAGCTTTTTCAAGATATTTTACTTGCCTTTGTTGTTTTTTGAAGGCCATTAAAACAAGCTAGAATTGAGGGAAAAGTACTACCCTAAAGTACACTTCATAGTTTCCTTGCATCCTACAAAATCACTATCACAAAACCCTACTTTTGCACTTGCACTTCTTCCAATGCTTTAGGCAATAATGAAAGGCGCTATGATATATAAAAGCCTCTTTTTTTTTTCCACTGCCCATAGATGAAGTAGCTTGGATTGTTGATATGAGAATAAAAACCTGGACAGGAAACTTGCAGCAAGCGTGATATCTTATGACTACGACCAGACTTATATTACATATGGTATATATCCCCTTTCCACCATCATCCTTCTTCAAATTGTATCCCACAATGAGTTATGTTGTTGTGGGGTTGGATCTTTACATTCTACTGTTTTTCATCAGCTTCTCTAAATAACTTTCGATAAATGAACACTCAATTATCTCCTTGATTCACCTGCTCAATGCCAAGAAAATGACTTAAAGCCATATGTTACTGATTTGATACCTTTATACCATCTCCTTGTTGTGTTTTTCAACCTTTCTTCTATTGTTTCTTGTAAATACCAAGTCATCGACATAAATTGCAATGATGAGAATATCCTTTTCATTTTCCCACTTCACATGTAAAGTAGGTTTACTCGTTTCAAATCAATTTTTTATTGAAGTAGAAGTTTAGTTAACCATGCGAAGTTATAGATCTTTGCTTAAATCCACAAAGCACCTTCTTTAACTTTTGCACCTAATTTCGTTCACCTTTTTTGGTTTATTGAGGGTATCTCCCCTTCTTATTACCAAAAAAGGAGGTTAATCCCTTTCAGATGTAGTGAGACTTGCCCTTCAAACTAACCTCCTCTTTAGGAATCGAATCGAGGTCCTTTTTAAGGTCTAATAATGTTGATTTGATATCTAGCTGAATTAATAGCCAACCTTGCCACTATAGCAATTAAAGCTCTAATAATGTCTAGCCTTGCAATATGTCCAAAAAGTTTCATTATAGTCAATACTTGACTGTTGTAGTTGCCTTGTGCAGTTAGCTTTGTGTTGTTTTATAAAAGTTAACATCCTTGATTGAATCTCGCCTTAAAAATTCCCTTCAGACCATCTTGTTTATCTTTTGTTCTCTTTACAACAACAACAACAACCAAACTTTGCCACCCCTAAGCCGGGGTGACTAAATAGGTCAAATAATGTCATAATATCCTATTATAGACTATATTTATTGTCAAATAATTGAAATCTAAATCTTTCTTGAAGGTATCATGCAATAAATCTTCTTAAGTAAAAATTTCACATGACTTTGTGGTGTATAGATTTTCACCATTGATTAAGAATGTGAGCCCTACCTGGGGTACCACGGGAGACTCTAATCAATGGTGAAAATCTACATGAAAATCTACACATGACAAGGTCATATGTGAAGTTTTCACAAGAGAAGACCCACTTCCTAGGTTTTGCCTATAATTTTTCTTGGTCTTCCTCTACCTTGAGCTATTGGGCTCCCCTCCATCTGATTTGCTTTCCTTACTAAGGTTTTCACGGGCCTTTTCCATGCATGACCAAATTATCCAAAGTGAAACTCTACCATTTTTTCCACAATAGGTGCTATCCCAACTTTCTATTACATTAATTCTTAATCTTATCTTTTCTTATGTTTCCACTCATCCAATGCAACTTTCTCTTCTATGTGACATTGAGCTCATTTTCTTGTTGGCCTTTTACGACCCAACATTCAATCTTATACAACATCCCCAATTGTTTAGAGGTGCGGCAAAATGTTTCCTTAAGCTTAAGCGGAACTTTTTTCTTTTATTACAAATAACACCTTAACCATTTTTATTATATTTTATCCTCCCAACTTGAATCCTATGGTAGACTTATGGTATGATATTCTCTAATATATACAAGCTCCAAAATTTTATTTTTATCAATCATTGCAATTTCGTCTTCCTTCGTTTAATAACACAAACTCCTTAGTTTTATTGACTTGAGCTAGATGAAGATGGATCCACGGATTCCTGACTTTCAGTTTGAGTTGGTTAAAATGAATTTAATCAATAGAATTGCTCTAATACTGTAATTCGTTATCCTCCCAACTCAATTTTTCATTATAACAAGCCACATCTCTATTGATTTTAATACTTTAGCTGTTCAAAATTTTTAATATCCATCCTATAGCTCTTGAACATTTAAAATTTGACTATAGCCAATAGGAAAAGATACTCATAATGCTAGGTATAAAAATTTTACAAACTTATACGTTGATGATGTCAAATGGAGGGCTTTGTACCAGATATCGAGTAACTATAAAGCATTTTCCATGATAACTAATTAGCATGTTGAATGATAAAAGGTTTTTGTATAGAACTATTTATAAATCCTGAAAATTCTAAATTCTATTGATCTCTCAAGCATTTCCAGGGTGTTTCCATCTTTATAAACTTATAAATGTAGACATGAACATGAGTGGTAATTGGTTAAGTGGCATTCCATTACTGAATGAAATTTCTATTTGCTTACTGTAGTTTCTTATCATAGACATTCATTCTACTTAGAATCCTGAAGGCTGAATGAAATTGCATTATGTATGCCAGCATACGAAGCAAGAAACAGCACACTTGATGAAGAAGATTGAGATTCTTGAAGCTTCAAAACGGTTCAAGATCTTGAATTTCTATTCATCTTTCACCAATTGTTTACATTCAATGTTAAATTATGCTCACAGCCAAAGAATGTATTGCGTGTGTGGTACTCATGCCCCAGCAAACTCTTGGGAGAAGGTTTGGGGTCATGCTCCTTAGAAGAACTGCAACAGATAGAACAACAGTTGGAAAAGAGTGTAAGCAATGCTAGAGCAAGAAAGGTTAGGTTAGCAAACATGTTTAACTTTTTTCATTTTAAAGATTTCAAATTTGATAAATATTTGAATCCAAATTTCAATTCTTCAGACTCAGGTTTACAAGGAAAAAATTGAGCAACTAAAAGAGAAGGTAAGTTCTACATGTATAGCCGATAAGGTGGTTGAACTTGAATTGAATGTCATCTTGCATTTTGATCTTGTAAAATATCAATGTGAGTAACTGGACTGCCAATGCAACTAAGTAGAACTTAAAAGCTGGTTTAATTTAACCTTTTTTTAAATATTAAAAAAAAAAAAAAAAAACAGAAGCAGACACCATAACTTGTAACTAACTGTCATCTGACAGTGTGTGATCAGCATTTCTCCTTTCCTTGAGATTTTGTGTCTGAATTTGCTTCAACATCATTATGAGTCCATGGAACAGGCCCAGAAAAAGATGCTTCAAGGGGTTTTTTTTTTTTTTTTTTAATTGTTGGATAAACTTAGATCAAGTTTCCTACAGCAATTTAAGTTACTTATTTTAAGACAAATGTCCATAAGTCATTATTTGATTTGAAAATTGAATGGAATGGATATAAGAACCTTAATCTATTTTTTTTTTTTAATCTTTTTGTCCCATGATTTCTAAATTTTGATTACATCAGAGAGATGCTAACTAATGTGTTTCCAATACGAATCAGGAAAAAGCTTTAATTGCTGAAAATGCCAGGCTCTCTGAGCAGGTGAAATTATGCTATAGTTACTGTTGTCTAGGCATTATTTTACACATCTTTGTTATAGTACTTGTTTTAGATTTTAGAAATCCTACAGTTAGACTGAAAATACTATCTGAAATTTCCTATGCAGTGTGGTATCCAGCCACAGCCAGCATCAAATGACCAAAAAGAAAACCAACACTACACCAAATATGACCTTTAGCAGCCATAATTTTTGTCTTTAGCGGCTATAGAAATGGCCACAAAAACTTTTACCGGCCATTAATCATTTGCCAGCATAGCTAGAGTCGGTAAAGGGTTTTCCCGCCCATTATGTCAAGTGCTGGTAAAGAACATATTAATGGCTAGCAAAAGCCCCCATCTTCGGCGGCCATTGTTGTTGGCAATTTGTATGAGGTATGTTATTTGTACATACCTTTTTCTCCAACATCCCAACACCCTCTCTCAGCTTTTTCTCTCTCCATCAATCATTTCACTCTTTTCATTTTTTTTTACAATTTTTTTTTCTCCTTTCTATCTCTGGGTGTCCAAGATGTCTACCTACTCCAGTGGTACAAAAAACATTTCTCAATTTGTATTGCCACTAAAATCGATTTCAAAATTGCCTTTTTTCCTTTTAGTAGCCTTTGCTATGGCTGGAAAAACTTGAGCAATACTTTTCTCGACAATTATTATTACCGAAAAATATTACTCATATTTATCAAAAAATAAAATAAAAAAATAATCATTTACGGTTGCCAAAAAAATGTTATGCTTATTTGCTATCAATAGTATGGCTATTTTCACTAATAAGTTTAGTTACAATATTTGATTTTATAAAATTCAAATAATTACATATCAAATTAAACATATCAAGAGTTTATTCTAGTAACGCAAAAAATGTTCCATTAGATTCCCAAAAATAAATAAATAAATAATCATTAACAATGAAAATGTTAACAAAAAAGATGAACAAGTACATCATTTGTATCCAATAATTAGTGCTAGTCAAATAGTCACAATACAGAATAATCAAAACTTTAAAAACATTTATTCAACACATGATCACAATGAAGTCTTTCGCACTGAGATTTCTGAAAAATCATAATGTCTGACCTGGAATAATAAGATAAAAATGTGTCATTTAAATATAGATCATCAAATTAAGTTATAAAATAAGAATATAAGTGCATGTAAATAACAACACCAAGTTATTACGGCAATAAACATGCAAACGTGTATGGTACATGTAATCTATTACAAGGTCCAATAACATGATTACGGTGTGGATACCTTATCTTTAAGGCATGGACTCAACAACATAAATTTGAAAGATCCTTTGCAGCCAAATAACATTATTGTCATGAAACTACTCCCAAGAATTTTCTACAAAGAAAAGAACTGAAATATACTGCAGCAAACCATAGCAAAGAGGAGCTGTTATCAACAATAAACTGCAACAAAAGAAATGATCGAAAAATACAGCATGGGTTATTCTTGACTGAAAGACTATTGAGCATAGCAAGAACCAACTTAAATAGCAAAACTACAAATTCCTCAAATTGAACCAGCAAGCAAACACAATGCAGAACAAGCGCAAGAACACATGCAGTGTTTTACATTAGAGCATGATATTTCTACTAAATTTTTACACCTAAACAAAAGAAAGATGCTCACAAACTCATTCTAAAGTACATATGTTCACTTGGTTTAAATATAAAAGTGTCTCATACAAACAGACATGCTCACCTTCATGAACGCAATAATTAATTTAGGAAAGTGGGAAAAGATTCAATTCAATTAATAATAACTACTCCTTTTTGGCTAATTAATTATTCATATAGTCAAATTCTTAAAGATTCACCTGCAAACCGTGAGCTGAGATGGTAAAAAACCTTGATTTCTTGAGGTATGTGTTCAAACAATCAAAGACAAAATGACAATGCTTGAAACTAATCCCAAACCCCCAATTGCGTGCTTAACTCCTCCCAATCAAACAAAACTAAATATTAAAATATAATGCCAATCATAATAGAATTTAGATTCCAAATAGGAAGAAAAGGGAGGTTTCACATGACAACAAGATGAAGCTTACAAAAACTGGAATGAACCTCACCTCAGTAACAGAATTCAATACTAAATGCAAGCAATCCAATAAAACAGCAATTAACAAGAGTCTTGTAATTAAAGGAAATAGATCTAAAGCTTCATGAATCCTGTCCAACTCCTACAATTTCTACCAATGAAAATAGACAATGAGGTTTATATTAGAAAAGAATTATGCACAAGAGTATGAAGAGATTTGTCAGAGGGAATGAGAATTGAGAGTTAGATAGGGAAAGAAGTTTATATTTGACTTAAAACACACACACACACACACACACACTCACCAAAAGCAATCACAATATATATGTGTATATATATGTATAGGCCAAACTTCCAATTTCAGAACTCAAGACTTAATGCAATAGGTACAATTAGCCAACAAACCCTGCAAGCTTTGGATACGACTTCATTTCCTTTTTTGCCTGCTAATCATAAGTACACAAGTACTACAAAACACCCACATTTTATATGGAATTTTCTTTAATCAAAGAAAGATATCACAACACATGAATATGGAAACTTCAAATGTGGTTTTTGGCCCAAGAAACAAACTTAAGAAAATGTCTAAAAACAAGAAATTCTTCACATTCAAAACAGATTCCTGATTATTACCAGTGCCACAACTGTCCACTATTCATCACCACTATCCATGTCTTGATCACCATTTTTTCACATAGTTTACCTTAAAAGAGTAAAACCTTTTAGAAGTTACAGATTCAGAGGAAAAAAAGGTTGGGGGAAAAAAAGATTCAGAAAAAAATAAAATAAAATAAAAAAGCTTGAACAATTATCAGTTAGCACAAACAGGGTCTTCAATTATGGAACCAAAGTATAGTGACAGAGGCATGAACAGAATAAAGAACCTAAAAAATATTAAACACTAATTTGATTCTCAGGTTTATATCATAATGATGAAAACTTAAAACACGAACTACAAACCACAATAATTGAATCAGAGATGCAAGCATATAATAACATATATCACATAACACATAAAACTTCAAATCCTAAATAATTATCGGTAATAGAAAGAGAAAAAACTTTTCAGAAGTAATAGACCCAGAAATCTTACCCACAAAAACAAAAACGATAAATAGTAAATAACAAAAGGGTTTTGAATTTGAGAACCTATGGACAGAGAGCCATGCTAATACACTTTTCTAGGAAACAAACAAGTATCAAAACATATAACCGAATGTGGAAGATCCAGGAAAATCTTAGATCTAGGAACTGCAAAAGCATAAGAAGTTACAGATGGCGAACCTTACCTTTGAAAGCATTACGAGCACGAAGGGGATTCAAGGCGGAAGCATGATTCTTGTGCTGGGAGCGATCCTTAGAAACCTGTAAAAAGGAACACGATGAGATTAGATGAATCAATCAAAAGCAAAAGCAAAAGCAAAAGGATGAGATTACGATGAGATTTTGTGGGCGATGGTGACGACGGAATAAGGAATCACTTGAACGATGATGACGACAAAGGTGTGCAACTGGGGCAGAGGTATGCGGCGAGGCCAAATGCGTGCAGCTGAGGCCACTACGATCTGCGGTGGAGGCCATTGCGGTGTGCGGCGGAGGCCACTGGTCTTGAGAAGTGCCCTATGCGAGAGCTTCTTGTTGAGTTGTGTAGGTGTGTAAGAGAAAAAAAGAGAGGGAGATGAAAATGTATAGACTTTGTTGGCGGGAAGAGTTTTAGTGGGTAATTAATATTACTTTTAGCGGCAATTAATAATAATTGCCATCAAATGACAAGTTACTAGTGGCTAATATGCATTGGCTGCAAAAGCTTTAATTCATAGAGAAAATTACTAACTAAAATAGTATGGCCACTAAATAATTGCCGCTAAAGATCAATTTTGGTGTGGTGCAACCCTATGCAGAACGTAGTCCAAGTTCGGATGTGGAGACTGAATTGTTCATTGGACTACATAGGTCTGGTTGAGAAAGATAATTTTATCATTGGCTATGCAAGTGTATAAATATGGGGAAGCCGAATACTGTCTCTTTAATGTATGATATCAGATATGTTCCCTGATGTTCTTATAGAGATGAATAATAATGGTGATTGTGAGAGTAGTTTGGTTGGTGATGAGTTCTAAACTTGTAGTCTGGTAAATGGCATTTAGATGCAAAGCAGTTTTAATAGTGGTATGATTAGGGTTTAAGATGCATGTCTTTTCTGATTCCTGAGCTTTTTTGTTAGTAGCACTGAGTAGAGTCATGTATGAGCCCTATGATTACTGAAGCAAACAAAGAGAGTTTAGATAAAGGTTGAATATCTATTATAATATATTAAAGCTGAGATCAAGGTTATGGTACAATGAGTTATCACCACCTTACCTCGTCAACTTCTTATTAGAGTTGACATTTTCTAATTTAACTCTATATTTACATCACATATGGACGTATAAGATTAGTTGAATAATTTTATTTAAATATTTGTTATAGATTAACTGGTCAAGATTCTGTAAATTGTAATATTGAGTTTAATGACAAACTTTAGTGAAGTGAGTAGACACTTGGTCATTGATGTAAATTAATGAGATATTTACATCATAGTTATGATAGGAGAGATTAACCGGTCAAAGTTAAGACGATATAAATAGTATTTATTCTATTAAATCCAAGTTAACAAAATAAAACTAAAAATTCATTATAAATAATTGTTACCTTTTATTATCCATTGGCTATACTAGTATATAAGTATACGGTCATAAAAATTAATATACATCTAATTCAGATATCATGTCATTCTCTAACTATTCTATATTAAATCTTTGTATTTCATAGAAAAATCTCCATAAAAATTAACTCTATAATTAGCACTAACATTTCTCTTTCTATACATATATAAATTTGCTAATTTAAGTTATAATTGATTGTATATATAACTACGGGTCATAAATATAAATATAAGATAACACATTAATTTTTTATTTTTAACAATGCATGAACAACTAGTAACCACAAGACTATCAAGAGGATATTTTTGAAGGAAGTAGAAAGATATCAATAGAAATAAATAACACATTATTATTAAATGGAGTCAATCTTAATTAGAAACCTAAGAGCAAACGATTCTAAATAAATGTAGCCTACAACTAGCTCAACTAAAAAAAGTGATACAAGTGCAAAAAGGGAGATGAGTGTTGACGAGAGTAAAGACAAAGATGGAGTCAAAAGGAGAAAATTTATTTTAAGATTATATATTTATATAATTTCACTGTATTGAAAATAGTCAAAAAGCCATATATCTTTATTTTACTTATATTATAACCCATCACTTTTTTAATAAATAAATATTATTTTCCTTCTATTACATAATTATTAGGCTTTACAATATTGACATAATATCTACTAATTTATATTTATATTAGATTAAATAATATTACATATCTCTCTTTTTTATCAGAAAACAATATATTCATTTTGGTAACTTTATTTTCCTGTACATCGTGCATGTCTAAATCTAGTTTAAAAGATTATTTATAGGTTTATCTGAAGCCATAAAGAGGAAGGCAAAATGATTGAAGGGAAATTAGCACACAAAATTTGATAGAAAAATATCATTATTGAATAGGTATGAAATATAGATATTATTTTACATATATACCATAAGCACACGCATGCATAAAAAAAAAAATTCAACAAATAAAGAAAAAAATGTAAATAAAGTAAAGTTCTTTTAAATTTTAATAATAGTAAATATGATCAAAATTCAAAAAACGGATTACTAATATGATGTAATAACCACTTGTATTTTATATTTTACTTGATCTGTATACTTTTTTTAAAATCTAAATTACTAATATATATTTAGAATTTCCTAGACTCTAATTAACTTAGCTCAATTTGGATCAATATATTATCAATGTAAAATCTTTTTGCATTAAATTTTTTTAAAGGAAACAAATGTCAAATTATTTGAATCATCTAATTGCTCATGTTCTTTAGACATATTAATTAAATAAATAAATTTATATTGTGGCATGTAATTGGTATGCTCCATCGATCATTTAATTTTGCAAGTCCTTCTCATTTAATTATTTATTGCTTTCATCCAAAAAAAAAATATTTATTGCTTTCTTATCCACGAATATTTAATTTTTGTTTTATTAGAGCCCAATGTAAATAATTTTCTTTTTATCATCTAGGGATGACAATGAATATTCATGGGGGTGGGGACATACCCATCGTCCCCGTTTAGAATTTTGTCTGCGATCCTCGTCCTCATTCTTGTCACTGGTTCTCGTTCCCCATTCATTGTGGGGATTTAAATCCTCGCAGAAATTCGCAGGTTTATATAAAAAAATTTTAAAAAATCTAAAAAAAAGATAAATCTAAATAAAATACGCTTAAATTTAAATAAAATATTCATAATTCATTATAACATTATCCAGCACGATACAATCCAAATTAAAAATGAAATACATTGTACAAATTTATTAATAGACAATAAGAAATATACAAATCATAAAGACACTAATATTATGACAAGGGTTTTTTTTAAATTATGTGGAGACTTAAATCCTCGCATAAATTCGTAGGTTTATATAAAAGATTTTAAAAAATCTAAAAAAAAAAATCTAAATAAAATACTCTTAAATTTAAGATTTTAATTGGTATGTACTGACAGTGTAAAATGGTTTTACACTGTCAACCAATAGAAATAGGGAAAAGTGAGAATTCATGGTGAGTCCCTCATTATAATGGGTGGTTATTTAGATGAGTTGGCACTTTCCACCATTTCTATTGGTTGACAGTGTAAAACTATTTTACACTGTCAGTGTATTTAAATTAAATTCTAAATTTAAATAAAATATTCATAAATATTCATAATTCATTATAACATTATCCAACGCGATACAATCCAAATTAAAAATGAAATACATGGTGTAAATTTATTAATAGATAATTAGAAATATCCAAATCATAAAGACACTAATATTATGACAAGATATATATATATATATATATATATATATATATATATATATATATATATATGAGTGCATTAAAGTAAATTCACGTTAATAGAGATTTAGCGAGTCCCTATGGAGCAGGATCCTCATCCCCCGCCCCTACCTCATTTACTAAATAAGGACTTCTCCTCATTCCGTGGGACCAAACTTATTCTCGTCCTCGTCCCTGTTCTTATCGCGGGTAATCCTTACGGGTAGCCGCTTTGGTGGATTTTTTTGACATCGCTATCATATGAATCCAATGGAAATAGTAGGATGGACTTGCAAATAATATTATGAAAAAAAGGAGATACCCGCTCATGTCATTTTTATTTTAGAAACATATGAATTGGAAATGTAGAAATAGAATAATAAATAAGCAAGACACAAATGCAAATTAAGATGTCAATCAGTATTCGTTTGTATTTTAGAAAAAAATTTCCTCCTAACAAAGAAAAAATTGCTGCTAACTTTCACCAAAATATTCTAAACATTCATTATTTTTTTTTCCCTTTTTAATTTCATCGAAAAGGTTTATGGTTAGTGGAAATTACCCCATTTCCAGATTAAGGTAGGCAGCAAGTCTCAGTTAGCAATAATTGAATTCAACATATCTTAGTTAATGATGTTGGACCCTATAGTTTAACCATCATTAGCACATGTTCTATACTCTTCTCTTACCGGATGTATGGGAGCGGAATTCCGAGAACAACATCCTCTGTGGGGAGTGAAGGTATGGCTCTCCCTGTCATTGTGACAGCACGATGAGCATTTACAAATTCAAGAGCTTTCCTCAACCTCCTCTCATCTTGAAAAATAGCAGAGGATGGAACATTAAAGTCACGTACCTTCAATTTCTCGAAGTAGGCACATGAATCATAAATGATAATTGGGATAAGAAAGCTTGTAGACAAAGTTTATATCCAAGGAACATGTTGATTTGGAATTCTCCAACCCATAAGCTTGCTGAGTAGATCAAGATTCCTAATGCCAAATAAAATGGCCTTTAAGGTTTCATTCAAGCCTCTTATAACTTAGACCAATATAAGTTAAATACATAACTTATATCATCAAATAAATTTTCATTGAATACTTTTTTTTAATAAGAGCTTGTTGGCTCAGCTTTAGTGGCTAATTCTTCATGGCATATGGATAGTGGTGCCATACGTCACCTTACTTTTGAGCAAGAAAATTTGTTGACAGGCTCAGAATACATAGGATCTGATCTAGTTTAGGTTGGGAATGGCCAAGGTATGAGGATCTCACATTTTGGGCATTCTATTCTTCATTTTGATAAAACAAATACATCCTTTCATCTTCAAAATCTTATGCATGTCCCTGGTATAAAAAACAATCTTATTAGTTGTTAGATCAAGTGCTTACCACTAGGCCAAAAAGCTATAGCTGTTGGTAAAGGTGCATCAAACATAAGGGGCTGCACCCATTACAGACACCATGGGCTAAGATATTAAGCCCATCGAATTTTAAGGATGATGCTAGCCAAATAAAGCAAACAATCTTTCTCCCAATGCACCGAGGGGATTCAATCCCATGACCTTACTCTGATACCACTTATTGGATCAAGTACTTATCATTAGGCCAAAAAGCTATAGTTGTTGGCAGGGGTGTAATTTTATTTCCTTATAATTTCTTAAAATTGAATCAAGTATAAGGGGTTGCACCCATTACAAGAGTCACGGGCCAAAATGTTAAGCCCATCAAATCCTAACGATGACGTTGGTCAAATAAAGCCAACATTAGTGTTTCAAAATTTGTCGAAGATAATAAAGTGTATTTTGAGTTTCGTGTTGATTATTATCTTGTCAAATATCAGATCCTAAGCAGATTCTACTTTAAGGCAGAATTAAGGATGAATTTTATGTGTTTGATTGTGTTCAAGTCCCAAGATTTGTATCTATTGCCTTGATTTCTCATTGTAATACAGTTTTTCATTGTAATTTTGTTTCAACTAAGTTTTTAGTTTGGCAAAGCAGAGTAGGTCGCAACTCAAATAATGTTGTCAAAAGTGTACTCATGTTGTGTAATATTTAATGTTCATCTAATAAAACTTTTGATGTGTGTGAATCTTATTACATGGGCAAAATGCATCAAATTCCCTATCCTGACTCTATTATTTAGTTATAGTGCACCTTTAGATTTGGTTTACTTCAATCTATGGGTTCCAACACCTTTTCCTTTACATTCGGGCTATAGATACTATATTTCCTTTGTTAATGCCTCTTCTAGATATACTTATATTTTCCTGTTGATTGGCAAGGATCAAGCCCTTCAAGCATTTATACAATATAAGGACTTTATTGAGTTGTAAACTAGTGTAAGCCCATAAAAGCACTACAAACTAGCAATAGCAAAGAGTTTTGATCTAATGCCTTTGTCAAGTTTTTGTAAGATCATGGCATATCCCTTACACTCACTTATCTTTACAAGCATAAACAAAATGGTTATCTTAAGAGAAGACATAAAACCATCATTGAAATGCGCTTTTCCCTTCTGGCTGAAGCCTCCTTACCCTTGACTTTTTGGGATCATGCCCTTAGCACTATTGTATATCTTATCAATAGATTACCCTCTTTAAACACCAAAAGCTAGTCCCCTTAATAACTTCTTTTTCATCAATTACCACATTATCATGTGCTTGCTACCCTTACATCAGACCTTACAATAAAAACAAATTATATTTCAGATCCCATAAATGCGTTTTCTCCTGGTTATGTACCTAAAAAAAAAATCTTAGTATCTAGAAATATAATTTTTTATGAGTCATCTTTTCCTTATTCTTCTTTATTTCTTGTTCTAAGTTCTAATGAGTCTGCTACTATTCTTAGTACTTATCCACACTTCCCAACATCACAGAATGCTTTGACTGCATCTTTTCTATCTAAACCTGTTTCTATTTCTGCTGCTACAGATCTAACCCCCACATTGCCAAGCCATAATGGTGATTGCCCTGTAGGTACCTCAGGTCCAACTATTGAGGTTTGATTGTCCATTTCTCTAGCTGCAGTGCCTATACCAATTGACAATCAACATCCAATGCAAAATATATCTAAATTTGGCATCTACAAACCAAAAACTTATGCTATTATGATAAAAAAAATTCTACTCCTGATTTGTTCAACACTGAACCTACTAGGGTGCAGTAGGCCTTGTCTTGTCCACATTGGAAAAAGGCAATGGATGAGTACTTAGCTTTAATGAGGAATGGTACCTGGTCTTCGGTTTCCTTACCATCTGATTGGTTAGCCATTGGATGCAAATGAGTTTTTAGAGTGTATTGAAACCCTAATGGCAGTGTGCAAAAATACAAGGCAAAGACTAGTTGCCAAAGATTTTCACTAAAGAGAATGATTAGATTTTGGTGAGATTTTTCATCTAGTGGTTAAGCCTCCCATGTGAGACTAGTACTTAGTATTGCTCTTACCAAAAGGTGGAAGATTAGACAATTTGATTTCAACAATGTATTCTTGAATGGAGATCTAACTGAAGGGTATTCATGTCTCAACTTTAAGGGTATGTTTCCACTAATCCTAAGCATGTATGTAGGCTACAAACGGCCATATATGGTCTTAAACAAGCTTTGTGAGCTTGGTTCTCTAAGCTCAGTCTCACACTGCAACTATTTGGCTTCACTTTTGCAAAATGTGATTCCTCTTTATTTCTAGTTTATGTGATTCCTAGTTTATGTGGATGACATTTTAATAACCGGTGACAATCCCACTGATCTCCACTAATACCATTTTTGCTCTCAAGGATGATCTAGGTAAAATGAATTTCTTTTTAGAAAGTGAGGCAAACCATATTGCTGATGATAAGAATGTCCTATGTCAAGTCGAGTATGTCACTGGCTTACTGCATAAGGCTTGTATGTACTCTACAAAACCTATGCCTACCCTAATGGTCAATAATATAAAGCACTCTACCTATGATAGCTCACCTTTTCTTGATTCTTCCTTGTACATAACAATTGTCGATGGCCTTTAATATATGACAATTACATGGCGCAATGTAGCCTATGCTGTGAACAAGCACAACCAATTCATGTATAATCCCTTGAATTCTCATTAGAGAGCAGTCAAATGGATCCTTAGATATCTTCAAGGGAATCTTAACCATGGTTTAACATTTCACAAGTCTATTGACTTTAGGCTTTTAGGCTTCTATGATGTAGATTGGGGACCTGATGTGGATGATTGAAAATGCACTAGTGACTATTGTGTCTTCTTTGGATCTAATCTCATCTCATGCTGTAGTAAGAAATAGAATGTTGTAAGTTGCTTTAGTGCTGAGGTTGAGTTTCGGAGCCTTGTTGCTATCCTAAGTGAGCTAGCTTAGTTGAAGTCCTTACTCTCAGAGTTGCACATCTCATGCTCAGTGCCTCCTTTTGTCTATTGTCCGGTCCCAATGCCGTGTTGCTTGCAGCTAATCCTGTGCTTAACAACAGGGCCAAACACTTCAAGCTGGACTTATACTTTGTCCATGATCAAGTGGAAACCAAGCAAGTTTTTGTGCGTCATATTCCTACTTTAGATCAAATTGTTGACATCTTCACCAAGAGCATCTCTCCACACCTGTTTCACAAATTCAAGTCCAAACTTAGGATTTCTGATAGCTCTTCACTTGAGTTTGCAGAGGGGATGACAATGTATACTATAAGTGCATATCGTGCATGTGTGTGATAAGTTAGTTATTCAGTTGCCAATTTTGTTAGAATCAATTATAGTTAGTTACATTAGCTTAAGCCTTAGCCAAGTGTATACATATTCAGCTCATTGTATCAGAATGTTCATCCTAGTTTAATACAATTTTGCCCATTCTTTCACTCAGCTATTCTCTCATAACTCTATCCTTTCTTTGTTATCCTTTGAGTCTGAGACCTATCATATATCAAGGATCAAATAACGACATTGTTACATGTCTTCAATGAAACTAACACATATTATGGTGTGGAAAAGCAATCATTATCTTCATTTGAAAAATTTGTAAGTTGATTTCAAGGATGAAAACGACGGTCTCACATGTCGTCAATGAAACTAACACAAGTTATGGTGTGGAAATGGAAAATCATTTTCATTAATACGCTTCACACACTGTAGAAAAAAATGCATGTAAGTTAAGGTTTAACAATAATTACAGGAAATAAATAAAAATTGACCAGGCCCTTACTAATAAGGAGCGAAATATCAGGAGATATATAGAATCTCATGATATTCATGTGCTTTATAGTGTTGGCTGAAATTCTTAAATTATATTTTTGGTTCAACTATGTTGTGGACTCCTATTAATATATTTTTATATACAAATAACATTTCTAAAAAAATTGATCTCAAATAATAGTAGCTGTATATAAAATTATTTCTTGATAAAATATATGAAATCATACGTTAGTAAAATGTTTTTGGAAATAATGTTGTTGCTGTATTGTCAAATTGAGATAGGTTTTAACAATTGAGTTTGAGTGCTTATTGACTTCAAACTGAATAATAATCATTATTTGTATGAATTTTTATTCTCAAAGCTGGTTTTTTTTTCGATTTTTGAGGGTCCAAAGTTACTCGATAAAGCAACCTTTAAAGGAGAATTTAGTTCTGCTTGATCTAAGATACTTTAGATATTCCTGAAATTAAGTCTTATATAGCAAGAGTAAAACCAGTTTGACTCACCCGATTTTAATCAAACCAGCAAATCATCCCTACTTTTAAAAATTCAAATATTTTATTTTTCAAAAAATAGATTATTTTATAACCTTTTAAAAAAATAATAGATGACTTTTCTAAGTCATTATTTTACCATTTGGGTCTTGAAGTGAGAATTACATCAAGACGAAGTCCTTTCACTTTATAACTAAATATTCAATTTTCAATTCATCCACTATTTGATTTACAATTAGAATAGGTTAAAGTTATTTCATTTTGTAACTAAACATTAGCTTTCAATTCCTCCACTATTCGATGTGAGATTAAAATAGTGGGAAGCAAGTTGTATATATGTTGTTTTCTACTAGGGCTTCTAATGCAAGTGACAAATTGTATGATACTTATCAACTTGCAAGTGACATGTCTTTTATTTTATAACATATGTATTTTTATATATTTATTCAATTATATCCAATTCAAACAGTTTAACTAGTAATAGTGACTCGGTGCTTTAACTGAATCAATCATGGAGTTGGGTTTTATAATTACCTTCTATACTAACAATTTAAATAGGTAAACACTTATTTTTAAAATCTTACTTATTTTTCAAATAAGATTTGGTCTGTAAATTTTATAAATGAAAAAAAATTAATAAAAAAACTTAATTCTATAATAAATTAATCTTACTCAAATTTAATGAACTATGAATACAGATGGTTTAAGTATAGAAAAAATGTTTCAATTTGCTCGACTTCTCCCCCCCCCCCTTTTTCTCTTTTTTTTTCGGTCGGTGGGTTTTACCGTTTTAAGAACATAAAAAGCTATTGGGTTTGTTAAATGGATTAAGACTCAATATATATATATATATATATATATATATATATATATATATATATATATATATATATATATATATATATATATATATTAACACAACTTAAAATAGAAGTAGGGCACGCACATTTTTTTAGTTTAATTAATTCGATATTTGTTTCTATTTAAAAAGGCCTTGAATCTGAATTTGTGAATAAAAAATTAATGCTTAAAAATTTTATTGTATAATAAATTGACACATTTTGAATCAAAATAGGTGAGTATTTGATAAATTTTAAATATTAGTGATTTAGACAAAAGATAAAAGAAAGACTAAGTAACTGAGGTAGTCTCTAGAGCTTTAAGAAGACAATGTCAACTTAATGAGTATGGTCAGATTTATAGCAGCTCTACCAAATATTTGTTTCTCTCATTGAAACCATTGTAGAGGGATTCATGTAACCCTAAAAATTAACATCAATAATCGTAACCTAAATTGCTAGCAAGTAATCAATCGAGTTTGATTAGGTTAAAAGTCTAGTCTGCTGCAAAGATCAATTTAATTGGGTTGAGAAGTTTTGAACAGTCAAATTTGTATTTTTGCAACAAATTAAGTTTATGTTTAGTTTAACTTAATTTTATTGTAATTAATAATTAAAATCCTATGTAATGAGAAATCTTGAAAAAATATTTATTTTCTAAAATTAATACAAATAAGCATGCATGCACTAAGTCATCAATAGCTTAAGATTTTATATTTTAGATTTTTATTTATAAACTTGAGTTTAAATCAATTGATGTAAACTTGTACTTTTAGTTTGAAGTGAGTATCAAGTAAAGCAACCTAGATTTTAATACCTTTATTTTAAAATAATCTGATTAAATTAATTTTATTTAAATAATACTGATCAAAATTATTTTTAAACATATAATGATCCAGTTTATAGTTAAAATCTTATTAACAAATCATATTTAAAATAATTTTTAAAAAGAATTATAAAATAATATAATGTACTAAGCCATCGATTCTCATAAAAATTTGTGTTTTAGATTATTTCTTATAGACATAATTTTATGAATTTTTTATTTTAATATGAATTAAGTTTTAATTAAAGTGACTTACATTTTAATTTTTTTATTTTAAAATTTTGACAAACTTAGTTTTGTTTAAATGGTATTGATAAAAATTTTATTTTCAACAATAATTATAAAAAAAATATAATTTCACCTTACTTCATCTTACTTAATTTTCTATTTTTTTAGCTTATTATTTTTTATATGGTATATGTTAATAGCGAAAATAAACGATAACATAGCAAATACCAAAAGAATGTAAGAGTGTATATGACCCGGCTTGGCTTGATAATTCATCCTTATCCAAAGATTATTAGGTCAAGTTTGGGTTTGAAATTTTGATCCGGAGCATTTTCAGGTCGAGTTTGGCTCATGATTCTTTAAAAGTTATATTCTTTAACAATATTAGTCATAAATTATGATATTTTTATATTTCAATTAATATGTTTTACAAAATATGATATTATTTTTGTATTGAAATAATTTATTTTGAAATATGTATTATAAAATATCTCTTAAATTTCGTTTGTAACTGTTAAAATTTCACCACTTTAGTATACATAGTGTTCAAATTTGCATATATTATGTAAATATTGGATTGATACGGTCATTTTTTTTATTATTATCATATCAAGTCTAGCTTCTAAAAAATAATTCGAACAAAAAAATAAAATCAGATTTGGGTCTAATTCAACCTGTCTGCATGATCTCTTAAACATCCCTAAGGGCGTGTTTGGTAATATTGTATTATGCATGATAAGATAAGATAACACAATACGTTATGGTTTTATTCGTTATTTGGTGCAATCAGCGTATTGTGTAAATTTATCCATCAAATCTTCCTTATACGTAAAAATAATGGATAATTTAATCTAACATAATAAAGCTGTATTAGGCTTGATTAGCTTTTGAAGTATAAAGGCTCTTTCATTTTTTTTATTTTTTAATATATTTTATTAAAAGAAAAATAATTATTAAATAAATAATAAATTAAAATAAAAACCATATAAACAAAAAATAATTGTAAAACAACTATTAAAACTAATATAAAAATATAAGAATAAAAATTTATTATTAAAATATATAAATAATATTAAATATGATTTAATTATAGATAATAAAAAATATAATCAAATATAAAAATATAATATTAAATTTATTTAAATTTTAATATATAAAAACTCTATCTATTTCTCTGTCTCTATTTCACTTTCTCCCATATTTTTAATATTTATAAAAAATATTAAAAAGAATAAATAAATAATTTTTAATATAAAATTATTTTTATATATAATAAAAAATAGGTAAAATAATTAAAATAAGTATTTAAATAATTATATTAATTTTTAAATTTTAAATTTAATATTTAAAAGGTTATATTTATTATAATAACATTATCTAGTTATAATTTATATAATATAATATATTATATAATAATATACCTAAATTTTGATTAAATCTTATATAATTAGATTAAATTTTATATTATTAACTCTTACCCTATCAATTTTTTTTTATCATTTTTGATTTTTACATATTATAAGAATCAAGTGCACTTTAAACTTAATAATAATAATAATAATAATAATAATAAGAATAGTGGTTATAACAAAAATAAAAATGATACTATTGAAAAAAAATCTATATTTCAAAATTAAAGTTATCATGTTAAGTTGTTGAGTTTGCGATTTCCTATTGGCTCCTCAGGTTCGTCATTGTACGGACGATGTTGATGTGTTTCTAACATTGTACTATTACCTTAATTTTTTATCGAACATTGTACTATTACCTTAATTTTTTAACTAAGTTGCTCTGTCCCACACTTCTTGCGCACCTTACAACAGCAGCCCCACTTTCTCTCTCCATGCCTTTGATTTTCCTTTCCTAAAGCAGCATCCAAAAAATCATCACCAAAAAAAAGCAGTGTCCAAAAAAAAAAAAAACCAAAGCCATATAAAATAATATTATTTTATTAGTTTCCTTGTCCTTCCATTTTGTCATCAGTGTCTTGTCAAAGCCAAAACTGAAATAATCTTCCTATAGCAGCATCATTTTTAATATATATATATATATACATTTCCCATTCTATGAGTCCTTTTTAACCAACGCACATATCTTTTTTGGGCCATAGATTTGGTTGTTACCAAAACAAGAAAAGGATGAGGTTTCAATTTTCTATTATCATAAATCTTTTGTTTCTTAAAATGGTGGGGCTTGTGGAACCTATGGGAAGAGTAGGATGAATAAGGAAAGTTTGGTTCTGTGGTTACAGACCTTTTTCCTTCTTTTTTCTGAGCTTTCACTCTAGCCTGCAGTTTGCTCTCTTTTGGGTGCTTCCTTTTCCTTCTTTTCTTTATTCTCAGCTCTTAAATTTCTTCCCTTTTATGCATAAGGCTTTATTCTCTCTTCGCTGGTCAAAAGATTTCTGGGATTTTGCCAATTCGGTTCAAATCTCATTCCTTTTCACAGACCCTTCTTCAGTTGGCTTATATTGAGAAGTACTTTGATTTGAGGTTGCTTTTTCTAGCGGGTAAGGATCAATCAATCAACCAATCAATCAGGATAAGGGGGGAAAAAACTCATCTCTAGGATGTATATGTTTCTTGGTGTTTAGATCCTTTTTTTTTTTTAAGAACATTTGCACTACTTTGATAATTGTGTTTCTTTCCATACAAATCTGCATATCTGAACTCTGGGTTTGTTCTCTCTTGTGCTTTTTTTTTTTATTATTATTATTATTTTTTCCAGATATATACTTCCATTTCCCGTTATCCTCCATATTACAGTCTTAACTTTTTTTTTTTTTTTGAAATTCTTAAGTGCTTATAATACCCTTTGATAAGTGATTCTAATCTGTTGGAATCTTCCATATGGTGCAGGCTTAAATCTTTTTGGGTCTACAAGGGTTGCTTTGAACTTTGAAGGCTAAAAGTTTGCAACAAATCTCTTATATTGGCTTCTTGTTCCTATTTATCTCACCACTGACCAGAAAACTTTAGTTTCTGGGGTTCATCCTACTTGGTGAGGACTCTTCTCTCTGACCATGCAGTGGAACTTGTTTCACTTTATTCTAAAAAAATCATTTTCTATATTTCATTATTTTTAACCTTCCTTTGGGTTTAATTTATATGTAGTGGCAATGTAAATTTTTTTTACACTATTATTTAAATAAATTCTTCTATTTGTATGACTTTTAGAGTAGTGGGCATGAAAGTTATATATATTTACTTATATAATAGTATTATGATTAGATGATAATATAAAAAAAAAAGTATTACCAGTCTGCATACAAATTAAATGCAAGTAATGATTCACAGAAGAGAGGTAGAGATGGTGAGGGGAAAGACTCAGATGAGGCGCATAGAGAACGCCACAAGCAGACAGGTCACCTTCTCAAAGAGGCGTAATGGGTTGCTGAAGAAGGCCTTTGAGCTATCAGTGCTTTGTGATGCTGAGGTTGCTCTCATCATCTTCTCTCCAAGAGGGAAGCTTTATGAATTTGCAAGCTCCGGGTATGTACGGATCCTCATCATTTTCCTCTTTTTTTACTGATTGTTTTTTGTGTGATTGCATCTGCATCTAAATATAGCATTCCTCTTCATGAAGAGTTCCTTTGATTTCTTAGCTAGTAAACTTCATGCAAACTTATGTATGTTCTTTTATACCATTTAGAGAGTCAAGTTGTCAAGATTTTCAGCAAAGCTACAGAAGTTCAGTGGTGGTGGTGGTGGTTTATATATATATATATATATATAACCACAGAAGTACAGTGGGGTATTGGATAAGTGCGGAAGACTTTTATTTGATGTTATGCTTTTTCTTTGGGGGCTATGAGGAGCTGATGAGTAGTTCAGTTTAGCAGGAGAAGTCATTGATTTTACTTTCTCACATGGTTTCTGACAGTTTAAGTGATTTAAGGAAACCTTGATACTATCCCTTGACATTTGATGGCTTACTTGATTATCACTAGTATATGATTAACTTCTGCAATGAAACTGCTTCTCTCTCTCACTCATGAGTAATAAAAGAAAGAATAAGGGTAAAAAATATGATCTAAAATCTGATACACTTGACTTTTCTTTAACTAGGGATATACTCGGCTTTTAGATTTGAGTACCATTTGTTTAAAACTTCACAGCTCTTTCATTTAAGCGCCTCTGAAGTTTTCAGGATTTCTTTTATTAGAATTGGTTTTATATGTTGGAATTGAATCAAAGGGTGAACTTATCTAAGGGTATGTTTGTGAGTTGAGATTTTGAAGGGAAAAGACGGGAAAGAAAGGATTTAAATAATAAAATAGATTCATAGTTATTATTTAAATCCTTCCTTTCTCTCTCTTTCTCTCCAAAACTTTAGCTCAGAAACACACCTAAGTAGCTAACTTTTCGGCTAATGAACCAATAGTACACTAGCTAGTACCCCACTTTCCCCACCCTAACTTTACAAAAGAGGAATAATGCTGAATGGAGCTGTACTTGGTTCCATTAGTAATAGGCAAAGAGCTATGATATGCTGGTTATAGTGCCATATCATCATATGTACTAGTACACTGACATCCATTGTTCATTGTTCGTTGTTCATGAGAGAGACACAAAAGAAAAGGTCATCATCATATATAATGGCATGCACCACATAACTATGATTTCTTCTTCCTAGCATATCGTCCGACCTACAAATTATTATTATTTCTTGGTTCAAGAAATAGGGACAAGAATCAGGCTTCTAGTTATCTCCGAACAAAGTGACTAAAACCTGTTCAAGTGATACAATTTGCCAAAAGAAAAGTAAAAATATCAACTTCTTCAGCAAGGAGCTTGTGATCTTCCGTGAAATAATGTGCAATTGTGCAGTGATATGCCAGAGTTTTCAATACAACTAGAGGCACACTAACCTCGTTCCAAGGCTGTTTGGACTACTTCATTAATATTATTATTATTATTATTATTATTATTATAAGAACTTCTATATATATTATAATTATAATCGAATCTGCAAAATGTTACATATTTAATAATAGTAACTGTGAGTGTGAGTGTGATGTGAGAGTGGTGTAGCTTTAATTAATATTTACTTTGAAAACTTATTTTGAAAACCATATCGATCTCGAGATTCATGTGTTTTCTTTTCAATCCACTCTTTCTTGATAAGTTGTAGATATATTATATTAGGAGTTAATATAATAATATTTGGAGATGAACTGGTCAAGTATATAGTTAAGACTATCATGACTTGTTTGTTTGTAGGATTTCCCTCGGCCATATTGAACGCTCGAAGCATGATATTGTTTTGCTTAAAAGTAGCTGTTTTTTCAGTGAACCATATTCTTACTTGAAGCTTTGTTTCTCCAAACATTGTCACGTTCCTTTGCAAGTTTTGAAGACTAATTGTTTTACATATACATTGCTGTTAGGACTTACGATTTCTGTCCTTCCTATGCAATTTTCCTTTTTTTTTTTTTATTTTTGTTTTTTGGGGCTTAAAATGACTAGGATTTTGAATCTTAATATCTACTTTTGCATGCCTCTTTTGTGCATCATTCACACAACAAAATAAGGTTAAAAAAATCAAACTTCTACAGGTTAAGCGCTAAAATGTGGCATTATAAATATGTGGCTCTTCCTTCTGCAGCTTGCTCTTGTTGATTCATTGTACTATGGTGAAAAAAACTTCCTTTTGGTTTTCCGCAAGTTGAAATGAGAATAACTATTTATATAAATAAAATGAACTTAAACATGAGACTTGCTCCGCCCTAAACAGAAATGAAGCAGTACTAGTACATTAATATGCTTTAATTAACAATGGGTGATTAAAAGATTACATAATATCTTATTTTTTGGAAAAAGAAAAATCAGTGACTATTTGCTCAAAATGAATAATTTACCTACCTTTCATTTCTCTCCAACCTCCTCCAACTAAACAGCAAAATAAATATTAATCTAAAATAAAAAAATATAACAAAACATTGGGGACACATTTGATTTCTGTTTTCATTCTCTGTATTCCCTGTTTTCAAGATTCTTTGAGGGAAATAGTGTAGACAAAAAATGAAAATGGGAAATTAGGATTTTATTATTTTCGCTATTCCCTTCACCGAATTCTGAAAATAAAAAACCCAGAAAATGGAAATAGAAAATGAAAACAGAAACAAGTGGACTGTAAATTTCTCTGTCAATGCTATGTAAGAGGGGAACAGATGCTTGATGGATGAAAGATTAAAAACCATTCGAGAAAAATGTAGACATTGTCATGATTGGTTCCAGGTTTTGCTGGCCACAAATTCAATAATGGAGCTTATTGCCTCTACATTGCCATCATGGGTGATATTCAAACCTAACTCAGGCTTTTTGCTCATTCATAATACACATAGTTTAGGCTTGAGTTTGATTAGAGAGGAAGTTATTCAAAATATATAGTTCAAATTTGGCTAATTAGCTAATGAATTTAGCTTCTTATATTGTTATGGACTCAAGTTGTGTGCTGCTCATAAGTTTACTTGACTCATTGCTACCCTAACTGCCTGTACTAAAGCTTAATTAATTAAGTCACAAGAAGTTGGTATTTATATTTTATACTTTTCTGTTATTCAGGAAGGGAATTACTCTAGTTTGGCAAGTATTATAATAATAACAGCCATGTCTTTTTTCTACTCAGTGGAGGCAGATATAAGACACTATAACTCCATTGTATTTGATCCTGCATCGTTGGTTCATGAAGCTTTATTTTCCTCATTAATAATATTATTACTATCATATCTCAGTCGACTTGAAGTTTGAACATAAATTGAGATCATAAATAAATATGCGGATATAGAAAAGGTCATCCTTGGCTTGTATCAGTTCTCACGTTTCTGTAAATTTGAGCCTAATCAAGCTTTAGTAACCGTATAACTATATGCTAATGGTGAATTACATTGGAAGTAGTGAAAATGAAGAACTAGGTTATATTCTACTACTATTTTGGTCCAAAATTATATTGCAGCAGCATATTGGTTGACTGCTTGCAACAACTGCCTTGTGCGGTACGGGGGCAAGGAAACTTCAGATAGTAAACCTTAAACAGAAAAAACGTGTAATTGTGCTTGATTTAACGACAAATAGTATTGTTGGGTGGTTAGAGGACTTCAAAATCAGGGAAATAGTCATCAATGGATTATAAGAGAGACCATGATGGTAGGCTGATACTATATCTTCACTTAAATCTCAAGGTACTGAAATCTCAAATGTTTTCACTAGTCCGCACTTAATTTTTTTTTTGAATTTTTTTAATCAGTGTAGAATTTTATCACTCCGATAAACTTCTAAGGGTATGCTTGATTTACGATTTTGTTTCCTATTTTTAGTTTTAATTAAAAAAATACCACCTTCTTTTTAATCTATTTTCTGTTTTCAGAATTTTGTAAATGAAATAGTGATAACAGAATTTTGTAATATGATTTTCTTAATTTTATTATTTTTTCAGAAAATTCTAAAAACAAAAGGAGTTTAATTGGTATGCACTGACAGTGTAAAACAGTTTTATACAGTCAATCAATAAAAATAGAGGAAAATGAGAAATCATGATGGGTCCCTCATTATAATGGATATTTATTTGTATGAGTTGATATTTTCTACTATTTTTATTGGATGATAGTGTAAAACCGTTTTACACTGTCAATACATTTAAATTAAATTCAAACAAAAAATAGATTGAATACATGATAGCATTTTTGTAACAAACTAGAATCTGAAGATGGAAACAGCAACCAAACAACCCTAACATTCTCTTCTTTGAGTCTTGATGTTGGTATGCTCTCCAACAAGAGTCTTTCCTAATATACCATTGACTTTAATGCTACTAGTAAAAAATTATAGATGCCATATATGATTATAAAACAAAATAACAATCCAACCGTGGGTAAAACACTACAATATGGAGTGAAGAGAGGATCCAACCATACTTATATATCAATGTCAACCTTATCGTGGATTACTAAGGAATGCACTTACATTATTAGTCGCTTGACATATCAGCTCATGAGGGAGAGCTCAAAAGTTGGGGAAATATCTATCAACAAAGAATCCACAATAGCGAGCCAACATTACAGCTTAACTCAAAATCTTTAGTCTTAACGTAATTAATGAGTTTGTCTATCTTCTCACTCATATGATCCTTACTTAATCTATTCCTTACCAATTTGTGATTTAATTACTGACATGAGTTTCTAGCAAAATGTGACCCGACGTTACTGTAGCTTAAGTTCTTGTATCTTGGCTTGAGATATGGCCTTTTCCCGTACTTCAGCCATTGTTGATGATGGGACAGGGCTTTGGTTGTGAATAACTGAATCTTTAGTTTGAATGTGTGGTGAGTGTTGGAAATATCTTGAGTAAAGGTCAATTGAACTTGTCTAGATTTAGGCCAGATTATTCATTAATCTAATAGCGGAAGTACATAAGGTAGGAATAAGGAAAGGATAAAATATATTGGAAATTAAAATAAAGTTACACAGAACTAAATTTAAGATTCATAGAACTACTTAGTATTAGATTGTTTTTATCTTTATCACTCCCTTTAAATTGAATAAAGTTGCACAAAACTAAATCTAAGAATCATAGCACTACTTAGTGCTAGATTTTATTTTATTTTATTTTTTAAAATTATCGTTATCACTCTCTTAAAATTAGACATTGTCCAAGGGCTATGTTTGGATCATAACACTAGGAAAGATGAGTGGTAGGCCTAGGTCATGAAGAATTTGAAAGACTCAGCCTTGACTAAAAGATATCTTCCCAACAAGTAAAATATCATTGCATTTTTTTGATCTTGAAGTACCTGATGAAATCATGAAATGTATTTTAGGGTTTCAACCAAATGCATCTTATAGTTTCCACCATACCTCTTGTGAGATATTTACATCTATGGCCAGATTGAGGGAGTTTTCAATAAGATGACTTGTGAGTCATTCTTGAATAAGTTGATTGGATATGTGTAGGTTGAAATTGATCAAACTTGTTGTCAATGACATGCACGTCCAAATAGAAGGGATCATAGGATGGAAATGGGAGTTTATCTGATAAAACAACCAAAGATTTTGGTATTGAGTTTAGTATTACCCAATGAAAAACTTTGTATCATGAAGAAATTTTGAGTAAAGGCCGGTTAAACTCATCCTAGAATTGGGCTAGATTGTTATAGTTATAAGATAAGGATGAAAGATATTTAAAATTAAAATAAAATTATCTGTAACTAAGTCCTACAATCACGGAATTACTAAGTACTATGTTTTTCTTTTTTTTAATCCTTATCAAGTGTGAATTCATGCAACTTCTATGTCCCTTTGGTTGTATTCCGTGGCTACGTAAGTGGTATGAACTGAAGAATTTGTAACTATTTTATCTCAGTTGATTTAAGCTGTAATTTGAAATATATTTTAATATGAATATACAATCCGGTAATATTTAAGTACACATAAAATAATTTAATTGAGTTTGCTATAATTAATATTGTTTTGTAAAATTATATTAAATGTTCATTATATAAGTTGACATGAGGAGGTTCAAGAGCCTATGAGGCAGATCCAAACTTGACTGGATTATAATAATGAAGGATGATGTACATATTTGAATTTAATGTATCGAGTTTTACAAGTTGTGCTTGCGTGTAACCTGTCAAGTTTGTTGAATACATATGATTTGAGTGGGATTTTCTAAACTTCTAGGTATTAGTCTTAAGTCAAAGTGGAGTGATAAAAATATTTAAGATTTTAATTTTAATAGGTTGTAAATATAAAATTTTTCACATCATTGAGTAATTATATATTATTATTATTATTGTTAATTATTTATATTATTATATGTGATTTTTTAGATAAATATAATGAGAATTATATTATAATGTAAAGCATATTTTTTCTTAGGTAAGGTCAGAGTATGATCGAGCAAAGATAAGTTTTAGGAGGGTTGTTGGCTTGAGTAATGTTATTTTGAGATCAAATGTGAACACAGAGTAGACAAAAAAGATACAGGTAATTCAAGTGGCATTTCTCTTGTCCTTATGTTTGGGGTTGTTGGCTTTGGGTGAGGGTTCCATTCCTGTTTGTCCACCCATTCCCCATGTTTTTTCTTACTCCATTAGGTGCTTTGTAAAACAAAAAATAATAATATTAATAATAATGATAATAAAATAGAAAGAGATAGGTATAAAATTTTGACTTCATCCACTATTAAAGGATACTTCATGCTTTTCTCTTTTTATATTGTTTACTCTTAATCTCTACTAAGTTGTAGCTAAGGGTAAGTGGGTTGGTCAAATCAAATTCTAAGTTTGATTTCAGAAATTGCAAGGAGTGTTAGGAAGGGAATGTAGATTGCTGACCAACATCTTGTCCTGGCAAGGCTTAGATAAGATTGATATCAAATCAAAAGGTGGCACTTGTTGATTGAACTGTGCACAAAGAGTTGTGCCCTAACCATAAATTCATAATGCTCTATCTTCCTTGAATTTAATATTTGAACTTAAAAGGAGAAAACAAACAAATAAAACAGACTTAGAAGCTCAACCAGTCAACCCTGACTTGTTTCAGATCGTTAAGTCTTAGTAAATTTAAGCCTAAAAAAGGTTTGTGTAGTTAATCCATTCTTCGTTGTTATATGACTATATGTTAATGGTGAATTAAATTAGCACTAATAAGAATAAACTAGGTTAAGTACTAGCATATTGGTTGGGTGCGTGTAATAATTGCCTTATGCCGTGTAGATCCATGAAAGCTTCAGCTAATTAAACCTTGAAATATAGATAGTACCTTGTAACTAGTGTGGAATTAAATTGAACTGAGACGGGTTGTGGCACGCTAGCTTTAATTTGAGGCAAATAATATGAACACAAAATGCTAGAGGTTAATTTAATGTATCAGCTTCGGCTTGTTATATGGCCCTTCAAACCATTGTTAATAGAATAGGGTTTTGGCTGTGAAGAAAGTGTTTTTTTTTTTTTTGGGGTCCAGCCCCACGGACAATTCTTAGCACCCCGAATTGGGCCAGCCTGAGGCCAGCCAGAGGACTCATTGACATTACCCTTGAGTAGTAGGGGATCTCCCTACGGTGGGTTGCCCACCATCTGAGGATTTTAGTGGCCAGGGGGATTCAAACCCGTGACGTGAGGGATCACAAGCTTGGACCGGGGCCCCAACTACTTGTGCCAACCTCAGATGGCTGGCTGTGAAGAAGTTGAATATCTTGCCAAGAGAATTTGAAAGAATTCTTTTGGTGGGAGGTGTAGAGAGTGTATGTTCATGCATCTTCTAAGTCCTTTTGTGCTAGCTAGAGTGCCACTGCTACTTATTAGGGGTATCAGGCATATGAGCTGAATATTTAAGAATTTGCAAGTGTTCATTCATCCCCTCTTATTTATTAGCATCTAACACAAAGCAAATTTTTAATTTTTCCCGTCCCATTATTTTTAGTCCAAGAAACTTTAGAAGACATTGTTATGTTCTTTGTCTCTTTTCCTTTCTTTGAGCAACTGCAGGTTATTTACTTATTATTCTGACCATGGATCAGCTAACTATGGTAAACATTGGGTTTGACAAAACAGCATGCAGGAGACAATTGAACGCTACCGCTGGCATAATTGGAGTGCTCAAACAGCACCTGGATCAGATGAACAAACTATGGAGGTTAATTATTTATTTCTCTCTCTCTCTTTTTTTTTTTTTTTGGTTTGTGTTTACCATCCTTATTATTTAAGTGCTTTGTGTTTTTGTAAAACGATCACACACAGGCTGATGAAAATGCTGATGCTTTTTCATGATTTCTTCGTCTTGGTTTTATGTTTTCCAATTTTTAAGGGAAGGGGGAAATAAAAAAAGAGCATGCGACACATACTTATTGTTCCTTAGGGTCTGTTTGGTTACTGCTTTCATTTTCTGTTATCATTTCCTATTTTTTCTTTTTTAGGATTTTGTGAAGAAAATAGTGGGAATAGGAAATGAAAATAGAAATAAGATTTTCTTGTTTTTACTATTTCCACAATTTCCTTCAAAAAATTCTGAAAATAGGGAACACAGAAAATAAAAACAAAAAATGAAAATAGAAACCAAATAAACTTGGCAATGGGTTACCCGGTCTAAATCAACACTTTTGTTGATGGCTGAGTTAGTTGGCTTACAATATCTCAACAATGGGAGTTGATTTTGTATAACTGAAGGAAAGAAGGGAGAAAGTTCTCTCTTCCTCACTTCTATTTTTCAGCAATTCAATAGTCTCCTGACATAGATTTTGGCTGATGCTGAACCAAGAAGCATTAGTAGTTGAGTAGATTTAGACAGCAAATTAGCAATAATGAACTGCGGGAAAATTACTAGCCTAAAGTTAGAATTGCGGGAAAAGTACTAGCCTAAAGTACACTTTATAGTTTCCTTGCATCCTGCAAGATCACTATCACAAAACCCTACTTTTGCACTTGCACTTCTTCCAATGCTTTAGGCAATAATGAACTGCGCTATTGATAACTTGCACTTGTTGTGGGATTGGATCTTTACATTCTACTGTTCTTCACCAGCTTGTCTAAATGACTTTTGATAAATGAACACTCTACTATCTCCTTGATTCACCTGATCAATGCCAAGAAAATGACTTAAAGCCGAATGTTACTCATTTGATACCTTTATACCATCTCCTTGTTGTGTTTTTCAACCATTCTTCTATTGTTTCCTATGAATACCAAGTCATCGACATAAATTGCAATGCTGAGAATATCCTCGTCATTTTCCCACTTCACATGTAAAGTAGGTTTACTCGTTTCAGATCAATTTTTTATTGAAGTAGGAGATTAGTTAACCATACAAAGTTATGGATGTTTGCTTAAATCCACAAAGCACCTTCTTTGACTTTTGCACCTAATTTCTTCTCCTTTTCTGGTTTATCGGGGGTATGTCCCCTCCCTATTACCAAGGAAGGAGGCTAATCCTTTTTAGATATAGTTAGGCTTGCTTTCCCAACTTGTATCCTCTCCAGCAATTGAATCGAGGTTCTCCTTAGGGTCTAATAATATTGATTTGATATCTAGCTAAATTAATAGCCAACCTTGCTACTAGAGCAATTAAAGCTCTAATAATGTCTAACCTTGCAATTGGTCCAAAAAATTTCATTATAGTCCGTACTTTGACTGTTGTAGTTGCCTTATGCTGTTAGCTTTGCGTTGTTTTATAAAAGTTAACATCCTAGATTGAATCTTGCCTTAAAAATTCCCTTCACACCACCTTGTTTATCCTTTGTTCTCTTTACAACAACGACAACCAAACTTTGCCTCCCTTAGTGAGGTTGGCTAAATAGGTCAAATAATGTCATAATATCCTATCGTAGACTATGTCCATAGTCAAATAATTGAAATCTAAATCTTTCTTAAAGGTTTCACACGAATAGATCTTTTTAAGTGAAAATTTCACATGACTGTCATGTATAGATTTTTACCATTGATTAAAAATGTGGGCCCTATCTCGGGTACTGCAAGAGACTCTAATTAATGGTAAAAATCTACACATGGTAAGGTTATGTGTGAAATTTTCAAGCAAGACGACCCACTTCCTAGATTTTGCTTACTATTTTTCTTGGTCTTCCTCTATCTCGAGCTATTGGGCTCCCCTCTATCTAATTACTCTCCTTACTAGAGTTTTTACAGACCTTCTCCATACATAACCAAATTATCCAAGGTGAAATTCTATCATCTTTTTCACAATAGGTGCTATCCCAACTTTCTATTACATTCATTCTTAATCTTATCTTTTCTTGTGTGTCCGCTCATCTAATGCAACTTTCTCATCTCTGTGACATTGAGCTCATTTTCTTGTTGGGTTTTTATGATCCAACATTCAATCTTATACAACTTCACTGATTGTTTAGAGGTGCAGCAAAATGTTTCCTGAAGCTTGAGTAGTACTTTTTTCTTTTATTACAAATAACACCTGAACCATTCTTCTATTTTATCCACCCAACTTGAATCCTATGGGTAGACTTATGGTATGATATTGTCTCTAATATTTACAAACTCCAAAATTTTATTTTTATCAATCGTTGCAATATTGTCTTCCTTCTTTTAATAACACAAACTCCTTAGTTTTATTGACTTGAGCTAGATGAAAATGGATCCACGGATTCCTGACTTTCAGTATGAGTTGGCTAATTCCCTGTTTAAGGTGGGTCATTTTCAATTTGAGTTGGTTAAATTGAATTTCATCAATAGAATTGCTCTAATGCTGTAATATGTTGTCCTCCCAATTCAATTTTTCATTATTAACAAACATCTCAATTGATTTTAATACTTTAACTGTTCAAAATTTTTAATGTACATCCTATAGCTCTTGAACATTTAAAATTTGACTATAGCCAATAGGAAAAGATACTCATAAATTCAAGTACTCAATTACAAATATTTTATAAATTCAAGGACTCAAATGTTTTATGGTTAGAGTAACTATAAAACATTTTCCATGATAACTAATTAGCATGTTGAATGATAAAAGGTTTTTGTATATAACTATTTACAAATCCTGAAAACTCTAAATTCTGTAGATCTCTCGAGCATTTTCAGGGTATTTCCATCTTCAACTCTATAAACTTATAAATGTAGACGTGAACATGAGTGGTAATTGGTTAAGTGGCATTCCATTACTGAATGAAATTTCTATTTGCTTATTGTAGTTTCTTATCGTAGACACTCATTCTCTACTTAGAATCCTGAAGGCTGAATGAAACTGCATTGTGTATGGCAGCACATGAAGCAAGAAACAGCACACTTGATGAAGAAGATTGAGATTCTTGAAGCTTCAAAACGGTTCAAGATCTTGAATTTCTATTCATCTTTCACTAATTGTTTACATTCAATGTTAAATTATGCTCACAGCCAAAGAATGTATTGCATGTGTACTTTTCATCCCCCAGGAAACTCTTGGGAGAAGGTTTGGGGTCGTGCTCCTTAGAAGAACTGCAACAGATAGAACAAGAGTTGGAAAAGAGTGTAAGCAATGTTAGAGCAAGAAAGGTTAGGCTAACAAACATATTTAACTTTTTTCATTTTAAAGATTTCAAATTTGATAAATATTTGAATCCAAATTTTCAATTCTTCAGACTCAGCTTTACAAGGAACAAATTGATCAACTAAAAAAGAAGGTAAGTTCTACAAATAGCCGATAAGGTGGTTGAACTTGAATTGAATGTCATCTTGCATTTTGATTTTGTAAAATATCAATGTGAGTAACTGGACTGCCAATACAACTAAGTAGCACTTAAAAGTTGGTTTAATTTAACCTTTTTTTAAAATAAAAAAAAAAAAACCAGAATCAGACACCATAACTTGTAACTAACTCTCATCTGATAGTGTGTGATCAGCATTACTCCTTTCCTTGAGATTTTGTGTCTGAATTTACTTCAACATCATTATGAGTCAATGGAACAGGCCCAGAAAAAGATGCTTCAAGGGTTTTTTTTTTTTTTTTTGGTTGGATAAATAAAACTTAGATCAAGTTTCCTACAGCTACTCAACCTGCTTCTCAAATCGAATAATAACTTATGGACATTTGTCTTAAAATAAATAACTTAAAAGTATACACTTATCTCAAGAAAAATATTCACATGTCATTATTTGATTTGAAAATTGGATAGATTGGATATAAGGATTTTGATCTAATTTTTTTTGTCTTTTTTTTCTCCAAGATTTCTAAATTTTGATTACATCCGAGAGATGCTAACTAATGTGTTTCCTATACAACTCAGGAAAAAGCTCTAATTGCTGAAAATGCCAGGCTCTCTGAGCAGGTGAAATTACACTATAGTTACTGTTGTCTAGGCTTTATTTTGCACATCTTTGTTATAGTACTTGTTTTAGATTTTAGAAATCCTACAGTTAGACTGAAAATACTATCTGAAATTTCCTATGCAGTATGGTATCCAGCCACAGCCAGCATCAAACGACCAAAAAGAAAACCAACCATATGCAGAAAGTAGTCCAAGTTCAGATGTGGAGACTGAATTGTTCATTGGACTCCATAGGTCTAGTCGAGAAAGATAATTTTATCATTGGCTATGTAGAAATAAGGGGAAGCCCTATACTGTCTCATTAATTTATAATATCAGATTGATGTTCTTATAGAGATGAATAATAATGGTGATTGTGAAAGTAGTTTGGTTGGTAATACCTACTAAACTTGTAGTCTAGTAAATGGCGATTGTATTGTTGCTTATATTTAGACGCAAAGCACTCTTAATAGTGGTATGATTGGGGTTTAAGATGCATGTCTTTTCTGATTCCTAAGCTTTTTTGTTAATAGTACTTAGTAGAGGCATTATGAGCCCTATGATTACTGAAGCAAACAAAAAGAGTTTAGATAAAGAAAGTTGAAAATCTATCTATTATAATATATTAATGCTGAAACTAAGGTTGTGGCACAATGAGCTACTGCCACCTTATATAGCCTATAACTTTGCTATATCAGCTTTTTATTGGATTTGATATTCTTTAACTTAACTTTGTTGCTGCATCACATATAATGCCATAATTTTGGTTGAATAATTTTATTTGATATAGATTAATCATCTAAATTTTGCAAATTGTAATATTGGGTTTAATGACATACTTTTATGAAATGACTAGACTTTTGGTCATTAATATAAATTAATTAAAGATTTATACTTTAGTTATGATGGGAGATATTAACTTGTCAATCTTAGGACAATATGAACACTATTTATTCTATTAAATTCAATTTAACAAAATTAAACTAAAAATTCATTAGAAATAATTATCATTTATTATTGTCTATTCACTACACCTATATTTAAGTATATGGTCACAAAAATCAACATATACCTAATTTAGACATTATGTCATTTTCTAACTATTCTACATTAAACTTATATATTTCATAGAATCTTCACAAAAATTAACTCTATAATTAGCACTAACATTTCTCTTTCTGTACATATATCAATTTGGTAATTTATGTTATAACCAATTGTATATGTAACTGTGGGTCATAAATATAAATATAAGATAACATATTAATTTTTTTATTTTTAACAATGCATGAATAACTAGCAACCACAAGATTATCAAGAAGACATTTAAAAAGAAAGAAGAAAGATATCGATGAAAATAAAGGACACATCATTATTAGATAAAAAGTCAATTTTAATTAGAAACCTAATAATAAACAAGTCCAAACAAATCTAATTTACAACCAGTTCAACTAAAAAAGGTGATACAATTGCAAAAAGAGAGGCAAGTGTTAACAAGAGTAAACATAAAGATAGAGTCAAAAGGAAAAAAACTTATTTGAAGATCATATATTTATATAATTTCATGATATTCAAAATGGCCATAAAAGCCAACATATCTTTATTCTACTTATATTATCACTCTATTAGTTTTTTAATAAATAAATAAATAATATTTTCCTTCCATTACATAATTATTAGGCCTTACAATATTGATGTAACATCTACTAATTTATATTTATAATAGACTAAATAATATCACGTATCTATCTTTTTTAACAGAAAACAATATATTCACTTTGGTAACTTTATTTTCCCGCACATATTGTTGTTCTAAATCTAGTTTAAAAGATTCTTTATAGGTTAATTTGAAGCCATAAAGAGGAAGGTGAAATGATTGAAGGGAAATTAGCTAACAAAATTTGATAGAAAAATATCATTGTTGAATAGGTATGAAATATAGATACTATTTTACATATATACCATAAGCACACGCGTGTACAAAAAAAAAATGACAAATACAGAAAGAAATATAAATAAAGTAAAGTTTTTTGAAATTTTAATAATAGTAAGTACAATCAAAGTTTTAAAAATAGATTACTGACCTGATGTAATAACTACTTGTATTTTATGTTTTACTTGATTTGTATACTTTTTTTTTTAATCAAAATTACTAATATATATTTAGAATTTCCTAGACTCTAATTAACTTAGCTCAATTTGAATTGATATATTATCAAAGTAAAATTATTTTGCATTAAATTTTTTTAAGGGAAATAAATGTCAAATTATTATTTTTTTGATACATATGAAAAGCAAAAACACCAGAAATAGGAGACACAACTGATGCCTCAAGAACAGAACTCCTTGGGCATCAGCCTGAAGGAGCAAGTCTATCTCTGAAGGAGGAGCAGTCCACATAGTAAAGCACTCATCATTCTTAGCACCTATCTTAGCTAACATATCCACATAAACATTACCTTCGTAAAGAATGCTCTGCTGTCATAGTCTAATCCTCATCAAACCAAGACACAATAGCCTTCACAATAGTAGCATAATGGTGAGAAGGAGGAACACCTTTGGTCACCAAAGTAACACATCCACAGAGTCCGAATAGCAAAGGGCTCGTTGAGCACCAAAATCCCAAGCAACCGGCAAACCATGGAGCAAAGCAAGAAGTTCTGCATGAAGGTAGCGGATATCCCAACATGACCAGAGAATCCCATGAGCCACCTCTTTACTCCTAACTAAACCACCAAACCCAGCTCTTTCTAGATTACCAAAGGAGCTACCATCCACATCTAGTTTGAGGAAACCATCGGGTGGCTGCTTCCAACCTGCTAATCTGGTAACCCTTGAAGCGCGAACAGGACTGAGAAAGGTAGAGATATCATTAGACAACAATGAAATGTTCCTCACCACCATCCAATCCTGCAAGCTCTCGCTAGAAAGAATCTTCAAACACCTAGCCTTCCACTGCCACCATAAAGCAGCAATGAAGATGTTAGAGTGGATGCTATGAGCATTGTGCTGGATCAATATCAAAGTATTAGACTCTTGGAAAGTATCTAAATTCCATAAACCGAGCCACTCCCAAATTCGGCGGGCTTTGGGACAATCCCTTAAATAATGCAAAATATCCTCATAAGGGTGACCACACCGAAATCAAGAGGCATCATCAGATTAGTGTCTCCTAACACGAAAAGTGTTAGTTAACAAGGTGTTATGACCTATTAGCCAAATGAAAATCTTTACTTTCTCTGGACCACGCAACTTCCACAACCACCGCCAATTACCATTCCCATGCAAAGAATGGCCATGACTGCTAATCCAATCATACTCGGAACGAGTCGTGTACACACCTAAAAGCTCATGACTCCAAACAACCATATTAGGGATATCATTATGGAGAAAATAGGAACCGCTAGAGATGACATCAATAACATGTTGAGGAAGAGGAGTGGCAAGCCTGCAAAAGTTCCAACCATTAGAATCAATGATGTCTCTAACGCAGAGATATGTATCCTAAATATCCACATAAGGCACATGAATGCAAATAGGTCCCAAAGAAGTCCAATGATCATACCACAGGGAGGTATTACCACAACCCAGCTTATGCTCAAACCCCAGTTTTAAAACTGACATGGCTCTTACAATAGCCTTCCAAGAACAAGAACTGAGAGGCCCATAACGCAGGGAGAACAAGTTATCATTGGTAACATACTTGGCTTTCAACAATTGAACCCATAAATTATTGTTGGTATTCTTTATACATATTAATTTACTAATTAGAGTTATATTGTGGAATGTAATTGGTGTGCTCTATCCATCATTTAATTTTGCAAGTCCTTCTGATTTAATTATTTATTGCTTTCATCCATAAAAATAAAAAAATATTTATTCCTTTCTTACCCACAAACGTTTAATTTTTGTTTTATTAGCCTAATGTAAATAATATTATTTTTATCATCTAGAGAAGGCAATGGGTATCTGCGAGGGTGGAGGCATGTCCCTTGCCTCCCATCCCCGTTTAGAATTTTGTCCATCATCCCTGTCCCTATCCCCATCACAAATTCCCATTCCTCATTTCCTGTGGGGATTTAAATCCTCGTAGATATCCGTGGATTTATATAAAAAATTTTAAAAAATCTAAATAAAATGCTCTTTAGTCTAAATAAAATATCTATAAATATCCATAAATTCTAAGACAATACCATCCAAATTAAAACTAAAATACATGGTGCAAATTCATTAAAAGATAATTAAAAATATCCAAATCACAAAAATACTAATATTATAACTAGGGCTTTTTTTAATTATGTATTTATATACATTAGGGTATTTAAGTAAATTCATATTAATAGAGATTTAGCGAGTCCCCATGAGGCTGGAACCTTACCACTTGCTCTCACGCCATTTAATAAATGGGACCTCCCCCCATTCCTGTGGGGATCAAATTTGTCCTTGTCCCCTATCTCCATCACGGGTAATCCCCACGGATACCTGCTTTGGTAGGTTTTTTTGCCATCGTAGACATCTTAATCCAATGGAAATAGTGGGAGAGACTTGCAAATAATATTCTGAAAAAAAGGGAGATACCCACTCATGTTACCTTTTTTTTATTTTTTGGAAACATATGAATTGGAAATTTAGAAATAGAATAATAAATAAATAAGACATAGGTGCAAATCAAGATGTCAATCAGTATTTGCTTGTATTTTAGAAAAAAATTTCCTCGTAACAAAGAAAAAATTGTTGCTTCCACCAAAATATTCTAAACATTCATTCTTTTTTTTTTTTTTTTCATTTCAATTTTGTTGGAAAAGTTTATCATTAGAGGAAGTTACCCCATTTCTAGATTAAGGTAGGCAACAAGTCTTAGTTGGCAAGAATTGAATCCGACATATTTTAGTTAATGTTGTTGGACCCTATAGTTTAACCATCATTGGCACATGTTCTATACTCTTCTCTCAACAGATGTATGGGAGCAGAATTCCGAGAACAACATCCTTGGTAGGGAGTGAAGGTATGGCTCTCCCTGTCACTGTGGCAGCATGATGAGCATTTGCAAATTCAAAAGCTTTCCTCAACCTCCTCTCATCTTGAAAAGTAGCAGAGGATGGAACATTGAAGTCACGTACCTTCCATTTCTCGAAGTAGGCACATGAATCATAAATGATAATAAGGCTAAGAAAGCTTATAGACAAAGTTTACATCCAAGGAACATGTTGATTTGGAATTCTCCAACCCATAAGCTTGTTGAATAGATCAAGTTTCCTAATGCCAAATAAAATGGCCTTTAAGGTTTCATTCAAGCCTCTTATAACTTAGACCTGCATAAGTTAAATACATAACTGATATCATCAAATAAATTTTCATTGAATACGTTTTTTTACTAAGAGCTTGCTAGTTCAACTTCAATGGCCAATTCTTCATGGTATCCGGAATAGTGGTACTACACATCACCATACTTTTGAGCAAGAAAATTTGTTGACCAGCTCAAAATACACAAAGTCTGATGTTGTTTAGGCTAGAAATGGCCAAGGTATGAGGATCTTGCACTTTGAGCATTCTATTCTTCATTTTGATAAAACAAATACATCCTTTCATCTTCAAAATCTTATGCATGTCCCTAGTATCAAAAACATCTTGTTAGTTGCTAGATCAAGTGCTTATCATTAGGCTAAAAAGCTATAGTTGTTGGTGATGGTGCATCAAGTGTAAGGGATTGCACCCATTACTAGCACCATGGGTCAGGATGTTAAGCCTACCAAATCCTAAGGGCGACGCTGGCCAAATAAAGCCAACAATCTCCCCCCTAATGTTAGCCAGGGGATTCGAACCCATGACCTTGCTTTGATACTATTGTTAGATCAAGCGCTTATCACTAGGCCAAAAGGTTATAGCTGTCGACAAGGGTGCAACTTTATTTCTGTATAATTTCTCAGAACTACATAAAGCATATAGGCTGTACTTATTACAGGTGCCATGAGCAGGATATTAAGCCCATTAAATCCTAAAGGTGATGTTGGCCAAATAAAGCCAACATTAGTGTTTCAAAATTTGTCGAAGATAATAACGTATATTTTGAGTTTCATGCTGATTATTGTCTTGTCAAATGTCAGATTCTACGCAAATTCTATTATAAGGCAGAATTAAGGATGACCTTTGTGTTTGATTGTGTTCAAGTCCCAAGATATGTACATATTGCCTTGATTTCTCATTGTAATTTTGTTTCCACTGATTTTTTAGTTTGGCATAACAAATTAGGCCGTAGCTCAAATAATATTGTCAAAAATGTACTCACGTTGTGTAATATTTAATATTCATTTGATCAAAGTTCTGATGTGTGTGAATCTTATTACATGGGCAAAATGCATTAAATTCACTATCTTGACTCTATTATTTACTTCTAATGCACCTTTAGATTTGGTTTACTTAGATCTATGGGTTCCAACACCTTTTCCTTTACACTTGGGCTATAGATACTATATTTCCTTTGTTAATGCCTTTTCTAGATACACTTATATGTTGACTAGCAAGACATAAGACTTTCAAGCATTTGCACAATATAAAAACTTTATTGAGTTGCAAACTAGCACAAGCACATAAAAGCACTGCAAACTAGCAATGGCAAAGAGTTTTTATCTAATGCCTTTGTCAAGTTTTTGCAAGATGATGGCATATCCGTTACACTCATCTGTTCTTACAGCCATAAACAAAATGGTTGTGTTGAGAGAACATACAAAACCATCATTGAAATGGGTCTTTCCCTTCTAGTCAAAGCCTCCTTACCCTTGACTTTTTGGGATCATGCACCACTATTGTATATCTTATCAATATATTACCCTCCTTAAACACCAAAAGCTCATCTCTGTAATAACTTCTTTTTCATCAATTGCCACACTATCACTTCCTCAGGGTGTTTGGGTGTGCCTGCTACCCTTACCTCAGACTAAAGCTGTCAAAGTGGGCTAACCCGGCTCACCCGAGTTGGCCCACCATGAGTCACGGGTTAACACTAGTTATACAGGTTAGCTCACTTTTCTGGTAAGTCATAAAAATTTCAACTTGGCTCAACCTACCCGAGCTGGTAGGTTAAACGGGTTGGCTCACCAAAAAATAATAAAACTTCAAAAAATCAAAAAAATCTTAAAATTAATTAAAAAATACCAAAAAATGGGTAAAAAATTAAACAGATTGTATATACACTAATATTAGAGACTTTGGCTGTACAAAAATGAAAAGAAATTATGCAAAACAAAGGGAACAAAATATAAAATTCAACATAACAAGCAAAGATTCACCAAGGTAGTAACAATTAATAACCTATAATCTTATCAAGTAGTGGTTAAGATTAGTCAAACATAACAATTAAACAACCTTATAAGGTACTATATACTATACATCACAGAGTTTAGTTATTATTTGTTAGTGTTACCCATGACTTCTTACTAGTGCTAACTTTTTTTAAAAAAACTATAAAAAAAAAAGGCCAACCCACTTCCAACCCGCCCCCAATTCACTTAACTTGTGAGTTATACAGGTAGGGTCAAATCGACCCACTTTTATATGAGCTGAAATGTTGGTGGCTCAATCCACTATTTTGGTGGGCCGAGCTGGGTTAGCTCGTGGGTTGCGGTCCACTTTGAGGGCTCTACCTGAGACCTTACAACAGAAATAAAGTATATTTTAGATCCCATAAATGTGTTTCTTCCTGGTTATGTACCTCAAAAAAAAAATCTTTGTATCTAGAAATGTAGTTTTTAATGAGTCATCTTTTCCTTATTCATCTCTATTTCCTGTTCTAAGTTCTAATGAGTCTACACCTATTGAAATAAACATCTCCCTTACCTTCTGTACTTATTATTTCTAACACTTATCCACACTTCCCAACATCATAGAATGCTCTACTACATCTTTTCTATCTGAACCTATTTCTACTACTATTGATCTAACTCCCTCATTGCCCAACACAATGATGATTGTCCTGTAGGTACCTCAAGTTCAACTATTGAGATTCAATTGTCCATTTCTCCAGCTACAATGCCTATGCCAATTGACAATCAACATCCAATGTAAAATGAATCTAAACTTGGCATCTACAAACCAAAGACTTATGCTATTGTGATAAAAAAATTCTACTCTTGATTTGCTCAACACTGAACCTACTAGTGTGCAATAGGCCTTATCTTGTCTATATTGGAAAAAGGCAATGGATGAGTACTCAGCTCTAATGAGAAATAGTACTTGGTCTTTGGTTCCCTTACCGTCCGATTGGTCAACCATCTGATGCAAATGAGATTTTAGAGTAAAGAAAAACCCTAATGGCGATGTGCATAAATACAAGGTAAAGACTAGTTGTCAAAGGTTTTCACCAAAGAGAAGGATTAGATTTTGGGGAGATTTTTCGTCTAGTGGTTAAGCCTCCCATGTGAGACTGGTACTTAGTATTGCTCTTAGCAGAAAATGGAAGATTAGACAATTTGATTTCAACAATATATTCGTAAATGGAGATTAGCTAAACGGTATTCATGTCTTAGCCTTAAGGGTATGTTTTCAGTAATCCTTAGCATGTCTGTAGACTACAAAAGGCCTTATATGGACTTAAACAAGCTCCATGAGCTTGGTTGTCTAAGCTCAATCTTAAATTGCAACTATGTGGCTTCACCTTTGCAAAATGTGATTCCTCATTATTCCTAGTTTATGTGGATGACATTTTAATAATTGGTGACAATCCCATTAATCTCCACCAATACCATTTTTGCTCTCAAGGATGACCTAGGTAAGATGAATTTCTTCTTGGAAATTGAGGCTAAGCATATTGCTGATGATAAGAATGTCTTATGTCAAGTCAAGTACGTCACTGACTTGCTACATAAGGCTTGTATGCACTCTGCAAAACCTATGCATACCCTAATAATCAGCAATCTAAAGCTCTCTACCCATGATAGCTCACATTTACTTGATCCTTCCCTATACATAACAATTGCCAGTGGCCTTCAATATATGACAATTACATGGCGCAATGTAGCCTTTGCTGTGAACAAATGCAGCCAATTCGTGCATAATCCCTTGAATTATCATCGGAAAGTAGTCAAATGAATCCTTAGATATCTTCAAGGGACTCGTAACCATGGTTTAACATTCCACAAGTATATTAACTTTAGGCTCTTAGGCTTCTGTGATGCAGATTGGGGACTTGATATGGATGATTGAAAATCTAGTAGTGACTATTATGTCTTCTTTGGATCTAATCTCATCTCATGGTGTAGTCAAAAACATAATGTTGTAAGTTGCTCTAGTGTTGAGGCTGAGTTTCGGAGCCTTGCTACTATTCAAAGTGAGCTAGCTTGGTTGAAGTCCTTACTCTCAGAGTTGCACATCTCATGCTCAGTGCCTCCTTCTATCTATTGTGTGGTACTAGTGTCGTGTTGCTAGCAGCTAATCCTGTGCTTCACAACAGGACCAAACACTTTAAGCTAGACTTATACTTTGTCCGTGATCAAGTGGCAACCAAGTAGGTTTTTGTGCATTATATTCCTGCTTTGGATCAAATTGTTAATATCTTCACCGAGAGCATCTCTCCACCTCTCTTTCACAATTTCAAGTCCAAACTGATTTTAGATTGCTCTTCACTTGAGTTTTTAGGTGGATGACAATGTATAGTATAAGTGCATATTGTACATGTCTGTGATAAGTTAGTTATTTAGTTGCCACTTTTGTTAGAATCAATTATAGTTAGTTACATCAGCTTAAGCCTTAGCCACATGTATATATATTCTACTCATTGTATTAGAATATTCATCTCAGTTTAATACAATTATGTTCACTCTTTCACTCAACTATTTTCTCATAGCTCTGTTGTCTCTTTGTCATCCTTTAAGTCTGAGACCAATCAGATATTAAGGATGAAATAATGACATTGTCACATGTCTTCAATGAAACTAACACATATTATGGTGTGGAAAAGCAATTATTATCTTCATTTGAAAGATTTGTAAGTTGATTTCAAGGATGAAAAACAACAACGTCACATGTCTTCAATGAAACTAACATAGGTTATGGTGTGGAAATGGAAAATCATTTTCATTGATATGCTTCACACACTGCAGAAGAAAATGCATATAAGTTAAGGTTTAACAATAATCACAGAAAATAAATAAGCATTGACTAGGCCCTCGCTAGCAAGGATCGAAATATCAAGAGATATATAGAATCTCATGATATTCATGTGCTTTATGGTGTTGGCTAAAATTGTTAATTTATATTTCTGGTTCAACTGTGTTGTGGACTCTTATTAATATATTTTTTATATGCAAATAACATTTCTAAAAAATTTCTCTCAAATATAATTAATTATATATAAAATTATTTCTTGATAAAATATATGAAATCATACCTTAGTGAAATGTTTTTGGAAATAATGTTGTTGCTGTATTGTCAAATCGAGCTAGGTTTTAACAATTGACTTTGTGTGCTTATTGATTTCAAACTAAATAATAATCATTATTTGTATGAATTTTTATTCTTAAAGCTGGTTTCTTTTTGATTTTTGAGGGTCTAAAGTTACTTGATAAAGCAACCTTCAAAGGAAAATTTAGATCCACTTGATTCGAGATACTTTAGATATTCCTAAAATTAAATCTTATATAGCAAGAGTTAAACCGGTTTGACTCGCCTGATTTTTAAAAGAACTGGTGGCTCAATTGGATTTAATCAAACCAGCAAATCATCCATACTTTTAAAAATTCATATATTTTATTTATCAAAAATAGATTATTTTATAAAATTTTAACCTTTTAAAAAAATAATAGATGACTTTTCTAAGTCATTATTTAACTATTTGAGTCTTGAAGTGAGAATTACATCAAGGTGAAGCCCTTTCATTTTATAGCTAAATATTCAATTTTCAATTCATCCACTATTCGACGTAAAGTTAAAATAAGTTGAAGTCATTTCATTTTATAACTAAACATGAGCTTACAATTCCTCCGCTATTCGATATGAGACTAAAATAGTGGGAAACGAATTGTGTATATGTTGTTTTCTATTAGGGCTTCCAATGCAAGTGACACATTGTATGATATTCACTAACTTGCAAGTGATATGTCTTTTATTTTATAAATTATGTATTTTTGTATATTTATTCAATTATATCTTATTCAACTAGTTCAACCAATGACAGTGACTTGATGCTTTAGTTGAGTCAATCATCAAGTTGTGTTTTATAACTATGGTTTTACCTTCTATACTAACAATTTAAATGGTTGAACACTTATTTTTCAAATAAGATTTGGTGTGTAAGATTTTTTAAATGCAAAATTAATAAAAAAAACTTAATTCTATAATAAATTAATTTAACTCGAATTAAATTACTCAAATTTAATGAACTATGAACAAAGATGATTTAAGAATAGCAAAAAATGTTTCACACTTTCACCTAATAATTTGCTCGTCTCTTACCCCCCCTTCTTTTTTTTTTTTTTTAATTTTATTTTCTCGGTCGGTGGCTTTTACCGTTTTTAGATCATAAAAAAGCAACTGAGTTTGTTAAATGGATTAGGATTCATAATGAGTCTATATATATATATATATACTTTCAAATTAACACAACTTAAAATAGAAGTAGGACACAGACATTTTTTTAGTTTAATTACTTCGATATTTGTTTCTATTTAAAAAGGCCTTGTATATGAATTTGTGAATAAAAAAATTAACTTAAAAAATTTTACCCTATAATAAATTGATTTATTTTGAATCAAATTATGTATGTATTTGCTAAATTTTAAATATTAGTGATTTAGACAAAAGATAAAAGAAAGACTAAGTGACTGTATCTGTCTCTAGGACTTTAAGAAGACAACGTCAACTTAATAAATATTGTCAGGTCCATAGCAACTCTACCAAATGTTTGTTTTTCTTATTGAAACCACTGTAGAAGGATACATGTAACCCTAAAAATTAACCTCAATAACCCTAACCTAAAATCCTGGGAAGCAATCAATCAAGTTTAATTAGGTTAAAACTCTAGCCTGCTGCACAAATCAATTTAATTGGGTTGAGAAGTTTTGAGCACCCAAATCTATATTTTTGTATCAAATTAAATTTAAGTATGTTTAGATTAACTTCATTTTATTGTAATTAATAATTAAAATCTTACGTACTGAGAAATCTTGAAAAAATGTTTATTTTCTAAAATTAATAAAAATAAGCATGCATGCACTAAGTCATTAATAGCTTAAGATTTAATATTTTATATTATTACTTATAAAGTTGACTTTAAATCAATTGATGTTATAAACTTTTCCTTTTACTTTGAAGACAGTATCAAGTAAAGCAACTATATTTTAATATCTTTATTTTAAAATAATCTGATTAAATTAATTTTATTTAAATAATACTGATCAAAATTATTTTAAATATATAGTGATCAAGTTTATAGTTAAAATCTTCTTAAGAAATCATATTTAAAATAATTTTTAAAAAAGAATTATAAAATAATATACACGTACAAAGTCATGGATTCGCATAATAATTCATGTTTTAGATTATTACTTACAGACATGATTTTATGAATTTTTTATTTTAATATGAATTGCGCTTTAAGTAAAGTGATTTACATTTTAATATTTTTATTTTAAAATTTTGACAAACTTAATTTTGTTTAAATGGTATTGATAAAATTTTTATCTTCAATAATAATTATAAAAAAAATATAATTTCATCTTACTTCATTTTACTCAATCTTCTATGACCCAACCTGACCTGATAATTTGTTCTCACTTGAAGGCTATTCGGCTCAGTTCGAGCTCGGAATTTTGATCCGAAGCACCTTCGGGTCGGATTCGGGTTATGCTTTGGATTGATTTGATTCGATCCAAAGTCACATAATTATTTAAAAGTTATATTTTTTAACAATATTATTCATAAAATATGATATTTTAATATTTTAATTAATATATTTTAAATAGCATAATATTATTTTTATATTAATATAATTTATTTTAAAATATGTATTATAAAATATCTCTTAAATTTTGTTTATAACTTCTAAAATTTCATAATTTTAGTATACATAGTATTAAAATTTGCATATATTGTGTAAATGTTAAATTGATCTAATTATTTTTGGATTATTATCATATCTGAATTCCAAAAAATAATCCAATATAAGAAATCAAGTCAGATTTGAATCTAACTCAACCTATGAGAATGTTATTACAGTAAAGCGAATACTATGGTACTTCTTATTTGCAAGGAGCATCATGTACCTTGTAAAGATACAATATGATGAATAAGTGTGATTTGAAGGTGTATCTAGACACCAAATATCTATAATACATTGTGGTAAATTTTAAATTTTAGTCAAATTTTAGAATTATGATTAAATATATTTTAAAAGTGATTAAGATTTATCTGCTTGATCCTAAAATATCCTCAAAAATATATGTTTATTTTTAGGATCATATAAATAAAATTTTATTTAATTTCAAAATTATACAGATAAATTTAAAAATTATTATAGTATATCACAATTATTTTAAAAAATAATTAAAATTTATTTATGTAATTGAAATATCCCCAAAAAATTTATTTAATTTTAAAATTATACGGATAAAATTTTATTTAATTTTAAATTATACAAATAAATTTTAAAAATTATTATAATATATTATAAATAATTAATATATTAATATATTATTAAATCTCACTCATTAAATTAATAAATTATATAATGCAACTTAAAAGTATGATGCACATAAGTACTCGACATCATAGCAATACATGACACTTTCAATCAAATGAATCTGATACTCCTTTACATATTTTTAGAAAGGAAATAATTTTTGTATATATTACTTTTTAATTTTTTTAGACACTTTTTTTTATTTTTTTCCCTTTTCACTTACTTTTTTTTTATAATTTTTTTAAATTTATGAATAGATATTTAGATATTTAAATTAAAAGGTGACGCAAGTAATACTCTTTTTCAAAGAATCAACTGCGCTATAAATTGAATAATAATACTAATGGTTATAATAAAAACAATAGTGACACTATTTAAAAAAAAATCTATATCTCAAAATAAAAGTTATCATGTCAAGTTGTTGAGTTTTCGATTTCCTAATGGCTCCTTGGGTTCGTCATTGTACGGATGAGGTTGATGTGTATTTAACATTGCACTATTACCTCAATTTTTAACTGAGTTGCTCTGTCCAACACATCCTGGACACCTTGCAATTGCAACTCCACTTTCTCTCTCCATGCTTTTAATTTTCCTTTACAAAAGCAGTATCCGAAAAAACAAAAAAGCCATATAAAATAATATTATTTTATTAGTTTCCTTGTCCTTTCATTTTTTTTCATAACCGTCTTATCAAAGCGAAAAATAAAATAATCTTCCTATAGCAGCATCATTTTTAATATATATAATATATATTTCCCCATTCTAGTATTCTTTATCACCAACGCGCGTATCTGTTTTGGGGCCATGGACTTTGGTTTTTACCAAAACAAGAAAAGGATGAGGTTTCAATTTTCTATTATCATAAATCTTTTGTTTCTTAAATTGGTGCGGCTTGTGGAACCTATGGGAACAGGTGGATGAATAAGGAAAGTTTGGTTCTGTGGCTACATACTTGCTTTTTTCCTTCCTTCTTCTGAGCTCTATCTCTAGCCTGCAGTTTGCTCTCTTTTGGGTGCCTGCTTTTCCTTGTTGCTTTATTCTTAGCTCTTAAATTTTTCTTCCCTTTTTTCTCTATATGCATAAGGCCTTATTCTCTCTTCACTGGTCACAAGATTTCTGGGATTTTGCCAATTTGGTGCAAATCTGATTCCTCTTCACAAACCCTTCTTTAGTTGGCTTATATTGAGAAGTACTTTGATTTGAGGTTGCTTTTTCTAGCGGGTAAGGATCAATCAATCAATCAGGATTTATTTTGGGGGGAGGGGTAACTCATCTCTCGGATGTATATCTTTCTTGGTGTTTAGATCCTTTTTTTTTCGGAAGAACATTTACTAGTACTACTTCGATAATTGTGTTTCTTTCCATCTAAATCTGCATATCTGAACTCTGGGTTTGTTCTATCTTGTACTTCTTATTATTATTATTATTTTTTTCCAGATATATACTTCCATTTCCCTTTAACCTTCATCCTCTATATTACAGTCTTGACATTTTTTTTTATTCTTAAGTGCTTATAATACCCTTTGATAAGTGATTCTAATCTGTTGGAATCGTCCTTATGGTGCAGGCTTAAATCATTTTGGGTCTTCAAGTGTTGCTTGGAACTTTGAAGGCTCAAAGTTTGCTACAAATCTCTTATATTGGCTACTTGTTCCTATTTATCTCACCACTGACCAGAAAACTTTAGTTTCTGGGGTTCATCCTACTTGGTGATGACTCTCCTCTCTGACCATGTAGTGAAACGTGTTTCATTCTTTCCTATAAAACCATTTTCTGAATTTCATCTTTTTTTCCCTTTTTTTTTTTTAATTTAGTTGGTGAGTGGTGATTCACGGAAGAGAGGTAGAGATGGTGAGGGGAAAGACTCAGATGAGGCGCATAGAGAACGCCACAAGCAGACAGGTCACCTTCTCAAAGAGGCGTAATGGGTTGCTGAAGAAGGCCTTTGAGCTATCAGTGCTTTGTGATGCTGAGGTTGCTCTCATCATCTTCTCTCCAAGAGGGAAGCTTTATGAATTTGCAAGCTCCGGGTATGTACGTAACCTCATCATTTTCCTCGTTTTTACTCATTGCTTTTTTGTGTGATTGCATCTGCATCTAAATATAGCATTCCTCTTCATGCAAGAGTTCCCTTGATTTCTTAGTTAGTAAACTTCATGCAAACTTATGTTTGTTCTTTTATACCATTTAGAGAGCCAAGTAGCCAAGTTTTTTGGCATAACTACAGAAGTTCAGTGATGGTGGTTTTTATATACATAACCACAGAAGTACAGTGGAGTATTGGATAAATGCTGAAGGGTTTTATTTGATGTTATGCTTTTTCCTTCTTTATCTTTGGGGCTATGAGAAGCTGATGATTAGTTACTTTCACAGATGGTTTCTGACAGTTTAAATGATTTAAGGAAACCTTGATACCATTCCTTGACATTTGTTGGCTTACTTGATTATCACTAGTTTATGATTAACTTCGGCAATGAAACTGCTTCTCTCACTCAGGAGTAATTAAAGAAGGAATAAGGGTAAAAAAATTTGATCTAAAATCTGATACACTTGACTATTCTTTAGCTAGGGATATACTCGGATTTTAGATTTGAGTACCATTTGTTTAAAACTTCACAGTACTTTTATTTAAGCACCTCAGAAGTTTTTAGGATTTTTTCCATTAGAATTGATTTTATATGTTGGAATTGAATCCACGGGTGAGCTTATCTAAGGGTATAGTTGGGAGTTGAGATTTTGAAAGAAAAAGGAGGGAAAGGAAAGATTTAAATAGTAAAATGGACTCATAATTACTGTTCAAATCATTCCTCTCTCTCCCTTTCTCTTCAAAATCTCAGCTCAAACCAGTAGTACACTAGCTAGTACCCCACTTCCGCCACCCTAACATTACAAAAGGGGAATAATGCTGAATGGAGCTGTACTTGGTTCCATCAGTAATAGGCAAAGAGCTATGATATGCTGGTTATAGTGCTATATCATCCTATGTACTAGCACACTGACATCCATTGTTCACTGTTCATTGTTCATTGTTCATGAGAGAGAGAGAGAGACACAAAAGAAAAGGTTATCATCATATATAATGGCGTGCACCACATAACTATGATTTCTTCTTCCTAGCATATCGTCCGACCAATAATTTATTATTATTTCTTGGTTCAAGAAATAGGGACAAGAATCAGGCTTCTAGTTATCTCCGAACAAAGTGAGTAAAACTTGTTCACGTGATACAATTTGCCAAAAGAAAAGTAAAAATATCAACTTCTTCAGCACAGAGCTTGTGATGTTCCGTGATATAATGTGCAATTGTGCAGTGATATGCGACAGTTTTCAATAAAACTAGAGGCACACTAACCTCGTTCCAAGGCTGTTTGTACTACTTCATTAATATTATTATCATTGTTATTAATTTACTATTATAAGAACTTCTATATAATTATAATTATAATCGAATCTGCAAAATGTTACATATTTAGGGTGTAAACTATGTATTTAATAATCGAAGTTCTAGTCAATAGTAACTATGTGTGTGACTGTGATGTGAGAGTGGTGTAGCTTTAATTAATAATCAGTTTGAAAACTTAATTTGGAAACCATATCTATCTGGAAATTCATGTGTTTTCTTTTCAATCCTCTCTTTCTTGGTAAGTTGAAGATATATATCACTACAAGAAAATGTTAAAATTCTAACCGAAATTAGTGACCGATTTTGTTATGTTTTGTGACTAATTTGGCAGTCAGAAATTTGCTTATTTCTTATAGTGTATTATATTAGGAGTTAATATCATGATATTTGGAGATGAACGGATCAAGTATATAGTTAAGACTGTTATGACTTGTTTGTTTGTAGGATTCGCCTTGGCCATAGGACTGAACGCTTGAAGCATGATACCGTTTTGCTTAAAAGTTGCTGTTTTTTCAGTGAACCATCTTTTTGCATGAAGCTTTGTTTCTCCAAATATTGTCATGTTCCTTTCCATGTTTTGAAGACTAATTGTTTTACATATACATACATTGCTGTTGGGACTTACGATTTCTGTCCTTCCAATGCAATTTTTTTTTTTTTTGGGGCTTAATATGATTAATATTTTGAATCTTAATATCTACTTTTGCATCCCTCTTTTGTGCATCATTCACACAACAAAATAAGGTTAAAAAGATCAAACTTCTACGGGTTAAGCGCTAAAATGTGGCATTATAGATATGTGGCTCTTCCTTCTGCGGCTTGCTCTTGTTGATTCATTGTACTATGGTGCAAAAACTTCCTTTTTATATAAATAAAATGAACTTAAACATGAGCCTTGCTCCGCCCTAAACAGAAATGAAGCAGTACTAGTACATTGATTTGCTTTAATTAACAATGTATGATTAAAAGGTTACATAATATCTCATTTTTTGGAAAAAGAAAAATCAGTGACTATTTGCTCAAAATGAATAATTTACCTACCTTTCATTTCTCTCCAACCTCCTCAAACTAAACAGTAAAATAAATATTAATCTAAAAAAAATATAACAAAACATTATGGGCATGTTTGATTTCTGTTTTCATTCCCTGTATTTCCTGTTTTCAAGATTTTTTTAGAGAAATAGTGTAAATAGAAAATGAAAACAGGAAAATAGGATTTTATTGTTTTCACTATTCCCTTCACCGAATTCTAAACATAGAAAACCCAGAAAATGAAAATAGGAAATAAAAACAGAAACAAGTGGACTGTAAATTTCTCTGTCAATGCTATGTAAGAGGGGAACAGATGCTTGATGGATGAAAGATAAAAAACCGTTGGAGAAAAATGTAGATATTGTCATGATTGGTTCCATGTTTTGCTGGCCACAAATTCAACAATGAAGCATATTGCCTCTACATTGCCATCATGGGTGACAACGGGTGTATTCAAACCTAACTCGGGCTTTTTACTCGTTCATAATACACATAGTTTAGGCTTGAGTTTGATTAGAGAGGAAATTATTAAAAATATATAGTTCAAATTTAGCTAATTAGCTGATGAATTTAGCTTCTTATATTGTTATGGACTCAAGTTGTGTGCTGCTTATAAGTTTACTTGACTCATTGCTACCCTAACTGCATATACTAAAGCGTAATTAATGAAGTCACAAGAAGTTGGTATGTATATTTTATACTTTTCTGTTATTCAAGAAGGGAATTACTCTAGTTTGGAAAGTATTATAATAATAACAGCCATGTCTTTTTTATACTCAGTGGAGCCAGATATAAGACACTATGACTCCGTTGTATTTGATTCTGCATCGTAGATTCATGAAGCTCTGTTTTCCTTATTAATAGTATTATTGCTGTCATATCTCGGTCGACTTGAAGTTTGAACATAAATTGAGATCATAAATAAATATGCGGATATAGAAAAGCTTATCCCTGGCTTGAGTCAGTCCTCAAGTTTCTGTAAATTTGAGCCTAATCAAGTTTTAGTCACCGTATAACTATAAGCTAATGGTGAATTACGTTGGAAGTGGTGAAAATGAAGAACTAGGTTAGATTCTACTTCTATTTTGGACCAAAATTATATTGTAGCAGCATATTGGTTGGCTGCTTGCAGCAACTGCCTTGTCCGATACGGGGGCAAGAAAACTTCAGATAATAAACCTTAAATAGGAAAAACGTGTAATTGGGCTTTGATTTAACGATAAATAGTATTGTTGGGTGCTTCGAGGACTTCAAAATCAGAGAGATATTTATCAATGGATTAAAAGAGAAACCATGATAGTGGACTGATACTATATCTTGACTTAAATCTCGAGGTACTGAAATCTCAAGTGTTTTCCCTAGTCCTCACTTAACTCTTTTATTTATTTATTTATTTATTTTTATGAATGTGGGATTTCATCACTTACTTAAATTTTCCTTTCTATAGTTTTAATTATAAAAATGTCTCCTTATTTTTAATCTATTTGCTGTTTTTATAATTTTGTAAATGAAATAGTGATAAGAGGAAACATGGTATGCTTTTCTCTTCTTCAACCCTAACATTCTCTTCTTCAAGTGAGTCTTGATATTGGTATGCTTTCCTTTAACAAAGTGTCTTTCCTAGTATACCATTGACTTTAATGCTACTAGTTAAAATTTATAGATACCATATATGATTATAAAACAAAATAACAATCCAACCAAGGGTTAAAACACCATAATATGGAGTGAATAGAGGATCTAACCGTATTTATATATGCAATGTTAACCTGATCATAAGGAATGAACTAACATTGTTACTCGCTTGACATATCAGCTGATTAGGGAGAGCTCAAAAGTTGGGAAATATCTATCAACAAGTTAACAGAGAAACCAAAAGAGCCAGCATTACAGCTTAACTCAAAATCTTTAGTTCTAACATAATTAATGAGTTTGTGTATGTTCTCACTTATATGGTTCTTACTTAATCTATTCCTTACCAATTTGAGATTTAATTACTCACACTTGAGTTTCTAGCAAGTATGGCCCCGAAGTTACTGTAGCTTAACTTCTTGTATCTTGCCTTGAGGTATGGCCTTTTCCCGTACTTCAACCATTGTTGATGATGGGATAGGTCTTTGGTTGTGAATAACTCTATCTTTGGTTTGAACGTGTGGTGAGTGTTGAAAATGTTTTGAATAAAGGTCAATTGAACTTGATTTAGGCCAGATTATTCGTTAATTTAATATAATAGTGGGAGTACATGAGGTAGGAATAGGGAAAGTATAAAAATATATTGCAAATTAAAATAAAGTTACACAACTAAATCTGAGAATCGTAGAACTACTTAGTATTAGATTGTTTTTATCTTTATCACTCCCTTCAAATTAGAAGTTGTCCAAGGGCTATTTTTTTTTTCCTTTATTTTTTGATAAAAGAAGAATTATTATTACCAAGAAGAATATTACAAAGAACATGGAGTGGTAGGCTCAAGTCATAAAAAGACAAAAGATTCAATGACATTTCCAGCAAGTACAATATCATTGTTTTTGGTCTTGAAGTACCTAATGAAATCATGAAATGCATTTTAGAGTTTCAGCCAAATGCATCTTAGACTTTAAACCGTACCTCTTGTGAGATATTTACGTTTGTGTCCAGATTGAGGGAGCTTTCAATAAGAAGATTAGTGAATTATGCTTGAATAAGATAATTGGATATGTGTAGTGTTGAAATTGATCAAACTTGTTGTCAATGATATGCATGTCTAAATAGAAGGGATCATAGGATGGAAGGGGGAGTTTCTCTAATAAAGCTACAAAAGATTATGTTATTCAGTTTAGTATTAGCCATAGAAAGGCTTTGTATCATGAAGAAATTTTGGGTAAATTAACGCCAGTTAAACTCAGCCTAGAATTAGGCTAGATTGTTCATTAAATAAATAATGTGAATAAATGAGATAATTATAAGATAAGGATGAAAAGATATTTACTATTAAAATAAAATTAGCTATAACTAAGTCCTACAATCACAGAATTACTAAGTCCTTATCAGGTGCGAGTTCATGCAACTTCTATGATCTTTTGCTTGTATTCCATCCTACTTAAGTGGTATGAACTGAAGAATTTGTAACTATTTACCGCAGTTGATATAAGCGGTAATTTGGTGTATATTTTAATATGAATATGCAATCCGGTAATTTTCTTTCTCTTTTTGGGTGAAAGGGAAGACAAACAAACAAAATACTATGGTATAATTATTATTGTTTTATAAAATCATATTAAATGTTTATTGTATAAGTTGAGTAGTTGACATGAGGAGGTTCAAGAACCTATGAGCCAGATTCAAAATTTCAAACTTAAAAGGATTAATAATGAAGGATGATATAGATATTTGAGTTTAACATATTGAGTTTTACCAGTTGCGCTTGCGTTAAACCTGTCAAGTTTGTTGAATAAATATGATTTGAGTGGGATTCCCTCAACTTCTAGGTATTAGTCTTAAATCAAAGTGGAGTGATAAAAATATTTAAGAATTTCATTTTAATTGGCAGTAAATATAAAATTTTCTACATCATTGAGTAATTATATATTATTATTATTGTTAATTATGAGTTGAATATAAGAATTATATATTTTTAATAATGTGATAATTTATAATTAAATAATAATATAAAACATCTATTTTCTTATGTAAGGCCGGAGTTTGATTGAGCAAAGTTAAGTTTTAGTAGGGGTGTTGGCTATGCTGCACAGATACTTAAAAATAGTTGTCGTAGCCGTATCCAATACGTATCATGTCAGATACTTTACATATATTTTTAGATACTTCTAGTGTTATTTAAAATTTTTTACTTTATTTTTTGGTATTTTTATATCTATATAAATGAAAATTCTAAAGTAATTAATAAAATAAATACATTTTAACGTTTACAAGAATTTATGCTAATATTCAAATTATTATTCTTATATTTTAATTTAAGATTTATATTTTTTTATTAATATTTTACTAATTTTATATATTATATTATAGTCATATAGTGTCTTATAATTTTTAAACTTATTGTATCTCGGTATCTGTGTCATATTGCATTTGTATCTCATATCTATATTCGTTCTTCATAGGGTGTTGGTTGGAGTAATGTTATTTTGATATCAAATGTGAACATGGAAGAGGCATTAGAAAAAGAGACCCAATCAATGAGTTGTAATTCAAGTGTATCTCCCTGGTTGTTGGTTTTGATGAGGGGTTCCATCCTAGCTTGCCCATCCCATCCGAAAAAAGAGAGAAACATAAAGTTTTGACTTTACCTACCCCTAGAAGATACTTTTCTCTCTCGGCATTGTTCATTCTTAATATCTAATTTTGATGTGAAATAACATTACTCTGTTAGTTGTAGCTAAGGGTAAGTGGGTTGGTCAAATCAAATTCGAAGTTTGATTTCTGAAATTGCAATGAGTCTTAGGAAGGGAATATAGATTGCTGACCAACATCTTGTCTTGGCAAGCCCTGGATAAGATTGACATCAAATCAAAACGTGGCACTTGTTGATTGAACTGTGCATAAAGTTGTGCCCCAACTATAAATTCATAAAGCTCTATCTTCCTTGAATTTAATATTTGAACTTAAAAGCAGATAAAACAAACAAATAAAACAGACATACAAGCTCAGCTCTGACTTGTTTCAGATCATTAAGTCTTACTAAATTTAAGCCTAATAAAGGTTATTATAATTAATCCATTCTTCGTCGTTATATGAATATAAGCTAATGGTGAATTAAATTAGCAGTAATAAGAATAAACTGGGCTGAGTTCTAAATAGTATGCAAATTGTAGTAGCATATTGGTTGGCTGCGTGTAACAATTGCTTTATGCCGTGTAGGTGCATGAAAACATCAGCTAATTAAACCTTAAAATATGGGTTAATTATATTTTAACCTCTGTATTATTGGCCATGTGTACTTTAGTCCCTATATTTTAAAAATATGCAAATCAATACTTTATATTTTTTTGAATGTGCATTTTACCCAAATTGTTAATTTTTTCATCATTTTAAGAAAGTATAGGGTATTGGATTGCATATTTTTGAAAATTCAGGGGGTTAATTTACATATGATCTAAAGCTCAAGGGGGTATAATACACTTAATTTGGATAAAATCCACATTTAGGAAATCATAAGTTGTCGATTTACACATTTTTAAAATATGTGGATTAAAATGCACATGGTTTATAATACAGTGAGAAAATGCAATTAATACTTAAAATATAGATAGTACCTAGAACTGAGACGGGTTGTAGGACACTAGCTTTAATTAATTTGAGGCAAATAATATGAGCACGAGATGGCTAGAGGTTAATTTAATATATCAGCCTTGGCTTGTTATGTGGTCCTTCAAACCATTGTTGATAATGACCTAGGGTTTTGGCTGTGAAGAAGTTGAATATCATGCCAAGAGAATTTGAAAGAATTCTTTGGTGGGAGGTGTAGAGAGTGTGTTCATGCATCTTCTAAGTCCTTTTGTGCTAGCTAGTGTGCCACTGCTACTTATTAGGGGTATCCGGCATATAAGCTGAATATTAAGAATTTGTTAAGTGTTCAAATGGAACATTACTTTCAGTTTGATTTAAATGAAGAGAAAATTGGATCATATATTTAAAATATTTCTAGGTTTCAAGCATTGGCAGTCACAAGATATTATATCAATGAAAGGAATTAGGTGAACCTACAACTTATTTTCAGTGGATTTCATCCCTTCTTATTTATTAGCATCTAACACAAAGAAAATTCTTAATTTTTCCCGTCCCATTATTTTTAGTCCAAGAACCTTTCGAAGACATTGTTTTGTTCTGTCTGTTTTCCCTTCTTTAAGCAACTGCAGGTTGTTTACTTATTATTCTGACCATGGATCAGCTAACTATGGTAATATTGGGTTTGACAAAACAGCATGCAGGAGACAATTGAACGCTACCGCAGGCATACCTGGAGTGCTCAAACAGCGCCCAGATCAGATGAACAAACTATGCAGGTTATTTACTGATTTTATTCCTCCCTCCTTTTCTTTTTTTTTTTTTTTTTGGTTTGTGACTTTGTGTTTACCATCCTTATTATTCATCATCTATCATTTAAATGCTTTGTATTATTTTTATCAATCATTGCAATTTCGTCTTCCTTCTTTTAATAACACAAACTCCTTAGTTTTGTTGACTTGAGCTAGATGAAGATGGATCCACGGATTCCTGACTTTCAGTATGAGTTGGCTATTTCCCCGTTTAAGTTGAGTCATTTTCAATTTGAGGTGGTTAAATTGAATTTCATCAATAGAATTGCTCTAATACTGTAATTTGTTATCCTGCCAACTCAATTTTTCATCATTAACAAACAACATCTCTATTGATTTTAATACTTTAACTGTTCAAAATTTTTAATATACATCCTATAGCTCTTGAACATTTACAATTTGACTATAGCCAACAGGAAAAGATGCTCATAATGCTAGGTATAAAAATTTTACAAACTTATACGTTGATGATGTCAAAATGGTGGGCTTTATACCAGATATGGAGTAACTATAAAGCATTTTCCATGATAACTAATTAGCATGTTGAATGATAAAAGGTTTTTGTATAGATCTACTTATAAATCCTGAAAATTCTAAATTCTGTGGATCTCTCAAGCATTTCCAGGGTATTTCCTTCTTCAACAGTATAAACTTATAAATGTAGACGTGAACATGAGTGGTAATTGGTTAAGTGGCATTCATTACTGAATGAAATTTCTATTTGCTTATTGTAGTTTCTTATCGTAGACACTCATTCTACTTAGAATCCTGAAGGCTGAATGAAACTGCATTGTGTATGGCAGCACACGAAGCAAGAAACAGCACACTTGATGAAGAAGATTGAGATTCTTGAGGCTTCAAAACGGTTCAAGATCTTGAATTTCTATTCATCTTTCACTAATTGTTTACATTCAATGTTAAATTATGCTCACAGCCAAAGAATGTATTGCATGTGTACTTTTCATCCCCCAGGAAACTCTTGGGAGAAGGTTTGGGGTCATGCTCCTTAGAAGAACTGCAACAGATAGAACAAGAGTTGGAAAAGAGTGTAAGCAATGTTAGAGCAAGAAAGGTTAGGTTAACAAACATATTTTACTTTTTTTCGTTTTGCAGATTTCAAATTTGATAAATATTTGAATCGAAATTTTCAATTCTTCAGACTCAGGTTTACAAGGAACAAATTGATCAACTAAAAGAGAAGGTAAGTTCTACATGTATAGCCGATAAGGTGGTTGAACTTGAATTGAATGTCATCTTGGATTTTGATTTTGTAAAATATCAATGTTAGTAACTGGACAGCCAATGCAACTAAGTAGCACTTAAAAGTTGGTTTAATTTAACCTTTTTTTTAAATAAAATTTTTTAAAAAAAAAAAACCAGAAGCAGACACCATAACTTGTAACTAACTGTCATCTGATAATGTGTGATCACCATTACCCCTTTCCTTGAGAAGTGTCTGAATTTACTTCAACATCATTATGAGTCCATGGAATAGGCTCAGAAAAAGATGCTTCAAGGGTCCCTTTTTTTTTTTTTTTTGTTTTGGTTGGATAAATAAAACTTAGATCAAGTTTCCTACAGCTATTCAATCTGCTTCTCAAATCGAATAATGGCTCATGGACATTTGTCTTAAAATAAATAACTTAATAGTATACATTATCTTAAGACAAATATTCACATCATTATTTGATTTGAAAATTGGATAGATTGGATATAAGGATCTTGATCTAATTTTTTTTGTCTTTTTTTCTTTTCCAAGATTTCTAAATTTTGATTGCCTTATGGAGATGCTAACTACTGTGTTTCTTATACGACTTAGGAAAAAGCTCTAATTGCTGAAAATGCAAGGCTCTCTGAGCAGGTGAAATTACATTATAGCTACTGTTGTCTAAGCATTATTTTGCACTTCTTTGTTATAGTACTTGTTTTAGATTTTAGAAATCCTACAGTTAGACTGAAAATACTATCTGAAATTTCCTATGCAGTATGGTGTCCAGCCGCGGCCAGCATTAAATGACCAAAAAGAAAACCAACCCTATGCAGAAAGTAGTCTAAGTTCAGATGTGGAGACTGAATTGTTCGTTGGACTGCATAGGTCTAGTTGAGAAAGATAATTTTATCATTCGCTATGCAAATGTATAAATAAGGGGAAGCCCTATACTGTCTCAATAATGTATAATATCAGATATCTTCCCTGATATTCTTATAGAGATGACTAATAATGGTGATTGTGAGAGTAGTTTGGCTGGTAATGAATCCTAAACTTGTAGTCTGGTAAATGGTGATAGTATTGATGCTTATATTTAGACTCAGCACCCTTAATAGTGTTATGATTAGGGTTTAAGATACATGCCTTTTCTGATTCCTAAGCTTTTTTTGTTAATAGTACTTAGTAGAGGCGATGAGCCCTATGATTGCTGAAGGAAACAAAAAGAGTTTAGATAAAGAAAGTTGAATATCTATTATCTATTATAATAGATTAAAGTTGAGGCCAAGGTTGTGGCAAAATAAGCTACTATCATCTTACATGATTTATAACTTTATCACATCAACTTTTTATTGGAGTTAGTATTCTCTAATTTAACTGTATTGTCATATCATATATATCACCATAATAGATTAACCATTTAAGATTCTGCAAATTTTAATATTGGGTTCAATGACAAAAATTTTTATGAAGTGACCAGACTCTTCGTCATTAATACAAATTAATAAGAGATTTACATTTTAGTTATGATAGGAGACATTGATCTATCAATGTTAAGATAATTTAAATATTATTTATTCTATTCAATTCAATTTAAAAATTAAATTGAAAATTCATTAAAGATAATTATCACTTATTATTGTTCATTGGCTACAATGTATATAAGTATATGGTCGCAAAAATTAATATGCATTTAATTCGGATGTCATGTCATTTTCTAACTATTATACATTAAACCTCTACATTTCATAGAAAAATCTCCACAAAAATTAACTCTAATTAGCACTAATATTTCTCTTTCTATACATATATCAATTTGCTAATTTAAGTTATAATTGATTATATATGTAATTACAGGTCATAAATATAAATAAAAGGTAACACTAAATTTTTTATTTTTAACAATATATGAAAAACTAGCAACCACAGGACTATCAAGAGGGCATTTACAAATGAAGAAGAAAGATATCAATAAAAATAAAGGACACATCATTATTAAATAAAGAATCAATTTTAATTAGAAATTTAAAGATAATGGTTCCCAATAAACGTAACTTACAATCAGTTTAACTAAAAAAGGTGATAAAAGTGCAAAAAGGGCGGCAAGTATTGATAAGAGTAAATATAAAGATAGAGTCAAAAGGAGGAAACTCATTTAAAAATTATATATTTATATAATTTCATTATTTTCAAAACATCCATAACAGCCCATATATCTTTATTTTATTTATATTATCATCCTATCACTTTGTTAATAAAGACATAATATTTTTCTTGTATTACATAATTATTAGGCTTTACAATATTGACATAATATCTACTAAATGATATCTATATTATACTAAATAATATAACATATCTCTCTTTTTTATCAAAAAATAATATATTTACTTTAGTAACTTTATTTTCTCGCGCATCACGCAAATCTAAATCTAGTAATATATTAAAGCTAAGACCAAGGTTGTGGCATGATGAGCTACTACCACCTTACATGCTCTATAAGTTTGCTACATCAGCTTCTTATTAGACTTGGTATTCTTTAACTTAACCTTATTGCTATATCACACATACTACCATCATTTTGGTTGAATAGTTCTATTTTAATATTTGATATATATTAACCATCCATGACTGTACAAATTGTAATATTGGGTTTAATGACAAAAACTTTTATAAAGTGACTAGACTTTTAGTCATTGGTACAAATTAATGAGACATTTACACATAAGTTATAGAAGGAGACATTACCTTGTCAATGTTAAGATAATATAAACATAATTTATTCTATTAAATTCAATTTAACAAAATAAAACTGAAAATTCATTACAAATAATTATCACTTATTATTGTTCATTGGCTACACCTATATATAAGTATACGTGTATCTAACTCATACATCATGTCATTCTCTAACCATTTTACTTTAAAACTCTATATTTCATAAGAAAAATCTCCATAAAAATTAACTCTATAATTAACACTAACATTTCTCTTTATATGCATATATCAATTTGCTAATTTAAGTTATAACTGATTGTATATGTAACCACGGGTCACAAATATAAATATAAGATAACACATTAATTTTTTTATATTTTTAACGATGCATGAATAACTAGCAACCACAAGACTATCAAAAGGACATTTACAAAGAAGAAGAAAGATATCAATGGAAAAAAGGACACATCATTAGTAGATGAAAAGTCAATCTTAGTTAGAAACCTTAGGACAAACAATTCCAAACAAACGTAACCTACAACTAGTTCAACTAAAAAAGGTGAAGGCGAATGTCGATAAAAGTAAACACAAAGATGGAGTTAAAAAGATAAAATTTATTTGAAAATCATAATTTATATAATTTTACGGTATTCAAAAGGCCATGAAGCCCATATACCTTTATTTTACTTATATTACCTCCTATCACTTTTTTAATAAATAAATAATATTTTTATTCCATTACATAATTATTAGACTTTATAATATTGACATAACATCTACTAATATATATTAGACTAAATAATATCACATATCTCTCTTTTTTAATAGAAAATAATATATTCACTTTGATAACTTTATTTTTCTGTACATCGTGCTATTCTAAATCTAGTTTAAAAGATTAGTTATAGGTTAATCTGAAGCCATAAAGAGGAGGAAGAAACGATTGAAGGGAAATTAGCCCACAAAAATTTGATAGAAAAATATCATTATTGAATAGGTATGAAATATAGATACTATTTTACATATAGACCATAAGCACACGCGTGTATATATTAAAAAAAATCATTAAATAAAGGAAAAAATGAAAATAAAGTAAAGTTCTTTTAAATTTTAGCAATAGTAAATATGATCAAATTTCAAAAAACGGATTACTGACCGATATAATAACTAATTGTATTTTATGTTTTACTTGATTTGTATACTTTTTTTAAAATCTAAATTATTAATATATATTTAGAATTTTCTAGACTCTAATTAACTTAGTTCAATTTGGATCGATATATTATCAAAGTAAAATCATTTTGCGCTAAATTATTTTTTAAAGGAAATAAGTGTCAAATTGTTTGAATCAATTTATTGTTGGTGTTCTTTATACATATTAATTTAATAATTATATTTATATTGTGGCATGTAATTGGTGTGCTTTATCCATCATTTAATTTTGCAAGTCCTTCTCATTTAATCATTTACTGCTTTCATCTATAAAAAAAATTATTTATTGCTTTCTTGCCCACAAATGTTTAATTTTTGTTTTATTAGAGCCCAAGGTAAATAATTTTCTTTTTATCATCTGAATCTAATGGAAATAGTGGGAGAGACCTCCAAATAACATTATGAAAAAAGGAAGATACCCACTCATGTTACCCTTTTTTTTTTAAACATATGAATTGGAAATTTAGAAATAGAGTAATAAATAAGCAAGATGCAAGTACAAATCAAGATGTTAGTAAGTATTTGTTTGCATTTTAGAAAAAATTTCCTCCTAACAAAAGAAAAATTGTTGCTAACTTTCACCAAAATATTCTAAACATTCATTGCTTTTTTTTTTTTTTTTCATTTTGATGTTGATGGAAATGTTTATGGTTAGAGGAGGTTACCTCATTTCCAGATTAAGGTAGGCAACAAGTCTCAGTTGGCAAGAATTGAACCCAACATATTGTAGTTAATGATGTTGGGCCCTATAGTTTAACCATCTTTGGCCGATGTTCTATATACTCTTCTCTCAATGGATGTATGGGAGCAGAATTTTGAGAACAGCATCCTTTTATGGGTGGTGAAGGCATGGCCCCTCTCCTTGTCACTATGGCAGCACCACGAGCATTTACAAATTCAAGAGCTTCCCTCAACCTTCTCTCATCCTGAAAAGTAGCAAAGGATGGAACACTGAAGTCACATACCTTCAATTTCTCAAATTAGGCAAATGAATCATAAATGATAATTGGGATAAGAAAACAAGTTGACTTGGAATTCTTGAACCCATAAACTTGTTAAGTAGATCAAGATTCCTAATGCCAAAGAAAATGGTCTTTAAGGTTTCATTCAAGCCTTTTATGACTTAGAATAGTATAAGTTAAATACATAACTTATATCATCAAATAAATTTTCATTGAGTACTTTTTTTTTTTTTTTTTAACTAAGAGCTGGCTAGTTCAACTTTAGTGGCTAATTCTTCATGGTATCCGGATAGTGGTGCAACACATCACCTTACTTTTGAGCAAGAAAATTCGTTGACTAGCTCAGAATACACAAGGTCTAATCTAGTTTAGGTTGGAAATGGCACCCAAGGCATGAGGATCTTGCACTTTGGGCATTCTATTCTTCATTTTGATAAAACAAATACATCCTTTCATCTTCAAAATCTTCTGCATGTCCCGGGTATCAAAAACAATCTTGTCAGTTGTTGGACCAAATGCTTACCACTAGGATAAAAAGCTATAACTATTGGCAATGATACAACTTTATTTTCTTATGGTTTCTCATAACCACATCAAGCATAAGGGACTGCATCTATTATAGGCGCCATAGGCTGGGTTAAATCCATTGAATCCTAAGGATGACGCTGACTAAATAAAAACAATAATCTCACTCTAGTGCCAGCCGAGATATTTGAACCCACGACCTTGCTCTGATACCATTATGGATCAAGCGTTTACAACTAGGCCAAAAAGCTATAGCTGTTGATAATGTACAACTTTATTTCTTATAGTTTCTAAGAACTCCATCGAGCATAAGGGACTGCACCCATTATAGGTGCCGTGGCTCAGGATATTTAGTCTATTAAATCTTAAAGATGACACTAGTCAAATAAAGCCAACATTAGTGTTTCAAAATTTGTCAAAGATCATAAAGTGTATTTTGAGTTTCATGCTAATTATTGTCTTGTCAAATGTCATATTCTAAGCAGATTCTACTTGAAGGTAGAATTAAGGATGACCTCTATGCATTTAATTTTGTTCAAGTCCCAAGATTTGTACCTATTGCCTTGATTTCTCATTGTAATACAGTTTCTTATTGTAATTTTGTTTCCACTAATTTTTTAGTTTGGCATAACAGATTAGGTCACAGCTCAAATAATGTCGTCAAAAGTGTACTTATGTTGTGTAATGTTTAATGTTCATCTAATAAAAGTTCTGCTATATGTGAATCTTATTACGTGGGCAAAATGCATCAAATTCCCTATCCTGACTCTATTATTTACTTATAGTGCACTTTTAGATTTGGTTTACTTAGATCTAAGGGTTCCAGCACCTTTTCCTTAACACTTGGGCTATAGATACTATATTTCTTTTGTTAATGCATTTTCTAGATGCACTTATATTTTCCTATTGACTAGCAAGGCTCAAGCCTTTCAAGCATTTATACAATATAAGAACTTTATTGAGTTGTAAACCGGTAAAAGCACATAAAAGCCCTACAAACTGGCAATGGGAAAGAGTTTTTATCTAATGCCTTTGTCAAGTTTTGCAAGATCATAGCATATCCTTTTGGCACACCTTTCTTTATAGCCATAAACAAAATGATTGTGTTGAGAAAAGACACAGAAACCATCATTGAAATGGGCCTTTCCCTTCAAGCCAAAGTCTCCTTACCCTTGACTTTTTGGGATCATGCCTTCATCACTATTGTATATCTTATTAATAGATTACCCTCCTTAAACACCAAAAGCTAGTCCTTGTAATAACTTCTTTTTCATCAATTACCTCATTATCACTTCCTCAAGGTGTTTAGGTGTGCCTGCTACCCTTGCATCAGACCTTACAATAGAAATATATTATATTTTTGATCCCATAAATATGTTTTTTTTCTTAGTTATGCACCTAATTGAAAAAAATCTTTGTAGCTAGAAATGTAATTTTTGATGAGTCAACTTTTCCTTATTCTTCTCTATTCTTATTCTAAGTTCTAATGAGTCTGCTAGTATTGAAAAAACATCAGCCTTACCTTCCATACCTATTATTCCTAACACTTATTTGCACTTCCCAACATCATGGAATGCTCTGACTACATCTTTTATATCTGAACCTATTTCTGATTCTGCTACTATTGATTTAACCCCCATATTGCCTAGTAATAATGGCGATTGTCCTATAGGTACCTCAAGTCCAACTATTGAGATTCGATTGTCCATTTCTCCAACTATAATGCCTGTACCAATTGATAGTCAGCATTTAATGTAAAACTAATCTAAACTTGGCATCTACAAACCAGAGACTTATGCCGCTATGATAAAAAAAAATTCTACTCCTAATTTGTTCAACCCTAAACCTACTAGTGTGCAGTAGGCATTGTCTTGTCTACATTGGAAAAAGGCAATGGATGAAGAGTACTCAACTCTAATAAGGAATGATACCTAGTCTTTGGTTCCCTTACCATTCGATAGGTCAACCATTGGATGCAAATGAGTTTTTAGAGTGAAAAGAAACCCTAATGGCAGTATACAAAAATACAAGACAAAGACTAGTTGCCAAAGGTTTTCACCAAAGAGAAGGATTAGATTTTGGTGAGATTTTTCGTCCAATGGTTAAACTTCTCATGTGAGACTAGTACTCGGTATCGCTCTTAGCAAAAGATGGAAGATTAGACAATTTGATTTCGACAATACATTCCTGAATGGAGATCTAACTTAGGGGTATTCATATCTAGGCCTCAAGGGTATGTTTCCACTAATCCTCAGCATGTGTGTAGGCTACAAAAGGCCTTATATAGTCCTAACCAAGCTCCGTGAGCTTGGTTCTCTAAGCTCGGTCTCACACTGCAACTATTTGGCTTCACCTTTGCAAAATGTGATTCCTCTTTATTTCTAGTTTATGTAAGTCCTAGTTTATATGGATGACATTTTAATAACTGGTGACAGTCCCACTGATCTCCACCAATACCATTTTTGCTCTCAAGGATGACCTAGGTAAGATGAATTTCTTTTTGGAAATTGAGGCTAAGCATATTGCTAATAATAAGAATGTCCTATGTCAAGCCAAGTATGTCACTGACCTGCTACAAAAGGCTTGTATGCACTATGCAAAACCTATGCCTACCCTAATGGTCAGCAATCTAAAGCTTTCTACCTATGATAGCTCACCTTTTCTTGATCCTTCTCGTGTACAGAATAATTGTCGGTGGCTTTCAACATATGACAATTACATGGTGCAATGTAGGCTTTGCTATGAACAAGTGCAACCAATTCATGTATAATCCCTTGAATTCTCATGGGAAAGCAATCAAATGAATCCTTAGATATTTTCAAGGGACTCTTAACCATGGTTTAACATTCCACAAGTCTACTGGCTTCAGGCCTTTAAGGCTTTTGTGATGCATACTAGGGACTTGATGTGGATGATTGAAAATCCACTAGTGACTATTGTGTCATCTTTAGATCTAATCTCAGGGATAGTAAGAAACAGAATGTTGTAAGTCATTTTAGTACTAAGGTTGAGTTTTGGAGGCTTGCTAATATCCTAAGTGAGCTACCTTGGTTGAACTCCTTACTTTCAAAGTTGTACATCTCATGCTCAGTGCCTCCTTCTGTCTATTGTGGTGTACCAGTGCCAGTGTTGTGTTGCTTACAGCTAATCCTGTGCTTCACAACAAGACTAAACACTTTCGGTTAGACTTATACTTTGTCCATGATCAAGTGGCAACTAAGTACGTTTTTGTGCGTTGTATTCCTACTTTGGATCAAATTGTTGACAGCTTCATCAAAAATATCTCTCCACCTCACTTTCACCAATTTCAAGTCCAAACTCAGGATTTCAGATTGCTTTTGACTTGAGTTTTCGGGGGGGGGGGGGGTGACAATGTATACTATAAGTGCATATTCTACATGTGTGTGATAAATTAGTTATTCAATTGCTGCTTTTGTTAGAATCAATTATAGTCAGTTACATCAGCTTAAGCCTTAGCCAAGTGTATATATGTTTAGCTCATTGTATTAAAATATTCATCTCAGTTTAATACAATTCTATTCACTCTTTCACTCAACTATTTGCTCATAGCTCTGTTCTCTCTTCATCATCCTTTGAGTTTGAGACCTATCAGATATCAAGGATGAAATAACGACATTGTCACATGTCTTCAATGAAACTAACACATATTATGGTGTGGAAAAGCAATTATTGTCTTCATTTAAAAGATTTGTAAGTTGCTTTCAAGGATGAAAAACAACAACGTCATATGTCTTCAATGAAACTAACACAGGTTATGGTGTGGAAATAGAAAATCATTTTGATTGATATGCTTCACACACTGCAGAAGAAAATGCATGTAAGTTAAGGTTTAACAATAATTACAGGAAATATATTAGCATTGACTAGGCCATTGCTAGCAAGGAGCAAAATATGAGGAGATATATAGAATCTTATTATATCCATGTGCTTTATACTGTTGGCTGAAAATGTTAATTTATATTTCTGGTTCAATTGTGCTGCAAACTCCTATTAATATATTTTTTATATACAAGTAACATTTCTAAAAAAATTGCTGTAAAATAAAATTAATTGTGTATAAAATTATTTCTTGATAAAATATATGAAATCATACCTTAGTAAAATGTTTTTGGAGATAATGTTGGTGCTGTATTATCAAAAAGAGCCAAGTTTTAACAATTGAGTTTGAGTGCTTATTGACTTCAAACTGAATAATAATAATTATGTGTATAAATTTTTATTCTTAAAGTTGGTTTCTTTTTCGATTTTTAAGGGTCCAAATCTACTCAATAAAGCAATTTTTAAAGAAAAATTTAGTTCCACTCGATTCGAGATACTTCAGATATTCCTAGAATTAAATCCTATATAGCAAGAGTTAAACCGGTTTGACTCACTTGGATTTAATCAATCTGGCAAATCATCCATTCTTTTAAAAATCCATATATTTTATTTTTCAAAAATAGATTCTTTTATAAAATTTAAATCTTTTAAAAAAATAATAGATGACTTTTCTAGGTCATTATTTAACCATTTAGGTCTTCAAGCGAGAATTATATCAAGGTGAAGCTCTTTCATTTTATAATTAAATATTCAATTTCCAATTCATTCACTATTCGATGTAAAATTAAAATAGGTTGAAGTCATTTCATTTTATAACTAAACATTAGCTTCCAATTCTTCCACTAATCAATGTGAGATTAATAGTGGGAAGCATATTGCATACGTGTTGTTTTCTACAAGGGATTCCAATACAAGTAACGCATCTTTTATTTTATAACCTATATATTTTCATATATTTATTCGATTATATCTAATTCAACTAGTTCAGCCAGTGCGAGTGATTCAGTGCTTTAGTTAAGTCGATCATCGAGTTGAGTTTTATAATTATGATTTTATCTTCTATGCTAACAGTTTAAATGGCTAAACACTTATTTTTCAATTAAGATTTGGTGCGTAAATTTTATAAATAAAAAAATTAATACCAAAAACTTAATTCTATAATAAATTAATTTGACTCAAATTAAATTACTCAAATTTAATAAACTATGAATACAAATGGTTTAAGAATAGAAAAAATGTTCCACCCAATAATTTGCTCGGCTTTTTACCCCCCCTTTTCTCTTTTCTTCCCCAACCCTTTTTTTGGGTCGGTGGCTTTTACCATTTTAAGGACACAAGAAATGGTACCGAGTTTGTTAAATGGATTAGGATTCATAATGTGTCTCATACATAGTGTGTGTAACACCAATATCTAATCATTGATTTTATTTTATTCTAACAGTTAAAATAATATAATTTAACGAAGAAAGAGAATATAAAAGACTTTTTATAATTATTGAAAAATTAATAAAAATAAAAGACATTTTTATGGCTTTATATTATATATTTTAGTGCAAAAAATATTGAATATAAATATTTATTAAGAACGTAGATAATTTCAGATTAAAAAAATCCATGTTTTTAACAAATTCAAAAACGTAATTTTTATGCCATTTACATTAAAAATTATTTACGTTTTCAATTAATAAGCGTAATATCATGCAGTAAAAAATATTTACGTATTAGTAAAAAATATTACGTTTTTTAACTTATATAATCCAATTCATTTTCTAAATTAATTATCAAATGTAATGTTTCTCTTTCTTCATTAAAATTATAATCCATTATTTTCTTTTTTCATTAAATTGTATTATTTTAATTGTTAGATTAAAATAAAATCAATGGTTAACAATTGATGTAAGAGCAAAGTACTTACATTGGTGTTATTGGATCCTAGCTATATAAAACCAAATTTTGTAATATGTATATATTTACTTTCAAAATGCATATTAACACAACTTAAAATAGAAGTAGGACATGGACATTTTTTCAATTTAACTAATTCGATATTTGTTTCTATTTAAAAAGGCCTTGAATTTCAATTTGTGAATAAAAAAATTAATATTAAAAAAATTTTACTTTATAAAAAATTGATTCATTTTGAATCAAATTAGGTGAGTATTTGCTAAATTTTAAATATTAGTAATTTAGATGAAAGATAAAGAAAGATTAAGTGAATGTAGCAATCTCTAGAGCTTTAAGACGACAATGTCAACTTAATGAGTATGGTCAGATCCATGGCAGCTCTACCCAATGTTTGTTTCTCTCATTGAAACTATTGTAGAGGGATTCATGTAACCCTAAAAATTAGCATAAATAACCCTAAACTAAAATGCCGGCAAGTAATCAATCGAGTTTAATTAGGTCAAAACTCTAGTCTGCTGCATAAATTAATTTAATTGGGTTGAGAAGTTTTGAGCACCTAAATCTGCATTTTTGCATCAAATTGAGCTTAAGTATATGTTTAGATTAACTTAATTTTATTGTAATTAATAATTAAAATCCTACGTAATGAGAAATCTTGAAAAAATATTTATTTGCTAAAATTAATAAAAATAAGCATGCATGCACTAAGTCATCAATAGCTTAAGATTTAATATTTTAGATTATTACTTACAAACTTGACTTTACATCAATTGATGTTATAAACTCTTACTTTTAGTTTGAACTGAGTATCAAGTAAAGCAACCTATATTTTAATATCTTTATTTTAAAACAATTTGATTAAATTAATTTTATTTAAATAATACTGATCAAAATTATTTTTAAATATATAACGATCAACTTTATTGTTAAAATCTTATTAAGAAATCATATTTAAAATAATTTTTAAAAAAGAATTATAAAATAATATACATGTACTAAGTCATTGATTCACATAAAAGTTTGTGTTTTCGATTATTTCTTACAGAAATAATTTTATGAATTTTTTATTTTAATATGAATTGAGTTTTAAGTAAAGTAACTTACATTTTATTTTTTTTAATTTTAAAATTTTGACAAACTTAATTTGTTTAAATGGTATTGATAAAATTTTATCTTCAACAATAATTATAAAAAATATAATTTCATCTTACATCATGTTACTTAATCCTCTATTTTTGTTTAGCTTATTATTTTTAATATGGCATATACCTTAACAATGGAAATAAACGTTAACATGGCAAATACCAAAAAAAATGTAAGGGTGTCCATGACCTGAACCGATCCGATAATCTATCACAACCTGATCGTTATTGGGCTGGGTTCAGCTTGGAATTTTGATTCGATGTATTTTCGGATCAGCTTCGAATCATGCTTTATAGATTGATCCGATCTGGTTTAAAGTCACATGATTCCTTAAAAATTATATTCTTTAATAATATTAGTCATAAATTATAATACTTTTATACTTCAATTAATATATTTTATAAAATATCTTTTAAATTTTGTTTATAATTTTTAAAATTTCATGATTTTAATATATATAATATTCAAATTTATATATATTATGTAAATATCATATTAACTCAATTATATTTTAAATTGTTATCAAGTTAAGTCAAAATCCTAAAACATAATTCAATAAAAAAAAATCAGACTGAGTTCGAGTTTACTTCAACCCAGCCAACGCATCTCTTAGAACATCCCTAAAAGAATGTTATCATAGCAATACTTTGACTTTCAATCAAATAAATGTCATATTCTTTTTTTCATTTTCGATTTTTACATATTTTAAGAAACAATTGTGCATTTTACTCAATAATAATAATAGGAATAACGTTATAATAAAACTAATAATGACACCATTGAAAAAAAAACCTATAACTCAAAATAAAAGTTATCATGTCAAGTGGTTGAGTTTTTTATTTCCTATTGGCTCCTCGGGTACGTCATTGTACAGACGAGGTTTTGTAACCCCACTTTCTCTCTTCATGCTTTTAATTTTCCTTTCCTAAAGCAGTATAAAAAAAAAAAAAAATCCAAGGCCATATAAAATAATATTATTTTATTAGTTTCCTTATAGCGGCATCTTTTTTAATATATATATATATATATATATATATTGCCCCATTCTATTATTCCTTTTAACCAACACACATATCTTTTTTGGGGCCATAAGACTTTGGTTTTAACTAAAACAAGAAAAGCATGAGGTTTCAATTTTCTATTATCCTATATCTTTTGTTTCTTAAATTGGTGGGGCTTGCGGAACCTATGGGAAGAGGTGGATGAATGAGGAAAGTTTGGTTCTGTGGCTACATGCTTGCCTTTTGCCTTCTTACTTCTGAGCTTTCTCTCTGGCCTGCAGTTTGCTCTCTTTTGGGTGCTTCCTTTTTCCTTGTTGCTTTAGTCTTAGCTCTCAAATTTTTCTTCCCCTTTTTTCTCTCTCTATATGCATAAGGCTTTATTCTCTCTTCACTGGCGCAAATCTGATTCCTCTTCACAAACCCTGCTTCAGTTGGCTTATATTGAGAAGTACTTTGATTTGAGGTTGCTTTTTCTAGCGGGTAAGAATCAATCAATCAAGATAAGGGAAAAAAAAACAAAACTCATCCCTTGGATGTATATGTTTCTTGTTGTTTAGATCCTTTTATGGGAAGAACATTTACTACTACTACTTTGATAACTGTGTTTCTTTCCATACAAATCTGCATATCTAAACTCTGGCTTTGTTTTCTCTTCTGCTTTTTTTTTTTTTTTTTTGTAGATACTTCCATTTTCCTTCAACCTTCATCCTCTATATTACAGTCTTAATTTTTTTTTTTTTTTGGTTCTTAAATGCTTATAATACACCTTATAAGTGATTCTAATTTGTTGGAATCTTCCATATGGTACGGGCTTAAATCATTTTGGGTCTTCAAGTGTTGCTTTGAACTTTGAAGGCTAAAAGTTTGCAACAAATCTCTTATATTGGCTACTTGTTCCTATATATCTCACCACTGACCAGAAAACTTTAGTTTCTGTGGTTCATCCTACTTGGTGATGACTCTCCTCTCTGACCATACATTGCAACTTGTTTCATTCTTTCCTATAAAAGCATTTTTTGAATTTCATCGTTTTTTCTTTTCTTTTTTTTTCAATTTATTTGGTGAGTGGTGATTCGCAGAAGAGAGGTAGAGATAGTGACGGGAAAGACTCAGATGAGGCGCATAGAGGACGCCACACGGCGTAACGGCTTGCTGAAGAAGGCCTTTGAGCTATCAGTGCTTTGTGATGCTGAGGTTGCTCTCATCATCTTCTCTCCAAGAGGGAAGCTTTATGAATTTGCAAGCTCCGGTTATGTACGGATCCTCATCATTTTCCTCTTTTTTTACTGATTGTTTTTTGTGTGATTGCATCTGCATCTAAATATAGCATTCCTCTTCATGAAGAGTTCCTTTGATTTCTTAGCTAGTAAACTTCATGCAAACTTATGTATGTTCTTTTATACCATTTAGAGAGTCAAGTTGTCAAGATTTTCAGCAAAGCTACAGTAACTATGATTGTTCATGAGAGAGACACAAAAGAGAAGGTTATCATCATATATAATGGCATACACCACATAACTATGATTTCTTCATCCTAGCATATCGTCCGACCAATAAATTATTATTATTTCTTGGTTCAAGAAATAGGGACAAGAATCAGGCTTCTAGTTATCTCCGAACAAATTGAATAAAACTTGTTCAAGTGATACAATTTGCCAAAAGAAAAGTAAAAATATCAACTTCTTCAGCAAGGAGCTTGTGATATTCCGTGAAATAATGTGCAATTGTGCAGTGATATGCGACAGTTTTCAATACATCTAGAGGCACACTAACCTCGTTCCAAGGCTGTTTGTACTACTTCATTAATATTATTATTATTGTTATTAATTTACTATTATAAGAACTTCTATATATGTTATAATTATAATCGAATCTGCAAAATGTTACATATTTAGGGTGTACACCATGTATTTAATAATCAAAGTTCTAGTCAATAGTAACTATGAGTGTGATGTGAGAGTGGTGTAGCTTTAATTAATAATCACTTTGAAAACTTATTTTGAAAACCATATCTATCTCGAGATTCATTTGTTTTCTTTTCAATCCTCTCTTTCTTGATAAGTTGTAGATATATTATATTCGGAGTTAATGCCATAATATTTGGAGATGAACCGGTCAAGTATATAGTTAAGACTGTTATGACTTGTTTGTTTGTATGACTTGCCTCGGCCATAGGATTGAACGCTTAAAGCATGATATTGTTTTGCTTAAAAGTTGCTACTTTTTCAGTGAACCATCTTCTTACTTGAAGCTTTGTTTCTCCAAATATTGTCATGTTCTGCTTAAAATGATCAATATTTTGAATCTTAATATCTACTTTTGCATGCCTCTTTTGTGCATCGTTCACACAACAAAATAAGGTTAAGCGCTAAAATGTGGCATTATAGATATGTGGCTCTTCCTTCTGCAGCGTGCTCTTGTTGATTCATTGTACTATGGTGAAAAAACTTCCTTTTGGTTCTCCACAAGTTGAAATGAGAATAACTATTTATATAAATAAAATGAACTTAAACATAAGCCTTGCTCCGCCCTAAACAGAAATGAAGCAGTACTAGTACATTAATTTGCTTTAATTAACAATGTATGATTAAAAGGTTACATAATATCTCATTTTTTGGAAAAAGAAAAATCAGTGACTATTTGCTCAAAATGAATAATTTACCTACCTTTCATTTCTCTCCAACCTCCTCCAACTAAACAGCAAAATAAATATTAATCTAAAATAAAAAATATAACAAAATATTATGGGCATGTTTGATTTCTGTTTTCATTCCCTGTATTTCCTGTTTTCAAGATTCTTTGAGAGAAATAGTGTAGACGGGAAATGAAAACAAGAAAATAGGATTTTATTGTTTTTGCTATTCCCTTCACCAAATTCTGAAAATAGAAAATCTAGAAAATAGAAATAGGAAAAGAAAATAGAAACAAGCATACTGTAAATTTCTCTGTCAATGCTATGTAAGAGGGGAACAGATGCTTGGTGGATGAAAGATAAAAAACCATTGGAGAAAAATGTAGATATTGTCATGATTGGTTTCATGTTTTGCTGGCCACAAATTCAACAATGAAGCTTATTGCCTCTAAATTGCCATCATGGGTGACAATGAGTCTATTCAAACCTAACTTAGGCTTTTCGCCATTCATAATACACATAGTTTAGGCTTGAGTTTGATTAGAGAGGAACTTACTCAAAATATATAGTTCAAATTTAGCTAAATAGCTAATGAATTTACTTTCTTATTGTTTTGGACTCAAGTCGTGTGCTGCTCATAAGTTTACTTGACTCATTGCTACCCTAACTGTCTATACTGAAGGTTAATTAATTAAGTCACGAGAAGTTGGTATTTATATTTTATACTTTTCGGTTATTCAAGAAGGGAATTACCCTTGTTTGGCAAGTATTATAATAGTAACAGTCGTGTCTTTTTTCTACTCAGTCGAGGCAGATATAAGACACTGGAACTCCATTGTATTTGATCCTGCATCGTAGATTCATGAAGCTTTATTTTCCTTATTAATAGTATTATTACTGTCATATCTCAGACGACTTGAAGTTTGAACATAAATTGAGATCATAAATAAATATGCGGATATAGAAAAGCCTATCCCTGGCTTGAATCAGTTCTCAAGTTTCTGTAAATTTAAGCCTAAACAAGTTTTAGTTCTCAAGTTTCTGTAAATTTAAGCCTAAACAAGCTAATGGTGAATTACACTGGAAGTAGTGAAAATGAAGAACTAGGTTATATTCTACTTCTATTTTGGACCATAATTATATTGCAGCAGCATATTGGTTGGCTGCTTGCAACAACTAACTCGTGGGGCAGGGGGGCAAGAAAACTTCAGATAATAAAGCTTAAATAGAAAAAACGTGTAATTAGGTTTGATTTATCGACAAATAGTATTGTTGGGTGGTTAGAGGACTTCAAAATCAGAGAGATATTCATCAATCAATGGATTAAAAGAGAAACCATGATGGTGGACTGATACTATATCTTGACTTAAATCTCAAGGTACTGAAATTTAAGTGTTTTCGCTAGTCCTCACTTAACTCTTTTATTTATTTATTTTATTAATGTGGGATTTTATCACTCACTTAAATTTTTAAGGGTTTGCTTTGTTTTTGTTTCCTATTTTTAGTTTTAATTATGAAAATGTCACCTTATTTTTAATTTATTTCCTGTTTTTAGAATTTTGTAAATGAAATAGTGATGAGAGGAAACATAATTTCTTATTTCACTTTTTCTTTCATAAAATTCTCAAAACAGAAAATAGATTGAAAACATGGTAGCTTTTTTTGTAACAAAAGATGAAAACAGCAACCAAACAACCCTAACATTCTCTTCTTCAGGTGAGTCTTGATATTGGTATGCTTTCCTTTAACAAAATGTCTTTCCTAGTATACCATCGACTTTAATGCTACTAGCTAAAATTTATAGATACCATATATGATTATAAAACAAAATAACAATCCAACCAAGGGGTAAAACACCATAGTATGGAGTGAACAGAGGATCTAACCATATTTATATATGCAATGTCAACCTGATCATAAGGAATGAACTAACATTCTTAGTCGCTTGACATATCAGCTGATTAGGGAGAGCTCAAAAGTTGGGAAATATCTATCAAGAAGTTAACAGAGAAACCACAATAGCGAGCCAGCATTACAGCTTAACTCAAAATCTTTAGTTATAACATAATTAATGAGTTTGTGTATCTTCTCACTTATATGATCCTTACTTAATCTATTCCTTACCAATTTGAGATTTAATTACTCACACTTGAGTTTCTAGCATGACCCCGAAGTTGCCGTAGCTTAATTTCTTGTGTCTTGGCTTGAGGTATGGCCTTTTCCCGTACTTCAACCATTGTTGATGATGGGATAGGTCTTTGGTTGTGAATAACTCTATCTTTAGTTTGAACGTGTGGTGAGTGTTGAAAATGTCTTGAGTAAAGGTCAATTGAACTTGATTTAGGCCAGATTATTCGTTAATTTAATATAATAGTGGGAGTACATGAGGTAGGAATACGGAAAGTATAAACATATATTGGAAATTAAAATAAAGTTACACAACTAAATCTGAGAATTGTAGAACTACTTAGTATTAGATTGTTTTTATCTTTACCACCCCCTTCAAATTAGACGTTGTCCAAGGGCTATTTTTTTTTCCTTTATTTTTTGATAAAAGAAGAATTATTATTAACAAGAAGAATATTACAGAGAACATGGAGTGGTAGGCTCAAGTCATAAAAAGACAAAAGATTCAATGACATTTCCAGCAAGTACAATATGATTGTTTTTGGTCTTGAAGTACCTAATGAAATCATGAAGTGCATTTTAGCGTTTCAACCAAATGCAGCTTAGAGTTTAAACCATACCTCTTGTGAGATACTTATGTTTATGTCCAGATTGAGGGAGTTTTCAATAAGAAGACTTGTGAGTTATGCTTGAATAAGATAATTGGATATGTGTTGTGTTGAAATTGATCAAACTTATTGTCATTGATATGCATGTCCAAATAGAAGGGATCATAGGATGGAAATGGCAGTTTCTCTAATAAAGCCACAAAAGATTATGGTATTGAGTTTAGTATTAGCCATAGAAAGGCTTTGTATCATGAAGAAATTTTGAGTAAATTAAGGCCAGTTAAACTCAGCCTAGAATTAGGCTAGATTGTTCATTAAATAAATAATGTGAATACATGAGATAATTATAAGATAAGGATGAAAAGATATTTACTATTAAAATAAAATTACCTATAACTAGGTCCTACAATCACGGAATTACTAAGTGTTAGTATTTTTTCATCCTTATCATGTGCGAGTTCTTGCAACTTCTATGTCCTTTTGCTTGTATTCCATGCCACTTAAGTGGTATGAACTGAAGAATTTGTAACTATTTACCGCAGTTGATTTAAGCTGTAATTTGGAATATATTTTAATATGAATATGCAATCCGGTAATTTTTTTTTTCTTTTTGGGTGAAAGGGAAGACAAACAAACAAGATAAGTATAATTGTTATTGTTTTATAAAATCATATTAAATGTTAATTATATAAGTTGAGTAGTTGACATAAGGAGGTTCAAGAACCTATGAGCCGGATTCAAAATTTCAGACTTAAAAGGATTAATAATGAAGGATGATATAGATATTTGAATTTAATATATTGAGTTTTACAAGTTGTGCTTGCGTTAAACCTGTCGTGTTTGTTGAATAAATATGATTTGAGTGGGATTCCCTAAACTTCTAGGTATTAGTCTTAAATCAAAGTGGAGTGATAAAAATACTTAAGAATTTCATTTTAATTGGCTGTAAATATAAAATTTTCTACATCATTTAGTAATTATATATTATTAATATTGTTAATTATGAGATGAATTTAAGAATTATATATTTTTAATAATGTGATAATTTATAATTAAATAATAATGTAAAACATCTTTTTTCTTATGTGTCGGAGTTTGATCAAGCAAAGTTAAGTTTTAGTAGGGTTGTTGGTTGGAGTAATGTTATTTTGATATCAAATGTGAATATGGAATAGGCATTAGAAAAAGAGACACAATCAAAGAGTTGTAATTCAAGTGGTATTTCCCTGTCCTTATGTCTGGGGTTGTTGGCTTTGATGAGGGTTCCATCCTAGCTTGCCCATCCCATCCAAAAAATGAGAAAAACATAAAGTTTTGATTTTACCCATTACTATAAGATACTTTGTGTTTTTCTCTCTTAGCATTGTTCATTCTTAATATCTAATTTTGATGTGAAATAATATTACTCTGTTAGTTGTAGGTAAGGGTAAGTGGGTTGGTCAAATCAAATTCTAAGTTTGATTTCTGAAATTGCAAGGCGTGTTTGGAAGGGAATATAGATTGCTGACCAACATCTTGTCTTGGCAAGGCTTGGATAAGATTGACGTCAAATCAAAAGGTGGCACTTGTTGATTGAACTGTGCACAAATTTGTGCCCAAACTATAAATTCATAAAGCTCTATCTTCCTTGAATTTAATAGGAGATAAAACAAACAAATAAAACAGACATAGAAGCTTAACCCTGACTTGGTTTAGATCATTAAGTCTTACTAAATTTAAGCCTAATAAAGGTTATTATAATTAATCCATTCTCCGTTGTTATATGAATATAAGCTAATGGTGAATTAAATTAGCAATAATGAGAATAAACTAGGCTAAGTTCTAAATAGTATGCAAATTGTAGTAGCATATTGGTTGGCTGCGTGTAACAATTGCCTTATGCCGTGTAGGTGCATGAAAACATCAGCTAATTAAACTTTAAAATATGGGTTAATTGTATTTTACTCCTGTATTATAGATCATATGCACTTTAGCCTCTACATTTTAAAAAAGTGCAAATCGACATTTTACATTTTCCTAAATGTGTATTTTACCCAAACTGTTAACTTTTCTATCAATTTTTCCATCATTTCAAGAAAGTGTACGGTATTGAATTACACATTCAAGAAAATTTGGGGGGTTGATTTACATGATCCAAAGCTTAGGGGTATAGTACACTTAATTTGGATAAAATGTACATTCAGGAAAACGTAGATTATCGATTTGCATATTTTTAAAATGTAGGAGTTAAAGTGCAAAAGGCCTATAATGGAGGGATTAAAATGTAATTAACCCTTAAAATATAGATAGTACCTTGAACTGAGACGGGTTGTGGCACTCTAGCTTTAATTAATTTGAGGCAAATAATATGAGCACGAGATGACTAGAGGTTAATTTAATATCTCGACCTTGGCTTGTTACATGGCCCTCCAAACCATTGTTGATAATGCACTAGGGTTTTGGCTGTGAAGAAGTTGAATATCATGCCAAGAGAATTTGAAAGAATTCTTTGGTCGGAGGTGTAGAGAGTGTATGTTCATGCATCTTCTAAGTCCTTTTGTGCTAGCTAGTGCGCCGCTGCCACTTATTAGGGCTATCAGGTATATGAGCTGAATATTAAGAATTTGTTAGTGTTCAAATGGAACATTACTTTCAGTTTGATTTAAATGTAGAGAAAATTAGATCATATCTTTAAAATATTTCTAGGTTTCAACAATTGGCAGTCACAAGATATTATATCAATGAAAGGAATTAGGTGAACCTCCAACTTATTTTCAGTGGATTTCATCCCTTCTTATTTATTAGCATCTAACACAAAGAAAATTTTTAATTTTTCCCGTCCCATTATTTTTAGTCCAAGAACCTTTAGAAGACATTGTTATGTTCTTTGTCTCTTTTCCTTTCTTTAAGCAACTGCAGGTTATTTACTTATTATTCTGACCATGGATCAGCTAACTATGGTAATATTGGGTTTGACAAAACAGCATGCAGGAGACAATTGAACGCTACCGCAGGCATAACAGGAGTGCTCAAACAGCGCCCAGATCAGATGAACAAACTATGCAGGTTATTTATTCCTCCCTCCTTTTCTTTTCTTTTTTTTTTTTCTTTTTTTTTTGTGTTTACCATCCTTATTATTCATCGTCTATTATTTAAATGCTTTGTATTATTTTTATCAATCATTGCAATTTCGTCTTACTTCTTTTAATAACACAACTCCTTAGTTTTATTGACTTGAGCTAGATGAAGATGGATCCACGGATTCCTGACTTTCAATATGAGTTGGCTAATTCCCTGTTTAAGTTGGGTCATTTTCAATTTGAGTTGGTTAAATTGAATTTCATCAATAGAATCGTTCTAATGCTGTAATTTGTTATCCTCCCACCTCAATTTTTCATCATTAACGAACAACATCTCTATTGATTTTAATACTTTAACTGTTCAAAATTTTTAATATACATCCCATAGCTCTTGAACTTTTAAAATTTGACTATAGCCAATAGGAAAAGGTGCTCATAATGCTAGGTATAAAAATTTTACAAACTTATACGTTGATGATGTCAAAATGGTGGGCTTTATACTAGATATGGAGTAACTATAAAGCATTTTCCGTGATAACTAATTAGCATGTTGAATGATAAAAGGTTTTTGTATAGATCTGCTTATAAATCCTGAAAATTCTAAATTCTGTGGATCTCTCAAGCATTTCCAGGGTATTTCCTTCTTCAACAGTATAAACTTATAAATGCAGCCGTGAACATGAGTGGTAATTGGTTAAGTGGCATTCCATTACTGAATGAAATTCCTATTTGCTTGTTGTAGTTTCTTATCATAGACACTCATTTTACTTAGAATCCTGAAGGCTGAATGAAATTGCATTATGTATGGCAGCATATGAAGCAAGAAACAGCACCCTTGATGAAGAAGATTGAGTTTCTTGAAGCTTCAAAACGGTTCAAGATCTTGAATTTCTATTCATCTTTCACCAATTGTTTACATTTAATGTTAAATTATGCTCACAGCCAAAGAATGTATTGCATGGGTACTTTTCATTCCCCAGGAAACTCTTGGGAGAAGGTTTGGGGTCATGCTCCTTAGAAGAACTGCAACAGATAGAACAACAGTTGGAGAAGAGTGTAAGCAATGTTAGAGCAAGAAAGGTTAGGTTAACAAACATATTTTACTTTTTTCATTTTAAAGACTTAAAATTTGATAAATATTTGAATCCAAATTTTCAATTCTTCAGACTCAGGTTTTCAAGGATCAAATTGACCAACTATAAGAGACGGTAGGTTCTACATATAGCCAATAAGGTGGTTGAACTTGAATTGAGTGTCATGTTGCATTTTGATTTTGTAAAATATCAATGTGAGTAACTGGACTGTCAATGCAACTAAGTAGCACTTTAAAGTTGGTTTAATTTAAACTTTTTTCAAATAAAAATTAAAAAAAAAAAATTCCCAGAAGCAGGCACCATAATTTGTAACAAACTGTCATCTGATAGCGTGTAATCATCATTATTCCTTTACTTGAGCTTTTGTGTCTGAATTCATTCAACATCATTGCGAGTCCATGGAAGCCCAGAAAAAGATGCTTCAAGGTTTTTTTGTTTTACTTCTTGGATAAATAAAACTTAGGTCAAGTTTCCTACAGCTATTCAACCTACTTCTCAAATCAAACAATGATTTATGGACATTTGTTTGAAAATAAATAACTCCAAAGTATACGCTTATTTTAAGAAAAATATTCACAGGTCATTATTTGATTTGAGAATTGAATGTAGTCGATATAAGGAACTTGACCTAATTTTTTTCTGTCTTTTTTTCCCATGATTTCTAAATTTTGATTACATCAGGGAGATGCTAAATAATGTGTTTCCAATTAGACTAAGGAAAAAGCTCTAATCGCTGAAAATGCCAGGCTCTTCGAGCAGGTGAAATCACACTATAGTTACTGCTGTCTAGACATGATTTTGCACATCTTTGTTATAGTACTTGTTTTAGATTTTAGAAATCCTACAGTTAGACTGAAAATAATATCTGAAATTTCCTATGCTGTATGGTATCCAGCCACAGCCAGCATCAAATGACCAAAAAGAAAACCAACCCTATGCAGAAAGTAGTCCAAGTTCAGATGTGGAGACTGAATTGTTCATTGGACTGCATGGGTCTAGTTGAGAAAGATAATTTTATCATTGGCTATGCAAATGTATAAATAAGGGGAAGCCCTATACTGTCTCATTAATGTATAGTATCAGATATCTTCCCTGATGTTCTTATAGGTATGACTAATAATGGTGATTGTGAGAGTAGTTTGGCTGGTAATGAATCCTAAACTTGTAGTCTTGTAAATGGTGATTGTATTGATGCTTATATTTAGACTCAAAGCACTCTTATTGGCGGTATGATTAGTGTTTAAGATGCATGCCTTTTCTGATTCCTAAGCTTTTTTGTTAGTAGTACTTAGTAGAGGCATGTATGAGCCCTATGATTACTGAAGGAAAAAAAAAAAAAAGAAAAAAAAGAAAAAAGAAAAAAGAGTTTAGATAAAGAAAGTTGAATATCTATTATCTATTTTCTATTATAATATATTAAAGTTGAGGCCAAGGTTATAGCACAATGAGCTAGTGTCATCTTACAAGACTTATAACCTTGCCACATCAACTTTTTATTAGAGTTAGTATTCTCTAACTTAACCTTATTGCCATATTATACATATTACCATAATTTTGGTTGAATAGTTGTATTTACATACTTGATATAGATTAACCATCCAAGATTATGCAAGTTGTAATATTGGGTTTATTGACAAAAATTTTTATGAAGTGATTAGACTCTCCATCATTAATACAAATTAATAAGCAATTTACACCTTATTTATAAGAGGAGATATTAACCTATTAATGTTAACACAATTTAAATACTATTTATTCTATTAAATCCAATTTAACAAAATGAAATTGGAAATTCATTAGAAATAATTATCATTTGTTATTGCTCATTGGCTACACCTGTATATAAGTATATGATCGCAAAAATTAATATGCATCTAACTCAGATATTACGTCATTCTCTAGTTATTCTACATTAAACCTTTATATTTCATAGAAAAATCTCCACAAAAATTAACTCTATAATTAGCACTAACATTTCTCTTTCTATACATATATTCGTTTGCTAATTTAAGTTATAATTGATTATATATGTAACTATAGGTCATAAATAATAGGGTGAATTATACTGACCTCCCCTGAGATTTAATATAATTATATTCGGCACCCCTCTGTTTATAAATAATACACTGACCAAATTGAATTAGAGAGGTGCCGAGTGTAATTACATTAAACCTCAGGGGAGGTTAGTGTAATTCACCCTAAATAATAAATATAAGATAACACATTAATTTTTTTTTTATTTTTAACAATGCATGAATAACTAGCAACCACAAGACTATCAAGAGGATATTTAAAAATGAAAAAGAAATATATCAATGAAAATAAATAACATATCATTATTAAATGAAGAGTCAATCTTAATTAGAAACCTAAAGATATCAGTTTCCAATAAACACAAACTACAACCAGTTTAACTAAAAAATGTGATACAAGTGCAAAACGGGAGCGAGTGTTGACAAAAGTAAATACAAAGATGGAGTCAAAAAGAAAAAATTCATTTGAAGATCATATATTTATATGATTTCATTATATTCAAAATGGCCATAAAAGCCTATATATCTTTATTTTACTTATATTACCATCTTATCACTTTTTTAATGAATAAATAATATTTTCCTTCTATTACATAATTATTAGGCTTTACAATATTGACATAATATCTACTAATTGATATCTATATTAGACTAAATAATATCAAATATCTCTTTTTTTATCAGAAAATAATATATTCACTTTGGTAACTTTATTTTCCCATGCATCGTGTGTTTCTAAATCTTGTAATATATTAAAATTGAGACCAAAATTGTGACATAATAAGCTATTGCCACCTTACATGGTCTATAACTCTGCCACATCAGTTTCTTAGGCTAAGGATTCATTGTTCCATCCCCTGTTGTGGAGTAACATTAGTCCATCCCTATAATACTATTAAATTTAATATTAAAATAAATGAATTTATGATTTTTCACATTCGTCCTTTCTCCATCCCACCACCTTAGGTTGCCCTGCCACTGTGTAACTTTGCCAGTGACGAGGAGGATTGCCGACGACTGCCCACCCACCACCACCGACAAGATTTCCAAGATTGTGGCCGCCAATAAACTGTGCACCCTCGCTTGAAACTACCATGTAGCTTCCCCAATGTCGGTCCAACACTATCATCTAAAACTACTCCCTCTCATTCTCCACTACCATCCCCACAAATCAAAATCCAAGCTTTCCAAAAAGAGAAAGAACAACCCAGAAAAAGCAGAACCAAAAAAAATTGAAAAAAAACAGAAGAAAAAAATAGAGACAAATTAACAGTGATCCAAAACTGGGCGGCACTCCCACCGATACCACCAACTTCATACCCAATATTTTGTGCTTTTTTTGAAAGTCATAAACCCAAAGCAAATGCATAGACATTTATAAAAGAAAAAAAATTGCAAACTATTGCTACTATCGGTGTTCTTCCTATTGGGTATTTGAGTGACTCAATTTAGAAGAGATTGGTGTTCCAAGATAGGATTTTTAAAGGAAACAGAAATCCTTAAAAATTGAATTGAATAAGCATTTTTAATGGATGTTTGGTTCAACTGAAGAAGCTTGCCTTTTTTTCTATTGGTAAAGATTGGGTTTCTGAGTTTTGGGGTCTCTAAAGGAAGGCAAAATGGACATCTAGAATTTCCAGCAGAGGAGGAGATGGTGCTGGTTGAGGTGGAAGAGAAGTGGCACTGGCAGTGAGTCAATGTTGCAGGGGAGGAAGAGAAGGGGAAGGGCGGAGGTAAAGAAAGGAAAGAAGGGAAGAAAAGTTTAGGGGTTCTTCAGTAAATTTGAGGGTGGACTAAGGTTAGTCCACAATATTGGGTGGACCAACAAATCCTTAGCCAGTTTCTTATTGCAGTTGGTATTCTTTAACTTAACCGTATTGCCATATCACACATACTACCATAATTTTGGTTGAATAGTTCTATTTACATATTTGATACAGATTAACAATCCAAGACTCTATAAATTATAATATTGGTTTAATGGCAAAAACTTTTATGAAGTGACTAGACTCTTAGTCATTAACACAAATTAGTGAGAGATTTACACGTAAGTTATAAAAGGAGACATTACCTTGTCATTGTTAAGATAATATAAACATTATTTGTTCTATTAAATTCAATTTAACAAAATAAAATTGAAAAATTAATTAGAAATAATTACCATTTATTATTGTCCATTGGCTAGACCTGTATATGAGTATATGGTCACAAAAATCAACATGCATCTAACTCAGACATCATATTATTCTCCAACTATTTTTCTTTAAACCTCTATATTTCATAGAAAAATCTCCACAAAAATTAACTCTATAATTAGTACTAACATTTCTCTTTCTATACATATATGAATTTGCTAATTTAAGTTATAACTGATTGTATATGTAACTACAAGTCATAAATATAAATATAAAATAACACATTAATTTTTTTTATTTTTAACGATGCATGAATAACTAGCAACCACAAGACTATCAAGAAGATATTTACAAGGACGAAAAAAGATATCAATAGAAATAAAGAACACATCATTAGTAGATAAAGAGTTAATTTTAATTAGAAATCTTAGGACAAACGATTCCAAACAAACATAATCTACATCTATTTCAACTAAAAAAGGTGATACAAGTGCAAAAATGGAGGTGAATGTCAATAAGAGTAAACACAAAGATGGAGTTAAAAAGATAAAACTTATTTAAAAATCATAATTTTATAATTTTACAGTATTCAAAATAGCCATAAAGCTCATATATCTTTATTTTACTTATATTACCATCCTAGCACTTTTTTAATAAATAAATAATGTTTTCATTCCATTACATAATTATTAGGCTTTACAATATTGACATAACATCTACTAATTTATATCTATATTAGACTAAATAATATCATATATCTCTCTTTTTTAATAGAAAATAATATATTCACTTTGATAACTTTATTTTTTTGTACATCGTGCTGTTCTAAATCTAGTTTAAAATATTATTTGTAGTTTAATCTGAAGCCATAAAGAGGAGGGAGAAATGATTGAAGGGAAATTAGCTCAAAAAAATTTGATAGAAAAATATAATTATTGAATAGGTATGAAATATAGATACCATTTTACATATTGACCGTAAGCTCACCCGTGTATAAAAAAAAAATCATCAAATAAAGCAAAAAAAATGTAAATAAAGTAAAGTTCTTTTAAATTTTAATAATAGTAAATATGATCAAATTTTGAAAAACAGATTTCTGACTGATGTAATAACTACTTGTATTTTATATTTTACTTGATCTGTATCTTTTTTTTAAATTTAAATTATTAATATATATTTAGAATTTTCTAAACTCTAATTAACTTAGTTCAATTTGGATCGATATATTATCAGAGTAAAATCATTTTGCATTAAATTATTTTTTAAGAGAAATAAGTGTCAAATTATTTGAATCAATTTATTGTTGGTGTTCTTTATACATATTAATTTAATAATTACATTTATATTGTGGCATGTAATTGGTGTACTCTATCCATCATTTAATTTTGCAAGTCCTTCTCATTTAATTATTTATTGATTTCTTATCCACAAATGTTTAATTTTTGTTTTATTAGAGCCCAAGGTAAATAATCTTATTTTTATCATCTGAATCCAATGGAAATAATGGGAGAGACCTCCAAATAATATTCTAAAAAAAGGGAGATACCCACTCATATTACCTTTTTTTTTTTTGAAACATATGAATTGGAAATTTAGAAATAGAGTAATAAATAAGCAAGACGCAAGTACAAATCAAGATGTCAGTAAGTATTTGTTTGTATTTTAGAAAAAATTTCCTCCTAACAAAAAAAAAAAAATTTGTTGCTAACTTTCACCAAAATATTCTAAACATTCATTCCTTTTTTTTTCATTTTAATATTTTTGGAAATATTTATGGTTAGAGGAAGTTACCCCATTTCCAGATTAAGGTAGGCAACAAGTCTCTGTTGTCAAGAATTGAATCCAACATGCTTTAGTTAATGATGTTGGGCCCTATAGTTTAACCATCTTTGGCCCACGTTCTATACTCTTCTCTCAATGGCTGTATGGGAGCAGAATTTTGAGAACAACATCCTTTTATGGGGGGTGAAGGCATGGCCCCTCTCCTTGTAACTGTGGCAGCACCACAAGCATTTGCAAATTCAAGAGCTTCCCTTAACCTTCTCTCATCCTGAAAAGTAGCAAAGGATGGACCATTGAAGTCACATAACTTCAATCTCTCAAAGTAGGCACATGAATCATAAATGATAATTGGGATAAGAAAACAAGTTGACTTGGAATTCTCAAACCCATAAGCTTGTTAAGTAGATCAAAATTCCTAATGCCAAATAAAATAGTCTTTAAGGTTTCATTCAAGCCTCTTGTATCTTAGAATAGTATAAGTTAAATATATAACTTATATCATCAGATAAATTTTCATCGAATACTTTCTTTTACTAAGAGCTGGCTAGTTCAGCTTTAGTGGCTAATTCTTCATGGTATCTGGATAGTGGTGCAACACATCACCTTACTTTTGAGCAAGAAAATTTGTTGACTAGCTCAAAATACACAAGGTCTAATCTAGTTTAGGTTGGAAATGGCGCCCAATGTATGAGGATCTTGCACTTTGGGTATTTTATTCTTCATTCTGATAAAACAAATACATCCTTTCATCTTCAAAATCTTCTGCATGTCCCTTGTATCAAAAACAATCTTGTTAGTTGTTGGATCAAACGCTTATCACTAGGCTAAAAAGTTATATCTATTGAAAAGGGTGTAGCTTTATTTTCTCATGTTTTCTTAGAACCGCGTCAAGTATAAAGGACTGCACCTATTATAGGCACCATAGGCTAGGATGTTAAATCCATCGAATCTTAAGGGTGATGCTGGCTAGATAAAACCAATAATCTCCCCCCAGTGTTAGTTAGGGGATTCAAACCTATAACTTTGCTCTGATACCATAATTGGATCAAGCATTTATCACTAGCCCATAAAGCTATAGCTATTGGTAATGATGCAATTTTATTTTCTTATAATTTTTAAGAACTCCATCAAGCATAAGGGATTGCACCCATTATAGGTGCCATGACCCAGGATATTAAGTCCATCAAATCTTAAGAGTGACACTAGTCAAATCAAGTCAACATTAGTGTTTCAAAATTTGTCGAAGATAATAAAGGGTATTTTGAGTTTCATGCTAATTATTGTCTTGTCAAATGTCATATTCTAAGCAAATTCTACTTTAAGGCAGAATTAAGGATGACCTCTATGCATTTGATTGTATTCAAGTCCCAAGATTTATACCTAATGCCTTGATTTCTCATTATAAAACATTTTCTCATTGTAATTTTGTTTCCCCTGATTTTTTATTTTCGCAAAATAGATTAGGTCATAGGCTAAATAATGTTGTCAAAAGTGTACTTATGTTGTGTAATATTTAATGTTCATCTAATAAAAGTTCTATCGTGTGTGAATCTTATTATGTGGGTAAAATGCATCAAATTCCCTATCCTGACTTAGATCGAAGGGTTCCAACACCTTTTACTTTACACTTGGGCTATAGATACTATATTTCCTTTGTTAATGCCTTTTCTAGATAAACTTATATTTTCCTGTTAACTAGCAAGGTTCAAGCCTTTCAAGCATTTATACAATATAAGAATTTTATTGAGTTGTAAACTGGCATAAGCACATAAAAGCCCTACAAACTAGTAATGGCAAAGAGGTTTATCTAATGCCTTTGTCAAGTTTTTGCAAGATCATAGCATATCCCTTAGATGCACCTGCCTTTATAGCCATAAACAAAATGGTTGTGTTGAGAGAAGACACAAAATCATCATTGAAATGGGCCTTTCCTTTCTGGCCAAAGCCTCCTTACCCTTGACTTTTTGGGGTCATGCCTTCGTCACTATTGTATATTTTATCAATAGACTACCCTCCTTAAACACCAAAAGCTAGTCCCCGTAATAACTTCTTTTTCATCAATTACCTCATTATCACTTCCTCAAGGTGTTTAGGTGTGCCTGCTACCCTACCTCAGACCTTACAATTGAAACATATTATATTTTTGATCCCATAAATATGTTTTTTTTCTTGGTTATGCACCTAATTGAAAAAAATCTTTGTATCTAGAAATGTAATTTTTGATGAGTCATCTTTTCCTTATTCTTCTCTATTTCCCATTCTAAGTTCTAATGAGTCTGCTACTATTGAAAAAACATCAACCTTACCTTCCGTACCTATTATTCCCAACACTTATCCACACTTCCCAATATCACAGAATGCTTTGACTGCATCTTTTATATCTGAACCTATTTTTGATTTCGCTACTACTGATCTAACCCCCACATTGCCTAGCCACAATGGTGATTGTCCTGTAGATACCTCAAGTCCAACTATTGAGATTCGATTGTCCATTTCTCCAGCTATAGTGCCTATACCAACTGATAGTCAGCATTTAATGTAAAACTAATCTAAACTTGGCATCTACAAACCAAAGACTTATGCCACTATCATAGAAAAATTCTACTCCTGATTTGTTCAACCCTAAACTTACCAGTGTGCAGCAGGTGTTGTCTTGTCCACATTGGAAAAAGACAATGGATGAGGAGTACTCAACTCTAATGAGGAATGATACTTAGTCTTTGGTTCCCTTGCCATTCGATAGGTCAACCATTGGATGCAATTGAGTTTTTACAGCGAAGAGAAACTCTAATGGTAGTGTGCAAAAATACAAGGGAAAGACTAGTTGCCAAAGGTTTTCACCAAAGAGAAGGATTAGATTTTGGTGAGATTTTTTGTCCCGTGGTTAAACTTCCCATGTGAGACTAGTACCCAGTATTGCTCTTACCAAAAGATGGAAGATTAGACAATTTGATTTCAACAATACATTCCTGAATGGAGATCTAGCTGAAGGGTATTCATACCTCAGCCTCAAGGGTATGTTTCCACTAATCCTCAGCATGTGTGTAGGCTACAAAAGGCCTTATATGGTCCTAAACAAGCTCCGTGAGCTTGGTTCTCTAAGCTCAGTCTTACACTACAACTATTTGGCTTCACCTTTGCAAAATGTGATTCCTTTTTATTTCTAGTTTATGTGATTCCTAGTTTATGTGGATGACATTTTAATAACTGGTGACAATCCCACTGATCTTCACTAATAGCATTTTTGCTCTCAAGGACAACCTAGGTAAGATGAATTTCTTTTTGGAAATTGAGGCTAAACATATTGCTAATAATAAGAATGTCCTTGGTCAAGCCAAGTATGTCATTGACATGTTACAAAAGGCTTGTATGCACTCTGCAAAACCTATGCCTACCCTAATGGTCAACAATCTAAAGCTCTTTACCTATGATAGCTCACCTTTTCTTGATCCTCCCTTGTACAGAATAATTGTCAGTGGCCTTCTATATGACAATAACATGGGGCAATGTAGGCTTTGCTATGAACAAGTGCTACTAATTTGTGCATATTCCCTTGAATTCTCATCAAAAAGCAATCAAATGAATCCTTAGATATCTTCAAGGGACTCTTAATCATGGTTTAACATTCCACAAGTTTACTGATTTCAAGCTTTTAAGGCTTTCGTGATGCAGATTGGGCACTTGATGTGGATGAGTGAAAATCCACTAGTGACTATTATGTCATCTTTAGATCTAATATCATCTCATGGTATAGTAAGAAACAGAATGTTGTAAATTGCTTTAGTACTAAGGCTAAGTTTTGGAGCCTTGCTACTATCCTCAGTGAGCTAGCTTGGTTGAAGTCCTTACTTTCAGAGTTGCACATCTCATGCTCAGTGCCTCCTTTTGTCTATTGTACAGTGCCAGTGCCATGTTACTTACAACTAATCCTGTGCTTTACAATAGGACCAAACACTTCGCGTTGGACTTATACTTTGTACGTGATCAAGTGGCAACCGAGTAGGTTTTTGTGCATTGTATTTCTACTTTGGATCAAATTTTTGACATCTTCACCAACAACATCTCTCCAACTCACTTTCACAAATTCAAGTCCAAACTCAGGATTTCAGATTGCTCCTCACTTGAGTTTTCAGGGGGATGATAATGTACACTATAAGTGCATATTGTACACGTGTGTGATAAGTTAGTTATTAAGTTGCCACTTTTGTTAGAATCAATTATAGTCAGTTACATCAGCTTAAGCCTTAGCTAAGTGTCTATAAGTTTAGATCATTGTATCAGCATATTTAACTCAGTTTAATACAATTCTATTCACTCTTTCACTCAACTATTCCCTCATAGCTATGTTCTCTCTTCATCATCCTTTGAGTCAGAGACCTATCAAATATCAAGGATGAAATAACAACATTGCACATGTCTTCAATGAAACTAACACATATTATGGTGTGCAAAAAAAATTATTATCTTCATTTAAAAGATTTGTAAGTTGATTTCAATGATGAAAAACAACAACGTCACATGTCTTCAATGAAACTAACACATGTTATGGTGTGGAAACAAAAAATCATTTTGATTGACACGCTTCACACACTACAAAAGAAAATGCATGTAAGTTAAGGTTTAACAATAATTACAAGAAATAAATTAGCATTGACTAGACCATCGCTAGCAAGGAGCAAAATATCAGGAGATATATAGCATCTCATGATGTCCATGTGCTTTGTAGCATTGGCTGAAAAATGTTAGTTTATATTTTTGGTTCAACTATGTTGCAAAGTCCTATTAATATATTTTTTATATACAAGTAACATTTCTAAAAAAATTGCTCTAAAATAATATTAATTGTATATAAAATTATTTCTTGATAAAATATATGAAATCATACCTTGGTAAAATGTTTTTGGAAATAATGTTGTTGTTGTATTGTCAAATCAAGCCAAGTTTTAACAATTGAGTTTGAGTGCTGATTGATTTCAAACCGAATAATAATCATTATTTGTATGAATTTTTATTCTTAAAGCTAATTTCTTTTGGATTTTTGAGGGTCCATAGTTACTCGATAAAGCAACCTTCAAAGGAAAATTTAGTTCCACTTGATTCGAGGTACTTTAGTTATTCCTAGATTTAAATCTTATAGAGTAAGAGTTAAACTAGTTTGACGCACCTGAATTTAATCAAACCTGCAAATTATCCATTCTTTTAAAAATTCATATATTTTATTTTTCAAAAATAGATTAGTTTGTAAAATTTTAATCTTTTAAAAAAATAATAGATGACTTTTCAAAGTCATTATTTAACCATTTGGTTCTTGAATATATCAAGGTGAAGCTCTTTCATTTTATAATTAAATATTCAATTTCCAATTCATTCACTATTCGATGTAAAATTAAAATAGGTTGAAGTCATTTCATTTTATAATTAAACATTAGCTTCCAATTCCTCCACTAATTGATGTGAGATTAATAGTGGGAAGCAAGTTGCATATATGTTATTTTCTACAAGGGATTCCAATGCAAGTGACACATCTTTTATTTTATAACCTATGTATTTTCATATATTTATTTAATTATATCTGATTCAACTGGTTGAGCCAATGACAGTGATTCGGTGCTTTAGTTGAGTTGATCATCGAGTTGAGTTTTATAATTATGATTTTACCTTCTATGCTAACAGTTTAAATAGTTAAACACTTATTTTTCAATTAAGATTTGGTGTGTAAATTTTATAAATGAAAAAATTAATATAAAAAACTTAATTCTATAATAAATTAATTTAATTCAAATTAAATTATTCAAATTTAATGGACTATGAATATAGATGGTTTAAGAATAAAGAAAATGTTCCACCCAATAATTTGCTCGGCTTTTACACCCCCAAAAAAAAAAAAACTTTTTTTTTCGGTCGGTGGCTTTTACCATTTCAAGAACATAAAAAAGGTCTCGAGTTTGTTAAATGGATTAGGATTCATAATGAGTCTTATACATAGTGTGTGAAACACCAATATCTAGTCATTGATTTTATTTTATTCTAACAGTTAAAATAATATAATTTAACAAAGAAAGAGAATTTAAAAGACTTTTTTTATAATTATTGAAAAATTAATAAAAATAAAACACATTTTTATGGCTTTTTATTATATATTTAAACGAAAAAAAATATTGAATATAAATATTTATTAAGAACGCAGATAATTTCAGATAAAAAAATCTATGCTTTTAACAAATAATTGAAAAACGTAATTTTTATGCCATTTACGTTAAAAATTATTTACGTTTTCAATTAATAAGCATAATATCAAGTAGTAAAAAATATTTACGTATTAGTAAAAAAAATTACGTTTTTTAACTTATATAAGTTTTATTTCACTAAAAACTTCTATTACAATTTTTAACATATATAATCCAATTCTCTTTCTAAATTAATTATCAAATGTAATGTTCCTCTCCCTTCATTAAAATTATAATTCGCTATTCTGTTTCTTCATTTAATTGTATTATTTTAATCGTTAAATTAAAATAAAATCAATAGTTAATAAGTGATGTAAGAGTAAAGTACTTATTCTGGTGTTATTGGATCCTGTCTATATAAAAGCAAATTTTGTAATATTTATATATTTACTTTCAAAATGCATATTAACACAACTTAAAATAGATGTAGGACACGGACGTTTTTTCAGTTTAATTAATTCGATATCTGTTTCTATTTAAAAAGGCCTTGAATTTCAATTTGTGAATAAAAAAATTAATACTTAAAAATTTTTACTCTAAAATAAATTGATTGGTTTTGAATCAAATTAGGTGAGTATTTGCTAAACTTTAAATATTAGTGATTTAGATGAAAGATAAAGAAAGACTAAGTGAATGCTGCAATCTCTAGGGCTCTAAGAAGACAACGTTAGTTTAATGAGTATGGTTAGATCCATGGCAGCTCTACCAAATGTTTGTTTCTCTCATTGAAACTATTGTAGAGGGATTCATATAACCCTAAAAATTAACGTTAATAACCCTAAACTAAAATGCTAGCAAGTAATCAATCGAGTTTAATTAGGTTAAAACTCTAGTCTGCTATATAGATCAATTTAATTGGGTTGAGAAGTTTTGAGCACCCAAATCTGTATTTTTGCATCAAATTAAGTTTAAATATATGTTTAGATTAACTTAATTTTATTGTAATTAATAATTACAATCCTACGTACTGAGAAATCTTGAAAAAATATTTATATGCTAAAATTAATAAAAATAAGCATGCATGTACTAAGTCATCAATAGCTTAAGATTTAATATTTTAGATTATTACTTATAAACTTGACTTTAAATCAATTAGTGTTATAAGCTCTTACTTTTAGTTTGAAGTGAGTATCAAGTAAATCAACCTATATTTTAATATCTTTATATTAAAATAATCTGATTAAATTAATTTTATTTAAATAATACTGATCAAAATTATTTTAAATATATAATGATCAACTTTATAGTTAAAATCTTATTAAGAAATCATATTTGAAATAATTTTTAAAAAAGAATTATAAAATAATGTACATGTACTAAGTCATTGATTCACATAAAAATTTGTGTTTTGAATTACTTCTTACACACATAATTTTATGAATTTTTTATTTTGATATGAATTGAGTTTTAAGTAAAGTAACTTACATTTTAATTTTTTAATTTTAAAATTTTGACAAACTTATTTTTGTTTAAATGGTATTGATAAAAATTTTATCTTCAACAATAATTATAAAAAAATATAATTTCACCTTACATCATGTTACTTAATCTTCTATTTTTGTTTAGCTTATTATTTTTTATATGGTACATACCTTAACAACGGAAATAAATGTTAACATGACAAATACCGAAAAAATGTAAGGGTGTCCATCACCTGGCCAATCTAATAATTTATTCCAACCTGAACGTTATTGGGTTGGATTTAGGCTTGGAATTTTGATTCGATATATTTTTGAATCAAGTTCGAGTCATGCTTCAATTGATCCGATCTGGTCCAAAGTCACATAATTTTTTAAAAATTATATTCTTTAATAATATTAATCATAAATTATAATATTTTTATACTTCAATAAATATATTTTATATAATATAATATTATTTTTATATTAAATAATTTATTTTAAAATATATATTATAAAATATCTCTTAAATTTTGTTTATAATTTTTAAAATATCATGACTTCAATAAACATAATATTCAAATTTACATATATAACGTAAATACCATATTGACTCAATTATTTTTTGAATTATTATCAAATTAAGTCAAAATTCTAAACCATAATTCAATAAAAAAAATGAGACTGATTTCAGGTTTTCTTCAACCCACCCTACGCATCCCTTAGAACTTCCTAAAAGAATGTTATCATAGCAATTCTTTGACTCTTTCAATCAAATAAATGTCATATTCTTTTTTTCATTTTCGATTTTTACATATTTTCATAAACAAGTGTGCTTTTTACTCAGAGTTTAATTAGTATGTACTGACAATGTAAAATAATTTTATACTATTAATCAATAAAAATTAGAAAAAAGTTAAAAATTATAGTGAATCTCTCATTATTATAGGTGGTTATTTGTATAAGTTGATACTTTCTATTATTTTTATTGGTTGATAATATAAAATTCTTTTATATTATCAATGTATTCAAATTAAATTTTTTACTTATTATTATTATTATTATTATTATTATTATTATTATTATCATTATTAACAATAATAATAGGAATAACGGTTACAATAAACCTAATAATGACACCATTGAAAAAAAAAAACCATATCTTCAAATAAAGGTTATCATGTCAGGTTGTTGAGTTTTTGATTTCCTATTGGCTCCTCGGGTACGTCATTGTACGGACGAGGTTGACGTGCTTCTAACATTGTACTATTACCTCAATTTTTAACTAAGTTGCTCTCTCCCACACATCCTCCGCACCTTACAACTGCAACCCCACTTCCCCTCTTCATGCTTTTAATTTTCCTTTCCTAAAGCAGTATCCAAAAAACTAAAAAAAATCCAAGGCCAAATAAAATAATATTATTTTATTAATTTCCTTGTCCTTTCATTTTTTCATCACAGTCTTTTCAAAGCCAAAAATAAAATAATCTTCTTATAGCAGCATCTTTTTTAATATATATATATTTCCCCATTCTATTATTCCTTTTAACCAGCACACATATCTTTTTCGGGCCATAGACTTTGGTTTTTACCAAAACAAGAAAAGGATGAGGTTTCAATTTTCTATTATCATAAATCTTTTGTTTCTTAAATTGGTGGGGCTTGCGGAACCTATGGGAACAGGTGGATGAATAAGGAAAGTTTGGTTCTGTGGCTACATACTTGCCTTTTTCCTTCTTACTTCTGAGCTTTCTCTCTAGCCTGCAATTTGCTCTCTTTTGGGTGCTTCCTTTTTCCTTGTTGCTTTATTCTTAGCTCTCAAATTTTTCTTCCCCTTTTTTCTTTCTATATGCATAAGGATTTATTCTCTCTTCACTGGTGCAAATCTGATTCCTCTTCACAAACCCTTCTTCAGTTGGCTTATATTGAGAAGTACTTTGATTTGAGGTTGCTTTTTCTAGCGGGTAAGAATCAATCAATCAAGATAAGGGGTAAAAAAAAAAAAAAAAATCATCCCTTGGATGTGTTTGTTTCTTGTTGTTTAGATCCTTTTATGGGAAGAACATTTACTGCTACTGTGTTTCTTTCCATACATATCTGCATATCTAAACTCTGGCTTTGTTTTCTCTTCTGCTTCTTTTCTTTTTTTTGTAGATACTTCTGTTTTCCTTTAACCTTCATCCTCTATATTACAGTCTTATATATATATATATATATATATATAGTTCTTAAATGCTTATAATACCCTTATAAGTGATTCTAATCTGTTGGAATCTTCCATATGGTACGGGCTTAAATTATTTTGGGTTTTCAAGTGTTGCTTTGAACTTTGAAGCTTAAAGTTTGCAACAAATCTCTTATATTGGTTACTTGTTCCTATTTATCTCACCACTGACCAGAAAACTTTAGTTTCTGGGGTTCATCCTACTTGGCGAGGACTCTCCTCTCTGACCATATAGTGAAACTTGTTTCATTCTTTCCTATAAAACCATTTTCTGAATTTCATCATTTTTTTCCTTTTTTTTTTTAAATTTACTTGGTGAGTGGTGATTCACAGAAGAGAGGTAGAGATGGTGAGGGGAAAGACTCAGATGAAGCGCATAGAGAACGCCACAAGCAGACAGGTCACCTTCTCAAAGAGGCGTAATGGGTTGCTGAAGAAGGCCTTTGAGCTATCAGTGCTTTGTGATGCTGAGGTTGCTCTCATCATCTTCTCTCCAAGAGGGAAGCTTTATGAATTTGCAAGCTCCAGGTATGTACGGATCCTCGTCATTTTCATCTCTTTTACTGATTGTTTTTTGTGTGATTGCATCAGCATCTAAATATAGCATTCCTCTTCATGCAAGAGTTCCTTTGATTTCTTAGTTAGTAAACTTCATGCAAACTTATGTATGTTCTTTTATACCATTTAGAGAGTCAAGTAGTCAAGATTTTCAGCATAGCTACAGAAGTTCAGTGGTGGTGGTTTATATATACAAAAATTTTTATATACATAAATAACAACAGAAGTACAGTGGGGTATCGGATAAGTGCTGAAGTGTTTTATTTGGTGTTATCCTTTTTCCTCCTTTATTTCTGGGGGCTATGAGGAGCTTATGAGTAGTTCAGTTTAGCAGGAGAAGTCATTGGTTTTACTTTCACACATGGTTTCTGACAGTTTAAGTGATTTAAGGAAACCTTGACATTTCATGGCTCACTTGATTATCACTAGTTAATGATTAACTTCTGCAATGCAACTGCTTCTCTCACTCATAAGTGATAAAAGAAAGAATAAGGGTAAAAAATATGATCTAAAATCTGATACATTTGACTCTTCTTTAACTTGGGATATATTTGACTTTTAGATTTGAGTACCATTTGTTTATAACTTCACAGCTCTTTCATTTAAGCGCCCCTGAAGTTTGTCGGATTTCTTCCATTAGAATTGATTTTGTATGTTGGAATTGAATCAAAGGGTTAACTTATTTAAGGGTGTGTCTGTGAGTTGAGATTTTGAAGGGAAAGAAAGATAAATGTAAGATTTAAATATTAAAATAGACTCATAATTACTGTTTAAATCCTTTCTTTCTCCCTCTTTCTAACCAAAACCTTAGCTCAAAAACACACCTAAGTAGCTAACTTTTGGGCTAATGAACTAGTAGTACACTAGCTAATACCTCACTTCCCCAACCCTAACATTACAAAAGGGGAATAATGCTGAATGGAGCTGTACTTGGTTCCATCAGTAATAGGCAAAGAGCTATGATATGCTGGTTATAGCGCTATATCATCATATGTACTAGCACACTGACATCCTTAGAAAGGGTTATCATCATATATAATGGGATGCACCATATAACTATGATTTCTTCTTCCTATCATACCGTCCGACCAATAAATTATTATTATTTCTTGGTTCAAGAGATAGGGACAAGAATCAGGCTTCTAGTTATCTCCGAACAAAGTGAGTAAAACTTGTTCAAGTGATGCAATTTGAGAAAAGTAAAAATATCAACTTCTTCAGCAAGGAGCTTGTGATATTCCGTGAAATAATGTGCAATTGTGCAGTGATATGCCACAGTTTTCAATACAGCTAGGGGCACACTAACCTCGTTTCAAGGTTGTTTGTACTACTTCGTCATTATTATTATTATTATTATTATTATCATTATTATTATTATTATTATTATTAATTTACTATTATAAGAACTTCTATATATATTATAATTATAATCGAATCTGCAAAATGTTACATATTTAGGGTGTAAGCTGTGTATTTAATAATCAAAGTTCTAGTCAATAGTAACTATAAGTGTGATGTGAGAGTGGTGTAGCTTTAATTAATAATCACTTTGAAAACTTAATTTGAAAACCATATCTATCTGGAGATTCATGTGTTTTCTTTTCAATCCTCTCTTTCTTGATAAGTTGTAGATATATTATATTCGGAGTTAATGCCATAATATTTGGAGATGAACTGGTCAAGTACATAGTTAAGACTGTTATGACTTGTATGTTTGTCGGATTTGGCTCGGCCATAGGATTGAACGCTTGAAGCATGATATTGTTTTGCTTAAAAGTTGCTATTTTTTCAGTGAACCATCTTCTTACTTGAAACTTTGTTTCTCCAAATATTGTCACGTTCCTTTGCAAGTTTTGAAGACTAATTGTTTTACATATACATTGCTGTTAGGACTTAGGATTTCTGTCCTTCCTATGCAAATTTTCTTTATTTTTTTTTATTTTTTGGGGGTTAAAATGATTAGTATTTTGAGTCTTAATATCTGCTTTTGCATGACTCTTCTGTGCATCATTCACACAACAAAATAAGGTTAAAAAGATGAAACTTCTACAGGTTAAGCGCTAAAATGTGGCATTATAGATATGTGGCTCTTCCTTCTGCAGCTTGCTCTTGTTGATTCATTGTACTATGGTGAAAAAACTTCCTTTTGGTTTTCCACAAGTTGAAATGAGAATAACTATTTATATAAATAAAATGAACTTAAACATGAGACTTGCTCCGCCCTAAACAGAAATGAAGCAGTACTAGTACATTAATTTGCTTTAATTGACAATATATGATAAAAAGGTTACATAATATCTCATTTTTGGAAAAAGAAAAATCGGTGACTGTTTGCTCAAAATGAATAATTTACCGACCTTTCATTTCTCTCCAAGCTCCTCCAACTAAAGAGCAAAATAAATATTAATCTAAAATTAAAAATATAATAAAACATTATGGGCATGTTTGATTTCTGTTTTCATTTCCTGTATTTCCTGTTTTTAAGATTCTTTGAGGAAAATAGTGTAGATAGGAAATGAAAACAAGAAAATAGGATTTTATTGTTTTCACTATTTCCTTCACCAAATTCTGAAAATAGAAAACCCAGAAATTAGAAATAGCAAATGAAAACAGAAACAAGCATACTGTAAATTTCTCTGTCAATGCTATGTAAGAGGGGAACAGAGGCTTGATGGATGAAAGATTAAAAACCATTGGAGAAAAATGTAGATAGTGTCATGATTGGTTCCATGTTTTGCTGGCCACAAATCCAACAATGAAGCTTATTGCCCTACATTGCCATCATGGGTGACAGTGAGTCTATTCAAACCTAACTCAGGTTTTTTGCTCATTCATAATACACATGGTTTAGGCTTGAGTTTGATTAGAGAGCAAATTATTCAAAAGATATAGTTCAAATTTAGCTAAATAGCTAATGAATTTAGCTTCTTATTGTATGGACTCAAGTTGTGTGCTGCTTATAAGTTTACTTGACTCATTGCTGCCCTAACTGCCTATACTAAAGCTTAATTAATTAAGTCACAGGAAGTTGGTATTTATACTTTATACTTTTCTGTTATTCAAGAAGGGAATTACTCTAGTTTGGCAAGTATTATAATAATAACAGCCATGTCTTCTTTATACTCAGTGGAGGCAGATATAAGACCTATAACTCCATACTATAACTCCATTGTATTTGATCCTGCGTCGTAGATTCATGAAGCTTTATTTTCCTTATTAATAGTATTATTACTATTATATCTCCGTCGACTTGAAGTTTGAACATAAATTGAGATCATAAATAAATATGCGGATATAGAAAAGCTTATCCCTGGCTTGAATCAGTTCTCAAGTTTCTGTAAATTTGAGCCTAATCAAGTTTTATTCAATGCATAACTATCAGCTAATGGTGAATTACATTGCAAGTAGTGAAAATGAAGAACTAGTGATTAGGCTTGATTTAACGACAAATAGTATTGTTGGGTGGTTAGAGGACTTCAAAATTAGAGAGATAATCATCAATGGGTTAAAAGAGAAACCATGATGGTGGGCTGATACTATATCTTGACTTAAATCTCAAGGTACTGAAATCTGAAGTTTCTTCACTAGTCCTCACTTAACTCTTTTATTTATTTATTTATTTATTTTTATCAATGTGGGATTTCATCACTCACTTAAATTTATAAGGGTTTGCTTGGTTTATATTTTTGTTTCTTGTTTTTAGTTTTAATTATAAAAATGTCACATTATTTTTAATCTATTTCCTGTTTTTAGAATTTTGTAAACGAAATAGTGATAAGAGGAAACGTGGCTTCTTATTTTCATTTTTTCTTTCACAAAATTCTGAAAACAGAAAATAGATTGAAAATAGAGTAGCATTTTTTGTAACAAAAACAGAAAACAAAAGATGAAAACAGCAACCAAACAACCCTAACATTCTCTTCTTCAAGTGAGTCTTGATATTGGTATGCTTTGCTTTAACAAATGCTACTAAATAACAATCCAACCAAGGGTTAAAACACTATAATATGGAGTGAATAGAGGATTAACCATATTTATATATGCAATGTCAACCTTGTCATAAGGAATGAAGTAACGTTGTTAGTCGCTTGACATATCAGCTCATTAGGGAGAGCTCAAAAGTTGCGAAGTATCTATCAGCAAATTAACAGAGAAACCACAATAGCGAGCCAGCATTACAGTTGAGATTTAATGAGCATTACAGCAAATTAATGAGCTTGCGTATTTTCTCATTTATATGGTCCTTATTTAATCTATTCCTTACCAATTTGAGATTTAATTACTCACAGTTGAGTTTCTAGCAAATATGACCCCGAAGTTACTGTAGCTTAATTTCTTGTATCTTGGCTTGAGATATGGCCTTTTCCTGTACTTCAAACACTGTTGATGATGGGATAGGGCTTTGGTTGTGAATAACTCTATCTTCGGTTTGAATGTGTGATGAGTGTTAAAAATGTCTTGAGTGAAGGTCAATTGAACTTGATTTAGGGCAGATTATTCATTAATTTAATATAATAGTGGGGGTACATGAGGTAGGAATAAGGAAAGTAAAAAAATATATTGGAAATTAAAATAAAGTTACACAAAACTAAATTTGAGAATCATCGAACTACTTAGCATTAGATTGTTTTTATCTTTATCACTCCCTTAAAATTAGACGTTGTCCAAGGGCTATTTTTTTTTTTCTTTATTTTTTGATAAAAGAAGCATTAGTATTAACAAGAAGAATATTACAAAGAACGCGGAGTGGTAGGCTCATGTCATAAAATGACAAAAGATTCAATGACATTTCCAGCAAGTACAATATCATTGCTTTTGGTCTTGAAGTACCTAATGAAATCATGAAATGCATATTAGAGTTCCAGCCAAATGCATCTTAGACTTTAAACCATACCTCTTGTGGGATATTTACGTTTATGTCCAGATTGATGGAGTTTTCAATAAGAAGACTTTTGAGTTATGCTTGAATAAGATAATTGGATATGTGTAGTGTTGAAATTGATCAAACTTGTTGTCATGATATGCGTGTCCAAATAGAAGGGATCATAGGATGGAAATAGGAGTTTCTCTAATAAAGCCACAAAAGATTATGGTATTTAGTATTAACCATAGAAAGGTTTTGTATCATGAAGAAATTTTGAGTAAATTAAGGCCGGTTAAACTCAGCCTAGAATTAGGCTAGATCGTTCATTAAATAAATAATGTGAATACATGAGATAATTATAAGATAAGGATGAAAAGATATTTACTATTAAAATAAAATTAGCTATAACTAAGTCCTACAATCACGGAATTAGTAAGTATTAGTATTTTTTCATCCTTATCAAGTGCGAGTTCATGCAACTTGTATGTCCTTTTGCTTGTATTCCATGCTACTTAAGTGGTATGAACTGGAGAATTTGTATATATTTACCACAGTTGATTTAAGCTGTAATTTGAAATATATTTTAATATGAATATGCAATCCGGTAATTTTTTTTTTCGGTGAAAGGGAAGACAAACAAACAAAATATAGTATAATTATTATTGTTTTACAAAATCATATTAAATGTTAATTATATAAGTTGAGTAGTTGACATGAGGAGGTTCGAGAACCTATGAGCCGGATTCAAAATTTCAAACTTAAAAGGATTAATAATGACGGATGATATAGATATTTGAATTTAATATATTGAGTTTTACAAGTTGCGCTTGCGTTAAACCTGTCAAGTTTGTTGAATAAATATAATTAAAGTGGGATTCCCTAAACTTCTAGGTATTAGTCTTAAATCAAAGTGGAGTGATAAAAATATTTATGAGTTTCATTTTAATTGGCTGTAAATATAAAATTTTCTACATCATTAAGTAATTATATATTATTATTATTGTTAATTATGAGATAAATATAAGAATTATATATTTTTAATAATGTGATAATTTATAGTTAACTAATAATGTAAAACATCTTTTTTCTTAGGTAAGGTTGGAGTATGATTGAGCAAAGATAAGTTTTAGGAGGGTTGTTGGTTGGAGTAATGTTATTTTGATGTCAAATATGAATATAGAATAGGCATTAGAAAAAGAGACACAATCAATGAGTTATAATTCAAGTAGCATTTCCCTGTCCTAATGTCTGGGTTGTTGGCTTTGATGAGAGGTCCAGCCTAGCTTGCCCATCCCATCCCCATTTTTTTTAATTTAAGTAAGTGCTCTGAAAAAAAAATAATAATAATAAAGAAAGAGAGAGACATAAAGTTTTGACTTTATCCACCACTATAAGAAACATTGTGCTTTTCTCTCTCGGTATTGTTCATTCTTGATATCTACTTTTGATGTGAAATAACATTACTCTGTTAGTTGTAGCTGAGGGTAACTGGGTTGGTCAAATCAAATTCTCAGTTTGATTTCTGAAATTGCAAGGAGATAAAACAAACAACATAAAACAGACATAGAAGCTCAACCCTGACTTGTTTCAGATCATTAAGTCTTAGTAAATTTAAGCCTAATAAAGGTTATTATAATTAATCCATTATTCGTCGTTATATGACTATAAGCTAATGGTGAATTAAATTAGCTGTAATAAGAATAAACTAGGTTAAGTACTATACATTATGCAAATTGTAGTAGCATATTGGTTGGCTGCGTGTAACAATTGCCTTATGCCCTGTAGATGCATGAAAACTTAAGCTAGTTAAACCTTGAACTATGGATAGTACCTTGTAACTAGTGTGGAATTAAATTGAACTGAGACGGTTTGTGGCACACTAGCTTTAATTAATTTGAGGCAAATAATATGAACACGAAATGGCTAGAGGTTAATTTAATATATATCAGCCTTGGCTTGTTATATGGCCCTTCAAACCATTGTTGATAATGAACTAGGGTTTTGGCTGTGAAGAAGTTGAATATCATGCCAAGAGAATTTGAAAGAATTCTTTGGTGGGAGGTGTAGAGAGTGTGTGCGTTCATGCATCTTCTAAGTCCTTTTGTGCTAGCTAGTGTGCCACTGCCACTTACTAGGGGTATCAGGCATATGAGCTGAATATTAAGAATTTGTAAGTGTTCAAATGGAACATTGCTTTCAGTTTGATTTAAATGAATAGAAAATCAGATCATACCTTTAAAATATTTCTAAATTTCAACAATTGGCATTCACAAGATATTATATCAATGAAAGGAATTAGGTGAACTTACAACCTATCTTCGATGGATTTCATCCCTTCTTATTTATTAGCATCTAACACAAAGAAAATTTTTAATTTTTCCCGTCCCATGCATTATTTTTAGTCCAAGAACCTTTAGAAGACATTGTTATGTTCTTTGTCTCTTTTCCCTTCTCTAAGCAACTGCAGGTCATTTACTTATTATTCTGAGCACGGATCAGCTAACTATGGTAATATTGGGTTTGAAAAAACAGCATGCAGGAGACAATTGAACGCTACCGCAGGCATACCAGGAGTGCTCAAACAGCACCTATATCAGATGAACAAACTATGGAGGTTATTTATTCCTCCCTCCCTCTTTTTTTTTTTTTTTTTGTAGTTTGTGTTTACCATCCCTATTATTCATCATCTATCATATAAATGCTTTGTATTCTTTTTTTTTTTGGGTAAAACGATCACACACAGGCTGATGAAAATGCTGATGCTTTTTCTTGTTTTCTTCATCATGGTTTTATGTTTTCCAATTTTTTCCCCAGGGGGAGGGGGGAAGCGAATGTGACACACATTTATCATTCCTTAGGGTCTATTTGATTTCTGTTTTCATTTCTTATTATCATTTCCTATGTTTTTTTTTCAGGATTTTGTGAAGAAAATAGTGGGAATAGGAAATGAAAATAGAAACAGGATTTTCTTGTTTTTACTGTTTCCACAATTTCCTTTAAAAAATTCTGAAAATAGGGAACACAGAAAATAAAAGCAAAAATGAAAACAGAAATCAAATAAAAGGAAAGAAGGGAGAAAGCTCTCTCTTCCTCACTTCTATATTTTTCGGCAATTCAATAGTCTCCTGACATAGATTTTGGCTGAACCAAGAAGCATTACTAGTTGAGTAGATTTAGATAGCAAATTAGCAATAACTAATTCAAATTAAACATATGTTAATGTTGCAACTTAAACATATATTAAGCTTTGTCGAGAGATTTTACTTGCCTTTGTTGCATTTTGAAGGCCATTAAAACAAGTTAGAATTGAGGGCAAAGTACTAGCCTAAAGTACACTTCATAGTTTCCTTGCATCCTACAAAATCACTATCACAAAACCCTACTTTTGCACTTGCACTTCTTCCAATGCTTTAGGCAATAATGAACTGCGCTATTGATATATAATAGCCTTTTTTTTTCGCTGCCCATAGATGAAGGAGCTTGGTTTGTTGATAAGAGAATAGAATCCTAGACCAGAAACTTGCTGCAAACATGATATCTTAATGACTACGACCAGACTTATATTACATATAGTATCTATCTCTTTCCACCATCATCCTTCTTCAAATTGTATCCCACAATGAGTTATGTTGTTGTGGGATTGGATCTTTACATTCTACTGTTTTTCATCCGCTTGTCTAAATAACTTTTTATAAATGAACACTCTATTATCTCCTTGATTATGCCAAGAAAATGACTTAAAGCTGTATGTTACTCATTTGATGCCTTTATACCATCTCCTTGTTGTGTTTTTCAACCATTCTTCTATTGTTTCCTGTAAATACCAAGTCACCGACATAAATTGCAATGATGAGAATATCCTCTTCATTTTATTGAAGTGGAAGTTTAGTTATAGATGTTTGCTTAAATCCACAAAGCACCTTCTTTAACTTTTGCACCTAATTTCCTTCTCCTTTTTTGGTTAATCGAGGGTATGTCCCTTTCCTATTACCAAGGAAGGAGGCTAATCCTTCTCCGACATATATAGCCCTCTCAACTGGCATCCTGTCCAAGAATTGAATCAAGTTCCTTATTAGGATCTAATAATGTTGATTTGATATCTAGCTGAATTAATAGCCAACCTTGCTACTAGAGCAATTAAAGCTCTAATAATGTCTAACCTTGCAATTTGTCCAAAAAGTTTCGTTATAGTCAATACTTGACTGTTGTAGTTGCCTTGTACAGTTAGCTTTGCGTTGTTTTATAAAAGTTAACAACCTAGCTTGAATCTCGCCTTAAAAATTCCCTTCACACCACCTCATTTATCTCTTGTTCTCTATACAACAACAACAAACAAACTTTGTCCCCATCTCCAAGAGCTGTTAATAAAGGGCTGGTGAAGGGTCTAACTATTGATAAGGAGAAGGTGTTAGTCTCCCATCTCCAATTTGCCAATGACACCATTTTCTTTTTGGAACTTGAAGGAGATTCTTTTGTCAACATTTTAAATATTCTAGGTTCCTTTGAAGCTATTATCAACATTTTAAATATTCTAGATTTCTTTGAAGCTATCTCAGGTCTTAAGATTAACTTAGCCAAAAGCGGTTTAGCAAGAATTAATATTGATAGTCAAATTATGAATGCTTTCACTTCTTTGGTAGGGTGTTAGGTGCTTCAATGGCCCCTCATTTATCTAGGTATGCCTTTGGAAGGTAATCCCTGTGCTATTTCTTTTTGGGATCCTGTGGTGCGTAAGATCTCTAAGAGGTTAGATTGTTAGAAAGGTGCTTATTTCTCTTTGGGAGGTAGGATAACCCTCATTTATTCTTGTTTATCTAGCATTCCCTTATACTTTCTCTCCCTCTTTCGCATTCCTATGGCGTTAGCCGATAATATTAAGAAAGTCATGAGGGATTTCTTGTGGTCAGGGGCTGGGGATTCTAGAAGAGATCACCTTGTTAGTTGGGAGGTTTGTTGTAAACCTAAGAAGGAAGGGGGTTTGGGCTTGGGTAATATTGTTTATAAGAACAAATCATTGGCAGCTAACTGGCTTTGGCGCTTTCCTCTACATTCTAATTCTTTATGGTATCAAGTCATTCAAAGTAAGTATGGTTTGCACCCGAATGGTTGGGACACTAAATCCACAAGTAGAGTAACTCACAGTTGTCCTGGGGAATTCATCTCTTAAGGGTTACCCTCCTTTTATTCTCTCTTATCCTTCCGCTTAGGTAACGGTTCTCGTATTAAATTTTGGGAAGACATATGGGTTGGCAATGCCCCCCCTTTTTGCGACCTTTCCTTGACTTTTTCGATTATCATCCCTACACAATGCCCCTATTTGTCAATTTTTTTCTCATGGTGACCTCTTTTAAAACTTTCATTTTATTTGAAACTTGAATGATAGAAAGGTTAATGAATTAGAGTCCCTTCTTCCTCTGCTCAATCCTTTTCACCTATCTAATACCCATGACACTAGGATTTGGACTCTCGACTCTTCTGGTATTTTCTCTTGTAAATCCTATTTTCAATTCCTAACTTCCTCTGCTAACACAGACAAGTTTATCTTAGATAAACCCATTTGGAAATCTAAATCTCCCTCTAAGGTCAAAGCCTTTGTTTGGACGTTGTTCTTAATCGGATTAACACTAACAACATGCTCCTGAAGCGTAGGTCCCTCATGGCTTTGTCCCCTAATATGTGTATAATGTGCGGTTTAGATTCCGAATCTGGGGCTCATCTTTTTTTCAATTGCCCTATGGCGTGATCTCTTTGGATCAGACTTTTTGGGATCTCTGGAGAATCGTGGGTTTGCCCTAAAGATATTCATCAGTTTCTTCTCACTAAGTTCAGAGGTTTTGGTTTGCGTAAAAAAGCTAAGATTCTATGGCAGAACTTAGTCTTTGCAATGCTTTGGTGTATTTGGTTGGAAAGGAATTCTAGGATGTTTAATGATTCCTTTTCATCTATTGATTTTATTTTGGATAGGATTACTTTTTTTTGCCTTCCTTTGGTGCTCAAATCATGGTTTGTTTAGGGGTGTTCCTTTAGCTGATATTCAAAGGGATTGTCATGCTTTACAACATGGTTCATTCAATTAGGTCTTAGTCATACCTTTTGTATGAGGATGTCTCATCCTCTTTTGTACATTCTTTTCTCTTCTAATAAAATTTCTTTTTCTATCAAAAAAAAACAACTTTGTCCCCCAAAGCAGGGTTGGTTAAATTGGTCAAATAATGTCGTAATGTCCTATTATAGATTATGTCTATAGTCAAATAATTGAAATCTAAATCTTCCTTAAAGGTTTCATATGAATAGATCTTTTTAAGTAAAAATTTTATATGACTTTATCATGTATACATTTTTACCATTAATTAAGAAGATAGACCCTAGCTAGGGTATTACAAGAAAATCTAATCAATTGTGAAAGTCTACACTTGACAAGGTCATATGAAATTTTCACATAAGACCCACTTCCTAGGTTTTGCCTGTAATTTTTCTTGGTCTTCCTCTACCTTAAGTTGTTGGGCTTCCCTCCATCTGATTTACTCACTTTACTAGGGTTTTTATGGGCCTTCTCTATACATGACCAAATTTCTATTACATTCATTCTTAATCTTATCTTTTCTTGTGTGTCCACTCATCCAATGCAACTTTCTAATCTCTGTGACATTGAGCTCATTTTCTTGTTGGCTTTTTATGACCTAACATTCAATCTTATACAACATCACTGATTGTTTAGAGTTGCAGCAAAATGTTTCCTTCAGCTTAAGTGGTACTTTTTTCTTTTATTACAAATAACACCTGAACCACTTTCATTCTATTTTACCCACCCAACTTGAATCCTATAGGTAGACTTATGGTATATTGTCTCTAATATTTACAAGCTCCAAAATTTTATTTTTATCAATCATTGCAATTCCGTATTCCTTCTTTTAGTAACACGAACTCCTTAGCTTTATTGACTTGAGCTAGATGAAGGCTTAGTAACACAATCATCGCAATTTCTATTTGCTTATAGTAGTTTCTTATCATAGACACTTATTCTTCTTAGAATCCTGAAGGCTGAATGAAATTGCATTATGTATGGCAGCATTTGAAGCAAGAAACAGCACACTTGATGAAGAAGATTGAGATTCTTGAAGCTTCAAAACGGTTCAAGATCTTGAATTTCCATTCATCTTTCACTAATTGTTTACATTCAATGTTAAATTATGCTCACAGCCAAAGAATGTATTGCATGTGTACTTTTCACCGCCCAGGAAACTGTTGGGAGAAGGTTTGGGATCATGCTCCTTAGAAGAACTGCAACAGATAGAACAACAGATGGAAAAGAGTGTAAGCAATGTTAGAGCAAGAAAGGTTAGGTTAGCAAACATATTTAACTTTTTTCATTTTAAAGATTTCAAATTTGATAAATATTTGAATCCAAATTTTCAACTCTTCAGACTCAGGTTTACAAGGAACAAATTGAGCAACTAAAAGAGAAGGTAAGCTCTACATATAGCCGATAAGGTGGTTGAACTTGAATTGAATGTCATCTTGCATTTTGATTTTGTAAAATATCAATGTGAGTAACTGGACTGCCAATACAAGTGAGTAGCACTTAAAAGTTGGTTTAATTTAACCCTTTTTTAAATAAAAATTAAAAAAAACAACCAAGAAGCAGGACACCATAACTTGTAACCAACTGTCATCTGATAGTGCGTAATCAGCATTACTCCTTTACTTGAGATTTTGTGTCTGAATTTACTTCAGCATCATTATGAGTCCATGGAACAGGCCCAGAAAAAAGATGCTTCAAGGGTTTTTTTTTTTTTTTAATTGTTGGATAAATAAAACTTAGATCAAGCTTCCTCCAACTATTCAATCTACTTCTTAAATCAAATAATGACTTATCGACATTTGTCTTAAAATAAATAACCTAAAATTATATACTTATCCCAAGAAAAATATTCACATGTCATTATCTGATTTGAGAATTGGAAGGAATGGATATAAGAAACTTGGCCTCATTTTTTCTTCTGTCTTTTTTTTCCCATGATTTCGAAATTTTGATTACATCAGAGAGATTCTAACTAATGTGTTTCCAATATGACTCAGGAAAAAGCTCTAATTGCTGAAAATGCTAGGTTCTCTGAGCAGGTGAAATTACACTATAGTTATACTGCTGTCTAGGCATTATTTTTCACATCTTTGTTATAGTTCTTGTTTTAGATTTTAGAAATCTTTCAATTAGACTGAAAATACTATCTGAAATTTCCTATTCAGTATGGTATCCAACCACAGCCGGCATCAAATGGCCAAAAAGAAAACCAACCCTATGCAGAAAGTAGTCCAAGTTCAGATGTGGAGACTGAATTGTTCATTGGACTACACAGGTCTAGTTGGGAAAGATAATTTTATCATTGGCTATGCAAGTGTGTAAATAAAGGGAAGCCCTATACTGTGTCCTTAATGTATAATATCAGATATGTTCCCTGATTTTCTTATAGAGATGAATAATGATGGTGATTGTGAGAGTAGTGTGGTTGGTAATGACTACTAAACTTGTAGTCTAGTAAATGGCGATTGTATTGATGCTTACATTTAGACTCAAAGCACTCTTAATACTGGTATGATTAGGGTTTAAGGTGCATGCCTTTTCTGATTCCCAAACTTTTCTGTTAATAGTACTTTGTAGAGGCATGTATGAGCCCTATGATTACTGAAGCAAACAAAAAGAGTTTAGATAAAGAAAGTTGAACATCTATTATAATATATTAAAGTTGAGACTAAGGTTGTGGCACAATGAGCTATTGCCACCTTACATGGTCTATAATCTTCCCATATCAGCTTATTCTTTAACTTAATCTTATTGTCATATGGCACATATTACCATAATTTTGGTTGTATAATTCTATTTAGATACTTGATATGGCTTATCCACCCAAGAATCTGCAAATTGTAATATTGGGTTTAATGACAAGGTTTTATGAAGTGACTAGATTAATACAAAATAATGAAATTTACACTTTAGTTATGAGGAGACATTAACCTATCAATGTTGAGACAATATAAATACTATTTATTCTATTAAATCCAATTTAACAAAATAAAGCTGAAAATTCATTAAAAATAATTAACACTTATTATTGTTCATTGGCTACACTTGTATATAAGTATAAAGTATACAATCACAAAATTCAATATGTATCTAACTTAGACATTATGTCATTCTTTAACTATTATACATTAAATATGCACATTCCATAGAAAAATCTCTACAAAAATCAACTCTATAATTAGCACTAACATTTCTCTTTCTATACATATATCAATTTGCTAATTTAAGTTATAACTAATTGCATATGTAATTATGGGTCATAAATATAAATATAAGATAACACATTAATTTTTTATTTTTAACAATGCATAAATAACTCTTAACCATTAGACTATCAAGAGGATATTTATGAAAGAAGAAGAAAGGTATTAATGAAAATAAATGACACTATTATTAGATAAAGAGTCAATCTTAATTACAAACTTAAGGGCAAACGATTTCAAACAAATGTAATCTACAACTAGTTCAACTAAAAAATGTGATACAAGTGCAAAAAGGAAGGTGAGTGTCAACAAAGTAAACACAAGGATAGAATCAAAAGGTAAAAGCTTATTTGAAGATCATATATTTATATAATTTCACTATATTCAAAATGGTCATAAAACTCATATATCTTTATTTTACTTATATTATCACCCTATTACTTTTTTAATAAATAAATAACATTTTCTTTCCATTATATAATTATTAGGCTTTATAATATTGACATAACATCTACTAATTTATATCTATATTAGATTAAATAATATCATATATCTCTTTCTTTTTAACAAAAAATAATATATTTACTTTGGTAACTTTATTTTCTCGTGCATCGCATGGTTCTAAGTCTAGTTTAAAAGATCATTTATAGATTAATTTAAAGTCATAAAGAGGAGAGTGAAATGATTGAAAGGAAATTAGCTCACAAGATTTGATAGAAAGATATCATTATTGAATAGGTATAAAATATAGATGCTATTTTACATATAGACCTCAAGCACACGCGTGTATTAAAAAAATCAACAAATAAAGAAAAAATGTGAATAAAGTAAAGTTCTTTTAAATTTTAACAGTAGTAAATATGATCAAATTTCAAAAAATGGATTACAGGCTTGATGTAGTAAGTACTTGTATTTTATGTTTTACTTGATTTATATACTTTTTTTTAATCTAAATTATTAATATATATTTAGAATTTCCTAGACTCTAATTGACTTAGCTCAATTTGGATAGATATATTATTAGAGTAAAATCTTTTTGTGCTAAATTTTTTTAAAGGAAATAAATGTCAAATTATTTGAATCAATTTATTGTTAATGTTCTTTATACATATTAATTTAATAATTACATTTATATTGTGGCATGTAATTGGTGTGCTCTATCCATTATTTAATTTTGCAAGTCCTTCTCATTTAATTGTTTATTGCTTTCATCCATCAGAAAAAAAAAATTATTTATTGCTTTCTTACCCACTAACGTTTACTTTTTGTTTTATTAGAGCCCAATGAAAATAATTTTCCTTTTACAATCTGAATCCAATGGAAATAGTGGGAGAGGCCAGCAAATAATATTTTGAAAAAAAGGGAGATACACACTCATGTTACCCCTTTTTTTTAAACATATGAACCGGAAATTTAGAAATAGAATAATAACTAAGCAAGATAGAAGTGCAAATCAAGATGTCAGTCAGTATTATTCATTTGTATTTTAGAAAAAATTTCCTCCTAACAAAGAAAAAATTTTTGCTAACTTTCATCAAAATATTCTGAACATTCATTCATTTTTATTTTTTTTACATTTTAATTTTGTTAGAGAAGTTTATGGTTAGAGGAAGTTACCCCATTTCCAGATTAAGGTAGGCATCAGGTCTTAGTTGGCAAGGATTGTATCCAACATAGTTTAGTTAATGACGTTGGACCCTAGAGTTTAACCATCATTGGCACATGTTCTATGCTCTTCTCTCAACGGATGTATGGAAGCAGAATTCTGAGAACAACATCCTTTGTGGGGAGTGAAGGTATGGCCCCTCTCCCTGTCACTGTGGCAGCACCACAAGCATTTGCAAATTCAAGAGCTTCCCTCAACCTTCTCTCATCCTAAAAAGTAACAGAGGATAGAACATTGAAGTCACATACCTTCAATTTCTCAGAGCAGGCACATGAATCATAAATAATAATTGGGATAAGAAAGCTTATAGACAAAGTTTACATCCAAGGAATATATTGATTTGGAATTCTCCAACCCATAAGCTTGTTAAGTAGATCAAGATTCCTAATGCCAAATAAAATGGCCTTAAGGTTTATTCAAGCCTCTTATAACTTATACCGGTATAAATTAAATACATAACTTATATCATCAAATAAATTTTCATTGAATGTATATTTCCTTTTACAAAATTCACTGTTAAATAGAAAGTTCAAATATTATAATTCATGTGTTTAGGATTTATATGTTTAGGGTTCATATACGAGCACATGTGGTGAGTAATCATATGAACCCTATTCGGTAGATATGAAATAGTACTTGTCACCTTATAAATTTGTTTGTGTGCAGCCACAATGCTCAAGAATCCACCTACAAAAGAATCACCTGCTCCATTTGTGTCAATTGCTTCCACCTCAAAACCAGAAACCCAACCTTTAAAGTCCTGTTCAACAATGAGGACGTGCACAGGATTACACATAACCAACCCATTTTGGATTAGCAAAGATGGAAAAGAAAATAACCAGCTAGGCTCCATTTCATGTATCTGTTACAAAGCATTTACACTAAACAATACATTTAGGATTTAGCCATGAGTAAATGCCTAAATTGGTCTTTAAAAATACATGGGACATCAAATTAATCTTTTATAGATTTTTAGACATTAATTTGATTTTTCAGTATTTAAATGAACGTCAATTTAGCCTTCAAGTGCATATTTTGAACATAAATTTGACCCTTAAGTTTAGAGTTATTTTAAAATGTGAAAGAGCAAATTGATGAAAAACAGTTTTTGAAGGACTAATTCCAAGTATTGCATATCTTTCAAGAATCAATTTAAACATTTACTCATTTAGCCCCAATCACATTTGTTATTAGGACAGCATTATGCTGGTAGAGATGAATACAAATCATAGGGATGTTATTTATGGATCTAACTTTTGTGTAGTATCTACAGCCCCGTGGTCCTTCAGTGACCAGCAGAAGCTTGAGATTGTGGTGGTACAGCTTCTTCATGATCACTTGATCGTCATAGGGATCATCACCTTCAGTCAAGAATCCAATTTCTTCCACATTCACCTGAACTCACCAAAAATCAGCTTAATGTTATGCAGCTGACACAAATAGTGCGGTGATTCTTTAGAACAGATCATTTATTTATATATATAAAGTTAACACACATTTTGGTCCATAAAAGTACAAGCGTGATTAATTTGGCCCTTTAATGATAAAAATACATTAAAATAGTCCTTAAACGTTTATTTTTTACATTAAATTAATCCTTCAATTATTATGTTTTGACAGCACATAATTTTTTTTTCTGGATGAGAAATTTAATGTCAAAAATGATATTGAATATCCATTTTCTGGATTGCAGCCTTGTTATAAGCCCCACTTTCCATTACTTCAATTTATGCAGCTCCACGTAAAAGTATATTCTCAAACGTAAAAGTAGAATAATTTTTTGAGGGGGGGAAAGGTTGGTGGGGAGCAACCGGGACCACACCCTTTTCTCTCTAAAGTGGTATCTCATTTTCTCTCAATCATTTTCCTTTGAAATATTTATAATTGAAGGATTATACTAAAAATAATTATATTTTTGAATGACTAAATTAGGTGTTTATGCTTTCTCTCTTATTCTTATGAACATAAATTTGAAATATAGATACGACGCATGATACGTATATAATACATGATGTAAATACAATATGACATGAATACTAAAATACGGTAATTTTCAAAAGCTAAAAGACATCACTCGGTTATAATATCATATATAAATTAATATGAAATTAACATAAAAGCATAAATTTTAAATTAAAAAGAGAGGAATGATAATTTAAAAATTAGTATAAATCATTAGAAATGCCACAAAATAAATGTATCCACTGAATTATTATGTTAATGTTATCTATGCAGGCATAAAATTAAATAATTCAAAGTAAAAAAAATCATAAAATATAGTTAAAAATGTCTAGAAATATATGTATAATTAATATGAAAGATGATCAAGTGAGAGGAATGGTTAATTATGAGAGACAAAAAAGGAGTAAATCTCAATCATTGAATCTTATATAAATAATCAAGATTAAAATATAAAGTTATGTGATTTTTTTACGTGATCATATGATCTTCAAATAACTTTAAATTTTGAGTATTCATATATAATTATATGGCTTAAATTTATTCCCCTCTCTATTATAATAAACCACTCCTCTTATGATACCTTAATAATATCGGCGAAGTTCCAAATACTCATGATGCCTTCCCTAGCAGCCTCTGCAGACGGCCATATTGGCAATGTCAAATTTGGGGCATAAGAAAGAATACTGCCAGAGATTTTGGCAACATTCATTGCTGCAAGGTGAGCTGACTTAGAAGGCTCCTTAACTAAGCTAACTGAACTGTAATGAAATATCGTAGCCTGCATCGCATCAGATACTTGATGAACAAAGAGATAACAAGATGCAGAGTTCTGTCAATTTAAGAGGTCTGGTTTTGGGGCAACTTAGGGAACAGAAAATTATAGCATTGTAGGTTAAGACTGGAAAAGTATTATTTACTTATGAATGTAATATAATACTTTCTTCGATCTTTTTTTGTCTATCACTTTAGTTATATGCATATGAATTAATGTATCTAAAATCAAGACTTTAATCTTAAAGCAGGATTACTAAAATGTCTTTATTTAATTTTCAACATTTAATTAAGTTATTCTATTGATCGCACACTACTTTTTTCTCAATTAATTTTGTGTTTAGAATTATATGAAAGATAAAATTGAAAAAAATTAATAAAATCCTTTATTGATATACAAGAATATCAGATAAAATAAACTTAGAAAATTTATTCAAAATGACAAATAAAAAGGACAGGATATATTAAATAATAATGATAACATCTGTAGGCAATGTGATGGAATTGGGGAACTAATTGCTATTACCTTCTTTATGAGCTTCACATCAAGTTCCTCTGGACGAATAAGCATATCTGCACTTGGGTGTCGGTAAAACAAGAATTGAGGTTCCCCATCACTCTTAAGAGCATAAAATGCCAGCATTGTCCTTGCATTTGCATCAAAGAGCAGGCCAGAATTGTCAACACCATTTTGTTTCAGAATATCTGCTAACATATAGCCAAATTCATCTTTTCCAACCTTCCATGCAAATATTAGGGACATGTGGTCAGAGAGGAGGACTTAGGTAGATGAAAAATGGGAACATTCAAGTATAAAGATGTTACAAGTGCATGGAACTTTGTTTCACTCAAGACAAAGATGCCGAGTTAATTTATGAAGGTACAATCAAAAGCATTAGCAGATTAGAATGACAATACTACACACATGAACCACAAAAACAGGCTAGAATGTTGTGATTTATTTGAAAATGCGCTACTATTGAATTTGCAGGGGATAAGAAAATTTGAAACGTTGTGTAGCTGTCTAGAAAATATATCCCCTTTAACGGACAGGGTCAAACTGTTTTAATGTATCAGCTTGATTCAGACATTTGATGCAAAGTAACCACCCATTGATTTTGCTAAAACAATGCAAAAAAATTTTATGTGTTCTTGGAGTAGGAAATTTCTTTTGCTTTAATTCATTCCCTGTTTGCTACATAAGCTTTGTAGGCTACTATTATCTGCTTAACCATCCATTACCTTCTTTATCTTTACAAAGATAATATGATAAAGAGTGAATTAATTAGGACATGAGAAATTTGTTACTCTAGAAGTACCTAAAAGAATTTCTCAAAGAATGTTTGCAAATGATGATCAAAATTAAAAACAACACCAACCAAAGTGTCACTAGGTGGGGTTGGATGACGAAAATTAACAACTAATCCATGTCTCACTAAGTGGGATTACCTACATAAATCAGACGACACAATAATATCCTATTATAAATCATGTTTACATTTGAACCATTAAAAATTTAGGCCTTTTTTAATAATTTTATCTATTATTTTTCTATATTTTTTTTTATTTCTAGCTATTGGATTACCTTTCGTCTTATCTACTCTCCTTTACGGGAGTTTTTATATACCTTTTCCACACATGCCCAAACCATATAGTGTATTTTACCATTATTTCACAATAGGTTCTATCTCAACCTTATCTCCAAAGTTTTTTTTTTTTTTTGAAAAAAAAGCCAAAATAAATAAGGATAATATTACTAATATTTATCTAGAATCTCACCTTGCCAATAAAAGCTGATGAGCCTCCTAGTCTAGATATTCCGACAGCAACATTGGCAGTAGCTCCAGCAGGGAATTTCTTATAGGCAGCAGCATCTGCAAGGGACATTCCAGCAACTGTGGGGACTAAATTGATCATCATCTCTCCAAAGCAAATAACCAGTGGTCCTGTGTTACTCTCTCTTCTGCCACGGTGGCTCTCTTTTCTGGCATGTCCACCTTGTCTAGATGAATCTACAGATAAGAATTGCAACTCATAGAAGCTAAATTAAACACCGATATAATAATTCTATAAAATTACACAAATTCATGGATAATATAAGCCGTTGATGTTATTTAACTTCAGCAAAACTAGCATGTAATGAATTTCATAGAGACAGAACTTTCTTAAGTTGAACGTTTAACATGTCTAAAATTCCTAAAGAATATATAAATGTCAATCTCTAACTAAGACTAAATGTTGGTCTTGTACCCAACTTGTGTCAGATAAAACAAGTAATTTCTAATGTTAAGAACTTGAACCTGCGATTACTGGCTCTAGAAACACGCAGGGGGAACCAATAATAGATGAAGAAACATATCAAATTCAGAATATAGGCCATTGCAATCAAACAACCCCATTAGTGTCATGCATTAACTTAGCTTAATAATCAAAAAGGGATCTCAAAAGAGCTGGCGAAAGAACCAACCATAATTGTTTTCAGGCCAAAAAGTCAAAAACCAATCAAAACCCAAAATACTCATAATCAACATAAATTGAAACAAAAAAAAAAAGGTAAAAATATAGCTTTTCGAGATACTTTTGTGAAAAGTAATATTTTTCTTAGATCAATCAAAAATACTTTTACAGCTTTCAACAGTTAAAACAAACGAATACGAAATCAAAGAAAAGAGCCAGAAATAATACCAAAAGAGGAACTAGAAACAAGCCTGAAGCTGCCCCTGCGGCTGCGGGACCTATCGAAGATCCCAGGGAAGCAGCACCCCGTCATTTTGGGTTTTGTAGCAACCGCCATGTGTGGAGAGCTATCACCAATTCACCGTGGACATGGAGGGTTGTAAAAGGATCCATCATTGGCAAATAAAAGAAGAGGCAGGGAAAAGGGTATGCACGCATAGCATTCATTGTCTTCTTTTACTATTTTTTAATACCATTCCTCCGATTCTGTTGGAAATTTGAGAATCTTTGTCCTAAAATTTGATTACTTTTCCTATTAATATTGAATGATTTTCATTTGCTCATTCTGGTACGAGAATCCAACACATGCAATAGTAACTGTTGACTTCCAATGTTTTAGGATGTTTTGGCAAATGCCATGCTGGCTGCAGATTGGCATGTTGACACACGACTGCTTCAGATTTTTATTGGTTGTTAGATTCTGCTGTACACTCTGAAACTAGAAAAAGAAAAGGAGAAATTCTCAAAAAAAAAAAAAAAAAAGAACTATACATGCATTAGCTTAATACTTTTTGAAACATTTCTTTCTCTGAAAAATTGTTTATCTTTGTCACTGCGGTCTCACTTATTTCTAGTCACGCCAAGAAAGGTGAAATGTAGATATAATCAAGCTCCACTCTTAAGAGGAAGATCAATGTTCAAATATTAAAAAAATAATTATTGAAAGAGTTCTTTAATCATAATAAAATTTAAAAATAGAAATACCTTAAATATGAATATAAGAACTAATTATTTCAAATTATATTTAAAAAATTAATAGACTAATTCGAAATATATCTCGTGATCCATATAGGATTGGGCTAAACTAGTGTTTTCCTGACCCGAAACAAACTTAAATTGATTAAGATTAGCCGAGAAGCCCCGATCCGAATGGACTGCCCAATCTATTTTGACAGCTCTAGATCTAGTCGAATTTTTTCTGCTCTTGATAACTCCTAGTTGAAAACTGTGAAAACTTGCTTAATAGACTGGGTTGTGTGAAGAGAATTTGTCGGGGTAAATTACACTGCATATTTTTTAATTTTGGTCTTCTGAGTTTTTTCAATTTTGGCGCAGAAAGCGGCTTTTTCGGTCCTCAGAGTTTGGAAAGCTACAAATAATTCCTCAAACTTTTGCCATTTGTATATTTAAAAAAAAAAAGAAGAAGAAGCTATTAACAGTAAATTATCCGATACCAGCAAAAAAGTACATTTGTACACTGATGGAATATTTCTAGAACATCGTTATCCATATCAACGTGTAATAAATAAAAAAAATTTAATATTTTGTTTTACTGTTTAAATGTTCCTGAGAAATTTAATAAATAAATTTAACAATTTGAATTGCAGACTTATTTACACTAATCGAAGTCCTCTATCAAGTACTATAAAAAACGCCTGTCCCCATCTCTTAGTACATTTAAACACCGTGTAAAATCTATAGTTATAATTCGATTCGATTAATATAGAATTTGGTTAGGTGAAGGTAGAAAATCACCCAACTATATCAATTTTTGTTGTGTGCTTAGTATTTTATTTTATTTTATTGGTAAAATTATGATTTTCATTTAATATCATCTGACGTTAATTTTGTCCCAACAAATAGTGCTAACAAAAGTACGCGACACTATGTAGGTTCAAACAATTGTTCATTGCATCAAAGTAGTAAATCATACAGTCAATAGCTGATTTCATAGAGGATGCTATAGAAGTCTGCAAGCTTCCCACAGAAGTCACAAAGAGACATTTTCATGTTGATAACAGCAAAAACCCAAATCTGAAAAGCATATAGACAATAAGGTAAATCAATGTGCTCTACTAAGAGCAATCAAAGGACCCATCCCTGGATGAAGTTAGTCTCACTAGCCACGCTCTTTGGAACACTGGACGGCTCAGCTTGAACGTAGTCATGGTACCTGCAGGAAAGAAGTGAGTAAATAAGAGTTTCTGGCTATTAAGTATTTGCTTAATGGAAAATGATATTTGTATGCATTTTCCTATCTGACTCGCTGTCCAACTCATTTAAAGAAAAAGAATTATTAGACAAGAGTATATGATATATTATCTAAAGGTGAACCTCACAATTTTTTTTTTAGACGTGTGTGTGTTGGGTGGTAGATACCAAATTGTGAGTACAAATATTAGTTCTCTTACTTTATATTACTTCTATTTTAAGAAACTACTTACACCAATTTGCCACTTGAAATGGTACCAATTTGACTCTAAAGTTTAAACTTTTCAAGGGCCCATTATGAGGGAGTTTATTTTTATTTTTTAACATCTTGCTGTATAGCCACATATACTTAGGACCGCCTGATCTTGAAATATTGTTTCTTAGGCTTTAATTATTAAGATTTGAATTTAATTTTGGTATACCATGGGTGTTCAAAAGTTTTATATTGATATTTGATCATATGTTACTATATCAATAAAAGTATTTGATTTAATTACTCATTATTTTAAAAATTTTATAAATAAAAGTATATAATTAAATAACAGTATAAAATTTTTTTATATTAATAACGCATCAAAATTAATCTCTTAAGATTTTGGCTTAATTAGAAACATATATTAACTTAAAGAATTATTTTTGTTTCAAATTAATTGTTGCTTTAGAATTTTAATACAACATTATTAATTAATTTATGCCAGTTTTATTCCTATTTGTATCAAATATTTGATTTCATTATTTTTTTTTTCAACATTTAATTATGTAACTTTTTCTCTGTATGCTCTACCTCTTTTTTAGTCAATTTTATTTTTTCTTTTTAAAGGGGTAATTTGGTCTTTAAATGTAACTTTTTTCTAAAAGATTAAGATTATTTAATAATTTTTTTAATGTTAATATAATAACCTTAAACGACGACTAATATGAAATAGAGAAACCTTAAATAACAATTAATATGAAATGGAGAATTACCTTAGTGGATTGAATCATCTACAAACACAAAGACTATTTAATAATCATCTAATTAATTGATACCTTGAAGAACAAAAATAAAATCATCTAATTAATTATACAGGTGCAATCATATGAAAGAAGGAAATTTGGAGTACCCTATTTGCAAGAAAGGTTCCGGTTGGCAGTCCATAGGATTGGTTTGAGAAAGCTGGAAGGGAAAGTTGCCACTTCCAGCAGCAGCAGAAGTAGAGCTCCACAGGCTCTCAATATCTTTAAGATTAAATCCATATGCTTCAAGCTGAAAATTAGGTTTAAAAGCAAGAACATAACAAATTAAATTAAAATATAGGTTAATCATTGGAAAAAAGCAAGACATGCATCTGCACTAGTACGTTGCTCATTTTGCTGAAATTAATGTTGGTTAGCATATTGCAAAATAACCTTGAGTCTAAGTTGCTTATTCACGTCTCCAAGATGGCGTTCCTGCAAGATGAATGAGAATAACAACATCAAGTAAATACAATTGTTCAAAATGGTTATGAAATAGAACATTAGAAAGTACTTTACGTCTAAAAAATAAGTTCAATTAAAGATTATCAAAAGAATATTATAAAGACTGAATAAAAAGAATTATGCAACCTTCTTATACCTTTCTGCGAAGCTCTTCCACTTGTTCAATCATAATTTGTGTCTGCAAATTAAAATTTCATGCATGGTCATCCAATATCCATGTTTCATTATATAAGAAGATAGCTATGCGGCAACTTAGATAATCCTAAATAGCTTGAAACCAGCTATTCGTCAGATGATACAACAATTTTTTTTTAAAAAAAAGGTGATTATTTCTCAGAAATAATTAATTACGAAACATACACTTATGCTTATTTTTTAAGAAAAGTAATTTTTTATAAAAATTTATTTTTTAAACTTTTAAAAATTTAGAATTAGAAAATAAATAGTTTTATATGTCTTTTAGAAATATAAATTGTTTATTATAAAATCAATTTTTTCAAAAAAAATCAAGTCTTAATAATGTATTAAGACTAAAGGTGCGTTTCTTTCAACTTTTAAAAAAAGTGATTATGAAACTAAATTTTGGGTGCGTTTATTTTATATTTTGAAAAAAGTGATTTTAAAATTAAAATTTTATATATAATTGAAAAAGCTGAAAATTAATTTTTTTCAGAAGCTATTCTATTCAATTTCTACAAAAAGGTTGAAAATAGATTTTTTCGAGATTTTAATTATTTTTAATAATTTATTTAAATATGTCAAAAGTGATTTTTTTTTGTGAAAAAAGTGATTTTTTGGACAAAATAATCTTATCTAAATGCACCCTTTATGTATAGCTAAAAAATCTAAAAATTGATTTTTTTTTTAGAAATTACTTTTTTCAACTTCTACCAAAAAATTGAAAATAATTTTTTTAATATTCTGATTATTTAAAAAAAACAGATTTTTTTCAATGAAAAAATAATTTTACATAAAAAATCATAAACAAACACATCCTAATTTTTTAAAAGTTCATCTAAATGCACCCAATTACACAAAATTCCTTCATGTGCCTAAAAATTTCTCTGTTTACGGTGTGAGACAACTGAAAATTCAGATTGCAAAGAAAGAATGGTGAAGGAGTAATTTTAGTTTACGGTGAGACGCTGAAACTTCAAATTGTAATGCACCTATATGAATCCCTCCCTTTTCTTCCTCTTCCCCTCTTCCCATGGGTTCAACATGTTTAGCTGTTCTAATCCTTCTTCTACAGTGATTAAAATATTTTACAAAGAATTTAACAGCTTCAAAAAATATTGGATCAAGTTAAACTTCTAGAAAGACATGACCCTATTCCCTTTCACTCTTTTTAGATCTTGTTAACTTGTCTTACATAAAAAGCCAAAGTGCCTTGCATGGATATTAGGGTCATAGAAGAGATCAGAGAATTTAATTTCTATATTTGAACGTACCTTCCTCCGCCTTGCTTGTGCTAAAGCTCCTTCAAGCTGGTTCTCGAGACTTTGTAGCTCTTTTATGTTCAGTGGTCCAAGATCTTCGCCATGCAAATGCCTGATTTTAGCAAAGAATCGAAAATGCTACATGTGGTGGTTATATTATCTTAAACTCAAATACCGGATTATATCCTTCTAGGTTGTTTACGATTAACATCTATATTTGTATGTGTATGGTACTGTTAAAAATGAAAACGATTAGAGTATAAGTTATGACCTTTGTGTCCTTTGAAGAGATTCATACTTTGCCTTTAGCCTTGACGCCTCTTGGTACCAGCTCTGAATGCCAATAAAGGAAATTCATGAAAACGATTCAATAATACTAGAGCTAATTATTGTGTATTGAGACACAGATCAAAATTAAGAATGAAATATTTAATGTACTGAATTACTTATGAAGATAGGAAATTTTTTTCAATATTTCTGGAAAAAATAATTATTTAATGTTAAAAATTGTAATAAATGTTAAAGGATAGAAGAGAGTCGTTAATTTTGCTTGCATGTGTATCGTTTCAAATACATTTACTTACAGGGACCTAATCAATTCCGTGCCTCTCAAATTCACATTAACAATGTCAAATGAACATAAGAAGAAAATAAAGTATTGAAGGCACGACTAATAGACAAACGAATTTTTATAGAATCTAGTCTTGTATAGTTGGGAGACACAATTCTTAATTTCTAAACACATACTATTGCATATATACATTAGAAGTTGTAAGTGCCCTTCAGGTGGGTAGATGGAGTAATTACCTGGGTTTCACTTTCAACATTTTCTTCTTGAGCAGCAAAAGAGCTCTTCTGGTATCGTTCAATGATCTTGGTAATATTGCTGCAGATTAAAGGAACCTCAGTAGTATAGTTCAAACTAAGCTATACATGATTTATATGGCAACCAGAGTTTTTATTTTCACTTCCATGATCACATAGATTAACATTATGAAATGATTTTGAGAAAGAAAAACATTTTGAAATGATTCTTGATTTCAATATAATATAGTTAATAGTTTGCTACTTTAGGTTTTCAACAGGAAAAAAAAAGTGATTTTCTCTTTAATAACAAAATGAAAAAAGAAAGAAAAAACATTTATTTATTTTTTTCACAAAAAATAGGTGTATGGATTTTTTTTTTAAAAAAAAAAGGAAAAAATTAATTACCTTGAGCTCTATTTTGAAGCATAACTGACTGAAAATAAATCACATATGGACATCACTAATTTTGTGAGGGATTTTCTTACATGGAATTGCCGAAGAAAACTTATACACATTGACTTTTGTAACTCAAGAAATCTTAAGGTGCGTGATAGATAGAAGGAAATGGGTAGGGAAGAGGGAAAGAAAGAGATATAAGAATTGATTTAAGGATTAATATGGAAAAACGAGCTGGTCCAATTGATGTGTAACCAAAGGTCCAAAATCATGCGTTTACTAATCAAGTGCTAAAACAAGAAAATTACGAATGCAAAAATAAGGACAGTATCTTAATATATGAATATATATACCTAATTTTCAGCATAATAAAGCAAACATTTCAGCTGCACAAATCTTTGCTATAACAGGCCATGAGATTCCATTAACACCGCTGATATGTTACAGCTTACAGCTTTAATTTAAATCTTTAACTTATATTGCAAAAAAGTGAAGCACTGATCTCCTTTCCCTTTTAATATTTTCTACAGACCATACGATGGCCAGATTCAGATACCTTAATAAGGCCGGCTAACAAAAGCAAGAAAAAGAATGTTACATGCTTTTACTTTTGACCAAATTTTCTTAAAACCCTATCATCATGAAGCAGCAAAACTAATTACACAACCAAATTTACTGGTATCATAAAGAGAAAGAGAGAGAGAGAGAGAGTCAGATGAAAAAACAAGAGCTAACAACTGAGTGTTGTGCTCCACTGCTTCATAATCCGCTGCTCTATGGACATAAAAATGCACAAAACATAACAAACGAGTTTTTCTTGACAAGAGAACAACATCTATCTTTGATTCCAAAGCTAAAACCCGGTCCCGCCCCAAGGTGGAGAGATATAGCAAAGATTTTTGGGACACATAGAAGACTATATATGAGATTGAGAAGAAACAGTGATAGAACCAAAAGATCAAAGGGTTTAAAAGGGTAATGGAAAAAAGGTGAAGAACTCCACTCTAGAGTGTTAAATGTTCAAGGCTTTAAGCTGTATCATCCATTTAGAGAAAAATTTTAAGAACGCCCTACATCTAGCGCAACGGTACAAGAGAGTGAACAATGAACATATATCCTCGGACTTGACCTTACCCCGTCCATTTGATTAGACTCTGATACACTCACAACTACATAGTCCACTCATATCATATCACATGATATGATTGCTTTCTTCTTTTACCTGTCTCTTTTCGTATCTTCTCCTTTATTTGTGAGTTGTGAGAAAGAAGAAAATTAGAATGTACTGTGTTTCCATCGGTAGAGCATGAAAGCTGAAGCCTTCTATCCTAGAGTAAATATCGGTAGCTAGAAAGAGAGGGATAGAGTGGGAGTTGAAGGACTATGAAACGTGTCGTTATGTGATTGGGCAGGTGATGTTTCTCTTCTCGAGAAGTTCTCCTTCTCCATGGAGAAAAAAATCCATATTTTATACATGTTTTATAACCATAAATTCAATTTTTTATTATATTTCCTTTTTCATACTTTTAACTATTGTGTGGTTAATATTCATGTCAATTGCAAAAAAAGCATTTATTTCATGAAATGTTTAAGAATTTTCCTTCTCTTCACTTCTCTAAATCACATGAAGCTTCCTCCATCACTGGAACCGCCCCCCAAAAAACAGGGAATCATAGAGGGTACAAGGCCCAGAAAATGAGAAAGGGTATGAAAGAACATGAGGGTGCTGTCAGATGCATGTGTTAGTGAAGGAAACCATGAACGAATGGTCATAAAAAGAGCAATGAAAAACCAAAATTAATGGGTGGAAAAGTACCGTTAAAGGGGCACCTTAAATGCATGAAATGCAGTCATTTCAAGTTTCTTTTATTAAAAAAATAAAAAAATAAAAAATGAAAAAGTAAAAAACACAGAAGCAGAAACCAGTGACCGTTTTGGTGAAAGGAACTGATATTGAAAGAAGAAAGTGTGTTGTACAGAGAAGAGAGAGGCCACGCCATCAGAAACCCAAAAATCTAAAGCAAATGAGGGCTCTTAATATTATTGGGATTTGAAACAACAGAAAAGGGGTAATTAAGAAACGTGTGAAAAGAGATGAACTATGTGCATCAGTGCATGTATTTACAAAGTATTAGATAAGAAAAATGAAAAAAAGAAAGAAACTTCTACAACTGCAAAGGTGAGACTTTAGCAGATCAGAGAGAGAGAGAGAGAGAGAGAGAGAGTAAGATATTATACCCAGAAGTTCCAAATTCAGAGAGCCTCCCACGACTTGAGAAGATGATGAGTGCAACCTCAGCATCACACAGAACTGAGAGTTCATGAGCTTTCTTCAGCAAACCATTCCTTCTTTTTGAGAACGTTACCTGCCGGTTGATCTTGTTCTCTATCCTCTTCAGCTCAACTCTCCCTCTACCCATTTCCCCACTCTCTTTTTTCTGTGTATGTCTTTATCTCAGTTTCTCTCTAACCTGGATACAAGAGTGTAACATTAAAAGATAAAGGTCATATATAAAGAAAAAGTGAAGAGAGAGAAATAATGGAAATGCAAAGTAATTGTGATGTAATGGCTTTGTTTTTCAGAGAAGTGGAAGTTAGAGTGCTACACAGACAGATATAGACAATATGGATCACATATGATAGGGGCACACACTTGCTCTTCTTTTGCAAGAAAATGGAAACTCGGTTTTTTTCTTATTTTTATCTCATTCTCTTTTCCAATTTAATTTTTGGTGATGTTGTTTGTTCCTAATTCCTTCCTCTCTTGTTTTTTTTCCCTCTTGATGCATGTTTTCGATAGCTTTCAGTTTAAGGTAAGGAAAGAGGATTTTCACATTCACGCGCTAGAGTGCCTGCACGACCCCCATGTGAAAAGGGTCTACACCATATGGCAGTATTTTTGGCAATGCACTAACCACTTGCTGCTTAGGACAGTTTAGCCCAAAACTGATAAGCATAGGGATATATGATGAATGCCTTACACAAGGTTGACCAAGAATCACTGGGATTTGATAATTATTGTTATCACAAACAACCATATTGTGGAGCAGAGAAGCACTATGGAAATAAAAACTTTCCTTTTTATTACTTGGAACACTACACTTGAATACACCACACTCACTAAATTTCTCTTACTCACTTCACTCACTTGTTCACTCTGCACTCACACCTCAGTACCTCACGATGAGCACATACACACATTTGCACTTAGCTTGTTCACTCTACACCATGATTTTAAATTGCGATTGCAGTAGCAGTCACAGTTATACTATAATGCAAAAAATTGCAGAAAAATATATTTAATATGGCCACAATTACTGATGCAATACGATTATCGCAACAGCAATATTATGGCCGCAATTACGGTCGCAAACCATAATTTAAAACCATGCACTAGACACTGACCTCTTTGGCATTGAACACTCTCACACTGCTGCGCACTCGCGATTTCTCTTTCCACATACTCACATCACTACTTGTTGCACTACCTCTCTGCACTCTACACAAATGCATCTCACTAGTATTTATAGGCTCTCAAAGTCGGTGATATTACTGACTAAAACATTGCTAGAAAATTCTAGCATTCAACTTCCTTCGGATATTTTTTGGTTTTTCTTCACTATAATGTCGATTATAGAAAACTGTAGTAATTTCTAAGTCTTCTTTAGACCACTACAAGAAGCTTCCAACATGTCGGTGCTCTTATTTTTCTTCAGCCATATAAAGTGTTCTAGAAGAACTTGTGCTAAATTTTCACATATATAAAAAATTTGGAATCAAAGTTAACCAAAAATTTCGCTGAGGTTCAAATTAATTAATATCAAGCAAGGACATACATATATAAATGTCTCTTCCCTGTAAATATGATTGTAGATTAGTTACTTTTGTCTTCATGAAGGAACAACTGAAAACAGCTCAAAGGGTATTACTTCCTTTTTTACGAGTAGAATGAGCGTGCGTAAAGAGGTCTACATTTATATAAAAATTTCCATAAATAATGAGAAACAAAGAAATTCGGCTAAGATTTCTCTCATGTTGTAGAATATCAAGAAAATATATAGAGAAATAAAAAAATAATGTTTTGCTAATAAAACACAAAAAAAATAATTACATGTAAAAACCCATTAAATTTGCCTCTTTTAATTTGAAGTGTAAAGTGTACTTTACAAGGTAAAATGTACAATCTTAATCATCGATATATAAAAATCAACAATTTAATACCTTATAAGATGTAAATATTAGCACAATATTACATAACTAATTATAGTGGATCCTTCTTATCTTGCTCCAACAAAATCGTAATGTCTCGAGAGATCATGAACCCTAATTCATTAAGGCTACAAATTATGTTAACCTTTGTAGAAGTCCTACATGTAAATTAATGATTTATTAAAAATATTGTATTTGTGACAAATATATGAAATAAAATTTAAAATATTTTAATTGATAAAGTTCAAGCTGTCCAACTATAATCAATACTTATTAACAGTTTGGAAAATGTTTTATATATATATATATATATATATATATATATATATATATATATATATATATATATATATATATATATATAAGTTATGACTGAATAAAATTAAAATAAGTTCATTCTTAAAAATAATTACAAAGTATTGAAAATAAAATTTTGGTTTAAATATATTTTTAATCGCTATAAATATAGATTATTTTAATTTTGGTTCCTCTAAAATTTCTACTTTGTTTTTTGTCTCTCCTTTTTCTATTATTTGGTTTTTGATCGCTTTTATTTAGATCCGGTGTTAAGTGATGATATTTATAAGGATTAAAAGAAAATTTAAAAAATATTTATATGGACAAAATTGTAAGAACTAAACACATATTCTAAAATATTTATAGAAACCAAAATTAAGAATAATAGGGACAAAAAAAATGGACCAAAATCAAATAAAATTTTTTAAAGGGACCAAAATTAAAACAATTTATATTTGTATGGATAAAAAATATATTTAAGCCTATTTTTTTAAAATAATAATAAAAATTGATAGTAGTATATGCAAGGTTTTTACAATTATTTAAGTCACACATATAACGTACGTTTTGAGTGATAAATATAAACCAAAAATATTCAAAATCAGACATAGGCTTAATTTGAAAAAAAATCACATGATTAGTTTCTTTGAATTTTCATTAAATAACAATCTGTCAGTACATAAAAATTATTCACATAAATAAATTGCAATGAATATTTAATATAAGGCTGTGAAAATGTTGACTTCATGTGGCCGTTTTTTTATCTCTCGTATAGAGTTATGTAATGTGTATATATAAAATGTGATTAATATCGTGGCGACTTACATCCCATCCATCTTAGACATGATATATTTCCTCGTATAAGTCGAGCACAACCCACCGCTTCATTACATGAGTACTGTACATTAGTCAAATTGGGTGGCATCATGGAATCTAGTGAAATAAACACGATCTCAGCAAGATGCTGTCCTTCATTTTTCCCTCAAGTTTCATAAATAAATTGATATAACGTTAATCTAATCCATAGATTTTAAAATACTCATTAGTCAAGTTTCATGAATCTGACCTAGATAATACCTTTTGAAGATGCCACTTACCTCTATTATTGGAGCAACCTACTTCGTGTACTATAAAACACCATCGCGGACCGGTTACCTCATAGTTGGAGTTCTTTCTTGTTGACATAGCAATTACTTTAATACATTTATGGTTATATTTTGTATTATCTATGCTATATATGAAGCCAAATAAGCAAATACTATTCAACGAGTACGGAATTGAAGGGCTAATTTAAAATGTCCTTTTATTCTAAAGGGTTTTGTTTACTCTTTCTTTCTTTTTTACAATTTTTTGTCTCTGTTCTTTGATTGAACGTGTGTAAGGGGTTCATACCAAAGGTGAATACGCGGACAGGCACGCTTTTTTCTTTTTAGGAGATGTTTTCAAGCAGGTTTAGTGAAATTTGAGTAGAAGTTGCAGATAAGAGTAACTTACGCAAGGTGGACAAGGTATTTTAATTATGTCAAAATTAATAAACTTGATTGGACCAGCTTAAAATTAAAGTCTCAATGTCATCATTTTGTGTGTGTATATATATATATATATATATGTATGTATATATGTAAGATAGATATCTTGCTAACAAATTGATGAAGCTTTGACATTTTAATTCATTGAAATTTGCAATCATTTTCCTTTTCGTTATGTTTTCCAAGCAAATTTCGGGTTTTTTTTCACAATTAAAATAAAAAATTTTAATTTTGAAAATACTATATTTTAACAAAAATTACGAAAATGGAAGGGAAAAGTCTAGTGAGACAAATCGGCCTAAGTGGATCCTTTGCAAAATTGGCTGATTTCCATTGGAGTATTTCATATAAGAACCCCTCCCCTGTTCAGATGTCGGAGATTATTTGCATTTATGCAAGTGAGTGTGTTCTTGAGTGAAATATGTCTGAAAGTTTTTGTACTTATTTACCACAATGGTGATATCACAAACACAATAGAGACAGCAACATTTTGTAGTCAAAATCCAGTTGTTGTTATTATTTCATCATCTATCACTCTTTCAAAGCTGCAAAACACAATATTGAGGAAGTTAGAGAGTACTGAATCGGAAGCAAATAATTGAAGTGGTATATAGATTGCCCACTATAGTTGCACAAAGTGTGGTCTGCTACACAACTTTTCCTGTTAAGAGTAAAAAAGATGTAAGTCTCATGTTCTATACTCACTTCCAATGTCTTGATTCTCATATTATAGAGTTGTTCATCACCCTCGAAAATACAAATGTCAATTCCGGAGGATTAGCTCCCAACCCACCATTTATTGGAATGGACTTTAGTGCTAAAGGATCATATCCTAATCCTATAACATATCCAACTTCACTTTCAGTGCCCTCTCCTTCCCCAACTTTCACTTTGTACAATGCTTTTGCAGAATGAAGATGTTCAGCATGGAAATATAGAGGATATGGGGGATGGTAGAAGTTTCAAACAACTTGTAATGCAAATTGTAGAGCCGCCTATGGGAGGAAGCCCAATTGTGGGTTTAAATAGTTTCGTTGATCATAGAGATGATGAGGAAGAGGTGCTTGAAGTACTAGTTGACAGTAATAGTGGTGAAGGCTCAGATAGAGATGCAGCTCCTATTATCGACAGCAAACCATCCGTCACTCAACTAGCAATGGGCCAAGCTTAGGATCATTCACATCACTATTCATCTTTTAATTTGGATGCGATGCAGCAGAGCATATTTATAGGGCTTCATGGACCTATAAGAGGCGACGATGTCTTGAATAATGCAGGGGAGAATGAGTTGTATATGGGGCTACAATTTCTCTTCTTCTTCTTCTTTTCTTTCCTCTCACTGCTTTTCCCCATCTCTCTCTCTAACCAACATTGCACATTTTGCTCTCTCTCTAAAAATGTTGCACTAAAATTAGCCTACCCAAGCCACATATATAGGCAAGACTATGCATGGAAATCGGCCTAACTAAGTTAATTTTGTAAAGACACATAAATTAGCCCAACTAGGCCGATTTATGTACAAAAAAATTAGTATATAAATCGACCTAGGTGAACTGATTTATATGTCTTTGCAAAATAGGCCCAGCTAAATCGATTTGTCTTATTATAGATTTTTTTCTAGATTTTCTTAATTTTTGTTAAAATATAATGTTTTTGAAATTAATTTTTTTATTTTAATTATGAAAAAAAAACCCAAATTTCGCATATCAAATTTTCTTTTAAAGGCAAATTTAGAAAACATAATTTTGGATGAGAAGATATATATATATATATATATATATATATATATATATATATATATATATATATATATATATTTCTCTTTGGCAACTTCTTTTTAATTGACATATAGTTTTTAAGGTGGCCAAGTCACATTCATAGTGCTTAACGCTCTCATTGCCCATTACTTCTTTATGGTGCATCACATGGTTGACATATTTTCAGTGCCTTGCAAAATTGGCATGACCACAAAAAAAAAGGATCTTTTCCAACCCTTGAGAGCCCTATAAATACCACAAAGGGTGTAGGAATAGGAAAAGAGTTGAAATAGAAGAAGAATAGGGTAACAGAGTGAGTAGTCACACACGAAATTAAAGTCATTAATAATTTCATCTACAAGTGGGGTCCAAACTATCATAAAATAGCGACCACTTGTCCTTAGGGTCTAATTCAGGACCATAGTGGTAGGGTGGTTAGGGCTTACCCCATACAGAAAGTTTTCATTGGTGCATAATGAACATCAATATTTCAAATTCCATTTTTGGGTGTGGCCCTCACAGCATACAATGTACTGTAACCATCATCATGCTGAGCCTTCAAAGCCACCCACTGCATGCTGCTGGCATTGTTTCCTTGCAATGAAGAGGGGACAAAGAGTACGCAGTTCCTTGGACTTGTAGTTTGTCTCTTATTCGAAAGTTCAATTCATTGCAGTTGGTTTCCTTAAATTTGCTACCTGTGTGGTTGTGAGAATTATGCGGATGAATAATATTATTTGTACTCTTTAATGCATGGCGACCAAAGTGCTGAAAATTTTGTGTCCCTAAATCTTGTTCCGCCAATCATGTTTTATTAACTAAAAAATAAATACTTAAAAAAGTTAAAATAAAATTAAGACAATTATCAACTACGTATCGTATATATCATTTTTTAGTTGATAAAATATGATTGGTGAAACAAGAAATAAGACCAAGTTTGGAGACAAAAGATTTCCGTAAGTGAAAAAAGAGACATAATAGGCTAGAGTAATGTTGTGAACAAAAAAATAATAACATAATATCCACGTGATGAAGCTGAAAGATCGGGATAAATGTTCGATAGTTAGACTTGACACCATTTAGAATTAGTTTGTAGCATTTCTTTCTAATAATATAGGAGTTCAGCATTTCAGTCGTTTTTTAAGCATTTCTCTTGTATAGTATTTTAAGTTTGAGTTAGCATTTTATTTTTCATTTTATTAAGCACAACTTTCGATTGTTTAATCAATTTTGCATTTTAAATTTGAAAGAAAATCAAATTTTGGTTATTATTATTATTTGCAAAGAAGATAATTTAAATTATAAAAAATGTAAGAAATAATTGAGAGAAAGAAAACATTTTTAGTGATCACACATTGAGTACATAACTGAAATAGTAACAGTGTAAAAAAGAAGTATGATTTGATCTACGATTTTGGAAATTTTATGATAACGACAATTAAAGATGATTCAAAGAATATGTAAAACTATTTTAGTTTATGATTTATTGTCAGCTCAAAGAGAAAAGGGTTTAGTTACAGGCTTTGCCAATCTGTCTCAAGGTCAAAGTTAAACCACATCATGGGGAACAAGCAAATTTTAGTTGGTTGAAGCATCAAATCAATAACATTGAGGGCATGTTTGTTTCAATTTTTTAAGTAGGTGATTTTGAAACTTAAATTTTGAATGTGTTTGTTTGTGATTAATTGGCCAAAAAATCACTCTTTTCCCCAAAAAACTTATTTTTTATATATTTGAATAATTTTTAAAAAATAATTAGAATATAAAAAAATCTCTTTTTATAATTAAAAAAATTAATTTTCAATTTTTTTGTATATATATAAAATTTAAGTTTTATAATTATTTATTTTTTAAAATTGAACCAAATGCACTTTTTATATATAGCTGAAAAAGTTAAATTTTTTTTTAGAAGTTACTTTTTTTTGCTTCTAAAAAAATTGAAAATGATTTTTTTTGAAATTTTAATTATTTTAAAAAAATTAGTAAAATATATGAAAACTGATTTTTTTTAATAAAAAATAATTTTTTGCCAAAAAAATCTTAAAACAAACATACCCTAAATCTTCCTAAGAGCGGATTTTTTCTACAAACTATCAATTAAAACACCAAATCATGCCATTTTTAGATTTGGTAATGATTACGTATATTAGTTAAAAAAAGAAAACATGTCATGCCATCGAGGGTTTGGGTTTGGTTCAACAGAAATAGGAAGGGAAAAAAGGCGAGAAGAAAATAGGGGAATTGGGAGATTTTACCTTGTTTGGATTAAGGAAAAATGAGAAGAAAAGAAAAAAAAAAATGTGATGGAGCTCACATTAAAAAGTTTTCCATCCTAACATGACGAAAAAATGGAGATTTCCCTTATTGTAATGAAAAATTACGAGTTTTCCTTTTACCATAAAAGACAAATGCCATAAAATTAAGTCATTTATATATTATTTTTTTTCTTCTCATTTTTCTTCTCAACCAAATAATAGAAAAAAATACTTTTTTTTTAATTTTATTTTTTCCTATTTTCTCTTTTCATTTAAACAAAATATAGTACTAACCATCTCCACTTAAATTATAATGGAGAGTAGAAAAATACTTGTATGATTCGAAAGCACCACGTGGCTATGCTCTCGAATCAATCATGTAAGTAATGAAGAGATATCATCGTAAGAATGTATTTCATTTTAATGAATTAAAATTGAAATGCAATATCATACCCACTTTCACTTAATGTAAGTTTGGGCATGTCCATCTGAAGGCCAAACAACCCCATTAATGTACTTCTTTTCATTTTCAATAATTCATAAGAATTAAGTTTGAAGTGCTCAAAAGTTAAATGAAACACGCACTTAAGAAAAACAAAAGGACTGCTCGATTCTTCCAGTTTTATTTTATGTTTATTTTATGGTATTTTAAAATTTTTATGCTTTTAAAAAAATATTATTAATTATTTTATCATGTGCATAATTAATTAAAGATACAATATTTTCTAAAACAATTGTTTATATTTTAATTAAAAATTAATTTTGATATACTATTATAATAAAAAATTTTGTACTATAATCTAATTATATGTTATTATTTATGTGACTTTGAATATAATAATTATAAAAATTAAATACTTTGACTGATGTAGCGATAGATAATTAAATATTTTTGTAAATTTTTTTTACATTAACACTATATTAAAATTATATTCTTTTAATTGTACAGAAGATATGTGATAAAATACAAAGAATATCAATAGTTTTTAAAAGAATAATATTATGCCGTAAAAAGAGTTATTAATTTTTTTTACAGAAAATAAAGGTGATTATTAAATAAAATAAATTAATATAACTCACTTATTCATTTAAAATTTAATAAACATATTAGATCATTTTAATAAACAAATTTTATTAAAAACTTCAGTCTTTTCTATAATTTCAAAAAAGAAAAAAAAGCAGTGTTCCACCGCAAGAAAATACTGCCAATTTTTTTTTTAACAGAAATTACGTGTGATTATTAAATGAAACAAAATTATATGATTTACTTATTCATTCGAAAAGTCAATATGTATACTACATTATTCTAATAAATAAATTTTGAGAAATTTTTTTTAATAGCTAGCATTTTCCTTTTAAAAAAGAAAATGATGGCTATAAAAATAAAGGCTCTTATTTTTACGTAGCATGAATATTGTTTTCTCAACACTTGCGTGCAGATCAAGAAAGGCTGTAGCAAAGTAAGAAGAAAGAAATGGGCCATGCACCAGAGAGAGAACTTCCGAGGCCATTGCCACCGCCGCCGCCGCCGCCACGTTCTCCATCTCCTCCTCCACGCCCACGCCCTCCCCCCATTGATCGCGAGCAGGTTCCTTCTCTCCCTCTCTTTCTACTCTTAACTCTTCCCACGTTCCATTTTTGCTTCATTTTCTTGTTTCCCTCTTCTAGAGTGTTTCTTTGGTTTCACTAGTCTTCGGTATGACCCAACATCAACAACTTCAAAACCTGATAGAAGAATTATTATTTTTTTTTCAAGAATAATGTTATACACTAAGAAAGTTATTACTAGAATTTTTTATAGAAAAGAAGGGTCAAGGGTGGATGTGGAGATGGAATAAAGTGGTATAATCCACTTATTTATTTAAGAAGGATATGTATAGCACGTTATTCTAACAAATAAATTGGAACAAAAATTTTGTCCATGATGAATTTTTCTTTTTTTCAGTACTTTTATTTGTCGCGCTTATTCTGATTCCTTTGTAATTTTTTTTTTTTTAAAAAAAAAATCCTTGCTTGCAGACATGCCCATTCTTACTGCGAACTTTCCTCAAGGTATGCTATTATTTCAATGCGGAAACTTAGCTAACATTGGATATTTCTTCTGCACCACCTCAGTATATGCATGTTATAATAATGCTGTAGGGACTTTTGGAGATATGTTTTTCTCCTATTCTAGTTTTTTCTTCTTCATTTTTTTTTTTTGGGGGGGTTCAATATCTGTGAATCTAGTGATCTTATTGGCAATCACGTGAATGTCTTTGAATGAAGTACCCCATATTATTGTTGAGTAGAAATAAGTACTCATCAGTCATCACTTGAAAAACTCAATTCATTTCTTGGATGTTCTGTTCATAGTACAGAGCAACTTCTTTGTTTTTTTTTTTTTTTTTTTTGGAGAAAAGGTCCGAGGCATATGGAGAATAGTATAAAGTGCAGAGAAGACAGTAATTGTTTCTCATTTTTCCTGCATTTTTAATGCAATAGTTGACGTGTTAAGTGATAAGTAATATAGAGCAGAATTTTTTTTCTTACTATGACAGCATCTAAGAATTTCTCGAGGTGATTTGTACTTTTGCTTTCAAACCTTTCTGTTTCTTTGTACATATGCACGTGCACACTCATGATTTGCTCTTTCAAGATACTGACATTTTAATGCATTTAAAGATTAAATAAAATATTCAGAGGTAGCAATTTAAGCTTCAATGAATTCCTTATATTCTACAGTTGGGAAGTCATCATACCTTGGAAGACTTTGCACAAGCAGCGAGAGGCATCGTGCCAGAGGATGAGATTCAAATTTATACATGGAAGGATGCTACTCTTAGAGAGTTAACTGATCTTGTATGTGGAAACTCTCTTCACTGGATTCAATTCTTCTGTCCCATTTTCGTATCCCTTTCCCTGTTCCCCTAATGAAAACTTGTCATATGTGAAATCATGGGTAGTTATGAAAAAGTTTGTTTGACAGGACATATGGACGATGTCATATAATGTTAACATGTGTTAAATTCCGATTGAAGGGACAGAGAAGGGGACAGGAAAACTTGACAGAACATTTCAATGCCTCTTCATATTGACATTCCCATGCATGATTTTATTTATAGAACACACTGGTGAGTTGGTTATTTGGTCAACAGCGTGGAAGACCTTGTGATAAGCTTGGTCATTTGGGGTGTTCTTGTAAGGGTTGGAGGCATATCAGTGTGGTGGTGCATGAAAATGAAAATGCCAACTGCTTTGATTTAGAAGAGGTTGGCATGGTGGTCCTCATAAAAGGCTTCATGTCTAAATGTTAGTGCGAGTTTAAGTAGATGATGCTCAAACTGAAAAAAGGTGTGAGGACTGGATCTCCTTGTGGTCTTACCAAAAAGTAGTAGTACAGATGGTCTTTGGTGTACCCTAGGGTATTTCTATGGATTCTAAACTGCATTATTTTCCACAGTACAGGTCTTTGTGCTTTTTGAGTGAGCTTGTAGGTTGCCAATCATACATATTTTAGTGGAGTAACACATCCATTGCAGTTTTCCTTTGGTCTAAATTATGATGTCATTTGTATTTTTAAGCTGGCATTGGAGTTGGCATTGGAGGCATTTGGTCATGGCATCATCCAAAAAGAAGGAAATTATATTATTTGTCTATTTATTCCATTAGATAGTTTACTTGCGGGCTAAAATGAATTATTGAGACTTGTGATATTTAGGCATCCTTTGGAAATGCTTTGGCTTTGCAAGTGTTGGTGAGCATCGAGTGTTTGAGCAAAAGCAGAATGTTGTTCAAAATATTGTTTTAGCTAAATTGTGTTCAGCCCTAGTGTTCCCAAATGGAACCTAAGGATATACGGCTTGATATCATTTGGCTATTCTCAACAGGAGGGTAGGTTGGTTACTGTAAGCACTAAGATTAAAGGCATATAGCTGGTTTGTTATTAATTTGCCATGTTTTTGCAAAGGCTCCATGCTGTGAAGCTCATTCATTTGTCCAATTGAAAGTTAATGTTCTCTGTTATGAGTTATCTGTAATTTCCTAGAGGAATTTATACTTTTTGTTTTTCTTCTTTTAATTAATTGTCCTGTTTTGTTGATATTTTTGACATGTGTTTAACTGTATATATTTTGCAGGTAAAATCAGCGGTTCCGGAAGCAAGAAGAAGAGATGCAAGGCTCTCCTTTGCTTTAGTGTTTCCTGATATAATTGGAATTTTCAAAGTTCGACCGGTAAATATTCTCTATGCAAGTGTGTTTATTGCTATATCTTTACTTTTCAATAACTTGTATGCTATGGCTTCACCATAATTTATTCGCATGATAATATACTATATTTGACTTCCTCGTGTGAGTAATTCACAATCAGGATTTTGCGTGCATATATGATGAATATGTGTCAAGTTGGTTTGCGCAGAAAGTAACTACAGGCATATCTGAGTAAGACATGTAAAACATGAAATCCTAATCTGTAACAATGTCTTGCACTTCTGATGCCTACATTACACATTTAATACCAAGTGATCCTAAATTCCTAGTATTCTTCTGACAGTGGAACAGATCACCAGCGAGATATACTGTAGAGATATCTCATATCTGCCTATTATATTATTTCAAGATTCATATATCGGATTGCTTATTTTCATTTTCTGAAATTTATTTATCTGTTGAAAAAATTTACATAAACACCAGTAAAGTGCAATAACTGTGCTGTACAGAATAATTTGTCTGAGAACTGATTTGAACACAACTTAAAATGAATGTGATGCCACACAGGGGACAAACAATCATTTTTGGATTTTGTTGCTTGAAACTAACAATATCATATTTTAGGTTTGTGTTATACCTCTAAGCAAAATTATGTAAACTCCATTGCTAGCGTGTGGATTCGTATAATATGCCGTATGTTAGAACCTCCTTCTTTGAGTCAAGGAGAAAGACTTGAAACAATTTCTCAATTCAATTTCCACTATGATTTACAAATAGTATTATTCCTTATTTATACCCAACTAATACCCAACTAATTATTAGTATCGTATCATTGTACTCAATTCTAGAATTACTATTAAAAGTCCGTAATGGAAACAGATATCTACATTTTATCCAAGATAAGCAAGTTTTTCCCTAAAGAATAGCTCTTAAAAGTTGAAACTAACTGTTTTGTTTATGAGTTGTGACTATCATGTTTGAATCAATATCATATTCTTTGTCTTAAAGCAAATAGAATGCACAATTTCCATGATTTCTTCAGACAGAATAAATGATGATACTGTCAACTAAGAGATCAACTAGCTGTGTGGCACGATTATTTTTATGGTAAATAGGATATTTGGAAGAGAATGTTGGCTCTACTGACTAATACAAAATTAAAATCCATCCTAATTGTGCATATTTGATTGCTTCATGAAGGTGGGGAGGACTTTATCTTATGGAGAAGGAAGATTAGATGACCATAAGATGTTAGCGGAACTTGGTTTCGATGCGAGTGACCATATCACATTCCGTTCTGACTATGTTTTTATTTATTTATTTATTTGTTTATGACATTGCTGACATTTTTTCTTGCACGGGCAGATTGGTGATTTCTTGGATGTGGCAATTCAGTAGATGGCAGGTCTGGTTTTGCCTCAATGTATGTTTTTTGCAGCTTATAGGGAAAGGCCTTGAAGTTGAAAAACACGATCTATTTCCTAGCTAACACACTTCATTGTTGCATGTACATGCTTATGGAAGGTTTAGCGGTTAGTGTCACATGTACTAATAAAAACCAATTTCTGCATATACCGAAAGAAAAAAAAGGACCAATTTCTTTGTTATATATATATATATATATATATAACTTTTGTACATACAAGAGTGATATATTGAGCTGACCAAAGATCCATTCTGTAAATGAAGAGAAAAACAGAAGGAAGTCTGCTTAATGCCTATTAATTAGTTTTTCTCTATCTCTAACCTGTATTTTGTTCACCGAAAGATAAAAAGTAAAGGGAAATGTTAAATGGATTAATTTTTCGGTCTAAATGGATGAATTTTGGATTTACAACTATACTATTATTTAGAACCATTGAATTCAATGGTTCAAAGTCAAATTTAATTACATAAAATGTAGTATCACATTTTTTTTAAAGGTATCATAATTTTTTTGTTTTGGTCACTCGAGCATCCAATTCATGCACACAATCATTGGGACCTCCGCTCCTGGGGATCGAACACACGACCTCTGATATGCACTTCTTGCAAGACCAATCACTTGGCCACGATACCAACGCCTTGCGTGTTTTTTTTTTGGTCAATACACACATACTTTTATAGGGAAGGGGAATGATTCATGTACCAAAAATCAGATTCTTCCTGATATCAAATTCAGATAAAATTAATAAAAGGCGGATAGATGCGCCTCTAAGCCGGCCCTCAACTGTCGCCTAGCATGCTTTTGGTATCACAGTTTTAGAGCTGCATATTTGGTATTATTCAAATACAGGCCCAATCTTAGGTTTTATTATTGTTATTATTATTATTTTAATGTGTGCCCAGTCTTTATGTTTTTTTGGGCTCTTTTGACGGGCCTGGCCTCAATTGAAAGTCAAATCAATGGGCACATGCGCGTCTTCCCTAATTTTGGCAATGGTAAATCAAAGTGCTGCTCACAATAATTATCCATCGTTGTATTGTGATAGTGATGATGAAAGGGAAAATAAATAAATGAAGTGGATTATCTCATATAAAAAATTTACATAACCTTATTATATGCTCTAATCAATAAAAAAAACTTGTACATCACAACTTTATATAAATTTTTCATATCAGACTATCAATTCCAAAAAAATGAAACATAGGGATAGGGAAGTAGGTATGCTGCGTGGGAACATTGAGGCCGCAACATTACTGCACCAAGTAAAAGAGGAAGAAGACAGTGTCTTTTTCCCATAGAAAAACTGATTACACTGGTTCTAAAGAATTTGAGAAAACGAAGTTGTTATGATTAGTCTTAGTCTATAGTGAGTCATTGCGTGATGCATTGATAAACTACTATTTTCTTGCGGATGTAGGTGTAGCAGTTGAGAAAATATGTCATCACATCGCTCATCATCATCATTAATAGAGATCTAGTTCATTGTCAAGAAAACGCGTGTTACTCATTGCTGCTTCTCTTACATCTCATATCATATCATCATGAATTAAAAATGCAGTCGTATGAGAAAAAAAATAAAAATGAAATTAATTATAATAATAATAATAATTATTATTATTACTACTACTTCTATGTGTTCCACATAATTAAAAAAAATTAAAGCTAAATGAGAGCATATCTTTAATATAAGAAAACTTAAACTATAAATTAATTCCACAAATTTAAACAATTTTCAAAAGTTAACAACAATAACAAACTGTAATATTAATACTATAATTGTGCACGATTAATTGCTGTGCTATTTAGATCGGATGCAGCAATTTCATCATAATATACTATTCAGACAACTTTTGTTCGGTTCTATTTGCTAATGTGCTATAATACACTCAAGTGTAAAGCTGTTCTCCATTTAACAAATTTTTATGATAAAAATTGTCATAATTTTTAAATTAAATTTTATAAAAAGATTAATTGATCCACGCGGCATATGCTCGAGCACCGCTCAAGTTTTTTAACAGAAAAATCTTTTATAATAAGATTTTTGTTTAGTTATTTTAATATCATTTTATTTGATCATAACTGAAATAAAAGTTTAAATAAATATGAATTAATCTGTGATGTATAAATAATCAAGTAATTACATGTTTTAATATCATACCAATTATTTCACATAACAAAATATTATACTAATTACTTAAAATTATACTATAAACAATATTTTTGTATTTTTTATTTTCAACTTTCCTATGAATGATCCACTTTTACCCGAATTTGGACGTGAACAAATACACTCCAAATCACCACCAAAATGCAATAAAACAACCAAACATTCGTTGCAAGTAGAGTCGATTATATAAACTAGATGTTATAGCATTTTAGCGTAATTTATATTTACATTTAAAATATAATTTTTTATGTGAGTTAAATTCTAAAAAAAAAAAGTAAATTTGATTGATTAAAAAAAATAGTTTAATATTTTTCTCTGAATTTAGTTTAATAGTTTTGTTTATAGTTTTTAAAGATTTAATTTTAATGTACTATTATTATAAAAATATTTTATACATATATCTAATTATATTATTTGTCATATTATTAAAAATATTTAATTTTTAGGCAAAATTCTATTCGTAAAATTTTTATATTAGTAATATATAAAAATTAAATTTTAATTTTTATAGTACCCACCTCAAAGTTATATATATTAGCAAAATAAGTATTTTCAAGCTCTTTTTATTTAAACTATCAATATTTGGAATCTACTCAAATGTAACTAATTTAATTCTAGCTGAATCTGTTTACTATAAAGGTAAAATTATTCTAATATTAATTTTTTTTCACATAATTAAACCTAATTCCTTATTTAATAAAAAGAAAAGTACCAAAACACTAGACTCAAGCCAGTATTATTATTATTATTTTTTAATCTTTTTGAGTAATATTATAATCTCTTTACTGCCAACTATTCAACCTATGCGTCAAAAAAAAAAAAAAAACCTATTCGACCTACACGTCAAAAAAAAAAATGAACGAAAACTATTCGACCTAGATAATAGAAAAATAAATAATAATAGAAAGAAACAGCTGGAGAAGGTCATGGAAAATACAAGTCGCAAGTAGAGAATTCCACAGAAAAGAAGTGTCCCAAATTCACATCTAAACAGAAAAGAGAGAGTAAGCAATACACACACATACGCATACACGCCTCACACTCTCTCTTTTCTTTTGATGGATTTGAGAGTAGCAATAGCAACAATTACCATTGCGCCATAAACCCTCACAAGTCTCACTCCTCTTGATTCAGATCTAACTCTCTCTCTCTCTCTCTCTCTCTCTCTCTAGATGCGTCTTTCTCTCTCTTCATTCTGATCCCCGCAAGCAACAATGGCGCCCAACAGCAGGAACAAGGGATCCCATTTTCCACTTCTCGCTTTACTTCTCCTCTGCCTTCTCGCTCCCCTCGTTTTCTTCTTCGCCAGAGGCCTTCACAATGCTCCTGGTTCGTCAATCTCTCTCTTTCTCTTGTTAGTTTTTGGTTTTGGATTGGTTTTCTTCGCACCCCGTTTTTAATTTTTTAATTTTTTTGTTATTTCATGTGTTGTTTGTCGAATATTATGTGTCTTGTGGATCCTTGAATGGAAATGGGAATTGGGTATCGGCTAATTCGGTGTTTGTGATTGGTTTTTTATTTTTATTTTTTGTTGTTGTTCAATTGGGGAGTGTCCCAATTTTTCAGTTCATTGCTGTGGCCTTTGATATTGAAATGCTGAGATATTTGGTATTTTGGGGTAGCAAGATCTGTGCTTCCCTATGGCAGTGAAAAAGGAAGTGGTCGGTGAAATACTCAAAATAGTGCACTTCATTAGTTGTGCTGTATCACTGATCTATAACTTGCTTTGGACTCTGGCTGGAAGGTTTTCTGATGTTGCATTGTGTTCTTTTCGTTTCCCTGTAGTCCACAATTTCATTGTTTAGATGCCCATTGTAGTTTGAGATATCATCTATCTTTTTTGATTTGGTCAATTCAGCATATTTATAGTAGAGATTTGGATCCGGCGTGATATACATGTCAAAATTAATTTTGATATAATGTTAGTATAAAATTCATCCAAAACTTTTGCTGATATGGCAATGCATAATTGAATGTTGGTGTAAAATACTTTTATATTGACTCTGTAGATGTCTTCTGTTATATGGATGCTCTAGGAAGTATTGAGTATATATCCTGTTCAAGGGTGCTCAAATAGAATTATGGAGAGAACCTGTTGGTTATTCACTAGTTTAATAGGTTGTCACAATGTAATAATAAACATGTTTCGTACTCAGTAGATTTTGAAATCCATATGATGTGTTACAGTTACAGCAAAACTGATTTAAGTATCAAAGGCTTTGGTGGGCATTGCACAGAATGATTCTTGTATCATTCTGTAGAAAGTGGGCTAATCATGCAGATTGCCATGACAAATACAATATTTCTCAAATACATTATCATGTCAGATACTCCTACATACTTAATCTTTCTTTCTTTTTTTTTTTTTTTGGATTTTAATTCTATAGCATTTAATCTTATTAACTTTTGTGATCAACCATTTTAAACAGCCTTTAAAACATTGGAACCATAGTTGTCAAACGCGGATAGTGGTGCGTAGCGGCCGGCCCCAAAAAAGCTATAGCGGGATAGAAGATAGCGGATAGCGTTTCGGCCGCTATTTGATAAAAAATACATAATTATCATACAATTCATATAACATATATAAATGTTCAAAAATAAGAAATCATTCACAATTAAACTCATTTACATCAATGATAAAAATTCATAATCCATTTCATATCATACTCTAAAACACGCAATCATCATCAATCCAATATATAAACATCAAGTCCTAAGGGCAGTAAAACAAAAAAATAACACCCTCAAGTAGCATAAAGGCAGCAAAATATAAAAGACAATATCAAATCCTAATTAAATCTAAGTCTCTACTCTCTAAAACTAATAGGGAGTTGATGATGTTGCCATTGCTAAAACAGGGAAGGGAAAAAAAAAAAAAAGAAAGAAAGAAAACAGAAGGCACAAAACAGTGAATGGAAAACAGGGAGGAAAAAAAAAAGAAACAAAGAAAACAGAAGGCACCAAACAGTGAATGGAAGGGAAAACAGAAGGCTCGAAACAGAAGGCAGAAGAAGATAGAAGAGGAGAAGAAGGAAGCAAGATAGAACAAAGGGGAGGAAAGACCAACCGCCGCTGGAAACTCGTGCCTCTGCCACCGCTGGTCTCGCCGTCGCCGGAGGTTAGAGGATGCTGGAGAGTGAGAGGGGTGAGGGGAGAGAGAGACCGATTGAGAGAGGAGAAGAGACAAGGGGGGGAAGTGAACCCTTAGTTCACGATCTGATGGAAGAAGAGAGGGGAAGGGTTGAAATAGCGGCCGCGATGGCCGTGATAGCGGTGGCAACTGCCGCGCTGACAAAACGTGACGCTCCTGCAAGCTCCGTCGCGGCCACCTGCTGCTCAGCGCCGCTCCGCCGCTATCGCGCGCTATTGACAACTGTGATTGGAATGAACATATAAACTTATTGTTTAATATTAGTTCTAACTCAGTTTATTAACTTATATGTGGGTATAAGTATTTTTTATTATTTTTTTAATTATGTTTTTTTCAAATGCCCCTTTGGCCCTTACCCATGTTATAGAGGTTTTTTCAAATAAGATTTTGTCCCTATATTATTCTGTATCAGATATTATATTTGTATTTTTGTTGATTTAAAATGATTTTTGTTGAGAAAGAAGAGCAGTATTCTATTGTGACTTGGGTATGCTTTGTACTGTTGGGACATTAGTGATGGAAAATGTAATGGGTACAATGGAAATAAGAGTTGAAGAATTTTATCTTTTCCTCTATAAAGTTATAGGAATTGCAGATGGTAGGCTGTAGGCTTATGTATGAGCTTAAGTTTGTCTAATTACTTGAAACATGTTGTGCAGATCAAGATGATATGTCAGCTGTTCCAAGTAAACAGGTAACCTGTTTTATGTATTTTCAGGCTTATTGGTTATATAACTAAACACATACAGCTTGTGGCTGTTTTTATTTGTATGCCTTAAAAAATGTTGTTGGCCATTGCAGGTTGCCAAATGGAAAGAATGGCAGGCATTGCAGGACCTTAAATCGTTTTTTTCAAAAGAGGCAAGCACCAGCTGATGGAAATTTACTCTTGTTCTGTATCTCACATTTCATTTTTCCCATGTAAGATTTTACTTCCTGGCTTTCTAATAAATTTTATATTTTAGGTTCTTGATGTTATTGTGTCCAGCACAGATGATGAGGGGCCTTTGAGTCTTGAGAATTTCAGAAAAAATAATTTGTCTGCTTCATGGAGAATTGTTGGGTTAAAGACTTCAAATGCTACCTTTGAGGTTAGGAAGACTGACGCGCATGAAACATTCATTTTCTGTGTTGAAAAAAAAAAAAAAGCAATTCTTGTTTTATTGCTACTGTATATTAATCCATTTTTTTATTTTTAATTAAAGCTAAACCAACCAGCAACACATGGTATACAAGAAAAACAAAAGGGGAAGGAAGGCAGATCTTCAGGTTGTATCATACTGGCAGATAATATGCTTTTGTTGTATTTTAATTTGCTTTCTCATTCAATGTTTTTCATTATTGCAGTTGGTGATGATCAGTGGACTGATAATCCTGCACAGCTAGCCAGAAGGGTGAGCATCATTCTTGGATAATTTTGTTGTACTAACTTACATATAGCTTGTTTGGTTACCATTTATAAATGTAAGTTTATGCTATGCATTCTGCCACACCCTCTTACTTGCTGGTCATGGTAGTTGTGGTTGTCACAGAAACAGTTCTCTGCTCACAGGGGCAAGGCCACATACATTTTACTCTTCTCAGACCCCATCCACAATGATGGAAGCCTTGCACACGGGGCATTCCTATTTGTTACTTCTGGCTGCACTGAAGTTGAGCCAGAATATATTTTGACACATTGGAATTTTGTAATTTTGTCCATAGTTACAATATAAATATTACTGTAGAATTAAATTTATTTTGGTAAATTTACACTCAAAAGTAATTTCACTGAATACCATCTGAAACAATTCATTCTTATAAAATTACTTGTGGCTAAAGATTCACAAACATAATGCTTATTCTTCCTGAAGTAATTATTCCTGAATTACATTTGACTCAAAAGCAACTGTACACCGATATAATATTCTGTTTGAAATTTATGTTTAACCTGTGGAGTGATACATTATTCTGGAATCAACGGAAAAAACAACGGAAATAAAATTGTTTAATGTTTTTTGTAAATATTTTCTGCAGCACTTAATAGAGAAAAGGAAGGAAAAGCGTGCTGCTGAGTTGGTAAAACAGGATGATGAAGTAATTGCGAAACTTGAAGATTCAGCTATTGAACGCTCAAAATCAGTCGATTCAGCAGTTCTGGGTAAATACAACATTTGGAGGAAAGAAAATGAGAATGAAAATGCTGATTCTACTGTTCGGTTGATGCGAGACCAAATCATTATGGGTAGAGTATACTTGAGTATTGCAAAGATGAAAAACAAGCTTGCACTGTACCAAGAACTGCAAACTCGGGTTAAAGAGAGTCAGCGTGCTTTAGGTGAGGCAACTTCTGATGCTGATCTACATCAAAGGTATTAAGCTACACATAATTTTCTCTAAGGTGCATATCTATCTGTATTTGAATGCCTTTGTCTGCATTTGCTGCATTAACTAATCAAATGTTTAATTTTCTCTAGTGCACATGAAAAAATCAAGACTATGGGCCAAGTCCTTTCGAAAGCGAAAGAGCAATTGTATGACTGCAAGTTGGTCGCTGGGAAATTGAGGGCAATGCTACAAACAGCTGATGAGCAAGTTAGGGGCTTGAAGAAACAAAGTACATTCCTCAGTCAGTTGGCTGCCAAGACCATACCTAATGGAATTCACTGCTTATCGATGCGCCTTACCATAGATTATTACCTCCTTCCTCCTGAAAAGAGAAAGTTTCCTAAGAGTGAGAATTTGGAGAATCCTAATCTTTATCATTATGCCCTGTTCTCAGACAACGTCTTGGCTGCGTCGGTTGTTGTCAACTCAACTATTGTGAATGCAAAGGTGACTCTGACTCTTTTACCATGCCATTTTTGCCTGCACATGTCATGTCTTTCATGTGCAATCTTTTTATAGTTGATGAATAATTTGTATATGAACTACACAAATTTTCATATACAGCAGTACATCTATGATTTGATAAATTATATAGTTAAACCCTACCTTCATTGTCTTATGTTCTTGTCTCTAACATTGCAGGATCCTTCAAAGCATGTTTTTCACCTTGTTACTGATAAACTAAATTTTGGAGCCATGAACATGTGGTTTCTGTTGAACCCTCCTGGAAAAGCTACGATCCATGTTGAAAATGTAGATGAATTTAAGTGGTTGAATTCATCCTACTGCCCAGTCTTGAGGCAGCTTGAATCTGCAACAATGAAAGAGTATTATTTCAAGGCAGGCCACCCAACTTCTGGCGGTGCTTCTAATCTGAAGTACAGGAACCCAAAATATCTCTCAATGCTCAATCACCTGAGGTTCTATCTTCCACAAGTTTATCCGAAATTGGACAAGATTCTCTTTCTTGATGATGACATTGTTGTCCAGAAGGATTTGACAGGATTATGGGCCGTGAATCTTAATGGAAAAGTAAATGGTGCAGTTGAAACGTGTGGCGAGAGCTTTCACCGTTTCGACAAGTATCTTAACTTTTCAAATCCGCATATTGCTAAAAATTTCAACCCAAATGCATGTGGTTGGGCGTACGGAATGAACATGTTTGATTTGAAGGAGTGGAAAAAGAAGGATATTACTGGCATATATCACAAGTGGCAGAATATGGTGAGCATTTGAACACAAACGTTGGCTTATATCATGCGTCTATTCTTACACAAATAGATTAGCACAAATGATCTTTCACTGACCCTTGCTTTTTCATGTTTGATTCCAGAATGAAGATAGGGTGCTATGGAAGCTGGGGACATTACCTCCAGGGCTAATGACATTCTACGGATTGACGCATCCGCTAAACAAATCGTGGCATGTACTTGGTTTGGGTTACAATCCGAGTGTAGATCGTTCGGAGATCGAGAAAGCGGCGGTTGTTCACTACAATGGTAATATGAAGCCATGGTTAGAGATAGCCATGACAAAGTATAGGTCTTACTGGACCAAATATGTCAAGTACAATCATCCCTATCTGAGGAACTGTAAGCTAAGTGAATGATCCTGATAGCTAGGTTCTCAGTACAGAGAACACCCTGTTTCTTTTCTCTCCAGGTTACCCTTACCCTCCCTTTACCCTTTCTAGCTTGGCAAGGGATAGGGTCAATGCTTGTGTTGTATTTACCCCTATATCTCTTTCGCACGTCGTTGATTTTTTTGCCTTCAATTCATTTGATTTGTTTACACCACCCTCACTAATTTCAAAACAAGGTACATAAGTAGTATACCTTGTTTACTAGAGAAGCTCTTCATTGTACGATACAATACTCTGATCCTAAGACGGGACTAGAAATTGAATAACAATTTTATGTATTCTTTCAATAGTAGCTTTCTTGTTCAGATCGGAGAACTTATTCGATGTTTGCATGTACTGATGTGACATGTATCGTTTCTCAATTACTGGACTTAACATGAATGTTGTTTGTTTGTAATTTAAATTTATAGTTGTATATAAAGTATTAATTAAGTCGATTTGACAGTTAATTAATTTTATATAAGAAACTATATTTATTAATTCTTGATGGATATCTCCACCAGCTATTCGATTTGTTTTTTATTCACTTAGGTCTTGTTACGGAAGATGTTAAAAAACTGTTGTAATTTGTGATCTGGTGAAGAATGCTTTAGTTGATAGTGAAAGCTTACGGATGAACCTATGTACAGGCGATGATGCTACGAACAAAAGTATAAACGTGAAGCTACTAACTTAATATATAGATCAGTTAATCAGCAGAGGTGGTCACCATCAACCACCTCCATGCATGCATAACCAAAGTGGTTACTCGATTATCCTTTGCTTAATTGATGATAAATTGGAGAGGAAAAAAATGGGGAAAGAAAATTGAGAGATTTCAAACTTTTCTTGGAAGTGGAGAAAAAATAGCTAGGAAAGAAATTATAGGTGTGGGACTCACAAAAAAGTTCTCTCCACTTGTGAAGAGAAAATAAAAAGTAATTTTATTTAAAATGAAAATTTTGTCTTTTTTTTCACTCTTCACTTATAATAAAGATCAAAAGATTATTTAATATAACTAATGATATATTTGTTATAACTTTTAAAGAAAGTGATTATAAAACTTAAATTTTATATATAGTTAAAAAAGTTAAAAATTGATTTTTTTTAGAAGTTATTTTTCATTTTCTACCAAAAAAAAAGCTAAAAATAAATTTTTTTGAAATTTTGATTATTCTTTAAAAATTAGCCAAATATACGAGAAATATTTTTTTTGATTAAAAAAATAATCTTTTGTCCAAAATATCACAACCCGAAATTTACTTTCTTCTTATTTTTCTCTCCAACTAAGCAAGAAAAAGAAATGCTTTCTATTTTTTTTGTTTTAGTTTTATCTTCATCTATGGAAGAAAATGAGGTTTTATCTATATTCTCTCTTCTCTCTTTTTTTTTTTTTCATTCTATTTTCTCTCTTTATCCAAGTAAAGAGGTAGTGCCATTTTGCTAGCTATGATCAAAACCAGCCATCCATGATGTGCACGTTGGACCCAATGCTCATCACAGTCTACGGCTTAAATTGTTTTGTTTTTAGGGAGAATGGAAATGCTGTTTAAATCCATGAAACTCTTTTTCTTTTTTTTACCCACTGCTCTTGACTCTCTCTCTCTCTCTCTCTCTTTAAGCCACTAAGGGTTGGTTAGTGGGGAGAAACTTGAATAATTTACATAATGTCATATATTCAAATTTCAAGAATTAGATCCTTTAAAGAGAGAATAGTTGTAAAATGAGAAAATAAAAAAATATTTACTCTTGGATCATTTTGATGGAACCCACATACAATGAAAGCTATTAATCTAAAAGTTAATAACACTTTACTTTCTCATTTTACAACTACTTTGATTTTAGAGAATCTAAATCCCAAACCTCACTACCATTGATGTAAAAAAATGCATAAAATATAGTGCATTTGGATTGACTTTTCAAAAAAGTGTTTTTTTCTTAGCTTTTTTCGGTAGAATTTTTTTTAAAGAAAAAGCTACTTTATATTTGGATAAACAATTTGACAAGTGCTTTTAATTATTAAAAATATTTATAAATCTATTTGGATAAAAAATAATAAAAGCACTTTTTTGTGTGTTGATGAACTTACGAACCAAACAGGTTTGTAGGAAGACTTTCCACTCTACCACAAGAAATCGATCACCAGTTTATCACTCTTAGAAATCGATCGGCAACTAGCAATGATGAGTTCTAAATGGCAGGGCAGAAACACTATGAGGCGTGGGTGTTTTTTACGAGTGAGTGAAAAGGAAAATTTTTTTTTTTCAAGGATTTGAAAATGGATAGGATTGTAATTATAAAAATTAGCAAGAGATAATTTTGGAAAATAATTTTATTACAAACTAGTTTTACTTCTACTTTTTTTAAAAGTTGGATATCGCTAACTTAAAAAAAAGTGATAAAACAGTTTATTTAATTGTAAGTACTTTTTTTAGAAGCTAAACCAAACACTCCAAAAATTCTATAAAACACCTTTTTTAAAAATAAAATAAGTGCTTTTTTCTTCCTAGAAGCCAATCCAAAAACAGTATCCTACAGAGTCTAGACACTGAGATAAATCTCGTCTATTAATTTATGAGAGTAAGGGTGCATTTAGATGTTGAGATAACAATAATCTAGAAAGAATAACAGTTTGTGCCATGAAATATAGGCCTTAGTCTGCCTTTTCGATGGCCAATTCTGAATTGGACCTCTCAGTTTCTCCACCTAGAGCATCAATCTTTCTATAGACCATCTTTTCATGGATCACATCTCAGCTTGTACGAGTGGCCACTTACAAAACAAGCACAAATTCAATGGCTAGAGGCACAAGTATACGGTGAATGGCACACACACTGAAAAAATTCCTTGTACCAGACCCTAAATGACCGGAATATGTTTCTTGATGTTTAGTGTATCTGTAGAAAAATTAACATGAAAAATGATTCAATGGAGAAAACTAAAATTTTGCACATAATTTCGGGTCATGTAATTTCCAGATATCAAAATCCAGCACATGAATTATTTACGCACATCACTGAGTTACTTCGGCAAGAATTAGATCAATCCCTGCATAATATTATGGCATAAAATGTGATATAAACATAATATAGGCAAATGAAGAAGATGGAACAGAAAAGTTAATTTCAGCTGTTGGTATCTAGACTGAAGGTAATAATCAACGATTAATAACTTTCATTCCACTTCACAACTGAAACTAGTAATAGTATGGTGCAAAAATTTATTCATTTGGTTTGAGAGCCAAAGGCGTGATCTTTTCCCTTCAATCAAGGATATTGCCAGGGTTGTCTCCATTTGTAATTTTCTACTTGCCTATGCTAGTTTTGCTTGTGTTTAATAAAATAAAATATTTATCTTTTAAAATTAAAAGAAAACAAGATATCTTACCAGAATAATTAAAACAAATGAGTAGAAAAATATCAAATAAACTATAAAATCTGATAAATTCATATGCAATTGACCTGAGTATGAATTTCATATACTCATGTAGAGGTGGAAGGAGCTTATGACAATGCAGAGGCATCAAGAAGCAGAAAACATTGCATAACCTTATAAGTTGATTCCTCAGCATCCCTCTTACACTGAAACATTTTGTGAATACTTTCGTAGAGACTCTTTTTATATAAAGTTAGTGTACCTAACTTGAGTATATTAGTACAACATTAAAAATTCTTATTAAATAAAAGTCATGTTCATTAATATATTAATAATTTGTCAATGCGGTGACCTAATGCATTCAAATTGGTTCCAAATTGAGTAGTCCAACTTTCTTTAAGAATTTCTCCTACTGTATTAGCTTTTATCACTCTCAGAATACGTATATATTCTCACATAGAAACAAACCTGTAACATCCCTTTTCATAAAATATTTTGTAGAATAAATTTGGTTCTTTTGGTTTATTAAAATATTTTAATTGATCTATCTAAGTTGATTTTTTTAACAACCATTAATTGATTAAGTAGTCATATCTTAGACATTAATTTATTAAACTAAGATTCTAAATTAATAATTAGAATCTAATATATCAAGCAGTTTTAATATTATAAATGATAACAATGATAAATTTTTGGAGTAAAAATAATAATAATGATGATAATAGAAAAGTGTCAGGTGTCCATATGACACATTGTTTAATATGTGTCTCCTTCAAACTCTTAAAAAAAAAAAGGAAAAAGAAAAATAAAGATGCTGGATGATGCAAGCACCGCATGCACCTGTCAAAACAATATGCAAAAATTCAAATGCTTTTAACAAGTGTAAAGCTTCTCCAATATGTATATCATGTATGTGGTCATCTGGAACAGTGCAATTGTCGTTATTCAATGACTTCACAAGCGGTGAAATACTCTAATAGTCCCCTACATGTAGCATGCAGCCACTATTTCATTTAGAGTAATATTATTTGAACATGTAATATGGATATATTTGGGAGCCATTATATATTTAATGGCTAAAATTCTGTCTCGGGTTCACTTGCTTTATTGCAGCTTGAAGTTTCAGTTATTGAATGTATAATGCATCACAAATGCATCCAATTTACACTTTCAAATGACATTAATCTTTCATTTAAGTACTAGCAAGAGAATACAATTTTGAGAGTGAAGAAATGATACTTTACTAATATATATATATATATATATATATAGAAAGATTGGAAGTGAAAGATTTGCTCTAAGGAGGAACCAAGAATAAGAAAATAAAGTTAGAGGGACAAGAGTCCATGCCATCAATTAGGAGTGTAAATAGATCGCTTTGATCCAATAAATTTGAAGATCCAAATCAAATCAATAAAATTGGTTGAGATTAGTTCGAGTAATCAGTTTGTTTTCAAAACAAATCAATTATTATTGGTTTAGTTTTTGATTTATGATTTTTCAACTCAATTACCTAAATACCCAACCCAATCATTCGATCAACTAATTTGGTTTTTTTTTTTATATATATCTAATATCTCAAAGTTTTGCACTTAAATTTCTAAAAATATAGTCACTTTTTATCTTTTTTGTTAATATTTGTTTAAGAAATTTATTTATTTATATCATTATTAAGTATATCATAATCAAGTTTTATATTATTATCAGTTGTTATAAAAATATTTTTTAAAAAATACAATTCTTTATTTTTTACATCAATCCGATGACCCGAATCAAACTAACCTGATCGTAATTGGATTGATTTGATTCAAATTTGTTGAAAAAAAATTAAATCCAAACCAAATTAATCCAATTAAATTTGATCAGTTCAGATTTATTTTTTACTAAAATCTAATCCAAACTAACCCTTTTACACTCTTACCATTGACAGCCAACTTAACTTCTCTCTGAAAAAATTTTAAAGATAGAAGATGAATTTATTTTTTGAAATAAAATCATGGCTACCCTATATTGTGATCAAATCACTCAATTTGATATATTTACTATTTAAAAGTTAATCTATGACTTATTCCTTGTATGTTAATGTTCATGTGTCAATTTTAAAGGGGAAGAATCCAGGATTTATGAACAGAACGGTTAAAAGAGAATTAAACTAATTATTATAAGTTGGTCCTTTTGAAAATTGATATTTGAATATGACAACTTTATGTGTGTGGAAATTTTATTGGTAGATGATAATTTATTTATATTACTCAAGTTTATTATTTAATTTATGCTATCAAGTTATTTTATCTTTATTAATTAAGTATATGCATCACTATATGTTTGTTGTGATTTAATGTATAATGGCAAGCAATTTAAGAAAAGACATATAGGACTTGTCGTTAACTGCAAGTAGGCAAAAAGATAAATGTAAGATCCTTTTATATTTTCATTGGAGTGACATAATGATCCTATTTTATCAACACGATGTTATGAGTAATCCAAAGGAGAGGAATTTCCTAAGGTCTTCGATTATATGTGAGATAATTAAGTAGATAAAGAAAAGTGGAAATTAAAACCAAGAGATTTTGATCCAAGTGAGGCTTGCCTATTTTTACGCTATTTTGAGGCATGACATACCTTGTGTTTCATTGATCTTATTATTATGAGATGTTGTGTTCCTATAAGAATGTGATGTGATTCTAGTCCAATAATTGTGCAATATTTTTTGTGCTATAACATTGTTAGAACCAACTATAGTTCAAATATTTTAGAACAGTTCATTTTCTATTAAGAATTTTCAATTTTATTTTTTTTTGACAAAAAAAAAGAATTTTCAATTTTCATGTTATTCCTAATATATTTAGATTAGTTAAGTATCATCCTAGAGAAAGGCAGATCTCCCCAATAACGAGGGACATGCAGGCTAGTATTTCAATAATTTGTAGTTTATATTACTGCTTAAGAGTGTTTAGCCTATAGCCAATAAAACTATATTTCTGCTTATAAACACTATGATGTATTTATGTGTATTATGGTTTAATGTCAAAAATTCTGTTTAAATTCATGCCATTAACGTTACTATGGATGGGTATTACAAAACCCACTAGTATAGAATAACCCTTGGTTAGAGGCTTTCCTTCCCTAACCTTCCCTAACTTATTAATTTAATTTTTACAATTGCATTGCATACCCTCTATTTATTTTTTTATTTTCTGATATTTGTATACAATATTTTTCTTTGGATATATGTTATTCGTGATTTTATATTTATGTTTTCTGCTGGATCATTTGTTTTATCCTAACTGCTTTTTGCACCTTATAGCAGCCACTAGGATATTATATTTGGATTTGATTCTCAGGTTCTTTTATTAATAGGTAATTTGTAAATAATTCTGTAAGTATTCAATGAGTCCAGAGGCAATGCTCTAGCCTTGAACTGAGGCCAATCTTTCGACCTAAGCTTTTTTTGTTCCAAAATATATTAAAAAAAGAATATTATATTTGGTCCAGAAATAATATTATTTGAGTATTCTAGCTACACCTGCATGCTGCTTTCTTAATCTTATAAACTCTCAATGCACAAGAAACTACTTTGATAGATAAACTACTTTTATTTGTGGAAATGTTTATTCCCACTACTTTTATGATATGAATAGTGCCATGATGATACGTATCTACAAAAAGGTATAGAAGACACCTTGTGAACACGCGGACTGATAGAGATAGAAATTGAACTATATAGCAATTGAAATAATTAAGATTCTTATGTCTGTTCCTCGACTTCCCCAATGAATCATCCTGGCTTTTCTTCAGATTCCATTTCACCACCTTTATTGACCTCATTCATTGTCCTTGTCGTTAGTAACATGTTTGGTTTTTGGTTTATAAATTCCTAAGCCATAGTTTATGCAAAAGCTATAAGAAAAAAAGTTTATGAAGTTTCCAAACTGAAACCAAGTATGCTATAAGTAACACCACTTCACACTTTTCTACTGCCAAACCATTCTTTAAAGTTCCCAAGTTGCGACAACTCTTATAACACATACCAGAAAATAGTGTTGCTGTTTGTGCATTTCAAACATACCAATGCCTCCTCTACCAGCAGTGCTTTTTTCACCTCAAAATCAAATAGACTGTGGTAAGGATGTACAAAAACTGGTTTTTGATGCATCCGTTATGCAATACCAATCCAACATTCCCTCCCAATTCATATGGCCTGATCATGAGAAACCATGCCTGAGGCCACCAGAATTCCAAGTTCCAACAGTTAACCTGAAGGGCTTTCTCTCCGGCGACCCGCAAGCGGTGTCAATGACTTGTTCACAAGTGAATGAGGCATGCAAGAAGCATGGCTTCTTCCTTGTGGACAACCATGGAGTTGATGCTAACCTCATTGCTCAAGCTCATGAGCTCATGGATGATTTCTTCACCATGAAACTCTCACAGAAGCAGAGAGCTCAAAGAAAGATTGGAGATCATTTTGGTTATGCTAGTAGCTTCACAGGAAGGTTCTCCTCCGAGCTTCCTTGGAAGGAAACACTTTCTTTCCATTACTCTGCTGCGGATCAATACAAGAAAACTGTCGAGGAATATTTTGTGAATGTTATGGGGGAAGATTTCAGGCAATTTGGGTAACAGAATTCTTTTTTTTGTTTTTTGCTTTCAAACTTGGTCACTCAATTTCTAGCAAAGTTTGTTTTCAATGTTCTAATGTTTAGTACATTCTCAAAAATTATTTTCTTTTTGTTTCAGAACAAATGCTTACTCTTTATGTTTCCTACTGTAAGGGTTGTGTACCAAGACTACTGTGAAGCCATGAGCAATCTCTCTTTTGGGATCATGGAGCTTCTTGGGATGAGTTTAGGAGTTGGCTGCAAGTACTTCAGAGATTTCTTTGAAGGAAATGACTCTATAATGAGACTAAATTACTACCCGCCGTGCCAAAGACCTGATTTAGCTCTAGGGACTGGGCCTCATTGTGACCCCACGTCCCTAACTATTCTTCACCAAGATCAAGTTGAGGGTCTACAAGTGTTTGTGGATGGAAAATGGTACTCGGTTAACCCCAAAGAAGACACCTTTGTTGTTAACATTGGTGACACATTTATGGTATGTATCATAATTGATAACTTTTAGGTGCAAATTGATACATAATTTGTAAGAGAAAGATTTACTATATTGTATGTTCAATAGGTTCATGAGTCCTAAAATTGAAGTTATTGACATAGAAAGCAGGTATAAATAAAGGCACACATGTCAATTGCATAGTGTGCTAATTCAAGGTGAATTGACATATATATTTTAGTTATTAATTACTTACATTGTGCATCATTTATTAATCTTGTGCGATAAACTTGACATGATATTGTGGTTTTGCTATCTTGCTTTCAGGCTCTAACGAATGGGCTTTACAAGAGTTGCGTGCATAGAGCAGTTGTGAATAGCAAAATTGTGAGAAAATCACTTACCTTCTTTCTGTGTCCAAGAATGGACAAAGTTGTCACTACACCAGAAAATCTGGTTAACAAGGAAAATCCAAGATTATATCCAGACTTTACATGGGCAAGTCTTCTTGAATTTACACAGAGACATTACCGGGCTGACACAAAAACCCTTGATGCTTTCACAAGGTGGCTACAAGAAAAAAACAACTAGTTAGGGGTGCCCCCATGTGGCCAACAAAAAATAAAAACTGAACTTTTTAACTCCGAAGGAAAAAGATGGCAGAAACACCAAAAAATAGAGGCCAATTGTAATTTAGCTATTTTAGTGTTAGTGTAGCGACAATCCTACATGTGCAAGTGGAAGAGCTGAAGCTATTAGCAGTAATGTATAATTTTATGTTTGTGTTCAGTTTGAGTTCATCTTGTCACTACTAAATCATTGTTAATAGTCTTTACCGTTCTTCTTGTCTTTTGTTATGCATGTATATATGAATTTTTATAATAAAGTTAAATTACATTTTGGCTCTTGAGAAATATATTATTTCTCACTTGGGTTTTTGAAACATTGTATCAGATGAGAGATGCATTGGAGTGAGAGAGATGAGAGAAACTGAAGAGCAACTACACTGTAATTCATTGTAAAGAACTCAGTTAATGACCATAACCTTACCTGGTTGCTAATATTTGTATCTACTGTTCATTAATCATAAAAAACATTACTGCGCTCTTTAACTAAATGCATAGTTGCAAATTAGATGTCGCTAAACTACTCTATTCTCCCGACAGAGTTGATAAAAATTATCAATATTATCCAAATCGCAGAGAGGGGACAATTTTGTCTCTATCGATGGACAATGCTGACATTTCAATCTAATATGGTCCAATAATTTTCTGACACGCTGTAGTGATTTACCAAATTTATTTAAAATAGTTTAGCCTCTAGATTTAAGGAAAATTCTTCTTTAAGAGAGTACTTTGTCATTCTATAGGAAGATGTATTATCACCATTTGGTATAGTGAGTGGGTTCCATTTCCATAAATCTATAGATGTAGGGAGACTCACAGAAACATGCAATGGACCAGCCTGCTCTAACTGCCTTAAACGCTCCGCAGAGTTAGGCTTATCAGCAGATAACTCTATGTCCCTTACAGCACATATTGCTCCATTCTCTCTGTTCATGGACAAGAAATTGTTTCATTGCCAAAGAAGGGAGAGAAAGGAAGAGCATAAAGCAACTAGACTTTCAAACATGACATACCCATTTCTTGCAACATAAACACTTCCAAGTGTGCCACGCCCAATCAGTCTCCCTCTTTGCCAATTTGTTGTTGAAAAGGACAAAGTTAGCCATATCTTGGTTGATCAAAGTGCTTTTTGGTGCACAATCTAGAATACTAAACTTGGCTTATTCGCTGTGTCTGCATGGATCAAATGATGAAAACAAAAAGAGATCACATAGCCATCTTAGAAGAAAAATAATGAAGGATGCAATTTTTCTTTTGACTTTGTAAATGGCATATGTTTAAGGAATCAAAATGCAAAGGCTCTTTCCTTGGAGAGTTCTTGTTGACTTGGCAGTTGACCAGGAATATGCTTTATTTCACCATTGACTAGGAATAATAAAATACTAGAATGAAACTCGTGTGTTACACGGAACAAATAAACTATAAGAATGATTATCAAATATTGTATGAAAAATTAAAAGTGAAATAACTATATTATGAAATGAAAGTATTATTTATTTATAATAAAGTGAAAGTATAATAATGTACAAATAACAAAGTCATATACCCTTTTACCGCCATTTAGAATGTATTGAAAGCATATGAATATTTGAAATCGGCTATTCTTTAGTTATGTAATTTTGAAACAACGAAGTCAAATGTATTTGAAGGTTCATTACTGTTTGATTTGTCTCAAAAATGGTTGGGCTACTAGTAAAGTATTTTGGGTAAAACTTTATGTTCGGATGTGGGTTACCTAGATGGACTTCGAACTATGACTGGGATCTCAAACTGCTCTTAGAGTGATTGGCGAGTTGACAAACTGAGGTCTACAGCGGTAGGGGTACTTGCAAGGACTACAACGCTCAAGTCAGTGAGTGCAGGAAAATGTATAAGAGGTAGGTAAAAAAAAGGTACCTGAAGTTCGCAATAGGACTCATATATATGAGTAAGTAGTTGCGAAGATGGGGATATGGTTCCGCTATCATAGGAGATAACTTGGGACATCCATTAGCTTGGGGTTAATGGATGGGTCCGAGTTTATTGGCAACATGTAAGGTAAGTATTGTCCCGCAATGTTAGAGAGTCGTTATACTCAATCCAGACTTGGGCCTCAATCAGGGTTTGGGGCCTAGTTCGAACGGGATCCAAGATGGGCCTCGAACAATGATGAGCCCGACATCCAATTAGGCTTAGTTATTGGGCCGAGTTTGGCTCGTATGCTCCAGTCCAGAACAATGCCCCCAACTCGGTGACCGAGGTGACTTCGTTGGGTGCCAAGTTCCTTGTGATTTTCTAAGATAACATTCCGTGCCCCAAGAATAGATCGTCGCTTTTCAAATGATTTGACGTTTGGTTGTGGCAATGCCTTGGATCTTTGAAAAGCGGCGACGTCCTTTTGCCTTGTGAGTCGCGTCTCATTGCCCCAAGTAGATGTGTGTCATTTTGGCACCTCGTTTCGAGTGCCTCATCATTTGAATTGGGGTTCTTTTTCCACTTTTACCCCTAACTCTTTTATGCGAAATGTCATGTCATGCTCTTAGTAACATTCTTTCCTCCACTTTCTTGCTTACTGAAGCCTCCGTTAGTGAAGAAGTGGTTACTGCGTCACAAATTAGCCATCTTTGATCATTCTAGCATTCATTCAAGCCTTTGCAACAGGTATGCCTCTTGTTTTTCATTTCTCATTTCTAGTGTTTGTAAAGCCTGTTTTATACGATGAAATGTGGCACTAGTGGTGGTTTGGTCTCCTTCCACTATTAACTGCATTTTTCCACTACTTGGAGGTGGTCTTAACCCTTGTCCTACCTCATTTTCTTATTTCTGCCGCCCACCGGCGGCTCTATATTTAGAGGGAAACCACTGTAGGGGTTTTGTCTTTTCAATTTCCACTCCATTTTTTAGAGTTTCTGACTTAAATTTTTTTCCGAATTAGTGACATAGGGCAGGTTTCCTTAGTAGGTTGTCCGAGATCTTGAAAATGGTCAAAAAGAGGGCTCTAACATTTCCTTCCAAGATCAACTTCATATACCGGAGGCTCGATCCCAATGTCCTTGGAACCCTTTCAATTGTAATGTCGGAGTTCCTAACTCATTTTAGAGAGGAGAACCTAATCTCGTCGGAGGGTGAGTATGAGGAGGAGTATTACCTGAAGGCCCCTGGCCTGAGTGAGAGAGTGAGCGACCTTAATCTTAAGAGGGGCCCCCGGCGAATATGGTTTTACGACGTCCTCATCTCCAAACTAATAGTTCGGATCCCGTTAACCTATGTTCAAGTGGAGATTCTGAAGTAGTCTGAGGCCGCTCTTTCGCAACTACATCCAAATAGCTAGGCGATAGTTCAAGAGTTCGAGATTATTCACGAATATCTCAGAGTAGCGCTGTCCCCAGAAGTCTTCTTCTACCTATTTACCTTGACTTGACCTTCTAGTGGTGGAATAACCTCGGGTTGGTTGTCCTTTTGAGCTCATATCAATCGAAAGGTGTCCCTCCTCTACGAGGAATCCTTTCACAATTTCAAGCTCTTTTTCTTTAAAGTTTATGGGTGCCCAAATTCGATCCCTTTCTGGGAAACCGTGGAATGAGAGCTTCAATTTAATGTCTTTTGGTGTAAGTACTTCGATGCTCCCCAGATAAAGGAGAATTCCCTTAAGCTTGAGAAGAAGGCTGTTGTCGATTTCCTTCTCAAATGCTTTGGGAAAAATCATTTAAACTTGAGGAACATAGTTGGCGTAGAGCCCGGAGAGGCTAGGTAATATTTAGGTTATTACCTTTTTCTATTATTGCTGCATTTTCTTCCTACTTTCCTTATGGTATACTTATCATTGATTTCTGTTTTGTAGACGAAATGGCCCCAAAATCTGCCCTTCCCCAGTTCTGACGAAGCATATTGAGAGGCCCTATAAGGGGGATGGGAGTAACAGCCCGAACTCGGTGGAATTTGGAGAACTGGTGTTTACTCCTGCTCTCGATGAGGCAAGCCCGGTGGCCCAGCCTTCAAAGAAACAAAAATCGAAGAAGGCGGCCAAAGATAAGGCTATGGCTACTAAACCCAATGGTCTTCCCTCATCGAACATGTTGGAAATCCACGTGATGGACAAGGATTTTCCTTATCCCGACTTTATGGATAAAGAGCTGATAGTCCCTGCCCTCCTCAAGCTCCTAAAGGTGACGATGAGAACTTGGCCACTAAGTTTCAATGGGCCATCACACTATGCTAAAGTCGGATGCCTTACTCTGCTACTCTGGAGCCAATCATTACTTCCGACGTCCGAGCTATGGAGGAGGTCAAAGTCTTGAAGGAGATGCTCTCCCTTCTTTGAGATGAGAAGTCAGCATTGCAAAAGGCTAGGAAAGATGAGATCAACGAGCTAAATGAGGCGCTTGAGTCGAAAGACAAGCAATTGGAGGATTCCCGTTCTCGAGTGTCAGAACTTGAGAGAGCTTGCACCAATTCTTCTAAGGCTACTGCTAGAGGGAGGGACGAGGTGGCTCGAGTAGAGCAGCTGTGGGCGAAGTTGGCCGAAGAGATTAAAAAGTCTCTTCTAGAATAGTGCCAGATTATTGATGCTAATTTTAGCGAGATCAGCTTGGACAAATTGTGGTCGACAGTCGTATCGTGGTAGCTCTGGAGGACGAGGATAAAGGCGCCGGAGAACCTGGAGCTAATCTGGTGAATCCGGCATCTGACCCTTGACATGCTTATAATTTTTATTTTGTTTTACCCTGTTACAAGCTCTTCTTGTAATGAATATTTTCCCGATTTTCGGGACCTTATAATGAAATTTTTCGTATTTTATGACTTTATTTATTGTTGATTTTGTTAATTGCTGTGCCTATTTTTTGCCTAAGTTATATCTTGAAGGGAATATAAGCGGCACCTTATTATTTTACCGAATAGGATATTATCCAAGTTAGATTTTCTTGTGGGATAGAACTTAAGGGTTCATTCGTCTGCTTAAGTTAGGGCCGAAGTCATTATTGAACCAAGATATAACATCGGGTTTCAGCAGTCATGTATCCGAGTTGTTACTTCGGGACTTTGCAATCGTGTATCCGAGTTATTATACTAGGATCCGTTTTTCTTGATTAAGGGATGATCAATCCCTTAGGATAACTAAAGTGGGTTAAGGGCGTTAAATGACAACTACAATGAATGTAACGAGAAATAAAAGGGTGAAGATGATAACAAATAATAAAAAATGATGTATGTAAAATTGAATAAAATAGTAGCAAAGATAATGTATAAAAGCAGGACAAAAATAATACATAAAAGCAGGAAACCGAGAAGAGTTTACTAAGTACTGCATGGCCCACGGAGTTCTGCATCGTTAAAATCTCCTCAAGAAAATTCAGTGGAACAAAACCCTAGGTTGGAAAAAGAGTACGGCTACTTCGCTTGGTTTACACTTTAGATGAAAAAATTTTTGGAGGTTGGAGGAGTTCCATGATCTCTGAATTTCTGTGCCTGATAATATGGAGAGCTTGTATGCCCCATTTTCTAAGACGTCAATAACTCTGTATGGGCCTTCCCACTTTGCAGCTAATTTTCTGTGGCTCACGGGAGGCTTTCTGATGTTAGCACATCGAAGAACCAACTCACCTTTGTCAAACATCTAAGATATGAATTTGGCATTGAATCATTGGGAGATTCAATATTTCAGCGTCTTCTCCCTTAAATGAGTTATTTCCCTTGTATCGTTGGAGAGGTCAGAATATGAAGCATGGGCTGAACTCTTCGACTTCGATCGGTATCATTGCGTCCCCCCCATAGGTCAACTTTAAAGGAGTTTCTCCTGTCGTCGAATGCTGGGTGGTTCGATAAGAACATGACACCCTCTCGAGCTTGTCTACCCATGCTTCTTTTGCCCCATCGAGTTTCTTCTTCAATCCTCGTAAGATGACTTTGTTGGCGGCTTCGGCTTGACCATTTGCTTGCGGGTGCTTGACTGAAGTGAAGTGGTGTTTGACCTTATAACTTGAGAGGAATTCTCGAAACTTTTGATCTATAAACTAGGCTCTGTTGTTAGTAACGATGAAATCGGGTATTCCGAAGTGAGTGAAGATGTTTCTCCATAGGAATTTCTGAGCTTGGGCGACAGTAATGGTGAAGAGCGGCTCTGCCTCTATCTACTTCATAAAGTAGTCTACTGCCATAATTAGGTACTTCACTTGTCCCGAGACCAGTGAGAAGGGACCTAGGAGGTCGAGTATTCACTTGTTAAAAGTCCAGGGGGACATGATCAAGGTTAGTTTGTCGGAAGGGATGAGGTTAAAGGTGGCATATTTTTGGCAGATGGAGCACTTTATTGCATTACTCTGAGGTGGTGGCCACAAGAACCTTTGTGGACCTCTTAGAGAATGGCGGGAATCCGATCTGGTCCCACGCACTTTAGCAATAGCTGGGATAGTCCATTTCTAAATAATTGTTCATTGATGATGGTGTAGTAAAACGCCTCTCTGACTAGCCTCTTTATGTCGACGAGATCTTCTGGTCGGGTTCCGTTCAGCAAGTACTGAATAATCAGAGTCATCTAGTTTGCAACTTCGTCAACGGATAAGGTCAAAAAAGGTTCCGTTATTGAGGGGAGCTTCATAGTCACTTGGATTAAACTCTAGTTGTTCCCTCAAGCCTTAGTGCTTACCGGCTTAGAGAGGATATCGGTTCCTAGAAACATGCAAGAACTCTACACCAGAAAACTCTTTTATGAGATGTCTTACTTTCAGAAGGTTTTATTGCAACAAGACACCTTTAGCTTGGTATGTCCCGATTACTTAGGAAGTCACAACTTGAGAGTCGCTACATATCAAAAGTCGAGAAACTCCGATGTCTTTAGCTAGCTTCAAGTCAGCAATGAAGGCCTCATATTTGACTTGGTTATTGGAAATCGGGAAGTCAAACTTTATAAAGAGCTCGATAATTATTTCGCCTTCTTTTTCAAGTACCGTGCAGGCTCCGCTTACTTTTGAGCTGGAGTCTCCGTCCACATGCAATGTCCCTCCTAGTTCTGGGGTATTCACATCATCCACCATTTCAGTTAAGGAATCGGCTAGTGCTTGAGGTTTAATGGCCGTCCTTGGTTCGTACTGAATGTTGAGCTCGGAAAGTTCCATAGACCATGAAACCATTATACCCGCCAAGTTCGATTTTTGTAAGATTTGCTAGATCGGCTGGTCGGTTCGGACGACAATTGTATGGGCTTGAAAATATTGGCAGAGCCTTCGTGCCATTATAACTAGGGCTAGGGTGACTTTCTCAATTTTCTGATATCTTATCTTGGGGCCTTGTAGTACTTTGCTGATGAAGTATACGGGATGCTGTTGTCGGAAATCTTCTCGGAGCAACGTCCTGGTTATGGCAGCGTTGCTAATTGACAAGTACAAGAACAGTAGTTTCCAGACTTTCGGCTTACACAAGATAAGAGGGCGGGAAAAATATTCCTTGAAGTCAGAGAAAACGGTTTCACACTCCAACATCCACTCAAAGGTATTCCCCCTTTTTTAAGAGAGAAAAGAGTGGAATGGCTTTCCAGGCAGACGCGGCCATGAATCTCGAGAGGGAGGCAATTCTTCCTATGAGACATTGTACTTCCTTCACTATTGTCAAACTTTTCATTTCAAGAATTGCTCGGCACTTGTCAAGGTTTGTTTCAATTTCCTGATGTGTGAGCATGAATTCCAAGAATATGCCAGCTTCCATAGCAAATGCACACTTGTGCGGGTTTAGTCTCATGTTGTGTTATTGAAGGTGACTGAACACGACCTCAAGGTCGGATAGAAGACTTCCTTCTTCTCTTGTCTTGATCAACATGTAGTCGATGTAAATCTCCATCAAATCTTCGATCAGCTCCATGAATACCTTGCTTATAAGCCTTTGGTATATGGCTCCCAATTTCTTTAAACCGAAAGGCATAACCTTGTATTAATAGTTGGCCATCAGAGTTATGAACGCCGCTTTTTCTTCATCCAGGTACACATTGGGATTTGTTTAGGTTGGAAACCGGAGGCGACATCTACTAGCCCGTTGATGCTTGGTAAGGGGTATGAGTCTTTTGGGCAAGTTTTGTTTAGATCACTATAATCGACACACATTCGCTATTTTTCATTGGACTTTTTGACTATCATGACGTTAGATAACCATGTTGGGTATACTACCTCGCGTATGAACCCGGTGTTTAGGAGACTTTGAATTGTTCCTGGACAGCGATGGCTCTATCAGGGCCCATTCTTCTTCTTTTCTGAGCTACAGATTTTGAACTAGGGAAAATGAAAAGTTGATGGGACATGAACTCCGGGCTGATTCCGGGCATATCAGCCGCAGTCCAAGCGAACAAATCTGCGTTGGACCTGAGGAAGGTGACTAGCTTTTGTTTTAATATGGTCGGAAGGTTTTGTTGATCCGAGTTGTTTGGCCACTTTCCTTTCTGATTTGAATCTCTTTTAATTCGTCATTCAACTTCGATCTTCCTCCTTCAACTTTCCTTATATCCAGGTCTACCATCATGACTTTTGAAGCATTGGGGGGTCGGGCATTGCCTTGGGGCACCCCCTTTTGCTGCCTTTGAATTTTAAGGTTGGTGTTGTAGCATCGCCGAGCCGTGACCTAGTCCGCTTTTACTGTGGCAATTTCTCCTTTATCGGTAAAAAACTTTATTGTCAGAGATGCTGTTGAGATAACGGCACCTCTCTTGTTTAACGTCGGCCTCCCAAGTATCACGTTGTAAGTTGAGGGGCAGTCCACAACTAAGAAATTGACTTTAACTGTCTGGATTTTAGGTCGAGACCCTAGGGTTAGGTGAAAGGTGACTAATCTCTTGGGATGGACTTTCTCCCCAGAAAAGCTGATTAACTCTTCCTTGTGTGTTTGGAGATCGGCATTATTCAATCCGAGCTTATCAAATGCATCTCGGAATAAAATGTTCGCCGAGCTCCCTTAGTCGACGAATACCTTTTTTACTTCAGCATTAACCATTGCTGCAGGAATCACCATAGGGTCATCGTGTCCGGAAATCACGCCTTCCAAGTCGGAGCTTAAGAAGAGTATATCCGGTCTTAGCTGTAATGTTGGCATTAGCTTTTTTATCTTCCCTGAAGATACGTTGAGCACTTCTTGCAAATGCTTTTTCCGGGATGACTTTGTCATTCCGCCACCCCTAAAACCTTTGGCGATGACGTTGATAATCCTGTTAATCTATTCTTCATCCTTTCCTTGATTTCCTTCTAGTTTCGAGATTCTCTAACTCCTCAGATTCCTCTTTTCTTCGTCCCCTTGATCGAACACTCGTCTTTTTCATGGGCTTCTTTGGGAAGCCAAATATTTTGCCAATCTATCTTCCATTATCAATTCTTCTACAACATCTTAGAGGTCGTAACAATCCTCGGTTCTATGCCCAAAGCCGTTGTGATATTCGGAAAATAAGGACTTGTCCGTGTTGGCCCTCATTTTGAGAACTTTTGGCTTAGGAAACCTTTCTACTTGGCCAACTTCTCGAAAGAGCTCGAATAGGGATATGTTAAGCGGGTATACTAATTATATTCACTGGCCCTCGAACGTATGTTCTTCCTCGGGTGTTCGTCTTGGCCGCCGGCCTTCTTGTCGAATTGGTGCCTCCCTGAGTTGGCTGTAACTTTCTCTGTTCTCTCAAGAAAAATATGCTTCTCGGCTTCATTTGTATTTCTTTGGGGGATTGTGGTGGCCTTTTGGATAACAAAGTTTTAAATGGTCCAGGTCGTAGTCCGTTTAGCAACGTCAGAATTGCCGCTTGAGTCTACACCTTGTCAGTAAGCAACGTTTCGGTGTTATATCACTCGAGGAAATCTCCAAGTGACTCATTTTGCCGTTGATGTAAGCCTAGAAGGTTGGAAACCGGTTTAGGTTTGAACCTTTTGGTAGTAAAGTGGGCCAAGAATAGTGAAGCAAGATCGAAAAATTGATTGATCGACTTTGGTGGGAGAGAGTTGAACCATTTGAGTGCAGTTTTTTTCAAAGTGATCGGGAATGCTCAGCATCTGACTGGATCTGAGACTCCAGCCAGCACCATCCTTGACTTAAAAGCATCCATATGCTCCTAAGGATCAGTACTCCCATCATAAAGCTCCATGTCAGAGAGGGGCTTAAAACCTTTGGGTGGCTGAGTTCCCATAATGAAGTCGGCGAATGGTGTGTCGTCGCCATCTTTAGGTCCTCGTAACGTTTTGATTTGCGCCTTATATGCCTATCATTGTACCGAAGGTGAGGTCGGGGTTTGAAGTATTTAAGGTGGCGATGAACACTTCCCACTCGAGATTCTTTATGGCTGTTGGCTATACTCCCACATGGTAAGTTTCCATGATGACGGCATTTCGTGCTGCGGTTGCGTTCTCTCAGGCTTCAGCCTCGATAATGGTCTGGACTCCTATCATGGTGGCGTTAATGTCATTCCCAACGTCGTTTTTGGTCGACTTCTTTCCTGCAATCCAAATTTTGTTCCAACTTTTGGATGCGAGTGGCTTGCTCCCGCATCAAGGTTAGCATCTCAACGAGTGGGTCGGTATTAGCTTGAGGGCAGATTTCCACCCTAGAGGCAACCACGTTTCCTACAGCTCGGACAAGAGAGTAGTGAGTCGTTGAGTTCTGCTCGCGATGGTGGTCTCCAGCATCCGAAGCCTAATCAGAAGTTGTGCAACCGTCCACCAGCGGTTAGTGGTTACTTGTAGGGGCATATGCCGCCGTGTGTTCCTACGTAGGGTGTGAAGACATTAGTATGAATTCTGCCATGGTATGATATTAAGCAGCGTTTGAGTTCCCACAGACGGCACCAATTTTCGAATGTGGGTTACCTGGATAGACTCCGAATTACGATTGGGATCTCAAACTACTTTTGAAGTGATCGGCAAGTTGACGAACTAAGTTCCATGGCGGTGGGGGGTACTTGCAAGAACTCCGACGCTCAAATCAATGAATGCAGGAAAGTGTATGAGAGGTAGGTAAAGAAAAGGTACCCGAAGTCTGTAATAGAACTCATACATGAGTAGGTAGTTGCAAAGATAAGGATATGGTTCCGCCATCGTAGGAGGTAACTCGGAACGTCCATTAGTTTCGGATTAATGGATCGATCCGAGTTTATTGGCAATACATAAGGTAAGTACTGTCTCGCAATGTTAGAGGGTCATTATACACAATCCAAACTTGGGCCTCAATCAGGATTTGGGCCCTAGTTTGTACGGGATCCAAGATGGGCCTCGAACGATGATGAGTCCGACATCCAATTAGGCTTAGTTATTGGGCCGAATTTGCCTCATATGCTCCAATTTGGAACACTTTAATAATGTAGTCTTGGAACCTTTCTTTCAAATTGTGATTGATCTTTATTTTAAATACTTTGTTAACAGTAATCTTTTAAAAAAAAACTAATTATTGTAATTGTTAAATTAGTTATGTTTAAATGTAATTACTTTCTTAAGAAAATGAACTAATTTAACTTAAGTCTTATTAACAACTTGAAAAAGTTTTAATAAATTAGAGTAAGAAATTAGATACATATAATCAATAATTTAAAAGTATTTATAATATAGTGAAGGTTAAAAATAAAGTTTAATATACATAAATTAAGGTATTTTTTTTAGTTGTGTTTAATATTAGGAAATGAAATAATATAACTTAAATTAATGTGAATTTTATAATTTTTAATATAATTAAAAGTTACTTTTATGTGAACTAATTCTTTCAAAATAAAGTTTAGCATACATAAATTAAGTGATTATTTTAGTTGAGTTTAATATTAAGAAATAAAATAATATGATTTAAATTAATATGAATTTCATAATTCTTAATATAATTAAAAATAATTTTTTATGTGAACTAATTCTTTATGAAATGAAAGATAGATAAAGACAGGGAAATTGATTAAGTAACATTAATATTTATTTTTGTTAACTTGATACAATTATAAAGGTCTAACATCGTATGTGGGAGTTATTTATTTTTTATATAATTTTTATGTAAGAAAATTTGAAAAATATAATATTCTTGATCAAATTAAAAAAAAAATGTAGTATTTTTATTTTTTATTATTTTTTCTCCTTCTCATTTTTTCTCTTTCCTCCTTTTTTTCTTCTCTCTCTCCACTTTTTTCTCTCTCTTTTCCCCTGCACCCTGCACTCTCTCTCATTCTCCCCTCTCTCTCATGCTCACACTCTCTCTCACACACACACTCTTTCAATTTTTTATTATTTTTAAAAAGCAAATCTGGTGAAAAGAAAATCCAAAAAAAATAAATCTGATTCTCTTTTCACCAGATTTACTTTTTAAAAATAATGAAAAAATAAAATATGGTCCCCTCTCTACCAGATTTTCTTTAAAATCATATATTTTTTCAATTTTGTCAAAAATTTTACATATTCTCAATTTCAGTCTCAAAACCCCATATTCAAAAAAATACCCCATATTTGGTGCACGTAGTGTGACACTTTTTTTTTAATTTTTAATAATTTTATAATTATATCATATTGTAAAACTGAATTTAAGATGACAAATTATTTTTATAATGTTTATAATTTTGCTACCAATTATTATTTATGTAAGTTATAATTCATATAAGCAAACATAATAGGAATAAATGAGCATTAAAATGCAATGAAGTGACAGTATACTTACCTAACTTTATAATTTTCATATTATCAAATGACATGTTTAACAATAAGATGATATGGCAATATTGTAGAAATCTAATGTGTCATTATATTATATCATAACTTGGGCCTTAGCTTTAATATATTATAATAGAAGGTGGTGCATTCTGCCGTGTCTAGCAACAACGTTTTGGTTTAGGAAAATAATGAGTCAATAGTGTTAGTGTATGCGCCCAATCCATGTCACGCGGAAAAAATTGTTGTAAGCTCAACATATTACTCACTAGTTTCGGAAGATTAAAAATAAAATTAAAGATCGCATGAAAATAAAATAAAATAAAATAAAACAATAATAACAACAAAGATCACCAATCAGCGATGATTTGCTAAACTTAAAGAACAAGAGTTAAAATTCATAACAACAAAGTAAAATGCCAGCTGGTTTTGGATTACAGTTGTTGTTACTTAAACTTTCATGACAAGATGGCCAATAGTTTCTTATAATTTCTTTCCGATCAGTGTAGTTTGGGGGTAAAAATGAAGATAAAAAATTCATAAACCAATTTATATAATTCTACTAATAAATTTAAGAATTTTCACTTTTATTATTACCTCCAAACTATACTGATCCTTAGCATACAAATTGAAAATATTGAGTAAAATCTTAAATACCCCCAGTGTCTTTCAAGACTTAAATAAAAATTTACTCTATATAATTTATCATAAATTGTAGTATCATTTCAAGTAATTCTCACGTTAAAATTGAGATATAATTCAGTTCAACAACATAAAATAGAAGGCTCAAAAAGCGGGTAAATTATTTAAAAAAAAAAAAAAGAAAGGGACAACAATTTAGTGCCTAAATTTAACAAAGTTCTAACAAGACACATAAATTTTGGTCCCTGAATTTTAGCACATCAGTCCCCTTTTGCAGGGACGAACATTTTACTCTACATGAAATTCCACTTTCTTCCTTCCAACCGAAAAAAAAAAAAAAATCCATAGCGTCGTAGTTTGGCTATTCGTTGTAATATTTTCCAACTACAGATATACTGATCTCCTTATTCACTGCTACAAATTGGAATCACTTTGATTTCAATAAATGAGTGGAATTTTTACAAATTGTTAAATTTTATTACACATTCAGGTCAAACATAAATACAGATAAAGATCATACAACTAAAACTAAATGGACATTTCTGCTATAAGTTGTCAAACTATATTTCCATTAATATTATGAAAAAGAACAAGCAACATAGGTATTCTATCTATTGTCAAAGCTCTACCAAACATCCAAGATCAATTCATTACTCTTGCAGTGCCAAAGCAGGAATCACTGATGCTTCAGAGGCTTTGCACCACCACCAGTCTCCTCTATATTATTGATAGGAGTAGTTGAACCACTCTTTCTGTGTCCACTTTGCCCTGTGATTGTCCTGCCCATAAACTTTCCTGCCTTGCTCAGTCCGCTACCAACGGCGCCAAGACCACTGCCAACAAAACCAACACCACTGCCAACGAGCCCAGCTCCGGTGCTGACGCCGCTGCCTACAAGTCCAGCTCCAGCACTGACTCCACTTCCCACAAGTCCAGCACCCGTAACAACGCCACTACCAACCATTCCAACACCGGACCCTACTGCTGATGCTGCTCCATCTAGTGCATCCATTGTACTTCCTATAACTCCCTCCTCTTTAAGTTTCTTCCTTTCTTCTAGTGTCTTTTTCTCTGCTTCTAGTGCAGCAAACTGCTCTTCCTTGTTAAATTGATGATAAAAGACCTGAAATACCAATGTAATTATAACTTAACCACATGTAAGAGAACATGATATAGAAAGGTACTAAAATATGCCAATGACAGAATGATCAAAAGACCTAGATGGAACTATTAGGATATAAAACCATTTGTGTGCCCTCTACCCAACAATTTAAGCTTCTTTTTTTTTTTTCCGCCCCTGCGCGGGGGCGGGTGGGGGGTGGGGGGAGGGATTTTCATATTATATCTTAGTTTTCATTTGTACATATCATGGTTAGCCCCAACAATTTTGTACTGATGACAATGCCAAAAACAAATAAATCAATGCATATCTATTTATACCTTAACTATCAAGGTTCCTCGATCCTTCTTGTCTTTCACCTTCAGCGTATCAAGCGATGACAGCAGCCTCAGTTCATGCTCCTTTTCAGTTTCTGCTTCCAGGTCAATAAGTGGTAATTTGGCTATTCCCAATCGCTTATCTTGCCCAATGTCTTTATCAAAAACCTATATGCAAAGTGATGAAAGTCGTTTATGTTAACTTTATTAAATGAATCATATGCACAGACACGGTTTAATAGGAATTGTGAAGTTAGAGGGAGAAAAATAGAAGATTTCAACCCAAAATATTAACACGTGTAGCTGTGTAGATACAGATGAATAAATGCTTGAACTAGGGGAAGAAAATAAAGTACACACTATGGTCCAGCTCCCACAAAGGACTCTAACGTAAATTTTCCTTTCTTAAAGAATTCATTGTACAAGAAACCTGCTATATCAGAAAGAAAATATTCTCATATATACTACCAGGATGAAGAAATAACACCAATGTAGAAGTTGGAGCCACAAATTTTGATTAGTGGGTGCAATATATCACTTGTATGTAATTGTTAAGTATTACTATCAGCGGATATCCAAGGTCAGCTCGCATTCGTCTCAACTAATATTTAAATAAATAATGATTGCAGCATAAAAAGTTCAACAAATAATGAATGTTACTATATCGCAGAGTTTTTATTCATGCAAAATTTGCATATTTGTGTGAAATAACCACTGTTCAAAACATGATGTCCGCATACCACACTTAATTATGACTATTATATTATAGTTGATGGTTATTCGTATAAAATAAACCCCACTCATGATAATTATGTGATAATATTTTTAATGGTGATTTTGAAAAGCTAAACTTGGGTGTTACTACTAGTCAAATCAAAGCAACTGAACAGACAATATTTAGGGTATTTTCACGTTCATATATTGAACATATCTGAAATTTTAAGTCTTCAGAAGCAATTAGAATAAGAGAATATAGTCTAGTTTCCTAAAACTACTGAAAGCAAAATGTCACAGCATATCCCTAAGAAAGGAGGCAGAAGAAAATAGCACAAATGAAGGCAAAGTGTATTGGTGTAAGACCTCGAGAATGAGTGACTGGGTTTCCTTGTCTTCTGCAATCAAGTCAAATGTCTCATTCCAGACAGGATTCAGGTTGTTATCAATAACCTTTGTTTTAACCTTAAATAGTGGTCGAATATGCAGAACTACATAAGGATCAGACTTCCCAATCATCTCCTTGTTCTTTAAATTGTTCGCTTTCACCACGGTCACTTTAAGCCTTCCCTGGGGTTTAAGCTCAAGTTCACTGCAAAAAAACAAAGGTGCTTAAGAAGTGTAAAATATTTGAGCATTCACATTGAAATTGGCATTCCCAATTTGTTCTCCTTCTTTCAGGGGGGTGGGGGTGGAGAGAACAAAACGTGAAACAGAAGCACTTTTCTTGAGGAATACTTTCACAACAATTTCAAACTCAATTCAAATTATAGTTTTATCAGACAGAGGTAAGAGTGATAAACCTAGTCATGCAGTGATCTGCATCCAGAAAGAAATATAACAAATGAAAAACAACTTCCAGAATATTCACATTACCTAGTATCAACAGGTATACCACCAAGTGGAACAACAATCCTATGAGGCCATTGGAGCATATCAGTGACAATTGAGTTTACAGTATCCTACAAAATGTTCAGAGTAAAAGTTAGCATGGTTATACGTATTATTTCAAAATCAGTACAAGAAGAAAAAGGACAAGTATATGAAATAGACAGAACTCACATCAATCATATCTGAAATTCCAGGAAGTGCTGTCAAACTTCCACCAACTGCCTTCAGAGTGTAATCAATTCTAGGCTTTGGCTGATTGGATGTTAATGGAAAAGTCAGTAATTGCAAGACTGAAAATTAATATTAGCATCCCAAGTTACTATCATGTAGTAAGCAACACTAATAAAAGCAATCAAGTATTCAGTTAGAATATCGATTTAGGCCAAGAGAATTGAAACTTGAAAGTATGAATTATAAACGATCATGCCCAGTCCACTTATTCACAATCCTCGGGAAGACATGATCCTAATAACGGTGGCCCTAACATCATCACACTATGATAAATTGGTAAACCTCTAAGCTGATATTTAACACAGCTAACATATGTTTGATAGGAAGGAATCAATTATCCAGCTTTTCAGTTGTTGCTTAAACAAGTTTAATAAGTCTTACATCAATAATTAAAGTATCTAATGTCACACAATCGTGAAGTGGCATGCATATACAACGTCAAGTCAGTAGTCCGTCCAATGTTTTAAACTTCATTTGCAGAAGCTGACAAATGGGTTTGCACGAAGGAAACTGTAAATGGGAGATTGAGAAACACAAATAGATCATCCCCTTGCCTTTCAAGTGTTACCTCAGCAAGTAGAGCAACAACGACAGCAGAAATGCAGGGGATCTCTTCAGCTAATTGGAATATAACACGTATAATGCTGAAAACTTGGAGATCCTTCAACTGAAGCAAAAACAACAGCACTCAAAATTTTGAATATTTCTTACAGGAACAAGAAATTCAACACAGAAAAACGCTCTGCTAAGTCTAACCTGAATAGGGATTGATGCAACCAGTGCAGCTTCAACAGCCAAAACTATATTGGGATCGCCACCCCAACGAAAATCAATGTCCATTGTGATTTGACCTTTCTTAAGACTCTGAACACGAATACCTACATGGATGAAGAAATTATGCATGTAATAAATCTTGATATACAAAAACGATCCAACAGGAAAATTGACAAAGGAAGAAAACACAAGGGTGGTATAAAAATTGCATTTCATAACATCTTATTTGGTCTCGCTGAATGTCACCACGTCACATGCATAAGTTTTTTAACAATAAATCAATGTTTCACTCGTTTTTATATATTTATAGATTTTAACAAACAATATCATTGTCATGAGTTATTATGTTGCATATGACAAAACTTAAATATTTATGCTAAAACCACACATAACTCCAGATTTAATTTATCCATGTCACTTTGAATCAATTAGAAAATGCCATAACAGTTTTGATCATGATCATCTCGAAGTGTTAACAATCCCTTACTATGAAGGAAGCGTTGGCAAGTCCAGCATAAATCATACATCAACGCAATTTTGACAAATCAAAATGATCTATTTTTACCAATAAAACTTACATTAGCTCTAACAAGTTTTCAACATGGCTCTGACACAGATCTAGAAATGTATTGGTGCTAAGAGCAGCTTGCTAGAGCAAGAAGATAAGTCTGAAATGAGGGCAAAGAAGAGTTGATGGTTGGTGTTTCAACACAGAAGACTGAGTTCTATTCAAATTATGCACTGCAATTGATGATGATATTTTTCTTTTAACTCATGGGTGTTTTAGTTGTTGTTGTGGATTGGTTTTAGTTCGTGTTATAAGAGCAAGTTATGCTTAAACAAATTTGTCTAAAAAACTTGAAAAACAAAATCATTTTTTCTCTTCAATCATTGTTAAGAGTATATCAAAACAAAGAGAACAAAGAATGTACTTCAGCCAAAAGATAAAAAAGCCTAAAGAAGAGAGAGAGAGAGAGAGAGAGAGAGAGAGAGAGAGAGAGAGAAAGAGAGAGAGAGATGAAAACAATAAGCCAAAGCGGCTTAAAAATGCACCCCGATCTCTTCAGATATCAGCAATAGAAATTCACTTCAAACAACAATGAGAAGAGCACCAAAGAGAAGTCATGAACACAAGCATTCCTCTCCAACTAAATCAGTTACATAAGAGAGAAAAGGAAAACAGATGAAAAACATTGTGTATAAAGATTGCACGTGTGAAAATCAGTACAATGATATTGTTGGATACTAGATTTTGCTCCCTAAAAAGTTATCACTTATAAAAACAAGAGGAATACTTTTGAGACACCATACAAAAGATTATGGTATCCACCCCCCCCCCCCAAAAAAAAAACAAAAAAAAAAAACCTCTCTCTCTCTCTCTCTCTCTCTTCAAGGCAAAGGAAAACAGTTCATTAAATAACATAAAGAGGGGGGATGACAACGATGGACATAAAAATTTGGATAACCTGCTTCAGAAAGTGTCACAGTTTAAAGAAATTATGTCAAAATAGAATGACATATCAACATCATTATCTGAATTTATGCATTCCTTAACTGCAGAATTAAAATTTAGCAAGGAAAAGAATGAAGATAGGAATTACTGTCAGTTGATACCTTCAATTTTTGGAGCGACATTTCCAAGAGACAGCTTGCTGAACTTCAACGAAGTAATTCCTGGGGGTCTGTACTCTTCCAATAGTGGTTCGACAGATTCTCTTATCACCATAGTTGCTGCCTAAAAGAAAATATAATCCAAGTCAAAATTACATCAGCAATTAGAGACACATAACAGACCAAAGCCATGCCTTGACCTATCACTATAGACAAGCTTCATTCACATAGACATTGAATCTGAAGCATGGTACACTCAATACAAAAAGGAGTAACAATATCCACAATGCAAACATCATTCATTAAAATAACACAACCCACTGCCAAAATAAGATGCATTTGTACATCACCCATATTTACTAAATGCAAAATACCTAAAGTTAGTTACATAAATGCACTGAACATTTTCACCTGATAACATCTAGTAATGTGAAGATACAGATACTAAACTAATTAAATACAGAAGGGCACCCATTCTTCACAGTTCTGGTTTTTGAGTTTCTATATGTTATTAGTTCTCAATGAAGAAACTTGAATTTTATTTTTGTCTCTCCCCATAATCAGCAGATCCAATATACTCTTTTTCTTATTCAAAATCAACAAATGGGGTGTCAAAAGCAATATAATGTCAACCAAAAAAAAAAAAAACACCTGATCTTGATTACTAATAAATATATTCTGTAAAATAACATACTACAGAAACAAGGGAAACATCAGGATCTAGCCTAGGAAATAAATCTTGTCATAAATCAATGAAAGACACTGCACAAACTGCTGCAGATCATGATCCAAACAAACAATGCGAGCTTACTCACATCTGCTACAAATGGCCAAAGTTTGGACAACTGCTTGTTTAGCCATTTCACCTGAAAAAGCCCATGCAAGGAAGCGTCATACACAGAGCACGTGCACAGTATACAGCATGGGAAACAAGAAATAGAGTTTCCAAATTTTAACTTCCCATAATAGAATACTGGAATAATAGAAGCATTGTATTAATTTGTTTCAGTAGAGAGCTAAATAATCACAATAACCAGTGAGAATCCCACCTGCTCATATACAGGAAAAGATATCCATTCAGGAAAATTATCACCACAAATTTTCTTTAACTCATCTCTGTTAAGGGATCCAAGGAGTTTAATGTCAACTGCCTGCAGATTAAAATAAATTAATGTTAAGATAAGGAAGTATGTGTGTATATATATATATATATATATATATATATATATATATATATATATATATATATATATATATATATATATATATATATATATGTCCACAGATTAAAACACAACATGTTTTTGTTGAATATAAATATGCTTAGCACAGAAGATCCCTCAACAACATTCTAAGTTCTGATGCCTTCCCTTTTATTCTACTTTTTATCCCCCTTTTTTTCTTGTCTTATTCCAATTCTGCAGTTAAACTAGTATAGATTCCATGACCCAGACTCAATGCTGAAGTTCATAGGCATAGGAAAGGTGCAAAATTAGAATAAAAGTCACTGGCTTATGACACGAACAGATAAATGAATTGATAGGCTTGTAACCTATTGTGCAGAAAGAATAGTGTCGCATGTTATTCAACAAAGAAAGGTTCTTGGTTAAAATTGTCCCATCATACTCCATTTATAATATCTTGCAATAGACAACTATGCAGTTCACACAGAGCAGTTCACACAGTTCACATTTAAATTTATGCACTTGAAATCTTATAAATCAAACTATGAGCCATGACAACTACAGAGCATGATATACACTTTATTCCAATACAAATACGGCACACCAATTCTAGCAATAAAAAATTCCCTTCAGCTTTCCTCAACGCAAGATGCAAGAAGGCAAAGGAAACATAACATACACAAAACACATATGCACCCATGCATGCATACATATTATGCTTATAATTCGATAATTTTGAACATGGCTGCATTCTGAATTTCCGAATTTCTCTCTTTACACTTTGCTTCTTATTATTGATCAGAGTTTAGTATTTTACATCACTTTCAGACTCGGATCACATAACAGAGGGGAATGGAATTGGAGCCGGCAGGATGGGAAAATGTTTCTGTGTTTGGATGCTACTTTGGCCGAGGAGTGGAAGGGAAAGCACCGAGGTATCCCTTCTTTCCCCAGCTGTAGAAGCAGCAGAATGGATCTTGCCTTTTCAATAAAAAAATTATATTTCTCTGCAACAAAACATCCAAGTCATAGGTGCTGCTTATTATGGCCAGCTTCTTCCTTTTAACAGAGGAAATCAAATCTGTAAGTTAATAAAGTATCTCCTTACCCTTTATAGCCAAACCAATTGCTTATTAAACAACAAACTTTGTATTATTATTACTATTTCTTCCCACCAATTTCTTCTGAGCTATTAAATAATCAAAATATGATGTTTCTGCATATAATTTTGCACCAGCAATAATATCCAAAGTCATATTGTATTGCTTCCCTATATATGACACGCTTTATTAAGAATTAAAATCCATATTCAAGAACTCACTCACTGATCATATCTCAATTCATCAACTTTCCTTCAACAAGACCCAAAATTCAATATAAACATCACAACACCATTGGTTTTTTTTCTGAGATTAAATTAACAAAATGATTGAAAGTCATAAAACAAATAATCACACATACCTTTGCAATTCGCTTCGCGCTTCGGTACCTCATCATGCGCTGCCACCCTGCCATCAACGCTATGCCGAATGCCATCCCAAGAAAAATCCCAGAAATCAAACCCATTTTCCCCGATTCCAAACAACTCCCACCCCTTCAACACAAACCAAGAATATCCAAAAAACCAAAGATACCTACATGGAAAAAAAAAAAAAAAAAACCATATATTGAGGATAGGAACGTGCAAAAACTACATACATTAATCAAGAGAAAATAGAAACTTACTGTTAAACGTGAGAAGAAGGATCACAAAGGGTCAAACTTGGGAAGATGTAACATCCAATTCCAATTGGGGTGATGAAATGTTGAATGGAGAAGAAAGCAAATGGTGCAAGAGTGCAACTGAAAGGAAAAAATGTTTTATTTTCTGTTACAAGTTATGGGACTTTTCTCTCTGTTCTCTCTCCTCTTTCGTGTCTTGCTCGTGGGGAATGCTTCTTCTTACATGTATTTCTTATTTTATTTTATCTTTGTTGATTATACGTATTTTTTATAAACCAGTGCAAATTTAATAGAATTTAATTTTGATACCTGGAAAATGTTTTATCAACCATCAATTACTTTAAAAGAAATAGAAATATATGATAATAATATAAAATTTTTTATATTGACTAATTTATTTTAGAAATTAATTTTAATACATTGTCAATATAAAAAAAATTTTACACTTTTATCAAATTATCATATATAATAAATATGAGATTTTTGAAATAATAAATATCAGAATCAAATATTTTTGTTAATATGATATTACATCAAATTTTCCTTTATTTAAAGTTTATAATAATTTGTAAATTTAATTTTAATACATTACTAATATAAAAGTTTTTTTAATATATTTATATAATTATTAATTGTTACATTAATAAGAATATTTGACTTTTATTATTATCATTTTAGAAGTTATACATATAACAATATATGGTTAGAGGAGATTAATTTTTATACATTGTTAATATGAAGTATTTTACATTGTCACTCTTGAATTCTCTTTCAAATTTGTACTTTTTTGGATTTTTGGATTCTTTATTTTTCTTTTTTTCTTTGAAAGTTCCTTTTTCTTTTTTTACTTAATTATAATTTTTTTTACATTTTTGAAAATAAAATTAGATAGAAAAATGTTATATAATTGACTTAATTAGTTGAGGAAACTATTTTTTAAATATTAATGTCTGAAGTCTATTAAATTGCGTTAATTTGGTTTGAATTAGATTAGTCGAATATAGCAGTAAAATTTTTTTGGTATTAAATTTTTTTATCTATAAAATTTAGACTCAAGATCTTATTTAAAGAGAATAAGTGACAAAACATTTAAACCAATCAGGGCAGGTGACATTTTTTTTTTTTGTTCTAAAAATTATTCACACAATTTAGTATAGATTATGGTAGTTAAGTAAAATCTTAAAGGTGAAATTTAAGTATTGTTAATATAAATTAGAGTTCATATGTAAATATATATTAATGGCAGCATATTGCTTGCATATTAATTTTAAATTATGTTTTAAATCCTGGATATATTCCTTCATATATGGTTTACTATCGACTTGAATCAAAATTAACATATTCTTTTTTTTTTTTTTTGTGATGCTTAACATTAACATATTCTTTGACTTGTATTTATATTCTGCTTCCTGCTTCTAAGTTTTGTGAATACAATAACAAAAAATATAACGCCAATTTGCAGAGGACAACCAATGCACCATTGGCAAGGAGGTGCACCATAGAACAACCCTCGCGTCTAAAATTATTAGAGTTGTGTTCAAAAGCTCACGCGTTATTGTCGACATGTGCTAATGTTTGGTTGTACACGGCTTTTGTTTAGAAAAATCAATTCTGACTTTGAGTGAGAATTGATTCAAGACCCGTTAGTTCTTGCTTTTGCTGGCCATGATCCTCGTATAAGTGACAGATTCTCCTTGCTTTTAGTAAGGCAAAGTTTGGTACACAACTGAGAAAAGTTTCTATTGGCAATTGCCGTAGAAACTTATGATATAAAATTCAAAGGGACAACCATTGAGTTCCCTAGAAATTTTAGGATTTAATTGGGATGTACTGATAATGTAAAATAATTTTATATTATCAGCTAATAAAAATATTAAAAAATTAGAAATTATGGTGGGTCTCTCATTATAATAGGTAGTTATTTGTATAAATTAGCACTTTTTAGTATTTCTATTAGTTAACAGTATAAAATTATTTTACACTGTCAGAATATTTAAATTAAATTCAAATTTTAAATGTGTTTAATATAATGTCAAAAAAATTATAAATATTCATCAAGATTCTTATCAAATATGTTATGTTCTCAAACTAGATGAACAAAGATAAACTAAACATGAATAAATCATCTTCATCTTTAAATCATCATAATATCATCATTGTCATGGTAGGATCCTCAACCCGTTTCATCCAAATTTTGCATTCCTAGCCATCATCTTTGGCCACCACAATTTGCCAATGGAAAATTTACCAATTCCAGGGTGAAAAAGTAGAAAGATCCAAGTCAACTTTTTGGCTTCAAATAATGAAGAGAACAATAAAAATTTGAATGAAACCACAATTGCAAGTGATGGCAATTCTATTGACTCAACTCAATTGATATGGTTGGAGGTTGTAGGGTAGGTATGGCCAAACTTTTCCTATTTGTCAACTCAACTCAAGTGATGGCGGAAGGGTAGGGATCAAAATTTTACCCTTATCATAAATAGGGTAATATTTACCCCCTATCTCTAATATTTCGTCTTTCCTTAACTAAACATATTTGTCTCCATAAAAAACTTATTCCCCTAAAATTTCTCTCCCTTTTAAAAAAGCTTTATTCCCTTCCCAAACATAGTCTTATTGGTACTTCTATGCTAAAAGTCATTTTAATTTATATCATTTTTCAAACAAAATCAATTTTGTAAAATAATTTGCAGTTATCATTCTCAAATATAATAAATTCTTTCAGCATCAAGTGTTTTAGAATTTATTTGATGACAATCTAATCGAAGTTCTTACATCAATTGATCCACCCATATTAGCTCATTTATTTTTTTCAAGCACAGATGACTAGAGGGGAAGTAAACCTTGATGAAGACCAAAAAGATTTCAGGCTCTTTACATTTTAGATATAAATCTAACAATATTAAATATGTGTTTGGTTTAGATTTTGCAAACTTGATTTTGGATTAACTTGATTTTATAAAATTGATTTTAATAAAAAGTGAGTTTATAATAATGTGATTTATAATAAATTGATCCAATTCGAGTTAAATTAGCTAAAGTTAAATGGACATTAAATATTAATAATTTAATGAAAAAACACTTCAATATTTTAAATAGAAATGTTTTTTTGTAATTATGAGAAAATCTATTGCAAGTAACAATTATTTAATTATATTTCAATATTTCATTAACAAATATACAAAATCAATACTTATATAGTTATCACCAAATAAGTAATTTCAATAATAAAACACACTCCCTCTTAGTACTATTCAGTTATCTTTCTGGTAAAGAAAAATTTAAAAATAAAAGACTTATATATATGATGAGACTTAACTTGATCTTAATTTAGACGAAATTTTCTTGAAAAATCATTCCCAAAACCATTACTTATTCGAAAATATAGTGACATTTCTCTTAACAATGATCACAATTTTCATAAAAACCTCATATCATAAAGCAAAAATTTAAAAGACCATGCAGTTTGGTGGCGTGATAAGAAATCCCAAATTTAAAACAAAACAAATGTGGGAGAAATTTTTTTTTGAAAAAAAAAAATTAATTGATATGCACAAATAGTGTAAAATAGTTTTATACTGTCAACTAATAAAAATACTAGAAAATGAGAAATTATGGTAACCCTTCATTATAATGAGCCGTTATTTCTATGAGTTGGCACTTTTTACTATTTCTATTGTATTTAAATTAAATTAAAAAAAAACACTCAACAACTTTCATTTCTTAAAAGTGTTTGACTTATTCAATCATCTATTATCTTAAAAGCTTTTAAATAAAAGTATTTAGTTAAATAATAGTGTAAAACTCTTTCATACTAATAGCGTATCAAAATTAAACTCATTATTATCACTGAAAACATCAAGTAACCAACAAAGAATATTTTCAAAAAAAAAACTCACAAATAAATAAAAGAGTAAATTACACTAACTTTTCCTGAGATTTAGTGTAATTACACTCGATATTCCTTTAATTCACTTTGTTTAGTATATTATCTATAGATAGAGAGTTACCGAGTATAATTACACTAAACCTTAAGAGAGGTCGATATAATTCACCCTAAATAAAAAGTAACAGAAAATCAAATTAAAAACAAAAAAGCATGTTCCGTAATTTTCTCATTTCCTCATATAACTCATGTTGGCGTCCAATTTTTGTTTCCAATTTTGCCATTACTTAAAATTCTTTAACAGCTTCTCATACAAGGTTAAAGTTGTAAATGCATCTTTATTCCACTAGCACAAGAAGTTTTTTCATTTTTGTTGTGGTCACAAGCAGTTTTTTAACTTCCCCTTACTATGAAAACTTCAAAACTACCTACACTAACATTTTAGATGTAGAATCCGACCCACCGTGAAGAACAAGGTTAGTTTGGTTACTTACGACGCCTGCACGCCACCATTTGCTACTATATTAAGTGACCCAATCAATAGCAAAACAAATTGCACTTGGATGGTGTCTAACTCAATTGATCAAATATATGCGTTTAGTGGTTGAAGAAAACATTTTCTTCCGAATTCCATTCTTTAACCATTACAGGTTCACATTGTTTATTGTATTGAGTTATATTTTACGTATTTTTCCTTAACGACGAAAGTCACGAAGCTTCAATTCCAGTGTATGGTAAATCTATGGATTACTTGCAAAATATTATTAATGCATATGAACGTAATTGTTTTTTTTCGGAATTTTTTTTTAGGACACCATGTCTTTTTTGAGGATGATAGATAATAAATTTTTGTTACATTGTCCATGCATGTAAAGGCAGGTATATGGAGCACTTGAATGACGACCGGATATAAAGGCAAGTATACATTAAATTTGGGTCCTTCCAACACAATACAACAGGAAATGAACTTTATAGTTGGTGTGTGTAAATGATTATCGCATATACCCTGAAATTATTTTGAGTTAATCTTACAGTTTTTTTTTCTAGCATATTTTTCACTTGGTATTTTTTACCTTCAAGAGAAAGTTAAAACAAAACCTTTGTTATTGCTTTGTTTCCCTCCTCAATTTGCATTGGACATAGGCAAAATCGAATTCAATCGAATAAAAACTATATTCTGTTTTCATCTTACTTTGATCCAATGTCTACATGCTTTTCCATTGTGGTGTTAACTAAAAATATTGATATACAAGTTTATAGACAAATTGAGTTTTTTGATCTTTTAGCTTTTTGTTCCTGGATTTTCAGCTTGCTATGACATCACCATTTTGACCATTTTGTAGACTAGGAGTAAGATTCCAAACCTTATGAGAAAAGAAAATGCAAGTGCGGAAGAAGGATGAGAGAAGGATGGATAGGATCTATAAAGCAACATAGATTAAAGCCTAAAAAATAGATGTCTATATTTGTAATTGTCTTATATTTAATAGAATTTTATAAAAATGTTTCAAATTTAAAGCATTTATTTATGAACTGAATTTGTTTTATGTTTATGGTTATATTCTGTGGTAGTTAATTAAATTTTTTTCATTAAAAAATTCCAAAAATATATATTTAATCTGCAGTTTTAGTCCCCAAAAATTTTAATTCTACCTTTGCTCTTGACCCTAAAAATAAAAAATACGTATTGACAGCAATATAATCAGGCATAACTTGGACACCAATATATTGAGGAGCTTTACTCTTACTGTTATGAAATGGCAAATATCCTATTGCTTTAATATAATGTATTTTTTTAAATAGTTATGAATTACAATTAAAATACAAAAATTAAAAATGTAGATGAACAAGTATATATTAAACTATATTAATACCAAAAAATTAAAAAAAAAGTAAGAGAAAAGTGACATTCTTCATTGGCCAAAAAAGAACATAAAAAGAGTAAAAATAATTAATTTTATAGAACTGAATAAATGAGTGATAAGAAATGAATATGAAGAACTTGGAAGCGCTTCATCTTTTAAAATTGTTGGGTATGATTTGCATCTAATCGCTTATGAACTATTAAAAATATCTATCACAATACATATAAAAATATATTTTCCTAGCCAGTGGCTTTAAGCCGAAATTTATCACCTAGATCCAAATATATTGATGAGGTTCAAAGCCTACCCACATATACAAGACACATTACATCTATTTATATCTTTTATCTTTAACATAGTAATGTGAATTATTATTCATATCAAATATTTATTAATTGCATTAAAACTGAACATATTTAATTATATGAATACCAAAAAAAACAAAAAAAGGCGGCTTAACATGCACGATAATGCCTGTTAAGCTGCTAATACGTGTAGTAAAAGTAAACAGCAGTAACAACAAAACAAATAGTGATCGAGTGGTGCGCACCCACCGTAATGGAATCTACTCCGTCACCGTAACCGCAACAACATCAACACCGCAGCGAAGCCACAAACCGCCACGCGCGCGTTAGCGCGGGTAGAGCCGCCGCTATGGTGCAGCGTCACAGTGATTGGCGGAAACTGATCAGCGTCACAGCGTCAAATAGGAAAAGTTTCACCCTATTTATTAGAATATTGTTATTTTTATTTAATGTGTGATTAACATTTTTTTCGCCTTGGATTTGGCTAGCTACATGACAATATGATCGAGCCAATTCGCATGTTAAATTATTCTTTCTGGCATTTAGCTGAAAAAATTCCTTTCCGCCGCTATAGATTAATTAAACCTTGGCCCCCTCATATTTCAAAATTTTATTTAAACATTAATATGAAAATTTATATACAATAGGTAGACCTGAAGAAGAGCCCTACCCCAAATATTTCATGAAAATGAGCTGGCTTTCATTCTACACATTTCTTTGGTTACTTGTTTGACTTGAATGGCCAGCTAGGTGAAGTCGTGAACGTGACAGTGTCTAGGGGCATCAAAGTCTTTTTAATCATCTACTGCAAATTTCAATTCACGCTATTCATAATTGCATAAGTTCATACCTGCGTTTAAATATGCTAGCCTAGTGGCACACTAGAGAGACTGTTACCTTACACCTTGCATTGCATTTTTTCTAGCATTATGCTTTCTTGTCTTTTCTTTTTTCCCCCTCAAATTCCAGCATAAGGTCCTCCCCACCTTCATGGGGCAATCAAATACGCACAGCCACGATGGATTTTAATTTTATATCAATAAGTAGAGCAAGCATTCCACACAGCTAGTTGATATCTCAGTTGACAGTATTACCATTATTCTGACCGTAGAAATCTTGGAAATTGTGCATTCTATTTGCTTTAAGACAAAGAATATTAGATTGATTCAACGTGAAAGCCATAACTCATAAACAAAACAGTTAGTCTCGACTTTTAAGAGCAACTCTTTAGGGGAAAAACTTACTTCTCTTGGAGAATATGTGGATATCTGTTTCCATTAAGGACTTTTTAACAGTAATTCTAGAATTGAGTACAATGATAGGATACTAATAGTTAGTTGGGTATAAATAAAGAATAATACCATTGTAAATCATAGTGGAGATTGAATTGAGAAATTGTTTGGGGTCCTTCTCTTTGATTCGAAGAGAGAGGTTCTAACATATTATATAAATCCACACACAAGTAACGGAGTTAACACAAACCTAAAAAATGATATTGTTAGTTTCAAACGACAAAACCCAGAAACGATTGTTTATCCCAAGTGTTGCATCACATTAATTTTAAATTGTGTTTAAAGCAGTCCTCATACAAATTATTCTGTACAGCACAGTTATTGCACTTTACTGGTGTTTCCGCGATTTTTTGAACAGATAAATAAAATTCAGAAGATGAAAATAAGCAATCCAATATATGAATCTTGAAATGATATATTAGGCGGATATCTCTACAGTACACCTTACTGCTGGTCTGTTCCACTGTCAGAAGAATACGAAGAATTTAGGATCACTTGGTATTAACTTTGTGTAATGTTGGCATCCGAAGGGCAGGATATTGTTACAGATTGGTAATTCAAGTTTTACATGTCCAAAATCCAAATTCGCACCCAGATACGCATGTAGTTACTTTCTGTGCAAACCAATTTGCCCCATATGCATCATATATGCACACAAAATCGTGATTGTGATTGTGAATAACTCACTGAAGGAAGTCAAATATAACAGCCAAAATTTGTATTTAGTATTTTGAAGTTATTCTTCAGACCTGGAAAGAATCTCATGTTTGATACAATATCATTCCTAGTGACATGCAACCTGAACACAAGCCAGTGTGTATAAGAGGTGTTAAGGCCACACACACCTACAACAGCAACTAAGTAGGCATGCAAGCTATACTCTATGAGACATGAAAGTGACTGCAGAGTCTCAACACTCAAAACAATAGCACACAGAAACTATGATCACACTGGATGTATGAGAAAAACACAAAATTGCCAAAAAGAATGATGCAACTAACAGAAGATCAAGACGCCAGGACAATTGGTCCTGGAAATGGCAAGCTACATATCCCATACTTACACACCCCACAACTCTCAACAAATGCTAAACCTCACCCGGTTTCTTGTTCAGAATCTTTACATCATAGTAGAGTCTCACAGTTGAGTAAATGGTTTCAGGTTCAGCCATTGCACCACCGCCATGCTCCCCAGAAGCTGACCTCTGTGCGATGGGCGGGATGAGAGTAATGCCAAGCTCATCAATGGACATGCAATGCTGCTCTGTGAAAGGATTTTTCCACATCAAAGTATTCATGGATGGTGCAACAAAGAGTGGCTTGCTGTAGTCCCAAGCTCGGACAGTACATGTCAGCAAATTGTCACACAACCCTCCAGCAATCTGCAACAGCATATTTCTAAAAGTTAAAATAGAAGCATGCAAATAACCCTATATAAGATGTAAACAACTAAACATTACATGATGCAGGTAACTCTCAGACAAGCAAGCTTGTTTGATACACAGTAACGTTTTTATCATGTGACTATGCACATACTATATAGAGAAAATATGCAAAAAATTACAGTTTAATTACCTTGGCAAGAGTATCTGCTGATAATGGAGCAATGACCATCATTTCAGCCCATCTACAAAGCTCAATGTGAAGCACGATATCACCTATTCTTTTCCAACTAAACCATTCATGCTCATCAAAATATACAGCCACATCATTGGGAATTGATTGTTTATCAATAAAATGCTGAGATGCTCTTGTGACAACTGCTTTTACTTCCGCCCACTGCGAAAAACAACGGCAAATGACTCCAAATTTTACAGCAGCCACACATCCACAAGCAGCAAGTAGAATCCGAGGCTTCCTTGGAGCAGCATACACTGCCACCGACTTTCCTTTTGCAAGTTGAGGATCCGAACAAGCCATCACCCAGAGATTTCAACAATGATCTTGGTCTAATCATACGTAGCACAAGACCATATGTCTGCACCATGCCCTGAATTTGTCAAAATGTAAACGTATCACATTTTTTATCTACCAGGTACAATAACTATATCCGGCGTATGCAGATTTATTTATTAAACTTTAGACCATCAAGACAACTAATGCAGATTTATTAAACAAAAGGGAGCATACAAACAGCAAAAAAGATTCATTCTTGTTACAAGATCATAAGCACATCCTCACAAATACGAGAAAGCATGAACCATTTGTCAGGAATTAAAGAATAATGGGTAATTCCTGATGAGCTTGGATGAAAATCATATCAAGTCAAAGTTCAGTATCCACATTATTAGCATCAGCAAAGTTACTAATTTTAGGACACGAAGATCCCAACAGAATAATAATAATAATAATAATAATAATAATAATAAAGCATCAAATCATAAATTTTCATAACTTTGAGTGCAACTCCTGATCAAAGAATCTATCTCCCTCTCACATAATATATATATATATATATATATATATATATATATATATATATATATATATATATATATATATATCGAAGAAAAGAAAACCAGAAAAAAAAAATCAGACATTGAAGCATATACCGAGGTAGCATAAAGTTGACCGAGTTATTTCTAGTCTCTACTCTGCATTCAAGAAAAACAAATAAAAAGATACACACTCACTCAATCACTGAGAGAAAAAGGGAAAGAATTTTGTAACAATAATAGTGACCATCGAGAAAGTTGGATAACTGAAACTGAAAGAAATAACACAGTTGAGTTGAGTCAACCAACACAAACCAATGCAGATTTGGTTACACATTGAAAAGAAATAAATTTTCCTCTAAAAAGTGATTAACAGCTTCACACCTGGTCAAACATATGCAGAGAGACATCATTCATGATCACAAGAAGAAGAAGAAGAAGAAGAAGAAGAAAGAGAACTGAATCTTGAACCAGAAGTGTATTCTCTCAAACATTGCAAGAATTGCACCACCCATTATTGTACATCGCATAAAGATTGGAAATTCCAATCAAAAATTCGATTTTGAGGCCTCAGAATCAATGGGGTGCTAATAGTATTCATCACCGAATGATGCAAAAACCAAAGGGAAGAAAACAAAAAAAAAAAAAAAAAAAAAGAGAGGACGAACAATACAAGAAAATGAAATAAAAGAACAAGTTCCATTACCTTGTGAGCTTGCTCTCTGAAGATTGAAGAATATCTCTCTCAGCGTTCAGAATCAGAAGCAACAAAAACGTAGACACACCAAACACAAGCTTTTTGAATTTCCTCAGAAGAACCTACGAATCGCGGCATTATATGCTTCGTGTTGCGGTGGCAGACACAAACGTTAGTTTTGTTTTTACCTTTGGACCTTGAAGAAATGAACCCAAATTAAGCCCATAACCCAAGATGATCAGTATAAATATGTAAGAAAATGTAGATGTGAATTCCTGACCCCGAAAAAAAAAATGAAGATTAGTTGACCCCAAGATGATCAGTATAAATATGTAAGAAAATGTAGATGTAGATTCCTGACCCCAAAAACAAAAAATTTATATTAGTTGACCCAAAAAAAATGTAAATTAATCAACCAAAAAACAAGAGATGTATGTAAGTTATTTCTTGGTTGAAAATTATTAATAGAGATTTGATTATTCTGAAGAAAGATCGCACGATAAGACGTTGTGCATATTTACCAATTGTGGGGATGCATTTTCCTAATTATATTGATTATATATCTTAATTATATTTTATCATTATAGATTCAATTTCGGGGATATTATTCGGCAACCAGAAGTTCTTTGCATGATACAGCACAAGGCAGGTGGTTGGCCTAACTTCGAAGATGAGAATTCTCTACTTGACATGCCATAAAATGCAATTGAAATTGATAACATGATTTGGTCATTTGAAATTCTGCCACAATGTTGTTGTAAATTTCCTATTTGCTATTCTTTGTATTTGATTATGACAAATTTTTACAAATTACCAATGCAGCTATGCAAGGATTCAGGTAACAGCGATGTATGTGTAGTACATATGCTTTTAAACACTGTCTATCATCATGATCACTTCAATTTTTTCACGGTGAAAAGATAATTTTATCTTATCATTCTCTTGTCATAGTATCATTCTTCAATATTAATAAGATTACATTAACATATTAGTCCTTAAACTTTTTGAAAAAATTTAATTAGGTCTCTATATATTAAAAATTTGTAATGGGATCTTAAGTTTATAAAACATTTGTAATGAAGTCCTTGTGTACAAACATATATAAAAAATTTGTCAATAAAAATAAAATATTATAAGATAACATCCTATGTGTTATATATGTGTTAAATTGGTATCTAAAAATCTTATGTTTTTATTGACAAATTTTTAATAAATATTTATGCTCAAAGACCCAATTACGAATAGTTTGTAAATTTAGGGACTCGATTACAAAATTTCAAAATATAAGAATCGATTTGAATGTTTCCAAAAATTTAGAAAGACCAACAGATTAATTTAACCTATTAATAATTTGTATACCGTTTTCTTATTGTGTTTACATGACACACGATAGGCAGCATCACAATATTCCTCAGAAAATTTTCATGTAAGATAATGGGACATTACATGTTAGAACTATCAAGTATTACAGACACGCTTAATGCATCTTTGTTCTTGAAAATGCTTACTTGTGGGGAATTATTTTAAGCATAATGAATAATTTTATATAGCATCGTCCATACTAGTCTCCTGTTATTAGCACGTATAGTACCAGAAATAACGGGATAAACTGAACCAAAGAAATTATTTACCAAAGGTCGAAGCGAAAATGCTGCAAAACACATGCAAGCCATGACAGTCGGATCGAAAGAGCTAGAAACAACTCGATAAATTGAGCAAAAGGAGATCAAGATAGAGTGTAAGAAATAATTTAGAAATTAGATTACAGCAAATTCAAAATTTTAAGAGTAAGGCGAAGTGAGTTCAAACATTTGACTTTATATAGTCTAAAATCTTAATGTCTCATTTGAAACATGTGTCTGATCAAAGTTTGAGCAGGCATGTTTTTCGGGTGAAAGTCAAGAAGCATTTCACTTGTATGTTTTAGGATTACACGGTCCCGCACTAGCTTCGGACCATGGCATGATTTGGCTTGTACATCCGCTGGATTTAAGTATAGTAAAATCGAACGGCATAAATTTAGCCCGCTCCGAAAACTTTTTTAATTAACATATAATGTATGAAAGTTTTAGTATTGCAGTTTGCAGATGAATCCCGCACCCTCCTAGACTCTCGTGCCATATTCCATCTAGGTATGTAGAACACAGGAGTGCAAGATAGACCAGAGTCTTCTGGCGACGAAAGATGGTGTATTTTTTCGATCTCATCCATGTGGTTCCTTCAAACAAATTATAAACACTCCTTGACTCCTACAACAATAATTAACCACAGTTAACAAACGTCCAAATAATCCAAAAAATATGGGCTTCGAAACAATATTCAATCCAAAAACAATTTCAAGTAATACATTGTATTACAGATCAAATTAATCCACCCATGTCCAGCAATACAACTAAAAACTAACTCTCTTAATCATTGTTTGGGGTCCAATAACAATCTTCAATAGTCTACATTTACAGCAACCCACCCAAAATAAATAAATAAATAATATAATATAATATAAATTAAAATTATACTATAAAGTAAAGCTGATTCAAAACAAAGAAGATCAAACATACCGTCTTTACTAATAGATGTCACCGCCTCTAATAAAATACCATAAGGAAATCTCTCACGATCAAACGGTGCTTTGGCACATTTTCACTGAAAGAATCTGCCATCGTCTTGTATCTCTTCCTCATTTACCACACACACTAAAATACACTAAAACCCCAAATACTCACTCCCAATACGGGACGCTACAAAAGGCATAGAAGGACTCTCTTTGCAAAAAAATTTAAAAGGCTCACATTAGCAATTTTAAAAATACACGAGCGATGTCAGTTTCGTAATTATAAAGCCGGATCATGGCATGGTCTAACACAGGAAAAGACGATGGTAACACGCACCTTACTTGTATCGCTTAAGTTTGATACTTGGCTCATGTCACATTACTCCCATGTTTTAAAATATAAAATAACCCAATAGCAATATTGCAAAATAGGTGTCCCCTATTTCTATTTGCAAGAAGAGACTTCTCCCCTTAGTTGTTATGTTCGCTGGAGACTCGTCCCCAAGCTTGTCTACTCTTCGCACCATGTAGCTGGTGTGTGCAATCCGTTGCACAATAGCAGATTCACGGTGCAATAGCGGATGTATTTGGTGAGGTTTTCCCTGTAGCCTCCCCTGATGTGTTTCTGGTGGTCGATGTACGCCCCTTTCCTTTTGGGTTCGATAAGGGTGTGCTTGTTTGGTTCCTATTGACAAAGAAAATAGCTATTGTCCACAAGTCTCGGTGCACTTTCTAATCTCCAAAAGTTTGAATCTTTCCGACAATGCATTCACTGGTTTGGTTCTTCTTCAACTGGGTAACCTTTCTAGCTTGGCTACACTTGATCTTGGCAAGAATCCTCTACCTGGGTCATTGCCAAGTGTCTTGTTTTCCAAGCTTTTTAAACTTGAAGTTCTGGTTCTAAGTGAGAATGCTTTTGATGGGGCTCTTCTTGCTACATTGTGGTTAGGGCCTTTGATGAGGCTCTTCCAACAACAACCTCACAAGGTGGTCGAAGCACTTGGATACGTGAATTTCAAAATGAACTACCATCAGAGAAGCCTCTATTTACAAAAAAAAATAGAGAACACCCTCTTTGCAATATTGTTTTATATTTTAAAACACGGGAGTAACTAACTCCCATACTTGCAAAGGAGTAACATAACATGAGCCTTGATTCTTTTATGTAATCTCTCAATAGGTTTGAACCTTAACTTCCTCTTTAGATGAAATAGAAAAATTTAGCAAGTATTTCTGATGCTACCTTTTTTTTTTCAATCAAATGATTCAAAGAAATACTCTCAATTAGTCGAAGATATTTCATCAATTAATTTCACTCAATTGATTTGAAGGTTGCTTCATCGAGTTGATAGAAGATTACAAGAACAATAACTGTCAGAGAGAATAATGATATAATATTCAGAGTTGTTTTTACCAAGAGCATTGAGCACTTAGGGGGGAAAATGAGAGTAGATAGATTAAGACAGAAACATGAATTTGTTGTTTGCATTGAGTCTATTCACTCCAATCAATCCCCGCTCGCACAACCCTTACAACCACAATGAACACACTCGATAACCTTCTCCTCCCTAAGTTGTTTCGGTACTCTGCAAACACAAGTGGTGGCAAAATTGTGATCACGCGACTGCATGCACCTCAAGCAACATAGACGCTCATAACCAGGCTGCAATTCAGACCAAAAGCCATAGTGATTTAAATATCCAAGCACAAGAAAGCATATGGAATGCAAAAATGAGACAAAACAAATATAAATCTATGTTGAAATCAAAGCATCCTTGCTTTGGTGAGGTGTGGTGAATGCTGAACAGAGAAGAAATCACTTTGTTAGCTGGGAGGTTTGTTGTAAGCCTAATAATGAAGGAGAATTAGAGCTTAGCAATTTGGTCTCTGAACATGAAAACATTGCTTTGGCAGTCAAATAGGATTGTCAAGACAAAGTCTTTGAGGCACTCCACTAAACCGGAGGAAGTACACCTTTCATTAGAATGGGAGGGATGCAAACCAGGAGCACCACTAGTAGGCCTAGTCCTTGGAAGATTATTTCCCTGGGTTATACTTCTTTGGACCATTGACTTCTTTTAGTTTGAGTGATGGTAGTTGGTTTTAAACTGCGGTCACAATCATGGTTGCGGTTGCATTGCAGTTACTGCAATTGAGGAAAATTGTGGAAAAATGCAACTAATGCAATTGCAATTGCGGCCACAATGCGGTTGTGGAGGGCATTGCATCGACAATACTGTGGCCGTAGACTGCAATCTAGAATACCTGTATCAAGTTTTGAGAGTAAATTGGGATGGGGAATGCTCCTTTCTCAGAGGCTTTTTCCTGCACGTTTCATCTCACTACTTTGCACTTTGCACAGTCTAATATATTTTGGGAGAAGTTATTATAAGCTTATGGAGTACCAGGTGGATTGAACTCATATTGAATAATAGAATGACATTCTAAGATAAAACCTATATTTCTTTTCTTTATCGAAACTTCTACTCCAACAAAAGTACGAGGAAAACGAAAACACTTTCAAAAGAAGAATAAACAGAAGAGGGAGGTACCTTCTTCCATTTTGCAATTAGATTGCGGTCAGCATATCCTTGATCTAAACAGAATTCATACAATTCTTCCGAAATTTCCTTCCTCCGATGGTAGAGGTCAAATATGTAGCGGCTCTTCTGGTGTGCAATCTTAAATATAGGCCATAAAGTCTCACACTTTCTTTTGCCATCATGCGGATCATTCTCAGCTGCCAGATAAAAGCACAAAAAAGCATTCAGTTAGTTTCATGTATGCCAGAAATAACATAATAAATTCAGTAAGGAAGGCATACATAACATGTTAAAATTCCAACCTTCCCTCATCTTTGCTTGGAGCTCGCGGAGTGTAGGCTCAATTAATTCCCAGCCCTCCGGGTACTTGACACGGTTTGTCTTCACTTTTGGCATTTTTGTATCTGTCAAAAGGCAAAATATAAAATAAAGGGTCAATTTCCATGCACTCTTCCAACTCCAAGAAATACAAACAGCACTTTTTGACAACAACCTACAACAGCATATATCTAAAAGTTAAAATAAAGAACAGAAGATAGGGACAAAGTAAGCAATGTTAAAATAGCAACATGTAAGTAACGCTAAGCAAGATGTAAATACAACAACTGAACATTACAAGATGTGTATGGAGTAGGAAACCAAATAACAACCTTTTTTTTTTTTCGAAAATTGTGAATAATCAAGCTGATTTAAAAAAAAAAAATTAAAAAATCAGAGTGCCACTTGATCAATCAAACAATGAGTAATTTCACTATCTGTGTCTCAGACACCAAATCAAACACTAATCATTGTTAGTGTTTACAGCAACACGAGAGAGAGGGAGTGGAGACCTGCAACTTGCAAGGCAAAGGCGGTACAGTGCGGCGGTCGAGTGGCGACTGGCGAGGCGGGTTGGCGGCCGGCAAGACGAACACGGTACGGCGGCAGCCGACTGCGGCGCACGAACGAGATGCGAGCGCATGGGTTTCAGGCTTCAGATTGTTTTTCAATGGCTCTGCTTATTGCAGCTTTTTGTTTCTATTTTAAAAGAAAAATAGTTCGGTTATAGGTAATGAAATTAGTCTCACATTCGAAGATCGTGAAAGTATTTGTAATTTGATAAAAATAAAAATTAAAAATTAATGCCTTTAAATGTTGCAAGTTAATATTAAGAATATCATTTTAAGAAAAACTATTAAAGAAAAAGTGAGAAATTATAGTGATTTCTTTATTATAATGTGTGATTATTTGTATGAATCAGTATTTTTTATTATTTCTATTAATTGATAATATAAAACTGTTTTACACTATCAATATATTTAAATTAAATTTTTAAAATTATTAAGAATACTATTTAATATAAAAGCCAACTCAAAAAAGAATTTTGAAAAAAAGAAAAATTATCTTAAACCCTCAATAATTCTCGATTGATACTTTTTATTTATTGTTTTAAAAAGATTATATTACTAAGAAAAAGAGAAAATGGTTTGGATAAGGGAAAGATTATATAAACCCTTTAACTTATTATCACCATGAATTTTTAGGTAATGTTTGGAATTATTAAAATTAAAATTTGATTTGATTTAATTTAATTTATAAATTTTTTTCTTTTTCATTTGGATGATTTATAAGTTAAATTTTATATTTGAAATAATTATATAAAATAGTGTTTAAATTGATTTAGAAATTAATTGTTGTATTTAAAATATATTAGATAGTATTTGAAATGATTAAAAATGAAATTGATTTAATTTGTATTTAAACTTTAAAATAACTTCTATTAAATTCTTTCAATTTTGATAGAATTTTAAATACAAAGCAATTAAATTTATGAGATTTGATATATAAAATTATTTTTATTTTCAAAATATCCAAATATAAAATTTGATTTATAAAGCAAATTAATTCCTATTTTTTTCCTTATTCCAAACACACTCTAAAGTCTTTTCAATTAGTCATTAAACTTTAGCTTACGATCCAATAGATCCTTCTATTAAAGATTTGCTAAGTTACTAATAGTTATAACAAATTGTAAGATATTTTTCATTCATTAATATATATTGTTGATTAATTTATAATATTATTCATTAAAATATATCGAATTAGTACTTGTTTATTATAATGTAACTTGATTTTATTTTTAATTTTTGAAATTTTTATTAACTAATTTAACTATTTAAAATTCAAATAATAAATAAATTAATGATTTTTTTAAAAACAAATGGTTAATGAGTGTTCACGTAATAGTACCATTATTGCATCAACAATTTTTTTTTTTAGTGAATTGCATCAGAAAATTTAAAATGGAAGGATCTATCGAAATATTAATCAAAGTTTAGAGACTAATTGAGAAGATTTTAACCGTTGTAGCGGCGATTCGCAAAATGGTAAAAGTTTAGGATGATTTCATACTCTTTTCCCAAAAAAGAAAAAGAGTGAGTAGTAGAAGAATCAAAATCCTATACCTCGGCTCAATTATTAAAATGAAATCCTAAACCCTCACCATACTCTATATTAAAATAAATAAATAAATAAGTTTGTCCTTTGTTTTCTATCTTGTCTTTCGTCCTTTCTTACCTTGTGCCTTTCTACCTGTAACAATGATGCAACTAACACAAGATCAAGAGGCTAGGACAATTGGTCCTGGCAATGGCAAGTTACACATCCCATCCTTACACCCACAATTCTAGACAAAATGCTGAACCTCACCCATAATCTTTTTCAGAATCTATAAATTATAGTATAATCTCACAATTGAGTATATGATAGAAGGTTCAGCCATTGCACCATTGCCATGCTCCCCAGAAGCTGACCTCTGTGTGATAGGTGGGATGAGAGCAATGCCAAGCTCATCAATGGACATGCAATGCCTTTCTGTGAAAGGATTTTTCCACAGGAAAGCGTCAATGGATGGTGCAACAAAGAGTGGCTTGCTGTAGTCTCATGCTCGCACAATACATGTCAGCAAATTGTCACACAACCTTCTAGTAATCTACAACAGCATATATCTGACAATGTTAAAAGTAGAAACATGCAGATGACCTTATATAAGATGTAACCATAACAATTGAACATTACCTCATGGGTGGAACACAAATATCAGCATATGAACTCATCTTAATTTAGATTAATTCTCATGATTCTATTTGTGTTTCTACCTCCTAAGCATCATGTAATGTTTTGTTGTTATGTTTACATCTTATACAGGGTTATTTGCATGTTTCTATTTTAACTTTTAGGTTTATACTGTCGTAGAATGCTCGAGAGTTGTGTGACAATTTGTTGACATGTATTGTGCGGGCATGGGACTACAACAAGTCACTCTTTGTTGCACTATTCAAGGACACTTTCATGTGGAAAAATCCTTTCACAGAAAGGCATTCCATGTCCATTGACAAGCTTGGCATTACCCTCATCTCACGTATCACACAGAGGTCAGCTTCTAGGGAGCATGGCAATGGTGCAATGGCTGAACCTTCTGCCATTTACTCAACTCTGAGACTCTACTATGATTTAAAGTTTTTGAAAAAGAATGTGGGTGAGGTTTAGCATTTGTCGAGAATTTTACGTATGGGATATGTAGCTACCATTGCCAGGACCAATTGCCTTGGCCTCTTGATCTCGTGTAAGTTGCAACATTGGTTTTAGCAATTTGTATTCCTCATACATGCAATGTGATCATAGTTGCCGCATACTGCTGTTTGAGGGTTGGCACTCTGTAGTCTCTTTCATGTCTCCTAGAGTGTAGCTTAAACACCTATTTAGTTGTAGTTGTAAGTCACCTTATGGATTATGCACACTGAAGGGTGTTCAGATTGCATTATTCGGTATGAAATTGCAGCAAACATGAGATTGACCTTAAAATATAAACAAGTTTTGCAATTATGAATGAGAAATTACAAAATGTACAGGTTAAAGAAGCCAGTTTCGAATATCTTCTTAACAAATCTTATGAATTTAATTAAATATGTAAAATGCAGTATGCGGCCCCTGCGTTGCATCATATCCGAATCAATCATAGTAATAAAACTAGTTATTAATTCAGATTGCTCATGATGGCAGTGAAGAACATTAGTACTCGTTTGGACGTACTTCTCCTGACATTTTTTAAATAGTTTTTTTTTTAATTATATTTTAGTTTGTTTGGGTGAACTTTTCTTAAAAAGAACTAAAAGCACTGAAATAATTTTTTTAAACAAAAAATACATCTTTTATTTTTACTTTTTTGGAAAATAAAATTAATATGGAGTAATTGTTCAAGCATTAAAAAGTATTTCTTAAATATTACATGATAGTATCCAAACGTAAATACCTTTTACAATTAACTCTGCACTAGTTCTGATCCATCTTGATATTTCTCCAAGCCGCGTAATTTTGAGGAAAACTTAACATAAATTAAACCAGGATCAAACACTTACAGCTAAATATCTCATTCTATAGACCTAGCATAAGATAAAATAGCTATCAGAAAACAACCAAAGCAAAATAACCTTAAAATCAAAACAGGATATCTCAAAAACTCATTTCTTTTTTCCAGCCTTGGCAGCTTCAGAAGCCTTGGTCTGCACAAACAACACATGCCACATGTTACAAGTCAATCAAACAAGGAAGACACAGAGGTAAACAATCATCTGCAAACGACCACTATTGTAAGCTACATATTTACCTTCTTTACTCCACGAATCTTCTTAGCTCTATTCTTCCTCTCCTTCATTTGCTTCCTTGACTTTTCTACTTTAGTATCAAGCCCGTTCTGCAATAGATAGAGTAGAGATTTTAGTTTGCACGCACAGACCAAATCAGACATGGCAAAGACAGAAAATAAGCATATTAGAAAAGCATTGTTCTAATTCTCAAAGATCACATCATATAACAAAAACATATATGACAAAACACCAAAAGATGAGAAGAATAAGAGACTAAATGACTAGATGATAGATGATAGGACCAGTTCAGAATATACAAGAAAACTCAAGAAAATGTATATTATTTGCTAATGAAAATACAATGGCATAGGGATATTCGAGAGATCCCTTGCTCTCTTAGAGTGTGTTTGTGAGTCTCATTTTGGAGGGAAAAGGGCGAAAGGGAAGGTGATTAAAAAAAATAAATAAATAAATAGGAAGATAAAATCTAAACAAAGAATAGTAAAGATAGGGTTTTCTACTAGATCTCAAAGAAACTTGTTCTCAGCAATCTAAATCACCAGAAAGGGGTTTTCCTTACTAGACCTTCAAAGAACCTATCATTGACAACCTAGATCAAAGGGAAGGAAATTCTATTTCACACAGAACCAAAATGAGAAAAACCTCATGATTGTATTGATAGTAAAAAAAAAAAACTATGATAAACTATGAATTGTCTATAGGCTAATTTGTCCATTTATACATAAATGCTAAAATCAATAAAAACAGAAATTATTTAATTCTATCTAGAAGATTTGATTTGAAACTGAAATTAAAAGATCTAATCCTAGATAATAAGATTTACTCTGAAAAGATCTAATCCTAAATAATAAGATTCACTCCAAAATTTCTAATTTGATCCTGTAAGGATATGGATCAGATTTGAATCAATCAATTAAATCTAAACTAACTCCAATCAACCAATTTAGATCAGCTCCTGATTTTGTTGCACTCTAATCATAATCAAATCAGCCCATTAATTTTGATTTGCTCCAAATATTTAGTGCCCCACATAATTGCTTGCTCTCCAAGTAATCTCCAATTCAGGAATAATCCAACTAATTAATTAAAATTTGGTCTTGATTTGTTGAGTTCCTCATGGCTTGCTCTCCAAGTCAGCGCCAACTTGCTAGAAACAAGCTCTAGGATTGCTTGTTCTCCAAGTTATCATCAACAAACTCTTTCCCTTGTGATAGAATCCACGATCATGACAAGATCCCCATTTTGCCCTCCAATGTTGGGATGACAAAACTGCCCTACTGAGCTTGTATCATTGGGTTTGAAAAGTAAATATGAGTCCATTTTACTCTTCAAATCCTTTCCGTTACCTCCCTTCCCCTCCAAAATCAAAACTCATAGACACATCCGCCATCTCTCAACTCCTAATTTTTTAACTGATAATCTAATCATCTCTTACACCCTCTTTTATATAATTTTCTTTAATAACTAACTAATTATTGTTCCTAACCACTTAAAGCCCATTACTACGGCCCGATCCCAATCACTCACCATTGCCAACTATGGTGGACTATATGATTTCTTCATAGTATTATAAAGAAATCTGAAGCACAAACCAATTTAAATTAATGTTTCTAAAACATAACATGTCTTACACAGTATATGGTTTCTGACAGCTACACCAAATTAAACAATTCCACCCAACCCAAAAGGAAAAGTAAAAGAAAAAAAAAAGGAGCAGCGATGAATTTTGAGAAGTGCACTTATATTGTGTAAAGAACACAAAATATCAAGGATCACAAAAGCAAAAATTAAAACAGTTATTAACAAAAAATCCATATGAGAGTAGGTTGTGCTGACTATTGGCTCACCCTGATAAGCCTGTACTTGGGTTCATACTTCTTTGCATTCTCAACTGAATCATAAATCAAACCAAAACCAGTGGACTTGCCGCCTCCAAAATGCGTTCGGAATTTGAAGACAAACACGGTGTTGGGGTCCTTCACTTCATACATTCCCGCGAGCTTCTCCTTAAGCTCAGCCTTTTACATCACAGACACCAAATCAATAATGTAAAACCGCTTAAGAATCTAATATTCAATTGCCAACTCAGTAATAGACTAATAGTATATAACCAATTCTGCGTGCCTATTTTTTTTTATATAGTTTAAAATTAAATATAAAATGCAAAATACAAAATACAAAATAAAAATAAATAAATAAAAGAGAGTACCTTAGAAACATTAGCCCTCCCTGGATGAAGGACATCAATTATCTGCATCACACAAATAGAATTAATACGAAAAGGTTAGGCATTATACTTTCAAATTCCATATATCAACAGAAAATTAATTTGATAAGAGACATGATTCATCTATTGGACAGTGAAATAAAAGTGAAAATCACACAATTCCCCTGGTTTCAAATAAGTACTCTATTTTTTTTTTTCCATAAAATACAACGCTGTGTTTTTGCAGATAAAAGAGATTTTTGTGGCAAACAAGGAAAGAGGGGGAGACTCACGAATTGCTTCCTGGAGAGAAGCCTGTTTGTCATGAACTTTCGGGTTCGGATGGTAACAGCTTTGTCCGCCATGTTGTCCCCTGAGGTTGTGACTGCAGCTTCGAGGGATGGAAGGTAATGCAGCAGCTCCACAAACACACTGGAACAGAATGCAAACCCTAACCTACAGATTGGTTCGGTTTGCGTTTTCGTTTTGGAAAATGCTTAATAGTACGAAATGTTTTTCGTGCAACGGCACACGAAACAGAAACCCTTTGTATTAGTATTGTCGTTTCACATACGATGATTTTTGGTCATTTTATTCGATCAGTCTTTGAATGGTCATAATTCCTCCACATCATTCGCAACTCAATTCGTACAATTCTTTTTGTCACATATAGCATTGCTGGTTCGTTTTCTTGTTTTCTTCTATTTTTCAAAAGTTAATGAAGACAATATGAAAAAGAAAATAATTCTATTTTCTTTTTTATTTTTAAAATTTTATTAAAAAAATGAAAATAAAATAATTTTATTTTTTATTTTTTATTTTTTTATTTCTTTTACAAAATCTCAGAAAATAGAAAAAAATAAAAAAGAAATAAAAATAAAAACTAAACAGGCCTTTAGCAATACATATTATTTGGTGAAATTTTCACATGATTTAAATTGTATGTAAATTTTAATTATTAATTAGATTATTTTGGGGTATCAGAAGAGGATCCAGATTAAAATTTTCACCATGGAAGATATTGTGCACAATGGATACGGTTCTGTTAACTTATACGGTGAGCTTATTTGGAAATTAAACCGGGTTTATTTTTTGGTGATCAAAACCGTGCTTGATTTGAAATAATTGAAAAATTAGTTTTATTTGGTGCATATTTAAGAAATTATTTTTAATATATATTTTTTAACATGAAATTATGCAAAATGATTTTTTATTATAAATAAGTAAACAACTATAATCAAGATAAATAAAATATTTTTATCTAACCAAATTACAATAAATAAACAAATTTAATTAGTTTATTAAATTGTTCAAAAAGAATAAGATGATAAAATAGGGATTAAACAAAGAGATTTATTGATATATATTGTCAGTGTAAAATTCTTTTATACCGCTATATAGGCAAATGTGGTTTCCTTTTGAGGTAGTCAATATAAGAGTTAACCACCTTCGCCTATATAGCAGTACATGAGTGGATGCCAGTGTAAAAAAGTTTTATATTGACAGTATATACCAATTAAACTCTTAACCAAAATGAGATTAGATAAGGACAATAATCTTGATACATTTTTAATATAATTGGAAGACATTGTGCAAATTAGAAACAGTTGCATTAACCTAGATAAAAATGAGCTTATTTCAAATTAAACAAGATTTAATTTGTAGTTATTTCAAAATAAGTTTTATTTGGTGCATCTTCAAAAATTAGTGTGTGTATATATATATATATATATATATATATATATATATATATATATATATATATATATTTGATATAAAATTGGTAATAATACAATTTTTATTATACATAAGTAAATACTTATAATTAATACAAATAAAATTGTTTTTATCTAATAAAGTCACTGCCGAGCTTTGACATGAGATTCTCGAATACCAAATGAGAATTGCCTATCCAAGAAGTGGACAATGCTACCATAAGGAGTCTTGAAACTAAACGTGAATGAAGCCACCTTTGCAAGTGAGAATGCGATTAGAATAGGAGTAGTGATTAGGGATTGGAAAGGAAAATTTATTGTGACAGCAGTGAGTAAATTCTCAGGCCAAGTTAAAACTCTTAGGGTAAAGTTTATGATTATGAGAGAAGGTGTTCTTAGCCCAAAATTTGAGAATTAGGGTTTTAATTTTAGAGGATGATGCCAATGTTGTCTTAATAGTTTTGAACAAAGCTCAACTATTCTATCTACAATGGGATCATTTTATCAAAAGCTTATTGTATAGCATCTAGATTTAGTTTCTTTCAAGCCCAATTTATCCCTAGATGTTGTAATTTAATTGCTAATAAACTAATAAAATTAGCCAAAACTAAGGATAACCAAACTTGGGCCAATGAGCCCCCTAGCTCTATTATGGACGTTTTGGTTCATAAGCGTGCCCTTGAATGAATTCATATCCCCCATAAAAAAAAGGTTTCAATTATAAATAGGTTAAATTAATCTATTAGTTCCTACATTTTTGGAAAAAATTCAAATAATTCTTTATACTTTGAAATTTTATAATTAAGTCCTTAAATTTAGAAACCGTTTATAATTGGGTACTCGAGCACAAATATTTATTAAAAAATTATTAATAAAAATAAAACATTCTTATATACTAACTCAATAAGTATATAACATATAGGATGATATCTTAGAGTATTTCATTTTCATTTTTACTGGCATTTGTGTGTTGGGGCTCAATTACAAATATTTTATAAATTTAGGGACTTAATTACAAACTTTTAAAGTATAAAGACCTAATTGAATTTCTACAAAAACATTTAGGGTCTAATAGATTAATTTAACTTAATAAATAAATTTAATTAGTTTTTCAAATTGTTGAGAAAGGGCAAGTGTAAGATCTCTTTTTTTATATGAAATATTTTGTATAGAATAATTTTGATTTTTTTTACTTAATTTGAATATTTTTGTTGATTTGTTTGATTTTATAATACTAATTAATTAAGATAGATCAACTTATTAAATATTAAACATTAATTCTATAAAGTAAGATAATAAATTAGTAATAGTTATCTTAAAATATATTATACTATATTAAAAATGTTATTAAGATGAAAAATAATATCAAATTTTAGTTTTTCATAAAATGATAAAAAGCACATGTTATGTTTAAAATAAAAAGTAATAAAAAATAAGAATATTAAATGGTCATTGTAAACTTACTTCCTTGCAGATGAGAAGGGTAGTTGCATGGTATCAAGGCAAAGAGAGTTATTAGAGTGCAAAAAATTAAAAAAAAAAGAGTGTAAAAGAGGGGGAAAAAGTGAAAGTTGAGTGAGGTGAAAGAGACGAAAGAGAAAAGAGAGAAAGAGAAGAGAGAGAAAAAAAACTAAAAAAAGAAAAGAAAAGAGAGACAAAAAAGAGAAGAAGGGGAAGGAGGGAAGAGTTACTATAAGCTTGGCAATTTTACCTGTTTTTGTGGATATTTGCAAGTGATACAATTGGATATTTAATGGAGGAAACTTCTTTTCTAAAGATAGACTTTCTAAATACTCATTTATTAAGTAGGATGGGGTGGGATTACTTTTCTTTTATGCATTGGTATTTAGTATGTGAAACATCTTAATTCCTTTTAATTATATAAATAAAATTTTGTAAGAACTGTGATCTAGATATACAAAATATTTAAATTACCCTTGGTTAGATGCTGCTATTTTTATTTTAAGTTTGTAAGTTGTTGGACCCATTTGGATTATTCTTTGATAGTTATTTCAATTGTATTGGACAAATTACTAGAAATAATGACATGAAAGTGGCTTTCATTTATTGTTTTATTAAGCATTTTTTTAAAAAAAATTTGATGATTTATTGAATAACCATGTATAGGTACCCATTTACATGCAAGAAAATTAAAGATGAATATAGTATGGGTGAAAATGGGGGTTAATTTTCATCTATAAAATGGCGAACAAGGGATTATCCCACACTCTTGCCCCGCTTCACCTCAGCCCATTATCATTTCTACTTTCACACACCATTCTCATCTTTATAGCGATGCAAAGGTACGAAACGATATGTCATTTTTGAAGATAAAATAAAATTATTACTACATTTAGGATCTGTTTGTTTCAATTTTTTGACTAAAAAAAGGTTGAAATAAATGCACCCTTAATTATTTTAAGTTGCTCATTTTTATATGAGATTGATATATTATCAAATTATATATTATATATTATATATTACTATATGTACAGCTCTTTAGGTAGTGATTGTTAAAGTCAAATATTTTTATTGATATGATAATATATAATTAAATAATTATATAAAAAATTTATATTAAGTATATATGAAAATTAAATTCTTATTATTTTTATTATTTTTAGACAGCCACTCAAACAGCCCCACCCTTTCTCAATACTGAACCGTGAAGCCACCATAACCGCCTACCACCGCTAGAGCTCGTCACGTCTGAGACGGCGGCTGAGATGGTGCCTGAAAATCAAGCTCCTCGAGCATAAGCTCGTCAAGGAAATTGTCACATTGAGGATTCAGGAAAACGAAAAGCATCCTTGTTGTTGCTGTTGCTCCAAAGCTTCAGCTCCCACTAAAACCTCCATAGCTTCAAGAACCCCCGTGGAATTGCTTTTCTCGCACTTCCCCCTCAAATCCTTCACTTCCACCTCCAACATCATCGTTTCACGTGACGACTCACAAAGCGATCCCTCTAATGTGCCGTTCAATTCCGAACCAAAGGAAAAAATGTACTTGATGAAGAGTTTCTTTAGTGGCGGCTAGAGTAGTGAGTCATCACCATAGTACGTGATGGTGAAGAGAGTACATTGGTCGAAAATAGGGAAAATTAGTCGAATCTGACCCAATTATGACCTCTTTGTGAGCAGCATATGGATGAAGTCCCTCACCTGAGACTCGTCATCAAAGTGGTGGTGGATGTCGCCGGGTCCCAATGCCATCATCGGAGCAAAGTAAGGTCCCAAGGTGAGTGCTTTGTAAATCGAGATTGAAGGAGGTACATTGGGGGGTTTTTCTTTTTGGGTTGGGTTTCTGACGTGCATAAGAGTTTTTAAAGGTGTACCCCTACAAGGACATATGTCATGTTTCTATTGGCAAGAAACAGAAAATATATCAAATGTACAAAATGAACAAGGCACCAGAGAATCGGCCTAATTGAAAAAGAAAGTAAATTATGTCGGCATGATGATCGGCAAACATGTTTCATTTTTTTCACTTTATTAATAACCCAATTGAATTTTGATAAGTAATTTAATGAGAATGGTTTACCAGTGTCGTTCTTTTACCGGTGAGGATTTAAGATGTTAAGTTGTTTCACCATCACAAAATGCTAGGTGATTTGATATCGCCAATTTAAATGCCTTTCATGATCAATCAAATCTTTTGAATTTTTCCATTAATCTATTTTAACAAGGAAGACATAGAGGTAAACAATCATCTACACACCACAGTTATTTATTTATTTATTTGATATGATGCAAACCACAATAAGAAGGATCATATAGCCTCTGAGATGATTCAAGTTAATATTTGGGAATAGGGTATTAGGAACAAATTTGAATCACATTTTATAATTTTAGGGATTAAATTATTAATTTTTTAATTTTAAGGACTACAACGAAGTGTGCACACAACTTTAGAGACCAAAATGAATATTTATTTCATTGTGACTTTTTATTTTTATTCTTTTCAAAATGTATTCTTGTCAATTTATGAAAAACATTACTAAAACATTTTTTTGTTTTAGTTTCTTTAAAAAATTAACCTAATTATCGTAAAATTTTTATACACACCTTTTAATTAGATTTCCTTCTTAAGAAAGAAAAAGCTCAAACAAATGCTCTAATTGTTATTATTTAAAACATCACTAATAGAATAATATGTTAAATTAATAATTTAATTTTCTTAAAATATGAAATATACCATATTAATCCTCTTCATTTATTTTTTTACAAATTATATTGCAAGATTATATTTCAAGGAATAAAAGAATGTTCCTTAAAAGTATTTTTTTTTATTACTTCAATTTATATAACTTTATATTATATTACTAGTAATTATCGGCACTGGTATGTTTTTGGCACAATGGATTATCTCTCCAATATGTCTAAAAAAAATTAAACTCATAATGAAAAAACAAAATACCCATTTTGATTCCTAATGAAGATTTTAAGGAACAAATTAGCCTCTCAAAATTTGAAAGTCTATAAGTAGTTTCTCACCATCCAAAAAGGGGGACATATTAGTCCCTTCGTACAAAATCCATACAGATTTTTTGGTAGTACGGATTCTGTATGGAAGGATTAATATGTCCCCCTTTTTTGAATGGTGAGAGACTACTTGTAAATTTTCAAATTTTGAGGAACTAATTTGTTCCCAAAAATTTTTCGTCAGGGACTAAAATGGGTATTTTATCTAATAAAAAATTTATTGTTAGTTGTTAACTTTTTAGAAGATTGCAATATCTGTTGTGATTATTAGGGGTGTTCGTAACCCGGCCCGCCCTACTAACCCATCCCAGCCTAAAGCTTATTAGGCCAGATTCAGGTTGTAAAATTTGACCCGATACATTTTTTTGGGCCGGATTTGGGTCATACTCTGGGTTGACTCAACCCAGCCCGAAGTTAAATAGTTCTTTAAAAGTTTTATTTTTAAAAAAAATTAGTGATAAATTATAATATTTTTATACTTTAATCAATATATTTTACATAACATGATGCTATTTTTATCTTGATATAATTTATTTTGAAATATGTACTGTAAAATATTTCTTAAATTTTATTTTTTACTTCTAAAATTTTATGACTTTCCTATATATAATGTCTAAATCTTTATATGTTATGTAAATATCGAATTGACCCAGTTTGATCTAGTCACTAATTGGTTTATTATTGGGTTAGGTTTGAGTCCAAAAAAATGGCCTGATCTCAAAATTGGGTCAGGTTTGAGTTCAGTCTAACTCGGTCCGACCTGTCCTTTGTATACCTCTAGTGGTTACAATAGTATAATATTGAAAGGAAATATATCAAGATAAGAACTCAACTCTTAGTCTAAACAATTTTTATCATTAGGACAATAAATTTTATTAAGGTTTGCCATTTATAGCCAGTATTTACGATAAGGTTGGCTCAACTAAAGAGTATTGAGTCTAACGGAAGGAGCTAGTCCCCCTTGTATTGCGAATCCTGGTTTGAATCTCAATTAGGAGATGTGTCCATATTTAATATTCAACTGTATTTTGATCAAAATTACCTCTAATGGAGGGTACATATGGGAAACCAAAATACGAGAGTTGGTTTATTTGGTTGATTTTCCGCACCTACATCATCATGAGTTAGGTTTGACTTTTAGATTCTTTCGTTAGTGAATGATTTATAAGTACTTTTGTAAATATTCAATGAGTCTAGAGACATATCTTAATCCTAGGTTGAAACAAACTTTTTTTCTCTACCTAAACTTTTATTTACCAAGAAAAAGAAAAGGAAAGAAAAGATTAGAAGGTATAATTATAATTTTACTATATTAATCTCTTCCCTCCCTATTTCTTTGTGGTTTCTCATAAATATCCTCTTACTAGATGTAATTCTATTCAAATACTAAGACACCTAAATATTTTTAACTAAGATTTAAATCATAATTTATCACAATTGTTAGGCCAAATCACAATTGTTTCTCTCCCCATTTTCTTCTAACTTTGGATGGAATGATTACACCTTTTTTTTTTTTTTGGTTTTTCTTTCCTCTTGTTGAAAATTATATCTTTGACTTATTTTCTCTTTTCTCAATTTCTTCCCTTTTGTTTTCATTTTTTCACACCTTTCCCCTTATTTTCTATCCAAACCGGAGTCAAGTTCCAAGTTGATTCTTTTATTTTTATTTTAAAAGTATTTTTTCAGAACTTTATCTAAAATAAATACTAATAATTTTGTTATTGTAAAACCGAACCGGTTATGTGACCGGTTCGTGGTTTGGCCGGACTGGCGCAGAGAACGTCGTGCATTGGTAAGAAAAAATGGGGGCTATATATATGCGGTCGCAGCATAGCTGCATCAAGCGCCCAACAGCACCAACCTCCATGTTCCATTGATTCTCACACTCTTCTTGTCTCTTCTCTTCTGTCTTTCGCGCGCAATTCGCCTTCTCCTTCTCCATCTTCATCTCCGATTCACTCTCTCTTCTCTCTCTCTCTCTCTACTTTCTCTCACTACCCTTTCTGTGCCATTTCCACTCATCAAATCGCGGGATCGGAACTTGCGCGATTCAACTCGCAACGCCGGCACCGAGCTAGAACCTTCAAGAAGGTACTTGCGAATTCGATCCGTTATCTCTCTGTGTTTCTTATTCTTCTTCGTTTTACTTGTTTAGCAATGGCAATTTCATTACGATCTGTGCATTTTCGTTTTTTCTCTCACTACCGATCGTCGAAATGCACGCGACGTTCCGAAGAGATCTGTCGTGTTTCTTGGTCCAAGTCGATTCGGTTACTTGATTTTGTCGATTTAGCAAGATCCGGAACTTCTCAACGCGTTTTTAACGAAACGACAGTTATAGTTATATTGGATGATCCGGATCACATTTGGACATGATATCATGAACGTTTAGATTCTGTGTTTTGTAGAATTGCTTAGACTTAAACTAAAGAGTTCAGTGTAAGTACTTTTGAGCTGGAAGTTGTGCACTTCACTTGCTCTAACAACTTGCTAAATTTTGTTGTTTTCAAATCTTAAGCCAATGCAGTTCTTGTTCGAGCTGGCGGACTAAGTTTATGAATTTTTCTAGTAGTGTACCGTAGACTTTCTTGTATGTGAGGAGTTCGGTGTGCTTTAGTCAAACTAAAGCTTGCATTCGTTACTTGGAGTTGCTACATGACCTTTTTTTCTGTTGTAATTTCTTGGGATCACAAATCACTCTAGTTAAGTATCGACAAATAAGTGTTTTACGGCTCATCAAGTCACCGTACGAGGGAAAAACATAAATAATTGATTAATCCTCTTTTTTTAGTTCTTTTAGGTTTTATATGTATGGTGTTCATTTTTGAATGTTGATGTAATATCTGTTCTTTATTTCAAAAGGTGTTTCTTAAAATTTACTGTTAAATATTATTTGTAATTTGTTATTTCTGTTGTGAATGTATCTAATTCTTTTTTTTTTTTTTTTTAAATTTCACATAGCTGCTTTAATTGTACAGATCATTATGATATTCAGATCTTAAATGTTCTATTTGTAGAACTCTTTTTTTTTTTTTTGTTAGAATTCATTAATTTTATTACTTGCAGGTTGGTTTGGCTTTCATAATTCAAATGAATACTTGTTAGCTTCTTCAGAAATAGCATAATGGAAGACGAGGAAGAACCAAAAGAGATGAAAATATCTGGTAATGGATTAGATACTCATGAAGTAGTAGATAGTCGTGTAAAACAATTTGTTGATAGTCCTCGTCTGGAAAATGTAAATGCTAGCAGCAGTATCGGGGTTGAACATTTAGATGAAAGGGTACACTTGCAAGGACAAGGTATTGATTCTGCACCTACATTTATGGATGAGGATCAGTTTGAGCAAGTATCTTTGAAAGATCAAGACAAGAGTAATGAGTACGTGGATTCAAACCGATTGTCAGCTTCCGACAATATACAGCACCCATTTGGTGGAAATGCAGAGGATTCTCAGTATTCACGTGGGATGTACTCGATAGAGTATGATTCTTCCCCAGTTGCTGACATGGAACATGATAATATTCCTTATAGCCCTGGGTCAGGCGGGCAGTCTACCCCATCAATTAGCTTTGATTCTACTGGATATTCTACTGCTGTTAATTCTCCACCAAAGCCTAGGCAAAAACATGCTAAGCCGAACGTATCTCCGGAATTACTGCATTTAGTTGATTCCGCTATTATGGGAAAACCTGAAGGTATGGATAAGCTGAAAAATATTGCAAGTGGTGTAGAAATTTTTGGGAGTGGTGAAGAAATGGACAATGTGTCTTTCTTAATAGTGGATTCACTTCTTGCAACTATGGGTGGTGTTGAAAGTTTTGAAGAGGATGAGGATAATAATCCTCCTAGTGTAATGTTGAACTCCCGGGCTGCCATTGTGGCAGGTGAACTTATTCCTTGGCTTCCTTACGTTGGTGATTCTGGTGATGCCATGTCACCAAGGACACGGATGGTTAGGGGACTACTTGCCATATTACGGGCTTGCACTAGAAACAGAGCAATGTGCTCAATGGCTGGTCTGTTAGGAGTATTGTTGAGAACAGCAGAAAAAATTTTTACAGTGGATGTTGGCTTAAATGGGCAAATGAGATGGGATGGAACACCTTTGTGCCACTGCATACAATACTTAGCAGGTCATTCTCTTAGTGGTATTGATCTTCATAGATGGCTTCAAATCATAACAAAAACACTTACCACAATGTGGGCACCACGATTAATGCTTGCATTGGAAAAAGCAGTTAGTGGAAAGGAGTCAAGAGGACCGGCTTGCACCTTTGAATTTGATGGTGAAAGTTCTGGTTTACTTGGTCCAGGCGAGAGCCGTTGGCCATTTATCAATGGGTATGCTTTTGCAACATGGATTTACATTGAATCATTTGCAGACACATTAAACACAGCTACTGTTGCTGCTGCAATTGCTGCAGCTGCGGCAGCTAGGTCAGGTAAATCATCAGCTATGTCGGCTGCTGCTGCAGCTAGTGCACTTGCCGGTGAAGGTACAGCACACATGCCACGTCTATTCAGTTTTCTAACAGGTGATAACCAGGGTATAGAGGCTTATTTTCATGCTCAATTTTTGGTTGTTGAAACTGCTAGTGGAAAGGGAAAGAAATCATCTTTGCATTTCACCTATGCATTCAAACCACAATGCTGGTACTTCATTGGTCTTGAACATATAGGCAAGCAGGGAATTCTTGGGAAAGCAGAAAGTGAAGTTAGGTTATATGTAGATGGGTCTTTATATGAAAGTCGTCCTTTTGAGTTCCCTCGAATTTCCAAACCTCTTGCATTTTGCTGCATAGGAACTAACCCTCCTCCTACTATGGCTGGGTTGCAACGCCGCCGTCGTCAATGCCCTTTGTTTGCTGAGATGGGCCCTGTCTACATCTTCAAGGAACCAATTGGCTCAGAAAGAATTGCGCGCCTGGCTTCTAGAGGAGGGGATATAGTGCCTTCTTTTGGTAATGCAGCTGGTTTACCATGGCTAGCGACAAATGCCCATGTGCAGAGCAAGGCAGAGGAAAGTGCACTTTTGGATGCAGAAATTGGAGGTTGCATTCACCTGCTCTATCATCCTAGTTTGCTTAGTGGGCGCTTCTGTCCAGATGCTTCACCTTCGGGTGCTGCAGGTTAGATAATAGCTGTCAATTGTTTTTCTACGATATTTTGTCCACTGCATTAGTGCATATCATTTTCAATGCAGAAGGCCCGTGGTACCTGATAAATAATCTTTTAAAGTTTAGTTTGTAGATTTATATGCTGGCAATGAAAAAGTTTTACTATTTTTTGGGTTGGAATTTGTAAGCACCACCATTTTTGTTCTTTCTTATGTAATGAGTTCTCTTTTTGTTTGCTTATTAAGCAGGATGCTTTCTACTGTAATTCTTGTGTTCTTCATCTCAAATCCGAAAGCTTCTTTTAGAGTTGCATTCTTATTTCCAGTATAAAAAGCGAGAAGTCAATATTTGTAATCCAATGGATTTTTCCTACGAAGAGATTTTAACCTCGTCTTTATGTACTGAATGATGATATCTGTCGAAATACAAAAAGTATACAATGAATATTACTTAAGTTAAATCAAAGGAAGGATAAAGGTTTGGAATCATAAAGGATAGTTATTCTTAATTGGATCATCTGTTATAAAGCTCTGTCTTGTGAGGATATCATGTTGAATATTTAGTTGTATTCAGCTTCTCTCATTCTTCTTGGCTTTAGTCTCATAAATACACAATAAATTAGCAAAGCTAGTAACTGTTATGTACCTCGTTTCTTTACTACCCTATATCATCTTAATTGTCCTAGTGTGTAAGCCTGTTCTTATGACTGAAGATGGTTTTCCTCATTTCTTACTACTGTATAGTGATGGTACAAACAACCATTTGTTATCACAATGGTTCCCCTCATCTCTTACTGGTGTTTAATTATGGTACAAGGAACCATATGTTGGAACACAGATGTGCTGATATTGGGAAATACTTTTTGTGAGAAATATTTCTTAATTTGAAATATAAATACTTAAGTTTATTAAATAATTATGTACACTTACTGTTACACCAATATAAAATGTATTTTATGCTTGAAGGTGTGCATAATTTGCTGCATGATCGTGTAGTCTTCTTATGGTTCCTTTATCATTTTCCAGGAATGCTTCGACGTCCAGCTGAGGTTCTTGGGCAAGTCCATGTTGCTACACGAATGCGACCTGTGGATGCTTTGTGGGCATTGGCCTATGGTGGTCCTTTGTCTTTGCTTCCCTTGGCAATAAGCAACGTATATGAGGATACTTTGGAACCACAGCCAGGGAATTTTCCTCTTTCTTTAGCCACTGCATCACTTGCTGCCCCAATATTCCGAATTATATCTGCAGCTATTCAATATCCGAGGAACAATGAAGAGTTGTCTCGTAGCAGAGGGCCTGAGGTTCTGTCAAAAATTTTAAATTATCTTCTCCAAATCCTATCTTCGCTTGATGGTGGAAAGCATGATGGTGTTGGAGATGAGGAACTTGTTGCTGCTGTTGTCTCCCTTTGTCAATCTCCAAAGATCAACCATACGCTTAAAGTTCAGCTATTCACTACACTGCTATTAGATTTAAAAATTTGGAGTTTGTGTAGTTATGGCATACAAAAGAAGCTTCTATCATCACTTGCAGACATGGTTTTCACTGAGTCAACAGTAATGAGAGATGCCAATGCTATTCAGATGCTTCTTGATGGCTGCAGAAGATGTTATTGGACTGTTTCTGAAATTGACTCATTGAATACCTTTTCTCTAACTGGGGTAGCACGTCCTGTGGGTGAAATCAATGCTTTGGTTGATGAGCTCTTAGTGGTAATTGAACTATTAATAGTGGCAGCATCTCCTTCATTGGCCTCAGATGACGTCCGATGTTTACTTGGATTCATGGTTGACTGCCCGCAACCAAATCAGGTAAAGTAGTGTGATTGGATCCTTTTATTCTTGTATTTTTTGTGGGTAAATAAGTTGTTAGGTAGTACTTAGGTAAGATGCTAAAAATGCAGCACATAAGTACAACATTACCAAATGCTGAGTACCTAAAGTTGCTCTAGCTTACTAATGCTATATTCTGCTGTATGTTGGGTTAGGTTGCAATAGATTGAGTGCAAATAAGCCAAATCTTCTGGCTATCACTGGTCTCATGTTAAGTGATTATTTTGAAGTCTGAAAAATCTGATGTGAACTGACAATGATTTGGATCAATTTTAGTTTTTGAATAATTATATAAACAAAATTGTACTCATTGTTCACTTCATTTTCCAGGTTGCTAGGGTCTTGCATCTCTTCTACAGGTTGGTTGTCCAGCCAAACACATCTAGAGCTCACACATTTGCAGAAGCATTCCTAGCATGTGGTGGGGTTGAAACTCTTCTTGTTCTTCTCCAAAGGGAAGCTAAAGCTGGAGATAGTGGTGTCCTGGAATCATTGTCAAAGAATCCTGAACTTCAAAAGGCAGAGATTAGTGATGAGATCACAGAAAGAAGTCAGGATGATGAAGGATTGGAGGAGAAAAGTGAAACCATCTTACAAGACAATGACCAAGGTTCTCATTCGGTTGATGGTGGCAATAGTCCTGATCCTAGTTCTCCTGATAATAACAATGATCGGATGACAATTACCTCTGAAATTCCTTCTGTCAAGAATTTGGGAGGAATAGGTCTATCCATTAGTGCTGATAATGCCAGAAAAAATGTTTACAATGTCGATAAAAGTGATGGCATTGTTGTTGGAATCATAGGTCTCTTAGGTGCTTTAGTAGCTTCAGGACATCTGAGATTTGGTTCCCGTGCTGGTCCTGATACGACAACCAACCTTTTGGGTGTTGGACTCCATGACGGAGGTGGTACCATGTTTGAAGATAAGGTTTCTCTTCTACTTTATGCTCTACAGAAGGCTTTTCAAGCGGCACCCAATAGGCTAATGACTAACAATGTTTACACAGCTTTGTTGGCTGCCTCGGTATGGCACAATTTTTCCACCATATCTTCACTCCATATGCCAATCAAAACACATTTGCGGTGGCTATTCCCATACTGTTGTGCAAATGAAAATTAACTTCTTCTTATTTTATTTTTTTTCACTGAAGTTTTATCTGCAATGAAATTGCCATGCTTTATTTCGTGTATGTCTATTCCTCATTTTTGGCCAATATATGCTTATGTATTGTTCTTAATATTTTCAGCATCTCTGCATAAATATTCAAGAATATGAACATCTTTGCATTTGTAAATATGAACAAAATTTATAGTTCTCACTTTTGGCTGGATTATACATGATTATTTTTATTGATATCCGGATATGCTAGTTATATGTTAATTGTATTCTGCAGCTATCCATTAATATATGAAATGGGGATTGGTTTCCCTTTCTTGGCCAGTGTCCTTTTGGTGTTATGTTTGTCCATGTTTTATGTGACAAAAGATGGGTCTATCATGCAAAATGACGGGGAAATAGAGAGAGAGATGAAAACCATAGGATACAAGTTGGTGGATAAAATGGAGGAGTGTTTCAGGTGTTATTTGTAATAAATAGTACTACTCAAACTTAAGGGAAGCATTTACTCCACAATTGTACTATTGGCGTTTTTAGGACTGAATGTTGGGCGGTGAAAAGCTAACAAGAAATAAGCTCAATGTTGCAAAGATGAGGATGTTGGATTGGATGAGTGGACAAATTAGACAAGATAGAATTAGAAATAAATCCTTTAGAGAGAGTTGGTGGAGCATGTATTGTGAAAAAGATGGTAGAATCTAACTAGTTTAGTCATGTGTGGAGATGGCCTGTAGAAGCTTTATTAAGGATAGTAGACCAGATGGAGGATAGCCTAATTACTAGCGGCAAAAGGAGACCAAGAAATTCTTTTAGTAAAACCATTAAAAAGGATTTAGATTGTAATGGTTTGACTGTGGCATGACTTAAAATAGGACACTATGTTGTTGTATGATCAATGTAATCCATGTAGCTGACCTGGCCTAGTGAGACAAGGCTTAGTTAGTTGTTGTTTGTATTGCGCCTTTGCATGACGATGAAATTTGAACTGGTTGAACCTTTCCTTTGTAATTGCTTATGATTCTTGGAGCATTCTAATTTTTATTGGGGGTGTTTGGACCCTATCATTTTTATGCTGTAATGATACTATTTCATCAAACACCATGATGTTCAAAATTCACATGTATAGGAACTAACTAAAATTCAAATAGAATACTGACGACTGTGGGGATCTTGGATTCCCAGGTATTTAACATTCACATGATTTTAGGTATTCAACAGATTGGCATCCAAGATATTGTGATATTTAGCATTCACATGATTTTTGGTTTTTGATATTCACATGAATTTTGGTATTCTGCACATGGGCATTCAAGATATTGGGATATTATACATACCTCTGTGAAGAAGCTAGCTACCATATGTCTCACTTATTTGAATCTGTTCTGTCTGGCTGTTGTTTCCCTGATGCATGTTTCTGTTCAAAATGCTACTGTCTTGTTTCACATTCGTGTTTGCACTCTAAAATTCATTCCCAAATTTTGTGATAGTGGCCGTGCAAGTTGCTTGAATTTATTTCTCATAACTCAATCTTTTGTCAGGGGAGGAAGTTTTTTATTACATACTGAGTGAAACTTAAGGAAGCTTATTAATTGAAGAGACTACAGAGAAGGAAACTTGTTCATATACATGTAAAAAATTTCCCATTTTACCATAGCAGAACACATAAAATAGAAAAACATAGAAGACTTCAAGCTTCTTTGAATGTGTATTGAGGAAATCGTTTGAAAAATGCGCTTACATTTTTTGTTTTTTTGTGGGTGTTGCTTTCTTTCTTTCTTTCAATTTCAGATCAATGCCTCTTCATCAGAGGATGGGCTGAACTTCTATGATTCGGGTCATCGCTTTGAGCATCCACAACTTTTATTGGTGCTTTTGCGGTCACTCCCATTTGCACCTTGGTCTCTGCAGAGCAGGGCGCTACAGGTATTGGATTAACAGTACTCATTTTCAAGAATATACATATTATTTTTTAGAATTTTTTTTTTTAAATTTGTTTCATGAGTTATCTGCGGAATCATGTGTTTTCGCATTTGCTTGATTTGTGTATTTGAACTACACTTCTGAGTACAGCTTACTTCTTCGTGTATGTACTTGCTTGATTAAGTTTTTGAATTTCTTTGGTTATGGAATTCTTTTTTCTATTTTCTTTTCGTGGCTTAAGTTTGCTGTTATTTTAAGACCTTAAAGATAATGGTGAAACACCAAGACCATTTGTAATGTCATTTTTCTTTTTTTAAGTGGATAATCTTGTCTCTTCCCTCACAAGCTGGCTGAGACTGATAAAACTAAACTAATCACAGGATAGCTTGTTATAACCTATATTTCTTCTCTTGTTAGTCATGACTAGTTGCAGGTTTTTCTCCCGTTTTGTGTTTTAAGTTCTTAACCTATGAAGATGTGTAATCTGTAACTAAAAGACTTTCTTTGTAACAATTCTGTTTTTGTGGCATTGGTATGATGTTCAAAACTTGGATTCTTTCAGAGAGTCCCACTGGCATGCGTGAACGGAAAGGAGACTATTTTATTCTTCATTTTTACTTTCACGCATTCCTTCTTTACAATATGTTTTCTTCTTGTATCGAGTAGAACAATTAAATTATGGGGGTATTATATCTTAAGTTGCATTATTTAGAATCAGTCTCCTGATTCCTGTCTGGTCCTGTGAGATTTGTTCTTCTCACTTTTTTTTTTAATAATTACTTTTCTGAACGTGGGTGCTTTTTTGTTGTGTCAGAGTTAACCTTAGGAATGTCCATGTATTTGCCAAATCCATATAGAAACTTTGCCTATAGAGTTTAGTCAGACGAAATAAGAGTTCCAGTTATGCATATAGTTTCTGCTAGAGATCTTGTTTACACCGCCTAGTTTTGAGCTGCTTGTTATGATTTCAGGATCTTCTATTTTTGGCTTGCAGTCATCATGAAAATAGAATCAGTCTGACAAACATGGAGGAATGGCCTGAGTGGATTCTTGAAGTCTTGATCTCAAACTATGAGGTAAAAAGATATAAGATTCAACAACAAATTTCTTATTCTTACCCCTTTTTACTTTCCTTTTTTTTTTCTATTATTTTCTTTCCTGTCATATATATACATGTTTTTCTTGTTAGCAACTCTTAGCAATGCCATGTGAACATGAAGTTTAATAAAGTTTGATGACATTTCCATTAAAGAACAAAGGTGCAAAGGGAAAATTAGTTGGTTACTAATCAGTGGGATGCAAAATGTCAGGCCTACTTTGAAGAGAACTTTAAGATAAATGTTGCATGTGCATTTATGTGTGTGTGTGTGTGTGTGTGTGTGTAATATAAATCCACATCAACTTATTGTGTAATCTTTTTGGGGTGCTATGCTTGTGTAAAATTATTAACTGTTCTACTTAAATATTTTTGTTTGACAGATGGGTCCAAGCAAACTCTCTGATTCAACAAGTGTTGGAGAAGTAGAAGACCTTATACATAGCTTCCTTATTATCATGCTAGAGCACTCAATGCGTGAAAAGGATGGATGGAAGGTTGATATTTGTTTGGATTGTTAACTTCTTTTTTTTTTTAATATGGATCTTCTTATGTAACTGCCAATTCTTGCCAATTATGCTCTTTCATGATATTGCTATTCACAGCCTGCACTTGCAATAGTTTGTTTGCCTGTTTCATGTCATTTTCTTTATTAAATCTTTGCTTCTTTAGCTGGGATGCAAATGTTGAACATCAAATATTAGACCTGGCTTGAACTTGCAATGAATTTGTAAATCAGTTTTTGATTCACTGCAGTTTCATCAGGCTTGCTGGTGTACAAACAAAAGACTTCCCCGTGTGGGGATCTTCTGAATGTCCTCTAAACTCATGGCCTTTTGAGTAATAAAATGTCTATGAAGTATCAATATCTAATTTAAAAATATTTTTTAATGTTTCATTTATCACAGAATTGTGGTTATTAATGGAAACTAAATTTTTAACCTGATGTGGAATATCTTGGTCATCACATAACATCAGTCTTCTTGAATTTTACTTCTGTTGTGCATATTTGTTTGCTTGCGTGATTTCTGGTTTTATCAGGGTCATTCATAATGCTCAGCATTGCTGATTGTCTAGGATATTGAAGCGACAATTCATTGTGCAGAATGGCTTTCTATTGTTGGTGGATCTAGCACAAGAGAACAGCGAATAAGGTAACTTTATGTCTCCTGTATGAGGTCTCTGTGCTTTTACTTCTCCGCTTGTACTGTGATGTTATTTGATGGTTCATGGCAATGGTATTCTGTCCCTTGTTTTACTTTGATGCAGTTTGTCATTGTTTCTGCATAAACACTTTAATATCTTTTTAGTATGAAATCATTTGTTAGATATGCTAATATTCACCAGCCTTTATCTTACACTAACAACTTAAGCTTTTAGGAGACTTAGTTCTTAACATGTTATCAAAAACTCTATGACCAAGTTGTTTTAGTGGTTTTCTTTATAGACAAAGAAATTTTATGATAAGAAATGATTACAAAAGACTGCGAGGATATCTTACCTCTTTTGTACATTCTCCTCTTTGCTAGTAATATTTCTTTTTCTATCAAAAAAAAAAAAAAAAGAAATGATTACAACAGAGGATAAGGCATTCTCACAAAGAAACCAAAAATAAACAACTAAAACCTATGTGGATAATGCAACAAAGCGCAACAAAAACCATCAGCAAAGCATGCCAATCTCATTGTATATACAGACCATGAGCAAAGCACCAAAGGGATGTGAAGAAGGTTATCCTATCTCAAATAAAGTCAATAGTCGAAGAGGAATCATTAAGAATTCTAGCACTCATTTCCAATTAGGTATACTAAAGTGCAACAAAAAGCTAGGGGTGCCAGAATATCTTTATCTCTTTACAAGAACCAAACCTCTGAACTTAGTAAGGAGAAAATGATGAAAATCCATAGGGCAAGCCCACAACTCTCCAACAAGCTTGTTCCCAAGAGATCTTGCCCCTGATTTGGAATCTAGACCACTCATTATACTCATATTTGGGGCAAGAGTGGTGATAGGCGTATGCCTATGGAATATCTCATTGTTGTTGACAGAGAAGAGAGATGCATGAGCGTGGTTGACAGTTTATTTTTACAAAAACAATAGTGATATTTTTACAAAAGAATTGCTTGAGTGATTTTGCATTCAGCATAGTGATATTTATATGTGTGATGAAATATACAGTTTATTTTTACAAAAACAATAACAAAGACATAAATTATTTCTTGACTCCTATTGTTCCAATGCCATGACTTCTATTATTTCTGATGCTATATTCCTACCGTTCTCAATACTATGTTCATTATTGTTATAATTACAACATTCCCTCTCAAGCTAAAACTTTACCAAGATTTAAGTTTGTTACAAAAATGCCTTAACAATAGGAAAAATATAAAATGAACTCCATACACAACTGGCAAGGCAACTTAGGGGTGCTGAGCTGGAAACATGACATAGCAAGACAGCTGAAATGACTGTAAGCTTGAAGAGTTGGTTGAAATATTGCATGATTAGGAAGAAGAGACTTATTTGGAATGATCATCAATGAAAATTTCCTGAAAAGCAAGAATAGACTGCAAGAACACTTGGAAGCCTTGAATAGTAAGGAAAAATGTTGGAGCTCTAAAAGAAACTTTGAACTAGACTAAGGTTTGTATATATCACAGCTATGGAGAATTTATCACCAGCATGATACATCAGTTAGATATAGAAATCACCATTGATATGATTCATGATGGGAGGTGGGTAAGGGTCACAGCTTGACATTCACCGTTGTATGATTCATCAAGTCTGAGGTAGAGATGAACTACCGAATATGAGGCAGATTGCTTGGTAATGTCGAATAACAGGCCAGAGCGCTAACAAAATTGATAAATACAGACGAAGAGGCCTTTGGAATGCCAAAGACTGTGCTAGCCATGCGTTAGAGCATACTAAGCAAAAGAAAAACAAAGTACAGAAGTTCCTGGGCAGTTCTAACAGTTATTAGAGGCATTGACGATGAGCAGGCTGAATGGGAACAGGCTGGAAATGTGCCAGCGATGATGGTAATTTAAGTCAAAATCGGTGGGTAATCATCAGGTACTTGAGAGAGGAGGTGTGTTGCTCGATTAGCAGAAGCTTGGAGCTTCACATAAGGGCATGTGGATAGGTGGTTGGAGTTGCGACTTTGATTGGATGTGGATGACGAGTTGACTTTGATGGTGCGGTTGCCGGCTGGAAATGTCATTGGAAGAGTTGTCTACAACAGCAAAGTAGTGGTTTGAAGGAGAAAAAGGTGTTGGAGAGATGACACTGCAGTGGTTGGAATGATTTATGTCCAGGAGAAGAATATAGGAAAAGAAAAAAAGTGAAGTTGGTGGAACAAGATTCATAGTTTTGATGGCCTGAAATTCTCGAAGCATTCTCAACGATTGAATTCCTGTTATTTTAGGAACTTAGTGGTGAAATAGTGACGGATGGTATCAGTCAAATACCATGTAGATAAAGAAAAGAGAAGCACAAGTGTGGCTGAATTGCTTGGGTGATTTTGCCCTCTGTATTGATATTTATATATAAGAAGAAATAGATCCAGTTTATTTTACAAGAACAATAATAGAAACTTAAGCTCTTTCCTATGACTCCTATTGTTCCAATGCCATGGCTTCTATTCATTAATTGTTCTTATAATTCCAACCATTGATAATTCTGTTAAGGACAACAGTCCAAACAAAAGCTGGCTTCTATTCATTAATTGTTCTTATAATTCCAACCATTGATAATTCTGTTAAGGACAACAGTCCAAACAAAAGCTTTGAATTTCGAGGGAGTTTTAGATTTCCAAATGGGTACATCCAATAGAAATCTTTCTATATTAGGAGAGGTTGTCAAGAATTGAGAATAACTTTTACGCGAGAAAACTCCTGAGGAATCAAGAGTCTAGATTCTTGAGTTAAGTATACTGGAAAGATGCATATAATCAATTAAAGGAAGAAGGGACACTAATTCAGTAACCTCTCCATCTTACAAATTTGTAAGATAGTGGAAGTTCCAAAAGAGGTTATCCTGATTGAAAAAAAGGGCAAATGGGGCATTTTGCAAAGAAGAGAGGCGAAAATCCGAGGAAAAGTCTCTAAAAGGGGAGCAATACCAACTCAAATATCTTCCCAGGATTTAATCCTTGAGCCTGAGCCGGATGTAAGGATAAGAGAAAACTAAAAGAGGGCTTTTTTTCCCCCCTTATTATTATTATTATTATTATTTTTCTTTTGGGGTGTATGGGCGGGCTCGAAGGCCCAAAGGGAGAAACTAAACAACTATAGGAATTAATTGGGTTATGCATGGCCAAGTTATCAGCTATTAGATGAAGGTGGACAGCATATGTGAAAAAAACAGTAGCAGTATGTTATCTTTCCACCTTGGTCGACAGGGGATCCAAAAAAGAACAATTATGCCTGAGATAGGCTTGAAGAAATTACATTCAATGCTCTGTATTATAATGAATATGCAGTTCTTTGAATAAAAATCCACTTCAGTACTCCACTTCATTACTCAGCTGCAGCGTACTCCTGTGTTTTATTGTGCTTTTCCTGATCACCGAACTATTTCTTTTCTTTTCTTTTTGTTTATCTTTTCTTTTGAACAATACATAGCCATGATCATAGTCTAGGTTTATAAAAAGGATTATGAAGAATTTTGAGGAAGACTTATACATAGTCTTTCTATACTACCTAATTATTCCCTTGTCTTAATTGAAAGTTTCCAGCTAGAGTTTCCAATGTTTTTGTTTCTTATCTTTTATATAATCATTCATTTCTGGGTTAATTTCTGTCTTGAAGACGTGAAGAATCATTGCCTATATTTAAGAGGAGGCTCTTAGGCGGCTTGCTGGACTTTGCTGCTAGAGAATTGCAGGTTCAGGTAATACTTATTGATCTTCCTTGTAAAGAGTTTCATGCATTATATGCCGTGGCATGATTGTGTTGTTCTTTCTGATATTCTCCTCCCCACCCTCATTTTACAAACTACAAAGTCATTTTTAGTTTACAATGTGTGGGCTGTCGGAACAAAATCCCTCCTCTTATGACTAAGCAAACATAGATAACAAAATCCATATGTAGGAGGATGAGTACAATTATTTTAGATATCAAAATCCATATTTAGGAGGATGAGTACAATTATTTATGTTTCCTTTTTTATTTATTTATTTGGCTGAAGAGTGGAAGAAAAACAGCAATAATGTCTACATTCTGTTTCTCTTTATTGCAGACTCAAGTAATTGCTGCGGCTGCTGCTGGGGTTGCTGCTGAGGGTCTGTCACCTAAAGATGCTAAGGCTGAGGCTGAGAATGCTGCCCAGCTGTCTGTGGCCTTAGTAGAGAATGCCATTGTGATACTTATGCTTGTTGAGGATCACCTACGGTTACAGAGCAAACAATCTTCTTCTTCATGTGCTGCCACTGGTTCTGTGTCTCCCCTTTCTCATACGTATACAATCAATAATCGGTCAAGCTCATTATCAACTATTGAAGAATCAACAGAAGTTATGGATGATCGCAGATCATTATCTAATGACTCCGGGGGAGTCCCTCTAGATGTATGCATGCTTTAATCTACAAGTAGACATGCATGCTGTATGTCATAAATAGATATGGATGTGTAGCATTTATATTGTGCATCTCAAATGCCGTTTCTGTTATTCCTCTAAAATCCTTGCAGTAATGACGTGCTGTCCTAATCTCCTTAAATCCTTTTTCTTAAAAAAGAAGTATTTAAGCACATTTAATCACCCCCCCCTTTTCAATACTTTTCTCAGTTTTCTCCCTAATGTCCAACTTCAGCATTTATATTTTGGGTTTAAGAGATATGTATGGCTTTTCATTTTTTGTTTCCTTTGATTGCCTCGTTAATCAGTTGCATTCTTGTTATTGTAATTTTTGTAGTCTAGCTCATTTTCATTTTTGTTCAAGTCTTGCGTATGTCTACCTCTATAATGGTGAAACTCATTTTGTCTAGAAATTTTTAGGTCCTTTCTTCAATGGCTGATGAAAGTGGTCAGATCCCTACTTCAGTGATGGAAAGACTTGCTGCCGCAGCAGCAGCTGAGCCTTATGAATCTGTTTCTAGTGCTTTTGTGTCATATGGGTCCTGTGCTATGGATTTGGCTGATGGCTGGAAATATAGGAGTCGATTGTGGTATGGTGTCGGCCTTCAACCAAATACAGTTCCATTTGGTGGTGGTGGGAGTGGATGGGATTTTTGGAAGTCTGCTTTAGAGAAAGATGCCAATGGCAATTGGCTTGACCTTCCTTTGGTGAAGAAGTCTGTGGCAATGCTCCAAGCATTATTGCTAGATGAGTCTGGGCTGGGTGGTGGTCTTGGTATAGGCGGAGGGTCAGGTACTGGAATGGGAGGGATGGCTGCACTGTACCAGCTTTTAGACAGTGACCAACCATTCTTGTGCATGCTTCGAATGGTCCTTCTATCGATGAGAGAAGATGATGATGGGGAAGATCATATGCTGATAATGAATCCAAGTATTGAGGATCCAGTGTCTGAAGGAAGAAAATCACGCTCAGCACTTTTGTGGAGGTAAAACAACCCTTTCATTTTAACATTAGCAGTCCTTTTTTAATCCATGAATGAAGAATGAGCATTTGCATTGATTGGATCATTACTTGAACAAGTTCCACACAAGGTCCAGCTACGTTGATGCTAACTTGTTTTTCATTCCTCCTTTTCCCTATGGTCACGGGGACTTAATATGTACATTTTTATATCTCCATTTGTATCTTTTTCCCCATATTTTCTAAATAGGTTTTAGAAATTGAATTTTCCAATGTCATATTTCTTAATTTCATCATCCTAAAGACCAAAAAGTTGGATCACAGTTAAATCAGGCAGTATGATACAAGTATGAATCTCACAGCTTAGTCTAGAACATAGGACTGGAAATGGTAGTCCGGCGCAAACAAACTAGTATGACATATCTGCACTTGACCTTTGCTTCATCTCTGTCCATGCTCTGGTTAGATCTTAAAACACTTTGAAATAGCTGATCTTTTGGATCTTTTGTTTTCCATACATGACTGATATACAACTGTGTTTTCTTGACTGCCTTATTGATATTCCTGTATAGAATGGGAACTCCTATTTTGGATTTTACATGGATAGTCAAAATTAGAAATTACTTAAAGTTCACATGACCATTTAAAAAGTTACATAACTTTCTAATCTTGACGACGTATGCATGCTCTAATGGTCAAGATTTACTTCTTTACTTTGATACCGAGATTGTCTTTTTAAGGGTCTTTCCTTTACAGATTTGTAGAGGGGATGGGCTTAAACTTTTCCTTGTAATTTTAATCTTCCTTTTTTTTTTTTTTTCATTATGGAGGAGGAGGATCCCTTACCCTCTAAATTCCTTTTAATTTTGTTCTGTTCATCTTAATAAATTTCATTATGCTTCTTTTTTTTTTTGGGCATTATTTGAACAATTGTTTACAAATTTCAAAATTATATTTGAAATGAACTGATGGTATTCTAAATGGGCTAATCTTGTCTATTTATTTATTTGTAATTTGTACAGTGTTCTCTCTCCTGTTCTCAACATGCCAATTTCTGATTCTAAGAGACAGAGAGTCTTGGTGGCATCTTGTGTGCTTTATTCTGAGGTCTGTGTTTTCAGCTTACCGATTTTCATTCTTTTTCTTACTGTTTTATTCATAGTATGTACCATTTGTCTTTTTTGTGTGCACCACCATGTTGGTTACCATGGTATAACATCTGGTCAGGTATACCATGCTGTTAGCAGAGACCGAAAACCTCTTCGTAAAAAGTACCTTGAGGCTATTTTACCACCATTTGTTGCTGTGTTAAGGAGGTGGCGACCCATTTTGGCTGGCATTCATGAGCTTGCTACTGCTGAGGGTTTGAATCCTCTTATTGCAGATGATCGCGCATTAGCTGCTGATTCCCTGCCAGTTGAGGTACTTTAATGTCTATGTGCTTGCACATACATACATGTTTATGTATGTGGAATATAGTACACATGTACACAAATGTATGTGCATGTTTTCTTATTCCCGCCATTTTGAAAATGTGATGTGATTTGCAACCATACACTTGTTTGTTTGTTTTTTTTCCCTCTATATTATCATTCTATCAACTTTTCATAAAACTTTGTGCTACTGACTTTGAGTAAAAATGGGTTTTTATTAACTGAGTGTTAACTATTAAAAGTAGAAAACCATTAGATTTGTATGTGCTTTTGTTTCTGTTAGTTATAGTTGTCTGCTTGTTTGCTTTTCACTGCAACAATGAATGTACAACGAAGTTCAAGTCATCTGCTAAAAATGAGATTCTTTATGTTGTTTATCTTGTATTCATTTGGATGATTTTGCTCAATTAATTTAGAAGTGCATTTGGGGAAAGAGAAAGCTCTTGTCCTGGATGGTTTTACTTGTTGATTGGGAAGACCTTATGAAGAATCCATCAGGCTGTCTTTAGTTTGGGAAAAGACAAAGCTCTTGGCTAAAATGATTTTGCTTTTGCTTTCTTCCAAAACTGTTCAGATTGTCAGAGTTAACATCCAGAATTTTTGCAGCGTGCAGAATTCTACTGACTTCACCTTTAAAAAAAAAAAAAAAACCTAAATGATAGAGAGTCCTCCAAATTAGTTGTCCTTTTGGGTCTTCTTAATTTTGTACACTTGTCTTCTAGTCCATATAAAAGATTTTGGTCTCTTGATCCTGCCGGGTCAGATCTAGCTCATTTCTTGTATACAACTTTTCCACATTGAAAAACTTATTTAGAAATCTAAATCTCTCTGTTAGGTTAAATCCTTTATTTGGACAATTGTACTTAACAGAATTAATACCAATGACATGTTACAGGTTTGAAGGCCACAGAAGGTATTTCCCCTCATGTGTTTGTTATGTGTGATGCAAATTCATATTCAGTTCCAGATACATCTTTGCATTGTTCTGTGGTTGACTTTTTGTGGAATACTCTGTTTGGTATCTTTGGTGAGTGTTGGATGTGCCCTGGAACCTTAGATCAATTCCTGTTGACAAGTTATGCTAGTTTTGGGAAAAGCAAGGAAGCCAAATATTTGAGGCAGTCCGCTATATATGCCATTGTTTGGTGTATTTGGTTGCAGCGTAATTTTCAAATCTTCAATAGTAGATTTTCAAACAAGCAAGTTTTGTGGGATAAGATTAGGTGTTTGGCCTCTCTATGGTGTAAAGCGCATAATCTTTTTAGAGGAGTTCCCCTCTTAGATATGTTGAGATTGGAAGGCTCTACTTTATTGATAGTTTTTCTCTTGTAAAGAGGATTTCTTGTTCTTCTGTCTTTTTGTATACTTCTTCTCGTCATCTCAATAAACTTCTTCTTTTATCCCAAAAAACAAAAGGGTTAAAGTTGACCTCTGAGAGCTGTTTGTTGAATTCTTCCATAATGATAAACTTGGAGTTTGCATTAAGCTATCAACTCTGCTTTCATCTCTCATGTTTATAAAATGGATAGGTCGATCGAAGTTAAGGATTTCTGCCCTGCTAACTTGGTCTCTGTGTTTACAAGATAATTACCAAAGTTCTTGCTTCCAAGCTCCTAATATTAGGTGTTTGGCCTCTTTTTGGTGTAAAGCATATAATCTTTTTAGAGGAGTTTCCCTCTCAGGTATGTTGAGTGGAAGGCTCTACTTAATTGATAGTTTTTCTCTTGTTTGTTGTTGTTCTTGTAAAGAGGATTTCTTGTTCTTCTATCTTTTTTGTATACCTCTCTTCATCTCAACAAACTTCTTTCATCAAAAAAAAGAAAGGGGGGGGGGGTTGAAGTTGGCCTCTTAGAGGTGTTTGTTGAATTCTTCCATAATGATGAACTTGGATTTTGCATTATCTTTGGTTTCACCTCTCATGTTTGTAAAATGGATAGGTCAATCAAAGTTAGGATTTCTGCCTTGTTAACTTGTTCTCTAGTGTTTACAAGATAATTACCAAAGTTCTTGCTTCCAAGCTCACTGAAGTCCTCTTGGATACCATCTGTGAGAATCGATGGCTTTAATTATGGATACACACATTCTAGATGATGCTCTTATTGCTAATGTGGTGGTGGATGTTAGAACTTGGAGGAAATGAGATCTTGTCATCAAGTTAGACTTTGAGAAAGCTTATGATGGTGTTACTTGTTTTCCCTTTTCTTTTTTTTTGTGTGTTTGGTTTTTATTTTTTGGGGGGGGGGGGGGTTTAAATTGTTGTACAGATAGGGGTTTAGGTGGAGAAGTTGGATTTTAGGGCGTTAATCCTCTTTCACTTTTGCAGTGTTAGTGAATGTTGAACCTAAATCTGTGTTTAAGGGCTAGCTGGGAGTCAGGAAAGGTGATCCCCTGTCTAAATATCTTTTTAACGTTACGGTTGATATACTTTTTAGTCTGGTATCATAGAGCTGTTAATAACAGACTGGTTAAGGGGTTGAAAATTGGTTGGGAAGGGATTTTGGTCTCCCATCTTCAATTTGCTGTTGCCACTATCATCTTCTTGAAGCCGGATGTTGTTTCTTTTGTCAATACCTTATCTATTTTAAGATTCTTTGTGGTCATTTCTGCATTTAGATTAATTTTGCCAAAAGTAGTCTCGCAGGGAATTTTGACCACCTCTGCTACTTTGTCTGATTGTAACTCTCTTCAATGACCTCCTACTTATCTGGGTGTTCCTCTTGGAGGTAATCCTTTGGCTATGTCCTTTTTGGATTTGGTGGTGTGCAAGATTTCCAAGCATCAAGATAGTTTGAAGGGTACTTTTTGCTCTTTGGGAGGTCAGATTACTCTTGGTCACTCTTATGTTTCTAGTGCGCTTTTGTACTTTCTCTCCCTTCTTCATATTTCTGCGGCTATTGCCCAAATAGTTGAAAGATTCATATGGGATTTCCTTTGGTCAGGGATGGGACAATGTAAAAAAGATCATCTTGTGAGTTGAGAGGCTTGTTATTGTAGCCTACGAAGGAGGGGGGTTGGTTCTTAGTAATTTGGTGTCCAAAAATATTGCTCTTGCTGCTAAGTGTGTGTTTGGGAGCCCGTTTGGGCTCCCTCGAATTGACTCTAGACCCCCATAATTGATTCTGGGGGCTCCCTAGAATTGATTCTAGACCCCCATAATTGATTCTGGGGGTTTTTAATGATGTTTGATTATCCACTCTCAGAATCAATTCGGGTCTCTAGAATTGATTCTGGGAGAAGTGAAAATTTTTTACTTTTTGTGAGAATCACCTTTAGGGGAACTACTAACATAAATTACTTTACCTCAAAATCAATTATAACCAAATCAATTCCAACAAAATCAATTCTATCTAGAATCAATTCTACAAAAGTAGAACTAAACACACTATAAGTGGTTTTGGCATTTTCCTTTACAATCTTATTCATCATGCCATATAGTCATTCAAAATGAGTATGATTTATGTAATCAATTCAGGTAGAACCATGCATGCTTGTCCTTGGAAGTTTACTTCTTAGTGTTTATCTTCTTTTACAGCTCTTGTCTCCTTTCACTTTGGGTAATAGATCTCAGATAACATTTTGGGAGCATACTTAAGTCGGAATTGTTCCTTTTTCCGAGGCTTTTCCAAAGCGTTTTCAACTTTGGTCTTTCTGTAATGCCCCCTTTTGTCAATTTTACACTTCCTCTTTATCTAACCTCTCTTGGAATTTTCATTTTTGCTGGAACTTGCATGATAAACAAGTTAGTGACTTAGTCTCTTTGCTTCCACTTGAATCTGTTAATCTGTCCTCTGATAACGATAAATGAATTTGGTTTCCTTAATTTGTGGGTGTGTATTCTTGTAAATCTTATTTTCAGTTTTGAACTAAGTCCCCTAGTAGAAATAATTTTCATTTGGACAAACCCATATCAAAATCCAAAGTTCTCTCTAAGGTCAAACCTTTTGTTTGAACTACTGTTGTTAACAAGATTAACACTAATAACATGCTGCAAAAGCATAGGCCTCTCACTGCATTGTCTCCTAATATGTCGGTTATGTGCTGTTCTAGTTTGGAATCTGTGACTCCTCTATTTTGCATTGTTTGCTGCAAATCATCTTAGGAACAAACTTTTTGAGATTTTTAGAGAGTATTGGGTCTGCCCTAAGGTCTTACTGTAGTTCCTCCTTATTTAAATTCAGAGGTTTTGTGGCAGTATTCAGTTGTTGCTATTCTTTGGTGTCTTCAACTGGAAAGAAATGTTATATGGTTATTTTTCTAGCTTCTCTGTGTTGTTCTGCTAATGTTCTCTTTAGAGGTGTTTCTTTGTCGATTTGTAGAGAAATTGCACACCTTATTACAGGGCTCAAACTCTTAGGATCTGGATGTTGTCTTTTGTTTTCTTATTGTGAGGATACCTTATCCTCTCTCTTTATATTCTCTTCTTTGTCAGTGGTAATTTTTTTTACTATAAAAATTTTAGCTATACATTTGATATTTCTTTTAGGCTGCTCTTGCTATGATATCTCCAGCCTGGGCTGCTGCTTTTGCATCTCCACCTGCTGCAATGGCATTGGCTATGGTTGCAGCTGGTACTTCAGGTGGTGAAAGCCAAGCTCCTACATCAACTTCCCGCCTTAGGCGCGATACCTCATTGCTGGAACGGAAACAAAATAAGCTTAACACATTTTCAAGCTTTCAAAAATCTGTGGAAGTCCCTAATAAAACACCACCCCTTCCTAAGGACAAAGCTGCTGCAAAAGCTGCCGCTTTGGCAGCTGCTCGTGATCTTGAACGATTTGCAAAGATTGGCTCTGGAAGAGGTCTTAGTGCTGTTGCAATGGCTACATCTGCACAGCGGAGGATTGCTAGTGATATGGAGCGGGTTAAGAGGTGGAATATTTGTGAAGCAATGGGAGTTGCCTGGGTGGAATGTATGCAGCCAGCTGATACAAAGTTGGTGTATGGGAAAGATTTTAATGCTTTTTCATATAAATATATTGCTGTTCTTGTTGCCAGTTTTGCCCTAGCAAGGAATATGCAACGTTCTGAGGTTTGTTTGCTAATTGTTTCCATTGCATTCTGATTATATTGAGAAATGGTAGATTAAATGTCTTGTTTTCCAGGTTGACAGGCATGCTCATGTAGCTGTAATTGCTCGGCATCAAATCGCTACTGGAGTCCGTGCATGGCGCAAACTTATTCACCAGTTACTAGAGATGAGGAGTCTTTTTGGGCCTTTTGCAGATCACTTATACAATCCACCTCGTGTATGTTGTGAACTTGTGATACAGTTCTTTGCATTGTGATTACCAGACATACATATTTTGTAACTTCACATCCTTTCTGGCCATAAATTCTCCTTTTAAGAGTATAACAAGAATGCAAGTCTTGGGAGATGTGCATTGCGTTGCTTGCTGTTTGGTGTTTATTCTTGGAACAATATCGTCAAACTATAAAACAGAAAGTTCAGCCTTTCATACTTGTTTTGCTGGCATTTCTATGGGGGGCTTTTGTTTTTGTAAGGGAATTGAACTGCTTTTTCAATCTGATGCCTTACTTTTTTCTGTTTCTCTTTTCTTTTTCTTTATAGGCCATCATTGGAGGATATATTATCTGGCCAACTTGTACTCTTCTGCTAACATTTAATCAAATAAATTAACAAGGAAAAAAAATCAAATATTGAAAATCTAAGTATAATTCATTATGCTAATGATTTTATAATTTTCTAGGTTTTCTGGAAGCTAGATTTGATGGAAAGTTCTTCCAGGATGAGAAGATGTTTCAGGAGGAATTACCAAGGGTCTGATCATTTAGGATCTGCAGCCAATTATGAGGATTATATTGGGGAGAAAAATGAGGAGAACACACCAATGTTGTCAGCAGAAGCATTCTCATTGGAGACGGTCAATGAAGATGAAGAACAGGGGGAAATTGACAATATGGATGCTGGGGTTGATGATACTGAAGATAAAGGAGAAAATCAGCCTAGATTTTCTGAATCTGCTGAGCAAAGCGTACAGGCATCTTTAGAATCTAGTAGTACTCAACTTGCAAGTGATGAACACATTGTGGAGAGTTCTTCAGCCATTGCACCTGGGTATGTTCCTAGTGAGCTTGATGAAAGAATTGTTCTCGAGCTACCATCATCAATGGTGCGGCCACTTAAGGTCATACGTGGAACCTTTCAAGTAAGTTATATGGGCCAAATTCACAAGTTATTTATAATTTTTGACAATGATTATTTTAGTTATACATGTGAATGCCTCTCCTGGTGCTGGAACTATCCTGATTACATTGCTTATGTGGAATTGTAAATTTTGTGAACTGTGTCTGTGTCTTTATATATAACAATTTGGAGCCACTTGGGAAAATGTGTTTGTGTGAGCTTATTGAGTTGGATGAGTGGACATACAAGAAAAGATAAAGTTGTATGAAGAATTTTGCACTAATTTTTTATTGCATGAAAGATGTACAGTAAATTTTGATTTCTTTTAGTCTTAGGTATGATAATTTTGCTAATATGGTACACTGCTCTCTAATCATAGGTAACCAGTAGGAGGATAAATTTTATAGTTGATAACAGTGAGACCAGCACCACAAAGAAAGGTGTGGATTCAGGTTCTGAGGCAGGAGACCAAGAGAAGGATCGCAGTTGGTTAATGTCATCCCTTCATCAAATCTTTAGCCGGAGGTGAATTCATTTTGTTGACTCTTTATCATCTATTCACTCCATTATATTTTTGTGTTGTCATTTCAAGTATGATGTACATGTTGACTGGGCATTGATGTGGTTGATATTTGTCTATGAGCATGTGGGAGTATTGTATATTGTAGTTTTTGAAGAATTGAATGCTTCTATCTCTTCAAGTATTGTCTTCACTTCTTGCTTTGCTACATGGAAATTTTCTGCCTCGTAGGTTTTATTAATTTAAAAAAAAAAATTACATGTTTTGGTGGTTTGTAAGTATTGGTTCCTGTTGCAGATACCTCCTTAGAAGAAGTGCTTTGGAGCTATTTATGGTGGATCGTTCGAACTTCTTCTTTGACTTTGGGGTATTTCTTCTTAAATGCGTCACTTTCTTTTGATTCTTTTTTCAGGGGAAAAAAATTTCTTCTTTGTTTTTGAGATTATTCTCAATGCTGATAATTCTGAACATTTAGTGATGATTGTTAAATATAATACACGTTATCTTTGTCAAACACTCTCCTAAAAACTTAAGTGGAGGCTAATGAATAATTTATTTCTCTAACACAATCCTCATGCAAGAGTCTTTTGGTCATGAGGCATGGACAAGGCACAAACCTGTTGTCTCTTGTGCTAAATTGGATTTAACTATGAAGAATTTTCCCATCGGAGTCCCAAGGACTTGGTCATAGAGCCCCCTGATACCATACAGAGGCTGTGATACTCAGTTAAAAGCTTACTTTTCTAAAAGCCTTAGGTGGACGCACAATAATGGTTTTATTCTCTTTAACATTCCCTGTAAATTATTCCTTTACAGAGTAGTGAAGGGCGAAAAAATGCATATCGAGCAATTGTTCAAGCACGGCCTCCTCATTTAAACAATATATATTTGGCAACTCAGGTAATAGCATTTCTATGATTATTAGTTCATATAAATTTCTTTGCATCTAGTCTTAAGATAAGAATGAGTTTGCCTGAAGTTTAGCACTTCAAACTTCAATCTTTACTGCAATTTTACAATGGCGTTGATGTGATCTTTTGTTTTTTAGTGTTATTATTACTTTCTTTTTTGGGGTATAGTTTTTGGGTTTATATTGTGGTTCATGAACCTAACCTAAAGAAAATACCTTGTTGCAGAGGGCTGAACAACTTTTGAAAAGAATTCAACTTATGGAGCGCTGGGCTAGGTGGGAGGTAGGAGCCTTAATTCAATAATAAATAGAAAGTCTATATTATAATTGCATACTCATTGCTTATTTACATGAGTTTTATACTTCTCTTGCGCAGATCAGCAATTTTGAATATCTGATGCAACTCAATACCCTGGCTGGACGTAGTTATAATGATATTACCCAGGTTATCTTTTCTTCTTAACTTTTCACTTTCTTTAAGTAAAGGATTTAACCTGATCATCATGTTGTTCATTTATCATCTTACCTGTTTTTGGCAGTATCCAGTTTTCCCCTGGATTCTTTCTGATTACAGTTCGGAGAGCTTGGATCTTTCTAATCCTTCTTCTTACCGTGATCTTTCAAAGGTGTTGTATCCTGAATATTGCTTCAATCAATTAAGGGGCAAAACTTTATTTTTTTATTTATCATAATAAAAGCTTTTAATGTGATGCAGCCTGTTGGTGCACTGAACCCAGAGCGTCTGAAGAGATTTCAAGAGAGATATGCTAGCTTTGATGACCCAGTCATTCCAAAATTCCATTATGGATCACACTACTCGAGTGCAGGAACAGTGGGTACCCCTTTTTTTTTCAAATGGCAACTGTACATAACAATGACCTTTTAGTTGGTCATATTCAGATAAATTTAAATGGATTACTTTGGCTTTCCTCTGTTTCTGAGGGTGTATGTGATGTAGGACAATGGATGACACAGGATTTAACTTAGTTCACCTGTTTCTGTGAGAAATTAATTGTAGGAAATAGATGGATTGGAGTTTTATTATAGGTTTAAAAGTAGGAGTGGTTTGCCTGCAATTGGTTGGAATCGGATGCTATGTAGGATTTGTGAATGGTGACTGCAGGTTTTGAACTTTAAGGGTTAAAGGATTCGAGGGCGTGTTCAAGCAACAATCAAGTTGAATTTTGAAAGAATGAAATTTTGATGCTGATTGCCAAATATTGTGTGTCAGGGAGGGATAGAATTTTATTGGAAACTGATATGAGAGGAATAATCTTCGCAGAAGCTCCACATCTATTTTTTTTAGGAACCACATCTAAGGTTTGATTACATCATGCAACCAAGTTGAAAATCATTACTTATAAAATTGATCACAAAAGAAATAATCATCACATTCACATCATGTTAAATTGAATTTTATATCTTATTTTTTGAGGATGGGAAAGAAGTCCTGATCCTATACAGATATAGACTTGCTGATTATAATTCAATAAGGAATGCTTGATGTTTAAGCAAGCTATTGCCCTGTATGTTGATGCGGTTATCTTGTATGAATATTTTTAGTTTCTGATTTTCAGGAACTAATGTTTATAATCTACTTTTACAGGTTTTGTATTATCTTGTTCGGGTTGAACCGTTCACTACCCTTGCAATTCAACTGCAAGGTGGAAAATTTGATCATGCAGATCGGATGTTCTCCGATATTTCTGCTACTTGGAATGGAGTCCTTGAGGACATGAGTGATGTGAAGGAATTGGTATATGTTACTCTTCAAAATGATTGGTTGATATACTTGTGTACATTAAGCAGCTTCTTTTTTAGTGCTTTAGCAGGCTTTAATGCTTTTATTAATATTCAATGCTTGTCATGGTTTTATTGAAATTGTTATCACAAGCAATTTTTTATGTCAACTTCTAGGTTCCTGAGCTATTTTACCTCCCTGAGGTCCTGACAAATGAAAACTCAATTGATTTTGGCACAACACAGTTGGGAGAAAAGCTTGGTATATTCACTGAGATTTTCTGCGTTAGTTTTTTTGAGAAGATTACATTGTATACTCACAAATGCATATCATGGGTAATGCTTTCTTCTACAATGCCAGATACTGTAAGGCTTCCTGCCTGGGCTGAGTCTCCAGTTGATTTTATTCATAAGCATCGGATGGCTCTGGAGAGCGAGCATGTATCTGCTCATTTGCATGAGTGGATTGACCTCATATTTGGGTAGGTTTCTGACTTGCTCGTGATTTTTTCCCCCCATTTTCCTTAAGTTTGTTAAGTCAATATGTCTGTAACTATCCTTTTAAACTATACATGTTGTTATCTTTCCTTGATAATTTGTATCTGGTTACATTAGTGAGTTGAATGTGCAGGTATAAACAACGGGGCAAGGAAGCTGTTGCAGCAAATAATGTTTTCTTTTATATTACCTATGAAGGGACAGTGGATATTGATAAAATCTCTGACCCTGTATGTCTCCTTTCTTATTCATATCTTCAATTCAATTGTTTGTTTGAGTAAAATGAAATCCCCATAAAAGCTATTCAAAATGAGGACAGATTCCTTCTTAGTTGAGATTTAAACATATCTGCTTGCGTACGCGCTAATTGTCTATGATGAAGCTTGATGCATGTAAGTACTTCTGAAAGCACTCATTGGGCTTGGAAGTGTACCTTGACCCTGGGTTGGGGTGAGCCTTCTAAAACTAAATTTGTTGTAAACCAACCACCAACCCAACAAAAAAAAAAAAAAAAAAAAAAGGCTTGATGAATGTGATATCCATTTACTGCTGGTGTAACTGTGGGGTAGTCAATAACAAAAGCAATCCAGAAGGATCTTTGATGAACAAGAGACTGAGTAAGAAAAATTAAAGAAAGGTTTGTAGGAAACCAACCCAGAATAGCACAAAGTCCAAATACCCTAATTAGGTTGGCAATGGCACTAAACTGAATGAAATAATGTAAGACCAGAAGCAAGCATCTATAGCTTTCTAGCTTCACTGTCTTTCAAGTATCTATGAAGTGAAAATTTCATGATTAAGGAAAGCTGTCAATTACCAACTCTCCTAAAAGCTTAAGTTGTGATGTTGAGGTTCATGCAAGAGTTAGGCTTGAATCTTGGACAATGCACAAGTCTATCTTAACTTGTGCCAAGCTTCAAGTTTTATTTATATGAATAGAGGCAGCAACGATTGAACTCTTAATCACTTGGAGCTAAGTTGTTAGGTGAAGCACATGAATGTTTTTATTTCTAAATCTAATTGATAGCCTTGGGAAAGAGAGAAAGATTTTATGGGAAAATTGTGCAAGGTGGAGAGATGGTAGAGATCAGGGTAGGCCTCTAGGAATTGAACATTTCAGCCCAAGTATCCTCCCGGAACCTGTTGTGAGAACAAGCACCCAAACTCAGACAAAGCAGGGGCCTATATGAAGTATATAGTTGAGTGATATATTTCCAAATTCCAAGGACTAGCATAGCCATGGGTAGCAAGGATCCTAGGATGATGCCAACCCATTTTGATTTCAATTAGTAATTGTACCTTTCCCATTAAACATGCTCAAAATGGTCCAGTAATTGTACCTTTCCCATTAAACATGCTCAAAATGGTCCAGTAACCTCTGGTTTACAGCTTTGTTCCAATTTCTTTGGGACCACAGTTAAGCAGTTTAGTAGTTTTCCTTCTTTTAATAGTATAGGCAAGGAAAATTGATTTTTTTTGTTACTAGTGCAAGGTTATATTAAAATCCATTTAATACATTTGTGATTGATGATAGAGCATATTTGTTTTAGTTGAATTAGGATTTATTATTACATGAATCTCATTGCTATTAATGACAGTAAGTGAATGAATAAGGATAATACATGAAAAACGTTATGCATCTTAAATTTATCTGTGAATTGAATTTTGCATAACATTTACAGGAAGCCTCCTTTATTGCATCAGACCTCAGCAAGTCATAATTTATTCGTGTTTTTGTAGCTTATTATTTTCTCTTGTACTTGAAAATTATAGGTACAACTGCGTGCCACTCAAGATCAGATTGCATATTTTGGACAAACCCCATCTCAACTTCTGACTGTTCCTCACTTGAAGAGAATGCCATTAGCAGAAGTTCTGCATTTGCAGGTAAATACGGATTCTTTTTTTAGACAGCTTTTATTGATAAATTAGTAAAATTACATCTTGAATGAGTATATACCTATGCTTGAGTGTGTTTTCCTCCCTTCTTATTGCTTCTTATGATTTCTTTTTGGCTTTCTGTAACAACTATAGCTTTGAATGTGGGAAACATCATTCTAATTGCTATTTAATATTCCGATGACTTGCACCATAAAATATTGTACCTAGAGCTCCCTTGCAATAGTAATAGTAGTAATAATGATAAATTGATAATGATTACCAATGACCAACTCTGTGGTCAGGTGAAGGTTCATAACTGGTTTTTGCGTTTGACACAGCTCCCCAGGCCAGAGCTGTTTGAGCTTAAGTGTGGATAATTCACTTGCCTAGCTTACTTTGTTTTGAAAATCAACTTTTATTTAGAAGAAATGGGATAGTAAGGATTGACTCTTGACCACTTAGTCAAAAAGGCTCTAGTACCGAGTAAGTGACTAACTCTCCCAAGAGCTTGAGCTATTAGATGGAGGTTCATTACTGGCTTATATATTTAACAATAGTAGCTGTAGATCATTGGGATTTAATATTAAATTCCCTGTTTTAGTCTTTTAGGTGATTTCAAGAACTCAACACAATAACCATAATAATTCTAATGATAAAAATGATAATGATGTTATTGTTGATATTGAAATCTAATATTAAACTCCCTTTTTTAGAGTATTTTCCTCCACTTTGCTACCCCTTGTTGAATTATCTTCTTTTGTAGAGTGTTTTTGTTACGGAAAGTGATCATTTGGTGAGTTGGGAGGTCTTTGTCATCCTAAGAAGGAAGGGGGTTTTGGGTCATGCTAATTTGGTATAATGGCTCTCAAATTGCTTTACTGTTTTCCTGGGGAACCTCCTTGTTCCCTTTGGCTTTACTTTATCTCAAGTAAGTGTGGTTTAGATCAAAATGGGCGGAAGGCTAATTTGGCCATCTGAGGTTCTCATTTTAGTCCATGCATAGTCGTCTCTCAATGTTAGTCTTTGCTTTCTTTGAAGGTGGATAATGGCTCTCATGCCTATGCGACCATCCAAGATCCTCATTTTTGTTGAATGTTGGTTATGTCCTTGCCTTGGTCCCAAGATCAATTATTGAGGATTAGCCTTCATGGCTTTGGTAGAAGTAAAGAGACTAAGTTTTTTGTGGCAAATGCAACCTACGCTACACTTTGGTGCATTCGGTTACAGTGTAACTCATTTTTAAAAATGTTACAACAGGCAAAACACCTGAATAGGGATAAGGCTTAGTGGTTGGCTTCTGTTTGATAAAAAACACATGACCTTCTTGATGGGCTCTTACTAACAGATATATTTACAGATTAGGCAGCTTTGTTCCGTTGATTTTCTCTTCATCATTTTTGTTTTCTGGTTTGTACTTTTGTTAAGGAGCATTCCTTATCCTCCTTTTTCTTTGTATGTTTTCCCTATGTCTTAACAAATATCTTTCATGATCATGAAAAATAAATAAATAGACTCCAGACTTGATTAACATAACACTCACAAGTCCAATATTTCTTCTTGATAAAATTCAAAGGTTTTAGCAGGAGTTAGAAGGGATAAATGTTATGTCGGTGTTCTAAATAAATGCCATATATAGAATTGGTATGAATGCACTAATCTTCTGGCCCATGAAATTACTCCTATATTTTCCCCTGCCATGAAATTACTTCTGGCCCATTAAATACTTGAGATTGATATTTTTGCCTTTTATCATTTAGAAAACCTGGTGTGATTGTCTGTTACTCATCTGGGTGATGCATGCATGTGTGTGTGTGAGAAAGTTGCTCTAGATATTTGTGCCCCTGTGGGTCTAAAAGGCAAATGATATGTATACTGTATTCAAATGTTTTACTTTCCTTGGAAGGTGCATCAGCATTTACTAAAAGTATTATTCATAACAATGTGGGTGAACTCATTTGACTTCACATAGCCTGCAATTTTTAAGTCCAATAATCCTTGAGATGATTCTTTCTACTGGTTGATTCAGCTTTTTTTGCTATGAATGTTGTTGGATCATCTCGTATATCATGCTGTATTCCACATCTTATGAACCCTCAGTTGTTAAAATTTTTCACTTAAACTACTCACTAATAGCTTTTGGAGGAAATATGTTGACTGTTTAAGGTATTGCAGCACATTAGATCTAAATAAACTTTCTTGTTTTTGGGTGACACAATATAAAGTAATATTTGTTGCCATTAATCTTTAAAAAGCTATGACTATTATTTTTCATGAAAGTGTTACTGTTCTCAATGAAGCAACAACAAGTTTTTAAATATTAAGTATGTAACTTGTGCCGAAGCCTCTATAATGAAGTGTTGTTGAGATGCTCTTCAATTGCTTCATGTTTCCTCAGCTGTTGATGATAAGTGCAAGTGATTTTAATGATAGTGCATATATTTCTTTTCGTACTAGACAATATTCCGCAACCCAAAAGAAGTCAAACCATATGCTGTTCCATCACCTGAACGCTGCAATCTTCCTGCGGCCGCCATTCATGCATCTTCAGATACGGTTGTGGTTGTTGATATGAATGCACCAGCAGCTCATGTTGCACAACACAAGTGGCAGCCCAATACACCTGATGGTCAGGGTACTCCTTTCCTCTTTCAACATGGAAAAACTACATCAGGCTCTGGTAGTGGTACATTTATGCGCATGTTTAAAGTGCCAGCTGTGTCTGCTGAAGAGTGGCAATTCCCCCAAGCAGTAGCATTTTCTGTCTCTGGAATTAGAAGCCAAGCTATCGTTTCAATAACATGCGACAAAGAAATTATTACTGGTAAATGTAGAAGAGCTAAGATTGTTCAGATATGCTGCCTTTAGTATTTATTTTATGGAAAAGAGCTCTTATATAAGTAGTTAGTATGAACTGTATAACCATTAGAATGGATTTATACTCATGCCATGCAACATAGGGAATAAATCAGTTAATGCTGTTGTCAACAAGGAATCTTTCTTGGGATGAACCCTGAACGCATAGGGTTTTTTATTGTCATAATGTTTACTTATCTACTACTTGCTATTTCCTTTGTTGCTCTAGTATTTAGAAAATTGGATACTGCAGGGCATTTGGGCAGATGCATCAGAAAAGGAAAATTGAAATGAAAAAGATGCAAGTAATAAGGAGGATTCAATGACTTAGATATGACAAATTATTGTATGATAACCTTGTGTAGGAAAATACCATAATAACTGAAGCAGCGGAAAATGCAATGGAGTAATCATTTCTTGTATCTGTGTATTTAAATATTAGAGCTAGATTTCTAAATGGACATTTATGTGATGGCAGGGGTTTTGGCAAGTCTTCTTGATCATTTTTAAATGAAACATTCCTTTGACACAAAAATCAGAAAATAATGGTCATAGTAAATGCCCAAAATCACTATACAACTAGGTTTAGGGACGTAAAAACATTTTGTAGGTCTGAAACCCATAAAATTATAAAACATCACGGTTGAGACATGAGAAGCCCATAAAGCTAAATGTCCCAGGACCTTGTACTAAATTTTTTTGTTCCAAATAATGTGGCTGTCTGAGTTAGCTTGTTCAAATCATTAATCAAATCTTAAAAATATACAACTATAGAAATATTAATTTTAAATTTAAAATAATCATGATAATTTGGTTTTGTTATAGATATTCATTTTTTCCGTTGACTTACCATGTCTTCATAAATTTGATCATGTAGCATTGCTTAGTTATTTGCCATATGTTCAAGCCTTGGGATTTGTAGGATTACTAAAGCCTTTTTCCCGGGAAATAAGTCATCTTTTATTTATTTTTTTAAATATATTTTATTCATCCTATAAGCCTATCATTAAGAGGGACTTAGATTTTGATTGCTTGTTTACGGACATGGTTTAGGATAGGATCCATGTGACCAACTCTACATAGTACAAAAGGACTTCTTTGTTATTGTTGCTATTGTTGTTATACATCCTTTCAGCTCTTACACAGCATTTTAATATTTTAGGAACTAGCCCCACATTTTGTAGTAGTTGCTTTTATGTACTTTGTATTTGACATCTACTTTTGAAATTTTGGCTTCTTGTTAGGTGGGCATGCCGATAATAGTATTAGGCTAATATCCTCAGATGGAGCTAAAACCTTAGAAACAGCTTATGCACATTGTGCTCCTGTGACTTGCCTCAGTCTTTCCCCGGATAGTAACTACTTGGTGACAGGATCCCGAGATACAACAGTATTACTCTGGAGAATACATAGGGCACTTGTGTCTCACTCAGGTGTCATCTCAGAACATTCCCCTAGAACAGGCACACCATCTTCAACCAGTAGTGGTTCATCAATCTTAACAGAAAAGGATCGGAGGCATCGTATTGAGGGTCCTATACATGTACTTCGGGGGCATCGCAGTGAAATACTTAGTTGTTGTGTTAGTTCAGATCTTGGCATAGTTGTTTCATGCTCCCATTCATCAGATGTTCTCTTGCACTCTATAAGAAGGGGACGTTTAATGAGAAGGCTGGATGGTGTGCAGGCCCATATTGTCTGCCTTTCCTCTGAAGGGGTTGTGATGACTTGGAATGAATCACAGTATACTCTCAGTACCTTTACTCTGAATGGTGCTCTGATTGCGAAAACACAATTATCTTTTTTTTGCACTGTCAGTTGCTTGGAAATTTCTGTTGATGGGAGGAGTGCCTTGATGGGAATAAATTCTCTAGAAGATGGTATAGCCTATAATAACGGTTCAAATTTGCAGTTGAATAAGTCAGGTGTCGATGATCTTGATTCAGAATTGGAAGAAACTAACGAAAGCAACAGAATAGATGTTCCATCACCATCAATTTGCTTCCTGGATATGCACACATTGGAGGTACAGGATTAAGATGTCAATGATAAATCTTACATTTACATTTTATCTAGCATCAAACTTACATTTTATTCCTCGTTTCCATACACCATGAGAAAGCATTCTATAAGGAAAAACCAACAATAAAAGCATGCTTTATTTCCCTTGTTTTGGGAGGATTATCATAGAAGACATTAATATTTGAAATTTTGGATTTTCAAAGGAAATAAATAGGCTTCTAATGAAACAAAGTAGATATTCTTATTGGTATGGAATTATTCTGTGGGCATCCTACTTATACATGGCAATTTTCCCAAACGTCATATGAGTCTGTATGTGGTAGCTGTTGCCGTTGTGCTATGCATCTTCAGCAGACTGTTCTTCAATGCTAATCACTGCCATACTATTTGTTTTTAGGTATTTCATGTATTGAAGTTGGGAGAAGGACAAGATATAACAGCTGTCGCGCTAAACAAGGATAACACAAATCTTCTAGTTTCAACTTCGAATAAACAATTGATAATCTTCACTGATCCAGCTGTAAGTTAAATCTTTCTTGAGAAGTATCTTTGTCAAATAACAATGGCCCTTCGATTGAAAGATTTTTCTCTTCTGAGTCTTGTAAATTTGTTAAAGTGATAAACTTAATATATTTCCCTTGCAGTTTGGTTTATTAAAAAATTAATCATGATTTGCACATTATTTATAGTGGCAAATTTACACCTGTGCAGTTTGGCAGATTTTGATCTGTCTGATCTACTGCACACAAATCAAAGTATTTTGCATTGCACTAATGGTAGTGGTGCGACTTTAAATGGTGTGGAACGTCCATGATTCTTTAAATTACTTCAAATGTGATGTTTGTTTTTGATTCCTCAACAATAAGTCACTTCCCAGTCCTAGGCCACATAAGAGTTTAGGGGATAACAGCCCCAAAAGTGCTGGGAGATTTTGCTGTGCGTGAAATGCATTATCTAAAATATTATATCCAATCCCTCCAACAACAAAGGGTACTACAACTGGCGGCATGGGAGACAACTTCCAGTGATGCCGCATCAATGATAGGCTGGTTGGCGGTTCCTAGACTGGCTAATGACCCCCCTTTGGTGATGGGTCAAACCCTAGATTCTAGTACAAACTCTAGTTCTCCCCCCCCCCCCCTTTTCCTCTTAAATCATTAGCATCAAAATTTATTGTACTCCAGCTAATTTGGCTGAGCCAGGCCATCCTATTATGAGAGTAGCTCTTTTAGTCTAAGTTTTGTCCATCTACAAGACTCAAACTTGAAATGTTACTAAAGAGAAACAAGTACCGAATTATTTGGATTAACTAAGTGTTGATACAAACCCTAGGTTTTACTGGACTATAGTCAGGACTGCGGGACAGAGAAGTGAAGTAGAAGTGGGATTGTGCCTGCTTTTCATACCAATTTAAGAGAGGCTTTAGAGAATTTAGAGAACATCTTTATTGAATTGCTTGAGTTCATGACACTCAACGAACTTAAAATTTATATACATTTAGAAATAAATGCAACTATTATTCATAATAAATAAGAATGCTACTTCCTGTGTGCATGCTATCTTTTATGTACATAAACCTATAGATACATGATTCAGTCTACTAATTTCTATGCTATTTCTGGCAATATGTTCTCCTATTGCCTACTCTATTCAATGGCTTTTAACTCTGTTTCTTATTGCTTGCAGTTAAGCTTGAAAGTGGTCGATCAAATGCTCAAGCTTGGCTGGGAAAGTGATGGGCTTCGGCCTCTTATAAATTCATAGCTTTTAGGGTATACGGAATTGGATTACAGATCTTCTATACATAATATCAATTAGGAAAATTAGGTTGAGGTTATCATACTCATCTCTGTAAGTTGGTATGTATCCCTATTGTTCATATGTCTTGTAAAATATGTGACATCCAACTGATACCACAAGTTTTAGGTTCTTAGATTTAGCAGGGGGTTCTTTGCTGTTCCAGTCGTGCTGAAGTGTGGATATTGGACAAGCTTCTGAGTTGTGATTGAGGTTTGAGCCATTAATTTTTGTTCCACAATTTTTTGATTATAGAGAATGAAACTATAATAGATATTCTTTCTTGTATTACTGCTGCTGTTCAGACGTTGAGATTGAGTATATTTTGGCTGAGGTTTGAGTCTTCAATATTTTTTTAATAATATAATAGCTAAATTTGAATTGATATTCTTGCTTTCTGTTTCATATTTCTCTAATTAGAAGCAAGTTCACGGATAAGCGTTTAATGACATTGGGCTGGGGGGAAAACATAACTAGTTAGATCAAGTCGCTCATAATTCTTGGGTTTGATTCTTGACAATTTTTCAGCGGCGAAGCATTGCAATCTCTTGCTCAACCTTGTCGTATCGGTATGGCCATGGGAATATGTAGGTGGAGACATTGGTGGGGATATTTGTAGATAGGGATTTAAATGTGAGACTTTTTTTTTTCTTGTGGGGGGATAAGGATGGGGATTATAGGGTCCGTCCTAAAAGTATGCATATAAAAGATATTTATTATATTTTTAATACAAAAATAGAAAAAAATATAACTTTAATTTATTTATTCTCTCTCGATATCACATATTCATTGTTATTTATTATGGTGTTATGCTAGCCTAATAGCTGTAATTTAATTTAAAATTTAAAAATCTAGTGGTAATAATATAAGATTATAAGACTAAGATTTGGATTAATTTTATATTATTATTTTTAAGTCTTTTTTTTTCCTCAATTTTTTAGTTAATTAAATTATTTGGATATATTTTCTTTATTTTTTTAATTTTTTTTTTTTGGATATTCGTGGATCTCTTGTGAGGGGTGAGATCCGTAGAGAATGAGGGTAGAAACGCCCGGGGAGGGGGTGGGAGGGGCAAGAAATGGAGCACTAATTCTTGCCTCTGCCTTGCTGCACCCTTGTTATCCATATTGTCGTGTAAGAAAGTCGTGTGAGTGGGTTTTGGGGGGTGGGGAGAGAGAGAGAGAGAGAGAGAAGAGAGAGAAGAGGGGGGGGTTCGTGCGCGCGCTATTATACTTGATGATTTATTCAGGCATCAAAACACTCCTAAATCTAAGCCATCAGATAACAAAGTGTAGATGTGTGGTGCATTTTATAAAAAAAGGCGTACCAGAGCGTTCACCATTGCTTATAGCAAGTAAAGTCAAAGATTCATGACTGTACGGTGCAGCACAACAACATTCGGGGTTTGCTGTGAGTCCTACTTGATCAAAATTTTAGTTGATAACTATAAATACAAAATTTTTAATATCATTATATTTTCTTTTGTCTTGTGCAATCAAATTGAAGGTATCTGTCTATACTACTTATAGCTATACATGGAAATTGTACACATGCCAAAATTTGGTGAATTTTACATATTTTTATTTTAAAAAATTTTAATTAAGGAAATAAATTAAATGTGTTTAAAATTAGACTAAGAAAGGAAGAATATTCAAAAATTTCTTTCAGTTATATGTTATTGATTTAGGAAGCATATAAAAGATATAATTAAATGAAAGTGATATTTATTTTTCATTTAATTAGTCAAATATGTTTTATATATCAATCAAATATATTTTAAAGAAAATAGTTTAATATTTATCTATTCTATTCAGAAATAAATGGAGGATGGGATGGAAGACTTTTAGAATATATTTGATATAAGAGTAAAAATAGGAGGTAAGTTTTCATAAATTCTATTCATATATAAAATTATATATAAATTAGTGTTTTTTTTCCTGTAATACACAAGATTTTAAAAAATATAGTTAATATATATAGATAAAAGTAGCTTAATTTTTTTATATGGATATATAAAATTTTTAATATTTATATAATAAGAGTAAAAGAATGAGAAGTTAAAGCATATTCATAATATTTTATTTACAAATTTTTATATAGAGATTCAACATAATGTTTATAAATATTAAATATCCTACTAATCAAATATCACCTATTAATTTATAAACAAAAATTTTTATTTAAAAAAATTTGAATTTAATCTCTCTAAATTAGTAAATTTAATCTTTTCAAAACTTATCCATAAAGGTAATTTTTGTTTCAAATAAACGAATATATTTACCTTTTTCTTTGCTCCTTTTTTTTAACCTAATTTTATCTTTCTTTTTATTTTCTTCTATAATCTAGTTGTGACATTTGTAAAACATTTCATGTTAACTCTTTCTGAGTTACTAATACTATAGATATACAACTAAAAAACTTATCTGTTTCATTTTCTATTCTAAAATGTAGTTATCTAATAATGATTATTGTTTTTAATTTTAATTTTTAGTTCACAGTTGAACGTTGTATGTAGTTAATTTTTTATAATTATATTTATATGATACAGTATACTATAAGAAGTTGAAGATTTTAAACAAATGTGAAATGATAAAGACTTATTCGATTTATACTTATCTTTTCTTTATTAAATTTGATGTTATATTTTCATAGTCAATTTATTTGATATGATAATATGAATCAATTTTGTATATTTTGTATTTAAATAATAGTTTATTGCTTTATTTTAAATTTTTATCTTACAACTTAATCAAATTAATTTTTTAATTTTTCTATTTAAAGTAATATTTTTTAACCCATATATTACATGGATCACAAAACACTAGTTTCTAAGAAGAAGAAGAAGAAGAAGAAGAAGAAGACAAGTTTATAAAAATATTCTAACAATACTTTTTCACGGCTTGTGGGTTAGTCCTTGTGCATGGATATTATGACTTGCTGTCATTATAAGTTTTAAAATACTATGATGCAAAAAATTTCAAACATCACTATAAGTTTAACATCCTATGTTTAACTTGGGTAAAAATCAATTTTCCGATAGATCTGACCGGTTTGAGCCGAGTACATGCTTTTGCTCATTTTTTCCTAATCTTTTTTCTATTTTCCCTGCTTTTTTTGCTGTGAACCATTCATCAACAACCAAGAGAACCCAACCGACCACCACCCTTCTCTTCCCATCGCCCCACCACCCTACCGTTGGCGACGACAACGACACCCCATTGCTGGTGACAACACAAAACATGAGAAGCTACCCTCCGTGAACAACTAACCATCACAAACAATAGCAGTGCGACCCATCACGAGCAGTAGTGACCCTTTGTGAACTGCAAATACCCACCTCTCTTCCACGAGCAGCAGCACCATGACCCACCATGACTTCGTAGTGGCCAACGATGGTGAGATAGCGAGAGGAAAGTTCTGATTCTTGTTTATGCTTTCTTTTTGTCTTTTTCGCTTTCGTCTATGTGATTTGATTGGTAAGTTCTTGTTCTTGCTTCTCTATTGAAATACCCTATAATTTTGGTTTTCAAGCTGCTAGATTAGTTGCTTTTTTTGTTTTGAGTATTATTTAAGAAAAATAAAATAAAATCTAGATAACAATGACTAATTAGAATTTTGAGTAATATAAAAATTATGTAATTATTTAATAGATGTTTGTGTGTAATTTAAGATTATTTTAAGTTCTATCATGTGAAATTTATGATTATCTATATATAGGGAGAGGATCAACTTATACTGATGGAAGTTAAATTCATTTTTTACATCATTAAATAACTTTTTATTAAAGAAATTTTTAACAAAACTAATCGTTGGATTGAAATTTGTATATTATATATCATGCCTGAAAAATTTCACATTAATCCGAAATCGGTCAATACACTTTTCATATATATTTAGATTAATGTAATAAATACTTCTTAAATATATGTAAAAAAGAACTATTTGATCACCTCTTTAATATTGTTCAATTTTTAAAAAATTTGGTATAAATAATTTATATGATACGTAGTTATAATTCAATAATTTGATTAGTAAGAACTATATTTTATAGGAAGTTATTAAAGATATAAATATTTCAAATTATACATTGGTGTCAGAAAATATATATATATATATATATATATATATATATATAATTTCACTTTTTCGCATACCTATATATGCAACATAGCATTTCGGCCAACTTCAACCGCCTGCTGAGCTTCCTCTTCACGCCACTTCGTTCGCGCCCCCACCAGCACCCCTCACCACAAAGCGCCGCACCACCACCAAGTGAGGTTCGTGAAGTTATCCCCACCTTTCGCTGTTCCACTACTCCAAACCAACTTCAATCACGCTAGAGCTCTGTGCCACTGCTATTGGTCGCTACTCGATGTCAGCCCAAGACACCACCATATTGTCCGGGTAACATGCCACCCCAATTAACAATATCTATGTGAGAAAATTATCATACATATGTATCTTACAAATTATACTACCATTTTGACACTAATGTCTAATGCGCTTCTATTTTAAAATTAAAAGGTCAAAACATATTAGATAATAATTAGAATTACTTAATCACTATTTCTATTTTTTTATTAAACAAATAAAAATTTAAAATAAAGAAAATTTAAAATTGAACATAAACACCTCACCCTAAAAGTAAAAGGGTGGTTGCAATGTTAGAGAATCATATCATGTGTTAGTAATTTCTAAGACTAAAAATAAAACAACGGTCGATCATCAAAAAGAGTAAGAACATACTGAAATCAAAAACAAAACACGTAACGCCTTTTTGAAAGTGTTTTTATTTTTAAGTTTTCTAAAACTCTTTTTAAAAATAAGTTTAAAATCAGTTTTAAAAAAACAAAAGAACAAAAAGTGTTTGTATTTGAGAGCGTTCCCCTTTTTGGAATAATGAGAATCGAACAGGGCTTTAGAACAATAGACGCACATATTACAACTCATTCCAAAATAAAAAGAAAAAAAAATAAAAGCAACTCAAACCTATTTTCTCTTTTTTGTTTGTAAAACACAAAATCAGTTTTTTCAATTTTAAAAACAATGTGAAAAGAATTACTATTCAACCAATAGAAATAAGGAAAAATAAGAAATTATAGTAAGTCCCTCATTATAATGGATAATTATTTATATGAGTTGATATTTTTTTTTATTTTTATTAATTAATAGTATAAAATTATTTTACACTGTCAATACATTTAAATTGACTTCTTTTAAAAATCGAAAACAGTTTTTAAGACTCTTGTCAAACGGGTGATTACAAAATCAGAATAGATAAAACGACGTCGTCCCGTGTAAGTGAGAACTGAAAACTCCAATTACCTAATTGTATAAGCCTCATTCAATCTGAAGAAGGAGTAGGGTTGAAAGAAGAGAGAGAATGGGAGCAAAGGGAAAGAAGAGGAGAGAGAAGAACTACAGGGCTGCTCATGGTGGCTACACTGGCCTCCCTCCCCCACCTGATCATTCCAAGCTCGATGCTTTGCCTTCCAAACTCCGCCAAATCATCTCTTTCACTCAATCCCAACAACAACACCAAAATGGTCCGTTCTCTTTCACCCTTTTTGTACTTTTGTGGGTGTTGTTGTGTAGCTTTCTGTTTCTCAGTGGTATCCTTTTGCTTTCAGGGACTTCTGGATTGTCAAAAGACATTGATAAAAAGCATAAAAACGATGATGGGCGTGCTCAAAATGTAAGCTTTAACCCTTTCTTCTTAACCTGTCGATTTTTTCTTTTTTTTTGGTTGCTTTTAAAGTTCACAAATGGGTGCTTTTTTATTCGTTTATCTTTGAAGTTTTATGAATAAGGAAGAAAAGGGATGATGGGCATGCCCAAAATGTGAAATTGAATTGTTTATACTTTTTAACCTTTTGTTGTTTTGCTTTTTGAAATTCGTAGCTATTTTTATATTTTCGAATTAGTTTGTCTGTTAAGCCTTATAAGTTAAGTATATGGGGTGATTGATTGTGGCTGCTGTAAGAATGTGTTTGTTTTTCTTACCATAATTGAATTGCAGAAGGGGCTAATACACAAAGTTGTGTGAGCACATAATGCATTCATATACTCCTTTTCTGTAATGGTAAATAATTCAATGATTATCCGATTTGATATGAGCTTGTTATATGAAATTTTCTGATGGGATTTTTTGCTCTCTGTGTTCAGTGTTTGCACTTTCTTTGTTTATCACATAAGTTGATTCTATTTGAGCTTTTTTTCTAGGTCTTTATCACATATGTTGATTTTATTTGAGCTTTTCTCTAGGTCCTTGTTTATCACATATTATGATTTTGTTTGAGTATTTTCTAGGTCTTGTGTATAAAGTATAGTCCAATTTTTGTTTGCCCTATATGGTTCTAAATTTAACTGAGTGCATATCTAATTTCCTCAACATATTTGACAAAGAATTCCCATGAACACAAGAAAATTGCAACCTCTAACAAGTATCTGTGGTGGTTAGTGATTATTTCTTGGGGTGTATCTTGTTTTCTTTCTTTTGTGTATTTATTAAATCATTGTTTGTGCAGAACATCGCTTTAAAGGACAAAGGTGTGGTTGGAACTGCAGATGCCAAACAGCGTGATACTAGTGGACAATTGAAGGCATCTCAACATAGTGATAGTGATGAAGAACAGCTTATGCGGAGTAGTGCAAATGATAAGAAAAGGAAAAAAAGAAAGAGGAAGGAGGTTAAAGATCTCAGGTTTGCAATGGAGGTTGATAAAACAAGCTCTCAGTTAAAAAGACGGGAGCGTAAGAAAAAGTAAGTGAATTATAATGTTCTTATTTGTCCATTTTATTGAGTTCTGGAGAGCTGCACTTTGGCCTTTCTATCTGAATTTTATTTACATTTTTTTCTAACTGTTGTTAACTGTTTGCATTGGTATTTTCTTTAAATTGCAAATGATGTGCTAAAAAAGAGTATAGAATCTTTGTCATATTGAAGGATTCGTTGTTGCATCCATACTGAGGCCTCAATGATCTTTGTCATATTTTTTAGTTCAAATGGCAGCTTAATCTTGTTTAGGCAAAGTAGCTTTTTCGTTCGGTTCGAATTTGTGTACTAGAGTGGAACAAACAGCCTCTGGTTTGTAGATATTAATTTGGAATTCAATTATACTCAATTTTCTCAAAATGATTTCATTTTGGAATGTTGCTGCCAAGTAGTCTATATTTGATGTTATGATATTATCATATGATATGTTGCAGTAAAAACCATTACTAATGTTCTCAATCTAGCTAGGTCATACTCAAGGCTTTGAGTTTCCTCTATAATTAGGGTAACCACTTGATTGGTGTGCTTCAAGCATGTGCTTTTTTCCCCCTCTGATTTGAAATGGTTGGTTGTTTTTTTGAGCACATTGGAAAAGAAAAATTGTTGGTATCATATATAAACACCTAAAACCACAGAATGTAAGTTTTCTTAGCTCTATTTCTTTTTCCGCTTATTACTAGAATCGGATGTATTCTGAGTGAAAGGATGTTAAAAGTTAGCAGAAATTGATATTATCCCGACATTTGTTACCTTCATTTTATATGAACATATAACAATGTGCATCAATGGTATAAACACTTTGTTATATTAGATATGCCTTGCCTTCTAGGTCATTTGATGTTGCACTTGCCGTGAAATGTCTCTGCATGAAAGGAATAACACAGCACATAGCTTGGGCTTATTGTAATCTCAATGATAATAAATTCCTCAGGTATTTGGAAGCAAAGAAGAAGAAGCAACAAAAGGCCCATGAAGAAGAAAAATTGGACTTTCCTGGACATGAAAAAATAAAATTTGGAGATATTGTACAAGCCCCACCAAAGTTAGCTGTCACTCCCAAGGTAAAATAGTGTTTGAAATTCTTAGCTTTCAATAATGGATCAGGCAATATTTATTTTGAGGGAAATGTTTTGTTTGTGTAATGAAGGCATTCAAGAATGCTCAAGATGCTTCACAAGAGAGACTTCGACTCCGGGCTATAGAGGAATACAGAAGTCGTAAAAGATGGACATCAAGGCCAGGAAGTCACCTTCCACCTACCTTGACTACATCAGACCCTTAAATCATTTGCAGCATATTGTCAAGCATACAATCTGAGTAAGTCTTTTCCAATATAGCTGGAGGATTTTGTATTCAGATTATGCAGTGCATGAACAAAGTGGAGGAATCATCACGGCTGTTCCATTTTTTCCTTGGAGGTGGGTTTTTCTTCATTCAGAAGCAATTTATGGATGCTTACTGGAATCATGACCCAATGACACACTAGTACATGTGTGGTAGTTAAGGTATGATCTATGAGAAGCCAATAGCTGAGCTGATAAGGCAGCTAATTTTTGTAAGAGTAGAAAGAAGAATATGGATGTTTGCAATTTGGATTATTTTTTCCTTCTAAATTTTCTTTATCCTATGTTTTTCCTTTTTTTGAAGTGATTTATCCTATCTTTTTCCTTAGTTAGCTATCAATTTTCAACATTGCTGTAACTGGAAAATATGAGCTATTGAAATGTTACCATCTCAAGACATATGATGTCTCAAACGAATTACGATGTTGTACACTACATGAATTCTTAATCCTTTTAAAGACCAATCCAAATGAATGGCACAAGGTGGAATTAGCATGTGAAGGTCGAACTATTTGAATATGTAAATTGGTCAATTGAATCCCCTCGGACGCCCCAAAAAGGCAGTGCACTAGCTAGTCACAAAGTCCATATAATCGCCAAAAAGAATAAGACACAACACCACATAAAGGACTATGGATCCAGGATTCTGTTCCAAGATCCAAATGATAAATTGCGTTATTCGAGGAGAATGTAAAGCCTTAAATGAACGACTGCATCTAATGACCTATGACAAGTCTTTTAGTTCAATTCAGAGAGTGAAAACACAATAAGACAAATGAACATAACCCCATCCTTTATTTAGTAATACTAGTGACAGAGTTGTCTCATTATCCTCTATTAAGCACTATGGTTGATTGGAATCGCTTGAACCCGAAGAGGTTGAACCCTCTTTAAGGATAATCCATATTGCTCCTTCATATTCATCTGTTCTGGCCGTAGTCCATCTGCTAATTTCCATTCAAAGTTTTGAAGGAGGGATGCTACTATCAAATGCACTGTCCTGTGAGCTAATGGCAAACCTGGGCATATCCTTTTGCCTGCTCCAAAGGGTATGAGCTCAAAATCACGGCCTTTAAAATCAATATCACACTCCAAAAACCTTTCAGGTACAAACACATTTGGATTTTTCCAAATACTTGGATCTCTTCCTATGGCCCAAACATTGACCAACACTTGTGCATTCTTAGGCACTGTGAAACCAGATATCTCTACCATTTCATCTGCCTTGTGGGGTAATAGAAGTGGAATTGCTGGGTGCAAGCGGAGAGTTTCCTTCACCACTGCTCTCAAGAAAGGCAACTTTGAGATGTGTGATTCTTCAATTATTACATCTTTGCCAATAACTTGGTGTAACTCATTTCTGACTTTTGCTAATTTATCTGGGTTATGCAGTAGTTCTGCCATAGTCCATTCCGCTGTGGTTGATGTTGTGTCTATCCCAGCAACAAATAAATCCTGTTGGAACATCATTTCAAAACTCAATGAAATATACGTACCAAGTATTAGTGAAAAGGTGAACACTAACCCTTTGCTTGTTTTAAGAGAAAAGAGAAAGAAAGAAGTAAGGGGAAAGAAAATGGGGAGATTTTGAGGGTTTTTTATGCTTGGATGTGAGAAAAAAATAGGAGAGAAAGAAAATATTAGTGGTGGGGTCCACAAAATTTTTTTCTTTTCATAATAGGTGAGAAAACTAAAATGAGAGAGAGATTTCATGCAAAATTACTATTACAACCTATATATAAAATGCAAGAAAATATTTATATTATAGTATATAGGATAAAAAAATAATTTAATATAAATACATTTTCTTTTTTCTTACTTTTCTCTCCAACTAAGTAAAAGAAAGAAAATTTTCTTATTTTCTTTCTTTTTATTTTCTCTTCATTCAAGCAATAGAAAAGAGAATGAATTTTTCTCTTTATTTTCTTTTCTCTCTATTTTCTTTCTTTCTATTTTCTTTTATCATCCAAGCAAAGCAAAGGGTAAGCTCAAGTGTTTGCAAAGAAAATAAGAAAGCTAGATTATATAAGCAAGAGATAAAGCTCATTTAGATGCATAGTGATAGGAGCACTCATACTCAATCATTTTTCATGAGTAAACTGAAGTTTAAATTGACGCAAAGTACCAAATAAGATTTGATAAATCAAATTAGAACTTTGAACCATGCAACTATATTAAATATTTGCTAAGTATAAAAATGACACCAAAATAATGTAACATTTAAAATATCTAGAGAATAAAAGAGTAATGTTATTATTTGTATATTAAAAGTGGTGATGTTACTTTTTATGAGTTTAACTACTGAAGATTGTACTTACCAGAAATAGATGTAACATGTCGGCGCGGTTCATCTGAGAACCGGTTTCTTCAATAATGTTAAGACATGAATCTAACACATCATCGCACGCCTTAGAATCGGTTTTTGAAACCCTTGAATGCACCCTCTCTTCAATAATTCCATCAAAGATCTCAAGCAGCCTCTTAAAGTAACTGGACATCCTTGCATGAACACGTTGTGGATCAAGTGAACGAAGAATTGGAAAGAAGTCAGCAACATTAGGCCTTGCAGCTTCCTCCATGATACCCCCAACAATGTTCTTGAACCCTTGAAACTTTTCATTAGATGTAAAATGAGCCAAATCCATAGAGAAGAGAGTGTTCGAGATGGAATTAAAGGTTGTTGCAAAGGCAGCCTCACCAATATCCAGAACTTCACCTTTCATGCTTTTTTCCTTCACGAAGTCCAACAATTCTTGCACCTTTTGCTGGCGAAGAATTTGCAAGGAGTCAAGCTGTTGGGGTGAGAATACTTTGGTAACACAAACTTTCCTAAGGGTCCTCCACTGAGTTGATGGTGGCAACCATGCAACTGAACATGTGTGGTGGTCAAGTGCTTGGATGGCATGTGGGACTGTCCTACTAGAGAAAGCTTGGCTATTATCAAGCAGCACTTGTTTGGCTATTTGTGGAGAGGAGATGACTATAGTGGTCATGCTGCCAAGCTTCAGAGTCATCACAGGTCCATAGATTTTGGAGAGTTTGGTGAGTGCCTCGTGAGGATATCTGCCAAGTTCCAAGATGTTTCCAATGATAGGAAATGGGGGTGGCCCTGGTGGGAGTTTGGTAGATCTAGGGGTTCGGATCAATAAGCTAGAGATGAAGATCATGATGCTTGCACACACAAAGCTAAGCATAAAAAACACAAGTGTTTGGTAGTCCATGGTTTATGCCTTATGTCTTCTGCCTTTTTCCCCTTTATGCATATATATAGACTGAAAATTGATATATAACCCAGAATAATTATTGTACAAATTTATTTGCTTGAATAATAAGGCATTATAGGTAAGTGCATCGTACAACTTTATTTCATCCAATCAGTATCTTTGTTTCATGTCAAATTTTGTATCAGATTCCCGACCGTTTAACTGCTGCTGTTGACTATCGGAGTAAAAGAGAAACTAAAAGTCGATAACTATCCACTTGATAGCCGCCTAACAATTGTCATTAACCTATCAAAGATATGGCTGGCAACAAATATCAAGCTGTTAAAATTTAATGACTATTATTGATCACTCAAAATGATCAATAACCATTCACATGATAATTAGAAAGTTGCTGAACAATTATATGAATAAAAACTGTTGATAACGATAAGAATGATTTTGACTATCTACCTATCTATTTATCTATACAGTAAAATTTATTTAAAGGTTGCATTCATTACAAAGTGTAATTAAAAATTTATATTACATGCTAATAAGTTAAGGATGACAATTAGTAATATGTATTTATAATGGTTAAAAATTGTAGTAAGTGTTTGGCTGCTCAAGTTCTAAAATAATAATGATATTTAATTATAAAATTTAAAATAAATTATTTGATGATCTGTATCAATTTTGTAAACACAATTTCTTTTATTGAATTTTATAAACACAGCAAACATTATACTGAATAATATTGTTTTATATGAACAAATCACATTGATTTTGATGAATATAATAAACTGATAAAAATTTATTGTGTTATTATATTTTAATTCTATTTTATATTTAATTAAATAATAAATTTTATTAATCAATACTTTTATTATTCTATTTTTTTCCTTTTAGTATTATTTACAAATTTCTTATTTAGATTTCATTTTAGTATGTATTCTTCTTTATTAATGACCAATTTATGAAATAAAAGTGTATATACATAGTAATATTGGCAATTGGACAATATACTAAAATAAAAGAAGATATTCCAATGTGGCTTAAAATAATAAAACAATACCTACTTAAGCCAACTACTGATATAGTGACACAAGTTGTTTGTAGCACGTATCTAAACTTATAACAACACATGCAGAATGAAGAAATCTTTAAAAAATAGTAATAGTCCCTCCTTAAATGACACTATTGATAAAAGTAATTATTACATATTTTATGTAATTGAAGATCTAACAAAACAATATATAAGCTCATATGAGATTAACAAAACTACTAGTGATATAATTGAATAAGAGCTTATTTATTGAGTAGAATTTTCAATACTTTAGATAGAATTCCCAAACTATTGCTTGGAATAAGAAAAAGGAATGTCAATTATGCTTCTTAGGAATTAAACTTGGCACTCAGAATTTACGTACTTACAAAAATAAATAATAAAAGCAAAAATAATCACATGAAGCAATATGGATATAAAAGTCCTTACCCCACTAATAGTTTTGCCAAGAAAGGAGTTGAAGTGAACTTTTGTTTTAAAAGAAAATAATTCTTAATAAAAGTGTGATATACAATGACAATAAACAAAAGTAAAGATTAATTATACAACTATATATATATATATATATATTGTTAAAATGAATATATTATCATACACAATTATATTTTGTATTGTCAAAAGTGACCTCAACGAAAAAGTTGAGAGTTATTATAATTGAGGAAGATGAAAAATACAATAATTACATAAAAAAAAAGTTATCTACAATGAATTATTTAATATGAGCATTTACAATAATTACTTTTGATCTATTGATAATAATTAAACATATTTTCTTGCCAATGTTTACCTTTGAATTACTATCATAACTTTTAAAAAAAAAAAAAGAAATAATCATTCTTATTAAAAGAATTTATAAAAAAATATAAGTAAACTTGTACAACACATGGGAATGACCTTTAGTTAAATAGTATTGAATGGTTCTTTTCTTTAATAATAATTATAATTTTATTTTTTCTTAATAATTTTAACTTTTTAACTCTTTGTCCTTTTAAATTAAATATTACTCTTTCATAACTTTAATGATAATGTCCTCATTTCTGTATGCCATTACTGAATAAATTAAATACTTAAAGGATGATTGCTCAATAATATATAACTAGGAATTTCACTTCATTCACAAATCTTTCACAACAAATTACCAATAGAAAAAGCAATTTATCCTCGTACTAGCTCAATCTGATTTGAATTAAATTAGTTGGGCTTTAGTAGACTTTAAATATTGGTATTATTTTTTTAAATGTAACTTACCTACCTTAACCTTAAAAAAAAAAAAATATCTATCACTCATTTATTATCATTTATTTGTGAAAAATGTGTTTGTGGGAAATTTGTGTATGTATTACTTCAATCTTGGGATATAATGTGAAACACTTAAAAATGTAGCTAATATTGTACTTATCAACTAGTTTTACTTCCCCGGAGGTATGACTTGATACATTGAATTGTAGTAAAAGAACGATTATAGAAGTATTGTTCTACAATAAATTGAAATAGCATGTACTATCAAGATTACATCTACATTTTGATATAAGTTATTTAATTCTATTAATTTGGATAGAAAGAAAGCCGTACCATGTTGTTATTTCATAGAGAGGCAATAAAAAATAAATTTTATGAACATATCATTAAAAAAAATAAAAATCATATAATCAATTCTTAAACTAAGTTACATTTCAATATATATATATATATATATATATAACATAAGATAGGAGATAGGATATAAGATAATATTTGATGTCAATTAATTTTTTAAGATATTTTAACAAAATATAGTGCTTCTGTCATGGAGACTCGAGGGTAATGCTATTTGCTCGCCTCCATCTTCACCTTTTTAGTGTGCACTGGGAACTTTTATCAATACAAAAACAACAATAGGCATCTAAACCCTCCCCCCCCCCCCCCTCTCTCTCTCTCTCTCTCTATCTCTCTCTTTCGGGCACAAAACAAAAAAAAAGAAAAGAAAAAAAGTATCAAAGAAGAAACTTTTAATTAAAAAAATGGAAAATCAATAGAGTTTGATTACTATATATATTGACAGTTCAATACTTGTGTTAATATAATAATTTATAATTAAATATTTATATAAATTATTTTATACTGATAGTATATACAAATTAAATCTATAATGCATAAGTGGAGAGATTACTTGTGACAAAGGGTTGTGTGGGTGTGGCATGTATGGTCTAGATGCTATGGATGGTGATCTAATATAGTACATTAGGTGGGCCACATCAGACTATACATCATAATTACTGTCTATCCTGTTTAGACTTAAATAGTTCAATATAATAGTGATAAGAAAATTTTTGGCACTTAGAGCATCTCTGGTGGAGAGTCCCACTTTGAGTCCCATTTTTGGTTTCATTACATGCCACATCAGCACTTGTGGGCCAGTGCGTCATAAAAAGCAAAAATGTCTCAAAAATGGGGCTCTTCTCTCCAATGGTAAAATCTCAATTTTGGTCTTACATTTTTTTTAAATTAAAAATAAATAGCAACATAATTATCAAATACTTTATTATAAATATTATTTAATATACAATTTTATTTTTGAATTGAACAAAAATATAAAATTAAAATTTTGTAAATAATATTAGTTAACAATTAAATTTTTAAAAATTAAGTCGCAAAAAAAAAAATCATTCATTTAATTTTTTAAAATTAAAATATAAAAATTTGAAAAAAATTATTTAAAAACTAAAATTAGTCTTCAAAATATTGAGATAATATAATTATAGTGAATCATGGCTTTGTTTTGAACATTAAATTATAAAGATTTAAACTAAAATTATTAATGAACTAAACAAAGTCTTAAAAATATCGAAAAAATATCACATAATCAACAAAAACACAATTGTTTAATTTTAAAAATTACATTATAAAATATATTACAAATTCGACAACATTGAGTAATTAAACATTAAATAACTAAAAGTACTACTTAATAAGTATTATGGAATTGCCATATATGTTCCATCAACTCAACTTGTAGTTGCCAATACTTTTGTCTATCACGAAGTTGGATATTGTTTTGATATACCTCTCATAAGGAGCAAAAGTTTCCTGCCCCAACTTCAATTGTAATATACCATTGTTCACATCGTCATAAAAGGGGAGCTTATCAAAGTTTCTCGCATATGTGTCTCTTTCATCTTCGACAATCATATTATGCAATATGAGGTAGGCTCTCATTATTCTTCCCAGCTTCTCTTTATCCCAAAATCATGCTGGGCCACGTATAATTGCAAATCGAGCTTGCAGTACTCCGAATGCTCATTCCACATCCTTTCGTTGTCCTTCTTGATATTTTGCAAATAATTTTCGTTTATCTCCTTGCAGTCGAGAAATTGTTTTAACAAATATTACCCATTCAGGATATATACCATATGTTAAATAGTATCCCATTGTGTAATTAGTACCATTTATAGTGTAATTTACCTCTGTAGCACGACCTTCCAAAACTTCATCAAACACTGATAAATGGTTTAAAATGTTGATATCATTGTTCGAACCCGTAACTCCAATGCATACCCCATCTTCTCTACTTACACTTTGGTAGCTTTTTGCTGTGATTATGAGGAGTGGGTCCCCGACTAGGACATACACCGTTTCAGATATTTGTTATATTTAAAAAAAATTAAATATATTTTTGTCTTAATAAAATTAACAAATTTTAATTTTTTTTATTTTGATCCAAATATTTAAAAAAATACCCAAGGTGAGAGTCGAATTTTCACCTTAGAGTATATGGAATCGTGCGTGCTAATCAAGCTATATATATATATCTTTTAGTTTTAACATTTTAAAGTTAGTATAACATTAATTTAGTTATAATATTTTAAAATTTTGACATAAATTTCTTTATTCAAGTAAATTATTTATAATTTTTGTTATGATTCATCCTAATTTGTTGAGCTACGTTACTTTATGTGTCTTCCTTAATTGATGACAGTAGATATTTCTATCTTATCAACTTAAAAAAAATAATAAAATAAAATAAAATATTCTCTAATTCCTTTAGTAATTTAATTTCTATTTTTAATTTTTCAAGTACAAATTTAAAATATGTCAAGTAAGATGATTTAATAAAATGAAATGACAGTTATAATTTTAGAATAAATATTCTTTTTAATTCTAACATTTTGAAGTTGATATCAATTTGATTATAAATAATGTTTTGTGATATCAATTTGATTCTAACACTCTTTTCTTTTTGGTAAGTAAGCTAAGAAAATAAAAACAGAAACTCATCTCAAATTAAAAAAAATTTATCTCAAATAAAAGACTCCCAAAATATAAATAAGAAGAAGATGCTCCAAACCTGAGGGTGGCCTCTCTTACACACTCTCTAGAATCTCTGAAGAAGCACCAAGCTTGACCAAGAAATCAACTAGTTGATTGCCCTTTCTATACATGAAAGACTCTGCAGGTTCAATCTTGATTTGGCAGCTTCCTAACGTCATTAATAATGGCAGCATGGATATGAACACTCAACGATAGGGCAACTACTAACTGAGCAACCTCAGTACATACAACTTCACAAACAATCCTATGAAAACCCATTTCCCAAGCTAGCTGCAGTCGTTGATGTAAACCCAATAGTGCAATACGTAAATTGTCTACCCAAACCATATGATAAGAGAAACCATCAACCCATTCACCATTTGATCCTCTGAGAAGGCCACCATAACTCGCAACCCTAGGATTCTTAAAAAAGTTTTTTTTTTTAACACTTTGAAATTTGACATGAATTTTTTTCTCCCATTAAATCATTTGTAATTTCCTTTATTATTTATCCTAATTTGCTAAGTTATATTACTTACATGTCTTCCTTGATTGATGAGGGAGAGACAATTTCTATCCCATCAACTTAAAAAAAATTAAAAATAAATAAATTAGAAATGTCTCTAACTCCTATTTTGTTGATTTTCTACTTTTAATTTTAAAGTAGAAATTGAATTTATGTTCCTTAACTAGTATATATTGTATGAATTAAAAATATGTCAAGATAATATTTAATAAAATGAGGTGATCAGACTCAATATACAGTCAAGTGCGATAGAGAAACTACAACACACAACAAGGCTGCCGTGCATAAACATCTATGTCCTTTCCATGTAAGGACATAAAGCACGATCTTTCTAAACTTTTAGAGTATGCCTCCTTAGAAGCATAATCAGCCCATCCCAGGTCTGGTTAGGACAAACTGTTCCGATATCATTAAATAAGTACTATGCTTAAATCATAATACCACACTCAGGAGTTGTTACTGTTACCTGAGTGGATCTTATCTGACAGTAACTTCGGCTGTCTTTGAAACTCCTCGAACTATCGGTAGATAACACAAAAATAGAAGTGAGAATTTTAAATTTTCGGTAGGATTCTTAAACTATCACATAACGTGTTATCGTTATTATCTCCAGCTACTTCGGTTTATTATGAAAAATGTGAGCATGTTAAATAGACAATTCAATTTTATAGTTTAAAAATATATTGTCTAAAGCGGAGTTCATTTTATTCACGCATTTAAGTTATATTGGCAATATTTCATATTTAGAATAATAATCATAGCATAAGTAGATAGAGTAGTCTCAGCATCAATAAAACATGGAATATAATTATGTAAATACTCATACTTGAATTCATATAAATGTGCTGGTATTTTTCTTTAACTTTCTTTGCTTTCTTTTCTTGGTACACCTAGGCGTTATGTATCGTTATCCCTAGGGTGCCTTCATGGATCTGCACTTGAGTATTATGTATTACCGTCCTCAAGTGCTTTCTTTACTTATCTTTCTTTTGGCTTTCGTTACTTTCTTTACTCTTTACTGCCCTTGGGTAGTCTAATCTAGGAGTGAGCTCAACTCGTGATGGTCATTATACAGTACTGACCCGCAAGGGAATTCACATGCCTCTAGGTCATAGGGACTCAGTTGACCACCTGCCTTCAATATAGAGGGACCCAAAAGTTTTAGCTGCCTTTAGAGGGAGGGATCCAATGTACAACTATCTCCGAGTGAAGGAACTCATATCTTTATCTTTTAACTGCCTTCACCTGAAGGGACCCAAATAATTGCCTCCAAATGAAGTGATCTCAATATTAGATAATTATGTCATCATACAATATTCATATTCATATTATAAATACTCATAATACAAACTATTATAATTTCATATGCTTCTGCCGAAAATTTGGCAGCATAATGGATCAGATCCATTTCCCCATGAATAGTGCAGTTTCAACAAACAGTCAGTTATAATAACAAATCAAGTATAATACATTAATCTTTCAAAAATCGATATAGAATTGCAACATTTGGACTTTAATTGAACTCATACATGCATTAGGGTGTCAAATCCTTTAATTTTGGAAATCCTGCTCATATTCTTCAACTCTGATTGATATTGTAAATTCAACCATAAATTATATTTAACTCATTTAGATCTGAATTTTGGATATGTTAAATTGTTATATGTCTAATTTCTAATTTTTTTAGTCCCATCAAGTTTTGATATATATAACTCAAGTTATTAATATTTAACTTATGTCTGTCCTGTTACTAAGCAGATTTGGATACTTAGATGTAAAAATCTACCAAAAATAGAAATCCTAATGGATTTATGTGAAGCATATATTGTTTTAAACTTAATTGACCAATATTTCATTTTCAACAAGTTTTATCTCATTTTACTAAGTATAGCTCGAGTTACAAGCTATAAATTTGGGTGTTTTAGGCTGACCTATTCCAGCCCGATTTAGACTTAGAGAAAATTCATTGAATTACTGGGAGTTATTGGAATAGAATCTGACTTTGAAATTTTTATGGAACTTTTATCTATGACTTAGCTTTCTAATAAAATTAGTTTTACTTAATTTAAAAATGTATAGGGCAAGATATACCCCTTGAAATACAGTCTACTCAAAATTAGGGTCAGAATCTTAGGATAAACTTCAAAAATTCATATATCTCTCAATACTAATTCAATGGCCTTATAATTTATATAGTGGGAAAGCTCTAAATGTCTAGTTTTACATAAAATTAGTTTCATTAAGTTTAAATGGCTATAGGTGGAGTTATACACTCTGCCGTATGGACTACCGTAGGATTTCTTAGTTAACCTCACTCTAGTTGCTTCCATTCTTGATCGTTTCACTAATTAACCAATCAAAACTCAATAAAAACCTAATAATCCAGCCATGGACAATCACATAAACCTAATATAATATCAAATATATGAATATGAATAAGTTATCAATAGTCATTAACTCACACGAAATTAGTTAAAGAGCTGAATCCTATCTCAAATTGATGTGGAAACTAGCTAGATTTGAGTTTTTTGTGGAAGAAGTGGGTGAAGCTTGGAGATTTGAGGAAGAGGAAATGAGAAGGAAGAAGAATGAAGGGAAAGAAGCCAGCTGAAGGGGGCAACACAAAAATGAAGGGATTTTGGAGCTTTTAGAAAGCATGGTAGTTAGATTTTTGGCTTTTGATTAGTCGAGGGTTAAATGGTTGTGGTTTGGTCAAGTTTTCCTCTCCCTATAGCTACAAGTGGTGTTGCCCATATGAGGTAAGTGTGGCTGAATTTCAGCCACTTAAACTAGGATTGTTGGTATAGAATTTTATTGATTTGGTTCTAATAGTTTAAAATACCGAATCTTTGTCGATTTTCTTCAAATCGGTAAATCATTACTAAATAGTTTTTTGGGAGTTCCTATGTATCTATCTTTATCTAAGTTTAATTCTTTTAATTAACACTTAAATAACTTCTAATTAATCTTACTTATCCGATTAATGACATAAATTAATCGTTTTACTAATTTAGGGCCATTTTATTTTCTGTTTTCCGTGGCAAATTACATTTTCATAATTTTGTACAAGTTTAGGGATATCCCACGTTATTTTATATATGGATACCTTCGTGGCCCACTTGACCAAGAATTTGGTTTCTACATTTCTGCTATATGATTCTGCTTTGTTTAAAACCTTATTCTGCTAATTCTATTGAACTAGGGATCTAAATATTATTTTCTAAAATGTTTAGAGACAAGACTATAAATAATAAAAATTTATCCAAAAATATTTTTATTATTTCTTATAAAATTATATGGTGATATTATAGACCCACTCCTCGCAATCACAGCAAAAAGTTGCCAAAGTGTACATTCATAAGGTGGTGTATGCGTTGCCAATTTACTACAGATGAAAATTACATTTAAGATTTGCTATAGCAAATGTGTCAGATCCTTCATCACATTGCCACATGTCGTTTGTATGTTTCTCCATGAAGCAAATGGCACCAAATGTAAAAAATAACAAAATCACCACAGAAAGCACCAGCGTGTCATACATATTAATTCTTGAATGAGTAAATAGGTAGTGTTGCTTTATTCCAGCCAACTCCTATCTTTGTTTTATATGGAAAGCTTTATAGAAAATTGCCGGCCATTCAAAAAAAGCAATTCTTGACTTTTAAAAAATAAATGATAGTTACTCACGTGATAGCTATTTAATAGTTGTTGTTGACTAGAGGTGTAATAGTCCTTGATAACAAATACTAAGCTATTATGATTTAATTCTTATTGTTGATCACTCAAAATGAGTAAGAGAAATGTCTTTGTGCCATTTAAACATTACCTGCAAGTACACTATGACTTGTAATATAGTTAATATCGAGCTTCTAAAAATTAAATCTGGTATTGAACCAAACAAGGCACAAACTCAAAAGTTTATTGATTCAACTTATTTAATCGAAGGTTCATCCAGAGTGTAATATATATATATATATATATATATATATATATATATATATATATATATATATATATATATATATATATATATATATATATATATATATATATATATACTTAAGTTCTACATTGTTTATTATAGTAAGGTTATTAACTTTACTATTGGTGATTAGAGTTTCAAAAAATTGAATTTGTAAAAAAAAAAAAAAAATTGATTGGTTTGACTTGTGAATTGATCGGTTTTTGTTTGATTCAGCAATTTGCATTAGCTTTTGGAAATGCGATTTTTGTATCATGATTGAATCAACTTAGGGATCAATTCCTGTCTAACCATTAGTCCGATTTGATTTTCTGAACAATTCCAAATATTACTGTTATGAATTCTACTTTTTGAGAACAACTTTTATATTATTTTATTAATATTACTATAATTTTTTAAGAGCAGTTTTAGAGAGATTAGAGAATTTAGCAGTTTCGAAAAAATTACAACAATACTAAACCAAGCCTGCATATAGGACTTGAGTTTGGTTTTTGAGTTTTTCTGTATAGCCAAATATTCTACTTGGCTTAACTTCTATTGTACCAAGAAGAGAGGGGAAAAAAAGAAAAAAAAGAAAAGAAAAGAAAAAAAAAACATACCTGATGAGTGAATATCTGTTATACAAATTACTTCCTCCCATTTAAATTATCTATTACTTTGAATAATTATTTTTTTGTTCATATTATCTGTCATTCTCATATTTCAATAAAATATTTATTATTAATTTTCCTATTTTACTCTCCACACAATTCTAAGCTCAATAAACAACCAAATACTAAAACAATAAATTTGTTATTAAATAAGCATATTTTAGTAAATAGTTTTATAATCAATTTTTGATTTTGGGTTGTTTAATACTCGTGTAAATTATTAAAATGACAATTATTTTGAATTAAAGAGATTAATGGAGAGATTATATGTTCTTAATAATTTTGATACCTATAACATAGTTTTTTAAATTATTAATGAGGTGAGATTTAAGGTAGACTACATAAGAGATAAACCATGTACAAAATTAGTCTCTTAAAGATATTGAAATTGTAAAAATTTACCTAAATTAATTTACAACCCAACCCTTCTCTCCGTCCTTACCCCCCCTTCGCCATTTCCGCCTCGAAACTAGTTTGGTTCATTCACTCTCCTTTGTCCACATCCAAATTTTATCGTTTTGTTTTTCTTAGGGATCAATTTACAAAATTTGTAAAAGGCAAAATGGTTTTTTATTGTTACAGAAAAAAAGCTTAAATAATTTTTTAAATTCTAATATTTTAAAATTGATATAAATTTAATTATGAAAATTTTTTTGATACCAATTTATTTTTAAAATTTATATTAATTTATTTTTAACACTATAAAGTTGACATCAATTTATTCTTAAAATTTTTTTGATATTAATTTAGTTCCAACATATTAAATTTTGTTATCAGTTTAGTCCAAACAATTTTTTTGTAAAATCAAATCTTCAATCAAATTATCAGTATATGATTAAATTGATGTAAAATTCAAAATATTAAAATTAAGTTAATATAAAATATTATTTTAGGACTAAATCAATATTAATTTTAAAATACTAAAATTAAAAAGAATATTTACTCTAAGAAAAAAAAACAAAAAGCAAAAAGTTGCATAACTAGTCCCATAAATATAAAAAAAAAAAATTATCAATTTAGTTATTGAAAGATTAAAATGCTAATAATTTAGTCTATAAAAATTATTATCTTCTTTCGCAGTATCCTAATAACAAATATATTGATAAATAAGTCTCTAAAAAATTAATTTATTAATAAATTAGCTCCTAAAATATTTTTTTTATTAATACTAAAAAAACTCATTAATAATAGTAGAAATAGAATGAATTAATAAAATATTTTTTGGATTAAATTATCAATTTTTTAAATTTTTGGCCAATTTGGCGATTCTCCCAAAAAAAAAAAAAAAAAAAAAAAAAGAGTTGCACAGCTAGTTGTGTCCAGTGGCACTGGCAGCGCAAAGCAGAGCAGAGATTTTCAAATTTTGGAAGTAAAACAGGGGCGGGCACACCACATACATTGTTTTGTAATTGTTCCTCATTCTTCACACTTTTCTTCTTCTTCTTCTTCTTCCACAAATTATGATAATATAGCTAGGGCTTTCACATTCCCACTTCCTCTCCATTTCTTCACACAAATTAACTCCAAATTCTCTCGTTTTCTTCACCACAATCTCGCGAAATCATAAACCTGCGCCGTCACCTTCCCGCGGTATACGGTACGTTGCTTTCTTCCTCTTTAATTATCACTTACTAGGAAATGTTCGAATCCCTATTTTCTTACTTTAATAAGAGGATTTTATCTAGTCACCACTTCGATCCGAAATTGCTTCAAAATTCCTAACATGAAAAAGACGAATTATGAATTAGACATTAGTAGATAATTTAGGCTTAAAATCCAAGGGTACAGAGAGTACCTTTCTGGATCACTTACTCTGCTGATTCACGTTTTGGTAACTTATAATTTATCCAATGCAATTTAGTTTTTCTTTCTTTCTTTTTTTTTTTTAAATTTTTTTGGTGAATTATGTGGTTTAATTTTGTTTTCTTCCTGCCCTATCTATCTATGTATCTTCTTTCAGCCTCAGCAGCCACCAAGAGGAAGCAACGACAGCTCATCGCGACGACTGCGAGACAGTGAAGGTATGGGTCTGTGGCTATATGATTTTTTTGTTTTTGTTTCCGTTTTTATTTTTTCGTTTTTTGTTTTTTGTTTTTTTTGGGATCCCTTCTTATTGTCTCTCTTGGCCAAATGATTGATGTCATGGGTGTGAGTGGAGAACTGAAGATTGACTTCATTGTTTGGCCTTGGTTGCTAAGAAAAATTTTAGAAATGATGGGTATTGGCCTGAGAGTATTGATTTATGCAGGATGTTTAAAAGAAAAAAATGGTAAATAAATATGCTTTTGTTTTTGATTCTTAATTTGTTTTTGATATTTTGTTATTGTTTATGTGCGTGTTAGAGTTTGATTCTTAATTATGAGTTTAGATGTTTGTTGTGTACTTGTGTTGAACAACATTTTAAGTATTGTAGTTTTCCTACTGTTTACCTGTGCAACATAGGCTGATTGGGGTGGACTGTGATTACTACATGGGCTTGATTAAGTATTAGAGTTCATTTTAGATTGTAAGATGCTTCATGATTGAATGCATGTTAGGTTTTGATTGATTTGGGGAGAAATTTTTTTTTAATAGAGCTTTCTGGATAACATTTTGATTATAAGTTGTTTTGAACACAAAATAAGTTGATTGAAGCATACACTGAATTGGTTGGGTCATTTGTTATCAGATGGAAGCTGCAAAACGCAACTTACTGGTACTTACCTTTTGAAATCTGATCAATTCTCGACTGATGCCCTAAGTTCCAACTAGTGCCTTCTCTACCGACCCTCATTGCCGTTTAGATAATATGGAGACTCTATATGCAAAGCTCTATGATAAGTACACCAAACTCAAGGTCTCTTTCTCTTTCTTACTCGTGTTTGCTTTGATATTGATGTTATGTGCATATTTCTGTAGCTTCATGCTTGTATTGTAATTTGTAATCTGTAATCTATAATCATCATACCAAATTGTACTTGGTATCTCAAAGTTTGTGCTTGGAGAGTCACATGTTTTGAGGTATTTAATTTTCACTCTTCTTTGTTCATTGGATTAGACAATTAGTTAAACTTCTTACTGTGTATGAAGTAGTTGTTTAGAGTTTGACGATGAAAATGATGAATACAATTGATCTTTCATCTGGAAAATGAAATGGTGACCAAACACAATTTGTTAGGTTTTATTATTGACGTGATTTTCTTTCTTGTTCCAGACTAAGAAACTGTTTGAGTTCGATGAGCTAAATAAAGAACAAGAGGTTAAATTTATGAATTGTTTGTCTGGTATGTATCTTTCTGCTTATGCCATTCTTTTTTCACATTTGGAAGTTTTGAAAGACTGCAGCTTATGATAACATGAATTCACGGAAGGATTTGCAATTCATTCTGAAATTTGGTCCTGGGCTCATGCATTTGAAAAGCCATGTTAAAGAGAGTTTCAAGAACATTGAGTTTTATGTCATGGTTTCTTTTTCTTTGGCTACTACTGCTCTTGTTCTCTATTTTTGTATTTTCTAGTCTTGACTTTTGAACATACAAAAACATGGAACAGAGAATTGTCTTGAGCTGTTGGCCTAGCCTTTGCGGTCTTTAGAGCTTAGAAGGCATCCATAGTTTTACTAATCTTTATTTGGTACTATGATTCAAAAAACTTCATCCAGGATGTAAGGATTCTTTCTGGTTCTCTCTCTCTCTCTCTCTCTCTCTCTCTCATGGGAATGAAGGAGCTATTTCAACAACAAATTGTATAGGGTAACAACACTAAGTTTACGTTGCCAAGATTGACTAAAGGACAAAAATAGTCTTTTAGGAGGTGACTCTATTAATGTTGGTTCTGAAAAAGGAATTCTACCTTGTCCTGTTATCAAAAAGTTAAGCAGGGGGCATTGGATGAGGAAATAATTTTTATTAGGCATTCAGGCAATTCAAGTGGTTTGCATGATCTACATCACTTGTTGACTCCATGGGGATAAAGTTAATGAATCTGTTGGGTAAGAAGGTTAGGGTTGCATTCTTGTCAAATCAAATACTTATGGTAGAAAGAGAAGGTACAAAAGGAACTGCAAAGAGTAGCAAAAACAGTAAATTATGGATGGCCAAAAGGACTTAGAAGGCTTCACTAGGTTCTTCTGTTGAAGTTTTGAAGGACAAAGGGAGTATTGCTTTGTGTTTTAGTTTTCCCTTTCTATTGCTACTGTTTTGCTGAGGGGAATTTCCTAGGATGGGCTTGGGAAAGCTGTGGTACTATGGTTTTTTTTTTTTTTTTTTTTTTTTGGGAAAATTATTATTATTTTTTTATTTTAGCATTGTAGTTTCTTTTGGAGGATACCTTTTAATTTCCCCTTCTTATCTAATAACATTTCTTCCCCCCCCCCCCCCCCAAAAAAAAAAAATCATCCAGGAATTATATTCTGTATGCTTGTGTAAACGAGTTTGCCTTATTGTCTATGCACATATGGCAGCTGCTGAAGAGTTGATAGAGCACTTGAAGAGTGAAAATGACCAGCTGCATGAACAACTCAATCAGTTGAGGAGTGAGGTGGCTTCAGTTAGGTATGTATTCAAGGTTCCAGCCCATTTTTTGTGGATATTTTACTGCATAGTTTCATGGATTTCTTTTGCTTATTTATCCTGGTGGATCCAGTGTGGAAGACTCAAATATGTTACTTTCATGTTAGGCTTGCCAAACAGAAAGAAGTGGCTGATTATCAAAGGCTTTTATTGGAGGAAAGCAAGAAAAGTGAGAATCTATCATTTTTGTGGTTCTTGAAATATTTGTTAAATAAATATGGTACAGAACTACAGATGTGGACAATTTTTTTATAGTTCCTAATGCCCTCAAAGAAGATTAAAGTAATTGTTGGAAATAATGCTTCTTGCTAGATCTTAATTTATTGCCATGCTGATGATCATGCAGCATCTTCCTGCATTTTTTTGTAATGGTTTGGAATCTTTGAGGTTTGATTTATTTTCTCTTATTTGAAAATTAGAAGTTGGCAATCTATATTCTTGATGGATGGAATTTAGGGTATGTTTCTTAAATAAAATAATTTCTTTGTGTGTGTGCATGTGTGTGTGTCGTTTAATTTAATTTATTTATTTTTTTAGCACATCCAAAGCAGGGTATCATGGACAAAAGATGTTGTTGCTTTTACAGTTTGTTATTTTAGTGTAATAAAGCATAACCTTTCACTTTATAAGATTGTGTATATTTCACTGGCTCTGTTCATCTCTTCACCCGCATTCCTGGTTTCTGGATCTCTGATTAGTTTATTGTGGACTTTTCACATTTACATAGTTTACATCCCCTTGTGCCATGTGCTTGGCATTTTACATAACTGAAGAAAAACAGGCAATTCTTTTTTAATTCATGCTGATACTTCAAATGTGTATTCTGTCACCAACATGTTTAATTTCTGTTGTGTGTTGTGATTTGAGAATATAAGTTCACCTACGTATTCTTCACTGTGTCTTTGTCGTTTAATTTATCTCATTTTTACCAATTCTTTTGTATTGAGGATTTTGATATGACATTTGGCAGATGAAGCTCTTTCTGAAGAAGTTGAGAAGTTGCAAAAGCTGCAGCAGGAAGGAACTTCTGGTGATTTAAATAATAACAGCAAGGTCATGATGGAAGATGGCCAGTTTAAGGCCATCTCCAATAGCTCATCTATTAGAATGACAAGAAAACGTAGTAAGCAGGCTGCATTGGAAAAAGAATCAAGGTTTATATCTTTTGAAAACAGGGAAGATAATTCTGTGGTGAGAGAGTCAACACAAAACGTTTGCAAGGAGACAGCTTCTGCTAAGGTGAGCATTTCTAACTCTGAGAAATGAAATCAAATACATATGTGGAGTACGTGTATATTTATATGAATATGTAATTATATATGCTCATTTAATTTCACACATTTGGGTGGAAAATTTAAGCGCCTTAATGTAACATTTTGTTGTGAAAAAGCTGCTGGAGTCCTGTACTAAGGCTAATGATCAATCAGGTTGGTGATGGCAATTGGTACGCATGCTGCTTTACATTTTATTTGTTTCATTGGAATTTTGGATATTTTATATATCCTTCATTGCTTTCTACAGGAGTTGGTTCACAGGAAAGTGATCATCGTAACTGGCTTATTCAAGCTCTTTTTGAATATGCACTGGGCATGAAATTATCATCTGACTATCAAACTGGACAGATAAGCCTTTCTGCACTGCATCAATCTAGCGGTAATGCATTGTTTTGGATTTTAACGGATTCTTTTTTCTTATTATTTCAACATTAAATTAAACAAGGAAGATATGTGGATCTTTGAAGTTTGAACTTATCACCTCTGGTTTTTTCTGCTGCCTGCATCAGAGACCTAAATTGTGGGTTGAAGGCGACTAATGTTTGAGGGCAATTTTGGCAATTAATATGTGATGGGTAGCCCTTTTCCTCAATTTTCCCCTGTTCTCTCTGATTTGGTTGAGGACAAATACTTGGTTACACACTTCACTTTACCAAAATTTTCTCCTTTCTATTTTTGCTTCATATCCTAACGGTTGGAAATATTTTCCTCGACATTATTTTTCCTTCCATTTTCTCACCCTTATTTTCTCTTTAAACAAACATGAGTTCTTTTTGGGGCTAAACAAGCCAGTGTTATTTTTAATTTTTAGATGCTTTAATTTTTGAGAATCAGTCAGCTCCTGGATGACTTTTGTTGAGTTCTTGTTTTTTCTTTTTGGTACACCTTTGTTGACTTGTAACTGAAAAGTTGGTTCTTGTATTCTCAGTTCAGTAACAAACTCATGAACTCGCAGTAGCCTATACTGCATTCTGTTTTCATTTGTGGGTCACTTTTGGACAAAGCTAATCTTAGCCGGAACACTTTCTTTACTACTACAGCTCATTGTTTTAGTTATAAATAAAATTCTAGCCATTCAACTTTGGCAGATATGTGAATTCTTAGTTAACATTTTATTTTTGATTGCGGTCGTGACAGGTTATTCCTTCACTTTAACTTGGATTAGCAAAGCACCTGGAGAGGAAGCAGAGCTGCTGTACCATGTTCTATCTCTAGGCACATTTGAAAGAGTAGCCCCAGAATGGATGAGGGAGGACATCATGTTCAGCCCAACCATGTGCCCCATCTTCTTTGAAAGGGTATCTCACGTTATCAAGTTGAACCACTAAGTTTCTGTTTTACTGACTGTTAATTCCAATGGTTCCCCATCCTTTGAATGGAGTTTGTAAGAGAGTAAGAGATACAGAGCTATTATTAGTGGAAAAATGGGTACTAATGGTCTCTAAGCCTGATTTATCAGTTAAGTTGCGCTTGCTTCTCGTATTTACCAAAGACAAACGCATTCTCCATTTGATTTTAGTTATACTCTTCATTGTCCCATTGTTAATTTTCTGTTTTTGAGCAGATGTCTTGTTGTCGTTTAAATTAAGAGTCTAACTCACTTTTAGAATCATGTGCGTAATAAAACTCCTTTTAAGATATATAATTTTAACAAGATGATTTCGTCTAAGAATGGTTGGAATCGGATGGAAAAACTTAGATTTAATTTTTTAAAACTTTAGAAGGCAGTCAAGAAAAACCCGAATGTTTTAAACGTTGGAGCATTATGACAGGCAAGCTTTATTTTATAAAAATAAAAAATTCTTATAAGCAACGCACTTATCCAAGCAACTTTTTTTTTCCCTAATTTAAAGGTTATTAGTATTGACTGTTTTGAGTGTCTAAGAGCAAGATCCAAGTTTAAGTTTTACTTTTTATGTAATTAAAATTCTAATAAAAATTAAGAAATTCAAAAGTTGTAAACCACACCTGCAAATACTTAAAAATTATAAGCAAGTATTTGAGGGCGGATGCTCTGCTGCCGATTGAAAAAAATCAGCGCCATGCAAATAGTATTTTTGGCGGTTTGTTGTATATATTTTAAATGACAAAAAAGGTTAACGTTAGTGCTTTTATTTTTCCATTTTTAATAGCACATATTGCGGTACGCCGATTTGGGTGTAGTGTACCCATGCACCACTCTCCCATATCTCACTCTCTTTCTCTCTCCTTCTCTCTCTCTCTGCATTCTCCATTCTCTGTCTCTTCGCCTCTCTCTGCTTCCCCCATGGCCACCGTGCGTGCCTCCTGTGTCGCCCGATCAATGGCCGCCACTTATGCCTCCGCCATCGTCTCTTTATGCTTCCCCATGACCACCGCCGATCAGCATACTCCAGCATGTAATAGAAGGAGAGGGGGTTCCAGGTGGAACAGCTATCGAGTATGGAGCCTGCAGTTTGAACGAAGGTGGAAGCAATCTTCATAAAGGGGACCTTCTTGTTATTGCTAGTGTTACCTTGTATGCTATCAGTAATGTTAGTGAGTGCAAAAGCAAAAAGCCTGTCGGTTAATGCCTTGAGAAGTTTATTTGTTAGCAGTGGAATGGGACTTGGCCAATCTATTGCAGCACTTTGTGTGTTTGAGGGATAGTAGATGATAGCATCAATATTATTTTTTCCATTGTATGAGATTATGTTATTTTTCAATGGATCTATATAGAAGAAGAGGGGGGTTTGTGCCAAAAAAAAAAAAGAAAAAAAAAAAGAAAGAGGGGAGAGCATGACTGGAAGGGTCGCAGAAATGGCGAGAGAGGAGAAAAGAGTGACAGTGCATGGGTGCACTATGTATAAGCTGGTATACCAGAACATGTACAATTGAAAATTAAAAAAAATGAACAAAAAGGTGAACTGCGAGAGACAAACTCTCAATCTCAAGCTTGTGAGACAAGGTCGTCAACCCGACGAGCTGCAAGACCCACGCTTGTAATGCTTGTTATTTAAAATATATATAAGAAAAATGCCATCGATACGATGCAGATTTTTTTATGCACCATAGTATTTGTCATTTTTAAGTTGTTTGGTTGCATATCTCTAAAATTAATTTTAGCTTCTAAAATTGATTATGAAAGAAATAAAATTTTTTTACTTTTTATCAAAATTATTTTTTAAAAAATTATCAAATATAAATTACTTTACTTCAAAATTAATTCTACAAAAATAGAATTAAATATTCTATAAATAAGTTTTCTGTTCTTATATTTTTATGTTATATTCCTTTTAGTTCTTATATTTTTTATTTATTCATTTTAGTCCTTTAATTTATTAATTAGACTTTAATTTAGATGTACTGACATTGTAAAAGATTTTTATACAATCAACTAATCATATTTTTTTATTTACATAACTATTTACATAGTAAATGATTGAGTCAAATATCTTTATTAATGTGATAATATATAATTGGATATCTGTATAAATTTTTTTTATATTGACAATATATATAAATTAAATCCTATTAATTAAGTCTAATAACATTTAAAATGATTTATAAGGAAATGACTCTCTTGGATAGTCTAGAATTTTTAAAATTCATCAACACTTTGAATGGGTATTGTTTTTAAGCAAATGAAATAATTTAGAATACACAATAAAGAGGTGTTCTTAAATCCCCTATGTGCTTTTCTCTAGCATCTCCCCCTCCCAACTCTTAACACCACTCAACAAATGTGAGCTTAAACCATCACTATGCATTGCCATGGGCGCTCTCTTCAAGCATATCTAGTACAGAATTTGGAAGCCATTGACATTTGCAGAATTTGCCACTTCAATAAGTTGGTCTTGTCCCTTGGCAGTAGTCGAACGCTCCTTCCTCGAGTGAAGAAAAGCGAAATTGAGACCTAACTCAATGCCATGACCATAGACTAAGAGACTTGCTTGGACATTCTTGAGAAGTTGAATTCCAATATCATTGGCACTTAGCATGCTTCTTCAAAATTCGAAAACGACCATGAGATTTTTATTTTTTATTTTTTGTAAAATTTAAACCAACTTGCTCTTGAGCTTCAATAACACTATGTAAGAGGATATTTGAATAAGAGTTTGAGGATTCAACACAGGGTTCTCATAATAGGTAGACATGACAGAACAATGGTGAGTGTAGGTGAAGGTGCACTTGGCAATGGAGAGGAACCATAAGAGATTCAAGATTTTGTGTAGATAGAAATTTTAAGACTACCACAGTCCAAACCAAAAATTTATAAGTGATTGTAATAAAGATTTTATATCTAAGTGATTGTAATACAGATAAAAATTTATTTAAAATATTTTTTTATTTTTTATTTTAACCTAATTATGTGAACTATACCAATTCAATTTTTTATTTATCTTTGTTAAAAAAATTAAAAAATTAAATCAAGCTAATTCAATTCAATTCTCAAATACAAACAAAATGCACAAGTGAACAACACTACTTTTTGAATTGAAAAACTATTTTATAGTAAAAAAAAAAAAGGTTAAAATATAACTCATATATATATATATTGATTTAAATTTAATCCCTACAAAAAAAATTAAATCAAGTCCTACAAATATAATTATTGAGTTTAATTAATATACATTAATAGTGTAAAATAGTTCTACATTATCAATCAATAGAAATATTGAAAAATGAAAAATCATAGTAGGTTTTACGTTATAATAAATGATTATTTGTATAAGTTGACATTTTCTACTATTTCATTGATTGACGATGTAAAACTATTTTATACTTAGTAAATTTAAATTAAATTCATAATTATTTATCAAAAAGTTCTTATCTGAATTTAAAAAATAAAAAATAAAAAATTTCCTATGATCATCAAGTGGACTAAACATCGCTCGGGTGGAAGAATAATTATTAAAAAACAAAGCTTACTAGTTACTATTCTTTGACGCACACAACAGGCAACCATACTATTCCAAAAATAATTATTAAAAAACATAATAATTAAGTTAATCAGCAATCATACACAACTCAAATCTAATTTTCCGACTGCAAATGAAAAATCGCTTATTCTTGAGCTTCCCCAATAGTGTTGCCGGGAAAATAATCACTTTATAATGAAAATCGCGTTTGGCAGCCATGAGTTTCCTTCAGGGAATCATCGATTCGTTCAGCTCCATCTTCTCTTCTGATCCTTCTGATCCTCCTCATCCTTCTTCTTCTTCATCACAATCTCACCCTAATTCCTCAACAATGGAAGCTTCTCCTTCTCCTTCTTCGGTTTCGAATGAACGCGTGGCTTTCAAGCTGAAAGGGTACTTCGATTTGGCGACACAAGAGATCGCGAAGGCGGTTCGGGCGGAAGAGTGGGGTTTGGTGGACGACGCTATTCTTCACTACAAGAACGCCCAAAGGATCCTCCTTGAGGCCCATTCTACCCCTGTCCCTTCCTTCATCACTTCCAGGTTCTCAATATTATTTTGAAGTTTTGATTTTTGTTTGGTTTTGTGTGATTTTCCAATTAATGGGTGTTTAGAAATTGTGTTGGGTTTTTCATTGGGTTGATGTATGGAAAAAAAGAGTTGAAGGAAGTAGCAGTTTGAGATTTTTTGCTTATTAGTTTCTTTTTAGTGATTTTTCTAATACTATAATGGGTGTTTGGTAATGGAGGTTTTCTAATTTTTTTTAATATTGGATTGGTGGGGAAAAAAAATGAAGGAGGTGAAGTTAAAGGTTAAATGGGGTTGTCAAGTTTGCATTTTTACATGTTTTGTATTGTGGGGAAGACTTTAATTTTTTTGTCAGCTGCATTTCAAGTGAGAATAGGGAAAGTTAGGATTTTTGGGTTTTTTTTTTTTTTAAAGCACCAAAATTTAGTTGTTTTGTACCGGTTTGGTTATGGTTCATTTAGTACACTGTGATCTTTAATGATTTAATCGTAAAGGAGTGTTTTAATAACTTAAATTTTGTTTCAATTGCATTTTTAGTGGGAATAGGGAACTTCGGGACTTTTGATCTATTGAGTTCCACTGTTCAGCTTCCAAATTACACCATAGTTTAGTGATTTAATTGCATACGAGCAACTTTAGCTTTGTTGCAGCTCAGATTTAGTTCATCACTTCATTTGCATTGTATTCTTAATAATTTAATGACAAAGCAGGGTTCATATAATCTGATGTTTTTGTTGTTTACTAACTGAAAGCTATGGCTCTGTGATAGTGAACAAGCGAAGGTGCAATCGTATCGTCAGAAGATATCGAAATGGCAGGGCCAAGTGTCTGAGAGATTACAGACTCTAAGTAGGCGAGCAGGTTTGTATTTGGTTGAGCAACTGCATTTTTCCTCTCCAAATTTTGAATTTTTCAAGAATGCTTATTGTTTTCCATTATCCTCTACTTCCTCCTATTCCTTCTTTGCCATTTCAGGTAGCTCATCTGTCAATCAGGTATGCTATGGTCTAGCTAAACTGTAAGTATGGAGTTTTCTATTTTGGTCCATTTTGGCTCAATATAACTAGGAGCTTCTTAAAACTGAAGGTGCTGTTAGCATAGTACTTATTTTTTACTTTCCGATTCTAAAATCTAAACATCTTTTGGTTTACAAATGAGTCTTGCACAATATCATTATGGGAATTACATGGGCTGTTGGCATTGTACTTTGTTTTATAAATGTGGTGTTTCCTTGTAGAGATCCGTATAGATTGTTATATTTGTTATTTTAGAAAGTAAAATATGTTGGCTAATGTTCAGGTGTTTGGACTCTTCAGCAAGCCAGTTAAATTATAACCATGAAGTGCTCTTATTGGGACTAGGGTACTAATTTTATGATTATAATGAACCTTTAACATTTCTTTTCCCCAAAATTGCTTGCAGAGCACTTCAAACCTTTCACAAAGTGCTGCAGTTCCAATTAAACCATCAAATGCTAGAAAAAATGTGTTGCAAAAGTATCCTCAACAAACAGGTCAGGTGAATAAAGTTGCAAGCCCAAAATCTAGTCAAGCGACTGCTGTAAATAATGACACAAAACTGGTTGAAATGATTAACACTGCCATCGTAGATAGAAGTCCTTCTGTTAGATGGGAAGATGTTGGTAAGAATCTATGTACAATTGTGTTTCTCTATCTTTTGTTTGTTATCAGTTGTTTGATTCTTAGCATGGAAATGCAGCGGGGCTTGAGAAGGCAAAGCAAGCTTTAATGGAGATGGTTATTTTGCCAACTAAGAGAAGAGACTTGTTTACTGGTCTTCGAAGACCAGCTAGAGGTAAGGTCTTGGAACCTGATGACATTTGGTTATATGATTGGTAATGGTGAAAGTTGTAGAATGAAAATGCAAGTTGAGAAATGCTGAACTTTTCCACTCTAGGATTACTTCTCTTTGGTCCGCCTGGTAATGGAAAGACCATGCTTGCCAAAGCAGTCGCTTCAGAATCAGCAGCAACATTTTTTAATGTCACTGCAGCTTCATTGACATCAAAATGGGTATGTCTCTACCTATATACCCTAACATGTTTGTGTTGACTCTCTTTTCATTTTGTATATTAATATGTTTGTGTACTTGTTAAGACTGAAGCTTCACCACGTTTGACTTGTACTCAATAGGTGGGTGAAGGTGAAAAACTTGTCCGGACACTATTCTCAGTAGCTATATCCAGACAGCCATCTGTAATTTTCATTGACGAGGTCTCTCTATCTCTGTCTCTGTCTCTCTCTCTCTGTGTCTTATATAGTAGAGAAATTGCTCTTTCCCCTCCTACTAAATTTGACATGACAAACTATCATATGAAAGGATATATAGGGGCAACCACAATACACAATTGACTACTCCAGAATTAATTCTTTGAGGGCCTTTTTTAATAACTCTTCAAACAAACTCATTGCATTTCAATGATTTTCGTTTCACACTTGGTTCAAAGCTCAACTCTAATTGATTTTTGTTCGACTATAATTCTTGTGAGCAACTGGGCATGTTTTTTGAAATGGTGTGGCTAATGATCCCTTTTTGATAAAAATTGTCTTTAGTATTTTTATCTTCCAATTAAAGTAGGTTAATGACTTGTAACATTAAGACAAATGATGCATGTAAGCTACTTTACAGTCATTTGTGGGAGAGAGATTATTTCTTTATCACATTGATTTATCTGGGTTTAAAACAATCTGTGTGTGATGGCTGTGGTGTGAGTTATGCTATCTTCTTCACTATAACAGTTAACTTTCTCTTCCTGTAGCCATATTAAATAGGCGAATTTATCAAGCAGAAAAAGAAGGTTGTGTACTTGCGTAAACTTTTTATTCACTTCAAACAATATTAATTTTCTTTTTTAATAACTGATAACAGATTGATAGTATAATGTCAACAAGATTGGCAAATGAAAATGATGCCAGCAGACGATTAAAATCTGAATTTCTTATCCAGTTTGATGGGGTGACCTCCAATCCTAATGATATTGTGATTGTAATCGGTAAGTGATACATCTGGTAATACTTAATCATTTTCTTTCCAAGAATGAGATGAGCATGATTTTGATTTTAGATCCAATCTGCTGGTAATTAGTAGAATGACATGTCTACTGTAAGCAGGGTTCCTGTTTAGCTACTTTGTAATAGTTGCAGTTGCTGGTCTTGATTCCCCTTGGCAAGTGACATTTAATGGTTAAAATGTGCTTCTAGGGAATACTGGCATCTGGAAAATTCATGGGAACATTATGGGTGTGTTATAACTTGAAATTTCTGAAAGCTGTGTTACAAATGTAATGTCATTTTTGTTTTTCAGCTTGTATAGTGCTATTACAATAGTTGATAGATGTCAATACTTTGTTGATTCATGTGGCTCGGCACTTGATTCCCTTAGGCAAGGTCTCGAGTACGAGTCTTCTAGATGGAAAAAAAGCTAGTGCTGAGAGAGTTTTACATCATAGTGAGCCAATCTGGCTCAGGTTAGATTAGTTAGAGTTCAGTGGATTTCAGATGCTATTGGTTTAGACCCAATAATAATAATAATAATAATGATCGATTGATGGGCTTTGGGACTTTTTTAAAATTACCTGTCTATTATTGTTTTTTGGAACATCATGGGACCATTGCCCAATAATTATATTCTCCTCTCTTTTTCTTTGTATCTCTCAACAGTTTCTGGTATGTTGAGAACCATATACACTTTCTTGGCCTGGTTGTCACTGTAATCTGGCTTTTATGAACCATCTCTATGAAAAGCTTAATCGGTTAAGTGAAGGCACATGAATGGCTTTTATTATATGTTTAACACATCTCCTCATGCAAGGGTCATTTGGGCTTTTACCATCGATGATGCATAGGTTCACTTACCTTGTATTTTATTCAACATTTCTATTCAAAAAATGGGGGTAACAAGGATCGAACTCTAGACTATTTGGTTGTTGAGGTTCTAACATTATGTTACGAACCAACTATCTGAAAGCTTAAGCTATTAGGTGAAGATACATGAATGACTTATTGAGTTTAACATTAAGAGTATGGCATGCATATAGATATAAGGCTGAACTTTAGCTACTATCAATATGGAATTGCTTCCTATAAAAAAGCTTTTATTTCATAAACGAAACTTTGGCTACCTGATATCATGTGAGCTAGATTATAGATAAATGGCTTCTTGGTGGTGTGTTTATGGTCTCATTAAACTAATATAAACTTACTTTCCCTTCTGAGTATAGGTGCAACCAACAAGCCACAAGAATTGGATGATGCAGTTCTTAGGAGACTGGTGAGAATATCTTTGCTGTCCAATACTGAAAGTGTAGAGAATACTATAAATCATGATGTGATGTGATTTTAAGTGCAGAATATTGAATGTTTTATCACTTTTTCTCATTGGTTTGAAGTGTTATACTTGGATATGAAAATTTTATTTTATTTAAATTTTAATTAAACAGTTATTATTTGTTATACGAGCATTTTCAGGGTTTGGTTGCTTTACCTTAACTAGTTGATAAATAACGTTATTCTATGATACTGCCTTGAATAGTGTTTTACAGATGGACTTGTGAAAGAGAAACCTTCTGGATAATAATATTATGTTGAAGGTTAAAGACCGCATCCATTTTTTTGCATCGGCAAAGTCTTCTGTGCTGTATATAGACCTTTGTTGATTGTAAAATTTTTTGTTTGTGGTTTCTTTTGGAGGATACCGTATCCTCTCTTGTACATTCCGCTTCTTATCTAATAATATTTCTTTTTCTACCCCCCGCCCCCCCAAAAGAAAAAAACAAAAAAAAAAAAGTTTGTTAGAAGTCAATCATAAACTTCTCATAATCAACAGTCTGGTCTATGTACCATCACTAATCAGTTAGGCTCCTAGCATTTATTTTTTTGTATAGAAAAAGAAATTTATTAATGAGAAAGGAAAGAGTACATAGGGGATAAGGTATCCTCACAAGGGAAAGGAAAAGAAAAACAATTTGGTCAAAGCATGCATATGTCTCTGCATCTCTACTGAAGAAATCCCTCTAAAAAGACCATTTGCAGAACACCACATAGAAGCTAAGAAGGTGACCCTATAGATGAAGTCCCCTTGAAAATTCTAGCATTCCTTCCCAGCCAAAAACACAATAGAATATAAAAAACTGAACATTGCCACACAATTTCAGCTTGTTTATGGCTCCCAAAGCCTCTGAATATAGTAAGAAGAAATTAATGCAGGTCCATAGGGCAAACCCAATTCTGTACAAAATCTTAAAAGCTTGTTCCAAAGATAATTCGCAGTTGTTTTATTATACGAAGTTTCTATTTGCATGGCAATATGGCTTTTATATACTTCCCCCCGGGCTTATCTTCTCTTTAATCATTCCTTCTAAAACTTTTCTGAAATGTTATGTAGAGAAACCTGTAACAGTTATAAAAAAGGAGCCAAAAAGGAAAAAACTAAACACATTGAAGTATATTTTCATCTGCTTCTTTACTAATTTTGTTCTTGGGTTTACTGTGAAATGTTGACTAGGTAAAGAGAATATATGTACCTTTACCAGAAGAAAATGTTCGGAGACTTATGCTAAAACACAAACTCAAGGGTCAAGCATTCTCCTTACCGAGTAAGCAACGTGCTCCCTTTTGTTTTGTTTCCCCACCAACACTCCTTTTGATTTGTGTACCTATGGTGCCACCAAGTATGTGTTTTCTGGTTTCATTCTGGGGCATTCAGGTTCAATGATAGCTGGGGTTGTATCATCTTGAATTGTCTTTGTATGCTTTTCACTTTCTTCATTGACATTCTTAATGAAATAAAGCTTGAGAATTGTTTGTTGTATTGTGCTAGCACTCGCACTGCTCTGTTTCTTACCGAAAACTATGGATTTTTATGTTACAGGTAGAGATCTGGAAAGGCTTGTAAAAGAGACAGAAGGTAAATTATTCGTTAAATAAAAAGAAAATATGGTAAAGAAGTTGACTGTAGTTGCAATTCCATATGAAACCTGATGTCTTCCACCCTTCGGAGCTTAGCTTTGTGGGTATTTGTAGCAAAAGTACAGATTTTGCTCGTTTCTAGTTTCATAGCCAGGATGACCAATAAGTTAGAAATGTTGAGCCAATCTTTTCTTACCAATTCTCTTTTTTCATTTTTTTATTTTATTTTATTTTTTAAAAATTTGACAATCATGTTTGGTTTGCAGGTTATTCTGGAAGTGATCTACAAGCCTTGTGTGAAGAAGCTGCAATGATGCCAATTAGAGAGCTGGGTTCTGACATTCTTACTATTAAGTCAAATCAGGCATGCTAGTTAGAAATTTCTGTAGATCTAGATGTGAATCAGTATTAATTCTTTTAAGTAAAAACCTTAATTTGTTGTTTAGTGATAATTTATTTGTTTAATGATTTCGGTTTTACCAGGTAAGAGGACTGACGTACGAGGACTTCAAGAAGGCGATGGCAGTCATCAGACCAAGCTTAAACAAAAGCAAGTGGGAAGAGCTTGAGCGCTGGAATGAGGAGTTCGGCTCTAATTGAAGCTTTATTTAACACATGCTCTGATGCAATGCTTATGCATATAATTCAAGGAAAATAAACCTGTGTACACTGTGCATTAACTGAAACAGACAAGAGAAGGATATCAAGGTTAATGGCTAAAATAATGATTAATCAGGGTGCTGCTAATTTTGTAAATGGCTGCCCTGAATTCCTAGTCCAGCCTTATCCTTGAAGCCCTTGTTTAGAACATTGAAACATTTACATGTATGCCTTGAATGGAATGGCTGCCATTATTTTTTACAACTCCAATGTATATCTTTCTAAGATTAATATATTTAGGTGGTTTTCAAGGTACTAAGGCTGCCCCTCCGATTATATGAACTTGGAACCTTTAAATCAAGTATAGTGATTGTATTGAGAGTCTGGTTGATTTATTATAAACCTAGGGTGAGTATATTGGACATAATTTGTGATGCTAAGTTTATCTTATGCTTCATGATTATTATCTGTTTAGACTTTTTTTTCTTATACAATTCGTAACTTAATTTAACAAATACAGAAGTTGTTTTCAATCATTTCTCACAAACTTATGAATCAAGTTTAACAACAGAATCATGGATTGTATGAGGCCGAAACTTATTACAGGGGCCTGCATGTCGAAGATTTTGCCACAAATATTAAGCTGGTTTAAGGGAAGGAAATCAATTAATGAGATTGCATACCCATTTGATTTTATATCAATGATTACTTCTCAGTTTTTCCACCGAGGCCCCTTATTTGTCCGCTAACATTTTGATTCACCCATCGACATACCATCACATCAATGTTTGGAAATACACACAATTTTTGCTTTAAACATTTTATTTTATTTTTTTCATCAATCAACAGGGGTTGTCAAAAAATGAGTACACGGAAATGCATACAAAGATCATCTCTATTTTCCACCCAGTTTAGTAAAATGAAGAAAATTTCGTTCTCAAAGGTAGTGTGAAATGATTTTTACAAAAACACTTTTTAGAACTCTAGAATTTGAGTTGTAACTGACTCCAAATTTGATGGTTTCTTAGGGATTCCCATTTCCATGGCCAAACTTGGACTAATCATTGTTCAGTAACGAGACAAAGGCAAAGTTCATGGAAAAGAGAAAGCATCATATTTAGGATGAATTTGGTGTACCTAGCCATGAGGGTGACTGAGAATTTTAACGATGAAGTTTACATTAAAAAAATAATTGTTTAAAAATACAAAAGAACAGTACAAAAATAGTTTGATATACTGGCTGAACACCATATTCCCATTAGATATCTCTTGCGTTAATGGATTTTTATGTTAATATGATCATAAATTCAACAATCAGAATTTAGAAAGCATGAAAATGTCAGAAGTGGGATTTGAACCCACGCCCTCTCACGAGGACCAGAACTTGAGTCTGGCGCCTTAGACCACTCGGCCATCCTGACTGGTTGATGATAGTTTCGACAAACTTTAATTCTAATATCTTTTCTTCTTGGATTTCTATGAACCGTCAAGCATTTATAGTCTTGAAACTTCACACATTCATTCTTATGCATGTGTTACAGTGCAAACTAAATTTTCTATACCAACAAACCATGGTTACACCAAATTCTAGGGAATGATTAAACAAGTCTCAACAGTAAAGTGTAGAGAGTAATTATTTTTCAGAATGCATTTTGTGCATTTTCTTTTAGGTTGCTTTTGTCCAAAACGTCTAAGTTTACTAATTTATTCTTGTTGAATAATATATTTATACGAAACATTATGCATTTCTTTATTGTTTAATCAACATTACACTCAACTAAATAGTCTCTTTTACTTGATAAATAAACTCAATACTAGGCACACCTACTGCATTTGTATGGAAATTACACATTTATCCATCTTTAACTAGATTTCAGTCTTTCAGATCAGGTTTAGATACTTCAGAAAGTATCCTGAAGTGTATTAAGTATAAAAATAAGTAGCATTAGCACTAATTTGAAATTTGCAATCATAATATTGATGTATTAAAGAAAACATTTTTGGCACAAGAAAATGAAACGCATTAACCAAAAAACAAATGAACAAGAGCAGAAAATTTGAGTCTGTTGGTAAGTAAAATTATCACAATGATTTATGGATTTGGATCTTATTAGAAAGGCACACAATTTTTTTTTTTTTTTAATTTTATTTTACAAGAGACCTGTTACTTGTGCAAGATACACCAGAAATGCAGAGAAGTAGAGTAGTTTCAATGTTGACTTCTTAAAGAAAGTAAGAGAATCCAAATCCATTATCATTCAACCAGATGCATAAACATCACAGCAGAAACTAATACCAAATCCTAGAACTCGAATAAAAAAGAACATAGGCAGTGAATGTTAAAAAAGAAGAAGAAGAAGAATAAGTTGGCATGATTCAATCACACCAATAACAGATGTCAGCGTTGTCTCAACATGCAGCAAATGATTGGTCCAGTTACAATGGAAGGCAGCCATGAAAGGATGCTCTATCACTTCATTTTAGCCTCTGTAAACAGAACATGGCGATTAACTCTAGGATCATATTTTCGAAACTCGAGCTTCTCTGTGAACTGCCTTGGCTTCCTCTTAACATAGAAGAATCCAGTCCCAGCAGCAGAGACTAGTTTTACAAACATTTGAGCCTTCTTCTTCTTGTCACCCATACCTCAGTCTAGCAGAAGAGAAATGAGTTACTATTAGTCTATTACATACCCAATAATTGTGCTACATGATCAACTGCAATCCCTTTTTTCAATTGAAAAGGAAAAAAGAAAAAGAAAAAGAAAAAGAAAAGAAAGGTAGACAATGTAGACTAAAAAACTACTTCAAATAACAGTTCCATATCAGCTAACAGTGTCTTCGAAGTTAAAACACCAATTTTATGTAAAATCAGTGTACATTATGAGATCCACAAGATATTACATCAAATTTGGTTGAGTTGGATAATATCATGAATTCAATTTCCATCAGAACTACATAACTAAGCTTTAAACAACATGAACGACCTTTGCTAGCGTTTCAAAGGTTAATAAGCTTCAGAGTTTGGAAGTAAACATGAGAGGCTGTGTAGTTTCCGATTAACATCAACTACATGATATGAAGTGCAACGATCAAATAATCAATCAACAAAATGTATCCATCTGAAAGACCAAAATTCCTTCCATTCCATTCAAATTTCAATTCAATTTCAATTTTAAAACCATGAATTCAGGATGAGGATTGCATGATTTTAACTATAAAGCACAAGTGACATGAAATTACTGAGGAATTGGCAGTGGGATTACGCAATTCCCTAACTAAACACCCAGACTATGACATACAATTCAATGAACGCATTTCTCATCTGTTACCGACAGGAAACCTATAGCTACACCTTCCCAGGATTCAAAGAAAATGACACAGATAAAATTGTAGCATAGAACAAAATCAACAAATGCAGAACAAATATTCACTGAATAATGGATTTGCGGTTCCGGTGAAATTTGAGAAGAGGATGAAAATTGAAAATCAAGCTAACAAAATGGAAACCCAAAAAAAAAAAAAAAAAAAATCCATTGAAGAATAGAAGTAATAAAAAGCAAGAAATCATCTCACAAGAAGTGAAAATAGAGCATACCCAGATACAGCCCAACGCAAAACGGAAGTAGAGAAGCGAACGCAGCAGCAAAGGATCTGCACAAAACCCTTGGAACCAAGTTTTAACGAGTTTGGTACCCCGGGAAAGGGCGAGCTTTGTCTGAATTTACGAAAATGCCCCTGGCGTGTGTTATCATACGCCATGGCGCATCTTAGAATTTTTCCCACTGCTGGCGCCCCTCTCTTCTCTTCTGATCTCACTCACACTCCTGAGTGTCCTAATCGCCATTCTGTGAATCCACCTGTTACTCGACAAAAATTGAAGAATTGAAGGTAAAGAGTTCACAATTTTTCTATGTAGTTGTGAAATTTCTAAGCTTGTTGCTTGTGAATTTTTTGTTTTTTTTAAGGGACTGATATGAAAATGAGCCTTGTACTGCAATTGTTGGAGTTTTCTCGCTCTCGCTCTCTCTCTCTCTCTCTCTCTCTCTCTCTCTCTCTTTTAAGTTGTTGTCTTCCATTTTCTCGGGAACCAAACACTGAATTTGGTCACGAATTTGTAAGTTTAATTGCTTGTAGATTTTTCAATTTTCTCCTTTACAAACAGAATGTGATTGATGAAGATCGAAGAGTAGTTTTTTTGTTTTTTGTTTTCTCAAATATATATTTTTCTTTTTTTTTTTTCCAAGGAAAATAGATGAAATCTAACTACTGTCTGGAAATTTTCAAGTCATTTTCCTTTCCGAATTATTTCCTTTCGTTTTCTGGAGAACCAAACACAAGGTGAGTGACAAAAGTGAGTGTAATGTTGTTCAGGATTGAATTGAAGATGGCGAGCGCGGTTGACGCAGCCGGGAATCCGATCCCAACATCGGCGGTGTTGATGGCGTCCTCGAAGCACATTGCGGTGAGGTGCCACGCAGAGAACGTGGAGTTCCTCAAGTGCAAAAAGAAGGACCAGAACCCTGAAAAGTGTCTTGACAAAGGCAGGGATGTTACACGCTGCGTCCTTGGCCTGTGAGTTTTTCTTTTCTTTTTTTGTTTTTCTAATTTTTGTTTCCAATTTGAAGTTATGAATTTTACTGAGTTTCTGCTTGGTGTTTGAGAAAATGGTTGGAAAAAAAAAATGAACATGAAATTTGCTTGATTTTTTTTAATGATTTTTAACTCATGAACGGTTCCTCTTGTCCGATCTGTTTCTTTGGCTTTGATAAGATAGTGTAGCAAAAAAAATTTTGCTTGACACATGAGAAAATAGTTGCTACACATTCATAGCATGTTTGGATTTCAGTTTACAGTTTACACACTCAAACCATAGTTTGAAGTGGGGCAAAGTGAGTTTCAATTCATTTAACATGTTTGACAAAATCTTGTTAAGTCACATTTTAACATGATTTTTAGTCTCAAACTATAGCTTGAGCATAAGTGGAAAAAAAAAAAAAAGAAGAAGATGATTTTCCATTGGATCAAACTATGGTTTGCAAACTATACCAACATACTATCAATGTTTGGACTTTAGCTAGATTCAAGTGGTGATTGGCGGAGGTAATAAAATAGTAAGGACCGCTTGTCTTAGGATCAGCAAGTATGTCAAATCAATAACGGCAACAACAAAAGACAAGCCTTGTTCTATTAGACAAGGTCGGCTACATAGACCAAATAATGCAACTATGCCAAATCATTTTGGTAAAAAAATTGTGGCTGTCTAGCATGTTGGGGAAAAAATGAGAGGCTTTTTTCTGTGATTTTCAAATGATAAACGATTCCTCCATTCTATTGCATTCATTTGGCTGAGCAAGATAGAGCTGGTTATTGTAGCAAAGAAAGCATTTCTGATTTTGGAAAGCAAAGTTAATGGTTAGAGTGGGAGACAGACAGTAAACTTGGAGGGTTTATCACCTTATTTATGTTCCCTCATCATTCATCAATCAACTGCTGCCTAGGTTATGGAAAAACAATGTTGTAGTATTTGAGAAGATGGAACTATTCTTGTAATGCTAGTCACTTACCCAATTTGTATTACAAAACAATACAATTTCGTCACGGTGGCTTGACTACCAGCAGGGGTGTGCTTTTTGTAAAGAAATTGGTTCTGCAACTGTATCAGTAGCATTACTTGAATTATATTCATTTCTTTTTTTTTGGGGAGTTGTCCTACTTTATTGATTTATCGTATGAAAAGCTCATGTTAGTTTGTGTATTTAGTGAGGGGTCATCATGCGGACCATCTCTATTTATTGCTGATTTTATCCTTTTGTCTCCAAATCTGTATATCTGTCAATTTTGTTCATAACTAGTGCCTGTTGGTAGCTTGTTTATTAAAACATCTCTCATCTTAGAAGTACCATATGTTTGATGGAAAAAGCGCCGTCATTTTCAAACTCCTATTATCGGCCACCACAGGCTGCTAGGTGCTGTTAGCAGTATGCTGTATTTGCATATGTTGGAGGTTGTAAAGCTCCTGTTACTTTTGGGCCTTGTTAATTTAAAATGTAATAATTCTATCCTATGGCTCCTTGGCCTTTAAGAGGAACTATCGATGGTTAGCTATGGCTGCCTAATGCATTCTCTGTTACAGATATTGTAATTTCTCCTTAGTAGATGCAACTTCGTTTCTAATTGATTGAATGTTTGTTCTGAGAGACAAAGCAACACTGTATGATTTATTTATAATGTTATACTCACCTTACTGAAAAATTTCAGATGGATCCTTAGGAAGCATTTATGGTTATCTGTACTTGCCTGATGCATTCTGTGTCACAACTAATGGATTTTTCTCCTCAAGAATCCTTAATGTATGTAGATTCAGACAGCTTCTTATGATTTGTTTCTTGTTGATTTCATGCTTGTTCTGCAGGCTCAGAGATCTACACCAAAAGTGCACCAAGGAGATGGATGATTATGTTGGTTGCATGTACTACCATACAAATGAATTTGACTTGTGCCGCAAAGAGCAGCAAGCATTCGAGAAAAAATGTTCTTTGGAATGAACTATGTGCTTTTACTTGTGTTCTTTGAAAATAATAGTGCAGGCAATTTGGGGTGAGCAAATGAGCCTGTTTCATAACTATTCGGTTAACTTGTGTGGTTCTATGAATCTTTACAATTGTTTATGTTGGTCATCTGAACTTTTCTAGATAAACGCTTCGAAGCAGGACTACATAAACCTCATCAAAAATCGAAACTTGCATGAACTTTTCTTTTCTTGTTTTTTGGTGAGAAAAGGAAAATTACAAGAACTTCTGAAGTCGGAAATGCTTGCAATTTGATAAAGCTGTTTGTGAAGTGCATATTTCATTATCCCTTGCTTGACGGATAAGAGAACTGCTTATACAAACTCAAATGGCAGATAATATGAAATTTGTATTCCATTTTTTTTCACTTGACTTTGTAGGTGAAAAATTTCATTCAAGTCTAATAATTCTTCTTCACAAGTCCATCCTCATAAATTACACTCGGTTGGCTGTTCCAACCTTTATGCAAAACTATGATTTTTGTATTAATATTTTTTATATATTATAAACAGGAAATACAAAATAATCCTAATTTCATGAGTCAAATAATCCCGCAACCATTCATATTCATCACTAAATAAATCAGTGATAAAGATATGGTAATATTATTCATAATACTATTGTCAATAGTGTATTATAAAATTGGCTTTAGAAATCATTAAATATAATATGCGAAATAATATGTATAATTTTTTAAGGTTACACCAAATCAACCATTAGCGATTAGACTGATATAAAACTGAGTGGGAAAAGGGCGGTGTATACCATCCTAGCTGCTTCTGACTCATCGTGGGGAATGTATTACCCATGTCGGGTAAAGATAATATAATTGAGCTTCGTGCATCATTAACTTTAAATTTAATATACAAAAAAAAAAAGGAAAATAAATAGAATTGTTAAATTATCATCACCGTTCACCACTCCATGAGATTCTATAAGTAGCTTTGCTCCCCAGGGCTCGCAAGAAATCCAGTGGAAATAGGATGACATGTGGTGTTGTGGTGTAGTTGGTTATCACATATCTTCACCATTCTAAACAAGCTTTGGTAGCATAAATGCCAACATGAAAGTGCTAACACAAAAGACAATAATGCTATAACTGTAAGAGCACATCAAAATAGTTGCAATTAAAAAAATTTATTTCATCAGACACTCTCAAGATGGATGATCTTAGAAATCCTTCATTGAAGTTGGAATAAATACCACAAGGCATTTTTTAATTTTTAACCTTTTCTTCTTAGAGTACTACAGTCTGCACTTTCCTCCAAACTTGTCACAAAATGCTAACATATGGGTTTATATAACTTGATTATGTAAACATTAGACAGGTTTCTAGAAATTAAACAGTTGCTTATGTTGTGTCAGTGATTGTGGCGTGTGTCACTGCTGCTAGGCATTTTCTCATGCATTGTATCAATAAGTGCACTTGTTCTGATTGACATGAAATATCTGTATAATGAATTGTAGAGTATGCTTTCTGAAAGTTGTGTGTAGCTGTGATAGAAGACACCCGAGCAAATGGTAACAGCAGAACTAAGGAGAATAGCAGCTTTGTTAGCAGCAAAATGCTTTCTTTTTCAGCATCTTTGTGCATTATGGCACAGTACTTCTCAAGAAAAAATTTACCATTCGGATTGATAGTAATTAAGGGATGGAAATGAAGGGTTGTGTGAATATCTCAATCAGTTTTGATGTAAGATCTCTAATTTCATATTTTCCCCCTAAGGGTGTTTTTTGTGAGTTGGGATTTTGGAGGTCTATTTTACTCTTCAAACCCTTCCCCTTCCCTTTTCTCTCCTTTAAAACCCCAACTCACAAATATACTCTAAGTGACATCATTTACATGAATCAATAAATTGTATTGGACTCTTCTTACAAAACAAAAAAATCAATCAAATTATATATTACTCTTTCCATGGCTTTTCTTAAAAAATGTTTATAAGTCTTTCTTTCTTCTCTTCTTTTTAATCAACTTTTCTTATTAGAACACCAATATTCTTGTGACATGATCAAATGACTTTGCAAGAATTTCTATAATTGTTTATATTTTCTATTTTTTATTAATAAAAAAAAAGTTTAGATTGAGGAAAAGATATAATTTGAGAGTCAATTAAAATATATCTCGAGACTTATTAAGCAATTATAAAGGTATTTATAAATAACTTACCAAAGAAATATCTTAGTTATCGAATCCAAATCATAATAATATATAAATAAAAAGCTAATTGGTTGAGCCAACTCCCAGTAACAATTTATCTATGGAGGTGACCTCATTTAGTATGAAAAAAAACAAATTAATCGTCATTGTTATAATAAGTTCTACTCTAGTTGTCTAATTAATAAATCTGTTATTAATATTATCTTTCCTACGTACTCATCCATCTCCGGATTTTCACGTTCACTATATTTATTTATTTTTCTCTTCTTGACCCTCGAATGTCCATTACTTACTATATTAGTCTTTTAAATCTTATAATTGTGATATAATGTGATCCCCGAAGATTACTTCAGACACATTACTAACTCGCATATTATCAAATTTGAATCTTCATATACTCTGTTTTATTTTCCCTTAGCTAAACGATATGATTATTTAATTTAATGGCTTCCCCTTTACATACTCCTCTAGTTTAAAATTACACTCTCTAGATCTAGACTCATGAATTCTGAATACTAATGGTCTTGATTTTTTTTTTTAAAAAGACAAGTCCATATCATTTTATTTTATTTTTTACCTTTTTCTATTGAGGCCATGCAAAACACCCCAGTGGATACTATTGTAATATTCATTGTAGCTGTGCACGCCTGTAAAGTCATACGCACATATACAGAAACTGGATAAAATGCATCTCTAGAACATAGGGATATTATTATATTTAACTGAAAGAAAAAAGTTGATTGCAATTGGCTTACTTGCAAGTTAAGAAGTTACATACGAATAAAAACAAGATACTAACAAGGACAATACATCTTCATTTTCAATTACTGGAAACTTGCAGAAGATAACATTGTGATGGTTTATATACCCACGTAGGAACCATCCAAAACACATAAACAAACCAATGAATGGTCATCCATTCATTAAATCATGTGATACATTATGTATATGAGATTTATGTGTCACAAAAGCAATGATCTTAATCATATGATATGAGTCAGGTCCACCCAAAAATGTCTCATGGTTTGTTATACTCCTAGGGCTCGCAAGAAAATTGTTGGAAAAAGAGCACCAAGTGGTGTCGTGGTGTAGTTGGTTATCACGTCAGTCTAACACACTGAAGGTCTCCAGTTCGAGTCTGGGCGACGCCAAATTTATACATCTTTTTCATTCATTCATATTTCCACACTGGTCTTGACCGAAAGAGGTACCTTAAGACACCTTTTAACATTTTCTTCTTGGAGTATTACGGTGTCTACTTTCCTCCAAACTTGTCTCAAAATGCAGATATATGTGTAAAATATCTTGATCGTGTGAATATTAGACATGTTTTTACAAATAAAACCGCTGCTTATAATTGTGCCAATGATGGTGGGGAGTGTGTGCTGCTAGGCTTTTTCTCCTACATTGTATATGAGAAATTATTATGTGTTTATAGAATATTAAGTAAAATTGTATTTTGTTTACTTATCGAGTGATATTTCAATTTTAGATGACTAAAGCATTCATTATTAACTTATACATTTATCTAAAATATCAAGTTATAAGTGAGCGTAACATAATTCTACTTAATACTTCATACATATTCAATAATTTCTCCATTATTTACTAGGAAAAATAGCAGCATTTCTGCGTTTATCAGCAGCAAAATCCAATTTTTCAGCACCTCTGCGTAATCTAGCATATAGCATGTTTGGGGGCCTGTTTGGGTTCCCCAAAATCAATTGTAGATTCTTAAAATCAATTCTGAAGGTTTTTGATCATGTTTGGTTATCCACTCTCAGAATCAATTCTGATCTTTAGAATGGATTCTGGGAGAAGTGAGAATTTTTTATTTTCTATCAAAATCACTTTTAGAGGAACTACCAAATATAAATCATTTTACCTCAAAATCAATTCTATAAAATTAATTTTTTCTAGAACCAATTCTACAAAAGTGGAACCAAACACGCTAATAGTATTTCCAAAGAAAAAGCTTACCATTTGGGTTGAAAGTAATTAAGAGACGGAAAATGAAGGGTTGTGTAATGATCTCAAGTGGTTTGATGGGAGATCTCTAATTATTTCATATTTTCCCACTAAGCGACGTCACATACATCAATCAATTAATAGTATTGGACTCTTATTTAAAAATAAATAAATCATTAAAATTATTTACAACTTTCTATGATTTTTCTTAATTTTTTTTCTCTTCTTTGTATCCAGATTATCTTCTATTTAATCAATCTTTCTTCTTAGAACATCAGTATTCTTGTGGTATGGTCGAATGACTTTCGGAGAGTTTCCATACTCTTTTCTTCATTCAATAAGTTCTAGTCTGATTTACCAGAAAACAGTATATCATTATTTTGATCTATAATATAAAAACGCTTAATAGTTAGTGTTGTAATATGTTCTACTCTAGTTGTCTAATAAATACGTATGTTGTTAATATGATATTTCTTATATACTGATCCTTCTTAGGATTTTCACATCCACTGCGATTATTTATTTCTTTATATATATGATCAACTTATATCAATTTAAATTAAACTCACTTCTTATATTATTGGATAACTTTTTATTGAAGAGTGCTTTAACAAAACTAACCATTAAATTCAAAGTTTATATGTTATAGATCATGTTTATAAAATTTTACATTAATCCAAAATTATTTAATACACATTTTTTACATATTGAAATTAACGTAATAAATACTTCTTAATTGTATGTAAAAAAGAATTATATTTGATTACATCTTTATTGATATTCATTTTAAAAAAAATTGGCACAAATAATCTATATAATATATAGTTATAATTCAACGGTTAGATTGTAGGACTATATTCTATAAAAAAGTTATTAAAAGTGTAAGTATATTAAATCTTATACGGGCATTCATTTATTTCTTTTTCCTCTTATTATCATGCAATTAATTGTCCAACATTTACTATCATAAAACATTCCTAGTCTTAAATCACATGACTTAAATTTCTTTTTAGTACACGTACCAACACTTAACTTTCTTTATGAGATTAATTTGTATATATTGATAGTGTAAAATAATTTCTTTATGTTGTCAAATAATAGAATTGCATGAAAGTATCAAATCAGAGCAAATAATTATCATAGTGGATAATTATCCATTATGATTTGGCATTTTTTTGTAATTCTATTAGTTAATAGTATAAAATCAATGCATAGAAATTAAAATGTTACAAAAACTTTTTTTTATAAAAATCATTAACTTAATTGTCATATATTTTGATCTCCAAATTTAGTTCCAAAACATTATAATGACTGATGTCTTATTGAATTTGAATTTGAATTTGCATATACCTCTCTTTTATTTTTACTTAGGTAAAAAATTATTTGATTTTATAGCTTCGTTTTAGATATTCCTCATTATTTTTTTAACGTGACATATTCCTCAAGTTTAGAATTACATTCTCGAAACACATAAATTAAAAATATATTATCTGCCGAAAAGGCAAACCCATATGATTCAATTTACTTTTTACTTTTTATTTTTTCTATTGAGGTCCTACAGAAAACATCAATGGATACTATTGTGATACTCTGTATACACCTGTTTTAAGTCATACGCGCGTATACCGAAACTAGATGCAATATATTTCTAAAAACATAAGAGTTGATTGCAATTAGTTCACTTGCAAGTTTAAGAAGCTATATAAGGATATCTAAAGCACTAACAAGAGATGTGTTACTTGGACACCTCTCCAAAAGTAGATGTCCCATCAACAATTTTTTACGTCTAACCATTTAATTTATTTAATTTCATATTTTAAATTTTTTTTAACTATTCCTAAAATTCTAATGGGGTATCTTTGAAGGAGTTGGGCTTTACAATATCCAAAAAACATTTTCCCACTAACAATGGAAATACATCAAGAGAACATTCTATAATAGTTTATTATCTAGGAAGCATTCAAAATAGTGAAAGAAACCAATAATTAATCATTCATTAAATCCTGTGACTTAGATACATTCTGTATATGAGATTTATGTGCTACAAGCGCAATCGATCTGAATCATATGATATGCATCAGATCAACCCAAAAATGCCTCAGTTTATATTGGATCCCATGTATCAATTCATATATAACTTTTACCTTAAGAAATTTGAGACCCGCCTCCATAACTCATAATTAACAACTCATCAAATGATTGATATAAATATATATATATTTTATATCTTGTACCAAAAAATATGCATATTCTGTGTATATATGAGATTTGTCTGTACAAATAAAATCGGAGTCGAATGAAATGTATCCACGAAAATAAAAAAAATAAATGAAGTGTCTTGATATCCATGCGCGCCGTTCGTTGTCAATCAGGGCCATAACCATACATGGCATACTTAAGTGCGAAACAGCTTCGCATTTTGTATTGGTGCCAATGGTGTTACTTCGTTGCCGACAATATCCTCAGCCTCAACCATCACCAATCAAATTGAGCCCATGTGTTCCCGAATATGCTTTTCATCTCTTCTTTAATTATCTGATATTACAATATTTTGTGATAAAAGATAAAATAATATTGAGTGTACGGTAAATAAGAGTTTTGTATGTGACGATATATTTGTTCTTTAAGACATAATATAATGAATTATAGATTTATGCATATGAATTATATTAATGAATATCCTAGCTATAAAATTTATTACGAATTTGAATCTACCCATATTCAAATTATAGCAGGAGAAGCTTTTATTCGGACTAGTTAGTTCCTTGGTTAGTTAGTAAATGAAGTTAGTTAGTAATTAATTCAATTAGTTCTCTTTGGGAATATTTCCCCTTTGTACTGACTTGTGTATATATTCTTCTTAGTGAGTTGATGAAGTTTTAGATGTCATTTTCCAGAGAGTTTGACATGGCATCAATGGAGTAATTTCTCTCCCTGCTTCCGCGCCTTTTCTTCTCTCGTTTTTGCCTTTTCCGCTTCTTCGTCTCCTTTTCCCTTTTAAATCCGCCATGGAAAAGTTTGCAAATCCTCTCTTCCTTCATCAATTTGATAGCCCAAGGCTCGTCTTGGTGTTGCAACCTCCCTTCTTGCTCCGATCACTGAGGACGATCTAGTCCTGTATTAGGTGTGGCTCCGATCGAACAACAAGATGATCTCATGGTTGTTGATTCAATCTCGAAGGAGTTTCTCCATAGCATCATCTATTATTAATCTACAATAGAAATTTGGTTCTATCTGAAAGATCGATTTCAATTGCGCAATGTTCGCGTTTGTTTTAGATCAAGCGTGAACTTGCGTCTCTTTCTTAGGGAAAATCCTTGGTTGCTCAATATTTTTCCAAACTCAAGGTGCTTTGGGAGGAACTGAATGAGCATCAGCCTTCAATCACATGTTATTACGATGGTTTGAAGCCGTTTCTTGATCATCTCCAAGCGGAGCAAGTTCTCCAGTTCCTCATGGGATTGAATGAGGAATTCTCTCAGGTTCATGGCTAGATCTTAATGATGGAGCCTCTCCCTGCCATCAACAAGGTCTGCTCGCTTGTTGTTCAAGAAGAGAGACAACAACAGATTAAAAAATCTTCTCTTGTTATGGATTCGTAGTTGGCGTTTGCTACAAATCAAAAAGCCAATACTCAAAAGAAGACTTGGCCGATTTGTACTCACTATGTATCACCGGCCATAGTGTGGACAATGCTTCAAGTTACATAGCTATCCCCCAAGCTACAAGGCCAAATCAAAGGCTGCTTCTTCTATTGTTAATCAGGTCTCTATTAGCTCTGCCTCTGTTGTTGGTTTTGATGTAATGAACATTCCTGTTGATTAGTACCGCCAATTGCTCACTATGCTGCAGTCCGTTTCATCACATATTCCAAAATCAAATGTTGACCAAAATGTGGTTGGTTTTGGGTTAGGTATCGTGTTTTCTGCTCTATTTCATTCTAATAAACATTCATCTCATGATTGGATATTAGATTCAGGTGCCTCTTGTCATATTTATTGTTCTGTGATGAATTTTAGTCATATTCAACCTGATTTTAATCATTGTGTTCAGCTTCCTAATGGGTATATAAAGTCAAATTTAATCAAGATGGGACACTGGCAAGGGACAAAGCCCGTTTAGTGGCTTAAGATTTTACTCAAAAAGCCAGTGTTGATTATCTTGAAACCTTTTCTCTGATTGCAAAACTAACCACAGTTTGGATTCTTCTCTCTATAGCTGCTATGAAGGGTTGGCATTTGTTCCAATTAGATGTGAATAATGCATTCCTGAATGGAGACCTTTTCAAGGACGTTTTTATGTCTCTTCCTCTAGGATATTTTGTTTTAGATCATTCTAGTAAATGGGAGAATTTGATTTATTGGCTGAATAAATTGATTTACGATCTCAAGCAAGCTTCTAGGAAATGGTTCAATAAATTTTCTTCTGCCTTATTGTCTCATGGTTTCCATTGGTCCAAGAATGACTATTCCTTGTTTACCAAAGGGTGTGGGAATTCTCTAGTTATATATTATTCTCATTTATGTAGACGACATAATACTTGCTAGCCCTTCGATTACTTTGTTGAATGAAGTTAAAGCTAGTTTGTAATCTCACTTCAAGATGAAGGACCTTGGTGTCTTGAAGTATTTTCTTGGCCTAGAGATCGCTAGATTTGCCCATGGGATTAGCTTGGACTAGCGCGAGTATGCTTTATGTTTGCTGGATAACTGGCTTCTTAAGCTGTCAACCAGTAACTCTCTCCATGGATCTAAACACAAGTTGAGTGTTGAAGAAGGTGTTTTGTTGACTGATGCATCTCAGTACAGGCGGCTAATTAGGAGGTTATCCTACCTTCAGACCTTTGGGCCTAACATTACATACGTGGTTGACAATCTAAGTCAGTTTGTTTCCTAGCCTTGAGATTCCTACTTGAATACAGCGCATCACTTGTTGCGGTATTTGAAAGCCACCCCTGGGCAAGGTTTGTTTTTCCCATTAGCTAGCTCATTAGTCCTGTCCGCTTTCACTGATGCAAACTGGGGTAATTATCTTGATACACGTAGATCCACATCCGACTTTTGTATGTTTCTTGGTGATGCCTTAGTGTCTTGGAAGTCCATGAAAGGCACCACCATTGCTCAATCTTCGACTGAGGTAGAATATCGGGCTATGGCCAATGCCACAAGTGAGATCTTGTGGTTGGTTCAGCTGCTAAAGGACTTCGAGTTATAGGTTTCCTCTGTTAAGCTCATATGTGATAGTCAAGTTGCTATGCACATTGCCATGAATCCCACATTTTACGAGCAAACCAAACACATTGACATTGATTGTCACTTTGTCCATGACAATATTCAGACTAGTTTGCTTCACCTGATCCATATCAAGTCCTCTCACCAACTAGCCGACTTGCTTACTAAACCTCTTGATGTAGCTCCCTTTAATTCTCTAGTTTCCAAGTTGGGAATGTTGAATCTCTACTGCCCATCTTGAGGGGGAGTATTAGGACTAGTTAGTTTCCTGGTTAGTTAGTAAATCAAGTTAGTTAGTAATTAGTTCAGTTAGTTCTCTTTGGGAATATTCTAGAATTTTTCCCCTTTGTACTGACTTGTTTATATATTCTCCTTAGTAAGTTAATGAAGTTTTAGATGCCGTTTTCATCATAATTAGAGAGTTTGATAGGTTTCTTTTACAGGGAGCTATCTTTAGTTGGAAATTTTTAACCACCACTTGAAACAAGTTAGTTGAGTTTTTAACTGCTAAATCTTCCACCCCTAAATCTTCCTCTTCATTTGATTCTTGAATCAATGAATCAAACTCCATTTTCCGAGCAAAACGACTCCATTAAACTAGCGGAATACCTCTTTCCATCTTTATGACCAAGAAAAATCCAGACTGTAGCTAGGTGATCTTCTTGGGTATTTTGATTAACCAAGGTAATATAGAGGTGGGTTGAGTAGGTGCTTGATTAATATTAATTTCCTAGCTCTTTGACAGCAAATATGCCATCTAACCACTTAATTTCAGTCTTCTCAATAGTTGGCTTTTAAGATTCAGTATGTCTCAGATTTGCATCCAAGAGGATACTCGAATATTCTATAGAAATTATAAAATTTATTTAAATTTATATTTTTCTTAATTAATTTTTAAGGAGGAAGATGTTGATCATAATGATGATTAATGTACATTTCTTAGTAGTTGTCCTCAAGCACATCGTATTGAAAATAAAAGTACGAGTTTTGATTGGTCATCTTATTACAAAAAAATAACTAAAATAAATATATCAAAAGAAAACTTTTCATTTTTATTTAAAATAAAATATTAAACCTATTAAAAAATATTTAAACCATATAATTTCTCTTATTTTTCTTTCTTTTATAATGATTTTTTTCCTCTTTTATGGTTTCATTTTATGTACATATGGAAATGAGGGATTTTAAAGTAATTTTCTTTTGAATTATTAATCTTGTAATGTGAGAAGGAAATAATTTTTACATGACATATTTTATAGAGTCATATTTTAATAGTGTGTGTGTGTGTGTGTGTGTGTGTGTATTTGTCATTTAAGAATTTTTATCAAATTTTTAAATATCAAATATTTGCAAAGTGATTATAATGAATTAATAACTTATTCTTTAGTTGATATATAACTTTATTTTTAGCATTATTATTATTATTATTATTATTATTTTGTTACTATCTGAATAAAAGGTCTAAATTAATGAAATAAATAAATTATATAATATTCAAATTATCGTCACTTTATTTAAGTTAATTATTGTAAAATCATTATTTATATAAATTTATATTTTTTATAAATATATTACATAAATATTTTTTATATTTGAAAATTTAAAACTATTTTAAATAAATTGATGATGTATTTGACAGGTACAACTCTAGTCTCAATGTATATATGTGTTTTTAATCTTGAGAGCCAACAATAATTGATGATAAATCATGTATAAATGTAAAAACAATGTTAGTGAAAATAATGTTTTTCTAGCACATATTACTAATGTCATGTAAATATAAAAGTATTATATTATTTTCATATTTTTTTTAGTTTAAAAAATAGAGAAAGAATGTATTAGACTTTTTTTTAAAATTCTTATTACAAAACACATACTAGGAAGATCGATATATGAACATTTAGAACTTGTGGCATTGACAAAACATTGGGAAGAGCATTTATATACAAGACAAGTAGCAAGGGATGATACTATACAAATGTATTAGAGAATCACTACCGGAAATTAACTTTGTTACTAATAACTAACTCTACTGTTATAACAGGGTAAGTATCATCCATATATACTTTAATTTAATAGTTTCACTCAAGCTGGAAAATTATTATTGATCATTCCCAACTGGGACCATAAAATTTGAATCAACTTAGAAATGAATTGTGACGCCATGTTTTGATAGACAGACATGGGACCATAATCAATCAATGACTGAGTCTGCCCCATGTTTACTTTTATGCAATTAAGAGAGGTCGTATCAAAGGGAGCCATCTTGATTTCCGCTTCATTTTGTTGAATGTTAAATCGAAGTTTGCTATTTGTACTACATAGGTCAGGATAACTTTTTTTATTCGAACAAATAATTAGGAGTTTCAATATATCTTATTATTCATTCAATAAGAAAAGTTCTTTTTTATTTTTTAAAAAATTTTTTTAACAAGAAAAGTTCCGCTTTAGAAGTGGCTTTTCATGTGCTTGCAATAGGAATGAAATTAAATAAAAGAATACACCTATTTTTCATGTATATTAAACTTAATTTCACAAATCCATAACAATTCCACCTATATTATGCTGTAACAATTACCTTGTTAGAACTCTGTATTACACTATTACTGCTCTCATCTACTCAGCATCTTTTTTCATCAACTTAATTATAAAGCAAGCAAAACCACATAATTTTGCCCATAATTCAAAGTTAGAATTCATAGAATTTTTCTTTTTATATTGTGATAAAGTATTAGAGATTACACCTGACATATTTGATTTTCCCAAATCACAAGCAAAGGGAGGGCAACTTTTGTGAAGTCAAAGAAAGCAAAAATAGCTTATTGATTAGTATCATTGTGTTGTTGGGACAAGAAAACTAGCAGAAGAGTGGGTAGGTATTATAAATAGTAGTGAGTGCTAGGCTTTTACATGACCTTAGTCCATTATGATCTGGATTCCACATTTCCCAAGTCATAATAGGATCGCTAAGTACTAATTCAACCGTCAACATGCTTCCGCATTGCATTTCACAATATTATCTCTTTTTAGCATTTTTTGTCCCCATCTCTTTTAACATTACAAACACTAAAGGTGGCGTCATTAGCTAGCTCTTCCCAGCTATGTGATTCAAACATTTCTATGTTCATACATGTAGCGGAGAAATAATTTTCATAAAAATAGAAAGATACATCACATTTGTGGAATGTTAAATAGTATGTAAAGATACGAAGGGAATATATTTTTTGGTAAATACGAAAGCAACTATAACTATAGTTTTTTGAGAAAATTACCCATGAAGATTAGAAATTGAAAAGACAGTAGTTTCGAACTCAGGATCACTGGGGGAATAGAGCTTACTCTTTTACTTTATTTTTCATTTAAATTTTACTAATAACTAGTGTTCTTAAAATGTTATCTATGAATCTAGAATAAAAATACTTAAGATATTAAGAACTTTTACGATTTATTCAATATTCTTTATTTTTTATTTTCAATAATTGCTGTGAAAGATTTAATAGTAAAATCTTATTTCTCTTTGTATAGGAATTAAATTCTTTTTTCATTTAGTCATTTAATTATGTATTAATATATTAGTATAATTATTTAATTTTTGCAATTATTACTTTATATATATATATATATAAAATTAAATATTAATATAAAACTCTATATATTAATAGTATATTAAAATTGTTGTCTTTTATATAAGAGGTATTTACTTTTTTGTACAATAAGAAAAACAACGTTGAAGTCAGTTTTTATGTTGGCTATAATAAATTTCGCAAAAACAATCTCAAAAATGCACTTCAATTGATCTAGTGTAAGCTCGTTTACTAGGTCGATCTTTTCACTCATATATTGCTATAACTTGGATTTCATTCTAAATTTTTTTTTTCTGTTGGTAGGTGATCTACAAATACCTCTGAAAATACTCAATTAGTTCAGAGGTGTGCCCTAAATCTGTACTAGGACGAGCTTTTCCCTCAATTTAAACTTTGGTATATATATAAAGATCTAGTGCATTTAAAACTATAAATTTGGTTAGTGTTAACCCAAAATTCGGACGTAAATACAATAGAGAGAAATAAACTAAAGTATAAATCAAATAGCTTTTTCAGAAATCTGATCTCTAGATCAATTTTTTTTTTTAAATGATATCATTTAAGTTCAGTTATTGGGTGGGTGAGCTCAACCTGCAGGCAACTTCCTATCACATAGTGATCAAGCCCGTATCACGCAAATAAATGCTCGAATTTTTGTTTCCATACATTTTGGTGCAAGCAACGGGCAAGTTTGAGAAGAAATTGTTTCATTAAATTATTTATTGACCCTTAATTATATGGAAAAAATACTGTGCATTTAAAAATAACATTAGACTTTATTACATTGACCACATTACAAGAGTTGAATTTTTATTTTTCCACATCTATCCTTTAATAAAAATACCCTTCACTGAGAGGGAACAAACGTTATATTTGACATTCCGTACTAAATATAAAAGTCTCTCTTAATTAAGATTCAAATATATATGAAAGACTAATTCCTTGAGCTAGATTCAATGCCAGAGTTGAACTTGGAAGCTCATAAGAGGGAACAAACTCATGATAACAGCTTGGAACTTCAGAGTCAAAAAACAGGAAAGAAAATCACTTGAGTGCTGAACTTTGAAACCAATGGATAAGTCTATGTGTACGAATCCCTTTACACTGACAGTTTAAGTTGCTGTAACTAACCACGTGCAGTATGGTATTGCTCGTAGCACTTTTCTTCCACAGCTAATTCTTTTTTGTCTCTTTTTTGTGAGTTTTTGACATGCAACTGGTAAGTCTTCATCTAAAGGCACTATGAGAACAGAAAAATAGCTAATATATAGCAAATAGTAGCACGATATTTTTTTAATGATTATATGATGTTTACTTAATTTTTAGTTTAATAAATACTTAAGATTAATAGTATTATCATTCGAAATATGTATGTATTCAAATAATACATTTCGAAAGCAACCTTATACGTTAAACCCAATTCAAGAAATTAAATTGCACCTAACTTTTTTTATCGTACCCCCTTTCTTAATTTTCCCTGTTGTAGATTCAAATTCAGAAACTTGATACTACCCAAAAAAAAAAATAAAAAATTCAGAAACCTGAACTACATGCACATCCCAAATTTGCATTGAACCACTCCATGCCAAACGTTACTACCAAACCATTCCCATGGTTTCGAATTAGACCGTTGCAAGCAAACACTCACAAGACAGCAACTCATAAAACCCCAAACATTTTAAAACCCCGAAAAGGACAGAAGAAAGAGAAGAGGGGCACATAAGTAATTTCGCGAAAAGAACAGCAACCAAGCCAGCAAATGCCACGAATCCCCCTTTCCATTTCCAGCTGTGGCCAAATCACCTTTGTCCCCCCTCATCGTTCTCTCTCACATGGCCCTCTAGAACTCAACCTCAGTTAAACCTTCCCCAACCAAGGCCTTTTTGGTTTTTTTTTCCCCCATTTAAAAATAAGTATAGAAAGTGAAGAAGTGGCCAAATTTTAATACTAAAACATCCTGCAGGAGATATTATAGTGACACATTTATAAAAGAAAATCATAAAGAGAAAAAATATTGTAAAATAAATTTAAGTTTATGAGTAAAAGTAAATAGAATAAATTTATAAAATTCATAAATATATAAATGCTAAAAAAGTTATCTTTTATGAAATCAAGTGATATTTTACAATTCTAATTTATTTAAATCATTTATGAAATTAATCATTGTTTTATTATAAGAACATGCAGTTTTTATACCAAATTTATTTTTTTATATTTAAATTTGTATTTTTGTCTTCATAAATTGTAGTTATTTATCACTTTAACTAAATTTTTATCTATAATACTAACTGTTTTTTTGTGGAACACGTGTTTTAAAAATACAATTCAAAACTATTAATATGTTTATTAAATTCTTATTAATTTAATTCAAGTTAAGTTAAATATTATAACAGCAAGACTTAATATCATTAATCTTTATTATTCACAAAATTTGAATTAAAACTTTTATTTATAAAAAATAAACATCAAACTATTTAAATCAACTAGACATCAAAACATTTTTTAACATTAATTTTTTAGACAAACTTAAGCGAATTATAGCATGTGCAAAATTTAAGTTTTTTTTTTTTTTTTTCCAGTTTTTAGTTTTAATACAAAATATGCTACAGTACGATCCTAACCGATTGAGCAAAATCTCGTCGTGCTTCCCTGGCCTTAACCATGGTTAAACCCCACCATCCTCTTTCCTTCTTTTAACTCCTTCCCCAGTTCCACACTCTACACTGTCCACTCTCACTCACACTCCACTCACCATCTTCTCTCTGTCAAAATGGGTCACTCCCACCACCACCTCCTCCTCCTCCTCCTCCTCACCCTCTCTGCCGCCGCCATCTCCGCCCACAACATCACCGACATCCTCGCCGCCGACCCCAACTACAGCCAGTTCAACAGCTTCCTCTCCCAAACCAAGCTCGCCGACGAGATCAACTCCCGCACCACCATCACCGTCCTCGCCCTCCCCAACTCCGCATTCTCCTCCATCACCCACGACCACCCCTTACCCGTCATCAAGAATGTCCTCAGCCTCCTCGTACTCCTCGACTACTTCGACCCCACCAAGCTCCACCAAATCACCGACGGCACAACCCTAACCACCACCCTCTACCAAACCACCGGCAACGCCGAAGGCAACATCGGATCCGTCAACATCACTGACCTTCGCGGCGGAAAAGTCGCGTTCGGTTCCGCCGTAACGGGTTCCAAACTCGACTCAACTTACACCAAATCCGTTAAACAGATTCCGTACAACATCTCGGTTCTCGAGATTAGCGCCCCGATTATCGCGCCCGGGATTCTGACCGCTCCCCCGCCGTCATCCGACGTTAACATAACGGCTCTCATCGAGAAAGCCGGGTGCAAGACGTTCGCGTCGCTAATTGTCTCCAACGGCGTCATCAAGACGTTCCAGTCAACGGTTGATAAGGGATTGACCATTTTTGCACCGTCCGATGAGGCCTTTAAGGCGCGTGGCGTTCCCGATCTGAGCAAGCTCACCAACGCCGAGGTGGTCTCGCTCCTACAGTATCACGCCATCGCGAAGTACCTTCCCGTGGGTTCGTTGAAGACCTCGAAGGACGCGATTAGCACGTTGGCCACTAACGGCGCCGGGAAGTTCGATTTGACTGTTTCAGCCGCCGGAGATTCGCTGACGCTTCACACAGGTGTAGATTCTTCGAGGGTTGCGGCTACCGTGTTGGATTCGACTCCGCTTTCGATTTACACCGTTGACAGCGTTCTTCTTCCGCCGGAGCTGTTCGCGAAGTCGCCGTCGCCGGCACCAGCGCCGGAGCCTGCGAGTGCTCCGTCTCCGACTCCGGCGTCCTCTCCGTCGCCGGTTGAAGCGCCTTCCCCGCTTCCCGCTTCGCCGCCGGCTCCTGCCGGTGAGACTCCGGCCGGCGCTCCGGCTGATGCGCCGTCGGCGGAGGCGGAGCGCAGCTCCTCTAAGTCTGCTGGCGTGAGAGCGAGAGCTTCCTCTACGGTTCTCACTTTTACAGTGACTGCTTTGTGTGCGGTTGTGATTTCCACTGTTTTCATGTCCTGATCTGTAATTTCACTGTTTTGTAATTTTTTTGAGTTTTCTTTTTTTTTCCCCCTTAATTTTTGTTTTTTTTCTCTTCCCTCGACGTGATTGGATTGGCGAATTTTTTTTAATTTTTTTTGTTATAAATTAATTTAGGCGTGTGATGATGTGAACGTTGCGTTTTATATAATTTATTTCTTCTAGCTTTTAATATTTTGTAGATGCGTACGTACTTTTTTTTTTCGGGGGGTTATTATTATATTTTGTGATTTATGGATATTTGTGATATTCTTGGAATGCGATTGGAGGAAGTGAGTGCAGGGCCACGTGGTGGAGTTTTGAGTGGGGTCACTTGTGTTTTGTGCGGTGAGGACCACCGCATTTTGTTCTGCTGCATCATGGTGGAGCAGAACCCAGCTCTGGTTCTGTGGACACTGCGGCGAATGGTTTTGGCTCTGTACAATCGATTATGTCGAACATCAAACAATTTTTATTAAATCAATTTTTAAATGCTTTTTGAAATTTAGGTGGTTGGTGAAGTGGGACAAACCATTGACTCCAGTCTATGCTTATTATTATTGTTATTATTATTATTATTAGTGCCATCATTATGCCTTTTCTGCCTTTTGATTGTAGGATTTGAATTCTGATAATATATAACAAATTTATAATTATGTTTATTAAAATTGATATAATAACCAGTAATACTACCGGGATTTCAACCTGAAATAGTTTGTGTTAGGGTGAATTTAATGTCTTTTACACAAAAATTTGTGGTCAAAATCCATGCAGCAACTTTGTATTAGAAATGTGCTGGGATTAGGAATAGATTCTCTTATTTAAAAATATTGTATGATAATGTTATATGTTGATATTTATTATTGATTGGATATTTTTATGTGTCTATCATATTTGAACCTATCTTTTTAATTAATAATAAAAAATAATATATAATTTTATCATATGAGAGTTTCATATGAGAGGATCTATTTCTATTAGAATTCTTTGGCCCTTCAATATCATTTTCCTTGAGCTTGTATAAAATACTAGAACACTTTTTTTTTTTTTAATGAGAGCAATATATTTGGTTAAATCTTAGGAGCGTTGCAAGACATGCGGCGTAACGACATAATCCAATGGTGATTTTTTCATGTAAGGATCTACTACATGCAATTGGTTGGTTTTAAAACACAGCACTTGCAATTTACTTTGGATTCGGGTAGAAAGTGAGATGAGGTTCAATATAATAGCTCAACTTGATCTCAAATTTGATAATAAATGAGTCTAATTTTCAAATTTGAAATTAGTTTACTGTAAAATTACAAGTTGTTTGAATTTAACGTGTAAGCTCAAATTGAATAAATAGCTCCAATAAAAATAATAATATTATACTCATTAAAAATTATAATAAAAATATATAATAACATATAATACATAAATTTATTGCCTTAAGATTGGGCATGTAACATCCCAATTTAGTTTATTAATATTTATTAGAAGGGAATCCACAATAAGAAAATGTTAATTAGAGGGTAATAGGATTTCAAATCTTGCTTGTAGAAAAATAGATATGTCTTGCTAGCCAAAGAAGAGTGTTTACTAATAGTGTCTTATAATGCAAGAACTAATTTGCTAGGAGTCTGTATTATAAGGTGGTAAAAATATCTACTGAAAAATCTCAAAATGTGTGGTTAGAAACTAGCCACACTAGTTATCTTGTGGCCCAAGGATGACCACCCAAATTTTTGGACTTACGAAGATTTAAATTTCTCTTCAAGTCCCCTAATAAGGAGTCACCAAGAAGCAAAGTGACTCAACATAAGAAACTTCAGAATTTTTCTCTCCTTTTTCCTATCATTTTCGTGCAGCCCTCTCCTCCTCTCTTTCTACTTCTATTTTCATTCACATACTGCCAAACTCATCCAAAAACTCTTGCGTCTTGCCTATCTTGCTCAAATTTCTGACTCTTTCACTTATTTACCATCAAGAAACCTTCATACAAGCTCAAAAATCCTTGCCCTTGAGTTATATAACCTTAGCCCATCAAGGAATAAGGAGTGATTTACAATTGTCTTGAGGCTTTCGAGAAGTAAAGTCATCAAGGATTCAAGTTAAGAAGCTATTAATTTCGATTTTGAGGTAGGATTCCTAAGATTTATTGTCTTCTATGGCTTGATGGCAGTTCAGGTTTCTTGATGTCATTTTTTATTTATTGATATATAGCTTGTATGCTGTTAATAAGGCTCTTTTCTAGTGATTTAAACTAGAGAAATTTGGTTTAGGTTGAAGAAGAGATTAAAGACTAAGATAGGCCTAAATAGAAAAGCTGATGAAGGAAACCCCAGGAGCTATCCATACAACAAAGCCTATAGAGCTTAAATTTGAGTGAAACTAATTTTAGATGAAAAAAACACTTAAAGATGAATCCAACCATATAAATTATAGGTCTATTGGACTAAAAATGAAATATTTATAATTTTTAGAAATAGGCTATTGGATTACATTCTCTATTCTAATCAGAGTGTGATACAAAAGGTATAACTCGCCTTATATAGCTTCAATTTAACTAAAACAAATTTTTTTAGAAAAGCTAATATATAGAGAATCATGTCCATAAAATTTTGGAATCCTTAGTATATTGCTCCCAGTAAATCCATGAAGTTGACCTATGCTCTATTCTAGTTGAAAAAGGATAGCTCTAATGAGGAGCTCATAACTCAAGCTTTACATATTCAATTGGAATGAAGCTTGTTATATTTGAAAGAGAGTTCATATAGGTACCTCCTGATGAAATTTCAGATCAAAATAATATAAGGATAATTCTTAGTGATTGTCTATTTTTAGATGTATGAATCTCTCCTAAAACAGGATAGTTTTGAATAAAACTTTAATATCTTAAGTATATAATTCAAAATTTAGTGGAATTAAAGAGGTTTAAAAGTAGGCTAATTGGGATACATCCTTTAAAATTTTTAGATTAAAATGAAATAAATTGAAATTTTAGTACAATTTAGAAATTTAGGATAGATTTAAGGGAAGTAGAATAACTTAAGAGTTTGATGTTCTAGAGGTTCCATAAACTATGAGGAATTTAATGGCATGAATATTTATCCAAATTTTATATCAAAGTGATGTTATGTTGATATATTGTTTATGATGATTATGATTGCTATAAGTAGATTTTATGTACTGTCTATTTTGGAACCGTTCATATTTTAGCTGTCATGCTATCGAAATTTTAGCAGAAGTGCATGAATTATGGAGCATGATCATAAATCCCTCAAGCATATTCATTAATGAATAAATGATCCATAATATGATTATGATTCTATATTATTTGAGCCAACTCCTGAATAGATTTAATAAAATAAGTCGTTATGAGAGTCAAGAAAAATAAACTTGACAATCATGTATAGGAACGAACTTAATCCTGAAAAACAGACTATTACTCAAAGGTGGGAGAGACTATCCACCTTTAGGGGACAAAGTAAAGAAAAATAAGTAAGTAAGGATGCAGTTTGAGGATGACGATATGTAACGCTCTAGTGCAGACATATGCAAACACCTTAGGGACGACAGTACGTAATGCCTAAGTGTGTTAAGTAAAGAAAGTTAAAGAAAGCCAAGAAAGACACTTGCATGATTATATGAGATGCATCCGCATATACATAAATTATATTATTTTTGTTACTATTATGAATATGCCCTTTCAATTATCAAGTATGTGAATAAAATTAACCCACTTTGGAAAGATAATTTTTTAACTTTATAAAATGAAATATATAGTTGATATGATATGATCTCATATATATATATATATATAATAGAAGCAGCTAGAGATGACGATAACAACATTGTGTGAGGTAGTCTAGGATGTTCTACTAAGAATTTATAATTCTCACCCCTATATATGTTCTCGTGTCATCTCCAGAGAGCTCAGGAGATATTGATGATGACCATCGTGGATGAAGTTGATCGAGACCAGATGGACGGTCAAAAGTTGTTTTCAAATAAGATTCATTTATTTATTAGTAATAATTTCTAAGTATAATACTATGACTTAAGCATGGTATTATGCTTAGGATGGTGTTAGAGAGCAGAATTTTGTCGGAGTATTTTGTGATGCCAATTGAGATTTGTAAAGGGATCCAACACTTAAGTCAATAAATGAGCATGAAAAGATAGTAGACATGGGTTAGATTTAATATCTAATAAAGAGGGAGTTTGTTTTTAAAATTAAGAGGGAATGTTTGCAGTGCTATTAGTCGTATCTTGTAAAGCTCGAGTAGTGTATGAAGAAAGGGAATGCTTTGAATTCAAATGCAGGTACTCCCTTTTTTGATTTTAGTACCACTTTAACTACTCGCAATAAGTCAGCTTAAGACCAATCGAGTTGTAGGCCAATGGACTTAGCTTTGAGCTTGGGAAAATTTATCCGTATATACATAGGGCCAGCTCACGAGCTATTGAATTATACATTGTAAAATTCGATATTGACTCATTTAATAAATGAGTTTAAATACTTAGCTTAAACTTGACTCATGAATACTATTAACAAACTCAGTTAAAAATAAGTCACGAGTTGACTTGGTTTATGTCCAACCTTATTATTTCTTCCACATACTATTCGTAATGAGTTGTGGGTATTTTTAACATACTTCACAGATAAAATATTAATTCTTCAAAAGTTCATGAATTGCTAAACAAGGATTGGACATTTATTTTCTTGAATCTTTGGTTAGGAATTATGTCCCATTAAATCGTGGATCATAATGTGGTTTTGGGCATGTGCACTCCTAGTGGAGGATGAATATCAGCCTTTTTGCTTTAAAGGTTGATTGCATGAGTAGTTTGGGTTTTTCTTTTTTTCCCTATTTGGTACCAATTTAGGGTTTTACTTTTGTGATGTTGGTCGTGATATTTGGCAATTGAGAAATTCTTATGTAATTTTTCACATTAATAGGCAAATTAAATTAAAATATATCATGTGACATGAATCAATCTTGCATTGCTAAATGTATTTTACAATACTACATAATAAAATTTAATTTATTAAGTATTTAAGTTTGCTTCATTCACAATGTAAAATTTTAAATTATTAATTTATCAATATATTGTCATTATATTACAATTTACAAATATTTAACTTCATAACTAGATAATTATTACTGTAGACTTATGTTTCAATACAATTTTAAAGAAAGGATTTACCAATAATCCAAACTCTAAGATTCCAAGACTCTTAGGAAAGCTATCTATCTTACTTGCGGGTTCGTGGGCCTCAATGAATCATCCCAACCTAATGGTCAAATAGTAACCAAGTGTTTTGATTAGGTGACAAAGACATCTCATGGTCATGGGGGAGTGCATAATACTTTTGGGTAGATCTTGTCCCATATATGACTTAGGTTGGTGCAAAAGGAATATAAGTTGATAAGCTATTAGCAGAATCTTAGCCATAATGGTATTAACCTAGGACTTATCTAATAGCGATGCAAAACCCAAGGGCAGCTTCCACTTGAGCGTCCCATAAAAGAGATCTTTTACCCTTAGTCCAAGATTTCATTAATATCTCTTTCAAGAGATTTCTCTCTCTCAAGGTTGAAATTGCATCTAAAGCCTACCAAGCCACTTCTTTTAAGTAGTTCACAGATAAATCAGGCTCTTCCTTGAGACATCCCTTTTGTAGAGTGTCATCCCCTATGCTTCACACCCCCTGGAGTGCCTAATCTATCCTTTGAGACTGTTAGTTACATAAACTTCTCCTTAATTAAACCACTGTTTATTGTTTTGGTCTAAAACATAGCCCCCTTGCATGTTTGGGGCTGCTTCAATGGCATCAAGTATGCAGAAAACACATTTTATACCCTTGAAGGCCATTCTCTACTATTTAGCACACACATTCATTAACTTCTGTCAATGGAAAAAAAAATTGAATTTCCTCAAAGTTGCTTTAAAAGGGCTTGTTTCTGGAACTTCCTTCATTTTATCTCTTTTTCATTTCAACTCTCCCCTTCCTTCCCTATATTCCTCTTCATTCTTTTTTCTTGCCATGACTCACATGAAGATGACAGTGACCTCTCATTCTGCCAAGCCTAAACTATCTATAGAGCCCTTGGCCGACTTCAACTTTGACTCATTCGAATTCGAAGCGGATTCTCACATTATTCCCCAGGCCATCGCCATTGGCATTTAGGAGATCTTCCTTAGCCCTAGAGCCGACCTGACGCTTATAGTGAGGAAAAGTTGGGCTAAGGGTCATTCATTTTCTGATGGAGACTTTCCCTCATCACTTCCTTTTGGCACTTTCTTCATAGAGGAGGTTGTTACCAAAGACACTTTCTCCTATGTCACAACGAGTTCGCTATCCTATCCCAGATCGTCTTGACTACCATATTGGGTGCTCCCTCTTGTGGTCATGCCTCATCTGTCAAGAGTTCCCATGGACCTCCTCAATCTTACTTCTCGAGTATCTTCCAGCATCATTTAGGCATCTTGGGTGGAGCATGTTTTCACCATGGACCTACCTTTCGTGAAAGTTCTACGCCATGAGGGTATAGCTGGGGCGGTTTGGGTCTCAAAGAAACTAGTCACTCAGCATCATCCAAATGACATTTGTTACGGATGCAAAGGTGGAGTTCGGCTACCCATACCTTTGTCACTATGTAGGGTGAATTTACTCTAACACTCGAGAGTATAACGGTCTTGTTCAAACTTCCGTGCTTTGAGGATTTTGATTTGGCTTCCTATACCCTTGAGCGGCATATCGTGGACATGGGCAAACACTTTAGGCTTGGTATGGTTGAGAGTAGGTGGTACTCTCATCAGTTGTTTGCTAATAGTAAAGCCACTTCCGAGTAGGGAACTACATCTTCCAAGATGTGAGACACTACCCAGATTATACTTCCAGATGAGAAGAAATCGCCACACTCTACTCTAAAATACACATTTGCCACTTGGCTTAGGTATTTCTATGGGGACTTGGCTTCTGAAGATGCTCCGTTGGAGCTTGGTTCTCCTACTCCTCAACCATTGTGCCATGTTGTCTTCCGTTCTTTTTGGCTTAGTAAGTATGTGTTTATTAGTCCTTCTAGTGACGATGTTAGTCCTGGTTTGTTTATGGTGGCTTGTTTCCTTGCTGAGGGCAAGAAGCTTCTTCTTGGCCCCATGTTTTTGGATAATTTATATGCTCAATGAGATCAGGTCAAAGAACAATTAAAACTTTCTTTTGTTCAGTTTGATGTTGATTCATTTGTAGACACTTTTCTCTTGCAGTACTTCCTTTTTGAGCACTTCCTTCCTTATGCCCTTGTAAAGGTCATTCCTGAAAGTTACCAATGAGGAGCAGCACCCTCTAGAGCCTCGTGCTTGGTGTTGGTCTAGGCAACGCCCAAGGTATTCATTGATTTCACTTTTGGGTAGAGAAGATGCCTTTCTTTTAAGACCTTATATTCTTTCTCATTTTCCTGGAGTAGATGGCCTATATGATATCTACAAAGAAGCTTAGTCCAATTTTAGGAGCGACAAATTTAAAGGTGTTGAATGCGTCTATGACTTCTGGGAATTGTGTAGCTCCCCTAGTGTTCTTCTAGGTTTTTTTGGTTACAAACCTATACTCGGTCTCTGGAGCCAATTTTTGGCCTTATGTCTATCATCCTGATCGCATGTGTCGCCAATTAGGGTGGGATCAGCCCCCTACTGTGGTGGATTGGCCGTTTATTCCTATGTCTGAGCCTATGAAATTGGTTTTATTTGTTGATTGCCCACTTCGCTTGATTCTGAATCACATGATCCCTTACACTTGAGTGAAGGCATTACTAACAGTTACCCTACTTATCATAGTGCCTTGAAAACGTCCATTCAACGATTTGAGGCTTGTAAGAGTTCAACAATCCTTCCATTACCAGAATTCTAACCAAGGACCCATATTACGTAACTTTTGCTAAGAAGAAGAATACTGGTAAATATTTGTTTCCTCTTTTGTTGTATTCTTAATTTTGCAGCATGTTTAATGACAATCCTTTGACATTGTTTTTTGCTTTTCAATCATCTCAAAGGTTGTAACAGTATCCCTTGCTAAAAGGAAACAAGAAAATACTAAAAATGTCCTCAAGGAACAATTGGCCTTAGACATATTAATTGCTACTGCACCTATAAGAAAAGTTAAAACATCCAAAACTCCTCCGAAGAAAAAGAAGGCCCTTGTGCCCAAGCTTTCAGCCTCTCCTGGTCAGCGGTCTATGTCTAAGTGCTTTTGTTCTAAGGCATTGAAGAATCTCACTCCTCCTGTATCCTCCATTCATGTGGTGGACTCTAATGCTAGGGGTGATGATGATGACGACGACAATGAGGCTACAGGGCCTAAATATTCTACATCTCAAGAGAGGGAGGCTTTAGTACAGGAAGGAGATGAACAAGTCCCTGATACCTTAGAAAGGGATCCCGACCTTTCCCAAGAGGAGAAAGATGAGGACCGTATTACATTTGATTAACTTTCCCCTCTTGAAATCTTCATCACCATAAGCATCGATGTCCACCCTTTTATGATGTGGCTTCATTTGTTCATCATCATACTACCTTTGCTACCACTATGCTTGAGCATACTGGTTCTTTTGAGCCTCTCCTAGATTCCTTGATGATGGTGCACTCTAGCAAAGCGCTTGAAAAACCCTCTTCTCAAGCTCTAGTTCAAGAAGAAGGTGCTTCTTGGGCTCAATGGGAAATAGCTGAGGATGCTATCCATACTCAAGCTACTTATTAGGCAGACACTATGGACTCTGATCATGATTCTTCCCTCTCTTATTAGACCTTCAAGGAGAAGAATTCCACTTTTCTTAATGACAAAGACCTTGAAGGTACCTTAACCTTGTATAAATTATCCTTTTTCGGAGGTACCCTTTGTATAAATGCAAACCTTGTTATGAACACCTTTTATTGAGGTCTCATGAATTCCTTTACTGTAGGGGTTGATGATGCCCTTGTTCGAGTGGGACATTCAGTGGTTAACCCCCTGGCCATTGTTCTTTCAGGTATTATACCTTTTGAAGAGTTTTCTTATGCTTGTACCCATTAACTTGTTCTTTCCTTCAACTGTTCCTTCGTTTATGTAGTTGCTATGCGCGAAGACTTTTCTTCCTTCTTGTCAGCTGAGAATGCCGATCTGTTAACACCATTTGCATCTTCCTATGAGGGATTCATCCTTCCCCTTATTTGCATCTTCCCATGAGGGATTCGCCCTTCCCCTTTCAACCCTCTACCTTTCCGGAAGGCTGCCTATAAGACTTTTGTGGATTTATAGGGCTTTGTCACTTAGCATACATTCCTTGAAGTGCTAACAGATCATTGAAGTTTCATCCTTTCTTACCTTCAATCTCTCACTTGCTTTGGCTTCAGTGGCCCTTAATTTAACAAGATGTCATCTGCTTTCCAACAATCAGCTCCTGCAAACACTGTTCAAGAGTTGTCATGGATTTCTTCTGAGAAGGAAACTTAATCAGCTCGAGCAGCCAAACTCAAGGAGGAGATGTCCCAACTTGAAATCGTGAATGGTGCTTCAATCAGAACTTGCGTTCTTAAGTATTTAAGTTAGCTTCATTCATAATGTAAAATTTTAAATTATTAATTCATCAATATATTGTCATTAATGACAATTTACAAATATTTAACTTCATAACCAGGTAATATTATTATAGATTTCCAATATCTTTTTCATTTTACATCAATAAGGATAGGACTTGTATAAGCCTGAACTAGGAATTATAATGGATAATGTTTGCAATTCAAGACTTTTACATGAGGCAATCTAATGCTATTACTTGAATCAATTTGTATTGATCACCCTTTTAACAATTTAATAATATATAATTAAATATAACAATAATATAAAACTTGATTTAGTATAATATTAACGGATCAAAGAGGGGCAAAAAAATTAATGTCCCGTTTGGTCTATTACCTACTCTGTTGTTTAGTGAGGTGATTAAAATTGAAATGAGCATTTTTTATGGAAGGAGTATTCATTGAATTGTTTGAACAATAATCTATCTATTATTTTTTTGGTATATATAAGAAAAAAGGGAAAAAAAAAAACTAGCACCTAATAAAAGAACTATTTAACTATTATATGTTATATACTATAAAAAGCAGTTTATGATTAGTGAAAAAATACATTTGGCATAATTTTATGTTTCTATTTTTCCGCCTAGATGCATTTCTGACATGTCACTCAGTAACTGGTTTTTATATGTCTTACATACCTTTATGCCATTGGCTTCTACAATGTCTCTTTTATTTTTTTATATTTTATATTTTATATTTTATATTTTCCTCTTTTAAAAATTGGTAACTATTTTGTTTATTTCTTTTACATCAATTGTTGTATGCATTTTCCAATGCTTATAATAAGCATCCAATCAATATTCTATATGCATAAATCTAATCTCACACATCGAAAATGAGAAAAAAACTTATTTAGAAAGTTTTTCAAAAGTGAAAGAAATGCTTACTTGAGAAACTTTTCAACATTTTCTCTTTTATTATTAAATAAATAAATACTCTCATTTTTTCTCATTTTCTATTCTACGCTCCTTTTCCCTTTTCCATCCCTTTCCTTTCTTCCTTCTATGGCTTTACCTTTTTCATTCCCCTTTACTCTTTATACTTGAGTTGCACTTAGTTGCAGGTCATGATTCCATTTCAAGCATTGCAAGCATACGGTGTCGCTCTGCTTATGCTGTTTGCCAAGGAGTGAATTATACAGTGGTCCACTCTATCTTTTAGATCACTAGAGGTCTATTCAATTTTAATCGTTAGATGTTATTTAAAAAATTCAGATTAAAGGTATAATAACTATGTAAAATTATAAAACAAGATACTAAATTTTAATATTATAAAACTAAACCTCCCTCAATCTTTCAATCTTCCCTTCCAACCATTCGCCCTGCTTGTCCTTCACCCCACTTTCTACCATCCACCGCTTATCCCACCACCACCCACCACCTGCATTCGCCACCACCCACCAAAACCATACCTATTGTCAACTCTCCCAACGATCGTGTTGCTGCCACCGCCCCTCTTACCAGCCTTGCCATGGTCTACTAATAGTTTTTGTCATTTCAACACCTTATCCCGATAAAAATACAAAAAATGTTCCCACTCCCATTAGACCTTGATGGGAGTTGTAGACCATAGCCATGTTTGAGACATCCATCACCGCTCTTTATGGAACAAACTCGCCTTGGATCCATGATTGCAACCCGAAAAACTTTGAAATTTTGGATCAATTCGAAAAGTGCATTCAGCACAATCAACGCTTTTGACAATGGAAGTTACTGGGTATGTTCCCAGCACACTCAGCAAGAACTCCGTGGTGATGCACACAATAGTGATGAGAAGAAACACTGACCGGTCACTGACGGAGGCAACGGCGGTGATTGCTATGCATTACTCTTAGATACGCCATCTAAAGTCATTCATTTTTTTTTTTGAAGTTTAAAGGAACTCCTAGTCGAGGACACTGTTGAGCTCGAACGTTCATGCAACATTGATGGTGGAGTCGATGAAGGAGACGCCTATCACCTGACATTAGAGGAGGCTGGTGGTTATGTGTACGTAGCGGAGGAAAAGAAGGAGAAGGAGTGTAGGAGGGTGGTTTTGGGGATATTTTGGTAATTTTAAAGATGGACTACTGGTGATCCAAAAATAAGCATGGACCATCTCAAAAGCCATTGCTTGGTAAAGAGTACAGTCCATCTTTTCTCCACCAATGTTCCCAACGACATCAAAGAAACCCTTTGCTCAATGGTGCCATAGAATGCCACGATAATGCCATTTTGAGCCCCTTTCCTAGGGTTAGTTGCCTCTCCTTCTTCTCCTCAATTACTGGCACTGTTGCTTTCACATATGACAACAAGTTCTTGTTCTCCTTTTTTTCTTTGTTCTCTTTAAACACATCTTTAAATGCTTCAACTGCAGGTAATTTTGCAAAAGAAGCTTTTATATTCCTACCACATACCTTAAAAAAGAGTTTTGGCAAGAAATTGGTTATGGGAAGATGGAAACTATTGAATGTGCATATGATGTTGATGGTAGTGTCTTTTCATGCTCTCCAATTATTCAGCTCAGGAATAACAGCTGGAATATGAAGGCGTTGATTCTACTAGGATGTCTTATTTCTTTTTATTCCTCCTTTTATTAACATATATTATCTTTATTTGTAGAAAAAGAAATTATTCTAATAAATAGATGCTTCATGCTGGCACTTTGATTAATGTACTAAACAATTCTTTCTCTATAATCTTAAAAACTTTCCCAGTTTCCCAAATCAACTTCGCTGCTCTTGAAAAGATCAATTGCAGAATGGAAATTTCTTGAAGTAAAGTAATATTTGTACTATATTTTTTTACATGACTTAGATTGGGTTTTGTTGGTTTGCTATAGATTCATGTGGAAAACCAATAAACATGTAGAATCCCAATATAAGTCATGTGAAAAAGTATAGCACAAAAACACTTTGGTCCAAGATAAGAAACTTCCATATTAGAATTGATGTTTCCAAAGTCACAAAGTTGATTTGGACAATCGTGAAAGTTTTTTAAGATCATGGAAAAGAAATTGTCGGTACATTAATTACAATACCAAAGTCAAAGCATGAAGCAACTATTTGTTACAACAATTTCCTCTTTTACGAAAAAAGAAAGGATATCTTAATAAAGAAATGGATAAAAAGAAATGAAACACCTTGCTAGAATTAACACCTTCAAATTCTATTTGCAGTTCCCAAGCTAATCAATTAGATAGCATGAAAAGGCACTTTCATCAACATCATATGTATATTCAACAGTTTTGATTTTCCCACAGCCAATTTCTTGCCAAAACTCTATTTCTAAGTATGCGGTAAGAAGATAAAAGCTGTCTGTACAAAATTATCTGAATTAAAGAATTTAAGTAGATGTGTTTAAAGAGAACGAAGGGGAAAAAAAAGGAGAATTGGAACTTGTGATCATTAGTGAAAGCAACAGCGTCAATGTGGGAAGGGAACAAAGAGAAGCAATTGGCCTAAGGAAAGGGCTCAAAACGATGTCATCGTAGCATTCTGCGGTGACGTGCTATGATGACGTTGAGTGAAAGAGTTTCATCAAAGTCGTTGGCAACATCGATGGAGAACAAGTGGATTGCATCCTTTCTTAGGCAAACAACGTTGACGACGACAACCACACCATAGGCTTGCAATGCTTGAAATGGAGTCATGACTTGCAACAAAAGTTGAACGAAGAAGAGGGCAATGAAAAAGAAAACACCATAAAAGGAAGATGGGGAGGGGATGAGAAGGGTAAAGATGTGTAGAATCCAAAATGGGAAGAGTTGAGGGTATTTATACATTAATAAAAGAGAAAGTATTAGAATCTCCTCAAGTAAGCATTGTTTTCACTTTTGAAAAGCTTTTCAAATAAGCTTTCTCATTTTCTATGTGTGGAATTGGATTGCAGTACATAGATAGTTGATTAATATTTTATTATATGCATTGGAAATGCAAAATAATTAATGTTAAAAAAAAAAAGTCATGGGTATTTAAAAGAGAAAAATTAAAAATATAGGAAAAAATTATAAGTTAATTGAAGATAGAGTTTTAGAAAGCTTCTCAAATAAGCATTTCTTTTTTCACTTTTGATAAGATTTTCATTTCTCAAGTAAGTTTCTCATTTTCAATGTGCAGGATTGGATTATAGCACATAGAAAATTGATTAAATATTTTATTAGATGCATTAGAAATGCAAAAACAACTAATGTAAAAGAAAAAAAAATTGTCATCAGTATTTAAAAGACGAAAATTAAAAATATAGGGAAATGGAGGTAAAAAATGAAAAACACACCAATAGAAGCCAATAATGTAAAGGCATGTAAAATCCAATCATTGTGTGCAGTGTTAGAGATTAATTTAGATAGAAATATAGAAGCATAGAATCATGCCACCTGTATTTTTTCATTATTCATAAACCATTTTTTATGAATAGATAGTGGATTATATTTTTAAGTTTATCATTATATCTCAATTATAAACAATTTTTAAAAGGAGGCCTTCACACCTTCATGTGAAGGTTAGCGAACTTTACAATTCCTTTTGAATACAAAACTCATCTCTCTTTTACATTAACTCATATCTTTGGCTACATTTGTAATTTTATGATATCTATATTAATTACTTGTTTTTACTTTTCTTTCTCTTAGTTAATATTCTCTATCAACTATTTTACTTTACTTAAATAATATTATTATTATTTAAATATAAATAAGTGATTTAAAAATTGAAATAATATTATTATTAAATATAATTTATTTAACAGTACTTCTTAATAAAATATTAACATCAAAATTTAATTAATATTAAAGATTTCACACAATATATTTAGTGCTGATTCACATTTTAAATATTACTTGAATTGATAATAGTTTTTATGTTATATGTGATGGTACTAGAGGACATGACAAGGGAGTTAAATCAAGTTTTTGGTTGATTAAAACTTTTTCTATACACTTAACACACAAATTAGAAAGTTCACACAATTAGATTTTCTAGTAGAAAGTTAGTAAAAATCTAGTAAGTGCTTAACAGACTTTTAAATCAAATAACTTGAATGATAAGAAGAATATGTACTTCAAAATATTATATCAATATGAGTTCAATTTCAGAAGATAAAGCTCAAAAAACTAAAACGTAAAGAGAAAGAAAAAGAAAAGCTTACACTAGCGATTTATATTAGTTCGATCTCCACAACTTGGAATCTACATTCGGTCTCTATAGCCTTGTGAGATTTTTCCACTATGAGTATTATTTTTCGAGAAGCTTCTTCATGCTCTTTCACTAATTTCACTCAACCTTGAGCTACTCTTTTTTCACCAATTAAAAAACCTCTCTTAATGGTATTTTATTTCACTTGTGTACCTTACAAGATTTCCTTTCTCTCAAGCTTCACTCGAGTTACAACAAATTTAGAATATGAAATGAGAATAAGATAATATAAGTACAAGAAGCACAAAGCTCTCACAAAGTTCACAAAGAACTTAGTCACAAAGACTCTAAACTAAGGTTTAAAAACTAATATTTATAGAGGCTTCAACCCATGCACTTTACTTGGTTGCCACCGAAGATTTTTGAACATTGGGGTTCCTTCCAAAGAGTCTAAAGAGGTGTCTTTTCATGCTGCCATGTTTTGTTTATTGTGTCACAACTTTTTCTTTCACACGGTACAAGTTTATGTATTCACTTTTTGGTAATTCCTTTTGCAAATCCATATTTGTATAAGTGAACCTAGGAAACTATGAAAATATCCTCTCATCTCAACTCTTTTTCTGATTTAACCATTGAAGTCATGGCTTTCTTGGGTCAACTCTTTGTAATTCATGCTTTGATACTCAAACCTAGGTAGTAGCTTTACTTACTATTTCTCCAGTAGATTTTGCTTTCTCAGTTTCACTTCTTGCTACTAGAATAGTCCAGTTCTTGCACACATTAAAAATAAACCTTTCCAAGATCGAATGCAAAGAACTTTAAGCACTTAGTTTGCATCATCATTATAATAAAATATCTATAGATCCAACAATCTTCCCCTTGATGATGATAAATATGTGTCTCATAAAGGGAAGTTTAGAAATTAAAGAAATAAAGTACTTATTCCTCCTAAATATGTGCTCCCCTTAATGTATGCAATAAATTCAAATATGGAGAGTCTAGAATTTTAAATGTCTTCTTCTGCTAATTCTCAATTTTTACTCAACAAAATTGAGCCATTTAAGTGGAATTTCAATGGGCCCATTACTTGCTATTCTTATGGAGCATAAGAAGTCACAAGCTTGGGCAAAAGACAATAGAAATATCACCTTCATCCTATTCTCCTTTTTCCTCAGAAGAAGGATACAAGAAAGGCATTTTCAAAGACACTCAGTTATGAATAAATTTAAAATTTTTACACTCTAGTCATGCAATTAATTTTTGACATATCACACAATCAAGCAAGTCAAATAACACTCAAAATATGTCAAAAATTACATTCTAGTCAAAGCAAGTATGTCACCAACAGAGCACATATAATATATCAAAGCTTAATATTAATTAGAATTCAAAGAGAAAATCTACAATTTGCTTAGTAGATATTTGGTTCTAAACAAATGGATATATCTAATAATAGATTTATGCAAGCACCATATTAATCCAAAATAAAGTTACCAAACATCATGGATGTGTCATAGACATGTGCATCATAGCAGCAATTAGTAGCACACAGCATACAATTTCTCTTTTTTTGGCATCAATTAAGGGATTAAAAAAAAAACAACAACAACACAACACAGAGTTGGAATGAAATATCCATAATAGGCTATAGCAAAATAATAACCAATGTGCAGAGTAAATAACTGGATTCCCAATGAATTTGCGATATAGCCCAATAAACAAAATAAGTTCAAATGATTTTCAAAAAAGATCAAAAAAGTTTAGAAATTGAAATAGAAATTTTTAAGATGAGTCTGAGGCAAAGTAGGCATCTGAGAGCTCTTCAAAAGAGGAGGGGATGCCAATTTAGGTGTATATGAGGCTCCATCGCTTTTGGCAAATACGGAGTTCTCGGTCAGTCTTGATCAAGTCCTTTGCCAACAATTTCACTACCTTCCTTTGAGTCTCGGTTAAGGTCTGCAAATCCTTGGTAAGTTGCCTCAACATGTGCCTTGTGTGCTTTAGCCTCTTGCTTGCAAAGGTACGACTCCTTGCCCTTCGCTTATAATTTTTCTCAGGCACAAAGTCAAGGTCATCTCCATCATTAGATACATCAGTAAAAGGATATTTTCCTTTGGCCCAAGCTGCTGCCTACTTAGAAGATTTCCTAGGAGAAACTTATGGCTTCACCCGACATCCTTCAACCATAGACTTCACCTCATTCCCTTCTTTTATCTCAAGTTTCACACAAAAATATTTGAAGATGTTGGTTAGAAACATAGCGTAGGGAAGACTTGCATCCCTAGTAGAGGAGGCATAATCTTCCATCTACCTCATCATGAGGTTTGGGAATGAGAGAAGGGCCGTATGAATGAGGCAGTACAACATGAGGGTATCCATGTAGGTAACCAATTAGTAGTTGCCATTCTTTGGTAATAGGAAAATTGGGACCATCTTGGGCCGAGAGCACCATGAGCGGGTCTTGTGTTATCCAATGCATTGAGGTCAATGCAAATGCCAGAAATAGGTTGCTTAAATGTAATATGGGAGGTATTATCCCAAAAGTGGTGGGAATAAAAATAAGCATCATCAAAGTTTATGACACTAAAAATATTTAACAAAATATGTGCATCAATGGTGGTTTCCTTTCCTAAAACATACGAGGAGATTTTGGATTCAAAAAACTCAAATTTAGAGTAAAACATTTTCACAAGCCTCAAGTAAACCTTTTCTTTGGATTCAAAAAACTCAAAGTTAGAGTAAAACATTTTCACAAGCCTTAGGTAAACCTTTTCTTTGGTTTCAAAAAGACCATATTAATCTTGGTCAGAAACAAGTTCAAAATCATGGTTTCTTAAAAGATTCCAAATCAACCAAAATAGGTTTAGTGTAACACCTTTTTGAAAACATATTTTTGAATTTCTTAGAGTTTTCAAAAGAAGAGAAAGGATGTTTGTCATAGAACCTTTCAAACCTAGATGCATCATGGGTTGATACATCCTTGGCGGTGTGGTGAGAGGGTGTAGAAGTGTGTGCATGTTGTGGAGGTGGTGGTGGTATAGCATAGGAGTGAGAGTGAAAAGATGATACATGGTGAGATGGAGAGAGTTGAGGTTGATGTAGTGGTGGAGGTGGTGGTTGTGTTTGTGGCAAAGGTGGAGGTGGAGGTGGAGCTTGAGGATGAGTTAGAGGAAGATCTTCCATATCTACATCAGTGTCCTACTCAATAATGGTAGAAGGAGAATTGCAGTCATATCTCTTTTTGTGTGCAGCTCTTTTGATCTTCATACTTCTTTTAGGTTTAGGAGAGATGAAAGTTGGTGCAAGATTAGAAGGAGTGAGAGTTTGAGCAATTTGGGATTTTGTGGTAGAGGTAGTGGTTCAGTTTGAGGAGGAGGAGGAGAAGGTATTTGGGTAGAAGTGTTCTTTTGAGAGATAGTAGCACTTTTTCCTTTTCCTTCCTATTTTGTAGTGAAGCAAGGAAATGAACGTCGGAGAAGAGAGGTTATGAACGGAGAAGAAGTGGTTTTGGAGAGCTAAAATGGAGGGAAGATGGGATGAAGGTGGATGGACAATGAGGGTTAGTGGGAAGTTAAATAAAAAGAAATTAAAGAGGTAAATATGTGCGTGCGTGCGTGTGTGTGTGTGTGTGTGTGTGTGTGTGTTTGTGTGTGTTGTAACCAAGAGAGAGAGAGAAAGAGAGATGTCTTGCAAAGGAGGTGAAAGGCTTGATATTACCTGCCTGAATTTTGACTTCTCAAGAAAGGAGAGAGAATGTAATCTTCACTTTGGGCTCCCAAAACAAAAAATTACTCAACCCAAGCTTATAGCCCAAAGTGGAAACTGGTTCAAATCTAATTGGAACCTTCTTTCTCTTAAAGATACAATGCTAGGGATTACAACTAATCGGCTTTAACGTGACAGCCTATCGTCATGTTCACAAACCAATAATTTCCTTTTCCTTTCCTTAAACGTGAGATATGGATTGAGAAACAAAATACGGTTTAAATATAAACATAAATAGATAATCACATGTAATTTAAAACAAAGATATTTTCAATTTTTTTTCTTTTTTAATATATAATTGGACTATGTGGCCAATAAACAAAATAAAATTTACTTAAAACATGATTCACATAAAACGAAATACCGACAACATGCATTGTTTCAAAAGGCAAATGTTAATCATTGCATACATCTCATGATAAAATTCAGAATTTATGATATGACAATAAGGCACATTATTAATTCAAATATGGATTTATTCTGGAACATGTATATATCGAATAAGTCACAAGATCATGAATGTATTCTAGATGGTTGAGTTTAGCATTTTTACCTTAGAATCTGATACTTAGCTACTAGAATTCTTGTAATTCGCTTGTAGACTTATTTGCCCTTTTTGGCTCCAAAAAATGTGCATTACCCAAGAATATCACAAATATCATAAAATTTTCACTAGAAATAAATTATATTTATTCTAGACTTATAGAGCTAAGCATACAATTTCTTTTTTTAACATGCAAATTTTTCTTCTAAAAAGGTTTTGGTTAATATATCAGCAAGTTGATTTTCAGAACTTACAAAGCATACTTCAATATTTTCTTTTTGAACATGTTCTCTTATAAAATGATGTCTTATTTCAATATGCTTAGTTCTTGAGTGTTGAATTGGATTTTTAGTCAAATTTATAGCATCATGTTATCACCAAGCAATGGTATATAATCATAAAGCAAATTATAATATACCATTTGACACTTCGTGTAAAGAAGTTGAGAATAATAGCTAGATACATCCATGTATTTTGCCTCAGCAGTTGAAAGTGCAATGGTGCTTTGCTTCTTGCTAGTCCATTATATTAGAGTGTCGAAGAAAAGTGCAATAGCAACTCATGTTTTTTTTATCAATTTTATTACTAGCATAGTCTGCATCACAAACCCAACAAGATCAAATATATCCATTCTTGGATACCAACGACAAAGTGTTTGTGTTCCAAGCAAATATCCGAAGATTCTTTTAACCGCAACTAAGTGAAATTCTTTAGGATATGATGGAAATCTTGAACACAAACTAACACTAAAGGATATATCGACCTAGAAAATGTTAAATATATAAGTGAGTTGATCATACCTTTATACTTGGTCTCATTTACACCTTTACCTAGTTCATCTTTATCTAACTTACATGAAGGATGAATCGGTGTAGCCATGGATTTTGCCCTGCTCAGTCCAAACTTTTTGGGCAATTCTTTTGTATATTTTTTCTTAGCTAATAAAGATACCTCTTTCAGTTTGCTTTACTTGCAAGCTTAAGAAAAATGACAATTCACCTAGCATGCTATATCAAATTCATTAGTAATAAGCTTAGTAAAATCCTCACAAAGAGATTCATTAGAGGAACCAAATATTATATCATCAATATAACTTTTGATAATAGAAAATATTTTATTATTATATATTAACTATTAATTAACTTTTTTTATCTATACCATTGTATTAGAAAATTTGTCATACTATTTTGTCAAAGATTTGTCAATGAAAGATTCAAAGTGATATTTTGTTTTGATAAGAAAATAAATCCTAATAAAGGTATATTATCCAATAATAATAAATTGCAGTCAAGGCTAATTATTGAACTATATCAGATTATGTTTGACAAAACCTGTTTTTTATTATGTATAATTGTATGTTGCATTCGTAAAAGTGACCTCACCAAAGGAGTTATGCTTTATTACAGTAAGAATAAAAAATACACAAATTATATTAAAAATGTTGTCAATAATGAAGCATTTAATGAATTTAATTTACCTTTGATCTATATTATTGTGTCAAATAATTAAAATAAATCTTCATATATTATTTCATATCTAATTTTTTATTGCTACCAGAATTATTTTTCAAAACATTCTAATTAAAAATAATTATGAAAAATATTCAAACCCATGCAACGCACGGGGTATTATATCTAGTAATGATTTTATTTTAGCTTAGTTAGAGCTAATGAATTTTAAGTTCTTTTAAGTTAATTACTTATTATGTATCATTTTGGCATGATGTTACAAGGTATGCTAGTTAGGTACAGCTCTCTTCAAAATTGAGAACTCTAAGATTCAAATCATGATATTATACATGATGTTTTCCATCATAGAACCCCAAATATTACACATAATGTTTTGCCCAAGGTCGTATCGAGCTTCCGCTGCAATCAATCACGTTTGTATAATGTTTGATACAATGTCTAGAGTTAAAAACTGTAGCATTTGCATCGAATAACAAAATTGTGTTTTTTAACATTAACAATAATGATTGAAAGACATGTAATGGTTGAAACATTGGCCTAAAATCCATATCTCTCATTTTCAGACGCATGGAAATGTTATTTATCAATTACTTGTTTTATTTTCTTTCTTAGATCTTCTATGAAGAGGCTGGCCGAGAGTGAAGTGATCGCAAGGCCTCCTGCAGCTAGAATTGGCCAAAAGTCCGGGTGAGAAAGTGTATTTGACAATTTCTTGTTGCACACTTTGCCCATTTGAATAAGTTGATCATTGCATTCCTTGCACAAATCTGTTATCTCACAGGATTTGTAAGCAGATATCTGTTTCACACATTTGTCTATAAGCACTTCGATACAATGCACCAACGCTGCATGCTGTTCATGATGTTGTGGTGCTAACTCATGGCCATGCCTATTGTAATTATGTGCAAAGCCCTGTATAGGGTGAGTTTGTAGACATGCAGCAGCTCGTATTACTGCGCACACAAGTAACTTCATCACAAATGACCTCAAATTGTGTTTCACCATGCTTAACGCATAGAGTCACTACAATTTAACATGTATTTTTAGCGAAACTAGGAATATTGTACAGTGTTAATGTCTACCACGAAGATCCAAGGACATACTACTTAATTATGTATAATGAAGTGCGAGAAAGGAAGAAAGGGTATATGTTAAATAATGTTGAGCACCGCTTTCAGTTAGTTATTGCTTTCTCAAAGTTACTCAACATCTTGCACGAAGTGACAATTACAGTAGGCAGTTTTGTGTTTTATCGATGAAACCTTTTTGCAAACATGATACTTCTGCCTGGATTATGTTATCAATTACCGGCTTCAGAGATTGTCATTTGGGTGATATTTGCTAACAATGAAAGCTAACGTGGATTATCTTATCCCTTCTTAAATGATTTATCAAATTATGAATCCATTTTTAAGTGGATCAATAGACTATGTAACCTTTACTTTGTAATTCGTTAGGCGAATTCATATTATTTCGAACCACGAACATTTGCCAAAGCAAGTTTTAATGAACCCTATTAGACCTTTACTTCCTTTTGAATAAAACAATGTTGTATACGTTAGTCCTTTAGTTAGAAATGAAAAACTACAAGTATAGTCTCTAAACAATGAAAATTTTGATCATGCTACTCTATTTTAATCACCGGCTACATTAGTCTCAACAAAGAACATGTGTTTGACGTTTTTTAAATTTTATGATTGGGAGCTTTTATTTTTCAGGGACAAATACAACCGACGTCGTTTTATTAACGTTTACTCTACTTTTTCTTCCGTATTCGACAAATATGGGCTTGCTAGTCCAATTGCTATAACATCCCCGCTAATTAATATACAGATTCACTAAGACAAAAATAACCTAAAATTCACTAGCCTTAATTTGGTTAAATTAAGATTATTGTCCATAAAATATTCCACATTGTCAAACTCTGGACTTAATTTGTAAATTTTTACGAGTTTAGGTCTTCAAGTTGAGTTAATTTGCTTTAAAACTCAAATTTGAGTAAACATGGGTGAATTTGGGCAAACTCGCGAGTATATTATTTTAAAACATGAGTTATATAGTACAATTTTAAAAAAGTTATAATTTAAAAATATAAATGAAAAGAATGTTCAACTTTTTTTATCATTACAATAATCTATGCATTTTTTATCTGTTAAATGGTTTGCCAAATTGAAATGCAATTTTTAATCACAATATATGACTCAATTAACAATTTAAATTTTATAGAAGTGAACTTAACCTACCATTAATCTAATCTGCTGCTAACAACTATAAGAATATGTTGTAATAGATTAAGAGAAATATTCAAATGGAATTTTAGAGTAAGGATTATGTTTAAATATCTATTTTAGTTTCAATTTGAATTTCATAAATGGAGAAAAGTTGGTGATGCCTGATGGTATTTCTCAAGTGTTTGAAAGTTTCCTGGCATTTTGACCAAGAACATGACCATATTATGACTGGAATTTGAACGCTTCGGACAGACCAAGTACCTTCCCTGCGCAGAGAATTTGTGCCACACTACTTTCTCCAATTACTGTAGTAATTTGTTAAAAATTAAATAAGGACCGGAGTTGGTATTTTCAAAAGGACAGGATCAAATAAACCATTTTATTGTTCGGTATACAGTTTGACAGTAAAATTATTATTATAATTATTGTTATTTTTTTACATGCTTAAACACTTTTTTGCCAAGCAAATGAATTATTTTCTAAGCCATTAGGATTGGTCTAATGATGAGATATTTAAAAAATATATGAAGTTAGGAGTGCAAACCTCATTATCACTGACATAAAAAAAAATTCATTTTCCAAAGGAAATATTTCTTTTCATCACACGTGGGCTGCGTCGTGCAGTAAAGCCAGCAGTTATTTTGTTTGTATTGCTCAATTCCAATTGGTTGAATGGCATGAGTGCGACTTTGCTTTGCTTCTTTGTTGTGAATACAAATATCAGCATTTGTACATTATTTGATGAGTATAAATGCAAAATGATTGCATAAATATTTTTAGAGTGTCTATTTTCTATAATTGCTTTATTTTTAATTATTTTTAAATTATCTTTTATATTATTTATTAAATAAAACAATAACAAAGATTTCTTCTTAGTTTGGTTTGGAGATGAGCGAGATTACAACCATGTGCGGTATGAAGGTCCCTGCTTAGTGGCGGATCACTAGCTGCTAGTTCATGGTTGGAGACCACTCTTCAAACCAATAGAAAAGGAAGTTCGGAAAGTTATGGTTTGTAAAGATGACAAAATGGGTTGGATCCGTTGAGTAGATCCGCATAATCTGCAATTTTTGGTAGTGTAGATTGATATTTTGACCCCACAAAAAAGTTCCAACTCCCATAACCTGCCCTGCTTGCCCTGCGGGTTAAAACAGGGCGGGGGCAAGTTTGCTCTGCGTGTCACTTTTTTTTTTGTTTTGCTTTTACTTTTTGTCCCCACATAAACACATACAACAGTTGGGTCCTTTTTGTTGGTATTTATGTAATATTAGTTAACTCTATAGTTTTTTTTTTCAACTACATTATTGGTTATGTTTACACTTTGTAGACTATATTATTGTCTTGTTGATTATGAATTATACTTTGTTGTGGACATAGTTAATTTGTGAAGTATGAATTTTTTAATATATTTGAGTTTGAACATTGGCTTATGAACTTCTTTATAGTGGCTATTTTGGTTAAAAATTCCATCATATTCGTATTAAGAATTGTGATTTTTAAATTTTTTAAAGTTGAGTAAATTATTTAATACTTGATGAATAAATGGGATAATTAAACTTCTTTGTATAGATTTTATTTTATTGTATTTAATTAAAAATTCCTTTATTTTTTAAAAAAGGAATTTAGATCAATTAATTAATATAAAATATTCCCACCAAAAATTTCTATAAAAAACATTTTTTTATTTTTTATTTTCTTGCGAACCAACCTGCTAACTCGCAGTAGAGCAGGGTGGGTTAGCATATTCAACTCAAATTATTAATGCAGATTGGCCTTCTCATCCACACAAAGCTTGACCTGCGGCGGGGCAGGACAGGGCAAGTTAGCACATTTGCCATTATTAGCTGTTTGGGTGCGGGTTGCGACAGGGCAAGTTAGCACATTTGCCATTATTAGCTGTTTGGGTACGTATCCCAAATCTTCTTGCTAAATTATATAACCAAAAGTTTTTATGGAGGGTAGGATTGAAAGAGGGAACAATGTTAGAGATCGATAATCTAACATCTATTCAGTCAATGGGGGTGCTTTGCTAGTATTTGTGTCGAACTTGACCTAAGAAGGGAATTAATACCCTCTTTTGCTACATTGGGAAGGGACTTTCTAGTAGAATATGAAGGATTGCATGTAATTTGTTTTGGTTGTGGAAAATATGGACACAAGGTTGAAAGTTGTCCCAGTTTAGTTAAGCCAGTGGAAATAACAAGCTCCAAACCTAGCTCGGAGAAGGTAGATGACAAGGAACCAAATTCTCAAAAAGGGTTAGGAGAAGGGAAAGGCCAAGCAAGACTCCCAAGGACAAATTGTAATATCTCAAGTAGCAAGAGAAGAAAGTCAAAGAATTATTCAACAAAATATTAGTGAAGCTAAATAGGTGGATCAAAAGAGTTATTTTGGACCATGGATCCTAGTAAAGAAAGTCCAATGTCAAAAAGTGGGAGGGAGAATTAAAAAAAAACAAGAATTGAATAAAAATAAAGAAACAGCTAGGAACCAAAATACTAATTCATGATTCAACATCCTTGGCAAGGAAGACAACTCCAATAAAGATAAGTAGATAATGGAGGCCCAAGAAAAAGGTGTCTTGAAAGAAAAAATAAAAGACCCAAGTGCTAAGATTAATATCTTGGGATCCCAAAAGGTTGGTAAGAAGGGCCTCAATAAGCCAATGAAAAACTCAAGTAATGTTGCTCGGAAAAACACCCAAATCGACCCAAGGAGGGAAAGATCAGAATACAATAGCTTCTAAAGCAGGGCTAGGGCTCTCTAAAATTGAGAAACAGAAAGGGATAGTCATTGATAGTTATGGGAAAGGGAAAGCACAAATTTCTGAAGCGAAATACAAGGAACAATGGGAAATCTTCAGAAGGTTAAACCACTAGAATTGGGCAATGTTTAAGGAAGGCTGTGTTGTGGATATTGCAGGACTTGCTATTGTATACGCGCCATCGACTAAGTAGCTGAGAGTAGCCAAATTGTAGCGGCCCCAAGAACAAAGTAATAGCCAAGCCCAAAATCCCCCAGAACTAGGTGATATTGGTTCAAAGTCAACCCAAACTAGTAATATCCTGGAAATTCAATCTCTTAATGACATCGAATGACCCTGATATTAGTAACTTACCTAAAGACTATTAGTTTATCCGTCTCTTTAGTGTTATTTGTGTGTCTAAATGAATATACTATTATAGAATTGTAAAGGGTTAGGTAGTAAAGGGTTTTTTTCTTTGTTAAGTGATTTAAGATTAAGATGTCAATCAAATTTAATTTTCCTATTTGAAACTCTTATTTCAGGTCCTAGAGCCCAGAAACTTATCAAAAAGTTTGGCTTTGCTAGATTTTTTATAATTGATGGAGATGGATTTTCTAGAGGCATTTAGTGCCTTTGGAAGAAACCAGGGTGGTCAATTAATGTGGTTGAAGAACATAAACAATGTATTCGTTTGAATATAAATTGGAATAATTCTGAATTTTGGTTTTTCATTGCTATTTATGGATCCCTTCACTCATCCTTGGGAAAGGAATAATGAAAGGGTTACAGGAAGTCTCAAAAACCATTGATGGAGCTTGGGCTGTTGGGGGAGATGTTAATTTAGTCTTAGCTTTGAATGATGTTGGTGGCCAACAACATCTTGCTTGTGATAGTCAATCCTTTAATAAATGCCTATTAGATACCAGGTTGTTTGATATAGGATTTAGCCGGCAACCATGTACTTGGCAGAAAGACTTTGCAAAGAAGATTAGATAAGGTAGTTGCTAATGGAATTTGGTTATCTAGATTTGGGGGAGCTCTGTAAAACATCTTCCAAAAGATGAAATCTGACCATATCCCAATATTACTAGGCTTTAATAACTTAAGGATGGCTGAAAATAACCTGAGACTTTTTAGGTTCTTAGCTCCTTAGCTGTTGCATGAGAGTTTTAAGGATTTACTACAAGATTCATGGGATAAATATGGTGAACTGACTGACATTATTTCTTCTATTTCTAAAAATGTTAAAAAATGGAATAGGGAGGTTTTTGGAGATATTTTTAGGAAGAAGAATGGCATAGTAGCAAGAATGGAATATGGTATATCTAGAAGGCTGTCCTTTCTAGAAAATCCTTTTCTTAAGAACTTACCTAATGAACTATGGAAAGAGTATGAACAACTCTTAATCTAGGAAGTGCTGTATTGGAAGCAACATTCTAGGTGTAAATGGAGTAATTATGGAGATCTTAATAACAAATGTTTCTATAGTATGACCAGGAATAGAAAAAGAAGAAATAGGATACTAATGTTAAAAAATGAAAACAATGATTGGATTGAGGATCAAATAGCCTTAAAAGCAATGGGGGTGGATTTTTTAAGAATTTATATGAGAAAGATTCTAGTAATGACAAATTTATGGTCAAAGGGGTTTTCCATTGTCTGACTTTTGAAGAAGTCCATAATTTAAGTAAAGAAGTTTCTAATGAAGATACAACTAATGCAATGTTTTCTATGAGTGGCTAGAAAGCCCCCGAGCCAGATGGCCTTCCAGCAATTTTCTTTCAAGTTAATTTGGATCGTGTAAGCATGTCACTTTGCAATTGGGTTAGGGAGGTTTTTAAGAATCTATCTTTAATACAACAAATTAACAATACTTTCTTGTCTTTTATTCCTAAGAATGAAAAACCAGAGAATTTATCTCAATTTAGGTTGATTAGGTCATGGAATGCATGTAACCTACAAATTAATTGCCAAAATTATAGCAAATAGACTGAAAATCCTCATGCCTAAACTGGTCAGCCAAGCACAAAGAAGTTTTGTGCCAAGACAACAAACTTCTGACAACATTTGAGTTGTGCAAGAATTAATCCACACAATGAGGAGTAAGAGAGGGAAAACTGGACTTATGACTATAAGAATAGACTTTGAAAATGCCCATGATAGGCTGAGTTGGGAGTTTATTCAACATATTGTAGAGGACATAGGAGTACCTCAAAATGTTAGGAATCTTTTCAAGAATGTATTACCTCAACTAATATGAGCCTCCTTTGGAATGGGAATAGACAAGCTCCTCTAAACCCACTAGAAGCATTCGCCAAGGAGACCTAGTGTGTGTTTGGATTAGAGTTTGTAAATTGGGGTTTGCATCAACTTGATTATGTAAAATTGATTGTGATCAAAATTGGGTTGGTATTAACGTGATTTATGTTTGGAAACTTTTATATCAAAAGTGATTATAATAGAATAAATATTGTTTGGATGTTATTAATTAAAATCACTTTTGGATGTATAATTACTAAAAAGTATACAAAATAAAATATAAGAAAAAATAAGAAAAAAATCATTTGATGTTTCAAGGGTATAATAATAATTTGAGTTTTATATGAGCATTGAAACTTGAGCCCCCCAATGGAAAAGCAAGAAATTCTTGCTTCTTGCTCAACTGGGGTTAGGGAGCACAATTGATTTTGATAGTTGGTAAACAAACAAAATTTTTTTCTCTAAAATCACATTGGGCTCTTTTTAATTGGGGTTTAGGTTTTGAAATGCCAAATCAAACACGTTGCTAATCTCTCCATATATTTTTGTATTATGTATTGAAAGACTCTAACAGTTAATCACAAGATATGGCGTCCTATTAAGTTAGTTAGAGCCGGTCCTAGCTTATCACATTTATTTTTTGAGGATGATATCATCCTCTTTGCAAATGCCACAAAGGACTAGGTTATGGCTATTAAGGGCATTCTAGAGATTTTTTGTGGAAGCTCAGGGCAAAGAACTAACCACATTGAATCTTGTATATTCTTCTCTAGAAATGTTTGTCCAAACAAGCAAAAAGAATTTAGTGAAATGTTTGGTTTTTGGGTAACTTCAAATTTGGGAAGATATTTAGGTGTTCCCTTCCTTCATGAGAGATGTTAGGTCATTGATTTTCATTTTATATATATTTGATTGTATGTCCCATAAACTAAATGGTTGGAAAAGTAGATTATTATCTCTAGCTGGGAGTGTAACATTGGCCAAATCAGCCCTAGAAACAATTGCATAATATTATGCATACTATGAAATCGCCTAACAGTGCATGTGCTAAAATTGATAGAATATGTAGGCAGTTCATTTGGGGATCTACAGAGATTAGGAGAAGAATCCATCTAATTAATTGGAATAAAATATATAGGCCTAAAGAGGAAAGTGGGCTGGGTTTTAGGAAAGCTAAGGAAGTGAATCTTGCCTTCTTTGATGAAATTAGCCTGGGGATTAGTTTGTAAACCTGAGTGTCATTGGGTTCAGGCGTTGGAAAATAAGTATAGATGTGGTGAGGATTTGATGCCAAATATTATATTAAGGGTGAAGAGATCAAATGCCTAGAGAAGGATATGTATAAAGTATGGCCTCAATTTGAGCAAAACCTCATCTTGAGGCTTGGTAATGGGGAAATAGTTAGGATAGAGAAAGATCATTGGCTCCCAGGTGTTCACAAATTAGGTGACTTTGCTATTTCTCTAAATGCTAACCAGAAATAAAGGAATTTGTATTTGAGAATAGAGATTGAAATTAGGAGAAATTTGGCCAGGTTATTTCCTAAGAATGGTTAGACCTCTTTATCCTAATTAAGCCCTTAATCCAAAGGATGATAATGATCATTTAGCTTGGTTTCCTACTGTGATGGGAATTTTAATTTAAAAATTGCATACAAGGTTTCGACTAATAGTGATACATCATATTGTCATTCTATTACAATTTATAAATATTTAACTTCATAATCAGATAATATTATTATTATAGATTCCCAATATCTTTTTCATCTTACATAAATGAGGATAGGACTTGCTATAAGCCTAAAGTAGGCATTATAACGAATACTGTTTCAAATTCAAGACTTCTACATCAACTAGTCCGAGTTTATTACTTGAATTAATTTGCATTGATCACTCTTTTAACAGTATAATGATATATAATTAAATATAATAATATAAAACTTGATTCTACTAGGATGTCTCATTTCTTTTTAATAGCATATATTTTCTTTGTTTGTAGAAGAGGAAACTATTCTAATAAATAGGTGCTTCATGCTTTGGGTTATTTGATTAATGTTCTAAACAATTCTTTCTCTATAATCTTGTAAACTTGCCCGGTTGCCCAAATCAACTTTGCTACTCTTGAAGACTTCAATTGCGGAAAGGAAGTTTCTTGGACTAAAGTAATACTTGTACTAGACATTTTCACATGACTTATATTGGGTTTTGTTGGTTTGCTCTAGATTCATGTGAAAAAACAATAAACATGTGGAATTGGTTTTTATAATAAAATCCAAGATAAGTCATGTGGAAAAGTATAGCACAAAAAATAGTTTGGCCCAAGATAAGAAACTTTCATATCAGAATTGTTATTTCCAAGAGTTGCAAAGTTGATTTGGGCCATCAGGAAAGGTTTCAAGATCATAGAAAAAGAATGTTCAATATTAATCAAAATACCAAAGTCAAAGCACGAAGCATCTGTTTGTTACAACAATTTCCTCTTCTATGAATAAAGAAAAGATATCTTAATAAAGGAATGGATAAAAAGAAATGAGAAACCTGATTAGAATTAACACCTTCAAATTCTAGTTGTAGTTCCCAAGCTAATCAATTAGATAACATGAAAAGGCACTCCTATTAATATCATATGTATATTCAATAGTTTCAATCTTCGCACAACCAATTTCTTGCCAAAACTCTTTTTCCAAGTATGTGGGAGGAGGATAAAAGCCTCTTATACAAAATTATCAACAATTAAAGCATTCAAGTAGATGAGATTAAAGAAAATGAAGGGAAAAAAAATGGAGAATTGGAACTTGTCGTCATTAGTAAAAGTAGCAGTGTCGATGTAGGAAGGGAAGAAAGAGAAGTGATGGCCCTAAGGAAAGGGCTCCAAATGACATTGTCATAGCATTCTGAAGTAGCATTCTGAAGTGACTTTGAGCGAAGAAGTTTCATTGAAGTCATTGGCAACATCGGTGGGGAAGAGGTGGACTGCATTCTTTCCCAGGCAAATAACATTGACGACGACAGCCACACCATAAGTTTGCAGTGCTTGAAATGGAACCATGAGTTGCAACAAAAGTTTGATGAGGAAGAGGGAAATGAAAAAGAAAAGACCTAAAAGGAAGATAGGAAGAGGATGAGAAGGGAAAAGAAGTGTAGAATCCAAAATGGGAAGAGTTGAGGCTATTTATATTTTAAGAAAAGAAAAAGTGTTGGAACCATTTCAAATAGGAGAGTTTTAAAATGTTTATCTATAAAAAATGAATATTCAATATTAATTCGTTTATAAACCATTGATCTAGAATATAAACATATTTTACGACTAGCATTCATTGAGTTAATTTATGGTGACACAACACAAGCTTGGAGTTTGTATAGTCCATCACCTTTTCTTCAAAGAAACAGATTATTTTCTTTATAATCTTAAATAATAAAAACAAAAAACCAAAGTAAATTTGCCATTAAGGACAATATTGTAGACCTGGGATCCGGCTCCCGCCTTCCCATCTAGCACCTTCCCAACTGTGATGCAATCTCAGACCATTGTCTCGAACAACTCCCTTTCTGCCTTCCTCGTCTCGCACCTCACTCTCCAACGCCACCCTCTGCTCTGCCGTCACGTCCTCCATGGTGCTGTCGTCGAGGGGTGGCTCTGTTGGCAAGACATCGTCAACGCGCAAAGCTCTGTCGCGTCCAACAGCTATCAACCAATCTTGGTGCCATTTTCCATTATGCCTCAACTTTTGTCTCCCTCCACTGCCTCGTATCTCGCTCGCCCATAATGACCTCACCAGTTCGATTGTTGATGCATGAACAGCGGGCGAAAGCTGCGGATGGCATTGTGATAGGTGAGTGCAGAGAATGGCGTTGGTGTACAGTGCAACGGGGGTTAAGGCAGCGAGTGACATTGTGTAGAGAATATTTTCTGACAAGATCAAGTGGATGCAGTGGTGGTCGAGCGATGGCGTAGGATGCAATGTTGGTCGAGTGGCACAGCGGGTTGGGGTTTGCGACGGTGGTGTGGTTGATGGTGGCTCACTTTGATGGGACGGTGGCTGCAATGGCATGGGATTTCAAGGTTCAATAGAAAAATTTGATTTGAGATAAAGGTTAAAAGAGTCCACTGAATTAAAAAAGAAAAAGGGAAAAACCTATAATCCTAGGTTATCTTGGGGTGAACATTAGGCACTAATTTTTAAGGGAGAACATTCTATAATTTATCTCTTAAGTAAGCATTCTTTTCACTTTTGAAAAGCTTTTTAATTAAGCTTTCTGATTTTTGATGTGTGAGATTGAATTACAGCACATAGATAGTTGATGAAATATTTTATTATATGCATTGGAAATGCAAAATAATAAATATAAAAGCAAAAAGGTCATTGATATTTAAAAGAGGAGAATTTAAAATATAGGAAAAAAATTATATATTAATTGAAGATATATTGTTAGAAAGCTTCTCAAGAAAGCGATTTTTTTTTTTAAACTTTTCATAAGCTTCCCATTTCTCAAGTAAGCTCTCTCACTTTTTATGTGCGGGATTAAATTATAGCACATAGAAAATTGATTAAATATTTATTATATGCGATAGAAATGCAAAAGCAATTAATGTAAAAGAAAAGAATTGAATTGTCATCATTATTTGAAAGAGGAAAATTAAAAATATAGAAAAATGGAAAAAAAAACACCAATAGAAGCCAATGATATAAAGGCATGTAAAAACCAATCGTTGATTGCAATGTTAGAGATGAATTTAGATAGAAAAATAGAAGCATAGAATCGTGCCACCTCTATTTTTTCACTACTCACAAACTATTTCTTTATTATTATATTAAGTAAGATGAGTGGTTTGTTATGAAAGTAAAAGGAGCAAATCTTCTTCAACTTTTAATTTTCATTTTTAAACTAGAGCGTTATAAATCAAATTCAATTGTTTAAAGATTCACTACAACAAATATTGTCTTCAGCCACACTATTTTCCTATAATTACCAAAGGCCACGTTTTTACTGGGGTGGGCTAAGATCATAATTTTTGGCCACGCTTTGAATGCTACGCTTGTAAAATGTGGCTATATATTGAAAAGACCACGCTTTTCAAACGTGGCTTATTTAGAGTAAATTAGCTACACTTGCACTATTAATAGACCACGCTTTTAGGCTGTGGCTTCTATCTTTCATTTAAGCTACGCTTCAAAATCGTGGTCTATAGGTTCCCGCTATAATTTTAATGTTCCCACCAATTATATTTAGAGTACCAGAAGGAATCAAAAACTAAACAAACAAAAATAATAATGCTTTCACATAAACAAAGAAAAATTCCTATTGAAACAAACTCTCGCTAAAATAGGCTGTTGTTGGTTCCCAATTAATATCTCTCGGTTGTTGCTTCTCTGAAACAAAATAGGTTCCCAATGTCTTATCACCTTGTTGCTTCTCCTCCTCTTGCCTGAAAATCGATCTCCTCTGTCTTGCTTGAAAACCCATATCTGAACAAAAAACTCGTCGCTGCCTTTCTCTGTCTTAGATTGCATGTTGCCTCTTTTGTTGAAGCGCCCCTATTTCTTCCTTTCTTTCTCATAGGGCATTTCTTTCTTCCTCAACTGGAACACCGCAAGCAACCGTCTGAGCTACCTGAAGCCACTCGATTCCTTTTCGTCATCTGCATTCCTTTCATCCTCCTCTGCGTGTTCGTCCGCATCTGCGTTCATCATCGTCCTTTCATCCTCTGACACCGCGTTCCTTTCATCCTTTGACACCGTGTTCCTTTCATCCTCGTCGTTGGAGGGCTCGCTGGAAAATGCCATCACCACGAGCCCATCCTCATAGTTCGAGTCTCCCTCAATTTGTTTTTCCCATGACCATGAACTCGTGAGTAGCGAAGGAGCCGGGAAAAGTGACCCTTCCGAGTTAGTGCTTCTTATTGTCGAGGGTGATTGATCTCATGAACGGTAATTTTCTCCCTTTTATTGGGTTGTTTTCTATTTTCCTTTGGTTTTAACAATCTTTGAAAGTAATATTCCTGCATTCTGTGTATGTGGACTGTATGGTGTGCGAACTGTATATGGACTGTATTTGTATTCTGTGTGTGAATGACTATATGATGTGCAGAACCGAGCTTTGCTAGGAGACCACCCTTTTTCTTTAACCTTATGTTGAACCAATTTGAGTTGTATGCTGTAATGCTGAAAATCCTGTGTTATGTGGGAGTCTGAGGTTGATGCTTTCTGTTGGCGGCTTGTTGATGACAACGTCAAGTTTGGGGGATATCAATCTGTCAAAAGCTTTGATGCTCTTTCTTGTATTGAAAGTGTCAATGTAGCTGTAGAGCGGCCATGGAATGTCTTTCCTAAATGGACAAAAAACAATGATACCAAACTGCCAAAAATTGAGTCTGCTCGGAATAATGACTTACATTTAACACCTAAAATAAAAGATCAGGGGGACTTCTGGTTTTTAGATGATCAATTTGTGGACTGTGATACTGATTTTTTGGTCTCTGAACAATGTAAAAGGGCATCATCTGATCCAGAACCACAATGGATGGGAGCTGGGAAAATTGGGCCTTGGTGGTGCAATGCTGGAAAAGATGAGTTGGCTTCCTTGATTTCTCAGAAGGCACTTGTGTAACGACCAAAAAATTTATCGTTAACAACTGAATTATTCGGTTTTTAATCAAATAAGTGAGTTTAATCAGGACTTGATTAAACATTTACTTAAAGCCAATCGAGCGTAACTTAAAAGGATTAGGCTATATAGAATTAGATTAAGAGCATAGAAAACTTCATAGAACAATTTCAAACCGATTTACCGATTTAAAGGAAATCGGTAGGATTTCGGTAATTCCAACTATCGAAACCGGACCAGTAGAAATTAAACCATGAGAGCCCTAGAATCAATGGACAAGATTCAGCCAAATGCTCCCCCAAATGGCGCCTAGATAGCCATAGATGAGGAGGATTGAATCAGATTTTTTGATCATTTTGGGTCCACCAATCAAAATTGAGCCAACTTGAAATATCTCCACTTTTTCCTTGCATCCTCATCATAATACTTCGGCCACTCCCCCAGCTGACCTCTCTTCATTCGTCTTCTCCTCATTCTCTCCTCCACTCCATTTTCATCTCTTCTTCAAGCCCCATCATAAACCACTTGCACCAAGAACACAAATCAGCCTAATCTACTCAAGACAAGGTAGGAAATCCTACTTCTCATCTTGTTTCTCTGATTTGGGGCTGCATATGGGGTTTGTCAAATCTGAGATTTGAATGTTTTATAGAGTGATGATGATGTTTTATGATTGATTTTGCATGAGTGTTGTGATTAAAATTGGATTTGGGGGCAAATAGCTTGAAGGGAGGAGACAAACCTAGAAGCAGGATAGGATTTCCCTCGGCGGTCCGTACGGCAGAGTGTACGGCTCCGCCTACCGCCGTGTTAATTTGATAGAACCATTTTTATATAAAACTAGACATCTAGGGCTTTTCATACATATATATAATAGTCCATTGGATTAGTATAGAATTAGTTATGAATTTTTGAAGTTAGATCTAAAAATCTGTGTTCTTACCCGGGCAGCATGGGTTGAAAAGGGTGTAACTCACCCTATACAACTCCAAATTGAGTGCAACCAATGGTGTTTGAAAACTAACACATAGGAGAATGTCCCATAAAAACTTGCGATTTTGATAAGGTCCCATTCGTTCCCTAGCGAGTCGAGGAAGATGTTCTATGTCCAATCTGAGTTAAAGCAGGATAAACTAGTAGGGTCAAGTTCTAAAGCCTATATCTGTAATTATACTCATCCTAATGACATGAAATTTAATTCATTTGAAAGCATGTTCTGTTAACTTTACATGGATATAAATTTCGCATGATTTCACCCATATTTATATTTTTAGTGAATTTTTCCCTTTAAGAGTGCATTTCTGATTAGAAGCAGAACAAGTCTCAAAAGAAGTTGAGTTAATGTCGGAAGTCGGGAGATAGTGGATGAGAAGCTAGGTCGGTGATCTTGGAATTTAATTCTAAACTCGGTAAAACAGAAAGCTAGGTCAGGAGCGTGTAAGGATGAACCCGGAAATGCATGCTTAAGGTTAGACTTGGAGGGATTTACTTAAGTGATTGAACTCGGATGTAGTAAATAGAAGTCCCTATCGGGTATATTGACGTTGAACTCGGGATTTAGTAGTTAGGGAGCTCGGGAATTACGAAATATACCTATTAGAGTCTCAAACGACTAATGGTGGAGTAAGGTCGGAAGTCAAGAAACTCGGAACTCAGAAAGGAAACGTAACCTCGGGAGACCGAACGTAGTGTAAGGAAATCGGAACAAAGATAAAATCTGAACTCGGACAACGTTGAGTATTGAAGTCGAGCTCGGAAACCTTAACAAAAATTAAAAAGGCTACAAGTTAGATTGATGTTTGAGACTTTAAAACTTGTACTTACCAATATTGTTATATTCTTGATATGAATATGATGTACTATACGAAATTTACAAGCTGTATAAAGGTGCATTCATTTCATGATATGATAAAGAATTCCATATCACTTGGGCCAGCCCCCGAATAAGTTAAGGGGAATAGATCAGTGGGAAGGTCGGGGAAAGTAAACCCGGCCATCCTGTATAGAAACGAGCTCGGTCCTGATAAGCGGACTATTACCCAGGAGTATATGACCAATGACTCCCACGGGACCAAGGATGGAAATGAGTTTTAATGGGCGAAAGCCTTCAAGAATCAGATGCATCTTCTCATTGCACATGCATATGTACAGTGTAATACTTTTCTATTGATTGTTTTAGATCTCTGTTTATTATTCAGAACATGCTATTGTTCCGCTGTGATTACTGTTTGAGTACCTTAGTGTATCTGTTGATTTAAAATCGAGCTTGTTTCGGGGTATGCTTTACAAAGGAGTACTTAAGTTAAATTTTATTATTTTACCGTACTATTTGAAAATTTTTGTACGACCGAAACAACTGGGAATGACAGCGATGACACATGTATAGAACTAGGAGTTCCTACTGAGAAATTTCTATTTCTCACCCTACTGTATATTACCGCGTCATTCTCAGACTATGGAGCACGCCGCGACAGGAGTCCTCTTCATTGAGTTCCCCGAGCTTCACATACACATCAATCCATTTCTAGACTCTGTATATATATCTGCGGAGTGCGGTTTCGTTTATATTTCTTCTTCCAGAGAGATTTTGCCGTACCCCTGATGCATCCCCTGTTTGATCCTGCTGTTCCATACATCGCCATTCCACTTCATGTGGCCCAGCCATTCCCACCTCCTCCAGCAGCCCCCGCTCCTATGGCCCCTCCTGCTTCGCCACCACAGCCGATGCTCTTTGCCTCGATGTTAGGGGAGGACCCATCGGAGGTAGCGAGTTCTTCCTCTTCCTCTGCTCCTAGTACGGGCCACCCTCCCGCAGATGCACCCATGGCGAATGGGTTTCTCTCTTTGGATTCTGCTTAGATAGTAGGTGTACTGTAGTGATAGTAGATGTATAGAATGACCCTCTTTTGATAATCTGGGTCATGAACAGATGAGTATGGATTAGGGGTAGTATATGAAATGTCCCATGGGGACCACTTAGGATAGAGTTCTTAGGGACCGGCCGTTTTATTTTGTGCTAGCGGCCTCATATTTTTTTACCCTGTATCATTTTGTCAAACAGATAAAGCAGATGTTTATGTGTGTATATATATATATATATGTTGCAGAAATTCCATCCTTGCTGCACTCTTATTTATGTTATGTTACTTACAGTATACCGATTAATCAGAATTTATTCCGCTGTCATGCAGGAATTTTTATTATGCGATTAAGTATCCTTATGCAAGTAATTAGTACTAATACAAAAAGTAGAATTAAACCAGTAGTATACATAATCACTTATCGGATAATTTTATTATGACTTAAGCATAATACTTTGTCTGGTAAGGTGTTACAACTTGAGGACACTCAGAACTATGATCTCATACAATCATGATTGAGTTAAATTGTTATGTGCTAGGAAGGAATAGTTTGTTGACTGACTCATTTGAAATTAGGCCCTAATTTTTGTGTATTTTGGGATACTATGTTCTGGGTATGTGCTCTGCTATTTTAGGCCCTAAATCTTGAAGAATGAGCTATGCTTGTGCTATAACTTGTATGTGCAACGAGTGCATTCTCAAATGCCTTGTCTTGCAAGTGAGCCCACACAGTCATGGTAGTAGCCTCCTGCTGCGTATTGGTGTCCGGCTGAGTCGCCAATTCTTCAGGATCAGGAAGATCACTCATTAACCAAGCCTCCAATTCTTCAGGATCAGGATCATTCATTAACCAAGCGTCCAATTCTTCTAGACTTAGTTGACTCTGTGGCTTACTCACATTGCAATTGGAGTTGGAATCATGTTGTTGCTGTGTGGATTGAGACATTCTTTTATTTGTCACTTTGTGAGTTGAGTGTGTGCCAATTACTCTCTTCTTGTAGGCTCTGATTTTGCCTACCATACTAGTTGTATATATAGAGGTGATTGTTCAACTGTTAACCGAATGATTCTATTTGGTCAAAAAATTTGGCTATTCAGATTTTCTGTTCAGAAGTCTATTTTAGGCTGTTATTCCTTTGCATTGAAAAGTTTGATAGGTTTGATTTTGAGTTTTGAAGTTTTTTTAAACTGTGTGATTATTTTTAGTTTTTTGTTTTTGTCTTGATAGGTTTGTTTTGCTGATCTGATGAAGTTTAAGATTGAGTACTTGAGATTGCTTTTTCAAAAGTTTGTTACATGCTGCTGGTGTTAATCCTTTGCATTCAAATTCTAATAACTTAATTCTTTTCAAAAGTTTGTTGCAGCAGGCTCTTTGTTCTCCCTTTCACTACAACACATTCGTCTCCTTATGTTTTGCTTCTAGAATCCAAACGACCCGATCACAGAAGTGGTGAGTTTTGCAATTTATTTACTTTCATAATTTTTATTGTTATTTTAGGCCCTCTTTTATTCCCAATTCTAGCATCATCACTCATCACTCATCACTCGTCTGTCTGCTACCATTGTCACTAATTAATTAACTCACCATGCATGCAAACATTTATCCACTTAAGGCAGTCACCGCCAGTAAAATTAAGGGCAGGGCCAGAACCCCACGAGGCCTCATAAAGGCCAACCCCAACCACATAATGTGTCTACGTCACTGTCTTTTTTGTGGGTAACGACTAACCAGATGAATTACACCATCACGAATTTTGTGCTAACTGTGGAACAGTCTTTCCTTATTCCTAGATAAATTAAAACTTTTATTAATAAATATTTTTAGTATCATGAACTTTTTTTTTTCAAAAATCTAAATTATGAGATAAAGTTATATAAATAATTTTATATTTTTTTCTCTCATGCAAGAATTTTTTTAGGATTAAAGTATGGATTATACACAGGTCTATCTTATACATCATTTTTTTTCTAAAAATTTAAGTTATTGAGTAGAGATACGTAAATATTTCATAATGTCCCTAAATCTTGAAGAATGGGCCTAAAAGAAGGTTGAGATTTTTAGTTTGCTTGTATGTGCAATGTTAACATTGAACTACTCCTGCCAAAAGGAAGAAAACTTGGAGGTAACAAAACATGATACCTAGCTTGCACCCATCAATGACATCTTCTGATCAAGAAACGAGACTAGAATGCTAACCAAGTACAACAAGAAGTACCCCACATAAGCGTGCTCAATTTCGACCAAAAATTAAAGATTCATGTCTCTTCCTTACTCTTTTTCCTTTATTTTTCTTGGTTTGTATTTTCCTTGGTGAATGATGGTGTTAGCTATAACTAATAAAATTGGAGTTTTCATTTTTTCTAATGAGTGTGTTTTCCCTTTGAATGTGGTCCTTCTTTGATTTGATTCTAGGTAAGATACTGTCAATCTTTCCTAGATAATTTTCAATTTTTGGTAATTTAATTGGGGTACGTGGGTTATAATTTTTTTAGGTCAAGGTGCTTATAAAGAGAAGCTAACTATTGTTTTTAACCAGGAGAAGGATATTGAAGATGTGAAACTAGATTTGCTTTGGATGGCTTCTCATGATCAAGGATCCAAGCAGTAAGTTTAATGTTTCAAATTATGAATTGATTAGTTATTTGTCAATTTTTTTTAAGCCCATAATATTAATGAACAGTATTATAGCTTGTTATTTTGTCCATTGTTATTTTACATATATTGTTGATGATTTCTATTCTTTTTTTAATAGTTAGCCCTTACAATTATAATATTTTAAGACACCCGAGTTTAGGTGGACATTAAATGATTAAAAATTTAAATCTTAGTCAACTAGGAGAAGACATTACGCATATTGTTAAATAGGACAAAGTTTATTCAATAAAGTTCAAATGTATATTTTGAGCTTGAATATCTATATTTATATAATTAGGTTTCGTCAAGATGTGTCAAAAGATTGGATGGATTTACCTCGATTCGGGAAAGAGTATATTGAAGGTGTGCAAAGCTTTTTAGACTTTGCTTTCTTAGTTGGAGATCCCCAAGGAGAAGAAATTCAATGTCCCTGTGCGAAGTGTTGCAATATTTATTGGTATCGAAGACACATAGTGTATGATCATCTAATATGCTATGGATTTGTTGAAGGTTATAAGAGATGGATTAATCATGGGGAACCAATCATCCCCGTGAATGTTGATAGTCTGAAGGATGGTGAAGGTACCTGTAACGATGATATTGATGGGTTGTTGCGTGATACATTCAGAGATATGGCACAAGTTCAAGGAGAAAATGAAGGCCCGAATGAATATGCAAAAGTGTTTTATAACTTGGTAGACGATGCAAGCTAAGAACTATATCCGGGGTGTAAGAAATTCTCGAGATTATCATTCACCATCCATCTGTACTTGTTGAAGTGTTTACATGGATGGAGCAATGCGTCTTTCACTTCTCTTTTAGAGTTATTAAAAGAAGCTATGCCTGATTTAAACATTCATACTTCTTTTAATAAAATCAAGACTATGGTTAAAGACTTAGGTCTTGACTATGAAAAGATTGATGCATGTTCCAATGATTGCATGTTATATCGAGGCGAGTATATAAATGACTCATTTTGCTATGTTTGTGGAGCTTCTCGATATAATGAATATCCTACTGTGGATAACGAACTTGAGCCTTCTGAAAAGCCCAGTAAGATTGCTGTTAAAACTCTAAGGTATTTCCCTTTAATTCCTAGACTCAAAAGGCTTTTTATGTGCTCAAGGACAACAGATACATTGAGGTGGCATGATGAGGGGTGTTCTAAAGATGGGAAGTTAAGGCATCCTGCTGATGGCCAATCATGGAAAAACTTTGACAGTCTCCATCCAGAGTTCGCAAAAGATTCTCGTAATTTAAGACTTGGTTTAGCAAGTGACGGGTTCAATCCATATCGAACCATGAGCATATCTCATAGCACATGGCCAGTTGTCTTGATGGTGTACAATTTACCTCCTTTGATGAGCATGAAGCCAGAATATTGTATGCTTTCTTTACTTATACTTGGACCACGATCACCTGGCAATGACATTGATGTTTATCTACAACCATTGATAGAAGAGTTAAAGGAGCTATGGGAGTTAGGGGTAGAAACATATGATTCTTCCAAAAATGAAACTTTTGAAATGCGGGCAGCTCTTCTATGGACAATTAATGACTTCCTTGCGTATGCTATGCTATCTGGTTGGAGTACAAAAGGGAAGTTAGCTTGCCCTTGTTGTAATTATGAGACTTCTTCTTGCTATTTGAAACATAGTCACAAGATGTGCTATATGGATCATCGGATGTTTTTACCTATGGATCATCCATAGAGGTCTAACAGAAGATCTTTTAATGGAAAAACAGAATTCAGGCCTCCACCACAATTATTGAAGGGAATAGATGTATTTGATGTGCTCCAAAGTGCAGACAATGCTTTTGGTAAGAAGCAAAAAAAATCAAATCAAGGCCCATGTAAGAAAAGGTCAATATTTTTTGAATTACCTTATTGGCAGCATAACATGTTTAGGCACAACCTTGATGTTATGCACATAGAGAAGAACATAGTTGATAACATAATTGGTACTCTTTTGGATATTCCTGGAAAGACAAAGGACCATGCAGGTGCTCGTTGTGATCTAAAAGAAATGGGTATTAGAAAAAATCTCCAGCCAAAAGATACAAAGGATGGTAAAAGAACAAAGTTTGCAAAAGCGTGCTTCTCAATGACTGCTGGGGAGAAATCAATCTTTTGTAGTGTTTTGAAGACAACAAAACTTCCTGATGGTAGTGCTTGCAACATTTCTCGCTGTGTTCAACTAGCTGAAAGAAAAATTTCTGGTTACAAGACCCATGATGCTCATTTCATGTTGCATTACTTGTTGCAAATACCAATCAAAAGCATTCTTCCTGATCATGTTGCTATTCCTTTGGTTCGTCTATGTTCCTTCTTCCGTCGTTTATGTCAAAAAGTTATCACTTTGGAAGAGATACATTGTTTAGAAGCAAAGATTGTTCAGATATTGTGCCAAATGGAGAGAATTTTTCCACCTAGCTTTTTCGATATAATGGTTCATTTGCCTATTCATTTAGTAAATGAGGTGAGGCTAGGTGGTCCAGTTCAGTTTCGATGGATGTATCCCGTTGAAAGATATATGTGCACATTGAAGTCATATGTTCGCAATAAAAGTCGTCCTGAAGGGTCAATTGCCGAGGCATATTTGGTTGAAGAGTGTTTAACCTTTTGTTCAAGGTATTTGCATGAAGATGTGCACACAAAATTCAACAAAAGACCTCGAAACAATGATGAATGTTGTTTAGATGAAGTGCAAACTTCTAATTTGTTCTCAAACAAAGGATGTCCTCTAGGTGGGAAAATGGGGAATCCATTTATCTTAGATGACAAATCAAAAAGCCAAGTCCATGCATACATATTGAATAACTGTGATGAGATCAAGGAATATATTAGGTACTTTAACTTGTAACATTCCTTTTATTTGATCAATTCTTAAATTATTGATTAGCTTTTCTTTTACTAACCAAAAAAAAAATGTATGTCGACTTTAGAGAGCATGAGCATCAAGTTGATAATCAACAACGGAGATCGAAGTGGAGCAAAGCCAAAAGTCATAGCCAAAACTTCTCTCAATGGTTTGAAACGCATGCTATGAAAGAGGATGTGCCTGATTGGATAAAAGAATTGTCTAGAGGACCAAATATGGTTGCAAAAAGATATTCTGGCTTTCTTGTCAATGGATATAGGTTCCATACTAGGCGACGTGATGCAAGACGAAAGACACAGAATAGTGGTGTCACTGTAGTGGCATTAACTACAAGCTTTGCTAGCTCAAAGGATCAAAATCCAATTGAAGCGGATATAACTTATTATGGTAGAATAATCGATATAGTGTAGTTAGATTATTATGGTCATTTTAAGGTTGTGTTATTTAGATGCGACTGGTATGTGGTTGAAGAAGATATATATGGTCTTACATATGTCCACTTCAACAAGAAATGCTACCAGGAAGAGCCTTTTGTGCTAGCATCTCAAGCACACCAATGCTTTTATGTGCAAGATCCATATAATCAAGAGAAGCATTATGTTATGAAAACAATCCCAAGAGACTTATTTAACATAAGTGACCAGCTTGAGTCTGATTCCCACCAAATTTATGCCAATGAGCCATGTGAACCTTCAATAAGTCCATTTATACCAAATGATGATGGCGAAGTAGATTTGGTGAGGAAAGATGTTCTGGCAACCATTATTGATATGGCTTCACAAATGTTTCTTGCCCAACAGCATGAAATAGAATCAGAAGAGGAGTTCGACTCTGAGGACACATCATGAGATTGTTATCTTCTTAGTTATTATTAAATTTTTGGTACAATTTTAAATCTATTATTTTCCTTTGGAATTCATTTGTCTTAAATATATTATTTGTATGATTTGTGATCATCATATCTTTAGGCTGGTTTATTTTCTTTGACTATTGTGATGCAATTTATTTTTCTTGTGGCCATGACTAAATTAACATTTGTCATATTCATGCAGGCCCAAGAATTTGCAATGATTATTTGATGACAGATAAATAACTGGTGAACAACTTTTCATCTATAGAATACTAGCAAAAAGAGGTAATATGTCTGAATTTCTTTAGTTTTGTAATTTGTCTTAGTATTGAAGTTTTGAGCCTTTTATCTATAGAATCTATTAAATGCCTAGTTTTTCCCTACTCTTTCTGGCAGCTACTTTATCTTCCAACTTTAATTAGTCATTATAAAATAAATTTTAATTATATATCTTAAATAGCTTCAAAAATTCTGTCATATGCTTTAGCTTCCAAATTTAATTAGTTTAGAATATACCTCATTTGATACTTTGTTAGAGACTCTCTATACTGGCAAGTATATGTTAGAGGAGATATGGTATTTGACAATATCACAATATTAATTTAATCTAATGCATTTTCATTATAAAATAAATTTTTATTATATATCTTAAAGGCACTTCAAAAATATAAGTTTTCTTCATGACTCTATGATGCAATGTGGTGTAGGAGATAAAGGAATTAAAATAATAATAACCAAAAAAATTATCTTTTTGCTTGTGTCTAATACATAATCAATTTTCAATCTTTCATCTCCTACTTTTCTATTTTCACTAATTACCAACCTGACTTTGATACTGAATTGTTTTTTGCATACTTTTTTTTTTTTGGTGGTCAATATCCTTTTAGCTAGCTATATGTTTGACTAAAATTGGGAGAATTTGGCTTAGATTCCAAAGGTTAAAATTGTCATTCAAGTGTTTGACCATGACTTACAAAATTTGCTCGTCTCTAGCTCTCACATCCATGATGAACATACATGTTTCTCAATTATTAGGAGTTTCTAAGGAAAAGAATTACGAGTTTCTAACGGAAAGAATAAAGATGTCCAAAATTAGAATGCAAAGAATATACATGTCCAGGTAGACAAACAGTTTGGTTGCACCTATTTTTGGCTCACCAATGCATTCGTGCTTGCCCTACCATGCTCGCCTATTTTGTGTACTGATTTTCCTTTAATTTTTTTTTCCATTGTACATAGAATGAACAAAGGAGAAGCTCCTAAGAGAAAAAGGGTGTTGACCCTAAGCCAGAAAGAGAAAGGCCAAATTCCTAAAATGACATCACCGTAAACTCATAATGTCCATACTATGTCCTAAAAGCCATCTTGGGTATATCCTCCTCCTTCACCCTTATCTGATGATATCCAGATCTCATATCAATTTTAGAGAACATAGCTGCACCTCGCAGTTGGTCCATGAGGTCATCTATCGTAGATACTTGTTCTTGACAGTCACCTTGTTTAATTGCCTATAATCCACATACAGCCTCATACTGCCATCCTTCTTTTTCACAAATAACACTGGGGCTCCCTAAAGTGAGGCGCTAGGTCTTACAAACTTCTTTCCCAACAACTCTTCCAATTGTCCCTTCAACTCCAACAACTCCAGTGGGGACATCCTATAGGGTGCTATAGATGAAAATGAATTTTGATTTCTCAAGCCAAGTACGGTCGAGTGTAGAATTGCTGAAACAATATCAAATTAAGAGAGAAAAGGGAGTAGAAGAAACTAAGAAGAAGTGCATGAAAGCTCAAGCCTAACAAAGTCAGAAGACAACACAAGAAACTCATAAGGCAATAGAATTTGAAGGGCATAGTAGGCTACCAATGAAGAAAAACACAATCCAACCAGCTATGGCATCTTCTCAAAGGCAGGAACAAGATAATTTGCCTAGGACTAAAAGTACAAGACAAGGTGAAATATTTAGTCAAAAGCAAGGGCAGAACAACATTATTGATGGTGGGAAAGACCAACCCAAAGCATGCACTCAAGAGGAACACAATCAAAAGAGGGTCAAGAGAAAACCAATTTGTCCGGCAATGAGTCTAGACCACTTTTTTCAAAAGGAAGGGATATAGTTGGAAGAAGATGAACAAGATGAGCAAATGCAATCACCTATTCATGAAGGTAATGATGATGATGTGGCATTTGATGATCACAATGAGGATGCAAGAGATGAGCTTGATGGTATTGATCATGGAGATGGTGATGATGGTACTTTCTTTTAACTTTCTAATAACTTGTAGCTCTTAATTACATTAAAATATTGAATGTTTGATCACTTTGCAATTTCTCCAACTTTTGTATTTTTAAATATTTGGGCTGTTATATGGAATTAGGTACAATAAAGAAGAAAAAAACTCGCGGAAAAACTAGATGCATAAAAATTCATGCTAGAGATGTGGAGGAGCGAGTAGAGGTAACCTTTGATAAAGGACAAGCTGTGGGTCCAACAAGAGAAATAGTGTCTAACTTTAGTAACTTCTTGGGCACAATTGCTAGGAATACTAGCTTCATTACTTTGCTGTATACTAATTGGCAAGGTGTTCCTGACCGCCAAAAAAAAAAAAAAACATGTGGGATTATGTTAATGTAAGTCAAGGATTCCTTTTTTTAAGATTATATTTTTTTTATTCAATTATTTGTGGCAAATGATAACATTTTGTATGCTTTTGGCTGCATAGTCCAAGTTTATCATTCCAGAAGATGCGAAGACTTGGGTAATGGCTGGCATTTGTGATGCTTGGAAGTGATACAAAAGGAATATCAAAAAGAACCATTTTGATAAGTATGATTCCATGGAAGATATGCTGCAGAATCGTCCTATGGACATACCTGAAGTTCAGTTCCGTAAATTGATTCGGTATTGGAGTCTTCCTACTGTCCAAGTAAGATGGAACAATGTGTATTTTACAATTTTATAATTTTTTTTAATATACTTATGTTCTTAAAATCAAGTTATTGATATATCTTCTCTTGTATGGAAACATAGGCCATGTGTTGCAAGAATTCTGAAAATAGAAAGAAACAAAAGTGGAGGCATCGAATGGGACCCGTAAATTTTGGAATAGTGCGCATGGAATTGGTATTATCCTTCTACTTTGCTAATACTATCTTAGGATATTTTGGATGTTTTGTGGGCGGTTTTATTAGGCTTTGTATGTGGTTAATATTCAATAATTATTTCTGTTGTTTAGTTAATCTGAAGAATTGCTTCAAATATTTTCAGTTATTTGCTTGAGAAAAATCTAGGATTTTGACCTTGTCCTGCAGTTTTTAACTAGTTATGAACTTGGTCAGTTTTCTCCAATGCATTTTTGTTATTGATAATTTGCTGAAAGTTGTGTCTTTAGCTCATACATGGTGTAGTCGCTCTCTTGTTCAATTTAGCTTATGGGGTTCACTTCCAAGTTAATAGTTTTGAAAATGGCCAGGTAAAGTTGCTTTGTGATAATCTACCTAGTTATGTGCCTTTTAAATCTGCTCCACTTCTTTGTTAATTTGGCTATTCAATTGGTGGTTTTTTTTATAATTAGTTTTAACTAGAGTTCAATATTGAGTTTTTAATCTGTTCAGTTTTATGTATCATTTGGTCTAAGATACTATTGAATTCATTTGTCTTCTAGATGATGTGTGGAACTTATGGGGTTTTATTATTCTTGTTGTTTTGACTGTAGTTTGGTTGATCAGGAGTATGATCATGTCAAATTGAATTATTATTTTGCAGGGTTTGGTTGAACTTGTCTGGAACTTTCTCTGTTAGCATTTTTAAAGTCCATCTATGTTTTAGTCATTTTGTTCATAATGTTCATATTCTAGTTCATATCTAATTATCAACTTGTTTGCCAAAACTATTTCTCATTATAAACTGTTAGTATAAGAGAATAGTTCTAGTATCTGAACAATAAACCAAAATCAAAACAGAAAAATAGGATATATGTTGTTGCCTTTAGCATTTTTTGTATATTGAAGAATAGATTAATATTGTTTTTTATAGTTTTCCATGTTCATTCTCATGTGGTGGGGTTTATTAATTAGGATTAGGGTGGCAGGTTGGTTCTATCTATACTCTTATGTTAATCCATTTCTCTGTTTTAATAGGAATTCTTTTAATACTTTTGTTTTGCTTTGCCACACTTTTTGATGTAAAATTTTCTTTTCATAATGTAGCGTGCAACCAAAGAGAACAATGAAGAACCAACACAATCCGAATTGTTCATTGCAACTCGCACAAGCAGGAAAGGAAAGGAAGTTGATTCTAAAACACAGACTGTGATTGTGAGTTGCTTAAATTGTCATTATTGATCTTTCAGATTGTTTTGGAGCTGCTAGGCTCTTCTGATTCTGAAGTTTTGCTTCTATTCTATCTTAGGCTTCATAAGCATTTATGTTTGACAATTTTGTAAAACTGATTGTGTGGAGTAAAATTGTTTTGGAGTTGACTATGATGCTCTTCTTATCATGAGGTTTTGCTTCTATTTTGGAGTTGTTTTTGTTCTAGCCTAGGCTAATTAAGTATTTATTGTAGAATTTTAGTTAGTAAAGATATAAGAATTGTTTTGAATAGCCTTTTGTAGTGAAGTTTGGTTTGATTCTAAGTTCAATGTATAACAGTTTTTGTGCACATAATTTGCCAAAAATATAATCAAATGGATACTAGGATAGAATAGCAACAAGTGTAACACAGCAGATGGAACAAAACAAAATAAAGTTTCAGAAACAAAATCTTCAACAAATTATGAGAACCTTTCTTTGCACCCTTTTTCTAGCAATAAGATTTAGTTATGAGTACCTTTCTTCCAGTAATAAGTTTAGCTTGTCTTCTTAATATTTGCACCATATAATGAAGTTGTTAAGCCTCCACATGTGCATGATTTGTATACTTTATTGGGATGACCTTGCTTTGTTCTTATCCATCTTTGCTTATCCTTCTCATGGCCTTACATAACCCAAACCATTGCCCTTATCCGTTTCTGTCTTCCATGTCTCCTTATCCCTTAATTGGCACAGCGCCTCCATCTTTCACTGTCCATGTCCTTACTAACTTGTTCTGCTTTCAAGAAGTAGAAGAAAAGCCAAACTAAGGAAGAAGAGCATAATACCAATGGAATACTATAATTTGACTATTTAGCCTACAGAAAAGTCCCTTCATTCCATTCGTTTCATTTTCAGCAGCGTCATTTGAACTGGCAACTTTTATTTTTCACTTTGTATTTTCGGTAAAAAGAAGGTGTATATATATATATATATATATATATATATATATATATATATATATATATATATATATAACGAAGTTGTTAAGTTCATTCCATCAAATTCATATCATTGTGCATGCAATGATCTAACACCTTTGAAATATAAATTCTGCCAGAGGCATCTAAACACCTATATCCTTTGCAATTTGGACTGTTTGTGGCTTTGGTGATTTTAACATACAATTGTATATTTTGGTAGCATTGAGCACTTAGGAACACAGCAAGCACTTTAGAACCTAATTGCTTGACAATTTATGATATTGTTTGACAATTAAAGTGTAGTAAAACTGATTAGGTGGACTAAAATTGATGGTCTCTTTTAACAGTTAGAACTTCAAAGTCGTCAAGATGCAGGAGAAAATGATAAGAATGCATTTGAATCTGTTTTTGGAAAGGAGCAACCTAGTCGAGTTTGTTGTTATGGGAGATTAATCACAAGAAGTTATCTAAAAAAGGATGAAGAAATCCTCCAAATCAAACAACAACACGACCAAAAAGTTGCATCTTTACAAAATGGCCTTGAACAAATGCAGCAGAGGATGGATGGATTATGTAATTTGATGAAAGTAATATTGCAGCAAAACAACCCTGGAATGAGTACAGAGGCTATTGAAGCTTTACTACAATCTGCCCAGATTTCTCCACCTAATGCAAATAGTGCACCAAATATGGTAGGACGAAATGTTCCTAAGTCCTCTGGATCGAGTCATATTCCAATGAATGAAAATGTAAGTCTTCTAATTTGATGATTATATACACTCTCTAGCTGTTCTTCTTGATTATGTAGAAATGGGGCAATTGAAATCTTGTTGATTAGTTGTTAATTAATTGTTGATTATTCCTTCCCATTACTTGCTTGGTTATGCATTTCTGTCCTATCTCATCATCACCATTAACTTGAATATCAAATTGTGATTGCTATGCATGCAATATGAAGGGGCAGTTGAATCTTAAATTCTTCCCTTCTCTTTCACTGTTGATCCTTAGGATAGAGCTGAGGTCACTTGAACCTTCAGTTGATCTGGTCTAAATCCTGTACATATATGTTGAAAGTGTATATAGATGAAAATGAAAAATGTAACGTTTTTGAATGGGACACCTAAATTTTGTTTAATTTTGAATCGTATTGAGATTATATATTTAATAAAATGGAACTTCAACCAATTAACATTATAAACAATTATGGAACTACATATCATCGCATATTACATGTAGTTTATGAATGAATTAAATTCTTATGTTGATATAGTTTTTCAAAAAATAGTTTTCACATAATTTTGTCTTTGTTATAATATGACTCTCTCATATTATGGTGCATCAAGAGAAAAATAAAGACACGGTTAGGTGCTGCAGAATGTGCCATCATAGTATTGCCTTTTGTTGTTGATATTTTTCTATTGGGTTGTTATGTTATTATTATCTCTTTTGGTGGAGAATGAAAGCTCAGGAAATATATGTTGCTTTTATACACATCAATGGGAGATTACTATATATTTTGCACGCAAATTCTATTAGTTCTTGTGATTTCTTTTGCTTTCAATTATTGCACCATTGACCTACCACACAAATATACTAATACCATTTTTAATTTGTATTTTAATTTTTGTAGGATAATGTGAATGGTGCATTGGATGGCAATGGAGCATCCTAATCTTTGGCATTGTGAGAAAAGATTATGAAGATCATGGTGTTTCATAGATTTTGTGACTTATATGTCTCTTTTTATCTTGTTTAATTGCTAGACTTATATGTTAAACTAATTAATTTCCAGCTATTACTTAATTAGATCAATATGTTAAATCTATTTTTAGTACTTGTGTAGACTAGCTAATTTGTCAATGTATTACTTTAGACAATGTTAATGAATTACAGATGTGTCTTTTTGTTTAATGATTAATCTTTGAAAAATTTATTATGAGAATACATCTTTGGAGTGTATGAATATGTGTATATAATTCAAAATCATTTTGGCTTAGTTTAAAATTATTTATGTATTAAAATTAAAATTAAAAGTGACAATATTATTAAATAATTAATTTTTCAAATAATTTTTACTTGATACACAATTTAAATCATTTCAAAATTTTGGTTATTTTTAAACTCAAACGAATAGATATGCTACGATTGGAAAACTCAACAGGCACATTTTTGTAAACTATGGTTGAAAGTGTGGCCTAAAGTGAACAAAGTAAAGACCACGGTTAAAAAATATGGCAGTAATTTAAGCAAAGGCCACAGTTCAAAAACGTGGCATTTGGTTTAAAAAAAAAGACAACGTTTAAAAAGCGTGGCTTTTGGTTTGGCAAATACACTACACTTTGAAACCGTGGCCTTATATTTATATAAAAGGGCACGCTTTAAAGCCGTGGCCTTTGGTTTAGAAAATACACTACGCTTTGAAACCGTGGCCTTTAGTTTATATAAAAGGGCACGCTTTAGAACCGTGGTCTTAAATTGAATTTATAGACAACATTATTAAGCATGGCCTTAGCACCGTTAAAAGCGTGGCCATTGCTTCGACCAAATACTACGCTTTTAACGTCAATAGCCCACGTTTTCTCGGGAAGCGTGGCCTTTGCTGAGAACAAGCGTGGCCATAGAGAATAAGATACGGTTTTATAGGCCACGACAGGAGAAGCGTAGCCTTTGGCCAAAAAGTGTGGCCTTTGATCAAAGGCCACACTTTTCATAACTAATGGCCACCGTTTTTAACAGTGGCCTTAGGATTTATTTGTTGTAGTGATATTTTACTCTTTTTATTAATCTATTATCTACTAAAATGTGAATTGATGATATTATGTATCTACTAAATCACTAGTTGAAAGATAAATTGTAAGGTAGTTACTACTTATTATATCAGTATTTAGACATCTATTCATACTTTAATATGTGTAAAATATATAATATCTTATATGTCTCTATCTTCATTAATAGTATACAACTTATTAATTGATATTCAGAGGGAGAAGGGGGATATGGGTGGGCCATGCTCCCCTAAATTTCAATGTAACATCCCCGATTTTATAGCATTTATAACTCAGTGTTATGAATTTGATAAATGATATTAGATTGATAATTAAAGAAAAGAACTATAGCGATTTTATTGAAATTGTTGAAATTAATAAGTTACAAAAAGAGAGACAGTGAATTTAATTAAATTAAAACAATTATGAGATTAAATATTGAAATAAAATAATAACATAACAATACAATTGAAATCGTGTCAAAGATAGAATAATAAAATTTAAATTTACAAGTAAAAATATATTTAAGAATAGTTTAAATTACTGATAAAGCCCCTTAGAGCTTTTGTAACTGATTAAATTAGGAATTAAGGTATAAGAGAGTACTAATGTCATGATACAAAGTACAAATTGAGTGACATAAAGTGAGATATATTACTTCACAACTCAATCCTATGGCTAGGATTTAGCCACCCACTTAACCAAAAAAAAAAAAAAAATGATTTTAATCTAACTGCCCACTCTAATATATCTTACTCACTTCCCTTTTTCTATATAAGAGAAACAACACCTAAACTCTCCCCTCCTCCCTCATATAGATTGCAAAATTGCCCCCCTCCATAGCCATCTTCATTTTCTTCTTCTCCTCCATTTCTCTTCTTGTTTTCCTTTCCCTCAAGGGCCCTAACCCCATCAACCTTCAATCCACTCTCTTCTTTACCTAAAGAAGCAAAGAAACCCCCCTTCTTTGAGCTCTTTAGCCACGAATTTGAGGTGCAAGGGGTTGGTTTAGGGAGGGATCTCTAACTAGATCTCCTTATAGTTCTTAAAGTGAAATGCATCCTATAGCAGTGACACTATTCTAGGGTTCCGAAAGTCACAAATAATGGTATGTTTAGAGCCTAGATCTAGCTTATATTAGCTTATCTGAGTCCTCTAAAATAGTTTTTGTGCAACAAAACTCAAGGAAGGGTATTTAACTAAATTTGGAATAAACTAGCTCAAATTAGGAAATTGTGTCTAGACTTGAAACCCCAAGAGTTAATGTAAGCTTGAGGTTTCTATAGGTTTAGTTAATTTAGTTGACATTTAATATGAGCACAACCTTGTTAGGATCAATACTTTGAATCTTGGCATAAAAAGGTAGCTAGGATCCTACACTAACAACTAGGAAAGGTAGAAATTTGAGCCTTAAGCTATGGGAACTAATGCAAACTGCTTTTACCCCTTAAATACATGATATATTAAAGTTAGAAATGTCCTTGAGTAGTTGGTTTAGTGAGAGAATAAGTAGAAAATATTTTGGACCTAAACTAGCTCCCTTAAGTCACTAGAAGTGTGATTTCCGGTTCCTTCCTTTCAAGAGTTAGCAAAACTGTTTTTAGGCATGATTATTTGAATTATATGGACCTTAGAAATGTTCTTGAGTGGTTGGAGTTAGTTTAGGATGAATTGTTAGAGAGTTGGGTATCAACTAGCTATGTTTCTTGAGTTAAAAGGTGATTTTCGGCCATATTACATGAGGCTATTAAAAGTTGTGTTTAAATTGAGTATTTGATGTTATTATAGTGGTTTTAGGTCCCTTAGACCATATGTATTGATGTGGAGCAAGTTTGAGAAAGTTTGGAGTTGTTTTAGTGGTGTTTGCACTTAGAAACAGTGAAGTAACAAATGGCTAGGAAAGAAATGGTGTAGAGTGCCTAATTGGTATGAGTTAAGATTTAGAATTTAAATGTGCCAAAAATATTCATTAGATTGGAATGGTCTCTTCATATGTTAAATTCTAATGTTGAGGCTAAGAAATCACATATGAAAGTGTTATGCTAATATAGTGCTTTGTATGTTAAATTGAATATGATATGTGCAATGTGGTGGTAAGCCACTTGAATAAGAGGTTTGGTTGCTTTATGGTTATTGTAGCCAAGATTGGAAGCCAAGGTATGTGATGACTAGCCTACTACTTGATTAAAATGTTTTGGCTTTATATCATGCATGGTTGATGAGGTTCATGGTTGTGGGAAGTTAGTGTTTGAGATTGAATGTTAAGATAGATGAATTCATGTGTATTCTAGGATTTGTGCCTTTTTGGCCATGATGGTGTTTTCTGCTAAGTTTTGGTTTGGACATTGATATTAAGGTGTGTTGTGAATATTATTGGGTTGCTGGCTGTTTATTTTTGCCGTTTAAAATTTTGGGATGCTCCCAAAACATCTACTATGATGCCAGATTTCTGTTAGACACTTTCTTGATTTCATGACTTAATTGCATGATATCATGAAGGTGCTATGAGAACGTGCAAAATTCACATGTATGAGTTATTAACATTGTTAAGTTGGCATGACTCATTATGTAATTGCATAAGAATCATGAATCACGAAAGATGCTTGGAATTTATCCTAAATTTTAAGACTTATGGTAATTAATTAGAGAACTTATATCTAGTTATTTGCTTTATTTAACGTTAGGGAATTTATACTTGATAACCTTGCTTAAACAAGGGAATTTATACCTTATAACCTTGCTTGAGTTAAGGAATTTATGCTTGTCTGGGGCTAGATCTATGTGAATGATGATTCACTGATAAGCATGAGCTCAATCCTAATAAGCAGGCTAGCACCCAAAGGTGGGCAAAACCCCCTATATCAAGGTGTATGCAAGTAAAGATTAAGAGCACATGCTAAGTAAGAAGAATTAAGCAAAAAGAGTGTAGAAAGACATGCATTTATGATAAAGCATTTCATCTATCTTTTACTAATATCATGTTATGTCATGACCATGCACCATTATCATTTATGAGAAATGTTTCAAGTCTTGAATCAAGTGTCTAAATAAAAGCAATCCACTTTGGGATAGTATGTTTTAAAAACCATTAAAATGAACATTTATTCTTGTTTTAGCATACTCATTGCTTTTAGAATAAATGAAGTGGTTGAGGCCATGACAACAACATTTAATTGTTGAGCTAAGTTCCCTCCTAAGAAATTATTATTTCTTACCCCTGTGTGTTCCTGTATCGTCCTCAGACGAAGGTAATGACGTCGCTCGTGCTGATACCCTGTCATTATGCCATAATGAGGTAGTTGCTATGGCATAATGCAACTTAATTTATAATTAGATGACGATCGCTAGTTGGACCATAATGACGTCCCTACAAAATAGGATGCTTGGCTAAGTCATCTATTGATGATTTCATTGAATCTAGACATAATTGCAAATTAGATTAGCCGAGGCAATGTTATTTAGTGCTGAATTTCAAAATGATGGAGCGATAGTTGTTTCCAAAAGTTATGGAGGTGTCCTAACATGTAGTCATTACTTGGAAGGAGTTTTTGCTGACCGTGTGGGAGGTGGTTAATAGGATGCTTTTGGTAACCGCCGAGTTTTGTTTTTGTATATATATACACCAAAACAAAGCACAATTCCATTTTCCTTTTCATTTGCCTTTACATTTTTTTGCACTTTACTTTTCTGCTTTTACTTTTCTACCTTTACATTCTGACCTTTATTTCCCTACCTTTACATTTCAACACTTTACCACATTTTTTTATTGTATTTCCTTTACAGTTTTTCATCTACTTTCAATCTTTTAAAGTTTCAAGCTATTTTATTACCATTCAGTTGTTCACCAATACCCTATTTGGTCACCTGATCCGCTAATCTGCTTGTGAAATGCTCTTTAGAGTATTTTGAAAATTTATTTGTTAAGAGACAGAGTCTATCTATAGGTGTTAATTGACTAATTATCATGGAAATCAATTGTGTTTTGTAAGAGTCGAATCTTTTCACAATCTTGGAGTAGTTTCTTAGCACGCCTTCAACTACATCTCATTCAGCTAACCAAAATTTGTGCAAACGATTTTTAAAAATTTAATATATATATATATATATATATATATATATATATTGATGTTAATTAATTTAAATACTTTTAACTTTTCACTATATGGTCATAATTCAATTTAAATAATGATAATTATTATTTTTATGTTAATGGATATGTTCAGTAAAATATACTGAATTAATTAGTAATATCCATATACTATATCCATTTATTAGTAATAATAATAATAATAATAACATCAAAATGTAAATATTATAATTTATAAATTAGCATTTTTAAATTACTTTATTAGTAATTTATTTTTTAAAATTATCGTGATTTATTAAACTTTTAAAAATTTAATTATTAATGTAAAAATATTAAATAAAATTACGGATATATCTTACTTGATATGGAAAATAAAAATAAGTTAAATTAATCAATTAGAGATAATTTTATCAACATAATTATGAAAAGTGTAAATATAAATAGAAAATATGTTCTTTAAAACCTTAGTCTAAACTCAGCCTAAGAGTTCTACTTCTTCCACAAATTTTGGAACAAGTATCAGCTCATTGTTATTGTCAACTTTCTTGAACAAAATATTAAAATTATTATTTTTTAAATTAACTTTTTAAATTACTTTCCCAAAAATTATTTTAAATTATCATTAATAATTAAATTTTAAAATAATATAGAATATACATATATATGTTTTTTGTTTTAGTTAATTTGAATTTTTTTTATCTTTTAATTATATAGTTATGATTCACTTTATATAATTATAATTATTATTTTTTATGTTAACAAAAAATTATAGTATTGGACACATAATTTGTCAATTAATATGCAAGTTAAAATAATAAATTTTACATTACTACTAGAAACAATGCTTGTGCATTGTACTAATTTATTAATTTTTTATAATTATTTCTAATAAATAATATATTTCAAAAAAATAGAGAATATATATATATATATATATATATATATATATATATATATATATATATATATATATATATATATATATATATATACACAATATTTTTTTAGTGCATTATGCGTATTCAACTATAACAGCTCTCAATTTCTTTGATAAACTCCCTTTGGACAATGCAATATATAATTGCCTATTACAAAATACAGGTTTTGGCAAGTATAAACTTATATTATTCAATGATTTTGTTTTTGTTTTTTGACATATAAACTAATTATCAAAATTTAAATAATAAAAATTATGTTATAATGAACTAGCATATTTACATGTAATTATTTAAATTTTGACATTATAAATACAAAGAGAAAAAAATAATATTTTTATGCGCAACTAAAATAAAGTGTTATGGAAACTAGTTTTTCTTGAGAATGTTGAGACCATTTATTCCTTTAAATTTGATAATTAAATAATTCAAAAATTAAAAATTTTTTATCAGCTTTGTAAACAAATTTAATGTTAAAAATTTTGAATTTTATGCAAATTAATTCTCAAAATTAAAATCACAAAAATTAAGTTATTTTGTGCTAAAATATTAACATAATTATTTAAACTTTAATATAATTAAATTCAAAGATAAATTATTAATGTTATTATATGCAAAAATATTAAGTATTACAAATTAGAGTAAATTTTAATTGTAAAATGAGATAAGTAATGCAACAATTGCAAATTAGAGGGAATAATAATTTCAATCATAATCATAATCTTAACCTATTAAATAATTTAGCATTAAAAATATTTTATTTGTGTTATTTAAAAATAAATTTCATTTTACTTTTTTTTAAAATCTTAAGTAGATTAAGCATCAAAATTTACAACACCAGATTTATGTTATCATAAGCTAACATATTAGTATAATTATTTTGATTTTAAAATTATAAAACTCAAAGATAGAAGATTAATATTGTTATATGCAGCTAAATAAAATGTTACAATAAACTAATATTTTTTCTTAGGATGTTAGAGTGACCTTTTTCTTTAAACTTGAGTATTAAATAAACGCTCATTTTGATCATTGAAGTTATATGCATGTTTTACTTTAGTCCTTAAAACTAAGAAATTGATGATTTAGTTGTTGCAAAAAGTGATTCAAGTTAGTCTCTAGGATGGTGATCATAGAGACTAATTTAAATTACCGAAAGGACTAATTTAAATCACTTTTTGTAATTTTAGGAATTAAATTATTAATTTCTTAATTTTAAGTACTAAAGTGAAGGATATATATAAATTCAAGGACCAAAGTAAATATTTACTTATTAAATAATTCAAAAGTTAAAATATTTAAGATAAAGGGTGAGTTCAACCGACTTAATCAGAGATAATAAAGCTATAACAAATATGGGGCAAGCTTACGAAAGAAACAATAAGGCATAAATAAACAATATGATAATACGAGTTCCAATCACTAATTTACTTTTTCAAACAATAGAAGTCCACAGAAAATATAAACTAGATAAATTATAAAACCTGTTTATTCTCTTTTCGAATATCACCACTTTTACAAAACTAGAGTAGAGTTCAAGTTTCAACAAAGCTTTAGATATAAAACTGTGTTTGGTTTGGGTGTTTTTCATTTTCATAAATAGGATACAACGATGAAAATACGTTTGGTTTAATTCTTTTAAAAATATTTTGAGAAAACATTTTTCAAAAATCAGTGGAAATTTGGAAATCCATGTTTTCAGCATTTCCACCCAAATGTTTTCACAAATGTTGAAAACGCTTTCATCAAAAATGCAGTGGCAAACTTGTAATAATAATAGTATCCTTTTATTTTTCTTTACCTCTCCCAGTTTCACAGCTTCGCCACTCTCCTATCTACACGTGCTTCATCACTGAAACAAAACCAAAATTAAGAACAAAATGTGGTTGGGACCGTGAACGTGGTGTCATCGTCGCTAATGTCTTGAGCTGTCTGAACTCATGACGCGCACTTGCCATTGAAGCAGTTGGGCTTGGTTCCCTGTTGCATTTCATGCTTGAGAGAGCCACAGAGAGAGTGACATTGTCTATGTGGACAGAGAAAGGAGGTTTGGGATTGGGGATGAGAGGCTGAGAGGATTGGTTAGAAAATCGGAATGGGAATGGATGAGGGAATGAATCGATGTCATGCCCTTTCCTCTTTTTCGATTCGAGTCTCTTCTTATTACCTCATATGTATTATTTTTAATTTCTTTCTTATGTTATGAGAGCTTTTCAGTTTCAGTTTCAGACAATTGATAGTCTAATAACTCCAATGTGGTTGTGATTTATAGGAACTTTCGATATTTGAGACCAAGGGGTTCCACATTTATCAGGTAATCTTCTCACATCTAGCTTTACATGTGCAAATTTAGCTCCTAGTTTAGACATTGATGATGGATGAAGTTGTGTGTCAATTCACTGCTGAGTTTCTGCTAGTTTCTTGCTTGTGGTGATCTTGTTTGAGTCCAATTTCATGTGTTCTTAGTGTTGTTTGATTTTTTCTAGTTTCAATTTTGATGCTTGGTGTTGTGCTATTCTTGATTATTGCAAAGCTATTGTAATTGATAAGATTTACACAGCATTGTGGGGTTGTTAAAGATGTTTTTGTGTTTTCCTTTTTCTTTAAATTCCATGAGAAACACAACATGAATTTCAGTCTAATTTTTAACCAAAAAGTTTCCTTCATGGTGGTTTGTATCCGCAACATCTAGACAGATATTTTAGTTTCATTAAAATAATAGTAGTTCACTTTAATTTACTCTATAAGTTAACTGCACGAAAAACCAAGGTGTTTCTATCCTTCAGCTTTCTTTATTCGCTTGCTTATGTACCCCAATTATGGTGTTTCAGTTGACAGCATATGTTATTTAGTTTTCCACTCTAAACACTGCATCAACACCAACTACCATTCATGCCCCTTATCTGAACTTTTGTTATTAATTATTTAGTCTTAGAAACATCACGCAGCATAAAAAGATTATGGGAGATGACATGGTAATCTTGCACAGTTATGCAAGTGAAAATGAGGAGTAGGCATTGAATTGAATGTTGAAGGAATATTATCAAATAGGTTCTCTGTTCATAATGTGCCTATCAACTTAAACATTATTGTAGGGTGACATGTCCATTTTTGGTTTGCTTTTCTTATTAGGAGTGATCAGTTATGGAGTAAAATATCTTTTGAGTTTGAGCTTGTCCTTGTTTAATGGACCTAACTCATTAGAGGACAATTTTGAATGCATTTTTTCTTCTGGTATTTGGCTTTGGTTCAAGCCGAATCACTTTTGTGTTGCTGTAAGCGTCTTGGTAAAGCAATATGATCATGATATGGTGCTGAGTCTTCAAAACCTATTACTGCAATGTGTCTCTTTGCACGCACAAATATTTTCAAATTTTGATATGGAAACTGTGTACTAGTGTTAATGAATGATCATAAGGAAGTTGAAGCAATAATAGAGCTTATTAGAGTTAAGAATGTGTAACTCTGTTTATTAAAACTAGCCGTTAGAGGTAGTTATCTAGGACAGCTAAGAGTTAGTTATAAGTCTGTTAGAAGAGCTTCATTACCCTGTGATTATGACTATGATAAACTCCCCTGCATACTCACTTCGATGTATATATATATGTAATAGTTCCATTAATAAAGTTAAGTTTTCCATTTCCAACATTGTGTTTCAGCTATCATGGTATCAGTTGAATAATTCTCTCTTTCGCACTCTTCATCTTCTTCTTGTTCTTCCTCTTCCATTTTTTCTCCTTTGCAAATTCTGAATGCGTTCCTCCATGGATGATCCTACGAGTCCTTTCTTCCTTCATAACTCAGATCATCTTGGTTTCGTGCTTGTTTCGCAACATCTTCATGGAGAAAACTATGGATCTTGGAGTCGAGCTTTCAAACTTGCACTTTCTGTCAAGAACAAAAGTGGTTTCATCGATGGATCTCTTCAAGTTCCAGATATAACTGAAGATCCACAACACTATCAACATTGGATCCGTAGCAATAACATGGTAATCTCATGGATCCTTAATTCTGTTTCCAAGGAAATTACTCCTACTATCATTGGATACAACACTGCGTTTGAGATCTGGAATGATCTCAGAGATCGGTTCAAGCACAAAATGGACCGAGACTCTTTCAAATCAAGAAAGATCTGATCAACCTACAACAAGGCAACCTCACTGTGAGCCAATATTTCACACGTTTGAAGGCATTGTGGGAAGAAATGAATGAGTATAAGCCTACAGTTGAGTGCACCTGTGGATCACTTCAACCAATTCTTGATCATTTTCAGTCTGAGTAAGTTATGCAATTCCTCATGGGACTGAATGATAAATTTGCTCAAGTTAGGGCTCAAATCTTGTTAATGGTGCCTATACCTTCAATCAACAAAGTTTTTTCACTAGTCATTCAAGAAGAAAGACAACGATCAGTTGGTGCCTCTTCAACAAATAACATTGATGCTCAACTGGCATTTGCAACAAAAGTTGCTACTCAAAAAGGCAAAGGACAAAAGAAAGAACGTCCTATTTGTTCACATTGTGGCATTCCAGGCCATACAGTTGATAAATGTTTTAAGATTCATGGATATCCTCCTGGATACAAGTCTAAGAACAAACAAATCTCTCAACACACTGCAAATCAGGCTAAGGTTCAAGAATCTGATGTTCCTGAGTCTTCAGTTACTATTCCTGTGAATCAATATCAACAACTCCTAGCACTACTGGCTTCTCACATTGCTCAATCAACTCAGACTTCCACAAACACTAATGCTTCCATCAATCCTGTGGAGTCAGGTATTGTTTTCACTGCACATAATAAATTCATACATTCTACATCTCATTGGATAGTAGATTCGGGAGCTACATGTCACATTGCTCATAATATTTCATCCTTTAGCAACATATTACCTGTTAATAACATTACTGTTACTCTTCCTAACAAAATCAAAATTCCTGTTCAATTTGTAGGATCTGTAAGGTTTAATTCTGATTTTGTTCTGCATAATGTCTTTTATGTACCTGATTTCAATGTAAATCTATTTTCTGTTAGTGCATTTCTCAAAGAACCGAACAGATCTATCATTTTTTTGCCTAATAACTTCCTTATACAGGACACACAAACACTGAGGATGATTGGTAGGGGTGATCTCATTGAATACCTCTATGTCTTCAAAGTGAATCAACTGTCCCAAACATCATATGATACTATCAATTTGTTTTCTCAAATTTCTGTTCCTGTCACTTGTAATATACAAACTCTGAATAAAGTGCCCATAGATGTTTGGCATGCTAGGTTAGGCCACATTTCTGATCAAAGACTTCATGTACTCAAGAAAGATTTGAATATACGCACAAAAAATTCTACCTATGTTCCTCATTGTGCTATCTGTCCTCTAGCAAAACAGAAGAGACTGTCTTTTCCTTCAAATAATCATGTTTGTGCATCTGTTTTTGATATCATTCATTGTGACATTTGGGGTCTTTTTCATGCACCTACACATGCTGGACACAAATTTTTCCTTAGCATAGTTGATGATCATTCTAGATATACTTGGATACATTTACTCAAAACTAAATCTGAGGCTACCAAGTTGCTAGAACAGTTTATCAATTGGGTTCAAACCCAATTTGGTATAGTAATAAAATGCATCAGGTCTGATAATGCACCTGAACTAAAACTCACAAATTTTTTAGCCAACAAAGGCATAGAACATCAATTTTCTTGTGTACAAAGGCCACAACAAAATGCCATTGTAGAAAGAAAATTTCAACACCTATTGAATGTAGCTAGGTCTTTATATTTTCAGTCTAGCGTCCCTATTAGTTTTTGGGGAGAATGTATAGCTACTGCCACCTATATCATCAATAGAATTCCTTCACCCCTTCTACAAAATAAAACACCTTATTATCTTCTGCATAAAACCCAGCCTGACTACACTATTATGAGAGTATTTGGCAGCCTGTGTTATACCTCTACCTTACTAACAAATAGACACAAATTCACATCTAGAGCTCATCCTTGTGTTTTCATTGGGTATCCTAAAGGATACAAAGGCTACAAAGTTTACAATTTGATTACAAAATCCTTCCAAATCTCTAGAGATATTGTCTTTCAGGAGACCATATTTCCTTTCAAATCTGAAATGCATGATTTACACCAAGACAGTCCCTTTCCTGATACTGTCATTCCTAATGTTTCAGCATCTATTAATATACCTGAACCTACACAACCCATACAACCACCTATTAATCCACTTGCTGTTATGGCCAATGATCCACCTGTACCTCCACCAAGAAGATCTACTAGAGTTTCTAGACCTCCAGCTTATCTAGCTGAATTCTAGTGTAATAATGTTAATAGTACCAATTACCCTATCAGTGACCATGTGTCTTATCAGAAACTTCAACCTCATTATCATCACTTTATTTCAAATGTAAATTCTGTTTATGAACCAACTTTTTTTCACCAAGCAATCAAATTCCCTGAGTGGCAACAAGCCATGAAGGAGGAACTAGATGCTATGGAGAACAACCACACCTGGACAGTGATGCCATTACCTAGAGGGAAACAACCAATTGGTTGTCGATGGATTTACAAGGTAAAATATAACCCTGATGGTAGTGTATCTAGATACAAAGCCCGCCTTGTTGCTCAAGGATTTACACAACAGGCTGGCATCGATTATTTGGAAACTTTCTCTCCAGTAGCAAAACTAACTACTGTTAGAGTACTCTTATCCATTGCTGCAGCAAAAAATTGGCATTTAATGCAACTTGATGTAAATAATGCTTTCCTAAATGGGGACTTATTTGAGGAAGTTTTTATGCAACTACCTTTGGGTTATAATTCACCTAAAGTAAATGGTAAGGGGGAGACACTTGCTTGCAGACTAAATAAGTCCATTTATGGTCTCAAACAAGCATCAAGGCAGTGGTTTACCAAGTTCTCCTCTGCCTTACTCAGTCATGGTTTTATTCAATCAAAAAGCGATTATTCCTTATTTCTTAAAGGCAGTGGAAATTCTTTAGTTATACTCCTTGTTTATGTTGATGATATTATATTAGCAGGATCAGATCTCAATGCTCTTACTGCTGTAAAATCTGTTCTACAATCCCTTTTCAAACTAAAAGATCTTGGCTCTCTCAAGTATTTCCTTGGACTTGAAATAGCTAAGTCCTCATCAGGTATTTTCTTATCTCAAAGGAAATATACATTGTCTTTATTAGATGAAACTGGTTTTTTGGCTAGTAAACCTGCAGGTTTGCCCATGGATCCGAATCTCAAGTTAAGTCAATCAGATGGAGATCCTCTAGAAGACAATACTCAATATAGATGACTCATTGGCAGACTTTCCTATCTCACACTCACAAGGCCAGACATAGCATTCACTGTTAACAAGCTCAGCCAGTTTGTGTCTAAACCTCATACCTCACATCTCCATGCTGTCCACCACTTGCTACGATATCTCAAGACAGCACCTGGTCAGGGATTATTTTTTCCTGCACAATCCACCCTCCATATCACCGCTTATGCAGATGCAGATTGGGGCAACTGCATTGACACAAGGAAGTCTACATCTGGATATTGTGTATTCCTTGGTGACAGCTTAGTGTCATGGAAATCTAAAAAAACAGCCCACTGTGGCGAGATCTTCTGCAGAAGCTGAATATAGAGCCTTGGCAAATGTTGCTAGTGAAGTGGATTGGCTAGTCAAGCTACTTGGAGATTTTGGAGTCAACACAGGATCTGTCAAACTTCTATGTGACAACCAAGCAGCACTTCACATAGCTTCCAACCCCACTTTTCATGGACGAACCAAACACATAGACATAGACTGTCACTTCGTTTGAGAAAGAGTGCAGTCCGGACTACTCAAATTAATCCATGTGAAGACCCAACACCAACTTGCAGATATCATGACCAAACCTCTAAGTACCACTCCCTTCAGATTCATCATGTCCAAGCTGGGAATTAAAGACATTTACTTCCCAACTTGAGGGGGAATATTAGAGTTAAGAATGTGTAACTCTGTTTATTAAAACTAGCCGTTAGAGGTAGTTATCTAAGACAGCTAAGAGTTAGTTATAAGTCTGTTAGAAGAGCTTCATTACCCTGTGATTATTACTATGATAAACTCCCCTACATACTCACTTCGATGTATATATATATGTAATAGTTCCATTAATAAAGTTAAGTTTTCCATTTCCAACATTGTGTTTCAGCTATCAGAGCTTTCAAGGGCCATTGATTTTAAGCCAGATCTGCAACTGTTACATCTTCGAGCAGCATTTTATGATTCAATGGGTGATTATGTTTCTACTGTTACCATTGTATTTTTGGCTGAGCAATTGCCAATTCACATTGTGCTGGAACAATTTTTTCTCCTCTATGTTGTATACACAATTTTCTTTAAATCACAATTTTTCCATTGCCTTTCTATTTTGCTTGACATGGTTCATTTTTAGTATGTTCTTCATGCTACAAAAGAGACAAGGAAGGAACCATGATGTAAACGTACAATTGGGAAGGAACCATAATGTAAAAATTCAATTTTTTTTTGGTAGGGTGATGATATGGCTTTGAAGTTGCTAATTTACATTCAAATAATCATATATCAGATTCAGCTTTAACTCAAGTAAGCTAATTTGACGTAAATTGTTTGATTATTAGGATATTAAGATTATTCTCATTGTGTTATGAATCATACCACGGGTTTTAATTTGCTTCCCTTGCAGTGTTTTGCTGTAAGTTCATATGCGTTGAAGAAATGGTTTTCTTTTGCTTCACAAGCATTTGTATGTATTTCTAATTGATTATGATCCAAAAGATAGACTATTTGGTGATTACTCTAGAAAAGACATGATTGTGGATGGACAAAGTTTAAGGGTATATCAAGAGGGTGTTGATATTAATGCTACTAAAGCAACTCAAATGGCATAAGTCAAGAAGCAATTGCCGATCAAATGTGGAATAATTATCGTAGATAATTGATGGCTATCATTTTTTTGTATTTTGTTGTAGGGTGATGTCTTTCTTATTTCTTTTTTTTTTTTGTATTTTTTAGCTGGTTGATAAGTTAAAGTATAAGAAAGATATAATTATAAATAGTACTAATTATTTTGTTTAATTATATCTCTTTTTAGTATGACTATAATTTACTCACAAATCAAATATATTATAAACATATTTTGTCATTACAAGTAATTTTTGCCATTAAAATTTCCTTTATAGTATTTAATTATATAATAATTGATATTGATAATAAAATAACTTAAAAGTGAGCAATTTATTTTATTCTTAATCATAATATTTTATAGAGTTATTTATTATATTAATACATACTTTTAGTATTTGAACAAAATGTGCAAATAAAATATATATCATTTTTATTATTTAATAATAAATAAAAGTTTATTATCTCAAATTTAATTTTAAAAATTATATTTTAAAAATAAATAAACCAAACATATTTTTATTGTTTTCACTTTTTGAAAACGGAATCTATTTTTATAAACCAAACACATTTCTTAAATTTTGAAAATTGAAAATGAAAATCCTTTTTAAAAAATGAAAACAGAAAATATTTTCATAAACCAAACGGCACCTAATTTTCCAAATTCTTCTCCCCAGAAATAAGGGAGGTATACAATTGCATAAGATATGTAACCAAGAAATCCATAAGTTCAATTATATTTATGTATATTTATTTATTTGACTAGGGAGTTATCAAATAAATGCGAAGTTATCTAATTTAGGATAAACAGGTAGGAATCATATTTAGACAGCCTTTCTTTCATGTGAATCTAAAAATAGGCAAGAACGACCCTGTCGAGTGGCCTTGAAAACAGGTATGAATCACCCCGTGAGTGGACACAAAATCAACAAGATAAGGTGCATCAGGTTAACACCTACTGTCATTAGTATACAGATCTTGTCATAGACTTCCCAAAGAGAACCTTTCTATTTTCAATGATAAAGGTGCACTTTTTTTTTTTCTGATAATTGATTGAAGGCTCAATATTCAAATTGAATGGAGCTTTATTACAACAATATGCCTCAAAAAGAAAAAGATCCTAAACAAAACAAGACTAATGCCAAAAAAAGGGAGTTACACATGAAGCCCATACATGAAGAATACGCTTATAATTTAACAGTGTGAAACACACATCTAGGCTTAGACTAACACAAATTATTCTTTTTCCTTCCCCTTTTGCCTCAAGTCTTCACATGTTCAAGATCCTTTTCTCTATACTCATGATTTTTATCTTCGCATTGATAATATCCTCATCCTTGTCGGCAGATTCAAGTAGACCCGAATCATCTTGGATTTCTAAATCCTATTTAGATCGAGGATACCATGTCAGGGCACACACCATGATTGGAATGTGCTTAATTGCTAGCTTTAAACCCATCGCTCCACTAACTTGGGACTGCCCCTGTTCATTGATGACAGTGCCTTGTGACTTTGAGCTGATTATTGCCATTTCATCTTCCCCATGTGACTGGCGCATGGTATCCTTGAGTGACTCTTGATCTCCACTGGAGGAGGGGAAGTCCACCATAACCGTAGCCTCCATAGCCCTTGCTAAGGAGCAAGAGATGGACGGACAAATCGAGACTTCCCCATCCAGAAAGTGCCGACTGTATGGCTTCAGGAACTTAATTCACGCACAACAATTACAGAGTAAATCAAAATTATGGGTCATAGCCCAAAATCCAAAGCCTTTCCAAATTTTCCAATAAATCTCATTATAAACAAGATAATCTTATCATCTCATCATATCCTCTTTCCAAAACAATTGTCATTTAAAACTTTCATTAAACATCATACTCAAGAAAACAATTTGCCAATACCTTCAGTGACGATCAAAATTCCTTTACTAAATTCCATGAATATACTAACTTAGTTTCATTAAACTTTAAGAGCTTGGCCCATGGATTTTTCAAAAAAATAAAATATATAAAGCCATAATTTTCCATCTCATACTAATACCTCAATCCCATGTTCATGTGCAATATAATTTTGAATAAGCATGAAAAAAAAAAAAAGACAAGTTATAGACAAACAATCCACTCACAACTTAAGTTGACATGGAATCTCAATCCCACAGAGCCACGGAGTCAAGAATTGAGTCATCATAGGAATCTAGCATCAAGAATACAACCATAACAATATTTGTGAGTTATAACTCAAGATGTAACAACCCAATAACCCAACAAGTCAAAATCCTCATAACCCATAACCTTGAGGTTCCCAAGAACCCACCAACAACCCACACCATGATAGAATCAAGAACCTAAAGGAATGAAAGAAGAAAATGAGTGAGGATAGTTACTCTTGGGAGAAAGGAAGGAGGAAGGAGTGGGTTCGTTGCTACCACCTCTTCCAAGCTCCAAATAGTGGAGGTGTCGGTGAGGGTGAACGTGAAGATTGGAGGTGAGGAAGAGGGTGATTAGATGTAGGATTTAGGGCATTAATTGAAGTGAAGGAAGAAGATGATGAGAAAAGAGATTTCTAGAGATAAGGGACAAAGTTTCAGACCTAGAGAGAGAGAAAGGAAAGTGAAAATGAAGCTTCTAACCCTATTCGCATATTTCTTCAGAGAATATAAGCTGCTTATTAAATATAATAATATATGGAATCTTTCTCTCTCTTAACCATTAAGATTGATACAAAATAAAACCAGCTTTAGAAAATCAAAAATATGTTTGAAAAGAACATGTAACAGTCGCAAGAACATTATTTGGAGGAAAACCTCAAAACCCAGATCTTAGAACCTTGATCCTGGAACTCACCTCAATCGCCCCACCATCCCACATATTATCACGCCTCCAGCGCATAACCTTGACTCTAGATTAGCTACCCTAGACCCCATACCTTCAATTCCAAACCTTCGATCCTAAATCCTAGACCCCAATCATGACAGATAAAAGTGAGTGAATATTCAGTATTCACTTTTTTTCAAGGTGAGCATTCTAGAACTTATATTGTGCAAAATTTTGGGGCATTACATTAACTATTAGATGTATAAGTCTTTTGTCTTTACCATTACATTGGAGATTTTATCATTCTTTTTGTTGTGAAAAAAAAAAAAAAAACAATTCTTAATAGCAAGTATATTATGTAATGATAATAAATAGAAGTCGAGGCTAATCATTGAATTATAGTGAAAAATTAAAATATATTGTCTTGAAAACTTAGTAATGAAAGGTGAACAAATTATATAGGTTCTTTTATGTTAAAAAAATTATGCAACAAAGAAAAATTAAATTACTCTTGAGAACATAAAATATTGTATTATTTTATACTAACTATTAAATTTGTCATTTTTATGTAATTAAAATGTATAAAATTTTTCACTAAGATATATTATATCGTTAACAATCAAAGTTTTTTAATGTATTTGAGATAAAATGATTTATATGTGACCTATGTTTATATATAATTGTAAGAAGGTTTTGTGTAAATGTTAAGAAAATAGTTGTTAAAATTTAACATGGAGTCAAAAAAATTTTAATTGAATGTGAAAAATTATATTTGTTTTTTATGTCACAGAAAAACTAATACAATATGATAACAAAATTAAATTACTTCTAATAATAGAAAATATTGTATTATTATATATTAACTATTAGTTAACATTTTTTTTTAAACCTATACCATTGTATTAGAAATTTTGTCATTCTATTTTATCAGAGATTTATCAATGAAAGAGTCAAAGTGACATTTTGTTTTGAGAAGAAAATAACTCCTTATAAAGATCTGTTATGCAACAATAATAAAATAAGTCAAGGCCAATCATTGAGCTATATCAAGTTATATTTGACAAAATCTATATTTTGTTATCTATAATTATATGTTGCATTGGTAAAGTGACCTCACCAAAATGGTTATGCCTTGCTATAGAAGAAGTACTCAATTTATATTAAAAATGTTGTCTACAATAAAGTATTTAATGAATTTAATATACCTTTGATTTATTTCATTATGTAAAACAATTAAAATAAATATTCATCTATTATACCATATCTAATTTTTAACTGCTATCAGAATTATTTTTAAAAGTATTCAAATTAAGAATAATTATAAAAAATATAATCAAACTCGTGCAACGCATTGGGTATTATATCTAGTAATGATTTTATTTTAACTTAGTTAGAGGTAATAAATTTGAAGCTATTTTCAATTAATTGCTCATTATATGTCATTTTAGCCGGATGTCACAAGGTGTACTAGTTAGGCAAAGCTCTCTTTAAAATTGAGAACTCTAAGATTCGAATCATGATATTATACATAATGTTTTCCATCATAGAACCCCAAATATTAGACATAATGTTTGCGCAAGGTCGCATCCAGCTTCCGCTGCAATCAAATCACATTTGTATAATGTTTGATATAATGTATGGAGTTAAAAACTGTAGCGTTTGCATCGAACAACAAAATCGAGTTTTTTTAATATTAACAATGACGACTGAAAAACATGTAATGGTTGAAACGTTGGCCTAAAAACCATATCTCTCATTTTCAGACGCATGGAAATGTTATTTAAAAATCACTTGTTGCAAATTATATTGCTTTCTTTCAAGACGCAATTATCTTGAAAGTTTGGAGGCGATGCTGGTCAGGACTTCAGAGACTACAGTGAACCCAAGGCCTGAAAATAACATTCTCCAAAAGTCCGGGTGAGAAAGTGTATTTGACAATTTCTTGTTGCACACTTTACCCATTTGAATAAGTTGATCACTGCATTCCTTGCACAAATCTGTTCTCTCACAGGATTTGTAAGCAGATATCTGTTTCACACATTTGTCTAAAAGCACTTCGATACAATGCGCCAACGCTGCATGCTGTTCATGATGTTGTGGCGCTAACTCAAGGCCATGCCCATTGTAATTATGTGCAAAGCCCTGTATAGGGTGAGTTTGTAGACATGCAGCAGCCCGGATTACTGCGCACACAAGTAACTTCATCACAAATGACCTCAAATTGTGTTTCACCATGCTTAACGCATAGAGCCACTACATTTAACACGTATTTTTAGCGAAACTAAGAATATTGCACAGTGTTAATGTCTATCACGAAGATCCAAGGACATACTACTTAATTATGTATAATGAAGTGCGAGAAAGGAAGAAAGGGTATATGTTAAATAATGTTGAGAACCGTTTTCAGTTAGTTATTGCTTTCTCAAAGTTACTCAACAACTTACACGAAGTGACAATTACAGTTGGCAGTTTTGTGTTTTATCAATGAAACCTTTTTGCAAATATGATACTTCTGCCTGAATTATGTTATCAATTACCGCCTTCGGAGATTGTCATTTGGGTGGTGTTTGCTAACAATGAAAGTCATCGTGGATTATCTTATCCCTTCTTAAATTATTTATCAAATTATGAATCCATTTTTAAGTGGATCACTATGTAACCCTTTTCTTTGTAATCCGTTAGACGAATTCATATTATTTCGAACCACGAACATTTACCAAAGCAAGTCTTAATGAACCCTATTAGACCTTTACTTCCTTTTGAATAAAACAATGTTGTACACGTTAGTCCTTTAGTTAGAAATGAAAAACTACAATTACAGTCTCTAAACAATGAAAATTTTGATCATGCTAGTCTATTTTAATCACCGGCTACATTAGTCTCAACAAAGAACATGTGTTTGACATTTTTTAATTTTGGCTTACATATATTTTTAGTCTCTCTAAATATATGATTTTTTGGATTTGGTCCCTAAAAAATTTTTTGCTTGGTTTTGGTCCCTTATTTTTCAAACGTTACCAATATTAGTCCTGCTGTCAACTGAGTGCTATTAAGTGCTAACGTGGCAACATAAGATCTAATCAGTATTAACACGTGTCAAAATCTCACGTTGTTAAGTCAACACTTAACAGCACTCAGTTGACGACAAGTACTAATATTGATAAAATTTGAAAAATAAGAGATCATGTCACAACCCAACGAGGGCCGTGACCGGCGCTTAGGGAATGTCATTCCCCAGCAAGCCTACAAAAGAATTTTCTTAAGAAACGGACAGAATTTTCCCTAAAAATTGGACGTTCCCCAAAATACAAAAAAACTCCAGATACAACCAAAAATCTACAACCCCGCCACAAATCCAGAATATTAACAATATTTAAAATACAGACTCAAAACAACAAGCATTCTCCGAATGCCCTCAAAATTTAGAATATGCGAGATATACATAAGGATAGATACTCTTTTAAAAACAAAACCTATTATAATTATATATAGATATATTACAACGGAAGCCAGACCCTGCCTGTGGATTATGGAGCATAACTAGAAATATGTACATATGATTACTTAACTATACACGGATCAAAATATATAGACAACCCGAAGGTCCACACTGATTGCATCAAGCTCGCGGAGCTTCTATACCTTTAATTCGCTAAGACAAGTCACTTGCAGCCTGTACCTAACTCTGAAATAGAGGGAAAGTGAGGGGTGAGTCAAACCGACTCAGTGAGAGATAATATACATATAACGGGAAATGGGACAAGTGCAAGCACAAGCTTTTAATAAAATAAATATAATCAATTAATAACACCTTCATAAAAAATCCATATATAGATGTACATATACATATGCAAAAGATATTCCAAATCCAACATGATACGTGAAAACAGAATACAGTAATGCTGAAAATAAAATAAAATTTGTAATAAAAGTCATCAACAACAAATTAGTATTTCTAAGAATTGGTAATTTGAGTACATTTAACTACGGAGTTAAAACTAGTTTTAATAATACCAATAATAATAATAATAATAATATATCTGAAATTAAAAAAAAGAAAAAAAGAAAAAGGGAGGTCTCAATTACAGAGTCGAATGTAACGTACATCGTCTCACCAACCCAAGGCGTCCCCGAAGGATCAATGAGAACAGATATCTCACCAACGGTCCTATGCCGAAGGATTGACAAACAGATCCGGACGTGTGGCCGTCACGCCGGGCTAGCAATACCCCTGCTAGCTGGGTTGGCCAAACCAAGATGCACCCAGGGCTAACGTATACTGCCGTTAGCGCACAGTTCTGTTAAAGGTCCCTCCCAAAAACTATTTATCCAAAACTCAAAAAAAATTCATAATTAACTTTATTTCAAGAATTAAATTCACCAAAGTCTCATAGTCCTATAATAATAAAATCCAATACAATTCCAAGCATATCAATTTCAAAACTTATTATATCAAAATCTACAATTTCTATTGTCCGAGTTCATAACATTAGCTTGAAGCATCATATCGATTTCAAAACATTCAGATAATTAGATCTCAAACATCAATTGTTAACAATATATGAAATAATTAAACTAAGTAGGAACATCTAAGAGTAAATATTTTCAAAATACTTGTCCCACCTGCAAAAGTTCAGAATTATAACATAATAATATTATAAGCAGCTTTAAAGATTCGATTAGAAGACAAGTAGCTGTCAAAACATATATTTAGGAAAATAAGAAAAACAGAAAACAAGTATAAATATACTATCACTCACAGGCTAAACCGAGAAATAGTCGGAAATTATAGCGTCTTAGAGTCTCGGTCGCTATCCAAGGGAATCCAGCACCAAAAAGTCATCATTCACATTCCGAAGAACCTGTAGAGCCAGGAATTATCCAAGATATCTCTATTACTAAGAAGGTATTATATCAATTCTAACTTATGCATAATGACCCTTATCTAAAACTACTTGGTTATAACCTTTAATTAATTCAACCACAAAACCAACCAGTTAACTTACTACCTTCCAAACTTAAAATAAAATTCAGCTTACTCTTAATTCTTAATTCCTTTAGTTCATTCTAAAATTACTCTCTTCAACTCATCCTTTTCATGGCTTATCTCATTTACTAGCTCTAACTCTTCACTATGTCCATATCCAATTAATCGCCATAAAACTAATTCAAAACAATCCAACTAAAACTTAAAAACACATATACACACAGGAACATGAATTAATTGACAACACTATAGAGAACTCCAAATTCTAAGGTTCAACCAACGCCAAAAATACACATACATGCTCCAAATTACTATGGCTATCTTACAACTAACAACATAATAATTCTATATAATTTGTCATCTTCAAAACACAAAACTTTACGATATAACAATCTAGTGTTATGATTCACCCAAATCAAATAAGGAACTCATACAAGAACACTAATGTCAAGATGCTTACCCAAGATTATGAATTTAGGGAGCTAAATCAAGAGTCCCCTGCATGGTAGAAGTACTGTAGCGGAGGGGGAGACAAACCGCGACAGACAGAGAGAGAACGCAGAGGAGAGAGAGAGAGAGACAAACCAGCGGAAAGAAACAGATCCGAGGGGGGGAGGGGCGACCGCGACAGTGAAGTATGGCAGAGCAACAACGGCTGGCAGTGGAGTGAGAAAGTGAACAAGTGAGAGTGTGAGGGTGTGAGAGTGAAAGCTAGAGAAGAGGAACGAAGAAGGAGAACGAAAAATGAAAGAAAAGAACGTCAGGAAGAACGCGTGTGAAAGTGGAGGGAGAGAGGTCTATGGTGCACCATGTCACTTATGGTGCACCATGGTCTCTATTTCTTATTTCTCTCCCTTTTTTTTTTTTAAACAGATTACTTTCATCTATTTATTTTAAATCAGGATATCACAGACCAAAATCAATCGAAAAATTTTTAAGGGACCAAATCCAAAAAATCAAATATTTAGAAGGATTAAAAATATATTTAAGCCTTTAATTTTTACGATTGGGAGCTTTTATTTTTCAAGGACAAATACAACTGACGTCGTTTTATTAAAAATTACTCTACTTTTTCTTCCATATTCGACAAATATGGGCTCGCTAGTCCAATTACTATAACATCTCCGCTAATTAATATACAGATTCACTAAGACAAAAATAACCTAAAATTCACTAGCCTTGATTCGGTTAAATTAAGATTATTATCCATAAAATATTCCATATTGTCAAACTCTGGACTTAGGGTGTGTTTGTTTATGCTTTTTTCAGTAAAAAATTAATTTTTTATTAAAAAAATCAGTTTTCATATATTTAGATAAATTTTTAAAAATAATTAGATTATAAAAAAAATCAATTTTCAGCATTTTTGAAAAAGCTAAAAAGAGTAACTTCTGAAAAAAAAATCAATTTTTAATTTTTTTTGTTATATATAAAATTTAAGTTTTAAAATTACTTTTTTCAAAATCTGAAACAAAGGCATCCTTAATTTGTAAATTTTTACAAGTTTACGAGTTTAGGCCTCCAAATTGAGTTAATTCGCTTGAAAACTCGAATTTGAGTAAACATAGGTGAACTCGTGCAAACTCCCGAGTTTTTTATTTTGAAACATGAGTTATATAGTACCATTTTAAAAAAGTTATAATTTAAAAATATAAATAAAAAGAATGTTCAATTTTTTTTTTATCATTACAATAATTTGTGCATTTTTTATCTGTTAAATGGTTCGCCAAATTGAAATGCAATTTTTAATCACAATATATGACTCAATTAACAATTTAAATTTTATAGAAGTGAACTTTACCTACCATTGTCAGTTTGAAATCTAATCTGCTGCTAACAACTATAAAAATATCTTGTAATAGATTAAAAGAAATATTCAAATGGAATTTTAGAATAAGGATTTTTTTAACTGTTTTTTCGTTGATAAACAAATAAAGGACGACAACCTTACTTCTCGATCTCAATTCGAGGAATAGAAGCAGTTCCTTTGATGGGTTCTCATAATCTTAAAAGTGCAAGGGATGAGAAATAAACAACAATTTAATGAAACTTTAAATTAGATAATGTATTGTAAATGAAATCTATGTACTTGCAAAGGCATAGAAAATTAGCACTAGATAAGAACATAAGAATGCAGTAATTTAACAAAGTAAAGAACAAAGGGCTACTACTTGAATTCCTGTTTACTCCATAATGTTAAGATAAATATTGCAACAGAGTTCCTTTAGGTGTTTCAAGTATGTAGAAGTCCCTTAATACTACCCTTATTTCCCTATTTATAGACAAACAATTTCCTAGAACCCAGGCCCATTACATCCACTTTTTGGCAATTTGTGCCATTGAGGCTCACGTTTTTCTTTGCTCTCCATCATCCCACGTTCTCATGCCACGTTTTTGGATCATATGTGGGCTCCTTCCTTCTAGCTATTTCTGCCATGTCACTCTATCACTACTCACTTCATGGTTGACACTTTGATTCAGTCGAAATATTACCCTTCCTTTGAAGCCAATCTTTACCTACTCGGCTTCTTTCTCGACTGATATTAGCTTCTTTCGATTTTGATGGTTTCTTTCGTATTTTCGATCTACTCTATTGTTGAAATCGTCCAACATGATGCCCCCCAAAATTTGAATTTTCTTAAGTAAGAAATCAAATCTTTTTCCACATATTTCTCAGGACGGTTTCCTTTCTGAGGTGCCTATTTCATCCACATGTTAATGCCCTTTTGCCTTCAGTCATCTCAACCATCTTTTCAATTTAATGCTTTCCCTTTCTTGCTTCCTTTTCTTTATTTTTATAAACAACACTTCTGAATTGCTTCTTTCTTCTTAACGTCTCTTCACATTTCCCTTTTGTTGTTTCTTCTTCTTCCCTCCATATTCTGCCTCTGGAGTTCTATTGACTGCCTTCCTTCTCATTCTTTCACTCTATTTGCTTTACCATGGTTGAAGACTCTCAAACTCGCATGATCATTTCTGCTCCAGAGCCTCTCATTAATGGCGACCACCGCTTGGCGCCGGACCCTGAGGCTAGGGAATTATTTCAGAGTCAGGTAATCCTTCCTTTTTCCCTCAGTTCTTCTGTTCACGCATTTCTCAGTCCCCTTCTTACCCTCGAGGAAGCCTAATCAGTTCAAGCGTTCTTTCCATGTACCTCTGACCAATCCACTCTTGCTAATCAAGAGGACATTTTTATCAAATAGTTCGTACTATCTAAATGTCCTTTCAAAAATCCTCCCAAGAATACCCAAGAGTTTATTAGTTGGCTAGATAGGGTACAATCATCCAAGGCAACTTTTGGAAAGAAATTGGCATTTTTTATTTCCTTCAACTTTTCGATATCAGATTTCTTTTAACCTTACTATGTTGGGTCCACTTTTCTATTTTTGGAACAAGACCACTAATACTCTGCAACTTCCTTATGGTATAATCTCCTTCACCTTTTTCGAATTAGCTGTTATCACTGGTCTTCAACCTACGAGGAAGATCATTCATTTTGATCTTATGCCCAATTATGTGAAAAACTACAATTTTGATGATTCCAAACCTTCTTATTCGGCCTTCATTAGAAATAATATGGGTTTTCCACCAATCTCTATTTCGGATGCAGAACACGTGGCCTTTCTTTCATACTGGCTTAATGCCATCTTTTTTTTGGTCGAAATCTGTAAATGCAACCTCGTCATTTTTCCTTGGCAATTATGCTTCATGAAGGTCATCAGCTTTGATTAGTAAAACTAATCATTGCCATTGTACAACAAGATGGGTCTTATTGTTACCAAACTTCAACACAATGATTCGATCAACCCTGGGGGCCCCATCTGGTTTCTTCAGTTATGGGCTAATTCCATCTTCTAATCTTTCCTTCAAGATTCTTCCCCAGATGCACTCCCTCGAGACATTGACGGTCCTTGGCTTTGTCATCTTCATCAAGTCATTCCGAAAAATACCCATACAATCGATGAATTTTTCTTCTTTTCGAACCACCTTCATCAACTATCGTTTTCTGGTAATAGGGGTTTAAACCTTTCTCCTTATGTTGATCGATTAATCGGACCTTCCTGGTTTACCTGCTCGAGCATTGCCTCGACTTCTTCTGCTAAGAGGGAGTTAGATGAGATTTGGTCCAACTTCTTGTGCTGCCAAGTTTTTCCAACAAGTCTTCCAGATTCGAAAAATAAAAATGTCGAACTAAACAATGCTTCTTTCGTGGCTCGTCAATTTGGGTTTCTCAGGCTATACCTGCTCCTTACTCTCTTGATCCTCAAGTTCAACTTTGTGGTGATTCCCTAGAAGACTTTTTTGACTTGGAATATTTTTTGTCAGAGAATGATGAAAAAAGAAATCTCTATTTCCCATTAGATTTTGCGCCAAGTTACTTTGTAACCCCTTCGTTTATTACTTGGTGGTCTGAGTATTACAAGTCTCAGCATCAAAGATTTTTAATTTGCAAAGAAAGATTGATTGCTAACCTTCCCGCTGATTCTTTGCAGAAAAAAGCTACCTTGATGAAGACCAAAGGTACACATGTTCGCGAAATCTCGCAATTTGAACAATTTTTTAAAGTCAAATATAATCCATGGGCGACTTTGAGGGTGATCCAAGAAGCTATGGACATTTTCAAAAAGAAAAAGGAGCAACACGAGGGTCGATGTTGACGTGCTTTTGAAAAAGCCAAGTCCATAAATCCTTTGCTCGACAGAAGTCTTACATAACTCCATTTTTGTTTCCTCTATTACCAAATGCTCCTTTTGGCTTAGCTTATAGCTACCCGGATCCACCTCAAGGTCCACGTGGGACCCTTTTTTTGCATCCTCGACATAAAGCCGTGACATTCGCTGGTCTTTACTTGTCGAATATGATTGAGCCTTTTGTTAGCTCATCATTGAGGATCATGCAATATCCTCCCCTAGGTAACTTATTTTACGTCTTTCTTTACTGTGTGTACATCCAAGGCTTAACCTATTTTCCTTATAGTTATAGAATCGATAGAGATTACAGGAGTCGCTCCTGACCCTGTTAAAGTGACTAAAAAACTGGGGACAATCCTAAGGAGAAAGAGGTTTGCCCCAAGACCCACAAGAGAAAAACTCCTGCTCCCAAGAAGGGAAAAGAAAAAGAGGGCAAACTAAAAAACGCCCCTTCCTGTCGAGCTATTTTTTGAAGAAGGCGGCTTCTGCTAAGGTAACTTTCTTACCCCTTCTCTTTTCTTGATCTTCTTTATTTTATTTTTTTGATGGAATTTCCTCTCTCTTTTTTTTCTTAGTTGGGAGTTGGAAGAGTCGAGAGTAATTCTCTTTCCATCAATCCAAAGGGTCCTCAAGATGATAAGGAGTTATCTAGCACTAAGGTAATTTTGATCGTACTTTTCTTTTGCACTTGTTTACATACTGCTTATTTTCTTTCCTCTTAATCACAGAATGATGCTTTAATGCATGGTCAAGAGGTCGAAAAAGAAAATTTGGCGGAATTAAAGACGACCTCTGGGCAGAAGGACCCTCGCGAGGGTGATAGTGTAGTATCTCCTACCCTTGACGAAGATGCAATCCTTATTGATGATGAGAATGAGGCTATTGATCAACCAGAGAGGGCCCCTAGCTCATATTTCCATATTCTAATTTCTGAGTTGACACAAGCACCAGTCTCTCCACAAACTGTTCCAGTCATACCTCAATGGTCGAGGACGATGATGATGATGATGTCGATTTTGGTGACCTTAACGCCTTCGATGATATCTTGTCGGCTAGTTTTGCAATCCCTAAGAAGGTCCTGACTGTATCCAAGTCAGATGTGCAAAAATCATTCCATGGGCCTTCTTCTTTGACTCCGACTCATACTTCCCTACTACTTTCACTGCTTGCACTTGAAGTTCCTGTCAATCTTCTGACCTTGATTTCTTCTTTTCTAAACCATCCCTTGAGCATCTTGGTTGCTGATGGGGATGCTAAACACTCATTGAACGAGTCGATCTCTGCTCTGAGCAAACCTGCCTTGCCTTCTTCTATTCGGTCTCTCTACCGATCTCTCTGCCACTTTATGGAAGAGCTCTTGGAACAAATGCCAAAAGTTGATACTGTTGAGGCTTCTTTTTCTAAAGCTTCACAACAATTAGAAGCTTTGACAAAGAGCTTGAAGGGTCCACAAAAGCTAAGGATCTAGCTTCAACTAAATTGACCGCAAGGGAGGCTCGGGTACAAGACACGGCTATAGAGATTGCTCTTGTTGAGGAAAGATTGTGGGTGCTCAAGGAAAAGAAAAATACTCTCGACCAGGCCGTGGGCAAGCTAAGGGTTGATATTATCAAGGTAGAAAGCAAACTTGCAAAGAAACAATTCCAACATCAAGCCAAAGTAATGCTTGTCGAACAATCCCGCCATCTTTGGAGGCAATTCGGGCCGTCAAAGAAAGAGTGGTCAAACAACAAGAGGAGCTAAAATTGACAATTCGAACCTTCTTAGCCTAGCTTGAGAATTTTTATTTTCTTTGTTTTGTGTAAATGGCCTTCTAGGCTTTATTTTTTTTGTAAACATCATTTTAACAATTTGCACCCTTATCGAATTTTTACCTCGTGTATTGTGGGCTTATAATGCTTAAGGTATTTTCCATTTATTGATGCAATTCTGAAGCCATTATTAATGTCGACCACTGCATATGCATTACCCGAAAATTTCTTTTCGATTTTAAACAGTCCTTCCCAATTTGAGGACCACTTCCCAAGTATTCTTGATTTTTTATCCATGGGTAAAACGACTTTCCAAGCTAACTCACCTTCCTCGAAGGTTTTTGCTTTAATTCAACAATTGTAACTTTTCCTAATGGACTCTTTTTGTCAAATCAGATTTTCTAATGCGTTCAATCTTTGATTGAACAACTTATTGCAGTAATCTTCGACAAGTAAATCGTTTTGCCTCGCAAAGCGAACGTTTTGTAGATTAATCTCAATTCGTAGAATGGCGTTGTGCCCATAAACAAGCTTATAAGGTATGGTGCCTGTTGCATCTTTAGGCGAGTTTCGATAGGCCCATAAGATTTGGCTCAACAAATTGTGCCAATTCTTTGGTCTTTGATTAACATTTTTATTTATGAAAGCAATTATCGATTTGTTTACTGCTTCCACTTGGTCGTTTGCTTGGGCATAGTATGGCGTCGAAGTTACCATTTTATTTGTCGACTTTCAGCGTATTCCAACACCCTTTAACCCATGAAGACCATTCCTTGGTCGGTAGTCAATGTCTGGGGCATCCCAAACCTATGTACTATGTGTTCTTCAATGAAATCGATGACTTCAATTTGTGCTACTTCCTTTAATGGTATTGCTTCGACCCATTTTGAGAAATAATTCACAGCCACCAAGATATACTTATGCCTTTTGGAATAGGGGGGATGGATCTACCCAATAAGGTCAAGGGCCCATCCTCTAAATGGCTAAGGCTTCACAATCAAGTGTAGCTGTGCTGCAGGTAAGTGCTAAACATTGCCGTGTTTCTGGCATTCTTCGCAAGATTTCGAGAAATCAAAATAATCTTTGGCCATGGACGACCAATGTATCCTTTATCTATGCAGAGTCTACTTGATTTTTTCACCAGCTTGATGAGCTTCCCATATTCCCTTGTGCACTTCGGCCAAGGCTATGTAAGCCTTAGATTCGCCAAGGCAAGTTAGTAGATTCCCGTCGGCACCTTTTTTAAATAAAACATCCCCTAATATTACATAGTTTAAGGATCTATTTTTTTGTTTTTCTATTGACGGAGGCATTGGGATTTCTTAGAAATTCAACAATTGGTCTTCTCCGATCTAAAAGGCCACCTTGATTTAAAAAACATGCCTCCTTTTCCTTGTAGGGAGTATATTGTCTTTTTGATTCAATCAACTTCTTTAATGTCTATGTGTTGATTTTGTATCTTAATGCCAATTGGGCCAATTCATTGGCCTTGAAATTTTCGTCCCTTGGTACATGTCGAGCACTAACATAATCAAATCGATCTAACAATCTTAGGATGATTGACAAATATTTAACCATATTTTCATTTGCACACTTATATTCTTTTGACACTTGTTTTATGACTAGCTAAGAAGCCCCCATTATCTCGACATTTTTTATTCCTCAGTTAATATTTCTAGCCTTACTATTAAAGCTTCATATTCAGCTTCATTGTTAGAGCATTCTTTATTGAGCTCAAAAAGGAATTTCATCGATTCTTCTAATGGGGAGATCAATAAGATTTTGATTCCCGCTCCTTTCCTAACCGTTGATCCATCGAAATATAACTTCCATGGCTTTATCTCAACCAAATCTACCTGTACCTCAAGCCTTGGGTGGTCGACCAAGAAATCGGCCAACACTTGACCTTTTATGGCTTTTGCAGAGACAAAGTGGAGTGAAAACTCAATGAGAGCCAACATCCATTTGCCAACTCGATTATAGAGCATTGGGGAAGAAAACATATACTTAATAACATTGAATTGAGAAACTACAAAGACCTCACATGGAATTAAATAATGTTTAAGTTTCATACAAGAAAAATACAAGGCTAAACATAAGTTTTCGATTGGGTTATATCTAGTCTCGGTGTCGACTAACGCTCTACTCAGGTAGTATACCACCCTTTCGACACGATCTTCATCTTCTTGTGCCAACATACTGCTTATAGTGGTGTTTGACGCTGAGATATATAACCTCATTGGTTTTCCATGCCTTGGAGGAGCCATGATCGGGGGTGATGATAAATACTGCTTGATTTGTTCAATTGCCTCTTGATGCTCCCGAGCCCATAAGAAGTCCTTCTCTTTTCTGAGTTTCATTAACGGGGCCAAGACCCTCATTTTTCCTGAAAAATTTGAAATGAATCTTCTCAAGTAATTTACTTTGCCCAAGAAAACTTGCAATTCCCTCTTGCTTGATGGAGGCTTGGCTTCTATTATTGCTCTTGCCTTGTTTTTATCGATTTCGATTCCTTTTTTGTGAATGAGAAATCCTAGGAAATTTCCTGCAGAAACACCAAATGCATACTTCATAAGGTTCATCTTAAGATTACACCTACGCATTTTTTCGAAAGCCTTTTTTAGATTCTCGAGATCGGTATTCCTAGAATTAGATTTTATCACTAGATCATCAACATATACTTCCATGAATTTTTCGATGTGCTCATGGAATATTGTATTCATGGCCCGTTGATATGTGGCTCCAGCATTTTTAAGCCGAAAGGGCATAACTACCCATTCATACATGCCAATGGCACCAGGGCATTGGAATGCTGTTTTTGACATATCTTCTTCTGTTATATAAATTTGATTATACCCTAAATACCCATCAAGAAAACTCAGCATTTCGTAACTAGAGGCAGAATCTATTAACATATTAGTAATAGGTATCGGATATTCATCTTTCAACGTAGCACTATTTAAATTCCTAAAATCAATGCAAATTCTCAATTTACCATTCTTTTTAAGAACAAGAACAATGTTAGAGACCCAATCTGCGTACCTGGCAGTTTGAATGAATTTGGCTTTCAACAATATTTGGATTTCCTCTTTTACTTTTGACACTATCTCTGGTGAGAATCTTTGAGGCACTTGTTTCACGGGTCGAATGTTTTCTTTTATCTGAAGTTGATGTTCAACAAGAGTTTGACTAAGTCCTGACATTTCTTCATATTCCTAGGCAAAACAATCCCTAAATTCTTTGAGCACCCTAATCAATTCTGTTTTGAACTCTTGAGCAATCAAAGAACTGATATAAGTTGGCCAGTACTCATCATCATCATCCCCCAAATGGACTTCCTTTAGTGGATCCTGTACTTCTACTCTTTTTATTTTCTCTTCTAAAAATTGTTCAAATCCTAAAGGGCTATTATCATAAATGCAATCTAAACCTACTTCATCTGTATAGAGTTGTCTGTCGACCATATAGGCCAACAATTGAGCCAGATGACTCGCTAAATCCATAAGCTAAGTCTTTTGCTGGGGTAAAGTTCAATTACAGAGTAAACTGCAAAACCTTTTTATTCTCTTTTCAAATACCACCACTTTTACAAAACTAGGGTAAAGTTCAAGTTTCAACAAAGCTTTAGATATAAAAGTTAATTTTCCAAATTCTTCTCCCCAAAAATAAGGGAGGTATACAATTGCATAAGATATGTAACCAAGAAATCCATAAGTTTAGTTATATTTATGTATATTTATTTATTTGACTAGGGAGTTATCAAATAAATGCGAAGTGATCTAATTCAGGATAAACAAGCAGGAATCATACTTAGGCAGCCTTTTTTCATGTGAACCTAAAAATAGACAGGAGCCACCCTATCAAGTGGCCTTGAAAACAAGCATGAATCACCCCGTGAGTGGACACAAAATCAATAAGACAAGGTACACCTAGGCTAACACCTACTATCATTAGCATACAGATATTGTCATAGACTTCCCAAAGAGAACCTTTCTATTTTCAGTGATAAAGGTATACTTGATCAATTGTAAAGTAAATCAAAACTATGGGTCATAGCCCAAAATCCAAAGCCTTTCCAAATTTTCAAATAAATCTCATTATAAACAAGACAATCTTATCATCTCATCATATCCTCGTTCCAAAACAATTGTCATTTAAAACTTTCATTAAACATCATACTCAAAATAGCAATTTGCCAATACCTTCAATGATGATCAAAATTCCTTTACTGAATTCTGTGAATATACTAAATTAGTTTCATTAAACTTTAAGAGCTTGGCCCATGGATTTTTCAAAAATATAAAATATATATAGCCATAATTTTCCATCTCATACTAATACCAAAATCCCATGTTCATGTGCAATATAATTGTGAATAAACATGAAAAAAAAAGACAAGTTATAGACAAACAATTCACTCACAACTTAAGCTGACATGGAATCTCAATCCCACGGAGCCACAAAGTCAAGAATTGGGTCATCATAGGAATCTAGCATCAAGAATACAATCATAATAATATTTGTGAGTTATAACTCAAGATATAACAACCCAATAACCCAACAACTCAAAATCCTCATAACCCATAACCCTAAGATTCCCAAGTACCCACCAACAACCCACATCATGATAGAATCAAGAACCTAAAGGAATGAAAGAAGAAAATGAGTTAGGATACTTACCGTTGGGAGAAAAGGAAGGAGGAAGGAGTGGGTTCCTTGCTACCACCTCTTCCAAGCTCCAATCTCAACAATGGAGGTGCCGGTGAGGATAGTGAAGATTGGAGGTGAGGAGGAGGGTGATTACATGTAGGATTTAAGGCGTTAATTGAAGTGAAGGAAGAAGATGATGAGATGAGAGATTTCTAGACAGAAGGGAGAAAGTTTCAGACCTAGAGAGAGAGAGAGAGAGAGAGAGAGAAGAAAGTGAAAACAAAGCTTCTAACCCTATTCGTGTATTTCTTCATAGAATATAAGATGCTTATTAAATATAATAATATATGGAACCTTTCTTTCTCTTAATCATTACGATTAATACAAAATAAAACCAACTTTAGAAAATCAAAAATGTGCTTGAAAAGAACAGCAGCTATGAGGCATTCACAAAGGGAAGCAGTGGTGGCAAGAGCGTTAATTGGAGGAAAACCTCAAAACCCAAATCCCAGAACCTAGATCCTGGAAGTCACCTCAACCCCTCACCATCCCACATATTATTGTGCCTCCAGCGCATAACCTTGACCCTAGATTAGCTACCCTAGACCCCATACCCTCGATTCTAAACCTTTGATCCTAGACCCTGGACCCCAATCACGACAGATAAAAGTGAGTGAATATTTAGCATTCACTTTTTCTAGGGTGAGCATTCTAGAACATATATTGGGCAAAATTTTGGGGCATTACATTAACTATTAGATGTATAAGTGTTTTATCTTTACCATTACATTAGAGATTTTATCATTCTTTTTGTTGTGAAAAAAAAAACCAATTCTTAATAGCAAGTATATTATGTAATGATAACAAATAGAAGTCAAAGCTAATCATTGAATTATAGTGAAAAAATTAAAATATATTGTCTTGAAAACTTAGTAATGAAAGGTGAACAAATTATACAGGTTCTTTTATGTTGAAAATAATTATTCAAAAAAAAATTAAATTACTTTTGAGAACATAAAATATTGTATTATTTTATACTAACTATTAAATTTGTAATTTTTTTTATGTAATTAAAATGTATAAAATTTTTCACTAAGATACATTAGATCGTTAACAATCAAAGTTTTTTAATATATTTGAAATAAAATGATTTATATGTGACCTATGTTTATCTATAATTGTAAGAAGATTTTATGTAAATATTAAGAAAATAGTTGTTAAAATTTAAAATTGAGTCAAAAAATTATTAATCGAATGTGAAAAATTATATTTGTTTTTTATGTCACAGAAAAACTAATACAACATGATAACAAAATTAAATTACTTCTGATAATAGAAAATGTTGTATTATTCTATATTAACTATTAGTTAACCTTTTTTTTTTTATCTATACCATTATATTAGAAATTTTGTCATTCTATTTTATCATGGATTTGTCAATGAAAGACTCAAGGTGACATTTTGTTTTGAGAAGAAAATAACTCCTTATAAAGGTATGTTATGCAACAATAATAAAATAAGTCAAGGCCAATCATTGAGCTATATCGGGTTATGTTTGACAAAACCTATATTTTGTTATCTATAATTATATGTTGCATTGATAAAGTGACCTCACCAAAAGGGTTATGCATTGTTATAGTGAGAAGAGTAAGAAATATACAATTTATATTAAAAATGTTGTCGATAATGAAGTATTTAGTGAATTTAATATACCTTTGATTTATTTTATTGTGTAAAATAATTAAAATAAATATTCATATATTATACCATATCTAATTTTTAATTGCTATCAGAATGATTTTTAAAAGTATTCAAACTAAGAATAATTATAAAAAATATAATCAAACTCGTACAACGCATAGGGTATTATATCTAGTAATGATTTTACTTTAACTTATAGTTAGAGGTAATAAATTTGAAGCTATTTTCAATTAATTACTCATTATATCTCATTTTAGCAGGATGTCACAAGGTGTACTAGTTAGGCAAAGCTCTCTTTAAAATTGAGAACTCTGAGATTCGAATCATGATATTATACATAATGTTTTCCATCATAGAACCCCAAATATTAGACATAATGTTTGCGCAAGGTCGCGTCCAGCTTCCGCTGCAATCAATCACAATTACATAATGTTTGATATTATGTCTAGAGCTAAAAACTGTAGCATTTGCATCGGACAACAAATGCGAATTTTTTAATATTAACAATAACAATAATGATCGAAACGTTGGCCTAAAATCCATATCTCTCATTTGCAGACGCATGGAAATGTTATTTAACAATCACTTGTTGTAAACTCTGTTGCTTTCCTTCGAGACACGGTTATTTTGAAACTTGAGAGCCGACCCGGTACACGACTTCAGGGAGTATAGTGGCAAGGGTTCCAAGTACAAATCCCCACAAATCCGGGTGAGAAAGTGTATTTGATAATTTCTTGTTGCACACTTTACCCATTTGAATAAGTTGATCACTGCATTCCTTGCACAAATCTGTTCTCTCACAGGATTTGTAAGCAGATATCTGTTTCACACATTTGTCTACAAGCACTTCGATACAATGCTCCAACGCTGCATGCTGTTCATGATGTTGTGGTGCTAACTCAAGGCCATGCCTATTGTAATTATGTGCAAAGCCCTGTATAGGGTGAGTTCGTAGACATGCGGCATCTCGGATTACTGCACACACAAGTAACATCATCACGAATGACCTCAAATTGTGTTTCACCATGCTTAACGCATAGAGTCACTACAATTTAACATGTATTTTTAGCGAAACTAAGAATATTGTTCAGTGTTGATGTCTACCACGAAGATCCAAGGACATACCACTCAATTATGTATAATGAACTACGACAAAGGAAGAAAGGGTATATGTTAAATTATGTTGGGCAACGTTTTCAGTAAGTTATTGCTTTCTCAAAGTTACTCAATAACTTACACGAAGTGACAATTGCAATTGGCCGTTTTGTGTTTTTATCAATGAAACCTTTTTGCAAATATGATACTTCTGTCTGAATTATGTTTTCAATTGCCACCTTCGGAGATTGCTATTTGGGAGGTATTTGCTAATGTTGAAAGTTATCGTGGATTATCTTATCCCTTCTTAAATGATTTATCAAATTATGAATCCATTTTTCAGTGGATCAATAGATTATGTAACCCTTTACTTTGTAATTCGTCGGACGAATTCATATTATTTCGAGCAAGGAACATTTGCCAAAGCAAGTTTTAATGAACCATATTAGACCTTTACTTCCTTTTGAATAAAACAATGTTGTATACGTTAGTCCTTTAGTTAGAAATGAAAAACTACTAGTATAGTCTCTAAACAATGAAAATTTTGATCATGCTAGTCTATTTTAATCACCGGCTACATTAGTCTCAACAAAGAACACGTGTTTGACGTTTTTTAATTTTTACGATTGAGAGCTTTTATTTTTCAAGGACATATACAACTCGTTCTATTAATGTTTACTCTAAACTTTTTCTTCAGTATTCGACAAATATGGGCTCGTTAGTCAAATTACTATAGCATCCTCGTTAATTAATATATAGATTCACTAAGACAAAAATAACCTAAAATTCACTAGCCTTGATTTGGTTAAATTAAGATTATTGTCCATAAAATATTCCATCCACTAATAGTGATCAAATCAATGTCGATTTAATTTGTAAACTCTTACAAGTTTACAAATTTAACTCCCCAGATTGAGTTCATTTACTTGAAAACTCGAATTTGAGTAAATATGGATAAACTCGGACAAACTCGCGAGTTTATTATTTTAAAACATGAACTATATATTACAAATTTAAAAAAGTTATAATTTAAAAATATAAATGAAAAAAATGTTCATTTCTTTTATCATTACAATAATCTATGCATTTTTTTAGCTGTTAGATGGTTTGACAAATTGAAATGCAATTTTTAATTACAATATCTAACTCAATTAACAATTTAAATTTTATAGAAGTGAACTTAAACTACCATTCTCAGTTTGAAATCTAATCTCCTGCTAACAACTATAAAAATATCTTATAATAATAGATTAAAAGAAATATTCAAATGGAATCTTAGAGTAAGGATTATTTTTAAATATCTATTTTAGTTTCAATTTGAATTTCATAAATGGAGAAAAGTTGTTGATGCCTGATGGTATTTCTCAAGCATTTGAGAGTTTCCTGGCATTTTGACCAAGAACATGACCATATTATGATTGGAATTTGAATCCTTCGTACAGCCCAATTGCCTTCCCTGTGCAGAGAAATTGTGCCACTCTACTTTCTCCAATTACTGTGGTAATTTGTTAAAAAGAAAATAAGAATTTGTTAAAAAGAAAATAAGGACCAGAGTTGGTATTTTAAAAATATAGGGATTAAATAAACCATTTTATTGTTCTGTATACAGTTTGACAGTAAAATTATTATTATTATTATTATTTTTTACATGCTTAACCATTTTTAGCCAAGCAAATGTATCATTTTCTAAACCATTAGGATTGGTCTAGTGGTGAGGTGTTTCAAATTGTATTGTTACTGCTATATATATATATATATAAAGGAAAAATTTCTTTTCATCACACGTGGGCTGCGTCGTGCAGTAAAGCCGTTACTTTGTTTGTATAGCTCGATTCCAATAGGTTGAATGGCAAGAGTGCGACTTTGATTTTCTCCTTTGTCGTAAATAAAGATATCAGCATTTGTATCACTTATTATTTTATGAGTATAAATGTAAAATGATAGCATAAATATTTTTAGAGTGTCTATTTCTATAATTATTTTTAAAATTATCTTTTACATTATATATTAACTAAAACAATAATGAAGATTTCTTCTTAGTTCGGTTTGGAGATGAGGGAGATTACAATCATGCATGGTATGAAGGTCCTCGATTAGTGGCGTCACTACCTGCTAGTTCAAAGTTGGAGACCACTCTTCAAACCAATAGAAAGCGAAGTTCGATAAGAAAGTAGTTGTTTGGGTACGTATCCCAAATCTTCCTCCTGAATTATATATATACCCAAAAGTTTTTATGGAGGGTAGGATCGAAAGTAGGAACAATGTTAAAAATCGATAATCTAACATCTACTCATTCAAGAGGGCGCTTTGCTAGTATTTGTGTCGAACTTGACCTAAGAAGGGAATTAATACCCTCTTTTACACATTGGGAAGGGACTTTCTAGTAGAATATGAAGGATTGCATTTAATTTGTTTTAGTTGTGGAAAATATGGACACAAGGTTGAAAAGTTGTCCAAGTTCAGTTAAGCCAGTGGAAATAACAAGCTCCGAACCTGGTTCGGAGAAGGTAGATGACAAGGAACCCAATTCTCATAAAGGATTAGTAGAAAGGAAAGACCAAGACTCCCAAGGACAAATGGTAATATCTCAAGTAGCAGGAGAAAGAAGTCAAGGGATTATTCAATAGAATATTAGTGAAGTTAAACAGGATGATGAAAAGAGTTATTTTGGACCATGGATGCTAGTAAAGAAAGTCCAACGTCAAAAAGTGGGAGGGAGAATTCAAAAAGCAAGAATTGAATAAAAATAAAGAAATAGCTGAGAACCAAAATACTGGTTCTCGATTCAACATCCTTGGCAAGGAGGACAACTCCAGTAAAGATGAGCAAGTAATGGAGGCCCAGGAAAAAGGTGTCTTAGAAGGAAAAACAAAAGACCCAAGTGCTGGGAGTCCCAAAAAGTTGGTAAGAAGGGCCTCAATAGGCTAATGAAAATGTCAAGTAATGTCATTGGGAAGAACACCCAATCAGCCAAAGGAGTGAGAGATCACAATACGCGGCAGCTTCTAAAGCGGGGCTAGGAGAAACAGAGTGGGATAGTCATTGATAGTTAAGAGAAAGGGAAAGCACAAATTTTTTAAGCCAAATACAAGGAATACTGGGAAATCTTCTGTAGGTTGAACCGCCAGAATTGGGCAATGTTTAAGGAAGGCTGTGCTGTGGATATCGCAGGAGCTGCTACTATATATGCGCATCAACTGAGAAGCTGAGAGTAGCCAAATTGCAGGAGCCTCAAGAATAGAGTAATGGCCAAGCCCAAAATCCACCAGATCTAGGTGATACTGGTTCAAAGTCAACCCAAACTAGTAATATCCTAGATACTCAATCTCCTAATGACATCAAAATGATGGTGAATGACCCTGATATTAGTAACTTACCTAAAGATTCTTAGTTTATTCGTCTCTTCAGTTTTATTTGTGTGTCTGAATGAATATACTGTTATAGAATTGTAAAAGGGCGGGTAGTAAAGGGTTTTCTTCTTTGTTAAATGATTTAAGATTGAGAAATCAATCAAATTTAATTTCCCCATTTGAAACTCTTATTTCGGCTCCTAGAGCCTAGAAACAAATCAAAAAATTTGGCTTTGCTAGATTTTTTATAATTGATGGAGATGAATTTTTTGGAGGCATTTAGTGCCTTTGGAAGAAACCATAGTGGTCAATTAATGTGGTTATAAGAATATAAACAATGTATCCATTTGAATATAAGTTGGAATAATTCTGAATTTTGGTTTTTCATATCTATTTATGGATCCCTTCGCTCATCCTTGGGAAAGGAACAATGGGAAGGGTTATATGAAATCTCAAAGATCATTGATGGAGCTTGGGCTATTGGGGGAGATATTAATTTAGTCTTAGCTTTGCATGATGTTGGTGGCCAACAACATCTTGCTTATGATACTGAATCCTTTAGTAAATGCCTGTTAGATACTGAGTTGTTTGATATAGGATTTAGTGGGCAACCATATACTTGGCAGAGAAGGGACTTTGTGAAGAAGATTAGATAAGTTGCCAATGGAATTTGGCCATCTACATTTGGGCGAGCTCTATAAAACATCTTCCAAAGGTGAAATCTGAACATATCCCAATATTACTTGGCTTTAATAGCTTAAGGCTGGTTGAAATTAAAATAACTTGAGACTTTTTAGGTTCTTAACTCGTTAGCTGTTGCATGAGAGTTTTAAGGATTTACTGCAAGATTCATGGGATAGATATGGTGAACTAACTGACATTTTTTCTTCATTTTCCTAAAAAAGCTAAAAAATGGAATAGAGAGGTTTTTGGAGATATTTTTAGGAAGAAGAACAGCATAGTAGCAAGAATGGAATAAGGTATATCTAGGAGGCTATCCTTTCTAGAAAATCTTTTTCTTGAGAACTTACATAATGAACTATGGAAAGAGTATGAACTCTTAATCCAGGAAGAGTGTATTGGAAGCAACATTCTGGGTGTAAATGGATTAATCATAAAGATCTTAATGATAAATATTTCCATAGTATGGCCACAAATAGAAAAAGAAGAAGAAATATGATACTAATGTTAAAAAATGAAAACAATGATTGAATTGAGGATCAAATGGTCTTAAAAGCAATCGGGGTGGAGTTTTTAAAGAATTTATATGAGACAGTCTCTAGTAATGACAAATTTATGGTCAAAGGAGTCTTCCTTAGTCTGACTTTTGAAGAACTCCATAATTTAAGTAAAGAAGTTTCTAATGAAGATTCAACTAATGTATTGTTTTCTATGATTGGCTAGAAAGCCCTCGGGTTGGATAGCCTTCCAGCAATTTTGTTTCTAGTTAATTGGGATCATGTAAGCATGTCATTTTGTAATTAGGTTAGGGATATTTTCAAGAATCCATCTTTAATACAACAAGTTAACAATACTTTCTTGTCTTTTATTCCTAAGAACGAAAAACTAGAGAATTTCTCTCAGTTTAATTGCCAAAATTATAGCAAGACTGAAAATCCTTATGCCTAAACTGGTCAGCCAAACACAAAGAAGTTTTGTGCCAAGACAACAAACTTCTGACAACATTTGAGTCATGCAAGAATTAATCCACACAATGAGGAGTAAGAGGGAAAACTAGACTTATGGCTATAAAAATAGAAATTGAAAATGTCTATGATAGGCTGAGTTGGGAGTTTATTCAATATATCGTAGAGGACATAGGACAACCTCAAAATGTTAGGAATCTTATTCAAGAATGTATTAACTTAACTAGTATGAGCCTCCTTTAGAATGGGGACAAACAAGCTCCTTTAAACCCACTAGAGGCATTTGCTACAGAGACCTAATCTCTCCTTATATTTTTGTATTATGTATTTAAAGACTTTCACAATTAATTAATATAACAGTTAATCACAAGATACAGCATCCTATTAAATTAGTTAAAGCTAGTCGTAGCTTATCACATTTATTTTTTTTGGATGATATCATCCTCTTAGCAAAAGCCACAAAGGACTAGGTTATGGCTATTAAGAGCATTCTAGAGATTTTTTGTGGAAGCTCATGGCAAAGCATTAAGCACATTGAATCTTGTATATTTTTCTCTAGAAATGTTTGTCCAAACAAGCAAAAAGAATTTAGTGAAATGTTTGGTTTTTGGTTAACTTCAAATTTGGGAAGATATTTAGATGTTTCCCTCCTTCATGAGAGATGTGCATATATATATATATATATATATATATATATATATATATATATATATATATATATATATATATATATATATTTGTATGTTCCATAGACTAAATGGTTGGAAGAGTACATTATTATATCTAGCTGGGAGATTAACATTGGCCAAATCGGTCCTGGAAACAATTCCATAATATTATGCATACTATGAAATCGCCTAACAGTGAATGTGCTAAATTTGATAGAATATGTAGGCAGTTCATTTGGGGATCTACACAGATAAGGAGAAGAATCCATCTAATTTATTGGAATAAAATATGTAGGCCTAAAGACGAAGGTGGGTTGGGTTTTAGAAAGCTAAGGACGGGAATCTTGCCTTCTTGACAAAATTAGCCTGGGGATTAGTTTGTAAACCTGAGTGCCTTTGGGTTCAAGCGTTGAAAATAAATATAGATGTGGTGACGATTTGATACCAAATATTATATTAACGGTAAAGAGATCAAATGCCTAGAGAAGGAGATGTATAAAGTATGGCCTCAATTTGGGCAAAACCTCATCTGGAGGCTTGGTATTAAGGAAACAGTAAGGATAGGGAAAGATCATTGGCTTCCATGTATTCACAAATTAGGTGATTTTGCTGTTTCTCTAAATGAGAATACTGCTAACCAGAAAATAAAGGAATTTGTATTTGAGAATAGAGATTGGAATTGGGAAAAATTTGGCCAGGTTATTTCCTAAGAATGGTTAGACCTCTTTATCCCAATTAAGCCCCTGATCCAAGGGGTGATAATGATCATTTAGCTTGGTTTCCTACTGTGGATGGGAATTTTAATTTAAAAACTACATACAAGGTTTGGACTGATAGTGATACAATGCTTAGGAACCGGCTATACAACATCATATTGTCATTATATAACAATTTATAGATGTTTAACTTCATAATCTGATAATATTATTATAGATTTCCAATATTTTTTTTTTCATTTTACATAAATGAGGATAGGACTTGCTATAAGCCTGAAGTAGGCATTATAACATATACTGTTTCAAATTCAAGACTTTTAGATCAACCAGCCGATGCTATTACTTGAATTAATTTGCATTGACCACTGTTTTAACAATATAATGTTGTATAATTAAATATAATAATATAAAACTTGATTATACTAGGATGTCTCATTTCTTTTTATTCTTCCTTTTATTAACATATATTGTCTTTGTTTGTAGAAGAGGAAATTATTCTAATAAATAGAAGCTTTATGCTTTGGGTTATTTTGATTAATATTTTAAACAATTCTTTCTCTATGATCTTAGAAACTTGCCCAGTTATCCAAATCAACTTTGCTACTCTTGAATACTTCAATTGCAGAATGGAAGTTTCTTGAACTAAAGAATATTTGTACTATGCTTTGTCACATGACTTATATTGGGTTTTGTCGGTTTGCTTTAGATTCATGTGGAAAAACAATAAACATGTGGAATTGGTTTTTCTAATAAAACCCAAGATAAGTCATGTGGAAAAGTATAGCTCAAAAAATACTTTGGTCCAAGATAAGAAACTTCCATATGAGAATTGATATTTCCAAGGGTTGCAAAGTTGATTTGGGCAATCAAAAAAGTTTCTAAGAACATAGAAAAGGAAGTGTTCAGTATTAATCAAAATACCAAAGTCAAAGCATGAAGCTTCGGTTTGTTACAACAATTTCCTCTTCTACGAATAAAGAAAATATATCTTAATAAAGGAATTGATAGAAAGAAATGAAAAACCTTAATAGAATTAACACCTTCAAATTCTAGTCGTAGTTCCCAAGCTAATATATTAGATAACACATGAAAAGGTACTCCTATTAACATCATATGTATATTCAACAATTTCGATCCTCCCACAACCAATTTCTTGCCAAAACTCTTGTTCCAAGTATGTGAGAGGAGGATAAAAGCTTCTTGTACAAAATTATCAACAATTAAAGCATTTAAGTAGATGAGTTTAAAGACAATGAAGGAAAAAAAAAAGGAGAATTGGAACTTGTCGTTATTAGTGAAAGTGGCAGTGTCGATGTGGGAAGGGAAGAAAGAGAAACGATTGCCCTAAGGAAACAGCTCCAAATGACGTGATTATAGCATTTTGCGGTAATTTTGAGCGAAAAAGTTTTATCAAAGTCATTGGCAACATCGGTGGGGAAGAGGTGGACTGCATTCTTTCCCAGGCAAACAACATTGATGACGACAATCACGCAATAAGCTTGAGTGCTTGAAATGGAATCATGACCTACAACAAAAGTTTGATGAGGAAGTGGGCAATGAAAAAGAAAAGACCATAAAAGGGAGATAGGGAAAGGATAAGAAAGGAAAAGAAGTGTAGAATTCAAAATGGAAAGAGTTGAGGATATTTATGGTGTTATCCTTAATGCGCCTTGTTAAAGTTGTTATTTGATGCAGCTTATCATCTGTGGTTATAACATGAGGATGTATTGATAGTTCCCCATTTGTGGTACATTCTAAAATCTCTCATCTTTTCTCCCCCACATCTCCATCTCTCTCACTCATCCCACTGCCTCCCTATGCAAGCGGCAGCTCCACCATCTCTTCGTTGTCCCACCTTGGCGCCAACCCACCGCCATTGCCGGCTCAACCTAGCTCGCTCGATCGGTTGTCCCTTCAAACTAGCAGCCATAGCACAAATTTTCAGCTTCTGCTCCCTTAAAGTTATGATTTTTCTTAACACCCAGATAAGAAAAAAATGGCTGAAAATAGTAGATGGCGCAAAAATCACCAAGCAAAATAGTGCCATTAGAGGAGTGCCATTGGGTAATAGGACCCCGACTCGCACCACTATTCTTGACATCATGAACTCATCCTTCGATCTCAGAGAAGAATTCAGACATTGGAGCGGGTGATGGAGAACACCGAGTGGCCGGCCACGGCGGAGGTGGCATCAAGGTCGCTAGTACGGATGAGGGACTAGACTAGGCTATGGAATCTGAGGCAAGGACCAACAAGGGCAGAGGTGGAGTCTGGAAGGCAAGGACCATTGGGGTCATGGGAGGTGGCGCTTGCAGTGGCAGCCCCAAGGGAGGTGGGTGGCGGAGGTCCTGCAGTTGCAGTGGTTGATGCGAGTTGCCAGTGGGGCTGAGCGATGGGGACAAGCAGTGACAAGCTGAAAGTCTCCTATGAATGAACAGAAAGGTTTTTATAGTGTGTTACAGTTAAAGTGGTGTATTAATACACCTTCATTAAGATTTAAGATGCCTCAAGCACAGTTGTTAACATAGTGCATAGTAAAACATGCCGAGTATTTATATATTAATAAAAGACAAAGTGTTGGAATCTTCTCAAGTAAGCATTCTTTTCACTTTTGAAAAGCTTTTCAAATAAGCTTTCTAAAATTAGAATTTATTGGTCCACCTTAACTTTTGGACCAATGTTAGTCCCATGTACTTATCGGTTGGATGTTCATTATCTAAAATCCAACGGTTGATGTTTGAGCCGTGTTGTCCGGCTAATGACTTTTCTGTTTAGTGTTTGTCAAAAAAAAATTTGCAGATGAATCCCTGATCGTTATTTAACTGGTGATCTAGCATAGGGAGCCGTTGGCGGCGGGCACAAAGGTTACTCCATGCAGCATATCGGGCAGAGCCGATCCCAAGGCTGGACACGAAAGGTGGCTCCCACGAGCCAGGAAAGGAACAAATCGATTTTACTTTAGCAATCTTTTTCTCGAGGTATTGAATGCCCCCCTGTTACCTCCTTAATGGTTCGTAGCTGTAGAGTATTTTGTTGGCCAATAGAGATTATGCAATAGGGTTTATGATTGATAAAGCCGATGATAATTGTAGGCAACATCACTGGCACAATATAGTTCGTTGGTGAATGTTAAACATTTGGAAATGGAGTGGCTGGGATTTATGTGCTTTTATAAATGAAATTTATTTTATATGAGAAAATGTTGTTTAAATTGATCTGATTAATTGCCCTGTTTATTGTTTGTGTAATGTCATTTGGAATATGCTTTATTTCTTGCTTTTTTTTTTTTTCAAAGATTGCTTAGGACAGACAAAATTTTTACACAATAACATGTTATGTTTAAGCTTGTGCAATGGAATGCAATGAATTGATCTTTTTAGTTGTTCGATGACATGAGGGGGTTATAGAACCTGCTAGGATGCAGCCATGCACATAAGTGACAATTTGGAAGTAGTGCAGTTTTATCACTGAAATGCAAGCATTTAATTCAATTAGCAATGGAAGTGTATTAGTGAGTGGTGTAGTTGATATATGTTAGTGAGCTAATGACGTTTAAGGTGCATGTTGAGATGGGATTTGTTTATTGTAAGTTGGAGTTGACCATTATGGGTAATGGGCAATAGGTGAAAAGGCTGATTTGATATGAAATTGGTGAGGTTAGAATGGGGTGCATAGATTTTTTGCATGAATGGTATTGAGTCTGTAATTACACAAACTGTGAGGTACGTGGTTAAAGAAGTCATTGGGTGGATTGCAAGATGTCAATGGGCATCATCTCTGTTGCAGTAAGTTCCATTAATTGCAGCCATATCAGAAGTCGTGAAAGTTTTGCATGTGTCATCTGCTTTTGAAACTGAAAAGAGTCAATATCGGCATATGATTAGGATTTTCAAACCACCATGACAATGAGGGAGGTGATGATGCAGGGAATGTTTCCCTTCTTTTTATTGTGATCGGAGAAGCATTAGCAAAGTAATGTAGTGAATATTATAAGTCATATTGGACACTGAGTAAATGTAAATCACATTAGTAAGGATCAATTATTGGAACACGTATGGGTAATGATAGATTTAGTTTCATGTCGGTGCTTGCTTCTTGGAATGAGATAATATGAATGTTAGAATTCACTATTAGTGTGAAAGTTGCAATTCAGTGTGTAAGAACTAAAGGATCAGAGTAGATGTTTAAACTGCAGTTTAAGAGTAGAGTTAACCTTTAGGGTGGACACAAATTTCATAGCAATGAATGTTTTTGGAACCTCAGCATAGAATTGATTACAGCCTTGTGGCGGATATACAATTATATCGCTCGAGATAGCTCCAGTGCTGCGCGTTAGTGTTGATATATTTGTCGTAGGTAGCCATATAGCAATGAGGTATGTTTTACCATAGAAAAAAGATGTTGTATGGATGTATTGAATGTTATGTGTGTGCTTTTGCATATAGCTTGTAACATATCATTGTTGTCTCGGTAACTCAAATGACGTTAGGAAAAAATTGAAATGATTTTGTCAAATCACTTGCTCTAATTGTTGGATTAGCTTCTATAACCTAGTAAGTTACTAAGTATGTCTGGTATCATAAGCTTCGATAACTTGTTAGTAATTGCATTAGTTCAAGTTATCAAGGACGTGGTTAGAGGACCTGCACTTACAATTCCTCACGTGTATTTCATTTCAAGTCTTTCTTCCATTCTCTTATTCTTTCTTCAAATAAATAGCTTCCTCTAAAGTTATGTCCTTCATTTTGGTAAAACTTGTGTAATTGTATTAGTCAATTTTCTCCATGGAAGACACGTTCCTGTCTAACTGCTGTACATTTTGAAGTTGTTAATATGGATTAACCCAATATTGATAGAGATATATTTATGCGATATATTTTTTTTCTTCTATCCTCTATGTTTAAGTACCGTTAGATTGAATAGAGCTCTCGTTAAAGTCAGTTGAATAACTATAACTTGAAATTTTGAAATCTTCTGCTATGACATAGAGGTAATGATTTGTTCGTGTGATAATTAGTTTTGATGAATTTGAAATCTTACGCCTTTAGTTACCAATAGAGGTGTAGTGTTTTATTTACTCGTCGAAATTTAGTAGTAATCTAAAGCATATTGCATCTCTTATTTTAATTGAATGCCAAATGTACCTTTATTTTCTGAATTTTTTGAAAGATTTTTGATCTAGTCTTTGGCTGCTCATTATGTTACCTTCATATTTAATCCCCAATTATCTTTTTCAGGTTCAACCTTTCTTTTGAAGAAAGTATAGATGATATTGATGGTTCTGACGAAGGGAAAGATGAAGGTGGAAAATCATGTTTTTTCCATAATCGAGAGAAGTGCTGGTTCTCTAGATGAGGAACTTGGTGCCAGTGGCTTTATCAGGAAGGATGGAGAAGAAATTCAGATAAAATTATACAAATTCACTACAAAATTGATTGTTAATTTATTCGATTTGCTTTTTATCTATAAATTGATTTTGGACTCTTTGTATGGCGTGTTAGAATTTAAGGGGACTGCAGCTTGGAGCTTGATTTGCTGTCGGGGGACTGCTCCGACAGTACTTAGAGAATTGGTCGATTGACTCTTGGCAAATAAAAAAACTCTTAGGCCCTACTTAGCAATTATTTATGGCCTTTGTTTTTTGCATTTAAAACTTGGGACTAACGTTGATCCAAGAGTTAAGGTGGACCAACAAATCCTAAGCCAACTTTCTAATTTAAACGTGTGAGATTGGATTGTAGTACATAGCTAGTTGATGAAATATTATATTATATGCATTGGAAGTGCAAAACAATTAATGTAAAAGGAAAAAAAGTAACCAGTATTTAAAAGAGAAGAATTTAAAATATAGGAAGAAAAAGTATATATTAATTGAAGAGGGAGTGCTAGAAAGCTTCTCAAAAAAGCCATTTTTTTATTACCTTTGATAAGCTTCTCATTTCACAAGTAAGCTTTCTCATTTTCTGTGTGCAGGATTGAATTATAGCACATAGAAAATTCATTAGATATTTATTATATGCAATAGAAATGCAAAAGCAATTAATGTAAAAGAAAAAAATAGTCATCGTTATTTGAAAGAGGAAAATTGAAAATATAGGAAAATAAAAAAAATAAAAAACACCAATAGAAGCCAATGATATAAAGGCATGTAAAAACCAATCATTGTGTGCAATGTAGAGATGAATTTAGATAGAAAAATAGAAGCATAGAATCATGCCACCTATATTTTTTCACTATTCACAAACTATTTTTTTATTATTATATCAAGTGAAATGAATGATTTATTATGAAAGTGGAAAGTGCAAATCCCCTTCAACTTTTAATTTTCTCTTTTAAACTAGAACGTTATAAATTAGATTCAATTGTTGAAAGATTTTACTCTTTTTATTAATCTATTATCTGCTAAAATGTGAATTGACAGTATTATTTATCTACTAAATCACTAGTTGAAGGACAAAATCTTAGGTAGTTACTACTTATCATATCAGTATTTAGACATCTATTCATATTTTAACATGTAATACATAATGTCTTATATGTCTCTATCTTCATTAATAGTATACAATTTATTAATTGATATTCAGAGGGAGAAGGGGGACATGGATGGGCCATGCTTCTCTAAATTTTTGTGTATCATCCCTGTTTTTATAACATTTGTAACTCAGTGTTACAAATTTAATAAATGATATTAGATTGATAATTAAAGAATAGAACTATAGTGTTTTTATTAAAATTGTTAAAATTAGTAAGTTATAAAAAGAGAGATAGTGAATTTAATTAAATTAAAATAGTTATGAGATTAAATATGGAAATAGAATAATAACATAAGAACAAAGTTGAAATCAAGTTAGAGATAGAATAATAAAATTTAAATTTACAAGTAAAAATAAATTTAAGAGTAGTTTAAATTATTAACAAAGCCTCTTAGAGCTCTTGTAACTAATTAAATTAGGAATTAAGGTACAAGAGAGCACCAATGTCATGATACAAAGTACAAATTGAGTGATATAAAGTGATATATATATTACTTGACAACTCAATCCTAAGGCTAGGATTCAGCCACCCACTTAACAAAAAAGATGATTTTAATCTTATCACTCCCTCTAATGTACCTCACTCTCTTCCTTTTTTCTAAATAAGAGAAACAACACCCAAATTCTCCCCTCCTCCCTCATATAGATTGCAAAATTACCCCCCCTCCATAGCCATCTTCATTTTCTTCTTCTCCTCCATTTCTCTTCTTGTTCTGCTTTCCCTCAAGGGCCCTAACCCCATCATCCTTCAATCCACTCTCTTCTCCACCTAAAGAAGCAAAGAAGCCCTCCGCACGGGGTTTTGGCCATGGATTTGAGGTGCAAGGGGCTGGTCTAGGCCATTTTGGGAGTTTGGGAGGTCAAGAGCAAGGTTTTGTGTCCAAGTTGCTCTCTAGTTTAGAGAAGAGATAGGGATCTCTAACTTGTTCTCCTTATAGTTCTTGAAATGAAATGCATCCTATAGTAGTGACACTATTCTAGGGTTCCTAAAGTCACAAATAATGGTATGTTTAGTGCATAAATCTAGCTTATATTAGCTTATGTGAGTCTTCTAAAATGGTTTTTGTGCAACAAAACTCAAGGAAGGGTATTTAACTAACTTTGGAATAAACTGGCTCAAACTTGGAAATTGTGTCTAGACTTGAGACCCCAAGAGTTAATACAAGCTTGAGGTTTCTATAGGTTTAGCTAATTTATTTGACATTTGAAATGCGTATAATAATGAGCTCAACCTTGTTAGGATCAATACTTTGAATCTTGGCATAAAAGTGTAGCTAGGATCCTGCACCAACAACTAGGAAAGGTAGAAATTTGAGCCTTAAGCTATAGGAACAAATGCAAACTATTTTAACCCCTTAAAATACATGATATATTTAAAAATGTCCTTGAGTAGTTGGTTTGGTGAGAGAATAAGTAGAAACGATTTTAGACCTAAACTAGCTCCCTTAAGTCACTAGAAGTGTGATTGTATGTTCCTTCTCTTCAAGGGTTAGCAAAACATTTTTAGACATGATTATTTGAGTTATATGGACATTAGAAATGTTCTTGAGTGGTTAGAGTTGGTTTAGGATGAATTGTTAGAGAGTTAGGTATCAACTAGCTAAGTTTCTTGAGTTAAAAGGGATTAGCTCTATATAGTGGTTTTAGGTCCCTTAGATCATATGTATTGATGTGGGGCAAGTTTGACAAAGTTTGGAGTTGTTTTAATGGTATTTATACTTAGAAAAAGTGACGTTACATATGACTAGGAAAAAAATGGTGTAGAGTGCCTAATTGGTATGAGTGAAGACTTAGAATTTAAATGTGCCAAAAATATTAATTAGAATGGAATGGTCTCTTCTTATGTTAAATTCTAATGTTGAGGTTAAGAAATCACATATGAAAGTGTTATGCTAATTATATTGCTTTGTATGTTAAAATGAATATGATACGTGCAATGTGGTGGTAAGCCACTTGAATAAGAGGTTTGGTTGGTTTGTGACTATTGTGGCCAATATTGGAAGCTAAGGTATGTGATGACTAGCCTACTAATTGGTTAAAATGTTTTAGCTTTATATCATGTATGATTGATGAGGTTCATGGTTATGGGAAGTTAGTGTTTGAGATTGAATGTTAAGATATGATGAATCCATGTGTATTCTTGGATTTGTGCCTTTTTGGCCATGATGGTGTTTTCTGCTAAGTTTAGTTTTGGACATTGATATTAAGGTGTCTTTATGAATATTATTGGGTTGCTGGTTGTTTATTTTTACCGTTTAAAATTTTGGGATGCTCCTGATACATATGCTATGTTGTCGGATTTCTATTAGACATATTCTTGATTTTATGACTTAATTGCCTTATATCATGAAGGTGCTATGAGAATGTGCAAAATTCACATGTATGAGTTATTAACATTGTCAAGTTGGCATGACTCGTAATGTAATTGCATAAGAATCATGAATCAAGAAAGATACTTGGAATTTATCCTAAATTTTAAGACTTATGGTAATTAATTAGAAATTTTATATCTAGTTAATTCCTTTATTTAAGGTTAGGGAATTTATACCTGACAATCTTGCTTGAACAAGAGAATTTATACCTGATAACCTTGCTTAAGCCAAGGAATTTATGCTTGGCTAGGGATAGATCTATGTGAATGATGATTCAATAATAAGCATGAGCTCAATCCTAATAAGCAAGCTATCATCCAAAGGTGGGCAAAACCCCCTATATTAAGGTGTATGCAAGTAAAGATTAAGAGCACGTACTAAGTAAGAAGAATTAAGTAAGAAGAGTGTAGAAAGACATGCATTCATGATAAAACATTTCATCCATCTTTTACTAATATCATGTTATGTTATGACCATGCACCATTATCATTTATGAGAAATGTTACATGTCCTGAATCAAGTGTCTGAATAAAAACAATCCACTTCAGAGAAATATGTTTTAAAAACCATTAAAATAGACCTTTCTTCCTATTTTAGCATGCTCACTATTTTTAGAATAAATCAAAGTAGCTAAAGCGATGATGATGATATTTAATTATTTAGCTAAGTTCCCTACTGAAAATTTATTATATCTTATCCCTGTGCATTTCTGTGTCGTTCTCAAACGAAGGTAATGAAGTCGCTCATGCTGATGCCCCATAGTTGTATAGGGTGGTGGTTAGCAATTCCCATATATGTACTGATTTTATCTAATAAAAAATTTATATCATTTGATCACGAATAAAATTTGTTTTAGTTTTATGCTTATATTGTGTAATGGTTAATTAAAGTTTTTCACTAAAAAAACTAAGGAGATATGTTTAGTTTGTAGTTTTGGTCCCCTAAAATTACAATTCTGGTTCCGCCCTTGTTGACATCCATTTATTATATGCATCTATTAATAATTATTAATATCAAAATATAAAAATTATTTAAAATACTTTCCAGTAATTCATTTTTTAAGTTATCAATATTAATTAACTTTTGTTTGCACCCAAAAATTGCAAATAGCCAAAGACAAATAATAGGTAAGGAGAAATAGCAAGTAAGGCAATAGTTAGTAGTAAGATTTAGTTGATAGTCGAGAGTAGTTAGCCAAAGAATAAGTGATGGTTAATGGATGACATGGAATATGTTACTAAAGAATATTGGGCTTAAACTGATCGACAGAGACTGAAATGATTGGCCAAACTTCAGTTGGCCATGACCGAACTTTAATAGGAGAAGAGTTTGACTATATCTACAATCACTTTCTAGAAAATAGGAATAGTTGAGGAATTAAGGAAGTTTCTAGCTCAAAAAATGGGGAAACATTTGAGATGCAGTTGCAGGAAGTTGCAGTAGAAGTGTTCCCTACGAAATGGGATGCTTGGCTAAGTCATCTGTTGATGATTTTATTTAATCTGGACATAATTGCAAATCAAATTAGCCAAGCTAATGTTATTTAGTGCTGAATTTCAAAATTATGGAGCGACATCCATTTCCCGATTATGGAGGCATCCTAACATGGGATTATTAATTAGAAGGAGTTTTTGCTGGCCATATGGCGGGTGGTTAATAGGATGCTTTTAGTAATTGCTGAGTTATATATATATATATATATATATATATATATATATATATATATATATATATATATATATTGGGGCAAATTGTACAAGAACCAAGAACAAATCAATCAAACACAATTCCATTTTCTTTTTCATTTGCCTTTACAATTTTTTTACAATTTACTTTTCTATCTTTAGTTTTCTACTTTTACATTCTGACCTTTATTTCCCTATCTTTACATTTCAACACTTTAAAACATTTTTTATCGCATTTTCTTTATAGTCTTTCATCTAATTTCAACCTTTTAAAGTTTCAAGCCATATTATTAACATTTAGTTGTTCACCAATACCCTATTTGCTGATTTGGTCCACTGATCTACCTGCCAAACACTCTTTGGAGTACTTTGAGAATCTATTTGTCAAGAGATAGAGTCCCATTCTTGGTTTTGCACTAGCCGAAGCTCTTCAAACCTTGGAATAGTTTCTTAAACACACCTTCGACTACATCTCATTCAGCTAATTAGAATTTGGACAAACAATTTTAAAAAAATTTAATATAAAATAAAAATAGAGATATTTATATTATTTGATTTTAATTAACTTAAATACTTCTAACTTTTCATTATATGGTCATAATTCAATTTAAATAATGATAATTATTATCTTTATGTTAATGGATATGTTTAGTAACATATATTGAATTAATTAGTAATATCCATATATTATACCCATTTAGTAGTAGTAGTAGTAGTAGTAATAATAATAATAATAATAACAACATCAAAATGTAAATATTATAATTTATAAATTATTATTTTTTAAAATTACTTTATTAGTAATTGTTTTTTAAAATTATCATGATTTGGGAAAAATTATTTTTTAAATTTGATTATGATTGAAATCAAATTGAAAAGTTTTAATTTTTATGAAAAATAATTTTGAACATTAAACATCACAAAAGCTAAGTTATCATGAACTAATAAAATTAAATTTTAATGTAGTTAAATTAAAAAATAAAATATTAATATTGTTATTTGCAACACAATATTAAAATATATTATTTATAACTATTACTAACTAGAATGGATTTTAATTGTAAATTATATTAGTACTTGAATTATGTAACAAGTGCAAATTAGATTAAATTTTAATTACAAAAAATGTATTAGCCATCAATTGTAAGGTGGAGTAGATTTGTGAGTCATTAATTGCAAGATAAAGTGTATATATGTGTGTGTACGCGCACGCGCGTGTAAATGTAATCATAAGCTAACATATTAGTGTAATTATTTTGAATTTAAAATTATAAAATTCAAAGATACATTATTTAGTTACTCATCAAAGTTTGAATATACTAAGATAAAATGATTTATATATGATATATGTGTATATGTAATTTTAAGCGGGTTATGTGCAAATGTTAACAAAATAGTTGTCAAAATTTAAAATTATGTTAAAATTTAAAATTGTGGGTTTTATGTCACAAAAACTGAAACATCGTGTTAACAAAATTAAATTACTTTTTAGAATAAAAAATATTGTATTATCATATATTAAATGTTACAACCTGCCCTAAGCCATGACTAGTGCATAAGGGCAACCCTGCCCCTAGCAAGCCTAGCACACCACCCTTAGGATTCATACAGCCTCCATAATATTAGAAACTTATCATACAGACACATGTCATACTAACATACAACTTCCAAAGAGAAATAACAACTTGATTGGTAGAAGTTAGACCCTAGTTGTGGATTATGGAGCACTATAACAATATCCAAGGAGTCACCAAAAGACTCCAAGGACATGGCAACACCTGCAACTGAAAGGAAGATGAGAGGTGAGTCTAACCAACCTAGTGAAGGATAAAATGTTTATAACAAGTATGGGACAAGCTCACAAAAGAAATAATAAGGCATAAATAAACAATATGATGATATGAGTTCCAGTCAGTAATTTATTTTTTCAAATAAGAGGAGTCCATAGAAAACACAAATTAGATAAACTGCAAAACCTTTTATTCTCTTTCCAAATATCATCACTTTTGCAAGACCAAAGTAGAGTTCAAGTTTCAACAAACCTGTAGATATAAAACTTAATTTTCCAAATTCTTCTCCCCAAAAATAAGGGAGGCAAACAATTACATAAGACATATAACTAGAAAATCCATAAGTTCAGTTATATTAATGTGTATTTATTTACTTATTTGGCTAGGGAGTTATCAAATAAATGGAAAGTTATCTAATCCAGGATAAATAGGCAAGAATCACACTTAGGTGGCATTTTCTTCATGTGAACCTGAAAACAAGCAGGAAGCATCCCATCCATGGCCCTGAAAATAGACGTGAACCGCCCCGATAGTGGACACAAATTCAATAAGACAAAGTGCACCCAAGCTAACGTTTATGAGTGTATAGATTCTGCCATAGACTTCCCCAAGACAATCTTTTTATTTCCAGTGATAAAGGTACACTTGATCAATTATAGAGTAAATCAAAACTATGGGTCATACCCCAAAATCCAAAGCCTTTCCAAATTTTCAAATAAATCTCATTATAAACAAGACAATCTTGTCATCTCATCACATCTTCTTTCCAAAACAATACTTGTTTAAAACTTTCACTAAACATCATACTCAAAAAAACAATTTTCCAATACCTTCGGTGATTATCAAAATTCTTTTACTAAATTTCATGAATATACTAAAATAGTTTCATTAAACTTTAAGAGTTTGGTCCATGGATTTTTCAAAAATATAAAATATATATAGCCATAATTTTCCATCTCATACAAATATCTCAATTCCATGTTCATGAAGACAGAGCCTGACATGGAATCTCAATCCCATGGAGGAATTGGGTTGTCATAGGAATGTAGCATCAAGAATACAATCATAACAATATTTGTGAGTTATAACTCAAGATATAATAACCCAACAACCCAAAATCCTCATGACCATAACCCTGGCATTCTCAAGAACCCACTAACAACCCACACCATGATAGAATCAAGAACCTAAAGGAATGAAAGAAGAAAATGAGTTAGGATGGTTAACCTTGGGGGGAAAGGAAGGAAGAAGGAGTGAGTTCCTTGCTACCACCTCTTCTAAGCTCCAATCTCAATAGTGAAGATGCCAGTGAGAGTGGAAGTGAAGATTAGAGAAGAGGATTAAGGTTGAGGGTGTGAGGAGGAGGGTGATTAGCTATAGGATTTAATGTTAATTGAAGTGAAGGAAGAAGATGATGAGAAGAGAGACTTTTAGAGAGAAGGGAGAGAAAGAGAGGAAAGTGAAAATGAAGCTTCTGGCCCTCTTTCATATTTCTTTAGAGAATATAAAATGCTTATTAAATACAATAATATATGGAATATTTCTCTCTCTTAACCAATAAGATTGATATACAAAATAAAACCAGCTTTAGAAAATCGAAAATGTGTTTGAAAAGAACAACAACTATGGGGCATTCACAAAGGGAAGCAGCAATGGCAAGAGCATTATTTGAAGAAAAACCTCGGAACTCGAATCCCATAACGTGGATTCGGGAACTGACCTCAATTCCCCACCATCCCATCCATTACTGGGCCTCTAGTGCACAACCTTGACCCTAGACCAGCTACCCCAAATCCCGGACCCTCAATTTCAAACCTTCAACCCTAGAACCTAGACCTCAGTCACAACAGATAAAAGTGAGTAAACATTCAGCATTCACTTTTTTTGGAACCCTATAAGTCTTTTATCTTTACCATTACATCAAAGATTTTATCATTCTTTTTATTTTGAAGAGAAAACAATTCTTAATAATAGGTATATTATATAATGTTAATAAATAGAAGTCAAGGCTAATCATTGAATTATAGTGAAAAAATTAAAATATATTGTCTTGAAAACTTATTAATGGAAGGTGAACAAATTATATAGGTTCGTTTATGTAAAAAAAAAAAAAGTATGCAACAAAAAAAAATTAAATTACTTTTGAGAACACAAAATATTGTATTATTTTATACTAACTATTAAATGTGTAATTTTTTATGTAATTAAAATGTATAAAATCATTCACTAAGATGCATTATATTGTTAACAATCAAAGCTTTTTAATGTTGAGACAAAATGATTTATATGTGACCTTTGTTTATCTATAATTGTAAGGGGTTTTGTGTAAATGTTAAGAAAATAGTTGCCAAGATTTAAAATTGAGTCAAAAAATTATTAATTGAATGTGAAAAATTATATTTGTTTTTCATGTCACAAAAAAACTAATACAAGATGATAACAAAATTGAATTACTTCTGATAATAGAAAATATTATATTATGATATATTAACTATTAGTTAACTTTTTTTTTTTAATCTATACTATTGTATTAGAAATTTTGTCATTTTATTTTATTAGAGATTTGTCAACGAAAGACTCAAAGTGACATTTTTCTTTGAGAAGTCCTTATAAAGATATATTATGCAATAATAATAAACCGAGTCAAGGCCTATCATTGAACTACATCATGCTATATTTGACAAAACTTGTATTTTGTTATGTATAATTATATGTGCATTCGTAAAGTGACCTCACCAAAAAGGTTATGCATTGTTATAGTGAGAAGAATAAGAAATATACAAATTATATTAAAAATGTTGTTTACAATGAAGTATTTAATGAATTTAATATACTTTTGATCTATTTTATTGTGTAAAATAATTAAAATAAATATTCATATATTATACCATATCTAATTTTTAATTGCTATCAAAATTATTTGTAAAAATATTCAAATTAACAATGATTGTAAAAAATATAATCAAACTTGTGCAACGCAAGGGGTATTAATTATATCTAGTAATGATTTTATTTTAACTTAGTTAGAGCTAATGAATTTTAAGTTATTTTCAGTTAATTACTCATTATGTCTCGTTTCAGCGGGATGTCACAATGTGTACTATTTAGGTAAAGCTCTCTTCAAAATTGAGAACTCTAAGATTCGAATCTTGATACTACACATAGTGTTTGCCATCACAGAACCGCAAATATTGCACACAATGTTTGCGCACGCATCCAGCTACCGCTGCAATTAATCACACTTGCATGATGTTTCAATGTCTAGAGTCACAAACTTTAGCATTTGCATCGAACAACAAAAGCGAGTTTTCTAATATTAACAATAATGATTGAAAGACATGCAATGATTGAAACTGTTGGCTTTATTTGGTCAGCGTCACCCTTAGGATTCGATGAACGCGTCCGGCGTACGCGCGTAATGGGTGCGGTACTTTATCTTAATGCGGTTACGGCATAGGAAATAAAGTGCGCTTCTTTAACATTATAAATTTTAAGCGCAGTGGTAGTAACGATCCATGAAACGTTGGCCTAAAATCCATATCTATTATTTTCAGACGCATGGAAATGTTATTTAACAATCACTTGTTGCAAATCAATGATTCAAATTATGGACTGCATCAACTGAATATTGCGCTTGCGGCCAAGTCCGCAACCGCATCAAGCTGCAATTGCATTGTAAATTGAAATCACGAAAAACTATCACAACAGAATGGTGATGCAGCTTTAACATAACGGTGTTGCGGCCGCAACTAGACGCAATAGCCTAAACATAGTTCCCGCATCTGAACCTGCCCATTATCGACTCACAACCACACTCACTTTCGTCAACCGAACAGCCACAAATGGCCACACCCGCAGCAACTACCATCACCGCAGCTTATCCTCATCTACCCCTGCAAGCTCGCCGGAAAACAAGAACCAATCACTGTCACTGCAACCCGCACTCACCATCGCACTTCCACGCCAGAATGATGAGATGATCACATTTTTTTCAGACCAAAGATTTGGTGGAGATTAAGGGCTAGCAACGGTGGTACTATGGATGGAAGGCGGAAGCAAAAGGTGAGGGTGGAGGCTGGCGCTAGTTACGAGGTTTGGGGGGATGAGCAAAATTGGGGGTTGAAAGTGGGTGGTCTGTGGGTGGAATTTTGAGTGGAAGAATGAAGAAGGGTGAGACTAAAACATGTGAATGGGGGTGTTTTGCTGAACGTTGGGTTTTTGGTTTCTTTCTTCCTTTTTTATTTTTAGTTTTTTGAATAGATGTTGATACGGTGGGAGGAGCATCGGCTTTATTGTGGGCTCTGCGTGTTTTTTTTTTTTTTTTTTTTGGGTTAATGTGACTCATGTGTTTTTCTTTTTAAAATTGAAATAATATAAATCTAAGATTACTTATATACTAATTTTTATCTACAAATATACAATTAAATGTTGAAAATTAATTAAAAATAATTTATCTTAAGTTAAAATTTACTTATAATGTTTTTTTAATTGAGTTATGTTTAATTAATTAGTAGCTTATATTAAAATTTTATGTTAAATTTAATTATTAATAATTATTTATGTTTGTAGGTAGGTATTGTAAGCTTTTTACAATACCACGAAGAGAAAAATTTCCATCAATGGATGGTGCTCTAAATGGGTGCTTTGTCCATTAGATTAGATAATTAGTGATTTGATCACAATTGCATCAACTTATATTTCTCTTAGAAATCTTAATTTTATTGTAGCACATTCTAAAACATGACATGTTTGTATTAATTTTGTTGGAGATTCTTTATTTGATGCTACAATAGTTGTACTTCTTTTTCTTTTATATTTTGAGCAAGATAAAAAACTATTCACGTCACAACGACCCCAATCCGCATCGCAGTAGCCGCAATGCCTGCAATTGCAGCAACCACAACCACAACCATAACCGCAATTTAGAGCACTGTTGCAAACTATATTGCTTTCTTTCAAGACACAGTTATCTTGTAGCGGCGCCAAGGACCTGGCTCACGACTTCACCGACCGCAAAGCCTCCAATTAAACCTCCCAAAAAGTCCGGGTGAGAAAGTGTATTTGACAATTTCTGGCTGCACACTTTGCCCATTTGAATAAGTTGATCACTGCATTCCTTGCACAAGTCTGTTCTTTCACAGGATTTGTAAGCAGACATTTGTTTCGCACATTTGTCTATAAGCACTTCGATACAATGCTCCAACGCTGCATGCCGTTCATGATGTTGTGGTGCTAACTCATGGCCATGCCTATTGTAATTATGTGCAAAGCCCTGTATAGGGTGAGTTCGTAGACACGCAGCAGCTCGGATTACTGCACACACAAGTAACATCATCACAGATGACCTCAAATTGCGTTTCACCATGCTTAGTGGATAGTGTCTCTACAATTTGACATGTATTTTTAGCGAAACTAAGAATATTGTACAGTGTTAATATCTACCACGAAGATCCAAGGACATTCTACTTAATTATGTACAATGAACTGCAACAAAGGAGAAAAGGGTATATGTTAAATTATGTTGAGCACCGTTTTCAGTTAGTTATTGCTTTCTCAAAGTTACTCAACAACTTACACGTGACAATTACAACTGGCAGTTTTGTGTTTTTATCAATGAAACCCTTTTGCAAATATGATACTCCTGCCTGAGTTATCAGTTACCGCCTTCGGAGATTGTCATTTGGGTGTATTTGCTAACATTGAAAGTTATTGTGGATTATCTTATCCCGTCTTAAATGATCTATTAAATTATGAATCCATTTTTCAATGGATCAATGGACTATGTAACCCTTTACTTTGTAATTCGTTAGACGAATTCATATTATTTCGAGCTCGACAATTGTCAAAGCAAGTTTTAATGAACCCTATTAGACCTTTACTTCCTTTTGAATAAAACAATGTTGTATACGTTAGTCCCTTAATTAGAAATGAAAAACTACTAGTGTAGTATCTAAACAATGAAAATTTTGATCATGCTAGTCTATATTTTAATCACCGGATACATTAGTCTCTACAAAGAACATGTGTTCGACGTTTTTTAATTTTTACGAACTACGTTGAGAGCTTTTATTCTTCAAGAACAAATCTAACCGACATTGTTTTATTACATGGCAAATTTGGAAGTTTACTTTAGACTTTGTATTCGATAAGTATGGGCTCGCTAGTCCAATTACTATAACATCCCCGCTAATTAATACATAGATTAACTAAGACAAAAATAACCTAAAATTCACTAGCCTTGATCTGGTTAATTAAAGATTATTGTTCACAAAATATTCCATCCACCAATAGTGATCAAATCATGGTTGTTAAACTATCAACTTAATTCGCAAACCTTTATGAATTTAGAAGTTTAGGTCTTCAAATTGAGTTAATTTGCTTGAAAACTTCACCTTGAGTAATTTATGTAAGCTTGCATAAATTCGGATAAATTCATAATAAATTTGTGAGTTTTTTATTTTAAAACATGAATGAGTTATATATTACAATTTTAAAATAGCTATAATATAAAAATATAAATGAAAAGAATGTTCATTTTGTATTACTACAATAATCTACGCATTTTTTCAGCTGTCAAATGGTTTGCCAAATTGAAATGCAATTTTTAATCAGAATATATGACTCAATTGACAATTTAAATTTTATATAAGTGAACTTAACCTGCTACGCTCAGTTTGAAATCTAATCTCCTGCTAACAGCTATAAAAATATCTTGTAATAGACTATAAGAAATATTCAAATGGAATTCTAGAGTAAGGATTATTTTTAAATATCTATTTTAGTTTCAATTTGAATTTCATAAATGGAGAAAAGTTGTTGATGCCTGATGGTAATCAAGCTTTTGAAAGTTTCCTGGCATTAACATGACCATATTATGATAGGAATTTGAATCCTTTGTACAGCCCAATTACGTTCCCTATGCAGAGAATTTGTGCCACTCTACTTTATCCAATTTTTATAGTAATTTGGTAAAAAGAAAATAAAGACCAGAGTTGGTATTTTCAAAAGGAAAGGATTAAATAAACCATTTTATCGTTCAGTATAAAGTTGGACACTGAAATTATTATTATTTTTTTACATGCTTGACCATTATATGCCAAGTAAATGTATCTTTTTCTAAGCCATAGGATTAGTCCAATGATGAGGGATTTGATTGTAGTGCATGACGTCAGGGTTCAACCCTCACTGTCTTAATGTGAAAATTTTCTTTTCATCAACCGTGGGCTGCGTTGTGCAGTAAAGCCAGAACTTATTTTGTTTTTATTGCGCAATTCCAATTGGTTGAATTGGCATGAGTGCGACTTTGATTTGCGTTTTTGTCGTAAATACAGATATCAGCATTTGTATCACTTATTATTTGATAAGTATCAATACAAAATGATTGCGTAAATATTTTGAGGGTGTCTATTGTCATTTTATATATCATTAATTTCTTTAGTTTTAATTATCTTTTAAATTATCTTTGGTATTATTTATTAACTATAACAATAATGAAGAATTCTTCTTAATTCGGTTTGGAGATGAGGGAGATTACAATCATGCGCTGTATGAAGGTTCATAGTTGGTGGTGGATCACTACCAGCTAGTTCAAATGTGGAGACTAACAAGGTGCAAGATGAAAGAATGAGGATTGGTAGTTCATTCATTATAGAGTGTGGTCTTATATACAAGCATTCAAGCGTTTGGTGCAAGCAATACAGTTATAGATGACCATTCCTTTAACTAACTAAATAGTAGAATACATAAAGCTGAAATTACAATGAAATTGAGGTTAATTTAACCGGTGTGTAACCCTCCTCCCCAAAGCTGGAGCAAGGACATTGAGCAAGCCCAACTTGGACACAAGGGATTGGAATGGAGAAGGATGTAGTGGTTTGGTGAATATGTCCCCAAGTTGCAGGTTGGAAGACACTGGTAAAAGATCCACCACCAGACCAGAAGAAATCTTCTCCCAAACAATATGACAATCTAGTTCGACATGCTTCATGCACTCATGGAACGAAGGATTATGAGCCAATTTGATTGCGGATTGGTCATCACAAAACAATGAAATTGGCAACGAACCTGGAGTAGACAAATCTTGAAGTAGATAACTAAGCCATTGGAGTTCACAGATCGTGGCAGCGAGAACACGATACTCAGCTTCTCGGATAAGCGAGAAATGGTTGTTGCTTCTTGGATCGCCAAGAAACAAGAGCAGAGCCAAGGAATATGCAGAGCCCAGTGACGGAGCGGTGAGAATCAAGACATCCACCCCCAGTCCGAATTGGTGAAAGCCTAGAGCTTCAAGTTAGACTTGGCAGGAAAGAAGAGACCTTGATTGGGGCTGCTTTTAACATATTGCAGCACATGAAGAGTAGCCTTGTGGTGGACATCCATGGGACAAGACATGAATTGGCTGAGTTGCTGCACACTGAAGGCGATGTCCAGTCTCGTGGTGGTTAAACATACCAAACGCCCAACTAAACTCTGATATGGAGGATACATCAGTAAGAAGGTTCACAGCATCCTTGGATAGCCGAGTGGCACCATCCATGGGAGTGGATGATGGCTTCCAAGCAAGAAGACCAGAATCCTCTTAAAAGCTCGAGGGCATACTTAAGCTGGTTTAGAAGGATTCCCTTTGATGAATGGGCAACCTCAAGGCCCAAGAAGAATTTTAAGTCACCAAGATCCTTGATTCAAAACTTAGCATGAAGGAAGTCTTTGATGGCATGTATCTCATTAAATCATTTCTGGCCAAACCACCATCATCCACGTACATAAGTAGAGCTATGAATATGTTGTTGTGGCTTTTGACAAAGAGTGTGTGATTAAAGGCACATTGAGATAATCTAAGGACTTCAAGGCTACAAATAAGGTTAAGAACCACTAGCGGCTTGCTTGACAGAGGCCGTACAGTGATTTCTTAAGGTGGCACACTTGGTTAGGAGAGGAAGGGGAAAAGCCTGGTGGCAAGGACGTATACACTTCTTCATCAAGTGTGCCATGTAAGAATGCATTATCTACATCAAGTTGGTGCAGATACCAAGAATTAGTAGCAGCCAAGGTTAGAAGCACCCTGAGAGTAGTCATTTTAACTACAAGGGACAAGGTATCAACAAAATCCACCCCTTTAATTTAAGTGAACCTTTTTGCCACAAGCCTTACCTTGTGCCATTCAATGGTGCATTTAGATTTGTACTTAGTCCAGAAAACTCACTTGCAACTGATGGGTGCTTTCCCGGGTGAGAGCTCAATAGGTTCCCAAGCGTGATTTCTATGGAAAGCCTCAATCTCGGCTCGCATGGCATTCCTCTAACATTCAAAATTGACAGCTTTAGAGTAGCTTTTGGGGTCAGTGTTTGAGGTGATATTGAGAGTATATGATTTATAAGAGGGCGACAATTTATCATATGAAATGACACAATCTAAAGGATACTTGATACCTAGAGAATAATGCGCAGAAGGAGGATTTGAACATGCTGAAGTAAGGGCTAGACTATGATAGTAGTCCTGCAAGTATCCTGGAAGTCTCCTAGTTCTGGTGGAGTAGCAGAGGGGAGCTGGTTGGTTATGGTGTGTGATGGTGGGGATAGGTTCTTCGACAATAGGATGGGGAGAGTGAGTGTTTATATCAGTACAGTAGGGGTTGGTTCCTATAAGTTGGATTGAACGAGGTCAAGTAAAGGATGCGTAGCTGGGTTTTGTGTTGGCGAAGATAAGGGTGTGTAGCCAATGGGGTGTGTGGCATATCCTGTGGGGAGGGGAATGGAATAGGCTTGTGTATTGGGTAAATTGTGATTAGTGTTGTGAAAAGGGAAAGAATGTTCATAAAATTGCACATGCAGAGAAAGGAAAGTCTATCTTGACTAGAGATCAAAGAGAATGAATCCTTTGACACCAGATTTATAATTGAGAAAGACACATTTTCAGGCTCTAGGATCAAGTTTTGATCTGTGATGTTTGAGTGTAGATGCAAAGCACAGTGAGCCAAACACTTTCAACATGGAGTAATCAACAAGTTTGATGTAAAGTTTTTCGAAAGGAGTGACGTTATCAAGGATAGGAGATGATAAATGAAATGATTTATGAGAAAAACTAAATGTGACAAAGCATAAGACCAGAAGCAATGAGGCAAGTTTACCTGAAATAGGAGAGCACAAGCCATATTCAATAAGTGTTGATGTTTCCTCTCAACAATAGCATTTTGTTGAGGGATCTCAACACAAGATGTTTGGCGGAATATCCTTGTGGAATTGTATAACTGTTTTAGAAGAAATTCTGGATCATTATCAATCCTAATGGTTTTGATTTTGGTTTGAATTGAGTTTCCACCATGGTGAAGAAATTCAGAAGTAAAACAAATACCTCACTTTTAGTTTTCATTAAGAAAATCCAACTGTGTGGTGAGAAATCATCAATGATAGCATGAAAATACTTATGTCCATGCACTCCAGTAGGGACTGATCCCTAAATGTCAGGGTGAATTAGATCAAATACAGTAGTTGAACAAAAAGTACTTAAGGGAAATGGTAAATTTTTGTGCTTAGCAAAGTGACAAATGTCACAAATATGTGCTTTATTACAATCAATGTAAGGAAACTACTTAGGTAAAGTGTACAGGTGATCAAAGGAAGGATGGCCTAACCTATGATGCCAAAGAACATGTGTATTATTAACAGATGAATTATTAAAACTATTGGAATGAACAGCGTTGCAACTGTTCTCGATAAAGGGAGTAGGAGACCACGGATACTGCAGAACATAGAGTCCATTCTTGACTTCAGCTATACCAATCGTCCTCGAGGCATCGGAAACTTGTATCAAGAAATAATTATACGAGAAAATAGCATGGCAATTAAGATGTAAGGTGAGTTTCGGGATTGAAATTAGATTGAAGTGAAAATCAGGAATGTAAAGGACATTATGCAATACAAAATCATAAGAAAAGTGAATGGTACCAAAAAAATGGCAAAGAACTTGAGATGCATTTGGTAAGTGAACAAGAATAGAAGAAATTTAACAATAAGAAGTATAGAACACAAGTGATGTACAGATGTGATTAGAAGCAATTGTATCTAAGATCCATTTACCATTATGGACAGGAGTGGTGGAGGTTTATTGGACTGAGACTAAATAGCTTGTGACTGAGAGGTGTTGCTATCATTGTTTGAAGGAGGGAGGAGTGCCAGCAGGCATTGAAATTGGTATGCAGTTAAACCAAATCTTGGTTCATGTTTAGATGGTGATAAGTGTTCTGCCATTGCTCCATCATCAGACATAGGATCAAATGTTGCCATGTGCATAGAGCGCTGAGGGTTGGATCTAGACTTGTGGCCATTGGGATAGATGTGCTTCTTATATTAGACATCAACTGTATGTCCAGGTTTACCACAAAATGTGCATTGTTTCTTGGAGTTCTTTCGAAAGGAGCCACCATTGGAATGATCAGAAGAGGATTTCTTATTATGCTAAGCAGAAAAGGCTGCCAAGGCTTTTAAGTCTCCAAGATTCTCCGCATTGAGCTGGTGTTCTTACTGAACCACCATACAGAAGGTCTTGTTGAGAGTAGGAAGCAGAGACAATAGCATGATCTGCAATCGAACTCCAAAAAACTGCCCGTCCAAGCCTTTGAGAAATCTTGCCACGTACTCAACATTGTGTTGATCCCTGACCTTGAGCAAAGCTTGACAAGTGCAATTGGCATTGCAAGAACAAACAGTTATAGGATTCAGAACATCTAACTCATCAAGAAGAGTTTTCAAACTGGTGAAATAAGCATTGACAGAGAGATTACCTAGCCTGAAAGCATACATTTCCTTGCACAGATCGGAGAAGTGAAAGACGTTCGTCTGAGCCAAGCATTCGTGCAGTACTTGCCATAAGCCGTGAGCATTGTCAATGCAAATTACGCTCTGCATGATGACAATGCTCAGGGAGCAATGCAGCCATGCCAGGACGAGGTTGCGACAACAACGCCAAAATGGACAAAGACTCTCAGGAGCAGGCTCGATGATCGAACAGTCAATGAAGTCAAGTTGATTCTTGGCGAGAAGGCTCATCTAAACGGAGTGTTTCCAGCCATGAAAGTTGCTTTCAGTGAGCAGGTGAAAGATCAACATCAATGAAGGAGTTTCGTTTGGATGTACATAATATGGATTTAAAGGATCTTACATATTTTCAATGGAAAAACCGGATGCAGAAGCATGATTCTCCACCAGAGGAATGTGTTTGTCAATAGCAGAAATGAGATTCTCCATGGCAGAAGAGTGAGCTAAGCATGAGATAGAAGATTTAAGAAGAGAGAGAAAGCGAAAATAGAGAGAAAATTTTAGGTCGCTGATACCATAACAAGGTGCAAGATGAAACAATGAGAATTGGTAGTTCATTCATTACTGACTGTGGTCTTATATTCAAGCATGCAAGCATATGGTGCAAGCAATATGGTTATAGGTGATTGTTGCTCTAATTAACTAAATAACGGAGTACATGAAGCTGAAATTACAATGAAATTGAGGTTAATTTGAGTAGTGTGTCAGAGCCCACTTTTCAAACCAATAGAAAGGGACGTCCAGAAAGTAGCTGTTTGAGCACGTATAACCTTATGAAGCGTAGCATCGGAACTAGGAACAATTAAAGATTAATAATCTAACATCAATTCATTCAAGAGGCTCTTCGCTAGAATTTGTGTCCAACTTGACCTAGGAAGGGCATTAATACCCTATTTTCCTGCATTGGAAAGGGACTTTCTAGTAGATTATGAAGGATTGTTTTTAATTTGTTTTAGCTATGGAAAATATGGATACAAGGTTGAAAATTGTCCCAGTTTAGTTAAGCCAGTAGAAATAACTAGCTCCGAACCTGCTTCGAAGAAGGTAGATGACAAGGAACCAAATTCTCAGAAAAGGTTAGGAGAAGGGGAAGGCCAAGACTCCCAAGGACAAATGGTAATATTTCAAGTAGCGAGAAAAGGAAGTCGAAGCCTTATTCAACAAAATGTAAGCGAAGCTAGTAAAGAAAGTCCAACGTCAAAAAATAGGAGGCGGAATTCAAAAAGCAAGAATTGAAAAAATAATAATAATAATAATAAAGAAAAAGCTAAGAACCAAAATACTAGTTCACGATTCGATGTCCTTAGCAAGGAGGACAACTCCGGTAAAGATGTGTAGGTAATGGAGGCCTAGGAAAAGGTGTCTTGGAACTAAAAATAAAAGACCCAAGTGCTGGGAGCAATATCTCTGGATCCCAAAAGGCTAGCAAAAAGGGCCTCAATAGGCCCATGAAAAACTCAAGTAATGTTGCTAGGAAAAATACCTAATTAGCCCAAGGGGGAAATATCACAATGCAGCAGCTTCTATAGAAGGGCTAGGGCTCTCTAAAATTGAGAAACAGAAAGGTATAGACATTGATAGTCAAGAGAAAGGGAAAGAACAAATTTCTGAAGCCAAATACAAAGAATACTGGGAAATCTTCAGAATGTTGAACCACCAAAATTGGACAATGTTTATGAAGCACTATGCGATGGATATCACAGGAGCTGCTACTGCATACATGCCATCACCTAATGAGTTGAGAATAAACAGATTGCCACAGCTACAAGAACAGAGTAGTGGCCAAGCTCAAAATCCCCCAAACCTAGGTGATATTGGTTCAAAATCAACTAAAACTAGTAATATTCTGGAAACTCAATCTCTTAGTGACACCGAAATGATGGTGAATGACCCTGATATTAGTAACTCACCTAAAGACTCTTGGTTTATTTGTCTCTTTACTATTATTTGTATGTCCGAATGAATATATTGTTATGGAATTGTAGAGGGGAAGGTAGTAAAAGGTTTTCTTCTTTGTTAGCTGATTTAAGATTGAGATATGAAGCAAATTTAATTTTCTTAATTAAGACTCATATTTTGGGTCCTAGAGCCCAGAAACTAATCAAAAAATTTGGCTTTAGTGGATTTTTTTATAATTGATAGAGATGGATTTTTTTGAGGCACTTGGTGCCTTTGTAAGAAACCAGAGTGGTCAATTAATGTGGCTAAAGAACATAAACAGTATATCCATTCGAATATAAGTTGGAATAATTTTGAATTTTAGTTTCTCATGCTTGTTTATGGATCCCTTCACTCACCCTTCAGAAAGGCATAATGGGAAGGGTTATATGAAATCTCAAAAACCATTGATGATGCATGGCTATTGGGGGACTTTTTAATTCAATCTTATCTTTGAATAATGTTCGTGGCTAACAACATCCTGCTTGTGGTACTCAATCCTTTAATAAATGCCCATTATTAGGTTGTTTGATATAGGATTTAGCATGCAACCATATGCATAGCAAAGAAGGACTTTGAGAAGAAGATTAGATAGGGTAGTTGCAAATGGAATTTGGTCATCTAGATTTGGGGAGCCTCTATAAGACATCTTCCAAAGATGAAATTTGATCATATCCCGATATTACTAGACTTTAATAGCTTAAGAATGGCTGAAAATAACCTTAGACTTTAGATTCTTAGCTCTTTGGTTGTTGCATGAGAGTTTTAAGGAATTGCTGCAAGATTCATAAGATAGATAGAGTGAACTGACTTAGAATATTTCTTCTTTTTTTGAAAAAGCTTAAAAATGGAATAGGGAAGTTTTCGGTAGCAAGAATGGAACATATATCTAGGAAGCTGTCATTTACAAAAAAATCCTTTTCTTAAGTACTTACATAATGAACAATGGAAAAAAGTATGAACAACTCTTAATCCAAGAAGAATTGTATTGGAAGCAACATTCTGGGGGTAAATGGATTAATTATGGAGATCTTAATAATAAGTATTTGTATAGTATGGCTACAAATAGAAGAAGGAGAAATAGGATACTAATGAATGAAAACAATGATTGGATTAAGGATCAAATAGTCTTAAAAACAATGGAAGTGGAATTTTTTAAGAATTTATATGAGAAAGACTCTAGTGATGACAAATTTATGGTCAGGGGGGTCTTCCTTATAACACCCTCTTACGTATAATATTATGCTTAAGTCATAATATTACACTTAGGAGTTTTTACTAATAAATTAACGGATCTTGCGTGATTATTTGTTAAATTTTCCAGAAAATAGCATAATATATATTGTCATAGTATAATAGGGAAAACAAAAATTCTCGTATATACTCATATTTACATCACAATTGCAATTATGAGGTCACACAACCATACTCCTAGCCATAACAACTTCTCCAAAATATATAAGTAGCTCTACTAAAAGTTTCAAGTAGCAACATAGCCATCCAATGCTAACATAAATATATGTATTTATTTGATAGCAACCTTTAGCAGCCAATTCAATCTTGGCCAAATTCTTCTAGGATGGTCCTTATTAAGATCTCCTGATCTGTTTGGAGATGATATGAAAACACACATAGAAGTGAAAATTTTATATTCTCAGTAGGTATCTTAAGCTACCAAACAATCAATGTCATCAACGTCATTTGAGCTACTTCGATTTATTAAGAAAAGTATGACCTCATATATAGAGAAATGTTCATTTATTAAGTTCATAAAATATATTCTTCTGAAGCATGTTAGTTTTAACTCATACACTTAGCTCAAGCATGGCAAAAATTATACAACTGATAATGATGCTTTGTTCTAACAGATTAAACTATCAAATAAAAACAAATATGCTATATGCTCATGAATTCATGACTTGGTGCACTTTCTCATTTGCTTTCTTACTTAGCATATGCCTTTAAACTTTATGATCCTTAGATAGACTTATCTAGGAGATGAGCTTATCTCGTGACCATCGTTATACAGTACTAACCAACAGAGGGTCCATGTGCCTCTAAATTGGAAGGATCTTGTTTTGGCTAACTACCTCTAAAGTAGAGGATCTCATCTTCTCATGTTCTTAGCATGCAAAATTCATTCATGTGGTATACTATGTACTTCAATCATGCCCATCAATAGAGGAAACAATTTCCATCATCTATAAGTCTCAATCACTTTCATAGTTATATGAAGCAAAACTACCAAATCTCAGAAGTCCAAATAACCATGGCATACATATCAACTTAGTACTAAAAGCAACATATATTCATCAACTTTTCAATTAGCTTTTGCCCCATATAGTTTAGAGACTACTAAGTTAAGTTATGGACCATTTAGCTACAAGTTAGGTTTAGGCTTCTCAATTCTATCAAAATTTGTAAATTATACCAAAATTCTATTTTAAACCCTTTTGACCTCAAATTCTATGATAGTGTTTCTCCATTAGTCTATTTTCAAATCTCTTTGATCCCACTATATTTTGATAAGTATAACTTGAGATACTTACATTTGATTCATTGTTGCCTTGTTTTAGGATAAACTAGGACAACTAAAAGTGAAAAATCAGTAAAAATCCATTCTTTATCATTTTATCCTAAAATTTTACATGTTTATGCTTGCTTGAGCCCTATTTCAGATAAACTAAGTTCCACTCAATTTGGCTAAGTAAAACTTAAGTTACAAGCTCCATATTAGGGATACTCTATATTGATACTTATAGAGTATGGGGTAACTTCATGGAATTACCAAGAACAACTGACTGATAGTTTTAGTCTAAAATTCTATAACTTGTTCTTTTATGTGTTACCTTTCTAACAAAATTGGTTGTACTCGATTTGAAGGTCTATGGGGCAAGTTATGGCCATTAGAACACACCGTACTCAAGTCCAAGTTACTCTGCCACAATCTAATTCAAAAATTCATAAGTTATTCATTTTAAGTCCAATGAATCTCAAATTTTGTGGGTATACTCTCCTATAAGTTCTGTTTCTATTATAATTGGTTTCATTTTAATTGAAGGTCTCTAACTCAAGATATGGTCCACAGATATAAAACTGCTTAGAGCTATCTAGTTTTCCTATTTTGTGTTTATGAAGCTCTTTGGGTTCTTAACTTATTTCTTCATTAATTTGAATTCCACAAGTTCTAACTCATTAACATAAGAAACAAGAAAATACAAAACCCTAGCTCATCTAGCTATATAACCACATTTAAGGTGGTTTAGGAGCTTACCTCATTTTCAAACTTAAGGGTGCTTTAAACCTTGCTTCTAACAACTCTAAAACTCTTTTAGAATCACAAAACCACACCTAAACTCCTCATTTTTCTTCCTTGGCTGAAGTTGATATGGCCCTAAAAGGAGAGATTTGCCTCTTAAGTCGTTTAGAAAATCACAAACAAGCTTAGGAATCAAATTGATGTTAAAGGAATAGGAAGGAATCGACAGTTTGTGAAATTTTGTGAGCAAAAATGAGGAGAGGGAAAAGGGGAGAGAGTTCGGCTAGGTGGCTGAAAAATAGAAAAAAATGATGAAAAGTTAGGGTTTTGAGGAAATATTTAAGGAAAGCGAGGGTGACTCAACATATTAGGTGTGTGCCCCTATTATGCCATATAATTTTGGCCGTGTGGCCCATTTTGGACCATATATAATAGATGTGATCTCCTAAAGGTTAAACTATCTTGTGTTTTAAGTTCATACTAGATGAATTTCTAGTGTTTCAAGAAACTGTCAATAAGATTCTTGTCGTGCGATTAAAATTTTATTTCTGCAAAAATTTGGACCATACGCTGTTATTACTTGTATTATTCTACACTCTCATCTCTATGTCATAAATTAAGTAATACTTAATCTTTAACAATGTTAATTATAGACACAGCTAAATTAGGATATTATATCCCTAATTTAACTTCTAAAGAAGTGCATAAATTAAGTAAAGAAATTTCTAATGAAGATATAACTAATGCATTATCTTCAATGAGTTGCTAGAAAGCCCTCGAGTCGGATGGCCTTCCAGCAAGTTTCTTTCAAGTTTTATTGGGATCATGTAAGAGTGTCACTTATAATTGGGTTAGCAAGGTTTTGAAGAATCCATCTTTAATACAACAAGTTAACAATATTTTCTTGTCTCTTATTTCTAAGAATGAGAAACCAGAGAACTTCTCTCAATTTTGGCTAATTAGGTTATGCAATGTAATCTACAAGTTAATTACCAAAATTATAGCAAATAGAATAAATCTTCATGCCTAAATTAGATAGCCAAGCACAAAGCAATTTTGTGCTGAGATGACAAACTTCTGACAACAATTTAGTTGTGCAAGAAGTAATCCAGACAATGAGGAGTAAGAGGGAAAATTGGACTTATGGCAATGAAAATAGACCTTGAAAAGGCCTATGATGGCCTAAGCTTGGAGTTTATTCAATATACCTTAGAGGACATAGGACTATCTCAAAATGTTAGGAATCTTATTCAAGAATGTAATACCTCAACTAGTGTGAGCCTCCTTTGGAATGGAGGGCAAACAAGGTCCCTTAAACCTTTTAAAGGCATCCATCAAGGAGACCTAATCTTTTCTGATATTTTTGTATTATGTATTGAAAGACTCTCATAGCTAATTAATCTAACAATTAATCACAAGATATGGCCAACTATTACGTTAGTTAGAGCTAGTCCTAGCTTATCACATTTATTTTTCTACAGATGATATCATCCTCTTTTGCAAAAGCGACAAAGGACCAAGTTATGGCTATTAAGGGCATTCTAAAGATTTTTTGTGGAAGCACAAGGCAAAGAATTAACCACATTAAATTTTATATATTCTTCTCTAGAAATGTTTGTCCAAACAAGCAAAAAGAACTAAGTGAAATGTTTGGTTTTTGGTTAACTTCAAATCCGGGAAGATATTTAGCTGTTTCCCTCCTTCATGAGAGATGTAAGGTCATAGATTTTCAGTTTATATTTCATCATATGTCCCATAACCTAAATAGTTGGAAGAGTAGATTATAATTATCTCTAGTTGGGAGATTAACATTCACTAAATCGGCCCTGGAAACAATTCCATTTTATACCATGCAAACTATGAAATTGCCTAACAATGTATGTTCTAAATTTGATAGAATATGTAGGCAGTTGATTTGGGGATCTATAGAGACAAGGAGAAGAATCCATCTAATTAATTGGAATAAAATATGTAGGCCTAAAGAGGAAGATGGGCTGGGTTTTTGCAATGGTAAGGAAGTAAATCTTGCCTCCTTGATGGATTAGTTTGTAAACCTGAGTGTCTTTGGGTTCAGGTGCTAAAAAATAAGTGTAGATATGGTGAGGATTTGATACCAAATGTTAGATTAAGGGTTAAGAACTTAAATGCCTGGAGAGGGATATGTAAAGTATGGCCTCAATTTGAGTAAAACCTTCTCTGGAGGCTTGGTAATGGGGAAGCAGTTAGGACATGGAAAGATCATTGGCTCCCGGGTGTTCAAAAATTAGGTGATTTTGCTATTTTTCTAAATGAGAATACTGCTAACGAGAGAATAAAGGAATTTGTATATGAGAATGGAGATTGGAATTAGGAGAAATTAGGCCAAGTTATTTCCCAAAAATGGTTAGAACTCTTTATCCCGATTAAAGCCCCTGATCCAAGGGGTGATAATGATCATTTAGGTTGGTTTCGTACTATGGATGGGAGTTTAAATTTAAAAACTGCATACAAGTTTTGGACTAATAATGAAACAATGCCTAGGATTAGGCTATACAAAATTATGATGAAAATGAAAGCTCCACAAAGACTAAAAGCCTTCATGTGGTTAGTAATGAGTGATACCATTCTTACAAATTATGCAAGACTAAACAGAAACTTGTCAACAAGTGATTTATGTGTTATTTGTGGTACCAATGCTGAAACAACGCTCCCCACTCTTCGCGTTTGCCTTGTAGCAAAAGAGTTGCAGAAGAGCATCGGCAATAGTTTCATTAAGATAGCTTCTTTCAATAGCCACTCTTACCTTGGTTGGAAGGGAAAGTCTTTGACGATAGTCGAATTATTCAAAGAACCCATTGACCTCTACTTTTTATTACGACTTGTTGCTCCCTTAGGTATTAACGCAATCTCTATATATTTAAGGTTAGTTCTAATGCTCATGCTTTTTTAGACTGCAGAGTATTAAAGCTAGCGAGTATGAATACTTGGGCTAATTACAAATGCTAGAAAAAAGGTCAATGCACAATAACTTCAACTGAGTTATGGGGAGACTGCTGGGCCTTGGTAATAAGTCAAGGTTTGGGATTTAGAAAGGTGTGGCTTGAAGTTGATTCGGCATGCACCTATTAATTCATAGATTAGGATATCCCAGGAACTCCCACACATGCTGCCTTAGTCAAGACCATCCGCAGACTACTAAAGGGAGATTGGAATTTGCAATTTAGAGTGATATATCATGAAGCCAATAGGTGTGTAGATAATTTAGCCCAAGTTGGGCATGATCTTTCTTATGACCTTACTTGCTTTGACTGTCTTCTGGTCCGTATTTCACTAAACTTCTTAGCAGATTATGCTGGCTGTTGTGTATTGTAACTATGTAATTTCTTTTGGACTTGGGCCCCATTGTATATACCAAAAAATAAAAAGGATGTTACTAAGAGATAATACTGTACGTTGCACCGGTTTGATTGTATTTCTCATAATTACTTTTAATTATAATACTTTTAGAAGGAAATTGTGATAGTGATTAAAAATTATATGACACAATATATTGAGATACTTTCTTGAATTATTCTACACTTTAAAATAGATAAAAGATATTTATATTAAGGAAGTTCATTAAACACTTCATTGTAGAAAATATTTTTAGTACAATTGTTATACTTCTCATTCTCTGCTATATATAATTATGCATCACAAAATTCAGATTTTGAAAAGTTATAAGCTCATATAGTTTAATGATTAACTTTGAATTTTATTTATTTTCATTGTATAACACATTTTTATTAGTAATTGTTTTCTTTTGAAAACAACTAATGTACTTTTGCATCGATAGTAATACTTCATGTAAATATTTTTACTTATATTATCCTGTCTTCTACAAAATAAGTAATCTGATAGAGTATTTTAGTGGTTTATTTTAAGTATTTGTTGTAAGATTACGGATTACCTATATTTTATAAAGAGAGTACTAATTAAGGACGTTTCAACAAATAAGTAAATTGATGTTGACACATAAAAAATAACTACTCGCACAAATTATATGAACATATATAATTTGTTTGTACTCATTGATAAAAATGATATGAAATGATTTTATTAATATTATGTAATATATTATATAATATTTGATACTTATGGTTAATTTAGTAAAAACATCACAATTTTAAAATAACTAGTTTTTGTTTATAATCAAAAACTCCAAAATGTTACTTATGATTATAATTTATTTTTTAGCTTAAAATTAATAGTCTTTTGGTTATAATTCATTTTTATTTTTATCCAAACATAATAGATTTTTTAACAATAGGTTTTTTTTGAAAAAAAAAAAAAGCAAATTTGGTAAGTTTCCCAAACACACACTTAATAGTTGACATATAATAATAATAGTAATAATAATAATAATAATAATAATAATAATATATTTTCTAATATTAAAAGTAACTTAATTTTATTATCATGTCATATTAGTTTTCTGTGACATAAAACTATATATAATTTTTTACCTTTGATTAATAATTTTTTGACTAAAATTTTATATTTTGACAACTATTCTCTCAATATTTAAACAAAACTCACTTAAAATTATACACACAAACACGTATCTTATATAAGTTATTTTATCTCAAAAACTTTAAATATTAAATAAAATAATGTATCTTTGTGAATAATTTTATATATTTTATTTACATAAAAAATTACATATATAATACAATTTTCTGTTCTCGAGAGTAATTTAATTTTTTTAATATTGTATTATTGAATTTTTACATGAATCTATATAATTTTTCAATTTTCATTACTATGTTTTCAAAAATATTATATTTTTATTATTTTCACCATTTGATTAATATATTTTTGGTCAATTATATATTGCTATATAAGAAATTATACATTTAATACTTAATATAAAATAATATAATAGTTTCTATTTTTAAAAGTAGTTTAAATTTTTAATTTTGTGTTAGTGAATTTTTACATAAAAAACCTGTATAATTTTCTCATATTTAATTATCAAGGTTTTTGAAATAATACATCTTAATCTTTTCAACCATTTGATTATTATATTTGTAGTCAATTATATACTGTGGCAACTTCTAATTTAAAATTTAAATAAATCCTCTTCAAATTATATATACACATGTATATCATTCATTTTATCTCCATATATTCAAACTTTTTTGTGATATTTGATACATTTAAACTTTAATGATTAACTAAAATAATATAAGATAATGTAGAGTTTTATTAACAAATAATAATAATAATAATAATAATAATAATAATAATAATAATAATAATATAATGTTATAATACTATTATCAAATGATGTTTAAGAGTGTCATTAATGACTTGTTAAAGTGAATTTTACTATGTAGATAGATAGATGTTCTCATAAGCTAACATATTAGTGTAATTATTTTAAATTTAACATTATAAAATTTAAAGATAAAAGATTAATATTGTTATGTGCAACGAAATAAAATGTTACAGGAAACTAATTATTTTTAGAATGTTAATGTTACTTCATCCTTTGAATTTGACTATTAAATATTAAATAATTCAAAACTAAAAATACTTTTAAAATAAAATCAAATTAAAAGTTTTAATTTTTAACAAATTAATTTTAAAGATTAAAAATCACAAAGTTTAAGTTATCACGAGCTAATAAAATTCAATTTAATGTAATTAAATTCAAAAATAAAATATTAATTTTGTTATATGCAATAAAATATTGAAAATATATTATTTTTAAGTATTACAAATTAGAATAAATTTTAATTGTAAATTATATTGCTACTTAAATTATGTAAGAAGTGCAAAGTAGAGTAAATTTTAATTTTAAAAAAATGTGTTAGCCATATAAAGTGAAATTTACTTATATATGTAGATAGATATAGATTTCTTGGTAGATAAATCTTACATGGGTACAAAACTTGTTTTATTTTAACAAAAATGAACACATGATTTTTTTTCCTCCCAAATGACGGCATATATTGAGTATTAATAATGTGTAGGGATGACAATTGGCCAGGGCATAAGCAAAGAGTACTCCCCCGAGCCTCCAACGTTTTCCCGTCCCTATCCTTGATCCCTGCGATATGGAAAAATTTCTCACAAATCCCCACCTCCCCCCTCTTCCACATGGATATGTGGAGCCGCCAAAAACATATTTAAGAAAAAAGAGACTATAAAGCACCTTTTAACAACACAGCAAGATAGCAGCACAAACTTATTTCCACTTCTCTTACTAGATTTCAACACAACACCGCAAATCTAGAAAATCCATATTGTTTTTCTTCCAGATATCAGCAAGCTAACTTATTGCTTTTCTTCTAATAAGCTAACTGGTTCGATGGTGGTCTGCCGCTGGTTCACCATAATGCCACTGCTTTGTCATCGATCTGGTTTGTTGGTCACTGGTTCCGAGTACTACTGGCGGTAGTCAACGGTCAGCGGTGGTGGGCAAACAAAGAAAGGGAGAAGGCAAGGGGTGCATGAACAGGACAAGGCAGTGGGTGTTTACGGATTAGTGGCGCTCCTGGTAGTAGTAGCTTGAGGCTAAAGAGTTACTTAGAGTTTTCTTTATTCTTTTATTAAAAGAATAATAAATATAATCAATATATTAAAATTACTATATTATCCTTGAAATAGGACCGGTTGAAGAGAGAGAAGGGGGGGGGGGGGTGGAATCCCCATCCTGTCCCCAAAATCATTGCGGGGGACTTTTGTTCTCGTCCCTACCTCTACGAGAAAAAATTCTCCTATGACAGGGATTCGAACGAGGGAATCTCAGCAGATATTTTTGTAAATAAATTTTCATTGTCATCCTTAATATTATTCTTTTTTTCAAATATATTCTTTATAAAATTCTAATTTATTTGTGGACACTTGATAATATATTTTTTTTAACATAGCTTTCTTGTTACTTTATTTAGGTAATGAATTGCAAAAAAAGTAATTAAAAAATGATAATTGCAATATTTTGACATTGGTAATTATTAATAGAAGAATATGATAAATGGATATCAATTAATAAATTATATAATATTAATAAAAATTAAAACATATGAATCATTATTTTACATAAGTCAATATGAATGGAGTGCCTAAATATTGATATAGTGCTTTCTTAAGAATTTCTCTGATTTTAAGTTCATTTTACATTTCATCACTCTTTCAATAATATAATATTACATGGTTAAATAGTAATATAAAACTTTATTTACTGAAGTATTAATGGATCAAAGAGAAAAATAATCTAATGTCCCATATGGTCTAAAGGGAATACGAATAGGAATGACCTAGTCCTATGATCAGTTACGTGATTAAAATTGAAATAAGCATTTCCTGCGGAAGGAGGCTTCTACAATGCACATTATAAGTTAGTGAAAATGAGGATCCTTGAATCACAACCCTTGATACAAGGTAAAATTACATTTACGGTTGCTCAACTAGTTGTTGGAAATTATTACAGAAAAAATCCGTTCCGCCTTCCCCAACTTCACCCAATTCATTGCCATTAACACTGGGATTGATTTGCTCTTCAAATTACCTGCAAGCTCAAATTAACCACGACTACCAGGCTAGCTAAATGCAAATATTTCTGGACCAACATTTCGCCAAAATATATGAACATTGATGCATTCAACATCCTTAGTCTTAAAGTATATTTCAAACAAAGAACCCAGAGACGATATTCTTCAAGCGCCATGATGCAAGACCTTCCCTGGTACAAAACTACAAAATTCGATGCCGCTGATTCCTATATAACAGCCAAATAACTTGCCTTTTAGACCTTCATTGAGCATGATTTTACTGAATTGAAGATTAAAAGGGGGAGGCTTTTACCACCTTAGACATGTTTTTCCACTTCTCAAACCCCGTTATTTCAACTTCAATGACATTTTATATCTTATGGGCCTTCACAAATCTTTCCTTAAGAAATAAAACTAACCAATATAACATGAATTTTACCACTAACCAAGCATGAAAACCTCCATTCAATGAAAAACGAAGGTTGTGGTCACTTAATATGGAAAAGAAACAAAATTACATCTTCAATACTATATTTCTACGTGTATAGAGAAGAAACAAAATTACATTTTAAATGTCATATTTCTATGTGTACATCGAAAATGAGAAAACTTATTTGAGAAGCTTTTCAAAAATGAAAAATAATTTTTACTTGAGAAGCTTTTGAATATTTTCTTTTTTACCAATAAATAAATTAACATTCTCAACTCTTCTCACTTTGTATTGTACCAAATCGTTTCCCTTTTTTCATCCCTTTCCTCTCTTTTTTCTATGACTTTTTCTTTTTCATTTTTCTCCTCTCACTCTTCAAAGATGCATTGCTGGTCATGGCTCCATATTGCAAGCCTATGCTGCTACTGCTGCTGTCGCCGTAGTTGTGTTTACTTGATTTTTAAGTCGACAAAATTAATCAAATAGACAGTTATCAGTTTGCTTCGCAGCTCTCAATTCAGGGAACGGAAGTGTGATAAATAAAATGTTAAAAATAAAAAAAACAAATAGAATAAAAATTTAATAAAATTGACTAGATTTGGATCAGAAAAACCAACGAGCAACAAATATAATGACAAACAAGAAATTGGTAATAGTAATGGACAGAAACAAGATCAAAATAAAAATTGACAATACGAAGGACCATTACTTAAGTTCCTCCATACTCCTGAGCATCAGAGTGAGCATTTTGATAGAGTGTGTTTAAAGGTGAATCTCAATGCACAAAACTCCCCTCATGCTACCCTTATTTTCTTATTTATAGCCAAATGATTTTCTAAAATCTCGGTCCATTACATCCATGTTCTGGTAGTTCGTGTTATTAAAGCTCACGTTCTCCATTACTGTTCTATCATTCCACGTTCTTATGCTACGTTCTTGGATTGTAGGTGGGTTTCTTCCTTTAAATACTTTGCTATGCCACTTTTATCACCATCCACTTTAGTTTCATGATTAACACTTCGATTCAGTCGAAATATTATTTCGCTTCCTTTTTCGACTGTCACTGGATTCTGTCGATCTTGACTGTATCCTTCGCATTTTCGACCCGCTCTTTTGTTGAGATCGTCCAACAAGTTGTCAACGCTCTTTGCCTTCGAAGTCGGAAAGCATGCAGTACAACTCTTCCTCGCCAATGTTGCCAATGACTTTGAAGTCCACCTCTCCATTTTTAGGATTTATTTTCATGAGTTGTATTTAGACAAATATTTTATTATATATTATTATATTAATAAAATATTTAATTCAACCTTATATTATATTAAAATTCTTATAATTTTATAAATAAAAATATCTAATTAAATAATAATGTAAAATTAATCTTACTATTAAATTTAATGGTGAAATTTAAGTAGACCACCAGTGATCCAAAGCTCAAGCAAACGACCGTAAAAGTCACCTACTTTTCAACCTTCAGACTCGAGGAGGTTTTCAACTCGCTCGAGTTCTCAGAATTTCATGAGGCAAAAGGATACTCTCATTATCGACACCTACTATGGCAGCTAATCTTCCTTCTAACGCCGCAGCAACGACAAGGTCCGCGACCACGACGACGTCGTCTCAGGAGAAACGGCACCGTTCGATCTTCGAACTCTCACCGAGCTTCTTCGACTCTTGCGTTCTCCTTCCTTCTCCTCACTCTTCCGCTTCCGAGCACATCCACCGCGAACCCCGTAACGCAGGCCTCGAAACACCCTCAAACGACGTCGTCGCCGATGCCCCCCACAACGCCGTCGTTTCGGCGCCTAGGTGGACCTGCAATACCTGCAAGGCCCAATTCGATTCGCTTCAAGACCAGCGTTCCCATTTCAAATCCGACATTCATCGATTCAATGTAAGATTCAATCAACCCTTCTGTATTAGCCATCCGCTTTTAAAAAAATTTGTGTCTTTTTTTTGTTTTTGTCCTTTTTTTTTCAGTGAATTTGGTAAAATTTGCCCTACCCATTTTTTTCAAACTTTTTTGATTGGGTACCTGAAATTGCAATTATGTTTTATTTTTCTTTTTACTTTTCAAAATTTGTCCTCTTGTCAGTGAAATTAGGTAAAATGTAGAGTACTGATTTTTATCTGAAGAGAAAAATTCATTTTTCTTTTTGGGATTGAGTTCCTGGACTTGCAATTGTGTTTTATCTTTTTTTTTTTCAAAAAAAAAAATAATAATTTTTTTGGGGTGTATTGGAGGCTTGATATATGCTTATATGTAAGTTGAAAATGCAAAGATTAAGTTCATTTTGGTTTGTGGATATAAAAGTGAATGCTAGTGGTTATCATTGCTGCTATAATGGGTTTGTATTGATCATAGGTAAAGCTGACAGTTGCTGGAAAGAATATTGTGAAGGAAGAAGATTTTGAGGTGCTGACATCTGAATTTGTCAAAGATTATGATGTGTCAAGTATATCAGGATCAGAGAGTGACAATGACAGCGAAGATGAGTCTGAAAATCACAATGAAGTGCATGACAAATCAAGTGAAATTCTTAAACAAAAGATACTTATTGGTCCTCAGACAGGGCAGAGAGTTTCTGTCTGGAAGTGCTTGATTATGAATATGACTGAGAATGTGTTGTATGAGAATGAAAGTGCGGAGAACGAAGTGGTTGAGAGGTTGAAATCACTGACTCTTGAGCCCAGGGATAATACCTGTTTGAGAATTGTGCTTCTTGCATCCGGTGGGCACTTTGCCGGTTGTGTCTTTGATGGTGATGCAGTTGTGGCTCACAAGACCTTTCATAGGTTAGAATATGCATCTTGTGACTAAACATTAAAGAAATGGTTCTTGTTTTACCAATAACTATTAAATAAGGAAGTGGATATCATCAGAATTTTATGTCCATGCTTCATTTAGGTAGAATATGTTGGGCAGAAGTTGCCTCTCCCCCCCCCCCCCGGCGGGGTGTCCATGTTAAAATATCTGTGAATCATATTGTATATCAATTTTCATTCTGCTGGAGCTCTTGTCTGTCGGAAGTATTGTGTTGGAATCAATTTTCGCTTCAATATGCTCCTGATTTTCTTTTTCCTGGATGAGTCGAGCTTGAGAAACAACTATTAAAACTCAGTGCTTCTGCCTGATATGTAACATTGCAAGCCAACCTTGTAAAGCTTGTATGACCATGTGTTCATAGAACCCATATTTATCACTCTAGGGGGACTTGATGCTTTTTTACTTTGTTATCAACCACTCATGTGTTCGTTCTGTGCTGTCTTATGTGGTTCATTTATCAAACTGGAGTTTTACAGATTTAATGCTCAATTATTGATTTTTGATGATGACTTCTTAGATTTTCTTCTAGAACTGTATTTCCTTCCTGAGAATCTACTATATCAACAACTTTCCTTTAGGCATTCTGTTTGTCCATTGAGAGTTGAGACAAGCTCTGGGGATAAAATCTCATTAAACTTGAATCAAATAGAGGGTAGCCCAATATCTAGAGGCAGAGGGAGACGAAGAAAAACTATAGGTAAAACCATTACAAACGATTTAGATTTTAATAGTTTGATTGTTGACATCGTTTGTAAGATGACACTATAGCATTGCCTTATCCATGTAGCTGATCCCACCTAGTGGGACAAAGCTGGTTGTTACTCCTTGTTGTAGTTATTCACGTTTTAGCTAGTCTATTAACTATTAACCAATAGAATGATATGTGATTCAGTGCAATAGTTTCTATCAAAATGAGAACAAATATGTATAACTTCTCCATTCTACTTTTGGTCTCTCTAGCTTAATTTTGGCTGGAGAATGTGTAAAAGTTGCATTATTGTGCTCAAGCTTCTGTACATAGCTGTCTTACTTTTGGGCCATTCTTTTTCTTTACTTCCCCTGTTCTTATGTTCCTAAGGCAGTAATGCACATAATGTACTACCTAATTATTGACCAAATACCTATATAGCTATTTTCTTATTCATTTTTATCATCACTGGTTCTTTTTGTTGGAACATTGTAGACAGTTTTTTGGAATTTGTTTGTGTTCTTAATTCTTATCATTCTTATGCAGATATGTTGTGAGAGCCAAGGCAGGAAAAAAGCAGTCATCAAAAGATGCTTCTGGCCGGGCTGCACATTCTGCTGGGGCTTCACTTCGTCGTCATAATGAACTTGCATTAAAGAAGGTATTCTTGCAACAAAATTATGATGGCTTATAAATTGTTGTTAACTGTAGTAATGCAGTTAACAAAATGTGGTTCTTCCAACTGTGATAATTGGCCCTATCATTTGTTTTTGAATTTAAAAAATGGGATTTGACTTTTAAATTAAAGCTTGTGTTTGGATTGTTAAAAAATAGGAAATGATTTGATTTTAAATTTCTTGGGTTTCAATGATTTTATATTAGAAATCTGGTCAAATATGATGGCATTTCTTAGGTTTAATTGAATTTCAAGTAGATAGACTATATTACCCTTACTTTTTGGATTTTACCTCTCATATTAATCATACCTAACAATCTAGATGGACTACTTTAAAGATAAAATGTAAAGTAGTAAAATAAAATCAAATCAATTTAAATTTTGAGGAGTTCAAAACATAGAACTGATTTCCAAATCAATTGAAGTCCGAATTTTATGATGAGCTCTGAACATAAAGATTTGGTTTCCAAATTAGTTCAATTCAAATTAAATCAAATCATTTCCCATTTTTGATAATTCCATTGATGGGTCATGAGTTTTGACAAGTTGACTTTTCTATTGATTCTTCTTTCAATTTTACTTACAGTAATTCATGTTAAAGCTCACATGGAGGTGCAGAAAAATGCTTGCTTACTTCTTTTCTTCTTTTGTGGTTATGGGTGCATGTGTATTTGTGCATACTGATATTTCAATCTGGACTGCATACCAATATTTTAGGAAGTTCAAGAGCTGCTTACTTCTTGGAGACCTTATTTCAACGCTTCCAATTGCATTTTTATATATGCACCTTCAAGTAGTCGTCAACTGTTTTATGATGGAGAAAGACCATACTTTTCCAACCAGCAGTGTGCTATTAGAAATATTCCTTTGACTGTTCGGAGGCCTACTTTCAGGGAAGTGAAGCGTGTATATAGCCAGTTGACCCAAGTATCCTATGAAACAGATGAGAAGGAACTTTTACAAAGCAACCAAGAGGACTTGGTATCAATTCCCACTGCTGTGAGAAATGCCAACCCACCCTCCAGCAAAGGGGACATGGCTGAGTTGGATAACAAAGATAAAGCCGAAGCTTGTTCAAGCAAACAAGATGAGGCACAGCCTATTTTGAGTGATGAAGAGAGTGAGGATGAGCTACCTGGTAGATCAACTCCTTTACATCAAGCAGTGCAATCTGGAGACTCTCACAAGGTTCTGGAACTCCTGGAGCAGGGCTTGGATCCTTGCATCAAAGATGAAAGGGGACGGACCCCATATATGTTAGCACATGAGAAGGAAGTCAGGAATACTTTCAGAAGGTTTATGGCATCAAACCCTGACAAATGGGATTGGCATGCTGCAAAAGTTCCTAGTGCATTGACCAAAGAAATGGAAGATTCACAAGCTGCTAAGCAGGTGATTCTGATGCTTCTAGAGTAGGTTTTGAATTTTGGTCTAAATTCAAAATGATTACATTGTGTTTCCTACATTGTTTTCTTTAGTCTTTACTTTCAATGACTTGCTGATAAATATTATTGGCAGTAAAAGAGAGACAGGGAATAAGTGTGTGCAATTGATTTTTTTTTTTTGGGATAAATATGTGCAATTGAAAATATGTCCTTCGGATCATGGAAACCTTTTTGGAAATAGGTTTGCTTTCAGCTCCCACAAGAGTAAGGAATTTGATGATTTTGTGCCATGCCAGATTTGCCGCAATAAATGGCATGTTTGATGGTTGAACAGATTAGGACTCTTTGATCAATTTATAGCTAGTTACATCCAAGCATTAAATAAAATATGTTTGGAACCTGGCCTTCCATTGAGAGGGATAGTTTATTGGATTATCATAATTGTGGTAGAGATATATCTTACATTTTCTGCTTCTAATATATCCAATGTTCTTTGCTTCTTGGTCTAAATTTGATGATTGAATCTTAACAACTTATATGGCATGAATAATGATTAAGCCTACGAACATAACCTAAATTTATTTGTCACCTGGCCTTCTATTGGCTAGATATCTCGTTTATTGAAGTATTTTAGCTGTGAAGGAGGTAATTTTCCATTGACTACTTCTAATAATCAATGTTCTCTACTTCTTGATCTAAAGTTTTGATTTTTGATTGTCAAGTCTAACAACTTCCATGATAAATAAATAATTTTCTCCCTTTGTGCTTGAACAGGCAGAAAAAGATGCTAAGAGAAAAGCCAGAGCAAAGGAATTAAAGAAATTGCGTAAAGCAAAAGAAAAGAAGGCTCAGGTACATCTTAACTGGTTTTGGTTCCCAATCCCAATGTTATTGATGACCTCACATAAGATTTCCAGGACTTATTTCTGATTCTTCTTAGAAAATGGAAAGCATCATATTTTTTACATATACCGTCTTCAATCATGTTGACTTCAATCTGTTAGGATTTACCTTGAAGATTTGAGAGTTACCTTGATAGTGTTGAAACAGTTGGCTAGAGTGAAAATAATACCTCTATTTCTCTTTCCACATCCACCCACCACCTCTGGCTACCAATCATTACACAATTAGCTTGTGTTTATGAGTCTTGAGCAAGTGTGCATGAACAAATGAACTTTCACGTAAATTGTGAAAGCAAATGTAGTATTTCACCTCCAATTTGTGTGTTCTATTATTGTTCTTTGTCCTGTTGCTTGTGGTCTCATTTTAAGGCCAATACCTCAGCCAGCAACAGATTTTCAAGAGAATTTTCGCTTAGAAGTTTTGATTTTTCATATTACTTTGCATTTCTAATCATACATGTCTTCACTGTTTTACTCATTAATCTTCATTCTTTGTTTGTTGAAAACCATTGTTCTGGCAAATCTTGAATGCATTATTCAGGCTGAAGCTGCCTTGCTTAAGGATGATTCAAAAACTGTGGAAAAGCAAGTGACTGCCCCAGCTTCTATTAAGGGACAATCTCAACCCAAAAGTGGTGTGCAATTATCTAAAGAGGTTGGATACTGAAATTTTTTTCTGGCTGAAAACGTAACCAAGGCTTCTGCAATTTTTTCATTGATGTGTCAAATCATGCTACACATTTCTGAGATTACAGAACTCTACCATATGAGTATTTTCAACTATAAATGCTAATCATAAATAAACTATTGAATATTTTATCAATCCACTTTTTATCTTAATCAGGAGGAAATAAGAAGAGCGCAGGCTGAAGAAAGAGAAAAGAGAGCGGCTGCCGCAGAGAGAAGAATAGCTACCCTCAAACTTCAAGGGAATAGTGCAGCCACTGCACCTAGCATTTCGGAGCCTAAAAGAGGAGTGGCCGGTGACATATACTGTTCCTGTTGTAATTCATCACTTGCTGGTAAAGTTCCCTTCCATCGATATAATTATAAATACTGCAGCACATCATGCATGCATGTACACAGGGAGATCCTAGAAGATGGATGACAATGTGTTTGGATATTTATCTTTTATCTTTTTTGTTGTGCATGTTATAGTTACTCTCAATATCCATTCTTCTTGATTGGCTGTAAAGTAATTCGGGTAGGTAAAGAGAAAATAGGGTACCCATCTACCCATACATGCTCCAATTGCTCACGAGCATGTGTGAAGAGAACTGCCTGGGTGTTGCTATTTACAAAATGATCGTATGGTTTTACTGAGTAGTTCTAATATGTCATCGCGTCATTTATTTTTATTTGCTAAGTAACGATGTGAACATGCTGCCAAATTTGTAGATTTAGCAGGTTGTGATAACGAGTCGTATACTTTCTAATCCGAATGATCAAGATAAGAACATTGAGGTCGAGTTTTCAAGAGTTCATTTGTATTTTCTTTTTTAATTTCTTATCTAAATCACTGGTGTCTAAATTTCATTGGATTTAGACCTTGAAAAAAAAAATAAGGTTCATTGGACGTGAAATGATATGATTTGAAGTTTGAACAAGGTAGGTTTATGAGAGGGGGGGGTAAAACTTTTAGAATGCTATTTATTTATAAAATTTTAACATGAAATTTTATATAAAGGGAACAAACAAATAATTGAATTTTTTTTTTAATTTACCAATGCGATAATACGTAGATCGAGCATCAAATCTACTAGTGCAAAAATCTACATAAAATAATTTTCATAACACATTTCCCTCCCTCTGTGCCTTGGGCTTGCACATGGCATGTACATGGATTTAATTTGTATGTGGCTTTTCAATTTTTTTATGGTAATTATGTGGTAAAAATATGAAAATATGGGATAATTTACACATGAAATTATGGAAAAATTTAACACATTTCGCTCTACATACCGTAGAATTTAGTTTTTATTTTTTTTTTAATGAAATCTACACGATGTATGGCGAAATTTAGGTGTGCACAATTTAGGAATGTCATGAATGCTAGCCTGCAAAAAGCAAAAGTTGCATAACATCAATTGGGATTTCTTCATAGTGGAGGGCGAGATGCATGTATAGTAAGAATAGAAATTTCACATGCTATTTGTCATGTACCGTAGAATTTAAATATATAAATTAAAATGATATTTAATTTTAAAAAAAGTAAGCATAAAAACTACTATGTTTGAAAATTTACATTGAAATTAATTTTAGCATGTTGATTATTTTAAAATATAAGATAATTTTTTAAAAATGGTTATATATTTTATAAAATATAAGATAATTTATTTTATAATATATTAATTCATCTTTATTGATATTTATTTTTGTTCAGTATTTTTTTTATATTCACTATTAGATTATTTAGATAATTATTATATTGAGAAAAAATTTTAAACAATTTGTATTTAAATCTAAATAACTGTGTAATGGTACTGATTTTTTTTTGGATAAAAATGAATTATTTAATATATATAATAGTTTATAATTTTTTGGTGTAACATATTATAATAAAGTAACTATAATAAATTAATATTTTTATTTATTTACATGATATCGATGCAAGGATTATTAAAAAATATTAAGAAAAATAATACTTGTATTATATTAATTAACATAAAAATTTAACTTAATTCAACTAAAGCTATTAATCACATTATTGCATAATTAATAAATAAATTACATCATAATAAAGAAATTATTTACATAAATAATTTTGAAACAAAAATATAACAAACTATTACATGACTCACGTGATATAAATTGGGGACAGTGTCTTTGTATCGTCCAATGGGATATGCACTTCGAACAGTTTCATTATGATGTAAACTAGCTCAACTAGCTTCAACAACAATTTATTCGAAATCGACGTATAATTCAATGGCAATAATATGCTGTAAATACTACCTATATGTCATAAAACATTATTTGCATCTCTCTATTGCTACTTATTTTAAGTGGTTGAAATTGTATTTTATTATTCAAATTTGAGATCGGGCACCTATATCTAATTCTCACCACTCTTTTCGGAATGCCGGTATTATGCCTTAATAAAGTATAACATTTAGTTTCTCAAATGATATGGTTTGAGGAACGAAAATGATAAGCGATTCGTCATATATAAATATAACTTTCTCTGTATTTTTAATAACAAAGCTATTAAAATGTGTAATAACAGTAACATTTATGTTGTTATCTATAATTTTCTCTCACTTTTCTTGCACTGTTATTTAAATAATATAATAGTGAATATAAAAAAATACTAAACAAAAGTAAATACTAATAAAGATGAATTAATATATTATAAAATAAATTATCCTGTATTTTATAAAATATATAATCATTTTTAAAAAGCTATCTTATATTTTAAAATAACTAATATGCTAAAATTAATTTCAATGCAAATTTTCAAATATAATAATTTTTATTCTTATTTTTTTAAATTAAATATTATTTTTATTTATGTATTTAAATTCCATAGCACGGGACAAATAACAAGTGAAATTTCTATTCTTACTGTGCTTGTATTTTGCCTTCCACCGTGAAGAAATCCATGTTGGTGTTATGTAACTTTTGCCTTTTGCAGGTTGGCATTCGTGAATTGTGCACACAAATTTCGCCATATACCATGTAGACTTCATACAATTCTAAATGAAGGGGGGCGAAATTTTTGCAATTTTTATGTGTCAAATTTTGCTCCAGAGTAAGTAAAAATTTGTGCAATACATTTCTACTCCTTCAATGGCGAAATGTCTAACATTTGCCCATATTCTTGTAAAAAATTTCAAAACACAATATTTCAGTTATATTGTTGCACTGTTATTATATTTAAATAATCGGGCCGTATGTATATATTGTCAATATAAAAAAAATTTATACAAATATTAAATTATGTATTACTATATTAGCAAAATGTTTTAACTCAATCAATCTTTAAAGTTTTACAAATAGAAGTATCTAATTGAATGTATAAATATAATCTCATCACATATCAGTATATCACATTTGTTCCTATGGAACCGAAGCTGACGAGTGCAATAAACTGCTGACTTATCGGATTTATAAATTAATATAGGCATGTAACTGTTAGAATAATATTTCTTAATGATTTTAGCTTTAATTTTAGTATATTGTCGGTACAAAAATATTTATATCTTTTGTTATACACCTATATCATTAGAAAGTGTAACCTTTATCAACAAAGGAAAGGTGCATGAGTAAGTTAATATATTGCATTTTTTTTTTAATTTCTGGTAAAGAATATAATGCATGTTTGAGATTGTTTTTCCCTTAAAAAAGTTGTTTTTAATATAATTATGTTTGACAAATACAGATAAACTTGATTATAATCTTTTTTTAGTTTATTTATTATTGAAACAACTTTAAAAAAAATATTTGAGTATTTTGGTTACAAGATTAATTTCTATGCAGTGAACTTTAAATTGTGAATCAATAGAATTTGAGGAAAATAGTAAATTATAGTGGGTAGTGTTATCATAGTAGCTAATTACTTACAAGAATTTGTCATTTTTCTTAAATTCTATTGGCTAATACTGTAAAGTTATTTTACACTATCAATACATAAAAATTAAATTCTTTCAAAATAAGTAGATGTTGATTATTTTGGATTTATGGTATTTTTACTAAATTAATCATAAGTATTAAATATTATATAATATAAATGAATTATTTCAATTTTTTTTGTAATTTATTGTATATCGTAGCTTTTTTAGAATTTAATTTTGGCGAACAATCATTGGTTTTTATATAGATATCATACTCACTACCTCCAAAATCTTACATATAGTATGTAATTGTATGATAGTATAAAAAGTTTTAAAACAGTAAATCAACATTAATCTAATTTTTTATACAATTCAAACAAGAAATTAATTTTATCAGGATCAATTATGAAGAAAATTAATTATTCTTATAATCAATTATTAAAATAACTTTAATTTCACAGCTAATTCAAACATACTGCAGGATTTAAACACTAGAAAAAAGTTACTGTTAGGAGGGTGTTTCAATCAAATACCTTAATCTCACTACAATGCCTATAAAGATACCATTATCAAAGACTAGAAAAGGTATGACCTCTTGTACTTTTTTATCATAATTATATTCTAAAATTTAATCATGATATATTATTAGCATAAAAATTTTTATACACATTTTGTGGTCATTAGAAAGTATAACCTTTCATGTGTTATATCTGTCTATAATAATTACATTAATTATGTGACAATACACAATTAAATAGTCTTAGATAAAATTAAACTCAATCTTTTAATGTGAATAAGTTTAAATCTTCAACAAAATCAAATAGGAGTATCAACTAGTAAGACTTATCAAAATACAAATTACTTATTAGAAAGAATTTAATTGATATACTGTTGGTGTTAAAAAGATTTATACAGACATCTAATCATGTATTAATATATAAGTAAAAATATTTGATTCAACTACCTACTATCTTAAAAGTCTTATAAATAGAAGTAAATAATTGAATAATAATATAAAATTCTTTTATACTAATAGTGCATCAAAATTAATCTCTATTAGAAATACTTTAAAAATGAATTACAAATATGAAATGTTTGTATCAAATCATAGAAAAATTAAACAAAGAGCAAATATAACAAAATGCAAACTAAAATGCCTGTAATTGGGTAAATGTATAATCTGTCATATGGTTTTACCGTTTTGCCATACCTAGTGGAAACCAGAATCTAGAGAATGAATTTCTATGAGGTAATGAGAGTGACAAGAACGATTTTGAAGATCCTTCAGGTTGACTCAGCAACAAAAAGTTGGTGGTAGTTGGAAACTATAAGATAGTAGAATTTTCAATTTTGAATAACTTGATTCCGATGCGGCCTGGAAAGGTTGGGCACTCTCTGGGTCTACGTACAGATCTTTTAAGTATATACACTCCAATTCAAATAAAACAAGTACTGAACTCAAATTCAACAAAAGTGTTGGCATTCCAATTTCAACATGGATCCTCCACTGCTACCTTCATTTTGGCATTTTCCAAAGGCAACATGAATCCTCAACTGTAATCTTTGTCATCTACAATCTTTCATTTTCCTATTTTTTTCGCTTGTTAATGGGGTACAATTCATAAGAAATAATTTATAGGGTCATGTAAATCCCAAAAGAATCCCGGACACCAAATATGGAATATCTGCGCTAGTCATATGCATAATTGAACTGAGGTGATAGCAACATGATGCCCAAATGAAGACAAGAGTCAAAGACATCATCATATACCATTCTACATTCTAGCAGAGTAGGGGTGGGAAAAAAGGAAAAATCAGTTGAACCGAATTGAACTTTTTAGTTATTAGCGGAGGTGTCCTGTAAATCTACAATTTTTCATTTTTTGAATATCAATGTAAAATTATTATATATATGATATTATTATTAATTATATTAATATCCAAGAAAAAAAAAACACAAGTAGAATATGAGAATTATGAATTAAAAAATTGACCGGGGTGAAAGTCTGAAAGTTTTACAATTCAACTATCTAATATGGTACATTACCAAAAAAAAACTATCCAAACATGGGCGCGGCCGAACATGGGGATCAGGGGATGATGGGGGCTGGGGGAAAGAAGAATGGGGTGATTGGTGGATACCTGATAAAAACAAAGGAAATAGAGTAATTTATTATTTTTAATATTTGAGACCAAATAAGGAAGGTGAGTTCTCTGGTGCCTTTGCACTATTGTGCATTTGGTACCTTTGTTTTCATCTGGCCAATAGAAAACAGATCTATGTCCTTGTGGTGCAGTGCACCTTAATCGCTTTGGAGCATATTAGAAACTCAACTTGAAAAACGAAACTCCCTCGGCTCACCTTCAATCCCAATCTGCGAAGCTTCCATTGCCCTTTCACAAGTCCCCCTCCCCCACCCATCGCTACCACCGCCACCGCCACTACCACCCTCCTCCACCCCCACCAAGTCTCCCACGCACATCAAGCCCTCTTTCACCAGCTTGTGTAAGCCAATCAAAATCAGTGTATTTTCTTTGTATCCGGCATTTTTTATTATTATTTCAAGTAATTGCTCAACCAATGTAAGCTTAAAATCACAAATCATTTCTATTGAAACCAAACATATGTTCGCTTTTAGCATGAAGCTACGAAACTGCACCTTAATTAGTGGTAACATTTTGGCTTACTAGCTTCCAAAATGTTGAACATAATATCAAGGCCTAGTCTTGTTGTTTATGAAACGAGTTCCCAGCCTTCGAGAAAGAAAAAAATGGAGGAACTTTGGCTCAATCTAGCAATAATGGGTCATGTATGGTTCATTGTGATGGAGAAGAAAATGAGGGTGAGGTGGGTCTCTGCAGATGAAGAAGGGGCTGGGCGGAGGTGGAGGGGGCACAGGGGCTATGGTGTGGGTGGTGGTGCGGTAAAATGGAGGGGCAGTGGCATCGGAGTAGTGGCCGAGAAGAGATGGCGCTGAGTTGGTGAGGGGTGGGGGGATGGAAATGTGGGTGAGACAGTGTGGTGGTCGTCGGCAGCAACGGTGCAGCCTGATCAACGTTGATAAGAGCTTTCTAATATGCATCAGAGTGCTTAAGGTGCACTGCACCACAACAGCATAGCTCTGTTTTCTATTGGCCAGATGAAAAAAAAGTTACCAAATGCACAATAGTACAAAGGTACCAGAGAACACACCAATAAGGAATGCTGATCGCATTTTTTGCCGCTGGTACTCTTGGATTTGACAGAGTACAATGCCTAATTGGTTGAGGCTCAGCAAGCTAAGTACTCATTCCTCACAGCCAGCCTAATTTGCCTCATGTAATAACATGGATTATGTTTACCTATTTGCTGTTGAAATGATAAATTTAAGGGTTTAATTCTGATGTATTATTAATGTAAAATATTACATAATTATCTGATTTTGTATAATCACCTTGTTAAAAGAATTTGATTTTTATAGTTATTTTAAAAATTATATAAAAGATAAAATATTATTAATTGATAATGTATAAAATATTTTAGATTAATAATATATTATAATAATTAATCCCTAAATTTATATAGGTTTCTACCTATTGTAGACATCTAATTTATAGTCAGGTTGTGACATATAAAGTGAATTATGAACTCGAGTGTATATATATATATATATATATATATATATATATATATATATATATATATATATATTGCATTAGAAAAGCATATTTTTAACTCAATTCTTTTTGGATAAAATAAAAATAGCGTACTTAAATAAATTGGTTTGGTTCATTTAAGAGTCAGTTAGAATAAATGCAACATATTTCATAATAGATTTAGATATAGGGCCGTTTGATTAAGATTTTAGGAGAAGTACTTTTTAAGAAGTAAAAGTAAAAGTAGAAGTAGAAGCAAAAATAGAAAATTATTTTATGTTTAGATATAATTATATAAATACTTTTTATCAAAATTAGAATTTATCAAATTATTTGGATGTGATAAATATAGAAGTACTTTATTTAATAAAATTACAATTAAAGATATATATATATATATATATATATATAGAGAGAGAGAGAGAGAGAGAGAGAGAGAGAGAGAGAGCATGAGAGTGATAGTTTTTAAAAATTTTAAGGATATAATCATAATTGAATAGAAAGAAAGTGATTACTAATTTTAAGGAATAACATTCTTTCTCTTCTACTGCTTCTGCTTTTGAGAGAAGCAACTCTTTATTTACTTCTTAAAAAAACAGAAAAATTGATTATTTTCTGCTTCTATTTTTTTTTTAAAGTACAAATAAATAATATTAAAATTCTATGAGTACGTTTTTTTGAAAATTTTTTAAACAAAGTACTTCTTTTTAAACGAGAAGCACAAACAAATGCGCCGATACAGTAAAAAGGATTTTTTGCCCTCTTATCTTTAATTTTTTAAAATTTAGTCCTCTATATTATAACTCATTTTCAATTTAGTGTCTAATAACTTTTCTATCACATAATTAACAAAATATGCTGTCATGACACAAATGGTGCTAAAGTAGTATATATCTGGATTTAATGCTAATTATGCCACATTAGTAATTTTCGTCAATTATATGATGAAAAAGTAATTAGGGAACAAATTGCAAACCATTTATAACATAAGAAACTCAATTGAAAAGAATTAAGGACAAGGGACCAAATTAAAAAAATAAATAAAGATAAAAAACCAAAAAACCTCCCTTACCTAGATTTTTTGGTTATTCAAGGCTCAAATACGGGACCCTTGATTAAGAAGAAGGAGCATTTATTACTTCAACTATTCATGTGTTAATCTATTTACCTAGATATAATAAAGATAAAGAAAAAAAGATTTATTGAAGTAGTCCTCGGGGACAAATCCAATCTTTCATGTTCTTTTTTTCTTATCTCTTTGAAGTGTTCACATTCCAGCTCAACTCAAACAAAACTAGTATGGAACTCAAATTCAACAAAGGTATTAAAGTTCCACTCCCTTGTCCAACATGGATCGTCCGCGGCTATCTCCATTTTAGCATTTTCTAAATGTAACATTAATCCTATATTATTATATCTATTTTCTACTTTCTTTCATCTTCTTAATTTTTCATTTGTATGTAGTACACCAAATTAACATAAAATTATTTTACTACTAACGACTATTAAAAATAATTAATTTAAAAATATTAATTATACCAAAATTATTAAGAAGAGCATAATAAACATTATTTAAGGAGAAGGATTATGCAATTATTACAAGTAGATAGTAATGCTCCTTAAAATTATTTCTTAATTAATACAAGTAGTATTAATGAGGATTAAAATATTTTGTTCCTTTATTTAATATTTCTCATTCTTTTACTAAATATTGATAACTTAGTATGGTTAAATTGAAAAATAATTATATACCAATTGAGATTTGATCTAAAGGTAAAGATTAATCAACCGCAATGTGGTAAACCTCATCCGAATCTTAGCTGGGAGAGCCACTTACATTTAAATGTCCAATAGAATTTGAATAGAATTACTTCTAATAAAAAGGATATATGTGAAAAATCAAAATATTAATAATAATAGTTATTATATACAATATGGAGAAGTTTTGTACATCAAAATGGAGCGCAGAACATGTCAAAAGGGCAGAGTGGAACATGAAATTCCCGGCCGTGTTTCACAGTGAATCTAATCCAATCCTTTTATTAGTCTCAACAACAGAAAATTAGAACAAGAAAAATTAGAAGTGGGAATATGAAAGGGCATTTGATATGCGAAATAATTTTTCATTCTTGAAAATAGTACTATTAAAAATGCTATTTCAAGAATAGTTTTCCTATGCATGACATTTAGATACGTTTGATATGTAAAATAAAATCCTAAAAATCTTGCAAATTATATTTGAGAAAGAATCATTTTTGTATTTGATTGATACTGATATTTTTGTAAATATTATATATCTTTTCAAAAATACCCCTGACCAAATTGCTATGTCGACCGCAATGGCGGTTCAGCGGCAGCGATGACGATGGTCTGACAATAGAAATGACAGTATGGCAATGGTGGCAGCAACGTTCCAATGACAACAGAGGTGGTCTAGCGATAGAAGTGATTGTCTGATAGTGATTTGGTAGTAACATCAGCGATGTTGGTGGTTCAACAATGACGACAATTGCAATCACAATGATTGGTTGCAATGGCTGTTGTCTAGCAGCAGTGATGGTGGTAGTCAGTGGCTATAAACCGGCAGGGGTAGTGGCGACTAATAATCGGGATAATTTTATCTTTTTACTTTACAAAAATATATTATTTTCATTGAAATCTAACATTCTTACGAGAGGATAGGTATAAAAATGGGTCACTTTTTATTCTCAAAAAATATGATTTATTCAGCAATATGATTTTAAAATCGCATATCAAATATAAGAATCTTACATTCTTATAGTCACAGTAGCATGCTTTCACGAAATAGATGCCCCTAGATGATTAATTTTAATTTGATAATTTAATACGGTTAATGTGATTTTGTTTATCAATGAATAGTAATTAAGAAATACACCTTTTGGGCACAATAGTTATCAATTTGGAAATTTTTATATAGATAAAGAAAACTAAAATTAATACATAATTATAATATAAATTTATTAAAATATTCTTATTAAATTTTATTATATGATAAAAAGCATGATATTATAATATGATAGAAAGTAGTCACCTCTTTCAACTAATGAGTATGAACGGCAAAATTGAAAAATCAATAACAAATATTACATTGATATATGAAAATGACAATTATTATGAACCAAAAATTTTGATCCAAATTGACAATTATTATAAATTGGAGCAAGTAATTTTAAGAGGTATTATTATATGCTTATAATGAAAATTCTTAAATAATAGTTAATAACTTTTTTTAATAATTTTAGTATAATTAATCCTTCTTGACGCTATTTAGCGTTAGTTTTCCCTAACATACATCAAGTAGAGCATATATTTATTCAACATATGCATGATAATATGCTTGGGTGCTTCCTATATGATGTTATGCTTCTTATATACTAGAAGCATCCAAGGATCTCATGCATATGTCCCATGCTTCTTATATATCAAATCAAGTATGTATGTATTTAATGATAAAAAATTTATTCTTCCCGCTTTTATATAATCACTTCTCTTACTTTACATGCTTCTTATGGGTGCGTTTATTTTTCATTTTTTTGTCCTGCCAAAAAACATAACTTTTTAAACTAAAAAATCACTTTTTTATTTAAAAAAAAGCTGAAATAAATATCTATATGGTGGATGGAGCAAAGCAGAAAGACACAAGTCAATGTAAAATCAATTATAAACTTCGGCTTACAAGTCATTATCTTTTACTATTTTTTTTTGGTTGAATTACTATTTTGATGATAAATAGTAACAATATTTTATTAAATAAACCATAAGTATTAAATATTTATAAACAAATAATTTTATACATCTTCTAGAAATTTATTATATAAAAATAATTCATTCATACAATTTAAATAAAAAACACCTTAACATTACTTTTCAATTAATACATAAAAGTTATGAAATTGATTGTTTCATAATTAATTATGAAAATAGCCCACTGTACTTATAACCAATAAATGAAATACCGCCTAAAAACTGCGATAAAGGGAGAGAGAAAATGAGAAATATAAGACTGAGGAATATGGTTTTGTAGTGTCAAGGGAAAAAAGGAAAGGCGGTTTTGTAGTATGAAAAAAGGATGGTGGTTTTTTTGGCCCTTGTTGTACCCTTGGGGGACAGAGAGAGAGAAAGAAGGAGGGGGGGGGGGTTTATTAACTTTGACTTGGGCAGTCTTTCTCCGAAAAAAAACTTGAAGTATAGTTTTGAGTTTTTTGACAATTTATACCTACGCACTAGAAAAATTCTTTTATATATAATTCTAGACTAATGTTGCGATCAGCATCTTTTATATATTTGGTTTTAATGGACTGTCAATATAACAAAATCATATAATTATCTAATTATATATTCTTATATTATTAATAGTATTTTTTTATGATAAATATTTTAAAAATTACATATATAATTTTGATTGATTGATAATTCCGCAAGATTTTTATTTTTATTTTTATTTTTGTATATCAGCTATTTTGATGGATAGAGATGTGCCTATGTACTCAGGAACAGAAATAATGTAGCGGATTGTTTAGCTAATTTGGCCAGAGAAGTAGATTGCTGGGTGTGGGTTGGGAACCCTCCAGATTTCCTGGCTCAGCTTCAGCCGTTGGATTTGGTATTTTGATAAAATGAGTATTTAATATAAAAAAAAGCCTTTTAATTTATTTAAAAATAGATAAATTTTTAGGTTTATTTAAAAAGTTTTTATGCCTGTTTAAAAATATTTTTTCTGTATATTTAAAAGCTTTTGGCGTATTTAAATATATATTTTTTATTTATTTAAAAATTTTATTATTAAATAGATCTCAAAATAAGTTTTTAGGTTCACTAGACTTTTGAGGCTCCATTTGGCTATACTTTTGCAGAGTTTAAAAAGCTTTTTATTAGAATAAAAAATAAAAATATATAATAATTAATATATTTAAATGTGTAAAGATTTTTTTTTATAAGGCCTTTTGGAATATCTTTAATGTTACTTTTTATTATATAAAAAAGCCTTTTGAAAGTAAATCTTACTATTACTCTCACATCAATAATAAAAAATAATTTTATTTTATCCTATCTAAATAAAAATTATTCTTTTAAAATAATTTATTTAAAAGACCATTTTTTAAAAGACCTCTTTTCAAAATATCTTCTTCCAGAAATTAAACTAAATATACTCTGAAAAGGCCATAGTAGATTTTTGAAAAAAAAAAACACTATATCAAATAATAAGACCAAATTTATGTTACATGTATAAAATATAGTTCAAGCTCATTTAGGCCAAAGCCTAATCTAACTTAATCTATCCGCAGCCCCTTACATTTCTCCTATGCGAGTTGGGATAAATGGTCAAGTTGAAACATACTTCTTCCGCATCTTTCTGCGAAGTAGGGACCGTACATTTTTGTTATAAATTAGTGAATATACCTCTGCACCTCCAAAGCTTAATAGCATGGCAACTCCACATGACGCTGCCTCCCAGTGGCAAGCCATGAACTTTTACGTCTACCAGCAAACCATCAACCTAGTAATCACTCCTGCCTTAGCAGCACGCAACTTTGTTCCTGATTCTTTCATTAGTCACCTCCATAAAATCTATGCATTTATACTTCCCGCAGTCCTGGCTTTGCTTCAAATCCAAGGTGTAGGACACATAGAATCTCCATCCCAAGTTCACCCGGTAACCACCGAAGCTTCTATGTTTGGCATGCTGGGTTACTATTTGGCCTTCATGGCCTGGCTACGTTTGCCCCAGTATGCTACTCAGTTAAGCATAGCCATGGCAGCTTTTGGTTCATTTTCCTTGGCTTCCTTGGTAACGCTAATACTTCCTCCCTCAAGTTGGCACATCAGATATATTTTCTACGTTTTACTTGCGGTGGTTGAGTTGCATCAACTGCTCATAGTATTCTATGACGGGTTCGTTAGGAGAATAGCATTGACAGTGAGGAGATCATGGTGGTCAAGGCATCTTTTGCCACTGACACGCATGGATTTGAGAGGGCACAATAATCCATAGTGATTAATGGAAGCACCAGCAAAATTTGTTGTTACAGACTTTTACCTGTTGTAGAATTTTATTTGCTCATGTAACTGGTATCAGTATCTTATATTGCACTTATTGTTAGTTTTTTTTTTTTTTTATTTAAATTATAATGTGAACTAGTTTGTACACTTGTATAATTTGCATTTTCTGCTTATACTATATAAAATGTTCTCTGCCTCTTTATCGAAATTTGATGATCCAATCTTAAGAACTTTTACGTCTTAAATCATAATTAAATCTATCAACTTCAAACCTTAAACTTTCTTTCTCGTTTTTTCATTTCTGATGTACCAGAAAAAGAAAAGTTCAACAGAAATCAAACGAAAATATCAACTGTTTATTCAACTTAAAATACAAGTTAATTATTACAATTACTTCAAAACTTAATTACAAATACGAAATGTCTGTATAAAATCATAGAAGAATTAAATAAACAATTAATATCTATAACTTTCTTTCTTTTTTTTTTTTGATAACTAACAATAAAAGGTCAATAAGCAAATGGAAGGCAAAAGTCAACGTGAAGTACTCACAGATCATGATTCAGAAACCAAATCCGGCAACAAAAGCCAACAATAATATATGAAAAACAAAGGGTACGCTTGGTTGTGATTTTTTCAGCAAAAAATTAGTTTTTTTATTAAAAAAATATATTTTTCATATATTTAGATAAATTTTTAAAAAAATAATCATAATTTTAAAAAGTATATTTTTAACTTTTTTTAAAAAATTAAAAAGAATAACTTTTAAAAAAATTAATTTTTATTTTTTTATTTTTATATAAAATTTAAGTTTTATAATAAATTTTTATAAAAATTAAAATAAATATACCCAAAATCACCCCAGCTGTCCATTTGCTCATAGTACAGCACAGCAAAACTATCATGCCTCTGTCAATTTTGACACTTAAATTTCATATACCACGTGATACATGTACCTTTATACCTTTCTCTCACATTATATATTTATAATGAATCCATTTTATGAATGTAAATAAATTTATCTTGGCATTTTGGCAAACTTAGTTGAAACCAGGCCATAGAAAATGCAATTTCTATGAAATGAACAGGAAGACAAGACCGATTTTGAAGATACTTGAAGCTCGATCCAACTTTGTTTTTTTAAAAAAATGGTGGTAATTAAAATTATGGTCCCTTTAAATGAGTTTTAATATTTACAAGAACCCTTTATTTGTTTACGTAAATATCTTGTAACAATAAGAAAATTGCAATTTAGTTCTAAGTCAAATTTGCACTGTGAAACATTTAGCAAATCCAAGCACCATTATGGCTTCCTCCTTGCTTGCTATTTCCATTTACGTGCCCGTCACTTCCCGCTCCCACTCATTCTCGGGTTTGTTCATTATCTTGCAGTAGTCAAAGATCCAACGCACCTCCAAATCTTAATAGTAGCACATGACTATATATGGCTTGTCCAGCTGAAGAGACCCGTCGATAATAAAAAGAAGAAAACACAAAAAACTCAAATTATTATTTGAAGAAAAAAGTGCAAGAGAGGAAGGGGAAAAAAAGACAAGGAAAATGAAGAAGAGTCGAGCAGAGAAATAAGAAGGATTTTTTATGTTTCTATTTTAAAGAAAGAAATCATACTTCCCATCTTATAATTTCGTTATATATAGTTAAATTTATTAAAATAATTTTAATATTATAATTTTTTTTTTGCGATAATTAAGAAGTCCTCGACCCACTAAAGGATAAGTTGCGGAGCTACACATTAAAATAACTTTGACTATTTCTAGTGCCAACTAAACACGGAAAATTCTCTTGATGACATATTGCAGAATCTATAATAGAATCCTTCCTCATAAAGGCTGATTTAATGCCTCCTTCAAAACTTCCATTCAACATCAAAATCAGCCATTTTCTAATCAGCATATCCTGCAACAATGACCATATCTTTAGAAAGCGAAATTATTTTTTAACAAAAAAATCATGTCTCAAATATTTGCATAAGTTTTATAGAACAATTAAAATCCTTAAAAAAAAAAACTCTGTTTTTAGTTTTTATAGTAGAAAATGAAAGGAGTGGTCTATCAAAAAAATATTTTTAGCTTTTTCAATTAAATGAAATATTCAAATTTTATAATCAATTGTTTTAAAAATCAAAAGAAACGCATCCTATAGTGACTCTTCTTCTAATGTATTGTTCAAAAGAGCGTTCTACAATGGGACGATTCAAGTTTTGGATCACGATGGCCCTGGGGTCAATTTCTCAATCTGAACGAGTCTGAGGATGTATTCAAAAATATTTTATTTGATATGAAATCCTCCGGTTAGAAGAAAAGATGGTTACATGGATGAAAACTTAAGTTTCATTAATCCTATTTAAGCTTCATTAATTCAAATCAAATCATGAAAGGAATCAAGTAAGAAGGGACAAAGTTGCATAGGTGTTCTTATTGTCCTTGGCTCAACTACATAACATCTCAAAACTGGGCTGGTAAGATGGTCGAAGTGAATGAGAGATTGATTCCAGACAATATTTCTGTGGCAAGGGTCCTTGTCTAGATGCTTAGGCAATGCAATCGAGGCTAAGGTCTCTCCTTCTTCCCAACCCGTTGCCGCTACAACCCAACTGTGCCACCATTACTCCCATCACCAACGCACCTTAATATTCAATCATCCTTCCCAACCTTCTTTCATTTCACAAGGTACAAATATTTGAAACAAAAAGATTGATGCCTCATTTAAAACTCGAATTGCCCCACTGTAGATCGCTCCTTCAAACATTACCACCTTCCCGGTTTCCTTACCTTCATTACATGGGCCACCGGCTTATCTTGTCCGCTCATCATGGAATGATATACTTACACTACACTTCGCAAAGCTTCTTTGCTTCTCTTAGCACTTTTGCTTGAGATAGCACTAACATGCTGACTATGCTAAAGTTTTCAGTCATTCCTTAATATCGATTAAATGCCATAAAAATAGATAACTAAATCTGATAAACTCATTACACCACTTAATTTAGGATCAAAAAGTAATTCTTAAATTTTATATGTTAACAGCTTTGGGACCATCTACAATTCTTAAAGACTCATATACAATCACTAAACCTACAACATTGATTAAAAAAAAAAAAAATCGATGGCTGGACACAGGCACCGGCATGGTCCCAGAATTAAAGCTCCCCATGTAAGTCTTTTCCAATGTTCCAATTAGAAGCTAGGCAACAACGCCATAACCTTGAACAAACTTGTACCATTGCTAGAACACACCAAAATAAATCCTGTTTCTATATATATAATTTGTTATATTAATATAAAAATTTAAATCTTATTAAATTTATATGACTATTATTTTTTAATTTTATTATTTCATTTTTTTTTTTTTTGGGGGATTCCTATGAGAATTTGCATGGAGTTGGTAAACAAGGATAGAGGGAAAAAAAAATTCCCTTTAATAGAAATCAGGTTGAGAAAGAAGAGAAAATGGATGATAGAGTTAGGGAGTAGAGAGGCACTCTCTGCTCTCATCCTCTCTCCCCTTGCATTGCGTAGGTGCCAAGTTTTTTTTTTTTTCAAGTGTCCTTATATTATTAAAGGCAATTTTACTTGAGTTAGATAGAACTCTTATCAGTGACGGCATCTTTTTTTTCTAAGTTTTAACATAGTTGCTTAACTAAAATTTGAATCTAAGAGCTCTAATTAAGTTAGAATAGCTCCCACTAGCTAAGCTACACAATCGTTGATAACTTAAAAAAGAGTTTAAATATAATAACAAGCGATGAAATTGTTTTATACCTGATAAAATTATCTCACACTTAAATTTAAAAAGTGTCAAAATTACAAAAGAATAAAAACTAAAAGGTTAGCAATTGAAGAAAAAAAAAACATAGAGACACACATCCCTCTCTCTAAATTCACAGGAACTCTTTGTCTAAAATGATCCTTTTTTTTTTTTAGTAATCAGTTTTACTTAGGAAACAACAAGGGAAACAAGAACTCACCAATAAACCAAGGGAAACAAGAAAAAAAGGATCGAAAAATTGAATCCATGTAATAGTATAATCCTCATTGACAATTAAATCAAAATGAAAAGTCTCGTTGTGAAGTCTTAAGAATATCTCATAAACTAGTGTGTTTTACCCATGTCTTTACAATAACAAATATATGAATATAGCTAATATATTTTAAAAATTTTATTTCATTACAGTAATATATTAGTGCATAAAATAATGTTAAGCAAAATAAATATAATTAAACACAGGGCACTGAAATACATTCAATTAAACAAACTATACATCACATTTTAATAATAGTAACTGTGGGCTTGTGTAATGTACATATTTCAATGTCATGCAAGTGTCATTATCTTAAATAAGATTTTATTTAGAACATGTGACATAAGTTGGAAGGACCTTATAAGATTCTCCATCCCTAATTTTTTTTCAAGCCATTATATCCATTTTTTTCATTAATTAAATCGCATTGCTTTTTAATGCATATTACAGTATATAATCTGATAGATTCAACTGTAAGATATAAATTTACAATTTGAGTGTTGTAAGGTTAACAAAATTAATTAATAATAATTTTATAGGAGTTTATGACATAAGTTGTAAAAGACTTATGGAATCCCATATCTCCAACTTCTTCGAGCCAATGAATTTGAGTGTTGGAACTCATTTGAAGTGTCAGCATTTGTAAAAGGATATTTTATGGCAAAATTATTTCATCATGCAAGTATTATTATCTTAAATAAGATTTTGATAAGAACTTAGAGTATAAGTCGTAAAGGTCATCTGATATTTCCCAACATTGCTTCTTTGAAATATAAAATCCATGATATTTAATTTTATTGATCAAAACTGAATAACATTGCTTATTCAAACTGAAAGTGCCAAGTCTAATTGATATAACTACAATATATAAATATATAGTTGGAGTATACTTCAAGTAAGATTTGTGAAGGGTATCCTAACTATGGAAGAGAGAGAGAGAGAGAGAGAGAGAGAGAGAGACTCTGCGAGCTATTACTGATATATGAAAAATGAATTACAAGTAGTGTTAACAACAGAGACTTCGCCTTATATGCGAGTAGCTAACACATAAGCCACATGACATAATTAACTAACTAAATAACAGAATGAACAACTATCGTAACTAACAACTAACTAGCCATTAACTACCTAACTCCTTCATCTTCATCTTGAGCCTTTAGCACCCCCCCCCCCTTCTTCGGAGGAAGCTAGCTTTGAAAATTTAGAGTACGCAACTTGAATTGAAAGAAAGAAAATGGTCTGGGGGCAAGAAGTTTGGTCAGAATATCCGCCACTTGCTATGAAGTTGAGATGGGTAAAGGATGAATGACGCCGGCTTGTAACTTATCACGAACCACACGGCAATATATTTCAATATGTTTGGTCCTCTCATGGAAGACCAGATTGGCGACAATATGAATCGTCAATTGGTTATCACATAATAGAGCCACAGGTTTGGAACAAGGAAGGCCAAAATGCTTAAGCAAATATGCCAACCACTAAGCCTCACAAGTGGCCAAGGCCAGTGACCGATATTCTACCTCGGATGAAGATCGTGCTATGGTTGTTTATTTCTTACTCTTCTAAGAGGCAAGAGAGGAGCCTCGAAGAAACAATACACTGAAATTGACCTTCTTGTATCACTGCAAGCACCCCAATTAGGATCTGCATATCCTTTAATTTGAAGATTTGAAGAAGCTGGGAAAAACAAACCTGTTGCAGGGGATTGCTTTAGATATCTCAGAACTCAAGTTACTGCTTGTTGATGAGCATCTGTGGGATAATCAAGAAATTGGCTGAGCCTTCCAACGGCATAACATATGTCAGGGCATGTAAGTGATAGATATAACAGCCTCCCAATTAGTCTTCAATAGGCTAAAATGCCATAAATGGGAGAACCTGAGTCTTTTGCCAACTTGAGTGCGTAATCCATAGGTGTAGTAACGGGTTTGGAATGTATCATTCCACAATCACTGAGGAGATCAAGAGTATACTTCCTTTAATAGAGAACTATATCCTTCTGAGACCGTGCCACCTCCATGCCCAAAATGAACTTCAAAGCCCCTAAATCCTTGATTTTGATCTTATCATCAAGAAAACTCTTCATGTGTTGAATCTCATCCAAATTATTCCCAGAGAGGACCAAATCATCCACATGTATAAGTATGGCAGTGAGTCCATTGAAAATAGACTTGGTAAACAAAGAATAATCATATTTTGATTGCACATAACCCGAGCCAATGAGAGCAAATATTCACTTAGCTTTCCAATGGCAACTAGCCTGTTTTAGACCATATAGAGACTTCTCCAACTTATAAATTAGATTGGGATCTAGCACTGCTAGCCTAGGGGGAACTTTCATACATACCTCCTCAATCAAGTCCCCATGCAAAAAGGACATATCGACATCAAAGTTGGTGAAGATACCAATTATTTGCGGCAGCAAGAGATAAAAGCACCCTCAATATGGTCATGTTCACCACAGGGCTAAAGGTCTCTAAGTAGTTAATCCCTGCTATTTGGGTGAAAACTTTGGCCACTAGACTAGCCTTATGCCTTTCTACAGTGCCATCGGGTTTGAACTTTACTTTGAAAACCCACTTACACGATATGGCCTTCTTTCCAATTAGAAGCGGAGTGGGGACCGGGTTCTGTTTTGATCCAAAGCTGCGAGTTCAGCAAAGATGGCTTCTTTCCAACAAGATTGAATCACAACCTCCTCATATGTGTTGAGTTCTATAATGGCCGATATGGCCAGAGAAAAGTGTCTTTGGCTAGGAGATAATGAAGAATAGGACATATGTTGTGAGATTGGATACCTACCAGAAGAAACATTGGAAACTAAAGAAGATTTGGTCAACATACAAAGGTAATCCTACAAATTTTTAGGTATTTTTTTGGTTTGAGTGGATCTTCTAGGCCCTACTGGTTCAGACAGTTGAGGGTGAGAAATATTGGATATGCTAGACTGTGGTGGTAAGACTTCTGAGTGTGCTTTAGCAGGCAATTGGCCATCATTACCAGGTATAGGAACTGATGGTAGTATGTGTGATCAAGTAGGTGAAGAAGAATCAGGTGTAAGAGTTGTGGAAGGTGTTTGCTGTAAGGTATAATATGGATAGGGAAAGGGGTCGATGTCATCAGGGACAAATGGTCGGAGTGATATATTGTTTTGTGGAGGTGAGTGTGAAGCTAAATGTGCTGCAAGTGGTAAACAAGTTTCATAAAAGACAATATTCCTAGACAAAAAGACCTCTTAGTCACAATGTCAAATAGAACATAACCTTTGGTATCCTGTCTAAAACCCAAGAAACATACTTCCTAGCTTGTGCATCAAATTTCTTCCCACTAGAAACTAAAGTTGAGGCAAAAGAAAAACAGCCAAACTCAGGTAATGATGAAAATAAAATTTGAAATGGTGACTGATTTTTCAGAATAGTACTAGGCTGCCTATTAATCAAGTGGACAGCATGACCTATTGCAAAATACCAAAAACACTTTGGTAGATTTGATTGAAAGACAAGTGCTTGAGCCACATCTAAGATGTGTTGGTGTTTCCTCTCAACCACCCCATTTTGTTGGGTGTCTCAACACAACTGGTATGGTGGACAATGCCTCTAGAAAAGTAAAATGTAGTAAGTTTGAATTCTGGTCCATTATCAGACCTTATGCATTTAATTCTAGTCTCAACAGAGGTTCACCAAAATTCAAAAAAGACTAAACAAGCAAAGATGTCTCAGATTTAGTTTTCATAAAATAAACCCAAGTGAGACTAACTTTTATCATTAATGACAATAAGAGAATATTTATGACCAACAGTAGAAGGGATAGAAAAAAAATCCCCCAAATATCCATATGAACAAGATCAAAACATTTTATTGATTTTGTAGCACTAACAGGGAATGGTAATCTTTTCTGTTTGGCAAAGTGACAAAGCTCACAAGGCCTCTTGTCATCAGTCCAAATAATAAATAGAAAAATCGAATGCATTACATTCAGCTTATCAATGGACAAATGCCCTAACCTAAGGTGCCATAAACTAGGATCAGTATCTGTTTGTGTATGAAAAACCTAAATCTGACTTGGTTTGGGAAGAGGAATATGTGTTGTAGAATTAAACAAAGCATAGAAAACCCCTTGAAGTTCAGCTACTCCAACCTTCTTGCAGGTAAGGTACTCCTATATCTCACAGCGTGTATCAATAAAAAAGAAATGGTAATGCAAATCAGAAGTTAATTTGGACATAGAAAGTAAATTGAAGGTAAAACTTGGAACATATAATACATTGGTCGGGTAAAGATTAGTTGAAAGATGAACTAAGCTAGAAATATTTGTTGATATTTGGGATCCATCAGATAGTTTTATGAAAACAGGTTTGATAAGGTGATAACTATGGAACATATCAAGGGAATAGCACACAATGTTTATTGCACCAATGTCGATGACCCAAGATAAAGGTTTAAAGATAGATATGGACAATGAATGAGTTATACCTGAGATATTAGGATTGTAGTTATGAGGTAAGGAAATGGTAAGCTAATTTGCCAGATGAGGATTTGTGACTCTTTCTGTTGTAGTAATGCCAGCAGTGCCTTGTGCTATTCTGGTGTAAGTATCAACATTGTACCCCCACTCATCTTTTCCAAGTGTGGAAACTCAATGCTAACTTCATGAGTCTCTTCATCAATAGCAACCAAATTCACATTTCCTATTGTTTGCTTGAGATGTAGAGGGCAACCATGCTTTTTATGTATAGCAGGAGTCAACTAAATGACCAATCTTGCCACAAAAGGAACACATCTTAGTGGAAAACTGGCTTCTTCCCATGGTATCTCGGCCTCCATTGTTGGCAGGTGGACCTCTGCCACCTTTACCCCTGCCACAACCTCTAGCACCAAACCTCCATTTTGGTGACTCTCAGAAGCACTTAAAATGCCTTAAACTCTGCAATGATAGTGTGCATCTGTCTCTCTTGCTGTGACAACAAGGAGAAAGTTGTGGTTATATCAAGTAACGGTCTCATCAACATTATTTGAGATCTAACATGCGCAAAGAACACCACATGTACAACCCAGGATTGGGCTAAAATTGTCTAACTCCTCCCAGATTGATTTCAATTTGGTAAAATAGAAACTCGCTGACAAATCTCCTTGTTTAATTAGAAAAAGTTCCTCTTGCAACTCAGTAATGCGAAATATATCCCCTTGGTAATACCTTTGCTTAAGATCTGTCCACAACTCAGAAGCCACATCAATCCATAGTACAATCTGCGAGATCTCAGTGCTAAGTGTGTGATTTATCCAAGATACAACATAGGTATTACATTTATGCCAGGCTATAAACAATGGATCATGCTCACAGGTCTTGGAATAGTGCCATCAATAAAAGGCAATTTATTTTTAGATTTCAAAGCCATTCTCATTGCTCTTGCCCATGCATGATAATTTCGTGGAGTTAGACCCATATGGGGACTTTCACTCAGATGGAAATAGAAGGGACTTATAGGATCTGCCATTAGATTCCGGTATGGATAAAGCATTTGAGCTTGGTTTCAAAATGGATGCGTGAACTGATGCACCAAATTCTAAACCTGATTAGGAACTGGATTCACCCTAGGACCTTGATTCACCGGAATTTGACCTTGATTCACTGGAATCTGATTCAGCAATGGTATTTGATTCATCATTGGGATGTAATTCACTATTGAAATATGATTCGCTGCCATTAGGGTTGCCGTTGGAACTTGAGTAACCACTAGAACCTGTTGCTCCACCATAGGAGCCTACTCTTGATCTTGATTCGCCATAGAAGATTAGGGATGTGCCATGTGAATGGTATCCCAACTGAGAGACGGAGAGAGAAAACTTGCTCTGAGAGCTAGGGATATTCGCCGTGCAGTTTGGATTAATTTTGAGTAAAAAATTCATCCGATTTAAATAATATATTTTATAACGATTTGAATTGGATCGATTTACTTTAGATTTTAAATTCGATCCGATCCAATTATTTGCGGTTTAGATTGGATCGATTGGATCGATTTAAAAAAAAATTAATTTATAATATTATAAAATAAAAGTAACATAAACCAATAAAATAAATAAATAAAAATAAAATATAAAAATAAATCATTAAATATTTATAAAATATTATTTAAGTAAAAATGATACATAAATAAAATATTATGTAATAAATTTAAATTATTATAAGTAAAAGTATAAACTTAATAATAAAAAGATTATATTATATAAGATTATGCGGTTTAGATTGAATTGAATCGGTTTTAAAAATTAAATTTAAAATCTGATCCAATTCATGCGGTTTGTAAAAAAAAAGATCCAATCCAATCCAAATTTTTGCAGTTTTAATCGATTTTTGATTTAGATTGGATTAGTTTAGCGATTTTGATTGGATTGGATTGGATTTAAACACTACTACATAGAGCTATTACTAATATATAAAAAATGAATTACAAGATGTATTTACAACAGGGACGTGACCTTATATATTAGGTAGCTACACGTAACCCACACGACATAATTAACTAACTAAATAACAGAATGTACAGCTGTCATCACTAACAATTAACCAGCCGTTAACTACCCAACTCCTTTATCTTCTTTCAAAGCCTTTAAATCAGGTAGCAAGATTCAAACTTGAGTCTTTAGGCATATCTAAACATCGCTTACCGTTGAGCCAAGCTATCTAGTTGTCAAATATATAGTATTGTAAGATTGAAAAAAATTATTAATAATAATTTAAATTATTTATATTTTATTGTCAGAATTTAACCAAAAAAATTATTATAAGATTAACAACATATATAAATATATTTTATTAATTTAAATTTAATATAAAATTATAATAATTATAAGGTGGGTAAATCAATAACTTAGTAATGTATATATTTACTATCATCTGTGCAATTTTATATATCTAGTATTGCCTGTTTGAAATCTCAATATTTGTAAGAAAAATCATTCTATGATTTATTTTTTTTACCAGGTGAAAATCTTTATCTGAAATATAATTTTAATAAGAACTTATAGTATAATTTGTGAAAAAACTTATAAAATTCTTCATTCTCAAAAATAACTACAATATCTAATCCAATAGGTATAACTGTAAGATATAGATCTATAATTAGAATGTTATAAAATTAAAAAAATAACTAATAATACATTAAATTTTTATATTTACTTATCAAAGTTAACAAAAATTATTTATTATAAGATCAAAAGTAAATAAATATAATTTATTAATTTAAATTATATTTAATATGAACTGATAAAAATGATAAGATAGTTAAATCATTACTCATGTATTGTATATGTTTGTGTCTCTCGTGCTCATGTATATATTAATATGAACTGATAAATTTAATATGTTTTTCTTCTTCCAAGTGAATTTCAACCATCAATGCCAAAAAGTATGAAAGGGAGAATATTAAAAAAGTACATGAATGGATTAGATGCTGTGTGGAGTAGGGTATAAATGGGTTGATTTGGTTCTGGTTTAAATAAAAAATAAATCCGAAATGATTTAATTTAATTGAATTAGTTTTATTTTATTTTAAATTTTTTTCCTATAAATCCAAATCAAACTAATCTAATCTAGAACTATTTGGTTTGGTTCAGTCATCGAGTTGAATTAAAAATTAAAGAAGATAATATAAAGTTTGATTAAGATATATTTAATAATAGTGTAAATAGATAAATTTTTTAAGCACATATTAACAGAGAAGATAAAAAGTAACTATATAATAAAAAAACTTAAGTGCAAAATTTTGAAAAATTGGAAATAAATTTAAAAAAATTGGTTGATTGGGTGATCAGATTGGATATTTACGAGATTAGGTTGAAAAATTGTAAATCCGAAACCAAATCAATAAAAATTGGTTTAATTTTGTTAGATCTTGAAATGAATCAATTGCCCAAATTGATTCAAACCAATTCTATTGGTTTGTTTAAATCTTTTGGGTTCATTAGATTAATTTGATATGCTTATCTAGCATGGAGGAAAAAGTGTCTTACTCTGGAGTACGGCAGAGCAACTCGTAGATCTCTACCTTCCGTAGAATTTTATTTGCTCATGTAATTGGTATCAGTTTCATTTTTTGCACTTCTTTTTTTTTTGGTGCACTATACTTGCACGCTTGTTATTCAATAATCGGGGTAATTTTAATATTATTTACATTTTCTACTTCTACTACATATAATGGTCTCTGCTTCTTGATCTAAATTTGATGATCAAATCTTAAGAACTTTTGTGGCATAAGTAATCATTAAATCTATCGACTTCAAACCTAAATTTATTTGTAATCTGGCCTTTTAATGGCTAATTGTCTTGCTTTTATAGAAACATTTTGGCTATGAAGGACGTATATTTCCCTTCACTGCTTCTAAAATTCAATGTTCTCTATATCCTAATCTAAAGTTTTGACTTTTGATCATCAAATCTAACAACTTCTGTGAGAAAGTGATGATTTCCTCCTTTTGTGCTTGAACAGGCAGAGAGTGATGCTGAAAGAAAAGCTAGAGCAAAAGAATTGAAGAAATTGCTTAAAGGCTAAAGCTAAAGAAAAGAAGGCTTAGTTACATCCTAACTTGTTTTGGTCAATTCCCATGTAATTCGATGACCTCAAATAAGGGTTTTTTTTTTTTTTTTTTAAGAGAGATTCTTGCATGAATATAATTTTAACATATTATATTTAAGCTTACTTACAATAAAAATGGGTTTCATTATCTTTATTCAAGATATCCTCACATGAAATTCTTAGGCAAGTAGGCACTATCTAACACTTCAGTATTTAGATATATCATTTATGTTTTGACATGTTAAAAATAGTGTTCCACATGTCTCAATTTTTATTAATATTACAAATTTACTAATTGCTTTTCATTTATTATATCTATTTATAAATAACTACCAATTACTAATATCAAAATATAATAATTATCTTTGTTAAATTATCATTTTTAAGTTACTTTCTCAATAGTTTATTTTTAAATGATTATTATTAATTAATTTTTAAATGTTTAATATAACAATATAATAATATTTTTGTGTTAATAAATGTGTTCAGAAAAAATATATCAGCAGTTTTTTAAAAAATTATCATTATTAATTAAATTTTAAATATTTAATACAATTATTATTTTTTGTCTTAACAAATATGTTCAGGAAAATATATTGAATTACACAGAAATATCATTTTTAAATAATTTTCCAGCAATTTTATTTTTTAAATATCATTATTAATTAAATATCTAAAAACTTAAAGTTGAATATAAAATTTATAAAACTAAATTAGGGATATATCATATTTGATTGTAATAATAAAAAAAGATAAATTAATAAATTACAGATATTTTATTAATTTAATTTTCAAAGGTAAAAATAGAAATAGAAATAGAAAAGATATGGTTCTTGAGCACCTCAGTTCTAGCCTTTGCACAAGAATTTTGCTATATCTACCAACTTTGCCATAGATATGGTTCTTCTCGATAAACCCATTGTTACTTTCAATTTTTCAATTTGTTTTAGAAATAAGATTATCTTTTTATTTTATCTGTTTATTATCGTTGATCATCGCGAAACTAGTCTCTACTCTGAAAAGGTTTCTATTTTGTATAGAGTCTAAATAGTTGAAATGTCCCTCTATTGTGAAGTTAATATACTTCGCCAAACTTTTGTAGTTTTATTCTTTTTATATAAACATATGTAAGTCATGGCATGATTTTGCTTAAATGTTTACAATAAACTTCTTCATTATTTTACATCGAATAGACATTATTGTAAACTTCTCTGCACTGCTATGAGGGAGTGTGTGAGCGATCTTGCGTTTGAAGAAGTGTGCTGTCTTTATGTTTCTTTTTTGCCTACTATACTAGAAATTTGAATATGTAGGAAGAATGTGTCTTTATTAAGAAATAATACCATTTATATATTGTTACCCAACAGTTTAAACTCTTCGGAGAAATAATTCATGACGGTCATTATGGAACGCATCTTGAAGGAGTGAGCTGGCCTTTTTGCCTAGTAAACTAAAGTTTTTCAAAAAGGCCTTTAAAGTACTATCTTTTAGTACGTAGAATCGAATTGATTTTATATTTTTTATATTTACCTTTAAATTTTGAAAAATCTAATTAATAATAATTTAAAACAAATTGCTCTTAATATTAATTTAAAAATTATATCTTTTATATTTGATTTATTATTATTACTAAATGGATATAATATCTGAATATTACTGATTAATTTTTTTCTGAACACATTTGTTAACACAAAAAATAATTATTATTATTATATTAAATATTTGAAAATTAATTTAAATTGATAATTTAAAAAATAAACTAATGAGGAAGTAACTTGAAAAAGATAGTTATTTTATTTTAACATTAGTAATTATTAATAGGTAAATATAATAAATGAAAAGCAATTAATAAGATTATATTATTAATCAAGACTAAGACGTGTGGCCACTGTTTTTACGCGTATTAAAATATAAATCACTTATCTGTGAGTCCCCCTATTTATTTTTTAGTGTATCTAAATACGAGTTGTTAGACTTGTGCTTATGTAAGAGATTTTCAAATTTTTTAGGACTAACCTGGCCTTCTATTGGCTAAGTTCTTTTTGTAAGGTCAACTTCTATTGGCCAAGTATTTAGTTTGTACATGTTGCTCATCTTTGTAACACTATGTGAGTAGGAGGCGAAAAATAAATAAAATTAATATCTAAATGAAGAGTTTTTAAATGTATTTTTTATTGTAGTTTTTAAATGTATTTTATACCATATAAATGGAAATGTTTTGTATAAGAGAAATATTAAGTAAACTTATTTCATCCAGGACATCATAACAACTCATCCATCATCCATCATAAAAAATAATAAGTCTTTTGTTTTAAATTTTTTAATAATTTTTAATTGTGGATGATGAATAGATCTGTACAGTGGTAACAACCCTCCAACAAAATGGTGCATAAGATGCAGTGAAAATCTATAAAGGCATTGATAGAGAGAAGAAGAAATATACAAGGAATTACTAGAGGTAATCCCGTCCGTTGCATTGGTTTATTTATATTTTTATAATTTTTTTAATAAGAATACTTCTTTCAAAAGTTATGATAGCAATTGAAAATTATACATGGTAAGAAAATATGGATTTTTTAATTATCATAAACAATAAATTAGATCAAAATTAATTACACTGTAAAAGTTCACATTAAATAATTTATTGTAGATAATATTTTTGTGTAATTATTGTACTTTTCATCTTTCTCAACTATAAGTACTCTCAACTTTTTTATTGAAATTACTCTTGACAATATAAAATATAATTATTTATGATAAAAATGTTCATTTTAATAAATATAACCTCATATAATTTAATAATTGATCTTGAAGTTTGTTTTATTGTCATTGCTTAACATGCTATTTATTGCGATTTTTTTTTTTAAAACAAAATGAAACTTCCAAGTTCTTTTTTAGCAAAACTATTAAAAACTTTTGCACCAATATTGCTGCATGAAATTATTTTTGCTTCTATTATTTACTCTTCTAGGTGCATAAATTCTTAATGCTAAATTTAGTTCCTAATTAAGGAGCATAATTGATATTCCTTTTTCTTATTGCAAACAATGATTTGGGAATTTAGTCTAAAATATTAAAAGTACTACTCGATATATAAGCTCTTATTAAGTTATATTATTAATTGCTTTATCAATCTCATATGAGCTTATGTATTGTTTTATTGGATTTCCAATCACGTGAAATATATAATAATTAATTTCATAAATAGTGTTATTTAAGGAGTGAGTATTACTATTTTTTTAAGATATTCTTCATCCTACATTATTATAAATTTGAATATGTACTATCAATAATTTGTTTCATTGAATCACCAATTAGCTTAAGTAGATATTGTCTTTATATTTTAATCTACGTTGGAATATCTTTTCTTACTCTAGTATATTACCTAATTGCTAATATTAATATGTATATACAATTTTATTTCATAAAATAGTAATTAATAAAGAAGAATATGTACTACTTCAAAAAAAAAAGAATATATACTAAAATAAAATATAAATTAAAACATTTATAAATAATATTGAAAATAAAAAATAATAAAATTATTGTATTAATAAAATTATAATAATAAAATTTATTATTTAATTAAATATAAAATAGATTTAAATATAATAACACAATAAATTTTTTATTATTTTATTATATTCATTAAAATCGATATGATTTATTCATATCAGATAATACTATTCAGTATAATGTTTATTGTGTTTACAAAATTTATTTTAATATAGCTCATCAAATAATTTATTTTAGATTTTATAATTAAAGATCATTATATTGTTTGAGAATTTGAATAGCCAAATACTTATTACAATTTGTAACTATTATATGACTAATAGTTATCCTTAATTTTTTTCTTTTTTTTTTGGATGTAATAATTATCCTTAACTTATTACACTTGTTAGCATGTAATGTAAATTTTCAATTGCACGTTGCAATTAATGTAATCTTAAAGGGAATTTTACTATATATATATTGTTAGGGTTTAGGGTTTACTCATAGTAATATGTAATTTATTATTAATATAAAAACTTGAATTTTATCAAATTTATGTGACTATTTTTTCTGATTTTATGAATTCTTACTTTATTTATTTATTTAGAGAATTTCTGAGAAGATTTGTGGGGAGTTAGTGAACGTGAACAGAGAAAAAAAATTTCTGTGACAATAACTGGGGACATGGACGAAAAGAAAATGGGGTGGTGGAGACGCAGAGTGTTGAAACACTCTACTCTTGTCCTCTCTGCTCTCACCCTGCACGTATGTCATCTCTATATTAATATGAATAGATACGATTCTTTGGCCATAATACATTTTAGGTGCCTTTGTTTTTTTGGGTAACAACATTTGAAAGAAAAATTAAGAATTTCAAGTGCGCTCGAAAGAAAATTTTACTTCAACTAATATACTTCACTTACAATTGATGCTCAAAATTCGGAAAATTTAGAAGTTTTTATCAAGTGACTACAATGGAACAGATTAAAGCCCTACCATGTCTAGAAAATGTTTTAAGTTTTCATCACATGCATATATACAATGCAGTGATTATAAAAATTTATTCTTTCTCCAATATTGTCTCCAAAATTTCAAGTAAAAACTGATAATTAAATTTGAAAAAAAAAAAGAGTCTAAACATAACAATAAATGATGAAATTATATTATACTCGATGAAATTATCTCACACCCAAAAAGTGTCAGAATTAACTTGACGAGTAAAAAATAAAAAAACTAACAATCGAGAGGGGGAGGGGAGACACACTCCTCCCTCTAAATACACAAACTCTTTGTCTTAATTGATCCTTTTTTTTTTTTCACTTAGTTAGTTATCGATTTTTGATTTAAGGAAACATAAAGGGAAACAAGAAACTGAAAAACTGACTCATGTAATAGTATAATCTTTATTGACAAGAATAATAATATAGTCTCCTAAAAATCTTCCTAAACATCCTTCTAAATATTAAATGAAGCAAAAAGTAGATATAATCAATATCTTGAAATTTTAAAAGGTAATTAATTCTTTTTTCATTTAATAATTAGGAGGATATTCAGAAAGATTTGTTGGGAGGATAAATTATTTCTCTATTGTTGACAATTTAATCAAGTAAAAACCCCAGCTCGTAAGTCTTAAAATCATAAAAAGCTAGCCTCACTTTTGTAAGACTAACGTTATTTCTATTCATTTTTAGCATGTTTGGAAAATCAGTCAAAAATCTAACATGTTTTGAAATTTGTAAAAATAGATTATAATCAAAATCTAATAATTTTAAATAAAAAATTTATAAGTCTACATAACTTTTTGAAACTTATAATTATAAGTAAAAACTAATTATTTTAAAATTATTATATTTTTATTAAATTAATTCTAAGTATCAAATATTATATAATATAAATAATCATTTCATATATTTTTATTAATTTTATGATATCAAAATAATTTTTTTCATATAATCTAAATAAAATAGACTATTTTAAAATTATTTTTTAACTAAAATATCCAATTTTAAATTAATTTTCATATAAATTGATTTCATATAATCAATTATATAAAAATAACTATACAAATAAGTTATTATTTACAGGTTTTCAAAAACTCATTTTATGGGCTTATTGTAAGAAATAAAGATATAAATGGTGAATTCACTATTTTTTTAAGAATCTATTATCTTATATTTTTCTCTAATTATGTATCTAAAAAATAATTACAAATAACAAGATAAAACAAAAAATATTTTCCGGTACAGCAAAGTAATTGCAAGGACAAGGGTACTTTTTTTTTTTTGTTTTTTTGAGGGGGGAGGGGTTACGTCACCACTAACATGCCTGCAATGGTAATGGCTGCAACGACAGAGGCACGAAAGAGACTTGCTTTTTTTCTTTTCTTTTCTTTTCTATTGACGAGCAAACATTACTATACTTTCGGCACGTCACAACACTCTACATATCAACTGGTTAGAGGAGTGTTATTTGTATATTTTTTAATATGAATATTTAGATATTTACTCATAATCTTAAAAAAAAAATTATGAAGAAAAAGTTAAAAAATAAGTGAGCAAAGAAAAGAGATAAAAAAAAGATGTCTAAAAATATTAAAAGTAGTTTGTACAAAAATTATTCCTCAACTAGTAAACGCAACACAACACTTCCCAAGCTTAAAAGCATGCATAGCATATGGCTACTGACTACTCCATCAGAAGCTACGTACCTCCCATCGGCAAACCAAGATATCTTCTATGCGCACCGGCAAACCTTCAACCTAATAAGAACCGCTCATACCTCAACTGCCGGCAACTCTGCTTGTGATTCCCTCATCACTCGCCGCCATAGATTTTATGCATTTACACTTTTCGAATTGCTGGGCTTGCTTCAAATCCAAAGTGCGGGAAATACAATCTCCATTCCAAATTCACCCCGTGACCACCACAGCTTGTGTATGTGGCATATTAGCTTACTACTAGGCCTCTAGGGCCCGGCAATGTTTGTACTACTCAGATAAGTATAGCCATGACAATTTTCGGTTCATTATTTTTGGCTTGCTTGGTAACTCTGCTTCTTCCCGACTCATGGTGGCACATCAAATATATCTTTTACGTTTTACTTGCAGCGGTTGAGTTGCATCAAGTTATCACAGTAATATATGATAAATATTTGAGGAGATTTATATCAACAATGAGGAGATCATGGTCCTCCAAGTCAGGCAGGCGTCTTTTGCCACTTTCATATAGGGACTCCAGAGGGCACAGTAATGCCTAATTAACGGAAGCACAAGGGAAGTTTTCTATTATAGATTTCCACGTACCGTAGAATTTTAGTTGGTCATGTAACTATTGGTATCAGTACTTTTTTACTTTGCACTCTTTGTCTTTTTCTTTTTCTATGTGGAATAGCCTGTTAGTCATTAATCAGTTAATTTTAATATTATTTTACTTTATTTTTTAACAAAACTTTCAGATTGATTCCTCTTAATTTTTATGCCTAACAAATTGGTCCCAAATAAGAAAAATTCAAAACGCAATCTCTACCATTTTAAATATTGGACAAGTTAATTCCTCCTCAATATTTTTAAAGAATTTTTAGAATATGTTAATCTCTAATAATTTATAAATAGTTTAAATTGGTCCTAATAAAAACATAAATAAGATAAAAAAAATGCAATAAAAAATAAAGAAAGAACTAACTTAATTATCCTATATTTTTAAGATTGAAAGACCATAAAATACTTTTTTTTTGGGAGATTTTTTTATACGAAATTGTCAAGTTAGAGCCAATCAAATTCAGATACTAATGGTGAAAAAAAAAAATTACTCCACCCTTCCTTTTGGTTTGGGAGAAGTTCTTAGATATTCTCAAGTAAGAGAAAAGTTTTGCTTTAGACTATTTGTAGTTTAAGATATTTGTTTTATAGGTTATTATTGTCTCCCATTTTCCTAACATTTTTAACGTAATATCTAATAAAGTAAATCCCCAACTAGATCTCTGGCAATTTCAAGGTTGGATAATTTAGTCTCCCACAAAAATAAATTAGTCAGTTAGTTCTTAACAGTGACATGTGTTGGATACACATTACTCCCTAACATCAAAACCATCGAACCTAGGGACCAATGTGTCTAAATTAATAATTATTAGGAATCAATGTGATTAAATTTTATATATATCATATTAAAATACAAAAAAAATAGCTATTTGCATGGAATACCAAAAAATTTTAATTTCCCTTTTTCTCAATAACACATTATATTTAGATAAAAACAAATGTTACATAATTTTCCTCATAATTTGATATTTATTTAACATGTTTGATAAATTAATATAAATTAATAAGTGATTAACATTACCAACATAAATTAAAAAGAAAAAAAAAACTATAAATTAGTCTTTTAAAGATCATAGTATTACCATATTAATCCTTTAATAAAGAACCTTTTTACCATATAAGTCTTTGAAGGGTATAAAAATACCATCACATTGTTTTTATATATGATTAGAGCTATAATATAAAAGGATAAATTTGATATCTATTTTCAATTTTTTATAGACTAATCTAATAATAGCATAATAATATTTAAAAGATGAATTAATGATTTATTTATAAGTTAAATTTTATATTTGTAAAATAGTGGGGTCTTTTTTTTTTTTTTTTTAATTTCTTCCTAATTGAGTCAAACCTTATGTTTAAGGCATACTATTTTTACTTAGTCATATATGTATAACTTAAAATAAATTGACATTAGGGTTTAGGTCGATAATATAAAGCCAACATATATATATATATATATATATATATATATATATATATATATATATATATATATATATATATATATATATATATATATATATATATGCATCAATAATTGACAACATTGATAACAATAATATAAGTAGTAAATCATATGTCTTTAAATGATTATTCATACATCTAATACAGGAGCTTGCAAGTCAAGCTTGTGTAGTGTTGAGCTCACTAGTATAAGACTAATGGGCAACAAAATGCATCACTCACTACTACGACAAACTTGATTCGCCAATTTTTTAGGGATGAATGAAGTTATTGCATGTGACAATTCATGCACTTGATACGATGACTTGTGTGATTATTTTATAATTCATACACCTAATAGAGAGACTTGTGTTAATATCAAGGTTAATGTTATTTTTAGATAAACAAAATATATTATTCTTCCTGGCATCCCTTTATTGTGTTGGTTCATGTAATTAAGGAGATGTTGCTCAGGGATTAATTAAAATATGGCCCTGCAACATGTGTATCCACAAATAATTGTGCATATGTCCTTAATAAAAAGGGATATCAATATACTCTTGGTTCTCATAATTTAGATGCTTTCTTTCTTTTTTTCCTTCTTTTTTTCTTTTCCTATTTCTTTCATTCAATTAATTTTATGTTTGACTGTCAATTTCCCTTATAGTTTTAGTAGCAAGTTAGATCTCACTGCTTAGGGCACCTTTGTATAAATAATAAATAGAATATATAGCTAAACTAATATCCATTTAGAAGAGCAAAATTACAAGATTGTTCTAAGCAAATAGTTGTTTTTTGTATTTTAATATGCTATATATGAAATTTAGTCACAATGGTCCCTAATAATTGTCAATTTAGATACACTAGTCCTTAGGTTTGTTAATTTTGACATAAGGGACTAAAGTGTGTCTGATGGATATCGTTGTCAGGGACTAATGAAGTAATTTATTTTTGCTAAGGACCGAACTATCCGACCTCAAAATTGTCAGGGACCTAGTTAGAGGTTTACTCTAGATTATGTGTCAAGTAATGAATTATAGAGTAAAGCTTTTTTCTTACTCAAAAAGCATCTAAAAGTTTCTCTTGGTTTGTTGTATCAATTGGACCTCGTCCTCTGCTCCCAAAAAATTGGATTCCAATTTCCACATCGATTCCAAGCTTAGAACCCAGAACCTCTGCTGGCCTATGAAGCACAGGTACGCCCGGGTACATACTCTGTTTTTTTTTTTGTAATTGAGTACGGCGGGGGTACGACTCGGTGCAGCTTGGGTATGCGGTTAATCCAAACTACATTGTTTTGATTTTTTCTTTTTTTGAAAAAAATAATTTGGTCCAAAGACCGAATCTAAAGAAGCAAACCCTCCACCATTCATTTTTGATCTAAAAGTCACACCACCACTTCTTTTCTCCTTCTCACTAAGTTCTCAGTGTCTTACCCACCAGGCCGCCACCACCACTCTTCTTCGCCGGCCACAACATGAGGACCAATCAGCATCAGACCACCACCACTCTTCTCTGCCAGTGACAGGACACCAGGCTGCCACTGCCACTCTTCTTTGCCGGTGACAACATGAGGACCCATTAGCAGTGACGATAGCGGCCCAACAGAGGTGGTCGAGATTCAACAACAGTAACAATGACCTAAAGTAACAATGACCTAAAGGAGTTGTTTGAGTAATACAATCTGAGTGAATCAAAGGGGTCAAGAGACCCAAAAACAAAGCAAGCTAACTCCTGCTACAATCAGAAAAGAAAGGAATATCTATTATTTATTGATTTTTATTTTCAAATTTTATTTTTTTGCTGCATTTGGTATACAGGAGTGGCATGAGATTTGTTGGTGTTTATTGGCGTTCTTTTGTAGATTTGTTCTTGAATAATTAGATTTTTGGCTTTCGAATAATATAGGAATTATATAATTATTTTTGAGATGTGAAATTTTAATTTTTATTAAATAAAATTTGTGATATTATATATATATATATATATATATATATATAGAGAGAGAGAGAGAGAGAAAGAGAGAGAGAGAGAGAGAGAGAGAGAGAGACGAGAGACGATAGACGTACCCATATACCAATTTTTACAAAATTTTCATATTGCTAACACATATTCGTGTAACATAGCTGTTGGGTATTGGCCTATTCCGAATTTGCACCTCGTCACCGCATTTAACGGACCCTCCGCCCTCTCCCTCTACAATGCCACCGCCTATGTTTCTGCTACATGCGGCGAGGTTCGCGTTCTTCCAGCAGCGGTGGAGGCGCATTGTGCTTCATTTGCAGTATGAGACTGTGATCTTTTGCTATCGCGTTCCTTGACATGTTGCATGGTCAGAATAACGAGTAAGCTTACAACCTGGAGGAGGAAAACACTAAAAGTAAGTGTTCATTGTCTTGAGCCAAACAGGCTTTAATGTTTTGAGCTAAGAAAATCGATATTGTTTTATTTCAAGAGAGGTTCCTTAGACAGTCAGGAGTACTTTAAGAAGGTTTTATGGCATCAAACCCTGAGAGACGGGATTGGCACGCAGCAAAAATGCCTAGTGCATTGACCAAAATAAATGGAAGAATCACAATCTGCAAAACAGGTGATTCTGATGCTTCTGCGAATAAGTTCTGAATTTCTGTCTCAATTCAGAATTATTACTTTTTGTATTTACTCTTTACTTTGGATGACTTACTATTGCCAATAAAAGAGAGACATGGGAATAAATGATCGTAATTGAAAAATATGTCCTCCATATCGGGAGAACCTTGTTTGGAAACAAGTTTCCTGCCAGATCCCATTATAGACATGATGCACTTCTGTTGTCAAATGTTATTTTTGTTCCTCGATGTGTATATACATAGCAATCAATATCCAATGGATAAAGGATATTGTTTATCTTTCTTTTCTTTTTCCTTTCTAGTGGGCAGTGGGATGTGAAATTATTAAATACATAAATATTAAAGGAATATGTTCTATAATTATATCTATATCTGTATTAACCTATGCTACAATAAAAGTTTAAAGGAAAAACATAACTAAGTTAGGAAATTGATGAGTTTGTACTATGACAGATTTGCCACTATAAATGGTATGTTTGATGGTTGAACAAATAAGACTCTGTCTTTTTTATAGCAAGGCATATTCAAGCATCAAACAAATTTTATTTTGAACCTGGCATTCCATTAGTGATAGTTTATTGGACTGTTGTAATTGTGGAAGAGATATATTTTACGTTTTCTGCTTCTACTATATACAATGTTCTCTGCTTCTTGATCTAAATTTGATGATCAAATCTTAAGAGCTTATATGGCTTAAGCAATCATTAAATCTATCAACAAATCTAAATTTATTTGTAACGTGGCCTTCTATTGGCTAAGTATCTTGTTTATTGAAACATTTTAACTGTGAAGGAGGCATTTTTCCCTTAGGTACTTCTAAAATTCAATTTTCTGCACTTTCTAGTCTAAAGTTTTAACTTTCGATTATCAAATCTAACAACTTCTATGACAGAGTAATCATTTCCTCCTTTTGTGCTTGAACAGGCAGAAAACAAGGCTATAAGAAAAGCCTGACCAAAAGATTAAAGAAATTGTGCAAGGCTACAGAAAATAAGGCTCAAGTACATCCTAACTGGTTTTGATCCCCAATCCCCATGTTATTTGATGAGCTCATGTAAGATTTTTCGGGACTTATTCCTGATACTATGGTTTTGAAAATGGAAAGCTTCATATGTTTTACACATACAGTCTTCAATCATATTGACTTCAATTTATTGTGGTTAACCTTGAAGATTTTAGAGTTGAAATAATCGACTAGAGTGAAAATGACACCTGCTCTTTCATATAACATTTCTCTGACCCTTTCTACCTCTGACTACCAAACATTATGCAATTAGCTTGTGGTTGAGTCTTGAGCAAGTGCGTATGAATAAAAGAACTTTTATGTTAATTATGAACAGGAATGCAGTACTTCAGATTTGTGTGTTCCATTATTATTGTTCTTTGTCCTGTTCCTTGTGGTCTCATTTTTCTTTCTTTCACTTTTTTTTGGGCCTTCTTGACTCTGTTTCGGGTTTTTATTTTTATTTTGTTTTTTTCTTCCACTTTCATTTACATTACAGAATTAAATAGCGTGTGGACATTGCATCTATCCCCCTTTAGCCAAAACTTTCATATTTATTAAAAAAAAAAAAAAAGAATGTTACTCATTTTTTAAATTTGTTGTAGATACACAATGAGAAAGATAGATACAAAATGATGAGTCCACCACTTTTTCTTTTTCAATACCCACTATCTTATATCTTTTTCTCTTGTTATGTGTTTATAATAAATTTCGAAAATAAATATAAATAATATTTTTCTTTCCAAAATAACCTAAAAAGACATGCAACTATGAAGGCTGGTGCTTAATGGCCATGAAGATTTTTGATAGGAACATACAGAGCCAGAAAAATAAGGGTGTGGAGGGTGCATCTATTCCCTTAACTAACCAAATAAAATTACTTTTTACAAAATAGCCTAAAAGACATGCAACTTTGAAAGCAGAACTTTGAAGGCAGATGGGCCATGAAAACTTTGATGGAGAAAGAAATAGAACTATAAGGGTAAGGAGGGTGGATCTATATTCCCTTAACATCGTAGTCAAATTTTTAATATTTACAAAATAACCTAAAAGACATAAAACTCTTAAGGTCATTTTGTTAGGGTGTGTTTGTAAGTTTCATTTTAGAAGAGAAGAGAAGTAAAGTAAAGAAATTTGAAAAATAAAATGGACTTATAAATACTCTTTAAATTTTTTCTCTTCCTTTTCTTTTTCTCTAAAATGAAACTCGTAAACACACCTTTAATTAAACAAAACTTTCATATTTACAAAATAATCTAAAAAAATGTGCAACTTTGAAGGTTGATGGGCCATGAACACTTTGACAGGAGCTTTAGACAAAAACATGAGTGTAGAGCGTGCATCATTCCCTCGGTTAATCAAAACTTTCATATTTACCAAATAATATAAAAGACATGCAACTGTGAAGATTGGTGGGCTATGAAGACTTATGACAAGGACACAGACGGAAATACAAGGGTGTGGAGGGTGCGTCTATCCCCTTAATTAACTAAAACTTTCATATTTTTGAAAAAAGTAACATTACTTATTTTTTAAATCTATTGTAGATATATAATGAGAAAGAAAAACACAAAATGGTGAGTTTATTACTTTTTCTTTTTCAACACCCATATTTTTTATCTTTTTCTCTCATTCTATGTTTATAATAAGTCTAAAAAATAAGTACAAATAATATTTTTCCTTTGCCAAATAACCTAACAAAAAAAGCAATTGTGAAAGCTGGTGCCTAATGGCCTATGAAGACTTTTGATAAGAACACACAAAGACAAAAATAGAAGGATGTGGAGAGTGCATCTATCCCCTTAAATTAACCAAATTAACATTGCTCTTTACAAAATAACCTAAAAGACGTGCAACTTTGAAGGCTGATGCCCTGTGGGCCACGAGGAAGAAATTTGATAAAGAACACATTGAGACAGAAATATAAGGGAGTGGAGGTGACATTTATCCCCTTAATTGACCCAATAACGTTACTCTTTACAAAATAAATTACAAAATAAATGAGACATGTAACTTTCAAGGCTGGAGCCTTGTGGGCCATAATGAAGAAATTTGATAGGAACGCATGGAGATAGAAATATAAGGGTGTGGAGGGTGACATCTATCCCCTTAATTAACCAAATGGCATTACGCTTCAAACCAAGATATGCAGCTTTGAAGGCTGGGGCCTGGTGGGCCATGACGAAGACTTTTGATAGAAATATAGAGTGCGAACAGTGCGTCCATTCCCTCAACCAACCAAAACTTTTATATGTACAAAATAACCTATACAATTGCGAAAGTTTATGGGCCGTGAATCTCATTGTTGCGGTGGGAGAGAGTCACGCACAGAAAGATAAGATTGTGGAGGCTGTGTCATCTTGTTTTTGTTATACAAGTGCACGCCTCTATGTTACAGGATGGTACTGATGCTGGGCACAAATACGGGTATAGGATACTAAAATTTTATAAAAATTAAGGTATAAGTATAGGATGATATATTTATATAAAATTATAAAATCATGAACAATAAAATAATTATATCATCAAACAAAATATCTAAGAAAAATACAAGATTTGAAATGATGAAGTAGTAATTTGTTTCGTTTAAAACCAAATTGAATAGCTTAATTGTAAAATTTGATATTTTATAAGGATTAATTTATATTTACATAACATTTACTTTGTATAATACTTGATCAACATATACCCAATAAGTACTGGCATCAAATAAGTACCCGATAGGGGCATAATGGCCATTTAAGAGTAGGTTTGCATAACAATACGTGTAAAAGGGAAAAATCATTGCCTACAATAGAGAGAAATTTTCCGTCATGACGATGGGTACGTGGACGCATATAAAATTTTGTGTGGATAATTTGCATACGCATCGGCAGCGTCCTTGGAGTTATATATAGAGACTCATCAAGCCATCTCTGCATCCCTCAAAGATTAATCGCATACATAACACATGTCAATGGCCCATGGGCCCGAAGCGACCTCGCTGTGGCAAGCCGTCTTTCACGTGCACCACCAAACCTTCAACTTAGTAATCACTCCACCCTTTCAAGAAGGTAACTTTGCTCCTGATTCCTTCATTACTCACCTCCATAAAATTTATGCTTTTATAATTCCTGCACTCCTAGGCATGCTTCAAATCCAAGGTGCAGGAGGTACAATATCTCCCTTTCAAGTTCACCCTGTGACCACGGGAGCTTCATTGTTTGGCATGTTGGGTTACTACCTGGTTTTCATGGCCTGGCTACGTGTGCCCTCGTATTCCACTCAGTTAAGTATAGCCATGATAGCTTTTGGTTCATTTTCCCTGGCTTCCTTGGTAACACTGCTTCTTCCTCGGTCATGGTGGCACATCAGATATATTTTCTACGTTTTACTTGCGGTGGTTGAGTTGCACAGACTGCTCATAGAATTGTATGAAAGGTATGTCAGGAGATTCATGTTGACAATGAGGAGATCATGGGCCCCGAACTCCGCAAGGCATCTTTTGCCGCTGACTAACGTGGATTGGAGAGAGCAGAATAATGCCTATTTAATGGGAGCACCAGCAGAATTTGCCACTATAGATTTCTACCCGTTGTAGAATTTTATTTGCTGATGTAATTTGTATCAGCGCCCTTTTTTTTAAGTTTTCTTTTTTTTCATGGGAAATAGCTTGTACACATGTTATTTAGTAATTGGTTAATTTTAATATAATTTTGACGAAACCCTCAATTGTCTTTTGCCAAAAATAATATTGGACGGATTGGCCTTTCAAAACAAAAATATTTTGTGGTGCCTTACCATTAAAAATTATAAGATAAATAAAGAAAACTAAGATATTATAGGGAGGGGTCAAACTTATTCTATTGGAAACATCTTCTATCTTATACTTATATGATATATTATTATAGTATATTGTAAAACTAAAAAAAATAATCTAAAATGGAATTAAAATAATAAATAGAATTTGATTAGAATAATTTGAATATTCAATAGGAGTAATGTATTCGTATTCGATTTATATATTATTGTAATATATTAATATATTAGAATAGATTCTAAATCTTCTATAAATATTCTAGAATTTAATACTATTATATTAATACTATTAATACTTCTAGTCCTTTTCAACATCTTAATAGACTTATTTGTCTTATTTACATTTTTATTAAGGATAAATTTAAGCTGTTTTATAAATTATTAGAGATTAATTTATTCTATAAATTTTTTAAAAATATTAAAAAAGGTCTAATTTATCTTACATTTTTAATGATAAGTGACCATAAGATAATTTTTCTCCCTTTTAAGTGATCAATTTATTTGATGCTATTTTTATGAAAACCAAATTGAAGTTTTTTTTTTGTAATTTTATACCCTTAGGCAATATCCTAGCCAATACATTAAATAAATAGATTTAGAAAAAAATTACATCATCTTTTTTTTTTCAAATAAAAACTAAATTTAGCCATAAATTTAATTTATATTAATTATCAATATAAAATTTGTATACAGATATTAAATTATATATCATTATATTAATAAAAATATTTCACTTAATTATCTATTATATTAAAAATTTTATAAATAATAATATTTAATTAAATAACAATATAAAACTACTTTGTACGCTTCAAACATAGCAATTAAACTCCAAATTCGTTAGTTATTATTATTATTATTATTATTATTATTATTTTCTGTCGTGACTTAATTAATTATTATTCTAGCCAAGCCAAAAGTGCATGATATTTTTTAAAAAAATAAAAAAATAAAAAAATAAAATTCAGACCACTCACTAAGACACTAAAATAAAATAAACTTCCTTCCGTCTGGTGTGTATCAATTGGAACTCGCCCTCTGCTCCCCAAAAGCTTTCTACCCAGCGAGTTTGGTTCCACACCGATTCCACGCTCTGAATGCATGACCTCTGTTGGATCTCCGCCCAATCCGACCTTGTACCTCATCGCCACAATTAACGGACCCTCCCTCCGCCCTCTCCCATTACAACGCCACCGCCGGAAGACAGCGGTGTTTCCGCTCTACCCGGCGAGGTTCGTGTTCTCCCAGCAGCAGTGGAGGCACATCTTGTGAGCCGAGTTGATTCTGCTTCATTTGCACTACAAGACTGTGATCTTCCCCCCCCCCCCCCCGGTTGACTCGTCGTTGTCGCCTGATCCGAGCAACGAGTGGGAATATTGTTCCCATCTTGATGGCAGGCTTAGCACTAAAGGAGGAAACGCTGACGGTAAGCTGTTATTGTCTTAAAACCAAACAAGAGTGCTTTAAGAAGGTTTTATGGCATCAAACCCTGAGAAATGGGACTGGCATACCGCAAAAGTGCCTAGTGCATTGACCAAAAGAAACGGAAGAATCAAAAGCTGCTAAGCAGGTGATTCTGATGCTTCTAGGAAGAAGTTTTGAATTTCAGTCTAAATTCAGAATTATTACTTTTTGTATTTGCTCTTTGCTTTGGTTGACTTGCTGATAAATATTGTTGCCAATAAAGTAGAGACATGGAAATAAATGTATGGGATTGAAAAATGTGTCCTTGTTTGGTAACAGGTTAATTTCCTGCCAGATCCCATTATAGACAGGAAGCACTTCTGTTCTCAAATGCTACTTCTGTTCGACACGAGATTGTTAAATACATATGTATTAAGGGAATATGTTCTATAATTATATCTATATTAACCTGTGCTACAATAAAGTTCAAAGGAAAACATAACCAAGTTTGGAAATTAATGAGTTTGTATTATGCCAGATTTACCACTATAACTGGGACGTCTGATGGTTGAACAGATTAGACTCTGTGATTTATGGCAAGGCATATTCAAGCATTACATAAAATTTTGCATATTCAAGCATTACATAAAATTTTGTTTTGACCCTGGCCTTCCATTAGAGATAGTTTATTGGATTATTGTATCTGTGTAAGAGACATATTTTACATTTTCTGCTTCTATTATATGCAACGTTCTCTGCTTCTTGATCTAAATTTGATGATCCAATCTTAAGAACGTATATGGCATAAGTAATGATTAAACCTATCAACTTCAAACCAAAATTTATTTATAACCTGGCCTTCTATTGGCTAAGTATCTCGTTTATTGAAGCATTTTAGCTGTGAAGGAGGTATTTTTCCCTTAGCTGCTAAAATTCAATGTTCTCTACTTCCTAATTTAAAGTTTTTGACTTTTGATTATCAAATCTAACAACTTCTGTGACAGAGTGATGATTTTCTCCTTTTGTGCTTGAACAGGCACAAAATGAGGCTAAGAGAAAAGCCTGAGCAAAAGAGTTGAAGAAATCGCATAAAGCTAAAGAAAAGAATGCTCAGGTACACGGGTTTTGGTTTCCAATCCCCATGTTATTTGATTACCTCAGTGCTCTCATGAGAGTTTTAGGGACTTATTTCTGATACTGATTTACCGTGGTTTTGAAAATGAAAAGCATCATTTTTATTTATTTTTATTTTTTGTGGTTCCACTTTTCTATGGTGGTGAAAGCATCATATTTTTTACATATACAATCGATTGACTTCAATTTATTAGGTTTAGGTTAGACCTTAACGATTTTAGAGTTATCTTGGTAGTTTCGAAATAATTGACTAGAGTGAAAATGATAGGTGCTCGTTCAAATAACATTCGTCTGTTTCTCTTTCCACTTCTGCCTACCAAACTTATGCAATTAGCTTGTGACACTACTTTCCTGGCAACTTAGCTTGTGACAGTACTTTCCTGGTAACAACGCTTCTTCCTCACTCCTGGTGGCACATTAGATATATTTTCTGTGTTTTACTTGCTATGGTTGAGTCGCATCAACTGCTTATAGTATTATATCACAAATATGCCATTTCGTGTTAACAATGAGGAGATCATGGTGGCGGAACTCCGCAAGGAATCTTTGGCCAACACGCATGGAGTTGAGAGAGCATAATAATGCCTAGTAATTAATGGAAGTACCGGCAAAGTTTGCTGTTATAGATCCCTGAAAATTACTTATATACTTCCGGAGAGAATGTATTTTCTTCTTCCAAGTGAATTTCAACCATCAGATGCAAAAAATATGAAAGAAAGAATCTATAATCTACTATAATTACAATATTTTAGAACCATGAACTGGAAAGTTCTGACAAATGACCTCTTCCTGTGCTTTCAATTCTCTCCAAAATTTAAAAAGTTTCTTTTTGGGTAAGTATTCAAATTTTTTTCTACATTATTTCAATTAAAATTATTTAAAACAAAAAAAAATGATTGTTTAATTTATTTGTAACTCGTTTAATTCATACATATTTTTCGATGTTCCACTATCTCGCTATTATATCTTGCCCTTTTTCTTTTACCGCAGAAAAATTTAAACATCAATTTATTTATTATTAAAATGAATAAATGAGTTGCAATTTCTTAGATTATCAAGAGCAATGCTACCAATCTTTCAACACAAGACTTTCATTATCTAGCCTTTTCATTTCTCAGATGAACCAATTTGGGAAGAAATCTTAAGCTTCTTTGAGAAGCGTCCTGTTTCCTTAGTTATTTTTCGTCACTGATCTTTTCATTTCCCTTCCTTCCTTTTCATCTCTTTCGTATTCCTAAAGGCTTCTTTCTTTTTTCCCCCCTATATGAACAGTTTTCTTTTGTTTTTTTAAATTGTTAACATCTCTTCTCTGCAACTATCTAATATAGTCAAGCTCATGCTCATGCTCAACTAAATTCACTAACATCATTGTTGTTGTTTTTCTTTGTGTTTTCTTTCTATTCTATGAAGTGTACATAGACCTGAGAGTCTGAGATCCTTCTCCAGTAAGGGTGATTAAATTTATATGGACGCTGTTCTTCCCGTGGCCAACCAATATCAAGAGAGCAAAAATATAGGTGTTTCAGTCTCCTCTACCTTTGTGTTTGTTGAAACCTTGCTTCCAGTTGTGTGCGTTTTTCTTCTATATATGGAGACCATGTGAAACTTCTCTGCATATTGTATGATTGCTTATACTTTTGTGTTATGTTATTTTTGTATATGTATGTGATGCAGCTTCGGCAAGTATACTGGGTCGTACAACTAATAAAGTGATGAAAAAGATATCGTTTCCACGAGAATAAATCAATTATTGAGTAACTAGCAGTAATGATTATTTGGACTAGAAAAATGGAATGAGCAAAGAAAATTAAAGGAAATCAAATAGAGCAAGGGGACAAAACTGCACTTAAAGACAACTTAAATCATTGAGATGGATATTGGGACTAACTGACTTTACCTAATTATAGACTCAATTATCATGGATTTTAATTATCTAGTTTTTACCTCAATTGATTAATGGTCGGATTCCCTAAACTAATTCCAAGTCTTTTTCAAGGTCAAGAAATTCTCTTTATTCTAAATTGATTGCCTAATATCTTAGTTACAAACTAATTTAGGAAAAGGTTGAAACTTTATGGATTCCTAAGATGATCACATGAGTCGCATTTATCTATTTTTAGTTTTCGCTCAACTCACGGTATTTATGATGAGAAGCTTTGTTTACAAACCCTATCTCTAGTTATTTCAAACCAACAAATTAGTGGAATAGTGGCCAATCACTCAAAAGCATTAGAAACAATTATAAACACTTAATAATCAAGATAAAAACAAAAATAAAATCAATCTATGAATAACATCATTATATAGTTGGATCCATCAACGCCCTAGAACGGGGTTTAGTTCATGATGGAATCACAAACAATAGAAAAAGTAAAAGAAAGGATAAAAGAAAGAGTAGTCATGAAGAAAAACAAGGATTTCAATATCTTGAGGGTGAAGGATGTCTCCAACTCTTCATAAAACTCTCCACAATGCTTCTTGAATCTTCAAGCCTCTCTTTTAGGGTTGCCTTCAGTGTTTAGAGTGTCAAAAGGGATAAAAAAGGTTGTCCAAATCCTGTAAATAATGTCCCAAGATCTTCTCCCGCAAGGTTGCCTCGAAAAATAGACCTTCCACACTTATCGCAACCGCGCTCGAGCGTGCTCCAATGCACCATAAACTTGTTCTCTCTGTCTCGGGCTGTGCTCGAGCATGAGGTCGCATGCATGAGCGCAATCCACGCTCGAGGGTGGGTTCTCACGCTCGAGCGTGCATTTAAAACAGTAATTTTGCATATTTGCCTCTTTTGCTCACTTCCAGGCTTAATAGCAATCGGAATAGCTTGAATTTGCCCTCGGAGGTAGAAATAGCAATTGTAGATCTTTGAGTAAGTTTTCCAACGTAACAAGAACCACCTCAATTGAAGTTCTGTAGCTCAAGGTATGGGCAAAATACTGATGACTAGTCAGGGTTGACAGTATCAGAGACAAAATGCAACTTTAATCTTGTTTTATCTTTTTCTACTAGAAGACTTGAGAATCCCGAAAAGTGCTCAACAACAAAGTTGGAGATCTCCTTCTCATCTTTCCAAAGAGTCCTAAATCATGTCAAGTTGACTTCTAGAGAAATAGATATTAATTTTCTCTTGTGACATGGTCTTGAAATCTGGCTAAATAGATTGTTTAAGACTCCAATTGAACTCCTCTTTCACTCTAGTGCTTGTATCTAATTGAAACATAATGACAACATAAATAACTAATAAAGATATGAGAAAATGACAAACAAACTAGAAAAGAATCTAAATCAAAGAAACCAACTAAAAATAACTAAAATACTTAAGTAAATTCATGTAACTAAAACCTAAATTTAAGTATAACAAAACTAAAATAACTCACTATGGGGAGTTATCAGTATGACATTGATTTCACCTCAGATTGTCTTAAACTGAAGGAGTTTAATTATTCTCTGTAGACTGATCTAGCAAAACATGCAGAGCAAAGTGAAAATTTCAAGAAGCTAATGTTTTCTCTCTTCCTCCCTCCCCTCCTCTCTCTCTCTCTCTCTCTCTCTCTCTCTCTCTGTGTGTGTATAATTTCCTCCACAAAATGCAAACGAAAGGCCCAGGAATTCATCAAAATGTTTTAATCTATTTGTTTGCAAGAATCTGACTATGCTACCTTAAGTGATTTTATTGACTCTAGAAATGGTGATAATTATACAAGGCTTATTCTTTCCCCTGAATCCATGAGTTTGATAGCAAGAAATAGCAATGTCATATAACTAATTAGGTGCGATATAAACAATTATATGAAAAGCAAATTCTGGAACAATTATATCTTCGTACAGTCAATAAACTGCTAGAGTTTGTGTGATGCAAAAGCACCGTCTGATTATTTCCTTATGGTTAAGCTCGGAAGTTAAGGGAAGAGTAGGAATTGTGTAGAGATGAAACTTACGATGTTTTATATTTTTTGTAATCTAGGACGTTTTGATGATTGAAGTTTTCTTTCTATTGTAGAATTCAAATTTATATTTAAGTAGTATATACTGAAAGGAGTAGTTAAATTTGCCATGAAGTTCAGTTAACTGCGTTATTGTTTGTATCTTTCATTGATAATAATAAATTTAGATTTCTTTTTCTTTTTGTGTACCAGGTTGATGTGGAATATGCCTCTTCATTGCATCATTCGTGGCTGAGCTGGCTAAGAAGTTGTCAAATATCATATATCTAAAGGTGGATTTGGATGAATTACAGGTAAAAAAAGGTTGAATTGTATAATGCCCCTTCATTTAATTAAAAAGGAATAGAAAAGTAAAAAATTGAGAAAATTCATTTCGAGACTAATAATATATAATTTGTTGTGCAGTCTATTGCTCAAGATTGGGCTGTGAAGGCTAATCCGACTTTTGTGTTTAACATGAAACAACTACGGACAAAGTGGGGAGCAAAGAATGATGAGCTGCAGCAGAAAATAAAGACACGTACAACCAGTGCTTAGTCTTGCTGGCGTTGGTTTTTTTTTTTCCTTCTTTTTTTTTTTTCTTTTTTTTTTACCCTTTCAAAACTTTCATCTATTTATTTTATTCAAATTTTATTACTTTTCATTCGTAAAATTTAATTATAAAGAAAATCACAACTATAAACTGTTATGTAAGGCTTTAATTAGTTAATCCATTTTCTTTTTAATATTCTATTTTCAAATTCTAGAAGCATTATATTTATTTACTTTTATTTTATTAAATTCATTATTTTAACACTGTTAATATTTATATTTCAATGCAGCATTTACATAAAGATCAAATTTTCATGCAACGTGAATGGTAAATTCTTTCTATAATTTAATTCTATTATTATTAATTATTAATTATTAATTATTGATTTAATTAAAGGTATAATCAATTGGTATTCTATCATTTTATATTTATTGATCATTTTGTTATTTTATCATTTATAATTCAAAAAATTATAATTTAATAATTTAATTTAATTAATTTTTATTGTTATTACACTTGAAAAAAATCTTTTTTATCCCGTGCATTGCATGGGTATGAAATACTAGCCTACTAAAAATGTACATGAAGGATTAGAAGCTGTGTGGAGGAAGAAGTGTCTTATGGGAACATAGCAGAACAACTCATAGATCTCTATCTGTTGTGGAATTTTATTTGCTCATGTAATTGGTATCAATTTCCTTTTTTGGCGCTTGTTTCTGCTTCTTGTTTCTTTCTTTCTTTCTTTCTTTTTCTTTTTCCTTTTTTTTTATAATGCTAACTAGCTTGTGTACCGATTTTTTTCTTGTTTGATGTGAAACTAGCTTGTACACTTGTTATTAAGTAATCGGGTAATTTTAATATAATTTACATTTTCTGCTTCTACCATATAGAATGTTCTCTGCTTTGATCTTGATCTAAATTTGATGATCAAATCTTAAGAACTTTAATGGCATAAGTAATCATAACATCTATCGACTTCAAACCTAAATTTATTTGTAACCTGGCCTTTTAACGGCTAACTATCTCGTTTATTAAAACATTTTGGCTGTGAAGGAGGCATTTTTCGCTTAATTGATTCTAAAATTCAATGTTCTCTATTTCCTAATCTAAAGTTTCGACTTTTGATTATCAAATCCAACAACTTCTGTAACAGAGTGATGATTTCCTTCTTTTGTGCTTGAACAGGCAGAAAATGATATATGCTAAGAGAAAAGCTAGAGCAAAAAAATTTAAGAAATTGCTTAAAGGCTAAAGCTAAAGAAAAGAAGGCTCAGTTACATCCTAACTTGTTTTGGTCAATCCCCATGTAATTTGATGACCCTGCATAAGGTTTTTTTTTTTTTTTGAAAGATTTTTGCATAGATACAATTTTAGCACATTATATTTAGGCTAACTCATAATAAAAGTGGGTTTGATTATCTTTATTCATGATACCCTTACAAAAAATTCTTAGGTAGGCAAGCACTACATACCATATCAGTATTTAACTATGTCATTTTATATTTTGACAGATGTAAAAATAGTGGCCTACTATCTCAATCTTTATTAATACTATAAGTTTATTAATTGCTTTTCATTTATTATATCTATTTATAAATAATTACTAATATCAAAATATAATAATTATTTTTGTTAAATTATCATCTTTAAGTTACTTTCTCAATAGTATATTTTTTAAATGATTATCAATTAATTTTTAAATATTTAATATAATAATAATAATTTTTTTGTGTTAATAAATGTGTTCACAAAAATATATCAGCAGTTTATTTTTTCAAATTATCATTAGTAATTAATTTTTAAATATTTAATATAATAATAATAATAATAATTTTTTTGTCTTAACAAATATGTTCTGGAAAATATATTGAATTAACAAGAAATATTGGCATATTATATATTTAATAATATTAATATTAAATATAAAATCAATATCATTTTTAAATTAATTTTTCAGCAATTTATTTTTTAAAATATATCATTATTAATTAATTTTTAAAAAAATTAAAGATAAATATAAAAGTTATAAAACTAAATTAGAGATATATCACATTTGATTTTGAAAATAAAAAATAAGATATATTAATTAATTAGAGATTTTTTATTAATTTAATTATCAAGGGTAAAAATAGAAATAGAAAAGATATTGTTCTCTAGCACCCCGGTCTAGCCTCCGTATAGAAATTTTGCTATTTCTACGAACTTTGCTATAGATGCGGTTTTTCTTGACAAACTCGTTATTATTTTCAATTTTTCAATTTGTTTTAGAAGTAAGATTATCTTTTCATTTTATTTGTTTATTCCCGTTGATCATTGTGAAACTTGTCTCTACTCTGAAAGGTTTCTATTTTATATGGAGTCTAAATTGTTTAAATATCCCTCTATTGTAAAGGTAATATACTTCGCCAAAGTGCCGAACTTATCTTCCGTTAGACGCATTATTGTAAACTTTTTCTGCACTGCTTTTGAGGGGGTGTCTGCGTGATCTTGCGTTTGAGGGAGTGTCCTGTTTCTTTTTGCCTAGTTTTTTTTTGGGTCGGGTTGCCTATATGGAGCACACTTTGAAGGAGTGAGCTGCTCGTTTTGCCTAGTGGACTCAACTTTTTCAAAAAGGCCTTTAAAGTACTATCCCTTAGTAGAATCGAATTTTTTTAATATTTTTTTATTTATCTTTAAATTTTGAAAAATTTTATTAATAATAATTTTAAAATAAATTACTGAAATATTAATTTAAAGATTTTTTTATATTTGATATAATAATAATAATAATTATTATTATTACTAAATGGATATAACATATGAATATTACTAATTAATTCAATGTATTTTTCTGAACACATTTGTTAACAAAAAAAAAAGTAATTATTATTATATTAAATATTTAAAAATTAATTAAAAATGATAATTTAAAAAAATAAGCTGATGAGGAAGTAACTTAAAAATGATAATTAAAAAAAGATAATTATTTTATTTTTATTTTACTAATTATTAATAGAAAGATATAATAAATGAAAAACAATTAACAAGATTATATTATTAATAAAGATTGAAACGTGTGGCCACTATATTTATATGTATCAAAATGCTAATATGGTAGTTTTTTTTTTTTTATCATGCCCACCTAAGAGTTTCTCTACATTCACTTGTTTATAAATCTCACTAATTCCCTTTTTTTTTTTGTTGAGTGCACTATCTAAACATGAGTTGTTAGATTTGTGCCTATCCAAAAAAATCTTCGGACAAACCTGGCCTTCTATTGGCTAGGTTCCTGTTTTTTTTTTTATTATTATTATTAATTTTGCCAACTTCTATTGGCTAAGTATTTCATGTCGCACATCTTTGTATCTATGTGAGTAATAGGTGAAAAATGAATAAAAATTAATATTTAAATGTAACTTTTATGGTAGTTTTTAAATGTATTTTAATACCATATAAGTGGAGATGTTTTGTATAAATAACAACCCTCCAACGAAAAGGCGCAGAAGATAAAGTAAAAATCTAAAGGGCATTGATAGAGAGAAGGAGAAATATACGAGAAAATATTGTTAGGGTTTAGAGTTTAGTAATAGTAATATATAATTTAGCATATTAATATAAAAACTTAAATTTTATTAAATTTATATGACTAATATTTTTTTATTTTATTAATTTTAAATTTTTTTAATTTATTTAGAGATTTTTGTGAAGGTTTACGAAGAGCTAGTGATGTGAACAGAGAAAAAAATTTCCTGCGACAAGTATTGCGAACGTGGACGAAAGTGGAGAGTGTAAAGTGATCACCCTCAATATTTTTATTTACTTTTAACTTTCGTGACTATGTCGGAACAACCGATCTACAAATAAAGTTTCTGAAAGTTTTATATACGACCGAGATAGGGCAATGATTTCCTTTGCGAGAGCAACAGCTCTTGACTAGGACCAACCAAAAAAGAACAGATACGGCAAATTGATTCGAGGGTGGATAGAGGGACTTATTTCCTCTTTGTTCCCTTTGCGAAACCTCTATATATTAACTAGTTAAGACAACACGACGCAACACAACACCTCCCAAGCTTAATAGCATACATAGCATATGGCCATGACTAGTCCGTCAGTGGCTACCTCCCATTGGCAAGCCATGATCTTCTACGCGCACCATCAAACCATCAACATAATAATAACCCCTCCTGCCTTAACTGCAGGCAACTTTGCTCGCGATTCCTTCATCAATCACCGCCACAAATTCTATGCATTTACACTTTTTGCATTCTTGGCCTTGCTTCAAATCCAAAGTGCAGGAAATACATCTCCATTCAAAGTTCATCCCGTGACCATCACAGCTTGTGTGTTTGGCATATTGGCTTACTACTTGGCCTCTAGGGCCCGGGAATGTTTGCCCTTATATACTACTCAGATAAATATAGCCATGACAATTTTCGGTTCATTATTTTTGGCTTGCTTGGTAACTCTGCTTGTTCCCGACTCATGGTGGCACATCAAATATATGTTCTACATTTTACTTGGAGTGGTTGAGTTGCATCAAGTCGTCACAGTAATATATGATAAATATTTCAGGAGATCTATATTAAAAATGAGGTGGTCCCCCAACTCAGGCAGGCATCTTTTGCCACTGTAATACAGGGACTCAAGAGGGCACAATAATGCCTAATTAATGGATTGGAAGCAGATGGGAAATTTGCTATTGTAGATTTCTACGTATTGTAGAATTTTAGTTGGTCATGTAATGGTGTCGGTATCTTTTTATTTTGTACTTTTTCTTCTTGTATCTGAAATAGCTTGTACACTTGTTATTCAGCAATCAGTTTATCTTAATATACACATGTTTTGTCCTGAATAATTTTTTACCTTTAAGTGCCAATAGTTAGAGCCAATAAAATTCCAATATTAATGGGTTAATAGATTTAAAAAAAAAAAAAAGGAAAATGATTTGTGGTACGAATATATTTTCGTCAAAACAGTACAAATGAGTTTCCTTGTATATAAGATATCGTGGTGCTATTAAGATTTTCGTTAAATTTGCTTCTTCCACCAATCCCATTGATTCGTTACTAATTCGTACTGTTGCATTTCGTACCAAATAGCAATTCTCAAAAAAAAAAAAAAAAAGTCGGCTCTATATAAGCCTTCTGGTCTGGCGTATCAATTGGACCTCGTCCTCTGCTCCCAAAAGCTTGGAATCCAATTTCCACACCGATTCCACGCTCGGAACCCAGGACCTCTGCTGGGTCCTGGCCCGATCTGAATTTGCACCTCATCGCCGCAATTAACGGACCCTCCGCCCTCTCCATCTACAACGCCGCCACGGGCGTTTCCGCTTTAGGCGGCGAGGTTCGCTTCTCCCGGCAGCGGTGGAGGCACATCTTGTGATGGCAGTTGATTGTGGTTGATTTGCAGTACGAGACACTAATCTTTGCCCACCGCGTTGACTCCTGGTTGTGACATGTTCCTTGACGCGGTGCCTGGTCAGAATAAGGGGTAAGCTAACATTTTGGAGGGGGAAACGTTAATAGTAAGCGTTTACTGTCTTAAGCCAAACAGGCTTAAATTTTTTGAGCTAAGAAAACTGATATTGTTTTATTTCATTAGAGTTTTCATTACAGAGAAGGAGTGTCGGGAGTACTTTCAGAAGATTTTATGGCATCAACCCCTGAGAAATGGGATTGCAATGCCGCAAAAGTGCCTGGTGCATTGACCACAAGAAATGGAGGAATCAAAAGCTGCTGAGCAGGTGATTCTGATGCTTCTAGGAATAAGTTTTGAATTCGGTCTAAATTCAGAATTATTACTCTCTGAATTTCCCACATTGTGTTATCTTTTCATTGGTTGACTTGCTGATAAATATTATTGCCAATAAAAGAGATTAAGAGAGACACGGGAATAAATGATTGTAATTGAAAAATATGTCCTGCATATCAGGGAAACCTTGTTTGCGAAGAGGTTTCCTGCCAGATCCCATTATAGACATGATGCACTTCTGTTGTCAAATGTCGCCTTTGCTCCTTGACGTGTATATATATATATATATATATATATAGCAATCGTTGTCCAATTGATAAAGGACATTGTTTATCTTTCTTTTCTTTTTCCTTTTAAGTGGGCAGGGGATGTGAAATTATTAAAGACATATATATTATGGGAATATGTTCTATAATTATATCTTTATCTATATTAACCTGTTCCACAGTAAAGTTTAAAAGAAAAAACATAACTAAGCTCGGAAATTGATGAGTTTGCACTGTGCCAGATCTGCCACTATAAATGGCATGTTTGATGGTTGAACAGATTAGACTCTGTGTTATTTATAGCAAGGCATATTTAAGCATTAACTAAATTTTGTTTTGAACCTGGCCCTCCATTAGAGAGAGTTTATTGAATTATTGTAGCTTTAGAAGAAATATATTTTGCATTTTCCGCTTCTATTTTTACTATGTTCTCTGCTTCTTGATCTAGATTTGATGATCCGATCTTAAGAACCTTTATGGCATGAGTAATCATTAAATCTTATCAACTTTAAACCTAAATTTACTTGTAACCTGGCCTTCTACTAGCTAAGCATCTTGTTTATCAAAACATTTTAGCTGTAAAGGAGGTAATTTTTCCCTTAGCAGCTTCTAAAATTCAATGTTCTCTATTTCCTAATCTAAAGTATTGACTTTTGATTATCAAATCTATCAACTTCTGTGACAGAGTAATCATGTCCTCCTTTTGTGCTTGAACAGGCACAAAACAATGCTAAGAGAAAAGCCTGAGCAAAAGAATTAAAGAAATTGCACAAAGCTGCAAAAAAGAACACTCAGGTACATCCTAACAGGTTTTGGTTTCCAATCCCCATGTTATTTGATCACCTCACGTAAGAATTTGAGACTTATTTCTGACACTATTTTACCATTATCATATTTTTTACAGATACAGTCTTCAAACATATTGACTTCAATTTATTAGGGTAACCTTAAAGATTTTAGAGTAATCTTGGTAGTGTTGAAATAGTCAACTAGAGTGAAAATGATACCTGCTCCTTCAAATAACATTCGTCTATTTTTCTGTCCACTACTGACTACCAAATGTTATGCAATTAGCTTGTTGTTGAGTCTTGAGCAAGCGTGCATGAGTAAATGAACTTTCATGTGAATTATGAAGGGGAATGCAGTACTTCAGATTTGTGTGTTCTATTGTTATTGTTCCTTGTCCTGTTCCTTGTACTCTCATTTTGAGGCCAATACCTCAGCCAACTACAGATTTTCAAGAGAATTTTCATTGAGAAGTTTTGATTTGTCATGTTACATTGTATTTCCATTCCTGCATGTCTTTAGCCTCTCCATATTAATTTTCATTCTCTTTTGTTGAAAATCATTGTTATGATGAATCATGAATGCGGTATTTGGGCTGAAGCTGCCTTGCTTAAGAATGACTCAAAAACTCTGGAAAAGCAAGTGACTGCCCTGGCTACACTTAAGGGAAAATCTCAACCTAAAAGTGGTTTGCAATCATCGAGAGGTTAGATACTGAATTTTTTGCTAGCTGAAAATCTAACCGAGGCCATGTCTTTCCAATTTTTTCAGTTTGTCAAATCATGCTACACATTTCTGAGATTACACAGCTCTACCATCTGAGTATTTTCACTATAAATGCTAATCCTAAATAAACTTAAATATTTTAAGTTTATCAATCCTCTTTTTATCTTAATCAGGAGGAAATAAGAAGAGCGCAGGCTGAAGAAAGAGAAAAGAGAGCAGCTGCTGTAGAGAGAAGAACAGCTGCCCTCAAAATTCAAGAGACTAGTGCAGCCACTGCACCTAGCATTTCAGAGCCTAAAAGAGGATTAGCTGGTGACATTCACTGTTCATGCTGTAATTCATCACTTGCTGGTAAAGTTCCCTTCCACCCGTATAATTTTAAATACTGCAGCACATCATGCATGCATGTACACAGGGGGATCCTAGAAGATTGATGACAAAGTATTTAGATATTTATCTTATATTTTTCTTTTGGGCGAAAGTTAAGATTACTTTCAATATCCATTCTTCTTCATGGGGTTGCTATTTACAAAATGATCGTATGGTTTTACTAACTAGTTCTCATATGAAATTGGGCCATTTATTTTTATTAGCTAAGTAACAATATTTACATACTGCCAAATTACATTTGTCGATTTAGGAGGTTGTGATAACGAGTCTTTCTAATCCAAATCATCAAAAACAGAATATTGAGGTCGAGCTTTCGAGAATTCATTTGCATTTTTTTTTTTTAAATCATTGGTGTTTAAAGTTTAGTAGATCTTAGCTAATTTGCATTAAGTTAGACTAGCCTTCTATAAAAGTAACGCATTCTCATATTAATTTTTCTTACTTTTTTAATTTACATGATTTGCTGCTAAAACCTTACTTGCATTGAGTTAGGTCAGCCTTCTATAAAAGCAAAGCTTTTTCGTGTTAATTGTTTTTTTTTTTTTTTCATTTACATAATTTGATCCTAAAACCATACTTAAAGAAAATAAATAAATAATTGAAAATTTTAAAACAATATAATAATTCATATAATTAGTGGATTGTTTGTGGTTTGTATAGGAATATATATATCTATATATATATAATTTTAAAAAACATTACCCTCCCCGCGTTTGTGCATATGGAGGCAAATTTAAAGAAGTGGACTGGCCCTTTAGTTAGGTTTTTATAAAAACTGCACTATCTGTTCAGTAACATAAGCAAAAGCTGGGTATTTTTTACGCGTTTGTGTGTAATTATAAAAGTATTAGAAGTTATTAAGTTGTTTGGATGTTATATATAAAATTATTTTTTCTTACAAAATTATATTCGAAGACATGAAAAATTACTTTTTAAGAAATATGTTTAGATAAAAAAATTTACTTTTTATGCATGATAAATCTCTTTGAAAAATCATAATTATTTTACATTATTTATTTTCTAGATTAGAAATAAAATTAAATATACGGTTGATTAAAAAAAAAAAAGGATTTAGCGAAGGAAATAGTTTCTGCTGAAAATTCTTTGCTGCTGATGCTTTATGTATCTAATTCTGTAGCCGTATGTTGCAAAGGAATTGATTGTGAGATTGGAAGTACCAAAATTTTAACTATGGTTGTATCCTTCTTAATTAATTAATGAGCCTCTTCATTGTGAAAATAATCACCACTTGACGTAATTTTTCTGTGTTCTGGCAAATTCAGGTTTGAATATATTTTAGCTAGCTTTCGCTGCAACCATAACTAGAGTCACTGACGCTGTATTTCTCTTTTGTGATCCCCTGCTGCTAAGGTACTTCTCATTGTGTATTTGTTACCACGTCTGAAGTCTACCTTAGGATCAAGTTCTTTATCCCTTAGTTTGAAGAAGACATCCCACATAAGAACATGCCAAACAAACAAATAGGAGATAAGTAGTATCATGCCCATTTTCCACTTCTCTGCGGAAGATAGTACACTACTGCTATGTTTTTCCCGGAAAATTCTTATATAAATCAGGAGGAAATGCATTTTTTTCCCACGTGAATATCATTCACAACATATTTGAGAGAATAAAAAGAAGATATAATAAAAGTTAAATAAGTGGATATAAAGTACACTGAAGGAAGGATTTTCTTCCTCCATGGAGGAGGATAGAAGATCTCATTTTTCCCAGCTGCTAAACTATCCACGTCTCAAGCATCATCATTAACTTCTAATTCCACGTCACAATCCTACTTTTACTGCAGTCACACGAGCAAGAACTTTGAATACTATCAGTAGCAGTTACTTCTAGTATAATTTCTTGCTTAAATATTTTTAAATATATAAGAGAGACAAATTTTTAAATGCTAGAGCAAGAAAAAAGTAATACTCTATGTGATTCATACTTTAACACATCTATTACATTGAAAAAGTAAAAATAAGAACATTTAAGAATTTCTCTAGATAGAGTACTACTGCATAACCAAAGCCATCAGTTTTGAATGCGGGTTCAACCATGGCATACTTGAAACATTAAGTTCCAAGAATTAGCCTCAAAATTGGGAGGAAAAAAGGAATTGGTAGAACATAAAAAGTTAGGCCATCAGATTTCATGATTGAAATGATAACATAGTGCCAAATAGGCAGGAGATAAAAATTTTGGGCATTAGATTCTAAAAGTGCCGATCACTTTGTCCAGTTTTGGAGATTCATCAATTATGACAGCCATTCCTATCATAAATTCTGCCAAAAAATAGAAGGAAAAAAAAAATGTTATGTACATATATAAGATGTGGGATATTATGTGGATTTATATTCTATCCCCTATTGGATGGAGTGTGGACCTCACTTAGACTGAATTCATATATCATCCAATAAGAGATGAGATGTAAATCGGCACGATCTCTTACACCTTATATATACACATAATATAACTCAAAGGCAAATTACAAAGACCTCTCTTAAGGTACTTTAAAATTTTACTTACCCTTCTTCTACTTTTTAGTGTTACAACCAATTCTCATACTTTTTTTAATGATTGCACAGTAACCTCTCTTCTTTATAATTGACTATTGGCTCTGTTAGTAGCATAGGATTTTAAGAGCTAAAAACACATGAAATGTTTTTTATGCCCTTAATTCTTTCTTCAATTTCTTATGGAATGACACTCAAATCAAATAAGAAACTAGAAATCAAATGCCACCCTTCTATCAACTTATCAACAACGAAAATAAGCTAAATCAAATCAAAACTTAAAAACTAGAAAAATATTCACACTACACATCCAATAACTACACATCCAATACATCCAAAAGGCCAGGAACCACAACCACAGCATATCCAACAAGTACTGCCGTTGACCAACAGCAATTGTAGTGTAACAATACCCCACTTCCTCTCAGATGGATCTGCTGCTTCAACCCACTACTTCAACAACATTGGGTGGCAAGATTGCAACGGCGGTGTCCTATCTTGCTCCATGAACTCTAACGATGTGGCGGTGGCAAACCTTCGCACTCACCCTCACCACAACACTAGCCCTGATCGTCATTACAAATTGTGCCACTGATTATGGGATGAGCACCACGTCCTCAGGGCTCCAGCAACGCATGAGGTATAGTGATGTCATGTGGGGAGGAATAGGGTGGTAAAGACAAAAAAGGGTTTTTTTTTTTTTTATGAGGAAGAGAAGATGGAGAAGATGAAGGAGGGTTTTATAAAAGAAGTGTTTTTTATGGAGAGATGGATAGAGGTAGCAAAGCGGGCCATCCTTTGCCGAAAGCCCGTCAAAAGCAGGGTGTGGCAAGCCAAATTAGAAAATCAAGCTCAATATTCTACTTCACCCTGTTTAAGGGTAGATTGGCGGATTGGCCCATGAAAAAATAAAAAATATAAATAAGCTTGTTTTAATATTTTTAATGAACTAAATTATCTTAATTTTTTTAAATAAAAAAACATATTGAATGAAAAATTCACTTAAATAAAATAAATAAATTATATAATTTATTTTTAAATTTAATTCAAAGACAAATATAATAAACTAATAAGGATGTATAAATAAGAAGTTCACAAATAATAATTAAGCATAAGTCCATAACATAAAGTCTATAACATAAAGCCCACAAATTAATAAAGCATGATAACAACATAATCTATAATAAAAATCACTTTTTTAAAAAAAAAATCACAACACCAAAAAAAAAAAGACAACCCCTAGTCCGCTCGGCCAACCTACCTTGCCCTGCTAAAGCTCACAAGCTAGGCGGGATGGGTTAGGTGGGTCGAAAAATTTTGATGAACCAAATATACCAACTCAAGCAACCATTTTTGGTGGGTTTGATAGGCTAACTCGATGAGTTGAGCCCGTTTTGCTATCTCTAGGGGTGGAGGAATGGGAACAGTGAAGATGAGTGAAAGAGGGGAAGATGAGATGAGCTATTGGGGTTTTCTTTTTGCGAAGGGTAATTGGGGAATTTTATAAATTAGGTTAATAGAATTTATCACTATTGGTCTTAAAAGGAGGTAAGTGTAATTTTAAAATTTAGAAGAGTGTAAGTGTAATATTAACTAACCTCAATAAAGGTCAATGTAATTTCCCAATAACCAATAATAATAATAATAATGACAATTTGCGAACACTTCAAGTTTCACTTAAAAAATAAACCGAGTTTCAATGTGATAACTCGAAATTAATGTTTACATACCTAAAGCAAACAGAAGCACAAACGTCATTGCTTTGTTCTTCGCCATCATGATCGCTTTGTTTGTTGATTGATTCGGTGCTCTTCTTTCTCTATGTGTTCCCTTCGCTTTGTGATGGCAATTCAGAGCGAAAGCAAAGTGAGTAGAAGTTTATGTAAGCGTTGTTTATTGCCTTCGCTGGAGTGTTCTATACAATAATGATCCACATCCATATTTGAAAATGATAACAAAGTGCCATAAAAGTTTCATGATTGCATGGAGGCGTTCCACCCTATGAGGGATAAGGTGCAGACATTGCATCTTTATGCCGCAGAAGTAATGGACATCAAGACTCTTCTTATTAGGCCTTCGGAATGCAACGTGACGTATGTCCTTCGTGAAGGTAACTACACGACTTATGCTTTGGCCGAGAAGGGGACTCAAATGCGGTCTTTAACCTGCTGGAGTTCCCCGGCCTTCGAATCCAAGTTTGCTTGGTGTGTTGAGTTTGAGAGTGTAGCTTGCTGTTTTCTTTTCTAGTTTCCTATGGGTTAAAAAAGTTTTTTTTTAAAAAGAAGAAGAAGAAGAAAAAAGGTCTTTAGAAGAAATATGGGCAGCACACAATGGGCAAACCAAGAGTCAATAGAATGAGAGGATGAAAATTTATTGGACAGCGCAAGTTGGCGTCTGAAAAGTTATTGAGGGGAATTAAGGCACAGCTGCAATGCATCTTTTTCACAACATTTGAATAAACCAAATAACGTTTCGAGCAAAATCTCAAATTAATTCTCGAAAGAGTTTTAGGACATCAATTTGGTCTTCAAAAGATTTATAATATCAACTTAATCTTTTAAAGATTTATTTTCATTTTACATTAGTCTAAATATTAGCCTTGCAAAAGAAATCACTAATTGGTATTTAATATTTTACATTATGTGATGATGTCATATTATGTGATAATGTGCGAAAATAACCCCCAAATCGGCTCTCAAAAAAGTTATAGAGCATTAATTTGTTGCAAATGAAAATTAAATTTTCAAGGAGTAAATGGATGCCTTATAAGTCTTTTGAGGGCTAATATCGGGTCTATTTTAACGGATGTATCAAATGGATCATTAGAAATCATATATTCAACTTAGACCCAAATATGTTAGTGCACTTGAATATAATGTATGATAAATAACTGATGTATCGATACACTTCACAATCTTCATTATTAGATTATAAGTTACACCACACTTTTTGACCAGCAAAGTCAATGACAACATTTATCGAATATGAATATTTAATTTAATTTTATGGAAGATGAATATGAATATGAATACTTAAGGCCAGTCATGACTAATTATTTATTGCATTTTTTTGTGATATTTAAAATTTTGTATGAAGGATAATTAAACTAAAAGAAAATCCCAGTATAGGGAGAGAATCAATCTTCTTTTTTTTTTTTTCCTATTAGGAGGTAGGAGTTTGAGTTCCCATAAAAGAAGTTGTAACTATATATTTTTAAGAGTTAGGGCTACGATCATTATTACAAGACTAAAAAGAAGGGTGTGATAATTTTTTGGTTGATAAATTTGCACTAAGATCTTTTAAGTTTCTCTCACTAAAGTTAACTATGCGTACGCATCAAATTCCTTTATTTTGAATCTTTTTTCATTTTACTTAATGCAATTTTCAGTCACTTTTCTTTCCTAAAGAGCAAAAGGGGAAAACAGAGAGGGGTGATAGATTTTACTTTATTCATTAAAACCTTTTACGAGTATCTCACTCAAAAGAATTATGCCTAAATCCATAAACTACTTTATTTTGACTTTTTTGCATTTTATTTAATACAAAATTTCAATAATTTTTCTTTACTCAAGAAGAGGAGGAAGGGAATGGTAATTTTTAAATTTATATTATCATTATCTCTTATCATTATTCGTTATTCATAATGTCTATTTTAATAATACATTTTCAAAATTTTTTTGCCAATATATTTTGATAATATTGTTTTATTTATTAACCTTTATCAAAAATTTATTTATATATAATCTTATAGATAGTCAATATTTTATATTATTATATAATTTTATATTGGATTTAATTTGTATGTACAGTCGATATAAAAAATTTTATACAGTCATCTAATTATATCTTATCATATTAATAAATATAATTAAGTTTTACATCTATTATTTGAATAATCATATAAATAGAAAAATATAATTGATTGACTATATGTAAAAAAATTTTATATTGTTAATATATCAAAATTAAACTCTTTTATATTTTAATCCTAATCATATATATAAAATTTAAGAACACAACTTTACTGCTCCGACTTATATAATTGTCTTACTTTATACGCCTTTTACACGGATTTTTGCCCCTTCTTTTGTCATGACATAGCATTTTTCTTGTTATTATTATTATTATTATTATTATTATATAGGCATGCAGGGATTTCCACAAATACACGGCAAAAAGGCACGTATATAAAAGAGTCTACAGAGACTTTAATATGGTCTCTCATTTCCTGCAAGAGGACATTGATAGAGAAAGAGTGAGGAAGGTGCGTTTTCCTTAATTGTTTGGTAAGTAAGGTACGTTATCTTCAAATCACCGTTTTGGTTCCCCCCAAGAAGGGACTAATAGACTTATAACCATCCAATTATCCAACTCGCCCACCAACAATATACTCCTACAACTTGTACCCAAGGATCCAACAAGTCAACAACAACAGCAGCAGCTTATATCCAGGGACTAAAAAATTTTTATATATATATATATATATATATTCTATTTTTTATAATTAAAGATAAATTTAATTTTGATACATAATTAATGTAAAAAAATTTATATAATTATTTAATTATATATTATTATATTATTAAAGTAGTCATTTCTTACCTAATTATATTAAAAGTTATATATATAATAATATTTAATTAATTGGTAGCATACATTATTTTATATTAATAAAGTATTAGCACTAATTTAATTAAAAATTATACAAAGTATATATTTAAAATAAAATAAATAATATCACATAAACAAGAATAATGTATATTTTGAATAAGGGAAATATTTCTTGTACACAAACCCATTGACACTCTCTCATAAGCCATTGAATTTGTCAAAAATAATGAAATAAAAAATTTAAAGCAAAAAGTTAAACGATTTCAACGGTTGACGGATAAATGTGTCGAGAATTGCATAAAAAATCTGGTATAAATAACACAACTGTTTGAAAAATAATGACTGAGCAAGCTCTGCACGTCTATCAAAACGGAAGGAGGCTTCAAGTTCCCCTCCAGCCACATGCAAATACATATTATGTTGAAAACATGAGGTTGACTCGACCTTTTCTAGCAGGATGAAATTGAGATACTTCCCTGTGAACGGCGGACCCCATATGTTATGCTTATAAATTAAACTAAGAAGAAACCTCTAAAATGCTTTCTATCAATTTTTACTTCAGAAAAATTAATCCCTAACAAAAATAAATTAATAAATTAATCCCTAATAAAAAAAATTGACAAATTGATTTCTAACCTTTTAAAAATAAGATAATTTAGTCTCTCATACTAAATTGTCTTATTTTTAAAAAATTGTCAGCTTATCTCATATTTACCTCTCCCACTCAAATTCACTATTCCCATTCCCCCATCCCTCCATAAAAGATACTTCTTTGGTAAACCCTCCCACATCTTCCCCTATCTTCTCTTCCTCATGAGAAACCCTCTTTTATCTTCATCCCCCATAGCTCCATCCCCACATGACATCGCTATACCTCATGCAACGTTGAAACCCTAAGGACGTAGGGCTCATCCTGAAATCAACAACACAATTTGCAATGGCAATTAGGGTTAGGGTGGTGGCGAAGGTTTGCCGCCACCACATTGCTAGAATTCATGAAGCAAGGTGGGACATTGTAGCTGCAATCTTGCCACCCATCACTATTGAAGTAATGGATTGAAGTGGCAAATCCATCTGAAAAGGAATGGGGTATTGTCACACTATAGTTGCTATTGGTCGACGGTTGTCCTTGTTGGATATGCTATAGTAGTGGTTCCTGGCCTTTGGATGTGCTGGATGTGTGCTGTGAATATTTTTCGAGATTTTGAGTTTTGATTTGGTTGTTGATCTGATGAAAGAAAGGTGTCATTTGATTTCTGGTTTCTTATTTGATTTGAGTGTCATTCCATAAGAAATCGAAGAAAGAATTAAGGGCATAAAAGACATTTCATGTGTTTTTGAGGCCTTAAAATCTTGTGCTACTAATAAAGCCACCGATCAATTATAGAGAAGAAAAGTTACTGTGCAATCATTAAAAAAAAGTATGGGAGTCAATGTGATACTAAAAATTATAGAAGATTAAGTGTAATTTTAAAGGATCTTAAAGGAGGTCTCTGTAAGTTGCCTTTGAGTTATATTATGTGTACATATGAGGTATGAGATATTGTGCTGACGCACACCTTATCCACTATTGGATGGGGTGTGGATTCAGAGCAAGTGAGGTCTACAACTTATATAAGCACATAATATTTTTCTTTGCCTTTTGTTTTCTGGCAGAATTTATGTTAGGAATAACTGTCATAGCTGATGAATCTCTGAAACTAGACAAAGTGATTGGCACTTTTAGAATCCGATGCCCAAAATTTTTATCTCTTGCATATTTGGCACTATGTTATCATTTCATTAATCATGAAATCTAATGGCCAAACTTTTTAAGCACTGCCCATTTCCTTTTTACCCTCAATTTTGAGGCTAATTCTTGAAACTTAACGTTCCAAGTACACCATTTTTGAACCCACATTCAAAACTGATGGCTTTGGTTATGTAGTAGTACACTATCTAGAGAAATTCTTAAATGTTCTTATTTTTTTCTACTTTTTCAATGTAATAGATGTGTTAAAGTATGAATGACGTAGATTATTACTTTTTTCTTACTCCAGCATTTAAAAATTTATCTAAAAATATTAAGCAAAAAATTACACTAGAAATAGCTACTACTGATAGTATTCAAAGTTCTTGCCCGTATGATAGCAATAAAAGTAGGATTGTGACGTCGGAATTAGAAGTTCATGATGATTCTTGAGACATGGATAGTTTAGCAACGGGGAAAAACGAGATCTTCTATCCTCCTCCATGGATAAGAAAATCCTTCCTTCACTTTATTTTATAACCACTCATTCAAATTTTTGTTATATCTTCTCTTTATTCTCTCAAAAATTTTGTGGCTAATATTCACCCAGAAGGAAAAAAAAAAGCATTTCCTCATGGTGTATACAAGAATTTTTTAGGAAAAACATAGCAGTAGTATATTGTCTTTTGCAAAGAAGTGGAAAATGGGCATGATACTACTTATCTCTGCTGGCATCGAAAAATTGATAAGTGCCTTTGGTCAAGGACAAATCTAGAATACAAGATGGTAGATCTGAAAAAGCTCAAGAGGATTTTTAGGGGAAGGCTTCTAAGTCCAATGCTTGGGATACAAATGCAGATCATACCATGTAGAAGACACGTGTCGGTCCTGACATCACAGCTATAGGGAGTATTCGGCCGAAGGGCAAAAAAGAGTCACTTTGGTGGTTATCAAAGGGAAAATGTGGAAGAGTTCTTGCCTATAAGTAGAACAAGTCTTAGCCATTGCAAGGATCCGTGCCCCAAATTTGAACTCCAGCGTTTTATTTTATCTTACTTTTCCTATACCTTTAATTTCCTTATAAGCTTTATGCGCTCTAGTTCTAGCAGTTTAAGTCTTTTTAGCCATTTAGTGTTAAGTCATATTCTCTTGTATTAGTTCATCTCATTAAGCTTTCCAACCTTATTGGAGCTTAAGATGATCTTTTTTTGTTATAATTAGTTGGAAGTTTAATAAAAGTTATGCCAATTGCATTACATATTTGCTCTATGCTTGGTTTTGGATTTTTTTTTTCTTGAATTGATCTCAGCTAAGTACTTTTTTTGAGCAACTTGGGAACCCATATCCAAAGAGTAGATTTCTCTCATTAGAATAATTATTTGACTCTTGGAATTAAGAGCTCTAACTAGTCAATTTCAAAACCTAACACGCCTAACACACTAACCTAGCAAATCACATATTTGAACCAAAAAAAAAAAAAAAAGAGTTAGACTGCGGAAGATGCTATGCTATATCTTGTTAAGCAAGGATGATCGCGTAATGTTTATGCTTTAGAATTAGATCATGGATTTGACCGGAAAAAAAAAAAAAAAAAAACAGTTAGACCACAAAAGATGCTATGGTATATCTTGTTAAGTAAGGTATATAATACATTTTTTATTTAACCATACTTTAAAAGTATGGGTAAAAGAAGTAAAGTTCACTTTAATTTCTGAAGTTATAAACACATTTCATTTTAGTCTTTGAAATTGAGAAATTAATTATTTAGTCCATGAAATTGCAAATCATGTGTCTATAACTTTAGAGGCTAAAGTAAACATTTAGTCCATTTAATGTGTGGTTGAATGCATTTAGCCACATTTACCAAAGTGTGGCTATATGTACTGTTATTTAGCCACACTTTTCTAAATGAGGTTAAATGAAAGACCTTACTTGTCCAAGGTGTATGTAAGATAGCCCGCCTAGAGCGCAATAAAATTGCATGAATATGAAGGTATCGCACATAATGCTCTTCAATAGTAAGTGATATATCATGCACCTTGCAATCTAACAGTAAAAACTATGAGGTATTTTGGCACACCAATTACCTATAAAATACTATAGCAATTTCTTAATTTTAGTTAGACTTAAAAAATATAATTCAATATATTTTTAAAAGTGACTATAATTTATCTTGTGATGTTGAAATTGTAGAGAGTATCCCAAAAAGTTATGTAAATTTCATAATACTTCTGTTTAATTTTAGGATCACATAGATAGGGGTGAAAATAGACTAGGCGACTCATCAAGGGGCTTCGGCCTAGCCTATATTGAACCTACCTTGCTCTAGCCTATTAAATAAATAATCTAGGTCAAAACTTTTCAAAAAGCTTTTTTAATAAAAAAAAAGCCTAGCTATGGGCTATGCAAAAAAATCTATTAGGTCTAATAGGTCGGCCTATTTATACTATTTATTGTTATTGTTATATGAATTATGTAAATTAAATTTATTACTATTTCAAAAATCTAATGATAATAAAAGTTTTTTAGTCTATTTAGATATAGACTCTTCGACATATCTAGGAAACATTTTGGCTTATTTAGAAATATATTTTGCCTATTTAAGAAATTGCTTTTTGATTTGTTTAAAAGTCTTATTATCAAGTGTGCCTTTAAATAGACTTTCAGGCTAGGCTTTAAAAAAAAAGCCTATGTCAGGTAATTGGCCTAAGTTCAAGCCGTATATTTGAAATGTAGGAGAGACTTATTGAAGTTAAGGAGTAACTTATTCTAGCCTACTTCCACCCTTACATGCAGATAAATCAGAAAAATATTTTATGATATTATAGACTTGTTGAGAATATCCCCCAAAAAAATTTTAATTTTAGGATTATGCAAATAAATTTTGATGACTTTAAAATATATTTAACTAAATTTTTAAAATTTGACTAAAATTAGAAAATTACTATAATATATTACAAATAATTAATATATTAATACACTTCACAACTGTTAGATTACAAGGTACACCACACTCTTTGACCAACAAAGTAAATGACAACACTTACCAAATATGAATATTTAATTTAATTTTATGGAAGATGAATATGAATATGAATATGAATAATTAAGGCCAATCATGGACCAATTGTTTATTGCATTTTGTGGTATTTAAAATTTTGAATGAAGGATAATTAACGTAAAAGAAAATCCCAATACAAGGAGAGAATCAACCTTTTCTTTTTCTATTAAGAGGAAGGAGTTTGAGTTCCTATAAAAGAAGTTGTAACTATATCTTTAACAGTTAGGTCTATGATCTTTATTATAAGACTAAAAATAAGTCTATGATAATTTTTTTGTTGATAAATTTGTGCTAAAATCTTTTAAGTAACCCTTACTAAAGTTAACTATGCTTACTCATCAAATTCCTTCATTTTGAATTTTTTTCATTTTACTTAAAGCAATTTTCAGTCACTTTTCTTTCTGGAAGAGCAAGAGGGAGAGCAGAGAGGGACGATAGATTTTATTTTATTCATTAAAACCTTTTAAGAGTATCTCACTCAAAAGAATTATACTTATAAATCCATAAGCTTCTTTATTTTGAATTTTTTGCATTTTATTTAATACAAATTTTCAATCATTTTTCTTTACTCATGAAGAAGGTGGGGAAGGGAATGATAAATTTTTTAATCATTATCTGTTTTCATTATTTGTTATTCATAATGTCTATTTTAATAATACATTTTCACTTTTTTTTTACCAATATATTTTGATAATATTGTTTGCTTTTTTAACCTTTATTAAAAATTTATTTATATATAATCTTATAGATTATCAATATTTTATACAATTATATAATTTTATATTAAATTTAATTTATATATATTGTTGGTATAAAAAATTTTATACTGTTATTCAATTATATCTTATCAGATCAATAAATATAATTAAGCCTTATAGCTAATTTGAATAATCATATAAATGGAAGAATATAATTGGTTAACTATATATAAAAAAAATTTATATTATTAATATATTAAAATTAAACTCTTTTATATTTTAATCCTAATCATATATATAAAATTTTAGAACACCGAGTTTAGTCCTCCGACTTATATAATTGTCTTACTTTACGCGCCTCTTACACGTATATAGTGAACAGAGCACACCGGAAACGCATAGGAACCTTTTTTTTTTGTCCTTTTGTCGAGACATAGGATTTTTCTTGTTATTATTATATAATAATATAACATATGGACATGCTGGGATTTCTACAAATACACGGCAAAAAGGCTCATACGTAAAAGAATCGATAAAGACTTTAATATGGTCTCTCATTTCCTGCAAGAGGAGACTGATGGAGAAAGATTGAGGAAGCTACCTTACCCTTAGTTGTTCGGTAAGTAAGGTACGTAATCTTCAAATCACTTTTTTGTTTTCCCCGCAGAAGGGACTGGTTGACTTATAACCGTCTAACTATCCAACGCGCCCACCAACAACAACTTTATAGCCCTACAACTCATACCCAAGGATCCAACAAGTCAGCAACAACAACTGATGAGGGACTGAAAAAATTATTATATATATATATATATATATATTCTTATACCTAGAGTTATACTCTATGTAATTAAAGATAAATTTAATTTTGATATATAATTAACGTAAAAAAATTATATAATTATTTAATAATATATTATTATATCATTAACGTAGTTATGTCTTACATAAGAATTTTTAAAGTTATATATATGATAATATTTAATTAATTGATAGCATAAATTAATTTATATTAATAAAGTATTAACACTAAGTTAATTAAAAATTATACAAAGTATATAATTAAAATAAAATGAATAATATCACATAAAAAAAGAATGACGTATATTTTGAATAAGGGAAATATTTTTTACACCCAAACCCATTGACACTATCATAAGGCATTGAATTTGTTAAAAATAATGAAATAAAAAATTTAAAACAAAAAGCTCAACGATTTCAACGCTTGACACGTATATGTGTCCAGAATCGCATAAAAAAACTGAGTATAAATAAAACAACTGTTCGGAAAAATCATGACCAATCAAGCTCTGCTGGTCTATCGGCGAAAACGGAAGGAAGTTTCCAGTTCCCGCATGTAAATGCATGTTATGCCGAAAACATGAGGTTGACTCGGCCTTTTCTTGGAGGATGAGATTGAGATACTTCCGTGCGAACTACGGGCCCCAAATCTGATACCTATAAATTAAACTAAAATCTCTGCGCCTCCAACATGGATCGTCCGTTAGCAGCTTCCTCTCACTTGGAGGCTACCTTCTATATATCCACCACCAAACCTTCAACCCAATAACCACTCCTCCCAACATGGCTCGTCCGTTACCAGCTTCCTCTCACTTGGCAGCTACCTTCTATATCCACCACCAAACCTTCAACCTAATAACCACTCCTCCCTTATCTTCAGACAACTTTACTCAAGCTTCCTTTATTACTCCCCGTCATAAAATCTATGCATTCACACTTTTCACACTTCTAGGCTTGCTTCAAGTTCAGAGTGCAGGAAATAAATCTTCATTCCAAGTTCACCCTGTGACCGCCGGAGCTTGTGTGCTTGGCATATTAGCTTACTATTTGGCCTTCAGGGTCCGCGAATGTTTGCCATTATATGCTACCAAGTTAAACGTAGCTATGGGTGTTTTTGGTTCATTTTTCTTGGCTTACTTGGTATCGCTGCTTCTTGCCGACTCATCGTGGTACATCAAATATATCTTTTACATTTTACTCATAGTGATCGAGTTACATCAAGTGGTTACAGTATTATATGACAAGTATGTCGGTAGATTCAGACTGACAATGAGGAGATCACGGCTTGCGAACTCAACAAGGCATCTTTTGCCACTGACATATGCGGACTTAAGAGAGTAGACGATGGAAGACACATGACGGAAGAAGACAAATTGTAAATACTAACACATTACTAAGTTATGTGAAAGTTTCGCAGCATAGGGTCCGTTTCTGTATTATCTATTCCCATGCACACGATCATGCTGGAAATGGATCCTTGGATGTGAAATATTCACATGATGTACCTATGTGTGATCTTTTATTATTAACGAAGAAGTGGAATATTGAAACAAGATCAACGATGAGAAATCACACATGAAAAATTTATGTGAAGGTCTCACATTAGAGAATTTAGTTTCATAATGCTAGGAATAGATCCTCTTATGTGAAGTTTTCACATAATCTAATTTTGTGTAATATGTTTTTATTATTGATTAGGAAAGTAGGATCTATATATACAAGACACATGATAGAAAAAAAGATGAAAGATACAAAATCATATTGAAAAAAAAATTTCACATGAGTAAAATTTACCCAAGATTTATCCCTATAATATTGAGAATGCATCATCTTATATCAAAATTTTCCCATGATATAAGATCAAAGCAAAATACAAAACCAAATATCAATAATAAAAATCACACATATCCAATTCAAGTGAAAATTTTCCAAGACATGATGAATTTCCCAATAATAATTAGTGGAAGCGTCAGCAAGCTACTTACTTCCTGTTCATAGCTACCTGATTTTGCTATTATAGATTTCTACGTATTGTAGACATTTTTTTTTTTTGGTCTCCTGTTATTGGTATCAGTACCTCGTAGACTTGCATCTTTTTTTTTCATTTTTTCAATGTAAAATACCTCGTACACTTCTTTATTCAGTAATCGCTTAACTTTAATACATAATTTTATACCATTAATTGACCGATATCCTAACCAATTGGTGGAATATATACATTTAAAAAAATTATCAATTTTCTCACATCTTTATGGGAACTTAATTTTTTCCCTAAAATAAAAAAAATAAAAAAAAATTCAGCCCACTCTCTAACTTCGTTCCCCTTTGGCGTACCAATTGGACCTCGTGCTCTGACTATAAAAGGCTTCTCATGAGCTCTGAATTCAGGACCTCTGCTGGGTCCTTTTCCCGATCCGAGTTATAGCTCATTGCCGCAATTGACGGACCCTCCGCCCACATCGCCACCACCTGAGGAAGCTGCACGTTGATTGTTTTTGATTTGCAATACGAGACTTTGACCTTTGGCCGCCACGTTGACTCGTGGTTGTGGCAAGTTCATGATCCGATTAACGAGTAAGCTTTTCACGTGGCGGAGCAAACACTAATTGTAAGCGGTTTATTGTCTTAAACCAAACAGCCTTTAATCTTTTGAGCTAAGAAAACCAATTTTGTTTTATTTCAGGAGAGGTTCCTTACAGAGACGGACAGCCAAGAGTACTTTTCGGAAGGTTTTATGGCATCAAACCCTGAAAAATAGGATTGGCATACTGCAAAGTGGCTAGTGCATTGAGCAAAAGAAATGGAAGAATCAAAAGCTGCTAAGCCAGCTGATTCTGATGGTTCTACGAATAAGTTTTGAATTTCAGTCTAAATTCAAAATTATTACTTTTTGTATTTGCTCTTTTCTTTTTCCTTTTTAGTGGGCAGGGGGATGTGAAATTATTAAATACATATATATTAAAGGAATATGTTCTATAATTATGTCTATATCCATGTTAACCTGTGCTACAATAAAGTTTATGGGGACAACATAACTAAGTTGGGAAATTAATGAGTTTGTACTACGCCAGATTTGCCACTATAAATGGTATGTGAACAGATTTCGACTCTCTGTCTGATTTATAGCAAGGCATATTAACCAAAATTTCTTTTGAACCTGGCCCTCCATTAGTGATAGTTTATCGGACAATTGTGGCTGTGGAAGAGATATATTTTCCATTTTCTGCTTCTACTATATACAATGTTCTCGGCTTCTTGATCTAAATTTGATGATCAAATCTTAAGAACTTATATGGCATAAGCAATCATTAAATCTATCAACGAACCTAAATTTATTTGTAACCTGACCTTCTGTTGGCTACGTAACTTGTTTATTTGTAAAATTTTAGCTGTGAAGGAGGCAATTTTCCCTTATGCGCTTCTAAAATTCAATTTTCCCTACTTTCTAGTATAAAGTTTTAACTTTTGACTATCAAATCTAACAATTTCTGTGACAGAGTAATCATTTCCTCCTTTTGTGCTTGAACAGGCAGAAAACGAGGCTAAGAGAAAAGCCAGAGCAAAAGAATTAAGAAATTGCGTAAAGCCAAAGAAAGAATGCTTAGGTATCCTAACTGGATTTGGTTTCCAGCCCCCATGTTATTAGATGATCTCACATAAAATTGTTAGGGACCTATTTCTGATACTATTTTACCATGATTTTGGAAATGGAAAGCATCATATTTTTTACATACACAGTCTTCAATCATATTGACTTCAATTTACTGGGGTTAACCTTAAAGATTTGAGACTTACCTTGGTAGTGTTGACATAATCAACTAAAGTGAAAATGATACCTGCTCCTTCAAATAACATTCGTATGTTTCTCTTTCCTCCTCTGCCTACACAATTAGCTTCTGATTGTGTCTTGAGCAAGTGTGCCTGAACAAATGAATGCATGAACAAATGAACTTTCATGTGAATCATGAAAGGGAATGTAGTACCACGGATTTGTGTGTATTGTTCTTTGTTCTGTTGCTTGTGGTCTCATTTGGGGGCCAATACCTCAGCCAGCTACAGATTTTTAAGAGAATTTTCATTGAGAAGTACTTTTCAAATTACTTTGTGTTTCCAATACTTCATGTCTCTACTTGTTTAATCATTAATCCTCATTCTTTTTGGTTGAAAATCATTGTTCTGATGAATCTTGAGCACGGTATTTAGGTTGAAGCTGACTTGTCTAAGAATGATTCAAAAACTGTGGCAAAGCAAGTGACTGCCTCAGCTTCTATTAAGGGACAATATCAATCTAAAAGTGGTGCGCAAATATCCAGAGAGGTTAGATACTGAATTTTTTTGGCTAGCTGAAAATCTAACGAAGGCCATGTCCTTGCAATTTTTTCAATGTGTCAAATCATGCTACACATTTCTGAGATTACATAGCTCCACCATCTAATTTCCACTATAAATGCTAATCATAAATAAACTAATAAATATTTTGATTTTATCAATCCTCTTTTTTTCTTAATCAGGAGAAAATAAGAACAGCGCAGGTTGAAGAAAGGGAAAAGAGAGCGGCCGTTGCCAAGGGAAGAATAGCTGCCCTCAAAATTCAAGATAACAATGCAGCCGCTGCATCTAGCATTTCAGAGCCTAAAAGAAGATTAGCCGGTGACATTTACTGTTCCTGTTGTAATACATCTTTTGCTGGTAAAGTTCCCTGTCACCTGTATAATTCTAAATACTGCAGCACATCATGCGTGCATGTACACAGGGAGATCTTAGAAGATGGATGACAATGTGTTTAGAAATTTATCTTATAATTTATTTATTTTTTCTGCAAGTTAAGATTACTCTCAATGTCCATTTTTCTTGATTGGTATGTAATCCAGGTAGAGAAAAAATGGAAAAAAAAGAGTATCTAACCATACATGCTCCCATTGCTCACAAAAGCATGTGTGAAGAACTACCTGAGTGTTGCTATTTACACAATGATCGTATGGTTTTACTGACTAGTTCTCATATGTAATGTAGAAAAACATGGTAGAGAGCCCAAAGGGTTGAGAGAATTGAGGGAAATCAGATGTGTGTATTTTACTGATAAAAGAAAAGTTGTATATTACAATACGTGTTTATATATGCTAACTCATTTGACCAACGCAACTAATTTCTAGCTAACTCAAAAAACTCAGTAATCCTAATTATCCTGTACCAAGGTCATTTAATTTTGTTAGCTACTTAGCAGGTTGTGATAACGACTCGTCTACTATCTAATACAAATCAAAATAAGAACATTGTGGTCAAGCTTTCATGAGTTCTCTCTCTCTCTCTCTCTGGGTCTAAATTTGGTGGATCTCATTTAATCTAACTTGAATCAAATCGGTCGATTATGAAAGTAAAGTTTTTTTTAGTGTTTTCTTATTTACACAATCTGAGCCTGAGTTCTTGTTTAATGGCAACAAATAAATAATTAAAAATTTTAAAACAAAATATTAATTCATATACTTATTGGATTGTTTGTGGGATTCGTGTAGGAATTTGCCAATGCGATAGGACGCAGATCGAGGGTTCAATCTACTTGTGCAAAAATCTATTTTATATAAAAATCTATTTTATATAAAAATATTTTTCAAAAGACATTACTCTTCCTGTTTTGTTCCTTGGGCGCAAAATACGTACCACATTTCTTCCTTTGGAAAGCTAAAAAGCACAAGGAACTGCTGACATTTTGGCTTAATAAATTAATATAGACATGTATATCATGTTTACTGCGAGAATAATATTTCTTAACCAATAAGGTATTAGTTTGAGTGGAAAGAACTTGGGTCTTTTAAGTATGAGATTCTAAATTTGATCCCAATATTTATGTACATGGAAAAAATATTGTTGGAAAGTGTCTTTGTTTAGACACTTGACCATACCCTAATAGATTAGTTTCTTACCTATTAAGGGAGAAGGTACTTTGAACAATAAAAGAAAAATTCTTATTGATTTTAGCTTTAATTTTTAGCATATTAATGGTAGAAAATTTTTTAAATCTGTTGTTATATACTTATATATCATTAGAAAGTGTGACCTTTATCAACAAACGAAGGGTACATGGATAAGCGAATCTATTGCATGTTTGAGAATCAAGATTATTTTTCATAAACATTTTTTTCTCCTAAAAAAGCTTATTTAATATAATGCGGTATATTTGATTAATCCAGATCGAATTGTTTATAATCTTTATCTTTAAAAAAATTAATTTTGAGCATTTTAATTATAAATAGAAGTTGATTATTTTAGAATTATGGTTCAAATATTATATGATTTAAACAAATCATTTCATAATTTTATTTCAGTAATTTATTATATGTGTTTTTTTTATAATTTAATATTGATGCATTGTTATTGTAAAATATATTTTATACAAATATCCAATCATGTATTATCATATTAACAAAAGTGTTCGACTTTTACACCCACTATCTCAAAAGTTTCACTTATAATAGTATGTAATTAGATAACAGTATAAAATTATTTTACACTGAAAATATATCAAAAGTAATCTCATCTTTTTTATACAAGCGAAACAATAAATTAATTTATAATGATCGACTATAAAGAAAAATAATTATTCTTATAATTAATTATTAAAATATTTTTAATTTCACAATTAATTCAAACACACCATAAGATTTAAAATATGGAGAAAGGTTATTGTTAGAAGGATTTTCTAGTCAAATACTTGAAGGGTTAATCTCACTACAATGCCTATAAGGATATCTTTATCCAAGATAAATAAATTAGTTTGACCTCTCATGTATTCTTTTTTATCATAATAAATTTTAAAATCTAATCATGATATATTATTGTTATAAATTTTTCATATACCTTATTTCATCATTAAAAGATGGTCATGTGTTTTATCTTTCTATAATAATTACATTATTTTAAGGAAAAAGTGTTCAACCACCCTCAATTTTATACCTTTTATAAATAGACACCCTCAACTTTAACTTTATCATAATTACTTTTTAAATTTGTATTATTATCATTACAATAGATCCTTATGCTGAATAACTGTTAACTCACTAATGGCAAATTGATTAGATCCATTTATTTTTATTAAATCACAATTCTTAATCTTTTTTCTGAAAAATTTATATTATCTAATTTTTAAAATTTATAAATGGAAAAAAAAAATAAAACGAGTTATTTTTCATATGCCAGTTTCGAACAGAAGCTCTCCCCCTCTGTGACGAGAATTTCATCCAGAAGAAGTTCTTCTCCTTTGCGATCCATCGAGTTTGTGGAATTTCATACTCTCCATGACATATTACCCACAAATTTGTTGGATCGTGTGTGAATTCATGTAATTGGCAGTCAAGGGTATCGAAGGTTGGATATAATTCACTAGTTATGTACCACTTGCCGCTAAAATCTGCAACGTAGCTCTTACATGGAGATCAGAATTTAGGAAAATCCCCCACCTCAGACTTCCTATAGGCACACATTACTTTCGTGAGGGAAAGAACTTCTTCACGATGAAATTCTCTCCGCAAAGGGGGAGAACTCCTTTTCAAAAAAGGCATGTGGAAATAACTCCAGTTTTTCATTTTCATTTATAAGAATTTTAAAAAATATATAAAATAAATTTTTGAGGATAAAAAATTCAAAGGTTGTGATTTAAAAAAGGGGCTCTGATCAATTTACCGTTAGAGAGTTAGCACTCATTTAACAAAAGGATCGATTGTAATACAAGTTTAAGGGGTAATTTGGATAAAGTTAGTTTAGAATGCCTATTTAAAAAAAGTATACAGTTTAGGAATAGGATAGTTAAATGCGCTTTTCTCTTTCTTTTTATACATTTTTTATTTTTTTGATACATGCATTTTTCCCTTATTTTAATTATGTAACAATACGCAATAAGCAAGTTGCTATACTTTGATGATGAGTGGATAATAGGCCTATGATGAGTGCACATTTTGTTCACCTCCCTTTTTATTATTATTATTATTGTTATGTCATGAGAGTTGGGTTTGATTTCTTTTTTTTTTTTAGTTTTTTTTGGCTACAAAAGAAGTTTGGTAATGTTTTATTTTTTTAATTTTCCTTTTTTTTTTTTATGTTTTTAGAATTTTCAGATGGATCAAAACACTTGTCGATGATCAACTTTGGGTCAAAACCCTAAAACCATTAAAAAAATACTAGTGCAGTTAAATTGATCATAAAGAAACTCTGGTATCACTATCAACAGGTCAATGATCAAATTGAAAGATACTTCTACTTCCACTTCTTCCAATTCTTCGCCCTAAGTAGGGACGAACTTCATATTATAAATAAATGAATAGACCTCTACACATCCAAAGTTTAACAGCATACATTACATATCACATGATTATATGGCAGCCACACTCGAAGCTACCTCCCAGTGGCATGCCATTAACTTTAATGTCTGTCAGCAAACCATCAAACTGTATAATAATCACTCCTGCCTCGGTTGGTGAGAGCGTCACTCTTTTATTTCTGCCCATTATTTTTTAAAATATTAAAAATTTTGTTTGTCATAGACCCACATTCAATCATTCATGATCACTCTATATATTTCTTTTGCGTCCTTGTCTCTATCAAAAATTATCAGCGACTCTCATTCTTTCAGGCACCCTTGTCTCTATCGAAAATATGAAAATATATCAGTGACTTTCATTCTTGAGGCACCCTTTTCTCTGTCGAAAAATATATCAGTGACTTTCATTCTTTGAGGCACCCTTGTCTCTATCGAAAATTTATCAGTGACTCTCATTCTCTAGGCACCCTTGTCTCTATCAAAAATATGTCGGCACCCTTGTCTCCATCAAAATGTATGACTTTCATTCTTTGAGGCACCCTCGTATCTATCGAAAATTTATCAGTGACTCTCACTCTTTAGGCACCCTGGTCTCTATCAAAAATATATCAGTGACTTTCTTTGAGGTACCCCTGTCTCTATCAAAAATATATCAGTGAACTTCGTAACGATTTCCTGGGGGCGCAAAATTGGTCGCATCTAGCATAAAAGCACGTCTGCATGATCTATGAAGTTTTGTTATGGAGAGACACTTCTAAGTTCTAACACATGCCCATGTCTCATCCGTTTGAAGCTACCTCCTAGTGGCAAGCCATGAACATTATTTATGCGCACCACCAAACCTTCAACCTAATAACCACTCCCCCCTTAGCTGCAGGCAACTTTGCCCATGATTCATTCATCATTCCCGCCATAAAATCCACGCATCTACAATTCCCACACTTCTGGGCTTGCTTCAAATCCAAAGTGCGGGAGGGATTACAATTTCCCCATTCCAAATTCACCCTGTGACCACCGCAGCTTGTGTGTTTAGCTTGTTGGGTTATTACTTGGTCTTCATGGCCTGGTTGCGTTTGCCCCAATAAGCTACTCAGCTCAGCAGAGCCATGGCAGCTTTCGGTTCATTTTCCTTGGCTTGCTCGGTAACACTGCTTCTTCCTCACTCCTGGTGGCACGTCAGATATACTTTCTATGTTTTACTTGCAGTGGTTGAGTTGCATCAACTGCTCGCAATATTATATAACAGGTGTGTAAGGAGATTCATATTGACAATGAGGAGATCAAGGCTGCTGAACTCCGCAAGGCATCTTTTGCCACCGACACGCATGGACTTGAGAGAGCACAATAATGCCTACTTAATGGAAGCATAGCAGCCAAATTTACTATTATATTGTAGAATTTTATTTGCCCATATTGTAGAATTAGTTTTGAATTTCGGTCTAAATTCGGAATGATTACCTTTTGTATTTACTCTTTACACTTTGGTTTTAGGTTTCTGCATATTGTAGAATTTCATTTGCCCATATTGAAGAATCAGTTTTGAATTTCGGTTTTAAATTTGGAATGATCACCTTTTGTATTTACTCTTCACTTTGGTTGGCTTGCTGATAAATATTATTGCCAATAAAAGACAAACATGGGAATAAATGCGTGTGATTGATATATATATATATATATATGTCCTCATCAGGGAAACCTTGTTTGGAAACAGGTTTCCTGTCAGATCCCATTATAGATAGGATGCAGCTCTGTTGTCAAATGTTGCTTTTGCTCCTTGATGTGTATATGTACAGCAATTAATATCCAAAAGGAGGTGAATTCTGCCATGTATCTCACAAAATGAGGAGCATCAAATATCTTGCGAAGTTAATGTTTAGATGTGAGAGTGTATTTGTGCAACTGCCCATGTTCCTCACATCTGACTATTAATCCTATGAGATGTTTGATGCACCTCACAAAGAATCCGCCCCAAAAGGATATTGTTTATCTTTCTTTTCTTTTTCCTTTTTAGGGGGCTGGGGAACATATATATATATATATATATATATATATATATATATATATATATATATATATATATATATCTGTGTGTGTGTGTGTTAAGGGAATATGTTCTATAATAATTATATCTATATTAACCTGTGCTACAATAATATTCAAAGGATAACTAAGGCAATTCATAAGTTTGTACTACGCCAGATTTGCCACTATAAATGGCATGTTTGATGGCTGAACAGACAAGACTCTGTCTGATTTATAACAACGCATTTTCAAGAATTAAATGAATTTTGTTTTGACCCCAGCCTTCCATTAGAGATAGTTTATTGGATTATTGTATCTGTGGAAGAGATATATTTTACATTTTCTGCTTCTACTAAATACAATGCTCTGCTTCTTGATCTAAATTTGATGATATGATCCTAAGAACTTTTATGGCATCAGTAATCATCAAATATGTCAACCCAAATGCCCCACAAGTACTATGGCATCAGTAATCATTAAATATGTCAACCCAAATACCCAACAAGTACTGGTATAGACAAGTACCCTAAACAAATGCGGCAGTTATTTGGAAGTGCCTATTTTCCAAAGCTGACTACCAAACATTATGCAATTAGCTTGTGGTTGAGTCTTGAGCAAGTGTACATGAACAAATGAACTTTCATGTGGATTATGAAGGGAATCATGTCTACATGTAAAAGGGCAGGAGCACGTCGCCCTACTAAAATTTGAAAATTTCTTTAGAAAATATATAGGTATCCACATATTTGCTTCTATTATTTTATTAAATTTTATTCATATTAAGATAAAAATTAATTTATTAAATTTAAATCCACGCTAATATAAAAATTATTTTATTAATTTTGGTCCAACACTTAAAAAAAAAAAAAAACACCACTCACCCGTAAACAGCCTCCGTACCTCTGCCTCTCATCTTCCAAACACGAAACAGGAAACACCCCAGGTCCCCAACCCGCACTCCTGCTCTCCTTCCTCAATCCTCATCTTCCTCTCCGTCTCCATCTCCACCCCAGCACCGCGCCGCCGCCCAGTACCTCCAACCTCCGCCGCAACTACGTCGTGGCGCTGGATCCCGCCACCCCGACTCGACCCTGCCCCGAAGAGAACCGCAATCTCCGCAAATCAGCGTCGCCAGCCGAGCACAACATTACGCTCCGTATTATCACGTTTGTTCCTAAAGTTAACAAGTGCAATGAACTGCTGACATTTGGGATCAATAAATGAATTGATATAGGTTTGTATATTGTGTTTACTGTGAGAATAATATTTCTTAATGATATTTGCTTTAATCTTTAGCATATTATTGGTACAAAAATCATTATATCTGTTGTTATTTATTCATATCATTAGAAAGTATGACCTTTATCAACAAAGGAAGGTAAGTGAATCTATTGCATGTTTGAGAATCAAGATTATTTTCCGACAACATATTTTTTTTTCTTAATAAAAAATGTTTTTTTTCCACTTAAAAAAGTTTTCTAATATAATTTAGTATATTTGATAAATCCATATTAAATTGATTATAATCTTCATTTCATTTTAGTTATTTTAGAATCTACTTCTTGAAAAAATTAATTTTGAACATTTTGATTATAAATAGAAGTTAATCATTTTGCAGTTATGATATTGTTAGGAGGATTTTCCAGTCAAATACCCTCTCTTTACAATGCCTATAAGAATATCTTTATCAAAGACAAAAAATAATATGACCTCTCATGTATTTTTTTTATCATAATTAAATTTTAAAAGTTAATCATGGTATCTTATAGTTATAAATTTTTTTTATATACATTATGTCATCATTAGAAAATATAACCTTTCATGTGTTTTATCTTTCTAAAATAATTACAGTATTTTAAGGTAAAAGTGTATTCAAACACCCTCAACTTAAACATCCTAAACTTTAAATTTGTCCCAGTTAATTACCCTCTACAGTCTTATTATTATTACAATAGATCCTTCTATTAAATGGTTATTAACCCAATAATGGAAAATTGATTAGAACCATTGATTTTTATTAAATCACAACTCTTAATTGTTTTTCTTCAAAAATTTATTTTATCTAATTCTGATTTTTAAAACTTATAAATGAAAACATAAATGAAAAATATAGAACAGGAGTTATTTTCCATATCCCAGTTTCGAAGAGAAGTTCTTCCCCTCTGCAGCGAGAATTTCACCCAGGAGTAGTTCTTCGCATTTGCATCCCATCGAGTTTGCTGGATTCCATACTCTCCACGACATATTACCCACAAATTTGTTGGATTGTGTGTGAATTAATTGGCAGTGAAAGGTATCGAAGTTTGAATTTAAACCACTAGTTATGTACCACTTGCCACTAAAATATGCCATGCACCTTATAAACAAGAGAAATACTTGTATGATCCGGGAGCACCACATGACTGTTCTCCTTATCAATCATGTAAATACATTTTGTCTAAAATTATGTATTAATAGTGGATCTCATATAAAATATATTTATATAATTGATCCAAAAGTACAACTATTTAATACTCTCAAACTATGCAAGTTTTTCTTTATAAATAAGCATGATACATTATAAACTATTGTGCACCTAATGTGGTCCATGATCGGTAACTTGAGGTTTGTCTCCCAAGAAGTAGATATGCAATATTTTTAATATATTTTTGGGCTTCAGTTACAATAGTTCACCATGGACTATATTTTTGAACCTTCGGATCCAAAAAAAAAAATGGTTAAAATAAAAGATTGAGATTAATAGTTTATAAAATTGTTAATAATTTATTAAAATTATAAAAACTTACAAAATTACAATCCTATGTTCAATGCCCCACCCTCCACTATGGCCGCCACCACCATACTATCGCCAGCGGCCCACCGCCGCCTACTTTTGTCATTCAGTTTGCTAGGTATCGTGACACGCTCCTTAATTTTCGGTGTGCATTTAAGACAACCCTAAAATCTACAATTTTAGCTCTTGGCAAGGACTTCAGAATTTAGGAAAATCTCCTACCTGAGCTTTCCTATAGGCACACATTTCTTTCGGGAGGGAAAGAACTCCTCTTTAAAGAAGGCATATGAAATAACTCCAGTTTTATTCTTTCATTTATAAAATTTTAAAAATTATATAAAATAATTTTTGAGAAAAAATAATTAAAGATTGTGATTTAATAAAAATAAACTGTTCTAATTAATTTGCCATTGGAGTGTGAACAATCATTTAACATAAGAATCTGTTATAACAATAATACAAGTTTAAGGAATAATTGGGGCAAAGTTAAAATTCAGGGTACCTATTTGCAAAAGATGGTTAAATGTACTTTTCCCTTATTTAGTTATGCATCAATACACAATAAACAAGTAACAAGTTCTATGCTTTGATGATGAGTCAATAGGTCTAGATGAGTGCACATTTGGCTCACCTCCCTTTTTTTTGGAGGATATTAGAATCTCTGAGAATTTTATTAATATGGTCTGACATTGTATTTCTTCAACAACAATGAAAGTCCTTTAAAACAAGGAAGCTCTTGAGGCGTTTAACCCGTCTCAGGGCATTCGCCAAGGGGATCCTTTAATTTGTCATCTTATATCTTTGTTTTTTGTATGGAGAGATTGTCTCGGCTAATCAGCTAATCACTAATCAGGTTGTTTGGATTGAAGTAAAATCCAGGAAAATTCAGTGTAGCAGATTGGTGATGGATCATTGATCAAATTTTGGCATCACTTATCCATTGCACTATCTCTGCCACCACCGCTGTTCGTACAAACACACACTCTCTCTTTGCGAAGTTCTCTGCCACCACCGCCATTTGTCGTACACACACACTCTTTCTCCTCACAAAGTTCTTTGCTGCCACCACCACCATCTATCACGTGCTCTCCGCTGTCCATCATATTGCATCTTCTTGGTGGCTGGGTGGTGTCTGTTGTCCAAGGAAGCCAACCCTTGGGTGAGGGCCCTTTCCCCTATTTTGGTTTAGTTTCTTCTGGAAATTTGAATGTTTTGCCTTGTTTCTTTGTTATTGGAAAAATCTAAATAACCTCAAGCTGAATTTGGGCTTTGAATCTTGATTTTAAAGTGGGGGAATTAAAAGTGATGATGGGTTAGTTAGTTTAATCTAGTTTTTGTTCTAGGAGTAGATCAATCTAAAATGTTGATTTTGTGGTTTATTGGCTCACTAAGCGTAGCCATGTTGTTATTGATGATGCTAAGGGTTACTAGTGTTAGCTTGTCATGAGTTTTGTTTTGACAAATAGTGGCCGATAGTTGTTATTGTAGAGAGAGTTTTCCTTTTGACTGTGGTGGCAGGCACTAGAGAGCTTATGAACTTAATTCGCTAAGCAAGATAGCATTGAATAGTATATTGCTTGATCTTGGAATAAACGAGAAGTTTATCTCTATCCTTCAAAGCTGATTATGAAAGTGTGCTGCATTTGAAAATAGGCAAAGAAAATCATGCATGTGGGAGGGGTAATAACTAGTCCACACGAAATGTAAAAGTGTCAAAGGTATAGCGGACTTGCTTAGGAGTTTCGCTCATTGACTTGGAAGACTTGGCATTGTACGTTCATTTACTTTAGATAATCACTAACTGGCATGGAATTAAGATTGGTGCTATAAGTCATGCTAGTGGGCCAAGAATGAAATTAATGAACCAAGCAAGTAGTCTAATTAAATTATTTAGCCACATTCTGCCAAGTTGCTGGGTAGCTTGTGGATTGATGTGGTGAGTCAATGTAAATATTTTTTAAATTGTATTTGGAGTTATATGTTTTTCATATATGTTTCCTGTGCAGGACCTTGGTTTAACATGTCTAGCATATCATACCTTGAATTAATGGATGCTCAAAAGGCGGTCAAGGAACTTGCTAGAGGTCAAGGAAGTTGCCGGTAATTTAATAAAATTAGTATTAGTATGATATTTATTGTTTTTTTGGCTATAATATAAAATTACCTTTTTGCGACCCGTATCTTTGGTATGGTCAAATTTTTGAGAAAGGATATATATGTTCTACTGAAGAAGTCTTGGAGTTATAGGACAAAAATTAGTTAGTTATTTTACCTTATTGACATCTATAGTTAGTTGTAAATAAGTGTTATTTAGTTAGATAGTTTATTGATGCATAGCCTCTAGTAGTTTGCAGACTTGTGCATCTTATACATATATAATGTGTATCTCCCATAGTGAATGATAACAAAGATTCATTTGCATAAACTCTTTCCCACTTCTTTCTTCCTTTTGCTCTGCTCGTTCCTCTATGCTTCTGCGGATTCCATATTCTATTGAGAAGCAAATCAACTATCTGAAAATAATGATATCTTCAATACACTTTTTGTCGCTGAGCTAGGTGGAATTTGGTGTATGCTTGAAAAGGTTAGAAATCAATTGCTATTTTTAGAGCCATGATTTATTGACTCGTCGGACTTAGTGGCTGAACGGATTTCTCACGAGTCACTACTACTGCAAATTTATAGTTCTTTTGGCTTCTGGCCATTACTATGTGTTTGTAGAAGATTACCCACACTGTGATCGCTTCAACAGTTAGAGAAAAAGAGAAGGTGGAGTTAGATAAAGAGAAATAGACAAAAGAAAAGGGAGATAATCTAAATTGAATGAAGCACAAATTTCCTTTGGCCTACTTCTGTATTTATACTTAGATTCTTAGGTACATGTTGGGTAAGACAATACTCTTACATTGTAGCTTTACTTGATCACCTTAGATTTTTTTCTCCATCCTGTTTCTCTTGATATTGTTGTTGTTGTTTTTTCATTTTTTTTCTTCTTTTGGGTCATTGCTGCCAATTGGATTGGCAGTGTATACTTAGCAAATGAAATAATTTATTTATTTCATTGAAAATGTAGTCTGCTACACAAGCTTGATCCTTCTAGGGTACTCTGTTTTTCCAATTTATGCTATTAGAATTATATTGAATGGAGCTTATAATATCTATATTAAATGCAGTTCTTAGATAAAAAGGGAGTAACCTTTTGTACAAGTGTCACACATGATGATAATGCTATAACAAATGCAATTGAAATATATGACAGCTTGAGGTATTTCTTATTCCATGTCTTGAGTAGTTATTGTACTGAATTATTTGTCTTTCACTCTGGAGCATTGCTTGACATGGAAATTTTGGCAACGGTGCAACTCACTTTGTAGCTTCGAATAATGATTGTAGTGTGAGAGGATATGATGTAGGAAGTTTTTAGTGATGCAGTGAATGTGAGCATTCTTCAAGTAGTCTCAGTGATGCAGTTTATGTTTTCTTTTCATCTCTTATTTTTAATTACTGCTCAGCTCATTGTCCAATTACTTTTCCATTCAATTCATTTCTATTTTTATTCTTTTATAGTATTGGATTTTCTCATATTATTTTTCTTGCTTCACACATGGTCATTTGCATTCATAGTTTATATGAACTTCCACTATTTTAGCTATATCTTATTTTCTTTATTATGTCTAATTAGATCTAGGAAAATGCAGCTTTGATTGAGTTTCTTTATTGACCTTTAAACATATTAGTGGTTTTATTTTCAAAGACACTTCCTTGATTCCTAACAATTTGCTTTTGAAGCAACACACATCAATCAGTCCAGACCGTAAGCTTATGGCTGTTGTTGGAGGTCATCTAGATGGTCTGCTAGTGGATCATCAAAATGGGAAAGTACATAGTTTCTTTCATTGTGTATTTATTTGTTGGAATTTTTGATTGAGGTCTCTTCTTCAACTTCTATTTTTTTTGCAGGATATTCAGTTGGGGTATTTGGAATAGCTCTGAATGATATTTTAGTCTTCCATGCATTTGCTAAAGGATCAAATCCTTCAATTTGCATTTAGTTTCTCCTAACTTCATGAATTTTTTTTGGTTGAGAATAATGGGCATGATTGTTAAGCTAATTAAGTTTTGTATTTGGCTTGTGCATATTGGAAATACCAAAGCAAGAAACTTCTTGTCTTCATGCTGTTAGCTTTTTGAATTTTTAATACAAAATCATCAGTAGAAAACTGGAAAATATTTTGCAGTTCTTTTCAACGATCAAAATAAGTCACTAGCTCTCCATTGTCTTTGGAGCTAGCTAATGCTTGTAGACTTACGAGGGATGAATGTTTTAGATATTTCTTATTCCTTTGGCAGTTATTATTGTGAATTATTCCGATCAACTTGAAGCTAATGCCTATATTACGTTCTATAATTTGTCTGTGCATATGTTGATAGCATATATGTCATTAGTTTAAATAAATCACGCATGAAACAAGCCAAGTATTCATAAAAAATGTTTGCGTTTGCTATGACATGGGTAGTGAATCCATGCTAGATATAAAGAGTTTTGAGAAGGAGATAGAGTTGCAAAATAGAGACATGGTGTGGTGAAAGTGAACACTACATCATTTCTTCATAGCTTTATAGTTTACCAAAAGCTACATACTATGCTTAGAGTAAGAAAGCAACTTCCCCTAATATTTTTGGTACTTGTTTGATTTTTTAGACTATTGCGTCTCCCCTAACAAAAGCTACTATATTTGTTAATTTTTTATAGTTAGTTTCTATGAAAATTATGGAGGACATAAGGGAGGAGCTCTTGTTTTTGTACAAGCACACTTTTTTGGTAATGTTTCTACCACTGCTCTTTTATTTTATTCATTATCTGCCTGATTAAGTTAGTTTAGTTCATTATCCATAGATGATGTCTTTCAAGTTGTCATTATGCATAGCCTCATGTTAAGTTTGGTAGGAAATATGTGAGCTTTATGCTTTTCTCTAAGTTTATGTTATAGTCAAAACCTCTACTGGATTTCATAAATACTTCTATTTAGAATCTTACTAACAAATTAGCACCAAAAACTTAAACTAGAAACCTGAATTATTCTAAGTTGGCACCAAAAACTTAAACTAGAAACCTCTAATGGATTTTACCTAAATTGCATTTGAAACATCTAGGCAAAGTTGAGAATACCAAAATTATTCTACTTGCTTGAGCCAACATAAAAGGAAAAGTAATTTTAAATGATTAATTTGCATTTGGTGTGTTTGGTTTCTTTGTCCAGGGACCATATGCTATCATCTGTAAAAGTGCATATGATATATACGAGAATGTTTTCATGTAAAATTTAATTATGGCATTATTTCAAGTTTAACTCTCACGAAAAATTGATATGTAAAGAGTAATATAAAGTTAATCAATGTTCCTTATTTTATTAAAAAATAAAGAGTTTGTCTACTTTAGTATTGTTTATAATATTGTGCTCTAAATAGAACAATTAAATATTTGTTTGCTAGTCTAGAAATTGTAACTAATTTTATAACGAGTCTCAAGAATTAATTTTAAATTCCCTTTAGCATATGTATTTGAATTTGCAATAATTTTTTTTTATCATCAATGCTAGCATTTTTTATATTGCTTTTGTTTTGAGACTTTGTAAGCTAGCTACTTCTTTGAAAGTCCCAAGCCTTATCATCAATAAATCTGCCAGAAAAAAAAGGAAATTTTAATATGTTATTACATAGTCATTTTTAACAACCATGAAAATTCATAAAAGTATATACACAATTTGCTTACTTTAAATGTGTTTATATTTATCTCATCACTGTATATTATATGTCACAGATTGAGCTGATATTGCAAGTGCAACTTAGAAAGGTTAGGAGAAGGAATATGCAAGACAAAACTTGTAATGGATATAATTAGATGTATTGTGTTTAACTTGTTTAACTTCATGACCACATGTATTTTGTTTAAGTTTATACTAGATGTATTTTGTTTACTTGTGTACATTTTGGTTTCAATTAATGCTTGATAATATGTATTTGGAACTAAGCATATTATCATTATATAGTTCAGATGACCTTTTTATTTAATTGATTAATAGTAATTATTTTATTTTATTTATGAAGTTAAGTTGATTAAATGTAAAATTAAAAATAAAAAAATTTAAATTTGAATATAAATAAGGTTGATTTATTCTTAGAAAGTATACTTTATAGTTTATAAAAGGTGACAATTTTGATAAAACCATACTAATTGAAAGAAAAGGCAACATATATTCTATGTTGGTTTTATTCGGAAAAAAGGCGTTGGTTTTATTAGGAGAAAAGACAACGCTTGATTAATATTACCTATATTAAGAGAATAGGCAACGCTTATCACATATTGCTTTTATCATCAGAAAAGGCAACGCTTAGTTGCTGTTACCCATATTAAGAGAATAGATAACGCTTGGATACCATTGTCATAGAGGCTGGTAACAAGCCTTGTCTTTTGTTATGAATAGGCAATGCTTGACAAGTGTTGCGATAAATAATGTTGTTTTTTTCTCCTAAAAGGGTTGTTTAAGAGAAAAGGTAACGGTTCTTTAGCCACCCCCCAAAAAGCTGTCCTTAGGTGCGAAGGTGTAGCCTTTGATCAAAGGCAATGCTTTCCATACTTTTAGGCAACACTTGTAAACCTAAAATGTTGTAATGACAAATGGGTTCCTAGCATGGGAAGCCTAATGAACCATGCTACGAGGCCATTGTTGGATCTGGATATGGAAGTGACTCTAAATGACTTTTTGACGGTAACAGGTGTATGGGGCTAGAAAATTAGAGGATTGGTTGCCATCGAGCAGTGTCCAAATTATGGGATTGGCTCCCCCTTCGCCATGGAAGTTTGCTGACCATGTTGCTTGGAATCCATCTCGAGATGACTCCTTTGCAGTGAAGTCTGCTTACTCTACCATTACTGGGCCATTGAACTTACCTAACTCAGTGTTTTGCCTAATCTGGAAGTAGCTTGGACTAGAGAGAGTTTGTTCCTTCTTATGGTTGGTAGCTCATGGGGCTTTATTGACAAATGCACCACGAGAGGGTTGGATTAATAAATTAAACTCAGATGGGCCATTTTTCATATCCCACCAGAACAATGCAACTTGTGTCGGGGTGCCGAGAGACCAGCTGGGTAGATATATCTCGAGCTTTGCTTGTAATCTGGGGAGCTGTTCCATTGTTCATGCGAAGTTGTGGGGTATTCTTCATAGAGTTAGACTTGCCATTAACAAAGGCATTCATCAATTAGTTATATATCTATCACTGCTCTAAACATGCTGACCAAGAGTTGTCCTTTGTCTCATCCTTGTGCATCTCTAGTTAGGGATCGAGATTGAGAATCAAGTTCAAAGGTGCCAGCAGGTTCAGTGGATTCATGCCTTCAGGGAAGCAAACTTTGCTGCGGACAATCTTGCTAAATATGGCAGTTCCCTCCCATGGGAGTCCACGAGTTTCAGAGTCTTCCTTCTAGTATTTCTATTGCATTTTTCTCAGATTATAGTGGAACCCTTTTTATGCAGGCAACTAGTTAGTTTTGTTGTTTTCCTGGGTTTTTTGGCCCCTTTAATTCACCAAAAAAACAATTCAAAATGCACGTTGGCAGGCAGTATAATGACTCTTGCTTATATTTCTATAAAGATAATTTTTATGGTATCCTCTCAAATATAAGGGGTTTGGAATCCCTCTTATATGACTCAGTTAAAATTAACCATATGTTTAATGGTCGCCTAATTCTTGTTTATGTGGCGAGTATTATCATCCTTATTTTTGAGGGTTTCAAAATTTTTAATTATAAAATTTAACCCAACTGATTTACTTGAAAATAAAAATATTTTCATTGAACCCCTTTAAATCAATTGAATTATCTCAAAAACTCTAAAAGATAAGAACTCAAATCTCTTTTCACATGTCAAGCACAAACAACCCCCACCCACCATTACAGTCTTCATTGAAGATGAATAATGCAACCAACACCGTGCGCATTATTAAAGTGAGATTCTTACAACTTGAGTGGAGAGCAATTCTGAGTAGAATTCACTGTATGATGCATGTCTCAAAAAACAATGGTTATGTAAATATTGTTTAGACAAAACCCTAAATAAGTTTTGCAAGTCTCAATTCCTTGCCAAAGAGACCGTGTCACCCACAAATTGCTATTAGCTGTTTATTGCAAGACTTATGACTACCTTTAGCATTATTTTAACTGAAAAGATAGCGCTACAACTAATGCAGCACTAAAACTTGCTTATATTGCTCTCTCATTGCCAAAGCGAAATGAGAAAGTATCATCTAATAATGCTACCAATTCTATACTTAAGGTGAGATTGAGACTGTGGCTGTTAGGGTGGTTGACGACTAAGGTGAGTGGTAAGGTGGTCAATGGCTAAGATGTAAAAAAGAAAGGGGATTAGGGTTCTTCATAAAATAAGCTAGGGTTTATTATCAATTGATCCAAAAAAATTTCAATTAAAAATATTTTTGACCTTTTAAATAAATTTATTGGGGTTAATTTCATAATTAAAAAATTTGAAACCCTAAAGAAGAAAGATAACAGTACTCGCCACATAGACAATGAGTTAGACAATTATTAAATAAATGGTCAATTTGAATTGGACACTGAAGACGTGTTTCAAGCCTCTTCAATTTGAGTGGATCCTATAGAAACCACCCTCTATAAATATTGATTTAATTCTAAAGCAAAAAAAGAGACTTGATTGGACAAAAGAGAGAAAAAACAATCACTACCTCGTTCATACAATCATACTTATATATTAGTGCACCAAATTTTTTTAATTTTATTCACTTGGATAATCCATGCAAGTTGTTCATGTAGCCTTATTAGTTCAAGTGCAGAGTTAATAGAAAGTAGCTATAGTGTCCTGGGAAGTATTGTCCTAAACATTCCTAAATGGATTAGTAGCCCTAGCAAGAAAGTTCACAACAATGAAAGTGACTAAAAGGGTTTGAGGAAGGATCTTATGTTAGCTTTTGATGTAGAGGGTGAGGCAAGACTTCTCATTATTCATTGATGGGTTACCAAGGGAGATGGATTGGAGCCAGTTAAGGAAAATCTTTAGAGAGGAAGGGGAGGTAAGTGATGTCTATGTTTCTCATAAAATTAGAAGTTTCAAAAATTGCAAATTTGGGTGTTAGATATAATAAACTTTAGGAGGCTTCAAGAGCAGTCAACAACCTGAATGAATTATGGATTAGAGGGAAGAAGATAATGGTGTCATTTGCTAGATATGGTAGGAAGGAAGTTTTTCATAATGGATCGGCCATCGTGGAGACAAACAATAAGGAGGATCCTATTAGGGAAAGAGAGAGTTTCAGGTCCAGTGCAAGGATTGAGAGGAGTTTCAAAGAAGTGGTGGCAATCCCTAACCCCCAAAGCTTGATGATCAATATAGGCAAAACTCAGGTAAGATGGAAGCTTCTATCGACGGTGAGGCAAGTGGATAGCTTGACAAGATGAAGCTTAAAGGAATGGTGTGGAGGGTGATTGATGAGATGTTCAGTGCAAGAAACTCAGAAGAGATCATACAACTTCTTGGCACCATGTTGGAGGGAATGATCAGTGCCATTGAAGATAAGAATCTTTGCTGCAGAAAGGGAGAAGGAAAGGTGCGAAAGGAAGAAGATGAAGTGCAGGGAGGGGTGATTTTGGAAGAGAAGTTGCTCGATTCGATGATGCATAGTAAAGGACGTGAACACTGTGTCCCCATTGGTGCATTTGAATCCCCTGGGTTAGATTGGTAGAGCAGTGCATATGTGGACCCACCTCAGTGGCGTGTGAAGGAAGCCTCCTTTCATCCTACGTTGGAAAGGGTGAAAAAGAACCAACCTTACCCAGCGACTGTTTCAAACTATGAGGAGATGGGCCATCCGAATTGGATGAGCAGTGGGTCATCTGACACACTAGGTTTTGAACCCCCCAAATGTGCAAATGGACCCTCAAACACAGCCCATTAGCAGATTGGGTCAAAAGAATATGTTGGAGATGTTAATTACATGGAGGTAGGCATTGGAGTTGAGCAAAATCCTAGTACCTCTCATGATTCTTCCTTAGAGTCTATTGAGTTGGTTCCACAATCACCGCTGTCTATGACCAATCAAGTTATCCAAGGTGGTGAAATCAAGATTGTGCTTCCATTTGAAGAGGAGCTAGCAGAAGCACAAAATACGTGGAATATTGTGAAGGCCATAGGACTTAAGGTTAGCAATGAACTAGAGGTGATAGATTATCTGTCTAAAATTAAAGAATGTCAATATGTCACCCTACCTAGGAAAAGGGGTTGTAATTGGAAAAAATAGAAAGGAAGCCTCCTAAGGTAGGTGGTTATTTTGGTTTGGTATTGAGCGGTTGGTTAGTTGTTGGTGTGTTGGCCTTAAGGGGAGGTGGCCCAGTAGTTTGGTGTTGATGTAGTGGCTATCTCTAGTGTTGGTTGTGCTACGATGTTGTGGTTAGTGTGTTGGTTTGTTTCGGTTGCCTAGGTTCCTGCCGCTTGGCCCAATTTTTGGTTCGTTGTCTTGGTGGCCCTCCGCCCGTTGGTGTTATGGTTTCCGCATGTTGTTTGGTGTCTTTTTTGGCTTGGGTGTTCGGTGTCAGTTGTTGTAAGCAGGTTTGTTGTTTCTTTCCTTTAGTGTTTTCTAGTCTTTTTTGTTTCTATTGTTGCTTTTTTTGGCTCCTTACCTCGGGTGAGTCAGAGCACTTTTACCTATCGAAAAAAAAAATGTATCCTAGAAAATATTAGTCATGAAGACCATCTATACTGAGTAATTGACTTGTGATGGCAAAATACTCTCATAGCTCAGCTATTTTTAATAATAAGCAATCTATTTTCATTCTTAGTGTGTTATTTATTTATCCTAGTTCTCTATTTTTGCCGTTCTTGTTTTCAACTATTTATATGATTTACAGATAATTTTTTATTTCTAATTATATATTATTTGTATTATTTTATTTAATTTTTCCCACAATCGTAAGAGTATTTTCGTTGCAGATATTGTTGCCTCTATTGCTATTGATAATTATTTTGTAGAGAAATAAAATTTTGAAAGAACAAACAACACGCATCTCACGTTTTGCACAGCAATTGTGTCATCTTCGTTGAAGAAAGTGTAGAGGAGCAAAAGCTTTATTTAGATTAATGCAGCACATGACAATTCACTAGCTTGAATTATTGGAGTATGAACGAGCAAGTATTAGAGTGGCTTACAAAGGTCTTTGTGGCGATCACTTGATTAATTTTGCGATACCCCAACGCAGACGTGGGATCTGGGCTTTTGCAAACTTCTTCCTCCAGCGTCACCTAGCAGCCGAATTTAGAGATTAAAGAAGCCATGAGCAGCAATGACAAGACAAGATAACAGGTAAGTTTACTATCTCTTAAAAATCTGAGAATCATATTACTCTATATAGATACATGAATCAAATTAATTTTGTGGCGGTTGTTTCTGGAAATAATTTCATTATAGAAGAAAAATCTTATGTGGTAGACTCTGGGACTACCATGTATGTTTGTGCAAATAGAAATGCTTTTACCTCCTACATTGATGGGGGAAAGGAGAGAAAATTTTGTATGTAGGCAACTCTAAAAGAGTTGTAGTTCTTGGTAAAGAACAATAAATTTGAAACTCATTTATGGGAAAATAATGAAGTTGTGCTTTCTAAATGTGAAAGTTTTGTGGGCAAATAGTATTATAGTAATGGTTTATTCCTGCTTAATGTTTTTCATATTATAAATGAAAATGCATGTTCTAATGTTTATTTAACTGATTTAGTTGATTTATGGCATGGTAGATTAGGACATGTTTACTTTTCTTATTTAAAGAAAATGAAATAATTAGGAATTGTAAATGATATGTCAATAACAAACAATGAAAAATGTCTAATATGTGTAGAATCTAAAAGTACAAAAAAAAATTTAACTTGCAAACTTGTAGAATTTTGTGAAACTGATTTATTAGGCCTGATACACTATGATATAGGTGATTTAAAATCTATAATGATTAGAGGAGGTAAAAGATTTTATATAACATTTATAGATGATTTTTCAAGATATACATATGTTTATTTACTAAGAACCAAAGATAAAGAAAAAGAAAATTTTAAATTTTATAAAACTGAAGTGGAGAATAAATTGAATAAGAAAATTAAATTGATTAGATCTAATAGAGGAGGAGAATATGAGTTTCATGACCTTAACTCGGTCGTGACTGATGCATAAGGAGCTTCCATTCCCTAGCTAGCCTAATATGCAATTTTTACAGAAAGGTAGACAGAGTTTCTTTTGAAATTAGAACATTTTCTAAATAATCATAACTTGTCAATCTTCAGCCAGACATTTCAAATAGTTCATATAAACTATACAAGTCCAGTCCATTGTAAATAGACTAGCAAGGAAGATAAAGAACAAATCATGACCCGTAACACATGTCGAGACCCTGCATGTGTTTCATGGAGCTCTATACAATATAAGCCAACATGGCTGTACAAAATCATCTCAAAAAGATCAAACAAGCCCTTTCAAATAGGCTCACCAAAAGAGGATCAACAAGAGCCCTATAGGGCAAGAGGAGCAGGACTTGTCTCTATAGCGGAATATACAATAAAGAAGCAAGCCATGGAGTGAGTTATACAACTTAGTGAGAAATAATATGCTCACGATTAGCATGAGACAAGTTTAACTCCAAATACATCTAGAATTGCATGTATGTAAGGATGAAGATGCTTTATAACGTAAGCACATAAATCCAAAACTTTTAAATATGCCAATAGGCCTCAATATCAGCTTAACTGAAATTTATCATAATTGGAGCTTGAGGGAGTTCTCTAATCCAGAATTAGCTTCTTGACTAGGCAAGCTCAAAAACCTGACCTCATCATGCTTAAATCTTCTGGATATATCGGCCAAATATGCCAGGCTAACAACCCCCTTACTAGCTAGGTATATCGAGGTACACCAAGGCTGACACTTACTATCGTTAGTGAGCAATTTCTATCAAAGTCTCCTTCCCTCTTGAAAACCTTTATTTTATTCATAAAAATCACCTTCTATCATACTTTTTCAAGCTTTGACATATATAATTATCTTTATATCTCAAATCATATGAATTCTCACCAATAGCTTCAAGAATAAAATGAAATCTTGAAAGAAATTCCATGAATTCATTAGATAAGAGAAAATATAGCTATTATGCCTTGTCTTATGCCTATAAAGCTTAACAACATTATGATACAGTCTTTAGGCTAGTAAACATAAGCTCTAAAAACATAAATGCTTGAGGGAATCTAAAACCTTGGAAGACAAATTTAAATAGTTCTTCAAAGGCAAATGACAACATAAGTATATATATACATAAGTTCATTTAATAAATTAACCATGAGCACATCATTCACTCATAACCAAGACCCAAAGTTAAGGATTCAACTTGGTGGTGCCTTTGAACCAACGGGAAATTCTTAAAAGTATCCAAAGTTACAAAAGATATCAATCTAACATTAATAAGTTTTTAGAAACTAAATCTAAGTCAAACCAGCTCTCAATTGTAAAAACCCTCAAATTAGGAACCTTTGAACCCTAATCCCCCTCTAGTTTGTTCAAGCTTCAAATCTATGGAGAAATTAGCTAACCCATGGCAAAAAGAAGATTATGAGCTCAAGAATTTACTTTAGGATGTGGAGGAAAGAAGTAGAGCAAGAGGGAAAGAGTGGTTCTTGCCTATACTTAGTTTCTCTCACTATAGAGAGAGAGAGAGAGAGAGAGAGAGAGAGAAACATAGGAGGAAGATGATGATGATGGGGGAGGAAGGGGATGAGTTTGGTGATGAATCTTAAGGGGAAAGGGTAGAGAATTGACATTTATGGAAGGGGAAGAGATCTAGAGAGAGAAGTAAGAGAGAAAGAGATTTGGGTGAAAATGAGAGAGGGGTCGAAAACCCCAAATTTATTATGCCTAGTGTAACACCCTCTATCATATAAGCTGTGCTCGAGTCATGGAGTTATACTGAGAGGTTGCTACTATGCTATGAATTATTTAAAACATGGAAAATATATATTGTATAACCCTTTAACTGTACACTTTATTGCTAATTCAAGGTACATAAGTTTCATATCCCTGTTACATATAGAATAAGAATAATTGAAATCTTAAGAGAAACCATCACTACTATCATATGCAGAACTTGTTATGGGATGGCAGTTGTCACTTTTAATGTGCATCATCCGCTTACAGAGGACTCCCAGACTAGACTCATGTTCGAGTCTTACATAAAGTGTGCTCAAGGACTTCACCTTGTGCTTGGAGCTTAATCTAAGTACTGGAATGTTTATGGGAATAACAAATAAGTAAGGAGTGAGAACCTAAGGTTCCCAGTAGGTACAGACATAAGGTTGCGTCATAAAATATTCCGGCCACTTCGGTTTATTATAAAAATATGAATGCACATTAGAACAGGTTCAATTTTAAGTTTGAAATCACTTTTCTAGAAGCGGGTTATATTTTAGGAAACACTTAGCATATTTCAAGACAGATAACGTAATAATAATAGAGTAATTCATCATTCATGATCTTAAAACATTATAAAGTCATGAGATGCTTCCATATGCACATGAACTTAACTTGATGCAAGTGCACTTGACTTTATATTTTTCTTTTTTTAACTTGTAATTTAATCTTGCTCTTCTGTACTTGGTCCCCTGGAGGTGAATGACCTCTCTCACCTCTGGGTAATAGCCTGTTTTTCAAGATCGAGTTCATTCCTATATAGGATTATCGGGTTTATTTTCCCTGATGCTCCCACCAACTTATTACCCTTAAATTTGTTCAGGGGTTGGCCCAAGTATTAGATAGTATCACTCTAGCCCACAGTAGCTAAGTCTATGTCATACCTCATGTGGTAGCTCAATATGTCTCTTTGCAAGTGCTTATAGTTTTCATTTTTTTTTCTTTCCATACATTGTCATGGTTATGCATGCGGACACTTTGCATTCATGCATGTATCTCGTATCATTCCTTAATTTTATTTGCATGCATGATTTTCATAAACATGACATATATGAACACATGTGTACTCATAATCATAGCACAATCATTCATAACATAAGTCCTCATAAATTTTCTACCGAAAATTTGGCAGCATAACGGATCAGGTCTGCTTTCCTATGAATAGTGTCAACTTTCACAGATAAATCAGTCACAAGAGCAAAGTTGGTATAATATATCCACATTTCAGTAGTTCGATAAAGATTTTGATTAAGGAAACTAGCTAAGTTTATAAATTGGAGTTCAAGAGTTTGCAAATTCTTAGAGTTTCTTATTTTGTCTCGTGCCCTTAGCTCTGCCCGGTTTTGTAAATTCTGCCATAAATTTTGTTTAACTCATTTAGACCTGAATTTTGCATATGTTAAAGTGTTATTTGTCTAGTTTCTAACCTTTTTGGTCCCATTAAGTTTTGATAATATAACTCAAGTTATAGAAAATTTACCTAGACCTGTCCTGTACTAGACAAATTTAAGCCCTGAAAAGTAAAAATTCACTAAAAATGGAAAACTAACTAAACCTATATGAAACCTATATAGTTTTAAAGCTAGCTGAACCAATTTTTATTTTCAAGAAGTACCATCCATTTTGAATAAGTAGAACTCAAGCTATGAGCTCCTAAAGTTGATTAGCCTGAACTACACTATTCTAGCCCGGTTAGGACTTGGGGCAACTTTTATGAATTATTGGGAACAACAGGGAGCTGCCTTGTTCCATCCCTTATTTTATTGCATGTTATCCTGTGTTTTAAATTTCTAACAAAGTTAGTTGCACTCAATTTAAAGGAGTATAGGGTTATGCCCTGCTTAACTCACTCTGGTCAGATTCAGAAATAGAAACCTAGGGCAAACTTCAAAAAATAATATCTCCCTTAATACTAATCCAATGATCTTATAATTTATCTAGTTGAAAAGCCCTAAATATCTAGTTTCACATAAAAATAGGTTGATCATGTTTCGGTGGTTTTAGGCGGAGCTATATACTCCGAAGGTATAGACACCGTAAGGTTTTGTAGGTTGCAGATTCTAGTTTGCTATCTATCTTATTTTTCATGTAAGATTCAATCTTAATCCCACCAAATACTTGATAAACCAGCCATAAATCATCATAATCACATCACACATCATCAATTAGAGGGGTAGACCAAGATATCTCAACAACCACAAATTCACAAAAAAAATCAATCAAGAACTTGAATCCTACCTCCAATTGATGTAGAAACTAGCTAGATTTGAGTTTTTGGTGAAGGATATGGGTGGAGCTTGGAGATGGAAGCTAGATGAACTGAAATAGGGGAAGAGAGAATGAAGAGGGGTCAACAGCAAGGACAAGGACGAAAATGAACGAGTGAGGAGGGATTTTTGTGAGTTTTATGGCATAGGTAGTCAGAAAGAGTGGTTCTTATTGGTGGATACATGGGTGGTGAGATTTTGGCCAAATCTATTCCCAATGTGTGGCTGCATATTGCACAATCTTAAGGGGTAGAGGTGGCTGAACTTTTAGCAACCCAACCTAGTGTTTTCAGCATAAAATCCTACTGATTCAGTTCTTGCAGTATAAAATATTGAATCTCAACCAATTTCTTTTAAATTGTCAAAGCATTACTAGTATTCTTTTCACATTTTCTACATAATTGTTCTGATTTCTCGTAATTCTAATCTTTTTTATAATTCACTTCTAATGAACCTCTAATTAACATCTAAGTGCTCTTACATAACTATTAAAATCGAATAAATCGATTAATAGCATAAATTAAGTGTTTTGCAAATTCAAGGCCTTTCTACTTTTTATTTTCTATAACTAATGGCATTTTCATAACTTTAAGCAAGTCTAAGGGTACCCTACATCATTTTCCACCTAAATAGATCTATGGCTCAATTAGCAAGGATTTAAACTTCTACGATTTTGTCACATGATTCTATTCCGTTTAAAACCTTATTTTGCTAACTCTGCAGATGTGGGGACATAAATTTTATTTTCTAAAAAGTTCTAAGGTCATTATGGAAATAATCTTGTAGGGTCAAAATGTAATTTTCTAAAAGTTCTAGGCAACCTTGTAAATAATAAAGTTTACAGGGGTATTTTCATAATTTTTTAATTTTTAACATATGCTAGCACCATATTTTTGGTGGTAGTGTTATGCTACCCTATAATTCTAAGTGTGAGAATCACTAAGGTATAGCATTGCCTGAGAAATTCTCACATTGCTCAAGAAAAATAATTCAAAGTTTTCTATTATGCTATGTTTAAGAAAATGGGGATGTTACACCTAGCACGCGCCTAGGCGGTGGGTTTAGGCACTTAGGCGCCTGCCCCTTGAAAGCTCTTCTTTTGAGGCGCAGCTAGTGCCTAGGCACTAGCTTTGGGTGCTTGGGTACCCAACCCCTTTTTTTTTCTTTTCTTCTACACTTTTCGTATAAACTTTCAAGATGCAATTCTAAACATATTTTTACTTTAATAACATTCAAATAAGGAAAATGATTCTAAAAGATTGTTCAAAGATCCATGGCCAAAAGAAATTTAAATCTTATGTTATACAAAATCTTGGGGTGTTACAATGAGTCTATTTCAAAAGGTAATATTTGTGAACAATATGAAATAATTCATGAGGGAATATCGCCCCATTCACCAAAATCTAATGGAGTAATTGAAAAGAAAAATAGACAAAAGAATTTGTTAACACTATGTTAATAAGTGTTGGTGCACCTCCAAACATGTAAAGGGAAGCTATTCTTTCTATATGTCACATACAAAAATAAAATAATTTTTAACAGAATGGGAAGAACACCTTTTGAGTTATGGGAGAAATGGAAGCCTAATTTAAATATCTTATAAAGTGGAGGGGTGTTTAGCAACAATCTTGTTACCTAAACCAAAGAAGAGAAAACTTGGTTCTAAAACTTGATTGCAAGTTTATTTGGTATGTAGAGGATAGTGCTATCTATAGATTTTTGGTGTTGAGAAGTGTTCTTTTAGACGTTAACACAATTATTAAATCTAAAAATGTTGAATTCTTTGGAAATGTATTTCCTCCAAAATATTCTATAAGAAAATCTTTATCTAAACATGCTATTCAACTGTGTTATTCTAACAATAATGAAATTGAACTTAGAAGTAAAAGAGACAAAAAAGAAACTAATTTTGGTGATGATTTTTACATAATTGATATAGACCCTTCAACATATAGTGAAGCAATTTCTTCTCAAGATGGCCCTTTATGGAAAGAAGTTATTAATAGTGGACTAGAATCACTAATAGTAATTATAGATGGAAAATAGTAGATTCATCTAATGGAGCAAAACCAATAGGGTGTAAGTGGATATTTAAAAATAAATTAAGATTAGATAGCTTGTTTAAAATATAAAGAGAAATTGGTGGCTCAGGGCATACACAGAAGAAAGACTTAGATTATTTTGATATATATTCATATTAGGCAAGTGCAAGATATATAATAACAAACCCTCATACACTAGATGTAAATAATGCAAGAAGAAAAACAACATAAAAGAGACAAACACAAAGTTTAACATGATTCAATTACTCTCAACCTACATTGACGACCCCTATAAGGAATTCCAAAATCTTTCACTATCAACAACTTTTACACATCTAAAGTTGCAAACCATTTTTACAAAATTACGTCATGTGGATGGCTCTTAATGAATAGCTCCTAAAAACTACCTATACAATTGGATCACTCCCACTTTTGGAGGATGCATAAACCAAACAAAAGCCTTATTTATAGGCCAAACCTCCCATGAAGCTTTTACTCTCGCTTGATATTGGACTTTGGCTTAGATGTCAACAATTCACCTCTAGCTAGAACTACTTTTATTAGAGTTTTGATAGCTTTAGCTTCTATTAATAATTTATTAATACATCAAATGGATGTTAAGGCTACTTTTCTTAGTGGAGACTTAGAGGAAGAAATATATATGAGCTAACTTGAAGGTTTTGTTGTTTTTGGTTATAAGAATAAAGTATGTGGATTCATTAAATCTTTATATGGTCTTAAACAAGCACCTAAGCAATGTCGTGAAAAATTGAAAAAGTAATGTTGCTAGATGGCTATAAAATGATAGATTCTAATAAGTGCATTTACAGCAAATTTGAAGATAATTTAAATAGTGCCATTATTTGTTTGCATGTGGATTATATTCTTATACAAGGAACCAATACTGTTGTGATTAATTAGACTAAAAATTTTGTCACCAAAATTGGACATGAAAGATTTAGAAGAAGCCAACTTAGTTTTGGGAATTCAACTAATAAAATTAAAAGCTCGTTATAGAATGTCTCAAGAGCATTTTATTGAGAAAATATTGAGGAAATTTAATTTTTATGACTCTAAACCTGTGAGTATTCCTTATGATGGTAGTTTACACTTGAAAAAGAACAATAGTAGTGTTGCGTCACAAGCTCAATTTGCCCAAATAATTAGTAGTTTTATGTACTTAATAAATAGGTCAATGTCTGATATTGCTTAGTTGTGTATAGATTGAGTAGATACACACATAATTCTAAAAAGGGTCATTGGATTGCATTATGTAGAGTTATGAAATACCTTCAGGTGATATTGACCTTGGTCTATCTTATGGGCGATTTCTAAATTTACTTGAAGGGTATTTAGATGCTCACTAGATCTTTGGTTCACATGAGACTAAATCCACGAGTGCATTTATTTTTATATTTGGTGGCGATGTTGTTGCTTAGAAGTCATCCAAAAGAGACCTCCATAGCCAGATCCACGATGGAGGTCGAGTTTATTACTCTTGACTTGGCAGAGTTGAGGCTAAGTGGCTAAGAAATCTCTTAGCAGATATTCATTTATAGAGAAACCTATATCTTCCATATCTATACATTGTAATTGCTAGATGGCAATAGCAAGAGCAAATAATAAAGTTTATAATGGAAAACAAGGACATATACATATATGCCATAATATTGTGAAGCGGCTACTAAATAATGGGATTATTTACTTAAACTATGTGATGTCAGAGATGAATTTGCAAAGCCACTGAACCAAAAGCTAGTAGGTGATACTTCAAGGAGGATGGGGGCGCCCAATTCAAGGATTAAGAGTGATGGTAACCCAACCTAAAATTCAAAATTTCTCAAAGATTAGATTGATATGAGTAAAAGCAAGTCATTTGTTAGTCATTAAGACACTATCCAATATAGTCTATCCCTATCATGTATAAATGTGTGGAGGATAGTATGTGACTCCAGCATTAGAGGTTGAGTTTCTATCTATAACTCAAGAATGAGTGGTGTGCTTGACTGTAGTGCACACTTGGTAGATTCATTTATATAAGTGGTGAGGTAGAGCTGCCTTTATGAGAGCTCGAGCAACTCTTTAAAGCCACTCATAAAATTCAAGTAATGGTGCAAGGTCAAAATGCACCACACCATGATGAACAACTTTGGATAAGAAGATGGTAAAAGTAAAAAGATCACTAAGTCATAAGTGGAATGAAAGTTTTTAGAGATCCTAATCTCACTTACATTCCTGTGGGTTATATTTCATCTACACTATATGCTAATTCACAGTCCAAAAGATATTAATATTTATGCATTGAATTCTTATGGTCATGGGAAATGTAATTGTTATACTTTTATTAATAATTATATTATATTTCAAAGTAAATATTATTATTTATTTGATAAATCAACTACCATTCTTTCTAACCATGCTTACGCTTTTTTCTATATATATATATACATATATATATATATATATATATATATATATATATATATATATATATATATATATATATTATCAAAGAGTGTATCACATAAGAGAAGTGATTTATTATAAGAATGAGAAGAGCAAATCTGGCCCATACAATTATACATAAATGACGAAAATTTAATATTTTTTAAAAGTTATATGATCACTTAAAAATATCCCATGACTTTATATGTAATTTTAACTATTTATGTAAAATCCAATGATCCATATTTACTTCTCTTATTTACTCCCTATATTATTATTATTATTATTATTATTATTATTATTATTTTCTCTCTTAGGTTTGCTGAAGCTCGTTACACCTTTTATCCGATAATCATTGCTCAATGTAGCTTTGACCGAGTCTCTTGCCATATCCACTTCCTGCCCGTTGCGAGATTTTATTGTGACCAAGACTTTATGCTTTCCAACCATGAGAACGTTGGGAAAATTATTTGAACTTTTGTACACTTACTCTATTTTGTCGGTTGCTGATTGTATCTTATAGAATCGTTCTTTATTCTTGACGGTAGCTTTTTACATGACTAGTATAGATATTAGTAGTATGTTGTAGTAGAGCAAGTCTTTGAAGCATACAAAATTTATTAGTTTCGGTGTTCTCTTTCCCATTCTCTTGAGCAAATTCAGCAGGCTGTTCCTGTGATCTCATTAGTTGAAGTGCAGAATTGTGAAAAGTGATTATTGTATTTAAAGTATTAGTTGTAAAGATTATTTACACTGAGTAATTAGTTCGTAATGGTGAAATATTCTTAAACTCAGTAACTAGCGTATTTCAACCATCACAATAAATAACTTATTTCCTTATGTGTTATTTATTTATTTTAATCTTTTAATGTTGTGTTCTTTATCAATAATTTTCATTCTTCGAATTTAATTTATTATTCTTATTTATTTATTATTTATACTATTTTATTACTAACTAATTTTCCGGCAGAACTCTAATACACGCTTGATAAATTCACTTGAGTGGTGAGGTAGGGTCACCTCTATGAGGGTTTGAGCAACTCTCTAGAGCCACCCATGAAATCAAGATAATAGTGCAAGACGGAAATGCACCACATCGGGTTGAACAATTTTAAAAGAGAAGACTGTGTGAGTAATGAATTTACTGAGTCATGAGTGCAATGAAGATTTATAGATGTTCTAATTTCAGCGGCATTCATCATATGGTCCATATTTTATTTGCTCTATGTACTAGTTTATAGTTCAAAAGGCACTAATTCTTATATACTAATTCTCAAGCTGTTGGGAACTATGTTTAATTTATAATTAACTTTAAAATATGGGGAAAATTGCTATATTTATATCAATAATTACTTCATATTTTAAATTAATTCTGTTATTTTGCCATGTCATCGATATATCTCTTCTAAGATTTTTTATCTTTTGAACGTGGGATGTTAGATTGCAGTCTTTTTACCAAGTCGTTCCTTTGGCTTAAAATCTGCACGTTCTCTAAAACTTTGGTTATTTCTTTTACTTGACTAGGATAGGTATGGATTAATTTTTGGGAGAGTTATTTTTGAAAGAGAGTATTTTAAAAAAATTATTTAGAGAAATTATTTTTAAAAAAATAATTTTTATTTGATTTAAATATATCAAAATTAAGTTTAAGAAAATAAATTTTATTTGGATAGGATAAAGTAAAATTATTTTTAGTTATTAATATGAGAATAATAATAAGATTTCTTTTTAAAAAGTTTTTTTTCTAAAATAAAAAATAATTTCAAGGGTATTTCTTCTTAAAAGCCTTTTATAATTCCAGAAGTGAGTTTAAAAAAAATTCTTTACATATTGAAATATATTAATTATTGTATACATTTATTTTTATGTCAATAAAAAGTTTTTTTGCACCCAAAAGAATATCCAAAAGGCTGTAAGTCATCCAACTATTCTGAGCTGTGCCGCACGTAGTGTATAGAATTTCTCCATGATTGTTTTTGACCGTTTCAAGATGCTCGTCGGCACTGCAACGACTCTCTTCTCTCATATCTCTATAAATATTGGCTAACTCTAAAGCAAAAAAGAGACTTGACTGGGCGAAGGTGAGGAAAAACAAATCACTACCTTGCTCATGCTTATATTTTAGTGTACCAAAACTTTTTAGTAATTTTATTCCCTTTAGCTATCCATGCAAATTGTTCCTGGCACTCCATTATTTCATGTAGTTATTGAGAATTGGCAAAATACTCTTAAACTACCTAACACGTTTCAATTATTTATAATGATAAGCAATCTATTTTTGTTCTCAATATGTTATTTATTTATCTTGCTTCTCTAATTTTAATGCCCTTGTTTCAATTATTTATATGATTTAGAGATGATTTTTTGTTTCTGATTATATATTATTTGTGTTATTTTGTTTAATTTTTCCAACAAAAAGCATGGCAGCTCCATTTCCAGCTACCTTCCACTTCCACAGGTATGTAGTCTACCAGCCAAGAATCATAATCAACCTAGCAAACACTCATATCCCTCCAGGTAACTTTGCACCTGGTTCCTCCATTACTGACCTCCATCAAATTTATGCATTTATACTTCCCACACTCCTGGCCTTGCTTCAATTCCAAACTGCAGGAAACATAACATCTCCATCCCAAGTTCACCCACTGGCAACCGAAGCTTGTTTGTTTGGCTTGTTGGGTTACTACTTGGCCTTCACGGCCTCGTTACGTTTGCCCCAATATGCTACTAAGTTAAGCGTAGCCATAGGAGCTTTTGGTTCATTTTCCACGGCTTCCTTGGTAACGCTGCTTCTCCCTCACTCATGGTGGCACATAAGATATATTTTCTATGCTTTACTTGTGGTGATTGAGTTGCACCCACTACTTACCCTGTTACATGACAGGTATGTTAAGGAGAATTATGTTGCCAATGAGGAGTCGTGGCAGCCAAACTCCGCAAGGACTCAACGCATCTTTTGCCAGAGAGACGTGGATCTGATGGAGCACAATAATATTGCCTGCTTGATGGGAGCACCAGCATAGTCTGCTGTGTAGATTTCTACCTGTTGTAGAATTTTATTTGCTCGTGTAATAGGTATCAGTACTCTTTTTATTTTATTTTGCTGCGCACTTGTTTCGTTTTTCTTTTCATGGGAAATGGTTGTACTGTACACTTGTTATTCAGCATCCGGTTAATTTTAAAACAATATTTTATGGAAACTTTACTTAGATAGAGATGCATTCAGCCCGGTCTCTCACTTCCCCCCAGTCTCGAGTGTATCAATGGGATATCGTCCTCTGATCCCCAAAAGCTTTCTACTGAGCGAGACTTTGGCCAGATCTGACTTGTACCACATGGCCTGATCCGAATAACGAGCAAGCTTAGCACCTGGAGGAGCAAACACTAACAGTAAGTGCTTCTTGTCTTTAACAAAACATGCTTTAATTTTTTTGAGCTAAGAAAACCGATATTGTTTTATTAAATTATTCATGAGAGGCTCCTTACAGAGAAGGACAGTCAAGAGTACTTTCAGAAAGTTTTAACTTTTATGGCATCAAACCCTGAGAAATGAGATTGGCATACTGCAAAACCGCCTAGTGCATTCGCCAAGAAAAATGGAAGAATCAAAAGCTGCTAAGCAGGTAATTCTGATGGTTCTAGGAATAAGTTTTGAATTTCAGTCTAAATTCAGAATTATCACTTTTCCTATTTACTCTTTACGTTGGTTGTCTTGCTGATGAATATTATTGCCAATAAAGGAGAGACATGGGAATAAATGATTGTAATTGAAAAATATGTCCCGCATATCAGGGAAACCTAGTTTGGAAACAAGTTTCCTGCCAGATGCCATTATAGACAGGAAGCACTTCTGTCGTCAAATGTTGCTTTTGTTCCTTGATTTGTGTATATATAGCAATCAATATCCAATGAATAAAGGATATTGGTTATCTTTCCTTTCTTTTTCCATTGTAGTGGGTGGGGGGAAATGAAATTATTAAATACATATGTAATAAGGGAATATGTTCTATAATTAGATCTATGTTAGCCTGTGCAATAAAGTTTAAAGGAAAAACATAACTAAGTTAGGAAACTCATGAGTTTGTACCACGCCAGATTTGCCACTATAAATGGCATGTTTGATCGCTGAGCAAATTAGACTCTTCGTCTAATTTATAGCAAGGCATATTCAAGCATTGAATAAAATTTGCTTTGAACCTGGCCTTCCATTAGAGATAGTTTATTGGATTATTGTAGCTGTGGAAGAGATATAAAGTGGAAGAGATAGTTTATTAGATGATTTGATTTGTTTTGAACCTGGCCTTTCTGCTTCTATTATGCACAGTGTTCTGTGCTTCTTGATCTAAATTTGATGACCAAATCTTTAGGACTTATACGTCATAAGTACTCATTAAATCGATCAACATCAAACCTAAAATTTATTTGCAACCTTGCCTTGTATTAACTAATATCTCGCTTATTGAAACATTTTAGCTGTGAAGGATGTACTTTAACCTTAGCTGCTTCTAAAATTCAATGATCTCTACTTCCTAATCTAAACTTTTGACTTTTGATTATCAAATCTAACAACTTCTGTGACAGTAATGATTTCCTCCTTTTGTGCTTGAACTGGGAAAAAATGAGGCCAAGAGAAAAGCCCGAGGAAAAGAATTGAAGAAATTGTGTAAAGTTAAAGAAAAGGATGCTATGTGGTTTTAGTTTCCAATCCCCATGTTATTTGATGACCTCACACAAGATTTTTAGGGACTTATTTCGGATACTATTTTTCCATGTTTTAATGGCAAGCATCATATTTTTTCACATCTGCAGTCTTCAATCATATTAACTTCAATTTATTAGGGTTAACCTTAAACATTTAGAGCTACCTTGGTAGTGTTGAAATAGTCGACTAGAGTGTAAATGATCCCTGCTCCTTACATTCGTCTGTTTCTCTTTCCACCTCTGACTACCAAACATTATGCCATTAGCTTTGTGACAGAGCCCTGAGCAACTGTGCATGAACAAATGAACTTTCATGTGAATTATGAAAGGAAATGTATTACTTCAGATTTGCGTGTTCTGTTAGTATTGTTCTTTGTCCTGTTGCTTGTGGTCTCATTTTGAGGCCAATACCTCAGCCAGCTACAGATTTTCCAGAGAATTTCCATTGAGAGGTTTTGATTTGTCATATTGCATTGTGTTTTCAATGTTGCATGTCTGTACATTTTTACTTATTAATCTTCATTCTCTTTTGTTGAAAGTCGTTGTTATGACGAATCATGAATGCAGTATTTAGGCTGAAGCTGCCTTGCTTAAGAATGATTCAAAAACTGTGGAAAGGAAAAGCAAGTGACTGCCCCAGCTTCTATTAAGGAAGGGACAATCTCAACTCAAAATACAAAAGTGGTGCAATTATCTAGAGATATTAGATATTGAATTTTTTGCTAGCTGAAGTCTAACCAAGGCCATGTCTTCTGCAATTTTTTTAAATGATGTGTCAAAACATGCAACACATTTCTGAGATTACATGGCTCTATCATCTATGTATTTTTCACTATAATAAACTAATAAATTTTTAAATTTTATCAATCCACTTTTTATCTTAATTAGGAGGAAACGAAGAGCTATGGCTGAACAAAGGGAAAGGAGAGCTAAGTTGTTCACTAGCTTTTATGTTAAGTTGTTCATAGAAGATTTGCCTAGCAGACCTTTCATTGAGGACTTGGATTGGTGGCCTATTTCTCTAGACAAAGCATCTTAGTTAGAGAGGCCTTTTGAAGAGGACGAGATCTATAAGGTTGTTTTTAGTCTGGGGAGAGAAAAAGCACCTGGCCCTGATGGTTTTACCTTTGCGTTCTTTCAGGCTTGTTGGGAAATTGTTAAGAATGATCTCCTAAAGGTGTTCACTGAATTCTTCATTAATGGTAAAATGGAAGTCTGCATGGTAAAATTGGAGTTTGCATGAATTCTACCTTCATCTCCTTTATCCCTAAAATGAATAAATCCATTAAGGTTAAGGATTTTCGTCCCATTAGTTTGGTGTCTAGTGTTTACAAGATAATTACGAAAGTGCTTGCTACTAGACTTAGTGAGGTTCTTTCTGATACCATTTCTGAAAACCAAAGTGCTTTTATCCCTTGTAGGCAAATTCTAGATGCAGCGATTATTGCTTAGGAGGTGGTGCAAGACATTAGATCTCAAGGGAATCTCGGCCCTATTTTTAAATTGGACTTTGAGAAAGCTTATGATCAAGTCCGTTGGGGTTTTTTGGACAAAGTTTTGGATAGGAAAGGGTTTGGAAAGAGATGGAGAAATTGGATTTTAGGATGCCTATACTCTTCTTCCTTTGCAGTTATTGTTAATGATAAACCTAGATCCTGGTTACCTAGATCCTGGTTCAAAGGTTAAAGAGGTTTGAGACAAGGAGATCCTCTATCTCCTTTTCTTTTCACCTTGATAGTTGATGTTCTTAGTCATTTAGTTTCAAGAGCTATTGCTAATGGGCTGGTGAAGGGTCTAACTATTGGTAGGAGAAGGTGTTAGTCGATCTCCCATCTCCAATTTGCTGATGGCACAATTTTCTTTTTGGAACCTAAAGGAGATTCTTTTGTCAATATTTTAAATATTCTAGGTTTCTTTGAAGCTATCTTAGGTCTTAAGATTAACTTAGCCAAAAGCGGTTTAGTACATATTAATGTTGATATCAAACTATGAATGCTTTCGCTTCTTTGGCAGGGTGTCAAGTGCTTCAGTGGCCCCTTACTGATCTAGGTATTCCTTTGGGAGGTAATCCCTGTGCTATTTCTTTTTGGGATCCTGTGGTGCGTAAGATCTCTAAGACGTTAGATTGTTGGAAAGGTGCTTATTCTTCTTTGGGAGGCAGGATAACCCTCCTTCATTCTCGTTTATCAAGCATTCCCTTATACTTCCTCTCCCTCTTTTGCATTCCTGTGGCGGTAGCTGATAATATTGAGAAACTCATGAGGGATTTCTTGTGGTTAGGGGCTGGAGAATTTAGAAAATATCACCTTGTTAGTTGGGAGGTTTGTCATAAACCTAAGAAGGAAGGGGGTTTAGGCTTGGGTAATATTGTTTCTAAGAACAAATCATTGGCAGCTAAGTGGCTTTGGCGCTTTCCTCTACATTCTAACTTTTTGTGGCACCAAGTCATTCGAACTAAGTATGGTTTGCACCTGAATGGTTGGGACACCAAATCCACAAGTAAAGTAACTCACAGTTGTCCTTAGAAATTCATCTCTCAAGGGTTACCCTCCTTTTGTTCTCTGTTATCCTTCCGCTTAGGTAATGGTTCCCGTATTAAATTTTGGGAAGACATATGGGTTGGCAATGCCCCCTTTTCTATTGCTTTTCCTCGACTTTTTCGATTACAATGCCCCTATTTGTCAATTTTTTTTTTCATGATGACCTCTCTTGGAACTTCCATGTTATTCGAAACTTGAATGATAGAGAGGTTAACGAATTAGAGTCCCCTCTTCCTTTGCTCAATCCTTTTCATCTATCCAATACCCATGACACTAGGATTTAGACTCTTGACTCTTCTAGTATTTTCTCTTGTAAATCCTATTTTCAATTCCTGATTTCCTCAAACAAGTTTCTCTTGGATAAACCTATTTGAAAATCTAAATCTCCTTCTAAGGTCAAAGCCTTTGTTTGGACCACTGTTCTTAATTGAATTAACACTAACGATATGCTCCAGAAGCACAGGCCCCTCATGGCTTTGTCCCCTAATATGTGTATAATGTGCGATTTAGATTTCGAATCTGGGGCTCATCTTTTTTTTGTATTGCCCTATGGCGAGATCTCTTTGGATCATGCATTGTGGGATCTTTGGATAATCGTGGGTTTGCCCCAAAGATATTCATCAGTTTCTTCTCACTAAGTTCAGAGGTTTTGGTTCACATAAAGAAGCTAAGATTCTATGGCAGAACTTAGTCTTTGCAGTGCTTTGGTGTATTTGGTGATGATTTTTACATAATTGATACAGACCCTTCAACATATAGTGAAGCAATTTCTTCTCAAGATGGCCCTTTATGGAAAGAAGTTATTAATAGTGGAATAGAATCACTAATAGTAATTATAGATGGAAAATAGTAGATTCATCTAATGGAGCAAAACCAATAGGGTGTAAGTGGATATTTAAAAGAAATTAAGATTAGATAGCTTGTTTAAAATATAAAGAGAAATTGGTGGCTCAAGGTATACACAGAAGAAAGACTTAGATTATTTTGATATATATTCATATTAGGCAAGTGCAAGATATATAATAACAAACCCTCATACACTAGACGTAAATAATGCAAGAAGAAAAACAACATAAAAGAGACAAACACAAAGTTTAACGTGATTCAATTACTCTCAAGCTACATTGACGACCCCTATATGGAGTTCCAAAATCTTTCACTATCAACAACTTTTACGCATCTAAAGTTGCAAACCATTTTTACAAAATTACGTCATGTGGATGGCTCTTAATGAATAGCTCCTAAAAACTACCTATACAATTGGATCACTCCCACTTTTGGAGGATGCATAAACCAAACAAAGGCCTTATTTATAGTCCAAACCTCCCATGAAGCTTTTACTCTCGCTTGATATGGGACTTTGGCTTAGATGTCAACAATTCACCTCTAGCTAGAACTACTTTTATTAGAGTTTTGATAGCTTTAGCTTCTATTAATAATTTATTAATACATCAAATGGATGTTAAGGCTACTTTTCTTAGTGGAGACTTAGATGAAGAAATATATATGAGCTAACTTGAAGGTTTTGTTGTTTTTGGTTATAAGAATAAAGTATGTGGATTCATTAAATCTTTATATGGTCTTAAACAAGCACCTAAGCAATGTCGTGAAAAATTGAAAAAGTAATGTTGCTAGATGGCTATAAAATGATAGATTCTAATAAGTGCATTTACAGCAAATTTGAAGATAATTTAAATAGTGCCATTATTTGTTTGCATGTGGATTATATTCTTATACAAGGAACCAATACTGTTGTGATTAATTAGACTAAAAATTTTGTCACCAAAATTGGACATGAAAGATTTAGAAGAAGCCAACTTAGTTTTGTGAATTCAACTAATAAAATTAAAAGCTCGTTATAGAATGTCTCAAGAGCATTTTATTAAGAAAATATTGAGAAAATTTAATTTTTATGACTCTAAACCTGTGAGTATTCCTTATGATGGTAGTTTACACTTGAAAAAGAATAATAGTAGTGTTGCGTCACAAGCTCAATCTGCCCAAATAATTAGTATTTTTATGTACTTAATAAATAGGTCAATGCCTGATATTGCTTAGTTGTGTATAGATTGAGTAGATACACACATAATTCTAAAAAGGGTCATTGAATTGCATTATGTAGAGTTATGAAATACCTTCAGGACGATATTGACCTTGGTCTATTTTATGGGCGATATCTAAATGTGCTTGAAGGGTATTTAGATGCTCACTGGATCTCTAGTTCACATGAGACTAAATCCACGAGTGCATTTATTTTTTTCTTTGGTGGCGATGTTGTTGCTTAGAAGTCATCCAAACAGACCTGCATAGCCAGATTCACTATGGAGGTCGAGTTTATTACTCTTGACTTGGCAGATTTGAGGCTAAGCGACTAAGAAATCTCTTAGCAGATATTCATTTATAGAGAAACCTATATCTTCCATATCTATACATTGTAATTGCCAGACAGCAATAGCAAGAGCAAATAATAAAGTTTATAATGGAAAATATGGACATATACGTATATGCCATAATATTGTGAAGCAGCTACTAAATAATGGGATTATTTACTTAAACTATGTGATGTCAGAGATGAATTTGCAAAGCCACTGAACAAAAAGCTAGTAAGTGATACTTCAAGGGGGATGGGGCGCCCAATTCAAGGATTAAGAGTGATGGTAACCCAACCTAAAATTCAGAATTTCTCAAAGATTAGGTCAATATGAGTAAAAGCAAGTCATTTGTTAGTCATTGAGACACTATCCAATATAGTCTATCCCTATCTTGTATAAATGTGTTGAGGATAGTATGTGACTCCAGCATTAGAGGTTGAGTTTCTATCTATAACTCATGAATGAGGGGTGTGCTTGACTGTGGTGCACACTTGGTAGATTCATTTATATAAGTGGTGAGGTGGAGCTACCTTTATAAGAGCCCAAGCAACTCTTTAAAGCCACTCATAAAATTCAAGTAATGGTGCAAGGTCAAAATGCACCACACCGTGATGAACAACTTTGGATAAGAAGATGGTATAAGTAAAAAGATCACTAAGTCATAAGTGAAATGAAAGTTTTTAGAGATTCTAATCTCACTTACATTCCTATGGGTTATATTTCATTTACACTATATGCTAATTCACAGTCTAGAAGATATTAGTATTTATGCATTGAATTCTTATGGTCATGGGAAATGTAATTGTTATACTTTTATTAATAATTATATTATATTTCAAAGTAACTATTATTATTTATTTGATAAATCAACTACCATTCTTTCTAACCATGCTTATGCTTTTTTCTATATATATATATATATCAGAGAGTGTATCACATAAGAGAAGTGATTTATTATAAGAATGAGAAGAGCAAATCTGGTCCGTACAATTATACATAAATGACGAAAATTTAAAGTTTTTTAAAAATTATATAATCACTTAAAAATATCATATAACTTTATATATAATTTTAATTATTTATGTAAGATTTAATAGTCCACATTTACTCCTCTCAACTACTCCCTATATTATTATTATTATTTTCTCTCTTAGGTTTGCTGAAGCTCGTTACACCTTTTATCCGATAATCATTGCTCAATGTAGCTTTGACCGAGTCTCTTGCCATATCCACTTCCTGCCCGTTGCGAGATTTTATTGTGACCAAGACTTTATGCTTTCCAACCATGAGAACGTTGGGAAAATTATTTGAACTTTTGTACACTTACTCTATTTTGTCGGTTGCTGATTGTATCTTATAGAATCGTTCTTTATTCTCGACGGTAGCTTTTTACATGACTAGTATAGATATTAGTAGTATGTTGTAGTAGAGCAAGTCTTTGAAGCATACAAAATTTAAAATATGGGGGAAATTGCTATATTTATATCAATAATTACTTTATATTTTAAATTAATTTTGTTATTTTGCCATGTCATCGATATATCTCTTCTAAGATTTTTTATCTTTTGAACGTGGGATGTTAGATTGCAGTCTTTTACCAAGTCGTTCCTTTGGCTTAAAATCTGCACGTTCTCTAAAACTTTGGTTATTTCTTTTACTTGACTAGGATAGGTATGGATTAATTTTTGGGAGAGTTATTTTTGAAAGAGAGTATTTTAAAAAAATTATTTAGAGAAATTATTTTTAAAAAAATAATTTTTATTTGATTTAAATATATCACAATTAAGTTTAATAAAATAAATTTTATTTGGATAGGATAAAATAAAATTATTTTTAGTTATTAATATAAGAATAATAATAAGATTTCTTTTTAAAAAGTTTTTCCTAAAATAAAAAATAATTTCAAGGGTATTTCTTCTTAAAAGCCTTTTATAATTCCAGAAGTGAGTTTAAAAAAAATTCTTCACATATTTAAATATATTAATTATTGTATACTTTTATTTTTATGTCAATAAAAAGTTTTTTTGCACCCAAAAGAATATCCAAAAGGCTGTAAGTCATCCAACTATTCTGAGCTGTGCCGCACGTAGCGTATAGAATTTCTCCATGATTGTTTTTGACCGTTTCAAGATGCTCGTCGGCACTGCAACGACTCTCTTCTCTCATATCTCTATAAATATTGGCTAACTCTAAAGCAAAAAAGAGACTTGACTGGGCGAAGGTGAGGAAAAACAAATCACTACCTTGCTTATGCTTATATTTTAGTGTACCAAAACTTTTTAGTAATTTTATTCCCTTTAGTTATCCATGCAAATTGTTCCTGGCACTCCATTATTTCATGTAGTTATTGAGAATTGGCAAAATACTCTTAAACTACCTAACACGTTTCAATTATTTATAATGATAAGTAATCTATTTTTGTTCTCAATATGTTATTTATTTATCTTGCTTCTCTAATTTTAATGCCCTTGTTTCAATTATTTGTATGATTTCGAGATGATTTTTTGTTTCTGATTATATATTATTTGTGTTATTTTGTTTAATTTTTCCAGCAACAAGCATGGCAGCTCCATTTCCAGCTACCTTCCACTTCCGCAGGCACGTGGACATTTATGTAGTCTACCAGCCAAGAATCATAATCAACCGAGCAAACACTCATATCCCTGCAGGTAACTTTGCACCTGATTTCTCCATTACTGACCTCCATAAAATTTATGCATTTATACTTCCCACACTCCTGGCCTTGCTTCAAATCCAAACTGCACGAAATATAACATCTCCATCCCAAGTTCACCCACTGACCACCGAAGCTTGTTTGTTTGGCTTGTTGGGTTACTACTTGGCCTTCACGGCCTCGTTACGTTTGCCCCAATATGCTACTCAGTTAAGCGTAGCCATGGCAGCTTTTGGTTCACTTTCCTCCGCTTCCTTGGTAACGCTGCTTCTCCCTCACTCATGGTGGCACATAAGATATATTTTCTATGCTTTACTTGTGGTGATTGAGTTGCACCCAGTACTTACCCTATTATATGACAGGTATGATAGGTTGAGGAGATCACGGCAGCATCCTTTGCCACTGTGACACGTGGATCTAATGGAGCACAATAATATTGCCTACTTGATGGGAGCACCAGCATAGTCTGCTGTGTAGATTTCTACCTGTTGTAGAATTTTATTTGCTCGTGTAATAGGTATCAGTACTCTTTTTATTTTATTTTGCTGCGCACTTGTTTTGTTTTTCTTTTCATGGGAAATGGTTGTACTGTACACTTGTTATTCAGCATCCGGTTAATTTTAAAACAATATTTTATGGAAACTTTACTTAGATAGAGATGCATTCAGCCCGGTCTCTCACTTCCCCCCAGTCTCGAGTGTATCAATGGGATATCGTCCTCTGATCCCCAAAAGCTTTCTACTGAGCGAGACTTTGGCCAGATCTGACTTGTACCACATGGCCTGATCCGAATAACGAGCAAGCTTAGCACCTGGAGGAGCAAACACTAACAGTAAGTGCTTATTGTCTTTAACAAAACATGCTTTAATTTTTTTGAGCTAAGAAAACCGATATTGTTTTATTAAATTATTCATGAGAGGCTCCTTACAGAGAAGGACAGTCAAGAGTACTTTCAGAAAGTTTTAACTTTTATGGCATCAAACCCTGAGAAATGAGATTGGCATACTGCAAAACCGCCTAGTGCATTCGCCAAGAAAAATGGAAGAATCAAAAGCTGCTAAGCAGGTAATTCTGATGGTTCTAGGAATAAGTTCTGAATTTCAGTCTAAATTCAGAATTATTACTTTTCCTATTTACTCTTTCCTTTGGTTGTCTTGCTGATGAATATTATTGCCAATAAAGGAGAGACATGGGAATAAATGATTGTAATTGAAAAATATGTCCCGCATATCAGGGAAACCTTGTTTGGAAACAGGTTTCCTGCCAGATGCCATTATAGACAGGAAGCACTTCTGTTGTCAAATGTTGCTTTTGTTCCTTGATTTGTGTATATATAGCAATCAATATCCAATGGATAAAGGATATTGGTTATCTTTCCTTTCTTTTTCCATTTCAGTGGGTGGGGGGAAATGAAATTATTAAATACATATGTAATAAGGGAATATGTTCTATAATTAGATCTATGTTAGCCTGTGCAATAAAGTTTAAAGGAAAAACATAACTAAGTTAGGAAACTCATGAGTTTGTACTATGCCAGATTTGCCACTATAAATGGCATGTTTGATCGCTGAGCAAATTAGACTCTTCGTCTAATTTATAGCAAGGCATATTCAAGCATTGTATAAAATTTGTTTTGAACCTAGCCTTCCATTAGAGATAATTTATTGGATTATTGTAGCTGTGGAAGAGATATAAACTGGAAGAGATAGTTTATTAGATTATATGATTTGTTTTGAACCTGGCCTTTCTGCTTCTATTATACAGAGTGTTCTCTGCTTCTTGATCTAAATTTGATGATCAAATCTTTAGAACTTATGTGTCATAAGTACTCATTAAATCGATCGACATCAAACCTAAAATTTATTTGCATCCTTGCCTTCTATTAACTAATATCTCGCTTATTGAAACATTTTAGCTGTGAAGGAGGTACTTTAACCTTAGCTGCTTCTGAAATTCAATGTTCTCTACTTCCTAATCTAAACTTTTGACTTTTGATTATCAAATCTAACAACTTCTGTGACAGTAATGATTTCCTCCTTTTGTGCTTGAACTGGCAGAAAATGAGGCCAAGAGAAAAGCCTGAGGAAAAGAATTAAAGAAATTGTGTAAAGTTAAAGAAAAGGATGCTCTGTGGTTTTAGTTTCCAATCCCCGTGTTATTTGTTGACCTCACATGAGATTTTTAGGGACTTATTTCTGATACTATTATGCCATGTTTTAATGGCAAGCATCATATTTTTTCACATATGCAGTCTTCAATCATATTAACTTAAATTTATTAGGGTTAACCTTAAAGATTTAGGGCTACCTTGGTAGTGTTGAAATAGTCGACTAGAGTGTAAATGATACCTGCTCCTTACATTTGTCTGTTTCTCTTTCCACCTCTGACTACCAAACATTATGCAATTAGCTTTGTGACAGAGCCCTGAGCAAGTGTGCATGAACAAATGAACTTTCGTGTGAATTATGAAAGGAAATGTAGTACTTCAGATTTGTGTGTTCTATTAGTATTGTTCTTTGTCCTGTTGCTTGTGGTCTCATTTTGAGGCCAATACCTCAGCCAGCTACAGATTTTCCAGAGAATTTCCATTGAGAGGTTTTGATTTTTCATATTGCATTGTGTTTTCAATGTTGCATGTCTGTACATTTTTACTTATTAATCTTCATTCTCTTTTGTTGAAAGTCGTTGTTATGACGAATCATGAATGCAGTATTTAGGCTGAAGCTGCCTTGCTTAAGAATGATTCAAAAACTGTGGAAAGGAAAAGCAAGTGACTGCCTCAGCTTCTATTAAGGAAGGGACAATCTCAACTCAAAATAAGAAAGTGGTGCAATTATCTAGAGACGTTAGATCCTGAATTTTTTGCTAGCTGAAGTCTAACCAAGGCCATGTCTTTTGCAATTTTTTTAAATGATGTGTCAAATCATGCGACACATTTCTGAGATTACATAGCTCTATCATCTATGTATTTTTCACTATAATAAACTAATAAATTTTAAATTTTATCAATCCACTTTTTATCTTAATTAGGAGGAAACGAAGAGCTAAGGCTGAAGAAAGGGAAAGGAGAGCGGCTGCTGCAGAGAGAAGAATAGCAGCAATCAAACTTCAAGAGAATAGTGCAGCCACTGCACCTAGCATTTCAGATCCTAAAAGAGGATTAGCCGGTGACATTTGCTGCTCCTGTTGCAATTCATCACTTGCTGTTAAAGTTTCCTTCCACCGGTATAATTATAAATACTGCAGCACATCATGCATGCATGTACACAGGGAGATATATATATATATATATATATATATATATATATATATATATATATATTCTCTTTGTGCAAGTTAATATTACTCTCAATATCCAATTTTTCTTGATTGGTTGTAAAGTGATCCAGGTAGGAAAAAGGAAAAAGGAAAAAGGAAAAAGAGCATCCACCTATGCTTGCTCCCGTTGGTCACAAGAGCAAGTGTGAAGAGAACAACCTACCTGAGTGTTGCTATTTAAACAATTATCGTATGGTTTTGCTGACTAGTTCTCATATGTAATCAGGTCATTTATTTTTGTTCGCTATATAAGAATATTAACCGACTGCCAAATCTATAGTAGGAGGGTGAGATAACGACACGTCTACTTTCTAATCCGAATGATCACAATAAAAACTGAGGTCGAGCTTTAAAGAGTTCATTTGTATATTTTTGGTCTAAATCACCAAGTCTATTAGATCTCAATTAATCAGACCTGGGTTGAGTTGACTTACTAGAAAGATAAAGTTTTTTCGTTCTGATATTTAAACTTGAAACTTTACTTAGAGAAAACAAACAAATAATTGAAACTATTAAGACAAAAATAATTCATATAATGATTGGATTGTTTGTCGATTTGTATATAAAAATTTCAATGTGATACTACATTGATCAAGCATCAAAATTTTTTTGGAGGAAAAGAAAAGACAAACACAAAGGAAAAAGAAAAAGCACAGCCTATCTATGTAAATTTGCATATAGTAAACCCACTCTTAAAATTTACTCCTCACACTCTCACTAATGATACTCCCTTCACCTCTTTCTTTTTTTTTTTATTAGGAGTAATAGAGACTAAATTCTTCTTTAGATCTGACATGAAATATATTCATTAAGCTATTAAGCTTAATTTATTTCCAGATGTAAAGTTTAATTCTACTATTCTTTGATCGAATATTTTATCCGAGTTGTCATTTCCCATTATAATACCTCTCTACTGTCCACTTCTTCATATGTTTTGAATTAATTATGATCATTGCAAACATGAACAGTAGCATTGGAGTCTAACCACTATTCAAGTGATCTTTCTTGTATTGCCATATTGAGTTCTGTGATCATACCATTATGTATGCATTGAACTCCTTTAATAATTATAGCAACTAAGTCTTTTTCGTCCACTAGGTTGGTCTTGGAACTTATGTTTCTTTGGAGTTATTACCTGTTTTTAGAAATTGACAATTGTTGATATAATGCCTTTTTTGTGGCAATAATAACATGATCAGTCTTTTTTTATCTTGCTTAACATCCACAGATGATTTCTTTCTTTTACCTTTGTTAACTTCCTTTTCATCAACATAATTCACCTTAGAATTTTGAGAAAGATACATATCATCACATTTTCGAGTTTCCTCTTCTATACATAGATGCCTTAATAATTTCCCAACAAAGAAGTCTTTACTAAGATGTAGGAGCTTCTTCCTATAATCATTCTAAGATGAAGGCAATTTTGAAATAAATTGCTCTGATTTGTAATGATTCAGGAATAACCACCTGAAGGTCACAAATACAAACTATTTGTAACTCATAAATTTGATCCGTAATAGACATTATCAATCATACCAGACTCAAAATACTTTAACATGATAAATTTATCCATATATTGTCGCTCATTTTTGTACTTCTCTTCCAAAGATCTCCAAATCTCCAATATCAATTGAATTGACATATAAAGATCATAAAGTCTGTTTGATAAAGTATTAAGAATGTGATCTAGGCAACTTGTACCTTTTCTTCCTTGGCAGCATCTTTAGTGGCATCAAGAATTAGTGTAGTATTTGGATTCAGCATATAAGCAAGGTTGAGTACCGAAAGAAATATCATTTTGTTTTTCCAACTATTGAAATTGATTCCATCAAATCAATTTAATTTGACAAATTCTTGAGTCATAACTTTGAATGTAGTACTATGATCTTAAGTCATCTTCAAGAAAATATCTCTGTAAAATTGTTAAGAAAAATAGTGTAGAAGATGATCAAAATTTGATATTGTGGTTTTAAGGCACGAAATATATCGTTATCTTTAGAGAGATATTCGTCCCCACACATAGTTGCTATTGGATTGATAATGATACTTCCCAAAATACAATAAAACCTCTATAAATGCAAGAAAATTTGTCTATTATTGCTCACCTTAATTGGTTTTATCACAAAAAAAAGGTAGAAAAGGCATGCAAAAGAGAAGTGATAAAGAAAATAAAAATTAATCTAATATATTGTAGCAAGGTATGCTTTTCTTTAGTTATCTTAACAACTACATTAGTTTTATGATAATACATAGGTTGAACATATATGCTCACTTATTGAGCTAATAGTAGCCACTGCTAACAAAATAAAGAAACCTAAATTTACTTAAATTATTAAAGAGTTCCCAAAAAGGAAGTTAAATAGTTTTTTTTTTCAAACGAAAATATCATCTCATCTAATTATGCTCACTTTGGTTTTGTTATCTTATTTACCTAAAGAAAAATGTTAAAATAGGCCTATAAAATGGAGATCATGGCTAGTATTAGAATTATTAAGGCATATACAAGAATAAACAATATATAGTCTAATTGATGCAATAGAATATCGGGCTAGTGTTTAACAACAAAGCTAATATTATAAAACTAAAGAAATAGCATACATCAATATAGAAAAATTTGAAATCAAATATGCACAAAATACAGGGAAACATATCTAGGGTTACTCACCTTGGTGGTGTCATCGTATTTACCCAAAGAAATTAATAAAAAAGACTTGCAAAATAGAAATAATAAAGAAGACCAAAATTAATCATGTATACTGAAGCAAGGTATGCTTTTATTCAAGTATTCTGCATAACTGAATTAATTTGATAATAATTTAATAAATTATTTTTTATAAAACACATAAACAATTATCATTTATTTTTTTAATATATTTGTATTTTTAAAAAGTACAACTCTTTATGTGGGTTACATTTCTTTAAAACAAATTAATTATTTGTTAGTGCATCTAATGTATGAATTATATTTAAATAATTTGCAATTATAATATATGTAAATAACTTGAAAATATATTAAAATATGTGACTTGTTAAACTAATTAGTAACTAATATTGTTGAAAAGCTACTCTCATCAAGATCTCATTGTTATGAAAATACTTAAAAATTAGTGTCATTGTAATAAGATATCTTAGTCAATATTGAATCTGCATAATATTAATGTAAGATAATCACAAGAACTTAATTTTAATATAGTGTCTATATTAAAAAAAATCAATATGTTGTCAACGTAACAAAATTTTTACAGCTATTTAATCACATATATTATAGCAAATAATAGTATTATTTGAAACTTTACTTATTAATATATTATTTATATAAAAAATAGATAAAAAAGAATATTATTTAGATAAGTAGAAATAATAGAGAGTGACATTAATTAGGTGAGAAAAAATTAAAGTACAAATTATCCATACACTATTAGAAATATGTTAATTACCGATAGAAAATAAAGAAAAATTTGTCGGTATTAATTTTATCGACAAATTAACCAATGTAAAAAACCAGTCCATAAATGACATGTCAGTAATAAAAAAATAATATCACCAACAGATAAAATTAGTGTCAGAAATAATAGCGTCAAAAACATCGTTGACAGAATTATACCGACGTATTTTTTATATATATTGACTGATTATTCGTCGGTAAGTTTAAAAATAAAATATTAATTAGAAATTTACCGACGTAAAATCCATCGGTAAAATAAAAATATTTATTTTTTAAAATATATTTATTATTTTTTAATTGTTAATAAATATAATTATAAATAATTTAATTTTTTTGTTAATTAAATATAAAATTTTAATTTTTTATTTTAAATACAAAAGAAATTAAAAAATTATTAATTAAATAAAAATATATGCAATATCATTAAAAAATAATCACAATACAATTCTTAAAAAAAAAAAAAACTAAAATCTACGAATATTATTCATCATCAATATTCGAGATGCCATCATCGTCTTCGACTCCGGATGGGTGGTAGTGTGGAGAAGGCTGCAATGGTGGAGGTGGTGCAGCGGATGAAGAACTGCCGTTTTGCATTTGCTCATAGGTTGATCATGTTTTGGTGGTTTTAGGCGGAGCCGTATACTCCGAAGGTACAGACGCCGTAAGGTTTTCTAGGTTGCAGATTCTAGTTTGCTATCTATCTTATTTTTCATGTAAGATTCAATCTTAATCCCACCAAATACTTGATAAACCAGCCATAAATCATCATAATCACATCACATATCTTCAATTAGAAGGGTAGACCAAGATATCTCAACAACCACAAATTCACAAAAAAAAAAAAAAAAACAATCAAGAACTTGAATCCTACCTCCAATCGATATAAAAACTAGCTAGATTTGAGTTTTTGGTGAAGGATATGGGTGGAACTTGGAGATAGAAGCTAGATGAACCGAAATAGGGGAAGAGAGAATGAAGAGGGGTCAGCAGCAAGGATGAGGACGAAAATGAACGAGTGAGGAGGGATTTTTGTGAGTTTTATGGCATAGGTAGTCAGAAACAGCGGTTCTTATTGGTGGATACGTCGGTGGTGAGATTTTGGCCAAATCTCTCCCCTATGTGTGGCTGCATATTGCACAATCTTAAGGGGTAGAGGTGACTAAATTTTTAGCCACCCAACCTAGGGTTTTCAGTATAAAATTCTACTGATTCGGTTCTTACAGTATAAAATATTGAATCTCAACCGATTTCTTTTAAATCGTCAAAACATTACTAGTATTCTTTTTACATTTTCTACATAATTGTTCTGATTTCTACTAATTCAAATCTTTTTTATAATTCACTTCTAATGAACCTCTAATTAACTTCTAATTGCTCTTACAGAACTATTAAAACCAAATAAATCGATTAACAGTATAAATTAAATGTTTTGCAAATTCAAGGCCTTTCTACTTTCTGTTTTCTATAACTAATGACATTTTCATAACTTTAAGCAAGTCTAAGGGTACCCTACATGATTTTTACACCTGAATAGATTTGCGGCTCAATTGGCAAGGATTTAAACTTCTACGGTTTCATCATATGATTCTATTCCGTTTAAAACCTTATTTTGCTAACTCTACTTCTGACATATATATATATATATATAGCAGATGTGGGGACATAAATTTCATTTTCTAAAAAGTTCTAAAGTCATTATCGAAATAATCTTGTGGGGTCAAAATATAATTTTCTAAAAGTTCTGAGCAACCCTATAAATAACAAAGTTTACAGGGATATTTTCATAATTTTCCAATTTTTAACATATGGCAGCACCATATTTTTAGCGGTAGTGTTATACTACCCTATAATTCTAAGTATGAGGATCGTTAGGGTATAGCACTGCCTAAGAAATTCTCACATTACCCAAGGAAAATAATTCAAAGTTTTCTATTATGCTATGTTTAAAAAAATGGGGATGTTACACCTAGCACGCGCCTAGGCGGTGGGTTTAGGCACTTAGGCGCCTGCCCCTTGAAAGCTCTTCTTTTGAGGCGCAGCTACTGCCTAGGCACTAGCTTTGGGTGCTTGGGCACCCAACCCTTTCTTTTTTTTCTTTTCTTCTACACTTTTCGTATAAACTTTCAAGATGCAATTCTAAACATATTTTAACTTTAATAACATTCAAGTAAGGAAAATGATTCTAAAAGATTGTTCAAAGATCCATGGCCAAAAGAAATTTAAATCTTATGTTATACAAAACCTTGGGCTGTTACAATGAGTCTATTTCAATTGGTAATTTTTGTGAACAATATGAAATAATTCATGAGGGAATACCACCCCATTCACCAGAATCTAATGGAGTAATTGAAAAGAAAAATAGACAAAAGAATTTATCAACACTATGTTAATAAGTGTTGGTGCACCTCCAAACATGTAGAGGGAAGCTATTCTTTCTATATGTCACATACAAAAATAAAATAATTTTTAAGAGAATGGGAAGAACACCTTTTGAGTTATGGGAGAAATGACAACCTAATTTAAATATCTTAAAGTGGAGGGGTGTTTAGCAAAAGTCTTGTTACCTAAACCAAAGAAGAGAAAACTTGGTTCTAAAACTTGATTGCAAGTTTATTCGGTATGTAGAGGATAGTGCTATCTATAGATTTTTGGTGTTGAGAAGTGTTCTTTTAGATGTTAACACAATTATTAAATCTAAAAATGCTGAATTCTTTGAAAATGTATTTCCTCCAAAATATTCTATGAGAAAATCTTTATCTGAACATGCTATTCAATTGTGTTATTCTAACAATAATGAAATTGAACTTAGAAGAAGTAAAAGAGACAAAAAAAGAAACTAATTGTGGTGATGATTTTTACATAATTGATACAGACCCTTCAACATATAGTGAAACAATTTCTTCTCAAGATGGCCCTTTATGGAAAGAAGTTATTAATAGTGGAATGGAATCACTAACAGTAATCATAGATGGAAAATAGTAGATTCATCTAATGGAGCAAAACCAATAGGGTGTAAGTGGATATTTAAAAAGAAATTAAGATTAGATAGCTTGTTTAAAATCTAAAAAGAAATTGGTGGCTGAGGGTATACACAGAAGAAAGACTTAGATTATTTTGATATATATTCATATTAGGCAAGTGCAAGATATATAATAACAAACCCTCATACACTAGACGTAAATAATGCAAGAAGAAAAACAACATAAAAGAGACAAACACAAAGTTTAACATGATTCAATTACTCTCAATCTAAATTGACGACCCCTATAAGGAGTTCCACAATCTTTCACTATCAACAACTTTTACACATCTAAAGTTGCAAACCATTTTTACAAAATTACGTCATGTGGATGGCTCTTAATGAATAGCTCCTAAAAACTACCTATAAAATTGGATCACTCCCACTTTTGGAGGATGCATAAACCAAACAAAGGCCTTATTTATAGGCCAAACCTCCCATGAAGCTTTTACTCTCGCCTGATACGGGACTTTGGCTTAGATGTCAACAATTCACCTCTAGCTAGAACTACTTTTATTAGAGTTTTGATAGCTTTAGCTTCTATTAATAATTTATTAATACATCAAATGGATGTTAAGGCTACTTTTCTTAGTGGAGACTTAGAGGAAGAAATATATATGAGCTAACTTGAAGGTTTTGTTGTTCTTGGTTATAAGAATAAAGTATGTGGATTCATTAAATCTTTATATGGTCTTAAACAAGCACCTAAGCAATGTCGTGAAAAATTGAAAAAGTAATGTTGCTAGATGGATATAAAATGATAGATTCTAATAAGTGCATTTACAGCAAATTTGAAGATAATTTAAATAGTGTCATTATTTGTTTGTATGGGGATTATATTCTTATACAAGGAACCAATATTGTTGTGATTAATTAGACTAAAAATTTTGTCACCAAAATTGGACATGAAAGATTTAGAAGAAGCCAACTTAGTTTTGGGAATTCAGCTAATAAAATTAAAAGCTCGTTATAGAATGTCTCAAGAGCATTTTATTGAGAAAATATTGAGGAAATTTAATTCTTATGACTCTAAACCTGTGAGTATTCCTTATGATGGTAGTTTACACTTGAAAAAGAATAATAGTAGTGTTGCGTCACAAGCTCAATTTGCCCAAATAATTAGTAGTTTTATGTACTCAATAAATAGTTCAATGCCTGATATTGCTTAGTTGTGTATAGGTTGAGTAGATACACACATAATTCTAAAAAAGGTCATTGGATTGCATTATGTAGAGTTATAAAATACCTTCAGGATGATATTGACCTTGGTCTATTTTATGGGCGATATCTAAATGTAGTTGAAGGGTATTCAGATGCTCATTGGATCTCTGGTTCACATGAGACTAAATCCACGAGTGCATTTATTTTTATCTTTGGTGGCGATGTTATTGCTTAGAAGTCATCCAAACAGACCTGCATAGCCAGATCCACTATGGAGGTCGAGTTTATTACTCTTGACTTGGCAGATTTGAGGCTAAGCGACTAAGAAATCTCTTAGCAGATATTCATTTATAGAGAAACCTATATCTTCCATATCTATACATTGTAATTGCCAGACAGCAATACCAAGAGCAAATAATAAAGTTTATAATGGAAAACAAGGACATATACATATATGCCATAATATTGTGAAGCAGCTACTAAATAATGGGATTATTTACTTAAACTATGTGATGTCAGAGATGAATTTGCAAAGCCACTAAACAAAAAGCTAGTAAGTGATACTTCAAGGGGGATGGGGCACCCAATTCAAGGATTAAGAGTGATGGTAACCCAACCTAAAATTCAGAATTTCTCAAAGATTAGGTCAATATGAGTTAAAGCAAGTCATTTGTTAGTCATTGAGACACTATCCAATGTAGTCTATCCCTATCGTGTATAAATGTGTTGAGGATAGTATGTGACTCCAGCATTAGAGGTTGAGTTTCTATCTATAACTCATGAATGAGTGGTGTGCTTGACTGTAGTGCTCACTTGGTAGATTCATTTATATAAGTGGTGAGGTGGAGCTACCTTTATGAGAGCCCGAGCAACTCTTTAAAGCCACTCATAAAATTCAAGTAATGGTGCAAGGTCAAAATGCACCACACCGTGATGAACAACTTTGGATAAGAAGATGGTATAAGTAAAAAGATCACTAAGTCATAAGTGAAATGAAAGTTTTTAGAGATCCTAATCTCACTTACATTCCTGTGGGTTATATTTCATTTACACTATATGCTAATTCACAGTCTAGAAGATATTAGTATTTATGCATTGAATTCTTATGGTCATGGGAAATGTAATTGTTATACTTTTATTAATAATTATATTATATTTCAAAGTAACTATTATCATTTATTTGATCAAATCAACTACCATTCTTTCTAACCGTGCTTACGCTTTTTTCTATATATATATATATATTATCAAAGAGTGTATCACATCGCAGGCTCGATTTATTATAAGAATGGTAAGAAAGCAAATCTCAGTCTGCATAATTATACATAAATGACGAAAATTTAAAGTTTTTTAAAAGTTATATGATTACTTAAAAATATCACTTGACTTTATATATAATTTTAACTATTTATATAAAATTCGATGATCCGTATTTACTCCTCTGATTTACTCCCTATATTATTATTATTATTATTATTATTATTATTATTTTCTCTCTTAGGTTTGCTGAAGCTTGTTACACCTTTTATCCAATAATCATTGCTCAATGTAGCTTTGACCGAGTCGCTTGCCATATCCACTTCCTGCCCGTTGCGTGATTTTATTGCGACCTAGACTTTATGCTTTCCAACCATCAGAACGTTGGGAAAATTATTTGAACTTTTGTACACTTACTCTATTTTGTCGGTTGCTGATTGTATCTTATAAAATCGGTCTTTATTCTCGACGGTAGCTTTTTACATGACTAGTGTAGATATTAGTAGTATGTTGTAGTAGAGCAAGTCTTTGAAGCATACAAAATTTATTAGTTTCGGTGTACTCTTTCCCATTCTCTTGAGCAAATTCAGCAGGCAGTTCCTGTAATCTCATTAGTTGAAGTGCAGAATTGTGGAAAGTGATTATTGTATTTAAAGTATTAGTTGTAAAGATTATTTACACTGAGTAATTAGTTCGTAATGGTGAAATATTCTTAAACTCAGTAACTAGCGTACCTCAATCATCACAATAAATAACTTATTTCCTTATGTGTTATTTTTTTATTTTAATCTTTGAATGTTGTGTTCTGTAACAATAATTTTCATTCTTCGAATTTAATTTATTATTCTTATTTATTTATTATTTATACTATTTTAGTACTAATTAATTTTCCAGCAGAACTCTAGTACACGCTTGATAAATTCACTTGAGTGGTGAGGTAGGGTCATCTCTATGAGGGTTTGAGCAACTCTCCAAAGCCACCCATGAAATCAAGATAAATAGTGCAAGACGGAAATGCACCACATCGCGTTGAACAATTTTAAAAGAGAAGACTGCGTGAGTAATGAATTTACTGAGTCATGAGTGCAATGAAGATTTATAGATGTTCTAATTTCAGCGGCATTTATCATATGGTCCATATTTTATTTGTTCTATGTACTAGTTTATAGTTCAAAAGGCACTAATTCTTGTATACTAATTCTCAAGCTCTTGGGAACTATGTTTAATTTTAATTAACTTTAAAATATGGGGGAAATTGCTATATTTATATCAATAATTACTTTATATTTTAAATTAATTTTGTTATTTTGCCATGTCATCGATATATCTCTTCTAAGATTTTTTATCTTTTGAACGTGGGATGTTAGATTGCAGTCTTTTACCAAGTCGTTCCTTTGGCTTAAAATCTGCACGTTCTCTAAAACTTTGGTTATTTTTTTTACTTGGCTAGGATAGGTATGGATTAATTTTTGGGAGAGTTATTTTTTAAAGAGAGTATTTTAAAAAAATTATTTAGAGAAATTATTTTTAAAAAAATAATTTTTATTTGATTTAAATATATCAAAATTAAGTTTAAGAAAATAAATTTTATTTGGATAGAATAAAGTAAAATTATTTTTAGTTATTAATATGAAAATAATAGTAAGATTTCTTTTTAAAAATTTTTTTCCTAAAAATAAAAATAATTTTAAGGATATTTCTTCTTAAAAACCTTTTATAATTCCAGAAGTGAGTTTAAAAGAAATTCTTTACATATTTAAATATATTAATTACTGTATATTTTTATTTACATATCAATAAAAAAATTTTTTGCACCGAAAAGAATATCCAAAAGGCTATAAGTCATCCAACTATTCTGAGCTGTGCCGCACGTAGTGTATAGAATTTCTCCATGATTGTTTTTGACCGTTTCAAGATGCTCGTCGGCACTGCAACGACTCTCTTCTCTCATATCTCTATAAATATTGGCTAACTCTAAAGCAAAAAAGAGACTTGACTGGGCGAAGGTGAGGAAAAACAAATCACTACCTTGCTCATGCTTATATTTTAGTGTACCAAAACTTTTTAGTAATTTTATTCCCTTTAGTTATCCATGCAAATTGTTCCTGGCACTCCATTATTTCATGTAGTTATTGAGAATTGGCAAAATACTCTTAAACTACCTAACACGTTTCAATTATTTATAATGATAAGCAATCTATTTTTGTTCTCAATATGTTATTTATTTATCTTGCTTCTCTAATTTTAATGCCCTTGTTATCAATTATTTATATGATTTAGAGATGATTTTTTGTTTCTGATTATATATTATTTGTGTTATTTTGTTTAATTTTTCCAACAGAAAGCATGGCAGCTCCATTTCCAGCTACCGTCCACTTCCACAGGCAAGCCGAGCACATTAATGTAGTCTGCCAGCCAAGAATCATAATCAACCCAGCAAACACTCATATCCTTGCAGGTAACTTTGCACCTGATTTCTCCATTACTGACCTCCATAAAATTTATGCATTTATACTTCCCACACTCCTGGCCTTGCTTCAAATCCAAACTGCAGGAAATATAACATCTCCATCCCAAGTTCACCCACTGACCACCGAAGCTTGTTTGTTTGGCTTGCTGGGTTACTACTTGGCCTTCACGGCCTCGTTACGTTTGCCCCAATATGCTACTCAGTTAAGCGTAGCCATGGCAGCTTTTGGTTCATTTTCCTCGGCTTCCTTGGTAACGCTGCTTCTCCCTCACTCATGGTGGCACATAAGATATATTTTCTATGCTTTACTTGTGGTGATTCAGTTGCACCCACTACTTACCCTATTATATGACAGGTATGATAGGAGAATTATGTTGGCAATGAGGAGATCACGGCAGCATCCTTTGCCACTGTGACACGTGGATCTAATGGAGCACGATAATGTTGCCTACTTGATGGGAGCACCAGCATAATCTGCTGTGTAGATTTCTTGTTTGCTCGTGTAATAGGTATCAGTACTCTTTTTATTTTATTTTATTTTATTTTCCTGCGCACTTGTTTTGTTTTTCTTTTCAGGGGAAATGGTTGTAGTACACTTGTTATTCAGTATCCAGTTAATTTTAAAATAATATTTTATGGAAACTTTACTTAGATAGAGATGCATTCAGCCCAGTCTCTCACTTCCCCCAAGTCTGGAGTGTATCAATGGGATATCGTCCTCTGATCCCCAAAAGCTTTCTACCGAGCGAGACTTTGGCCAGATCTGACTTGTACCACATGGCCTGATCCGAATAACGAGCAAGCTTAGCACCTGGAGGAGCAAACACTAACAGTAAGTGCTTATTGTCTTTGACCAAACATGCTTTAATTTTTTTGAGCTAAGAAAACCGATATTGTTCTATTAAATTATTCATGAGAGGTTCCTTACAGAGAAGTACAGTCAAAAGTACTTTCAGAAAGTTTTAACTTTTACGGCATCAAACCCTGAGAAATGGGATTGGCATACTGCGAAAGTGCCTAGTGCATTCACCAAAAGAAATGGAAGAATCAAAAGCTGCTAAGCAGGTAATTCTGATGGTTCTAGGAGTAAGTTTTGAATTTCAGTCTAAATTCAGAATTGTTACTTTTTCTATTTGCTCTTTACTTTGGTTGACTTGCTGATAAATATTATTGCCAATAAAGGAGAGACATGGGAATAAATGATTGTAATTGAAAAATATGTCCCGCATGTGAGGGAAATCTTGTTTGGAAACAGGTTTCCTGCCAGATCCCATTATAGACAGGAAGCACTTCTGTTGTCAAATGTTGCTTTTGTTCCTGGATTTGTGTATATATATAGCAATCAATATCCAATGAATAAAGGATATTGTTTATCTTTCTTTTCTTTTTCCTTATTAGTGGGCAGGGCGAAATGAAATTATTAAATACATATGTAATAAGGGAATATGTTCTATAATTATATCTATGTTAACTTGTGCTACAATAAAGTTTAAAGGAAAAACATAACTAAGTTTAAAAATCTTTGAGTTTGTACTATGGCAGATTTGCCACTATAAATGGCTTGTTTGATCGCTGAAAAAATTAGACTATTCGTCTAATTTATAGCAGGGCATATTCAAGCATTGAATAAAATTTGCTTTGAACCTGGCCTTCCATTAGAGATAGTTTATTGGATTATTGTAGCTGTGGAAGAGATATAAAGTGGAAGAGATAGTTTATTAGATTATTTGATTTGTTTTGAACCTGGCCTTTCTGCTTCTATTATGCACAGTGTTCTCTGCTTCTTGATCTAAATTTGATGACCAAATCTTTAGGACTTATACGTCATAAGTACTCATTAAATCGATCAACATCAAACCTAAAACTTATTTGCAACCTTGCCTTGTATTAACTAATATCTCGCTTATTGAAACATTTTAGCTGTGAAGGATGTACTTTAACCTTAGCTGCTTCTAAAATTCAATGATCTCTACTTCCTAATCTAAACTTTTGACTTTTGATTATCAAATCTAACAACTTCTGTGACAGTAATGATTTACTCCTTTTGTGCTTGAACTGGGAAAAAATGAGGCCAAGAGAAAAGCCTGAGGGAAAGAATTAAAGAAATTGTGTAAAGTTAAAGAAAAGGATGCTATGTGGTTTTAGTTTCCAATCCCCATGTTATTTGATGACCTCACATAAGATTTTTAGGGACTTATTTCTGATACTATTTTACCATGTTTTAATGGCAAGCATCATATTTTTTCACATATGCAGTCTTCAATCATATTAACTTCAATTTGTTAGGGTTAACCTTAAAGATTTAGAGCTAACTTGGTAGTGTTGAAATAGTCGACTAGAGTGTAAATGATCCCTGCTCCTTACATTCGTCTGTTTCTCTTTCCACCTCTGACTACCAAACATTATGCCATTAGCTTTGTGACAGAGCCCTGAGCAAGCGTGCATGAACAAATGAACTTTCATGTGAATTATGAAAGGAAATGTATTACTTCAGATTTGTGTGTTCTGTTAGTATTGTTCTTTGTCCTGTTGCTTGTGGTCTCATTTTGAGGCCAATACCTCAGCCAGCTACAGATTTTCCAGAGAATTTCCATTGAGAGGTTTTGATTTGTCATATTGCATTGTGTTTTCAATGTTGCATGTCTGTACATTTTTACTTATTAATCTTCATTCTCTTTTGTTGAAAGTCATTGTTATGACGAATCATGAATGCAGTATTTAGGCTGAACCTGCCTTGCTTAAGAATGATTCAAAAACTGTGGAAAGGAAAAGCAAGTGACTGCCCCAGCTTCTATTAAGGAAGGGACAATCTCAACTCAAAATACAAAAGTGGTGCAATTATCTAGAGATGTTAGATACTGAATTTTTTGCTAGCTGAAGTCTAACCAAGGCCATGTCTTCTGCAATTTTTTTAAATGATGTGTTAAAACATGCGACACATTTCTGAGATTACATGGCTCTATCATCTATGTATTTTTCACTATAATAAACTAATAAATTTTTAAATTTTAGCAATCCACTTTTTATCTTAATTAGGAGGAAACGAAGAGCTAAGGCTGAACAAAGGGAAAGGAGAGCTAAGTTGTTCACTAGCTTTTATGTTAAGTTGTTCATAGAAGATTTGCCTAGCAGACCTTTCGTTGAGGACTTGGATTGGTGGCCTATTTCTCTAGACAAAGCATCTTAGTTAGAGAGGCCTTTTGAAGAGGATGAGATCTGTAAGGTTGTTTTTAGTCTGGGGAGAGAAAAAGCACCTGGTCCTGATGGTTTTACCTTTGCGTTCTTTCAGGCTTGTTGGGAAATTGTTAAGAATGATCTCCTAAAGGTGTTCACTGAATTCTTCATTAATGGTAAAACTGGAGTCTGCATGGTAAAATTGGAGTCTGCATGAATTCTACCTTCATCTCCTTTATCCCTAAAAAGAATAAATCCATTAAGGTTAAGGATTTTCGTCCCATTAGTTTGGTGTCTAGTGTTTACAAGATAATTACGAAAGTGCTTGCTACTAGACTCAGTGAGGTTCTTTCTGATACCATTTCTGAAAACCAAAGTGCTTTTATCCCTTGTAGGCAAATTCTAGATGCAGCGATTATTGCTCAGGAGGTGGTGGAAGACATTAGATCTCAAGGGAATCTCAGCCTTATTTTTAAATTGGACTTTGAGAAAGCTTATGATCAAGTCTGTTGGGGTTTTTTGGACAAAGTTTTGGACAAGAAAGGGTTTGGAAAGAGATGGAGAAATTGGATTTTAGGATGCCTATACTCTTCTTCCTTTGCAGTTATTGTTAATGGTAAACCTAGATCCTGGTTCAAAGGTTAAAGAGGTTTGAGACAAGGAGATCCTCTATCTCCTTTTCTTTTCACCTTGATAGTTGATGTTCTTAGTCATTTAGTTTCAAGAGCTATTGCTAATGGGTTGGTGAAGGTCTAACTATTGGTAGGGAGAAGGTGTTAGTCTCCCATCTCCAATTTGCTGATGACACAATTTTCTTTTTGGAACCTAAAGGAGATTCTTTCGTCAATATTTTAAATATTCTAGGTTTCTTTGAAGCTATCTCAGGTCTTAAGATTAACTTAGCCAAAAGCGGTTTAGTACATATTAATGTTGATAGTCAAACTATGAATGCTTTCGCTTCTTTGGCAGGGTGTCAAGTGCTTCAGTGGCCCCTTACTGATCTAGGTATTCCTTTGGGAGGTAATCCCTGTGCTATTTCTTTTTGGGATCCTGTGGTGCGTAAGATCTCTAAGAGGTTAGATTGTTGGAAAGGTGCTTATTCTTCTTTGGGAGGCAGGATAACCCTCCTTCATTCTCGTTTATCAAACATTCCCTTATACTTCCTCTCCCTCTTTTGCATTCCTGTGGCGGTAGCCGATAATATTGAGAAACTCACGAGGGATTTCTTGTGGTCAGGGGCTCGGGAATCTAGAAAAGATCACCTCGTTAGTTGGGAGGTTTGTCATAAACCTAAGAAGGAAGGGGGTTTAGGCTTGGGTAATATTGTTTCTAAGAACAAATTATTGGCAGCTAAGTGGCTTTGGCGCTTTCCTCTACATTCTAACTTTTTGTGGCACCAAGTCATTCAAAGTAAGTATGGTTTGCACCCAAATGGTTGGGACACCAAATCCACAAGTAAAGTAACTCACAATTGTCCTTAGAAATTCATCTCTCAAGGGTTACCCTCCTTTTGTTCTCTGTTATCCTTCCGCTTAGGTAATGGTTCCCGTATTAAATTTTGGGAAGACATATGGGTTGGCAATGCCCCCTTTTCTACTGCTTTTCCTCAACTATTTTGATTACAATGCCCCTATTTGTCAATTTTTTTTTCATGATGACCTCTCTTGGAACTTCCATTTTATTCGAAACTTGAATGATAGAGAGGTTAATGAATTAGAGTCCCCTCTTCCTTTGCTCAATCCTTTTCATCTATCCAATACCCATGACACTAGGATTTAGACTCTCGACTCTTCTAATATTTTCTCTTGTAAATCCTATTTTCAATTCTTGATTTCCTCAAACAAGTTTCTCTTGGATAAACCTATTTGAAAATCTAAATCTCCTTCTAAGGTCAAAGCCTTTGTTTGGACCACTGTTCTTAATTGAATTAACACTAACGATATGCTCCAAAAGCGCAGGCCCCTCATGGCTTTGTCCCCTAATATGTGTATAATGTGCGATTTAGATTTCGAATCTTTTCCTGGGGCTCATCTTTTTTTTGCATTGCCCTATGGCGAGATCTCTTTGGATCATGCATTGTGGGATCTTTGGATAATCGTGGGTTTGCCCCAAAGATATTCATCAGTTTCTTCTCACTAAGTTCAGAGGTTTTGGTTCACATAAAGAAGCTAAGATTCTATGGCAGAACTTAGTCTTTGCAGTGCTTTGGTGTATTTGGTGATGATTTTTACATAATTGATATAGACCCTTCAACATATAGTGAAGCAATTTCTTCTCAAGATGGCCCTTTATGGAAAGAAGTTATTAATAGTGGAATATAATCACTAATAGTAATTATAGATGGAAAATAGTAGATTCATCTAATGGAGCAAAACCAATAGGGTGTAAGTGGATATTTAAAAGAAATTAAGATTAGATAGCTTGTTTAAAATATAAAGAGAAATTGGTGGCTCAGGGTATACACAGAAGAAAGACTTAGATTATTTTGATATATATTCATATTAGGCAAGTGCAAGATATATAATAACAAACCCTCATACACTAGACGTAAATAATGCAAGAAGAAAAACCCGTGAGCATTTTATTGAGAAAATATTGAGGAAATTTAATTCTTATGACTCTAAACCCGTGAGTATTCCTTATGATGGTAGTTTACACTTGAAAAAGAATAATAGTAGTGTTGCGTCACAAGCTCAATCTGCCCAAATAATTAGTATTTTTATGTACTTAATAAATAGGTCAATGCCTGATATTGCTTAGTTGTGTATAGATTGAGTAGATACACACATAATTCTAAAAAGGGTCATTGGATTGCATTATGTAGAGTTATGAAATACCTTCAGGAGGATATTGACCTTGGTCTATTTTATGGGCGATATCTAAATGTGCTTGAAGGGTATTTAGATGCTCACTGGATCTCTAGTTCACATGAGACTAAATCCACGAGTGCATTTACTTTTATCTTTGGTGGCGATGTTGTTGCTTAGAAGTCATCCAAACAGACCTGCATAGCCAGATCCACTATGGAGGTCGAGTTTATTACTCTTGACTTGGCAGATTTGAGGCTAAGCGGCTAAGAAATCTCTTAGCAGATATTCATTTATAGAGAAACCTATATCTTCCATATCTATACATTGTAATTGCCAGACAGCAATAACAAGAGCAAATAATAAAGTTTATAATGGAAAACATGGACATATATGTATATGCCATAATATTGTGAAGCAGCTACTAAATAATGGGATTATTTACTTAAACTATGTGATGTCAGAGATGAATTTGCAAAGCCACTGAACAAAAAGCTAGTAAGTGATACTTCATGGGGGATGGGGCGCCCAATTCAAGGATTAAGAGTGATGGTAACCCAACCTAAAATTCAGAATTTCTCAAAGATTAGGTCAATATGAGTAAAAGCAAGTCATTTGCTAGTCATTGAGACACTATCCAATATAGTCTATCCCTATCGTGTATAAATGTGTTGAGGATAGTATGTGACTCCAGCATTAGAGGTTGAGTTTCTATCTATAACTCATGAATGAGTGGTGTGCTTGACTGTAGTGCACACTTGGTAGATTCATTTATATAAGTGGTGAGGTGGAGCTACCTTTATGAGAGCCCAAGCAACTCTTTAAAGCCACTCATAAAATTCAAGTAATGGTGCAAGGTCAAAATGCACCACACCGTGGTGAACAACTTTGGATAAGAAGATGGTATAAGTAAAAAGATCACTAAGTTATAAGTGAAATGAAAGTTTTTAGAGATCCTAATCTCACTTACATTCCTGTGGGTTATATTTCATTTACACTATATGCTAATTCACAGTCTAGAAGATATTAGTATTTATGCATTGAATTCTTATGGTCATGGGAAATGTAATTGTTATACTTTTATTAATAATTATATTATATTTCAAAGTAACTATTATCATTTATTTGATCAAATCAACTACCATTCTTTCTAACCATGCTTACGCTTTTTTCTATATATATATATATATATATATATATATTATCAGAGAGTGTATCACATAAGAGAAGTGATGTAATTTTAACTATTTATATAAAATCCAATGATCCATATTTATTCCTCTGATTTACTCCCTATATTATTATTATTATTGTTATTATTATTATTATTATTATTTTCTCTCTTAGGTTTGCTGAAGCTTGTTACACCTTTTATCCAATAATCATTGCTCAATGTAGCTTTGACCGAGTCTCTTGCCATATCCACTTCCTGCCCGTTGCGAGATTTTATTGTGACCAAGACTTTATGCTTTCCAACCATCAGAACGTTGGGAAAATTATTTGAACTTTTGTACACTTACTCTATTTTGTCGGTTGCTGATTGTATCTTATAAAATCGGTCTTTATTCTCGACGGTAGCTTTTTACATGACTAGTGTAGATATTAGTCGTATGTTGTAGTAGAGCAAGTCTTTGAAGCATACAAGTCACTTGATTCTACCCAAACAACCCTTGCTTTCCAACTACTAAAAAAAGAAGATGGGAAGAGGTTTGGTAGTACTTTTCCTGTTGGTTTTGATGTTGAATCATGTAGGCAAGCTCCAGCTAGGATGATAATTGTGGATGAGTTGCCTTTTAAGTTTGTTGAGGGAGAGGGGTTCTGTTATTTTATGAGTGTTGTGCAACCCAAGCTCCATATTCCAAGAAGGATTACAATTGTTAAGGATTGTTGGAACCTATATATGAACGAGAAAAACAAGTTAAAAAGTATTTTTCAGAACTCAAATCAAAGTGTATGTTTAACAACTAATTGTTGGACTTCTATGTAAAATTTGAATTATCTTTGTCTCACTATGTATTTTATTGATCAAGATTGGAAATTGCAAAAGTGGATTCTTAATTTTTTCTAATCAACAATCATAAAGGAGAAATAATTGGTAGAAAAATAGAGAAATGGATCTTGAGTTAGTCGATAGGTAGAATTTTCACTATTACATTTGATAATGCTTATTCAAATGGTCATATCTTCTTTGAAAAGTAGAATGGAGGATTGGAATTCACATACTTTAAAAGGTGAACTTATGTTAGATGTTGTGCACATATTTTAAATCTTGTGATGATGATGGATTGAAAGAGATGCATGCTTCAATTAGCAAAATTAGGAATGCTATTTGATTTGTTCGTGCTTACCCCGGTTGCATGGATAGGTTTCGAACTTGCATCAAAGAGGCTAGGATTCAAGATAATTCTTTTGTGCAATTGGATATTCCTACTAGGTGGAATTCGATCTACATTATGCTTGACAGTGCATTGAAATTCTAGAAGGCACTTGAGAAGTTGGGTGAGAGAGATGCTAAGTTTGTGATGATGCAAGTTAGCGTCCCAAAGAATGAGGATTGGAATAATGCAAAGTGCTTTGTTAGGTTTCTCAAAATTTTTTCTGATGTAACTAAAAAAGTATCAGGTTCTACATTTGTTACTTCCTCTTCAATATTTCCATGATTATTGTTTGATTGTCAATACTTTGAAGAAGTGGGCTGGTAGTCTAGATCCTTTGCTTGGGAGCATAATTGTAAAAATGAAAGCCATGGTTATTAAACTCTCAAGGTAACTCTTAAACTCTTACGAGTTTATGATTTTATCATACAAAAATGAGTTAATTCACGTATAAACTCTTTTTTTGTCAAAATTGTACGAATTTAAATAAACTTTAACAAAATCGATAAACTCTTGATTCTATAAACGAGTTTATGAGTCTAAAATTATACTTGATTTTGTTCTCCAAAAATAAACTATTGGTTATTTTTATTGTGTACTTTGATTTACTTGTTTATTTCATACAATATTTATTGGTTTTATTCAATTAATTTTATCTATTTGTTATTATTTAATTATATTTTGTTGAACTACAAAATAATATATATATGGAATAAAATATGGTATAAAAATAAAGTCATATATATAAATATATATATATATATATATATATATATATGTTGTTATAAAGTTACAATTGTTCAATATTAATCACAAAAATATTATTTAATTATATTTAATTACTAAAATATATTTTTTAAGTAATATTTTTTAAATATGTAAAGTCTTATGAGTCTACAAATCAAGTTTACGATTCAAGTTTACTAAGACTTCACGAGTTTAATAACCTTGATAAAAGCTAAGCATGATAAATATTGGGGGAACATTAAAAACATGAGAATGATAATTTTTATTGCTATGGCGCTTGATCCTCGATACAAGTTTCGATTTGTTGAGTGGAGCTTTGAAAACTTTTATGAAAAGGATGATGTTGATTTTTTGAGTGGAAAAGTAAGGAAGATATTTACTGACATGTTTGATAGCTATAGGCTCTTTCTTAATAATGATTAAGTGCAAAATTCTACACAATACTCTTGCGAAGTGGAAATATTAGATGTTGGATGCGAAGCATCTAATAACTTTTCATTTGCTATGGAATTTGAAAAGGATATGAATATCAATGAGAGCATGAATAAAAATGAAATGCACTTGTATCTCATGGAAGGCATAAAGAAAACAACCAGTAGTTTTGATATCTTGAATTGGTGGAAGGTGAACTCCATCAAATATTATATACTTGGTCAAATTGCTAAGGATGTTTTAGCTATGCCTATGTCTACGGTTGCTTCAAAGTCTACTTTTCCCATTAGAGGTAGAGTGCTTAATAATTATAGGAGCTCTTTTACACCAAAAACTATCTAAGCTTTGATTTGTGCACAAAATTGGTTTCGTTCCACTTCATCATCAATGGATTTTGAAGAGTGCTTGGAAGAATTTGAAAAGCTTGAGTTAGGTAATATTCTTTATTATATTTTATTCTTGTGCATCTATTTTTATATAATTTTTCTATTTAGATTAACTATTATGATATCTACTCTTTAGAACTTGCTCCAACCTCCCAACCAAATAAAGAAGATTCCGGTAATGATTATGATTAGTTTTGAAGATGTTGCAATGCCTCTTTTTAGTTCTCTGCGGTGCTATGTAATATGTTGCTTTGGTTTATTCAATTTCTTTTGAAAATATTTTTTATTGTTATTAATGTCATTTTGTGAAATGTTATGCAACTGTGCTGGTGTTTTGGTGATAGGATGACTGCAAGAAATTGGAACCCTTCAAACATGGTTGCTGGCTCACTTTAGCATGGCTAAAGTTATGCATTATGATTACTTTATTCTATTTTATTGTGGCTGTAAGTGTCGTTTTATTTGGTTTAGACATGTTGGTTGTTTCTTGGTGAAGTGAGACTTGCTGGTTGCTACTAGTTTGTCGCTTCTAAACTAGTTACTTCACTGTTGTATTGCTAAAATTTGAGTACTTTATCATTTTATTAGTCTTATGCTTTTATGCAATGTGAGTTTGGGACAATTGTGAATAAAATGTGAATGTAAAAATTAAATTTAGATTGATGTTTGTTTATTATGCAGGCTGATATTTGTTAGTGAATAGTTTTTTCCCCCTATTTTGTCACATTTTTATTTTTACAAAAACCGCACTTCCAATCCAATCCAATTTTGCAAAGTGTAAGTAATCCAATCCAAATCTAACCACAGAAAATTTTAGTGTTTGGATCGGATGACTTTTTAGTTCAAAACCACACTGCAAACACCCCTACTACTTTCTTCATTCAATTCTTTTAAGCTTCCAACTTTACAAGTCGATAATTTTGGACAACTTTCTCTTTCTGCTTTCATTCCAAGCTTCCTATTTCGTGTTTAGGATCTATGCTCCTTAGATAAGCTCATGCTGCAGCTCTAAACTTTTGGCAAGTAAGTTTTCTTTTCTTTATTTTTTTTAATATTATTTCATCATTTTTAATTTTTTTCTCCAACAGGGCTAAGGACTCGGTCTACGACTTGGGTCAATTAGATGGGGATAATATCTCTTTCTTTTTCTTCTTTTACTTTTTTTAGGAATTAGGTGTTTACACAAAGTATTCTAATTTGATACCTAATTTCATGTCTTATGTTTTCAAATGAATTTAGAATAAATATTTTTCAAACATATTAGCATTATTTTGTGGTGAATCTTAGTTCAACATAAGCTTTTTTAAATGAGCAGTAGCAAAAATGATTATTGTTTTATTTATATCATTATTATTCCATTCTTTTAACAAAATAATAATTACATTTTTAAAAAAATTTGAGATGATTTTTTTGGTGAAAAATATTTAGAGTTTAATTTAGAACTTTGTTCTATGATGGGTCAAATAAAACAAAATATGGAATTGGAAATCAATATTAAATTATTTGACCATTAAAAAATCATCAATATGATAATATTAATGTCATTTTAATTGAAATTTTTTAATGCTTTGAAAATAATAATTTTATGAAAAATATTTAAAATTTAATTTTAAATTATGAACTTCTTATTCTTCTACATTAGTCCAATGCTTAAGTGGTCATATTTATAAGGACTAATATAAGATTCTTAAAATATTTATATGAACCAAAAACAAAATTTCTAATATTTGTAAGTACTAAATACATGTTCTTATATATTTATAGATATGGTTGTTAAACTCTCAATTTAACTCGTAAACTCCTACAAGTTTACAATTCTACTATACAAACAACTTAATTTGCAAACAAACTCTCTCTCTCTGATAAACTCGTATGAGTTTAAATAAATTTTAACAAAATCAATAAATTTTCAATTTTACTAGCAAGTTGACGAGTTTAAATTTGTTCGATTTTGAATCAATTTACAAGCATTTGATCTTTAAAAAATTTAACAAAAATTCTCAAACAGCAATCATATATATAATATTTGAATCCAATTTTCTCTAAAATTTTCATGCAAAGTTTGTTTCCCATTCACAATACATGATTAGAAATTCTTAGGTTTTCATGTAAAAAAATTTTCTCATTCAAATGCAAAATTTACTTATAATCCATTCAACTTAAGACTAACATCATGAATATACTATTTAAAAATTACTCCATTAAAAGTGTCATATAAAAATTATTTTCATTTCATATCTTATGATCGATAATTTAAATAAAATAATCTAAAATGTCTCATATAGTTATTTCCTTTTATAATTTATTACATAACATAACATAACATATTTATTGAAAATGAAAATATGAAAGAGAAAAAAAAATAAAAGAGAAAAATTAGATAAATTATATGATTTTAATATTTTTTAAGTAGGATTCATATTTTAATTGAAATAAAAATGAAAAAATTCTTTTGATATATTTCTTTTAATTATTTCTCACATTTTTATTTTTCATTTATCAGTGCTTAAGGACAACTACTAAGAAATATATACTAATCATTATTGATCAACATTTTTTTTAAAAGATTAAAATGAATACAGGTTCAAATAAATACTAATAGAATTTGTTGATTGGAAACAAAATAGTGACATAGTTGATTGGTTCTACTTCAAAGTTGATTGAGGTCTATGTCACTTAAAGAGAAATATTGGATCAATAACTTTAATTATCATATAAATCCATAAAAAATAAAAAGAGTTGATTGTATGCTCTAGATTTATAGATGGAGGAACTAAGTGATTTACTACCAAAAATAAAAATAAAATATACGAGACAATGATAAAATATTTATTATTAAAATATGAAAATAATATTAGAATTAATGATCATTTCTATTACACATTAATTGCTTAATGAATTGCATAATGAACTACTACAAATTTAAGTGATAAAGTATTTTTCAATATATTTTTTATACAGAATATTCTTCCATAATTGTAATTAAAATGTTACAAATAAAAGAATTATTACATTTTTTTATCATTAAAATTTTACATAGAGTATAACCATATAATAATTATAAATTATAATTAATTTTACAGATGTATAAATACACACACATACACACATACATTATGTTTAGTAAATAGATTTTTAAATTTTAATCATAAATATGTTCTCTAATTATGTTTAGTTACCAAAATATATTTTTTAGATAATATTTTTTTAGTATATGAACTTTTACAAGTTCATGAGTTGAATTTAATGAGACTCCACGAATTTACCTCAACTTTTAAATTTGTCAACCATGCTTATAGAGACTAAAATTTAAAGTGTCTAAAATAAAAAAAATATTGGAAAAAAAGGGGACCAAAAATTAAGAAAAATTTTTAGATTGACTAAAATCAAAATAATCTATATTTATAGGGAATAAAACTTATTTCAGTCAAAAATAAATTAGAATGTAAAGTTTTGGTCATAATAATAAATATTTAAAATAAAATAAAAATGAAGCAATAAATAGTGAAAGTAAATAATTAAACAATTAATCAATATTAAAATATCATCAAAAATAAATAATAAAGTAAAATTAAAGATAAAATATTAAAATATGAGCAAAATCTTAAAGCAAAAGTACTTTTTTTTTTTAATAAAAAAAATCTCAACTTGGTGAATTCAACATGAAAGATTAATTAAAAAATAAAATAAAAGGCTAAATTTCCATAAAGATTAAATAATAAAATATTAAAAATATGAAAAGAATCCTGCAAGAAAAATAAAAAACCTTTTGAAAATATCATCTCAATTCTAACAAAGTGGAGATAGAATGTATACTTTCTCGCGAAAACATCAAATATTTTCAGCAAATACGTATATATATATATATATATATATATATATATATATATATATATATATATATATATATATATATATATATATAAAATAAGCTACGTACACCTCAATTGTTTTCTTAAAAAAATTGAATATAAACATTTTAAATAATTGTAAAAGATAATAAGTTAAGAAAAGATATAATTGAGGAAAATGAAATGTTAAAAAAAATAATTTGAAATAAATATCATTAAAAATTTAAGATAAATATTGCATTATAATTAAAATGAAAGAATATAAATAAAAGAAATGAAAAGAAAAAAGTAATTATAATTTAAAAGAATTTAAAAAATTCAAACTTAAAAAGATGCACGTAACAAATAGTAAAAAAATTATATTATAAATAGAATCGGTTGGCAGACAACACAATATGACCTTTTCTACGGTTCAAAACTTGAAATGACGCCAAAAGAAAAGGGGACAGTTAAAAAGAAAAAAAAGGTTCATGCAGGTCAAATGAAAAAATATTTGGGAGATGTATCTTTTGCGATGCAATATGGGACGTATATGAAAAAAATAAGTAAAAATGATAAAAATATTTCAATAATGGATCCCACATAATTATCCTTATTTTTGTTTATTTTTTTTATCTAAAAAATTATCAGCGTATTGTTCAAGACGCTGGTTAGTTTTACATTTTGTATACATATATACAAAATTTACCAACGTCTTGAACAATATGCCGGTAAGTTTTGCTATTAAAAAATACTGGTAAGTTTTTTTTTTAAAAAAAAACTTATTAATATATGCATTATTCACGCTGGCAAGTTTTTTTTTTATTTATTTATAAAACTTACTAGCATATGTGCTGTTTATGTTAGTAAACTTTTTTTTTTTTTACAAAACTTACCAATGTAAGCAGTGCATATGCTGGTAAATTTTTTTTTTAATTTTATTTTTTTACGAAATTTACCGAAGTGAACAGTGCATATGCAGTGAGTTTTGATTATATTACACAAAACTTATTACCCTGAGCAGTGCACACGCTAGTAAATTTTGTGTAAAATTTTTGAATAAAAAAAATTTTGAACAAAAATAACAATAATTATATGAGACCATCATTCAAGTATTTTTATCATTTTTCTCACTTTTTACTATACGTCTCATATGCATCTACTGTTTATGCATCCCCCTTCAAATTGAAAGAGATTTCCCCAAAAAAAAAAGAAAAAAACAGAGAGCATCAAAGCCAAGGAGCATAAATGATGAATTTCGTGATTCCTTCGCTACTCAATCGACGATAAAGATAAGCAAATGCACATCAACCTTCCAGTTTTCATTTACATGCTGTGAAACACGACAATTTGATTCGTATTACATATATTATTCGGCATTTGGGAATGAAAAATGCTTTATAGCACGAAAACTAATTTGTGCTTTCTATATGACTGCTTCTCATTGGCTAGATTCTTCACATTTTCAAACTTGTTACATCAAAACCCACCGTGTTTCACGCCCTTACCTTTGCTTGTGCTTCAGTTTTACCATTCGTATAACTTCGTTTGGTGCCACCTAGCATCACTGGTTTGGAAAAGAGAACACTTGCCAGCCATCGATGCATTTGCCATGACATTTCGGGACTCACATTATCCCTAATCATCGGCCAAGTAGGACTCAACTATGAGTATAAAGACTGAACCTCTGCAGCTTCAAAAGCGACTTAGACTACCTGTTCCGTTCCATCAGAGTTTACCTTTCAGGTTTCAGCAGCAAGCCATGAGCTTCTACGTCTACGTCTACCATCCAACCTTCAACGCAGTAAACAACATCGTTGGCGATTCCTTCGCCACTCATCACCACCATAGAATCTACGAGTTTACAATTTCTGTACTCCTGGCCTTGCTACAAATCCGAAGTGCAGGAAATGCAACATCTTCATTCCAAATTCACCCTGTGACCACCACTGCCTGTGTGCTTGGCATACTGGCTTACTACTTGGCCTTCAGGGGAAGGCAACGTTTCCCCTTATATGCTAACAAAACCATGGCAGTTTTTGGTTCGTTTTTCCTAGCTTCCTTAGTAACACTGCTTGTTCCCGACTCATGGTGGCGCATCAAATATATTTTCTATGCTTTATTTGCAGTGGTTGAGCTACATCAAGTGGTCACAGTATTATATGACAATTATGTGAGGAGATCCCTATTGACAACGTGGAGATCATGGCCCCCGGACCCTACAAGGTATCTTTTGCCACTGACTTAAATGGATTTGAGAGAGCAATAACTCCTAATTAATGGAAGGCGAGCTTTATATATTGGTTTCATAGTCCATGGTTGGTAAAAGTTCTATGAAGATAAGTAAGATGTGAAGTAATTTACTTGATGACGATTAATACTTTTATTTTTCTATTTTCAGAAATGTTGGTTTTTCAAAAGCCATAAATGAAAAATAAGAATACATTTCTATGATAAATATTAATTAAAGTAAAATATAAATGTAGAGAAATAATGGCTCTTTGGTGCCATAGAAAAATAATATCTGAAAATATGTTTGTGTTTCAATTTTAAAGATGTAGAGAACGTTAAAGAAAATTGAAACATAAAGAATGTATAGAGTATTGAAGTTACAAAATTCTACCTGTTAATATTAATAGGCTCAGATTAAAAAAAAATATTGATATCATTAGTCCATGTTAGAAATTAATTGTCAATTGCGTATCTAAATTTAAATTAATTTTTATGTTATAATATACTTCAACTGTATTTAGAACTGATTAAAGTATCGCATTTTAGTTTGCAGTCGAAAATATTGATACTGTGCCCTAAGAATTTTATCAAAAATTCATATAATTCCAATTTGATTATTCAGGGATTGAGTTAAATCATTAGACCATAAAATTAAAATTATAAAGGGATTGAAGAAGGTAAATCTTATCTAGAATTAAATTAGACCATAAAATGTCTTTATCCATTGAAGATCACTTTTTTTAGCTATGATTTTTCATACTAACTACAGGAAAGGGGTTTTTTTTTTGCGTTTTTTGTTTTTTTTGTTTTTTGGTCCTACAATTGAGAGGCAATGAATATCAATAAAGTGAAGTCTACACTATTTTTTTTTTGGGGGAGTAGACCGAAGTCTACACTATTTATTTATTTAATAAAGCGTAACACCTCTACAAACCAAAACATCATAATTTTTCATGATAATTACAGTACGCATACTTGATAAGAAAACCTTTAGTAGACATGGAGAAAAACTCTTCTATGTTCCAGCACATAGTGTATTTAACCACAGCACGGATAGCAAACCATCATGTAACCTTCAGCTGAATGTTTCCATCAGGAAGGATTTATAAATGCTCATAAGTTTAGCCACAAATGCTTCCATGTGAAAGATGGCCTTCTGTCCAAGTCACATCCTATGTTCATAATTTCATATGCTGATAGACATACTGCAGCACCTTATTCAAAGCTAGAACTTCTGCTTCTGTCTGAGAGTTTTCCTTCAGAAATTCGATAAGACAGCACACGACATCATCTTTTTGTGTTAGAAAAGAACCCTCACACAGCATACGCATGTCTTGTACAATAACTTCAAAGATACATATATCACTAAGATCAATGGCTTTTAAAGCCAATTTCACTATTTCAGAATTCAAAAACAAAGTCCAAATGAATAAATGGCAAAGAAACAAATTAACTCAATGTTGCAGAATTAATTTTATATTATTATAATAATATTAAAAAAAACCATGTCAGAGTAAAGAATGAAATTAAACCAAACAAATAACTTGAAATATAACAAAGTATGCACTATATCATAGAACACAACAAGTACTACAACACTCAAAACACATTAAAGTATATCAAAGTACTCTAATACAAAGTGAAACTGAACCAAACTACTATGAAAGCATATTCTTATAAGGGCAAAACAAAACTAATAGAAGAATTCGTACATCAGAGATCTAATTATAGTTAACTCCATTAGTGCATTTCCTGCATGAGGGAATGATAGTGTTATGTGTGGCTTGAATAAAAATTACCATTATTAGTAAAAGAATTTAAACCATAAAACATTTAATAGTTTAGTTAATGTATACCATTCATTCGGATGGTTAAGAATAAGAATTTTTCTTTATCTATAATTGTTTAACTTGTTTTTTAGTGTATATAGGTATAACGGATTTGTAACATTCATTTAGTGAAAACATAAGAATTTAATCCTTTGAAGAGAAAAAATTTGTAAGAGATAAGAATTAGTAAAAAATTCTTCTTTGTAAATTTTCTTTCATCAAAGACAATTTTTACAACAGGTAGTTATTACCAATAACTTGCTTGGGAATTGGCATGCAAAAATAGTGTCATAACACTTCAAATTTCCACCAAACTTTGAAGGGTATCATTCTCCTAGCAAATTATAGAAGTCTCTTCAAAATCCCAATCCAATAATTCATATTGCATGTAATTAAACTATTCTCAGGCTTCATGTGTTGCTAACTTGCTACAAAGAACCCAAATTAAGAAACCTTTACACAATAAACATATATTGTTGACTCCCCACGCAGAGGCTAATGTTTTAAAAGATGAGAGGAAGATTGACAGCAACAAATGAAAATTTTTGCTCATATTGGATATGAAAAACTATACAGTATGCACCAATTTAAGATGTGCAGCTGTCAAAAAAAGCATTAGAATGTGCCCCTTAGTTCCGAGCCATAACTTGTTGCTTATTCTTTTGTGCAACCCATTGTTTTATACAATGAAAGTGCTAGTTGTGTTCACAATTTAACCTCCTTACTTCATCACCTACTTCATACTTCTCCTGTACTCAAAACCAAGCAAAATTATACTCAGTCATTAAAACACATCTTAAAAAGCTTACTGCAATTCATATAATACATCAGAATTTAATTTAATGTTGGCAACCTACCTGACAATGCCTGCACTTTTTTAGCTACTTGATTCTTTGGTGCATCATCTGAAATTGAAGCTTAGTCTTCCTTGTGTTGCGACCCATCACATCTTCTTTAAGTCCAGTGTTCACATAAGTCTTCTTCATTTAGTCTAGTGAGAATGTGACTCAGTTGTAGAGCAACCATAAGAAAAATAAAATAAAATAAACAATGCAGTGAAAAAACAACATTGGAATGATCTCCTTTTCTGCCTTTTTCACTCCAACTGGCATGCTTGTGGGTATTCTTGTTTCTGCAAAACATGAGTCTCACAAAGCCATTCAAGAATTTAAAAGAATAAAGATTAAAATAATTATTATAGCATACCATCGAAAACATTCAGGAATTCAGAAGAATAAATAAAGACAACGCCTGATGATTCTCCCAATTCAATTGCTACAAAAGTTCTAGATGTGTCAACCTCGGTAAAATAGAAACGGCACTCATATTCTTTGTTAAGTTGCCATGCATAATGTAAAGTCTACATTTGCTCGTTGAAACTTCAATTTCCACAAAATTGTTGCTACTTGGTAGAATGATGAATTCCATCAAATTCAAAACAATCCATGAAATACAAAAATATCCCGGTGGCAAGCTAAGTTTTCTTTGAAGTAATCCTATATCTGTTGTCAATCTATCACCGCTCCATCTAGTCTAAAAATATGGCAGTGCTTCAAGCTCGCACTCATCAAATCACAAAATCGCACAACAGCCCAAACATAATAATAATAATAATAATAATGATAATAACAACAACAACAACACATGCACACGAGAGCAAAAGCGGAACTCCAATTAAAGCACATTTTCGGGGAAGAGTCGAAAAGTATAAGAAGGCGAAGAAGTATGAAAGAGAAAGAACTTCGGGCAAACCTTCATTGGTATCATTGTCGTCGAGGAACTCCCTCTGCAAAACGCAATCCAACCTATCACCCCTATTACTTTAAAGCTCCATCGCCTTATCTTCCTCCATTGAAAAAAAAAAAGTGAGAATCAACGAAGATGAAAAGTGACAGCAGTCATTGTAGAAAGGTGGGAGATTATGGAGTTTTGATATAAGAGATAAATTTGAATGAGTGAAAATATTGCGCGATGGAGAGAAATGAACGTTAGAAGACTTTTTGGATAAGCTTTTCGAAAAATTGACTTCCTCCTTTGAGTTGTATATGGGTTTTGAAATGAATATGTACATGAATATGGGATTATGGACAAAATTACTGGAACATGGAAATTAAAGAAAAATCGCCAGATGCAATTTTTGTTCTCAATCGTTATTGGTATTTTTTGAGTTTTTCAAATTTTTTAAACTAAAAATCGTCATTGACTTGGCTCAATTTTTTTCAATTTAAAACCGATATTCAGTTTGAACATCGGTGATTTTTTAATCTTGCATGTTGCGATTTTTCAAACCTTCACGGTATAAACTTTGTTCCTCCTCATTTTAACATAGTAAAAGAGATTTGCAAGGCTGAAAGTAGTGCAAAGTTGTGTCTCAGTATGTCAAAGAGAGAGAGAGACAGAGAATTCCACATGTATTGCATCAGACACATCATTGCAATTTCTTGCAGAGATTCAAGACATCTTACTTGTACAAACTTGTCATCCATATGGGCAATTTACAATTTATTTGTACTTGTGAATTGGCGAATTTGTGAATGAAATTTTCAAAAAGTAATATAGCAACCATATTGTGTTTTGTAAGATATTCGAGGACAGATTGTGAATTTAATATTTATTACGAGCGAATGCGAGAACGTGAAGAGGTATATATAGACTAGTTTAATGAAATTCTATGAGAAAAGTGGGTGCAAGCATATGACAATGGATATCAACATGTGACCACAAATATAGTCGAGTACGTGAACTCTGTGTTAAAGGGAGCTCGCAATCTTCCCATCATGACACTAGTTAGAGCAACTTACTTCCGATTGGCTGAATTATTTGCACGAAAAGGTAGCGAGGCATATGCATGAAAAAATATTGGACACATTCTCTCTAAAGTCATGACGACTCAACTTCAAGCAAACAAACAAGCATCTAGAAACCTCCGTGTTAGTCAATTCGATAGACGAAATGAGACTTTCCATGTTCAGGAGCTATTTTGCAGCCAAGATTATAGAGTTAATATAAGGCAAAGGTATTGTGACTATGGTGACTTCCAAATAGATTGATATCTATGTTATCACATGATTACTTATTGCTCCAGCTAGAACATTTGTTGGCGAGCTTATATCAATAATGTTTATAGGATCAACGAAGTTTGCAAAATGTTCGAGAAGGAGTTTGGGGTTGTCGGGAATAAAAGTACTTGCACCAATTGATAACACTATGAAATTAAGTTATTTAGGCTCATCATGTATATAAAAATATGCCAGGATCTAGAGATTTGAACTAGTTTTAATTAATTTTAACTTATATTCCAACTTAGATATACTTAATCAAAATTATTTTACTCTTGTTGGAATTTTGTTATCTTTGAGCTCTATTAATTTTTCATGCTCTTAATTGTTGCTATTTCTCATTTATGGTATTTGGTAGTATTTTGAAGGCACAATATGAAGAAGTCAATTTCAATGAGAAATCCAAGTTGCGATGCTTTTTGACCTTGCTATGGTTATTTGGACACAACTAGAGTCGTAGTTGTTGTATTGAGCCAATTCCAGTGGCATTGGAAAGCTAAGAAAAAAACCTACAACTTTAATGAAGAACCAAAATTTGATTCATACATCTAAGACATGAAAAACCAATTTTTTGGAAATAATCACTTGGTAATGATATATTCTCATTTTGTTTCAAGTTTTTTTAAAAAAAATTTCTAGATATTATTCAATTCCAAGAAAGTTATATTCCCATGTTTGGATAGTATTTTATTCCCCATCATAGGAGTTTGGGAATAGAATAATCCCATGTTATGAGAATGAATATTATTATAAAAAATAATATAATGCCCCTCAAGCATCTTACTTCCCTTAACTAGGAAAAATTAAATATCTTAAGGATATTTTGAGAATTATTACATATATTTTCAAAAATATGCATTATAAACTAAACATATTTTAACTTATTCCTAAGAGTCTCAAAAAATATTTCTAGAACTTTTTAATGCGAAATAAATAAATTTTTTAGAATATTTAGAATGACATTTTTAAATATAATATTTCTAAAAATGTAATTCTTGCGAATATCATTTTAAATCTTACAACAAAGGCTCGTAAGAATTCGACTATGGTTTAGCAGGGACCTTAATCTGATTATACCACGACATTTGTTCTTGGTTAGTTCTTGTAAAGTGCTTTTGGGATCAACTCTCATGGCCCTGGCAAAAAGTTTTTCAAAAAAAAATGATAGAAGATCCTAAGAAGATGTATGACAAAAATATAATTGTATAATTATTAAAATAAATTAAAAAATTTTGAATTATTTTTGTTAGGATAGATCTCAACCATTGATTCCAAAAATTAAAAGATAGGATTCATGGACCATCATGGTCCTTGTGCTATAAGTCCTATGTAAGAAGGAGCCCATGTTAAGATTCTCTAAGGGTATGCTTAGATGGAACCAAATGAAATGGAGGCTGATTTCGTGATGCATCAATTTAAATATAATATATTATACATCATTTAATTTTGACAAAAAGGTTGGGGGAGTAGTTTAGTTGGTCATTTAGCCACTTTTTGTGAAATGCGGTAAAATGCATTTTAAAATTGCAGTTAAATCCAAAACTGGGAGAAGAACACCTTTCTTCATCCTCATCGTGGTGCTTGAGATTGGCACGGTGCATGTAAGAAAAAGACAGATATCTCCCCACCCAAAAGGAGCAATGGAAAGTGCAAATAACTCAACATCTTAATTGCTTAATTGCATGTGCTTTGACCACAAAACATGTTATACTAGCAACTCCGACTGCAACATTAACATTGGGGCACAAGATGGATATAATTTATACCAATTTGTATAATAATGTGTTAAGCTAGCTGATTTGATCAGAGATTTAGTTTTATTAATAAGATAAAAGTGTTGTGGTCTAATTTGAAGTTGAAGCTCGGTGGTGATGACGAGAGCGCCAAGGCTTGGTGGCGGGTCTTAGATGGAGGCAGTGAAGAGGACATGTGGCTGCAAAGCTGGGATGACGCTGCTTATGCGTCCAGCGACCAGAGTCCAAGGCGAGAGATCAGTGATCGGCGGTGGGTGCAAGCGAGGGGGGCGGGATGAGGAGGAGAGATGCTGGCTAGAGGATTTTTCGTGATCCTTTTTTTTTTTAAATATCTGTGGTGTGTCATTAGTTTTTAATCTCTACCTTCGAATATTCATGTGGTCCAATAAATGGTTTAGATGAAATCAAATTCCACCATTCATTATTAAATTTTGAATGATACACCACATACTATATATAAACTATTGCAGTGCAAAACTGCCCTAAAATGGAATTGGGTTCTTCTATTGTTTGGATTAACAAGTTTTCAATAAAGTGGAGTGGTACAAACTAAAATAAATTTTATCATATTCCACCAAAATTTCCCTTTTTTTCCCTCCCAATTTGGGATGAATGGGATAGAATCCATTTTAATTTATTAATAGAAAATAATTAAAATAACTAGTTACCTATTTACCTATCCCAAACAAAAAACTTATAATTATTTCTATTCCAATTCTATCACTATTTCATTAGAGAGAGAGAGAGAAAAAAAAATATTAGAGTGCCGACTGAACCATGATGCATGGTGGGCCACGACCAACTCAATAATCCCACTAATTGACTTATTGACTATATGTTTTTGAAAAAAAATTGTGAGATTAAAATTATTTTAATACTGATTATAAGTATATTTTTTTTAATTAATTGATTATGTGATATTAACTTAAAAGTAATTTTAAAGTAATGTATTTTATTTGAATTATATAAAAATTTATTTATGTATGATAAATTAAGGTGGTATGAAATAATTCATTTATAAATTACACTCCTTTCTTTTGAGAAACATCCTTATTATACGACTCTTCCCCTTTATTTTTAAAATAACACTCTCCTCCTCTCAAATATAAAAATATACTATTCATTAATCCATTTTTATATTTTTTATTAAATTTTTGTTTTCTTATATTTATTACCTTATTTTCTAGAGCAAAATGTCCTTTATTAATATTTATACACACTGAATCTTTTTTTTTCACAAAGTAAAAAAATATGTATGGCCAAAAAAAAAACTATTTGATTAATAATATATATATATATATATATATATATATATATATGTTTTAAATTTTTTTAATTATCATTATACTAAGATAACAAATTATTTTCAACAACAATAATGTGTGACGATTATTTTAAAAAAATTTAAGAAATACCTGCATTTTTAAAATTTTTGCAATATTTTTAAGTGATGATATGTGATAATTATTTATGAATGTTAACACAATATTTTATGTATTAGTTTATTGAAAAAAATAAAATTTTAAGTTTATATTAAATTTTATATTTTTAAAAATTATTAAATAAGGTTTAAATAATCTTAACAAATATAGTGTTATTAACATTACCATGTCAATTCTAAAAAAATTATAAAGATAAAATAATTTTAATAACGTTAAATAAAAAAGAATAAATAAAAATAGACAAGTAAAACAATAATAAATATTTTTTAAAATATATGAATGCTAATTAATAAAGTTTTTTTGTATAATGGATAGTTTAGTAAATTTGCATATATAGTTTAGTTAATAATATACTTTGGCTTAGTGTATATTTTGCACAGAGAGGAGGGTTGTGTTATAAGGATTTCTCTCACAAGAGGGGCAGTGTAACTTACTCGTTATTTATATTATTTAATATTTGATATTTAAGATTAATTTGATAAAAATATCATAATTCTAAAATAATTAAGTTAATTAAGTTCTACTTATAATCAAATGTTTTAAAAATATTAATTATAATTATAAATTATTTTTTTAAGCTTAAAGCTATTAACTTCTGAGTATAAGCATTTTTATCATTTTATCAAACAATAATAGATTTAAAAAAAAAACAGCTTAAAAAAAGCTATTTTGGGGGTTTCCAAACATGCACTTAAAGAATGTTTAAGTCTCGAGTAGGCACCAAAAAATTCGTCTACTTCCGAATAGTTCTTCGATCGACGCTAGATATACAGTTTTTCTTTTATACTTATAGGATATTAATTTAGTGATTCTCTTAATAAAAGAAAACTAATTATTTCATATGCATTTTCATTCATTTATAAAAGTACGCCATCTGTCCTTTTTTAAAAAATAATATTTAAAAGATAAATAATATATTCATATAGAATAAATAAAAAGAAATAAAAGTAAAAAGATAAATTTTTTAAGAAGTTTTTTAACTTTTCTTTTAGACTTAGTATATATATTCTTTCAAACTTTTATCTTTTTGAATTGAAGAAAGTAAACAACAAACCATCCTTACTTAAAAGTCTTGAATTACTTTTACCTTTAAGAAACTATTAGTTGTGGATCAAATCACATAAAACTCACGTAAAATCATTAATCCATTTGCATTTTTATTTTTAGTGTAAGAATGTTAATTTTTCATTTGTGAAACGCTCTTTTTTCCTCTTTTATTTGTTTGCTGATAAATTTTAAAAATTACAAACACAAAAGAAATTTATCTTCATATCTTGTATATTAATTTCCTTTTGCATATCTTCATATATCAATAATAATTATTGAACATAATTTTTCAGTTAAGAAAATTATTAAAACAAAGGTCACAAAATAAGATAAAAGACAGTTTTCTTATATGGTAGTTTACATTAAAAAGAAAATGATTAAAAAGAATTATCCCAAATAAAATAATACACAAGTTTTGCTCCACGAAATATCTTAGTCCTGCCCCCCCCAAAAGTAAAATTCTGGCTCCGTCAATTAAATTTGCAAGAAATGTGAAAATAGGAATGCATGAGACCAACTTAGTAACAGTGCCGGGTGAATACTATGGTAACATTTGTTGAGCATGGGTTTCAAAACCCATATGAGGTATACCAATAAATGACTTACGCATGGCTACATTAAATAAAATTAAAATATGGACTTTACCCAAAATTTTTAAATTTACAAGATAACCAAGAGACACATACACTAAAAGGCGGGTGGGGGAGCCATGAAGAAGACTTTGATCGAGACAGTTGCAGAAATATAAGAAGAGAAGTATTTTTTTGCACATGAAGTTTATCAATTTCTTGTGTCGATATATCTCCATTTATTACTAGATGGAGTGTGAGCTCCAATAAAACTAAATCTTATACTCTATCCAACGGTATATAGAGATACATTGACACAAAAACTAATAAATTATATATACAAATAATACAATCCATATAAGAAGAGCCAAAAATTCTAACATGTTACCAGAGGAAGAATAGTTTTTCCCTTGCCATCTTAACCAAGGTTTTTATGTTTACATAAAATAACCTAAAAGCATCGAACTTCGAAGGCTGGTGTCGCCATGACTTTGGAGGAGAAGTGACAGAATTGTAAGAGTAAGGAGGGGGGTATGGGTGGCTGCTTTATATAAATATGGTAACAGTGAATAATAATAACTGAAATATTGGATTTTAAATATTTTTACGAGAATATGGGAATGTTGACCAGTTTTCGCCTTGGAGGGGGAAGAAATACGGGCAAAAAAAAATTGCACAGAATTCACCCTACTGTAGGGCGAAATGTGAGACAAAAAGATTGCAAAGAATTCGCCCTACTGTAGGGCGAAATGTGAAACAATAAATCCCACCCATTTCGCCCCACACCAAGTAGAAATTTGTTCAAAATCTGTCTAACATTTCGCCCTGCAATACATAGAAATTTGACTAACGTTCAAAATTTTTAACGGTAAAATTTTAACGGCTATCAATTCGAATATATATACGTAAACATTTATCAGTTACTTCGAACGACTTTCATTTCCCTTGTCTTCCCTCACTCCATTCTTGCTATTCTTCCATTCAATTATTCTTATTTTGTTTCATTTTCAGTTATAAGAGTGAAAAGTAGTACAAAAAAAGTGAGAAAAATTATGGATAATAGTTTAAATGTTACTATTATTGTACATTTTAATGGCTCTGTTATTAAAAATACAGAGGAAGGTGTGATATTTATGTCTGACGAACCGCTTATTATTTTTGTTCCTCAAACCATGTCGTTTGATGAACTAATTATTATACTTTGTCGAGACATAAATATTAACACTCCAAAAAGAGTGGTGAGAATTAGATATAGATGTCCAGTTTCAAATGTTAATGACAAAATACAATTTCGACCAGTCAAAATAAGCAGTGATAGAGAGATGCAAATAATGTTTAGGACGTATAGGCAGTACATACAGTACATTACTGCCATTGAATTATACATCGACTTTGAAGAAGTTGTTGCTGAAACTGGTGGAGCAAGTTTGCATCACAATGAAAATACTCAAAGTGCATATTCAGCTATGCAACATGAAGACACTGTCCCCAATTTATATCAAGTGAGTCATGTAATAGTTTATTAAATTTTTTTATTTCAAAGTAAGTTATGTAATTTCTTGATTATAGTGTAATTTATTTACTAATTATGAATTAATCTCTTGATTATATTCTGGAATAAAATTAATTTATTAATTAATATAATACTTATATTAATTCAATTGATTTAATAATTCAGCATGAATATCATGTTACTTTTTATTTTATTTAGCTTTTTAATAATTAATATGATATGTTATTTAACTTTTTATTTTAAAACTATTTATATAGGCAGGTTTCTTTGTAATTTATTTATTATTGAATTTTATTCTATAAGTTTGTATTGTTATAATTAATAGTTTTTCTTGAGTTAAATTACATTTTTTTCTTGATAAATATAATAACTGTGTTATTTTCATTAATAAATTTTAGTAATTCTTGTTTCAGTATCATATTGCTCAAATTGGTACTAGTTCTTATTCGGATAGACGGCATGACTACAACACTGCTCCCAATTCAAGTCAAGTAAGTCATTTGATATACATTATTAACACACCTTACTTAATATTTTCATTGTTTAAGTCTAATTAGCATATTTAACATAATTATTAGAATATATATAAATGTTAAAAAAATTTCGTAAATTTGCTCAATTTCATGATTATGTAATTATTTAAAAAGCAATTAAGAATAATTTTTTATTGTAAATTAAATTTTTAATGTATTCTTATAAAAAATTACTAGAAGTAACTTTTTAATGAATTTAAACTTCTTACATGATTATATTAATTTTTTTTATTGCTATTCAGTTTTATTCATTATTTCATTAGAATACTCACCATTATAATAATTTGAGGATGTTGTTATAGTAAGAAAAAAATTAGATTAAACAAATTTATGGGTTAGATGCAAGTAATTGAGTTAAATATGTTAAATATATGTTTATGTTTAATTCAATTAACTTGTTATGTTGATTGATTAATATAATGTATATGTTAATTTACTTAATTCTTTTCAATCCAGTATCAGTGGGAAAATGAACCTAGCCCATTTCCAGTAAGAGGCACTGAGTGCATGGTTGATAGCAGTGAAAGTGAAAGTGATGGCAAAAACTCGGAAGGAGATGATGAAAGTGGCAGTGGTGATGATACAGATGACGAGCGTGGACCAAACACAGTGGTAGCAGATCAGCATATAGAGGATACTCCACCTTTTATGCGAACTTTACATCTGGAGGCTATGCATGTTCCTGAGTTTCCAGAGTATGTGAATTTGATTAGCAGTAATGTTCCTGATGGTGAATTTTATAGTGGAATGATATTCAATGATCGGGAGGCTGTAATACGAGCAGTTAAGAACTACAGCATATCTAGATCAGTGGATTACAAAGTGCATGAGTCAGAACCACTGACCTTTTACTGTAAGTGCAAACACTTTGGCCTCGGATGTCAATGGCTTATTAGAGTTAGTTTCAGGAAGAACCAAGACATTTGGGAGGTTAGGAAATACAACGGTCCGCACACTTGCACTTTGGCAATGCTTTCTCAGGATCACACCAAACTGGATTCTGATATGATTGCACAATATATAGAACCAATGGTAAGAGCGGACCCATCTTTAAAAGTAAAGAATGTGATTGCCGAGATCCAAAATCGGTATGGATACTTGACAACATATCGGAAAGCATGGATGGCGAAGCAAAAGGCAATTGAAAGAGTTTATGGTAGTTGGGAAGGTTCATATGAAGAATTACCGATCTGGCTAGGGGCAGTGTGCTATTTTGATCGACATGCACGTGTTGAGTTTGAAGCTGTGTCGGCCTACCATGGAAATGAGTTGGTGCCCAACACTCGAATATTCAAGCGGGTGTTCTGGACTTTTGGTCCCTGTAGGAGAGCTTTTAGACACTGCAAACCATTAGTACAGGTTGACGGGACACATTTATACGGGCAATACAAAGGGACTTTATTGATTGCTGTTGCACAAGATGGCAATCAGAACATATTGCCCATTGCTTTTGCAATTGTTGAAAGTGAGACTGCAGAAGCATGGTCTTTTTTCCTGAACCATTTACGCAGACATGTAGTGATTGAGGATAGGGTTGGTATTATTTCTGATAGGCACGAGTCAATCAAAGCAGCAATAAGACAGAGCCAAGGTCAGTGGGAACCCCCGAGAGCTTTCCACATGTACTGTATTAGACATATTGCAGCCAACTTCTTAAGGAGATTCAAGAAACCGTATTTGCATCGACTTGTTGTGAGCATAGGTAATATATTTTGTTTGTATTTCTAAATATATTTTTTTTAGATAATGTATTGATCACTTTTTCTTTTGCAGGGTATTCAAGAACGGAGCATGAATTTAATCATCACTACGGACGGATGCACCAACATGGTGAGGTATATACTAGTTGGTTTGATGAAATTCCACGAGAGAAGTGGGTTCAAGCTTTTGATGGTGGCCATAGATACGGACATATGACCACAAATGTAGTGGAGTGCATCAATTCTGTATTAAAAGGCGCTCGCAATCTACCCATTACGGCCTTGGTTCGAGCAACATATTTTCGGTTGGCTGAGTTGTTTGCAACTAAAGGTCGGGAAGCACATGCTCGAAGAGATGCAGGCTTCGTTTTCTCTGAAGCCCTCACGACACGATTGCGAGAAATCCAACAAGTCTCTAGTAACGTGCGTGTCACGCGGTTTTCAAGGCAGAATCAAGTTTTCCATGTTCAAGACCTCACAAATGGAGATGAATTCAGTGTTGATTTGATTCAAAGGTATTGTGACAGTGGTGATTTTCAAACTGATCGATATCCATGTCATCACGTAATTGCATGCTGTGCCAATCAGAATATTGATTGGCAAGTGTATGTCGATAGCATTTACAGCATGGAAAAGGTTTGCAAAGTGTACGATAGAGAGTTTCAGGTGGTGGGGAATCGAAGTACGTGGCCACCATATACAGGTCCGGTGATTCAACCTAACCTTCAGTTAAAGCGCAACATGAAAGGTCGGCCAAGATCAACCCGTTTTCTAAACGAAATGGATATATGTGAAATGCGAGGACCAAAACGGTGTGTCCTATGCCATGGTGAAGGACATAGCCGCAGACAATGTCCACTTAGACCTGGGGCTAATTAGTACTGAGCAGCAAATATCCATGTTTGAATATTTGTTTGTTAATGTAATCTAGAATACTAGTAAATTGAATAAGTTTATTTTAAGTAAATAATTTTTTATTCCAATATAATGTGCTTTTAGAAGCTATATCTTAAAAAAAAAGGGACTTATTTTGATTTCTTTACACATTTATTTTAATTAAAAATATATTTTTTTTAAATACTCAAATAATCAAATCTTATTGATAGATCATGAATGAATGCATTGGTAGATTATGAATTGATTAATACCTTATTTTTTTTATTTAACATACTTTGATCTAATATAAGTCAAAACCCAGTTTTACACCCATACACTCAACGTAATAAATTTATTCAAATTCCATATTACACTAAAGTTTATACTCAACGTAATAAAATATAAACACTACATAATCTTAATTTCTTTAACAATTACATGCACTGAAAGTTCAATACAAATTACATATTACACTAAAGTTAACGTAATAATAAAAATTATGCATCAGAAAGAAAAAATACAGAAATTAAATTACTTACGCCCTTTGTCCTTTTTCTTTTTTATTAATGAAGGGGACAATCTCTGTGAGGATTTAAGAATCGGACGTAAGATACCTGCAAAGTTAAATCCCCTTCTCCTTCTTCCCTCACCCCCCTCACCACCCTCACCTACCTCACCCTCCTCACCACCCTCACCTCCTTCACCTACCTCCCCCCCTCACCACCCTCACCCCCTCATCTTCTCCTGCCACTGCCTCAACTTGAGTGGATGGATTGCCATGACGATGGAACCAAGGTTCATAAAGTGCTGTCTGACTCCAATTGAAATTCCAATTTGCAGGTGCAATCGCAGCTGCAGCTGCAGAATCCGGAGGTGGCGTCTGCAGTAACTCATCCATGGTTGGGATATACACATCTTCGGTAGGAGCATTTAGATCAACATGTATCGGACGAGGAGGAGTATGAGTACGATCGAGTTCATCAGCATCATATACAGGGCGAAAATTATTTAAATTTGGCATGCTACTACTGCTCGATGATGAATCTACTGACATACGCCTTGGCTGAAATAACTGTGCTCGACTATGACTAGCATCGGCACGGAATGCCCCAGGATCAATGGACATTCTAGGGGGATCCATATGGATATGCTGTCGGGGCCTTGACCTATTGGACTCACGTCGGGGGGGTGGCGAGGGCGTGCAGAGATGCTCTTGGGGGCCCGGCATTTCGCCATAATGCCGAGGATCTTGCAGGTGAAATTCCGGAGACAGCCACAATTGGGCACGAGTTCTCGTTGCATGCTCTTGATACCAGTGCCAATATTCAGGGGATGGTGTGTAATCAATAATGGGATGACCATGTAGCACACACTCAAATCGATTATGCCACATATTAATCCAGTGTTGATGTGTCTGTATCCAGTTCCAGTCTGTTTTTCCCCTCAAATCTTGGTTATGAGATTCTCCTAAATTCATAGGATCAGGTGGAATAAGCTGATGTAAGCCAAACTGACGCGTCACACGGTTGCTTGGGTGCCACTCAACCGCCTCAAAGCACACAAGTGCGGTGACAGCCGAGCAAACTGCACGTTCATCCCTCATATGCGATGGAATACATGAAATAATAGCAGGAATCTCATATGGACACCATAAAAACTGCAGCTGCATTATAAAATAAAAAAGACATAACATGAGATATATATATATATATATATATATATATATATAAAATTTGATAATCAAATTATAGAAATTGTTATAGTATTCCATTCGCTACCTGATTCTGTAAGCCAACGCGATCTAAAGCCCCCCTTATATTGGCGACAGTTGCATAGTTAAATCTCCGTGGATATTCAGCACCAGCCCATCTGTGTAATATTAAAATTACTATTTTCAATGCAATGCTATAATTTATTTTTTATCAGGTTATCGTTTTAATTAATAAGTAATTGAGTTAAATTAGTTTACCTTGCACATAAGGGAAATATAATTGGTCTATCAACTGGACATAAAAATGGAAGCCGATGCCATGCCCATGATTGCAACAGTATGAGGCAGCCGCTAACCTCCTTTGTACCTTTTCGTGAGGCACGACATAAACCTCTATATAGCATAGTAAGGCATGCCGAACCCCAGCTATATTGCCCAATCTGGTCCAACTGTAAGAGCAATGGAAGATACTTTCCATGGATGCTGGATGACGTCTTGTCCGGCATTATTTTACAGCCCAATAAGCGCAGTATATAAGCACGCATAAACTGCTCTATTGTCTGCTAGTCGGCATCCGCCGCGAGTGTCGAATTAAGACGCTCCAACCAAGATAATCTGATTATACAACCAATAAAGTCATTGACTTCAGGTCATTCACCAAGGCATACCTCACACATATCCTGAATTAATTGTACATTTAGATCTGTTGTTCCAGTGACAACCAGCCCATTGATGGGCAGGCCAAGGTGCAGTGCAACGTCTTCCAGTGTCACGGTACACTCCCCACAAGGAAAATGAAATGTGTGACACTCTGGCCTCCATCGTTCTACTAATGCACTAATTAGATCTGGAAGTAGATGAAATTTGTTAATACTAGCAACTTCATTCAGTCTTACCCTTTGTAAGTACCCTTCTATCATATGATGTGGTGGCTGGACATTCCTAACTCGCATGCGCATCTGTCTTCCATCCTATAACATTATCATAAATTAATAAATTAGATAAATTTATAATAAAAATTGCTGCATTATTATTGTAAATAACAACAGGAAATAATAAATTGCTCTAAACCATATGACTATAAAAATAAGTATCATTACTTCTATGCTACTTTTTTGTTTAAATTAAATGTCACTTTAATTTAATTTAACTATTTAAATCGCATGTTATTTTTATGTTATATATTCTTTGTTGCAACAAAGAATAATAATAATCATAATAATAATAATACCACCAAAAAATAAATGAAACTTCTATCATCGATTTATTAATTTAAATTTATATTCTATTAGCTACTGCCATCTCTTAAATATTTGTTGAATATTTTTATTGTTAATGTAATTAACAAATAAATTAATATATTATAAAAAATATGTATATAACCTTATTATTATAATTGTCTAATGCTTTTATTCTCACCATAAACAATTAAAACAAATATTTATTGAGGTGCATATTTAGTAACTTTGTCATTCACCTAAATTGAACCCAACAATTATCAAAACTAAATATATAGTTTTAAAAAATAGAATAAAACCAAAATTACATACAAAAGTTTGAAAAACAAACATCGCACAAACCTTAAAAAAATTGAATAAAAAAATCTATAGAACCATTTCTTAATAATTATCTAATATTTTAAAACTAATAATACACTAAAATTAATTTCAAACATAATATTACCACAAAATAATAATACCTCTTATAATATTTATCTTATGGTCAATCTAATTTGATATACAGAGAATTTTAACAAACTAAAATTAATTTTAAACATAATATCAATATAAATTTTTAAATATAATTTTTGAAAATAAATATATTATCTCATAAATTTGCACTGCAATATGACTGCTTGAATCCACTGTTGAATCACGGCGTCGATTGCGTCGACTCATTTTTGCCGTCTTGTTTTATCTTTTTTGATCATACACTAAATTAGATCATACATTTAAAATAATTTTTCTCAGACACTCTCACACGCTCAGATGCTCTCACACGCTCAGACGCTCTTACTCTTATTAGCAAAACTCTTCACTTCGAGAAAATGAAAGAGTGAAGTTCATTTATAGAGCATACAGTTCAACTATTAACAGTGTTTTTTCATTTTATTTTACATATGTCAACTCCCCGTCTAACATGTTTTTGCCCCCCTAACTTATTTCCATAAAGCATCACCGACAATGCTTTTTTTCAGACTGTAAGAGCACTTCGATTTGTATCTGAACGCATGGCTAAACTGTTTATATGCATGCGTTACTATTCACTACTTTCTTTCTCTCACATTTCGCCATACTGCAAGGCGAAATGTGCTTTCTCTTTTCACTATTCACTACTTTCTCTTTCTCTCAGGCACTCTCTTTTCACTTACGTTTGTGTCACGTTTCGCCTTGGTGCAGGGCGAAATCCTTGCTTTATGTGTGTGCCACATTTCGCCTTGGTGCAGGGTGAATTTCATAAAAAAAATTAAATATGGATCCTACTTATACTATGGCAAAATGTATGTTACTTCCCCATACTTCCGTAATTTTGTTATCAATCCCATATTACGGTATTTTAAATCAACTAAACCCATAATATAATTAAAAAACCGTATGGGTCCATCCCTTAACCAAAACTTTTATATTTATAAATAATTAAAAGGTGGTTTGTCTGATATCCTGTGATTTGAGAGGGTATAGATATCCTTTCTACTTAGCACCGTCATCATATTGACACATGTTTTATTTTTGTCATGTTATTTAAAATTGATCAAACTTTATTCTAAACCTTATTATTTATTTTTCTTATGATTTGATCCCAAATATTTTCTGAATTTATTTTTTTAATTTTATACATAAATCACATAATTCGTCTTTCATTTTTTGTATTCCGATCTTCATTTTATTCAGATTAAAACATCTCATGATAAAAATAAAAATAAAAAGAAAGAAGTGTCATTCAAATGAAGCTCAAAACTCAAAAGTCATCTCATATCAAAAAAGAAAATAAAAAATTATCAAAAACTCTAATGCTTTTCCACGAAGAACCGCAGATAAACATCGAGCTCTTTAAACATTTCAAACAAAGGGAGTAAAGACAAGTCTCCCACTATCTCATTTACAGCAGCACCCATCCTCTGCTTTGAGTTCAACCCACCGCCACAAACCGCACGCGAACCGTTGCGCACCACAAGTCGTGCGGCTCCGCGCTATGCTCGCCCTTCATATCGTAACAACTACGCCACCGTGATCGCCTTTTGACACAACCCCCGCCGCCTCAGTCGCAACCGTCGTCGTCGTTGCGCCATGCTTGCGCACAAGATCGCAACCGTCGTCGTCGACACTGATTTCAAGTCGCCGGTCATGCTTTGCCCCCTGCAACCATTGCCGACCTAACACCCCCGAAAAACCAATTACTTTTGCCCGTTTTTATGTTTTACAACCAAATCTCAGATCTGGAAGCACAGTGGTGTGGGGAGGTTTATAGCAATTGTCAGATTTCTCATGGAAGCTGAACTTTATGGTTTGCCAGTCTGATTAAACAACGGTGGGGGTGGTTAATCACTTTGAAATTTTAGGGTTCTTCACGTTTTATGCAATTTTATAATTCTAATTTCGTTTAATTTGATGTTTTGATCTAAATGAGAGATGGTCACAAACAAATAAGTGATAATTACCACAAGGATTAAAGGATAAATTTGAATAAGCAATAAAAACAATTTAGAGGTAATAAATGGAAACAAAATTCAAATATGGGATTTTATAACAAATATTAAAAATTTGATCAACTTTAAATGGCATGGCATTTTAATTAACACATGTCATTTTTTTTGTTAATGCTACTTAAGAAGGGTATACGTGCCCTCTCAAATCCTAGTACCGGAGCAGCCACCTAATTAAAATGCGTTCAACTTTGAAGGAGGGTGTGTTTGTGTCCATTCCTTAACCAAAGGCCAAAGATTTTACATTTACAAAATAATATAAAAGCATACAACTTTACGAGGGTGTGTGGGTCTATTACTTAACTAAAATTTTTAAGATAAATTATATTGATCTTTTTTTATATTAGGTAATTTTATATATAGGATTCTTTGATTTTTTATGTTTATACTAACATTTTTAGGGGAGATCAATATCATGTTTATAAGAGTGTTTAATGTTATATTTTATAAAATACAAAAATACCATGTATAAGATTACTTATACCTCATGAGAGATCAGTATATATTTTAAAAAATTGAGAGACATCATATATAATATTACCTAATCTCATAAAAGATTATTGTAATTTATCCATATTTTTATGTTTACAAAATAATCTAAAAGTATATAACTTTTTTAAGGCAGGTGTGGATCCACCCCGTTAAAGAAAATTTTTATATTTACAAACAACTAAAAAGCATACAACTTTGAACTGGTGTGTAGTTCACTTCCCTTAATCGAAATTTTTATATTACAAAATAACCTAAAAACATATAACTTTGAAGGGGGTGCGGGTCCAACCCCTTAATCAGAATTTTTATATTTACAAATAACTCAAAGACATACAATATTGAAGGGGATGTGTAGGCCCATAACCTTAACTAAAACTTTTCTATTAAGTAAAATTTTAAATTAGTTTTCGAAAAGTTGTTGGATGTCAATTAATACTTGAAAGATTTACAATATCAATTCAGTCTTTGAAATAATTATACGACAACAATTTGGTTCTTGAAAGATTTATGATATCAATTTAGTCCTTGAAAGATTAAAATTTATTTCAAATTAGTTCGAACTTTTTTTAATTTTTTGAACTAATTTAAAATAAGTTTTAATCTTTTTGAGAATTAAATTGATGTCACAACTCTTTTGATAATCAAATTGATATTACAACTTTTTCAAAATTAAATTGATATTTCACAACTCTTTCTAAGACCAATTTGAGATTTTACTCTTTTTATATTTATAAGATGAACTAAAAGCAGGCAAGTGCTACTAAGCATCTCGTGGTCAAAGGTACATTATGCACTTTGCAATCTAACAGTATAGATTTGATAGTGATTGATATATGAATCACCGATGATACACTGTAATAATTTTCTAATTTTATCCAAGCTTCAAAATGTGTTAAATACATTTAAAAGTAATCAAAATTTATTTACATAATCCTAGAATTGAAAGTAATTTTTTGGAGATATTTTCAATAATTTAATAATATCTTTTGTGATTCTAAAATTATACATAATTATTCTAAAATGAAATAGAAATTATTTTGGATAATTCTCAATAATTATAAGATCATACAAATAAAATTTGGTCTATTTTAAAATATATTTAACCATTTTTTAAATATAATTAGAATTAAGAAATTATTGTAATATATCACCAATAATTGTTGTATCAATATATCATCAAATCTATCAGACCACAAAATGTATCACACACCTTGACTTCCAAAGAGCATTTCAGCCCTGCACTTAAAAACATACAACTTTGAAGAGGGGGTGAGGGTCCATTCCCTTAATCATTATTTTTATATCTATAAAACATGCCAAAAACATACAACTTTTAAGTAGGGTGTGGGTCCATCCCCTTTACCAGAATTTTTATATTTACAAAATAATCTAAAAACATACAACTTTAAAGAGGGATGTGGGTCCATCCTTTACCCAACATTTTTATATTTATAAGCACAAATTCTCTTAAGATTTCTCAAAATAGCACTTAATATCATTCTTAATTGAGAATTGCATTCTACTCTATTATGAGAATATTCTACACTTATTATGTGGCTAAACCAAAATGTTATAAAAAAAAAAATCAACTTTAACTTATATAGTCTCATTCTTCGATCATCGCTTACCCTCACCAACTCTTTTTATATTTTTTATTAAAAACTCACATGAAACAAGTTAAAACTCTTCCATCTTATAATTTTCTCTAATTCTTATTATTTAAAATGTACTAAAATATGCAATTATATTGATTGAGTTCAATATGAAATTCCAACTAGTTACACAAATAATTTACTTTCTCATGACCCAAAAAAAAAAAATTCCATGTTCCATCTCTCTCTTTTTATGCTAATAGTTTATTCATTTTGCCTACAAATAAATCAATTTTTTCAAAACTAATCTAAGCCTTCAAAGTTTACTATGTAGATATTATAATTATTCGACCTTTTAATAAGATCATCAATACTAAAATTTCTTTCCAAAGTTTGTTTGTATTATATCTTATGAAAGTTATTTTAGCTTCCTTTATATGTTAAAATCATGAAATGTGACATCTTTATTTAAAAACAATTTAGAACATTAGAAAAGCATCATTTAAGGTGTTTAATAATTGTTTATTGAATCTCCTACATATTTTAACAAATTTAATGTATTTGAAAGGTAAAAAGTTTTTAAAAAATAAAAAGCATGTGATTTTTTTCAAAAATAGAAAGAAATTGCTAAAAGAATGAGAATATATAGAAAATTAGCATGGAAAAACTTTAGCTTACTTATCGTGAGTTTTTAATATGAGATATAAAAAAAACTAGTGAAAGTAAGTGGTGATCAAAGAATGAGATTATGTGAATTAAGATTGGTTAAATTTTTCTTATTTTAAGAAAAATACTTTGAGTTAACTTTTGTTAAATAAGTTAGAATATTATCGTAATGGAATGGAGTGCAATTTTTAAACAGAAATTGGGTTAATTGCCATTCAAAAAATTTGGAAAATTTGTGCTATTTGCCCTATTTATGAAATAACCTAAAAACATGCAACTTTAGCGGGCCGTGTGTCCATTCCCTTAACCAAAATTTTATATTTACAAAATAATCTAAATACATACAACTTTGAAGGGGTGTGTGGGTCTATTCCCTAAATCAAAATTTTTATATTTACAGCATAACCTGAAAACATAAAGAGTAAACAACTTTTTGATCTTGAGATTTTAAGGTTGATATCAATTTAATTTTACATACGGATGATTTGATGAAACATTTGATTTTCAGAATTAAAGTAATGTCAAAATTTAAAATATTAGGAGTAAATTGATGTCAAAATTTTTTAAAACCTGAACTGATATAAATTTCAAAATATTAAAACTAAATTAATATCAAAATATTTTTAAGGACCAAATTAATACAAACTTTAAAATATTAGAACTAAAAGGTTTATCTACTCAAACATAAAAGTGCAAAGGCTGGTGTGAGCCGTGAATCACATTTTTGTGGGGGGACAGGGCAGAGGCAGAGGCAGAAGTTTAACACTGTGGAGGGTCCCTTGAATCCCCTTGTTTTTGTTTTTTTCCAATTTAGGGGAGGGGGAGTGGGATGGGGATCGACCCCCTGTCATGTGAACATAAGTTATCACTTTTGCTACGGCCTCAGCCACACTTGAATCTCATTTTTGTCACCTAAGACTTTGCGGCTTGGACCCCGTTTGAATTCCATTTTTGTTTGCGCGTAGAGGCAGAGGCAGAAGTATAACACTGTGGTGGGTCCCTTGAATCTCTTTCTTCCTTTTTTTTTTTTATGTTTTTTCCTTCTAAGGGAGGGGGAGTGGGACAGAGATGGAATTTCAATGGCCTGAATTTCAATCTTTTTTTTTCCAAGTCTTTGCGGTGTGGACCCCGTTTGCAAATAAAATAGGAACTAAAATACCATGTGCATACGCATAGCCTTGATCTCTGAAGTTAATATATATGGAGACTAATCAAGCTATCTATATCTGCATCTCTCAAGCTTAATAACATAAAAAGCACAAGTCAATGGCTCGTCGGCTTGAAGCAAGCTCTCAGTGGCGAGCCATCTTTTACGTGCACCACCAAACCTTCAACTTCGTAATCACTCCTGCCCTATCCTCACGTCCTGATTCCTTCATTACTGGTCTCCATAAAGTCTACGCATTTATATTTCCCGTAGTGCTGGCCTTACTTCAAATCCAAAGTGCAGGAAATACAACATCTCCATTCCAAGTTCACCCTGTGGCCACTGAAGCTTCTGTGTTTGGCATGTTGGGTTACTACCTGGCCTTCATGGCCTCGCTACGTTTGCCCCTATATGCTACCCGGTTAGGCATAGCCATGGCAGCTTTTGGTTCATTTTCCTTGGCTTCCTTGGTTACACTGCTTCTTCCTCAGTCATGGTGGCACATCAGATATATTTTCTATGTTTTGCTTGCAGTGGTTGAGTTGCACCAATTGCTCACAGTCTTAGATGAGAGGTATGTCAGGAGAATTATGCTGACAATGAGGAGATCACAGCCCCCGAACTCCGATAGGCGTCTTTTGCCGCTGACACACATGGACTTGAGAGAGCACAATGATTCCTAGTAATTAATCGGAGCACAAATAAAATTTGCTATTATAGATTTCAACCTGTTGTAGAATTTTATTTGCTCGTGTAGGTGGTAACTGTACCTTCTTCTTGCACTTTTTTTTTTTTTTCAAACCATGGGTAATAGCTTGTACACTTGTTATTCGGTAATCGGTTAATTTTAATATAATTCTAAAACCTTTAGACGAGATCCTAGCCAATAGATAAAATAAATACATCCAGAAAAAAATTACATAATTTTTACTGACAAAAATTAGGTGCAAAGAGAATTAGAGCTTAAATTTTAGAAAAAATACAGTTGTTAAAAGGGGCTTTCAGTTACAATAATAATACCCAAGAGTATAAATACTATAAAGATAAAATAAATTACATCATTTTTTTCACCTTTTCTTGGAAACGTTACTTAATTATTATTATTATCATTATGATTATTATTATTGGGTCTTGACTTAATTATCATCCTACCCAAACTTGTGCCTTTTAAAAAAAAAAAATTTAGACCAGTCCACTCTCTAAATTTTCTTTTTGTTTAACGTGTGTCAACTGGATCTCGCCCTTTGTTTCTCTAAAACTTTCTAAGGTTCTGAAAATTGGATTGATCATCAAACTGAAAAAGGTGATAATTCAAAAGTTTATTAGTTCAATTGTTTGAATCAGGGTTGATATAATTAATTATAATTAATATATGAATATATATTTATGATTTGTGTGCCATTATTAATTGATAACAAAAGCTTAAAGAACACCAAGATGCTAGAACATCAATGGGCCTAACAGAAGACATGACTCACGAGGCCCCATAGCATCATTAGAGACACTAGTTAATAAAGGCCAGTATGGACCCAAAAAAATTGAAAACGTTCAGCAATTGAAAAGCCTCCTGGAGCATCTAACTTAGCAAATCTAGAAAAGTGGGAAGTGGGTAGACTAACACACCAATGTGAAAGCTTGGGTAGCCTTTACAATGACCCAGTCCAAAACCTGGACACTAATGTATCAGCTTTTATCCAAAAGCCATTAGGTAATCTACTGTACAAAGACCATTAAATCATGAGGGGTGTTATTTATACCACTTTTTAATGTGGACATCTAGACACCCTCTCACAAACTTGGAAAAAAAATTGTGAAAAAAAAAGAAAAAGTAAAAAAGCAAGTGGAGAGAGGAGAGAGATAGAGAGAGGATGTCTAAAGATGTCAAAAGATAGTATGTACGAATATCATTTCTCTTAAACCACTTGTAGAGGCCGTATTACAAGTTTGCCTTTGTTATCAAAAGCTTATTGTATTGCGTGAGAATTGGTGGTTTTTTAATTATTTTCTTATAATTATTAAATTAATTGCTCTAATAATTTATAAGTGATTTTTTATGTATCTTTATGAATAATTTATTTTAAAATAATATGAATAAAATTATAAAACTTTATAGTAGAGGCATCCTATGGAACCCAATAAAATTTATAGGATTTTTAAAACTCATGCTAAGTTAGATCAATTATAATATGACATATAATTTAAATATATTCTGTATAAAATTAAAAAAAATAATTATTAATAATTATGAATCAATCTATTTAAAAAATTTAACATTTGCTATAAATTAAGTCACTAAAGTGGTCTAATGATGAAAGGTTTGATAGTTTGCATGAGATCCTATATTCAAACATAATTATCGTCAACGTACCCAAAAAAATTTTTTGTTATAGATTGATCTAACATATTTAACTAGCGGGCCCAAATGAGTTAAGTTTAAATAACTTGAGCCAATATTATATTATCTTGTTAATATTTGCTATAAGGTAATAATGACTTATTTAACTAGCAAATCCAAATAGATTTAGGTCGGGTCTAAACTAGTGGAGCCTAAATAGATTGTAATAGCTTGTTTAAGTCTCTGGACTAACTTTAAATAGGCCAGTCCAACATTATGCTGACTTGTTAATATTAGTTATAAGTTAACCTTCACCATTTAACTAACGGGCCCAACTCGATTAGGCCTAGACAGCTTAGACCAACATTATGTTAGCTCATTTACATTTGTTATAGATTGACCTGACCCATTTAACTAATGGGTTGAAATAGGTTAGATCTAAAAGTGCCAAGCCTAAATGTGTTGTTTGGCCTAAATGCATTGTCTAGTTTGTTTAAGTCTATCAACTAATATAAAATGAGTTGAACTAACATTATGCTAACTTGTTAACATTTACTATAGATTGGATTGACCTATTTAACTAGCAAACCTAATTGAACTGGGCCTAAATGAGCTGGACTGACCTATTTAACAATCTTATGGATTAGCTCACATGAGGCAAATCAATATACCACTATAGGCAACTGTAATCTAGAATCATATTTTTGTATTTTTTTTTGGGTGTACTTTAATTCATTTTTATAAAAAAATAAGCATTCATTTTTTGTAAATATTATTTCTTTAAATACTATTTTACCAAATTAAATATTGACATAAACACAATTTACATATCATTATTATGAATCTATATTGATTTTTTTATTAATTTATGTATGCAAGGTTTTGGAACCCAAAGATACACAAGGACTAGATATCTTTTTATATTATCTTAAAATTAAATAGGTTTAATTCAATCTAAAAAATTAGCTAGTGGAGAAGAGTTGCCCAACCACTTATAAAGACTATCTTAGTCATATTCCTATGCAAATGTGGGGCTCTAACCAGGAATAAAAAAAAAATACAATAAATAATTCCCAATAGCAAAATAGAAAAAAAAAATCAATAAATAAATTACTATCTCTCAAGCGCTACTAAACATATTATTAAATGAATAACAAAGCGTAAATTGACCTATTTAGCTGTTTGTTAGCCTTCTTCAATGGATAATGAAAATGTAAAACTTTCATACCTCCTTAGACACTAGGGTTCTTTCAGAAAATTTTTGCGAACCTAATTTTTCTTTAACCTTTGTGAAACTTTAATGATGAAAAGTTTCTGATTCTAGAAATTCTCTAGAATTATATTTCTTTTAGGGCTTTAAAATTTTGTATGTAACAAGTCTTTGGTGAAATATTAACATTACATGAGTGCATTAGAATGTCAATATATCACACTCATTAAAAAAAATATAATAATTGTGTCAGTCATATTTAAACTATCAAGTTAAGCATTTTAACTTTACAATCCATATTTTAAACTGTTAATTATTGACATCTTGAAGATATATGAGAATCTAACGTATTGCTTAAGAAGTACTTATTGCATGCATAACACAATATAATTAACTTTTGTTAGCTTACCATATTCAGTAACACTAAAGTGTGTTTGTTTATAGTTTGAAAATTATAGTTTAACTCCATAGGAGAGTATCCATTTTCTTTTTTCAGATTAAAAATTATATTAAAATATAGTAAACATTATTTTTATTACTCATTATATGATTCCAATTGCTCATCCTTGCAGCTTTGTAACATCCAGCCGTAAAGAGTCCATTTTGGACATTTCAAAAAGCTTTAATTTTTATTGTTTAAATCATTGATTCAATTACCAGTTCTCCACCCATGGTCTAAAATTCTGTTGTTACATGTAAGATTTACCTCAGACCATCTAAACTGTTCAACTTATTTTAATGATATCTCAATGGCCAAAATTAATTAGATCATCAATGTCCAAATTTTGGACTGGATCATTTTAAACGCTGCCGAAAGCTTGTCTATCATATGCGTCTTAGGCCTTAACCACCACATGAGCAACTCAACTGGCCTCCCTTAACACAACTCTCTCTTTCTCGGCCTCTCAACTCTCCCTTTTCTACCATCAGAAACTTTGCATTATTATGAAGCATTAGAAGAGGAAGATCATCGTCCTCATCACAGACTCGAATGCTAGCTCCAGTTGTGACCAGAGGTGGATGGAGGACGACGGCATAGTGGAGCAAGAAAGGCTGATGGCGCAATGGTCTTTGTTTCACCTTCAACTTTTGTTTCTTCTCTGTTGCTTCTTTGTTTCTTCTCTTAAAAAGCTTTATTTTTTCATGCCAGAAAAGGGATGTAGTTTGTGTATTTTTTGTTTTGGAAAAAAATTGGCCAATTGGATAATCCGGTCCGTTCGTTGGATTTACCAATTTTTGGCCCGATTCGAATGATTTAAGGCCGATTTTTGGAATGGCAGTTTTTTTTGCTATATCTGGACCAGATACCTAGCTGTTTTTTAGTTCAATTGGTCAAACCAGCCAATCTGGTGCGATTTTCACAATTATGGTTTCTAGTTTATTTGGTTTTCCAACTCCAAGCTTGGAGTCCAGAACATGTGCTAGGTCCTGGCCCAATCCAACTTTGTACCGTATCGCCACAATTAATGGACCCTCTGCCCTCTCCATCTACGACGCCACCACCAGACGAAGGCGGTGTTTCCACTCTACGCGCCGAGGTTCGCTGTTGACTCGTGGAGGCACATCTCGTGAGGGGAGTTGATTGTGCACGATTTGCAGTATGAGACTGTGATCTTTAGCCATCGCGTTGACTTGTAGTTGTAGCATCTTCGTTGACGCATTGCCAGATCCGTATAACGAGTGAGCTTAGCACCTGGAGAAGGAAACGCTAACAATAAGCGCTTATTGTCTTAAACCAAATTTTTTTTCAGCCGAGTAAACCAATATTGTTTTATTGCGTGAGAGGTTCATTACAGAGAAGGACTGCCAGGAAGGTTCTATGGCATCAAACCCTGATAAATGGGACTGGCATGCCGCAAAAGTGCCAATTGTATTGACCAAGTAAATTGGAGAATCACAAGCAGCTAAGCAGTTCATTCTGGTGCTGCTAGGAATTAATTTTGAACTTCGGTCCAAATTTAGAATCATTACTTTTTGTACTTGCCATATTGTGCTCTCTTTTCTTGGTTGCTTGCTAATAAATATTATTGCCAATAAAGGAGAGACAATGGGAATAAATGATGGCGCCATTTATAGTGCTCTTCGCTGGTCAAGGATTATGGTACACCTTGTAATCTGATGGTAAGATTGTAAGGTGTATTAATACATCAATCACCTATAATACACTGTAGTAATATATAATTTTAAGAAAATTTAAAAATATAATTAAATATATTTTAAAAATTAATTATCATACATTGAGAGTATAAAATTATATTAGTAGTATAAAATAATTTTATATTATCAATATAATCAAAAAAATTTATCAGTATAATTTTACTCTATCAAAATATTTTATCAGTGTAATTTTACTTTATTAGTATAATTTTACATTGATAATGTAAAATTATTTTATATTATTAATATATTTTTATACTATTAATGTATAAAAATTAATTTCTAAAAATTATAAAAATTTTATCAATATAATTTTACTTTGTCAATATAATTTTACACTATCTATCAATATAATATTACATTGATAATATAAAATTATTTTATATTATTAATATAATTTTATAATATTAATATTTAAAAATTAATTTTTAAAATATATTTAATTATTTTTTATTTTTTAAAAATTAATATATTTTATATTATCAATATAATTTTATAATATTAATATTTAAAAATTAATTTTTAAAATATATTTAATTATTTTTTATTTTTTAAAAATTAATATTTATATTATTAATATAATTTTATATTATTAATATTTAAAAATTATATATATTTAATTATTTTTTTATTTTCTTAAAACTAATATACTACTATAATATATTATAAATAATTAATATATTTATACACCGTATAAATCTCCAAATCACAAGGTGCACTGTTTACCTTAGCATGCGCTAATTACCTTAGCCTGCGAAGCGGCAAGAAGTCGGCGCCATAAATGATAGTCCATATCAGGGAAGCCTTGTTTGCGAAGAGGTTTCATGCCGGATCCCATTGTACTTCATAGACACGATGCACTTCTGTTGTCAAATGTTGCTTTTATTCCTTTATGTGTGCAGATATAGCTAACAATATCCAATGGATAAAGGATGTTGTTTATCCTTCCTTTTTTTTTTCCCATTTTAGTGGACAGGGTATTAAGGGGAATATGCTCTGTAATTATATCTATATTAACTTGTGCCACAATAGTTTAAAGGAAAACATATATTTTTCACCTAATTTATATATTTTATTATATATATATATATATATATATGGAGTAATAATATTTTTACTTGTACATACTATCTTTTTCTTGTAATGAAATTTTGTATTAATCAGTTGTCCGTTGAATACAATAACTTCCAGCCATTTAAGTAATAATATGAGCATGATGGAATTGTTACAGGCAATAAACATTAACTTATATTGACAAAAAAAAATTATAAGTTAATGTTTATTTATGTGATAAAAATATATTATAAATCAAGATAAAGTGAAACAATAAAATATATTTTTTTAAAAAAATTATATAATTTTACACATTTGATCTATTTAGTACACAGGCTTTCAATTTGAGTTACCTAAATTTAATGTCTATCAAAAATTATTCAATAAAAATAAATAAACAAAGACTTACTTTTTGAATTAAGTGAATCTCCACCCTTATCTAATGACACTACCTTCCGACCTCTATGTTAAATGGAAATCTGAAAATTTAATTTAGAGAAGCATTGGACAAAAAGTATATACCACAATTTTTGTCTATAGAAGAATTCAAGAATCAAACTTCAATCATAATAATGCATGAGTAGAACGTTAATTACATAAATCAACACCTGTTGTCATTGTTAAAATAATTTAAATAAATAGTAAAGAAGATATGTCTTTATAAAAATAAATTATAAGATCATGAACTGCACCTGGTGTAGTTCTTTCGTTAACTTTAGATGATTGTGATCGATGTCAACAATTGCATTGAATTGTCAACTGTTGGCATTTTGGATTAATAAAGTAACTGCCATATACATACAATAGTGTGATGGACTGTGCATTGCACGGTTTATTATTATAATAAAAAATTATAAACTAGGTTAAGTAATAATTATACAATTAATTAAATTTTAAAAATAATTGAAATAACGTAACTAAGAATAAAAGTTTTAATTTAAAGTGCTTAAATAGAAGTACACTTTATAAAATAATAATATAGATATATAATATGTACAAAGATTAAATAATTTATTATCCAAAATTTAAATTAAAGTAATAAATATTTATTTATAAAAAATTAAATTAAACATATTATAAGATTATAATAAATTAAAAGTTGATAATTACATAATCTTTTTTAGGGTTTATCAAAAAAGTAGTGAAAATTTTTTATTGAACAAAATATAAATTTTAAAGTAAAAATAAATTATAGATTCATTGCCAAAATTCATGTACATATATATTTTTATTTAATTGTCTACTGCATCAAAATCAACTTCTAAATAAATAAAATCAAATTAACAAAAGTAAATATTAAGAGATAACTAAAACCAAAAAAAATGAGAAAAACATTAATCTCTAATAGTTATTAATAGTAAGAGAAAAATTAAAAAATTATTTCTTCAATAATTGTTCTTAATCATATATAACAAAACTCAAATGATTAGCTATACGATGAGAAAGAGGAAAAAGTATCTCATCAGGTTTAAATACCAAAACATAAAAAGAATTAAATACTACTTAGTTTAAAAGATTTTTTTTTTTTTGCCTATTCATTTTTTGTTTAATAATTTTTTAAGTTTGAATTTGAATTATATAAGTGACTTCACTGACTTGTAGTAGAAGATCAATGAACAAAAGAAAAAAAAAGAAACAATTAATTATCTTTATGGTGTGTTAGAAATTATAAAAATCTAAAAAAAATGACTATTTAGTTTTTCAAAAAGATAAGTTAAAATCACTCAAAATGTGACAAATGTCAAAAAATATTTTTCAAATGGCTAAATCAAATTGCATAAGACAAAATTAACTCAAGTTCTCCTTTATATATTATATTAGATATTAGATTGGATGCATATAAAGATTTTTTACGGTCCTGGGAATTACTTATGCAATTTCAAATTGAGATTGGTGGCTTGGTAAACTTTTCAATGTGACGACTCCAGTATTTGAATTTCTAATATTGCATGTAAAGTTTGTCTATAATTTACTACTAGTGTGACTAATCACTTTAGGGTTTTGTTCAAGGTAAGAATGATAATAGTATTGTTTTTAGAGTTACCTTTAATATATTGTTATCGCAAAATTTTTATGTTTGTTGTTACATAACCTAGCTATCATGTCCATTTTCGTCATTATAAAATTTTTAAATTTAGTTTTAATTTATTATTAATATATTTTTTAGTTACATTGTTACATAATTAAAAGGACTTTCTTTCTATCATACTTAAACTGTTATAAGTGTTTGAACATGTATAAAAAGGACGGTAGTGGACGAAATTAAACTCATGATTTTCATAATGAATAATTTTAACGCTTTATTTGTAGCATACTCAAAGTTCAACAAAACGGGATATCAACTCTTAAGATTATTCAACTTAAAATACAAGTTAATTATTGCAATTACTTCAAAACTTAATCACAAATGCGAAACGTCTGCATAAAATCATAGAAAAATTAAACAAACAATTAATATAACAAAATTTAAACTATAAATACCTGTAAATATATTAGGGAAATATATTTTGTCAGATATTGTTTTGGCCCTTATTTGTGGGTGCTATATGGTCTTGGCGTTTTGCCAAACCAAGTGGAATCCAGGAGCTAGAAAATACAACTTGTATGAAATGATGAGAAAATACAACCAAGTGGAATGCAGTTTAGTTCTAATTCAAATTTGCACAATGAAACATTAAGCAGATCAAAGCACCATTTTAGCTTCCTCTTTGCTTCCTTGCTTGCTTCTTCCATTTCCGTAACCGTCTCTTCCTAGTCCCACTCAAATTTAAGAGACTCCTACTTCATTTTAGAAATCTTTATCAGGTTATGAGAATAGGGTCTGAATATTAGTAATTTTATTGAAACCAAAAAACAAGATTCAACGTAAGCATTTACCCAAAAAATAAAAAATAAAAATAAATTAGAGATCAACATAGGACCTTTAGTTGTCGTTAATTTTCAATAATAATTAATCATCTTAACTGAATTCATGATTTATGGATGTGGTTTTATGATATGAGCCAGGCCCAAGACCAGGGTTTCTATAAGTTAAGGTGCGTGGGAATCTTATAGGTGGTTAAATGTGGAGACGACAAGTGGCTTATTGGAGCCCACATTAAATGAATAATAAATTGTTATAAAAATATATTAGAAAGTCAATGAAATTGATTACCCTAAATATTAATTGTCATAAAAAAAGTTGTGAAATGTTGGTTTTCACGATCAAAGCCCTTCTCCAAGCTCAACATCTCATCCTCTGTTCTTCCCCAACTCAACCCCACTTCTTCGAGTCTAGGTCCAAGACCATGGTTGCCTCCTCCCGTCGCCGCGGCCACCATCAGCCCACTGTGGAGTCCGAAGCCACCGGCATTGTCCCCCTACACCAGCCATGACAGCAAACTGCTCCGCCTAGCCTCACGCCACTCTTCCTCAATGCCGTCGCCCAAAGAACCCAAGAAGCCATCATCACCCTTGTCAACGTGCCACCCTCCACCATGCCACTTTCACCACCACACACTATCCCCATGAAACACTACCATAGCTACTTCTCCAGTGGTGAAGACGGGTGGAATATTGGTGGTGAAGTCTAGTTTTCGATTCGGGATGCTTTTTTGTAGTGTGAAGATGATAAAGTTTCTTCCTTTTCTTTTTGGGTTTTTATTTTTTATTTTTTTTTTGGAAAAACCTTCCTGAGACCTTGATGTATGTTGGTGGTGAAAGTCTAGATCTGGATCCAAGTTACTTTTTTATGGGGTGAAGGTTATAAAGTTTCTTCCCTTTTATTTTATTTTATTTGATTTTTTTGGTGATCTTGATGTATGTTGGGGGTGCAGTGGTTCTAGATCTGGGTTTATGATGTGAAGGTGATAAACTTTATTTTTGTCTTTGGATTTTTTTTTTTTCGATCCTGAGACCTTGATGAATGCTGGTGGTGAAGTGGTTCTATTTCGGGGTTTTTCTTATTTCATGAGACCCAAATGCTTGGTTTCTTGGTTAAATCTTTTTGCAACCATTGAGTAAAGAAGGAGAGAATAAACACTGATTTCATGTTTGGGTTTTTTTTGTCAAAAAAAAAAAAAGAACTCGATTGAAATTAAGGTTATTATTAGAATTTACTAATTGTATTTATAATTTAACTAACCCAACTTAACAACCTCCCATGTCACCTGAAGCAAACAAAGCAACTTTATACATAAGTCCACATGTCTTGTTCCAATTTAATACACCTAAGTACTTCATGGTAAATTGTTTATAACCAGCTTCACCAGATAATCCTCCATAAAAGAAGAGAACAAAAAAAAGGTTAATGGCACATGGCGTGTAACCAACTGCTTTTTAACAATCTTAGTTGTAACTGATTAGTTCCTGTAGAGGCTGTAAGACAGATTATAAATAGGGAGTGAGGGGATAGGAATAGTTAGAGAACAATATTCAGTTTGTAATAGGAGTTCCTTGTTCTCGAAACAAGACCCTTCTGTTTCCCTTATTAACCTTTTATATTCTTGTACACATTCTCTGTTTTTCAAATACAAGCATATTGAGTTTCCCCAGTTTCTCCGCAATTTCCATCATGTTGATGACGAAGCATCCTAAAAATACATTATACACTTTGAAGTGTTAAACATTTCAGATCAATGTATGGAAAATTCAAACTTTCAGAATGGGTGATGAAATTGAAAGCCGTGTGTAGCAACCTGCGTGAAAAATTGGTCGTTGGCTGGGTGAGTCAAAGGAAGCGGGGATATGGGAAGCTCGTCAAGGAGCTGGGTTCAATAAGGAGTCTTCACTCGCAAAAGACGCCAACTTATCTCAACTTTGGATCGTTTTTAGTTTCCTTGCATTTGAAAGAGTGACAATGTATTGTTGATTTGACGAACTTTATCTCAATAATCTATAAAAAAAGATAACATAATATAACTTGAGAATTTACTACATAGTGGCTCTGTTAATTAATGTAAGTAGGAGTCTACGATACATAGGGTTCAAATTTTGAAAAAAATGATTTTAAAATTTAAATTTTATATATAATAAAAAAAAATTAAAAATTAATTTTTTTTATAAGTTATTTTTTTAATTTTTTCAAAAAAGTTAAAAATTATTTTTTTTAATAATCTAATTATTTTTAAAAATTTATCCAAATATATGAAAATTAATTTTTTTAATTAAAAAAAGTAATTTTTTACCGGAAAAAACACAAATAAACACACCCTCAGTTAAGCTTTACATTATCATTTTTGTTCTTCTGTAAACTTTCTTTTATCGTTTTGTACAACTTGAGTTTTCAATTAGTTTTTTCTCCGATCTTTCTCTATTATTTTCTTGAAAAGAAGAAATGATTAAATCCCCTATCAAGTCCAACACAACATTTGGGTTAACAAAAAGTTTTAGAGATAGTTCATTGGATTATTGTAGCTGTGGAAGAGAGATGTATTTTACATTTTCTGCTGACTGCTTCTATTATATATACAATGTCCTCCGGTTCTTTATCTAAATTTGATGACCCATTCTTCAGAACTATTATGGCATGAGTAATCATTAAATCTATCAAATTTAAACCTAAATTTATTTATAATTTGGCTTTCTATTGGCTAAGTATCTCGGTGTTTTGAAATATTTTAGCTGCGGAGAGGTGCTTGTCAGTTGATTGCTTCTAACAAGTTTTTTAGGACTTTTATTTTACCTTGTATTATTAAGTCTTAAATTGCTTAAGTATAAATCATAATCATCTTTATTATAATTTGGATAACCTCATGAACTAGGTTTTTAGATTGAGTTACACCCACTTAATTTTAAGAGATTTCTAAATTGAAACACATCTTTTTTATATATACATGCTACCGAAAAAAAAAATACTATTATGCCAAAATTTATGCCCCAAGTCTAGTGCCTGAACGAAGGAATTTTTTTTTTTTTTGGTACGTTGCCTGAACGAAGTTGAAAGGGCATGTCAGCATGCTTCATGTAATTTATCTCTATCAAGTGTTTTTTTTTTCTCTTTTTCTTTTAAAAACAAACTTTGTAAATTCACATTTCCTTGTTCCTCACTGTTCCTCTTTCTCCTGTCAGATACTGCATCACAACTCCAATTATTACTTTTCCTATGATTATGAATCTCAAGTATAAACACACAGTAAGAGTCCAAACCTGTTGATCCCAAACACCAACATTGGTCTCCCCATCAAGTTTGTTTCATCACGCATCTTCTTCTCACTCTAAAATTCAACAAGGCCCGAACTCCAGCACCCCCTGATCTGCCACTAACATTAAACGCGTCCATTTTGTCGTATAACGTGATGACTACATTCATTAGAAACCTGAATATTTATAGTAAGAAAACCACGTCGTCGTGTAGTTATCAAAATTTTTCATCGTGTTTCAATATATCCAAAATATGTAAATGGTAAATTAAATAAAAATTTAATTTTGATAGATTGCCTATATAAAAAAGTTTTATATAAATTTTTAATTATTAATAATTATATTAATAAAAGTATTTGACTTAATTATCTAATATCTTAAAAATCTTATAAATAGAAATATATTAAAATTAATCTTACTAAATAATGACATATTAACATAGCATAAGTGATTTTCCATGTCTTTTAACTGAACTGCCTTCAGCCCAGGTAATGTTTCGGGCCGAGTAGCAATTCTTTATCAAAAATCGTATTGTAATAGTCGACTAGAGTGAAAATGGTACCCTGACCTACCGAAAATTACGCATCAGCGTTTGACTCTCAGCAAGTGTACATTAACGAATAATTGTAGAACTTCAGATTTGTGGTACAAAAGTTTAGAATAGACATTTGCAACACCAAAAGCTTAAAATATGCTTCAAGGTTTTGGAATCGGGAATTGCTGCTGGTTTTTAGACTCGGGAAGTGCTTCTGGTTTTTGTTTTTTGTTTTTTATATTTTGATAAATTGTATTACAAACGTCAGTTGGTCGTTGTCACTTATGTTTCTGGATTTTGTAATTTAGTCCCTCTCATACTGTGAGTTTGAGTCTCGATAGTAATAAAATTATCGGGGGAAAAAAAATTAAAATACTGTCCAAAAGCTTAAAAGTAACAATTCCCTTAAAGTTGGCCATTATGTCCTTTATCACTCCTTCACTTGCCACCCTTTTAAACAATGCCTATAATTATGTTTAAGAGTACAGCATGAGAGGGAATAATATGAAATGGCACCACCAAACTTAGAAAAATCATGTTTGAAAGCAGTTTTAAGGTAAGGAATGAAATAAAAAGTGATGAACACTTTACATCTTCCTTGCCACTCAAAGTCTCCAATTGTTTCCCTCTGAATTGGGAGCAAAGGAAGAATCACCATAGATTTCTTCTCCTCTCTCATCAAACTTACAAAACATCCAAATGAGATGATATCATTTAGTCCCCTTTACCCCTTACCTTTAATTTTCATCCTATTATATTAAGAGTCACTCCCTTCCATTATTTGTGAAATTCCCAAATATAACCTAAGTTTTCAAATTTCCTTTTTTTCCCCCAATTTTCTTGCTATACTAATAGTAGAAAGAATACCCTCTACATTGAAGCTTTATTGTATGTTTGATTCTGTTTTCATAGAATTGATTTTACATAAAATTAATTTCGTTAGAATTAATTTTATTATAATTGATTTTGAGGTAAATTGATCTATGTTTAGTAGTTTCATTAAAAATAATTTTAATAAAAAATAAAAAAATTTTACTTCTCCCAAAATTAATTCTAGAGATAAAAATTAATTTTCATTTCTTAAAATTAAATATTATCAAAAATTGATAAAATTAATTTTAGGAGATCAAAATTAATTCTAAAACCCCCAAAGGATGAACCAAACATGCTCTTAGTCGACTTATGCAAATGACAATTGACAGCGTATGACAAAATGTACAATAGGTTGAAGTTGGGGATGGAGAAAAGAAACCTACTCTTGTTTTTTTTTCGGTCGAATTGTTTTCTTTTCCTTCTCCGGCGACAAAAAGAAACTTCCATGTTTGGAACTCCATGAAACAGCTTTTTTCTAGAGAAACCTACTTTTTGTTTTTTTCCTCCCTTCTGTTTTGGTCACACTATTTTCAAAAGAAACTTGGTGCACATTTGGGAACTCCATAAAATAGCTTTTTTCTTGAATAAAAGCTGTTTCTATATAATTTAACATGTCTGGGTTAAAATCTTGTAATTGATTAAGTAAAAATTATAATTTTAAGTTTAAAAAAAAACTTATAATTATAAGCAATTTTTTTGAACCTTTTAATTATAAATAGAAATTAATTATTTTAAAATTTTTATATTTGTATTAAATTGCCTTTAAATATCAAATATTATATAATATAAAGTATCATTTCATATCATTTTTACTAATTTTACTATACAAAAATAACGTTTTACATATAAATTAAACAAAACATAATATCTTAAAAATTATTTTTAGCCAAAATATTCAAACATAAATTAACTATCATATATTTGACTATGTAAAAAATAATTATATAAATAAACGATTATCGAAATAATTTTAATTTTATAACTTTTTCAAACACACACTTATTCTATAACTTATGACTAAGTGACATGAATTTATTTATTTATTTTAATCATAACGCTGGTTCTGACATTTTTTTTTTCTTTTTTCTTTTTTTGCGTTTTGCCTTTGAACTCTTTATTCCAAAAATGTGTGGAGATGCAGCGTGGATATTCCACTCTTCTCCGTTATATGTTAATATATATATAGATATAGATAGATGAGTACATCTTAAAATAAATATTTTAAATGATCGTTAAGAAAAATATAAGTTAGCAAAGTGAAAAGTTAAAAAAATAAATTAAAATAAATCTCATTAAAAATTTAAGAAAATGTCACATTATTCAAATTATATGAAAGCAAGACTAGACTAAAATGGGTTTCCTTTCATCATATCTAAAGAAATTGGAGACATGCACCCCAGCGAACGACCAACACTAATATCTCTTATAAATTCTTGTGAATATCCCTCTGCAACTCCAAAAGTATGGCCAGTCCATCGGAAGCCATGATCTTCTGTGCTCAGCAGCAGACCTTCAACCTAGTAATGACTCCTGCTTCAACTGCAGGCAACTTTGTTCATGATTCCTTTATTACTCACCTTCATAAAATCTATGCATTTATACTTCCCGTACTCTTGGGCTTGCTTCAAATCCAAAGTGCAGGAAATACAATTTCTCCATTCCAAGTCAACCCTGTGACCACCACAGCTTGTGTGCTTGGCATATTGGGTTACTACTTGGCCTTCAGGATCCGACAATGTTTGCCCTTGTATGCTACTCGGTTAAACATAGCCATGGCAGTTTTTATTTCATTTTCTTTAGCTTCCCTCGTAGCACTGCTTCTTCCTCATTCATGGTGGCGCATCAAATATATTTTCTATGTTTTACTTGTGGTAGTTGACTTGCATCAGGTGGTCACAGTATTATATGACAACTGCATCAGAAGATTCATATTGTCAATGAGCAGATCATGGCCCCTCAACTCAGGGAGGCGTCTTTTGCCACTAACATACATGGATTCGAGAGACCACAACAATTTCTACTTAATGGAAGCGCACCAGCAAAATTCGCTATTATAGACTTCTAAATATTGTAGAATTTTATCTGATCATTTAGGAAGTGTTTGGATTGGAGTTTGAAAGATTTTGAATCAACATAATTTTGTAAACTTGATTTTGCTCAAAAGTGAGTTTAGTATAATATAATTTATGTTTGGTAACTTTGACAAAATAAATATTATTTAGATGATATTAATTAAATCACTTTTACTCATAAAATTACTAAAAAGGGCATATATTGTATTGTTATTTTTATATTTTTTTAGCTATTATTTCTTAAAAAATATTTTTAATTATATAGTTGAATAGAATTTAAAATATATAATAAGCACTCATAAACAAAAATATTATTTATAATACAAATAAAACTTTTTTTTGGTGCTGTCAGATTTTTTTTTGGGTGCTAATACAAATAAAACTTTTAAATATATGTAATATATTATGAAAAGATGCTTTCAAATAAAACCATTTTTATCTGTTAATAAACATTGAAAAAAGAAATAATAAAGTAGGATCAATTATAAACAGTTGTTCACAAAAGACCACATAGAATACATGAGTCGCTCTCACAGTTTAAATTGGATAGAAACTTGAAGTGGATAATTGAAAGTTTAATTTTTAATATTAATTCTCCAACGAAGGAAAGGAAACACAAAAACAACAATTATTAACTTTAAGGTGAACTAGGGTTTGGACTCCAAAATCCGTTGGAACAACTTCAACTAAAAAAAATAAATAAATAAAACACCCAAACATGTTTCCACTGCATTGAAGGAAAGTGATCGAGATTTGGATGGCTGAAACACCAGTCCAAACTTCCACTTAGTCAGTATCAGTAGGGATTTTTTATTTTTCCGTTGCACTTCTTGTTTTTTCCTTTTTTTTTTTAATGCGAAATAGCTTATACACATTTTTTTTTTCCATTTGAGAAATATCTTGTACACATTTTTTAAATTATTATTATTAAGAAATGGCTTATTATCCAGGAAATGTTAATTCTAATATAATTTTATACCTTTTATCAATATCCTAGCCAATGGATAAAATAAAGATTTTAATTTTGATATAATGGGTAATATAACCACATAAAAAATAATGTTTTAAAATATTTGACTCAATTTCTTTTCAAAAAGTTTTAATATTATAATATTAATAAAAATATTTCACCCAACCATTTATAAAATTTTTTTATAATTACTAGTGGATTGATAGGCATTTATGTGCCTATTAATCCATATTTTATATTTTTAGGGTAAATTTTTAAATAAAATTTTATTTATTTATTGAATAAATAAACTAAATTAAGAAAGGACAAAAATATTAGTGATTTATAACAGTTAGTGAATAATTTTAAAGTGTATATAATGGGAGTTGATCAATTAATAAATAATTTTTTTTACAATTTTATCTATTTTTTAATATATATATATATATATATATATATTAGTTAAATATATTTATAAAACTTAAAATTTATTTCAATCTAATTTAGTGGAACTAAAAGATAATTACTAATATGTATAGATAATGTATTAAAATTTATCTCTAAAGTAGACGTATCTAGAAAAAATGATATCATTCTTTCTCAAGTATTTTAACGAGAAGTTGCGTTTTTTTATTTTTGGGTATAAAAAAAAAAAAATCAGTCCACTCTTCAGCTTCTTCTCGTCTGGCGAATCAATGGAACCTCGTCCTCTACTCTGCTCCCAAAAGCTTTCTCCTGTTCTTGATTCCACACCGATTCCAAGCTCGGAATCCAGGGGGCATCTGCTGGGCCCTGGCACGATCCGACTTGCACCTCATCACCGCAGTTAACGGACCCTCCGCCCTCTCCCACCGTTTACAACGCCACCGCCGGACGATGGCGGTGTTTCCGCTCTACGCGGCGAGGTTCGCATTCTCCCAGCAGTAATGGAGGCGCATCTTGTGAGGGCAGTTGATCCTGCTTCATTTGCAGTACGAGACTGTGATCTTTGGCCATCGCGTTGACTCGTGGTTGTGGCAAGTTCCTTGACGCGCTGCCTGATCCGCATAACGAGTAAGCTTAGAATTTGGGGAGCAAACAGTAACAGTAAGAAAACCAAACGGGCTTTAAATTTTTGAGCTAAGAAAGCCAATTTTGTATTCACTTTCAGGAGAGGTTCCTTAACGGAGAAGGACAATCAATTGAATGGCGAGATTGTGTATTCAATTGCTAGCAGCGCCCTTGGTAATTTTGTAGACTCCGAAACTGTGAGTCCTAATTTAGAGAACTAATCATGTTATGTTATGTTTTTGTATTATTGTTCCCGGGAATTTGGATTTAATTCTTCCTGAATTTTCTTCAATTGACTTCTATTGAGGAGAATAACAAAGATGAAATGGGAGGAACCCCATATATGTAATAAGTTAGCATATGACAAGGAAGTCAGGCGTACTTTCAGAAGGTTTACGGCATCAAACCGTGAGAAATGGGATTGGCCAAAAGAAATGGAAGAGTCACAAGCTGCTGAGCAGGGGATTCTGATGCTTCTAGGAATTAGTTTAGAATTTCGGTCTAAATTCAGAATTATTACTTTTTCTATTTATTCTTTACTTTGGATGACTTGCTAAGAGATATTATTGTCAATAAAAGAGAGACATGGGAATACATGTGTATAATTGAAAAATATGTCCTCCATATCAAGGAAACCTTGTTTGCGAAGAGGTTTCCTGCCAGATCCCATTACAGACATGACGCACTTCTGACTTTTGTTGTCAAATGTTGCTTTTGTTTATATATATATATATATATATATATATATATATCCAATGGATAAAGGATATTGTTTATCTTTCTTTTCCTTTTTATTTTTAGTAGGCAGGGGGATATGAAATTGTTAAATACATATGCGTTGAGGGAATATTTCCTATAATCATATCTAGATTAACCTGTGCTGCAATAAAGTTTAAAGGAAGACATAACTAAGTTCGGAAATTGATGAGACTGTACTGCCAGATTTCCCACAATAAATGGCATGTCTGATGGTTGAACAGATTAGACTCCTTGTCCGATTTATATCAAGGCATATTCAAACATTAAATAAAATTTTGTTTTGACCCTGGCCTTTCATTAGAGATAGTTTATTGGATTATTGTATCTGTGTAAGAGACATATTTTACATTTTCTGCTTCTACTATACACAACATTCTCTGCTTCTTGATCTAAACTTGATGATCCAATCTTAAGAACTTATATGGCATAAGTAATCATTAAATCTATCAACTTCAAACCAAAATTTATTTGTAACCTGGCCTTCTATTGGCTAAATATCTCGTTTATTGAAGCATTTTAGCTGTGACGGAAGTATTTTTCCCTTAGCTGCTTCTAAAATTCAATGTTCTACTTCCTAATCTAAAGTTTTGACTTTTGATTATCAAATCTAACAATTTCTGTGACAGAGCAATCATTTCCTCTTTTTGTGCTTGAACAGGCAGAAAATGATGCTAAGAAAAAGCCTGAGCAAAAGAATTGAAGACATTGCATAAAGCTAAAGAAAAGAACGCTGAGGTACACTGGTTTTGGTTTCCAATCATGTTATTTGATTACCTCACTGCTCACATGAGATTTTTAGGGACTTATTTCTGATACTGATTTACCGTGGTTTTGAAAATGGAAAGCATCATTCTTTTTTTTGGTGGTTCCACTTCTTTTGGTGGTGAAAGCATCATATTTTTTACATATACAATCTTCTATCTTATACACTTCAGTTTATTAGGGTATACCTTAAAGATTTTAGAGTTACCTTGGTAGTGTTGAAATAGTTGCCTAGAGTGAATGATACCTGCTCCTTCAAATAACATTTGTCTGTTTCTCTTTCCAGCTTTGCCTACCAAGCGTTATGCAATTAGCTTGTGATTGAGGCTTTAGCAAGTGTACATGAACAAATGAACTTTCATGTGAATTATGAAAGGGAATATAGTGCTTCAGATTTGTGTGTTCTATTATTGTTCTTTGTCCTGTTGCTTGTGGTCTCATTTTGAGGCCAATATATCAGCCAGCTACATGTTTTTAAGAGAATTTACGTCGAGAAGTATTCATCATATTATGTGTTTCCGATCATATATGCCTCTGCTTGTTTAATCATTAATCCTCATTCTTTTTGGTTGAAAATCATTGCTCTGATGAATCTTGAACACGGTATTTAGGCTGAAGCTGCCTTGCTTAAGAATGATTCAAAAACTGTGGAAAAGCAAGTGACTGCCTCAGCTTCTATTAGGGGACAATCTCAACCTAAAAGACATAAGTGGTGTACGATTATCTAGAGAGGTTAGATACTGAATTTATTGCCGGCTGAAAATCTAACGAAGGCCATGTCCTTGCGTTTTTTTCAATGTGTCAAATCATGGTACTCATTTCTGAGATTACATAGCTCTACCATCTGAGTGTTTTCAGTATAAATTCTAATCCTCAATAAACTTGAATATTTCAATTTTATCAATCCTTTTTTTTATCTTAATCAGGAGGAAATAAGAAGAGCGCAGGCTGAAGAAAGGGAGAAGAGAGTGGCTGCTGCAGAGAAAAGAATAGCTGCCCTCAAAATTCAAGAGAATACTGCAGCCACTGCACCTAGCATTTCAAAGCCTAAAAGAGGATTAGCCGGTGACATTTACTGTCCCTGTTGTAATTCATCACTTGCTGGTAAAGTTTTCTTCCACCGGCATAATTATGAATACATGCATGCATGTTTACAGGGAGGTCTTATAAGATCGATGAGTCAAAGTATTTATCTTATATTTTGGGCACAAATATCCATTCTTCTTCATTGGTTGTAAAGTACTTAGGTAGGAAAAAGGCAAAAGAGTATCTACCTGTACATGCTTCAATTGCTTACAGGAGCATGTGTGAAGAGAACTACCTGAGTGTTGCTATTTACACAATGATCGTATGGTTTTACTGACTAGTTCTAATATGTAGAATACGTTTGTTTCAGTTTTTCCTAACAAAAAAAGTGATTTTTTTGACTAAAAAAAATCACTTTTTATAGAAATTATTTATTTTACCTTCTACACAAAAGCAAAAAAACAAAAAATAAATCTATTTTTAACTTTTGAGTAGAAACTAAAATGAGTATATTTTGTGTTTTTTCAGAAGTTAAAAAATCACTTTTTATTTTTTCGAAAAAAAAAAAGGTTGAAACAAATCCGTAATTGGGTCATTTATATTTATTAGCTACGTGACAATATTAACATATTGCCAAATTATATTTGTCGATTTAGCAGGTTGTGATAACGAGTCGTCTACTTTGTAATCCAAATTATCAAAATAAGAATGTTGTTTTATTTTTTATTTTTCTATTTTTTTGGGTTTTGGGTATAAATCATTGGTGTTTAAAGTTTAGTATATCTTAACTAATTTACATCAAGTTAGATCATCCTTCTATAATAGTATTCTCATTTTTTTTTTTCCGTTTACATGATTTGATCAACCTTACTTAAAGAGAATAAGCAAATAATTAAAATTTCTAAAGCAAAATAATAATTCATACAATTATTGGATTTTTTGTGGTTTGTACAGGAATTTGCATAGTGCAAAAAATAAAAAATATATTTTAAAAAAACATTACCCTCCCTCAGATTTGCCTATGGAGCCAAATTTAAACAAGTAGCCCTTTAGTTAAGCTTTTATAAAAATTGTAGTATCTGTTCAGTAGCATAAGCAAAAGCAGGACATTGTTGTACGTCTGTATGTAATTATAAAAGTATTAGAAGAAGTTAAGTTGTCTGGATGTGATACATAAAGTTATTTTTTCTCATAAAATTATAATTGAAGACATGAAAAATTACTTCTTAAGAAATATATTCAGATTAAAAAAATAATTACTTTTTATACATGATAAATATTTTTTAAAAAATCGTAATTATTTTACATCATTTATTTTCTAGATTAGAAATAAAATTAAATGTGGTTGATGAAAAAAGTTAAAAAAATTAAGGATTTAGCCAAGTCAATAGTTTTTGCTGAAACGTCTTTGCGGTTGATGCTTTATGTCTCTGATTCTGTAGCAGTATGTTGCAAAGGAATTGATTGTGAGATTGGAAGCACCAAAATGTTGACTATGGTTTGTATCCTTCTTAACTAATTAATGAATCTCTTCATTATAAAAATAACCATCACTTGATGTAAATTTTCTGTGTTCTGGCAAATTCAGTTTTGAAAGTATTTTAGCTGGATTTTGCTGCAACCATAACTAGAGTGACTGATGCTGTATTTCTCTTTTGTGATCTTCAATAGTGGGTCCCAAAGAAGCTGCCACGAAGCAACACATGAGAAAAGACACATGATCTTCTAAAAGGCTTGGATTTAAGAGAAAGGCAAATATGAACTCTATGCTTAGGCCTTCGTGATCACTAGCCAAGATCACTTGAGAAGATAGGAAGGCATTTCAAAGTTAGCACAGAGTGGGTGACGGGGATAGAGAAGAAAGCTTTAACAAAGTTCAGGAATAAAACAGCCATATATCAAATTTAAATTTTTATTTGGAATTTGGATTTGTAAATTATCATTGGCTTCTAGGGAATGCTTTAACGCCGTCTTCATTTTGGCTGCCGATATGTGGGTTCTATACGAACTATTGGCCAATCACTATCAATTGCGCCAATGCAGCATCATACCGTTCCAGAGATATTTTTGTTGTAGTGTCTCGAATCAGTTATATAATGTTAGCTTAAATGATGAATCATGCGATAGTGTTTATCTATATTCTTAGTTCTTGATGTGAGGATGAAATAAATAGTTTAATGTAGCTGCCTGTGAAGTAGCTTTTGCTTTTCAGGCTTGGCGTGGCTTCCAACGTTTCCTAATTGTCCTTGGCAAAATATCTGGAATCTTATAAGTTTTTGTGAAGCTAAACTTAAACTATATGATATGGTGATAAATTTATAGTAAACTTTTCATTTCTTTTACGCATTTCATCCGTTCTCTCTCTGCCCAGCTTAATATAACTTAAATATCTTATTTTTCACATTGCTGTTTGTGCCATAAATAGTAGAAACTTTTAGATCAAATGAGTTGATAAAAAACTGATGGCCACTAACACAAGTAATCTACGAACCTATTAGCAGAGTATGATACTGGTTTTGCCTCATGCATAGGCCTTTCTTCTCATTTTTCGCCTCTACATTATGTAAAGTGATAGTTGTCGTGACCAGGAAACTAATTTTGAACCAAGGATATAATCCTTGCCACCATATGTTATGTGGCTTCCAAAATTGTCTGTCAAACCCTATAGGCCCCTTTATTCATTTTTTTTTTAAATCCAAATGTACTTTATAAAGAATTTTTTTTATTATGTGTTATTCACACTTTTTTAATACATTTATTTTAATTTAATTCATTTTATTTGTTTGTCTATCCTTTAACATAACACTTGATATATATTCTTATTAGCACTTTAATATAATACTGCCAACATTTAATAGTATAGTAAAGTATCACTGATCGTGTGATTGTTTGGTAAATTTCTCCTTCAAATGAAACAACCAAGTTCCGATTATAAATAACACCTGATGCATTTCATTATTACATTGATCCCGCTTGAATGATTTGAATAACTTCTTCGATCTATTTATTAATTTGTATGATAAACTTTAAGAAAACTAAGTTGTGCTACGTATGATATGATATGATTCTCAATACCTCCATATCAGTGATCAAGTGCATTTCACTTACAAAAAGCATGTATTGAGGCATTAGCTCCAAAATATGCTTTATAAGTACATTCAAAGCCAACATAACAACATAAAGCCTCAAATTCACCCATATGATATCTTATCATTATCCCTATTTCTTGAAATGCTCTTCGTTGTACCCCTTTTTTTGGTGTTTAGAGTATGCCTAAAGACATTGTGAGATTAAAATTTTAAGCACTGTTACAACTAAGAGAATTACATCTTTAATTTATTTATTAATTTGTATGATAAATTTTATCATACCTAAACTGTGCTACCTAGGGTATGGTATGACTCTTAATACCTCCAAGTCAGTGCTCACGTGCATTTCACTAAACAAAAGCATGTATTGAGACATCAGCTCCAAAATATGCTTTATAAGGAGTACATTCAAAACCAAGATAACAAGATAAAGCCTCAATTTGACATCTTATCATTATCCCTTTTTCTTGAAATACTCGTCGTGCCCCCTTTTTTTTTTAATGGATTTAGAATATCACTAAAAAAATTGTGAGATTAAATTATTAGACATTATTATAAGAGACCTTCTTAATAATTGTCTTTTTTGAAATTTAAACTTTAGTTCTTTCTCTTAAAGGGTAACTTACCTACTGTTGCATCTAATCTTTGTTGGTTCTTCGTTGTTCCTTTGAAACAAATAAACAATAAACCTGTTAGGTGAAGAAAAGAGGTTGAGATGTATTCGACCCAAAACGTAGCACCTCGATGAGTTGAAGTGTTGACAAGAAAATGAAAAGTCTTTGATAAAGGAAAGGGTCGAAACTTAGAAGCCATGGGTACTAACATTGAGGGGTTCATGAGGATATTAGATTTTTGAGGGTCAAAAAAAATAAAAAATAAAAGGCGAAATCAATTCATTTGGAGTTTAGATTTCGAAGGTGTTTGGTTTGGAATGAACAGTGAGAACATGGGCTGAATATTTTGATCAGATCTAAATATTATCAAAATGTGAATAATGAAGAAAGCAAGAAAGAACATGGGCTGCAAAGGAACGGACTGCAAAACGTAGGGATAATGGGTTTCAAAGAAACGAACTACAAAACGTGGGGATAATGGGCTTCAAAGAAGTGGATTGCAAAATGTGGAAATAATAGGCCTCAACTTCTAGTGAGTCTTTGGGGCTATAAATAGCCAGATTGTGGGAAAAGGAGGAGGACTTTTGCGCACTGAGATTCACCTCTCAACACACTCTGTCAAAATGCTCACTCTAACGCTCAGGAGTATGGAGAAACTCAAGTAATGGTCCTTTGCATTGTCATTTTTTTATTTTGGTCTTGTTTGTTTACATTACTGTTACCAATTTTTGGTTTGTCAATATATTTGTTTCTATTGACGTTTCTAATCTGAATCTAGTTAATTTCATTAAATTTCTGCTCTATTTATTTCTTTATTTTTGACACTTTAATTTATGGGAACTCATTAGAAGAACCACTTCCGTTCCCTAAATTGAGATCTATAAAGCAAACTAATAACAGTCGATTTAATTTGTTTTGTCCACTTAAAAATCAAGTAAACAAAACCATAACATATTAAAATGGAAAAGCCCACACACCCACGCGCCCGGACTCAGCTAATAAACTTACAATGCGTATCATTTTATTTGGGGCTGGTCAATACTACACGGTAGAAAAATTCACTCTATCGTACAGAAAGTTTTTGGCAACACGGGCTGATCGACAACCTTTGGTTCAATTGTTTACACATGATTTACAAAACATCACACTACGTAACCAGACACAAACATATCTTAAATCTATACTACTAATAAAATAGAAGATATAACGAGAATATTTTTACAAATATCGTAACTAGGTTAATTTTGCATTAATTACATTTATTTGCAGAAAAAATTAAAAAAATAAATAAATGCATTCATTCCTTTGAATAACAGTCACCTACACATGAGGAATTTTAATTTTGGGAAATTTTTCAAATTTTGAATTTATTAAAAAATAAAAAAGTAAAAATATTAAATAAAAATAACTTAACAAATCAACAGGCACACCAATATTCATTTAAGTGATCAATGTAAATGATTAGGGTGCAAAAATTATAAATTTGAACTACTTATAAAAAATTTATTTTCCTTGTCAAATAAATTCTAAATGAGTAAAATACAAAACATTTATGTTAACCGTTATAATTATATTATAATTATATTATTCATAATCAGTAGTTGCTTCTTAATTATTGATTAGATCTAATTCACAATTATAATTAAGAAAATAATTTCTATCTATGTTACTCAAATATTTTCATTAACAAATAAAAATTTTAAACAAAAGTGACAAAATAAAGGGTATACTGAATACTGCAAAAATAAAATAAAATAAAATAAAAATAAAAAAAACCCAACAGCCAATATCTCATCATTCTGTTATAGTTGAAGCCATACTTAAAATAAGTTTTGTAACTATAAGCAGAAGAATTAGGCCTAGTTTGATAATGTTATCTGAAGGGTGCTTTGGCTTATAAAACATATAAGCAAATTTCTTTTGTTTGATAAACCGAAAAATTAGGGTGCTTTTACTCCTGGATTTTGAGAGTCAGGAGTGTTCTAGTGAGCCCTTATGGGATGTTTTTTAAAGCTACCTTGTGCTCTTCAATATTTAAAAGATTAATATAACCTTACTCTATTTAATGACATTAAAAATAAAAATTATTCTCTTTAGTATTTATAACCATTATAATTATTTTAGATATTAAGAGTAATTTTACAAAATACTAATTTTGTGACTTTTGCTTATTAAGAGCAATTTTTACATTATTTTACCAAATAATATTACTATGATTTTTTTAGAGCAGTTTTTAGATAGCTGAGAGAGCTTAACAAATTTTAAAAAGGCATAGCAATACCAAATCAAGCCTTAGAATATGTGATTACGAATAATAAAAGATATCTTTTTATATTAAAAAAAGAGTTTAATTGATATAAGATTTGACAAATAGAAAAGCTTTATATCACAATCAATAGAAATAAAGAAAAGTGAGAAATCATAGTGGGTCCTCATTATAATGGATAGTTATTTGTATGGGTTATCATTTTTCGTTATTTCTATTGGTTGACAGTATAAAATTGTTTTACACTGTCAGTACATTTAAATTAAATTCTAAAAAAATGGACAGCTTCTCTTTTTATCTCGCTAAAATTTTATATTTTATTGTACTTATTGGTAAATAATATATGCATCTGGATTGTTTAGTTAATGATTATGTATTTGTTCTACATGATTATGCATGATGTAAATTTGGTACTTAAATTTATTTACAATGGATACTATTATTATTATTATTATTATTATTATTATTATTAATTCTTATATTTATTGTTTAAATTATTATATTTGTTTACAACTTCACATAGTATTAGCATTTTATTTTTAATTTAATATTTATTTTTTTATTTTGTGCATTGCATGGGTTCAATATACTAGTATCATATATAGTTTGTCTTAGATCATCGTGTATCCATAGAAAGTAGATTAACGATGACTGGTGTAGATTGATTATTAAACGGAGATGTTAAACTTACATGTTATTAAACTTGTAGAGTTGCGTCCTTAATAGATTGTTTGGATTTTAGTATACACAAATAGAATATAAATTAAAACTACATTTGGTTGTAATCTATAACAATAAAGGTTAGTTTATTTGTTAATGAAAACGAACATTTTAACAGATATGAAATACATAAGATTAATTATAAGAACTATAAAGAAATATTTTTAATTTTAAAAATAAACATTTGAATGATATAATCTCCATTGCGCACAGTCTACATACTAATCTAACATTATATTTAAAATAATAATCCTGAGTTGCTTTTGTTATGAGTAATTTGACTTTGCCATTTGTTAAAAAAATTTGACATTCATATTTGAATGGATGTGACCAAATTTTGAAAAATTGAAAGATTATTATATATTACCTTTCCTTTAGAACTTTTATAAGTTTTCTTACACTTCATTAAAAATAATTAACTGTTTCTTTTTTAATGGTCTTCTACCACATGCCACTTTGTATTTTATATTCAAACTTAGAAATTTATCCAACAAAAATTGATAGGCAAAAAAAATTTAGAACTCTTAAACTAAGTAGTATTTAATTCTTCTTCTTTTTCTTCTTATGATTCAAATGTCATGAATTTTTTTTTCCTCTTGCTCTTTTTTACACATGTCATTTTCTTATACATTTATCTCTCCACTACTTTAAAAATATTTCCTCTTATGGAAATTTTATTAAAATATATTATTTATCTTTTCATTGGTTGAAGGTGTTGCCACCTATTTATTTTTCATCCAACTTTCTTGAAATTTTCACTACATTTATTACTTCCGCTACTTCCATTAACATCTTTTTCAATCAAAATTAAAATACAATTATTTCCACTAACACATTTGATTTATTTTAATTTAAGAGTTTAAATATAATTGCACTTTAATTTTTTTCAAACATATAACTTAATTTTTTGGGAAAATAAGTTTAATTTTTCAAAAAAGTTTGTATATATGTTAATCTTTTTTTTTTCAAACTATTGCTAATTGTGTATATAATTTAAAAGGTTGTTATGATAAGAAAAGCTACTGAGTTCTCATATGAAATTAGATTTTGTATTTTTTAAAAAAATTACTTTAATATGAGGCCAAAGAATGTTGAGAGATAAGGAAATGGAATAAATTTTTTCTAAGTTCAATCTTCACTAAAAAATTATTTTGTAGTACTCTTATAAAAATATCACTTTTTCAATAATGAGTTATATGAAATACTTTTACAAAATTTCTTCTTTAAAATTATTTTACTACAAGTTTGATTGAGAAAAAGGGGGAAGAAGAGAGAAAAATTAATTTTTTTAGTTGCTTATTTTTTACTTAAAAGTTGAAAACATATATTCTTATATGAGGAATAGTTGTATTAAAAAAATTTACTTTACGAGAGCAAGAGAAAAACTAAATTTTGTTTTAATTATTCAATACTTACTTAAAAATCTACAGTGGATATTCTTATAGGCAAAGTACGTGTTTAATAATGAGTTACTGTATGAAATATTTTTTCCTTATTTTCTTTTGTTAAATTACCTTACTACAGGTTGGATAAAGAGTATACATGTAATGACAGGTCAAGATTTCTAGGAATTGCAGTTCTATGCTCTTTCAAACGTTGTGGAAGTTTTAAGTTATATCCTTCTTGGAGGGCTATATAATTGGGACATATTCTTAAGATCAAAAGTCCCAGTAATTATTCCTTAGATATCAAGGAATTGAAAAGCGATTTTTAATGAATTTTGGGAAGCTATTAACTCTCTCGTATTTGGCTAGGAAATTTTAGAAAATGCAAGTGTTCAGAAATTTGCACTAAAATCCAAAAGTTGGAATTTGATCTATATTGATTTCTTTTATATTTTTATTGAGCTCGAATGAAGGATATTTCATTATTTATATTTATGTTTTTAAAGTTAATGAACATTAACTTAAAGAAATGTAAATGAGTATAGAAGGCCTGGGCTTGAGCGGCCTTGGAGATCATAAAAGGAAGGAAAGAAACAAAATCAGATTATGGAACCTCGGAGTCATGCTCAAGCATGGTAGCATGCTCAAGCGTGGATCCCTTTGCTCTAGCACGCTTCTCGAGATAGAGCAAGGAAGATTCTGGATCCGAGTTATGCTCGAGCGCGGTCCCCTGTGCTTGACCGTGTGTAGGTCGGCGACAAAAAAAATAAAAAAGGGGTCGAATGCCCATTTCTGTGCCTCTTTTTCTCTTCCCTCGTTCCCTCTCCCTCCTTTCTTTAAGAAATCACTCACAAATAGTATTTTTATCATTTTATACTATCGTTTATTCTCATCCACTCCCTATAAGTTGTATTCTTGACCTTTCTACAGATTGATCTTCTTGTTTGAGTAAGCAAGGAAGCCGTGGAAAGCTCTGGGAGGAGAACTACCGCTCTCTTCTTGCTCTACTCCTTTTCTCCACTCGCTAAGGTATTTTCTCAGCTCAACCTTCCTTGTTATACCATGAGTTAGTTAAATCTATTGTGAATACAACGTTTGGTGATTATGGAGGGGGTTAAGGTTTGGAGTATGAAAGGTAGTTTAGGTGCATTCCTGAATCTAAAAACTAATTTATATTTGGTTTATGATCTATGTAACACTAGATACCTTGAACGACATCCCTTTTGGCTCTTGGCACTATAGGCAGTCACCATCCTTGTTTCAGAACCTAGGTGAGTTGATAATATATCTATAACCTATTTTAAGTATATATATATATATATATATATATATATATATATATATATATAGAGAGAGAGAGAGAGAGAGAGAGAGAGAGAGAGAGAGAGAGAAGAATAAATAAATATTGCAATCCAAGAGTTTGGGTAAAATGCCACTTCAATCTAAATGTCTAATGACTCCAATCATGAATATAACATTCCTAATATATATATATATATATATATAGGTGTATATTTGTGTATACATGTGGAACATGCTCTTTTGAAAATGAGTTTCAATATTTGAGTAATCTGATAGAAAAGGTATATAATGTTATATTACTAGAAATTGTGACTCCTGAGCCTAATGTTTGAAAGAGAACTCAAGAATGTTAAGTTGAATAGATTGAAAGTGTTGTGCTTAGACTCTATAGTTATCTTAATAATCTAAAAGTTTGAAACTCGATCTTATGGACATTTTGAAAAGAGGTTTGATGCAGTTGAAAATTATATTATGAAATTTGCTATGTGTTGATAGATTTGATGCATTTTCTTTCTGAAATAGAGATGTTGAGCTTTCTAATGGAAATTTGATAACTAGCTTGAACAGGAAGATTTCTTTAATAGAACTATATACCAACGACAGTGAATATTGGCCCTTGGTGCATCTTGGTAGAACCCCAGCTAGTAGGGGGTTGCTAGCTCAGCGTGCATGGCCAAAATGTTTGGAATGATTGATGGACACACTGGGGTCAGGTTGTTGGGGCTATCCAATAGGGAGATAATTCCGGAGCAGAAACCTCCCTTAAGAATTACAATTACTATACCTTCATTATATATGATTTGTATAGTTATTTTCAAACATTCTATATTTGTATTCAAAGAAGTTTATATCTATTGAAATTGAGATATGATTTATTGAACTATGAATATTTTAGAGATGTTTTATATACAAGCTATATTTTCTGGAAATGTATATGGTACTCTCGAATATATATATATATATATATATATATATATATATATATATATATGTATATATATATATATATATGAATATTTTTGCTTGAAGAATGATTTATGGAATTGGTAATAGAAATTTGTTTCAAGTTTTACAATAAGGTTCTTAATAAGTATATTTTCTTAATAAACTTATATTATGTTAACACTTTTGTGTAGACTTGTCCCACTCCTGTTATGGATATATTATCTCTCACTGAGTCCGTGAACTCACTCCTTATCTCTTTCTATGTTTCAGATACAGATTTATGTGGAGTTTCTCCATCTGATGGCCTATTGGTGATATGGACCCTTAGATAATTCAAAATTGTAGTTGTGCTCTATGATACCATAGGCAGGATCTAGCCTGGGTTGTTTTACAAGTGTAAGGATGTCTTTGTAATATTAAGAGTGGATATATGTATATTGAACTATGTAAACTTCTTTGGATATAGATATAAACACAAGTATATATATATATATATATATATATATATATATATATATATATATATATATATATATATATATATATATATATATATATATATAGATATATACATACTTGTGTTTGCTGTTGAACGGATTAAACCTATGTTGAGTTGAAATGTGATATATGAGGCTAGTTAGGAGACGTGTCCCTTATATGCCGATCACGGTTTGAATTGAGTCGTGACCAGACAAAAATCAATTAATTTTTTTATAAGTTGTTTTATCTTTACTTAAACAATTATAAGTATATATATCGTTATCAAGTGAACTGCATTTTCAATAAAAAGTTATGAAATAGAATGTTTATTCAAAAATCTTTTTCGATGAAGTCACTTTACTATAAAGTTGAAGAATAAAAACGATGAGGAAAAAATAATTTTTTTAGTTGTTCAATACTCACTTAAAAACTAAATGTAGATATTCTTAAATTATATTTTTAATAATAATTAACTAAAGAAATGGAAGGGAGAGAAAATATTTTTTTAGTTGTTCAATCCTTAATTAAAAACTAGAAGTACATCTCTTTTAAAAAATACTTTTAACAATGAGTTATTATATGAAATAAATTTTTACAAATATTATCTAAAATAATTTATTCTATAATTATTTCATTTTTCATAATTTTGATTTTAGAATATTTTTAAGTTAATTTATATAATATTTGTATAATTCAAAATTTATGATTTTCTATTAAACCTATACAATAAAATAAAATTCCAATAATAAATTATTACATTAAATTATATTATATATACTTCACATAATTTACATCCATGTATAATATATTTCTTGAACTAATTATTTGACATGGTTAGTAAGTGCTTTCAATTTTATTGCTTTAAAGCATGGCAAAGCTATGGTTTGAAAAAGGCATAATATAGGTTTGAAGTTAAAAGTTGAATTGAAATCTGATAGCTACCATCTTTAGTTTCATTTTATTTATTTGTAAATGAAGAAAACTTGAGTTTTCCCATTAATTTGTTGTATGGTTTTTTTTTTTTTGTGAAAAAAGGATAATTTTCTCAATTTAATGTATACAACTCTATTTTTTTTTTGTGTAATATTTGATGGTTATTGAAATATTATTTTTAGGAATTATTCTTTGTTTTCTTTATCAGTGATAAATAATGATTCATATAGGAAGAGCATACGTAAAATATTAGTTGTTGGTTGATAAGTGGGGGAAACAAGAAGTATGATCTTGGAAAATAAGATGACTGATCCTCAATTGACAATAGGGTGAAGTGCTATAATTTGCATTAGATATTGGAAAGCTAATTCAATGGAGAGGCTAAAAGGTGTTTAACATGGTGGGTCTAGGCTGAATCCAATGATGAATTGAGGAGATTTGCAGTAAAGGAATGTTAACTCAAGAAAATAAATCTATAATGTGTTATTTGCTAGAGCATAGAGTGCGTGGTTCCCAACCAGAAGCAAATTTTATGGCCATTAATTTTTTAATTAAATATCAAGAACATATAAAATATAATTAAATTTAAATTAATGAATGGTAACAATTTAAATCATTATTGTACTACAATATTGTAGATCATTAAAAATATAATGAATTAAATAGCTCAAAATTAATAGAATGAGAAAATTTGAAAAATCTTTACAATTTATATATTTTTTTATTAAAATATTATTTAAAATAATGATGCTAACATAACAAATGAAATTAGTTATAGAATAGCTTTTTACAAATATTGATATATTAAATGAGCAATACTTAACATGTAAATTATACGAGTAACAATTTACTATTCTTATAGTTATATATTTTAATATTTTAAAATTATTTTTTAATAATTATAAAATCCTACAAAATTTCTATGAGTATTATTTTTAATTTTATTATAACTTTTATTTTTATTTTCTTGCCGTTTTCTGCGAGGACTTGCACAAATTCAGAGAATGGAGAAAAGGTATTAGTGCATATTCTATGGCTATTATTTTAATCATTCTTACATTTATGATTTAAGTCAAATTATTAATACATATTCTAACTCTTTTGTTTTTAGAGTCTACTATGTCTTTTCATATTTATGTAGGATTGTGAGATAAATCGTTGATATAGTTCTTTTTATGTATTAGTGCTCTGTTAAACTTTATTTGGTTAATTTTTGTATCACAACTATAATTGATGTTTCTCTTATTTCTCAAGTTAATGTATTGTATTGAAATATTATACATTAATCTATGACTGTATTTTATTATTATATATAAAATTTAAGTATATACCAATTTTTAATTATTCTTAAATTAATTTTAATTGTGATAATTCTCTTTGTACTTAATATTTCTTAATTATAATATAATATAATTATTTGTCTATAAATAGGATTAGCATAATTTTGTCAAGAAATGGTTAAACACTCACTTAAGTACCTTATGTTCCTCATGCCACCAGGACAATGGAGTTACATGGAAGCCTTGGGTAAAGCCATTTAGTTTGTTATTCTTTCTTTCTTTTCATTTTGTTTCTATTTTGTCAATTTTTTTATTTACTTTTGTTATTTTTCGGTTAATTTCATTTGTTTACATTCTTGTAGCTATATTTTATTTGATTCAATCAAATTTATCATTCATAAATCCTCGTTTTGTTATTTATTTCAACGATTGAGCCATTCTCTTTGAACGAATATACACTTCGCATAAACCCTATATCCATTCTAGAGGAGGTGATTCCCTTATTTGAAGTGACATATAGAATCAAAAACTTAGTAATCGAATACTTTGTTTCAACGAAAGTCCCACATAAACGTATGTATACAGTACCTTTTTTTTTTAACCAAGAGAAAATGCTATTTTCATTTTTTAGTCAGATACTACATATAACATATTGTTTCTTTTATGGTGATTCTATTTTTCCCGATAAGTAAAAGAATGACTCAAAAGCTCTCTGTAAGGAGAGGATCACCCAGAGGGCGAAAAGAGCAAGTTATTTGGTTCCCTAGCTATAACTATGCACTACCAGATCATTACAGCACACCAAAAACTATTAGTGGAGAGAAGATGGATTTAAAACATCTAAATTGAGATACTTCTAAAGTAAGAAAGTGAGGAGTTATCCAATTTTAAATTATTTGGTGAGATCCACATATAATAAAAGTTATTAATCTAATAATAGATAATCTTTAACTTTCTTATTTTATAAATATATTATTTTAAATGATCCAAATTCAACTAAGATATAGCTTAAGAAGGATACTATGTTACACCTTGTTAAGATATAACATGCATCTTGCCAAAAATGTGATTAAATGTCTTGAAAAATATGGCTAAATATGTGAAAAAATGTGGATAAATACATTTAACCACACTATGTGCGTGTTTGAAAAAATTATAAAATTAAAATTATTTTAATAATCACTTATTTGTATAATTATTTTTTTATATAATTGATTATATGATAATTGATTGATATTTGAATACTTTAGCTGAAAAGTATTTTTAAAGTAATCCATTTTATTTGGATTATATGAAAAAAAAAATTATTTTTGTATGATAAAATTACTAAAAATAGTCACAATTAATTAGTTTCAACTTGTAATAAAAAATTTCAAAAAATTACTTATAAATATAAGCTATTTTTTAACTTAAAATTATTAGTTTTTAATTATAATTCATTTCCATTTTATTAGTTTCTTTGGCAGCAATTTTTTTTTTATGACTTGGTGATTACAAAAAGTTAATTGGGCAAAGAAGATGCTACTACCTTCACGTTTCCTAGTCAAACGGGGTTATCTACAAATTTATAAGATGAGAAAGAGACTCATTTGTCTTTTCCGACACGAATTGGCAGTGAGCGCATTATATTAAAATCTAATTAAAAAAAGAATAAATTATTTAATAATAGATATATACTTAAAACTTTTATATATAATTATTAATTGTTAATAAGGTTACATATTTGTTTGTGAAAAAAATAAAATTAAAAGTAAATCTAATTTTTTTTATTTTTATTTTATTTGTCATTGTTGTCCAATTACTTAATTGCACATCCGACCAACCTTGTATTCCTACCGTTTTGTTCTCAGTGGGACCCATATCAACGTTGTTGCAAGGGAGGGCTTAGATCCCTTTTCTCAAGTTACCTCCCCTTTCTAGACTTTCAGCTTTGCACATCCATTTCCGCTCTCTCTGAGCAACCCGTGTCCGCTTCCTCAATTCATGTACCCTCTCAACATCACGCTCATTTCCTCATTTTTTTTTGGTAGAATTACGTGCCACTTTGGCCTTTTGAAATTATAAGGGTGCTTTATTTTAGCTTCTAAAATTTAAAAATTAATTTTTTAGTTTTCAAAGTTGCATTCTATCAATTATTTTAATTTATGGGTTAGTCAATTATTAGTAAAATATTATTTTTATTAATGTGTTACATTAAGTGACACTGGATAGGATATAATAGTGTATCTAATTTTCGTATCTCTCATATTACTTAATGTGAAAGTTCATTTTTTTCTTGTTTTCTTCCAAAATTTTCGAGTTTTGAGTTCAACGTCTCACTCAACATGAGAGTTTGCCTTTTTTTTTGTCTCAAGTTTCTAAATTTCAAGTTCAACCTATCATTTCAATATGAGAGTTCATTTTTTTATTGTTTACCAAATATTTGAGTTCCGAGATTAACCTTGTATCCTGATTTTTCAAATTTTGAGTTTCCTTATCCCCTCTCTTAACATGACACATCAATAAAAGTAATAGTTGATTAATAATTAATTACGTTAGAAATTAAAATCACCAATAAAATAAAATTTTTGAAATTGAAGGGTTAATTTACAAATTTTAAGAATTAAAATAAAGTATATTTATAATTTGAGGAGCAAAGTGAATCCTTAACTCGTAGTTTTGTATCCGTTTTGCAATGCAACATGCCCCGTCAACATCACACTAATTTCCTCTTCCTTTATTGTTTTTTTTTTCGGCCAATCATTTTCTCTTTCTCAACATCACATTCACTTCCCTTTAGCATCTTACCCAAACCAACTCATATATAATTTTAGTTATATATATATATATATATATATATATATATATATATATATATATATTATTTTAAAACATTATAAATTATTTAATAATAAATATATACTTAAAATTTATATCTACAATTATTAATTTCTAATAAAGTTACATATTTGTTTTAAAAAAGTAAAACTAAAAGTAAATGTCTTGAAAAATATGGCTAAATATGTGAAAAAATATGGATAAATACATTTAACCACACTATGTATGTGTTTGAAAAAGTTATAAAATTAAAATTATTTCAATAATCACTTATTTATATAATTATTTTTTTATATAATTGATTATATGAGAATCGATTGATATTTGAATACCTCAGCCGAAAAATATTTTTAAAATAATTTATTTTTTTGGATTATATGAAAAAAATTATTTTTATATACTAAAATTATTAAAAATGGTCATAATTAATTAGTTTTAGCTTATAATAAAAAAATTTCAAAAAATTACTTATAATTATAAGCTATTTTTAACTTAAAATTATTAGTTTTTAATTATAATTCATTTCCATTTTATTAGTTTCTTTGGCAGCAATTTTTTTTAATGACTCGGTGATTACAAAAAGTTAATTGGGCAAAGAAAATGCTACTACCTTCGCGTTTCCTAGTCAAACGGGGTTATCTACAAATTTATAAGATGAGAAAGATACTCATTTGTCTTTTCCGACACGAATTGGCAGTGAGCGCATTATATTAAAATCTAATTAAAAAAAGAATAAATTATTTAATAATAGATATATACTTAAAACTTTTATATATAATTATTAATTGTTAATAAGGTTACATATTTGTTTGTAAAAAAAATAAAATTAAAAGTAAATCTAATTATTTTTATTTTTATTTTATTTGTCATTGTTGTCCAATTACTTAATTGCACATCCGACCAACCTTGTATTCCTACCGTTTTGTTCTCAGTGGGACCCATATCAACGTTGTTGCAAGGGAGGGCTTAGATCCCTTTTCTCAAGTTACCTCCCCTTTCTAGACTTTCAGCTTTGCACATCCATTTCCGCTCTCTCTGAGCAACCCGTGTCCGCTTCCTCAATTCATGTACCCTCTCAACATCACGCTCATTTCCTCATTTTTTTTTGGTAGAATTACGTGCCACTTTGGCCTTTTGAAATTATAAGGGTGCTTTATTTTAGCTTCTAAAATTTAAAAATTAATTTTTTAGTTTTTAAAGTTGCATTCTATCAATTATTTTAATTCATGGGTTAATCAATTATTAGTCAAATATTATTTTTGTTAATGTGTTATATTAAGTGACAATGGATAAAATATAATAGTGTATCTAATTTTCGTGTCCATCATATTACTCAATGTGAGAGTTCATTTCTTTCTTGTTCCCTTTCAAAATTTTCGAGTTTTGAGTTCAACGTCTCACTCAATATGAGAGTTTGCCTTTTTCTTGTCTCAAATTTCTAAATTTCGAGTTCAACCTATCATTTTAACATGAGAGTTCATTTTTTTATTGTTTATCAAATTTTTGAATTCCAAAATTAACCTTGTATCCTGATTTTTCAAATTTCGAATTTTCTTATCCCCTCTCTTAACATGACACATCAATAAAAGTAATAGTTGATTAATAATTAATTACGTTAGAAATTAAAATAACCAATAAAATAAATTTTTTGAAATTGAAGGATTAATTTACAAATTTTAAGAATTAAAATAAAGTATATTTATAATTTGAGGAGCAAAGTGAATCCTTAACTCGTGGTTTTGTATCCGTTTTGCAATGCAACATGCCCCGTCAACATCACACTAATTTCCTCTTTCTTTATTGTTTTTTTTTTCGGCCAATCATTTTCTCTTTCTCAACATCACATTCACCTCCCCTTTAGCATCTTAACCAACCCAACTCGCATATAATTTTAGTTATATATATATATATATATATATATATATATTATTTTAAAACATTATAAATTATTTAATAGTAAATATATACTTAGAATTTATGTCTACAATTATTAATTTCTAGTAAAGTTACATATTTGTTTTAAAAAAATAAAATTAAAAGTAAATGTAATTTTTTTTTTATTTTTCATTGCTGTCCAATTATTTAATTGCACAACCGACCATCCTTATATCCTTACGGTTTTGTAGTCAATGGGCACCCACATCCACGTGGGGGCTTAGATCCCTTCTCTCACTCACCCTTCCCTTTCTAAACTTTCAACTTTGCACATCCATTTCCGCTTTCTCTGTGCAACCCGTATCCCCTTTCTCAATTCATGTAGACTCTCAACATCACACTCATTTTCTCTTTCTTTGTAGAGTTAAGTAGCATTTTGTTTTCTAAAGTTGTAAACATACTTCACTTTAGTCTTTAAAATTTAAAAATTAACTCTTTATTCCCCGAAGTTATATTTCGTGAGTCACTTTAGTCTTTGGGTTAGTCAACTATTATTTTTGCTCATGTATCATGTTAAATAACAATTAAAATATGATAGTGTATTCGAGTTCCAAATTTTGAGTTCAATATGTCACTTAAGATAAAGGTCCATTTCTTCCTTATCCCCTTCCAAAGTTTTTGAGTTTCGAATTTAACATCTCACTCAACGTAAGAGTTCATTTCTTCCTTATCTCAAGTTCCCGAGTTCCAAGCTTATCTTTGAGTTTCAAATTCAACATGTCACTTTAATGTGAGGTTCATTTCTTTATTAGTCGCCAAATTTTCGAATTCTGAGATTAACCTTGTCTCCTAATTTTTCGAGTTTCAAGTTTCCTTGTTCCCTCATTTAATGTGACACATCAGCAAAAATAATAGTTGACTAACTCAAAAATTAAAGTGATCAATAAAATATAACTTTAAAAATTAAAAAATTAATTTCTAAATTTCAGAAAGTAAAATGGATCATACTTACAATTTTATGACCAAAGTGGTCCTTAACTGTCAGTTGTTTGGAATCCGTTTTGCAATGCAAGCGCCCTCTGTCAATATCACATGAATTTCCTCTTTCTTTCTTTTATTACTATTATTATTATTTTTTAATGTCAATCATTTCCTCTTTCGCAACATCACATTCATTTCCCCTTTAGCATCTTAACCAGCTCAACTCATATATATATTATTTAAAACATTGTAAATTATATAAAACATTATAAATTATTTAATAATAAATATATACTTAAAAATTTTATCTATAATTATTAATTTCTAATAAAGTTACATATTTATTTTAAAAAAATAAAATTAAAAGTAAGCCTAATTATTTTTTATTTTTATTTTATTTCTCGGTGTTGTCCAAGTACTTAATTGCACATCCGAGTCCGACCATCCAGTCCATTCTTGTATCCTTACGGTTTTGTAGTCAATGGCCACCCACATCCACGTTGATGCAAGGGAGGGCTTAGACCCCTTTTCTCAATTCACCTTCCTATCCAAACTTTCAACTTTGCACATGCATCTCAGCTTTCTCTATGCAACCCGTATCCGCTTTCTCGATTCATGTGCTTTCTTAACATCACACCCATTCCCTCTTTCTTTGTGGCTCAACAAGGTTTGTATCCGTTTAATCAGTTCAACGTGCCCTCTGTCAAAATCACACTAAAATTTCCCCCGTCAATTCGTTTGATATCCTCCCCGTCCGTCTCACACCAATTTCCTCTTACTTTTTTTTTTTTTTTGGGTCAATCATTTCCTCTTTACCAACATCACATTCATTTCCCCTTTAGCATCTTAACCAAGTCAACTCATATATATGTTTTTAACTTATTTTAAATGCACTCAAATTTGATATATATATATATATATATATATATATATATATATATATATATATATATATATAGCTAAAATCATAAAATATATTTAATTGATTAAATATTGTATTTTAAAAAACAAAATTTAATAAATTTACAATTTAAAAAATAAAATTATGTCTTCAACTCTTTATTTTTGAGGTTTATAGACAAATTGAAGTACTTACTTTAATATGCAAAATTTTTTTTTGATATTATTGTGTGTGGTTTATAATAAAAAATATTATTTTACACAATTTTTAATATTTTTTATTGACAATTTTTTAATATTTTATATATCAAAATTATAACTTTCATCTATTTAGTAGTAATTGTCATCAAAATGCATTTTAAAATATATGGAATTAAAATAAATATAAGAGTAAATACCTATTTTGGTTCCTGACGAAAATTTTAGAGGATAAATTAGTCTCTCAAAATTTGAAAGTCTAAAAATAATCTTTTACCATTCAAAAAATAAGACATATTGATCCCTCCGTACAGAATCCGTACTGCCAAATAACCTATACCGATTCTGTACAGAGAAACCAATATATCCCCTCTTCTAAATGGTGAGGGACTATTTTTGAATTTTTAAATTTTTAAATTTTAAGGGACTAATTTATTCCAAAATTTTCTTCAAAGACAAAAATGGGTGTTTTGTCTGAATATAATTAATTTAAACGGCTTATTTTTATTACTGACTTAGTACCCAACAATCCATGTCGTTGGCTAGCTCACGAAGATTCACTGGCGTTTCTTGTCAGGGCTCCATTCTTTAGTCAAATTAAATGAAATTACCAAAACCCACAGCACAACCTGGAAAGTTGGAAGCCACTTCCAAGCTCAATAAATGTGTGAATTGACGAAGTGTAAATGGACAACCAGCAGAACACCTTATAAACTGGAAGTAGGCAACATAACCCAACCCATTCAACGCCTCCCTAACTTACAACACAAAACCTCCCAAGCTTAATTGCATACATATAGCACATGGACGTGTCTGGTCCATCTGAAGCTACCTTCTATGCGCACCAGCAAACCTTCAACCTAATAATAACCCCTCCAACCTCAGCTGCAGGCAACTTCGCTCGTGATTCCTTCATCACTCACCGCCATAAATTCTATGCATTTACACTTTTTGCATTCCTGGGCTTGCTTCAAATCCAAAGTGCAGGAAATACAACATCTCCATTCAAAGTTCATCCTGTGACCACCACAGCTTGTGTGTTTGGCATATTGGCTTACTACTTGGCCTTGAGGGCCCAGCAATGTTTGCGCTTATATGCTACTCACTTAAACACAGCTATGGGAGTTCTTGTTTCATTTTCCTTGGCTTCTGTGGTAACGCTGCTTGTTCCCGGCTCATGGTGGCACACCAAATATGTTTTCTACGTTTTACTTGTGGCTCTTGAGTTCCATCAAGTGGTCACGATATTATGTGACACGTATGTCCAGAGATTCGCATTGAGAATGAGAAGATCGTGGCCCCCCAACTCAGCAAGGCGTCTTTTGCCACTGACATACATGGACTTGAGAGAGGACAATAATGCCTACTTAATGGAAGCGCGCCAGCAAAATTTGCTATTTATAAATAATTTCTAAATATTGTAGAAATTAATGTTTTGGTCATTTAATTGGTATCAGCAACTTTTTTTCCCCCTTGCACTGTTCGTCTTTTTCTTTTAAATGTGAAGAGATATGATATTTGTACGAAAAAATCAAACGCATCTGGACGCATTGCAAAATGGCCAGCAGTATTTATCTTTTCTTTTTCAATTTTTTTTATCACAATACACCTCTCACAATATACGAGGCGTCCAATTGTGCGTCGAAAATCGCATGTACAAACAAAGTTTCTCAAATGGTGAAATAGGTTGCATAGTTCTACTTTACTAAGAGAGAGCTTGTACTCTTGTTAGTCAATAATAGGTTGTTTTAATATAATTTTATGCCTTTTATCAATACTCTAGCCAATAGATAAAATAAATATATGTAGAAAAAATGATGTCATTTTTTCACAGTCTTTAAGGTGAGAACTTTACTTAATTGCTATTCCAGATTCACAAAAATTAAAATAAATTAAAAAAAAAAAAGAGTCCCGTCGCTAACTTTGTTGCCGACTTCCCGTCTATCACTGGGACCTCGTAATCAGAAAATTCTAACATAAAGTAAAAAAGAGTCCACTTTTCCTCCACAGGAAATTATAGCCTCACAAAGCTTTATATGGAATCCACCTGTTGTATTATTTGTATTATTTGAAGAGATTTTGCGATGAAAAGAAATGGTGAAGGAAGCCACAGTATGTATACATTAGAATGACTCCCTCGTAATCGGATCCCCAAAAGCTCTGAGGGGTCCAGGCCCGATCCGACATGTACCTGATCGCCGCAATTAACGGACTCTCCGCCCTCTCCCTCTACAAAGCCACCGCCGGACAACGGCTGCGTTTCCGCTCTCTGCGGCGAGGTTCGCGTTCTTCCACCAGCGGGGGAGGCACATTTTGTGAGGGCTGTTGATTGTGCTTCGTTACTTGATTTGCAGCATGAGAAACTGATCTTTTGCCATCGCGTTGACTCGTGGCTGTGGCAAGTTCCTTGACGTGTTGCCTGATCCATATATATAACGAGTAAGCTTAACACATGGACGGGAAAACACTAATTATAAGCGTTTATTGTCTTGAACAAACAGCCTTCAAATTTTTTAGCTAAGAAAACCGTTATTGTTCCATTTCAGGAGAGGTTCCTTACAGAGAAATGGGATTGGCATGCTGCAAAAGTGCCTAATGCATTGACCAAAGAAATGGAAGAATCACAAGCTGCTAAGCAGGTGATTCTGATGCTTCTAGGAATAAGTTTTGATTCCGAATGATTGCTTTTTGTATTTCCTACATTGTGTTCTTTTTTCTTTGGATAACTTGCACACAAATATTATTGCCAATAAAAGAGAGACATGGTAATAAATGTTCCATATCAGGGAAACCTTGTTTGGATACAGGTTTCCTGCCAGATCCCATCATAGACATGATGCGTTTTTCTGTGGTCAAACGCTGCTTTTGTTCCTTTATGTGTGTATATATATAGCAATCAATATCCAATGGATAAAGGAGATTGTTTGTCTTTCTTTTCTTTTTCCTTTTTACTGGGCAGGGGGATACGAAATTATTAAATACATATATATATATTAAGGGCATATGTATTGGTCTATTGTTATATCTATATTAACCTGTGCTACAATAAAGTTTAAAGGAAAATACAACTTAGTTAGGAAATGGGGGAGTGTGTACCGTGCCAGATTTGCCAATATAAATGGCATGTTTGATGGTTGAACAGATTAGACTGTTATTTATAGCAAGGCATATTCAAGCATTAAATAAATTTTGTTTTGGACCTGGCCTTTCATTAGAGATAGTTTATTCTATTATTGTAGCTGTGGAAGAGATATATTTTATATTTTCTGCTTCTACTATATACAGTGTTCTCTGCCTTTTATCTAAATTTGATGATCAAATCTTAGGAACTTATGTGGCATAAGTAATCATTAAATCTATCAACTTCAAACCTAAATTTATTTGTAACCTGGCACTCTGTTGGCTGAGTATCTCGGTTATTGAAACATTTTAGCTGAGAAAGTCTATGTTTCCCTTAGTTGCTTCTAAAATTCAATGTTCTCTACTTCCTAATCTAAAGTTTTGACTTTTGATTATCAAATCTAACAACTTCTGTGACGGTAATTATTTCCTCCTTTTGTACTTGAACAATCAGAAAACGTGGCTAAGAGAAAAGCCTGAGCAGAAGAACTCTCTGGTACTATGGTTTTGGTTTCCAATCCCCATATTTTTTGATAAACTCACTGCTCACATGAGATTTTTAGGGACTTATTTCTGGTAGTAACTTACCATGATTTTGAAAATGGAAAGCATCATATTTTTTACATGTACAGTCTTCTAGCATATTGACTTCAATTTATTAGGGTATACCTTAAAGATTTTAGAGTTACCTTGGTAGCGTTGAAATAGTTGACTAGAGTGAAAATGATACCTGCTTCTTCAAATAACATTTGTTTGTTTCTCTTTCCCCCTCTGACTACCAAACATTATGCAATTAGCTTTGTGATTGAGTCTTGAGCAAGTGTGCATGAACAAATGAACTTTCATGTGAATTCTGAAAGGGAATGTTGTACTTCAGATTTGTGTGTTCTATGGTGCGTTCTCAGATGAATTGAACTTGTAAAGATTCACGATGAAGCTCATAGGTGGTTAAATAAGAAGCAGACATGTGGCCTAATATATAAAATTGTTTTGTTTGTTTGCGGTGACATAGAAGGTTGCTAAGATGGGTTAGTTAAATTATAAATTCAATTAGCAAATTTTAATAATCCTAAATCCTAAATCAATTTTTTGTCATTTTCAATCTTTAACAATGAATTTCTTCCCCCAAAATTCCAAATCAATTTTGACCATCTTACAATGAATTTTTCCCCCAATTTTTGTCATCTTCAAACTCTACGACGAAAAAGAGGAACATTTGCCCTAATTCCACTTGGGCCAACCTTCTTCAACCCCCTTTTTTCAGAACGAAGCTGGTGTTGCTGAAGAAGCTAGAGGAATAGGCAAAGCTGGAAAAGAAAGTTTTTTTCTTCAGTTTCAAATTTCGACAGACACCAACAGAGATAAAAAGAAAAAAGAAATAAAATATTGTCGTTAGGGACAGAAACAGCGAGGGTATGGAAAAGAAATAGTGAGAGGGAGCTGGAGGACTGTCACCGTATTGGCGTCAGGACAAAAGGTAGCGATGGCGGCACAATAGGCTATGACGGCGAAGCTCGAAGCGGTTGCCACTGAGAGGTGCTGACGGTGGCAGTTGCTCATGGGTGTTAACGGTGATGGTGTGTGCAGTGGTTGGTGGTGGCTGTGAGGAGGTTCGCGGTGGTTCATGGTGCACCTTTCAACTCTAGTGAAAAGTGCAAACGGTGGTGGAAAGAGTATGTGTTTTGATGGAACTTTGAAATCACATCTTTAAGCATAATACAATATAGTGGTGGGATTTGCAATGTTGAAGAAGCTCACGAACTCAGTGGGAGTGTTAACGGCACTCACAACATGCGCACAGTGATGGAGGAGATAGTCTCTGTTTTTTAAGTTTTTTTCCTTCTTCACCTTTTAAAATAAAAAATCTCATTAATTGTTTCATTAAAAGAATAGCCAACCTGCTAATTTACAGTGGCCCACTCAAAAGTAGGATTGACATGTCCTCTACTTATTGCAACAGCTCAACAACTTTACTGTAAATTTCACAATACAAATTCACCTGAGAATGCACCGCGTTGTATTATTATTGCTTTTTGTCCTGTTCCTTGTGGTCTCATTTTGAGGACAATACCTCAGCCAGCTACAGATTTTCAAGAGAATTTTCATTGAGAAGTTTTGACTTGTCATATTACATTGTATCTCCAATCCTACATGTTTTCTACATTTTTACTTAATAATATTCATTCTCTTTTGTTGAAATTCATTGTTATGATGAATCATGAATGTGGTATTTAGGCTGAAGCTGCCTGGCTTAAGAATGATAAAAAACTGTGGAAAAGCAAGTGACTGTCCCAGCTTCTACTAAGGGATAATCTCAACCTAAAATTGGTGTAGTTATCTAGAGAGGTTAAATACTAAATTTTTGCTAGCAGAAAATCGAACCAAGGCCATGTCTTTGCAAAATTTTCAATTTGTCAAATATGCTACACATTTTTGAGATTACATAGCTCTACCATCTGAGTATTTTCACTATAAATGCTAATCCTAAATAAACTTAAATGTTTTAATTTTATCAATCCTCTTTTAATCTTAATCAGGAGGAAAGAAGTAGAGCGCAGGCTGAAGAAAGGTGAAAGATAGCAGCTGCTGCAGAGAGAAGAATAGCTGCCTTCAAAATTCAAGAGAATAGTGTAGCCACTGCATCTAGCATTTTCCTGTTGTAATTCATCACTTGCTGGTAAAGTTCCCTTCCACCGGTATAACTGTAAATAATACAGCACATGATGCATGCATGTACACAGGGAGATCTCAGAAGATAGATGATAATGTGTTAAGATATTTATCTATCCTTTTTTTTTTAATGTGCAAGTTAAGATTACATCCATTCTTCTTGATTGGTTGTAAAGTAATCCAGGTAAGGAAAAGGAAAAGGAGAATATACCTTTATGCTCCCATTGGTCACAAGAGCATGTATAAAGAGAACAACTACTTGATGTAAGAATTGTGTCCCATAAAATAGTTTGATAAATATTATATAAATGTTAAATCTATTAATTGGCTTATTGAAGAGGCATCTTTATGAATAGTCATATTGAAGAGTCATCATTATCAATAATTATACTTATTCAAATGTAGAGGCATGACTATTCAATATGTAAAGACATGACTATTAGAATCTAAAAGGTATGACTATTAGAGGTGCCTGATGGAAGCATCTTTTTCATTGTCTATATAAACCAAAGCTGTGGTCCTCTCTCAACCATCAATAAGAGCACATTGTCTCCATCACTATTGTGCCATTAAGAAAGAGGTTAAGAGAGAGAAATCATTATCCTCATATTCTATTTGTCTAAGGATCAATCACTTCATTCAAGTTCTATGGAGAACGATACGCATTCTTATCTAAACTATGTGAAAAACATGAAGTTCTAGATCTTGGAATTTATGTGTTATGATAATCTATCTATACATAATTAGATTATTACTTACATATGGTATCAGAGCATTAGGTTTAAGAACTCATGTTTTTCCTTTTATTGAATATTGATGAATGGTTGATTTCTTCTATCTCATCTTTATTGCTGCATAAACTGATGGAATATGGTTATATTGAATTCAATGTGACTTTAACTCCTCATGTTTATCGTCCAAATATGGCAAAGCCATTGTTGCATGCATGCTTTCCATGTAGCGCTTTCCATGTGCTGAGTGACATTCAATAAATTGAAATAGTTTTGCAATTTAATTTCAAACGATAAAAGGCTTTTTATCATTTTATGAATGGATTGTTAGTTCCATGGATAGATCATAATGCAAAATCTAAATGACTTGATAAAGCCTCCACGGCTAGATGCAAAATAGATAGCAGTAATTAATGTGTATATTGAAATGGTAAATAATGTGTTTATTTTGAAACGTTAATAAACTGAAATAGTTTTATAACCGTTTTTTCCCAGAAAAACAATATTAACGTTTTAATGCTATCCAGCGTTTTCATGCCTATCCACCGTGAATAGATAAATCAAAGAAATATTTGTATTTGAACATAAAAAACTGTTTGAAGTTAATGCCAGTACATGGGTTTCCCTTTACAAATATGTGTTTCGAACAAAAGCCATGACTTAATATGAAATGATGGTTGGTTTTGTCTTATGTGGTTGATTTGCAAAACTTTATTTCCTAGTAAATGGCGTAACCCACTTCACGAAAGTCACATTTCATTTTGAAATGTGTGTTGCTTATCAAAGTTTTGAAATTGGTTTTGCGTATGGTGCGATATAAAACTTTTTGAAAGTCCACTAAATCTGAGGGCAAGTCTTAAATTTTTTATTTTTATTTTTTTGAATATTAGTTGAGAAATTGAGACATTATGATTGTGCTGTGCTTTTCTTAAATGAATATATATTCTATTTCAATTTTGGAATTATTGTATGTGAGATTTGTTAATCACTAAAGTGGTCAAATTTATATGTTAGTTAATAATTCTAAATTCATAAGGATTTATTTATGGTTTTAGTTCATTTTTGAATGTTTATTTATAATTTAAAATTTATATAATGAATGATTTGCTAGTCACCAAAGTGGCCAAATCTTAAAGAGAATAAATTTTAAATTGTAAAAGTACTTTCAATTACCCATAGATTTTGATGCTTATATATGACATTATATGTTGTGTGGGTAAATTAAAGTTCATTGTTATGAGACAATTCTATGATAACCCAAAGGTTGATTATTTGTTTTTATAATAGTGAACATAATTGCTAGTAATTGATGTGTCTAATAGTTTTATTTTGCATATCCAAGGAAAGCAAATAATTCCAATTAGAATACCTCAATAACTAGATTAATGTGTTATATTAGCAACATTATGTTTGCATCTCTTAGGATCACCCAAAGGTGAACTTTGATATGTATTTAATGATTGTCTCCACTATTTGAATCTGATTTTATGTGACAAACTTTATGTTTCAAAGCATTAAGTTATGATTGATTCTTATTTGCAGTACCTATTCCTTCACCTCGTTCATGTGTTTCATATGTTCCTTTGTTCAATGGAATGAATTTTTCTGATTGGTAGGAACAAGTCCAATTTTACTTAGGTGTTTTGGATCTTGATTTGGCTCTTCAAGAAGAGAAACCTGTTGCTATTACAGATGAAAGTAGTGTTGAACAAAAGTCATTATATAAGAAATGAGAAAGGTCAAACGAATTAAGCCTAATGTTCATGCGAATGACAGTTGCAGACAACATTAAGTCTACCCTTTCCAAAATGAAGAGTGCTAAGGAATTTATGAAATTGGTGAAAGAACGTTCACAAATTGCTAACAAGTCATTTGCTAGTATATTAATGAGTCATCTGACAACCATAAAATTTGCTAGTTCACGTACCATGCATGCTCATGATCTTGAGATGACAAACTTAGCAGCAAAATTAAAGCCATTGGCAATGTCCATGGATGAGAACTTTTTGTGCAATTCATACTCAATTCCTTGCCTCTGGAACAATATGGGCCATTTCAAATGAATTATAACACTATTAAGGACAAATGGAGTGTTAATGAATTGGCCAGTATGCTTGTTCAAGAAGAGACAAGATTAAAAGAGTCAACAGTCTCATTTAGTTCATCTTGTAAGACATCAAGAAGCTGGAAGTAGTTTTAAGAAGAAACCAAGGAAAGGCAAGAAGAAAGGTTTACATAACGTAAATGAATCTTCTCAGAACCACAAGAAGTACGCAGCTTCTTGAAATTATACACACTGATATATGTGGTCCTTTTGATGTTCCATCTTTTGGTGGAGAAAAATATTTTATCACCTTTATTGATGATTTTTCATGTTTCGGTCATGTTTATTTATTACTTGAGAAATCTCAATCTGGAATGCCCTTGAGGTATACATAAATGAGGTTGAGAGACAGCTAGAAAAGAAGGTGAAAATCATTAGGTCAGATAGAGGTGGTTAATATTATGGAAAGTATAACGAGTCAGGATAGAATCCTAGTCCATTTGCTAAATTTCTTGAAAAGCATGACATTTGTACTCAATACACAATGCCATGTACACCAGGATAAAATAGTGTGGCAGAAAAGCATGATCGTACTTTAATGGAAATTGTTAGGAGTATGTTAAGTCATTCTTCTTTATCCATTTCTTTGTGGATGTATAATTTGGAAATCGTTATGTATTTGTTAAACAAGGTTCCTAGTAAAACAGTTTCAAAAACTCCTTTTGAATTATAGACTGGAAGGAAATCTAGTTTAAAACACTTACATGTTTGGGGTTGCCCAGCGGAAGTAAGAATTCACAATCCACATGAAACAAAATTGGACTTTAGAACAACCAGCGGTTTCTTCATTGGATATCCAGAAAAGTCTAAGGGATATTGATTTTATTATCCTAATCATAGTACAAGAGTTGTTGAAGCTGAAAAATACTAGATTCATTGAAAATATTGAAACTAGTGGAAGTGAAGAATTGCGTAATGTTAGCATTCAAGAAGCCAAGGCTGAGATTCCTTTGCCCATAACTTCTAAAATTGTTATTCTTGCAATAATTGCATAACATAATAATGGCTAAGAACGACATATTAATGATTAAGCACTCCGTCACGAAGATGTCAATAATAACCCTACAGTAGATGAGCCACAATTAAGAAAATCTCAAAGGGAAAGAAAATCAGCCATCCCTAATGATTATGTAGTTTATTTACAAGAGTTAGAAGTTGATTTAGGAATAAATGATGATTTAGTTTCATTTTCTAAAGCCGTTGAATATGATGATTTTGATAAGTGGATCAATGCAATGAAAGATGAGTTGAAATCTATGGATGATAACCAAGTTTGGGATCTCGTCGAATTGTCTAAAGGTTGCAAAAAGGTTAGGTATAAACGTGTCTTTAAAACAAAATGAGACTCAAATGGCAATGTCGAAAGATATAAGGCTAGACTTGTTGCAAAAGGTTTCACTCAGAAGGATGACATTGATTATAAAGAGACATTCTTACCAGTGTCTAAAAAAGACTCATTTAGAATCATTATGGCTTTAATGGCTCATTATGATTTTGAGTTACATCAAATGGATGTTAAAATTGCCTTTCTTAATAGGAATTTAGAAGAAAAAGTTTATATGGATCAGCCTGAAGGCTTTTCAGTTAAAAGCAAGGAACACATAATGTGTAAACTTAAAAGGTCAATATATGGACTTAAACAAGCTTCTCGTCAATGGTATCTTAAGTTCAATGATACCATAACCTCTTTTGGTTTTAAGGAAAATGCCGTTGATCGGCGTATATATGAAGATCAGTGGGAGCAAGTTTATTTTACTAGTCTTATATGTTGACGATATTTTGCTTGCTACTAATGTCCTTGGTTTATTACATGAAACCAATAAATTTCTCTCTAGAAACTTTGAAATGAAAGATCTAGAAGAGGCAACCTATGTGATTGGAATAGAAATATTTTATGATAGGTCACAAGGATTGTTAGGGTTGTCTCAGAAAGCCTATATTAATAAAGTTCTAGAAAGATTTAAGATGGACAAATGTTCAGCAGGAATACTTCCAATTCAGAAGAGGGACAAATTTAGTCTTATGCAATGTCCAAAGAATGAATTGGAACGAGAACAAATGAAAAATATTCCTTTTGCATCTATAATTGGGAGCTTAATGTAGGCACAAACTTGTACCAGGCCAGATATCAGTTTTGCTGTCGGTATGCTGGGCAGGTATCAAAGTAATCCTGGATTAGATTACTGGAAAGCTGCAAAGAAAGTTCTCAGATATTTGCAAGGAACAAAAGACTATATGCTCACTTATAGCAAGTTTGATAATCTAGAGATAATTAGGTATTCAAATTCAGATTTTGCCGGATGTGTTGACTCAAGAAAATCTACATTTGGTTATTTGTTCCTTTTAGCTGGAGGGGTAATTTCATGGAAAAGTGTGAAGCAGTCTATCATTGCTGCATCCACTATGGAGGCTGAGTTCGTGGCATGCTTTGAGGCCACTATTCAGGGATTATGGCTACGGAACTTTATTTCAGGACTTGGGGTTGTTGATAGTATAGCCAAGTCGCTGAAAATTTATTGTGACAATTCCGCAGCAATCTTCTTCTCTAAAAATGACAAGTATTCTAAGGGTGCTAAGCATATGGAGATCAAATGCTTTGCCATTAAAGAAGAAGTTCAGAAATAAAGAATGTCAATAGAACATATTAGCACAAACCTTATGGTCATAGATCCATTAACAAAAGGACCACCGCCTAAGACATTTTATGAGCATGTTAAAAGAATGGGCATTATTGGATGTCATTGATGATATTGTATTATGATTGCTTGACTTGTTTGACACTCTGAGCTCAATAATAAAGTTTGTTTCTTATATTTATTTCCTGTTTCTAATTAGTATATATTATTGGATTAGAGTAAAAATAGTCTTTTAATAAAAACATTGAAGTTGAACCATACTCTTCATTATGGGTCATGTTAAGTAAAAAGGTTAATGTTGTAGTACATGGAAGAGACTATGTCGAGAAAATAGTAACATTCAACTGGCATGACTTACATTAATTTTCTACTTAGCCATGATATTATGTTCTAGCCAATGTAATAAAGATTTAATATTATATTAATTTGCGCATTATGTTTCTTATTAAACTATGAGGTATTGTTATATAGGACAAGTGGGAGAATGTAAGAATAGTGTCCCATAAAATAGTTTGATAAATATTATATAAATGTTAAATATATTAATTGGCTTATTGAAGAGGCATTCTTATGAATAGTCATATTGAAGAATCATTATTATGAATAGTCATATCTATTCAAATGTAGAGGCATAATTATTCAATATGTAAAGACATGACTATTAAAATCTAAAAGTTATAACTGTTAGAGGTGCCTGATAGAAGCACCTTTTTCATTATCTATATAAACCAAGAATGTGGTCCTTTCTCAACTATCAATAAGAGCATATTGTCTCCGTTACTATTGTACCATTAAGAAAGAGGTTAAGAGAGAGAAATCATTATCCTCATATTCTGTTTGTCTAATGATCAATCACTTCATTCAAGTTCTATGGAGAAAGATACATATTCTTATCTAAACTATGTAAAAAATATGAAGTTTTAAATCTTGGAATTTATGTGTTTATGATAATCTATCCGTGCATAATTAGATTATTACTTACATGTGAGTGTTGCTGTTTACACAATGATCGTATGGTTTTACTAACTGGTTCTCATATGCAATCAGGTCATTTATTTTTATTAGCTATTAGGATGGTGTGGTCTTGATCTGACGTCGGAGGTGAAACTCAAGATAAAGGAAGAGTATGCTGCAACAGATGATCGAACAATGTTGTTGAGAATGAAGCTTTGCATCATTGAAACGGGACAAGCGGCACTTCGTTGCCATCTACGCTGCGCGCGGCAAGATCCGACCACTCATCTTTGTAAGTTTGGATGGCCAACGCCCAGGGTCAGCTCCGCCGATAAGTGGAAGCCTCCCGTCGCCAAACAAACAAAAACAAAAACAAAAACAAAAACACAAAAACTACCAAAAAAAAATCTAGTTTTTATGTAAATTTCTTTTTTTGAAAAAAAAATTGGCCCTCCAAAAGTTTTTATTTGATTGATTCTTAAAAATTCTTTACTTAATTAAATGTTTAAATATGAGGATAAACAATATATCAAAATTTTAGATAAAAACAAATTTATTAGATATATATCATTCTTTATATAAAATTAATTATTAAGTATTGACCTTTCCTAATAAAACGGTCTAGCTACCCCCTGCCAATGCCGTCGCCCCTGAAGGCGAGCTTGCCGCCACCGACGTCAAGAAACTCTTGGGCTTTCTAGACAGCGTTGCCAAAATCGATCTCATGGACCACGAACAATGTGGTGAGCTTTTGGCGTAAATTCTATGACTTGTTGGAGAGGCGCCCAATAGCAAACCATGGATATATTGTTATGGCAATTACTACATTTTGAAAAGTTTGGTTAAATGGTTCCAAATGTCATTAAATGTAAGAGGCATAGGAGTATTCATCATAATTTTATTTTTTAAGCCTCTTTTAATTATTTATTGCCACTTCTCATTTATTGTTTTCACTTGTTATATTCGTGTCCTTAACTTAAATCTTGTTTTACATTTGTAATATATTATCATATTCCAATTGTCTATTGCAACTCCTCGTTTATTATTTTTACTTGTTGCATTTCTAAAATGTCCTTAACTAAAATCTCGATTTAAATTTGTAATATATTACCACCCTTATTCTAGATTTTATATTTAATAATTATATCAATTAATATTAAATATAAAAATTAACTATAATTAAACTTCTAAAAAAGAAATTTCCTAACTCTAATATAATGATTAACTTGAATAAAAAAGTGTAGTGATATAAAATTTATACAACTTATCAAATTTGACCAAACAAAAAATATGACTTTTTTTTTTCACATCATACTTTTACAAAAATAATACACACAAATCTTATAGATATAACTCCATAAAAAATACAATTCATTTGAATTATAATGTTGCAACTCCATCTGTACCCCAAATTTTAATTTCATAAACATTTGAAAAATATTAATGTCTTATTTATATATTGTGTTTTAATGTTGATTTGACATATCATTTTCTTTTCATTTATTTCAAAATAATCACTCTTAAATCTTAATAACCACAATAAAAATCATTCTTAATTAAATAAATGGCTATTATGTGTACTGAATTATTATCTTTATACTTCTATCATCTCATTTTTTTCAAAGTATTTTCTCACATTTTCAATGAGACAATCGACCATTTCTTTTTAATTATAGCTTCTCTTTATTCATTTTGAAAAATGATTATTTAATTACTTAAAAATAAAATATAGTATCCGGTGTGTTGCAGAATCTAACAAGACTTAATAATATTTTCATAAACATAGTTTAAAAGCACAAGTTTTTATGCGAATTCTTTAAAAATAAATCTCTTTGTTGCATAATTTTCATCAATAAAATTTCTTTTAAAGTGCATAAGATACTATTTGTTCGGAGATGAGTCACCCGATTCTAGAAAAGAGATCCTCTGAACCTAAATTGGGACTTTTGAGGCCATTGCTCACAATGGTAATTGTTGAAGGGGTTGAATTCCACGGCAAAAGAGTAAAAGGTACCTGCAAAGACTGTGACAGTCAAGTCAATCAAAGTAAGAGGTATGAATTTCAAAGTAAGGTGTATGTACCTTTGATAGAAACGAGCTCTCTTATTTGTAGAGCCCTTGAAATAACAGTTAAAAACAAATTTCTGAGATCTTTGGGTAACGATCTTAGATTCATAGTGATTTGCATACGTCATGGAATCCAGTTTCATGCATTACAGAATCTGGAGTTAATGTCCTTGTAACCGAAAATGGTTTCCCCGGTGTTGCATCCAATCGTTTCCAATTTGGGCTTTTTGGGCCTTGTGGAGATAGGGTCTTAATGGGTATCCATATCTTTGAGCCTTTGGATCTAATCTCGAATAGTGCCCTAACTCAGTCTCCGATATGACAATACTGAATGGTGAGTTTATTTAATTCGGAGGCTTTGGATTTAACATCGAGGAAAACGATCAATGTTGACCCATTTTTCCCTGAGGATACCTCATTCGCCCAAACATGAGGTCACATTGCAAATCATATCTTATTTCCCTAAGATAACACGTGGCACTTTGGTGCCTTGTTTCATGTGCCCTCATCATTCGAAATTAAGGTTTGTTCTTAAATTTGCCCCCAATTTAGAGGCGTGAAAAGATGGTTTTTTACCCTTCATGACTTTTGGGTTGCACGGTTAAAGAATGTGTCCTTCCCTTTAAATTCCCCTCCTATTCTTCTTCCTCACTGTCTTGTTTTTGCAACATTTGTTCGACATGTGAGAGGAAGTTTTCAAAGAGTAAGAACTTGTAGAGTGTTCTTGAGCCAATTTTTTTTTTTTTCAACTCAACTTCAACGTCATATTCCTTGTATTTCTTAAGGTATTGTTTTTCCTTTCTTTGCTATGCTTTTGCCTTATCTTTATCATTCTGTAGGATTACAGTTTTTGTAGCATTGTTTATGGTGGTTTTTGCTTATTATGCAAAAACCACTATGCCTTTCTGTTTAGTGCTGTTAAGCGGGGGTTACCACATTTGACGTTTCTTTTCCTCTGCCCGTTCTTAATGGTTTTGAAGGCTTTTTAGAGAGGGAAATGACCGTAGGCTTTTCTATTTTATCCTTGATTTCTTGATTTTTTTGAGTTTATTTTCCAACTTTGTTGACTTTCAAGGTGGTTCTTCTATGTACATTTACTCAAAAACGATTGCTCATTTTCCCGCCTGCAATTCCTTGGATATATAAGTGGGTTGATCTCGAGGTACTTGGAATTCCTTCGAGGTGATCCTGGAATTTTTGAAATCATTGTGAAAAGAACATTTGCTTACTCCAGAAGTAGAATATGAAGAGGAGTACATTTTGGAGGCTCTTGATGTTGATGAAAGGGCTTGCTATATCAACCTCGCAATTGGTCCGAAATGGATGTGGATGTATGACATCTTGATTTCCAAGTTTGGTAATCCTTTTACTCACTTTCAATTCACCATTCTAGAGCAAACTGGAACTCTCCATCTCAACTTCATCCCAATAGTTGAGTCATGATATGAGGTTTTGAGATCATCTGTGGATATCTTGAGGTTCCTCCCTTTCCAAGTGCATTCTTCTATCCCTTTACTCTTACAAGACCCAGTGGTGGAGGTTTGACCATGGGATAATTATCTTTCCACGCTCAACCAAATTGGAAAGTATTTTTATTGTACAAAGAGTCTTTCCACCACTTTAAGCCATTTTACTTCAAGGTGTTTGGGGCTCCAAATACCATTCCATTTTGGGAGACCTTGGAAGGAGAGTTAAGAATTAATTGCTTTTGGAGTAAGCAATTTGAGATTCCTTGGGTAAATGAAAATGATCTCTCATCCGAGGAGCGGGCTGTTGTAGACTACTTCTTAACAAGCTGTAGAGAACAAAATCTCAACTTGAAGCGTATAGTCGGTGTAGATTCTGAGGCCGCTAGAACACACCTAGATTGTTACTGTGACATTATATATCCTTTTGTACCTTTATTTTGTTCACATAACTAATTTTCGTTATTATTTTTCCCGTGTAGAGATAATGGCTCCAAAGTTTGCCCTTTCCACTCTCCGAAGTCGCATTCTTAACAAGAGGCCTCATGAAGGAGATGGAGACAAAAGTCCTAAATCCGGGGGTTCTGCTGATTTAAGATTCTCTATAGCCCCAGAGTCATTTGCTCCCAAAGTCCAACCTTTGAAGAAGCAAAATGGAAAAAGGATGGCTAAGGAGAAGAAGATTATCCGGGTCGATGCTGAGGATGCTCCGACCTTGGAAAATAGGTCTGAGGACAATGTTCTGACCAAAGATTTCCTTTACCCAGAAGTTATGGATAAAGCATTGGTGACCTTGACTGTCCTCGAATAGATCCACAGTGCTGATGATGGCATCGTGGATAAATTTCAATGGATTGGTCGTATGCTTTTAAAGCCAATGACCATACTCAACTATTAAGAGCCGTTGTTTCTTCTAGCTTCCAAGCTACTAAGGAGATGAAGGACCTTGAAAAGAGAATCAATCTCCTTCAAAATGAAAAACTTGCCTTAGAAGAGGCAAAGCAAATATTGATCTCCAACCTGGGCAAGTTAACGAGGCTGATTGGTTGAAAGATCATCATCTTGAAGAGAAAGATCATCAGTTGGAAAAATCTGTGACCCGAGTATCCAAGCTCAAAAAGACCAATGCCAATTCTTCTGAGGCAATCTCCAAGCTGAAAGCCGATATTAAGATTATAGAATAGCAATAGGAGAAGTTGGCCTTTGAAATTAAGGATAATATCTTGGTTCAATGCCAAGTTAATTTGTCCAAAGGCTGACTTTAGCGAAGTCGGTCTCAATAAGCATGTCATTGATAAGCGTATTGCGGTTGCCCCTATTGACAAGAAGGAAGAAGTCAATGAAGACCCAAGAGTTGAGCCGACCACCCCTACAGCCGAATCTTGAAGTTGTCCTTTTTCTTGTAACTTTTTGTATTTTGTGCCCTTTTTTCGAGCCTTATGTGATTGACTTTCCTTGGTTTCCGGGTTCTTTAATGCAATTAACTTTACCAATTTTATGTGCTTTTTCTTTTTGCCTCAATTTAAATAACTTAAGGGAATAATAGCGTCATTGCAACCTGTTAATTACATATCTGACTGAGGTTTTAAAAAAAGAAACTGCCTTTAATAATCTGGTTTTAATTCTACTAAAGCTTTAGAACTTAAGGAATTTTAATTTTGCTCAAGTTAAGCTTAAGTATTTAAATTGATCCAAGGTAAAAACCTAGAGTTTCTCGAGGTGGTTTTGATATCGTGTTTGAGGTGTTGAACCTGACCGTTATGTGTTTTTTTGACTAAGGGTGATCAATTCCTTAGGAATACACAATAAAATATTGAATACAATACAAGATAGAAATGAAGACATGTTCTTTTATTGATGTTCATTGAAAACCAGGTAGCAGTGTATAAGTATACCACTTGGCCCATGGAAGCCTCATCTCATTAAAACCTTCTCGAAAAAAACCCAGTAGAAAAAAACCCAAGGTAAAAAAAAGAGTACACCGACTTTAATTGGTTTACAGATAGAATTTCCTCAAGTTCAAGCTATTCCACGATCTTAGAACTTGGGACCCTAATAAAGTTGAGAGCTTGTACGCCTTTTTTTCGCAAAACTTCAATAATCTTGTAAGGGCCTTCCCAATTTGCTATGAGCTTCCCTTGGCCTAGGGTTGGCGGTCCAATATTAGCATGTTGTACAACAAGATTTCCTTCTTCCAACTTACGAGGAACAACAGTGGAGTTATATCTCTTTTCAACCTTTTGCTTTAGTGCTTTTTCTCTAATATGTGCCATTTCCCCGGCTTCATGAGAAAGATCAATTTCTTCTCTCAATGAATCTGAACCGGTAGCTTGAAATAAACCTTAGGCATGGTTCTCTTACCTCAATTGGTATCAAGTCATCAACCTTATAAGCAAGCTTGAAAGGAGTTTCCCCTATAGTTGAGTACGGGGTTGTCTGATATGACCATAACACACCTCCAAGTTCATCTGCCCATACTCCTTTCTTATCATTGAGCCTTTTCTTCAGACCATAGAGTATGACTTTATTGGCTACTTCTACCTGTCCATTGGCTTGGAGATGTTGATGTGAAATGATGTTCAACCTTATAATTTGCAAGGAAACATCAGAATTTATGGTCTACAAAGTATGTTTCATTGTCCAAAATCAAGGATTCCGGTATCCCGAATTGAGTGAAGATATTTTTCCAAACAAACTTCTAGCTTGTGCTGCCATGATGGAAGAAAGTGGTTTTGCTTCTATCCACTTAGTGAAATAATCAATGGCTATAATTTTCCCAATAGCTATGGGAAAAAGATCTAGAAGATTAATTCCCCATTTGGAAAATGGCCATGGGAACATTATCGTTGAAAGCTCTTCAGCTAGGGCGATGTGGAAATAGGCATGTTGTTAGCACATTGGGCATTTCTTTATGAACTCCGCTGCGTCTTTTATCATCATGGGCTAAGAGCATCTAGCCCGTAGAATTTTCAATGCTAATGCCTTTGCTCCAGGATGGTGGCTACAAGAACCTTTATGAACTTCTTCAAGCATGAAAATCGCCCAATCTAGGCTAAGACATTTAATAGAGGTTGGGAAAGGCCTCTTCTGTACAACTGACCTCTAACAATGGTGTAGTAGGAGACTTCTTTCTTCATCCTTTTTGCATCTATAGGATCATGGGGAAGAGTTCCGTTCAGCATGTATTGTATAATTGGAACCATCCAACTCGAATTTTCTTTTATGACCGATGTTAAAGTTGAGTTTGCTATAGAAGAGGTTTTCAAAGTTTTCTGGATTAAGTTTTTGTTGTTTCCTCCCATCTTCATGTTGGTCAATTTAGAAACAATGTTAGCTCAGACATTTTCTCCTTGCGGCACATGCCGAACTTTAGAGATGTCAATATATCCTATTAACTCTTTTTTCTAGTTAAATATTTCTGTAGCAAGGGATCCTTAGCTTGGTATGCTCCAGTTACTTGTGACGTTCAATTTAGGAATCACTATAGATCATAAGTTTAGTAACTCCAACATTAAAGGTGAGTCAGAGTCCTACTACTAGTGCTTCATATTCAGCCTGGTTATTGGAGACCAGAAAGTTAAACTTGATAGACATTTCAACCATAATGTCGCCTTCTTTTTCCAAAATGACTATAGCCCCACAACTCTTGGTGCTTAAGGCTCCATTTACATATAGCGCCCAACTTGGATCTCGAGTTTTTTCCCCATCCACCATTTCTATAAGGAAATCTGCTAGAGCTTGAGCTTTAATTGTAGTTCTAGGATCAATATCGAATATTGAATTCGGAAAGTTCGATTGACCATGTTACCAATCTTCTAGCAAAATTTGGTTTCTGAAGCACTTGTTGGATAAGTTGATCCATTCTAACCACAATGGTGTAAACTTGAAAATATTTTTCAAAGGTACTGAGCTGCAAAGACTAGAGTTAAAGCAACCTTCTCTAACTTTTGATATCTTAGTTCCAACCCATGCAATGTCTTACTGATGAAGTAAATCAGATATTGTTGCTTTGCATCTTCTCGAACTAAAACATCAGTTAAGGCTGTGTCGCTTATCGAGAGATAAAAGCATAATAGGCAACCAATCTCGGTTTGCATAAGATTAGAGGGCTTGATAAATAAGACTTGAATTCCTGGAACGCGGCTTTGTATTCCAGCGTCCACTCAAAATTGCTTTCTTTCTTCAACAATGCAAAGTAAGGCAATGCCTTTTGAGCTGATGCTGCTAAAAACCTTGAGAGAGAGGCTATCCTTCCCATCAACTGTTGGACATCTTTCATGGAGGTCGGACTTCTTATCTCTAGAATTGCTTGACATTTAACAAGATTTGCTTTGACTCCCCGATGTGTGAACAAAAAACCTAGAAATTTTTCGGCCTCAACGGCGAAGACATATTTTTGGGGGTTCAACCTCATCTTGTGCTTGCATAAACATCCAAACACTATTTCCAGATTTGACAAGAACTTTTCTTCTTCTCTTGTCTTGACCAACATATCGTCAATATAAACTTCAATCAAAGTTCTTATATGCTCAACAAACATTTTATTCATTAGTCTTTAGTATGTAGCTTATGCATTCTTCAACCTGAAATGTGTGACTTTGTAACAAGCTGCTGGGGTGATGAATGCGGTCTTCTCCTCATTTAATGGATGCATAGGGATTTGATTATATCCCGAATATGTATCCATAAATGAAAGAAATCGAAACTTGAATGCCACGTCAACTAATTTGTCAATAGTTGGTAAAGGGTAAGAATCCTTGAGGCAGGCTTTGTTGAGGTCGGTATAATTGGTGCACACTCACCACTTCCCAATGGACTTTTTCACCATAACCACATTAGATAACCAAGTCGGATAAATCACCTCCTTGATGAAACTTGCATCTAATAAAGCTTGAACATTTTTTTGAACTTTTTAGGCTTTGTTTAAGCTCATTTTTTTTTTTTGGGCCATAAGACAAACATCCGAAAAAATAGCCAAACAATAACTCATGAATTCAGGATCAATCCCAGGCATGTCCGCCGTTATTGAAGGAAACAAATCCACATTTTTTCTTAAGAAAGCCATGAGCTTCTTTTTCATGGGGAAAGGGAGATTCTTGTTTATTCGGGTTGTTTGACTGTCCTTTGACTTGATTTACACAACTTCAAGCTTCCTGTCAAGCTTGGGCCTTTTTACTTCTTGCCAACCCTTAACATCGAGGTTTATTAACATGACCTTCGATGAACTTGGAGGTCAGACTTCTTCTTTCGTCTCCTTCTTCTTAGCTACTTCCAGGGTTGCATTGTAACATTTATAATTTGCGACTTGATCAATCTTTTCGATAGCTATTTCGCCATCATCTGTGAAAAAATTCATTATTAGACAACCTGTAAAAATAATAGCCCCGATCTTGTTCAAGGTTGGTCTTCCCAAAATAACATTATATGCTGAAGGGCAATAGACGACCAAAAAATCAACTTTAACAGTCCGGGTTCAAGGTCAGTTACCCAAAGTTATATGTAAAGTTATGAACCTATCTAGGTAAACTTTTTCTCCAAAGAAACCAATAAGCTCCTCCTTATAACTTTGAAGGTCCGAATTCTTCAACCCAAGTTTGTCAAATGCATATTGGAAAATAATATCTGTTGAAGTTTCTTAGTCGATGAAATCTGTTTGACCTTGGTATTCACCAGTTTAGCCAAAATGACCATAGGGTCATCATGTCCAGAAACATTCTAGATCAAAATTAGAGAACACAATATCGAGTGTCGAAGATAGTTTGTGAGCCTTCTTTATCTTTGTCACAGATAGATTCAACACTTCTTGAAGATGCTTCTTACGGGCCGACTTAGTGGTGATGCCTCCCGCAATTAAAATCTCCAACTATGACATTGATTATTCTTGTGATGATCCCCTCTTCCTTATCCTCTTGAACTCGGTAGTCCTTTGCGATTTTCTGGGATCGGGAGTTTCTCCTTTCATTTTCTTTAACAGGGAAGTATTTCTCTTTCTTGGACTTCATTTGGAGGCAATATACCTTGCCAACCTTCCCTCCCAAATTAATTGTTCCACAGTATCTTTGAGATTGTAACAATTTTTAGTCTTGTGTCTAAAACTATTGTGGTACTCACAAAATAAGGACCTATTTATGTTAGCTCTTACTCGGAGTGCTTTTGGCTTTGGAAGTCTCTCCACCTATCCGACTTCCTTATATAACTCAGTTAGGGATACATTGAGGGGAGTATAATTGTGATATCTTATGAGCCTCAATACCTTATATTCCTTTCTCTGTCAATCCTCTTGTTGTGGACCCGACTTCTTTTCAACTTGACTTCTTGCCGAGTTTGCCATGGCCTTTTGTGTTTGTTCGAGATAAATATATCTCTCTGCCTTTATGTGGATCTCGTCCATAATTTTTTCAAGTGGCTTGGAAAGTGAATCCTTAAATGCTCCAAATCGGAGCCCATTCAACAGTGTAATTACCGCAACTTAAGTTTCTAACTCCTCTACCAACAGTATTTCTGCATTGAACTGCTCAAGGAAATCTCAGAGCGATTCTCCTTGTCATTGAGACAAACCTAGGAGGCTAGTGATTGACTTCGATTTAAACCTACGAGTTGTGAAATGGGCTAAAAAAACGAGATTGGAGATCCGAGAACTTACTAATGGATTTTGATGGTAGAGAGTTGAACCACTTTAAAGTTATCTTTTTTAGTGTAATTGAAAAAGCTCTACACCTTATAGGATCCAACACTCCTACCAATGCCATTCTAGATTTAAAAGCATCCATGTGTTCTTGACCATCAGAAGGCTCCATATTAGTTGGAGGTTTAAACCTCTAGGGAGTTTGACACTCATAATGTAATCGAAGAAAGGCATTTCATCTTCCTCATCTGAATTGTTATAATGATCCGAATGATACCTGTGTTGTCCTAAACTCCTTATCCGAGTTGCATGGCATGATCGACCTATCAAGAGTGTTCACTACGAGGTTCCTCGAATACATGTGCCCTTCTCCCAATGTCGATCATCACCTTAGGAGTTTTGTTCATCTTCATAACATGGAGCTCGATATTGGCGTGGATCATTACGACCACGAACTTAGTGATGATTGTTCTAATGACCTTGACCACCAGCACCTCCTTTTACCTCTTATAGGTTTCATTCCAAGTCTCGGATACATTCTGCTTGTTCCTGTATCATAGAAACAATTTCTTCATACAGGATTAGGTCTTGAGGAATTGGTTCCACTTTAGATGCTATGGCATTCCTTGTTGGTGGCTCCAAAGAATGCGCAGTGGTGTTTTGCCAATTCCCAGCATCAAATGCTGATTCCGAAGTGATCTGAGCATCTACTTGTTCCTGCAAAGGTGGCCGTATTTCATTGACAGGGCCACAGGCTGCTATGACTTCTTGTTGGTGATGAGTGGACATGATTGTAAAAAAGGCTATGAAGAAAAAGCAACGACTCAATTTTGTTCTCACAAACAGTGTTAATGTTTGGAGATTGGTCATCGGATTCTGGAAAAGAGATCCTTCGAACCTCGATTGGGACTTCTAAGATTGTTGCTCACGGTGGTGATTATTGAATGGGTTGAATTCCACGGTGAAAAAGTGGGGGGTACTTGCAAGAAATCCGACGATCAAGTCAGTCAGAGTAAGAGGTATGAATTTCAGAGTAGGGTATACGTATATGTTATAGAAATGAGCTCTCTTGTTTATAGAGGCTTTGAAATAATTGTCAATAACAAATTTTCGAGATCTTTGGGTAACGATCTCGGATTCGTAATGATTTTCGTATGTTATGGAATTCGATTTCATGTATTATAGAATCTGAAGTTAATGTCCTTGTAATTAAAAATGGTTTCCATGGTGTTGTATCCAACAGTTTCCAATTTGGGCTTTTTAGGCCTTGTGGAGATAGGACCTTAATGAGCTATCTGTATCTTTGGGCCATTAGATCTAGTCTAAAATACTATTTATCATAGATCACTAATTGCAAAATAAAAATAAATCCAAATTTTGGTTATCTCCCTCAATCTATTTATCAATCATTTTAATGAAGTTACAATATTATAAGATTTCGATGCATTACTTTTGCATTTGATCAAATTTGATAAGTTGTTTAAATTTCATTTCACTATTCTCTTTTATCCACGTTAATCATTATATTTAAGTTAGGATTTTTTTTGGCGTTAAGTTAAAAGTTTAATTATAGTTAATTTTTATATTTAATATTAATATTAGTATAATTATTAAATATAAATTTAGAATATAGAAGCAACAATATATTACAAATTTAAAACTAGTTTTTAATTAAAGATATTATAAAAATGTCACAAACAAAAACAATAAATGACAAATGATAATAGACAATAAACATCCTAGACAACTTATGATCTACCCGTATGTCGCACGACAAAAAATACAATCTACACATAAGGCCCATCTGGCATTGTATTATTATGCCACTTGTAAAACACAGGATGCCTTGGCATAGGAGAATGCCCCCAATATACCGAGAAATACTTGCATAATTCGAGAGCACCACGTGACTGTACTCCCAGACCAATCATATAAGTGTATTTTATATGGAATTCATCATTAATACACAATTCTATGAAAATATACTTATATAATTGGCCGGGAGTACAGCTACGTGATATTATCGGACAATGCAAGAATTTCTCCAATATACCTCACACAAATTCCTATAAATGGTTGGCGCCAGCCGCGAGATAACGGTATCAAGCTATGTCCATATCGGCTAGGGTTCAACTTAATCTCAATTCCTTGACTTTCCCTACCCTTTTCGTCAACTTATGTCGGCACAAATGCACAATCACCAACTTCAAGCACACATGCATAGGCATAATCTGTCGTGTGAGAGAGAGACTAAAATATCCGGCGTAATACGTCAACATTGTCCCATATGCATAGGCAGAATCTATCGTCTCATAAACATAGGCACAATACATAACACTTGATTTTAAAAAAAAAAAAGGGACTTCTTGCCACCATATCCGGCACCACATTAAAATATTAAATAATTTATTATCAAACGCGCCTAAAATCTGCAATGAGTTATCTTAATACCTTCCAGTGGCAAGCCATTATATTATAAATTCAATTCTGCCTCTGCAGCTCCGAAACGACTAATCCATCTGAAGCTACCTCCCAGTGGCAAGCTATGAACTTCTATGTGCAGCCGCAAACCATCAACCTAATGACCACTCCAGCCTTAACAGCAAGTAACTTTGCTCGTGGTTCCGTCACTATTCACCGCCATAAATTCTATGCATTAGCACTTTTTGCACTCTTGGCCTTGCTTCAAATCCAAAGTGCAGGAAATACAACGTAACTTCCCTATTCCAAGATCATCCTGTAACCGCCACGTATCCTGTGCTTAGCATATTGGCTTATTACTTGACCTTTGGGGACCGGCAATATTTGCCCTTGTATAGTACTCAGTTAAACATAGTCATGGCAGTTTTTGGTTCATTCTCCTTAGCTTCCTTGATAACACTGTTTCTTCCTCACTCATGGTGGCACATCAGATATATTTTCTACATTTTACTTGCAGTGGTTGATTTGTATCAAATGACCACAGTATCATATGACAATTATGTCAGGAGATTCATATTGACAATGAGGACATCATGGACCCCCAACTCAGCAAGGCATGTTTTGCCCCTGACATACATGGATTTGATAGAGCACGAAAATGCCTAATTAATGGAAGCACTAGCGAGATTTGCTATCATAGGATTCTACATATTGTAGACTTTCATTCGGTCATGTGACTGGTATCTGTACTTATTTACGCTTGTTACTCATTTATCAGTTAATTTTAATAATTTTTTTTTAAAATAATGTATCATTTTTCTCACTTTTTCCATGAAAACTTTAACTTATTATTCTATTCCAAAATTACGTGAAAAAGAAAAAAGAAAAAAAAAATTCAGCCCCCACTCTAACTTTGTTCCCGATTTCCCGTCTATCAATTGGACCTCGTCCTCTGCTCCCCAGAAGCTTTCTCCTGAGCCCGATTCCAAGCTTCTGGGTCCTGGCCCGATCCGACTTTATACCTCATCGCCGCAATTCCGCACCAATTGACGGCTCTTTTGCCATCGCGTTGACTCGTGATTGTGGCCTGATCCGAATAACGAGTGGCCTTATTGTGCTCATCTTGATGGCAGCCTTAGCAGCTGGAGGAGTAAACACTAACAGTAAGCTCTTATTGTCTTAAACCAAACAGCCTTTCAATTTTTTTGAGCTAAGAAAACCGGTATTGTTTTATTTCAGGAGAGGTTCCTTACGAAGAAGGACTGTCAATTAAGGTGATTGATTCTAGATTGCTTTGACAAGAACGGCAAGCCTGACAAGCTGAGAATTGTATTCAATTGCTTCCCAGTGTCCTTGTTGATCTTGTAGACTTAAGAACTGTGAGTCCTAATTTAGACAATTAAACATGTTATGCTTTTATATTATTTGTTTCTGGGAATTCGGATTTAAGAAAAGATGAAGGAGAAAGCACGTATGAAGTTTTGGGGGTGATATAATGCTATGAAGTTTCAAGATGTTAGTAGAGATCAAAGTTAGTTTCGATTTAAGACAAAATGGGGTCAGCCATAATTTATAATTTTTATGCTGATTCTTGACGATTTTTATGAAATGGCTTACTATTTGTAAAACATGGTTGCTTTTACTTAATTTCTACACAAAACTAGCTTTTCAACCAAAAGCTCTTGTTCTAGCATTTTGATTATGATATTTTTGGTCTGACACACAAAATAAGATCGTCCAAACACGCTTGTCTCAGTTGATGAGGCTGAGTTCCGGGAGTATAGTTATTTATTAAGAATGCTACAACACAGTCAGTTTGAAGCTAGGTTGAGTTCTCTTCCACAAATTATGTCAGTGATTCTGTGCCAGCATCAAATGACGAGAAGGAAATGAGCAGAGGAGGGATTCTATCTCTTTTTTCTTTTTTTTTGTGGGGGGGAGGCCTCTAAGAAGCTCCTATTGGAGCTAGGGGATGGGGAAATGATGGATATGCAGGACCAAACCCCTGATCCAACGCTCCAATCTCTTGGCACAAGGATCAAGGAAGATGTAATATGAGTTACAGCTCATTAGCAGGGATTCTGTCTCTTTATCTGGTACAATCAATGGAAAAGAGCAAAGCATTATAGGCCGGCTTGCCCATTTTATTATTAAGGATTTAGCTAAGTCAAATAGTCAATAGTTTCTGCTGAAAAGTCATTGCAGATGATGCGTTATGTCTCTAATTCCTTGGCAGAATATGTTGCTAATGAGGTCATTGTGAGATCAGAAGTACCAAAAATGTTAACTACGGTTTGCATTCTTCTTAACTAATTAATGAATCTCTTCACTATAAAAGTAACCGCCACTTGCTATAATTTTATGTGTTCTGGCAATTTCAGTTATGAACGTATTTTAGCTAGATTTTGCTGCAACCATAACTAGTCACTGATGCTGTATTTCTGTTCTGTGATCCCCTGCTGCTAAGGTTCTGATTCCGGCTGGTGCTTCTGCTTTGATTGTGTAGCTTTCTAAACCTTTTGCTTCTGTCTTCCTGTACGGCAAAGAGTCTGATATCAAGGCTGTTGTTTGGGCTGGACGGTTCCCATCATCACACTCTTCCGCATTGCCTTGCAAACCCTTAATCAGTTAATCCTATTTGTAGTGCTAGTGTTAATTGTCATGTAATGTGTTGCTGCGGAAATTTTTGTTTGGCCGGAGAACAAATGTTGTTTGTCTCACTAGTCATTATCTAACATATTAACGTTATGCTTCGTATGCGCTGCAAAAATAAATAAATAAGCAATGCTTAGTAAGAAGTATTCTTAACTAGTGTGGGGAGGGACATACAATACGATTGGATCAGGAACAAAAAAAAGGGAATTTATAAACCGTCTTCCTGCCATATTTTTGTTTTTTACATTGGAGTCTTAAAATGAGATGTCTTTTCACATTTGAGGATATCAAAATACGAATATAAATCACTCTAATAATTTTTTCTCATAAACTCATCTGCTCTCAGACACAAAGAGGAACAGAATTTTTTTTATTCACCAACTCATATTATTCATCTCATTGATACCGTAGATCACGTACATGGGTGCCCTTTATATAGGCACAAAACACAAATACAATAATAATAAAATAATGATTTAGCGGTGTCCATCCAAGTTGCAGCATCAAAACTAATTCTGCAACATTCCATTGACTATTCAAAGGGGTGGCAATTCATGAAGCTTCTAGGCATGTAACAACTTCGATAAGTTGAGTGCTTTTAACTTAGACACCTTGCAATTAACACCAGGGTAGTAATTTTTGAATCTTCAATATTTTGATATGCTTCATGATCATCAAACTAAAATGGAGCTACATCTTAACAAGCAAAGGTGGTGATAATCACTTAGTGAAATTTCCAATAGCTACTCACAGCTAATAAGGAAAGTGGTGCAACAATTTGAAACCGCAAAATAGTGGTGTAATAGTCAAATTGGATAAAGCTTGGTTTAATAATTTCTAATATTGCCTCCTTTAAACCAAGCTTGTAGAATTCATCATTCCAAGCATCTTTTATTCTTTAACTTGTAAAATATCTCAACTTTTGTAAAAATATCTGCTACTTATTCTTTAATAGGGCAGTAATTAATCAACACTTCTTTCTCACTCACCAATTCTTTAATTTTGTGAAATTGAATGTCTATGTGCTTGGATCTCCTATGAAACACTGGACTTTTGCAAAGTGCAATAGCTGACTTATTATCGCAGTATATTGTTGTAGGAGTATTCTGCTTCTAGTTCAATGCTTCAAAAATTCTCCTTAGCCACACTACCTATGTAGCACAACTTGCAATTGCTATATATTCTACTTCTGCTGTAGAAAGTGCAACAATTGGTTGTTTCCTTGATGACTATGGTATTGCACCTGATCTAATATGAAAAACATACCCTGAAGTACTCTTTCTTGTTTCTACATCACCAACTGAATCATTGTCTACATGTCAAATAAACTTCACATTGTCAGTATTCTCATAGAAAATTTCATCATTCAAAGTACCTTTAGTATATCGAAGAATTCTTTTTGCTACTTGTAATTGATAGGCATGGTGCTCCTCCATAAATCGACTAAGTAATCTGACTCCAAAAACAATATTTGGCTTGGTTGCAATCAAATATCTCAGACTTCCTATCAACTCTTATAGTAAATGGGATCTATAGCTCTTCCTTTATCTTCTCTTATTAGCTTCAACTACTCTTCAATCGGAGTAGACATTTGCTTCGAATTCTCCATCTAAAATCTCTTCATAATATCGTTAGCATATTTCTTTTGAAAAATAAAAATTTTATAATTCTTTTGAACAACTTCAATGTCGAGAAAAAAAGACATCAAGCCCATGTCAATCATTTCAAAATGTTTCACCATAGCTTCCTTGAACTCTGCTATCATTTTTAAATTATTGTCAATGAAAATCAAATCATCAATATAAAGGCATACGATCAAAATATCACCAAGCTCAATGAACTTAATATACAAAGTATGCTTAAATGGATATCTCTGAAAAACATTCTCAATAAAATAGGAATCAATTTTTTTTGTACCACGCTCCTAGTGCCTGTTTTAAGCCATACAATGTTTTCTTTAATCTATAAACTTTATCTTCTATTTTAGGGATCACATCACATGCAGGCTGCTTAACATATACTTCTTCCTCTAAAGCACTATTTAGAAATGCTGACTTAACATCCATCTGATATATCTTCCACTTATTTTGAACAGAGAGAGAAATGATCATACGAATTATATCTGTTACCAAGTAGTCTCAAGAACTCAAGAGGAGGGTGAATTGAGTTCTAAAAATATTCACAATTTTTTTACAAAAATCCCTTTTTAATTCTTTGTTGGTGTAAAATGTAAAAGGAATGCCTAAGTGAGTGTGAGCATAAGTAAATCAATGCAAGTTATTGAAGTGAAAGATTAATATATATATTGTACAGAGTTAAGGAAAGAGACAACCAAACACTGATTTATCTTGGTTCGGTCAACCTATGTGGCCTACGTCTAGTCTGCAACCAATTACTTAGGATTTTTCACTGTTCTTCAGCCGTTCAATGCATTTGGAAATCTTTACAATGCTTTGAGCACTCACACTTTTGAGAATCCTTACTCTGGTGCTTGAGTCACTCAAGAATAAAGGAATGCCTCACGTTTTAATCCTTTGAGGGATGCCTCACCCTCTTACAAGTTTTCAAAATGAAAAATAGGAAAATTCACTCTCTACTTAGAGTTGATGATACAAATTGAAGCACTAAGAAGTTTTCAAGAGATAAAGGTTTTTAGCCACAAAACTTGATAGAAGAATCAAGGGAAAAGAAAGATGATTAAGTGCAATTGATACTTAGTTTTTCTCATATGAAAATATGTCATTCAATATGTATTTATAAGCCTTAGAAACATGCTTCCCATTGGGGAATTTTCATCCCAAAAGACATGACTTTTCAAAACTAGTCGTTATGAGTGTTCAACTACTTTGTAATTGATTACAAGCCTTGGTAATCAATTACATCGTATAGAAATACAGTTCTAGGTAAAAATTAAGAACCTGTAATCGATTACAATTTCTAGTAATCGATTACTAGAGTGACAGTTCACAAATTTTGCTGAGAAAACCAATTGTAATTGATTGCAATATATTTGTAATCGATTACAAATGTTGAAAACACTTGTAATCATGGCTTGATTATTTTCCTTTTTAAGTGAAATCTAGTCTGCCTTATTTTCAACCAAATTTCTTTAAGAAACATTATTTTAGTATAGTTTCCTTTCAAATAAATGTTTATTGTTAAGATTTAAAGAAAAAATTGTTTAAACTAATTTTAAGAACAATTTGAATCTTAATCAAGATAGTGGCCATTAAGCTTAACAAAAGAAAACTTTTAACAAAAAGAACTTAAGTCCTAAGAATCTAACCATGTAAACTTTGGACTTATTCTTCTTCAAATAGGTTTGCGCCTTTTGATTGTAGCCATTGATACTCTTTTAGCATTGTCAAAACCTGCAATATAATCAATTACAGTGTCTAATCTGGCAACGGATGCAAATACTTCAAAAAGATCAATACCTGGCTTTTGCTTGTACCCCTTTGCAACTAATCTAGCTTTACAACTATCAATCTCACCATTAGGCTTGTACTTTGTCTCATAAACCCATTTCACTCTAATCGGCTTCTTATCTGTAGGCAAATCAGTTAGCTCCCACGTATCATTTTTATCAATTGCGTGAATTTCTTCATCCATGGCATTCCTCAAATTTTCATCAATAGACACTTCTTCAAAATTCACTAGTTCACAATCTGCAAATAGAGCAAAGTTGATAATCTCTTCATCAGAGAGATCAATATCAGTACTCACAATATAATCTTCCAATCTGGCTAGTGGTCTACGATTTCTCTGAGGTCTTCTGGATGTTTCTGGTTGAATTGATGTGCTTGCTTGTCTATCTTCCTCTTTATAATTATCTAATATCACTATTGGCGACTTCTCAGCTTTGGAAGTCCAATGCCAAATTCCTTCTTCATCAAACATCACGTCGCTAGTGATGATCACTTTCTTTGGTTTTAGATTATACAACTTGTATGCCTTAGAACTTGTACTATAACTAATAAAAATGTATTTTTTCACCTTTATTATCTAATTTCTTCCTTAGCTGATCTGGAACATGGGCATAAGCAATATGTAACATCCTGATTTCCGAGTTTCGGCTTCGCCCTCAGGATTGATCAATTCCAATTTCCGACTTCATCTTTGGATTTCAATAGGATGACTATTTCCGAGTTCCGAGTTCATTTTTGGCCAATTTCCGACTTCACCTTTGAAACTCAGATAGAAGGAATTACTTCCGAGTTCCGAGTTAGTCTTGACTTCACGTCCTTCCCGATTTCCGATTTCATCTTCAATTTTGATTATTCCGGATTTCCGACTTCATATTCTAATTTCGAGGGATTCCAAGTTCCAATATACGATTTCGAGTTCAAGTATATTGGGTATAATTTCCGACCTCCGATTTAAACTATCATAATTTCGTCATTTCCCGACTTCCGACTTGGCCCTCTCATCCGAACACATGAACGTAATTCCACGAGATCCGACGTCATGTCTCAAGGAAAATATACCCGGCTTCCGATGTCACCAACCACACCGTATATAAGTCACGACTTCCGAGTTTAAGTATTTGGGTTTGGAAATGTGACTCGAATTCCCGAGTTCCGATCTTAATGTTGAACTCAATTAGGGTGGATACGAGTTTGGACCCTTGAGCCAATTTCCAGTTACACTAGTTCCGATATCCGATTTTACATCTAGCATTGGCATTCCCGAGTTCAAATATGGAAATCCGAGATTATAGGATTGCCAGCTGCATGACTTCCGACCTACAACCTTGATACAAGATTCCCTCAAGTCACAAACGAGATGGGACGAGTTACGACATACGACTTAAGCTTTAATCTCAACTAGGATAACACGAGTTCCGACTTAAGGTGTAATAGAGACGAGCTCCGATTTCAGGTAGAACAGAAGCGTATCCCAGTTTTGGAACGATGTGGAGAGCAACACAGCCACAAAAACAGGCGACATGGCCGAAATTCAATCACAAAACTTCAACCAATCAACACCCACAATTCCAACTACCCCCATCTATTTAAGTCAGACTTCTCTCTTCATTCCCAGTGATGACGCCTCCCTCTCCTCCTTGCTCCAGCCTTCGTTTTCCTTTCCTCTCCCAAATCCAACTCTATCAAATCTTCAGGCTTTGGCAAGTTCCATCAATCCAAACTCCAATTCAGCAAGATCACACTCCGAAAAGGTAGGATTCTGCTTCTATTCTTGAATTCCTTGCACTAGGGTTGTATGAGATTTTGTTCTTCCTTATGTATTTGATGAATTATTGGATGTATTATGATGGATTATGATTGAATTAATAGAAGACTTTGAGTTAGAATTATGATTAGAAGGAGGAGATTAGAAGGAGTGGAGAAGTGTGATGTTGTCTGGATAAGGAATTCCGCGGCAGTCCGTACGACGGAGCATACAGCTCTGCCTACAATCAGTCAAATCCTATAAAACCATTTTTAGATGAAAGTAGACATTCAGGGCTTTCCATAGATATATCATATAAGATTATTGGATTAGTATTGAGGGAGATACGAATTTTTGAAGTTTGACCTAGGGTTTAGGATTTTCATCCGAGCAGGGTGACATGAGGAGGGTATAACTCACCCTATACAACTCCAAATCGAGTGAAACTAAGTTTGTTAGAAAGCTTACACACAGGGGAACATGCCAATATAAGATTCCGAGTTTGTTATGGTCTCAATTGTTCCCACTGATTCGAGGAAGTTGTCCTATGTCCAATCTAGGCCAAAACGGAGTAGTTCAGGAAGGTAAACTTTCAGGACTTATAACTCGAGGTATACTTAAGCAAATGGAGTGAAACTGGTGGCAAATGAAAGGTTATCCTGTTAGATTTGATATGAGACTAATTTTGTAAAATTTGAGCTTAGTTTCAATTTTTAGTGAATTTATATTCCCAGGAGTGTAATTCGGGCTAGCGACTGAACAGGCTGAAGTAAAAGTTGAATATCTTGATTTATATAAATCAGAATGACATGGGACCAAAGAGGTTAGAAAGTAGACATATAGAGCTATGACATACCCAAATTTCAGATCTAAATGAGTTAAATAGAGATAAAGGTGGATTATACAAGATTCGGGCAGAACCAAATAGGATTGCCAGAATGGCCAAAATGATAACTTCACAAGAGTCAGTGGACATACAAAGTTTGAGTTGAGGATGACCAGTTTGATACTGATATACATATGTGTTAAATTGATTTATGTTACTATGGTTGAACTGTCCGTGAGAGCTGGCACTATTCATGGGGAAACAGACATTTATCTCGTATGCCGCCAAATTACTAGAAAGTCTATGAATGTTATGCTCATAAGGTTTAGATATGCGAGTATGAATTTAAGTATTATATGAGTTATGAGAGGTTATACTTTGAATATATTACATTCACATGTTATGTTCATGTATGCCATGCATGCAAGCATAATTAGAATATGATATGCAAGATAAGATATGAGGCATATTTATGTATGCACAAAGCATTTGCACGCATGACAAGATATGGAAAGGAAAGATGATGAGAACTTTCAAGAGGGACGTACTAGCTACCACGTGAGGCATGGCATGCATAGACCCTAGTGTGGGCTAGAAGCGTATCTTGTCTAAGACTTGGGCCAGCCCTCGACTGCATTTAAGGAATAGACCTGTGAGGCCTGTCGAAAGCAAACCCGTCACTCATGTATAAGGTATCGAGCTCGAACCTCAAAAGGTGCTATTACCTGGGTGAGAAAGGCCATTCACCTCCGAGGGACCAATGTAAAAGTAAGACCAAGTACAAGAGCAAGATCAAAGTTGCAAATTAAAGAAAGATACAGATTGAGTCAAGTGCACTTGCATACGATAAGACATTAGCATTTCTATGTGCATCTTCAGTTATCCCATTAAATGATAAGATCATTAATATTCTTGTTGAAGCATATTGCACTACTGGTATTTCTATGTTTGTCATATAATATGGCAAGTGATTGTTAAAACATAACCCGCTTCGAGAAAGATGCTTTCCACTTAAAACTGAACCACTGTTTATGTATATGTGCTCACATTTTTTTTTAATAAACCGAAGCGGCTGGAATGTTTATGACAACATTATGAGATTTGTTTAAATTTACCTACTGAGAACCTTAGGTTCTCACTGCCTGCTTGTATGCTTTTCTTTCCGTAAACATTCCAGTACCCAAGTGGAAGTCAAGCACGAGGCGGAGTACAAGGCCACCCATTGAGCAAGAATTGGGCGCTAGCCAAATCAAAAGACTATCGAAGCTAGTTATCTCAATCACAACTTCTTTTAGAGTGTAATTATTTTATTATCCATGTATCATAGACTATTAGTCAGAAATGAAGGGAGCAGTAAAAGGGCCATGTATTGTATTTTTCACATTTTAAAGTTTGCTTAGCATCGTGACAACCTTTTCATATAACTCCATGACTCGAGCATGGCTTATATGATAGAGGTGTTACACAATACACCCAAAAACTCTGAAATGGCGAATTAATGGTTTTTTCTGCTCCAAGTTTCATCAAGAGCCTTTCATGAACACTTCTTGTTGGGCACCTGTTCAAAATATAGACTAAAGTAACATCCGCTTCTACGCAAAATTTTTTTGATAGTTGTTTGAATTTTAGCATGCATCTGACCATATCCATGATAGTTCTGTTCTTTCTTTCAGCTACTCCATTCTACTCAGGAGTATATCTAGTTGTCAGTTGGTGTTGAATTCCATGTTGCTTGAAAAAATTTGCACAAGCAAAATATTCTTGCCCTTTATCTATCCTTAGAATCTATATTCTATAGCCACTTTGTTCCTCCACAAATGCCTTGAATGCCTTGAAGGCATCACAAGCTTTTGACTTCTACTTTAGAAAATAAACCCAAGTTTTTCTACTAAAATCATCAATAAATGTAATAAAATACCTACTGCTACCATTAGATGGTACTTCAACAGTGCACAAATTTGAGTGCATAATCTCCAACAACTTTCTTGGTCTCAATGATTTTCCAATAGGGAATGTTTCTTTGTGCTTCTTTCCTAATTGACAAGTCTCACATACACAATTAGGAATACGAACAATCGGCAAACCAGAGACAAGTTGTTTCCTTGATAAATGATTCAATCTAGAAAAGTGAAAATGCCCAAAATATATATGCCACAGCCAATTATCATTAGGTATCACAAAGCTAAAGCAAGAAAACTTATCATATTAAAATGGTGGGAAAAGATGGCTCGAAGTCATTTTCATCTTAGCAATGAATCTGCCATTCTCGTGTTACATGGTGCAATATCCTTGATGAATCTGCATATTATATCCTTCATTTGACAACTATCTCATACTCAACAAATTGAGATGAAGTCCAGGAGCATAAAATACATCAGAAATAGAATTGTGAGAGCCATCTTTCAATCTAATTGATATCCGACCTTTTCCCAGAATAGGAATTTATATATTGTTGCCAAATCTCACTGATGATTTTATTGATTCATCTAGTGAGGAAAATAATTACTTTTCACCACAAATATGATTACTACAACTAGTATCCAAATACCATGTATTGTCATCTCCAATACATGAATTATTTGTCAAGATCAAACTTTGATTAAAATTCTCACCAATATTTTGATACTAGTTTTCGGCAATATCTACTTGAGTGTTGAAGTTGTTTTGGTTCATGGATATGAATCTACAATCTGCAGCTCTGTGTCCATACTTTCCACAGTGGAAATAATTGAAATTGGTTCTTTCTTGGTAATAGTTGCCTCTTCCTCTTCCTCAACTAGCAGGCTCGAAATTATTTCCACCTCTTCCTTAACTGGTAGTCTAAAATTATTGCTTCTTCCTTGATTAAATTATTACCATGATCACTTCCTCTGAAACTTCCTTTGCCTCTGCCTCGATTGTTGTAGCCATGACCTCTTCCTTCTCAATCATGACTTGATTTGGCATCATTAGTTAAATTCACCCGACTCTTCAAGGCTTCTTCTATTGGTTTTTCTGTTTTCTCTAAAATTCTGCTAATATTACTTTCTATACTTCCCTGCAACTCTGCAATCACCATCGTATCTATATCGTGGGACTCTAATATTGTAGTCACCACATAAGCATACTTTATTGGCATGGTGCGGAGAATTTTCTCCACTACCTTACTATCTGAAACCTCTTTTTCATAGACTCTCATCTTATTGACAAGGTCAATGACATAAGAAAAATATTGGTCAACAGTTTCTGAGCTAGACATCTCATACCTTTCATACTCTTTATGTAAAGACTACAATTTAGATTTATGTGCGTTATCAACACCTTTGTAAGATAGTTTCAAAATTCTTCATGCTTCGTTAGCAGTTTTGGCATTAGCAATTTTGCTAAACACTAAATAATCTACCCCTTGATGAATTTAAGATAGCACCAATTAATCTCATCCTTATGCAGCAACATCTGCTCCTTCTTGTAAACGTAATTCAACAAGGCTCCAAATATTGTGAGCCTTCAAGTGGGTAGATATCAAAATCTCCCAATAGTTGTAATCTAATTTTCGATCTAACTTGAGACCTAACCAAATAATATTAAAATTGTTTGCTATGATGATTCTCTGAAAAAAATATGAGAACTCACATTTCTCACAGTGTCTCTAAAATAAATTGGCACTAAATAAGTTGGGCTCTTATATCAAAATACATACATAAATCACTCTAATAATTTTCTCTCATAAACTCAATAACTCACTCTCGGACACAAAGAGGAAGAGGAAGAAACTTTCATTCACTAATACACTTCATAACATTGATGCCATACTCCTAGATATATGTGATTCACGTTACATAGTCTTGCCTTTTATAGCCACGCATAACTAATAAAATAATAATAAACATTGCTTAATCACACAAGGCGGTGCTTAGCTTGCACTAGCTAAGTTTTGACTATTCAAAAGTAGCTAATCTTCATGAATTGTCCGGCGGCTGTAACAGCTTGCATGTAGAAGCCGTAGATCACTTTAATTTGACTTTTCAAAATACTAATTAAGAAGAAGCTGGCAAACTTATCATCTTGGGCTACAACATGTGCTGGTGGTGGCCTCATGAAACTTCCAGTGATAATAGGTAGTTAAGAATGCTTATCCGTCTTACGATAAGCTTGGTTTACTAAACTAACATTTAGGTTTCATGACATGGTGCCAGTGCTTCGGCTCCCTCTTCCTTTGCTTTGAGCTCCATGTGTTTCAACCTCCTACTTCAGCCAATTTTTTTCCCCTTTAAAAATCTATTGTCCGTTGCCCACTTTTATGCACAACTCTTGGTGAAGTCAAAGATGAGTGCTTGTGCTGTCATGCGGTATTGACTTCCACTCCTAGCTCTACCTCTTTGTCTTTCTTTGCTTTTTCTTTCTTAACCCATAACGTACTAGTAGTGGGACTTTCTATCAAGCTTCCTACTTTACTAGTCGGTAACTTCGGAAACCTTTGTCCTTCTGCTTTCTTTCAAGCTTCCCATATTGTGTTTAGCATTTATGCTCTTTATATAGCTTGAGCTACAGCTTTGAATGCTTGGGAAGTAAGTTTTCTTTTTTTTTTTTTCTTTTTTTTAAAATTATTTCATCTTTTTTCATTTTTTTTCCAAGTTCGGTCTACGATTTGGGTCAAATATTGGACAGGGATATTATTCCTCTTTTTTCAATTTTTTTTTAAAATTTTTTATGAATGTCCAAAATTAGGTGTTTACAGTAAGTATTCCAATTTGATACCCAATTTCATGTCTTACTTTTGCAAATAAATTTACGATAAATATTTTTTCAAACATATCATCATGATTTTGGGGGTAAGTTTTAATACAACAGTGAGGTTGTTCAAATTTATTCCATTCTTTTAATAAAACAATGAATACATTTTTTAATGGTATGAGATGATTTTTTTTTTTTTTGGGTGAAAAATATTTCGAGATTAATGTAGAAGTTTGTTCTCTGATGGGTCTAATAATACAAAATATGGAATTGAAAATCAATATTAAATTATTTGACATTAAAACATATAAATATTATAAATTTTTAATGATTTGAAATAATTATTTTTATAAAAATATTTAAATTTAATTTGAAATTATGAACTTAGGTTAATTTTTTTAATTAGAATGAATTTTTTTAATGAAATTTGAAATTATTAAGATTAAAGTTAAATATAATATTATAGAATAAACTGTTTTATGAAAGAGTGAATATAAAAATAACACATAGCATAAGACATGGTGAGCTTAACACTGCCTAAAGTAATACTACTGCCGTCCAGAAATAACTATTATTTTAAATATGTATATGAATTAAGAAAATGATTAGAAAAATTTTAATATTAAAGAAATTTATATACATTTTATAAAATTATTTTTATTTAATTATCTCTTTTCCTTAATTATTTCTCTCCACTTATTCTTTTTCCTCTATTTAATAGGGGTATAATTGAGAGAAAATAATTAGTATTGCCTAAATTTTCTAAATGGGTAATTATTTATAGACAAATAAAATTTTAAAAATGAACAATTATTTTAGGACGGAGGTAGTAGAGTATTAAATTCTCCTCCGTTTAAATTTATCTGTCCTATCCAAATAGGTAGATAAATTGAAATAGAGTAAATAGAGTTTAGCAAATGGGAAAAGAGTCCTGTTGCAACCGAAAATGATTATTGAGTATATTGTACATAGGTGACTTCTAAACGAGATTGCCACTTAAGGCGACGTCTTGAATGCTCCCAACAAAATAAAAGCATCCAGGTTCCAGGCATTAGGCACTGTAAATGTTGCCTAAAAGTTTGGACCGTCAAAATATTGAAAAAAAAAAAATTACGTTCATGATTTAGAAAATGATCCTTTGGTGGCCTTATTCATCAGACATTCAGACTTTATAGTAGTTCCAACGGTAAATTAGCAGTAATTACTTAACTTCAATTTAACCAATTATAAACCATGAAAATAACACGTCCGAAAAATAAAATCATGATGTATTAATTACTAAGGCAAATTAATCATTTGCTATCTTATAAAGACCATTCTTGGACAATTGGACTAATAAAAAGTACTCTAGCATCCAATTTTGAAAAATAATAGCAGTTTAATTATCATAAAAGCCGTTCCAAATATATTGAGAATGCTATTTGGTCATTAACTAATATGCATAGCTAAATGGATTTACAGGATGAAACAAAATAATAAAAGCAAAAAAAGACCACATTTTCAACCTGAAAATATCGAAATTGGATAAAGGTGTTTAGGATATAATAATAGATTTACTATACGTAAATTAATGCTACAGCTGCACTATGGATTGTGGACATGAAGAGAAAATTAGACATTTTACTCTACTAAATCCAGGTATGTCATTGGCAAAAGATGCATTGCTGAGTTTGTGCGCCATTATCTCCTGGTCAATATTATTCTCCTAACATGCTTGCAATGTGATAGTTTGGTCACTTTTGCTTTCTACATTTTACTCGTGTTGGTTGGGTTACATCAAGTGATCAAACAATCATATTACAAGTATGTTAGAAGATTAATATTGACCAGGAGATCATGGCGCACAAACTCAGCAATGCATCTTTTGCTAATGACATACCTGGACTTAGTCGAGTAAAGTGTCTAAACTAATTAAGGGAAGTATCAATTTTATTTTCGCAGCCACAGCCCATACTGCAGCTGCAGTATCATTTGTATCATTGTTGAGAAAGTTTCGTACCCACATGGCACCAGAATTGTAGCCACATCAACTATATTTTCCTGTAATTTTTTATAATTACGATAATTACAATACAACCTTGACCACAACTGTAATTTAAAACCATAACCATCCTAATTTACCTCATGTAATTCCATGGATCGGAGATTTGCTATTACAGATTGCTACATGCTGTAAACATTTATTATACCGGTAATTCCGTTAAGGAAATATTCAATTGAGGCGATTCCGGATGGCGTTGACAACAATGGCAAGCCTCACAAGTTGAGATTGAATTCAGCTGCTACTGGTGCCCTTGGTAATTTTGGATACTCAAATTGTGATTATTAAGTTAGAGAACTAAACACGTCATATATTATTGTTGCTGGGTTATGTTGTACGAATACGGGTATGGAATATGAGAATTTTGTAAAAATTGGGGTGCGAGTACGGTAATATATATATATATATATATATATATATATATATATATATATATATTTAAAAATATAAAATTTTCACAAATTTCACAAATTGTACTTGTTTTAAACAATGTTTTAAATATTGTAGTTTTTTATTTTTGTGATTTGATGTTGAACAATTTAGACTTGTTTTATATTGAAGTTAGTGTATTTTCTAAATTATCATATGCAATTTTAGTTTTTATTTTACGAAATTTGTGAAATTTTTATATTTTTAAATATATATATATATATATCTCAATCTCATTATTTCCCATCATCAGTGAAAAAAACAATCTCTAAATCAAGTTCATCAAGTGAAAGACTAGCTATTTGAAAAATTCCAGCTCCTTTAAATAGATCCTATTCATCTCCACCAATATCCCACCCTCACGATAGCTCTTAGTCCTTCTTGATAGGAGATGAAGATTAGTGTGTATGAATACTAAATCTTCAGCTCTTTTAGGATTAAGCCTATTTCTCTTCAAATAGTGAATAAAAGAATATGTGCTCCAATTTCTTTCACAACAAGAGGAAGAACATGGTTGTGAAAGGAGCTTCAAGGCTACATTTTAAAGTTTTGGTAGTGAAGATCTATACATCACCCACCATTTCTTGGGTGATAGGTTCCATCTATCTTGTAAGCTATCAAATTGGCTAAGCTCATCTTCACCACTTGAGAATTTGACAAACTCTTGGGTTGCCTAGCCTATCCTTTGATTCTACAAAATAACTCCTAAGGCATTTGCTCCTCCCTAGACAAATCTCATTATCCTTATATGGGGGAACTCTATTTGGAGCTTCATCAAGCCATTGTCTGCAATAATACCTATAAAATAAAATATAAGGCATTATTAATTCTAAGAGTTAAAGTACATTTTAAAAAACAAAAGGTAAAACAAGTTGAAATTTGGACATTTAAACTTACTTGGGATTAAGTGAATGAGCTAAGCAATGAAGTGGTGTGTAACTTTTAGTCCATCTATCAATTAAAATACTATGTACCACTTCATAAAAGGATGATTGTTCACTCAACTCTTTGCCTTCATGTTGATATATTGCCTTCTTCACTTGCTCAATCTTGGAATCCCATTTCTCATAAACCAGATGAAAGGATGGCTTATTAGTATCACAAGATCGAAGCATGTCATAAATAGGCTTTGTGAAGCTCAAAACATAATCAAGTCGATCCCACAAACTGTCATTTAGAATTGTTTCTTTCACAAATGTTGCTCTTGGAACATCATCTTCTTTATAATGAGACCATTCTTCACTAATAACCATAGATTGGAGACCATGCTTAATGGTTCTCAACCTTTTAAGCATCATAATGATGAAAGCAAATTTAGTCTCAATAATGGCAAGTAGTTTCAAATGCACAAATTTGTTAAACATGGCAAGTCTCATGGAATGATTCATGATGAAATTTTTAATGAAAAAAACATTATCAGCAACAGTAGAAATCCAACTAGACTCAGAATAAATAACTTCATTGGTTGGTGTATTTTTAGGAGCACAAATGTTCTTGAGAGCAAGGTTTAGGATATGCACTACACATGGTGTCCAAAAAATATGAGGATGCATAGATTCAATAATTGATCCAACAGCCTTGCAAACAGGTGCATTATCTGTAATGACTTGAACCACATTTCATGATCCAACTTCATCAATGGTAGATGAAATTAAGTTGGCAAATGTAATGTTTATCCTTATATTCACCTGAACTATCAATAGCCTTCAAGAACATAGGTCCCAAATCTGAGATAGCCATAAAGTTAATCAATGGTCTTCTTTGTCTATCAGTCCAGCCATCAGTCACTATACTTACACCCTTCTCCAGCCAAGTGTCTTTGATAGGTTGGAGTAACTTCATTATATTAGCTTTCTCTTTTTGCAATAATGAAGTTCTAGTGGCATTATAACTAGGTGGAAAAAAGCCAGAAATATTGGTGTTAGCAACATATGTAAATGAACTAACAAAATAAGGATTTTTGGCAACATTGAACGGCACACAAGCAAAGTAAAACAACCTAGTTATTTCACAAGTCAAATATTCTCTTGCTTCATTATTAAAAACCCTTTGTAAAGGTCCTTCATTACCTCTTCTTCTCTTGCTCCTATCAAACATATTATCTCTAGGTGGGTTCAAACTTATAGTTCCAGTAGCTTTGTTCTTTCAATAGATTCCCTTTGTATTTGCTTCATCTCTTCAAGATAATCATTATTCACTTGTGTATAAATAGTAATTCCATTTCCCTTTTCTCTCAACAAATGAGATTTTACCTAAAAATAAGATCCTTTGTAAGCTCCATTACAAAAATTGCAACGCCAATTTACATTCCCTCCTTCGGATTTCTTATCTTGCAACACAGTCACATAAGCCCAAAGGACACCACTACTCTCAGATTTTCCAGTAGCAAATTTACTGGTCAAAGAAGTAGAGAAATTGGCAGCATTATTACCACTTCTAGACCCCCCACTACCACTACCAGACCCGACTACTCAGTCTTGTGAAAATATTTGATAAATAATTATAAAGTTTCTATATCACTTAAAAGTAAAAAATTTAATTACTCATTCAGATGATAAACCAACACCATCACAAGCTACCTTTCGACAGCAACAACACAACCACTTCAGATCACAAGTTTTCCAAAATAAAGAAAAATAGAACCAACAGCAAAAATCAATAGCAGCAACAGCAAAAAAAAAAACAACAAAAACAAATAAAAATAGAACCAACACCAATAGCAAAAATCAGCAACAGCAGCAAAAAAATACCAACATAGAAAATAAAAAAAGAACAAAAATAGAGGCAGAAGCTATTGTGCGTGAAGGACCGCCGCTGTTGTCTTCGTGCTGCCGCTATTGCCGCCCCATCAGGACAGCCGCCACTGATTAGATGTGAAGACCGCCACCAGTGGATGAGTTGAGTGGTGGTGGCTGTGGGTGGGTGAAGGGTGTTTCAAATGAAAGAAAGAAGAAGAAGAAGAAGGGGAGTAGGGAAAGGAAAGTCTTTCAAATGAAAGAAAGAAAGAAGGGCATAGGTATCTGAATGAATGTTGTGGAGTTTTGATTATTTCAGAAGAAAGAAGAAGAAGAGGGATAGGGATTTTGAATGAAAGAAAGAAGGAGAAGGAGAAGGGATAAGGTTCAGTAACTTTAACTTCTGATAAGGAAAAAACGAAAAAAGAAAGGCAACATAAGAGGAAAAGAAAAATGGAAAAAGCTGGAGGTGCCGAAAAAAAAAACCTCAAAATGTCACTGTTTTTATAAATCCCATACCAAAGACGTACCCAAAAGTAACCAAGTTGTACCCAATCTTTTTTTCAAAAAAAAAATAATGGGTACATACCCGTACCCATGCTTCATAGTTGCCGGGAAATAGGATATAATACTTTTCGCAGAGCTATTTATTAACTTTGTGTCGTTGATAGTTGATGTCCAACCAAATTAATTTGAGAGTATATTCCACAATTGTATGCTAACATTTGTCTGCTGTAAGAACAATAGTGTAGCTTGCAGTGTTGTTTTAACAAGTAATCGCTTCCTTACCTGGGACTTCAATTTTTTTGCGATCTGATATGATGCCTTCCACCGAGGTGTGTGGCATGGACCAGGACTATAGGCTGTGATGCATAAGGGCCTAAAATTACCATACATCATAAAATAAAAGGAGACAGTGGAAGGAACTATATAATTAGATTATATATAGGGATCCAAAGGCAAGAGTTGGAGCAAATTAAGGAAATCACTGCTAAGCGAAATGAAGTTAACCATAAAATCCACAACATGAAGTGCTACATTTTATTGCAACTAACTGAATATGTTATATCTTGATGGATCTTTCAAAGAAAGAAAAATTTTATTTACCTACTAAGAATTGGAAAACTAAAAATGTTTAGTATTATCAAAAATGTGTTTGTATGTGACCATTTTTTATAATTAACCGAGTTTTGACATACATGTTAAATGTAAGTTCAATGGTTTGGCATGGCTTTTCTTGGTTGTCCCCACAAGCAGCTCACTATTATACAAAGAGGTGAGATGAATTAAACTTCCTGCACTTCACTGTTCCAGAACTACAACCATATGGTATCTATGATGAGAACTTAAGAAGGCCTATAGATTTTTATGAATAGATTTTTATGAGACATATGCTGATACAATTCTAACTTTGGGGGGCAGGAATTTGAAAAGGTGAAGGGGAAAGCACCTAACAACTTCAGGCTTGATTTGGTGTCAACAAAGAGTAAACAAATAGAAAAGGAGAGAAAATGTACATCCATAATTTTTATATTGATTCTTGACTATTGTTAGGAAGAAGTTTGCTATGAATAAAAGAAAGACAACTTATATTCTCAATTATGAATCCCATTCCAAGTATATCTTTATTTTTTGGACTAATTAGATGTCAAAATTGATTAGGGCCGATTGGTTAAGCCCAAAATATTGTAATTACTATTGCTATTGGGCCTATATACTGCTCATTAGTGAGCATTGCTCTGTTTTCCTGTATATGGGCTTTGCTATAATAAGTGAACTTTGTCCATTATTTCATTGACACACAGGAGAATGAGACCTCTTCTGAATGAGACCTCTTCTCCTAATTAGCTATAAATAATTGTCTATTATCTCATTGAAACAGAAACCAAATTCAGTTTCAGTGCTACAATAAGAGGAGCTCTTTTTCTCTTTAGCCTACTTTAACCTTTTCTCTCTCTTTCTCTTTCAGACTTGAAGAACGAAGAATTGAACCATGGGCCATGGATCAATCGACTTCCTCAATCAATCCTGGTCCTCCTAATCCTACTAATGAGTTTATTGACTAACTGGCATACTATAATCAGAATTAATTCTAGATATAGGGTGTTAGAAACACTAACATTTCAACCTAGTGGAATCTAGGACATTTGCTATAATTCTATCTAGCCACTCTTGGCCTTCATTAAGTTTGGATACTATTAAATAAGAGAGGCACAATAGGACATTAAGTTACAGGAGTTAAAATTTAAAGTTTTGTCAAAGAAACATGATCTAGGCAATTGCCATGAAATCAGTAATCAGTGGTGCAATACCTTCAATTTAGCAACTAAAAAGCGATCAACCTTTTTCATAGGGTCTTAGAATGAGATACTTTTCCAGACTTGAACCATAGTGATTAACTATTGAAAAGTAATAGGGGGACTCACTTTTTGTGGGACACTGTACTGACTCATTACTCATTCTCTATTGGACGGGATGTGGATCCAATCTAAGTGGAATCTACATCCCATCCAATGGTGGATGAGTGTTGAATCGACATGGTGTACCACAAAAAATGAGTCCATTCAACATTTCTCTTACCTATTTAATTTTGCAGTCCTATTATGGTGCTTGATGAAGTTGACAGGACAGTTTCTGATGCCAGTGCAGTTTCAGCTTCAACATTGTTATAGGTTTCATGACACAATTTCAGTGCCTTGTGTCTCACTTTCTTAATTTGCTTTGTGTGCCAGGAAAACCTTCCTTTAGCACTTTTTATTAAAAGATCTATTGTCCGTTGCCCACTATGGTGGCTCCGTCGCCCACTTTTATGCACAACTCTTGGTGGCGTCTAAGTGAGAGAGACCTTGAGTTTTTTCCTTAAAAAAAGTGACAATAAACATTTTAAACAATTGTAAAAGATAATACGTTAAGAAAAGATATGAGTGAGGAAAATGAAAAGTTAAAAAAAATTAAAATAAATACCATTTGAAAATTAAAAAATGTTACGTCATAATCACAATGAAAGCATATAAATAAAAGAAATGAAAAGTTAAAAAAGAATTATAATTTAAAAGAGAATTTAATTTAAATATACTAACAGTACCCAATTATAATAAAGAACCCACCATGATTTTTTATTTTTTCCTATTTCTATTAATTGGCAATATAAAATAATTTTACACTATCAGTGCATACCAATTAAACTCTTTAAAAGAATTAAACAATTAAAAATTAAGAAAGGCCACGTGATAAACAGCAAACAAAAAAAATATTTATGCTATATTAGATAGATTGTGGACACAAAAGAAAAAGAGCTATATTATTTATATATAAAAGTGAGACATCCAAATATAACAGTATCTCGTATAAATATATAATCTATTATCTTATCTCGATATATGTGCACATCGATATTCACTCATATTCACATAAATATACTATATCTCATATTATATCTATACATAATATATTCAAAAAAACATTTCTCAAATAAAAATTTGACGTATTCTAGCGTCGGAAGACTTGCTTATCTAACTATTCGATCCCACTATTATCTCATTGGCTTGCCTCATATGTATATATACCACAAAAGACAAATGCCTCATGTATGTATATATATACATATACCTATAGCGCATCGAGTGGTTTTAACCTGTGCATGTGGAAAGAGACTTGTTTCTATCACTATTCCACGCCATCATTATAATATTATCTCATTCTTTGTTAACAGTATTCGACACAATTATTATAGACTAGATTACCTTTGAATAAAATTATTTATACAACTCTTCCGATAATTATTGATTAAAATTGTGATGGTTTTTGAATTTGACATCCCTAATGTTTATTTACAAATTATTGATTATTGATGTGGCTAAAATTGAATTGATTCAAATAAGTTAAAACCACGTAAACTCTGATGTAAACAGATTAGAAAAATGTCAATTCTAAGGGGAAGGGATAATAGACTTACGAGAGAAAAAGAGGGGGAATTATTTTCTCTGAGTTGTCTTCCTTTCTTATTCATTATTAAACTTTCAAATATAGAAACAAATTTCCTTTTCCATCATTCCTTTCCTTTCCCCTCGTTAGCTTGGAAGCACACTGTAGGCGTAGACTGAGGATATTGTCATTCTTCGGAGTGGACTCATTAAGAAAAGTTATTTTGGTGGTGGACTTACAAGAGCTGTTTTTTTGGCATGCGGACTTTGTAAGAGCTGTCCTCTGGGTGTGTGGACTTTTAAGAGCTGTTTGACGCAGAAGTTTCCTTGCCATCAAATCGAAATCCATCTATAAATTTTAAACTAACGAATAGACCTCTGCATCTCCAAAAGCTTAATGGCACACATAGCAAATAACTATATGGCTGGTTCATTTAAGACTACCTCCCAGAGGCGCGCCACCTTCTATTTCTACCACCAAACCAACATCCTAATAATCACTCCTGTCTTAGCTGCAAGCAACTCTGCTCCTGATCCCTTCATTACTCCGCGCCATAAAATCTATGCCTTTACAATTTTCATACTTCTGGCCTTGCTTCAAATCCAAAGTGCGGGAAAAACGATTTCTCCATTCGAAGTTCACCCATTGACCACCAAAGCTTCTGTGTTGGGCATATTGGGTTACTGCGTGGCCTTCAGGGCCTGGCAATGTCTGCCCTCATATGCTGCTCAGTTAAACAGAGTCATGGCTGTTTTTGGTCCATTTTCCTTGGCTTCATTAGTAGCACTGTTTTGTCCTGACTCCTGGTGGCACATCAAATATATTTTCTACGTTTTACTTGTGTTGGTTGAGTTACATCAAGTGATCAAAATATTATATAACAAGTATGCTAGGAGATTAATATTGACAAGGAGTTCAAGACGCACGGACTCAGCAACACATCCTTTGCCATTGACATGCATGGATTTGAGGAACACAATGCCCAATTAATGGAAGCACCAGCAGCAAGCCACCTACTTCCTCTTCACAGTCATCCTAATTTGCTGGCGCCGTCTACTATGCTCCTGGAAAGTTTGGGAGGGTGATGCATCTTGTGCACCATAGCATTTCCCCCACGGAGGTCCACCAGTGTCTCTGCAACTCGTCGCAGCCCATCAAGTCCTCCACGACCACAACCACTCCATCCTCTCTTGGAACCGCCACGTGGAGACCATCTCCTCCTCCTTCTTCTGCTCAACCCCCGACCGCTAGGCCCGTCGCCAGTGCCTCCAGCATCAAGACGGCGATTCTACAATTTGAGGTTCGAATTCGATTGGTGAATAGAACGTTCGACATTACGAGATGGCTGTGCACGATGGGCCTCGACAGCACCTGGTGGAGGAAGGCTAGCCCATGCCCTACCCCGACGGCAATACGATATCGTGTTGGCCAACCCATTGTTTCAAAGGACGAGCTTGGAATCCGACGCCGTTTGAATCTCCCACGTGTCGCTGCTCCAGTCCCACGTTGATCGCTGCTCCAGCCCGCCGGCCAACGATGGTGCTATGGATGAGGATGGTGGAGCAGGGGCGGTGGCGGGTGGTGGCCATGCGACGGTGCCAGGGGCAGTCGAGGGATGGTGTGGCGGGAGTTCTGGGGAGAGAGAAAAAGTTTAGAGTGCCTCAAAAGATGAGAGACTATTATTACGCCATATTAGATTATGATTAACCTTAAGATAACACAATGCGTGGTGCACGATATTTGTCACGGTGTACCACAGTGTACGCTAATTTGCTATTATTGATTTCTACATATTGTAAACATTACAGGTTTTTTTTTCATTTTTATGGTTTTGTGAAAAAATAATAATAAAAAGAAAATAGAATCATCTTATTTTCACTCATTTTTTACCAAATTATAAGAATAAAAAATATAAAATAAAAACAGAAATCAAACAAATTTTAAATTGTTTCATATATATATATATGAAATATTTTGTACACTTGTTATTCAGTAATTGGTTAGTGTTAATATAATTTTGTACTATTAACAAATATCTAGTCAATAGATAAAACAAATATATCTTAAATAAAATATGAATTTAATTTTGAGTAATATAAAATAATTTTATAAGGTAAATTAATCAACATTAATATTATCAAAAGTGTTTGCTGCGATGCATCGCGTTGAGAATGGCACACCACGCCTCGCATCATCTAGTGGCAAATAAGTAATTGTGTATTGATGTAACTATTTATATGTGGTCCACTGTATCTTCTTCTCTCTTCCCTTAACCCCTAACCGTCCCTACTTTCGCTGCAACCCCCCAAGACCCCAACCACTCTCCTGCCTCCAACTCCACCATATCTCCGCTGTTTGCCACCCTGCCGCCACCCCACGGCCATCGATTGCCACCGCTCCACCTTTGACGCTAGCAGTTGACTCAAGACAATACCTGCGCTTTTTTGTCTTTCTCCATGTCCGCTGTAGGTTGGGGTTGCTAGTGGAAGGAAACAGGGGATGTTGGAGTGCTCCTTAGTCAGTCACAAACATTATAGAGTTCTTATTTTGAAGTGGGTTTATCTTGTTATAGAGTAGTATTATTCTAACACTTGAATGATGAATCATTGATCTTATAGTACTGTTTGCCACCGGCTATGTGGTTTACAAGGAACCCATAAGACATCATTGTAAACTAAAGCTGCTCATGATCCATAAAAGTTGCAGCAGTGTAGCCATGGCTTTAGGAGGTGGGTGGACAACTGCAGAGGTGGGGGTTGGTAGGGATATAGTCACGGGTAGCTGTTTGGGTAGCGTTCAGAAGAGATGCCATGGAAAAGGGAAAGGGTGGAAGAGAATGGTTCGAGAGTATCACGTAATTGTGCTCTTGAATCAATCATATAAATATATTTTACATTAAATTTGTTATTAACACATAATTTTATTAAAATACACTTATATAATTAGTTAAGAGTATAATCACATGATATTTCAAGATATATAAATATTTCTCAAAAATGGAAACTTGGGAAGTAAGTAGGTGCAGCAAGGCCCATGAGAATAAACAAATCGAGTACATGAGATTCAAGATGTATGATGCATCATAAATTGCAAAGTGGAATTTGAAAAACAAAAGTTAAATATCAGCATAAAAGTTAATCTAAAAAAATATATTTTTATTTATTTTAATTTATTTATTAATTTAGATAATTTAACATATTCTTATATCAATATATTTGAATATAATATATCAAATTATATAAATTAACAAATAAATTGAAACAGAAAAAATATCATTTTTCTCATAATTTTTCCTTTTTTTCTTTGAAAAAATGATCAACCCATTTTATTTAATATTTTAATTTATATACACTGATAATATAAAATAATTTTATACTATCAACTAATAAAAATACAAATAAATATTATCATTTGACCTATTTTGTAGTCAAAATTGTTGTTTTTAGATTTCATATAGTTGTTGACCATTAATATCACGCAAGGTGGGCCACACTACCAACTCAATCCCAGTAATAAGGCTTCCAAAAGAAGCTACAGACACAAGCAAACAAAACAAACTGCGGAACAATCAACCATTGTCTGTCCGTCCTCAACATCACAAGAAGTAACTCGGCATCTTCACTTCACTAACACTGTGTCTAGTTAAGGGGAAATTAGAACGAAGAGAAGAAAAGGAAAGAAATGGGAAGGAAAGGGTTGATTTTATCTTATTTGGTTGTGGGAGGGAGTATGAGAGAAAATAATAAACAGCGAAAAATAGTGTATAGGACTCACTAATATTCTTTCCCCCCATACTTGGTCAGAAAAACATTGGTGGAGAGCGTAATTTTATCATATTTCAATAATGTCCACATCTAAAAATGGAAGAACTATACCCTAATCCCTACCCTGTTCACGTTAAAGAAGGAGAGCCCATCACCCCTATTTGCGTTGCAACCTCCCACCGCCGCCTGCACTGCATCCTCCCACTGTTGCCTTCGTTCCCTATCGCCGCTACTCCACCAGGTTTATGTGTGTATTTTCATTTTCACTAGGTTTGATAGATGATGTGTTTGATTTTTCTTTCAAAGGTGAATTTGATTGTTTCTTTTTGTAAGGTAATCCTTTATGAAAGCTGATATAATTTTGCTACACTTTATTCATCATTTTTCAAGGAAGTGGCTGAGAACTCGCAGGATATATCTTCTTAGGTGCTTGGAAGTGCTTTAGGTGTTATTAACAGAATTGATAGTAGAATTTATGAATCAATGCATTATTTGATCCTTTCCAAGTTTAAGAAGTTTTGACGTGCAGTGAACTTTTGAAAAATGTTTGGTATATCAAAAAAAATTTAATTTAAATATATTGATAGTATAAAATAATTTTATGTATAACTAATAAAAATAATAAAAAATATTATTTATATAAATAATCACCTATAATAATAAAATATCTATCATAATTTTTCATTTTTTTAGTATTTTTATTGATTGATAGTATAAAGCTATTTTATACTATCAATACATACCGATTAAATTCTATCAAAAATTGTATTGACATTCATTTTAAAAATAAGTAAGATATTAATTATAAAATAATTTAATTTTTATATATTATTAATATAATTTTTATTATATTAAAATATTTTTATTTTAAATAATTTAAAATAATTTATTTTTATTAATATTAATTTAATTTATTTTCATTAATTTTTTATATAATTTTATATTTATCATTAGAATAACAGTCACTAATAATAAAAAATAAAATTATTATTTAATAATTTTTTTATTTTTTCTTTTATTTTTTTTTTCATCTTAATATATATATATATATATATATATATATATATATCCATTCAATTTTTTTTTAATTTGTCCTCTTTCTTTGCCAAGCCAAACCTTCCACTTTCGCACCCCACGAAATCAGGCAATTTAGGGTTTCAAAATCTCAGCCGATTTTCCCCCATTTCCTTTCTCTCACACAGTCTCTTTCTCTTTGATTGCAATGGCTATGGAGGATGAGAAACCCGAAACCCCCATGACCAAAGCTTCGAAACCCATTACTGGTGGTGGTGGTGAGAATTCACCGAAGAAGCACGCGTTGACCCGGATCCCAAGGGATCACATTGTGTCGGTTGCATCAAACATCGCGTCGCAGCCTCTACACTACTCCAATCCGCACGTTTGGGCCGTCCTCAGCGCCATCTCCAGCAATGCCCGCAAAAGGCACCAGGTTCTCTCGCCCTCAAATCAGATAACAATTACTCTATTTCTTTCTTTTTCGTTGTAATCGTCTTTTTTTGTTGCCAGTAAAGTTATTTTTTTTTTTTTTAATCTGAAGTGAAAAGTGACGAGCTTGCAATCTGAACCTCTGATTAAAGTTACGTATCTGATTCAGTCCTTAAATCTTCCAAACTTGCTGATGACACAGGCGAAATAATTTGAGAATTAGGGCGCGTTTGGATTTTTTTAATGTATTTTTAAGACAATACTTGAATATATTTGAAAAAATGTTACTTTTATCGTAACTAACTCGTATCTAAGCAACTCTATCTGCTTCTAAAGAAAAGTAAGAAAAGCTAATTATTATTATTATTATTATTATTTATTTTTTAAATCTTATTAACAGTTTATAAAAATTTAAGAAGTATTTTGTTATTGAAAAAGTGATTTTCTTACAGAAAAAGGGCAAACAAACAGGCTCTTAATGTAAATCAAGGAGATTTTGATTTTGTTTTATTTTATGTAGTAATAGTTACTGGCTAATATTTTGTCACTTACCTTATCTTAGTTAACTAAAATATAAAGACAAAAACTACTTACTGTATTTGTTTTGCTGAAGGAATTGTGCACACACTTTTTGGCTGGAGGTGGTAGTTAGGTAACTAATTCCTGTATTGGTATTTTAATCAAATGGGACAGCTAATTGTCAGTTACTATTTTGCCCAGAATTGCTCACACCGTACGCTCACAAAAAGAATATGTGAGTCCAGTCACTAAATGAAGCTGAAATGTCATCCTATAAATGGAGTGAGCACAATCCATGCGATGCTCCGAGTGAGCAGTGGGTACAATCCTATGTGGAGTGAGCTACTGAGCACCTGACAATTTCTTCATAAAGAGACATTACCAGATAAACCTCTTAAATCTAAAGGCTAAAATGTGAGCAGGCTACTTTGTTATGATTTAAATGACATTTTAAGACCTCACAGAAGTAAAATTTTTGTAAGTTTTACCAAATTAAGAGCTGTTTGCTATTTTTAAGACCTCATATATATTTTGAGTTTAATTGGTATGTACTGATAGTATAAAATTGTTTTATACTATCAACCAATAGAAATAGGGGAAAGTAAAAAATCATGGTGGGTCCCTCATTATAATGGGTAGTTATTTGTATGAGTTGGCACTTTCCACTATTACTATTGGTTGACATTGTAAAACTATTTTACACTACCAATATATTTAAATTAAATTCATATATTTTCAGTTTATGTGAAAACTAGATTTCTTATGATATTCCACTAGAAAACTACTGCAGACATGTTAGGGAAAAATATTGATAGGTACAATTCAGCTCAGTGTACTGGTTGTATTTTAATTTCAATAAAATGTGAAACAGATGTTCAAGATTCCGAATTTATTAATTTCTGATTGTACTGCGCTGTATTGGAGCTGTAAATATGTGTGAATTTATGTAAATTTGGTGGAAGTTGACCCTTGGCCATTCTGGCTGTGACCAACGGTGTTGGCACTTTGTCTTTATTTAATTACTCTTTTTGTTTATTCATTACTTGTTCTTGTCTTGATTGTGAGGTAGGATAGATTAGTGTTTATGCTAGCAATGTCTTCACCCCTTCTATAGATAGAGAAAAAAAAGGGGGGAGGGGGAAATATATAGGGTGTGGATTAAAGAGAGAATCCCTGTTAGGGCGTGGATTAAGGAGAGAATCCGACTTGAGGCATGGAGTCGGGTTTGGCGGGATAACACCTATCTCGCATCGGGCGTGTGATGGTTGGTAGACCGCCCTCCAGGGCCAAGGTTTTGGAGGCCAATCTACCGATGCAGTCTCAAGGTAAGGGGTTGGCATAAGTGGTCAGCAAGGGGAGTTCCAGTGAGGGCTGGGGTTGGATAAAAGTAGGTCAGGTGGCCATTGCTCTTTTGAATTTCATTTGATTGAATGATTGTAACCAAGGAATTAATATTTTATTGACTATCGATGAGCACTGCATTGGGCGATTGGTAGAGGATTTGCTTTTCCAGATTGATTCAAACTCTGTTAGTGTAGATCATTGCAGAATATATAGGATGATGGTTACAAACGAAAATATGGAGAACACCTCATCAATATTGTTGAAAGATACAAGGTTGCGGATTCTTTTTTAGAGCTTGGGTCCCCCCATCCCTCCTCCTACAGGAGAGGAAGAAAAGAAGTTTTTTTTTTTTAAACTATTTTTTCTTTCCTCATATTCTGATTTTTGTAAAGTCTTGTTCGGCACAAATGGAACTTATCTTAATTGGGAGAAGTTGAAAAAGAATGGTGCTGCTGTCAAAGTCCGCCATGGTGATATTTTAGCATTGCCGCTCCTCCTCAGCATGGTAATATGAATTCCTTCCAGTGGTTCAAAGCTTCCATTTTTCTATTATTTGTCCTCCACTTTTTCTCACTATTATTGTGGAATGTGTAGATTTTTCTATTGATCAACGTTTCAGATCCAATCACTAACCACCTGTATCTGCTCTTTTAATTTCTTTTAACTATGAAAAGCATTACAAAACAACGAAAAAATTACATAAGATTTGAGAAACTATATTTTATTACAAATGGATTTGAGAAACTAAGGGTGCGTTTGATTTGTGAAAATATTTCCTATTTTTATTTTCTGTTTTTATTTTTTGAAAAAGATTTTCATTTTCATATTTTCTAAATTTTGGAAATATATTTGGTTTATAAAAGTAAATTCTGTTTTCAAAAAGTGAAAACAATGAGAATATATTTAGTTTGTCTGTTTTCAAAATATACTTTCAAAATTAAATTTAAGATAATAAAATTATATTTATTATTAAATAATAAGAATTATATATATTTGATTTTCACATTTTGTTCATCTACTAAAATTTCAACTACAAACTTGTAATGATAAAATATGTTTAAAATATATTTAATTTGTGAGTAAATTATTGTCACACTAAAAAGAGATATAATTAAACAAAATAACTTGTACTATCTATAATTACAGTCTTTATTATACTTTAACTTATTAACCAACTAAAAAATACAAAAAAAAAAAGAAGAAAAAAGCATCACCCTACAATAAAGTACAAAAAGTGATAGTCATTAATCATCTATAATAATTATCTCATATTTAAATAGTAATTATCTTTTTAACTTGTATCATTTGAGTTGCTTAAGTAGCATTAATACCAACACTTTTTTAATTTACACTTAAACTTTCTCCAAGATGACAATATGTAAATTTTCTTCATATGATTATAAATAGTAAAAAAGATTGATATGTTTTTAATTTAATCATGTTTTTCATTAAATCTTAAATGCAAGATGACAATATGAAAAATTTCTTCATATGATTGTAAATAGTAAAAAGGAATGATCTAATAATAAGTTTTAATTATTCGTCAGATCAAGTTTTTATACAATTTATTGATTTAAATATTAAATTGAACAACCAAAACTCTAACAGGAGGCACAACTTAGTGGCAATTTTTCTCGTAGTATGCACATGGTTGCGTGTTCGATTCTTGGATTGGACAATCCGAGTTTTTGCTGAAGCTTTAAATAGGTGGCGTGAAGCATTGGAAAGGGAAAAAATATAAGAGGGGTTTCCACCAGCAGGTTCGAACACGGCGCATTGGAGTGGAAAAAACAATATTTGCTCAGATTCACCGTTGTGCCACCGCGTTTCTAGTTGAAAATATTTCCAATATATGTATATAAAATGTTGAAAACGAATAGAAAATCTTGAAAACGTGAAAACGACGTTTTCAAAATCACAAAGATTTCTAAAAATATTTTCATGAAATATTTTTTACAAAATTTAACCAAACATATTTTCATAGCCATTTTTCATTTTCATTGAAAATGAAAACAAGAAATAGGCAAACCAAACAGCCTCTAAATATTTTGGTGCTCTTTGTTGGAAACCGGTGTTGGAAAAGTTAATATTATTATATCCCTTTCCTTTTTTAATAATTCCATTGTTATAATTTGTAACAAGAAACAATGATGCGTTTAGATAAGCTTTTTAAAAAAGTATTTTTAAGGCAATACTCATAATTGAATTTTTTGAAATTAATTATATCAAAAGCAAAAGTTATTTTGCATTTGAATGTAACTATAAATATCATCGTTATTTTTCAATTAAGAGTGTATTTGTTTGTAATTTTTTAAATTAAAAATTATTTTATTCATTGAGAAAATTATTTCTTATATATTTGAATAACTTTTTAAAAATAATTAAAATATTAAAAAAATTATTTTTAACTTTTTTACAAAAATTGAAAAGAATAACTTTTGAAATTTTAATTTTCAATTTTTTTAATTATATATAAAATTTAAATTTTTTACTAAAAGATGTAATACTATTGCTTCTTCTCAAAAGCATAAGCAACTTCTAGGCCCTTCTTAAGAAAAGCAGGGAAGTGATTATTTGTTAATTCTAATTCTTTTGAAAAGCTTAGGCAAAATAAAGCAACTGCTGTATAAGAAACTAAAAATGTTAAATATTATCATAAATGTGTTTGCATCTGACCATTAACCAAGTTTTGACATACATAATATGTGCAGTACAATGGTTTGGCATGGCTCCTGGGTGTCCCCACAAGCAGCTCACTGTTATACAAAGAGGTGAGATGAATCAAACTTCCTTCACTATTCCAAAACTACAACCATACGGTCTCTATAATGAGAAGATTTATGCATTTTTCCCGGACATATGCTGATACTACTCTTACTGTATCCGGCAGGAATTTGAAAAGATGAAGTAGAAAGCACCTGCAACTTTAAACTTGACTTTGCCGTGAGCAGAGAGCAAACGAACAAAAAACGGAGAGAAGATTGACATTCATAATTTTTAGGCACGTTTTAATGTGCACCATGCTAAGAGTGGTGCATTACGCACCTTATAATCAAGGGATTAGATATTTAGGTATATATATGCACCAATTGGTTGTTGTATACAATAAAATTCATATATCTCTCCTACCAACCAACATCCGACCCCATCAGCCTGTTGCTAAGCCTTCAGAGAACCACTACTCACCACAATGTTTCTTCTTCATGTCGCTATCTCTCCTTGTCCGCTTTCGTTAGCCAGCGACGGTGGCAAAAGAATGGCCTCTTTGGGTGGATTTGAATCTTTTTGGAGTAACGAAGGAAAGGTCTTTGGACCTACACATTGACACACTGGCAAAAGGGGATGGTGCCATGAAGCATGGATTTGAGAAGTTGGGGTGGCTACATCGACGATTGTGCTCCTCGCACTATAAAGAAGGTTGCTCTTGCTCTTCTTGCATCTCGCACTAGGCACCGCGCATCCTCGATTAGCTTGTGATGAGCCTGGCAAATTAGGAAGCATTGCTTCAAGCTCGTGAGGGTGCTGCATGTGGGTCACGTGGTGGAGCTTGTGAGGGCGGTCTAGCGGCGATGCTTTAAGCTCGTAGGCACTAAGCGGAGGGCGGCTTGGTGGAGATTGCGGCGATGATGTCTGAGTTGGGATCCAATGTCGTGCGTGCAGAGGTAGGAGGACGGGGTGATTTCATGGCAGATCCATAATTTTGGTGTGGTGGTGGTGTGAGTTGCATGATGGAGCTTGAGAAGGCGGTCCGGTGATAATGCTCTGACCTCGTCGACACTAAGTGGTGTAAGAAGGGAGATTACGATGTAATCACAAGAAGGGAGTATTGATACATCCCTGGCCTTATGATCTCAACAACTCAAGGGTACTTCAAACACCATTTTGAAGGTGGTGTATTATGGATGGCATCTAATTTTTATATTGATTCTTAACCACTTTTTTATGGAGTTTGTTATGTGTAAAAGAAATAACAGCCTATACTCTCAATTATGAATCCCATTCCAAATTTGTCATGTTGAGAATTAAATAGGGAGCTACTTCTCCCAGAAGTAAAAGCAATAAAAGAGAGAGAAAAATTGCCTTTAAATTTTGAATCTATTACTTTTTTATACTTTTATTATTCTATTCTTAACTTTTTCTTTAAAATATCATTCTTTATCATTAATATTATAATTTTCTAAGAAAAAAGTATGTTTATTTTATTACATCAAAATAGTTTAACAATTTCTGATTCTTATAAAAAGTATTTCTATAATTACATCCAAATATAAAATAATTTTCTACTTCTACTTTTATTTTTTCTTTTAATTCTACTTTTAAAGAAATATTTTTTTTCAAAATCCTAACCAAACAGGCCCATTGTATCAAAATTAATCTATTCTATATATATATTGTGTTTTATGAAATTAAAATTAAATTTATTTTTAATAGATAATTAGTGTAAAAAAACCAAGTTGGTGTAAATAAATTTAACCCAAAGCTGAGTTTTTAGTCAAGTTAATTGGATCAAATGGTTCAGTACTTGTTCCCTTTGAGCATAATTTCGAGTTTACTTTTTGTAAATAGAAAAAATTAATATTGAGAGAGTTTTATTATCGTATTATTGATTTTTCTTTGCTTCATTCTCTCAATGTTAGATTTTTTTTTCTCTATTTACAAAACATAATCTTTAAATCCTGCTTAAAAGAAACAAGTATCGAATTATTTGAACCAACGAAGTATTGCTTCATACTTAAATTTTTATATGTGACAATGTATATATCGGTAAGAGATAAAATTAAACTCATTTTTAATATGAATAATTTTAAATCTTTATTTGTAGCACACTCAAGGTTCAACAAAATCAAATGGGAGTATCAACTAGAATGATTTATTCAAATTAAAGCACAACTTAGTTATTAGAATTACTTTAAAAATTAATTATAAGTGCGAAATGTCTGTATCAAATCTTAGAAAAATTAAATAGACAACAGATAGTTTGTCAGATATGGTTTTGGCTGACAATCCTAGTGGAAACAACCTATAACATGCAATTTCTATGAAGTAACGAGAAAGACGAACGATTTTGAAGATCATTGAGGATGATTCAGCTACAATTTTTTTAAAAAGAGAAAAAGAAAAAGAAAAAACGGCTGGTAACAAAGTAGTTGAAATAAGTTACTATGAGTGGTGTAGTATCAAGGAGTTTAGATAATATCCATAACATTGAGGGTTTAGATTTTATTACCGCTAATATTCCAAAAATACTATAGTTGAACTTTTGATAAACAAGTGAGTCCAAGCCAGGCTGGAACGGTTGGTCCCTTTCTGACCTACAAATCTTTGGTTGTCCCTTCCTGACCTACAAATCTTTGACCTATTCGCGCTCCAACTCCAACAACATTGTAACATTCCACCCGGTCCACTTCGAAAAACAACATTCCACTCGGCACTCAACTCAAATTCAATAAAAGTATTGGCTTTTCAACGACAACGCAATCTCTATTTTCTATGTCCTTTCATTTTCTGAAATTTTCGTTTGTATTTTTCAGGAATGAGGTGGGTTAATAAGCATCGTCTAGACCCAAGAATTTAAGCGCTCAGAAATTGAGATAAATGTAAATGAATTTCATTAAATAATAATGTTAGAGATGCACTTCTAATGGCAGCAGTAGCTGCTTTATTTAGGTCCAATATGATGAAAGGAAGAGGTGTATTTAGTGTATATTGTGTGCGATACATGTGAGTTACTTCAAACAGAATATTCTCTCAAGGAAAACGCAATCACATTGTTTATCCTAACCATCTTAATCCTAACAAACTTTATCCTATTTTGAATGTACCTCTAGTAGGGTGCAATTTGTAAAAAGAGTAATATTATCTATATGTATATGGCGAGAACTAGCTGTAATAATAGATGGCAAAACCTGAGCAGACTATTATATGGATTTCTTTCCCAGTACATACGACAAGGAAAAATAAAAAAAAGAAAAACAAAGCTTACCTACGCATCTGTTCCTAGTTGATCTGCAGTCAGGTGCAAACAAAGTCGTTGGGAAGGCAACGGAGAAAAAAAAAAAAAAAAAGAGAAAGGGGGGGGGGTCACAAAAATTACATTATGAATGACGACTTTCCAGGCTTGTTGAAGGCTTGAAACAGGAATCTGTTACATTTGTAGGTTATTATACATTATTATGAATATTGAAAAATGATAATTAATAGTTGTAAATGAAACCTAGCCATACCAAATTCCAAGATCTCCCCACCAGTTGGTCGATGGTGGAGGTTGTAGTGAGGCTTAAATACTTAGTATGATTGATGAAAATATTAGGATAAGGGCTATGAAATTGGGAGAAATTAGAAGAAAATTAGGATAAATTCGGAATTTCATCAGTTGATGTAGTTGTTAAATGAATCTTAGGATTATAATGTAAATAAAAAAATTAACAATTATAATATTTCAAAGGGATGTTTGGCACCCTAAAAAACTAAGTTAATATAATATAAAATAGAACCAATTATATTAACTTGTATAAAAACAAACTAGCTCTATATGAAACCTTGTTCAATTCGACAACTTAAAAAATTAGTTTTAACATATGTGGCGACGAACAAATGGTAAACGATAGTGGTAGATAGTGGTGAATGCTGGCTGACTATGGCAAATGGTGGCAGTCGGCGGTGACAAATAGTGGTAGATAGTAGTGGCTAGTAGCAGTGGATAGTGGTGTTGGTGGTGCTGTACAATGATAGTCAGTGGAGGTTGGGGGTGGCCGGTGGCAGTTGGTGGCGGTGGACAATTAATAAAGTCAATAGAAAAAGAAATGATTAATGCAAAATAAGAAAAAATAATAAGAAGAGATAAAATTGGAATGAAATAAAATTAATTTAAAATTATTTTTTTAGAATAGGTTTTAGATCCAAATTGGTTTGGATAAAAATTAGCTTTAAAATATTTAAGCAGTTACAAAATAATATTTATTAAAAATAGTGTTTATTAAAAATCAGACCCCCATTATACTTAGCTATCTGATTTTATAATTTGTCAAACACCCCTAAATATATTGACTAGATGCTGATTAGATATAAATAAAAAGACCAATGAAAATTTGCAAAATCATGGCATGTTTCTGTACATCCAATTATTGGAGCATCAAATTAAATTCCTCGAATCTTATATTTGGAATAATTATACAAAATTGGATTTAAATTGATTTAAAAATCAATTTTCATGTTTAGAATATATTAGATAGTATTTGAAATAATTAAAAATAAGAATTGATTCGATTTAATTTGTATGTAAATTTTAAAATCAAATTAATTCCTATCAAATCTTATCAATCTTGATATATAGGATTTCAAAAACAAAGCAATGAAATCTATGAGATTTGATAAATGACATCATTTCTTATTTTTAAAACATCCAACACAATAATTAATTTAGAGATTGAATTAATATCTATTTTTTTTCATTCCAAACACTACATTAATGTTTACAATTTGAATTAACTAATTAGAGATAATTACCCACTTTTATACTTTTTTTAATATATTTTAAATAATTAATTAGTAGGATATTAGTGGAGTACCTTTGAATTAAACACTAACTAATCAAAGATATTTACTTGCTTTTTATAACTATTATTATTATATTTGCTAAAATTTTTAACCCAAAACACTAGTTTGTAGAATTGAAATTAAATTTTTGTAACCAACAAGGGAATTTTTTTCTTCGATAATTGAGATAAAGCTCTAAACACCCTAGCAAGTGAAGCAAGTACAAAAATTATTTCCCACAAGTACGGATATAACATCTCATGTCACAAAAAAGAAAGGAAAACGAAACTAAAGTCTAAGTGCACACAATTACAACAAGGGGTTGTGAACATTTTGTCTTCTATTCCTACCCCTCTTGCCTCTAACACGAGCCTGCTTTGTTCCATCCTCTTTTTCCATATGAATATCAGCCAAAGCACTTATGATGTCTTCATTGTTAGCATATAAACCTAGGCATTTACCAAGTTCCCAAGTGCATTTAGCTTCCTTCACATATACGAATTCAGCCTGCTCATTTGCTTTCCTAGGCTCGGTAACCAAAATATCTTGATTTGTAATAACATCTTTATTGGACAATTTAGAACTATTCTTCTTATTTTTTGCTTTCAAGTTTTGCTTTGTCCATGATCTTTTGCTTCTTGTCATTGTCTACCATTTTCCTTCTTTTACATTTCAAGGCTAAATTAACAATGACGATATCCTCATCATTCGCATGCATTGAACATTCCAAGATGTTGTGCCCAATTCTGCACTAGCCTTAAACCCGGATTCCTCATATCTATCTTCATCCAGCCCAGTAATGGGAAGCCCTGGATTACAACAAATCGATTCAAAGCCTAAAGGGAAGATTGGAAAGGTAGTAGGGCTTGACAAAGATAAGTACTAGCCCAAGACATTTAAATCGTCAAACCAATTCCCATCTTCCAAAAGGCTCAGTTTTCTGCGCACTTCCATCAACAACTACTGGTCTGATCAAGGAGTCTTTTTAGGCGCAAAAGGCATGAGTTGCATGTGCTCATTAGTGGTAGATACACACTACTATCCCAGGGAGGATCTCAGTTCAATTCTTGGAGAGGACTCTAGTTAAAAGGTAAGCCAAACTATGCTTGACGACGATTAGTCTAAAAATGGAAGATACTCTTAGGAAATAAAAGAAAGTAAACTTTGGCAGATATTATATAGGTGGTTACTCTAGTGCCTTGGCTTTTGAGAGGCCTTAGGTGCCCTTCCTACATGAAATAGTGATAAACCACCACATAATATCACTTAATCCACCTCAACTACTCCATCCCTTTTATACATGAGCCAATCTTGTTCTATCAGATGGAACCATTTATTCCACATCAATTTTGCCTATTTGAAAAGATTAAAACCCCTTTGTAAATTAATTTCTTTTCTTTGGAAGCAAGAAGACCTCTTCCCAAAAACCCTAAAGTCAAATTGAAGAATGCTAATCCAAATCAATCAACAACCAAGAAGTGACCACTCCATGCCAGTGCTACCACATCCTTGCTCTGGTTGATACGCCTCCACCATGGCAACTCTAAGACCGGCCATTTCTCACCAGGGTAGCTAATAGCCCGAACTATTCCACATCACCTCGCTTAAGTCTTCCTCTCCGTCCTACTCCGCTGCCAAGGTTCGTTCTTCTTTTCCCTTCTCATCTACATCTTTGGCATGCTTCTCTACATGGGCACCATCTTCTTGGACATTGTTCCCATCATCAAGGATCATCCCACCCCCGAATCTGTCTACAATAGCCTCGAGCTGTACGTGAAGGTTTGACCTATGATGGATGCTAATGATTCTTCTATAGATGTTGTTCAAGTTTATTATTATTATTATTATTTTGGTAGATTTTGCTTTCGTTGTTGTATTTTTTTCCCTTTTCTTTTGCATTTTTTAACTATTGTGATCGAGAATTTTTTTATCCATTGGTGTAGGTAATTAGGTTGTGTGTTCTTGGGTGTTTGATTTCTATTGAATGTTGAATTTTGAAAATCTCTTGACTGGAATCTGAATAGGTGAAAACTTTGAGATTAAGAATGATGGCATGGAGTGGCCACTAGTTGGTAGCTCATTGAATTAAATTAGTGTTCTTTAGTTTGATTTTAAGGTTCTTAAGGAGAGGATAAGTCTTCTTACTTTCCGAAAAAAAATTTAATTTTTAATTTACAAAGAGTGTTTTAGTCCTTTTGAATAGGTAAAATTGATATGGAATAAGTGGTTCCATTGGGCCATAAAATGGATTGAATAGCTGAGGTGGATTAAGTGATAACATGTGACGACTTATCACTAGTCCATGTAGGAAGGGTATCTAAACCCTCTCAAAAGCCAAGGCCGTAGAGCAACCACCTATTGTATAAAGAGAAAAATATAAAGCATTTAATGACAATGTGAGCAGCTACACTTTCGTCTCTTTCTTACTATGATATCTATTAAAAGTATTCACATTTAGTATATAGATAATATTATTTTCATTAAAAATATTTTATAAGTTGCATATAAATACAAGCCACCAAAATTGACATCAATTGAGGCATATCTATATTGGACACAAGCATATGGATGATGCTCAGATGTTGATGTTTGACAAGATAGGAGTTCTATGTAGTAATTTAAAAATTGTAGAGGGTCTCGATTGTTGATTTTTTAAAAAATTATTATTGGCAATAAATTTAGGTTGAGGAAAATATTAGCCCCAGCATAAAGTTAGATATGCCTTCAGACTTATTAAATGCTTTCAAAAGTACTTAAAGATAATTTGATTTGCTGAGAATGGATTTTAGAGTTAGCTTGTAGAAGTTTCCATGCAGGCTTTGATTTATGCTTTGTTTTGTTGTGTGGCCTTAGTTTGCAGTTTTTTTTTTTTGGTCGATTTTTATCCTTTTGTTTAGTTTGTTTCCTTTTTTTATTGTCTTTCCTTCCCTATACAGAAATTTTTTTAGCCATATTTTAATTGTCGAAAAAAAAGTACTTACAGACAATTTGTCAATGGAAGAAATTAAGAATCAAACCACAATCATAGCAATGTATGAATAAAATATTAACCAAATGAGTCAACTTTTATTTGTATTATTGAAAATAATGTGCATTAAGATATTAAATTAAATCTTTATAAAAAAATCAATTATAAGATCTTGAGCTGCAGCTGGTGCAGTTCTTTTATTGACTTTATTTGATTCGGATTGATTGTATTGAATTGTCAACTGTTGGCATTTTGGATTAATAAATCTATATCATGTTTGTGTATTTTTTTTTTTTTTTACAATGAACTGCTCACACAATCTTGGGTTAGGTTAATGCTTAGATAAATATTTTTTAAAGTAATAATTTCAAGATTTAAATTCTAACATTACAGGTAAATTTTATTTAGGATTACTATCCTGCTACTACTCACTTTTAGGTTATATTCTCTATAACAATGATGATGATGATTATTATTATTTGGAGAGTTGCATTTGATATACCATAATTAATGATTTTAGAGTTACCTTTGATTTATTTTTTTGTAAATTTTATATATTTGTTGTTACATAACCTATCGTGTCCATTTATCATTATTACATTTTTAAATTTATTTTTAATTTATTATTGATATATTTTTTAGTTACAGTATACGTCAATAAATAATATGTCATAGACTTTCCTTCTATTAGATAAACAATTATAAGTATGTGACAATGTATAAATGGACAATAGTGAACGAATTAAACTCATAATTTAAATAATGAATAATTTTAGGTCAAAGATCTTGATTTGTTGAAGTACTTCCTTGGCTTAGAAGTAGCAAACTCTTCCAAGGGGATTTCCTTGTGCCATCGAAAATTCTGTCTAGGAGTTCTCCAAGATTTAGGACATTCAGCTTCCAAGCTGACTTCCACTCCTCTTGATTGTGTTGTTCATTTGCACCTAGATGGAGGACAATTATTCTTTGATATCCTAGCATATAGACACCTTGTTGGAAGGCTTTTGTATCTAACTACAACTTGTCCAGATATAGCATTTGCCAATCAACAACTTAGCCAATTTATGGCTAATCCGACTATGTAACATTATAAAGCAATTATGCATGTTGTTAGATATTTGAAGTGCTCCCTAGGGAGAGGTCTGCTGCTCTCCACATGCTGATTAGGGCGGATATGTAGATAGCCGCAAGTCTATCAATGGTTATTGCCTTTTTCTTGGTCACTTCCTCATTTCATGGAAATCGAAGAAACAATCCACTATTTCTCGATCCTTCGCTAAGGCTAAGTATCGAGCTTTGGCCACTGCCACATGTAAACTTCAATGGTTGGTCTATCTCTTGCAAGATCTTCATGTCCATTGCACTAAACTTGCAGTTTTATATTGTGATAACCAAAGTGCCTTACTCATTGCTGCTAATCTTGTCTTCCATGAAAAGACTAAACACCTTGATACAGATTATCACCTAGTTCATGAGAAATCTCAAGGTGATTTGACGTGGTTGTTACCCATCTCTGCCAATGATCAACGGGCTGATATCTTCACCAAAGCACTCTCCTTCAAGCTTTTCACATCCTTCCTTCACAAGCTTGATATGCTAGATATCTTCCAGCAACCAGCTTACTTGAGGGGTATTAGGGCTCACATTTCAGTCAGAGCACATAGATCCTACATCGAAAGGGCAATAGTATTAGCACACCTTTTTTGTTAGTTTGGTTGTAATAGATTTAGAAGTTAGTTGGAGCAATTAGTGTGTTAGTCACAATGTGCACTACATGTGTGAATTTTTCTTCCTCTAAATCTTTTCTATATAAGCTCTCACCCTTGTATCAAAATTCATAATGTTCAATAATAGAAATTCACTCTTTTGATGAGTTCTTTGTATTTTTCATTTCATTAACTCTACTTGTTTTGCTCCTTTGAGAAAGCATCATATTTTTTACAATTTTCAATCATATTGATATTGAAATAGTCAACTAGAGTGAAAATGATACTTGCTCCTTCAAATAACATTTGTCAATTTCTTTCCACCTCTGCTTACACAATTAATTAGCTTGTGATTGAGTATTGACCAACAAGACATCTATCTATTATATCTAATTAAATGGACTACCTCCAAGTGCCAAATAGCATCTCCTAATTACAATTAAGAAAAAATTATTCCAGCCTAAAATTTTACTCTATTCCTCTTTTTCTAGGAACTTCCCTTTTCTCTGTGATCAATAATCTATAACTAAATGAACTTCTAGTAAGTGTCACATGGTAACTCCTAAGTACAATTAAAGATCTATTATATCTAATTAAATGGACTACCTCTAAATGACATATGGCACCTCCTTATTACAATTAAGAAAAACTTATTCCCTCCTAAATTTTTCACTCTATTCCTCTTTTTCTAGAAACTTTACTCTCTTTTCTATTATTTATTATCTATAACTACTTGAACTTTCTCTAAGTGCCATATGGTAACTCCTAATTAAATATAACTAAATGGACTATCTTTAAATATCGCATGACAACTCCTAATTATAATTAACGAAAAATTATTCCCACCTAAATTTTTCACTATATTCCTCTTTTTCTAGAAACTTTGCTCTCTTTTCTATTATTTATTATCTATAACTACTTTAACTTTCTCTAAGTGCCATATGGTAACTCCTAATTACATATAACTAAATGGACTATCTTTAAATGCCGCATGACAACTCCTAATTATAATTAAGGAAAAATTATTCCCGCCTAAATTTTTCACTATATTCCTCTTTTTTAGAAACTTTTCTTTTTCTCTATTGTCTATAATTAAATAAACTTCCTCTAAGTGTCACATTGCAACTTCTAATCACTATTAAAGAAAATTTCTCCCTTTTTAGAAACTTTCCTCTCTTCTCTATTATCTATTATTCTATAGTTAAATGAATTACCTCTAAGTGTGACATGGCAACTCCTAATGAGAATTAAAGAAAAATTATTCTCACATAAAATTTTTACTTTCTTCCTCTCTTTCTAAAAACTTTCTTCTCTTCTCTATTAGCTATAAGTAAATTGACTATATATAAGTGCCATATGATAACTCTTAATTACAATTAGATAGCATTTGGTACATTGCCTAACAAGATTACTGATTATCTAGATTATCATTTTAAAATATTGCCATATTTTAAATTACCAGCAATATTACAATGTAGTATTTGGTATACACAGGTAATTTAACTGACAATCCTCATTACCATATTTGGTATATCAAAAAGATTATCAGATAACATATATCTTTTACTAAAATGTCCTCCAAATAACAAAGCAGTACTACTAGTAGTAGTAATAATAATAATCATAAAGATGATTATAATTGTATAACAATAATAATTATACTAATACTAAAAATAATAGTAATAATAAAAATATTAAATAAAAACAATCATCATTATGCAAACATCAATAGCATCGAGGTATGGCCATGCTTGTAACTTGCAACTAAATAAGCTTTTTCCAAAAAACAAGATTACTTAAGGGGGTTTTTGGGGGGGGCCACGGCCCCCCGGGGGGTCACATGCCGCCATCTATAATAGTGGCAGTGCCACTGCACAAACATACCATGTCAGTTTAAGCATCACACACAAAACTCATTAAACACAAAAGAAACCCTTGCATATACAATTGAGGTGCTGGCACAGACAAATAGAGAGAGGTGGTGAGGACGATGATGGTGGGTGGCAGTGTTTCGTTGATGGCATGCGCAGGAGATCTTCCAGAGAGAAAGGATGATGTAGTTTTGTAAAAATAAAAAATAATAGATTGCTACTTTAGTGGGAATCTAGATAGACACCCCTCATGGGGGTAATGCAGATTGCCAGTAGAGAGGTAATATGGATTACCTTGAAAATCTGGACTATCGGCAATGTGTTCCAACCAAACAAAATAATGTTATGGAATTAGCTAATTTAATTAAATATTGCCAATAATCCAAATGGATTACCTCATATCAAACGCTATCTTAAAGAAAAGTTATTCACCCTAAAATTGTTACTCTATTCTTCTCTTTCTAAAAACCTTCATTTCTTCTCTTCCCACCTCAACGCTCCCTATCAATTCCTCGCCTCCTCCTTCTCACCGCCTGCTTTCTCTGCTCCTCCTCTGCCATCCACTAGAGCTACTTGAGGTCTGTCCTTAACCTCTGCTCTTATATCATAACTGTTGCCCCATCCTTTGTTGTATCGCAGTGCCTCTTGCCCTTCTTACTCAGAGGAAAGTGGAGCTATGGATGACTCTTTTAGTGCTGCTAGTTATTGGCATCACAACTTTTAACCATAATTGTAACTCATAAGAATCTTCTTCTATTACTTTAATTTGTGTAATTAAAAATGTAAAATCTCTCATATCAAAATCCTTCTGCTCTATATACAATTTCACTATCAATCCTCTTTAACAAATCATTCAATAACTCATTTAATTCCAATATTGCTACCAAAAGGTTGTGGTATGCTCCAACACAAAAAGCTTATTTTGGTTTCATAATAAATGAAATAACATATATTTTATTTAAATAAATAAATAAAAATAATGAAAAGATATCAAATAAAAATGTAAGAAAGTCAAAATAAACCTATGAATTCACAAACATAAATACTAACAAATAAATGTAGAACTTTATGTGCACCAAAAAAAAATGTAAAACTTTATATTTAGAAAAATATTATTTGAATATATAGGATATAGGATATTGTGCTAACTCATACCTCATCTATCATTAGATGAGGTATAAACCCAAGCCAAGTGAAGTCAACGCCCTATCTAACGGTAGATAAGATATGAATTTACATAATATTCCACATCCTGTATGTTCAAATATCATAAATCTTATATTTATATTGACTTTCCTCCGGACATGTAAATCTTCTTTGCTCTCTCAACATCTCTTATTATAATATGAATGTTGACCACGCAACCTAATCGAACGTATCATTTTCTTCGGGATGGAAACGTTGGGCTTTCTTGTAGGGAAAATTTTAATATACTCAAGGGAGGAAAGAGTAATTCTTCCTCTACATTGAGTTATGATCAAAAAAAATTTATATGAGACCCACCTCTTGTACTTCCTCCAAAGATTGCATAGTAAAAAGAGATGAAGGAGGAAAAAAATTCATCCTCCATGGAGTGCATAAGAATCACTCTTCTCGCAATCCTTCTCACACTGACCGAGGCTTTCTGTGGGTCCACCTCACACTAACACAAATTCGACAATCAGGGAAGGATTTTGTTAGTACGAAATGTTGGGGGCGCATGCCCCACAAGACATACGACTAATATAAACTTTTTATATTATTAATTAATAATATATTATCATATTAATAAATATGTTTAATTTTTATATTTATTGTTTTATAAATTATATAGAAAAAAGAATTTAATTAAATGATGATATAAAAAAATTTATAGTATAAAAATATTTTATATTATTAATATATTAAAATTAAATTTTTATATATATTATCTTTATTATTTTATTAAATTTGACTCTATATTAAAATAAAATTTTTTATTATATTCATATATTATCTCTATCTTTATTACTTAAATTTTTTACATCCGTGATGTACAACAGTAAGTATTGACATTCCAATTCAATAAGGATCCTCCACAGCTATCTCCATTTTTGGCATGTAGCATGGATTCCAGATAGCTGTCTCCATTTTTGACGTGTAGGATGGATCCCTAACTATTAATATTATCTCTATTTTCTCCGTTCTTTCATTCTTTTGCATTTTCGTTTGTCATTCAGTAATGGGGAGCAAACTTTGTACGAGGGTGACATTTGGTGATTTGAATTTTTAAATAGGATTTTGTTAATATATAATGTATATATTAAAAGTTAGAAATAAATATAAAATTAAATATTTTGTAATTATAAATGTTATGCAATATTTTAAAATAATTAATAATAAATATAAATATATTTTCAATTTATTGATATATTCTTAACAATATTTTAGAATATCTTAGTGTATTAAAAGCAACGGCTGATTTACATTTTGTTTCTGTTTTCAATTAGAACTTTTTATTATAATTGCGAAAATGTTATAAAGAAGAGAGAATATTATTAATACTACTTGTCGAATGCTATGCTTTGTTGAGCAAGCATACAAGGGCGGACATAGTTAGGCACGATAGGTCAAGTAGTAATCAGTAATAAATCTTGAAAGTTTAGGTAATGAAAATAAACATAATACATAAACATAATAAGAAGTTTCATATAATTTTTATATTGATGTGGAATCAAATTTAATAATATAATTAAGACAAAATATACATATACATATATACTTTTAAAAAAAATTCAAATTTTGATTTGAACATGTTCTCCGAACCTATTATAGGTGGATTGGTCCCTGATAGTGACCCAATATGTGCCGCATGGGCTGCGGTTATAATGATCCAAACAAAAATTTGGACATCAATGCTCCAGGAAATAGGAGGTGACCCCCCGGTCATCAATTATAAAAGGACGAAATTAGGCAAACTTGAGCTGGATGCTATGGTGCACCTTAGGATTAAAGGTACACCACGCACCTTGTCATCTTGTGGTGAGGGTGCAAAAGTCTATCAGTGAAACCAATCATAGCATAGTACATCATAGCTTTTTCTCATTTTTTCTTTCCTGCTCGAGAGTCCTACTGCAAGTCGGTAGCCACTCAACTACTCTATATTACACGGATACATAATATAAAATTATATTAACAGAGTAAAATTATATTGATAAAATTTTTATAATTTTTAAAAATTAATTTTTATATATTAATAGTATAAAATTATATTGATAATATAAAATAATTTTATATTATCAATATAATTAAAAAAATTTTATCAGTGTAATTTTATTTTGTCAGCACTGATAGAGTAAAATTATACTGATAAAATTTTTTTGATTATACTGACAGTATAAAATTATTTTATGCTATCAATATAATTTTATACTATCAGTGTATGATAATTAATTTTTAAAATATGTTTAGTTATGTTTTTAAATTTTCTTAAAATTAGATATTATATTGACAGAGTAAAATTACACTGATAAAATTTTTATAATTTTTAAAAATTAATTTTTATATACTAATAATATAAAATTGTACTGATAGTATAAAATAATTTTATACTATTAATATAAAAAAAAATTTATTTCTCGTTTTACGTGCATTTGCCTCTAACATTGGGCGCGTTACTTTGCAACTGCTTGTCTATTTTGGACATTTCCACAGGCAAATTATTCTTATTTTTTATATCAAAAAACACAATTATCGGGTGTATATTGATGGTCTAACCATCCGCTATACCGCATTATATTTACCCTATCAATCTTAACCGTTGCTTTTATTATATTAATATCTCTACGGCTATAGTTGCTTGGAACATCAGTGTCTAGAATTTAGTTTTGGACCATTGTAAACGGTGCCATATGCCAAACAGCTGTGTTATGTATGTAAGCTTCCAACACACTCCTCGAGACAGTCGTATATCAATGGTTTTTACCATTGAGTTTTTTGTTTTAAAATTTTTATTCATTATTTTTAACAAATCCAATGGTTCATGGGAGAGTGTATCAATGGGTTGAAAGTACACAAAGCATTTCTCTATGCCAAACAAACCTATATATTTTAACAATAAAGATTTTTTTTTTTCCAATTGAAGGTAACGACTACGATAACAAAAATGAGACTTGCGCTTGGTGAGAGCGTCACTCTTATATTTCTGCCTATTATGTTTGTAAATATTAAAATTTTGTTTCATGTGATGGACCTACGTACGATCATGATCAATCATATAAAAGCCTTTGGAAGTACCTTGGCTCCTTCCTTTGGAAGTGCTTGGAGCCTGTCCTAACTGTGAAAAAATAAAGACCTACATTCCTTCCTTTGTGGAAGTGCTTTGAGCCTGTCGTAACTGTGAAAAGATAAAAACCTACATTCATGCGATCAATAATATATTTCATTCTGTCTTTGTAGTCAACCTTGTATCATCAAAGAAATATTACAGTCAAGCCCCTTACACTGATCAATAATACATTCGTATGCAACACCACTTTCGTGGCGATTTCCTAAGTGGTACACTGTTCTTCCATGTAAAAGTACACAGGCATACATGATCTTATATAATATGAAGTTATATCTTATATACAGAGACAGCTGTGACACAAATGCCAATGGCTCGTCCGTTTGAAGCTACCTCTGAGTGGCGAGCCATCTTCTATGGCCAGCACCAAACCTTCAACTTAATAACCACTCATGCCTTAGCTGCAGGCAACTTTGCCCATGATTCCTTCGTTAACCAGCGCCACAAAATCTATGCATTTACAGTTCTCACAATCTTGGCCTTGCTTCAAATCCAAAGTGTAGGAAATACAATTTCTCCATTCCAAATTCACCCTATGACCACCGATGCTTCTGTGTTTGGGATATTGGGTTACTGCGTGGCCTTCAGGGCCTGGCAATGTTTGCCCTTATATGCTACTCAGTTAAACATAGCCATGGCAGTCTTTGGTTCGTTTTCCTTGGCTTCCTTGCTCTCACTGGTTCTTCCTCACTCCTGGTGGCCCATTAAGTACATTTTGTACTTTCTACTTGTGCTGGTTGAGTTACACGTAGTGGTCGCAATGTTATATAACAAGTATGTCAGGAGATTAATATTGAGCAGGAGATCATGGCGCACAAATTCAGCAATGCATCTTCTGCCACTGACAAACGTGGATTTAAATTTAGTAGAGTACGATGCCTAGTCAGCGGAAGCTCAGCAAGCTCCGTGCTCATTCTTCACAACCATATATCGTAAGTTGCCTCATGTAGTTGCATGGATTGTGTTTATAATGTAATATTAGCTATTGAATCAATAAATTGTTATGTAGATTTCCACGTATTTTAGACAATGTTAAGTTGTGGTGTGTAAGGTGAATTATGAACCCGAGTATGCAGTATTAACAGGTTATTTTATTTTATATATCTTTTTTAGTTTTACAGTAAAAGCTTATCTGAAACTGAATTCTTTGGGTGATCTAAAAGTAGCACTCCCGTAATATTGAGTATTCCCCTTTACATTGGTTTGATGAATTTAGGAAATTTAAGAGTTGAATAGAGTGGATGCAAGGTACTACACACAGATACATGGGATGGCCGTGTGGGACACTTCCCATCTTTCTATAATTTTTAAATAACACAAAATGGTCTATTCTTGTAATTTTATAATTAAACTTTGAATGAGTAAACAAAGTTAGTAGTAACTATTTTACAATGTTTGAATAATATAAGGGATTCTTTAAACGGTTTTAAAGTATGGTGTGCTGTAATAAAAATAAAATTTGTTATTTTTGTATGATAATATAAATTATTAAAAATATTATATATCTTAAAAATTTTAAAATGATAAATTTTTTTTAATATTTTTATTTTTAATTTCTTAACATGTATTTTGAAAATTCACATAATAAAATCCTTAAAGTATAAACAATAAAATAAATTTAAAGTGAAATTACATGAGGCAAAAGGCAGCAGGTTTCCTCTGAAAGCAAAAAGTGACAAGCTTGCAATTTGATATTTGATTTGAAAAATACTAAACAACTAGAATTTTTATCCAAATTTATTTGCCAGATTCAGTCCCTAAACCTTACAAACTTGAAATCATAAGTCATAACATGAGATAATTTGAGTATTACTTACCATGCATTTGGATATAAGTTTTTTGTAAAAAAGAAGTATTTTTAAGACAATACTTAAAAATGTTTGAAAAAAAAAATACTTTTATCATAAGCAACAATATCTGCTTCTGTGAGAAAAAAGCAATTATTTTTATGTTATTTTTTTTCTTAAATGTTATCCAAATAATCTGTACAAATTCTAGATTTTTAAAAAAAAAATTGAAAAAGTGTTGTTCTTACAAAATAAGGACAAAGAAACGGACTCTTAATCTAAATAAAGGAGATTTTGATTTGATTTTTTTTTTTTTTTTGGATTTTATGAGGAAATAGTTACCGGGTAATATTTTTTCACATATCTTATTTAATTAAAATATAAAAATCTATTTTTTTCCATAAGGAACTGTGCACGCTGTTTTTGGCCAGAGGTGGTAGTTAGGTATTCATGTTTTTGTAATAATCTATGACTCACTTAGTCTCTCTGTGGTGAGATTGGGAACGTGGACGTGAAGAAGGGAACATGGAACAGAGACCTGGAGATTGCTGTGGAGGACAAGGATGACTGGACGAGAAAAGAAGTCAAGGTGGAAAAATCAAAAAGAAAAATAAATGGGGTTGGGGGTTCGTCAAAATTAATTAGGAGTATTCAAAATCGATGTAAATCGAAAATTGATTCAAATAAATTGAAATTTATTAAAATTGAAATAAATTATTTTTAGTTCAATTTTCAATTTTACTTTTAAGATTAAATTAATAATATATTATATATTAATAATTATATATGTATAAAAAATATATTATATATTATTTATCTATATTTATATTATTATAAATATATAAATATATTTCATAATATTTTAATATTAAAATTATTTAAATATTTTTATTATATTTTAATTCAATATTTTAAATTTATAATAATTTATTAATTTATTAATTTATTTAACATAATTTATTGTTTACATTTTATAAAATATTTTAATAAAAATTAAAAATCAAATTAATAAAAATTAATTTTAATTAATTTAATTTAATTTAATTTTTTAATTTTAATCAAATCAAGTTCAATCAAACCAAACTGTAAATATCCCTAATCAAAGATAGTGGCTTTGTTTCTCACCTCACTCTCACTCTCTCTCTCTCTCTCTCTCTCTCTCACATTGCGTGTGTTTTGACTTTTGAGGTTGCGTGAGCCTGTGGCGAGGGGTAGTGGTCCCCAATGGCCTCGCTCAAGTAGCAATGAATCATTTATCCATCACCCATTTCGGATTTTTTTAGTGAATATTACTCCACCACTTAAAAGGTCATATTTTAAAATAAAAATTTATATATAATTATAATATCGAAAACTATTATATCAAACATATTATCAATATTTTGATAATAATGTAAAATATTTTATATGATTAATAAATTATATTAGGATTAAATAAAACTATCATTTAATAAATGATAAGATAATTAATATATTAATTTAGAACCTTTCATCAATGATGACCATATTTATATTAATCAATTATTTCATTTTAACAAACATTTATAATTTCCATAATTATAAAATTCAAACTTTTATATTTCATTTATTTATGGTTAAGGGCAGACTAAGAAATGTACATTGACAAGCACTGGTCGGCATCTTCCTGAAATAAATTTTATAAATGATAAAGTACATTGATTGGAAAGGAACTAGTTGCATACTTATTTAAGTAATTTTTTAAAATTGCTACGAGTCTATGTTATATATTATTGTCTAATAAAATGTATCATAATCTTAACTTATTAAATAATTTAAAAGTATAAAATGTACTTTATTTATTGATTTAAAAATAAATTTAATTATAAATTTATTAAAGATTTTAAGAAGATTCATTTTCAAAATTAAAATTTAAAATTTATGTTATTATGAGCTATCATATTTATGTAACAATTTAGATTTTAACATTATGAAAGTTGTAAGATAAAAGATTAATATATTTATGTACATACAACTAAATAAAGTATTATTTTTGAGGATGTTAAAGTTGTTTCTTTTTCTTCTTTTTAAAGTTGGCTATAAATACTTTAGAAGTAAAAGTAATTTATTTATTCACTTTAAAAATAAAATTAATTTTAGTTTTTTAAAAAATTTAAATCCATTAATTTTTAAAATAAAAATTATTATGTTATCATGAGTTAAGAGATTAATATAATTATCTAAATTTTAATTTAAATAACATCAAAGATAAAAGACTAATATTATTATGTGTAATTAAACTATAGCAAATTAAATTGAGTTTTACTACTTGGATCATGTAATGGTTGCAAATTAGATTGAATTTTTAAAATTTAAAATTCTAAACATGTAAAAGAAAAATTATCATTAATAATAAAAAAATGCGGAATGAAATCAGTTTAAATATAAAATAGTAGCTTTTAAAGATGACATCTCAGTTAGGTATAAAATTATTATTATTGAAACATTTGTATATGTACTGAGAGACATCAATAGATGATACGCGTAATTTTCCCGCAATGTACATCGAACTAGCTCGGAACCCTCTGCTGCGCACGGTACAACAATCTATCACAAACATGCTATCTAAATATATTGTTGGTTCTTTGACACCAGTTCAACTCAGTCGTGTAACAAAATTGTAGAAACCATTTTCAATTGATTTGGAACAAAGCCCTTAAACTCAAATATTGGGCATTCCGAGATTCCAACTATAAAGGATGACCATTTTGCAATTTCGACGGAAGCTCACAAATATAATTAACTAAAAATTATGGACGTCACGATGACAACTTAACTGTGTAGAAAAAAATACGTAAATGTATAGGGGGAAAAAAACTTAAACGTACAGAAAAGTAAACACTAAACTTAAAAATGACACTACTTTTCATTACTATGTTTAACTTGTTTTCTTCTCTCTCTCTTTCTGTCTCTTTCCTTCCGTCCTCACTGAATTTGGCTATTTAAAAAGTAAAAGGAAACCAAAAGCAAATTCAATGGACTGAGAACACTATCATTCATTCTCATAAATACTAATCCTAGTTTCAAAAGACTTCTCACAACGACTTAAATCAAAGGAAAGAAAACATATATTTCCAATTGCAATTTATTTGTACAATTTCTATGACTCGAATGAGATGGACATAAATATATAGCATTTGTCACACACCTTTGAGAAAGTTAAAGAAATTATTACATGCACTTTTCAAATACTAAATTGAGTTAAGGAAACAGGACCCCAAAAATTCCAAAGCAAAATTAAGGAAAAATTTAAAAAAAAAAAAAAAGATAGCAATAAGATGAATACCATAATTGAGCACCCGTGAAATGAAAAATCAAAAGCTAAACTTTCTCACCATGTAACCTTGTTCTCGTGTTTTGAAATCAAACTTCAACATGTCCCTGGTTCAATATGTATAAAAGACAATTTTATTTAATTTCACTATGACGGATTCACCTTTGAGGTTCTTCCATCTTGTCCTCGGCAACCACCAAGTTACTCCTTCATCAGACAATCTTATACTTCCTATCACAAATGAAAAGGCCACAGTTTTAAATAAAATTCATAATTTTCATAAATTTATCCTATTTACATGTTTTCAAAGTTATGTGTAAATAGTGTAAAAATTTTTTCAATAATCAATTTTAGCTTTTAAATACTTAATTTAGTACAGCTTAATTTGATCAATTATCATCAATATTTATTAAAAATAAAAATCAACAAAAATTAATTTACATGTTCAATAGTGAATAAATAAGCAACTGCAATTAATAAAAATAAATTAAAATATATTTTTTAAATGTCCAAAAAGAAATAAAAATGAATTTTTCTAAATTAATTAATTAAATTAATCTTAGTTAGTTTTAATTCTTACAAATAATATTTTGATTAATACATTCAAATTAAAATTTTTCAAAATTCAATTTTTTCAATTATAACTTAATATTTTATTTTATATGAGCAATAGTTCACATAGTATAGGAATTAAACGTATGAATAAAAATGTCAATATAAAAGTATGTTTATATAATGAAACTGAGGATAGGAATAAAAATGTAATTTTTTTAACTTAGTTATTCAAAAAAAATAAGTGAAAAAAGAATATTACGAACTGCTTGAAAGGAGTTGGAAGGTGCAGTTGAGTCATATATTCTGTGAAGCAGAGTCGTGGATGTTCTTGTAGAGTTGGGTCATTCCCAAGGTCTGGGGTCACTTTCTTTTCCTTTGCTCCTATATATATATATATATATATATATATATATATATATATATATATATATATATATATATATATATATATATATATATATATATATATAGGTTTCATAAAAGTATTACCAACAGCCGAAGCATTCTCACCAGAAATAAAATCTTCGTTGCCATCACATAAGTCAGTCTCTTCACCTGCACACATACGAGATTTGGGGGTTCCTTGTGCACATACTCCTCATTCACCGAGGCCATATCCTGTTGGGAACCATGTGAATCAACTTAGTTCATAAATCATAATAATTTGTTAAACATATCATGCCTTCTACTCAATAACAGTTTGTAATTTGTTCATATACTCCATAACAGTTTGTAATTTGTTCATATTCTTCTTGTTTAGCAACAAAATAACCAAAAAAAAAATGATATTCCCATAACAGACAACATTAATAGCAAAAATAATAGGAGTAGAGCAAAAACATATAAACCAAAAGAATATGAAAACGGAAAAGATTTTCTTTTTTTTTTTCCTAAAAAGAAAAAACACAAAGCACAGAAAAGACTAATGAACTTTATATTAATAAGAAATCAAACCTCACACACGAAGCTCTTTCTATTACACTTTGGGGCCATGTAAGTCGGTCATCTCGACTTTTTCCTCAATGCAATTTTGCATAAAAGCAGTATAACAATAAACCTATGACATGCACTATATATCCAAAAGAAGTTACTACATAACAAAAATATATGAGCAATAATATCACATCTGCCAAAATCACTTACACGTACCAGTATATTTAGCATTTGAAAAAGCTATATAATTAACGAAATAATGAAATAACAATAGCAGCCTGTGGATAACTTCATTAGCAGAGAATCTTCATTATCGTTTGATTTGATTAATATATATGTTTGAAATAGATCGCTAGTGTAGATTAAAATTGCTTTTTAAAGAAAATCATGACGCAGGAAAGGGCCTTGAGGATACTTATCCTCCCAACATCTATGCAACTATAAGACTCAATAATAAATCTCTTAAGAACATCTACGCATATCAAGGTGTATGACTCTTAATGAATTTCCTAGAATTATGATAGATGAACCCATTTTGTATGGGATATTATATCAACTCACATCTCATTTATTATTTGGATCAGAAATATGTGAATAAATATAAGAATACATTGATATGATAGATATTCTTCATATATCTAGCATAGCTGATGGCTCTATCGCTGGCAGTGGGTCATGACAAAGATGGCAATGGGGTACTTCTTGACTTTAAACTGTTTTTCAAGTTTATTAGCTATTTTTTCATAGTTCTAGACTTTCAACTCTAGAGTTTATCAAGGTACAAGTCACAGCAGAGCGAAGTCCCAGGCTTTGCAAAAGTAACATCCCTGAAGGCACATGCTCCCTCTTTATTAAATAACCTGTCCCAGTCTCTCAGCCCACAACCACAAAGAAGAAAAAATTGATCACCAATAATTAGTTCAGAGTCTAGGCAAAGGTATCAAAGGTTAAGCTAAGATTATGCATAAACACCAACAATCTTTTCATATTTTTATTTATGTATGACACCAAAGAGAAAAGCAACCATCCAAAAATTAGTGCTTAAAGGGCATAATCAGATTTTTGTTCATTAGAAGGTTAATGGAATAAAACCACGTATACATTGAAGCAAAGAAAAGATTCACCCCTGACAAATAAACTGGTGTGCACCACTATCATCTGGATTCTATGTAATACTATTTATCAAAAGTAGTAGTGTGCCTAAATGGTGTGTTTGCCATGAAATAAAAAAGACCTTAAAAATAGTTATCAAAAGTACGCTATCATCTGGGTTATAGTTTTTCGAGAGTTGAAAGCTGTGCCTATAAAGAGGTACAATATCATCTGGGTTCTATAGCAACACTATTTATCGAAAGTAGTGGTGTGGCTATACCCTAACAATGATTCAGTGTGCAGAAGTGGTAGGAAAATAATCTTAGCAGCATTAACTTTTTGCCACAGAATACAATGCATTATGATATTGAGGCGTAACCCTAATAAAATCAGAAGCATGCCCTTCTATCTTGGTTATCAAATCAAAACTTCCATAAGCCTCAAATAAAGCGTCACTTTCTAGTTCAACGGTTAAAATAGTTGCTCCGGCAAGCTGTCTTTCAAAATCAAAATTATGTTTATTTGGCTGGCTCCTAATTGGCACACATGCAATTATTTTCTACATTTCACCTTATTGTAGACAGTTTAATTATCTATTGTTGTGTTAATGTTTCTATTTTATCCATAAACTGACAAGACAATCATACAATAATGAGAAAGTGTGTGCTATGGTTTGACGGTTTTACTTTGAACATTCTACCTAAGAGCATAAAAGTGAAACACTGGAATCATCGTTGATAAGTAGCTCATTTGGTGTACTAAATTTGGTTAACTAAATCAGGTCCGTGGCGCCCTGCTAGTAACTCTCAATTGGTAAAAGGCCAAAAAAAAAAAAAAAAAAAAAAAAAAAAAAGAGAAAATCTCTGTTGGAAATACAACCAAATAAATAGATAATTAGATGATTGTCAAATTTCAGTATCTCAACTCAAATTAAGTTGTTAGTGGCTATATATATATATATATATACACTAGTATTTTTGACCTGTGCAATGCACAGGATTTAAAAATTAATGTTAATATATGTACATTTTTAAAAATTTAAAAACAAAATAGTTTAAGTTTTTTAATAGATGTGTACCATTTTTAATATTTACAATCACATTATGATAATTCAAAATAGAAATTACAATATTTTAGGAAAAATCAATCATTAAAAAAAATTGACGTGTTTTTTTTTTCACCTTCCATCTTTTTAATATACTAAATTCTTACATAAAACAAAACAAAATTATATTCAAGATATTTATTTATAAATTCTTACATTTCAATATAACTTCATCCTGCTGGTGTATACAACAATTGAAGGAAAAAAAATTATTCTATTTTTCTCTTTGTGCTGCTTTTATTTAACCTGCTAATAATAATTATTAAAATCAAACTAAAGAGAATATATATGAATCATAAAATCTAAAATTTAATTTAGAATATACTTACAATATTGGAATTCAGTAACAAATAAAAATGCTATATCTTTCCCAACCCAATCGAGTTCTTTAATATCCTAATATGGAATTCTTACATAGGATTCAATATAACCTCATCCTTAAAATATTTATATAAATTTTATATTTTAACCTAACTTATTATAGTTTACATAAATTTTTTAAATACCTAGATTGAAAATGTAATTTATTATATTTTTTTTTTCAATTTTAAAGTTAGAGTCAAACAATTGACGAAAAAATTGATTTATTTTCCTTGTCCGTCCCTTTTATTATCAATCTCCTTGTATCAAGTACCTAGCAGTACTTAAAGAACTATAGTAAAGGCTAACACACTAACTATTGCAAAATAAAGAGCTTTCTGATTTGAAAATACACATCAAATAAGAAGAGATAAATTAATAATACTTATTTCCAAAACAAAACCACAAGTCATGTACATTTTTAAAAAATGTTATAAAAATAATCAAATTTAATCAGATGAAGAAATGATTTAATATACATTTTATGATACATGTTACATATTTTGCACTAAACTTACATAACTAACTGAGAAATAATTATCAAGGAAGAAAATTTTAAATATAAAATATAAATTTAATATTTTCTTGCTTCTATATGATTCCCACAGAGCAATTTTGAAGAGAATAGATCATCTCATACAAAAATTTCATTTAACGACTATGGTAGAGTTATGAGTAAAGTTATTTATTCCCAACTTCTAATTATTTATTAACCTCCTCTAATTCTAGCTGCCTTAGCATTATGAGTAAAGTTATTTTCTCTTATATCCATTGAGATACAGTTCCCACGCTAAGTTGAGGACTCGAGGTATCGACCATCCCCTTTAGATCGATGGTCTTCAAAAATATATTTATATTTTACATTGGAAATTTTTTTGATAAATAACATAACCTTTAATTTACCAATGCAAAAACAGCGTGATAGAGCTACATTGTGCTATTAACACTACATTGGGAGATGAAATGGTTGATCATGACAAATCATTATGTATTAAACAAATTAATTACAAATCACTAATTCCCTATAGACTATCAAACATGTATACAAACTGATTCTTAGAAATATGAAGACTTCATGCACATAAACGTCCATGAAAACAATCATATTTGCAAAATATATAATTAAAACGAAAACATAAATAAAAATACTAATTAACGTCAAAAATTTAGGATTTGGGATCATATAAAATTCTGCAAAAACTTGACATAATATTAAGGGTATATTAAACCCAAAATGAACATTATAACTATTCATAACAATTTGACAGCACAATAAATAAAACTACCATAAACTAGTAACTAAACCATTTCACATACTACCACAAATTTAACGAATTCCATAAACAAAACAGTATACACTTTCGAATTCTTAACTATACAACACTAGAAGGTGCTTCTTGTAATGACAAAATTCCAAAAACTGCATAAGTTCCCATCCTTCAGTTGATTTGCCCTGCAAAAGTTCATCTAAAGGTTTAGAAGATGGAATAAGCATTGTCAAATTTCTAAGAGGGAAATTTTTTATTACTGGGACAACCGAATTTCTAGCAAAAGGTATGGTATAATTATTTATAGAAATAATGTTATATGCATCTTAACTATGATATATAATAACATGTATTTACAACAAATCTAGGTCTTATTGAGAAGATTCAAAGGACATAACCGGATATGGGAAAAATTTGCCTATTGATTAAACCAAAGAATAAGCAAGCTGCAATGAAGAGCATGTGTTTATTAAATTTCGTGGCCTCACTTATTTCCTAATCTCATATTAGATGTTACTTGAGCTTTTTCAAATGCGTTAGACAAATCCACGCAAAAGCCTAGCCTAGCAAGCCTTTTCAGTTCTGTTAGTTTATCTAATTGGTTATCAATTTGACCAGATTGATCCTCGGCACCCCTATTGCAATAAGATTTTTTTTTTTATTGGCTCCATTAGGTTAAGTTTATGTGTTCTATTTTCATCATTTATCATTGACTCAATTACCTTTTTCAAGACTTGGCGCCATTGCCCTTTCCATGAAAAGCTCATTGAGTTTCTGCATCTTTGTTGTTCTTCTTAAACTTGAAAATCAGCACACAACTGCAAACAAAAAGGAAGAAAACACAATTAAAAAAAAAAAAATTGCTAATAGCAATAGCATAAAGAAAGCAAATCGATGAACTTGAGCAGTTGAAGGTTCTACAAGCCGCTATTGAAGCCACCCTTGAAGTCAAATTTAGCTATAGACTTATACTCTATCTAATTTTATCTAGGTCATAATACAAATATATAAATATAATACAAACAATAAAAGCAAAATAATTTGAAAGAAAAAAAAAGGCATGATTTATGGAGACTTCTAGTGATATTCTATGAGCCTTCTAATCTCTGTAGCCAAGCTCCCGTACATGCGACTAAACACGCACCTTTTGATATATAACTATATATAGGAAGAGGTGTGATGATTGCTGAAAACCCTTCTGTGACCAAGGCAATAGATATAGAAGAGAAACCCTGGTATGTTTGTGAGTTAAGGTTTTGGAGAGGAAGGATTACTTTTTAAACTGTTCCCTTCCTTTTCCTCTAAAATCTCTACTCACAAACATCCCCTTAGTTGATTTTGGGAAATAAGCACTCATTAAATGTGCCAGAGTAAATCATTAAAAAATTTTAAATGAAATAAATTTGTGAATGGAGGGGCTATAGAATTTGAAAGTTTTGAGGACACTACAATATTGTTGGAGAAATATTTGGGTGATCCATCATGTGATTGTGCTTACACTTTTTATCTAAAATGTCATATTCTTATTATCTGTAAATATAGTCACGTGGTGTTCAAAATTATTCAAGTACTAGTATTTATCCCCGTGATTTCACGGGTTGATTTTGACCTCCTTATTTTTTATTTCATACTTTTATTATTTTTTCATTTTTTTGTTTGTTTTTTTAAAAATAAAGCACATGTTATTTCATTCATTATGAAACCAAAATAAGTTTCTTGCACTGAGACGTATCATGGCCTTTTAATGGCAATTTCAAAATTTAAATGAACCATTAAATGATTTGTTGAAGATAGTTGAAAAGTAGTGAAATTATGTATGGAGTTAAAAAAGAATTTTGATGTAAGAAATTTCAAAAATCTAATTGTACAAATTAAAGTGATCGAAGGAGATCTTCTTTAGTCACAATTATGGCTAGAAACATTTTTTAAAGTGAGTCAATCTTATTAAACATTTAAACAATCAAACTAAAAACTTGAAACATGTTAGATCAACTAATATTTCTAGAAGTTTCAATAAGAAAATTGAAATTGTAGTCACAACTCTTATATTAATCATCATGCTAAGCTAAAAAATGTGTAGTTCTAGCACAATATCTTTAGAAAGGGAAACTACAGTACACTTTTAGAAACTAACTTGAGTTTGTGAGTGATACAATAGACTAATAATCTACCATCAGCAAACTAATTGGGTGAAAGCAAGAAAAAGTAACTTGTCGTAAAGTTTCAGCTGTTATCATGTAAATCTTATAAAAACATAACTTTGTCTATAAATTCCAAAAATTATAAAGTTAACAAATAATAAGTCATAGAATAGAATTAACATATGTATCAATAAAAGTGAAGCAACAACAAAGACAATGACCCATACAGAATGTTGCTATAGCACCATAAATACAAAGGTAATAAAGTTATTCATAAAATCTAAAAAAGAGAAAGATTATTTGACACCATGAAACAACAAGAGTTTAGCTTTCAAGTTATTCATTGTTCCTTTAATTAAAGATTCTTTATGCAATAATTCAAATTAAAAGGAAGCAAGAAGTAGGAATAGCAAGCATTTAGCAACAAAAGCATCCAATATCTTACCCAAAGGGTGAGAAGAGTGAGAACTAAGAGGCGGCAGGAGGTAGTGATAGCAATAAGCAAGATGCATAGTGGCGCTAAGTGATAGAGAAGAGGTGGGATGACAAGAGGAAGAGAGGATAAATTGAGAAAATAAGAAATAATTACTTTGTATAGCTTATTTTGCTTGAATATAAAGCACTCTTAATGTAAGCCAAAAAAAAAAAAAAAAGCTAGCCTATAGCAACAGTAATCACTATCAATGTCTTTGAGTTAAAGTAGTACTTATTGAAAAAAAATAAATTGGTTATTTGTTTTTTCAAAAGAAAATTGCAAATGGTTTCATAAGGAGGCTCATAAATCCGACAACATTTTAGTTAAGCATCGTTGTCAAAAGTTAAAAAGTAATAAAATACAATAAAAACAAAAACCTTATTAGATTGAGATAGCATGGTTAGTTTCTACCTATGTATATAAGTCAACAACTAAACTAAGTTCCTTGATCATCTCGAGAGAGGCCCTTTTACAAGATGCAATGAGATAAAACATCCTGTTCTTGATCCCACTAGCACTAGTAATATTCCCCTTCACTCACTTAACACGTGGTGACTCTTATCTTAGAACGGAGGCTAAGGGCAGATATACAGTGGCTCCGATGGCAAAGGAGAAGTAAAGGGAGCAGGCGATGGTAGGAAGGAGAAGCAAGAGATTAGTAGAGAGCATTTGGGTGAATGGGAGAAGAGAGGAAGGTTCTAAAAAGAGATGAAGAGAGTTAAAATTTTCAAGATATTTTAGTAGTGACAATTTTTCTTTAATTGTAATAGATTGTCACTTTAATTCAATTTTAATTTTTTTTAATGAGTTATTCATAAATATTTCCATGAACATTTTATGAATTAATAGAAATATTTAACCTTTAATTAAGATATTTTTTTTCAATTCAAAGTTTGAATTATCAAAAATACATTTATCATAATCACATGAAAAAGTGTTAATTTTTTATTAACCTTATCACATATTACTTATATAATGGAATTATATATTATTTACTTATAGCTTGATCAAAAGAGTTCCGAAGATTTAAAATTTTTTCTAATATCTATTTTTTCTGACATTAATTTTGATATACTATCACTATAAAAAAAATTTATACTATCATTCAATTATATGCTTCTATTTATAAGACTTTTAGTATAGTTAATGGTTGAATCAAATATTTTTACTGATATGGCAATACATAATTATATATTTGTATAAAAAAAATTTATACTAATAATGCATCAAAATTAAATTTATTTTTGAATTATAAACATTCTTTGTTTATTTGATTATGAGCTCAAAAAAAATTTTAATCTCAATAGAATTTTAAAATTATACCTATTCTTTCAATAATATCTCCTTATTTTTTTTATTAAATTCAAGTAAGCTAGTCTAAATATTATTAAAAATAGTTAATTATATTTCATTGATTGATATTTATAAATTTTCATACTTATATATCTTGTTGTTGATGATGGATGATAAATTTAGTTGAAATAGTATTTTTTATCATATATTTTTAAATTAAGAAGTAAAAAAAGTATTTAAATTAAAACACCAAAATTTTTGTTTTATGTAAAAACCAGAAAGTTAAAAAACTGAATGCTACACGTTGAAGCGACAACGTAGAGCATGCACGAGTCAAAAAGAAGCGGCGAGGTATGTATGTCATATGCAGAAGCATGATGGGCGATGAAGACAGGACTCCATGCGCGAATAAAGCTCAATTGGATCAATTTTTAGCGACGCCTTTACAATTTTTTAGCGGGAATAATTTTAGTTTTACTTTAATTAGAGGGGGACAAGTGGCAGTTAGAGGTAGTTAAGTTAGTAATAGATAATAGATAATAGATGAAGGTATATAATCAATAATAGCCATTATTGACCCCGAACATTCTTCAATTTCGTGCATTATAAACTGGAAGCCATAAAATTTGTTTTTTCAATATTATTTAGACAATATAGAACCAAAGCTGGCTACTTTTATCCCAAAGAGCCCATATTTAAAGTTTTATCTTGACAATCGCGAGCTTGCAAGCAATTGCATGACTTACTTTCCCCCTACAACGGATCACGAAGGCATCGCGGACCTCAGAATTGTGCAACGTCTCTAGCATATTCAACAGGTAGTACTCGTTCTTGCGTGACTGTCATGTTGAAACTTGAAACCCTTTCCCGCATATATCAGTTAGCTAGATGTGCTCCATTAAGAGCTCCACAGTGTCTCCGTCAATGTTGTTGTTCAACCCCTCCATTTTCAGCTGCTGCTTAGTCTGTGGGGAAGATACCCGAAACCTTCTTTTATAGAACAGGAGGACAGTCGAAGAAGATCTTGAGGTTGAGGTTGAGGTTGATATGGTGGGTGAAGCATGTGAAAGAAGCCGCCACACAGTTTTCGATCAAATAGAAATAATCAGACCTACTCAATATATCTCTTTTTACAATCAGGTGATGTATCTTGGGCCTATGGAGCCAAATTCAAACAAGTGGACTGGCCCTTTAGTTCGGCTTTCATAAAAACTGTAATAACTGTTCAGTAATGTAAGCGAAAGCAGGGTATTGTTATATGTTTGTGTGTAATTATAAAAATATTAGAAGAGTTAAAGTTGTCCGGATGTGGTACATAAATATATTTTTTCTTATAAAAATTACGTCTTAAAAAGTATGTTCAGATAAAAAATTTATTTTTTATTTATGATAAATCTTTTTTAAAAAATCATAATTATTCTTCATTATTTATTTTCTATATTATAAATAAAATTAAGAGTAAAATCCCACATTGGTCCTTGAAAGAGTTGCGGAATATCAATTTGGTTCTCGAAAAATTTATGATATTAATTTGATCCTCAAAAGAGGTGTGTGATATCAATTTGATTCTTGAAAGATTTATTATATCAATTTGGTTCCCGAAATATTCAAATTCATTTCAAGTTAATCCAAATTTTTTTTAATCTTTTGGACTACATTGACATAAATTTTAATTTGTTGATGATTAAATTGATCTCATAATTCTCTCGAAGGCCAAATTAATATAACAACTCTTTTGAATATTACATTAATGTCCCACAGCTCTTTCGATGACCAATTTGAGGTTTTACTCTAAAATTAAATATGTGTTTGACCAAAAAAAAAATTAAAAATCAAGGGTTTAGCCAAGTCAGTAGTTTCTGCTGAAAAGTCTTGCAGCTGATGCTTTATGTCTCTAATTCTGTAGCAGTATGTTGGAAAGGAATTGATTGTGAGATTGGAAGTACCAAAATTGTGAACTATATATGGTTTGCATCCTTGTTAACTAATTAATGAATCTCTTCAGTTTTGAATGTATTTTAGATAGATTTTGCTGCAACAATAACTAGAGTCACTGATACTGTATTTCTCTCTTGTGATCTTCAATAGTGGGTCCCAAAGAAGCTGTCATGAAGCAACAAATGATCTTGTAAAAGGCTTGGCTTCAAGAGAAAGGCAAATGTGAACTCTACGCTTTGGTCTTGGTGATCACTAGCCAAGATCACCTGAGAAAATAGGAAGGCATTTCAAAGTTAGCATAGAGTGGGAGAGGGGGATAGAGAAGAAAGCTCCGACAGAGTTAAGGAATAAAACAGCCATATATCAAATTTAGATTTTTATTTGGAATTTGGATTGTAAATTATCATTGGCTTATAGGGAATGCTTTAACACGATCTTGATTTTGGCTGCATATATGTGGGTTCAATACGAACTATTAGCCAATCACTATCAATTCTCGCCAATGCATCGCCATGCCATTTCAGAGATATTTTTGTTGTCAGTGTCTCAAATCAATTATATAATGTTAGCGTAAATGATGAATCATGTGATAGTGTTTATCTCTCTTTTTATTTCTTGATGTGTGGATGGAAATAAAAGTTTTGATGTAGCTGCTTCTGAAGTAGATTTTATTTTTCAGGCCTAGGGTGACTTCCAACGTTTCCTGATTGTCCTTGGCACAATATGTGGAATCTTACAAAGTTTTTGCCATTACAAAAAAGTGTTTTAATGGCATTTTTTTAAAGCATTTAATGGCTGTTTTAACCCTCATTGATATATTTTTTGGCAGTTTCCAAAATCACCACAGATAAAAGTATTTAGCGGTAATTATCTACAACTGCTGGTATAACTGCTACTAAGTAGAGAAATTCTTACATAGTTCAGGAGCACCATGTAGTTATGCTCCTGACCAATCATGTAAGTGCATTTTCATAGGATTGCGTATTAGTGATAGGTCTTATATAAAATACTTTTACATGATTGGTCTGGGAGTACAGCCACGTGGTGCTCCCGGACTATGTAAGTATTTCTCCACTAAGTGTGTTAATTAATGGTGGTTATTTAGTGGTGGTTTAAACAAGCAGCAAATTATTTATGTGGAGGTCAAAATTGCGAATAAAGATAACTCAAAATTTAGGCTGAACTTATTATTTTCTGGCACTTTTAACCTCCAGTAAAGCTCTCATCCCTAAAACAGCTAAAGCATTCTTTAATTTCTCTTTTATCGGGTGGATTAAGTCATCAAAACGTGGACTAGGGAAGACAGAGGAAAGAGTGGGGGGAGAGAATACTAAAATGTCAAAAAAGCGTTCAATGAATTAAGAAATGTACAATGTCACAAAGGAACAATCAAAAGCCATATTGAAAGATACAGCAGCCGCTTTTTTTTTTTTTGTTTTGGATCAAAGAAAAATACAGCAACTTAAAGCTATTGTTTCTGTCTCTACAACCTCGTGGGCTTGGAAACTTTAAAATAGTCAGGAGGATAAAAAATGCCTTCAACCACTGATTTTCCTTGAGCTGGAAACTGGCATTCAAGGTCCAGCATTTGTTACAGCTTCTGGCCATTGTAAGGTTAATTCCTGGAGGATTTCACCATTGGTCCTCAATCCGACCACATAAAGAATTATGGGCTTACTCTGGTTTTGATCTTCCATGTGATAACTCTTCAACAAGTACACTGAATCATTTAAATAATAACTATGATAAGTGAGTATTGTCTCACAAAAATTAACATTATCAAACAATATTTCACTAACTAAATTTCTATTTAAATCATATAAAACTATTTTGGATTGAAAAAAGTTCTTAACTCAATTAAAATAAAGCAAAGAATAAAGACAACATAAATAACAACTTAAACGAAGATGATCTCAAGGTTTCAAGATACTAGAGATTCGAATGGTCAGAACTTTCTTAATTTTTATTTGAATTTCTAGAATACTTGAGTTGGAAATTTTATATTAATGACAGGATATTTAGTTAATTAACCTCAATTTCTTGATGAATCAATTCTCCTACTTCTGTTAAAGTATGAAATTCCTTAATTATATTTCAACAAAAATATGAATTAAGCATAAAAATAATCCACAAAGCACATAAAATTCAAGATATATTTGTAAATCTTGAAATTTATGTAGTCTCCTTAGAGCTAATTTATATAAAACTTTCCCAAATCATGAATAATAACCCATAATTTTTGCATGTGAAAACAAAAGATGAATCAATAATCCAGAAAATCTAACATTGAAGTATTGAAAATTCAAACCCAATATAACAATTTCAGACCTAATCCCTTCCCCTAATTATGAAGTCTAATGACTCATTCTAAGAAAGAATATAGAATGGAAAAGTGAAGAAAAACTGATAAAAAATCCAACAATTGGAAAGATGAATCTTTAATCTCTTCCCTTCCTCTTGTTCCCAAATTTAACTATCACTTCCCGTCTTAATCTTCCTCTTCAATCTCTCCTCCTCTTGTATTCATCTTAACTATACTAACACAAATTTAACACTATATTTTAATACATCCAGCAGCTATATAAGTTTACTTAAATTAATATAAATAACCAGGTGAAGGAAAGCATTTCAAAGCATAAATAGATAATTCCAATCAACACAACCTTCTAATTGCCAGATGGGATCAGCAGAGTATAACAGCAAACCCGCGGTTGAATTTCACCAGCAAACTGTACTTCGTTATTCCTAATGAACAAATAGAGACCAAAAAACAAATAATAACTTTGAATATAATTAACAGATTATAATATATAAAATAATGAATTAATTTTTGTATTTCAAAGTTATTTCATATTTAAATAAGGATAAATTATTAACTTGTTTAACCTATACAATTTTATGTAAGAATCTTTCGTGGTGATTGATTATATGTGTCTCGATAATGTGAATAAACACGTCAAAAAAAAAAAAAAGGGATAATGTGAATAAGAATGCAACATAGGAATTACCTATAGCTATTTTGAAGCTTTAAGTTGAATCAAGAGTCATATTCTGCAGGACCTTCGACATATAAATATATTTAAAACTATTTCTTTACATCATCTAAATTGAATGAAAAAAAAAAGTATATTAGGATATAATATATGTTTCCCTTGTTTCATTAAGATTGCTCACTTAGTTATATCATGCACCCTACATACTAGAGCTTCCAGACGGTCCATTCCATCATTGAGGGCTTCCTCAGCAGAAGAATTTGAGGCTGAAAGAGAATATATCATAATCATTCCTCTAATATTTGTGCTAATTAAATAAAATAATAATGTTCTGTTAGCGCGGAAATGAGTGGGCAGTGTTTGAATGAAATTAGTTACCAGGAAAAAGCATATGTTCCCCGTGCCCCTGGCCCCACATGTCTGGCTGAAGAATTCCCTGCACAATACAAAAATCATCTAAGCCACTCAACATCTTGCATGCAGCATATTTCAAATTTTAGGTCTAAAATTTTAGTTGAATATACATGTGCATCGGTGTTCCAATGCATTAGAAGGAAACTAACTTCATTACTACTCTTGCACTAAGGACATAAAAAAGAAGGGTAAAGAAAAGGCTTTCACATTGATATACCTTGCTCAGGAAACAAATCTCAAGCATGATGCTGTTCCTACAAACATAACATTAGGAGATGAGGACCATGCGGTGATGAAAAATGACAACTCTTCACCTAGCATAGGAGATGAGGACCATACACATGGCTGTTTTCCACTATCGGCGCCATGCAAATCCACCGATCTCTGGTCATCACCAATTCCATCGTTTCCATCCATAGAATATTGAGAATGCAACTGGTTAGCTCCTGAAAGATTAAAGCCATGACAAGGAAATATTTTTTGGTAATGATTAGCAATCAATTTGGTACAAATAACAACCAGAGTGTAATAATGAACCTTATGCACTTCACATATTTAGTAAATCTAGATTCAGCTTCTTTACAGTTCAAATTTCATCCCAAAAACTAATGATAATAGGACATTTGTCCAAAATTTCCATAAAACAATGTATTCACGTCCTGGTATTCTCAACATTAAACATGCTTATCTGAGAGTAATCCCACTGAACGATAAGTTTTCAGACCAAAAACGCAACAATTAGGAGTTTCATTGAAATGAAACTGCTACGTGTTAATAAAGCAAACATATAATTTATACAGGATAACTGAGGGTAGTTCAATCTTTTGGAACTATGAAGTAGACATCAGATGATTCAGCAATACTTTGATGTAGCAACCAAACCTGAAACCTTAATTACTCTCACCACTTGTTGATGCTCCTCTCCTGTTGGAGTAGTTTTGAGCCCTATGCTTTAATTATAATAAAAAAAGGACTCTCACCACTTGATCCATATGGAGTTAGTCGTAGAAGAAAAAAATTTGCAAAAGAACTTGAAAAAACAAGAGCAGGATATCAGAAGAAAATAAGTAATGATAAACGGCCCGTACCTGTAAAAAGAATTTTGACACCTTACCCCAGCTGTGGAAGAATTATAAGTGCACAATGCACCAGGCTATGCTCCGCTTCTAGGAGTTCCCCAAACTGGACTCCAAGATTCACCTAGAAATTCAATTTCTGAATTAACAAGAACCAAAGCCCAACACTACATTGGATCCTATCTCCTAGAATCTAAGGCAGGAGTGATTGTTAGGTTGAAGGTTTGCTGGTGCACGTATAAGATGGCTTGCCACTGAGAGCTAACTTCAAATGGATGAGTATAACTATGTTGTGTTATGTATGCTATTAGTCTCTGTTTATAAGATAACTTCATAGATTGTGCCTATACGTGGGTACTGTTATACTAGGTGATTGTGCCTATGTATGCTGTCTAAAAGGTCAGGGAAGAACAGAATAGAATCTTTCTATTGTAGACGAATTCTTGGATAGCAAAAGCGAGATTCAGTCTAGCGATAGCATACACATAAAGGAACAAAAGCAACATTTGACAACAGAAGTGCATCGTGTCTGTAATGAGATCCAGCCGGAAACCTGTTTCCAAACAAGGTTTCGCTGATATGGAGAACGTATTTTTCAATTACACACGTGCATTCCCATTTCTCTCTTTTATTGGCAATAAAAGATAACACAATGTTACAGAGAGTAATCATTCTGAATTCAGACCAAGACTCAAAAGTCTTTCATCTTTGTTGTTCTCCTTCATAGAACTTAACTGAAGAAAAATTAGGATGAATTGAATCCGAATTCCCAGCAACAACAACAACATAAAAACACAATATAACATGTTTAGTTCCTAAATTAAGATTTAAGAGACACAGTTGTGGAGTCTCCAAAATCAGCAAGGGCGCTGCTAGCAATTGAATACAATCTCACCATTCTTGCCACAACCACGAGTCAACGCTACGGCAAAATATCACAGACTCATACTGCAAATCAACCACAATCAACAGCCCTCACAAGAGGTGCCTCCTCCGCTACTGTGAGAAGGTGAACCTCGCCGCGTAGAGCAGAATCACCGCAGTTGTAGAGGGAGAGGGGTCCGTTAATTGCGGCGATTAGGTACATGTCGGATCGGGACAGGACCCCGCAGAGCTTGAGCGCAAAACTTGGAATCAGACTACGGGGTCCAAATCCAATTAATAGACGGGCAGTCGGAGACTGGATTTATTATTATTATATTATTATTATTATTATTATTGTTGTCTTCGTCGTCATTGTTGTTTTGTGATGGGAGGCAATTTTGGCTGGAGTAGCAATTAAGTAGAGTTCTCACTTTAAAGATTGATAAAAAAATGATTCCTGAATATTGATATGAAAGGCATAAAATTATATTAAAATCAAGCGATTCCCGAATATCAAGAGTTCAGGCTCTTTCTCAATAAAATAGAAGTGTGAAAGCTATTTCGCATTAAAAAGAAAACAGAAATGATTATTCCACTCAACTTTTTGCTTGACTCACTGCCTGAGTTATTTAAGGAGAAAAAGTTATTAAATAAAGGGTTTTAATTATTATGCTCTATCAATATAAAATTTTTTTTATACTAACATTGAATTATGTGCTATTATATAAATAAAAATGATTGATTTTTATAATTATTATCTTAAAAAAAGTAAAAATTATTTTTATTTATGTGATAATATATAATTAGATAAATTAATTAAACTCTTAAATAAAAGTGTATGATACATTAGCTGAAGGTGGATTCCATAATTTTTGGTGAGAATGTGTCGAGTAATGAATCGCAAGTACAAATATTAGTACTTGAAAGAAAAAGTAAGCACAGTGAAGGAAAAAAAAAAGTTACCCATAATAATTAAATGACCAAAAAATAATTTCTAGAATATTTAGAAATTATAATAGCAAATTTTGCTGGCGCGCTTCTATTAAATAGGCAATATTGTGCTCTCTCAAATCCATGTGTGTCAGTGGCAAAAAAGGCCTTGCCGAGTTGGGGAGCCGCGATCTTCTCATTGTCGATATGATTCTCTGGACATACTTGTCACGTAGTGTCGTGAACACTTGATGGAACTCAAGAACCACAAGTAAAACGTGGAAAATATACTTGGCATGAAACCATGAGTCGGGAACAAGCAGTGTTACCATAGAAGCCAGGGAAAATGAAACAAAAACTCCCATAGCTATGTTTAAGCGAGTAGCATATAAGGGCAAACATTGCTGGACCCTCCAGGCCAAGTAGTAAGCCAATATGCCAAACACACAAGCTGTGGTGGTCACAGGATGAACTTTGAATGGAGATGTTGTAATTCCTGCACTTTGGACTTGAAGCAAGCCCAGGAATGCAAAAAGTTAGTGATGAAGGAATCACGAGCGAAGTTGCCTGCAGTTAAGGTAGGAGGGGTCATTATTAGGTTGAATGTTTGCTGGTGCGCATTGAAGCTCATGCCTTGCCAATGGGGGGTAGCTTCTGGTGGACTAGTCGTAGCCATATGCTATGTATGCCTTTAAGCTTGGGAGGTGTGGTGTTGTGTTATTGCTTTAATTTATAAGGTGCTGGTTGGATCGTGGGACCTTGCCTAATGACTGGAGAATACAGCCGCAGGAAGAAACACGTGAATCTTCGTTGTTAGCTCGACAAGTATGAAACAAAATTCGTGAAGGTGATTCGAAAACACAGTGAACCGATCATCGGGAGGTTTGGATTGTGGAGAGGAAAGAGAAAAATGCAGTACGTTGTTTTACTAAAGAAACTTCGTAGTATCTAATATTTTCCTTTGAATCCACATGTGCTGTTTCAAAATGTTTTCAAATTGAAAGTTTTGAAAATTTGATGACAATAACTACTGAATATATGTAAGTTAAAATTTTAATTTTAAACTATTAAAAATAACGTAAAATAATATCTATTTGATTATAAATCACACACAATAAGGCTTTGTTTGGATATGAAGAGAAAATAAGAAGAAAGAATATGAAGAGAAAGAAAATGAAGGGAAGAGAAAATAAAGAAAAAAGTAAATTTTCTTTTTGTATATTTGGATAAAAAAATAAGAGGAAAGAAAATAAGAGTTATATGTAAAATAGCATATACGTCCTTATTATAATAAAATATGAATAATTTTTTATTTAATTTATAAATTGTTTTTATAAATTATATAAATAAAAATGTTATAATAAATATTAATTAGAAGTTTTATTTTATTAACATTTAAATTTTAACAATAGATGTGATATGAATTTAATTTATAACTTCCTACATTTGATTTCTGATTATTTTATATTTTTATTAAAATTGTTCCCTTTTTTTAGAGTACTTTTCTTTTAATAACACTGATTCATATTTTGTATCAAATATGATTTTTTTTTTGTTTTTCTATGGCCCACATCACTTACAAAGGCCCTATTATGGGTGTGCGTATTAATATCAACCAAGGCAAGTATGTCATTTCAGACCAAAAAAAAAAAAAAGGCAAGTATGTCATTTAACTACTTTTCATCTCACCTTCGTGATTTTCTTCGCAAGTTTGAAGAGAAAAAATTGAGGTGGACCCCATGTCATTTTACTTTCTTTTCTTTGATTTTTTTGGCTATCCAAACAAGAATGTTTCTAACTTGGAGAGTTTTTAACAAAGACCAAGTTGGTCCTTAAATCGCAACCCTCAAATTTGAAAATGGATGGCTGAGATTGAATGGTGGATAAAGAAAGGCAAAGTGTATTAAAATTCTAAACTGCCCTTGAAGAGATTAAAATAAAAATGATGAAATTGAATTGAAGCCCAGATTTGTCATTAGAATTAGTGTGAGAAATTTAAATAAAAGGGTTAAACAGTGGTAATTTGATGATAACAAAAGAGTTGAACCTTTTATAATTTTCTTTATCACATTCTTCCGTTGTTGCTGGCAGTGAACCCAACTGCACTTCCTACAATTTATAGGTACTATTTTTTTAAGTGGCCAATGACAAAGAAGGTGGTGGTTGACTAGAACCCATGTCTTATATGGTTGTTCAAGTAGGAGGAGGTGGATTTTTTGCAAATCATACTTAGTTCCGTGATCTGAGATGTAGAAAGTATGATATATTTCTAATATATGTGTCATTATGAAGCTATGAGAGTTAGAAGCGATCATAAAAATATAATAAAGATCAACAGGTGGCGGACTCGTTCAAGGTGGAGTGCTTAGAAGCAAGTGGACTACCTCCTCCGTCGTGTCGTCACCATCATCTCCACCACCGACTTCCTCAAGGTCCTCTCCCCGTAGCCTCCCTCTCCTAGCATAGACCTTTGAATGTGTCGCAACACCTCCCACCATGACTGGCACACCGCCAACGTTGCTCGCAGGCTGGAGTCATCAAACGACACCACAATCTTCACCAACAGGTTGTACGACCATGCCGAGAAGTTTCCCGGTAGCGAGGGCCGAAGGGATGTAATCGTCTCTCTCACCTCCATCATAGAAGACAATAATCTCCCCCTTACAGCATGGACCTTAGACCACCTGGCCACACATGCAATGATGGACTGCTCCCTTCATTCTACCCTATTCCAAGTGTTTTTTTTTTTTTTAATGTTTAATCTTGATTATTTTCCATCAAAATCAACATAAAAATTGCAATCCATGTGTAACACAATACTCACCAATATTCACACCACCAACCTCCTACTATTTAAAAATTTAAAACGGCCCTAAGGACCATCCAAGTCCAAAACTCAATGCGAACCAAATTAGAATGAGCCATCCAAACAGAGGAAAACTACCAAATCATTCCATTTTTTTTCTTTATTTTTCTTTCCTTCCTTTTTCCCTTTATCCAAACAATCAGTAATATCAAATTAATTTTTTACATATTAAAGTAAGTGGTTCAATTTGTCTATCAACCTTAAAAATAAAGAGCTGAAGACATAATTTTACTTTTTAAACTCTAAATTTATTAAATTTTTGTTTTTTAAATTATGATATCTATCAAATAATAAATTATTAAATATATTGTATAACTTTAATTTAAAATAAGTTAAAAATTAAAATATTTTACTAGGAGAATCAGGCCTGCTCCCTTGGGGTTGGTGGATGTTTAGTTGAGAAAGGTTAAATGGATGCAAATACATCATCTGATGTTAGAAAGCGCGTCGTCTGCAATGTGCTTCGCAGTCTAAGGTGTTTAGTGCACCTTGTGATTGTAGTGCATCAGATGGTAGAGATTTGTAAGATGTATCGATATATTAATTATCTATGATATACTGTAGTAATATATTAATTTTAAAAAAATTTAAAAATATGATCAAATATATTTTAAAAATTAATTTTTATATACTGATAGTATAAAACTATATTAATAATATAAAATAATTTTATATTATCAATGTAATATTACATTGATGCACAGTGTAAAATTATATTGATATCAATGTAATATTATATTGGTAGTGTAAAATTACACTAATAAAATTTTTATGATTTTTAGAAATTAATTTTTATACACTAATAATATAAAATTATATTGAAAGTATAAAATAATTTTATACGGTTAATATAAAATTATACTAATAGAGTAAAATTATATTGATAAATTTTTTTTGATTATATTAATAGTATAAAATTATTTTATATTATCAATATAATTTTATACTATTCTTATATGATAATTAATTTTTAAAATATATTTAAATATATTTTTAAATTCTCTTAAAATTAGATATTATTATAATATATTATAAATAATTAATACATCAATACACTTCATAATCTCATTATCAAATTGTAAGATATATCATACTAAAGGGGCGTTGATTTGACAAAAAGGATATTCAGTTGCAAAAAGGGAATTAGCCCTCCCAGACAATCCGTGTCGAAAAGAATCAAATTAATGAGTCTTTCTTTCCCCAATTAACTTTTTTGTGATATTGAGAGATGTATAGTTAGCGTACAAAGGCCGACAAAAGTTGACGAGGGTTTCTCTCAACAAAAAAAGATGTCGAGAAAGGTTTCCCAATTAGCTGTGGCATCCTAGATTGGACAAAAGTTGAGCAATGTCTCTCTATTCATATTGACTAGCGTGAATATGAGCTGTAGCGGAGGTTTAAACAAATTTTTAGGGGCCAAAATTTGATATGTAAATTAAATTATGATAATTAAATTAAAATTAATAATAAATTATATATATTTTAAATTAATTAACTAATATGATAAAATAATTTTATAGAGAAGGATTAAAAAATTAATATCTTATAATATTTGATGTATTAATTTAAAAGTAATTTTGAAATATATCTTATTTAATTTATATGAAAATAATTATTTTTATATGATAAATTATTAAAAAATGAAATAATTTATTTATATTTTGTACTTAAGATTATTTTGATAAAAATATTATATTTTAAAATAATTAATTTTTACTTATAATCAAAAATTTCAAAAATTTATTTTTATTTATGAGTAGATTTTATATTTAAAATTAGAATATTTTTGCTTATAATCCGCTCATATTTTTATCTAAATATGTGAAATTATTTTTAAATAGTTTTTATTAAAAAAAGTAATTTTCTTATATTTTCAATCGTACATCTAACAACATTAAATTTTTGTAAGTATTTTCGGGAATCAAAATAGAGTTTAAAATTAACAAATTTATTATTTAATCATTAAACCGATTATTTAACTCTTATAAAATGATATTAATTGTAATATGATTTTTTTAGTTTAGTTATTTTTAATTTAAAAAATAAGCTAATTAACTTTTTAATTAAAGAAATTTATTTATATAAAATAGTATGATAAAATTTAAAATTATTTATTATATATATATATATAATTTTAAAAAAAAAATGGGGGGCCATGCCCCATTGTCTCGAAGAACATCCGCCTTTGAATATGATTACCATTCGAGTTGACTCGACAGCGTGAAGCTGGCATTTTCTTTCCGCAGTTAACTTTTTTGTACTCACTGAGTCAAAAAAAAAAAAAAAAAAACCTGCCCACAAGGGAGATCAGGATGGCTTTCGTGATTATCGAATTGGAGTTGCTCTACGTCAGACCCTGACGCCAGCTTGCACGTGGGTGGAGTCTTTGTCGATAGTGTAGTTGAATACATTTAACCACACTTTTTTTTTTTTTTGTATTTAGCTACACTTTTTAAGATATTTAACTATATTTTTCTGACAAAGTGTCTGACATATTAATATTTTATCTAGTGAAATGTAGCATTTTCTTTATGCTATTTTTTTTTGAATTTGAATTTTTTAAAGCGAAAAAAATGAGATATTATCTATTATTACATTAATAATTTTTATTATTTATAGATCTCATCAAATAATCTAAGAATAAAAAACACCCCACATATAAAAGGTATTTTGTTTAGATTTATTCTTCCTCGATATATGGCTAAATTATGTAATTTATTTGTTAGAATTGCCCCAAATATCTCGCAAAACTACTTTACCAATCCTTCATTAGACCATTTTGACAGGTCTAATTAACATAAAATAATTATACGCAAAATAATTAAGCCATACACATAGAAGTTCACCTATTAAGCTAATTAAAGTTATTTATACATCTCTATAGTCATTCCTACTACATCAACGTAAATAATTTTAATTGTATTTATCCATCAAGTGGAGCCTGTTCAAAATGCACTATACACGTCATCTACGTATGAAATGTCCACAATCGTCACGATCCTTGCTATCATGCTGACCCTCCGAAAATACTAGGAAAAAATGGTTGAGACAGAACCTCAATAGGGTGTTGTTTTTAGGAATATATCCCAATTGCTCAAAATCATCCAAGGAGTACAAGCAGAGAAACAAAGGAACATAGTAATATCTTTATTTTTTTTCTAGAACATTTATCAGGAGAATTTTTTTTTTTTTCTAGGTAAAGAGGTTTTACTGAAAAACAGTTTAAAAAAAATCATTTTGAAGCTAATCTACTGCTTCCACTGTCCAAGTTGAACTACACTTGAGAAAGTACTGTTTATGTTTTGGGATTGTAAAAAGTTCAAAGCACAATCCAGGCCCTATTTATTGGATAGTTTTATGGATTTACATAAATCAAATTGTATTTAATTTTGAACTTGAATTAATTGAATGTCAAAATTGATTAAAATTAATTGTTTAAGTCTAAGTTAATTAAAATTATTGTTGTTATTGGGCTTATTGGGTCTACACACTACTCGTTGGTAGATATTGTTATTAATCTCTGTGTGTATAGGCTTTGCTGTAATAGATGATTTGGCACATTATTTTTCTAATACAGGGAGAGGCCCCTCTTCTTAACTTTATATATAGGTGCTGTGTCCTCATTGAAATAGAATGTCCTTTCGGCTCTCTAGAAAATAGAAGGAACTCTTCTCACCTTTTAGCCTTTCTTGGCCAGTTTCTTTCTTCTTTCTCCATGATCAAAGAATGAAAAGCAGTTTTTGATCGATCGTTCTTCATCGATTGAATCAGGTTCTCTCACATTTATTCTGTTCTTGATTTTACTCTTGATTTTCATACCATAATCGGAATGAAATCTTGATCCAAGGGCGTTATAATTCCTTCAAGTGGTATCAGAGCCCTATTTGATCTCTGATTATGGCTACTGTTTGTGTTTCTGGTGTGATTGGGCATTTTGGGTTCAAAACATTCATAAATTCCAAAGGTGTTAATTTCGAATATATGATTTTGGCCATTTGATTCCAAAATTTACTGAGGATTATTGTTATTCATGTTGTTGTGAATCTGTTGAGTTGATTATTGTGTGATTTGGGGCTGTATTGAGAGAGAAATTGAAGGAAGAATCGAAAAATTCTAACGGTTTGTTTGAAATTCCAATTTAGTTATCTGGACCGATTTGCGTTCGAACTCTATATGGGTTTTGTAGAGCTCTTCAAGCTTAATCCAATGATCACGAAAAGCCGCGAATATCCATGCGGTTCTTCTTGGAGCAAGCCCGAAAAATATTGACCATGGTCTTTCAAGATATCATATGGGTTTTATAGCTCTCTCTCTCATGAGTTCATAGACACCAGAACTCGTCAAATGAAGGTCGGATGAGGGAGATATGGCCTTCGACCCGTTTCACTATTACACGGGTTGGGCAACCCCTTTTTGACCCACTAGAGCTGGAAGACGATGAATAGGGGCAGCGCGTGGCCCACTCGCTGGCCTAGGCGCATAGGGATGTGGCCAAAATTCACCAAAATTTGTAGGCTTGGGTTTTTGACTAAGATAAATTTATTGGTGAATTTTAATTAATTTTTTGAGCATTAAAAATATTTATTTGAATTTATTTCAAATTTAAAATGCTCAAAATTATATGGTACTCTCCAAATTTTTGCTTGAAATTTTTTTTGCACATTTGTGCTATTATTGGGCATATTGTGTTAAATATACTCTCAGAGTTAATGTGCTTTGCATATTAAAAAATTTTGAGCTCCATATGTTTATTATATTGCACATTAAAATTATGATATGCCGCTATAGTACAATATTACTCTGAGAATTACAGTTTAAGAAATAGTAAGACTATTATTTTGAGCATTAATGAAATTTTGGGTATCAAATAAATTATTTTGAATTTTTCAAAAATTAAATTGATTAAAGTCGTATAATATTCTCCAAATTTTGTTCTGGAAAATTTTGGAGATAATTATGATGTATAAAGCATGTCATAATTCGTGCACTCTTAGAGTTGAAGTATTTTGAATATTGAAATAATTTTGGCACCGTTTTTGTTTATATTGATTATGGAACACTGTAAATTTTGTAATTATGTGATTTTTTTTGTGTAATGTTACTCTAAGAGTTAATTTCTTTTTGGCAATATTGTTGGGCATTTTTCATGATTGTGAGCTCGCTTTCATGGGACCAATTGTGATAAATGTTAATTTTGTGAATAATGTTGGGCAAATTGTTCTGATTATTATTTTCTAAAATTCTAGAACATAATTTTGCTACACATTCCCATTTTATATGGAATAAGGGCTTCTTTTATGTAAAATTTTGAGAATTTGATTTATGCAGTCCAAGTAAGAGAGTGTTGATATTTGTGGACTTGCATAAATTAGAACGGATTTGCATAAATCAAAATTTGAATTTGGATTTAATCCAAATTAAATACATGCTCAAATATTAGAGCATGTTATGGATTTTTAAAATATTGACTTCTTAGGAGTGTTTGTTGTCTAAACACGAAATTTGTGATAATCAAAGTCTCATTGATTTTGGCTAAAATCTCACTTTCCATAAAAAGAAAATTATTTTTTGGTGATGTAGTTCACCATTATAAAATCAGAGAAATAATTTAAATTTTGAAAATCTCTCTTTTCTCCACAGGTTGACAGTCATGTGTATTTTGATTTTCAATGGAGAATTTAGCTCACAATTTATTATATATTCGTTTGTGCTCAGTTTGTGAAAGTTTCAAACAAGTTGTTTTCAATATTGTGGTATTTATTTGATAAACTCAAAATTTTGGCCATTCTCCTATTTTGGCTGTGCTATGCTTTCTCTTTGTGGACATTTTAAATATTGTTGCTTATGTTATATTGAGAATTACGTTAGTAATGAACTTACCCTTTAGTTTGTCTTTATTGACATAATTTTTAATGATTTGAAAATTGTGTCCTAACGTTTTCAATATCCTCTAGGTAATAGTTTTAGAGACATGATTTTATTATTTATTGAAGTTTATTCAAGTGTTAAATTTTGAAACCCTAAAAGGTATTACAATTACATGAGGCTCCATTTATTAATTGGGCGTTTGAAACAATCCGATATTTTGTGAATTTTGCTTCAACCTATTGTGAAGCTTTTTTATGTTGAATTTAATTATGTATGAATTGCGAATATTGTTGGATTATGTAGATAATGGACATACCCTTCGGTGTAACGTTATTTGACATAATCATTATGTGATAGACAAGACTCTATCAAGTGAAAAAAACTTGTATATTGTGATATGAAATCCTTTGGTAGGATTGCAATGATACAAGGTTTTTAATTCAATTAATTGCCCAATTGATTGAATGTGAGAAAACTAATTTTATTATATGAATAAATTATAATATTCTGATGTAAGGTTTTCTCTTTTTCTATTAGGTTGTCATTGCGCTATTGTTTTGAGATTTATATTGAGGATATTTTGAGTCTCTTAGAATATGATGTTACTCCTGATTATGTAGAAATTATTGCTATAGTAGGAGTTAGAGACTCCATTAATTTTGTTATACCTTATAATTTGTTGTTATTTGAATTTGCTATGACAGAGAGGGGATATTTGTTTTAAAGTGTTAAAGACACTTATGATTTCCTCATTTATATAGGCAAAGTATGTGAAGCCAATTCTGTGAGATTTTATGGTTGAAAGTTTTGTTAACTCTGCACTTTTGTGATTCTCTCTATTTTGTACTTTTGTTATTTGAGAGAATAATAGTGAGTTTCAGACTTACATTAAACACTCTACCACAAACTATTGCTTATCTCACTATTAATTATTGTACCATTAGAGTATATTGAAATCTTGTGGTCTCTAATGAAAATATTTATATTGTTTGATATATTGAATTAGTGGGAGATATTGTGCTATATATTAATTTGTATTCTTTTGTGATTATATAGCAATTTGTGGTAGGCTTTTCTCGAGTATATTCCTGCAGAACTTATTGTTGTTAATCCCCTAACCAAATGCTAGCCGCTAAAGGTTCTATTGTTGATTTTGTAACTCATACGAGTATATATTGAGGTCCTTTTGGCATTGTGAGTTAGTGGGAGCTAATCTGTAGGTTTATTATGACCTCATATTGTTGTTGATGTCATTTAAGTTTGCATAGCCTAATTGTTTATGCAATTTGCATAATGGCATTATTGTTGAGACATATTGGACTCGGTCTCAATTTTGTCATGTTGAGATATTTTATTGAATCTCAGAGAGCATCTTGGGCAGAAACTTATATTGCTATATATTATTACGCACACTTGTATTGACATGGCAAATATTGGAGACATTTAGAATCCATCTCATATTGTGATGAGATTTATTATATCTCATATAGCATTCAGTGTAGATGCTAGGGCCAATTATTCGGAATTGCACTTTGATAATCTATCGGCATGCCATTTTGTTGTTGTGCATTCCCATTGGTTTATGTACCACCATTTATAGAGTCACTGGGAGATGAGTATCTCATGTGTATGATGTCAGTACTCCTTCGAGTATGATTCTCTGCATTATTGAGTGCTTGTTTCCCATATTGGACCATTTGATCGAGAGTGCAGGCTCAATTTTGACATCATATTGTGGTAACATATTGTGAACTAATCTGGGAAATTGTTTCGCAAAGATTTGATTTATGCCGTCCAAATGGGAGATTGTTGGATAATTTTGTAGACTTACATAAATCAAATTACATTTAATTTTGAACTCAGATTAATTGAATGTCAAAATTGATTAAAGCCAATTGTTTAAACCTGAGTTAATTAAAATATTGTTGTTATTGGGCCTATTGGGTCCACACACTGTGCATTGGTGGGTACTATTATTAATCTCTGTGTGTATAAGCCTTGCCATAATGGGTGACTTGACACATCACTTTTCTAACACAGGCCCCTCCTCCTAACCCTATATATAGGCATTGTGGCCTCATTGAAACAGAACGCCCTTTCGGCTTTCTAGGGAATAGGAGGGGCTCTTCTCTCCCTTTGGCCTTCCTTGGCCAATTTCTTTCTTCTTTCTCCATGATCAAAGAACGGAAAATAGCTTTGGATTGATCATTCTTCATCAATTGAATCAGATTCTCTCACATTTATTCTATTTTTGATTTTATTCTTGATTTTCATACCATAATCAGAATCAAATCTGGATCCAAGGACGTTATAATTCCTTCACTGCTCTCGTGCTAACTTTGAGCCAACTTCAATCATCACATAAGTATAATATAACAAACATTACATAACTAATAACTCATACCAATCAGTTATTTCAAAGGACCTTACAACACTAATATTCTCAATATGCCTCAAATAAACAATGGATTTATGCCCTTTAATTAAGGGATTAGCAAGAATACCTTTAGTAACAATATATTCTACGTACTAGCAACTCTTCATTTTCAACCATTTCCCTCTGCCAGTAATTTAATCCTTACATGTTTTGAGTAGAAGTAGTTATATTGCTCTTGGTGAAAACTAAACTGTTATCACAATAAATCCTCAATGGTCTAAAAACAGAGTCAACCTAACAATCTCAAGTGTCGAAACAAAATTTATTAGCCATACAACATGTGTGATGCATCATTTTGCATGTATTCCTTTGATTTATTAAAAAATTTTGATTTAAACATCTGATAATAAAAAAAGATTGTAATAAATTAAAAATTGATAGCTAGCCAATTTTGTCAACGTTTAACCAAAAAGACGTGATAAATTTTTATTGAACAAAATAAAAATTTCAAAATAAAAAGAAATTATAGAGCCATCATCAGAATTTACTTTATTCGAATATACAATTCTAAATTTTAAGTTGGCATTTAATAACTTCGAAAACACGTTTCTTATCATTTTCATTATATGCCATATAACTTACTTTAATTACATTATATTCGAAGTTTATAATCTCATAAAATGTAACAAAAAAATTAAATATTATAAAAGAAAATATATATCTATATAAAAATATTTAATACAATAATTCAATTTCATAACAAAAACTATATAAATTGATTTTAATAAAATTTTTAATTTTAATTTTTGCTTTATGTATGTAGATATAAAAAAATAAAATATTTTTCATTTAAATTATTTATCATGTGAAAAGTTCAAATATTCAATATTAAATGGTAAAATTATTAATTTTAATATCATATCACCAATAATAAAATATTTTTACATGATATTTTTTCAGATAACTAAACTATGAATTTACAAAATTGACTATAAAAAATAATTACTTTTAAAATTTATACATAAATTGATGAAATTAAATATTGATCTACATCAACATATGCGTAAATAAAAATATTCATAGATATATAAATTTTAAATATTGTAAAAGAACATATAAATATGACAAAATAAATATATTAAAATATGTTACATAAAAGTTATATTTCCTATAAATAGTCATTTTAAATTAATCTTAATAGCTATTTTGGTAGAATTCATCACATGAATATAAAATAGTGAGCTCAATCAAACTAATATAGCTATCTTTTTTCAGTAGTAGGTCAATTTTAATATAATTTTATACCTTTCCTAGCCAATAGATAAAATAACTAATTTAATTTATATATATTGACTATATAAAAGAATTTTATATTATTATACAATAAGAATATAAGAATATGTGATGTTATGTCTTTTAAAGACAAGAACAAATATAAAGTTATGAAACATACATATAGATACAGAACAAATACAATGCAGATATGAAAACATGACAATGTTTAAAATTACAAGATATTATACAATTATAACATAGAAGATTAGTATGAAAGTAGTATAAAAACATAAGTATTAAATTAAAACAAAGAAATAATAATTTTAATGTTAGCATAAATTATTGTAAGTATAATAAAATACATTTATCTAGTTGTTATTTTTTTTCCATTTTTATAGGTGTAGTAAAAATTCAAAAAATTAAAACAAAAATTTATACAATATAATTAGAGTGTCATCCATAAAGTATCTAATACAATAGGTATCTGATATGGATAAGGTGACTATGTTAAAATATATGTGATTCTTAATTATGAAGGTCCTTAAGGTTGATCCAACAACAAAAAAGAAAAATTGGTCGTAAATAAAAACTATAAGATAGTGGTTTATTTTTTGGGCAGTCAAATTTTTTATTCTATCTTATTTTGGTCATGGGGAGCGGCCAAGGGGAGATATTTTGGTGAGAAAAAGCATTTTATCTTTTTAATTATAGGTCATGCATATTTTATTTTAGTATTTAAAAAATATGTAAATCAAATTTTAAAATTTTTTAAATATGTATTTTAATCCTTCAATTAAATTTTTGTCTACTATTAGTGGAAAATAAGTGCATTATAGCCCTTAAACTTTAGATTATTTGTATTTTAATTTCTAAAATAAAAAATAATATATAATTTGATTTCCATAATTTTATTGAATATATACTATTTTTATTAATAATAAATAAAAAATTAATAAAAAAATTAATTTGTATGATTAAAAGAATTTAAGACTGATTGGCACATATTCAAAATATTAGGGATAAAATATATATAATTTATAGTTCAAAAATAAAATATTCTTTTTTCTCTATTTTGGGAAGTGGGGATGGGAATACATGGTGTGGGGCCAGGGATCAGACCGATGCCCTTGATTCCTATCCGGGCTGGAAAGGTTGGGCTTTGTCTGGGTCTACCTCAGACTAACAAAAACTATTATCGACGTTCCAATTCAACATGGATCCTCCCATTTTGGCATTTTCTAAAGGCAGCATGGATCCCCAACTATTATACGAGAATGGCAAGAACGCTCTCGAAGAGCTCTCAGGTTGATCCAAGTGAAAAAATGGTGGTAATTAAAAATTATAATAAAATATTGAATAGAGTTTACCAAATAGAAAGAGTCGTGTGGCAAACGAGATTGATTATTATTCATATACTGTTGCTGGCGTGTTAAAGTTAACTAATGTATATGTATGTGTGTGTGTTGTATGCGTGTATAGATTGGCTGAAATGCAGCCCTAGAAGATGAGGGTGACACATTTGGTGATTTGAATTTTTAAATAGGATTTTGTTAGTTCTTTAAGGTATATATTAACAGTTAAAAATAAAAATAAAATCAAATATATTTTCAATTTATTAATATATTCTTTTATTTTGATAAAAATTTATTAATATACTCTTAACAATATTTTAGAATAATTTAATGTAAATTAGCACCGAAGAACTTTAGCCCCATAATTGACCGATCAAACTCAAATCAAATTAGTCAAAACTCAGCATACTTTTAGATATTGGTGTTCATACAATAAAAAAGGAGAATAAATTATAACTTAATGTATTAAAAGCTAGAGTTGATTTATTTTCTATTTCTATTTTCAATTAGATCTATCTATCTATCTATAGTGCATATTCTATATCTATTTATCTATCTATATATTTTACTATGGCAAAACTCCCAAATTGATCCTTATCAAAAATAGCACTAGACAAATTGATCCATCAAGAGGGAAAAAAAAAATTTACATGGTCCCTGATTATTAAAAATATAAGACAAATTAGTTCCTCTTTAACATTTTGCTAGACTTTTTTTTGTCTTATTTGTATTTTTAGTAAGGACCAATTTAAATTATTTACAAATTATTAGGGATTAATTTGTCCTAAAAATTCTTCAAAAATCTAAGGAGGGACTAACTTGTCCAATGTTTGAGATTGGCAGGATTGTGGATTGAGTTTTTTTTTTCCTACCAAGACCAATTTGTCTGATGCAAAAATTAAGAGAGACCAATTTAAAAATTTTATCTTATACTAAAGTTCTTCCACTACAATTGCCATGTGGTTTTTTTTTCTTAATTTTGAATTTTTAAATCTTTTCCCTTAATTTTTTTTAACAAAGGCAAGGGAGAGGGATTGGGAGTTAAATATGGGACATCTCAGGTTTAATGAGATACGCAAGAGATAACTGCTATATTGCAGGCTCAATTGCATAATCTTTACCCTTAATTAAGAATTTTAAATCCTTTCAAATTATGTTATTGTTTAATTTTTCATTTATTTTATTGTATTATTTCATTTTAATTATTATGTGACTTTATTCTAAATTTTATTTCAATTACTATTAACATTATTTATTGTATTTTACCTTTCATTTTTATTATTTAAATCTTTCTTAACTTTTCATCTTCTATAGTTATGCAATTTTTTTTATTGAATTTGTTTTTATAAATGTACATAAGATATCATAATAAGCTAAAATGCTACAATTCGTGTCTTTAAGAAAAATTTATCAAAATATAATTAAGATAGACTCAAAGTTATGTTTCATAAGAAAACTAAAAGGTAACAATTGTAAAGATTTTTATAAATCCAAAAATAATTCACTGAAAATATTAACATAAATATAATAATTTTTCATTGAATTTATTTTATAAATTTAAAAATTAATAAAAATAATTCAAATAAATAATTATTAAATTTCAGGGGTAAATCTTTACATTGTACTTTAAAATATAAAAATTTATTTCAATCAATTTTTCAAAAGCAAATAAATTTAAAAACATTTTAAGCATTTATTTATTAAACAAAAAATATAATTATAAATATTTAATTTATGTCATCTGTGCAATGCATAGAAATTCCTTTACTACTATGCCATATCGGCATGCTCTCTTATGTCATAGTAGGGCCATTAAAATGAGTCAAACCCATTATGCTAACCCATTTGTCTTCTAAAAATAGGTGGGTTGAGTTTAAAAAATAATAATCTATTTAAACTAACCTGTTTAACTCGCAGATTAAACAAGCCAGCCGCACAGGTAAATGGGTTGGCTCGTTTATCCACCTTTTTTTTTCTTAGGAAACGAATATCAATTTAAGATATAAAAACATAATTTAGTAATTAAATTTATGACATTCTCATTATTTTAATAAGGAATAAGAATTTTGTCATTTTTTAAAATTAAAATCAATTTTTTAATCAAAAATCATTTTTAAAAGCTTAGAAAGAAAAAAATTAAAAATTAAAAATAAACAAGTTTATTTCGCAAATTTAAATTTTTGGGTCTAAACTCGGAATGGTCTAATACTAAGGGGTTTTGATAGTTTACATAAGATCATAGGTTCAAATTTTATTGCCATCAATATACCAAAAAAAAAAACAATTATTTTCTTGTTGCACACTAAGATTTATAACTTCAAAGCTAGTTTTTTAGTATAACTGCAAAAATGTAATAAACAAAAGAGAGAATATTATTAATACTACTCGTCGAATGCTATGCTTTGTTGAGTAAGCATGAAAAGGCTGACATAATTAGGCCCTGGAGGCCGAGAAGTAACCCAATATGCCAAACAAACCTTATATGTCTACATTATAGATTTTTTTTAAAATTTAATTTTGATATATTATCAGTGTAAAAAAAACTTTACACAGATATCCAATTATGTATTGCTACGTCAATAAAAATGCTTGACCTAATTACCAAAAATAACTTAAAAGTTTTATAAATAGAAATATGTAATTAGATGACAATATAAAATTATTTTATATTGATAGTAATCAAAATTATTTTTTGTTGTTAAAGGCAAATTTATGATAACGAAAATGAAACTTGTGGTTAGTGAGAACCTCACCCTTATTTTTTTTGCCTATTATCTTTGTAAGGGTGTGTTTGGTATGAAGATAAAAAATGATGGGTAAAATTTTATAGATAAACTCACCCATAAAATTTTACCCACTATTTTCTATCCCATATATCAAAGACATCCTAAATATTAAAATTTTGTTTAAGGTGATAGACCTACATACATTCACAATCAATCATATATTCATTCATGATCAATGATATAAAAACTTTTGGAAGTACTTTGGCTCCTTCCTTCGGAAGTGCTTTGAGCCTTTCCTAACTCAACATCCTACTAGTTAATTATTAATTTGCCAAATTTAACTATTACAATTACTTATTCTACTTTCTTAAATAATAACTAACTAGAGTGTGTTATCAACTTGTTTCATTTCTCATTTATATATGAGAGTTTTGCAAGTTAATTTCATCCTTCCTTAATGGATGTTGAGATTACTAAATCCATTGATTTAGTCAATTCTATTAACTAGCCATATATTATATTAGTATTTTAATAAATTCTTTAACTGATCTAACCAAAGATAATTATATGCATGCTATTTAGTACAAATCATCCATCTGCTCGAAACATTAAGCTAACTCAAACATACATATATAACTCTATTGGTATGCCCACTAATCAAAATACATAGAAGAATTTTCTATATTAATCTACAGGTGTTGAGCATCCCAATGAACCCGAACCTTGCTATCTTCTTAGGTATTTGGAAACACTAAAGAAAACAGGGTGAAATACTAATCTTAGCAGGGGTGGTGTTTCTAGGGTCTGCTCTGCACCCAAAATCTTCCAGGTTTAGACAAACAACTTTGATATATATATATATATATATATATATATATATATATATATATATATATATATATATATATATATATATATATATATATATATATAATAGTACACAACCAGCATGGACATTATAACTAAGCCATATTCACATAATTAAAACTTGAAAAACACCTAAGAGCATATAGAAAATAGTGACAAATAAGTATATAAGGCAATCCAAGGTATAAGTAAGATTATTAAATGAATGCATAAAATATTGAGTTCGAATGCATAAGACAGACATAATATCATGCATAGGAACAATAATTAGAAATGCATGAGGCATATCCTCCCTCGAGGCTGACGGATAAGTCCTACATTAAAGTTAATGGACCTATATACCATCAGAACTGATAAACAAGCGTCCTTAATTTAGGGTGGCAACAACATCCACCGGAATCTGCAATGCATGATAATGCACTTTGCTTTATATTACTAGCCTTTTCACTTTCTTGCTCAATAGGAGGGAATCTCTGGTGGCCCCTACTCACGTTATGTTAAGATTTGATCAAGAGCTCTTTATAACGGCGTCCCTTGACTCAAATTCTCAAACCACAAGACCATATCTTGGCTACCACTATGGCCCATGGACCTTTGTCTCGGTATCTATGGTCATCCTCCTTTCTAGCTAGGTCTTAAAATCTAACCATAGCCATCAAACTATGGCCTAGGCATCATCAACCTAGTCATCTTTTCTTTTCACATCTTAATTCTTATATCATTTCATTTCTCATGCATAAGCATACAATCACCATGCCATGATTTTCACACATATGGTCATGCATAGCATATAATTAACTCATGCAATCATGTCATATCTCACACACTATGTGGGTGCACTATCACATATATCCTTGTCACAAGTGCATGAATATGCATGAAGATGCTATATGGGCCAAATATACAAAATAAATAACATACACAAGCCTAAACATAACATATAAGATTATGATAGAACACTACATTAGTTCCTAAAGGTTGAATTGGGGCTAAGCCCTCTCTCTCTATTTTCACCTCATATATTTCTCTTATCTTTTGCTAATTGGTCCATTGACTTAATATATTTATTCTAATTCCTTAGAACTTGGAAAATTCACTCCTTAGACTCCAAATTATCTTATTTAGCCAAAAGCAAATAAAAAGGCTACTCAAGGACATGTTCTCATAAAAAACAGCACGAGTCACCCAACTATCAGAATGTTTAATAAATTCTTAAAAATAGTAAATCATTCAAAAATTTATGAAAATTTACAAGTAAGTTTCTCAAAGTGTCAGGTTCAACATATCAACATTTCAAGTCAAAACTCTGAGAATTAATAGGGTAATAAGATATAAACAGTGCAAGTGTTCAAATTCAGCATTCCAGCAGGCCAGTCTCATTTTTTAATTTCACTAAAAATAGTAAATCATTTCATAAAATTCCTCAAATACACAGAGTTATATTTTAAGGTATTGTCCACATTATATCCAAAAATAGACCAAAATTCACGGATTTAATAGGGTAACAAAAATAAACAAATTTGGAGGTCATAGTGGTACAACCACAGATTCAATTCAGAGCAGGTTCTGTCCGAAATGATTAAAAATAGTAAAACACTTTAAAAAATTATGAAATTTTGCAGGCAAGTAGATCAAGATGTTAGCTCTAACATATAAAAGTTTCAGCCCAAAGTAACAAGAATTGATAGGCCAAAAAAATTCCACAATAAGAAACAGTTTTAATATTCCAGCACAAAATTTCATCGATATAAAAAAACTAAAATCAAAGAAAATCATGGGAGGATTAAGAAGGAGATAGAAGATATAAGAACCCCTAAGTAGTGTGATGAAGAAGACGATAGAGTTGATGGTGATGATGTTGGTGACGGGCGGTGCTTAGTGCCACCCCTTGTAAAAGCTCTTTGGAGCTTGATTGCTTGGAGAACTAGCAACTTCTCAGAAGATTTTCACTCTCTTTTCTTAATGAGAATGTGGAAGCCCTCTTGCTCTCTTCTAGCCTCCCTCTTGACCGTAAGGTTTCATAAAAAGAAGGAGAGAGTTTCTTCTATTTTTTTTAATAACAAGGAAGCTACTCATATAAGAAGTAATTCTAATGTAGAATTAAAAAATTCTTCCCCTTGTCTACTAAGTTTGCGTCAACTAGCTATAGTGAAATTAGAGTAATTTTATTATTTTTTTTGTTTTGGCGAAATGAACATATTTTGTATCTCTTTTTACTTTTGCTTCATATTACTTGTAATTTTCATGGTTCACCCTCTTGACCGTAAGCTTTCATGAAAAGGAGAGAGTTTCTTCTATTTTTTTTAATAGCAAGGAAGCTACTCATATAAGAAGTAATTCTAATGTACAATTAAAAAAATCTTCCCCTTGTCTACTAAGTTAGCGTCAACTAGCTTTAGTGAAATTAGAGTAATTTTATTATTTTTTTGTTTTGGGGAAATGAGCATATTTTGTATCTCTTTTTACTTTTGCTTCATATTACTTGTAATTTTCATGGTTCAAAATATATATATATATATATATATATATATTTATATATATATATATATATATATGCATATATGTATATATGTATGTATGTATATATATATATTGCTATAATTTAGATTATTGTCTTTGTTTAGGTATTTATTATCGCTATTATTATTATTATTTGAGTCAATACTAATGGTGTTACATGTAGCTTGTTTACGCAAACAATTCAAGACTACACTTCTATTGCCTACTTTACTATTCACAATATTAGTAATTCTAAAAGAAGATGAAAATTAACTACTTCCTCCCTAAGTCTTCTTCATGTCTTGACACATGGCCAAGATTGTTTCTTACTTTCATGAGACAAATTGATTTTTATTTTTCACCGTTCTAATTTTTCTTAATTTAGTTTCCTATATTTTCCCTAATTTTCTCACAACTTCTAACTATATAATTACATACTAATTATCAAAAATATAAAAATTATACAAATAAACTCTAAAATAATGATCACTAATTTTTTTATAAACTAATTATGAACTAGTTAAGCTTCTAAAATTTTATTGGATTTTTTCTAGGGTCTTTCCTATATTTTTAGGCATTTTCTTCCTTTTTCTATCCTAGAAAACATAATAATTACTTAACCAATTAATTAATTAATCAATGATTGTATTATGACTATTGACATGAATTTTGGGAATGTTATATTTTTATTATAATTTTTCAAAAATTATTTCAAATTATATCTTAGTTTTTTGGTGCTTATACTCTTAACAAGCTTAACGCATCAGCTCATTTTATAACTATTATTTATATATTATTTTACTATAATATTTCTATCATCAATTTTTTTTCTCTGTCATGCCTGTCAACTATATATTAGCTGATGCAAACCACTTTTTACAATTATTTGAGTGAAACCAGAGACGGTTTTGATGCTAAGGATGAGTTTGCCTTAATGGATCTATAATTTGCTTTTTAGTATTTTGTAAAATGTTTTATTTCACCATTACTCAATAAAATAAGGGAACATTTATTTTTAATGGACTTCGGTTTGACTCTATATTTTCTTAAATTGTTTTGTTAATCAATGATATTTTAAATTTAGGACTCTTATTTTCTTTATTCTATGACTATTAATTGGTAAGGTAATTTAGAGTATATTTATTTTATTTTATTTTATTTTAACATATCTTGACTAATTAATTTTTAATTATTAAGTCTTATTTTGGAGGGATATTATGCTAACTATCCCCAAAAAGAAAAAAGAAAAAAGAAAAACCGACGTTCATGGTCAATCACATATTTCATTCTATCTCTGTAGTCAACCTTTTCTCATCAAAGAAATATTACAGTCAAGCCCCAATTATACTCGTCAATAATATATTCTGCGCAGCACCACTTTGGTGGCGATTTCCTGAGTGGTAAACTCTTCTCCCCTATAAAAGTGCATAGGCATAGGCATGATCTGTGGAGTTATCTAATAGAGGGACACTTATAACACATGCCCAATATGGGTCGTCCGTTTGAAGCTACCTCTAAGTGGCGAGCCACCTTCTATGCCCAGTACCAAACCTTCAAACTAATAACCACTCTTGCCTTAGCTGCAGGCAACTTTGCTCATGATTCCTTCATTTCTCAGCGCCATAAAATCTATGCATTTACACTTCCCACACTCCTGAGCTTGCTTTAAAGACAAAGTGCGGGAAATACAATTTCTCCATTCGAATTTCACCCCATGACCACAAATGCTTCTTTGTTTGGCATACTGGGTTACTACTTGGCCTTCAGGCCCTGGCTATGTTTGCCCTTATATGCCACTCAGTTAAGCATAGCTATGGCAGTTTTTGGTTCATTTTCCCGAGGTTCCTTGGTCTCACTGCTACTTCCTGATTCCTGGTGGCATATCAAGTACGTTTTTTAATTTCTACTCGTGTTGGTTGAGTTACATAAAGTTGTTACAATCTTATATGACAAGTACATTAGGAGATTAATCTTGACGAGGAGATCATGGCGCAGGAACTCAGCATCGCATCTTTTGCCAAAGACATACCAGGATTTAATAGAGTACAATATCTAATTAACTGAAGCATCGATTTTCTCTTCACATGCCGCAACCCATGCTAGCTCCAGCTGCAGTATCATTGTTGATAGTTTCGTACCCACATAATAGAGTTATTTATTAAGAATGCTACAACATAGTAAGTTTGATGCTAAGTTGAGTTCTCTTCCACAAATTATGTCAGTGATTCTTTGCCAGCATCAAATGACAAGAAGGAAATGGGCACGAGGGATTCTGTCTCTCTATCTGGTACTATTATAGGAAAAGAGAAGAGCATTATGGTCCTGCTTGTCCTTTTTATTATTAAGGATTTAGCTGAGTCAATAGTTTCTGCTGGAAAATCTTTGCAGCTCGTGCGATTTGTCTTTAATTTCTTAGTAAGTACCAAAAATGTTAACTATGGCTTGTGTCCTTATTAACAAATTAATGAATCTCTTCATTATTAAAATAACTACCACTTGATGTAATTTTTCTGTGTTCTGGCAAATTCAGGTTTGTATGTATTTTGAATAGATTTTGCTGCAACCATAACTAGAGTCACTGATGCTGTATCTCTTTTGTGATCCCCTTCTTTGTTTATTGAGCAAGCTTTCTAAGCTTTGAACTTCTGCCTTCTTGTAATGGCAAAGAGTCTGATATCAAGGCTGTTATTCGTGCTGGACGGTTCCCATCGTTACACTCTTCTATATGGCCTTGCAACCCTTAATGAGTTAGTGTGTATTTAGAAAAGCTGTACAATTAAAATTAAAATTGTTTCAATCATCATTTATTTGTATAATTATTTTTTGTATAATCAATTATATAAAAATTAATTTATTTTTGGATATTTTGGCTAAGAAGTGATTTTACAATAATTTATTTATATTTTTGGATTGTATGAAAAAAATTATTTTTATGGGGCAACATTACTAAAAAAAATATGGAATAATTATTTATATTATATAATATTTGATATTTAAGGTCAATTTGATAAAAATATAATATTATGTGCACTGTATAAATTTTTTTTTTGAAATAATGTCTAAAATTTAGCTTTTATTTATTTTTCCTTCAAAAACAACTTTAATTTTTAGAGAACTTTATTTGTACGTAATGTAATTGACTTACAACCAATGGCCCTGCATAATAAAAGAGATGTATTATGATAAAAAAAATTGAAAAAGAAAGTTCAATTGCTGCTGACTATTGATTCTGTAATGCGTTGTAGATACGTTCAGTTTTTACGTCCAAATATCAAATTTCTTAATTTTTGAATCTTACTATAATCCAATTCAACAAAACTTAAACAAGATTTTTTTTTTTCAAAATAGCTTTTTCTTTTTTGGGAAAACAGGTTTTTTTGCTGTTTCCTAGACATGCACTTAATCCTATTTGTAGTGCTTGCGTTAATTGTCATGACATTTGTTGTTTTGGAAATTTTTATGTGGCCGTAGAACAAATGTTCATCTCATTGGACATTATCTAGCATCTCAATATTATGCTTCATATGTACCGAAAAAGATTGTGCTTAACAAGAAGGAATTTTAAGCTGGCTAGTATACTGAATTTTTCGTTCTCTACAAATTGTAACATCTCATCACATCATGAAAAAAATATATCTTGGACTTTTTCTATCATACTCAAATTTTTATTTATTTTGGTCCGAATCACCAGTTTGCTAGCTTAACTCGGGTTACAGTAAAACTCTTCCAAGGTTAATATTTTTTATTTATGAACTAAATTTAAAACTTTATTTAAGAATAATATTGAATTATTTGAATCAATTAATCATTGATTCATACTTAAATTATTATGTGACAATATATAGATGGGCAATAGTAGACGATATTACACTCATAGTTTTAATATGAGCAATTTTAGATCTTTATTTGTAGCATACTCAAGGTTCAACAAAATCAAATGGGAGTATCAACTAGTAAGATTTATCCAAATTATAAAACACAATTTTTAGAATTACTTTAAAAGCTAATTACAAAGGAGAAATGCCTGTATCAAATCATGGAAAAATTAAATAAACAATAGATAATTTGTCATAGATGGTTTTGGCGTTTTGCCTTTCCCGGTGGAAACAACATAAAAAATGCAATTACAATGAAGTAACGAGAAAGATGAACAGACTTTGAAGATAGTTAAGGATGATCCATCTACAACTTAAAAAGCCAAAACGGTTGTAACAAGATAGTAGAATTTTCGATAAACAAGATAGCAGAATCTTTAAATAGCTTGATTGCTAGCTGGGAAAGTTGGTACCTTGCTGACCTACAAATCTTTGAAGTACTCGCACTCCAATTCCAACATGTAAACATTCTCCCCCCCGGCGCGCTTCAAAAACGACATTCCAGTACTTGGCACTCAACTCAAATTCAACAAAAGTATTGGCATTCCAACGCCCACAAATCTCAATTTTCTATGTTCCTTCATTTTCTGAAATTTTTGTTTCTTTTCAGGAATGGGGTGCAAGTTGTAGAAAGGGTAATAGTGTGTGTTTGGATTTTCATTTGCATCTATCAGAATCAATTATAGGATACTAGAATTGATTTTGGGCATTTTTCAACTTATTTGACTTCCCATTAAACACCTCTACTAGAAATCAATTTTTGCTTCAGAATTGGTTTTGGATAGAAGTGAAAATTTATTACTTTTTAAATCCACTAAAATTGATTTTGAGCATTTCTTTATATATTATATATTTAAAAGTGATTTTAATGGATACTATCTAAATATAAATTATTTCTTAGATCAAATTACTAAATATTTATCTCAAAATCAATTTTAATAAAATCAATTTTATCCATAATCAACTATACAAAAGCAAAACTAAAACCGCTAATATTATGAGAATGTTAAAAGTAAATTTTTGGTAAATATTGTATTTCTCTCGTACTCAAATAAGTATCTGTCTCCAAAATTTAGATTTTTCACAATTATCAGTTCTTTAGAAAATTTATAGAGTATTAATTGTTTATCTTTATTTAACCGTATTAAATGAATGAATGAGAAGAGTACTATTAAATAAGAAAGAGAATAAGATGGAAATTGTAATTTTTTATAAAAGATCATTTTGTGTTTTTTCTTGTAATAATTTTACTTTTATTAAAAAATTTTATCCAAACACATCAAAAAATACAACGTACTTTTTAATTTTAAAAAAATGTCTCTATTAAAATAATAACAGCCAAATAAACACTTTATTTTCTGAAAATTTATTTTTTATAACATAAAAAATATTTTTAAAGATAAAAAAGTTAATATTATATCTAAATATAAAATAAATTTTACCTTTTTCTGAAAAATCTTTTAATAAAAAGATTACTTAATTTTTTTTTTCAGAAATTCTCAAATTCTTCTAAATGAGTCGAAAGTATTTAATGGTGAGTAAAGGGAATCACTTAGTCCCTTGTTCTTACTATTAGGATGTCCCCGAATAGTGTTGAATTTGCTTGTTCTGGTTTTGCTGGCACAACAACCATTATTGAGCCCGTTTGGATATGCTTCGAAGAGTTAAAAGTTTTTTATTGATATGAGAATAAAAATATACAGTAATTAATATATTTGGGTATATAAAGACCTTTTTTTTAATTTCTATTGGAACTCTAGAAAATTTTTTGGAAAAAATATCTATGAAGTTATTTTTTATTCTGAGAAAGGGCTTTTTGAAAAATAATCTTACTATTACTTTCATATTAATAACTAAAAGTAATTTTATTCTATCCTATTCAAACATAAGTCATTCTCTTAAATTTATTTTTGATATATTTAAACTAAATAAAAGTAATTTTTTTAAAAGATATTCTTTTAAAAGATTTTCTTTCAATAATTAAGTCAAACATACCCAATATTATCATCTGACATATCTAAACCACTTTAAAATTTTTTCATGCGAAAACAACAAAAGGTGAGATGATAACATATAAAGAAAACAACAAAAATTGACCTCCAAATTGCATTGAAAGGGTTGGGTAGAACCATTTAGCATTTTCGTTGAAGAAAACAAGAAAAATTTGCACTTTGGGAATTTCACACGGATGATATATATAGTTAAAACACAGAAGTCTTAGACTCTACCACTACACCTCCAATCCTCAATAGCATATACATAGCACACGATTATGGCTGGTCCATTTGAAGCTACCTCTCAGTGGCGAGCTACCTTTTATGTCCACCACCAAACCTTCAACCTAGTAACCCCTCCTGCCTTAACAGCATGCAACTTTGCTCATGATTCCTTCATTACTCACCGCCATAAAATCTATGCTTTTACACTTTCCGCACTTCTGGGTTTGCTTCAAATACAAAGTGCAGGAAATACAATTTCTCCATTCCAAATTTACCCTATGACGGCCAAAGCTTCTGTGTTTGGCATATTGGGTTACTACTTGGCCTTCAGGGCCTGGCTATGTTTGCCCTTATATGCTACTCAGTTAAGCATAGCCATGTTAATTTTTGGCTCATTTTCCTTGGCTTCCTTGGTCACGTTTGCTTCTTTCTGGCTCGTGGTGGTACATCAAGTACATTTTCTACGTTCTACTTGTGCTGGTTGAGTTACATAAAGTGGTCACAATCTTATATGACAAGTATGTCAAGAGATTAATACTGACCATGAGAACAAGGCGCACAAATTCAGCAATGCATCTTCTGCCAATGACTTACATGGATTTGAGTGTGTACAATGCTTAATTAATGGAAGCATCAGCAAGCTACGTACTTTCTCATCGCATGCATATATACTAATTTGCATCTTCTAATTGCACGGATTATACATTTGGTTTAGCTTTTAAAACTACGACAAAAACTATTAAGAGCCAAAGTACTTTTGACTAAACTATGATTTGATGTTTTCAAAAGGCTAAACCAAAGGTACGAATTATGTGCTATTTGAAGATTTCTGCATATTGTAGACATCGTTAACTTGCTTATGTAATTTATAGACATGTTGTGATGGATAAAGTAAATTATAAAAACGGGTATGTAATAATAACGTTTTATTTTATTTTATTTTATTTTCGTTTTACATTAAAAGCATATTTGAAACTGAATTCTATTTGGGTAACCTATAGTCAGTAGCACTGCTATAACATTGTGTATGCCCCTTACTTGGTTTGACGTAATTAATTTTCCTTTAAGAGATAGCGGATAGACTGTACGTTGATGCAACTTAGTGACATACTACATACAGACAGCTGGGACACGTCCCGTCTTTCTATAATAATTTTTTAATAACACAAAATTGTCCTTGTAATTTTAACTAATGCAAAATCATTTTTATAGTTTTTCTAATATATGAAAATAACGTGTATTATTTGAGTATTTTTTTTTTTGTTTAATCTCCTGTATCTGAGTCTGTCAGGTTTTAACTGATCTGATTTGATTTAACTCGATTTATTATAAATGTAAAATGTTTTTTCACCCTTAATTTTTTGGATTTTGTTAACAACTACTCTAACTCTCCAAAGATGTTAGTTAAAGAATTAAAAAAAAATGTACGCTTTCAAGGTTTCTTTTTCTGACTCTTTAACCAATGTTCTGAGATAAATCCTAATGTTTTTCACTTACAGTATTTTAATTTTAATTAAAGAGAATAAGTATTATTATTATTTTGATGAAAGAGAGAAAAAATACCTATTCCTTCAAACCAATGTCAAGAGCCAGTTTGTTTCATTGGAGTTTACCACGTGTTAAAAATATAATATTTAATTTAATATTTTAATTTTAATATACGATCAAAATTGAAGGCTTCCAAGGCAAGCTAGAGGGCCAAGCAAAACAAACAAACGAACTGGGGAAACCAGCTATCAGTCACTCTCCTCAACGTCACAAAAACTAACCCACTTTCATCAGTTCACCAGTTCACTTCACTCCCCAAAACAACGCAATTAGGGTTTCAAAATCCCCGCCAATTTTCCCGCCTTTCCCTTTCTCTCACACACACACACACACACACTCTCTCTCTCTCTCTCTCTCTCTCTCTCTCGCCGTAACTGCAATGGCGATGGAGGACGAGAAACCCAAAACCCCAATCACCAAAGTCTCGGAACCCCTTGGTGGTGGTGGTGGTGAGAATTCACCGAAGAAGCACGCGTGGAGCTCAAGTCCAAGGGATCGCATTGTTTCGATCGCTTCCAACATCGCGTCGCAGCCTCTTCACTACTCCGATCCTCACGTTTGGGGCGTCCTCACCGCTATCTCCAACAATGCCCGCAAAAGGCACCAGGTTCTCTCGCCCTCAAATCAAATAACAATTATTCTATTCCTTTCTTTTTCTTTGTAATTGTTTTGTTTTATTTTATGTTTTGCCAGTAAAGCGATTTTTTGTATCTGAAAGTGAAAAGTGACGAGCTTGCAATTTGATATCTGATTTGAATTAAGTATCCGATTCTGTCCTTAAACCTTACAAACTCGTGCTTATAAGTCATAACATGAAAATATGAAATAATTTGAGGATTAGCGTGCGTTTGGATTTTTCCTTTTTTTGGGTTAAAAAAAGTATATTGAAGACAATACTCGAAAATATTTGAAAAAAAAATTACTTTTATCATAACCAACTCATATCTAACCAGCTCTAACTACTTCTGAAGAAAAGTGAAAAAAAAAAGTTAATTATTTTTTATTTTTTATTTTTGAAATCTTATCCAAACAGTTTATACAAATTCAAGAATTTTTTTTTTTTTTTAACTAAAAATGTGTTTTTCTTACAAAATAAGGACAAACAAACAGACTCTTCATCTGAATCAAGCAGATTTTGATATTTTTAGATTTTGTGAGGTAATAATTACCGGCTAATATTTTTGTGGCTTATCTTGTTTAATTGAAATATAAGCACAGAAACTAATGGCCGGTTTTTTTTTTTTTATTTTATTTTGCTTAAGGAATTGTGCATGCAGTTTTTGACTGGAGGTGGTAGTTAGGTAAATAATACGTGTATTTGTACTTTAATCAAATGGAAACAAATTGACATAAACAAATATGAACTGTTATTTTGGCCGGAATTGTGCATGCATTACCCTCACAAAAAGAATATGCGAGTCCAATTCCTAGCTGAAGCTGAAATGTCATCTTATAAATGGAGCGAGCACAACCAACGTGATGCTCTAGCCTCCAAGAGTGAGTGCTAAGCACAATCCTATGTGGAGTGAGCACCCAACAATTTCTCCACAAAAAGAGGTTACCGGATAAACCTCTTAAATCTAGGGAATAAACTGTGAGCAGGTAACATTTTTATAATTTAAATGTCATTTTGAGACTTCATGGAAGTAAAATTTTTGCAAGTTTTACCAAACTAAGAGCTGTTTGTTATTTTTAAGACCTCATATATATTTTTAATTTACGTGAAAACTGGGTTGTTTATGATATACTACTAGAACACTACTGCAGACATGTTATGGAAAATATTGATAGGTCCAGTTCAGCTCAATGTACTAGTGGTATTTCAGTTTCAGTAAAATGTGAAACAAATGTTCAATATTCTGAATTTATTAACTTCTGATTGAACTGTGCTGTATTTGAGCTGTAAATATGTGTGAACTTCTGGGGAGGAAAAAAAAAAGGCTGTTCTGGAACTAAATTTGGTGGAACCCTGGCCATTCTGGCTGTGACCAACGGTGTTGGCGCTTTGTCTCATTTAATTGTTCTATATGTTTAACCTATTCATTACTCTTTTGAATTTCATTTGATTGAATGATTGTAACCAGGGAATTAATATTTTATTAACTGCTGATGAGCACTGCATTGGGCGATTGGTAGATGATGTGCGTTTCCAGATTGATTCAAACTCTGTTAGTGCAAATCATTGCAGAATATACAGGCTGACGGTTACAAATGAGAATATGGAGAACGCCTCATCAATATTCTTGAAAGATACAAGGTTTGGATTCTTTTTAGCTTGGTCCCCCTGTCCCTCCTCCTACAGAAGAGGAAGAAAAGAGGTTTATTTTTTATTTTTCATTTCCTCATATTCTGATTTTTGCAAAGTCTTTGTTCAGCACAAATGGAACTTATCTTAACTGGGAGAAGTTAAAAAAGAATGGTCCTGCTGTCAAAGTCTGCCATGGTGATATAATATCATTTGCTGCTCCTCCTCAGCATGGTAATATGAAATACTTCCAGTGGCTCAAAGTTTCCATTTTTCTTTTATTTGTATTCCGCTTTTTCTCACTATTGTTGTAGAACATGTAGATTTTTTTTTATTGATTAACATTTCAGTTCCAAACACTAACCGCCTGTATCTGCTCTTTTAATTTCCTTTAACTGTGAAATTCCATTGTTTTTTGTAACAAGAAATAATCTGTCCATTTTAAGCTTTTAAAAGGAGTACTTTTAAGGCAATACTCATAATTGAATTTTTTTAAATTGATTTTATCAGAAGCAAAAGTTGTTTTGCATTTGGTTGTAACTATAAAAATCACTCTTATATTTTAACTCATTATCACTCTCTTTTTATTGTACTACTCTTCTGTTACATTTCCTTTTGCTTCTGGATGTTGATGATTTCCTAAAGTTGGTCAAATCGCTGTAGTTTTCTTGTTAAAGTTAAGGAATTCTACTTTTGATTATGTGCTGCTTTCTATGGTTATTATATTTACAAGGTTTTGGAAGCATGGGCTTGTTCTTTTTTTTTTTTTTTTTCCAAATTATAATTTGTGTCTTTTTATATAGAAGTTGCATTTGCTTTTGTATATCGAGAGGTGCTTGTATCCACCCCCATGCCAGAGAATGCAGTTGCTAAACGAAAAGCAGGTAGTATTATGATCAACAGCACTTATATTTACTATTTTTGGTCATTGTGGCATTCTACTCTGATTTTTCTCATAATGGAATTCAGGCTTGTAATTTTATGTGGATTTAAAGTTTCAAGTATGTGTTGATATTCATTATTTCCTATACATTTGTTTTTGCAATTTGCAGCTTACTTCATATTGAGATATTTTTTTTTGGGGGGGGGGGTGTTTAAAAACTTCATATTCATAATTATGATATATAATATATAATATTCTATCAGAAAGATATATATGTAAAATATATTGACATTGATACTGATATTTGTTTTGGCTTCAGTTTCTTATGCTTTTTTTTATTCCCGTCTTACTTTCTCTTTTCTTAAATGTGTAGAGGATTGTGTTTCTGAAAACAAGAGATTGAAAGGTTTAGGCATTGGTGCTCCTGAGGGTCCCATATCTCTTGATGATTTTCGAAGCCTTCAAAGATCAAACATGGTGTGTTAATTTAGAAGGATTGCAATATCACTAAGATTGCAAACGCTTTTTTCTTTAATTGTGTCCAATTTTCTTCTTGGCAGGAGCTGAGAAAGCAATTGGAGAGCCAGGTGGTTTTAATTGATGCTTTGCATAGTGACAACCGTGCAGCTGCTGAGCGTCATGACAGTGTATGTAGTTGGTGAATTTTTAATTTATGACCTCTTCTTGTCTTACAAAGGAAAGCATGTGTGATCCTCAATAACTATTTCTGCATTGTAAAAGAAATGTTTAATCTTAATTTGTTCTTCTTTGTATTATTTCATAATCTACAATGTCTTACCTAATTTATGATCCGTTCTATAGGAATTAAAATCAGTCAAAGAGTCCGTTGCAAAATGTTACCATGATCAATTAAAAGAATTACAGCAAACTCTGGATCAAAAACAGAAGGAACTAGGGGATGTTAACAGAGTAACTGCTGAACAGAAACATGCCATGGAAAACCTTAATGAAAGGCTTAGTGCTTCTATGCAGTCATGTGCTGAAGCGAATGCTATAATAAGTAGGTATGATCTATTTAATTCTTGACTTCTTCAGTGCTCAATATCATTTTCTTTTAATAGATGTAAGTATTGTAGGAATTAAGTGATACTATTTAGATAGTTTGAGCTGCACCTTGGTTGATTGAATTTTACGTTGCCATGAGAATAGACAATATGGAAATGGTTCCCCTCGGTTATTCCCACCACATAGTCTACTAAGACTACATTGAATTGGTGCTTACATACATGTGTTTTTATCTCGCTGTTGGGGATGAACCTTTTGGTACTTCGACTGTTGTAGAAGGATGGACCTTTCGGTAGCTTGCTTTACCATTTTTTTTTTCCAGATGGCTAAAAGTAGTAGTATTTATGTTGCCAAGTATGATAATTGCATCTCTCTCTCTCTCTCTTTCCACTGGTTGCAGTCAAAAGGTAAATATAGCTGAACTCAAGGAACAATTAGAGGACGAGCGGACGCAGCGAAAAGAAGAGCGGGAAAAGGCTGCAGCTGATCTAAAAGCTGCTGTTCATAAAACCCAGTCTGAGGCTCAAGAGGAATTAAGACGACTCTCTGACGCTGCTTTAAGAAGAGAAAGAGAGCTACAAGAAGCAATAAATAAGCTTCAGGTTTGAAAGTTTTGATGCTAAAGTAGTAAGAAACTCTTCTTTCTCTACTTTAAGGAGCTTACAAGCTGTCCTTCTTATGCTATATTTTAGGAGTCAGAGAGAGAGAGGTGTTTGCTGGTTGAAACCTTGAGGTCCAAGCTGGTATGGTTCTGCTTTTGGTTGTTAACCTAAGACAGGCCACGACTTATGTACTTCATAAAGAGGTTTGTCCCTGCATTTTTTCAGGAGGATACTAGGCAAAAGTTAGTTGTCTCTGATAATAAGATTCGCCAGTTGGAAACCCAAGTACATGAAGAGAAGCTGACCTCTGCAAATGGAATAAAGGTAATCAGATATTTTTATGTTGAGTATCATGTTGCCTTGTCATATTTTGGTTAATATCTAGCTAAACATAAATGCTAATTCACGGAGCAGAAAATCGAAGAACTTGAACAGGAAACAACCGGATTAAGGAAAGAGCTTGAGAATGAAAAGGTAGATATCAGAAGTTCATGTCATTGAATGCAAAGAATGTTTTGATAGAAAGGTGTTTTATGTAAATGGTGTCTACTTTTCACCAATGTATGTTGGTAATGTTATTGACTTATTTCAATGAGACTGCAGAGGAAGTTATAGAGATGTTGCCAAACTGACGAATTTTGTAATTTATGTGTTGCTTCAGCTTTCTAATTGATACTTTTTCTTTCTTCTATCTTATTCTCTTTGTCCTGTTTTTTCAATACTCTTTTTCTTTTTCTCTCTTTTTCCCCCTTTTTGGCAGTAAAGTTTCTTTATTTGAAGCTGAGAATATTTGTTGCTGTTGTTAGCAGGCAGCTCGAGAAGAAGCATGGGCTAAAGTTTCTGCTCTTGAGCTTGAGATAAATGCTGCAATGCGAGATCTTGATTTTGAGCGGCGGAGGTTAAGAGGTGCCAGGGAAAGACTTATGCTTCGGTAAGGCGTCATTTGTTGTTGTTTACTTTGATCATGGGACATCTGCAATTTGAAAAGTATGTAGACTGAGTCAACATGATTATCTTCAAGGTAGTCAAAGTCGTGATTTACATCGTAAAATCGCATGATTTTACGATCTTAAACCACATCTCCGATCCCTATCTCACCTTGGAACACGGTGAGCTCGGATCGTTGCGGGATTGCCGAGCAAAAGCGTGGAATCTGTGGGATCGGCAATTTTTGCGATCCAACCGTTCCTGCCTGTGGCGGATGGCAACGCGGCCCATTGGAGCTCAACCTAGCCCATTTTTGATCCTTACCTGACTCAGATGAGGCACTTCGATGCTTTCTCCGTGTCACCCCTTTCTCGTCTCCCCTCTCTGTTTTGAAACGCTTCATCTCTCAAACTCTCCGTCAATCTCTCTCTCTCTGCTCTGTTTGAAGAAGTTCGAACTTTGAACTCTCTTCTCTCTCTCTCTCTCTCGTGCAAGTGCAAGGCAGCGCTTGGTTGCTGGTTGTTAGCTCGCCGTCGGCTGCCCCTCACGCGGTTGCGCCGCCATCGTCAGTCGTTGACTCTTTCTCCGCCGCTGTTGGTCTGTCTATTTGTGAAGTGAGGTGAGCAATGAGTTATTGTCAGTTTTGTCATGTTAGGTTCTGATTTTGATTCTAGACCTTCTTTTTTTTTTTTTAATTATTATTCTCTAAGCTTGTATTACTTGGTCTATGATTAGATAATATTTGGGTAGAAATATGGAATCAAGTGTTGTTGGTGAGGGTAACAATAGGCCTCTTTCTCAATCTAAAAGTGGTAGCTTTATTGGGACTGGGAGTCAAAGTGGAGACAGTAGAAAAAAACCTAAAAATTCTGCTGGAAATAGAAGTGATGTGGGATGGAGCCATGGGATCTCTATTGATGGAGATCCAAGAAAAATAAAATGTAAATATTATGAGAAGATCATAACAGGGGGAGTTTATAGATTGAAGCATCACTTGGCTGGAATACAAAAGGATGTTGGGGCTTGTAAGGGTGTTAGTGAAGAGTTTAAGCAGAAAATGTGGGATGTTGTAGTTGGATTGCAACAGAACTTGATCAAGAAAACAAAAGGGGTTGAAGGAGGAGGACCAACTAGTGAAGATGTTTCTTTAGATGGTGAAAAAAGGAAGGGAAAAGAAGTGGAGACACCTCGAAAAATTTTCAAGAAAATGTGTGTTAGCTCTCAAGCAACCATCAACAGCATATTTAAGAAGAATTTGAGGGAGGAAGCATGTCAAGAAATTGCTTCCTTTTTTAACAACAATGCCATTCCCTTCAATGTTTCAAGGAGTGAAGAATATATTAGGATGTTTGAAAAGGCTGCAAGGCATGGATTAGGATTTAAGCCACTATCCTATCATGAATTGAGAGTGAAATATTTGAAGCAAAAAGTAGATGTGACTATGGAATCATTGGAGGAACATAAAGCTTATTGGAAGAAAACGGGATGCACAATTATGATAGATGGTTGGACGGATACGAGAAGGCGAACCATATTGAATTTCTTAGTTAACAGCCCTAAGGGGACTTTTTTTTTTTTTAAAAGTCTATGGATGCCTCCCATATTTCTAAGACAGCCGATAAGATCTTTAAGATGATAGATGATGTGGTTGAGGAAGTTGGTGAGGAGAATGTTGTACAGGTTGTCACAGATAATGCAACTAATTACAAAGCTGTTGGACAGATGTTAATGGAAAAAAAGAAGAATCTTTATTGGACCCCTTGTGCAGCACATTGTATTGACTTAATGTTGGAGGACTTCGAGAAAAAATTGGATCTTTATAAAGATACAATTTATAAGGGAAGAAAAATTACTATCTTCATCTATTCTAGGACATCTCTCATTTCACTCTTGCAACACCACACCAAAGGAAAAGATTTGGTGAGGCTGGGTATGATTCGTTTTGCAACATCCTACCTTACTTTGGGTTGCCTCCGTGAGAAAAAAGAGGTCATTGATAAGAATGTTCACTTCCGATCAATGGAAATCTAGTAAGTTTGCAAAGACAAACAATGGGAAGTTGATTGAAAATGTGGTGTTGGATAGAATATTTTGGAGAGATATTGTGATATGTTTGAGGGGTGCTTATCCTCTTCTTCAAGTGCTTCGTATGGTTGATTCGGATGAGAAGCCAGCCATGGGATATATTTATGAAGAGATGGATCGTGCAAAGGAGAAAGTTCAAAGTTCCTTCCAAGGTGTCCCAAAGAGCCAAACTATTCTTTATCATTAATGCTTAATCAAGTTTAGTTTAAATTAGAATATTCTAGTGTTTAGTAGCAAATCCAATTTTTTTTATTTATTAGTTATAAGCCTTTATGGGACATTATTGATGAAAGATTGGATAATCAAATTCATAGGCCCTTGCATGCTGCAGGCTATTACTTGAACCCTCAATTATATTATGCTGTTGGGTTCAAGGTTGATTGTGAAGTCAAAAGAGGACTTTATGATTGTATGGAAAGGATTGTGGGAAACACAAACGAGATTACCAAGATTGATGCTCAATTTGAGGATTTCAAGAATCGAGCAAAGTTTTTTGGTAGAGAAATAGCCAAGAAGGCTCTTAATATCAAAACCCCAGCTCAATGGTGGGATTGTTATGGGAATGAGCATCCAGAGCTTCAAAGATTTGCAATTCGTGTGTTGAGTTTGACATGTAGCTCGTCTGGATGTGAGCGCAACTGGAGTGCCTTTGAGACAGTAAATGTTTGATATAATTTGTATTTTATTTTTAGAATTAGTTGCCAATTGCTATGTGTTGTTGATGATTGCTTCTATAACTTTTTGATGGTCCACACAAAGAGGAGAAACCGTTTGAAGCAAAAAACAATGAACGATGTTGTGTTTGTGATGGCCGACTCAAGATTGGCCAAGAAGAAGCAAACTAGAAAACCTCATGATTTTGAGTATAGCCTTGATGAGTTGGATTCCGATGAAGAGTGGATTGTTGATGAAGAAGAAGATGTACTGGAAAATTTAAAAGATTTGGATATTCCAAATGATCTTATGGCTCAAGGAGAAGGTGGAAGTGTTGCCTCTAAAGATGATTTGGCAATTCTTGATCTTGATGATGATGATTTTGATGAACTCATTCGGAGGGGTGGCAATGAAGATATAGATCATATAGAAGATGAAGAATATGATGACCATGGCCTAAATGACTTGCTTTAGATGTTATTCTATTTCTGGTAGTTGCCTAGTAACTAGTTAGGTTGTTTTCTTTTGATTTAATTTTTGTTATGTCAAAAACTTGAGGCTATTATATTTTGTGTTATGATTTGTGGTCTTATAGACTTCTTGTAGTTATTTGATGCTTGGATTATGGGTTATGAAATTTTGTCCATGTTTATTTGAAGTTTAATTATGTTAAATGTGGTTATTTTGCTTATTTATGATATTTTATATGCATATGCATTTTTATGAATGTAATTATTTATTTTTGGTAGGATCTTATGATCCGTGTTATGATCCCACGATTTACGATTTTATATCCCTTTTTCGATCTTATGTAAGATCTCGATTTTAACAACCTTGGCTGAGTCCCTGCAACACTCAGTGCTCAAATATCTTTTTCCTTGTTTTCTTTTCCCTAATTCTAGAACAATTTCGGTTGAATTGTTCTGAGTAATCGAATCCTATGAATATTCCTTTCTGTAATTACTGAGTTTCTATCAAGTGGTATTCAGAGCCAGCGTTCTTGGGGGCTGTGTATGGTTACTACGCGATCAGTGATGGAGGCAAGCAAGGATTGATAGAATCAAAGAAAGGCCTGGGGGAATGACCGCTTTGGAGCAACGATTGGAGAACATGACGATCCTATTGCAAGAGCTCCACCAAAATAGGGATCGCGGACACGGATGACGAGGTCTCGCCCCAAGTAGAGACGATGATAACCGAAACTGTGAGGACCATGGGGGTGGTCGCCACCCAAGGGCGCGACGGCAAGACAGTCGTAACTCATGTCAATCAAAGTGACACCACCACCGAAGCATGGATTCCAGAGTAAGTAGTGAGGACGACCAAGATGGAGGCCGACTGCCATTTCACCACGATGGGGGGACAAGGCTCGAGCTCCCAATATTTTCCGGTGATGATCCTTATGGGTGGTTGATCCGCGTCGATCGTTACTTCCAAGTCAATGATGTGGAGGACGGTGAGAAGCTAGATTCGATATTGGTGGCACTGGACGGACGCGCTTTGGTCTGGTTCCAATGGTGGGAAGACCAGACGCGCTTACCAACATGGAGGAAATTCAAGGAAGCATTGATCCAACATTTCCAACCCGGAATGACCCAAAACCCATATCGACCAATCCTTTGGCTAAAGCAAACTGGTTCAGTAATGGAATATCGTGATCAGTTCAAACTCTTGACATCGGGAACCACGCAAAATGTGGATCTTGAAATCATCAAGGGAATTTTCCTAAATGGGCTCAGGGAGGAGCTACAAGCAGAGCTGCAGCTGTATGAGCAGGAGAGCTTGGCCCAATTGATGAAGCGGGCCCAAGTGCTTGAGGCGAGAAATTGGGCCTGGAAGGAAGGTGGAGTGGGCCCACGTGAGAAGATTGGAGGAGGAATGTCCAAGAGTTTTTCCTCTGGACCAAAGATGCTACACGTACCATGTCAAGGGGAAATGAGCAAAATTACAGGGGAAGGAGGTTCGGGAGAAAAGAAATTGGGGGATGGAGTAGGAGGAAAGAAGTTGTCACATGCGGAGCTACAGGAGAGAAGTAGGAAGGGTCTTTGCTTTAAGTGTGGAGAGAGATGGGGCTTAGACCATGTGTGCAAATTCAAGCACTACCAACCGGTGCTAATGGAGGTTGAAGGCACAGTAGTCAGTGAGGAAGCAGAGCCCGAATATGAGGAGTAGGCTGTTCTGGATTTGAAATTTTTGCAGTTGTTCAAGAAATCACTCCTGGGCCTCACCTCTAACAAATCCTTGAAGCTATGGGGTGCTATAGGAGCAAGGAGGGTAATTATTTTGATTGATTCTGGAGCTATTGCAAATTTCATATCAAGGGAATTGGTGGAGGAGCTACAATTGAAAGTGGATGGGCACGGGAAAGCTAGAGCGGGGCAGTGGGGTTTGCATGGGTGTCACCCTGACAGTGCAAGGGGTGACCATCACTCAAAATTTCTTTATTTTGGAGCTGGGAGGCACGGAGATTGTGTTGGGTGTGGAGTGGTTGCAAAGCTTGGGGAAGATAGAAGCTGACTTCCAAGAAATGAGTTTCTCTTGGGGTAAAGGTGAAGATAAGAAGAGTTTATGGGATGATCCAACACTGTGTTGAATTCAGAGTTCTTGGAAGACCACTCTAAAAGCCCTAAAGGAGAGTGAGGAAGGTTATTGCATCACTCCCCTGCTAGTAGATGCTGATCCTAAGCAAGAAAAACCGGTTTCACCTGAGATGGAGGAGATTCTACAGCAGTTTGGTGACCTATTTCAGACACCGACAAGTCTTCCTCCCAAAAGGGAGCAGGACCATGCTATTGTGTTAAAGGAAGGTGCTTCAATTCCCAACATACATCCCTACAGACACCCTTATTATCAGAAGAATGAAGTAGAGAAAATAATTTCTGAAATGTTGCAAACGGGGGTGATCAGACCCAGTACAAGCCTTTTTTCTAGTTCGGTGATTCTGGTCAAAAAGAAAGATGGGGGTTGGAGGTTTTGTGTTGATTATAGAGCACTGAACAAGGTAACCATCCCTAATACATCCCTAATAAATTCCTCCAATTTGATTATTGATGAATTATTGGATGAGTTGGGAGGTGCTAGAGTATTTTCTAAACTGGATTTGAAATCGGGGTATCACCAAATTCGAATGAAGGAGGAGGATATCCCAAAAACAGCTTTTAGGACTCATGAGGGCCACTATGAGTTCCTGGTTATGCCATTTGGGCTGTCCAATGCACCCTCAACTTTTCAAGCTCTCATGAATAAAGTGCTAAAACCTTTTTTAAGGAAATGTGTATTGGTGTTTTTTGATGACATACTAGTTTATAGCAAGAATGAGGTGGAGCACAGACATCAATTGCAGCAAGTTCTCATGCTGTTAAGAGACAACCACTTGCTCGTCAACCGCAAGAAATGTAGTTTTGAGCGAGAATTCCTTGAGTATTTGGGACATGTGATATCTGGAGCAGGGGTGGCAGCAGACCCTAAGAAGGTGAATGCAGTCCTATATTGGCCCGCTCCATCAGACTTGAAGGGGCTGAGAGGTTTCCTAGGCCTCACAGGATATTATCGGCGGTTTGTCCAGAATTATGGGAAAATCGCATGGCCACTCACCCAACGTCTGAAGAAGGACTGTTTTAAGTGGAATGAAGACGCTTAGGCTGCTTTTGACAGGTTAAAAGTGGTAATGACAACCTTACCAGTTTTGGCTGTTCCCTCATTTGACAACTTTTGTGGTGGAGACTGATGCGTCAGGCAAGGGTGTGGGGGCAGTTCTGATGCAAGAAGGTAGACCGGTGGCGTACATGAGCCACAATTTTGAGTGCACAAGCTCAAGGGAAATCAATATATGAGAAGGAGTTAATGGCAATTGTAATGGCGGTGCAAAAGTGGAGGCATTATCTTTTGGGGAGGAAATTTATGGTCCACACTGACCAAAAGAGCCTCCGTTTCCTCATAGACCAGAAGGTAATGAGTGAGGAGCAACAGAAATGGGTCTCCAAGCTATTGGTGTTTGACTTTGAAATCAAATACAAGCCAGGCAAAGACAGCAGGGTGGCTGATGCCCTGTCTAGGAAACTGCAGTTTGCGGCTATTTCCATGGTGCAAACTCAGGTTTGGGATGGTTTGGAAACTGAAATAGCGGCAGATTCTTGGTTGAAGGGGATTGTGCAGGATTTGTTGTTAGATTCTGCATTGCATCGTGGATTCAGTTTGAAGAATGGGGTATTGTACTACAAGGGCAGATTAGTGTTGCCAAGAAACTCCCCTCGGGTTCAAGCAATTTTGAGGGAAGTTCATGACTCACCATGGGGTGGGCATTCTGGAATTTTTAGGACTTACAAGAGAATTTCAGAGTTGTTCTATTGGGAGGGGATGAGGCATGAGGTACAGCAGTATGTTAGAGGATGCGAGGTGTGTCAGAGATGCAAATATGAGACCCTAAGCCCCGCGGGATTACTGCAACCGCTTCCAATTCCAACAGCCACATGGACGGATTTATCCATGGACTTCATTGGGGGCCTCCCAAAATCTCAAGGCTATGACACCATAATGGTGGTGGTGGATAGATTGAGTAAATATGCTCATTTTATCCCACTCACCCATCCATATCCTGCCAAGGAAGTGGCTGAGGTTTTTCTGAAGGAAATTGTTAGGTTGCATGGATTTCCCACCTCCATAGTCTCTGACAGGGACCGTGTCTTCATCAGTTCATTCTGGTCTGAACTATTTAAGTTGTCAGGAACAAAACTGAAATTCAGTTCAGCCTACCATTCCCAAACGGATGGACAACCGAAGTTGCTAACCGGTGTTTGGAAACATATCTCTGCTGTTTCACTAGCAACAAGCCAAGGCAGTGGAATAAATGGCTGAGTTGGGCTGAGTTCTGGTTCAATCCATCCTATAATGCCTCTTCTAAAGCAACTCCATTTAAGATTTTGTATGGAAGAGACCCCCCTGTGTTGCTCAGAGGTGATACCCACCCAACTTCCAATCTGGAAGTGAATCAAATGCTGGAAGACCGAAATAAGATGCTAGATGTCTTGAAAGAGCAACTTTGTTTGGCCCAAAATAGAATGAAAGTGCAGGCTGACAAACATAGAAGAGATGTGGAGTATCAAGTTGGAGACATGGTGTTTTTTGAAAATTCAGCCATATAGGTTCAAGAACCTGTCCAAGAGGAGTAATCAGAAACTTAGTCCCCGTTTCTATGGGCCATATGAAGTGTTGGAGAAGGTGGGGACAGCTGCTTATAGGCTGAAATTGCCTGACACATCAAGGGTGCATCCTGTGTTTCATGTATCACTTCTCAAGAAGTGTGTAGCTCCAGGAGCTAACAGCCAGCCCTTATCTTTCTGCTTGACTGAAGAATGGGAGTTGCAGCTAGACCCAGAAGAGGTCATAGCAATCCGAACAAATTTGCAAGGTGAACATGAGCTGTTGGTGAAATGGAAGAACTTGCCTTCTTTTGAAAATTCCTGGGAGTTGAAGTCAGAGTTTCTGCATCAGTATCCTACTTTTCAACTTGACGACAAGTTGAATCTTGAGGGGAGAAGTGTTGATAGGGCCCATAATGATAGGCCTCAGATTACTAAGGTGTATGTTAGGAAGAAAAAGAGCAGTAGGGCCGGGGCTCAATGAGGGAAGCATGAGAGGAGAGTTTTCAGGTGTGTGTAAGAATTGTAACTAACTAGTGATGAGCTGGAAGAGAGAGAATAGGTGGTTGGATGTGTGTTTCTGTTGGTGGGGTGGGAGTATATGCAGAGGTAAGGAGTGAGAGTGAGGTAGGCAATTTTCTGCTTGGCTTGGGCTAGGGGATTGCTGAGTCCCTACAACACTCAGTGCTCAAATTTCTTTTTCCTTGTTTTCTTTTCCCTAATTCCGGAACAGTTTCGATTGAATTGTTCTGAGTAATCGAATCCTGCGAATATTCCTTTCTGTAATTACTGAGTTTCTATCATATGTCATTCATGTTGATTTTATTCCAGCTTTGTTTAATAATCCCTGTTGGTTAGCATGCTGCTGTATTGTACTGTTTGTGTGTTAAATGCTGATTGACTCTTTTGCTTTATGATGCAACATCTACACCTGCATCATTCTTCATTGTGATTGTAGATTTTTAGATTTGGCTGCTGAAGTTCAATGATGTTGTGCAGGGAAACACAACTACGGGCATTTTATTCCACCACTGAGGAGATACAAGTACTTTTTGCTAAGCAACAGGAGCAATTAAAGGCTATGCAGAGAACTCTTGAAGATGAAGAGAATTATGAGAATACTTCTGTAGATATGGATGGAGTCATTGGTGGAACCTCAGGCAGAGAAAAAGAAGTTGCAGGATACCATAGCAACAATGCTGCCAAGGCACGATCAACTACGTCTGCTCAGAAGTTCAACAGAGATCAAGTAGAAACTTCAAGCAATGAAGCAAGTGTCACTGAGAAGCATGACTGTGATATAAGAAGTGAAGAATGCCAAAATACACAAGAGGCAGAATTCACCTGTGCAGATCATGACCATGATGTTAGAGGTGGCTTTGGTTCTGAGATTGATGGTGTTGGCACAACAGCTATGATGGCAGGAGATGCTGGAGGCACTGAGCGGGTTCTCGAAACTGAGAGTCCCACAAATTATGTTGACCAGAATATTGATTTGATCAAGTGTGGTCCTCTAGATGGGGACACTATGCAGTTTGATGATGATGTCAATGTACATGAAACTGAGGAGCATGCTCAAACACCTGGTCGTGAAGTTTTACATCACTCGCAATCACATAATCCTGTAGAAACTGAAAAAACCGTTGAGGATACTGAAGCTGGAGGCACTATCAGAACGGCAGACCTTTTAGCTTCCGAAGTTGCTGGAAGCTGGGCTTGCAGTACAGCTCCATCTGTGCATGGAGACAATGAATCTCCAAGAAGCAGAGACAATAATGAAGGTTGTGGCACATTGCATGATTCAAATATTTTGGTGGCTGAGAGTCAGAGCACTCCTTCTGATGCTGCTGCCGCCAGACAGAATGAATGGCAAGCACTACGTAACATGATTGGCATTGTTGCTCCTGACTTGCGGGAGCAATTTGGAGGTTCTGCATATGATTGTGATCAACAGAGAGAAAAACATGGTGCTTCATCTGACTCAGATACTGAGAGTTGTAGCAACACTGGCAATGATGATAGAGCCAATGCAGAGGGTGGTTCAATATCTGATGAAGAAACTCAGGGTTTTGACCATGTTGAGTAGAATCAAAAGCAGGATGATGCCATGGATGAGGGTGATGAAGCCACTGAAGAAGACTGAATCTCTTGCAAAGCTGGAGATTGTACAGATATATATGGGTATATATGTTGTAGATACTGAGGGCATCTCATGTATATAAACTGCTTAGTCTCTCGCTTTTCTCACTCTTTGTAATTATATGAGGCATTTTATTGTGTACTATTTATTTCATATGGATCTTCATTCCATTTTTTTTTTTTCGGCATGATTTGGTCAGGGACTGTTCAGTCAATGCGAATAATGTGTGAATGAGGCATAACTATGGAGAGTTTGGGGTTGTTTAGCGGAAGAGTTTCTGTCCTATACTAGGCGGTGCTTGCTGTTATGCACGGTAAGATGCTTGGTAAATGTCATACTACTGTACACTTAATGTGGGATGCAACCGGTAACTAGAGATGACTGCTTTTGAAACCAGTTATTACTGTTTATTTATTTATTTGTGTGATAAACCTTTTCCATGGGAAAACATGCTGTCCTTGGGATCTGGCTCATGTTTTGGGTCTTTGGAAACCTCCAATCTAGCTCCGATGAGGTTGGCTTTGAGCAGCAACCGAGATGGCTGCAAGTGGGTGGTTTTGTGTCTAAACAATAGTAGGCCTAGGTAGTGTTTTCATGGTGGTTGAGGAGGATGATGGCAGAGCATAATGGTGGGATTGTGGCTGTTGTTTTGATGGGTGAGGAGGATGGCTCTGTTTTGGTTTTTGTGTGGGTTTTTTCTTTTTGTGTTTTTTGGTTGATTTGTTTTTTAAAGAGGGATTTCCTTGTTGGTCCTGAATCTTTGAAGCCGTTCCTCAATGTCAAATCCATTGCTTGAAAGATGTTGGGATCTAGAAGTGTTAAAAGTGCATGTGATACTCGAGGGTGCTACAACACAAATTGTGAGCACAATCCCATGTATATTATGGAGGTTATTGAAATTTTGTGCATGATGCGGTGGTGTCCTTGGCTGGACCTGGGAGGAATCTTCAAAGTTCACCCTTTTCTTCTTCCTGTTTGCTGGTGCAGCACACAGGAGGGGTGGGGAAGGGGGGCACAGAGCTGCTAGAAAAAGGTTGACGATGGCATCAATGGTGCAACACAGTTGACATCATATGCTGTTATTATTATTCTTTATTTTTCGTTTTTTTTTTAATTTTTTTTTTATTTTTTTTTTAAAGAAATTCACGCTTTTGGACACCTGCTGGTTCACAGGTTATTACTAACAAATCTCCAATGTCTATTCCCACTTAACTTAAATAGATGCCCCACATCAAACCTGCACTCGTGGCGCTTCACACCCTCTACTTAACAGGGTGCATTTAAGACGTCGCCTAGGCTTGGAATCTAAATCTGAAGTTTGGCAGGTATGATAATCTCAAATGCTAATATTGCCTGTCTGCCTAATGATTGTGTCAAATGTGTCTTTTGCATTATGGACATGGTTCAAGTGAATTGCATATAACAATAGGCAATTAAACTCTTGTGTATTGTCCAATATGTTGGAGAGGAAGAGAAGTGTTAGAATGGGAATCTTCTGCTTGTTTGGGATATAGGCAGGGAAGAATAGAAACCAAGTGTTAAGAAAGGAAAAATAAGCAAATGGTTGAAAAAATCATTATTTCGGGTTTGTATTGAAGATTTTTTTTCAATAATTGAGGAAAGGCTCAAGACTCTCACCAAGGAGAGGAGCATAGAAACAAACATAACGACATCACAGCATAAAAAGGCAGAACACTTGAGACATGAAAAAGATACCACACTCCACTATCTGCACACACTTTGGATAAGACTTCTTGGAGCAATCACAAAGTGATCTCTAGATTCCTGATGAAACATCTAACATGCAGCATTATTCTTTTTTCTGCTCCTCATACTTCTTCGCTGCTTAGGACCCTCATCTGCAACTTCTCTGGCTTTTATACGAGCATCGATAACTTGGTCCTTACAATCAGCTATCAAATCAATCTGTTTCCAAGCTCCCAAGTTCCCCTAGCCTCTTCCTTGGAATCCAATTCTTCCTCTTGAGACTTAAAACTATCAACATCGTTGTTGTCAGCTCTGTTCATAAGCTTAGGAACCCTTTTCTTAACGCTTGGGTTTGTATTGAAGATGTCTTGTCCTCAATGCTCATTGCACTATTTTTCTCTTCTTGTTAATAATATTTATTTTCTTTTATGAAATATATATATATATATATATATATATATATATATATATATATATATATATATATTTCAGGTTTGTTATTAGAAAAGTTGCGCACAATAATAACTTCAAATGTAAAATTTGACTTGGTTGGGGGTCATGCAAAATTAATCCAAGATTAATGGCTATGAAGACTCTTCATAGAAGAGTGAACGTTCCCAACACTCCATCTCTTCTATAGCAAAATATTTTACACGTTGGTTTAAAGAAAAACAGAGAGAAACAGGTAACTAATAAAAATATTTCAAATAATTTTTAGAAATTAAATAAATGTATTTCAATTCAAATTGTATCTTAGTTTTTTTCTTTTTCTTCTTTTAGTTTAAACTATTAGTATTCAGAAGTGTTCAGAATTTATTAAGCCATAATTAATTTTGTTTATGTCAAGTTGACTAATTATAAAGATGAAGTTTGTTCAACACTTTTTTTTTTCATTCACCTGTTGTTGATATCTTTAAAGTAATCTCTATGTACAACACTTTTTTTTTTAAAAAAGAAAAAAATCTATATTAACACAACTATGTATCATTATTTTTGTCGTAGGGGTCGTAAAATGCTTGTTTCGTCAATGCTTTTTATTTTCCGATCTCTAATTCGACTCTATCATCTGCAAAAAGTATGTGTTGTGACTTCATCTCTTAGATATGTTCAATAAGTTCATTTAACACCAAAGTAAAATATCTTCTGCTAATCTTTTCCCATAACTTTCTTAGACCTCATAATCTCTTTGCACAATTTTGTGAGTTAATTTATGCCTTTTTCTCTTAAACACTTCTATGCCTCTATAAGTATATTATTAGGTCCCACTACTTTTTAAGGATAGTTAAATAGGGCTTATACCTATGATTTAACGGAATTTTAATAGCAGGGATTCAACTACAAACTTTTTGAAATTACAAATACTCAATTACAAACTTTTAGAGCACATGTACTCATTTAAATTTTTTCAAAAAAAATCTAGGGAATAGTAGAGTAATAAAACAAAAATATCCTATAATTTGTCTTCTGATGAAATATTTGTCATATAACTAATTAATCATATGCTTATAATTGTTTTATTATGAATAGGGTTATTTTGGTCTAAACAACTAGTATTTAAAATCTATTCTGCTTGAACTAATCTAGTTCAAGTTAGGTCGACCTATTATGAAAGTAAAATTTTTTCAATGTTAGTTTTTTTAAATGCATAAATTATATTGATCTCCCTTAAGATTAGATGATATTACATATAATACCCCTCAATTTGTCATACCTACAGTAACACCCCCTACAAGAGTTCTCAGTGTCAAGTTTACAGAGGTGCTTAGTGTCACATTTCATACAATATAAGAGTATTAGGTATAATCACCTAAATTTTAGGAGAAATTAGTATATATTTCTGCAAAGCAAGAAGTGTTATTTATATTATCGCCTTGCCTTGAGGGATGTTAGTTTACAAAATTTAAACCCAAAATCTTGTTTAAAGAAAACAAGTAGTAAGTAGTAGGCTACTTGAACCAATTGGTTATAAAAAGTGTTATTTGATAGCATTATAATATGTTGACGTTGAAAGGAAGGCCATTTTAGAATAATGATTTATCCTAAAAATTAAAATTCTCATAAAATGACAACTTTTTCATTATTAGAAAATTTATTATATTGATTCGATTTGGCCGCTTGGAGAGTATGTTCACTTCACTGGTCCAAGTAGTAGAGTATCAAGCACAGACAAATTACTAGTATGACGGTGAAGATATCTGGGTGTCAACACAGCTCAATCGATCTGCTCAAGTGTAGTATGTTAGACCCATGATCTATTCAATCGCCTAATACCTTTACTTATACAATAGTTTCTTTAAATAAGCACATCTAAAGGTGATCTACCAATATAGAGGGGAAAAAAAAAAGGGTGACATACCAATTACTCTGTTAAAACTACAGTCACAAGAGGGAGAAGCCTATTAGTTGAACTTCCCCACAATTGCTACAGAACAAAAAGGAAGCGATCGTATATTAGAATTTCTCATTCAACTTCTGTTCCAACAATGAGTTTAAGAGAAGCAGATAATGTTCATCAATTAAGATTTTCTTTTTTTTGGTGAAACATTAATTAAGATAATACATTAATTAAGATTATAGATAATACATCTAAATTTGTTACGATGGATCTTTAATAATTTCACATAGATTCTTTCCATCAAAAATAAAATAAAATAGTTCCCATAGATGCACATACTATATTTTAACATTATGGCAGCCACTGTTTCCCTGTACTGCATGAGATTCCAGCCTCTGTATTTATCTGGTGAAAATTCATAGAGCCACAATTGTACATTTGAAAATGTCATGATGATCATGGTAATAGGAGAAGAAGCTGAGTGATGATGATGATGAGGGTGTGTACCAATTTTGAAGGCAATCAATGGCAGTGGATAATTGAGTGACAGAGAGGAAGATCATAGATTTCTAATTTGGATGAAGGGAAATTGTGATGTTGGAGTGGACCACATGGTTGATGGTGAGAGGTGAATGAGCAAGCAGTCAATACATAAATAGTGCATGTGAAACTACTGCTGCTTTCCAACTCATTTCAAGTTATATAGATTTTTGACATACCTTTCGCCATGTTCGTTCCCCCCCTCTTTCTCTCTCTCTCTCTCTCTCTCTCTCACAAAAATCAAACCCCAATTACACTATTTCTTTCTTTCTTATTATTTTTCTTTGTAATTTTTTTCTCATGATTTTTCCAGTAAAGTGATTTTTTTTCCTTACGTCTGAAAGTGAAAGTGAAGGTCGCATTTTTAATCTCTAATTTATGTATCCGATTCAGTCCTTAAATTGAACGAACTAGTGCTGATGACATATATGAAATAATTCGAGAATTAGGGTGCGTTTGGATTTTTATTTTTAAAAATAATTTTAAGATAATATTTAAAAATGTTAGAGAAAATTACTTTTGTCATGATTAACTCATATCTAAGCAAGCGACTTTATCTGCTTCTGAAAAAAAATGTAATGTAAGACCCGTCCACAATAACGTGGATGGATTGAATGTAAACAGAAAATTTAATATTAAACCATGATATGCATGAGTACATCATAGTATTTGTAAGCAGAAATTCAACTCTACTGGCGGCTAAACATTCCTAAACAGTATTTAAAAATGCATGTTATTGGAATACTAGTTCATATGTCCCTAAAAGTTGGAGAGATCTGTCTTTCTCCAGAGTGATACCCGAATAATCTGAAATCATCCGAAATAATAATGAGAATTGAAAATTCTCGAGAGAAGATGAATAATTCTAAAAATATTTAAGAACTATGATTGGTTTAAACCAAGTCATTATATGAAAAATTATTGCACAGTTACTAAACCATAACCACATCACATCACTTTACTTATAGAAACATAATATTTCATATAAATATGAACAATGAAACGCAGGGTATGCCATACCATTCAAAATGCAGTATAAATAGGCAAGCCTAGTCTAGATCATAATCTTTTTACTTTAATTTCTATTTTCCTACATCTGCTTGTCTCACATGTAATCGAATATATTCTCTTAAGGAATTCCTCTTCTCTGGTATTACTTGTAAAATCGTGACAACAAAGCATGATCATTGCATTGCACTAACCAAGGCATAAAATGATCTTACATCTATCGATTTGTCTTCCTCGTGGTTAGCCGCAAGTCTTAAATGCGTTCCTCTTAATTTAATTGCTTGCCATTATGCATAAAATGATGCATATACTTAATCAATAAATAGAGTTAAAATAAAATAACCTCGGTAGCACAAATTAAATAATAAGATTGAGTAATATAAATAAATTATAATCTCTCAATACCGATTTTCACATATAGAGTTATCAAATTCAAATGCCAATTTTCAAGGGGACCAACTTATACTAATTATTGTTTAACTCTCTTTTAATGATTTTAGTCATAGTTCATGGACTATTCTTATCACCATGGAACATTTAGTGAATAAAATTTATGTCTTTGTAATGGTTATTATAAAGTCATAATATTGGCTCTAAGCCAACGTATAAAAATCAAATTCAAACAATAGTATAAATAATTTAATAGTCCAAGTTGAATAGCATAAATAGTCTATCAGTTCATATTCATGTATAATAAAGGTAATAAGATTTACTTATTTTAATTATAAAATAAATTTTAATATTTAATATTGGTCCCTTAAAAATTGACACCTGAATATTGACAATCCAAAATAACATTTTAAGACATGAATGATAAAATTGCATAAACTATTTAAATAAAGTAGCTCCAAACAATGAACTATAAAAGAATACTAACTCAACAATTTCTAAGAATATAAAGGAACTTAAACTTATCATAAAAATAAACATTAACAAAAAAAGAACAACTCATAATTTAACTAGCAACTTTTAAATAATAAATATATAAAATTGAGTAACTTGATCCCAATATAAGTAGCCATGGCTTTTATTTCAAAAAATAAAGTCATCTTCTACCTTTAAAATTTTTGCAGAAAATGAGAAAAAGCTAAGCTGATACCTGTTAATGACCACCATGACCTCTTATGCCTGTCACTCTCTTCTTTCATATTTTTTTAATCCTCGGTTATCCTTCTCAGAGTAAATCTCTCACTTCTACTCTCTCTATGCTTTTTGTTTCTAGTAGAAGGTCATTTCCTCACTTTTACAATTTCATTCTCTTGTTATTGTCTAAATGCTCCAACATGAAACACTGGCTCCATGCTTTGTGTAGTGGGCTACTGCAGTACTTCACGGCTTGCGAAGCCCTTTGATAATGACACGGTGAAATTGCACCCTTCCACATGTGTGCGATATATAAGAAAAGCTTTACACTTGTTTCTTAATTAAAATATTTTACGCCAAGAATTCTTGTTTCCTTTTTATTCTTTTTTTTTTGTTAAAAAAAAAAATTACTCTTCTAATAACACCAACCTTTTCAATGTACCATTTGAAAAATCTATGGCCTCTAAGACAGGCAACGCATTCTACTCACCGTCTAATAAAGAAACGTGTTGGACATAAAAATTTCTCTCTTCTTTCTGAATTAACTTATAATTCTGGATAATATAGTAATTTCATTTTACTTTTTTAATTACCACTCTAATTTTTCTTTCTTTTAATTAACATCCACTCTCTATTATTATCTATACACAAATAATATTATTTTTTTATTTTTCATTTATCTAAATAATATATAAGTTATTAAAAATTCAAGTGATACTATTATATACTGGGTAAGTATATTTAATAAAAATACTTTCTAGAAATTTGTATGACATTAAAATAAAATTCATATAATATAGTTAATAATTCATGTAATATAATTAATGCTAGTTCACACATTTCAAAATTATCTGAATTATAAAGAAACTTGTAAATTATATTACTTGAATATCTCTCTAGAATATATATATATATATATATATATATATATATATATATATATATATATATATATAGGAAAATTCACGTAAATAATTCATACATTTCTTTGTCTATGTTTTTAATTAGCTTTTACTATAGTACGAGTAATTTGAGTAAGATCTAATCATTCACAAACTTTATAAAAATATATTTTATTGAATTAGTTAAATATATTTGCATAAGCAAAGTATTTTTTTGATCCATACGTACCCAAAGTATAATAATATTATTTATTTCATATTTAAGTAACAGATTTTTTTTTTAAAAAAAAAAGCGGCGTTGATGTAGAAATAAATTATGGAGAGTGGATATTAATTAAGAGAGAAAGAAAAGTTAGAGTGGTAATTAATGTAATTAAAATGAAATTGTTAAGTTACCCAAAATTATAAGTTGACTAAAAAAGAAGTGAGATTTTTTTATATCCAACATAAAATGTAGAGTTTGTTAATTTCCATATGAAGGTGTGAAAGTTAATATATATATATATATATATACACCCAAAAAGATGGACACCCCCAACACTTCTTTTCTGTTTTTCTCTCTTCATCAATCATTTCACTCATTTTTATTTTTTTTTACAATTTTTTTCTCTTTTCTCTCTCTGGATGTCCAAGAGTGTCTACCTACTCAGTAGTACAAAAAAAATTTCTCATATACATAACACCGACCTCTCCTGAAGTTAGGTGATATTATATATGACACTTCTCAATTTTTCATACCCACATTGATCTCCTTTTACGAGAGATTGGTATTATATTTGTAGGGGTATTTAGTATTACATTTTATAAGATATGAGAGTACCATATATAATATTATCTACACCTCATAGAAGGTTAGTATATATTTTTAAAAATCAAAAGATGTCATATTATATAATATCCAAAACTTTTGTATCACTGTTATTTATCATATCTACTAAAACTATGTGATTTATTAGATTTTAATTACTAATTTACAGTCTTAGTTTAAAAAATTAGTGTCTAAGATTTAACTATTTAAACAGTTAATTATTGTTACCAAAATTAACTTAAATAGATTAATTAAAATATTTAAATTAATCAAGAGTCAAACTTAGTCTACATAAAATATTTTATGAAAAGGGGATATTAAATTAAAAAATTATTTTTTTTTAAATCTTATCCAACTAGTCAATACAAATTTAAGGTTTTTTTTTTTAAAAAAAATTAAAGAAAGGTATTTTTCTTACAAAATAAGGACACAAACAAACAAACTCTTCACCAAAATCAGGGAGATTTTTATATTTTTTTTATTGTATGAGGCAATAATTACTGGCTGATATTTTGTCACTTGTCTTATTTAATTAAAATATAAATACAAAAGCTAATTATTGTATTTGTTTTGCTTAAGGAATTGTACAAGCAGTTTTTGGCCAAAGGTCGTAGTTGGGTAACTAATTCCTATACATTTATTTTAATCAAGTGGGACACATACATAAATATGAACTATTATTTTGGCAGGAATTGGCACGTAGGACCCTCACACAACGAATATGTGAGTTCAATAACCAACTGAAGCCTTATAAATGGAATAGGCACGGTCCACGTGGTGCTCTAGGAGTAAGCAGCACCCGACAACTTCTCCACAAAAGAGGTTATCGGATAAACCTCTTAAGTCTAATATGTGACCTGGCAACTTCTTTATGATTTAAATGTCATTTTAAGACCTGACAGAAGTAAAATTTTTGTTAAGTTTTACCCAACCAAGAGCTGTTTGTTATTTTAAAGACCTCATATACATTTTCGGTTTAAGTCAAGGTTGGGTTGCTTATGATATTCCACTAGAAAACTATTGCGGACATGTTAGGGGAAAATAATGATGGGTACTGTTTAGCCCAATGTTTCAGTTTCAGTAAAATGTCATACAAATATTCAACATTGTGAATTTGTTAACTTCTGATTGAACTGTGCTGTATTTGAGCTGTAAACATGTGCGAACTTCTGGAAAAAGAGTTATTCTGGAACTAAATTCAATGGAAGTTGACCCCTAGCCATTCTAGATGTGACCAACCATGTTGGCATTTTTTCATTTAATTGCTCTTTTTGTTCAACTATTCATTACTCTTTTGAATTTCATTTGATTGAATTATTGTAACCAGGGAATTAATATTTTATTAACTGCTGATGAGCACTTCATTAATTGGGTGATTGGCAAAGGATGTGCGTTTCGAAATTGATTCATACTTTGTTAGTGCAAATCATTGCAGAATATTCAGGATGACGATTACAAACGAAAATACGGAGAATACCACATCAATATTGTTGAAAGATACAAGGTTGTGGATTCTTTTTAGAGATTGGGTCCCCTCTGCCCTCTTCCCTCCCTTCTCCTCCTCTTCCTGAAGAGATTTCCCCCCCCCCCCCCCCTCTTTTTTTCCATCCACATATTTTGATTTTTGTAAAGTCTTATTCAGCACAAATGGAACTTAACTGGGGGAAGTTAAAAAAGAATGGTCTTGCTGTCAAAGTCTCCCATGGTGATATTATATCATTTGCTGCTCCTCCTCAGCATGGTAATGTGAATTCCTTCTAGTAGCTCAAGTTTCAATTTTTCTTTTATTTGTATTCCACTTTTTCTTTTCTCCCTATTGTTTTAGAATGAGTATTATTTTCTTCATTTAACCAATGGGCGCATAAATTAGTTGATAGAGTTGTTTTAACTTAATTAGAGGTCTTGGATTGAAACCCTAGATATACAACTATATTAAAACTTAGAAGAAAGAATTTTGTCACCCAAGTGATCTTACTCGATTCGAGCAGAATTACCTTCAATAAAAAAGCACATGTGATTTCAAAAAAAAGAAAAGAAAAGAATAAATATTTTTTTTTATTGGGCCAGCATTTCAGTTCTGATCATTAACCGCTTGTATTTGTTCTTTTAATTCTCCTTGACTATGGAAAAGTATTTCAAAGCGAAGGAAAAATTACGTAAGATTTGAGAAACTATATTATACAAAAGAAGAATTTGAGAAACTACACATTTTGGTGCTCTTTTATTACAAACTGGCATTGGAAAAATTAATACTATTATATTCTCTTTTTTAATTAATAACTCCATTGTCATTTATAAAAAGAAATAATTGGTGTGTTTGGATAAACTTTTAAAGAGAGAAAAAAAGAAAAAATTTTAAGGCAATACTTAAAATTGATTTTATTAGAAGTAAAAATTATTTTGTGTTTAGTAATTATAAAAATCACTTTTATCTTTTAGTTCATTATCTCTCTCTTCTATTGCATTCTCTATAAAATATAAGTAATTTTTAACCTGTTTCTTAAAAAAAAAAACAGATTTTTGAAAAGCTTATCCAAAAAATCTATACAAGTTTTAAAAAATGATTTTTTATTAAAAAAGTGCATTCCTTGAAAAAATAGAAGGGCACAAAAGTACATCCAAATGTTGTCTAATATATATGATTTTCTATGATTTTTATTGTAGTGCCCTTGTGTTACATTTCCTTTTGCTTTTGGATGTTGAGGATTTTCTAAAGCTAGATAAAAACTGTGTTTTCCTCGTTAATTTTAAGGACCGGAATTCTAATTTTGGGTTTGTGTTGCTTTCTGTGGCTATTATATTTGCAAGGTTTTGGCAGCATGGATTTGTTCTGTTTTTCCAAATTATAATTGGTGTCTTTTTATACAGAACTTGCATTTGCTTTTGTATATTGAGAGGTGCTTGTGTCCACTCCCATGCTAGATGTAGTTGCTAAATGAAAAGTACGTAGTGTTATTGTGTCTGTTTATTTAAAATTTTAGGAAAAGTACTTTTTTAAAAATAGAATCAGAAATAGAAGTAGAAATGGAAAATTATTTTATTTTTAGATGTAATTATAAAAGTATTTTTTATTAGAATCAGAAATTGTTAAATTATTTAAATGTGATAAATATAAAAATATTTTTTAGTATAAAATTATAATTTAGTAAAGAGGAAGTGGCATTTTTAAGAAAAAGTTAAGGATAAAACGATAAAATAGTATAAAAACTAATAGATTCAAAAATTGAGGCCATTTTTTCTCTTTTTTGCTGCTTTTGTTTTTTAAAAAAGTGGCTCTTTATGTAGTTTACAAAAAAAAGATGAAACAATTGATTATTTTCTACTTTTATTTTTTTAGAAAAGTACAAACAAATACTATTAAAAGTACTTTTTTTTTTCAAAAAATTTTGAAAAAAATGTACTTCTCTCTCTTGGAGAAGCACATTCAAATTCAAATGCACCGATCAGCAAAACTTATATTCATTATTTTTGGTCATTATAGTGTTCTATTCTAATGTTGCTCATAATGGAATTCAGGCGAGTTTTAATGTGCACCAAATAAAGTATGGTGTGTGATGCATTATTTACTTTATTTGTGGGCTACCATATACCTTAATAGTCATCTAACCATGTGTTATGGTTGTTGAGAATTGGATGGTGGGATCTTGATATTTCAATGAGTACTACACCCACATTATGGACTACTACACCCACACACTTGCTTTCTTCTTCATCCTTCCAGCTATGACAAAATATTGCTCGATGCATGCTTCCTTCTTCCTAGTGCTTTGCTTCCTCCTCCTCTTCCCTTCTTCATCCTCCTTCCTCATTGCCAATTTTTGTGCTCTCATCATAGGATGCTTCCTTCTCACAAGTGTGTCCTAGCTAGATGAATGGTTCACCTTTGGCAACACTCTTGGAAAGCGTTGATGAAATTGTTTGTGGTATGAGCAGTGGCCATTCCTGTCATTGTCCACCATTCAAGCCATTTGGAATGATATCGCTTTGGTGGATGCTAGAAACTACGAGGTTGGAGCTTGGCCTTGGTGTTCATGTTGGAACCTAGTAAATGCTCGTTGGTTAATTTGCGAGGGTGAGAAAGATGATCCATTGGGTCTGGTTCTACAGCTATTCAATTTTTTTTTCTTTGGTTTAGTTTTACAAGGGGGAAAAACTCTATATGGGAACCAATTCTCTTTGTGAAAGAAGTGCACCATTGAGTTCTAGAATTCACCATATCGGTTTTGTTTTTTTCTATTGGTTTTTTAAGTAACCCTTGTGAGGATTTGGACATGGGTTTTGTGGATCGGGGTTCATTAATGTGATGATGTTGAATTGGGAACTAATATAAACAAGAGTGCAATGACAGCATTCAACCATATTTTCTTAATGTGTTTAATCGCATTTTCTAGATGTAGTTAAATAACTTAGTAACCAACCTTTCTTCCAGCTCTTTAGTCATTTTTAAATAGTATATGATGCAACATATTTAATGTGGTGCACCCCAAAACGCACCTGCAATTCAAACTTGTAATTTTAAGTAGAATTGAAGTTCCAAGTATGTGGCGATGTTCATAATTTCCCCCGTGGCGTGTTTTACTATGCACCTCCTTCAAAATGGTGCATCACGCACCTAGACATCCAATGATAATGATCGATAGTCTATCAATAGACTAATTAATTATGATATACTACAGTAACACCTCTTTCTTCCCATTCTTGCCTACAACATCTGCTGCTGTTCTCCACGACACACCCTGCCATCTCGCTGGAATTCGCCATTGAGATCCTCGACACCTGGCTTAAAGTGCCATTCAAGTCCCCTTACCCTCACTAGTGACAACAAACCCTGGTCGCCGGAGATCTCGTCGTTTCTCGACAAATTGCTTCCCGAAGAACCACAAAACGATGAAGCAGAAGCAGAAGCAGAAGCATAAGCAGAACCAACAATAATGGTTGAACCATTAACAGAAGAAGAAGCTTCAACAAAGGTGTAGCAACAGAACTGACCACAGACACACCACCGCCACCACCCGAAGTAACACCTACGACCCACGTTGGCGTTCGTGATCTACATACAGAACTTGTTCCATTTCGGGGAACAAGTATTAAGACGAGTTTAGATTTGCCTTGGACGAGTTGGAAGGTTTTAGGAGCAGCTAGGAAGCAACCTCGGCCTCCTCGATGCTGACATCAACAATGGCGCCACCATCAGCAACTGAGAAGAAGCAATGGTTGTCGAGGAAGTTCATCGGAGATCTGGATGTTGATGGTGACGATGGTGAACCGTCATTTCACGCCCACAGAAGAGTAACAATCACGTGATTCCCGAATGGCTGTGGAGGTCACCTATGGCTTTCGGGAACATGGATCCAAATTGGTTCTCCTGCAGTGCATTACTATAATTTAGGTATATGGTACTCCATCAATTTGGACTTAAGACACCTATAAGGTGTAACATGTACCATCTTTAGCAAGGTGCATATCGGATAGGGCCTTTCCCCGCCCATACATTTGATTTTGACATTTGAAACTTGCTTCGTATTGATAATTCGTGAGATATAATATATAATATTCTATCAGAAAGATATTCAACATATAAAATATATTGACATTGATCGTGATGCTTAGGCTGATTCTTATGTGGGTCTACTGAAGCTTGAGACAAACGGTGACTGAGAATAGACTATAAAAATGAGGTGAGATTATAAATTTAGAAGTATATAAAAACTCAAAATTAATACACTGATTAACATTAAAAACGCCAAAATAAATAAATAAATTCTACTGTTGCTAACAAACCCATCATCACATAAAAAAAAAAAAAAACATCATCAAATTCGATTAATTTTTCTTTCCATGTGTTTAATCTAGTTAGTTTGACCCATCATCATCATCATCATCATCAACAACAACCTCCAAAGCCACAGCACTAAACTCAGGAAAAGCCAAGAATTTTCAATGACCCATCAACCAAAACGATCTCAAAACCCAGACTTCAACCGACCCAGTTCCCAAAATCCCCGAATCTGTCCAAGACGGCAGCGCTTTAAAGCGGATCATGGTGCTCCGGATGGTGAAGTAGAGATGGCGAATACCACATTCTAAGCTCCCGAGTCAACTCGTTCACTAAGTCGACCCACCAAGTCAGATCTTCCACCGTGCTCGACGGCCTGCTCGGTCGCGGATTCGCCGCGAAATGGTTCGCACTTCGATTTCTCTGCTTGTTTGCTTCCTTCATAGCTTTCACCTGATTACGGTTACATTGATTGTGATTTGCGTTTCTCTTTTTTCTTTTTTTCCGTTTTTTTCGGCTAATCGCTGATCACACAGACGAAGAATCAGATCGATGTTATAAGGAGGAAGAGGAAGGCGTGCGAAAGCGGGCATGAGGAAGGTGGATATGGAAACACTGATGATTTTCTCTGGTTTTTAACCGTGGAAGTGTGGCACCAAGAACGGACAGAATTCATTATCTGATGTTACTAACATAGAAATCCATGTTTAATTTAAATTATGGGTTAAAATGGAATTATAAAATTTTAATTATAAACTTTGTTTGGCTCATATTTATAATTTTACAGGGATTGAAAAGCAAACTATCTTGGCCGTTGATATCTTTTCAATGACTCAGATTTTGTCATCATGGGAGCGACAAGCCGGGAGACTAGAAGTCGCTTTTCGTTTCAGTTTCTTATGGCTTTTTATTTTTTACTTTTTATTTATTTATTTATTTTCCAATTCTGTCTTACATTCTCTTGAATGTGTAGAGGATTGTGTTTCTGAAAATAAGAGATTGAAAGGCTTTGGCATTGGCTTCCCCCTGGATCCCATATATCTTGATGATTTTCGAAGCCTTCAACGATCAAACACGTGTGTTACTTAATTTAGAAGGATCGCAATATCACTAGGTACAGTAAACTCTTTTTTCTTTAGTTGTATTCAAATTTCTTCGTGGTAGGAGCTGAGAAAGCAATTGGTGAATCGAGTAGTTTTGATTGATACTTTTGCGTAGGGAGCTTCATGGAAGTGTCTTACAAAGAAGGCTCATATTAAGTTGGTCCCCAAAAGTTTGGGACTAACTTAATCTCGAACCTCACAATCTGCTCCTCCTTCTTCCTCGCCTTCCTCCTCTCCTCTCCCTCCTCTCCCCTCCCTCCTCTCCCCTCCCTCCGCCACCACCCATTGCCATGCCCTTGGCGGCGACTCCACCACCCACTGTCGTGCCCTCGGGGGCGACTCCCCCTCCTTCTCCTTCTGGGGCGGCCCCGATTGGGAGAAGTGCATGAGCCACTCTGCTCGCCGGAGCTCCCCCTCCGACCTCAATGTCCTCATCACTGATGCCGTAGGCTTTGTCGGCGCCCACATCTCCCTTGCCCTGAAGCGCCGCGACAACGACATCCTCGACCTCCTTGACATCTTCAACCGCTACTACGACCCCAACCTAAAGCACGCCCGCCAGTGCCTCCTTGAATGCGCCGGCCTTTGTCATTGACGGCGTCATCAATGACACTGCGCTCCTTCGTAAGCTCTTCGATGTGGTCCCGTTTACACACGTGGCACACCTTGCGAGGATGGGAGGGAGCAGGAAGAGGAAGAGGAAGAAGAACTCCTCGTGGAAATTGAACTAGGCCCTGACACTGCTCTGAGTGTTGGAGATGTTGGCGAGGGCACCCACCAGCAAGCCGATCAGAACAGAGGCGTTGGCCTCCGGAACGATGTAAATCTTCTTACGACGGAGGAGGACACCTCTTGTTGCACAGTGCAGTATGTATATTGCTAGTATTGTGTTTATGGAGAAGTCTCTATTTGCAAAAAAAAATTGGCAATACCCTATTTGCAATATTACATTGGGGGTTATTTTTTAATTTTTTACAAAGGAGTAAGTTACTCCCAAAAGAAAGGTTCAATCTAAAAGAAAAGCATATGCTTTCCTTAACAACTATCTCTGCATTCTATGGATTCTAAAAGAAATGTTCAATCTAAAAGAAAAGTATATGCCATCCTTAACAACTATCTCTACATTCTATGGATTCTAAAGAAACGTTTAATCTTAAGTTATTCTTCAATATCTTGCCTAATTTATGATTCATTGTATAGGGGATGTTAACAGAGTAACTGCTGAACAGGAACTTGCCATGGGAAACTGTGAGAGTCAAGAAAGAGAACTACGAGAAGAACGAGAACTACGGGAACGACGAGAAAGAGAACTACGAGAACAACAAGAAAGAGAACGACGAGAAAGAGAACTACGAGAACAACGAGAAAGAGAACTACAGGAACAACGAGAAAGAGAACGACGAGAAAGAGAACTACGAGAACAACGAGAAAGAGAACTACGAGAACATCAAGAAAGAGAACGACGAGAACAACGAGAAAGAGAACTACGAGAACAACGAGAAAGAGAACGACGAGAAAGAGAACTACGAGAACAACAAGAAAGAGAACAACGAGAAGGAGAATTACGAGAACAAAAAGAAAGAGAACTACGAGAACTACGAGAACAACAAGAAAGAGAACAACGAGAAAGAGAATTACAAAAACAACAAGAAAGAGAACTACGAGAACAACAAGAAAGAGAGCAACGAGAAAGAGAACAACGAGAAGCAATAAATGACCTTCAGGTTTGAAAGTTTTGATGCTAAAGTAGTAAGAACTAAGAAACTACTCTCTCTCTACTTTAAGGAGCTTACAAGCTGTCCATCTTGTTATATATTGTAGGAGTCAGTGAGAGAAAGGAGTTTGCTGGTCGACACCTTGAGCTCCAAGCTTGTATGGTTCTGCTTTGTTAGCATGAGATAGGCCTAAACTTATGTAGCAACTCGGACCGGAAATAATTATTCACTTTTGAAATTTTACTTTTTCATAAATAATTATCTTGTTAAGAAATCTATATAATATTAATTACTTTTTTCTAGTTATTCTCATACTAAATGGAGGAGAGAGAGTAAATAAAAAGAAATGAATAGAAAAAAAAAGATTAAATAAGGATAAGTTTATAAAATGTATCCAAATTTTTTTAATATTGAGACTTTTTTAATCATTTTCTTAATTTATATGTATATTTAAAAATAGATAATTATTTGTAGACGGAAGTAATACTTTATAAAGAGATTTGTCCCTTCATTCCTTTCTGTTGCAGGAGGATGCTATGCAAAAGTTAGTTGTCTCTAATAATAAGGTTTGCCAGTTGGAAACCCAATTACATGAAGAGAAGCTGACCACTGCAAATGGAATAAAGGTAATCAGATAATTTTTTATTGAGTATCATGTTGCCTTATTTTGGCTAATATCTAGCTGAACATAAATGCTAATTCATTGGAGCAGAAAATAGAAGAACTTGGACATGAAACAAGAAGATTAAGAGAAGAGCTTGAGAGTGAGAAGGTAGATATCAGAAGTTCAAGTCACTAAATGCAAAGAATGCTTTAATAGAAAGGTGTTTTACTTAAAGGATGTATGCTTTTAACCCATATATGTTGCTAAAATTTGCACGTTACCCTTGAATTATAGGCCATATGTATTTAAGTTCATACATTTTAAAATAGTGCAAAATAACCTTCGAAACTTTATTGAAGGTATGAATTGACCTTTTGTTAGTTTTTCGATCAATTGTTAACGAAAATATCACACATTCAAGAGATTTTAGAGCATCAGATTGCATATTTAGACAAGTTAAAGGGGTTAATTTATGCATAACTCAAAGTTCAGAGTGGTATAATACATTTATTTTAACTAAAATACATATTCAAAAATGTTTAGGGAATCGATTTACACCTTTTTAAAATATAAAGGCTGAAATGCATGTGACTATAGGGATGTAAAATTCAGACGAAGTTATTGATAATATGTTGCCAGAGTGACCAATTTTGTAGTTTATATGTTGCTTCAGCTTTCTAATTGATTCATTTTCTTTATTTTTTCTATCTTATTGCCTTCTTCCTCTGTCGAAGCCTTTTTCCTTCCTTTTTTTTTCTTTTGTTTGGGGGAGGGGGGTCCCTTTTGGTGGTGAAGTTTCTTTATTTGAATCTAGGAATATTTGTTGCCGTTGTTACCAGGCAGCCCGAGGGGATGTTAACAGAGTAGCCGCTGAACGGAAACATGCCTTGGAAAACCTTAATGAAAGGCTTAGTGCTTCTATGCAATCATGTGCTGAGGCAAATGCTATAATAAGTAGGTATGATCTATTTAATTCTCATAGTTTAATTGTTCACTACTCCAGTGCTGAATATCATTTTCTTTAATAGATTTAAGTATTGTGGGAATGAAGTGATACATATTTATACATTTTGAGCTGCACCTTCATTGATCGCTTGTACGTTGCCATGAGAATAGACGATTTGGAAATGGTTCCCTTCTGTTATTCCTGTCATTTAGTCTACCAGGGCTACATGGAATTGGTTCTTACATACATGCTTTTATCTCTGTGGTGTCAGACTTCAACTGTTGTATGAGGATGGACGTTTTGCTTTTGCGTTACACCATTTTTTTTGAATTATTTCATATGGCCAAAAGTAGTAGTATTCATGTTGCAAAGTATGATAATTGCATCTCTCTCTCTCTCTCTCTCTCTCTCTCTGCTTGCAGTCAAAAGGCAAATATAGTTGAACTCAAGGAACAATTAGATGAGGAGCGGACTCAGCGAAAAGAAGAGCGGGAAAAGGCTGCGGCTGATCTAAAAGCTGTTATTCATAGGGCCCAGTCTGAGGCTCAGGAGGAATTAAGACGGCTCTCTGATGCTGCCTTCAGAAGAGAAAGAGGACTACAAGAAGCAATGAATAAGCTTCAGGTTTGAAAGTTTTAATACTAAAGTAGTAGGAAACTCTTTCTCTACTTTAAGGGGCTTACAACCTTTCCTTCTTATTATATTGTAGGAGTTAGAGAGAGAAAGGTGTTTGCTGGTCGAAACCTTGAGGTCCAAGCTGGTGTGGTTCTGCTTCTGGTTGTTAACCTAAGACAGTCCATAACTTTTGTACTTCGTAATGAGATTTGTCTCTCTGCATTCCTTTCTGTTGCAGGAGGATACTAGGCAAAATTTAGCTGTCTCTGATAATAAGGTTCGCCAGTTGGAAGCTCAAGTACATGAAGAGAAGCTGAACACTGCAAATGGAGTAAAGGCAATCAGATATTTTTATATTGAGTATCATGTTGCCTTATCATTATTTGGTTAATATCTAGCTGAACATAAATGCTAATCCATGGAGCAGAAAATCGAAGAACTTGAGCAAGTAAGAAGAAGATTAAGGAAAGAGCTTGAGAATGAAAAGGTAGATATCAGTAGTTCATGTCATTGAATGCGAAGAATGTTTTGATAGAAAGGTGTTTTATGTGAATGGTGTCTGCTTTTCACCCATATATGTTGCTAATCTTATTTCAATGAGACTGCATAGTAAGTTATTGATATGATGCCAGACTGAAAAATTTTGTAATTTATATGTTGATTCAGCTTTCTAATTGATTCGTTTTCTTAATTTTTCTATCATATTGTCTTCCTCCATTTTCAAGGGGCTCTTTTCCTTTTTTTTTTTTGGGGGGGGGGGGGGGTCCCTTTTGGCGGTGAAGTTTCTGTATTTGAATCTAAGAATATCTGTTGCTGTTGTTGCTAGGAAGCTCGAGGGGATGCTAACAGAGTAGCCGCTGAACAGAAACATGCCTTGGAAAACCTTAATGAAAGGCTTAGTGCTTCTATGCAGTCATGTGCTGAGGCATATGCTATAATAAGTAGGTATGTTCTATTTAATTCTCATAGTTTAATTCTTCGCTACTCCAGTGCTCAATATCATTTTCTTTTAAAAGATTTAAGTATTGTAGGAATGAATTGATACATATTTATATAGTTTGAGCTGCACCTTTGTTGATTGCTTTTATGTGGCCATGAGAATAGACGATTTGGAAATGGTTCCCCTCAGTTATTCCTGTCATATAGTCTACTAAGACTGCATGGAATTGGTGCTTACGTACATGTTTTTATCTCTCTGGCGTCGGAGATCCTGGGGTGGACCTTTTAGTGCTTTGGCTGTTGTAGGAGGATGGACTTCTTGCTTGGTTTACAACAATTTTTTTATTTTTTCAGATGGCTAAAAGTAGTAGTATTCGTGTGGAAAGTATGATAATTGCATCTCTCTCTCTCCCTCTCTCTCTCTCTCTCTCTCTCTCTCTCTCTGCTTGCAGTCAAAAGGTAAATATAGTTGAACTCAAGGAACAATTAAATGACGAGCAGACTCAGCGAAAAGAAGAGCAGGAAAAGGCTGCAGCTGATCTAAAGGCTGTTATTCATAGGGCCCAGTCTGAGGCTCAGGAGGAAATAAGACGACTATCTGATGCTACCTTAAGAAGAGGAAGAGAACTACAAGAGGCAATAAATAAGCTTCAGGTTTGAAAGTTTTGATCCTAAAGTAGTAAGAAACTCTTTCTGTACTTTAAGGAGCTTACTAGCTGTCCTTCTTATTATATTGTAGGAGTTAGAGAGAGAAAGGTGTTTGCTGGTCAAAACCTTGAGGTCCAAGCTGGTGTGGTTCTGCTTCTGGTTGTTAACCTAAGACAGTCTATAACTTATGTACTTCGTAACAAGAATTGTCTCTCTGCATTCCTTTCTGTTGCAGGAGGATGCTAGGCAAAATTTAGCTGTCTCTGATAATAAGGTTTGCTATTTGGAAACCCAAGTACATGAAGAGAAGCTGACCACTGCAAATGGAATAAAGGTAATCAGATATTTTTATATTGAGTATCATGTTGCCTTATCATAGTTTGGTTAATGTCTAGCTGAACATAAATGCTAATTCATGGAGCAGAAAATCGAAGAACTTGGGCAAGAAACAAGAAGATTGGTGAAAGAGCTTGAGAATGAAAAGGTAGATATCAGAATTTCATGTCATTGAATGCAAAGAATGTTTTGATAGAAAGGTGTTTTATGTAAATGGTGTCTGCTTTTCACCCATGTAAGTTGCTAATGTTATTTCAATGAGACTGCAGAGTAAGTTATTGACATGTTGCCAGACTGACGAATTTTGTAATTTATATGTTGCTTCAGCTGTCTAATTGATTCTTTTTCTTTCTTCTTCTATCTTATTCTCTTCCTCCCTTTTTTTTAAAGCTCGTTTCTTTTTTTCTCTTACTTTTGGTGGTGAAGTTTCTTTATTTGAAGCTAAGAATATTTGTTCCTGTTGTTTGCAGGCAGCTCGAGAGGAAGCATGGGCTAAAGTTTCTGTTCTTGAACTTGAGATAAATACTGCAACGCGAGATCTTGATTTTGAGAGGCAGAGGTTAAGAGGTGCGAGGAAAAGACTTATGCTTTGGTAAGGCGTGATTTGTTGTTGTCTATTATGATCATGGGACATTTGCAATTTGAAAAGTATGTAGAATAAGTCAACATGAACATCTTTTCTTATTTTACAATGTAGACTGCGCAGACATGCTTGCATAGAATATCAGAGAACACGGTAGCATTGTAGTTGCCATACTTCTTCCAGCTACTTGAATATTGCAATTCTTTTGTTCTTTTGCTTTACATTAACAATCTTTAATCGAGGTTAAAGTGGATAGGAATAGGAATTCTGACTTTTTAATTAGAATCATCACAAGTAGCATATACTAGGGTTTTGTGAACATTACTATCATGGATTTTGACTGGTTTATAAACTATTCTGAAAAAAATGAAATGTAAAGGATGTAGAAACATGATCAACAAGGATAAGGATTATCCAAAGGCTTGGGGAACCTTATTTAGATAAAATCTTAGAGAGTTGTTGCTGCTTAAAATCCATTGTTCTATTCATACATCCTTCCTCTTTTAATAATTGAGCGCAAGATTGAAGGGTGCTTTTTCTATAGGGCATTTCTGTACTGGCATCTTCATGGGTTATGATTAACTAATTTGAGAGGTGTGATCATAGCCTCAATAAAAAAAAGGAGGGCTATGACTAATTAATTGTGTTGTCTTGATTAGAACATGCACTGCTAAACAATGTTATTTCAATTGAAATGCCAGATCCTGGTATTCATAAGTTGGTCATGTCATTCATGTTGATTTAATTCCACCTCTTTTGTTTAGTAGTCCATGTTGGTTAGCATGCTGCTGCATTGTACTCTGTGTTAAATGTTGATTGACCCTCACGCTTTATGATGCAACGTCTGCACCTGCATCATTCTTCATTTTGATTGTAGATTTTAGATTTTGCCACTGAAGCACAATGATGTCATGCAGGGAAACACAACTATGGGCATTTTATTCCACTACTGAGGAGATACAAGTACTGTTTGCTAAGCAACTGGCGCAATTAAAGGCTTTACAGAGAACTTTTGGAGATGAAGGGAATTATGAGAATACTTGTGCAGATATGGATGAAGTCATTGGTGGTACCTCAGGCAGAGAAAGAGAAGTTGCAGGATACCATAGCGAGAATGCTGCCAAGGCACGATCAACTACTTCTGCGCAGAAGCTCGACAGAGATCAAATTGAAACTTCAAGCAATGAAGCAAGTGTCCCTGAGAAGCATTTTATTGAAGCGAAAGATGTCGAGGTTCTTGATGAGAAGGACTTTATCTTTATTGCTTGTCATTAATTTAGGTTACCTTTATTCTAGACTAATCTATATCCTTTCTAGGAGTTTATCAATATTTAATTGAAAAAACCAGATGATTATGTGTATATTATAGTCATTTCAAGTAAAAGAAAAAATATCTAGTTTCTTTTGAGTGAATACTTTGTAGTTGGAAACTGGAGGAAATTAGTTCAAAATTATAACTGCTGCTGCATATATTGTCTGAACCTTTTTTCAGATCTTGCCGAACATTCTTTTACTGACACCTACCCTTCATGTAAATAGAAGACAGAGTCACAGGTGTGGACATCAAAGCAGATGAACATTATAATGAACAAATCCTTGATAATCTTCACTTATATTCCTATGTATGGTAGCTTTGCTTATTTTTTCAGAAGATTTTTACCCCACAACAAATATATAAACCCAGTACCCACGCGCACACACACCCCTGTAGATGTGACTATTGCTCTCCTTAGAATCTCCTTACAAAGATATAAGGCGGACAGCAAAGTAGCGAGGCCTTAGGTGAAGGACATGTCTTTGCATTCCTGCCCCTTCGTAGTTGGTGCTGCAACTTTTTCTCAGAATACTTTTGCCTATTGGACATTTGAGATCTTGTTTTTGTATGAATCGAATACGTTAACTAATATGACCGCTTGAAAGATAATGTAATGGTAGGAAGTAACTACAAACGTGCCATGGATTATTTAAGATCTTGGGCCTCAAATCAAGATTTTTGATTGACATGATTGTGTATTATTCTTGAGAACCAACGTATCATTTGGCATCTTCTGCCATTGTGTGATTGCAACTAATGAAGTAGTTGAAACTTGTGATGTATTAACACTGCTCTTGTATAACAATGTTAAGAATGAGTGGTCCTAAGCCATTATTAACCCTGTAGCTAAAGTGTTCTTTTATTTTTGATTTTTTTTCTTCTCTCTGTCTATAGAGAATTTCGCTTTTATAGAGTTCTTGAACTCCGGAGGTGAATATGCGCAAATAACTTGACCATGTAAGGGAAAAGGAAACTTTCAAAGGCTGAGAGTTCGGGAAAAAAAAATCTTAAAATAAAGTATGGTAAGATAAAAAAAAAAAGAAGGAAAAATCACTGTTCTAAGGCAACATCTTCTATGTGCTTCTAAGTCAAAGATGCATAGTATACCTTGTAACTTTAGTGCATCTAATAGTTTTGATTTATGAGATATATTGATGTACTAATCACCTATAATATATTATAATAATATATTAATTTTAAGAAAATTTAAAAATATAATTAAATATATTTTAAAAATTAATTTTTATACATTGATAATATAAAATTATACTGATAGAATTTTTTTGATTATATTAATAGTATAAAATTATTTTATACTATCAATATAATTTTATATTATCAGTGTGTATGACAATTAATTTCTAAAATATTTTAATTATATTTTTAAATTTTCTTAAAATTAGATATTACTACAATGTATTATAGATGATTGGTGCATCAATATACCTCACAATCTCACCATTAGATTACAAGATGCACCATATTTCTTGACTAGCAAGGAGCACGGTAGATGGCGCCTTCTTCTTATACCAGAATATTCAAGAAATGATCTAAAGCAAGTTTGATTCCTTTTACTTCACTATTCTAGTTTACTTTTTATCTTGACTTGGACAAAATAAAAAATAAAGAAAAAAGGCAAAAAAAAAGAGGAAGAATATGTTTAATTGCAAAAACATGTAAGCTAACCAGTAACAATTGAGTGTTATTCTATTACTAAATATGCTTATTCAATTGAAAAAAAATGTTATGATTAAATTATTAAAAGATATATTTATAAATTAAATTGTCCCATAAGAGCAAAGGCAGACTCTGGCAGAGATATAATTAATTATTCTGTCTCCTCTAACCATACTATCAGGAAAAGTGACAGATGACAAATTAAAACTAACATACCATTGCACAGTACTATATTGCTTGTAATGGTTACAATCGGCATATTATCTATTTATCTTTATTTTAACCCTCCAAACTTATTGCTAGAAAATTAATTAATTCAACCTCGAATTAAGAAGCAAACAAAAGAAAAGAAGGAAAGTTAAGATTCATGGCTAATTGGCTAACATATTATAAAAGGATCAATAACATATAAACCCTTAAACTTTCCCCGATCTTGGCCGCACTAAAATAATCTTTATATATCAGCTAACGGCTTGTTATTGGTATTGTTGCTTTTTTGTTGCTGAGATAAGAGAGCCTGATTCTCTTTGTGCAGAAGCATGGCCTCTTTCCTCAACTTCTCATTCTCCTCTATGACGCTTTGGTTCTTCATGTACAATTTCAAGTTCTTCATCCGAATCTCTGCTTTCACCGAGTGGCGGAGGTTGATCAAAATTTTTAGAGGAGCCAAAACTTTAACATATGAATTAGATGATGACAACTAAATTAAAACCAACTACATATTACATATATAAACTTTAAACCAAATAACTAGTAGAATAAAATAATTTTAAGGAGAAGGACTGAAAAATACCTTATAATGTTAGATGTATTAACTTAAAAATATTTTTAAAATAATATTTTATTTGAATTGTATGAAAATAATTATTTTTATATATAAATTACTAAAAGGATATGAAATAATTTATTTATATTTTATAATATCTGATACTTAGGTTATTTTGGTAATAACATCATAATTTTTAAAATATCCGTTTTTACTTTCAATCAAAAAGTTAAAAAAATCTGCCTTTTCTTTTTTCTTTTTTTAATATTTCAATCGAATCATGGGTATCTGAACTCTAGTATTAGAAGTCTGACCAATTCAACCCAACTTAATGGAGGTTCTTGAAAGGGGTAAGGGTCTTCCAGTAAAGATTTTTTCCATTCATAGAGTTCAAATCTGAAATCTCTAACTAAGAGGTCAAGACATCTACCCATCTTGATCAACTCTATGTTGGTTAAAATTTGTTTTTGCTTATAAGTGAATTTTATACATAAAATTAGAATTTTTTACTTATGATTTATTCAAACTTTTTACTCAAACATATAAAATTATTTCAAAATAGGTTTTATTTAAAAAAAAAGGTTATTTTCTTGTATTCTTAAACATACACCAAACAATATCAAAAATTTTGATAACATTATTAGGAATCAAAGCAGAACTTAAAGTTAATAAATCTATTACTTGACTATTAAACCTACTATTCAATTCTTGTAATTGCTTAGGTGTCCTATTGAGTTAAGTTGCAGATTGAGATCGAGACTGAAACTCAGATTCATTGTAATTGCTTATATATTGTAACAAAATATATTTTCACTCTAAAATAATGCTTAATTATGATGTGATCTTTTTTTTTTAGTTATTTTAATTAAAAAATAAGTGATAGTTTTTTAAGCTGAAGAAGTTCATTAATATAAAGTAGTATTTTTTTATGTAGAATAATATATTTAGACTTAAGCCTACTTATTAAATAAGAATTCTCTTTATATATATATTATTTTTTTTGAAAAAAAAATAGGGGGGCGATGGCCTGCATTGTCCAAAGGAAGCTCCGCCTCACCATAATCATCCTTTGCCTTTTGTCTTGCTTCGTTCAATTGTGCTCTCCTTCTACATAAACCATCACGCAAGCCAATGTCACACACGAAAAAAAAACATGCATACAAGCTATGAGAAACGGCAAAAAGATATGGTAGTTACTAGAAACTAAAAAAGTACCTACTGTGGAGGCCCAACTTTAGGTGCCTATGGTGTCTCTTGGATGGTCATGGAAGTGCCAAAAAGAGGTCCACAAAGGGTTTTTTTTTTTTTTTTTTGAAGAGAAAGAGCACATACTGTTTCCCTCTCATAAAGTTCTCTTGCAAAAACTGAATAATATTAATAAACCAGAAATGGGAAACCAAAGAGATGAAAGTGAGGCGTAGCAATTAGGCCACAAGGGGTTTTTATAGGTGGAGAAAACTTTGATAATGAAATAAGAGGGTGAAAGAAAAGTGTGATGATATAGTTGTGATTTTGTATTTGTATCTGCACAACAGAGAAAGCAAGAGAGAGAATTTTGTAGCGATGATGGCGCAAGGACTTGTGATCACAAACAAGCAGCAATAGATGAGGAAAGGTAGAAGGTGATGAACAAAAAACTTGCCTCTCTTCTTTCTTAGTCTTTTTTTATTGCTTTGTTGGTGCATGTTACCTTATTTTCCTTGGAGTTTGGAAGTAATTTATGCCCTATTTAAAATTAAAAAATATTAGAACATTATATTGCATAATGGGACCACCATATTTATATTTGCAAAGTAAGGCCTGCCCCTATGTATGATGTATTGAATAGCTTCTTTTTGTCCCAACTCAAAGCAGTTGGACTGTGCAAACTCAGAGCAACTTTGACTAGACAAGCCCGCCATGGAGGGTCGTGTGAGCCACCTTCATTCCTCGGCGAGGCACTAGGCCGGCGCCAGACCTAATGTTCAGATGGAGGGCTGTTGAAGATGCAGTCAACCCTATGAGTTTTGATCTACTTCTGTGTTATTGATCTAGTTCCGCGAGTTATTGATTTTGATTTGTGTCGATTATTGATGTTAACCTGGGTTATTGATGTTTTGTTCAGTTATTAGGTTTGTTGAGTTTTGTTCCTTTTCCTGTTATTGCAGTTCTTAACCATGTTGTTTAGGCTTCTGAGTTATATTTTTTTTTTTGAATTAATTAAGACTATGATAAAGGGTTTGAGTTAGTAATGTGAAAGGAAGAACTTAGCAAAACTTTATTTTAGTGAGATGATTGTGAACTTGTTGATACTATGATTTTTGGGAGTAATTTTGCACCCTCTTCACGAAACTATACTGGACCTAAAACCAAAGGATGTTTTGTCATAGGCTGCACCCTCTTCATGGATGGGACAACTTCCTCATCCAATCCCCACAACTAGATGACAAATACAAACCTAATTGTGTGCCGTTAGTGGGCGTCGATAGAGGATGCGGTGACAAATGGTTGTGATGCACCTTCGCTCTTCCTTCACATGTTGTGACGTCCCTAATGGTTGTGACATCTGCTCTAATCTGATGTCGAGGTTGTCCACTCTGGCAGTGTCAAAATCCCATCTTTTGTCGACAAAAAATCAGAGATAGATATCCGGACATGCCTCTATTTTTAAATTGAAATTCAAGATATCCTTTTTGCAATATTAGGTTCTACCATTTTCTAACTATCCATGTGGGAGTAACTTACTTTGAAACTTAAAAGGGACTAATGTAACACTCCCCTGCTTTATTTCATGGTCTAAAAGGATCTTAACTTGGGGAGTTGGGTAAGTAACAATGAGAAGAGGGTACATAAAAAGTGTCGTACCCCATTCTGTAAGATGAGTTACAATTTTTAGAATTTAGAAGTTTCTCATTTAGTTTTAAGGGTGGCATCTAATTTGGTCCTCACCATCTTCTGGACCATTAAATGGTCCATCTTTGTAAACCGTTAGCTTCAATTAAATGACAATCTATGACTAAGATCGAACGTATGCCAATATAGACCGTACTTATTATGGAGCACGTCAAGTATTGCAAATAAACTCCATTTCTCTCCACCCAAACCTTTAAAGCTTCACCATCGACAACCAAACCTAAACCTCCATTTGCAAGCTTGATTAAGTAGCGTGGAACAATTAAAGATTCAAATCCATCTAAAAAATGTAACATAGAAAACATAGTTCAAATTTGGTTTCAACAATTTGAGAGAGAAGAGGGAAAAAATGAATCAAAGAAAGAAAATCATCAATTATTTTAGCAAGTTAGGTTCTAATATTTTTCTTGAAGCTCCAAATCTGTGTAAAGGTGCTTCTTTTTGGTCTTTAAAGGTTCTTCTAGCAGAAATGAGAGTGAAAGCTCTAAAAGTTGCTTCACTATAAAAGAAGCTTGATGCAGCAACTTGGAAATCATGAAGGAGGAAGACTTGAATACATTGTTTCATAGAACCCCCAATGTCAGTGTTCAATCTGGCCTACCTCCAGCCAGCGGCAATGATAGTAGGGGCGAAGAGCCACAACAGTGGAGTTGTAGTCGCGATGGCCTTCGCCAGCGATGATAGTGGTGATGTCCTCCACTAGGACACAAACCAATTTCTGGGAGGTTAGAGAGAAACTTTGGAGGAGGAGGAAGAGGATACGGTAATGCTTGACATGTTTTGTGTCAATTAGGGTCTATCTAGATATGCGTTTTATCTCAATCGTCAGATTGTCATTAAATCGAATCTAATACTCATTGTTACTATAAGATTTTGAAAGCAAAAAAAAAAAAAAAAACTCATAAAAGTCATGTGACTTGTAATCAAATTAGATGACTAATCATGGTAGGAAGACAAGTTTTGATGTATTATTCAAGGCCAATTTTATAGTGGTCTTCATCTAGTTTGTGAGTTACATGGTCTTGGGGCTATTTTATAAGCCAAAGTGGGATGAGGACTAGTTTGTAAAAAAATTTTATAAGTTATAAACATGATTTTGGATTTCTAATTTCTCTATACCACCATTCTGCCCACCATTGTCCCCCACCTTGATGCCACTGCCACCCCCTCCTTACGCCACCGCTGTCCCATTGGTAGCATTGCCACCCTAATAGAAAGTAGGCTCCAGTAGAAACCTCTGCCCTCATGCATCTAAATTTTGAAGCAAAATCGAGCATGACATAAAGATTAAAACTTTAAAGCTTAAGTGAAATCGGACAAAGATTTGACACCAAATGGACATTAAAAGCAACATTTAGGCTACAAAGCCGAATAATTGAAAACTTAATGGCAACTATGTGGTTTTTGTTTTTTATTTTTATTTTTTTGGGGATATTTCTCAACCATATTCCTATTATTTGAAAGGAGAAATCAAGGGAAAAGAAATTTAGTCAAGTAAAACATATAATGAGCTAATTTGTATCTTGTAATCGTGACTGCGCTTACTCCATCGAGGCACTCAAAGGAATCCCTTTGGTAGCTCATGCTAGCCAAGTAAGCACAAGGTTAAAGAATCCTCCATACAATTCAAACCATTCCCCCAATCTTGAGTATATGTATTTGGATCCAAGAGAGTCAACCTAGAAAATGATACGTCCCCTATAAGTTGGAAATCCCATGCCCATGGCATTGAAATATCAAAATTTGCTACTTTGGTTGCATCGACGGTAATTAGGGCAGAGCGGTATCAATGATAGGGAAGGGCAATGGTTGGGGTTGAATGGTACTGGCGGTAAGGAAGGGATGACAAGGGGATCATGGAGTTGGGGAAAGGTGAGTGGGGAGGAAGGATGCTCTTGGGTGTAGCTACAATTGCAAAATTTTAATTTGAGCAAATATGGGGTCATATTTGAAACTAAAAGCAACTTGTTAAACTTCAATCTGAGCCATAGGTTAAATTTTTGATAGTGTAGATTAAAGGAGCATGTAACTCCTTGAGGATGCAATGACCATTACAGAATATGCCATGCTTAATAAGTATATCCAAGACCAAAATAAAAAGATAAGGACTTAAAGTATACATTAGTTCCTATAGTTATAGTTATGGCCCTATCAAACATATCATTGTTTGCTCAAATATCGGCCTCAAATATAGGCAAAACAAACTCCATTCTTATTTAGAAACTTTCATAAAATTTCCCTCAACAATATTGTACACTTTTTCAAAGATGATAAAAACAATATATAAATCTCTTTGATTCCTCTAATATCTCTTGATCAATCTTTGTAATAAGTAAATCACTCGTTTCTATGGCAAACTTCCTAGGCATAAAATCAATTCGATTCTCCATAATACGAGTACCATGTCTTAATCTTAATTGGTTCAATTACCCTCTCCCATAATTTTATAGTATAACTTATGAGCTTAATCCTTATGTCATTTGTAGAGTTTTATATGTCTATGTTTGTATATTTAGAAATTAAGGTACTCTTTCTCTGCTCATATGGTATTTTTTAGACTTCATAATCTCTTTAAATACCTTCGTGAGTTAATTTTTGCCTTTTTCTCCTAAAAACTTCTATATCTTTATAGATATATTATCATATCCCACTATTTTGTTATTATCCATTTTAATTGATTAAACAAAAAATGAAGATACAAACTAATTTGAAGTCCTTCTACTTATCAAGGATAGTAAAAAAAGTCCCGATAATAGTGATTTAACAAAATTTCAACAATGTGGACTAAACTATAAACCTTTTAAAGCTACAAGAACTCAATTGTAAGCTTTTAATGTAAATGGGCTCATTTAAATTTTTTCCATAAATCACAGGGACCGACAAAGTAATAAAACCAAATCTTATGTTTTGTTTTCTGATGAAATATTGACTTATAACTAATAAAATGTATGCTTATAATTATTTTACAATGGACAATTTGTATTTGAAGTCTACTATACTTTAATTAATTTGGTTCAAGTCAAATCAATTGTTTATAATGGTAAAATTCTGCTTGCACTAGATTTTTTTTATTTTTTTTCCATTTACAAAACTTAAACTTGGAACCTTACTTAAAAAGAGTATATATGAAATCACTTGAACTAACCAAATATTAGTTATAAATAATGTTATTTGATAACATTATAAAAGAAACGATGCTAGTGTCAAATTGAAGTCATTCTAGAATACTGGTTTATCCTAAAAATTAAAATTCTCATAAAATATTCTACTGAGAAGGGATTTCTTCTTATACAAACATACACAATATATTAACAAAATTACAACTATTTTATCATAAGATAATTTTGTATTATTGATTCGATTTAATAGCTTAGAGAATGTTCACTTCACTAGTCCACGTAGTAGAGTATGAAGCATAGACAAATTACTAGTATAACGGTGAAGATATGTTGTTACACAGCTCATTCCATCTACTCAAGTGTAGTATATGTTAGACTTGTGATCTATCCAATGGCCTAATACATTTTACTTATACCATAGTTTCTTTAAATAAGCACATCTAAAAGTGATATACCAATTAGTCAAGGTTACATCTACAATCGTATGAGGACGAAGCCTATTAGTTGAAATTCCCCACAATTACCACATAACAAAAGAACCGATGGTCTATTTGAAATTCTCATTCAACTTGTGTTCCAACAATTTTAGGGAGAGCATTGTATAATCAACCTATAATATATAATTCATTCTCCTATGGATATGTGGTCAAATATACATGGGTGGTTATTTGAGGTGGCTTACCCATATAAAGGCACGTGTAAAGGTAATTTCAAAGTGTTTTGTTGGTAGGTGCTTTCTTCAGTGCCATAGCATAATGGAAAGGTATTTTATCCCTCCTTACATGTTCTTCTTTGGTTGGCAAAAGCGGGCCACAACCCACCTGGCAACACACATGCGGTGATTTGGAGGATCTTTTTTAATTTTTCATTTGGACCATTACCCCAAGTTCATTATCAAATTGAGTAAAGGTTCATTTTGGTCCCTGAAGTTGTATACATACTTCATTTTAGTATATGAAATTAAGAAATTAAAAATATAGTCTCTGAAATTGTAAAAATTGATTCAAATTAATCCTTAAGAGGATATTTGTAGGGACCAAGTTAAATCACCTAAAGGAGTAAGTTGAATATTTTTTTGTAACTTCAAAGACTAAATTGTTAATTTCTTAATTTCAAGGACTAAACTAAAGCATGTATACAATTTTAGGGACCAAAATGAACATTTATTCTTCCCAAATCCTATCTCATGGCTTATCTACAATTTGATTTAAGTTGCAACCAAAATTCAAATTATCCGAGCCCAACTATTATAACACCCCAAGGTTATATATAACATAAGTTTTAAGTTTCTTGGAATTATGGACCTTTGAATGATTTTTTTTCTAATTAATATTTTTGAGTATTTAGAAGTTTTGGAGCGGAGATATGTCAAAAATTAGGCAAAAGACATAGAAATGCTAAAAATAAAAAAATAAAAAATGTACTAGCACCTAGGCGGTGGCAACTTGGCGCCCAAGCGTTGGAAGCCTGGCGCCTAGGAGGTGACTTCGCTGATAGAAGCTTAGGTTTAGGTGGTTGGGTGCCCACGACGAGATAAAATTTTGGGGGAGCTTGACTTTAGCCCCAATTTCATCATATATCTCTCTTCCTCTTTCATTTTTCTCTCTAAAACTTTCTCCCCTCCATCTAATCCCTAATTTCATCACCCTTCTTCCTTTAAACTCTACACACAAAACTCAACCTTCTCCCTTCAGCATCATCATTTCCATCTTCATCTTGCTATTATCCCACTCTCTCACTCCTTTTAGTGAGAGAAAGTGAAGTTGGAAGGAGAATCATCACTTCCCACTTATTTTGCTCATTTCCTCTATATCCTAAGATAGGCTCTTAATCTTATTATCTTTTTTTTGCTATGGGTTAGCTAATTCTTCTATAAATATGAAGTTTGAGTAAACTTGAGAGGGTTAGGGTTCTAAAAGTCCCTAATTTGGGGGGTTTTTGCAGTTTCAAATGGGGTTGAGTTACATTTAGTGAATGTTAGATTGATGTCTTTTGTAGCTTCTGGCACTCTTGAGGATCTTCCGGTAGATTTGGTGGCATCATGCTATTCAATCCCCAACTTTGGGTTTTGGTGGTGAGTGATAGTATATCTATAACCTGTTCTTGTCATTAATTTCCTAAATATTTGTTTAAAATGTGTGTTGATAAATTATTGTGAAATATTGATTTAAATGTTTATTCCTTGTTTAAGGGAGCTATATTGGAAGTTGGCTTCTAATACTCTAGTAATTTGATAGAAAAAAAATAATATAAATTTGTATGCTATCAATAGTTTGTGAGGTTTTGAATCTAAGATTTGAGATAGAATCAAGGCATTTTCAAGTTGAATAAAGTTAAAGTTATTGCATTTAGACCTTATGTTTGGTAATAGGGTTGTCTGAATATTTAGAAATTGAGACTTGATTTTATGGGTTTTCTTTTTGAAAAAGATTTAATGTAATGGATCATTCTATTAGACTCTAATATTCTAAAGTTTGACATACAACTATGGACTTAAATAATTTTATTTCTAGAATATAAATCCTTAAGGATTTCCTTGGAAATTTTGATGAATAGCTTAGATGGGAGGGTTTCTTGACAAGACTGTATACTAACGACATGTGCGTTAGCCCTTAGTGTAGTTGGTAACCCCAGGTAGCAAGGGGGTTACTAGCTTGGCGTGTTTGGTTGACACGACCAAAATAAATTATGGACACACTGGGATCAGATTGTTGGGATCGCCTAGTTGTGGGATGGATTTATTACTATTGGGGTCAGGTTATTGAGGCCACCCAGAAGGGAGATCATTCTAGAATAGAAACTTCTCCTAAAATGCACAGTTAGTATATTTTTAATATAAATGATTTATTACCATTATTTTTAAATATTTTATGATTATGTATATAAAGAAGTTTATGTCTAGTTGAAGTCAGAAAATGATCTAACTAATGATGGATATTCTGGAAGCATGTCAAATATTAGGTATATTTTATGGAAACCCTTACGGCATTTTCTACGTACATGAGTATTTTGGGTTCAAAAGAGGTTATGAAAGTAACTTATGGAATTACAAGATTGTAGATGAAATTGATATTGGGATTAGTGTTCCAAGTTTTATCATTATGAATTTTCAAGAATATAATTTTCATATTAACTATATGCTTTATGAAATAGAAACTCCTAGTTAAGCTTGTCCCACTTCTATCATAGGTATATTATCTCTCACTAATTCTGTTTGACTCATTCTTTATCTTTCCACGTTTTAGATCCTCCTGCTCCACCATAGTGAAGAGTTCCTTTTAAGGAGCCTCCTCACCTTTGGGCCTAGTTGTTGTGTGAATCTCTTTTCTAGTGTGTCTAATGCTCCATATGCAGGATTTGGTCTTGGTTGCCTTATGTTTGTATAGGTGATTGTATAAATTCTTTGAATGTATATTTGCCTTCTAATTGTTTAAATTATGTTAAGTTGATGATTTGATAGATGATTGAGTTATGTTACTGCAATTGCATTTTGCATGCTGTGGGGTACATTTAGAGAATGTCTAGATCCCCAACGCACATATGTGTGTGCTGTCTGCTATAGGAAAAGATTTTGTATATGGGAGTTGACCCGAATACAAGGGAAACTCTGGCCATTTCCTTATAAGAATGTGTATGTTAGGCTTGCTAAGGGATATGTCCTTTATGCGCCGATCACGTCCTGGATTGGGTCATGATAGCTATTTTCTAATTTGAACAATCATTTTATTTCTTTTACCCCCCCAAAAAGAACCAAGATTTGAAAATAATAATAAAAAAAGAACAAAAACACATGATGGATATGCAAGAGTTAGTAGATTAGTTTAATTATTGGTTAATATCTTATATTATGTTGCAAACTTTCTTAATTTATTGATAACCCAGCAGGTATTTGAATTTATTGTGAATCGTAGTTGTATCTATATTTGTATGTTTTATAAAAGCCTATAATTAATATTTTGCACCAAGATTTAAAAAAAAAAAAATTTGGAGGAGTCAGCAACCTAGCTAAATTTATTGGTAATTTATATTGGTAACCTTCATAGTATATTGGTAATTTAGCATGCACTTTAATTTTTTATGAATAATAGCTGTATCTTTATTTGTGCATTTTATAATAGCCTATAATTACTATTTGGCACAATTATTTGAAAAAGAGACAAACATGATTGATCTGTTAATAACTTACATAAGTTTGTTGGTAACTTCATTAATACGTTAGTAACTCAACTAATACTTGAATTTTTTATAGATAACACTATAGTCTTATTTGTATGTTTTGCAATAGTCTTTATCTACTTTTTACCACCAACATTTGGAAAAAAAAAAAAAGGACATAAATGATCGATTTGAAAGAGTCAGTAATCACTCGATTTTTTGATAACTTCTTTTTATTTTGTTAGTAACTCAACATGCACTTAAGTTTTTATGAATCGCACTTATAGCTCTACTTATGTATTTTGTAAAGGCCTATAATTACTATCTGGCATCAAGATTTAAGGAAAAAAATAGAACAAATAATGGAGTTGTAAGAGCTAGAAACTTTGCCTAATTTGTTCCTTTTATTATGTAGGTACTGCCTTTAATTTGATTGTAAATTTCATTTGGAGTGTGTTTGGATTAGCTAAAGTTTGGAATTGATTTGATTTAAATTGAATTGATTTAAATTGATTTGATATATAAATTAAATTTTATATTTGGAATGATTGTCTAAAAATAGGATTTGAATTGATTTAGAGATTAATTCCTATGTTTATAATATATTATATTGTGTTTGAAATGTTTAAGAATAGAATTGATTTAATTTAATTTGTACTTAAATTTTAAAATCAAATCAATTCCTATCAAATTCTTTCAATTTTGATAGGAATTCAAATAAAAAATAGTTAAATCCCATAGCAATTAGAAATTACTTCATTTCTTATTTTTAAAATACTCAAACATAAGATTTGATTTCTAAATCAAATTATTTCTATTTCTTTAACATTTCAAACATACTCTTGTAGTCCTTGTTTTATAAAAGCCTTATTTGGCAGCAAAATTTGAAAAAAAAAAATATAACTAATCTATAAGAGTTAGTAACTTAGCTAAATTTGGTAATTTTCTTTTATTGTGTTTATAATTTTCTTAATGTATTGGTAATTAGCAAGTACTTGAATTTTTTATTAATAGGGCATGTAGCCTTATTTATGCATTTTATAAAATCCTATAAATAGTATATGCACCAACTTTTGAAGAAAAACACACAAGCGCACACACATGCAAAAGTTAATTACTTAACTCAATTTATTGATAACTTCTTTTTATTATATTGTTAACTTTCATAATAAGTTGATAACTGACTAGATACTTGAATTTTCGTGAATCATACTTGTGGTCTTATTTTTGTGTTTTATAAAAATCTATAATTAACATTTGATCCCAAAATTTCAAAAAATTAAAGATTGATTCATGAGTTAGACTTAATTTGATAGTGGTTTTTAAAGGAATAATCTTGCTTATAAAAAATATAAATCAATTTTTTCTATTTAATAAATAAATAAAACTTAATATTTTTACTCTTGGAATCAAGTGGTTCTCTAAAACCATCATGATGCACTTTTCAAAATTTATTTATATTCTTTAAAATTTCAAAAATTAATACAATCTTATTCTCTTTAATAATAAAAAAATATAAATTATTTTATTTAATATTTATTATTATATAATTATTTTAAATTTTAAAAATAATTTTATCAAATACTATTCTTATTATAACCGGTAACTTTCTTCTATTGTGACGGTAATTTTTTTAATTTATTGGTAATTAGCAGGTACATGATTTTTTTTTATTAATAGCGCATATAAAGCATCGCCTGTTAAGTTTAAGTTGAATGACAGGGTTGGTTCTTTTTTTATTTTTATTTTTCTTGGGAATTAAAGGAATAAAATGATTGTTCAACTTAGAAAAAAGCTGGTTCGGATAATTTTGGTTGCAACTTAAATCGAACTGCAGAGAAGGCCACGAGGCAGGATTTGGGAACAAATTTGGAGTGATAGTCCAAATGGGAAATTAAAAAAGATTCTCCAAGTCACTGCATTTGTGTTGCTTTGCGTTGGGGCCCACTCGCCAGCAAAGGTAGAGCACACAAGGACGGGTAAAGTACCCTTCCATCATGCAACGGTACCGAAGAAAGCACATTGTAGGTTAGTCCCGTGAGGTCACCTGTTGAAAGTACATTGTACCCTTCTTTTTTATTTTCTTGAATTTGAATTTACTTTACTTTTCAAGTAATGACTCTATTGAATTCAATTCTATTACGAGGTGAGTTTTTATATTTTGGATAAATTAATAAATTATAAAATTAAATTTATTTATATTATTTAAAATATATATAAAAATAAATTAAATTTTTTATTTTAATTATTTTATTTTTTATTAATAAAAAATAATAAAATTTTACAAAATATTAAATAAAATTAAAAAAATATTTTTTATATTATTGTTAAATATTAAATTTATTATAATAAAAATTATAAATCAAATTTATTTTAATTTAATTTATTTTTAAATTTTTTAAAAATTTAAATTTTATCCATATTTTAATTTTATAATATTAATTAATTCCCAACCAAAAAATTGAATTCAATTTGTTGGGTTCAATTTCATCAATTTCCCAACAATCTGAAAAGGCAAAAGATAAATGTTAGAAAAATAGTTGAGGTAAATCACAGCACCGACCACCATTACTTTTATGAAATCGCAGCACCCACCGTATCTGAAACCATGACTGCTGTCGCCACCAGTTCCGTCTGAAACCACCAACACCTTCGGCCATCGAAATCGCATTGCTTCCCCAAATCTATAAGGATTTCATCTTTTTGCAAATGTGTGGGGTTTTGTTCCGGCTGAGTTGGTTTCTGGGTCTTCCCCATTTGATATGTTCTACTACTGTTTACATTCTACTGCTGTTGTTGTGTTTGTAGCGATGGTTCAGAGAGTTGAGAGCTAAGAGTTGAGAAAGCATGAATGAAATGGCAGAGCCGTCGGCCACGGCAGTGGGGATAGGTAGTATTAGTGGTGGGCGACATGGGGTCATAGTATGTAACTAAAAAATCAAGAGTTTTGTTTGATTTAAAAAATTTTCTTAGCTAGACCCTGAGAAATATCTGAAGCTAAAAATTGATTTTTTATGACAAGATGATGTCGGTGGAAAGAAAGAATGAGGAGACTGAAGGAAGAGTTGAACGAGGAAGACATGAGGAACCGGTAACCTGTTGCTCCAGTTATTAGATGCCAGCACATACTATAACATGTGTATCCACCTTTGACACACGGTGGAAGATTATTGGGCCAACTCAGGTACGCACCAAAGGATATTGTAAGCCATATCCACATGAGAACGGGCCTATTTATAAAATAAAATATATTGTCATCGATGGTGATATTTGTTTCCGTTTCAGTTTCTTATGCCTTTTTTCAATACCTGTCTTACTTTCTCTTTTCTTGGATGTGTGGAGAGGATTGTGTTTCTGAAAACAAGAGATTGAAAGGTTGGTAAGGCATTGACGCCCCTGAGGGTCCCATATCTCGTGATGATTTTCGAAGCCTTCAAAGATCGGACACAGTGTGTTACTTAATTTGGAAGGATCGCAATATCACTAAGTACTGTAAACTCTTTTTTCCTTTAATTGTATTCAAATTTCTTCTTGGCAGTAGCTGAGAAAGCAATGGGTGAATCAAGTAGTTTTAATCGATACTTTTGCGTAGCGAGCTTCATGGAAGTGTCTTACAAAGAAAAGCATATGCGATCCTTGACAACTATCTCTGCATTCTATGGATTCTAAAAGAAATGTTCAATCTAAAAGAAAAGCATATGCGATCCTTAACAACTATCTCTGCATTCTATGGATTCTAAAAGACAGACACGTTTAATCTTAAGTTATTCTTCTTTCTTTGTATTATTTTGTAATCTACAATGTCTTGCCTAATTTATGATTCATTATATAGGGGATGTTAACAGGGTAACCGCTGAACTGAAACCTGCCATGGGAAACAGTAGTAGCGTTCTAGAGGAATTGAGACGATTCTCTGCTACTGCTGAAAGAAGACATGGAGAACTACAAGAAGCAATAAATAAGCTTCAGGTTTGAAAGTTTTGATGCTGAAATAGTAAGAAACTGTTTTCTCTCTACTTTAAGGAGCTTACAAGCTGTCCTTCTTATTATATATTATAGGAGTCAGTGAGAGAAAGAAGTGTGCTGGCGGAGTCCTTGCGGTCCAAGCTTGTATGGTTTTGCTTTTGGTTGTTAACCTAAGACAGGCCACATCTTCTGAACTATCTCCATTTAGAAATAATTGTCCACTTTTGAAATTTTGCTATTCCACAAAAAAATGTCCTTCTAGAAAATCTCGACACTATTAATTATTTTTGCCAATTATACTCGGAGGAGAGAGAGTAAATGGAAAAAGATAATTAAAGAAAATAGAGAATTAAATAAAGATAATTTTGTAAAATGTACATAAATTTTTCTAATATTGAGACTTTTTTAATCATTTTCTTAATTTATTTGCGCATTTAAAATTGGGCAATTATTTCTGGATGGAGGTAGTGCTTTATAAAGAGATTTGTCCCTTCATTCCTTTCTGCTGCAGGAGGATACTACACAAAAGTTAGTAGTCTCTGATCATAAGGTTCGCCAGTTGGAAACCCAATTACATGAAGAGAAGCTTACCACTGCAAATGGAATAAAGGTAATCAGATAATTTTTTGTCGTGTATCATGTTGCCTTATTTTGGTTAATATCTAGCTGAACATAAATGCTAATTCATTGGAGCAGAAAATAGAAGAACTTGAACAGGAAACCAGAAGATTAAGGGAAGAGCTTGAGAGTGAAAAGGTAGATATCAGAAATTCATGTCACTGAATGCAAAGAATGTTTAATAGCAAGGTGTTTTACTTGAATGATGTATGCTTTTCACCCATGTATGTTGCTAATGTTATTGATTTGATTTATTTCAACCAGACTGCGGAGGAAGTTATTGATAATATGTTGGCAGAGTGACCAATTTGTAATTTATATGTTGCTTCAGCTTTCTAATTGATTCTGTTTCTTTATTTTTCCATCTTATTGTCTTCCTCCTTTTTTAAAGCTCTTTTCCTTTTTTTTTTTTTTTTTTTTTTTTTTTTTTTTTTGTCCCTTTTGGTGGTGAAGTCTCTTTATTTGAATCTAAGAATATTTGTTGCCGTTATTACCAGGCAGCTCGAGAGGATGTTAACAGAGTAACCGCTGAGCAGAAACATGCCTTGGAAAACCTTAATGAAAGGCTTAGTGCTTCCATGCAGTCATGTGCTGAAGCAAATGCTACAATAAGTAGGTATGATCTATTTAATTCTTATAGTTTAATTCTTCACTACTCCAGTGCTCAATATCATTTTCTTTTAATAGATTTAAGTATTGTAGGATTGAAGTGATACATATTTATATAGTTTGACCTGCACCTTCGTTGATTGCTTTTATGTTGCCATGAGAATATACGATCTGGAAATGGTTCCCCTCTGTTATTCCTGTCATATAGTCTACTAAGACTACATGGAATTGGTGCCTACATACATGTTTTTATCTCTGTGGTGTCAGAGATCCAGGGGATGGACCTTTCAGTACTTCAACTGTTGTAGGAGGAAGGACTTTTTGCTTGCTTTATGCATTTTTTTTTTTTTTTCAGATGGCTAAAACTACTAGTATTCATGTTGCAAAGTATGATAATTGCATCTCTGTTCTCTATCTCTTTCCTCTGCTTGCAGTCAAAACGTAAATATAGTTGAACTCAAGGAAAAATTAGACGAGGAGCGGACTCAGCGGAAAGAAGAGTGGGAAAAGGCTGCAGCTAATCTAAAAGCTGTTGTTCATAGAGTCCAGTTTGAGGTTCAAGAGGAATTAAGACTACTCTCTGATGCTGCCTTAAGAAGAGAAAGGGAACTACAAGAAGCAATAAATAAGTTTCAGGTTTGAACGTTTTGATGCTAAAGTTGTAAGAAACTCTTCTTTCTCTACTTTAAGGAACTTACAAGCTGTCCTTCTTATTATATTGTAGGAGTTAGAGAGAGAAAGGTGTTTGTTGGTCGAAACCTTGAGGTCCAAGCTGGTGTGGTTCTGCATCTGGTTGTTAACCTTAGACAGTCCACAACTTATGTACTTCATAAAGAGATTTATCTCTTCATTCCTTTCTGTTGTAGGAGGATACTTGGCAAAAGTTAGTTGTCTCTGATAATAAGGTTCGTCAGTTGGAAACCCAAGTACATGAAGAGAATCTGACCACTGCAAATGGAATAAAGGTAATCAGATATTTTTATACTGAGTATCAGGTTGCCTTATCATATTTTGGTTAATACCTAGCTGAACATAAATGCTAATTCATGGTGCAGAAAATCGAAGAACTTCAGCTGGAAACAAGAAAATTAATCGAAGAGCTTGAGAATGAAAAGGTAGATATCAGAAGTTAATGTCACTGAATGCAATGAATGTTTTGATAGACAGGTGTTTTATGTAAATGGTGTCTGCTTTTCACCCGTGTATGTTGGTAGTGTTATTTCAATGAGACTGCACAGTATGTTATTGATATGTTGCCAGACTGACAAATTTTGTAATTTATATGTTGCTTCAGCTTTCTAATTGATTCTTTTTCTATCTTATTCTCTTCCTCCTTTTCTTTTATAGCTCTTTTCTTTTTCCCCCCCTTTTGGTGGTCGAGTTTCTTTATTTAAAGCTGAGAATATTTGTTGCTGTTGTTACCAGGCAGCTCGAGAAGAAGCATGGGCTAAAGTTGCTGTTCTTGAGCTTGAGATAAATGCTGCAACGCGAGATCTTGATTTTGAGAGGCAGAGGTTAAGAGGGGCCAGGGAAAGACTTATGCTTTGGTAAGGGGTGATTTGTTGTTGTCTATTATGATCATGGGACATCTGCAATTTGAAAAGTATGTAGAATCAATCAACATGATTATCTTCCCATATTTTACAATGTAGACTACACTGACATGGTGGCATAGAATATCAGAGGACACGGCAGCATTGTAGTTGCCATACCTCTTCCTGCTACTTGAATATTGCAATTCTTTGGTTTTTTTTTTTGCTTTACATCAACAATTTTTTATCGAGATTAAAATGGATAGGAATAGGAATTCTGACTTTTTAATTAGAATCATCACAAGCAACATGTATACTGAGGTTTTGTGAACATTACTTTCATGGATTTTGACCGTCTTTTAAACTATTCTTTAAAAAAAAAAAATATGTAAAGGATGTAGAAACATGATCAACCAGGTTAGGATTATCCAAAGGCTTGGGGAGCCTTATTTAGATAAAATCTTGAGAGAGTTATCACTGCTTAACATCTATTGTTCTATTCATACATCCTTCCTCTATTAATAATTGAGTGCAAGATTGAAGGGTGCTATTTCTATAGGGCATGTCTGTACAGGCATCTTCATGAGTTACGACTAACTAATTTGAGAGGTGTGATCATAGCCTAAATAATTAAAAAAAAAAAAGAGGGTTATGACTAATTGTGTTGTCTTGATTAGAATATGTACTGCTAAACAATGTTATTTGAATTAATATGGCAGATCCTGGTAGTCATAAGTTGGTTGTGTCATTCATGTTGATTCAATTCCACCTCTTGTGTTTAATAGTCCCTGTTGCTTAGCATGCTGCTGCATTGTACTGTGTGTTAAATGTTGATTGACCCTTATGCTTTATGATGCAACATCTGCACCTGCATCATTGTTCATTTTAATTGTAGATTTTTAGATTTTGCCGCTGAAGCTCAATGATGTCATGCAGGGAAACACAACTACGGGCATTTTATTCCACTACTGAGGAGATAGAAGTACTGTGTGCTAAGCAACTGGAGCAATTAAAGGCTTTGCAGAGAACTCTTGAAGATGAAGGGAATTATGAGAATACTTCTGCAGATACGAATGGAGTCATTGGTGGAACCTCAGGCGGAGAAAAAGAAGTTGCAGAATACCATAGCAAGAATTTTGCCAAGGCACAATCGACTACTTCTGCACAGAAGCTCAACAGAGATCAAATTGAAACTTCAAGCACCGAAGCAAGTGTCACTGAGAAGCATTTTATTGGAGAGAAGGATGTCGAGGTTCTTGATGACAAGGAAATTATCTTAATTGCTTGTCATTAATTTAGGTTACCCTTTTTCTAGGTGTTTACCAATATCTAAAAAAGCAGGTGATTATGTATATATTATAGTCAGTTCAAGTAAATGAAAAAATATCTAGTTTCATTAGAGTGAATGCCTTGTAGTTGGAAACTGGATGAAATTAGTTCAAAATTATAACTGCTGCTGCACATTGTATGAACCTTTTTTCAGATCTTGCCAAACATTCTTTTGCTGATACAGACCCTTGATGTAAATAGAAGACAGCGATGGACCAAAGCAGATGAACATTATAATGAAGAACAAATCCTTGATTATCTTTACTGATATTCCTATGTATGGTAGCTTTGCTTATTTTTTCAGGAGATTTTTGCCATACAACGAACATACAAACCCGGTTGCCACACACACTCTCACCCCTGTGGATGTGACTATTGCTTTCCTTAGAATCTCCTCGCGGAGCAAAGTAGCGAGGCCTTAGGTGAAGAACAAGTCTTTGCATTTTTTACCCTTCTTAGCTGGTGGTGCAACTTTTTCTTATAATCTCAGTAGACTTTTGCCTGTCGGACATTTGAGATCTTGTTTCTGTATTTTTCGCATACGTTATCTGTTGTGATCGCTTGAAAGATAATGTAGTGATAGGAAGTAAGTACAAACATGCCATGGATTATTCAAGATCACAGGTCTCAAATCAAGATTTTTGATTGACATGATTGTGTATTGTTCTTGAGAACCAACGTATCATTTGGCATCTTCCGCCATTGTGTGTGATTGCAACTAATGAAATAGTTGAAACTCGTGATTATTAACACTTCTCTTGTATAATAATGTTAAGAATGAATAGTGCCTAAGTCATTATTAACCCTGTAGTTAAAGTGTTATTTTATTTTTTATTTTTTTCCTCCCTGTCTATTCATAATTTCATCTTTATAGGGTTCTCAAACTCCGGGGGAGAATATACTCAATTAGCTTGATTATATAAGAAAATTGGAAACTTTCAAAGGTTAGGACTTCAAGGAAAAATCTTAAACTAAAACATACTAAAAAAGGAAAGGAGAAAGTACTTTTCTAATATCAGAATATTCAAGAAATGAACTAAAGCGAAATTGATTGATTTTACTTCACTTTTCTAGTTTACTTTTTTTATCTTGACTTGGACATAAAAGAATTATATATTAAAAAAAAAGGCAAGAAAGAGGAAGAATATGTTAAATTGCAAAGACATGTAAGCTAACTTGTAGCAATTGAGTGTTATTCCATTACTAAATATATTTACTCAATTGAAAAAGAAGTTATGATTAAATTATTAAAAGATATATTTATAAATGAAATTGTCTCACAAGAGAAAAGGCAGAGATATAATTAATTATTCTATCTCCTCTAACTATGCTATCTGGAAAAGTAACAGGTGACAAATTAGAACTAATATAGCATTGCACAATACTATATTCTTTATAATGGCTACAGTTGGCATATTACCTATTTATCTTTATTTTACCCCTCTAAACTTATTGGTAGAAATTTAATTAATTAAACCTAGAATTAAGAAGCAAACAAGAGAAAAGAAGGAAAGTTAAGATTCATGGCCAAGTGGCTAACATATTAGAAAAGGATCGATAACATATAGACCCTTAAACTTTTCCTGATCTTCACGACACTAAAATAAACTGTATATATCAGCTAACGGCTAGTTATCGGTATTGTTGCTCTTTTGTTGCTTAGTTAAGAGGGCTTGATTCTCTCCGTCCAGAAGCATGGCCTGTTTCCTCAACTTCTCATTCTCCTCTATGATGCTTTGGTTCTTGATGTACAGTTTCAAGTTCTTCATCTGAATCTTTGCTTTCACCAGTCATCCTTTTCCTTTGTCTTGCTTCTTTCAATTATGCCCTCCTTCCGCATAAACCATCATGCAAGCCAATGTTATACACACCAACAAACAAGCAATGCATACATGCTATGAGAAACAGCAAAAAGAAATGTTAGATACTAGAAACTAGAACAGTACCTATTGAGGAGGCCCAACTTTAGGTGCCTTTGGTGTCTCTTGGATGGCCATGGAAGTGCCAAAAAAAGGTCCATAAGGGTGTTTTATTTTATTTTTTTTCTGAAGAGAAAGAGCTCATACCATTTCCTTCTCATAAAGTTCTCTTGCAAAAACTGAATTATATTAATAAACCAGAAATGGTAAACCAAAAAGATGAAAGTGAGGCGTAACAAATAGGCCACAAGGAGTTTTTGTAGGTGAAGAAAACTTGATAATGAACTAAGAGAGTGCAGGAAAAGTGTGATGATATAGCAGTGATTTTGTGTTTGTATACAGTGGCGGAGCTTTGTGTAGACAATGGGTGGCCATGGCCCCCAAAGTTTCTTAAAAGTTTTACTTATATATATATATATATATATAGACACAATGACAAATGCGGATAGATTAATGTAAATGAGTTGGTTGATAGCACAAGAATAAGTTTTTACCCATCAAAGAGTATGGGTTCAAATCTCACTCCCAAATGTTTTACTCTTTCTAAAATGGTAAAGATAAAAAATATTATGGACAACTTGAATTGTGCCTCACGGCAGACCATCCACTTGCACCCATATATAGTTGTCCTAAATAGAAAACACCATCCTGATGCATTCCCTTTTCACATCTCTTTTATCAAAAACTCCAAAACCACCGAGGAAGGGAATTATCGCGTACATGTTTGGTAGGAGGAAAAAAATAGAAGTTTACTACTTTGACAAATTACTTTATCTTATGTTAACTCTTCTAGTTGCTACAATTATTATGAAGTGGTTATTTTTAGCAATCAAAATAATGAAGACGAGGTTGACAAATAAGATGATAAGATCAATTTCTTGCAAATATTATGGTTATTTATATTGAAAGGGAAATTACTAAAAGCTTTAATTCTGATTGAATTATTTATGATTCCAAGACATTGAAAAAACAGAGAGTAATATTATAAGGTATTTTATTGAACTTGTCTTTAAAATTATTTTGTTGGGTTAGTGATTTGCTTTAAAAATTGAATTTAATTTTGATACATAAAAAAGTTTTATATAAATATTCAATTATATATTGCCATATCAGCCAGGATAGTTGACTTTGACATCCACTACTTGAATAATCATGCAAATAAAAGAATTTGATTATATAATAATATAAAAATTTTTATATTATCAATGCATAAAAAATTAAACTCTCAAAAATTTATATAAGTAATGTACATTTAGTTTTAATTAATTTAGTTGTCATTATATAATTTACATGTTAAGGTGTGCTTCGTTGAAGATAAAAGTATAAAGAAATTTTTTATAGATAAACTCAATGTGTAATTTACACATAGAATTTATGCATAAAAAATTTCTTTCTATTTTCACTTTTGAACCAAGCATACTCTTAAAGTGTTTGGCCCCCCTAAAAATTTACTTGAATGCCACTGTTTGTATATACATGAGAGAGAGAGAGAGAGAGAGAGAGAGAGAGAATTCTGTAGTGATGATGGTGCAAGGACTTGTGATTAAAAGGCGGCAGCAATAGACGAGGAAAGGCAGAAGGTGATGAAGAAAAAATTTGCCTCTCTTCTTTGTTAGTCTTTTGTTATTGCTTTATTTCATGGTCTAAAAGGATCTTAACTTCGGGAGTTGGGTAAGTAACATTGAGATGGGGGCACATAAAAAGTGTTGTACCCCATTCTATAAGTTGAGTTACAATTTTTAGAATTTAGAAGCTTCCCATTCTGTTTTAAGGGTGGTGTCTATTTTGGTCCTCACCATCTTTTGGACTATTATATGGTCCACCTTTTTAAATCCTTAGATTCGGTTTAATGACAATCTATGATTAAGATCAAATGCATGTTTACATAAACCCTACTTGTAATGGAGCAAGTCAAGTTTTGCAAATGAACTCCATTTCTCTCCACACAAACCTTTAGAACTTCACCATCGACAACCAAAACTAAACCTCCACTTGCAAGCTTGATTAAGCAACTTGGAGCAATTAAAGATCCAAATCCAACTAAAAAATGCAAAATCAAAAACATAAAAGGTAAAGTTCAAATTTGGTTTCAACAATTTGAGAGAGAAGAGGAAAAAAAAAAAAGAATCAAAGAAAGAAAACCATCAATTATTTTAGCAAATTAGGTTCTAACATTTCTCTTAAAGTTCCAAATCTGTGCGAAGGTGCTTTCTTTTGGTCTTTAAAGGGTCTTTTTGTAGAAAACAAGAGTGAAATCTCTAAAAGTTATTTCATTATGAAAGAAACTTGATGCAGCAACTTGGAAATCATGAAGGAGGAAGACTTGGATATGTTGTTTCGTAGAACCCTCAATGTCAGTGTTGGATTTGGCCTACCTTCGATGGAGAGCCATGGTGGTGGAGTTGTAGTCACAATGGCCTTCGTCAGTGGTGATAGTGGTGGCATCCTCCACTAGGACACAAATTGGTTTATGCGCATAGTTAGAGAGAAACTTTGGCGGAAGAGGAGGAGGATATGGTAACACTTCACATGTTTTATGTCAATTAGGGTCTATCTAGGCATGCGTTTTATCTCATCCATCGGATTGACATTAAATCAAATCTAATAATTTAGAAATGTGGACCATATAGGACCAAATTAGACACCACCTAGTTTCAAGGCCATTTAGATGCTCACTGTTGCTATGGGATCTTCAAAGCAAAAAAAAAAAAAAAAAAAAATAGTCTAAAAGTCATGTGGGTTGTAATCAAATTAGTTGTACTAATCATGGTAGGAAGACAAGTTTTGAAATATTATTCAAGGCCAGTTCTATAGAGGTCTTCATCTAGTTTGTGAGTTACATGGTCTTGGGGCCATTTTATAAGTTAAAGTGGGATGAAGACTAGTTTGCAAAAAATTTTGAAAAGTTATAAACATGATTATAGATTTCAAATTTCTCTATACCACCATTCCGCCCACTACTGTCCCCTACCTCAATGCCACCGCTACCCATTCCCTGTGCCACCGTTGCCCCAACTAGTGGCATTGTTGCCCCAATAGAAGTAAGCTCTAGCAAAGATGTCATGACCTGTCTTAGGATCCATCACTGGCACACAGACTATACCAGATCTAGTATAGCCTGGCTAGCCTGACAAGATAAGTTGTTTCTCTAATATCAACATTTTATATAAAGGCATAATCAATTCTAAATCTCAAGCTCATTATCATTACTAGATAATGCTTATATTCTAAATTTACATCCAAAATATCTAGAATGATATAATATATAACCTATAGCTGCAAACTTTGGAATCAGAAGCAATGGTATACATCCAAAATATTTTGGTAGCATACTAACAAGCTCAGCCAATTGAACAAGATGCAACCAAACTCAACCAATAACCTGCAAATGTGATAACATATAAAGGGTGAGTCACACAAACTTAGTAAGGGCATATAAATCAAGTGGACAAGAAGGAGAAACTAAATCATGCATGAGCTTTTAAAATAAAATAAAATAAAATAACTTAACAAGTATGCATTACCAAAAAAAGATATTGGTGGTGGTAACCATTTATCAACTCTGTGTCTTCCAAATATTTTTCATGAATAGAACCTCATTCATATGTTTCATTTATAATAAAAACTCATAAATAGGAACTCAACAATTCTTAACATGCCATCTTAATCAATTTCATGCATAGATCTTGTCAAAGTAAAATCAAATCTTTCGTCAAATAAACAAATTCTCCATGAGAGTTGCATAAAAAGAACTAAATTTATGGGAAGTGATCTCAGCCTATCTAATCATGAATATGAGCTCATCTCAAGTCCGGGACTTTGCCTTATCCAGTACTATCTCATTTAAACATATTATATGCATATAGGCCATTGTATCTCTTCGCTAGCAGTGAATGACATTCTAACTTAAAACCCGTCATGGTTTTCTCAACATAACTTGTCATAAAATAAAATGCTTAAATTAAATAAATCCATCTCTATAAGACTTAGTTCTTCCAAGTAATCAACTTTTGTAATTTGTATTAACACAAGATAAATAATAGCAATAATATCATGAGATTTCAAAATAATGATAAGGAGACTAGTCAAATTCTTAGAACAGTATCAAGGTTAATGAAATTTAATTCCCAATACCAAAGGGAAAGCAATTTATGAAAAATAATTATCCAAATAAATTAATAACATAAAGTAAATTAATTAGTTTTAACAAGTTAGTTTCTCCCGCGAAAATCAATTCGTAAAATATTGTTACTAAGTAAATATCCACTCACAATTTTGAAGAACCAAACAAGATGCTCCCTTACAGCTCAAGGAGAAATAACTAGCACAATATCTAGAGAATCTGACTAAATAAATATTTTGATAAGTTTAGATAATCTATTTAGAGACAAATTAATAATTTGTAAGCTTATCGTATATTAACTATCTCACAACTAACAACACAATAACTCTTGCAACCTATCCTCTTTAGAGCACAAAACTTTAGTAAACATAATAAACTAGTGTTGTGACTCAATCCAAATTCAAGTAAGGAACTCATAGGAACACTAATACCAAGGTTACTCACCAAGAGTTATAAATTTAGAGAGCCAAATCAAGAGTTCCAGCTGCCATGGTGGAAGAGTCATGGCGGAGAGGAAAGGAAACTGCAGCAGAGACAGAGGCAAATCATGATAGAGACATAGACAGAGCAGAATTGAGAAGGGAGCAAGCTACGCAAGGCTACAATAGGTGGTGTGTGGAAAAGGTAAATGCAGCAATGAAGGGAAGAAAGAAGTTGCAGGGCTGGTGACGAGTGAGGCTGAGAGAGAGACCGGCGGGAGAATGAGAGAGAGTGATCATGGGAGGGAGGGAGATGCAAGAGAGTGAGGGATGGAGAAAACAAAGAGAACCATTGAGAAGGAGAGAGAAGGAAAATAAAGAATAAAGAGGTGCTTAAAGTGCGCCCTGCCACTTAAAGTCTGAGGTGGTCCTTCCTTCTCTTTTTCTTCTCTTCTTCTCTTTTTTTTTTTTGTTGCATGACAAAAAACCTCTACCCTCATGCATCCAAGTTTTGAAACAAATAAGAGCATGGCATAAAGATTAAAACTTTAAAGCTTAAGTGAAATCACACAAAGATTTTACACCAAATGGACATTAAAAACATTTAGGTTGCAAAGCTAAATGCTTGAAAATTTAATGGCAAATATGTGGTTTTTATTTTTTTTATTTTTTTGGGGATATATCTCAACCATATTCCTATTATTTGAAAGGAGAAATCAAGAGAAAAGAAATTCAGTCAAGTAAAACATATAATGAGCTAATTTGTATCCTGTACCTATGACTGCATTTGCTCCATCAAGGCACTAAAAGAAATCCCTTCGGCAGTTCTTGCAGCCAAGGAAGCACAAGGTTGAAGGATCCTCCATACAACTTGGACCATTTCTCCAAACTTAAGTATATATATATTTGGATCCAAGAGAGTCAGCCTAGAAAATGATACCTCCCTTACAAGTTGGAAAACCAATGCCCATGATAGCTAAAATATCAAAATCTGCTGCTTTGGTTGCATCGGTGGCGGTTGGGGCGGAGCAGTATCAACAATAGGGAAGGGTAGCAATTAGGGTAGAGTGGCATCATGGGTAAGGAAAGGACGATAAGAGAGTCCTGGAGTTGGGAGAAGATGAGTGGGGAGGAAGAATGCTCTTGGGTGTAACTACAATTGCAAAATTTTAATTTGAGCAAATATGGGGTCATATTTGAAACAAAAAGCAACTTGTTAAACTTTCAATCTAAGCCATAGATTAAATTTTCAACAGTGTAAATTAAAGGAGCATGTAAATCCTTGAGGATGCAACAACCATTGTAGAATATCTTTAATTGCTTGAATATAGGCAAAAAAAACTTCTTTCTTATTTAGAAACTTTCCTAAAATCTCCCTTAACAATATGTAAATCTCTTTGATTACTCTAATATCTCTTCATCAATCTTTGTAATAAGTAAAACACTCACTTCTATAGCAAACCTCCTTGGTGTAAAATCAAACTGATTCTCTATAATGTGAGTACCATGTCATAATCTTAATTGGTTCAATTACCCTCTCCCATAATTTTATAGTATGACTTATGAGCTTAATCCTTATGTCATTTGTAGAGTTTTGTATGTCTATGTTTGTATATGTAGAAATTAAGGTACTCTTTCTCTACTCATATGGTATATTTTTAGACTTCATAATCTCTTTAAATTACTTTGTGAGCTAATTTTCGCCTTTTCTCCTAAACTCTTCTATATCTTTATAGATATATTATTAGATCCCACTATTTTGTTATTATCTATTTTAAAAAAAAAATGAAGATATAAACTAATTTGAAGTCCTTCTAACTATCAAGGATAGTTAAAAAAAGTTCCAATAACAATGATTTAACAATATTTCAACAATGAGGACTGAACTGTAAATTTTTTAAAACTACAAAAACTCAATTGTAAAATTTTAAAATAAATGGACTCATTTAAATTTTTCCAAAATACATAGGGACCAGCTGAGTAATAAAACCAAAATATCTTATATTTTGTTTTCTGATGAAATATTTGACTTAAAACCAATTAAATGTATGCTTATAATTGTTTTACAATGGACAATTTTATTTTGGTCTAACCAATCAATATTTGAAGTCTACTACACTTTAATTAATCTGATTTAAATCGGATCGATTCTTTATAATGGTAAAATTCTACTTGCACTAGTTTCTTTTTTCTTCATTCACAAAATTTAAACTTAAAACCTTACTTAAAAGGAACATATATAGAATTACTTGAATTAACCAAACATTAGTTATGAATAATGTTATTTGATAACACTATAAAAGAAACAATGCTAGCATCAAATTGTGAATTAAAATTCTCATAAAATATTATACTAAAATGGGATTTTTGCTTATACATACAAACACAATATATAAACAAAATGACAACTATTTTATCATTAGATAATTTGGTATTATTGATTCAATTCAATAGCATAGAGAACGTTCACTTCACTAGTCCAAGTAGTAGAGTATGAAGCATAGACAAATTACTAGCATAACGGTGAAGATATTTGGTCACACAGTTTATTCCATCTGCTCAAGTGTAGTATATGTTAGGCACGTGATCTATTCAATGGCCTAATAAATTTTACTTATACCATAGTTTCTTTAAATAAGCATGTCCAAAAGTGATATATCAATTACTCAAGGTTAAATCTACAGCCATATGAGGGCGAAGCCTACTAGTTGAAATTCGCCACAATTACTACATAACAAAAGAACCGATGGTTTATTTGAAATTCCCATTCAACTTCTATTCCAACAATATGTGAGATATCATATATAATATTCTATCAGAAACATATGATATATAAAATATATTGACATTGATAGTGATATTTGTTTTCATTTCAGTTTCTTATGCCTGTTTTTAATCCTGTCTTGCATGTGTAGAGGATTGTGTTTCTGAAAACAAGAGATTGAAAGGTTTAGGCATTGACGCCTCTGAGGGTCCCATATCTCTTGATGATTTTTGAAGCCTTCAAAGATCAAACACGGTGTGTTACTTAATTTAGAAGGATCACAATATCACTAAATAATGTAAACCATTTTTCCTTTAATTATATTCAAATTTCTTCTTGGCAGTAGCTGAGAAAGCAATTGGTGAATCGAGTAGTTTTAATCGATACTTTTGCGTAGCGAGCATCATGGAATTGTCTTACAAAGCAAAGCATATGCGATCCTTAACAACTATCTCTGCATTCTATGGATTCTAAAACAAATGTTCAATCTAAAAGAAAAGCATATGCGATCCTTAACAACTCCTTAACAAGTATCTATGCATTCTATGGATTCTAAAACAAATGTTCAATCTAAAAGAAAAGCATTTGTGATCCTTAACAACTATCTCTGCGTTCTATGGATTCTAAAAGAAACATTTAATCTTAAGTTATTCTTCTTTCTTTGTATTATTTTGTAATCTACAATGTCTTGCCTAATTTATGATTCATTGTATAGGGGATGTCAACAGAGTAACCGCTGAGCAGAAACTTACAATGGGAAACAGTAGCAGTGCTCGTAAGGCTCGAGAGGAATATAGACGATCCTCTAATGCTGCCGAAAGAAGACAAAGAGAACTACAAGAAGCAATAAATAAGCTTCAGGTTTGAGAGTTTTGATGCTGAAGTAGTAAGAAACTGTTTTCTCTCTACTTTAAGCTGCGTACAAGCTGTCCTTCTTATTATGTATTGTAGGAGTCAGTGAGAGAAAGGAGTTTGCTGGTCGAGACCTTGACGTCCAAGCTTGTATGGTTTTGCTTTTGGTTGTTAACTTAAGATAGGCTACATTTTATGTACTACCTCCATTTGGAAATAACTGTCTAATTTTAAAATTTTACTATTCCACAAATAATTATCATGTTACAAAATCTAGATATTATTAATTATTTTTTATCAATTATACCCTTATTAAATGAAGGAGGAAGAGTAAAAGGAAAAAAATAATTAAAGAAAAAAGAGGATTAAATAAAAATAATTTTATAAAATATATCTAAATTTCTCTAACATTAAGACTTTTTTAATCATTTTCTTAATTCATATTCGCATTTAAAATTGGACAATTATTTCCAGACGGAGATAATCATTTATAAAGAGATTGGTCCCTTCATTCCTTTCTGTTGCAGGAGGATACTACACAAAAGTTAGTAGTCTCTGATAATAAGGTTCGCCAGTTGGAAACCCAATTACATGAAGAGAAACTGACCACTGCAAATGGAATAAAGGTAATTAGATCATTTCTTATCATGTATCATGTTCCCTTATTTTGGTTAATATCTAGCTGAACATAAATGCTAATTCACTGGGGCAGAAAATAGAAGAACTTGAACAGGAAACAAGAAGATTAAGGGAAGAGCTTGAGAGTGAAAAGGTAGATATCAGAAGTTCATGTCACTAAATGCAACGAATGTTTTAATAGAAAGGTGTTTTACTTACATGATGTATGCTTTTCACCCATGTATGTTGCTAATGTTATTGATTCGATTTATTTCAACCAGACTGCGGGGGAAGTTATCGATAATATGTTGCCAGACTAACCAATTTGTAATTTATATGTTGCTTCAGCTTTCTAATTGATTCTTTTTCTTTATTTTTCTATCTTATTGTCTTCCTCCTTTTTTAAATATTTTTTCCTTTCCTTTTTCTTTTTTGTCCCTTTTGGTGGTGAAGTTTCTTTATTTGAATCTAAGAATATTTGTTGCCGTTATTACCAGGCAGCCCGAGGGGATGTTAACAGAGTAACCACTAAACAGAAACATGCCTTGGAAAACCTTAATGAAAGGCTTAGGGCTTCTATGCAGTCATGTGCTGAAGCAAATGCTATAATAAATAGGTATGATCTATTTAATTCTTATAGTTTAATTCTTCACTACATCAGTGCTCAATGTCACTTTCTTTTAATAGATTTCAGTAGTGTAGGAATGAAGTGATACATATTTGTATAGTTTGAGCTGCACCTTCATTGATTACTTCTATGTTGCCACGAGAATAGACGATTTGGAAATGGTTCCCCTCAGTTATTCCTGTCATATAATCCACTAAGACTACACGGAATTGGTGCCTACATCCATGTTTTTATCTCTGTGGTGTCAAAGATCCTCGGGATGGACCTTTCAGTACTTTGACTGTTGTAGGAGGATGGACTTTCTGCTTGCTTTACACCATTTTTTTTTGTTCAGATGGCTAAAATCAGTAGTATTCATGTTGCAAAGTATGATAATTGCATCTCTCTCTCTCTCTCTCTCTTTTTCCTCCGCTTGCAGTGAAAAAGAAAAAATAGTTGAACTCGAGGAACAATTAGATGACGAGCGGACTCAGCGGAAAGAAGAGCAGGAAAAGGCTGCAGCCGATCTAGAAGTTGCTGTTCATAGAGCCCAGTCTGAGGCTCAAGAGGAATTAAGACGACTCTATGTTGCTGCCTTAAGAAGAGAAAGAGAACTACAAGAAGCAATAACTAAGCTTCAAGCTGAATTGTGTACAGTTATATTCCATTTATTATGATAGATATGAATAGATGTAATTATTTGTAATTTAGGCAAATTAGTATTTGGAAATTATTAGAAGATAATTGCAAGGTGCCTATATATTGTAAATCATTTTATACATTTGAATTATCATAGAAAATACATTTATCATATTACTTTCAATTTGGCATTAGAGCTCTCGATCTGGGAACCTAAGCACTTGTCGCTACATTTTAGTCTTCATTGCTAGACATTTTCTACAAGCTTAAGTGCTGTTTGGGACTTTTTTTCCCTTCTCATCCTTAAATCATCTCCTTCTTAATTTTCCTATTTTTCCCTTTTTTTTTCCCTCACATTCTCTCCTACACCAACCACTGTTACCAATTCCGGCCATATTTCTGACCACCTGACCACACCACAAGAACTGCCATCCCTAGATCCATCGAACCACCCAACCTCGGTCAGAACCGCCACCGGACACACCCCCACACATCACCGTATCTTCAATGCGTAAAGGCGTGTGCGCTCTCTTCTTCGGCTGTCCTTTTATCTCCAACCACTGTAGGACCACCTCAGCCTACCTCCGGCCACCCACAACTAAAATCACCCCTCAAACCACCACCAATGCTAACATTCTACTTCTATGTCCATTCCCACTCCACTTACACCTTTAAACCCCAATGACCTTCCTGTCCTATACCCTACTTTTTACTTGAATGGGAAAAATAATTGCAGTGGGCTCAAGTTATCTGGCGTACTCTCAAAGGTCATCAAAAATTATCCCATATTGAAGGAACTCCTCCTACAAAGGAAGACTTCCACTTTGAGGCTTGGGATGATGAGGATTCTCTTATTATGACATGGCCGTGAAACTCCATGATTCCTTATGTGAGTTGCAATTGTATGTTCCTTTCCTCTTCTCGCAAGATTTGGGATGTTCTTTGCTAAACTTTCTCCACGAAGCAAGATATTGCTACTTGCTATGAATTGAAGATGAAGATTTTCTCAACCAAGCAAGCAAGGATGATTGTGACAGATTATTATGGGATTCTTATTAATCTAAGGACTGAATTGGATCAATACTAGAATCTATAGATGGATTTAGCAAAGATGCCTCCACTCTGGCAGATTTTGTTAATAGGGATAGGATCTTCGAGTTTCTCTTTAGTTTGAATCCAAAATATGACCTTATTTGGGTTCAAATTCTGGTTAAAGAGAAACTACCCTCATTGTTTGAGGTGTTTTACACCATTCGTAGTGAGGAAAGTCATAGGGCTGTTATGCTTGAGGACAAATCCACTAATACATCCGCTTTGGCTGTAGGAAAGACAACCAAGCCAAGCCTTTCTTCATCCTTTTTGAAGCCTTCCCGAGATAGTCATTGGGGTTCCTATTGCAAGAATCTAGGCACACTAAGGAGAATTGTTTTAAACTTCATGGCAAGCATAATGTTTTTAGTCATATAGGAGGATTTCGAGGTCTGTCCACCAGTTAGGCCAATGTGACTACCTCGGACAATGTCATCACATCAAGAAATTCACAAGTAGGGGATGAAGTTCCAACGCTCAGTAAGGATAAGCATGCCCACTTACGGACTCTCCTCAGCTCTCTTAGTAAGTCTTCTAGCTCTTCCTCTCTAACCTTATCTAGTAAGAATTTTTGTTCTCAATCTTTTAATGCTTCTAGTACTATACCTGAGGATTTATGGATAATTGATTCTGGTGCGACTAACCACATAACCTTTCGCACCCCACATTTTCTTTCTTATCATTCCACCTTGGGTACATGCCATAAAACTATAGTTGATGGTTCCTACATCTCAGTTGTAGGCTTTGGTACTGTTGTTCCCCATCCTTCCCTACACTTAGATGATGTGCTTCATGTCCCTTAACTCTCCCATAACCTTATTTCTGTTCATAAACTTATCAAAGACAAAAATTGTGCAGTAGCCTTTTTCCATTCCTATTATGTCTTTCGGGATCTAGCCATATGGAGCACGATTGGAGTTGCTAAGGAACAAAGAAGGTTGTACTATCTCCTCAAGTTGCAAGCCATAGGTGGTTCCAGTCAAAAGGTGCTTCCTTTATGTCACCAAACAAGTTCAGGGTCTGCTATCTCTTAAATTTGGTTACACGACAAGTGTCTTGGCCACCCCCTTTTTTCCTTACTTAGGTCTACATTTCTGTCATTGTTTTTCAATCAGTTGGTTGAGTCTTTTCATTGTGATGTTTGTTAATTTGCAAACCGCATCGTGTGAAATTTCCATCTAGTTCTAATAAAAGTGAAGAGCCTTTTGCACTTATTCATTCTGATGTTTGGGGTCTTACTTCCATTCCTAATATCTCTGGCACAAAACGGTTTGTTTCATTTATTGATGATTGCACAAGAGTAACCTAGCTATTTTTTATGAAAGAAAAATAAGAAGTTTTCTTGTTGTTTGTTCAATTTTATAATATGATTCAAACACAATTTGGCAAAACTATTAAACATTTGCATTCTAATAATGGTACGAGATGTGTGAATAAACAATTTTCTAATTTTGTTAAAGATCATGGCATTATTCATGAATACACATGTGTGGATACTCTACAACAAAATGGTGTAGAAGAAAGGAAAATTCGACATTTATTAGAAGTCACTAAGGCCTTACTTTTTCAGATGTTTGTCCCCAGCTCATTCAGGGGTGAAGTTGTGTTAACTACTGCCTATTTAATTGATCGAATGTCCTCCCATGTTCTTGGAAATGTAAGCCCAATGCAACTTATGTTATCCCATTTTCCTTCTGCTATTATCATGCAAAGTTTACAACCTAGAATTTTTTGTTGTGTAGTTTTTGTTCATGTGCATCGTCATCATCACCATAAACTTGATCCCCGAGCTGTTAAGTGCATCTTCATAGGTTATGGTCTTGATAAAAAGGGATACAAATGTTTTAACCCATCCAGTCTTCGCTTCTTCGTTTCCATGGATGTCACCTTTAACGAAACTAAGTCTTTCTTCTATCCTCAGCTTCAATGGGAGAGTCTTTCAGAAGCGAAGTCATTTATCCTTGAGTCATTCTTATATTTCCTTCCTACACAAGAGCCGCTACCTCCCACTAGTACACAAGAGCCACTACCTCCCACTAGAAATCCATTTGACTCGACCCAGGAATTAGCACCCTCTACTATACCTCCCAAAGCAGCTGCACCAATTTTGGTGTATCAAAGGAGAAAAAAACCTAAATTGGACCGACAATAACTTCAAGAGTACAAACCTACGATAAGTACTGAAGGTACTAGCTCTTCCATTCCTAACTTGGATAATGATCCTTTGAATCCTTTGAATACTTGTGAGCTCAACCTAGATAGTATACTAATTGCAATGAGAAAAAGAAAGAAAAAAGGACTAGTGCCAAGTATCCTATTTCTCAAGTTGTCTCCTCTAAACATCTCTCCCTGCAGGACCAAAGTTTCATTGCAGCCATTAACTCTATCTAGATCCTAACCTCAATACAAGAAGCATCGAAGGATGGAATTCGGTTTAAGCTATGAATGAGGAGATGAAAGCATTAGAAAAGAATGGAACTTGGAAGATTGTTGAGAGACCAGGTGATAAAAAGACTAGTTGGATGTAGGTGGATATATACAGTAAAATATTGGTCCAATGGTACATTAAACGGATATAAAGCAAGATTAGTGGCAAAAGGGTATACACAGACATATGGGATTGACTATGAGGAGATGTTTGCCCCAGTAGCTAAGATGAACACAGTGAGAATCTTGCTCTCTTTTGCTGCTCACTTTAGATGGGAATTGCATCAATTTGATGTAAAAATGCTTTCTTGTATGGAGACTTAGTGGAGGAGGTTTACATGGATATTCCACTTGACTATGATATCATTGGTGAGAAGAACAAAGTGTGTAGGCTGAAAAAGGCATTGTATGAATTGAAATAGTCCCCCTGTGCCTGGTTTGGAAGGTTTGCAAAGACAATGGTTTCATTGGGATACAACAAAGTCAGGGAGACCACACCCTCTTCTTTATACATACACTAGGTCGAAAACTTACTATTCTACTTGCGTATGTTGATGACATTGTCATACCGGATGATGACTTGTTTGAGAAGCAACTTCTGAGAGAAAAATGAGCTGCTAAGTTTGAAATGAAAATCTTGGGAAACTAAAGTACTTCCTTGGAATTGAAGTTGTCTACTTTAAACAAGGTATCTTTATTTCACAGAGGAAATATATCGTGGATCTTCTCAAAGGAACTAGAAAACTTGGTTCCAAGGCTACAAGTATTCCCATTGAACAAAATCATCGAATAGGAAGTGATGAGAAGAATCCTAAAGTTGATAAAGGACTATATCAGAGGCTGGTAGGGAGATTCATATATGCAGCTAGCATATACTAGACCAGATTTGGCATATGTTGTTAGTGTAGTCAGTCAATTTATGCATAACCCAAGGGTGAGACATATGTAGGCAATTGATATGATCTTGCAGTACCTTAAGGCCACATTTGGAAGGGGATTGTCGTTTACAAAGGGTCGAAGCCTATCCATGGAAATATACACTGCTGTTGACTATGCGGATTCCCTTATTGACAGAAGATCAACATCGGGTTATTGCATGTTTTTGCGAAGAAATTTGGTAACTTGGAGAAGTAGGAAGCAAGATATGGTTGCTAGATCAAGTGCTAAGGCAGAACTTCGAACTATGACAAAGGTGTGTGTGAACCATTATCGATGAAAATCATACATGATGACTTGAGAGTAAAATATGAAGCTCTTATGAAGATGTTTTGTGATAACAAATTAGCAATCAGTATTGCTCATAATCCAATCCAACATCACAAAACTAAGCACATTGAGATTGATCAATACTTTATCAAGGAGAAGTTGGACAGTGGATTAATAGTCATAGCACATGTTTCTTTAGGGCTCCAGCTAGCAGAAGTGTTAACTAAAAGACTTCCCACGGAACAGAACTTACATGCAAGTTGGGAATGATAGATATCCATTCACCAACTTGAGGGGGAGTGTTAAAATTTTGTGTACAGATTTATTCCATTTATTGTGACAGATGTGATTAGATGTAATTATTTGTAATTTAGGCAAATTAGTATTTGGCAATTATTAGGAGATAATTGCAAGGTGCCTATATATTGTAAATCATTTTGTATAGTTTAATTATCAGAGAAAATACATTTACCATATTACTTTCAATTCTTCAGGTTTGAACCTTTTTATGCTAAAGTTGTAAGAAACTCTGCTTTCTGTACTTTAAGGAACTGACAAGCTGTCCTTCTTATTATGTTGTAGGAGTTAGAGCGAGAAAGGTGTTTGCTGGTCGAAACCTTGAGGTCCAAGTTGGTGTGGTTCTGCTTCTGGTTGTTAACCTAAGAAAGTCCAGAACTTATGTACTTCATAAAGAGATTTGTCTCTGCATTCCTTTCTATTGCAGGAGGATACTAGGCAAAAGTTAGTTGTCTCTGATAACAAGGTTCGCCAGTTGGAAACCCAAGAACATGAACAGAAGCCAATCACTGCAAATGGAATAAAGGTAATCAGATATTTTTATCCTGAGTATCACGTTGCCTTATCATATTTTGGTTAATATCTAGCTGAACATAAATGCTAATTCATGGAGCAGAAAATCAAAGAACTTGAGCGGGAAACAAGAAGATTAAGGGAAGAGCTTGAGAATGAAAAGGTAGGTATCAGAAGTTAATGTCATTGAATGCAAAAAATGTTTTGATAGAAAGGTGTTTTATGTAAATGGTGTCTGCTTTTCACCATGTATGTTGCTAATGTTATTTCAATGAGACTGCAGAGTAAGTTATTGATATGTTGCCAGACTGACGAATTTTCTAATTTATATGTTGCTTCAGCTTTCTAATTGATTCCTTTTCTTTCTTCTTCAATCTTATTCTCTTCCTCCTTTTTTTCATAGCCCCCCCCCCCCCCAAAAAAAAACAAAAAAAAAACTCTTTTGGCGGTTGAGTTTCTTTATTTGAAGCTGAGAATATTTGTTGCTGTTGTTACCAGGCAGCTCAAGAAGAAGCATAGGCTAAAGTTTCTGTTCTTGAGCTTGAGATAAATGCTGCAACGCGAGATCTTGATTTTGAGAGGCAGAGGTTAAGAGGTGCCAGGGAAAGACTTATGCTTTGGTAAGGGGTGATTTGTTGTTGTCTATTATGATCATGGGACATCTGCAATTTGAAAAGTATATGGAATAAATCACATGATTATCTTTCTTATTTTACAATGTAGACTACACAGACATGCTGGCATAGAATATCAGAGGAAACAGTAGCATTGTAGTTGCCATACTTCTTCCAGCTACTTGAATATTGCAATTCTTTGGTTCTTTTGCTATAAATCAACAATTTTTTATCGAGATTAAAATGGATAGGAATAGGAATTCTGACCTTTTAAATAGAATCATCACAAGTAGCATGTATACCAAGGTTTTGTGAACGTTTACTTTCATGGAGTTTGACTGGTTTTTAGACTATTCTAAAAAAAATAAAAATAAAAATAAAAAAAGAAATGTAAAGGATGTACAAACATGATCAACAAGGATAGGATTATCCAAAGGCTTGGGGAACCTTATTTAGGTCAAATCTTATAGAGTTATTGCTGCTTAAAATCCATTATTCTATTCATACGTCCTTCCTCTATTAATAATCGAGCGCAAGATTGAAGGGTGCTATTTCTATAGATCTGTACAGGCATCTTCATGATTTATGACCAACTAATTTGAGAGGTAAGATCATAGCCTAAATAAAAAAAGGGAGGGGTAGGACTAATTAATTGTGTTGTCTTGACTAGAATATGCACTGCTAAACAATGTTATTTCAATTAAAATGGCAGATCCTGGTATTCATAAGTTGGTTATGTCATTCATGTTGATTCAATTCCACCTCTTTGTTTAATAGTCCCTATTGCTTAGCATGCTGCTGCATTGTACTCTATGTTAACTGTTGATTGACCCTTACGCTTTGTGATGCAACGTCTGCACCTGCATCATTGTTCATTTTGATTATAGATTTTTAGATTTTGCCGCTGAAGCTCAATGATGTCATGCAGGGAAACACAACTACGGGCATTTTATTCCACTACTGAGGAGATACCAGTACTGTGTGCTAAGCAACTGGAGCAATTAAAGGCTTTGCTGAGAACTCTTGAAGATGAAGGGAATTATGAGAATACTTCTGCAGATATGGATGGAGTCATTGGTGGAACCGCAGGCAGAGAAAAAGAAGTTGCAGGATACCATAGCAAGAATGCTGCCAAGGCACGCTCGACTACTTCTCTTCACAGAGATCAAATTGAAACTTCAAGCAATTGAAGCAAGTGTCACTGAGAAGCATTTTATTGGAGAGAAGCATGTCGAGGTCCTTGATGACAAAGAATTGATCTTAATGGCTTGTCATTAATTTAGGTTACCCTTTTTCTTATTTGTATCCTTTCTAGGAGTTTACCAATATTTAAAAATGCAGATGATTATGTATATATATGTTATAGTCAGTTCAAGTGAATGAAAAAATATCTAGTTTCTGTTGAGTGAATACTTTGTAGTTGGAAGCTGGATGAAGTTAGTTCAAAATTATAAATGCTGCTGCATATTGTATGAACCTTTTTTCAGATCTTGCCAAACATTCTTTTACTGACACAGACCCTTGATGTAAATAGAAGACAGCGGTGGACATCAAAGCAGATGAACATTACAATGAAGAACAATTCCTTGATTATCTTCACTTATATTCCTATGTATGGTAGCTTTGCTTAATTTTTCAGGAGATTTTTACCATACAGCAAACATACAAACCCAGTAACCACACACACTCACACCCTTGCGGATGTGACTATTGCTCTCCTTAGAATCTCCTTACAAAGATATACGGCGGAGAGCAAAGAAGTGAGGCCTTAGTTGAAGAACATGTCTTTGCCTTGCTTACCCTTCTTGGTTGGTGGTGCAACTTTTTCTTATAATCTCAGAAGACTATTGCCTATTGGACATTTGAGATCTTGTTTCTGTATGTATCGCATAAGTTAACTAATATGATCGCTTGAACGATAATGTAATGATAGGAAGTAAGTACAAACATGCCATGGATTATTTAACATCTCGGATCTCAAATCAAGATTTTTGATTGACATGATTGTGTATTGTTCTTGAGAATTTGGCATCTTCCGCCATTGTGTGTGATTGCAACTAATGAAATAGTTGAAACTTGTGATTTATTAACACTTCTCTTCTATAATAATGTTAAGAATGAGTAGTGCCTAAGCCATTATTAACCCTGTAGCTAAAGTGTTATTTTATTTTTGATTTTTTTTTTCTCTTTGTCTATTCATAATTTCATCTTTATAGGGATCTCGAACTCCGTGGGAGAATATGCTTAATTAGCTTGATTATATAAGAAAATTGGAAACTTTCAAATGTTAGGATTTTGGAGAAGAATCTTAAAATAAATCATGTTAAGAAAAGAAAGGAGAAAGCACTTTTCGAATACCAGAATATTCAAAAAATGATCTAAAGTAAGTTTGATTGATTTTACTTCACTTTTCTAGTTTACTTTTTTTCCTTGACTTGGACATAATAAAATTTTATTAAAAAAAAAGGCAAGAAAGAGGAAGCATATGTTAAATTGCAAAGACATGTAAGCTAACTTGTGGCAATTGAGTGTTATTATTCTATTACTAAATATACTTACTCAATTGAAAAAAAGGTTATGATTAAATTATTAAGAAATATATTTATAAATGAAATTGTCTCACAAGAGATAAGGCAGAGATATAATTAATTATTTTGTCTCCTCTAACCATGCTATCAAGAAAAGTAACAGGTGACAAATTAGAACTATTAGAACTAGTATAGCATTGCACAGTCCTATATTCCTTGTAATGGTTACAGTTGGCATATTACCTATTTATCTTTATTTTACCCCTCCAAACTTATTGCTAGAAATTTAATTAATTCAACCAGGAATTAAGAAGCCAACAAGAGAAAAGACGGAAAGTTAAGATTCATGGCTAAGTGGCTAACATATTAGAAAAGGATCAATAGCATATAGACCCTTAAACTTTTCCTGATCTTGGCGACACTAAAATAAACTGTATATATCAGCTAACGGCTAGTTATTGGTTTTGTTGCTTAGTTAAGAGGCCTTGATTCTCTTTGTGCAGAAGCATGGCCTGTTTCCTCAACTTCTCATTCTTCTCCTCTAGAATGCTTTCGTTCTTGATGTACAGTTTCAAGTTCTTCATCTGAATCTATGCTTTCACCACAGTCATCCTTTGCCTTTGTCTTGCTTCTTTCAATTGTGCTATTCTTCTGCATAAACCATCATGCAAGCCAATGTTATACACACAAAAATATTAAAAAAAAAAAATGCATACAAGCTATGAGAAACAGCAAAAAGATATGGTAGATACTAGAAACTAGAACAGTACCTATTGAGGAGGCCGAACTTTAGGTCCCTATGGTGTCTATTGGATGGCCATGGAAGTGCCACAAAGAGGTCCATAAGGGTTTTTTTTTTTTTTTTGGAGAGACCGTTTCCTTCTCATAAAGTTATCTTGCAAAAACTGAAAAATATTAATAAACAACAAATGGCAAACCAAAGAGATGAAAGTGAGGCGTAACAAATAGGCCACAAGGGGTTTTTATATGTGGAGAAAACTTGATAATGAACTAAGCGGGTGAAAGAAAAGTGTAATGATATAGCTGTGATTTTGTGTTTGTATCAGCACGAGAGAGAGAGAGAGAGAGAGAGAGAGAGAGAGAGAATTTTGTAGCGATGATGGCGGAAGGACTCATGATTACAAAGGGCAGCTATCGACGAGGAAAGGCAAAAGGTGATGAAGAAAAAATTTGCCTCTCTTCTTTCTTAGTCTTTTTTTATTGCTTTGTTCCATGGTCTAAAAGGATCTTAACTTGGGGAGTTGGGTAAGTAACATTGAGATGGGGGCACATAAAAAGTGTTGTACTCCATTCTATAAGTTGAGTTACAATTTTTAGAATTTAGAAGTTTTTCATTCAATTTTAAGGGTGGCGTCTAATTTGGTTTTCGCTATCTTTTGAACTATTATATGGTCTATCTTTATAAACCATTAGATGTAGTTTAATAACAATCTATAGCTAAGATCGAACACATGCCTATATAGACCCTATTTATTATTGAGCATATCAAGTTTTGCAAATGAACTCCATTTCTCTCCACCCAAACCTTTAGAGCTTCACCATCAACAACCAAAACTAAACCTCCATTTGCAAGCTTGATTAAGTAACTTGGAATAGTTAAAGATTCAAATCCAACTAAAAAATTGCAAAATAAAAAACACAAAAGGTTAAAGTTCAAATTTGGTTTCAACGATTCAAGAGAGAAGAGAAAAAAATGAATCAAAGAAAGAAAATCATCAACTATTTTAGCAAGTTAGGTTCTAACATTTCTCTTGAAGCCCCAACTCTATGTAAAGGTGCTTCCTTTTGGTCTTTAAAGTGTCTTCTTGCCAAAAAAAAATAACAGTGAAAGTTCTAAATGTTATTTCATTATGAAAGAAGCTTGATGCAACAACTTGGAAATCCTGAAGGATGTCAGCGTTTGATCTGGCCTAACTCTGGCTAGTGGTGATGATAGCATGGGTGGAGAGCCGCGGCGGTGTAGTTGTAGTCGCAGTGGCCTTTGCTAGTGGTGATAGTAGTGGCATCTCCACTGGGACACAAATCGATTTCTAAGCATGGTTAGAGAGAAACTTAGGAGGAGGAGGAGGAGGAGGAGGATGATATGATAACACTTGACATGTTCTATGTCAATTAGGGTCTATCTAGATATGCACTTCATCAAAACCATTAGATTTTCATCAAATCGAATCTAATCGTTTAGAAAGATGGACCATATAGGACCAAATTAGACACCACCAAGTTTCAAGACCGTTTAGATGCTCACTATTACTATGGGATCTTCAAAGTAGAAAAAATAGTCATAAAAGTCATGTGAGTCGTAATCAAATTAGTTGTTCTAATCATGGTAGGAAGACAAGTTTTGATGTATTATTCAAGGCTAGTTCTACAGTGGTCTTAGTCTGATTTGCGAGTTGTATGGTCTTGGGGCCATTTTATAAGCCAAAGTGGGATGAGGACCAGTTTGTAAAAAATTTTAAAGAGTTATAAACACGATTCTAGATTTTAAATTTCTCTATACCACCATTCCACCCACCGCTTTCCTTACCTCGATGCTACCCTGCCCCTTTCTCACTCGACCATTGCCCCAACAGAAAATAGGCTCCAACAAAGACCTCTACCCTTATGCATCCAAGTTTTGAAGCAAAATAGAGAATGGCATAAAGATTAAAACTTTAAAGCTCCAGTGAAATCACACAAAGATTTGACGCCAAATGGACATTAAAAGCAGCATCTAGGTTACAAACATGAATGCTTGAAAAATTAATGGTGAGCATGTGATTTTTTTTTTTTTTTGAGGATATTTCTCAACCATATTCCTATTATTTGAAAAGAGAAATCAAAGGAAACGAAATTCAATCAAGTAAAACATATAATGAGCTAATTTGTATCTTGTACCCATGACTGCACTTGCTCTATTGAGGGACTCAAATGAATCCCTCCAAGTAAGCACAAGGTTGAAAAATCCTCCATACAACTCAAATCATTTCTCCAATCTTGAGTATATGTACTTGGATCCAAGAAAGTCAACCCAAAAAGTGATATCCCCTATAAGCTGGAAAACCAATGCCCATGATAGTTGAAATATCAAAATCTGTTACTTTAGCTACATCGACAGCAGTTGGGGCAGAGCGATATTGGCAGTAGGGAAGGGCAGCGGTTGGGGTAAAGTGGTACTAGCAATGAGGAAAGGATGATAAGGGAGTCTTGGAGCTAGGGAAGGTGAATGGGAAGGAAGGATGCTCTTGGGTGTAACTAAAATTGCAAAATTTTAATTTGGGCAAATATGGGGTCCCATTTGAAACTAAAAGAAACTTGTCAAACTTTCAATCTAAGCCATAGATTAAATTTTCAACCATGTAGATTAAAGGAGCATGTAACTCCTTGAGGATGCAACAACCATTGCAGAATATGCCATGTTTGATAAGTATATCTAAGACCAAAATAAAAAAGATAAGGACTTAGAGTTTACATTAGTTCCTATAGTTAAAGTCATTGCCCCATCATATATATCTTTGATTGCTCAAATATGCAAAACAAACTCCTTCCTTATTTAGAAACTTTTATAAAATCTCTGTCAACAATATTGCACACTTTTTCAAAAGTGATAAAAATAATATGTAAATTTCTTTGATTCCTCTAATATCTCTTCATTAATCTTTGTAATAAGTAAATTGCTCGCTTCTGTGGTAGACCTCTTGGGCATAAAATCAAACCGGTTCTCTATAATGTGAGTACCATGTCTTAATCTTAATTGGTTGAATTAACCTCTCCCATAATTTTATAGTATGACTTATGAGCTTAATCCTTATGTTATTTGTAGAGTTTTGTATATCTATGTTTGTATCTGTAGAAGTTAAGGTACTCTCTCTCTACTCATATGGTATATTTTTAGACTTCATAATCTCTTTAAATAACTTTGTGAGCTAATTTTTACCTTTTTCTCCTAAACACTTCTATATCTTTATAGATATATTATTAGATGCCAGTATTTTGTTATTATCCATTTTTAGAAAATGAAGATATATATAAACTAATTTGAAGTTCCTTCTACTTGTCAAGGTTAGTTAAAAAAAAGTCCCAATAAGAGTGATTTAACGAAATTTCAACAACATGGACTAAACTATAAACTTTTTAAAACTACAAGAACTCAATTGGAAATTTTTAAAGTAAATGGACTCACTTAAATTTTTCCAAAAAACATAGACCGGCAAATTAATAAAACCAAAATATCTTATATTTTGTTTTCTAATGAAACTTTGACTTATAACTAATTAAATGTATGCTTATAATTGTTTTGCAATGGACAATTTTATTTTGGTCTGACCAATTAGGATTTGAAGTCTACTACAATTTAATTGATATGGTTCAAATCTAATCGATTCTTTATGATGGTAAAATTCTCCTCACATTAGTTTTTTTTTCTATTTACAAAACTTAAACTTGAAATCTTACTTAAAAGAAATATATGTGAAATAACTTGAACTAATCAAACATTAGTTATGAACGATGTTATTTGATAACACTATAAAAGGAACGAAGCTAGCGTCAAATATAATTGAAACCATTCTAGAATACTTGCTTATCTCGAAAATTAAAATTCTCATAAAATATTATACTAACATGGGATTTCTTCTTATGCAAACAAACACAATACATTAACAAAATGACAAATATTTTATCATTAGATGATTTGGTATTATTGATTCGATTTAATAGCTTAGAGAACATTCACTTCACTAGTCCAACTGGTAGACTATGAAGCATAGACAAATTATAAGTATAACGGTGAAAATATGTTGTCACACAACTTATTCCATTTGCTCAAGTGCAGTATATGTTAGACCCGTGATCTATTCAATGACCTAATACATTTTACTTATACCATAGTTTCTTTAAATAAGCACATCTAAAGGTGATATACCAATTACTCAAGGTTAAATCTACAACCATATGAGGGCGAAGCCTATTAGTTGAAATTCCCCACAATTACTACATAACAAAAGATACGATGATATATTTGAGATTCTCAATCAACTTCTGTTCCAACAATATGTGAGATATCATATATAATATTCTATCAGAAAGATATGATATATAAAATATATTGACATTGACAGTGGTATTTCAGGTTCTTATGCCTTTTTTTAATTTCTTTTTAATTCCTGTCTTACTTTCTCTTATCTTGAATGTGTAAAGGATTGTGTTTCTGAAAACAAGAGATTGAAAGGTTTAGGCATTGAAAGCCCTGAGGGTCCCGTATCTCTTGATGATTTTCGAAGCCTTCAAAGATCAAACACAGTGTGTTACTTAATTTAGAAGGATCACAATATCCCTAAGTACTGTAACTCTTTTTTACTTTAATTGTATTCAAATTTCTTCATGGCAGGAGCTGAGAAAGCAATTGGTGAATCAAGTAGTTTTAATTGATACTTTTGTGTAGCGAGCATCATGGAAGTGCCTTACAAAGAAAAGCATATGCGATACTTAACAACTATCTCTGCATTCTATGGATTCTAAAACAGATGTTTAATCCAACAGAAGTGTTCAATCTAAAAGAAAAGCATATGCTATCCTTAACAACTATCTTTGCATTCTATGGATTCTAAAACAAATGTTCAATCTAAAAGAAAAGCATATGCGATCCTTAACAACTATCTTTGCATTCTATGGATTCTAAAAGAAACATTTTATCTTAAGTTATTCCTCTTTCTTTGTATTATTCTGTAATCTACAATGTCTTGCCTAATTTATGATTATTATATAGGGGATGTTAACAGAGTAACCGCTGAACAGAGAACTGCCATGGGAAACAGTCTAGGTGCTGGTGAGGCTCGAGAGGAATTCAGACGACTCCATAATGCTTCCTTAAGAAGAGAAAGAGAACTAATAGAAGCAAAATATAAGCTTGAGGTTTGAAGTTTTGATGCTAAAGTAGTAAGAAATTGTTCGCTCTCTACTTTAAGGAGCTTACAAGCTATCCTTCTTTATATATATTGCAGGAGTTGGAGAGAGAGAAGACTTTGCTGGTCAACAGCTTGAGGTCCAAGCTTGTATGGTTCTGCTTTTGGGTTTAGCCTAAAATAGGCCACGACTTATGTATTACCTTTATCTGGAAATAATTGTCCGCTTATAAAATTTGATTTTTTTACAAATAGTTGTTCTATCAGAAAATTTAGATAATATTAATTATTTTTTTTCATTTATATCCATATTAAATAAAGAAACAAGAGTTGATAGAAAAAACTAATTAAAAAAGAAAGATAATTAAATAAGGATAATTTTATAAAATATATCTAAATTTCTCTAATATTAAAATTTTTTTAATCATTTCCTTAATTCATATGTGTATTTAAAATTAAACAGTAATTTCCAGGTAGAAGTAGTAATTTATAAAAAGATTTGTCCCTTTATTCCATTATGTTGCAGGACGATACTAGGCAAAAGTTAGTTGCCTCTGATAATAAGGTTCGCCAGTTTAAAACCCAGTTACATGAAGAGAAGCTGACAACTGCAAATAGAATAAAGGTAATCAGATAATTTTTTATTGAGTATCATGTTGCCTTATCATATTTTGGTTAATATCTAGTTGAACATAAATGCTAATTCATTGGAGCAGAAAATAGAAGAACTTGAACAAGAAACAACAAGGCTAAGGGAAGCGCTTGAAAGTGAAAAGGTAGATATCAGAAGCCCATGTCACTGAATGCAAAGAATGTTTTAATAGAGAGGTGTTTTACTTAAATGATGTATGCTTTTCATCCATGTATATTGCTAATGTTATTGATTTATTTCAACGAGATTGCAGAGCCAGACTGACGAATTTTTAATTTATACGTTGCTTCATCTTTCTAATTGATTCTTTTTCTTTATTTTTCTCTCTTACTGTCTTCCTCCTTTTTTAATGCTCTTTTCCATTTTTTTCTCCCTTTTGGTGGTGAAGTTTCTTTATTTGAATCTACGAATATCTGTTGTCGTCGTTACCAGGTAACTCTAGAAGAAGCACGAGCTAAAGTTTGTGCTCTTGAGCTTGCGATAAATGCTACAGTGCGAGATCTTGAGTTAGAGAGGCGGAGGTTAAGAGTTGCCAGGGAAAGACTTATGCTTGGGTAAGGCGTGATTTGTTTTTGTTTAATATGATCATGGGATATCCGCAATGTGTAAATTATGTAGAATGGATAAACATGATTATCTTATCTTATTTTCCAATGTAGACTGCGTAGAAATCCTGGCATAGATTATCCGATGACATGGCAGGGTTCTGGTTGCAGCACTTTTCCAGCTACTTGAATATTGCAATTCTTTGGTTCTTTTAGTTTACATTAACAATTTTTTGTTGAGATTAAAATGGATGGGAATAATAATTCTATAACTTTTTAATTAGAATAATCACAAATAACTTGTATACTGTGAACGTTACTTTCATGAATTTTGACTGGTTTTTAAACTATTCTGAAAAAAGGAAATGAAATGTAAACGATGTAGAAACATGATCAACAAAGATAGGATTATCCAAAGGCTTGGGGAACCTTATTTAGATGAAATCTTCAGAGTTATTGCTGCTTAAAAACCATTGCTCTATTCATACATCCTTCCTCTATTAACAATTGACCGCAAGATTAAAGGCGCTATTTCTATAGGGCATGTCTGTACAGGCATTTCATGGGTTTTGAGAGGTGTGATCTTAGCCTAAATGAAAAAGGGAGGGTTGTGACTGATTAATTGTGCTGTCTTGATTAGAATATGCACTGCTCAACAATTTTTATTTATTTATTTATTTAGTTTTCATTATACAAACTACTCAACAATGTTATTTTAATGAAAATTGCCGATCCTCGTATTCGTAAGTTGCTTGTGTCATTCATGTTGATTTAATTCCAGCTCTTTGTTTAATAGTCCCTGTTGGCTAGCATGTTGCTACATCGTACTGTTTGTATGTTAAATGCTGACTGACACTCCTGCTCTATGATGCAACATCTACACCTGCATCGTACTTCATTGTGATTGTAGATTTTTAGATTTTTTTGGCCACTGAAGCTCAACGATATCATGCAGGGAAACACAACTACGGGCATTTTATTCCACTACTGAGGTGATAAAAACGCTTTTTGCTAAGCAACAAGAGCAATTAAAGGCTATGCGGAGAACCGTCGAAGATGAAGTGAAATATGAGAAAACTTGTGTAGATACGGATGGAGTCATTGGTGGAACCTCAGACGACAGATCAGAAAAAGAAGTTGCTGGATACCATAGCAATGATGCTGTCCCAGCACCATCAACTACTGATGAACAGAAGCTCGACAGCGATCAAACACAAACTTCAAGCAATGAAGCAAGTGTCAGTGAGAAGCATGACCTTGATACAAGAAGTACTGAAGAACGCCAAAATACACAAGAAACTGAGACTCGTACAAATCATGTTGAACAGAATATTGGTTTGAATGAATGTGGTCCTCTGGACGGGGACACTAGGCAGTTTGATGATGACATCAATGCACGAGAAACTGAGGAGTATGCGCAAACACCTGGTCGTGAAGCTTTACATCACTCACAATCACATACTCCCGTCGACACTGGAAAAACCGCTGAGGATGCCGAAACTGGAGGCAGAATCAGAACGGTTGACCTTTTAATTTCTGAAGATGCTGCTAGCTGGGCTGGCAATACAACCCCTTCTGTGCATGGAGATAATGAATATCCGAGGAGCAGAGACGATAATAAAGGTAATGGCGGCGCATTGGATGATTCAAATATTCTTCTGGTGGCTGAGAGTCAGAGCACTCCTTCTGATGCTGCTGCCGCCAGACAGAATGAGCAGCACTCATTCTTACTCCTGGTTTGAGGGAGCAATTTGGAGGATCTGCATATGATTGTGACAGAGAGAGAGAGAGAGAGAGAGAAACATGGTGGTTTATCTGACTTAGATAGTGGGAGCTGTAGCAACACTAGCAATGATGATAGAGCTAATGCAGAGGGTGGATCAATATTCGATGAAGAAACTCAAGGTAATGACAATGTTGAGGAGAAGGAGAAGGAGAATCAAAAGCAGGATGATGCCATGCATGAAGGTTGTGAAGCCACTCAAGAAGACTGAATCTCTTCCAAAGCTGGGGATTGTACAGATACATATGGGTATATACGTTGTAGATACTGAAGGCATCTCATGTATATATATATATATATATATATATATAAACTAATTATCTCTTGCTTTTCTCACTCTCTAATTATATTTAAGGCATTTTATTGTGTACTATTTATCATTCATATGTATTTTCATTCCAGTTTTTTCTTGGCATGAGTTTGTCAGGGGCTGTTCGGTCAATACAAATAATATGTGAATTGGCCATAACTATGAACGCGGCTAGTTAATAGCAGGTTTGCATCTTAAGTAGCTGGCAGAAGATTATCCCGGCTCATCAAGGAAACTACACCCGTATCTCCAACTTCCAATCATGTTAAAGCAGTGGCTTCAGTGTGTTGAATATAAATTTGTGAGTTGTTTTCTTGTTTAAACTACCAGCATATTGAAACCTCAATTAATGTGGCCTTAGTCGGGTCAAACCCATTATATTGATAAATCTTTTTCAACATTGACTTTCAGTATTCATAATATTCAAACTCAAAATTTTATTTAATAAAAATAAATATTAAATCACTTAAAATAATAAAATGTGGTATGAATTTTGAGTTGTCCAGTGGAAGAGTTTCTGTCATACATGCTTGGAATCTGAATCTGAAGTTTGGCCGGCACGATAGTCTCAAATGCTAATATTGCCACTCGGCCTAACGATTGTGTCAAAATCGGGGTTTGTTACTGGACATTCACGCCCAATAGTAAATAACTTGAAATGTAAAATTTGACTTGGTTGGGTGTCATTCGATACCAATCCAGATTAATGGCTATGAATACTCTTCATTGAAGAGCGAGCGTTCCAACGCTCAAGCTCTTTCAATAACAAAATCTTTTACACTTCGGTTCTCAAGAAAAAGAGAAAGTAACAGGTCAACTAATAAAGCTATACTAAAAAACTTTTAGATATTAAATAAGGGTTGGACAAGATTTTTTTTTTGTCCAAAAATCACTTTTTTTACTTAAAAAAATTATTTTTGATATATTTAAATAAATTATTAAAAATAATTAAAATTTAAAAAATTATTTTTAATTTTTTTAAAGTTCAAAATTATTTTTTTAAAATTTGAAATAAACACCTTATATATATTTTAATTCAAAATATATCATTGATTTTTTTTTTTTGGGATCTATGCCACCTGTATCTAGTCTCTGTTAAGCTATAATTAATTTTGCTCAAGTCAACTTCATTGACTACAAAGATAAAATTTCTTCAACACTTTTTTTTTTTTTCCTCCAATACATGTATTGTTGATATTTTTAAAATCAATCTATGTACAATCCTCTATTAAAAGAAAAAAAAGCTTCTTACATTAACAAAATTAAGTATTTTTATTTTCGTCGTAGAGAATGTAAAATAGTTTTTTAGTGCTTGTTATTTTACGTCTCTAATTAAAAACTCTATATTATATGCAAAAAGCATGTATCGCAACGTCATCTTTTAGGTATGTTCAACAAACACATCGAGGATCAAAGTAAAATATCTTTGGCTAATGGCTACTAATTTTTCCCCCTAACTTTTCAACAAAGTTGACAAAATCTTACAGACTTCAATAACTTGAATAAAATCTATTTTATGAATAAAAAAAAGACTAAGTCTTTCATCTATATGAGAGAGTTTATCAAGCCTTAATATTTGCCGAAATGTGTCATATTTCATCATAAGACTAGTTTTGTCTCTAAGTTAGGGTTTGTGGATCTTGTGTTAAACTTACATTCTACATACTATGTCTTATTTTCATTATACAAAAATTGTGTGCTTTTAAAATTTGTTTCCATAGCTCTAACTTTCTATTTATTTTTCTCTCTTGATTCTCCTATTAGAACTATATCATATGAAAAAAAGGCATGTTCCGTGTCATTAGCTCTTGGATATGTTCAATAAGCATGTACCAAGCAAATATCTCCTATTACCAATGGTTAGTTAATTTAAGTGGTTCGATACTTATTTCTCTTAAGCAAAATCTTGGGTTCAAGTCTTGTGGATAAAAAAAAAAAAAAAAACTAGTACTAGCAGAGCTTTTTTTCTATAATAGGCCAACCTAACTCGAATCAGATTAATTAAAATCTAATAAACTTTTAGATACTGATAATCCATACCAAAAATGGTAAAATCTCCTATTATAAATATAATATCTCTTTGTTAGTCTTTGTAACAAGTAAATCACTCCCTTCTATGGTAGAACTCCTAGACAAATAAAAGCAAACTGAGTCTCTATAATATGAGTGTCATGTCTTATTTATATATGCTCAATTACAATCTTCCATAATTTCATTATATAATCATGAGCTTAATTCTTCCGTAATTTATAGAGTTTTATAAGTTCACTCTATTTTTATAGATAGGAATTAAGGTACTCCTTCACTCATATAGTATTTTTTTAGACCTCATAATCTCTTTAAATAACTTTGTGAGCTAATTAATGCCTTTTTTCTCCTAAAAACTTCTATGCCACTATTCGTATATTATTTGGTCCCACTGCTTTATCATTATCCATTCTAGTTGATTAAATCAATGATGAAGATATAAATTAATTTGAAGTACTTATACTTTTTCAAGATAGTCAAATAAGTCCTACAACAATGATGTAATGGAATTTTAACAACAGAGGAGTCAATTACAAACTTATAAATATATTTAAATTTTTTTGGAAAATATAGAAATTAGTAGAGTAATTAAACCAAAATATCTTATAGTTTGTTTTCTGAGGAAATATTTGTCATGTCACTAATTAATATGTTTATAATTTTTTTATTATGAAATATGTTATTTTGGTCTAAACAACTCAGATTTAAAGTCCATCATATTTTAATTAATATGGCACAAGTTAAGTAAGTCTATTATAAAAATAAAACTCCCCTAGTATTAATTTTTTTCTTCATAAAACTCAAAATTAAGACCTTGTTCAAAGGAACAATGTTAAAATAATATTATTTGTTAACCGAACATTGGTTATGAATAGTGTTATTTAATAGCATTATAAAAGAAACAACGTTCGCGTCAAATCGAAGGCCAGACTAGAGTAGTGGTTTATCCTGAAAACTAAAATTCTCATAAAAAAATTATACTAAAATGGGGATTTCTTCTTACACGAACAACACAATATATTAACAAAATGACAACTATTTTATCATTAGATCATTTATTTATTATGTTGGTTCGATTTGGTAGCTAGGAGAGAGTGTTCACTTCACTAGTCCAAGTAGTAGGGTATCAAGCACAGGCAAATTACTAGTATGACGGTGAAGATATCTGGGCGTTAACACAGCTCAATCTATCTGCTCAAGTGTAGTACGTTAGACCCATGATCTAGTCAAAGGCCTAATACACTTTACTTATCCAATAGTTTCTTTAAACATAAGAACATCTAAAGGTGATGTACCATTTAGAGAAATACGAAATATAAATCCATGGATCGACACACAGCTCTTGAAAAGCAAGCCATGTGATGGGATTGGGGACAATTTTAAAAAATAAAATTATAAATAAATATAAATCCTTTCACATGGTGGGATAATGTATGTCGAGGCAAATATGTCAAATGTTATGTTTACGTAACACAACTCCACCAATTACTCACGGTTAAAACTAAAATCACAAGAGGAAGAAGCCTATTAGTTGCAATTCCCCACAATGGCTACATAACAAAAGGAAGCGATCGGATAGTTGAAATTCTCATTCAACTATAATTCTGTTCCAACAATGTATTTGAGAGAAGTAGATAATGTTCATTAATTAAGATTACAGATAATACATCAAATCTGTTACAATGGATGCTTTAGTAAGCTCACATACATGCAAATGCAATCCCTGGAAAAAAAAAAAAAAAAAAAAAAAAAAAAAAAAACAAAGTTAACATAGATATGCATAAACTATATATTTTAACATTATGGCAGCTACTGTTTCCCTGTACTGCATGAGATTCCCGCCTCTGGATTTATCTGGTGAAAATTCATAGAGCCATAATTGTACATGTTAAAAAATGTCATGATGGTGATGGTAATAGAAGAAGAAGCTGAGTGATGATGATGATGAGGATGTGTACCAATTTTGAAGGCAATCAATGGCAGTGGATAATTGAGTGGCAGAGAGGAAGATCATAGATTTCTAATTTGAATGGAAGGGAAATTGTGATGTTGAGGTGGACCACATGGTTGATGGTGAGAGGTGAATGAGCAAGCAGTCAATACATAAATAGTGCATGTGAAACTGCTGCTGCTCTCCAACTCATTTCAAGTTATATAGATTGCTGACATACATCCCTATCAATCTATATATTATATTAGCTTATTTTGTGATACTGTTCACCATGCATTCATCAAATGCCAAAAGGAGCTTCATACTTAACGTATAGGAAAATGATATTATTAAATAGGTTTTAGACACCATATATATAATGGTGTGTGTGGTGTGTAAATAACTAGAAATTTTAGCTAGGTCTCTATATATTCTTACATATAGATTCACTATTTATATAACTGAAAATTTTCATTTATTTATACATTATTTCACATATGTCAAAAAGACTAAGCCATCACTGTGTAGAAATAATAGTACTCATTAACATACAAGATGCTTTTGAATAATGGAAACTTTGAAGTAATTTTTTGCCCTAACTTTGTCTACAAAGATAACAGACTTTAATAACTTGAAGAAAATATATTTTATGCAAAAAATGGACCAAGTCTTTCGTCTATATGAAAGAATTTCTCAAGCCCTTAATTATATGTGAGCGCACACTGTGTTGTTATTATGAGTGCAAAATGAATTAATATTGACTATTTAATTATGTGTGGTGGAAATTACATTACAAAGCGAAGGGACCTTGAATCAAATGCAACTACCAAATGATGCAATATCAATAATTTTTTTTAATCTACACGTAATATCGAATTTGATAATCATAATTTCACAGAAAAAAATGACAAAACAATAAATTCACCCAAGGTATAAGACAAATTAAAGAGGTTTCTGAAGGAGGATCATTTTGAAAGTATCATTATACTTTTTTCAAATATTTTTCAATCCTATTTAAAATTCATAAATTCAACTCAGGATTGGAGAAATAAATCATGAGATCGTGGGGGGGATTTTGGAGGAATTATTAAAAAAAAATAATTATATTTAAACTTGATCGATTCAAATCACACTCCTATTCATGTATGCAATGATTTTTTTAATATGCGTTAACGTTTCATTAAAAGATGAAATTAGATGAAGTCAAAATTTCATCAATAAGGACAATGGAATAGTAATAGATTTTAAGCGAATATATATATATATATAATAAAATAAAATTTTGAAACAAGCTGAGTCTTCTTTTTTAAATTCTTAAATAGGATTATATTATTTTTCAAATTTTTAAATGAAAATTCTATATTTTTACTTTAGTGAAATTAGGAAATCCTTCTAGTTGAAAAACAATATGAAAGACTTATTTTTCTTTTTTATTTTTTGCTCTTAAGACATAAGATCTACCTTGTTATAAAGCTTACGACTCACATTGTGGATTAGAGGTTCCCTATTGAAGCCCTAAGGTGACGCCATCTGAAGATGGAAATTATGGACAATAAGAAATAAAATTAACGTATTAGTTTTGGTAGGACAATAAAAGTGGAGGAGAAATTTTTATGAATTGGATTTATGTGTAATTTCACATATGAATCCAATCCCTGAAAAATTCTCCCTCCTTTTTTCTCCCCTATCAAATTCACACTTTAAAGTATAGAAATTTTTCCTTCTAATAAATACTTTCTCAGGAATCTAAACATGTGACATTATGTATAAAGACCCCTTAATAAATGAACTCAAAATTACTTACTAGTTCAACCATCAGTTATGCCCATTCTTCCTATATTTAGTACATTGCATAACTCATAACTTCTGATTATCTATTAAGGAAATATTTGAATCGAAGAAAATATATAGAATAGGATCGAAGAAAAAAAGTGAAAGATTTTAGCTAAATATTTCTATGGTTTGATAAGTTTAAAAATGATGGGAAAAAATCATGTATGCCTCTAAAATAATTCATTACCAGTACAAGATTTTCAAACTTACAGTTTTAAAAGATTTGAAAATTTCAAAGAAAGACGAAGAAAAACTATTATTTAACCAAATGCGTAGTGGTGGTATGAAGAGATTCTATGAACAAGACAAAAAGCAAAAACAAAAATTTTCGTTGGTGGAATAATTGATGCAATTGTACTTGGAAATCACTAGCCAGTAAAAATCACGGGGCATTATAGACTTTATGTAGGTAATCCAGACATCATACCGAAAAATTACTTCATTACCTGAGGTATTTCCAATGAGAATAATGTTGAAACTTCATACACAGCTTAAGATTCTAATCCTATCATTTTTAATTTTATACTTTTTAAAATAATATTTTTCGGTTTTTATCTTATATGCCATCATGTAGTATTTATTTAATTACTTATAGAGCTAGCGTAATGCTTTTACAAGATAATTAACAGTAGACATAAAGGGAAAGAAAGGTATATCACCTTCCTTCGATATATATCGCCAAACTGATCTTAAGTGTCATACACATGTCACGTACACCCAGAAGAATCTTCCCTTAAATTAGATAAAAGATATATAGATAAGTTGTACTCCTATTAATTATACAACAAAAACATAGGCAATAAGATCATGTTGAAAATAGTAAAGGATTTTGATATCATAGTTGACTACCAACATCTTCCTCCCCCCGTAGTGCAAGTATTTTGGCGGTAGTAATACAAGAAATGAGTGAAGGCTTGTGGTCCTTGTCCTCATCAAATGGCTAAACCTTCCTTGTTCAAAAGGGCATGATGAGGGTCTCAATAAGAACCCATCTTTGAAATCTATCTTTGGTAAAGATCAAACACCTGCAGGTATTTGCATGTTATACGCTAGCATGAAAAAAGATATACAAATCACCATCAAAATATGGAGTCATATGTAATTTACTTTTCTCGTCTCCCTCTGCCTTTTCCTTTCTAGCTTACTCTACTAAATGAAAAGGACTCCCTTTAAGATCAAACTAAACCCCACACGCTTTGCCCTAGCATATGACCCTTCGCTTTCCTAGGCTATAGCGTCTTCATATTAGCTCCATTTTGCATTGACGCCTTTCATCTTAAATCTTAGAAGGGAATATATGTTTAGTGCATAAACATAGCATACAAGACAATCAATTCATCATATATTTATCTTGTTTGTTAACAAACCACAATCATGCATAGGACTTTCAATGAAAAGTACAAAAATTACTTCCTTTAGGCAACAAATTTCTTGTGAGCTATACAAAGGTAATTTTTCTGCCGCCAACAATTGAAGGGAGAACATGTGAAGTGGCTTAGCCGAAGTTGGACAAGAATACTAGCTCCCACTATATAACATCATGATATAAACAAAAACCATCCAATGAATGTGAGAGGGGGGGCATGGTGGTCATGATGATAGGGAAGAAGATGAAGCCAAAATGGGGTTCATTTTCCAAATAAATGAGCATGGCTTTGGTACTCAATTACATGAAGAAAAGGGACAAAAGAAGGGACCTAACCACATTGACTACTTACCCCTTTCATCCTCATTACACCTCTATAACCCTCTTCCAATACTCCACTCATTTTCCATTGGCTTCTTCTCACCCACATGTGACTCTCACGTGCAATTCCATGTGACTCTTCTCTTGAAGTTGAGCTTAGATCGGTGCCTCTAAAATAACATATCCATTTTTTTAATAATTATATAATATAAATTATGTCCTGTATTGAAACTCTATCTAATTGGTTATTTGTTTGGTTCTCCAAAATTAATTAACTAATGGGGATTACGTCTCTGGTGGACCATAATTTTAGCTAACCCAACCGGTGTTGATCAATGATCATAGGTTAATAAAATAATGGGGGTTATATTTTCAAAACAAAAAGCAAAAGATTAAGCATAATGACATTGTTTTACATTTTCATTGCTCGAACTTATAGAAACCAAACACGTAAAGACATTTGCACAATGTGAAAGCAAAGAAAGAGGATTAGAAAGATCGTGTCTGCTTTTCAAACAAAACCTTTGTTACGTACTTAAGACCAGTCTTATCTTTTATATGAAACAAATAATAACTTTTTGACCACATACTGTGACATTTATACATATACACACACATATCTATACGAATTAATATATGTATAGTTGAATCCTATCTCCATCCTGTACCCGAAAAAAAAAAAAAAAAAAGAATCCTATCTCCATGGCTTATTAATTTATTAATTTTAAAACATGGAATTCTAATGAGATCGTCACTAATGTGAACACAATTTCATGACTCTAGATTCATCCGCTTAAGACAAATTGACACCCTTTGAGATGTCAGTGTATAATCGAGTAAAGCAAGAATATTAAGAAATCAATTAATAGACACTGTCAGGCTCAATGTTTAGATCTCTCTGAAAAAAGAAGTGAATCAAGTCATACAAAACTCAAAACTCATTAAAAAACATGGCTACATAGTTCAGATCTATCCAAGCTTTTGGCAAGAAGCTCAATGTTTCTAATATGAACAAAGAGGCTGTCCAACTCTCTTTATTTTCTTTTTTAATTTCATTTTTTTTCCATCCACGAGATTCGAACTCGAAACCTTAATTAAAAAGAATAAGTGCCGAATCAATTATTCTTTGTGAAGATACCCTTGGCAGTGAACATTTCTCTGTATGTGGCACTTCTGCTTCTTGGGATTACCTGAAGAAAGTGGTACAGCCACAGGTTAATTAAGCAATAAGTATAGACACTACAAGCAACCATATAGTGGCCTATTTAAATGAACCTGGAGTAAATGAAGGTTACTTTGAATAACACGTCAAACTTGTCTTCCTATACCATGATTAGCACAACTAATTTGATTACAACTCACATGACTTTTACGACTTTTTGTTCTGCTTTGAAGATCCCATAGTAACAGTGAGGAGACCTAAACGGTCTTGAAACTGAATGGGAAACTTCTAAATTCTAAAAAGTGTAACTCAACTTATAGAATGGGGTACGGCACTTTCTATGTGCCCCCCCAATCTCAATGTTTACCCAACACCCCAAGTTATTAATATCCTTTTAGACCATGAAACAAAGCCATAAAAAAATAAGACTAAGAAAGCAAAGAGGCAATTTTTTTCTTCATCACCTTCTGCCTCTCCTCAGCTATTGCTGCCCCTTTGTAATCATGAGTCCTTGTGCCATCATTGCTACAAAATTCTCTCTCTCTCTCTCTTGCGCAGATACAAACACAAAATCACAGCTATAACATCACTTTTCTTTCACCCTTCCTAGTTTATTATCAAGTTTTCTCCACCTATATAAACCCCTTGTGGCCTATGTGTTACGCCTCACTTTCATCTCTTGGTTTCCCATTTCTATTTTACTTAATATTATTCAGTTTTTGCAAGAGAACCTCATCTCTCAAAGGTTCCGTAGCCCTTTTTTGAGAAACTTGGTTTTTGTTAAGAGGGAAACGTTATGTGCTCTTTCTCTTCAAAACAAACCCCTTATGGACCTCTCTTTTTGGCACTTCCATGGCCATCCAAGAAACAACATAGGCACCTAAAGTTGGGCCTTCTCAATAGGTACTATTATAGTTTCTAGTTTCTAGTTTCTATCATATGTTTTTGTTGTTACTCATAGCTTGTATGCAGTTTTTTTTGTGTGTTTAACATTGGCTTGCATGATGATATGTATGCAGAAGGAGAGCACAATTGAAAGGAGCAAGACAGAGGAAAAGGATGACTGTGGTGAAGGCAGAGATTCAGATGAAGAACTTGAAATTGTACATGAAGAACCAAAGCATCATAGAGGAGAATGAGAAGTTAAGGAAACAAGCCATGCTTCTGCACCAAGAGAATCAAGCCCTCTTATATCAGCTTCAAAAGAAGCTTTCAGAACAAAAGAGCAACAAAACCAATAACTAGCAGTTAGCTGATATATTATACAGTTTATTTTAGTGTGGCCAAGATTAGCAAAAGCTTAAGGGTCAATATGTTATTGATCCTTTTCTGATATGTTAGCCACTTAGCCCTGAATCTTAACTTTCCTTCTTTTCTCTTATTTGCTTCTTAGTTCGAGGTTGGATTAATTAATTTTCTAGCAATAAGTTTAGAGGGGTAAAATAAAGATAAATAGGTAAATTGTAACCCTTACATGGAGTATAGTATTGTGCAACGTTGTATTAGATTTAATTTGTCACCTGTTATTTTTCCTGATGGCATGGTTAATTAGAGATGACGGAGTAATTGATTATTTCTCGAATTTTTTCTCTTAAGACTTCGCTTTAATCAAAGTCAAGCTAGTAAATTCATGGGATAGTTTCATTTATAAATATATCTTTTAATAATAAAATCATAACCTTTTCAATTGAATAAACACATTTTGTAATAGAAAACAATAGTTAGCTTACATGTCTTTGCAATTAAACGTACTCTTCCTCTTTTCTTGCAATTCTTTTTTCTTTTTAATTTTATTATGTCTAAGTCAAGGGAAAAAAGTAAATTAAAAACGTGAGGTAAAAGGAATCAAACTTGCTTTACTTCATTTCTTGAATATTCTGGCATTAGAAAGGTGCTTTCTCTCTTTTTTTTCCTTTCCTTTCCATGCTTTATTTTGATGTGTTTTTCTCCTAAGCGAAAGTATCCAATCCCTCACATCGTCAAGCTAATTGACCATATTCAGCTCCTGAGTTAAAGAGCTCAACAAACGCGAAGTTATACGATAGATAGAAGGGAAAAAAAAAAAAAAAAAAAAAAAAGCACTTTAGCTACAGGGCTAGTAATGTTTTAGGCACTATTCATTTTTTAACATTGTTATACAAGAGCAATGTTAATAAATCACAAGTTTCAACTATTCCATCGGTGACAATCACACACAATGGCAGAAGATGCCAAAACACAATCAGGTCAATCAAAAACCTTGATTTGAGACCCCAAGATCTTAAATAATCCATGGCATGTTTGTACTTACTTCTCATCAGTACATTGTCTTCCAAGCGATTATATTAGCTAACGTGTGCAATACATAACAGATTACTAGAATAGATCTGAAATGTCCAATAGCAAAAGTCTTTTGAGATAATAACAAAAAGTTGCACCATCAAACAGTGACAACTAAGAAGGGTAAGGAATGCAAATACATGTCAAATCTTCTGAAAAAATTAAGCAAAGCTGTCATGCATAGGAATATAAAGGAAACAATCAAGGATTTGCTCTTCATTATAATGTTTATCTGCTTTGACGTCCACCTCTGTCTTCTATTTACATCAAGGGACTGTGTCAGTAAAAGAGTGTTTGGCAGGATTTACAAAACGCAGTAGCAGTTATAATTTCAAACTAATTTGAACCAGTTTCCAGCTACAAAGTATTCACTCAAAAGAAACTAGATCTTTTTTCGTTTACTTGAACTGACTATAATATATACATAATCATCTGATTTTATAAAGATCGGTAAAGTCCTAGAAAGGATACAAATAAGTCTAGAAAAAGGGTAATCTAAATTAGTGACGAGCAATTAAGATAAAGTCCTTGTCATCAAGAACCTCAACATCTTTTCCTCCAATAAAATGCTCTCGACCAATATCCTTCACCAAGTTGACAAATTCCATCCTTTTCTCCACAGGGAGAGGTACATATGGTAGCCTGAAAACTGGCCTCACAACCCCGAGTTGAGCAAGAGCTGTGTTCAAGCCAATGGGGTTCGGCTCATAGAAAAGCCATTCAATCAGAGGCATGAGCTTAGAGTTCACCACAGGATTCTTGCCGCCAAACATGAGTTCTCGCATTAAACCAGGAACCAGGTTGCTAGCAACAGATATCACTCCAGTAGCCCCATAACCCCATCTAGCATCATGGCATTGATCATCATTCCCACTCCACACAACAATACCATTATCTGTATATTGTTTGATCCTATCATTTCCCGCACATTCCTTGACACCAGCCAAGCTAGCACTTTGAGCTAAGGTTTGAATTACCTGTGGAGGAATGTCTTGACCAGTCCTTGAAGGCACATTGTATACGATGGTGGGCCCCATGGAAAGCACAGAATCAAAGTGAGAAATCAAACCATTCAAGGAGGTTTTGCCATAGTAAGGGTTTATATGAAGGGCTGCATGCATCCCAACAGCAAAACCCTGCTCTGTGGCATGAATTGCTTCCCTGGTGGAGTTGCTTCCAGTGTTTCCTATTACCTTAATTTTCCCACCAAAACAGTTGACTGTGTGGCCAATAAGCATTATGTGTTCATCCCAGCTCATTAATTGGCCTTCACCAGTTGTGCCACCAACAATGACACCTTCAGCTCCATTTTCAATCTGCAAATTCACCAAGTCATCATATGCTTCAAGATCAAATCGACCATCAGGCAGGTACGGTGTTTTGATGGCAGTTATCAATCTCAGACACTTTATGTCATCGGTAGAAGTCCTGTAGATACAGTACATATAATACTTAATTACCGGGAATGAGTTTCTCTAAAGCTACATTTTTACAGATTCTTACGATGTTTACTAACGGAATTTGAAAAAGTTGGTTAACAAGTCCCAATTTGTAAACAAAACTAGCCACACAGATAGGAAGTCACGAAGTCAGAGAAACACATCAACATTTTTCTAACAAATGTTTAAAATATGTACTTATACAGTTGCACTTTTTTATTATAAATCAATATAAAACGGCTGTGTAGATCAAAGATATTTACATGACACAAAATCCTACTAAAACCAAACTATATGTCAAAGTAAATAATAAAGAAAAAACAAATGCAAATTAAGTTCAAAGTGCAAATTAGTGAGAGAACAATGGTCAATGCTCTAGATGCTTGCATCACAAATCAGAATAGAAAATAGATTTGTGTCCTCCAACAATCCAACCCAGTTAATGTATACATTCTATAGTTCCCACCTAATAAACACAATACACACATAAATACACCTAATATACAAAAGATCCTAGCAAAATGAAAAGATGAAAACAATTGGAAAACATATAATCGGTTAGGAGAATGAATCAATTTGTTACAGTACATCCTTTATTCAAACCCACCTATTTTTATCCTCGAAGCTGCGCATTGGGAGGTGGAAACTGGATGTCAAAGCTGCTTGTGCTGGCTTCCGGCGCAAATTCCTGATTCACATATACAAAGGTTTAACATTAAACAAACCAAAGTTTGGATTAATGGTATGATATTGTTATTTTTCTGCAGTGCAATTGGCACCAATCACTGGTCGTATACTTCTCAAACCCAAAATGTATAGATTTAGTTTCACAATCCTGTAATCGACACTGAGACATCCATACTGCAACTTAAAAGGCAAATAGAATACTAATCTGAAAAGAATAAGCATTAACCTGAACTAAAAATGATAAGGTACAGAACAGTCACCCAGTAATAAAGAGGTAGACTCACTAATGAATGCACATCATCTCTTTCACTCTAACAGAATATTTTACTTCTTTTCCTTGTACCAAACATAAAGCATTCTTGTCCATGAGTAACTGAGAAAAGGTAACTCAGAGGTTTAACCGTTTAGCTATGTTTGCACACAGACGTAGTAAAGGACATTTTGTAACAAAATCCACACAATAAAGAGGAGACCAAGAGACTCCCAGCTCATTAGCATCTTATGTCTCTGAAGCTCATTTCCCTCCTCATAATCCAGTTATTGTCACAAATGGCTAGATTGTAAACAACAGTTTAACTAAATGCTATGAAAACACTATAATCTAAAGAATGGTATTTTAAAATTAAAATTAAAAAAAAAAAAAAGAGGTTGAACAAGGCCATGAGGTCAAAGAACAAACTCACATAGCAGTGACACCACACTAATTTATTGATCATATATTATTAACAATTACTCTAATGCAGCAATGAACAACCTCACAAAACAATGATCATACATAATAGACCTTAACGTTTTCCCCTGAGATATAGAATAAGCCATAATCCATGTATGCATATAGATAAACATACGATCTTTAAACGTTCAAAAAAAATATATTATATCTGAAACCCATTACAGATAACACTGCCATCAACCATAATTCAGTAACTAACACATCAATCACAGGAAAGAATTCTGACTTCCAATTTATAATAATTTACAAACCAAATTTTTCAAAAACCCAAAAAAAAAAAAAAAACACTTGAGAAACAAACATCGATACAAAGTATGCATAATTGGCCCAGGTACAACCTACAATACAAGCTCAACAAATAATAATAATAATAAAAATAATAATAATAATACGTAAGTAAAAAACAAAATAAAATAAAAATTGAACCTGGTGGTGATGGTACTATGGCTGACATCAGAGGGCAAAACTGGAAAACCGGTTGCTCTGAAGCAGAGAGTGCTGCAGCTCTTCAACATGGCCATCACTCAAACCCAATACAAACGACCCGAATAGAATCCGACCCGGTTAAAGCCCCAGAGGAGTTCAAACAAAACGGTGTCGCTTTGAGTGTGGTTTGGGGTGCGAGAGATGAACGATGATGGCGGTGGGAGCAGAGAGTGCAAACTAGAAATGGCTGCAAAGTCGTTTTTTCATTTTCAGTGCGCTGTGAGAGCGACAACGAAGGTGAGTCAGCACTGAGCACTGCTACTAAAGCAGACAAAATTTGGGTCGGAAAAGGCTCATTTATTCAAGTGAGCCTAGTAGTGCTACGTGGAAAAATTTTTATTGAAACTAAAATTTTTAAATTTTTAATATATTCAACGCATTAAAAACCCTCGAGGTAATGATCAGTAAAACCCTTAAAAAATTATATAAATAGCATAATTAATGTTATAGTAATATTATTAGGAAAAATCAATATTAAAACCTTTTAAAAAGAATTCATCAGGGAGAAAGATTAGCTCTACTATCTTTATCTGAAAATAAATGTTAAGTTTTAAGTACATACATAAATTAAAAAAATTGAAAAAATATCAATATTATAAAAAATTGGATATATTTTATAAAATTATCTTTATTTAAATTTCTCTCTTTTTTAATTATATTTTTTCATTTATTCTTTTTTTTTATTTAATAGGTGTATAACTAGAAATAAAAAAATAATTAATATTATCAAAATTTTCTAAAAAAATAGTTATTTATAGAAAAATAAAATTTTAAAAGTGGATAATTATTTCAAGATAAAAGTAATACTAAAATTATTAAGGATTCATTTAGATAAATAACTTATTTAAACATTTATGTGAAAGTAATGTCAAAAAGTAATTTATGAATAAATTATTTTTTGTTAGAATATATAATAATAGAAATACTTATGTTGAGTGTTTTAAAAAATATTTCTTGATCAGCTGAATATTTTAATTTCTCAAAAAATATTAAAAGTAATTTTTTGAAAAGTAATAAGCTCTATAGCCTAATAGGACAAAAAATTAAAAATGAGATTTTTGACTTCCAAAAATTTGAAAAATGTTATAAGTGGTATTATTTAAACGACCCTCAAGATAATACCTACCTGTTGCATGGGCTTATTAGTATTTTCATATAATTAATTTTAATAAGAATACTTTTGAATGAAGGATGTGACAGTGATTAAAAATTAAAAGTAAAATATAATTAATTCCATTGAGATGTTAAAAAATAACATTACATCTCATTTATTTTCAAAATATACACTCCATTCCGATCCATTAAAAGTGTGTTTGGATTGTTTTTGTTTAAGAAAAAAATTTCAAGTTTTTTTTAAAAAAAAAAAGTGCATTTATAAGTTTAAAAAAGTGTATTTAGATACAACTTTAAAAAAATATTTGTAGAAAAAAAACTGATTTACCACATTTTTAAAAAGTTAGTAATACTCAATTTTTGAAAAAGTAGAAGCAAGAGTTGTTTTTAAAATATAATTTTGGGTGTATTGTTTGTGCTTTAGCACCAAAAAAAAGCACTTTTTTGTAAAATTTTTTAAAAGAAAATTACTTATAAAATTTTTAATATTGTTTATTTATGCTTCTTAAAAAAAAATTAGTTTTCTATTTTTTTGAGAATTAGATAAGGAGTTACTTCTCCTAAAAGAAGCGGTAAAAAAGAAAGAATTTTATTCTTTAAATTTAGGAATCACATTTTCCTACTCTATCACGATTTTATCTTTAAATTTTTTTAAAAATCTCTCTCTCTCTCTTTCTCTCTCTACATGTTCTTAATTATTATAATTTTATTAAAAAAGAAGTACTTTTATATTTATCATATTCAAATAGTTTAATAATTTATAATTTTAATTAAAAAAAACTTATACAATTATACATCAAAATCCAAAATATTTTTCTGCTTCGAATTATGTAACACTCATTCATAGTAAAGCTAATGACACAACTTTACATAAAAAATTTAAAGTTGGACATTAATATACATAAATATAACATAGAGTTTAAGAAGCAGGGGTAAAGTTTTAATTGCCATAGGTTAAGCATTTTTAGACCAGATTAAGAAATTACAATCTATTTTAGTACAGCTCTAGTACGTTTCTAGCAGTTGAAGGAGTCTGTCTTCCCTTAGAGTGTTACTTGACTAATCTAAAATCACCATAAATAAAATGAAAATTTAAATTTCTCAGTAGATAATAAAGAGTTCTAAAAGTAGTTGAACTATAATGGTTTCAGCCGTATCTTAGCACAAAAATCCACACAGTTGCTATATCATAATTTAATTACATTACTTGCAAGCAACTTATATTATAAGCAATAAATGCTAAAAGAAGTGTATGCTATGCAACACATATTATAGCAAGTATTAATATGATTATAGTACTGCTTGTCTCACACATATTCGAAAGCTTTTTCTTGGGGAATTTTTATTCTCTAGTATTACTCTTAACATCGTGACGACAAAATAAGGCATTTACACCACACTAGCTAAGGCAGATAACATAAAAAGATCTTATATCTTATCTCTTTGCCCTCTTGGTAGTTATCAGCAAATTTTAATATCTTCTTTTCAAATCACTTACTTGCCATTATGCATAAATTTACAATAAATATAAAAATGCATAAACTCAAGCAATAAATATAACTTAAATAAAATATTCAAGTAGCATAAAATAAATAATAACTTGACTAATATAATTAAATTTATCACATAATCAATTAAATAATAAAACATAAAATGAAGCAATAAAATAAAGTGCAAAAGATATAGACTATTTTAGAAACTTAAAATAAATAAAGTACATAAAAACTGAAATAATATAAGCTTCAATAATATCTCAATAAAAATTTCTCAAAACATAAAGTTACCAAATCTAAATGTTAATTCTAAAGGAACCGAATCTAAGATAATTTTTATTTAATTTCTTTGAATATTTCTTACCATGGTCCATGAATCTGTCTGTCATCATGGTATATTTGGCGTATATTAGTTTTGTCCTTTCAAGGGACATAGTAATGTTCATAAGTCGAGAGTCATCATATTGTCTATAAATTAAGGCATAAAATTCTAAACAAGGGTATTGATAATTTAATAACTCAAATTTATGTATAATAAATTTTACTTATGGTTAGATATAATATTTTATTGTAAATATTGGTCCCCTAGATAAATTACCATAAAAATAATATATCAGTATAATAATAATAATAATAAGTAATAGTATAAAAAAATATTAAATAAATTAATTTATAAGGATAAATAAAATAAAATTTAAATAATAATAAGTAATAATATAAAGGGTAATTATCAAAAACCACCCTTGAGATTTCACTAAATGATAGAGCACCTATTTTCCCTAAAATATAACACTTTGCCCCATCTCCTTTTAACACTGTCAGTGGCTAGTGATTGAGCCTTCCTAAACCAACCAAGGTTATATAGTGAGTTAAAAACACTCCCAAAAGTTAACCACGGAGTAACCCAAGCTCACCTACCCCTAGTTTGCATTGGTACTCTTCGTGGGAGACAACACAAGCTAGGAAAATGAAATTTGGATATGCTGAAATTCTAATAATCTGTATAGCAAATGCAAAACTCATTTTATACAACTCAAAATTAATAATGGCAAATAGGCCAATCCGTCCTGCCCTGCCATATAAATTAATTCATTTAAATATTTTTAAAAAATAAAGAAATTTTTAATTAAATGCAACAAAAGAACATCTATACAAAGAGGTTCATTCCATTTACTAATCAAGTATTAAATCATTTACTCAACTCTAAAATGGTTAAAAATCACAATTCTCAATAAAAATAAGATGAAACTTCTAATCAAAATAACCATAACAAAGAAGCTCACAAACCAATATGCAAACCCAAACACGCTAAAAAATTCACACTTTACAAATTAACCTTACTCACAATAAAATATAAATTCATAATTAATACGACAAATAACACAGTCCATAAAAGCATAAATATAATCAATAATATAGTCCAAAAAAATACTATGGAGTCCACCAATATAACATAAATACCAACAAAAAATGCCTAATATTATATGTATTATATGGGGAAAAAAAGAAGAAAATAAAAATAATTTGATCCGCAGGCCAAACCCACCTTACCCCGCTTTAATCTGCGGGTTATGCAGGTTGAAAATACCAACTCATCCCGTCAAAAATTGCGGGTTATGCAGGTCAACCCAGCGAGTCCGATCCATTTTTTCATCTCTGCTCAAAATGCAACAAAATTAATTTTAAATAAAAATAGATTCATAGAGCTTTCCATACATATAAAATATGTGGGCATTTGACTTAAAATGAGAGAGATATAAATTTTGTAAGTGGGCTATACCTAGTGATGTTTCTGTTTGGACAGTCTAAACTAAAATCTTTATAACTCAAGTTATATAAAATATTTTTAAGTGGGACAAAATTTGTAAGAAAGCTAAGAGATAAGAGAACAACTCTATAAAATATCTTGGTCAAATTCATTTTGTAGAACTCCCAGTAAATTCAAAAAGTTGCTATTACCTAGGTAAACTTAAAAACTAAATGGTAATATTAATTAGTGCATAACTCAAGTTAGACTTTGAATTTTTAAGTGGGGTTTATTTTGTTTAAAAGAGGGATCAGAGTAGTACAATTTACAAAAAGTCAAGTTAAAATAGTAAAAGTTAAAATTATGATGAATTTACAAAGTTACTGCCCCACAGTGAAAACCTAATTTTGGTTAAGGCAAAATTCAAGTAAAAGTGAAAACAAACCTAAAAACCCTAAAACTCTCAACTCAAATTATTGGAACCTCATATTTCAACTTAAAAAGATTTATAAAGAGTAATAGAAGAAACCTGCCTCTATAAGAAATAAAAGAATTGAACAAATCAAAATTCAATTGAAAGCTTGCACCTAATTTACTAAGCTAAGCTCATAAGACTTTGTTTACGGTATATGCCTCTATGTGCAAATATGATGATAATGATGATGATAATTATAATGAATATGCTAATGATGATTATGATTAATATGATGTTGTGAGATACTTAATGATGTATGATGATTGAGACTCTCTATTTGGCAATTTTTGGAGAAACTTCAGTCTAGCTGTTATACTGTCAAATTTCCATAAAAATCATGGACTTAGCATAATTTTAGCACATAAGCATTAATCAAGAAAAAATAGAACTAAGGGTGTGATCTTTCTAAAGGAAAGGTGACCCTCAAAGACTAGATAAAAAGATGTGATCCTTCAAAAGGGAAGATGATTTTTAAGCTTAGAGTGTAATCCTTCAAAAGGAAAGGTGATCTACACTAGACCCCCTCCCCTACCAAGGTTTCGGGAATTTACAATGACAACAACTATGGTATAAGCTCATTACCCTTCAAGTTTGGTGGGTGGTAAATAAAAGATTCATGATAAGATCAAGTTTAATGAAAGAATGAGACTTTGAACCAACCCAAGGAAAGAAAAGGAAAGAAAGAAAATGTTAGAGATGTTCACGCATGTTGCATCTAGTTATTATTTCCCCTTATGCACATGCGGATGTAATTGTCATGATGAGGATGTATGTTTAAAAGTGAACACACTTCGGATAATTATATTTTCGAAAACCTCATAATTGAACCATATGTATGCTCACTAATTCTTTTGATAAACCCGAAGTGGCTAGGATTATAACAAAAATATTGTATGTCGAGTTAGAGTTCTACTGAGAAATATTATTTCTCACCTTCATTTATTTTCCATATTGTCACCAAATCCTGGTGGAGTGGATCATGGATCCACCGAAGTATAAGTGGTTCTATGATGTGGATGCAAATGCAATCATGGCAATGACTAGCACGATTGTCCATACATACTTTTACCTTGGTTATATGTATGAGGTAGCAGAGCTGGATTTCCTACTAGCCCGTGCCATCATTCTCGAAGCACCCCCTGCTCAACCATTAGCTCCTTGGGACTTTCCACTGTCTCCTCTATTAGATATCCAAATACAGCCTATGTCTCCTAAATTGCCCTATGTGGAGATGCTGCCCTAGCCTGTTATCCTAGTTATTGAGTTGAGTTTGACTACTATCCTGGTCTTGATGGTAGCCTTACCTCCGATTCCCGAGTACTACCTAGGCACCAGCCCCATGCATAAGGAGGACCCTTCTAAGGAGACTTCCACAACTATGAGCCGTGTTTCAGATGTTGCTACTGCCAACCGTACCTTACTGGTGGTTGAGTCCAGTCGTGCTTCCCGTGTGGCGGTGCTCAGTAGGCACTCATGCGTTATCCTACACCCTTCGTTCCCTGAAGGTGAAGAATTAGAGGGCACAATCACTCTTGGTCACGACGCTCAAAGGGTTAAGGGATGAGCTGGTGAACATTTGTTGCTACGACTATGATGGTGTTAGGCTAGTAGTTTGTGCTAGTTTCTATTTTCCTTATGTGTTTTTATGATATGTTGGAAATCTGTTGTATATGTGTCAATATTATAGTTTATGGAATGTGAACCTTAAGCTTTGATATATATTAATGCTTTATTTTCTATCTTTATGCTTTATTTCGATATTAAGAGATTTCTTATATGCCACGTTTACTTGACTTTCTATTCATACTCAAGACTCAAGTTTTTAATGCACCAAAAACAATGACGTATTTCAAAAAAAAAAAATTTACCTTATTTTCCACATAACGTATTTTTCAAAGGAGTTTAAGTTTTTTGCAAGTATAAGTAATAACTAACAATCGGACATAATACGACTCAAGTATAGTATATGATTATTAGAGTGTTACACTATATAACAATGAGTTTGCTTCACACCTTGCCCAGCTTTTAGAAAAGATTTGATGCAGCTAATGAGAGATATATAAGCTTGCCACGAAATAATTAAGGATGGTTATTAAACTTTATAAATATAAACCTCCAATCCAATGGTGCCTTTTGTAAAAAATTTCACTAATTAGAAGTTAATGTCTTAACAAGTCCATTTATGGACCTACACAGGTTTCGAGGCAATGGTTTACCAAATTCTCTTTGGCTCTCAATCCCATTAGCTTTCAGCAATCCAAAAATGAGTACTTGCTCTTGTCTAAGGAGTCCAGTCGCAGTTTGATCATTTTGTTCATTTATGTTGATGATATAATTCTAGCAAGTGCATATTTGGAAGCTATAATCAAGGTACACACAAACTACAGTCCTTATTTTAGTTGAAAGACTTGCGTAACCTCAAGTATCTTCTTGGTTTGGAGATAGCTACATCTCGTCAGGGTATTACTCTTTCACAACTTAAGTACACCCATTCTTTTCTTGATGATTGTGGTTTCTTGGTCTGTATACCTGTTTCTTTGCATATGGATGCTAATTTGAAGTTGGGTTTTGGTGATGGTGAGTTATTGGAGGATTCTTCTACATATCGCACGTTCATTAGCCAGCTTTTTAACCTCACCTTGTCCTAGCTAGACATCACCTTCATGGTTAACAAACTCAGTCAGTTTGTGTCTCAACCACAAACCACCCACCTTGACGCTACTCACCACTTGTTAAGATACTCGAACAATGCACCAAGAGAAGGTGTATTATGTCCCTTTATTTTTTATCTACACTCGACTAGTTGTGCTGATGCTGACTTGGGCCAATGGTGTGGACACTAGAAAATCCACTTTCAGGTTTTGCATCTTTTTGGGCAATGTTTGGTTTTGTGGAAGTCTAAGAATTAAGCCACGGTGGCTCATTCATCAACCAAGGCTTAATATAGGGCCCTTGCCAATGTCACTAGTGAATAGTTTCGTTAACTAATGCAGCTTCTTTAAGACTTTGGCATTAACCTTTCTGCTATTAAGCTCCTTTGCGACAATCAAGCTGCCATCCACATTGCCTCCAATCCAACATTTCATGAATAGATCAAGCATATTGATATTGATTGCCATTTTATGCGGGAACATGTTCAATCAAATTTGCTCAAACTTCCATGTCAAGACACACCATTAGCTTGTTGACTTGATGACCAAGCCCTTAGCTACCATTTCATTCTGCACCATTGTGCCCAAGTTGGGTCTGTTTGACCTCTAACTCCCAACTTGAGGGGAAGTATTATCTCTAGCCCTTAGGATTAGTTTCTAACAGTCAAAATCAATTGCTTTCTGTTATATGATTAGTAGATCAAACTGTAACAATTAGTAGTTTTGATCATGTGTAGCACACACTATTGTTAACTAGTGTGAGCTCTCTCTATCGTATATATGAACCCTTCATCTAAGTTAATGCGATCTAGAATTCATTTTCTTTTATCTCTGAGAGTAAGAAGAGGTAACTTCAAACGAACAAGCCATGGCCATGTGCTATAAGTCTCTCTCGATTAGATAACTTCATGGATCATACCTTTGCCTATGCACTTTTATATAGGAGAACAGTACCACGTAGGAGCCACAAAAGTGTTGTTGGAACAAATATAAAGGGCTTGACTGCAATATTTCTTTGATGAGACAAGGTTGATTACAAAGACAAAATGAAATATATGATTGATCACAAATGTAGGTGTATAACCTTAAACAAAATTTTAATGGCTCTTTCCGTGGTGTACCAGATTAAATATGGTACACATTCACTATTTAAATTTGATTAAGGAGCAGGGGAGGAGCTGCTTATTAAGTCATTAAACCATATATACAAAATGCAATGAAACAAAACATAAATTTCTACTTTCTCACTTCCAAATAGTAAATACTTAATCTTTCCCCTAAATTCTCTCACAATCTCCCCAACTCAAGCAATAGAGCAGCAAGAGGCAATCCAATAAGAGTGACATTGCATTTCTCCACAAAATAAAGTCAATTCCCCATGGGACTTATATATTAAGGGCAACATCAAAATCAAATTTTTATTCAAAAGACAAAAAAGAAAAACAAAACCACATCCAATTTATTAAAAAGAAAAATCCGAGAGCTCACATAGGAAATCAGTGATGGCTTTGGGAACAAAAATGGGTGGTGGTCTTATTTCTGAATGGGATGAACGGAGGAGACTATCATTGTGCAGCTTCAACAACCATAGCTTCCCCCAGTGATGTTGTTGCAAGTCGACAGTGATAGAGTTGGAACAAGCACAAAGGACACGAAAGATGAGAGCAATGGTGGGTGAACACAATGAAAAAGGGAACATGGTACACCAGTTTTGATCCATACCCTTCAATATTATTGAATCCTAGCAAATGATTTGGATTAAGTTATAAATTAACATAGTATACCTTGTTTTCGTAAAATGATACATGGTGCACCATGTTTAATTTGGTGCATCATATAATGAGGCTAATTTTAATATTTACAAACATAATAGGCAGAAATATAAGAAGGAGGCTCTCACCAACCATGAGACTCATTTTTGTTGTTGTAGTCTTTACCTTAAATAATAAAAAATACATTCTAAATTGTAGAAGTAGTTTGTTTGACATGTTAGTAGAGCCGAGTATACGAGCCACGATCCGCAGGTTAGTCCGTTTAATCCGCAATCCGCACCACTTAACTCGCTCATTTATTGGTCCGTTTTTTTTGCGGGTTTTATAGCCCGCACCATTTAGCCCACGGGCTCAATGGGCTAAGCCCGTGGATTCGCAGACTAATCCGTTAGCTCGCATAATTGTTTTTCTTTTCTCCTTATTAAGTGCACAAAATAGGCCACACTTCACATATCTCACTCTCACCCATAATCCACTCCTCACTTAATCACCCACGGCCCCAAAAAAAAAACTCTCTTCTAACTTCTCAAAGACAGAGAGGAGACACAATAGTTGGAACCCAAGCCCGAACCTCATTCAGTCACTCTATCATCACAAATTCACAATTTACAAAACTCAAACCATCTAAAAAAAACCCTAAAGGGCTAAAGGCTAAAGCTACCCCCAGGCCCCAGTTGCTGCAGCATCCTCTCTCTCTCACTTCTCGATCTCAGCCTCTTCAGTCTTCACCCGCCTAGTCGCCGAGTGTCCTCATTCTCCCTGCTTCACCCGAGTTGCGAGCCTGCGACTACGAGCCTCCGTTCGAGCCCCTGCGACGGCGAGCCTCCGTTCGAGCCCCTGCGACTGCGAGCCTCCGTTCAAGCCCCTGTAATTGTGAGCCTCTGTTCGAGTCCTTTCGAGCCCCTGCGACGGCGAGCCTCCCTTCGAGCCCATGTGACTGTGAGCTGTGAGCTTCCGTTCAAGTAGTTTGCGAGCCTGCTTCTGTTGGACTAAGACTGAGTGCTAAATCTCAGCTTGAACCTCTGTTGCCGAGTTCCTGTCGCCGCCGGAGTACCCCTCACCTTCGTTTGAACTTCGAAGTCCACAAGAAATTGAGGTATTATTGCTTCTTTGTCTACTAATCTGCAGGCAATAGTACTATTGGAGTGGATTTGTTTATTTAATTGGCTTGCCTATTTTTCTGCTCTTGAATCTTGATTTGGGATTTGTTGACTGATTATATTTAGTTGGTGTTTTACTGTTTTTGACTGATTATAATGCAAATTGCATTCTGTTATACCTATGCCTTTGGTTTAGTTATGAGATTTTTAGTTATATTTTGTTTTGTGATTATTTCAACTTGATAATTAACTAGATATGGAAATGTCAAATGTGGGTTCTTCTGCTGAAGTAAATGTCATGAATCAGAATAATCAAAGGGTTCAGGATATTGGTAGTAGTGGTAGTGGCCCAACTGTTGAAGGTGCTATTGATGAATCTAAACCAAGTAATAAGAGAACTATGAGCCTTTTATCAAATGTTTGGAATTATTTTGATAAAATTGGTGTGGGTTGTGATGGGAAAGAAAGAGCACAATATAAGGCTTGTGGGAAAGAATATATTAGTGGTGATAATAAGTATCGGACTTCAACTTTGCTACGCCATGTAAATAAATGTGAGAAATTGCCTAGGTTTCCCGATACTGAAGTTGGAAAGCTAATGCTTGATCAAGCTACAAGATTGAGATCTAGAAAAGTTGATAACAAAGTTGTGCGTGACTTAGTTGCTATGGCTATCATAGAGCATGATCTTCCATTTTCTTTTGTTGAATATAGGAGGGTGAGGGAATTGTTGAAATACCTAAATCCTGAAGCCAAGATTTATTCTAGGCAAATGGTTACTACGGATGTGATTAATATGTATGAGAGTGAAATGAAAAAATTAAAGCAAGTGTTGTCTCGCATTCCAAGTAGAGTATGTTTGACTTCTGATGTATGGACTTCTTGCACAACTGGGGGCTATATTACATTAACAGCCCATTTTGTTGATGAAAATTGGAAGCTTAATAGCAAAATTCTAAACTTTTTTCATATGCCTCCTCCACATACTGGATGTGAATTATGTAAGGTTGTGTTAAGTTTTTTCCAAGAGTGGGGAATTAATCGAAAAATTTTTTCATTAACTTTGGATAATGCCACTTCTAATGACAATATGCAAGAAGTGTTGAAAGAGAGGATTTGTTCCTTATATAATGGTTTGTTATGTAATGGTTAGTTTTTTCACATTCGGTGTTGTGCTCATATTTTAAACTTGATTGTTCAAGAGGGTTTGAAGGCTACTAGTGATGCTTTGTACAAAATTAGAGAGAGTATCAAATATGTCAAGGGGTCGGAAGGAAGAATGAATGCTTTTAAAGCAATTATTAAAGAAATTGGTGGGATTAACACTTCTGTTGGCTTGTGTTTGGATGAATGTACTAGGTGGAACTCCACTTTTTTTATGCTTGAAAGTGCACTTCCATATTAGCATGCTTTTTGGGATCTTGGCATGAACGATTCAAACTATAATAAGTATTGCCCTTCTAAGGAAGAATGGAAAAGAGCAGAAAAAATGTGTGAATTTTTGCTTCCTTTTTATGTGATCACTAATCTAATTTCTGGATCATCTTATCCTACATCCAATTTATACTTCAAACAAGTGTGGAGGATTGAATGTTTGTTGATTCAAAATATGGGCAACGAGGATAAAGTGATTAAGGATATGACTTCTAGGATGAAAGTGAAGTTTGACAAATGCTGGAGTGAGTATAGCATTGTGCTTGCACTTGGATCCGTTCTTGACCCCTGCATGAAGTTCTCATTTTTAGAATTTTGTTATCGAAAGCTCGGTCTTGATCCAATAGCTTGTCAAGAAAAGTTAAATGTTGTGAAAAGTAAGTTGTTTACTCTTTTCAATGAGAATGTGCAAAGGTCTTCTGGAGAGTCAAGTAGTTCTCAAGCTCAAAATAGCCAACTCCAAACTCATGAAGTAGCTGTTAGAAATGGTATTAAAGACCCATCACCTTCGATTGATATGGATGTAAGTTTATGTATCTTACTTATTTACCTTTTATATGTTTGATTTATTTGATTCTTTATTTGGATTTTTAATTCTTTCTTTGTTATAATTTGAAAATGACATAGGAATATATTGAATATGAGAATCAAAATGTTCCACAAGTTGGAAAGTCACAATTGGATGTTTAATTGGATGAGCAAAAGATGGAGTCTCAATCCCATCAAAATCTTGATGTCTTGCAATATTGGAAGAACAATAAACATCGATTTCTAGATTTAGCATTGATGGCTTGTGATATTTTGAGCATTCCAATAACAACAGTGGCATCCGAATCAGCATTTAGTATTGGTTCTCGTGTGCTCAATAAATATAGAAGTTCTCTTCTTTCTAAAAATGTGCAAGCTTTGATATGTACTAGAAATTGGTTGCTTGGCTTTGATGTGCAAGGTAAAAATAATATGAAATTAATTTATATCTTTTCTTATGTTAATATATGTTTTGACTAAATGTGGTTTTAATTTTTTTTTTTTGGTTCAACTTTTTGCATGTTGTGACTTGTGAGTTGTAGACCAAGATGAAGATTCAACCTTAGTAGAGGTGGAGACAAAGATTGAGGCAAAAACATCTATGAGTGCTTCAAATGTGGTGATTGATGAATGAATGGCTTTGAAAAATTGTGTTATTTTTTCTTTTGTGTATTTAATATATTGGACTTTATTAGCATTTGAGGTTTGATGCATAGACTTTGGAAGGACGTTAAATTTGATTTTATTTGTGTATCTCATGCATTGGAGACTTGGACTTTATGAGTACCCACTCATAATGTATGTTCTGTTTTATTGTTGGCAAAGAATTGAAATCCTCTAATGTTGTTGACTTGTCTTTCATATATGTAGTATATGCATATGTTTGAAAAGGTTGTTTTTATTAAGGGTTGTAGTGTAGTTGTTAGGAAGTTAGAAAGTTGAAAGAATAGTTTTACATTAGACTTTGTGAATTTGATATATTAAACTTTGATTTTTGGTGTTTTGGACTATTGGATTATTATTGGTACTCATATATTATTTGGTATTTGATACATTTGATATTTGGTAGTTGTTGATTTATATTGTTTAGTATTTGGTATGAGATTGAAGTTGCCTTTGAATCTTTGATGATTAGTTGATTATTAATCATTTTTAGGATTGACAAAATAAAGTATAGAGAAGTTGTAAGTCCTGGGTATGGAATTATCAAATAGAAATAAGTGGAAAAAAATAAATTTTAGTACTTATTTGCAAACCTTTCATATTAGTTTACATTGGGGGTTTTTTCCTCTAGTAAGAAACCCAAAAAAATTGAACATTATTAGGTAGAAAAAAATAAAATAAGAGAATATCCAAAAAAAAAAATGAAGGCAGAAACAAAAAGATTCAAAAAATGTGAAGGCAAAAAAGAAAAGAGAAAAGGCCCCAAAACGACTTAAAAATCTGAAGTCAAAGAAAAAAGACCCAAAAAATTGAATGTAAAATAAAAATAGAAAAGGCCCAAAAAAAGTGAAAACAAAAAAATAATTTATGTGGTGCGGGCTGGCCCACGAGCCGGCGAGTTTATGCGGTGCGAACGTGAGCCAGCAATTTTTTAGCCCATTTATTATGCAGACCAACCCGTATAAAAATAGTCCGTCGCAGACCGGATTAAACGGGCCGAGCTGGCCCACTTACCCACTTCTACATGTTAGGTTGCTACTGGCCTTCAGTGCCTGACTATATTTGCCCTTACATGCTTAGTCAACGGAGCACAGCATTCGACAAGTAGTAATAATGATATTCTCTCTCTTATTTTAACATTTTCGCAATTATAATAAAAAAAATTCTAATTGAAAATAGAAATAAAAAGTAAATCAACCGTAGCTTTTAATACATTAAGATATTCTAAAATATTGTCCGGAATTAATATAAATTGAAACTATATTTATATTTATTATAAATTATTTTAAAATATTAAATAATATCTAAAATTTTTATTTTTATTTTTATTTTTATTTTTATTTTTAACTTTTAATATATACCTTATATATTAACAAAATCCTATTTGAAAATTCAAATCACCAAATGTCACCCTCATATTCTAGGGCTGCATCCCATCCAATCTATACACACATACATACATTACTCAACTTGAATACGACAACAACAGTTTATGAACAATAATCAAATCTCGTTTGCCACAGGACTCTTTCTATTTGGCCATTTTTTTCTGGATCAAGCTGAAGCATCTTCAAAATCGTTCTTATCATTCTCCTTAATTCATAGAAATTGCATTTCCAGGCTTCAAAAAAGTTATTGTATGGTCATGGAATATTTAGATAAATAGTGCATCATTTAATGATAGAATGATATTTTAATATTAGTTATGATAAAATTTATACTTCTATTTAAAATATTATTCTAAAAATTAATAAGTCCAACATTCTAGAATAATAGTTTAAATAAAAATATGAGTTTCTATGAACACACGTATACAATCATTCTAACACATGTATACAATCATTCAACATTCTACAATAAGTCCAACATCCATGAACATATATACAATCATTTCTCCTAGATTCTAGTTTTTACTAGGTACGGGAAAATCGGAGAGGGCCAAAATTATAATCTCTAACACATGTTTGGTTCACTCTCTCCGCCGGAAGAATGCGAATTACAATGCAATTTTTCTAAAATCTCTCCACACTTGCGTTTTCTGTTAAGGCGCATTTCTGTTGAGAAGAAGCTAATGCAGACAGGCTGTCTGGACGTAGAAAAAGCTTGGATTACTGTGAGCTGGAGAAATTATCGGGCACTTTAGAAATACTACATAAATTGTGCTCACAAGTTAATTATATAATAATATTTTATATAAAAATATAAGTTAATAATGAGTCTTATTTTAAAAATTTTATTCTATTTTGATTGCTAGTATATCTATGTAATATTTTATAATCATCTAAGAAATTCTATACGAGGTGAACTCACAGAAAGATTTCATCCCGGCAAAAATGATATGTTGAATCATGTTCATATTATATTATTGTTATTATTGTTATTATTATTATTATTATTATTAGATATCTTTAGGGTCGCGAAGAGGATTTCCAAATTCCAAGTTTGGAGGAAAGTGCACATAAATATAAAGTTCTACATCTATTTGTTAATGCAGAGTTGATTAAGACTCGATCACAAGCTAATTAATTGCGTAAGCAGAGGTGGAAAGACACCGACGAATGTTATTTGAAGGAGAGGGTTATCATTTTCACTGTAGACTATTTTATATATATATATATATATTCATTTGAGAAACCAGGTAAAATGAAGTCCAAAAGAACAGAAGCAGTCAACGGAAGTATCTCCTTAGCTGAAATATTTCAACAAATGAGATATTTAGCCAATGGAAAGTTCGGCAAGAAATAAATTTAGGGTGTTTGAAATGTGATAAATTAATATTATACATTATAATTTAATCTGTTATTTAGTACAAATAACGTATTATATAAATTTGCTCATTATAATTCCCTTAAAGATAAAAAGAATGGATAACTTAATCCTACCTCGAGAAATTAGATTAGACCTAATTAGTTTTTGATACATAAGGATCTTTTCACTCTTTGCCTTTTTGATATAATTTATTAAATGAAAATAATTACTAAATAAATAATAAATAATACAAAAATTATATAAATAAAAATAATATTTTTAAAGATAATATTTAATATAAAAGTAACTATTCAAACTAAATAAAAAATATATAAATAATAATTTATTATTAAAATATACAAATAACAACAAATAAAATTTAACATAAATTTAATTATATCTTATAAAAATAACCATATGCGATGTATAACTCAATCAAGTCTTAAAATGTGAGATTAGGCCTGATTGGACATTAATGTATAAAGACTCTCTCTCATTTTTTATAGTTATGAAAATAATTATAAAATAGTTATAAAAAATATGATAAATAATAAATAATTTTTAAAAAATTATATTAGTATTTGACACAATTAAAAAATAATTATAATTAAAATATAAATATTTAAACAATTACATCCATTTTTTAAATTTTCAATTAAATAATTATTAAAATTATGTTTTAATATAATTTCTTTTTTCTTATTATATTTTATAGTACAAAACAGAAAAAAAAATCAAAATATATAAAAGAGAGAGTATTATGTGTTTGTTACTTTTTAATATTTTATTAAAAGCAACAAATATTATTTAAAACTAAATAAATAAATAATAAATATTATTTAATATAAATTGTAACTATATATAATGAAAAAAGAAATATTTAAAATAATTATATTTAAAATTAAAAGTTCTTTTATTTGTTAATTTATAATTAAAAATTACTATTTTTATTATAATTTTTTATTTTTTTATTATTTTTTATTATAATTATTTGTAATAGTAGAAGAAAAATATTATTTTATATAATATAATATCTTATATAATAAAATATCAAATATTACATAATATTAAAATTTTATTAAGCCTTATATAATTAGGCCTTTACTATCATGGTCTGTCCTATCAGGCTACCAAATAGGTCTCTTTAGGGTTAAAGTTGATAGATTTCATCGGTGTTTGGACGAGCGTTTAAGTGTGTGTTTAGATTAGAGTTTGTAAACTTGATTTTGATTAAAAGTGAGTTTATTATAATAAAATTTATGTTTAGGAATCTTTATCTTATAAGTGAATTTGATAAAATAAATATTGTTTAGATAAGATTGATCAAAATTAGTTTTACTTGTGTAATTACCTATATAACATATTTTATATTGTAATAAAATGATATTGATCTTTCAAATAAAAATTGAGTAAGGATAACAATGTCAAATCTCTATCCACTAAAAGTGAACATGAAAATTTTTAAGAGGGAAGCAACAAGAAGTTGCTTTCATCCCAACCTCAGTTTGCTACCAAAATCATGATGAACATTTTCAAACTTGAAAATTGCCGAACATCTATTTTTACACCAAAATCCCATTTGACATCCTCAAACCCACGCTTAAGGCTCTTCAATGCAAATCCAAACACACTATCCACAATCACATTGAGAGCATTGAACAATGAGCAGTGTTTGTTTGGGTGATTTGCAACAAATCAATTTTCACCTCAAAATTGATTTTGGAGCTCTAAACGTTTGTATTGAGTAATTAAAATCCCCTTAAAAAGGTGTATTGACAAAAATATTCTTTTAATTTAATACTATACCATTGGATTAATTTTGACATATTATTAGCATAAAAAATATTTCATATTATTGACTAATTATATTTTTTATTTTATATGACTTTTTAAGTGACATATACTATAATAATGTAATCATATATATGAGTGGATGATTACGTAAAAAATTTTAACAACAATGCATCAAAACTTAATTCTTATATCATTATTTAAAGATTGTCCGAATAAATAAAAATCTAATAAAGTTTTAAATTACTAAAATTATATTTTTAAAATGATTTTATTTTATAGTATTTAAATAAACTTTAACTGTAAAAGAAATTATTTTTGCTCATCAATTTCTTTAAATTGAATTTTAAAAATTCATTCATTTTTAATTTACCTATGAAATAAATTCATATCCTTTTTGATAATTATATATGTAAAAGTGATTTGGATCAACATTATCCAAATATCATCTATCATAACAAAATCACCTTTTTAGATAAATATTTTCAAATATAAATCATGTTAATTAGAGTTAACTCAATTTTGTTCAAAATTAAGTTTGCAAAATCAAGTTGATTCAAAATGAATTTTGCAAACTCTAATCCAAACATGCTATTAATGATTGCTCATGCCATAAAAGTTCTTAAGATCGGATCATCAAGTTTTAATTAAGAAGCAGAAAATGTAAAATATATCTCTTCTACACAGCTATTATAATCCAGTAAAATATCTCTAAAACTTCTTGTTAGGTGTTGTGTTGGACTTGGTTAATGCATAATCATTTCTTCTTTTCAAGAAAATAATAGAGAAAAATTGGATAAACAGCTAATTGAAAATTGAAGCTACAGACCAAAAAAGAGAAAGGAAGAAAATTAAACCAATCCAAAAATGATAATTTCAAGCTTAACTAAGTATCATAGACCCCCGCGGATATTGTTTTAATTAACAAAGCTACCATACTGTAAGTTCTCAAGTTACATTATGTAATCTTTTTCACAGAGTATTGAGATCAAGTTCGTCAAATCAACCAGTACGTTGCTCATCGTGATCTGTCATGTACTTCATGTTGACTTTTGTTCCCCGTTTGCTTGTGATGGGTTAAGCCTTTTATTGTTAATAGGATAATGTTCGGGGAACCACAAATTCACGGCGTATGCACGACCTATATATTACAAAAAAAAAAAAAAATGATAAAAATATTTAGATGACTAGTCTCACACCATTCTTGTTTTTCTTTTTTGTCAAATTTCATTTTGGATCGAGAAACTTACTAAAGTATTGCTAAAAATTCTTATAAGTAGGAGTTATTTATCAGCCTTTTATTGTTAATAAGAAAGAGTTACTTATCAGTGTTTTCCACAATATATTGATAAATAAAAATTTTTTGTTAATTTTTGTCTAAAAAATTATTAATATATTACTAAAAATATTAATAAGTAAGAGTTATATACTAGCATTTTTAGCAATATATTAGTAAGTAAAAAATTTTTGCTAGTTTTTTTTTTATCCAAAAAGTTAACAGCGTATTGTTGAAAATGCTGGTAACATTGATAAGTAATTCTTACTTACCAATGTTTTCAGCAATATGCTAGTCTATAAGAATTTTTTATCAATTTTTTTATTCAAAAAATTACCAACATTTTCAATAATTCGCGGATAAGTAACTCTTTGGATAAAAAAAAAAAAATTGACATAAAGAATAATGATTTAGTGATACCAAATATTTTTGTCACTTTTCTCATTTTTTCTATCTGCATGTGTGTGAGTTGCAATTTTATGCATCCATGTATCATTACTCTTGTTAATATCATCGTGAAGAAAGGGTTATAGTTTAAATTTTGTTATATTAATTGTTTGTTTAATTTTTCTAGGATTTTATACAGACATATTGTATTTAAGACTCCCACGGATATTATTTTAATTAACAAAGCCACTATGCTCTAAGTTCTCAAGTTATATTATGTAATCTTTTTCACAAATTGTTGAGATAGAGTTCGTCAAATCAACCAATACATTGATTATTGTGATCTGTCGTGTACTTCATGTTCACTTTTACTCCTCGTTCGCTTATTATGGGTTGAACCTTTTACTGTTAATATTATCGAATAAAAAAGGTTATAGTTTAAATTTTGTTAAAGTTGAATAACTCTTAATAGCTGATATTCCGGTTTAATTTCTGTTGAACTTTTCTTCTTTTTTTTTTTTTTTGTACTTTAGAAATGGAAAACGAAAGAAAAGTTGGTAGATTTAATTATTACTTATGCCCTAAAAGTTCTTAAGATTGGATCATCAAATTTAGATTAGCAAGTAGAGAACATTGTATATAGTAGAAGCAGAAAATGTAAACTACATATTAAAATCAACCGATTACAGAATAACAGGTGTATTCACGTTGCCATAAAAAAAAAATTAAAAAAAAAAGGTGGCGTATTCGCATTATAATTCCGAAAACAATAAGAACAAGAAGTGCGTGAAAAAATACTGACACCAGTTACACGAGCAAAAAATCTACATCAGGTAGCACATTTTTTGCTGGTGCTTCCATTAATTACGTACTAGACATTATTGTGCTCTCTCAAATCCATGTGTGTCACAATGGCAAAAGTTGCCTTGCGGAGTCCGGCCACCATAGTCTCCTCATTGCCCATACGAATCTCCCAACTTCATATAATGCTATGAGCAGTTGATGCAACTCAACCACAACAAGTAAAACATAGAAAGTATATCGGACATGCCACCATGACTGAGGAAGAAGCAGTGTTACCAGGCAAGCCAAGGAAAATGAAGCAAAAGCTCCCATGACTTTGCTTAACTTAGGTGCATATTGAGGCAAACGTAGCGAGGCCATGAAGGCCAAGTGGTAACCCAACACGCCAAACACAGAAGCGCTGGTGGTCACAGGGTGAACTTGGAATGGAGATGATTTTGCATTTCCTGCGCTTTGGATTTGAAGCAAGGCCAGGAGTGCAAGAAGTGTAAATGCGTAAATTTTGTAGAGGCGAGTAATGGAGGAATCAGGAGCAAAGTTACCTGCAGCTAAGGGAGGGCCAGTGATTATTCGGTTGAAGATATGGTGGTGCGCATACTGGTAGATAGCTGCAAATGGAGCTACCATGCTATTATAATAGAGTCTATACGTAGGGAAGAAGTATATTTGTTCCAATTTGTATTAGGAAACTGAAGTGAATGAATGTGAAGTTGTTGTATTCGTATTCAACTGAAGCAGAGGTATTTATAGAAAGCTATTACAGAGGCCGTACAGTCGGCAAACGATAACGACTAACTAACCCCCTCGTAACTAACTATTAACTATCAGTAAATATAACTTAATCAGTGATTAATCGTAATAATTTGTTCTACCATGGGATTTACACCTACTTATAATCCTCTTAGGACTGAATATTTTCATAATCACGAATCATATTTTTTTGTTAAGCTAGGATACCGTTAGGGCAATCAGCAGAATTTGGAAAAATTAGCACATGGGGAGCATGTTTTTGTCAATAGCAAAGTGAAAACTGAATAGGGCAAAAATGAATTGGCAAGTTGAAAATATTATTTATTTATTTATTGGTCTGTACCCCGTCACACACGTTAGGGGGGAAGCAGCCCTGCCCTTTCGCGTTGAAAATCTTATTGAGTCTCGCCGGATCAAGGACCCCACAAGCGTCCGAGAAAAAGATTAACAGAAAAAAGATACAACAAGCATTCACACGACCGAAAAGAAGAAGGGAGGAAGGAGCATTCTTTTTAATTATAACTATTTTTTAAACTCGTCATTTTTTCTGTTTATATTCTTTCATTGTAACTATAGTTTAACATTTTTTTTAAAAAAAATTAATGATATTTATTTTAATTTTTTTTTTTTAACTTTTCATTTCCTTCACTTATATCTTTTTAAATCATTATCTTTTGCAATCATTTAAAATGTTTATTTTCGATTTTCCAGGAAAGCTATTAAGGCGAGAATTTATAAGATCTTGTGGTCCTAATTTTTCAAGGAAGCGTCTATTAAATTAGGATTGAGAAGAGTCACGTTGTAGCTCCGATCGATGATTCACCAATTCTGCATTTCCTGGCAGTCAAATTGGTAATGGTAGGGAAACTTCCTTCCTCTTTATGACATGTATTAAAAAAGAAAAATAAAAAACAAATAAATTTTGATTGGTTGATATTATTAGTGAAATTTTTGGAGGAAAATTAAATTTATCATAATATATCACCTCATCAATTCCACCAACTCTATAACCCTCTTTTAATATATATATATATATATATATATATATATATATATATATATATATATATATATATATATATATATATATATAACTTTATGATTACATTAGAAAAGAAAAATAAAAAAAATAAAAAGAATAAATTTTGTTCGGTTGATATAGACGATGAAATTTTTGAAGAGAAATCAAATTTTGAAAATGGCAAAGCTTTTCAAAGAAGAATCAACTTTCACTTACCATAAGCATAACATATCATCTTGTTAATTCCATCACTTCCATAATCCTCTGTTAATATAATATATATGATACATGATATCTCGAGGGATTAAGTATATTTTCTTTTTTTTTTTTTTTTGGCTTTCATTCATATTTCTGATTCTTTTGGACTTTCACTATCTCATATTCAATTTAATTTTTTTATTTCTTAGATATTAATGTAATTAATAATGATATCATATAAATAATAATTTTACATTGATATTCAAAAAATAAAAAAAATTGCAGATTTACCGGGAACCTCCGCTAATAACTTAAAAGTTCAATTTGGTTCAATTGATTTTCTTTTTTTTGCCCGGGCGGCGTCTATGGTACACCACGCAAGTCAAGGTGTGCCACACACCTTGAATCTAATGGCTTGGATTTGTTTGATTCCATGGGCATTGCTGCACAGGCCACCACCAATCTTTCTGCCTCCACCCCACTGCTGCATCCATCACCGCCCTCTGCCCTCTACTCTGATACTTAACAGAAATTGCAACAACAATTGTTCTCTCTATTTTAAAATGTTTCCAATTTCTATCCTCCATGGCTACCAGCTATCAACATCGTAGTAAACTTAATATTTTAATGGCGCCGCAAAACTCATACTTTAAGGCAGCAAAAGGTTAGATTTTTGTTTAGGATATCCACAACTCATCATTCAGAAAAGGGGTATTATTAATTAGGAAGCAAAGTCATGCTTTAATCGCAAAAAAAAAAAAAAGGACTAACAATGATGTCCTTTCATTTTTGAATAATAAAAAAAATCGTACCATGTTTTATATATTTTAAGTGGGTAGTGCTAAGAAATATTGGTTTCTATCCTCCATGAATTGTTGCATCTTTAAATTTTATCACAACACAATTTGAGCTGCTGTTGATGTAGACTATTGACACTTAACAGGAGTAGTGTTATGTTGCCCCCAAGGTATTGGCAGAGAAAGGGACTCAAGAAGGGGCTCAAGCAACTGATTGCAAGAGCACCATGTCTGATTCCATCGTTTTAGTCTCTCAAATGCCATTCTTGATTTATGCAACTCATGATTCAATTTACAGCCATTGGCTAAACTCTTCTGCTTAATCTGGAACACGGAACCAAGGCAGGGCAGAACCCATCGTATTTTTATTAATAAAAAAGCAAATAATATTGCTTAGTAACACTAAATTACCTAATCTAATACATGTAATAATAATATATGGATATAGAATTGGAGTATTTTAAGATTAAAAATTTAATTATAATAATAATTTGAACTATTTATATTTTCTTAACTGAGTTAAAAAAATTATTAGAAGATTAAAAATATGTATAAAACTAATTTATTGATTTAAACTTAATATAAATTTATAACAATTGTAAAGTAGGTAAATCATGCCCATGTAATGTAATTGTTTCGTATCACCTATGCAATATCTATGTTTCGTATCACCTGTTTAAAGTACCAATATTAGTAAGAAATTTGTTTTGTAACTAATTTTTTTTGTCATGTGAATATTAATATCTTAAAAAGAATTTTAATTTGAATTTATAACAAAAGTAATCATTAGTACTAGAGACAGATTTACATGTGTGTTGAGGTGGGGGCATATGCCCCCACTAAATTTTTGAAATTTTTTTACAAAGAATATTTATATGCCCTCATTGTTTTACTGAATTTGACCCATACTAAGATAAATATTATTTTATTAAGTTTAACCCAATACTAAGATCAAAATTATTTATTAGGTTTGATATCACATTAATATATTTTTTTGACGTGTAAATCGAATTTGAAGATTGATTAATATAATTTTAGATACTTAAATATAATTATGTGAAACTTCTTCTTATTCTGATATATTATTTGTGCCCTGATTACCTAAATTTTCTAAATCCATCACTAATTAGTACTGCATTTAAGGGAATAACATAAAATGCCTTTCTTGTCATTGCTCATGTAATATGATGATATAAATCATGAGATGTATGGTTATAAATTTTGTGCTATATAATATATTTAATATAATTGAATGCAATAATTTATTATTAGCATTTTAATATAAAATATATGTATAACAAAAAATTATAAATTTCATATCAAGATCTGATAATATAAAATAATTTAAAGACTAATTATAAACATGAAAAATATTTAGAATAAAATAATTATAAAAATAAAAAAAATAATTTAAAATTATTAATGAATGAAGTAAGTTATTTTAAAAAATCAATAAATTTATTTCATATAACAATTTATTATAGAGGGTATAATATATTTTAAGAGGATATTTATTTTTAATTTTTAATTGTGATAATCCAATAACAAAAGGATAGATAGAGAAATATTGGAAAAAGATAGAATGAAGATAATGGATAAAAGCTTCTCAAGTTAGAATTAAGAGTTACTGTAGAAATAAAAATTAAAAAACATAAGTTATTGACATCGATTGGATAGATTTATTAAACATGTTTTATTCATTTTTAGAAAGATTCTCAAGAAGGCATACAAAATGTCATCAACATTTAAGAAACAAAAATAAAAAAGAAATAAAACTAAACATATAAATCCTAATTGGCCATTAATTATAGGTGGTGAAAGCTTTTGGAGGGAAATTAAATCAACCTCATCATGCCACCTCACTAATGAGTTGTTTGGATGAGAGAAGAAAATGAAAGGAAAGAAAATTAAAAAAAAATAGAAAGAAAAGAAAATGACTTTCTCTTTTATTAGTATTTAGAAGAGGAGAAAATAGCAAAGAAAATGATAAGAAAGAAAATGACAAAGTGTAAAATAACATATATATATATAGAGTAATAAAAGTATGAATATGTTCTTATTTAAAATTAATTTCAAAATATTTGTTATAAATTACATAAAAATAAATAATGATTACAAATATAATTTATTGACATTTAAATTATAAAATTTAGTTTAAACTTTTTCTTTAAATAAATATAAACTCAAGATAAATTTTATTGATGATATTTTCATACATAAGAATTACCTAAATTTTAATTTTTAATATAATATTTCACTTAAATATCCTAATTTTCTTATAAACGAATTCATTTCAAAATTTTATATCAAATATATTTTTTATCAATTTTTTTATGCAACATTACAACACTTAAACTCTTTATATTTTACAGGAGATCATATTTGTCTTTTTATTACTTTCTCCTCTTCTATTATGTTTACTTCTCTCAAGTGAGGGTAAAAAACTTTATGTGAATCCCATATGACTTTTTTTTTTCTATCACAACCCAACTTGGTTGTGACTGGTGCATAGGGAGCCTCGGGCCAACAAGGCTAACTAACATTTTGCAAGAGAACGAACGAGGTTTCCCTTAAATCTGGTCTTTCCAAAGAAATGTGATTAGATTTGATTACGCATAAATCATTATCCAAACAATATATATATATATATATATGACTAATTTGGTACATACATGCACCCTTTCCTAAGTTTAGTATGCATACAACTTTACAACTAATATAAAATATAGGGCAATACTTCGATTTTCTACCCATAACCCTTTATAGACAGGATCCTGCCTAGTATTCAATGGAGCTCTAATCCACATACAAAAGAAGACTCACACTCAAGCAGCGAGCTCATCAAAAGTGTATAGGAGACGCTTAAGAGACCGGTGGGGCTGAACTCAAGTTTACACTAGAATTTGAAATAGGGGGAAACAACGGAGTGGGTTATGTAACTTAATGAGAAATAATCTATTTATATTTAGCATGAGATTCTAAAACTTGCATAGATATAAATATTAGGTGAGCGGCCACAACTATAGAAATTCTGTTATAATGCCCTAAGTGGTAACATTGGCATAGCCTTTAGTGATCTATAATCCAATCGTGTTGGCCTAACATACCGGGCTAGCACCCACCCTACTAGCTGGAATTCATACGAGATGTACCAAGTCTAATGTTTACCACTGTTAGTTACAGTTCTACAAATTGCTCACCACCCAAATCTTTTTCCATAATATATTTAAAAAGTATTTCCAGATCCCATCCACTTCACAAATCATAAATTTATGCTAACTTCCTTTTGTAACATAGAGTTTGGAAAAATATTTAATTAAACATGCAGAGTTATCAAAGTATGTTAAGCTAAACATAAATACATAGAGTTTAATTGATATAAACTGACAGTGTAAAATAATTTTATACTATCAACTAATAGAAATACTAGAAAAATGAGAAATCATGGTGGGCTCCTCATTATCATGGATAGTTATTTGTATGAGTTAGCATTTTTTACTATTTCTATTGGCTGATAGTGTAAAACTATTTTATACTGTCAATATATTTAAATTAAATTCAAATACATATACATATAGCTGATAGAAAACTAACATAAATAAATTATCTATTCACAGTGCGTAAATCACAAGATAAAAATTCCTCTAAGGAGCCATAGCACCAATAGGCTGCTTCCAGAATTGATCTAACACTCTAAACCTGACAACACCGTCATGTATTAGCTATAGCATTAAAAGATCAACATAAGCTGCTTCTATATCCCTCAAAACCCCATATTCACCATTCTAGAGTTCTAGAATCTAAACCAAAAATCAATTTCGCAAAAAGAAGCTACTTAAACTCGATATGAGGGTAACTATAAACTCAAAAGTTACCTATGGTTTTTAGGAATGGAAAGGAAAGAGGTGAGGAGTTTGAGTCTCCTCCTAGAACCTCCAAAGCTATTCCTCACCTGTTAATTGAGGAAAACAAATAGTAGAAAGGCTAGGAGTATAATAGATAAGGAGTGGGTAGGGTTAAACGAGGGGTAAGCAATGGTTAAAATACCTAATGCGGGTAAGTCTAGAGAGAAAAAGGAAAGAGAGAGAAGAGAGAGAGTGAAATATCTCTTTCCGGCTCCTTTTATTTTTGCTTCGCCACCTCACTGCGTTCGAGCGTGCCCTGCTACGCTCGAGCATAGCTAAGACCTAGAAGCTTCATTGGCTCTGTTGCGGGCATGCTCAAGCATGACTTCCTGTGCTCAAGTGTGGCCCATTCCTAGAAACTTCTCTAGAGATGCTTGAGCGTGCCCTATCTTGAGTTTAAAATGCTCTAGAATCCTTTTGGATATTCCTACCTCCAAGACTACCTCATCCATGCTTTATACATTTGTTTACATTCCGTGATACCTGGGAACCATTTCATGTAACTCTTGGCTTGAGTATTACATTTTCTCTTCCAAATCAAACAGGAGAAAATCCAATAATCCTCTCATTTTTTCTCCATGATTTTTATTTCCACTCATTTTATGTTGAACTAAATGATAGGTAAGTAACTAGCACATCATGCTTTAGCACCTTGACCTTACAAATGACAACATAGAAAAAAAAAAAAAGAATAGAAAATGTACTAGAAACAACACTTCTCTTCCTTGGATGATCAAAGAAAATGGCAAAAAAGATGAAAAATGACATAGAGCCCGCTCCAAAACTTTTCTCACCTCTACTATCAAGAAAACTAAGAGTGGCTAAGAAAAAGATTAAAATCACACTTATACCACCATGATACAATTTCATAACAAGTCAGAATAAAAATAAAAAATAAATTATATTTAATAAATCAATATAAAATAGTTATATAATAAAAAGTGCAACAGTTTACAATTAATAAAATTATATTAAAAATTAAATTTACGTTGTTTTATATATATGAAAATATTATGTGCATTAGATGTAAATCACATTTTTTTATATTTAAACAAATAATTCATACCAAATTTAATCATTTAAATATTATTAAATTATTTTTAGTTGATAACTATTATAAAATTATTTATTTAAGTAATTCTTAAAAAGCATTTAGAAATTAAATAAAAAATAACACATTTATGCTTCATCACAATAAGGAAACATACGTTATTTTATCTATGAAATTCATTTTCTTTCCTCTCATTTTCTCTTTATCCAAGCATATTAAAAAAAATACACTCTTCTTTTTATTTCTCTTTTCTCCATTTTCTTTCTCCCTATTATCTCTTCCAATCCAAGCATAGTGTACATAATGCTTCCTCTGGTAGTGTTTTTGCTTTTATTTGATTAGACATAAAAATTAAAATATTCTAGCAGCCATTCATTGTGATAGAAACAACAAAAGACAAGAATAGAAGTATTCAAAGAACAGGTTGGACCAATCCAAACTTGGCCCAATTTTTTGTTGGGTCACTTTTTTAAACCTAAGCCTGACCTAATAATAACCCGATTAGTGACCGGCTTATATCAGGTCAACTTGAATTTTAAACAACATATAAAGATTTATAGATTATATATAGTAAAATCAGAAAATTTTAAAAGTGAGAAACAAAATTCAAAAGATATTTTAAAACAAACTATATCAATATAAAAATAATATCAAATTATGTAAAATAGATTAATTGATATATGAAATTTAATAATTTATCACCAATTACTTTAAAAAATATAACTTATAAAGAATTATTTTGTCTTCGGGTTGGGGTTGGGTCAATTCAAAGTATGACCCAAATCCAGCATAAAAGTGCACTAGATTAAATTTTAGAACCCAAACTTGATCCAATAAACTTTGGGCTGAGATGGATTATCAGGCTAGGTTGCGCAAATCTTGAGTACCTCTAGGCAAGAAAATAGTTGCTAAACCACAATACTTAGATACTAATATTTTTGAAAAGGTATTATAATTTGGTCAAAAAACCCTCTGATAAGCATGTTTAATGGACGAGTCATTCTACTGTGCACAATGGAGAAAGAAAATTCTTTCTCTACCATTTATTTTCATCACAAAACCTCTAGATATAGTACAACAAGTGGGTCCCATATAAAATTTTATGAGGTTATAATTTATTATGGAGGAAGAAGCATTTTTACTCCATGGAGTATGTTAGAATTTTTCTTGGTTTACTCTCTACACTAGAAGAATGCAAATTCTAATGCAAATTTTCTAAAACCTCTCCTCATACCTTTCTGTCAATATGGATTTATGTTGATATAAGAAGCTAACACAAACAAGCTGAGCTGGACCTAGAGAAAGCTTGCGTTAGTGTGAGGTGAATCCCGACAAAGATTTCTTCTTGCGAAAATGATTGTATGCTGGATCAGGTCATGGGGTCAATTTCATGTGTGTTTGGGTGAGCATTCAAGTGTGTTCATTACAATGCGATTCAAGTGTTCATTACTTGTATGTTGCATTCAAGTGTGATTGGAGTTTGTAGACTTGATTTTGAATCAATTTAATTTTGTAAAATTGATTTTGATCAAAAGCGTGTCAATTACAATGCGATTTATGTTTGGGTACTTTTATCTTCCAAGTAAATTTGATAAAATAAATGTTGTTTGGATGAAATTAATCAAAATCACTTTTGCTTGTGTAATTACCTATATGACGTATTTTATATTGTAATAAAATGATATTGATCTTTCAAATAAAAATTGTGTAAGGATAAAAATATCAAATCTCCATCCGCTAAAAGTGAACATGAAAATTTTTAATAGGGAAGCAACAAGTTGTTCCTTTCATCCCAACCTTAGTTTGCCACCAAAATTGGTGAACTTTTTCAAATTTGAAAATTGCCAAACATCTATTTTTTTCACCAAAATCCCGTTTGACATCCTTGAACCCACGTTGAAGGCCCTTCAATGCAAATCCAAACACATTACAAGCCATCCACAATCACGTTAAGAGCATTGAACAATGTGCAATGTTTGTTTGGGTGATTTGCATCAAATCAATTTTGGCCCCAAAAATGATTTTAGACTCTAAACGTTTGCGTTAACTAAGATCCTGTTAAAAAGGTGTGTTGACAAAAATATTCTTTCAATTTAATACTATATCATTGGATTAATTTTGACATATTGTTAGGATAAAAAATGTTTTAAACTATCGACTAATTATAACTTTTTAAGTAACTATTTTAATGACATATCTATAATGATATAATTATATATACGAGTAGATGATTGTGTAAAAATTTATAATAACAGTACGTCAAAACTTAATCCTTATATATTTATTCAAAGATTATCTGAATAAATAAAAATCTAATAAAATTTTAAATTATTAAAGTTATATTAAAAATGTGATTTTATTTTATAGTATTTAAATAAACTTTAATTATAAAAGAAATTATTTTTCCCCATCAATTTCTTTATAATTGAATTTTAAAAATTCATTTGTTTTTAATTTCCATATCCTTTTTGATAATTAAACATGAAAAAGTGATTTCATAACAAAATCGCCTTTTTAGATAAATGTTTTCAAATATAAATTATGTTAGAGTTTACCTAATTCCGGTCAAAATTAAGCTTGCAAAATCTTGTTGACTCAAAATGAATTTTGCAGACTCTAATCAACACACTATTAATGATTACTTATGCCATAATTTCTTAAGATTGGATCATCAAGTTTAGATTAAGAAGCAGAGGACATTGTATATAATATAGAAGCAGAAAATGCAAAATATATCTCTTCCACCACTACAATAATCCAGTAAAATATTTCTAAAACTTTGTGTTAAATGTTATATTGGACTTAGTGCATTTAATCATTTCTTCCTTTCAAGAGAATAATAGAGAAAACTTGGATAAACAGCTAATTCAAAATTGAATTTATACCAAAAAGGAAGAAAATTAAACAAAACCAAAAATGATAATGTCAAGCTTAACAAAGTATCATAGACTCCCGCGGATATTGTTTTAATTAACAAAGCTACTATATTGTAAGTTCTCAAGTTATATTATGTAATATTTTTTTTTCACAAAAGGTAAAGCTTCGATTACGTTTTTCATATTTTATAACGATTTCCATTTAGTCCCAAACTTTTTTTTTAATCTATTTACATTGATAATATTTTTATAATATTTTAATCTTATCATTTAATTTTGATAGATAACATCCAAATTATAATTAGTGATATTCAAACACCATCAGTTAAGATTATTTGTCTTTAATTCTTTAAAAAAAAGTTTTGGATATAAATTTTAGTAGAAAAATGATTAATTCAGCATTAAGGGTGTTTAAATTAAAAAAGGAAACTTTTATATCTTATAAAAATAATGGAAAAATAATGATAAATAATATCATTATCATCACTAATATTATAATCTGATTTTTACATAAATTTTTTTCATTTATACTTTGAATACTAAAATGATAAGATTAAAATATTTTAAAAATATTAGAAATATAAATAGAATAAATTAAATTTTTAAAATCAAATTAAAATCACTATATAACATGAAAAATGTAAATAAAATTTTATTCTTTCACGTATTATTGAGAAAAAGTTCGTCAAATCAACCAATGCATTGCTTATTGTGATTTGTCAAGTACTTTATGTTGACTTTTGATCCCCATTTCCTTGTGATGGGTTGAGCCTTTTGTTGTTAACATTATCGTAAAGAAAAGGTTTATAGTTTAAATTTTGTTATATTAATTGTTTGTTTAATTTTTCTATGATTTAATGCAGACATATCGTACTTGAGACTCCCGCGGATATTGTTGTAATTAAGAAAGCCACTGCACTGTAAGTTCTCAAGTTATGTCATGCAATCTTTTCTGCAGATTCTTGAGACGGTGTTCGTCAAATCAACCAATACATTGCTTATTGTGATATGTCGTGCACTTCATGTTCACTTTTGCTCCGCGTTTGCTTATTATGGATGAACCTCATCCTTATAAATCAAGTTAATATAATATAAAATAAAATTAATTATATTAATCGATATAAAAATAAATTAATTTTTAATTAAATATTATTTGATTCTATCATTTAAAAATTAGTTTTAATATATTCTTATTCTTTTGTATCTTTTTCTTTTCGTCTACATCATTAAAAAAAGTAATCTAGCATACAGTGACAAATGATGGTGGGTGGTGACAGATTGTAGCAGGTGATGGTGGCCGGCAACAATGACAAATGGTGGTAATCGCGAAGATAGATGGTAGCGGCTGGTGGCCAACGACAATGGATGGCGGCAACGGATGGCAGTGAATGGCAAAGAACGATGGTGGACAGGTCCGACGGCAATTGACAGAATGGTGAACGACAGCAGTAGAGGGTAGTTGACAAATAGTAAGAAGATATAAAATAAAAAAAATATTTAGGACAAAATAAAATCAATTCAAAATTGATTTTTTCAAGAATTGATTTTCGATTCAAATTGATTAAAATAAAAACTAGTTTTAAAATATTTAGATAGTTACCAAATATAATTTATTAAAAATCATACTCTATTTTACCTAGTTATCCAATTTTTCTAGTTTGTCGAACATCCCTTTTACTATTAATATTATCGAAAAAAGTTATAGTTTAAATTTTGTTATATTAATTACTTGTTTAAATTTTCTACGATTTTATACAGATATATCGTATTTGTAATTAAGTTTTGATGTAATTGTAATAATTAACTGGTATTTTAAGTTGACTAAATCTTAATAGCTGATATTCCTGTTTAATTTCTGTTAATCTTTTCTTTTTTTATACATCAGAAATGGAAAAAGGAAAGTTGATTTAATTATTACTTATGCTGTAAAAGTTCTCAAGACTGGATCATCAAATTTAGACTAACAAGTAGAGAACATTGTACAGCAGAACATATAAATTATACATTAAAATCAACCGATTACTGAATAACAAGTGTATTCACATTGCCAATTAAAAAAAGAAAACGTATTCGCATTGTGATTAAGAAAACAACAACAAGAAGTGCACGGAAAAATACTGATGCCAGTTACATGAGCAAAAATTCTACAACAAGTAGCAAATTTTACTGGTGCTTCCATTAATTTTTTCTTTTTTGAATCTCGATAGGATCACTGGTATCCGAGTTTTATTAACAGAGACTCAATTAATCAGCCCAACCTGACAGAGATTCCTGAAGAAAATAGGAGTCTCTTGACAAGAATTTTTTCGGTGCTTCCATTAATTACTAGACATCATTATGCTCTCTCAAATCCATGTGTGTCAGCGGCAGAAGATACCTCGCGGTGTTCGGCCGCCATGATCTCCTTATTGTCCTGTCATATAATTCTATGAGCGGTTGATGCAACTCAACAACAGCAAGTAAAACATAGAAAGTATATCGGACATGCCACCATGACTGAGGAAGGAAGCAGTGTTACCAAGCAGCCACGGAAAATGAACCAAAAGCTTCTATGGCTATGCTTAACTTAGTATAGCATATTGGGGCAGACGCAGCGAGGCCAGGGAGGCCAAGTGGTAACCCAACACGCCAAACACAGAAGCGCTGGTGGTCGCAGGGTGAACCTGGAATGGAGATGTTGTATTTCCTGCGGTTTGGACTTGAAGCAAGGCCAGGAGTGCAGGGAGTATAAATGCGTATATTTTGTGGAGACGACTCACGAAGGAATCAGGAGCAAGGTTACCTGCAGCTAAGGGAGGACTAGTGATTATTAAGTTGAAGTGGGGCGCATAAATGATATCGGCTTGCCACTGGGGGGTAGCTGCAAATGGAGCTGCCATGCTATTGTGATAGAGTCTTTACTTAGCAGAAAGAACTGGAAGAAGTATGTTCCAATTTGTCAACTAACAAGAGAGCAAACTCAAATATGCACACTGAGAATTTGAGGAGATGATTAAGACACTTCCACTGAGATACTTGTGGTTATTTATAAACACACCAGCTTATGCAATAGAGGAGCCAGCTGTCATAACCGAAAGAAAACTAATTCAGTTAGGACCTAATAACTAACTATTGTACACGTACGAATATTTACATTGAGAGTAAGAGTGTTAGATAAGCTGAAGAACCGAGTTCATTCATTCATGTTATTATCTACCATGGGATTCACACCTACTTATAATCCTCGCAGGACTGGATATTTTCATAATCATGAGTCATAGTTTTTTGTTAAGCTGGGACACTGTCAGGGCAAGGAGTGGAATTTGGAAAAATCAGCACATAGAGAGCAATGTTTTTGTCAATAACAAAGGAGAGAGAAAATTGTACCTACGCGGTCGCACAAATGGACACCCATCATTGGATGTTAAGGATTTGGGTAAATAACAACAATACCCCTTGAAGTATTGAAATATTACACATAACCCCAATCTTACTTGAAATGGACACTCCGCCCCAAATCCCTCTAACTCCTCAAACAGCTGTAACAGTCAGGTGCAGAATATTCTTGCTTAACATGGTCATCACTTAAACTGAAAAGTGAAAAAATCTAAATGACCTTTTTACTTTAGACGGAAGGCAGAAGCCTTCATCCTCATTTGCTGCTCGAACCAAAGAAGAAAAGGAGAATTGGTAGAGGGTGAGGCTTCTTTATCTTTATTCAGCACCCATTGCACACAGCCGCCACAATCTTAGGCCAAATCTTGTTGCATTTGAGATCCCTCATTCGCCCCATATGTTGGTATCCATTCATCGATACCTACATACTCGTCTCCCATCTAGAAACTTCACATCATAGTCCCTGCATCAACACTCCCTTTGATTAGCTCCAACACCCATTCATTTGCCCCATCAAATCGACTGTTGGAGTGGGTTGAAATATTTTCAATGCTCGCTTTGTTGGATGTAACATATGCAACAGGGAAAGAAAGAAAAAAAAAAAAAAGAACAAGGGATATGGTCACAGGAGTAGTGTTTTTGAAACAAACAAGTAGCTTCCACTTATTTCATTTTTTCAATCTTTGTTTTTGAATGTAATTAAGGTGTTGGCATCCTCATCTAATTAGCAAATTGATTGTGTTGTTCATAGCAATTGATTGTCCCAGATTTGTTATATTTTCCTGATTGGTTTTGATTTGCTATTATTTCATTTTTATCTCATTTATTAGCCTCTACCCCTAGGCGCTTTGTACGCAAACCAGCTGGTGTATATATGCTGTGCATTATTCTCATTTTAGGTAATGCAAATCATTTCCTTATATAAGGATGATCATTGCTCTTAATTCTTACATGATACTTGTTTGTTCACCTGTTAATGCTTGTCGCCTTTCCTTTTTATTAAAAAAATAAAATAAAATTTTCTTACTTGCTGAAAATGATCGATGATTGCAGTTTGAGATTTTTCTGGGTATGATTTTCTGGGGGTTTAGTTAATGATTTTACTTTTCCTTCTGGTCAGCGTTCTTACTTGAATTTTCCAATTTTCCTTCATATTTGGGGTTCATTACTTTGTTTAATATACTGGCAAATCACGGCTATGGTAGCCTTCGATTCAATGTTGATTGAACATGCAGTGTTCCTTTTTCTTTCTCTGTAACTCCCTCTCTGATTAACCAAGTGTGAAAGTTGTGCAGTGTGAGTGTGGTGTGTTTCCCTCTTGCATAAATTCCTTTTAACTTCCTCAGGTAAGTGCGATGAGTTATGACAATGGTTAAGTTTGTGGGTGCAAAATTCTCACCATAGTCAGGAAGAGTTCAGGTCAGTGACGGTGGTTTGAGAGAGTGGGCGGAGTGCACATTTTAAGTAAGATTGGGGTTATGTATAATATCTCAATACTTTAAGGGTGTTAATGTTATTTATCCTAAGGATTTTAATTAAAAAATTAATTGAATAGGAAAGTTCAGTATCCATGGCCACTCACACACACACACATAATGCAACCAACAAAATAAAAAAAACACACACACACACACGGGAGGGAGGGCGGCCTGCGGCTTTTCGGAGTCAGCATATAATCTTCCGCGTTGAAAATCTTATTGAATCTTGCGGGGATCAAAGAGCCCACGGGCATCAGAGAAAAAGATGAACAGGAAAATACAAGAAGCAGCAATGCAGCATTCACACGACCCAAAAGCCCAGCAGCAGCAATGCAGCATTTTATTTTTAGTAGGTACATGCCATCTTATTAAATTTCTCTCACCATCAAACCACCCATGATGTTTCAGTTTTTCTTTTCCTGACATGTGTTTCTAGCAGGAAAAGCCGGGCAGAGGTTGTCAAGCTTAGTAGCACTGCTCCTCAATTTAATTATAACTATTTTTTTATAACTTATCATTTTTTCTGTTAATATTCTTTCATTGTAACGATAGTTTGACATTTTTTAAAAAAAAATTAATGATATTTATTTTAATTTATTTTTTTCACTTTTCATTTCCTTCACTTATATCTTTTTAAATCATTATCTTTTGCAATCATTTAAAATGTTTATTTTCACTTTCCAAGAAAGCTATTATGGTGAGAATTTATAAGATTTTTGGGTCCTAATTTTTTAAGGAGGTGTTACTTTCTACCTCTCCTGGGTAGGGGTGTAAGCAAATCGGGTCAATCCGATAAACTCGACAAATCCGAACCAAATCAATTAAATTGGTTCGGTTCGATTCAATTTATCGGGTCAATCGGATCCAATCCGATTGAAACTGACCAGTATTCAGTTCGGGTATTGGATTAGGAGATTTATAATCCGTTACTCAAACCAACCCGATATATATATATATATATATATATATATATATATATATATATATATATATATATATATATATATATATATATATATACACACATTATATTACACATGATTATAGACTTCCCTTTCCCATTAACATTACACATGTTATAGACTTATTTTGTAATACAAGTTATGTTATATTATTGTTTGATATATGAACTTCAGTATAGATAATTTATCTCTTTAATTGTGTTAATGGATATTAAAGTTAGACAATATTATATTAATGCCCCTTGATAGTAATGGATTAGAATGAAAATTATTTGTTTGTGTTTCTTTTAATTATGGTCATGATAATATTAGAATGATTTAACCTTTGGATATTAAAATTTACTTATATGAAAATTCGATTTTTTTTATTTTTTTATTGTATTTTTTTTGAAATTGAAAAAAAATAATAAACAGATAATCCAATCAATCGAACCGAACCAGCCCGAATTTAATTGGCTCGGTTTAGTTTGGATTTAGTCAAAAAAATTTATGAATCCGAACCAAAACAAACCAATTAAAATTAATTAATTCGAATTTATTTTCCGTTCAAACCTGATTCGAACTAATCCATTTACACCTCTACTCCTAGCAGTCAACTTGGTAAGGCAACTTCCTTACTTTTTCCTTTGTTTTTTTTTTTTTTTTGGTGGATATGATCTTACAATTTCGTGTTATTCATCTCATTTCTTTTTAATCAAAATTTTTGTTATTATAAGTATTTAATAAAATATGTTTAGTATTTATAAATAGAGATTAATTTTGATGGATTATAAAAAAGTTTTATACGGTTATTTAATCAAATACTTTTATGTATAAGATATTTAAAATAGTGCATAGTTTAATCAAATAATTTTACTTATATAGCAATATATGATTAAATATATACATAAATTTTTTTATACTGATAGTATGTCAAAATTAAATTTTTATAAATATTAAAAAAAATTTATTCTGATAAATATTTTAAGAATCTTCTTTTGGAAAGTTGCTATTATCACACCTTTTTATCTATTATTACTTCCTATTTAATGATTTTTTATTCAATTGTACTAAAATATCCTTCGTTCTCTTTTATAATTAAACCAATAATCTATTGATAATTAATTTAATTTTAAAATATTGAATATTGATTATATTTTTATTTTTATATGACCACTAAATATCATAAGTATTTATAATTAATTTAGACGCATTTTGCTATGCACCCTATTATTAATGGTGCATTATGCACCGGTGATGTGTCAGCAAAATATTTGGCTAGAGCAAGCGTATGCCACACAGCATTGATGCACCAAAGATGCCCCCCTTCTTCCATCTCCATTCTTCCACGCAACGATCACATACATTCACATCGACATTGTGTGCTTTAAAAGACGCAGCTGGTGACTTCCCCAGTCGAGTATCCCATACTGCAATGCTTCTATCCACACTAAGGCACACCGCTAGTGTCAAAGATCTGCAAGTATGTATGATTTACACGGTGGCCACCATCAGCCTCACCATCGTCGAGATCGAGAAGCACCGTGCCACCACTATGTGTTCTACCAAATGGGGAGCCTCAAATGCATTCAGATAAATTATTTTTTTTTGAAAATAAAAATAACTGATATAAGCTCTAGCTTGCAGAACCAAAAGACACAGAAGAAGAAGACAGGTATTGTGTGTGTGTGAGAAAGAGACAAACATGCATAACTTGTTAGATCCGGCAATGTTTATACGATTTCAAGGCGCCACAGGTAGCCGGAGGCAGCAGCGCCGGCAAATGAGTAGGGTAGTGAGGATTGGACAGTGAGTGACGGAGGGGGTTGGGAGATGGGGAGGTGGAAGGAAAGATAAAAGGGATTTTGTTTTGCATTCTATCAAATAATTATATCAATACATCATTTAATCTAATCCACTAGATTCAAGGTGTATTATGCTCCATTTTTATTAAGGTGTATAATGGATGGAGCCAATTAATTTATTTATTATAATTATTTTAGATATAAATATTGAATTACTTTTTAAATTTTTATAATATAATATTTATTTATAGAGTATAGTATATATAGTAAGTATGTTAGATAAAGTGAACAAACAAATTGTAATATACAACATACACTGCGACAAATCCATAAAATTTAGGTACTAAAGACAAAGATATACATAAAAATAATAAAAAAATTTATATAATTTTTATCTTAACGTATAGTCAAAGTTAATAAAATAATAACCAAACTCAAAAAATGAGTTTGTGGTAAATATGCAATGACACACAAAGTGATAAAAGATTGCTAACTGAAACTCTCAGTAACTATTGGTGATTTTTAACTTGTAATTTAGAAGTTGACTTGCAAGCAAAATACAATTTAAAATCCCATGCTCAATCTCACAACTTATGTAGGTACTTTTTATAATAACCGGACAATCATCTTTATTCGTCTTGTAACTTATTTTGAGAGAAGGATTGCTAAAAAATTTAGCACGAATTCTATTGTTAACAAGTTTTATGATTTGAAGACGTCGTGCTCAACTTTGATAAAAATATGATATTTTATTATTAGCACATATTATAATATAGATTTGATAATATAATTAATATTTTTGGCCCCTTCTTGAGACATTTTCTAGATCCGTCCCTGGTCCAGAATGATATTGAGAATGATAACTTTTGGGTCAAAAGCTAGAATGAAGGTTGTTGGCACGCCATTACTATCTCACAGCATCCAACGGTTTTTTTGTCTCCATCGTGGTGCTGAACACTGCAAGTTATGTCGTCGGATGGATTGGATCACTTGTCAAACCCAATTAGGAGTTAAATTAAAGATTAAAATATCCAACCCCCATTACTTTATGGTGAAAATTTTCATTCAGTTTAAATTTTAGATTTTAAATATCTAACGATAATGTTTTATATTAATCAAAAAAATAAAAAATAAAAGATAGATGAACTGAGAAAGAATTTGTGAAAAATTGATTGAATAAATGTATTTTTAGGCCAAGTTGTGATGAGAAACAAGTATCTTTGGTTATTAATTTTTTTTTAATTTGTAAAACTTTAATGGATAGAGTTATTTGCTACACATTAAAAGTTCGTGCGAGTTAATCATTAAAATTAAAACCGCATATAATTATTAAAATTTTCACCTAAATAAAATTACAGTTAAATTTGAGACAATACTTTCTGTAAATTTTTGGCTGCAAGCCTGCAACCTTTTCTGTGATTAGAGAAGATAGAGTTTTGAATAACAAAAAACTCAAGTTTTATAGTTATGCCAAAGCCAATGCCAATGCCAATGCCAAATTAGTTCGTAATCCATGAATACAAAGCCAATCCACACAATATCCGAAGGGCCTGAGTTTCGCAACTATTATTTCACAAGAGCATAAACACAGTGCTTATGCTTTTATTGGATGCAAAAACATGAGTAATAACTACAATGGAAGAGGTTTTGCTAGCTAGCTTGGAATGGGTATATGCTAGATTCATCTTGGACAGATATAATGATAGGCTTCACATATCAGAACTTTCAAGTGAAACTCATTCACTGCATTTGGTCAAATCAGATATATATGTATCTTGATTTTTTTTTTTTTTTGAGAAAATACAATAACAACAATCAATTTTTATCTTAATTTTTAATCACATATTTACATCTGTTGTAATTGAAGTAAACATTTGCATATAAATATGCCTTGAAATCAGCATTCCATGGTAAAATAGTAAAGAACAAATTCAAGCAGAGAACATTCCACAGAGAGAAAAATTAACAACTAGGATTAATAATACATCAAACACTTTATATTATTAAGTCGTGCCGATCTAACCGAGCAAAGGAGCAATCGCACAAAAAGCGAGCCTTGTATTATTTGTCTAAATGAAATTGCAGGGCGGGGGCAAATAGTATGTATCAACATTTAGGGAAAAAAATAATGCATATTGTACATCGCCCTATCAAATATTACCGATTCAAGCATTTTGAGATGCATCCTATCAGCACCAATAATTCATATCATGTGAAGAAGGCGTAATATTGTTTGTACTTACTTATCCAGGCTTCTAATTTATAATTATTTCTATCGGAAAAAAGTCATAAACATGCATGACGCTGTGTTTTGGTCTATCCCACAATAATTTCAACCAAAAAAAAAGTTGAAAATGACACCAAATTTAAGAAACGGGGTGCATTAACTTAAAGTAAATCATATTAACTTATTTTAATTAGTTTAATACCTTTTTAAGACTATGTTTTAATTTGTATGAGATAATACATTAATTTTAAGATTATTATTAATTATCATATAAAATTAGTGTAAATTAAAACAGTTTTTAATCCTTAAAGGTGCCGGACAAAGTCGGGTTAATTAAAAATTCACCTCTACCTTTTGTTTTTTTTGGTGAATAAAATGGTAGGAAGGAGTGGCACCTCCAATTCTACTGAGCAGGGTGCCAGTGGCATGCTGGTGCTATCAGCAAAGACCCACCCAGATGATTATTGCATAGGCCCAAACCGCATGCAGTTTCACCTAATTGCAGCTATTCAATTAGCTATTGGGTGTCAAAGGATCTCCCTGAGGAGGGTTGCCTACCAAGCGGGATTTTAGTGGTTTTGAGGGAATCAAACCCTCTTCCTTGGGGAGATGAAAGTCCGAACCAGATCCCTGACCACTTGTGCCAACCTGCGTTGGCAAAAATTCATCTCCATTTAATCCCATTGCCAAGCCAAACATAGAAACATAAAAGTCGGCTTTCAAAAATGATACCATATAAATGATTAATTATGAAATATAAGAGTATTATCTTACGTTTAATTTAACTTATAAAAAGAAGTGTTTTGTTTTGAATGTACGACAAGAATATTCTTCAACTGAATTTCTCAAACGGTACTAACCCCCACCTTTTTTTTTTTCTGATGGTTCAAAATGCGCTCAAAATTCTCTACAAGGGAGAGAAGAAAAATAGCAGTAGAACCAAAATACAAAGAAAAAGCATAAAATAAAAAGGAAAAACACCTAACACAATCACTTAACACCAATTAACAAACACCAAGATACACATCCCAGAAAGCTCATCGAGATGTAGCCACCAGCAGATAAACAACTCCACACATGATAATTGGTACTAACCCCCACCTCACTGATCTCAAGGGCGTATGCCATTGTAAGAAGTTCACTGTTAATTTGAAAAATATCAAACGTATATAACATTCAAAATTGTCTGTATTTTGTATTGGTATCTTCTTATGTGCATGAAAGACTCACATGAGTATATTACATCAAGACAAAAGAAAAAAGTACAAATAATTATACTACAACTAACTATTATTAGAGTTTGATTAATATGCACTGGCAGTGTAAAATAGTTTTACACTATCAACCAATAGAAATAGGGAAAAGTGAGAAATCATGGTGGGTCCCTCATTATAATAGATAGTTATTTGTGTGAATTGGCACTTTTTATTATTTCTATTGACTGATAGTATAAAACTATTTTACACTATCAGTATATTTAAATTAAATTCCTATTGTTATTCATATAAGATGGATTAATTTTATTTTTATATTTATCTATATAATAATGTAATCCTATCAATTCTTTTTCTCCATGATGTGAATGTAATTCTCTCTGAGAATATGATTTATTTTTCCACCAGCCATGGGCGCTACTGTGTCATGAGATGCAAAACCAGAATTATTCTTTCTTTTTTTTTTTTTTTAAATTTATTTACATAAAACCAGAATTACTCCAACATTGTAAGATGTGAATTGTGAGTTATTTTCTTTCTTTTTTCGTGTCGATGGGTACAACTATCTAGAAGGGTAAAACTACAATTAGTGGCAGACTTTAAGGCACCGTCAACATTAGAGTTAACCGCAACAACCTGCAGATAGCTGCGGACACACTCAGTTGTGACATCCTTGTCTTCCTTCTTTCCCATGGTCCCAGTCAACATTCAACATTCAACAATAACAGTCACATCCTCACAATCTCACCGGTAATAATAAATAGTTAAAATAAAAAACAACACAATCAGTTACTAATCAGAAACAAAAGACAAAACTATGAACACTTAATTGATTGAAGTGGTTCGATACTGTCCACAAGTAAACCAATGAGATTAAAATTAATTGTAGATCGAAGTGATATCCTCAGGTCAGCGTCGATACTCGAAGTTCGTAAGAAGGTGGTATTTGTGAGGACTTCAGCACTTAACTCAACAGGAGTTTAAGAGGTACTAGTAGTGAGTTAGAATGGAACTTAATTGAACTCTCAACTCAATGAATGATATATAGGCTTAAAAATTCGAATAGTCAGAGGTTAGATTCTTTTTTCACCCTCGAACAGGACTGCCCCTTAAGGATCTCCCAAGGCCAAGGATCTCGGATAACATGATAACCGTCGATCCCTCAAACTCCTATCCCGTTATTTGAAGTGGTAAAGCCTGTTAATGTGCAATCTCAACTTAGGCCTTGTGGGTTGTTGCCTTTTGAGCCCATTTAATATTGGATCTTAGAACTAGTCTGTAGCAGATACGTATTTCTTTTAATTAAAATCTTAAGCTTGGATTTTATAAATAAAAATAATGCCAAAAAATACTCAATAATAATTAATTTTTTTTAAAAAAATTGAACACACTCACCATACAAGACATCACAGTGCCAGTGTGAGACACATAGAACAAAACTCACGTTAAAATATAAATGATATAATTTTAATGGATTTACATCCTTTAGTCTGAAAATAATTGTAAAGTGAAAAAGTAGAAAATTATTATATGCCTATTTATTTTACATTTTCATTGCCTCAAAAGTATTTTTCGTAAAATGTGAATGAATAACTACAATATTATCCTAAACTCTAAACCCTAACCAACTCACTTTTAACTCATTTTGGCCAAAGGAAGATGAATGTTACTTTTATTTTGGGTTGGTTAAATTGTAACACAATTTTACTATATTACCTATATTAACTTTTACTCTACTCTATTCTAAAATTATATTACATCCCTTTTAGTAATTATATATTTAAAATAATTTTATTTTATCCTCACTAAATAAAAATAATTATTTTAAATTTATTTTTAAAATATTATTTTTAAATATAAAACAATTTTTTTAACTTAAATCCCACTAAAAATAAATAACTTCTTTCAGAAAATGGATAACTTTTTATTTTCTCTCTTTATAACCGTGAGCATCCTAGTCCGATTTTAATATACTTGAGGGTGGATAATATCTTCTTCTATTTCACCTTGAGCTTGCTTGTTCAATTCAATTTCACACAAGTAGAGTAGTACCAGTGGGGGTCCCACCACAACTCCTCTAGACCCCACACTTACACCCCCGTAGGCCCCACCACCACCTCCCTCCCCAAACTGAGTCGCACCCACGCTTCCCCCTCTTCTCCCTCTTCTTCTTCTGCTTCTTCTTCTTCTTCTTCTTCGTTTCCAAAAACGCAAAAAACTCAATTGCCGTTTTTCCATCAATCAATCAATCTAATGGCTTCCAACAACATTCCCCGAAACGGTACCCAAAGGGGAACCAGCAACAAGTTCGATCGCCCCCTCAAGCCCCGCCCCCGCCCTCCCTCCCCCTCGCCTGGATCCGCCCTCCGCCGCACCTCCACCGCCGCCCGAAACGGCGACGCCGGTTAGTCCCATCAGCCACCACCACCACCAACCCCTGTAGAGAGAGAATGTAGCTCTAAGTAGTAGGTTTAGGACTCGAAATAATGAAGCACACTATTATGTGGATGGTGGTGTGCTCACTCTTCATTATGACTCATTTTTTTGTTTTTTTGTTTTTAACCTAAAATATAATTATGACTAATTATCTTATATATGTATGTGTAGTGTGGTGCTGTTTGGTGGTTGTTGCGTGTTTCTGTTGTGGTGTTTTTCTAAATTTGTTTATCTTCTCTGTTTTGGAAAATTTCAGCTGTTAGAATGGTGAATTAGAAACTACAAACATTTGATATAGGACCAACCGAGTGTGGAACGATGAGATGCATTGTTACGCATTGGTTATTTATTTAACAACCCCGTGCTCCCTCATTCATTTCACTGTAGTTTAGATCTGGAGTTGTGGATGTGTTGTGTTATTAGAGCCCATGATGATGATGTGAGTACAGGATTTGTTCATGAAAGTGTGTAGCTTCTGGTGGTTTTTTATTTTAATTTTTTTTTTTGTTAGCAAGGGTTTTAAGCACAACGGGAGAGCCTTGAGGGGGAAAAGGTTTGAAGGAGTAGTATGAAATCTTTTTTTTCCCCTTAGGTTTTCGTTCTACAACTGTCATTTGGTTCCAGTGCTTTCTTCATCTTTTGACCTGATCGGTTCTTGCTTGCAAGCTTCTTCTGTGGTTGATCTTGTTTTTTACTTTCACCCTTTTCCTTGGTGTCATGTGCGCCTTGTTTACATTTTTGGAATAATATCTTGCCCTCCCATGCCTAACCTCCTTAGTATCTTATTTTATGAAAAAAAAAAAAAAAACCTTAGTTCTCTTTGAGTGTCTATTGTAGATATTTTAAGTCGTGTAAATTATTTATTGCTTATATATTTTTCAATTCGTGTTATGAGAAGTGATTTAAGATACTGGTAGGTGCAACCGTTGTATCTCATTGAACATGGGGAAATCATGGGTTTGAATATTAAAATCCCAATGATGTTGGAATTCCTTATATCCAGATGGTACATGAAGGGTAGGCCTCAGAGTAGCATCTTAGATGCAAATTGCAAAATCAAAGGCTAATATCCACTACATCTTGTGTTTTTGCAAATTTAGAGTTTTGCCATCAAGATAGGAGAAGAACATGATGTGAATTATTCTTTTACTTTCTATGACTGGGAAGTAAATGATGGGGCTTAGCTCAGCAGGAACTTGCTAGAAGAGAATTAAAATCCAGGTTGATACTTGGTGAGAGAGCCTCTACTTCATTACATGTGGTTTTCCTCTCTCCGACCCAGATGATATGGGCCTGAAGCTCCTGTGTTTATCTGTTGGGAAAAAACGGGCAATCCATCCACACTTGTGAGTGGACCAACTAGGCTTTGGTACCACTTGGTGTAGAGGAGAATCCACTCCTAAAGTTCTGGCCAATATGAAAGTTCAATGTTGAGCCTTTACTTCAAATGGGAGTTCCATGTATAACAACCAATCTATATGGGGATCATGCATGCTTCTGTTTCATTTGCCTTCTATTGCAAGTTTGCAACTTGACAGGTAAATATTGGGGTGGATAAGATTTTGATATTAATGATGGTGAAAAGGCTACTGAACAGTTGATTGAATGAGGAAGGTATTGAGTTTGAGGGCCTTTAATAGCCATTGGCCAATATATCTGGAGATTGTAGATATATTAGGGTTTAGACATTTAGTTTCCTTGAAATGCCCTTATACTTAAGTCATATTTTTATTTTGAATAGAAGCCAATTCTTAAAAGCAATATGACTGTTCAGATTTCTTCTTCTTCTTCTTCTTTATTTATGTTTTTATTTTTTAATTGTGCTTTCTGACATGGCAGTATTTCCACTTATCTTTGTGTACAGTGCCTGGAAGAGTTCGAGTGGCAGTAAGATTGAGACCTCGAAATGCTGAAGAAATGATAGCAGATGCTGATTTTGCTGACTGTGTCGAATTGCAACCAGAGGTGCATTTGATTAACTAATGCCTGAAGATTCTGAGTTTTGCATTGATTTAGATAAATGTGGATCCATGTTTAATGTTTACCCTTTTGTGTTTACTTCTTACTCTTCTTCAGCTTAAAAGATTGAAACTTCGTAGAAACAATTGGGATTCTGAAACTTACGAGTTTGATGAGGTGCTTACCGAATATGCATCACAGAAACGTGTCTATGAAGTTGTGGCTAAGCCAGTTGTGGAGGTCTGTTATGATGGTGCATATCCTAATTTTTGATGAATATCTTTTACTGAGCTATCCCTATCTATTTCTGCTTTATATTAGTGTAGTTCATGATTTAATAAACATTTATGTTTTTACTGAAAATCATTGTCATCTTATTCAGTGTTATATAGCTTAAATGTGTGTGATTTCTGGTTTGCAGAGTGTTCTTGATGGCTACAATGGCACTGTGATGGCATATGGTCAAACTGGAACTGGGAAAACTTTTACTCTTGGACGATTAGGGGAAGGAGACACCTCTGATCGTGGTATAATGGTTCGTTCAATGGAGGATATTTTTGCTGAATTGTCTCCAGATACTGATTCTGTCACTGTCTCCTATCTGCAGGTTTTATACTTTTTTGTTCATTACTTCTTTTTTGTGGCCTATTTTGTTTGATCATGCAAGTGTTCTTTGTTTATATAACTTTGCTAGGCCATTTTAGTTTTTATGGATCTGTTTAATAACTTGTCCTCCAAAATTTGTAGCTTTACATGGAGACTCTCCAGGACTTGCTTAATCCAGCAAATGATAATATTCCTATAGTGGAAGACCCTAGAACTGGTGATGTGTCTTTGCCCGGGGCAACTCTTGTTGAAATCAGGGACCAACAGATTTTTTTGGAGTTGTTAAGAGTAGGGGAAGCTAATAGAGTTGCTGCTAACACAAAGTTGAATACAGAATCTTCTCGTAGTCACGCTATTCTGACGGTGAAATTATAATCTGTGTTTTGTTTACATTTTATTTTTATATGTCTCCAGCTAGGAAATCCAATTAGCCAGTGTTTGCCATTTCTTAAAAAGAATATCCAATCTTAATGAAGTTATCTTTTCTCACACAGGTACATATTAAGAGGTCCGTCATGGATAATGAAGATATTGTATGTAGTGAAAATAGTTGCGAAGCACCTCACTTTACTAAACCCTTGAGACCACTTGTTCGGAAGAGCAAGCTGGTTGTGGTGGATTTAGCTGGTTCAGAGCGTGTCCATAAGTCAGGTGTATACTGAACTTAAAATTTGTGTATGTGTGTAATTATGGATGTCATGAATTAATGATCCTTGTTTGATAGGGGCTTCTTCATGAAGCATTTGTTGTATATGCATGTGTGCACTATGCTGACATCTCATGATCAGCTGCAACAAAAATATAGATGTCTCTAGAATCCCACTTGCCATTCTTTATTCTCTTACATTCTAAAAATTTGTGAGTCTTGAAAGAATTTAAAAAGTTGAGTTACTTTTGTAGGTAGTTTAATGCATTTATTATTGTCATTTGATGAACCTAGTTTTGTTTCTTGCCATTTTTTTTTTTTTATTGCTTTCAGTTATCTCCTGTCTGAAGAGCTTTTAATGTGCACAGTTCATTGAATGTAATAATAATGTCCTATGTTGGGTAAGAATTAATAAATGTCCAAAAGCATTGCATGTGCTTTTTTTTGTTTTAACTTTCTGGAGATAACTGCTAAGTGCTGAATGCTAAGAGGGTGTTTCATTTGTTATATGTTTTCACTAATTACAAAAATGTCACTTTTTCATTTTATTTCCCATTTTCAAGAGTTTGTAAAGAAAATCGAGACAATTAGATTTTCTTGTGGCCTTTGAAATTCAGATGTGTGTCAGCGTTGGTACTTCCCTTAACTTCAATGACTTAGTAGCTTCTGTTATTAGTTGGTATGTGCTGAAAGTTTGCATCTTTTCTTTTTCCCCTCCAGGAAGTGAAGGGCATATGCTAGAAGAAGCCAAATCAATCAATCTTTCACTTAGTTCACTGGGAAAATGTATTAATGCTCTAGCAGAGAACAGTGCTCATGTTCCATTTCGCGATTCAAAGCTTACCAGAATGCTCCGAGATTCGTTTGGAGGTAAGATGCCTTAATTTGTCTTGTTCGATATCTTACAGCCTCAAGTTCTGCCAAATTAATGTGATAAAATCTTTTGTGAGATGTCATTTATGGTTTAGGAAACTAGTTTCTTAAATCCTTGACTGATGTGTGTACTCTATGGCTTTCTTGGATTCTGCATCACATGTCATTAGTCTTGGACATTATTTGTATCTGTTGAAACCTGCAGTGCTTTTGGTACTTGTATTATTCTATATTCCCTGTCTTATGTTTTCCAATCATTTGCAGGCACAGCAAGGACATCATTGATTGTGACCATTGGCCCATCTCCACGTCACCGAGGAGAGACTTCCAGCACCATATTGTTTGGCCAAAGGGTCAGGTTTCATATCTGAGTATCTGTACTTTAAAATATAATTTCTATCCAATGTATTCATATAATATGCGCTAAATCATTATTAAATTCATATGCTTTAAAGGCCCATTCCATCGTGCATTTTTTATTTTTAAGGTATTTTCATGTCTGTGTTGCAAAGTATTTTGAACAGCCATTCCTAGAGTTTCTCTTGCATTAGTGGTTGTTAAATGTGTTAATTGATGAATTTAGGTTCTACCCCTGCCTCCTTGTGCCACGCATTAATCTACTCTTGCTAGTATCTTAATTTGCTCATCCCATCTAGTGGCTAGTTAATATTTCATTTTCCCTAAGAATTTGAAGTATCTTATTCTTCGTCAAGTCATCACAGATTCTAATTGAATTGTTACTGACATTTTCTCTCTCTTATTAATATTGTTATTGTTGTTGTTTTTTGTTTGTTATTATTATTGTTGTTGTTATTGTTAAAAATTAAAAGCTTTGTTGACATTTGATTTGGTTGGCTGTGTATGACAGACAGATTAATGTGTATTTTATGTCTCAGGCTATGAAAGTTGAAAATATGCTGAAAATAAAGGAGGAGTTTGATTATAAAAGCCTGTCTCGAAAGCTTGAGGTACAATTAGATAAGCTTATTGCAGAAAATGAAAGGCAGCAAAAAGCTTTTGATGATGAAGTTGAAAAAATAAACTTAGAGGCACAATGCCATATTGCTGAGGTTGAGAGGAATTTTGCAGATGCTTTAGAGGTTTGTTGTATTTTCTATATTGAAAGTAGCACTCTCTTGACTACAGTACTTTTTGTTTAAAATAAAAATTAAGTCTTATAGTTTCGAAATGTTTTATAAATTTTATATGTAATGCTGTATAAATGAGGGTTTCAATTGTTGTTAAAGTATGCATGCAGGATTGTCATATTTTAACTCTTTCTAATTGATTTAGGGCGTTGTTCCAGCCTTTCTGTGCTTGTACCCAAAGACAGTAACTGTGGGGTATGACTTAGTCAAGTGGGATTCATGTCTTGTTGAGGAAGGATGTGCTCTATTGAGTGTTATTTTCTAAAGAAATGCTCACTTGTACTTTTTGAGGATAAGAAGTGATCTATCTTGAAATAAGAGAGTTTCTATGTGGCTGGAATATTTTATCAAGGTTTAGGTATCAGTATCTCATATAGATTTTCTAGACTGAATATTTTGGGATATAACATGCTATTTGTCCTGTCCCTTTTTTTCTTTGTCATGGTTGGTGGCACAATGTATTGGAGTCCAAGGGCTGAATTACGTTATGTTCAATATTCATTGTTTTGCTGTGAAATGATCTTTTATACACCTTTCTAATTTCTAGGCTATCTCTAGTCCTCTATACTATAGTCTGAAGCGGTGATTAGACACGGTGCAAAACATTTACATTGTAGTCTTTTGAGAACCTAAATCTCTGAAGCTGCAGTTTATTATGTTTTTGTTTTTAACATCTTTAATGCAATGTTTCACATGGAGTTTTATCCTGCAGAAAGAGAGATTGAAATGCCAGATGGAGTACATGGAATTGGTAAAGGAACTGGAGCAGAAGTTAGTGTTAAATCAAGAAAGACGTGACTGCAATTGTTTTGTCGCTGATTGTGGCGAGGTATTGCTTTTTACACAATATTAACTATTCTGAAAATCTTGGAGGTGGATTATTTTGCCATGTTTTTCGTTTACTATCCTTGTCTTTGCTTCAGTCATCATGGCTTGTGCTAAATTTAAAATTTAATATTATGATTAGCACTTCAATCTTCACTGGTCCCAATTTTAAAAGATTATGTCTTGACAATTGGCATGTTGAATTAGTATAGCCAGTGCCTAGCGGTATCTATTTACAATTTTTCTTCTTATTCTTTTTTGGCCTCTTTGGAACAGGGCCCTCCATCATCTTCTGCAGATGAAGTTGCTGAGGTCAAAATGCTGCTTGAAACTGAAAGCAATCAGAGAAAGGTGGCTGAAGAAGAGGTAGAACGTCTGAAAAGTCAGCTGGGGAAATATACACAGGCGGAGGTGCGTTTCAGTCAAATGACAAACTTCTCTGGCTTCTTTATTTTCCAATCTTGGTTTTCTGGTATATTGGAAACTTTTTTGTGTTCTAGGCAGGAGGGGATGTGGAGATTATAAAGCTACGCAACATCCTGGAGGACGAGGCTAATCAGAAAAAGAAACTTGAAGAAGAGATAATAATATTAAGAAGTCAATTGTTGCAATTGAACTTTGAAGCTGACCAGGTAATTTTTTTCAATTGTTGAGCATGTGTAGTATATGCTTGAGTCGTGAGTATGTCATGGAAAAGTGGCTAAAAAGTCCACAAAGCTCTTCCTACCCTTGCATACCAGTTGTAGAAAATCCTTGAGAAACATGAACAGAGCACCTAATCAAGGTCATGAACGTAATCATATTATTACCAAATGTAAGGGCAAAGAGACATTTGTTAAATTATGACCCTTTTCATGGTGTATCTTGACACATATTTACATTGTAAAGTTCGAAATTGGAAAGTTTGGCTGGTACATTGAAATTTGTACTAATTGTCATCAGATGAAGTTTCTTTTTATCTTCATAGCTTCTAGCTGCAGGTTACTTTGTTCTTTTAGAATGACTTTGATGCAGTATGATTTAATGTTATTTCCATAGATGAGAAGGTGTTTGGAAAGTGGAAGCTCTGGGAGCTCATTTCCTGCCATGGATCCTTCCATGACCCAAGTTAGGCATTCCCAGTTCAAAGACACTGGGAATGGTCAGAAGTCATCAATAACTACGCTCTTTGAGCAAGGTACCAGTTGTTTGAGTTATAATTGAAACATCAAATCATTCATCCGTATATGACTCACATTACTTCAACAGTTGGATTGCAAAAGATTTTGTCATTGCTGGAGTCAGATGATGCCAATGTACGAATTCATGCTGTGAAAGTGGTGGCCAACCTAGCAGCTGAAGGTAGTCACTAACCTCTTTATAAGGCTCTGTTATTTGATCCTTTGCTTTCGACTACCTTTTTCTGATGTTTGGCTAGCAAAATACTCAAAAAAGAATCACACTTTTGTGATAGTGATACCAATGATTTTTTGTAATCAATGCATTGCAGATAACAATTAACTATTGTTCTAATGATTGTTTTTGCTGCCTTTGTCTTTTCTCCAATCTATAGTATTCTGAGAAAGGGTGAAATTGGTGCAGAAACCAAAATGGTCTTCCATTTGTAACTTTTTTTTTTTAACCCCAGAAATCATATCTTTAAGATATTGGACCTATGTTTTGCTCATGTTTTCCTGTCTCTATCTTTATTTGCATGTCTAGTTAATAGATCCTAAGAATGGTGCTCTATAGTTTTTCTCTACCATCATCCTGTGCAGCAATCTTGCATTTTAAGTACATGGATTGTCAATCTGTTTTTAAGAGATATGAATCAAAACCATTCCAGGTCCAAGATATCAGGCTTTGTTCTTGTCACGATTCTTAACTAACATTCATAAGATTGCCTTATGTTAAATATTATGTGGATCTGTCATAAAATCAATCTCTTGCTGCATAGATTTATTTTGTCATGGTAGATATTTGCCTTTGATCTAGTTGTTTTTGTTTTTCACTTTTCCTTTTTCTAGATATTTTTTCATGTCCCCACGAGCCGCCTAGATCGTCATGGTATTTGCTATCAATTGGGCTTTGACTCTTCAGACAATTTCTGTTTTTCAAGATAACATTATAATCACTGTGTTAATTTTACGGACAACTTTTGTCTCTTATGGGTGAATTTTGCTGTAGTGAACTTGCAGTCTCTTTTCTCACTTGGTTCCATTCTACCAAACTATGGCTTCATTTTTTCCACCATTTCATTGCATTCTCATACAGAAGCCTTAATAAATAATTAAGATTGTAGGCTTTTGTAGTATCCAGTCATATGTCATTTGTTATGTGTAGGATTTGTTCAGTAATTTGTCTTAATGTAACATGCAGAGGCTAATCAAAAGAGAATTGTTGAAGCTGGTGGTCTTACTTCCTTGTTGATGCTTCTTAGAAGATATGAGGATGAAACTGTTCGCAGAGTGGCAGCTGGGGCGATTGCCAATCTTGCTATGAATGGTGATTGTCAAATAGTAGCTTTTCTGTAAAATGTTTTAGATAACGGGATCTTTCTTATCTTATTTACAGTTTATTTGTCGTTGTGTATTTAGCTAATGTCAGTATTGATATTGTCTTGCTTTCTATTGTGGCAATTCAGAAGCAAATCAAGAACTTATAATGGCAGAAGGAGGAATAACTCTCTTATCAATGACAGCATCTGATGCTGAAGATCCACAAACTCTTCGAATGGTTGCTGGGGCAATTGCTAACCTTTGTGGAAATGGTATATTATTATATTTCCTTGTTTTCTAATCATTGATGTTGCTAAATATCTGAAAATGTATTTTAGCCGTCAAATAAAGACATTGGAATAAATAATTAAGAGACACGTTAAGTTTTGGTGATGTATTCTTAATTTGTCTGATTTTGATGCCACGATTTGGTACTAATCCTGAATGATTTGGATTGTCCTTGGTAATATTTTGTCTACTTTCTCTATTTGGTGTAAAACACAGTCTCTTTAGAGGAATTTTCCTCTCAGATACATTGAGAGATTGGAAAGCCATACTTCATTGATAGATTCTTGTTTAGCTTTTTTTTTTTTTTTTGGTGGGGGGGGGGGGTGGTGTGTATAGAGGACTTCTTGTCCTACTATTTTGTAATTTTCTATCTATCTTCTTAATAAAATTGTCTACTTCACATTGACACCGGCAAAATCAACCCAATGCAGGTGCTACTTCATGTAATGCCTGTCCAGAGGTGGACATCTAATTTGCTTAATTTCATAAAACATATCAAGTAAGGTTGAAACGTTTCTTTCACCAAAAAAATAAAAATAAAAAGAAAATAAAAATGCAACGTTTATGTGACTTTCGATTTTAGAGATTACAAGCGTCTTGTTTCTGCCGTTTATCATGTTAACCTTTGTGCTAGCTTCATTCCAATGTTCGACATTGGAGTGTCTGTTACATTAAGGTGTATCAGAAGATGGTGCTTTAACCCGTAGATTTTACTTTGGACATCATCATCATCTTCATATTTCCATTACTATATATATTTTTGAAGTTTATGCATAATTTTCTCTTTCATGTTCATCATCCAGATAAGGTATTGATGAAGCTGAGATCTCAAGGAGGTATCAAGGCTTTACTGGGAATTGTAAGATGTGGACATCCAGATGTTCTTTCCCAAATTGCACGAGGAATTGCTAACTTTGCAAAATGCGAGTCTCGAGCATCTAATCAAGGTCTACTTTCCTTCTTAGTATTTGATTCTCATAGATGACAATGTTAAAATTGAATATACCTTAAATTAGGTAGAAAATGGAGAATGTTGTTACTCGGAAACTTCACCAAAGTGTCAGTCCTCCATTGATTAACATAAGGGTGAATTTTATGTTTGTAAGCGAGTCATTGCTATCAATTTGCCCAATCCACTACACTTCCCACAAAGCCGCTGAAATTTTTGCCAGCACCATAGAGAAATTAATGAGATAAAGAGGTTTTGGTTGTAGCCTGATAATGCTATTTTGCACTCACAGGGATAAAAAGTGGTAAATCTTTTTTGATAGAGGATGGTGCACTTCCGTGGATAGTACAAAATGCTAATAATGAAACTGCACCAATCAGGCGTCACATTGAGCTTGCGCTCTGCCACTTGGCACAACACGGTAAGGGGACTTCTCATCATGTTTTCATCTTTTCCCAATACATTCTTATAAAACTTAATCCAATTGAGAATAATGAATATTGCAGAAGTGAATGCAAAAGACATGATTAGTGGAGGTGCTCTTTGGGAGCTTGTCCGCATTTCACGGGATTGTTCGCGAGAGGACATCCGGAGTCTTGCTCGCCGGACTCTCAGTTCTATCCCAACGTTCAAATCTGAATTGCGGCGATTGCGTATAGACTGTTGATTATGGGCCTACCAGGGACTACACATTTATTCTTCTTCCACAGCTTGTGAAAACTGATCTACTGGTACTTAAGAATTCTTCTTGGTAGCATATGGGGGAGCTGTATACCTTGCCATTTGTGTTAAGAGAAGCAGGGTTTAGCATGTAATTTGTGATAATATCTAGCCATTACTGACCTAGAATGTATGTATATTGACAGAGAGGAAAAGTAGATGAAGAGAAATGAGATTTCTGGGTAGGAGAGGGGGAAGATGGGGATATGTTAGTTAAACATGGGTTAGTCAGATTTTGACTACCCTAAATTATATGGAACTGCCCCATATTGTATGTATTATTGATTTATGTAAGTAATGAAAATCATCATTTTTTTTTTTTTTGGTTGCCGATGTATGTTAGAAAATAACTGTTCTGAATTTCAAAGCGGGGAAGCTTTGACTGCCCATCAATTGTTATTTATGCAAGGTGTTTATTTAAATAAGTTTCTATACTTTTTAAGGATATTTAAATAAAATTCTTTTATAACAGTGATTTAGTGGAGTGTTAATGATAGAGATCTAATTAAAATCTTTCAAACTATAAGAGTTTAATTATAAATTTAAAAAGAAAAAGAAAATTTATTTGATTTTTTTTCAAAAAGTATAAGAACATATGAGGTAATTTAACTAAAGAAAAAAAGGCTAATTCAAGGTCATCTTGTGTAGGCTTGCAAATTACTGGGCTTGTTTAATTAAGACCAAATATTCATTTTCGTCTTTTTCATCTATTTCATGTGCATTTCCTATTTCTAAACCTCTTACAAAAAAGTATGGGCTTCATTTCTATTAACCTCTTAAAAAAATTCTTAAATAAAGTTTGTGTGTTTTTTTTTCCCGTTAAATTGAACTTAGGTTCATTAAGCCTTTTATTTCTTGTTGGTCCATCAAACAAGTGAAACGTAAAATGGAAAAATGTACTTGGCAGGTCCTCAGTCGTGACTTATGAGCTGATCAGTTCAAGATTTTGAAAGGAATTCAATGTAATATTGACGAGTCAAAGAAAACATTGTTCCATGTCATTCAATTGTGTAGATCATGTCCCAGCTGCGATTGATTTCATATAAATAGAGCACTCTCAATAACCATTTTTCATTTATGCGACTTGAACTTAAAATAACATACTCAAAGTACCTAAGCCTCTTTTGTTTAAACCAACAAATGTTGATAACTCACTTGTAATTATCATTACAACCTTTTATTGAGATATATGTATTATATGCACTAACTTTATAATGGAACAAACTCTTATCCCAAGCAGTAGCAATCTTAGTAAAAAAAACCAGAGCAATCAAAAGTGGAAGAAGAAAAAATAAAGTTTGTTGGGTATGAAAAGAGGCTGGAGCTTTTTTTTTTTTTTTTTTTTTTAGAGACTATAAGTTATCTTTATAGATTCGACCTATTTGAATTGCTCATAAGAATATTTTTTGTTAAATTGCATAAGCACAAGGGTTATATAGTCTTTTATAAGAATTGTCTATTTAGAATTTGAACTCGCATTCTCTTTTTAAAGGGTTAAGGTTGTTACCGCATCAAATAATCCTAACTACAAGGGTTGTGGATAGGTCTTGTATATCAAAAGAAAAGGAGAAAACATACCAAATATATACAAGCAGTATCGTACACATGTCCAACATGATTATAGGATACAGATGTGCATACAACACTCATACTATATTCACGTATGCATGCATTATACACTAGTAAATTGTGTTTTTTAATTTGATCTCTTCTCAACAAAAAAAAAAAAAAAAAAAAACAGGAAAAGAATACCAAAACTACTACGCTATTTCCCACTTTGAATTTTCAACCATGCTAGCTTTAGTTGGCAAGTTCTGATTTCATCATGGACCGAAATTCTTCAAAATCCACGAATCCATCTCTATTCTTATCAACCCCTTTGATCATGCGCTTGCACTCTCTCAAACTGCAGTGATCAAATCCTAGACCAAGCAGAACTCTTTTGAGTTCCTTAGCTGAGATTAGACCATTCTTGTCAGTGTCAAAGACAAGAAAAGAATCCATGAGATGCTCATCTTGCTCGTTATTGTCGCTTTCAAACTTGCCTTCTATGTCCTTCACAACGACCATGAATTCATCCAAGTCCACAAACCCATCTCCATTGGAGTCCAACACACTTACCATGCTTTCAGCTTCTTTGGCAGCTATGGATTTCTTGTATCCCAGGCATGAAAGCAGATCAATGAGTTCAGTGGCTGATATCTTGCCATCCCCATTAGTGTCAATGAGCTTGAAAACATGTTTGAACTGGTTAGACATCCCCATATCAAGAAAAGAAGAGGTTGACAACTTGGAAGAGAATCTGTTGTTAGTTAGTCTTTTGCTGTAGCAGCCACGCATTATATCCATGCTTTTTGGCTGATTGAGGAAGGATTTGGTCTTTCTTTGAAGAAAGGTGAAGCAAGTCCTGAAAGGTTCAAACATAACTAAGGGAGAAAGGGAATTGGAGTATGATAAAGTTGGATATGAAAGACGAAGATATAAGTATGAGGCATCAACACTTGCTTATTCAAGTGATTTGACACTTATTTCTCTTATGTGAAGTTTTAGGTTCAAGTTTTGTAGATGGAAAAAATCTAGTGATGGGAGAGCTTCAGCTCCATATGGGCCGACCCGGCTCGAGCCAGATTAGTTAGAGTTCAATGAGTTTTAGATACTAGTGATTTGGACCAGAAAAAGGGATGAGTATGAGGCTGAGCTCTATAGGTTAATGAGAAGAAAATAACCTTTTTGTCACCTTGTCATAAGTCTTCAACCGGAGCAACTACAAGCTCACTAGTTTTGAAGACGGTTTACATATGTTTGAACCTTTTCCTTTGAGACAGGATAAGATCATTTCAATTCATTTACAGCATATCCTGAAATTCTGTTCATGAACATACACTAGAAGATATGGATAAATTATTAAGTTTTGGACTGATTCCTTCTAATTGAGTTTGATTGGGTCTTGTTTGGCGTGTGGTTGAAAAGTCATGAAAATAACTCTAATTTATTGCCGGCAAATTTCATTGTCATAGGCTTACAATTACTTTGATTAAGTTTTCGACCTGTTGAGCTCTCCGTAGGACTGCAACTGGATAAGTGATGTAGCTTTTGACCTTTGTGGATATATTTGGATTTTGTGAAAAAGTAGGCGGCCATCTTATGAGAGAACTTTTGTAATTATAAAGTACAATATTTCTTGTAGTATTATTATTTGTACTCCCAAATTTTAATGTTATTTTTACACTGGTTAACGTTGACTCAATTATATATCAGTAATGTGTCCCCAAATGATTAGTAATAGACTACTAGTTCAATATTAGTCTAGATATATATATATATATATATATATAAAATTAATTTTATGTAAAAACTTAGCATGCAAGAATCATTTTCATATTATAACAGGGTTAGATAACCAATGGTTGTCTTAACAATGCATTTAGTCTATCTGCATTAAGTGTATTTGGAATAAGAGTTTGCGAAATTTTACATTTTTATTGTATAAACTTTATTCTGCTATGAATTGAATTGAAAGTGCAATAATTTAAATGTTGTTTGAGTAATATTGATAAAAATTATTTTTGAATTAGTAGATACCCAAAATAAAAGGTCCTTAGATATGTGTTTTATTTAGACCGTGAAAAGAAAAAAAAAAAAAGAAAAAAAAAAGAGAGGTTTCTTTGTACATTATATACTCTCGATGGGAAGTTGTTAGAAGAAAAGCAATATGCAAAATATTGCTTCTCAATTCTAGACTCAATGACGTTGGGTTATAATTTGCACTATAAATGCCAAACTCGTAAGTTGTAACACAGCTTTCAACGTTTTAAAAGGACTTTTACTCAAACACCAAAACAAATCCCCTCTTACGACTACTAGTTTCAAAAGTTAGAAGTTGCTTTATAAAATGAAAAATATTTTTTGGAACTACTCCATAGACATTACATATATATCAATATACGTATACTGTATATTTATGTAAAAGAAATATAATATTTATTTAATGCTACAATTTGATGTTTAGATAACATAACTCTTATATCTCTGTAAAATCAATTTATAGCCAATCCCCCTGAAAATCAAACACGCAGACCATGCAATTTCCGCAAACAATGAAATAAATTATCAATCTAAGTAAAATAGCAAGTCCAAGTGCATGGACCCAGATTTGTAATACTATCATTTACGCACCACCAAATCATACAATCTAATGCCTAATGCGTAATGGTTACCACGGACCATCAAAGTTAACAGCTTTTGGATGGTAAACAAGCACCTTTGCAATAGGAAAATTAATGAGTACAAAACAAATTATACTCCTTCCGCTTCAATTTGACTGTTAATTTGGACAATTTGATATATTTTTAAATTTAATTTATCTGTTAATATCAAATACAACTAATTTAAAAATATCAAATTATCCAAATTAACAGATAAATTAAAATGAATATAATATAATTAAACAAAAATAATGCTATGAAAAACCAGATCTCTCTTCACTCTTCACACCTTATGTACTTATTTGTCTTGCTAATTTTTAGTATAATCACAATTATCTTGAAGTGAAAAACGAATCATCATAAATAACTTCAGCGATATACCTCGCCCTTTGCAACACAGATAGAAAATTAATCACCATATAACCAAAAAGTTAACAAGCTTAACAGATAAAATATTACAGGAGATGAAGCAAAACTCATTCTTTTAAAAAAATGGGGAAAAGGTAAGCATACAACATTAAACTTCCTGGTAATACAGGTCAATTCTGATTGGAAAGCTAGGCTTCTAAAATACAGATCTTTCTGCCCAAAAAAGGAAATACAGAACTTGGAAGGTATATCTAAACACAAAATCACTACGCTGTCCCAGAAAATAAAATAAAATCACTACTAATTTTCATACACTATCAAACTATATTTCTGTCGAGTAATCCAAGGAAAGAGGAGAAAAATATGGACAAAAAGATTTGGACTAAAATATCCTACATCTCAATGCAGGGTAAATCTTACCCAAGCGATCAACATGACCGTAGCAAAACAGGACCCACTGATAAACTAAGCATATCACTGAGAGCTACCTGGACCTCATTTGACCCATGTTCACAACTTATTAAGCTTGAGAGAAGGGGGAAAAAGTGAGCTAGGTTCTTCTCAAAAGAAATATCTCCCAAATTACAAATAGCCTGAAGAGCAGCCACAATGAGAGGTGCACGTGCAGCCAATTCTCTTCGCTTCCCAGATCCTAAAGGAATTAACCAATGTTGCTGTCTACCACGAGAAGATTCAGAGACTCGTCCAGAACCTGCAACTTCAATATAAAACTCCAAGACCTCCTGACAAAGCCGAACCAGATGAGTCTCAACCACTGCCTCCTCATAACTACGAGGCCTGTCCACAACAAGGTTTTGTAAAAATGTGAGGCATATTTGGTAGGACTCATTCTCAAGGCGTAACAGTGGAGGGTCTTGCATTTGGGTCATAGAACCAAACTCTTGTAGCTTTGAACGTAAAATAATATTGCTGTTAACCTTGTGAGCATGTAATGCCACATCATGCAAAGCATCAAACAGGACAAAAATGGCTTTTGCTGAAAGGTGAGTACGGTACATGTTATAGATCTCCATCACGGCCTGCCAATTCAGTAGAAGAAGTATCGTTATTTTTAAAAAACTGCATGCATTTGTTTTGTTTGCACATATAACTGTGGTTGTCAGTGCACATTATGTATGGAAATGAGGTATTGAATGGAAAACACATATTTCCTCCCTGTTAGTGCATATTCCTAAGATTACATAAATTTAGTTGCGCTAAAAAAGTAAAACTACAACAGTAATATAAAGACCATGATAGTTGGTCAAATTTCATGAAAATACCGAAAAAAAAAAAAAAAAAAAAAACAACTTCAGGTAAAACATCTGCCATGGCTTCTTCCTCTATGTCCCTTTCTATAAGGCATTTTAACAATGTTCAGAGAAACAGAGCAAGAATCTACCTGAATCAATAAAAGCTGCACAGCAGCTCGGCATTTTGCATCAGATAAATATGCATGAAGGCGACGAGTTCTCAGGCTTTCTAAATTATCAGGCGAGCCAGACTCGGCAGGATCTCTATCATCTTCAGCTGTTGAAGCATGTTCATGAGTTCTAGTCACAAAGTCTCCACTGTCAAGGAATGAAAAGTTAGGGAGTGTTGCATTTGCAGCTTCTTTCAGTGACAAAACCACTTCTAACCACTTCTCATCAGAAAATAGCTCTCCAGCATTACTCATCAAACGTACAAATGCAGCAATACCAATGCCAGCAAGGCTTTGATGAGGGCGCTTTATAAAGCTTACGAGGAGCATCAGAACCTTTCTTAAAAGTGGATTAACAGTGTTATAAAAGTTGACAAAAAGATCTACCACCAATTGGAGGGCTAGTGTGCATGTCTCATAAAGCCATGCATCTTGATCAAGCTCATCGTCAGTCTCCAATTCATTGATCTGTGAGCTACTCCCTGAAGGATCAATAGCATGACGTACATAATCAAATATTGGGAATAGGACTGATTCAAATACTCTTTCCCACAAAGGTAGTGAAAAGAGGTGGCCATGATTGCGTAACGTTTCAAATAGGACTTGCAAAGCACTCTGCCTAATCTCAGGCCTGGGGTCAAAACTAAGCTCAGACAAACCTGCACAGAACAGACAATACATAAGTACACATGTAACCACCTAAGCTTCTTACAACTCGAAACAAGATGGATAGAAGTAAGAACTAATCATTTGAGCAAGCTAAGAAAGAAGCTAAGTACTTTTGCTCTAATTCATGCCTAAACAGAACACAATGTCCTTACCGGCCAATAAAGGAAACCAGAAATAGAGATGATCCACCTTGTCTGCTACATCTCCATTTTCGTGTTTTCCCTCTTTTCCTGTTCGAGGTGAAGGCGACGGAATCTTTCCTAAAGTTTCCTTGTCCTTACTCCTCGATGAAGAGCCAAGGTCGCCCTCCGCTAGTTTTGTTGCACAGAATCGAAGGAAAGAAATGGCATTTAGGCTAATCTCTTTGTTAAATCTACTATTGGTGAATGCAATTAGACAATTCACACAATCTGTAAAGGTGGTGGTTTCAGTCTCAGTGATGTATGGAAAGTAATCTCGAATAATCTTCTCGATAATTTCAAAAGCCAAGAGTACAATGTTTTTGTGGTCATCATATGCTGCTGTTGTGAATACCTGAAATCAAGTCCGCAGGCAATAAGTGAAAAAAGAAACTATATATTCTTCATCAGAAAAATACAAAACAAAAGCATTCACTGCATAAATTGAAGCTCTCTACTGAAAAAAGAAATTGCACAGTCCTACCATGAACATGCTCTTCCATCCTGATTTGACATTGTTGACACGAGATAGAACCATTTGAGAGACACATCTGATAATAAGTTCTCTAATTTCAACAGCACTACTCTTTCGCATAACAATGACGAAAGGCTTCATAAATTCATTTTGAAAATTATAATTAGCCAACTCTTCCCGCTCTAGAAATTTCATTGACAACTGACGCAAGGAATCCATTGCAAAAATTGCAATTGAAAGGTTTCCAGAACATCCAATGGTTACAAAGAAATCTGAGAGAACATGCCAAATACTTGACCACACAAGCCTGATGCGGTTCATATTATAGTGCCTGTACACAATAATCGTGTCAAACAATATATTAGACAGCAGTTGAATAGACACTAATTAATCATTAAACACAAAATCATAAGCCCAATGCTCTGCACAAGTTTTTTTCCCCAGACCAATTGCACCTTCCCAACTTCATCTTTGTAAGTTTCTCTCATCAATAAAATGGGCCTGGGGTCAAAAGTAACAGATGGCATCTTCACATGCAACCCCAAATGATATTTACAAGAACGGGACAGGAAACTAGTTCAAATGACCAATTTTATGAAAAGAGCGATGTGCCAAATGTGAGAACATAAACAGGTGACAAAGTGATCTGTTTGTAAATGACAAAGGATATTACAGCTGGCTAGAAGATCAGGGTTCCAAAAATGCCATTAATTTTCTTGTCTATTTACAATAACCCCAACACATGAACACCATATGCCATGAGAAAAAGGTCAGACAGAGTGTATGGAAGTAGCAAGCATTAAAGTAGTAGGAGGATAATACATACGCAATCTCAACTATCTTTGTAAGGCTGAACACCCGAGGATCAGTTGGAGATCTCAGTTCCTCCATCGAGACCTTGCACAAAGCCTTAACAAAATCTATTATGGCCTCACTGTTCAACTTCTGACTCCGAGTGAATATGCGGTTCATTTCTGAGCTTCCAACTTGTTCCAACATATTCAAATTAGAAACTAGATTGTTCACCTGTTCTGATGTGACAGCTCCAGAAGAATTACTGCCAATTCCAGCACTATCATATGAACCCCTCATCATCGTGGCAGCTGCATACTGCATCTTCCCAGGTCCCTTCTTCTTCAAAACAGGAAGAATAGTTGATTTTGCTTGCTTTGCTTTTTCAGAATCATTCTGAGGAAAAGCAAAGAATGTGGCATCTGGCGGAGCACCCTCTCCAAGAAGATGTAGATGCTCAAATCGGGAAACACAGGTCAAAATATGCTCCCAAGCTTCTTGTAAGTAATTCCCATCCTCATCAGCTATAGTAACTATTGCCTATCAACAATTCATATAGAAAATCCAAAGTCAAATCCACAAGAGTTTAACATTGGGCTTAAGTACCAAAAATATATTACGACTAAGTATAACGGGTCTTCAGATATTGTTGTTCACAGGATGGCTTTCAGCAAAGACAGGAGAGCTTCCACAAACACACGTCCATTATTTTGGAGATTATCACAATATCAACAAAAGCATTTTCTGATCTCACTCCCATGGAGGGATAGCCATTTAGAAGAAAGCACTGCCACAAGAGAGGTTGCCTTCAGATAGGACTGAATCATCCAGCAGAATCCATTTTGTAGCTAAAACTTGTTCAAGCTATGTGAAAGTTGTCCATAAAAACTTTGTGCAAACAGCACAGTAAGAAACTGCTTCAAAAACAAATTCTGAAACAGAATACATTAAAGAAAGCTTTTTTTCTCAAATATTTTTCAAACATATATATATATATATATATATATATATATATATACTTCAAATGAAATGTTTTTGATAGGAGACTTCATATGAAATTATTGGCAAATATTATTAGGTTGTGTCAGGATGGGATTGTGCAACACCACAAACAGAAACATTTAAGGAATGCCACTCTTTTGAATGTTTTAGAGAGAATGGAATGAAGTGGAAACAAATGGGATGATATGAAAAGGCAAGGGAGCAGAAAAAGAGTTGCCTTCCCCAAGTTTGGATTATCAAAGACAGAAAAAATGGAAAGGTAAATAGGTTGTCAGTAGAAAATTCAAATATAACCCTTCAAATTTTTTTTTTTCAACTAAGTAAATTTCTACAGAAAAATAGTTAATGACAGTTTTTTAGATTAAACCAAAACTAATACCCTTAATTACCACTCATATAGTAGTGGAACACAAGGTTAGAGTTTGAGGTGAAATGTGGGGCAATAATAGTGCCCCTCATATTTTCCTCCCCCCCCCCCCCCAAAACAAAAAAATAAATAAATAAATAAATTTTTAAACACCCAACCAAGGAACGTCATTCTGTTCCCATCCTTCGTCCATCTGTCCTGTTCATCCAAATTATGTCTTAAGCAAATGGCAACATTACATATTTAAGGTCCTTGAAATCCAATCATGCAAAATATCAATTTTTAATCATGTATCACAAAAAGATACTCTTTCGAAAAAGAATAATAATGAAAAAGAATGGAAAATATCTATTTAAAAACAAGATTAAACATGGACTCAAATCAAAGATGTCAAGGAACACAAATAGCTCAACAATTGCACATTATGAAAGGGAGAAGGACAATAACACTGTTAGCATAGTAGAAAGTAACATAAAGCACAATGACAATTGCTAATCCATAGTGACTCAATCTTATTATGATGCTTATAAGACAGCTACAAGGTAAGTTTAAATTTACCAACCTTGATCGCATCCACATTTTTCTGCTTAATATCAGCAGGAGAATGGAGGGAGGTAAACTTTGCTAATGAAGTCACAAAAGCATCTCTATGAGTCTTCATGGACATTACAGAAGTAACATGAATAGCATAGCGGAAGCCTTCAAGACAGAGAGCTATTACAACTTCATCATCACTTTGATCAAGAGGAACACTGAAGGCAGCTAACATTGGAGCCCAGCACACCTCAATCATAAATCTAAGAATTACAACATCTGTTGCTGCATAATAGACTGACCTACAAATTGCAAGAAAAAATATATCAAGCAAGAGAAATATAGGAACTTCCATACCGAAATATTATGAAAGAAACAGCAATAAAACATATAAATTCCTATAACAAGAAAAATCAACTTCAAGTAATCTGATTGGCATAGAAGTTACAAAAAGAAAAGAAAGTACACTGATGTGAACATTTTAGATTGATACACCAAAGTCCACACTTCAAACTAACACGGACCATGTAAAGCAACAGATAAATACTACTACAAGTGGTAAGCCTCATAAACAGCCTGAGGTCAATGAACAGTGCCAACAGAAGATTCTTCAAGCCAAAAATAGAATGAGGTCAAAAGGAGTGCACAATCTGAGAAATGAACTTGGACAAGAAAGAATATTTTCAACAGAATGGGAAAATATTGGAGAACATACTCTGTCTTGCGAGCTTTTTCTTTGAATTGTTCTTGCATACGTCGGATTAAATCATCACTGGTCTCCATATTACTGTCTTCCCCACGCTTACGGATCACAATGTTTAATATACTATCCAAACCTAAAAGTCTGTTAGGGTTCACAGCCTGTCTTTGTTGGGTTTCCAAATCAACTTCTTTCATTTTGATCTCATTTCTAGATATTCTCTCATACAAGGACCTCAAGTATTCCTCTGGTACATCTTTTCCATCATCTATGCCACGATTGTTTTTTATGAAATCATCAGCAGACATCTGCACAGTTCAACAACCAAATAGAAAATAACTCATTGCATCTACCATAACTAATTGTACTTAAATTTATATTATTAATTATGCACACCTTGCTCTTCACCATTGGATTGTGAGCATCAGTATTGAGCATGATCACAGAATACGCAAGGACATATGCTGTATCAGCAGTAGAAAAAACTTTTGGATTACATTTGCAATAACGTTCGGCAAACTTCTCCATGATTCGATCAATTTTCTGTGCCTCACCAGGCAGTCTAAAGCCTTGAAGAAAGACCCTGATTGCCTCATCAAATTCCAGCCCTTGAAAGTCAAAAGAATCCACATAGGCGTGCATTACTTTCAAGGATAATTCGTCCCTTTCTCCCAGATAATCACCAATCATAGTCTTGTTCAACCCAGATGCATCTTTAAGAAAAGCAGCTATATCCTCTGGTGAATTACCCACTTTGTTGGCATTGATGAGGAATTCAATTCCTTTCTTAGGCTTCCTATTAAACAGTGATATACCTTCCTGCCATAAGCTTGGCATTAGCTTCATAGATGATGTACAGCTAAAGGAATAACAGAGATCTGCTTGCTACGCCAAACCTCATGCATTGCTTACCTGGAGTTCCAGTTTATAAGCCCGGCGTTGCTCAATGGTGGAAACATCAGATGCATCATTGGAGACTTCAGAAAGTGTTTCTGATCCTTCAGCTGGCTCTTCTCCATTCCCATTTACCATGGGATGACCTCCAGCTTCATGGCCATTATCAACCACTTCAACTTTCTTGGCTGAAAGAGGTTCTGGAATGCGCAATTGTTTGTTCATCCACTCTCCCATTGATTTTAATACAGCAACCAAGCATTTCATGGCTTCAAGTTTTAGTGTTTCCTCTTGAGGTGGCAAAATGATGGTGGTTACACCAGGAGGGATGCCTTGGGCAGTTTTAAGAAGTCCGTTGACCATCCTAGGAGGAACATAACCATTAAATATAAGTAGGTGACAATCAAGACAACCACACCCAAGCCAGCATGAACAGTGTATAAATTAATACAAGCAAACATTTATTTTATCTGGAGATCCATATTATAAGCATGAAGTAACACATACCACCCATAAAGTAATAAAATAAAAACTTTGCACACCTCTCAAATATGTTTGATGAATTGACATCACAGTCATAGTTGATAAAAATGTCCACCAATATCTGTGAATCAACACAAAGCTTCTCTAGAAAACGAAGCACTATCATCTTTTGCTGAAAATTAGGTTGAGCAACATTTTCCAGAACTCTGAGAACAATCATAGGGAAGAAAACGCCAATTTCTGCTTTCAACCCAGCTCTAAATCTTGATACCAGACTGATGAAGATGGAGCATGATAGCTGAAAAACAATCATAAGATTTGAAGCGCTGTTCTTCAACAATGATAAACATAAGTACTGCTTGATGGCACCCAAAAACCTGCTTCACCACAGTCAATGCAACCATCAGTAGTGTTCACTATCATCCAGGAAAGTTACATGACAAAACAGAAGGAAAAGACTGTCAAGTAATGCCAAGAAAACAGAAAAGATAGTTTCACTTTCATTAATGAAAACTTAAATAGCATGGAGTTTCAAAATAAAAATACAATATCAAATTTCAAGAGAGTAGTGGTAGTAAAAGAATCACAACACAACGATATTCATAAGCCAAAAAAAAAAAAAAAAATACAATAGCAGAACATGAGGACACAAAGGGTGCCTTTTTCTTCTATACACAGCAGCAGCCATATACTGAGTTTGATTTCATTTTAAGTCACAAAACAAATAATAGTTAAGATCCTACATTATGTTATGATGTTTCCCCACTTGCTTTGTAAATTTAAATACTGGATCGAAGATGATTATTGAATTTGGTATTAGTTATGCTTTAAGTATAAGTTTTCAGATACACTAGTGGTTTGTTGTTTTGTTTGTATACTATAACTGTTTTAGCCAATAATGTGAGCCAAACTTCAATATTGCCCAGCACACTGCACTACACTACACTGCCATGGGCCTTTCTCACAACATAGTACCATGCGCCAAAAATGACTACAATTTATGCTCCCCTATAAGATGTTTACAGATGAGCAAATAAAACAGTTTTAAGAAACTCAGAAAGATAAAAACTAAATCAAATGCAGCACCCAAAGAAAAAAGAGAGAGAGAGAGAGAAAGAGAGAGAAACAATGTAGCTTTAACTGTACCACAGGCTTGGATTTATTATGAATTGCAAGATATTTTTTATTAAAAAAACATATAAATTGCAAAATATTGCTACATGCAAGCAAAACCAAATATGCCAGCAGCTTATATCCACAGTAAGGATTTTAGTCTGTCAGTAGCTTGTAAAATCTTAGTAGAAAAGATTCTTCCGATTTAATACATCAATTAGTCCCCAAATGCCTTGGAGAGATGTACAAACTTAAATACCAAATATTACAACCTCATAACTGGCTAACTGCAACATAAAATGATGGGAAAAAGAACCAGAAATTTTTGAGTACCTCCTACAAGAACAACAACCAAGCCTTGTTCTATTAGATGGAGTTGGCGGCATAGATCAAACAAAGCCATAGTGTCCTATCATGAACCAAGTCTATAGTCAAACCATTGAAATCTAAATCGCTTAAATGGTTTCACCTAGAGTTTTTCCCAGTTTCCCCCTAGCTGTAGCTATTGAGCTACCCTACACCTAATCTACTCTTCTTACTTGGAATTCTACAAGCCTTCTTCATATATGACCAATACACCTAAGGCAAGATTCTATTATGCTACCATCTTTTTCACAATAGATGGTACCCTAACATTTTCTTTAATGTATTGTAAAATTATATAGTCTCTCAAGTCTCAACGGAGATGCTTGCTTCCTGTTAAAACATTAAAATATGCTTCTTAAAGGAATTCCCAAGACCAAGAGGGGTTTATAGTTCAGACTTCAAAATATCCTCAGAAGTTGGAATTCATGAAGCCTAATCCAGGAATCCCTATCAAGAACTTATCTGATATAACAATATGGCATTCACATAGTTCTCTTTATATTATCTATATCTACCAGAATAACTCCCCAAAAGGCCATCCGCAACTTCAGCTTCATGGAAACAAACCAAATGATAGGACCTAATGGCATCATCACTTGGTACGTGCATCCAACCACTCCTAATGAAATAAAGCTTGGTTGTTGACAACTTATCGTTAGTAACAAATCCAAATGATATAATGTATGCGAGAAAGTGACATTGAGGTATTCAATTTGACAAAACTTCCATAAAATATAGTCATGTTTTCCACCTTATGGTACTAAGTTTAACACAGAACTACACCTTCTCATTGTCCTAGGCCTATCACTAATTCACTACAATTAAATCAAGAAACATCTTCACCCTAACCAATAAGAAAGCTAACATCCAAAAAGTATAAACCAAAACAAATATCACATTAACACACATTGTTAAATTCTACCTGTCACTAGTCCTGAAGATAGCTCCAGCATTCTCCAGCAAGATCTTCAACAACTCCAGAGCAACAATCTTCCCCTTCATCAACTGCGGGTCCACGGACGCCTCCTTGGGCGGCGTCTTCATCGACAACTTACAAAGCGCCCTGAATACCAAAAAAGCATCCCTCCTCAGCTTATTTCCAATCTGGATCTCCAGGTCATCATCCCTCTCCACAACCTCCCCATCCACCAGCTCCCCTTTCCTTCCCTCCAATGCAGTCTTGTACATACTGATCTCCCAATACTTTGCATCCAACATGTCCTTGTCAGTTGAATCCAGCAAATCCGCCGGATTCGTGGTCTCCACGGTGGCAGTGGTCTCGAACGCGCCGTCGTGGCCGCCCAACGCCGAAACCCTACTACTCGGCGTAACCGGATTCAAAACCCCATCAATGTCCTGCATAATCTTTGTTATAAAACCCTGCACGAACTGTGTCATTGAATTATCCGCATCGGATTTCTCCACTGGCTCCATCAATTCAGCCACAACGATTGGCTGAATCGGAACCGTGGAGGAATCCGCCTCCATTCTCCTAAACACAATCACAAGCATCTGAATCAACGACGCCTTCGCCGTCGTTTGATTCACCACGTTCTTGCTACCAAGGTATATATCATAGCAAGTTCTCACAATTAGAAGCAAGCAATCACCGTGAATTCTCAGCGAGATCGAGGTTACCGCGGATAAGAGAGTCTTCAGGACGAGCAATTCGACGGCGTCGTCGCCGAGATCGTGGCACTTGCAAACCGATTCGATGAGATTCGCCAGGAGCTTCGCCTCGGGGCCGCCGCCGGAGGGGTCTGCCTCGCCGCGTAGGTAGCCGTGGGCGATGAGCTTCTGGACGGCGTCGACGGCGGGCTCGGCGATCTTCAGGACCCCGGAGCCGGCGGCGTTGATGAGAGGACGGAGGATCGATTCGGACTCGGCGAGGGAGTACTCGACGGCGCCGCCGCCGTGAAGCGGACCAGGGACCGAAGCCTCCTGCTCGGCGGCGTCGACGTCATCCGAGCGCGGCGACTGAGGATTCTGCTGCTGTTGCGATTGCGATTGCGGCGAGGTTAAGGTTTCGATGACTGATTTGCACTCTTGAGCGAGCTTCGCGTGCTTCCGCCACGAAGCGTTCTTGACGATCTTCTCGAGCGCGGGGACGACGACCTGGACCAGCCGGGAATCGGCTTCCGAGGAAGCCATTCCCGAGTTCGGTGGGAACGAGTTCGCGACTCGGCGGCGAGTTGGTTTGGATCGGTGCGGCGACTCCGAGGTTAGTTCGGATTAGCTACGATCTTCCTCTCCTGAGCTGCGGGATCACGGTGGTCGAGCTCGCGAGGTGGTTCAACAATGGCTGCGAGTTGACTCAGTGAGTTGGGAAACAAAGCAGAGAGAGCGAGTTACTGAGTTTTGTTTCGGGATCAGATCGCGGGGGAAGAAGAGTCTCGGACACACAGCATTCGATCTGAGATGATGAAGAGTTGAAGTTTGAATTGAATTGACTGAAATGCCCTTTTGTCGCCCTTGAATGATGCAGTAACGGATGATAGTATGAAGAAGATAGTGTTGGGGGTAATTATGGTTTTTAATTTAGATTTCATTGCATGCAGATCTGGGTATATAAAATGTCTTTATTGGGGAAATATTTATAATTATTTATTATTTATTACAGGATGATGATAACACTTGAAAATTGTAATATGTGCATTTTTTGTTTGAATTAATACAAAATAATTATTAAACAAAATTTATAAATTTCTTATTTTAATAACCAAAGAAAGTTTTAAGTTGCTGTTTTATGATTAGGGAGTTTCCTTTGACTTTCAGTTTTTCTATTCATGATGAGTAGTAGGATATTTAATTTAAAATATCTTATAAGACAATACTGTTATTTGCAAATGTAGATATTTTCACAAAATTCTCGTAAAAGCCATTCATTTTACTTTCTATTTATTTCTCCCTTTTATTTATAAATTTTAAGAATGAATATTTTCCTATGAGTTATATGAATTGTTCATTTTATGCAATTTTACATAAGTTAAAAAAAAAAAAACAGAGTTAACCAAATGTAAATTATACAAAGATGAGAATATTTATCAATTAAATTTTTATATCACATTGTAAGTTAAATAATAAAAGTGAGAGTTTTTGGCCAAAAGTGTTTTCCTCTTGGTTTTATACCGAATTTGAACCGATAAGCTTGTTTACTTGTTTTGAATATATTTAGTAAAAAATCATGAGTTGATTCTACAGAAATAAATATATAACATTGGCAATACGACAATATCATGTGACAATGGTTATGATTGTTAGAGAAATATATTTAGTTTTGATTACAGCACCTATTAGAAATCTTAAGGAGAGCACTAGGTACATCTAGGTTCTCTACGTTTCTTCCAGCCTTTTTTTTTTTAATAAAAAGTGATTTTTTTAATTATTAAAAAAATTACTTTTCATAAAAATTATTTATTTCAGTTTTTATTTAAAAGATAAAAGTAATTTTAAAAAAAACTTTAAAATAAAGTGTATTTGTTTAAACAAAGATAAAATTTTTAATTATTAAAAAAATTATTTTTATAAAAATTATTTATTTCAACTTTTATTCAAAAATTAAAAATAATTTTTTTTAATTTTTGAGTAGAAATTAAAATCAATAACTTTGTAAGACTCATTTTTTATTGATAAATTATTTTTTTATTAAAATAAACTGAACTAAACATGTAAGAATATGACTAAATCCTCATTTCAAAAGTTAAAAAAAAAGGAGAAAAAGAAGATAGTGCATGTTTAAATTATATTTTGTAAACATGAATATAGATGAGTTAATTATGTAAAAGAAAATTTATATTTGATTAATTTGTGTACGCAGTTTTTATTGAATCAATTTTTTTGATAAAAACGGCATTATGATGTATATATGTTTAATATTACCTTTTTATTTCATATCATTACTCGAGATTTGATTTATCAAATATGAAATAACATGTGTTATTGCGATTTTTAATTTTTAATGTTATTATTGATAAAAATGCATGATAGTTGAGTTTTTAAAATAATGTTCGATTAAAAAAATTATAGTTCAAATATAAATTTCATATAAATTTAGCACAGCCAATTTCCAAGCATATACTCAACAAAAAAAAAAATGCCAAGCCTAATGAAGTTTTATCTGAGTGGAAAAAAAAAATGTATAGTGTAAAAAAATAATTAGGGTGATTTCGGTTTAAAAAATAATAATTAATTAAGCAAAATTTTAGCTTAGTAATATCATCTACCATAGTGTGTGTTTAGATTAGTAGTGTAATTAAAAGTACCGTAATAATTAGTTATAAGTATAGTTAATATTTTTTTATAATTGATTACGATAAAACTAAATTTATATTAAAATAATTAAAAATATTGTGCTTTATCTTAGTTATATAACAATGTTATTTTATATAATAAATCATTAAAAAGAGCATAAAATAATTTGTTTATACTATATAATATTTGATATTTAGAATTAATTTAATAAAATATCATAACTTTGAAATAACCAATTTCTATTTATAGCCAAAATATTCAAAATTATTTAAAAACTATAAATAAAATAAATCAAAGATTATAATATCTTTGTCAATATTTACTAGTTTAATAGTTACTGGTGGATAAAGTGCCTATCAATCCAGTTTTTTTATTTTAAATGCAATTTTTTAAAAATTAATTTCATTTATTTCTTGAAAATTTTAAACTTAAAATTATTTGAATTAATTTAAATATATAGAAATAATAACTTTTTAAGTAGTTTCATTACACAATTATTTTTATTTCTTAATTAAAATTTTAAAAATAAAAAATAGAATAATAACTTGGGGGAAGTTATTAAGAGATGATATGTTGACTATCAAAGAACATGCATTATACAACAGACAATTTCTAGCACCATTTTGATATATAAAATCTAAAATATATAGATAAAATAGGAATGAAAAATTTGGATACTAAGAAGTAGTTAAAGAAGACAATCCTCTTTATTATTAGTAATAGATATTAAAAATATTTTTTGTTAAAACAAAAAACACATTTTTCGAAAAAATTCATTTTTTGCAAACATGTACACAAGATACATAGCATTGCCAACTCCCCAAAATTAATTTTAGATTCTCATAATTAATTTTAAAAAATTTTGATTATATTTAATTATTCACTTTTAAAAATAATTTTTATTTCTAAAATTAATTTTAAAAAAATAAATTATTTTATTTTTTATCAGAATCACTTTTAAAAAAATTACTAAATATAAATTATTTTAACTTAAAATTAATTCCATTCAAATTAATTTTATAAAATCAATTATACCCGCAATTAAAATTGTAAAACCAAACACGCTAACAATCTTATCCTACTTTGTGTCGTCTTTTCCAAGCAAGGACAGAGAGTAGAGCTTTGAAGCTCTGAGTACGACCACCTAATTTCAACTCTGAAGCCACGAAGAGTTAGAGCACGCAAGTTTCCAAAATTGCAAGTGAAGAGCAATAATCACATAAAGCAGAGCTTGTTCGAATTCACATAACTTCAGGTTCGTCCTTTGTATCCATAAAAGAAGAGTTTATGTTACCTTTTTGCTCACTGTCTTTGTTATTATGTTCATCACACTTAGAATACTCTTCAGAAGTTTAACACCCATTTTTTTTTTTTATTAGACGATAGGTGGTTTGTGATTTTGTTTGGGGATGATTATGTGAATGTACTGTTCTCTTTGAGGGTTGCTCCCTGGATCTGCATTGGTGTTCTTATTGAATATGCATTTCAAGTGTCTGATAATTTGCCTCTCTCTCTCTCTCTCTCTCTATATATATATATATATAATGTCGTGGTGGTTAAGCCTTTGCCATTATTTGGCATTTCATGAGTTTTACTTCTGAATGACTAAATGAAGTAGTGACATTTACTTCTGTATTGACTTTTAGGAGCATATTCTGTGTCTATCTACAACTCAAGTTCTTTGGAGTACTGAGATAGACAGGGAGGACCGTCTTTGGGGGGCTATTGTTGTCTTGCACATCAACTGTATTATACGGCAACAGAGGAAAGGAGATGTGCTCCTATGGCTCATTTTGTGTCAGCAGGTGGCTGCTTATTGTGAACTCATCATTCTTATTCATGGGTTAGATACTTGAACTACTTCTGTTCCTCCTGCTTACTTGCTCTGGATGAATATCTGAGGACATAACGGGTTGTGCTTTTGGTCTTACTTTAATGATGGGGACCTATTGCTATAACCTGCTATGCAGCTGTTACTACCCAAACTACTCAATAACCAATGATGTTGCCAAATTACATCATGTTAAGACCGGAGGAAACTCATTATACGGAAAGCCCATTTATTTTGGTTTCCATAAACACCATTTTGATTCGGTATTAGTTGCTGTTGGTATGGAGGAAACCGTAAAGAAAGAGATGAAAGAAGAAAATCACAGAAGGTTTAGGTGGATTGAGATACGCCATAATATCACAGAAGAACAACGACAGGCCATATCTAAACTTCCTTTCAAGATGGCCAATCGATGTAAAGCCCTGATGAGACAGATTATATGTTTTTCTGCGGACAAGGGTAATATATGTGATCTGTTGGAAGCTTGGGTGAAGATCATGAGGCCTAGTAGAGCAGACTGGCTTGCAGTTCTGAAAGAGTTGAAAAATATCGATCATCCTCTATACCTTGAGGTATTTTGCATCTTATGTCATTTGAAGAGTATATCTACTGAATATGTTTTTTCTGGATTATGACATGTCTGCTTTTCTATCTGAGATGTGACAGTACTTCAATTTTGATTTAATATCTTGTATCTCATGATGTTGTTCTGAAAAATAATAAGTAAACTACGCCAATTCAGTAGCAAGTGTAGACATCAGGTCCACATTTACTTGCTTTAAGAATATGTAAATTTCTGGTTCTTAAATGGAACGTTTTGGTGCTTTACCCCGCTGATTTTGTTAGCTTCGAATGTGAAGTTTATTATCATTGTTATTGCTTAGTTACTTTGTCAAGACCCTTTAGCCATCTAAGCATCCTAGCAACATGATGATACATCTGTCTTTAATAAGCTTTTGAAGCAAAGGAGCTATTTACTTTTTCTTGATAAGAAAGGAAAAGCATTTTATGCATCATGATATTTATTCAAATATTTTTCATGGTATCTGGTTATTTTGTTATTACCTAAACCTATGCAACTTATTTTGGTTCCATATCAGTGAAACATTTTATTTATTGATTCGCTATATTCTGAAATGAAACTTTGGCTTTATACACATTTGTAGGTGGCAGAACATGCTGTTCTAGAAGAATCCTTTGAAGCCAACATTTGTGACTATACAAAGATAATCCATTGTTATGGCAAAGACAATCAACTTGAAGATGCTGAAAATATTCTCACAACCATGAAGCAAAGGGGCTTCATCTGTGATCAAGTAATTCTGACTGCTATGCTTCACATGTATAGCAAGGCTGGAAATCTTGACAAGGCCAAAGAATATTTTGAAGATATCAAATTGCTTGGTGAACCTGTGGATAAAAGATCATACGGCTCGATGATCATGGCCTATATCAGAGCTGGAATGCCTGAACAAGGAGAGGCTTTACTTCAAGAAATGGATGCACAAGAAATATATGCAGGCCGTGAGATTTACAAAGCATTACTTAGGGCCTACTCTATGGTTGGTAATGCTGAAGGAGCACAAAGGGTATTTGATGCAATTCAGCTTGCCGGTATCCCTCCTGATGATAAGATGTGTGGTCTAGTTATTAATGCCTATGGTATGGCTGGGCAAAGTCAAAAGGCTCGCATTGCATTTGAAAATATGAGAAGAGCAGGTATCAACCCTACTGATAAATGCGTAGCTTTGGTATTGGGTGCATATGATAAGGAAAGCAAGCTGAATGAAGCATTAGAATATCTAATAGTTTTGGAGAGAGATGGTATTATGGTTGGGGAAGAAGCTTCTGGAGTACTGGCTAGGTGGTTCCGAAAACTTGGGGTGGTGGAAGAGGTGGAGCTCGTTTTAAGAGATTTTGCCACTACTCAACAGATGAGCTAGCATTGCAGAAGTTACTGCATCATAATTTATTTGAAACTGTAATGAACTGTCTCTCCCAACAGGTTAAGTTATTAGGTAGAGGCACATAATAGTTTTATATCCATTTCTTTTTTTTTTTTTGAACTGCTCTTTATATGTATTATAATTGTATGTTTCAAACCAGAGTTAATTGATCACTAGCTGGACCCTTCAGGTAGGCTTTCAGCTTTTCCTGTTGGTGTACCTTTTTTTCTTGTACAAGACAAAAAATATTGATATTTATGGTCATTCACAAATCACAAGTTACCTGATGAAAATAAAATGACAAGAGAATGACATTAAACTACACTAGATCTTCCTTATACTTCTTTGGATAAAAAGAGATTACAAAACCTTCCCTTATTTGGAATCAGAATCTGGGTCTGCATCCACAATATCAGGAAAAACATCTTCATCAGCTGGTGAATCACCATGATCCAGTTTAAATGCTTATCCCTGAATCATATCAGAGTCTGATGTTCTTTGCAATAAACTAGTACTCTGGGAAGCTGATTCAAGCCTTTATTAGCTGAGCTTCCTTGGTCTGATTCCATATGACTACTGCCTTTACTATGAGGCATATTGCTGTGTGAAACAATCCTCTCAGATGCTATCTCAGTAGCTACAGGCTTGCAAGCTTCAGCCACAGTGATGCTAGTGGTGTAAGAGACAGGCTCCTCAGATTGAATTGATGATTCTACAGGTTGATCTGACTTGGGAATGATTTCATCATCCTCGACCCTCATATCAACATCTGCACTGGTGGCGGCCTCAGATAAGATCTCACTCCTTTGTTGGATTTTGGTGCCAGAAGACAGGTGCATGGAAAGCACTTTGAGGTTGTTGTCTCTGCAAGCTTCATAAGGCTCTTGGGTGTGTTTTATATTCTTAGGCAGTGATACAATGACTTCACTGGTGTTTTCCAACCATCTAGCACGTAAATCATCATCAGTGTCAGGAGTATCATGTCCTGCTTGCGGCAAACAAAATGGGATACGGTTGCTCCGGCCAATGTTTTCATCTTGGAAATTGCACTGAGCTTCACCAGAAGAATTGTTATTTGATAAAGGAAGTTCCCTAGGATGTATAAGCACTTCCAAGGTCAAAAGAGCATGGACACAAAACTCAGCTAGCTTCAATATGTTCCTTTCCTCTACAGAAAAGGTCAAGACCCTGGGATAAATATGGAGGCCACACCTGAGCAAAAGAAAGAAAAGATGCCAAAAGAGCATGCAATGCAGCAAGCTGCAAATCTGTGGCAGTTGCAGCAAATTCCGTTTGATGGAATAAACTTATTTCTTCATTGGCTGATCCTTCTTTGAAAGAATTCATAGCTATGACTATCAAAAGATTATCAACTTTTGACCTGCACAGTTCAGATCTTAAAGAGCTAGCCACAGTAATAAGAGCCTCTAATGCCTCAAGTGCAGCTATCCTCAGAGAAATCAGGGTCAATGGACAGTTCTTGGGAACCTGCGCTTCCAAACCACCACCATCATCCTCATGCTCTTGAAGAGAACTGGTTGTGCTACCATGCTTCCTTTTTCTATGACTTGGTGGCAGCAGTGCTCCAGTTGAGGCATTCGAATTCAAACCATTCAATGTGCCACCACTCTTACTCTCAATGGTACTCAAATCGGCAAACACATTGTCAATAACTTCCTGTGCAAGGCACAAAGCCATTCCAACACCCATAGATAAGAGCAGAATCCTCGTGACTGAATAGACTTTGATCCTTAATTCTGGCAGCGCACATGTCTTGAAGTACTTTGCAATGATACGAGCAGTGGAGCTAGCATGCTGTACATGGTGGCATACTTTTTAATCTTGATATACATCTACTTCAATATTCACCCACACTTATATTTATATACTATATCCTATATACATGGTGGTCCAAATAATATTTCTCTTTGGATTATATAGTATAAAAGTATTACCGTTGAAAAAACTGATTGTAAATAAATTAGTGTTAGAAGAATTAGTTTTAATTAAAATTAAAATTACCATTTGGTGTTGAAAATTAGAGTTTGGAATTAGAATTGAACACATTAGAGACAGTAAGGTTTAAATATATTATCTCATATAAATTATTAAAATTCCTCACCACTAGTCCAATGCTTTAAAAGTTAGTGTCAATTCCAAAACTTATTAAATGGTTGACAAAAAAAAAAATTCAGTAATATTCGAGAAGCAGGTGTGGCAGAACATGAGTTAAGTGTCGTAACAGGATCTTCAGTAATAATGTCTTGGATGAAGAATGAAGACTTGTTAAATTGGGATCTTTGTTTTGAAAGAAATCTCTTTATGAATGTCAAAGGATGGTTGAAGAGTATATCAGTTTGTCATATGGTGCAATCAAGGAATTGGTGGGCTGATAATTGGAAGGTAATAGTGGCGAATCATATTCAGAATCTGTGTTGAAGAGAAATGTTGAGGGAATTCACTTTTTGTAAGACATCGTACTAATTTACCGCTTATCCACTATTGAATGGGTATGAATTCAATTTAAGTGAAATCGATATCCTATCCAATAATAAATGAATGGTAAATCAGTATAATATCGCATAAGAAGTGAGTCCCACATCACTATTCTATCTTGAAATAATCTGTGGATACGAGGATGCATGCAAGTGGTACACTTACACTCTCTTCTTTGTCAGGGGCTGTGTCATTCCTGTTTCAAATTGATCGAAGCTTTCTACACTCTATTAGGCTCAGCTCGGTTATGTTTTAGGCTCCTCCCTCGCTGATGTGGGGTCGAGCTTTATATACATTTATAGAAAAAATATATTAAATGTCTCTATCTCATTAAATTCTATATGCTTCTTTCTCTTTCATATTTATTTGTTAGTCATCATATTTATTAAAATTTAATATTTTTATAAAAAATTATATTATCATAACGTCCTAGTTATAATTTACTATGTTATGCATAAATATTTTTTAAAAAATTATAATAAAAATATTACTATAGTAGAAAAATTGTTATTGTATTAATATTTTCATTATTTTTAAATTTTGAATCACAAATGTACATAACAAAATTATAATTAAATTTAGAATTACATTTTATTTTCTAATTCTTTAATTAATTCAAATATAAAATTTTAAATTTTAAATTAATTAAAATTAAAATTCTATATTATAATTCTATTTATTGTAATTCTGGCGTCCGAATGGGTATTGGGATTCACTTCTTAAAATTGCACATTTTTTCGGTTATTGCAGTTCTTTTCTTGGAAAAAAATATATAAACTACTAGAGCTTACCTCAAAATTAATTTTTGTTCTTCATCATCCAAAACGTAACAATAGATGCTAAAAGTAATTTCTGAACCTTCGAACGGGATGCGAAAATGGGAATAATGAAAAAAAAAAATCAACTGATTAGAAAAGAAAAAAATACTAAGATAGTTGGCTACGAAGGAATTGGAAGCCAACTCCTAGCCAAAAAGCAACTTGGAGTTGCTTCTTCATTATGGGCATAAAATCATGTTGAATGGGTTGAAACATGATTATGAAAAAAACAAAGCCGACCATGTTTACCCAACTTTCAAAAAGCATAAAATAGTTCAACTTGATTTTTAGTCGTGCAAATGAACATCTAAACATGCTTAATAAGAATTAACGTTTAGTTGAATTAAATGGTTCAATATTTACCTAAAATAATGTTTTTTTAAGTGAATAAAAAAATTAATACTAAAAGAGATTTGTTTTCGTAGTAAACCGACTCAACTTAAAACATATTTGTTGAAAACTAGTGAATTTTGGGTGCAATTTAGACAAAATAATAATAATAACAAGAAGACTTGGCTTGGGGCCGGTTTGCATTTTCGGCCTTTGGGCTCATCGAATTTGATGATTGTAGATGCAAAATGCTATAAGCTAAGGCCCTTGTGTTGGGCACACAAGGCAATAGCTCGATGGTTTTATGCATACCTTTGCAGGAGTACATATACGTGGAGCCACATTGACTCCCCAGGGTCAAGGACTCCAATAGTTGTGTGCATGAGTTGACCAAAAAAATAAAAATAAAAAAAAGCCGTTGTGTTTATGTGTGTGTGTCTCTCTTTCTCTTTCTCATTTTTATTGAAACTTAATGTGAGATTGTGAGGATAATACGATGGAAAAGGACCGATTCCAACGGATAAAGCCACAGTCAGTGGCACTTTCTTCTATCAGTTAAACCAAAAGCAATCCCCTTATACCTAGCTACATGTATCCACTAATCTTCAAAGTTGTTCTCAAACAAATTCAAACATGATATGGTTGGGGTGCTGGGGGAGGCACATGTCTACATTCATAAGTTCACTGCCTAGTATTTAAATTAAAAAAAAAAGGAGGTAAGAATAATGATATGGCCACGGTAGAGTAATTACTTTGCTCAATGAAACATTCACCTATGAAAATTCAAAGATCCCTCCCTCTTTTGCATGATCAAACCAAACTAAATTTGAAGATCAGTTGATTAAAGTCAAAAGATGTAAATTTTATTTCCATCACTTGGAAGAAAGTGATGGAGATGATGATGAGGCATTGGAGCATGAAGCTTGGGGTGCTGGGGGTGGCACATGTCCATGCATGAGCTCACGTGCCACTGTTTGAAGATCAACACCACCACCAATGGGGCCTAATGGGGCAGCAGCCAAGTATTGACGTGGGTCCATCATGGCCCTCTGCTGCATGGCCCATGAAGATTGGGCCATTGATGGATCAAATAGTGAAGATGCATCAAAGGTAGCCTGCATAGATGAGGCGGCCGCGGCGGCAATGGTGGTGGCTGATGGTAAATTGGCGATGGAGAAAATGGGTGGTGCCACTGCTACTTGTGGCGGAGGAATGGGTGGTTGTTGGGGTAGCTCCATTGTAGCAAGGTGGCCTTGCAAGTATGAGAGTTCTGCTTGTAAACCCAACACCTACGGAACAAAGAAGCCAGAAAATGTGTCATGAACAAGGAAAATACATTTGTGATTAAGGTTTATTGTTATTTTTTTAAAAATAATTCCATGAATTTATAATATTTTTTTTTTCATGTTGTTGATCAGTCAAAATATCAAATACTGATTTGCCTTTTTATTTTTTTTTTATTTTTTCTAGAAAACGCTTACTTTCTTCTCCATATTATAGTACTGTATGTTTTCTTATTATTGACAACTTTTTGTACAACTAATAATGCACAGGGAGAAAGACATACAATATTAATGTTTTAACAAAACAAATATTCATAATGTCACATTTATAAAAAGGAAAATAAAAAACTTAGACATCGAGTTTGACACTTGATGAGGAATCCTATCATGCAAGAATGACAAGTTGGACCCGTGACTTGGAACAAAATCTTCTTGAGGATGCATAAGGCAAGAGTTTTATACAAACAAAGTCATTTTGGAAAATAAACAGATTATAACATGATTGTACTTGAAGAAGAAAAAAATATGCTCATCTGAAAAGATAAAAAATCGTCATGATACAATTTGAAGTTTAATTATGTTTAGTAGTAACTTTCTGACACTGACCAATATTATGTATCAAAGCATAGGGATTAGCTAATTATAATAACTGCTATATTGAAATTACATTAAATCTTGAATTTTTAAGATAGTTACAATTAATAGTTAACGACAACATACTAAAGCGAATTATTTATATTCATGTTTTCTCATAATGCTTTTAATTTCTTGGTCATGTGCTGGTAACTCAATTGTAAGAATTAGAATTAAAGATACATTTAAGGAGAGTAACGGAATTAAATCTTTACATATGTTCTCTATCCCAATTTTCCTTCCTCGCTCTATTCTCCACACTCTCTCCCATGCTCCATTAGGGAGTTTCTTAGAGGTCTCATTAGGAGGCCTCTCTACTAGACCCATAGGTAATAAGTTCTAATTAGTCTTAAAAAGTTATTTTATAATATTTTTTTCTAAGAATTAGCACATAATTCTGTGGACAATTATGTAGTTTATTCACTAGTCAAATTTTTTTCCCCTAGCAGGTAAAAGCAATTAAGTAGCCATGCACAAAATCAATATTTTTGCTCTTAATTCAAGTTGTTCATCATCTCTATGCTGCAAATGAGCATTTTATACAAGACATGAATTTATTGAGAAATAAATTGGGAAAAACCTAACAAAATAGAAAAAGAAAAATCCACAATATAATGAAAATTCTTAGTTTTGAGTTCTTTTTCTTCTGGAAAAAAGAAAGATTATAAGATGTTTCAATTCTCTTTCTTACACTACACCCCATTTAAAAAAAAAAAAAAAAAAAGAGAGAGAGAGAAGACTTTGTAATGTAGCTTGAGTTGTAACGGATGGACAACAGATTTAATCTCCCTTGTGAAAATCACGCCACATTTACATGTCTAATACAATCCACACTTTACAATTTGAAACCGTATAATTTTATTCAAAAGAAAATGATCAGAAAAATACAACGAGTTTTATCTCTAGTGGATCCTATTAAGTGAGACTCACGCCACATTTGCTTGTCTAGTAAAGCTAGAGTTACACATTGCTTTATAGCTTTATTCAAAAGAAAATGGGTGTGAATTTTCCTGAAGTTTCTTTTAATGAAAAAAATTATTTTGGTCCTTTAACAAAAAAGGTAGGGACAAAAATATAGACTTCATTACTTCAACTTTCCCTATCAAAAATTGCTTAAGCAAACCCCAGAAACTAACCGACCATCTCCCTAAAACCAGCAAAAACCAAGGAACTAAATTAATGGCCCAAGCCATAGACTATTCATTTATGTTATAGCCGACCACATCATTTTGTGAATCAATTTAAGAGTTATGGATTTCATTAAAATGCTCCCTCCACAAAGTTCCATGGCTAGGCAAGCTCTCTACCCTTGTTTTCTTCTTTCCCCAAACCAAACTTTTATTCCAATTTCAGAGGGCCCAAAGCACTACTAGCATGTATGCAAAGGCGTTGTTGAAGGAATTGAGCGGGTACATCTCCTTGTAAACAAAAAGAAACGAAAACAGACTTGTTTACATAAAAGATTATAACTTTGTTTAGAGGCTGTTCCTCAATCAACTTCAAATAATAATAATAATAATAATAATAATAATAAATCAATTTAATTCGTCTCTCCTTTCTTCCCCTTAATCAATTTGTACAAATGTAGGTTGCAAAATGAGCATGAAAACCGTCCAAAGGTAGTATGAACATCAGAAAATGGGGGTGGTTAATCCCATTCTCATTTATTAGCTAACAAACAAATTAAACTAAAAAAGGGGTTACACGAATCATATATGTGGTTTTGCAGTTTCTGGAAATTTAATCTTTATTAATAAATAGCAAAGAAAAATGCCCTTTACACTAGTCACGATCTATTACCTTGCAAATATAAAAATTCTTATTAAAGCATTCATTCTTGAGTCAAGAAAAAGGATGATTAAAAGCTGACCATTTTCTAAGATTAGTTTACCGTAGCATAATTAAGATAGCCGAAGAAGCAAACAATGAATACGACGGATATGCCAAGAACAACCTCATCTTTATCTTAAAAAAATCATATGATTAATGACAATTAAAAATTGTAATTAAAATCATTAACTAATCTATTACCTGTTGCTGAAGGGCAAAGATGTGTGCAACACAACCATATATTGGATCTCTTAATCGCGATTGTGCTTCATAACAAATGGTGATCACTGCATCAAGCCTTCTATGAATTGGAATGTTGAGAAGGAGCTTGGACACATTGCTTGCCCCAAACACCTTGTGCACTGCCGCAAAGTGGGATGCACCTTGCTCCGAATCAAAGTATGGAGCAAAGATGCATCCTGGCACGCACTTCCTTCTTAAGAACTTGCAAGCACCGCAAGGGCTACCATTGTTGCTTCCACCACTGCCACCGCTGCCGCCACCACCACTGTTGCTGGAGTTTACACTCATCTTTAATGGGTAACCGTTACTTTTCTTCTTTAATGACTATTCCTCTTTGGGAAGATATTGAAGGGCATGTAATAATTAGGTTAGAAAACTAGGGTTTTAATGTGCGCATGGCCTTTGAAGGAAAGAGGAAGAGAAGAGAGGAACAACAAAAGGAAATAGTGGTGTCTGTAGCTAGGAATTTAGGGCCTGGTGGGGGTAGAAAATTTATTGAGGGGTTTAAATGGAAAGAAGAGGGCTTTGAAGCCACGCGAAGGAGCAAAGGCTTAACCTCCACATTTAGCTACTTGCGTGAAGAAAAACATGAGATATAAGGGCCAGCTTAGAATTTTATATATATATATATATTTATCCTTCAACTGCTTCCTTTTTTCTTTTCCGTTTTTGTCTTCCTTCTTCACCTCGTGAATTTATTCAACATAACTCATGCTCTTTTCCTCTTTTCTCTCTCTCTCTCTCTCTCCCCAAAAAACACACACACACACACTCTCTAGCTGTATCATGTGAGTGCTAAGTTATGTGTTGGAAGGAAGTTGCTTTGAATTTTGAGTAGAGATGATGTATATCATAAAAGAGTTTTTTGTTGTAGACCCAAAAATGAATTAAGAAGGATTAATAGAGAGAGAGAAACAGAAAGAGAGAGAGAAAGCGTGTAGTGTCTATATTTGCCACTGCTTGTTTTGAGCAGCGTGGAGGGCAAAAGACGCCAACTCTCCTCTTCTCAGTTTCTTTCAATCTCAGAACTACTTTGTTGAAAGTGACTCAGCCTTTTGTCTTCCTCTTCATTACAAAGTGCCAAAAAGGATTAATTATAGCATATGAGTTATGGTAGAAAAATTGGCTTCAATGCAGTTTCTCTTAATTCGGGTAATTAATAGAGGTGTGAGACAGTTGCTTACCAGTTGAAATAATATTGAACTAACCCAATAAGTCCGAAAATCCAAATCAAATCGATGGAATTGATTCGAATTAATTTGAATAATTAGTTTATTTTAAGATAAAGCAAAACAAATTACTATTGGTTCAATTTCGAATTTGTGATTTGTGATTTGTGATTTTTTAACTTGAAGACTGAACATCTAACTCGATTACCTAATCAATTTTTTTTATTTATTTCTAATTTTTCAAAGTTTCATACTTAAGGATTTAGTATTAAATTTATTTTTTTATCTTTTTTGTTAATATTTATTTAAAAAATTTATCAATATATACCATTGTTAAATATATTATAATCAAATTTTATATTATTGCTTGTTGTTATAACAATAAGAGTTTTTTTAAAAATATAATTCTTTATTTTTTAAAATTATTTACTTCAAAATTAGCCGAACTGAGCTAATCCGATATTGATCTGATTGGTTTGGTTTGAATTTATTTAAAAAAAATAAAAAAAATCAAACCAAATCCAACTCAACTAAATCTGATTGGTTTAAATTTATTTTCAAATCTAAACAAAATCAATCCGTTTGCACCTCTATGTATAAGATGAGACTAGTGGAAGTTGTAACTTACTAGAAAGTCTAAAAAGAAAAGATAATGAAATTTGGATTTGGATAATAGATATGTTTATCAACTCAATTACACGAAATTGACAATCTAGAATAATTTAATAGATATGCTTTCCATTTTGATATATAAACTAGTGAATTCTATAAAATTTCAAATGGTAGCGAAGCTATGATTCAGATTGAGAAATTCATTCATGAAATAGATGAAAATTTTATAATTCAGAATGATGACGCAGTATAATCAATGACAACTACTATTTTTTTTATAAATAAATGAAAGACTATTTATGCAGTTCTAAAATGATCACGTCACGCATAATAATTATTTTTGTACCTATTATTCATTCATTAATGCGAAATTTAATCACCAATTTAAGTCACAAATTAATTATATTAATTGCAATGCAAAAGTATTAACTTCTTTTTAATTTGTTAAAAAAAATCTAAGAGACTTAGGAAGCTAAGGGTGTTCAAAACTAATTTAAACTGAATTAAAATTAAAAATTGATTAAAAAACCGAATTAAACCATTTAGAATAGTTCTTTTTTATATGAAAATTAATCAATTTGATTTGATTTTCAATTTGAATTTTTAAAATCAACCCAAATCAATTATTAAAAAAAAAAAATGGAAACCAATCCAAATCATACCAAACTAGGCATATTATGTATTACATATAAGTGTATTGTATAATATTTTAATATAGAAAAATCATTCTGATATTTTTATTGCATCTTAACTCAATATTTAAAATTTATAATTATCTATTAATTCTTTTACTTTACTAAACAATTTTGAATTTATATATGATTTTTATTTAATATTTTTATTATTTGCTTGATTTGTTAGCCATTAACATTAGTACAACTCTTGATAGTTAATTAAGATTTTATATTTTTATAGTTTTATAAAAATATTAATGAACATTCTAATTTAATAAACTTAAAAGATATTATTTTATATTTTATAAAAATCAAAAAGAAAATCACAACAGAATCAGTTTGATTTGATTTGATTTTTCGAACATACTCAAACTAAATCAAACTAAACTAAATCATAATAAATTTATTATTTGGACCGGTTGAATTATTGGTATTCGGGATGACAAATAATTTGAAACATAAAAAATCTTCAAATGATGGACATTGTGAAACAGATGGAATATTATACTCTAAAAAATTCTGGATTCTAATTTATTATATTATTGTATATTAATTTTACAAAAAAAATTATGCTAAAAGATATTGCTATATTATCATGAAATTATTATTATATTAATATTTTTATTAATTTAAAATTTTGAATACTAGTTTTAAATAATAAAATTTACAATTTATATTGTAAGCCTTTAATAAATTCAAATAAAAATTTAAGAGTTAGTAAATCAATTTGAATTCTAAAAGAATTAAAATTAAAATTAAAATTCTATATTACAATTTCAATTATGATGTCAAACAATCTCGAGTCTTTTTAATGAAATACTAATACACTATTATCAAATGAATCGGTTTCACTGTCACAAAATTTAATATTAAACTTTTAATAAATGTAAATTAATGTAACATGAAAAGTGAGAAAATTTTGAGAGTGTGTGAGCACTCACACCCAATAATAAATGCTATTCACTCCGTTCAACTGGCATAAATATAAAAGAAAAATATAGCTTATTTAGACTAAATTATCCTTTCTTTCTTTTTATTTACTTACTATTTTCACTCTTTTACTTCTCATCTCTTTTCTCTCATCGTGTTAAAGAAAATAAAGGTAAAATTAAAAAAAGAAATAATTAATGCTTCATTAAAATTATCAGATAGTAAATAATTTGAGACACAGTTCTTTTTTAAATAGACACTTAAAAATGGAGAGAGGGTGTACAAAAGAATGACTTAGTCCAAGATTTAATACTTTCGTCGGTTAAACGAGGAAGCAAGCGTTAAACAGTTGAAGTACTCAAAACTCTCTACACTACACTCTAAATGAAAATAATGTAGGAAAGAGAATGCTAGTTTCATTTTTTTGAGTCTTTAGGGAATCTCAATATACATTGATGTAAGATTTAACTTTCGAACAGGTTTAAGAGGCCCTCTCAATTATTATGTGTTTGAATCTTGGCCAACCTCTCCTTTTAGTATAACTCACTTATCATTACACCCAACTCTAATGCTAGTTTAAAAATACTAAAATATAAAAATGATATGTATATTGCATCTTACTTCTTATTCATAGAAACATTTTATTTGCCTATAGAACTCGGGCTAAAAACTTAGGATTGAGATACCAATTAAAAATAAAAACTTAGGATAAGAAAGGAAGGAATTTAAAAACGATAAAGTAGTCAAGAGTACTGGTAGCAGCATTGAGACACCAATTATTGGATCAAGATAATCTAAAGTGAAAATCTCTCTAAAATAAGTAAGTGAGGAGGAATTTACCATTATAAATTACTTCTTCTGGTTTATAATATCGGTCATTTTAAATAATTTTTTTTGTTTTAATTTATCCATCATCCTTATATTTCTATAAAAAATTAATTAAAAAGTTTTCAATTATATCCTTCACACAATTCTAAAAAAAATAAATAATGAAATATTTATGCAATAAATTAGTTATTAAATAAGAGTATTTTAATAAACATATTTACAATCAGCTCTTGATTTTAGGTTCCTTAATATTTGTGCAAATAGTCAAAGTGACATATATTATAAATCAGAAAAACTAATCAATTACAATATGTATGGAGTCCACCAACTATTCTCAAGATGGATAGTGTCTCACTTTCTCACTTTAGATGAGTAATAATGTTTTAATTATTATGTTCATAATAAGCAATGTTAACTTAAAGAAACAATTATAATTTTATTCTAGATCAAAATTTATATATGTTATGTTAACATTATATCAATTCGTATATTATCGTAATTGTATTTTAAATCTTTAAAATTTGCTGCATTCACGTTCCATGCTTGATGGTTTTGTAGCAACAGTTGGTACAACGCGTCACTGTCCAGTTTGTATATATAGTGTGGAGTGTGCTATATGTATGCTGTGATGACGCACGCTTCAATCTCACTACTGTGTCGACACCTGGCCTAACTTAACTCTGGTGTGTGACTTTGATCACCATTTTGCTTACGTTGGAACAGTTTGGTTTCTCATCTATCAAGTTAATGCAAATTGGATCTTCTATACTTTTATCAGTTTATGCTTATGAACGAGTTAGAATATAATTGTGATCACTTACAATCCAATTCTAAGATCTTGATTGTCACGGTTCTTTTTTCAACGATCACTTATACTAATTGATTACCTTCTGTTTTTCAGAAAAGGAAAATCTTGCATCTCGATGTTTTTCCAAGTGTGTGCACGTGCACATGTGTGTGTGTGTTTTTTCAAATTGTCATTTGGTTTTATTTCTGTTTTTAACATATTTCTATCCCCGAACATTATTATAATTAAGAGACTTTTCTAATAATTACCTTTTTTAGGGATAGAACCCATGTCCTCTTCCTGCGAGTATAGTTCATTTACCATTATACCCAACTCTTATTGGTAAATTGTCATATGATTTAATTAACTTTGATTAATTAATTTCACAGTAGCCAATGGTAAGATATAAATTTATTTATATATCTTTACTTAAGAATTTAAACTTCTAGAGAAATATTTATACATGGCATAAGAGCTTCTATAATCAAGTGGTCTAGAATTCGATCCTCATTTGTCCCGTTTTCATATGAAGGGATATATTAGGATACAAAATTATTTATATACCTCTACCAAATAATTTAAATTTTTAAGAGAAATGATTCATGATATGATATCCTGTCCTAAGTGTGAGAGGGTGTGTTAAATCCCACATTGCTTGAGAATATAGCTATGATAGTCTTTATAATAGCTTGAGCAACCCTCATTCAAAGAGTTAACTTTTAGGCTTGAGTTAATTAAAGGTATTCGCGGCTCGGTTTGATTTAGTTTTGAGGCAAAATCCAATTCAAATAATAAATTTTATTTTGGTTTGATTCGAATCGATTTGATTATAATTGAAAAATCGAACTAAACCAAACCAAATTAAATTGGTTTAGATTTGTTCGATTTTTGGTTTTTATTAAAAAAAATTATAAAGTATAAAAAACCAAATTTCTTGTTGAGTAAATTAAAAAAAATTAATAGATAATTACAAATTTAAAATATTGAGTTAAGATATAATAAGAATACTTGAATAATTTTAGCATTAAAATATTATAAAATACACTTATATGTATATTTGTGAGAGTATAAGTATGGATAAGTAATATATAATATATAATATATATGATATACATATATAATTATTAGTGTATAATATATTATCTGTTCGATTTGGTTTGATTTGATTTTAGAAACTAAAACTGAAAATTGTCTTGGACCTATTGGTTTTTATAAAATAAGAACTGATTAAAACCGATTGGTTTTCAGTTTTTTTGAATTGGTTTTAGTTCGGTTGGATCAATTTTGAATACTCTTAGAGTTAACCCCAATCAATTATAAAAGTAGTCGAACCCTTTTAAGCTTTATTTGAAAATATAAATTTTGATAAGTACTATATCTGAGAATTTAGACGGCATGATTTAAGCGAAAAAAAAAAAGGATGGCATGATTTTAATTTAACTCATATTAAGAAGAACTATTAAAAAGAAATCCTTGATCTATTGGAAATTAAGGGTGCGTTTGGTTTGTGAAAATATTTCCTATTTTCATTTTCTGTTTTCATTTTTTGAAAAGGATTTTCATTTTCATACTTTTTGAATTTTGAAAATATGTTTGGTTTATAAAAGTAAATTCTGTTTTCAAAAAGTGAAAACAATGAGAATATGTTTGGTTTGTCTGTTTTTAAAATATACTTTCAAAATTAAATTTGAGATAATAAAATTATATTTATTATTAAATAATAAGAATTATATATATTTGATTTTCACATTTTGTTCATCTACTAAAATTTCAACTACAAACTTGTAATAATAAAATATGTTTAGAATATATTTGATTTGTGAGTAAATTATTGTCACACTAAAAAGAGATATAATTAAACAAAATAACTTGTACTATCTATAATTAAAGTCTTTATTATACTTTAACTTATTAACCAACTAAAAAATACAAAAAAAGCATCACCCTACAACAAAGTACAAAAAGTGATAGTCATTAATCATCCATAATAATTATCTCATATTTGAATAGCAATTATCTTTTTAACTTGTATCATTTGAGTTGCTTAAGTAACATTAATACCAACACTTTTTTAATCTACACTTAAACTTTGTCCAAGATGACAATATGTAAATTTTCTTCGTATGATTATAAATAGTAAAAAAGATTGATATGTTTTTAATTTAATTATGTTTTTCATTAAATCTTAAATGCAAGATGACAATATGAAAAATTTCTTCATATGATTGTAAATAGTAAAAAGGAATGATCGAATAATAAGTTTTAATTACTTGTTAGAGCAAATGACTATACAATTTATTGATTTAAATATTAAATCGAACAACCAAAACTCTAACGGAAGGCACAGCTCAGTGGCAATTTTCCTTACAGTATGCATATGGTTGCGTGTTCGATTCTTGTATTGGATATTTCGAGTTTTTGCTGAAGCTTTAAATAGAAGCATTGGAAAGGGAAAAAAATATAAGAGAGGTTTCCACCAGCAGGTTCGAACACGGCGCACCGCGTTTCTAATTGAAAATATTTCCAATACATGTATATAAAATGTTGAAAACGAATAGAAAATCCTGAAAACGTGAAAATGACGTTTTCAAAATCACAAAGATTTTTGAAAATATTTTCATGAAATATTTTCTACAAAATTTAACCAAACATATTTTCATAGCCATTTTTCATTTTCATTGAAAATGAAAACAAGAAATAGGCAAACCAAACAGCCCCTAAATTTTGTGTTCGAAACCGGAGAGTTAGAAGAAAAAAATTGTGCTTTATTTTCTGATATGTAAGGCATCGGCGCATATATCATGCACTAACTATCTCATTTAAGCATTTACTTGACAAATATAATTTGTTTGCATTGCACTATTAATTTCCTGATATGGCTTTTTTGTTTTTTTTGGCCTTAAATATGGTTTTAATTTCTATAAATATAGTGAATTTTAATTCTAATTTTGGTTCTTACAAAATTTTTAATTTAGTTTTGATTCATTTTTTTAAAGTTTGATTGTAGTCCTTGTTGCATTAACCTAGTTGTTACATGGTAATATTCATAAGAATTAAAAGAAAATATCTAAAATATTTATAAGAATCGAAAACAAAATTTTTAATATTTATAAGTACTAAATGTATATTTTTAAATATTTATAAGAATGAAAATTTAGAATAATAGGACTAAAACCAAACATTTTAAAAAAAATTAGATCAAAACTACACTAAAAATTTTGTGGGAACAAAAACTGAAATTTATTATATTTCAAGGATAAAAAATATATTTAAACATTTTCTTCTTTAGTATGCATGCTTAAGTACTTAATGAATTATGAATCAAAAGAGGTTTATGATGTAGTCAAGAAGGAAACAATACCTTATAAACAAAGCGTAAGATAAGTTCTTGACTGTATACTGTTATAACATGACGAGCTTATAATTTTTGAACTTTCAAAGTCATATATAAAGATATAAATTAAAATAAAACAAATGTAAATTCTTCTATTATAATAATCACACGAAGAAAAAAGTTAAGAGTGTGAATATTATATAAATTAGTATCACAAAAGTTTAATTTGGGCATTTTTATGCCACGAACAGCATCTAATTTTGGTTATACATCAATTCAATTTTTGTCAGTTAAACATGTAGCTTATTGACTGACATAGAAACCCCTTAACTCTCAACTTGAGTAGCTAATGGAGCATCATAATAAGATTAGATGCCTCCTTTTGATATGAGATCATACAACTTTATTTTTCTTTTTAGATGTCATATAACTTAATAACTTTAAATATAGTTTTTGTTTCTAACGCACTTATATAAATTTATTATTTTGCTGCCAGCAAGGTTAATTCTCTTTGTCAATCTTCCATTCATTGTTGTTATGACTTAGTTTTGATTTTTAAGTTTTTTTTTTATTAGTGAGTGATTTATAAATTTTTCTATTGATATTTAATAAGTTCAAAAACATACCTTGACCCTAGACTAAGATGAGCGTTTCCCTCCACCTAAATTTTAGATTATTAATAAAAAATGTTTTTGCATGCTTATAGTTGAATGTCACATAACTTAATAACTTTTGGATTTAAATATAATTTTATGTTTATACAACCTTTTAATTTTGGTATTTTTTTTCTATAATGAAATTAGTTGTGTCAAATAGATGGTTGGTAAACCAACAAACTCTTGCCAGTGTATTTAATTAAGATACTCCGGTGTCTTTGTATTTACTCGTACGTTACTCATCTGTGGTTCAAGTTTTCAATATATATATGCCTATCTAATTAATTATGCTTATCTGCCAAAGTTCTAACTTGTCCGCAAGCCTAACTTCATTAGGCTTGGCGCTAGAGTCATCACCAAAGTTATGAATGAGTCTCCGAAGAGCTCGCGAGTCACAGCTAGCTTTGTATCACCTTTGAATTTAATTTTGATGCAGTATTAATATAAAAATATTTTATACAAATATATTGTTATATTAAATATATTTAATTCAACCATCTATTATATCTTAAAAAGTCTTATAAATAATATTATTTAATTAGATAATAGTATAAAAAAATTTTATATTAAAAATATATCAAAATTAATCTCATATATCTTACTATTACAAAAGTATATGCATGCAAAATTAGGAGATTATGAGTTTAATTTTTAAGTTTAATTAACTCGTGAATCTTTATAATTTGACCCAATTTTCAATTAAGTACCTATACTTTAGAAGTTTTCAATCAGATCCTTGCATTAGATAAATTTTTATAATTAAGTTTTTAGAGCAATTTATTATTACAAATTTTTTAGTTAAATTGAATAAATTTTCATGTTTGAACTTACAAAATTAGATAAAGAACCATTAAACTATATAAACTCCTATTTTGATAATTCAAAACCGGCCGACCCTTGGGAATAAAGGGGAGCAAAACAGTCCAAGTACAAAACTATACACACTTTTAAAATTTTTTGTAGTATTAGGTTACTCTAAAGACTTGATTAAAGAAATTATCTAATACAGGGATTTGATTAATAACTTTTAAATTATAGGAACCTAATTAAAAATTTAGTCAAACCATAGGGGTTTACAAATTAATTAAACCTAATTTTTATACACAATCCGTGTAAAAAAATTTTACTCTATCATACAATTACATGTCTTAAAATAATAGATGATTGAATCAAATATTTTTACTTATATGGCAATATATAATTGGACATCTATATAAAATTTTTTTATATTGGTAGTATATCAAAATTAAATTAAATTTTAATATACTAGATGTTTGAATAACACTAGCTAACAGTTATGCTCAATCTTATAAGCCTTTAGATTTAATTTCCAAAGTTGAGATTTATATAAATTTCAATTGACAAACTAAAATAAAATGTTCGATGTGTAATCATGCTCGAGTTTTTCATTTAAGGATTGTTTTTTATTATTAACTAATTGCATTATTATTTTTGTAATTATTAAAATATTTTTATAAGAATCAAAACTTTTAATAATATGATAGTATAAAATTAGTTAATTGTATTAAATTTTTTATTCTGAAAATAAATTAAATAAAATAAAAAAATGAGACAGTTTGAAAATGCTCATAATTTAAAGCTTTTGCATAATGTATGTCAGCATGTGATGTGCAACCCATGAAATGGAAGGATCTAAAGTAATATGGGCAGAAACTCTATCAATTGATTGAATCAGACAATGTAATTTCTTTTCATGCCCTTTCCACTTTTAATTTTAGAAAATCAAAAGAAAAAAGCTTTCTTTTTTAAATTAAGTTGTCCACTCCGGTAATTAAGAAATGAAATACTAGCTTCACCCGGATACAAGTAATTATGGCTCCCAATTGACCACACATCAATAAAGCCTAAGCATTTATACTTAAAGTGTCCACTATTATGCCCCCTTGCAAACCAGATGAGAGTAATCAATATTAATTACCTAAAACTCATTATCGTGTAGGTAATTCAAGGAACATTGTCCCCAAAGAAGTTGGGAAAAGAATCTCTCTCTTTGTATTTTGCAGCACACATGATAGAAGATCCATAATGTTATTCTTTGAATTGCTTTTAAACTTGTCTCACCAGTGTCCAGTGATTAGACCTGCATGCCTAAGCTTATGCTAACAGCAAAAATGTGTTGCACCAATAGGGTGATAATTTATTCTTTAAGGAGGACCCATGAGTTGTCCCCACCCGTGTGGTCAACACCTGGAAATGATTAAAAAATAATGCCACTCTAATTATGATTAATTACTTGCCGGGATTTCAGTTTGAATAATTGTGTTTCGAACTACAGGATGTCACCTGAACATACGGCAAATTAGTTGCTTCAGTGCAATTATTAACGTTGTTAAAGAAAGCAAAGGAAGATTATGTTCTAAGACTTGAAATTAAAGAGGCGAGGGAAATGATGGCTTAGGACCCGATTAATCATGACATCAAGGATCCTCTTTTATATAAATCCCTTCTCAATTCATTCTAGTCAAAGTGTCTAGAAATCTAGTGGTCCTAGCTTCTTAAGTTGATTTATAATATTCTTTTCTCCTTTGATGTGATCTTCAGTAGCTATGCTTCTATTGCATGCTAGAGCCATTTTCCATGTTGCTTATATATGTAGGTTCATTGTTGTATACACGAAATATGTGGAAGGCTAATTTTTATGAAAATGACACCTTCCTATAGTGGTACTTCCATTTTCATAAGATAAAGAACTCGCAAAACCAGTTTGGCCAAAAGCAAGTCATGAAGTGGTCAAAATGGACTTCAAACAGGAAAAAAATTGATTCTTCTTTCAATACAGTACTGTTTTCTTAAGTCAGCTTTGTTGCCATCCTTATTTTATATAGAATAAACAAACTGCTTAATTTGTTTAAATGAAAATTTACATTTTAAAAAACAAACAAAACAGTCTTTAGCCTAATGGTACCTATTTTTGCCTAACAAGCACTTGATGATGGGTTTCGTTTTTAACAAATTTCATTGCTCAGATTCAAACTATCTTTCTGATCCCTTAGAAGATATTTAGCCTTCCATTATAACCTTATAAATTAAGTATTAATTGACGGTGAAAGACATTTATCAATACTAACTTACTCTTAAAAGTTGAAAATGAAAATGTTGTAGGATCCGTTTGAATAAATAATTTATTTAAGTCTTTATATAAAAATTATTTTTAAAAGATAACTTATAAATAAGTTATTTTGTATTTAGATATGTAGTAATAGAAGTACTTATTAGAATATTTTAAAAAATACTTAATAAGAAGTTAAATATTTTAACTTCTCAAAAAGTACTAAATATAGCTTTTCAGAAAGTAATAAACTATATAGTTAAATGAGATAAAAAGTTAAAAATGTGACTTTTAACTTCTAAAACATTAAAAAAGTTATGAGTAGTGTTATCCAAACATCCCTTATATTCTCAATTGATTACTTGGTTCATTAGATGAATGCTGCCAAGTTTCTTTTTTACTTCCTTTTTTTTTTAGTACCATTTCACTTTCTGTTTATCCGTAGTTAAAGGGAAACAGAAGATATATAGAAAAACTTTAGAGGTATTCTCATTACTTTTGTTCTTTAGTTAAATAAGAATACATATATAGTAATTAAAATTAGACTATATATCCACAAAAGAATGAAGTCAAGTAGACTATATACAACCATAGTTATGTAACTTTGTTTTCTCAGATCTCAATTGCACTCTAATGTTTTTCTGTGATACCCAAGCGTCACATTGAAGGCTTAGTAATAACAAAACCTTATGAAGCAGGGAAGATCACGTCATGTCATGTAATTGTCCAAATTTCAATTGGGCCAACCCAATTTTTGGGTCCATACATGAAGAAATTTTATTGAAAAGGCATAACTGACTAAAGAGTTTAAAGCTCAAGCTATGGAGGACTTAACACAGCCACAAATTAGCAAGTACTACGAAGACAAACCATCCATCATGAGTATAGACGATAAGCATAACAAATTAACTAGACAAAAAGGTAGCTGTTCCTAGCTGCAGCACAACTTGTTAGGGTGTGTTTATTTATGATTTTTTGGAGAAAAAAGTCATTTTTTGCACTAAATTTTTTTTTTTATATAGTTAGATAATTTTTAAAAGATAATCAGATTTTTTTCAAAAAAATCTATTTTCAATTTTTTTGTAGATATTAAAAAAAGTAACTTCTAAAAAAATATCTATTTTCAATTTTTTTAAAACTATATATAAATTTAAATTTTAAAATTATTTTTTTAAAAAAATTAAAATAAATGCACCCTTAATTATCATCCTGCTCCAAATATTTTTCAGGGTGAATAAAATGATTTCCTCCTTAAAACCTTAACTACTGCCTTGCGCATATGATCAGCCGCCAAGTTGCCTTCCCAATTAGTGAACTGAATTGGGCCAACTCGTTTAGACTACCATTTCATTTATTTAATTATCATGGGCTCTACTCGGGTAAGACTAAAACAGTTTTTTTTTTATATTTTTTTATTATTATTATTTTTACGATTATGCAATAAGTAAAGAACTATTGTATTTTCATAAAAAAAAAGAAGAATTATTGTATTCATAGTCTCAACTGAATCCATAAAAGAGGTGTTATTTGAACATTCAAAAAAGATGTCCCCAAAGACACCCTATCAAATCAATCGTAAAAAATACATAATTTTTTATTTTAGAATTTTTATTTCATTATTTTGTACACATGTAATGGGTGGTGTATCAAGATGTTAATAAATTTAATTTACAAAAAATATTTCTCATCCATAAAACATGACACAAGAGTCCCGAGTATGCAAGAGTCACTAAAGTTATATAATGGTTTATGCAACCCACAAGCAAAAGAGATCTGCATCCCATATTAATTATGAGTAAGATAGCGTTCCAAGAAAACTAATCTCAAATTACTGCATGAAACCACGAACTGGCCTGCAAAATATGTGTAAGAGGTAAAAGAAGGAATGGCCAGCTTACTCCCCTGGCACCGATGGTAATTAGTTACAAATTTTATATCCTCAAAATCCTAATATTCTTGAAGATAACAAACAATTACAGTAGGATCATCAAAATATTTATTCAAAAACTTTATGTAATCAGCAGCTTATTAGTATAAAAATATTTATTCAATGACCAGTGTTATTTGAACACCTCAGAAAACATAGACACCCAACACCTTCTTTCTATTTTTGCTCTCATTATCAGCTTTTTACAAACTCTCTCTCTCTCTCTCTCTTCTTATGCAATAATTTTAGCTTCCTTCTTTTTCCATCAATTTGATAAGGAGCAGGAAAGTGAAAATGGGAGGTGACAGGTGATAAGAAGAGAGGGTCTATATGGATGGAAGGGATAGGATCTTTCATGTTATTTGTCCCGCGTAGGGGTTAGGATGTGGTCTGGCACTTGGCTTCCTTCCACCGCTAGCTGCGGTTGGAAGCTTCATACTGTCACCCCTTTCATGTTTGTGTGTTTGCTTCACGAAAGCCTCGTCTCTTGATCTCCTCTTCCTTCTCTCTTCTCCAAATACAACTTGCTTTTGTCTTTAACGTTTGAAACTGTAAACCAAAATTCACTCCGCCCGGCAAAGCCCACAACACACTAGCTATATAATAAACAATTGGAATAGAGGGATTTTGTCATATAAACATAGTGTATTCAAATCAATTAGGTGTACTAGATCAGTAAGATATATATTTAATATATTAGTAAATATAACATTTGATTAACAAAGATTATTGATGTGTCAATTATTGACTCAATATACTTAAAGTTTGTTGGTTGTATGCCAATATCCTATCATGGCAAAGGTCAGGTAAAATGAGAGTCAAATTGGACATGACACTTGGTAATGGGTTTAAGGAAAAGGAGATGTACCCTAATTAATAGTTATAATTTTTGGCCTAATATTAATAAGTGCTAGACCCAACAAATAGTATCATAGCCAAAGTCATGAGTTTGACCGAAAAGATACATACTGCTAGTAGGTGCTAGGAGGAGATGTCAGATAAAGGCGAACCTTATACCTTAGGAAGGCTAGGTGGGTCAAAGTCAAATCGGGTTTTGGAAGCCCAATTCCCATAAAGGCATCGACTGTGGATGATATGTGTTAGGAGGGAGATTAATGACCGTAGACTAATATCTTGCCTTTGCTAGGCTTAGATGGAGGGTTGAAATTATATTGGACCATGATGATTGATAATGGGATTAAGTAAAAAGAATTGCGCCCTAATTAAAAATCATAACTTTTGTCCTCGTGGTAAGTATTTAATTCAACATAGTTGAATATAAATAATGTTTAATTATATCAGTTCTTATAAGATGTTGAGTTTCTAGTATGAAAATCTTTAAAACATGTATGGTTTGAGCCAAAATTCCTCTTTTATAACTTCTGTTCAAATCATAATTTTAAAATTCCAAATAAAAATTATCAAACACACACTTAACTGATTGAAACAGTGTATAAGTTCAGAAAACAGAAATATGTTCTTAGACATAATGATCTTATTTCCAATTATAATTCTTTTTAGAAAACATCACAACCAATTTTTATAATTTTTTATATCTTCATTAATAAAAATAGTCTATATATATATATATATATATATATATATATATATATATATATATATATATATATATTCCTATGTCATGTTCAATGAATTCTGATAACATAAAGATAAAACTTTAAACAATGTTTTCAAAAACTATTTCAATTTTCAAACCTAGCTTCAAGTTGACACTATATAAAACTAGATTAAGAATACGTTTATTTTATTTTTTCTGAAAAAATACTTTTTATAGAAATTATTTACTCAGCTTCTACTCAAAAATTTTAAAGAATTACTTTTAACTTTTAAATAAAAATTAAAATGAGTAATTTCTGTAAAAAAATAAGTTTTTTAATAGTCAAAAAATTACTTTTTATAAAAACAAAGGGTCGAAACAAACCACCTTAAGATCAAACCAACTCCATGTCAGCCCCTCCAATAAGCGACTCACTACTTAAATTCCTCATTATCTCAATATCAAAATCATGTTAACAAACAACCTAATAAACTTTCTTTCTTTAAATACCCAGCTATATATCTCTCACATTCCCCATTTTCCTCCACTCTTGTGACCCACATAATTTGGTTGAACCCTGATCAGGAGAAAAAAAATTAGGCCAACATCTGGCAGCAGTTCAGTGTGGACTGTTAAAGAAAGAAAAACCAGAAAGGAGAACGGATATCTGTGGAGACAAGAATATTGGTGGAGGTGATAAAGGTGGGCCTTCTGTGGTGCCTGCAAGCTCTTGAGGGGAAACATAAAGGGTTGCATACTTGCACCATATTTTGACTCAGGCCAAGGCACTGCTTATTTTGCTGCATTGCATAAGGTGTTTGGTGCTAGCAATATGCCTCTAAGCTACTTATGAGCATCCCACATCAGATGCTTCTTGATGCTGTTGTTACTCTTTGCTATGAGGCTATGGCTAGAGCTGGAGACCACGTTTATGGATGTGTTGGTCACGTCTTTGCTCTTCTACAACAGGTATATATATGCTTCCAACTTTCTAACTATTAGTTCTTCATTTCTTCGTTCATGACATCGTTGTCTTTTTGTTTCTTCCTTTCCCTTCTTTTATTTCTGTTTGTGTGTGGTTTTGATATAACTTGGGATTTTGAAATAATGGGAAATCAAAAGGGTGTAATTTGTTTCTCCTGCTTGGAGATTAGGGTTTTTGTAGCATTTTTTGAGTGGAGGCATGAATGCTGCTTGCTCGAGTTACCAAGCAAAGCAATTAGCAGCTCGATAAATACTCAATATTTGTAATATTGACTTTCACAATCTTGCTAGGCATATATTATATATGGTACACACACGTTTATTTTGTATATTAATCAAGATTCGCCATGTACTAAAGAAAACTGTTTTCTGAAAATATGTATTGGGGACATTAAGAGGACAGTTACATGAGAAATAACATTCAAGTTGTCATTTTTTTTTTTAATCTTTTTCAATTTCTCACCATAACTAAAGGTACTAAGGGTGTGTTGAAGAATATGCACAAGAATAATGTCATAAAGTGTTTCTCTTAATTTAATCAGCTAACAAAATAATTTAGGTATATGTTACCCCAAGTAAATATTCCAATAATTCCTTTATATTTAATATTTTGAGAAATTTAGGCTTGGTCGCTATTTATATGATATTTAGCGTTTGAAATGCCCCACTCTAAGTGTTGTTTTTACCCTAGTATCTAATGTAATACTTTAAATTTTTATAACATCTTTTAACAGAATCATATTAAATAGTAAGGTAATTAAGGTGGCCATTTTGGTTATACTGGACTCATTATATAGTTTGATCCGATCGACAAAAATTTTAAAATTCGTAACATGTATTTATTTATGTCACTTAGAACTTATGATATGTAGTGACATACTTACTCTATTATAAATAAATTAACTCAATTTCTTCTGTTATTCTGCTTTTAAGAAAGGAGGCTAGAAAAATTAAATGGTAACTTCAAATATTCTTTATCAAATGCGTTAAAGTAAATGTGGAATGTTTTTTTTGGTTAGTTTTGATTCGTAGGTTTAACGTTTTCACTGTGTATTATGAGATGGTCGTAACACTAGAATATATATTAGTTTCTATTGTATGCTTAAGGTCATTTGCCATACTTAATAGGATAAAGTTGAAAAGATAAGGGTTAATAGTATAAAATTTAATTTTATAAGATCTAATAAAATTTTAATATTATACCGTATTTAGTATGTTACTAAATAAGCTATTGAATTATATAAAATATAATAAGAAAAAGAAGATTATAATAAATATAATTTTATTAATTATTAAATAAAAAATTTAAAAATTAATATAATTGTTTAAATATTTATTATAATTATTTTTATATTATATATAAATATAATTTTATATTAAAAATTATTTATTTATTTGTATATTTTTAATAAATATTTTTTATTCTTCAAAAATATAAAGAATTAGAGAGAGAGAGAGAGAGAGAGAGAAAGAGAAATAAAAAAAGAATTTTTATACATAAAAAATTCAACCATGTCTAATATCATATTCCTATTTTTGATTGCATTATATATTATATATTATCTTTTGTATTTTTATATTAGTTTGAATAGTTATTTTATAATAAATATTATTTTTATTTATATAGTTTTTATTTTTTATTTTTATTACTTGTTTAATAATTATTTTTTAATAAAATTTATTTTAAAAAAAGAGTTAAGAAGTTTTTATATATCAAAAGTTAATCAAATCTAAGAGACCTTCCTAGACTTAATTAAATTACCGTCATTTTGATCTATAAAAGAGTTATAATTGATAAGTTTATATAATATATTAGTTATACCAAACAATGGATAGAACAGGATCATGATATTGCATTAATTTATTTTATTATACCTAATATAGTATGCTGAACACACTTTATGTAACAAGATTATAGATTGTTCTAAGTACAAACTCAACAAAGTGATACTATAACAAATTAACAACCCTTTCGTTATCTTTCAGAATGCATTTAGCTTAACCTAAATTCTAAGGAACCTTAATGATTGAGTCGCAGAGCCTCTGTACATGCTCATCCATGCGCAGCCAGTGACTAAGAATTTAACACTTGCACGCAGTACACAGAATGTACAGTATTTGTTCCATTCGTGGCCATTATTGGTTAGATATATTTCATACGCCAATGCATCCTTAACTGTAATATAATTAGGCAGAATTCCACTGTCAATGTGATTAGTTACCAAACATCATTTGAGTCCCTTTTAGATATCCTCGTACACTAGAGAAAAGGGGATCGAGAAAGGAAAAGTTGCTTGGTTAAGATTTTAAGCTTCCTCAATTTTATTATGTGTTGAAATTCAATTTTTAGTGTACTCTTAACACTAACGAGGAGGGGAGAAAGAAAGAAAATGTTTCTTATAACTTAAGATTTTAAAAGTCTTTCATTTATATTATGTGCTGAAATTTAACTATTTAAAAAATTTGAGACTGGAAAAATCTATATAAGACTTTGATATATCAAACACCAACTTTTCAAAATCTAAAAGTATTATAGACACTTAATTACTAAGATTTTAGTTATGGTTTTGTGAATATGGTAAGATAATTGATAATGTATGAAAAAAATTTTCATCAAAATTATCACTTACATAAGTAAAAGTTATAATTATTAACACATAATTTTTCACAATTTATTATACATAGAATTCATTGCTTATATAACTAAAATTTCCACTAGTTATTAATATATTACATAATTCACATTAAAAAAAAAAAACTCTTATTAGAATACTAGTTAAACTATCACAGCTCGCATATATTAACACAGCAAGAAGCTTCGGCGAAAAGCACAATATGCCGTTATTATTACCACAAACAAATTCAGAGATTTTTTTTTTGTTTTTTTTTGGGGGGGGGGGGGAGTAATGTGAACCACTTGTTGACATATTGTCGTATTTTTCAGAATCTGTAACATAAAAACTAATATTTGTGATATTATCATATACGTGCCTTCTATTTTTTAGTCGAATGATAAAACTCTTAATAATTCTTCCTTAAATAATAAAATATAATAGAATAACTCTTCAATTTTATGCTCTTTTTTCATCAACTATGAAATTATAATGTTATTTTTTTATGCAATGACCAATTATAAGTAAATTATAACTAATTTGCTAATGAACTAACTCAACAATTGCCTTAAAATAGTAAGCCTAATTTCGTCTCAAAAGCTGGTTCAAGATAAGAGAGTTATCCAAGTAATTATAAAAATTATCAAAGCCATACGGCTAGCTCTAGGGAACTTAACACAAAATTGGAAGTTTGCGGGTGACCCAACATAAAACATAACATAAGTTCTAATATTATCTTAAAAATATCATGGATCTAACTTTACCTTAAAAATTACCTTAAGAAAAGAGGATTGTTCAAGTACTTATGAAGATTATGCAGGTCATATGACTAGCCAATGTGAAATTTAACACACCTCCTTCATTATGTCTAGGACTAAATATCTAGAGTGTGAAATTTGCATGAGTTTCACACCAAAAATATTGTTGCTACGATTAATTTGAAGTGTCAATACATATGTGTGCTTTACTAGCTTATAGTTGGTTAAAGACAACTTATCATTAGAAGCTTTTTGAGATAATTTTTGAAAAGAAAATTATTGTATCCCCAAATTAATCTAATTCTAAACATGCTTATAGTGTTTTCTAGCTAATAATAATAAGTTTCACAAACTACGTAAATGAGAAGCTTCAACATGCAAAACAGGACTCAAGCTGTGCTATATGCCATAACCAAGTTGAACAAATATGGCGCGCTTTAGGAAGGACCGAGGTCCACCGTGGACCCAAAATTTTGGGATCCACCCTAAACTTCAGCGAACAAATATAATGGCATGTTAGTTAGCTCTGAATTTGCGTGCCGCAGGCTGTGAATTTGCAGTCAGAGTTAGCCAGTGTTCATGCTTGTCTTTCCACACTGAATTGCTTCATCGTAGCTCCTCCATTTCCACAGCCTCAAAGCTCTTCACCCCAAGGTCTGCATTCCTTCACATATCATCATTCGGCATCAAACAATAATGACTTGCAAAGTGCCTCTAACATATCCATGCACTTGGAACATTCTCTTCAATCACATCCAGCATAGTTAGCAGCTTTCTCAATCATTCCAATTAACAACACAATGGTCGGGATCTCAAAGCTTTGGTTCGACAATTTGTGTAGGCTCTTCCTTAGGGGTGTTTGGTATGGAGGCATATTTTTTTATGTCTGGGAATGTAAAAATATTTTCATATTTGGTAGAAGGTTTAAAATAATATTCCTGAAAATATTGTATTTTTGTTAAGGAAAATTAGTCAAAAAATATTCTCATTCATTTCATGGAAATCCAACATTCTCACACAAAGGGAATGTTTACCATAATAAAAAGGCCAAAATATCCCTATTATCGCCCAAAGCTACTTGCTGCTGCTAGCTGGCCATTGTCCACGGTCGCTGTCCACCATCGACCTGCTAGCCATCGATCGTCACCTCCATCAAAGGCATTTTTGAAAATTTATTAAATATTCTCAAAAATTCAATTTGCATATCAAACATGTCTAAAATATCATGTCCAAGAAAATTATTCCCGAAAATAACAATTTTGAGAATACTATTATCAAGAACAAAAATTTATTCCATCTATTAAATGCCTCCTTAGAATAAGATTATGGCCATCAAATTCTCACTAGGAATTTATCTTCTTGGTTTGCTTCTTGTATCTCAATGCAATACTTCGGTTACAATGTCTAGCGAAACTATAACTTTGCCAATTATATCTGATAGCCAGAGATGAACTTCATAATAGTGGAATAGGAAAGAAGTAGTATAATATGAATTATTATGATCCTATAAGACGAACGGTTTCTTCTCATCTTTTGTCCTAACAAGGAAAAGGATAATATTGAACATTCATGATTTTGTTCTCAAAATGATTTAACATTATTTTTAGGTTTTGGATAAATGAGTGATTTTTACTCATTTGATTTGTAGATTTAATCATTCTTTTTGAATTTTGACAAATACTATTAGCAATTATGATAAATAATTTTAGAAATTAATTTTAATATATTGTTATTATAAATGATTTTACACTAGCAACCAATTATATAATATTATATATATAATTTTTCAGGTAATCTATACAAGAGTCGAACACTTCTTTTTTCTTTTTTAGTTTTTCAAAAATATCCTCCCATTAGAAAAAATTTTGTTCGAGTATTGTAAACACTTAAATGTGGGCAAGAGTTGAACATTTTAAATGATATGATAATACATAATTAAATATTTATGTAAAAAAATTTTATATACAAAATGCATCAAAATTAAATCCATAATTTTATGTAATGCTCCAAAGAAAATATTTTTGATAGCCACATAATCATGATTTAAAAAAATTATATAATTATTGTTTGTACTAACTTACATAGTAAAAAATGGAATAAAATATTTATTTACTAAAAAAATTGAAAGTTTATATATGATTATGGTTTCCATTTCCAACAAATTTGTTTAATTTTAATACACTACTAATCATATATTATCTTTTACATGATTTTTAAGGTAATTACAATAAAAATCAAATAATTTTAATAATACGGTTATAAATGATTTAATGATTGAGTATATACTAATATTCTATCAAACTTAATCATTACTATACCTCCATTAAATGGTCAAATTTTAATTGTCTTGCTTTAAATTTTTTTGGAAATTTTTTTTAAACCATTTTTACGAATTTGATCATTAATTGACATTAATTAACAAATCCAATCCTGATTAATTGAACATAAATAAAAAAAATTCAACGCTAAAAAATAATGAATTTTCTCTTTTTTGAAATTCAAATGTTTTTGACCAATTGACCAGCCATCCATGCATCCAATGGCTATAATCGCAGGCCATAATTGTTCATAGATTATTACGCCCTTCTAATTCGCCACGTCATCAATGCATCATTACTGCTGACGTGTCGGAATCTTATTGCATTGTGAGCCCCTGTAAACGGCTCCTACCCGCTCCGTTTCCCTCCCAAAAACACATTTCCATTCTTACACTCTCTTCGTTCCTGCACTCTTTACTTCAAAACGCTTCCTTCTCTTACACTCTTCGAATCGCGTTTCGATTTTTGAAAACCCTAAAAAGTGAAAATTTCCCAATTTGTGTTCCTCGGAGCACTTGTGGAGCCTGAATTTCGTGTGATCAGGTCTGTTTTCTATGGCACTTTTTTTTTTGTTTTTTTTCTAATTCCCCCAGCCCTGTTTGATTTCGGAGAAAACGAAGGAAAAGAAATGAGTGGCAAAAAAAAAAAAACACAATTTTTGTTTGGAATGCAGTGATTTGAGCATGAGGAACAATTGTATTTGAGCATATTCAAGCTTACTGAAAATTTTTTACTGAAAATTTTGAAGATTTGTACTTTTTCCCCCTCTCATTTTTTTTGGGTGGGGGGGGGGGGAGATGTAAGGATTGAAGAATTATTTAATTAGCGTTGGGGAGTAAGAAAAAGTTCTTTTTCACTAGCAAAGGACTATATCACATTGAAGGAATCATTGATTCATTGTTCATCTACTACGTCTTCCATTAGAGATAGATATGCCTCCATGAACTGAGTGTGCATGGTTGCACACGTGACATTTGTGGAAACTATAAATTTCAAGTGGGTAAGCCACACGGTCACTCTAACCGGAAGAGGATCTTCTCATGTAAAAATTGCACATTGATGTGTATATTCTCGCTATTGATCAGGGCATGTTAAAAATATGAGAAATTAAAAAGGCAAGAAATCAATAATGAGAATGCTGACACGATCAGGTCATCTGTATGTTCTCGCTGTTGATCAGGCCATGCATAGTTTCCACATAAGAGGATCCTCTCCCCACTCCATCCACAAAGAAAATTCACATTTTTGTCTGGTTGTTGTTGGCTTACCAAAGTATGATTGAGGCTTAAATTTAATGGGAATTGTCAGTTGTCAATTTTCCTAATATTTAGGTGGACATATGTTTTAAATAATCTTATAATCATGTATCTTTTGTCCTCTTTCAGCATACTTGTTTCCCATGTTCAGCAATTATAGCAGTCAATTTGCTCATCAAGAAACAACATGCCACTTGTTACTAAAAGAACTTCAGGTTGTAAGCTGTGAAGAATCTCTTTTCAGTCATCTTCTCTTCTTTAATGCTTACTTTTTGCTGCTTCTTCTACAGGAACTTATGTATGGTCTAACATTGTTTATTTGGTTTATTTGATCCTTGTGTGTTGAATGTTAGATAATATGGGATGAAGTTGGAGAGTCTGATTCTCAGAAGGATGCAATGTTGCTCGAAATCGAGCAGAAGTGTCTGGAGTTGTATAGGAAAAAAGTGGATGAAGCGAAAGAGTATAGAGCACAAATTCAGCAAGAAATAGCTGATTATGAAGCAGAAATTTCTGGCATCCGTGCAGCAATGCGTGAACAGCCATCACATGTAAGTCCTTTTGGCACTCCAGAATTGAGATTATGATTTCATCATTTTCTCACAGGGAAAATTTTCAATTGACAAACTCCTATTGATGTGTCCGCAGTTTGAGCGGAAGTCTTCTGAAAGCTTGAAGAAAGAACGTGAAACAGTTGTTTCACAACTTGCGGAGATGCGCAAGCTGAAGACTGAGAGGAAGAAACAATTTTTAGAAGTCTTATATCAGTTGCAGAATATTTCCAGTGAGCTATATGGCAGCATGAGGGTTAATGCATATTTAGATGAAAACAACTTGTCTTTGAAAAGACTAGAAGAATTACGGAGGCAGTTAGTTCAATTTCAAAATGAAAAGGTGATTTTCTGTTTTAACTCCTATGCTATTTGTTGCCCAAAGCGCCAAACTGTTGATAGACAGAAATGTATATTGGCCATGTGTCCAGGAATGCTGCAATGCAGCCTGACTTGTACTGTCAATGCTTGTGTAGAGTTAGACCAAAAAGTAGTCTTTTGTTTTCTTCCAAAACTATTCTCGACCTATTTCCCTGAGAAAGAATAATTTTCAATTGCTAATTTAGTATTAAATTGTTGCAGGCCAGTCGACTCAAGCAGGTATCCGACCTCCTGAACACCCTTGATTCACTGTGTTCAGTGCTTGGTTTGGATGTCAAAGACAAAATTTGTGAGATTTGTCCCACTATGGTTAATTCCACTGTAACAAAAGATGTAAGTGACCATACAATAAAGAGCTTGTCTTCTGAAGTAGAAAGTTTGAGAGAGGTTAAAATACAGAGAATGCAGAAGGTCAGTGTTATTGCTATTATTCTTCATCTTGTCAAAATTGTTTTACTGGAAGCCACTCTGACGTTTTGTGATTTATCAGCTACAAAGTTTTGCCACTGCACTATTAGAGATGTGGAATTTGATGGATACACCACTTGAGGAACAGCAGAAATTTCACATCTTTACCAGTAAAATTGCTGCTTTGGAATCTGAATTTACTGAACCTAACATGCTGTCAATTGACTCTGTCATCTATGTGAGTTTTTTAATCTTAGATTAATAGTCTTTGTTCTGTTCTGCTCCCTTTTCGCCTAAAATCAATCAATTAACACCAGATGGGTTTTCTCTTTGCAGGTTGAGACAGAAGTCAGAAGGCTTCAACAACTTAAATCAACCAAAATGAAAGAAGTTTTACTGAAAAAGAAGCTGGAGTTGGAGGAAATATGCAGGAGCACACATTTGACTACACAAACAGTTTTTCCAAGTGAACATTCTACTATGTTTTTAGACTCTGGTAAGATTTTCTGTAAGTTTTTGAATGTTGCTGTTACTTACATTATTCTCTATTGATTGCATAATGATTCCATAGATAGCACAATTTTGAGTATAAACATTTGAGGGTATATGTCAAGTAGCCAAGGCATAGGCCAGTCACAGGATTCGTCTCAGTGATGGATAATCATTAACAGAAGAACAAAGATATGGCCGTTAAACTTCATCCTCTTCACCATTTGCTATTCATAGGACTGCTACAAATTTTTGGTTTCTTGATTTCTTTCTAGTCTTTTTTTTTTTTTTAAATCGTTTATCAAAATGTACCATGGATAGTATATTCTTATTTGTCCTCGCACCCATTTTGAAAACTATTCTACAGAATCTGCAAATCATGAATATATGTTAGAACAAATTGAGCACCAAATTGCAAAGACAAAGGAGGAAGCGCTTTGCAGGAAAGAAATCCTTGAAAAGGTTGAGAAGTGGTTGGCTGCATGCCAAGAAGAAAGCTGGCTGGAGGAGTACAACAGGGTGGGGCACCGTTGTTGTTATAAGAATTGTTATTATGAGAATAATGGACATTTCCTTCTTTTTGCTTTTGTCTTCAATTTTTTTTTTTTATAAATTACTGTATGTTTTTAGGATGATAATCGTTACAATGCTGGAAGAGGTGCTCATCTTGCCTTGAAACGTGCCGAGAAGGCCCGTGCTTTATTAAGCAAAATTCCTGGTACATATCCCTCTTCGCATCGTAATTATTTCTTCAAATACGTTACTATTAAGCAGTGGCTTCTGTGCATTTAGGCTTTAGTTTTACAATAACTATTTTTGGACTGTTGACACTTACATGTTGAAGTCAGCTTATTAATTGCATGCAGTTGTTTCTATAATTTTTATTGGGGTTATTCTTCGAGTGTTGGTTTATTGATTTCGTCATTTAGCGAAGAGTTCAATGTACCACGAGGATTTTAATTTATATAGTGTCTGTATTGGGCGCTTTGTCCTCATATTCCCCCCTTGATTTCACCTTGTGTGTTGTTGACTCAGGGATGGTAGAGGCATTAATTTTGAAAGTTACAGTATGGGAGAAAGAAAGAGGACTCGAGTTTTCTTATGAAGGAGTGAGTATTTTTAACTCAATCATTTATGCTACTTTTATGAGTTAGGAGTCTTCTCAGTTTCACGAAATATTGCTGAGGTAGGCTTCTCTTGAAAATAATCTCCAAAGTCATTTGACATATAAATTCCATATCTTACTGGTTACATCTCTTTTCATGTATATTTGTTTTTCATGGACATGTGTTTAGAGCCGACTACTTTCCATGCTTGAAGATTATAGCACCTTAAGGCAGGAGAAGGAGAATGAAAGGCAAAGGCAGAGGGTATAAATACATTATTGTAATTAAAATTAAGTAGATGGTGTGGTTTTACTTCTTCGATAGAGATTTTTACTTGTATCAACTCACCATCTATGTAACTCAACTGTTTTTACTTCATAACAATTTTAGGATCAAAAGAGACTTCAGGGACAACTGATGGCAGAGCATGAAACACTTTTTGGCTCAAAGCCAAGCCCATCTACAAGCGGAAAAAAAGCTTCCAGATGTTCAACAGGACTTTCAAGTATCAAAAAATTTTCCATAGGTGGAGCAATGCTTCAGGATCCAAGACAATCTGCTATCTTGCAGCAATCTAATAAGAAGGGCAACATGACTAATCAGAAGGGATCTATCCCTCGCAGCAGGAATGCTTGCCATGCAACTCAATCCTCAGGTATTTAAAATCTTGGTTAAAACATAATTTTAGTCCCTATATATTCATCAATTTTGAATTTAGTCCCTAGTTGAAAAAGATTTTTAAAATTAGTACCTACACGTGCAAATGTTTGTAAGAAAGTCCCTACCGTCAATTGTAGTTATAATTTCTGTGAATTTTAAGTGATTAATAGAATATGATCTGATCTCAATATGTGTTCTATTGTATGACATTTGTTACATAACAGCCAACTAAGCAAGTCAAATAATCGGATTATACTTTATTAACCATGCAGAATTCACATAATTATAACTCCAGTTGACGATAGAGACTTCTTTAAAAACAATTTCGTGTGAAAGGACTGATTTAAAAACCGTTTTTTGTGTTGGCCTAAATTCAAAATTAATCACATGGATAGGACCAAAATTATCTTTTAACCTCAAATTTTCTTGTACGGTGCTTTTATCTGATGATATTTTTGAAAGTTTCAATGCTTAATGTCAATGGAAACATTCTCAGGAAAGGATACCCCTGAAGTTGTTGGTCATTCAGTAAAGAAGACTACACACAGTGCAGAAAAGAAAATCGAAATTCAGTCACCATTGACTAGGAAGCCCCTCTCTCCTGTGTCTTCCTCAGTACTGTCCAAAGCCAATATACCGAATTTTCAAGAAGACCATAGAGAAGTACAGAATGTTGGAACACATGCAATGCAGCTAAAAAGTCAAATGCTAACAAGAACACCACCACCTTCCAAGCCAATTATTGCTGGGGATGAAGAAAACAGGACCCCAAAGAACATGGGACTTCTCGTTCCAACCACTCCTCTGACTTCAGTCCCTATGTTGACTGCCACTACACCAGACACACCTATTGTCCATTCGGTTTCTACCACTGCATCAAAGACTGCTCAACCATTTGAGTATTCATTTGAGGAGGTAAGAGCTGGTTATATCCTACCTACAACCTATGCTCAATGATCCACAGCTTGGAGGGGAAGTTCAATCAACACAAGATAGCTAGTTTGCTGACAAATTCTCTGCTCCTTGCAGACTGCAATAACAAAATTGTGAACCTTTTCTGTTTTTTTTTTTGAGAAACACTGGTTTGTGGCTTTATTGGGCCCCATTTGTATTTTGGATGAAATTTGTCCAACTTGAAAGCATATTACTATGATGGGATTCAGTGTGGCAATTCAAATTAATACTTTGATTGGATCCAAATTAGCAGGTGAATAGGATTTCTTTTCTTTGGACCCGATGATGGTTTGAGCTCGTCTTATTTGTCTAGCCTTACTTAACTGAGCCTTCTAGTTCTCTATTTTATTTATAATAATAGTTGTTCTGGACAAAAAAATTTGTTGCATATTTGTTGTTTTAAAATTGTACAAAGCATTAATTATTTTATATTAATTTTATTCTTGTTTTTATTAATTATACCTTTTATCTCTTTCGTCTATTTTGTTAGTTAATTATAATTCTAATATAACTTAATAAATGGGACTGAATAATTTAATATTTATAAGTATATATATTCAAATCAAAATTATGAAATAACTTTTTAAATTTTACTATCATTATCTTAAACAATAATTATTATGAAATAAAAGGGGGTCTATAATTCAATTTTCAACTATTTCGATTGGGACAGTTTTGGTTTCCTTCAGTAGTACTCTATAGTTGTCGGTCTTCAATTAAATACGATCAGACTCGTACCAACCACGATCAACAACGTAATGTGTAAGTTGCCTTTTTGTTGTTTTTTTTTTTTTAATGATGACAATAAGATTAAAAATTATCCATAGAGAAGATTTTTGGAGGAGGGGTCGAAGCCGGATACGGGATATCACGATCTCAAATAAGGTATATAGTTGACAATCACTATATTGTAGGCTAATCGAAATGTAACTTCCCTTTCTATGACATGAAAAAACCATTTAAATATGGATATGTGAATGACTCAGGCGACCCGATCTTATTGCTCTGTTGACATGATCATAGCTTTGGATTTTCTGTCGCCTAAAGTCGTTTCTAATCTTCAAGATTGTCGGGTCACACAGTTTCTACTGTTTGAATTTAAGGACATCAGTATTTTTTAAAAACGCATATCACTAATATGGTTGACTGGTCTTAAGGCGTCAGTTGATGGCTGATTTTTTTTATATAAGAAATTTTAATAGAGTAATTAGTGAGATATAAATTTTTTAAAAAAATTTAAAAAATATATTTTAATAAAATTTGTTGAAAACATAGATGAATTCTAAAAAAAAAATAAATCCATTATTTGTATTGATAAATTGTAAAAAAATTAATAAATATTTTTATATATTATCACCTGAATTTTAATTTTTTATTATTTTTTTGTGTGGATCGTGTGCCGTATGTGTTTGTGTTATTAGGGGGAGAGAAAGGAGGAAGAGAAGAGAGAAGGAAAAAAAATAGAAAAAAATAAAAAAAATAAAAAAAAAAAAAGAAGAAAAGAGAGAGAAAAAATATTATATTTTTTAAATTTTATATAAAAATGATTCTCTCAATTAATTCGTATTTTTTATAATTTACAAATTAGAATTATAAAAATTTAATACTAAGTTTATTAAATAAACTGAAAGTATATAAACTCTTCTATTATTATCAAAAACAAAAAGAGAAAAACAATAATAGGAGAGAAATATTTTTCCGTTTAATAAAGAAATGTTTTCAATTACATCTGTAAACGAATTTCATTTAATTTGTTATTAGTATAAAATTTTTTTATGTATTATTGTATTATTAAATATATTTAATTTTTATAATAACTATGTCAAAAATATATATAATAATTTTTGATTAATTAATAATATAACATATTTTATATTAAAACTTAAAACACTTATCTTCTATAAATTATAAATAAATATAAAAGAATTGTGAGAGTAAAATCCTAGCCCCTATGTCTAAATTTGAAATTGTGTGGGGGTCCGCTATACACCTGTTAGGTTTTGTCTAGCAGGGCATGTGCGCTGCAATAACCTGAGAGGAGAGATAAGAAGACCTAGTCTCAGCGTGAGGATGAGGGTGGAAAAATATTTATAGGGGTTGAAAAAACTGTACTGTAGATCAATTATATTAATATATTTTATTTAAAATTTATTATTAATATATAATTTTATAAAAATATATTTATATAATTAATTAAAAATATAATTATATAACATTTTTGAATCATATAAGAATTTCTCAACGAGGGCGAAGGTGACAAAAAGCCAAAGCAACCTAGGACAAAGTGTAACTGCTTATGGCTGAATCCCACAATCCAAGTCGGTCTCATAGGTGTCCTACACGTGGAGGAGATGGACAAGGACCTTGGACAGTGGTTCTTTGAAGCTAGTTGAATCTATGCTCAGCCTACTTCTTTGAATTTGAGCACATTTTTTATTCTTAAAAATTAGCAAAAGGTTCAATTCTTTTGTTGATGAAATCTTATCTAAATGATTGTGTTTGGATTGAATTTTGAATTTAAGGGATTCCATGCTTATTTATAAAGATAAGAACAATGAACTTTTCTTTTGCCTGTTGAGAAAATTGGGGATTCAATTCTTAAGATATTAAACCCAGTCTTTTTTTTAGGACATATTTATTTTAATTTTTGATAAAAATTTTGAGAAATAAATTATTTTTTTAAAATTTAAATATTTTTAGATGATCTTTTATCATTAAAAAAATATATTAATCCTTTTATATAATTTTTTTATTAATACAAATATATACAGAAGAATTAATATATTCTACTTTTTAAATAATAAATGATTATTTAGGAGTTTTAAAATTTTAGAAATTGATTTATTTCTTGAAATTTTTATTAAGAATCATAATGGATATTTTATTTCATTATAATTTTGTAACTTGTAAGTAAATTGTTTTATATTGTTGATTGTTGATATAATTGTTAGAAACAATGTAAGATCTCTTTGAACCTTATAATCCAAAATAAAAATGCTTCCAATTAAAAATTGTATGAATATTCTAGTTCTTTTTTGAAAAATCAAGCAGGTTTTGATCTATGATTTCCCATCATATTTAAGGAACGTTTTGAATATTTTTTACTACAAAATTTGTTCAAGATTTAAAATGAAAGATGAAAGTAGACAAAGTAAGGGATCTTAGTGTTATTTGATTGTGGACTAAGTTGTCAATAAAAAATAGGGTTGTTTGGATAATCTTTTTGATAACAAACAAGTTCAACATATTATTATTGCGTTTATTTTAATTGAAAAATTTAACATTCCTGACTTTCACTTAAAACAGCGTATAAAAAAAAATCACTTTTTAAAAAATAATATCTAGCACGAAGACTTTATGCAAAACACTAATAGATCATGGGGTTGTTTTTCTATCTGCCTCACCATCCATGTTTTCACACCCTAATCAATTGCTTTCACATCATTTTTGTATGCCATGCTCTCTAGTCTCTGTATGCCTTGATTGAATCTCAATTCATACTCTGTTTTTGGTGCTTTGGAAATAAACAGAAACATCTCGATTCATATTTAAGTCCTAATTAATACGAAAATAAAAGAGAAAAAAAGAAAGAAAAAGATTTCCATTTTAAACAAAATGTGTCATAATTTCATTTCAAATCTTTAAAACTTTATCCCTCAAAATATGTCAGTTTCGTTTGTGAGCTACTATGACATCACATTAACCATAACAAGCAGAGGATATTTTGTACAAAGATTCCTTCCAATCCCAAAAGTTTAATCTCAAAATGGAATCCATAGTTAACCATATCTTTTCATGATATTTTATATTGAATTAATTCATAATTTTAAAATTTAATTTTAATATATTATTAATGTAATATAATCAAATTTCATATTGATGTCTTATTTAATAAATTTAAATGCATTAACAATCATATAACGCGTCAAAGTTATTGAATGATTTAATAATAATACATTATTAAATACAAATATAAATTGTTATGTGATAATATATATTAAAATTAAAATCATAATTTCTGTTCACGTTACAATAATAAAAAATAATAAGTAATAATTAATAAGATTAAGAATAATAACGAGATGAAACGTAACATTAAAATTTGTTGACAAAATGGCATGGCTATGCAGGGCAAATTAGCTTTTTCTTTCTCGCTGTATTCTAAAAATATTAATATTGTTTTCTCTGTGTTTCACGGGTAAGGAAAGTCTCTCCCAACGGAGGGAGCTACCTGCTACAAGGGCCAATCCCCACTGTCACGTGCCAGTGTATCCACTCAGATTTCTAGTAAGTAATAAAGATATATCATCTTTTTCTGTACCCTTTTTCTTTATTAGATCATACAGATGTAGTATAGATCATAAATAACCACTACAAGTATAGCTAACCTCACCTACAGGTCATGTTATGTTATCTACTTTTTTTTTTTTTAAACTAAAAAAAAAAGATTTTATATTTTTTCTGGAAAGATGGAGATTCATAGCCTTGTGCAATAGAAGAGGACAGCCTACACAAAGTGTAAATAATATAATAATGTTAGACAATATAAATAATTTTGTTAAAATTTCTAAAGAATAAAAGATAATTTTTTGGAAAAAAAAATATTAAAACAGTAAAAAACAATTATCTTTTAAAAATAATAAATAGACTATATTATTCTAATAAAAATTTTATAAAATTCTAGTTCTCTATTATGTTTTAAAATAATATAGGTATAATATTACCTATTATCTTTAATTTGTGATAATATTACTGAAAAATTTAATTGTATAGCCATATTTTCTTTTTGATGTAAATAAAAATTCGTTTAAATAATATTGGTTTAAGAAAAAAATAATTAATCAAATTATTATTACACTAGAAGAATTAAATATGTTGATAGATACACGTCTATTTTGGTGAGAAGAGGAAAAAAAAGCAGGTCAGCGACCACAGAAAGGTTGGCCACCAACACTGACTTTGTATCCATAAATATCAAATTAGTTTGAGAAAAAGAAAAAGGCAGCACTTCTATTTTCCATCTAACTTGATTTTTCTTTTACAAATTTACAATATTAACCATTGAAAGCAGATTTTTTTTTAAAAAAATAAAAATAAAAATTAATTGCCCCTCACGGACCTGAAATTGTTCTTAACCAAATTGCATTTATGGGGTTTAGCAATTTATTCAAATTCAAAATAAAATCTTAAATATTTACTACCTACTTTATCATCCTTGTTTTGCCTTCATTTTTCCATTTTTCATTTTGAGCTTTGTTGTGCAGTATTTATTTTGAGCTTTACCATTTTTCCCATTAAAAATTTTCAATTCTCAATTCAAGCAGCTTGGAAAACACCAACCAGCCAACAGGTTTTTCTCAACTCCTGAGAATTGTAAGTTGTTTTTGAATTTCTGGAGCAAACAGTTTTTCACTTTTTATCAGCTTTTTCTCCTTTGTGTTTCTTTATTATTATTATTATTATTTATTATTTGTTATTATTATTTTTTTTTCACTTTCTAGCTTGAAGGAGCTGAAAAGAAATCTTAATACAAGATTACAGCTTCAGAAGAACCTTGCTGAAGTGTGTGGAATCAAACTGACAGGTTATGATCTTTGCATTCTGAAGAACATCCAGTGTTTGATGTAGATATGTAGAAAAAAATATAACAAGCTTTGTTTTGAAACTTTTTTGTGTCCCCCCCTCCCCCTTCTCTCTTTTATGTACTATTTTTTTCCCTCTTGAGTTTCAGCTTTCTGTCTTTTAAAAGTTAAGGCAAATGCTGGATATGAAGCAGATTTATGCAAAAGAGTGTAGTTTATTTTTCTGTTTCTGGAAAGCCTTTGGTAGTTTTGGATGGCTTTTGCTTTGTTTTGAGCTGTGGGCTAAAAAATACTTGTAGTGAATGAATGTTTTGTTAACCAAAATTTGTATGAATGATTAGGTGAAATTTGTTACCCAAGTGGGTTTTAAAATTTTAAAATTAGAAAAAAAAAATTGACTAATTTTTCTTATTTTTCTTTTAATGGCTAATATTTTTTTCGTCCTTTGTTAGCAGGTGAATTTCTGGTTTCAGTACTTGAAAACTTTTCAGAAATGAAAACTGAAAAAAAAAAAAAAAACAAAAAATCTAAACACTGTTAGAAAATAACTGCATTTCTTTCTTGTGATTCTCTACTCTGACCCTAGTGTGCTGTGCTTTTGCAATTCAATGCATTGTTAGGTTAGAACTAGATCTCTGCTAATTCAGCTAAACAGCTCCTTGTAAACCAAAAGTTTGTGTCTTTTTGTATTCCTTCTTCCTCATCTGTGAGAATTCTTTGATGGGTTTTCACTTTGGCTTCATAGCATGCTTAAGAAGGTTTAATGCATTTATGTGTTTGCTAAATACTCAAGTTTTTGTAATGACATGGACTTTTATGACCCTTTTGGTTTCTAAGTATTGTATGTTGATTCCTGGGTTGCAGATGTTGGTTTGATTGGATAGTCTTGGGACGGGATAGTTTGATATATGCATGGAAGCAAGAGAAGGTATCAGTTCTGGGGTTACGGTGATAGGGGCAGAAGCTCCCTCAGCATATCATGTGGCACCAAGGAGTGAAGCCCCAAGCCAGGGTCCTGTCCCTGATGCTGCAGCTGCTGCTGCTGCTGCTGTTGGTGTCTCACCAGTGAGTGTGGGATTGGATGGATCAACGGTTAAGAAGAAACGGGGTAGACCGAGGAAGTATGGGCCAGATGGGTCAGTTACTATGGCATTGTCACCACTGCCAATCTCGTCTTCGGCTCCACCTTCTAATGAATTTTCAAGCGGGAAGCGGGGGAAACCGCGAGGGGAGTATAAGCATTCAAAAAAATTTGGAGGCGATTATCTAGGTAATGGATTTTGATGCCTTTAATACTCATATGAATTGCTAGTGCACAACAAAATTATGTGTCACTAATGTGGTTTATGAAGTCACTTTCATTTTTGTTGTTAACCTTTAATGTGTGGTGAATTTAGTTATGTCTTTCTGTTTCTGATAGCGGAATTGCTTGCTTCTTCAGCAGGCTTGCTTCCTGTCAAATTTCTTATGTACTTTCCTTGAATACATGGAAAACTCTCCTTTTTTATTTATAAATTCCTGAAAGAAGTCATCTTTCTGTAATTTAGATTGAATTTAATTTAAATATACTAATAGTATAAAATAGTTTTACACTGTCAGTCAATAGAGATAATAAAAAGTACCAACTTATACAAATAACCACCTATTATAATGAGGGGCCCATCATGATTTTTTACTCTTCCAGTATTTTTATTGATTGAGAGTGTAAAACTATTTTACACTATCACTACATACCAATTAAATTCATTTAGATTTTTCTTCTGAAGCAAATGAAATTAATTAATGCTCAACTTTAATGATGTTTCCATGCATAGAAAGGTGATTTCTGTGTTAGCAAGGGAGTGTTGAATAACCATTTTATGTTCATTATTTAAGTTGTATACTTTATCTATTGTGTTTAACTTGCCTACTAACTTTGCTCAACATAGGAAAATATCACAATGTAGCTGGTAACTGGTTTTTGTTTAAAATTGCTACTGCTGCTAAGATAATTCATTAACATGTATGCTGGGATAAATATGATAACTTTTATAGACATTTTTGCTTACTTTAAGTTTCAAATCAGTTATATTAATATCTATTGTTGGTATTTTTGTAGGTGATTCTGTTGGTACAAGCTTTATGCCCCATATCATTACCGTCAATACTGGCGAGGTACTCTTGATAGGAAGGGGGGGAAATCATTTTAGCTATGTTTCATACCCCTTTTCTTTTGCCATGGTTATTAACATTTGTTTTATGTATTTGTTCTGATACTTGGTTCCAGATCTGCCATGCAGTTTGAATAAAACAGAAAAGCTCAAATATTTGGACTCTATTATCCATTTGTCATAGAAAAGGTGTTGTTCAGAACAGATGATTGAATAATGTTATTTTGCTTTACTCTTTGGTTGTTTCAGGACATTACGATGAAGGTTATATCTTTTTCCCAACAAGGACCCCGAGCTATATGCATCCTATCTGCTAATGGTGTAATTTCAAATGTTACACTTCGTCAGCCTGATTCCTCGGGCGGCACTTTGACCTATGAGGTGCTGCAGTAAATCATCTCATCACTAGATGGTTATTTTATCATTCTCAAACTTGTGTTTTTCATTATTACATCTTTAATTTGTTTGGAGTTTTCCGTCTTACTAAACGATTCGCCCAGTTTTATTTTGCTCTACTAACATGCTTAGAAACTTTGTTTGATAAAGGTCATGATATAGAAAGCTTGAGTCTACGTATGCTTGGCTTTCTTGTGTTTGGCGAAACTTCATTTTTTCTAGTTTTACTGATCAAAGTAACACATCCCAAGAAAAAATGAGGACATCAAAGGCAGTAAATGTCAATTAACAGCATATGCCTTAAATAAACACATGTGAATGAAACTTTTACTCTTCCCGGTGCCTATTCCCTAATTGGTTTTATAGTTAACCTTCATCGCTCTTTCAAGATAGATGCTTTTTTCTTCATTTGTTTGTAGTTTTATTTCACTATTCAGCCAGAAATTATAATTTAAGATTGATCCTGGGTTTCCTTGACCTTGATATGTGTGCTGCCAGAGACAAAGCCAATCCACAGTCCAACCTTGATATATTTTGTGCTTTTATTATTTTGAATGTATTATACGTCTATAACTTCTAGTGTTATTATATTTACGAATATGTATTATTTGTTTATTATTTAATTATTATGTGCGTTGGTTCAACTGCCTGCCTAACTTTTTAGACCAATCAAACCTTGACTTGAAGAGTTTGCTTGTTTGATCTGTGACATTGTAGGTTTTCATTTCATCATTGGTGTAGGCTTTTTTTGGTGGGTGCTATAAGATCTTAAGTTTCATATTTTGAATTAATTTTTCTAGGGCCGTTTTGAGATACTTTCCTTGACTGGATCATTCATGCCCACTGACAACCAAGGAACACGAAGCCGGTCAGGCGGGATGAGCGTCACTCTGTCCAGCCCTGATGGCCGTGTCATAGGCGGTGGAGTTGCTGGTCTTCTTGTAGCTGCCAGTCCTGTGCAGGTAAAGCATTAGAGGTTTGAGAAATAAAGGGCACAAGAGAATAATTTCTGTAATGTAGCTTCAGGAACAATTTAGAGCCCGTTTGGTTCCAGAAAACCCTTTTTTTTTTTTTTGGTTTTCACTTCCTGTTTTCAAAATTAATTACAAAAATTTCACCTCGTTTTCAATTTGTTTTCTAATTTCAGGATTTTGCGAAGGAAACACTTGTTTTTGCCGAAACGGAAAAATAAAATAAAAAAATCCTGAAAACAGAGAACAGATTGAAAACAGGGTGGCACTTTTGTAATTAAATTGAAAATAGAAAATGAAAACAGAAAACATTTCTTGAAATCAAACAGACTCTTAATTCATAGAAGTTGAACATTTTTCTTTCTCAAATAACCGACTACTTAGATGACTTGTATCGCGGGTTATATCAGGTGGTTGTGGGAAGCTTTCTGCCAAGCAACCAGCAAGATCAGAAACCAAAGAAGCACAAGCCTGATTATGCACCACCGGCAACGATTACCCCAGCCATTGCAGTGTCTTCTGCACCACCACCACCATCAACCAATGGTGATAAAGAGGATGTCATGGGTGGACATGTGCTGCATAATCCCGGAACCTTTAACTCAAGCCTTTCTCCTCCCTCTGCCGCTGCCGCCGCCGCCTTCCGCCGAGAAAACTGGGTTAACATGCATTCTATGCCGGACTCGATTAAATCCGCTACCGATATTAACATATCTTTGCCTGATAATTAAGTCGATGATCGACCCGTGATCGCGTGTCGTCCTCTATTCTTGCTGACAACATTCATGGCTGAGCTATTTACTCGATGTTTCTAATGTTGTTGTCTATTATGTTGATTGTTTCAAACTTATTGCCTGATGTCCATGACCGTAGGATGATGATGTAGTTGACGGTGGTGTAAGTTGCAGCTAGGTTTCTACATTTTTCTTTGGTAGGGATTATATCTGATTTATTTGTCGGCTGAATTAGGTAGATGCTGCAATTAGCAGTGTCTTTATGAGTAGGCTAATTCGGATGTAATGATAGTTTGGTTGCCTGTTTATGACTGAATTTGTTCAAGCCTAATTTTATGCCCCAACCTTGCTATATGCTTTTGGTATTTTATTTTTTTTTTTTTTTGGGATACCCTCTAATTTGCTACTAGTAGTGTGTTTGGTTGAGAGTTTTGAAGAATTAATTTTGTTAATAAAATTAATTTTAAAGTAAAGTGAGTTGAAAAGTAGTTTATATTTGGGTAATATTGATAAAGTTATTTTTAGATATATAATTTATAAAAAAATACTTAAAATTAATTTTGGTAGAATTAAAAAATAAAAAAATTTCGCTTTCATTTAAAATTTCATTTTAATCATAAAAAATTAAACAAAAAAAAAAATTGGCCTTTTAAAATCAACTTTTACGAGTTCAAACGCCATCCAAACGTGTGTTATGTCATGAATATTTAGACTAGATTTTCTTGCTTCGAGATTTGACGTTTAACAGTGCACAAATGTCGGGAATTTATTTTTCTGGGGTCTACATAAATAAATTCTTTATTTAATAAAGAATTTATTACTATGTCATACATTTCCTTGCTACCGGATTTGACTATGAAGAACGCATAAATGTAGGAAAAAATAAGGTTGAAATTAAAGTCTTTTACTTAATTTTTGCCTATTGGCTGTTTGCTTCAGTTTAACTACAATATTTATTTTCATATTTTTTAAATTGAGTTTTATAAACCTATTTTTTCATATATGTATAAAATGAACTAAATATTGGAAAATGAAGGGGATGAAGTTTGGTTTTGAAAAAATTGGAAAATGAAAAAGAGGAATTTTGTTCTGGCAGATGAATTTTATTGTGTGGTTTGATAAGTTTTTTAAAAAAGTTATTTTTTTAAGACAAAGCAGAATAAGAAACGGCTTCTAACTTGCCTTTTAAAATAATAAAGAATTATTTTTATTTTAAGTGTATTTTTTGAAAATTTTATTTAAATAAATTATACAAACCTATTTTTTTTTAATTCATCGCCGATTTTCAAAATGCATTTGCCAAAAGAAAAACACTCTTTCTTTACTCAGCTTCTTGTTGACATCGGAGATCAATTAAAACACACAAGCTATTCGTTTGGAAGTTGGCCGAGTTAATAGGAATGGATTCCGACCCAAAAAAAAAAAAAAAAAAAAAAAGCTATAGGATTCCCTTATATAAATTTTTCACATAACTTAACTTAATTATATGTTAATTTTCACTTTTAATTGGACTCTTAATAGGTACTTAGTCTCTTAATTAGAAATCTCATATTGAACTCTTAAAAATAAAAAAAATTCTCACTAAGAGATCCTACTAATTTTGAGACCCTACCAACTTCAAGAACCTCACTTAAGCTGAGATAGATTAGTCCAATTTTTAATGATAAGATTTGAAAACAGGTTGTTCAATTAAGACCCAAACAAAAAAAAAAAAACTCGTAAGCTTTAAATTAGGTCCCACTTTATTAATCAATTATAAAAATCCACATATTATCATGTCATATAAAACTTCTACATAAACAGATTCACTTTCCTTAAGCCATATAATATAATTGTATTTAAAAAATTGTTAACCAGTGCCTTGTGGCATTAATTAAAAAATAAAAAACATAAATACTCTGGTGTAGATTGTAAAATATCTACACTGTGTAGACTTTTTTTTTTATATGTTTTAAATGACAAATAACGTTAGCACGTGCGTTACAGCTGGTTTGGTTAATGTGCTTGCCTTACAAGCTCAAAATCGAGAGTTCAACTCTCACTTTTCCTCTATCTTTTCATTTTCTTATTTTTAATGGCGCATATTGTGATGCACCCGCCTAAATATAGTGCATCCATACGCCGCTCTCTCATCACTCTCTCTCTCTCTCTCTCTCTCTGTGTTTTAGCGTTATCCATTGTCTGTGTCTTGCCTCTTTGTGTTTTCCCCATGGCCACCGTGCGTGCCACCTGCATCGCAATCAATGGCCGCCATTTATGCCTCCACCATCGCCTCTTTGTGCTTGCCCATGCCCACCACCGATCAACAGATTTAGGCAAGGTTGAAGAAGATTTTGGGCCAAAAATAAAACTTATTTTTCAACAGAAATAGAGTGGGATTTGTAACTGGAAAAAAAAAAAAAAAGGAAAGAGTGGGGGAGCATGTCTAGAAGGGGCACAACGATGAAGAAAGAGAAGAGAAAAGAGATGGTGAGAGTGAGATCTGTAAGTAAAAGAAAAAGAAAAAAGAGGGGGAGCATGACGGGAAGGGCGTAGAGATGGAGAAAGAGGAGCAAAAAGGTGATGGTGTATGGGTGCACTATATTTAGGTTGGTGCACCGTAATATATACTATTGAAAATAAAAAAAAAAAGTGAAAAGAAAGTGGAACAGCGGCACATCAATCGAATGGGCTGCAGCCCGCGAATTGACAATTTTTGTCATTTAAAATATGTGAAAAAAAGTGATCTACACAGTGCAGATTTATTAGCATCTGCATCAAAGAATCCTCCCCAAAAACAAAAAAGAAATGAATAAAAAAATGAAACATCTTACGCTTTCAATACAGTAAAGGTTTGTTTATTTCTTTTTCCAATTTCATAACCAATGCCTTTTAACACACTTAACAAATTCTATTTTAGAGTTTGTCAACAAGTGTTCTTATCGTGAAGAGTTGAAAAAGAATTACATAAAAAGTTGAACTTTTAAAAGTATCTCTCTTTTTTTTTTATACCTAAGTGACAATAAGATATGAACCCTGACCTCATATATATTATTCTACCTTCTTATTATTAGACTATTTTTAATGATTTTCTTAAAAGTATTTAATATATTAAAAATTTAAAAATTCAATTTTTGTTTAATTCTTTTCATTTTTAAAATCCATAGCAGGTAATTTTAGGACACTTGCTAATAAAATCTGCTACATCCAAGTTATTAGGAATAGTTTAATAGTAAGGAATTTCAATAATATATAAAAAATTAGGGATTCAACCTCATTATTGTTAGTATACTTAAATTCTACTACATCCATTTCACAATATCCGTTATTTTAGAATTAACACACATTTTAAAAAACTCAATAGATAACTTTGATTATAATAAAAAGTTTAACTAATTTTACAAATTAATCTTATATTGAAATTACAATTTTGTTTATATTTTTCATTAACTGCATTATTGTACATAATAAATTAATACAAAGATAAAATTGAAAATAAAATATTAAAACATCTTGATATTTGAAATCAACAAATAATTTGAAATATGAAAAATTCATAAATGGACAAATAAAATGTACTCCGTCGTCTGCCCGCAAAAGGAGGGAGTGCATTTTAAAGTAACATGGAATTCTCAACCTACTATCTATAAAAGCAAATTACAACAGAATCTGAGAACGGGAAGTGAATGTCACTAAAATTAAGAGTTATGCAACCGTTTTCATCTATTGGGAGCTAATTTGGTTTGCTTCTCACTAGAGAACTGAACAAAATCAAACAAATTCTAATCAGATTAGTCCAATTAGTTTTTGATCAAGCACTTCTTTTCTTTTTTTTTTTTTGAAAAAAAAAATTGATTTTACATGTTTTTTCCTTTCCATGACATAATCAACAATAATTTCTTAAAAATCTTAATAAAAAAGCATCACCAAAGGATATAAATAACAAATTAGTTTAGAAAGCTTTATAGAAACAACAGTAAATTGAAATCTAATCATCTAAAAGCCTTGAGGGCTTTCATTACTCCAATATACATTTTTGGTTAATATTACCCCTCAACATACTGGCATAGGCAGTTTCCACATTTTTTCACTAGGTTGGGTACCCTGACTGGTTGTCAAACATTTATTTGTTGTTGGTATAGACTTTAAACATTAATTGAGAAACCACAACCAATACATATTTGACAAGTCATCAAGGGTACTAGCTAAGAACCTAGAATGAAAATTCCTCTAAAACAAACAAAAACTCTTGTTATAGTCACTCATTGGTGTTGCTGCTGCTGATACAATCATGGTTGCATGTCCATGAAATTTGCCCACAAAAGTATTGAATGTCTCAGCCTGTAACTTCTTGACATTTCCAAGAATTTAATTAGATGATATATTTGTACAAAGAATAACATTATCTTCAAACACAAAAATGTTTTGGAAACTTACAGCAGGCATGGGAGGTAAACTACTTAATGCTATTCCTCTGAAAGGCTCCATACCAAACTAAAACACATTCAGATGAAAGAACTGTCACCAACTTCTCCTATGAAATAGTACAAGGCAATTCTAAAAGAAATTTAATAATAATAATAATAGTTTGTAATCACAATACCTCAACACAGAAAGGGCAAATAGCACACCAGCATGCGCGACTTTAAACAACCGCTTCTTTTTCTCCCAATTCAGCTTATTGTAGATTTCAGTAACATCCGCTAAGTGTTCTTTTCTAATGTACCTGATATTATCTTCCAAGTCATACATAGGAATATGCTGGAAATAATGTGCTTACATAATAGCTTACTAGCTTGGACAAACAAGTTACTGAAATAGAGAGAGTGCTTTTTATATTCCATTATCTCATATGGGAATTACGACTACACTGCACTGCAAATATCCATTTTAATGTCAAGATGTTTGAAAGCTTGAATTCAACATTACCATTTGTTGTGCTTAATATATTCTTTGAGATGGAAATACAGCCTATATTTCTTGGTTACACAGAAAGGAATAAAAACCTCATGGCAGAAGGGTTAAATTTCCATCTTCAAAGTGTTTCAGATTATAACTTAAGCTAAACTGCGATCGAATCACAAAATTTCAGAAGTTATGCAACTCACATTTTGATAATAATGTCTCCTAACATATGAGCACAGTCGTCTTGTATCTTTATAGTGGATATACTTTGGCAGAATATGTCTCATATTTTTTTTCCATCATGATTATGGTCATAGTCCTAAGTGTCTTGTCAAGGGTTTCAAGGTTGGCGGTTATCTCTCATAGTAATTAACATGTTACAGAATGCTACTAGTCTTAGTCGAGTTCAATTTAGAGGTGAAACCAAGAATTAAAAAGGCAATTTCTTTTCCTGTCCAGCAAATTCTGTACACTTCAGGGGAAATCACTGTTCAAAACTGTTGGAACAACCAATTAAACCCATCAAATCACCCCTCAAGTAGAAGCCCTTTGTACGCCATTCAAACCCTGTAATCTCTAAGCCACCAAATCACCCCCAAAACAACATTTTGGCACCCCAGAATCTTAGCCTCAGATTTATTCCATGCTATTGAGTTTTGCTTCAAGTAACCAACCATTTCAGCCACTAAATTAATATAAATGCTCCTAACAAGGATACTGAGAAGCCTACTGAAACAACATTCATAAATTTAAATTTATCATCATCTCAATTAAATTAAAGATTACCATGTTGATTCAATTACAATTTGACTAATGCCTTCGTACATTGCTCCAATTTAAGTTGCATGATAAAAGAACAAAAGATGATTTTTTTTTTTAATTAAAAAAAAAAAAAAACTTTATAGCCTATGATGTCTGAAGATATGAAATAAGATCTGCTCCTTTGTTTTTATTCAGCCTTGCATAGATATAATAAGATCAGGTAGTTTAATATTACTGAATTATTAAAACACAGACATTTTGAGAAGGTAAGCAGGAAAAACTTACAATCTCACATTGTAATACAGGCAAGGGAGAGCTATCAAGAATATAAACCAATGTCCTGCTATAAGATTGGTGAAGCAGAAGATCCCTTGTGTGATAAATTCCGGTAAGATAACCTGGTTTATCCGAGATGTTGACTCATATGGGTTGATATAATCAAACTCCAGGTCCACCAACAATATAAGCTACAATAAAAATTCAAGGAATGTCAATTTTTTTTGGTAAAATAGTCAGCAGCAAAATTTGCTCTCTTGCACTTATGTATGGCAGATAATAATTAAGGTGAGTTCAAACTTAACAGCCGAATACAATGAAACTCAAATTAAAATAAAAAGAATTAAGCCATTAATCTTTTATAGAGAGAAAAGAAGTTTTCTCAATGATCGTTTTCTTTCAAAGGCATGCTAAAGACCAACCAAAGCAAAACAAAGAAACCAAAAACAATATAGAGAAATGAAGCATAAAAATTGTGAGATTCAGATCAATGCTGCACTTAGCCATACAAATGGTTTTCTCACAGGGAGTTGTTCTAAAACCATGAATATGAAAACAATCAACAACAACAACAACAACAACAACAACAATAATAATAATAATAATAATAAAATTTACAATTGAATCATAAAAGAAATAATAAAATTCAGCACCAAATTTAACATCTAACAAACTAGAATTTCTAGCCAGCCACCAGCCTTAAGTGTGAAAGTGAATCTCCTTTAGAATTGAAATCTCATGCTCAATAAATTCTTTGATCCATCCAAAAAAATTTATTTATTTTTCCTAATGGGAAGCATTCAACTGTAAAAAAAAAAAAAAAGAAAAAAAAAAGCAGAGGAAAAACAATTAGAATTAAAATGAAAATTGAATTTCTTAGATTCAATTCAACCAGAAATTAAATACTGATGTTGTTGCTCTGTTGCATTATGGCTGCATGGTAAAGGTGATCCACCAAAATCAACAAAGGGTAATGGAATCCTTAAAAAAACCAAATAAAAAAACTTCGGAAATTGAAAAGGAAACAATTTTTTCTTAAATAAAATTCAATCCGAGACAAGTAAGTGGTTATAATTATAGTACGATGATAAAAGAAGGTAAGAATGGATGTGATTGTGAGGTACAGTAATAGTACCTGGTAACCGAGAATACAAAGAAGGGTCAAAATGAGAACAAACGTAAAGATCCAATAAAACACCTCCGCCATAACAGCCACTCCTGCATGCCTCTCTCTCTCTCTCTCTCTCTCTCTCTCTCTGTTCCTAGTACTCTGTTTGTCTTTATTTTTTTTATCTTTTTGGTTGGTTTGTACGTTGTTTATTTATTTATTTATTTTTCATGTGCTCCCCTTTTTTTTGTCAGATTTTGGTTATGTACCCTGTTTTTCTTCAACAGTTCCTTGTTTTCTTTTTCATTGGCTGCTAAATTTGTTGGGCTTGCCCATTTCGCCCCATTTTTTTTTAGATCTGGCCCTATTAATGTTTTTTTGGCTTTTTTTTGCTAAAGGTAATTTTGTTTGACTATTATAGACGCTTAAATATGGACGACTCTCTCAACTAAGGTTTGAATCGTGATTTCCACATTATGGTGAACTAACCCTCTAACTATTAGACCAAACCTCCATAGCCACATTATTATTTTTTTATGTCAATATACTCTTTTTTAAATTATAAAAATATCTATTTTAACTTGGTCTAATTCATCTGCATAACTAATGGGGCAAGTGTTTAAAAAAATATATTTTTTAAGTTTTATTGAATTACATTAACATATACCCTAATCTTGGATTAATGCAAATCTTTCCCTCGACCTAAACTTCTTAGTGTGTGTGTGTGTATAAATAAAAGAATCATGTATATTTGTGCCATAATGATTGTAAGGAAACGGGCCAACCTGCGCTCAACTCAACCCAAACTTGGTTAACTTGTTAGTTACGCGCGCCTAGTCAATTCAATCCATTTTTATATGAGCTCAAATTTTAATAGCTCAATCCACCATTCTTGTGGGTTGAGCTGGGTTGGCTCACGAATCACGACCTATTTTAATGACTCTAAACTGTCATTCAATATTTGGTTTATCTAAAATTTTTCTTGGTCTATCTCTCCCTCAATGGTCAACTAATAGACTATCCTGTATAATCTACTTTTCTTATTGATATGTCCCAATGTTTGCTCCTTACATAGGCAAACCATCTAAAACAAAATTCTACTATATTTTTCACGATAGATATTATCTCAATTTTATATCTAATGCATTTACATTTTATTCTATTTTGTTTAATACATCCCCTGATCTAACGCAACTTCTTTATCTTTGCACTATTAAAATTACTCATTTATTTTTTACATCTCAACATTCAATTCGATATATTATTAGAGATCTAATAGTTGTGCACTAAATTTCCCCTAAATTATAATTTTCTATCACAAATAATACCTAAAACTTCTTTCATTTTATCCACCCAACTTAAATACTATATTTTACATTTCCCTCTATTCTCCTGTCATTTAAGAGGAAAAGACCCAAGGTACTTAACCCTCACGACCAAACAAAATACTCGACTCCCGTATCCTATTTGATGAAACATTAGAAAACCAGTATATTAAATTGAAAATTCAATGGCATTGCCCGTTGGTCAACCAAAGTTCCTGGCTGCGTATGAATGCTACAGATTATGAAGATAAATGGTTGCATAAGTTACATCTTCTCACAATTCTAACAATCACCAACCAAAACTTGCCTTCCAAAGTTGGGAAAGCCAGAGCACATATAACACCAGACACCAGGGGCCCTCTATCCCATCGCATCAGTTCTGCTTCAACTCAAAAATATTGAGTGGGAAGCGGAAAGCAGACTTCTTTGGTTTCTGTTTTCATTTCCTGTGTTCTTCGTTTCTAAGTTTTTTGCGAAGAAACTAGTGAAAACAAAAAATGAAAACAAAATAGAATTTTACTATTTTTCTTATTTTCATTATTTCCTTCAAAAGATTCTGAAAACAAAACACAGAAAATGAAAACAACCAACGAACGCTGGTTGAGTATGCTCCTCCATTCTGAATTAGACTCCACGAAAAACGATCCCTTGAGCTGTTTAATATGAAGGCAAAGCGCCCACGCGTCTCAACTCAACATCTAGAGAAATAATATGCAAGTGACCGGAAAGCTAAAGTCAAATTAATTTATCTCCTTCTCTTTCTCCCTTTTCCTAGTTGTCCAGATTTGAAAGCATGTTCTTGTTCTTGGAGGAATGCCTTAGCTTTTCCATACTTCTCGGCTCTTTCTTTTTCCAGTAAAGACCTTTCTTTTTCTTTCACCTCAAGCAAGAAGTAATTGTCTTTACGCAATTCCCGAGCAGCTCCTTTTGCTTCGCGCTTCAACTGTCTCTTCAATTTTCTCATTTCAGCTCGTTCACGGTCTGGATCATAGTCTCTACCCTTGACATAGCTGCAGAAGAACAAATATGACAATTAAGTGCTTAATGTAAGTGAGTTACTTTTATCTTCTACAAGGCGAAGAAAACAAATCCCATTTTGAATGTGCGAAAAAGAGGTCAACTTACTTCTCCTCAAACTTGGGATTCAATAACTTGATTGGTACTGGTTTTTGTTTCCGCATTTGTAGTGGCCTCCTCAAAGTGTGATGTTCATCCACTTTCAAATTAATTAGCTCAGCCACTCCTTCAATTTTATCTCTTAATGAATTTGGCATGTTTTTCTGTTCTGTTATCTCAAGTAATATCCTTAAAATTGGTGAAAATATTTCAGGAAATGAGCTTAAGCCTTCATACACTCTGATATATCCTTCTAGAGTTTCAACAACAGCAACTAACACACTAGCCCTGCAATCAGAGAATCTAAATTAGCGAAGATAAATGAAACTATATACCTGGATTGTATCCAACAGAATTCTCAAGATTATAGCTATTAAAAAAACGTAAACAATCAGCTAATGCAACTCAAGCATAAACATGGAAATATAATTGGCAGCTTCTTGGAGAAGGGATGTGATTGCATTATCTTCATACAGAAATATACCAGGGCCCGAGAAAAGAAAGACATGGTGATAACAATGTATTTTATATAAGCAGCGGCAATAAACTACCGGTTACCTGAAATTGTCAGAAGAAAAGAAAGAAGAGTCTTCCAGCATGTCTATTGTCTTAAAAAAATTCAGAGGGCTAATCTCATTTACTGTCTCACGTATGTACAGAAGAGGCTTGACAGCTTTCAGTTCCATAAGTTGATATGACTGGCATAAAACAAATAATATAGTCATTTCAATGTCCAACCAGGAAATTGTAGCACCAACATGAAGTATTGCACTACATAGCTGATATTGTACACAAAAAAGCAGGATCTATCTAGGTCATGGATCTACTCCTGCACTAACCTTCACTATATCATAAAAGTCCTCTTGCATGATAAGCAATACACTCAACTGAACAGAACTACAAATGCCAGATCATTTTAAGTATCTTTTAAAAGCCTAAGGCTGGGACTGCAAGCATAGAAATACCCCACCTAAAATTTGAAGCATAATGCATCAACAATCTTCTACTTTTGAAAACAACATTAACAGAACATGGTGGAAAATCATACGTTAAAAGCTTTTAATCCAATGGTGTGAAACACTCATAAAAAGCAACTCATTGTTGTAAGAACAATTTAGATTTAGTGTGCTTGGTTTAGCTTATTTTACTTTTGGAAAACTTATAAACGAAAATGTTCAGGGCCAACATTCTGACTAACAAACTTTCTTTAGGTGTAAACTAATCAAAATCAAGCATGCACTTTGGTCTGTAGAACTTAAATCAAAGTTAAATTGCACGGTAGTCAATATTTTTTGTTAGAATAAAGCTTTTATTTAATTCATATCATGTAGAATATGCTCTGATATCATAAAACATCATGTTGATTAGAAATTAGATTATGTTTGTATAGTTTCCACATGATTTAGGTATACTCTGAAATCTAAAGTATAAGAAATTACAGAATTTTGCTCTAAACAACACCAGTTAGTTCTATATTTAGTATTAGTGGAAAACCAAATTCCTAAAAGCTAAACAATTTTATATTGTCGCCAGATGTTCCCCAAATATCTTTCTTTCCATGGCCCTGCTCTCTTCTTTCTGCAAATGGCTTCCGCTTAGCAAAATTTCCATTACAGATGTAGTCCAAGCAGACATTATAAGCCCATACCAATAAGAGAAAATGAATGAATGTGAAATCAGCAAGCAAACTGAAGAGAAAATCCTTCCTCAAGATCAGATCATTGACCTTCTCTCATTATATATATATATATATACAAACTACAAATGATCAATAAGAAGTCATACCTGGGAATCTGCACGCGAACTATATTTACTTTCAGCAGCTGCCATCAGTGAAGTTTGAAGGAACATTATTGCTTCAGGACAGAACTTTCGCGACTGTCTAAATACCTATATTCCATAGTAAGTACATAAGCAAGCTGCAAATGCAATAATTGAAAAACAAGGAAACTTGAAGTTCAGTGGTGCAGTAAATATCATGTTTGCAAAATAGATGTCCAAGAGCAAGGGTCTTTAATCAAAACAGATGCTAAAGATGAACTTTTCCCTGTTGGTGCATAGGAGGTGATTCTAAAGCTGTGAGATCCCTAAATGAGGAGTTAGGCAGAGGTAGCTTGATAGGAACTTGTATTAATACTGAGAAATGGTATAGAACTCTAGGAGACCAGGTCCTTACAAGATAGTCACTACTCGTAGGGTGAAAAAAAAAAATGAAAAAATGAAATGCAGAACCGGATACTAGAATGACAGGGAAAACAGAGAAAATGGGGGAATAAAAGAGGATAATCAGAGGTGCTGAGTGTACAAGGTGTTGGAGATTGTCTTGGATATCAATCAATCACATGATTCATTCAGATTAATTTAGCCAGCTGTAAATCTGTTGTAATTTTCTTTCCTCTATTTTAGCCATAGCATTTATAGGAGAATTATTCTTTCCTGATTTCTAGGCCTAGATTAATTGTACAGATCTCATTTCTTTTCTATTTATACTCCATTATTGTAACCCAATGATAAAATCAGAGAAAATATTTCTCTTTTTCCACATGGTATCAGAGCCCAATCTGAACCAATCCTAAATTCCATTCACTGATCCACCATGGAGGATGAAAGATCAGAAAACTCAGTCAAGATGGAGACTGGTACACTCCTTGGTGCCAGCTCTGTCGACAGTCTCTCTTTACCCATTACAGGCCATAAATTGAATGGCCAAAACTTCATCCAATGGTCTCGATCTGTCCGCATCTTCCTTCAAGGAAAGGGAAAGGAAGGATACATCATGGGAGACTCCAAACAACCAGAGAAGGGAGACTCAAATCTCCAAAAATGGGAGCTGGAAAACAGTCAAGTAATGTCATGGCTCCTCAACACCGTGACCAATGAGATTGGGGAGAACTTCATGTACTATAACAAAGCCAAAGAAATGTGGGATGCGGTGAAGGAGACAAACTCAAATGTGGATAACACCTCTGCCATTTTTGAAATTAAGAGCCTTCTCCATGACCTGTGACAGGGTGAATCTTCAGTCATCGATTACTTCAACACTCTCAATCGATACTGGCAGCAGCTGGACATATATGAAGAAATTGAATGGAAATGCCCAGATGACAAGAAGCAGTACAAAGAACTGGTGGAAAAAGACAGGATTTACAAGTTCCTATTGGGACTTAATAAAGACCTTGATGAGCTGCGTGGCAGGATCCTTGGAACTAAACCTCTTCCAAAGATCCGCGAGACATTTTCAGAGGTGAGAAGAGAAGAAAGCAGGAGAAAACTCATGTTGGGAAACTATGCCTCTGCCCCAACCATTGAAAGCTCAGCAATGGCAGCCAAAGGAAATCAGTCTCGACCACCACAAAAGAAGAATCGCCCGTGGTGTGATCACTGCAGGAAGCTTGGGCACACTAAGGATACTTGCTGGGTCATACATGGGAAGCCAGCCGATGTGAAGTCATTCCGAAACAAGGAATTCAAGGGCAACACAGCCTACAACAATTCTCAAGGAGCAGAAGCTAATCATGACACAACTCCTTTTAACAAGGAACAGATGGAGGCCCTACAAAAACTCCTTCAGCAAGCCATGCTAGATACAGGGAAGAATGTTGGTACAGCAACAGTAGCACAAAGAGGTAATTTTTTAACTGCTCTAAATGCTAGTAAAGGGAAAACACAGTCATGGATTGTAGATTCAGGAGCATCAGATCATATGACTGGAGATATTATGGTATTTAATGATTATTCTCCCTGTCAAGACCACTCAATAGTCCGAATAGCAGACGGAACACTCTCAAAGGTCATTGGTAAAGGTTCAGTTGTTATCAATAGGGATATAACTCTGAATTCAGTGCTTTATGTGCCCAACCTTGACTGCAACTTGCTGTCCATTAGTAAATTGACTAAAGATTTGAATTGTATCACCAAGTTCTCACCTAACCTATGTCAATTTCAGATTATGGAGTCGGGGAAGACGATTGGCAATGCTAAAGAGTGCGCGGGACTTTATCTCCTTCAAGTTGAAGCCTCCAAAAGTGAACCCAAAGCCAACTCTTGTGCAGTAGTTCCTTCAAGTAGCGAAAACTCTATAATGTTGTGGCATTATCGTCTAGGCCACCCCAATTTCATGTACTTGGAAAGAATGTTTCCCTCATTATTCAATAAAAATAAAAGGAATTTTCAATGTGAAGTTTGCCAATTATCTAAGCACACTCGTAGCACTTATCCAGCTCAACCTTACAAGCCCTCTCAACCATTCTCCTTGATTCATAGTGACGTGTGGGGACCATCAAGGGTCAGCAACATTACTGGCTCTAGATGGTTTGTCACTTTCATTGATGATCACACAAGGGTCACATGGGTATTTCTTATGAAGGAGAAATCGGAAGTAGGGAGAATATTTGAAAGCTTCCACAATACGGTGCAAACACAATTCCAAACGAGCATCAAGGTTCTTAGGACAGACAATGGTCGAGAATACTTTCATTCCATGCTGAATTCCTACCTTCAAAAACATGGGATTGTTCATCAAAGTTCGTGTGTTGACACCCCACAACAGAATGGGCTAGCAGAAAGGAAAAACAGACACCTCCTAGAGGTAACTAGATCACTCATGATGGCCTCAAATGTACCAAAACAGTTCTGGGGAGAAGCTGTACTTTCAGCAACCTACCTTATAAACAGAATGCCTTCCCGTGTTCTCAATTTTAACACCCCTCACTCCATTCTCCAGACCTTCTACCCGACCAGCAGACTTTTCACCTCAATACCTTTTAAAATTTTTGGGTGTTCAGCCTTTGTCCACAACATCAGTCCTCACCGCAGCAAACTTGACCCAAAATCCATCAAATGCATCTTCCTTGGATACTCACCTCACCAAAAGGGCTACAAGTGCTACTCCCTTTCAACCAGAAAATTCTACCACACCATGGATGTTACCTTCTTTGAAAATCAGCCTTATTTTTCCAAAATTGGAATTCAGGGGGAGAAAACAGAAATACCAACTGAAATGGTAGAATTCCAATTTTTTGCCAATGAAGTAACACCAGAAGCACCTATGGAAATAACTGCTCCAACAGTCCCAGAAGCACCAGAAGAGGTCCAAGAAGCAGAACCAAGGGAAACAAACCAAAGTCCTACTGCACAAGAAAACTACCTGAGGGTTTACTGTAGGAGAAAGAAAACCCAGAAGGAGAAAGAACCAAGCACATCCCATATGCAAAGTCATGAGTCTAACTAGGCTCCAGAAAATGAAATTTCCCCAGGTAATCAAATTTCTAACTCTGAACCTGTGCATACTAGTATAGCTGAGCTTGATATCCCTATTGCCTTGAGAAAAGGGGTGAGAACTTGCACTCACCATCCCATTGAAAAATATGTATCCTATGGAAAGTTGTCACAGGGGTATAGAACTTTTGTAGCATCACTTGACAGCACCCAAATTCCAAGGAATATACACGAAGCACTGCAACATCCCAAGTGGACAGCAGCTGTGACAGAGGAGATTCAAGCCTTGGTAAAAAAACCACACTTGAGAGTTGACTACTCTACCAGATGGGAAGAAAATGGTGGGAAGCAAATGGATATTTTCCATCAAATACAATGCAGATGGGAGTATAAATCGGTACAAAGCCCGGCTGGTGGCGAAGGGTTACACTCAGTCTTATGGTGTGGACTATGAAGAAACATTTGCACCAGTGGCCAAACTCAATTCAGTTCGTGTCATCCTTTCTCTAGCTGCAAATTTGGATTGGCCATTACACCAATTGGACATAAAAAATGCCTTTCTAAATGGCGAGTTAGAAGAGGAGGTTTACATGGAAATTCCCCCAGGACTTGAATCATCCAGTACCTCAAACAAGGTGTGCAAGCTCCGGAAATCTTTGTATGGCCTCAAGCAATCTCCGAGAGCTTGGTTTGACAGGTTGACTCGAGTTGTCAAGGAAGATGGATTCACTCAATGTCAATCAGACCACACCATGTTTGTCAAACACTCATCGGAAGGAAAGGTAGCCTTATTCATTGTCTATGTTGATGATATTGTCATTACAGGAGATGATCATGATCAAATTAGGCACCTAAAAGGGCTCTTGGCTAAAGAATTCGAAGTCAAAGACCTGGGACAGCTAAAATACTTCTTAGGGATGGAGGTTGCCCGAACAAAGAATGGGATTTATGTGTCTCAAAGGAAGTACACCCTGGATCTTCTTCAAGAAACGGGAATGCTTGGGTGTAAAGTAGCTCCTACTCCTATAGAACCAACAAAAAGAAGCAACTTAGAAGATGGCAGTTCCCCAGCAAATAAAGATAAATACCAGAGCCTTGTTGGGAAATTAATCTACCTAACACACACTAGGCCCGATATTGGGTTTGCTGTAAGCATGGCAAGTCGCCACATGACCAATCCAACAAACATCCACATGAATGCTGTGAATAGGATACTTCAATACCTTAAAGGTACACCAGGAAGGGGTCTTTACTTCAAGAAAAACTCAAATAGAGGTGTTGAAGTATATACTGATTCTGATTGGGTAGGATGTGCAGTGGACAGGAAATCAACTACTGGCTATTGTTCCTTTGTATGGGGAAACTTGGTTACTTGGAAAAGCAAGAAACAGGCTGTAGTTGCTAGAAGCAGAGCAGAAGTAGAATTCAGAGCCATGGCACATGGCATTTGCGAAGGAATCTGGTTGGAAAAAATATTAAAAGAACTCAAAATTTCTTCCAACTATACAATGAGGATACTATGTGACAACAAAGCTGCCATCAGCATAGCCAAGAACCCAGTCCACCATGACAGGACAAAACATGTAGAGGTGGATAGACACTTCATTAAGGAGAAGATTGACGGTGGCATCATAGAGATTGATCATGTACCCTCATACAGTCAAACTGCAGATATCCTAACCAAATCACTTCCAAGACACACATATGAGGGTATTAGAACCAATCTGGGAATGATAGACATCTATCACCCAGATTGAGGGGGAGTGTTGGAGATTGTCTTGGATATCAATCAATCACATGATTCATTCAGATTAATTTAGCTAGCTGTAAATCTATTGTAATTTTCTTTCCTCTTTTTTAGCCATAGCATTTATAGGAGAATTATTCTTTCCTGATTTCTAGGCCTAGATTAATTGTACAGATTTCATTTCTTTTCTATTTATACTCCATTATTGTAACCCAATGATAAAATCAGAGAAAATATTTCTCTTTTTCCGCACAAGGTAAAAACAAAACAAACTAACGTATCTTGCCTCATGATGTACTTACCAAGAGAAGCATCGAGCATAGGAAAGAGCCAATGGCAATATCCCTACCAGATACTATTGGGCAACGCATCAGATATTCACACATCAATAGTATCACAGGGGTCATAACTGGATGCCTAAAGTCAGAGCATGGAAATATCATGGACCACAAACGGAAGAGGAATAAGGTCTTTGAAGAAGGCCAACTGCTGCTTTCTGTAACAACAAAAGGATTTCAGACCATTTTTAACAAAGACATCCAACAGTACATAGTTCATATGCAATGCAGAAAATGCAACTATTCAACTACATTTCGTTCCAACCTGGATCATTGATACTCTCAACAAATTGCTTTCTAATACTTTCTATTCTGCGACGAGCACATATTGCAGCGAAGTATGGGATCTCCATACTCATCTCTATCAACGGTTTCCCTAGCATATTGAGTAACCCAACATTCAACGGTTTCTTGTTTGCCAGAACAGCAAAATACTGCAATAACACTCCATAAAATACCTGAAAAGAGAAGACCAATTATAATTGCCCCCTACATAGTTTGACAAATAATAATCATCCACCACAATTTCCTGATAAAACATTTAGGCAAAGAATGTCAAATGTTACATCATCCAACATTGTAACCTAGACCATACCACAAAAAGAACAAGAGCATCCATCAGGCATACGTTTTACATGATCTTTTACATCCCACACTTAGGGCCCGTTTAAATAATACCACTTATAACTTTTTTCAACTTTCTAGAAGTCAAAAGCCACATTTTTTTTTTTGGGTCCCGTTTGGCTATACAGATTTTTACTTTCCAAAAAGTCATTTTTAATATTTTTTGAGACGTTAAAATATCTAGCTTCCCAAAAAGCATTTTTTAAAGCACTTTAAACAAGCACTTCTATTATTACGTATTTAAACACAAAATAACTTAGTCATAAGTTATTTTTCACATAAGTGTTTAAGTAAGCTATTTATCCAAATAGGCTCTTACACAAACTATGCTTTGCTATACAATCAATGACAATATAAACTACCTTGATCAACCATCTTTGATGCAGAAGCAGTTAAAGGAGGGAAAATTTAGTTACTGTTCATGCTACAGAATTATACCGTTCATTCTACTGTGCCTTACTATTCCTGCTCCTATAGCTTCCCTACTGTCCATCACTCCATTTTTAGTAGCAAAATTTCTGTGGCATTCTAATCTTAATATTTTATTTCAATCTTCTGCTTTCTTGCATTCTTGTCATGTTAGAAAACTAAGGCTAGATCAATTCAAAAAGTTAGGATTTCATTTAAATTAGGTTTCAATTCTATTTAACAGGAATGTTTAGTTTTTTTTTTTTTTTTTGGGATAAAAGAAGAATATTATTAATTTGTAATACAGAATGACCTTGATCAATTTCATCCCAATGGAGTTTGAACCTGCACGTGCATGTTTACTAACCCAATTCACAACCATATCCCCTTGGGAAACCAAGACATAGAGAGTATCAATAAAGCAATTAGTTCATGACTTGGCCATTTCTCAAATTAACAGCTTCCAAGAGCAAAATATTGAATTGAATAAATTATTAGAAGCTATAACATATGTATGCAAAGGCATGTGATATAAACATAAAATATATATCAAAATATATTAGCCAGCTAGTTTTATCGAAGCATTAGTTTGACCCAACCTGATGCTACAGGATTTATTCAAAATCAGTTCTTATTACCAGAAAAAATCAGTTCAGGAGAAATTCCGAACAGTATACCGTAAGCAACATTGGTAATCAGTCCACTGTAGGCAGTAACTAATAGCAAAAGCACCAAATAGAATATAGTTTAACACATCAGCTACAATTACTCAAACGATGAAAGCATGAAACCAGCATAAACCTATATTAACACAGTTGATGGCAGCAATTTAAGTAATAACAATGTAGCTTTTTAACTAATTATCAATACCAGATCAAAGTTCACAACAATATAAAAATTAACTCCAAGTTGAAAAAGTCCATGAAATTGCATTTAGGTTAGCTGACAATATTTCAGACATAACATGATCAGTGGATTCAGTAAACATATATATAAGTGCGAAGATATGACCTGAATGTAATCAAAGGTTAATAGAAATGAAAGAGTTTCATACTTGCATTTTCTTTCGATTTTCCGCCGCAAGTGTGATTGGATTGCTTTTCCGAATCCGGTTGATAACTAAGATAGTTTCAGAATTAGAAGTGTTATCCAGCAGGGAACATAATTCTTCAATGTTCCTGGGAGCTTCAATTATATAAGGTATGTCCAACTCTTTTGACCGTTTTCCTCCGACATCTTTTTTCTTGGCATCCAAAGAATCCTTACCTCTCTTTATAATTTGAACAGAATCATTAGTCTTTACATTTATACGAACCCCAGTATCCAGTCCATTTTTCCCATCGAGTTCTTTTAAAGCTCTTTCTTTGTTTTCTTCTTCATTATCTTCTTCATCTTCCAAATCTATTCCAATATCATCATCATCACTCTGTTCCCAATCTTTTAAAGAAAGATCCTTCTCATGATCATCAAGATCCTCATCTGATCCTTCATCAGCATTTTCGGAACTTCCGGAATCATCGGAATATTCACCATCACCATCCTCACTGTCAGAATCTTCCTCATCTTTTCTCTCAAGGATCTCATCAATCCAACCCTTTTTAGTCATAGTTTCTTCATTGTGAGAGAAGGAATCATCAAGATCATCACCAGATAGAGATCTTGTATTCTGTTTAGATGGCTTTTCTGAATCTTCATTGCCTTCATCACTTGAATCTTCAGAAGCAACCATCCTCTTCTGCCGCTCTTCCTGAAATGACGGAGAAAAGGACTAATTAGGATGAACACAACTTTAGTGTCTACTCCCATCGATGGAGAGCCTGTTTCCACAACTAGAACCCAAACCATGGGTTACAAGGCAACAAAGCCCATTCACTTTCTACAAGATCCTATATTATATTGAAGTATGAATATCAATCATGTATTTAGTTTGGTAGTCTTGGGTTCATGTCCACTCTTCCACATGAGCCATACCTAAACCATCTTCAAACGCAATTCAGCTATTCAATCAAGAATGAACATAAACCAATGCTCAAAAAATTAGATCAATGCTCCTCCATGTCATATGAGTAATTTATTCATGGGATAATAACTAACAGTTAAAAGTCAAGTAATCATACCTCCAGTTGTTCTAAACGTTCCCTTTCTTCCTGAGCAATCTCTTCTGGTGTCTTTGTCCTGTCCGAAGGACGAGCGCGCATTTCCAATCCCATTTGTTTGACAAGTTTGTCATATTCATCCGGTTTTTCCTGCCATAAAGAAGAAGTAGGATCTTCTTATAATAAGAGAGAGTTATCAGGGTTTACAAGAACCCTCTCAAGGGTAAAAAGTACCTGCTCAGAATTATCTATTGTCCGGGTAATAGACAAGTGATCCTTATCACTTTGTTCATTTGGAATACTCTTGTTCACCAGAGCCTTCAAAGCATTCATCTTGTTGGGTCTGGTCAGAGAGAGTAATGCCTGAGACTGAACCAAAGAAGTGAAGTTCCTATCTAATTCTTCAACCAAGTGTTCATTTTCTTCCTTATCTTTGGCTTTTTGAGCCTGGAAAATATCAGAGTTAAGAGAAAAAGAATAAGTGAACGAATACAAAAGAAAAATAAACATCACAGCCCTATTAAGAAAAGTCCCACACCTTGTAAAATTTGCTTTTTGAGATAATTTCCTCCATCACCTCCTTCTTGCTTTTATGCTTCTGCAGGAGATGTCACCATTAAGAAACAGCTCCAGGGTACAGTGACAATTGTGAAGAAGTTTAGCAAAGATAGGATATCAAGATTGCATATAGTCACCAAAAGAGAAGCAACTGCCTGATTACACAATTGATGCGTTCTCCCTTGTGCACATCATCTAATAATATAATAATAAGCGGGAAAAAAGGAACTAATATTGGTATCACAACAGGTCTTACATTTGCCTCGCCCTCAGCCACGCTTATTTCGCCTGGAATCTGCGTATTATAAGCATTAAGATGCCGAAGCACATCTGACTTTTCTGCAAAATCAATATTCGACATAAGCCCAAGATGCAAAAATAGCACGACAGACATACTAAGTAGTTTTCTGATAACTCAAGTAAATTGCCGAAAGCTATAATAACAGTATATAGGATCATCACTTCAGCAACAGGAATGCAATAGATGGGCAGCCAAAGACATGAAAAATAAATAACAGGAAGCTTAAGGAATTAATATGCTGGAATTAAATTGCTGAAAGATCACAAAATAGAAGTTCAGCCATCAATTCAGCAGTCACACACTAATGTACATAATCTTGTCTAATTATCATGCAATACCTAGCAAACAAAGCCATGTTAAAAAATATGAATATCAGAGATCAAATAGAGCACATGCTCCACTGCTTGCCATTATAAACTTCCAAACAATTATAAATAAAACGTATACGACTCCTTGCTAAAACTATGTAAATGCTACATACTCTCAGTTTCACCAGCCTCGTCAACATCATCATTAGGAAGCATCTCATCCTCAAAATCATCTCTTCCCAAACCCAAAGCACTAGGCTCCTCAAAATCATCTTCTCCATCCGACAAGTGATACTTGCTTTTCTTGCTGAGTTTCATGTTCAACTATGAAGATCCAAAGAAAGAGAATTGAGAAGCATCAGAGAAGGAACACGAGGGAATAGCATTTCAGGAAGCATAAGTTACAAGAAGATAAATTTACAAAATTTCAACTTATTCATAATATTCACGTGTTGAAACAAATCTGCAAAGCAACCTTGGAACATATGTAGATGTATACTATGCAATTTGCAAGAAATTGAAGAGCTATTCACTTAGGCAACACTAGAGGCAGAGTTGAGCTGTTCTGCAGCCAAACTACAATAGGTTAAAAACAACAGACACCTACTTTTTAAGGGGATGGATCCATTTACTCCTGAAGTAAGTCTTCTATTCTTACTCCATTGAATAACTTTTTATAAACAATTTCACCCATCTAACTATTTAATCATGTGGTATCTTGATTATCAAGCATACTAAATTTTAAAAAAATTGGGCATTGATAAATATGTAATCTAATATTTGACATTTACTAATATTTTCAAAAACATGTCATATGTCAAAATAAAGTGGAATGATTAAGTATCAAATCCTTTTAAAATTGTATGAAATTTTATAAACTTGATTTACTTAGTGAGAACTTTGAATTCAACGGTTGAATTGAGTCCATAAAAAGCTATTCAATGCAATAGGTAAGCCGTGCTCTTAACTATTTTAATACCAAAACCACGATGTAATAATTCAAGGTCTCAACATCACAAAAATAAATAAATAAATCAACTGAAAGATATAAAAGAACTATAACATTGATTTTTTCCATTTTGCTTGGGCAGAATGGGGCCTTCGCACCCACAATCAGAATCTCCAAAATAATTATCCTCCAATAATCGAATAATTAGACCTGATAATATATAGTTCAATTGTAATCAAGTGTACACTAAAAAATCAAGCACTCCAATTATTGGATTATACAGTTCATCATTGGTATAATGTCCCATACTTGCATCTAATAAAAATGCCAAAAAAATAAAAAATAAAAAATAAAAACCTGGCGCTCTCGCTGGGATCTCAAAATAGCCTTGCCAAACTCATCAAGCGCTTCATCGTTCTCCCCAATTCGCTTATCCACGAACACCGAAGACTTCGCGCTCTGTTCGTACTCCTTCAGCAGCGTCTTCTTCCTCTGCAAAAACCCAGCGCCAACAAATCCATTATCTAACCAACCAAAAACATCCAAAACGATAAAGAAAAAAAAATGTTGGAACTATTCGCAATCAAACGGTTCGTGCCTTCTCGACGGCGAGGGACCGAGCGAGGCCGATGCGGCGGGACTCTCCCTTTCGCTGCTTCTGTCCGAGGACGTCGAACTTCCTTCGGGACCAGATGGACTCGAAAGGGTTCGAGGCGTTGGAGGCTTTCACCTTCATGGCTACAGCCTCAGGACCAGACTTGTTGCTCTTCTTCTTCTTCGTGCTCTTGCTCTTGCTCGTGTTGTTATGGCTATTGGTGAAGGCGCTACTGCGCTTTGATGATTTCGCCATGGATGTTGCAAACACAAGGGTTTTAGGGGTTTAGAGGACTGGTGGCGGTTACTGCGTTCGCTCTTTCAGCTTGGAATGCTCACTGGCGAAGGAGTTTCTTAACCCGTTATTTGGATGCTCTCTCTCTATATACATACATATGAGAAAAACTGATCTCTTTTATATGAGGGGAAAATTATGTATTATTAATAAATCATATTTTATTTTTATGTGACTATCTAATAAAAGTTATATTTTTAATAATATGATTATGTATAAAATTTAATTTTGATATATTGTTTGTGTAAAAAAAATTTATGCAAATATTTAATGAATTTAATTTGTATGCATTCATCTAATTATATTCTCTGATTTATATGACTTTTGGAGTGATGGAGGTGGAGATCATGTACAATTATTTATGTGGTAACATATGATTGGATAACAGAGTAAAAAAATTTTACATTGTCTGCATACAAATTAAACCCATATATAATTATATATTGCTATATTAGCAAAAGTGTTTTAATTCAACCATACACTACTTTAAAAATTTTACAAATAAAAGTATGTAATTGAATAATAATATAAAACTCTTTTTACACCTTATGATATTTATACTAATAATACGTTAAAAGTAATCTTGTATATTTTATTAAAGGATTGCATAAAAAAACTTTTATGTCTATACCTATATATATAATGGAGATTCCTCTCATGATCCGTATTTTTAGTTTCTATTAATTGTATTAGAATTTCTTTTCAAGTTCATAAATATATCCATACTATTGTGAGTTTAATTTTAACATATTAACAGTATGAAAGATTTTTATATAGTTAATTAATTATATTATTCTATTTATATGACTATTTAAGTAGAAGAAATTTTTGAATGCTCCTAAAATACCACATAAATTGTGTAAACAGCCAATAATAAAATGACATTTTGGGTTTCAATTTTAGGGCATTGGTTAATTTGTATATGCATTTGTTTGTTTCAAACCATTTTTGACACCTATGGCTATTTGTTCATCGATCATATGTAGGGGTGGAAACAAGTCAGGTTAGGCCAAGTTTATATTATAATTTTTTGACTTGAGCCTGACCTAAAATTTGTTTAGGAACCTTGATAATTTTTCAGAATTTCTTGTTTCCTTTATCTGCAACACTATATTTTCGACCATGTCATTGTCTTATCAAAATTTGTTTCTTTGCAATAAATCACATAGAAGCTAGGATACCATTTTAAAGATGAAAAAAATAATACAAAAGCAAGGACATAAAATCAGCAACAACAATAAAAAAAAGTGACAAACAAAAAACTACATAAAAGAGTAAAACATTCTTCTTCAAAACAAATATGGGACAACATCCAATAAAAAGTAATACATAGCTCTTAGATGACTTGAACTATGATGTTCTTCATCAAAGGTTGCTTTTGAGTAGGGATGTAAGCAGATCGAGGCAACTCGATGAACTCAATCAATTTGAACTAAACCGATTAAATTGGTTTGATTCAATTTGGTTCAGTTCAAGTCATCGGCTTAATCGGATACGATCCAATTAAAATCGACAATGTTTGATTCAGTCAATAGATTTGAGGTTTTGCAACTCGATATCCAACCCAACCCAACCCAAACCCCCTATTATTCTTTTTTTTTTCCCCTTAATACGATAACGCATTAGAATGAAAATTCTTTGATGTTTATGTTTCTTTTACTTGTGTTAATGATAATATTAGAATGTTTAGCCTTTACATATTATAATAGAACTTGAAATTTGCTTATATGAAAATTTTGATACTTTATGATTATTTTTAATTGTACTTTTTGGGTAGAAACTAGAAAAAAAATAATTTAACAGGTAATTCAATCATCTGAATAGAATCAATTCAAATTTGATTGGTTTAGTTGGGTTCAGATTTAGTCAAAATATTTCATTAACTCGTATCAACACGTTTATGCCGCTACTTTTGAGGAAGTGGTGAGTTCACAACATAATTAGCATTCGCGGAGCCCCCCTTCCCAACATAGTTGCAGTCCTGCATGGCGACAGTTAAGTGCGATAAGGGCGTGGCACAATAGTGGTCTTGGACGGTGATGACTTTGTGCGGTGGGTTGCAACATAAGGTGGGTATGGTAGCTGAAGAAGGAGAGGTGTGATGGAATGAGAGAGAGAGAGAGAGAGAGAGAGAGAGAGAGAGAGAGAGAGAGAAATAGGGAAATGAGGATGCAGGACGCAAACTAAATGAGAGAGAGATGGGGGAATTAGGGTTTTAAATTGAATTTTAAAATGAGACAATTTAAAGGTTCAAAGATAAAAACTATACCCAATAATTATAGCAAGATGTGTAGCTTGGTGGTAATATAGTGAGCCCTTATAGTAAGAAATATGAAACTAAGAACAATGTTATTTTTGTAAAATTGAATATTTTGAGGTTTTTTTTCTTTTTTTTCCTTTTTGAATTTTCGGCATAAATTGCGAATATTTGCAGAAATTTGAATCTTCGTGGGGAATGAGGCATGCGGATCCATGATGGAAACAAAAATAGGAACGAAGTTGGGGCTAAATTTCTAAATAGAGATGGACTCATGAGTACCTATTGTTATCCCTAATTTCAAAATGCAAATAAAGCACATTAAATTCTGGTTCTATGTAGTACTTCCTGTATTTTTTATTTTTAGTATATTAATATATAACTACTCATATAAATAGTGGTTAATTATGGTATAAAATTCTTTTTTAGGTATTAATATAAAATTAATTTTATATTAATATTCAAAAACTAAAAAATGCGGCATTCCTTTCAAACTACTAATTTCTATATAAAATTAATACTAGACTTGTATTTGTGAAATAGAGGATAAATTTATTCTAAAATAATTTTAAAAAACTTAAATACAATAAATAATATTTGTATAATACATTTTTATAAAAGCATAAATTATATAAAATCATAACTTTACAATAATTAAGTCACATAAAGTTATTTTATTTATAATATATTTGTTTTATTTTACATATATATATATATATATATATATATATATATATATATATATATAAAACACAAAAATACCATAATGTTATTTCCAACATCTTTAACATAACTAATAAAAAAAATTTCTAAAGTAACAGAAGTAAATAAAAATAATTATAAATTAATATGATAAAGTATGCAAGAAAAATATTTTGAATCCTTAAGCATCATAACAATAAAATTATATGTCATAAAGGCACGTTTCTTTGTTTCAATGAGAAAAAAATGAGAGATCATGGGATTTACTATGTAAATTTACAATTTTATTCTTATAATTTTTTCTATCATCATAAAAAATAGTAATCATAACACTATGTTTGGATGAGGAAAAAAAATGAAATGAAATAAAATGAAAAGAACAAAATGAAGAGAAGAGAAAAATAGAGAGAAAGAAATATCTTATTTTTATTTGTTTTTTTTAATGTGTTTGGATGAGTAAAAATGAATGGGAAAAAATGTGTGTTGTGTAAAAAATAATAAGACAAGATAAAATTATATAAAATCACTTCATTTTCTCTCCTCTTATTTTTCTTTTCTCTTGTTCATCCCATCCAACCAAAGGCTAAAAGCCAATAGTACATGGCTTCAAGCCTTCAACTTAAACTTTGAAAGTTACAAAAAAAAAAAAAAAAGAAGCTAAAAATTATTTACATATAATAACATTTTCCTTCTTCTTAACTTTTCTTCTCAACCAAATATATTCTTCATTTTTTTTTTAAATTTATTTCCTTTTGTTTTATTTTATCTCATATTCTCTCTACATCCAAGCAAAGTATAAGAAAGCCAAAACTAAAGGAGATAAGCACGAAACTATTACCCTAGATGGCAGTCTATTTGTCGTGAATTGATGAACACAAAGCAATGTTGTTGCTTAAAAAAAAAATTAAAAAAAGCTACAGTTGGAGCTTCTGAACTGGGATTGATGATGTTTAAAATGCTCCTATAATTTTATACGCTCCGAGTTTCAATTTAAATTTGCATAGGATTTTATCCGAATGCATTAATTCAATTTTGTCTTTCACATGTGCTTAAAAACACTAAATTTCAATATGCCCTTTTTGTTCCAAGCGTCGTTCAAGCCCACTGCGTTGCATGCAAAATTCGGTTTATTTGTCTCAAACCAACTCCACTTCGTTGCTTAGGCATGAATATGAATCTAATAATACATGGCAAAAAAGCATGGATCTCAACATTTAGTTACCAAAGTAAAGAAATAATAAACCAATGAATAAAGTTGGAGAAATGCAGGGGCGGTATTTTCATTTTCATTCCTTCATGATTTGTTACTTCCTTGGTCTAATAAGCTGTGCAATCCCAATAGCCAAGGATATGTCATTCTTTCAATGCTTGAGATTTTTTAGTCTAATACAAAAATTATTTAATGCTGCAAAGCATACGGGGTAAAAAAAAAAATGCAACAATAAATTCAATGGCATAGTAGTTGATAATTTTGCTAATGATGACATGATTTCTGCACAAGATCCTCTCATATTGTGTCTTGAGATGCCCATCCTCTCTTCTCCAACTCTAGCCGCAATGCCTTTCATCAAGCAAGATGTTTCCATAAGACCAAAATATCAATATGCAAGCATAAATACAAGCACGTAAAATGAGTGATGAAATTTTACCTTGATTCTCTTTCTATTCACATCAAAATCAAAGTTTCCCATCCTTGATGCTGATCGATACTCTACAATCGAGTCCCTGTCTGGTGGGAACCAAAACTCAACATCATCCACTAACTGTTTGTGTTGGAAAAAGCACATGCATGTGAGACATTGAAGTTCCACAGTGGATAAGATAGAGGGATAAAAGGGTTAATAATGCTTGGATTAAAATTAAAATTTTAAAAAAAAAATAAGGCTAAAGTTTTTGGTCAAATGGTCCAATCCAAGTCAAAGTCCTACTCTAAATCAAATCCAACACTCAAATGCCCTACTCTAATGCCAAGCACAAATAATTTTAAGCCCAATGCAAAAAATGCCAACAGTTTGAGCAGAGGGTTTTGAACCATTTGAAGATGTTCAAATTTTTCTTCTTGGATAGCAAGTTTCCTTATATGAGAGTTACATACATACCCCAAGGATTTGACTTTGGTACTCCACTCTAAGATAGTCTCCTGTCCTTTCTACTATCCTTGGTATAAAGTTTTCTGGGGTTATTGTTGATTCTATCTGTAAAAAATAAAATCAACCAGAACTGGATTTATTTAACGTCAATGCTTTGAAAAGTTGACATCACTGGCTATCAATTACATATATTAATTGGTGATGGCCAAAGATAGGGGAAATAGAAATACAATATGAAGTCTCATGGTTATAATTTGAATTACCACATCAATCAGTTCCTCAATTGCCTCTTCTTTGCTCACACGATCTTTCCTACCTTCAGGGTTGTAGTTCCTGTAGAATAATTAAAAACAAAGTGCAGCACTATTTATCTGTGGCTCATTATATCCAATTTTGCTCATCAACTCATGGACCAAGGAGATTGGCTAGAGAGAAATCGAAAAAAAAAAAAAAAAGGCATCAACCAATGGATTCACTAATTCCAAAATATTAATTAGACAATGGCTCAATGCCGATAAACTATGCACTACTTTAGAAAAATTATTGGATAGATATAAATCTAACAATTTGTATTTAGACATATTTACAGTAAAATTGATAAGACTCAAAAATAAGTAAATATATATTGCATAAAGTTAATGAGACTCAATTTTATTGTAAGTGTAGACTTGTATCTATTCAAGAATCTCTCCTACTTTCATGTGGTTCAAAACTTTGTAAATTGTGACATGACATAAGCAACACTACCAATGTGATTCATATGGATGATATGGCGCCCATGATTCCTAGTGGGATAAACCCACATTAATCATCTCCTAATATGGTTTAGTATAATAACATCAGAAAATTAAGGCCATATAAACAACATGCTGAAATCTTGGGCATAGACATCTTTTCAAATCCTCAATGATAAATTGTAGCTAAATTTAGATAACCACAAACCAAAGTTCAAATTTTAAAGAAGAAAAAGAAGGGAACTTCACCAAGGAGGAGCATAATGTGTGAGATTAGTTACATTCTCAGAGGTAGATATGCAGTTTTTTGTAGATGGGCACAGTGCCAGTGCCGGTGGGTTTTTCTGTACTCCAAGATAATCAGGCTTTTCCCCGCTGCAACAAACACAAAATTCAAAGTAATTATGTTGCCATTCTCATTTCCAATAGAAAATTCGAAAAAAAAAAAAAAATCCTTAACAGTAGGACAAATTGCCCATCAAGTAATCACATAAATCTTGAAGAAAGAAAGACAGATATAGATGTAATTTATAGTAAAAATATAAACTATTCATATGTCTCTAATCAAAAGCTTAACCTTTTCAGAGAAGCCTCTATAATCAAAAAGTTTAGAGTTTGATCCTTATTTATCTCTATTCTTCTAAATAAAAGTTGAATTTCAGCACAAAATAGGGTGGACTTGTGCATTGCCTATACTTCAAGCACAAAGAAGCTCTTATATAAAGGGATATGTTAAGATATAAAATTATTCATATGCCTTTACCCAATAGTTTAAGCTTTTGGGAGAAATGATTCATAACATATTGATCATCTGTGACGGAATATTATTTACACTGTTTCTAGTCATATTACATATCATCATTAAAATAAATAGACTAATATATCAGTTCTCTGAGAATTAATTGTTTTTTAAACTATATGACAACTCAAGATTAAATTAGTACAGTTTAAACAAATATAATAGTCATAACTACAATTTACACTTTTGGTGATTGGTGGCTTGATCATAACTAAACAAATATAACAATCATAAGAAAAACAAAGGGGCAGTACCTGAGGTTGAAGATGGCAGCAACGGCTGCTAATTTTCCGGTCCCCTGTATAAGCTCTCTTCAATAAGAAAGAAACAATTTGAAGTGTGAGAAATTCAATAACATAGGCATGCATGAATATATAGTAGTACATTTTACATTCATGGGGTGGCAAAAGTGAGAATGTGAACCTTCTAATTTTGATTTGCTCGGTGGGGTTCTTGTCATGGATCTTCTGGGAGAGTTGAAAACGAGGGAAAGATGAACCACTGCTATATTTGATGATGTGAGCTTTGAAGTTGTGAAAGGTGCAAGAGAGTGCTATCGAAGCCATTTGTTATGAGGTGAAGGTGGGAACCAAAGCTGGAAAAAAAAAGGGGGAGAAAAAGAAAAGCAAAATAGTATCGCACTTTCCAATTCCAAAGCGTATGTGCGGGACAGTGCAAAGTGGTGGGGACGATGTGTATTTGGAGAACTTTTCACAAAACGAGGTGACCATATGAATTCGGGTGATAGAAAATTTGTGCAAAATAAGTACTCTCTCCGAGTAATTATAGTTGTCCTTTTCAAAAAGAATCTTAATTTCTATAAAAGAGTCTTAAATTGTCCGTTATTTAAAAATATTAACGAATGCTATTAATTTTTTTTTTTCAGTTTCACCTTAATTTTTATTCCTTCAATTAAATTTAATAACTACAATCAAATTGGAAGAGATAAAGAATAATTTAATCGAATTAAATTATATTTTTTCTGTATTTGAGACTATTTAATGATGTCCTTAACAAATAATAATTTTAAAAGATAAATTGTTAAAAAGTAACTTAAAAAGAGATAATTTAGAAAAAATAATTATTATATTTTGATATAATGATATGATAATAATAAAAATACAAAATATAAATCTGATTTTAATGATACAATTTTTACGTCTATGTAACTATAAGGTTTTTTTTTTAACTTTTTTTTTTTTTTGGATGACAGAGTAAGTATGAGTATGTTGTTCACAATTATTGTTTATTTATTTTTGAACTACTAGTAATACTTAGCAGTTATATTTTGATTTTTTTGAAAGTTTATATGTATGTATTTATTTGGTGGTTGAATGGTTTAATGATAATTTAATGGTTTAAAAATTTAATGATAATTTAGAAAAGATAATTATTATATTTGGATATTAGTGATTATTAATAGATAGATAAATATAAACCAATAAACTAATAGTGTTAATGAAGAGTAAGACATATGGGTCATCATTTTTACACATGTCAAAATACAAATAGAATGTCTAAATGCTGATGTGGTAGGAAGTGCCTACCTAAGATTTTCTCTAAAATATAAATAGAGGATTGTTCATATAAGCCAGCTTTTATTTGCAATTAATGTTTTTTTTCTTCCCATAGGTATTCTCTATTGGAGACAATCATATTTGAGGCATAGTCGAGTACTAAATGTAGGCACCTCCATTAGCATTCAAATCATAGTTTACCATGTTGTAGGGGACTAAACCCTCACTACAACAAAAATATCTTGAGGCAGTGCTTAAAAAAGCCTTCCACTAGACTTAATACTTATTGGTTTTCGCAGTTAATGTTTAATTCTTATTTCAAGGAAAATGCGAGGAGTTAACATTGTAATCTTGAATATTTCTTAAAACAATGCATCTATTAAATACTTTGATGCATCATATATTCATACGTTTATTTTTGGTCTAATCATATATTTATATTTTTAAATAAAAGCCTTTTTTTCAACAAATAAAAATTATTTCTTTTGTCAATAGCAAATAAAAATATAGTTTTTTTGGTCCACAATAGAAAAATAGTAGTGTGCCTAAAGTCCTATTGGGCCAACCATTTGGCATGTCAATTCAAATGCTTTACATATTGGTCCAACCAATAGGACAAAAAAAAATTAGTCACATTCTGATGAATGCGATCTATTATTGTTAGAATACATGGAGTTTGTTAATTTGTTTCAAGTTGTTAATTATGATTAGTTAGAAGGTTATATTAATTAATTATTTTTCTCCTATTATATAAGTCATATTATAATCTATTGTAATTACCTTTCTCATTTTTCTCATTTTAATAAGAAAATTTTTAGCACTATCTATTTTCTGTATTTTTCTTTCTCTGCTCTGCCATGGATTTCAAAGGGTATTAGAACCATGGTACCCAACGTAAGCTTCTTTGTCCAACTTCTTCAAACCCTCTAGGTGTGTCCACAAATCTAAACACTTCCTCACCCATACCATAGTACCATTCTCAGGACCCACTTTGGCCACTAACACACCCACATCCTTCACTCATTCTCCCTCACACATTCATGGCACTTAAGTGTTAGCTAGTCTTCGCAGCCTAATTCACCTGGCACCTCAATTGGGTCCAATTCCCCATCTAATTCACACACCATCGCACCACCAATCCCCACGACCCAACGTCATCCTCGCCAATCCAACTAAATATGTCATGCTTCTACTCACCTAAGGGACTTCTTGTGCTATAATGTTGTTAAGCGCCAGCTGAATCAGAATCTTCCACGAGTCTTTATCCCATCTCACACTTCACCTTTTTTGCCAACATTTCTCCATCACACCAAGCCTACTCCATTGGCTTGCCCACTCAGCCAAGCCCAACCATATTGTGAAGCTAGCAACCATTGATGTTGGCACAAAGCTATGGAACACGAGATAGCTACCTTGAATCAGACTAGGACTTGGATCTTCATGGATTAACCAATCGGTGCTAGGCCCATTGGCAATAAATGGGTTTACAAGATTAAGAGGCAGGCTGATGGGCCTATAGAGAGATACAAAGCCTGGTTGGTGGCAAAAGGCTATACACAAATCGAGGGCCTAGACTAGCTACTTCGATACTTTCTCTCCGATAGCGAAGATGACCACCATCTGTTTCCTTTTGGCTCTAGCTTCCATTAAAGGGTGGCATCTCCATCAATGAGATGTTAATAACGCCTTTTTACATGGCGACTTGGATGAGGATGTTTACATGCAAGTTCCTCTTGGCATCACCACTCCGTAGCCCAGTCAAGTTTGTAAACTCCTAAAATCTCTTTATGGGCTCAATCAAGCAAGTAGGCAATGGTTTGGCAAACTTTCCTCTCTTTTGCTCTCATGTGGCTCTCACCATTCTCCCAGTGATCATTCTTTGCTCCTCAATCTTCATGGGGATCATTTTACTACATTACTTGTTTATGTTGATGATATAATTTTGATTGGAAGTTGCTCACAGGAATTTCAATTTATCAAAGCCCAACTCACGCTTCAAAATTAAAGATCTGTGCACATTGCAGTTTTTCTTAGGCCTTGAGGTGATCTACTCCAAGGAAGGGTCAACACTACCTTAATTTATTGCAGAATATTGGGCTTCTTGGGTGTAAACTAGCCCAAACACCTTCAGATAATGCCATCCGCCTCCGTCAAGACCAAAGTGCCCGTGGATTGAGGGATAGTTCAGCTGGTTCATCTCCCAGCCTCGAGGAGTACAACACCCTTGAGGGTGCGACTTCGAATCATAGGGGTAAAGCCCCATTGCCCTTTCCCCCTACCCCAGACCAAAAAAATTAAAAGACCAAAGTGTCCCCTTCTCAAATGCCATAGCCTATCGTTGCCTCGTCCGGAGACTCATTTAGTTGACCACGACGTGGCCGGACATAACTTTTGCCACCAAGCGACTCTCTCAATTCATGTTTGCACCAGCTGAGCTCCACCACCGTGATGTAGTTCATTTTCTTCACTATCTTAAGGGCTCTCCTAATCGTTGTCTTCTTCTCCGGTGATCCTCCTCCCTGCAACTCCTTGGGTTCAGCAATGCTAACTGGGGTTACCTCGATTCTTGCCACTCTATCACGGGTTACTGCTTCTTCCTTGGTGACTCACTCATTTCTTGGAGAACAAAGAAGCAGAACACTATGTCGCAGTCCTCCTCTGAAGCCGAGTATCAAGCCTTGACAGTGGCCACTTGTAAGCTGCAATGGTTGAGTTACCTGGTCTGAGATCTTCATCTTTTTTGTAGCAAGCCACCAATGCTTTATTGTGACAGCTAAAGCGCCCTCCATATTGTGGCCAACCCTGTCTTCCATGAACAAATCAAACACTCGGACATTAATTGCCACATAGTACCTGAGAAGACTCAGTAGTGGTTGATATATGCGGCTCTTACCCATCCCTGCCAGCATGCATATCGCTGAAATTTTCACCGAGAGTGTTAGTTTGCAGTCCCTCAATAATTTCCTTCCCAACATGGGGATGTTAGTTATCTGGCACCCTCCAGCTTATGATGGGATATTAGAGAATGATGAGTGAAGGAGTAATTGTACAAATGTCACCTGAGAGAGGAATTGAGAAAGTGAGAATGTTCCAGAATAATTAGACTACTCGACCTTTCTCAATTCTCTTATTTTGTTTCCGGATTTTATGGATCTAGGGATCACTCATGCAAGCACTTACTCTCATGCATTCCATGCATGAGTGATCTATCTATTCTCTAGCATCCTATAGGGATTGAGTATGGTTTGGTGCAGAGCCGTTTTTATTTACTTCTACGCTCATTTCCATTATTCCTCATAACTTTAAGACTTGAACGGTGGACCATTCATTTGAATCCCAACATATGTGCATCTCATATATATATATATATATATATATATATATATATATGTGCAAAACTAATTAAAACCTAACATGAATTTTACATATCTAATCTTTGTTCAATTTTTTAAGTATAAGTCTCTAAATTCGTCTTTACGAAAAATAGTATTGCACACAGTGGTTTCTGAAAGTAAATTTAACATAACTTTTAAAAATTATAAATGTTGATTATGTTAATACTTTTAAAAACTGTTTTTTTTTGGACGGAAAAGACTAATGTGTTTGGTAACTATGCCGTCGTATTAATATTATTTTTAAAAATTTTATGAAGAGTTCTTTTTTTTAATAATTAATGTGTTTGCTGCTAAATTTTTCATGAACGAAGTACTGCCTGGATCATTCGGAGTTCTTATTTAGAATTTGAAAAATACTGCACTACATATGAGATCATTTGGAGTTACGTATTAAGAAGGAAACGTCCCAGTGGATTACCTTGCCAAACACGATCATCCCCTCTATTTTATTCAATAGCAAAGTGTAAATGCACTTTGCATCTTCTGATTACATATGTCATATATATATGATATTGATACCACAGATTTTTTTTTTTTTTTTATACATCAGTAGCTCTAAGGTTTAAGCCTATCATCTAATATAAATTATTTAAATCTCTCATCATTAATCAACTCCTAATAACTTATGTTGAAACTAAAGATGGGGTACTGTTTCAGAGAGTGGCTATTTGCACTCCCAATTATCTATTGTTAGTCCTCATTTATAGCTTTTATTTGTGACATTATTAAAATATCCTTAATTAAAAACTTGTTTTATAGTATTGCCACTCCCATAGTCTAAATTTATATTTAATAATTATACTAATTGATATTAAATATAAAATTAAAATTAACTACAATTAAACTTTTAACTTAACACAAAAAAACTCCTAACTTACATATAATGATTAACTTGAACAAAAAAAAAAAATGTAGTGACATAAAATTTAAATAATTTGTCAAATTTGATCAAATTAAAAATTTAACACTCTATTTTCATATCATACTTGTGTAAAAATAATACATCCAAATCTTATAATATTATAACTCCGTTAAAATGATTGATAAATAGACTGAGGGAGATAACCAAAATTTTGATTTATTTTTATTTTGAAGTTAGTATCTATACTACTATATAAATGGGTTAAACCATTTTAACTTTTCTTTGGTCACTTTTCTTTTTCCATTGTTAACCTTCTATTTTTTTAACTTCTCTCAACTTCTTTAACTTCCCTTAACTTTTTTAACTTTTTTCAATTTTCTAACTTCATAAATATTTTAAGAAAGAGAAATTTAGACATCAAAATAAAAAATATTATTATTCATTTCAATTTAATTTTTTTTCACATAACTAGAAAATAATATTTTAATTTACAATAAAATAAATAAATGTGGATTGATAAGCACTTTAGTGCCTATCATTCCAGTAGTTTTATGATAAATAGTATCTTATGCATTTTAAGAAAAAGATTATTCATGAGAGTTACACAACAAAGAACTTTACTTCTAAAGAATTCGTATCAAAACTTGTGCTTTTAAACTATTTTTGTGAGAATATTATTGGGTCTTATTAGATTCTGTAACAACTTGGTACTATATTTTATTTTTAAAATATTGAATAATCAGTTTCAAAATGAATAAAGAGAAACTATTAAAGAGAAATGGTGGTCCTGTTGAAAATGTGAGAAAATGCCTAACAAAAGAAAAATGAGATGATATAAGTATAAATATAATCCATCTTTACACCTAATAGCCATTTATTTAATTAACGATAATTCTTTTATTGTGGTTATATATATATTAAGATTTAAGAGTAGTGTTTTTTTAAAAAATGACGTGTCAAAACACAACACATAATTAATAAGATGTCAATATTATTCAAATGCTATAGATGGAGTTACAATATTATAAGATTTGGACGTATTATTTTTGTACAAGTATGATATGAAAAAAAGAGTGTTACATTTTTTATTTGATCAAATTTGACAACTTATTTAAATTTTATTTCACTATACATTTTTATTCAAGTTAATCATTATATTTAAGTTAGGATTATTTTTGTGTTAAGTTAGAAGTTTAGTTATAGTTAGTTTTTATAGTTAATATCGATTAGCACAATCATTAAATATATATATTTAGAATGTCGGAGTGACAATATACTACAAATTTAAAACAAGTTTTTAATTAAGGACATTTTAGAAATGTCACAAGTAAAAAGAATAAATGAGAAGTGGCAATAGACAATTGGAAGTGGTAATAACCACTCCCCTGTTTCAACATTTTAGCAAAGGGAGTGTTGACAATTGGAAGGTTGACAATTTTTTACTTATAAAACTAAATAATTAATGTATAAAATTATTTGAAAAATATTATAATTTTGAATTTGAATATGTAAATTTATAATTTATAATTTTTTAAAAATGATTTTGATACATTGTCATTGTAAAATTATTTTATATAGTTATGTAATCATATACAGTCACTATCTAATTACTTCAAAAATCATATAAAATATAAAATATGATTAATTAACAATATAAAATATTTTATATTAATAGTGTACAAAAATTAATCTATTTAAATATACTGGACAAAAAATGATGATATTTGGAGTTACATATTGTCACAACCCAACCTAGGTCATGACCGGTGCATAGGGACATATCCCTAGCAAGCCTACTTAGACTTTATTCTAATAGAAAATTGAATAGAGTCTCCTTTGTATTTAGGACTATTCTCAAACAAGGATCTTTGCCCTGCATAAAACATATAAACATGCAAATTTATTGGAAATCCAAGCATTCTCCGAATGCATCCCACAACACATAATATAAGAATTTAAAATATAATCACTTATGAAAATGTGTTTATATAACTATTCAAGAAGCTTTACTCCATAATCATTGAGATTTAAATTAATTATAACTCAAAACAGTAATATACATATTACAACATATGATCCAATATAGGGACAATCCTGCCTATAGGTTATTAGAGCACTTCTAAAGATTTTATACTTAAACTTAAATGTTGAAATTTCTAGTTAGTTGTGAAAGCTTGAGCACAATCCTGCATTTATCTAAAAACATGAAGAGAAAAAAAAAGTGAGTCACACCGACTCAGTGAGGGATAATATACCTATAACAAGAGTGAGAGAAGTTTAAACATAATCTTTTAGTAACATATAACCTATAAGCTTCTTCAAACTCACATAATTTCTTAAGTAAAATACTTTGTTTATACGTTAATATACTATAAAATTTCCAGTAAAACATATCTAGAATATAATCTATTCTTAAACCATCCATAGATTCTTAATCACCTTTTTCTTTCAATTGGATAAAAACTTCTTAGTAAACATATATATAATAAGGATATAAGAATAAAGCTGAAAGATAGAAATATTTTCTCATAACATGAAAGGTAAGTACTTGTTTCAAAATCATCATAAAAGCTTAAGGAAGGATCCTATTTCAGAAATAGCTGTCTGATTTGGTGGCCTTGTGGCCAAACTCTAGCAGTAAATGATAACTTTATGCCTATGCATGTCTATATATATTTCGAACATATCGGCCAAATATGCCGGGTTAGCAACCATCATGCTAACTGAGTTACTTGAGCTGCATCAAGACTAATGCTGCTGCCACTAGTAAATAGTTTTTGTTCTAGTTTCCTTCCTTTAGGAAAACTTATTCGATACTAAATCTTTGACGTTAAAATTTTTCTTAGCTCAAATCATATACTTTCTTGCTCATAATCTCAATACATGATAATATTCAAGAAACTTTCTTATTCTCAACAAATAGAGTTACCAACTTTTCAAATATTCGAAATAACAACACTATCAAACAAAAGTTTAAAGTATAATACTTTCGAACTATTCATCTTAAAGTATCTAGAGTTTTTTTCTCAAATTATTGAAATTTTGCTATCTCTTTCTATTAAATCGCTCAAGCATTGGCTTTAAGAACATAACAACTTCTAATAACTTAAGACTTCATATCTTTCTATCATATTACTAAAATATATTAAATCAATTTCTATAAGAATTTGTCCCACATATATGCTTAAACATATATATACATTCACATAACTAACATAATTATGTCGAGAGTTTTATAAATACGAAGTAAAACATATTAATTGAATTCTTTCATAAGCTTCACTAAATTACATTTTAGGCATGTAATGAGGAAATTAAGAATAAGACACAAACTATAGATATACTATCACTCATAACTCAGATTTGAAGTCAAGAATTCAAAAGGGTGGTGCTTTTGAGCCAACTGGAAACTCTTGGGAAGAGTACAAAGCTACCAAGAATAAGCTTCTAGGGACCAAACTTAACTCTAATCAATACCCTTACTCAAAATCCCCAAATTTAGGAATCATAAACCCTCATAACAAGAACTCAACTTAACTTCATGGAATCAACAATTAGTCCATAGATAAAATGAGATAGAGAACATCATGATTTACCTTAAGATCTTGGAATGAAGTTCGGGCAAGAGAGAAGTGGTGGATCTCACCTTCCACTTTCTCTCACTTCAAGAAGAGAGAGAGAGCTCAAGGAAGAAGATGATGATGATGGTGATGAAGAAGAGGGAGTAAGAGGATGGATTTATGAAGAATCTAAAGGGAAAAAGATAGTACATTGATAGAGTATGTAAGGTGAAGAAACCTATAGAGAGAGATAGGAGAGAGAGAGAGAGAGAGAGAGATTGGGTGAAAATAGGGGGGTGAAAGGTCGAGCTTCCTCTTTATTTCCGACCAGCGGGCACCTGGGCGCCGCTAACTAGTCACCTAGGCACCCGTCCACCTGAAGCTCATCAGCGCAGCCAGCGCTTAGGCGCCCAGTCCCCTTTCTTTTCCTCTTCCAAACACTTCTCAAATATCATCATATATTTATTGACATTAATTTTAAAACATAAGTTAATGTCCTCATTTATTTTACTTTCCATTAACTTTATGTTAATAAGAGAATACACTCCATTTGAATCCAATAAAAATATTGAAAAAATCAAAATCTTTAAGAATCAAAATCCAACTTTAGGATTTTAGTACAAACTTTCGAAAACTTGCATTTTCTTAAATTTCTAGGTTAAAAACAAAAGGGTTAAAGACTTCATAAAATTCATTAAAAATTACTCTTCAGTTCTTGGATATATAAGGAATAATTATTGAGATTTTTGATCTTATGAAAATATCCCAAATATATAGCCCTCCAAGGAGGCCTAGCGTCTAGATTTGGAACTTTTGGAGTCCAACAGGGCAGTGCATCATGATTTATATATTCCTATACCTGGTTATTACACATATTGTATTAGATTTGAGTGAATCTAACTCAACTGTAATTTATGATTGTGATAACCATTATTTTAGTTTCCAAATGAAGTTCAGTACTCTCTCCTTCTATTTATAACAATCTTTTTAACAAAAATTTTTTATCCACAATTATCTATTATTTGAAAGTTTTAAGGTAATATTGATTTTTTTTTTCAATTTTATCCTTACTCTTATTCTCCCCTACTCGCAATTATTGTTTTACAATTTCTTAAAAAAGGACAATTTTATCAAAAGTCTCTAATTTTTTTTTATATTTGTACAATTTTAATAATTTCTTAATTCGTATACTAAAACCTTTAAAAACAATTACAAGTGCACACAAGAAAAAGTTAAAGAGGTTGCACCACTCTATAGTTTAGGTTTCTTGATTTATGTGTCATTTGCCTTTCTCTCTTAATTGGTAGCATTGGGATCATTGGCTTAAATGTGAAAAATAATAAAAGAACATGTAATAGTGAACTTGAGACAATTACTTTGATACAACTTTTAAAAAACATGTATCACATGTTATTCCTTTCGGTCTAAATTATATGTCATTTTAGTCATTTGTACACTAAGTAGCAAAAGACCTATGCTATGCATAGGTGAAGCACTCCTGCAGAAATATATGTATATGTTAGCCATCCATTCAAGTTTCTTAGTTAGTCAATTGCAATTGAGTAACATGCATCAGACCAAAAAAATAGGCAAAAAAGGGGGATGGATCCCAAAAAAAGCAAAATAGTTAAAAAAAAAAAAAGAAGATTTATTCCCCAATTTCAATGGGCTAAGGACTAGAATGATATTGCATAGTGCCTTATACTTTGATGTAAGGATATAAATAAATAGACCTCTGTTATAAAAAAAGACCCTAATGATGAAACTATAAATAAACTAAGTATATAACACATAATTGCCATTGATATCATTGTTAATGACTACCAATATAACAAAAAATAATAATAATTAGAATGTAAAGTTTTCAACCTTATAAGGTTGAGAGATTGCAATCCAAACCATTTCCAAAGTTGCATTACAATAAAAAATAGAAAAAAATAGATGTCAAAAGAGCATATAATTCCATATGCAATTGAAGTTACAAACACTATCTACTTTATTATTCATTAATACATAAAGTTGAGGAACATATAAAGTTTGCACACAATAAACAAAAACACATTTAACTCTTCCATTGGGCAACACTTAAGAAAAAAAGTGGAGGGGTGGATGCCAAAAGAACTGAATAGCCAAAAATGAAAAACAGCTATAAAATTGGATAGCGATTTCTATTTAATTTTGTCCATAACCCAATAGAAGAAGAATTTTGATTTCCTCTTTATACGTAATGTTTTTTAATTTATTTATATTTCATACAAAATATTGAATCTCACAAAATACAATAAATAGTTATTTTTTAAATTAATTAATAACACATAAGCCTTTGAGAAATAATTTTACAAAATATTTAAGATAATAATTTACTTTTACAATAGATAAATTTAAATCAATTATATTATTTTTGTTAAGACAAAGAAAAATGACAAAATAATTATGTTAGAAAAATGAAAATTTCATAATAAAGAAATATATGGATTCAAAAGCATGATCAATTTATATGAGATATTCATGAAAGGTATTAATGAGAATTTATGAAAAAAATAAAATAAAATTAAAAAAAATTCACTACCTCCTTTTCCTGTTCTTCCCTATTGTTCTTATATAAGGAAAAGTGATTGAAAATTTGAATTAAATAAAGTAAAAAATTTAAAATAAAGGAATTGGATTGGTAATCATAATTAACTTTAGTGAAAGATATTTAAGAGATTTTATTGTGAATTTTTTTGGTGTAAAAGAATTGGATTGATAAGCATAATTAATTTTTTTAGTGTGAAGGATTTTAATATGAATATATCAACAAAGAAGACAAATGTATCACCCCCTTCTTCTTCATCTTATAGTAAGGATCGTAAACCTAACTCTAAAAATATATAATTATAAATTCTTTCATAGGAATTCAAATCTACTTCTCCTAATAAAAGAAAAAAAAGATTGATTCCTTCTTCATACATAATATTTTTAGTTTAATTTTATTTCATATAAAATTTTAAATCTAAAAAAAAATGGAAAAATCTTTGAGGAATAGTTTTCTAAAATATTTAAGATAATAATTTATTTTTATAATAGTTAAATTTAAATTAATTATATTATTTTTGTTAAGAGCTATAATATAGTACTATAGGATAACACTATAGCATAGTACTATAATATACCGTTATAGGCATTAGATTTCTTTTTTATTGATAGCTATGTATAGAACTATAGTATAGCACTATTGGCTTTTGTGTTTTTTAGAATTCTTTTTGAATATTTTATTTCAAAAAGCATCTTAAGATGTTTTAGAACTTTATCTAAATTGTGGAGAAAGTGATATTTTCAAAATAATCTATAAGTATAAACTGAAATGTGAAGAATCAAAATTACATATATGCATTGCACCACAGCAAATGTAAAGGTGGTCTTTCCTAAAAGTCCAAATAGCATTTTGAAATTTCTGCACTGTTAGGCAGCCAAATCTATAACCAAAAAAATCATGAGAATATATAAAGAGAAATATATAAGTTTAAGTTTCATATTTTTTCTGCATCAAAGTAAAACTCTGCTTGAACCTTGATTAGCCTGTGCCTTTCACCTGAATTCATTCCAAAAGCCAAGGCTTGGCCCCTTGAGGCCCCTGAAGCTCCAACAGTCTACCCCTGCATTAAGTTTAAACCTCCTTCTCATTACTAGTGCAATCCACTTTTTTATTATTAATTTAAAATTTTATTTTTATTTATTTTTTAAAAATTAAATTGAAGCGAATTTTTTTATTTAAATTTTATTATTTTTAAAATATTCAAAAATTAAAGAAGTTGAGAGAAGTCAAGAAAACGTAAAAGAAATTAAGAGAAGTTGAGAGATAACAGTGAAAAATAAAATGTGACCAAAAGGGAAGTTAAAATGCCCCAACCCTTTTATATAGTAGTATAGATAAATATAAGAATCAAAATAATCATCATGTATGTGGGGAAAAATCCAATATTATCCCACCAAAAAAAAAAAAAAAGAATCCAATGTTGATAATTCTAAAAAATAATGTATTTTAAAACAACATTTAATTTTTATAAAAAAATAGAATCTAAAGATATTCAAAATGGTGACTCCAGGTTGATGCTTTGATGACACCCCTTGGAGACCCGAACAAGTCATTCTATACAAAAGCATAGAAGGTAAACTTCACTGACCTACAAATTGAAAATGACCCACAAAATTTAGCAAAAGTTACAACGACATTTAAAAATCCTTGCCTTTGATTTACTGGATTCAATGGACTGAAAGATTTGAACAATGACCCATACGACAAATCAGAAGGATTCAAAGTCCCTGTCACCCGACAATAGGAACTTAGAGTTACTATCAACCTAAAAACGAACCTGCTATCAACTAAAATGAAGAAAAATTGTGTCAAATATTCCTTCTAGCAGTCCCACATCCATTTGATAAGATGAAATAAAATTAAATAAGTAAATTAGAAAATTAACAATCCTATAAAGCATGCTACTCAAACCTGGCAAAAACTATTGACAATCTAGTAAGTGAAGGACATAAGGAATGATTTGCACAGACATTTTTCTATTATTTTTCAGAAACAAATATGTAGTTAAACAATGTGCACAAGATGCATTTGTCATTATCCACTTCAATTGAATAAATAATTTATAAATCTTAAATTTTGTCATTCCAACCTACAATCTTGTCCTCACCAATAGGATCTGTTTTTTCCTCAGACGACCAACATCTATCTGCTAATTCGTTTAAATGAAAAGCTCCAAGGTTGGCGTAATTCTAGGTTCTTATATAAATAGTCTTGTTAATACTCAATAAAGCACTTTGGAACTCCTAGCCCAAGCTTCAGCAACTGACAGTTTCCTTCAAATACATTAAGATCAAATTCTTCTTGCTGACATGTAAAAGCAAGAATTAAATCAAACAATCAATCAATGACATAAAATAGGAATTACATCAAATAGGAGAAAGAAACCATAAACTAATTAAACCTACTTTGATACCTTTATGAGATACCTATTGCAGCCATGGTGTCTTCCAACTAAGACATAAAGTGTAAATCAATAAATTCAACAATGTTTTCTTTGTATGCTAAAGGCTAAACACTTATCTTACTCAATGTGATTGGCATTGATTGCTTATCTCCCACATATAATTAATCTTCAAATATCTTCTTGCACATAACCTTAACCTTTTTTAGTTTTCATTTGTATTTGCTAAAGGTAGGTTAAACCTAGCTTTCCAGTGAGCTTTCATGAAATTGAAATTATATTTAATCAAAATCAATGCCAAACAGTATTTTAACATGTCTTTCAGCATCATCTACTTCTTCCTTTAACGCAATCTCATATTCCTCCTATGAAACATGCACAAAAAAGGACGAAGAGAAGAAAACAGACACATGAAGCTAATGCAAGGCCAAAAAAAAAAAAAAATCTGATAATGATTGAATAGCCAGCACACAAAGAACACAAAATCATTTGTCTAAAATAACTAAGTACAAATTCACAATTATTGCTCTTCCAGACCAAAAGCAATAGCACTAACATAAGCCCATGTTCCTGGAAGCATCCCCACCCAAGTGCATGACAATTATTAATTAGCTTTTGTAACACCCTCCTAAGCACAGTACTATGCTTAAGTCATAGTACTATACCACAGTATTCTTTATTCTGCAGTGGACCTGCGTCGACGGCAACTTCAGCCATCTTTGGAAACTTCTAAAATCATCTGGAGACAACATGGAAATAGGAGTGAGAATTATGAAATTCTTAGTAGGATTCTCTAATTTTCATACATAGTGTCATCATGGTCGTCTCGGTTTTCAGTTTCTTGTGAAAAAGATGAACATCTTTGCCTGACATTTAATTTTACATTTGAAAAGTATCTTGCTCCAGAAGCAAAGTTCATTTAATCATGCACTTAGCATATGGGAAAACCATAAAATCCATTCAAGTATAATGCCATGAATAATATACGTAGCATATAGTAAAGCGCATACACAACATCACTATGCTAGGAACATAACATCTACACATAACTTTACTCATACTTAAATTTATGCTTATACATAAAACTTGCTTTCCTTTCTGCATCTTTCTTTTCTTTTGTCATCATGAAATCTTCGTCTACGTTCCAGGAGTATGATCGTATGTAAATACCCCATTGACGTGATCGCCATGTCACGTTCGCCCAGGAATATGGGATCTTCCTTTGGTACTTACACTAAGCGGTCCAAGCCATGCCTCATGTAGTTCTGTCCCCTATATTCACACTAGTTGGGTCGATACCATGCCTCATTGTAGTGGGGTACGCATAAGCTTTAATCTTTAATCTTTATTCTTTAACTTTTACTTGGCACACCTGGCGTTCACGTATCGCCATCCCCAGGGTGCATTCTTTGTGCCAGGTGTAGTCGGCCTTAGGTGAGCTCGTCGGACCTCACCTCACGTGACCGTCGTCACCGACTCCCCACAAGGGGACCGCGTGCCTCTGGTCTTGGAGGGATCGATTGTAGTCACGTGCCTCTAGTCGAAGGGATCGATTACGGTCACGTGCCTCTGGTCCCGAAGGGATCAGTGCAGTCACGTGCCTCAAAATTGAGGATCTCATCGACCCGCGTGCCTTCAACATAGAGGGATCTCGGTGACCCACGTGCCTTCAACATAGAGGGATCTCATCTGACCACGTGCCTCCAAGGTAGGGGGATCTCATTGTCTTAACTGCCTTCACAGGGAGGGATTCAAGTGCAACTACCTCCAAGTGAAGGGATTCATGTCTTTATCAATTAGCGCTTGCCTTCTGACGGGGAGGGATTCAAATGCCTCCAAGTGAAGGGATTCACGTCAATACATTCACATTCTTTCATTCTCAAACATATTCAAGCATAGTCATGCATATGCCACATTACTTACCCTCACATATCTCGTAACATAATTATGTCATTCTTGAATATAGGATTTCTATATACCCATTTATATTTCAATTCATCCTTACATTTAAACATTCATAACTTCTTAGACCTCTGCTTAGTAAATCCGCGTATACTTGAATCAGGTCCGTTTCCCCATGAATAGTACCAGCTTTCACGGACAAAACAGTCATAGCAATATAATCAACTTAACACATATATATCAAAGGTCAAGCTGGCAATCCTCAATTCAAACTTTGTGTTCCACTAACACTTGTAAAATTATCATTTTGGCCATTCTGTAATTCTATTCAGTTCTGCCCGAATTTTGTGTAATCCACCTTTATCTCTATTCAACTCATTTAGATCTGAAAATTGGATATGTCATAGCTCTATATGTCTACTTTCTAACCTCTTCGGTCCCATGTCATTCTGATTTATATAAATCAAGTTATTCACCTTTTACTTCAGCCTGTTCAGTCACTAGCCCGAATTATACTCCTGGGAATATAAATTCACTAAAAATCGAACCTAAGCTCAAATCTTATGAAATTGGGCTCATATCAAAGCTAACAGGACAACCTTTCATTTGTCACAGGTTTCACTCCATTTGCTTAAGTACACCTCGAGATATAAGTCCTGAAAGTCTACCTTCCTGAACTACTCCGTTTTGGCCTAGATTGGACATAGGACAACTTCCTCGAATCACTGGGAACAATTGGGACCATAACAAACTCGGAATCTTATATTGGGGTGTTCCTCTGTGTGTAAGCTTTCTAACAAGCTTAGTTTCACTTGATTTTGAGTTGTATAGGGTGAGTTACACCCTTAAGAACCTAATCTGCCCAGAACCAGAGTCAAAACCCTAGGTCGAGATTCAAAAATTCATATCTCCCTCATTCCTGATCCAAAATCCTTATATGATATGTCTGTAAATCCTAGATGTCTAGTTTCATCTAAAAATAGTTTCATCGGATTTGACCGATTGTAGGTGGCGCCGTACGCTCCGTCATACGGACTGCCGTAGAATTCTTCATCCAGACAGCATCCTATTCCATCCATTTTTCTTAGTTTTCTTCTTCTAATTCTAATTCTAACTCAAAATCCTCTATGAATTTAATCACAATCCATCATAATACATCCAATAATTCATCACATACACAAAGAAGAATTCAATCTCATGCAATCATAGAGCAAGGAATTTAAGAGTAGAAGTAGAATCCTACCTCTTTGGAGCAAGACTTGGCTAAGTGCTGAAACTTGGAGTTTGGATGAGCAAGGTTGGAACTTAGCTTGAGTTTTGGGTGTGTGAGCAAGAGAGAAAGAGAGCTGATGGAGAAGAGGAAATGCAACGTGAATAATGGCCTGAATCAAAGGAGAAGGATGTGTTATATAGGCATGAGTGGGAGTTAACTTGGAGGGTTCTTATTGGCTGAATTTTCTTGTGGGCCGAGGAATTTAGCTTCGTCTCCCTTCAGTGTAACTTGCCGCCATCTTTGTTTGAAATCAGGAACTCGCATTTACTCTATTTCAACTGGAACTCATCCTTATTATACTTAAGGTCGTAACTTTCGTGTCGTTTTACTTGAGCTTGGAGTGAAGACTAATGTCGGAGAATCGTGCCAGCTTGTTTGTGACTTGGGAAATCTTTGTATCAAGGTCGTAGGTCGGAAGTCATGTAGTTCATACTCCTATGATCAAAACTCCCTATTTGAACTCGGGGAATGCCAATCTTTGGATGTAAAGTGGAACTTCGTGTGGCGAGGATTTGCTCAAGGAGTCGAACTTCGTGTCCATTCAGGTGAGTTCAACACTAAGGTCGAACTTCGAGAATTAGTCACATTTTCAAACACAATTTCTTAAAACTCGGAGTCGAATTTATATCTTTGTATGGTGTTGGTCACTTGAAGCGGATATACTTGCCTTGAGAGCGCAGTTGGATCTCATGGAATTACGTTCATGTGTTTGGACTTGAAGGTTAAACTTCGGGAAAGTCGTTGGAAATAATCCATCTGAAGTCGGAAGTCGTGAAAGGTATGAAATCGAGTGGGCAAACATGAACTTCGGAAAAATACTCTTATCTACTGTTTCAAAAGCGAAGTGAAATCGGGCTGAATCGATCACGAGGGTGAAAGCGAACTTCGGAAATCGGGATATTCTGACTTTAAATTGGACATTCATGAGATCTATACACGTTCAAATGCAGTTCAAGAGAAACAAAGCAGGACAATTCCAACTAGATAAACGACTTAACAAAAATCTTGTCAGTTTCATTATTTACATTGCAGCTATAATGCCACGAAAGCAAGAGGAACCAGAATTCAGTAACTATCAATTAGGTTCTATGGAAAATTCTAAAAGGTTCAAATTTGATGACATGGACTCCATGTTTGAGTTCCTGAATGAACAAATATCCTGACATTTGAAATTAAGATATTTATTTAAAATCTTTCCTTTTGATTAAATTTAAGTGACTTAAAATAAAAGATCTATAAAAGAAATGTATACAAGCTATATATGAAAAAGAAATTAACATTAAGACATGATTTTGAGCTTTTCAGGTTATGTTTGGTATACAATTAAATTTTGAGCGAGAAAGATTTAAGGGATAATTTTTTATGAAATAAAGATCAAGGGAATAAGTTCTTTTCCTCCTTAAGAGGCTTGGCACAAGTCTTACAAAGAATGGTCCAAATCCTCTTCCATTTTTAATTTGAAGGGAACCTCACCATTCATGAAGCAAAGTAACCAATCAACAATAAAGAGAAACCGCTTATAGATTGGTGATAGCTACTACTTTATGGATCATCAATAATTAGTTAAGAATCTTGTCAAAAGTGTCAAAGGTTAAGCTAAGATTATGCGTCGATACCAACAATCTTTTTAAATTTGTATCTATGTATGACAATAAAGAGAAAAACAGACAGCCAAAAATCAGTGCTTAATGAGCATAATTAGATTTTTGTTATTAGGAGGTTAACAAATTAAAACTACATATACATTTAAGCAAAGAAAATATTCATCCCTTATAGACAAATTGGTGTGCACCACTATCATCTAGGTTCTATAGCAACACTATTTATCAAAAGCAGTAGTGTGCCTATATAGTGTGTTTGCCATGAAATAAAAAGGAGACCTTAAAATTAATTGACCTTATTAGACTTGGGAAATAGTTTTTGAGAGTTGGAAGCAGTGCATTGATGTGATGTGTCATTTCTCTTGTTGTTGTTTGTGGTTCTTGAAAATGTCATTATGCTATTAGGTAGAGTATATTTTATTACTTAATAGAGTATAATTTTATCTAACATATAAATCTATTATTAGGTAGAGTATAATTTAGTTAGTATTCCATGAGTATCTAATAATAATTTTTCTAAAAGTAGAGTATGAGCTGATAACATTTTATGTAATTTTCTTTTTAAAACTTTTTAATGTTGAGTAATATATTTTTTTTTTATGTTATATTGATAATTTTTTATTATTATATTGAGTAATATATTATTTTTTATTATAAACTCATGAAGCACCAATTGAAAACACTCCATGGCGAATCTACTCTTCTCTTTTATTAGATGTTTGGATTTGATTGATTTGATTTTAATTTTGATTTTTATTTGTATTTTGATTTGATATAATATTTTATTATATTATTGAATATTTTTTACGATTACAAATCCACTAATTTTGAAAATTCAAAATTCTAAAAAAATGCTACCTAGGATATGAATTCTATGGTTTTGTATATGTTTATAATGATATGATTAAGGAATCCAAAATCAAGGGTTGATTATAAACATGCTTAACCAAAATACTCTTATTTAATAAATAATTTATTGTAATATTATATTTCATTATTTGTTATGCTTATAATTATGTGTGGAGGATAGAATTAAAAAAATTCATAATAAATATCATGTTAGAATGTGAGAATAGCAGATAAAATAAATAACAATATTTACTCAAAGTGATGAACAATTTAGATTGAAAAAAAAAAAAAACTATTTTTGAGTGTAAATAAATCACACATTAACCAACATGGGATTGGTTAAAGTAGTTAGATGCATTGACCCTTTAATTAGGTATTTAGGGTTTGAGTTTTAGAAATGAAAAAAATTTTCATTTAGGTCTCCTCCAGGACCTTTATCGATTGAGTTGGATTAATCAAATTCTCGATAATAAGGCCATTCAACCTATGGATTTCACCCAAAAATAAATCACACATTTTGGTACGGGAGAGAGAAATTTACTATATGCATCACGTGAAGGAGAAAAAACAAAACAAAATATGAGAGGGAAAGAGAGGGATGTAGCACAAATGTCATAAAGACTTAACATTATAATTTTCGATATAATGTTTATTATTATTATTTTTATTATTATTATTATTTTGTTTTCAAAGACGTAAGTTTTAAACGAAACAACACGATACAAACTTAAAAAACATTGTACCAAAATGAACCCGAAACTTAAAGCCGTGAAAATCATGAAACAAGGTTTGTGAGCTGTGGGTATCATTCATTAATTTGGTTTGGTAATAGTAGGTTTCTTTTAAATTATTCATGCACACTTTTGTTGCACAATCCACCTCACATCACTTTCATTAGCCAATTCTTAAAAATCTTTAATTAACAATCTACTTAGGAGTTGTGGTATTATAGAACCACCAAATTAAGTTTTAATCTCTTTTCTTATAGTGCACTTCTATTTCTCCTTCTCCTTCATCTTTGCTTCTTTCTCATTCTTATCTTACAATCACAATGCTGCCATACCAGTCCCTTGAAGAAGCACAAGATGCTCTTGGCAGAGGGCTAACTCTTGCTGAGACACTATGGTTCAAATACTCTGCCAATAAGAGTGATTTTGTTCTTTATTGCCACAACACATTATTCTTCTGGTTGTTCTACTCTATAGTCCCTATTCCATTCTTATTGATAGAGCTTAGTGGGCACGAGAAGTTCAACAAATACAAGATTCAGCCCAAGGAGAAGAAATCATTCTGGGAAATGTTCAAGTGCTGCAAAGATGTCATGAAGTTATCTGCTTATGCAATTGCTCCACTACAAATTATTTCTTATCCTACCACAAAGGTATGCTTCTTCTAGATAAAATCAACTGTATGTGTTTAAATTAACACTCCAATGTTAACTTTTATACACTTATATTGATGAATTATGTGATACTGTTTTCAGATTATGCATATTAAACTTTAGATAAATTAAATATCTATAAGTATTTAATATATTATTAGGCATTTATTTCTACTAGTATATTAAAATAAAATGGTCTGATGAAGTATCAATTAATTTATAATTTTTACAAGATTTTATAAGTTTTTGCCTATGAAAACTTTCAATATAATAATTAGAATGATAGAATTTAATGTTCACAAAAATGTAAGTATCCACTAATTTGAGATGTTGTCTTTTTTTGTTAATTTTATTATTATTATTATTTTGTATTTGAGAGCTCCTAGAGGAGCAATTATGAGAAATAGAGAAGAGGATGGGCAAGTGGGGATCAAATTCCTAACTCAAAGTCAACAATTCCCTAGTCATAGGGATTAGGGTATGTGTCACTTGAGTTACAATTGGCTTTATTTTATTCCTATTAAAAGGTACTCAAATATATATTGTTGATTTTCATACAACATGATTGAGGTAATTCAGTGATATAATAAAAAGCTATTCAACGGTATAATATATATGTTTAACTTTTGTGTGTGTGTGTGTGTGTTCAAGTAAGGGGGATGTTTTTATATGAGAGGTGAAATGATCAAATTTTGGCAGCAAATCATATATGAATGGTCAAAATTAAAAATTATTTAAAAGTTATATAATTACTTAAAAAAAACATATGAATTTATATTTTAATCTTAACTATTTATATAAAATTTAATAATTAAAATTTATTTATTTATTCTTACAATTAACTACTCCTAGCATGAATCATGCATTTTGAACATATGTGAATCAAAAGTATGTTACACATAAAATTTATTTATCATGCAGTTTTTCTAGTTTTCTTTTCTATGTGTTTACAAATGCTGACTGTGATTTTTTTTTTTTTTTGGGGCTACAATTTGTTCAGTTGATTGGGATCAGAACTGGCTTGTCATTGCCATCAGGGTGGGAATTATTTTGCCAATTACTAGTTTTCTTTGTCATAGAAGATTATACAAACTATTGGCTTCATAGAATGCTCCATGGCAATTGGGCATATGATAAGATCCACAAAGTCCATCATGAATATGAAGCACCAAATGCATTCTCAGCACCTTATGCCCATTGGGCTGAGGTATTAATACTGGGTCTCTCGGCATTTGTACGCCCAGCAATAATTCCAGGACACACAATAACCTATTGGCTATGGTTCACTCTTGGAGGCCTTGGACACTCACAGCGGGTAAAAGTTTGACATTTTAAGTAATTGTAATTATTAACGGAAAAAAAAGTGATTGACATTGTTCGACCGAAAAATGAAAAAGAGAAATAATTTTAATTGGTGATGGATGAGGCTTGAGTATAATTGTAGGATATACCGCTCGGATTAGGACCTGTTTATGTGTTTTATTCACATGATCAATATGTAAAAAGAGATTTAATACAAACGTACACCTAATTTGAATTTCATAAATCCTCAGAGGATTTTATGTAATTAAAGTATCTTTGTCTGTCTTTCTTTATATGACCTTATCATTTGAAAAATAAAAAAGAAAAAAGAGAGAATGTCATAATTTAAGCCATCTTGCGTAGATTAATACTTGGGTTTTTATATGATTTCTAAATTTTAAAATTTAAACATCAAGAATTCTCTTCTTTGTTTGTAAAATCAAAATTATTATTATTGTCAGCATCATCATCATCATCATCATCATCATAATTAAATTAGTTTATAACAATAAATAATTATATAATAATGAAAAAGAATCTTATACTTAAGTTAAAGTATGATTAAAAATTTAGTTTTACTCCATTCATATACAGTTTTACCTTTTTAATGAATTTAACATTTATCTATTAAAATCATTTTTTAATCAAAACATATTATTCTAATTATTTTAGCAGTATGATTTTTTACTTTCAATAATGTTGTAAAATATATAAGAAAAATAATGAATGATAAAGTCTATGATTATTGATTAATGTGGTACTTGCAATATACTGTTTAACAATTTTTTTAACCAAAACTTTTGAAAATATTTTTAACAGCACCATGTGACTGCATTTTAAAGTTTTATTCTTTTGTGTATTGTCATTATCATTTGAAATGAATTTATAGAAAGTCTCGAACGGAAGTACTTTGAAGTAAGAAAACTTTTATTCATAAGCCTAGAGAAATTTAAAGATATAATGCACATGAATAATATGCTTGCTTTTCTATACTTTTCTCACATAGAATTTACTTATCGTCACGTATTTCCGTACATGCTTTCTTAAGGCTTGGCCACCTTGTTAAATGTTATAGGTATGAATTCCCTTGGAGTCCCGGAAAATACATACCATTTTATGTAGGAGCTGCATACCACGATTACCATCACTATGTTGGTGGAAGAAGTAAAAGCAACTTTTCATCCATGTTTAAATATTGTGATTACCTTTATGGGACCAATAAGGTATCTTCCTTCATTTTATTGATTGGTTTTAACACAACTCAACTATCAAATTACAATCTCTGTTTTTTTATTCTTGAATAAATAAATATCAAATCAATTATGAGATTAAATTTGATATATTATTACGGTAAAGATATTTTACACAATTATCTAATTATATATTATCACATATAATACCATATAATTGATTGAAAAAAATAAGACTTTTACCACTTACAATAAATCAAAATTAATCTCATAAATAATTTAATATTTTGTCAGAGAATAACTTATCACTATCACCGGGTTAAATCTTTGCAGGCGTACCAATACACAAAGCAAATGAGCAAGAAAGCATCTCCTACTTACGACTCAATTATTAAAATTGACAGGATGGAGTAGCTGTTTCCTTGGTTTCTGAAGGGAATATCTAATGTTCTTTCCATATAAGGAAATATGGTTGTTAACTTGGTACTTTATCAAGTAGATTAGTAATAAAGAGAACACACAATATCCTAAGGGGCGTTTATTTCAATGTTTGAAATTACATTGTCAGGAATCACATTTCTAGATATATTATACTTAAGAATGTTATTCTTGATTATTTTAAAAAATTTGTTTGTTTAGTATTAAAAATTTCTGAAAATATTTTTTGAGACTTTCAGGAATAAGTTAAAATTTGTTTGGTTTATAATATATACTCCTAAAAATATGTGTGATAATTCTCAAAATATTTCTAATATATTTAATTTTTTATAACTAATAAAATTAAAATAATTGAGAGATATTTTGGTATTTTTTTCATAATAATTTTTATTCCCATAATATGGGAATGTTTCATTCTCAACCCTTGTGATGGGAATAAAATGTTATCTAAATATAGGAATGTAATTTTCCTAGAAATGATTAATATCTAAAAATATTTTTTAAAAACTTGGAATAAGAATAGGAATATATCATTCCTAAGTGATTATTCTTGGGAATAATTTTGCATACCTTGAAACAATCCTAAAATGTAAATTAATGTTAGTTTTATACTGCTTTATATAATTTATTGTATATATGCATATACCTAGCGATACCTTAATACTTAATATAGCTATATCCATATTAAACGCACACAAACTCAAGCTGCAAGGTTAAAATTTTTCTAGATGCCATCTAAGCTTTTCTCTGAATTTAGAATTGCAGCGCAATTTTGATGTTTGCCTCTAATTTAAAAGTAAATTACACTGATTACATGAGTATTTGGTATCACATTCCATCAAAATATAAGATGTTGTGTGTAATATTACCTAACCTCGTGGAAGATTAGTGTAATTTTTGTAAATCAAGTCATATCTTATATAATATCACTTAACCATAGGAAAAATCAGTGTAGTTTACACCTAATCTAAATTTATATTATGCCTACTCTCTTTATTGTTTAGATTGTGTTTTAACCCAAACAAAAAAAGATATTGTGCAATAAAAATGAGAGATGATTTAAAAGGATATTGATTAATGCTTGGTTTGAACAATTCAAATACTTTTCAAACAAGAATAGAATCATATATAGGCCAAGGCACAACCATCAGGGGTGTATGTTAATCGAATTGATTTAATGAACCAGAATATCTAAATCAAACCAATGAATTTGGATCAGATCGGTTCGGGTAATCCATTTATTTTAAAGTAGAACCAATTGGTTTGGTTTCGGATCTTTTATTTTTCAACTCAATCACCCAAATACCCAACCCGACACCCGATCAACTATTTTTTTAAAATTCTAATCTTTCAATATTTTGCACTTAAGTTTATAGTCATAGAGCCATTTTTTTATCTTTTTGTTAATGTTTGTTTATGAAATTTTTCTATTCACACCATCAATAAATATATTATAATCAAATTTTATATCATTATTAGTTGTTATAAAAACAAAATCTTTTAAAAAAATGAAGTTCTTTATTTTTTAATTTAACCAGATGGCTTGAACCGAACCAACCCAATATTGATTGGATCAGTTTGATTTGGATTTATTAGAAAAATAAATAAATTAAAAACTAAACCAAACCAATCTAATTAAATTTGACCGGTTCAAGTTTATTTTTCACTCAAATTTGATCAAAACCAACTTATTTACGCCCCTAACAACCACCCTGGGGCTCAAACCCTTGAGCACAAGGTTAAGAGCCTTGCACTTTGCCAAGTAAGCCTTACACTATACTATAGCAGCTAGCAAAATGTCCAATATGTTGCCTTCCAAGTTTACTAATTGATACACTATTGTCGCATTACCTCATCGTTCACATCAGCCTTATCAGTACCCAAAAACATTGTCTATGCGCTATACAAATTATCAGTCACAAAAATTCCATATAATCCAAATTATCTAACCAGCAATAGAATGACTTGCTTAGATTTTTAGTTTATCCTAGTTTCTCATTCACCTTTCACCGAAAGTGATTTTAAATTGCAGTCTGCAATTATAATTGTGGCTACAATATTGTTATTGCAGCTTGCAACCACAATAATGCAGTATTAATTATAGTCGCATCAGCTTTTTTTTTTTTTTTTGCAATTATTCATAATTGCAATATTCGTAATACAATTGCAACAGCAGCTAAAACCGCATTTTAGAAGCGAAGACATGTAGCTTTAATCAAGTTGTAAAGTAACCGAACCAAAGTCGAAGAGACCAAAGCTAAGCACTTTTGAAGCATCTTTATGGTAAATTAGTTGTCACTAGGTGCTCAGGCATGCGAAAGAACAAGGCCGGTGCGTTAGATTAGTAGTTCAAGTTGGTGGGTATGATGGAGATGCCCACAACTTGACTTTCTTGTCAATATTGGTTGTGGATAAAACAAGGACTTGTTCATTTCGTGTAAAAGGAACCACATTATTTAAGATGATAAAAAATTACAGGCTAGTTAGTATAAGATAAATTCTAGGGATCATGTCATAGTCAAAATATACACACATTCGCGACAGGAAAACATAGTGGTATTCCTTACATTTTAATTAAATCAAATTCATTGTGAAATTATAAGTAAAATTTTGTTTTATCTTCCAACACTGCATAGCAAACATAAACTACAACAGAAAGATTTGACTGAAAAATTGTTTCATATCAAGTATGTAAAGAATAAAATGAATAGAGTTAGGATGGTGCCAAAAAGATTTCTTCTGAACATGAGGCAACAATCGTACATCCAACATCATCGACACAGACATAGCATTTTTATCAGGAACTTTGTCATGTTCTCACTTAATTTTCGAGAGAGGAAGCTTTGTTTTGGCTTATTTTTATAAGTTTTAGGACTTCAATTCTCATAAACAATGGTAGTGCATGAAGGCTCATAAAATGTCATCGGGTGAAAGTAGGTTTATATTCAATTTTATTGGTTTTATATTAAAGAATACAAAATGACAATTTATACTCACTGAATAAATTGTTTAAAAAGTTTCAATATTCCTTTTCGATAATTTTGTTCGACATATATGCAACTCTTAATTGTCACTTCTGCATTCCTTCACATTCTGCTCCACATCACCATGGTCGATTCGAATAGCATGGACCATCCATGGGCACCATGTCACAAACTCCGTCATAGTGCTGGATGATTTAGTTACTGCAGTTGCTTTTGCTGCTATATTCACTCTGCCTGGTGGGGATGGTGATGATGGCATAACAGTGGTAGCAAATTATGCTGCTTTTAAAATCTTATTCACTTTTAATGCTATTTGATCACTTGTTACATCTTTGGCTATTGCATTTGTTCAAAGAGAAATGTTTTCGTACATAACCCTTGTGTACATCCAAATTGACATATGATGATGAGTGCACAAATAAATGTGGATTTTAATTATGTTGGTATTGAATGTGTTATTAACTAATACTAGATGTATACTGTTACCTAAGGCAATATGTTGATTTGACACTTATATAATTAAAATTCATACTTATCTGAACTCTAATCGCCAAATGTCAATTTTGGTATCTAAATCACTACATCAAAAATAATGGAACTGTTGTTCAAATTACCTTGGTTAGAGGTGAAACTAAAGAAGAGAAATGAGTGACAGAGGTTATTAACAAGCTGAAGTGGTCGGTTTTTGTATGTACCAAGGTGGCATTTATCACATATTCTTATACATAGTTGTGGGCGGAGGAATGATAGTGGGTTGCATTTCTGGCTAAAGTAGTTGGGAAAGTCTTAATATACAGAGTTATTGGCACAATGGCTTACTATGTAGTGAGGTTGAAGAGATTCAGATCAATGAGGAATTAGGAGAAGCAGCATGCCAGGAGAAGGGGATCCTACTCATGGCATCATGTTGAGTTCTCCAATTCAGAGTTCAATCAAATTTATTCGCTTCGATTTTGAACTTTGCAGCCTTTCATATTGCCCTTCACATGCATTCATGCTCTCACAAAATTTGCAAGCATATTTTTTGGTGAAGCCCCGGGAGAAATGGAAAAAATTTTCATTGAAAGACGTAAAACTTCCTTTGCAACCTCTATAGGTCACGCCAAATTAATTTAATTCCTGGTAATAGAGCCGGTGGACCGATGGGCTTCACAGAAAAAAAAAAAAAAATTACAAGCATGTTAGCATGTCTACCAGAGTGTGTTTGAGATGCCACAACAGTGGAGGATACATCATAAAAATGCAAGAGACGTTGGATGACCTTCATAAACCTGTAAAAGAGTTAAGTGAATGAAACCTGTATGCACATGGAACATGATTAACATTGAGTTGATATGCATATGTATCAAGAGGCTCTTGAAATTCATGTACTTTGAAACTTTTACTTGAAGCATTATCCAACCTAAAAACTCTCACTACTCCATCAGCACAAGTTGTTTGCACATACAATACTAGGAACATAAAAAGTTTCATATATAATGCTTAATTGCTCATACAAGTGAAAATAAAATAAAAAAAATTACCTTTAGTGGAGGATACATGCACGTGGGAAAGCCCAAAAAAAAATTATTATCATAATTATTAGTATGAATCATTTTTGTCATGGAACATCATGAATGGAAATTAAAGTAAATTATTACTATTTCTAGTTTATTTTACTGGTCACTTTTATTATGTACACAGAAATTTAGGAATTCAAAATCAAAACTTAATTATGAAACATTTTTACCAAAACACCCTTATTTAATTTTCAACAGCTACTTAATTAGTTCAACATGCATGATTATGGAGGACCAACCTCATTGGTCATTTTAATTTCTTCAATTTTGATAAAAGAAACCATACCAAATAACAATCCTCTTTCTATAATGGATGGAGGGTTGAGCCTAAAATCATCTAGAGAGTGATCCAGAGACGGATCTAGAAAATGTATTAAGGAGGGGCCAAAATTAACCAATAATATTATCAAATCAATATTATAATACGTGCTAATAAAAGTGTATTTTATAGTGCAGAAATTAATATAAGTATCATACTTTCACTGAAATCAAGTATATATGATATTTCTTCGAATCACAGAACTCATCAATAATAGAATATGTATCAAATCTTTCAGCAATCCTCTTCTCAATATGAGTTAAAAGATAATTAGCAAGGAATCTATCTTCTATTTTATTTCTGAATTTAATTTATTTTTCACAAGATTCATACAGAGCTGAGTGAATAATAATATTTTGTTTTATTATCGACTCCAAAGACTTTTTCAATGTAAATCCATTTTTCACTTTTGTTTTACTTTTGGTCTTCTCTCCAAATCAGTGGCAGATCTTGGAGAAAATTTTTAGGGGGGCCAAATAATTTAAAATGGAAATTAAATATGATAATCAAATTAAAACTAACAGTTATATCATATATGTAAACTTTAAAGTAAGTAAATAACACAACAAAATAACTCTATAGTGAAGGACTAAAAAAATTAATACTTTAATGTTAGATATATTAACTAAAAAGTAATTTTAAGTAGTGTTTTTTTGTATAAAAATAATTATTTTTATATGATAAATTACTAAAAAAAAGTATGAAATGATTTATTTATATTTTATAATATTTGATGCTTAGAGTTATTTTGATAAAATCATTATAATTCAAAAATAATAAGCTTTTACTTATAATCAAAAGTTTAAAAAATTTACTTTCACTTATAAATTAATTTTACACTTAAAATTAGAATTTTTTGCTTATCATCCATTCAAGCTTATTACTTAAACAGATGAAATTATTTCAAAGTAACTTTTATTAAAAAAAGAGAGTTGTTTCTTTGTAATCTCAAATGCACACTTAATAATGTGAAAAATTTTGTAAGCATATTTAGAAATCAAAATAGAGCTTAAATTTAACAAATTTATTGCTTGATCATCGAGCTTGCTATTCAACTTTTGTAATTATTGGTTATCTATTGTAACAAAAAATTATTTCCACTCTAAAATTATGTTAAATTGTGATATGATCTTTTTAGTTTTTAATTATTTTTAATTTGAAAAATAAGCTAATAGGTTTTTAAGTTGAAGAAGCCTATTTATGTAAAGTAGCATCAATTATATCAAGTAGTATGTTCAAATTTAAGTATATTTATCAGACAAAACTTTTTTTTATATATGTATATAAGTTTTATTTTTAAATAATTTTATTGATCCGTTCAACTCACTAAAACCAATGAAGAGCTAAAATATATTAGGATAAAAGATAATCAAGAGTCTATACATAGATAAGCACACTATTATTAGTTGCTTTTATCTAGCAAACAAGTACTATAATATACCCTTAAATTTGTAACTGTAAGATAGTAATATAATTACAGTATAATATACTAATATTTCATGCTATATATATATATATGATTTTTTTGGAAAAATTTTGGGGGGGGCATGGCCCCCCATTGCCCCAATAGAGCTCCGCCCCTACTCCAGATTATTGGAAAAACATATATTTTTATTCCTACAAGTAAATAAAACAAATAATAATATAAATAAAACTAAGAAAAAAAATAAAAAGAAATAAACATGATTGCTTTGGCATTAGAAAAAACAAGCGCACCTGCACAAATAGTAATTTTAGCCAAGATTTTAAATCATATTGTGTAACTTAAATTGTAAATTATAAATCACACATCTCTTACTTGAGAACCACTCACAATAATTGCTTGACAGTTTTAATTGGTTAGTCATATCTAACATAATTTCATTTTATGAGTTTGGTTATCAATCAATAAATAATATGTACTTCACTCAAGGTGGTTATTAAGGAATTTTTTTTACTATAATTGAGGCGGGCCAGGGGCTTGGCTCCCCGCCGCGCTTCCGTCTATCACTAGAGTGATCTATCTATTCTCGACTATCTTGTAGGGATTGAGTAGGGTTTGCTACAGAGTTGTTTCCCTTTAAATTGTATTTGATACATTATTTAACAAGAAATCGGTAATTTGGATTATCATTCAAAAAGATAATTATTTTTTAAATTATTGATTATATATATATATATATATATAAAAGTAATTTAATTGACAAATGACAATTTGTATTACGTTTGATATATTAAAAAGACTAGTAGGTAATGTACTTTTTTTCCTAACGTACTCTCCAAATAATAATAAAAATAAAATAATAATAATGATGATGATGATAAGAGAAAATTGCCATATAGGTACAATCCACATTAACCATCCCCATGAGAATAATGTGGATTGCAACTTAATTTAGAAGCAACCTAGATTATTCAAGTAATCCATATTGCCATGTAATATGTTATATCAAACAGAATAATATAGTGGATCTAAGTAATTTAATTGAAGATTGTTAGTAATCCAATTCTATGCTCATTTCCATCATTCCTTGTAACTTTGAGACTTGAACAACGGACCATTCATTTGAATCCCAACTATTTCATTCACATAAAACACGGCATTTTTTTAATATTTTATATTTTGTTGATATTTTCCTGTATTTTTTTTGGCATCGTAAAATGACCTAAAACTGTGAAATGTGCAAAATTAATTAAAACTTAACATGAATTTTACATGTCTAATCTTTGTTCAAATTTTTAAGAATAAATCTCTAAATTTATCCTAAGAAAAATAGTATTATGAACATTGGCTTCTGAAAGAAAATTTAACATAATTTTTAAAATTATAAATATTGATTATACAATTCTTCTAAAGGCTAATGTGTTTACTAACTAAGCTGTAATATTAATATTATTTTTAAAAATTATATGCAGATTTCTCTCTTTTTTTTTTTAATAACTAATGTGTCTGCTGCTATTTTTTTTTTTAAGAAAGAAGATAAAAATTTATTCTTTTTTCAAAATTTTATTTTGATGCTCTTCATTTTTCATATGAACAAAAGTTATATGTTAGCTAGGTTGACAATCCTTTAGAGAAAAAATTATTAGTGATTAAAATTATTTCATGAAAATTATAACGTTTAATTCGAAATATATAAATTTTGAATCGGAAAAGTACTGCACTACATATGGGATCATTTGGAGTTACCTATTAAGAAGGAAAACTTCTCGATGGATTACCTTGCCAAACACGGTCATATTGTCTGGGGTGGGGCACAATTCACCTTCAGGGGGGCTTGGCACAGTAGTGCTGCCCCCTGCTCTATTCTATTCAATTTCAAAGTGTAAATGCACTTTGCATCTTCTGATTGTGTACGCCATATATTTATGATATTGAAACCAGAGATTCAGTTTTTGTTGGTATACATCACTAGCATTAAGATTTAAACCTATAATTTTATATAAATTATTGAAATTTTTCATCATTAGCCAACTCTTAATGGCTTATATTGAAACCAGAGATATGCCAATGTTTCAACATTTTAGCACGAAGTTTTTTTGTTTCCCAGTTTTTGTATAATTTTCTCAAATTTTTAATTTGATCCTCTTCATTTTTTATGAACAACACTTATGTTAGGTTGATAAATAATTAGTGTATAAAATTATTTGAGAAATATTATAATTTTAAATTTGAAAATATAAATTTATAATTTTAAAAAAATTAATTTTGATATATTGATAATGTAAAAAAATTTTACTCAATCATCTATCTAACTACGTCAAAAACCATATAAAAAATAAGATATAATTAATTAATAGTATAAAATATTTTACATTAATAATATACAAAAATTAATCTCTTTAACATATACTGCACTACAAATGAGGATATTTGCAGTCACATATTGAAAAGAAAACTTGTGAATGAATTACATTGTCAAATATTATTAATATACCTATTATTTGAATATAGTCATATTTAGGTACTGAAATCAACATATAGTGAATCATATGCAAATGTACGTAGATTTCAATTATGTAAGTGTTAATTCAATATATAGTTCCCTTAGTAACATTTTTCCTCCATTATCAATTAATATCACATCTAACACTTGCATAATTAGAATCTATAATTATTTGCACATGATTAACTAGATATCAATTTAGGTGTCTAAAAACTATGCTCGAAAAATATTTCTCTATGATTTAAGTTTTATTGTTTAAGGATGCATGCCGTTCATTTTAAGAGTGCTAGTCTTAAAACAGTTATAACTTTCTTAATTTTAAAAAAATTTTAAGTATCGTTTATATAAATTTAAATTTAACTCCAACAGTTATATAATAATTAAGAGTAATGATATCTCGTACATAAACTTGTTCCCACGAGCCACATGAATTAATTAAAAAAAAAAACAGGAGTAAATGTTTGTCGTTAATATTTCATCGATAACTAACCAATAAGAACAAAATAATAATAATAATAATAATAATAATAATATATCCTCTTAATTTTCCTTCTAATTTCTAAACAAGCAAAATATTGAATTTATAATACTTTGTAACTGCATTTAATACCTTAAAAACATAAAAAAAAAAAAATTCAACATTTTTCTTGTTTAGAAATTAGGAGTTTGATTAGGAGAATTTATTAGGAGGATATAATAATCGATTAAAAGTACAATCTAATATTTATTATTATGTAACAACCTTAAAAAACATAGTACCAAAATGAGCCCGAAACTTAAAGCCGTGAAAATCAAGAAACAAAGTATGTGAGCTTTGGGTATCATTTGCTTATTTAGTTTGGTAGTCGTAGGACGCAGGTTTCTTCTAAAGTATTCGTTTACACTTTTATTGCGCACACCAGCTCACATCACTTTCCTCGGCCAATTCTTAAAAATCTTTGATTAACAATCGACTTAGGAGTAAACTGAGAGACAAAATTGTACTTATAAAAACATAAGTAGTTTATTTCAAAAAAATCCAGTACGAATGAAAGGTCAATTGGCTATTTGGCTTGACAAGTATCCCATGAATGAGCTTCCATTCATCTCAAATTCTTAAATATCTGTGATCAAGATTACACGCCATCTCGTAGTGGCATACATAACAACTAACAAAAAACGTAGTTGTGGTATTATAGAACCACCAAATTAAAGTTTCAATCTCTTTTCTTATAGTACACTTTTATTTCTCCTTCTCCTTTATCTTTTCTTCTTTCTCATTCTTATCTCACAGTCCCAATGCTGCCATGCCAGTCCCTTGAAGAAGCACAATTTGCTTTTGGCAGAGGGCTAACTCTGGCTGAGACACTATGGTTCAAATACTCTGCTAATAACAGTGATTTTGTTCTTCATTGCCACAACTTATTATTCTTCTGGTTGTTTTATTCTATAGTCCCTATTCCATTCTTATCGATAGAGCTTAGTGGGCACGAGAAGTTGAACAAATACAAGATTCCGCCCAAGGAGAAGAAATCATTCTGCGAAATGTTCAAGTGCTACACAGATGTCATGAAGTTATCTGCTTATGCAAATGCTCCACTGCAAATTATTTCTTATCCTACCACAAAGGTATGCTTCTTCTAGATAAAATCAACTGTATGTGTTTAAATTAACACTGCAATGCTAAGTTTTATATACTTATATTGATGAATTATGTGATACTGTTTTCAGATTATGCATATTAAACTTCAGATAAATTAAGTAGTTATAAGTATTTTATATATTATTAGGCATTTATTTCTACTGTTATATTGAAATAAAATGGTATGATGAAGTATCAATTATTTTATAATTTTTACAAGATTTTATAAGTTTTCACCTATGAAAACTTTCAATATACTCCATTGAGTTTAAAATAGTTGTCAATTTAATCATTTTTGTATAAATTAAGAAACTTAAAATTAGTGCATAATTATGATATAAGTCTACTAAAATACTCTTATTAAATTTTCTTATATGGTAGAAAGCATGACTTCTTAATATTTATTCTAAAGTTGTATTATTATGTGATGAAAAGTAGCTACTTTCAACCAATAAAGATGAAAGATAAAATTAAAAAAATAACAATAAATATTATAAATTAAAAATTGTTACCCAAATTAATAATTATTGTAAACCGGAGAAAATAATAATTAGAATAATAGAATTTAATGTTCACAAAAATGTTAGTATCCATTAATTTGAGATGTTGTCTTTTTCATTAATTTGATTTTCTTCCTATTAGAAGGTACGCAAATATATATTACTGATTCTCACATAAATGATTGATGTAATTCAATGATATAATATATATGTTTAACTTATATATAGACAGGTTTTTGATATGACAGGTAAAAGGAATAAATTTTGGCCATAAATCTATATAAATGGTTAAAATTAAATATTATTTAAAGGTTACATAATTATTGAAGAGAATTATATAACTTTATATTTTAATTTTAACTATTTATGTGAGATCTAATAATTAAAACTTACTTCCCTCACTTATACAATTAACCACTTTTCTTACTTGATTCTCTTCTATGAATCATGCTTTTTGAATAGATGCAAATTAAAAATATGTTACATATATAATTTATTTATCATGCAGTTTTTCAAGTTTTACATTCTATATATGTGTTTGCAAATGTTGACCGTGATTTATTTATTTATTTTTGGGTCCCAATTTTGTTCAGTGGATTGGGATCAGAACTGGCTTGCCATTGCCATCAGGCTGGGAATTATTTTGCCAATTACTAGTTTACTTTGTCTTAGAAGATTATATATACAAGCTATGGGCTTCGTAGAATGCTCCATGGCAATTGGGCATACGATACAATCCACAAGGTCCATCATGAATATGAAGCACCAATTGCATTACAACACTTTATGTCCATTGGGCTAAGTTAATAATTCTGAATCTCCCCTCATTTCTATTGGCAATGGTTCATTTTGCGAGACATAGAGGCCTTGACACTCATTGCGGGTAAAAGTTTGACTTTTAAAGTCAATGTAATTGTAATTAGTGGGGGATGAAGCTTGAGTAAAATGGTAGGATGCACTGCTTCGGATTTGGATCTTTTTATGTGTCTTATTTGCGTAATCAAGTCAAGCGAAAAGAGAGTTAGTACAAACACTTAAATTGAGTCGTAAATTTTAAGAAGGCTTTATAATTAAAGTATGAAATTATTTTTGTATATTAACTGTATAAAATAATTTTATGTTATTATCTAATAAAATTGTAAGAAAGTATCAAATCATGATTATAGTGGATAATTATCCATCATGATTTATTAATTATTTTTCAATTTTATTGGTTTATAATATAAATCTTTTTTATACTATCAATATATAAAAATTAATTTTTTAAAGAATTCATATTTATTTCTCTTTACATAACTTGATCACGTAAAAAATAATATAAAATTGAGATGGTCAGTCATAATTTGTGCTACATTGCGTAGATTAATACTTGGATTTTGATTTGATTTCTAATTTTTCAACTATAAGACTCAAGAATCTCTTATTTCTTTGCAAAATAAAAGTAATTATATTTATTATCACAATTAAATTATTTTAATATTAGAGTAATACATACATAATTATATAATAATTAAAAACACCTATGAAGTTTATGATTATGTATTTAGTTTTACATACCTTTTCAGTGAACTTAAAATAATTTATTAAAATGATAAGGTCGACTAGCTGTTTTCTGCTCTCTTAAGGGCATATCTTATGTTCTTTTCTAATGAGGATATATGGTTGTTTACTCTTCCTATTGGTACCTTTATCCAAGTTCAAACGTTTACTCGGCTAAGTCGGAAAAATAAAAAAAGAAGAAAGAAATCCATATTTGCTTCTACTTTCATCAAGGGAGAATAATAATATGCACATGCCTGATGGTGCTTCTGTGTTTAGGTTCAATATCTTAAAACATTTAAAGTAATGTTAGTTTTATACCGCTTTATATATTTCATTGTCATATGCATATAGATAGCAATATCTTAATTTAGCTACATCCCTAACACAAATAAACTCAAATTATAAGTTTAAAATTTTTCTACACGCCATCTAAAATTTCCTGTGAAATTTGAACTTTCCACCATAATTTTGAAGTTTGCTTCTAATCTAAATTTAAATTACGCCTGCCCAATCTTGTTGCGGTGGTAAAGATAGGAAATCATATAAATAAGTTAGAAAAGAAAAGGTTCATACGAAGTGCCCGTCTAGCTCAGTCGGTAGAGCGCAAGGCTCTTAACCTTGTGGTCGTGGGTTCGAGCCCCACGGTGGGCGTGTAGTTAATATTTTTTCGTTTTATTCTTTCTCTGCTGACTGCTGTGGTTTCAAAATCGTTGCCAATGATATTCTATTGCTTTGGTTTCGGAAAACACCTTTGAAAAAATTAAGCTCTTTTTATTTTGGTACCAATTTAAGCCCTTTTAATTGCGTGCCATTATAGCCACTTCATTTTAAAGCTACCCTGTACCATAGATTCTGTCCCCCACCAGACAATTCACCTTAGTGGTTTCACAAGCGCTGAAGAAAAGTTTATGTCAATTAAAAGTTGCGGTTGGCTTAAAACCTCAAACATTGAGGGGTGCAGCGAGTTTCTAGCAATTCTTACCTAAAGAATGTAACTTGGACAGTTCAGACCACGCATTAATCGATGAGAGATTTCCAGTTATTTCCCCTTGTAAACAATTCCGAGATTTCTAAAATTGAAAGTAAAAATGCCATCACCACGGTGCATAAATGAAATCTTTTTAAATGACGTACAATGTAGCAGCTAGCAGCATGTCCAATATGTTCTCTTCCATGTTTACTAATACACTATTCTCACTCTACCTCATCAGTCACACTAACCTCATTAGCAGCCAAGACCAACAACAATTGAATATACTATTCTTGTATTACCTCACCATTCACGACACTCATTAGGAACTAAAACCAACAACATTGTCTCTGTACTATACATATTATTTAGTCACAAAGAATTCTATAAGGTCCAGGTCTAAGCAGCAACAGAACGACCTGTATAGATTTTCAGCTCATCCAACTTTCCATGATACCTACCACGTGCTAGATAACATGGTCCAGCATAAGTTTCACCCCTTATGACCGGATGGTTCAGATTTAAAAATATAAAATTATAAAATATTAATTATTAAAAGATTAAATTATCCCTGTAACTCTAATTCCTTCCCTTTCCAATTCCATCACCACCACCCCGCTTTTACCACCCAAACCACCATCACCCAAATCACCGTCACTCAAGCCCTCTCCAAGCACTATTACCGCCAATCTACAACTGCCAAAAATAATAATAATGGAAAGAAAAGAAAGAAAGAAAACAACACATCACCACCTGTCTTGTTTCATTCCTATAAAAAAATTTGGTTTCCATTTCTTACAAGACGAAACAAAAATCAAGATGAAATCATTTTTTCTTATTCAATGAGTGTAAATGGGTATTGGAGATAAAAAGGGTTTTCCTAACCAATGCCTTTTTAAAGAACAAAAAATGGCAAGGTGTTTATTGAAGGAATATTTCTTTGGTGAGTACAAGTCTAACACATTGGATTTACACACACAAAAAAAATGACAGCATTGTTTCTTGTATAGATCCAAATTGTTGAACTTGTGATCACACAAGAATATCTCTTATTGAAGAGTGTGATTTTTAAGTTTCCAATGCATGGAATGCATTAGAAACTTTTAAAACTCGTTACTTTTGATTTTTTAAGGGCATTGGTTAAAAAAATCCAAACAAAAATAACTCTCAAAGTTAATCACTTTAGACCACATCAATTGCAAAAATATAGTGAAAATAGGCATTGGAAACAATAACTAAGTTTAAACCATTTGAGAAAAAAAAAAAGGAAAGAAAGAAAAGGAAGGGGGATTGAGTAGCTTGCGGGAGGGTTCCCACCACCACCCCCTCTGTAAAAGGGCCACAAATTTCCATGTGTCCATATCAGAAAACAAGAATAGATAAACAAGCTGGTTTAGAGAACCATGGCAAGGATCAAATAAAGTAATCGCAATTGAGATCCAAGTTGTCACAGTTGCAAAGTGGAGATGGCAAAGAAGATGCGAGATGTCACCTTGGCAACGGTGAAGCTCGTAACTGTAGTGGAGAACGACAACAACAAGAGGCTCAAAGCAATGACTATGTGTAGCGAATGCACCAATAAAAGCAGAGGCAAAGGAGGCTAATGAAATTGGGTGAACTTTAAGGATAGTTTTTTGTCATTTTCTTAGTTTTAATAGAGGACCATGTGATGGTGCAATACATGCGAGGACCATGCTATCTTTTATCTATCTACCATGCAGCTTTAATCAAGTTGTAAAATGACTGAACCAAAATGAAAGAGGATGTGTGTTAACATGGTCCTCTTCAGTATAGTTATAAAACTCGACCTAGTGATTGACTCAGCCAACTCAGCTAAAGCACTAAGTCATTGGATCATTGGTTCAACTAGTAGGTCACTGATTGAACTGGTTGAACTAGATATAATTAAATAAATATATTGTTCTAGACTAAACACAAAGACCTAATATCATGGTTAGCCTATTAAGGCTTAACCAAGATAGGCCCAGAAGCCCAAATTGGAACTGTTAAGAATAGTGTAATGGATATTGCACAGTTCACACCAACATTTAATCTGAATTCACTAACATACAACTCAGATTCCATAACACGCATAAAGCCATTAAGGAATCCGAGATGGTTACGCTAGAATCTCGGAATTCCATTTGGCCAACCAGTATTGCCAAATCTCACTTATAAATAAGGAGAAACACTCCCAAAATTAGGTACGCCTACATTCTCTTAAACCTCATATCTCTTACACTCTCTGACTTACGTGTCGGAGTTCTTGCAGGTACACTCCCCATCACCGTGGAATCCAATCCATCACCCAATTACAACCAAGAAGAGTAGCTTTGAAGTGCCAGTTTCATTCGAAGTACCTAACTGCTAGAATCTGGTGACCTACCTCCAAATATTGGTGCGGTCTATAGGAAACTAAGTTGCTTTTCACTATGTCCATGCATTGCAACACAACTCGATGGTGGCACATGTCCCCAAGAATCATGAATGGCTACCCATGCAGGAGCAAGTAGATGGAAGAACGACCTCAGAATTGGCATCAGATGCTGGATATCAATGCAATGTTGCTGCTCGTCGTTCTTTGGTACCACCCACAGTGAACATTCTAGCATCCGGATTGAACGAGCTCTAAAGAATCTGATCTCATATGAAGAAATAGTGTCCCTTATGCGGGACCAAGTAGCTCATATCCAAGAGTTAGAGCGGAACTTGGAACACCTTGGGGAGGTTGATGATGAATGTCACCACCAAGTTCGTCATCATCGAGGTCATAGTCGTGATGTTACAGCCAGGAGCAAAACTTCCGAGATGATGAACAATGTCCATCGTCGTATGCTTAAATCAACTTTTCTCATGGAATTTCGTTAAGTAAGTCCGTACATACCTCTCTATGTTCCCGCATTCGCTCATAATGAATAGGGTTAATTGTACTTTACTCCTTGTATTATAGATTATGTACATTTTGCCTTCTACATTTTAAAAACGTGCATCCTGACTCCCTAAACTTTCGTGAATGTGTATTTTACCCAAAATAAGAATACTATACTCCCTTGAATTTGGATCATGTGTAAATTGACTCCATGAACTTTCCTAAATATGCAACTCGATATCTTGAATGTGTGATATTTTTCTTTATAATTGATGAAAAAATTAACAAAAGGGTTAAAATTCACATTTAATAAAACGCAGGGAGTTGGGATGCATATTTTTAAAATGTATGGAGCAAAGTGCACATAGTCTATAATACTGGGGGATAAAGAGCAATTAAACCTAATGAATATTAAATTCACTCTCGGTCCTTGAATACCTTGCAAAACATAGTATGGTAGATATATTATTTTCTAAAAATCTCATTCACAAATTCGTCACTTCACAAGTACAAACAAAATGTAATTACCCATGCGAATGACAAGTTCGTGCAAGTAATGTGCCTTGAATCTCTGTAAGAAATTGACAGCAATGTGCTTGATACAGTACATGTGGAATGTTCTGAGAGGTTCCTACTGACCATTGCTTTGCCTTATTGCTGCATTAATTAGCTCATGGTAATCATAAATAATGCCAACTCCATCTCGGGTCACTACTTGTCTACGTAAATTATCTAGAAAAAAATGCTATGCATTTGTAGTCTGACCCTTGATAATAATAAAAACAATTGGCAATATATTCTAATTGTCATCTTGTGCAATTGTCGCCAAAAGAGCTCCTTTGTATTTCACTTACAAATGTATCCCATCAATCTACATAAGTGGTTTATAGTGTCTAAATGCTTTAATGCAAGGAGTGATACTCCAAAACACCCGGTGTAATATTCGAGTATCCAGAACTAGCTCATCTTTGCAGTAGGCCTCTGTAGCATCCAACTGAATAACTAATCCTCGAACAATATCATATATTGCTACACACTATTGTGGCAATGCTTCAAACGAGACTTTCCATCGACCAAATACTTTTTCAATTGCCTTTTGCTTTGCTATCCACATTTTTCGGTACATCATCATGTATCCGTACTGAGACTGAATCTCTGCAATCATGGATTTTATCTTAAAAGATGGGTCAGATTTTACTATGGGCTTGTTACATTCTGCAATTGTGTCTGAATCCAACTTTGTGTGATCTTGTGAAATCCATGCCATAGTACAAGTGTGTGAACCATTGTATTTTTTGATTTCCCAACAATACTTAGTCTTCCTATTACTAGCCATAACAAGCCATCTGCAATTTATGCCATACTATACGCATTTACAATAAGGTGTTGCTTCTGACTCATGCACTTTGTAATCCACTCCTTTTGATATATTGTAGCACTTAATTGCTCGTATAATAGCTTCTCTATCACTGAATTGCATTCCAACATACAATTTTTTATTTGCAGCAAGATCACCTATGAAACACAAAGATAAAATAATAAAAACAAGAAAAATTAAAATGGCAGAAAATTAAATAAATAAGGTAAAAAAATTAATATGGCAATAAAAATTAAATAAAAATAATTATAAAAATACCAAGAAAAAATAACAAAGCAAAAAAATTAAATAAATAAAATCATACATTAAATTATGAGTAGGTAAAACAATAATTATATTGAAGTCAACAAATATTTTTTTTTCAATTATAATATAAGATCAAGCAAGGGATTACCTAAAGTGCTTGAACTATAATAGGGCTTAATTCTACTTTACCTCCTGCATTATAGGCCATGTATATTTTAGCCCTTACATTTTAAAGATGTGTAAATCAACCCCTTTAGCTTTCCTAAATGTGCAATCCGATACCCTACACTTGCTTGTTATATTTTCTATCAATTGTTAATAAAAATATCACACATTCAAGAAAGTGTAGGGTATCGAATTGCACATTTAGGAAAGTTCAATGAGTCGATTTGCATATGATCCAAAGTTCAATGGGGGTATAGTACACTCAGTTTGGCTAAAATACATATTCTCAAAAATTCAAGAGGTCGATTTGCACATTTTTAAAATGTAGAGGCTAAAGTACGTATAGCATATAATGCATAAGGATAAAGTCAATTAACCCTTATAATAGTGAACATATAATGGAACTCCATCCATACTCTAACATCATAACCCTTAGTGTTATAATAATAATTTTTAAATCTCAAATAATAAATTTTCTACTAAAGATAATGATTAAGATGAAGTGTTAGTGACTATATACTCAAGTTTGCGTACTCTGAAAACTCAGGTTGTGATGCCACGGTATTACATTCCAAAAACAGGGAAAAGGAAATAACAAAAAATGATAAGGGCATTTTAGTCTTTTGAGCATTGAGTTAAAAAAAAAAAAATGAGGATAAAGGAACGGTGAGAAATTCACCGTGTCATCCTTTTCTCTTTTTCCTTTTTCCTTGCTTCTGTTCAACTTCCTTCTTCCTCCTCTGTTCCTCGTCTTCTTCCTTTTTCTTTTTCTTTTCTTTTTCTTATTTTTACCATCAAAGCTCCTTTTTCTTTTATTTTGTTGCAAAAGTTTGATATCCACTAGTCCTTAAAGCTTGAGGTGAGTTCCTAATCTCAAACCTGTTTTCTTACGGGTAAATTTTAGAAGTTATATCAAATTTAGGGAGTAATAATAAAATAGTAGGCGAGTAATATTTTGATATTTTGCTTAATAATAAGCATGGTAGTTATTAAACTATCTCCAAACAAATTATCTAAGCTTGTCAAAAAATATTTGTGTTGATCAGATCCTTCTAATATGGTGCCAGTTACTCCTTCTGGAGCTGTTGGGGAGCAGCTCGGTTGATTCCTCTTTGTAGTGAGTGGTTATTTACTTAGTGGCAATAATTTTAAATTATATTTATAGGAGAAACTAACCTGTTAAAGCTAATAATTTAATTTTGTGCTAATAATTGATTTCTCTTTCTAAAATAATAATTGAATTTCTTTGTATACTAATAGTTGATTTAATATTTTGGATATCCTCTTAGTTATCATTTCAATGCTATCTGTTGCTATCCTTTCTTATTTTATGGTCTATTTATAATGAATTATAAAAAGTTATTTCTTGCAAGAATTGAATTTTATAGGAGTTGATTATTGAATTTAAGTATTTCATTTTAAAATAAATTTATGTTGAGAAAACCATGATGGGTTCTAAGTTAGAACACCGTTCGCCGTTAGCGAAGAGATATAACGGTCTATGTGCACATAGTATAGTTAAATGAGATAGTACCGGGCGAGGCAAGACCCCCGGCTTGAAATGAGCTCATATTTATGATCAGATGGGTTGAGATCACTCCCCATAAAAATTTAGTTCTTCTTGGGTAACCCTCATGGAGTAATTAGTTTAATGAAATATTTGATTCTATGTTGACAAAGTCTATTCAAAAAGTTGATTAAGACAATATATAGAGAATTGTTAAGTTTTTGTTAATGAGTTTTAACTTAAATGAAGGAGGTTGACAATGTTTTATTTATGGAAATATAGAATTGACAAATTATTGCCTCAATCAATTTCTTTGGTGAATGTATGATTAATCAGAAATTTTCAGTTATTTTAAAAGCTCGTGCGTGATTTAGTTTCTCCTTCCTGTCCACGTTGTTTATATACCCTCACTGAGTCTGTGTGACTCATCCCATTTCCTTTCCTTCTCTTCAGATTCACAGGGTGCTGAGTAGCAGGTTCCTGGGACTAGCTGTTCTACCCAGGATATTCCTTTTGGTAGGCCTGTAATATGGATGAGGCTTCTATTTTGTTGATTCCAGTACTTTGCAGCTATAAGGCATAGGATCAGTTGTTTTTGGGTTATGAATATAATTGTAATATGTATATTACTCTTTAGTATAGCTGATCTTTTGATCCCTATAATTGTTGTTCTGGAAATATTCTAGCTGTGAATTCTGGTTGTATATTTGATATAAAACAGGTCTATGTAAATTTTTAGATTGTCCAGTTTTTAGGGGAGACTCTGCCGAATTTTTGGCAGCCCCCCCGTACTTAAGTTGCTAAGTTATATGAACAAGATATGGTCGTTAGGCTTGCCAAGTTAAGTGAGTCAGATTAACCTGTGCGCCGGTCACGGCTTATGTTTGGGGCGTGACAAAGTTGGTATCAGAGCGTGGGTAGTAGGTCCTAAAGGCTGCAAAAATGTGGACAATCATAGAATCTTGCTTGTAATTTGTGTACTCAGGCACAACGTACAGGCAAGAGGCTTTGAATGACCACAGTTAAACTGGAATCTATCGTCCAAATTATTATAATATGTTTAGTGTTGTTCTTTCAATTCTTCTTTCTTGATTTTACCTATTTTGTTCTTTGTTCATGTCCTAGGTGACGATGCCACCAAGGACAAGACCTGCTAGGGAGTCGATTGCTGATGAGGCTTCCACTCAACTTCATGCAAAGACTTCCCACGAGGCCGTGGACGTGGTCGCGGCCGTGGGAGACGTGGTCGGGGTGGTAGGATGCCTGAGGTAGCGATTCCTAGGGCTAGGCGTGGGGATCCCGCTTTAGCTGAATTAGCTACTGGGATGCATAATATGCAACAAACAGTTCAGCAATTAGTGAATGTTCTCAGTGGAAACCGGCAGCCACAAGTGGATCAGAATCAAGAGGATTCAGAGTCTGGTCAGGAGACAACTCAAGCTGAGCCTCCACCTGTTCAACACAGAGGGACAGAAGTTTCTTTGTCTGCATTCACGAGGCATAATCCTCCAGTATTTAGTGGTTTAGACTCAAGTGAAGATCCTCAGAAGTTCTTGGATGATGTGGCATGGATATGCAGAGCTTTAGGGTGTTCTTCTACTCGAATGGTTGAATAGGCAACTTTTCAACTACGAGACTTGGCTAGAGGCTAGTATCAGACTGTACTTCGTGGGAGGCAAATTGGATCACCTCCGTTGGCATGGGATGAGTTTACTAATTTGTTCTTAGCTCATTTCCTACCAAAGAGTATTCGAGTTAGCAGAGCACGGGAATTTGAGTCTCTTGTATAGACAGACCAGATGACTGTAGCAGATTACCACATCCAGTTTGAGAGACTTTCTCAATATGCATCGCACTTTGTGGCTACAGAAGAATTACAGGTTCAGCACTTTGTTGAGGGTTTGAGGCCCTACATATTCAGAGTATTAGCAGGGATCGAGATGACATATGAGGAGGCCTTGAATAGGGCTTTAGCGATTGAACGAGGAGGCAGAGATAGAGGTGGATCCTCCCGTGACTCACGTAAGAGATCATGCTCAGATGTTGCTCATGGTGACCGCCAAGGTCGCAGCAGTGGTGGTTTTAGAGCTGATGTTGGTCAGGGTCGTCGGGGTCGCGAGGGCCCTCGGTAGTAAAGCATACAAGGCAGTCAAACAGCTAGTACTGCTCATAGTAGAGGACCTTCCCAGCATCCTAGATATTCTGATAGAGCTCCTGATACTTGCAGCATATGTGGGAAGAGGCACTTTGGGCCTTGCAGGCAGGGTTTTCCCGGGTGTTACCAATGTGGTCAGATGGGACATTTTACAAGGAATTGTCCTATGTCACACTCTCAGCCTTCTGCTAGTAGAGCATCAGTACCAGTAGTTCCAGGAGGACATGTTGGTGGTTCAGTAGGTCGGGGATCTAACAATACCCCACGAGGTGGTAGAGGACCAGGTGGCAGAGGTCAGGGACAGACTAGTAGAGGACAAGCTCGTGTTTTTGCTTTGACTCGTCAGGATGCTCAGCCATCTAATGCTGTGGTAACAGGTATACTTCTAGTATGTTCTCATGAAGCACGTACACTTTTCGATTCTGGAGCTACACATTCTTTTATGTCCCGTTCTTTTGCATCTTGCCTTAAGAGAGACCCCTCACTTCTGAGCGAGCATTTGATAGTAGCCACGCCTATGGGTGATTCCTTATTGGCTAATTTAGTTTATAGATCATGTGAGGTGCTAGTCGGAGGTAAACTCTTAATAATAGACTTGATAATACTCGATATGGTAGATTTCGATGTGATATTGGGCATGGATTGGCTAGCTTCTTGTCATGCTACCCTAAATTGCTACAACAAAGTGGTAAAGTTCAATGTGCCGGGTGAACCGACTTTCGCATTTCAAGGTGATCGAGATTGGTCACCAAACAACTTGATTTCAGCAATGGTTGCTCAGAAGTTGCTAAAGAAAGGTTGTTTGGGGTATTTAGCAATGGTGATAGATACTAGTATATCACAGGGGAGTTTGGAACAGATTCCAGTAGTATGTGAATATCCTGATGTTTTTCCTAAAGAGTTGCCAGGGTTACCACCTGATAGAGAGATAGAGTTTTGTATAGATTTGCTTCCAAACACTGAACCAATTTCTATACCCCCATATCGAATGGCTCCAGCTGAACTTAAGGAGTTGAAAGAACAATTGAAGGATCTTCTTGATAAGGGTTTCATCCGCCCTAGTTGTTCTCCTTGGGGTGCACCAGTGCTATTTGTTAAAAAGAAAGATGGCTCACTTCGTTTGTGTATTGATTACCGACAGTTGAATAAGGTGACGGTAAAAAACAAATATCCCCTTCCTCGCATTGATGACTTATTTGATCAACTTCAAGGATCCCAATGTTTCTCGAAGATTGATTTGCGATCTGGGTACCATCAGCTGAAAATACGAAGTGAAGACATTCCTAAGACAGCTTTTCATACTCGCTATGGACATTACGAGTTCTTAGTTATGTTTTTTGGACTTACCAATGCCCCTGCAGCTTTTATGGACTTGATGAATCGTATCTTTAGGCCTTTCTTGGATCACTTCGTGATCGTCTTTATTGATGACATCTTAGTGTACTCTAAAAGTAAGGAAGAGCATGAGCAGCACTTGAGGTTAGTCTTACAGACATTGAGAGAGCATAAGCTATATGCTAAGTTCTCTAAATGTGAGTTCTGGTTGGAAAGTGTGACTTTCTTAGGTCATGTGGTGTTTAAAGAAGGGATAAGTGTTGACTCAAAGAAAGTGGAAGCAGTGTAGAATTGGCCTAGGCCTACATCCGTGACGGAGATCCGCAGTTTCCTTGGACTTGCTGGATATTATCGTCGGTTTGTCAAGGACTTCTCTAAAATAGCAGCTCCTTTGACTAGGTTAACACAAAAGCAGGTTAAGTTTCAATGGACTGATGCATGTGAACAAAGTTTCCAACAATTGAAGAGTTGTTTGGCGTCTGCTCCGGTGTTAGCATTACCTACTTCTGGCAGTGGTTATGTAGTTTATTGTGATGCTTCTAGAGTTGGCCTTGGATGCATGTTAATGCAACAGGGGAGAGTTATTGCTTATGCTTCTAGACAGCTTAAGATGCACGAGCAAAACTATCCTACACATGATTTAGAAATGGCAGCGGTGATATTTGCTCTCAAGATCCGGAGGCACTATTTATATGGTGAGACGTGCGAGATCTATACTGATCATAAAAGCCTTAAGTATATCTTTCAGCAGAGGGATTTGAATTTAAGGCAGAGAAGGTGGATGGAGCTCCTGAAGGACTATGATTGCACGATTTTGTATCACCCAGGAAAAGCGAATATAGTGGCCGATGCTTTGAGTAGGAAGTCCATAGGTAGTCTTGCCCACATAGTTGAGGTTAGAAAACCAATAGTAAAGGAGTTCCAAGAACTTGTAGATAGAGGAGTGAAGTTTGAAATTTCAGGTGCAAAGTCACTAATAGCTCAAGTTCAAGTTCGTTCCACCTTGGTGGATAATATTAAGGATAGCCAGGGAGAAGACCCTCATTTGAGGAAGGTTATGGAAGAGGTCCGAGCAGGCAAAATTTCCAACTTCGTGATTGATTCTGAAGGTGTCTTGCGTTTTGGCAAACGCTTATGTGTACCTGATGTAGTAGACTTGAAGAAGAAAATATTAGAGGAAGCCCATCATTCTTCTTACACCATTCACCCAGATTCTACGAAGATGTATCAAGATCTAAAAGAATTCTATTGGTGGAAAGGAATGAAAAAGGATATAGCTGAGTTTGTATCTAAGTGCTTGGTGTGCCAACAAGTGAAGGTTAAGCATCAAAAGCCTGGTGGGTTGCTCTAACAGATTGAAATACTTGAATGGAAATGGGAGAGAATCACTATGGATTTTGTGACAGGGTTGCCTAGAACCTCAAGGGGTTATGACTCAGTTTGGGTAATTGTGGACCGACTGACTAAGTCCGCACACTTTTTGCCTGTTAAGACTTGTTACACAGCAGCTCAGTATGCCAAACTTTATTTAGATAAGATTGTATCCTTACATGGAGTGCCTTTGTCGATAATATCTGATTGAGGGTCTCAATTCACAGCTCAATTATGGAGATCTTTTCAAACGGCCTTAAGAACTCGATTGGACTTAAGCACTGCTTTTCATCCTCAGACAGATGATCAGTCTGAAAGAACAATACAGATTTTGGAGGATATGCTCCGAGCTTGTGTTCTAGACTTCAGAGGGAGTTGGGACCAGTATCTACCTCTAATGGAGTTTGCTTACAATAATAGTTATCAATCTAGTATCCAAATGGCGCCATTTGAGGCTTTGTATGGAAGGCGTTGTAGATCACCGATTGGTTGGTTTGAAACTGGGGAATCTAAACTCGTTGGCCCAGATCTGATACAGGAAGCCATTGAGAAGGTCCAATTAATTCGAGAACGTTTAGTGACTGCTCAAAGTAGGCAAAAGTCTTATGCGGATCAAAGACGTCGACCTTTGAAGTTTAGTGTAGGAGAACATGTGTTTCTACGTGTTTCCCCTATGAAAGGCATCCTGAGGTTTGGTAAGAGAGGAAAATTAAGTCCAAGGTTTATTGGACCTTTTGAGATATTGGAGAAAGTAGGGCAAGCTGCTTATCGCTTAGCCCTTCCACCCGATCTTTCAAGTGTTCATCCAGTTTTCCATGTATCAATGCTACGGAAATATGTTTATGACCCTTCTCACATTATCCAGCATAATTTAGTTGAGTTTGATAAGAACCTAAGCTATAATGAGCAACCAAAGGCAATCATAGATAGGCGAGTGAAGTGTCTACGCTCTAAGGATGTAGCATCAGTGAAGGTCATTTGGCGAGGACCATCTGGTGAAGAAACCACATGGGAACCCGAAACAATTATGCAGGAGAAATACCCACACCTTTTCAACATTCAAGGTACGTTGATATCTCAAAATTCGAGGACGAATTTTCTTTAAGGGGGAGATATTGTGATGCCACGGTATTACATTCCAAAAACAGGGAAAAGGAAATAACAAAAAAGGATAAGGGCATTTTAGTCTTTTGAGCATTAAGTTAAAAAATAAAAAAAGAAAAGGATAAAGGAACGGTGAGAAATTCACCGTGTCATCCTTTTCTCTTTTTCCTTTTTCCTTGCTTCTGTTCAACTTCCTTTTTCCTCCTCTGTTCCTCGTCTTCTTCCTTTTTCTTTTTCTTTTCTTTTTCTTATTTTTACCATCAAAGCTCCTTTTTCTTTTATTTAATTGCAAAAGTTTGATATCCACTAGTCCTTAAAGCTTGAGGTGAGTTCCTAATCTCAAACCTGTTTTCTTACGGGTAAATTTTAGAAGTTATATCAAATTTAGGGAGTAGTAATAAAATAGTAGGCGAGTAATATTTTGATATTTTGCTTAATAATAAGCATGGTAGTTATTAAACTATCTCCAAACAAATTATCTAAGCTTGTCAAAAAATATTTGTGTTGATCAGATCCTTCTAATATGGTGCCAGATTACTCATGCAGGATTTGTTGGGGGCTTGACTCGGTTGATTCCTCTTTGTAGTGAGTGGTTATTTACTTAGTGACAATAATTTTAAATTATATTTATAGGAGAAACTAACCTGTTAAAGCTAATAATTTGATTTTGTGCTAATAATTGATTTCTCTTTCTAAAATAATAATTGAATTTCTTTGGATACTAATAGCTAATTTAGTATTTTGGATATCCTCTTAGTTATCATTTCAATGCTATCTGTTGCTATCCTTTCTTATTTTATGGTCTATTTATAATGAATTATAAAAAGTTATTTCTTGCAAGAATTGGATTTTATAGGAGTTGATTATTGAATTTAAGTATTTCATTTTAAAATAAATTTATGTTGAGAAAACCATGATGGGTTCTAAGTTAGAACACTGTTCGCCGTTAGCGAAGAGATATAACGGTCTATGTGCACATAGTATAGTTAAATGAGATAGTACCGGACGAGGCAAGACCCCCGGCTTGAAATGAGCTCATATTTATGATCAGATGGGTTGAGATCACTCCCCATAATAATTTAGTTCTTCTTGGGTAACCCTCATGGAGTAATTAGTTTAATGAAATATTTGATTCTATGTTGACAAAGTCTATTCAGAAAGTTGATTAAGACAATATATAGAGAATTGTTAAATTTTTGTTAATGAGTTTTAACTTAAATGAAGGAGGTTGACAATGTTTTATTTATGGAAATATAGAATTGACAAATTATTACCTCAATCAATTTCTTTGGTGAATATATGATTAATCAGAAATTTTCAGTTATTTTAAAAGCTCGTGCATGATTTAGTTTTTCCTTCATGTCCACGTTGTTTATATACCCTCACTGAGTCTGTGTGACTCATCCCATTTCCTTTCCTTCTCTTCAGATTCACAGGGTGCTGAGTAGCAGGTTCCTGGGACTAGCTGTTCTACCCAGGATATTCCTTTTGGTAGGCCTATAATATGGATGAGGCTTCTATTTTGTTGATTCCAGTACTTTGCAGCTATAGGGCATAGGATCAGTTATTTTTGGGTTATGAATATAATTGTAATGTGTATATTACTCTTTAATATAGCTGATCTTTTGATCCCTATAATTGTTGTTATGGAAATATTCTGGCTGTGAATTCTGGTTGTATATTTGATATAAAACAGGTCTATGTAAATTTTTGGATTGTCCAGTTTTTAGGGGAGACTCTGCCGAATTTTTTGCAGCCCCCCGTACTTAAGTTGCTAAGTTATATGAACAAGATATGGTCATTAGGCTTGCCAGGTTAAGTGAGTCAGATTAACCTGTGCGCCGGTCACGGCTTATGTTTGGGGCGTGACACAGGTGCATACATAGCTTTAAGATGTAAAGCACACATAAATGATGGCTTCTAAAATGGATGCTGACTAGCTACCACTGTGTTTGATAAATGCAAGTGCTCGTCATCTGCATCATCATCCACATCATCGTCTACACCAGTCACTTCCATATTCACCTTTAAAGTCCTCGTCATCACTTTTACTGATGTTTTGTTCCTATTCTACCTCTCTCTCTGGAATTATGCTCGGCTCAGGTTCTTCCTCCTCATAGTCAGCTTGATGGTAAAGGGCAACAACAACTTCTTTGAAATTGACATACAACTCAATGACAGGAATTTGTGCTTGATGCTGTTGATGTATTCGAAATATTTGTTAAAGGTCGTCATCATCACTTATTGGAATTGCTTGGTATTGCATGAGACCACCAAAAATCGAGATTGAATATCTATATGTTATTTTCTCCACTATTTTCAGGGTCTCAGTTGATATGCATCGACAAAACCCACTCTGTAGATCCACAAATGATATAGTGTACGGAATAGAGAAATATGCTAGCTTCTCACATATAAATGTTACACATTCATTCGTATTTGTAAGAATATCACTATTAAAATATACTATTATGATTGCACTCATTTTTTCCTCCATTTTTCTATTATTTGCTACTCTTTACTCTTCATTTTTTTTTTGGGTCACACTCCAACACTTTTCTCTCTCGGATTTGCAATATGAACTTCTATCGAAATATTACAATGGGGAGCAAGCAAGTTTATATACTTGAGGTAACCACCAATGGCGAGTTTTGGTGTAGTAATGGCGATTTTTATTGGTCAAATCATGTCACAAACGGTCAGTTTGTCACAACATAGTAGTTAATATTATAAACAAATTTAAAAAAAATCAAAATTCACCAATGGTGATTTTAAATTGAAAAATAAGAATAATTTTATGTTCAAAAATTACCAGTGATAATTTATAATTTTAAAAATAACAATAATTAAAAAAAAGATAAAATCTCCAATGGCAATTTTTTCTCAAACTCCATATTCCTGAAATTCTCTCCAAAATCCCATATTCAGATATATAATATTTTCAAAACACATTAAAAAAAAAAAAACAAAAGAGCCGAGATAGAAGGATATAACACGGATATCATAAAGAGTCTTCAAATTATGACTTCCGATGTAATGTTTGTAACTCTTTTATTTAAAGATGCAACTTTTAAACGAAATAACATGATGTAACCTCTACAAAGTATTGTATCGAAATCAACCCGAGGCTGAAAGCCGTGAAAATCACGAAAGAAAGTGTGTGAGCTGCTTGTATCATTTATTTATTTATTTCGATAGTTTTAAAAAGCAATCAACGTCGGCTCAGAGTCGTCACAATCCATCAAGCAATAAAAACGAAAAAAATATAACAGTCCACCGAACATTAACAACAGGACAAAGTATCACTAAACGCATTCTGCATTCATCGCCAAAAGACGCATTCTGCATTCAACCGCATAGCTTATCTCTTAGCGGTCCCACTTCATACTAGTTCTTCAGAGTCCCTCCATTTATTATATCAAGCCCAGAGATTATTCCTCCCAGCCCACAAATCTGCATTATTTTCAGTACTCGGAGTTATTATTTACTCTGGTAGTAGCACGTTTCTTTTAAATTATTTCACACACTTTTAATGCACACACACCGGCTCACCTAACTTTCATCAACCAATTCTTAAAAATCTTAATTAACAATTTATCACTTTCATCGGCCAATTCTTAAAAATCTTTAATTAACAATTTACTTAGGAGTAAATTGAGAAACGAAAATGACCATCATTTCGTTGATTCAAGTGATTTAATATTTATTTCTCTCAATTAAAGTTTCATATTTAAGTAAAAAATTAATGCTGAAAGAACCTACCTTTTTAGTGAGCTAATCTACCCGAATCAAATTAGTTGGAGTCCAATAGACTTTACTTCACTCATTCAATAGTACCTAATGAATCAGCAAGATCAATGTTCAATCCTCGTAATGGGGTGAATGCACCTCTTCCCCCTTCCCCCTTGCCCAATGCCGACCAAAAAGTACGACAAAAATGGTTTATTTCTTAAATATCCAGTATGAATGACTCAGTATATTCACTCATCTCATATCCTTAAACATTTGTGGTCAAGATTACACGTGGTTGTGGTCAAGATTGCACTGTCTAGTAGGGGTATAGCATCTAATAAAACGTGGTTGTGGTATTGTAAAACCACCCAAGTTTCAATCTCATTTCTTGTATACTTCTAGTTCTCCTTCTCCTTCGTATCTCACTATGCTGCCCTACCAGTCCCTTGAAGAAGCACAAGAGGCTCTTGGCAGAGGGCTAACTCTTGCTGAGACACTATGGTTCAAATACTCTGCCAATAAGAGTGATTTTGTTCTCTATTGCCACAACACATTATTCTTCTGGTTGTTCTACTCTATAGTCCCTATTCCATTCTTATTGATAGAGCTTAGTGGGCACGAGAAGTTCAACAAATACAAGATTCAGCCCAAGGAGAAGAAATCATTCTGGGAAATGTTCAAGTGCTACAGAGATGTCATGCAGTTATCTGTCTATGCAATTGCTCCACTACAGATTATTTCTTATCCTACCACGAAGGTATGCTTCTTTGGACAAAATCCACTGCAGATGTATTAAAACTCCAACGTGAAGTTTTATACACTAATATTGATGAATTATGTGATATTATTTTCAGATTATGCATATTAAACTTTACATAAATATAACATTTATGAGTATTTAGTATATTACTAGCTAGGCATTTATTTGTACTATTATGTTAAAATAAATTGGTCTGATGAATTATCAATTAGCTTATAATTTTTACCAAATCTCATGAATTTTTACCGTATATAAACCTTCAATATGATAATTAGAATGATAAAATTCAAGAATAAATTATATTGACCTCCCCTAATATCTGATGATTGTATATGACATCTCTTGATTTATAAAAATATACACCAACCTTCCCTAAAATTTCGATAATATTATATTCGATATCCTTATATTTTATGAAATATGACACTGAGCATTCCTATAAACATGACACTTAGTATTCCTGTATGGAGGCCAGTGTAAAAATGATAAATTGAAAAGTGTCAAATGTAATATCACCTAATCTCACAAGAGGGGTCAGTATAATTTATCCAAAATTCAATATTCGCCAAAAATGTAAGTACACACTAATTTAAGGTGTTGTGTTTTATATTAATTTTATTGTATTTCTATTAGAAGGTACTCAAATATTGATGGCTCTGGCAAAAAATGATCGAGATAATTCAATGGTGTAATAAAGTGTTATTCAATAGCGTAATATATGCATTTAACTTACCCTAATGTGTGTATATACATCTATATACTCCAAAATTCTTAATGAACTATGTAGAATTAACCCTCTCATTCAGGTAGCCGCCAAGTCCTAGAAACGCAATAGTTTCTAGGTGTGAATTATGCATTTTGAATAGTTGCAAATAGAACTATTGGATATATTAGTTACCCATATCTTCAATAAGAACTGTATTGCACATATAATTTATTTATCATGGAGTTTTTCTTGTTTTCTTTTTTATGTGTTTACAAATGTTGACTATGATTTTTTTTTTTTTTTACCTGGTTACAATTGTTTAGTGGATTGGGATCAGAACTGGCTTGCCATTGCCATCAGGCTGGGAATTATTTTGCCAATTACTAGTTTACTTTGTTATAGAAGATTATACAAACTATTGGCTTCATAGAATGCTCCATGGCAATTGGGCATATGATAAGATCCACAAAGTCCATCATGAATATGAAGCACCAATTGCACTATCAGCACCTTATGCCCATTGGGCTGAGATATTAATACTGGGTCTCCCAGCATTTCTTGGCCCAGCAGTGGTTCCAGGACACACAATAACCTATTGGCTGTGGTTCATTTTGCGACACATAGAGGCCTTGGACACTCATAGTGGGTAAATGTTTGACTTTTCAATTTCAAGTAATTATAATTATCTGACCCGAAAAAAGGTAATTATAATTAGCGGTAGATGAGGCTTGAATATAATGGTAGGATGTATCTGGATTATCTTATTCACATGAAAAAGTTAAATAAATAAATACAAACACTTGAATTGAATTTTATAAGTTTTAAGACAACTTTATCTGATTAAAGTATTTATATTCACCTCTCTTTACATGACCTAATCACGTGAAAAAAATAAAAATGAGTGGTTAATAATTTGTGTCACCTTGTGTAGGTTAATACGTGAATTTTGATATGATTTCTAAATTTTAAACTCTCAACCTCAAGGACACTCTTCTTTTTTTTTGCAAAATAAAAGTAATAATAATAATTATTATCATAATTAAATTATTTTAATATTAGACCAGTACATAATTACATAATAATGAAAATACATTTTGTACTATCAGTAAATCAAAGTTTATAATTACAACTTTAGTTTTACTTCATTGATACCATTTTACATTTTTAGTGCATTTAAATTTAGTTATTAAAAATTATTTTTTTAAGCAAAACATATCATTTTAATTATTAAAATATTATGATATTTTACTTTCAATAATATTATAAATATATATATTAAAGTCTCACATCGCTTAAGGATATGGCCAAAATAGCCTTTTATAAGTTCTTGGCAACCCTTTCCCCATAAGCTAGTTTTTGATATTGAGTTAGATCCATTTAATTCAAAAATGGTACCAAAATCTATCTTATAATTAATACTGAGCAATCCACAAATGTCCAGTATTACAAACTTCACGCTCTAAATGCTTAGTCTTGAATGTGAGGGGATGTGTTAGAGTCCCACATCACTTAAAAATATAGCCAATATAGCATTTTATAAATGCTTGGATAACCTTCTCCCATGAGTTATATTTTTGGATTGAGTTAAACCCACTCAATTCTAAGAATATAAGACAAGCAATAAATGATAAAGTCTATAATTATTTATTAATGTAACACTTGCTATGCACTGTTTAACAATTTTTTAACAAAACTTTTTAAAATTAATTTGAAAATCATTTTTAATACCACCATATGACTAAAATCTCAACATTTTAAAGTTTTATTCTTTTATGTTGACAATATGAATTTACGAACCATTCATGATTGTCATTATCATTTGAAATGAATGTGCACGAAGTCTCGAAGAAGTACCTTGAAGTAAGAAAGCTTTTATTATAAGATGAGAAAAATGTAAAAAGATAATGCACATGAACAATATACATGCCTTTATATACTTTTCTCCCATAGAATTAACTGAACATCACATATCTCCATGCGTGTTTTCTGAAGGTTTCGCCATCTTGCTACATATTGTAGGTATGAATTCCCTTGGAGTCCCACAAAATATATACCATTTTATGTGGGAGCTGCATACCACGATTACCATCACTATGTTGGTGGAAGAAGTAAAAGCAACTTTTCCTCAGTATTTACCTATTGTGATTACCTTTATGGGACCAATAATGTAAATTCATTTCATTGATTGGTTTTAGCATCAACTACCAAGCTACAATCTCTCTTTTTCTATCAAATTATTCAATATTTTGTCAAAGAATAATCTGCCACTTTAATGGGGCTACATCTTTGCAGGGATACCAGTACACAAAGCAAATAGGCAAGAAAGCACCTTCTACTTACGACTCCATTGCTGAAAATCACAAGGTGGACTGAATGTTTCCTGGTCTTTCAAGGGGATATCTTATGTTCTTTGCCTATAAGGATACATGTTTGCTTACTCTTTCTATTGGTACCTTCATCAAGTATATTAGTTAGTAGTTATAGAGTTACGTCTAAGCTCAAGCCTCTACTCGGTTGAGTAAAAATAAAAGAAAGAAAAATCCATATTTGCTCCTACTGTTTATCAAGGGAGAATAATAATATGCACACTACCAATGGTGCTTCTGTTACATGATACAATGTCCTAAACATTTAATGTTAGTCTTATAACGCGTAAGAGTATTTTGTTGTACATGTGTATATCCATAGCAATATCCTAATTTAGCTATAACCATATTAAACGCAAATAAACTTAAACTACACTGTTTAAATTTCTCTACACGTTAGCCAAATTTCTCTGTGATGCTGGGCATTGCCCGTCTAGCTCAGCCGGTAGAGTGGAAGGCTATTGCATTGTGGCCGTACGTTCGAGCCCCGCGGTGGGCGTGTTGGCGTTATTTTTTGTTTTATTCTTTCACTGTTGTGGTTTCAAAATCATTACCAACGATACTATATTATTTTCATTTCATAAAACACCAAAATATAATAATAACAACAAAACGGTTGAACCCACAACCTCGTAATTTTTAGTCTCACCGCCTTTGGTAATAATAATAAAGATAAATATAAAAAATTGAGCTCCTTTATTTGGGTAAAAAATTAAGCCCCTTTGATCGCATGCCATTACCGTCACCTCATTTCAAATCTACATTCTAGATTGTAAACATAGAGCCTACCCGCGCCAGACAATTCATTATAACCACCTAAATACATTCAAAAGTGCTGAAGAAAAGTTTTGTTAATTAACAGTTGAGGTTCGCTAAAAGCCTTAAAACATTGTGGGGTGCAGCGAGTTTCCTAGCAATTGTAGTTTACTCAATAAATAATTCCAAGATTTGTAAAATTGAAAGTAAAAATCTCTTACCATGAACACATTCTGGTATGTTCTCTTCCATGTTTAGTGATACACTATTCTCGCATTACCTCATCATTTAAATCAGCCTCATTAGCCACCAAGACCAACAACATTGACTACTATTCTCATATTACCTCACCATTCACATGAGCCTCATTAGGAACCAAAACCAACAACATTGTCTATGTGTACTATACATACTATTAGTCACAAAAATTCTGTCAGGTCCAAGTCTAAGCAGCAAGAGAACGACTTGTATACATTTTCAGCTCATCCTAATTCCTAATCCAACTTTTCATGATACCTACCATGCAGCTTTAATCAAGTTGTAAAGTGACAGAACCGAAGAGGAAGAGCCCAAAGCTGAGAACTTTTGAAGCATCTCTATTATAAATTAGCTGTCATTAGGCGCTCAGGAATGCAAAAGATGGCGAATCGTGCAAGTCTAGAATAGTAGTTCAGGATGAAGAGAGTGATGGAGATGCCCACAACTTGACTTTCTTGTCAGTACTGGCTGTGGCTAAAACCAAGACTCGTTCATTTCCTGAAAAAGGAACCCCAATATTTAAGATGACAAAAAATTATATGCCGGTTACTGTAGTCTGAAAGATCATAGTGAAAATACAGATACATATTCGGGACAGGCAAACTTATCATGGTATTCCTTACAATTCAAATCAAATTCATTGCAGAGTTATCTACAAAATTTTGTTTTATCTTCTAACACTGCTTAGCAGACAAAAACTACAAGGAACAGATTTGGCTGAAAAATTGTCATAGTAATTATGCAAAAAACCAACATGAATAGAGTTAGATTGGCAACTTTACCCATTGGAATATTTTTAGGTGCCCATGAAATGCATGTAATTTCACCTGCAAGTGAAGAACATAATCAAAGACATGAAGATAAGATAGAAAATTACTAGATTCTTTAAGTGCAAGTATAGAAAATATCAAAGGTTTGATGCTTGGGCATACCATCATGGGCTTTATCAGCTGTATCCAAAACCTTTCCAGTCTCAACACACAACCACTGCAATGTAGAACCATGGGTTGCAGCCAAAATTTTTCCATCTGGGGAAAGACTAAGGCGGTCATAGTACAAAGTGGTACCAGCAGAATCATGAAGAGGAATTGGGAACACCTTCAATGTCTTTGGATCCTCATCAAGATGATAGCGGACTCCAAGATACAAGGAAAAATATTAGGTAAGAAGATTTGAATTAATCATCAATAGACAGCTAACATGCATATGTTCAAAAAGAATGCTACTAATTGCCTTAACCCGATGGAGGAAAGGGCACCATTAATTGATCAAACAACAAGCACGCTCTTCTCTAACCATGCTCAGAAAATAATAACATAGGGAAAAGAAAACATGCCCATTTTCAGCCATAGAATCTTATCAAAATACTACTTTGATTTCTTCATTTAATAAAAGCACCGCATATCTTTGTCTTGAACATTTAAACTATTTGCAACAGCAGGTTACCAGGTGGACATGAGGTTTTTTTGGGTCAATGCTTTTAGGTGGACGTGAGGCTTTGCCAGAAAAATAAAACCAATTCGACTAGTGAAAAATAATCAGCTGTCAAATTTTGCTTACCATTGATATTCCATATTCTCAATGAACCATCCTTTGATGCTGTGATTATTTGCTCGGAGTTTGGGGCAAAGCATAACCACGTCACTGCACTCTGACACAAAAGGAATAAATAGAATCATTGAGAACACCAAATCCAGGAATAAATAAAATCATTGAGAATACCAAATCCTTGTCAAAAAGATGATGATGAAACATCCAAGAGGAAAGGAGGTTGTTAGTAAACTGAAGTTTTATTTCAAGTTCAATCACATTTTAAGTTAGTCAACACTACAGGGTGTTATTTTTCCCTTCTAACCCAGGGGAAAATGATATTAAGTTATACTCTTCACTATACTTCATTTAGTACATGAAAAACTCAAGAAATCTGTAGTAAGATAAAAGCAATCGAAACTTATGTATAGAGCCTACAAAAATTCATGCGAGGCAAACTAAAACAGAAAAGCTTCTCTTCAGATAATGTTTCACAAAATCTAACATTGAATTGAAAATTGAGTCATGCACATCATACTTCTGAAAGTTCACATTAATCCAAGATTGTATAAAACATAAAAATATAAGAGTGTACTCCATCAAAATATATGAAAATTACCATATAATATACCTCTCAGATAAATGGAAAAATGAATCACTTCACAAATATAATCTTAAAATTTTTTGGCTTTCAAACCTATGCATGTCAAAATGGGATCTTAATATAAATTTGAAATCACCAAAAAATAATAATATTAATATTAAACCTTATGCCCCTTAAGCTGCATAACTTTTGAAACTTCCTTGACAGATCCATCCTTTGCATACACAATCTCCCAGACCTGCCACACACAATAAACAAGCAAAAGGAAAGAATATATTAAGCATTACAATGATACAGAAGCAGTAAAATTCTGATGTAAGTTTTCAAACAGAAAATATAACAAAAGGGTATGCATTATTATGATAATGATGTATTAAGAGGCTCCCTGACTTCATCTAACAAAGTGATAGACTGTTGTATTAATCCCTATTCACATCAAAGATGAACTAAATTGTAACAGTGTTAACCTCACTTTGACAAACCTTGGAAATATTAACCCTCCATCAATGACAGATCATAAACCATACAAAATTAAGCAATGTACTAGCCATCCAAAGCAATATTTAACTGATTTTGGCTTTCACAATTTCTTCAGTCTCCAGTTTCAAGTGATATATGCTTGCCACTATCATGGTTCTGAAATAGGAAAATTTATTGAAAGATTTCAAACAGAAACTGAAGATCATCCAATATGTCGATCATTATAAGCTTCACTTGAAAATACTAGTATTACAACATGTTGCATTATTTCAGCATAATATTGTCTAAATGATTTTAAATTTTCAATTAAACATCAATTTTTTATTTGTCCCAATACCCAAGCACAGCCCAAAGCACGAGGTGTTGTGCCACAAGGATTAGTACTGGCTTCAAGAATCCATTTGCTGCCTTCTCCGTCCTAGTCTTCACTCCAGTCATCCACCCACCAACTCACTATATATGTCAGCAAATCATTCCAACTTTTTCTCTCATTTTTTCTCTAGGAAATATTCTTCATATTCCCAGCTTTTATACTCCTTTACATATCTAAATCATTGAAAACAGACTACATGAGTCTCTCAAGACAAGTTTCCCCATGGATTCCATTTTTACTCACTTGCCATAAGATAGAAAATTGCTTAGTCCATAGTAGTCAATAGCGGGCGATCGCGCCGCTATAGCTCCGTCGCGGTGCGGAGCGGCGGCTGGCCACCACAGAGCTGGTGTTGCGTCGCGTTTTGGCGTCGCGGTCCGTTGCGCCCGCTATCGCGGGCCGTCGCGGACACTATCGCGGATGTCGCGGCCGCGATTCACGTCGTCGCTGAAAGGACGATTTTAACCTGCTTTTGAACCGTTCACCAGCTTCTGCAGGGGTTGGGCGGTCATTTCCCCCTCCCTCGAACTGGTTCTTCCTTCCGCCCTCGACGTTTAGGGCCTTTCTTCATTCTTCCTTTGCGCCGACTTGACTTGTCTCTCTCTCAATCGGTCCTTCTCTCGGCGAGCCTTCCACCGTGCGGCGGCGATCTGCGGCGGCCGAGACCGACAAAGCGAAGCCATGCGTCTTGTAGCTTCGAGACCGGCAGCGTCTGCGTGTCCTCCACTCCTCCTTCCTTCTTCCTCCTCCTTGTTCCTCTGGTTTGACCTCCTTCTTCCTCTGTCTCTCTTTGTTCTGCTTCTCTCTTTATTTTGCTTCTCTGTTCTACTTCTCTCTTTATTCTGCTTCTGTTTGTTTTGCTTCTCTCTTTATTCTGCTTCTGTTTGTTCTGCTTCTCTGTTCTCCTTCTCTCTGTCCTTCTGCCTTTGTTTCTTTCTACTTCTGTTTGTTCTGCTTCTCTGTTCTGCTTCTGTTTATTCTGCTTTTCTCTTTATTCTGCTTCTGATTGTTCTGCTGCTCTCTGTCTCCCTTTGTTTTTTTTCTTTTTTTTCCTTCTTCTATTCACTACTTTTCTGTTTTTCGTTTTTTTTTTCTTTTAAATTTTCTGGTCTGATTGGTTTAGCAATGGCTACCTCATCAACTCAAGCTTCTAGTGTTGCTCCCTCTTCTACTGGTTTGGTGAAGCCCACCGGCGACAACATAGATATGGCATGGCAGTGGAATAGTTTAAAAGACATCAATAATAGGAAGAGTGTAACTTGTGATTTTTGTGGCAAAACAACCAATGGTGGAATAACTAGAGCAAAAAGACACCAAATGGGTGTAGTTGGAGATACAAAAGCTTGTAAAGCAGTCCCACATGAAGTTAAGCAGCTTCTCAAAGAAGCTTATGAGAAGAAAAATGCAGAAAAGGAAGCAAATTATGGTGCAATTGGAGAAGATGATGATGAACAAGAAGATTTAGAAGAAATTCTACAAATTAGAAGAGGGAAAAGACCTCCACCAGCATCAAGTGGGAGTAGCTCTGTTCCTTCAACTATTGTTAAGCAAGCCAAGAAAGGAAAAAGCATAAAAGGTCCTTTGGATTTGATGTTTTTAAAAGATCCTGAAGCTACCATTAAATTGGGAAAGCCTCATCGTCAAACAAGTATTAATGATGCTTGTGATAAAGAAGCAAGGGCTAGAACCATTCAATATATAGCTCAATTTTTTTATATAAATGGGATTGCTTTCAATGTTGCTAGATCAAAGAGCTTTAAGTTGATGCTTGAAGCTGTTGGAAATTATGGTCCACATCTAAAAGCTCCAAGCTATCATGAATTGAGGGTTCCACTCCTTAAGAAGGAGTTAGAGCTAACAAAAGATATGTTGAAGGATCATGAGGAGGAAAGAGTGAAATATGGATGCTCAATAATGTCGGATGGTTGGACGGATAGGAAGAATAGGACATTGATTAATTTCATGGTAAATTGTCCAGCTGGGACAATGTTTGTGAAGAGTGTTGATGCTTCTGCATACATGAAGACGGGGGAGAAAGTATATGAGCTATTGGATAATTTTGTAGAGGAGATTGGAGAACAAAATGTTGTTCAAGTGGTGACTGACAATGGAAGTAATTATGTCTTGGCTGGTAAGAAGCTATGAATTGCTTAAATTTTCTATTACTTCATTTAATATTTGGCTATTCATCTAATTTTATTTAATTTGGCTCTTCTTAGGGAAACTACTTCAAGCTAAGAGGAATAATCTCTTTTGGACTCCATGTGCTGCACATTGTGGAGACTTAATGTTGGAGGACATTGGAAAGCTTCCTCGAGTTAAGAAGGCAATACAAAGAGGCATTAATCTTGTGGGCTTTATCTACAATCACACTTTGGCATTGAACACAATGAGAAAATTTACCAACAAGATGGAGTTGGTTAGGCATGGAGTGACAAGGTCTGCTACAACCTTTCTTACATTGCAAAGGTTGTACAAACAAAAGAACAATCTTAGAAGGATGTTCACTTCAGATGAGTGGTTGAGCTCCAAGACGGCTAAAGAACCTAAGGGGAAGAAGACAGGTGATATTGTGCTCAACATAACATTTTGGAATGATATTGTGTACACTATTAAACTTATGGGGCCTCTTGTGCATGTCCTTAGGCTTGTTGATAATGAGAAAAAGCCTGCAATGGGATACATTTATGAAGCAATGGATAGGGCTAAGGAAGCCATTCAAAAGTCCTTTAAGGATAATGAAGCCAAGTATAAGAATGTTTTTGCTATTATTGATAGGAGATGGGACTCACAACTTCATCATCCACTGCATGCAGCTGGCTATTTCCTGAATCCTGAGTTCTACTATCCCAATGCAACAAAGATTGAGAGTGATCATGAAGTAATGGATGGACTTTATAAGACTATTGATAGGTTGATTCCAGATGAAGAGTTGGCAGAATAGGTTACAAATGAGATTGACATATTTAAGAGAGCTGGTGGCATATTTGGAAATAGGATGGCAATAAAACAAAGGAACACAGTGGCTCCTGGTAAGAAATAAGAAATGTGTACTTAATTCTTGATAAATTTAGTTTCATGATATTTTTTTAGTAATAGTGATTTCCTGATTATTGAATCATAGCTGAATGGTGGAGGAAGTATGGAGCATCCACTCCTAACTTGCAACAATTTGCAGTGAAAGTGTTGAGCCTAACTTGTAGTTCAACGGGATGTGAGCGAAATTGGAGCACTTTTGAGCATGTAAGCAAATGCAAATAATTTTTCTTTGCATAATTTCATGCTTCTATTTAATGATTTTAACATTGATATTTTGCCTAATTTATGACATGAATATCATAGATTCATTCTAAGAAAAGGAGCAAGCTTGAGCATCAAAAGTTGCAAGACTTGGTATTCATCAAGTACAATCGTACTCTTAAAGAGCGCTTTGACAGCCAAGATGAGATTGATCCTATTCTCCTAAATGGTATTGATGATAGTAATGAATGGTTGTTGGGAGAAATGGGTGCTAGCATAGAAGATGCTGAAGAAGAATTCGTTTTTGGTGATGATGGATTGACTTGGGGAGACGTTTCTACTGCAATTGAGGCTGAGGAGCCTCCAAGACACACAAGGCTTGCTACTAGATTGCAGAAGAAAGTATCAAAGCATTCTAGTTCAAGAAGAGGGAAGGAGCCTATTCAAGAGGAAGAAGAAATTGATGAGGAGGAAGACTCAGATGAAGGGCAAGAAGAGATCTATAAGTCTAGTAGTGAAGAAAGTGATGGAGAGAATAATATGGAGGATGATGATGATGATGATGAATGATTTGTAGAATGTTTTGTTAGTTTTAGAGAGTAGAAACTTAGGTTTAATTAGGATTTGTTATTGCCTTTTATATTTTGCTGTCCTTATACTACTTAATGGTGTTGTTTTTTTGGTTTTGTTGCCCTTAGAACTTGATGTTTATGCTTTGGATTGATGGTGATTGCATATTTTTAGACTATGGAATGGATTATGAATTTTTATCATTGATGTGAATAAGTTTAATTATGAATGATTTCTTATTTTTGAATATTTATGTATGTTATATAATTTGCATGATAATTATAGATATTTTTATCAAAAAGCGGCCGGAACGCTATCCGCTATCCCGCTATCCCGTTTTTGGGGTCGGCCGCTACGTGCCGCTATCCGCGTTTGACTACTATGGCTTAGTCCCAAAATTGCAAATCAACCATACATAGAATAAAAGTCAAAGGTGATATAATATATATGTGGAGAGAGAAATAAACAAAAATAGATAATAAGATGGAGAAAGAGTGATAGAAATAGAGAGGATAATGTTAAGTTGGTTGGACATACAAAATTAGGCAAAGAATGAGGAGCATGGCAAACTCCTTTCAAGTTAAAAGGCTTAAAAATATTTATCAGTGAGTTTACCAACTTCTCCTCATAACAAAGTTTATAGCAACATTTTACCATAACTTCATATAAACATGCAATCAAATTGAAGAAAAACTCTATGACTCAGTAACAACTTAACCATGTTGCTTATTCTCTTTTCACAATTGACTTACAATAAATGCAAGAGGTTTTTGCCTCAAGGCAAGCACCAAATGTATTAAAAACTACTGGGAGCAGCCTCATTGCACAGGTGAGGATAAGGATTCAAACTGGAATTCAACCTTAGTAAAGGAATAGGAGAGGAAGCTTAATGCTACCTGCCTACCTGCTATAGCATAATGCTAGTTATGCGTGTGTGTGGCTATGTGCACATGCATATGCATAAAATATATTAGGAACCCATATAACTTAAATAGAATTACATATTAAAACTCACCTTCACATCTGCCGTAAATGCTGCAGCTGCAATAAAACGCCCATTGGGTGATATAGATGCCATGGTATTTTTCAGTTGATTTGTATCCACATGACCCACACTCTTCCCAGTTTTTCCATGCCAAAGAATGATGTCAGTTCCTGCATTAGAAATCAAATTTTAGGACAGAGAATGTAGAAAGCCACCATCAAGCAGTATATCTCGGCTTGAAGATGGTGACAATAATTTCGTTACCGGTTTGAGATAAGAGCATAAAACATAATATGCTTGATTGAGAGAGCAAAATAAGACAGTTATAGTGTTGGTAGCTGAAACCTTTACATTACCTTAAGGTAAAATATATAGGTGTAGAGAAGAAAAGGCAGCATACACAAGAATATATACTCTATTCAAAATCATTTTCTGGACCTTTAACTATTTTTCCATGAACTAATTCTAATTTACATTGAAATTCCCTTCATAATTGCTGAATGCTGTTACATGATAAGACCACAAATATATAAAGTATGATGCCAAAAAGATACCTTCAGAACACGACACAATAATCGTACTTCCATCAGCACTGCCATAACTTGCCTTGGTTCCAAACAAAGTTAATATAGCTTTTTTATCATGAACTTTGTGTTGTTCCCACTTAATTTCTGGGAGAGGAAGCTTTGTTTGTGGCTTATTTTCAAAAGTTTTAGGTTTCTCTTCACCATACATGTATAATGAACTACCAGAGAGTGTATGAGATGCCACAACAATGGAGGATGCATTGTCAGAAAATGCAACAGCCATTGGATGACCTCCAGCAGGCAAATTAATTCTCATAAACCTGCATAAGAGTTAATAGAATAAAGCTTATGCACATGGAATATGATTAAATTTAAGTTGATATGTATATGTATCAGGAGGGAGGCTCTTGAAATTCACATACTTGAAACTTTTACTTGAAGCATCATCCAACTTAAATACTCTCACTATTCCATCAGCACAAGCTGTTTACAAAGACAATGTATTGGAGGAATATAAGAAAAAGGTCTTATATAATATATATTATGCGTAATTGCTCATAGAAGTGGAAATAATAGTAATTGGAAAAAAAAAAAAACTACAATTTAGAACAATTACGAATCTTAGGACATATAAACTAGCCAAAAATAGCACACGACAAAGATGCAGTAATTATAAATACATATCAGGAAATGTAATTACTTAGTGACAACAAGGTATGTCAATGAGAAGGCAAAAAAAATCTGGCAATATGCAAGTTTTGAAGTTTCTTGGTGTCATTGGCTGGAGCAGTTTGTCCACAACTTCGGCAATGTATCTCTGTGCTATAAACACGTTATGGTCTTATGGGTTAAAAGTGTGTTTATAGCTGGAAAGGTCATTGTAGTTTCACTGGAGTACAATTTCTCGTTATATCAAAAATAAATAAACAAAAGTCAACAATAAGGTCCGAATGGGCTTTTCTTTGCTGCAGAAAAGGAGTAGAATTAGAATTTTTGTACAAAGGAATGCACACCAACCACTTCATAATCATAGCCACTATAGCCGTAAGATCTGTCTTCATAACTCTATTTACTTGAATAATGTACATAGATAAATAGAGTCATGAAGATAGATCTTAGAGCTATGGAAATTTGAAAAATAAAATAAACTTAACAGGGGTAATAGATGAGCATTTCCAAGAGGGTTGTTACTTGATAAAATCACCATTACAAGGCAGTAAACTAAAGACAAAATTACATATATCTTAGACGAACGAAAATGTTTGGATACCTGTTGCCAGATTTCTTCCATCAGGGGAGAAGCATATCCCTGCAACTGCATCACCATGGCCTTTCAACGTATTCAAATCCAATGGATGATGTCTCTTGTTTTGATCCTAATGTTACATAAACAAAACCATAAGCCAAGCAAACTCCAAACCATAAAATAGATCACAGTGAATTTGCAGGGTCTCCAAATACATTGCGTGTCAATCCTGAGACATTTCAGCTTACAAACTCCATGATGACCGTTCATATTGTTAAAAAAAAAAAAAAACCACAGCAAAAGTTGAAAACCCACAACAACAACTTAAGACCATTAAGCTTTATCAAGTCCCCCAAGACCCATTTTAATGACAAAACTAGAGTTTCTTACCTATCAATTTAGAAATTAACTTAAATTTTCCACAAAACCATACTTAGTAACACCTAAAGAAGCACTTGATTGGAATTAACGCAAACTTGAGAGTATACAACAAGTAAGCAAGCTTCTTCCACTTAAATCCCATAACCCACTAATGTCATCCAAACCCCAAAACTTCTGAACAAGTAAATCACTCAATTATCTCGATGACTCAATCACTACGGAAAAACAACAAATTTTATTTTTTTCCAAAAAAAAAAAAAAAAAGGTAACACATACCTCCTTCCGGAGACACCCTTAAAAGGAAAAGTAAGCTACTGTCACTAAAACTCAATAACCCACTAACACAACCCAAACCCCCCAAAAAACTTCTCAACTACTAATATCACTCAATCCTCTCAAACATATCACGGTTAATTTGATTAGTTAGTTACTTACAATTTGTAACCACTTAACCGCCCAAGTTGCAACTAACTAACTAACTAAATAAACCGTTTAAAAAAAAAAAAGACACAGAGCAAAGCAAAACAATATATACGAAAAAAAAAAAAGAATCTAAAAGAAAAAAAAAAGTAAGGAATACAATACATCATTGCAGACACGCCCATTAGAGGGAAAAGGGGTAATTTTTCACATACTCTGAACAAATGCATGCAATGCGAGAGAACATAAAAATAAAAATAAAATGTCAAAATTGAGTGAGAACCCCAATTGATCTAAAGAGCGGACCCCAAAAGTTTTGTTGAGATGGAGAAGTGAAGGACCTTATCGGAGGAATGGTGATGGGAGTGGGGTTTGGAGTGAGGTTTCTTGGGAGGGGGCTGAGAGGGCTTTGAGACTGTCTTGGGATCTGGATTGGACATGGATCGGAGCTCCAATTGGCGGTTGTGGAAGTACGTGTTGAAGAACAGGAAGGCGATGATTGCACCCAGGATGAGGGACAGTGCTACGATGGGGAGAACTGGATCCATTTCGTTGTGATGTGTGTGTGTGTGTGTGTGTGTGAGAGAGAGAGAGAGAGAGAAGGGTTTGATTTGGGGGAAATGGAGACGGAAGTGGCGGGGTTTTATATGCGATGAAGGAGAAATGGTGGAGAACTTGGAAGAGGAGCTGGGTTTGGCTGTTACCAGTTGCCGCACACACACACACGTGGCTTCTTTTAATTAACTATCCATCAGCATCTGATTTGTTTCTCCTTTACTTAGCACTTAATGTTGATATACTCCCTCTTTCGATGTATGAGTTGATTTCGAATATTAGGGTTGTATTAATTTATTTTTAAATAATATTATAATTTAATTGTGATATTTAATAATTATTAATTATATAAATTTGCTTGTTTTTGTTTTAAATGGGATAATTTTATTTATTTATATAATTTTGTATTATTATTAAGATTAATTTATTATTTTTTAATTTATGTATTTTTTTATTTTTTGAGAGTTATTTTAAAATAAAGGAAGTATTATATAAGATTAATTTTAATATATTATTAGTACGAAAAAATTTTGAATTATCATCTAATTATATGTTTTTATTTGTAAGACTTTTAAAATAATAAGTAATTGAGTAAAATATTTTTACGGATATAGTAATATATAATTAGATATATGTATAATACTTTTTATACTGAACTTATCAAAATTAAATTTATACTATTATGAGAAAATTATTTTGTATAATCATTTAATTTTGTATTATCTTATTAATAAAAGTATTTAATTTTCTTACAATTGAGTCCATAGTTTAGTGATTGTCTCGTGCATATTTCATCGAGCCTATAATATTTTGCTTTCAACTCTCGTTCCCTCCCCTTGCCTTTGTAAAAAAAAATGTTTGATTTTCTTTTATTGTTCATAAATATATGGGAGAATCTTATTTAAAGTATGATTGAATATTAGATATAAATATTTCTCTCAATTGATATTCAAATCATGATTCACTACAAGATTTCACTATCACAAAAAATTATATATAATAATAAATATTTAAATAACCATATAAAACTCTTTATACTTATAATGTATTAAAATTAATTTTTTTATTTGTAAAAATTAATCTCTTTTATTTAAGGAGGAGCATATTAATTTTTAGCGACAGAAAAGTTAGAATATTTACAATATTTATTACGTTCTAAACCACCTACGATGAGAAGGTAATGCATTATGATCATTTAAATATGAGAAAAAAATTTTATGCACTACTATCATTTAATAAAAACTAAGGAAACTATTATGTCATTATTTTAAAAATTAAGTATGATAGTTATCTTAATTCTTATTCAATGATAGTATAAAATTATTTTTTAAAAAAATATAAAATTGCTTATACTATTAATATATAAAAATTATTCATTTTGAGCATACGTAATACATGTTATTTATGATACAACAAATACTCAAATCGCAACTATAAGTTTTTTCTGTTCCATAACATAACTTCAACAAAGCAGGCTACAAATGTATGTGTTCTCGTGATGCATCAAAGTTGTATAGTTCAAGCAAATTTGAATATCAACAAGTGGTTATAAAATCAATTTCTTAAGGAAAATGTGGGATGTAGTGGGAAATGAGTTTCAACAAGTGGTGCTCGAGTTCTTTATTTTAGGTTCTCTCTCAAAAAACCTGAATATGACTTGAGTCACACTTATACCAAAATTTGAGGGGGCTATGGAGATGAAGGATTTCAAGCTAATAACTATGATAGGGTGTGTATATAAGGTGATTTGAAAAATCCTTGTTCAAAGGCTCCGAAATGTCATGAAAAAGCTAGTTGGGGAAAACCAAACCGCATTCATACAAAAGAGATAGATCCTAGATAGGACACTGATAGCCTATGAAACAGTGCATTGGCCAAAAAAAATCAAAAAAGCAAGATGTCATTGTGAAGTTGGATTTCAAAAAATCTTATAATTCAATGAGATGGAGTTTTGTGGACCATGCTCTTCAGCAAATGGGATTTGGATAGATTTGGTGGGGTTGGATAAGAGGATGTTTATGAACTGCTACCATGTTAGTTTTGACCAATGGATTGCCAACAAAACTGTTTAATATGCAGAAAGGACTAAGGCAAGGGAATCCTCTTTCCCCTTTTCCTTTTTGTCCTTGTAGCAGAGGTCTTAAATAAGATGATTGCAAAGGCAAAAGAAGCTAGTCTTATTGACAGGTTGTTGGTTGGGGAGAAAAAGATTGATCTATCCCATTTGTACTTCGTTGATGACACAATTTTTTTTGTTTGGCAAAGGCGGCAATGCTTAGAAACTATAAAAGAATTCTCGACAATTTTGGGTGATAGTTGGCTTGTCTATTAATTATGGCAAATCTATCATTATTTCTTTAAATTATTCTAAGATTAAAGTTAGAAAGCTAAAGAAGTGCTTTGGCTACTTGGTGGAGAAGTTGCCTATCAAGTATTTGGGCATCCCCTTGGGGTTGAACCCGAGAAGCGTGGCTATGTGGAAGGCCATCATCAATAAAATTGAGAAATAGTTCAACTGTTGGAGACTAGTGTTATTGTATAAGGCTAGAAGGCTTGTGATTATTAAGGTAGGCCTAAATAATCTCCCAATTTATTATTTAAGACTATTTAAAATGCTGAAGATAGTAGCAAAGAAAATAATCTCATTACAATCGAGGTTTTTTTAGGGAAGAAATTCGAATGGCGGATGCATCCTTGTGGTTAGTTGGAGTCAAATTCAACTACCTAAAGAAGAGGGTGGCCTCGGTGTTGGTGATATATTAATGAAGAATGTTGCCTTGCTTTTCAAATAGTGGTGAAGGATTTCCAATGAAAGTGATCCATTGCGGAAAAAAATTTGTTAGCTTATGTAACAACCTTGAATTAGATACTAGTTTGGGAGCAAGTAAATAGATCGTATGGTGGTCCTTGGAAGGCAACAAGTGACATTCGGAAAATTAACAAAGAGATCGAAAAAACTGCAATGTCAATAATATGGATAATGGCTGGGAATAGTGAAAACACTCTATTTTGGGAGGATTTATAGATGGGGAATCAATGCTTGAATCAAATGTTCCCAAGGTCATATGAAATATCCACTTCAAAGAATAATAAGATTGCGAATTGTGAATTCTAGGATGGTCTAGTATAGATCTGGAATTTCCAATGGCGAAGAGACTTCTTTGAGTGGGAAAGATCAGTTTTGATGCTTTACAAGTTTTTTTTTTTTTATAGGAAACTCTTAATGCTCAGGCATGAGACAAGATCACATGGAGATATGATAGGTATGGAGTTTTTATTGTTGGATCCTTTATGAGGGTTGTTCCAAGCAAGCAAATGATTTTAGCAAACTCTCAACACATTTTTAACAACAATTGGACTTGTTTGACACCATCGAGATTGGAGCTTTTGGTGTAGTTTGCAATTATTGATAAGCTTAATACCAAAGTTAGGCTATCACAGCTCAATATCTTGCAAGATAATAAGATTAGCGTTTTTCATTATTTACAATGGTGGAGAGACTTCATTGAGTGATACAAATTAGTTTTTTATGATTTACAAGTTTTTCTTTTATAGGAAACTGTTAATGCTGAGGCACAGGATAGGATCACATGGAGATATGATAGTTCTAGAGTTTTTACAGTTAAATCTTTTATAAGGGTTGTTACAAGCAAGCCAAATGATTTTGGCAGACTCTCAACACATTTTTAACAACATTTGGATTGACACCACTAAGAGTGGAGCTTTTGGTGCAGTTTGCAATTCTCAGTAAGCTTAATACCAAAGTTAGGCTATCATAGCTCAATATCATGCAAGATAATAATATTGAGTGTGTTTTTTGTCATTCTGGTGAGGAAACACTAAAGCATTTTTCATTCATTGTGTATTCTCCTAGAAATTGGTGAATATGACAGGGGTTGTTCCAAATGATCTTAGATTGTTCTTTGAATCATGGGGAAGTCTACAAGTGACAGGAATATAAAGAAAAAAATGGAGTGCCCTATTTTTGCTATAGTATAGTCTTTGTGGAGATATAGGAATAAAGTCATATTCGAAAATTTAGAAATAAATGGTCAAGCATTATTAGAACAAATCAGACTTTACTGGAAGGAATGGTCAGATACTAGGAGCAGAGATGAGGTAAATCGATAAAAATATGGACATCAAGGCATGATATCTCAAAAGGAAGGCAAATCCAAATAAATATGCAGAAGTCAGATTCAAGGGCAAAATTGTGGGGCTAGACAGAACTGGAAATGGTGGCTTTGTGTAGTTTGACATATTAAAGAATAAATATGTTGTAGGTGGATACCTTACAAATGAGAGTAGTAGACCAATTTGTTTCTTGTATGTGTTTTGCAAGCCTATTCTAGTTGTGAAGCTGAGATATATGCAATTGAGGAGTCCTTACAATTTGTGCTAGAAGACATAAGTATTGTTGAACATGAAATTGAGTTCATGACTCATTCACAATAGCTGAAGTCATGGATATCAGGAAACTACATATCACTTGGGAGCTAAATAAGAAACGAATCCAAGACCCAAAAAAAAGGGAATTTTTTGCACAAAAAATATCATTATTCCCATAATGAGTTATGCATAACATAAATTAGCAAAAAATATAGTTGCAACTAATAAAACTAACTGAAAAACAAGAGTTAATTTCATCAAGTTTGCAGAGAATGTTGATTTCTTCAATTTCAGTATAGTGTAAAATTCTCAGTCTTTTATAAACTTAAATTTATGACTTGGATTCAAATCTTTATTTTAATATTATGTTTCTTATCGAGTTAATGAAGAAAATGTCCATTCTTTAAGATAGGTAGTCAGTCTCAATCTCTGATTCATCTTGTATATAAATCTATACAGAAACTTTGTTAGATGATTTGACCATTTTTCAATCATTCTTCTAATCAGAAATTCTCCCTCTCTCTCTCTCTCTCTCTCCCTTTGTCTAAGTCTCCATCTTCTTCACCTAGATTTTTGCTTCAATTTCTTGTTATGGTATTAGAGCTCCTTATGAGCTCTATCGCATAACTCTACAATATTTAGCGATGAAGAATCAAGATTTTGATCAAGTTCCAAACCAAGTGCTGATGGCGAATCCACATCAGGCACTAGTAGCATTTCAACCTCAAATTCAAGCTCAGATTCCCGTTCAAGTAGCGAATCAAGCTTGAATTCCAACAATGAGTCAAGCTCAGATTGCCATGGGAAATCCCATGAGCCTTTACTATCTACATCTAGGTGAGCATATTAGAACACCATTGATTTCTATGGTCCTCAAAACTCAGAACTAATGTGTTGGGATCTGAAGTTGAAGAATAAATGGAAATTTGTGGATGGATTGATACCTAAGCTTGAGGATGAAGATCCTTTGTTTACATCCTAGCATAGTTGCAACACATGTTGTTTCTTGGATCTAACATGTCCTTGAGCTCAAAGATATATTAGAGTGTGATTTGGATTGAAGTGCTTCTAAGTTCTGACTTGTGGAAAGATCTCAAACACATGCTTAACCTTGCAAGAAGAGTTGTTCTCTATCAAACAAGGTGAGTCATCTGTTACTTCCTATTTCACCGAGATGAAGTCGGTTTGGGAAAAATTGGAGAGTTTTCAACCAATTCCTAGTTGTCCCATGTGAAGTTCCTTATAGATGTGGTCTAGAAGTTGTGAGACTTCATAAGAAATTGAACTATGTGGTGAGATTTCTTAGAGGTCTAAATGAGTAGTATGCTCATGTTAGATCTCAAGTAAGGTGGCATCTAATTTGATTCACCATATCTTCTGACACTTCTCATACCCCACCTTATAAATTGTGGATTTGGTTTAATAAAATATAATGGCTAAAATCAACATAAAGCATAGAAGTATTATTCCTCTACCCTCTTCCTTCTCCTTTGCCACATCTCATCTGCCTCCACCATCGTTACACCACTGCACTACACCTTTTCCCTTGCACACTCAACTCGATGACAACTGACCACGGGGCCGCAACGTGTGCCGTCGCCCATAACGCCGTTTTGGTTCACATGCTTGACAACATTCACCCCTACCTTCTCCTGCTTCACCGCTGTGCCACTAGAAGAGTCGTCGCCATCGGAGTTCATCGCCACCACAAGTTGCTCCATCCTGCCCATTGGCTTCCACAACCTCCTCACTATTTTTCTCTTAATCTCCACCACCATTGCTGGACATTGACGCTTAATTCTACATTTGAAGTTATAGATCTGTTGTTGTTTATGATTTTTGAGTTGTGTTTTTTTTTATTTAGTTAATTTGTGTAGTTCTTTCTGGTTTTTATGTAGCAATGATCGCAACTTTTAGGCCTCTAAAGGTGAGAGCTTTGTTCAGAAGCCATGAAACATAGTCTCATAAGTGTGGATGATGGTGGAGTTGCTACTTTTACTTTCAGTTTCTTGGTTAATGGGTACGAGTGACGGCTCATACCAGTGCTTGTGGGTTGGGAAAATGGAAGGTTTGGCTTCATGCTGGACCTACACTATGAAGTTCGTCTTCTTTGGGTTGGAAGAAGAAGTAATGACTGCAACTGCTGTGGTTGTGGCTGTAACGATGAACAGGTGGCTATTGTTGGAGCGGTGGGGGTCATTTGGGTGGTGGTGGTGGAGAGTTTGAGTAGTGATTTGGAGGAGGGATAAGTGGTGGTGGTGGTGGTGGTAGTGGAGGTGGCCTTCGTCGGTGGTGGTGGTGACCGCAGAGGGGCAGTGACATTTGACATGCTCTACAAAACTACAAGGATCTATGTGCATATGCATTTTTTTTTTCAACCGTTGGATTTTCATTAACAGAATCTAATGATTTAGAAAGGTGGAGCATGAAAAATATCAGAAGATAGGGTGGCTCAAATTAGACATCACCTTCAAGTGATGCTAATAAGACCTTTTACCAGGTATAGAAACTACCATCTCTTTGTTGACTTAGCAAGAGGGGCAAATGAGCCCAAAGATCCATAGTTCTATGACCCTGATGAGTGTTGGTGATTAAGGTTAGTCTAGTGCGTCTAGTTCAAGAGGCAGAGCTGGGGGAGGAAGGGCTCGAGGACAACATATAGGAGGGAGAGGTTCTATTGGCAGAGGTCAATCCACTAAAGTATGCACCTAGCTATTGCTAGAAAATAGGTCATACAGTCAATACCTGCTACAGAAAGCATGGTTATCCTCCCAACATGCAGCAACGCAGGCCAAGCGTCAACAATTTCCTAAACCAAACATATTATATGTGTGATCCATACACAATAATATTTTGGCTAGTCCACAATAAGCACATAGACGAATGATAGCTAACTCGAGGATAACTTTTTTTTGGCCCCGCTACAATTATGGCCGCTCCACAAACAATTGATTCTTCAACATTCTAGAACTTATGTCAGTACATTGTTTAAGAAGTCCAATATATTAGTTAAGGGTTTAATTTCAATGTATTAATGTAAAATAGAAGGCAAAAATGTTTTTTGTCCCCTTCAACTTTAACTCACGTATATTTTACCCCTTCAAGCTTTATACGGTTAATTTGTTTCCTTAAAATTTGTTAACAGAGCCCATTCTCTTCAAGTATCATCTAAATAATTAATTGTATAATGTCTAATGTGCTAATTAGTGTATGAATGATTATTCATCATAGACTTGGATTGATGCCTAAATCCCACTGTCATAACTCTAAATTAAACTACTTATAGCCTTTACTTAACTACCGTCAAACTTTTCCTTCATATATACGACCTACTAGATCAATTGAAATTGATCACCATAGTCATTTCACACTAAATTACTCCATCAAAGCATGTCCGCATTTAGTCCACATTTTCTAAAATCGCAAAATGTAAAATTTATACGAGTTAAAATTGGAATGAGTAGAACTATACTCTAGAAAAAAGAAATGGTCAAAAGTTTAACAATTGCTAGACAACTGACAAACATTTACTATAATTCATTTTTGAACAATTGAAGACATTTCCAAAATCTGGTTCTTTTCCTCAATTGATTAGCACTAATAAGTCTATGTCTGATCCAAACATTATCAGCATTTTGGAATTTTTTGTTTCCAACTCTAAATCTATGGTTTACGTAAAAGTTACAAGAACGATATTTTTGCTCAAATTGTACTTTGGAGCTTTGTAAACAGAAAACCAATCATGTTTTAGGCATTTTGACTAGTCCACAAGCACATATAGGATGTGTTTGTTTGAAATTTTTTTAAGTAAAAAATTACTTTTTTATCCAAAAAATTAGTTTTTATATATTTAAATAATTGTTTTAAAATAATCAGAATATAAAAAAATTATTTTCAATTTTTTTATAAAAATTGAAAAAAATAACTTAAAAAAGTTAATTTTTTATTTTTTTAATTATATATAAAATTTAAATTTTAAAATCACATTTCCTAGAAATTGAAATAAACCCACCCATAAAAGTTAAGGGCTGTATCGACAAGCAGCTAAGGAGATTTGAAAATATAGGCGCTGGCCAACCCGGTCTAAATTGGTCCCATCTGCGATAGACCAAGCTTTAGCGGGCCAAATCAGGTTGGTCTGCAGAAAAAAAAAAGGCTACAAAAATGTCAGGCTGCGTTTGCCCCGCATGTACCTGCAGGTTCGTGGGCTAGCCCCTCTAACATTTTTCCTTTTTTGAATTTAAAATTAAGCAATATCAAATTTTACACTTTTTGGAAATTATATATATATATATATATAAAATTAACTGCTAAAATATTATTATATTACAAATAATTATATTCTTAAATTATCTTAAATATGTTAAATGTAAAAAAGAAAAAAAAAATTAAGTGAGTTAGATGTTCTGCAAACCTGTGAATTTTATCCCGTTTGACCTCTAGGTTAAGTGGACTGGACTTAAAAATCTACAAATAAATGGGTTAAAAAAAATTTGGCTCTAACCCGAATGGATTGCAGGTTAAACAAATCACGGACCATTTGCTTAGCTCTATACATAAATAACCTTGTTCCTTTTTGCCATTATTATGCTTACTCCTTAAGTAGTTGATTCTTCAACGTTCTAGAACATATGTCAGTTTGAAACTTAAGCACAACATTGTTTAATATATCCAATAAATTACTTAATTAAGGGTTTAATTCTAATGTATTAATGTAAAAAAAATAAAAATATAATTTATTGCCTTTAATATTAATAATTCATGTATATTTTACTCTTTGAATTAAATTTTAAAAGGGTGTAATTTATTCCTTACAATTTATTAGTAGAGTATAAACTCACTCTCTCCAAATGTCATCTAAATAAAAAATTAGTTGTGTAATGTCTAAAGTGTTAATCTATGATGAATGATCATTTATCTTCTTCTAAAATAGACTTAGATTGTCGTTTAAATCTCACTGTCATAACTTTATGAACTACTTATGGCCTTCACTTGAACTACCGCCAAACTTCTCCTGTGTATGACTGTACGAGCAACCAGATCAATTGAAATTGATCACCATAATCACTTTGCATTAAGCTCAAATAAAGCATTTTCGCATCTAAATTTGAGTTTTTATTTGACTTTTTGAGAAGGAGATGGAAGAAATGCCGAAATGATAATTTAGATAGAATTTGAAGAAAAGAGATTTTAAGTTTTACTAATAAATTTTAAAGTGTGAATTATAGGATGAAATTATCATATCCTAATAACATTCAATATTAAGATTCTATAATAATCGATGGTATTTGAAGCCATTAGGTTACTATTCAACTAATTTTATAAATTTTTAATATAAATAACATTTTCTAAAATCCTAAAAGATAAAATTCATACGAGATTGAAATGATGAAAACTATATTTTAAGTAAAAAAAAGGCCAGAAGGTTAACAATTTTTAGATATCAAATTCACATTTGCTACAATTTTTCTTTCGAACGATTAAAAACATTTTCAAAGTCTGGGTCATCTTTTCCTCAGTTGACTGGCACCATTAATGTCTGATCCAAACACTAGGGCATTTTGACTAGTCCACAAGAATAAGCACTGCAAGGGGCTATCGTTATCATGCTGACTCCATAAGTAATTGATTCTTCAACGTTCTAGTACGCATGTCAGTTGGAAACTGAAGTACAACGTTGCTCAACATGTCCAATATAGTATTACTTAAGGTATTTCATAATGTAAATGCATTATTAATGTAAAAGTTTTTATCCTATCGATTAATTATACAAGCATTATCACACTATTAAAAAATCATTTAATTCTCATAGTAATTAATTACTGTGAAAAAATACAAATACGAGGTATACATAAACAAGTTCTTTTTTTATCAAAATAAAATTAAAAAAATATTATATACCTAAATATCCTATTTAAAATCCCTATTATCTACCGCAAGTTCGTCATACCCCAAACCCCCAAAAATGTTCATTATCATTTAAATTAAGTACTCCTTCTCTTCTATTTTCCAGTTAAGTAGATTTTTTTTAATTCAAATATTTCATCATTTTTTTTTTAGTAAACTAGTAACATAGAAAAATTGCATATAAATCGACTTAGGATATACTGATATCCATGTATTCAAAATTGGCCTAATCTTGGCCGATTTCCTTAATATATGAAAAATTAGACAAATTAGTGAATAATGTTGAAATAGGTATTTATGTACATAATAATTTTTTTATTTTAATTTAGTAAAAAAAAATTCCTAACAACAACTCTATAAAAGAGAAATATTATTATTCATTTCTTATAAACTTCATTTCTTTAGTGAACAAGCTTGTAGTCTACTTGGAACTAATTAATTTAAAAAGCACTTAATTATATCGAAAGTAAGTTTAAGTGTTCATACTTGACCGTTCTTTTTCATCTCCTCTATCAAACAACTTACCTCATTCTCAGAAACCCAATAAAAAAAAAAATTTCTCTGATCGATATTTTTTGCAATTTTAAAGGCATAAAGATTAGTGTTTATTACAAATAACTTCGCGCATATATGAGGGTACATCAGCACATGTCATGCGCCATATTATTTTATACTATGATTCATCTTCATATTAACTTCTTGAAACAAAGAGATTAGAGATAACCCCTTTCCTTGCAGCATTGAATAGAATCATCAAACGTTTCCTCAAGGCTGTACTTGAACTTGAATCCGGCATCCAAGAGTTTCTTTGAGGTTAAATGTGGAAGTTTGGGACCTTTAATTTTCTTCAGCTCGCTAGAAGAAGAGAACAAATCAAATATTAGTTACAGTGAAATTGAAAAGGGATAATATAAGTTTAATCAAATTTTCCATGGAGAAGGCCTATAGAACTCACGCTAGCGTTGGTATCTGAAATTCTGAGTATTTGGCAGAAAGAATTTTAGCCATCTCTTCAATAGTAATAAGAAATGGTGAGCAGTTATATCTTCCTTTTGGGTTAGGATGCTCAAGCAAGAATATATGTGCTCTAGCCACATCATCAACATGCACCATATGGATACTAGAGGCAGCAAATGGATTCTTGTCACCTGCACCATTAATTTGTTTTCACTAATAATCTTTACATGCTAACTTGCAGTATAGCTAAATCTGAGTATGTCACATACCACCCACCCCCCCCCCCCCCAAAAAAAAAATCTGAGTATGTCAGTTTTTTTATTAATTTCATGTTAGATATATATATAAATTCAAGATAGTAATAAAACTAATAAAATGTTCACTTTCACCGTTTGATACTTTTATCAGTAAAACTGCTATATATGCTGATCAATCACTGATGTAATTGAAAAAATTAAAAAGTCACTGAAAGAAAAACATTTCAGTTCATCCATTGCATTTTCAAGATGAAAATGGCTTTCTTTATCTTCAAAATGTAGCGATTGAAACGTTGAAAACCAAGTAAAGTTGATGGTGATGTTTATGTACAAGGACTTGTAATTGATCATTATCGATGACTCAAATCAAACTCAATTTTTTCAGCAAAGAATGGCTACCTTGAGTGCCCGTTCATTTGATCAGTCGATAATTTCTTTTAGAAAAGATATTTTTAATTACAAATATTGAGAAAATTTTATAATAATTAGATAAGTTTCTTTTTAAAACAAAAACATAAAATATTAAAAAATCATTTGAATGCTCTTCTATAAATTAAAAAAATGTTTTGTAAAAATTTCTAAAAAAAATTATATCATAAAAAATATGAAATTTTTTTTTATACTCTTATAAAATTCAAAGTTATCAGTACCCTTTATTATTTATGATTAAGAATTTGTTACATATTTCACTAGCATAATAAATTACTAATTTTTCAAAATTAATTTTTAATTATATTTAAAATCTATGAAATTAGTGATTAAATTCCAGCTGTCGAATACAAACGGATATAGGAATTAATCCTTATAAAAGGAATCCCAATTTTTTTTTTTTTCAAAGTTTATACGGCACCTTAAGCATAAGTTAAAAAAGATACAACACTTACCAAATAAGAAAGATAGTGAGGTATGAACTGAACCAGGAAGCTTAGGGCAAATGAAGGGTCCAAGAACAAAACTAGGTATTAGAGTTACAACATCCAACCCATGCTGCTCTCCAAATTCAAGAACTTTCTTCTCTGCCAGTGTCTTAGAAACTGCATATGTCCACCCGAATGGCTTCACAGCTCTTAGAATATTCACATCACTCCAATAACTCTCGTCCATCTCTTCTACTTCTTTGCCTTGCCATAAAACAGCTGAGGCACTAGCAGTGTAAACAACCCTCTTCACAGTTTTTGAATTTACACATGCTTTTAGAATTCCTAATGCCCCATCTATGGTTCTTTTTGTCACCACTTCCTCAGGTTCATTTACTTCTAAATCAATTGGAGTAGCAGTGTGGAATATCCCAATGCACCCTTCAATTGCTGCATTGAAACTTTGAGGGTTGCTGAGATCAGCGTTGAAAATCTGGAGCTTTTGGGCTGCGCCTGGAAGATTTGTGAGGAAGCTGACATCTTTCTTGCGACCTGGTAAGTATATGAAAATATTAATCGCATCATGTTGGTTACAAGCACGTCCAATATTAATGATGATAATAATAATATACTTCTCATGTGATTAATATTTAATTACGTAAGAAACTGACAAACAAAGAAATTAAGGGAATAAAAGAGCACGAAGCAAAATTAATTTAGAAACAACAACAATTTAATTTAATTGAGATACACGGGATATTTATTGAAAAATGAGAGAGATAACAATATAGGAGAGGTAGAAAAGTTGCAAAGAACGGGACATTTATTCAAAAACAGGATTTTTTTCGGAGCAAAAAAAAAAAGGTCGCAAAGAAAAATAGAGTGTGATTATTCAAAATAATAAGGAGAAATTCTTAGATACTCTAAGAGTAAAATAAAAATTTTGCTTTACATCATTTATTATTTAATATATCAGCTGTTACATTAAAAATATAAGAAAAATGAGATATAGTAATAACCTACAAAATTTAATATATTAAGCAATGAATAGTATAGAGCAAAATTTTCCTCTTATTCTTAAAATATCTAAGAATTTCACTTAAAACATACACTTATTTGATTATTTATACATGGTATCGATATAAAGGTTAACAAGAGGATAAGTTTATTAAGGGTTGTAGGGATTAGTTAGATAAATTGACATACAAAAGGGGTCAAATCATATAAAAATGTATTAGAGAAAAAAGTAAAAATAATAGATATTAAAGAAAAGGTTACAGAAACCTTATCGAAGACTATTTAGCCATAGGGGAGAAAACACACACACACACGCATACACACAAAAGTCATAGTCAAAAATGTTTTATAGATGGACGATACTTCAATGCATAGAGGTAGATAAAAACTGGAAGGAAATAAAATTTAAGACCCATTGTTAAAAGAGATTGAAATTTAAATGACTTTTCTAAACGCGCGAGCGCTATATATATATATATATATATATATATATACGCCTTTTCTGCCTTTTTTTTTTTTTTTTGAGCCTTTGAATAAATTCATATTTATCAAGAAAAAAATTTGACATATAATGAAAAAAATATTTTTGTTATTGTAACTGTGTTTATAAATCTGTTGTCTAATTTGGATGGATTAATTCAAAAAGAAAAAAGAAAACATCTTGAAACAAAAGGGCTTACCTGGATCAGATCTAACAGTGGTATTAACAGTGTAACCATCCTCAAGGAGTCTCTTGATGATCCATGAACCAATAAACCCTGTACCTCCTGTTACACAAACTCTTCCTTTCCCCTCTTCCATGATTTTTCGACACTCTTCGTGTGGCTTAGTACTTAGCCTTTGTCTGTTTCTTTCTTTTTCTCGACTTACGATATCGTTAATTATGCTTGATGGCTATATATAGACACACAAGTCCAACATGGTTGGATGTTACTTTCTGTGGGTCTCTTTTTTTAATATATAAATACTTTTCTCCATTTTGACTAAACAACCCCATATTCTTTACCAGTTGCTAAGGTTGTTGTACTTCAATTACTATCACTCTTGTTTAGTTAAACTTAACTATGAGAAACAGTGGATTCCAAAAACTGCTTCCAGAAGCTAAGTTTACGTGGCTGCTAAATAAATGGGGCATGTAGCATGCTAATTCATTTGTTTTGCTGACCACACATATGATTTTTATGCCGATGCCATTAAGTTGACTTTTACCAAATCTTTTGAACAACAAGATCAGTCTATTTTCTTAATTTTACTAAATTTATCTGGTCAACTTTATTTTGCTTTGAAAAAATACTAGCAAAGGAAATTCATAGAAAAGAGCATCATTTCAGTTAACATACATAATGAATATCCAGCCATACAAGCCTCTCTTTCCTACACTATTCATCTCCTCCGTTTCTACATAATTAGAACATGAAAGTATATATGCAATATTTCTACTAGTTTTTTATATTATGATTAAGGATGAGACTTTTGTATCAAATCTTTTATTTTTTTAATTTAATTCTTAAATTAAGTAAAGATATGCAAACAGTTTTTTTGAGAGGAGTAATTTAAAAAGTAAAAATATGTACTCAACTTGAAAAAAAAAAAAAAAAGCCCGTATGTCGTTGCTTATCTAATTTGAGAATTAGAGAAAACATATACAAGCTAAGAATCATGATTTAACCTTTTTTAACTTCCTATGATTAAAATTGTATATCCATCGGGAAAAACCCTCACCTTCAACGACCAAATCGTCCCTCTAGTAAGTCATTCCCTGCCGGTCCAGCCGTACTACAGCAAACATTATGCAATGGTTTTGGGTTGGTTTGGAGTCTTACTTAGTCAAGGAGTTCTTTATGATCTGCTGCGGTTGAAAAATGAAAAACCAACAAAGAAATCGATGGAGAAGGAAATATTGTCAGGTTGAATTTGAAAACTTTTTTGAAAGCAAATATTGAGTTTTCTTTCGATAAATTGAATAGGCTCAACTCCGTGAAAGGAAGGGAGGTAGCACTTGCAAAGATGAGAAACAAGAAATAACTATAAAATCAACAAAATAAAACCAAACAAGACTCCAAACTTGCACTATAAAAAAAAAATATTAATTAGCGGCGGAAAATTTGCGGCGGACGCGATCACCTGCTAACTACGAGACCAAAAAATAACATGATTATAAAAAAAATATTTTTCCGCCGCTAATAGAGCCACCATAATAGTCTTGTTGAACTCGTTCATAATATTCTCCTGTGCACACATAGAGCCACCACCACGATCACTATCAGCAATTATTCCTGAGATTTATCACCTGTAACAGCAGTACTTTAGCAGCCGCAAAACAGAAGAAACATCACCCACTGCCCGCCCACAATTACATTGCACCAAGCATTTGACCATATAGTTGCCACCTATATATTCCACATCGTTTCCATACACCTTCCTGCACCGAAATCTGCCTTCTCAAAAATAGTCTTGCTCCGGGCTTCCCACAAGGACCAAACCACTGCAAAGAAGCACGGCAGCCAGAGTTTTTTCTGTTTTTTACTCAGTTTCACTTCAATTAATCGATGACTCAAACGCGCTTCGCTTCGAGGGTCAATTGGCATTACCCAAACCACCTTCCATTTGTTAAGACGAGAAGACCGCAATTTCCAAGCAACCTTATATGTGAAGAAAAGGTGGTGAATGCTCTCCTCATATTCATTACATAACACGCATTTCATATTAGCAAAGTTGATCACATTTAGTGCAAGTTTGGGAAGTAGATAAAAAAGCTGTTTTTTGCAAAAAAAATAAAATAAAATAAAATTATTTTGGAAATTAAAAGCTTGGATAATTTAACTGAAATTGATTGTAGTTTATCTGGGATAATTTGAACTGTTTTTTATCAAATAAGTATAAGTTAGATTTTGAGCATTATTTAATTAAAAATTTTTTGTACAATATTCATAATATTATGTTTTTATCAAACTGATCTTAAATATAAAATATTATATAATATAAATAATTATTTTATATTTTTAATAATTTTATCACATAAAAATAATTTTTTTATATAATTTAAATAAAATAAATTATTTTAAAATTAATTTTTAGTTAAAATATTTAAATATAAATTAATTTTTATATAATCAATTATACTAAAAAATAATTATTAAAATAATCTTAACCTTATAACTTGCAAGATTATCAATAGCACAAACTAGACTAACAACTCCACCTTTTGAGAGCCAACTTTACACCAAACCTTCGCTGCATAGCTACCTGCAGTCTCCATGGTTCTACCACTCGCATCTTTAAGACAGCATACAAAAAAGATTTGGTAGTTTTGTATGAGATGATGATAAAAATGGGAGTTAAAAATTTATGGATTTTTCTTATAATTTTACTTATAAAGGCCAATTTAGTCTATATGAAGGGAAAAATGGGTGTAAAAAAAAAAAAATGTGATTTATAAACTTTTTTACTCCTATACGGTTCTCATGGTAGTTGTAGTCGATGACTAGAAGGCATCTGGCATTGGTGGACCCCACATGAGCAGAGTTTTCACAGGTGTGTTAAGAAAAATATTTGTGTACTCCTGGACGAAATACTTTTTCTTCATCCAAGTGAATTTTAACCAATAGATGCCAAAAAGTATAGAGAGAAAAATATTAAAGAATCAAATAAATGGTTTAGATGTTGTGTAGAGGAAGAAATGTGTTACTCCCTGGAGTAAGGCAGAATAACTTGGTATGTTAAAGAAAATGTCGAAATTGATGGATCCCGCATAATCCACTAACAGTAACATCCACGTGTCTCTATCTTAGCTCCACATTAAAATATGCATGGTGCAGCAGAGAATCACCCTTTTGTCCAAACAGATCGAGCAATTGTTCTTCGAGTAAAACATATTTTGATCCTTTATGCACGCCTTTTTTCTTTTCAATCTAGTTCTCCTTAGACTAATTTCTCAGTGAAGGATTTATTATTTATAATATTTCTAATGTCGTGTTTCCATTCAATAACTATTAATACATGAGTTGCTGAAGGAAAATGCCTAGATTACGAAAGTTGTTTCACGAAGTTATACAAATTCAACGCGTCAAAAGTTACACATGAAATTATCTATTATACTCTATATAACTCGTATCATGCATCACTTGATTACTGAGTAATAAATTGGTGATTTTTCATTAAAAAATTGTATCAAATAGCATCATTCTTAACGAAATGTTTAAAAATATAAGACATAAAAAAATAAGTTTATTTATTAACGAGTGCAGGGATGGACAGAGGGGCACAAGCAAGACCCCAAAGTCCCCCCAACCATAGTTCCATATTTTATTATACATAGTATAATTTTCATGCAAGAGAAATGTAGACCCCTTTAATCATTATTATTATTGTTGTTTTTGTTGGCTTATATTCTATTAAAAATTAAACATTAATTCCGCTAGTAAGTTCTTTTTATAAAAAAAAAAATCAATAAAAAGAAAAAGGTTTTGATGTATACTTAAATGAGAATGCAATATCTTAAAAAACCCAAACAAGGTTCGAGAATTTAAGCATTTAACAAACACGGAACAAAATCATTTTCCATTTATTTTCTTCAATCGATCACTTTATTGTCATTCATTAATTATGTTTATATTTACTTTCTTTTTTGATGGGATATATTTATATTTACTTGAATGTTTGCCCTCTTAATCAAATAAACTTGATTAATTTTCCGAACTCTATCTTTATTAATAAAATTAATTTTGATATATAGGCAGTGTATAAGGATTTTACATTATTATTTAATTATAAATTATCATATCAGTAAAAAAATTTAACTTTTAACAATCATTATTTGAAAAATTTAATTAATCTCTTTATTAGTTGCACTTTCTTTTTTAAAAAATTTTCTAGCTTTTATATTTTATATTTTATATTTTATATATTTTTGATATTTGATTAATCTTATGTCAATAACTTAATTTTAAAAGTCTCATGCTTTTTTTCCTACTCTTTTTTTTTTATTTATAGTTGAAAAAAGGCTCATCACTTTGAAGGGCAGAGTAAAGACAGGTTACACCAGAACCACAAAACACCAGGATATACCCCAAAACACTAAACCAAAGGCCACCAACAAACAACCCAAACCCCACACCCAACAACCACCAAAAGCAAGCACCACAATGCCAAAAGGAGAGCAATGAAAGTGTCACGGCCTAGTATGTGCCCTGACTGGTGCATAAGGAGTCTTGGCCTCCTAGCAACCTAACGGTGGTTTCTTATGAGTTACGAATAGTGTAACCCCTAAAATAGGTGTTCCTAGAATATACATAATCCTAATAGTAGTTTAAGCATATCAATTCTTAATTTAAAGTTTAATGGGCATTTTCAGAATATGTTCAGGGTTCAAATTTTCACAATATATCTCTATGTAAATATATACATGCGTTTATACAATCATCCAAAACTAAACCTATTATAACTGATTATCTAGTGGAAGTAGAACTCTGCTTGTGAGTTAATGAAGCACTAGTTATCTAGATAAAACAATCTTTCAATCTACATGGACAATTATTTAGGTTCACTGGATATTCCACACCCTAACTACAGGGAACACAGACTACCAATTCATATCAAAATCCGAAAACATGGAAAAATATAATGGAATGAGTCATATAGATTCAGTGAGCAATAATATATCTACAACAAGAATGGGGACAAGCACAAGGCACAAGCTTTTCAGTATCCACAATCAACCATCAAATGCAAAGCAAACAATCAAGTTCATATAACATACTTAGGACCCAAGAGATGGCCCCTGAATGCTTGAAGATCCATGGTATTTTGCTCCTAGCACTTCTAGTGCCCTAAAAAGATCGATCCCAGATAAGTCATAATTTGTGGCAATTTGCACCTAGAAGGTCAAGCTCCATTTGTTCAGTCGCCCTTTATAGCCCTAAGAGGTGGCCCTTGGATAATTCATAATTCATGGCACTTTGCACCTAGAAAGGTAAAGCCCTATTTATTCAATTGTAATCCATATTCCAATCCAAAACATACAAATCAGAATTCAAATAACAACTCAAGTTGCTTGTCCCCCTTTATATAGCCATAAGCAACATAAATATTACACATATCAATTCAAAATCCAATAAATAACATTAAACCATACAAACAAGTCATATTCCAACATATACATTTCACATATATTTGCCAGATTAACACATTAAACATGTCATAAGTATATTATTACTCACAATATGCATCAAGGAGGGAGAATTCCAAGTTTATTATGCTACGAGACCAACCATTGATCTTCACGAGTGTCTAACACCCCTAAAGTCCTTGACCAAACACAAATAAACCTTTAGAACTAAGGACTAGCTCAAAATAACTCAAGGACTTAAAAATCCCAATTTCAAACCATAAGCTCCCAATCCTTAACCTTAAACCTGAACCTTCATAAAAACCCTTCTAGATTCTTGAAGTAGAAAAGATTAAGAGCTGAAAGATTACCTTTGAAGTCCAAGGAAAGAGTTGTGTTAGCCAATTTTAGCAAATCAGCTTCGGCAAGTATACTGGGTCACAGGTAATAAAAAAAATAAGTACGGGATTGTCATTCCCACGAGGATTGTAAATCAAGTACCAATTCGTTTAAAACAGTCACTATTTGAGAAATCAAAAATACGAAAAAATAGAGAATAAAAATAAAATAAAAGAAAATAAAATAAAATACGAATAGGAAGCAATAAAAAAAATGACTGGGTATTAGGGTATCATTTCACTTGGTTTCCCAAATTATGCATTACTTAATTAAAATTAATTCCTAATTCAATTAAATTGCTAGCCGAATTTCACAAAACTTATAATCACAATTTAATGGCTTGATATTATAACCCTTTTAAGATAAATTGAATAAATTAATGTCTTGATGTTATTATAAACTTATCCTAAGGATGAAGAATAGGAATCCCTATGACTACACAAATAAGTACTTCTATTTTTAGCTACTCTAATTCATGGCTATTTTTAGATTAGTTTATTTTATACTATGAATTGGCATTCAGCAATATAAAACCATAGAACATTCAAAGGAGTGGCCAATTCTTAGAAAGCATTAAGAACACTAAAAATTACTCAATTAATTGAAAAAAATTAAATTAAAAATTAAGAACACATAATTTGTTCTACCAAGTTACATCACCATAACACCTAAAGAAAACTAAAGAAACATAGAAAAAGAAAAGAACCTACACTGTGGAAAGTTCATCCTTTCTTGTCTCGCTCTCCAGCTCTCTCCTTCTCCCAACAATTACAATATTTATAGAAGAAGAAAAAGACTCAAATTTTTAAAACCCCTTAATTTTCTCTACAAAACAAATCTTTAGATTTATAAGGGTGAATTACACTGACCTCCTCTGACATTCAATATAATTATATTTGGCACCCCTCTGTTTCACTTTGCTCAATGTATTATCTATAACCAAAGGAGTGCCAAGTGTAATTACACTGAACCTCAAGAGAGGTAAGTGTAATTCACCCTTAAATCTTTATATGCTCCTTTTCCAAATCTTTTTCAATTCTTCAAATTCAAATATTAAAATCTTCAAATCTCCATCAGAATCTTTTCCTTTTATCTTCTCATCAACTGATGCTATCTATATCTTGTATCCAAATATATCTGGTGAGAATCTTTATCTATTAAGTACAAAATAATTATGTTCTAATTGATAGCACTCAAAATAAATTTATTGAAAATAACTAGGGAAATCATCATGTTGAGAACAAATTTGAAATAATTAATGCACAAATGTCATGTTAAAATAATATACTTTCACAGGTTATCAAGTTGTGAGGGAGTGGGCACCAACCCATAACTCCTTCAGCCGAGAATCATCTTTTTCCAAACTCCAAGAGCACCACCGATGGATTATTTAGAGTTAGGGCCAAAGAGGGGAAAAGGAGTAGTAGGGGAGAAAGAAGAAGGAAGAAGAAGGAGAAAATGATAAGAGATAGTAAGAAAGAGGGAGAGAAATTGAGAGAGAGGGTTTGAGGTAGAGGGGTCATGAGTTTTTTTTTTTATGGGGGGCTTTGACCCCCTTTTATATTGCTTGACGCCAAAACAATGTCATTGAGCCTCAGTTGCTTTGCTATAGCGCAATATGCCATGTTATAGTGCAGCAGTTAGAATGCCTCCCCCCAAATTTTCAAGTTGTTTTGCACTTAGAAAAGTTAAAAATCAACTTAGTTTGGTTTTCCTGCCACCTTACATACTTATTTACATTTTTTAATTTTAGGTTAATGTGTATTAACTTTAAAATATAAATGTAAATAAGGAAATACTTCATATTTAAATTCAATAAAAATATCAGAAAAATCAAATTCCTTAAGAATCAAAATTAAATTTTGGGTTTTAGTATAAATTTATGAAAACTTGCATTTTTACAAACTTCCAGGCTAAAAATGAAGGAGTTAATGACTTCCTAAAACTAAGTAAAAATTGATTTTTGATTATTTGATATCTAAAAAACAATTACCGAGACTTTTAATCTCAAGAAAATATTCCAATTCTATAGCTCTCCAAGGAGGCTTAGGGCTCAAACTAAGGAATTCTACAGGGTTTGAAAAGATAGAGAACCATGATTCACATAATTTTTTATGGGGGGTATTATAGAAAGAGACACTTGATTACTCCAAAGCCATAAACACCTTCACAGCACCTATCAAAACCCAACCCTATTAGAAATAGGTTCAACTCATTGAGTTGACCTATTTTTGGTAGGTTAGGTTATTATTTTGAACCTACCAAAAAATATTTAACCTGCCTAACCCATGGATTAAGGTGGGATGGGATGGGTTTGACCCATAGGTTGTTTTCTTTTCTTTTCTTTTTTTAAAAAAAGAACATGTGTTGTATGTGATAGTGTATCATATGTTGACTATATCGCTTATCACTATGAGTACAATTTACTTACTACTGCACCTAATCCTTATTGGTTAATGAATTTTTAGTTACTTGATTTTTCTAAACTTTTCCTTATTTTGTATTTTTCTTATTTCTATATTTATTTAAATTAATTCTCATGTAGATACATGTCTTTTTATCATTCAATAATATCTCCCTTTTAATGGATTGGTGTTCATAATAAGAGATAATAGCTAGCCAGCCACCTTGAATAACACTAAAAAAAGAGAAAAATTAGAATAAGAGATTGTTTTGCACAAAATTATTGGCTAGCCGAATGAGATACAGTTAAAGACATGTCAAGAAACTATTCTAAGATGATCAAGAGGCTCGGCCATTATAAAACACAACTAATTTCCACGATCAGGCAATTAATACCAAGTGAATGACTCTTTCTCTCAGCAAATGAGTTACCAAACTACTCCAAAGAGCATTTGGCAGGCAGATCAGAAGATCAGGTCACTAGAAAAGATATTGGTGAACAAACAACTAAAGCCTAACGAGATGAAATGAAACTTAAAAGGACTGAAAATAGATGAAAAAATTGCAAAAGAAATGCGGTAAAATACTGAAAAATAAAGATAAGGAATGTAAAGTGCAAAAAACGTAAAGATAAAATGTAAATAAACTTCTATTCCATTAATCTATTAGGGTCTCTCTATAGATTGTGCTCAAGGCTATTTATACACATACAAAACTTAATAGTTATCTTGAGGCATTTATTAACTACATCTTCACACAACATGGTCAGCAAAACTTCCTCTTGGTAATTGCCTCGTAACCGTCTTCCATATCTTTCTTGAGTGCACTGCTTTTAGCATAGTGGTAACTGCTTAGAATGCTATTTGCATTTCACTTGTTCTTCTCACTTTTTGAACTAGAAATCGCCTTCTTCAGCTACTCTTGCTTTCTAAAGTGTGGTCACAAACTTGGTTAAACTCTTATCCTTAGTTACTGAAGCACGTTCTTTCTCGAATGAAAACCCAAGACTGGTTTGTGGATTACAAGCTCTTAGAAGGCCCAAAGCCTAATAGGAAATCCATGCTCTCAGCTAACAACTAATATCACTATTCAACTGTCAGCTATTGACTATCGATTGTTGGCTAAATCAGCTAGCCATTGACTATCGGCTAAAACCACTTTCAGCTTTCAAGTATCAAAATATATGAATAAAAGTTCCTATAGGCGACTATGCCTAATTAAAATCCTAATTACAATACACAAGGCAAAATAGAAAAAATGCTCGAAACAACATTGAAACGGCTTTTTTCAAGCCCGAAACGATCTTAACCGGGGCCATGCCACTTGCCACATCAACGCTCTAATCTTGGGCTTTTTCATAGATTTTGTAATAATAGTTATTCTAACACCCAGATTCTAGTCGGTGGCCAATTGAAGTTTGGTTGAGCATTGAAGCCCCTTTCAATCAATTTAAACCGAGCAACACCTTCTATGTCGGTCGTCAATCATTGCCTATTTTTCGGCCAACTACTTTCGACTGTCGACTAAATCTGACTGAATATTGTCTTATCTAGATATTTTTTCTCGACTTATATCTATCCTCAGCTAGCTACAATTTTTTGGTGCCAACTAAGATAAAAGAAGAGAAAGAAGAAAAAAAAGGGGGCTAAGGTTGACTACTCACTAAGACTTTGATAGAAGTGTTTAAATAGTTTTAATGTTTTTTCAAAGTCTTGAAAATAATTTAAGATTTTGCTATTGGAAGTTCCATCAGCTCAAATGTACGCTTCGGCCTACTAGGTATACTTTGACATTGGAATAAAACCATTGAAAACATATTTTTAATAAGAGCAATATATCCTCCTAAAATACTCTTTTAATAATTGTCCTAATACTTAATAAGAAAAGTATTGAATCAAAAAGTAAATACATTTAATATCTTGAAAATACAAAAAGTAATCAATACTTTTTTATTTAGCAATCAGGAGGATTATTAGAAGGAAGTTTTAAGGATTATTAGAAGGAAGTTTTAGGAAGATATATTATTTTTCTTCTAGAGTAAATAACTTTTTGATATTATCTATGTTCAAGTGTACGTAAATGCTAAGGATTTTCTTATCATTATCTAATAATTTATACATGATTAATTTAAATTTGCTAATCTACAATTTTTTTTATCAACTCAAATTGTGGGAGACGTTTTGCTTTTGCAATTTTGGGGATGAAGTATTTACGATTACTTCTCCTCTCAACAAGTGTGCATCCCAGGATTCAAACTTGTGTGCTGATTCTTATGGGAGACTATGTTGTTTATCACTAATTCAATAGCTTGTTAATGTAATCTACAATTTATTGTGTTGGTTTTTCCGAAGTAGTGACTTTGATTATTATTATTAGAAATAGAACTTAGCGTATCGTTTAGTATTGTTTAAAATCTTAACCAATAACTTAGTGAATGGTTTTCTTTTCTTGCTTAAAGAAAAGAAAATGTGATTCCTTTTCTTTTTCAGACATTAATTAACTTGGTCAGTTATAAGAATGTTCTTTAATTATTCTAACCATATATGTCTAGAGCAATCGATATTCAGCCATATTATTGGACTAATTCTGGCTTATGGCGTAACAGTTTTGACTTTTTTTCTTCTTTAAACATGTTCAACTTAGGTTAAGGATCATGGTCGTGAAGAAGTGAATAAGAAAAGAAGGTTTGATCTTTCAACAGAGAAAATCAATCCACTTCTGCATTTAAAAGTCTACGCCAATTGCTTACTACATTAAATAATTTCTTATATATGTTAAATTTCTCAGTCGAACTGCAAAGTTGTAAAGTTTCACTGGGTAAATAAAATTTAAAAAGTTTAGACAATTTTAAAACTTGTCGATATTTCATTACATTAATTACTTTATTTTAACATTACATGTTTTTTTTTTCTCCTCTTATTGCAATCAAGTGGTGTTTGAGATAACTTATACGTACTTTTCTAAGTTAATCACTGGTCATCAACGTTAAAATTTGGGGATTCAATATTCTTTACAACTTTTTTTTTATTAAAAACAATGAGACTATGAATTATTTCTACGGCATATTTTTGGAGGAGGGAATGAGAGTCGAATACAAAACATTCAAAGCTCAAATGAGACATATACCATTAGGCTATGAGCTCAACTATATAGTTAATATCCAAACTTATTGTAATTTGCCTATCCGTATATCATATACTTTTCATCTATCACCGAAACAACTCCTTTGATTTAAATCTGTATTGACTAGTATATTACATATTATAAAATCACTAAGATAATATATATTATATGTCAATAATTGGATTAATTGGCATTCCAGAAAATTATGTTTATAAATTCCTTTATCTAAGCTAATCAATGCCCTACTTTACTGGTATTTAGTTGACTCAAGTGATTTAGTGTTTATTTTTTTAAAATAAGATCTAAAAATATTTAAATATTGGTGATAAAAAAATTAACATTAAAAATATTTTACCTCCGTAATAAATCAATTCAAGTCAAATCATATTAATGGAAATATATTAAAAAAATCAATAGCTGACTTCTGCTACAAAAAGTCGTTGGGGCATTTATTTTTCTATTTTGGCTATTATTTCAGATATTATTTTTTAACTTTTGTCCGTGTTGAAATAACGTTCGGCATCGTAATCTTCGAAATTTACTTTGGAAGGCTATGTGACTTTCAAATAAATTGATTGCGGCCCCAACGATTATTGAAAAGTATTTACTGTTAATTTTTTAGCATCCTTTTCATCAGTTACATTGACTCTGGGCTAAATTAATATACTTTATTATCGATATTTATTTTATTCTTTTCAAATAAAATATTGAATTCAAATTTTATAAATAAAAAATTATTTTTAAAATTGATTTATTTTTATAACAGACTAACTCAATTCAAACAAAATTAATCAATAATAAATTAGACCAAAAACTAATAAACTCCGCGGCATATGTACGTAACTGTGACAGAAGATAATAAATAAAAAGGAAAAAATAGAGTAAAATATTAAATACTTATAATTTTGTTGTTATAATTCTTATTATTAGAATATTTTAATATTATTTTTAATGTTTGAATGAATGAGCATTGTTTATTAATTATTTTAACTTTTTTAACTATTATTTGTAAATTTTAATAAAATTTCTAAAACATAGTTTTAATTACATAACATTACTCAAAAGAAAGAAAAAAAAAATCACGAAGGTGGGGAACTTAGAAAAGTTCTTACTAGTAAGAATGAGTCATTTCTTTGTGAAAAATTAGTTTAGATACTACAAGGACGTGGACGTTACGTATACTAATTGTACTTCGACTGACATCACAGCCCACAGGCTCGCTCTATGTATGCTGTGTGCCATATCTTGGAACTGCGGTGGCTTCAAAGAAGAAAACTAGCATCAATTACAGACAAGTTCACTTTTAAAGTAATTTAAGAAATTAATCTGAGAATTGTGTTAGGTATCAGAACCGGTTCTGATAGCCATCGGTTAACTTTCCGTCATCCACATCTAAACCTTAATCAAAATCACAAAAAGCCAATAACTTGGATTTTGAGCACTTACGAAAAATGAGGCCATGCTGAATTGAACCACTTAGAACCTCAGGATCCTCTTTACCACTTTCCAATGTTCTTCTTGGGGGTTGTGCATAAATTGGTAGCCTTCTCCGCTGCAAATAATGTTATGTCATAATAGCATATTGGAGACCTCCATCAATCTGTGCATAGAGAGAGGGATCGGACAATGAAGTTCCCCCCATGAGCAGTCAGCTTATGATTAGTCACCATTTTTTTAGGCATTGGCCTCGCATTTTGCATACCAACTTTCTTCAACAGATCCCTTATGTATTTGGTTTGCGCGAGCAAAACCTAAGAGCCGGCACCGTAAACAACCTCAATGCCCAAAAAATGGTGTATTTCTCCCAGATCCTTTAAGGCAAAGACGTGATTCAACCTTTTTATGATATCTGCGATTTCAAGAGAATCGACTTCCTATAATTAATATATTATCGACATAACTAGGACATAGATGGTAGAATAGGAGCTGAATTTTGTAAAAGGAGATGAATCTGATCTAGTATTGGTGAAGTGAAACTGATGGAGGGTGAAACTCAGCTTTGTGTATCAGAGACCCTAGGTGCTTGTTTCGGGCCATAAAGTACCTTGTGCAGCTTGCAAACTAGTGTAGGATCAGATCCTTCAAATTATTTTCGTACTTGCATTAAAACCAGTTCAGAAAGCTCACCATTCAAAAAGGCATTATTAAAGTCAAGCCGCCGAATTTTCCACCCTTTTGATAATGCTGTAGAGAGAATAAGTCTCGAAGTACTAGCCTTTACAATCAGACAAAAAACCTCAGCAAAATCAAGTCCTTCATTTTCATGAAATCTCTTGCCAACTAACCTTGCTTTGTAATTTTGTATAGTCCCATCTGGGTTCCTTTGGATGTGAGATATCCATTTGCAGCCACTAGCTTTTGCATTGTAAGGAAGAGAAGTGAGCGTCCAGGTCTGGGTTTTTATCAGAGCATTATACTCTTCCATCATGGCTTGCTTCCAATGAGGGCTTTGTAGGGCCTCGATGACAGAACCAAGTTCTGAAGTGGTGAGATCAATTGTTAAATTAGATACGGTAGCAATTGATCATCTTGGCCTTGGAGATCCCAGACTTGGATCTGGTAAATCGTAAGATGATTATTGACAACCAAAGGCTGAGACTGTAAGGAGTTGGCAACTGGCAATTGAACCTCAAGTGTGAAACCATGCTAAGAAACATCACCTGTATTATCGTTACTAGCTAGAGAATCAAAATTCATACAAAAACATAGTTGTTGGTGGATGTATGCACAATAGATAGGGCATTCAGAACAAGTAATTGTTGAGGAACGAGAGGAATAGAAGGAGTTAAAGACATAGAAACAGTTGCAAGAAGGGAGAGGTCAGTTTTTATGATGTGCTTGTGTTTCCTGTCAGCACACCCATTCTGTTGTTGTGTGTAAAGACAAGAAAACCTATGTAAAGACAAGAAAAAGGAAGAGAAAAGGTATTTCCCTCCATTGTTAAACTACAAGGCCTTCAATTTGTAGCCAGTTTTCAGTTCAATCATTACGTTAAATTGTAAAAAGGCTTGAAAGACTTGAGACTTAGCTATTGGTAGATAAATTACATGTATCTCTCGAGAATGCATCAATGAAACATGCATATTATTTGTGGCCTAAATCAGAAGTGACAAGAGCAGGCCGCAAACATCTATATATATCAATTGCAAAGACTCATTGTGTTTGTGTAATGATGTTATAAGAGGTAATTGATCTAAATTTCCCATACAACAAGCTTGACAAAGAGAGGAAATTTTATTAATAGGTATTGAAACATTACAAATGTTCATTACATGATGAAGTACTCTTTCTAATGGGAGACCTAACCTTTTATAGCAAAGATTATATACAAAATGACATTGCGTAGTATATTTAGAAGGTAAAATCTTCATTGATTTTTCTCCTTTTTCAAATCTTCATCCCTATTTTCTTATCTTTATCTTTTTTTCCTTAAAAAAAAAATATCTGATTCAAATCTTCAGGTAATCTCTTCTATTTTTCTCCTTCTTTGACTCAAACTAAATCTTTCAAAAATCCTCTTTTTGCTTTTCAAAATCTTCAAATCTTTATCCAATTGTTCCCCTCTAATCTTCAAATCCTTGATACTAAAAATCAATTCTGCAATCAAATAAATTTAGTGTGAATAATTGCCAATTAAATTCAAAATAATTAATTTCTCACTAAAAGCATCAATAATAAAGATTTATTAAATTAATCTAAGAAAATCATTATTATGAGAATAAATTTGGAACAATTTAATACACAAATACAGGGAAAATAGTATATTTTCGCCAATTATTACACCCCCACACTTGAATTTTTGCTTGTCCTCAAGCAAAATAAGAGGTAAAAAGGATAAAAAGGGGATATCTCACAACCTCTCAATTACTAGGCAACTGAAATTATATGCACTATAGACAGTAGTGGATTTATAAATATCAACTTTAACACAAGCTTGCAAAATTGCACCAAAGTTCTAATCTTGATGAAATACTAAAACGCTCTAATCAATTTAAGCAAGGTTAAAATGGCTCAAATCAAGTTCTTTTATGAATTCTCTAAAAGAAATACGAATTAGGCACACAATAATTTTTTTTTTCCAAATTGACCAATGGGGCAAAAATAAAATACAGACCACATATTCAGCACATTTAATTGAATTTAATTTTTGGAACTTGACTAACTCTAAATGCTTCATCCCATGGTGAATCTTTAGAGGAGTGTTCAATCAATGACTCCCATTGCAGTCGGCCTAAGGTATTAGGTGATAAAGCACCCCTCGGATCTACTTACTTAAGTCATCTAATGGCATAGATGCACCACAAGTACATATCCAGGATAAATGTTATGCATTATGCATAGCCTGAACATTGGCACTCAGAGCCTTAAGATTTTTATAGCCTTTGGCACTTCCCCAATTTTTATTTTCTTTGATTTTTCTATCTTCTCTTTTTTTTTTTTTTAATTAGTCTGTCAAAAAAATTCCAACCACCACATGGACAATATTAGAAGCATAGATTAATCCAATTAGAAAGCCACTAAGAATAATGGAATGAGCCAAAATGTTGCACAGAATTTAAAGAGATTCTAACGAATTAGTAAATCAAAAGATAGAAATATTGATGAATTAAAACAATTTTAGGAAACCTTTGACATTTACCACCGCAAACAATCAACTGCCAATTTATGTCACTGACCCCATAAAAGAAAAGGAAATGAGATCACATATGATTAAGAAGACACAACTCAAAAACTAAGCTAAAAAGACTATAACCTTAAGCTAATAATGAAAATAAGCTAAATAAGAAATAACTCAAAATAAAGGAAAATATCAAATTGACTAAAAAAATAGAAAATAAAGAAAAAGAATAGCAGATACTCCCCAAATTTTTGTTTGGTAACCCCTTGTTCTCTTGTTGGATCTGGTGATTTCATCTGTTTTGGCTCTTTGAATTCTGGCTCCAACAACTGTTTTGCATCATACCTCCTACGCCTCGAGCCCATATTAGAATCACAAATTTTCTCACTGCTTCCTTGAGTCTGTGCGGCAGTCTCCTCTTTTTAGATAACAACATTTTTTTAAATGTTGCACAATAAGGCATGTACTTCTACGCTTCAGCCATTGAACTTTCTAAGAAGCAAGAAGTCTGTTGATCCGTCTTTTTCTCTTTCTTAGGACATGGGACTTTTATGTATAAGTTGATCTCCTGTGGCTCATCCCATTCCTTTTCCTTTATCTTTTTCTCATTTGCTTCTTTGTCTTTTTCCTCACCCTGATTTCCTTTTAGCTCTATTTCTTGCTTCTTTTCTTTCTTGCTTTTATCTTCAACTTCCTCCTCTTCGCTCGTTTTAATCTTATCTTGTTCCACTACTCCATCATTCATGAAAGTAATAGCACCACATGGCTCATTTGGGATTGGAGTAGTTTCACTAAATAGAGTTTCTTGTGGTATCTCAGAAATTCGCTTGGAGATTTGGGCAATTTGCACCTCTAAATTCTCAAGACGTGCCTCTTGGTTCTTGATGTGTGCTCTGGTCTCTTCCATAAATACAGCATTCAGTTGGGCAAGCTTTTCAATGGCTATCTCCTAGTCAGCCTTTTTTTCTTGAAGAGGAAATAGAGGTTGATATGGATAAACAGCTTCAATCATGCACCTTTCATTCAAATGATGTCCTCCGCAAAAGTCACATACCAATGGAGGGGAGTACGTAGGTGGCTTCAAATGTGGGTACCATGTATAAAATTCTATTTCACAATGCATAATTAAATGGTTTCCTCCACAAAAGTCACATCTCAATGGAAGATGATCTACAACTCCAATATGCATTTGTCTAATCTGTGTCATAGACTCAGAAAACTATCTAATCAACTCTTTATAAGAACCGCATAGAGCTTCCATCTCACGTACTTTTCAAAACAAGAGCTAACAGCAAAACAAAACTTCACAGGAGGTGAGTAATCAAAGAGAATAATGAAAAGTAAAAAAAAAAATTGGTTTTTTTTCGGATTGATATAAAGTAAATAACTGAAAAGAAATAAACGAAAAATATAAAAATAAAGAAAAAATAAATATGAAAATAAAAAATAAAACAAAAAGAGAACTAAATAACCTAAATTACCAACACCCAAATTACTAATAATATTGATCTTTAGTCCCCGGCAATAGCGCCAAAAACTTGTTAGCCAATTTAGAAAACTAGCTCTGGCAAGTATACTGAGTCACAAGTAATAAGAAAAATGAATACGGGATTGTCGTTCCCACGAGGACTAAAATCAATTATTAGTTCACTTGGGTACGTCACTATTCAGGCAAACACAAATTGAGAGAAAATTGGAATTTAAATAAATGCAGAAATTATAATTAAATAAGCTATAGAAAAGAGGAATATGCAATGGATGGAAAGCAGGTGTTAGGGGTTGCTTTTATCAAAGTTTCCTGATTTTTGTATTAGCCAATTATTAAATTAATTCCTTGACAGTATCATTACCGGTCAAATTACTCTTAATTATAGTCAAAGCTCAATGACTTGATAGTAGAACCTTCTTAGGACAAGTTGAATAGTTTAATTTCTTAGACTATTCTAAACCTATTCTAAGGATAAAAAACAAGAATTCAATTGGCCGCACAAATAAGTACTTCCACTCCTAGCTACTCTAACCTATGTTAATTTCTAGTTTGGCTTATTTTATGAAGTGAAATGACTTTCGACGTCACAAAACCGTACATCAGTTAATGGGTGATCAGGCCAAAAATAGCATTAAGAACACTAGAAATTAAATAATATATTGAAAAGATAATTAAAATAACAAAACAGAATACAAAATTAGTTTCCTAAGACTACATCTCCCTAACACCTAAAAGAGATTTAGCAAGTCATAAAAAAAGAAAAGAAAACAATACTCTGATAGCTCTCTAGAGTCTTCAGCCCTTAGCATATGTTTTCCTCTCTTTGACCAAGGATTCCCCACCGTCTAATAGATAAAAGAATTTAAATCGAAATTGATTTTCATGATTTTCTCCTGTTTCAAATTTTCATCCCTATTATCTTATCTTTATCTTTTTTTTTTTTTAAAATATCTGATTCAAATTTTCAGGTAATCTCTTCTACCTTTCTCCTTCTTTGACTCCAACCAAATTTTTCAAAAATCCTCTTTTTACTCTTCAAAATCTTCAAATCTTTACCCAATTGTTCCCCTCTAATCTTCAAATCCTTGATGCTAAAAATCAATTCTGCAATCAAATAAATTTGGTGAGAATAATTGCCAATTAAATTTAGAATAATTAATTTCTCACTAAAAGCATCAACAATAAAGATTTATTAAATTAATTCAAGAAAATCATCATTATGGGAATAAATTTGAAACAATTTAATACACAAATACAAGGAAAAATAGTATATTTTCACTAGTTATCATAGACCAAACAGAGTTTTGATGATCAATATATGTGTGAGGTATATTCCTTTTTACACTCATACTTTGTGAGTTCTTGGTATTCTTGGTTCTTGTTTCATGTATAAACAACAAGTCAAGAATCCTAACCCTTATCCCAAGGTTCTCCATCACAAGTTGATCGAGGGTCGCGGGTGGCATATTCCAAAATTCTTATTCACGAGTTAAGTAAGGGTTACAAGTGCCATGTGGCTCCAAATCTCTTATGATTGTCGCATTTCTACATGGGGTTCATATCACACTTCCACTTGGTTTCCTTGCATTTTCTAAAATCATAGGGGTCAATACTGCAATGTTGGATCTACTATCAGCTTGAGTCCTACAATCATTTGTTGCCTCACCTTCAGTCCTACCACATTGAAACCTTCCTTGTTGAGTCCCACCAACCTGATCGCCTCTTTCATTGCTTTAGAATTTCACCATTTTCCTTAACTTCTATAGCAAGAAAATTTATAGAGCATTAGTTATAGTGCACACTATAATGTGGGTGAGTAATTAGATAAAAGGATATGGTTTGGTTTATACCCTTTTTATCCTAACACCAACTCCACCCTCAATTGCATTGTCTCCTTTGTTATCTGCCTTATTGCATAAACCAGTAAGAAATTTTACATAATAAATCTGAATTAGAAGAGAAACTAACAACACTTATTGGTTGACTAAACAACTAACATAAACATGTACTAAACCAGCTTATGCATCATCTTGAGCCCTAATGGTTCACCTACACTCCATTCTGGAGCACTTTTTAATGCATCCTTGAGGTGTTTAAAGAAGAACTTCCATGAAGATATACACTCTATCTCCACTATGGCAAAATACAATAGAAAACATCCCTTTATTTCCATTAACAGTAATAGCAACTAAAAAGACTCCTCCAAATGGTCCTTTCAGATGGCATCTATTTATTCCAAAGCATGGCCTACACCCTTTTACAAAGCCCTTCGTCATTGCATCAAAAACAAAAACCTCTTGAATTCTAGGTTTTTTGGGGGGCTTGACCTCCAAGTCCAGCTTCATTATGGTCCATGAATTTGTTTCCTTAGCAAGCTGTGCCCAACTAGGAAGGTTGCTATAGGACACAACATGCATATCTTTATTGTCCTCTTTCACCTTCTTCCTTGGCTGATATAGTTGCTTGAGGATGTTGGGCTCGAGATCCCACTTCTCCATAAGTTTAGCTTTCATTCCAGCATAACTCATATTTGGATCCATTCTCAATTTGTTTTCCAATTTCTTAGCAATCCAAATAAATGTAGCATCCCTGTTTTTGCTTGTCTGAATGCAATTATGGAAAGGGTTGTACATTTTTCTCTTATATGTGACTCCATCAGGTGTGGGAGAAGCATGAATACACCAAGTACAACCCTCGGGATCACAAATGGTAGTAACTCTTGACTTCTCATTTTTCAATCTAATGATCTTAAACCCTTCTTGAATTATGAAATCTTTTAACAGCCTTCTAAAATGATATACATTCCTAAAAGTAATCCCCTCTCCAAGGACACTTCTCCATCAGCACCAATCTCAAAAGGTTTTCCCACCACGCCTTTATCTATGTACACTACCTCCTTATCTTTATCAAAGTGTAAATTAGTAGGCCGATCAAACTTGTCCTCACCAACACTCAATTATCATCACTATACGCCTCTTCTATTTCATGTTCACTCACCACAAACTCAAAACCAAAATCCTCCTCCTCACTATCATTAGTCTCTTTTTCATCTTTAGAATCTCCTACTTCACATAAATATTCTTCATCTGACTCACTCATAACAACACTTCTATACCTATGCTTAATTCTCCATCATCTCCAACCTCAACATGCACATGGACATTTTTTTTTTCAGCGTGACCAACATTATTAGCAACCTTATCATTTTCAGCGTCAAGGGCTTCATTTTCACCTACAAATTCACTACCAACCCTAAACTCAATATCACACTCTATTTGGACCCTCTTACCCTTTCTCTTATCACCTTTTCCCTTACCACACTTTTCTTTATCACAATGTCTTAGGTTAGTGGAATAGCATTGTTCAGAAACATTAGGAAATTGGATTTGGACAACTTCATGCAATTCCATGTTTGCATAGACATGAATAAATTTAAATCTACTATTTACCTCAAAGTGGGCCAAGATCTCCTTGTCATCGAAGATCTTTCCTCTCCCTTGTCAAGTTGACCATGTAGTCTAGCTTAAATAACACTCTAACTTTTTCATTTCCTTGGATTGGAGCCATATTCAAAACATTTGTTAGGAAATCATAATAATAATACTTATTTGGGTCCACATTTTGCACAACAGTAGGAGGACCTTGATCATTGTCAATGTAATGCACAATGATGTCAAACCTCCCAAATATTGACATCTTCACTGCAATAAAAAAATGAATAAATACTAAATACGAAAAAAATCCATGAATCCTAAAAAGCCTTAACAACATAAATATTGCATGATATTGCTTAAGGTTTTAACATACACTTCAAATCATGCAAAATTAACCAATCTTACCAATTTTTTCTTCAAATTCAACAAGCCACCCAACTCACGAGCTCGTGCTTATTTTTTATTTGTTTTTCATTTTTTAATTTTTAATATATATCATAAATAAAAGAAGATACTTCTTTGTAAAACTTTTCAAAGATAAAAAAGAGGCTTCTTTGGCAAGTATTTCAATGTCTTTCTACCTAAGGATGTAAAAAATCTCCATCTAATAAGGATCTTTGAGGGGACTGCCCCATCTTTTCCCCGTAGGGATTTGGATGGATTTAAATGTTCCCTTCAGAAAGATTTGAGGACAAAGGTGGAGATCACCCTCCCCACCTTGCATGTAACATCATTTTCTTCATAAAGTATTTGAGTAGTTTGGTTAATCTACTTAATTAAAATATTTTAGTTGATGTACTCGATTTGATTTTTGTGACAATAATTGAGTGATCAAATAATTAAAATAGAGACATTAACTTTTAAAATAAGACTATAATTAGTAACAATAACTTTAAAATATATTACTCTTTTTACTAAAGATAAGAAATAATATCAAATATTAATATTAGAAGAGATAAAATAATAATAATAATAATAATAGTAATAATAATAATTACAAATGATAATATAATTATTAATATTGAAAAAAAGAAGAAGAAAGAATTCACGTCAATGACGTGAAACAGTGACTGGGATATCAGGTGAAGAAAAATTGCAAAAGCAATAAATGTAGGGAAAAAAAGCAGAACTCAGTCAGCAGCGTATAGTTGGGCAAAGACTTTAGTTTGACGACAATCCACAAGTATAAATGTAGGCAAAGAAAAATAATAATGATGATGATAATAATAATAATAATAATAATAAAATAAAAATTGAAAACGTCACCGGTGACATTGTTTACCAACGCAAAACTCTATATTAAGGGGAAAGGTCACGGTGAAAATAGAGGAAAAAAAAAGTAAAATAAGAAACTAAGTGCCAAGAGAGAAAAAGAAGAAAAAGTAAATTTGCTGAACAATTTATTAGAGAGTTTTCATCCTCATTAAATATAGAGATAGATAATAAAATAATTTGTGGACTAAAATTATGATTATATTTATTAATTACAAGTTATATTATTAATGTTACTATTACTTATTATTATCCATTATTGCAGTTTATTTTATATTTTAAGTTATTTTATTTGATTTTTTTATCATAATTTATTTCAAGTTATTTTATTTGATGTTCTTTTATATTATTATTCTTTATTATTTATTTATTGTATTCTATTTTATTGTTTAAATTTATTTTATTTATTATTTTTCTTACATTAAAATTGTTCAATATTTCTCTATTACAATCTATTTCTACTTATTGTCCCAAGTTATTTCATACTTTTTTATATTATTGCTTCTTATTAATTATTATTATAATATATTTTATTTATCATTTTAAGTTTTTTGTTCTAATGTTAATTTATATTGTTGCTTAATATTATTTTAGTTTTATTTTATTTATCCCTTCAAGTTAATTTATTTAATGTTCCTTTATACAATTGCTTATTATTATTATTGTTATTATAATATTATTTTTATATTGATATATTATTTTGAGTTGTGAATTTTTATGGTAATTTCTCTAAGGGATCAATACTAATAGTGAAATATTATATCTAATTATAAATAAGATTTATTATATATGAACTTGAGTTATTAAATTATCAATACCTTTGCTTAGAATTTTATACTTATAGAAAATATGATGACACTTGACTTATGAACATTATTGTGGTCTTTGAAAGGACAGAACTAATATAAGCTAAAATACACCATAACAATAATGACAGATTCGTTGACCATGATAAAAATGATTCAAAGAAATTAAATAAAAATGATCTTAAGTTTGATCCTTTTAAAAATTAACATTTACACTTAACAACTTTATATTTTAAAAAACTTTATTGGGATATTATGTTATTTGTTTTATTCCAAGTTTATATTATTTTAATCCTTACACGCTTCATTTACTTTAAGTTTCTGATTTAATTTACAACTTCTACACTTTATTCTATTTATTTTTGAATTCTATGTTTTATTATCTAATTTATTATGAGATAAACTTATTTATATTATTCAAGTTATTGTTTATTTTATGCTACTTGTATCTTTTATTTAAGTTATATTTATGGCTTAACTTTTTACATTTGTATATCTATTGTGAATTTATGTATTATGGCTAGTAAGTATTTTGAAAGGAAGATATTTAAATTGCTGTTAACCACCAAGAAGGCAAAGGGATAAGATGTAAGATCTTTTTATGTTACCTACCTTGATCAGTATAGCATAAAAGTCTCGTATTGTCGTCATAATATTAAGAGTAATAATACAAAATGAGAATTCCTGAAGCGAAGACCTTAAAATATGTGTAAGACAAGCAAGTAAAGGAAAATGAGAGTTAAAGCAAAGAGATTATAATCTTACTGTGCCTGTCAATTCATATTTTTTATTTTTACTTTTTACCTTAGTATAAAATAAAATTGCTCTTTTGTATATAAAAATTAAGTAATATAAAAAAAGTATTATTTTTCTCTATGTAAAAATATGTATCAATTATATAAAAATATAAGTATCATATAAAAACTAGAACTAAATTATGTATCAATTATATACAACTATTTTAAATTACTATTTTTCTTAATTTCCTAATTCACTATTGCGATATTTGCAGTATTATTGTATATGTGACAATTATTGCGAGAGTAAACAATTTTAATGATGTGATAATATATAATTGTATGACTATATATGCATCTCATTTTTATTTTTTTTTGTCTTTGAACTAATATTCACATTAAATTATTAATAATTATATTAACATGATTGGATGATCTATCTTGAAAAGAGAATAACCCATCTACTATTTTATAAAAGATGAATATTCCTCCAAGATAAAAAATTGAAGATAAAAATTATTAGAGCACACTACAATATGCAGCAAATTTTTTAAATATAGGAGAAAGACTTAGTTAATTGGATGATAAGCCCCTAACATTCACAAACTGAAAGGATTTAATATTCACAACCACCAACATACAAAATGTGAAGCAACATGAATAAATCTTCAAACAAATAACTTTGAAACTCAACTTGAAGTTGTTCTACTATTTCTCTCTATTTTGTATGACAACAATAGTCCACCATACAAAATGAAGGATAAAAATTAAAGCTTCTTTAATCTGTCCCCTTAAATGGATATTATACTCTCATATTGTTGATCAAAAGGGGTATGTTGCAACACGTTTTTTCTGGCGGTGGTTCTGAATTAAAGCCTCCTTACTTTTGTAGTCGCATTCAAAGCAATTCTTTCCAATTCGCAATCGCACCCACAGCAGTTATTTTCTGCATTCTAACTTGTACAGATCCTACAGCTATAAGTCATTAACTATGCATATTTAGATTAAATAAAAAAACACATACACAATATAGCATAAAAAATGATTAACGATGCAGAGAATAAGAAAAGCAAATACAATTGACCTAACCTTCGTGTCGCTACCTTTTCCCTATCATGCAATTGTGTTTTATTCCCATCGCTAATTCTTCCAAGGACCTAGAAGAAGAAAAGAATAAAAATAAAAAGCAGTAGTTATATGCAATTACACTGTTCAGGCTTACGGAGAAAGTAACAGGGAAAAAAGAGAAAGGTTTGGAGTTGTTAATGGCGAAGAGAATGAGATAAAGTATAGAAAGGTTGAATGTAGTTTCAGGGAACAGGTTAAAGAGCCCGTATAATGTACCTAATATTGATACCACAAATTGATGAAACTAAATATATATTGCATGAGTGATACAAATATAAAAATTACACTTTAATGTGATGTTAAATATATATTACATGGGTGATACAAATATATAAATTAAACAAATAATAATTAATTTATGTTACAATCATTAATAGTTAAGACTAAACTCAAAATTAAATTTGTGAACTCTAAAATTTATAGCACAATCTAAAGTTATACCAATTTAGTTTTCTAATTAGCAATTTAAATTATTATTAATTAATTTTTTTAATATTACAACACTTAAATAGTAGATATATGTCATGTATTTATATCTATAAAATTAGATATTTGAAGCTTAATAAGCAATATTATTTACTTTGTTATTAATAAAAATGCCATAGACTTAATGGCTCAAAAAATAGGGGATGAAAAATTTTATAAGTTCTTTAAAATTATATCATGGATAGGAATTTTAGATCCTCAAGAAACCTAAAGAATTTTAATGTTACATAAAAAAATAGCTATAGCTTGGTTTTTTAAGTAATATTGATACCTCCAATAGATGATATTTAACATATATTAGATGGATAATGCAAACATAAAAATTATACTATAAAATGATACTAAACATATATTACACTGGTAATACAAATATATAAATTATACGGATAATAATTAGTATATATTATAATTATTAACAATTAAAACCAAATTTAAAATTAAATATTTAAACTCTAAAATTTATAGCATACGATAAAATATAATCTATTAATTAATTTTTCTAATCTTACAATACTTATATTGTAAATCTATATCATATATTTATGTCTATAGACAAAATATTTAAAATTTTAATATGTAATATTATTTACTTTTCTATTAATAAAGATGCCATAGGTTTAATAGCTCAAAAAATAGGGAATAAAAGATTTTATAACTTCTTTTAAACCTACTCATAGATTGAAATTATATAATATTCTCAAATTTTTTTCTCATGATTATTTATCAAAAAGTACTCTTTTTTTTTGGAAGGGAAACTATTCATGTTTATTACTTAATCAGTAGTGATAGTATTTAATTTTATATGTTGTATATTTAAGCAAATTATAACAAATTATTTTAGCAACTACATATATTTTTAATTAATTCAACTTATTCAATATATTTTGTTCATCAATTAATTTATCTGTATAAATAGGTGCACTGATAAATACATTACTTAAACTACTAAAAATGAATTAATGACAAGAGATTATAATAATTTACATGAGATTATAAATTCAAATTTTAATGTCACCAATATACTTAAAAACTAGTTGTAGTTGCTTTCCACCTTTGCTTGCTTATGAAATTGTAATTTTGGTTGCCGTCCAGGCTTTTATTTCCTTTCCTTGTTATTTAGCTATTGTTTTCTTTTGGTTTTATATTTTAAGAAAATGTTCATTTAAAAAATAAAAGGGATAAATTTTTCTAAACGAAAATGATACACAATTATCTTTTACGATAACTATGGCCTTTAATATTTTTCATTGTATTTAAGAAATAAGAACGTGCAAAATTTTTCAGCAAGTTATTATTGAACCAATAACCTGATGCTTATTTTTTATATATTTTATTTGAACTTGACATATTTCATGACTCCCAATCCCACCCGTGTAAATATCCCCTAGCGTTTGGTCTTTGGTCCAATTTCGATAACTATATTTCGTACAGTTAGCCTGACATTATACCTATCTGGTGAAAAGACATTATCTTTTTTTATTTTTTTTCAATTGTGGGGCAACCCAAAGCCTGCGTCGAATTAGCAAAGGTTTGGATGAGATTGCTATGCCTTCTCATGAGTTTTTAGAATACACCGTAACCGTCTCTTGGCGAAGATTAGCCTATGATCGTATTATCTATCTCTTTGTGTTTTAACTTTTATAGTAAAAAATGAATCTCTTTTCCACTGCAACAAAAAGGAAAAAAAACGTGCAGGATGAATTAAGCCTCAGTCAGACCCGTACGAGTAGCTGCTTTTTTGCGTTAGCTTTTGTTCAACGTCAATGGAGGTTGGCTGGAAGAAAGCTACAGCTCCAACTTGCGTGAAAATTTGGAAATTGACTTGGAAAATTGGGAACGTTGTATTTACGGTGTGAAATTCTTATTTCCACAGGAAACGGACTGTTGGATTTCAATCATTAATTATTTTTTTTCTCTTTCATTTTTTTAAGAAAAATCAATGATAAAGATGTGATGTGGAGTATGTTATTTTTTCTCCATGGTGGAGACAGCTCAAACTAAACTGGCTGTAGGGTATTTCAATTGGTTTGAATTATGAATTTATTTTTAATATATTATGAGTGTAAAATTTTTATCTATAGTTATTTAATTATATATAATTATGTCATTAAAAGTGTTTGGCTTTTTTAATAATTACTAGAACAATCATTTAAAAGATAATATATCATTGATTAACAAAGTGTATGAAAATTAATATCTTGATTTATTAATTCAACAGTAAAATATTAAAACAAATTTAATACAAATTGTCATTCCGTTAAATTTTTTACTTCATCATATGTTATGCAACGGAGGCATATAAATTTCTACATTAGCGTTGCATCTGCAAAATTAGCTTTATTTCATTTTCATGAGTGACATGAATCATAAACGGATCAGTATTCAGAAAAATAAAAAGTATTATTTCTATGATTGATTTATTTCGCAAGCATGGATAACTGTTTATATATTCCAAATGACTCCAATAACTTCAAGCATAAATGGTGTACATGCAATCATTGCTAGAGACACATGGAACGAGTTCTTTTATTCGCACAACAGAATTTGACATTAAATATAATATTTCACTCACATAACCATATAATATATCTGTCTCATTTATTTTCACATAAATAAGTATACGCTTCCCATATGAAATCGTTCAAACTATGAATCATTGCCCTAGGCAATTTATTTCCTTGCAGCGTTGAATTGCATCCTGAAACATTTCCTCAAGGCTATACTTGAACTCAAATCCAGCATCTACGAGTTTCTTTGAGATTAAATGTGGTAGCTTGGCCCCTTTAATTTCCTTCAGCTCGCTACAACAAGTCAGATTAAATATTAGTTATACAATGAGATCAAAGAGAGATCAAATATATATACACATAGGAAATGTATCGAGTGAGAGGAGGGTTTTTATATGAAACATAAAAAAAATAAATTTTGATCATACAATCAAATATAAATGGCTAAAATTAAAAATTATTTAATGGTTATATAATTATTTAAAAAATTATATAATTTTATATTTTAATCCTAACTATTTATAAGATCTAATAATTAAAATTTATTTCTTTCACTCATATAATCAACTACTCCTCTTACTTAAAAGATTTGACATGGATAAAGACAATAGAACTCACTGTACTGTTGGTATTTGAAATTCCGGGTACTTGGCTGAAAAAAGTTCAGAAATCGCTTCAATAGGTACAATGAATGGTGAGCAATTATATCTCCCTTTTGGATTAGGATGCTCAAGCAGGAATATATGTGCTCTGGTCACGTCATCCACATGCACCATATGGAAACGTGTGATACCAATTTGATCCGTGTTGCCTGCAGAATTAATTTCTTTTTACTAAGAACTTACAAGGAACTTAAAGTATTAATAATCTCTATGTTGGTATATGTAATGAAGAAGCTAAATGTTTTTTTTTTTTTTGGGTGCACGACACTAAATGTTTTTAATTCCTCCATATAAGTTCATCTTTTAAGAGCAAAAAACTGTTTCACTTACCGATATTTTAAGAGTAGCATATCTCCAAAATATGCTTCAGACGTTGAAAAATAAGGTTGGTTATGATATTTACAAGGACTAGCAAAATAACATGATCTCAAAATTATAAAATATAACTAGTGATTGACCTTCAAATGAGTCAAATCAAACTTAGTTTATGAATAAAAATGGAAAATTGAAGAATCAGGGGTGGAAATAGAACAAGCTGCATCAAATATTATATAGTATATACCTAAGACCAAAACCAGTGCATTTTCAACTGAGTCAGGAAGTTTAGGACAAATGAAGGATCCAACAATGAAAGGAGCTATTAGAGTCACAACTTCCAAGCCATGTTGTTCCCCAAATTCAAGCACTGCCTTCTCTGTCAAGGTCTTAGAAACTGCATATGACCAACCATATGGCTTGAAACGCCTAAGGAAATCCACATCACTCCAACTACTCTCATCCAACATATCTTCCTCTTCGCCAGTACAGCAAACAGCAGAGGCACTAGAAGTGTAAACAACCCTCTTCACTGTCTTTGAATCTATGCATGCTTTCAATATGCCTAGTGCCCCATCAACGGTTCTTTTGGTCACTATTTCCTCAGGTTCACTCACTGCAAAATCAATTGGAGAAGCTGTGTGGAATACCCCAACACACCCTTCAAGTGCTTCACGGAAACTCTCTGGGTTGCTCAGATCAGCGTTGAAGATTTTTAGCTTTTGGTAAGCACCAGGTAGATTTGTGAGGAAGCTAATATCTCTCTTTCTTTCTGCTAATATCAAAATAGATCACAAATATATACATATATATATATATATACATACATACACACACACTAGCTAATCATTGGTATATAGTTATAGAGATATGAAATTTTTGCATAAATTTTGTCATAAAAAGGTTTAATTACTTACGTGGGTCAGATCTAATAGTGGTGTTAACAGTGTAACCATCCTCAAGAAGTCTCTTGACGATCCATGAGCCAAGAAAACCTGTACCTCCAGTGACACAAACTCTACCCTTCCCCTCTGCCATTTGGACACTTCTTGTGGTAGTTTCCTTCACTTTGTGCTCCCCTTTACGTACAATAATTTAGTCCTGATTGAAGGATATATATATAGGAGTATCAAGAGTTTTCTTCTTCATTTTTTTTTTTGATATAAAATAAGAGCAAATCTTAACTATTAATAACATGATTGAATCTATATTTTGGGGTTTAAAATTAATTTTGACCCACATAAAAATTGATTTTTATCAATTTTTAATGTCGTTTGATTTTTAGAATTTAAAATCAATTTTTATCTTTAAATTTTTTATTTTCTGTTAAGATTTTTAACTTTTTATCAAAATAATTTTAGAGGAACCGCAAATATATCACTTTATCTCAAATTAGTTCTATCTAAAGCCAATTTTACACAAATAAAATCAAGCAGAATCATATAAGAAGATTGAAAGTTGAAAGTCAAATAAATACTCAAAAAAAATTTGGACTTTGACCAAATATACGAGAAGAGTTTTATTTCATCAATAAATACATTATTGCTGAAGGTGAAAGGTGTTAATGTAAAAGCAATTTATGGTTGCTTCCAATTCAACTGAGGCTTGGAAGCATAATTATTTTTGATATTTAGCATCCAAACAACGTTTTTTCTCTAAAATCACAATTTCTTTTTCAACTTTTAAAATCACGATGGACACGTTTGCAGCTGCGGTCTGGGTTTTGAAATGCCAAATCAAACACGCTGTCAATCTCATATTTATTATTTGGTTTATCTTTTTTCATTACAATTATTCAGACAAACGTAAAATTTCCATTAAAGTTTTGAAAATGAAATAAAATATCTTTTGAATGCAATGTTATGGATGGTTTTGTTTCAATTTTTTTTATAAAATAATTTTTTCATTAAAATTATTTTTTATAGAAACTATTCATTTCTATATTTAAAAAATATAAAATTGAAATAAATAATTTAGTAAAAATTGAAAATATATTTTTATATATAAAATATTTCTATATTTTTTTGTAGAAACTTTTATTCAAAAATTTAAAAAAATATATTTTTAACCTTTAAGTAAAAATTGAAATAAATAATTTCTATAAAAAATAATTTTTTAATATTAAAAAATTATTTTTATCCAAAAAAGAAGGCTGAAATAAACCGCCCTGTATATATCAAAATAAGATAAAACGTCAATTTGAATCGGCATTCCACACTCAACCTGCAGCCCAGCCCTCATTGCATGTGTGCCATGCACTTCACGCTACCCAGCATTCAAAGGCTCCATTATTCCTCTATTAGTTCCCGACACTATCAATTTAGATGGACTGAAAATATAAAAAATTTTTAAATAGTTAATCAATCATATTATTCTATTTATATAATCATTCAAGTAATATATAATTAAATTAAATATTTTTATTAATATAATAATATATAATTAAATATTTATATAAATTTTTGTATATTAATAATATATACAAATTAAATCATTTGTTGATAATGCATTAAAAGTGTTAGGCACTATACTTTGTAATTTATTAGCCAACCAAAGTTGAAGACATCACCAAGAATAAAAGCTTACTCTCTCTCTCTCTCTCTCTCTCTAAACCGAAACCGATCGAGCTATTCATTATCCTTAAACAAGTGGTTTTAAAAACAAATGACAAACTGGATTGATTGAACCGAATCGGTTTCAGCGGTTCATCAATTTGATTGATTTGTTTTTTATTTTTTTTGTAAAATGCAGTCTTTTTCTTTTCTTTTTAAAAAATAATAAATAAATTAATTACATATATGTTTTGTATTAATTATGTTATAATTTTTTATATTTTAATTAATTATATAGATATTTATATATATAAATAATTAAAATTTTACATTTTAATTAATTAATTATATGTATATATGTGTAAATAATTAAATAGATATATTTTATTATATTTAAATTGACTTTTAGTTGAAATGCAGTTAGGCACTTTGAGCATTTGAGCTTATTTTGGTGATTTGATATTCGATCCAATTTTCTTAACCTTACTCTCTCTCTCTCTCTCTCTCTCTCTCTCTCTCTCTCTTTATTTTTTCTCCCTCCAAAGGAAAATGTTTTGTTAAATTTGACAATAATGAGATTATTTCTCAAAATGAAAAATCAAAAATGTTATCGAAGAAAAGTCAAAGCTTTGATTGGAACAAGCAATCGAAAAAAGAAAAATCTCCGACATGGACTTTACAAGTAAGACACTACTAATGAGACCAGAGAATTAGAAAAATGGAGTGCATGGTGTCTTGGAAAATCTGAGCTGATTGTCTTTTGTGATGGAATCTAAATTGGTGCCGTCCTAATAATCCAGTAGCCTTTTTCCAAGCCTGGTGTGGTGTGGGTGTGAGGTGTATGGATTGAAAAATAAAATGTGGATATCCTTATTCTATGTCATTGTGTGGTCTCAATGGAACATAGAAACAGATTGGTATTTGAGAACTCTAGACCCAATTAGGAGCTTGAACAGAGGCAAATTAAGCTAAGGTGGGGATATTGGCTAAAAGCCTGGGTGAAAGAAAAGTATCATATATATGATTGAAGAACTTTGTGCAAATCCATCGAATCTGATGAAATGGAGATGGCTATGCAGACAACGATAGTTATAATGATTTGCTTGGCTATGGATATACGATAGCCTTGGGTGGTCGTGCAGCATAAGCAGGAATATTGGAATCCAAGCGCACGTTATGAGGCAGTGATTTGCAGCTGTCCTTGTTCCGAGCAGTCTCTTCTTCTAGGAAGTAGATTTACCAGTTCCGTTCGTGGCCTTTATGCTGTTTCTGGTTTTTGTGGCGTGTATTTGCTGCTGGTGTGTGTCTTGTTGCTGCTATGTGGGACAGCGCTTCTTTTCTTTTCTCGTACTGTGTTTTTTTTGTTTGGGTCTGAAATGGATAATACACAACAAGCAAAGCCCAACAAATGTGGGAGGACACATTGCCAATCAACACCAAGCCCACTGTTGGACAGACCAACCCAAGCAACTAGGAGGGAAGATCCAAACTAGGCAAGGAATCCAGAGACCGAGGTTTTCGCATCACTCAGTCTACCGGAAGAAAACTGGCTAAAGCAACTTGGGTACATGATCTGCAGGTTGATTAGTCTCCCGCGGGGCCCAAACCAAAGCGCTAGCCAAGAAGGCTTTCTTCAATTCAGGAGTGTCGCTGCAAGCAAGGCGCGAGCTCAGCGGCCAAAGCCTTGGCCTTGCAAGATGTGCGCGCGCGTTCGAATCCCCCCATCCAAAAACCCGCCTCCCCTGACAATTCAAGAATGTCGTTGATGATCGCAGCTTCATCAGAGAGGCAGATTCCAGATCTGCAAGCTTGAACGAGCTCCATATTGTCGGACTCCAGGATGACGTTGTCACAGAAACAAGAAATTTTTGTATGCTACCCTCCTCTCTTAAGTGGTTGGAGCTATTTTGACTTATCCCAAAAAAAAAAAAAAAATGAAAAAAAGGAGTGGAAGGGATCAAAGTTTCAATTTTGAACATTAACAGCCTAACCAGAGGAAGCATATTCTCTCTCTTTCTATTTATATATAAATAGAGAGAGCAGTGGATAAATCGATCCCGCAATGAAAAAAAATTTTGTGATCCCTAAATATTAAGAATATAAGGCAAATTTGATCCTCCTCAATATCTTTAATAGATTTATTGTCCTATTTATATTTTTATTATAGGCCAATTTGAATTATTTTATAAGTTGTTAGGATCAACTTTTCTTATAAATCCTTCTACAATATTTAGGAAGGATATTCTTATAGGTTTGACATATTTGAGTTATCTATATTAGTGCATAGTTAATTCAAGTTGTTTGATACTTATTTTCTTTAAATAAAGCTTTAGGTTTAAGTATTATAAATAAAAAAACTTTACCTCATAATGGATTAATCTAGTTTGAGTTAAGTTAATTGAAATCTAATAGACCATTGATATTGATAGTTTAAATAAAATATATTTAAACCGCTCATAAGACTAATTCTTATTTGACTGTGAAAGCATAAAAGTTCGGGGAAAAAAATATTTTACTCTCCTGAACTATAGGTTATGTGTATTTTACCCATAAACTTTTAAAATGATGCGAATTGACCCTTGAACTTTTCCAAATATGCATTTTAATCCTTCTATTAAATTTCCATCCATTACTAACCGAAAATAAGTTCATTATATCCTCTAAACTTTAGATCATCCACACTTCAGTTCATAAATTAAAAAATAATGTGCAATCCAATACTCTAAAATTTTTTAAAGATGTAGTATTTTTGTTAACAAAAAATAAAAAAAATTAATAAAAGGTCAATTTGCACAATTAAGGTTAGGGGTGAATTTGCACGTTTTCAAATTTTTGAAGGTATAATGTATATGACTTATAGTCTATTGAATAAAGCATTTTCCCCCTTAAAAGTTATGTAATCACCCTACAAGAACTACAATATCAACCAACTTTTTGCAAAACTAATTCTCATCTGACTACAAGAGTACAAAACTTATACAATTACCCTACAAGAGTTTCACTGGTCAAATTTTTTATTTTGGTAGGTAGATAAACAAAGAACAACAATACTAAAAGGAAATAAACACTACACACTACCACCGGAATAGTGCACCAGAAGTAGGGGGTATAACTGGATCAGATTGGTCCAATGAATGTGGCAATTTAATGGAATTGGTTCGGATAAGTTTGGTTCGAGTAATCGGTTTATTTTAAGGTAGAACCAAACCAAATCAATTATTATTAATTTAATTTTAGATTTGTGATTTTCAACCTAATGACCCAATCAGTCAACCTAATCACCCAATCAACTATTTTCTTTTATTTACTTCTAATCTTTCAGTTTTGTACTTAAATTTTTTATAATTTAGTCACTTTTTATCTTTTTAGTTAATATTTGTTTAAAAAATTTATCTATCTATACTATTATTAAATATATCATAATCAAGTTTTACACTATTATTAGTTGTTATAAAAATAAAAAATATTTTTAAAAATATAATTTTTTTATGTTTTACTTCAATCTAATGAGTCAAATCAAATTAACCAGATCTTAATCGGATCAATTTAATTTAGATTTGTTGAAAAAAAAAATCAAACTAACCTAATTAAATTTAGTCAGTTTGAATTTATATTTTAGTCAAATTTGAATCAAATCAACATGTTTACATCCCTAGCCAAAAGCATCTCCCACTAGTAGAAGCTGAGGCCTTGATGGAGCCCCAAAGATATATTTTGTATTGTACAACTTTGGTCTCATGAAACAAAGATATGAGTTCAAATTTTTAATAAATATTTTTATCAAGAAATCACATCACTGATAGAATTTTGTGATTGAAATAAAAAAAAGAGAGAAATAATTTTAATAATATTTGAAATGGTAGATATCTATAGATATCTTTTATTTTTAGAGCTGAAAAGTTGAAAAAATGTGATATGATAATAAAAAGATTTTGGGGACACATCCTTTTATATATATATGTCTATAGGTATCTCTAAAATTAGATATACGAATAACACATGTAATATTTCAATTTAGCCAATCTATAATTAATATTGATAAAAATTAATTAACACTAAATTTATAAAATACAAATAAGAATGTAGAATAATATAAGAGAGTTAATCATAAGGAGATCACACTTTCTTGAATAAATTAAATTAGCTGGGATGACAATGATGATATTAATTGTCTGATAGTTTAGGATATCCACTGAGGATATAAGATTCTCACTCTCATGTGTATTCACGTGTAGTCCTCAGACAGCTCAAGAGATTTCAAAAATGACCATCTTGGACCGAGACTGGATTGGCTATCAAAGGTTGTTGTCAAGTACATATATATGTTAGCCTCAAACGGCTATTTTGCTGGTTGAAGCTCTTAATAAAGCTACTTATGTAATTTAAAATGTTATGATATAAATATTTGTGTGTGTAAGGAAATTTTTGTTTTTCCTATATCAAAATAAGGTCTGTTAATTTACTAGTAAATAAATCCTAAGTGTGATACTATAATCTAAGTATGATATTGTATTTAGGAGGGTGTTACAATACAACTCTAAAAATTAATCTATAAATAGTTAAAAAGACCAAACTTATAAAAATAAAGTTATTAATAAAATACTAATATTATATTTTGATAATTTTATTAGTACTACAGAGATATGTACATCATAAAAAGTCCCAAAATTCTAGTTACACAGGTATGGATAAACTTTTAAAAAATAGCAAATACTCACATTCCTTCTTTTTCATTTTTTTTCAAACGTTGCAAGATGAGTGATATGCAATTGCATATATAATGAAATTCTTCTTTTAAAAAATTCCAGAAAGCAAATTAAAATATATAGGTCACGATTTATAATATATTTAATTTAACTTTTAAAACCCTAAAATAATGATTTGAACAAAAACTATAAAAATAAACTTTTACATGGAGTAATTTAAGATTTTTCAAAAACTAAACCAAATATCCCCACAAATGCCACCCTTTCTTCACTTATCTAATATAGTATCCCTATATAGGACTCCAGCCATAATAATTAAAAAGTAATTTTTTTTTAATTTTAATATTTTAAAATTGATATCAATTTAATATTAAAAAATTATATTAATTTAGGATTTAAGATTTAGGATTTAGCACTATAAACTTTGATGTGCATATATTTTCTAAACAATCAAGTTTTTCATAGTACATACATTTAAATAAGTTGCTTGCATACAACTAATGCTATTATAGCTTTGTAAACCATCTCATTCTATTCACGAATCACGTTATTTACACTAGAATTATCAGTGTGAATTTGATTTTGCATAAGTTAAAACTTAGATGACTTGATTCAACTCCTTCCCAAGTCTCTTTTCACTATTGGATATCCCTTAATTTTATCTATTTTAAAATATATAATTGTCACAGTTGTATGTGTAACCTCCCTTGAATTATGCATATATTGCAAACAATATCTCCTATTTTTAGAAATAACATTCTCACTCCTTAATTTTCAAGTTAATGTCACATTGATATCCCTTAGAATTTTTTTTTTCAATAGTTAAATATCAGAGCTCAATAAACTACCTATAATAGAGAGGAGCCAAAAGTACAACTATAAGTAGCAAAAGAAAAATAAACACCAATATATCAAAAATATCAAGACAGATCTCTATCTATATCAACACCTCAAAGCGAACTCCACAAAAATTCAGACTCCAAAATAGCCAAAAAGAGACAATGCAACGCCACCACTACAAAAAGGAAAATACTTTGAACAATTTGGATCACCCCACAGCTCCATCGCTTCAAAATGAAAACACCCTGAATTGATCCCCTACAAAATCTGCACAAAGTAGTAAATAGATGATGAAGCAAGACACCCAAACAAGCCATTGACTCCAAGCAACATGAGTCATGACACACCAAGAGCAGCACCGCAAAAACGAAAGCAAGCAAAACAGCAACATCACCAACAAAAAGAAAACCAATCAACCAACCAAGAAACTCGAACTCGAAAACTAGCAAGGCACCACAAACAAAAAACCAACAACCAAAAATTTTATGAATTTTATGAACGATTAGCATTACTAATAGATTGTTGATCACATAAATGCTTGTATAGGCGTGAAAACTAAATATGCATCATGCTTAATAAATACTCTTGTTTTGTCTAAATTAATAGTATCCAAAATCTACAAAACCTCAACAACATAGCTTGAGCAGGTTAGTTCACTATAGGGGTTGTTTTTAAAGGAATTAGGAAAGATGAGCATACTTCAAGTCTTAGATGGTGAAGAATGATCACCAGAGGCGTGAACTTGGTCTTTGACAACAATACAACCAGCAAAGAGGAAGAGGCATACCAGCAAGGCACTCTAATACTCAAGCAAATGTGTGTACCAAGAGATAATAGAGTGGATGTAATTGCATGGTGGCTTATGAGCCCTTATATCATACTATACGGGAGAGTGTTAATTAAGTGTATGAGGAGAAATTAGCTAGTTTTTTTTTCCCTTAATTATAGTAGTAATAAAGGGAGGAGATCTAAGAAGTGATTCGTTTCTATTGAGAACACAATCCCTCTATATTTATTCTTAGATCTTGTGAATCTTTTGGATTTACCCCGTAACCTTGCCCCTAACATGATGACTGGGTGTGCTAGCCGAGCTTTGGGCTCAAAATGTGTAAGACCTTTTTGGGTTGGTTCTATTGTTGTGGGAGAGGTTAGTGTTATCTCGAATAATGACATCAAAGGGTGTAAGAACAATTGTCTCCAAACTTGATATCCAGCATCCTATCAACTACTATTAACTTAATAGGAGAGCATATTTCATGTGAGAATCTAGTGAATCTACCTATTAATTAAACGATATGAAGAAAGATTACTTGGTTCTATCTTCATTACCATAGTTAATAAAGGGAGAAAAATCCAAGAGGCGATTGATTCCTATTGAGAAATGCAATCCTTATGGATTCATTCCCAAATAGTTTCAACCTTTAGTCAATAAAGACAAATTTAAGGGGGTATCACTATAATTTATCCTTTTTTTGAAAATATTATGAATTTAATTTAAACGTATTGTCAACTTAAAAATTTGTATACAGTAATTCAACATGTATTATCACACTAGTAAATGTATTTAACTCTTATTATTATTATTTTAAAAGTCACACACTTAGAAGCATAGTGTAAATTTTTTAGATTAATTTTGATACACTGCCAATGTAAAGTATTTTTCATTATCAACCAATGACATCTCATTATGTGTAACTTTTGGAGTATAAAAAGAATTTGATTTTGATGTACTATCAAATGAAAAAAAAAATTTATACAGATACTTAATCATGTATTGACACGTTAGCAAGAGTGTTTGACTCTCACATTAACTATCACTACTTTAAAAGTCTCATTTATAGTGATATATGATTGGATATAGGGTAGTGGGTTGGTCCATTTAATTTGCAATCCATATGGGTTAAGATCAGATATTTTTCTAACCTGTTAGTTCACAGGTTTTTTAGACCCGCTCCACTTAACCCGCATATTGTTATTTTAGGACAATAGAGTATAATATATTCAATTTGACTGAGAATTTTAACATAGGTTGTGATTTTGGCTTAGTGGTAAGACTTCTATCCTATAGTTGTGAGGACTTGGGTTTAGGTCCTATCACTTGCATTTTTGACAAAACAAGGCAAAATGGCCCAAAAAAATAAAAAAGTCACCTACAGCAGCTCATGGACTTGCAGTTCTATGTAGTACAGACACAAGCCCTGTATAATAACAATCCATTTACATTGCGGACCATCCCAATCCAATTTATTTATATACGGTCCGTTATGGCTGGGCCACATACCCTCCTTTGGGGTATAAGTGGATTGAGTGGATCTGATCAACTCGAGCTGAACCAATTAAATTGGTTTGGATTGGTTCTAAACATCAGGTCCAATCAGGTAGAAATATGACGAAACCCGATCATGGTTAATTTGGATTTCGAGTATTATAATTCTAAATCCAATGACCTAATATCGGAACCAATGACCCAATCTCTTTTTTTTTTTTAACACCCTAAATTATATTTTGAGTTATGTTATGTTATTATTATATTATTGACTAGTGGTTATTTGTGATTAATAAACCATAGTTTGTTAATTGTTGTGATAGAATTTCGCTACATATATTATTGACTAGAAATTTACAGATAAAATTAAAAAAAATTAGTGTCAAAGTTAAATCTGTAATTTTTTTAATGTATTTGTTGATTGAAATTTTTATATTTTTAAAAAGTGTGACCCAATCACCTATATTAAATTAATCCAAATTTGATTCATTCGGATTCAATAAAAAAAACTTTTAACTTGATCAAGTCAATTAAAATAAATTCTAAACCTTAAATTTAATTTTTATTGGTTTAAATTTATTTTGCAGTTAAATATGATCTAACCAAATCTAATCGTATGCTTAATTTGGTATTGGTATAAAATTTTTTTATATGCATCAAAATTAAACTTTTATAAAAATCAAATACTTTTAATATCATGATAATATATGACTATTTAATTGTATAAATTATATATCAAAATTAAAACCAAAATTCTTTGAACATTTTGCCCCATATTGAAATTCACAAAGATCCCAATTTTCTGTCAAATTCTCCATAAACCCCTAAATTCCCCACCCGTTGACCCACTGTGGTGACCACAGACAAGAACCACCACGCAAGGAAAACGTCTTCTTCCCTTCCTCGAGGAAATTAATGATTCTCTTGGTTCCGCCACTGTGCTGTCGTAGTGTAATGCTTCTATGATCGCCGCGAAGAGCGTAAAGAGACAATCTTTTGGGGCTAAATTGAAGTGGGGTTCCTCTGTTTTTTTCCCTCCAGTATGCATAGATCTGGTGCTGCCATGGCTTGGAACGTGTTCAAGTTCTGCACTGCACTGCGTGGACTGGGCTCGATCATGATCCTGTTGGTTCTCGGGGTCGTGGGTGTTACCTATTATGCTGTAGTGTTGACTAAATTTGGACCTGCTTTGTATTCTGGTGGCATTGGTTCTGTTTCTTCCGTGGCAGTGTTGATCTTGTTCCATTGTTTGGTAAGCTTCAAAGTTGATCTTTTTATGCCAATTATTTTTTTAAAAATAATTCTTATTTTTTTTGGGGAGGGGGGGTGTGCCTTTTTTTTTTTTTTGGCATTTGGGTTTTGAACTGGACCTGTGGTTTGTTTAGTTGTGAACTTCCTTAAAATTCAAGGGGAGAGGTAGGTTAGTCAATTTTTGAAATTTAGCTTGTCACCTTTGGGTCATGATAATTTATTAGGTTTATATGATTGGTTAAAGTTCATTTTTTTTATTATGATTTTGAAATGGTTGAGTTTTTCTTATGAAGCAATTGGAATAAAAATGTTTTGTTTTGATAGTGATTTTTCCTTAACTGGCAGCTCTTTCTCTTTCGCCTTCTATCGAATTCAGAAATGCAGTTTCTCTGAGAAAGAAATATTTAGAATAATTAGTTTTAGAGAGTAATGTCTTTTAGTATGTGGACTGATTGAGAATGATAATCTGAAATTTCATTGTGTTTATGCAGCTGGTTATGTTATTGTGGAGTTACTTTGCTGTTGTGTTTACCGATCCGGGTATTGTACCTCCTAACTGGAGGCCTGCAGTTGATGAGGAGAGAGGAGAGGCTGACCCATTAAACGGGGTAGAATTAAGTAACATGCAACCTGATCCTTCAAACCAACGGATCCGGTACTGTCGGAAGTGCAACCAGCTCAAGCCAGCTCGATGCCATCATTGTTCTGTTTGTGAGTTTTTCGGCATGAAATGTTTTCCATTTTTGTATTTCCATATTGTGACGAGAGAGTACAAGTATGTTCCTGTCTGGTATGGTACCAGGTGGACGTTGTGTGCTGAAGATGGACCACCATTGTATCTGGGTTGTTAACTGTGTTGGTGCTCTAAATTACAAGTATTTCCTTCTTTTCTTGGTATGGACATGATAGCTGGAAAAATTTAATGTTAAACAATGATTCGTGATTTGGTTCTATTTCTGACTTGCTTTGCAATGACTGTACTTTTGGCATACTGATTTAATGATAATGTGATGCCCATTATATTATGTACTTTTTCATAGATGATTTGTTATTTATAAGGCTTTTGGTTCTTACATGGTTGTACATTACCTACGTTTGGTGTTTGCCATGGTCGTAGAAATTGGCGTTTTTTATTTTGTACTTACAAATAGGCCATGTTATTGAACATTTGAAATGCAGATCAAACCTAAATCATTTAGACTTGGATGGTACTCATTTTGTGGACTGTCATGTTGATATTCATGTGCAATGCTGATAGTGGTACATTGAAGTGGGACTTTTGTTATGACAGTATAGAGTTGGTAACCTTAATGGACTTTTGACTCGGAACTTCATAGAGAATGACTATTTACAGACCCCATCATGGGATTCTAGAACTGACTGAACTCTCAAGTGACTAAATTAGCTATGCCTGACTGACTTTTGGACTGCCATTAGTTAGAACCCTAATTTCCTGGTTGGGCTTCTCTAGGCTTAATTAATTTATCAATTACACATACCCATAACTCCTGAGTAGTTCTAGACTTAGATACATAGAACAATGACTTTTGACTAGCTAAAATATCTATTACTATTAAATAATATGTACTTACAAGTTACGATGCAACTATGAGAACTCTTTGTTGACACTTGAAGGAGACTTAGATCTGTGTTGGGGCTAGGTAATTACTATTTTTTGTTGGTATATTTGCACTGTTAAACAATATTTTAGCTTTGGTCCTTTTAGAGAAGTCATATCATCATCGATAAGCATGCGATTGACTTGTAACAAGCTTTATATTCCTTTTGATTATTATAACTTCATAAGATGAATGGTTGTGTACGTGTTGCATTATCTTTAGCTCCCAATATCAAAATTCTTACAGTGATTATATTATTATGTTAAATCTTATTGCAGTTCTACACTTTTCTTGAGACTACTCTTGCGAGTATATCATTACTGCCACATTTCAAAACATTCTTTAGTGGTGAAGAAATTCCTGGAACACCGGGCACACTTGCCACAACTTTTCTTGCTTTTGGTAGAGTCTCAAAACATGCTTTCTGATTTAGCTGTTGGTTTTGTATTTGAAGTTTTATAACATTGTTGAATTGGCTGCAGTTTTGAATCTGGCCTTCTCGTTGAGTGTCTTCGGATTTCTAATCATGCACCTATCATTGGTAGCTGCTAATACAACTACTATTGAGGTAAACTTTTGCATGATTTCACGTGTTCTTTTCCCTTTTTCACTTTGAAAATATGTCTTACTAAACAAACAAGAACTGGTGAACTCTTGTTTCGCACTACTTGATCTTATTCCTTTGATTTGGGAAAGTAATCCCTTGCATTTTTCCTGTCTTTTACCCAAAGAGACTGTTCAGGTCTTACTTGGATGACAATATTTAGTTGCATTTAAATTGTAAATCTCTGAAAGTGCATGAACTGGCCATTCTGACAAAGAGGTAAATGCCATTTGTGTGTGTCTATGGATGAGCATGCATCTGTGCACTGTGTGTTGTGAAAACATTCCTGTATTCTTCTGTGGTACTTTTAAATTCTTATCCTTATAGGAGGATAGCTTATGTATAATGGGTACTGATGGAATTTTCTTCCATGTTGTGAGAAGGTGTACGAGAAGAAAACTACTCCAAAATGGCGTTATGACCTGGGTCATAGAAAAAATTTTGAGCAGGTTTGTGCATCTTATTCTTATATTGGCATAGTTTATATTCATTTCTTTTCAGATGTATTTTGTGGTTGATTTCAAACCTATAGCATAAAAACTCTTTGATAAGTAGTTTTAGCACAACTTTGTAATGTTCATGTTAACAATTCACACACTAATTCTATCTCATCAATGCAATTGAAGTTCAACAAAAATATATTGGGATGATCATCAGAGTTGGATCTTAAATTCATGAAGTTTCTTACAAATGACTGAACATTTGTCAGTGGGAAATGAATTGGGTACTGAACTTACGCCAGTGGGAAACAAATTTTTGGGACTTTCTCTTTAATTCTGATCTGTATCCAATATAAACTCTTATCCTATTGCTATTCAAACATCATAGGTTGCAAAACATCAGTCCAATATAATCCAAACAAAAAGGATTTGCTCGATATGTCGAATGTATATTAATTGCAGAAGGTAGGTTATATATCTTTGACTGCTAATTTAGGTTCCAAAGTGTGAAATCGATGATTATATGATTATGGGTATCATTTGTTTTCATTGGAAATGAAATACAATGGTTCTGTCACACTGTGTATATGGTTGCTGGCCTGCTGGGGTTCTCTCATTCCATCATTATTGTATAATCCAGAATCGTGAAGTTTCTACAATGTGATTTATAATGGTGCTTTGGTACCAGGTTTTTGGGATGGACAAGAGATACTGGTTCATCCCTGCATATTCAGAAGAAGATATACGAAGGATGCCAGCTCTTCAGGGCCTTGAGTATCCATCAAGGCCCAACTTCGACTCCCAAGAGTGCTGAGAGCTAACATTGCCACATTAGGAGAAAGAAACTGCTGTTACCTTTGTAAAGGAAGACACGAAGCTGCCTATCCGAAACCCTTTATTTCTTTGTCTCTAAGGGTGTATTTGTGAATTTAGATTTTAGACGGGAAGGAAAAGGTTTGAAGAGTAATTATAAATTTATTTTACTCTTCAAATCCTTCCCTTTTCTCTCTTACCTTTCAAAACCCCGACTCACAAACACACTCTAATAGAATCCATAGCATGTAAATAATCTGAGCTCCCTAGCAGCAATTCATTTGTACAGGTATGATCAGTGTTGTTCTTCTCCTATTCAATTTTTTAACCCCATCATTGGTCAGACACTGATTTTACTTCGAGTCATTTTGATTGAAGTTTTGCAATCAACTAATTCCTTTCGGAGAGGATGTTTAAATGTAATACTACTTAAAAATTATTGTAAATGTCTGCAGTTCACGTGTTATTTACCCCAATATGTTTGTAAAAAGGAATGAATCCTTCCTCTTATATAAAGATTTTACATGAGTTGTTTACATAGAAGTTTTTACCATTGATTAGATTTTCTTGTGACTTTAGATTAGGTTCCACCTTTTTTTATCAATGGTAAAAATTAGCATATGACCAAATTATGTGAAATTTTCATAAGAGGCCGAATTTCCATTCATAAAATTTGCTAAAATCCCTGTCTCCTCTTTTTTGTTTTTCTTTTTTTTGGGTAGCTAAACTATAAATTCCATCAAGAGAGTGTATTTTAGCCACTTTCCAAGGAAAACTACTTGACAAGAGTGTTTGATTTCTTTCTCATTCAGAAATTTGACTGTTGCCTACTATTATAATATTTACGTAAGGCACAGAAGTAGCTTCTATTTCAGGTGTAGTAAGCCAATCGTTCAAGCAAGCATTAGCTTTCTTATTTGGCTTGAACAAAATTCTGTCGCTAAGATAATGATTTATGGCTTTGACCAAAGTTTACATGACATTACGCCAGTCAGGAGTAAGTCTAATGAAATTGATTGTTTAGCTTATTAGAATTAAGTCTTATAATAGAATTTTAACGACACAAATATTCCAATTAAATACACGACTTTCCTACTTTTGGTGAGAATTAATGATTTCTGGTGTAATAAATGGCGACTAAACCCAAATAACATTGGATGTGCTATATTTCCAGTGTAACTCCTTAGGTATCTAAAAGTAATTGTTAAAATGTTTCAAAATATCTGTTTAGCCTTAGCACATGCTTGGAAAGTGCTTAAAATATAATTAAACACAACCCAATATAGTTATATGTAAAAAAAAAAATTAAAAAAATACAAATTGACAGATAAAACAAACGAATGATTGTTAAAATAGCCGTATATTAATGAATTTACTATTATTTACATAATAGTAAATGAGATTAATTTATATGCATTGTAACCTATCATAATTTGGCATTTTTTTTGTAATTCTGTTAGTTGATTAGTTGACAGTTTAAAATTATTTTAAACTATTAATATATACAAATTAGATCCATAATAAATAAAGTTGTCCATTTTCCTATTCATTATAAATTTTCAAAGTTTTGCAATCACAATGTTCAAACCAATTTCCGTGTAGACTAGAACTTCTCATATTGCAGTGCAAATACCTGTTAATTATTTAACTCAATCTTTCTTGCTGTTTTAAACTATACGATGCAACTGTGATGCTATTCTTAACAACAACAACAACAACAACAACAACAATAATAATAATAATAATAATAATAATAATCTGTTAAAGTTAAACATAAAAACATCAAAATTTAATATTATTATGTTAGTTATTAATTATGTCATGAAATAAGAAACTTTGTAATATATAAATAATTTAATTATGATATTTTAAATATAAAAATATGAATTAGCTAAAGCATCAATTTGCTTTTTTTTTTTTTTAAGAACTAAAAGTTTATATTAAAAGGAAGGTTCACCTATCAAAATATGTCTTGCAGCTCATCAAATGCACATAAAAATATTTATAAATTAGTCACTAATAAAAATAAAAAGTTTAGAAATTAAATCCTAATTATAATAATATATGAAAAAAAAAAGAAAAAACAAATCAGTGAGCTAATTTGCAAGTGGCCCAAATCCTTTTTTTTTTTTTTTTCATTTGGGACGGGATAAGGGCAAGGCTGAGGTGAGGTGAAAGCGAAAGTGCACGGATGGAAGCATGTTGGTTACTTTCATACTGGACCATAGATGCGCGTTGGATTCAATAGATGATCAAATGATGATAATAATAAAATAAACTAAACTACCCTTTCGCCAGTTGATTATTGTTTGTTTACACTCTCAGAGCCTCTCACTCACTCTCCAACAATATACAAACAGAACATAAATTAATTAATTAATTAATTCAAATTAAAAACTGAATAAGGCGGAAAATAAGTTGTCATTAACCAAAATAATAAAAAGCACATCAAGAGAGAGAAGCACACAGAGAGAAAGAAAAAAAGAGTATAGAGAAAGAAGGAAGAAACGAAGGATGAAGAGTGGTGGCGGTGGCGGTGCCATGAGCGGGGTTCCTTCTTACGCGGTTCCGGCGAAGCGGCGGTGGCGGGGGTTCGTGATTGCGGTGCTGGGACTTGTCATTCTCTCCATGCTCGTCCCACTCGTCTTCCTCCTCGGCCTCCACAACGGCTTCCACTCTTCTGGTACACTCTCCACTCTCCCCTTGATCTCATCCAAAATCATCGAGATCCGTTACTTCTTCGCTCCTCTCTTCTCTCTCTTCGTCGCCGCATTCTTCGTTCCCGCGAGATCCACATCGATGCAGTCTCGTTTCTCCATTCGCAAATGCATTCCACTCTAGATCCAGCGTTTTGTTTTATTTCCGAAACTGAATCTTAGTGTAGCGGAATTTGAAAAGTTTAGGTATAATTGTTGCGTGTTTATTTGTGTGTTAGCGGTAATCATGGAATTGTGTTCTGATATTATGCGCTGTTCGGAAATGCAGTATGCTATAGATCGAACGTTTTGTTATATTTTCGAAATTATGATGCGTGCCTGTGATCATGTGTCTTAGTGTAGCGGAATTTGAAGTTTGTGTGTCTGTGTTGCGATACTGTGCATCAGTTGGAAATGCTGTATACTATAGATCCAACGTTTTGTTATCGTTTGGAAACTATAATGCGTCTTCGTGATCATGTGTCTTAGTGTAGCGGAACTTGAACCTTTAGGTTTAATTATTGTGTGTTTATGTGTGTGTTAGCGATAATCATGATTTCATCAGTTTATAACTGTGTGTCTGTGTAATGATAATGTGCATCATTTGGAAATGCTGTATACTATAGATCCAATGTTTTGTTGACTATATGTGTCTTAGTGTAGCAGAGTTGGAGAGTTTAGGTATAGTTGTTGTGTGTATATGTATGTTAGATGTAATCATGAATTTTCCAGTTTATAACTGTGTGCCATTCAGAAATGCAGTATACTATAGATCCAACGATTTTTTATATTTTCAAAACTGTAATGCAAGTTCGTGATTTTGTGTAGTGTAGCTGAATTTGACACTTTAAGTTTAATTGCTGTGTGTTTATCATGAGCGGTAACCACAGAATTTACTGGTTTAGAAGTTTGTGTCTGTATTATGATACCATCTGTCGTTTAGAAATGCTATATACTATAGATCGAACGTTTTCTTGTAGTTATGAAGCTGTATGTGTTTGTAATATAGTGTCTTAGTGTAGCGGGATTGGATGCATTTGTGTATATATGTTGGTGCATGGTTGTAATGATGAAAGTGCCATATGCTCACGAAAGTTCGCATGCCTCATTGTGTTTTTTGGCAGGGTATATATATGAACAGAGAGGTTCTCCTTCGGTAAGCATTTAATCTAGCTGTGATTTGTTCGATTTGCAGTTTTTTCTAGGTGATGTGTGGTTGTGTTCTTGATGTTGATGTGTTTTCGCCTTCATGTGTGTATTTTTTCCAAATCATAATCAGAAGGGCCTTGAAAGATACGATCGGCATGATGTCAGCCATAAGCGGAATCGAACTGAGGTATGCTGTTCATTTCTTTTCAGCAATCTTATGTGGAATATCATAGGTCATAGTGACCTTGCTGCTTTCATTGTGGTCAATGGGGTTACAGTTGTGCCCTCCTTACAGTAGGGGGAAAAAATCTTGCATGTGTTGTCATTTTTTTAAATAGTCAAATGGTGTGTACTTTTTGGATTTTCAATTAGCATGCACATTCATCGATGGGGCATTTCTCAGAATGAGGAAAAATGTGGAAGCAGTTAATATTTTCATTAGGATATTAATAATAAAGTCCAAAGGAATGCATAGCTGGTACATGAACCTGATAAAACTTAACACAAACATCCAAAAACTTATATCCTATCCCCAAAACCTCAAATTAATGTTATCTTTCTTTTATTTCTTTTGCAGGGAGACCAATCAAAGCATGTTGAGGAGCTTATTACAAAGTTTGAACCAACTCTTCCAAAGGTTCTCTGCATAATACTCTGGTGGTTAAATTTCATACTTCTTTATTTAGAATTTTTTTGATAAAATCTTTTAATTATGAATTACTGATCCCCTCATATCTTTTAATTAATGAATGAGAAGAATTTGTTTATTTATATATTTATTTATTTTAATTCTTAGTGGGAAAAGGTTTAGTGGTTGATGTTTACCTACTGTAATTGAAAAGGAAACATAAAAAGTCAATTATGTTGCTATAACTGTCATCTTTTTATGGTTTTTGGTTCCATGTCAATGTTAATATATTATCCGTTTAGTTGTTGATGGTTTTAATTTTTTGTCATATTTAAAGAAATTTATTAGAAAGAATGAGGGAAAGTACAGGTACAAGGAGAATAAGAAATCCTCTGAGACAAAAAAGAAAATTATATCAGAGAAAAAGAGACTATAAAAATGCATTAAAAGCTGCAAAACCTCTGAGCATGTTTGAAATGGCAGCTCATTTTAAACAGCTATTAGCAGAACACCATGTATGCTCCTACCCTGTAGTTAGTTGAGAGGTAAAGTGGCAATCCTAGCCTAACCAAATGCACCAAAGGATTACATAAGCTGTATATTGCCGCAAAATGTTTCCATCCTTGCCAAAGCCTTTGTACCTAACCATTAGCAATTGTTCCAAAGTTGAGGGCACACACCATGTTCGCCAAAATCCCCAAATAAATTGTTCCATAAAAAATTGCCACCTTACAATGCTAGAACCTGCGACTAATTGTTTCAGAACTAGGTCTACACAACACGCATATCATATCAAAAGAAAGAGCAACGTGAGAGCATGGGGCCTACAAACTTGAAACAGATCATTTATATTATCCCTATAAAACTGCTTTCCAGACAAGGGACTTGACAATAGAGAGCTAATGGTTTTAGTTTTAAATTTGTCATCTAGAATGATGGTCAGTTAAGGTTTATTTTAGTATTTTTTTCTCTGCTGGGTAGATTAGTAACTTCAGAACCAGGTAAATTTTAGAAGCAGCTAAGGACAAGCAACTATATCTACTTGACATTATTTTAACGTGATGTGACAGTTTTACTTTTTAGCTTTATGTTCACTTCCATGGATGTTTGGGGACTCAATCTTTTGTTCCATGTGTGGCATTTAGATACTACTGCAGTTTATATTTGCAGCAATTTGTCTCATTTACTTATGAAGAAAACAAATTTTGTACTTTCTTCTTTCCAATGAGACTCATGGTATTTTCAGTCAACAAGTGATGTTTTCAAATGCTCCATTGTAATCATGGATTTCACTCTGAATTGAAAGGAGCAATCAAATTTTTTTCGAAGACAGTTTAGTTTTACCTTTTATTTTGCTATTTTTCTTTCTCTTAAGGTCATGATTATATTTCTGTTTGAATATCAATTAAGTTGTAATTATTTGCCAAATTTCTATTAAAAAGTTTGTATCTTGTTCAACTTCTGCTTTTCTCCCTTTTGAAGCATTTTCAAATTTCTAGTTATTATTCTTTATTTTCATAAGACATGGATTGTGCTAAGTGGATCTTTAGTGATTTATATAAAATCACTTCAGCTTACTCTAGCCTGTCATCATTAGTCCGTCTATTGTTGGGCCTTAGGAATTGTTCTTTCCTGTCTGACAATTATTTTAAGGCACTGAATTTGAGATTATGCAGTATGATATTGTTCCTTCTCTGGACTTCCATATCCAATGGCTGGAACCATGGATGTTAGTGCAGCTACCTTTCTATTTTTTAATTGTTTAATAGTCAAAGATAAATGTTATAAACTGCAAATTTCATCCTTTGATGAGTATTTTACAACATTATTATTACTTTTAAGCATGATCAAGTGATAGAGAATGAAAAAATATTATTAGTTTTATGTCATTATCTTAGACATAATTTATAAATTTTAATTTGGTTTAGGGTGTAGCATACATCATAATTATGGTTGAATTATTGTTAGGGTTTCCTATGATTATGAGGTTCAGTTTAAATTATGAGGATTTAAATTTTATTGTGGTGCCTTTACTGTCTGGGTTGGTATTAGTTTTTGATTTTTTTTGTTCTAGACTACTGGACATTGAAGAATTAAGGTTTACCCAGATGGTGTGGAATTACAATCTTGGATTTAGATAGGATTACACTAATTAATTATTGGTGATATTAGACTCAACATATCTTCTTTTCTTCCTTCCTAAAGTTTCCTTCAACCTTTTAAACTCTCCAGATCAACAAGACTCATTTATCCCTGCACTACAATGCTTTTGTATAACTGGGGTATAAATGCACTGTTTTGTCTATGCAATCATTTTTTTTTTGGGATTCAGGAAGAAAATTATTAAAAGGAAAGAAAGTATAGAAAGATCAAGGAGGACAAGAATCCTCCCAACACATGCAACTTGCGGGGTTTGGAGAAAAAAAGACGAGAAAGAGAGAAGGGGGGGGGGGGACACTGCATCATAGGCATCCAGATTTTTTGGCAATATTATTAATTATCATTCGTAATTGCATGTCAGGATGTTCTCAAGAATTATCCTCGAGAAGATAATAATGGCACCATCAGTAGGGGCTCCACTGATGATAAACAAAAAGGTACTGATTCAGCTTTATTGAGCGCTCAGATGATACCGTCTTCTATCTCATTTCCTTCTTTCTTCTGTTTTTAATTTTAAAAAATTTTCAGGTTTGAATGTGCGCCCACCTAATGGTGTTCTGAAATCGCCACCGACTTCAAATGTATGCATACAATACTGTCCTTTGTTTAAAAGTTTGTTGAACACTGATTTGATAATTGCTCGGAATAGTTAATTCATGACACTGACTTAGACCCCCTTTTTTCTTATAAAAGAATTTATTGGCGTGAAAATAAGTATACAAAAAGATGGGAGGACAAGGGATTCTCTTTGCAAGAACAAAAACAAACAAGCGAAAAAAATATTAACAAAGCAAAGCTTTCTAATCTTGACATATCTGAGAGCAAAAATCCTCTAAAAAGATCATATGCTTTACACCAAATACAGGCTAAATTTCTAATCTTATCCTACAAAACTTGTTTGTTTGAAAGTTTATCATTGAGGGTGTGTTTAGTATGGGGGTAAAAATGGGGTGGAAATTTTTATTGAGTAGCTTTATGTGTAAAATTTTCACGGAGTAGTTTCATGTGGAAATTTATACTTGAAACTACTGTCTAAAAATTTTCACCCTATTTTTACCCCTTATACCAAACAAACCTTGAAGGTGCGAGTTATGCTCTAACCCAATATACTAGATAGTGGCATAAAAAGCATGCTGCCACAAAGATTTGGCATCCTTCTTTTTCCCAAAAGCAGCACAACTTGTCAACAAAAACTGATCTAAGGTTGCAGATCACACTCAACATTCACACCAAAGATACCAAACAAAGTATTCCACAAAAGTCAGCCATAGAATAGTGCAAAAATAGATGTGTAACTAATTCTGAATTTGAACGCACATACCACACATCAACAGAAATAGTCTTATGTGGCCTTTGAACTTGCAACATGTCATTGGTATTAATTCTGTTAAGCACAACTGTTCAAATAAAGGACTTAACTTTAGAGGGCACTTTGGACCTCCAGATAGGTTTATCGAGGTGGAAAGAGGTTGGCCAAGGAGCGAGTGAGGAATTGAAAGTAAGATTTGCAAATAAACACCCCAGAAGGATCATTGTATCAAGAGACTAAAACTTTTTGTCTAAGCTAGAAGAGATAGAATCAAGAAGACCCAAAAGGACTACTAATTTGGAGGACTCTCTATTATTTAGATTTTGAAAAAAGTGGAAGTCCCATGAGAGAAAGGAGTCTTGTACGTTGTAAAAATTTTGGATAGGGGAATTACGTAAAGAAGATAGGCAATAAAGGCGAGAAAAGGCTAACTTAAAAGAGGAGTTTTCTATCCAATCATCCTCCCAGAAGTTGAAACAAGAACCATTACCTACCTTTAAGGAAAGCAAAGACTTAAAGGTAATATTCCTTGATAGATAAATTTCCAGGGGCTAAAATGAAAAGCTTGGACATCAGTATTAGTGTTTCACCTATTCTTGTCCAAGGCTTACTTGCTTTCTATAACCTAATGCCAATAGCCATTTAGCTGCCAAGGTAGTATTTTTAGACACCAGATTGTCGAGACCTAAAGCCCCTTCCTTCTTAGGGTGATAGTACACCCAAAAGTGGTTGGTTGTTGTGCAAGTGGACTTCAACCTCAGCTGAACTTTATCTGCAATGTCAGTGGTTTGAATCTTGGAATCCTCACTTTGGGAAGAGGTTTTACATAACCACCACCTCCAGTCCAAAATTATGGGAGCAATTCCTTGAACCAAAAAAAGACCCCTAATTATACTAATAATCTAAGTAAGCACAAGTCTAAATATGACTAGTACAATCCTAAAATATGAACACAGCCACACTCTCTAACATTGGCTATCAAGTAGTGAACCCACAAACAAAACAAAGAAAAACCAATGCCTGGTTGGTTCAAATTAGTACAACATTTATTCTTTCTAAGTAAGGTCTCGGATTCAAATCTTATGGATGTTAGAGGAGGAAAAATAAAGAAGCGCTGGGAAAGCTTTATCCTCATATTGGGTCGACCTAGCTTGACCCAAATTAATTGCAGTCTAGTAGAGTCTAGATATTGCTGGTCTATACATAATAATAATAATAAAAAAAAAAAAACAAAGAAAGCATGAAGACAGCTCAATCCCCCTATTTATACTAATAATATAGGTCAACTGGTCAAGTACAACTGTACGAGTGCAGTACAAGACCAACCTGATAACACTCAGGGCTCACAGCATTATAGCACAATATAAGTTAACAGAGCAACACTAGGTAAACTTCTTTACAGGCTAGTTTATATGAATGCAGTTACTTTGACTAATTTAAATTTCTGAAACAGAATCCTATAGGTGGTCACATTGATCAGGTCACCTCTCTTAAAACAAGCTCTGCTGATGAAAGTGGAAAGTCTTGTGAGCTCACATTTGGTAGCTATTGCCTATGGCAAAAGGAACATAGAGAAGATATGAAAGATGCCATGATTAAGAAATTGAAAGACCAACTATTTGTGGCTAGAGCTTACTATCCTAGCATTGCAAAACTCCCAGCACAAGACAAATTGTCTCGCCAACTGAAACAGAATATACAAGAACTGGAGCACGTGCTCAGTGAATCTACCACAGATGCTGATCTTCCACCATTGTAACCTGTTATTCTTGCCTTATCTTTCTTTTTTCATCTCAACTTTGTTGAATCTCTGGGTTTAATATGTCCTTTTTTTTTCTTTTTTTTTTTTTTTTTTTACCTCAAACCCAAAGCTATTGCTGCAGTCCTTGCATTTCTGGCTTGACTACACCTGTCTTTTCTTTCTGTTTTTTCTAATTTGAAATGCTATAAGATTACAAGAAATTTTACATGGCATTCAAAATATGCTACAGGATTGAGAATAAGTCACAGAAGATGGAAGTTGCAATAGCTAGAGCTAAATCAGTCCCAGTGGATTGCAATAATGTTGACAAGAAATTGAGACAAATATTTGACTTGACTGAGGATGAAGCTGACTTCCACATGAAACAGAGTGCATACCTGTATAAACTTAACGTTCAGACGATGCCAAAATGCCTTCATTGCCTGTCGCTGAAACTAACTGTTGATTATTTCAAATCTTCACCTGAAGAAAGGGCTGATGTAGGAAAGTTTACGGATTCTTCATTGCACCATTATGTTATTTTCTCTAATAATGTGCTTGCAGCATCAATAGTTATCAACTCCACTGTAATTCATGCAAAAGTATGTTATTTTTCTTCTATGCACCAGTATGTTGAATACATGAATTTTAACAGTTACAATTTTAATTTCACTTGTTGCTGCACAATATTTCAGGAAAGTCAGAAGCAAGTTTTTCATGTGGTGACCGATGGACAAAATTATTATGCAATGAAGCTCTGGTTCTTGAGGAACAATTACAAGGAGGCTGCCATTCAAGTATTGAATGTTGAGCATCCTGACGTGAACAGCCAAAAGGGGAATCCATTTCATCTGTCCTTGCCTGAGGAGTTCCGTGTTTCATTTCACACTGCTGATAACCAGATTAGAACAGAATACATTTCAATTTTTTCTCATTCACATTATTTACTTCCTGATATATTCAGCAATTTGAAGAAAGTTGTGGTACTGGATGATGATGTTGTTATTCAGCAAGACCTGTCAGCCCTGTGGAACCTAGACATGGGAGAAAGAGTTAATGGTGCGGCACAATTCTGCTCAGTTAGGCTTGGTCAGCTGAAAAGTTATCTGAGTGAGAAAGGTTACGGTCAAAATTCCTGTGCTTGGATGTCGGGTTTGAACATAATTGACCTAGTGAGGTGGAGAGAGCTTGGTCTTACTCAAACATACCAAAGGTTGGTTAAAGAGGTAAGTGGTTGAGTTCATTAGAATTGCACTGCAAAATTTTAAGTACTACTGCTGGAAATAGTTGAATTGTATATAGGAATTGTTAGTGTTAGTATTCTTGTAAATATCAAATATAAACATCCTGTATATAAATGCAGCTCTGCAGGCTGGTGATACATAAGCAAGTTATTAGTCGCTTTCTCAAGTCTTTCATGGTTTTAAGTACCACCAATTGGACTTGTATTTATTATTTGGCCTCATCCTTCCTGAGGGTGTCTTGATTCTGTTTTTCTTTATTTTGCTGAAAGTTTTTATCAGGGAAGGGAGCAGAACAAGTCCATTACATTTAGTTGGTTCATACTATTCTTGGTCAACATAGCAAATATAAAATTACCTAAAGGATTCTGTTAATTTGGGTGCTGTTTACCGTTTTCATGATTTCTCGTTCATTTATCAGTCTTTAATCAACGTATTCATTGATGAAGGTTTTTGTCTCTTCTGAGCATTTTACATTTTCTGATTTTGTTTATTTCCTTATGTAGTTGAGCACACAAGAAGGATCCACCAGTGGTATTGCATGGCGCGCAAGCTTGCTCACCTTTGAGAATAAAATATATCCACTTAATGATTGGGTTCTGTCTGGACTGGGTCATGATTATGCAATTGATACTCAGGCCATCAAGGCAGCTCCAGTGCTACACTATAATGGGAAAATGAAACCTTGGCTTGATCTGGGAATTCCAAAGTATAAAAGCTACTGGAAGATGTTTATGAACAAAGAAGATCAGTTCTTAAGTGAGTGTAATGTGTATTCATAATAAGCTATGGCATGTTTTGGAGATTGTAGGGGTGAGCTCTTAAGAAGCAACAAGAAGATGCCTGTGCTTTGGGTGCTCAAAACTTTCCAATCTTGCTTTCCAAGGGGTCTTGTGGAAGGAGTGAAGTGATAGTGTTCATGAGCTTAACATACCAGTTATGAAATTAACCAGTCAATAAGGAACCTGGAAGCCTCACTGCATTTCTGGCAAAAGAATTGAGTACCCTCACAGTTTTCAGGATAGGTAACTGGTATTGAGGTCTATCTGATCTACTGTGCTGGTAGGCAGTATGAAGAGGTATACATGAACAAGGCATTGGTCCATGGAAAGTAACTCAAATATAAAGACACTGCAATTGTTTGTTTCAAGATTTATTACATGATGTAAATTATTCGTAGCTGGGAAACAAGTAGAACCATCCCTCCTAGTTCTTTGGATTTTAAAATTTTTTCAAGGTTTGTTCTTATTTGATAACAAGAATGTTGTCCAAAAACTTTTATAAGAAAAATACAGTAACAATTTTGCCCTCTAGTAAAAGTCCAACATTACTGATCTTTTGCGATTCACTGTCGTTTACTGTACCAGTGACAGTTGCTTTTCGTAAGTTGTACAGAGCAAGGAAGGGGCACAGTAAGGGAGTGAAGTCTATAATAACTGATGCGTTGCATGATTTGAATCTTTCGGCAGACCCAAGGCACGTTTGGCTTTCAGAAACTTGGTGGTGTCTAATTTGATCCATCTATGTTCTGGCACTTGTCATCGTCCAAGCAAATATTTGCAAAAAGACCCGTGTCCATTTTTAAAAATGGCTTATTGGGGCTTTAAGTTTTTTATTTGCTACTCTGCATTGAGAATTTGACAGAACATAAGCCCTGTACACTCTTACAATTCTTGAAAAAGCTATAAGCAACCAGAATACGAAAACAACACGAATACGAATCAAAAGCTACCTCAGCACAAAAGTTAATTTTAAATTGTTGGTTAACTGAGAACAGGTAGATTGAGAGCTGAGGTTTGGAAAATAAATTTCAGAATTAGAGGAGTAAATTTAAGAACATAATGTCTGACTATAGGAATGGCTATGCAAGGGTGGTCTTGGATTGTTGGAGTAACTGCCAAAAACTTCAAACATGAGCAAACCTTATCAATTGGTTTATTTAAGTGATACAAAGTGTGATTTGTGTATTGATTTAGGATGATGTTATGCATGTTCTCTGCTTCTTGAAGCTTAATCAGCTCCTCTCCTTTCTAGCTAGAGTTGAGCATTGATATATTCACTAACAGAAAAAAAATGGCTGAATTAATATGTAAGAAAACCATAAGATTGTGAACTTTGATTTTAAGAAGAAAATGAATTGTTTTTTCTCTTTCTTTTTTTTTTTAACTTTTTTTTTAACCTATTTGGTCTCCTCCATCAATCACGAGTAGCATAAGAACTAACCAAATGAAAATATATGTCCAGTTTAACAGAAAATATGCAGGCACGCTGTCACATTGAATCGTGTATTGAACTGCATCTCATCTTATGCCACTTAGATTCATTTATGTGTTTTTGAATCAGAAACCTAGCAATTCTTGGAAATAAAATTTGAGAACTAACTACAAGACAAACCAACCCACAAAGATTTTCAATATAAAATCGAAAAACAGCTTCATAAAGATCCTTTACACAACAATGCACCCAGCTAAAACCCAACACATAGGTTCAGATGAGCCCCAACATGTTCGGTCCCAATACCCATAAACGAAAAACGAAAACAGAATGTGAAATAGTAGAGATAATCAAGCCAATTTTCAAACAAAAAAGATTGGGATCAACGTCAACCCTTAGATCTTCGTTAATTATAATCTAACAGTCAAAACATCCGGACCATCAGAAATACCAAAAGATGAGGTGGACCAAATTAAACACCACCCAAAAACTTAACTAAAATTCGGGAGGTCTTTTAATGTGGTTTGCAAAATGTTTGAGGGAAGAATTTTTGGATGGCAATGAAGGAAGAAGTGTTTGACATGGATTAAAGAGTTTAACATTTGTATAATGAATTTTAACGCAATTGAAACCAATTTTTTTCTATTTTCAGATGAATTTAATTTAAATGTATTGATAATGCAAAATAATTTTACACTATTATACTGTCAACCAATAGAAATAGGGGAAAAAATAGGAGAAAGTATCAACTCATACAAATAACCACCTATTATAATGAGAGATTCACCATGATTTTTCACTTTTCCCTATTTTTATTAGTTGACAGTATAAAACTACTTTACATTGTCAGTGCATACCAATTAAATTTTTTCCAAATTGCTTGATTGAGTCATACTTTCCTCCTTCATGGAAAAAGACACTGCATGTGAATCCTTGATTTTTTTGAAAAAATTAGAAAAAAAATTGAGGATTGAAATAATGTTATTAGCGGAAAAAAAAAAAAAAATTGCCTCTTGGAGATGAGATTTTTCCTTACTAGATTTCGATTTCAAATGTTCTTTTGCTCCCACTTGGGTTTGCATTTATTCTGACCCTTCCTCACGCGACCCTTTTTCAAAATAGGAAAAAAAAAACAAAAAAAAAATTTAATTAAACTATTTTACAGTAAAGGATTCATCTTGGAACGCCATTGTTTACAACAAAAATCTTATAACTTTTAAAATAAATAAACAAAGGGAGAAAAATCGTCTTCTATAGATCACTTTTATCAGAGTTATTGAGAAAAAGTATATATCCAAATTTAGAATGTGTTTCCCATTTGTGCACACACGCCGTTGAGAAGCCATTCAAATCACTATAGCGGACCAAACTGAACAACCAACAAGGGTCAATTAAAGGTGATAAAACTACAGTAAACAATAGTAAACTGCAGGCAGCACTTGTAATGGAAATATTCAGTTAGAAAACCAGCAACTAATCAACAACTCATTAAGGCTATATCGGTACCCCTAAAAATCAAAATGTCATAGTAACACCCTTCACACAATAAAATACAGAAATTCCTGGGTGTTCCCCAAAAAAGAGAAATTTTCTTGCTTCGTATCATTAAATGTATACCACATGGACTACATGGATTACTACTTCTTCCTACTACTTTAACTACATTTTTATGCTATTGCAAAGATGGTACACATTCAGCAAGAAAAATCTCACACTTTGGGAACGCCTAACAATATCTTTTTTAAATTAAGCAGAGGGATGCTACATAGGATTAGAGAATCAGATAACAAGGCCATGAGAGTTGCTAGGGAGAGAAAGATTAGCTATGATGAGTAATGGCAGTGCCACCGTGGAACGGTGGTCTCCAAGCTGAAGCAGTGAGCAGGCAAAGGTCCTTCCAACCAAGTTTGAGAATACCATTGTCCTCCACCAAGGTATACCCTTCAGAAGGGAACATACCAAGTAATAAACTAGCTTGTGTAGCAGCATTACCAGCTAGTGAGATGCCTCTGAAGCCACATTGTTGAAGCTTTTCCCTCCAGTTATGAAACTTGATCTCACCAGTCCTTGATGGCCCCCCAACAGCTAGCACATTGCGAATCTCCCTTGAAAGTAGTTGCTGCTCCACCACATGTCTCTCCTCACTCTCCTCACCATAGCTTGAACCAAGGGAATCAAATAGTGCTGAGTAGTAGTGTATGGCTTCCACAAACCTTCCCAAGAATGAACCCGTGTTGCTCAGGTCTTGCTCTACCACTGTCACCACTTTAGGTGCCAGCCTGAATATAATACAAGTCCCATGCAAAATTGCAATGCAGCATCAGAAATTATTCACAAAGCAACTATCAATAATATTATATACTACATATTATTAGCATTCATACAGGAGAGCCACATCTTTAAAAACTTACCACATACATTATAAAATTCTATTCTATATGCATAATACAAGTCCCATGCAAAGCAGCAACAGATTATTTACAAAGTAGTATCAATTAGTATATACTATATGGTATTAGCAATCATACATTAGAGCCACATCTTTAGAACTTACTACATACGTTATACAATTCTATTCTATATGCATAATACAAGTCCCATGCAAAGCAGCAACAAAAATTATTTACAAAGTAGTACCAATTATAGTATATACTACATGGCATTAGCAATCATACATAAGAGGCAAATCTTTAAAAACTTACCATATACGTTATATAATTCTATTCCATTTGTATAATACAAGTCCCATGCAATGCAGCAAAAGAAATTATTTACAAGGTAGTATGGAAATAGTATATACTATACAGTATTAGCAATCCTACATGAGAACCACATCTTTAAAAGCTTACTATATATACATTATGCAGTTATTTGTGTCCATTAATATATATGTAGCGTAATTCATAAGTCATAATCATTGGTTTCCAAATTTTCCTTAGAAAAGGGAAAAAGGCAGACATAAAGTGACTACTAGAGCCTAAAGATGGGAAAAAAAGTCATGGGAATTCTTTCACGAAAAGTACTATTTCACATGTACTCAACTCACAACAACTCAGCTCACATCAGCTACCTCTGGATCATAGCAAATTATATAATAAAGCTTTTCAATCATAGGCAAACCAAGAAGAAAAAGATTAACATCCATGCATTATATATAGATGAGTGCACCAACAAAAACCTACCTCTGCAAAAGCCACAAAGTATTTGTGTCTGAGCCAGTGACATCATAAAGGGAATGCTGCAACCAGTGCACAGCAACAGCTTCAGTCTTGCTGACATTAAGCCTCTCAGGGTCAAGGTTCCCAACTTTATCAGCCACAGGAAAGAACTCAAAGGGAAGTCCAAGCTTGTTTGCAAAATCAGATAAGCGCTTCCCTGTGGCCTCAAGTGCTTCCACGGAGGTTCCAAGACCAGTGAGCCTCACATAAGGGGGTCCACCAGGCCTTGAAGCAAGGATGTGAAATAGGCCAGGCCACTGCAGCCCTTGCATTATATCAAGATCTACGATGTGCACCCTCTCTTCCCTCTCAAAAGCTTCTTGTATGGCTTGGTTTGCAGTGAAGTGTGAGAACTTCACAAAGGGACTAATCCCATTGAACACTTGGAAAGCTGATGCTACTTTTTGGCTATGGCTGTGGGGCACCATTGGCAGTGTTGCATAGATTCCTAAGCAAGAACTTACCAGCCTTGCTGATATGGCTTCTGAGAAATATGCTGCCACACGCTGTGCTGATGTCCCAAATGGTGTGGACAGTTGGGAAATCTCTAGCAGCATCTTGTTGGCGTCTTCTAGATTCTCAGCTGACACTGCTTCTGCACACTGAAGCAGCAAAGTGAGGAGGTGCAAGCCTTCTTCGTCCTTCTTCTGTTGCCTCATCTCCTCTTTCTTCTTCCTTGTTAGCACCATTTCAGCTGCTACAGTGCTGCTAGTTGTTGCTCCTCCAAGATCTTCCTCGTGATGTTGCTGAGGCTTCTCTTGTTGGGGTGGTGATGAATAACCTTGGTGATGAGTTGATGGTGGTGAAGGTAGAGTAGCCACCGAAACTGAAGGGTTGTTGTTGTTGTTGTTAACAACATCATGGTGAGTAGTGAGTGTTGGGGGCACACCCCAATCGGACAACATGTGCTGGTTCAGAACAGAAGAAGGACCTGAATCTTGAAATTGCAAATTGGGAACAATGCCACCACCACCATCCATACGAGTATTCATGAGCTTCATTGATGAGGACACAGGCATAACAGGCACAGAAGGAACAACCACACCTTCTGTGCTAGTAGCACTCCTTTTCCTTTCAACACAGGAAGAGTTATTTGGTGTTGATGTTGTAGACTCAGTGAGGAGGCGCAACCTGTACTCAAGAACCATGGCCAAGTTGGGGTTGCAAGGGTGTATTATCTCCCTCACGTTGTTGATAAGCTGAGGGATGGAAACACTGTTGGAGCTGTGGATAAGATCCTTCAATATTCCATCGATCCAATTAGCTGTGGCTGAGTTGTCATCCATTGAACAAGGTGAAGAAGCAACAACCTCAACAATATTGTTACCACTACTGTTTCTGATGTTGCTGTTGTTGATGTTGTTGTTATCTCGGTTCCTTTGGCTTTGAGATGGAAACAGTGGCAAACCCGAGAAACCACACACTTGAGGCACAGTGTTCTGGTCCTGAGGATGATGCTGGCTTTGGCTCTCAAGTCCTTGATGGAAATGATGTTGCTGTTGTTGGTGTTGTTGTTGGTGGTGACCGTAGTTTGGAGCAGAAACCGCGATGGTGGTGGAGGGTATTGAGCCAGAGGAATTGAGGGTGTTGATGAGATTGGTGGAAGAAGACGGAGAAGGAGAAGGTAGCATCATAGTGGAGTAGTTGGTAGTGAGCGTCACAATGGGGTAATTTGGAGTTGGAATAGTAACGCTATCCCTTGATAAAACATTACTATTTGTATTATTAATATTAGTATTAGTATTATTTATATTATTATAATGATAGTTACCACTACCTGCAGCAGCCAACGTTGTTGTAGTTGTTGTAGACCCTTTTTCTGATGCTGGCAAAATCAAAGAGGACATGTTGCTGCTGCTTCGACGAGGAAACCTAGGATACTCACAGCTGGTGTTGTTGATGATGTTGTTGTTGTGTGTGGTCATAGCATGAACTTCCATCTCAGAAGCCATCCTCTTTCTCACCATTTTCCTCTCACAATGAGGAGGCTGAGTCATGGTACCATGTCGTAGAAGAGCGTGTTGCTGTTGTTGTTGTTGTGTGTGTTCCTCACCGCTCATGTTACTAGAGGCACTAGTCAAAGGACTACTACCACTTCCACCACCATTGTTGTTGTTGTTGTTGTTGCAATTGCTGACATTCCCATCTTCAGCACTGTTGTTACTGCCACCACTGAACAAAGCACAAGCAGCCATTTTGAGGGTAGCAAATAAGAAAGAGAGACCACAAGATAGATGGTGTTGATAGGTTGAGTTCACAAGAGGGTATGTAGAAGAATTTCGAATATGTGCTTCAAATAATTAACCGGGGCATAGCAGCATGTAGTTAAACAAATCCATGTGACTTTTCTTTTTTTATTTTATTTTTGGTGTCATTCAATTTATTGTAGGGGCACAGCCAAAGTTACAAACAGATAACGTTGTCGAGATTGAGACAGTGTATGTGTGTGTGACAATAGGATTCTTTTCTCTCTCTCTCTCTCTCTCTCTCTCTCTCTCCCCCCTATTCTCTCTTTCTTTCTAGCTTTCTCTTTCCCACTTGTTACAATCTATGAACACGGTTCTCTATGCCTTTTGCCTTTTGGATCCTTCTGATCTCTCCCAAACAGGGGGTGCAAAACAAGGAGGGCGGGGAAGAGGGGTGTGCGTGTTGGGAAGAGAAGAGAAGACACTGTGGCTACGGCGGCTAGCTATTCGTCTTTGTGTATCTTGATCTTATTTATATGGTCCTAAGCACATGTTATTCTATATTCTTTTATCTTTGGGTGAATAGGCCTAAGCATGTTGTTGTATTTTTATGGAATGATGTTACCATATGATATGATAAGATGCAGCTAATTAAAACTAGCTAGCTAGGCAGAAAAACAAAAATAAATAAATAAATAAATAAGAGAGAGAGAGAGAGAGAGAGAGAGAGAGAGGAATGGTGTGGTGGGTAGTATTCCAGTTGCGGTCGGAAATTATACAGGGTAAAGCGTAGATGGGGGAGATATTTTTATTTAATGCTTTCGTCGTCTTCCAACCCAACGAATTAGAAGGTGTAAATAGTCATTGCCAGTACCTTTATTTTTTTTAGTTAATAATGTTATTTTATACATTAAAAATAAATATCCGCAGTAAATATTATAAAAAGAAAATAAAATTTGAAGTTTATTTATTAATATTAACTGTTTTATATTTCTTTTTATAATAATATCTATAAAAAATACTTATTTTTAATATATAAATTATATTACTCCTTTGTAATAGTATTTTTAGAATTATTATTGTTGTAATCATTAGAGCATGAGCATATCATGTGTTAATGCTACTTTATGACAAGACTGAGAAGGAAGGGATTTTGATAATCTTACCTGAATAGTAAAAATTATCACATAGGTCAGATTTTTTTTTTATTTTGATTTAGTTATTAATTTTACTTGATAAGTGTCAATCCCAAAATTCAATAGATTTTTATGTCAACTTATGTGACATCTATATTGAATATTATTCTTACCCTAGATGTAGTACTGAAATTTTTATAAAAGAAAACTACACGTTTATAATTAATTTTGCCATTTAGGATATGTTTATTTCAATTCCTTAAAAGTATAATTTTAAAATTTAAATTTATATATAAACTAAAAAATTAAAAATTAATTTTTTTAGAAGTTATTTTTTAAAATTTTGATTATTTTAAAAAAATTATCTACATATACGAAAACTAATTTTTTCTATAAAATCTCAAACAAATACATTCTTAATCATAAATGTTTAATTTAATATTAATAATTAAAATTCATTCTTCTTACCTCTTATGATAAATTTCTAAATATGCATTCAAATATATAAAAAAAAATTTAAAATTTTTAATTAATTTTATAAGAATGATATTTTATATTTATTAATTTTTAGATGAGTGAGTAATGATTAATTTTTAAATTTAAAGTTTGTTTAAGTGTTATAAAATATAACCTGTTTTAAAATACAATCTGATAAATGTTTGAATAATTTCATTTTTATAACATTAGGTGTTATCTTTTTCACACAAAAAGTTTAGTTTTTGTCACATGGGACCCAATTCTCTCACTCAAAAAGGCAAAATAGAAACAAATTCTATAGTAAGAGTTGATTTTAGTGGCGGTCGAGCTAGTGAAGAGAACTCATTAGTTATGAAGTTAAAAATTATTGAAAGAACTGTGAATAATTCTTGTTTCAAATGAGATAACATGGAACTTGACAAATTACAAGTAATTAATTTATTATAAAAGAACGAATTGATCATGGAGGGAACAAAATGACATTGATTTGTACCAAAAAAACACAATGACACTTGACAATGATAATACTAATATATAAAAAGAGTTAAAGAATGAAAAAAGAGGGTAGGAGCAGAGTATAATAGTATTAAAGGGAGGGAACGCTGTGGACGGGGAGAAGGAGCTGTCAAACCTCAGTTCCCAAAAATCTGAATCGTAGCGTTTGACATTTTGCTTTCAACTGCGGCATCAGCAACCAGCTTTTTCCTCTTGACTTCATGCGTTCATCTGCTTTCTTTATCATTTATTTACTGCCATTATAACAAAATTTGTCAAACCAACCACTGCAACGGACACATTACCCAAAAGCTGGCAGCAAAATCAATGACGAAAAAGGAAGCTCGTAAAAGCGCCCCTTTCTTGCTGTTATTAGCTTCCAATTTTTAAATTTTAAAAAAATAATGCTACGAATGTTTTGAAAAAAATAATGCGACAAAGTACACATACTTTAAAAAAAAATATTATTTTATATTTTATATGTGTGAAAATTTCATTATTTTTTATATGTACGAATCCTAGTTTACCAGTGATTTTGACATTTATTATGTAGGTTTATTTTACTAGTGATTTTGACCCTAAAGTTAGAGTATAATTTATATATTTTATTAGTATAAAAAAAATTTATATTAATATTTAATTATATATTATTATATCGATAAAAATAATTAATTTTCGCTTTCATAGTTTTAAAAAAAATTATTTTTATTTATGTGTTATCAAATGATTGAATATCAATATAAAATTTTATATTGACAATATATATAAATTAAACTTCTAAAGTTATGTTAAACTATTTTTTATGTAAATTATAAATATTTAAAATTTACTATATCAAACAATAAAATTTATTGAAATTTAGGTAAATTAGTCTATTATAATAATAAAAAAATTTAATATTAATTTTTCATCCATAAAATTTAAATCTAAAATCTTACTAGAAAAGATAAGTGTGAAACTATTTAAACTAATCAATTATTATCATGTTTCTTCATTTAAAAATATAATTTAAAATAAAAAATTAAATGATATAAAAAATTATGACTTTAAAATTACTGATTATATCTAATATTATGTCATTTACATCTTATCATATAATTTATTTTACCTCATCCTAACACATCACATAAATAAGAGAAAAATAAAAAATAAGATATAACAAAATATAGTACAAATATAACAAATACTTTAATATCTTTACCTAATAAAATTAAAAAAAATTATTATTTACTTAAATACCCTAATTCAACATTATATATATATATATATATATATATATATATATATATATATATACACACTAGAAAAATTGACCTAGGATAGACTAATTTTGAATATATGCAAATCAGCCTATCTTAGGCCAATTTAGAAGTAATTTTATATAAATTGACTTAGAATAGGCTGATTTACATACATTCAAAATCGGCCTTATCTAGACCAATTTTTATGTTACTAGTTTTTTTAAAAATTAAAAAAAAAAGATGATGAATACTTGAAATTTAAAAAAAAAAAACTACTTAACTAGAAAAGAAAAGAGATAGAATATTTTATTAAAATGATGATGAATATTAAACTCTTTCACTCTTACACCCACGTTATATGGTTTTTACTATTAAGTTATTCCATGAAATTTTTCATCTCAATTTTTTTTATACTAAACATGTTGTTAATTGTACTAATTAGAATATTGACATAAATAAATACATAAAAAAGACACATAGTAATATTTAGTATTCTCTTTCTCTCTAAAAAAAAAATAGTACTTAGTAATGTTCATATAATATTTTTCAAATTCTTGCAAAATTACTTTTATTAAATTAATATGGTGGGTTGGTGAAAATACTTTTGAAGTCACTTTATCAATTTAGTGTGACCTTTATTTCATGATAGATAAAAGAATGTGTGTGTGTGTGTGTGTGTGTGTGTGTGTAACTATGGAATGAAGGTGGGGCATGTTGGTATGGCACATTAGTGGACCTGAAGCTGTTGAGGGCACTTGTAGGGGAGATGGGTCCAGTTCTATTCATGAATGGGGAAGGGTGCGGTGCATGTTAAAAGGTTAAGTGCTTGGACTTATCCATATGTTCGAGGTGAGCCATGACGATTATAATCACAAATGAGTGTCCTAGGTGCCTGTCCGACCGAACCTACTTCAACCTCAGTGGTGCAGCCTTTGGACACATGGCCATTGTTAGCGAGAACAGTCAACTTAGAGACGGAACTATGGTCAAATCCCTATCATTTACTGAAGGTTTGTAGTATCCAAAACCCCCCAAAATATTCATCATCATTTCAATTGAGTATTCCTTCTTTTTTCTTTTCTAGTTAAGTATTTTTTTTCTCAAAATTCAAGTATTATTCATCATCATTTTTTTAATTTTTAATTTTTAATTTTTCTTAGGAAATTGATAAGACGGAAATCGGCCTAAGTTAGGCCAATTTTCCTAATATATGAAAAAGAGGACATATACGTAAATGATGTTGAATTAGGATATTTAAGTAAGTAATACTTTTTTTATTTATTTAAGTAAAAAAAACCCTAACTTTTGGTATTATAATTATAACTTTTTTTTTTATTTTCCCTTCCTCCATACATGCTCACTAGACCACTAGACTTGCTTATATTAAGGTAGTCATTAATCATTTGGCTAAAGTAAGATCGGTTCTCCTTCATGGACCATAGGCCTTTTATGAGTTCTAGGCAATCTGATTCACTCTCTAGCCTAAAACAACAAATTTCTAGAGCTAAATGCGTTCCTCTCTTTAGCACCATCATCTTAGCCATTCTGACTTCCATTTCATTTGTAACCTACCATGAAGTTGCTACAAGAATGTTGTCTTCACTATCTTAGATCATAGCTCCCATACCCTACTCCCAACTCCTTATGAGGAAGTTCAGCAGCATCTATGTTTATTTTGTGCAAGCCACTTTCTGGTGACTACTGACATTAGGTCATTGTATTATTATCTCTTTGGCCAGTTTCTTGCATCTCTGAACCCCTGGTAATAACTTCCATGTAAGTTTGAATAATTGTTGTTGATTTGAAACAAACAACATTTGAAACAAATAAGTTTGAATAATTGTTGTTGATTTGAAACAAATGACATCAATTGGTATATCCTTTCCTTCAAAGCATAGTCGATTTCAGGTCAACCAAATGCCAAGTGCTAACATTAGGAAAATGCATGCTTCTTTCTTAGGTAGTTTCTATAGAGGGTCCTAAAACCATTACATTATTTGGGTTGTTCCATCTCCCAGAATTTTCTATGCAATGGTGATATTTCCCAAAAAATTCTTACCCATGGACAATGCTTGAAAATATGCACCATTGTTTCCTCATAATGACCACATCATAGACACTTGGGATTGAGGGCAACTCCTTTCTCCTTAAGTTATGCTCTAAGCGGGAGGGTATTTGTGTATATTCTCCACATGAAATGAATGCTTTTTGGTGGGACATATGTGTTCTATAAACTTGCCCAGGCTCCTGACGGGGGTTCATCCCTATAACTTTCACCATGCTTTTCAACCTTTGACTATCTCCATGCCAAATTACATGCTTAGTGGACAATGTAAATCCCATCTCTTGTCTCTTCCCATGTAAAAATAATTGCACTAGTGCATTTGCTAATGTAATATTAAGCATTTGCTTAGCTTCAAGAGGAAGAAAAATTAAGCAAACTAACTCCATGTTCCATTCCATTTCTTGGTAATTAATCAACTTTGAAACCTGTGCATCCTTCAAAATTATATTAGGAGGATTCCAAGTTCTCTAACCATTTTGCTTTGGAAACCATCTATCTTCCCACACCAATCTATTGTCCCTATTTCCTACCCTCTAGTAGCTTCCTTTTGACAATAGCATTGTGAATGCTTTACCATGTATAAATAGGTTGGTGCCCTACTTTTGCCTCTAGTACTTTTGATCTCTGAAAGTATTAAGTACTCTTGCCAACTACTAGAGATGGTGGATTTACCATGAATCTCCACCCCTATTTGGTGTAGTAAAGCCATATTAAAAGCCTTGAAATTTTGAAAATCCATTCCATCTTTTTTTTTTTAACACACAAGTTCTACCACTTCACCTAATGGGTTTTCTTATCTCCTTCTTTATTTCCCTACTAAAAACTCTTAATCATGGATTCAACTTTGTGGCATATTTTGTCAGGCATCATAAAGCATTCCACTATTTAAGTTGGAATTAATTGGGCCACCAATTTAATGAGAACCTTCTTCCTTGCTCTTGATAAACACCTTTCCTTCCATCCCTTGAGTTTTTTCCACACTCTTTCTAGGATAAATTCAAACACCTATTTTTTTACATTCCAACAATAGTTGACAAATTGAGGTATTTTTAATGTCTCTTCACTACTTTTCTCTGCATCCATCCTTGGATTTCTATTTGCTAGCACATTTTGCCTAAAAGAGATTTTTTATTTATTTAGATTTATGAGTTGTCCAAAAATTGTCTAGTGTAGGTTCAGGATCCTCATCAATTCATCCACCTCATTTATTGGCTCTAGTGACAAAAAAAAAATTGTTATTATCTACAAAGAACAGGTGTGATATTTCAGAGACCGTCCTCGATATTTTAACATTGTGGATTACTCTACTCTCTTGTAATTTAATTTAATAATTAATCCTAACAACACACATAAAATAAATAGATAGGAGGAAAGGAGGTCCCCTTGTGTCAATCCTCTGGTAGGTGAGAATTGTCCACAAGGGTATCCATTCAATAGCACTAAGAACAAAACACTAAACACACATCTACATATCATATCAACCCAAAATTGAAGAAAGTCCATAGACTCCATAATTTGCCTTAAGAAATCTCATTCTACTCTATCATAGGCCTTTGTCATGTCTAATTTAAACCCATATATCCTTTTTTGTCCTTTAGTCTTTAAGAATTTAAAAACTCTTATACTTCCAATTATTTAAAAGCTCTTTTATTTAACCTGTTTTTAAGAGCATACATTAACAAAATTTGAAAATTAATGGTATTTATAAATGTTTATCATGATAAGAATATCTTTTTACCAAAAAAAAGGGCAAAACCAAATTAAATGAAAAGTTCAAAATTCCTCCATACATAAACATAAAAAAGAGGCCTAGTCTATAAATCCTTGCATCCTTTTATTTTTTCCTATGTTAATTTCCATATATTAGCAGACATCAATTACGGATTAGAGAGTAAAAATATTAAAATGGTTAAAATGCAAAGAAAATATTTGTTTAGAAAATATTTGAGTGTATGTACACCATATAATAAGGTAAAAGTGAGTAAATGAAGAATTATATACCATTTATCAAGATGGGATGTATATATTATATGTTGAATGTAATAAAATTTAATTAGCTAAATGACTTATTTTTAATTTTGATGAAAGAATAGCAAATAAAATACTTAGAAATAATCTAATGATGTAAGATTTGAGTAGTATGCCTAAGTTTTTTTTTTTATATAATTATATTGTAAAACAGCATCATTTATGAACTCACTAAGATATTGTAGGTATTCCTTTTGAACATTTAAGACTAGTGAAGGCTAATAGGCCAACAACATCAAAATCAAGCACTTGCGAATTGTCACTTGCCAAAAAGGCAAAGGCTCCAGTGCACCTTTCTTAACAAGGTGTATCACACACCTTGTTATCTAATGGTTTAGATCTAAAAGTGTATTGATATGTAGATAAATCATGATGCATAACAGCATACTCTTTTTCCCCAGTCATAGTCATGTATCCACTGGCCACTATTTGAGTCCACCTATAGCAATCATGTTGCGGTGAGGCGGTGACCGCAGCTAAGGCAGCGCAACAATTGGTGATGGATCTCCTCCTTCAACCCATGACTCAGTACATCCAACAACTCCTCCACAATGGAAGAGCACTAAGGACGATAGCTGGTATGCAGGCATGGTGGCCATGATGTCAGGATCCATGGCAGAGGAAACTTGCAGTGGTGGTAATACGTCTATCCATGCCACCTATATATCTTCGCCAGTCGTGACCATGGGTGGTTGACGAAGAATCAATGACAACAACACAAAAGGATTAACTGTAAGATCCTTATCATCCATCTCGGACTCCTTTTATGCATCCGGATTGTACTCCTTCTCGTCAAAGCTAGATAAGCCCTCGAGATCGCTGTCGTCAACGGCATCATCATCAATTTGGCCCAGATTCGAATAATGGCTGTGGTATTGGTGGTGGTAGTGATGCGAGGTGGAGGTGTCATTGAGCTCTTCGAGGAGAGGATACGGCTGTGGCAATGGAAGGTGGTGGACGTATGAGGGCGCAACACTGAGGCGAGGGAGGATGTGAGAGTAAGGTGAGGGATGGGATGGGTTGCCACTGATGTGCACCATCAAAATGTAGGTGCATCAATAGTCTATCTAATCGGCACTATTTAATGAGATGGTGCTCGATGCACGCTACCAAGTAGGGTGCATTAGAGCCTTTGCCTACCAAAAAACACCCCAGCAATCAAGATATATATGCCTCCTTAACCAAAATTTTCCTTTAAATTTCTACCATACAAAATTGCTATTATATAATACACCAATTATTTTAGTGAAACTCAAAGAATTATGAATGACTATTGTATAGATATAAATTGAATCTCTTATATTTAGACATATTCACAATAGTGAAACCATATGATATTTAAGAACACTCAAAAAAAGTTTAATAAAACATACAAATTAATGAGTGTATTTTAAATAAAATCAATAATATTTAAATTTATTATCTTTTTTTATGAGTTAGTCTTTGACTGAATCTCATACAATATTGTTTTCAATATAGGATACATGTGAGAAGAAAAAAATAGAGTAAACCTCCCAAAATGGTCCCTATCGATTTTTGTATTGAAGAAATTAGTCCTTAATAAAAATAAACAGATAAATTAATTTCTAATTTTTTTAAAATTAGACAATTTAATCTTATTAAAAAGACTTGATAGAGTGATTAAATTATCTAATTTTAAAAAAATTATAAACTAATTTATCTATTTATTTTTATTATGAACTAATTTCTCTGATATTTTAAAATATTATAGATCAATTTATTAATTTATTTTTATTAAGTACTAATTTATCTAATATAAAAATTGATAGAGATCAGTATAGGATTTTACTCCAAAAAAAAAAAAAACAATCTAAGTATGATATATTAAATTCGTGCATGTAATTAATAGTCTCTCAAGAATATACCCATGTACTATAAGAACGTGAGCATGACTTTCAGCCATGAAAATATGCAGACAGCCCAACATTAATGCCAATATAGAAGATAGTACTCCATATAGTGGTTTAAAATAGAAAGTAATGATGCACATATGTTGAACACTATAGTGCCCATGAGCTCATAGATCATGTGACATGTGGTGTTACCTCCTCCATCGAAGGTGGAGACTCAGGTTTTGATCCTCCTTGTGTTTTCTCGTTTTTCCTTTAAAGTTGATTAGACAAAGCTAAAGTCTGAGTTTTAGATATAATTATTATTATGAACGGTAATGTTATTTATATTTATTTTATTTGAGATATTATATTAATTTATCTATTATTTATTATTAAAAATAAAAAAATTGAAGTAAAAATCTAATTATTTTTAATAATAAATGATAGATAAATTAATATAATGTACCAATTAAAATTATGACAAATAACATCACTCTATTATGAAAATCTTTTGGACTGTTCGATGGTTGAGTTTGGAAAATCTTGTGCTCCTTTCTTTCTCATATGGAGCTCGGAACAGGAAAACTGTGGACTGTATGAATGCCGAGCTTGAAAAACATGTACTTTTTTCTTAATAAAATTAACGTTTTGTCAATTTAAATAGTTTAATATTTATTTTTTTAGGTAATAAAATTTTGTATTTAAGTTAATAAATAAAAAAAACTCTAAGAGATTTATTTCTATAATAAATCAATTTAACTCAAAATTAATTAATTAAAATTAATATATTTAATATTTTATTTGTTTGGATTTAATTGTATCATAATTAGATTTACCGTTGGATGTAGTGCATTTCTGACATCATTCATACATTGATGCTCTAAACCCAAATAAAAAATAATAATTATACAAGAGTTGTTTTGTAAATTTAATAGGATAAGGTTTGATATGATAAGATCTATTAGTATGAAGTCTGATAGTATAAAATTTGTTAAGATTTTAATATTATACAGTATTTGATATGATATTTATAAAATAATACATTATATGATATACTATAATCCTCTAACTATCATAAATAATTCTAATATTGAGTAAATATCTAAAATAATAATAATAATAATAAAATAATAACTTTAATTAATTAATTAATTATAAATTTAAAATAAATGTTATTTTTAAGTATTTATTATTTGTAGTTATATATATTATAAATATTTATTAACATGTATTTAAAATTATAATTTTTATTAAATATAATTTAATATTTATCTGAATTTGTAATAATTATATATTAATTTAATAGCATATAAAATTAAAAAAATATAATACTCTATTTCTTTTATATATTTTAATATTTTGTCACTTGTACTTTTTATCATATTATATAAAAAAGAAAAATATATTAAAATAATAACTGCTATTAGCTATTAAAATTTAAGTTTAAAAAAAATTAAAATTAAAATATTGATTTATTATTTATAATTATTTTTATTTTTATTATATATAGTTAAATTTATATTAAATATTATTTATTAATTAATATTATTTATTATTTATTTATAATTTATAATATCTAACGATTTATTTAAGTATTTTTATATTATATATAACTTTTAAAAAGTATTAATTTAGTATATTTAATATTATTATTTAAGAATTATTTTATTTTAATAAAATTAAAAAAAAGAAGAAGAAAAAACATGAAAGAAATGTTATACATTAAAAGCTAGTTAGGGTTAATCTAACCTTTCTAAATTTTATTAAGCTATCCATCATTTTGATGTATAAAAAGGTTATAATAGATAAGTTTATATAATACGTTACCTATACCAAACAACAAATAATGTGATAATATATAATATTAATTTATCCTATCATGTTTAATACAATATACCAAACACATAAATACATTTATTTTAGAGAGAGAGAGAAAGAGAGAGAGAGAGAGAGAGTAAACACCTACCAATTAGTAATATATTATGATCAACAAAGTGTTGAATGAGTGATAAGCAGCTCTGTCCTCTGTAAAAATAAGAATACAAATTCAAATATCAAGAAATACATTTGTTGGGAGGGTAAGTAACCTCAAAATGATTCATTTGTTAGAGTTACAAGAGCAATGTTTCCCACAATATTGTTAAAAAAATAATTATTATATATCCCTTACATTTATAGGCCCGATGCACGAATATATGAATTGCATTCATTTTTAGGTCATTATTATTAAAGATATTTTGAATGAAAAATTGATTAAACTCAAGCATGAGTCGTACTAAAGTGTTTACTAAATAGAGATAGTAGTCACAACTTATTGGATAACAAAAAGATAAGGATAAATCTAAAACTAATAATAAAATGAAGAAAAATATTAAACAAAAAAAATTTTTGTTAGAATTTTGTTGCCAGAATGATGCGGCATTATTACTAACTTTTGGACGAGTAAATGGCCCCATCACTTTATTTTATCGGACTACAACCATGATTTTTGGCAAAATTTCTAGTTATATTCTTTTGGCTAACTAGAATTTTTGCCAGAATTTTATTGTCAAAATTATATGATATTGTTATTTATCCTTTGATAAATAAGTGGGCCTACCACTTCATAATATCCAACCACCACCATGATTTCTGTCAAAGATTCTAGTTATATTTTTCTAGCAATATAGCATTACTCTATATGTAAATCTTAACAAACTAAATCTAAATCCTAGCTAATGTATTACACATTATACTTGTTTTGTCACCCTCTTGAAACTTGATGTTGCCATCCCAATGTCATGTTTGGATCATAATAGTAGCGAAAATAAATGGTGAACAGAAAGAGCACAATGAAGGTGTGAAAAGATCAATCTTGGTTGGAAGGCGCCTCGCCAACAAGTACAAGATCATCATAGATGGTCTTAAAACAACATATGTAGATACGAAAGGCACACAAGAGAACCAACCAAACCTTTTGAGAAACGTTCACATTGATAGCAAAAAATAGGGATTTTTAATAAGACGATTTGTGAGATATGCTTAAACAAGATGATGAGAAATATGCTAATGGAAAAAGCCAATGACAATATAATCAAACCTCTAGCCAAGTCACATGCACGTTTGAGGGAATGAATATGGGGAGAGGTGTTGGAATTTCTCTGATAAAGCCACCAAGTTCGAAGGGTGTTGGAATTTCTCTATTGAAAAAGATACCAAGTATATAACGATATCAGACATTAGCCATGAAAAAGCTCTGATACCATGAAGACATTTTGAATGAAAAATTGATTGAACTCAAATATAAGTCATACCGGAGAGTTTATTATATAGAGATCCTTGCTTTATCAACCATGAAGACATTTTTGAATGAAAAGCTAGTTAAATTTAAGTATAAATCATACTAAATAGTTTATTATATAGAAATAGTAGTTATAAGAATAACTTATTCGATAACAGACAAAAATGAAGATAAATCTTAAATTAATGATAAAATGAAACAAACTATATCTAAATCCTAACATATTCTATGTTATAGTTTTTACTTTTTTTTGAGATATACAATGGGGTTTAAAGCCCAAAAAAATTACACATACACAGATCTAGGACATCTTTGTCTTGTAGAGTCATCAAGGAACTCGACATATACAAAAGGACAATCTATCCAAAAAAAGGTGAGTCCAATTGGAAGCCTGCGCCCCACCTTTGCTAAACATCCACACACATATTAGCTTCACGGAATATATGCCTAAATTCTGCATTCCAATCTTCATTTAATAGATTCCTACCAGCATCTACCAAAGAAGAATAAGCATGTGTAGCAGTTGCCAGTTGATTTATGAGGTTCTACACACTACTTGAATCCGTCTCTATCCAACATTCCTAAATCCCATGTCCTGGCCAACCAGGAGACCCCAAAATACTCCCCAAATCATACATAGTGTTATTGAACAGGTTCCAAAGTTAACACTCCAAACCATTACAAATGCTACTTTATGAACACGGATAATCGCTCCACATAAAGCAGTTGATGACACACCAAGCAAGGAGCCATCTGTATATTCTGTGTTATCCTTGCTTTATCAATTGCAACACTTACAATTTTCCACTTATAATTAAAAAATTACAACGACATAAACTTTATCATGACATTCTTTTGATTAAATGGTAAGTATGGTATTTCTTTGTACACTCAAGCGTATAACAGCACCATCTTTGTTTTGTTTTGTTTTTACCTTGTATTGGTGGTGCTTCTCTCTGTCATGGGAATTTGAGCATTTTGTAATTAACGAAAAAAAAAACAGCGCCATCTTTGTGTTTTTGTATTACTTTCATGGCGTATAAAGAATTAATGAAGTTAATGAAAATGGAATGATTTTAAAATTAAATTACTTTAATGCAAGTCTTTAAAGTTAGCTTTTTATTAATTATAAAATTGTTACTAGGACTCGTGACGCCTGACTTTAGAACAAGTTAGCTCCCATTAAACTTTTTTAAAATAAAGTAAGAACGAAGAAAAATATTACGATTTTTTAAAACAAAGAAAACGTCTTGCGTGAAAGGAATTTTTAAATTTTTCTTTTTGTCTTTATTTTCATTCTCGAACCAATGGAAAACTATGCATTGTTTTAAGCGAGTTAAAAAGGTAAACGTCTTTATATGAATATGAAAAAAGGTTAACGTCTTTTTGAGTTGAATAGTACAATGTACCTCGATTTATTTTACGGACCATTCTCGCCTCCCGTGCCTTGCTTAAATTAATTTTCAATAACATTATTTTTTTTGAAAAAATCATAAAAATTAGAAAATTTTTTTAAATATTTTGAAGTTAACGATATTGAAAATCTGCAGTATCATGATTTTTTTTTTAAAAAATAATAGCCTGTTTATGATATCCTTAACGATCAATATTCTCTTTGTCTGGTATTAGAGGAATTTTAGCTTGTTTACCAAAAAAATAAAAAAGGAAATTTTAGCATGAGGATATAAAATATTAATAAAATTGGTATATTACGTGAAAATGCATTTGTTTTAAATTAAATACCTTTCGTTTGCTTAAATTTTTTTACAAAATAATATTTTCTAAATTTTTAATAAAGAACTTTATATCTCAGTTATGCTTATGAAGGTGAGCATAAAGTGACCCACAATACTATTACTCACCGCCGCTGTAGCACAATGTGGCCGTGACAGTGTCAGTGAAAGTCAGAGAAAGTTATAGCACGTGAGAGACAGACACTCGAAAAGAGCCAGATTTCTTCTCAAAGTTTCTTATCTAGTCAATGTCACATTCCGCTTCTCATATTTTGAATAATGCTAGTAACATAGACTTACATATATATCAGTTCATATTTACAATATTTGAGTGTGGCAGATCTTATCCGAACTTTCATATATGTGTGGATTCTGATTTTGCCGCATAAAATGAAATGAAATGTAGTTCTTCAATGTTATATGGTAATTATTTTCCTTTTCTTTTAAATAACATTATTCATATTATCGTTAAAACTTCCCTATATTTATATTCTGATTTTAACATATGTATTAATGTAAAATTATGACAGGTAAATGATATATGTTACAAGCATTTTTTTTTTCTACTGAGTCATCCTGGAATAACGGTTTTTCCTTTGACCTGGTTCAATATTAATGATAGAATCAAAACAATAGCAGAAGCTGTAAAGTTTGGTGAATCCTCAAGTCACGAGTTAATATGTTTAGTGGATCTTTAAGCCAAATTTCCAAGTCACGAGTTAATATGTTTGGGAAAGATATCTGCCACTGTATCATTACATGAACAAAGACAGTAATCGCTATCAAAAGCATAAAACCAAGAAGCTTACAACAAACTATCACGCATAATAGAATCATATATGCATTGTGTGACCAATCAATTTCATCTTCCTTGATGGTCATATATATAGAATAAATGGTCATTTTGCGTCAGTAAAGACATATCTTTTCCAATAACAAAAAAAAAAAAAAGAAGACGTATCTCTAGAGAGTGGAAGCAGAATATATAAAGATGAGGAGAATTAATAAAGTAAATTTAATTGAAATTAGATAGTAATATCTAAATATTAAGTAACATATGTATTATTGTACATAATCCAAACTCCAATCATACAGGCATTGTTCTACAAAATTTTATTTCAAATGTTATGCTCAAGTATAATTTGCATATTTTACATCTTCATTATATTTGTTAGCTATATAAGTTGCACCTTATGTACAATTATTACTCAATGTTCAAACATTATTATGCGCAGCTACTTTGACCACTTAAATATTATCTATTTAATCAAAAATTGAAGCTATTTAAAAGTTTACATTTTAGGTTCTAATCTTAACTATACATGTACATGATATAATTACTTTAATTTGTCCCTCGGATTAGAGAGAAATGAATTAAAATTAAAATTGGCTTATAACTTTTTTTAAAAAAAATTAATTTAGTAAAATAAATTTATACCACACAATATGCAAGTATTTTTTGAATTAGTTAACACAAGTTACTTCATCTAATTAACTTTTCGGCTTTGTATTATCATGACTTTGATTTGATTTTCAAGTTCCTTTTATTAGTGAATGATCGATAAATATATCTATAAATATTTAATGAGTCCAAAAACAAACTTTGACTCTGAACTAAGACAAACCTTTCTCCCAATCTAAACTTTATTACATTAAGAAAAAAAATGCGTTCCTTAAATTAAGGGTCATCTCTTTGAGAGACATTTACTAGCGAATTTCCAATTTGGGGTTCAAACTCCCTTTGGAACACCCTCCCATTTTCCCCTTTTCCTCCTCTCCCCCTACTCCATACCATCACCCTAATGGTGGAGCCTTCCCTATGCTCTACTGTATGGTCTAGTACAAATTAATAAGGGAGAAAGTTCTCTATAGATTGATAAGATACATGTTTTGTCTTTGCTTTCGCAGCAGGTTTTTGGCCTTAGCTATTAGCCATTTTCACTTTTCTACTAACTCTTTTGTCTTTTTCCTATCAAATGCAAACAGTTCTTTACCACTTCTTCATAATTTTTTTCTTGTTTGTTGAATTTCTTTTCATGTGTCTTTTCCTTTGAAGACGTATTTTATAAATGAAAAAAAAAACTAATAACTGAAAATTTAGTAATAATATTTGAAACAGATTTTAAATAACAAGAAACTGAAAAAAAAACACTGTTTAAGAATATTTCCTCGAAACAGTTTGAAGAAATGGAAAAAATAAAAAAATGCTTTGGTATAATTTACTTTGAAAACAAAGTTTGAAGATTAAATCATACCTGTTTGGAATTTTTTTTTTCAAATAATGATTGTGTGTATTTGGCTTAAAATAATTGACATATATGTTAAGATTGCTATAAGTATGAAATTAATTGTAATTTAAAGGCTTTAAAAAATGAAACAAATAGCTGCATCAATCATATTTGCGAGATTCGTTTTCTAAGTTTGCGACTCTTTGTCAATTACCTAAAAAGTAAACATAATTAGGAGCGGTGGTTTGCTGTTATCCTTTTCTGGTGACATTTTCATTGTCTATCTCTTTCTTGGTGTTTCTTGGATAAATTGTTCGAATATGTCATGTCGAGTTTGATTGTTCAAATTTTCTTCTTTCAATGGTAAATTGTGTATCTTTGTTATTTCTTTATAGAAGTCTTGATTTTTGCTTTTTTACAATTCTTTAAACTGATTTTTATCCTATGTTTTATATAAATTGCAAAGTTTTATATTTACTTTGAGAAGAGATATAATACATTCTTTGACACTTTTTGTGATAGTTTTTATTGTAAAAGTTTGATCATTGATAATTTTCAAATAATGAGTAAAATTACAGATTAATGATTAGTTAAGGGTATATATGTTGAATTTGATGTTTTCTGTTTTCTAACAAAAAGATAAATAAATTGAAAGAAAGCTCATCTTAGTTTAAAGTATATTCTAGATTTCCCAAGCATTTATAAAATTACTTAAAAATAATCTAATAAAAGAATCTTAAAATATAATTGAACTGAAGTCATGACAAAATATGAATCGTAGACTAGCAAAATAAAATAATCTCATCATAGGTATTTGTATTTTTTAAATTTTTGAAAAATGTAATGTCCTCCCCCCCCAAAAAAAACAAAAATTTGTAGGTGTGTTTCGATTGTAATGAATTTTCTATATTCAAAAGAGACACGAACACAATTTGTAATATGTAATAGTTGATCAATATTTCAAAAAAAATGAAAATGAATTAAACACAATATGAGGTTAATGGTGTCACAAATACAAGAATTAGCATTTATATTATAATGTTTATAAAAAACCTTAGCTTTATAATGAATAGATATGAATAATGTCTAATTAGTACTTTAAATAATGATGTCATATATCATCTAATTGTGAAATCTTACTCTAGAGCTACTTTTCTGTTGCAGGCTTGCAGCTACATGCCATTGGAAGTAATGGGAGCAAGATATTTACTCATTCCATTACATTTTGGCCAATCAATCACCATTAAGATTATTTTCTGACTTCGATTATTGCTTTTGAATCATTTTCCACGCAATCTAAATCTTCTATTAATATTTAAAGTTTATTATCTCAATTAATTTCATTAGAATTCTGCCAGTTCACTACAAGAATAAAATTTTCTCGCAGTATTTTCTTTGTTAACTCAAATTGAGATCTTACTTGCCAGTCTCAGTCCTGCTCAGTGGCTTGCTTAATCTTATCCCATTAAATGGGACCCGATCCGGGACTGGCATACTCTTTATCCAAAGCAAAAAATTGAGATCTTACTTAAAATACACAAATGTCAAACGATTTGAACCAGCATTGATATATACAATCCAAATTTGGTGCATGAAATGGATAGCCAAAATCCGTAAATGTTGCTCATATATAAATTAATATATATGTTACGCATAACTTGACCACCAAATGAGTCACGTCCAAAAAAAAAAAAAAAGCCAACTGACTAGTAATATTTCTAATTAAAGAGCTGCTATCTACATCCATGCTGGTTCAACCCTGTACATGGGATGCATGTAACAGGGTACATCAGAAATACATATAATGATATTAAAGCATTTAAATCAATCTTTAGCAAAAAAGAATATGATAACAGGAAAAGAAAAATTCTCAAAGGTCAAATATAATAGGATTGCTCCTAGAAAGAAAACACGAGTTCAAATCTTAGAGAAGACAATTATTGAAAGAGTATCTTAATTGTAATAATATTCGGGATAAAAATACCTTAAAAGGAAAAGAAAAAAAGAAGATCATATATATATATATATATATATATATATATATATATCCATTTTTAATGTATTGGTACTAAAGGTGATGGACATGCAGATAAGACAAAGGCAATTTCGCATCGAATCATTATTTTGCCTTATGGATGCAATTTCATTTTGCTTTCTTTCATTTCACATTTTATGGAGATTGAAGTTCATAGGACAAAAGGATAGACATCTAAGAATTCCCCACTTGCACTACCAGGCCAGCACAAATGATCATTGACTATATCTCTGCAAGAAGTGCATCCAAGAGAGTTATGAGTCATGGATTTGACTCTGCAGTCAGAGACTGCCCTTCCTTTCTCCCCTCCCCTATGTGTGTGTGAGTGTGTGTAAGACCAAAAAAAAAAAAAGAATTCCTCACTTGGAACAACATATTTGCTAAGTTATTTCTGATACTTAAATACTGGCAAAGTCATTGGGCTGATTCCTCAAGCCTCATGCTGTATAGAACAAAACAAACCCAACAGGCCTTTAAATTTTCTTTTCCTGCGTTCCACACTAGTGTGTAAGCTATATTCTTAAAGCTATGTTCTTTTTTCCTTTCGTTTGACCCCAAAAAAAAAAAGGCTATTAACTTTTTTTCCGGTCAACTAAAACTATCAATTTTTGGTCAACCCAGCTATGTACTTCAAAAATAGGCCTTTGAAGACACGTGGACGGGCTGCTTGCAACATGGAGGCCTCAACAATGGTTGTCCTATGTGGCTCTAGTTTCTGTCGAAGCCCATCTCTTTTTAAGGCATTGCAACAGCAACGCTATTCTTACCAAAAACATGAAAGCCGTTTTCTTTCGGCCTTGGGAAAAACAAACTATTTAACATGACACATTTGTTCAGCAGAGAGGACAGAATCGCATATTACTATAGATTAATTTTGTTGATCCAAAGTGAGAGATATTTGATCCAGAGTGATTCTTGCTGTGTTTGGGAGCCCGTTGCATGGTGCTAGAATTGATTGTATGGCCAACAATCGATTTTGAACAATGTTGGATGATGTTTGGTTGTTAAATTTTAGAATTAATTCTTGTCTCTAGAATTGATTTTAGGAGAATTAAAAATTTTTTACTTTCTGTCATAATCACTTTTAGAAGAATTATCAAACATAAATTACTTTATCTTAAAATCAATTCTAATCAAATCAATTTCAATAAAATCAATTATATCTAGAATCAATTCTACAAAAGGAGAACTAAACACGCATAGAACATGTTTGGGAGGCTGTTAGAGAAGGTTAGAATCAATTATGGCTAGTCAAAATTGATTTTGATCAATTTTTATATTATTTGGTTATATAATTTTATGATCAATTTTTGCTTTTAAAATTGATTTTGAAAAAAATAAAATATTTTTATTTTCTGTTATAATTATTTTTAGAGAAATTATTAAATATAAATTACTTTATCTTAAAATTAATTATAGAAAAACAAAATAAAATATGCAGTAAGTACAAAATGTTTTAGTTAAGTGTTTAAAAAGTTTTTTAGGCGAGCTAATCCCAAGAGAATTGAAATAAAGAGGGAAGAGAGAGAAAAACCAAGACACCCAAAATTGCAATACAATCGCTTTATGTTTATTAATTCATAGATCATTTTACAAAATAAGATTTGTATGATTTAGTATTTGAATTCAATTTGGATGTATTGGCTAATATTCAATCATATTTTGCTATATCAGTAAATATAACTAAGTATCACATCTATTATTTAAATTGTCATATAAATGAAATAATATAATTGGTTAATTGTATACAAATCATTTTCACAGTGCATCAAAATTAAACTCTTAATATTTTCTTTTATATTAAGTTCACATGAACTAGATACATGACCAAAGTATTCTTTAGGCAAAATAAGTTGCTATTAGAAAGTGAAAATAGACTAGGCCAGATTAGATTTTAACTTACATGGATTTAACCTAATTTTAAATATGTAGCATAAATTTAGGCCTATTATTTAGCATAATGCTTTCTTTTTTTTTTTTTTAAAGGCTTAGCTAGCCATTTTAAAAGCCTAACAAGTCTAAAAGCTTACTTAAAGACATATTTAATAATAAGGCCTTTAAAGAGGCTGGAAAGTACTCTTAAATAAGTTTAAAATAAGTTTAAAAAATTATTTCTAAATGGACCAAAAATCTTTTTAAATAGACAAAAAAAAAAAAATCTAAATAGACTAAAAGATTTCTACTACCATTAAAGATTTTGAATAACAACAATAACAACAATAATAATAATATAGTATAAATATATCATTCTACTAGATCCAATATGCTCATAACTTGTAACTTAACCAAACACAACAAAAAAAATAAAAAGGAGAAAAGTCTTGACCTAGTTTATTTACTAAATAGGCCATGCTAGGCTAGGCTTGATGCAGTCTAAGTTCAAGGCCCCTAATGGACTGCCTCACTATCTCCACCATAAATAGCTACACTATTCATTTTTTTTTAAATGCAATCTCATTTTTTATTCATCTACCAATTTAGTCTTTAATGACTTTTTTTATCACATAATTGCCACATCAACGTTGCTGGTTCCATGTCAACATTTTTTATTAGTTCCATGATGAAAAAGTGGCTAGACCCCATTGGTAGACGATTTCAAATATAAGGAACCAAATTAAAATAAACTAAAGATAATGAATCACTTTACAAAGATAAATAAAAATGTGGAGGAAAAGAGCTCTTTTTGCCTATTCTTTAATTATAATGACTTAGACAAGCAATCAAGGCATTAAGCTTGGTTTGGTATTGTTTGAATTTTTTTATAGATGTTAAATTCTCTAAACTCTTTAAAAGTTATTCTTAAAAAGTTATAATAGTATTATTTGATAAAATAATATAAAACCTACTCTCAATAAATAAAAATTATAAGAATAAGATTTGATAAATTTATTTTTAAAATTTAAAATAACTATAATAAATACAAATATTAAAGAGAATAATTTCTACTTTTATTGTTATTAAAGAGAGTATAGTTATATTAATTTTTTAAATTTTATAGAGTACAAATCAATTCTAAAAAACACTCTATAAAAGATTTTAAGAGCAACTCTAACTTTTAAAAATCAGAAGCAAAAACACTCCAATTTTATTGTTTACCAAACAAAAAAATTTTATTTATGCTTTTTTTAAGAAAAATACCCCTTCAAATAACACTATCAAACCAGGCATAAGTCAAGCTTAAACTGAATCTCGATTCTGATAGTTTTGAACTAGCCACCAAAACAAGCTCTCTTATTTTGAGAACTACATTCGAATTATGAAATGGGATTTTGACTGCTAGTGAAGTAAACATGCATACGAAAGGTTTTGAGGTTTTGAACTTGGACAAGAGGGCTTAGATAGATCGGACTTTCATGACGAAGTTTGGGTAAGAAGGTCCATTTATGGTGGATTGTGTAAGAAAGGTCCATTCTTGACCCTCACCCTGACTATCATATATTAGACCATTGGTACTATTATATAAAAGGACATATTTTGTAATCAATTTTTGGTCTCTACGAATTATATTGAAACTTTTTTCCATTCCATATATATATATATATATATATATAAAATCAATTAACAGCAAATGGAAAAAATAAATAAAATTGTGCAAAAAAAAATCCATTAACTCCCACTATATACACTTTAAAATTATCCATAAACTGCTACAAATCACTAACATATTTTTATCCCTTCTTAATTTTAGTTTACTTTTCATAAAAATAAATAAAAATTCATTTAAAAATTTATACTAAAAATAAAAAATACAGATTAAGTGCCTATCAATCCACTAATTTGATCAATACTAAAATTAATCTGTGGTTTTTATCTATTACTTGTTATCAGATGATAAAGAATATCTCAAACAGTTTTTGAAACGTAATGGAATAAAAACATGTGTAGCTATTACTAATATGCATACAAAAATTTATCTTTATGAATGTTTTTTTTAATGTGAGTATCTTATAAAAGTTAAATACTCAACTAATAGATAATTATATATTATATAAACAAATTAATTTCTACGTACTGATAATACAAAAAATTTTATACCCTCAATCAGCAATATTTCAAAAAAGTGTCAAATTAGAGTATATAATTATACACTATAATAACTATCCATTATAATTTGTTACATTCTTATAATTCTATTAGTTGGTACTTTAATATTTTTTTTTTAACACAATGAGTGTGTAGAATCAATCTCTTATATATAAATAAATAAAAGGGTAAAATAAAAAACATAACCAAAAAATACATTTAAGGTAGCTTAAAATTTTTTATATAACACTATAGATAAGTATTATATATTAAAATTTAACAAAGGTGTAAATTTATCTAGATGTATGGCGGTATACGGATCAACTTTGTTCCCAATACAGCACCAAAAATCTTTGTTCCCAATAAACAATCTCTAGAAAGGCCTAATGCAACTTTGACTAGGCTCTTTAAAAATCACAGACAAGAAAAAAGTTAAAAAGGGAAAAATGAACAAGAAAAGAAAAAGTTAAAGAATGGGCCGGCACATATGAGATAGGTATCAGATGCCGAACACAAATGCACAGTCTCGGACCCCAGACAAACAAAAACAAAAGACATCACACGACACAAACGTTGTTTCATTCAAAAAAAAGAAGCTACTAGGCTAGGCCCAGTTACAGAAATCTTATATAAATAGTGAACATCAGCACCCAAAACCGATTATCTTGGCCAACTAAAAATTCGATTCCAAATTCTATGTGGCCACTAATATAACCTCATTCTGCATCCTTCCTTCATTTCATTTTGGTGTAACAAAGGAGGGTGACTGAGAAAGAAGAAACAGAACAAGCAAAACGCAAAAAACATGGGTTCTTTTGAGGCGGTGGAGAAGCACGTTACGGCCAAGTTCCTTGCAACATTCCTTGTGGGTGGCGTGATCGTTGGTGTTTCATTGTACGGTTTGTTGCACTCATCTGAGGGGCTTCAGAAGAATCTGGAACCTCTGGGATTGTGGAAGAGGAGGAGAAGGAAGAACAAGCCAATCAGGGTGTACATGGATGGGTGCTTCGATATGATGCATTATGGGCATTGCAATGCCCTGCGCCAGGCACGTGCCCTTGGTGACGAGCTCGTTGTTGGGGTTGTCAGTGATGACGAAATCATAGCCAATAAGGGTCCCCCTGTCACCCCTCTTGAAGAAAGGTCACAACTTTTTTTGCGGTTGATCTTCTTGTTGAAATTTCCATCACGCCATGCCAAAATTGTTGTGTGTCATTTGTGTTGTGTTTTAATTAATTCTAGATTTGTAACGTGTTTGGATTTGATTGCTTTTTTATGAAAAAAATTAAAAAAAAAGCTGTTTTGAATGTAAATTAAGTTAATCGAAACAAACATTTTTAATGTTGTAATTTTTTGTTAAAAAATAAATTAGCTATTTTTTAATCTCCATGCAGCAATTCTGGCATTATGGCATCGTCTCATCCATGTAGTCGATGCTAGATAGCGAGAAGGCTTAGTCGTTGTTGCAATAATTTTTGCATTGTTATGACAACCCTTTATTTATTTGTTTATTTATTTTGATGGGGTTGTGTTGTGTTTTGCATTTGGGTTATGAGATGGTGATGTGATGTGATGTGATGATGTGTGTTTGTAGGTTGATTATGGTGAATGCTGTGAAGTGGGTTGATGAGGTTATTACTGATGCTCCTTATGCCATAACTGAGGAGTTCATGAAGAAGCTCTTTAATGAGTACAATATAGATTACATTATTCATGGGGATGATCCATGTCTTCTCCCCGATGGGACTGATGCCTATGCTCGTGCCAAGAAGGCTGGCCGTTATAAGCAGATAAAGCGCACTGAAGGAGTATCCAGCACTGATATTGTTGGTTAGAATTATGCTTACTTTCTTGTGCTATAAGATTTCCTTCTTTACTAGTTGTTGCAGTTGGGCATGTTGTTTGAATTTGTTCGATATAGTTTACGTAAATTATTAAATAGAAGTCCTTTGGTGTGTTTGATTGGAGTGGAATGCTCTTATGTTTGTTTATCGCCTCTATCATGGCTGTTTCAATGGAGTTGCCATTTAAGATATGTGTAGAGGGCAAGGGTGGGCAAAATTGCTATATATATATATATATATATATATATATATATATATATATATATATGTATTTTTTTTTTATGTTCTATGCTGCGTATTGTTTTTCTTGTTTTGGATGAGGATATCTTATCCTCCCCATATCTGCAATTTGCTTCTTTTCTGTCTAATAAAATTTTCTTTTTCAATATATGCCATATTAAATGGATCTCAATATGTTCTTTTCATTTGGAAGTATTTTATACCAGATGTTTTTACTTTTTGAATTATTGTGTTTCTAGAACATATCTGAACTTAGGTTACTTTTGTGGTGAAGCTTAATTTGGACTTTTGGCGAATGGGTGAACCTCTGTTTACAGATAAGTGATTTGTTTGTTTATATAGCAATTGTTCAACTCATCAATTGATTTGGAAATTTGGCGAATGGGTGAATCTCTGTTTACAGATAAGTGATTTGTTTGTTTATATAGCAATTTTTCAACTCATCAATTGATGGAGTTTGTTAAAGGACCTCTGAGGCCTTACCTTTTCTTCATACTTTTCTCCATACTCTTTATTATTCTGTGAACTGTATTTCTGTCCATCCAAGCTTGATAATGAAACATGTGGGACTTTTCTCACTCAACTGGCAATGCTTTTTGTTGGTTGTTCCATTCCATCTGGTCCAGTTCAACGTGTGCTTCCTGTGAGCATATATTCAGTCTTTAGTCTCTGTTATATTTTCCCCTTGAGCCTATATTTCTTTTCGATAGGGTTGCCTTGTAATACTTGCAAAAAATGGAGAATTGATATTATATAACAATTTCATGCCCAGGTCGAATGCTTCTCTGTGTAAGAGAAAGGTCTGCAAGTGACAAACCTAATCATTCTTCTTTACAAAGACAGTTCAGCCATGGCCATAGTCACAAGTTTGAAGATCGTGGGTCTGCGAGTGGAACTCGTATATCTCAATTTATGCCTACATCTCGTAGAATTGTTCAGTTCTCAAATGGAAGGGTATGTTTATGTAAAATTTTCATTCTGATTTCTGGCTGCTTATATGCTTGTTTTCAACTTCCTTCACGCCCTTCTATATTCCCCATCCTTCAGGCTTTGTGATGCTTGAATCACATATTTTTCAAATCATGCTATTGGTTTATAGGAATAATAGCATTTTTGGTTTTTCGATTCCAAACCCCAAAACCATGGTTTTGGCAAAAGCTGCTCTCTTGTAACTTTTGCCCAGACCATGATTTCAGAGTCTTTAATGGGAAACCAAACATGCCATAAGTTTTTGAGCATTTACCCATTGACAAATGCATTAGTGTTTGACTATTCCTGCTCAACTGATCACATTTCAGGATTTAATTCAGCTTGTATTGTTATACTTGTTTCTAGAGACTTGGGTTTTGGAAGATCAAGCATTTGTTTTTATTAGGAAATCAACTAACAGGACAGTCTAGGCCCTAGGAAAAAAAATAAAAACTTTAACCATGTAAGTAGGGCTGGTTGTTGTGAATTAATTTGGTGGTGAATGATTATAGCCTTATAGGTTCTAATTGGCTGTTAACTGGGTTGTAAAGGGATTAAGGAATGATACAAGGTTTAACTTAGGTCTAAGGTATACCTCTGCCAGGCAGAGTTCTCAGTATCCATAAAACATTGCCTTGGTTGAAAAATGGCTTTGGCATTTCCCTTTAGTTGCCTATATTACAGCAGAATGTTTTCAGACCTTCAGATAAAGGATTTGCAATTCTCAGAGGGTGGTTTCTCTTGTAACTTGTGTTATGTGCTGCTTGATCAGGATCAATTCCCCAAATGTTTCTACATTGTTTCTACAGCCATGATTGAAGCTTTACTGCTAGTTTATTTCTCCCCATTCCTTATACAATGTATTTCTCATTTCTTGCTACTTGGAGACTTTGTATCATTTTCCCCCAACTCCAAATAAGTTTAACAAGCTCTGCTTTGTCTACACCATGTTTCAGTAATTTTGCCATGTCACTTCATATTTACTCATGCTTGCTGTACCAGGGCCCAGGACCTGATGCACGCATTGTATATATAGATGGAGCCTTTGATCTCTTTCATGCTGGTCACGTGGAGGTATTGTTTATATACCTTCTGTGCATAATTGCTTAGCAAGTCACTGCATATCCTAGTCTGTTAAATGCTATGTCAAACAATCGAGTGAAAGGTTATCTTCCTCTTTTCTTAGTTATTGTTCTCATTAAATATTCTGTTGCCATTTGCTAAACTGTTATCTGCAGCAAGAAAAATTAAAATGTTTGACACCAGTATGATGGCCTTTTTGTAGTGTGCATGCTTTTATGACTATATCTAATTGTGGTGTACACTACCAATATGCTGTACCTTTTATCAACTGACCTCTATGTTATATAGATCTTGAAGCTTGCTCGGGGTCTGGGAGATTTTCTTCTTGTTGGAATACACACCGATCAGACAGTCAGGTTGTCAACCTTCATATCTCTTCTTTTTCCCACCTTTTATTTATTTTTTTAAATTTTGTATTTATTTAATAATTGTTATATTGGGAATTATAAGGGGGCGAAAAGGTAATATTTGGACTCTTTCCTTGAAGTGGTTTGTTTGCACCATTCTATTGCAACTTTAAATGCATCTGATGTACTCTACAGAAAATCTTCACCAGTAAAAAATAATGGTAGATTTTACCTTAGATGTTAATGTTGTAATTGCTGATTCTCAAGCTCCTTGTTCAGAATTAAAGCATTGTATAACACTCTAAATACAATGTTATTTTCTTGGGTGTCTCTGAAATATGCTGCATGATTGTGACCTTTTTGTCCCTTTTATGGTTGTTTTCTGTCTCATTCAGTCTCAGAGGATGTTTATCACCTCTTTGAAATTCTCAGCTCTTCTTCTTGAACAGAAAGCTCCTTTTATCCAAATAAAAGGGGGAAAAAACAATGTCAAAAACTGAAGAAGAAATAAGGTATTATTATAGGTGGATTTTAACCAACTTATAGTGAGTTTCTGATGAATTCCTAGGATGCAAGGTCAAAGTGTATTTTCTTGTAATTGTTTGGTGCATCCATCATGTGCTCTTTCTTTCTTTTAATCCTTAGCCAATAGTGAGTTAAAATATTTTGCCATCTATTTAGCATTACCTTTATCAAGATATATTGTGATATGTAATGTCATATTAAAATTGATCTATCTTTTTTGGTTTCTTATTGAATTTGTATGTTCTTTGAGAGAGGATCTATTGTTATTGAGCTTGCGTCATTGCCGAAGCTAAATCATACAGTAGTCACAATTCTTTTGCATTGAACCAAAAGCTATAAATTTGTATTCAATATAATATAATTTGAGTATCTATTTTCGTTTATGTTTATATTACAAGATGATTAAGGCTTGATGGTTTTTATATTTTTTTCACTTACACTTGTTTTATAGCGCAACTAGAGGACCACATCGTCCTATCATGAATCTCCATGAAAGAAGTTTAAGTGTTTTAGCATGCCGCTATGTGGATGAAGTTATAATCGGTGCACCATGGGAGGTTTCCAAGGATATGGTTAGTGTTATTTTAGCTTAATTCATTTTTATTATTGACATTGTACAGTGTGATTCTTTATTTTCTATTGCAATAAACATTCTTGAGCCATTAGGTTTGAAATTATTTTTCTAATGATGTTGTAATGCCGATATTAGTGATTGCTGAAGATTTCATTTTACCTGATTTTATTCTGAAATTCTAAAGGTTTTAAATGGTGCATGATGTCTCTCTTTTGAGTTTATTCTTTTAGGTAATGTCCAATGCATGGAAAAAAATGGATGTGAAAGGAAGGTTTAGGATGAACTATTCTATAGCATTCCATGTTCATTGGCAGTTTATTCTTTTCCTTTTTCAAAAAAAGAAATAGCTAGTGGATAACATATTTCTAGGACATTATGGTGGGAATGTTATCTTTTTAAGAGCCTTTTCCTCTCCTCTATAGTCTTTTAGTCTGTCTACTTTGCACAATTCCCGTGTGTTAGTATTATTAGTAATTAGGGTGTGAGTCAAGTCATACCGATATTTGTGTCTGGACATATACCTATGCCTAACCTGACTGAGGTTATTTCAGTTACTGTCAAAGACTAATTCTCCATAAATCTTAAGTGAAGATCCAAAATTGTTTCTATATCTCTGTCAAATTCCCCCTCTTGCAAGAGCCCTTTCAGCTTGAAGTGTGGAGAATACATGGATCTACTTTACCTTGTGTTGAAATTTAATTTAGTGATGAATAATGGAGACATCAAGGATCAAACTCCTAAGTAATTGGTTATAGAGGCTTCAATATGATGTCAACACCAACTTGAGCTATTAGGTGAAGAGGAATGAATTTGTATCTCTCTAATACAAACATTCTCTTTTCTCTCTCGTATATCTACTAACATGGCATCGTCAGTTACAGAATAATCTATGGCTCTGATCTCAACTTCTACTTCCTGTTTCGCTTATCTGTTTTTCTATCCAGCCTGAGGTTAAAGTTGTGGCAGGGGTTGCACATCTGTTGGTGGCATGAATCAATGAATGACTACAGAAGGGGGGAGGGTGATCCAGGAGTGATTGTATGATCTGTTGGCAATCCAGAGTGATTGTAGATCAGGATAGACCCAATAGTGTCTCTGATCTTGTTAGGTTGTCCAAATTGAATTCATTGGTTTTGTTTGGTGGCAGACAGTATTGTTTGGCTTCTTTGGTGACTGACAGTTGTTTGCATCTGTTTTCTGGCCGATGGCAGTGTTTAGCCTCAGGTAATCAATGTGTTCTTGTAGTAGTCAATTTGTATCCCTTTTAGCTATGTATACACCTGAGTTGCATAAAGTAGAGTTTCACCAACAATCTCTCCTCTCGTTTATCTTTTACCCCACTATTTAAAATTATTAGTTTCTCACTCAAATTGGGAGTTGTTCCGTGAAAACTTGTGATAGAGAAGCTAGAGAATCAAGCTTCTTTTGCTTTTACTCACATTTGCTCTCATTTCTTTACCAATTCATAAAGGACAATTTGGGGTTTAGATTGTTCATTGTTCTAAACCCTTCTTTCATTTTCTCACTCACTTCCCTAATCATCAAATTTCCTCGTTGACAAATCTGTTTAGATATCCATAGCTCAGTCTAAGGTTAAGCCATTTGTTTGAAATGTGGTACTTAGGGAGTGTTTGGAATGATTAATTTTTGGAATTGATTTGATTTAAATTGAATTGACTTGAATTGATTTGATTTCTAAATTAAATTTTATGTTTGGAATGATTATGAAAAAATAAGATTTGAATTGATTTAGAAATCAATTTTTATGTTTATAATATATTATATTGTGTTTGGAATAACTAAGAATGGAATTGATTTGATTTGATTTGTACTTAAATTTTAAAATCAAATCAATTCCCATCAAATCCTTTCAATTTTGAAAGGATTTCAAATACAAAAGAGTCAAATCCTATAGGAGTTAGAAATCACTTCATTTCTTATTTTAAAACATCCAAACACAAGATTTGATTTTTAAATCAAATCATTTCCATTTTTTTTAACATTCCAAACACACTCTAATGATATTAATACAAATTACTTCTGGCAAATTCATAAGCCTTTTCGCCTCTTTTTCTCCCAATGTGTGTTATGTGCAATCAGGTGCAGAAACAGTAGGTCCCATATTAGTGACTGCTTTCCTGTGCATCAGAATATTTGAATATCTCATGTTAAGGAGTATTAAAGTTATATTGTTGTGAGTGCTATTTAAGTTGGGCTTGCACTAGTTGTATGATACTTGAGCTAGATATTATTATGGGTGCAAAGTAGATTATTAGTATAAATAAGGGTTCAAGCTAAGTGTCATTCTCATGTTTGTATAAATATACCTTTTGACTTGGTTGATGTCATGGCATTTACCAATCTTTTCTTTCTCCTTTTTACCTTCTAACATTCTCTTTTCTCTTTAACCATTTTGTTTTTATCTAAAAGATTTTTTTTTTTTTTTAAGAGGATTTCTCTAGGACCCCTATAAAATTCAAGGGTACTGGTGCTCTTTAGTTATTTGTGGCTATGAATTTGCCACGTGTCCCATTAACTCAAATTACTAAATTTCTAAAATTATTTTTTAATTATATTTAGGATCTATAAAACTTTGTGATTAAATCATTCCAAAGCCAAAACCCACCTAGTGGGATAAAGCTTGGTTGGTGCTCTTGATAGAAAAGCAACAGAAACAAGTTTTGTAAAGTGCTAATAAGATTTAGCAACAATCTATTGGTTGCTTCAGTTGGGACATGTTTCAATCCAATATGCCGTTTCTTGTCTTGCTGTTATTAAAGTATTTATTCATTCTTGGATTGGCATAACACTTTTTTTAAATTGATTTGCGTGCAGATCACAACATTTAACATCTCATCAGTTGTTCATGGGACCATTGCAGAAAATGATGACTTTCAGAAGGTAAATTGTGTAATATCTTCTACAAATGATGTATTTACAATTATTTATTACGGGCACCTAGTTCCTTCTGCATGCACAACTTCACTTTCTTAACTGTTGTTGTTGACATTGATTTTCATATAGGAACAATCCAATCCATATGCTGTTCCCATTAGCATGGGCATCTTCAAAGTCTTAGAAAGTCCTTTAGAGATAACAACTACTACAATAATTAGAAGGATTGTATCAAATCATGAGGCATTCCAGGTTTGTCCGAACATCATCATATTGTTTTGTTTTGTTTGATTTTTTTTTTTTTTAAATTCTTGTTAGAATGTTAGCATATTTGTAAATAGTCAGCTGTAATTATCATAATCATTGTGAATTAGCTAGTGACTAGATCCTTGATTGGTTTAAAAAAAATGCCAGTCGATGCTCTGTGGTAATGAATGTTTGAGAAATATAGTGCGAGCAAGAGCATAACATAACCGTAGAAGCGAGGAAAATCTTCAGGCAGATGAGAGGACAGGATACCCAAAGATAAGATTAGTAACAAATGTATTTGGGAGAATGTTGGAGTGGCGCCTATCGAGGCTCTTGTTAGAATAGTGGATTGTAGTCTGATTAAAAGGAGCATAACAAGACTAAACAAAACTGTAGGGGAAATCACAAAAAGGTCCTTTCTCTAATGGTTTTTGCCATAGTATCAATCGATTAATGTAGCTTTTAATAGATTCTTTTGCACGATGCTAGTTTTCCTTCTGGTTCTAATGTGTTCACGTTTATTGTTTTCTTCTTTCTTCCCTTCCACTCTCTCTTTTTGCATGCAGAAACGTAATGAAAAGAAGGGGGAGAGTGAGAAAAGATACTACGAGAGTAAGACTCATGTCCACGGAGACTGATTAATGCCTATTGTTCTGGGCATATACATGGCAGGCTAGTAAACTTTTAGGCTTTTTTATTCTTTTCTTTTGGGAACATGAGAGTTAAGTTTGGAGCACAAGTTGAACATTGTGGTTTCTGCATATGATTATTCATTTGCTGAGCTGATTTAACCAATCATTTATATATAGTTAACCATGAATATGATAGTGTCTCAAAATAAATTCATGGTTAATTATAAGTAAACTATTGGTTAAATAGTTTGGAAAAATCAAACTTGCGGACTAAAGTGTTCAAATTTATGATCCAAGCCAAGTAGAACTGTCATTTACCTTTTCTTTTCTTTTGGTTTTGGGGTAAGAAACTCCCTTTCTTTTTTTGGTCCCCTTCCTTTCGAATAACCTACTACATTGTACTATTGCTGTATGGGAATTTGACGAGTTTATCTCTGGTCAAAGTACTCTTGTTTTGTTTGATAAATTAGTGAATATATATTCGTTGAATGACATATAATCGAAATTGTGGCTTTTCAATTTCTACTTCTATTGAATAGTCACTAGCAGAAAAAAATTCGGGTTATTATTATAATTTGTTTAATGGGCAGCTTTTTGGTTTCGAATCCTCTTGCATATTGTTGATAAAATTCCATAGTGAGGAGTTTGCATCAACCGAAATGTAATACGGATAAATTGCTTAAAGTTGAAGGGAATTGAAATTTATCCTTTTTATTTTTGCTAAAATTCGGTTTCATGTCATAATTTTAATATGCTGGTAGTATAAAAATATTTTAGATTATTAATCTTATATTAGTACTTTATTCAATATATTGAATTATGTTAACAATTATAAAAAAAATATCAAATTTATTAAATATTATAGTAACACATCATTAAATAGTGTAAAACTTTTTATACAAATAATTTACTAAATTAAATCCGTAGTTAAATATCAGCATGCAATAATAATGATAATAAAAAGTTGGAGTGCCACTAATTATGAATTGGAGGCATAAGCCCATTTCTTTTGATTTGTTTGACTTGTTAACTTTGTTGAACTCCCAGTTTACAACCTTGACCAAATTATATATAGTTCACAACAATGGTACAGACTTACAGTCAGTCTTAGTTAGAGGTGATTATCGGCTACTTGACTTTCTTATCTTTTATATGGTCAACAGTATTTTCCGACTAACTTGCGCATTAGATCACGCGAGAACAGAGCACTCACTTCAGAGTCAGCCTATGTCTCCACTTTTACGATGTTGAAGAAACGACTAGTTTTATTTGGTCTGAGAAGATACCACTCTTAAATTAATTTCACAAATTCACTAAAATGATTTTGAAAACCCTATTTTTCATATCACGTGCACGTTTAAACTTAATATTCTTGATAAAAGAATATTTTTCGGAATAGTATTGTGTACCTTCTATTCTAGATATTTGGATAGAACAAATCGGAACACTTCTGTCAACTAGCACTTTTTCAGTCAGATTTTCGTGCTTCTGAGAGAGGAGGGGGGGGGGGGGGATGATATAACAAGAAGGAAAAACTGCTCAAACATTAGAAAGTTACTTCCAAAATATTGCACCAACAACTTTTCACATTCTTCATTGTAAAATATACATTGATGCTATCAAATGCCAAAATAGCAAAATGGAGAAGCTAACTTACGAGACTCAAAGCTGGGAAAATCACAGTTACATTAACAAGCTTGAAAATGACCGTTAATTTTTGGTTTAGAAAAAAAGGAAAAAGAAACAGCAATAGGTCACTTGGAAAAGGCAGGACGGGAAAGTGCAGTCAAACTAACTGGGTTTGCAGTAGGCATGTTAGATGTGATAGGTTTATCTTACACCCAGTCTACCTAATAATCTCTCATGTAAAAGATCACTAGGTAGTTTTGCTTGCGCTCAAGTCCAACCTCTCATGTCCCTGATGTTGTGAGGAACCAGTTATATTAGCAGTTCTGATGCCTCGATGATTACAAATACATACAGTTTTCCACACAATAATTCCCATCGAGATGAACAGAAGACCAAACATTGATACAGAAATTATTTACCAGGGCTCCTTGTCACCATAACACCATGTACAAAGCAGCAACAAATACATGGATGCACCCACATTTTTAACAAACACTTCAGATTAAGTGGAGACTTGAGAAGCACACAAGACGGGATACATTGCATGAGATTATCATCTTACCCGGCATGCTGCTGGAGCACCTGGTGAGCAATTCGGGTTAGGAGACCGGCAAGCAGCACCAGGGCCGACATTATTTGAAAACTTGGGACGCATCCGGTAGTCAGAGATTTTGGTCATAGCAAAAGGCCTGGCACTTCCACTATTTGATCCCGTTAACGAGACTTCACCTGCGCCGACACTAGAACTTTGTAAGGGTTCCAATGTCTCAACCACATCACTCATTAGTGGCCTGGCTTTGGGATTTTGACTCAAACAGTAGTAAGCCAAGCTACAAGCTTTCTGTGCTGCCCTCACTGAGTATTGGTTCTCCAATCTAGGATCAATTATTTGTAGGAGCTTTCTCTTGTCATTAAGCTTTGGCCGTGCCCAATCTACTAAGCTCTGTTCCTTCCCAGGTCTGGTCTTGTCAACAGATTTCCTTCCAGTTAAAAGCTCCAGAAGAACAACCCCAAAGCTATACACATCACTCCTAGCTGTCAGGTGGCCTGACCATTTTCACATATGCCTTATTAGACATGTATCCATGCGTGCCCAAACATATGCAAGTATGCTCAATGTGTACTCAGAAGTAATGAAATATATTATGCAAGCATGCTCAATGTGTACACGCAAGCAAACACAGCGCAGTTTGAACTCTGGGCTATGTGACGGTACCATGTACAAAACATACTGAAGGAAAAGAGAGAAAAAATAGGAAAATCATCTGAAAATTAAATTCAAGAGGACAGCATAAATTGTATAAGAAATGTTCTAGTCATGATAACAACAGAAATTGCAAGATTGAAAGACCAAAAACAATATTGACCTGCAATGAGATAAAGGCAACAATTCCTTGAAACCAGAAAATAAATCATTTGTATTTAATCCCCTCAGAGGATGAAATCTCAAACGAAGTATTGCTTTTTGTCTATGAACAGTTACATATTGTTGGAATAAACCCATAACTATTGAGATGGAGACACTGAACCTTCTCCCACAGTCCCTCCATAAACCTAGTTAATTACCCATTGGTAAATTTTCTTCCTTTAAGACAATCACAGTTACATGCACATGGTCCTATTGGTGAAGCCCAAGAAAGACAAGCAGAGTTGCAAACAATTTTGCTATATACTATATATTAACAAGGAAAACATTGTATGGTTAAGTTAGGTCCATGTCCTGAAAAAAGGAGACCGGTATTAAATTGTGTCTTTGATCCCATCCATTGTACACCAGCCTAGATAACTCTCACATCACAAGTTCACAACACATGTGAGGAGTAAGACAAACTTTTTCAGAAGTTCAAGCTTTCAAGCAATTTTTTTCCATTTACTTGTAAATCGAGCATGTTTGAAAAACTGAGGTCATACCAGTCATTACATATTCAGGGGCGGCATAACCATATGTTCCCATGACTCGAGTGGATACATGGGTTTCATCACCTTGTGGTCCTGCTTTAGCTAGTCCAAAATCAGAAAGCTTGGCAGTATAGTCCTGTAACACCAAGTGCAAAAAGGGGTAAATAATTCCATCATTATACAGATATAATTGAAATATTCAATCAAGTTAAAATACCAGAGACTTACAGAGTCCAATAATATATTGGATGTTTTAAAGTCACGATAGATTACTGGCCTTTCAGCATTGTGTAGAAAGGCAAGTCCTTTGGCAGCTCCAAGAGCAATCATCATTCTTGTAGCCCATGATAAAGGGACAGTTGCCTCTGGAAGCCTCAGGAAAGGACATATTAACTTGAGTTGGAAAAACACAGAAACTAGGAAAAATCTTAGCTTCATAACTGTAGGTAGGAGCAATACTTTTATTCATAACTAATATGAAAAAAGATTCAGAAAAATTCAAGAAGTTTTGTCTTCTGTTGAGAAGTAAATCAATAGTTTTTCATCAAGACAAGCCAAAGTAGGGAGAGATACTACTCTAATAGCATCAATAAGTTTAACCACATATTGAAAACATAAATCATTATAAACTACGAAACGGGAAATAACAATGTAATTCTTCAAAGTATTCATACAACTTCTATCCTGTCTCAAAAGCACTAGAGAAACGTTGACATAATCCAATAAACAAAGGACACAAGATATAACCCACATGACATCCCGAGCCATAATAAATGCAACAACTTCTACTCAAAAAGTATCATATAGAAGCAGTGTATACTTCATTTCAGGTTAATGGTTCACGCTACAGTCACTCAATGGTAGTGCCACCAGAAAAGCATGAATGAAACTCCAAAATCCAATCTCTACCATTAAAGCAGATCAAATTGTCATTTTTTTCTCACCGATGATTTCAACCATATATAATAGTAGTGTTAACATCATCATAGTCATAAAATTTTCCACCTAGCTTGCAATCAACATACATAACAGAAGATGAAACTTCAACCTTTAAACTCAATTTTATGTTCATAAAGTTTTAAGTATTTGATGAGGAAAAAAAAAAAAATCCTGATGTGTCCACTCTTAGGCTTATAACCCAACTGATACTTCTAATTAACTTATTGGCTTATAATTTAACTAATACTACTAATTAAGGCGGTGAGAGCTGTGAACATCTAAAATGGCATCCCAAAGCTTCTAATTCACTTTTGCTTGCAGGTCTTTATTAGTCTCTCAACTGAGAAATTGTTGTAGAAACTAGAAGAAAGAACCTAACTAGGACTAATTGATTACCAAGAAAACAATTGTCATCATCTCTAGACTAGAAAGAAGGGCGAGTTCTAATACTTAAATTAGAAACCTTAGAAATCATGCATAATCAATTTACAGCATGTGTATCTCCCAATGCATTTCTTGGGGTCTAAAGTGTATTTGACCCACCCTCGAGTGCAACTGGATATCCACTTTGTTGGGAGAAATTCTTCTGCATTCTAAGAGTAATACACTCAATGGCTTAGATTTTATTATGAACTATCATAAAATTCATCTAAAGGCATAAATTCAATCCCCAATGCAACATATTACCTTCTAACTGGATTGGTCATTGTTGTATTCCTCTTATACTACCTAATGAGTTATTATCCTTACTCAACTATGAGAACATCGAACCCCATTCCATTCCTAAGGAACTAAGGGATCAAAGAAGAAGTTTGCATACTTCGGAATAGGTGATTTTCCAGACTTCCTCGAAACATGAACTCATACACGAGCAGCCTGTGGTCGTCCTCACAGCAGTACCCTATCAACTTCACCAGATTAGGATGCCTAAGCTGCCCCAGAAAATTCACTTCTGTCTGCAACAACACCACCATCGCCACGTCAATCAAATCAACAATCAACAACATAAAACAATCATTGAAAAAACCAACAAATAACCCCACAGTCCCAAACAACAACAAAAACTTTTTGGTTGCAAAAATTTAAGCTGAATAGAATGCGAGCCCTTCCTCACCCCAGTCCAAGGTTAGGTATGTTTCTAGGCTCAATGAGCACTTACAAAGGTACTTTCGCATAACGTACACCCTAGTCAGGCACGCCTCTAGGCTCAATGAGCGCTTATAGAGGTACTTTCAGATAACCTATTAACAAGGAATCAAACCTAATTAATGACGATGCATGAACATAATGTCGACTAAGCGAGGCAACCCCCACTAGCTACAACAACAAATGCCGTCAACAAGCAATACAATACAATACAACACAATGCAATTGCAATTCGCAAACATACAAGCCTCTCAGTGATTGACCCACTAACCAGAACTTAGGAATTGAACCCTAAGCCATGACAATGCATAATCAGAAGGTCGGCCAGGTGACCCAACCCCCTATGACTACAACTACATCAAATAGTATCAACAAGCAATATGCTACAATACACTACAATACAATAATGCAATTGCAATTGACAAACATACAAGCCACTCTCGGTGTCCCTGCAGGCCCTCCTTGTTCAAAACCTTAACCGCAACAGGCAGCGACTTGAGCCCAACCCTCACATTCTCATCAATGTACCCCTTGTACACAGTCCCGAACCCTCCCTCGCCGAGAATGTAATCGGAGCGAAAGCTCTTCGTAATGGTCTCAAGCTCGTACAGCGTGAACGCGATCACGTGAGTGTACAGCAGCGTGTTGTTCCTCGCGTCTTCCAAGTTGTAGTGTCGCGGCGTCGAGCACGACTCGCTCAGATCCGACACCGACCGGCTGTGCTTCCTCTCGCCGCCGCCGTTTTTCGCGGCCAACGACGGCGCCTGGAGCTGCTGAACTGAAAGGGAAAAAGGAGAAAGCCAAACAAGGTAAGATGAGAGAGCGGTTCATTTTGGGGGTTAATTAAGTAATTTTCAGTGTGTGATTAAGTGGGTGCATGTGGGGGATAATGATGGGATTAGAGGGGTAATGGATTGGGTTTAGCATTGAGATGCAGATCTGAGAGAGGAGTGAAGGGGAAAGGAACCTTGAGCATTGGAAATTACTGCAGATTCCTCTCTGGTGCCGCAGTTGCCCATTCAAGTAAGCGTGTTTGGGGCCTTGTGTGTGTGTGTGTGTGTGTGTGTGTGTGTGTGTGTGTTGAGGGATGGAGAAGAGAGAGAAGGGAAAGAGAGTGTGCGGCGGCGAAACGACGTCGTAGCAATGATGGTGGTGGTGCTGAGTGCTGGCAATGGGAGTGTGGGGTGTGGGCTGGTTGGCTGGATGTTGAGTGTTGGTGGGAGTGGTGGAGCACGGGATGTTGGCAACCCCGAGGAGCAGATTTTCATCCTTCGTGTGTGCCTTTCCCCTTCACATTTTCCATCGCTTACTTCTTTTGAGGCCGCTTATTGTTGGCAAAAATGATTAAAAAATAAATAAATAAAAGGTTTATATATCATTTTGACATTATAGTTACATCAAATTTTAATTTTGATCTTCACAATAGTTTTCTATCTTTTGAGTTTTGTTTTTGAGATACCAAAATCAAAATAAGTAAAACTATAGAAACTTATCCTTTTCTAAAAATAGGGGCTAATGACTAATCCTTTATAAACAATATCTATAGAAACTAAAATCTAATAAAAAGTAAGAATTATAACAACCAATAATCAATTTTAGGGACCCAAAAAATTAAATTTTTTATACTATAAAAACTAAAATTATAAAAATCTAGAACCTAAACTGATAAAAATTATAAGAATGAAAAACTTATTTAAACTAAAATTAAAATTTATTTAAATCATTTTTTCCGACTAATGTGACGTACATATAAATTCTTAAATATATAAATATGACATATTATTTTATTACATCTAACAATTATTTTTGTTCTATGTAAAAATTTAATTTTTTTCTTCTAATTATATAATGCACTCTATTATTTATATCAAAATGAAGACTTTCACTCTATTTTTATGTAGCTTAGTTGCATTTTTTAGTAATTAATTACTTACATTTCAAATTGATAATAATAAAAAAATAATGATTTATGAATTTAAAATATCATGATGATAAAAAATTAGTTTAGATTCTTAAGTCAGAGTTTAGTTTTATTATGGTGAACTAGTATTAAATTTTTGTTATGTAATTGTTGTAATAATTATTATTTAGGATTTTACATCAATACTTATTCATGTACTATCATTAAAAAATTAATTTTTTTAATATATTGATAGCATTAAATTTTGAATTTACCACTTCATATATTACCCAGATTTTTTTATCATTAACTCACTCCCAATAACTTAAAAAATTAAATTTTGATTATAATTACTTTAAAGGTGAAATTATTTATTACATTATTGATAAATGATTGAATATTAATATATAATATTTCATAATAACAACGAAACTAACAAATCAAAAACACTAAACCTTGATTTGAAAAATATTAGAACTAAACTATTAATGTTATGTATTAATCTAAGTAATTAAGTAGTTATAATAAGCACTGTGGTGCTTTAACTGTTTGTGCTACCCAATTGATACAAATCCTCCCTTAGATAACTTTATCATGTGTCAATTTTTATTATTGAGTAGATTCTTTTGTGAATCTTATATTTGACCTTGTTTTTTTTTTATCAATGATAAAAATTAATATATAAAAATGTTATGTAAAATTTTCATATAAAAAGATCCACTTCCTTTTAAAGAAGTTGAGAATGGAGGTAAGTAAATGTCCATGACAGGTTTGTTTAACATGCACTTTGGTTTGCACACCTTGTTTTTAGCCGCATTTCTCATAAACATGGGTAAATGGCATTGCATTTAGCCATACTTTCTTTATATATTTAGAGGCACTTCACAAAATATTTAACCGCAATTTTTGACAAGATATATGATATATCGTGCAGCACCATAGAATTCGTTGACACTACGTTTGCTTTATTCCTACTACATAAGTAAGGCAGGTGCTATGGTGCACTTAATTAGTTAAGGTGCATCGTGAATTTTGCAATCTATTTGTGAAGATTACGAGGTATATTAATATACCAATCATCGGTGATATATTATAATAATTATATAATTTTAGTCATACTTAAAAAAAGTAGTTAAATGTATTTTAAGAGTGGTCAAAATATTTTTACATGATCCTAAAATTATGAAGAATATTCTAAAAGAAATTTGCTTAATTTTAGCCATAATTTTTTATTTGATTACAAAATCACACAAATAAATCAAAAAAATATTTTATGATATGCTAGAATTTTTAAGAATATTACAAAAAATTATGCTTAACTTCATAATCATGTAAATAAATTTTGTTTACTTTTAAAATAAATTTAATTATATTTCTAAAGCCTGATTAAAACTGAAAAGTTATACAATTTATTATAAATAGTTAGTTATATTAATAGACTGTTAAATCTTCACTATTAGATGGCAAAGGTGTATAATACACGTTTGATCTTGAAGAACATTAAAGACATGGCCATATAAGTAAATACCTATACATAACTTAGGCAAGTTTTTCTATGCATTTTGTAAAATGGCTAAATTTTATCGACTTAATCTTAGATTAATTTTAAAAAATATTTAATCATATTTTTAAAATATAATTAAATTAAAAGTTTTTTATAATATATTATAAATAATTTAATATATTAATACATCTTATAATCCTCAAAATCGGATGAGATGGCGTATGACGCACCATAATTTCAAGGTGCATAAAAAACAGCGCCATAAGTCAAGCTCTTTCTATACTCTCGCCACCCAAATTCGTTGTTTACTCATTTTAGTGAACCCATCCTTGCTGCTACCTGAGTCATTAATGGATCACACTGAATTTTGACTGTGAGGAGTAAATAATTTTCATCTCCCACTAACTGTTAGACCCTTGCAACCTTGCCGCTATCAAAAGAAGTGTGCCACCAAAGACCTTCAAAATTTCTACTTTGGCAGGGGTCCATAACCGTGAATATCAGCACATTACTCTAAGGTCGACTTTTGCATAAGTTGTAATTGACTCTCTCTCTCTCTCTCTCTCTCTCTCTCTCTCTCTCTCTAAAGTATTATATACACTAAGACCATCATATCATATCATATCATATATTTATATCTTAAAGTAATATTATAATTTTTTATATTCTAAATATCAAAAATCTTAATTTAATATTCTTAATTTATTTTTTTATTTTGTTTTTTACAATACTTGCATTAAATAGTTACAATATCAATTTTAGGTTTCTTCACCCATTCATTGATAATTTTTTTAAAAAAAATCAAAATTTTTCGATTTTTCATTAATTCATGCCTTTCCAAATTATGTTCAAAATCAAATTTGTTTTATTTTTGGGTACAAAATAAATACATTTTTAGTCAATTAATTTCTATATATTTGTAAAGATTTCTTATGTGGTATTGATGGTGCATTGATTAAAAAACAAAGACCAGAAATTTTTTTAAAAATTAATATATTAATAGCTCAAAAAATTTTATACATTCAAATTTTAAGTATTTGTTGAATTTGTAGGAAAATGAAAGAGGAGGAGGATATAGGTGAAACAACTATATGTCAAGGAAAATGCTTTAGTTCAATAGATGTAGACAACCATCAATACTATATATATAGTGAATAGAAAATAAATATAACTTTTTTTTAAATAATAATAGTGTGTGTGTGTGTGTATATATATATATATACTTTAAATTATGTATAAATAAATTTAATAAATATAATTTTGCTATATTATTCATTTTTTAAACTTTTAAGTGTTTTATATGTTTAGTCTATAGTTATAACTTTAAAATTTTGACCTAATCTAATTTAATCATGCTACAGAAAATAATAGTGTGCACATATTTTCTTTGAAACATTCATATCACTTATCACTTATTTCATAAAAGTGGGAATATATAAATTTATGTTAATAAGGTCATATCTAAATTTTAATTTAATTAATTTCAAATCTTTATATCTTTAAATATTATATTATTTCAACTAATTCATTATTTTATTGGGTATTCAAAATCTTTATTATTTTTTAAAAAACTATATGGTTAATCAAATTATCAAATAAATTACCTTCATTATTTTAACGTAACCTCATTAATAAAATTAATTTTATAACTATATTTGGGGTGTCTTATTCAATAAAACCAATGTCTTGCTATTATTTAATTTAATTCCTAAAAATGTAGCAATATGTGTTAATTTAAACTTAACAAAACCAAAATCTTTGGAATCGTTTAAGTGATTTTAACTATTTTTTAGACACTCTATAACACTTTGTAATATTTTAATATACTTATATATTGGTTCAACTGATAAAAAAAAAATTGTATATTGGTCCAATTTATGTCAAATAAAACTTGATAAAACATAATATCTATAATTTGTATCAATTAATTTCAAAATTCTTTAGGCAAATAATTGTGTGCAATTGTTAGATAATCATAATATACATAAATATCATTGTTACAATTTAAAATATTGCAGTAATTATTATTCAATTCATGACCAATGTATTTATGTCAAATTTAACCTAATAAAGATAATATATAAATTTTAATTTAATTAATTTCAAAATCTTTATATCCTTATATATTACATTATTTCAACTAATTCATTGTTTTATTGGTATTCAATTATTTTTGAAAAATTATATAGTTGATCAAATTATCAAATAGATTACCTTCAATTTTTAAAAAAAAATTAAACTCATTAACGAAATTCGTCTTATAACCATACGGTGTATATTTTGAAAAAAGAGGGAAGGATTGCGTAATAAAGATATTTCTTAAGGGAGGAGTGTCTAATTTACTCATTCTTTTTATTTTGCAACAACTAATAACAATATATGTATAAAAAATAAATATGTTCAAAAATAAAATTGTAACATCAATTTATAGTAAAGCTAATAACACAACTTTATATAAAAAGTTTTAAGTTGGATATTAATATACATAGATATAACATAGAGTTTGGGAGCAGGGGTAAAGTTCTCTTCACCATAAGCTAAACATTCTTAGGCCAGATTAAGAAATTACAGTTTGTTTAAATACATTTCCGGTATGTTCCTAGCAGTTGGAGGAGTCTGCCTTTTTTTAGGGTATTACATGACTAATTTGAAACCACTATAAAATAAAGTGAGAATTGAAAATTCTTAGTAAATAATGAAGAGTTCTAAAATAGTTGAACTATGATGGTTCTAACCATGTTTTAGCACAGAAATTCACATAGCTACTATATCATAATACCAGCATAGAACTTATAAGAAGATCATAATATTATGGGCAATAAATACTTAAAAATATATGTTATGCAATACATAAGATGATAAGTGTTAATGTGAATATAATCTCTTTATTTTAATTTCTACTTTCTTTTGTCTGTTTATTTCACACATATTTGAAGGCATTCTCTTAGGGAATTCTCATTCTTTGGTGTTACTTTTAATATCGTAATAACAAAGCGAGATTTTTACACCACACTAATTGAGGTAGGTAACATAAAAGATTTTATATCTTATCCTTCTGCCTTCTTACTGGTTAGCAATAAATCTTAAATGTCTTCTTTAAAATCCTTACTTACCATTATAAATTCACAATAAATATAAAAATGCATAATCTTAAGAAATAAGTAGAACTTAAAAGAACTCAAATAACATAAATCATAATATAATTAAATTTATCATAATAAATTAAATAGCAAGGCATAAATTAATCAATAAAAATAAAATGAATAAAAGTGCACAAAATATAAATAAAGTTATAAACTGAAAATAAATAAAGTACACAAAAATTAAAACAATATAAGATTGAGCTAAAAAAATTATATAATATCTCAATAAAATCTCTCAAAGCAATATGACTATCAATCTAGTTAATTTCTAAAGGGATCGAATCCCAGATTATTTTTATTTAATTTCTTTGAATCTATCTCATCATAGTCCATGAATTTGTTCTTGACATCATGGCACATTTAGCACATATTGATTTTGTCCTTTCAAATATCACAGTAATATCTGTAAACCAAAAGTCATCATATTATCCATGAGTCAAGTATAAAATTCCAAGCACATGTGTTAATATTTAATAGCTCAACTTTATGTAGAATAAAATTTTCTAATGGTTAGATATAATATTTTACTGTTAATATTGGTCTCTCAGAGAAATTATTATAAAAATTGACAACTTAAAAGAATGTATTAGTATGAAAAATAATATCATAATAATAATAACAATAAGCAATAGTATAAAAGAACATAAAATAAATTAACTTGAAAAGGATAAATAGGAATGATAGTGAGCAATAATATAAATTAACATTAGTGTAAATAACTTGGAATGATAAATAAAATATTTTGCAATGATAAATAATAAGTAGCAATAATATAAAGGAATAGTAAATAAAATAATTTAAGATGATGAGTAAATTGCAACAAACTAATATTGAACAACTTTAATAAATAAAATAACTTGAAATATAACATAAATTGTGATAGTAAATAATAATATAAAATAATATAAGTTGTAATAAGTAAATATAATTATAATTTTATTTCACAAATAATTTCATTGTCTACCTTTATATTCGATGCAGATGAAATTAATGTATCTCTACTAAAATATTCAGTAAGCTCTATCCTTTGTTCTTTCTTTTTTTACTTGCAGTAACCCCTTCCCTTTTTTATAACGTTTTGAAATACTGATGAAACATCATTGGTTGATTTTTTTTTTTCCTTGCCTAAAGTCTTCAAAAGACTTCCGTGAGTCTTCCCCCACACGCGCACGCGCGCACACACACACTCACATATATATATATATATATATATATATATATATATATATATATATATATATATATAGTATTAGTTTACCTTGTCTACCTTTTCTAATAAAATGTTATCATGTTTTAGAGTTATATCATTGTTAATTTGTAGTCTAATTTTAGAAGGTTAATGTGTATGATTTAAGTGTTTGATGAATCAATGGTTGTTGTATAATTAAATTATTCTACACAAAATATTTTATCACAAGAGGGATGCTGCAATTCTCCCATCCTTGTAGAAATTTTGTCTCCAAAATTTACTAACTTGCTTTGTATAATTTTGGATAGAATTTCTTGATTACATCTTTCAACTCCTATATTGCTTCCTCATGTGACAATCCTTTTGAAATCACTTTGATTAAAGGAATTTCTTTCCTTCTTAAGTGTTTGACAGATCTATCTAAGATTTGTATTAGTTTAATTTTATAAGTAAATTTATCTCTTACTTGGATCATTTCATATTCTATGATGTGTGAAGGGTCAAAATAATATTTTTGGAGTTAAGAGACATAACAGATATTATGGAGATTTGAAAGATTAGGGAAAAGTGCAATTTGATATGCAGCAAGCCCTATTCTTTTGAGAATTTGGAATGGACCAATAAATTTTGGATTTAACTTTTTGGATTTGAGAGCTCTACCAGTCTCAATAGTAAGAGTGACTCTAAGAAAAATATGGTCTCCTTCTTTAAATTCTAGAGGTCTCCTTTTATGATCAGCATAACTTTTCTGTTTACTTTGAGTAGTGCGTAATCTTTTCATAATGAATTTGATCTTTTCTGTGGTTTGTTGTGCTAAATCAGGTCCTAACAGACTTTTCTCTCTTACTTCAGACCAACACAAAAGTGACATATATTTTCTACTAGACAGAACTTCAAATGGTGTCACCTCTATATTAGAATAGTGACTATTTTTATAGGCAAACTCTATCGATGGTAGATGAGTTTCCCAACGTTCCTGAAGTTCTAACATACAAGCCCTAAGCATGTCTTTTAAGGTCTAAATAGTTTTCTCTGTTTAACCATCTATTTGAGGGTGGTAAGCTATAATAAAATGAAATTTAGTACCTAAGAGTTCTTGTAGAGCTACCTAAAACTTTGATGTAAATCTTGGATCCATGTCTAAAACTATGTTTGTAGGTATCCTATGCAGTCTTACAATTTCCTGGATATAAACTTGAGCTAGCTTATACAATGGCCAACTAATCCTTATCAGTTTAGTCAGTTTATCAACTATCACCCATGCCGCATCATACCTAGAGGGAATCCTAGTTAATCCCACCACAAAATCAATTGATATGTTATCCTATTTCCATTCAAAAATATCCAAAATTTGTGAGTCCTGCATGTTTCTGGTGCTCTATCTTAACCTTTTGATAGGTAAAATATCTAGCTACAAAATTAGTTATGTCTCGCTACATTCCATTTCACCAAAACAACTTTCTAAAATCTTGATACATCTTGGCTGTACCAGGATATATATTGAACATACTACAGTATACTTTAGATAATATCATATTTCTCAATTCTTTATTATTAGGTACACATAGTCGTCCCTCAATTAAAATCTTTTTAAAAATTCTTAATAATTAGTCGTAGATATTCTGTCAAAATAAATAAATTTTCAAATTTTTTAAATTTCATAGAAAATTAGTAGTGGCTTTTCCGCCGCAAATTAAAAGTCTTTTTTATTTTTTAAAATTGTTAATGGTCTGCTCTGAATTTTCTGCCACAAAAGAATTATATTTTTAATTTTTTAATTTCATACAAAACTAGCTATGGAAAATCTGCCACAAATTAAAAGAGTCTTTCTTAATATTTTTTAAATTCTTAATGATTAACAACAGATTTTCCACCACAAAATTTTTTAATTACATAGAAAATTAGTGGCGGAAAATCTGTTGCAAATTAAAATAGTCATTTTAATTTTTTCAAAAATTCTCATAATTAGTGACAGATTTTTCATTGTTAATTAATAATTTTCCAATTTTTTAATTTTGCAGAAAATTTGCTGCCAATAAATCAAAAGAGTCTTTTTAAATTTTTTTAAATTCTTAATAATTAGTAGTGGATTTTTTGCCCCGAAATAATTAATTCTATCAAAATTTTTAATTTTATAGAAAATTTATTGCAAACGAAAAGTTTCTTTTTTATTTTTTTAATTCTTAATAATTAGGCGCTGCAAAATAATTAATTTTTTATTTTTGTAGAAAATTAAGGTTTAGGGTTTTCTGTTGCATGTAACATCTATTTTTTCATAAAATATTTTGTGCAAAATAACTTTGATTTTTTAAATAATTTAGATATTTTATTGATTTAATTTTAATAACAATTCATAAAATAGTTAAATATTTTATTAGATTTTTTTAAAATAACAATATAATTACGATAATGATAATAATAGGGGAAAAAAAAAGGAAGGGAATGTGAAAGACATGATAAGCCAAGTCTTTGTGGAAAAAATGTATGGCAAGTCAATTATTAAAAATAGAAGGGTTACCGTACTGGACTGAGAGGAAGACTAGATGGGGCAAAGTCAAAAAGTGAAAAATAAAATGCCGTCAACGATGTATGTGCCGTGGAAGACTGAAAGCAGGGCTAGATGTGGCAAAGTCAAAAAGCGAACAATGAAATGTCCTCAGTGACGTATGTGCCGTGGAAGCGAAGTCCTAGAAGCACTATAAACAGGAAAGTTGTTGAAATAGTCTTTCGATTAATAGAGCCTTTAAATTTTGTTTATTGGATTTTTTATATAATATTTTTATATAATAAAATAATTATTAATAATTTTTTTTTTATGAATAGAATTTAAGAATTATTTTGATCTATAATTCATTAAAAATTATATTAAAACTTACCCTATAAATAGCCATAGAGAGTTGATACTCTCTGCCAATACGAAGGAATCAAAAAAAAAAAAAAAAAAGAAGGTAGAATTTGAGTGGGGGAGTGAAAATCTCATAAAAAAGAAAGAGAGAATCAGAAAAGTGAGTGAAAGAGTAGTAGGCAACAAGAAAGAAACAGAGAAAAGAGTTTGTTATGCATACACTATTTTTTATTTCAATAAGAATATTAAGGTAGAAAATGAAATTATTTGTAAAATAAAATTATAGTTATGTTTATTTGTCCATTCTTGTTAAATTATTATTAATTTTATTTACTGCTTACTCATTTTGATTGTAATTTATTTGTTGTTATCTTATATTTACATTATTCATTATTCATAGCAAGTTATTTTATTTATAAATCATTTATATTAAAATTGCTTATTATTGTTGTAATTTATTTATTTCCTTTATCTTCTTAAAAATTATTATGAGTTTATTTTCTCTTATATTTTAATATTATGACTGTTTATATAAGATATTAATCGTATGTAAATTATTTATGGGATTGATATTGAAGAATAAATTTACCTAGATTATGCATTCTTATGAATGTTGAGATCAATTCATGCATGATAGTAAGTATGTAAATTAAATAAAAGATATTTAAAATTTGTAGCTAACTGTAAAGAATGCCAAGAGATAGTTGTAAGATTCTTTAATATTACTTGCCTTGGTTAGTATGACATAATGATCTTACTTTATTGTCACAATGTCATAAGTAACATTAGAGATAGAGAATTCTTTAAGAGAAGATATTTGACTATATGTGAGATAAGCAAACAACAGAAATGATGAAACCAAAACAAAGATATTATAATATTGGCTTGTTATGTTACATGTAAAGTTATATTAGAATGATCTATTTTTATTACTTATGATAGTAGTCTTAATATGTGATTGCATAAGATGTTGAATATGAACTAGCAGTTGCACAGTATTTTTTATGGTAAGACAAGACTGGAACCACTATAATTCAAATATTTTAGATTTATTCATTTTCTATTGAGAATTTTTAATTCTTATTTTATTTCTGGTAGTTTTAGATTACTCAAGCAATGTCAAAGAAGAAGGCAGACTCCTCTAGTTGCTAGGAACATACGGAATTATATTTAAATAAATTGTAGCTTCTTTGATTGGCTTAGGAATACTTAATCAATGACCAGTAACACTTTGATGTATTTATATATGTTAATGTTCAATTTTAAACTTATATGTAATTTGTGTCATTAGCTTTATAATGAATAGGGGGTTACACCCCAAATCAAAAGAGTCTTTTTAATTCTTTTTTTAATTTTTAATACTTACCTGCAGATTTTCTGCCATCAATAACAAAAGATTTTTTATTATATAATTTTCATGTAAATTAACGGTGGCTAAAGGCCGCAAATTATTTTTAAACAAATAATTAAATTAAAATTATCAATTAGCGGCAGATTTTTTTCTTTGCAAATCTTTTTTGTCTAGTTTCATTTTTTTTTTTTGGTCCTATTGCAATCGATCTCCACTGCCACAAATCCGTCGAAAAATTATTGCGTCCAGCACAAAAAATTCCATTACTCCTGGTAGTTTTTCTGGTAGTGTCTAGAAATGTTTATATATATTTAAATGTATATAGTTAGGAACTATTTCGTTACATTTTCATGGATGCCTAATCTTTTAAAATTTGACACAAATGATCAACATGATATATAGTAATAGTTCAAAATTTGAATTAAGAAGAATTATATTCTATAAAAAGTTACTAAAAATGTAAGTGTGTCAAATCTTACATTAGTATCAATAAATTCCTCCTCATCCATGTATAAAAATAATAAATTAGAATTTAGAAAAATGTTTATATTACAATATTTTTGTATAAAATATATATTTTAATAAATCTGATTGCTAGTAAATAAATTGAGAAAGAGAAAATCGTAAAGAATTTAATGAAAACAAAGATATTTAATTGTTAAGTTTTAGAATTGATAATTAGGATATAGGTTTCAAAATAAGAAGAGTTCATCTTAATTATTTTATAATTTTATAAAATTAGTTTGTGTAATTATAATTATAATTTTATATATTATTCTAAACATAAAAATTGAAATTAATTACAAAATATAATTCTAATTTCAAACTTTAAATTTATGCTTAATCCCGTACATTAGACAAGATGTTACTGATTTTCTTTGAAACATTTTCATCATATAAATAAAAGTCCGTATAAATACATAAGATTTTTCAGATAATCAATCGCTGGCCCAAGAAAACGATAGGACGTGGTTCACAAGCTTGACTGACCTGCTTGGTTGAATATTCCTAATAAGAAACTAAAATCTTCAATGGTGAATGATCGTACTAGCCAGGCCTGCTGGTCTATTGGATGTTACTTTGAGAAATGATTTGGAAGCCTGATGGCATACTGAACAAAACTTTTATGTGGTTCAAAATTAGGCAACTCTCATTGAATAATGCATATTGTTTTCTAGTTTTATTGCCATTTTGTTTTTTTTTTTTTTTTCACATGAACGGAACGAGGTTGAATTTACATTAATCGATCCGTACAGTTTGATAAATTTAATGAGCGCTAGAATTTAATAAAAACCTTATTTTCATATGATACTTTATTTTATTTAGAACAAGGACACAATATCCCACATACTAAATGCACTTGCAACGCACAAGCATTTGGTGAATTGATCCGCTTCGGTTCCTAAGTAATTGGGGCAAGAGGATGTAAATTATATATTTAAGTGTGTGAAAATCAGAAGTGAGAATCCTTAAAATAATATGAACAAAAGCTCCGTCCTGTAAAGAAAGTGGAAAAGAAAGAATAAAGTGAAAGTAAATTGTTCGGAAGATTAAAATTCAATTGTCGGTTGGTCTTGGAAAGAGCGGAGTGTGTCTTATAATTAAAAGCCACATGAAATATTTTTTTGGAAAAAAAAAACCATAGCTAAAAGAAGATCTTTTCAAATATGTTAAGAAATTAATTTTAATATATTATCTATGTAAACTATTTTATGTTGTTAACTAATCATACCAGACAAAATTTGCACACATTATATCAAAATTAAGTTTCAACAAAAGTTATCACAACCACCCCTTTTAGTTCAATAGTGTGCCCTTTAACTTTTTTGACGACCACAATCACATTGAAAGAAAGCGGAAACGAAACGTTAAGCAATGCCATTGTGATTTGGCTTTAGCTTCTATTATATTCTAATCTGGCAATTCTGATATGAAAGAATATAATTTCTGGTTATTGATTGAGATTTATAAGTTGAATGAAAAAGGATACCCATTTTTGGGTCAACAAAGATGGAATAGACTTTGAACCAACCTAAAGTTGATACTCTTAATCAAGTTTTTAATGTGTTTTTTAAGGAGACTTGACCATTAATCAAGTTTTCTAAGGAGACTTCTAAAGTTCATATTTGTTATGCCTTTGTGATATAGGTAACTAGTCATCTAACCCTTGCGATGCACAAGATGTTAAGGAAAAATATTTTGAAGTTTAGTATATAGTAAAAATTATTTAATGGCAACTTTTTATAAAATAACTAACAGTAGTAAATAATTGGCAATAATGTTTATGATTAAAATTAAATATTAAAAAGAATTATTTATATGCGAGCCTTGTTTCAGATTTTGATTTTCATATACCATATTGAATTATAATAAAAATAGATATTAGTAATGAAATATGAAAAAAAACTTGATAACAGAATGTAATGAATGTTCTACTTAATAAATTAAATAAAAAAATATAAAACATAAATTCATACTTGAAATTTAAATCTTTTGAAACACTTATGGTTAATAGTCCAACAAATGACAAAAATTACTACAATTCATAGATAAATATTTTATAAAATGTTTATTTTTTAATTATATAGGTTTGATACATCTCAGAATAATCAGTATAACTAATTATTTTTATTAATTATTAAATTTGATCATTGAATAATAGTAAACAAAAACATTTTAAAAGATAAAGTAAATAACAGTTTTATATCACAATATAATGATGACAAAAAAAATTGTACATATATATATGGGGAAAAAATAATTTTGGTATCTCACTATTATTTCTTTTATTTTTTTCCTTGACGTGACTATTATTTCTCTTGGACTTACTTCTTTTTTACTTTTAAAAATTTAGCCTAGAAAATTTGAAATTGCAGCACCAAATTTGCTGGATTAAAAATGTAGGTTTGAAGAGGAAGTGGCTATTCATTATATTAAATATAAATGGAATAACGAAATTTGAATTTTATTTAAAGTAATTTTAAAAATTCCTGCTTGACTCAAATAAAATGATGGAGAGATATTTTAATAGTGTATCATTTAAGAAGATTTATTGGAGAAGAGAATCAAGATAATATGTTACTGCTGATTCATTTATGAAATTATTCAAATTTTTTAATAAATAATTAGTAATTCATGATAAGTTGATATATAGCATTAGTTATCTTGTTTTGAGTCTAAATTATTAGAATTAAGTAGAAGTAGACTAGTAGATTAGAAGATTTGCAAGGGATTGCATCTGGCGCAAAAAATCCACTGCTAATAATAGTTAAATTTAATTTAAATACATTGATAATGTAAAATAATTTTACACTGTTAGCTAATAAAAATAGTAGAAAATACCAATTTATATAAATAATCACTCATTATAATGAAGGACTCACCATGATTTTTCACTTTCCCCTTATTTTTATTGGTTAACAGTGTAAAATTATTTTATACTGTCAATACATATCAATTAAACTCATATTAGTTTTTCTGGTAGTGTCTAAGAACATATATATATATATATATATATATATATATATATATATATATATATATATATATATATATATATATATATATATACAATTAAGAACTATTTCATTACATTTTTATGGATACCCAATTTTTTAAAAATTTGACACAAATGATCAATATGATATGTAATAATAGTTCAAAATTTGGATTATGAAGAACTCTATTTTATAAAAAATTACTAAAGATGTAAGTGTGTTAAATCTTGCATTAGTATCAATAGATTCCTCTTCGTCTCTATATAAAAATAATAAATTAGAATTTAGAAAAATGTTTATATGACAATATTTTTGTACAAAATATATATTTTAATAAATTTGATTGCTAGTAAATCAATTGAGAAAGAGAGAATCGTAAATAATTTAATGAAAAGAAAGACATTTAATCGCTAAGTTTTAGAATTGATAATTAGGATATAGGTTTCAAAATAAGAAGGGTTCATCTTAATTATTTTATAATTTTATAAAATTAGTTTGTGTAATTATAATTATAATTTTATATATTATTCTAAACATAAAAATTGAAATTAATTAGAAAATATAATTCTAATTTCAAACTTTAAATTTGTGCTTAATCCTATTCATTAGACAAGATGTTACTGATTTTCTTTGAAACATTTTCATCATATAAATAAAAATCCATATAAATATATAAGAATTTTCAGATAATCAATCCCTGGCCCAAGAAAACGATAGGACGTGGTTTACAAGCTTGACGGACCTGCTTGGTCAAATATTCCTAATAAGAAACTAAAATCTTCAAGAATGAATGATCACGCGTCAGGCCTTTTGGTCTGCTGGATGTTACCTTGAGAAATGACTTGGAAGCCTGATGACATATCGAACAAAACTTCTATGTGGTTCAAAATTAAATTGAGTACTGCATATTGACTTCTAGTTTTATTGCAATTTTTTTTCCCACATGAACGCAACGAGGTTAAATTTACATTAATCGATCTGTACACTTTGATAAATTAATGAGGCGCTAGAGTTTAACAAAAACCTTATTTTCATTTGATACTTTATTTTATTTAAAATTCTTAGCAAATTTTCTAACTTATTAGCAAAACCCAGTAATAATTCATAGAAATCTATTCGTTTTTTCAGATAATTGGATGAAAATCTTCGCTCCTTAAATTCTTCCATTTATGAGACAAATAATAAGACATGATCATTTAAGGATAAAAAAGAAAAGAAAAGAAAGGGAAATAATAAATGTTACAATAAGTATAGTACAGAAATTTTGACGAACTTTATTTGCCGTCCAATCATACCTTTCACATAGCCATGACAAATTAGTTATGCTCATTGATCAATGGTTGATTCATCACTTTTCGTACTAAACATTTTCATACCAATAAAAATAGCTCAATTTTTTTTTTTTTTGAATTTACACTTTATATGCGTTGAATAAACATTTATGTGAATGGAAAATTATATCAAGGCATGCGAGCTAAAGATAAGGTGTTGGATTGAGTGTTAGACCGTGAACAGTGACGTTGAAATAAAGCCATTGGCCTGAGAATTTCGATCCAAGATAATTCATCATCCATTCATCATCCTTGGTCGAAGAAAATGAAAGATGCATGTAACATACAAGCTTGACTGACTTGCTTCATTGACTTGCACATGCTTTCCCTCTCGCCAGTTATTTCACGGTGGGAAGTATTTCTACTTCACCCAAGTTGCCCGTTAATACCCAAAGCGATTTGGACAAACTCTGAACTGAAACGCTCCTTCCATCCGCGGTTTGGTAGCTGTTGTTCTGAAAGAATAAACAAACCCTATTAACTCCACTATGGCTTCGAATTCCTTCAAGCTTGTCTTCCTCTTTATCTTTGCTAGCTTCTTCAACTTCCCAACTCCTGAAGCACAGGACTTTAATTATTATTTGGACAATGATTGCTCAGAAAGTAGGACCACTGCCAACAGCACATACCAAGTGAACCTCATGACCCTCCTCTCTTCCTTATCTTCCAAAGCCACTATCAACAGATTTTACAACAACACAGTCGCCGGCAGAAACGCCCCCAACCCAGTCTATGGGCTGTTCATGTGCAGGGGTGATGCACCCTTGCAGCTCTGTGGACAGTGCGTCCTAAACGCAACCCGGACACTATACTCAATGTGCAACTTGTCCACATCGGCTATAATTTGGTATGACGAATGCATGGTTCGGTATTCCAATAGTTCTTTGTCCTCCACCGTGGGAATATGGAGCTCGGCTTATGAGATCGTCACCATCAATGTCTCCAACCAGGCAAGCTTTATGCCTTTGTTACGCGACACTTTGAACAAAACTGCAGATGAAGCAGCCTTTTCTCCTACTGGTGACATGTATGCCACAAAAGAAGCAAAAGTCTCTAAAAATCAGACCCTTTACTGTCTAGCTCAGTGCACACGTGACCTGTCACCCCAAAATTGCACAACATGTCTTGCCAACTTGATGGAGTTGCTTCCACATTGCTGTGAAGGAAAGCAGAGAGGGAGGGTTCGGTCACCCAGCTGTAACTTTAGGTACGAATTGTACCCTTTCTATCGCGTCAATGTACCAGGACAAGGAGGACTCGTTCCTGCGACAAAGTATTTAGAAGTAGACTCAAAACATTCACAAGATCCTGGTTATCTTTCTCACAGTTGCTCAAGTGATCAAGAGGAGAGCTTTTCGCAACAAGATCTTAGGACCCTCCTCTCTTACCTGTCTTCCAACGCCATCAGCTCCAGCGACAACGGATTCCATAAGACTGATTTTTACGGCATGGTGTTCGGCCTCTACATGTGCCGTGGTGACATTTCCCCTCACCTCTGTGGACAATGCGTAGTAAACGCTACGCACCGCATGGCCTCCGAGTGCCCCTCGTCTGCAGAGGCCATAATCTGGTACAATTACTGCTTCCTTCGCTATTCCAATCAGTCTTTCTCCAACACAGTAAGCACAAGTCCACGATTTGACTTGCTGAATGTCACCAACATTATCGACAACAAAAGCTCCTTCAAGTTTCTATTGTCGAACGCGTTGGTTAAGGTGGCGAGTGAGGCTAGGGGTAGTGATGATAAATATTGGACGAAATCGTTTGTTTTGAATGATAACCAAAAGCTTTATATTCTTGCTCAATGCATACCGGATCTGTCGGGCACGGATTGCGGTAACTGCCTATACGATGTGATTGGATCAACAATCCCATGGTCTCGTTTGGGAAGCGTAGGAGGAAGAGTTCTATATCCTAGCTGCAGTATAAGGTTTGAGTTGTTCCAATTTTACAGGAATGATACCGAAGATCAGACTCCTCCTTCACGTCGGAGTTCCCGTCCGCCTCCTCCACCTACAGGTAAAGTCTCAATCCAAGTAATATGTGAATTTTACATGGATACAAGTGTGCAAAGGACCAAAATCTTCCGTATCTTTTTTCATTTTATTTTTTATTTTGTTCCCTTCCCTGTATTTCCAATTAAAATGTTGACACTTATATATCACTAATGTTCTTTTTTTTTTTTTATTTTTTAAAACCAATTTTTAAAAGATTAAGCATGATTTTACACATAGCAATTGGTATAGGGAAAAGAGAGAGAGAAATTGAACCTGTTACATGGGGAGGGTTCCACTCCATAGTGGATCCCACTGATTGAATGCAAAATACAGTTACGTATATTTATATAAGATAAATCTATTTGCTTCTCATATTTCTGATGATATGATATGCAGGAGCGACGTTTTTTTTTCCTCTTTCTTTCAATTTTCTTTTTTCAACTGGAGTTGATAAAATGAGTTGAGTTAACATGCTAATCCAAATAACTCCATAAAATATGTGGACTAAGCCAATAAAATTAAGGCAAACAATTTTGTCTGACTCAATATAAATTGACATACAATAATCTAGACTGGCCCATAAATTTTAAAATATATTTATATTAATTACTATTTTTTAAATTTATCTAAATATTATTTTAAAATCAACAATCTTTTACTTTAAGTAATGATTTTAAATATTTTAGCATAAATTAATTTATGCCTTTTAATATAAATTAAATATATAAATTATTAAAAACTAATATTTTTAATACTAATTATAAAAACAAATAAATAAACAAATGTAGGGCAGTCCAGATAACCCAAAGATCACATAGAGTTAACATTTAACAAACTGCTGACTTCACTATAGGCTTATATAATTTTTGCGTAGCCCATATTTGGTTTGACGCAATACATTAAACCAAATAGATCGAGTTGGCTCGGATTGACACCCTAATTGCAAAAAGAAAAAAATCTTTATATAAAATTGAGTTTGGTTTGTAAAAGTCAAATATTTTTTGTAATATAATAATATATAATTAGATGAAAATATTAAAATTTTTGTACTGATAGTATATTAAAGTTATTATTTTTATTGTACCTGCATTAATAAATAATAATGTAAATAAAATGTTAAAAAAAGTGTGAAGAGGTCATACTCCTTCTCGAGATAACTTTCAATCACAAAGGTTTTTATATTGTAATAATATGTCCGTTTAACTTCTCTTCAAAATTTTTGGTTAATTTAAATTTGTGTTCATCTTTTTTTTTTTTTTTTGCTATTCCAAGTAAAATAAAAGGCTATTTTGTTCAAAAAAACAAAATTCAAAGCTATTTACTCAAATATTTTAAACATTCGTCAAATTGAAAACATTAACTAGTACAAATTTATGTATAATATAAAAACATCAGACTTTTTTTCGTTTTCGTTTTCGATTTTTGTTGTTCATTGTTCAAGTAAAAGTTGATAATTGATACTTTCACCAAAAAAAGAAAGTTATAAGTTTTAGAAAACTTAAAAAGGAATTGCCAAAAGCCACCACCCTTGATTGTAATTAATTTAAAAGTTGGCATATTGACATGGCTCAATTATTTGACCTTAAATATTAGTTGAGTAAATTAGAATAATAGGTAGAGCTTTGAACACTTATGAGATGAACTTACTTGTAGAATCCTCACCCACTGTTTACTCATAAAGAAGCAATAGATTCTTAACTAATTTTGGATTGAGAAAATACTTATTTTGTATCATTCAATTATATATCACTATATCAAATAATGTATCTACTCTAAGAATGCTTATGGATTTCTTGTAACAAGAGATGGAACACCTAATAGAGGAAAAAGCCACTTCTGCTGTTGATATAAACTCATCATGACCTTTATGAGTGGTATGTGTTGATTTATCTTTCTAATGTAGAAAAAGAAGGCCGGTCGCAAGCAATTGTCATAATTGTTGTCCCCATTGTTGTTTCGGTGATCCTCTTCTCCTTTTGCTGCTATTTCCTACGGAGAAAAGCGAGAAAGAGTTATAAGACTATTCTCAAAGAAAACTGTACGTATTATGGAAAACATGCATTTCAATACATAGTTATCCATTAGTAAGCTTAGAGAATTTTGCAAACTTAGTTTAACAATTCAAGCATTAATTTGGTCTAGTTGGACATGAAAGTACCACTGTAGAGCCATTGCAATTCGATTTGGCTATAATTGAAGCGGCAACAAACAATTTTTCACACGAGAATAGGATTGGCAAAGGTGGATTTGGAGAAGTTTATAAGGTGAGAGAAAATATGATAATTGTTTTCATCAATGTTTGTATTTTTCACATAATTAATGGTCTGTAAATTTTTAGGGTGTTCTTCTCGATGGACGACATATAGCAGTAAAAAGACTTTCAAGAAGTTCTACGCAAGGTGTAGTTGAATTCAAGAATGAGGTTCTACTAATAGCTAAACTTCAACATAGAAATCTAGTGGCATTTATAGGATTTTGCCTTGAAGAGCAAGAGAAAATACTTATCTACGAATATGTTCCAAACAAAAGCTTGGACTACTTTTTATTTGGTTTGATTCTTTTGACCTTAAACTCTTTACTTATTTAAAGTTTAACATATTTATGATTTTGTTGCATTATATCTTAAACTATCTCAACTTCCCTATTACCAAACATGTTTTACTTAATTTTTTCATTAACAATTTTGTAGATACTCATTCAGAAAAGTTATTAAACTGGTCTGAACGCCACAAAATTATAGGAGGGATTGCTCGAGGAATTATTTATTTGCATGAATATTCTCGTCTTAAAGTTATTCATCGTGATCTTAAACCTAGTAATGTACTATTGGATGAAAATATGAATCCCAAAATTTCAGATTTTGGTCTCGCTAGAATTGTTGAAATAGATCAACGACAAGGATCTACCAACAAAATTGTTGGAACATTGTAAGATTTTAATGCCCATTCCCACCCTTTTCTTTGTATATCCTTTACATAGTATGTTAATGCTTATTTACCACTAATTGTTTCCTTCCAATTTTATAGAGGTTACATGTCTCCAGAATATACAATGCAAGGACAATTTTCTGAGAAGTCAGATGTTTTCAGTTTTGGAGTCATGGTCCTAGAGATTATCACTGGAAGAAAGAATGTAGGTTCTTATGATTCACATCATGTTGCTGATGGCCTCCTAAGCTCAGTAAGTGAAATAATCCAGCAATATTTTCTTTTTACTACTCATGTATAATGTACAACAAAATTAATTTCAAAGTAAGACAACATAGTGATTTGACTAAGTGGACAATTGTTATAGGTGTGGAGACAATACATGGATCAAACACCTTTAAGCATATTGGACCCAAAAATGAAAGACAGTTGTTCTAAATTTGAAGTTATCAGGTGTATTCAAATTGGTTTGTTATGTGTTCAAGAAGACCCAGATGATAGACCTACAATGATAACAGTTGTTTCATATTTTAGTAATTACTCGATTGCATTGCCTTCTCCACGAGAGCCAGCATTTTTCTTGCACAGTAAAATGGATCCAACAATAGTTGCTCGAGAATCAAGTTCCGGCTCTATCAATGAGATGTCTATAAGTAACTTTCTTGCTCGATAGGCTAATTTCTCTTCTTTCTTTTTTTTAGCCTAAGGTTAATTTCTCTTGGGATACTGTTATATATTACTATTTATAATGTATAATAAACTTTCATTTGGCCTTTCTAATGGTGGAGATAAAATTATGTTTTTCTTAATATTGTCTTAAATATGTTATATTGCTATATCAATTTTGGTTTCACTTTAATTTTTTTTTTAAAATGCTATTTTGGCAAGAAATTATTATATGTGCATGGAACATCATGTACAATTGTATTCACAACATTTAGTTACCACTAAGGCAAAGAATATATGCTACAACTTGTTAAAATCAATTAAATCCAACTTAATCCTAAAAGCTAGCTTAGGAAGATAAGATTGCCCAAACTATTATAAAGAGTGCTTTAATTTGGCCATATGCTTAGCCAATGTGGGACTTAGCACACCCTAGCTCATGACTAAAGTTGGGTATACAAGTCATGATTGGCAGATTGGTTTATTTAACCTGCAATCTGCATGAGTTAAGACCATATATTTTTCTAACCTATTAATCCACAAACTTTTTGGCTTGCTTCAACTAACATGTGGCTAAATGAGCTAAACCTACGGGTTAGCAGAGTAACCCGCTAGCCCACTTATTTTTATTCGTAAATTGAAATATATGCTTTTTATAAAACAATTAAAAGATATATTCAAACTAATAAGACCCTAGGTCATGACTTGTCGTTGTAATTTGGTGGTAAGAATTCTATGTTGTGACCTAAGACACCTGAGATTGGATCTTAGTACCCACATTTTCATAAGTTTAAATTTACAAGGTAAAAAAAAAAGGGAGAAAAGCAACCAAAAAAAAATTATGGTGCAAACTAGTTTGCGAACCTACGGACCTATGCAATGTGTACATAGGCCTATAGAATAATGGCCCATTTATTTTGCAGACTAGCTTGATCAAATATGATCCATTTAAATATGGTTCATTATGGGTCGAGCTAACCCATATACCGATCTCTGCTCGTGACACAATTAACATCAAGCATAGAATAGGCTCCTATACCATATCAAAATTAGGTAAATCTAACACAATTCCAAAAGCCAACTAATGGAGAAAGGACCACTCAAAGTTATGCCTATTATGGTAGTTTGGCTATATGGCTAGCTATCAACACCCAGTTTTTTCAATTTGGCTTAAAAAAAAAATCAATTGAGTTAAATACTCATCTTAACCAATTTAAGAAAAATAATTAACATTAAATCAAATTAAGTTATGCATCTTGACTTTATCCTTTTTTGTTTAATTGTGGGCATCCTTTTCTTTTTTTCAAAACTAAAAAAAGTTGTAAAAACCAAATGCATTTAATCTTAGAGCCTATTTACATTGCATAATTTCTTAGTAATTCTTCAAATTTTTTATTTTATTTTACTCTTTTATTACTTTTTTCTTTACATAGTTGAAAAGAATTAATTGTAAAAAAGAAAATCATAACCAAAATGTAAAATGGTCATTCGAGGTTGCTCACCAACATAACCAGGAAAAAGAAGTTTTCAAAAAACAAAAAAGAAAAAAGAAACTTAACACAAGCATGGCTAATGAAAGCAGCACATCCAATCCAATGTCAAGAATAGAATGATTGAAAATTGAATGTAGATCGCATTTGCTACTGAGTGAAGTTTATACACATGCTTATAGCAAAGGCGGGAAAAGAGAGAAATAGAAATAACTAACTATTTCGGTTATAACCAATTGTACTTCACATAAATACATATGGTGTAATAACCTCTAACAGGACAAGGAAACAATGTCAAACCAAGGGAATATAAGAAAGCAGAAAATAGCGGAATAAAAGGTTTAACATGAGAGAGAAAATCAACAGAACCAAAGCAAGAGGGTCATTTTGACTAGGGACATTCGCCAAGAGCAAAAGTAGAGAAGAACAAGAGATGAAGAAGTGCTGAACTAAAGGAGGAAAATCAGAAGCAATGGAGGGAATCTCTTAGGGAAGCTGGGATTTTGAGTAGAAGCAGAAAGAGAAAAGAGAAAGATTGAGACTCTCATCTTAGTAACAACTTGATCTTAATCATCTTTGTTTCAAACAACATACTATGTATGTTGTTATATGTAAACTCCCAAAGTGGTCCCTTGATTTTCATATCAAATAAATTAGTCCTTAATAAAAATAAATTGATGAATTGATCCCTAACTTTTTAAAATATTGGACAAATTAGCCCTTAGTAAAAAAAACTAATAAATTAGTCCCTAACCTCTTAAAATGTCAAACAATTTAGTTTTTCTATCAAATTTTTCTATTAAATAATATGAAGTATCCCATTAAGCAATTGACTTAGCACAATTATTTCTTATTCCATCATTCTAATCACTTCTGTTTATTAAAATAACATTGTTTTGACAAAACTTCTCTTACTTGCATATCATATTGGAGCATAAAATTTAGAATATTGGCTTGAGGATGTACCAAAAGCAACTTCAACTTTAATAAACAGGAGTGACTAAGATGATAGGGTAAGAGTTAACGTTATCTTGTTGACTATTAAGACTAAATTGTCTGGTGTTTTAAAAGGTTATGACCAATTTGTCAGTTTATTTTTGTTAGAGTTAATTTTCTAACATTTTAAAAGGCTAGGGACCAATTTGTCTATTTATTTTCATTAGGGACTAATTTGTCTGATGTGAAAATCAATACAGACTACTTCGGAAGTTTACTCTATATACTTTCTTTCACCATAGGCAGAGAGTATCCATCTCCACCTTTACTCAATTACTTTTAGCAACCCAAACATCATTGCTATATTTACATCTTAGCTCAGACAACACACATAATGTAGCCAAAACAGACCAATCCCCATAATGACAAAAGCAATCTTAGACTAGAAAATCGTCCCTGCATTATGAATCTAAAGAAGCAAACATTTGTACATAAACAATCAATCAAACATTCCACAACCCAAACAGAAAAAATCATAACATTGAATCAGCCACACCAAAAATAGACCAAAACCAAAAAAGAATGGCTCAGTCTAAACTATTGGATAACATATTAAAACTCTTGAATAGAGCAACCATTGAAATACGACAACAAATAAAATAAAAAAAAAACCAGCCTCATAGTCATGACCTTGTCATGCATCCCCTCTGTTCTACCACCATACACTCTCTGTTGCAACTCATTACCTCCCCTATGCGTATTGAAAAGCCTTCTTACCTCCGCCAATTGCTTTGTTATGTTTTGAAGTTGTTGTTTTCCTCTTGGGCTGCTTCTTTTGTTTGTCATTGGGCCAAGTTACATTGGTTTGAATAATAATAAAGAAAAAGTATCATCTTAAGCTTTAGAAGTATCGCAGAATAAAATACTTATATGCTCATGGATAACCTAGGCTCATTGTATGGTCTCCAAAGCCTGACAGGCTGGCTGTGCCTATCAATGTTTTATGCATATAGTGTGTAATTTAGCTAAAATATCAAATATGGGATTGGAACTCACTACCTTTAAGGGGCGTTTGGTAGGAGAAATATTGTTTTTACATTTTTGGAAATGTAAAAATATTCCTTTATTTGGTAGAAGATTTATAAAAATATTTTCAGGATTGATTTTAGGTTAATATTCCTAATTAAACATTCTCATCTCACACATGATATTATAACATTCTAATGAGATGGAAATATTTTTCCTGTAAAAAGATCAAATTACCCCTATTATCACTTATTGCCACCCACCACCAGTTACCCTCCATCGTTGCTAGCTGCCTCCCTTCGCCACTAGAGCATCGCCCTCTGCCACCGAACACCACTAGACCGCCACCCTCCGTGAATGGTATTTTTGAAAATGTGCAATACACTCCTAAGAATTCAATCCATCTACCAAATGCTCTAAAAAACACATGCCTGGGAAAGTTATTCCCGATGATAGCATTCCCAAAAATCCTATTTCCAAGAATGAAAATTCAAATCTCCTACCAAATACTCCCTTAAGTTAAGTTTCTTCCTGCTTCACCACTAGTCCACCACTTTTTCTTGTTATATATATGCATAATTTTTTATCTTTAACACTTCATATTACTTACTATTTAAAATTCAACCTTTGAAACCCTGATCCCCTTTTGTTCTCATCTATAATTTTCTCTTTCATCTCTTATGCTATCACTTTCACTCCCCCATCAAGCATCTCTCCTTCACAAACCATTCCATTATCCTCATTCCTTCTTCCTCACCGCCCCACACCACTACTCATCGCGCCACCACCTTGTTTGCCATGCCACACCGCCGCTCAATGCTACATCACCCTCATAGATCGGTGGCCAGTCTCCTCCATCCAGATCGCAGCTTGTCACCTTCTCCCTTTCTCTTTATTTGCCGCTGCATCTGGTAGTTCATTGCCACTGCATCTAGTGTGTGGCAGTTCTTCTTCTCTTTGATTCACTCCCTTAAATATGTTGCTTGAATTTTTTTATTTTTACTTTTAGTTTATTTTTATTTTGAATTTTTTTCACTAGTTTCAATGATTATCAGTTATCTTTTTTGCTATGATGGTGTCATCTTTTTTTTTTTTTTTTTTTTTTTTGATGTTTTGGATCCGGTTATCCATTGATAGTAGGTTTGCCAACCACACCCATCTTAGAAAATGTTGATTGTGAGGTGATTTTGGTGAAATGAAGCAACTTGAAGGAAAAGCATGTGGATTACTCATCAAGTGTTTTATTTATGAAATAGGACTAATTTTGAGTGGCGTAATTCAAAACCTTGTTGATATTGTTGTTAATATAATGGGTGATCTTGTTGATATTGCTGATAAAATTACATAAAGTTGTTAATTTTCTAATTCTCTAATCAGAGTTAAGAGTTCAACTATTTTTTCATTGTGTTTGATTATTGTGGGTATTTGAAAATTGATTTTTGATTCTCTAATTCATTGTGTTTTGATTCCTAAACAGGCTTTAGGCTAGGCCAAACTTAGGCTTAAACAATAGCCTACAACGGGGCACAAGCCAGACTCAAAAAATTACAATAAAGGCTTGGCCGATTAAGGATAAAGCTTGGTCTAGTCTGATTCCACCCCTACATAAGGAGAAAATGCTCTCTCTTCCTCCACATGAATCTTTATCACAAAATACTTATAAGCAAGAAAGAGAAAATCTAATAAAAAAACTAAACGTGTGGCTAAAAAGCTTCATGGAGCAAGAAAATTGTTCCTCAAGGAGGAAGATAAAAGTTCTTGTATGGTTCAAGTCTCATAATTCCATACCACACCTATCTTCAATCTCCATCTTTGTTGCCCCAAATTACCTCCTTCCCCTTATTGACCCAAAAAAAAAAAAAAAAAGCTTTAGAAGTATGGACACTTATCGTCTTTGATTTTTGCTAGAGGTACAAAAGCATTTATTTTAGTAACATATATCAACAAATATTGATATGAGATTAAACCTTCAGATTTTAATCTTGGTCCTCTTGATGGGTCTAAACAATTATAATCAATTCTTGTTAGTGGACAAAATCATATTTTGTTAAAAGGGTTAGGATTTTTTTTTTTTTTGAGTGAACATGCATTTTGGTCACTAAAAAAGATATGTGACATCAACTTACTTCTTGAAAGTTTTTTTGACATCAAATAGATCCCTAAAAGTTAAAATATGACATTTCATTAGTTTTTGAAAGTTATTTAATATCAAATAGATCTCTAAAAGCTAAAATGTGACATTATTTTAATTTTTCTAAAAGTTGTTTAGTATCAAATAGGTCCTTGAAAACTCATATTTTATTAAAAAGAGATATCAAATGACATTGCATACATTTTTTAACGACTAAAATGATGTCATCTTTTAAATTTTAAGGACCTACTTGATATCAAAAACTTTTAACAATTAATATGATGTCACATTTTAACTTTCATGGCTATTTGATGTCAAAAAACTTCTAAGGACTAAAATGCATGCTTCATCCTCACTCCCTTACATTTTTCAGCTCACATTCTGTTGAGCCCCCTCTGCTTTCTTCTTCTATTGCACTTCATCCTCCTTCCATTTTCAGGTTTCATCCATTTGCCCTATCAAAAACTTAAATCTAGCCAGTTAGTACATAAATTTTGAGGTAGGATTCATCAGTTTCTCTTATTGTTTATGATAGAGTGGTTGATTGGAATTTTATTTCTACTCTTTTTATTTGATGATATACTATGTTCATATGATCTCCTATGATTGAATTAACATGTAATATTGGCTTTGGATTGGAACTTTAGTGAAAAGCTAAAAGAGTAGCTAACCAGATTTGGTTGGATTAAAAAACCCTAAATTTGTCCATATTGTGAAGTGTACGGCTTCACCTATGGCTATTAAAACTTAATAAAATCAATTTTAAATGCAACTAGACATCTAAAGCTTTCCAACCATATAAATTATAAGATCATTGAATCTATAATGAGTGAGATAGGAATTTTTGAAGTTAACCATAGAATTCTATTCACTATTCTAACTAATATGGATTGTGAAGGGCATAATTTGCACTATACAACTCAAATTAAGTGCAACTAATTTTGTCAGGAAGCTAATATATAGATGTTTATTTTATATAAATTTTAGATTCAAACCTTTATAAGTAGTTTGCTCCTAGTAATTCACTAAAGTTGCCCTATGTCCTGACTGAACTGAAATAGGGCAATCCATTTTAGCTAAATGTGAGAGCTTATAACTTAAGCTCTTCCTACTCAAATGAAATGAAACTAGGTGGAAATAAAGCTGGTTCAATTAGCTTCAAAATGATATAAATTTCAATCAAATCCAGTAAGATTTCTATTTTTGGTAAATTTTTATATTTTGGTACTCAATTCTGCTTAATATCAAGGCAGACCTATATTAAACTTTAATAACTTAATTTATACTTATCAAAACTTAATGGGACCAAATAGAACACAAATTAGACAAATTCAAATTTAAATAAATAGAAATTATGGCATAAATTATAAAATAGGGTAGAATTGAGGGACTTAGATATAGTTGCTAAATTGAGTACATGGGCACCCTAATATGTGCATAAGCTTTATTTAAAGTTAAATATTGCAATTTTATATTAATACTAAAAAGTTAATCTATCATGTTGATTCTGATGCCTTGGCTGACTGTTGGATCAAAAAAATACTATTTATGGCAAAGTGGATCTGATCCGTTATACTGCCAAAATTCTAGCAAAACTTATGTATATAATGTATTATGCATGTAACTATATATGTTATCCAAGTTGATTTAACCATGATTATATAATTCATGAGGACCATATGAATTCCATATTACTTGGGCCAGCCCCGGAATGAATTTAAGGGGAATAGATCGTTGAGAGAGCCAAGAAAAGTAAACTGGGCTATCCTATATTGAAACGAGCTCGATCTTGAAAAATAGATTATTACCCAGGAGTTATATGACCTAAAACTCCCAGGGCACTAAGTATGAGAAAGTTCCTTAGATACCAACTAAGAAAGATTTAGGGTTGGATGCATTCTTATCTTGAGGGTTCCTATTGCTTACTTATTTGTGCTGCACAATATTCTCTATGACATTTACTTTGTGTACTATATGAATGCTTTCTATTTCTTGAATGTTCTAAGTAAAATGGAACTTTGCTTCAGGCTACCTTCTTAAATTCTGATAAATGGGGATATTTAATCTGTTTTCACCCTTTTTATGTAATTAAACAAAAGTTGAAACAATTGAGAATGACAGTGATGTCAGTATAGAATAGTTATGAGAATCTTACTGAGAATTTTTCCAAATTCTCATTCTGTTGTGTATGTTTGTATCATTATCAGATGATGGATATGATGGTGATAGCCATCCTTTTCATTGAGCTTTCGGAACTGCAGTGGAATTTCGACCATGTAATAGACTCCCTATACATGATTGGCACTTGTTGTTTCCATCTGTATCTCTTTTTTCTACCTAGGCTTTGTTGTTCCTCTTTTTCATCCTCTTTTCGATCTTGCAACTCTCTTCTTAGCCATTCCTCTGTATACAGCCCATTCAGTTTCACCACCAGCAGCACCACCTACCTCACCACTCCACCTAGTTCTCTCTCTTTCTCTCTCTCTCTCTCTCTCTCTCTCTCTCTTTTCTGATGATGACCCCTCAAAGGTGGTAGCCTCATCCTCCGCCCCTAATGACAGCTATGCTCTGGCTGATCCCAACATGGCGGATGGGTTCCTTTCCTTGAAAACCATTTAGAGGAGCCTCCAGCCAGAGATTGCAGTGTATAGTGTGGCCCACTTTTGGCACCTTTATGACCTCGGGCCATAGGCATAACTTCTCTTTCTTTTTTTTGTTTTCACAGGTAGTGACACAAGATGAAATGTCCTTTTTAGGACCATATAAAGATGCACTTCGTGATGCACAGATTGGGTTATTTTGTTTGATGGTCCAATTTTCTGTACCCACTACTCTTGGATGTACATGAATATATGAGACTATGTTGGTATATACATATAGACATATCAGAGATGTTTTGATGTCTATTTCCGCCCAACTTATTTGATTTTCTTTTTGCATAAGTAAATTAACGCCAAATCAATAACCTGCGTTTCAATTTAAGTATTTATTATACCAAGTTAATGAATTAAGGAAAAAAATTAAAATAAAATGAGCGTTATTCATACGAAACAAACTACCAAGTAGAATATTATAACTTAAATATAATATTATATTTGGTAGGGTGTTATGATTATTTTATTTTTTTTGAATTGTACATATTTTAATTTGAATTTTTCAATATTTATTATTCATTTACAAAAATTATTGAAGCTATCTAATTTGCAATTTCTACCCCAGAGTAACCTTCTTACTACAAATGCGTCAAGGGTGAAGTAGGCTTTAGTTTTTAGCCTTCCGCATGCAAAAATAGACTCCAAACCTAATTATGCTTTCATAGACTGGTTTTACGTTTTTTTATAAATAAGGTTTTTCAATAGTTTTCCTTAAATATATCTTGGTGGCGACTTTATAAAATTTCCAAATATTTGCAGCTGCATCGTGTTGTAGTGCTTTCCAGGTTCGTTGGAAGCGATTCAAGACTTGACCCTAATAGTTTGTCGAAAATTTAGTAGTTTATCCATTTCCCACATTCCATGTGAAATTATTGGGCAGAGCTACTTAGACTCCAAATTATCTATCCGCACTACCTATTAATTGCTCATAATATTTAATTTTTTAAATTATTCTTATCTAAACTGTCATGACCCACCCCGGAGTCATGACCGGCGCTTAGAGGTAGCGGACCTCTAGCAAGCCTATTATGGCTGTTCTTACGAAAAATGAACAGAACTTCCCCTAATTTTCTAGCTTCCCCGTATTAGCCAAACCTATTCCAAATCACCAATCAATAATCACAAGTTGAGGCTCTCAGAGCACTCTCTCGTAATATATATATATATATATATATATATATATATATATATATATATATATATATATATATCATCCATTTACATGTTTTCTATTTATATCATTATTTACATCATATTCACTAAATAAAACAAATTTCCAAAACCATAAGGTCTATATATAAATATCCTATTAAAAAAAACAATAAATCATTAGATTACAAGATCCTACCAGTGGGTGGTGGAGCAATTCTAAGAAGCTATAAGAACCAAGTCAAGTGCTGCGCCGAAGTCTGAAACAAGAAAGGAGAGGGGGTGAGTCCAATCGACTCAGTGAAGGGCAATGAGACTATAACATATGAGGACAAGCTTTAGAAATAAAACAATTTGTGCATAATTAAAGAGTTAATATTACGAACTAAATATAATTAAGAAATCAACATAAAACCATGCAAGTATATAAGGAATTTCATAATTTAAACGATAATTCTAAAAATAAATAGAATTAATATTACCTTACAATTTTGAAAATATGTCTCTCAAATGTTAATATCAAAATAGGGAGGTTTCCAATTTTGAGAATTTCCAAATAAGGGTTAATCCCTTCAGATTTGACTAAGTCGGCAATGTGTGTTGGCCTTACACACACACACACACCGAGCTAGCAACACCCCTGCTAGCTGGGTTCGAACCAAGGTGCACCAAGGCTACGTGACCAGCTATACATTAAGCGAGATTCCTCCCACCATATATATATATATATATATATATATATATATATATATATATATCAAATAAAAGCTAGTGCAATAAAATTAATCAAATTTTTTTATGAATGGAAATACTAAACAGAGTTCAAAAAATCTGAAACATAATTTAATCAGTACTTCAATTTAATAACTCGAATAATAATTTACTGAGCTTGTCCTTCATATTTGGGAAATCAATTTTCACAGGAATTCTTCTAATAGCGATAAAACCATACCAGTTGGTTTTTCTCAAAATTAAAACAGTATATGCAATTAATTAAGTAAACTGAAATGTATAGACATATATGAAAATTTAAATAACATAATATATATTTTAAAATCAAAACAATACTAATGGCATAAAACACAGATGCCATAGAAGCATTGTCCACTCACAGAATGTCAAGAAATGCCAAATCTACGTCCTCAGGACTGTTGAACTTGTGGGTTGATCTCCTAGGGGATCTGAAATCATACATAAGCAATTATTTTCAATTAAGCACAAATTTGGTTTAAATTTCAAATCCTCTCTCTCATTGTCTAATCTTACAAATAAAATTTAATCAAAAGCTTACTACTATATTTTTCGATTAACTCTCTTAGTCGTTAGAGCACTTAAATAACTCTATTCATAAATCAAAGGATTAAAATTCTAACTATTAATCCACTTATTATATCCCCAAAATTAACATAATAAATCAAACTTCGCTCCTCATAGATTGTCTAACTTCTTTTTTTTTTTTTTTTCCAGCACCCAAAAAAAAAAAGAACAACCTATGTTTATTAACATCCCAAAAAGAAAGGACAAGATAAGGAAAGGGAAAGAGAGACTGACGTGAGAGGCAAAGAGATGCAGAGAGAAAACACCAAAGGGAGGCACTTCATGGCGGAGAAGGTGGCGGAGAAATTGGCAGTGCAACGGTGACTGGTGGGGCGAGGGAGAGGGACGAGACTGAGAGAGTAAGAGAGGGAGAAAGGGAGAGAGCGAGAGAGAACGTTGAAGAAGTAAAAGAGAGAGTGTGACGGAAAAAGGAAAAAAATGAAGGGAAGCACGTTGCAGAAGGCTCTAGACGTGAGAAAGGAAGGAAGGAGGGGTTTAGGGTGCACCATATCACTTATGGTGCACCATGATCCTTTGTGATTTTTTTTTTTTTTTTTTTTTGGGATATCACAAACACTTCAAAAAATTTTGTCTAACAATTTAATTTCTCTATTACTATATTTCTAAAAGTAACTAAAGGAAATACCCAAGGTATAAGTTATGAATTTTTTTTTTTTTTTTAAGTTCCCTGTTACCCATATTTTATTTTTAATAGACATTTTTTTTTTTAACAAGATATTACATAAACACTCTTTTTCTTATTAAAATAAAATTTTAATTGAGTATATCAATGTTTGTTCATTTACACTTCACATTATTAATTATTTTATATTTTTATTTATATAATAATTCAAACGATTATAATTATTTGAATTTTTATTAAATATCTTCCTGATGACACCTAATAGATATTAAGTCACAACAATATATCTACTACAAGTGAATTTTGCTTAAATTTAGAAAAAAAAAAAATATTTTGATGATATAAAATTTTTCGAGCTTTTTCTCAAAAGTTATTCTTTTCAAATTATTGAAAAAAACACTAAAACATTTTTCATTTTAATTTTCATAAAATTAATCTAATTATCTTAATTTTTTTATACATACCATTTAATTTGAAAGCATTTTTTTAATTAAAAATGCTCAAACAAATGGCCCTAATTTATTATTTAAAATACCAGTAATAGAATAATGTGTTAAATTAAAATTTTAATTTTTTAAATATGAAATCGTATTAATGCTTCAATCACCTTTTAAAAAATTAGTGAGTGTAAAATTATATTTTAAGGTATAAAATAATTTACTGAAAAAGTCTTTTTTATTTCTTCAATTTATATAAACTTTGCATTATTTTTTATTATCTATTCTAAATATTTTGATATATATTTATATCACAATATAAAATTTCTCTAATATATTTTAAAAAATATTATGCTCACAACAAAAAATTTTATTGTTAGCTGTTTAGTTTTTATACTGTTAGAAAGTATATCAATTGTGGTTACAATTATGGCATACAAATACATACATGCTGAAATAATAAAATAAGATTTAAAAAAAATAATCAAAGAATAACATACCGCAAAAGAAGTACGTCAATATAAGATCTTCATGTCTAAACAATTTTTTCGGTTAGGATAAGAAATTTCATAAAATTTAACTTGTATCAATTTATCATTGGCAATTTATATTGTGAAGAAAAGAACGATGAGGAAGAAAAAACATTAGAAAAATAATAGTATAGTACAGAGGTTTTGTGTATGAACTTGCTGAGGTGTTTCACTTTCTTCTCTTTCTTATTCTTTTGCCTTCAATTTTTCCTCATTCACGCGAGTTGTTTAATGTGAGTTTGATTCATCGAAAGGAACACGAATAGATTCTTCTATTCTTTTATTATAAACTCTATAAACCTTAATATCTAATGAATAGCCTAAAAGGATCCCCTCCTTAGACTTAGCATCAAACTTGCCAAGGCTTTTCTTTCCATTATTTGAGATGAAGCATTTATATATTTGGCTTTCTTCCCTTATAAAGCTCATAAGGTGTTTTCTTTAAAATTAACCTTATTAAGGCCTGACACATAACAACATAGCAAGAAGTGCTTATTGCATCTGCCAAGAAATATTTTGGAAGATTGATTCATTAAGCATGAATGGTTCTAATTATTCCTTCTAAAGAATGATTTTCCCTTCTGTTGTGGAGTTCTAGGGTTTAGAAATTGTGTTCAATGCTATTCTCTTCCCTCACCCCCCCCAAAAAAAGCTTCAAACATATGATTCTCAAATTCCCTACCATGACCACTTCAAATGGATGCAATACTTAAAGTCTTTTCATTTTGAATAACTTTTGCAAGCCTTTTAAAAGCATGAAATGCCTTATTTTTGTGAGTAAGAAACAAAGTCCACATGAGCTAGAATAATCATCCACAATCACTAGAGTGTAGTAATTTCTCCAAAGCTCATAGTTTTAGAAGGTCCAAAAAGATCCAAATGTAAAAGCTGCGGAGGTCTAGTTGTCGAAACCATGCTTTTAGCTTTAAAATAGAATTTTACTTGTTTTCCTTTTTTTTTTATAAGCATCACATAGTTTATCTTTTTCAAATCAAAGCTCTGGAAGATCAATCACTAACTCCTTTAAAAACCAATTTATTCAAATAGTTAATGTGAATATATGCAATTCTTCTATGCCACAACTCAGACTCATCTTCTTTACTTAGGAAACATTGTACATTATTTGAGGTTAATTAAGTCATCGAGGCTAATTATATAGATGTTATTTACTTTATGGCCAATAAATTTAATTTGCTTATTATCTTTACCTTCAATGATGCAGCAATTTGGATAAAAATAACTTTGTTATCTTTGTCATAAAGTTGGCTAATACTAAGCAAGTTGTGTTTGATCCTTAGACGAGTAGAACACTGTCAACAAAGACGAAATGTGATTTGCCAACTTTACCAACTTCAAGTATATTTTCTTACTTATTGTCTCCATAGATAACATGACCATTCCTTTTGGAAGTAATAGAAGAGAAGTTGGAGATATCTCTCACAATGTGCTTGAAGCAACTATTATCAAAATACCAATTTGAGATCTTAGCACGCCTACAAAACATAATTAAGGTTGATTTTAGGTACTCAGAGGCCCAAATTTTTCTTCATCCCATACTAGGATTTTACACTTTGACCTTTTCTACCACAATAAAAGCATGTAATAAATGGAGTGCTAGAAGATTTTGTGGAGGCAAAGTAATTTTTATAAATTTTTTTTTGTCCTTAGGATTATATCCTTTGCCAAATTTATTAAAAACGCATCCTTGTTGACCAAGAATAATGCTAAGTTATCTCTTCCAAAGGTGAATTTTGCCAAATTATTTTTCAAGTCCTCAATTTGTTTTTCAAAATATTTTCTCGAAGAGCAAGAGGATGGTACATTAATTGAACTAAGAGATTTACTTTTAATTTTGAGTTCCTCAATTTCTATGCTAAGTGCAGAAATTTCATTTTCTAAACTAAGAACATTTTTCTTAGATAAAGAAAGAAGTTTTGTTGATTTTAAATACTGTTTATGCAATTATTCAAGTGCATCTTGTAACTCATCATAAAGATGAAAATTCAAGTTCAGTAATTTTAACCTCGTCATCATTGTCGTCATTTCTTGCCACGAAAGAGAGGCACAAGTTTGCTTCTTCATTGTCTAAGTTGTTGGAAGAGTCCATGTCATTGTCATCCTCTGCTATGTAGGCTCTTCTTCTTTTCTTTTCTTCGGATGCCTTCCTCGCAAAATTTTCTACCTTCTTTTGATAGATAGGGCATTCCATCGTCATGGACTATTTTCTCCTTTCAATATTCATAGCAATTGAGGAGCTATTTCTTCCTTTGTTGTTGTTCTTTGGGAAAGGATTGTTTTTCTTTAGTTTCACTTATTTTTGAGAAAATTTTCAAATTTTCTAAGAAGGCCAAAATTTTCTTCATTTAGTTCACCTGCACTTCCTCCTTCTTCGTCTTCGTCTTCCTCAATTGTAGAAGTAGCTTTGAATGCGATTCCCTTTTTGCATTTTATCAGGTTCTTCATGTTCATTCTTCATGTTCATTGAGTCTATATAGCTCTAATTGATACTCTTGAAGTTTCCCAAAGAAGGTAACAAGAGATTCCTTTCTCAGCTCAGAAACTCATATCAGATCTGAATTCGGTCCGCCAAAGGTTGAAGTGTAGGTTAATGGATATTTAAAATATAAGGTGCCGCGGTCTCTGCTATTTCAAGTTTCCTGCATGCTACTTATCTTTGTTGCTGATATATTTGGATTCTCTATCTCCATGGAACTTCTCCTCGGCTTCTACTTGGTGTTCATATGCACGGTGTCATGAGTCTGCTAGATACATAGGAGCTGAGTTTATGTCTTTTTTGTTTTGTTATCCATTTTTTTCTCTGCTGCTATGTGTTTTTCGTTGTTGAATGCGGATGTTTTTGCTTTGGCCTTCTCTGTGTTGTGTCCGAGCTAGCATGATATTAATATTATAATTTTTTATATTCTGAATATCAAAAGTCTTAATATAATACTCATAATTTAATTTTTGTAATTTTGTCTTTTTTTTTAACCTTTGCATTAAATAGCTACAATACTAATTTTAGGCTTCTTCATCCATTTATTGACAACTTTTTTTTTAAAAACTAATATCTTTCAATTTTCTATTAATTTATGCTTTTCCAAAATATGTTTTTGATACAAAATCAAATTTGTTTTACTTTTGGATACAAAATAAATACATTTTTAGTCAATTAATTTCTATATATTTGTAGAGATTTCTTATGTAGTATTGTTAGTATATTGATTAAAAAATAAAGAACAGAAATTTTTTTAAAAAATATTAATATATTAATGGCTCAAATTTTTTTTATAAATTGATATTTTAAATATTTGTTGAATTTGTAGGAAAATAAAAGAGGAGGAGGAGTGTAGGTGAAATAACTGTATGTAAAGGAAAATACTTTAGTTCAATAAGTGTTTCGTTTAGACGCCCATCAACACTATATATATATATAGTGAATATGAAATAAGTATATCTTTTTTTTAAAAAAATAGTGTATAGGGCATGGGAAAAAAAAGTTCAAGTTATATAATCACTCTTTTTAAAAACTAAAATAAATACACCCTTAATCACATGCATTAATTCTAACAGAGTGTCTATGTGCAGTGTGCGTATCAAAATTTTTTACTTTTATTAACATATAAATAAATTTAATAAATATAATTTTGCCATATTATTCATTTTTTTTTTTACTTTTAAGTGTTTTATATGTTTATATGTAGTGATAACTTTAAAATTTTGACTTAATCTAATTTAATCATGTTATAGAGGTAAGAATGTATATATATTTTCTTTGAAACATTCATCTTGCTTATCATTTATTTCATAAAAGTGGGAATATCTAAATTTATCTTGATAAAGCAATATCTAAATTTTAATTTACTTAATTTCAAATCTTTATATCTTTGTATATTATATTATTTCAACTAATTCATTATTTTATTGGGTATTCAAAATCTTTATTATTTTTTAAAAAATTATATGGTTAATCAAATTGTCAAATAAATTATCTTTATCGTTTTAACTTAACCTCATTAGCAAAATTAATTGCATAACCATATTTAGGGTGTTTTATTAAGTAAAACCAATACGTTGGTATTATTTAATTTAATTTATGAATATGTAGCTATCTGTGTTAACTTAAACTTGACAAAACTAAAATCTTTAGTATAGTTTAAGTGATTTCAACTATTTTTAAGACACTATAACATTTTGTAATATTTTAATATACTTATATTATATATTGGTTCAACCTATCAAAAAAAATATATATATTGTATATTGGTTCAATCTATGTTAAATAAAACTTGATAAAACATAATATCTGTAATTTGTGTCAATTAATTTCAAAATTCTTTAGGCAAATAATTGTATACAATTATTGGATAATCATAGTACACATAAATATCATTGTTACAATTTAAAATAATTGCAATAATTATCATCCAATTTATGACCAATATATTTATGTTGAATTTAATCTAATAAAGACAATATCTAAATTTTAATTTAATTAATTTCAAAATCTTTATATCTTTATATATTACGTTATTTCAACTAATTCATTGTTTTATTGGTATTCAATTATTCTTAAAAAGTCATGTAATTGATCAAATTGTCAAATAAATTACCTTCAATTTTAAAAAAAAAAAAATTAAACTCATTAACAAAATTTATCTTATAGTCATATAGTGTATATTTTGAAACAAAAGGGGAGGGGTGTCTAATTTACTCATAAAAATAAATATGTTCAAAAATAAAATTGTAAAAAATAATTTAATATCTTATAAAATAAAATATTAAATAAATTTAAATAACTTTATAAAATAAAAGAAAAGGGATTCGTTGATATATTTATACCTTTAATAATTTTTTATAAAATATAATTCTATTTAATCTAATCATTAAATTATAACTATATATCATATAGACTATTTTGCCAAATTTTTTTTAAAAAAATAGACATCAATAAGGATGTGATTAAATAGTTTTTTTAACATATATTTAAGAAGTATATATTATATTAATTTAAATGTACATAAAAAATAAATTTAATTTAAATGTACTGATAATGTAAAACAATTTTACACTGTCAGCCAATAAAAATAGTAGAAAGTATCAACTCATATAAATAACCACCTATTATAATAAAGAACCCACCATGATTTCTCACTTTCCTTTATTTCTATTGGTTGATAGTGTAAAATTATTTTACATTGTCATTTTATACCAATTAAATTCATAAAAAATATATTAAATAATTTCAAATTAATATAAAATTTTATAGACATAATTTATAATATATGAACTTTCAACCTAACGCTTTGTTTTGTAAAAAAAATTTCAATAAAATTTTTTTCAATAGTATAAAAAATCAGTTTAACTAACATCGATATAAATTGATTATCTCTCAAAATTAAAATATTAAACAAATTTAAATAACTTTAAATTAAATAATAATTTTAAAAATTATTTCCCCATCCAAACGCACCGATATCATTTAGTGACTAGTTACTTATCAAAAAAAGGCAACGAGATTTTTCGGGTAATGATCAATCTCTGGTCCAAGAAAACGAAACGACCTGTGTTACAACTTCACAAGCTTGACGGACCTGCTTGATTGCATATTCCTATTATTAAATCTTCGATGATCAACGATGACGTACCAGGCCTTCGGCCTATACCGGATGTCGCTTTGAGAAACGACGAGGAAGCCTGGTGGCATATTGGATAAACTTCTATGTGCTTCAAAGTCAAACAACTGTCATTGAATAATGCATAGTGATCGCTAGTTTTACTGCATTTTTTTTTTTCACATGGATACAAGGAGATTTAATTTACATTACTCCGTACAGTTTGATAAATTCAATGAGCGTTACAGTTTTCACCAATATAAATAGTTGTTCAATTGACCCATAAACATTTAGAAAGAGTTATATGTATTTCCACCTCTATATGCAATTTAATCTAATTAAATGTGTGACTTTTACATAATTAAAAATAAAATATTTATGATAATGTGATCATATATAATTGGATAATTTTATAAAATGTTTTCGGAATGACAATGTATCAAAATATATAATCAGTTAATATATTGATAATTTAAAGTGTTTATTAAATGATCTATTTTTTTTTTTTAATTCTTTATCAAGTATCTTGAGAATATTGATTTAAAAAATTCTAAATTTTAAGTCATTAATTTAAAATCAATAATAAAATATTTAAATATATAACTTATAAGATGTTTTAATTGTACTCTACCAAAAACATTGCAATAATTTCTGTTTCGGTATATGTCCAATCCAACGTAAGGAGTCTTACTGCCCACAACCATCCTTTATTTCTACCATAAATATTCTAATCACATGTCTCATTTTTTCAATATATTTGTCTTTCACTATAGATTTAATTTTGACATATTATTGATGTAAAAAAATGTATATTATTGTTCAATCATAAATTATCACTTCATTAAAAATATGTGAGTCTTATAATAAATATCTCAAAAAAGTCACTGTATAATAATGTCAGCTCTGCTATTATGCGAGACAAGTTTCCTGAATTTACATTGCTAGAATTAGCCGGCAGATTAGGTGGCAAACAAATAAATTAAGTAAGTCCAAATCATTATAGTAATCTACGTTTATTTTTAAAATAAAATAAATAAGGTTTCAAATCATAGATACAGCGTATTAAAAATCACAATATCATCTTCTTGCCCTTGCGCTGTTTGTGAGTTGCCGCCGCTTGCAACTTATAGACTGCAGTACCATTGAATGGCTTGCGGAGATTTTTTTCATCATTCATCAAAATAAAATAATATATAATGGTACTCAATCACCCACCACTATACACTGCAGCCTAGACAGTCTTTCTCGTGCTCCTTCCCTTCCATTCTAAGTCTCCTTATCTGTTACACATCACACCTAAACCTTGGACTTGGTCTTATATCATAGGAAAATAAAAAAAATTGGACTTGGTCCTAAACAGTGACGGTTTTCCAATTCATAAAACAACATGACACACAATACTCTTTCTCTGTTACATAAGAGCTTGCCGACAAAAGTTATCATTTTTTTTCAGCTGAAAAAGGGAAAGAGATTACCCATAATCCCATATTATCAATTTTGATTTGGATAGAAAGACAATATAACTTACTAACATAATAAGACTATTTGATGAAGAAAATATTGTTGTCTAAACGTGATTTGAGACCGATGAAGGTAACTCCAGCAACAGGGGTAGAATCATCAAGTTTCATAGTGGGAGATATTCTTGTGGGAGAACCAATTTCACGGAGGAAAAGAAGAAAGTTGAAAGAGAAACAGATAAAAGAGAAGAAAAATGATGTGTAAATTACTTAAGTGCCATATGTGTTGGGCACAGCTAATTCGGTCAAAAATTCTGAAAGAATAGTATTTTTCTAATAATATAACATTTTTTTTATCTGTCACAGGTGTCCACCAGCAATAATCCTTTTTGGTAAATATTAAATATACGCATCTTTCCCAAATATGATTCGAATCATGGTTTATCATACGTGGAAAATTAACCCCTTCCACTAAACCAAGTTTCCATTTGTATATATAATTAATTAATAATATTATAAATTTTATCGTAATAATTGTGTATCAAAATTACACAATGTTAATATTATACTACATAAGCATATGTGAGATAGATTGATATATATAACATTTTTGAAACATTTAATAGATTAAAAATTTTAAAACCTTATTTTGTATGATATTTTTTTTATTCTAAACAAATGCCCTACCTTAGTAGAAAAACCCAATAATAATTCATAGAAGTTTATAGGATTTTTCAGATAATTCATCTCTGGTCGAAGAAAGATGAAAAATGCATGTGGATTGCAACTTGAATTTTGCCCTTGCTACGAGATGAAATTGGCACACCTGGAGAAATTTTTTCGAATTGAAATTGTGCTTGCGTTGCAATACTGTTACGACGTAACAAGCTTGATTGACCAAGTCAATGCTTTCGAGAGATTGCTTAGAATAAGAAATTTGGACAAACTCTAAACTGCAACACTTCCAACAGACCCAACTAGCTCGACTATGGCTTCGAATTCATCCAAGCTCGTCTTCCTCTTTATCCTTGTTAGCTTCTTCAATTTCCTAGCTACTGAACCAGTGCACTTCACTTATTGCTCAAAAGATAAAACCGCAGCCAACAGCACCTGCCAAGTGAACCTCATGACCCTTTTCTATTCCTTATCTTCCAAAGCCACCATCAATACATTTTACAACAACACAGTTGCCGGCAGAAACGCCTCTGACGCAGTCTATGGGCTGTTCATGTGCAGGGGCGATGTTACCTCTCAACTCTGTGGACAGTGCGTCCTTAACGCCACCCAGGCACTATCCTCAAAGTGCTCCTTGTCAAAACCTTTGGACCCTCCTCTCTTACCTGTCTTCCAACGCCACCGGCTCTAGCAACAATGGATTCCACATGGCCGATGTTGACGACTCAGTGTTTGGCCTCTACATGTGCCGTGGTGACATTCCCCCTCGCCTCTGTGAGCAATGCATCCTAAACGCTACTGGCCGAATCTTCTCCGAGTGCCGCTCCTCCGTGCAGGCTATAGTTTGGTACAATCACTGCTTGCTTCGCTATTCCGATCAGCCTTTCTTCTCCAAGGTGAGCACGAGTCCAAGATTTGACATGCTGAATGTCACCAACGCTATTGACGAGGACAGCTCTTTCAAGTTTCAATTGTCGAACGCGTTGGTTGAAGTGGCGAACGAGACTGGGGACAGTGCTGAGAGATACTGGACGGAATCATTAAGGTTGAATGATTACCAAAATTTGATGAATCCCAAAATTTCAGATTTTGGTCTTGCTAGAATTGTTGAAATAGATCAACAACAAGGATCCACCAACAAAATTGTTGGAACATTGTAAGTTTTCAATGCCCATTCCTGCCCTTTTCTTTGTATATCCTTTACACAATATGTTTAAGTTTATGTGCCATTATTTGTTTCTTTCCAATTTTGTAGGGGTTACATGTCTCCAGAATATATAATGTAAGGACAATTTTCTGAAAAATCAGATATTTTCAGTTTTGGAGTCATAGTCCTAGAGATTATTACTGGAAGAAAAAATGTAGGTTCTTATGATTCACATCATGTTGCTGATGGCCTCCTAAGCTTAGTGAGTAAAACAATATAGCAATATTTTCTTTTTACAATTCATGTATAATGTACAACAAAATTAATTTCAAAATAAGACAATATATAGTGATTTGACTAAGTTGACAAATTTGTTACAGGCATGGAGACAATATAGGGATCAAACGCCTTTATGCATATTGGACCTGAAAATGAAAGACAGTTGTTCTAAATTTGAAGTCATCAGGTGCATTCAGATTGCTTTGTTATGTGTTCAAGAAAACCCAGGTGATAGACCTACAATGATGACAGTTGTTTCATATTTTAGTAATTACTCGATTGAATTGCCTTCTCCACGAGAGCCAGCATTTTTCTTGCACAATAGAATGGATCCAACAATGGTTGCTCGAGAATCAAGTTCCGGCTCTATCAATGAGATGTCTATAAGTAACTTTCTTCCTCGATAGATTAATTTCTCTTTGGATACCATTATATATTACTATTTCTAATGTATAATAAATGTTCATTTGGCCCTTTTAATGGTGGAGATAAAATTATGTTTTATTAATATTTGAGTTCAATATGTTATATTGCTACATCAATTTTGGTTTCACTTTAATTCTTTAAAAAATGCTATCTTGACAAGAAATTGTTACATGTTCTTGTAAAATGATGTACAATTGTATTTACAACATTTACTTACCACTAGACAAAGAATAAATGCCATAACTTGTTAAAATTGACTGGGTCTAACCTAAAAGCTAGCTTATAAAGATAGGATTGCTCAAACTTTTATAAAGGGTACTTTGGCAATATGCTTAACCAAGTAATGTGGGACTCATCAGCTCACCTTTGCTCTGACTAGAGTTGGGTATATAGATCATGATTGACGGATAGGTCCGTTCAACCCGCAATCTGCACAAGTTAAGACCATATATTTTCTTAACCTATTAATTAACAAATTTTTTGGCCTGCATCAACTAACTTGTGGCTAAATGGGCTAAACCTGCAAGTTAGTGAATTAACCCCTTAGCCCACTTATTTTTATTTTTATTTTTAAATGGGAATATATGCTTTTTATAGAATAAAAGATATATTTAAATTGATAAGGCCTTATGTCATAACTTGTGATTGTAGTTTGCTAGTAAGAATTCTATGTTGTGACCTAAGACACCTAAGATTGAATCCTAGTACCCATAGTTTTATAAGTTTAAATTTACAAGGCCAAAAAAAAAAAAAAATTATGGTGTAGACTAGTCTGCAAGCCTGCAGACATTTGCGATGCGTAGACCAGCCTATAAAATAATAGCCCATTTATTTCGTAGACTTGCCTGATCTAGTCCGATCCATTTAAATATGGTTCACTGTGGATTGAGCTAACCTATATATACCTACTTGTACTCTGACGCAATTAACATCAAGCATAGAATGGGCTCCTATACCATATTTGGATTAAGTAAGTCTAACACAATTCCAAAAGCCAACCAGTGCAGAAAAGACTGCCCAAGTTATGCCTATTATAAAGGTAGTTTAGCTATATGCCTAGCTGTTAACACCTGGTTTTTTCAATTTGGTTAAAAAAAGAATCAATTGAGTTAAATATTAAAAGATTTCAACAAATAACAAAAACAAATAATAAAAATTTATTTCTCGTAACCTAAAACCTAATGCTCATCTTAACCAATTTAAGAAAAATAATTAAAATTAAAAATTAAATCAAATTAAATGACTCATCTTGATTTTATCCTTTTTTTCCCACTGTGAACATCATTTTTTTTCAAAATTAAAAAAAGTTGCAAAAACCAAATGCATTTAATCTTAGGGCCTATTTACATTGCATAAGTAATTTTTTAAATTTTTTACTTTATTTTATTTTACCCTGTTATCACTTTTTGCTTTACAAAGTTGAAAGAGAGAATTACCATTTTGACCATTAAAAGATCAATTCATTGATAAATTAGTCCCTAAAAGATATTTTCTTAGTTGGTGGTACTCCAACAATGAATTTTGTTATTGCTAATAGGCTCTGTTAGTATTAACAAAAAATGTTTTAGGCATTAATTTGTTAACACATTGATCTTTTAATGACTAATTTGTCAATGTGTTGATCTTTTAAGAACTAATTTATTAACATGCTAATCATTGAAGTACCATGTGCTAATAAAAAATCTTTTAAGGATTAGTTTGTGAGTATCTTGATCTTTTAAGTGTCAAAATAGTGATACGGCTGTCAAACAAGCCAGGTCGGCCCGTTTAGGCCCAGCATGCTCATTTAAACCTGTGAAATAAACAAGCTAAATGAGCCAGTCTATTTAGTCTGCGGGCCATATTTTAGCATCTCAGCCCATTTAAGACTGGTCCACAATTTTAAACGGGCAAACCCCTTTTTCTTTTGCTTTTTCAGGTTTTAAAAAATTGATTTTGATCTAAAAGAAGATAAAAATTCTTATTTCTTATTAAAAAAGAGGAGGATGTCCTAAATTTAATTATTAAATCATATTTTTATGTCATAAATTTATACCATTTTCCTTTAAAAAAAAAAGAAATATGGGTAAATGAGCTAGCCCGTTTTAATCCGCAAGTTAAATGGGTCGGGTAAAAAACGGGTTAGTTTGAATGAGTCATTACTTTTTATGCCGATCTCACCTATTTTTGGCGGGTAAACGGGTTAGCCTAATGACTTTGATCCATTTTGATGTCCCTAAATAGTGGTTCTCCCCAGTTGAAAAGAGTTAATTGTCAAAAAGAAAATCATAACCAAATTGTGAAAGGTTCATTAAGGTTGGTCACCAACATAACAAGGAAAATGACAAAAAGGAAAAAAAGGAAGGTTTAAAAAAATAAAAAACTTAACACAAGCATGGCAAGGAAAGCAGCGCATCCGATCCAATGTCAAGAATAGAATGATTGAAAACTGAACTTAGATCGCATTCGTTGCTAACTGAAGTTTATATACATGCTTTACATGGCAAAGGCAGAAAAAGAGAGAAACAGATATAACAACTATTTTGGTTATAACTAATTGTACTTCACATAAATACATATGGTGTAATAACCTCTAACAAGGCAAGGAAACAATCATCAAACTAGGGGAATATAAGAAAAGCAGAAAAAGGAGGAAGAAAAGGTTTAACATGAGAAAGAAAATCAACAGAACCAAAGCAAGAGGCTCGTTTTGACTAGGGACGTCGGCCAAGAATAGAAGGGAAGAAGAACAAGAGCCGAAGAACTGCTGAACCAAAAGAGGAGAATCAGAGGCAATGGAGGGGATCTCTTTGGGAAGCTGGGATTTTTAGTAGAAGCAAAAAGAGAAAGGAGAAAGACTGAGACTCTTATCTTAGTAACAGCATGATCTTAATCATCTTAGTTTCATACTGTATGGGGGTTGTTATATAATTCCTTTCACCACAGAGTATCCATCTCCAACTTTACTCAATTACTTTAGTAGCCCAAACACCACTGTTTTATTTACATCTTAGCTCACACAACACACAATATAACCAAAACAAACCAATCCCCATAATAACAAAATCAATCTTAGGCCAAAAATCGTCACTTCATCATAAATCTAAACAAAGAGCCGCAACCATTTCTACATAAACAACCAACCAAACATTCCACAACCTCAAATAGAATAAATCATAACATTGAGTCAAGCACACCAAACTCTGACCAAAAAAAAAATGAATAGCTCAATCGAAACCAATGGATAACAAATTAAAACTCTTGAGAAAAGCAATCCTTGAAATAAGCAACAAATTATGAAAAAGAATCATCATGCACTTTCTGTTGCAACTCATTACCTCCTTCTTGCGTATTGAAAACCCGTCTTGCCTTCGTCAATTGCTTGTTGTGTTTTAGCTTATGTTATGAAGTTTTTTTTTTTTTCTATTTTCTCTCTCTTTCTTTTTTTTTGGTTCAACTTTCTATTTTTTCTCTTGGGTTGTTCCTGCTTCTTTTTTTTTTTGTCATCGAGCTTGGTTACTTTGGTTTAAATAATAATAAAAAAAGTGTCATCTTAAGCTTTAGAAGTAAGGGTGTACACGGGTACGGATCTACCCGCGAACCCGAACAACCCGCCTTGACCCATGCATAAAATTCCAGTTTGGGTCGAGTAATTGGGTTTGTTTGGATAAAACCTAATTAATCCACCCCATGTTCAGTTCGGGTAATGGGTTTAACCTGACTATTTGAACCCCCAATTCTTTTTTTTTTTGGTATTGTTAATGAGTGTTCATGTTTTACTCTGTTAATACTTCAACCCTAGTTTCTTTTTCTCCCTTCCCTCTTCCTCCTCGTCCACCGGCTCGTTGCACGCTGCCCTTCCTCCCCTCCCCTCTTCGGCAATCTTCCCTCTCCCTCTGCCACGTCCCTTGTCCACTAGCCCATTGCATGCCATCAATGGAAGCCACCATCTATAGATGATTGCATGAAGGAAGCTGCAACAGTTCGCGGCCTCCGCCCTCCATCATCAGCCCACTAAGCCCAGTTTACTACGAAGGAAGCTAGTGCCAATTAGCTGCAAAACCACCGCTAGTCAACCACAAAGCCTCCGCTGCTATGAATCCCACTACTGTCGAGAAGCCCTCATCAGTCAATAACTATGAGAATTTGACCTGAGGCTGAGATTTTTAGTGTGTGATTTTTCTTCTATTAGTGTTGATTCTGATATGAGATTTAGTGTGTGTGATTGTTACTTCTATTAGTCTTGATTCTGACCTGAGATTCAATGGATAATTTTTTCTTTTATTAGCGTTGATTACTTGATTTTTACTTTTATTAGTGTTGAGCTGTGATTCTGTGATTCTGACCATGGTTTGGTTTATCCCTATAACTCTATTAGTGTCTCAATCTATTTTTCACCCCTAAATTTTATTTTTATTTTTTAAAAAAAGGGGCTAACCACCAACCCGAGTACCCGACCTGACCCAAAAGTGTTCGGGTTAAAAAAACCAAAACCCAACCCAAACTAACTCGAGCCTATTCAATTGCTTTAGGTATTTTTTCACCTTGAACCTGACACAAACCGACCTATGCGCACCTCTATTTAGAAGTATGGTTCTGACCACAAAAAAAAAAAAAGCTTTAGAAGTATGGTGGATGAGGCAAAGGGCAAAGTGGTTAATGATTCAAGCTTGGTAATTTTGCACCCGTCTTTAATATCCATCTCCCTTCTCCCAAATTCCGCACTTCTCCTTTCTCAAAATAGAAAAAAAAAAAAACAAAGCATTAGAAATATGTTCTGAAAATCGGACTGAACATCAAAGTGGACAAGATAGTGATTCAGTTATATATATATATATATATATATATATATATATATATATATATATATATATATATATATATATATATATATATATATATAACTGAATCACTATATGCTGTAAAATAAATAAAAATTACTAACCAATACAAATAAAGAGGAAAATACAATTTGAATATGATATACTGATGATATTAATATTGAGCTAATTTTTTTAGAACATTATTTACATAGTTTATAGCTTATATCAACTCCATATTGAATTAATATTATTAATATATCAATTATATACAAATATAATTATTATTTTAAAAAAATTATGCTTATATTTTTATGATGCAAATATTTTATTTATGAGAGTTGAAATATATAGTACTCAAGTCTCATATTACTTAAACTAAGAGTCTTTTTTTTTTTTTTAAAACTACTATAAAGCGCTTAAGTCTCACATTGCTTAGACTAAATACTCATGTATTACAATATTTAGTAGTTATTTCCTCTAGGCTCTTTTTAAAAGAGTAAGAGGTCAAATAGTATAAATATTTATTTTTTTAAAAAAATTTGTCATTTTTCTAAAAAAAATTGAATCAGGCGAATCAATTCGGTTTAGTTGGTTCGCTAGTTTTGAACCAGCTCACGTTGGTTCCCAATTGGACTGGTCTTGAGTCCGATTTTCTTAACTATGGGATGGATACTTATCATCTTTGATTTTTGCTAGAGGGACAAAAGCACTTTTCATTTTACAATATTCTAAGCTTAAACTTTTTTTTGTCAAAAATCGATTAAATCAATCTAATTTAAATCAATATAAATTATATTATTTGAATCAGTTAAATTTATTTTACTTAAAATAGATCTAAATTAAACAACGAACATCAACAACACTTTGTTGGATTAAGTGCATCAGTCGTTCTTTTCTTAATAAAACTACCATCAAGAAAATTTTATCTTTATCCATCTCCAATCAAATTAATTGGATTCCAATAAATTTTAAATATAGATAATTTTTTTAAAAAAATAATATACTACGAGTACGGGTTATTGACAAAATTCTAAATAACCATATAAATTAAGATACTATGGGTATAGGGTATTTACATTTCATACTATTCGATCTACCTGCACGTCAAATTAGAGAGGGAGGAAAAAAAAGGGTGCATATAGTTCTCAATTTCTTTTAGAACATTACAATAACCAGATAGATTTTATGACATATAGAGAACCATATGCTATTTCGATCATATTTAAATAAAAGTTAAAATATAAGTGTACTCCCTACATGTATAATCGATTTTGAATTTAGTCCGTATACAAGAAAGAGTTTTAAATTAGTCCTGTATATGCAATTACTTGTATAATAGTTTTGCCGTTAATTGGAGTTATAATTCTGTTAATGAGCCACTCTACATGATTAATGAAATATGATCTGGGTAAACAAATTCCAACCTAATGATATGAATGAAAATGATCTAGTTGTGGATAGACTGAAGAGTTGATGATCTCTAATTGTAGGTAGACTGGAGGTTGTGTGCATGAGTGAGCACAATGTTATACTTTCCTTGTAGGGGAAGTAACTTAGTGTTCTTACCTGTTTGGCATTTGTCATATACTAGCATGCTAAAAAAGTGAAATAATTAAATCATACTTTGCTAACCATGTAGGACAACCCGTTTATGAAATTATAACTCCAATTGATAGTAGAAATTTTTTTACAAATAATTGCATATGTAGGACTATTACAAATAATTATAACTCCAATCATACTTTTAAAATGTTCTGGAAAGTTAGCGGCGACTTTTCCGCCACAAATGAAAAGAGTCTTTTTAATTTTTTAAAAATTCTTAATAATTAGATGCTGCAAAATAATTAATTTTTTTTATTTTCATAAAAAATTAGCAGCAATTTTTCTATCATATGTAGCATCCCCTTTTTCATAAAATATTTTATGTAGAGTAACTTTAGTTTTTTTAAATGACTTTGATATTTCATTAATTTAATTTGAATAATAATTCATAAAATAGTTAAGTATTTTATTAGATTTTTATTTAAAATAACAATATAATTACAATAATGATAATAATATAAAAAAAGAAGAAGAAGGGAACGTGAAGCAGTTGATAAGTCAGGTCTTTGTGGAAAAAATATTTGGCAACTCAATTATTAAGAAGAGAATACCGTGCATGACTTAAAGGAAGCCTAGATGTGGCAAAGTCAAAAAAGTCAAAAATAAAATAAAATAAAACGCCGTCAGTGATGTATGTGCCGTGGAAGCTAAAATGAGTGAAAAAATAGTCGACAATAAGAAAGAAAAAGAGAAAAGAGTTTGTTATGCATACACTATTTTTTATCTCAGCAAAAATATTAAGGTAAAAGATAAAGTTATTTATGAAATAAAATCATGACTACATTTATTTGCTCGTTGTTATTAAATTATTATTAATTTTATTTATTGCTCACTCATTCTTATTGCAATTTATTTATTGATCTCTTACGTTTACGTTATTCATTATTCACAGCAAGTTATTTTATTTATAATTCATTTATATTAAAGCTGCTCATTATTGTTGTAATTTATTTATTTCCTTTATCTTCTTAAAAATTATTATGAGTTGATTTTCTCTTATATTTTATTATTATGACTATTTATATAAGATATTAATGGCGTGTAAATTCTTTATGTGATTGATATTAAAGAATAAATTTAATTGGATTATGCATTCTTATGTATATTGAGAATTTATGCATGATAACAAACATGTAAATTAAAGAAAAGACATTTAAGACTTGCAGCTAATTGCAAAGAATACTAAGGGATAGATGTAAGATTTTTTCATGTTAGCTGTCTTGGTTGGTGTGGTGTAATGGTTTTGCTTTATTGTCACGATGTTATAAGTAACATTGGAGAAAAAAAATTCCCTAAGAGAAGATCTTTAACTATGTGTGAGATAAGTAGACGAAAGAAATAGTGAAACTAAAGCAAAGATATTATAATATTGGCTTATTATGTTGCATGTAAAGGTGCATCAAAATTATCTATTTTTATTACCTATGATAGTATGTCTTAATATGTGATTGTATGAGATGTTGAATATGAACTGATAGCTATACGGTATTTTTCATGTTAAGATACGGTTGGAACCACTATAGTTCAAATGTTTTAGAACTACTCATTTTCTGAGCGTAAATTACCGATGAATTTACTGATGGAAAAATAAAAAATTTTTGAATATTACCGACGGATTTGCTGACGAAAATAATTCATCGGTAAATGATGCATTGGTAATAAAAAATATTAATATTGCTGATAATTTTTCTATTCCGTCGGTAATATTCTTGATTTTACCGACGGAAGATATTTGTCGATGTTAGTTTAAAAATGTTAGTAATAATAACGTCAGAAATTATCACTGACCAAATTTTACCAACGACTTTCTGTTTATAATTACCAACGAAATTTCTGTCGATAAAATTATAAAATAAATTTAAAGTTTTATCATTACCGATGGAGTTTTGTCAATAAATAAGATTTTTGAATTTTTTTCACTATTATTATCAAAACATGAAATTAATATTTAAATATTTCAAGTTATTGTTTTCATTATTTACAACTCCATATAAATAAAATTAAAATAAAATATAAAAATATGCATTGTTCAAAATAAAAGCTATCAATTACAGAAAAAAAAACTAAATAAAATTATCACAGTATAATTCTAAAAATAGAAAAAATCCTAAAATCTACGAGAGGACTATCTTGGCATCTCATTATTCAGAAAGTTGAAAACTATCTTCGTCACTCTCAGTTTCAACATTGTCGTCGAATTTCTCGTTCTCATCCATATCATCATCCTCATCCTTAGTATTAGCATCCCTTTTATCAGCCTGGCCTATTGAATGTTACCTTGGGAGTTCAATTATGTCAACTTCCCCCGAGATGAAACATAGATTAGAGGGGATATTAGTATCAACAACAACCTTAGAAGGGCTTGGATCATCGGTTTGGTAAGCTTATTGATCAGATACTTCTTCAAACTCTACTCTACCCCTTGGTTTGCATTTTGTTACCACACTCCAGTTAGATTTGCATTTTCCAAGGTATGAAAAGTAATAAACTTGTCTTACATTTTGGGCGATGATAAATGGATCAAATTTTTCATACCTTTTAGTGTGGTTAATCTCAATTATTTTATAGTGATTGTGTTTATGTGTTCCCCTAGGATGTGTTGGATTATATCATTCAAAAGCAAATAGCATAACCCTTTTAATAGCTTCACAAGGGTACTCCAATTCAAGTATGTCATTAACCACTCCATGTCAATCACTTTCTCCATCTCCTGTCTCTCCCCTAACACAAACCCTAATGCTGTCAGTTTTCTTTCCCCTTCCCTATTCAACTATATGAAACTTGCAACTATTGACATGATACATTGGCTAACTTGTAGCTCTAGTTTTCAAACCCCAAGCCAAATTGTACAAGCGAGGATTGGTTACACTATTCTTTTGATCATGCACCAAAATATAAAAGATTGGAGTATTAATAACATAATAATACAAAAACAAAAATATGAATAGCAAAATAGAATCACTTTATTATATATAAATGATTTGAACCATTCGAAAAATTATTCAAGGGATTATTGATCGTATAGTTGCTCAAAATACCTGTAAACATTAGACAAATTACAAGAGAAGACAGTTGTCATCATAATTTACCATTATATGGAATTTGAGAAATTATAAAATAAAGAATATAATATAATAGTTTATCCGTTACCTCTGAATGGCTCCATTTCATCACAATTTAGCAATATATGTAAATATGTAGATTTTCATTCATTACTAGTCAATCATCGATCCTTGCATCGTCTAGCAGCACGACCAGGTTGGTTGAAACTAACAAGGTTGGTTTGATTGAGCTTTCACCACCATCATCATTCCGACTAACTCTAGTTCTCCTAGATTGGGCATGCGGCTTAAAGTAGTATGAGCAAAAGTTAAATGTCTCTTTCGAAATATATGCTTGATATATTGATCCCTCTACTTTCGCTCTATTCTTTACTATTCTTTTGAATCCTCTTTTTTTCGCTCAAATAGATACATCCACCTATATTGGACAAGTTCACATGTCCATGCTTCATAAGCCAAGTGTACAGGCAAGTACTTCATAGAATCAAAAAATTCAGGAGGAAAGATCCTCTCTAACTTACAAAGAATAATGGAAATGTTCTTCTCTACCACTAAAAGATCATCAACTTTGAGAGTGGATGAATAGAAATCTCTAAAGTATTCACTCAACTCAGTTAACGGCCTCCAAACATGATTAGGTAGTTCTCTCAATGCAATAGGCAATAAACACTCCATAAATACATGACAGTTGTGACTTTTCATGCCAAAGAATTTGTCTTGTGCAACATTCACACACCTACCCAAGTTTAAGGCATAACCATCCCGTATTTTTAACTCTTGGGCCCATTTATACATATATTGTCTTTGTACAGAGGTCAATGTATAACTGGCTTTAGCCTTGCAACAATGACCATCTCTTAAATATTATAAATTTAACTTAGGCATCTACAATACTCCTCTGAATCCATTATTGCTTTCTCATTGTCTTTAGTTCGGTCACTATTCATCACAATGTGTATAATATTATCAAATACATTTTTTTCAACATGCATCACATATAAACAATGATAGACTAAGTGATCCTTCTAATAGGGTAGTTCTTAGAATATGCTTTATTTGGTTCAATTGTGTTCTACCCCATAGCCAGTTAATCAATCATATTTCCCAACTTCTGTAATCTTTGAAAGTCACCTAACCCTGTTCCAAATTTGTTAACTGGTAAGTCTAAATCCATACCTACTATGCCTATAAATATGACAGTCAAATCAAGAATTCTTTCCATCATACTTCAAAATGAACGCTTTTGTATCCTCTATACATATCGAACATGCCAATTTCCCCTACGTCATCTATCCAAACAACATCTCATAAGTTGGAAAGTCATTGATCATCCACGTTAATACTGCCTTTAACCTAAAATTTTGCTTGGTTAATATGTCACAAGTCAAAACACCATAACACCATAACTCATTTAATTCATCAATTAAAGGTTGGAAATAGATATCAATCTTAGCCTTTTAGATTATCGGGGCCAGGGATTATGGAAGTTAAGAACAAGTAAGGATCTTTTATACACATTTTAGGAAGGAGATTGTAAGGAGTGACAACCACAGTCCAACAAGAATATGGTATACTAAATTGATTGTTAAGAGTAAAACCATCAGCACTTAGCCCTAACCTAATATTGTGTAGATTAGATGCAAAATCAAGATAAATTCGATCAAAATGATGCCATGCTGCACCATGAGAAGGATGTGTCATTACACCATCACTTCTTCGGTTCTCAAAGTGCCACCTCATGTAAGGTGCTGAACTCAATGATACATACAACCTTTTAAGTGTAGGAATTACGGGTAGATAGTACATTCTTTTATGCAGAACATCTTTATACATCATACTTCCCCCTCTTTTCGGCTTAAGCCTAGGCTCTCACAGAATTTATAATGAGTAAAGGCAATATCATCTTTATAATAAAGCATACATCCATTCAAATAACAATCAATCTTTACTTCATGTAACCCAAGCTTAGAAACTAATCTTTTAGCTTGGTAAAAGTCTTTTGGGATGGTTTCTGGTTGTGCATGAATCTCACTCATCAATGAAGTCCACTGATCAAAGGAACTTTGGCTCTGGTTCACCTCTGATTTATTACTCAACATTCTTATTGCCAAAGACAACTATGAATGCACATAGCCTTCCCATAAAGGCCTATTTACTACTTCTAACAAACTATAAAATCTCTAATCATTTGGATTAGGAAGCTTTTTCGAAGATGTGGAATACATTCCAAACTCCTAGCCAGCAACATCAAAAATAATTCCCTGATAATGATTAAGATTATTTTCCTAAGTGATATTATTACCCTTTTCGTTACCTATATGGAGCCCCCAGTTGAACTACTTCCAACATAACTAACACCAAATTTATTCTCTAGTGGTAGAGTTTCCCAATGTTCAGTCCAAACCCAATAATTAAGCTTAAACCCATCCTTGTATAAATGATATCTAATAGACTCTATGTCTAAAAACCTCTTACATTTACATTTACAACAAGACACTTAGATGTTCCTTCATGAGTAAACTGTTCTGTTTGAACATAAGCCATTATGAATTCTTCAACTCCCTCATAAAATTTAGATTTAATCCCTCCCCGACTTGGATGCAATCTATCATACATCCATGCTTGATTTGGAGCAAACATTTTATATCTCGACAATATCACGCACCTACAATGCCATACAATCACACATCAATCAAAAAGATTTAGGCATAGTCTTCCCTTAAATTAGGATCCTCCACGAAAGTTAATTTATCCCTTAAACATGTGTAACAATTACTTATTTCATTACAATAATTATTTAATTCAAACATATTCTAAATGATCAACAAAATTTGGGCAGAGTTTCCCCTTATTTTAGGAGCTTCCACAGAAATTATTTTATCAGTCAAACACAAATAACAAATAGATGTAGTCATACAAATTAATCAATTAATCCTAAAAATTAGTCTAGAGTGCATCCTCTTACTTCACATCATACAGGCATACAACACCATAACACACAATTCAAACAGTGAAAAGGAACTCTGTACCTTCCTTCAGTCATACAATCCCATCATCCTTCTTCCATCCTACAACTCTACGCTAGAAATTTTAAGTCTATAATATTTTAGAGAACATAAAGAATAACAAATGGGTCCATAGTACATACTTAAAGCTTCCCAAACTCATTCCAGTCAGTCAACGCACCAATCACCAAGTGCTTCAAACGAGATTTTTAACAATCAACACAACAAGTCAAATTAGTTAATTAACTCAAACTAAAAACTTTGAGTAGAGAAATGGAATAGCAAAAAGAGACTAAACAAAAAAAATAAATAAATCGATTAAAATATTCATTAGCAATTCACAAACACAATGGCAGTATCTAGCAGCAAAATGGAAGCTTTGACGGCAAGAAAATGGCCTGAGCCTGTAATGGGTAACACGAGAGAGAGAGAGAGAGAGAGAGAGAGAGAGAGAGAGAGAGAGAGAGAGAGAGAGAGAGACATTTTAGATAAAATGAGGAAAAAGGGGGCCATTTCCGTTTTAATGTTCGATCTCAATGTTAGTAAATGAAACAAATTGTTTCATTAAATTATTTTATTGGCGGATTTTCCATCGATAAAAATGATTCTAGTGGGAATTATAATTTTCAAATACTAATGAAAAATCTATTGGTAAAAAAAGCAAAATAAAAAATAATTAATGTTTATTTTATTTAAATTACCAACGGATTAGTCGTTATTTATGATTTATCGCCATTAGGCGCAAACATTTATCGATGGTTTGACTGACGGATATATAAACCGTCGATAATATTCGACTTCAAAATTTAGCTTTTATTTACCCATGGACAATCCGTCGGTAAAACCAACAGAAATAATCCGTCGATAAATCCGTCAGTTCTAAAATAATTTCTAGTGTGAGAATTTTCAATTCTTAATTTATTTTTGGTGGTTTCAGATTACTCAAGTAACATTAGAGAAGAAAGCAGACTCCTCTAGTTGCTAGGAACATACGGAGTTATATTCAAATAAATTGTAGCTTTTTTGTGTAATGCCCATGCTCTAAATTTTTAGTCTTTCTCTTGTTACCCTTTTGTTGCTGCATTTTCCTTAATTGTAATCGATTACAGGGGGTTGTAATTGATTACAAATGCCTGAATCAAATTTTGAACCATTCTATTTGTCGTCAATTTGCAATTTTGCAATTGTAATTGATTACACAGACTTGTAATAGATTACCGAGGCCTTTGGTCCACAAATATGCAATTCTTATAATTGTAATCGATTACAATTGCTTGGAAAGGGTTTTTAATTTTCTTGATGCTCTCAGGTAATCAATTATACAAGCTTGTAATCGATTACAATTTTTGGGCGCGTTGTAATCGATTACAAAGAATTGTAATCGATTATCGGTTGTCTATAAAACATTTTGGACGTTCTCTCTTTTTCTCCTCATTCTCGCATTTTCTTCTCTCTTTTCAATCCGAAAACACCTTCTTCTCTATCTAAATCACTCTATTCTGCATCCTATGCCCCATATCAAATCCTTCTACTAAAATCACTTCAAAACACATATTAAATACTTCAATCTACTCCAAATATCCTCAAATCTGCCACCTTCTCTTTCTCTACTTCCTTCATTGGAGACCTTGGAGCTTGGAGGAAGAAGATCTTGAAATCCACTCTCTTTCTCATCCTCATTGGCTTCCCTAGGGTAATTTCTAACATTTTTGCCTTTTGCTTTTTCCTTTTTCAAAAACTTCGAATTTTTGATTGGCTTGAAGGTTCCTTCTTAAACCCTAGGCTAGGAAATTTGGGAATTTTGGGTTTGAGGGTAATTAGTGTAATTCTCGCATGTTAGTAGCTAATATATAATTATATTATTGTGGTTATGGTGTTAGATTGTTCTAAGGGACATTCACATAGCTTTAAGTCTCCGAAGAATTGAGATTTCTCCTTTGGGCTGGTGATCTGTGAGTAGATAGAACACCTGTGACTTGTTTACTATTTTAACTCATGATATTTACATATTTTCTTGAATGAAATTATTTTTAGAATATTGTACATGAGTCAATGATAGATATTTGTGAGAAATTATTGGAAATTGATGCTTAAGGAATGATGAAAGGAATTAGGAAGATCTATAACAGGATCTATCTGCTAGCAACAGTAGACGTTAGCCCTGATACATCTTGGATTATTATTTTACACAGCCACTCAAGGAAGTGGTGCGTGATGGATATGACACAGCCATACACATAGTGTGGTGCGTGACGGATTATAGGATTACATGAAGGAAGGGCCACCTAAGTGTGATTCCTGAGATTATCGTGTTAGATATTTCCTATGGTTTTTAAATTAACTTAAAATTTCAATCGTATATGTACATTGACTCATGAGGTTCAAGGGTATCTTGTCTCTCACTGAATTGTATAAAGTCACCTCATGGTTTCCTTCTCTTTTTCAGATACAGATGTGGACTTAGGAGTTGATCTTCCCCTATCTCAATAGTGAGTTGAAGATTTCCTTGGTGAGCCCTAAATAGAATGGGCCTTATGTAAATAGTTAATGTACTTTTAGTTAGTTGTAGCTCTATAGTATTATAGGCAGGGTCCGACCCTTGCTAGACCATGATAATGTTTACATTTAGTAATATGTATATTGAATTGACTAGATTACTATGTGTTGGAATTCTGAATTGGAATGTTGAAGAAGTATTCATAGTCATATATATGTCTGTGCATATGTGGTGATTGGTTATGCCTTGTTAATTAGCAATAATGTGTGCTAAGGGGTATATTCTAAGAATAGTTGGATCCCCGATGGAAGAGTGTGTTTGTTGATTTGCAGGATGAGTACTCGTATTTGGGAAATATCCTAAATATAAAAAGAACTTTGTCCAATTTTCATGAAATTTTTGTGGTGAAAGACTTGCCAGGGGACTTGTCCCTATGCACTGGTCACGGCTCGGATTGGGTCGTGACACTTTGATTGGCTTAGAAATACTTAATCAATGACCCAGTAACACTTTGATGTATTTATGTATGTTAATGTTCAACCCTGAACTATCTATGCAATTTGTGTCATTATCTTTATAATGAACCTTGGGGGGGGGGGTTAAACCGCAAATTAAAAGAGTCTTTTAATTTTTTTTTAAAAAAATTCTTAATACTTAGCAGTGGATTTTTGGCCATCAATAACAATAGATTCTTTTATTATTTAATTTTCATGTAAATTAACGGTGGCCAAAGGCACCACAAATTATTTTTAAACAAATAATTAAATGAAAATTATCAATTAGGGACAGATTTTTTCGTTGCAAAATTTATTTTTTCTGGTTTAATCTTTTTTTGGTCCTATTGCAGTCGATCTCCGGTGCCACAAATCCGTCGAAATTTGAAAGGGATTGTGTCTAGCGCAAAAAATCCACTGCTAATATTAGTTTTTCTGGTAGTGTCTAGTTACGTTTATATATATTTATATGTATACAGTTAAGAACAATTTCGCTACATTTTTATGGATGCCCAATTTTTTAAAATTTAACACAAATAATCAATATGATATGTAGTAATAGTTTCAAAAATTAGAATAAGTGTGTCAAATCTTACATTAGTGTCAATAGATTTCTCCTCATCTATATATAAAAATAATAAATTAAAATTTAGAAAAATGTTTATATTACAATATTTTTGTATAAAATATATATTTTAATAAATATGATTGTTAGTAAATAAATTATGAAAGAAAGAATGGTAAAGAATTTAATGAAAAGAAAGATATTTAATTGTTAAGTTTTAGAATTGATAAATTAGGATATAGGTTTCAAAATAAGAAGAGTTCATCTTAATTATTTTATAATTTTATAAAATTAGTTCGTGTAATTATAATTATAATTATAATTTTATATATTATTCTAAACATAAAAATTGAAATTAATTACAAAATATAATTCTAATTTCAAACTTTAAATTTATGCTTAATCCTGTACATTAGACAAGATGTTACTGATTTTCTTTGAAACATCTTCATCATATAAATAAAAGTCCGTATAAATACATAAGATTTTTCAGATAATCAATCGCTGGCCCAGGAAAACGATAGGACGTGGTTCGCAGGCTTGACTGACCTGCTTGGTTGAATATTCCTAATAAGAAACTAAAATCTTCAATGGTGAATGATCGTACTAGCCAGGCCTGCTGGTCTATTGGATGTTACTTTGAGAAATGACTTGGAAGCCTGATGGCATGCTGAACAAAACTTTTATGTGGTTCAAAATTAGGCAACTCTCATTGAATAATGCATATTGTTTTCTAGTTTTATTGCCATTTTGCTTTTTTTTTTCTTTTTCACATGAACGGAACGAGGTTGAATTTACATTAATCGATCCGTACAGTTTGATAAATTTAATGAGCGCTAGAATTTAATAAAAACCTTATTTTCATATGATACTTTATTTTATTTAGAACAAGGACACAATATCCCACATACTAAATACACTTGCAACGCACAAGCATTTGATGAATTGATCCGCTTCGGTTCCTAAGTAATTGGGGCAAGAGGATGTAAATTATATATTTAAGTGTGTGAAAATGAGAAGTGAGAATCCTTAAAATAATATGAACAAAAGCTCTATCCTGTAAAGAAAGTGGAAAAGAAAGAATAAAGTGAAAGTAAATTGTTCGGAAGATTAAAATTCAATTGTCGGTTGGTCTTGGAAAGAGCGGAGTGTGTCTTACAATTAAAAGCCACATATTTTGAAGTTTAGTATATAGTAAAAATGATTTAATGGCAACTTTTTATAAAATAACTAACAGTAGTAAAAAATTAGCAATAATGTTTATGATTAAAATTAAATATTAAAAAGAATTATTTATATGCGAGCTTTGTTTCAGCTTTTGATTTTCATATACCATATTGAATTATAATAAAAATAGATATTAGTAATGAAATATGAAAAAAAACTTGATAACAAAATGTAATGAATGTTCTATTTAATAAATTAAATAAAAAAGATATAAAACATAAATTCATACTTGCAATTTAAATCTTTTGAAATACTTATGGGTAATAGTCCAACAAATGACAAAAATTACTACAATTCATAGATAAATATTTTATAAAGTGTTTATTTTTTAATTATATAGGTTTGATACATCTCAGAATTATCAGTATAACTAATTATTTTTATTAATTATTAAATTTGATCATTCAATAATAGTAAACAAAAACATTTTAAAAGATAAAGTAAATAACAGTTCTATATCACAATATAATTATGACAAAAAAATTGTACGTATATATATGGCGAAAAAAGAATTTTGGTATCTCACTATTATTTCTTTTATTTTTTTCCTTGATGTGACTATTATTTCTCTTAGACTTACTTCTTTTTTACTTTTAAAAATTTAACCTAGAAAATTTGAAATTGCAGCACCAAATTTGCTGGATTAAAAATGTAGGTTTGAAGAGGAAGTGGCTATTCATTATATTAAATGTAAATGGAATAATGAAATTTGAATTTTATTTAAAGTAATTTTAAAAATTCTTGCTTGACTCAAATAAAATGATAGAGAGATATTTTAATAGTGTATCATTTAAGAAGATTTAATGGAGAAGAAAGCCAAGATAATATATTACTGCTGATTTATTTATGAAATTATTCAAATTTTTTAATAAATAATTAGTAATTCATGAGAAGTTGACACATGGTATTAGTTTTCTTGTTTTGAGTCTAAATTATTAGAATTAGGTAGAAGTAGACTAGTAGATTAGAAGATTTGCAAGGGATTGCATCTGGAGCAAAAAATTCACTGCTAATAATAATTTAATTTAATTTAAATACATTGATAATATAAAATAATTTTATACTGTCAACTAATAGAAATAGTTGAAAGTACTAACTCATACAAATAATCACTCATTATAATGAGGGATTCATCGTGATTTCTCACTTTCTCCTATTTCTATTGGTTAACAGTGTAAAATTATTTTATACTATCAGTACATATCAATTTAACTCATATTAATTTTCTGGTAGTGTCTAGAAACATTTTTATATATTTAAATGTACACAATTAAGAATTATTTCATTACATTTTTATGGATGCCCAATTTTTTAAAAATTTGACACAAATGATCAACATGATATGTAATAATAGTTCAAAATTTGGATTATGAAGAACTATATTTTATAAAAAATTACTAAAGATGTAAGTGTGTTAAATCTTGCATTTGTATCAATAGATTCCTCTTCATCTCTATATTTTGACGAACCTTATTTGCCGTCCAATCATACCTTTCACATAGCCATGACAAATTAGTTATGCTCATTGATCAATGGTTGATTCATCACTTTTCGTACTAAACATTTTCATACCAATAAAAATAGCTCAAATTTTTTTTTTTAATTTACACTGTATAGGCGTTCAATAAACATTTATGTGAATGGAAAATTATATCAAGGCATGCGAGCTAAAGATAAGGTGTTGGATTGAGTGTTAGACCGTGAACAGTGACGTTGAAATAAAGCCATTGGCCTGGGAATTTCGAACCAAGATAATTCATCATCCTCGGTCGAAGAAAATGAAATGATGCATGTAACATACAAGCTTGACTGACTTGCTTCATTGACTTGCACATGCTTCCCCTCTCGCCAGTTATTTCACGGCGGGAAGTATTTCTACTTCACCCAAGTTGCCCGTTAATGCCCAAAGAGATTTGGACAAACTCTGAACTGAAATGCTCCTTCCATCCGCGGTTTGGTAGCTGCTGTTCTGAAAGAATAACCAAACCCTATTAACTCCACTATGGCTTCGAATTCCTTCAAGCTTGTCTTCCTCTTTATCTTTGCTAGCTTCTTCAACTTCCCTACTTATTTTGCGCATATTTGCCAAGAAGATGGAACCACTGCCAACAGCGCCTACCAAGTGAACCTCAAGACCCTTCTTTCTTCCTTATCTTCCAAAGCCACTATCAACAGATTTTACAGCACAGTCGCCGGCAGAAACGCCCCCAACTCAGTCAATGGGCTGTTCATGTGCAGGGGTGATGCACCCTTGCAGCTCTGTGGACAGTGCGTCCTAAACGCAACCCAGACACTATACTCAATGTGCAACTTGTCCATATCGGCTATAATTTGGTATGACGAGTGCATGGTTCGGTATTCCAATAGTTCTTTGTCCTCCACCGTGGGAATATGGAGCTCGGCTTTTGAGATCGTCACCATCAATGTCTCCAACCAGGCAAGCTTTATGCCTTTGTTACGCGACACTTTGAACAAAACTGCAGATGAAGCAGCCTTTTCTCCTACTGGTGACATGTATGCCACAAAAGAAGCAAAAGTCTCTGAAAATCAGACCCTTTACTGTCTAGCTCAGTGCACACGTGACCTGTCACCCCAAAATTGCAGAACATGTCTTGCCAGCTTGATGGAGTGGCTTCCAGATTGCTGTGAAGGAAAGCAGAGAGAGAGCGTTTTGTTATCCAGCTGTAACTTTAGGTACGAATTGTACCCTTTCTATCGCGTCAATGCACCAGGACAAGGAGGACTCGTTCCTGCGACAAAGTATTCAAAACCGGACTCAAAGTATTCACAAGACCCTGGTTATCTTTCTCACAATTGCTCAAGCATGCTGAACAACCTTTTTCAAGAGGCCATCCTTTCTTCCCTATCCTCCAACGCCATCAGCTCCGGCAACAACGGATTCCATAAGACTGATGTTGACGGCATGGTGTTCGGCCTCTACATGTGCCGTGGTGACATTCCCCCTCACCTCTGTAGACAATGCGTAGTAGACGCTACGCACCGCATAGCCTCCGAGTGCCCCTTGTCTGTAGAGGCCATAATCTGGTACAATTACTGCTTGCTTCGCTATTCCGATCAGTCCTCCAGCACAATAAGCACAAGTCCTAGATTTGACATGCTGAATGTTACCAACATTATCGACGACGAGAGCTCCTTCAAGTTTCTATTGTCGAACGCGTTGGCTAAGGTGGCGAGGGGGGCTCGGGTTACTGATGAGAAATATTGGACGAAATCGTTTATTTTGAATGATAACCAAACGCTTTATATTCTTGCTCAATGCATACCGGATCTGTCCGGCATGGATTGCAGTAACTGCCTGTACGATGTGATTGGATCAACAATCCCATGGTCTCGTTTGGGAAGCGTAGGAGGAAGAGTTCTATGTCCTAGCTGACCACGAGGTTTGAGTTGTTCCAATTTTACAGGAATGACACCAAAGATCAGACTCCTCCACCTACAGGTGAAGTCTCAATCCAAATAATATGTAAATTTTACATGGATACAAGTGTGCAAAGGAGTATCTTTTTTCATTTTATTTTTTATTTTGTTCCCTTCCCTGTATTTCCAATTAAAATGTTGACACTTATATATCACTAATGTTTTTTTTATTTTTTAAAACCAATTTTTAAAAGATTAAGCATGATTTTACACATAGCAATTGGTATAGGGAAGAGAGAGAGAGAGAGAGAGAAATTGAACCTGTTACATGGGAGGGTTCCACTCCATAGTGGATCCCACTGGTTGAATGTACAATACAGTTACATATATTTATATAAGATAAATCTATTTGCTTCTCATATTTCTGATGATATGATATGCAGGAGCGACGTTTTTTTTTCCTCTTTCTTTCAATTTTCTTTTTTCAACTGGAGTTGATAAAATGAGTTAAGTTAACATGCTAATCCAAATAACTCGATAAAATATGTGGACTAAGCCAATAAAATTAAGGCAAACAGTTTTGTCTGACTCAATATAAATTGACATATAATAATCTAGACTGGCCCATAAATTTTAAAATATATTTATATTAATTACTATTTTTTAAATTTATCTAAATATTATTTTAAAATCAACAATCGTTTACTTTAAGTAACGATTTTAAATATTTTAGCATAAATTAATTTATGCCTTTTAATATAAATTAAATATATAAATTATTAAAAACTAATATTTTTAATACTAATTATAAAAACAAATAAATAAACAAATGTAGGGTAGTCCAGATAACTCAAAGATCACATAGAGTTAACATTTAACAAACTGCTGACCTTCACTATAGGCTTATATCATTTTTGCCTAGCCCATATTTGGTTTGACGCAATACATTAAACCAAATAGATCGAGTTGGCTCGGATTGACACCCTAATTTCAAAAAGAAAGAAATCTTTATATAAAATTGAGTTTTGGTTTGTAAAAGTCAAATATTTTTTGTAATATAACAATATATAATTGGACGAAAATATTAAAATTTTTGTACTGATAGTATATTAAAGTTATTATTTTTATTGTACCTGCATTAATAAATAATAATATAAATAAATTGTTAAAAAAAGTGTGAAGAGGTCATACTCCTTCTCGAGATAACTTTCAATCACGAAGGATTTTATATTGTAATAATATGTCCGTTTAACTTCTCTTCAAAATTTTTGGTTAATTTAAATTTGTAAAATTCATCTTTTTTTTTTTTGTTATTCCAAGTAAAATAAAAGGCTATTTTGTTCGAAAAAACAAAATTCAAAGCCATTTACTCAAATATTTTAAACATTCGTCAAATTGAAAACATTAACTAGTACAAATTTATGTATAATATAAAAACATCAGACTTTTTTTCGTTTTCGTTTTCGTTTTCGTTTTCAATTTTTGTTGTTCATTGTTCAAGTAAAAGTTGATAATTGATACTTTCACCGAAAAAAGAAAGTTATAAGTTTTAGAAAACTTAAAAAGGAATTGCCAAAAGCCACCACCCTTGATTGTAATTAATTTAAAAGTTAGCATATTGATATTGCTCAATTATTTGACCTTATATATTAGTTGAGTAAATTAGAATAATAGGTGGAGCTTTGAACACTTAGGAGATGAACTTACTTGTAGAATCCTCACCCACTGTTTACTCATAAAGAAGCAATAGATTCTTAACTAATTTTGGATTGAGAAAATACTTATTTTGTATCATTCAATTATATATCACTATATCAAATAATGTATCTACTCTAAGAGTGCTTATGGATTTCTTGTAACAAGAGATGGAACACCTAATACAGGAAAAAGCCACTTCTGCTGTTGATATCAACTCATCATGACCTTTATGAGTGGTATGTGTTGATTTATCTTTCTAATGTAGAAAAAGAAGGCCGGTCGCGAGCAATTGTCATAATTGTTGTCCCCATTGTCGTTTCGGTGATCCTCTTCTCCTTTTGCTGCTATTTCCTACGGAGAAAAGCGAGAAAGAGTTATAAGACTATTCTCAAAGAAAACTGTACGTATTATGGAAAACAGGAATTTCAATACATAGTTATCCATTAGTAAGCTTAGAGAAATTTGCAAACTTAGTCTAACAATTCAAGCATTAATTTGGTCTAGTTGGACATGAAAGTACCACTGTAGAGCCATTGCAATTCGATTTGGCTATAATTGAAGCAGCAACAAACAATTTTTCACATGAGAATAGGATTGGCAAAGGTGGATTTGGAGAAGTTTATAAGGTGAGAGAAAATATGATAATTTTTTTCATCAATGTTCTTATTTTTCACGTAATTAATGGCCTGTATATTTTTAGGGTGTTCTTTTTGATGGACGACATATAGCAAAAAAGAGACTTTCAATAAGTTCTACACAAGGTGTAGCTGAATTCAAGAATGAGGTTCTATTAATAGCTAAACTTCAGCATAGAAATCTAGTGGCATTCATAGGATTTTGCCTTGAAGAGCAAGAGAAAATACTTATCTACGAATATGTTCCAAACAAAAGCCTGGACTACTTTTTATTTGGTTTGATTCTTTTGACCTTAAACTCTTTACTTATTTAAAGTTTAACATATTTATGATTTTGTTGCACTATCTTAAACTATCTCAACTTCCCTATTACTAAACATGTTTTACTTAATTTTTTCATTAACAATTTTGTAGATGCTCATTCAGAAAAGTTATTAAGCTGGTCTGAACGCCACAAAATTATAGGAGGGATTGCCCGAGGAATTGTTTATTTACATGAATATTCTCGTCTTAAAGTTGTTCATCGTGATCTTAAGCCTAGTAATGTACTATTGGATGAAAATATGAATACCAAAATTTCAGATTTTGGTCTCGCTAGAATTGTTGAAATAGATCAAGGACAAGGATCTACCAACAAAATTGTTGGAACATTGTCAAATTTTAATGCCCATTCCCACCCTTTTCTTTATATATCCTTTACATAGTATGTTTATGCTTATTTGCCATTAATTGTTTCCTTCCAATTTTATAGGGGTTACATGTCTCCAGAATATACAATGCAAGGACAATTTTTTGAGAAGTAAGATGTTTTTAGTTTTGGAGTCATGGTCCTAGAGATTATCACTAGAAGAAAGAATGTAGGTTCTTATGATTCACATCATGTTGCTGATGGCCTCCTAAGCTCTGTAAGTGAAATAATCCAACAATATTTTCTTTTTACTGCTCATGTATAATGTACAACAAAATTAATTTCAAAGTAAGACAACATAGTGATTTGACTAAGTGGACAATTGTCATAGGTGTGGAGACAATACATGGATCAAACACCTTTAAGCATATTGGACCCAAAAATGAAAGATAGTTGTTTTAAATTTGAAGTTATCAGGTGTATCCAGATTGGTTTGTTATGTGTTCAAGAAGACCCAGATGATAGACCTACAATGATAACAGTTGTTTCATATTTTAGTAATTACTTGATTGCATTGCCTTCTCCACAAGAGTCGCTATTTTTCTTACACAGTAAATGAACCCAACAACAGTTACTCGAGAATCAAGTTCCAGCTCTATCAATGAGATGTCTATAAGTAACTTTCTTGCTCGATAGGTTAATTTCTCTTCTTTCTTTTTTTTAGCCTAAGGTTAATTTCGCTTGGGATACTATTATATATTACTATTTATAATGTATAATAAACTTTCATTTGGCCTTTCTAATGGTGGAGATAAAATTATGTTTTTTTTTAATATTGTCTTAAATGTGTTATATTGTTATATCAATTTTGGTTTCACTTTAATTTATTTTTAAAATGCTATTTTGGCAAGAAATTATTCTATGTTCATGGAACATCATGTACAATTGTATTCACAACATTTAGTTACCACGAAGGCAAAGAATATATGCTACAACTTGTTAAAATCAATTAAATCCAATTTCACCCTAAAAGCTAACTTAGGAAGATAAGATTGCCCAAACTATTATAAAGGGTGCTTTAATTTTGCCATATGCTTAGCCAATGTGGGACTTAGCACACCCTACCTCGTGACTAGAGTTGGGTATAGAAGTCATGATTGGCAAATTGGTCTATTTAACCTGCAAGCTGCATGAGTTAAGACCATATATTTTTCTAACCTATTAATCCACTAACTTTTTGGCTTGCTCCAACTAACATGTGGCTAAATGAGCTAAACTTATGGGTTAGCAGACTAATCTGCTAGCCCACTTATTTTTATTCTTAAATGGAAATATATGCTTTTTATAAAACAAATAAAAGATATATTCAAACTAATAAGACCCTAGGTCATGACTTTGTGGTTGTAACTTGGTGGTAAGAATTCTATGTTGTGACCTAAGACACCTGAGATTGGATCTTAATACCCACATTTTCATAAGTTTAAATTTACAAGGTAAAAAAACAAGGTAGAAAAGCAACAAGAAAAATTGTGGTGCAAACCAGTTTGTGAACCTATGGACCTATGCAATGTGTACACAGGCCTATAGAATAATAGCCTATTTATTTTGCAAACCAGCCTGATCAAATATGATCCATTTAAATATGGTTCATTGTGGGTCGAGCTGACCCGTATACCAATCTCTGCTCGTGATGCAATTAACATCAAGCATGGAATAGGCTCCTATACCATACCAAAATTAGGTAAGTCTAACACAATTCCAACAGCCAACTAATGGAGAAAGGACCACTCAAGTTATGCCTATTATGGTACTTTGGCTATATGGCTAGCTGTCAACACCCAGTTTTTTCAATTTGGCTTAAAAAAAAAAATCAATTGAGTTAAATACTCATCTTAACCAATTTAAGAAAAATAATTAAAATTAAATCAAATTAAGTTACTCATCTTGATTTTATCCTTTTTTTTTTTAATTGTGGGCATCCCTTTTTTTTCAAAACTAAAAAAAGTTGTAAAAACCAAAAGCATTTAATCTTAGAGCCTATTTACATCGCATAATTTCTTAGTAATTCTTCAAATTTTTTATTTTATTTGCCCCTTTTATTACTTTTTTCTTTACATAGTTGAAAAGAATTAATTGTAAAAAAGAAAATCATAACCAAAATGTAAAATGGTCATTCGATGTTGGTCACCAACATAACCAGGAAAAAGAAGTTTTCAAAAAAAAAAAGAAAAAAGAAACTTAACACAAGCATGGCTAATAAAAGCAGCACATCCAATCCAATGTCAAGAATAGAATGATCAAAATTTGAATGTTGATCGCATTCGCTACTAAGTGAAGTTTATACACATGCTTATAGCAGAGGCAGGAAAAGAGAGAAACAGAAATAACTAACTATTTCGGTTATAACCAATTGTACTTCACATAAATACATATGGTGTAATAACCTCTAACAGGACAAGGAAACAATCATCAAACTAGGGGAATATGAGAAAGCAGAAAATAGAGGAATAGAAGGTTTAACGTGAGAGAGAAAATCAACAGAACCAAAGCAAGAGGCTCATTTTGACTAGGGACTTCCGCCAAGAGCAAAAGTAGAGAAGAACAAGAGATGAAGAAGTGCTGAACTAAAGGAGGAGAATCAGAAGCAATGGAGGGAATCTCTTAGGGAATCTGGGATTTTAAGTAGAAGCAGAAAGAGAAAAGAGAAAGATTGAGACTTTCATCTTAGTAACAGCTTGATCTTAATCATCTTAGTTTCAAACAGTATACTATGTAGGTTGTTATATGTAAACTCCCAAAGTGGTCCCTTGATTTTCACATTAGATATATTAGTCCTTAATAAAAATAAATTGATAAATTGGTCCCTAATATTTTAAAATATTGGACAAATTAGTCCTTAGTAAAAAAACTAATAAATTAGTCCCTAACCTCTTAAAATGTCAAACAATTTAGTTTTGCCATCAAGTTTTTCTATTAAATAATATGAAGTATCCCAGTAAGCAATTGACTTAGCACAATTTTTTCTTATTCCATCATTCTAGTCACTTCTTTTTATTAAAATAACGTTATTTTGACAAAACTTCTCTTACTTGCATATCATATCAGAGTATAAAATTTAGAATATTGGCTTGAGAATCTACCAAAAGCAACTTCAATTTTAATAAACAGGAGTGACTAAGATGATAGGGTAAGAATTAACGTTATCTTGTCGACTATTAAGACTAAATTGTCTAGTATTTTAAAAGGTTATGACCAATTTATCAGTTTATTTTTGTTAGAGGCTAATTTGTCTAACATTTTAAAAGGCTAGGGACCAATTTGTCTATTTATTTTCATTAGGGACTAATTTGTCTGATGTCAAAATCAATAGGACCACTTCGGAAGCTTACTCTATACACTTTCTTTCACCATAGGCAGAGAGTATCCATCTCCACCTTTACTCAATTACTTTAGCAACCCAAACATCACTACTATATTTACATCTTAGCTCAGACAACACATATAATGTAACCAAAACAGACCAATCCCCATAATAACAAAAGCAATCTTAGACTAGAAAATCGTCCCTGCATTATGAATCTAAAGAAGCAACCATTTCTATATAAACAATCAACCAAACATTCCACAACCCCAAACAGAAAAAAATCATAACATTGAATCAACCACACCAAAAATAGACCAAAACCAAAAAAGAATGGCTCGGTCTAAACTATTGGATAACAAATTAAAACTCTTGAATAGAGCAACCATTGAAATACGATAACAAATAAAATTAAAAAAAAAAATCAGCCTCATAGTCGTGACCTTGTCATGCATCCCCTCTGTTCTACCACCATGCACTCTCTGTTGCAACTCATTACCTCCCCTGTGCGTATTGAAAAGCCTTCTTACCTCCGCCAATTGCTTTGTTGTGTTATAGTCTATGTTTTGAAGTTGTTGTTTTCCTCTTGGGCTGCTTCTTTTGTTTGTCATTGGGCCAGGTTACTTTGGTTTGAATAATAATAAAGAAAAAGTATCATCTTAAGCTTTAGAAGTATCGCACAATAAAATACTTATATGCTCATGGATAACCTAGGCTCATTGTATGGCCTCCAAAGCCTGACAGGCCGGCTGGGCCTATCAATGTTTTATGCATATAGTGTGTAATTTAGCTAAACTGTCAAATATGGGATTGGAACTCACTACCTTTAAGGAGCGTTTGGTAGGAGGAATATTGTTTTTACATTTTTGGAAATATAAAAATATTCCTTTATTTAGTAGAAGATTTATAAAAATATTCTTAGGATTGATTTTAGGTTAATATTCTTAATTAAACATTCTCATCTCACACATGATATTACAATATTCCAATGGGATGGAAATATTTTTCTTATAAAAAGACCAAATTACCCCTATTATCACCTATTGCCACCTATTGTTAGTTACCCTCCATTGTTGCCAACCGCCTCCCTTCGCCACTGGACCATTGCCCTCCGCCACCGAACACCACTAGACCGCCACCCTCTATGAAGGGTATTTTTGGAAATATGCAAAACACTCCCAGGAATTCAATCCATCTACCAAACGCTCTGAAAAACACATGCCTGTGAAAGCTATTCCCGATAATAGCATTCCCAGAAATCCTATTTTTGAGAATAAAAATTCAAATCTCCTACCAAATACTCCCTTAAGTTAAGTTCCTTCCTACTTCACCACTAGTCTACCACTTTCTCTTGTTATATATATGCAAAATTTTTTATCTTTAACACTTCATGTTACTTACTATTTAAAATTTAACCTTTGAAACCCTAATCCCCTTTTGTTCTCATCTATCATTTTCTCTTTCATCTCTTATGCTATCACTTTCAGTCACCCATCAAGCATCTCTCCCTCACAAACCATTCTATTATCCTCATTCCTTCTTCCTCGCCACCCCACACCACCGCTCATCGTGCCACCACCTTGTTTGCCATGCCACACCGTCGCTTAATGCTACATCACCCTCACAGATCGGTGGCCAATTTCCTCCATCCAGATCGTAGCTTGCTGCCTTCTCCCTTTCTCTTTGTTTGTCGCTGCGTCTGGTAGTTCATTGCCACTGCATCTAGTGTGTGGCAGTTCTCCTTTTCTTTGATTCACTCCCTTCAACATGTTGCTTGAATTTTTTTATTTTCACTTTTAGTTTATTTTATTTTGGGTTTTTTTCATTGGTTTCAATGATTATCGGTTATTTTTTTTGCTATGACGGTGTCATCTTTTTTCTTTTTTCTTTTTTTTGATGTTTTGGAACTGGTTATCCATTGATGGTAGATTTGCCAACCACACCTATCTCAAAAAAATGTTGATTGTGAGGTGATTTTGGTGAAATGAAGCAACTTGAAGGAAAAGCATGTGGATTACTCATAAAGTGTTTTATTTATGAAATAGGACTAATTTTGAGTGGCTTAATTCAAAACCTTGTTGATATTGTTGTTAATATAATGGGTGATCTTGTTGATACTACTGATAAAATTACATAAAGTTGTTAATTATCTAATTTTCTAATTAGAGTTAAGAGTTCGACTATTTTTTCATTGTATTTGATTGTTAAGGGTATTTGAAAATTGATTTTTTGATTCTTGGTAACAGTATGTTATCTTGTTACTATATATATATATATATTAGCTTTATTGCAAGCTTCCTAAACAGGCTTTAGGCTAGGCCAGACTTAGGCTTAAATAACAGCCTATAACAGGCCACAAGCCAGACTCAAGTTAAAAAATTACAATAAAGGCTTGGCTGGGTAAGGATAAAGCTTGGTCTAGCCTAATTTCACCCTTACATAAGGAGAAAATGCTTTCTCTTCCTCCACATGAATCTTCATCACAAAATACTTATAAGCAAGAAAGAGAAAATCTAATAAAAAACTAAACATGTGGCTAAAAGAGCTTCTTGGAGCAAGAAAATTGTTCCTCTAGGAGGAAGATAAAAGTTCTTGTATGGTTCAAGTCTCATAAGTCCATCCCACACCCATCTTCAATCTCCATCTTGGTTGCCCCAAATTACCCCCTTCCCCTTATTGACCCAAAAAAAAAAAAAGCTTTAGAAGTATGGACCCTTATCGTCTTTGATTTTTTTGCTAGAGGTACAAAAGCATTTATTTTAGTAAGGTATATCAACAAATATTGATATGAGATTAAACCTTCAAATTTAAATCTTGGTCCTCTCGATGGGTCTGAACAATTATACTCAATTCTTGTTAGTGGAAAAAATCATATTTTGTTAAAAGGGTTAGGATTTTTTTTTTTTTTTGAGTGAACATGCATTTTGGTCACTAAAAAAGATATGTGACATCAACTTACTTCTTGAAAGTTTTTTGACATCAAATAGATCCCTAAAGTTAAAATATGACATCTCATTAGTTTTTGAAAGTTATTTAATATCAAATAAATCTCTAAAAGCTAAAATGTGACATCATTTTAATTTTTCTGAAAGTTGTTTAGCATCAAATAGGTCCTTGAAAACTCATAGTTTATCAAAAAGGGATATCAAATAGACATTGCATACATTTTTTAAGGACTAAGATGATGTCATCTTTTAAATTTTAAGGACCGACTTGATGTCAAAAACTTTTAACAATTAATATGATGTTGCATTTTAACTTTCATGGGCTATTTGATGTTAAGAAAACTTCTAAGGACTAAAATGCATGCTTCCTCCTCACTCCCTTACATTTTTTGGCTCACATTCTACTGAGCTCCCTTTGCTTTCTTCTTCTATCTCACTTCATCCTCCTTCCATCTTCAGGTTTCATCCATTTGCCCCGTCAAAAACTTAAATCTAGCTAGTTAGTACATAAATTTTGAGGTAGGATTCATCATTTTCTCTTGTTATTTATGATATAGTGGCTGATTAGAATTTTATTTCTACTCTTTTATTTGATGATATACTATGTTCATATGATCTCCTATGATTGAATTAACATGTAATATTGGCTTTGGATTGGAACTTTAGTGAAAAGCTAAAAGAGTAGCTAACCAGAATTGGTTGGATTGAAAAACCCTAAATATGTCCATATTGTGAAGTGTACGGCTTCACCTATGGCTATTAAAACTTAATAAAATCAATTTTAGATGCAACTAAATATCTAGAGCTTTCCAATCATATAAATTATAAGGCCATTGAATCTATAATGAGTGAGATAGGAATTTTTGAAGTTAACCTAGAATTCTATTCACTATTCTAACTAATATGGATTGTGAAGGACATAATTCGCCCTATACAACTCAAATTGAGTGCAACTAATTTTGTTAGAAAGCTAATATATAGATGTTTATTTCATAAAAATTTTAGATTCAAAACCTTATATGTAGTTTGCTCCTAGTAATTTACCAAAGTTGCCATATATCCTGACCAAACTGAAATAGGGCAGTCCATTTTAGCCAAACGTGAGAGCTTACAACTTAAGCTCTTCCTACTCAAATGAAATGAAACTAGGTGGAAATAAAGCTGGTTCAGTTAGCTTTAAAATGATATAAATTTCAATCAAATCCAATAAGATTTCTATTTTTGGTAAATTTTTATATTTTGGTACCCAATTCTACTTAATATTAGGGCAGACCTATATTAAACTTTAATAACTTAATTTATACTTATTAAAACTTAATGAGACCAAAGAGAACACAAATTAGACAAATTAAAAATTCAAATTTAAATAAGTTAAATAGAAATTATGGCATAAATTATAAAGTAGGATAGAATTGAGGGACTTAGATATAGTTGCTAAATTGAGTACTTGGGCACCCTAATATGTGAATGAGCTTTATTTAAAGTTAAATATTGCAATTTTATATTGATACTGAAAGTTTAATCTATTATGTTGATTCTAATGCCTTGGCTGACTGTTGGATCAAAAAACCACTATTTATGGGGAAGTGCATCTGATCCGTTATACTGCCAAAATTCCAGCAAAATTTATGTATATAATGTATTATGCATGTAATTATATACGTTATCCATGTTGATTTAACCATGATTATATAATTCATGAGGACTATATGAATTCCCTATTACTTGGGCCAGTCTTGGAATAAATTTAAGGGAAATAGATCGTTGAGAGAGACAAGGAAAGTAAACCTAGTTATTCTATATTGGAACGAGCTCGATCTTAAAAAATGGATTATTACCCAGGAGTAATATGACGTAAAACTCCCAGGGGACTAAGTATGGGAAAGTTCCTTACAAGTATGGAAAATTTCCTTAGATACCAACTAAGAAAGATTTAGGATTGGATGCATTCTTATCTTGAGGGTTCCTATTGCTTACTTATTTGTGCTACACACTATTCTCTATGACATTTACTTTGTGTACTATATGAATGCTTTCTATTTCTTGAATGTTCTAAGTAAAATGGAACTTTGCTTCAGGCTACCTTCTTAAATTCTAATAAATGGGGATATTTAATATGTTTTCACCCTTTTTATGTAATCAAACAAAAGCTGAAACACTTGGGAATGACTGTGATGTCAGTGTAGAATAGTTATAAGAATCTTATTGAGAATTTTTCCAAATTCTCATTTTATTGTGTATGTTTGTGTCATTATCAGAACATGGATATGGCGGCGATAGCCATCCTTTTCGTTGAGCTTCCGGAACTGCAGTGGAATTTCGACCACGTGATAGACTCCCTATACATGATTGGCACTTCTTTGTTTTCAGATTCTTTTTTCTACCTAGACTTTGTTGTTCCTCTTTTTCATCCTCTTTTCGATCATGCAACTCTCTTCTTAGCCATTCCCTTGTATACAGCCCATCCAGTTTTACCACCAGCAGCACCACCTACCTTACCACTCCAACTCGTTCTCTCTCTCTTTCTCTCTCTCTCTCTCTCTCTCTCTTCTGATGATGACCCCTCAAAGGTCGTAGCCTCATCTTGCGTCCCTAATGACGGCTTTGCTCTGGCTGATCCCAACATGGCGGATGGGTTCCTTTCCTTGGAATCCATTTAGAGGAGCCGCTAGCCAGAGATTGCAGTGCACAGTGTGGCCCACTTTTGGCACCTTTATGACCTCGGGCCATAGGCATAACTTCTCTTTTCTATTTCTTTTTTTTTTTTTTTCACAGGTAGTGACACAAGATGAAATGTCCTTTTTAGGACCATATAAAGATGCACTTCGTGATGCACAGATTGGGTTATTTTGTTTGATGGCCTAATTTTCTGTGCCCACTACTCTTGGGTGTACATGAATATATGAGACTATGTTGGTATATACATATAGATATATCATAGATGTTTTGATGTCTATTTCCACCCAACTTATTTGATTTTCTTTTTGCATAAGTAAATTAACACCAAATCAATAACCCGCATTTCAATTTAAGTATTTATTATACCAAGTTAATGAATTAAGGAAAAAAAATTAAAATACAATGAGCGTTATTCACACAAAACAAACTACCAAGTAGAATATTATGACTCAAGCATAATATTATATTTGGTAGGGTGTTACAGTTATTTTATTTTTTTGAATAGTATATATTTTAATTTGAATTTTTCAATATTTATTATTCATTTACAAAAATTATTGAAGCTATCTAATTTGCAATTTCTACCCCAGAGTAACCTTCTTACGACAAATGCGTCAAGGGTGAAGTAGGCTTTAGTTTTTAGCCTTCCGCATGCAAAAATATACTCCAAACCCAATTATGCTTTCATAGACTGGTTTTACGTTTTTTTATAAATAAGGTTTTTCAATAGTTTTCCTTGAATATATCTTGGTGGCGACTTTATAAAATTTCCAAATATTTGCAGCTGCATCGTGTTGTAGTGCTTTCCAGGTCCGTTGCAAGCGATGCAAGACTTGACCCTAATTGTTTGTCCAAAATTTAGTAGTTTATCCATTTCCCACATTCCATGTGAAATTATTGGGTAGAGCTACTTGCACTCTAAATTATCTATCCGCACTACCTATTAATTGCTCATAATATTTAATTTTTTAAATTATTCTTATCTAAACACTCTTTTCTTATTAAAATAAAATTTTAATTGAGTATATTAATCTTCGTTCATTTACACTTCACATTATTAATTATTTTATATTTTTATTTATATAATAATTCAAACGATTATAATTATTTGAATTTTTATTAAATATCTTTCTGATGATACCTAATAGATATTAAGTCACAACAATATATCTACTACAAGTGAATTCTGCTTAAATTTAGAAAAAAAAAATATTTTGATGATATAAAATTTTTCGAGCTTTTTCTCAAAAGTTATTCTTTTCAAATTATTGAAAAAAAAACACTAAAACATTTTTCATTTTAATTTTTATAAAATTAATCTAATTATCTTAAATTTTTTATAGATATCATTTAATTTGAAAGCATTTTTTAATTAAAAATGCTCAAACAAATGGCCCTAATTTATTATTTAAAATACCAGTAATAGAATAATGTGTTAAATTAAAATTTTAATTTTTAAAATATGAAATACATCGTATTAATGCTTCAATCACCTTTTAAAAAATATAGTGAGTATAAAATTATATTTTAAGGAATAAAATAATTTACTGAAAAGGTCTTTTTTATTTCTTCAATTTATATAAACTTTGCATTATTTTTTATTATATATACTAAATATTTTGACATATATTTATATCACAATATAAAATTTTTCTAATATAGTTTAAAAAATATTATGCTCACAACAAAAAATTTTATTGTTAGCTGTTTAGTTTTTGAACTATTAGAAAGTATATCAATTGTGGTTACAATTATGGCATACAAATACATACATGTTGAAATAATAAAATAAGATTTAAAAAAAAAATCAAAGAATAACATACCGCAAAAGAAGTACGTCAATATAAGATCTTCATGTCTAAACAATTTTTTCGGTTAGGATAAAAAATTTCATAAAAATTTAACTTGTATCGATTTATCACTGGCAATTTATATTGTGAAGAAAAGAACGATAAGGAAGAAAAAACATTAGAAAAATAATAGTATAGTACCAAGGTTTTGTGTATGAACTTGCTGAGGTGTTTCACTTTCTTCTCTTTCTTATTCTTTTGCCTTCAATTTTTCCTCATCCACGCGAGTTGTTTAATGTGAGTTTGATTCATCGACAGGAACATGAATAAATTCTTCTATTCTTTTATTATAAACTCTATAAACCTTAATATCTAATGCATAGCCTAAAAAGATCCCCTCCATAGACTTAGCATCAAACTTGCCAAGGCTTTTCTTTCCATTATTTGAGATGAAGCATTTATATATTTGGCTTTCTTCCCTTATAAAGCTCATAAGGTGTTCTTTAAAATTAACCTTATTAAGGCCTGACACATAACAACATAGCAAGCAGTGCTTACTGCATCTGCCAAGAAATATTTTGGAAGATTTGATTCATTAAGCATGAATGGTTCTAAGCATTTCTTCAAAAGAATGATTTTCCCTTCTGTTGTGGAGTTCTAGGGTTTAGAAATTGTGTTCAATGCTATTCTCTTTCCCCACCCCCCCGAAAAAAAAAAAAGCTTCAAACATATGATTCTCAAATTTCCTACCATGACCACTTCAAATGGATGCAATACTTAAAGTCTTTTCATTTTGAATAACTTTTGCAAGCCTTTTAAAAGCATGAAATGCCTTATTTTTGTGAGTAAAAAACAAAGTCCACATGAGCTAGAATAATCATCCACAATCACTATAGTGTAGTAATTTCTCCACAGCTCATAGTTTTAGAAGGTCCAAAAAGATTCAAATGTAAAAGCTGCGGAGGTCTAGTTGTCGAAACCATGCCTTTAGCATAGAATTTTACTTGTTTTCCTTTTTTGATAAGCATCACATAGTTTATCCTTTTCAAATCAAAGCTCTGGAAGATCAATCATTAACTCCTTTAAAAACCAATTTATTCAAATAGTTCATGTGAATATGTGCAATTCTTCTATACCACAACTAAGACTCATCTTCTTTACTTATGAAACATTGTACATTATTTGAGGTTAATTAAGTCATCAAGGCTAGTTATATAGATGTTATTTACTTTATGGCCAATAAATTTAATTTGCTTATTATCTTTGCCTTCAATGATGCAGCAATTTGAATAAAAATAACTTTGTTATCTTTGTCACAAAGTTGGCTAATACTAAGCAAGTTGTGTTTGATCCTTAGACGAGTAGAACACTGTCAACAAAGATGAAATTTACCAACTTCAAGTATATTTTCTTAGTTATTGTCTCCATAGACAACATGACCATTCCTTTTGGAAGTAATAGAAGAGAAGTTGGAGATATCTCTCACAATGTGCTTGAAGCAACTATTATCAAGATACCAATTTGAGATCTTAGCACACCTACAAAACATAGTTAAGGTTTGATTTTAGGTACTCAGAGGCCCAAATTTTTCTTCATCCCATACTAGGATTTTACACTTTGACCTTTTCTAACACAATAAAAGCATGTAATAAATGGAGTGCTAGAAGATTTTGTGGAGGTAAAGTAATTTTTATAATTTTTTTTGTCCTTAGGATTATATCCTTTGCCAAATTTATTAAAAACACATTCTTGTTGACCAAGAATAATGCTAAGTTATCTCTTCCAAAGGTGAATTTGGCCAAATTATTTTTCAAGTCCTCAATTTCTTTTTCAAAATATTTACTCGAAGAGCAAGAGGATGATACATCAATTGAACTAAGAGATTTACTTTTAATTTTGAGTTCCTCAATTTCTTTGCTAAGTGCAGAAATTTCATTTTCTAAACTAAGAATATTTTTCCTAGATAAAGAGTTGTTGATTTTAAATACTGTTCATGCAATTATTCAAGTGCATCTTGTAACTCATCATAAAGATGAAAATTCAAGTTCAGTAATTTTAACCTCGTCATCATTGTCGTCATTTCTTGCCACAAAAGAGAGGCACAAGTTTGCTTCTTCATTGTCTAAGTTGTTGGAAGAGTCCATGTCATTGTCATCCTCTGCTATGTAGGCTCTTCTTCTTTTCTATTCTTCGGATGCCTTCTTCGCAAAATTTTCTACCTTCTTTTGATATATAGGGCATTCCATCGTCATGGACTATTTTCTCCTTTCAATATTCATAGCAATCGAGGAGCTATTTCTTCCTTTGTCGTTGTTCTTTGGGAAAGGATTGTTTTTCTTTAGTTTCACTTATTTTTGAGAAAATTTTCAAATTTTCTAAGAAGGCCAAAATTTTCTTCATTTAGTTCACCTGCACTTCCTCCTTCTTCGTCTTCGTCTTCCTCAATTGTAGAAGTAGCTTTGAATGCGATTCCCTTTTTGCATTTTTTCAGGTTCTTCATGTTCATTCTTCATGTTCATTGACTCTATTTAGCTCTAATTGATACTCTTGAAGTTTCCCAAAGAAGGTAACGAGATTCCTTTCTCAGCTCAGAAACTCATATCAGATCTGAATTCGGTCCGCCAACGGTTGAAGTGTAGGTGAATGGATATTTAAAATATAAGGTGCCGCGGTCTCTGCTATTTCAAGTTTCCTGCATGCTACTTATCTTTGTTTCTGATATATTTGGATTCTCTATCTCTATGGAACTTCTCCTCGGCTTCTACTTGGTGTTCATATTCGGGGTGTCATGAGTCTTCTAGATACATAGGAGCTGAGTTTAAGTCTTTTTTGTTTTGTTATCTATTTTTTCCTCTGCTGCTTATGTGTTTTTCATTCTTGAATTCGGATGTTTTTGCTTTGGCCTTCTGTGTGTTGTTTCCAGAGCTAGTCTGCTCTTAACACTATAATTTTTTATACTTTAAATATCAAAAGTCTCAATTTAATATTTTTAATTTAATTTTCTGAATTGTGTCTTTTTTCCAACACTTGCATTAAATAGATATAATATCAGTTTTAGGCTTCTCCAATCATTTATTGACAATTTGTTTTAAAACTAATATTTTCAATTTTGTATTAATTTATGGCTTCCAAAATATATTTTTGGTACAAAATCAAAATTTGTTTTATTTTTTGATACAAAATAAATACATTTTTAGTCAATTAATTTCTATATATTTGTAGAGATTTCTTATATAGTATCATTAATGTATTGATTAAAAAATAAAGAACAGAAATTTTTTTAAAAAAATTAATATATTAATGGCTCAAATTTTTTTTTATAAATTTATATTTTAAATATTTGTTGAACTTGTAGGAAAATACAAGAGGAGGAGAAGTGTAGGTGAAACAACTATATGCAAAAGAAAATACTTTAGTTCAATAAATGCTTCATTTAGACGCCCCTCAATACTATATATATATATATATAGTGAATAGAAAATAAATATATCTTTTTTTAAAAAAAGTAATAATCATGTATAGTGCATAGAAAATAAAAAGTTCAAGTTATATAATCACTCTTTTTAAAAGCCAAAATAAATGTACTCTTAGTCACATGCATTAATTCTAATAGTGTGTGTATATATATCAAATATTTTTCATTTTAGTAATGTATAAATAAATTTAATAAATATAATTTTGCTACATTATTCATTTTTTTGACTTTTTAGTGTTTTATATGTTTATTATATAGTTATAACTTCAAATTTTCGACCTAACCTAATTTAATCATGTTACAGAGATAAGAGTGTATATATATTTTCTTTAAAACATTCATATTGCTTATCATTTATTTATAAAAATTTATTTTGATAAGGTAATATCTAAATTTTAATTTAATTAGTTTCAAATCTTTATATCTTTATATATTATATTATTTCAACTAATTCATTAATTTATTGGGTATTCAAAATTTTTATTATTTTTTAAAATATTATGTAGTTAATCAAATTGTCAAATAAATTACTTTTATTGTTTTAACTTAACCTCATTAATAAAATTAATTGCATAACCATATTTGGGGTGTTTTATTCAGTAAAACCAATATGTTGCCATTATTTAATTTAATTTATAAAAATGTAGCTATATATATGTTAATTTAAACTTGACAAAACCAAAATCTTTAGGATAGTTTAAGTGATTTCAACTATTTTTTAGATACTATAACATTTTGTAATAGTTTAATATACTTATATTATATATTGGTTCAACCTATCGAAAATAAAACTTGATAAAACATAATATCTATAATTTGTGTCAATTAATTTCAAAATTCTTTAGGCGAATAATTGTATCCAACTATTGGATAATCATAATATATATAAATATCATTGTTACAATGTAAAATAATTACAGTAATTATTATCCAATTTATGACCAATGTATTTATGTTGAATTTAACCTAATAAAGACAATATCTAAATTTTAATTTAATTAATTTCAAAATCTTTATATCTTTATATCTTTATATATTATGTTATTTCAACTAATTCATTGTTTTATTGGTATTCAATTGTTTTTAAAAAATCATGTAGTTGATCAAATTGTCAAATAGACTACCTTCAATTTTTTTAAAAAAGAAAATTAAACTCATTAACGAGATTTTATCTTATAGCCATATGGTGTATATTTTGAAAAAAGAGGGTAGGTTGTGTAATAAAAATATCTCTTAAGAGAGGGGTGTCTAATTTACTCATATATCTATATGTGTGTGTGTGTGTGTGTGTGTGTTGAAACAACTAATAACAATAAATGTATAAAAAATAAATATGTTCAAAAATAAAATTGTAAAAAATAATTTAATATCTTATAAAATAAAATATTGATCAAATTTAAATAACTTTATAAAATAAAAGAAAAGGGATTCATTAACACCGGTGCAAGACTTAGCATACTTACATCTTCAATAACTTTTTATAAAATATATTTCTAATTAATCTAACCATTAAATTATAACTACATATCATATAGATCATTTGTGCCAAATTTTTAAAAAAATAGACATCAATAAAGATATGATCAAATAGTTTTATTTTTTATATATTTAAGAAGTATATATTACATTGATTTAAATATATATAAAAATATATTAAACAATTTCAGATTAATATAAAATTTTATAGACATAATTATAATATATGAACATTCAATCCAATAGTTTGTTTTATAAAATAAAATTTAATAAAAAAATTATACAATAGTATAAAAAATCAGTTTAACTAATGCCGGTATAAATTGATTATCTCTCAAAATTAAAATATTAAATAAATTTAAATAATTTTAAATTAAATAATAATTTTAAAAATTATTTCCCCATTCAAACGCATGGATACCATCTGGTTACTTATCAGAAAAAGGTAACAAGAGATTTTTCGGGTAATGATCGGTATCTAGCCCAAGAAAACGAAACGACCTGTGTTACAACTTTAGAAGCTTCCGAACCTGCTTGGTCGAATCTTCGATGATTAATGATGACGTACCAGGCCTTCGGCCTATGCCGGATGTCGCTTTGAGAAATAACTAGGAAGCCTGGTGGCATATTGGATAAACTCCTATGTGCGTCAAAGTCAAACGACTCTCATTGAATAATGCATGTTGATCACTAGTTTTACTGCATTTTTTTTTCACCTGAATACCAGGAGATTTAATTTACATTAATCCGTACAGTTTGATAAATTCAATGAGCGTTACCGTTTCACCAATATAAATAGTTGTTCAATTGACACATTTAGAAAGAGTTATAAGTATTCCCACCTCTATATACAATTTGATCTCATTAAATGTGTGACTTTTACATAATTAAAAGTAAAATACTTATGATAATGTGATCATATATAATTGAATAATATTTTTGTAATAACAATGTTTCAAAATTAAATTGTATATATATCTACTAATAATCAGTTAATATATTGATAATTTAAAGTGTTTATTAAATGTTCTATTTTTTTTAATTCTTTATCAAGTATCTTGAGAATGTTGATTTAAAATATTCTAAATTTTAAGTCATTAATTTAAAATCAATAATAAAATATTTAAATATATAACTTATAAGATGTTTTACATGTACTATACCAAAAACATTGCAATAGTTTCTGTTTCGGTGTATGTCCAATCCAACGTAAGGAGTCTTACTACCCACAACCATCCTTTATTTCTACCATAAATATTCTAATCGCATGTCTCATTTTTTCTATATATTTGTCTTTCACTAATCATAAGTTATCACTTCATTAAAAATATGTGAGTCTTATAATAAATATCTCAAAAAAGTCACTGTATAATAATATGAGCTCTGCTATTATCCGAGACAAGTTTCCTGAATTTACACAGCTAGAATTAGCCGGCAGATTAGGTGGCAAACAAATAAATTAAGTCCAAATCATTATAGCAATCTACGTTTATTTTTAAAAATAAAATAAATAAGGTTTCAAATCATAGATACAGCTTATTAAAAATCACAATATCATCTTCTTGCCCTTGCCGCTGTTTGTGAGTTGCCGCCGCTTGCAACTTATAGACTGCAGCACCATTGAATAGCTTGCGGAGATTTTTTTCATCATTCATCAAAATAAAATAATATATTATGGTACTCAATCACTCATCACTATACACTGCAGCCTAGATCTCGTGCTCGTTCCCTTCCATTCTAAGTCTCCTTATCTGTTACATATCACACCCAAACCTTGGACGTGGTCTTATATCATAGAAAAAAAAATTGGACTTGGTCCTAAACAGTGGGTTTTCCAATTCATAAAACAACACGACACGCAATACTCTTTCTCTGTTACATAAGAGCTTGCCGATAAAAGCTTTTTTTTTTTTTTTCAGCTGAAAAAGGGGAAGAGATTACCCATAATCCCATATTATCAATTTTGATTTGGATAGAAAGACAATATAACTTACTAACATAATTAAGCTATTTGATGAAGAAAATGTTGTTAAAAATTAATTTGAGACCGATGAAGGTAACTCCAGCAACAGGGCAGAAACATCAAGTTTCATAGTGGGAGATATTCTTGTGGGAAAACCAATTTCACGGAGGGAAAGAAGAAAGTTGAAAGAGAAAAAGATAAAAGAGAAGAAAAATGATGTGTAAATCACTTGAGGCACAGCTAACTCGGTCAAAAATTCTGAAAGAATAGTATCTTTCTAATAATATAATTCTATTTTTTATCTGTCACAGGTGTCTACCAGCAATAATTCTTTTTGGTAGATATTAAACATGTGTATCTCTCCTAACTCTGATTTGAATCGTTGTTTACAATATATGAAAAATTAACCCCTTCCATTAAACCCAATTTCCAAATATATTATATAATTAATTAATAATATTACAAATTTTGTCATAATAACTGTGTATCAAAATTAAACAATGTTAATATTATACTACATAAGCATATGTGAGATAGATTAATATATATAAAATTTTTGAAACATTTAATAGATTAAAAATTTTAAAACCTTTTTTTGTATGATATTTTTTTATTCTAAACAAATGTTCTACCTTAGTAGCAAAACCCAATAATAATTCATAGAAGTTTATAGGATTTTTCAGATAATTCGTCTCTGGTAGAAGAAAGATGAAGAATGCATGTGGATTGCAACTTGAATTTTGCATCTTGCTACTAGACGAAATTGGTGCACCTGGAGAAATTTTTTCGAACCGAAATTGTGCTTGCGTTGCAATACTGTTACAACGTAACAAGCTTGATTGACCAAGTCAATGCTTTCGAGAGATTGCTTACAATAAGAAATTTGGACAAACTCTAAACTGCAACACTTCCAACAGACCCAACTAGCTCGACTATGGCTTCGAATTCATCCAAGCTTGTCTTCCTCTTTATCGTTGTTAGCTTCTTCAATTTCCCAGCTACTGAAGCAGTGCACTTCACTTATTGCTCAAAAGATAAAACCACCGCCAACAGCACCTACCAAGTGAACCTCATGACCCTTTTCTATTCCTTATCTTCCAAAGCCACCATCAATACATTTTACAACAACACAGTTGCCGGCAGAAACGCCTCTGACGCAGTCTATGGGCTGTTCATGTGCAGGGGCGATGTTACCTCTCAACTCTGTGGACAGTGCGTCCTTAACGCCACCCAGGCACTATCCTCAGAGTGCTCCTTCTCAAAACGGGCTATAATTTGGTACGACGAATGCATGGTTCGGTATGAAAATAGCTCTTTCTTCTCCGCTGTGGAAACAGTGCCCATGATTTACCTTGTCAACGTTTTCAATGTCTCCATCCAGGCAAGCTTTATGCATTTGTTAGCTCACACCATGAACAAAACTGCAGAAGAAGCAGCTTCTTCTCCTATTGGTAACAGGTACGCCACAAAGGAAGCAAACGTCTCTGAAAATCAGACCCTTTACTGTCTAGCTCAGTGCACACAGGACTTGTCTCCCCAAGATTGCAGATCTTGTCTTAGAGTTGCCATAGCGGAACTCCCAATATGCTGTGGAGGAAAGCTGGGAGCCAGAGTTTTGTCACCTAGCTGCAATGTTAGGTACGAATTGTACCCTTTCTATGGCGGCAATGCACCAGGAGGACACGTCCCAGCAACAAAATATTCAAAAACGGACTCAGAATATTCACAAGAACCCGGTTATCTTTCTCACAATTGCTCAAGATTCGGACCCACAACCTTCGACAAAGATTTTCAACAAAACCTTAGGACCCTCCTCTTTTACCTGTCTTCCAACGCCACCGGCTCTAGCAACAATGGATTCCACATGGCCGATGTTGACGACACGGTGTTCGGGCTCTGCATGTGCCGTGGTGACATTCCCCCTCACCTCTGTGAACAATGCATCCTAAACGCTACTGGCCGAATCGCCTCGGAGTGCCGCTCCTCCGTAGAGGCTATAGTTTGGTACAATCACTGCTTGCTTCGCTATTCCGATCAGCCTTTCTTCTCCAAGGTAAGCACGAGTCCAAGATTTGACATGCTGAATGTCACCAACGTTATTGACGAGGACAGCTCTTTCAAGTTTCAATTGTCAAAAGCGTTGGTTGATTGGGGACAGTGCTGAGAGATACTGGACGGAATCAGTAGGGTTGAATGATTACCAAACGGTGTATATTCTTGCTCAATGCACTCAGGATCTGTCCAGCGGCGATTGCGGTGGCTGTCTATACGATGCGATTGCATCAGCGATTCCGTGGTCTCGTTCGGGAAGCGTAGGGGGAAGAGTTCTGTATCCCAGCTGCACTGTAAGATTTGAGTTGTTCCAGTTTTATAGAAATGGTGCTGAAGGCGAAGATCAGGCTCCTCCTTCTCCTTCACCTACGGGTAAAGTGTCAGCCCAAATAGAATTTGCATTTTACATGGATACAAATTTATATGGGAAGAGTTCCTAGTTATTAGAATTCCCCCCCCCCCCCTTCAATAACTAGGAAAATAAAAAAAGAACTAGCTTGGTGTATAATATGAAAGAGAGCTTTGTGCTGTTTTAACAATGTACGTGTTGCTCCATTATTCAATAAATTTAACAATACATTGGATATTGAATTCAATAATTTAATGATGTTGTAATTTAACAGCTAATACATACTAATTGAATTAATGAAAAAAATATTTAATAAAAAAAGAAGTTTTGGAAAACTTAAGAAGGAATAAGACTCCCTCAACGTATATGAGGTAGCAAACTGATATTGTTTGATTATTTGACCTTACATATTAGGAATATTAGGAGAGTGAATTAAAAAATATGTGGAGTTTTGAACAATTATGAGATCAACCTTCATGTGGAGTCCTTGCTCACTGCTTGCTCATAAAGAAACAATTGATTCTTAGTTATTTTTGGAATAAAATAATATTTAATTTGTATTATTTTATCAAATAATGTAGAACAAGAATTTTATTTTACCCCAAGAATGCTTTTGATTTTCTCGTAACAATAGACAGACCACCTGGTAGAGGAAGTAGGGGCACTTCTCTTGTTGATATCGACTCATCATTTCCTTTGTGAGTGGTATGTGTTGATTTATATCTTTTTAATGTAGAAAAAGAAGGCTGGTCACGAGCAATTATCTTGATTGTTGTCTCCATTGTTGTTTCGGTGGTACTCTTCTCTTTTTGCTGCTATTTGCTGCGAAGAAAAGCAAGAAAGAGCTATAAGACTATTCTCAGAGAAAATTGTACGTACTGTGGGAAAAATAATTTCAATACATAATTTTCATTTACCAAGCATAGAGAAATTTGCAAACTTAGATTAACAATTCAAGCATTAATTTGGTGTAGTTGGACATGAAAGTACCACTATAGAGCCGTTGCAATTTGATTTGGTTATAATTGAAGCAGCAACAACTAGCTTTTCAGAAGAGAACAAGATTGGCACAGGTGGATTCGGAGAAGTTTACAATGTGGGAGAAAATAAGATAAATTTTATTTCTTCTGTGTTCTTATTTTTCATATAATTAATGGTCTAAATATTTTTAGGGTGATCTTCTTGATGAACGACAGATAGCTGTAAAGAGACTTTCAAGAAGTTCTACACAAGGTTTAGCTGAATTCAAAAATGAGATTTTATTGATAGCCAAACTTCAACATAGAAATTTAGTGGCATTTATAGGATTTTGTCTTGAAGAGCAAGAGAAAATATTTATCTATAAATACATTCCAAACAAGTGCTTGGATTACTTTTTATTTGTTTTGATGCTTTTGACCTTAAACTTTATACTTATTTAAAGTTTAACATATTTATGATTTCATTGCATTATTTTTTAAACTATTTCAAGTGTCTTGTTACCAAATATGTTTTACCTAATTTTTTCACTAAAAATTTTGTAGATGCTCATTTGGAAAAGTTAACTTGGTCTGAGAGCCATAAAATTGTAGGAGGGATTGCTCGAGGAATTCTTTATTTACATGAATATTCTCGTCTTAAAGTTATTCATCGTGATCTTAAACCTGGTAATATACTATTAGATGAAAATATGAATCCCAAAATTTCAGATTTTGGTCTTGCTAGAATTGTTGAAATAGATCAACAACAAGGATCTACCAACAAAATTGTTGGAACATTGTAAGTTTTCAATGCCCATTCCCGCCCTTTTCTTTGTATATCGTTTACACAATATGTTTAAGCTTATGTGCCATTATTTGTTTCTTTCCAATTTTGTAGGGATTACATGTCTCCATAATATATAATGCAAGGACAATTTTATGAGAAATCAAATGTTTTCAATTTTAAAGTCATGGTTCTAGAGATTATTTCTGGAAGAAAAAACATAGGTTCTTATGATTTACATCGTGTTGCTGATGGCCTCCTAAGCTTAGTGAATAAAATAATATAGCAATATTTTCTTTTTACCACTCATGTATAATGTACAACAAAATTAATTTCAAAATAAGACAATATATAGTGATTTGACTAAGTTGACAAATTTGTTACAGGCATGGAGACAATATAGGGATCAAACACCTTTAAGCATACTGGACCTGAAAATGAAAGACAGTTGTTCTAAATTTGAAGTTGTTTGGTGCACTTAGATTGTTTTGTTATGTGTTCAAGAAAACCCAGGTGATAGACCTACAATGATGGCAGTTGTTTCATATTTTAGTAATTACTTGATTTAATTGCCTTCTCCACGAAAGCCAACATTTTTCTTGCACAATAGAATGGATCCAACAATAGTTACTCGAGAATCAAGTTTCGGCTCTATCAATGAGATGTTTATAAGTAACTTTCTTCCTCGATAGATTAATTTCTCTTCGGATACCATTATATATTACTATTTCTAATGTATAATAAACGTTCATTTGGCCCTTTTACTGGTGGAGATAAAATTATGTTTTATTAATATTTGAGTTAAATATGTTATATTGCTACGTCAATTTTGGTTTCACTTTAATTTTTTCTAAAAAAATGCTATTTTGACAAGAAATTATTACATGTTCATGTAAAATAATGTACAATTGTATTCACAACATTTAATTACCACTAGGCAAAAAATATATGCCATAACTTGTTAAAATCAACTGGGTCTAACTTAACTCTAAAAGCTATTTTATAAAGATAGAATTGTTCAAACTTTTATAAAAGGTACTTTGGCCATATGCTTAGCCAATTAATGTGGGACTCATCATTGCACCTTTGCTCGTGACTAGAGTTGCATTAAATAGCTATAATACAGGCTTCTTCACCCATTTCTTGACAAACTTTTTTATTAAAACTAATATTTTTCAATTTTCTATTAATTTATACCTTTCCAAAATATGTTTTTGGTACAAAATCAAATTTGTTTTATTTTTGGATACAAAATAAATACAATTTTAGTCAATTAATTTCTATATATTTGTAGAGATATCTTATGTAGTATCATTAGTATATTGATTAAAAAGTAAAGAATAGAAATTTTTTTAAAAAAATTAATATATTAATAGCTCAAAATTTTTTTATAAATTCATATTTTAAATATTTGTTGAATTTATAGGAAAATAAAAGAGGAGGAGGAGTGTAGGTGAAATAACTATATGGAAAGAAAAATGCTTTAGTTCAATAGGTGTTTCATTTACACGCTCATCAACACTATATATATAGTGAATAGGAAATAAATATATCTTTTTTTTTTAAAAAAATAATCATAGTGTATAGTGTATAGGAAATAAAAAGTTCAAGTTATATAATTACTTTTTTTAAAAGCTAAAATAAATGCACCTTTACTCATATGCATTAATTCTAACAGAGTGTGTGTGTGTGTGTATCAAATATTTTTACTTTTAGTAATGTATAAATAAATTTAATAAATATAATTTTACTATATTATTCTTTTTTTTTTTCACTTCTAAGTGTTTTATATGTTTACTATGTAGTTATAACTTTAAAATTTTGACCTAATCTAATTTAATCATGTTACATAGAGAAGAGTGTATATATATTTTCTTTGAAACATTTATATCGTTTATAATTTATTTTATAAAAGTAGAAATATCTAAATTTATCTTGATAAGGCAATATCTAAATTTTAATTTAAGTAGTTTCAAATCTATATATCTTTATATATTATATTATTTCAACTAATTCATTATTTTATTAGATATTCAAAATCTTTATCTTTTTAAAAGAATTATGTGATTAATCAAAAAATTTTACTATACCGGATGTCGCTTTGAGAAATGACTAGGAAGCCTGGTCGCACATTGGATAAACTTCTATGTGCTTCAAAGTCAAACAACTCTCATTGAATAATGCATATTGATCACTAGTTTTCCCGCATTTTTTTTTCACATGGATACGAGGAGATTTAATTTACATTACTCCGTACAGTTTGATAAATTCAATGAGCGTTACAGTTTTCACCAATATAAATAGTTGTTCAATTGACCTATAAACATTTAGAAAGAGTTATATGTATTTCCACCTCTATATGCAATTTGATCTCATTAAATGTGTGACTTTTACATAATTAAAAATAAAATATTTATGATAATGTGATCATATATAATTGGATAATTTTATAAAATGTTTTCGTAATGACAATGTATCAAAATATATAATCAGTGAATATATTGATAATTTAAAGTGTTTATTAAATGTTCTATTTTTTTTTAATTCTTTATCAAGTATCTTGAGAATATTGATTTAAAAAATTCTAAATTTTAAGTCATTAATTTAAAATCAATAATCAAATATTTAAATATATAACTTATAAGATGTTTTAATTGTACTCTACCAAAAACATTGCAATAATTTCTGTTTCGGTGTATGTCCAATCCAACGTAAGGAGTCTTACTACCCACAACCATCCTTTATTTCTACCATAAATATTCTAATCACGTGTCTCATTTTTTCTATATATTTGTCTTTCACTATAGATTTAATTTTGACATATTATTGATGTAAAAAAAATGTATATTATTGTTCAATCATAAATTATCACTTCATTAAAAATATGTGAGTCTTATAATAAATATCTCAAAAAAGTCACTGTATAATAATGTGAGCTCTGCTATTATGCGAGACAAGTTTCCTGAATTTACATTGCTAGAATTAGCCGGCATATTAGGTGGCAAACAAATAAATTAAGTAAGTCCAAATCATTATAGTAATCTACGTTTATTTTTAAAATAAAATAAATAAGGTTTCAAATCATAGATACAGCGTATTAAAAATCACAATATCATCTTCTTGCCCTTGCCGCTGTTTGTGAGTTGCCGCCGCTTGCAACTTATAGACTGCAGTACCATTGAATGGCTTGCGGAGATTTTTTTCATCATTCATCAAAATAAAATAATATATAATGGTACTCAATCACTCACCACTGTACACTGCAGCCTAGACACTCTTTCTCGTGCTCCTTCCCTTCCATTCTAAGTCTCCTTACCTGTTACACATCACACCTAAACCTTGGACTTGGTCTTATATCATACGAAAATAAAAAAAATTGGACTTGGTCCTAAACAGTGACGGTTTTCCAATTCATAAAACGACATGACACGCAATACTCTTTCTCTGTTACATAAGAGCTTGCCGACAAAAGTTATTATTTTTTTTCAGCTGAAAAAGGGAAAGAGATTACCCATAATCCCATATTATCAATTTTGATTTGGATAGAAAGACAATATAACTTACTAACATAATAAGACTATTTGATGAAGAAAATATTGTTGTCTAAAAGTGATTTGAGACCGATGAAGGTAACTCCGGCAACAGGGGCAGAATCATCAAGTTTCATAGTGGGAGATATTCTTGTGGGAGAACCAATTTCACGGAGGAAAAGAAGAAAGTTGAAAGAGAAACAGATAAAAGAGAAGAAAAATGATGTGTAAATTACTTAAGTGCCATATGTGTTGGGCACAGCTAATTCGGTCAAAAATTCTGAAAGAATAGTATTTTTCTAATAATATAACATTTTTTTTTATCTGTCACAGGTGTCCACGAGCAATAATCCTTTTTGGTAAATATTAAATGTACGCAACTTTCCCAAATATGATTCAAATAATGGTTTACCATATGTGGAAAATTAACCCCTTCCATTAAACCAAGTTTCCATTTGTATATATAATTAATTAATAATATTATAAATTTTATCGTAATAATTGTGTATCAAAATTAAACAATGTTAATATTATACTACGTAAGCATATGTGAGATAGATTGATATATATAACATTTTTGAAACATTTAATAGATTAAAAATTTTAAAACCTTATTTTGTATGATATTTTTTTTATTCTAAACAAATGTTCTACCTTAGTAGCAAAACCCAATAATAATTCATAGAAGTTTATAGGATTTTTCAGATAATTCATCTCTGGTAGAAGAAAGATGAAGAATGCATGTGGATTGCAACTTGAATTTTGCCTCTTGCTACGAGACGAAATTGGTACACCTGGAGAAATTTTTTCGAACTGAAATTGTGCTTGCGTTGCAATACTGTTACGACGTACCAAGCTTGATTGACCAAGTCAATGCTTTCGAGAGATTGCTTACTATAAGAAATTTGGACAAACTCTAAACTGCAACACTTCCAACAGACCCAATTAACTCGACTATGGCTTCGAATTCATCCAAGCTTGTCTTCCTCTTTATCGTTGTTAGCTTCTTCAATTTCCCAGCTACTGAAGCAGTGCACTTCACTTATTGCTCAAAAGATAAAACCACCGCCAACAGCACCTACCAAGTGAACCTCATGACCCTTTTCTATTCGTTATCTTCCAAAGCCACCATCAATACATTTTACAACAACACAGTTGCCGGCAGAAACGCCCCCAACCCAGTTAATGGGCTGTTCATGTGCAGGGGTGATGTACCCTTGCAGCTTTGTGGACAGTGCGTCCTAAACGCAACCCAGACACTATACTCAATGTGCAACTTGTCCACTTCGGCTATAATTTGGTATGACGAGTGCATGGTTCGGTATTCCAATAGTTCTTTGTCCTCCACCGTGGGATTATGGAGCTGGGCTTATGAGATCGACACCCTCAATGTCTCCAACCAGGCAAGCTTTATGCCTTTGTTACGCGACACTTTGAACAAAACTGCAGATGAAGCAGCCTTTTCTCCTACTGGTGACATGTATGCCACAAAGGAAGCAAAAGTCTCTGAATTTCAGACCCTTTACTTTCTAGCTCAGTGCACACGTGACCTGTCACCCCAAAATTGCAGAACATGTCTTGCCAACTTGATGGGGTCGCTTCCGCATTGCTGTGAAGGAAAGCAGAGAGCGTGGGTTTTGTCACCCAGCTGTAACTTTAGGTACGAATTGAACCCTTTCTATCGCGTCAATGCATCAGGACAAGGAGGACTCATTCCTGCGACAAAGTATTTAGAAGTAGACTCAAAACATTCACAAGATCCTGGTTATCTTTCTCACAGTTGCTCAAGTGACCAAGAGGAGGGCATTTGGCAACAAGATCTTAGGACCCTCCTCTCTTACCTGTCTTCCAACGCCATCAGCTCCAGCGACAACGGATTCCACAAGACTGATGTTGACGGCTGGTTGTTCGGCCTCTACATGTGCCGTGGTGACATTCCCCCTCACCTCTGTGGACAATGCGTAGTAAACGCTACGCACCGCATGGCCTCCGAGTGCCCCTCGTCTGCAGAGGCCATAATCTGGTACAATTACTGCTTCCTTCGCTATTCCAATCAGTCTTTCTCCAACACAGTAAGCACAAGTCCACGATTTGACTTGCTGAATGTCACCAACATTATCGACAACAAAAGCTCCTTCAAGTTTCTATTGTCGAACGCGTTGGCTAAGGTGGCGGTGGAGGCTAAGGGTAGTGATGAGAAATATTGGACGAAATCGTTTATTTTGAATGATAACCAAACGCTTTATATCCTTGCTCAATGCATACCGGATCTGGCCGGCATGGATTGCAGTAGCTGCCTATACGATGTGATCGGATCAACAATCCCATGGTCTCGTTTGGGAAGCGTAGGAGGAAGAGTTCTATATCCTAGCTGCACCATGAGGTTTGAGCTGTTCCAATTTTACAGGAATGATACCAAAGATCAGACTCCTCCTTCACGTCCGAGTTCCCGTCCGCCTCCTCCACCTACAGGTAAAGTCTCAATCCAAATAATATGTGAATTTTACATGGATACTAGGACCAAAATCTCCCGTGTCTTTTTTCATTTTATTTTTTATTTTGTTCCCTTCCCTGTATTTCCAATTAAAATGTAGACACTTATATATCACTAATGTTTTTTTATTTTTTAAAACCGATTTTTAAAAGATTAAGCATGATTTTACACATAGCAATTGGTGTAGGGAAGAGAGAGAGAGAAATTGAACCTGTTACATGGGGAGGGTTCCACTCCATAGTGGATCCCACTGATTGAATGTACAATACGGTTACATATATTTATATAAGATAAATCTATTTGCTTCTCATATTTCTGATGATATGATATGCAGGAGCGACGTTTTTTTTTTTTTCCCTCTTTCTTTCAATTTTCTTTTTTCAACTGGAGTTGATAAAATGAGTTAAGTTAACATGCTAATCCAAATAACTCGATAAAATATGTGGACTAAGCTAATAAAATTAAGGCAAACAATCTTGTCTGACTCAATATAAATTGACATATAATAATCTAGACTGGCCCATAAATTTTAAAATATATTTATATTAACTACTATTTTTTAAATTTATCTAAATATTATTTTAAAATCAACAATCGTTTACTTTAAGTAATGATTTTAAATATTTTAACATAAATTAATTTATGCCTTTTAATATAAATTAAATATATAAATTATTAAAAACTAATATTTTTAATACTGATTATAAAAAAAAATAAATAAACAAATGTAGGGTAGTCCAGATAACTCAAAGATCACATAGAGTTAACATTTAACAAACTGCTGACCTTCACTATAGGCTTATATAATTTTTGCCTAGCCCATTGGTTTGACGCAATACATTAAACCAAATAGATCGAGTTGGCTCGGATTGACACCCTAATTGCAAAAAGAAAGAAATCTTTATATAAAATTGAGTTTTGGTTTGTAAAAGTCAAATATTTTTTGTAATATAACAATATATAATTGGACAAAAATATGAAAATTTTTGTACTGATAGTATATTAAAGTTATTATTTTTATTGTACCTGCATTAATAAATAATAATATAAATAAATTGTTAAAAAAGTGTGAAGAGGTCATACTCCTTCTCGAGATAACTTTCAATCACGAAGGATTTTATATTGTAATAATATGTCCGTTTAACGTCTCTTCAAAATTTTTGGTTAATTTAAATTTGTAAAATTCATCTTAATTTTTTGTGTTATTCCAAGTAAAATAAAAAGCTATTTTGTTCGAAAAAACAAAATTCAAAGCCATTTACTCAAATATTTTAAACATTCGTCAAATTGAAAACATTAACTAGTACAAATTTATGTATAATATAAAAACATCAGACTTTTTTTCGTTTTCGTTTTCGATTTTTGTTGTTCATTGTTCAAGTAAAAGTTGATAATTGATACTTTCACCGAAAAAAGAAAGTTATAAGTTTTAGAAAACTTAAAAAGGAATTGTCAAAAGCCACCACCCTTGATTGTAATTAATTTAAAAGTTAGCATATTGATATTGCTCAATTATTTGACCTTATATATTAGTTGAGTAAATTAGAATAATAGGTAGAGCTTTGAACACTTAGGAGGTGAACTTACTTGTAGAATCCTCACCCACTGTTTACTCATAAAGAAGCAATAGATTCTTAACTAATTTTGGATTGAGAAAATACTTATTTTGTATCATTCAATTATATATCACTATATCAAATAATGTATCTGCTCTAAGAGTGCTTATGGATTTCTTGTAACAAGAGATGGAACACCTAATAGAGGAAAAAGCCACTTCTCCTGTTGACATCAACTCATCATGACCTTTATGAGTGGTATGTGTTGATTTATCTTTCTAATGTAGAAAAAGAAGGCCGGTCGCGAGCAATTGTCATAATTGTTGTCCCCATTGTTGTTTCGGTGATCCTCTTCTCCTTTTGCTGCTATTTCCTACGGAGACAAGCGAGAAAGAGTTATAAGACTATTCTCAAAGAAAACTGTACGTATTATGGAAAACAGGAATTTCAATACATAGTTATCCATTAGTAAGCTTAGAGAAATTTGCAAACTTAGTCTAACAATTCAAGCATTAATTTGGTCTAGTTGGACATGAAAGTACCACTGTAGAGCCATTGCAATTCGATTTGGCTATAATTGAAGCAGTAACAAACAATTTTTCACACGAGAATAGGATTGGCAAAGGTGGATTTGGAGAAGTTTATAAGGTGAGAGAAAATATGATAATTTTTTTCATCAATGTTCTTATTTTTCACATAATTAATGGTATGTATATTTTTAGGGTGTTCTACTTGATGGACGACATATAGCAGTAAAGAGACTTTCAAGAAGTTCTACACAAGGTGTAGTTGAATTCAAGAATGAGATTCTATTAATAGCTAAACTTCAACATAGAAATCTAGTGGCATTTATAGGATTTTGCCTTGAAGAGCAAGAGAAAATGCTTATCTACGAATATGTTCCAAACAAAAGCCTGGACTACTTTTTATTTGGTTTGATTCTTTTGACCTTAAACTCTTTACTTATTTAAAGTTTAAGATATTTATGATTTTGTTGCATTATATCTTAAATTATCTCAAATTCCCTATTACCAAACATGTTTTACTTAATTTTTTCATTAACAATTTTGTAGATGCTCATTCAGAAAAGTTATTAAGCTGGTCTGAACGCCACAAAATTATAGGAGGGATTGCCCGAGGAATTGTTTATTTACATGAATATTCTCGTCTTAAAGTTATTCATCGTGATCTTAAGCCTAATAATGTACTATTGGATGAAAATATGAATCCCAAAATTTCAGATTTTGGTTTCGCTAGAATTGTTGAAATAGATCAAGGACAAGGATCTACCAACAAAATTGTTGGAACATTGTAAGATTTTAATGCCCATTCCCACCCTTTTCTTTATATATCCTTTACATAGTATGTTTATGCTTATTTGCCATTAATTGTTTCCTTCCAATTTTATAGGGGTTACATGTCTCCAGAATATACAATGCAAGGACAATTTTCTGAGAAGTCAGATGTTTTTAGTTTTGGAGTCATAGTCCTAGAGATTATCATTGGAAGAAAAAATGTAGGTTCTTATGATTCACATCATGTTGTTGATGGCCTCCTAAGCTCAGTAAGTGAAATAATCCAGCAATATTTACTTTTTACTGCTCATGTATAATGTACAACAAAATTAATTTCAAAGTAAGACAACATAGTGATTTGACTAAGTGGACAATTGTTATAGGTGTGGAGACAATACATGGATCAAACACCTTTAAGCATATTGGACCCAAAAATGAAAGACAGTTGTTCTAAATTTGAAGTTATCAGGTGTATTCAGATTGGTTTGTTATGTGTTCAAGAAGACCCAGATGATAGACCTACAATGATAACAGTTGTTTCATATTTTAGTAATTACTCGATTGCATTGCCTTCTCCACGAGAGCTGCCATTTTTCTTGCACAGTAAAATGGATCCAACAACAGTTGCTCGAGAATCAAGTTCCAGCTCTATCAATGAGATGTCTATAAGTAACTTTCTTGCTCAATAGGTTAATTTCTCTTCTTTCTTTTTTTTAGCCTAAGGTTAATTTCTCTTGGGATACTATTATATATTACTATTTATAATGTATAATAAACTTTCATTTGGCCTTTCTAATGGTGGAGATAAAATTATGTTTCTTTTTTTAATATTGTCTTAAATATGTTATATTGTTATATCAATTTTGGTTTCACTTTAATTTATTTTTAAAATGCTATTTTGGCAAGAAATTATTATATGTTCATGGAACATCATGTACAATTGTATTCACAACATTTAGTTACCACGAAGGCACAGAATATATGCTACAACTTGTTAAAATCAATTAAATCCAATTTAAGCCTAAAAGCTAACTTAGGAAGACAAGATTGCTCAAACTATTATAAAGGGTGCTTTAATTTGGCCATATGCTTAGCCAATGTGGGACTTAGCACACCCTAGCTCGTGACTAGAGTTGGGTATAGAAGTCATGATTGGCAAATTGGTCTATTTAACCTGTAATTTGGATGAGTTAAGACCATATATTTTTCTAACCTATTAATCCATTGACTTTTTGGCTTGCTCCAACTAACATGTGGCTAAATGAGCTAAACTTATGGGTTAGCAGACTAATCCGCGAGCCCACTTATTTTTATTCTTAAATGGAAATATATGCTTTTTATAAAACAAATAAAAGATATATTCAAACTAATAAGACCTTGGGTCATGACTTGTGGTTGTAACTTGGTGGTAAGAATTCTATGTTGTGACCTAAGACGCCTGAGATTGGATCTTCGTACCCACATTTTCATAAGTTTAAATTTACAAGGTAAAATAAAAAGGTAGAAAAGCAACAAAAAAAAAATTGTGGTGCAAACTAGTTTGTGAACCTATGGACCTATGCAATGTGTACACAAGCCTATAGAATAATAGCCTATTTATTTTGCAAACCAGCCTGATCAAATATGATCCATTTAAATATGGTTTATTGTGGGTCGAGCTGACCCGTATACCTATCTCTGCTTGTGACGCAATTAACATCAAGCATAGAATAGGCTCCTATACCATATCAAAATTAGATAAGTCTAACACAATTCCAACAGCCAACTAATGGAGAAAGGACCACTCAAGTTATGCCTATTATGGTACTTTGGCTATATGGCTAGTTGTCAGCACCCAGTTTTTTCAATTTGGCTTAAAAAAAATCAATTGAGTTAAATACCCATCTTAACCAATTTAAGAAAAATAATTAAAATTAAATCATATTAAGTTACTCATCTTGATTTTATCCTTTTTTTTAATTGTGGGCATCCTTTTTTTTTCAAAACTAAAAAAAGTTGTAAAAACCAAATGCATTTAATCTTGGAGCCTATTTACATTGCATAATTTCTTAGTAATTCTTCAAATTTTTTATTTTATTTGCCCCTTTTATTACTTATTTCTTTACACAGTTGAAAAGAATTAATTGTAAAAAAGAAAATCATAACCAAAATGTAAAATGGTCATTTGATGTTGGTCACCAACATAACCAAGAAAAAGAAGTTTTCAAAAAAAAAAAAAAAAAGAAGAAAAAAGAAACTTAACACAAGCATGGCTAACGAAAGCAACACATCCAATCCGATGTCAAGAATAGAATGATCGAAAATTGAATGTAGATCGCATTCGCTACTAAGTGAAGTTTATACACATGCTTATAACAGAGGCGGGAAAAGAGAGAAATAGAAATGACTAACTATTTCGGTTATAACCAATTGTACTTCACATAAATACATATGGTGTAATAACCTCTAACAGGACAAGGAAATAATCGTCAAACCAGGGGAATATAAGAAAGCAGAAAATAGAGGAATAGAAGGTTTAATGTGAGAGAGAAAATCAACAGAACCAAAGCAAGAGGCTCATTTTGACTAGGTACTTCCGCCAAGAGCAAAAGTAGAGAAGAACAAGAGATAAAGAAGTGCTGAACTAAAGGAGGAGAATCAGAAGCAATGGAGGGAATCTCTTAGGGAAGCCGGGATTTTGAGTAGAAGCAGAAAGAGAAAAGAGAAAGATTGAGACTCTCATCTTAGTAACAGCTTGATCTTAATCATCTTAGTTTCAAACAGTATACTATGTAGGCTATTATATGTAAACTCCCAAAGTGGTCCCTTGATTTTCAGATCAGATATATTAGTCCTTAAAAAAATAAATTGACAAATTGATCCCTAATATTTTAAAATATTGGACAAATCAGTCCTTAGTTAAAAAAAACTAATAAATTAGTCCCTAACCTCTTAAAATGTCAAATAATTTAGTTTCTCCATCAAGTTTTTCTATTAAATAATATGAAGTATCCCATTAAGCAATTGACTTAGCACAATTATTTCTTATTCCATCATTCTAGTCACTTCTTTTTATTAAAATAACATTATTTTGACAAAACTTCTCTTACTTGCATATCATATCAGAGCATAAAATTTAGAATATTGGCTTGAGAATCTACCAAAAGCAACTTCAATTTTAATAAACAGGAGTGACTAAGATGATAGGGTAAGAATTAACGTTATCTTGTCGACTATTAAGACTAAATTGTCTGATGTTTTAAAAGGTTATGACCAATTTATCAGCTTATTTTTGTTAGAGGCTAATTTGTCAAACATTTTAAAAGGCTAGGGACCAATTTGTCTATTTATTTTCGTTAGGAACTAATTTGTCTGATGTAAAAAGCAATAGGACCACTTCGGAAGTTTACTCTATAAACTTTCTTTCACTATAGGCAAAGAGTATCTATCTCCACCTTTACTCAATTACTTTAGCAACCCAAACATCACTACTATATTTACATCTTAGCTCAAACAACACACATAATGTAACCAAAACAGACCAATCCCCATAATAATAAAAGCAATCTTAGACTAGAAAATCGTCCCTACATTATGAATCGAAAGAAGCAACCATTTCTACATAAACAATCAACCAAACATTCCACAACCCCGAACAGAAAAAATCATAACATTGAATCAGCCACGCCAAAAATAGACCAAAACCAAAAAAGAATGGCTCGGTCTAAACTATTGAATAACAAATTAAAAATCTTGAATAGAGCAACCATTGAAATACTACAACAAATAAAATTAAAAAAAAATCAGCCTCATAGTTGTGACCTTGTCATGCATCCCCTCTATTCTACCACCATGCACTCTCTATTGCAACTCATTACCTCCCCTGTGCGTATTGAAAAGCCTTCTTACCTTTGCCAATTGCTTTGTTGTGTTTTAGTCTATGTTTTGAAGTTGTTGTTTTCCTCTTGGGTTGCTTCTTTTGTTTGTCATTAGGCCAGGTTACTTTGGTTTGAATAATAATAAAGAAAAAGTATCATCTTAAGCTTTAGAAGTATCGCACAATAAAATACTTATATGCTCATGGATAACCTAGGCTCATTGTATGGCCTCCAAAGCCTGACAGGCCGGCTGGGCCTATCAACATTTTATGCATATAGTGTGTAATTTAGCTAAAACGCCAAATATGGGATTGGAACTCACTACCTTTAAGGAGCGTTTGATAGTTGGAATATTGTTTTTACATTTTTGGAAATATAAAAATATTCCTTTATTTAGTAGAAGATTTATAAAAATATTCTTAGGATTGATTTTAGGTTAATATTCCTAATTAAACATTCTCATCTCACACATGATATTACAACATTCCAATGGGATGGAAATATTTTTCTTGTAAAAAGACCAAATTACCCCTATTATCACCTATTGCCACCCCTCGGTAGTTACCCTCCATTGTTGCCAGCCGCCTCCCTTTGCCACTTGACCATTGCCCTCTGCCACCAAACACCACTAGACCGCCACCCTCCGTGAAGGGTATTTTTGGAAATGTGCAAAACACTCCTAGGAATTCAATCCATCTACCAAACGCTCTAAAAAACACATGTTTGGGAAAGCTATTCCCGATAATAGCATTCCCAGAAATCCTATTTCCGAAAATAAAAATTCAAATCTCCTACCAAATACTCCTTTAAGTTAAGTTCCTTCATGCTTCACCACTAGTCTACCACTTTTTCTTGTTATCTATATGCATAATTTTTTATCTTTAACACTTCATGTTGCTTACTATTTAAAATTCAACCTTTGAAACCCTAATCCCCTTTTGTTCTCATCTATCACTTTCTCTTTCGTCTCTTATGCTATCACTTTCACTCCCCCATCAAGCATTTCTCCCTCACAAACCATTCCATTATCCTCATTCCTTCTTCCTTGCCACCCTACACCACTGCTCATCGCGCCACCACCTTGTTTGCCACGCCACACCACCGCTCAACGCTACATCACCCTCACAGATCAGTGGCCAGTCACCTCCATCCAGATCGTAGCTTGCTGCCTTCTCCCTATCTCTTTGTTTGCCGTTGCGTCTAGTAGTTCATTGCCACTGCATCTAGTGTGTGGCAGTTCTCTTTCTCTTTGATTCACTCCCTTAAATATGTTGCTTGAATTTTTTTATTTTTACTTTTAGTTTATTTTATTTTGGGTTTTTTTCATTGGTTTCATTGATTATCGGTTATTTTTTTTGCTATGACGGTGTCATCTTTTTTTTTTTGGATGTTTTGGAATTGGTTATCCATTGATGGTAGATTTGCCAACCACACCTATCTCAAAAAATGTTGATTGTGAGGTGATTTTGCTGAAATGAAGCAACTTGAAGGAAAAGCATGTGGATTACTCATAAAGTGTTTTATTTATGAAATAGGACTAATTTTGAGTGGCTTAATTCAAAACCTTGTTGATATTGTTGTTAATATAATGGGTGATCTTGTTGATACTACTGATAAAGTTACATAAAGTTGTTAATTATCTAATTCTCTAATCAGAGTTAAGAGTTTGACTATTTTTTCATTGTATTTGATTGTTGTGGGTATTTAAAAATTGATTTTTTGATTCTTGGTAACAGTATGTTATCTTGTTGCTATATATATATATATATATATATATATATATATATATATATATATATATATATATATATATATATATATATATATATATATATATATATATATATATATATATTAGCTTTATTGCAAGCTTCTTAAACAGGCTTTAGGCTAGACCAAACTTAGGCTTAAACAACAGCCTATAACAAGCCACAAGCCAGACTCAAGTTAAGAAATTACAATAAAGGCTTGGCCAGTTAAGGATAAAGCTTGGTCTAGCCTGATTCCACCCTACATAAGGAGAAAATGTTTTCTCTTCCTCCACATGAATCTTCATCACAAAAGACTTGTAAGCAAGAAAGAGAAAATCTAATAAAAAACTAAACGTGTGGCTAAAAAGCTTCCTGGAGCAAGAAAATTGTTCCTCCAGGAGGAAGATAGAAGTTCTTGTATGGTTCAAGTCTCATAAGTCCATCCCACACCCATCTTCAATCTCCATCTTTGTTGCCCCAAATTACCCCCTTCCCCTTATTGACCCAAAAAAACAAGCTTTAGAAGTATGGACACTTATCGTCTTTGATTTTTTGCTAGAGGTACAAAAGCATTTATTTTAGTAAGGTATATCAACAAATATTGATATGAGATTAAACCTTCAAATTTAAATCTTGGTCCTCTCGATGGGTCTGAACAATTATACACAACTCTTGTTAGTGGACAAAATCATATTTTGTTAAAAGGGTTAGGATTTTTTTTTTTGAGTGAACATGCATTTTGGTCACTAAAAAAGATATGTGACATCAACTTACTTCTTGAAAGTTTTTTTGACATCAAATAGATCCCTAAAAGTTAAAATATGACATCTCATTAGTTTTTGAAAGTTATTTAATATCAAATAGATCTCTAAAAGCTAAAATGTGACATCATTTTAATTTTTTTGAAAGTTGTTTAGCATCAAATAGGTCCGTGAAAACTCATACTTTATCAAAAAGGGATATCAAATAGACATTGCATACATTTTTTAAGGACTAAGATGATGTCATCTTTTAAATTTTAAGGACTGACTTGATGTTAAAAACTTTTAACAATTAATATGATGTCGCATTTTAACTTTCGTGGGCTATTTGATGTCAAAAAAACTTCTAAGGACTAAAATGCATGCTTCCTCCTCACTCCCTTACATTTTTCGGCTCACATTCTGCTGAGCTCCCTCTGCTTTCTTCTTCTATTTCACTTCATCCTCCTTCCGTCTTCAAGTGTCGTCCATTCGCCCCGTCAAAAACTTAAATCTAGCTAGTTAGTACATAAATTTTGAGGTAGGATTCATCAGTTTCTCTTGTTATTTATGATATAGCGGCTGATTAGAATTTTATTTCTACTCTTTTATTTGATGATATACTATGTTCATATGATCTCCTATGATTGAATTAACATGTAATATTGGCTTTGGATTGCAACTTTAGTGAAAAGCTAAAAGAGTAGCTAACTAGAATTGGTTGGATTGAAAAACCCTAAATATGTCCATATTGTGAAGTGTATGGCTTCACCTATGGCTATTAAAACTTGATAAAATCAATTTTAGATGCAACTAGATATCTAGAGCTTTCCAATCATATAAATTATAAGGTCATTGAATCTATAATGAGTGAGATAGGAATTTTTGAAGTTAACCCTAGAATTCTATTCACTATTCTAACTAATATGGATTGTGAAGGACATAATTCACCCTATACAATTCAAATTGAGTGCAAATAATTTTGTTAGGAACCTAATATATAGATGTTTATTTCATAAAAATTTTAGATTCAAATCCTTATAAGTAGTTTGCTCCTAATAATTTACCAAAGTTGCCCTATATCCTGACTAAACTGAAATAGGGCAATCCATTTTAGCCAAATGTGAAAGCTTACAACTTAAGCTCTTCCTACTCAAATGAAATGAAACTAGGTGGAAATAAAGTTGGTTCAGTTAGCTTTAAAATGATATAAATTTCATTCAAATCCAACAAGATTTCTATTTTTGATAAATTTTTATATCTTGGTACCCAATTCTGCTTAATATCAGGGCAAACCTATAATAAACTTTAATAATTTAATTTATACTTATCAAAACTTAATGAGATCAAAGAGAACACAAATTAGACAAATTAAAAATTCAAATTTAAATAAATTCAATAGATATTATGGCATAAATTATAAAATAGGATAGAATTGAGGGACTTAGATATAGTTGCTAAATTGAGTACTTGGGCACCCTAATATGTGAATGAGCTTTATTTAAAGTTAAATATTGCAATTTTATATTGATACTGAAAGTTTAATCTATTATGTTGATTCTAATACCTTGGCTGGCTGTTGGATCAAAAAACCACTATTTATGGGGAAGTACATTTGATCCGTTATACTGCCAAAATTTCAGCAAAACTTATGTGTATAATGTATTATGCATGTAACTATATATGTTATCCAAGTTGATTTAACCATGATTATATAATTCATGAGGACTATATGAATTTCCTATTACTTAGGTCAGCCCTGGAATACATTTAAGGAAAATAGATCATTGAGAGAGACAAGGAAAGTAAACCCGGCTATCCTATATTGGAACGAGCTTGATCTTGAAAAATGGATTATTATCCAGGAGTAATATGACGTAAAACTCCCAGGGGACTAAGTATGGGAAAGTTCCTTAGAAGTATGGAAAATTGCCTTAGATACCAAGAAAGATTTAGGATTGGATGCCTTCTTATCTTGAGGGTTCCTATTGCTTACTTATTGCGCTGCACATTATTCTCTATGACATTTAATTTGTGTACTATATGAATGCTTTCTATTTCTTGAATGTTCTAAGTAAAATGGAACTTTGCTTCAGGCTACCTTCTTAAATTCTAATAAATAGGGATATTTAATATGTTTTCACCCTTTTTATGTAATCAAACAAAAGCTGAAACAATTTGGAATGACTGTGATGTCAGTGTAGAATAGTTATGAGAATCTTATTGAGAATTTTTCCAAATTCTCATTCTATTGTGGATGTTTGTGTCATTATCAGACCATGGATATGGCAGCGATAGCCATCCTTTTCGTTGAGCTTCCGGAACTACAGTGGAATTTCGACCACGTGATAGACTTCCTATACATGATTGGCACTTGCTATTTTCGCCTGTATCTCTTTTTTCTGCCTAGACTTTGTTGTTCCTCTTTTTCATCCTCTTTCGATCTTGCAACTCTCTTCTTAGCCATTCCCCTGTATACAGCCCATCCAGTTTCACCACCAGCAGCACCACCTACCTCACCACCCCAACTAGTGTAACACCCTCCCGAGTACGGTACTATGCTTAAGTCATAGTACCTCACCTAGGAGTTGTTATTGTCACTTGATCAGACCTTGTCTGGCAGCAACCTTCAGCTACCGTCGATCTTATTAGTCAACTCCACCTTGGAGGACCTTCTTCAGGACTTCTGAACTCTCTGGAGATAATACGGAAATAAACATAGAGGTGAGAATTATAAATTCTCAGTAGGATTCATTAAACTAACATATACTGTGTCATCGTTGTCATTTCCAGTTTGCTTCGGTTTATTATGAAAAAGGTGAACATGCTATACAAACTGTTTAATTTTATAGTTCAAAAATATACTTTCCGAAGCAAAGTTCATTTTACTTATACACTTGGCAATTTGGGAGAGCCCATATGAAACAATTTTCATGAATTATAATAGGAATAGTAGCTGAAACATAATAAAATACAATAGCACCAATATACTGGGGACATAACATCTGCACATAACTTTACTTGTAATTAAATTCATGCATATACATAAAGTTTACTTTTCTTTCTCTTGCTTCCTTTTCATCATAAAATCTTTACATGCCACATCCCAGAGTATGATCGCCATGTCATACCCCATCAGAGCGTGATTACCATGTCACGTTCCTTAGGAATATAGGACCTTCATTCGGTACTTACACTAGCTGGGTCATGCCATGCCTCATGTAAGTCCTAGCCTTTAACTCACACTAGCTGGGTCGATGCCATGCCTCATGTGAGTGGGGTGCTTGCATATGCTTTAATCTTTAGTCTTGAGTCTTTAGACTTTAGCCTTTACTGCCCTTGGAGTGAGCTAGCTCATCAGCTTGACTCGTGACTGTCATCACACCGACTCACCCACAAGGGGACCCACGTGCCTCTAAGTCAGAGGGACTCAGTTGGCTATCTGCCTCCAACATAAAGGGACCCAAAAGTTTTAGCTGCCTTCACATGGAGGGATTCAAAGTGCAACTGCCTCCCAAGTGAAGGGACCCATATCTTATCTTATTTAACTGCCTTCATAAGGAGGGATCTCATAACTGCTTCCAGATGAAGGGACCCACATTTAATATATTCATATCATACTTAAATCATCATTGCATATATGAATCTTGTGAGCATAACACATAAATGTTTATCACATTCATATAATTCACATATTTCTGCCGGAATTTCGGCAACATAACGGATCAAGTCCGCTTCCCTGTGAATAGTGCGAGTATACCAGAACATCAATTTATCACAAAGGTCACAACATTGCATACATATTTTAACATGGAATTCATAATAACAATAATCTCATTAAGGCAAAGTTTCTACCTCAGCATAGTTAACGAACCTGATTTTTATAATTCAAGCCATAATTGCTATTTAACTCATTTGGACCTCAATTTTGGGTATATTGTAGCCTTATGTGTCTAGTTTCTAACCCTTTTAGTCCCATCTCATTTTGATATCTGTAGCTTGAGATATTTATGTTTTATCTCGGCCTGCCCAGTGGCTGGCTAGAATTAGACACCTAAAAGTAAAATCCTCTATAAATCGAAAACTATCTCAAATCATACAATATTGGTCTCATATTAAAGCTAAAATAACAAAGTTTCATTTACAAAAAATTTCATTCCATTTGACTTAGTAGGGCTCAAGTTATAAGCCCCGAAAACTGACCTTCCTGAACTGCCCTGTTCTGGCCTGGTTTGGACATTAGACAATTTTCTTGGATCACTGGGAGCAAATGGGACCTTATCTAATTCTGAAATTTTTATGGGATATTCTCCTATGTGTAAGCTTTGTAACAAAGTTAGTTTCATTCATTTCCAAGTAGTATAGAGCGAGTTCTATCCTAAACAACCCAGCCTGCCCAGAATCAAAGTCAAAAACTTAGGTCGAAATTCAAAAATTCATAAATCTCTCAATACTAATCCAAAAGCCTTATATAATATGTATGGAAAGCCCTAGATGTCTAGTTTCATATAAAAATAGTCTCATCAAATTTAATCGGCTATAGGCAGAGCCGTACACTCCGTCGTACGGACTGCCGAGGGATTTTGATTCTCTAACCCATCAGCTCTTTCTATTTTCATGCTTTCTTGCTTCCACTTCAGTTTTAATCAAACCAACAGCCCAAAACCAATCACATACCATCATAATCATTCATTTAACACATCAAAGAAAGTGAAAATAATCCAAGCCCAACTAGCCCAGTCCATATATTTGAGGCAAACATTAAACTCCTACCTTTGTTCCAAGTGATTGTGCTGGATTTTTGAAGCTTGGATGAACAAGGCTTGAATTGGCTTGATGTTGGCTAGAGTTTTTGGTGTGTGAAGAAGAGAGAAAGAGAGCTGAATGAGAGGAGAGAAAAGTAGCGTTGGATGTGGTCTGAATGGGAGTCAAAAGGAGTTGAAAAATCTGATTGCTTTTTGGGTGGTTTGGCTTGAATTTGATTGGTTCAAAATGCTTGGCTGAAATTCAGCCAAGCTTCTCCATAGAGTGTGGCCTTGTGGAACCACTTTTATGGGGCAAGGTGGCTGAGTTATCAGCCTTAGATTCTAGGGTTTTAGGCTTGTAATTCTATTGGTCTGGTTTCGACAGATTAAAATACCGTAATGTTACCGATTTCCTTTAAATCGGTAAATCGGTTTTGAAGAAATTTGTGAAGTTTTATATGTTTGTATTCTAATTATTTCTAATCCCAATATCTCTAATTAACACTTAATTATCTCCTTATTAATCTCTCATTAATTTCTAATTAGCTTTACTTATCCACTAAAATCAAATTAATCAATTAAAGGTGTAAATTAATCGTTTTGCAAGTCGATGGCCTTTCTGTTTTCTGTTTTTCATGACCAATGGTATCTTCGTAATTATGGGCAAGTCTAGGGGCATCCCATGTCATTTGACATATGGATATCTCCGTGGCTCAATCGGCCGAGGTTTAGATTTCTACGTTTTCGCTACGCGATTCTGCTTCGTTTAAAACCTTATTTTACTAATCCTGTTGATATAGGGACCTAAATGTCATTTTCTAAAATATTCAAGGGTAAGGCTATAAATAATATATAAGGACCCAAAGATCATTTTTTTAAAAGTTTAGGGGCAAGATTGTAAATAATAAAAATTTATTTTTATTACTTACGTTATATGGGGATGTTATAACTAGTTCTCTCTCTCTCTCTCTCTCATGATGACCCCTTAAAGGTGGCAGCCTCATCCTGCATCCCTAATGACGACTGTGCTCTGGCTAATCCTAACATGGTGGATGGGTTCCTTTCCTTGGAATCCATTTAGAGGAGCCTCCAGCCAGAGATTGCAGTGTACAGTGTGGCCCACTTTTGGCACCTTTATGACCTCGGGCCATAGGCATAACTTCTCTTTCTTTTTTTCTTTTTTCTTTTTTTTTTTTGTTTTCACATGTAGTGACACAAGATGAAATATTCTTTTTAGGACCATATAAAAATGCACTTCATGATGCACAGATTGGGTTATTTTGTTTGATGGTCCAATTTTCTGTGCCTACTACTCTTGGGTGTACATGAATATATGAGACTATGTTGGTATATACATATAGATATATCATAGATGTTTTGATGTCTACTTCCACCCAACTTATTTTATTTTCTTTTTGCATAAGTAAATTAACACCAAATCAATAACCCGCATTTCAATTTAAGTATTTATTATACCAAGTTAATGAATTAAGGAAAAAAATTAAAATACAATGAGCGTTATTCACACGAAACAAACTATCAGGTAGAATATTATGACTTAAGCGTAATATTATATTTGGTAGGGTGTTACAGTTATTTTTTTTTTTTTTGAATTGTAAATATTTTAATTTGAATTTTTCAATTTTTTTTATTCATTTACAAAAATTATTGAAGCTATCTAATTTGCAATTTCTACCCTAGAGTAACCTTCTTACGACAAATGCGTCAAGGGTGAAGTAGGCTTTAGTTTTTAGCCTTCCGCATGCAAAAATAGACTCCAAGCCTAATTATGCTTTCATAGACTGGTTTTACGTTTTTTTATAAATAAGGTTTTTCGATAGTTTTCCTTGAATATATCTTGGTGGCGACTCTATAAAATTTCCAAATATTTGCAGCTGCATCGTGTTGTAGTGCTTTCCAGGTCCGTTGCAAGCGATGCAAGACTTGACCCTAATAGTTTGTCCAAAATTCAGTAGTTTATCCATTTCCCACATTCCATGTGAAATTATTGGGTAGAGCTACTTACACTCCAAATTATCTATCCGCACTACCTATTAATTGCTCATAATATTTAATTTTTAAATTATTCTTATCTAAACACTCTTTTTCTTATTAAAATTTTATTTTAATTGAGTATATTAATCTTCGTTCATTTACACTTCACATTATTAATTATTTTATATTTTTATTTATATAATAATTCAAACGATTATAATTATTTGAATTTTTATTAAATATCTTCCTGATGACACCTAATAGATATTAAGTCACAACAATATATCTACTACAAGTGAATTCTGCTTAAATTTAGAAAAAAAAAATATTTTGACGATATAAAATTTTTCGAGCTTTTTCTCAAAAGTTATTCTTTTCAAATTATTGAAAAAAAAAAAAACACTAAAACATTTTTCATTTTAATTTTTATAAAATTAATATAATTATCTTAAATTTTTTATACATACCATTTAATTTCAAAGCATTTTTTAATTAAAAATGCTCAAACAAATGGCGCTAATTTATTATTTAAAATACCAGTAATAGAATAATGTGTTAAATTAAAATTTTAATTTTTTAAATATGAAATACATCGTATTAATGCTTCAATCACCTTTTATAAAATATAGTGAGTATAAAATTATATTTTAAGGAATAAAATAATTTACTGAAAAGGTCTTTTTTATTTCTTCAATTTATATAAACTTTGCATTATATTTTATTTTCTATACTAAATATTTTGACATATATTAATATCACAATATAAAATTTCTCTAATATATTTTAAAAAATATTATGCTCACAACAAAAAATTTTATTGTTAGCTGTTTAGTTTTTAAACTATTAGAAAGTATATCAATTGTGGTTACAATTATGGCATACAAATACACACATGTTGAAATAATAAAATAAGATTTTTTTTTAAAAAAAATCAAAGAATAACATACCGCAAAAGAAGTACGTCAATATAAGATCTTCATGTCTAAACAATTTTTTCGGTTAGGATAAGAAATTTCATAAAAATTTAACTTGTATCAATTTATCACTGGCAATTTATATTGTGAAGAAAAGAACGATAAGGAAGAAAAAACATTAGAAAAATAATAGTATGGTACCAAGGTTTTGTGTATGAACTTGCTGAGGTGTTTCACTTTCTTCTCTTTCTTATTCTCTTGCCTTCAATTTTTCCTCATCCACGCGAGTTGTTTAATGTGAGTTTGATTCATCGAAAGGAACATGAATAGACTAATGCATAGCCTAAAAATATCCCCTCCTTAGACTTAGCATCAAACTTGCCAAGGCTTTTCTTTCCATTATTTGAGATGAAGCACTTATATATTTGGCTTTCTTCCCTTATAAAGCTCATAAGGTGTTTTCTTTAAAATTAACCTTATTAAGGCCTGACACATAACAACATAGCAAGCAGTGCTTACTGCATCTGCCAAGAAATATTTTGGAAGATTTGATTCATTGAGCATGAATGGTTCTAAGCATTTCTTCTAAAGAATGATTTTCCCTTCTGTTGTGGAGTTCTAGGGTTTAGAAATTGTGTTCAATAATATTCTCTTCCCCCACCCCCCCCCCCCAAAAAAAAAGCTTCAAACATATGATTCTCAAATTCCCTACCATGACCACTTCAAACGGATGCAATACTTAAAGTCTTTTCATTTTGAATAACTTTTGCAAGCCTTTTAAAAGCATGAAATGCCTTATTTTTGTGAGTAAGAAACAAAGTCCACATGAGCTAGAATAATCATTCACAATCACTAGAGTGTAGTAATTTCTCCAAAGCTCATAGTTTTAGAAGGTCCAAAAAGATCCAAATGTAAAAGCTGCGGAGGTCTAGTTGTCGAAACCATGCTTTTAGCTTTAAAATAGAATTTTACTTGTTTTCCTTTTATTTATAAGCATCACATAGTTTATCTTTTTCAAATCAAAGCTCTGGAAGATCAATCACTAACTCCTTTAAAAACCAATTTATTCAAATAGTTAATGTGAATATATGCAATTCTTCTATGCCACAACTAAGACTCATCTTCTTTACTTAGGAAACATTGTACATTATTTGAGGTTAATTAAGTCATCAAGGCTAATTATATAGATGTTATTTACTTTATGGCCAATAAATTTAATTTGCTTATTATCTTTACCTTCAATGATGCAGCAATTTGGATAAAAATAACTTTGTTATCTTTGTCACAAAGTTGGCTAATACTAAGCAAGTTGTGTTTGATCCTTAGACGAGGAGAACACTGTCAACAAAGACGAAATGTGATTTGCCAACTTTGCCAACTTCAAGTATATTTTATTAGTTATTGTCTCCATAGATAACATGACCATTCCTTTTGGAAGTAATAGAAGAGAAGTTGGAGATATCTCTCACAATGTGCCTGAAGCAACTATTATCAAGATACCAATTTGAGATCTTAGCATACCTACAAAACAAAATTAAGGTTTGATTTTAGGTACTTAGAGGCCCAAATTTTTCTTCATCCCATACTAGGATTTTACACTTTGACCTTTTCTACCACAATAAAAGCATGTAATAAATGGAGTGCTAGAAGATTTTGTGGAGGCAAAGTAATTTTTATAAATTTTTTTTTCTCCTTAGGATTATATCCTTTGCCAAATTTATTAAAAACACATCCTTGTTGACCAAGAATAATGCTAAGTTATCTCTTCCAAAGGTCAATTTTGCCAAATTATTTTTCAAGTCCTCAATTTGTTTTTCAAAATATTTACTCGAAGAGCAAGAGGATGATACATCAATTGAACTAAGAGATTTACTTTTAATTTTGAGTTCCTCAATTTCTTTGCCAAGTGCAGAAATTTCATTTCCTAAACTAAGAATATTTTTCTTAGATAAAAAATTGTTGATTTTAAATGCTGTTCATGCAATTATTCAAGTGCATCTTGTAACTCATCACAAAGATGAAAATTCAAGTTCAGTAATTTTAACCTCATCAGCACTGTCGTCATTTCTTGCGCCGAAAGAGAGGCACAAGTTTGCTTCTTCATTGTCTAAGTTGTTGGAAGAGTCCATGTCATTGTCATCCTCTGCTCTGTAGGCTCTTCTTCTTTTCTTTTCTTCGGATGCCTTCTTCGCAAAATTTTCTATCTTCTTTTGATAGATAGGGCATTCCATCATCATGGACTATTTTCTCCTTTCAATATTCATAGCAATTGAGGAGCTATTTCTTCCTTTGTTGTTGTTCTTTGGGAAAGGATTGTTTTTCTTTAGTTTCACTTATTTTTGAGAAAATTTTCAAATTTTCTAAGAAGGCCAAAATTTTCTTCATTTAGTTCACCTGCACTTCCTCCTTCTTCGTCTTCGTCTTCCTCAATTGTAGAAGCAGGTTTGAATGCGATTCCCTTTTTGCATTTTATCAGGTTCTTCATGTTCATTCTTCATGTTCATTGACTCTATTTAGCTCTAATTGATACTCTTGAAAATTCCCAAAGAAGGTAACAAGAGGTTCCTTTCTCAGCTCAGAAACTCATATCAGATCTGAATTCGGTCCGCCAATGGTTGAAGTGTTGGTAAATGGATATTTAAAATAGAAGGTGCCGTGGTCTCTGCTATTTCAAGTTTCCTGCATGCTACTTATCTTTGTTGCTGATATATTTGGATTCTCTATCTCTATGGAGCTTCTGCTCGGCTTCTACTTGGTGTTCATATTCAGGGTGTCATGAGTCTTCTAGATACATAGGAGCTAAGTTTAAGTCTTTTTTGTTTTGTTATCTATTTTTTCCTCTGCTGCTTATGTGTTTTTCGTTCTTGAATGCGGATGTTTTTGCTTTGACCTTCTCTGTATTGTTTCCGGAGCTAGTCTAATCTTAATACCATAATTTTTTATATTCTGAATATTAAAAGTCTCAATATAATATTTTTAATTTAATTTTTTTAATTTTTTTTCTAACACTTGTATTAAATAGCTATAATGCCAATTTTAGGCTTCTTCACCCATTTCTTGACAACCTTTTTTTTTAAAACTAATATTTTTCAATTTTCTATTAATTTATACCTTTCCAAAATATGTTTTTGGTACAAAATCAAATTTGTTTGATTTTGGGTACAAAATAAATACAATTTTATTGAATTAATTTCTATATATTTGTAGAGATTTCTTATGTAGTATCGTTAGTGTATTGATTAAAAAATAAATAATAGAATTTTTTTAAAAAAATTAATATATTAATGGCTCAAAATTTTTTATAAATTCATATTTTGAATATTTGTTGAATTTGTAGGAAAATAAAAGAGGAGAAGGAGCGCACGTGAAATAACAATATGTAAAGAAAAATGCTCTAGTTCAATAAGTACTTCATTTAGACGTTTATCAACACTATATATATTGTGAATAGGAAATAAATATATTTTTTTATTAAAAAAATAATCATAGTGTATAGTGTATGGGAAATAAAAAGTTCAAGCTATATAATCACTCTTTTTAAAAGATAAAATAAGTACACCTTTACTCACATGCATTAATTTTAATAAAGTGTGTGTGTGTGTATCAAATATTTTTACTTTTAGTAATGTATAAATTAATTTAATAAATATAATTTTACTATATTATTCTTTTTTCTTTTCACTTTTAAGTGTTTTCTATGTTTACTATGTAGTTATAACTTTAAAATTTTGACCTAATCTAATTTAATCATGTTACATAGAGAAGAGTGTATATATATTTTCTTTGAAACATTTATATCGTTTATAATTTATTTTATAAAAGTAGGAATATCTAAATTTATCTTGATAAGGCAATATCTAAATTTTAATTTAAGTAGTTTCAAATCTTTATATCTTTATATATTATATTATTTCAACTAATTCGTTATTTTATTAGGTATTCAAAATATTTATTATTTTTTAAAAAATTATGTAGTTAATCAAATTGTCAAATAAATTATGTTTATTGTTTAACTTAACCTCATTAACAAAATTAATTGCATAACCATATTTGGGGTGTCTTATTCAATAAAACCATAGTTATTAAGCTCGACTCGGTAATCGACTCGGTCAAGGTATCGGGTTACTGGGTTACTCGTTCAACCAGTGGGTCACTGATTGAACCGGTTGAACTAGATATAATTAAATAAATATATAAGAATATATTAAAATTTAAATAAATATAATAAAATGATACAAATAAATTTTATAATAGTCTAATAATTTTTTTAGCAAAAATGAAAAATAAAAATTTTATATGATACTATAATAAAATCATTTAATAACCTATTAACATTTTTTATTTTTATCTTTTTGGACTTGGACCGTCTGGCATGATTTCAGTGAAAAGCCCAACTAATGGATGAATAAATCTAAAAAAAAAATGAAAACAGCCCACATGTTTGGGGAACACCTAGGCCCAAATTAATGCAAACCACTAGAATTGCTTCCAAAATCTTTACTAACGAGATTGCAATCCTATCCACTCAGACCAATGACACTTTAGCGCCCAATCCAATAACTCCTCGTAAATGCAATTACCTTAACATTTTGAATATCCTCTTTCTTCTTGATATTGAAACCGCTGCCCCCTTTCTTCCTTTTCAACCACTTCGTTCTCTCATTTTTTTTTTTCTTCCCAGTCATAGCTTCAACGACTTCTACACTATCTGATTCTGCCGTTATAGAGACTGCTCCCAGTTGCAGCAGAGGGCGAAGAGGGCGGCGACGACAACAAATGGCAGGGTGGACGAACGGTGCAACAATGACTGCTCCTGGATCATGTGTGCGACTATTCTGCCATTATGCACAACTCGGTCCGGTTCCACCCAATCGGTCGGTTCACCGGTTTTCACAAAAAACCACTGAGTCAAACTGTGTAACACCCTTGGTGTAATTTCAAAATTTTCTGTGTTAATCGTGCTTGATCGATGTGCTTAATTTGTTTATGATGATCTTAGGTGTTGGATATCTTTTGGAATCAAGGAACTATATTTTGGGATGTTGTAATCGATTACCGTGAGGTTGGTAATCGATTACAGGGCTCTCTGTATGTCCCTGGGTTAAAAATTTGCACTCCGTAATCGATTACCAAATTTGGTAATCGATTACCAGTTCTGGGTTTGTGGTAATCGATTACCAACCTTTGGTAATCGACACACCATTTGCTCATGGTAATCGATTGTAATGGTAATCGACACGCTCATCGTGGTAATCGACACAACTGTGTCGATTACCACAGGCCAATATATATACGGAGACGCGTCCCACACCCTCATTTTGTCGATTTCTCTTCTCTCTCTAACTCCAAACTCTCTCCCTTCTCTCTAGAACTCATCCTCCTACCATCCTATACCCCTATCAACTTCATTTCATCATTTTCCTAATTAAATCAACAACAACAACACCATACTCATTCCATTAAACACAATCAACCATCTATACAAATTTCTCCTCCTTCTTCATTCTTGCTTTAGAGGATTTGAAGTGGTGAGCACACCTTTGTTCTCCTTCTCATTCCAATTCTGGAGGTAAGTCTCATACATTGTTCTTTCCTTCTTCCAAGCAATTCCAATTCCTTTTATCTCAGTTGAATTCTTAGAACCCTAGGATTTTAGGACTAGAGAATTTATGGTATGGAGAGTGTTAATGATCCTAGTGTTATGTTGTAATGCTAGATATTCCCAAGGAAACTTCACTCGACTCTTGTGAATCCGGAGATTTAAGGTCTTCCTCAGAACCGGTGATCTGTGAGTAGACGGAATGCTTTTGACTTATTCTGTTTTAAATTTCGAATTGTTTATTTACTTTGAGAAAAGCTACTCATGAGTTAATGATGAACGGAATTTGAATATGTTATGAGAATTGTGTTTTATGAACTTGAAAGAATAGGAAAGTCTATAACAGGATCTGTTTGCTAACGGCAGTAGACGTTAGCCTTGGTGCACCTTGGACTATGATATTACATGGCCACCCAAGGGGGTGGTGCGTGACGGATATTTCACGGCCATACGTATAGTGTGGTGCGTGCTTGTACTTCACGGCCTCTCAATAAGGAGGGGTGCGTGCCTGATTTCGGGATTCACACGAAGGAGCGGCCACCCAAGTGTGAATCCTGCCTGTTTATCCTGTTAGATGTTTCCACTGTTTTCTTTATCTGGATGAAATCATTTGTGCTCATATATATATACATGCATTGACTCATGAGTTTCAAAAGTATCCTGTCTCTCACTGAGTTTCTCAAACTCACCCCGTGGTTATTACATTTCTTTTCAGATACAGGGTCAGACTTGGGAGCCGATCCCCTTGCTCAGCATCATTAGATTCCTCTCGAGGTGAGCCCTATATAGTAAGGGCCTAGATTTGTAGTTTGTTTCAATTGTAATCTTGGTAGTAGCTCCGTAGTACTACAGGCAGGGTCCGACCCTTGCTAGTATGTTAAATTATGTTTAGAGGTTGATTAAACTAGTGGATTGTCTATTGTATGTATACCTAATGACTAGTTTAGGTTGGATTTGATTATGAACTCTAATTTTATATGTGTTGTGTGCTGAGGGGTGCATTCTAAGAATGCTTGGTTCCCCGATGAAATGTGTGTGATTGTTAAATTGCAGGATAAGTACTCATATTTGGGAAGTATCCTAAATATAGAGGAAACTCTGTCAAAAATTTTGTGGAATTTTGATGTGTGAGGCTTGCTAGGGAGCGTGCTCTCTAAGCGCCGGTCACGGCCTGGATTGGGTCGTGACAAACTGGTTCAAACCGGGTTTCTTGCATGGCCGATCTTTGAAGTCACTTGGACCGACTAGGTGACCGGTTTGCCGGTTTACCGGTCGGGCCGGCTGGTCTGAGCTTGTTTTGACAACACTAAGTAAAATGAATATGTTGCTATTATTTAATTTAATTTATAAAAATGTAGTTATATGAGTTAATTTAAACTTGTCAAAACCAAAATCTTTAGGATAGTTTAAATGATTTCAACTATTTTTTAGACACTATAACATTTTGTAATATTTTAATATAATTATATTATATATTGGTTCAACCTATCAAAAAAATATATTGTATATTGGTTCAATATATATTAAATAAAACTTGATAAAACATAATATCTATAATTTGTGTCAATTAATTTCAAAACTCTGTAATAATAAATTGTGTACAATTATTGGATAATCATAATATCATAAAATCGTTGTTATAATTTAAAATAATTGCAGTAATTATTATTCAATTTATGACCAATATATATACATTAAATTTAACTTAATAAAGATAATATCTAAATTTTAATTTAATTAATTTTAAAATCTTTATATTTTTATATATTACATTATTTCAACTAATTCATTGTTTTATTGGTATTCAATTATTTTAAAAAAATCATATAGTTGATCAAATTGTCAAATAGATTACTTTCAATATTTTTAAAAAAAATTAAACTCATTAACAAAATACATATATATATATATATATATATATATATATATATATATATATATATATATATATATATTGTAACAACTAATAACAATAAATGTATAAAAAATAAATATGTTCAAAAATAAAATTGTAAAAAATAATTTAATATCTTATAAAATAAAATATTAAACAAATTTAAATAACTTTATAAAATAAAAGAAAATGGATCCATTGGCACCAAGACTTGGCATATTTGTACCTTCAATAAATTTTTATAAAATATAGTTCTAATTAATTCAACCATTAAATTAGAACTATATATATATTATAACAACTAATAAATGTATAAAAAATAAATATGTTCAAAAATAAAATTGTAAAAAATAATTTAATATCTTATAAAATAAAAAAAATGGATCCATTGGCACCAGTGCAGGACTTGACATACTTGTACCTTTAATAATTTTTTATAAAACATAGTTTTAATTAATTTAATTGTTAAATTATAACTATATATCATGTAGATTATTTATGCCAAATTTTTTTTAAAAATAGACATTAATAAGGATGTGATTAAATAGTTTTTTTTTTTTACATATACTTAAGAAGTATATATTACGTTAATTTGAATGTATGTAAAAATTATATTAAACAATTTTGAATTAATATCAAATTTTATAGACATAATTTATAATATATAAACCTTCAATTCAATACTTTGTTTTATAAAAAAGTTTTCAATAAGAAATTACTTAATAATATAAAAAATCAGTTTAACTAACACCTATATAAATTGGTCTCTCAAAATTAAAATATTAAACAAATTTAAATAACTTTAAATTAAATAATAATTTTAAAAATTATTTCCCCATCCAGACGCACAGATACCATCTAGTTACTTATCAAAAAACGGTAACAACATATTTTTCGGGTAATTATCAATATCTAGTCCAAGAAAACGAAACGAGCTGTGTTACAACTTCACAAGCTTGACGGACCTGCTTGATTGAATATTCCTAAGGAAATGATAAGGGACTAATTTTTTTTGTCAAATAGCGTGCTGCTTTATCATTTATTAACTATTGAATGAGGTATGAGCCTAATTTAAGTGAGATTTATATCCCAAAAATTAGCTATTGTATTCTATGACACTTCACTCGATTACGGTCAGTCCCTCTGTTAGTCAGAACCCTCTGCAAATAGTCCTTTCCGATTAGCTGACTCTCAATAAAAGTACTATTTATTTTAAGTATAAATTCTTGAGAGAATCATATCCTAAAAATTAACTATTAAAGTGGGAGAGTCTAAATTCTTATAAGACCTTACTTTCAAGATAACCTCCCTGATATAAGACTGGTAACAGTCCGCACGAAGTCAATAAATGAGTTTCCTCGACATTTTCCTATTCCTATTATTAAATCTTCGATGATTAATGACGTACCAGGCCTTCGGCCTATATCGGATGTCGCTTTGAGAAATGACCAGGAAGCCCGGTCGAATATTGGATAAACTTCTATGTGCTTGAAAGTTAAACACCTCTCATTGAATAATGCGTACTGATCGCTAGTTTTACTGCATTTTTTTTTTCACATGAATACAAGGAGATTTAATTTACATTACTCCGTACAGTTTGATAAATTCAATGAGCGTTACAGTTTTCACCAGTATAAATAGTTGTTCAATTGACCTGTAAACATTTAGAAAGAGTTATATGTATTTCCAGCTCTATATACAATTTAATCTCATTAAATGTGCGACTTTTACATAATTAAAAGTAGAATACTTATGATAATGTGATTATATATAATTGGATAATGTTTTCATAATAACAATGTATCAAAATTATATATATATATATATATATATATATATATATATATATATATATATATATATATATATATATATATATATAATCAGTTAACATATTGACAATTTAAAGTGTTTATTAAATATTTTATTTTTTTTAATTCTTTATCAAGTATCTTGAGAATATTGACTTAAAAAAATTCTAAATTTTAAGTCATTAATTTAAAATCAATAATAAAATATTTAAATATATAACTTATAAGATGTTTTACATGTACTCTACCAAAAACATTGCAATAATTTCTGTTTCGGTATATGTCTAATCCAACGTAAGGAGTCTTAGTACCCACAACCATCCTTTATTTCTACCATAAACATTCTAATCGCATGTCTCATTTTTTCTATATATTTGTCTTTCACTATAGATTTAATTTTGACATATTATTGTTGTAAAAGAATATATATTATTGTTCAATCATAAGTTATCACTTCATTAAAATATGTGAGTCTTATAATAAATATCTCAAAAAATTCACTGTATAATAATATGAGCTCTGCTATTATGCGAGACAAGTTTCCTGAATTTACACTGCTAGAATTAGCCGGCAGATTAGGTGGCAAACAAATAAATTAAGTAAGTCCAAATCATTATAGTAATCTATGTTTATTTTTAAAATAAAATAAATAAGGTTTCAAATCATAGATACAGCGTATTAAAAATCACAATATCATCTTCTTGCCCTTGCCGCTGTTTGTGAGTTGCCGCCGCTTGCAACTTATAGACTGCAGTACCAATATTGAATAGCTTTCGGAGATTTTTTTCATCATTCATCAAAATAAAATAATAAATAATGGTACTCAATCACTCATCACTATACACTGCAGCCTAGGCAGTCTTTCTCGTGCTCCTTCCCTTCCATTCTAAGTCTCCTTATCTGTTACACATCACACACAAACCTTGGACGTGGTCTTATATCATAGAAAAAAAAAATTGGACTTGGTCCTAAACAGTGACGGTTTTCCAATTCATAAAACAACACGACACACAATACTCTTTCTCTGTTACATAAGAGCTTGCCGATAATTTTTTTTTTTTTCAGCTGAAAAAGGGAAAGAGATTACCCATAATCCCATATTATCAATTTTGATTTGGATAGAAAGACAATATAACTTACTAACATAATAAGACTATTTGATGAATAATTTGAGACCGATGAAGGTAACTCCAGCAACAGAGGCAGAAACATCAAGTTTCATAGTAGGAGATATTCTTGTGGGAAAACCAATTTCACGGAGGGAAAGAAGAAAGTTGAAAGAGAAAAAGATAAAAGAGAAGAAAAATGATGTGTAAATTACTTGAGTGCCACATGTGTTGGGCACAGCTAACTCGGTCAAAAATTCTGAAAGAGTAGTATTTTTCTAATAATATAATTCTTTTTTTCATCTGTCGCAGGTGACCATGATTCGAATGTGGTTTATCATATGTGAAAAATTAACCCCTTCTATTAAATCCAATTCCCAAATATATTATATAATTAATTAATAATATTACAAATTTTGTCGTAATAACTGTGTATCAAAATTAAACAATGTTAATATTATACTACATAAGCATATGTGAGATAGATTGATACATATAACATTTTTGAAACATTTAATAGATTAAAAATTTTAAAACCTTATTTTGTATGATATTTTTTTTATTCTAAACAAATGTTCTACCTTAGTAGCAAAACCCAATAATAATTCATAGAAGTTTATAGGATTTTTCAGATAATTCATCTCTGGTAGAAGAAAGATGAAGAATGCATGTGGATTGCAACTTGAATTTTGCCTCTTGCTACGAGACGAAATTGGTACACCTGGAGAAATTTTTTCGAACTGAAATTGTGCTTGCGTTGCAATACTGTTACGACGTACCAAGCTTGATTGACCAAGTCAATGCTTTCGAGAGATTGCTTACTATAAGAAATTTGGACAAACTCTAAACTGCAACACTTCCAACAGACCCAATTAACTTGACTATGGCTTCGAATTCATCCAAGCTTGTCTTCCTCTTTATCGTTGTTAGCTTCTTCAATTTCCCAGCTACTGAAGCAGTGCACTTCACTTATTGCTCAAAAGATAAAACCACCGCCAACAGCACCTACCAAGTGAACCTCATGACCCTTTTCTATTCCTTATCTTCCAAAGCCACCATCAATACATTTTACAACAACACAGTTGCCGGCAGAAACGCCTCTGACGCAGTCTATGGGCTGTTCATGTGCAGGGGCGATGTTACCTCTCAACTCTGTGGACAGTGCGTCCTTAACGCCACCCAGGCACTATCCTCAGAGTGCTCCTTCTCAAAACGGGCTATAATTTGGTACGACGAATGTATGGTTCGGTATGAAAATAGCTCTTTCTTCTCCACTGTGGAAATAGTTCCCATGATTTACCTTGTCAACGTTTTCAATGTCTCCATCCAGGCAAGCTTTATGCATTTGTTAGCTCACACCATGAACAAAACTGCAGAAGAAGCAGCTTCTTCTCCTATTGGTAACAGGTACGCCACAAAGGAAGCAAACGTCTCTGAAAATCAGACCCTTTACTGTCTAGCTCAGTGCACACAGGACTTGTCTCCCCAAGATTGCAGATCTTGTCTTAGAGTTGCCATAGCGGAACTCCCAATATGCTGTGGAGGAAAGCTGGGAGTCAGAGTTTTGTCACCTAGCTGCAATGTTAGGTACGAATTGTACCCTTTCTATGGCGGCAATGCACCAGGAGGACTCGTCCCAGCAACAAAATATTCAAAAACGGACTCAGAATATTCACAAGAACCTGGTTATCTTTCTCACAATTGCTCAAGATTCGGACCCGCAACCTTCGACAAAGATTTCCAACAAAACCTTTGGACCCTCCTCTCTTACCTGTCTTCCAACGCCACCGGCTCTAGCAACAATGGATTCCACATGGCCGATGTTGACGACTCAGTGTTCGGCCTCTACATGTGCCGTGGTGACATTCCCCCTCGCCTCTGTGAACAATGCATCCTAAACGCTACTGGCCGAATCTTCTCCGAGTGCCGCTTCTCCGTGCAGGCCATAGTTTGGTACAATCACTGCTTGCTTCGCTATTCCGATCAGCCTTTCTTCTCCAAGGTGAGCACGAGTCCAAGATTTGACATGCTGAATGTCACCAACGTTATTGACGAGGACAGCTCTTTCAAGTTTCAATTGTCGAACGCGTTGGTTGAAGTGGCGAACGAGACTGGGGACAGTGCTGAGAGATACTGGACGGAATCATTAAGGTTGAATGATCACCAAACGGTGTATATTCTTGGTCAATGCACTCAGGATCTGTCCAGCAGCGATTGCGGTGGCTGTCTATACGATGCGATTGCATCAGCGATTCCGTGGTCTCGTTTGGGAAGCGTAGGGGGAAGAGTTCTATATCCTAGCTGCACTATAAGATTTGAGTTGTTCCAATTTTATAGAAATGGTACTGAAGTCGAAGATCAGGCTCCTCCTTCTCCTTCACCTACGGGTAAAGTCTCAGACCAAATAGAATTTGCATTTTACTTGGATACAAATTTATATGGGAAGAGTTCCTAGTTATTAGAGTTTTTCCCCCCTCAATAACTAGGAAAATGAAAAAAGAACTAGCTTGGTATATTATATGAAAGAGAGTTTTGTGCTGTTTTAACAATGTACGTGTTGCTCCATTATTCAATAAATTTAACAATACATTGGATACTGAATTCAATAATTTAATGATGCTGTAATTTAACAGCTAATACATACTAATTGAATTAATGAAAAAAAAATATTTAATAAAAAAAGAAGTTTTGGAAAACTTAAGAAGGAATAAGACTCCCCCAACGTATATGAGGTAGCAAACTGATATTGTTTGATTATTTGACCTCACATATTAGGAATATTAGGAGAGTGAATTAAAAAATATGTGGAGTTTTGAACAATTATAAGATCAACCTTCATGTGGAGTCCTTGCTCACTGCTTGCTCATAAAGAAACAATTGATTCTTAGTTATTTTTGGAATAAAATAATATTTAATTTGTATTATTTTATCAAATAATATAGAGCAAGAATTTTATTTTACCCCAAGAATGCTTTTGATTTTCTCGTAACAATAGACAGACCACCTGGTAGAGGAAGTAGGGGCACTTCTCTTGTTGATATCGACTCATCATTTCCTTTGTCAGTGGTATGTGTTGATTTATATCTTTTTAATGTAGAAAAAGAAGGCTGGTCACGAGCAATTATCTTGATTGTTGTCTCCATTGTTGTTTCGGTGATACTCTTCTCTTTTTGCTGCTATTTGCTGCGAAGAAAAGCAAGAAAGAGCTATAAGACTATTCTCAGAGAAAATTGTACGTGCTGTGGGAAAAAAAATTTCAACACATAATTTTCATTTACTAAGCTTAGAGAAATTTGCAAACTTAGATTAACAATTCAAGCATTAATTTGGCGTAGTTGGACATGAAAGTAGCACTATAGAGCCGTTGCAATTTGATTTGGCTATAATTGAAGTAGCAACAAATAACTTTTCAGAAGAGAACAAGATTGGCAAAGGTGGATTTGGAGAAGTTTACAAGGTGGAGAAAATAAGATAAATTTTATTTCTTCTATGTTCTTATTTTTCATAATTAATGGTCTAAATATTTTTAGGATGTTCTTCTTGATGGACGACAGATGGTTGTAAAGAGACTTTCAAGAAGTTCTACATAAGGTTTAGCTGAATTCAAAAATGAAGTTTTATTGATAGCTAAACTTTAACATAGAAATCTAGTAGCATTCATAAGATTTTGCCTTGAAGAGTAAGAGAAAATACTTATCTATGAAAACATTCCAAACAAGAGCTTGGATTACTTTTTATTTGGTTTGATGCTTTTGACCTTAAACTTTATACTTATTTAAAGTTTAACATATTTATGATTTCATTGCATTATTTCTTAAACTATTTCAAGTGTCTTGTTACCAAATATGTTTTACCTAAAAATTTTGTAGATGCTCATTTGGAAAAGTTAACTTGGTTTGAGCGCCATAAAATTATACGAGGGAGTGTTCGAGGAATTCTGTATTTACATAAATATTCTCGTCTTAAAGTTATCCATCGTGATTTAAACCTAGTAATGTGCTATTAGATGAAAATATGAATCCCAAAATTTCAGATTTTGGTCTTGCTAGAATTGTTGAAATAGATCAACAACAAGGATCTACCAACAAAATTGTTGGAACATTGTAAGTTTTCAATGCCCATTCCTGCCCTTTTCTTTGTATATCCTTTACACAATATGTTTAAGCTTATGTGCCATTATTTGTTTCTTTCCAATTTTGTAGGGGTTATATGTCTCCAGAATATATAATGCAAGGACAATTTTCTGAGAAATCAGATGTTTTCAGTTTTGGAGTCATGGTCCTAGAGATTATTACTGGAAGAAAAAATGTAGGTTCTTATGATTCACACCATGTTGCTGATGGCCTCCTAAGCTTAGTGAGTAAAATAATATAGCAATATTTTCTTTTTACCATTCATGTATAATGTACAACAAAATTAATTTCAAAATAAGACAATATCTAGTGATTTGAGTAAGTTGACAAATTTGTTATAGGCATGGAGACAATATAGGGATCAAACACCTTTAAGCATATTGGTCCTGAAAATGAAAGACAGTTCTTCTAAATTTGAAGTCATCAGGTGCATTCAGATTAGTTTGTTATATGTTCAAGAAAACCCAGGTGATAGACCTACAATGATGATAGTTGTTTCATATTTTAGTAATTACTCAATTGAATTGCCTTCTCCACGAGAGCCAGTATTTTTCTTGCACAATAGAATGGATCCAACAATGGTTGCTCGAGAATCAAGTTCTGGCTCTATCAATGAGATGTCTATAAGTAACTTTCTTCCTCGATAGATTAATTTCTCTTCGAATGCCATTATATATTACTATTTCTAATGTATAATAAACATTCATTTGACCCTTTTAGTGGTGGAGATAAAATTATGTTTTATTAATATTTGAGTTAAATATGTTATATTGCTACATCAATTTTGGTTTCACTTTAATTCTTTAAAAAATGCTATCTTGACAAGAAATTATTACATGTTCTTGTAAAATGATGTACAATTGTATTCACAACATTTGGTTACCACTAGGCAAAGAATAAATGCCATAACTTGTTAAAATTGACTGGGTCTAACTTAACCCTAAAAGCTAGCTTATAAAGATAGGATTGCTCAAACTTTTATAAAGGGTACTTTGGCAATATGCTTAACCAATTAATGTGGGACTCATCAGCTTACCTTTGCTCTGACTAGAGTTGGGTATATAGGTCATGATTGATGGATAGGTCCATTCAACCCGCAATCTGCACGAGTTAAGACCATATATTTTCTTAACCTATTAATTAACAAACTTTTTGGCCTACTTCAACTAACTTGTGGCTAAATGGGCTAAACCTGCAAGTTAGTGAATTAACCCCCTAGCCCACTTATTTTTATTTTTATTTTTTAAATGGGAATATATGCTTTTATAGAATAAAAGATATATTTAAATTGATAAGGCCTTATGTCATAACTTGTGATTGCTGGTAAGAATTCTATTTTGTGACCTAAGACACTTAAGATTGAATCCTAGTACCCACATTTTTATAAGTTTAAATTTACAAGGCCAAAAAAAAAAAAAAAATTTCTGGTGTAGACTAGTTTGCAAGCTCGCAGACATTTGCGATGCATAGACCGGCCTATAAAATAATAGCCCATTTAATTCATAGACTTGCCTGATCCGGTCCGATCCATTTAAATATGGTTCACTATGGATCGAGCTAACCTATATATACCTACTTGTACTCGTGACGCAATTAACATCAAGCATAGAATGGGCTCCTATACCATATTTGGATTAGGTAAGTCTAACACAATTCCAAAAGCCAACTATTGGAGAAAAGACTGCCCAAGTTATGCCTATTATAAAGGTAGTTTAGCTATATGCCTAGCTGTTAACACCTGGTTTTTTCAATTTGGTTAAAAAAAGAATCAATTGAGTTAAATATTAAAAAATTTCAACAAATAACAAAAACAAATAATAAAAATTTATTTCTTCTAACCTAAAACCTAATGCTCATCTTAACCAATTTAAGAAAAATAATTAAAATTAAAAATTAAATCAAATTAAATGACTCATCTTGATTTTATCCTTTTTTTCCCATTGTGAACATCATTTTTTTAAAAAAATTTAAAAAAAGTTGCAAAAACCAAATGCATTTAATCTTAGGGCCTATTTACATTGCATAAGTAATTTTTAAAATTTTTTACTTTATTTTATTTTACCATTTTATTACTTTTTGCTGTATAAAGTTGAAAGAGAGAATTACCATTTTGACCATTAAAAGATCAATTCATTGATAAATTAGTCCCTAAAAGATATTTTATTAGTCGGTGGCACTCCAACGATGAATTTTGTTATTGCTAATGGGCTATGTTAGTATTAACAAAGAATGTTTTAGGCATCAATTTGTTAGCACATTGATCTTTTAATGACTAATTTGTCAGTGTATTGATCTTTTAAGATCTAATTTATTAACATGCTAATCATTGAAGTACCATGTGCTAATAAAACATCTTTTAAGGACTAATTTGTGAGTATCTTGATCTTTTAAGTGTCAAAATAGTGATACAGCTATCAAACAGGCCAGGTTGGCCCATTTAGGCCCAGCATGCTTATTTAAACCTACGAAATAAACGAGCTAAATGAGAGGTCATATTTTAGCATCTCAGCCCATTTAAGACTGGTCCATAATTTTAAACGGGCAAACCCCTTTTTCTTTTGCTTTTTAGGTTTTAAAAAATTGATTTTGATCTAAAAGAAGATAAAAATTCTTATTTTTTATTAAAAAAGATGAGGATGTCCTAAATTTAATTATTAAATTATATTTTTATGTCCTAAATTTATATCATTTTCCTTTAAAAAAAAAGAAATATGGGTAAATGAGCTAGCCCATTTTAATCCGCAAGTTAAATGGGTCGGGTTGAAAACGGGTTAGTTTGAACGAGTCATTATTTTTTATGCTGATCTCGCCTATTTTTGGTGGGTAAATGGGTTGGCCCGATGAGTTTGACCCATTTTGATGTCCCTAAACAATGGTTCTCCCTAGTTGAAAAGAGTTAATTGTAAAAAAGAAAATCATAACCAAAATGTGAAATGTTCATTGAGGTTGGTCACCAACATAACAAGGAAAATGACAAAAAGGAAAAAAAGGAAGGTTTAAAAAAATAAAAAACTTAACACAAGCATGGCAAGGAAAGTAGCGCATCTGATCCAATGTCAAGAATAGAATGATTGAAAATTGAACTTAGATCGCATTCGCTGCTAACTGAAGTTTATATACATGCTTTACATAGCAGAGGCAGAAAAAGAGAGAAACAGATATAACAACTATTTCAGTTATGACTAATTGTACTTCACGTAAATACATATGGTGTAATAACCTCTAACAGGGCAAGGAAACAATCATCAAACCAGGGGAATATAAGAAAAGCAGAAAAAAGAGGAAGAGAAGGTTTAACGTGAGAAAGAAAATCAACAGAATCAAAGCAAGAGGCTCGTTTTGACTAGGGACGTCGGCCAAGAATAGAAGTGAGGAAGAACAAGAGCTGAAGAACTGCTAAACCAAAAGAGGAAAATCAGAGGCAATGGAGGGGATCTCTTTGGGAAGCTGGGATTTTTAGTAGAAGCAGAAAGAGAAAGGATAAAGACTGAGACTCTTATCTCAGTAACAGCATGATCTTAATCATCTTAGTTTCATACATTATGGAGGTTGTTATATAATTCCTTTCACCACAGAGTATCCATCTCCAACTTTACTCAATTACTTTAGTAGCCCAAACACCATTGCTTTATTTACATCTTAGCTCACACAACACACAATATAACCAAAACAGACCAATGCCCATAATAACAAAATCAATCTTAGACCAAAAATCGTCACTGCATCGTAAATTTGAACAAATAGCCACAACCATTTCTACATAAACAACCAACCAAACATTCCACAACCTCAAATAGAATAAATCATAACATTGAATCAAGCACACCAAACTCAGACCCCCAAAAAAAAAAAAAATGAATGGCTCAATCTAAACCAATGGATAACAAATTAAAACTCTTGAGAAAAGCAATCCTTGAAATACAGCAACAAATTATGAAAAAGAATCACCATGCACTTTCTGTTGCAACTCATTACCTTCTTCTTGGGTATTGAAAAATCGTCTTGCTTCCGTCAATTGCTTGTTGTGTTTTAGCTTATGTTATGAAGTTTTTTTCTATTTTCTCTCTCTTTCTTTTTTCTTTTCTGGGTCAACTTTCTATTTTTTCTCTCGAGTTGCTCCTGCTTCTTTTGTTTGTCGCTGAGCCAAGTTACTTTGGTTTAAATAATAATAAAAAAAAGTGTCATTTTAAGCTTTAGAAGTAAGGGTGTGCATGGGCACGGGTCTACCCGTGAACCCGAACAACCTGACCTGACCCATACATAAAAGTCCAGTTTAGGTTGGGTAATTGGGTCTGTTTGGATAAAACCCAATTAATTTGCCCCATGTTTAGTTTGGGTAATGGGTTTAACCCGACTATTTGAACCCCCAATTCTTTTTTTTTTTGGTATTGTTAACAAGTGTTCATGTTTTACTCTGTTAATACTTCAACCCTAGTTTCTTTTTTTCCCTTTCCCTCTTCCTCCTTGTCCACCGGCTCGTTGCACGCTGCCCTTCCTCCTCTCCCCTCTTCGACAGTCTTCCCTTTCCCTCTGCCACGTCGCTTGTCCACCAGCCCATTGCATGCCATCGAAGGAAGCCATCATCTATAGATGATTGCGCGAAGGAAGCTGCAGCAGTTTGCGGCCTCCGCCCTCCATCATCAGCCCATTGAGCCCAGTTTACTACAAAGGAAGCCAGCGTTGATTAGCTGCGAAGCCACTGCTAATCAACCGCGAGGCCTCCGCTGCTATGAATCCCACTGCCATCGAGAAGCCCTCATCAGTCAATAAATGTTAGATTCTGACCTGAGGCTGAGATTTTTAGTGTGTGATTTTTCTTCTATTAATGTTGATTCTAATATGAGATTTAGTGTGTGTGATTTTTACTTCTATTAGTCTTGATTATGACCTGAGATTCAATGGATAATTTTTACTTTTATTAGTGTTGATTACTTGATTTTTACTTTTATTAGTGTTGAGCTGTGATTCTGTGATTCTGACCATGGTTTGGTTTATCCCCATAACTCTATTAGTGTCTCAATTTATTTTTCATCCCTAAATTTTATTTTCATTTTTTTAAAAAAGGGGCTAACCACCAACCCAAGTACCTGACCCGACCTGACCCAAAAGTGTTCAGGTTAAAAAAACCAAAACCCAACCCAACCTAAGTCGAGCCTATTCAATTGTTTTAGGTATTTTTTCACCTTGAACCTGACACAACCCAACCCATGCACACCTCTATTTAGAAGTACGATTCCGACAAAAAAAAAAAAGCTTTAGAAGTATGGTGGATGAGGCAAGGGGCAAAGTGGTTAATGATTCAAGCTTGGTAATTCTCCACCCGTCTTCAATCTCCATCTCCCTTCTCCCAAATTCCCCACTTCTCCTATCTCGAAAAAGAAAAAAAAAGCATTACAAATATGATCAAGTTTCTAAAAATCGGACTGAACATCAAAGTGGACAAGATAGTGATTCAGTTTTATATATATATATATGCTGTAAAATAAATAAAAATTACCAAGCAATACAAATAAAGAGGAAAATACAATTTGAATATGATATACTGATGATATTAATATTGAGCTAATTTTTTTAGAACATTATTTACATAGTTTATAGCTTATATCAACTCCATATTGAATTAATATTATTAATATATCAATTATATACAAATATAATTATTATTTTAAAAAAATTATGCTTATATTTTTATGATGCAAATATTTTATTTATGAGAGTTGAAATATTGAGTACTCAAGTCTCATATTGCTTAAACTAAGAGTCTTTTTTTTTTAAACTACTATAAAGCGCTCAAGTCTCACATTGCTTAGACTAAATATCATAAATACTCATGTATTATGATATTTAGTAGTTATTTCCTCTAGGCTCTTTTTAAAAGAGTAAGAGGTCAAATAGTATAAATATTTACTTTTTTAAAAAAAATTGTCATTTTTCTAAAAAAAATTCAATCAGGTGAACCAGTTCGATTTAGTTGGTTCACTAGTTTTGAACCGGCTCACGTTGGTTCTCAATGATCTTTTGAACTCTATTTTTTTTTTTTTTTTGTAATGATAGCATTGACTTGGGGATTGGTTCCCAATTGGATTGGTCTTGAGTCTGATTTTCTTAACTATGGTATGGATACTCATCATCTTTGATTTTTGCTAGAGGGACAAAAGCACTTTTCATTTTACAATATTCTAAACTTAAACTTTTTTTTGTCAAAAATCGATTAAACCAATTTAATTTAAATCGATATAAATTATATTATTTGAATCAGTTAAATTTATTTTACTCAAAATAGATCTAAATTAAACATCGAACATCCTTACTTTAGCAACACTTTGTTGGATTAAGTGCATTAGTTGTTATTTTCTTTAAGCAATTTTTGAGTTTGAATGTTGAGAATAATAAAACTACCATCAACAAAATTTTATCTTTATCCATCTCCAATCAAATTAATTGGATTCCAATAAATTTTAAATATAGATAATTTTTTTAAAAAAATAATATACTACGACTACGGGTTATTGACAAAATTCTAAATAACCATATAAATTAAGATACTATGGCATGGGGTATTTGCATTTCATACTATTCGATCTACCTGCACGTCAAATTAGAGAGGGAGGAAAAAAAGGGAGCATATAGTTCTCAATTTCTTTTAGAACATTACAATAACCAGATAGATTTTATGACATATAGAGAACCATATGCTATTTCGATCATATTTAAATAAAAGTTAAAACATAAGTTTACTCCCTACATGTATAATCGATTTTGAATTTAGTCCGTATACAAAAAAAAGTTTTAAATCAGTCCTATATATGCAATTACTTGTATAATAGTTTTGCCGTTAATTGGAGTTATAATTCTGTTAATGAGCCACTTTACATGATTAATGAAATATGATCTGGGTAAACAAATTCCAGCCTAATGATATGCCTTTGGTCCGCAAATTGCAATTCTTATAATTGTAATCGATTACAAATGCTTAGAAAGGGTTTCTAATTTTCTTGATGCTCTCAGGTAATCAATTACACAAGTTTGTAATCGATTACGATTTCTAGGTGAATAGTAATCGATTGCAAAGAATTATAATCGATTATTGGTCGTCTATAAAACATTATGGACATTCTCTTTCTCCTTATTCTTGCGTTTTCTTCTCTCTTTTCACCCGAAACACCTCCTTCTTTATCTAAATCACTCTATTCTTCATCCTATGCCCACATATCAAATCCTTCTACTAAAATCACTTCAAAATACACATTAAATACTTCAATCTACTCCAATTATCCTCAAATATGCCACCTTCTGTCTCTCTACTTCCTCCATTGGAGACCTTGGAGCTTGGAGGAAGAAAATCTCGAAATCCACTCTCTTTCTCATCCTCATTGGCTTCCCTGGGATAATTTCTAACACCTTTCTGTTTTCCTTTTTCAAAAACTTCGAATTTTTGCTTGGATTGAAGGTTCCTTCTTAAACCCTGGGCTAGGAAATTTGGGAATTTTGGGTTTGAGGGTAATTACTGTAATTCTCTCATGTTAGTAGCTAATATATAGTTATATTATTGTGGTTGTAGTGTTAGATTGTTCTAAGGGACACTCACATAGTTTTAAGGCTCCGAAGAATTGAGATTTCTCCTTTGGACTAGTGATCTGTGAGTAGATAGAACACCTTTGACTTATTTACTATTTTAACTCATGATATTTACATATTTTCTAGAATGAAATTGCTTTTAGAATATTGTACATGAGTCAATGACGAATATTTGTGAGAAATTATTGGAAATTGATGCTTAAGGAATGATGAAAGGAATTAGGAAGATCTATAACAGGATCTATTTGCTAACAGTAGTAGACGTTAGCCCTAGTATATCTTGGATTATTATTTTACACAGCCACTCAAGGGAGTGGTGCGTGATGGGTATTAAACAGCCAGACACATAGTGTGGTGCATGATGGATTATAGGATCACATGAAGGAAGGGCTAAGTGTGATTCCTGACGGATTATCCTATTAGATATTTTCTATGGTTTTTAAATTAAGTTAAAATTTCAATTGTATATGTACATTGACTCACGAGGTTCAAGGGTATCCTGTCTCTCACTGAATTGTATAAACTCACCTCATGGTTTCCTTCTCTTTTTTAGATACAGATGTGGACTTGGGAGTTGATCCTCCCCTATCTCAACAGTGAGTTGAAGATTTCCTTGGTGAGCTCTAAATAGAACGGGCCTTATGTAAATGGATAATGTACTTTTAGTTAGTTGTAGCTCCATAGTATTATAGGTAGGGTCCGACCCTTGCTAGACCATGATAATGTTTACATTTAGTAATATGTACATTGAATTGACTGGATTACTATGTGTTGGAATTCTGAATTGGAATGTTGAAGAAGTATTCATAGTCATATATATGTTTGTGCATATGTGGTGATTGGTTATGCCTTATTAATTAGCAATGCTATGTGTTGAGGGGTATATTATGAGAATATTTGGATCCCCGATGAAAGAGTATATTTGTTGATTTGTAGGATGAGTACTCATATTTGGAAAATATCTTAAATGTAAAAGGAACTTTGTCCAATTTTCATGAAATTTTTGTGGTGAAAGACTTGCCAGAGGACTTGTCCCTATGCACCGGTTACGGCTTGGATTGGGTCGTGACACGTTGATTGGCTTAGAAATACTTAATCAATGATTAGTAACACTTTGATGTATTTATGTATGTTAATATTCGACCCTGAACTGTCTATGTAATTTGTGTTATTATTTTTATAATGAACCGGGGGGGTTAAACCGCAAATTAAAAGAGTCTTTTAATTTTTTGTTAAAAAAATTCTTAATACTTAGCAGCGGATTTTTGGCCATCAATAACAATAGATTTTTTTATTATTTAACTTTCATGTAAATTAACAGCGACCAAAGGTACCGCAAATTATTTTTAAACAAATAATTAAATGAAAATTATCAATTAGGGACAGATTTTTTCTTTGCAAAATCTATTTTTTCTAGTTTAATCTTTTTTTGGTCCTATTGCAGTCGATCTCCGGTGCCACAAATCCGTCGAAATTTGCAAGGGATTGTGTCTAGCGCAAAAAATCCACTGCTAATATTAGTTTTTCTGGTAGTGTCTAGATACGTTTATATATATTTATATGTATATAGTTAAGAACTATTTCGCTACATTTTTATGGATGCCCAATTTTTTAAAATTTAACACAAATAATCAATATGATATGTAGTAATAGTTCAAAAATTAGAATAAGAAGAACTACATTCTATATAAAAAATTACTAAAGGTATAAGTGTGTCAAATCTTACATTAGTGTCAATAGATTTCTCCTTATCTATATATAAAAATAATAAATTAAAATTTAGAAAAATGTTTATATTACAATATTTTGGTATAAAATATATATTTTAATAAATATGATTGCTAGTAAATAAATTATGAAAGAAAGAGTGGTAAAGAATTTAATGAAAAGAAAGATATTTAATTGTTAAATTCTAGAATTGATAATTAGGATATAGGTTTTAAAATAAGAAGAGTTTATCTTAATTATTTTATAATTTTATAAAATTAGCTTGTGTAATTATAATTATAATTTTATATATTATTCTAAACATAAAAATTGAAACTAATTACAAAATATAATTCTAATTTCAAACTTTAAATTTATGCTTAATCCCATACATTAGACAAGATGTTAGTGATTTTCTTTGAAACATTTTCATCATATGAATAAAAGTCCATATAAATGTATAAGATTTTTCAGATAATCAATCTCTGGCCCAAGAAAATGATAGGACGTGGGTTACAAGCTTGACTGACCTGCTTGGTTGAATATTCCTAATAAGAAACTAAAATCTTCAATGGTGAATGATCGTACTAGCCAGGCCTGCTGGTCTATTGGATGTTACTTTGAGAAATGACTTGGAAGCTTGATGGCATACTGAACAAAACTTTTATGTGGTTCAAAATTAGGCAACTCTCATTGAATAATGCATATTGTTTTCTAGTTTTATTGCCATTTTTTTTTTTCACATGAACGGAACGAGGTTGAATTTACATTAATCGATCCGTACAGTTTGATAAATTTAATGAGCGGTAGAATTTAATAAAAACCTTATTTTCATATGATACTTTATTTTATTTAGAACAAGGACACAATATCCCACATACTAAATACACTTGCAACGCAGAAGCATTTGGTGAATTGATCCGCTTCGGTTCCTAAGTAATTGGGGCAAGAGGATGTAAATTATATATTTAAGTGTGTGAAAATGAGAAGTGAGAATCCTAAAAATAATATGAACAAAAGCTCTGTCCTGTAAAGAAAGTGGAAAAGAAAGAATAAAGCGAAAGTAAATTGTTCGGAAGATTAAAATTCAATTGTCGGTTGGTCTAGGAAAGAGCGGAGTGTGTCTTATAATTAAAAGCCACATGAAATATTTGTTTGGAAAAAAAAACCATAGCTAAAAGAAGATCTTTTCAAATATGTTGAGAAATTAATTTTAATACACGATCTATGTAAACTATTTTATGTTGTTAACCAATCATACCAGACAAAATTTGCACCCATTATATCAAAACTAAGTTTCAACAAAAGTTATCACAACCACCCCTTTTAGTTCAATAGTGTGCCCTTTAACCTTTTTGACGACCACTATCACATTGAAAGAAAGTGGAAACGAAACGTTAAGCAATGCCATTGTGATTTGGCTTTAGCTTCTATTATATTCTAATCTGGCAATTCTGATATGAAAGAATATAATTTCTGGTAATTGACTGAGATTTATAAGTTGAATGAAAAAGGATACACATTTTTGGGTCAACAAAGATGGAATAGACTTTGAACCAACCTAAAGTTGATACTCTTAATCAAGTTTTTAATGTTTTTTTAAGGAGACTTGACCATTAATCAATTTTTCCAAGGAGACTTCTAAAGTTCATATTTGTTATGCCTTTGTGATATAGGTAACTAGTCATCTAACCCTTGCGATGCACAAGATGTTAAGGAAAAATATTTTGAAGTTTAGTATATAGTAAAAATTATTTAATGGCAACTTTTTATAAAATAACTAACAGTAGTAAATAATTAGCAATAACGTTTATGATTAAAATTAATTATTAAAAAGAATTATTTATATGCGAGCTTTGTTTCATATTTTGATTTTCATATATCATATTGAATTATAATAAAAATAGATATTAGTAATGAAATATGAAAAAAAACTTGATAACAAAATGTAATGAATGTTCTATTTAATAAATTAAATAAAAAATATAAAACATAAATTCATACTTGAAATTTAAATCTTTTGAAACACTTATGGGTAATAGTCCAACAAATGACAAAAATTACTACAATTCATAGATAAATATTTTATAAAGCGTTTATTTTTTAATTATATAGGTTTGATGCATCTAAGAATTATCAGTATAACTAATTATTTTTATTAATTATTAAATTTGATCATTGAATAATAGTAAATAAAAACATTTTAAAAGATAAAGTAAATAACAGTTTTATATCACAATATAATTATGACAAAAAAAAAATTGTACGTATATATACGGGGAAAAAATAATTTTGGTATCTCACTATTATTTCTTTTATTTTTTTCCTTGACGTGACTATTATTTCTCTTAGACTTACTTCTTTTTTACTTTTAAAAATTTAGCCTAGAAAATTTGAAATTGCAGCACCAAATTTGCTGGATTAAAAATGTAGGTTTGAAGAGGAAGTGGCTATTTATTATATTAAATGTAAATGGAATAATGAAATTTGAATTTTATTTAAAGTAATTTTAAAAATTCCTGCTCGACTCAAATAAATTGATGGATAGATATTTTAATAGTGTATCATTTAAGAAGATTTATTGGAGAAGAGAATCAAGATAATATATTACTGCTGATTCATTTATGAAATTATTCAAATTTTTTAAGAAATAATTAGTAATTCATGATAAGTTGGCACATGGCATTAGTTTTCTTGTTTTGAGTCTAAATTATTAGAATTAAGTAGAAGTAGACTAGTAGATTAGATGATTTGCGAGGGAATGCATCTGGCGCAAAAAATCCACTGCTAATAATAGTTAAATTTAATTTAAATGTACTGATAATATAAAATAATTTTACATTATTAACTAATAAAAATAGTAAAAAGTACTAACTCATACAAATAATTACTCATAATAAGGGATTCACCATGATTTCTCACTTTCCTTTATTTCTATTTGTTAACAATATAAAATTATTTTACACTGTCAGTACATATTAATTAAATTCATATTAGTTTTTTCGGTAGTGTCTAGAAACATTTATATATATTTAAATGTATACAATTAAGAACTATTTCGTTACATTTTTATGGATGCCCAATTGTTTAAAAATTTGACACAAATGATCAACATGATATGTAATAATAGTTCAAAATTTGAATTCTGAAGAACTATATTTTATAAAAAATTACTAAAGATGTCAGTGTGTTAAATCTTGCATTAGTATCAATAGATTCCTCTTCATCTCTATATAAAAATAATAAATTAGAATTTAGAAAAATGTTTATATTACAATATTTTTGTATAAAATATATATTTTAATAAATTTGATTGCTAGTAAATCAATTGAGAAAGAGAGAATCATAAAGAATTTAATGAAAAGAAAGATATTTAATCACTAAGTTTTAGAATTGATAATTAGGATATAGGTTTCAAAATAAGAAGGGTTCATCTTAATTATTTTATAATTTTATAAAATTAGTTTGTGTAATTATAATTATAATTTTATATATTATTCTAAACATAAAAATTAAAATTAATTAGAAAATATAATTCTAATTTCAAACTTTAAATTTATGCTTAATCCTATACATTAGACAAGATGTTACTGATTTACTTTGAAACATTTTCCTCATATAAATAAAAATCCATATAAATATATAAGACTTTTCAGCTAATCAATCCCTGGCCCAAGAAAACGATAGGACGTGGGTTACAAGCTTGACGGACCTGCATGGTCAAATATTCCTAATAAGAAACTAAAATCTTCAAGAATGAATGATCACGTGCCAGGCCTTTTGGTCTACTGGATGTTACTTTGAGAAATGACTTGGAAGCCTGATGACATATTGAACAAAACTTTTATGTGGTTCAAAATTAAATTGAGTACTGCATATTGACTTCTAGTTTTATTGCAATTTTTTTTTCCCACATGAACGCAACGAGGTTAAATTTACATTAATCGATCTGTACACTTTGATAAATTGATGAGGCGCTAGAGTTTAATAAAAACCTTATTTTCATATGATACTTTATTTTATTTAAAATTCTTAGCAAACTTTCTAACTTATTAGCAAAAGCCAGTAATAATTCATAGAAATCTATTCGTTTTTTCAGATAATTGGATGAAAATCTTCGCTCCTTAAACTCTTCCATTTATGAGACAAATAATAAGACATGATCATTTAAGGATAAAAAAAAAAAAAAAAAAAAAACGAAAGGGAAATAATAAATGTTACAATAAGTATAGTACAGAAATTTTGACGAACTTTATCTGCCGTCCAATCATACCTTTCACATAGCCATGACAAATTAGTTATGCTCATTGATCAATGGTTGATTCATCACTTTTCATACTAAACATTTTCATACCAATAAAAATAGCTCAATTTTTCTTTTTTTTTTTTTGAATATACACTGTATAGGCGTTGAATAAACATTTATGTGAATGGAAAATTATACCAATAAACACTTTCCCTCTCGCCAGTTATTTCACGGCGGGAAGTATTTCTACTTCACCCAAGTTGCCCGTTAATACCCAAAGAGATTTGGACAAACTCTGAACTGAAACGCTCCTTCCATCCGCGGTTGGGTAGCTGTTGTTCTGAAAGAATAAACAAACCCTGTTAACTCCACTATGGCTTCGAATTCCTTCAAGCTTGTCTTCCTCTTTATCTTTGCTAGCTTCTTCAACTTCCCAACTCCTGAAGCACAGGACTTTAATTATTATTTCGACAATGATTGCTCAGAAAGTAGGACCACTGCCAACAGCACATACCAAGTGAACCTCATGACCCTCCTCTCTTCCTTATCTTCCAATGCCACTATCAATACATTTTACAACAACACAGTTGCCGGCAGAAACGCCCCCAACCCAGTCAATGGGCTGTTCATGTGCAGGGGTGATGTATCTACTCTAAGAATGCTTATGGATTTCTTGTAACAAGAGATGGAACACCTAATAGAGGAAAAAGCCACTTCTGTTGTTGATATCAACTCATCATGACCTTTATGAGTGGTATGTGTTGATTTATCTTTCTAATGTAGAAAAAGAAGGCCGGACGCGAGCAATTGTCATGATTGTTGTCCCCATTGTCGTTTCGGTGATTCTCTTCTCCTTTTGCTGGTATTTCCTACGGAGAAAAGCGAGAAAGAGTTATAAGACTATTCTCAAAGAAAACTGTACGTATTATGGAAAACAGGAATTTCAATACATAGTTATCCATTAGTAAGCTTAGAGAAATATGCAAACTTAGTTTAACAATTCAAGCATTAATTTGGTCTAGTTGGACATGAAAGTACCATTGTAGAGCCATTGCAATTCGATTTAGTTATAATTGAAGCAGCAACAAACAATTTTTCACACGAGAATAGGATTGGCAAAGGTGGATTTGGAGAAGTTTATAAGGTGAGAGAAAATATGATAATTTTTTTCATCAATGTTCTTATTTTTCACATAATTAATGGCCTGTATATTTTTAGGGTGTTCTTTTTGATAGATGACATATAGCAATAAAGAGACTTTCAAGAAGTTCTACACAAGGTGTAGCTGAATTCAAGAATGAGGTTCTACTAATAGCTAAACTTCAGCATAGAAATCTAGTGGCATTCATAGGATTTTGCCTTGAAGAGCAAGAGAAAATACTTATCTACGAATATGTTCCAAACAAAAGCCTGGACTACTTTTTATTTGGTTTGATTCTTTTGACGTTAAACTCTTTACTTATTTAAAGTATAACATATTTATGATTTTGTTGCATTATATCTTAAACTATCTCAACTTCCCTATTACTAAACATGTTTTACTTAATTTTTTCATTAACAATTTTGTAGATGCTCATTCAGAAAAGTTATTAAGCTGGTCTGAACGCCACAAAATTATAGGAGGGATTGTTCAAGGAATTGTTTATTTACATGAATATTCTCGTCTTAAAGTTATTCATCGTGATCTTAAGCCTAGTAATGTACTATTGGATGAAAATATGAATCCCAAAATTTCAGATTTTGGTCTCGCTAGAATTGTTGAAATAGATCAACGGCAAGGATCTACCAACAAAATTGTTGGAACATTGTAAGATTTTAATGCCCATTCCTGCCCTTTTCTTTATATATCCTTTACATAGTATGTTTATGATTATTTGCCATTAATTGTTTCCTTCTAATTTTATAGGGGTTACATGTCTCCAGAATATACAATGCAAGGACAATTTTCTGAGAAGTTAGATGTTTTTAGTTTTGGAGTCATGGTCCTAGAGATTATCACTGGAAGAAAGAATGTAGGTTCTTATGATTCACATCATGTTGTTGATGGCCTCCTAAGCTCAGTAAGTGAAATAATCTAGCAATATTTTCTTTTTATTGCTCATGTATAATGTACAACAAAATTAATTTCAAAGTAAGACAACATAGTGATTTGACTAAGTGGACAATTGTTACAGGTGTGGAGACAATACATGGATCAAACACCTTTAAGCATATTGGACCCAAAAATGAAAGATAGTTGTTCTAAATTTGAAGTTATCAGGTGTATTCAGATTGGTTTGTTATGTGTTCAAGAAGACCCAGATGATAGACCTACAATGATGACAGTTGTTTCATATTTTAGTAATTACTCGATTGCATTGCCTTCTCCACGAGAGCCAGCATTTTTCTTGCACAGTAAAATGGATCCAACAGTAGTTGCTCGAGAATCAAGTTCCGGCTCTATCAATGAGATGTCTATAAGTAACTTTCTTGCTCGATAGGTTAATTTCTCTTCTTTTTTTTTTTTTAAGCCTAAGGTTAGTTTCTCTTGGGATACTATTATATATTACTATTTGTAATGTATAATAAACTTTCATTTGGCCTTTCTAATGGTGGAGATAAAATTATGTTTTTTTTTTTAATCTTGTCTTAAATATGTTATATTGCTATATCAATTTTGGTTTCACTTTAATTTTTTTTTTTAAATGCTATTTTGGCAAGAAATTATTATATGTTCATGGAACATCATGTACAATTGTATTCACAACATTTAGTTACCACTAAGGCAAAGAATATATGCTACAACTTGTTAAAATCAATTAAATCCAACTTAACCCTAAAAGCTAGCTTAGGAAGATAAGATTGCCTAAACTATTATAAAGGGTGCTTTAATTTGGCCATACGCTTAGCTAATGTGGGACTTAGCACACCCTAGCTCGTGACTAGAGTTGGGTATACAAGTCATGATTGGCAGATTGGTCTATTTAACTGCAATCTACACAAGTTAAGACCATATATTTTTCTAACCTATTAATCCACAGACTTTTTGGCTTGCTCCAACTAACATGTGGCTAAATGAGCTAAATCTACGGGTTAGTAGGCTAACCCGCTAGCCCACTTATTTTTATTCTTAAATGGAAATATATGCTTTTTATAAAACAAATAAAAGATATATTCAAACTAATAAGACCTTGGGTCATGACTTGTGGTTATAACATGGTGGTAAGAATTCTATGTTGTGACCTAAGACACTTGAGATTGGATCTTAGTACCCACATTTTCATAAGTTTAAATTTACAAGGTAAAAAAAAAAAGGTAGAAAAGCAACAAAAAAAAAATTGTGGTGCAAACTAGTTTGTGAACCTACGGACCTATGCAATGTGTACACAGGCCTATAGAACAATAGCCCATTTATTTTGCAGATCAGCATGATCAAATATGATCCATTTGAATATGGTTCATTGTGGGTCGAGCTGACCCGTATACTGATCTCTGCTCGTGACGCAATTAACATCAAGCATAGAATAGGCTCCTATACCTATCAAAATTAGGTAAGTCTAACACAATTCCAAAAGCCGATTAATGGAGAAAGGACTACTCAAGTTATGCCTATTATGGTACTTCGGCTATATGGCTAGCTGTCAACACCCAGTTTTTTCAATTTGGCTTAAAAAAAAAATCAATTGAGTTAAATACTCATCTTAACCAATTTAAGAAAAATAATTAACATTAAATCAAATTAAGTTACTCATGTTGATTTTATCCTTTTTTTTTAAATTGTGGGCACCCTTTTTTTTTCAAAATTAAAAAAAGTTGTAAAAACCAAATGCATTTAATCTTAGAGCCTATTTACATTGCATAATTTCTTAGTAATTCTTCAAATTTTTTATTTTATTTTACCCTTTTATTACTTTTTTCTTTTCACAGTTGAAAAGAATTAATTGTAAAAAAGAAAATCGTAACCAAAATGTAAAATGGTCATTCGAGTTTGGTCACCAACATAACTAGGAAAAAGAAGTTTTCAAAAAAAAGGAAAGAAAAAAGAAACTTAACACAAGCATGATGAAAGCAGCACATCTAATCCAATGTCAAGAATAGAATGATCGAAAATTGAACGTAGATCACATTCGCTACTAAGTGAAGTTTATACACATGCTTATAGCAGAGGCGGGAAAATAGAGAAACAAAAATAACTAACTATTTTGGTTATAACCAATTGTACTTCACATAAATACATATGGTGTAATAACCTCTAACAGGACAAGGAAACAATCGCCAAACCAGGGGAATATAAGAAAGCAGAAAATAGAGGAATAGAAGGTTTAACGTGAGAGAGAAAATTAACAGAACCAAAGCAAGATGCTCATTTTGACTGGGGACTTCCGCTAAGAGCAAAAGTAGAGAAGAACAAGAGATGAAGAAGTGCTAAACTAAAGGAGGAGAATCAGAAGCAATGGAGGGAATCTCTTAGGGAAGCTGGGATTTTGAGTAGAAGCCAAAAGAGAAAAGAGAAAGATTGAGACTTTCATCTTAGTAACAGCTTGATCTTAATCATCTTAGTTTCAAACCGTATACTATGTAGGCTGTTATATGTAAACTCCCACAGTGATCCCTTGAATTTCACATCGGATATTAGTCCTTAATAAAAATAAATTGATAAATTGATCCCTAACCTTTTCAAATATTGGACAAATTAGTCTTTAGTATAAAAAACTAATAAATTAGTCCCTAACCTTTTAAAATGTCAAACAATTTAGTTTTTCCATCAAGTTTTTCTATTAAATAATATGAAGTATCCCATTAAGCAATTGACTTAGCACAATTATTTCTTATTCCATCATTCTAGTCACTTCTGTTTATTAAAATAATGTTGTTTTGACAAAACTTCTCTTACTTGCATATCATATTAGAGCATAAAATTTAGAATATTGGCTTGAGAATCTACCAAAAGCAACTTCAATTTTAATAAACAGGAGTCACTAAGATGATAGGGTAAGAGTTAATGTTATCTTTTCGATTATTAAGACTAAATTGTTTGGTGTTTTAAAAGGTTATGACCAATTTGTCAGTTTATTTTTGTTAGAGGCTAATTTATCTAATATTTTAAAAGGCTAGGGACCAACTTCTCTATTTATTTTCGTTAGAGACTAAGTTGTCTGATGTAAAAATCAATAGGGACCACTTCAGAAGTTTACTCTATATACTTTCTTTCACCATAGGCAGAGAGTATCCATCTCCACCTTTACTCAATTACTTTAGCAACCCAAACATCACTGCTATATTTACATCTTAGCTCAGACAACACACATAATGTAACCAAAACAGACCAATCCCCATAATAATAAAAGCAATCTTGGACTAGAAAATTGTCCTTGCATTATGAATCTAAAGAAGCAACCATTTCTACTAAACAATCAACCAAACATTCCACAACCCTAAATAGAAAAAATCATAACATTGAACCAGCCACACCAAAAATAGACCAAAACCAAAAAAGAATGGCTCAGTCTAAACTATTGGAAAACAAATTAAAACTCTTGAATAGAGCAGCCATTGAAATATGACAACAAATAAGAAAAAAAAAAAATCAGCCTCATAGTCGTGACCTTGTCATGCGTCCCCTTTGTTCTACCACCATACACTCTCTATTGCAACTCATTACCTCCCCTGTGCATATTGAAAAGCCTTCTTACCTCCGCCAATTGCTTTGTTGTGTTTTAGTCTATCTTTTGAAGTTGTTGTTTTCCTCTTGGGCTGCTTCTTTGTTTGTCATTGGGCCAAGTTACTTTGGTTTGAATAATAATAAAGAAAAAGTATCATCTTAAGCTTTAGAAGTATCGTAGAATAAAATACTTATATGCTCATGGATAACCTAGGCTCATTGTATAGCCTCCAAAGCCTGACAGGCCGGCTGGGCCTATCAATGTTTTATGCATATAGTGTGAAATTTAGCTAAAATGTCAAATATGGGATTGGAACTCACTACCTTTAAGGGGCGTTTGGTAGGAGGAATATTGTTTTTATATTTTTGGAAATGTAAAAATATTTCTTTATTTGGTAGAAGATTTATAAAAATATTCTCAGAATTGATTTTAGGTTAATATTCCTAATTAAACATTCTCATGTCACACATGATATTATAACATTCCAATGGGATGGAAATATTTTTCCTATAAAAAGACCAAATTATTCCTATTATCACCTATTGCCACCCACTGCCAGTTACCCTCCATCGTTGCCAGCCGCCTTCCTTCGCCACTGGACCATCGCCCTCCGCCATCGAACACCACTAGACCGCCACCCTTTGTGAAGGGTATTTTTGAAAATGTACAAAACACTTCCAAGAATTCAATCCATCTACCAAACGTTCTAAAAAACATATGCCTAGGAAAGCTATTCCCGATGGTAGCATTCCCAGAAATCCTATTTTCGAGAATGAAAATTCAAATCTCCTACCAAATACTCCCTTAAGTTAAGTTCCTTCCTGCTTCACCACTAGTCCACCACTTTTTCTTGTTATATATATATGCATAATTTTTTATCTTTAACACTTCATGTTACTTACTATTTAAAATTCAACCTTTGAAACCCTAATCCCCTTTTGTTCTCATTTATCATTTTCTCTTTCATCCCTTATGCTATCACTTTCACTCCCTCATCAAGCATCTCTCCCTCACAAACCATTCCATTATCCTCATTCCTTCTTCCTCGCCACGCCATACAACCGCTCATCGTGCCACCACCTTGTTTACCATGCCACACCGCCGCTCAATGCTACATCACCCTCACAGATTGTTGGCCAATCTCCTCCATCCAGATCGCAGCTTGCTGCCTTCTCCCTTTCTCTTTGTTTGCCGCTGCGTTTGGTAGTTCATTGCCACTACATCTAGTGTGTGGCAGTTCTCCTTCTCTTTGATTCACTCCCTTAAATATGTTGCTTGAATTTTTTTATTTTTACTTTTAGTTTATTTTTATTTTGGATTTTTTTCACTGGTTTCAATGATTATCAGTTATCTTTTTTGCTATGATGTTGTCATCTTTTTTCTTTATTTTTTTTTTTGATGTTTTGGAACTGGTTATCCATTGATGGCAGATTTGCCAACCACACCTATCTCAGAAAATGTTGATTGTGAGGTGATTTTGGTGAAATGAAGCAACTTGAAGGAAAAGCATGTGGATTACTCATCAAGTGTTTTATTTATGAAATAGGACTAATTTTGAGTGGCTTAATTCAAAACCTTGTTGATATTGTTGTTAATATAATGGGTGATCTTGTTGATACTGCTAATAAAATTACATTGTGTTTGATTTTCTAATTCTCTAATCAGAGTTAAGAGTTCGACTATCTTTTCATTGTGTTTGATTGTTGTGGGTATTTGAAAATTGATTTTTGATTCTTGGTAGCAGTATGTTATCTTGTTACAAGAGTGTGTGTATATATATATATATATATAGCTTTATTGCAAGCTTCGTAAACAGGCCAGACTTAGGCTTAAACAACAGCCTACAACTGGCCACAAGCCAAACTCAAGTTAAAAAATTACAATAAAGGCTTGGCCGGTTAAGGATAAAGCTTGGTCTAGCCTGATTCCACTTCTACATAAGGAGAAAATGCTTTCTCTTCCTCCACATGAATCTTCATCACAAAATACTTATAAGCAAAAAAGAGAAAATCTAATAAAAAACTAAACATGTGGCTAAAAAGCTTCGTGGAGCAAGAAAGTTATTCCTCCAGGAGGAAGATAGAAGTTCTTGTATGGTTCAAGTCTCATAATTGCATCCCACACCCATCTTCAATCTCCATCTTTGTTGCCCCAAATTACTCCCTTCCCCTTATTGACCCCAAAAAAAAAAAAGCTTTAGAAGTATGGACACTTATCGTCTTTGATTTTTGCTAGAGGTACAAAAGCATTTATTTTAGTAAGGTATATCAACAAATATTGATATGAAATTAAACCTTTAGATTTAAATCTTGGTCCTCTTGATGGGTCTGAACAATTATACTCAATTCTTGTTAGTGGACAAAATCATATTTTGTTAAAAGGGTTAGGATTTTTTTTTTTTTTGACTGAACATGCATTTTGGTCACTAAAAAAGATATGTGACATCAACTTACATCTTGAAAGTTCTTTTGACATCAAATAGATCCCTAAAAGTTAAAATATGACATCTCATTAGTTTTTGAAAGTTATTTAATATCAAATAGATCTCTAAAAGCTAAAATGTGACATCATTTTAATTTTTCTGAAAGTTGTTTAGCATCAAATAGGTCCTTGAAAACTCATACTTTATTAAAAAGGGATATCAAATAAACATTGCATACATTTTTTAAGGACTAAATTGATGTCATCTTTTAAATTTTAAGAACCTACTTGATGTCAAAAACTTTTAACAATTAATATGATGTCACATTTTAACTTTTATGGGCTATTTGATGTCAAAAAACTTCCAAGGACTAAAATGCATGCTTCCTCCTCACTCCCTTACATTTTTCGGCTCACATTCTGTTGAGCTCCCTCTGCTTTCTTATTCTATTTCACTTCATCCTCTTTCCATCTTTAGATTTCATCCATTTGCCCCATCAAAAACTTAAATCTAGCTAGTTAGTACATAAATTTTGAGGTAGGATTCATCAATTTCTCTTGTTGTCTATGATATAGTGGTTGATTGGAATTTTATTTCTACTCTTGTATTTGATGATTTACTGTGTTCATATGATCTCCTATGATTGAATTAACATGTAAGTATTGGCTTTGGATTGGAACTTTAGTGAAAAGCTAAAAGAGTAGCTAACTAGAATTGGTTGGATTTAAAAACTCTAAATATGTCCATATTGTGAAGTGTACGGCTTCACCTATGGCTATTAAAACTTAATAAATCAATTTTAAATGCAACTAGACATCTAGAGCTTTCCAATCATATAAATTATAAGGCCATTGAATATATAATGAGTGAGATATGAATTTTTGAAGTTAACCCTAGAATTCTATTCACTATTCTAACTAGTATGGATTGTGAAGGGCATAATTCACCCTATACAACTTAAATTAAGTGGAACTAATTTTGTTACGAAGCTAATACATAGATGTTTATTTCATAAAAATTTTAGATTCAAACCCTTATAAGTAGTTTACTCCTAGTAATTCATTAAAGTTGCCCTATGTCTTGACTAAACTGAAATAGGGCAGTCCATTTTAGCCAAATATGAGAGCTTACAACTCAAGCTCTTCCTACTCGAATGAAATGAAACTAGGTGGAAATAAAGCTGGTTCAGTTATCTTTAAAATGATTAAATTTCAATCAAATCCAATAAGATTTCTATTTTTGGTAAATTTTTATATTTTGGTACCCAATTCTACTTAATATCAGGGCAGACCTAGATTAAACTTTAATAATTTAATTTATACTTATCAAAACTTAATGAGATCAAAGAGAACACAAATTAGACAAATTAAAAATTCAAATTTAAATAAGTTAAATAGAAATTATGGCATAAATTATAAAAGAGGGTAGAATTGAGGGACTTAGATATAGTTGCTAAATGGAGTACTTGGGCACCCTAATATGTGAATGAGCTTTATTTAAAGTTAAATATTGCAATTTTATATTGATACTGAAAGGTTAATCTATTATGTTGATTCTGATGCCTGGTTGACCATTGGATCAAAAAAACACTATTTATGGGGAAGTGCATTTGATCCGTTATACTACTGAAATTCCAGCAAAACTTATGTATATAATGTATTATGCATGTAACTATATATGTTATCCAAGTTGATTTAACCATGATGATATAATTCACGAGGACTATATGAATTCCATATTACTTGGGCCAGCTCTGAAATGAATTTAAGGGGAATAGATCGTTGAAAGAGCCAAGGAAAGTAAACCCGGCTATCCTATATTGGAACGAGCTCGATCTTGAAAAATAGATTATTACCCAGGAGTTATATGACCTAAAACTCTCAGGGGACTAAGTATAGGAAAGTTCCTTAGAAGTATGGAAAAGTTCCTTAGATACCAATTAAGAAAGATTTAGGGTTGGATGCATTCTTATCTTGAGGGTTCCTATTGCTTACTTATTTGTGCTGCACACTATTCTCTATGACATTTATTTTGTGTACTATATGAATGCTTTCTATTTCTTGAATGTTCTAAGTAAAATGGAACTTTGCTTTAGGCTATCTTCTTAAATTCTGAAATGGGGATATTTAATCTGTTTTCACCCTTTTCATGTAATTAAACAAAAGCCAAAACAATTGGGAATGACTATGATGTCAGTGTAAAATAGTTATGAGAATCTTACTAAGAATTTTTTCAAATTCTCATTCTATTGTATATGTTCGTGTCATTATCAGACCATGGATATGGCGGCGATAACCATCCTTTTCGTTGAGCTTCCAGAACTGCAGTGGAATTTTGATCACGTGATAGACTCCCTATACATGATTGGCACTTGCTGTTTTCGCCTGTATCTCTTTTTTCTGCCTAGACTTTCTTGTTCCACTTTTCAATCTTGCAACTCTCTTCTTAGTCATTCCCTTGTATACAGCCCATCTAGTTTCACCACCAGCAGCACCACCTGCCTCACCACTCAAACTAGTTCTCTCTCTCTTCTGATGATGACCCCTCAAAGGTGGCAGCCTCATCCTCCGCCCCTAATGATGGCTATGCTTTGGCTGATCCCAACATGGCGGATGGGTTCCTTTCCTCAGAGTCCATTTAGAGGAGCCTCCAGCTAGAGATTGCAGTGTACAGCGTGGCCACTTTTGGCACCTTATGACCTCGAGCCATAGGCATAACTTCTCTTTTTTTTTTTTTTTTTTTGTTTTCACAGGTAGTGACACAAGATGAAATGTCCTTTTTAGGACCATATAAAGATGCACTTCGTGATGCACAGATTGGGTTATTTTGTTTGATGGTCCAATTTTCTGTACTGACTACTCTTGGATGTACATGAATATATGAGACTATGTTGGTATATACATATAGATATATCAGAGATGTTTTGATGTCTATTTCCGCCCAACTTATTTGATTTTCTTTTTGCATAAGTAAATTAACACCAAATCAACAACCTGCGTTTCAATTTAAGTATTTATTATACCAAGTTAATGAATTAAGGAAAAAAATTAAAATAAAATGAGCATTGTTCACACGAAACAAACTATTAGGTTGAATATTATGACTTAAGCATAACATTATATTTGGTAGGGTGTTACAGTTATTTTATTTTTTTGAATTGTAAATATTTTAATTTGAATTTTTCAATATTTATTATTCATTTACAAAATTTATTGAAGCTATCTAATTTGCAATTTCTACCCCAGAGCAACCTTCTTACGACAAATGCGTCAAGGGTGAAGTAGGCTTTAGTTTTTAGCCTTCCACATGCAAAAATAGACTCCAACCCTAATTATGCTTTCATAGACTGGTTTTACGTTTTTTTATAAATAAGGTTTTTCAATAGTTTTCCTTAAATATATCTTGGTGGCGACTTTATAAAATTTCCAAATATTTGCAGCTGCATCGTGTTGTAGTGCTTTACAGGTACGTTGCAAGCGATGCAAGACTTGACCCTAATAGTTTGTCCAAAATTTAGTAGTTTATCCATTTCCCACATTCCATGTGAAATTATTGGGTAGAGCTACTTACACTCTAAATTATCTATCCGCACTACCTATTAATTGCTCATAATATTTTATTTTTTAAATTATTCTTATCTAAACACTCTTTTTCTTATTAAAATAAAATTTTAATTGAGTATATTAATCTGTATTTACACTTTACATTATTAATTATTTTATATTTTTATTTATATAATAATTCAAACGATTATAATTATTTGAATTTTTATTAAATATCTTCCTCATGACACCTAATAGATATTAAGTCACAACAATATATCTACTACAAGTAAATTTTGCTTAAATTTAGAAAAAAAAATATTTTGATGATATAAAATTTTTCGAGCTTTTTCTCAAAAGTTATTCTTTTCAAATTATTGAAAAAAAACACTAAAACATTTTGCATTTTTATTTTTATAAAATTAATCTAGTTATCTTAAATTTTTTATACATACTATTTAATTTGAAAGCATTTTTTTAATTAAAAATGCTCAAACAAATGGCCCTAATTTATTATTTAAAATACCAGTAATAGAATAATGCGTTAAATTAAAATTTTAATTTTTTAAATATGAAATACATCGTATTAATGCTTCAATCACCTTTTAAAAAATATAGTGAGTATAAAATTATATTTTAAGGAGTAAAATAATTTACTGAAAAAGTCTTTTTTATTTCTTCAATTTATATAAACTTTGCATTATTTTTTATTATCTATACCAAATATGTTGACATATATTTATATCACAATATAAAATTTCTCTAATATATTTTAAAAAATATTATGCTCACAACAAAAAATTTTATTGTTAGCTGTTTAGTTTTTGAACTATTAGAAAGTATATCAATTGTGGTTACAATTATGGCATACAAATACATACATGTTGAAATAATAAAATAAGATTTTAAAAAAAAAAAAATCAAAGAGTAACATACCGCAAAAGAAGTACGTCAATACAAGATCTTCATGTCTAAACAATTTTTTCGGTTAGGATAAGAAATTTCATAAAAATTTAACTTGTATCAATTTATCACTGGCAATTTATATTGTGAAGAAAAGAACGATGAGGAAGAAAAAACATTAGAAAAATAATAGTATAGTACAGAGGTTTTGTGTATGAACTTGCTGAGGTGTTTCACTTTCTTCTCTTTCTTATTCTTTTGCCTTCAATTTTTCCTCATCCACACGAGTTGTTTAATGTGAGTTTGATTCATCGAAAGGAACATGAATAGATTCTTCTATTCTTTTATTATAAACTCTATAAACCTTAATATCTAATGAATAGCCTAAAAAGATCCCCTCCTTAGACTTAGCATCAAACTTGCCAGGGCTTTTCTTTCCATTACTTGAGATGAAGCATTTATATAGTTGGCTTTCTTCCCTTATAAAGCTCATAAGGTGTTTTCTTTAAAATTAACCTTATTAAGGCCTGACACATAACAACAGAGCAAGCAGTGCTTACTGCATCTGCCAAGAAATATTTTGAAAGATTTGATTCATTAAGCATGAATGGTTCTAAGCATTTCTTCTAAAGAATGATTTTCCCTTCTGTTGTGGAGTTCTAGGGTTTAGAAATTGTGTTCAATGCTATTCTCCCCCCCCCCCACGCCCCCAAAAAAAAAGCCTTCAAACATATGATTCTTAAATTCCCTACCATGACCACTTGAAATGGATGCAATACTTAAAGTCTTTTCATTTTGAATAACTTTTGCAAGCCTTTTAAAAGCATGAAATGCCTTATTTTTGTGAGTAAGAAACAAAGTCCACATGAGCTAGAATAATTATCCATACTCACTAGAGTGTAGTAATTTCTCCAAAGCTCATAGTTTTAGAAGGTCCAAAAAGATCCAAATATAAAAGCTGCGGAGGTCTAGTTGTTGAAACCATGCTTTTAGCTTTAAAACAGAATTTTACTTGTTTTCCTTTTTTGATAAGCATCACATAGTTTATCTTTTTCAAATCAAAGCTCGGGAAGATCAATCACTAACTCCTTTAAAAACCAATTTATTCAAATAGTCCATGTGAATATATGCAACTCTTCTATGCCACAACTAAGACTTATCTTCTTTACTCATGAAACATTGTACATTATTTGAGGTTAATTAAGTCATCGAGGCTAATTATATAGATGTTATTTACTTTATGGCCTTTAAATTTAATTTGCTTATTATCTTTACCTTCAATGATGCAACAATTTGAATAAAAATAACTTTGTTATCTTTGTCACAAAGTTGGCTAATACTAAGCAAGTTGTGTTTGATCCTTAGACGAGTAGAACACTGTCAACAAAGACGAAATGTGATTTGCCAACTTTACCAACTTCAAGTATATTTTCTTAGTTATTGTCTCCATAGATAACATGACCATTCCTTTTGGAAGTAATAGAAGAGAAGTTGGAGATATCTCTCACAATGTGCTTGAAGCAACTATTATCAAGATACCAATTTGAGATCTTAGCACACCTACAAAACATAGTTAAGGTTTGATTTTAGGTACTCAGAGGCCCAAATTTTTCTTCATCCCATACTAGGATTTTACACTTTGACCTTTTCTACCACAATAAAAGCATGTAATAAATGGAGTGCTAGAATATTTTGTGAAGGCAAAGTAATTTTTATAATTTTTTTTTGTCCTTAGGATTATATCCTTTGCCAAATTTATTAAAAACACATCCATGTTGACCCAGAATAATGCTAAGTTATCTCTTCCAAAGGTGAATTTTGCCAAATTATTTTTCAAGTCCTCAACTTGTTTTTCAAAATATTTACTCGAAGAGCAAGAGGATGATACATCAATTGAACTAAGAGATTTACTTTTAATTTTGAGTTCCTCAATTTCTTTGCTAAGTGCAGAAATTTCATTTTCTAAACTAAGAATATTTTTCTTAGATAAAGAAAGAAGTTTTGTTGATTTTAAATACTGTTCATGCAATTATTCAAGTGCATCTCTTAACTCATCATAAAGATGAAAATTCAAGTTCAGTAATTTTAACCTCATCATCACTGTCGTCATTTCTTGCCACGAAAGAGAGGCACAAGTTTGCTTCTTCATTGTCTAAGTTGTTGGAAGAGTCCATGTCATTGTCATCCTCTGCTATGTAGGCTCTTCTTCTTTTCTTTTCTTCGGATGCCTTCTTCGCAAAATTTTCTACCTTCTTTTGATAGATTGGGGATTCCATCGTCATGGACTATTTTCTCCATTCAATATTCATAGCAATTGAGGAGCTATTTCTTCCTTTGTTGTTGTTCTTTGGGAAAGGATTGTTTTTCTTTAGTTTCACTTATTTTTGAGAAAATTTTCAAATTTTCTAAGAAGGCCAAAATTTTCTTCATTTAGTTCACCTGCACTTCCTCCTTCTTCGTCTTCGTCTTCTTCAATTGTAGAAGTAGCTTTGAATGCGATTCCCTTTTTGCATTTTATCAGGTTCTTCATGTTCATTCTTCATGTTCATTGACTCTATTTAGCTCTAATTGATACTCTTGAAGTTTCCCAAAGAAGGTAACAAGAGATTCCTTTCTCAGCTCAGAAACTCATATCAGATCTGAATTCGGTCCGCCAATGGTTGAAGTGTAGGTTAATGGATATTTAAAATATAAGGTGCCGCGGTCTCTGCTATTTCAAGTTTCCTGCATGCCACTTATCTTTGTTGCTGATATATTCGGATTCTCTATCTCCATGGAACTTCTCCTCGGCTTCTACTTGGTGTTCATATGCGCGGTGCCATGCGTCTGCTAGACACATAGGAGCTGAGTTTATGTCTTTTTTGTTTTGTTATCTATTTTTTTCTCTGCTGCTATGTGTTTTTCGTTGTTGAATGGTTGTTTTGGCGAATTCTGTGTGAGGTGCATCACAGAATTCACCGGATGTTTTTGCTTTGGCCTTCTCTGTGTTGTGTCCGAGCTAGCATGATATTAATATTATAATTTTTTATATTCTGAATATCAAAAATTTTAATATAGTACTCATAATTTAATTTTTGTAGTTTTGTCTTTTTTTTAACATTTGCATTAAATAGCTACAATACCAATTTTAGGCTTTTCTATCCATTTATTGACAATTTTTTATTTTAAACTAATATCTTTCAATTTCTATTAATTTATGCTTTTCCAAAATATGTTTTTGATACAAAATCAAATTTGTTTTATTTTTGGATACAAAATAGATACATTTTTAGTCAATTAATTTCTATATATTTGTAGAGGTTTCTTATGTAGTATTGTTAGTATATTGATTAAAAAATAAAGAACAGAAATGTTTTCAAAAAATATTAATATATTAATGGCTCAAAATTTTTTTATAAATTGATATTTTAAATATTTGTTGAATTTGTAGAAAAATAAAAGAGGAGGAGGAGTGTAGGTGAAATAACTGTATGTAAAGGAAAATACTTTAGTTCAATAAGTGTTTCATTTAAACGTCTATCAACATTATATATATAGTGAATAGGAAATAAATATATCTTTTTTTAAAAAAAAATAGTGTATAGGGCACAGGAAAAAAAAGTTCAAGTTATATAATCACTCTTTTTAAAAGGTGAAATAAATGCACCCTTACTCACATGCATTAATTCTAATAGAGTGTATGTGTGCGGTGTGTGTATAAAATTTTTTTACTTTTATTAATATATAAATAAATTTAATAAATATAATTTTGCTATATTATTCATTTTTTTTTTTTTACCTTTTAAGTGTTTTATATGTTTATATGTAGTTATAGCTTTAAAATTTTGACTTAATCTAATTTAATCATGTTATAGAGGTAAGAATGTATATATATTTTCTTTGAAACATTCATCTTGCTTATCATTTATTTCATAAAAGTGGGAATATCTAAATTTATCTTGATAAAGCAATATCTAAATTTTAATTTAATTAATTTCAAATCTTTATATCTTCATATATTATATTATTTCAACTAATTCATTATTTTATTAGGTATTCAAAATCTTTATTATTTTTTTAAAAATTATGTGGTTAATCAAATTGTCAAATAAATTACCTTTATTGTTTTAACTTAACTTCATTAGTAAAATTAATTGCATAACCATATTTAGGGTGTCTTATTCAGTAAAACCAATACGTTGTTATTATTTTATTTAATTTATGAAAATGTAGCTATATGTGTTAATTTAAAACTTGACAAAACTAAAATCTTCAGTATAGTTTAAGTGATTTCAACTATTTTTTAGACACTATAACATTTTGTAATATTTTAATATACTTATATTATATATTGGTTCAACCTATCAAAAAAAACATATTGTATATTGGTTCAATCTATGTTAAATAAAACTTGATAAAACATAATATCTGTAATTTGTGTCAATTAATTTCAAAATTCTTTAGGCAAATAATTGTGTACAATGATTGGATAATCATAGTACACATAAATATCATTGTTACAATTTAAAATAATTGCAATAATTATCATCCAATTTATGACCAATATATTTATATTGAATTTAACCTAATAAAGACAATATCTAAATTTTAATTTAATTAATTTCAAAATCTTTATATCTTTATATATTACATTATTTCAACTAATTCATTGTTTTATTGGTATTCAATTATTCTTAAAAAGTCATGTAGTTGATTAAATTGTCAAATAAATTACCTTCAATTTTTTTTAAAAAAAAATTAAACTCATTAACGAAATTTCATAGTGTATATTTTGAAACAAGAGGGGAGGGATGTATATATATATATATATATATATATATATATATATATATATATATATTGTAACAACTAATAACAATAAATGTATAAAAAATAAATATGTTCAAAAATAAAATTGTAAAAAATAATTTAATATCTTATAAAATAAAATATTAAATAAATTTAAATAACTTTATAAAATAAAAGAAAAAGGATTTGTTGATATCGGTATAGGACTTGATATATTTATACCTTTAATAATTTTTTATAAAATATAATTCTATTTAATCTAATCATTAAATTATAACTACATATCATATAGATCATTTTTGCCAAATTTTAAAAAAAATAGACATCAATAAGAATGTGATTAAATGGTTTTTTTTAACATATATTTAAGAAGTATATATTATATTAATTTAAATTTACATAAAAAATAAATTCAATTTAAATACACTGACAGTATAAAATAATTTTATACTGTCAGCTAATAAAAATAGTAGAAAGTGTTAACTCATATAAATAACCACCCATTATAATGAAGGACCCATCATGATTTTTTACTTTTCCTTATTTCTATTAGTTGATAGTGTAAAATTATTTTACACTGTCAATGCATACTAATTAAACTCATAAAAAATATATTAAATAGTTTCAAATTAATATAAAATTTTATAGATATAATTTATAATATATGAACTTTCAATCTAACCGTTTGTTTTGTAAAAAAAATTTTCAATAAAATTTTTTTCATTAGTGTAAAAAATCAGTTTAACTAATATCGATATAAATTGATTATCTCTCAAAATTAAAATATTAAACAAATTTAAATAACTTTAAATTAAACAATAATTTTAAAAATTATTTCCCCATCCAAACGCACCGATATCATTTAGTGACTAGTTACTTATCAAAAAAAGGCAACGAGATTTTTCGGGTAATGATCAATCTCTGGTCCAAGAAAACGAAACGACCTGTGTTACAACTTCACAAGCTTGACGGACCTGCTTGATTGAATATTCCTATTATTAATCCTTCGATGATCAACGATGACGTACCAGGCCTTCGGCCTATACCGGATGTCGCTTTGAGAAACGACGAGGAAGCCTGGTGGCATATTGGATAAACTTCTATGTGCTTCAAAGTCAAACAACTGTCATTGAATAATGCATATTGATCGCTAGTTTTACTGCATTTTTTTTTTTTCACATGGATACAAGGAGATTTAATTTACATTACTCCGTACAGTTTGATAAATTCAATGAGCGTTACAGTTTTCACCAATATAAATAGTTGTTCAATTGACCTATAAACATTTAGAAAGAGTTATATGTATTTCCACCTCTATATGCAATTTGATCTCATTAAATGTGTGACTTTTACATAATTAAAAATAAAATATTTATGATAATGTGATTATATATAATTGGATAATTTTATAAAATATTTTCGTAATGACAATGTATCAAAATATATAATCAGTTAATATATTGATAATTTAAAGTGTTTATTAAATGTTCTATTTTTTTTTAATTCTTTATCAAGTATCTTGAGAATATTGATTTAAAAAATTCTAAATTTTAAGTCAATAATTTAAAATCAATAATAAAATATTTAAATATATAACTTATAAGATGTTTTAATTGTACTCTACCAAAAACATTGCAATAATTTCTGTTTCGGTATATGTCCAATCCAACGTAAGGAGTCTTACTGCCCGCAACCATCCTTTATTTCTACCATAAATATTCTAATCACGTCTCATTTTTTCTATATATTTGTCTTTCACTATAGATTTAATTTTGACATATTATTGATGTAAAAAAATATATATTATTATTGAATCATAAATTATCACTTCTTAAAAATATGTGAGTCTTATAATAAATATCTCAAAAAAGTCACTGTATAATAATGTGAGCTCTGCTATTATGCGAGACAAGTTTCCTGAATTTACATTGCTAGAATTAGCCGGCAGATTAGTTGGCAAACAAATAAATTAAGTAAGTCCAAATCATTATAGTAATCTACGTTTATTTTTAAAATAAAATAAATAAGGTTTCAAATCATAGATACAGCGTATTAAAAATCACAATATCATCTTCTTGCCCTTGCCGCTGTTTGTGAGTTGCCGCCGCTTGCAACTTATAGACTGCAGCACCATTGAATAGCTTGCGGAGATTTTTTTCATCATTCATCAAAATACACGACACAGAAAGCTTTTACATCGCCAACCAATGTAAATAATGAAAGTGACAACTGCACAAATAACTACCCATTATAATGAGGACTCCACCACGATTTCTCACTTTCCCTATTTCTCATTGGTTGACAAAAGAAACTATTTTACACTCACAAGATACCAATTAAACTCATAAAATAATATATAATGGTACTCAATCACTCACCACTATACACTGCAGCCTAGACAGTCTTTCTCGTGCTCCTTCCCTTCCATTCTAAGTCTCCTTATCTGTTACACATCACACCTAAACCTTGGACTTGGTCTTATATCATAGGAAAATAAAAACAATTGGACTTGGTCCTAAACAGTGACGGTTTTCCAATTTATAAAACAACACGACACATAATACTCTTTCTCTGTTACATAAGAGCTTGCCGACAAAAGTTATTATTTTTTTTCAGCTGAAAAAGGGAAAGAGATTACCCATAATCCCATATTATCAATTTTGATTTGGATAGAAAGACAATATAACTTACTAACATAATAAGACTATTTGATGAAGAAAATATTGTTGTCTAAAAGTGATTTGATACCGATGAAGGTAACTCCAGCAACAGGGGTAGAATCATCAAGTTTCATAGTGGGAGATATTCTTGTGGGAGAACCAATTTCACGGAGGAAAAGAAGAAAGTTGAAAGAAAAACAGATAAAAGAGAAGAAAAATGATGTGTAAATTACTTAAGTGCCATATGTGTTGGGCACAGCTAATTCGGTCAAAAATTCTGAAAGAATAGTATTTTTCTAATAATATAACATTTTTTTTTTATCTGTCACAGGTGTCCACCAGCAATAATCCTTTTTGGTAAATATTAAATATACGCATCTTTCCTAAACATGATTCCAATCATGGTTTATCATACGTGGAAAATTAACCCCTTCCATTAAACCAAGTTCCCATTTGTATATATAATTAATTAATAATATTATAAATTTTATCGTAATAATTGTGTATCAAAATTACACAATGTTAATATTATACTACATAAGCATATGTGAGATAGATTGATATATATAACATTTTTGAAACATTTAATAGATTAAAAATTTTAAAACCTTATTTTGTATGATATTTTTTTTATTCTAAACAAATGTTCTACCTTAGTAGCAAAACCCAATAATAATTCATAGAAATTTATAGGATTTTTCAGTTAATTCATCTCTGGTAGAAGAAAGATGAAGAATGCATGCGGATTGCAACTTGAATTTTGCCTCTTGCTACGAGAGGAAATTGGTACACCTGGAGAAATTTTTTCGAGCTGAATTGTGCTTGCGTTGCAATACTGTTACGACGTACCAAGCTTGATTGACCAAGTCAATGCTTTCGAGAGATTGCTTACAATAAGAAATTTGGACAAACTCTAAACTGCAACACTTCCAGCAGACCCAATTAACTCGAATATGGCTTCGAATTCATCCAAGCTCGTCTTCCTCTTTATCCTTGTTAGCTTCTTCAATTTCCTAGCTACTGAACCAGTGTACTCCACTTATTGCTCAAAAGATAAAACCGCAGCCAACAGCACCTACCAAGTGAACCTCATGACCCTTTTCTATTCATTATCTTCCAAAGCCACCATCAATACATTTTACAACAACACAGTTGCCGGCAGAAACGCCTCTGACGCAGTCTATGGGCTGTTCATGTGCAGGGGCGATGTTACCTCTCAACTCTGTGGACAGTGCGTCCTTAACGCCACCCAGGCACTATCCTCAAAGTGCTCCTTGTCAAAACGGGCTATATTTTGGTACGACGAATGCATGGTTCGGTATGAAAATAGCTCTTTCTTCTCCACTGTGGAAACAGTTCCCATGATTGACCTTGTCAACGTTTTCAATGTCTCCATCCAGGCAAGCTTTATGCATTTGTTAGCTCACACCATGAACAAAACTGCAGAAGAAGCAGCTTCTTCTCCTATTGGTAACAGGTACGCCACAAAGGAAGCAAACGTCTCTGAAAATCAGACCCTTTACTGTCTAGCTCAGTGCACACAGGACCTGTCACCCCAAGATTGCAGAACATGTCTTAGGGTCGCTATAGCAGAACTCCCAATATGCTGTGCAGGAAAGCAGGAAGGGAGAGTTTTGTCGCCCAGCTGTAATGTTAGGTATGAATTGTACCCTTTCTATCGCGTCAGTGAACAAGGAGGACTCGTCCCAGCAACAAAGTATTCAGCAACGGACTCAAAATATTCACAAAATCCCTATTATCTTTCTCACAATTGCACAAGCGATGGAACCACCTTCGATGAAGATTTCCAACAAAAGCTTAGGACCCTCGTCTCTTACTTGTCTACCAACGCCACCGTCTCCGACAACAACGGATTCTACAAGACCGACGTTGACGACACAGTGTTCGGCCTCTTCATGTGCCGTGGTGACATTCCCCCCGACCTCTGTGAACAATGCATCCTAAACGCTGCTGACCGAATCGCCTCCGAGTGCCGCTCCTCCGTGCAGGCTATAGTTTGGTACAATCACTGCTTGCTTCGCTATTCCGATCAGCCTTTCTTCTCCAAGGTGAGCACGAGTCCAAGACTTGACATGCTGAATGTCACCAACGCTATTGACGAGGACAGCTCTTTCAAGTTTCAATTGTCGAACGCGTTGGTTGAAGTGGCGAACGAGACTGGGGACAGTGCTGAGAGATACTGGACGGAATCATTAAGGTTGAATGATCACCAAACGGTGTATATTCTTGCTCAATGCACTCAGGATCTGTCCAGCAGCGATTGCGGTGGCTGTCTATACGATGCGATTGCATCAGCGATTCCGTGGTCTCGTTTGGGAAGCGTAGGGGGAAGAGTTCTATATCCTAGCTGCACTATAAGATTTGAGTTGTTCCAATTTTATAGAAATGGTACTGAAGGCGAAGATCAGGCTCCTCCTTCTCCTTCACCTACGGGTAAAGTCTCAGCCCAAATAGAATTTGCATTTTACATGGATACAAATTTATATGGGAAGAGTTCCTAGTTATTAGAGTTTTTTCCACCCTCAATATCTAGGAAAATAAAAAAAGAACTAGCTTGGTATATTATGTGAAAGAGAGTTTTGTGCTGTTTTAACAATGTACGTGTTGCTCCGTTATTCAATAAGTTTAACAATACATTGGATATTGAATTCAATAATTTAATGATGTTGTAATTTAACAACTAATACATACTAATTGAATTAATGAAATAATATTTAATTTGTATTATTTTATCAAATAATGTAGAACAAGAATTTTATTTTACCCCAAGAATGCTTTTGATTTTCTAGTAACAATAGACAGACCACCTGGTAGAGGAAGTAGGGGCACTTCTCTTGTTGATATCGACTCATCATTTCCTTTATGAGTGGTATGTATTGATTTATGTCTTTTTAATGTAGAAAAAGAAGGCTGGTCACGAGCAATTATCTTGATTGTTGTCTCCATTGTTGTTTCGGTGATAGTCTACTCTTTTTGCTGCTATTTGCTGCGAAGAAAAGCAAGAAAGAGCTATAAGACTATTCTCAGAGAAAATTGTACGTACTGTGGAAAAAAAAAATTTCAATACATAATTTTCATTTACTAAGCTTAGAGAAATTTGCAAACTTAGATTAACAATTCAAGCATTAATTTGGTGTAGTTGGACATGAAAGTACCACTATAGAGCCGTTGCAATTTGATTTGGCTATAATTGAAGTAGCAACAAATAACTTTTCAGAAGGGAACAAGATTGACAAAGGTGGATTCGGAGAAGTTTACAAGGTGGGAGAAAATAAGATAAATTTTATTTCTTCTATGTTCTTATTTTTCATATAATTAATGGTCTAAATATTTTTAGGGTGTTCTTCTTGATGGACGACAGATAGCTGTAAAGAGACTTTCAAGAAGCTCTACACAAGGTTTAGCTGAATTCAAAAATGAAGTTTTACTGATAGCCAAACTTCAACATAGAAATCTAGTGGCATTCATAGGATTTTGCCTTGAAGAGCAAGAGAAAATACTTATCTACGAATACGTTCCAAACAAGAGCTTGGATTACTTTTTATTTGGTTTGATGCTTTTGACCTTAAACTTTATACTTATTTAAAGTTTAACATATTTATGATTTCATTGCATTATTTCTTAAACTATTTCAAGTGTCTTGTTACCAAATATGTTTTAGCTAATTTTTTCACAAAAAATTTTGTAGATGCTCATTCCGAAAAGTTAATTTGGTCACAGCGCCATAAAATTATAGAAGGGATTGCTCGAGGAATTATTTATTTACATGAATATTCTCGTCTTAAAGTTATTCATCGTGATCTTAAACCTAGTAATATACTATTAGATGAAAATATGAATCCCAAAATTTCAGATTTTGGTCTTGCTAGAATTGTTGAAATAGATCAACAGCAAGGATCTACCAACAAAATTGTTGGAACATTGTAAGTTTTCAATGCCCATTCCCACCCTTTTCTTTGTATATCCTTTGCACAATATGTTTAAGCTTATGTGCCATTATTTGTTTCTTTCCAATTTTGTAGGGGTTACATGTCTCCAGAATATATAATGCAAGGACAATTTTCTGAAAAATCAGATGTTTTTAGTTTTGGAGTCATGGTCCTAGAGATTATTACTGGAAGAAAAAATGTAGGTTCTCATGATTCACATCATGTTGCTAATGGCCTCCTAAGCTTAGTGAGTAAAATAATATAGCAATATTTTCTTTTTACCATTCATGTATAATGTACAACAAAATTAATTTCAAAATAAGACAATATATAGTGATTTGACTAAGTTGACAAATTTGTTACAGGCATGGAGACAATATAAGGATCAAACACCTTTAAGCATATTGGACCTGAAAATGAAAGACAGTTGTTCTAAATTTGAAGTCATCAGGTGCATTCAGATTGGTTTGTTATGTGTTCAAGAAAACCCAGGTGATAGACCTACAATGATGACAGTTGTTTCATATTTTAGTAATTACTCAATTGAATTGCCTTCTCCACGAGAGCCAGCATTTTTCTTGAACAATAGAATGGATCCAACAATGGTTGCTCGAGAATCAAGTTCCGGCTCTATCAATGAGATGTCTATAAGTAACTTTCTTCCTCGATAGGTTAATTTCTCTTTGGATACCATTATATATAACTATTTCTAATGTATAATAAACGTTCATTTGGCCCTTTTAATGGTGGAGATAAAATTATGTTTTATTAATATTTGAGTTAAATATGTTATATTGCTACATCAATTTTGGTTTCACTTTAATTCTTTAAAAAATGCTATCTTGACAAGAAATTGTTACATGTTCTTGTAAAATGATGTACAATTGTATTCACAACATTTACTTACCACTAGGCAAAGAATAAATGCCATAACTTGTTAAAATTGACTAGGTCTAACCTAAAAGCTAGCTTATAAAGATAGGATTGCTCAAACTTTTATAAAGGGTACTTTGGCAATATGCTTAACTAAGTAATGTGGGACTCATCAGCTCACCTTTGCTCTGACTAGAGTTGGGTATATAGGTCATGATTGACGGATAGGTCCGTTCAACCCGCAATCTGCACAAGTTAAGACCATATATTTTCTTAACCTATTAATTAACAAACTTTTTGGCCTGCTTCAACTAACTTGTGGCTAAATGGGCTAAACCTGCAAGTTAGCGAATTAACCCCCTAGCCCACTTATTTTTTATTTTTATTTTTAAATGGGAATATATGCTTTTTATAGAATAAAAGATATATTTAAATTTGATAAGGCCTTATGTCATAACTTGTGATTGTAGTTCGCTGGTAAGAATTCTATGTTGTAACCTAAGACACCTAAGATTGAATCCTGGTACCCACATTTTTATAAGTTTAAATTTACAAGGCCAAGAAAAAAAAAAAATTATGGTGCGGACTAGTCTGCAAGCCCGCAGACATTTGCGATGCGTGGACCGGCCTATATAATAGCCCATTTATTTCGTAGACTTGCCTGATCCGGTCTGATCCATTTAAATATGGTTCACTGTGGATCAAGCTAACCTATATATACCTACTTGTACTCGTGACGCAATTAACATCAAGCATAGAATGGGCTCCTATACCATATTTGGATCAGGTAAGTCTAACAATTCCAAAAGCCAACTAGTGCAGAAAAGACTGCCGAAGTTATGCCTATTATGAAGGTAGTTTAGCTGTATGCCTAGCTGTTAACACCTAGTTTTTTCATTTTGGTTAAAAAAAGAATCAATTGAGTTAAATATTAAAAGATTTCAACGAATAACAAAAGCAAATAATAAAAGTTTATTTCCTGTAACCTAAAACCTAATGCTCATCTTAACCAATTTAAGAAAAATAATTAAAATTAAAAATTAAATCAAATTAAATGACTCATCTTGATTTTATTCTTTTTTTTTTTCCCATTGTGAACATCATTTTTTTTCATAATTAAAAAAAGTTGCAAAAACCAAATGCATTTAATCTTAGGGCCTATTTACATTGCATAAGTAATTTTTTAAATTTTTTACTTTATTTTATTTTACCCTTTTATTACTTTTTGCTTTACAAAGTTGAAAGAGAGAATTACCATTTTGACCATTAAAAGATCAATTCATTAATAAATTAGTCCCTAAAAGATATTTTCTTAGTTGGTGGTACTCCAACAATGAATTTTGTTATTGCTAATGGGCTCTGTTAGTATTAACCAAAAATGTTTTAGGCATTAATTTGTTAGCACATTGATCTTTTAATGACTAATTTGTCAGTGTGTTGATCTTTTAAGAACTAATTTATTAACATGCTAATCATTGAAGTACCATGTGCTAATAAAAAATTTTTTAAGGACTAGCTTGCGAGTATCTTGATCTTTTAAGTGTCAAAATAGTGATACGGCTGTCAAACAAGCCAGGTCGGCCCATTTAGGCCAAGCATGCTCATTTAAACCTGTGAAATGAACGAGCTAAATAAGCCAGTCTATTTAGTCTGCGAGCCATATTTTAGCATCTTAGCCCATTTAAGACTGGTCCGCAATTTTAAACGGGCAAACCCCTTTTTCTTTTGCTTTTCAGGTTTAAAAATTGATTTTGATCTAAAAGAAGATAAAAATTCTTATTTCTTATTAAAAAAGAGGAGGATGTCCTAAATTTAATTATTAAATCATGTTTTTATGTCATAAATTTATACCATTTTCCTTTAAAAAAAAAAAAGAAATATGGGTAAATGAGCTAGCTTGTTTTAATCCGCAAGTTAAATGGGTCGGGTCGAAAATGGGTTAGTTTGAACGAGTCATTATTTTTTATGCCGATCTCACCTATTTTTGGCGAGTAAACGGATTGGCCTGATGAGTTTGATCCATTTTGATGTCCTTAAATAGTGGTTCTCCCCAGTTGAAAAGAGTTAATTGTAAAAAATAAAATCATAACCAAATTGTGAAATGTTCATTGAGGTTGGTCACCAACATAACAAGGAAAATGACAAAAAGGAAAAAAAAGGAAGGTTTAAAAAAATAAAAGCCTTAACACAAGCATGGCAAGGAAAGCAGTGCATCCGACCCAATGTCAAGAATAGATTGATTGAAAACTGAACTTAGATCGCGTTCGCTGCTAACTGAAGTTTGTATACATGCTTCATATAGCAGAGGCAGAAAAAGAGAGAAATAGATATAACAACTATTTCGGTTATAACTAATTGTACTTCACATAAATACATATGGTGTAATAACCTCTAACAGGGCAAGGAAACAATCATCAAACCACGAGAATATAAGAAAAGCAGAAAAAAGAGGAAGAGAAGGTTTAACGTGAGAAAGAAAATCAACAAAACCAAAGCAAGAGGCTCGTTTTGACTAGGGACGTCGGCCAAGAATAGAAGTAAGGAAGAACAAGAGCTGAAGAACTGCTGAACCCAAAGAGGAGAATTAGAGGCAATGGAGGGGATCTCTTTGGGAAGCTTGGATTTTTAGTAGAAGCAGAAAGAGAAAGGAGAAAGACTGAGACTCTTATCTTAGTAACAGCATGATCTTAATCATCTTAGTTTCATATAGTATGGGGGTTGTTATATAATTCCTTTCACCACAGAGTATCCATCTCCAACTTTACTCAATTACTTTAGTAGCCCAAACACCACTGTTTTATTTACATCTTAGCTCACACAACACAGAATATAACCAAAACAGACCAATCCCCATAATAACAAAATCAATCTTAGACCAAAAATCATCACTGCATCATAAATCTAAACAAAGAGCCGCAACCATTTCTACATAAACAACCAATCAAACATTCCACAACCTCAAATAGAGTAAATCATAACATTGAGTCAAGCACACCAAACTCAGACCCCAAAAAAAAAAAATGAATAGCTCAATCTAAACCAATGGATAACAAATTAAAACTCTTGAGAAAAGCAATCCTTGAAATAAGCAACAAATTATGAAAAAGAATCATCATGCACTTTCTATTGCAACTCATTACGTCCTTCTTGCGTATTGAAAACCCATCTTGCCTCCGTCAATTGCTTGTTGTGTTTTAGCTTATGTTTTGAAGTTTTTTCTATTTTCTCTCTCTTTCTTTTTTTTTTTTTGGGTCAACTTTCTATTTTTTCTCTTGGGCTGCTCCTACTTCTTTCGTTTGTTGCCGAGCCAAGTTACTTTGGTTTAAATAATAATAAAAAAAGTGTCATCTTAAGCTTTAGAAGTAAGGGCGTGCACGGGTACGGGTCTACCCGTGAACCCAAATAACCCGACCTGACCCATGCATAAAAATCCAGTTTGAGTAGGGTAATTGGTCTGTTCGGATAAAGCCCAATTAATCCATGGCATGTTCAATTCAGGCAATGGGTTTAACCCGACTATTTGAACCCCCAATTCTTTCTTTTTTTTTTGGTATTGTTAATGAATGTTCATGTTTTACTCTTATAATACTTTAACTCTAGTTTCTTTTTCTCCCTTCCCTCTTCCTCCTTGTCCATCAGCTTGTTGCACACTGCCCTTCCTCTTTTCCCTTCTTTGGCAGTCTTCCCTCTCCCTCTGCCACGTCCCTTGTTCACCAGCCCATTTCATGCCATCAAAGGAAGCCACCATCTATAGATGATTGCACGAAGGAAGCTGCAGCAGCTTGTGGCCTCCGCCCTCCATCATCAGCCACTGAGCCTAGTTTACTACGAAGGAAGCCAGCGCTGATTAGCGGCGAAGCCATCACTAGTCAACTGCAAAGCCTCTGCTGGTATGAATCCCACTGCCGCCGAGAAGCCCTCATCAGTTAATAACTGTGAGATTCTGACCTGAGGCTGAGATTTTTAGTGTGTGATTTTTCTTCTATTAGTGTTGATTCTGATATGAGATTTAATGTGTGTGATTTTTACTTCTATTAGTCTTGATTGTGACTTGAGATTCAATGGATAATTTTTACTTTTATTAGTGTTGATTACTTGATTTTTACTTTTATTAGGGTTAAGCTGTGATTTTGTGATTCTAACCATGGTTTGGTTTATCCCCATAACTCTATTAGTGTCTCAATCTATTTTTCACCCCCAAATTTTATTTTTATTTTTTTATAAAAAGGTCTCACCACCAACCCGAGTACCCGACCCAAACCGACCCAAAAGTGTTCGGGTTAAGAAATCCAAAACCCAACCCAACCTAACTCGAGCATATTCATTTGCTTTAGGTATTTTTTCACCTTGAACTTGACACAACCCGACCCATGCACACCTCTATTTAGAAGTCTGGTTTCGACAAAAAAAAAAAAAGCTTTAGAAGTATGGTGGATGAGGCAAAAGGCAAAGTGGTTAATGATTCAAGCTTGGTAATTCTGCACCCGTCTTCAATCTCCATCTCCCTTCTCCCAAATTCCCCACTTCTCCTATCTCCAAACAGAAGAAAAAAAAAAAAAACAAAGCATTAGAAATATGATCAAGTTTCTGAAAATCAGACTGAACATCCAAGTGGACAAGAAAGTGATTCAGTCATATATATATATATATATGATTAATTATATGCTGTAAAATAAATAAAAATTACTAAGCAATACAAATAAAGAGGAAAATACAATTTGAATATGATATACCGATGATATTAATATTGAGCTAATTTTTTTAGAACATTATTTACATAGTTTATAGCTTATATCAACTCCATATTGAATTAACATTATTAATATATCAATCATATACAAATATAATTATTATTTTAAAAAAACTATGCTTATATTTTTATGATGCAAATATTTTATTTATTAGAATTGAAATATAGAGTACTCAAGTCTCATATTACTTAAATTAAGAGTCTTTTTTTTTAAAACTACTATAAAGCGCTCAAGTCTCACATTGCTTAGACTAAATACTCATGTATTACAATATTTAGTAGTTATTTCCTCTAGGCTCTTTTTAAAAGAGTAAGAGCTCAAATAGTATAAATATTTATTTTTTTAAAAAAATTTGTCATTTTTCTAAAAAAAAATTGAATCAGGTGAATCAGTTCCGTTTAGTTGGTTCACTAGTTTTGAACCGGCTCATGTTGGTTCTCAATGATTTTTTGAACTCTATGGTTTTTTTTTTTTTTGTAATGATAGCACTGACTCGGGGATTGGTTCCCAATTGGACTGGTTTTGAGTCCGATTTTCTTAACTATGGTATGGATACCCATCATCTTTGATTTTTGCTAGAGGGACAAAAGCACTTTTCATTTTACAATATTCTAAACTTAAACTTTTTTTTTTTTGTCAAAAATAGATTAAACCAATCTAATTTAAATCGATATAAATTATATTATTTAAACCAGTTAAATTTATTTTACTCAAAATAGATCTAAATTAAACAACGAACATCCTTACTTTAACAACACTTTGTTGGATTAAGTGCATCAGTTGTTATTTTCTTTAAGCAATTTTTGAGTTTGAATGTTGAGAATAATAAAACTACCATCAAGAAAATTTTATCTTTATACATCTCCAATCAAATTAATTGGATTCCAATAAATTTTAAATATAGATAATTTTTTTTAAAAAATAATATACTACGAGTACGGGTTATTGACAAAATTCTAAATAACCATATAAATTAAGATACTATGGGTATGGGGTATTTACATTTCATACTATTCGATCTACCTGCACGTCAAATTAGAGAGGGAGGAAAAAAAAGGGGGCATATAGTTCTCAATTTCTTTTGGAACATTACAATAACCAGATAGATTTTATGACATATAGAGAACCATATGCTATTTCGATCATATTTAAATAAAAGTTAAAATATAAGTTTACTCCCTACATGTATAATCGATTTTGAATTTAGTCCGTATACAAAAGAGTTTTAAATTAGTTCTATATATGCAATTACTTGTATAATAGTTTTGCTGTTAATTGGAGTTATAATTCTGTTAATGAGCCACTCTACATGATTAATGAAATATGATCTGGGTAAACAAATTCCAACCTAATGATATGAATGAAAATGATCCAGTTGTGGATAGATTGAAGAGTTGATGATCTCTAATTGTAGGTAGACTAGAGGTTGTGTGCATGAGTGAGCACAATGTTATACTTTCCTTGTAGGGGAAGTAACTTAGTGTTCTTACCTGTTTGGCATTTGTCATATACTAGCATGCTAAAAAAGTGAAATAATTAAATCATACTTTGTTAACCACGTAGGACAACCCGTTTATGAAATTATAACTCCAATTGATAGTAGAAACTTTTTTACAAATAATTGCATATGTAGGACTATTACAAATAATTATAACTCCAATCATACTTTTAAATTTTCTGGAAAGTTAGCGGCGACTTTTCCCCACAAATGAAAAGAGTCTTTTTATTTTATTTTTTTAAATTCTTAATAATTAGACGCTGCAAAATAATTAATTTTTTTATTTTCATAAACAATTAGCAGCAATTTTTCCACTATATGTAACATCCCCTTTTTCATAAAATATGTTGTATAGAGTAACTTTAGTTTTTTTAAATGACTTTGATATTTCATTGATTTAATTTGAATAATAATTCATAAAATAGTTAAGCATTTTATTCGATTTTTATTTAAAATAACAATATAATTACAATAATGATAATAATATAAAAAAAGAAGAAGAAGGGAACGTGAAGGACTTGATAAGTCAGGTCTCTGTGGAAAAAATATTTGGCAACTCAATTATTAAGAAGAGAATACCGTGCTTGACTTAAAGGAAGCCTAGATGTGGCAAAGTCAAAAAGTCAAAAATAAAATAAAATAAAACGTCGTCAGTGATGCATGTGCCGTGGAAGCTAAAAGGAGTGAAAAATGGGAAAAACGAGTGAAAAAATAGTCGACAATAAGAAAGAAAAAGAGAAAAGGGTTTGTTATGCATATACTATTTTTTACCTCAGCAAGAATAAAAAGGTAGAAGATAAAGTTATTTACGAAATAAAATCATGACTACATTTATTTGCTCATTGTTATTAAATTATTATTAATTTAATTTATTGGTCACTCATTCTTATTGCAATTTATTTATTGTTCTCTTATATTTACGTTATTTATTATTCATAGCAAGTTATTATTTATAATTCATTTATATTAAAGCTGCTCATTATTGTTGTAATTTATTTATTTCCTTTATCTTCTTAAAAATTATTATGAGTTGATTTTCTCTTATATTTTATTATTATGACTACTTATATAAGATATTAATGGCGTGTGAATTCTTTATGTGATTGATATTAAAGAATAAATTTAATTGGATTATGCTTTCTTATGTATATTGAGAATTTATGCATGATGACAAGCATGTGAATTAAAGAAAAGACATTTGAGACTTTCAGCTAATTGCAAAGAATACTAAGAGACAGATATAAGATCCTTTTATGTTAGCTGTCTTGGTTGATGTGGTGTAATGGTTTTACTTTATTGTCACTATGTTATAAGTAACACTAGAGAAAGAAAATTCCCTAAGAGAAGATCTTTGACTATGTGTGAGACAAGCAGACCAAAGAAATAGTAAAACTAAAGTAAAGATATTATAATATTGGCTTATTATATTACATGTAAAGTTGCATCAAAATTATCTATTTTGTTTACCTATGATAATATGTCTTAATATGTGATTGTATGAGATGTTGAATATGAACTGATAGCTGTACGATATTTTTCATGTTAAGATATGGTTGGAACCACTATAATTCAAATGTTTTAGAACTACTCATTTTCTACTGACACCACTAGAAAAGCGTAAATTACCAATGAATTTACTGTGAAAAAATAAAAAAAATTCGGAATATTACCGACGAATTTGCCGACGAAAATAATTCATCGGTAAATGATGCATTGGTAATAAAAAATATTAATATTAATGATGATTTTTCTATTCCATTGGTAATATTCCCGATTTTACTGGCGGATAATATTCGTCGATATTATTTTAAAAACATCAGTAATAATAACGTTAGAAATTGTCACTGACCAAATTTTACCAACGACTTTGTTTATAATTACCAACGAAATTTCTATCGACAAAATTATAAAATAAATTTAAAGTTTTATCATTACTGATGGAGTTTCCGTCGACAAATAAGATTTTTGAATTTTTTTCGCTTTTGTTATCAAAATATGAAATTAATATTTAAATATTTCAAGTTATTGTTTTAATTATTTACAACTCCATATAAATAAAATTATAATAAAATGTAAAAATATGCATTGTTCACTAAAATAAAAGCTGTCAATTACAGAAAAAAACAAAATAAAGTTATCACATTATAATTCTAAAAACAGAAAAAAAAAATCCTAAAATCTACAACAGGACTATCTTGGTATCTCGTTATTCAGAAAGTTGAGAACTATCTTCGTTACTCTCGATTTCAACATTGTCATCGAATTCCTCGTTCTCATCCTTATCATCATCCTCATCCTTAGTATTAGCATCCCTTTTATCAGCCTGGCCTATTGAATGTTGCCTTGGGAGTTCAATTATGTCAACTTTTCCCGAGATGAAACATAGATTAGAGGGGATATTAGTATTAACAACAACCTTAGAAGGGCTTAGATCATCGGTTTGGTAAGCTTGTTGATCGGATACTTCTTCAAACTCTGCTCTACCGCTTGGTTTGCATTTTATTACCACACTTCAGTTAGATTTGCATTTTCCAAGGTATGAAAAATAATAAACTTGTCTTGCATTTTGGGCGATGATAAATGGATGAAATTTTTCATACCTTTTAGTGTGGTTAATCTCAATTATTTTATAGTGATTGTGTTTATATGTTTCCGTAGGACGTGTTGGATTATATCATTCATAAGCAAATAGCACAACCCTTTTAACAGGTTCACCAGGGTACTCCAATTCAAGTATTTCATTAACCACTCCATGTCAATCACTTTCTCCATCTCCTGTATCTCCCCTAACACAAACCCTAATGCCGTCAGTTTTCTTTCCCCTTTCCTATTCAACTGTATGAAACTTGTAACTATTGACATGATACATTGGCTAACTTGTAGCTCTGGTTTTCAGAGCCCAAGCCAAATTGTAGAAGTGAGGATTGCTTACACTATTCCTTTGATCCTGCACCAAAATATAAAAGATTGGAGTATTAATAACATAAAATACAAAAACAAAAATATGAATAGAAAAATAGAATCACTTTATCATATATAAATGATTTGAACCATTTGAAAAATTATTCAAGGGATTGTTGATCGTATAGTTGCTCAAAATACCTGTAAACATTAGACAAAATATAAAAGAAGATAGCTTATCATCACAATTTACCATTATATGGAATTTGAGGAATTATAAAATAAAGAATATAATATAATAGTTTATCCGTTACCTTCTGAGTGGCTCCATTTCATCACAATTTAGCAATATATGTAAATATGCAGATTTTCATTCATTACCAGTCAACCATCGAATTGTCCAGCAGCACGACCAAGTTGGTTGAATACTGACAAGGTTGGTTTGATTGAGCTTTCACCACCATCATCATTCCGACGAACTTTGGCTCTCTTAGATTGGACGTGCGGCTTCAAGTAGTATGAGTAGAAGTTAGATGTCTCTTTCGAAATATATGCTTAACATATTGATCCCTTTACTTTCGCTCTATTCTTTACTGTTCTTTTGAATCCTCCTTTTTTCACTCAAATGGATACATCCACCTATATTGGACAAGTCCACATACCCATGCTTCATAAGCCAAGTATATAGGTCAGTACTCCATAGAATCAAAAAATTTAGGAGGAAAGATCCTCTCTAACTTACAAAGAATAATGGAAATATTCTTCTCTATCACTAAAAGATCATCAACTTTGAGAGTGGATGAACAAAAATCTCTAAAGTACTCACTCAACTCAATTAACGGCCTCCAAACATGATTAGGTAGTTCTCTCAATGCAATAGGCAATAAACACTCCATAAATACATGACAGTTGTGACTTTTCATGCCAAAGAATTGTTCTTGTGCAACATTCACACACCTACCTAAGTTTGAAGCATAACCATCCGGTATTTTTAACTCTTGCACCTATTTACATATATCTTGTCTTTGTACAGAGGTCAATGTATAACTGGCTTTAGCCTTGCACCAATGACCATCTCTTATATGTTATAAATTTAACTTAGGGCATCTACAGTACTCCTCTAAATCCATCCTTGCTTTCTCATTGTCTTTAGTTCGGTCACTATTCATCACAATGTGTATAATATTATCAAATACATTTTTTTCAACATGCATCACATATAAACAATGATGGACTAAGTGATCCTTCTCATAGGGTAGTTCCTAGAATATGCTTTATTTAGTTCAATTGTGTTCTACCCTATAGCCAGTTAATCAATCATATTTCCTAACTTCTGTAATCTTTAAAAGTCACCTAACTCTGTCCCAAATTTGTTGACTGGTAAGTCTAAATCCATACCTACTGCGCCTATAAGTCTGATTGATGTCCAAAAACCTTCTATGACAATCAAATCAAGAATTCTTTCCATCATACTTCAAATTGAATGCTTTTGTATCCTCTATACATATCGAACATGCCAATTTCCCCTACGTCATCTATCCAGACAATATTTCATAAGTTGGAAAGTCATTGATTGTCCACATTAATGCTGCCTTTAACCTAAAATTTTGCTTGGTTAATATGTCATAAGTCAAAACACCGTCACACCATAACTCATTTAATTCATCAATTAAAGGTTGGAAATAGATATCAATCTTAGCCTTTTGGATTATCGAGGCCAGGGATTATGCAAGTTAAGAACAAGTAAGGATCTTTCATGCACATTTCAGGAGGGAGATTGTAAGGAGTAACAATCACAGTCCAACAAAAATATGATTTACTAAATTGATTATTAAGAGTAAAACCATCAGCACTTAGCCTTAACCTAATATTGTGTGGATCAGACGCAAAATCAGGATAAATTTGATCAAAATGATGCCATGCTGCACCATGAGAAGGATGTGTCATTACACCGTCACTCTTTCGATTCTCAAAGTGTCACCTCATGTAAGGTGCTAAACTCAATGATGTATACAACCTTTTAAGTCTAGGAATTAGGGGTAGATAGTGTATTCTTTTACGCTGAACATCCTTATACAACACACTTCCCTCTCTTTTCGGCTTAAGCCTAGGCATAAAATTTACAATGAGCAAAGGCAATATCATCTTTGTAATAAAGCATACATCCATTCAAATAATAATCAATCTTTACTTCATGTAACCCAAGGTTAGAAACTAATCTTTTAGCTTGGTAAAGTCCTTTGGGATAGTTTCTGGTTGTGCCCGAATCTCACTCATCAACGAAGTCCATTGATCAAAGGAACTTTGGCTTTGGTTCACCTTTGATTTATTACTCAACATTCTTATCGCCAAAGACAACTATGAATGCACATAGCCTTCCCATAAAGGCCTATTCACTACTTCTAACAGACTATAAAATCTCTGATCATTTGGATTAGGAAGATGTGGAATACATTCCAAACTCCTAGCCAGCAACATCAAAAATCATTCCCTGATAATGATTAAGGTTATTTTCCCAAGTGATATTATTACCCTTTTCGTTATTTATATGGACCGCCTAGTTGAACTACTTCCAACATAACTAACACCAAATTTATTCTCTAGTAGTAGAGTTTCCCTATGTTTAGTCCAAACCCAGTAATCAGGCTTAAACACATCCTTGTATAAATGATATCTAATAGACTCTATGTCTAAAAACCTCTTACATTTACATTTACAACAAGGACACCTAGATGTTCCTTCATGAGTAAACTGTTCTGTTTGAACACAGGCCATTATGAATTCTTCAACTCCCTCATAAAATTTAGATTTAATCCTTCCCCGACTTAGATGCAATCTATCATACATCCATGCTCAATTTGGAGCAAACATTTTATATCTCGATAATATCACGCACCTACAAAGCCATACAATCACACATCAATCAAAAAGATTTAGGCATAGTCTTCCCTTAAATTAGGATCCTCCATGAAAGTTAATTTATCCCTTAAACATGCCTAACAATTACTTATTTCATTACAATAATTATTTAATTCAAACATATTCTAAATGATCAACAAAATTTGGGCAGAGCTTTCCTTTATTTTAGGAGCTTCTATAGAAATTATTTTATTAGTCAAACATAAATAACAAATCGATGCAATCATACAAATTAATCAATTAATCCTAAAAATCAGTCTAGAGCGCATCCCTTTACTTCACATCATACAGGCGTACAACACCATAACACACAATTCAAACAATGAGAAGGAACTCTGTACCTTCCTTCAATCATACAATCCCATCATCCTTCTTCCATCCTACAACTCTATGCTAGAAATTTTAGGTCTCTAATATTTTAGAGAACATAAAGAATAACAAATGGATCCACAGTACATACTTAAAGCTTCCCAAACTCACTTTAGTCAGTCAATGTACCAATCACCAAGTGCTCCAAATGAGATTTTTAACAATCAACACAATAAATCAAATCAGTCAATTAACTCAAACTAAAGAATTTGAGTAGAGAAATGGAATAGCAAAAAGAGACTAAACAAAAAAATTAAACTGATTAAAATATTCATTAACAATTCACGAACACAATGGTAGTATCTGGCAGCAAAATGGAAGCTTTGACGGCAAGAAAATGGCCTGACCCTGTAATGGGTAACATGAGAGAGAGAGAGAGAGAGAGAGAGAGAGAGAGATTTTAGACAAAATGAGGAAGAAGGGGGCTATTTGCATTTTAATGTTCGGTCTCAATATTAGTAAATGAAACAAATCGTTTCATTAAATTATTTTACTGGCAGATTTTCCGTCGATAAAATGATTCTAGCAGGAATTATAATTTTCAAATATTAACTGAAAATCTATTGGTAAAAAAAGAAAAATAAAAAATAATTAATGTTTATTTTATTTAAATTACCAACGGATTAGCCATCAGTTATGATTTACTGCTATTAGGCGCAAATATTTATCGACGGTTTGACCGACGGATATATAAACCGTCGGTAATATTCGACTTCGAAATTTAGCTTTTATTTACTCACGGATAATCCATCGGTAAAATCGACAGAAATAATCCGTCGATAAATTCATTAGTTCTAAAATAATTTCTAGTAGTGTGAGAATTTTCAATTCTCAATTTATTTTTGGTTGTTTCAGATTACTCAAGTAACATTAGAGAAAAAGGCAGACTCCTCCAGTTGCTAGGAACATATGGAGTTGTATTCAAATAAATTGTAGCTTTTTTGTGTAATGCCCATGCTCTAAATTTTTAGTCTTTCTCTTGTTACCCTTTTGTTGCTGCGTTTTCCTTAATTGTAATCGATTACAGGAGGCTCGTAATTGATTACAAATGCCTGAATCAGATTTCGAACCATTCTATTTGTCGTTGATTTGCAATTTTTTTATGCTCTTAGGTAATCAATTACACAAGCTTGTAATCGATTACAATTTCTGGACGCGTAGTAATTGATTACAAAGAATTGTAATCGATTATCGGTCGTCTATAAAATATTCTGGATGTTCTCTCTCTCCTCATTCTTGTGTTTTCTTCACTCTTTTCAACCCGAAAACACCTCCTTCTCTATCTAAATCACTCTATTCTTCATCTTATGCCCCCATATCAAATCCTTCTACTAAAATCACTTCAAAACACACATTAAATATGTCAATCTACTCCAAATATCCTCAAATCTGCCACCTTCTCTTTCTCTCCTTCCTCTATTGGAGACCTTGGAGCTTGGAGGAAGAAGATCTCAAAATCCACTCTCTTTGTCATCCTCATTGGCTTCCCTAGGGTAATTTCTAACATCTTTCCTTTTTCCTTTTTCAAAAACTTCAAATTTTTGCTTGGATTGAAGGTTCCATCTTAAACCCTAGGCTAGGAAATTTGGGAATTTTGGGTTTGAGGGTAATTAGTGTAATTCTCTCATGTTAGTAGCTAATATATAGTTATATTATTGTGGTTGTGGTGTTAGATTGTTTTAAGGGACACTGACATAACTTTAAGGCTGCAAAGAATCGAGATTTCTCCTTTTAACTGGTGATCTGTGAGTAGATAGAACATCTTTGACTTGTTTACTATTTTAACTCATGATATGTACATATTTCCTAGAATGAAATTTTTTTTAGAATATTGTACATGAGTCAAGGACGAATATTTGTGAGAAATTATTGGAAATTGATGCTTAAGGAATGATGAAAGGAATTAGGAAGATCTATAACAGGATTTGTCTGCTAACAGCAGTAGATGTTAGCCCTGGTACATCTTGGATTATTATTTTACACAGCCACTCAAGATAGTGGTGCGTGACGCATATTACACAGCCACACACATAGTGTGATGTATGACGGATTATAAGATCACATGAAGGAAAGGCCACCTAAGTGTGATTCTTGACGGATTATCCTGTTAGATATTTCCTATGGCTTTTAAATAAAGTTAAAATTTCAATTGTATATGTACATTGACTCATGAGGTTCAGGGGTATCCTATCTCTTACTGAATTATATAAACTCACCTCATGGTTTCCTTCTCTTTTTCAGATATAGATGTGGACTTGGGAGTTGATCCTCCCCCATCTCAACAGTAAGTTGAAGATTTCCTTGGTGAGCCCTAAATAGAATGGGCCTTATGTAAATAGTTAATGTACTTTTAGTTAGTTGTAGTTCCATAGTATTATAGACAGGGTCCGACCCTTGCTAGACCATGATAATGTTTACATTTAGTAATATGTATAATGAATTGACTGGATTACTATGTGTTGGAATTCTGAATTGGAATGTTGAAGAAGTATTCATAGTCATATATATGTCTGTGCATATGTGGTGATTGGTTATGCCTTGTTAATTAGCAATAATATGTGCTGAGAGGTATATTCTGAGAATACTTCGATCCCTAATAGAAGAGTGTGTTTGTTGATTTGCAGGATGAGTACTCATATTTGGGAAATATCCTAAATATAAAAGGAACTTTGTCCAATTTTCATGAAATATTTGTGGTAAAAGACTTGCCAGGGGACTTGTCCCTATGCGCCGATCACGGCTCGGATTAGGTCATGACACTTTTGATTGGCTTAGAAATACTTAATCAATGACCAGTAACACTTTGATGTATTTATGTATGTTAATGTTTAACCCTGAACTATCTATGTAATTTGTGTCATTATCTTTATAATGAACCGGGGGGGTAAACCACAAATTAAAAGAGTCTTTTAATTTTTTTTTAAAAAATTCTTAATACTTAGCAGCGGAATTTTGGCCATCAATAACAATAGATTTTTTTATTATTTAATTTTCATGTAAATTAACGGCAGCCAAAGGTACCACAAATTATTTTTAAACAAATAATTAAATGAAAATTATCAATTAGGGACAGATTTTTTCGTTGCAAAATTTATTTTTTCTAGTTTAATCTTTTTTTGATCCTATTGCAGTCGATCTCCGGTGCCACAAATCCGTCAAAATTTGCGAGCGATTGTGTCTAGCGCAAAAAATCCACTGCTAATATTAGTTTTTCTGGTAGTGTCTAGACACGTTTATATATATTTATATGTATACAGTTAAGAACTATTTCACTACACTTTTATGGATGCCCGATTTTTTAAAATTTAACACAAATAATCAATATGATATGCAGTAATAGTTCAAAAATTAGAATAAGAAGAACTACATTCTATATAAAAAATTACTAAAGGTATAAGTGTGTCAAATCTTACATCAGTGTCAATAGATTTCTCCTCATCTATATATAAAAATAATAAATTAAAATTTAGAAAAATGTTTATTTACAATATTTTTGTATAAATTATATATTTTAATAAATATGATTGCTAGTAAATAAATTGTGAAAGAAAGAATGGTAAAGAATTTAATGAAAAGAAAGATATTTAATTGTTAAGTTTTAGAATTGATAATTAGGATATAGGTTTTAAAATAAGAACAGTTTATCTTAATTATTTTATAATTTTATAAAATTAGCTTGTGTAATTATAATTATAATTTTATATATTATTCTAAACATAAAAATTGAAACTAATTACAAAATATAATTCTAATTTCAAACTTTAAATTTATGCTTAATCCCATACATTAGACAAGATGTTAGTGATTTTCTTTGAAGCATTTTCATCATATGAATAAAAGTCCATATAAATGTATAAGATTTTTCAGATAATCAATCTCTGGCCCAAGAAAATGATAGGACGTGGGTTACAAGCTTGACTGACCTGCTTGGTTGAATATTCCTAATAAGAAACTAAAATCTTCAAGAACGAATGATCACGTGCCAGGCCTTTTGGTCTACTGGTCTCTGTGGACAATGCGTAGTAAACGCTACGCACCGTGTAACATCCCGATTTCCGAGTTCGGCTTCGCCCTCGGGACTGATACATTCCGATTTTCGACTTCGTCTTTGAAACACAGATAAGAGCATTATTCCCGAGTTCCGAGTTAGTCTTGCTGGATTCTCGACTTCATGCCTTGTACGACTTCCGACTTCGTATGGATCATTTCCCACAACTTCCGAGTTTAACCCTTATGTCCGAACACATGAACGTAATTCCATGAGATCCGACTTCATGTCTCAAGGAAAAATATACCTGGCTTCCGATGTCACTAACCACACTGTATACAAGTCCCGACTTCCGTATTTAAGTCCTAGGGTTTGGAAATGTGATTTGAATTCCCGAGTTCCGACCTTAGTGTTGAACTCAATTGGGATGGACACGAGTTCCGATTTTAAATCCAGTATTGGCATTCCCGAGTTCAAATAGGGAGTTAGGAGATTATGTGATTGTGAGCTTTCGACTTACGGCCTCCGATTTCCCAAAGTCACAAACAAGGTGATACGAGTTCGATATTAGGCTTGACTCCCAGCTCAAGTAAAAACGACCCGAGTTCCGACCTCAAGTATAATAAGGATGAGTTCCGACTTCATATACATGAGGTTCACGAGTTACGACTTTATAGAGCCTACGAGTTCCGATTTCGTTTCCAGAATGTGCTAGAAACTACCACACAAAAGAACGCGTGGAGAGCAAGGTTGGCTGAAACTTGGCCTTATGTTTATAGGCCAATCACAACCTTCCAAGTTAACCCCCACTCATGCCTATATAATACATCCTTCCTCCTTTGATTCAGACCATAATTCACGTTGCTTTCCTCTTCTCCTTCAGCTCTCTTTCTCTCTTACTCACACATCCAAAGCTCAAGCTAAGTTCCAGCCTTGTTCATCCAAACTCCAAGTTTCAGCACTTAGCCAAATCTTGCTCCAAAGAGGTAGGATTCAATCTCTAATCTTAATTTCTCTAAACTATGGGTGCATGAAAGATTACTTTTTATGATTATTTGATGATATATTGGATGTGTATGATTGGATTAATATGGGATTGATATGAAATCTTGAGTGGCAATTAGAATTAGAAGAAGAAAACTAAGAGAAATGGATGGATGAGATGCTGTCTTGGTAGAGAGTCCACGGCAGTCCGTATGGCGGAGCGTACGGCGCTGCCTGCAATCGGTGAAATCCGATGAAAGTATTTTTAAATGAAACTAGACATCTAGGGCTTTTCATAGACATATCATATAAGGTTATCGGATTAGTATTGAGGGAGATACGAATTTTTGAAGTTTGACCTAGGGTTTAGAATGTTCATCCGCGCAGGGTGACATGAGGAGGGTATAACTCACCCTATACAACTCCAAATCAAGTGAAACTAAGCTTGTTAGAAAGCTTACACACAGAGGAACACCCCAATATAAGATTCCCAGTTTGTTATGGTCCCAATTGTTCCCAGTGATTCGAGGAAGTTGTCCTATGTCCAATCTAGGCCAAAACGGAGTAGTTCAGGAAGGTCAACTTTCAGGACTTATATCTAGAGATGTACTTAAGCAAATGGAGTGAAACTTGTGGCAAATGAAAGGTTGTCCTGTTAACTTCAATATGAGACTGATTTCATATGATTTGAGCTTAGTTCCTATTTTTAGTGAATTTATACTTCCAGGAGTGTAACTCGGGTTAGTGACTGAACGAGTTGAAGTTAGATTTAAATATCTTGAGTTATATGGATCAAAATGATGTGGGACCAAAGAGGTTAGAAAGTAGACATATAGAGCTATGACATATCCAAATTTCAGATTTAAATGAGTTGAATAGAGATAAAGGTGGATCATACAAAATTCGGGCAGAACCGAATAGAATTGGCAGAATGGCCAAAATGATAATTTTACAAATGTTAGTGAAACCTATAAGGTTTGAATTGAGGATTGCCAGTTTGACATTGATGTATATGTGTTAAGATTGATTATGTTGCTATGACTAATTTGTCTGTGAAAGCTGACACTATTCATGGGGAAACAGACCTGATCCGTTATCTTTTGATTTACTGCGAAGTCTAAGAAGCTATGAATGTTTATATGTAAGGATAAATTAAAGTATAAATGGGTATACAGAAACCCTATACTCAAGAATGACATAATTATGTTATGAGATATGTGAGGGTAAGTGATGTAGCATATGCATGAGTACCGGTAAATTGGTAAGGAGGCTACGGGCCTTTATATGTAATGAACATGTACGTGAAAATCATGTGTGCAATGATACATGAAAATAAATAAAGTATGTGTATGAGTACACTCAGTATGACTATGCTTGAATATGCATGAGAATGAATGAATGTAAATATATTGAATGTGGGTCCCTTCACTCGGAGGCAGTTAATTGAGGTCCCTCCCTGTGAAGGCAGTTAAATGATAAAGACATGGGTCCCTTCACCTGGAGGCAGTTGCACATGGGTCCCTCCTCGTGAAGGCAGCTAAAGACATTGGGTCCCTCTATGTTGGAGGCAGTTGCACTTGGGTCCCTCCAACCTAGAGGCAGTGGGTCCCTCTACCTTGGAGGCACGTGGTCAGATGAGATCCCTCTATGTTGAAGGCACGTGGTCAGATGAGATCCCTCAATTTTGAGGCACGTGACCAGAATCGATCCCTTCAACTAGAGGCACGTGACCAGAATCGATCCCTCCAAGACTAGAGGCACGTGGGTCCCCTTGTGGGGAGTTGGTGTGACGACGGTCACGGGTGAGGCTGACGAGCTCACTCCAAGGCCAGACTACCCAAGGGCAATAAATGCACCCTAGGGACGGCGATACGTAATGCCTAGGTGTGCCAAGTAAAAGCTAAAGAATAAAGATTAAAGATTAAAGATTAAAGCTTATGCAGGTACCCCACTCACATGAGGCATGGCATCGACCGGCTAGTGTGAATATAGGGACAGAACTTACATGAGGCCTGGCTTGACCGGTTAGTGTAAGTACCAAAGGAAGATCCCATATTCCTAAGGAGCATTGACATGGCGATCACGCTCGATGGGGTATGACATGGCGATCATACTCTGGAATGTGGCGTAAGATTTCATGATGACAAAAGAAAAGAAAGATGCAGAAAGAAAAGCAAGTTTTATGTATAAGCATAAATTTAAGTATGAGTAAAGTTATGTGTAGATGTTATGTTCCTAGCATAGTGATATTGTGTGCGTTTTACTATGCTACAGATATTATTCATTGTATTATACTTGAATGGATTTTATGGTTTTCCCCAAATGCTAAGTGCATGATTAAAATGAACTTTGCTTCGGATAAGATATTTTTCGAAATGTAAAATTAAACAGTTTGTGCAGCATGTTCATCTTTTTCAAAGTAAACCGAAGCAAACTGGAGACGACCATGATGACACTATGTATGAAAATTAGAGAATCCTACTGAGAATTTTATAATTCTCACTCCTATTTCCATGTTGTCTCCAGATGATTGTAGAAATTTCAGAAGACGGCTGAAGTTGCTGTCAGATGAGGTCCGCTCAGGTAACAGTAACAGCTCCAGGGTGTGGTACTATGACTTAAGCATAGTACTGTGCTTGGGAGGGTGTTACACACCGCATAGCCTACGAGTGCCCCTCGTCTGCAGAGGCCATAATCTGGTACAATTACTGCTTGCTTCGCTATTCCAATCAGTCTTTCGTCAACACAGTAAGCACAAGTCCACGATTTGACTTGCTGAATGTCACCAACATTATCGACAACAAAAGCTCCTTCAAGTTTCTATTGTCGAACGCGTTGGTTAAGGTGGCGAGTGAGGCTAGGGGTAGTGATGATAAATATTGGACGAAATCGTTTGTTTTGAATGATAACCAAAAGCTTTATATTCTTGCTCAATGCATACCGGATCTGTCCGGCATGGATTGCAGTAACTGCCTGTACGATGTGATTGGATCAACAATCCCATGGTCTCGTTTGGGAAGCGTAGGAGGAAGAGTTCTATATCCTAGCTGCACCATGAGGTTTGAGTTGTTCCAATTTTACAGGAATGATAGTGAAGATCAGACTCCTCCTTCACGTCCGAGTTCCCGTCCGCCTCCTCCACCTACAGGTAAAGTCTCAATCCAAATAATATGTGAATTTTACATGGATACAAGTGTACATAGGACCAAAATCTCCCGTGTCTTTTTTCGTTTTATTTTTTATTTTGTTCCCTTCCCAGTAATTCCAATTAAAATGTTGACACTTATATATCACTAATGTTTTTTTTTTTTTTTTTTTAAAACCAATTTTTAAAAGATTAAGCATGATTTTACGCATAGCAATTGGTATAGGGAAAAGAGAGAGAGAAATTGAACCTGTTACATGGGGAGGGTTCCACTCCATAGTGGATCCCACTGATTGAATGTAAAATACAGTTACATATATTTATAGAAGATAAATCTATTTGCTTCTCATATTTCTGATGATATGATATGCGGGAGCGACGTTTTTTTTTTTTTTTCTCTTTCTTTCAATTTTCTTTTTTTAACTGGAGTTGATAAAATGAGTTAAGTTAACATGCTAATCCAAATAACTCGATAAAATATGTGGACTAAGCCAATAAAATTAAGGCAAACAATTTTGTCTGACTCAATATAAATTGACATATAATAATCTAGACTGGCCCCTAAATTTTAAAATATATTTATATTAATTACTATTTTTTAAATTTATCTAAATATTATTTTAAAATCAACAATCGTTTACTTTAAGTAATGATTTTAAATATTTTAGCATAAATTAATTTATGCCTTTTAATATAAATTAAATATGTAAATTATTAAAAACTAATATTTTTAGTACTAATTATAAAAACAAATAAATAAACAAATGTAGGGTAGTCCAGATAACTCAAGGATCACATAGAGTTAACATTTAACAAACTGCTGACCTTCACTATAGGCTTATATAATTTTTGCCTAGCCCATATTTGGTTTGACGCAATACATTAAACCAAATAGATCGAGTTGGCTCGGATTGACACCCTAATTGCAAAAAGAAAGAAATCTTTATATAAAATTGAGTTTTGGTTTATAAAAGTCAAATATTTTTTGTAATATAACAATATATAATTGGATGAAAGTATTAAAATTTTAGTACCGATAGTATATTAAAGTTATTATTTTTATTGTACCTGCATTAATAAATAATAATATAAATAAAATGTTAAAAAAAGTGTGAAGAGGTCATACTCCTTCTCGAGATAACTTTCAAAAACAAAGGATTTTATATTGTAATAATATGTCCGTTTAACTTCTCTTCAAAATTTTTGGTTAATTTAAATTTGTAAAATTCATCTTCTTCTTTTTTGTTATTCCAAGTAAAATAAAAGGCTATTTTGTTCGAAAAAACAAAATTCAAAGCTATTTACTTAAATATTTTAAACATTCGTCAAATTGAAAACATTAACTAGTACAAATTTATGTATAATATAAAAACATCGGACCTTTTTTCGTTTTCGTTTTCGATTTTTGTTGTTCATTGTTCAAGTAAAAGTTGATAATTGATACTTTCACCAAAAAAAAAATAAGTTTTAGAAAACTTAACAAGGAATTGCCAAAAGCCACCACCCTTGATTGTAATTAATTTAAAAGTTAGCATATTGATATTGCTCAATTATTTGACCTTAAATATTAGTTGAGTAAATTAGAATAATAGGTAGAGCTTTGAACACTTAGGAGATGAACTTACTTGTAGAATCCTCACCCACTGTTTACTCATAAAGAAGCAATAGATTCTTAACTAATTTTGGATTGAGAAAATACTTATTTTGTATCATTCAGTTATATATCACTATATCAAATAATGTATCTACTCTAAGAGTGCTTATGGATTTCTTGTAACAAGAGATGGAACACCTAATAGAGGAAAAAGCCACTTCTGCTGTTGATATCAACTCATCATGACCTTTATGAGTGGTATGTGTTGATTTATCTTTCTAATGTAGAAAAAGAAGGCCGGTCGCGAGCAATTGTCATAATTGTTGTCCCCATTGTTGTTTCGGTGATCCTCTTCTCCTTTTGCTGCTATGTCCTACGGAGAAAAGCGAGAAAGAGTTATAAGACTATTCTCAAAGAAAACTGTACGTATTATGGAAAACAGGAATTTCAATACATAGTTATCCAATAGTAAGCTTAGAGAAATTTGCAAACTTAGTCTAACAATTCAAGCATTAATTTGGTCTAGTTGGACATGAAAGTACCACTGTAGAGCCATTGCAATTCGATTTGGCTATAATTGAAGCAGCAACAAACAATTTTTCACACGAGAATAGGATTGGCAAAGGTGGATTTGGAGAAGTTTATAAGGTGAGAGAAAATATGATAATTTTTTTCATCAATGTTCTTATTTTTCACATAATTAATGGTCCGTATATTTTTAGGGTGTTCTTCTTGATGGACGACATATAGCAGTAAAGAGACTTTCAAGAAGTTCTACGCAAGGTGTAGTTGAATTCAAGAATGAGGTTCTACTGATAGCTAAACTTCAACATAGAAATCTAGTGGCATTTATAGGATTTTGCCTTGAAGAGCAAGAGAAAATACTTATCTACGAATATGTTCCAAACAAAAGCCTGGACTACTTTTTATTTGGTTTGATTCTTTTGATCTTAAACTCTTTACTTATTTAAAGTTTAACATATTTATGATTTTGTTGCATTATATCTTAAACTATCTCAACTTCCCTATTACCAAACATGTTTTACTTAATTTTTTCATTAACAATTTTGTAGATGCTCGTTCAGAAAAGTTATTAAGCTGGTCTGAACGCCACCAAATTATAGGAGGGATCGCTCGAGGAATTGTTTATTTACATGAATATTCTCGTGTTAAAGTTATTCATCGTGATCTTAAGCCTAGTAATGTACTATTGGATGAAAATATGAATCCCAAAATTTCAGATTTTGGTCTTGCTAGAATTGTTGAAATAGATCAACGACAAGGATCTACCAACAAAATTGTTGGAACATTGTAAGATTTTAATGCCCATTCCCACCCTTTTCTTTATATGTCCTTTACATAGTATGTTTATGCTTATTTGCCGTTAATTGTTTCCTTCCAATTTTATAGGGGTTACATGTCTCCAGAATATACAATGCAAGGACAATTTTCTGATAAGTCAGATGTTTTCAGTTTTGGAGTCATGGTCCTAGAGATTATCACTGGAAGAAAGAACGTAGGTTCTTATGATTCACATCATGTTGCTGATGGCCTCCTAAGCTTAGTAAGTGAAATAATCTAGCAATATTTTCTTTTTAGTGCTAATGTATAATGTACAACACAATTAATTTCAAAATAAGACAACATAGTGATTTGACTAAGTGGACGATTGTTACAGGTGTGGAGACAATACATGGATCAAACATCTTTAAGCATATTGGACCCAAAAATGAAAGACAGTTGTTCTAAATTTGAAGTTATCAGGTGTATTCAGATTGGTTTGTTATGTGTTCAAGAAGACCCAGATGATAGACCTACAATGATAACAATTGTTTCATATTTTAGTAATTATTTGATTGCATTGCCTTCTCCACGAGAGCCAGCATTTTTCTTGCACGATAAAATGGATCCAACAATAGTTGCTCAAGAATCAAGTTCTGGCTCTATCAATGAGATGTTTATAAGTAACTTCTTGCTCGATAGGTTAATTTCTCTTCTTTCTTCTTTTTAGCCTAAGGTTAATTTCTCTTGGGATACTATTATATATTACTATTTATAATATATAATAAACTTTCATTTGGCCTTTCTAATGGTGGAGATAAAATTATGTTTTTTTTTAATATTGTCTTAAATATGTTATATTGCTATATCAATTTTCGTTTCACTTTAATTTATTTTTAAAATGCTATTTTAGCAAGAAATTATTATATGTTCATGGAACATCATGTACAATTGTATTCACAACATTTAGTTACCACTAAGGCAAAGAATATATGCTACAACTTGTTAAAATCAATTAAATCCAACTTAACCCTAAAAACTAGCTTAGGAAGATAAGATTGCCCAAACTATTATAAAGGGTGCTTTAATTTGGCCATATACTTAGCCAATGTGGGATTTAGCACACCCTAGCTCGTGACTAGAGTTGGGTATAGAAGTCATGATTGGCAAATTGGTCTATTTAACCTGCAATTTGCATGAGTTAAGACCGTATATTTTTCTAACCTATTAATCCACTGACTTTTTGGCTTGCTCCAACTAACATGTGGCTAAAGGAGCTAAACCTATGGGTTAGCAGACTAATCTGCTAGCCCACTTATTTTTATTCTTAAATGGAAATATATGCTTTTTATAAAACAAATAAAAGATATATTCAAACTAATAAGACCCTAGGTCATGACTTGTGGTTGTAACTTGGTGGTAAGAATTCTATGTTGTGACCTAAGACACCTGAGATTGGATCTTAGTACCCACATTTTCATAAGTTTAAATTTACAAGGAAAAAAAAATAGGTAGGAAAGCAACAAAAAAAAAATTGTGGTGCAAATTAGTTTGTGAACCTACGGACCTATGCAATGTGTACACAGGCCTATAGAATAATAGCCCATTTATTTTGCAGACCAGCTTGATCAAATATGATCCATTTAAATATGGTTCATTGTGGGTCGAGCTGACCCGTATACCAATCTTTGCTTGTGACGCAACTAACATCAAGCATGGAATAAGTGCCTATACCATATCAAAATTAGGTAAGTTTAACACAATTCCAAAAGCCAACTAATGGAGAAAGGACCACTCAAGTTATGCCTATTATGGTACTTTGGCTATATGGCTAACTGTCAACACCCATTTTTTTCAATTTGGCTTAAAAAAAAAATCAATTAAGTTAAATACTCATCTTAACCAATTTAAGAAAAATAATTAACATTAAATCAAATTAAGTTACTCATCTCAATTTTATCCTTTTTTTTTTAATTGTGGGCATCCTTTTTTTTTCAAAACTAAAAAAAGTTGTAAAAACCAAATGCATTTAATCTTAGAGCCTATTTACATTGCATAATTTCTTAGTAATTCTTTAAATTTTTATTTTATTTTACCCTTTTATTACTTTTTTCTTTACACAGTTGAAAAGAATTAATTGTAAAAAAGAAAATCATAACCAAAATGTAAAATGGTCATTCGAGGTTGGTCACCAACATAACCAGGAAAAAGAAGTTTTCAAAAAAAAAAAGAAAAAGAAAAAAGAAACTTAACACAAGCATGGCTAACGAAAGCAGCACATCCAATCCAATATCAAGAATAGAATGATCGAAAATTGAACGTAGATCGCATTCGCTACTGAGTGAAGTTTATACACATGCTTATAGCAGAGGCTGGAAAAGAGAGAAACAGAAATAACTAACTATTTCGATTATAAGTGTAACACCCTCCCAAGCACAATACTATGCTTAAGTCATAGTACTATACCTGAGTTCTTTATTCGCAGTGGACCTCGTCGAAACTTCAGTGCCTTTGGAAACTTCTAAAATCATCCTGAGACAACATGGAAATAGGAGTGAGAATTATAAAATTCTCAGAGGATTCTCTAATCTTCATACATAGTGATATCATATTTTTATTTTGAAAAGGATAACATGCTGCACAAACTGTTTAATTTTACATTTCGAAAAGTGTCTTATCCGAAGCAAAGTTGATTTTAATTATACCCTTAGCATTTGGGAGACCCAAAAATTTCATTCAAATATAGCACCATGAATAATAACTGTAGCATATTAAAACACATCTAACATCAATATGCTAGGAATATAACATCTACACATAAACTTACTCGTACTTAAAATTCATGCCTATACATGAAACTTGCTTTTCTTTCTTCATCTTTCTTTTTATCATAAAATCTTTACATGCCACATTCGCGTATGATCGCCATGTCATACCCCATCGAGCGTGATCGCCATGTCACGTTCATAGGAATATGGGACCTTCATTCCTTACACTAGTCATGCCATGCCTCATGTAAGTTACGTGCTTGCATCTACTTTAATCTTTAGTCTTTAGTATTTACTTGGCACACCTAGTTACGTATTGTCGCCCCTAGGTGCTTTATCGCTCTCACGTCGATGCCATGCCTCATGTGATTGGGGTGCTTGCATATACTTTAATCTTTAGTCTTTAATCTTTTACTTGGCACACCTCTAGGGTGCATTCGTAGCGCCTCGAGTGAGCTCGTCACACTGTGACCATCGTCTGTGACTCACCCACAAAGGGACCATAGGTTGGAGGACCCAAAGTGCAACCGCCTCCAACATAGAGGGACCCAAGTCTTTAGTGGACCCATGTGCAGCGCCTCCAGATGAAGGGACCCATGTCTTTATCATTTAACCGCCTTCACAGGGAGGGATTTCAAATAACTAGTGAAGGGACCCACATTTTATCTTATTTAGCCGCTTCACAAGGAGGGACCTCGAATAATCGCCTCGTAAGCACATTCAATATATTCACGTTCTCTTATTCTCATATTCAAGCACAATTATAAAGAGTGTACTCATGCATATACTTCATTTATTTTCACGTATCATTGCACACATGATCTTCACGCATATATTAAGTAACGCATAAAGGCTCGTAGCCTCCTTACCATTCTACCGACACTCATACATATGCTTCGTTCTTTACTTTCATATATCTCATCTCATACTTATATCATTGAATATAGGGTTTCTATATACCCATTCATACTCTAATTCATCATTACCGTAAACATTCCTAGTTTTATAGACTTAGTAAATTCTACAAGATGACGGATCAGGTCCGTTTCCCTATAAATAGTGCCAGCCTTCACGAACAATTCAGTCATAGCAACATAATCAACTTACATATATATATTAATGTCAAGCTGGCAATCCTCAATTCAACTTTATATGTTTCACTAACACTTGTAGAATTATCATTTTGGCCATTCTGTCAATTCTATTCGGTTCTACCCGAATCTTGTATAATCCACCTTTATCTCTATTCAACTCATTTAAATCTGAAATTTGGGTATGTCATAGCTCTATATGTCTACTTTCTAATCTTTTTAGTCCCATATCATTTTGATTTATATAACTCAACATATTCAACCTTTGCCTTAGCTTGTTCAGTCACTAGCCCGAATTACACTCCTGGGAATATAAATTCACTAAAAATCGAAACTAAGCTCAAATCTTACGAAATTGATCTCATATCAAAGCTAACAGGACAAACTTTCATTTGCCATAAGTTTCACTCCATTTGCTTAAGTACATCTCGAGATATGAGTCCTGAAAGTCGACCTTCCTGAACTACCCTGTATTGGTCTGAATTAGACATAGGACAACTTCCTCGAATCACTGGGAACAATTGGAACCATAACAAACTCGGAATCTTATATTGGGGTGTTCCTCTGTGTGTAAGCTTTCTAACAAAACTGGTTTCACTCAATTTGGAGTTGTATAGGGTGAGTTATACCCTCCTCATGTCACCCTGCCCGGATGAAAGTCCTAAACCCTAGGTCAAACTTCAAAAATTCGTATCTCTCTCAATACTAGTCCAATAACCTTATATGATATATCCATGGAAAGCCCTGAAGGTCTACTTTCATCTAAAAATGGCTTCATCGGATTTGACCGATTGTAGGCGGCGCCGTACACTCCGCCGTACGGACTGCCGTGGACTTCCTCACCAAGACAGCATCTCACTTCTCCACTCCTTCTAATCTTCTCCTTCTAATCATAATTCTGACTCAAAGTCTTCTATTAATTCAATCATAAATTCATCCAATACATCCAATAGTTCATTAAATACGTAAAGAATAGCACAATCTCATACAATCATAGTGTAAGAAATTCAAGAATAGAGCAGAATCCTACCTCTTTGGAGCAAGATTTGGCTAAGTGCTGAAACTTGGAGTTTGGATGAACAAGGCTGGAACTTAGCTTGAGTTTTGGATGTGTGAGCAAGAGAGAAAGAGAGCCGAAGGAGAAGAGGAAAACAACGTGAATTATTGTCTGAATCAAAGGAGGAAGGATGTGTTATATAGGCATGAGTGGAGGTTAACTTGGAAGGTTGTGATTGGCCTATAAACATAAGGCCAAGTTTCAACCAACCTTGCTCTCCACGTTGCCCTTTGTGTGGTAGTTTCTAGCATATTCTGGAAACGAAATCGGAACTCGTAGGAGCTATAAAGTCGTAACTCGTGAACCTCATGTATATGAAGTCGGAACTCATCCTTATTATACTTGAGGTCGGAACTGCAGTCGTTTTACTTGAGCCGAGATGAAGCCTAATATCGAACTCGTACCTTGTATGTGTCTTGAGGAAATCTTGTATCAATGTCGGATTCAGAAGTCGAAAGATCACAATCACAAAATTCCGAATTCCCAATTCAAACTAAACCACGTACACTGTTTTGAAGCTTGTTATCTTAGGTGGAGGTCGTAACTCATGTAACCGCAATCCTATAATCTCGGAATAAACTGGGGAATGCCAATGCTCGATATAAAATCGGAACTCGTGTGACTGAAGGTTTACTCAAGGGTCCGAACTCGTGTCCACTCCAATTGAGTTCAACACTAAGGTCGGAACTCGGGAACGCGAGTCACATTTCCAAACACAAGTTCTTAAAGCTCGGAAGTCGGAATTCATATACTGTATGGTGTTGGTCACTTTGGAAACCGGATATACTTGCCTTGAGGCACGAAGTCGGATCTTATGGAATTACGTTCATGTGTTTGGACTTGAAGGTTAAACTCGGAAATCGTTGGAAATAATCCATACGAGGTCGGAAGTCGTGAAAGGTATGAAGTCGAGAATTGGGCAAACATGAACTCGGAACTCGGAAAAATACTCTTATCTGTGTTTCAAAGACTAAGTCGGAAATCGGAATGAATAAGTCCTGAGGACGAAGACGAACTCGGAAATCGGGATGTTACAATAAGCAATTGTATTTCACATAAATACATATGGTGTAATAACCTCTAACAGGACACGGAAACAATCATCAAACCAGGGGAATATAAGAAAGCAAAAAATAGAGGAATAGAAGGTTTAACGTGAGAGAGAAAATTAACAGAACCAAAGCAAGAGGCTCATTTTGACTAGGGACTTCCGCCAAGAGCAAAAGTAGAGAAGAACAAGAGATGAAGAATGCTGAACTAAAGGAGGAGAATCAGAAGCAATAGAGGGAATCTCTTAGGGAAGCTAGGATTTTGAGTAGAAGCAGAAAGAGAAAAGAGAAAGATTGAGACTCTCATCTTAGTAACAACTTGATCTTAATCATCTTCGTTTCAAACAGTATACTATATAGGCTGTTATATGTAAACTCCCAAAGTGGTCCCTTGATTTTCACATCAGATATATTAGTCCTTAATAAAAATAAATTGACAAATTAGTCCCTAACCTTTTAAAATATTGGACAAATTAGTCCTTAGTAAAAAAAACTAATAAAGTAGTCCCTAACCTCTTAAAATGTCAAACAATTTAGTTTCTTCATCAAGTTTTTCTATTAAATAATATGAAGTATCCCATTAAGCAATCGACTTAGCACAATTATTTCTTATTCCAACATTCTAGTCATTTCTGTTTATTAAAATAACATTGTTTTGACAAAACTTCTCTTACTTGCATATCATATCAGAGCATAAAATTTAGAATATTGGCTTGAGAATCTACCAAAAGCAACTTCAATTTTAATAAACAGGAGTGACTAAGATGATAGGGTAAGAGTTAACGTTATCTTGTCGATTATTAAGACTAAATTGTCTGGTGTTCTAAAAGGTTATGACCAATTTATTAGTTTATTTTTGTTAGAGGCTAATTTATCTAACATTTTAAAAGACTAGGGACCAAGTTGTCAATTTATTTTTGTTAGGGAATAATTTGTCTGATGTAAAAATCAATAGGGACCACTTTGGAAGTTTACTCTATATACTTTCTTTCACCATAGGTAGAGAGTATCCATCTCCACCTTTACTCAATTACTTTAGCAACCCAAACATCATTGCTATATTTACATCTTAGCTCAGACAACACACATAATGTAACCAAAACAGACCAATCCCCATAATAACAAAAGCAATCTTAGACTAGAAAATCGTCCCTGCATTATGAATCTAAAGAAGCAACCATTTCTATATAAACAATCAACCAAACATTCCACAACCCCAAATAGAAAAAATCATAACATTCAATCAGCCACACCAAAAATAGACCAAAACCAAAAAAGAATGGCTTGGTCTAAACTATTGGATAACAAATTAAAACTCTTGAATAGAGCAACCATTGAAATACGACAACAAATAAAATAAAAAAAAACAGCCTCATAGTCATGACCTTGTCATGCATCCCCTCTGTTCTACCGCCATAAACTCTCTGTTGCAACTCATTACCTCCCCTATGCATATTGAAAAGCCTTCTTACCTCTGCCAATTGCTTTGTTGTGTTTTAGTCTATGTTTTGAAGTTGTTGTTTTCCCCTTGGGCTGCTTCTTTTGTTTGTCATTGGGCCAAGTTATTTTGGTTTGAATAATAATAAAGAAAAAGTATCATCTTAAGCTTTAGAAGTATCGCACAATAAAATACTTATATGCTCATGGATAACCTAGACTCATTGTATGGCCTCCAAAGCCTGATAGGCCAGCTGGGCCTATCAACGTTTTATGCATATAGTGTGTAATTTACGTAAAACATCAAATATGGGATTGGAACTCACTACCTTTAATAAGCGTTTGGTAGGAGGAATATTGTTTTTACATTTTGGAAATGTAAAAATATTCCTTTATTTAGTAGAAGATTTATAAAAATATTCTTAGGATTGATTTTAGGTTAATATTCCTGATTAAACATTCTCATCTCACGCATGATATTACAACATTCCAATGGGATGAAAATATTTTTCCTGTAAAAAGACCAAATTACCCCTACTATTACCTATTGCCACTCATCGCCAGTTACCCTCCACTGTTGCCAGCCGCCTCCTTTCGCCACTAGACCATCGCCCTTTGACACCGAACACCACTAGACCGCAACCCTCCGTGAAGGGTATTTTTGAAAATGTGCAAAACACTCTTAGGAATTCAATCCATCTACCAAACGCTCTAAAAAACACGTGTTTGGGAAAGCTATTCCCGATGATAGTATTCCCAGAAATCCTATTTCCGAGAATAAAAATTCAAATCTCCTACCAAATACTCCCTTAAGTTAAGTTCCTTCCTGCTTCACCACTAGTCCACCACTTTTTCTTGTTATATATATGCATAATTTTTTATCTTTAACACTTCATGTTGCTTACTATTTAAAATTCAACCTTTGAAACCCTAATCCCCTTTTGTTCTCATCTATCATTTTCTCTTTCATCTCTTATGCTATCACTTTCACTCCCCTATCAAGCATCTCTCCCTCACAAACCATTCCATTATCCTCATTCCTTCTTCCTCGCCACCCACACCACTGCTCATCGCGCCACCACCTTGTTTGCCATGCCACACCGCCGCTCAATGCTACATCACCCTCATAGATCGGTGGCCAATCTCCTCCATCCAGATCGCAGCTTACCGCCTTCTCCCTTTCTCCCTTTCTCTTTGTTTGCCACTGCATCTGGTAATTCATTGCCACTGCATCTAGTGTGTGGCAGTTCTCCTTCTTTTTGATTCACTCCCTTAAATATGTTGCTTGAATTTTTTATTTTTACTTTTAGTTTATTTTATTTTGGGTTTTTTTCATTGGTTTCAATGATTATCAGTTATTTTTTTTGCTATGATGGTGTCATCTTTTTTCTTTATTTTTTTTTTTGATGTTTTGGAACTGGTTATCCATTGATGGTAGATTTGCCAACCACACCCATCTTAGAAAATGTTGATTGTGAGGTGATTTTGGTGAAATGAAGCAACTTGAAGGAAAAGCATGTGGATTACTCATGAAGTGTTTTATTTATGAAATATAACTAATTTTGAGTGGCTTAATTCAAAACCTTGTTGATATTGTTGTTAATATAATAGGTGATCTTGTTGATACTGCTGATAAAATTACATAAAGTTGTTAATTTTCTAATTCTCTAATTAGAGTTAAGAGTTCGACTATTTTTTCATTGTATTTGATTGTTGTGGGTATTTAAAAATTGATTTTTTGTTTCTTGGTTACAGTATGTTATCTTGTTACACACACACACACACACACACACACATACACACACACACATATATATATATACTTTATTGCAAGCTTCCTAAATAGGCTTTAGGCTAGGCCAGATTTAGGCTTAAATAATAGCCTGCAATAGGCCACAAGCCAGACTCAAGTTAAAAAATTACAATAAAGGCTTGGCCGATTAAGGATAAAGCTTGGTCTAGCCTGATTTCACCCCTACATAAGGAGAAAATGCTTTCTCTTCCTCCACATAAATCTTCATCACAAAATAATTATAAGCAAGAAAGAGAAAATCTAATAAAAAACTAAATGTGTGGCTAAAAAGCTTCCTGGAGTAAGAAAATTGTTCCTCCAGGAGGAAGATAGAAATTCTTGTATGGTTCAAGTCTCATAAGTCCATCCCACACCCATTTTCAATCTCCATCTTTGTTGCCCCAAATTACCCCCTTCCCCTTATTGACCCAAAAAAAAAAAAAAAAAAGCTTTAGAAGTATGGACACTTATCGTCTTTGATTTTTTCCTAGAGGTGGAAAAGCATTTATTTTAGCAAGGTATATCAACAAATATTGATATGAGATTAAACCTTCAAATTTAAATCTTGGTCCTCTTGATGGTTCTGAACAATTATACTCAATTCTTGTTAGTGGACAAAATCATATTTTGTTAAAAGGGTTAGGATTTTTTTTTTTTTTGAGTGAACATGCATTTTGGTCACTAAAAAAGATATGTGATGTAACACCCTACTAATTTAATGTTATACTTAAGTCATAGCATGAAATTAAGTAGTTTGTGTTACCGTGTTAATATTCTACTTACGTTTCGTTTATCCGAATCATTTTTCTCCTATATTATTTTTTTTTTAACAGGAGGAATGGAATGTCGTACGACGAACGTGACAGAATTTATTTCATCATAACAAAAAGATAAGCATAAATAACACACATGCTATCAACTGTATATAGGTATATACAGGAACCACTGTTTTGATTTACATACAAGTTTCAAAATAGGATACATAAGTGGGGTCGTGTACCAAAAGACATAAGACCCATGTCAGTCACTCCGATCCTACGTGGTCCTCAGTGGACATTTCAAAATCTACCACTGTGTGTATGACCCAAAGCCGCATGCTATCAAAAGAGGGTCATGCTGTACAATACGGCCTGTGGCTGACCTACTCAGTCAGATAGCCGTTGGCCACATCGGGCCCAGCTGGTGAGTAGTCAGGAGCTGATCCAGAGGAAGGGGAAGCTGAGCTGGTGGCCTCTGAGGGGTCGCTCTCGGAGCTGAGCGGGATGTCCGGTACCACCTGCGGAGGTGACTCCGGTACAGGGTCAGCAGGGGCCACAGGTGCTGCAGGTGCAGGAGGCGCTGGCGAAGGATGTGCCGCGTACAACGGGACCTCAAAGTATGGTGGGGTGGCAGGGTCGAAAGCAGGATGATGTAAGGGGACAGTAAAATCCCTATCACTAAAAAGATACAAGCGGAACTGGCAAGAGCCGGCTATATACAACGAGCCTACTGTAGGGTCATGGTGGAGCTGCAGGTCTGGAATCTCAACGAAAAGGGTAGCTGTCATGTCCATCGTCCACGTCTGAGAATGAGGCAGAAATGCGAAGCGAGGTGAGAATTTGGAGAAATTCTCAGTAGGGTTTGCATATAGTGTATACTGACTTCGCGTTCATTCTCAGTTGCCTCGGGTTTTACTTAATTTTCTTAAAACATAAGATTAAACTTAACTACTCATATTCAGTAAGGTTGAGAAAAACGTCTGGTCTTAGGCAAGATTCAGTTTTACTTAAAATGACATAAGAAACAAAATAAGCCATAAATAATAACACATAGGACAAAGGGCAAGATAGTGAATATACAACAACCATTAAACACAACGGACAAACCGCAAATATCATGTAATAACATGTTCAATGCAATCATGCGTTTATTGTAATCATGCAAACTTCATTCTTGAACTATTCTTCATAAACATGTTCCCATTACTCTTTGTCACTTTCCATCACTTGGTCCCCTGGGAGTTCTTGGCCATTTTAGACTCCTGGGTAATAGTCTGCTTATCAGGATCGAGCTCGTTCCTATATAGAAATGCCGGGTTTACTTTCCCCGACCTTCCCACCGATCTATTCCCCTTAACTTTCTATCCGGGGCTGGCCCAAGTAGCATGGAACTTTCATCATGACATATTCTTTGGGTTCATCATAACATAGCTTTCATAGCTTTCTTGAAAATGCACATGCCTCTACATGTATCTCATAATTCATGCATATACCTTACCGCAATTTTGGCGGCATAACAGAACGTATCCGCTTCCCCATGAATAGTGCCAGTATTTAGCATATCAATTTATCAAAAGAAACACCTCATTCCATGCATAATTCAACATATTTCATTCATGCTTCAATCCTCAAATTCAAGACACAAGTATTGCACTTTAGAATATGCTTACTGCTTCACTGCTTGTATTCAACCCGGTTCTTATAAATTATGCCATAAATTCTATTTAGCTCGTTTGGACCTCAATTTCGGATATGTTAAAGTATTATGTGTCCATTTTCTAACCTCTTTAGTCTCATCTAATTTGGATAACCATAACTCAAGGTATTCGGGTTTTATCCCGGCCTGCCCTGTGGGTGGCCAGAATTGCACACTTAAAAGTAAAAATCTATTAAAAATCGAAAAATGGCTCAAATCATCTGAAATTGGCCTCATATTAAAGCTAACAGGACAACCTTTCATATACAAAAAGTTCCATTTCATTTTCCTTAGTAGGGCTCGAGTTACAAGCCCCGAAACTTAGCCTTCCTGAACTGCCCTGTGTTGGCCTAGTTTGGACATAGGGTAATTTCTTCAAATCACTGGGAACAACTGAGTTGATAACAAACTCGGAATTTCTTTGAATATTGTTCTCCTATGTGTAAGCTTTCCAACAAAATTAGTTTCACTCGATTTGGAGTTGTATAGGGTGAGTTACACCCTTCTCAACCCATACTGCCCGGGTGGATGTCCTGATTCCTAGGTCGAACTTCAAAAATTCATATCTCTCTCAATATCACTCCAATAGTCCTATATGATATATGTGTAGAAAGCCCTAGGTGTCTAGTTTCACCTAAAAATGGTTTCATTAATTTTGAAGGGCGGGAGGCAGAGCCTACACTCCGCCGTACGGACTGTCGAGGGTTTTTGAGTTTCCCAGCCTCTCAACTTCTCCATATCTGCATCCTTTCTTGTTTCCAATTCAACTTTAATTTCACAAACAGTCAATAAACTAGCCACAATTCATTATGAATCACTCAGTCAATATATCAGAATTGAAGAATTAAACCACCAATAATTATTCAAAATCAGAAAAATCAATACAGGAATTAAAACCTTTACCTCTTATGATCAGATTAAGCTTGAGTTGGTAGCTGAAATGAAAGTTGGATGGAGTGGGTGAGTGGAGAAGAGAAAAGAGGGTTGAACTGAGGAAGAGAAAACAAAGTAGGAAAAATGGGGCTGAAGAGGCAGGAGGAGAATATATATATACACAAGGCTCTGGAGTGGTAGTTAGAATGGGTGGCTTTGATTGGGTGAAATTCTTGTGGGTAAAATTCAGCCATGTCTCCCTCTTTTGTGACAAAAATGCTCTCCACGTCGCTTAAGAAGTGAAACTCGCTTCCAGCGCATCTGAACACGACATCGGAACTCGTGAACTTCTTAAAGTCGGGGTTCGTGCATAGCTATTCGGATGAAGTCGGAACTCGTAATTTATAGGACATGGCACTCCAACTCGATATCGGAACTCGGGAACGAGAAGAAAAGATCTTGGTAATGAACTCGAAATCCAATTCAGCTAAAACTCGGAAGTTGCACTTCGTGTCCATTTTGAATCACCTAATGTCGGAACTCGGATATCACGTTCGTTCCTAATTGAGCATAAGGTCGGAAACCGTAAGCTTCGTGCATGAGGTCGGAAATCGGAAGATACAGCCATCCCTTGTAAGCCTTGGAACGAAGTCAGAAGTCGAAGCTAATATTGAGGTCGGAAGCGGAATTATAAGACAAACTCGGAAATCGGAAATTTCAACATTAAATGGGATCGAAAGTCGGAAATCGGATATTACATGTGACATCAACTTACTTCTTGAAAGTTTTTTTGACATCAAATAAATCCCTAAAAGTTAAAATATAACATCTCATTAGTTTTTGAAAGTTATTTAATATCAAATAGATCTCTAAAAGCTAAAATGTGACATCATTTTAATTTTTCTGAAAGTTGTTTAGCATCAAATAGGTCTTTGAAAACTCATACTTTATTAAAAAGGGATATCAAATTGACATTGCATACATTTTTTAAGGACTAAAATGATGTCATCTTTTAAATTTTAAGGACCTACTTGATGTCAAAAACTTTTAACAATTAATATGGTGTCACATTTTAACTTTCACGGGCTATTTGATGTCAAAAAACTTCTAAGAACTAAAATGCATGCTTCCTCCTCCCTCCCTTACATTTTTCGGCTCACATTCTGCTGAGCTCCCTCTGCTTTCTTCTTCTATTTCATTTCATCCTCCTTCCATCTTCAGATTTCATCCATTTGCACCATCAAAAACTTAAATCTAACTAGTTAGTATATAATTTTTGAGGTAGGATTCACCAATTTCTCTTGTTATTTATGATATAGTGGCTGATTGGAATTTTATTTCTACTCTTTTATTTGATGATATACTATGTTCATATGATCTCCTATGATTTAATTAACATGTAATATTGGCTTTGGATTGGAACTTTAGTAAAAAGCTAAAAGAGTAGCTAACCAGAATTTGTTGGATTGAAAAACCCTAAATATGTCCATATTGTGAAGTATATGCCTTCACCTATGTTATTAAAACTTGATAAAATCAATTTTAGATGCAACTAGACATCTGGAGCTTTCCAACTATATAAATTATAAGGCTATTGAATCTATAATGAGTGAGATATGAATTTTTGAAGTTAACCTTGGAATTCTATTCGCTATTCTAACTAATATGGAGTGTGAAGGGCATACTTTGCCCTATACAACTCAAATTGAGTGCAACTAATTTTGTTAGGAAGCTAATATATAGATATTTATTTCACAAAAATTTTAGATTCAAATCCTTATAAGTAGTTTGCTCCTAGTAATTCACCAAAGTTGCCCTATGTCCTGACTAAACTGAAATAGGGCAGTGCATTTTAGCCAAACATGAGAGCTTACAACTTAAGCTCTTCCTACTCAAATGAAATGAAACTGGGTGGAATAAGGCTGGTTCAGTTAGCTTTAAAATGATATAAATTTCAATCAAATCCAATAAGATTTCCATTTTTGGTAAATTTTTATTTTTTGGTACCCCATTCTGCTTAATATCAAGGCAAACCTATATTAAACTTTAATAACTTAATTTATATTTATCAAAACTTAATGGGACCAAAGAGAACACAAATTAGACAAATTAAAAATTCAAATTTAAATAAGTTAATAGAAATCATGGCATAAATTATAAAATAGGATAGAATTGAGGGACTTAGATATAGTTGCTAAATTGAGTACTTGGGCACCCTAATATGTGAATGAGCTTTATTTAAAGTTAAATATTGCAATTTTATATTGATACTGAAAGTTTAATCTATTATGTTGATTCTAATGCCTTGGCTGACTGTTGGATCCTAAAAACACTATTTATGGGGAAGTGGATCTAATCCGTTATACTGCCAAAATTTCAGCAAAACTTATGTATATAATGTATTATGCATGTAACTATATATGTTATCTAAGTTGATTTAACATGATTACATAATTCATGAGGACTATTTGAATTCCATATTACTTGGGCCAGTCCCGAAATAAATTTAAGGGAAATAGATCGTTGAGAGAGATAAGAAAAGTAAACCCGACTATCCTATATTAGAACGAGCTCGATCTTAAAAAATAGATTATTACCGAGGAGTTATATGACCTAAAACTCCCAGGGGACTAAATATGGGAAAGTTCCTTAGAAGTATGGAAAAGTTCCTTAGATACCAACTAAGAAAGATTTAGGGTTGGATGCATTCTTATCTTGAGGGTTCCTATTGCTTACTTATTTGTGCTACACACTATTCTCTATGACATTCGCTTTGTGTACTATATGAATGCTTTCTATTTCTTGAATGTTCTAAGTAAAATGGAACTTTGCTTCAGTCTACCTTCTTAAATTCTAATAAATGGGGATATTTAATCTGTTTTCACCCTTTTTGTGTAATTAAACAAAAGCTGAAACAATTGGAATGACTGTGATGTCAGTGTAGAGTAGGTATGAGAATTTTACTGAGAATTTTTCCAAATTCTCATTCTATTGTGTATGTTTGTGTCATTATCAGACCATGGATATGGCAGCAATAGCCATCCTTTTCATTGAGCTTCTGGAATTGCAGTGGAATTTCGACCACGTGATAGACTCCCTATACATGATTGGCACTTGCTGTTTTCGCCTATCTCTCTTTTTTCTGCCTAGACTTTGTTGTTCCTCTTTTTCATCCTCTTTTAGATCTTGCAACTTTCTTCTTAGCCATTCCCCTGTATACAGCCCATCCAGTTTCACCACCAGTAGCACCACTACTCTCTCTCTCTCTCTCTCTCTCTCTCTCTTCTGATGATGACCCCTCAAAGGTGGTAGCCTCATCCTTCACCCCTAATGACGGCTATGCTCTAATTGATCCCAACATGATGAATGGATTTCTTTCCTTGGAATCTATTTAGAGGAGCCTCCAGCCAGAGATTGCAGTGTACAGTGTGGCCCACTTTTGGCACCTTTATGACCTCGGGCCATAGGCATAACTTCTCTTTCTTTTTTTTCTTTTTTTTGTTTTCACAGGTAGTGACACAAGATGAAATGTCCTTTTTAGGACCATATAAAGATGCACTTCGTGATGCACAGATTGGGTTATTTTGTTTGATGGTCCAATTTCTGTACCCACTACTCGTGGATGTACATGAATATATGAGACTATGTTGGTATATATATACATATAGATATATCAGAGATGTTTTGATGTCTATTTCTGCCAAACTTATTTGATTTTCTTTTTGCATAAGTAAATTAACACCAAGTCAATAACAGGCATTTCAATTTAAGTATTTATTATACCAATTTAATGAATTAAGGAAAAAAAATTAAAATACAATGAGTGTTATTCACACGAAACAAACTACCAGGTAGAATATTATGACTTAAGCATAATATTATATTTGGTAGGGTGTTACAGTTATTTTATTTTTTTGAATTGTAAATATTTTAATTTGAATTTTTCAATATTTATTATCATTTACAAAAATTATTGAAGCTACCTAATTTGCAATTTCTACCCCAGAGTAACCTTCTTACGACAAATGCGTCAAGGGTGAAGTAGGCTTTAGTTTTTAGCCTTTCACATGCAAAAATAGACTCCAAACCTAATTATGCTTTCATAGACTGGTTTTACGGTTTTTTATAAATAAGGTTTTTCAATAGTTTTCCTTAAATATATCTTGGTGGCGACTTTATAAAATTTCCAAATATTTGCAGCTGCATCGTGTTGTAGTGCTTTCCAGGTACGTTGCAAGCGATGCAAGACTTGACCCTAATAGTTTGTCCAAAATTTAGTAGTTTATCCATTTCCCACATTCCATGCGAAATTATTGGGCAGAGCTACTTACGCTCTAAATTATCTGTCCGCACTACCTATTAATTGCTCATAATATTTAATTTTTTAAATTATTCTTATCTAAACACTCTTTTTCTTATTAAAATAAAATTTTAATTGAGTATATTAATCTTCGTTCCTTTACACTTCACATTATTAATTATTTTATATTTTTATTTATACAATAATTCAAACGATTATAATTATTTGAATTTTTATTAAATATCTTCCTCATGACACCTAATAGATATTAAGTCACAACAATATATCTACTACAAGTGAATTTTGCTTAAATTTAGAAAAAAAAAATATTTTGATGATATAAAATTAGCTTTTTCTCAAAAGTTATTCTTTTCAAATACATTTTTCATTTTAATTTTTATAAAATTAATCTAATTATCTTAAATTTTTTATACATGCCATTTAATTTGAAAGCATTTTTTTAATTAAAAATGCTCAAACAAATGGCCCTAATTTATTATTTAAAATACCAGTAATAGAATAATGCGTTAAATTAAAATTTTAATTTTTTAAAGATTAATACATCATATTAATGCTTCAATCACCTTTTAAAAAATATAATGAGTATAAAATTATATTTTAAGGAATAAAATAATTTACTGAAAAAGTCTTTTTTATTTCTTCAATTTATATAAACTTTGCATTATTTTTTATTATCTATACTAAATATTTTGACATATACTTATATCACAATATAAAATTTCTCTAATATATTTTAAAAAATATTATGCTCACAACAAAAAATTTTATTGTTAGCTGTTTCGTTGTTGAACTATTAGAAAGTATATCAATTGTGGTTACAATTATGGCATACAAATACATACATGTTGAAATAATAAAATAAGATTTTTTTTAAAAAAAAAAAACAAAGAATAACATACCGCAAAAGAAGTACGTCAATATAAGATCTTCATGTCTAAACAATTTTTCGGTTAGGATAAGAAATTTCATAAAAAATTAACTTGTATCAATTTATCACTGGCAATTTATATTGTGAAGAAAAGAACGATGAGGAAGAAAAAACATTAGAAAAATAATAGTACAGTACAGAGGTTTTGTGTATGAACATTAGAAAAATTCTTTTGGCTTTCTTCCCTTATAAAGCTCATAAGGTGTTTTCTTTAAAATAAACCTTATTAAGGCCTGACACATAACAACATAGCAAGCAGTGCTTACTGCATCTGCCAAGAAATATTTTGGAAGATTTGATTCATTAAGCATGAATGGTTCTAAACATTTCTTCTAAACAATGATTTTCCCTTCTGTTGTGGAGTTCTAGGGTTTAGAAATTGTGTTCAATGCTATTCTCTTCCCCCACCCCCTAAAAAAAAAAAGCTTCAAACATATGATTTTCAAATTCCCTACCATGACCACTTCAAATGGATGCAATACTTAAAGTCTTTTCATTTTGAATAACTTTTGCCAGCCTTTTAAAAGCATGAAATGCCTTATTTTTGTAAGTAAGAAACAAAGTCTACATGAGCTAGAATAATCATCCACAATCACTAGAGTAGTAATTTCTCCAAAGCTCATAGTTTTAGAAGGTCCAAAAAGATCAAAATGTAAAAGCTGCAGAGGTCTAGTTGTCAAAACCATGCTTTTAGCTTTAAAATAGAATTTTACTTGTTTTCCTTTTTTGATAAGCATCACATAGTTTATCTTTTTTAAATCAAAGCTCTGGAAGATCAATCACTAACTCCTTTAAAAACCAATTTATTCAAATAGTTCATGTGAATATGTGCAATTCTCTTATACCACAACTAAGATACATCTTCTTTACTTATGAAACATAGTACATTATTTGAGGTTAATTAAGTCATCGAGGCTAATTATATAGATGTTATTTACTTTATGGCCAATAAATTTATTTTGCTTATTATCTTTACCTTCAATGATGCAACAATTTGAATAAAAATAACTTTGCTATCTTTGTCACAAATTTGGCTAATACTAAGCAAGTTGTGTTTGATCCTTAGACGAGTAGAACACTGTCAACAAAGACGAAATGTGATTTGCCAACTTTACCAACTTCACTAACTTCAAGTATATTTTCTTAGTTATTGTCTCCATAGATAACATGACCAATCCTTTTGGAAGTAATAGAAGAGAAGTTGGAGATATCTCTCACAATGTGCTTGAAGCAACTATTATCAAGATACCAATTTGAAATCTTAGCACACCTACAAAACATAGTTAAGGTTTGATTTCAGGTACTCGGAGGCCCGAATTTTTCTTCATCCCATACTAGGATTTTACACTTTGACCTTTTCTACCACAATAAAAGCATGTAATAAATGGAGTGCTAGAAGATTTTGTGGAGGCAAAGTAATTTTTATAATTTTTTTTTTTTTGTCCTTAGGATTATATCCTTTACCAAATTTATTAAAAACACATCCTTGTTGACCAAGAGTAATGCTAAGTTATCTCTTCCAAAGGTGAATTTTGCCAAATTATTTTTCAAGCCCTCAATTTGTTTTTCAAAATATTTACTCGAAAAGCAAGAGGATGATACATCAATTGAACTAAGATATTTACTTTTAATTTTGAGTTCCTCAATTTCTTTGCTAAGTGCAGTAATTTCATTTTCTAAACTAAGAATATTTTCTTAGATAAAGAATTGTTGATTTTAAATACTGTTCATGCAATTATTCAAGTGCATCTTGTAACTCATCATAAAGATGAAAATTCAAGTTCAGTAATTTTAACCTCATCATCACTGTCGTCATTTCTTGCCCCGAAAGAGAGGCACAAGTTTGCTTCTTCATCGTCTAAGTTGTTGGAAGAGTCCATGTCATTGTCATCCTTTGCTATGTAGGCTCTTCTTCTTTTCTTTTCTTCGGATGCCTTCCTCGCAAAATTTTCTACCTTCTTTTGATAGATAGGGCATTCCATCGTCATGGACTATTTTCTCCTTTCAATATTCATAGCAACCGAGGAGCTATTTCTTCCTTTGTTGTTGTTCTTTGGGAAAGGATTGTTTTTCTTTAGTTTCACTTATTTTTGAGAAAATTTTCAAATTTTCTAAGAAGGCCAAAATTTTCTTCATTTAGTTCACCTGCACTTCCTCCTTCTTCGTCTTCCTCAATTGTAGAAGTAGCTTTGAATGCGATTCCCTTTTTGCATTTTATCAGGTTCTTCATGTTCATTCTTCATGTTCATTGAGTCTATTTAGCTCAAATTGATACTCTTGAAGTTTCCCAAAGAAGGTAACAAGAGATTCCTTTCTCAGCTCATAAACTCATATCAGATCTGAATTCGGTCCGCCAATGGTTGAAGTGTAGGTTAATGGATATTTAAAATATAAGGTGCCGTGGTCTCTGCTATTTCAAGTTTCCTGCATGCCACTTATCTTTGTTGCTGATATATTTGGATTCTCTATCTCTATGGAACTTCTCCTCGGCTTCTACTTGGTGTTCATATTCGGGGTGTCATGAGTCTTCTAGATGCATAGGAGCTGAATTTAAGTCTTTTTTGTTTTGTTATCTATTTTTTCCTCTGCTGCTTATGTGTTTTTCGTTCTTGAATGCGGATGTTTTTGCTTTGACCTTCTGTGTATTGTTTCCAGAGCTAGCCTAATCTTAATACCATAATTTTTTATATTCTGAATATTAAAAGTTTCAATATAATACTTTTAATTTAATTTTTTTAATTTAATTTTTTTTTTTCAACACTTGCATTAAATAGCTATAATACCAGTTTTAGGCTTCTTCACCCATTTCTTGACAAACTTTTTTTTAAAACTAATATTTTTCAATTTTCTATTAATTTATACCTTTCCAAAATATGTTTTTGGTACAAAATCAAATTTGTTTTATTTTTGGATACAAAATAAATACAATTTTAGTCAATTAATTTCTATATATTTGTAGAGATTTCTTATGTAGTATCATTAGTATATTGATTAAAAAGTAAAGAATAGAATTTTTTTAAAAAAAATTAATATATTAATAGCTCAAAATTTTTTTATAAATTCATATTTTAAATATTTGTTGAATTTATAGGAAAATAAAAGAGGAGGAGGAGTGTAGGTGAAATAACTATATGGAAAGAAAAATGCTTTAGTTCAATAGGTGTTTTATTTAGACGCTCATCAACACGATATATATAGTGAATAGGAAATAAATATATCTTTTTTTTTAAAAAAATAATCATAGTGTATAGTGTATAGGAAATAAAAAGTTCAAGTTATATAATTACTCTTTTTAAAAGCTAAAATAAATGCACCTTTACTCATATGCATTAATTCTAACAGAGTGTGTGTGTGTGTGTGTGTGTGTGTGTGTGTGTGTGTGTATCAAATATTTTTACTTTTAGTAATGTATAAATAAATTTAATAAATATAATTTTACTATATTATTCCTTTTTTTTTCACTTCTAAGTGTTTTATATGTTTACTATGTAGTTATATCTTTATAATTTTGACCTAATCTAATTAAATCATGTTACATAGAGAAGAGTGTATATATATTTTCTTTGAAACATTTATATCGTTTATAATTTATTTTATAAAAGTAGAAATATCTAAATTTATCTTGATAAGGCAATATCTAAATTTTAATTTAAGTAGTTTCAAATCTTTATATCTTTATATATTATATTATTTCAACTAATTCAGTATTTTATTAGATATTCAAAATCTTTATTTTTTTAAAAAAATTATGTGATTAATCAAAAAATTTTACTATACCGGATGTCGCTTTGAGAAATGACCAGGAAGCCTGGTCGCACATTGGATAAACTTCTACGTGCTTCAAAGTCAAACAACTCTCATTGAATAATGCATGTTGATCACTAGTTTTCCCGCATTTTTTTTTTCACATGGATACGAGGAGATTTAATTTACATTACTCCGTGCAGTTTGATAAATTCAATGAGCGTTACAGTTTTCACCAATATAAATAGTTGTTCAATTGGCCTATAAACATTTAGAAAGAGTTATATGTATTTCCACCTCTATATGCAATTTGATCTCATTAAATGTGTGACTTTTACATAATTAAAAATAAAATATTTATGATAATGTGATCATATATAATTGGATAATTTTATAAAATGTTTTCGTAATGACAATGTATCAAAATATATAATCAGTGAATATATTGATAATTTAAAGTGTTTATTAAATGTTCTATTTTTTTTAATTCTTTATCAAGTATCTTGAGAATATGGATTTAAAAAATTCTAAATTTTAAGTCATTAATTTAAAATCAATAATCAAATATTTAAATATATAACTTATAAGATGTTTTAATTGTACTCTACCAAAAACATTGCAATAATTTCTGTTTCGGTGTATGTCCAATCCAACGTAAGGAGTCTTACTACCCACAACCATCCTTTATTTCTACCATAAATATTCTAATCACATGTCTCATTTTTTCTATATATTTGTCTTTCACTATAGATTTATTTTTGACATATTATTGATGTAAAAAAAATGTATATTATTGTTCAATCATAAATTATCACTTCATTAAAAATATGTGAGTCTTATAATAAATATCTCAAAAAAGTCACTGTATAATAATGTGAGCTCTGCTATTATGCGAGACAAGTTTCCTGAATTTACATTGCTAGAATTAGCCGGCAGATTAGGTGGCAAACAAATAAATTAAGTAAGTCCAAATCATTATAGTAATCTACGTTTATTTTTAAAATAAAATTAATAAGATTTCAAATCATAGATACAGCGTATTAAAAATCACAATATCATCTTCTTGCCCTTGCCGCTGTTTGTGAGTTGCCGCCGCTTGCAACTTATAGACTGCAGTACCATTGAATGGCTTGCGGAGATTTTTTTCATCATTCATCAAAATAAAATAATATATAATGGTACTCAATCACTCACCACTGTACACTGCAGCCTAGACAGTCTTTCTCGTGCTCCTTCCCTTCCATTCTAAGTCTCCTTATCTGTTACACATCACACCTATACCTTGGACTTGGTCTTATATCATACGAAAATAAAAAAAATTGGACTTGGTCCTAAACAGTGACGGTTTTCCAATTCATAAAACGACATGATACGCAATACTCTTTCTCTGTTACATAAGAGCTTGCCGACAAAAGTTATTATTTTTTTTCAGCTGAAAAAGGGAAAGAGATTACCCATAATCCCATATTATCAATTTTGATTTGGATAGAAAGACAATATAACTTACTAATATAATAAGACTATTTGATGAAGAAAATATTGTTGTCTAAAAGTGATTTGAGACCGATGAAGGTAACTCCGGCAACAGGGGCAGAATCATCAAGTTTCATAGTGGGAGATATTCTTGTGGGAGAACCAATTTCACGGAGGAAAAGAAGAAAGTTGAAAGAGAAACAGATAAAAGAGAAGAAAAATTATGTGTAAATTACTTAAGTGCCATATGTGTTGGGCACAGCTAATTCGGTCAAAAATTCTGAAAGAATAGTATTTTTCTAATAATATAACATTTTTTTTATCTGTCACAGGTGTCCACCAGCAATAATCCTTTTTGGTAAATATTAAATATACGCAACTTTCCCAAATATGATTCAAATAATGGTTTACCATATGTGGAAAATTAACCCCTTCCATTAAACCAACTTTCCATTTGTATATATAATTAATTAATAATATTATAAATTTTATCGTAATAATTGTGTATCAAAATTAAACAATGTTAATATTATACTACATAAGCATATGTGAGATAGATTGATATATATAACATTTTTGAAACATTTAATAGATTAAAAATTTTAAAACCTTATTTTGTATGATATTTTTTTTATTCTAAACAAATGTTCTACCTTAGTAGCAAAACCCAATAATAATTCATAGAAGTTTATAGGATTTTTCAGATAATTCATCTCTGGTAGAAGAAAGATGAAGAATGCATGTGGATTGCAACTTGAATTTTGCCTCTTGCTACGAGACGAAATTGGTGCACCTGGAGAAATTTTTTCGAACTGAAATTGTGCTTGCGTTGCAATACTGTTACGACGTACCAAGCTTGATTGACCAAGTCAATGCTTTCGAGAGATTGCTTACTATAAGAAATTTGGACAAACTCTAAACTGCAACACTTCCAACAGACCCAATTAACTCGACTATGGCTTCGAATTCATCCAAGCTTGTCTTCCTCTTTATCGTTGTTAGCTTCTTCAATTTCCCAGCTACTGAAGCAGTGCACTTCACTTATTGCTCAAAAGATAAAACCACCGCCAACAGCACCTACCAAGTGAACCTCATGACCCTTTTCTATTCGTTATCTTCCAAAGCCACCATCAATACATTTTACAACAACACAGTTGCCGGCAGAAACGCCCCCAACCCAGTCAATGGGCTGTTCATGTGCAGGGGTGATGTACCCTTGCAGCTTTGTGGACAGTGCGTCCTAAACGCAACCCAGACACTATACTCAATGTGCAACTTGTCCACTTCGGCTATAATTTGGTATGACGAGTGCATGGTTCGGTATTCCAATAGTTCTTTGTCCTCCACCGTGGGAATATGGAGCTGGGCTTATGAGATCGACACCCTCAATGTCTCCAACCAGGCAAGCTTTATGCCTTTGTTAGGCGACACTTTGAACAAAACTGCAGATGAAGCAGCCTTTTCTCCTACTGGTGACATGTATGCCACAAAGGAAGCAAAAGTCTCTGAATTTCAGACCCTTTACTGTCTAGCTCAGTGCACACGTGACCTGTCACCCCAAAATTGCAGAACATGTCTTGCCAACTTGATGGGGTCGCTTCCGTATTGCTGTGAAGGAAAGCAGAGAGCGTGGGTTTTGTCACCCAGCTGTAACTTTAGGTACGAATTGAACCCTTTCTATCGCGTCAATGCATCAGGACAAGGAGGACTCATTCCTGCGACAAAGTATTTAGAAGTAGACTCAAAACATTCACAAGATCCTGGTTATCTTTCTCACAGTTGCTCAAGTGACCAAGAGGAGGGCATTTGGCAACAAGATCTTAGGACCCTCCTCTCTTACCTGTCTTCCAACGCCATCAGCTCCAGCGACAACGGATTCCACAAGACTGATGTTTACGGCTGGGTGTTCGGCCTCTACATGTGCCGTGGTGACATTCCCCCTCACCTCTGTGGACAATGCGTAGTAAACGCTACGCACCGCATGGCCTCCGAGTGCCCCTCGTCTGCAGAGGCCATAATCTGGTACAATTACTGCTTCCTTCGCTATTCCAATCAGTCTTTCTCCAACACAGTAAGCACAAGTCCACGATTTGACTTGCTGAATGTCACCAACATTATCGACAACAAAAGCTCCTTCAAGTTTCTATTGTCGAACGCGTTGGTTAAGGTGGCGAGTGAGGCTAGGGGTAGTGATGATAAATATTGGACGAAATCGTTTGTTTTGAATGATAACCAAAAGCTTTATATTCTTGCTCAATGCATACCGGATCTGTCCGGCACGGATTGCGGTAACTGCCTATACGATGTGATTGGATCAACAATCCCATGGTCCCGTTTGGGAAGCGTAGGAGGAAGAGTTCTATATCCTAGCTGCAGTATAAGGTTTGAGTTGTTCCAATTTTACAGGAATGATACCGAAGATCAGACTCCTCCTTCACGTCCGAGTTCCCGTCCGCCTCCTCCACCTACAGGTAAAGTCTCAATCCAAGTAATATGTGAATTTTACATGGATACAAGTGTGCAAAGGACCAAAATCTTCCGTATCTTTTTTCATTTTATTTTTTATTTTGTTCCCTTCCCTGTATTTCCAATTAAAATGTTGACACTTATATATCACTAATGTTTTTTTTTTTTTTAAACCAATTTTTAAAAGATTAAGCATGATTTTACACATAGCAATTGGTATAGGGAAAAGAGAGAGAGAAATTGAACCTGTTACATGGGGAGGGTTCCACTCCATAGCGGATCCCACTGATTGAATGCAAAATACAGTTACGTATATTTATATAAGATAAATCTATTTGCTTCTCATATTTCTGATGATATGATATGCAGGAGAGACGTTTTTTTTTCCTCTTTCTTTCAATTTTCTTTTTTCAACTGGAGTTGATAAAATGAGTTAAGTTAACATGCTAATCCAAATAACTCCATAAAATATGTGGACTAAGCCAATAAAATTAAGGCAAACAATTTTGTTTGACTCAATATAAATTGACATACAATAATCTAGACTGGCCCATAAATTTTAAAATATATTTATATTAATTACAATTTTTTAAATTTATCTAAATATTATTTTAAAATCAACAATCGTTTACTTTAAGTAATGATTTTAAATATTTTAGCATAAATTAATTTATGCCTTTTAATATAAATTAAATATATAAATTATTAAAAACTAATATTTTTAATACTAATTATAAAAACAAATAAATAAACAAATGTAGGGCAGTCCAGATAACCCAAAGATCACATAGAGTTAACATTTAACAAACTGCTGACTTCACTATAGGCTTATATAATTTTTGCCTAGCCCATATTTGGTTTGACGCAATACATTAAACCAAATAGATCGAGTTGGCTCGGATTGACACCCTAATTGCAAAAAGAAAGAAATCTTTATATAAAATTGAGTTTGGTTTGTAAAAGTCAAATATTTTTTGTAATATAACAATAATTAGATGAAAATATTAAAATTTTTGTACTGATAGTATATTAAACTTATTATTTTTATTGTACCTGCATTAATAAATAATAATGTAAATAAAATGTTAAAAAAAGTGTGAAGAGGTCATACTCCTTCTCAAGATAACTTTCAATCACAAAGGTTTTTATATTGTAATAATATGTCCGTTTAAATTCTCTTCAAAATTTTTGGTTAATTTAAATTTGTAAAATTCATCTTTTTTTTTTGTTATTCCAAGTAAAATAAAAGGCTATTTTGTTCGAAAAAACAAAATTCAAAGCTATTTACTCAAATATTTTAAACATTCGTCAAATTGAAAACATTAACTAGTACAAATTTATGTATAATATAAAAACATCAGACTTTTTTTCGTTTTCGTTTTCGATTTTTGTTGTTCATTGTTCAAGTAAAAGTTGATAATTGATACTTTCATCAAAAAAAGAAAGTTATAAGTTTTAGAAAACTTAAAAAGGAATTGCCAAAAGCCACCACCCTTGATTGTAATTAATTTAAAAGTTAGCATATTGATATTGCTCAATTATTTGACCTTAAATATTAGTTGACTAAATTAGAATAATAGGTAGAGCTTTGAACACTTATGAGATGAACTTACTTGTAGAATCCTCACCCACTGTTTACTCATAAAGAAGCAATAGATTCTTAACTAATTTTGGATTGAGAAAATACTTATTTTGTATCATTCAATTATATATCACTATATCAAATAATGTATCTGCTCTAAGAATGCTTATGGATTTCTTGTAACAAGAGATGGAACACCTAATAGAGGAAAAAGCCACTTCTGCTGTTGATATCAACTCATCATGACCTTTATGAGTGGTATGTGTTGATTTATCTTTCTAATGTAGAAAAAGAAGGCCGGTCGCGAGCAATTGTCATAATTGTTGTCCCCATTGTTGTTTCGGTGATCCTCTTCTCCTTTTGCTGCTATTTCCTACGGAGAAAAGCGAGAAAGAGTTATAAGACTATTCTCAAAGAAAACTGTACGTATTATGGAAAACATGAATTTCAATACATAGTTATCCATTAGTAAGCTTAGAGAAATTTGCAAACTTAGTTTAACAATTCAAGCATTAATTTGGTCTAGTTGGACATGAAAGTACCACTGTAGAGCCATTGCAATTCGATTTGGCTATAATTGAAGCAGCAACAAACAATTTTTCACACGAGAATAGGATTGGCAAAGGTGGATTTGGAGAAGTTTATAAGGTGAGAGAAAATATGATAATTGTTTTCATCAATGTTTGTATTTTTCACATAATTAATGGTCTGTAAATTTTTAGGGTATTCTTCTCGATGGATGACATATAGCAGTAAAAAGACTTTCAAGAAATTCTACGCAAGGTATAGTTGAATTCAAGAATGAGGTTCTACTAATAGCTAAACTTCAACATAGAAATTTAGTGGCATTTATAGGATTTTGCCTTGAAGAGCAAGAGAAAATACTTATCTACGAATATGTTCCAAACAAAAGCCAACAGCACCTACCAAGTGAACCTCATGACCCTTTTCTATTCCTTATCTTCCAAAGCCACCATCAACACATTTTACAACAACACAGTTGCCGGCAGAAACGCCTCTGACGCAGTCTATGGGCTGTTCATGTGCAGGGGCGATGTTACCTCTCAACTCTGTGGACAGTGCGTCCTAAACGCAACCCAGACACTATCCTCAGAGTGCTCTTCGTCCAAAAGGGCTATAATTTGGTACGACGACTACATGAATCGATATTCCAGTAGTTCTTTCTTCTCCACCGTGGAAACAGTGCCCATGATTCCCTTGGTCAAAGCTTTCAATATCTCCAACGAGGCAAGCTTTATGCCTTTGTTATTGGACACCATGAATAAAACTGCAGAAGAAGCAGCTTTTTCTCCTATTGGTCAAAGATACACTACAAAGGAAGCAAACGTCTCCGAAAATCAGACCTTTTACCGTCTAGCTCAGTGCACACAGGACTTGTCTCCCCAGGATTGCAGATCTTGTCTTAGAGTTGCCATAGCGGAACTCCCAATATGCTGTGGAGGAAAGCTGGGAGCCAGAGTTAGGTACTAATTGTACCCTTTCTGTGGCGGCAATGCACCAGGAGGACTCGTCCCAGCAACACAATATTCAAAAACGGACTCAGAATATTCACAAGAACCTGGTTATGTTTCTCACAATTGCTCAAGATTCGGACCCGCAACCTTCGACAAAGATTTCCAACAAAACCTTAGGACCCTCCTCTCTTGCCTGTCTTCCAACGCCACCGGCTCTAGCAACAATGGATTCCGCATGACCGATGTTGACGACACAGTGTTCGGCCTCTACATGTGCCGTGGTGACATTCCCCCTCGCCTCTGTGAACAATGCATCCTAAACGCTACTGGCCGAATCGCCTCCGAGTGCCGCTCCTCCGTGCAGGCTATAGCTTGGTACAATCACTGCTTGCTTCGCTATTCCGATCAGCCTTTCTTCTCCAAGATGAGCACGAGTCCAAGATTTGACATGCTCAATGACGAGGACAGCTCTTTCAAGTTTCAATTGTCGAACGCGTTGGTTGAAGTGGCGAACGAGACTGGGGACAGTGCTGAGAGATACTGGACGGAATCATTAAGGTTGAATGATCACCAAACGGTGTATATTCTTGCTCAATGCACTCAGGATGTGTCCAGCAGCGATTGCGGTGGCTGTCTATACGATGCGATTGCATCAGCGATTCCGTGGTCTCGTTTGGGAAGCGTAGGGGGAAGAGTTCTATATCCTAGCTGCACTACAAGATTTGAGTTGTTCCAATTTTATAGAAATGGTGCTGAAGGCGAAGATCAGGCTCCTCCTTCTCCTTCACCTACGGGTAAAGTCTCAGCCCAAATAGAATTTGCATTTTACATGGATACAAATTTATATGGGAAGAGTTCCTAGTTATTAGAGTTTTTTCCCCCCTCAATAACTAGGAAAATGAAAAAAGAACTAGCTTGGTATATTATATGAAAGAGAGTTTTGTGCTGTTTTAACAATGTACGTGTTGCTCCATTATTCAATAAATTTAACAATACATTGGATATTGAATTCAATAATTTAATGGTGTTGTAATTTAACAGCTAATACATACTAATTGAATTAATGAAAAAAAATATTTAATAAAAAAAGAAGTTTTGGAAAACTTAAGAAGGAATAAGACTCCCCCCAACGCATATGAGGTAGCAAACTTATATTGTTTGATTATTTGACCTCACATATTAGGAATATTAGGAGAGTGAATTAAAAAATATGTGGAGTTTTGAACAATTATAAGATCAACCTTCATGTGGAGTCCTTGCTCACTGCTTGCTCATAAAGAAACAATTGATTCTTAGTTATTTTTGGAATAAAATAATATTTAATTTGTATTATTTTATCAAATAATATAGGGCAAGAATTTTATTTTACCCCAAGAATGCTTTTGATTTTCTCGTAACAATAGACAGACCACCTGGTAGAGGAAGTAGGGGCACTTCTCTTGTTGATATCGACTCATCATTTCCTTTGTCAGTGGTATGTGTTGATTTATATCTTTTTAATGTAGAAAAAGAAGGCTGGTCACGAGCAATTATCTTGATTGTTGTCTCCATTGTTGTTTCATTGATACTCTTCTCTTTTTGCTGCTATTTGCTGCGAAGAAAAGCAAGAAAGAGCTATAAGACTATTCTCAGAGAAAGTTGTACGTGCTGTGGGAAAAAATTTTCAATACATAATTTTCATTTACCAAGCTTAGAGAAATTTGCAAACTTAGATTAACAATTCAAGCATTAATTTGGCGTAGTTGGACATGAAAATACCACTATAGAGCCGTTGCAATTTGATTTGGCTATAATTGAAGTAGCAACAAATAACTTTTCAGAAGAGAACAAGATTGGCAAAGGTGGATTCGGAGAAGTTTACAAGGTGGAGAAAATAAGATAAATTTTATTTCTTCTACGTTCTTATTTTTCATATAATTAATGGTCTAAATATTTTTAGGGTGTTCTTCTTGATGGACGACAGATAGTTATAAAGAGACTTTCAAGAAATTTTACACAAGATTTAGCTGAATTCAAAAATGAAGTTTTATTGACAGCTAAACTTTAACATAGAAATCTAGTGGCATTCATAAGATTTTGCCTTGAAGAGTAAGACAAAATACTTATCTACGAATACATTCCAAACAAGAGCTTGGATTACTTTTTATTTGGTTTGATGCTTTTGACCTTAAACTTTATACTTATTTAAAGTTTAACATATTTATGATTTCATTGCATTATTTCTTAAACTATTTCAAGTGTCTTGTTACCAAATATGTAATACCTAAAAATTTTGTAGATGCTCATTTGGAAAAGTTAACTTGGTTTGAGTGCCATAAAATTATATGAGGGATTGCTCGAGAAATTCTTTATTTACATGAATATTCTCATCTTAAAGTTATTCATCGTGATTTAAACCTAGTAATGTGCTATTAGATGAAAATATGAATCCCAAAATTTCAGATTTTGGTCTTGCTAGAATTGTTGAAATAGATCAACAACAAGGATCTACCAACAAAATTGTTGGAACATTGTAAGTTTTCAATGCCTATTCCCGCCCTTTCCTTTGTATATCATTTACATAATTTGTTTAAGCTTACATGCCATTATTTGTTTCTTTCCAATTTTGTAGGGGTTACATATCTCCAAAATATATAATGCAAGGACAATTTTCTGAGAAATCAAATGTTTTCAGTTTTGAAGTCATGGTCCTAGAGATTATTCCTGGAAGAAAAAATTTAGGTTCTTATGATTCACATCATGTTGCTTAAGGCCTCCTAAGCTTAGTGAGTAAAATAACATAGCAATTTTTTCTTTTTACTACTCATGTACAATGTACAACAAAATTAATTTCAAAATAAGACAATATATAGTGATTTGACTAAGTTGACAAATTTGTTACAAGCATGGAGACAATATAGGGATCAAACACCTTTAAGCATATTGGACCTAAAAATGAAAGACAGTTGTTCTAAATTTGAAGTTATCAAGTGCATTCAAATTGGTTTGTTATGTGTTCAAGAAAACCCAGTTGATAGCAATGATGACAGTCATTTCATATTTTAGTAATTGCTCGATTGAATTGCCTTCTCCACAAGAGCTAGCATTTTTCTTGCACAATAGAATGGATCCAACAATAGTTGCTTGAGAATCAAGTTTTGGCTCTATCAATGAGATGTCTATAAGGCAGCGTTTGGTTAGAAGGACGAGACAAGAAATACAGGGATACAAAGACCGTAGAGACAGAGACATAAAATTGGACGAAAAGCTATTAAACATTTCTGTCTCCAGCCTTCAAAATCAATGTCCCCCTCTGTCTTTACATTTTGAGTGGACACAAATTTGGCCCAAAATTGTCTCAAGACAGAGATAGTTTTCCACCTTTTATGCCTGTCTTTCCTTCCAAACATCTTTCTGTCTTCATTATCCCTATATTTCCTATCCTATCCCACTAACCAAACGCTGCCTAAGTAACTTTCTTCCTCGATAGATTAATTTCTCTTCGGATACCATTATATATTACTATTTCTAATGTATAATAAACGTGCATTTGGCCCTTTTAATGGTGGAGATAAAATTATGTTTTATTAATATTTGAGTTAAATATGTTATATTGCTACATCAATTTTGGTAAAAGAAATTATTACATGTTCATGTAAAATGGTGTACAATTGTATTCACAACATTTAATTACCACTAGGCAAAGAATATATGCCATAACTTGTTAAAATCAATTGGGTCTAACTTAACCCTAAAAACTAGCTTATAAAGATAGGATTGCCCAAACTTTTATAAAGGGTACTTTGGCCATATGCTTAGCCAATTAATGTGGAACTCATCAGCGAACCTTTGCTTGTGACTAGAGTTGAGTATACGGGTCATGATTGACGGATAGGTCCATTCAACCTGCAATCTACATGAGTTAAGACTATATATTTTCCTAACCTATTAATTAAGAGACTTTTTGGCCTGCTCCAACTAATTTGCGGCTAAATTGGCCAAACTTGCAGGTTAGTAGACTAAACCCCGAGACCACTTATTTTTATTTTTATTTTTAAATGGGAATATATGCTTTTTATAGAATAAAAGATATATTTAAATTAATAAGGCCTTATGTCATAACTTGTGATTGTAGTTTGGTGGTAAGAATTCTATGTGTGACCTAAGACACCTAAGATTGAATCCTAGCACCCACATTTTTATAAGTTTAAATTTACAAGGCAAAAAAAAAGAAAAGAAAAGAAAAAATTATGGTGCGGACTGGTCTGTGAACATATGCGATGCGTAGAACAGCCTATAAAATAAAAGCTCATTTATTTCGTAGACTTGCTTAATTTGTTCCGATCCATTTAAATATGGCTCACTGTGGATTAAAGAAAGGACTGCCCAAGTTATGCCTCTTATAAGGGTATTTGGCTATATGCCTAGCTGTCAAGACCTAGTTTTTTCAATTTGGTTAAAAAAAAAATAATTAAGTTAAATATTAAAAGATTTCAACAAATAACAAAAACAAATAATAAAAATTTATTTCTCGTAACCTAAAACCTAATGCTTGTCTTAACCAATTTAAGAAAAATAATTAAAATTAAAAATTAAATCAAATTAAATGACTTATCTTGATTTTATCCTTTTTTTTTCCATTGTGAACATCATTTTTTTTCAAAATTAAAAGAAGTTGCAAAAACCAAATGCATTTAATCTTAGAGCCTTTTTTTTTTTAATAGTAAAATGCTCAACCCCAAGTCGCAAGGGAGCTGCAAAAAAGGCCAATCAACATGAAAGGTTAATCAAATACAAACCAGCCTAAAAATTAGAAATAAACATAACCAACAAGCAATAGGCCATCAACTGGAACTAAAAAAGGAGCAGTCATCGAACACAATGTGGATAACACCAATCAGAGCAAGCTAAATGCAAACCAGCATAACCTACAAGACTGCACCAACTAGCAAAATTTTGCACAACTTACCCAGCAAAATACTGCAGCACTCAACACCAGCAAAATAGTAACACAGCTCACCAAGTGCTGCAGTCAATTAGTTGGTTAACCTTCTTAGCTTATAATCTCCATGCCAACTTCTGATATGTTCTAATTCTTTAGAAAATTGTTTTGCTGAGAAAGGGAGATCTTGACACCACCCTTTTGTTCAATACCCAAGTCTAGTCTTGATTCAATGAACTTTTAATTCCCAATTGGGTGTATAATGTTCAAAGATCACCCTATTCCTGATTATCCAAATAGTCCAAAGCACAACATACAACAAAGATGTCCAAAGTTTTCTGTCAAAACCCCTAAAGGGAGCACCTTCCCATGCTTTAAAAAACATGATTGGATCTTTTGGTAAATACCAATAAATTCCCCACCACTGTAAGCAATTGTGCCAAAGAAGCCAAGCCATAGGACAAGTAAAAAAGAGGTGTTGCACTGATTCATTATCCACACAACAGAAAACACAACTATCATCAACAATGAAGCTGCAATTCAGTCTAGCAAGTCTGTCTTTAGTACTTAGTCGTTTGAGCAGAATGAACCATACTAGTAGCTCAACACGTGGGGCTGCAAGCTTCTTCCAAACTAATCTGGCACTGGTATTAACATCAAGAGATGAGGCTGCATTTCTAATCACCTGCAAGGAGAAGGATTTAATAGAATATTTTCCAGATGCATCAAATTTCTGAAACAATTAATCTTCCACCCCTTCAACAAAACTATATTGGCTGATGAGGTGCAACATATCCTGTAACAATTCCTGTTCCCAAGCAAACAGATTCCTTCTCCATAAGAAATTCCATTGCTAAAAGTTTTCTTGCCATTGCCCCATATCTGCTATGCAACTACCCTGCTGTTGTGAGATCGAATAAAGTCTTGGGAACCTTAACTTCAAGATACCACCATCTAGCCATAGGTCCAACCAGAATTTAGTTTGGTTGCCACAACTCACTTTTTTCCATAAACCTTGCTGGATAACATGTTAACAAGAACTCCCATAACTAGAAAAGTCCATAATTTGACCCCATATGCTACTTGGGTGAGATGGTGAAAGTGAATGTAAGCTGGCACTTGGGATAATACCAAGATTAGAGGACACAACTCTCTTCCATAATGGCATACTATCATCAGAAAATCGCCACCACCATTTAGAGAGTAGTGCCACATTCTTGATAACAAGATCACCAACACCTAGCCCGCCTAATTCCTTCGGTTTTTGAATTATTCCCCAATCAACCAATGGAATTCCTTTGTGCCTAGCATTAGAAAACCAAAAAAAACTCCTCTGCATCTTAATAATTTTTTGAGCCACCATTTTTGGCATTTTAAAGATGCTCAGGTAGTATAACGGCAAGCTATTGAGAATTGATTTGATAAGAACAAGATGTCCAGCTCTTGATAAAAGTTTAGTTTTCCATAAATCTAGTCTCTTCTATATTTTATCCAAAACTAGTTTCCAAGTTGAAACCCGTTTAGGATTAGCACCAAGTGGGAATCCCAAATGGGTTATAGGCAACTGTACCACTGAACACTGAAGTTCATTTCTAATTTCCTCGACCCAAGGCTCTTCACATCGAAAAGGAATTAAGGCAGATTTGCTATAGTTAATTTGCAGTCCTGACATAACTGTGAAGCACTTCAAAAGTCTTCTATAGTTAAAAGGACACTATTTCTTATTTGGGCACAACACAAGGGTATCATCCACAAATAGGAGATGAGAGATGTCAATTGCATCATGCCCCACTTTCAAACCTTCTACTAGATTCAGGTATTTGGCTTTCTCAACCATCTTAGTAAACACCTCACCCACCAGTACAAAAAGAAAGGGTGATAACGAATCCCCTTGTCGCAAACCTTGGTACAATTTGAATGGGGCTGTTGGAGAACCACTGACAAGAATAGACATGGATGCTGTAGTCACACAATGACCAATCCATGATCACCATTTTACTCCAAAACCCATACATTCAAGGACATGGTCAAGGAAGCTCCACCTTATAGTGTCATATGCCTTTTGGAAATCTAGTTTAAGCATGACTGCATTCATCTTTGATTTTTTCATCCACCAGACAACCTCATTTGCAATTAAGCCACCATCTAAGATCTGCCTACCACTAACAAAGGCAGACTGGGTTTCTCCAACTAGAATTGGCATAACTGATTTCATCTTGTTCGCCAGAATTTTAGAAATAACATTGTAAAGACACCCAACCATACTAATGGGGCGAAAGTCCTTGATTTCCACAACCTCATCAATCTTAGGGACCAAGGTTACCCAAGTTAAATTGATCTCAGGAGGAAAATGTCTAGATTCAAAAAATCCAAAAATAAAGCTACAGATTTCATCTTCAATATTAGCCCAGAATTTCTTAATAAAGTTTAGGTTGAAGCTATCAAACCCTGGGGCTTTGGATGGATCACAAGAGTTGACAGCTAAAGAGATTTCCTCTCTAGATGGCATTCTCTCTAATAGATCTGCCTGTTCTTGTGATATCTTAGGAAGAAAATCTTCTAGTAGTATAACATCAGGAAGATGCTCTTGACTATATAATTTTTTGTAAAATCTAACAATCTCTTTCTTAATCATTCTCGGATTCTTCATGCATCTGTTACTTACTCGCATCTGAGTAATGCGCTTCTTTCTTTGTCTTCCAACTGCAACTCCATGGAAATATCTAGTATCCCTGTCACCAAGTTTAACGTGAGTCTCTCTAGAAAGTTGTCGCCAGTAGAGTTCCTTTCGCTTGTACCAAATCTGCAGCTGGCTTTTCAATGCTAATATCCTGGCATTGTCCACTTCGTTATTCCCATTGACATCTACTCTTCTTTCAACCTCCTCAAGTTCCTTTTCAAACCTGCTTATTTTAGTATCTATACTGCCAAAGACTTCTTTGTTCTATTTCAGCAAAGGTTCCTTTAGTTTATGCATTTTTTCATTTATCGAGCCAGCACCCAAAGACCTCCATTCTTGTATAACAGTTCTTCTAAAGTCTGGGTTTGTGAACCCTACATCTAGGCACCTAAACGATTTAGGATTTTTATCAAGGCTAACAACTTCAAGAAGCAGAGGCGTATGATCGGATAGTTTAGAAGGCAATGCTTTGAGCTTCATCTCTGGAAATTTCATCAACCAGTCTGCCTCTACTAGCATTCGATCAATTCTACTGCTGGAATTTCCTCTGGACCATGTAAATTTCCTCTCATGAAGGTCTAAATCAGACAAACACATGCTTTCTACCCAATTCTTAAATTCCTCCATACTTCCGGCACACCTGGCCCCTCCTTTTCTCTCGGAAGCACTGAATACCTCATTAAAGTCTCCCATTGCCAATATAGGAACAGTCACTATGCCACTCAAATCCAGCAATTCTTTCCATAGTAACCTTCGTTCACTTCTTAAGTTTGGAGCATAAACCACCATGATAGCACATCTAAAGGAATGGTTCTTTAGTAACCCCTCAACACACACCCATCTCCTCCCAAATCTAATACAGGTATCTTCAAACAAAGTAGTGCTCCAAATGCAAGTTAAATCCCCACTTCCATCCACAGCTGCCACATCAGTCCACTTGTAATCACAAAAACTCCACCATTTTTTTATTTTGGTATCATTGACCTGGGAGTGTTTGGTCTCTACCAAACCAATAAAAAATGGATTGGAATCACTAATAAGATTCTTGATCGCCACATCTTTGCCACAACCCCCGATACCCCTCATATTCCAACTAATGCAACTCATTAAAATAACAAACATAGAACACCACTTTCCAGAGCTACATCCCTCAAGTTTTCGCTGCAACCCTCCTTTTCTTTGGACGGCCCCTCTTCCTTGGTTTTTCCTCAGCATTATTTTCATCCAATTTGGATAGTGCTGCAAGAACATGCTCCTTATTACTGACTTTGAATCCCGTAAGCTTTCCAATATCCCATGTGATTTGCGCCTCAACCAGCGCATCATCATCTAGATTTTCGTTTCCAGCATTTTTGTGGGAAGCAGGGGAGGATCCCACATTTGCGATAGGAGTTTCTGGAACATTAGCACTAGGAATTGAGCTCTCACCCACTAAGACCCCACCTCCCAACATTGGTATTGATTGTTGAGTTGGGCTAAACGTGTCTCCACCAGCCCATTGTTCTCGATTGTCAATGTCATGGACAAAACTTTCAACGCCCGGTGGAACAATAGGGCTTGTTGAATCTGACACAGCATGATATCCACCATCATCCTTTTCTAAGCTTGAGTAATGGGCTTGCTCAACATGGCCCATTTCGTTACTGAGACAATTATTCACTCTCCGCAAATTATGAAAGACATTGACGACTCGAGCTTCTTAACTCCGTGTCCCACCTAAATTCAGTCCCCCAAATCAACACGTTTTCATTGGTTTGGCTATTGCGGAGCATTGATTGCAATAACTGCTTTTCACCGTTGTCAACGTCTCGCTCCTTCCCGCCAATCACTATTCCATTCGCCGCATTGCATCCATTGGAATCTGGCTGATTGTTTCCTTTCTCAGAACCAATGGGCCATTGTACCAGATTCCGTTTAAGTGGATAATGAGCATCCATTAACACGGGGTCTTTATGCATCACGTTAGATTCGTTAACATAAATATCATACGCCATGCCATCTAGGGTGAAGCAGACCCATCGATTTATGATAGGAAAAATTGTTGTGTCTATTGAAACTCTAGCACAATTGAGGTCCTCCATATTCATATACACCCTTACCACCTTTCCCCATACCTCCCCTATTTTAGATAAGTTTGCATTTGACCAGGCATGGATGGGCTGGACACCTCCCCAATTACACTTCTTTCAAGCCACGAGACCCTTTCTTCACATCTTTCATCGTGGACTACTACTGTCTCAGGTAGTTGTGGATTAGTATCAAAAACGTCTTCTTTGTTTTTTCTTATCTCAGGATTCTCTCTACCAATAACCACCTCCTTGTAACTTCTGGTGTCCCTGAGAGCATCCTTGAAACCCTTGGTCTTCGTATTCTTCTCACCATCCGATTCTTGTACATAATTGTTTTACCCGACAGAGTTTGCTTGACCTTTCCTATCGAACCTCGCCAAGGTAACCTCAATCTTACAACTCCTAACGACCATGCCATTCAGGTTCTTCATCGCTCTTTGGGCCTCCATTTTCCATCTGTATCAATCAAAGCCAAAAGAAGTCTTGTGCCCTCTTCTCTTCTTGCGAGAAAGATAAACGTCCACTACTCTCCTTTCAAACTTAAAAAGTTGCAACAGCCAGTCTTGAGTCATATCCTCTGTAAGATTGTCAATAAAGAGTGTAACCACATCTCTATTGTTGTAGACGCCCCTATTCAGTTTCCTTCGTTCTCCAGAAGTGGTATTGTCGTTTCGTCTCCCTCTTACTCCCTCTCCTGCCATTTCGTCTCCCTCAATAAATTTCTTTATTATCCCTATATTTAATCTTAGAGCCTATTTACATTGCATAGTAATTTTTAAATTTTTTTATTTTGTTTAATTTTACCCTTTTATTAATTTTTTCTTCACAAAGTTGAAAGGAAGAATTACCATTTTGGCCATTAAAAGATCAATTCATTGATAAATTAATCCCTAAAAGATATTTTATCAAGCGGTGGTACTCCAACGATGAATTTTATTATTGCTAGTATTAACAAAAAATGTTTTAGGCATTAATTTGTTAGCACATTGATCTTTTAAGGATTAATTTATTAACATGCTAATTATTGAAGTATCATGTGCTAAAAAAACATTTTTTCAGGATTAGTTTGTCAGTATGCTGATCGTTTAAGTGTCAAAATAGTGATACAACTGTCAAACAAGGCGGGTTTGCCCGTTTAGTCCTACCTTGCTCATTTAAATCTGTAAAATAAACGAGCTCAACGAGCTAGTCCATTTAGTTCGCGGGCCATATTTTAGCATCTCAGCCCATTTAAGACTGGTCCACTGTTTTAATTGGGCCAACCCTTGTTTTTTTTGCTTTTCAAGTTTTAAAAAATTATTTTTGATTAAAAAAATTGATTTTGATCTAAATAAAGATAAAAATTCTTATTTTTTATTAAAAAAGAGGAGGATATCCTAAATTTGATTACTAAATCATGTTTTTATGTCGTAAATTTATACCATTTTCCTTTGAAAAAAAGAAAAAAACATGGGTAAGAGAGCTGGCTCGTTTTGATCCGCAAGTTAAATGGATCGGGTTGAAAACGGTTTAGTTTGAGCGAGTCATTATTTTTTATGCCTAACTCACCTATTTTCGGTAGGTAAACGGGTTGCCCCGATGAGTTTAACCTATTTTGATGTGCCTAAATAGTGGTTCTCCCTAGTTGAAAAGAGTTAATTGCAAAAAAGAAAATCATAACCAAAATGTGAAATGTTCATTGAGGTTAGTCACCAACATAATAAGGAAAAAGACAAAAAGAAAAAAAAAGGAAGGTTTAAAAAAACAAATAAAAAAAATAAAAGACTTAACACAGGCATGGCAAGGAAAGCAGCGCATCCAATCCAATGTCAAGAATAGAATGATTGAAAATTGAACTTAGATTGCATTCGCTGCTAACTGAAGTTTATATACATGCTTTACATAGCAGAGGCAGAAAAAGAGAGAAACAGAAATAACTAACTATTTCGGTTATAGCTAATTGTACTTCACATAAATAAACATATGGTATAATAACCACTAACAGGGCAAGGAAACAATCATCAAACCAGGGGAATATAAGAAAAGCAGAAAAAAGAGGAACAGAAGGTTTAATGTGAGAAAGAAAATCAACAGAACCAAAGCAAGAGGCTCGTTTTGACTAGGGACGTCAGCCAAGACTAGAAGTAAGGAAGAACAAGAGCTGAAGAACTGCTGAATCAAAAGAGGAGAATCAGAGGCAATGGAGGGGATCTCTTTGGGAAGCTTGGATTTTTAGTAGAAGCAGAAAGAGAAAGGATAAAGACTGAGACTCTCATCTTAGTAACAACATGACCTTAATCATCTCAGTTTCATACAGTATGGAGGTTGTTATATAATTCCTTTCATCGTAGAGTATCCATCTCCAACTTTACTCAATTACTTTAGTAGCCCAAACACCACTGTTTTATTTACATCTTAGCTCACACAACACACAATATAACCAAAACAGACCAATCCCCATAATAATAAGATCAATCTTAGACCAAAAATCATCACTACATCATAAATCTAAACAAAGAACCACAACCATTTCTACATAAACAACCAACCAAACATTCCACAACCTCAAATAGAATAAATCATAACATTGAGTCAAGCACACCAAACTCAAATCCCCAAAAAAAATGAATAGCTCAATCTAAACCATTGGATAACAAATTAAAACTCTTGAGAAAAGCAATCCTTGAAATACAGCAACAAATTATGAAAAAGAATCACCATGCACTTTCTGTTGCAACTCATTTCCTTGTTCCTGTGTATTGAAAACTCGTCTTGCCTCCGTCAATTGCTTGTTGTGTTTTAGTTTATGTTATGAAGTTTTTTACTATTCTCTCTCTCTTTTTTTTTTTTTTTGGGTCAACTTTCTATTTTTTCTCTTGGGTTGCTCTTGCTTCTTTTCTTTGTTGCCAGGCCAAGTTACTTTGGTTTAAATAATAATGAAAAAAGTGTCATCTTAAGCTTTAGAAGGAGGGGTGTGCACGAGTATGGATCTACCTGTGAATCCAAACAACTCGACCCGACCCATGTAAAAAAATCCAGTTTGGGTTAGGTAATTAAGTCTGTTCAAATAAAATCCAACTAATTCGCCACATGTTCAGTTTGGGTAATGCATTTAAAAATTAAAGCTTTTAAACCCATTACCTGACCCGACTATCCAAACCCTCAATTCTATTTTTTTTTCTTTTTTTGGTATTGTTACTGAGTGTTTATGTTTTACTCTGTTAATGCTTCAACCCTAGTTTCTTTTCTTCCCTTCCCTCTTCCTCCCTGTCCACCAACTCGCAGCACGTTGCCCTTCCTCCCCTTCCATCCCTTCCCCTCTTTGGCAGTCTTCCCTCTCCCTCCGCCGCATCCCCTGTCCACTAGCCCGCTATATGCCATCGAAGGAAGCTGCAATAGTTTACAGCCTCCGCCCTCCATCATCAGGCCATTAAGCCCAATTCATGATGAAGGAAGCTAGCACTAGTTAGCCATGAAGCCACCGCTAGTCAATCGTAAAGCCTCCGCTGCTGTGAATCCCACTATCGTCGAGAAGCCCTCATCAATCAATAAATGTGAGATTCTGACTTGAGGTTGGCATTTTCAGTGTGTGATTTTTCTTCTATTAGTGTTGATTTTGACCTAAGATTTAGTGTGTGTGATTTTACTTCTATTAGTCTTGATTATGACTTGAGGCTGACATTTTCAATGTGTGCTTTTTCTACTATTAGTGTTGATTCTGACCTGAGATTTAGTGTGTGTGATTTTTACTTCTATTAGTCTTGATTATGACCTGAGATTCAATAGATAATTTTTACTTTTATTAGTGTTGATTACTTGATTTTTACATTTATTAGTGTTGAGCTGTGATTCTGTGATTCTGACCATGGTTTGGTTTATCCCCATAACTCTATTAGTGTCTTAATCTATTTTTCACCCCCAATTTTTATTTTTATTTTTTTAAAAAAGGGGCTAACCACCAACCCGAGTATCCGACTCAACCCAACCCAAAAGTTTTCGAGTTAAAAAAGCCAAAACCCAACCCAACATAACTCAAGCCTATTCAATTGATTTGGGCATTTTTTCGCCTTGAACTTGACCCAACCCAAACCACGCATGCCCCTATTTAGAAGTATGGTTCCAACAAAAAGAAAAAGCTTTAGAAGTATGGTGGATGAGGCATGCGGCAAAGTGGTTAATGATTCAAGCTTAGTAATTCTGCACCCATCTTCAATCCATCCCCCTTCTCCCAAATTCCCCACTTCTCCTATCTTGAAAAAGAAAGAAAAAAAAAGCACTAGAAATATGATCAAGGTTCTGAAAATCAGATTGAATATCAAACTGGACCAGATAGTGATTTAGTTATATATATATATATATAGCCGTAAAATAAATAAAACTTACTAAGCAATACAAATAAAGAGGAAAATACAATTTGAATATGATATGATATTAATATTGAGCTAATTTTTTTAGGACATTATTTACATAGTTTATAGCCTATATCAACTTCATATTGAATTAATATTATTAATATATCAATTATATACAAATATAATTATTATTTTAAAAAAATTATGCTTATATTTTTATGATGTAAGAATATTTTATTTATGAGAGTTGAAATATAGAGTATTTAAGTCACATATTGTTTAAACTAAGAGTCTTTATTTTTAAAACTACTATAAAGTATTCAAGTTTCACATTGCTTAGACTAAATACTCATGTATTACAATATTTAGTAGTTATTTCCTCTAGGCTCTTTCTAAAAGAATAAGAGGTCAAATAGTATAAATATTTATTTTTTACAAAAAATTTGTCATTTTTCTAAAAAAAAAAATTGAATTAGGTGAATCGGTTCAGTTTAGTTGGTTCACTAGTTTTGAACCAGTTCAAGTTGGTTCTCAATGATTTTTTGAACTCTAATTTGTTTTTCTTTTTGCAATGATAGCACCGACTCAGGGATTGGTTCCCAATTGGACCGGTCTTCGGTCCGATTTTCTTAACTATGGTATGAATCCTCATCATCTTTGATTTTTGCTAGAGGGACAAAAGCACTTTTTAGTTTACAATAATCTAAACTTAAATTTTTTTTGTCAAAAATTGATTAAACCAATTAATTTAAATCGATATAAATTATATTATTGGAATCAGATAAATTTATTTTACTCCAATTAAACATTGAACATCCTTACTTTAACAACACTTTGTTGGATTAAGTGGATCAGTTGTTATTTTCTTTAAGCAATTTTTGAGTTTGAATGTTGAGAATAATAAAACTACCATCAAGAAAATTTTATCTTTATCCATCTCCAATCAAATTAATTGATTCCAATAAATTTTAGATAGAGATAACTTTTTTTTAAAAAATAATATACTATGAGTACTGGTTATTGACAAAATTCTAAATAACCATATAAATTAAGATACTATGGGTATGGGGTATTTACATTTCATACCATTTGATTTACCCGCACGTCAAATCAGAGAGAGAGGGAAAAAAAGGGAGCATATAGTTCTCAATTTCTTATAGAACATTACAATAACCAGATAGATTTTATGACATATAGAGAACCATATGCTATTTCGATCATATTTAAATAAAGGTTAAAGTATAAGTTTGATCCCTACATGTATAATCGATTTTGAATTTAGTCTGGATACAAAAAAGAGTTTTAAATTAGTCCTATATATGCAATTATTTGTATAATAGTTTTGCCGTTAATTGGAGTTATAATTCTGTTAATGAGCCACTCTATATGATTAATGAAATATGATCTAGGTAAAGAAATTCCAACCTAATGATATGAATGAAAATGATCTAGTTGTGGATAGATTGAAGAGTTGATGATCTCTAATTGTAGGTAGACTTGAGGTTGTGTGCATGAGTGAGCACAATGTTACACTTTCCTTGTAGAGGAAGTAACTTAGTGTTCTTACCTGTTTGGCATTTGTCATATACTAGCATGCTAAAAAAGTGAAATAATTAAATCATATTTTATTAACCACGTAGGACAAAACGTTCATAAAATTATAACTCCAATTGATAGTAGAAATTTCTTTACAAATAATTACATGTGTAGGACCAATTTGAAAACTTTTTTTTTTTTTTAATGGAGAGACTAAATTCAAAATCAATAGTGTTTATAGGGACCAAGATTGTATTTTAATCTTAAATGAATTATATGTATTTTTCCAAATTGTTCATGTGAAACTTTTGAAATTATAAAGGGGTCACAGCTCCCCCAGAAAGCTGTTTGCTGTTTTGATCATATTTAAATAAATTATATGTATTTTTTTTTTTAAGTATTCATGTAAAACTTTCAAAATTATAAAGGGGTCATAGCTTCCCCCATTTACTAAGAAAATCGTGTGTTCTTTCAATGGTATGGATAACAACACGAATATTCGCAATTTGATTCAAACTAATTTGCGTCAAGAAGTTAGTTATATCAAATCATACAATTTACTTGATTTGAATTGTGTTGCTTTAGTTCATATTCTAAAACCAATTGAATGACATTTAGCATGAATTTGGCTTGAAAAATATTGGAGAGTCAAATTTTTCTATCAAGAGTTGTCAGAGTGGTGTGGTATTTTGTTGACTTTTAGATGAATCAGTAGACCCTACTATTTTATTTTCTCCAACAACTCCATAAACTCTATCATGGATTAATTATGGCAAACATTTTTTGCTGGAATATCACTTTCATTTGGTTTACTTTATCTTAATTTAGAGAACAATTTAATGATTCAATAAAAAAAATTCAATAAAAAAAGAGACAAAATTAGTGATATTTTGTGTGATTGATAAGTTAAATTGATGACTTCACATCGCTAAATTGGTCACATAAATATTTCAAGAACCAAAATGATAATGCTATATTTTTGGAGGACAAAAAATAGGGATTTATGTGGTTCTTGTTTTCATTTTATGTTTTTATTTTCTATTTTTAGTTTTAATTATAAAAATGTCACATTATTTTCTATTTTTAAGATTTTGTGAAGAACATAAGAAATAAAAACAAAAAAACAAGACTTTCTTTCATCACTTTTCTTTTCATAAAATCCTGAAAAAAGGAAATAAAATAGCACTTCTGTGAGTAAAATTGAAAACAAAACCAAACTGACCCTAAGAGTTTTACTCTATAAATTCTTTTAACCTTTGAGCAAGGTATATCTACTAGTATTGTCATGGGACTAATTTTCGAGCACTATTGTAACTAAAAAGCTCTATTAACAATTGCATTTTTCAATGGCTATACCTTACAGGTGGAGTAGGATATGTGGGGCTAGCTCAACCTGCTCAGCTTGGTCCGCAATGGAGCATATATAAACAAGCTAGACAGGGCCGATTCATGAAAGATACGGGCTACTAATTAGCTAACCTGCGTCTGCACCACATAGCCCCGTGGACTCGTGAGTCAGCCCACATTGTATGTTTCGTTTTTCCACATCTATACTCTTTTCTAGGACTGACTTAGAATCTTAAATTCTATCTTTGGACTTCTTAAAGAATTAAAATATGAATTATAGTTCTAAATTTGATTCTATTTTTATTGTTTAAAGGTGTGATTCAAAATTAATAAAAGAATTAATACAACAACATTTTTATAATATTATAGTAATTTTTTTATTATAAATGTTGTTTTGAAAAATATTTAAACATGAGATGATAAATTAAAATACAATAAGTTTTTTATATTAAAATATTTTAATGAAAATATTAATTTTAATAAATATTATTACAAGTGAAAAAATGAGAAAGAGAGAATTATAAAAATTTAATGAGAAAAAATATATTTCATTTTTAAGTTTTAAAATTGATAATTCTTAAAATATAAGTTATGAGTTAAAAAGAATTCATTTTAATTTATTTTTAATTTTATAAAATTAGTTTATATAATTATAATTTTAATCCTATATATGATTTTAAACATAAAATTAGGGTTTAGGGTTAACAATTCTAATTTCAAACTTTAATTTTATCCTCCATTCCATACACTAGACTAGACGTTACTGATTTTCTTTGAAACATTTTCATCCTATAAATATAAGTCCACACAAAAATTATAATATTTCTCAGATACTCAGTGTTCGAGAAAACAAAAGGACTTGGGTTACAAGCTGGACTGACCTGCTTGGTTGTCAACGAGTCAAGGTGACATCCGCGCTATAGACCAAAAGCCTGGTACGTCATCATTCATGAATCATGATACGATGAATTTTTGTCCGATAGCTGTTCCTATTGCCTGGCAAAACCCAATTTTTCACAACGGTTATTGGTAATTTTAATTCATGAAATTTTTACCTTCATTTTTACGCTGACCAACACCCATGCTACACCATCATAATTTTTTTTTTTGTAATATAGTATGTTACAATGATGAGTGTCGCATTCATAGCATAACAGAAAATGGTAACATCTGATACCACCTATTTGAGACAATTCAATTCTAAGCTGAGTGTCGCATTCATAGCATTTTCTTTGTACACATGCCATTCAGGAAAATTTTTTATATTTCTTATAGAATAAATTTATTCTTTCTCTATAATATCATCTTAATTTTTGATATTTTCTTTCTCTCTCTCTCATTTTTTCTTTAAAAAAATCAAAAACTCGTATGAAATGTGGAATAAATCCACTCTCCTTGGTAGAAGTGGAAAGTATTGACAAGTGGTGGTCCTTCAACATGGTGAAAATTTTTCCGATATTTTTCATGGCTTGGTTTTATTTTAAATAAGGAGCATTAAAATTATAAAAATGAGAGAGAAAAATAAGGAAAATGATGTTTATAGTTAGATAATTTTTATTATAAATACAAAATATTTTGCTGATGAAAAGAGAGAGACAGAGAGAGAGTGAAAAACAAAAGTTTATTTACATAGAACGGAGTTAATTGTGAGTGGCAACAATGGTGAGAAATTTGTTGCTATTATTTTCTAAGGAAAATATAATGCTACTATTTTTTGGTATATATCTCATATTATGTGTTATTGTAAAGTTCTGTTTGTACCTACTATTTTATATAGTAGAAGTTTTTATTGGAGTTTATATTTCTTTATGGACAATTATACCGCAAAAAATTACCGTGTCATTCTATTACTCCTATTTTCCATTATTTATTAAGATGTATTTCCTAACAATTATCACTCCCCATTCAAACTTCACTTCTTCGATTCGTTTTGTGGTAGGTAGGAGTATTTTACCACTTACAAGTTTGACTGACTTGCTTTCAGTAACTTCCTTTACTTTACAGGATTCACATTGTATTGTTTAGTATCATTGTTCGAAAAATACTTGCATGGTCCGGGAATATCACGTGGCTGTGCTCTCGAACCAATTATGTAAGTGCATTTTATATGGGATCCACCACTAACACACAATTCTATGCAAAATACACTTATATGATTGGCTGAGAGCACAACCACGTGGTGTTTTCGGACCATGTAAGTGTTTCTCTTATTGTTCTTGTTCCGGGTGATTTAGTATTAGTGTTCTGCTTCACCCTGCTTCACCCAGGCTGTGCATAAATACACAAAGAAATTTGGACAAACTTTGAACTGCAGAACTCCTTCCATCAATCAATGCACACGATTTTGTAGCCATTGTTCTGAAAGATTAAATAGACCCTACTACCCCCGCTATGGCTTTGAATTCCTTCAAGCTTGTGCTCCTCTTGCTCGTTGTTAGCTTCTTCAAATTCCCAACTACTGAAGCACAGAAACTTCTTCTTGGACCAATTTGCTCAAAAGATAGAACCATTGCCAACAGCACCTACCAACTGAACCTCATGACCCTTTTCTCTTTCTTCTCTTTCTTATCTTCCAAAGCTACCGTCAACACATTTCACAACAACACAGTCACCGGTAGAAATGCCACTGACGCAGTCTATGGGCTATTCATGTGTAGGGGTGATGTACCCTCTCAGCTCTGTGGAGAGTGTGTCCGAAGTGCTACCTACATGCTATCCTCAAAGTGCTCCTTGTCGAAATGGGCTATAATTTGGTACAGTCGTTGTATGGTTCAGAATTTCAATAGTTCTTTCTTCTCCATCGTGGAATCAAAGCCCTTTTTTTCCATGTCCAACCGCTTCAATATCTCAAACCAGGCGAGCTTTATGCCTTTGTTAGGCCATAACATGAACAAAACTTCAGATGAAGTAGCTTTTTCTCTTATTGGTAATAGGTACGCCACAAAGGAAGCAAACATCTCTGAAATTTGGACTGTTTACTATCTAGCTCAGCGCACACAGGACCTGTCACCCCAAGATTGTAGAACACATCTTAGAATTGCCATAGCGGAACTCCCTATATGCTGTGAAGGAAAGCGAGGAGGGAGAGTAATCTACCCAAGCTGTAACGTTAGATACAAATTGTACCCTCTCTATCCCTTCAATGCATCAAGAGGAATTGTTCCTGCTACAAATTATTCTAAGACAGGCTTAAAATATTCAGAATATCCCGGTTATCTTTCTCATAATTGCTCAAGCAACGGAACCACAACCTTCAGTGCCGCTTTCCAACGAAAGATTAGGACCCTCCTCTATGACCTTCTTCCATTGCCGTCGCCAGCGACAGCAGATTCTATAAGACGGACATTGATGACACAGTGTTTGTGTTAAATGGTGCCAGACTCCATGGAAGAGAGGAACTCCTTGAGAGTTCTCACACAAAAGAGAGAAGGCACATTGAAGAAAATGAATGAATGATTCAATCTGATTTACTACTGGTACTGTTCTGTGTTTTTATACTATGTACAAGAGCTATGTAGCAAATTAGCTAACTAACTAATTCCTGACTCCTCCTCAGTGTGTGGCAACAGCCCCCCGCAAGCTGGAGCATGGATGTCCAGCATGCTCAGCTTGGACATGTTAGCAGCAAATGGTGTAGGAGTTAGAGGCTTAGTGAAAACATCAGCTATCTGGTTCTTGGTCGAAATCGGTAAGAGATGGATAACACCTACTTGAATCTTATCACTTACAATGTGGCAGTCCATTTCTATATGCTTAGTCCGCTCATGGAAGACCGGGTTAGAGGCTATATAAAGAGTCGATTTGCTGTCATAGAAAATAACAGTAGGCTGAGGATGTGGAATCTGTAGATCATGCAATAAGTAAGTAAAGCAACCATTGTGCCTCACAAGTGGCATGAGCAAGCAACCAGTATTCGGCCTCAGATGAAGACCGAGACACGATGACTTGCTTTTTGCTCTTCCAAGAGATAATTGAGGACCCAAGGAAGAAGCAGAAACTAGTAACTGAACGCCTTGTGTCAAGGCAAGCCCCCCAGTCAGAATCAGTGTATCCTTGGAGCTTAAAGTTAGAATAAGCTCGAAAGAATAAGCCCAAGGCAGGGGACTTCTTGAGGTATTTGAGGACCCTGACAGCTGCTAAATAGTGAAGGTCAGTGGCATAATCTAGATACTAACTAAGCTTACTCATAGCAAAAGATAAGTCTGGCCTTGTATTAGTGAGGTACAATAAGCGTTCAATGAGCCTTCGATAGGATGAAGAGTCATCAAGTGGAGTCCCTGAAGTCTTGGACAACTTTAATGTGTAGTCCATGGGAGTGGACACTGGCTTGGCACCCAATAGTCCAGCATCTTGAAAGAAATCCAAGGCATATTTTCATTGGTACAATGCAATGCCATGCTTGGATCTGGCCACCTACACTCCAAGGAAGAATTTCAGTGGGCCAAGGTTCTTGATCTTGAAGTGGTCATCCAAGAGCTTCTTTATGGAATTGATTTCATCTAAGTCATCACCTGCCAATACTAAGTCATTAACATAAACCAATATCGCAATGAAAGAACCAGTTGAGGACTTAGTAAATAATGAGTAATCTGCTTTGGATTGAATGTACCCAGACTCCACAAGAACACTAGTAAGTTTGGCATTCCATTGCCTACTTACTTGCTTTAGGTCGTATAGAGACTTTTGCAATTTACACACAATGTTAGAGTGCTAGTTGTCAATTCCAAGGGGTAGGGACATATAAACCTCCTCATTTAACTCTCCATGAAGGAATGTCGTATTGATGTCAAGCTGGTGCAAGAACCAGCCTTTTGCAGAAGTAATCGAGAGTAAAAGTTGAATGGTTGTGTGTTTGACCACTAGACTAAAAGTGTCCAAGTAGTTAATGCCTGCCGTTTGAGTGTACCCCTTTGCCACAAGCCTAGCCTTGTAGCGTTCTATAGACTCATCCGGTTTGTATTTGAGCTTGAAAATCCACTTACACCCTATTGGTTTCTTCCCACTTGGCAATTCAGTGAGAACCCAAGTGGCATTTCGCTCTGAGGCAGCCAATTCATCCCTAATTGCTTGCTTTCAACAATCATTTGTGATAGCCTCATGGTAAGTGTTTGGTTCAATTTGAGAGGAAATGGCAAAAGAAAAACGTTTATGGGACTGTGAAAGAGAAGAATAAGAGAGGTAATGGGAGAGTGGGTACCTGATGATGTTGGATGCAGTTGGCACTGAGGAATGGTGTAGTGTACAATGGTATTCCTGCAGGTAGGAGGGCCTTTGTCTACTGTGGTTGGACCTTCTAAGGCTTGGGGTAGGCTATGGGGGTACTTGTGGTTGGTTTTGTGGTGGGCATGGAGCATGTTCACGTTCGTGTATAGGCATAAGGTTAAAGGGGTTCGTGTGGTGTTAGTAAGATAAGAGGGGAAAGAATCATCTAGGAAAGAAAGTGAGGTGAATTGTGGTGATGGTGCATCAGAAAACTCAGAAACTGAATGCAAATGCATGTAAGGAAAAATATGTTCAAAGAACAAAACATCTCTAGACAAGAAGAGTTCTTTAGAATGCAGGTCATATAGCAAATATCCTTTTGTTCCATTACAGGAACCCAAGTGAACACGTTTTCTAGACCTAGGATCCAGTTTATTTCTGTTTGCAGATTTACTGCATGCAAATACAAGGCACCCAAATACTCGAAGTATAGAAAAATCAGGAGTTTTATGATGCAAAATTTGATATGGAATGGCATTATCCAAGTATGGACTAGGGAGTCTATTTATTAAATGTATAGCATGTGCAACAGCTAAATTCCAAAAATGTTTCAGAATGTGAGATTGAAACATGAGAGCCCTAGCCATAACCAAAATGTGTTGGTGTTTTCTCTCCACCACACCATTTTGCTAGGGTCGTTCTACGCATGAAGTTTGATGCAAAATGCCTTTTGAGGCATAAAACGAAGGTAAATTGAACTCCATTATTTGACCTAATGCATTGAATGGTTTTATTAAATTGTATTTCTATTAATTGAACAAAATTTTGAAAGACCTTTTACTTCATATTTGAACAGCATGAAAGATAACCATGTAAATCTACTCCTATCATCTACCAGTGTGAGAAAATACTTATGGCCTGAACTAGAAGGAATAGAAATGGGACCCCATATATCAGCATGTATTAATGCAAAAATAGAATTAGACTTTGTATTACTAACAGAGAAGGGTAACCGCCTCTATTTGGCCAAAAGGCAAGGTTCACAAGGTTCTTTATTGAGTGTACATGAAATGAAAGGAAACTGTGAGTGTAAAATAGAAAGTTTTTGGTAAGAAGGGTGTCCTAATCTACAATGCCAAACAAAAGAGTCATTACAAGAAAGATTGTTTACAGAAGCAACCTTAGCAGAACTAAAATTGGGCACCCCCTTGGCAGCTGCTTCCATTGTATAGAGTCCATTCCTAAGCTCAACTACACCAATCATCTTCATAATATCCTGATCCTGAATTTCACATTTAGAGGTGGAAAATTTGAGTTGGCAGTGGAGAGAATTAGCAAGCCGTGAAACCGAAATGAGATTAAAAGAAAAGCTAGGAATATAAAGCACATTGGTAAGGAAAAAAAACAAAGATTAGTAAACATAATGGTACCTGACAGGTTTGTACTTATTTGGCTCCCATTAGGCAATTTAATTACAACTAGTCTAATTTTGGTGAGGAATTGGAATTCTGATATGGAGTTACATACATGATTTGTAGCTCTAGTATCAAGAATCCAGGATATGGGATAAGGCTAGGACAATACCTATGTGTGGTTGTTGCTGGCAAGGGATAAATGCAATCTAGTTGGTGCCGTGAGATAAGGCTGATTGTTGTTGCAACAAAGCAAGAAGGGCTTTATGTTGCTCTAGAGTGAATGACAAACAAGAGTCTTCACGAATTTCCTTGTGAGAGGAAGTCATACTACAGTTATCATCCAAATCATCATCTACAGTCACATTGTTAACATTGCCACCTCTGGGCTTATTAGTGAGCGGATACCTGTGTTTTTTATAACACATGTCAACCAAGTGTCTGGTCTTCCCACAATATGAACAAACCATTTTGGAGGATTGACCTCTACCTCCATGACCTCTACCTGAATTGGTTCTGCCTCTTCCTCGTATACCCCTGCCACGGACAGCAAAATTACTTCCTTGATGACAATCTGCTAGGCTAACTATAGATTGGGGTTCCTCCATATACATTTGTCTCTCTTGTTGGGGAAGGAGAGAAAAAAAGTTTATTTATGCTAGGCATGGGTTCCATCAACATAATCTAAGATCTCACTCCACTATAACTATCATTGAGACCTCTCAAGAAGTGTACAACATAGTTTGCCTGTCTATATTTCCTAACAGTATCAAGACCACAAGTGCAAACATCTCCATATGCAACACAATCAGGTATAGGCCTAAAATCATCAAGCCCTTCCCAAATACTCTACAACTTAGTGTAGTGTGTGGTAACAGATGCCTCACCTTGCTTGTGTGCAAACAACTCCTCCTGAAGCTGAGCAATGCGAAATTGATCTTCTTCATAGTATTTTTCTTTCAACTCACGCCAAACATTAGCAGCTACATTTCGCCACATGACACTCTCCCTAATTTCATCACACAGTGAGTGTGTGAGCCAAGATAGGACCATGGTGTTCCATCTATCCCAAGCCGGAAACAACGCATCATCTCTGTTCGGCTTTGCAATTGTTCTATCAATGAACTGAAGTTTGGTCTTGGCTTTTAAAGCCATTCTCATACATCGAGACTAAGAGTGATAATTTCTTCTATTTAAAATTGGTGACACCATAAGAGCACCAGGCATCTCGTTAGGATGCAGATAATATGGACTAGTCAGATCCATGGCAGGATTCACATTTTGAGCAACAACTCGAACTAATTGTGGATTTTAATTCAGAACCTGAATAGGTGGAATTGGTGGAACTTGCTCCGCCATAACAAGATGTGTGAAGAAACCAAGCGATCTCAACTCGATTCTCAAATACAAACCAGCAACAGCACCAATCGAAAAAAAAAGCAACTAAGGAAACTCAATCAAAACAAAGAAAGGATATTGCAGAACCTGGATCAACGGAGGATAGCAAAACAGAGCTGATTCTAGAGATGAAGTAGGTAAGAGGCAAACAAATCGCAAGCACGATTGATAATCACAAAAGCCAATCAGCAAGATCACGAACCATAAATCAGCGATCCAAAAAAAAAGTGAACAAAATGCGAGATTGATTGTTCAACGGAGATTGAATCAGCAATTCTTGAGACGAACAATGAGTGCGTAGCGGAGTTCCATCAACCACGCTCTGATACCATGTTAAATGGTACCGGACTCCATGGAAGAGAGGAACTCCTTGAGAGTTCTCACACAGAAGAGAGAAGGCATGTTGAAGAAAATGAATGAATGATTCAATCTGATTCACTATTGGTACTGTTCAGTGTTTTTATACTATGTACAAGAGCTATGCAGCAAACTAGCTAACTAACTAATTCCTGGCTCCTCCTCAGTGTGTGGCAACAGTTTGGTCTCTACATGTGCCGTGCCGACATTCCCCCTTACCTCTGTGGAAAATGCATCCTAGACGCTACCGATCGAATAGCCTCCGAATGTCGCTCGTCCGTAGAGGCCATAATTTGGTACAATCACTGCTTACTTCGCTATTCCAATCGGCCTTTCTTCTCTACGATGAGCACGAGTCCTAGATTTGTCATGCTGAATGTCACCAACGTCTACGAGGAGGAAAGCTCCTTCAAGTCTCGATTGTCAAATGCGTTGGTTGAGATGGCCAACAAGACAAGGGACAATGATGAGAAATATTTGAGGGGTTATTTGTGCCGAATGGTAATCAAATGCTGTACGTTCTGAATCAGTGCACGCAGGATCTGTCTAGCGGCGATCGCAGTGGCTGCCTATATGATATGATTGGATCAGCGATTCCGTGGTCTCGTTTGGGAAGTGTAGGGGGAAGAGTTCTCTTATCCTAGCTGCACTGTGAGGTTTGAGTTGTTCCAATTTTACAGGAATGGTACTGAGGATCCGTTGTTGCTCGTGTTCATGAACTCCTAACTGTAGTTGGTCAGTGGTGTTGCAAGTTGCAGCGTACCTACCGTGAGGCCAATCGAGCTGCGAACCCGTTGGCAAGCTTCGACCATTCTCTTGATCTGGGTATCAGGTTTTATTATGTTGTTCCTAGTTATGTTGTTCAAATTGTTTTGGAAGACAGTTATGGGGTTGCAATTCCCCGAGTAGTGTAATGTGTTTTTTTGTGGTCGGGCATTGCACCCCTTTATTCCCCAAAAAAAAAAAAAAATGGTATGCATAACGATATATGATGACATGAGTATTCGCAATTTGATGCAAACTAGTTTGCGTCAAAAAGTTAGCTGTTTCAGATCATGTAATTTACTTGATTTGAATTGTGTTATTTTAGTTTATATTCTAAAACCAATTGAGTAACATCTTGCATGAATTTGGTTTGAAAAATATTGGGGAGTCAGAATTTTCTATTAATAGTTGTCTGAATGATATGATATTTTGCTAAACTTTAAATAAATAAGTGAATCTTGCTATTTTTTTCATTAAACAACCCAATGAATTTTATCAAGGATTCTAGCAAAATAATTTAGAGACTAATTTATTGTTATTTTCTATGATTGAGAAATTAAATTGATGACTTCGTATCATCGAAAGGCTAAATTGGTCACATAAATCTTTTAAGAACTAAAATGATAATGTTGTATGTTTGGAGTAAGGCAAAAAATAAGGATCCATTCTGTTTTTATTTTCATTTTCTGTTTCTATTTTATGTTTTTAGTTTTAATTACAAAAATGCCACATTATTTCTTATTTTTAGAATTTTATGAAAGAAATAGACAAAAAAATAAAACTTTCTTATTTTCATATTTTCCTTTACAAAATCTTAAAAATAGGAAACAATGAAGTATTTTTGTAATTAAAATTAAAAATAGGAACCAAATTCACCCTAAGAGTTTTCCTCAATAAATTTTTTTGACCTTTGAACAAGGTATATCTACAAGTATTGTTACAAGTCTAATTTTTCAAGCACTATTGTAACTAAAAAGCTCCAGTAACAATTGCATTTCTCAATGTTTATACCTTGTAGTCTTCTCACCATAGTACAATTTGCTTACCATTAAAACTAACCCTCATTAATATTTTAAACATTAAATTTATTTTAGGGTAGAGAAACATTAATTTTATTAAATCAATTCAAATACTTTGTCAAATTATTTAAGGAGATCCATTAAGTTTAGCTCATTTTGAGAGCTTTAATTTTTTTTATCTCATTTTGACATTGAGAGGTCTTATGGACATCAAAACTGAATTTGTAATTTGAAATTTTAATTTTAATTTCAATTATTTTAAAATTATGATTGACTTAGAATCTTAAATTTTATGTTTGGACTTGTTAGAGAATTAAAATGTAAATTATAATTATAAATTTGATTCTACTGTTATTGTTCAAAGGTATGATTCAAAATTAATAAACGAATTAATATAATAACATTCTTAAAATATTATAGTAATTTTTTATTATACATGTTGTTTTGAAAAATATTTATATATAAAATAATAAATTAAAATATAAGAAAATTTTATATTAAAATGTTTTTATAAAAATGTTAATTTCGATAAATGTAATTACAACTAAATAAATGAGAAAGAGAGAACTATAAGAATTTAATGAGAAAAAAATATATTTCATTTTTAAGTTTTAAAATTGATAATTCTTAAAATATAAGTTGAGTTAAGAAGAATTCATTCTAGTTAATTTTTAATTTTATAATATTAGTTTATATTAATTGTAATTTTAATTTATCTCTTATTTTAAACATGAAATTGGGGTTTAGGGTTAACAATTCTAATTTCGAACTTTAATTTTATCCTCCATTCCATACATTAGACTAGACGTTACTTATTTATTTATTTTGGAAACATTTCATCCTATAAATAGAAGTCCATATTAAATTTTTAAGGTTTTTCAGATAATCAATGTCCAAGAAAACAAAAAGGACTCGGTTGCAAATTGCAAGCTTGACTGACCTGCATTTTTTTTTTTTTTCTGCTTTTTTCGGTCGGAGACTGACCTGATTGGTTGACTGTACAGGCTTCGAAGTCATTTCTCAAAGTGACATCCGCGGAGGACCCCAAAAAATTGATATCCGCGGTGTGGCGTAAAAGGCCATCGACCATTCGAAAAAAAAAAAAGAACAAACAAACAAACAAACAAACAAAAGGCCTGTTACGTCATCATTCAGGATATGATGAATTTTTGTCCGATAGTTGTTCTTGTTTCCTAGCAATACTCAATTTTTCACCCTAACTAAGTTACACCGTCATAATTTTTGTCGTAATACAATATGTTAAAATGATGAGTGTCGCATTCATAGGGTTTCTTTGTACCCACATTCCCTTCAGACTTCACTTTTTCGAATTTATTTTACGGTAGGTAGGAGTACTTTACGACTCACAAGTTTGACTGACCTACTTTCATTGACTTCGTTTACTTTACAAGATTCACGTTGCATTCTTTATTATTATTGTTCTACTTTACCCAGGTTGCCCATTAATACAAAAAGAAATTTGGACAAACTCTAAACTGCAAAGATTAAACTGAACCCATTACCTCGACTATGGCTTCGAATTTCTTCAAGCTTGTCTTCCTCTTTATCCTTGTTAACTTCTTCAATTTCCCAACTACTGAAGCAGGGGACCTTGATTATCGCGGCCTAAGTTGCCCAGAAGATGGAATCACTGCCAACAGCACCTACCAAGTGAACCTCAAGACCCTTTTCTCTTCCTTATCTTCCAAAGCCACCGTCAACACATTTTACAACAACACAGTCACCGGCAGAAATGCTTCAGATGCAGTCTATGGACTGTTCATGTGCAGGGGTGATGTACGCCTCTGTGGAGGGTGCATCCTAAGCGCAGCGCACACACTATCCTCAGAGTGCTCCTTGTCAAAGCGGACAATAATTTGGTACGACGAATGTATGGTTCGGTATTCCAACAGTTCTTTCTTCTCCATCGTGGAAACAGAGCCCATCTTTTCCATGTGCAACCGCGCCAATATCTCCAATCAGACGAGCTTTATGCCTTTGTTAGGCCACACCATGAACGAAACTGCAGATGAAGCAGCCTTTACTCTTATTGGCAACAGGTACGCCACGAAGGAAGCAAGCATCTCTGAACTTCAGACCGTTTACTGTCTTGCTCAGTGCACTCGGGACCTGTCACCCCAAGATTGCAGGACCTGTCTTAGGCTTGCGATAGCGGAACTCCCTGAATGCTGCGAAGGAAAGCGGGGAGGGAGAGTAATGTTCCCCAGCTGTCATGTTAGATATGAATTGTACCCTTTCTATCGTATCAATGCATCAAGAGGACTTGTTCCTGCTACAAAGTAATACGACACAGACTCAAAATATTCAGAAGATCCTGGTTATCTTCATCACAATTGCTCAAGCGACCGAACCACAACCTTCGACTACGCTGTCAAACAAAACCTCACGGCCCTCCTCTCTTACCTGTCTTCGAACGCCACCGGCTTTGACTACAACGGATTCTACACGACCGATGTTGCCGACACAGTGTTTGGCCTCTACATGTGCCGTCCTGACATTCCCCCTTACCTCTGTGGACAATGCGTCGTAAACGCTACCCACCGAATAGCCTCTCAGTGCCCCACGTCCGTAGAGGCCATAGCTTGGTACAGTCATTGCTTACTTCGTTATTCCAACCAGTCTCTCTCCGAAACGATGAGCACGAGTCCTAGATTTGACATGCTGAATGTCACCACCATTAACGAGGAGGAAAGCTCCTTCAAGTTTCAATTGTTGAACGCGTTGAGCAAGGTGGCGAGCGAGGCCAGGGACAATGATGACAGATATGGCATAGAATCATTTGTGTTGAATGAAAACCAAACATTGTATCTCCTTGCTCAATGCCTGCGGGATCTGTCCAGTGACGATTGCGGTTCTTGTCTAGACGATGTGATTGAATCTGGAATTCCGTGGTCTCATTTGGGAAGCTTAGGGGGAAGAGTTCTATATCCTAGCTGCATTATGAGGTTTGAGTTGTTCCAATTTTACAGAAACAGTACCGAAGATCAGGCTCCTCCTCCTCCTTCTCTTCTTCCTCCACCTCCTTCCCTACCACCACTTACAGGTAATGTCTAATATTTAGTAAATGTTATTATATACTAGGGTTCATGATGAATCTTACGCATGGGATCATAGCCATTTAAAATATAAATTAAATCAATGTAATCAGTATTTTAAATATTTTAAGAAGTATTATCACTCAAATATTTTACACACTTGTCAAATTGAAAACATTAATTATTATTACCTAGTGTATGATACAAAACATTTTGACTTTTTTTTCTTAATATTTTAAGTGAACGGTGATAGTTGATTGAAAAAACACTAATAACTATGAAAATAAAACAGAAATCAATTATTATATACTCCTTCCATTTCAATTTATCTGTTAATTTGAATAACTTAATTTATTCTTAAATCAATAAATCTGGATATAATATCCAAATACATTGATTAAAGAATGAACTAAATTGTCTAAATTGACCGATAAATTCAAACAGAGGGTGTACTATAAATATAAAAGAGTTTTATACTATAGGATCAATTTATACCTGTGTAAATTAGCACATATGTTACATTATTAAGTAACTTTTTTATTGAAGAAATTTTTTACAAAACCCACAATTAGATTAAAAGTTCATATATTATTGATCATTTCTATAAAATTTTATATTAATCTAAAATTATTTAATAATTATTTTTAGAGCATCCCTTACTTAACATGTGAGAAACTAATATTTTAAAATATGGTCAAATACTTAAGTGGAGTTCTCTTCAAATAGTACTTTTTCCATACATATGAATCTTGAGATCGAACCCAGAATTTCATCTTTTTAAATACTTTTTTTTTTACATACATCTAAATTAACGTAATAATACTTCCTAAATGTATACAAATAAGAATTATTTGATCACCTTCTTATTGATGTCCAAAATTTTAGTATAAATAATATACATGATAGGTAGTTATTTGAATTGACAAAAAATTATATTTTATAAAAAGTTATTGAATGTATAAGTCTGTCGTGTGTGTATATATATATATATATATATATATATATATATATATATATATATAGTAAAGTACATGCTAATTGAATTAATAAAAAAAAATTGTAAGTTTTGGAGAACTTAAGAAGGAATGGGCAAAAGCCTCCTCAATGTATACTATAATTTAGAAGTTAGCAAATTGATGTTGTTTGATTATTTGACCTTAAATATTAGGAGAGTAAATTGGATGAATAAGTGTAGTTTTGAACACTTAGTAGAGTTCTTGCTCACTCCTTGCTGATTAAGAAACGATTGGTTCCTAGTCACTTATGGGATAAGAAAATATTTAACTTGTATTATATGAGTGTGTGTGTGTGTGTGTGTGTGTGTGTGTGTGTGTGTGTTTAGAGTAAGAATTTTCTCTTACTCTAAAAGTCCTTTTGGATTTCTCGTAACAAGAGATGGAGAACTTGATAGAGGAAGTAGCCATTTCTCTTGTTGTTATCAACTCATCCTGACCTTTATGATTGGTATGTGTTCATTTATCTTTTCAATGTAGAGAAAAAAGGCCGGTCACGAGCAATTATCTGGATTGTTGTCTCCATTGTTGTTTTGGTGGTACTCTTCCCTTTTTGTTGCTATCTGCTACGGAGAAGAGCAAGAAAGAGCTACAGGACTATCCTCAGAGAAAATTGTACGTACTGTGGAAAAATGGAATTTCAATGCATAGTTTTCAATTAGCAAGCTTAGAGAAATTTGCAAACATAGATTAACAATTCAAGCTTTAATTTGGTGTAGTTGGACACGAAAGTTCTACTGTAGAGCCGCTGCAATTCGATTTGGCCATAATTGAAGAAGCAACAAAGAAATTTTCACATGAGAATAGAATTGGCAAAGGTGGATTTGGAGAAGTTTATAAGGTGGAAGAAAATAAGATAAATTTTATTTCTTTTGTTTTCTTAATTATTTTCCAAATAATTAATGGTTTATGTATTTTTAGGGTGTTCTTTTTGATGGACGACATATAGCTGTAAAGAGACTTTCAAGAAATTCTGCACAAGGAGTAGCTGAATTCAAAAATGAGGTTTTATTGATAGCCAAACTTTAACATAGAAATCTAGTGGCATTCATGGGATTTTGCCTTGAAAAGCAAGAGAAAATACTCATCTACGAATACGTTCCAAACAAGAGCTTAGATTACTTTTTATTTGGTTTGTTGCTTTTGACCTTAAACTCTTTATTAGTTAAAGTTGAACATATTTGTGATTTGATTGCATTATATCTTAAACTATTTCAAGTATCTTATCATCAAACATGTTTTACATAATATTTTAACAAAATTTTGTAGATGCTCATTCAGAAAAATTGTTAAGCTGGTTTGACCGCCACAAAATTATAGGAGGGATTGCTCGAGGAATTCTTTATTTACATGAATATTCTCGTCTTAAAGTTATACATCGCGATCTTAAACCTAGTAATATACTATTAGATGAAAATATGAATCCAAAAATTTCAGATTTTGGTCTTGCCAGAATTGTTGAAATAGATCAAGAACAAGGATCTACAAACAAAATTGTTGGAACATTGTAAGTTTTTAATGCCCATTCTAATCCTTTCCTCTATATATCCTTTACATGGTATGTTTAAGCTTAATTTGCCATTAAGGCTTTCTTTCCAATTTTGTAGGGGTTACATGTCTCCCGAATATGCAATGCAAGGACAATTTTCTGAGAAATCAGATGTTTTTAGTTTTGGAGTCATGGTCCTAGAGATTATTACTGGAATAAAGAATGCAGGTTCCTATGAATCACATCGAGTTGCTGAAGGCCTCCTAAGCTCAGTGAGTGAAATAATCTAACAATATTTTCCTTTTACTACTCATGTATAATGTATGAAAAATTAATTTCAAACTAAGATAATGATTTGACTAAATTGACAAATTGATTACAGGTGTGGAGACAATATAGGAATCAAACACCATTATGCATTTTGGACCCAAAAATGACAGCAAATTATTCTAAATTTGAAGTTATTAGATGCATTCAGATTGGTTTATTATGTGTTCAAGAAAACCCAGATGATAGACCTACAATGAAGATAGTTGTTTCATATCTTAGTAATCAGTGGATTGAATTGCCTTCTCCACGAGAACCTGCATTTTTCTTGAACAGTAAAATGGATCCAAAAATAGTTGCAAGGGAATCAAGTTCCAGCTCCATTAATGAGATGTCTATAAGTAACTCTCTTCAACGATAGTAAGCTAATTTCTCTTCAGACGCCATTATCTATTACTATTTTGGATGTATAATAAACCTTCATTTGGTCGTTTCAATGGTGGAAATGGAATTATGTTTTATCTTGACTTAAATCTGTTATATCTGTTGTTATAAGGAAATTTTTTTAATCTCTTTAATATCAATTTTGGTTTCACTTTAAATTTTCTTTTTAAAAGCATGTTATTTTAGTGTGAAATTATTGCATGCTCATGAAAATTCTTGTAAGATTGTGTTCGAAGCATTCACAACGTAACATTTCGACCTAACTAAAGCATATAATATATGCCACAACTTATTAAAATTGAGTAGGTCTAACTTAACATTAAGAGCTAGATCATGAATAGATGATTGTCCAAACTATTACAAAAGGTATTCATGCAATATGCCTAATTAATTTGTGATCTTTATAGGTAGCCCAACATCAAGCATATAATAAGCTTTGATATCACAATAGAATTTTATAGTCTTAATTCCAAAAGCTAGCTTAAACCCAAGTTATGCCTATTATAAGGGTATTTTGACTAGATGCATAGCCGATGTACGACTCAACATGACCGTGATAGTTTGTCCAAAATTTTAATAGATTTTCCACTCCCCACTATTTTTGAGGATTTTTGTCAATGGAATTGAATGACATGCTAATTGAATTAATTAAAAAAAATGTAAGTTTTGGAAAACTTAAGGAATTGACAAAAGCCTCCGTCAACATATATGAGTCATATCCCTTCGTTATTATTATTATTACCGAAGATAATATCTGCATTTCATTCGTGGAAAAATGCATACAAAAAGTCTCTTAGGAATAAGAAAACACAAGATGAGGGGGATGCCCAACATCACTACTAGAAACTAGTAGGAAGAAACAATAATATAAAACTATCTGGTACAAGGAAGATAAGAAGGCTGAGACTCTAACTTCCCCTACAAATTTCAAAGATGAAGCCATGATATCTTGAGGGTTAGAGTCCTTCCCTTCAAAAACCTTCAAGTTTGTAAGGTATCAAAACCCAAGCTCAAGGAGATGAAGAATGAGAGAATAAAGAGTTGTGAGCTTAAGAGAATTGTTAGAAATAATGACTTGTATTGAACTGAGAGATTATAAATATATATACTAGTGTTGATACATAATAGAATCCTAACTGCCATGCCAGCTCATCAATAACTGATAACAGACTTTTCTAACTAACTCTAACTGCCATCTCACTTGTTATCATTTAATGACATCCCTACCAACCCTCCTCAAACTAAGGAACTCTAGTGGAGGGACTCTCAATTTGTCTCGAAATCTGAAGAAGGAAGGAGGTGAGATAGCCTTGGTTAGGATGTCTGCCACTTGCTTAGAACCCAAAATTTGTGAAACATGAATCTTCTTTTGTAGCAACTGATCATGAATGTAATACTCTCCTAAGCACAATACTATACTTAAGTCATAGCATTACATTTAGGAATTGTTACTAATAAATAAACAGGCATTTTTTGATAGAAACTTTCGACTATCCATCCAATCTCGATCAACTTCGTCTAGGATAGCCATTATCAAGATCTGTTGAGCTTTCTGGAGATGACATAAGAACAAATATAGGGTTGAGAATTATAAATTCTCAGTAGGATGTCCTAGATTATCACATACAATGTCATCATCATCATCTCCAACTCTTCAGTTTATTATAAAAAAAAATGATCAGCCATATCAACTATACATTTCATTTTATAAAGTTAAAAAATATCCTTTTGAAACAGATTAATTTTATTCATACACTTGTCAATTAAGAAAGCAAATTCATAATGGTAACAAAAAGAATATAATTTATGCATATGCAGATGCACCTCATATAATCATGCAAGTGCACTTGTCTTCTTTGGCTTCCTTTAGCTTTCTTTACTTAATATACCTAGGCATTACGTATCGCCATCCATAGGGTGGCTGCATATGTCTTTAATCTTTACTGCCTTTGGGTAGCCTGATCTAGAAAATGAGGTGATCTCATGACCGTCGTCATATAATACTAGCCTACAAGGAGACTCACGTGCCTCTAAATTGAAAGGATCTCATTTTGGCCACATACCTCTAAAGTAAAGGGATCCCATTATAGCCATGTGCCTTCAAAGTAGAAGGATCTTATAATTTTATTATAACTGCCTTCAAGTAGAGGGATTTCATAATTTCCTCCAAATGAAAGTATCTCATTTTCTTATGTTCGTAGCATGTATTATCATTTGTATCCATACATGAAAATGCTGGATATGCTCATAATTATGCTACATTATTCATATACTTGTGCCTACACTCTAGCAGCATGATAGTTAAAATATAAAGGATTCCAAAATAGGTAACAAAATAACAGCCAACCAATCACAAAAATTATGAACTCAACATGATACTAATAAGAGTTCAAACATAATCATCATCATAAATAATACATCTACCTAACGTCATCCTAGGGTATACTTGCATAAATGTTCATTCAATTCAATTCCTACATGGTTTTAGGGTCTCTAAGTCATTTGATTCACTTTCTACCAATCTACCTAGAAATTCTAAATTTCACTAAAATTCTATTTTAATTCATTTTAATCTCAAATTTTAATAGAATGTAGCTCTATTAGTCTACTTTTAAAACTCTTTAGTTTTACTAAATTTTGAGGTGTATAACTAATTAAGTTAGTAAAGTTTTACTCAAAATTGTCTTATTTTAGGCAAACTTGGACACCCAAAATTAAAAAATCACTAAAAATCTGTCTTATATTATTTTGCTTTGAAATTCTACCAAGATATACTGATATAAACTCTCTTTCAAATACAATAAGTTTTACTCTAATTGATAGGTAGAGCTCGAGTTATGAGCTTCTCATTAGGGCTACACTATTTCAACTCAAACAGAACAATGGGCAATTTCATAAATTTACTAGGAATAATCCACTAAGAATATGAATATGAAATTTTATGGGTATGATTACTTGTGTGTTAGCTTTCAAATAAAACTAGTTGCATTCAAATTACAGTTATATAAGGTGAGTTATGCTCATTAAATCATACATTGGTCAGGATAGAGGGGGTTAACCAATTACTTAATTTTAAAAATTATAACTCTTTCATCCCAAGTCTAATGGGCCTATATTTTATATCGTTAGATTGCTCTTCAAGTCAAATTTCATCTAAAATTAGTTTTACTTCAAATTGAGTTTTGTATATTAGGATATAACCCTCATAGTACACACTGCCCCTACCCTTGCAACAATTTTTCTATTTTATATTTATTTTGGTTCTCTAATCTATTCTTCATCACCTATCAAGTTTTCCTGGCTTCAATCACTAGAAAAGGGTTCTATTAACATCATACAAAGCTCTAAATGAATAGATCAAAATGATTCAAGAAACTCTAACTTCAAGAAAATCTTAGAATACAAATAAGTTCTAAGATTTGATCTATCTACCTCAAGGTTCTTGGAACTATAGAAGCAAAGAATCCAAAAGCAACCCCTAGTTTTCTCCTTCTCTAATGGGTGCCACCATCAAGAAGTTGAAAGAGCTCCATAAGTGACTTGAATCATTTAATTCTTTGAGGGGTTTTGAAAAAAAAGAGATAAAAATTAATTTTCATAAAAGGAGTAAGGTATTTTGAGACTAAGAAGGCCAACAATCATGAGCTTGAAGCTCATGGCCATCGTGGTGGTGAGAAAGAAGATGAAGAGGAGAAGATGATGGTGGTGCTAGCATCTTTAAAAAGGAGAATGGGAGAGAATGAGAGAGTTAAGATATTTTGTGGAAGGATTGGTGGTGATAAATCCACTAATTGGGGCTAGTATGACTCATTCCTGGCCACATACTCTGACTACTCTCTTGACAGGTCTATCTAATCCTTGCAGAATTATTTCCTTGAATTTGTCATGCCCAAAGATAATATAAGACTCTTGAGGATTAATTCAAGATATCCGGCCATTAATTTGAATACTTTGAGTTACCTGAGATATTATGTATTGTATCAGTAATCCCACATATTTATTTAAAACCAAGTGTAGAAAATATCAATTATAAGATTATTACATGTATTTTAGTTTTCTACTAGTGTCATGGGGCTCATATATTCCCGAAATTGGGATTTTTCTGCTAATGCCCCTCCTGACAACCATAAACCTTTATTTACAACTTTCTCATTGCGGCCTAACAATTTCAATTTCACCTCTTTTTTTTATTACAATTTACCTATTTATGATTTTGTCCTTACCTCAAGCCCGGGCTTCCTTTTATACTGGTCTGCCCTCAAAGTTGGGATATTACAATGAATATAGAAGAGATCTAGTTCAAAATGTTTAGATTTGGTATGAAGGAGGGGTTTGCTATGAGCAACATAGCACTGAGATTATCATAATAGATGGCAGGTGGATGAGTGAGTGGTATATGGAGTTCAATTAGTAAGGAGGTTAAACATGTAAGGTAAGCCACAGCTACAGCCAAGCTATGAAAATTGGCTTCAGTGCTTGACTGAGACACTACATTTTGCATCTTGTTGGACCAAGAAAAAGGCCAAGAAACACATAATACCATGTGGTTAACTTTTGGTCATTGACATTCGAACCCTAATCAGAACCCAATCAGAGTCACAAATGGCATAGAGTCTCCAATTTGATGTTGGATGAAAGCTCAAACCATGGTGCAAAGTGCCACTCAGATATCTCAATACTCGCTTAACAACTTTCCAACAACACTCAAGTGGAGCATGCACAAATTAGCTAATCTTACTCACAAAAAATGAAATATCAGGGCATATAATGGTTGTATACTATAACCCCACAATGGATCTGTAAAGTGATGGATCATGAAAGGGAGGGTCCCCAATAGTTGATAGCTTTAGACCACTAACCATTGGTGTTGACACTGGCTTGGATTGCTCCACCCAGCTTTCCGTAGGAGCTCTTTGATGTATTTAGTCTGAGTCAACAAAGCATCCCCTGAGGTCATGTGATTATCTTCAATGCCACGAAAAACATTCATCTCTCAAAGGTCTTTGAGTGGAAAAACCTTATTCAAGCTGGTGACGTATGAAGAAACTTTGGGTCAGAACCAGTGAGTAAAATGTCATCTATGTAATGCATAAACTACAGATATGGAGGTAGTTCTGGCAAAGAGAAAATGGTCATGCTTGGTGTTGCTAAAGCCAAACTATTGGAGAGCAGCACTAAGCTTCAAGGAGCAAGCTTTGGGAGCTTTTTTCAAGCCATACAAGGCCTTATGCAGCCTACACACAAGGGTCAGTCAGAAGCCACAAAGCTTAAGGGTTGAGACATGAATACTTCTTCCTCCAAATCACCATTAGGAAGGCATTATTGAAGTCAAATTGGTGAATCTTCTAACTTTTTGAGAGAGCTAATGTGAGGATGAGACTTACTGTTTGAGGCTTGACCATTGGACTAAACACTTCACCAAAGCCTAATCCCTCTTTTTGATGGAATCCCTTTGTCAGAAGCCTTGCTTTATATTTTTGGATAGATCAATCCAGGTTCCTTTTGACTCTAAACACCCACTTGCCACCAATCTCCGTTCTATTAGCTAGAAGTGAGACTAGAGACCACATGTTGTTCATGACTACTGCATAATCCTCTTACATTACTTTAAACTAACAGGAAAAATTTAAAGCTTGCTTAACTGAGGAAGGTTTTGTGTTAAGGATATCAGTAGATGAGTCTAGGAGAGCAACAACATAGGTTTTCGGCTTAAATATACCACATTTAGCTCTTCTCTGCATACTATGTGAGTTTACAGGTAAGTGAGAAGTAAAGGGAAGTTGAATTTCAATTCTGCCTCCTGCCGCAATGGAGACAAGCCTAGAATGTGAGACTCCATGAGAGGCATTAAGTGAGGGTGCACCACTAGAACCTACAAGATCAATTGGAGAAACACTATGCAAGGAGGGAGTTAGTTCAAAATACAAAAATGAATTAGAAAGAGCTTTGGATGCACACTGAGCATGAAGGGCGTTTTGATGCCAAGGAATGATTTGGATGTAAAGGACAGTGTATGGTAAAGTGTATGGTGAAGGTGAAGGGGTAAAGTGTAATGCGATGCTTGTTTATAAGGAAATTTTGATTCATCAAAGATCACATCTCTAGATACAATGATTATGCTTGAGAGAGTGAGGTACTTGTATCCTTTGTGTTAAGGAGAGTAGCTTATGAATGTACATTTCTAGGATCTAAATTTCAGTTTAGTCCTATTGAAGGGTCTAAGGTGATGATAGCAAGAATAGCCAAAAATTTTGAAGAAAGTGTAATCAGGTTTGTGTTTGAAGAGTAATTGATATAGGGAGGTGAGGTTAGTGGTATGAGAGGGACTATTCATGACAAAAACAGCAGAGGAGAAAGTAACTTCCCAAAAAGGAAAGGGTAGGGAGGAGGTTGCAAGTAAACATAGACCCATCTTTGTGATGTGTCTATGTTTCCTCTCAGCACAACCATTGCGTTGGTGTGTGTAAGGACAGGTCAAATGATGGGAGATGTCATGGGCTTGCAAGAACTGAATAAACGTAGAGCAAAAATATTTCTTGCCATTGTCAGTTTGCAAAGCCTTAATCTTTAGACCAGTTTATAACTCCATAAAAGATTTGTACTGTACAAAAGCTTGAAAAGGTTGTGCCTTGGATTTTAGTAAATATAGACATGTGTACCAAGAGAATGCATTAATGAAGCAGATATCGTATCTATTACCAGTTTTGGAATCCGATGGAGTAGGTCGCCAAAAGTCAGAGTAGACCAATTCTAGTGGTTAGCTGTATTTAGTTAAAGAGTCAGTAAAAGGCAATTGGTGAGACTTTCCTATACAATAAGCAATGCAAACAAAACCTTCTTTATTTAATGGAATAGAAATAGTACAAGAATTCAATACATAAGACAAAATCTTGGCACCATAGTGTCCTAATCTTTGATGCCAAATTGAAAAGGAATTGGAAATTGAAGCAATGTTACACACAGTCTTATTTACAATGCAATGAATAGCAACAAAATTAACAGAAATAGGATTTTTTTTTTCTTACTGAAATGTTACCAAAACATATAGGCCATCTCTAAGTTATCCTTGGAGAATAATCTCTTTGGTGACCTGTGATTTAACAATACAAAACTCAGGGTGAAATTCAAAGAAAACATGGTTATCCTTTGCAAACTTTGATATACTAACTAAATTTTTGTTTATGCCAGGAACATGAATAATGTTTTTGAGATAAAAGCTAGTGTCTAGGTTATTAGAATGCAAAACAAAATGCCAAAAATGATTAATATGCATACCTTGACCATTTCCTACCATTACTTAGTCTGAGCCATTGTATTTTGAGCTCGTGAGAAGGTTGGTGCTCACATAAGTCAGGTGATAGGTAGCTCCAGAATCAGGGTACCAAAAGGCATCCAAGAGTGTTGCTAGTATAGCTAGATAAGCTTGAGGTCCTTAAGGATTGTGAAAAGCCAAGGAGGTTGGTGCTGCAAGATAAGCTTGAGGACTATGTGGGCTTTGAAATGATGTAGAGGGAGGTGGTAATTGTTGTTAAGGACCTTGATTGGGATTCCGAAAGTTATGATCAAAGCAGTGGAAGCACTACAAAACTATGTGTCTAACTTTCCCACATAGATGGCAAGTTGGCCTTATGCCATTATGACAATTGGAGCCGCCTCCACCACCATGAGCACGACCTCCACCTCTTCTGTCTCCTCCATTTCTTCTACCAGCAACCTTAGGATCTTGAGTGGTGGTTTGAGCTAAGTGAGCCTAAACTGAGGTTAGCTCCAGTCTTCTGAACCTAAGCATTTCTTCTCATGCTATGAGTTGTGCCTCCACTTCCTCAATAGTGTAAGGAGTAGATCTTATGATGATTGTAGTAATAAAGGCACTATATTCTTGATTTAAACCTTCTAAAATAGCAGCAACATGTTCTCTATCACTAATAGATGCACCAACTAGTGAGAGAGAATCAACAATCCTTTTGATCTTTAATAAATACTTAGTTAAAGAACCTTTTTGTCGAATAGATTTGAGCTGAGTTTTGAGTTGGCCAATCGCCAATCTTAGCTCTAGTTCTTTAAGCAAAATAAACTTGGAGCTTATCCCATACCTGATATGCATAATCACATCCAACAACTAGATTAGTGAATTCAATACTCATCGAAGCCAACATCCACGTGACAATGTGCTGATCTTACTATTCCCAATTCAAGAAATACTCTAATTCAACTCATACGGATTCATTTTCCTAAGATCGAAACCCAGGTGGAAACTTCGCTTTGCAGATGTGTGATTGAAGCTTCTAACTTTTGATTGCAACCAAAGCTTGATGACTCCATGGAAGGAAATTATCTTCCTTTGACTTGAAAGAAACTAGATTTTAAAAATTCTTGAGCACAAAGCCTAAAGGCACGCTTGGAACTAGTGTTACCATTGTTGCAGTAGTAGAAGAAAATGGTGAGATTTGTGTACGCTCCATGAATCATTGAAGCTCTGATACCGTCTAAGGTATTAGAAACTAAGCTCAAGGAGATGAAGAATGGAAGGATGAAGAGTAGCAAGCTTGAGAGAATTGTAAGAAATGAATGAATGGTTTGTATTAAATTGAGAGATTATATATATATATATATATATATATATATATATATATATATATATATATATATATATATATATATATATATATATATATATATATATCCACCATACCAGCTCATTAATAATTAATAACAAACTTTGCTGACTAACTCTAACTATCATCTTACTTATCATCATATAATGATGTCCCCAGCAAAGTTCCTAGCCTTTCAAATGTTCCAGCACCTCCCTTTATTAAAATTTAAAAAGTTAGGAAATTGATATTGTTAGAATATTTGAATTATTTGTTGAGTAAATTAGAATAACTGGTAGAGCTTTAAGCACTTACAAAATCACCTTATCTATAGAGTCCTCGCCTGCTACTAGCTCATAAAGGAACGATGGATCTTAGTTACTTTTGGAAAAAGAAAATATTTATTTTGTATTATTCAACAAACATCACAGCATCAAATAGTGTAGAGTAAGAATTTTAAGGTTTGGTTTGGTATTGTTATAATTTTTTCAGAATTTACTAAACTCTTTTGACTCTCTAAAAGTTATTTTAAAAAATTATAGTAGTACTATTTATAAGTACAATGATGTATAAGTTACTCTCAATAAACAAAAGTTACAAGAGTAACATTTAGTAAAGTTATTCTTGAAATTTAAAATGATTGTAATGAACATAAATGTTAAAGAGATTGATTTCTACTTTTACTATTATTAAAGAGAGTAAGGTTATATTAATATTTTAAATTTTAGAGAGGACAAGCTAATTTTAAAAAGTATTTCATGAGGGCTCTTAAGAGCACTTCCTAACTTTTAAAAGCCAGAAATAAAGTATCCTAACTTTTATGTTTACCAAATAAAATAAATTAACTTATAATTTTTATAGGCAGGAACACCTCTCAAAAAGCACTATCGACCAGGGCCTATGAATGATGGATTTCTCATAACGAGAAATGGACCACATGGAAGAGGAAGGAGTCACTTTTCCCCTTGATATCAACTCACTCATCATGACCATTATGAGTGGAGACTGTGTTGATTTATATTTTCAATGTAGACAAAAAAAAATCTAACTAATTTTCTACTAATTACTTGCATTATTTAGGAACAAACTGACAAGAAAGAATTTTATTGGGACCTATCTGTCATTTTTGGTGAATTTTCGACGAGGTTTTTATTATCAATATGATAGATGAGTGAATTATGTACTCAAATATGGGATTACAGAAAAAAAAAAATTACATGAAAATGGTACTAGGAAAAACCGACAGTGGTGATTTTTTATGCATGCATGGGAATAGTTTATGGCAGCACACGGATTTAGAGGGGTAGGAATCTGGGCTCTAATTGATTTGAAAAGCTGCATCTCACACGGTGGATGTGTAGAAGGCTCCCGAGAAAAAGCCAATGGCAGTTTTTGCTTTGATTGGACCGTGGGAATCATGTCTGAAAAGCTGTTGCAGCTGCTGCTCACTAAAAACCGCTAATGGCGTTTTTTTTGCAAGGAGTCTTTGCAACCTCATCTTATCCTGTTCCCCATCTCTGTGCAGCCCGTGTGTATATATGTGAGAAGCAGAAGTGAGGGGGGGAGTTTGAAACTGAAGAGAGAAAGAGAGAAAGAAGAAGAGGTTTTTTTATGGAAGAAAAAGAAAAATATAAAAAAATAAAAAATGATTCATGATCCAACAATGAATCCACATAGGCATATTTCAAAATAAATTTGTGATTAAAATATAAGTATTAGTTTTTCAAATTTTTTTATTTTGTCTGTACAACTTTATTATTAATATAGTATTGATAGATAAATTAATTTTATTATTGATTATTGAAAAATGATTAAATTGTTAAAAAAACATTTTTTTGACATGTATCTATTTTTTATTATTGCATTATCTTATGGGGTTCCTCCTTCTTTTTATGTGTTCTGTTGTTCTTAATTATAAGTGGATTTTTATTCTTTTGGATTAGTATTTTACATGTTGATGCTAAACATTTTATGTATTTCATATTTTTTTTTTTAGTCAAATACTTCTTTTTTTTTATGATGAGGCAGTCAAATACTTCTTAGTATATTAAAATTAATTGTATGATAATATTTGAAAAAAGAATTAATGTATTTCAAGTTATTAGATAATGATATTTAATTTTAGGAAATAATTTGCCAAAAATTACTAGTTAAAGCGAGCAATTTGTATTTCAAAGTTAGGATTTTTATTAATTGTTTATTTTTTTCGTAGGAGAGGTTGGTGTTGTTTGATAATGGAAACTTTATTCATATGAGATTTAACATTTTGGTATTGAAAATGTGGTCTCTAGCCAGAGCTATTATAACAGTGGCAAATCCAAAGAGTAGTGGTACTTTTTTAAATTAGACTTATTGTATTTTTTTTTTTTTTACTATAGATAGTGAATAAATTATATTTTGTAATAGGTAAGGAGGCCATTGCGACTTTGTCACTTACAGATGACGCCATCCAGGGCCGAAATATGTGAGCATTTATAATAGACTGGTCTTGATCATGTTGCATAGATTTGCCAAATGCAAATAAACGCTCCCTTATTAATGCACTTGTCAAACGGTGGAAGTCAGAGACACACACTTTTCATCTTCCTTGTGGGGAATGCATAGTCACATTGGAAGATGTACCTATTTTATTCGGACTCTGCATTGCTGGTCTACCAGTCATTGGATCTACTAATCCCAACACCATAGCACTCCAGAATATGTGTGACGAGCTACTTGGCGACTGACTTGGAGAATATGATATTGACGGATCTAAAATAAAATTAAAGTGGCTCACATAGCATTTTGGGATGCTTTCTACTGATTCTAACATAGTGATAGCACAACATGTTCATGGATATATACTATCTCTACTGGGGCACATTCTAATGCCAACCAAAAGCAATTCAGTGATCCATGGAAAATTCCTGTAATTTGTTGGTGAATTTGAATGAAATTGGGTTTTATAGTTAGAGTTTAGCATGCCTTGCCTTTCTTTATAAAGGGCTAGATCCGGCTAGATCCTGCTACATGGAATGATGCGAAAGAAATTTGTGACTGCATGATATTGCTGCAAGTGTGGGCGTGGAACCGGCTCTCGTGGTTGGCTCCAATATAGTGTGAACCAATTGCTTTTCCTATTGCTCTCAGGTAATTTACCTTTGAATTAATTGTAAGTTTGTTGTTGTCAAAATTGTATCTAATCAACATAACATTTCACAGATGGAGACAATTGCATATCCATATAACACTCCGTTTAGAGATCTTGGGAATATCATATTAGCATTAGATCATATGGGAGTTCATCAAGTTTGTATTAATATACCATAGAATCTTTTGTAATATCACATATAATATTATTTGTACATCTGAATTATTTTCAATAGTGCAGTTTGTGTGGTAACCATATAGGGATGATGCTATTAATGCCCATATTCCAGATGACGTGAGAGGCGAGCGGCTATTGTGGTCAACTGTTAGCCCATTGATCTGCTTTGAGGTATTAGAGTGGCACGTAGCTAACCGAGTAATATGTCAATTTGGGTTTGTTTAGCCTATTCCTTTCCTACCCCAAAGTCTAGAAGGATTCCACACCAAAGACTTACAGGATTAAGAGAACCAAGGAATTTGAGAGCCTTGCATGATGAGTGGGTCACTTTGTGGGACCATTGATATCAGTGTATATTATAGGGAATTCCCATTAACAATTCCCCTGAGTACTGGGAATGGTATACACAGTATGCGATCAATTGGCTATGGTTGTCCCTGTAGATAGAGTAGCCAGGCCCCCTCAACAGCAGCAGTTCCGTATGGAGCCACCACCCCCCAGCACCATCAGCTCCCCATGGAGCAGCCACCCCCCAGTAGCACCGTTATCTTATGCACCAGTATCTCGAGTAGCAGTTTCCTGCACCTTCAACAAAACCGAATGAGGAGTTGCATTGGACTCCGTGGGGGGGGAGCAATGGTGACATTTTAGTAGGATCGACAACCCGCACAACAGGAACCAGCACGAATGTCTATAGATGCAACGAACATTCGTTGTGCTTCAAGAAGCAAGACTCACGGGGAAAAAGGTCTGTTGACTGTAGCAGTGGCAGTGGAATATGTCGTGGGTTACTAGGCACCTACGATTTTGTCATTAATGATGCTCAATCTACCCAACGAGCAACCCCCTTGTGAATTCAACCTGAACGAGGAGGCATTAATGGAAAAGGTGCACATAGATCAGGTGCCCGTACAGGAGGTGCCTATACATCAGGCACCCATACAGGAGGATATGTACCGAGCAGAGATGGTGAGACCTGATTATGGGATTACATCTCAGGCAATATTCTTACTGGGTGATCAATGGTCGGTGCCATTAATGCAATGGGAGATGACGCAACAAAATATGGAAGACACATCTACATCTAGCCATGCAGTGAATCCTAAAGTTGCAGGAGATGAGGCTGGTGGAGATCAGGGTGCGGGTGATGAAGGTGCGGAGGATGATGATGGTAGAGAAGGAAGACGAAGAGCTCTCACTTCTCACGTTTTACATCCATTTCTGGGCCCCGTAGTAAATGGGGCCCCTCACTAATGAAGAAGAAAAAGGGGAAATGTGTAACATCCCGATTTTCGAGTTCGGCTTCGCCCTCAGGACTGATTCATTCCGATTTCCGACTTCGTCTTTAAAACACAGATAAGAGTATTATTTCCGAGTTCTGAGTTCATTTTTGCCCAATTCCCGACTTCATGCCTTGTACGACTTCCAACTTCGTATGGATTATTTCCAACGACTTCCGAGTTTAACCTTCGAGTCCAAACAATATGAACGTGATTCACCGGTATCCGGCTTCATGTCTTAAAGCAAATGGACCCGACTTCCAATCTCATAACTTATGTTCAAGTTTCAAGCAAGATGTACACGAGTTCCGACCTTAGTGTTGAACTCAATTGGGGTGGACACGAGTTCGGACCCTTGAGCCAATTTTCAGTCACACGAGTTCCGGTATCCGATTTCACATCTAGCATTGGCATTCCCGAGTTCAAATAGGGAGTTCCGAGATTATAGGAATGCCAGTTACATGAGTTCCGACCTCCGACCTTGATACAAGATTTCCTCAAGTCACACCGAGATGGGACAAGTTACGACATACGACTTCAGCTCCAGTCTCAACTAGGATAACACGAGTTCCGACTTAAGGTGTAATAGAGACGAGCTCCGATTTCAGATAGAACAGCAGCGTATTCCAGTTTTGGGACGACGTGGAGAGCAATTTGGCCACAAAAGTGAGAGACATGGCTGAACTTCAATCACAAAACTTCAACCAATCAACACCCGCAATTCCAACTACCCCCATCTATTTAAGTCAGACTTCTCTCTTCATTCCCAACTGATCTACGTTCCCCTTCCTCTTGCACCAACCTTCTTCTTCTTCCCTTCTTCTCTCAATCAACTCCATTACTCCTTCAAGCTTAATAAAGTTCTAACACTCCAAGTTTCAGCACTTGGCCAAATCTTGCTCCAAAAAGGTAGGATTCTGCTCTATTCTTGAATTCCTTACACTATGATTGCATGAGATTGTGCTATTCTTTATGTATTTGATGAACTATTGGATGTATTGGATGAATTTATGATTGAATTAATAGAAGACTTTGAGTCAGAATTATGATTAGAAGGAGAAAATTAGAAGGAGTGGAGAAGTGAGATGCTGTCTTGGTGAGGGAATCCACGGCAGTCCGTACGACAGAGTGTATGGCGCCGCCTACAATCGGTCAAATCTGATGAAACCATTTTTAGATGAAAGTAGACATTCAGGGCTTTCCATAGATATATCATATAAGGTTATTGGATTAGTATTGAGGGAGATATGAATTTTTGAAGTTTGACCTAGGGTTTAGAATGTTCATCCGAGCAGGGTGAAATGAGGAGGGTATAACTCACCCTATACCACTCCGAATTGAGTGAAACCAGTTTTGTTAGAAAGCTTACACACAAAGGAACATCCCAACATAAGATTCCGAGTTTGTTATGGTCCCAATTGTTCCCAGTGATTCGAGGAAGTTGTCCTATGTCTAATTCAGACCAACACAGGGTAGTTCAGGAAGGTCAACTTTCAGGACTTATATCTAGAGATGTACTTAAGCAAATGGAGTGAAACTTGTGGTAAATGAAAGGTTGTCCTGTTAGCTTCAATATGAGACCGATTTCGTATGATTTGAGCTTAGTTTCTATTTTTAGTGAATTTATACTTCCAGGAGTGTAACTAGGGTTAGTGACTGAACGAGTTGAGGTAAGTTTTAAATATCTTGAGTTATATGGATCAAAATGATATGGGACCAAAGAGGTTAGAAAGTAGACATATAGAGCTATGACATATCCAAATTTCAGATTTAAATGAGTTTAATAGAGACAAAGGTGGATTATACAGGATACGGGCAAAACCGAATAGAATTGGCAGAATGGCCAAAATGATAATCTGACAAGTGTTAGTGAAACCTATAAGGTTTGAGTTGAGGATTGCCAGTTTGACATTGATATATATGTGTTAAGTTGATCTATGTTGCTATGACTGAACTGTCTGTGAGAGCTGGCATTATTCATGGGGAAATGGACCTGATCCGTTATGCTGCCGGTTTTACGGTAGAAGTCTAAGAAGTTATGAATGTTTAAATATAAGGATGAATTGAAATATAAATGGGTATATAGAAACCCTATATTTAGGAATGACATAATTATGTTATAAGGTATGTGAGGGTAAGTGATGTAACATATGTATGACTATGCATGAATATGTTTGAGAATGAAAGAATGTGAATATATTGAATGTGAATCCCTTCACTTGGAGGTAGTTATTTGAAATCCCTCCTTGTGAAGGTAGTTAATTGATAAAGATATGAATCCCTTCACTTGGAGGCAGTTATTTGAAATCCCTCCTTGTGAAGGCAGTTAATTGATAAAGATATGAATCCCTTCACTTGGAGGCAGTTGCACTTGAATCCCTCCCTGTGAAGGTAGCTAAGACAATGAGATCCCTCTACCTTGGAGGCACGTGGTCAGATGAGATCCCTCAATTTTGAGGCACGTGACCAGAATCGATCCCTTCAACTAGAGGCACGTGACCAGAATCGATCCCTCCAAGACTAGAGGCACGTGGGTCCCCTTGTGGGTGAGTCGGTGTGACGACGGTCACGGGTGAAGCTGACGAGCTCACTTCAAGGCCAGACTACCCAATGGCAGTAAATGCACCCTAGGGACGTCAATACGGCTAGGTGTGCCAAGTAAAAGACTAAAGACTAAAGAGGCAGTAAATGCACCCTAGGGACGTCGATACGGCTAGGTGTGCCAAGTAAAAGACAAAGATATAATGATGAGTCTATATTCCTAAGGAACGTGACATGACGATCACGCTCTGATGGGATATGACATGGCGATCATACTCTGGAATATAGCATGAGGATCCCATCTTTCTAAGGAACGTGACATGGCGATCACGCTCCGACGGGGTATGACATGGCGATCATACTCTGGAATATGGTATGATGCTGCACTTGAGGACGGCGATACGTAACGCTCAAGTGTAGACAGATCCAAGCACCCTAGGGACGTCGATACGGCTAGGTGTGCCAAGTAAAAGACTAAAGACTAAAGATTTTATGACAAAAAGGGAGATGAAGAAAGAAAAGCAAGATTCATGTATGGACATGAATTTAAGTACGAGAAATTTTATGTGTAGATGTTATATTCCCAGCATACTGATGTTATCTGTGTTTTAATATGCTACAGTTATTATTCATGGTATTATAATTGAATGAAATATATGGGTTCTCCCAAATGCTAAGTGTATGATTAAAATGAACTTTGCTTCGGACAAGACATTTTTTTGAAATGTAAAATTAAACAATTAGTGCAACATGTTCATCTTTTTCAAAATAAACCGAAGCAAACTGGAGACGACCATGATGATACTATATATGAAAATTAGAGAATCCTACTGAGAATTTTATAATTCTCACTCCTATTTCCATGTTGTCTCCAGATAATTTCAGAAGTTTCAAAAGACGGCTGAAGTTGCTGTCAGATGAGGTCCGCTCAGGTAACAGTAACATCTCCAGGGTGTGGTACTATGACTTAAGCATAGTACTGTGCTTGGGAGGGTGTTACAAAATGAGGGTAGTATTCTTTAACATAATTAGATAGAAATTTAGTGTTTAATTTGTTGTAATATAGATGTTGTTCATTCAGTTTCCATGTTTATATATAATTAATATCTTATTATTATTTTTACTCCTATTATAACTGAATTTAATTTTTTGTATACTATCTTATTGTTATTCTTACCCCTATTATAACTCAAACCTTTTTTATGAAAACTAACTCGTTTATTATAACTGAAGTAAAGGTTTATCGGTCGTCCATTGGTATCATTTCCAAAACTTCTATAATGTTTTGTTAATGTTAAGAGAAAAATGGTTCTATAAAATAATTTTATTTCTAAATTAAGAAAACTAAAATATATTACTTATTTTAAAGACATTCACTTAATTGCATTAAAAAAATTAAAAAAATTTACTTTGTATGTAATATTTATTTTTTTTCTTTTCTTTAATAACTGCTCTAACAAAACCCTTGTAATTGAATGATATTATACTGATAATATGTTAAATTTAAAACTTCTTGAGTAATTTAATAAGATTGATAAGATATGAGATATTAGGTCTATTATGATAATAAATTATTAAATATTAATATATAAATCTTTTATATTAATAATATAATACTAATTTAATTAATGTGGCATTATTTGTATGATTTTAATGTGGCATTATTTATATTATCATTTAACTTTATGTTGAAACAACATTTGCGAAATCATCCAAATATAATTTGTTACATTATACATATATGAGTGAACACGATTAATTGACATTCTAAAATACTTGATATTGATAATGTCACAAAATTGATATTAATAAAAAAATTGTATTGTAATAAAATTTGTAAAAAAAACCAATTTAAATATATTCTATATACAATATCTTTATTGTGTACTGACAAATTTAATTGTTGAAGTAATGATTAGGAGTGTTCGCAGTGTGATTTGGATCGATTTTGGACTAAAAAGTCATTCGATCCAAACACTAAAATTTTCTGCGGTTCGGCTTGGATTGGATGATTTACACTTTGTAAACCGATCCAATCCAATCCAATTTATATTAGTTTGGATTGGATTGGATGTGCGGTTTTTGCAAAAATAAAAATGTGACAAAATAAGTGGGAAAAATACTATTTAGTATTCATTAACAATTTTTTTTTCGATAATTAAACATAGGACACTCCACCCTTCAAACTTCAAAGAGGGGGAACTAGCAAAGTAGTTGAACACAACAAACAATACCAAAACAGATCCAAAATCACCACAACACGAGAGACCTGTTGCGAAAATAAAAACACAAACTAACATCTTGCTTCTTACAACATCCACGCACCAAATATCCCTGAATGCTTGCACTGAAGTTGACAATAATAATGCAATTAATATATTTACTAACAAATATCAAACTACATAATAAATAAACATCAATCTAAATCTAATTTTTATATTCACATGCCATTGATCCATTCACAATTGTCCCAAACAAGCCAAACTCACATTGCATAAAAGTAAAAGACTAATAAAATGATAAACTAATCAAGTATTAGCAATACAACAATCAAGTAACTAGTTTGGAAGTGATAAAGTAGTAGCAACTAGTAACTCTCACTTCAACAAGAAACAACCAACATGTCTAAACCAAATAAAACAACAATTACAGCCATAATAAAATAGAATAAAGCCATCATAATGCATAATTTTAGCCATGCTAAAGCGAGCCAGGAACCATGTTTAAAGTGTTCCAATTTCCAATAGTCATCCTATCACCAAAACACCAACCCAGCTGCGTAATAGTTCACAAAATGACATTAATAATAATAATAAATGTGTCTACAATAGTTCAACATTTGTGTCTACAAAAAAGACATTTGTATAATGACATAAATAACTCAAAAACATAATGTAAGGAGATGAAATGAAATAATGAAATTATACAATATATAGTGATTATCTCAAATATTGGGGATGACATTGGTGATGATTACTGTTTCTTACTTTTTCTTACTTTTAGAGAGTAGAAAACCTAATTTTTTTTGCAATTACTACAGTCTGCAAATTTAAATAAAGTTAACCATTATCAACAAATATAGCAAGAATAAAAATAACTTGATCTAATTAAGTTACTAATAATTATAATAAGAATAAAAAAAATTAAGAATAACAAAGAGGCTGATATAGCAAGAACAAAAATAAAACTAACAATAACAAAGAGAAGAAGTGAAGAACTTTATAAAAAACCAAGCGATCATAGTAAACTTACCAAAAGCCCATATCAGAGGAAGAAGTGAATCTGCATTAAGCCACTAATAATTGTAGCTTGATGGACAAGGACATCGAGACGTGGTCAGAGGTTCACCAGCAGTGGGTTCGTGGCCGAAGGTGGGTGACCATCATCCAAATGGTCGGCGAAGCCGTGAAGGTGCGCTGCGTGAATCAGCGTCCAAAACAAAATGAGGTCGTGGCTAGAGGTTGTGCATCCGTGCGTTGTTGCTACTTGCTAGCAGCGTGGGCTACAGGCTATGGGTTGGTGGGGTCATCAGCGTCGACGGTTGGAAGGTGGAAGCTAGAAGCTGGAGGCTGGGCATTGGTGGCTGCAACGACTGTTTGAGTTAGGGACTTAAGGTTAGGTCTTGGTTCACTTCTATTTTGAAAGAAAGAGGGATAAGATGAATGAATGAGTAACAGAGTAAGTGGTTGTAGGCCAGGGGATAAGATGAATGAGTAAGTGACTAAGTGTTAGACTCATTTACTGTGCTAGTGAATTAGTTTGATCTGATATTGGGTGAAGCTGTGTAGTGGGCCACGTTGTAGAGTGTAGTGGGCCTTTATTTCATGGGCTTTTTTTGGAGTATAACTGTAGCAATGGGCTGGGTTTATTGTTTATATAACAGTATGTAATACATTGTGCGGCTCGATTTGGATTGGATCAGTTCCTAAAATTGGAACCGAAAACCGAACCAAACCGCATGGTTAACCGAACTAGAAAATCGAATTGGTCCAAATATTGGCAGTTTTGGCTGGTTTTTGGGTTGGATTGGATCAGTTGAGCGGTTTAGATTATGTTGGATTGGATTTGAACACCCCTAGTAATGATACAATATGATAGTGGTTTAATTTGCTAATAGGTTACTATTTTTCTAATCTTATTTGAAGAAAAAAAAAAAACAACAACAACACATATCTTATTACAATAAGAGTTAGGAATAGAAAGGTATGTGAAATAAAACTTGGATATAATTTCTTATGATACATCATAAATAATTATAATAGAACAATTCATACGTCTAAATTCTAATTCAGATCATACAATTATGATAAAAAAATGATTATATAAAAAATTTAAATTAATCATAAAAATAAAAATTTTATAAACTAAAATTACAAACAAATTAAGTGATCTACCATGCTAATCCTATAAACTTAAACTGTAGAATATTAACTAAAAATATAAAAGAATGAATAATAAGAACAAATAAAAGTATGAATAATATTAACTAATCATAACTACAATCACGTAGAACAATAAGAATTCAATCATTACAGAACAAAAAACAATAATAATTTAATGGTAATTACTCAACACTATGAACTAGATCCAGGAGCATTTGGACATCGATTGCAACTATGCCCCTTATCTCAACAAAGATCACATGGTTGTGGTCCCCATATCTCATGCATGACCATTTCATTTAGGAAACAAGTTGATCTAGGACGGCCTTTTATTGTGCCCTTTAAGGCGCGGTTATGACAAAGTCTTTGGCCTCTATACTGGCACCATGTACTTTCGTTCCCGGTGACCCCAAACTGCTTCTTGTAAACTTTGCATATTTCACTGATCCTATATACGTCATCAACATAGGCTTGCCAGTCAACATTCTCGCTAAAGCAACAAGCAATCACATGACAACAAGGATATTGATTTGTCTGGAAGTTACCACAGTCACAATACCTTTGCCTCAGATCAACTCTATAATTTTGGCTACTGGATAGCTCTTGAACATGGAAAGCCTTATTTTGTCGATCGAATTGACTGACAAGGAGGTTTCTGGCTGCCTGTTCATTTGATTGAAGTCGAGTTATCACATCTTCGGAGAAAATGTGTCCAGCATTTTATGCACATGTGCCTTTCTACCTTTCCGTGCAAATAACTCAGCCAACCAAAAGTAAATTACTCTAACTAGTGCTATGATGGGAAAATTGCAAGCTCCCTTTAACACAGAGTTCACGCACTCGACTAGATTCGTGGTCATGTGACCCTACCAATGCCCACCGTCATATACTTGAACCCACTTTTCTAGTAGAATTTCATTAAGTCAGTCTATATATACGTCTCTACATTCCCATATCCACTCATAATGAATATTATATTCATGCTCGATCCTCGAATAACCTGTAAAACACAATATGATTGATATATTATTTTCTGAAAATCGCATTCACAAATTCATCAATTCACAAGTACAAAGTAAATGTAAATTACCCATGTAGATGATAAGTTTGTGCAAGTAAGGAGCCTTGAATCTCCGCAAAAAATTGGCAGCAATGTGCCTGACACAATACATGAGGAATGCCTTCCAAGGTTCCCATTATCCATTGCTTCACCTTATTGATGCATTAATTGACTCGTGGCAATCAGAAACAATGCCAATAACATCTTAAGTCACTACATGTTTGCATAAATTATCTAGGAAAGAATGCCAAGTATCCGCAGTCTAACCTCGACAATAGAAAAAGCAGTTGGCAATATATTCTATTTCCCATACAAATGTGTTCCATTAACTTACACAAGTAGTCTACAGTGTCTGAATACTCTAATGCAGGGACTCAAACTCCAAAACACCCAGCATAATATTCGAACATCCAAAACTAGCTCATCTTCATGGTAGGCCTTTGCAACATCCAACTAAACAATTGATCCTCGAGTAGCATCACACATTGCGACAAAGTTTGAAATAAGGCCTCCCATGGACCAAATGCTTTTTCAATTGCCTTTTGCTTTGTCATCCATGCTTTTTGGTACATCGTTGTGTATTAGTACGGAGACTAAATCTCTGCAATCACATATTTTATCTTAAAAGATGGGTCAGATTCTACTATAGGTTTGATACATTCTGCAATTGTGTTTGAATCCAACATTTTGTGATCCTGCAAAATCCTTGCCCTGGTGCAACTGTATGGGCCATTGTATTTCCTGATTTTCCAATACTACTTATTCTTCCTGAAACTAGCCCTAACAAGCCATCCGTAATCTTTGTCATAGCATACACATTTACAATAAAATGTTGTTACTTCTGATTCATACACTTTGTAATCCATCCCTTTTGATATATTGTAGCGCTTAATAGCCCGTATAATAGCTTCTCTATCACTGAATTGCATTCCAATACCTGATTCTCCATTTGTAGCAAAATCACCTATGAAACATGAAGATAAAATAATTAAAACAACAAAAATAAAAATGATAGAAAACTAAATAAATAAGGCAAATAAATTAATAGGGTAATAAAAATTAAACCCTAAATAAAATCATACATTAAATTATGAGTTGGCAAAACAATAATTATATTAAAGTCAACAAACATTTTTTTCTTCAATTACAATATAAGGTCAAGTAAGGGATTACATAAACTGCATGAACTATATTAATGAATAGTGCAACTCCACCCATACTCTAACATCACAACCCTCAATGTTATAATAATAATTTTCAAATCTCAGATAACAAATTTTCTTATAAAAATAACGATTAAGATGAAGTATTAGTGACTACATACCCAAGTTCGCTTACTCTAGAAACTCAGGTGTATGCATAGCTTCAAGATCTAAAACACGCATGAATGATGGCTCCCCAAATGGATGCTCACTAGCCATTACTGTGTTTGATAAGTGCAACTGCTCATCATTTGCTTCATCATCCACATCATCGCTGCACTATCATCGCTGCTTCCATATTGCCCTTCAAAGTCTTCGTCCTCACTCTCACTGATGTTTTATTCACATTCTACCTCTCTTTTTGAAACTGTGTCTGGCTCAGGTTCTTCCTCCTCGTCGTTAACTTGATGGTAAAGGGCAACAGTAACTTCTTTAAAATTGACGTACAACTCAATTATAGGAATTTGTACTTGATGCTGTTGATGTATCTGAAAGATTTCTTGAAGGTCGCTATCATCATTTGTTGGAATTGCTTAGTATTGCATGAAACTGCCAAAAATTGAAATTGGATACCTATATATTATTTTCTCCACTATTTTTGGAGTCTTTACTTCTATGCATCGATAAAACCCACTCTCTAGATCCGCAAACGACATAGTGTACGGAATAGAGAAATATGTTGGTTTCTCGCATATAAATATCACACCTTCACTCGTGTTTATAAGAATATCACCATTAAAATATACTACTATATTTGCACTCATTTTTTCCTCCCTCTTCTATTCTATGCTACACTCCACTCTCCACTCTGAATTTTTTTTTTTTTTTAGATTCACAACATGAACTTCCACAAATGGGTTGCAATGAAGAGGACCTAAGTTTATATATAGGAGGTTTTAAAATTCGCCAATTGCATTTTTTATTGCTTATCCACCTGTCAATTTGTCCTAGCGTACCACTTAACAACTGCAAAAAAATTGAAAAAAATAAAACCCGCCATTGGCAGTTTTTCCTATCAATAAATTCCAGTATTTTCAAAATCTAAAACCTGCCAATGGCACTTTTTTGTCAATTCCCATATTTCCATAATTCATCCCAAAACCCCATATTTAGGTACATAATCTCCTCAAAACCCATATTAAAAAAAAAAGAGTTGTTTAACAAGTTATGAAGCTAAATTAGTCGATAGTTTAGTATGATTAATTTAATAACATGACCTGTAATTGTGAGGGATGTTACATTGCATGCAAACTTGTCCTCCCAGCAAGCAACAACACTGCTGATAGTGGTTCTTCTCTGTTTAGTGGTCTTTTGAGAAATCTGAATAAATTTAAGAAAACAAAAATGAAGAAAGGAAGCCAAAAAACAAAAAAGGAGAGTAATGGCTGAGGGGAAAAAAAGAGTTGTGCAGTGAGATTCGAAGACAAGGTCAAAACAAAAGTACAACTTACTTATAACATTGCCACCATATTTTTAAATTTGTTTTAGTACAAAAAATCTAAAACATCTTTGGACTGTTTTTTTTTTTTTTTAATTATTTGGTTGTTAAAATACTCTTTCTGTTTTTCAATTTTTAAAATCGACGTCAAGAAAACAATTCTCCAAATAGTTTTTTTTTATTTTTTTATTTTTGACAATGAAAAATTGTTTTTGAAAACAACTTCAGGCGGGTCCCAAGATTTTCTTGTTTTCACTTTTTTCCTCGCATCCTCAAAACAGAAATCAAGGTAGCATTTTTATAACTAAAACTAAAAACAAAAACCAAATAGGCACTAAACTCTCTTTAACTCGTTTGACCTTTGAGTAGGGTATATCTAAAAATATTATTATGAGATTAACTTTTCAAGCATTATTGTAATTATAAAGCTCTATTAGTTAACAATTGCATTTTTCAACGTTTAAACCTTAGCCTTCTCTCTGTAATACAATTTGCTTACCATTAAAACTAACCATTATTAAAATTTTAAACATGAATTTTATTAACTCGGTTCAAATATTTTGTCAGATTATTTAAGGAAATCCATTGAGTTTAGCTCATTTTGAGAACTTTAATTTTTAATATCTCATTCTGACATTGAGGATTCTTATGGACATTACAATTGAAATAGTAATTTACAATTTTAATTTTAATTCCAATTATTTTAAACTTAGAATTGACTTAAAATATTAAATTTTATGTTTGGGCTTGTTAAAGAATTAAAATATGACTTATAATTCCAAATTTGATTATATTTTATTGTGCACTGTGATTCAAAATTAATAAAAATAAATATAATAACATTTTTATAATATTATAGTAATTTTTTTATACGTGTTGTTTTGAAAAATATTTATATACAAAATAATAAAATATAATATAAAAAATTATATTAAAATATTTTTATATAAATATTAATTTTAATTAATAAAAAAATTAAATATATTTTCATTGATATTAAATTAATGAATTTTAATTTTAATCCTTTTAAAAAAAATTGATTTTGGTATAAACATTTTATAGGCTCAGTTATTTACATATTGTATTTATGTATAGTTATTATGGTAATATTATATTTTTTTTGTATTTAGAGAAATATGGTAGGTATTAAAGAAATCGCAATATTCAATTGCGATTTCATGGCGTCAAAAAATTTAAAAAAAATTATTTAATAGAAATCGCAATCATGTAGTGCGATTTCAATAAAATAAAAATAAAAATAAAAATAAAAAATATTATTTTAATACAAATCGCAACACATTGTTGCGATTTCAATAAAATAATTATTAAAATAAAATAAAAACATTATTTTAATAAAAATGCAACAGATTGTTGCGATTTTAAAAAATATTAATTTAATAAAAATTGCAACAATCTGTCGCGATTTAAATAAAATTAAAAGTTAAAAAATATTATTTTAATAAAAATTACAACAATCTGTTGTGATTTCAATAAAATTAAAAAATAAAAAAATATTATTTTAATAATGTGTGAGAGTGTGTGTGAGTGAGAGAGAGAGCACGAGAGAAAGGGAGAGAGGAGAGAGAATAAATATTAAAAAATAAAAACACCATAATTTCCTAATTATTTTTTAAAAATAATAAATCATTAAATTTCTCCTAAAAACACAATAAACAATCTCATAACCCCATTTTATAACATCCTTGATTGTGATTCCAACGGTAGTCAGCCTCGGTTAACCAATGATGTGGCTAACAAAGTGCCACCTCACCAATCCTATATAGAACTCTACCTCTCATATACATGGCACTCCATGTTAATCCCAAGTGTCAAATCATGTGACATGCACGTGAAATGACCGTACTCAAAATCCAATAACCTATGTACCCATGCTCTAAACCCAATCACCCATCCTTTCATCTTTCCTCCTCGCGACCCTCCCCTTTCCTCTTTTGCCACCACTCATTTTCTTTCTATATCCCCCCCCTCCACCATTAACGGCATCTCTGCCATCAACGTCACCATCTCGCTCAACCAATGAAACAACCAACAATAAACAAACTATCAGAATAAAAATCAAAGACAGAATAAAACCCTATGTCTTTATCTAACACGCCAATAGTTAATGGAAGTTCATTATAGGTAGGAACTAAAATAGATCAATTTCAAAAATATTGGCACCAAAGCCAATAAATTTTTTTTCTAGAAAATAAAATCAAAATTTACTAATTTTATAGGGACTAAAAAAATATTTAAATTTAAATAAAATTACAAGTAAATAAATGAGAAAGAGAGAATTATTATAGAAATTTAATGAGGTAAAAGATATTTTGTTTTTTAAGTTTAAAATTAATTATTCTGGGAATATAAGTTACGAGTTAAGAAGAATTCATTTTAGTTCATTTTTAATTTTATAAAATTAGCTTATATAATTATAATTTTAATCCTGTATATTATTTTAAACATAAAATTGGGGTTTAGGGTTAACAATTATAATTACAAACATTAATTTTATCCTCATTCCATACTCTAGAATTCTTTTAAACATTTTCATCCTTACATAGAAGTCTGTATAAAATTTTCAAGATTTTTCAAATAATAAATGTCCAGGAAATCAAAAAGGCCTGGGTTACCAACCTGATTGACCTACTTGGGGTATATTTAGTTTAATTTTTGAGAAAATTATTTTTGAAAGAATTCAGTTGAAAGATTTTTTTTTTGAGGAATTAATTATAAAAGAATTTATTTGTTTGATTTGAATATGTCAAAAATAAAATTAAGAGAATAATTTTTGTTTAGATATAATAAAATAAAATTATTTTTAGTTATTAATGTAAGAGTAATAGTGAAATATTTTTTCAAAAGTATTTTTTTTAGAATGAAAAATAATTTCAAAAATATTTCTCCTAAAAATACTTTTAATTGCTTAAAAAATACTTTTAGTAATATGAAAAAATTGCCGATCTCATTCTTATTACAACAAAAATAGTTTTGGGACCCTAAACTGGTAACCAATCAGGCTCTTGATTGACTGACAAGGCTTCCAAGTCATTTCTCAAAGTAAAAAAAAAAAAAAAAAAAAAGACCAAAGTGACGTCCACGGTAGAGACCAAGTGGCCTGGGACGCCATAATTTATGATATGAAGAATTTTTCACCTAGCAATACTCAATTTTTTACGCTAACAATGTTATACTGTCATATTTTTATCGTAAAGCAATATGTTAAAATGATAAATCAAGATTTTAATAGTAAAATAAAAATATAAAAATTATAAATAAAAAATAATAAGAACTCCTTGTCCATTAGAATCCTTTATCCACTCAGATAACACCTATTTGGGGCAATTCAATTCTAAGCAGAAAGTTTTCTTTTTGCACACATTACATTTCCAAAATAGATTTTCTCATATTAGATTTTTATATAACTTTATTATGTATAATTTATCACTATTAATATAAAATATGGAACCTAGATAAAATATATAATATAAAAAAATTAATAATAAAATATTATATATAATAAAATTATATAAAAATTTAATATGAGAGGATTCATTCCCTTTTATTCAAGAATTGATTCTCTTATGTTAAATTTTCACATAACTTTATTATATATGATTTGTCATCATTAATTTAAAAGGTAAAATTCAAACAAAATATATGATATAAAAAATTAATGATAAAAAATCATAAATAACAAAATCATATACAACCTTATTATGTGTGATTTATCACCGTTCACATCTGTTTTTCGAACCCATTTTGTGCAACGCGGGACTAGTGGAGTACTGTTACGATTTCCGAGCTTGATTGACCTGCTCCATTGACTTCCTTTCTCTTCTCCCTCTAGCATGTTGCCAGACGTGTCACGATGGAAATTAACCAATCAAACACAATCGTACAGGATGCACGTCGTATTGTTTAGCATTACTGTTCAACTTCTACACAAAGAAATTTGGACATACTCTAAATTGCAACACTCTTTTCCATCCACGGTTTGATAGCTGTTGATCTAAAAGATTAAACAGACCCTACCATGCCTGTGTGACTTGGTCTTCGAGTTACTTCAAAGCTTGTCTTCCTCTTTATCCTCCTCAAATTCTTTAACGTCCCAACTACTAAAGCCAAGGACCTTAATTATCTTGACTAAATTTGCTCATGGGGGTTGGGACCGCTGCCAACCTCTAATGCACGGTACGGGTACAAGTATTCGACATGTCAAGACTATGGTACGAGGACGTATGGTAATTTTAGAAAAATTAGGATATGAGTGCTTTAGGATACGACACAATAAATATATAAAATATAATAAAATATATGAATTAAATATAAAATTAATATAAAAATCATAAAATTTATTATTTTAAGTATTTCAATAAAATTTTTGCACAATATATAAATGTCTTCCATTTTATGTTGATATAAAATTCAAAAAAGTTAAAAAAAGTTGTAAAATATAATCTGAAATATTTAAAAGCATTTGAAAAGTATCTTATACGATACGTATCTAATATGAATAATACGACTAATATTTTGAAGTATTTATTCATCGTAGCTGCCAATAGCACCTTTCGAGTGAATCTCAGGACCCTACTCTCTTCATTATCTTCCAAAGCCACCGTCAACACATTTTACAGCGACATAGTAGCCACAACTGACGCCTCCAACGTAGTTTATGGGCTATACATGTGCAGGAGTGACTGGCGGTGTTCCACAAGGTCATGGGCAGTGTTTCCACAGTGGAGAAGAAAGAACATACGAATACCGAAGCATGCATTCGTGATACCAAATTATAGCCCATACGGCACTCTGAGGATAGTCTGGTCTGGGTTGCATTTAGGACATATTGTCCAGAGAGTGGAGAAAGTACAATCATCTCTAACTAGGCAAGCTTTTATGCCTTTATCAGCGGAGAAATGTCATTTAAACATATAAAATAAACGTATTTGGGATGCATTATAGATTCAATAGCAGAAACTTCAAGTTGCAATAAAGCATATAGATCTCAAATAAAATTTCAACCTTTGGATGTGTAATATATCCCAATTGCGTCTATTTTATATATTCAAATAATATTACTCTTATTAATTCACACTATTAACGGAATATTTTAGAAAAAGGAAGATGTTACTTATAAAATATTGTTGATTTTCTGGAAGAGCTCTACTATATAGCACGAAATGGTAAAGTACGAATTTGTGCGAATATGAGTTAACAAGTATAAAATTAAGAAATTGACGGAATACACAGGGGAGATAGGAGAGAGAGTTTTACAATGCAAACCAAACAACCAATCAAAATTGTTCGTACGCAAATTGACGAATTCAGTTTCGTACCATTAAGTGTTTTCCTTTCTGGAAACATTTTCATCCTATAAATATCCAAGATTTTTCAAATGAAAAGCATTGTTTGGCACGAAAGGAATTTCATACATTCAGTACGAATAGTGTTTGTGAGTGCATACCCGCTGAACTCCCTCGATATCCTCCCGTGATTTCCGCCAAGGAGCTAATTTTATTCGTTTCATTCATTTTCCTAGTGTAAGAATAGCATTGCTCTTTTTTTAGGAAGCACAAATACCAACACGGACATTTGACGCGCCACAGACACGGACACGGACATGGCATATATATATAAAAGAAAAATTCATAATTTATAATATCATATTACAATATTATTAGATATTTATAAATGCTAAATTATTAATTTTTATTATTTTTTAAATTCTTCTCAAAAAAAGGAGTACTTTTAATATATATATATATATATATATATATATATATATATATATATATATATATATATATATATCTTCTAAAAGATATGAGATACTATTTTTATTAATATCTAAAAAATAAGAAAATTTATAAATGAATTTGAGTTTTTGAACCTTTGAATCCTTTTTTGACCGATCAAATAATTTGAAAAAACACACACTATGTTGTGTTCTAATCGTATCTAAGCTGTGTCCGACACGTATTTGAGTCGTGTCCAAACTATGTCCAACTATGTCTGATGCATATTGAAGTCAAAAAATAATATTTTTTAAATAAAACACATATAACCGTATGTTGGACACGTTATATTAGTATCCAATGTGCATCAGTGTTCCATTTTTTTCACACACACGAACACACCGTCAAATTACTGTGTCCGTGCTTCAATGAATCTCTAGCCCAAGGAAACGAAGGGACGTGGGTTACGAGCTTGACTGACCTGCTTGGTTGAATGTTCCTACTATGAAAATAAAATCTTCAACGATGAATGACGACGTGCCAGGTCTTTGGTGATCTATTGGATGTTTCTTTGAGAAATAACTTGGAAGCCTGGTGACAAATTGAATATACTTTTATGTGGTTCAAAATTAAACAACACTCATTGAATAATGCATACTGATTTCTAGTTTTATTGCAATTTTTTTTAACATGAATGCATAATTTCCATTAATCCATACAGTTTGATAAATTTAATGAGCGCTAGAGTTTGATACAAACCTTATATTCATATGATACATTATTTAATTTTAAGTTCTTAACAAATTTTCTAACGTATTAGCAAAACCCAGTAATAATTCATAGAAATTTATAAGATTTTTCAGATAAGCGGGTGAAAATCATCTCTCCTTATACTCTTCTATTCCTTGTCTTATCGTTGAATAAATGTTTTAAAAAATTAAAAGTTCAAGATAATTATCAACTATATATATTATCTTGTAATTGGAAAAATATGACGGATGAGACGAGTAATGAGATATGATTTAAGGGGCCAAAAAAAAAAATTTTCGAGTCTACACTGTATAAAAATTGTACAAACATTTATGTGGATGGAAATGCATAGCCAGCTTTGCTTGTGAAAGATAAGGCTTTGGACTGAGTATTAGATGGTGAATTGTGACGTTTGAAATGAAGCCACTCTCCTAAGCACGATTACGACTAACAAGCTGGACTGACATGCTTCATTGACTTGCTTTCCCCTCTCGCCAGGTATGTCATGGTGGGAAGTATTTCTGCTTCCCCCAGGTTGCCTATTAATAACCAAAGAAATTTGGACAAACTCTGAACTACAACACTCCTTCCATCCACGGTTTGGTAGCTGTTGTTCTGAAATATTAAGCAGACCCTGTTAACTCGACTGTGGCTTCGAATTCCTCCAAGCTTGTCTTCCTCTTTGTTCTTGCTAGCTTCTTCAATTTCCCAACTACCGAAGCACTATTTAGACCTACTTATTGCTCAAACGATACAACCACTGCCGACAGCACCTGCCTATTGAACCTCAAGACCCTTCTCGCTTCCTTATCTTCCAAATCCAGCGCCAACACATTTTACAACAACACTGTTGCCGACAGTGATGCCTCCAACACAGTCTATGGGCTATTTATGTGCAGGGGTGATGTGTCCTCTCAACTCTGTGAAACGTGCGTCCTAAACGCAACCCAGACGCTATCCTCAGAGTGCCACTTGAACAAATCGGCTATAATGTGGTACGACGAATGCATGGTTCGCTATTCCAGTAGCTATTTCTTCTCGACCGTGGAAATAGACCTATACTTTCGTTACTTGGTGAACGTCGCCAATTTCTCCAACCAGGCAATCTTTACGCCTTTGTTAAGCCGCATTTTGAACGAAACTGCAGATGCAGCAGCCTTTTCTCCTGTTGGTGACAGGTACGCCACAGTAGAAACAGAAGTCCCTAACTTTGGGACGACCATTTACTGTCTAGCTCAGTGTACACAGGACCTATCACCTCAAGATTGCAGAGCATGTCTTGCCGTAATGATATGGGGGCTTTCAGGCTGCTGTGAACAAAGGCAGGGAGGGAGAACTTTTTCGCCTAGCTGCAATATCAGGTACGAATTGTACCCTTTCTATCAACTCAATGCACCAGGACTCATTCCTGCAACAAAGTATTCAAAAATAGACTCAAAATATTCCCAAGATCCCGGTTATCTTTCTCACAATTGCTCGAGCAAAGGAACCATGTACGCCGATGATTTGCAACAAGCCCTTCGGACTCTTCTCTACCGCCTGTCTTCCAACGCCACCACCAACGGATTCTACAAGACTGACGTTGACGCCAAAATATTTGGCCTCTTCATGTGCCGTGGTGATATTCCCTCTCGCCTATGTGGACAATGCGTCCTGAACGCTACTGACCGAATAGCCTCCGAGTGCCGCTTGTCCGCGGAAGCCATAATTTGGTACAATCACTGCTTGCTTCGCTATTCGAATAAATATTTCCTCTCCAAAATGAGCAGGAGTCCTGCATTTGCCATGCTGAACGTCACCGACGTTAACTTGTACGAAAGCACCTTCAGGCTTCTGTTGTCGAAAGCGTTGGCCGAGGTTGTAAACAAGACAAGGGACAGTGACGAGAAATATTCGACGAACTCAACTGCGTTGAATAATTACCAAACGGTGTATACTCTTGCTCAGTGCACGCGGGATTTGTCCAGCCGCGATTGCGGTGGCTGCCTATCCAATATAATTGGATCAACGATTCCGTGGTCTCGTTTGGGAAGTGTAGGGGGAACAGTTCTATATCCTAGCTGCACTATGAGGTTCGAGTTGTTCCCGTTTTACAGGAATGGTACTGAAGATCAGGCTCCACCTCCTCCACTTCTTCCTCCTTCTCCTCTACCTACAGGTAAAATCCAAGTCCAAAAAATATTATGTTAATATATACTTTTTATATTAATATTATTTTCAATTAATCATCCTACATATAACAATATATCAACTATTCAAAACATAATAAACATAAAAATATCATAAATCATGAGTTAATATATTGTCATGTGTAGGCTTATATAATTTGCACAACAAAAAAAAGAAAAATAAATAGAGTCGAACATAGATTCTTTAATGGACAATGGAATTTTTATATTAAATTTAAAATTTAATGTTAATAAATTATTGGTGTAAAATATTTTATTATTAACCAATCATATATATATATATATATATATATATATATATAACTTTTAAAATAATTATTTATAAAAATTAAGTAATTTTATAGAAATAATAATATATAATTAAATGATAGGATTAAAAACTTTTACAATAAAAGTGTTTCAAAATTTATTCTTTTATGATGCACACACTTTTGTAGACTATATATTTCTGTTCAATTAATATTAATGTAAACAAAAGGTTTAAAAAAAATGTGAAAAATTCAGTTTCCTTCTTGAGATAACTTTAAATGCCAACTCAAAAATAATAAGGCTTTGTTTATCATCCATTTAACTTCTCTCCAAATTTGTTTAATTTAAATTTGAATAATTCATGAATATTCTCTGTCATTACAAGTAAAATCAAAGGCTATTTTGATCCAAAAACAAAAATTAAAGCTATTTACTCAAATATTTTAAAAATTCATGAAACTGAAAACATTAATTAGTATTAATTGGTGTATGATACCAAACATTTGACCTTTTTTTTTTTTCCTTTTTAGATTTGTTTTCTTTATTTTCTGAGTGAATGTTCATAATTGAAAATTGAAACACTAATAACAAAAAAAAAAAAAAACTCAATTAGTATATACTTTTAATGTCAAAGAGTTTCGTGTACTCTCATTTAATGATGTGTTACTGCACTATATAATAAATTTAACAATACATGAGATATTGAATTTAATAAGTTGATGATGTTTTAATGTCATTAAATATCAACGTTAATTGAATTAATTAAAAGAAAAGTTTTGGAAAACTTAAGAAGGAAAGGGCGAAAGTCTCCCTCAACGTATATGAGGCACCGCCCTTGATTATAATTTAAAAATTACTCCAGAATACAAAAACCAAAAGCCACAAAGATTAAGGAAAAAAATTAATCTTTATAGTGGCATAAAATTGTATAAATGAACAAAATTACCTCTATCTAAATAAATATACTTTCATTAATATAATTAATACTACAATTATTCTCTTTACATATAATTCTCTTCCCATCAATTATTACTGATCAATACCCCCACTCTTTCCAAATATCCCCAAAACTGTTGTATCACCATTGGCAGTACCATACTTGCATATTCAAGTCTAGGAATTGCAATCACCAGCAAATTTGTTCAACATAAGTGCTGCAAAGTCTTTCTTTTATTATTTACTCATTACGTTAGTTTTAGAGTTATTGGATAGTTTTTTTTTTTTAAAGAAAAAATCTCATTTATGTTCATTTTAAACGCATATTTACATTACTCTTTTGTGAACAATTGTAATAATAGATTGAATTATAATAATATGCTGAGAATTAACCAAAAAAGGCAATAATATTATGATTAATATTTCCATAAAAAATATTAATTATGATTAATATTTGGAAAGTTTTGAATTTAACCAATATTTATTTCTTTTACAATAATTAGATTGCACAGTTTTTTTTTTTTTGTGTTTATTGCTTTCTTTTACGCCTTTTTTTGTGTGTTTATTTTAAAATTTCAGCTCTCTTACCTTGAGTCTTTTTCTAATAGAGAAAAATAGGTGAGCATTAATTCTTTTAAATATTTTAATTGTTACTATACTCCAATAAGTTTTTTTATATGATGGTAGTGGATTAGTCTAGCACATTTTTTAACTTTAACTATGATGACAATAGGTGATAATTAAATTAAGGATATAATTAAAAAAATTAATACTATCTTGATATTAAAAATAGACAAATATTTTGAAATCATAAAATGTCAAAATTGGATAGATATTCTGATACAGAGGGAATAATAAATAATTGTTGTTTCAATTATTTCACCCTGAATATTAGAAGAGTGGATTCGAAAATTTGTGGAGTTTTGAAACTTATAAAATCAGCCTGTTTGTGTTGTTGCTCACTGCTTGCTCATAAAGGAACGATTGATTTATACTTACCTTTGAAATAAGAAAAATATTAATTTTTATTATTCTATATATATAACCACATCAAATAACGTAGAGTGAGACTTTTATCTTACTCCAAGAATCCTTATGGATTTCTCATAACAAAAGATGGACATTCGGCCACTTCTCTTGCTGATATCGACTCAACTCATCATGATCTTTATGACTGGTATGTGTTGATTTATCTTTTTAATGTAGAGAAAAATGGAGGATCACGAACAATTATCTTGATTGTTGTCGCAATTGTTGTTTCGGTGATTCTCGTCTCTTTTTGCTGCTATTTGCTATGGAGAAAAGCAAGAACGAGTTATAAGATTATCCTCAGAGAAAACTGTACGTACTTTGACCCAAAAAAAAAAAAAGGAATTCCAACGCATAGTTTTCAATTAGTAAACTTAGAGAACTTTGCAAACTTAGACTAATAATTCAAGCATTAATTTGGTGCAGTTGGACATGAAAGTACCACTATAGAGTCGCTGCAATTTGATTTGGCCACAATTGTAGCAGCAACAAACAACTTTTCACATGAGAACAGGATTGGCAAAGGTGGATTTGGAGCAGTTTACAAGGTGGGAGAAAATCAGATAAACTTCATTTCTTTTGTCTTCTTATTATTTTCCACATAATTGATTTTCAATATATTTATAGGGTGTTCTTTTTGATGGACGAAATATCGCTGTAAAGAGACTTTCAAGAACCTCTAAACAAGGCGTAGCTGAATTCAAAAATGAAATTTTACTGATAGCGAAGCTTCAACATAGAAATCTAGTGACATTCATAGGATTTTGCCTTGATGAGCAAGAGAAAATACTTATCTACGAATATGTTCCGAACAAGAGCTTGGATTACTTTCTATTTGGTTTGTTGCTTTTGACTTAACTCTTTAGTTATTTGAAGTTTAACATATTTGTGTTTTCATTAGAATAGAACAAAGATTACAGGAGAGGAAAAGACATGTTCGCATAAATGCAAAAGAGGACAAGACATCTTCTAATAAAATTTCTTTCTCTATTAAAAAAAATATATTTGTGATTTCATTGCATTATAGCTTACATTGTGTCAAGTATCTTATTATTGTAATGTTTTACTTAATCTTTTCACAAAATTTTGTAGATCCTCATTCAGAAAAGTTGTTAAGCTGGTCAGAACGTCACAAAATTCTAGAAGGGGTTGCTCGAGGAATTCTTTATTTACATGAATATTCTCGTCTTAAAGTTATACATCGTGATCTGAAGCCTAGTAATGTGCTATTAGATGAAAATATGAACCCCAAAATTTCAGACTTTGGTCTTGCTAGAATTATTGAAATAGATCAACAACATGGATCTACCAACAAAATTGTTGGGACATTGTAAGTTTTTAATGACCATTCTGACCTTTTCCACTATGTATCCTTTACATTGTATATTTAAATTTATTTTCCATTAACGATTTCTTTCCAATTTTGTAGGGGATACATGTCTCCAGAATATGCAATGCAAGGACAATTTTCTGATAAATTAGATGTTTTTAGTTTTGGAGTCATGGTCTTAGAGATTATTACTAGAAAAAAGAATGTAGGCTCTTATGAATCACACCGTACTGCTGATGGCCTCCTAAGCTCAGTGAGTGAAATATTCTAGCAATATTTTCCTTTTACTACTCATGTACAATATACAAAAAAAATTAATTTCAAAGGAACATATATAATTTAATGATTTGACTAAGTTCATAAATTGGTTACAGGTGTGGAGACAATTTCATAATCAAACACCATTGTGCATACTGGACCCCCGAAAATCAAGGAAAATTTTTCTAAATTTGAAGTTATCAGGTGCATTCAGATTGGCTTATTATGTGTTCAAGAAAACCCATATGATAGGCCTACAATGATGACAATTGCTTCATATCTTAGTGATCACTTGATTAAATTGCCTTCTCCACGAGAACCAGCATTTTTCTTGCATAATGAAATGGATCCAAAAATAGTTACAGGGGAACCAAGTTCCATCTCTATCAATGAGATGTCTATGAGTAGCTTTCTTGCTCGGTAGTTAGTCAATTTCTCTTCAGATACCATTGTCTATTGCTACTTTTGATGTATAATAAACTTCCATTTGGTCACTATAATGGTGGAGATGGAGTTATTTTTTATCAATATTTGACTTAAATATGTTATATTTGTCTTTATAAGTAAATTACTTTTTTTTTATCTCCTTAGTATTAATTTTGGTTTCACTTTAATATTTCTTTTAAAAGTGTGCTATTTTTGTGAGAAATTATTGCATGCTCATTGAACATCTTGTAGGATTGTGTTCTAAAAATTCACAATGTAATATTTTGGCCTAACTATGGCATGGAATATATGTTGCAACTTATTAAAATTGAATGGGTCTATCTTAACTCTAAAAGCTAGTTCATGCATAAAGAATTCTCCAAGCTATTATTTAGAATACTTTAACCACATGCCTAGCTTATGTGACATAATACACCCTTATATAAGCTCTAATATAATAAGCATATAATAAGCTCTAATATCATAATAGAATTATGTGGGCCCAGAAATTGTGAAGAGAAACTCCAAGAAAGTCAAAGAAAGTGGAGGAAAATGAAAGGAAATTGATGGAAAATCAGAAGAGAAAGTGAGAGGATTAGCAAGCACGGAGCAAGACCCACTATCCTACTGATACCATATTACACTGAGTGAATGAGAGAAATGAAACTCTTGACTCATTCATTGAGAGATGGAAGTATATATAACACATCATGTACACAGATGTACATTAACTAACTAACAACTAACAATAATAGTTACAACTAACTTATACATTGAGTATAAAATAACTCAATCCTATGGGCTAACTTGTGGAGAGAGAATTACCCAAGTTATGCATATTAGAAGGGTATCCTGGTCATTTACCAAATTGTTGGCACCCAATTTTTTTTAACTTGGTTAAAAAAAAAAGTCATTTAAGTTAAATACTAAAAGGTTTTGATAAATAACAAAAGCAATAAATAGACTAGAATCTATTACTCATCTTAACTAACTTAAGAAAAATAATTAAAATAAAAATTAACAATTAGATTACTCATATTCACCTTTTTTTTTCGATAGTAAGAAGCTCATCCCCACCACACAGGGAGCAGCAAGGGTTACAACCTATCACACTGGTCTAACTAATGGAGACCAAACTAATAAGCATGCTACATGTCATAATCAAAAACAACAAATGAAAAGGGAAAATAGTAGACCCTAAAATTAAACTATCATCCAAAGAAATGTAGACCGCACCAAGCAAAGCAACAAGAATCCTGCTAGACACTATCAGAATCAACAAACCAGTAAAACTAGCAAGACTAGAAAATCATGAAATGCTAAATAACATTAGAAATAGGATCACTACTCACCAACAAATCAAGGCCCAAAATTTGATACCCTTTTGAGATTAGAACCTCCACTCCACTTTCGAATTGGATATAAATAAGTAGAAAACTGTTTTGCTGAAAATGGACGATCCTGGCACCAATTTCTAGCCCAAAACCCAAGTCTGGTCTTCATTAAGTGAACTCCAATTCCTAGTTTGGTGTATAGTGTTAAAAAATGACCTTATTCCTTATCTCCCAGATAGTCCACAGTACAATATACATTAAAGACATCCATAGTTTTCTTTCAAAACCCTTGAAAGGAGCACCTTCCCATGCTTTAAAAAACATAATAGGCTCTTTTGGTAAACACCAGTAAATCCCCCACCACTATAAACTATTATGCCACAAGAGCTAAGCCACATGACAAGAAAAAAAGAGGTGTTGCACAAATTCATTTTCCGCACTGCATAACACACATGTTTGGTCAGTAACAGATGAACAATTAAATTTAGTTAGTCTATCTTTAGTGCTTAGACGCTCCATCATAATGAACCACACCAGTAGCTCTACATTGGGGTGCAAGCTTCTTCCAAACTAATCTGGCCTGGGAATGAACGTCTAGGGATGTGGTTGTGTCCCTAACCACCTGCGACTAGAAAGATTTGACAAAAGAAGTCCCCAACTGTATTAAATTTCCAAATCATCTGATCATCCAGCCCTTCTACAAAGCAATATTGGTTGATAAGGTGCAAAAGGTCTTGTAATAATTCTTGCTCCCATGCAAATAGATTCCTTCTCCACAGGAAATTCCATTGCCAAGAATTTTCTTGCCAGTGATCCATATCTGCTATGAAGCAATCCTACTGTAATGAGATCAAGAAAAGCCGTTGGAATCTTAACTTCAGGATACCACCCTCTAGCACAAGTCCAGCTAGAATTTAGTTTGGTTACCACAACCCACTTTCATAAACCTTTGTTGAATTATATGCTGACAGGAGCTTCCAAAACTAGAGAAATCAAAAATTTGTCCCCATATACTACCTGGGTGAAAGGATGAAAATGAATGTAAACCGGTACTTGGGTTGATGTCGTGAGTAGAGGACACCACTCTCTTCCATAGCGGCATACTACCATCAAAAAAGCAGCACCACCATTTAAATAATAGTGCCGCATTCTTGATAACAATATCACCAACTCCTAGCCCGCCCTAACTGCTTTGGTTTCTGAATTGTTTCCCAATCAATCAAAGCAATTCCTTTTTGCCTACTATCTGAAAACCAGAAGAATCTTCGCTACAACTTTATAATTTTATCAGCCACCATCTTTGGCATTTTAAAAATGCTTAGATGGTACAATGGCAAACTATTAAGTACTAATTTGAGCAACACAAGATGCCCAGCTCTAGATAATAGTTTAGCTTTCCATAAAGCTAGTCTCTTCTCAATTTTGTTCAAGATCAGATTCCAAGTCAAAACTCGCTTAGGATTAGCACCAAGTGGGATCCCCAAGTAGGTTATAGGCAAGTTTACCATAAAGCATTAAAGATCACGCTTAATATCATTCACCCATGACTCTTCACACTTAAAAGGAATCATTTAGATTTGTTGTAGTTAATTCACAGGTCAGACATAATAGAGAAGCACTTTAGCAATCTTCTATAGTTAATTAGACACTCCTTTTTATTTGGGCATAACACAAGGGTGTCATTTGGAAACTGAAGGTGAGATACGTCTACTTCATTGTATCCCACTTTCAATCCCTCCACCAGATTTAAGGATTTGGCTTTCTCCACCATTTTATTGAACACCTCACCCACTAGCACGAAAAGAAAGGGAAGTAACAGATCCCCCTACCATAAACCTCAGTACATTTTGAAAGGAGCCGTTGGGCACCCATTGACAAGAATAGACATTGAAGCAAAAGTCACACATGTTCCAATCCAGGACCGCCATTTAGAGCCAAATCCCATATATTCAAGGACATGGTCAAGGAAGCTGTACCTGATAATGTTGTAAGCCTTCTGGAAATCTAGTTTAACCATAATAGCACTCGTCTTTGATTTTTTTTCAGCCACCAAACCACCTCATTAGCAATTAATCCACCATCTAAAATCTGCCTACGACTTATGAATGCAAATTGGGTTTCTCCCACCAAAACTGGCATCACCATTTTCATCCTGCTTGCCAAAATTTTTGAAATAATCTTGTAGAGACACCCAACCATGCTAATAGGGCAGAAGTCTTTGATCTCTTCAGCTTCGTTAAGCTTTGTGACCAAAGCTACCCATGTTAAGTTGATCTCAGGTGGAATGTGACCAGATTCAAAAAAATCCAAAAATAAAGCTGCAAATTTCTTCTCCAAATTTAGATAAGAATTTCTTAATAAAGTTCAAGTTAAATCCATCATACCCTAGTGCTTTGGATGGATCACATGAGGTAACAGCTAAGAAGATTTCCTCTCTAGATGGCATTCTCTCTAATAAACCCGCCTGTTCCTGTGATATTTGTGGAAGAAAATCTTCTGGCAGAAAGACATCAGGAAGATACTCCTGATTGTACAGCTTTTCATAGAATCTAACAATCTCTTTTTTAATCATTCTCGGATTCTTCATAACCGGTTATGTACTCTCAAATGAGTAATATGTTTCTTCCTTCATCTTCTAACTGCAACTACATGGAAGTATCCAGTATTCCTGTCACCAAATTTAGAATGAGTGTCCTTGGATAGTTGTCTCCAGTATATTTCCTTTCTTTTATACCAAATCTGCAGTTGGCTTTTAAGTGCTAATACCCAGGCATTGTCTACTTCATTGTTCTCATTGACATCTATTCTTCTTTCAACCACCTCAAGCTCCTTTTCAAATCCACTAATTTCAGTATCAATACTGCCAAAGACATTTTTGTTCCATTTTCGCAGAGGTGCCTTTAATTTACGTAGTTTCTCCACTATCGAACCTGCACCCAAAGACCTCCATTCTTGTAAAACTGCCCTTCTAAATATCGAATGTGTAAACCATGCATCCAAGCATCTAAATGGTTTTGGATTTTTATCCAAGCCATCAACTTCAAGAAACAAAAGGAATATGGCCAGACATTTTAGATGGCAAAGCCTTAAGCTTCAAATCTGGGAATTTAATTCACCTTCTTCTTTTTTTTTTTTTTTTTGCTATTATTGTGAATATCATGTTTTGTTGTAATTAAAAAAGTAGTAGAAACCAAATGCATTTGATCTTAGAGCCTATTTACATTGCATAATTTCTTAGTAATTTTTTAATAGACTTAACTGAATTTTTAATCCCTATAAATATGAATTATTTTGATTTTGATCTCTTTAAACTTTTTATTTTGCTTTTAGTCCATCTTTTTTTTTTTCTAATGTTAGATTTTTTGTCCTTACTATTTAGATCTTGTGTTAAGTGGTGATATCTATAAGAATCAAAAGAAGATTCTTAAAATATTTATAAGAATCAAAAATAAAATTTTTAGTATTTATAAGGATTAAATGCATATTATAAAATACTTAGATAAAATTTAGAATGACAAAGACCAAAAATTAAAACAAAAAAAAAAGAAGGATCAAAACCAAAATAAAAAATTGGCTTAAATATATTTTTAGTCTATATAACTATAAGTTATTTTTATTTCAGTTCCCATTAAAAAATTTCCATGTTTTTGGTCTCTCATTTTTTAATATTATATTTTTAGTCATTATCCTTCTAAATTTTAATTTGAAAAAATTTCAAAACATATGTTTAGCCTTTATAAATGTCAAATTTAATTTTAGCCTTATAAATATTTTAATAATCTTCTTTTGGTCTTTATAAGTATCATTACTTAACAGTATTAACTAACGAAAATGACCAAAAACATAATATTGAAAAAAAATGAAGGACTAAAAGTAAAAAAAAAAAATTAGAGGGAATAAAACTAAAATAATCTATATTTATAGGTATTAAAAATATATTTAAGTCTAAAAAATTTAGAGCGATTAAAACGAAAATGATTTATATTTATAAGGACTAATACATTTGAACCTTTTAAATAAGTTTTTTTATTTTATTTTACCCTTTTTATTACCTTTTTCTTTTTTTTCCTACACAATTAAAAGCATAAATTGTAAAAAAAATCATAATCAAAATGTGAAATTGTCCTCCCTACAAGCTGTAACACCGCCGACGATGGTTCTTCTATGTTTAGTGTTAATCTAAGAAATCTGAATAAACTTAAGAAAAGAAAACAAAAAAAAAAAAAGAAAGGAAGGGGAAAAAAAGAAAAGAAAAGAAAAGGAAATAAGGAGCATGACAAACCTTGTAATTGTTGGGAAGGGGGAAGAGTTATACTATGAGATTTGAAGAGAAGGTCAAAATAAACACACAACTTATTTACAACATTGCCACAGAATTTTCAAATTTATTTTAGAACAACAAACCCCAATGCATCTTCTCTTTTTCAATTTAAAAAATCAATATCAAGAATAGAGATAGCAAAGTGGGCTCAATCCGCCGAGTTGACATACCAAAAATGGTGTGCTAAGTGGATATATTATACTTGTCAAAATTTTTCGGTCCACCAAATCCAACCTGCCTAACCCACAGGTTGAGGCGTGAATGGAGGCAAGTTTGATCTAGGGCTAGGGTGACTTTTTTAAAAAAACAAATAAAACACTTGTTTTTTTCTTTTTGGACTTGCATCCCATAGCCCACCACAACAATGCAACACACACATTAGGTTTCTTTTTCTTTCTTCTTCCAACAAGTGACCTAGTGATACTCTCTAACTATCTCAATGATCCAATTCTTTTTGGTTTACACTACAAGAAAAATGTCTATTACTAGTAGATAATTTGTGACGGACGTGATCTACCACAAACCTTAAACCCTAAATTTGTAGCGAAAATCGGCCACAATGTTACCAAAAAAAGGCACAATAAAAGGTATTTACGGTGGCAAGAGTAAATTTCTTTTTATATTTTTTGCAAATATTAATTTGTCGCGACATTGGCCACCGCTGATGTAAGAGAATGGTTATAATAGCTTGTGCTGCTAGTATTCAACAAAGAGCTTAGCAGCACTAAAGGCTACTGCTACTATAGATGTGTAGTTTGAGCCAAAAATCCTCATGAATGAATGCTGCTGCTAATTTATATCTCGAATTTATCTAAGGGAAGCCATTTCCTGCGGCAACTGCCGCCTCTAATTATTTTGAGTTTTGTGGCGGCAATTACCTCCACTAATAATTAACTAGACTTGATAAAATTTAATACACCTATTTGTGGCAGCTATTGCCACCGGTAAGTTGTTGGTGGTTTGCGGTGGCAATCACTATTGATAATTGACACACGGTTAACATGTTTGTGGTAGCCATTGCCATGGCTAATTTATAAATGGTTTTGCTGTGGCAATTATCATTGCTAATTGTCACAATGGTTAAATAAGTTTGCAACAGTAATTGACGCTGCTAATAAATTAAGACATTTGTGGCGGCTTTTGTTGCTGCTATGATTTAAAATCCTTTACAAATTAAGAGATTTAGTAAGCTTTAGATCTAACGACACTACACTCTCTATTCTTTTATATCTTTCTCTGAAGTTTCTTTCCACCCCAACTCACCACTAACCAATATCTTCCTACCAACAAGCAATCGTCAGCCACCACTCCCCGCCACCGCTACTAGTGACCACCAAAGAGAAAGTCGCATTGCCCTAAGTAGCTCGCCGCCGCCGCCATGTGGTGGAGAACATCACGACTAATGCCTCTATCAAGGCCACCATTGCCACTACCACCAAAAGCCTATCAATGCGAGCAATGTGCAACTCGCCATCGGTGGCCACCCCTTCCCTCCTTATTGTGAGTTTTTTTCATTTCACATTTTACATGGGCATTTTGGAATTTTAAGTTTTTTTTTTTTGGGGCGAAGTTATTGCAAACTTTAGCATTTGTATGTTTAGCAATCATGTGTTGTTTTGCTGAATTCTTTTACATATTGTGTGCATTTTTTAACAATGCATGTTGGTTATATAGTTTATTGGTAGAATTGTGAAGTATATTATATATGTGCTAGCTAGTGGGTTTGCTAATAATGTGTGCTATTATATAGAAGAATGTGTTAAGTGATAATGATATTATGGTTATTTTGTGGTTGAATAGATAATACAATTGGAGTCTTTGATTGAAGTTTGGAACACTTGAAGCACTTGATTTTGAAGTGTAGGTCAGAAATGATAACTTATAATTACTATAAAATTAGAAATAGTGTTTAATTAGCATTTTGAGAAATATTGTTTAAATTATTGAATATGTGTTATGTGATGACAATTTTCTTGTTATATTATGGTTGAATAGAGAATATAATTGGAGCATTGATTGGACCTTGGAGCACTTGGAGCACTTAAAGCACTTGATTTTGAAATGCATGTAAGAAGTGATAACTTATAATTACTATAAAATTAGAAATAGTTTTTAATTAGCATTTTGTGATATATTGTTTAAATTATTGAATATGTGTTATGTGATGATAATTTTCTTGTTATATTGTGGTTGAATAGAGAATATAACTAAAGCATTGATTGGAACTTGGAGCAGTTGGAGTTACGAGTTTAAAGTGTATGTTTGAAATGTTAACTTATAATCAGTAGTTTCAAATTTGAATTTTTTAGCAGAAATAGAGACTTGCAATTTCGAAGATAGAGTTTAGGATGGAAGAAGGAGAATGGGGTTGTATGATTGGGGACAGCTTAGCGTTCCTTCCCAATTGATTGAATTGCATGTTCTGGTGTTGTGTGCCTACATATTATGGAGTAAGGTGGTGAGCTATTGAATGGTATTTAGGGTTGATTCAAGTGCATGAATGTATGTGTTTGTTATTGATTCTTTGATCCAGATGTTGAATTAACGAATGTGAATGGTTCTAATTTAACGGAGATTCTACCAAAATTTTCATTCTATTTTAGGTTTTTTTTTAGCATTTAAGGACAAATATAATATAGTAACTAGAGGCTCCTAATCTAAAGGTCCTAATTTAAGGGGAGATTTTACCGAAATTTTCATTGTATTTTAGGTCTTTTTTTAGCATTTAAAAGTAAATCTAATATAGTAACTGGAGACTCTTAATCTAAGGGGAGGCTCTATCAAAGTTTAACATTGTGAGCATGTACATATTTTAATACAAATGTTAAACTACAATGGCAAAAAATGGTAGTTCCTACAAAAGTCATAGATGGACGTATAATAAGATCAATTGTAATACTAGAACAGTTATGGAAGAATTTATATTTGGGATTAATGAGTTCGTGAACTTTGTATGTTAATCTTCAATATACCTAACTGAAGGAACAATTAGGTGTCCATGTGTAAAGTGTTGTAATGAAAAATTGCTGAATCCTAAGACTATCAAAGATCACTTGTATAAGAAAGGATTTAAACCTAACTATTGGCATTGCATTGATCATGGGGAAGAAATAGCTAATTCAATAAGTATAGATAGTGTTGGGGAAGATGACCATCCTATATTACAGGAGTAGGAAGATATGGCTAATAGATATCAACATATGGTTTATGATGTGGTTGGAATGGAGTTTGACAATTATATGAGTCGCTTTGAATCTAGTTCTACTAAGCCTCCCCATGTAGAGGTTGAAGAGTTTTACAACTTACTGAATATGGCGAGTTGACCAATATGTTCATGCTATGAAACTCATTCTGAGTTGTCATTGGCAATTCAAATGTTGAACATAAAATCTAACTGCAATATAATATATGCATGCTTTGATGCATTTATGGATATATTAAGGGAAGTTGCTCTACTTGAGTCTAGAACTCCTGTGAATTACTATAGAATGAAAAAATTGGTTGCTAAACTAGGTCTAGCTTCGAAGAAAATATGTTGTTGCGTGAATGGATGCATGTTGTATACTGATGAAGCTAGGGAGTCTAAGTTTTGTGGTGTAGAAAGGTACAAACCATGCAAAACTAGTGATGGATCAAAGACTTTTGTTCTAGTGAAAAGGATAGATTACTTACCTCTTATCTCTAGGCTTTAGAGGTTATGTTCCTTTATGAGGTCAGCTGCATGTATGAGATTGTATACTAAAAATAGGAAAACAGATGGGGGTGATGTGTCATGCATCTGATGGTGAAGCATGGAATCATTTTGATAAAAACATATCCTAATTTTGCACGACCCTAGAAATGTTAGGCTTGGATTATGTGTTGACAGTTTCACACCCTACAATTAGTCAGGCTCCACGTATTCTTATTGGCCTATAATAGTCACTTCTTATAATTTGCCTCCAGATTTGTGTATGGCTGCTCCATACATGTTCCTACTCTAAATCATTCCTGGTCCCTATAACCGCAAGTCCAAAATTGCTATCTATATACAATAATTGATTAAAGAATTAAAGATCTTGTGGGTAAATGTCTTAACTTATGATGTATCTAAAAAAAAAATAATTTTGTTATGTAGGCTACATTTGTGTGGACAATAAATGACTTTTCTACATATAAAATGTTGTCAAGATGGATGATTGCCAATAAGTTGTCATGCCCATATTATATTGATAAAACAAAGAACTTCACTTTGAAGCATGAAGCAAAAATTATTGGTTTGATTGTCATCATTAGTTTTTGCTAACTAATCACATGTTTAGAAGAAATTCGAATGCATTGATCAAGGAAAAGATAATAGTCACTAATCGTCCTTAACCGAGACTATTCGGGCATGACTTATGGGAGATTGTTTGTGAATTGGCCAAAATTACCGAAGTGCCATTAAGCAAGCCACATGGCTATGGCATCTATCATAATTAGACAAAGCAAAGCATATTATGGGAGTTGTCATACTGAAAGGATAACCCGATTAGACATAATTTAGACATGATGCACATTGAAAAAAATGTGATTGATAATATATTCTACATAGTGATAGATGTTAAGGGCAAAACAAAGGACAATGTGAAGGCAAGGATGGATTAGAGCTTTAGAACTTGTCAAATAAAAAGGTTTTGAAGCCAAAGGCAAGTTACGCTCTGACAAGGGAGCAAAAGAAGACTTTCTATGAAGAGATGCAAGATTTGAAAATCCCCCATGGGTATGCCTCCAACTTGGCTAGGTGTGTTTACATGAATCAATTATGACTGCATGGAATGAAAAGCCAAGATTGTCAATTTTTTATGGAGAGTTTACATCCGATTACTTTTCACATGTTACCAGATCAAGTATGGCAGTATTTAACTAAATTGAGTTAGTTTTTTAGAAGCCTGTGCTCAATGACATTGACAAGGGAAGACATGATGCGGTTGGAATAAAACATACCAGTGATTTTGTGTAAATTAGAGAGGATATTTTGTTCGGGTTTCTTTGATTCAATGGAGCACCTACCTATCCACTTACCATATGAAGCACGGGTTGGAGGGCCAGTTTAGTGTAGGTGGATGTATCCATTTGAGAGGTACTTAAACACAAACAAAAAAAAGATGGTGAAGAACAAAGCATGAGTAGAAGGTTCCATTTGCCAAGCTTATTTGACCCAACAAATTTCTCATATTTGTTCTTATTACTTGGAGCCTTATGTCAAGTCATACTAAACTAGAGTTGGTCGAAATGATGATGTGTAGGAATGTATGTCAATAGAGCCAACTCTATTAGTGTCTGATCAAAATGGTTTTGCCCATAGGAAATCCAAGGAAAAATGGCTTTGCGATGCCAATTGCATCTAGCAACGCTACACATCCTACTAAATTGTCAAGAAGTATAGCCATATCTCAAGTAAATTAGATTTACATTTAAACTTACATAATCCAGTCTTTTACCATTCAGTTTTCTTTAACAACTAACTCGATACAAAATACATTTTCAATTTTCCTGTGCTTTTTTGCAATATTTCAATATGATTGATAAGGACTCATATCAAAGAATTGAACAAGAATTTGCAAAATGGTTTAAAAGTTTTGTAAGCATTCCAATCATTAGTAATACGATTTATATGTTAAATAGAACTTTGATTGTTCTTTTTTTTTTTCATTTGTAATTTTATAGGTTCACAATCCAAATAATATGGTCAACAACCATCACTTACATGATTTAGCATAGGGGCCTATTAGATGTTTGTCTTCTTAGCTAATGTATTTTGTCAATGGATATAAATTCCACATAGACAATTGGTCACATGGAAAGAAGACGATCAATAATTGTATTTGTGTCAAAGGCTTAACTAATGGAGAAGATGAAAATGATTATTTTAGAATTCTTAAAGATATGATTGAATTAGTATATCCTAGCACAACCGAAAATAAAATTGTTCTATTTGAATATGAATGGTTTGACTCTAGTATCAATAGAGGTACAAGAGTTCACCAAAGTTACACAATTGTCGAAGTTTGTCATACTAGAAGATATGAGAGATTCGATCCTTTCATCATCGCCTCATATGTGAGACAAGTGTATTATATTCCTTATCTTAGAAAGATGAATGATAAGGTGCAGTGGTCGATTGTAATAAAATCTAAGGAAAGAAATCGTGTTAAAATAGATGGGGCTTTTGAATCTGCCATCCACGATGATCACTTTGTCTTATTGACCTTATTAATAACACTGGCTTCATTGCCACTTTGGGGATGTAAATGGTGTTTTTGAAAAAGTTAAGGATGTTGGTAGTAATAGGAAGCATGAAAATAAAAGTGAAGAAGAAAATATGTCTAACCAATATGTGATGACAATGATAATGTTTCCAATAAAAAATATGAAACAAATAGTGATGAAGATGATGCTTGATAAGAGTTATGAATTTCAAATTTTGTTAATTAGTTTTTTCAAAAGTCTTTGCAAATATGTTTTATGCATCATATGCGCTATGTTTCATTATTGTTACATATGTTGTCAAGAGAAGATAAGGGAGAAAAAGGGCAAAGAGAGCCAGAAAAAGGGGGACAAAGACTAGAAAACCCTTACATCTGTTCGTCTTAATTTAGGGGCGATATAGGCCCCTAGGAGGTAGCAATCTAGGTTTTCTACATCTACGGTGCCATTATAACCCACATTTGGAAGGCTTCATGCTTCACCTGAAGAGTTTACTAAGATACTTACACCTAGACACCTAGGATCACTATTCCCATATGATACACTAGCCTCTTTACATGCTGACTCACTACCAACCCATCAATCACTATCCACTCATAGGGATACAAACCCCAACTCAGGAAACCACACTCATAATTTTGGAACAAAGTCTCAACAAAGTAAGTCATTTATTGAACTAGATGGTAATTGTGGGTATGTATGCACCTTTTTGTTAGTATCATATGTCATGTGTTTTATAATTTTAACATGGAGTTTGTTTTTGCTAATGAAATTCTATTAATATAGGTTTCTACCATTTAAACTTGGTACAAATGCCTTTGCCAAGGCTATCCAGAAAAGGTATTCAAATTTGCTACCATATACGTCTTAGGGTGAAATAGGTGAAGAGGAAAGAAAAAAGATGTTCAAGCTGTCTAAGGCATATATTTGAAGAATTTGTTATGCATATTTATATTAACATTTACATGTTATTTAGAAGTATCGTCTTCTAACTTTAATCGTCCTGCTTTTTTTGTAATATCTTGGAAGGATGAACTTTGCCGGTTGCCTCAACATAACCACCACATGTGGAGCGCATCCAACCATCGTGGTTGAAAAAGACTTTCAGATTTGTTAAAAAAAGGCACATAATGCAAGTGAAATACCCTAATGAATTGGAGAAACCCAATGGGAAGCTCTATGTAGGCATTGGAGTTCTTTTGACTTCAACGGGAAGTGTGAATAAGCAAAGAAGAATCAAGTTATTGACAATGGTGGGTGTGTGCATACCGGTGGTTGTATTTCTATTAGTACACATGCATGGAAATTAGTAAGAAAAAGTTTAGTAATGATCCAAATGCCTGTAAATTTGTTTCTCATATTTGCTTATTTGCTTATTATGTCGTTATTGTAGGCTAAGGAGTTGGATAAATAGCCCAAAGTTGATGAGGTCTTTCTTCGAATCCACACTAAGAAGGATAATCATTCACAATGAATTTCAGAATTAGCTCAACAGACATATGTATATACATTTGTCAAATATGTGAAACATATGAACTATTTATGATTGATTGATAACTTGACTTTCAATATTTTCAAGAAGGCTATAAAGAGAAGGAGCTTGCAAGGTCTTTTGAGTGCTTTAATACAAATGACATCATCAGCCTAATTGATAAGGGTTATTGGGCTAAATACGTTGGGAAAAAGAAAGGTCGAGTTTATGGTCTCAATTCTCATATATCTACCTTTGAATATGGCCAATCATCATCTATGTTTGGATCGAGCCAGATTCCTATTGACTTCATTAATCAAATCCAGGAGTAGCTATAAGAAGATGTGGACTAGAGGGTCAACAATAGGTGGAGTGGTGTATAGCAGAAGAGGTTGAAGCTCAGGTCAGCTAGCGGCTGGAACAAGAGATGGACACTCGAGTGGCCAAGAGGCTACAATAGAAGGTTCCTATTCAGGTAGCGCAATAGGTTGAGAAGTGTATTCGTGTGGAGTGGGAGATTAGGGAAAGCAATTTAAGCAATTTACACATCAGTATGAACAACACTTTGCTCAACTTGCTAGGTCTTGTAGTTGTTCAACCAACCCACGACCAGCTGATCACATGGACGACCATGGTGATGATGATGATAATGACAATGATGATGCTTAGTAAGTGTAATTTTAGTTCTTATGTTGCTTAACTTATGTTATTTTATGCTTTTAGACTTATGTTATTTATGTTTTTTAGACTTATGCTTTTTATTTTTGAAACTTGTGTTATTTATGTATTAGAGTACTATATTTTAAACTGATGTTTTAGACTTCTTTAATTTTTAAGGACTATGTCTTGTATGACATTTGTATTAATTTTTAGTCAGTGTTAAGATATAATTATTTAGCATTTTGTTATATATGTACTATCAATTAAAAATCGTAAAAAAAATACAAATAAAGAAAATTATGCCTCCATATAATAGGAAAATGAAAACTAGAAAAAGGAAAAGAGAGAGAGAGAGAGAAACCAATTGTCGCCGCAAAAAAACACATAATGACTATGACCTATTTGCGGCAGACTTTTCCACTGTTAATTAAGGGGAATGGTCCACTGCAAACTTGGGGGCTAAATCCGCCACAAATTAGAGGGGGTCAAGTCCACCGCAAATTTGGAAAAGCCAAATCTACTGCAAATTAAAAGGGGCTAAGTCCACCACAAATTAGAGAGGGTCATATCCACTACAAATTAAAGGGGGCCAAGTCCACCACAAATTAGATGAAGGCTAGGCCATACAAATGATGAGTAGCCCATGATTACGCGGCAGCTCGATATCTGCAACAAATATGCATTTTGTAGCCGATCGCAAATGACCAATTTTCTTGTAGTGTTAGCATGAGTTAAGGTTGCTTAATCTTTGTCTATATGCACTATCAATTTTTGTTTTTAATGCACAAAAAACCAAGAGTGGTATATTTCATAAAATTGTTTGAGCAAGTGATTTTAATTACTCAAATAGTATATATTAATAAAGACGATGTGCCAATGAGAGTTGAAACAATTAGTAAGGAACGAGTTCATATCCCACAGGGATAGGAATTTAATTCTCACTGCTAATATAAGGATTCTATTGGTAGGTAATATTGTAAGTCCTCTATAATTGATCTCTAAGCCTAAGGGTCATGTCATGACCTTGGTGGAATTACCGGTGTCAAACCTACCTAAACTTATCGAATAAAAAAACATAACAAAGACAATGTTTAATTGATATAATTCATTAAAAACATTAAAATTAGGTTATTTAACTCATTAAAAATATTAAAATAAGTAAAGTTCTATATTTTTAAAATTTTTTTGATACGCCAACCTATTAACCTATTAACCTGCTCACAAATGGGGCGAGTTGGCATAGCTAATAACCCATTTTGTTGAGGCACCCCTCTAACAAAAAAATTTTAGATGAGCTTTTGGCAGGTTAGACAAAGGTGGGACAAATTGGTCCATTTTGCAATCTCTAATTAAGACAACAACTCTCCAAATAATTTTTTTTATTTTTTTTAATTTTGAAAACAACTTCCAAACAAGTCCCAAAATTTTTTTATTTTCATTTTTTTCCTTGACAAAATGCTCAAAACAAAAAGTAAGGTAGTATTTTCAATTAAAGCTGACAACAGAAACCAAATAGCCCTAAGAGTTTTACTCTGTAAACTCTTTTGACCATTGAGCAGGGTATATCTACAAATATTATTATGAAACTAATTTTTAAAGCTATTGTAACTAGAGAGATCTATTATCAATTGCATTTTTCAATGTTTAAACCTTACTTCTCTTTCCACCATACAATTTGCGTACCCTTAAAACTAACACTTATTAATATTTTTAAAATTAATTTTATTAACTCGATTCAAATGTTTTGTCAGATTATTTAAGGAGATCCGTTGAGTTTAGCTCATTTTGAGAGCTTTAATTTTTTTATATCTGGTTTTGACATTGAGGGGTCTTGTGGACATCAAAACTGAAATTGTAATTTAGAATTTTAATTTTAGTTTCAATTTTTTTAAAATTAGAATTGACTTCAAATATTAAATTTTATGTTTGGAGTTGTTAAAAAATTAAAATATGAATTATAATTCTAAGTTTGATTCTAATTTTATTATTTAAAGTGTGATTCAAAGTTAATAAAAAATTAATATAATAGCATTTTTATAATATTATAGTAATTTTTATTATAAATGTTGTTTTGAAAAATATTTATATATAAAATAATAAATTAAAATATAATAAATTAATTTTTTGATATTAAAATCTTTGCATAAAAATGTTAGTTTCGATAAATATAATTACAAGTAAATAAATGAGAAAGAGAGATAATTATAAAAATTCAATTAGAAAAAGATATTTGTTCATTTGAAAGTTTTAAAATTAATAATTATTAAAATACAAGTAATGATTTAAGAAGAATTCACTTTAGTTAAATTTTAATTTATAAAATTAGTTTATGTAATTATAATTATAATTTCATATATTATTTTAAACATATATAATTGGGGTTTAGGGTTAACAATTTTAATTTCAAACTTTAATTTTATTCTTCATTCCATACATTAGACTAGACGTTACTGATTTTCTTTGACATATTTTCAGCATATAAATAGAAGTCCATGAAAAATTTTCAAGATTTTTCAGAAAATCAATGTCCAAGAAATCAGAAGGAAGCTTGACTGCTTGAGTCATCTGCTTGGTTGACTGACCAGGCTTCCAATTCATTTCTCGAAGTGACGTCCACGGTATAGACCAAAACGCGTGCGACGCCATAATTCGCGATGTCAAGAATTTTTGAACGATAGTTTTCTTGTTACCTAGCAATACTCCATTTTTTACAGTAACAATGTTGTACCGCCATATTTTTATCGTATTATAATATGTTGAAATGATAAATCAAGATTTTAAGATATTAAAATATAATTACAAAAATTATAAATAAAAAATAATAAGAAGTCTTTATTTTTTTTATTAACATAATAAGAAGTCTTTATCCGTTAAGATAATTAACACCTAATTTAGACAATTCAAATTCTAATCAGAAAGAGTTGCATTCATAGAATTTTCTTTTTCGGACCTCTCTTTTCAAATTCATTTTGTACTAGTTTTTTTTTTTTCGGTCAACAGAGACAGTTTCACAAAAAAGAGAAGGATCATATATCACAAACCTACAAATTTTGCCTGGTATCAAACTCGAGTAACATTAATGAAAGACCGATAAATTTACCACTAAGACAATGCCTCAATTCCATTTTGTACTAGGTTGGAGTAGTGGAATACTGTTACCACTTACGAGCTTGATTGACCCGTTCCATTGAGTTCCTTTCTCTTCTTTCTTTGGCATGATGCGGGAATTGTCGCGATGGAAATTAACCAATCCAACGTAATCGTACAGGATTCACGTCGTATTGTTTAGCATTATTGTTCAAATTCTACACGAAGAAATTTGGACAAACTCTAAAATGCAACTCTCCTTCGATCCACGGTTTGATAGCTGCTGTCCTAAAAGATTAAAGAGACCCAACCAGGACTGTGACTCTGTCTTCGAGTTAATTCAAAGCTTGTCTCCTCTTTATCCTAGTTAAATTCTTTAATTTCCCAATTACTAAAGCCAAGGAGGCAAGGACTTTAATTATCTTGACCAAATTTGCTCAGAAGATGGGACCGCCGCCAACCTATGAAGCACGGTACGGTATGAGGAGAGCAATTCTTGCATGGTTATAGTGCATTTATATAGATTATGTTTTATTCAATAATAGAGTAATATTTTAACATTAGTTATGATAAAATTCATATTTTTATTTAAAATCTCACTCTCTTATTGGATGGAGTACAACCCGTCTAAGTGTTTTATAATTATACAAAAATTTCTAATATGAGTATTTAGTAAGTTATGAGTATGGTACAAGAATATATGGTATTTTTAAAAAAAATTACGATATAAGTACTTTAGGATATGAAATAATAAATATATAAAATTTCATAAAATATAATAAAAATTATATGAATTAAATATAAAATTATTATAAAAATAATAAAATTTATTATTTTAAATACATCAATGGAATATCTATATAATAAAATGCATTTATTTATTTATTGTTATAGATCTTCCATTTTATGTGGGCATAAAAATTTAAAATATTAACAAAAAATCATAAAATATTATCAGAAATATTTAAAAATATCCATAAAATATCCAATAGAATATGTATCTAATAAAGATATAACTACTATTTTGAAGTATTTATGCATCAACTGCTAAGGGTACCTCCCGAGTGAAAGTCAAGACCTTAATCTTCATTATCTTCCAAAGCCATCGTAAACACATTTACAGCGACATAGTAGACGACGGTGACGCCTTCAACGTAATTTACGGGCTCTTCATGTGAGGAGTGATTGGCGGTGTTCCATAAGATCATGGGCAATGTTTCCACGGTGGAGATGAAAGAACTATTCGAATTCCGAACCATCCAGTCGTGGTGCCAAATTATAGCCCATACGGACAAGTCACACTCTAAGGATGGCCTCTGGGTCCGGGATGCATTTAGGACGCATTGTCCACAGAGTGGAGAAGGTACAATTATCTGTAACCAGGCAAGCTTTATGCCTTTGTTAGCCAGCACCATAAACAAAAAATTTTATTAAAAAAAAAGGAGGTTACAGATAAGATATTGTGCTCATTTAGTTTTATTTTTATAGAATTAATTTTAAATAAAATTAATTTTATTAAAATTTATTTGATTAGAATTAATTTTGAGATAAAATAATTTATATTTATTAATTTTTTAAAAATTATTTTAACATTAATTTTTATTTTTTTTAGAATCAATTCTAAAGTTAATAACTAATTCTAAAAATATATAATCAAATAACATAAAAATTGATCAAAATCAATTTTAATTATAATCGATTCCAATCCTTCTTAACAGCCTCCAAACATGCTGATTATTGATTTTCTTTGAAACATTTTCATCTTATAAATATCTAAGGTTTTTCGGGTAAAAAACATTATTTGGCACGAAATGAATTTCATACATTTTGTGAAATAGTGTTAATACGAGGGCATGCCCACTTAACTCCCCCTTTCTCCCGCCGCGAAATGATGACGTGCCACTCTGCCAGGTCTTTTGGTCTATTGGTCTATTCGATGTTACTTTGAGAAACGACTTGGAAGCCTCATGATCGGTAAATGAAACTTTTATGCGGTTCAAAATTAAACAACTCTTATGGAATAACGCATAAGAAAATACTAAACGTCCGGAATATTTATCAGAATTTTAGTAATAGAATAAGAGTTTAATTGGGGTGCAGTGACAGTGTAAAATTTTTTTACACAGTCATCCAATCAAAACATTCTATTTGGATGACTATTCAAGTAGTGGATAGTTATATCAAAGACTTTTGCTGATGTGGCAATACATGATTGGATGTCTGTGTAAAAAATTTTTACACTGACAGTGTATTCAAATTAAATTCGTAGAATAATATGATATTATTATTAATTTTTGGATGAATAAATAAGTCTCATTATTTTATATTATCCAACTATCACCATAATTTTTGATAAAAAATTATGGTTATATTCTTTTAGTTATATAGTATTGCTCTAATATATAGGAAAATACTAGATATCTAGAATTTTTATCAAAATTTTAGTGTCAGAATCATATGGTATTATTACTAATCTTTAGATGAGTAGATAGGTCCCACCACTTTATATTATCCAACCAGCACCATGATTTATAGTAAAAATTCTGGTTACATTTTTCTAATTATGTAGCATTGCTCTAACGTATAAGAAAATATTAAACATCTCGAATTTTTACCAGAATTTTAGTACCAGAATAATATGACATTATTACTAATCCTTGGATGAATAGATAGATTCTACCACTTTATATCATCCAACCACTACCATAATTTCTGACAAAAATTTTGGTTACATTTTTCTGGCTATATAACATTGCTACAATGCATAGGAAAATACTAGACATCCAAAATTTTAGTATCAGAATAATGTAGCTTTATTAGTAATCTTTGGATAAGTAGATGGATCCCACCACTTTATATTATCTAATCGCCACCATAATTTTTGGCAAAAATTCTTATTATATTCTTCTAGTTATGTAGCATTGCTCTAATGCATTACTGACTTTCAGTATTATAGTAAATTTCTTTTTCGCATGAACGGACATTAATCCGCACAATTTGATAAAGAATGCTGGAGTTCGATGAAAACCTTATTTTCATATGATACTTTATTTCATTTTTAACTCTTAAAAGAAGTTCTAACTTATTAGCAAAATCAAGTAATATAACAAATAAGTCTTATTCTATTAAGTAGGATCGGCTATATAAATTAAATAACACTATAATATTCTATCATAGATAATTATATCTATATTTAAGTTATTAATATTTAAATTTCTTTCAATAATTTTACCTATAATGTTTTTAAGTTTTTCTCTAACTTCAGCTACAGGATTATCATTCATTTAATCTACTTTCTCTAGTGGAGTTAGTAACACTCAGTAATAATTCATAGAAATTTATAAGATTTTTTGAATAATTGATGAAAATCATCTCTCCGTAAACTCTTACATATCTTGTCCTATAAACAAAAGTTTCAAAAAATTAAAAATTTAAGATAACAATCAACTATATATATTTATTTTTTAAGCGTAAAATATGACGGGTGAGACAAGTAATGAGACATGATTTATGGGGACAAAAAGGAAAATATATATATTTGAGTCTACTCTGTATAAAAATTGTGCAAACATTTATGTGGATGGGAATGTATATCCAGCTAAGGAGTTGGATTAAGTATTAGATGGTGAACTGTGACGTTGAAATAAAGCCACTCGCCTGAGCACGATTACAGGCTTGACTGACATGCTTCATTGACTTGCTTTCCCCTCTCGCCAGGTATGTCACGATGGGAAGTATTTCTACTTCACACCATCTCGTCCATTAGAATTATATTATGTGTATAAATATGTCGACACGGTATTCATACGTATATTATAACACTTTTCTACCCATACCCAAAGATATTTGGACAAACTCTATCTATGGCACTCCTTCCATCCACAATTTGGTAACTGTTGTTCCGAAAGATTAAACTGACCCCTGTTAACTCGATTATGGCTTCGAATTCCTTCAAGCTTGTCTTCTTGGTTATCCTTGTTAGCTTCTTCAATTTCCCATCTACTGAAGCAGACTTCACTTATAACACCCGAAATTGCTCACATGATGGAACCACTGCCACCAGCACCTACCAAGTGAACCTCAAGATCCTCCTCTCTTCCTTGTCTTCCAATGCCAACGACAAAAGCTTTTACAACACAACAGTCGCCGGTAGAAACGCCTTCAATAGAGTCTATGGGATGTTCATGTGCAGGGGTGACGTAGCCTTTCAAATCTGTGAACAATGCGTCAGAAACGCAACCCAGGTACTATCCTCAAAGTGCTACCAGGCAAAATCGGCTATAATGTCGTACGAGGAATGCATGGTTCGCTACTCCAATAGTTCTTTCTTCTCAACCATGGAATCAAAGCCCCTCGGCTACTACAAGTGCAGCGTCAATGTCTCCAACCAGGCAATCTTCTTGCCTTTTTTAAGCCACACCTTGAGTAAAGCCGCGGATGAAGCAGCCTTTTTAGGTGACAAGTACAGCATAAAGGAAGCACAAATCCCTGGATCTCAGACCGTTCACTGTTTAGCTCAGTGCATACAAAACCTATCACCTCAAGATTGCAGAACATGTCTTGCCAATATGATAGCGGGTCTTTCGGATTGTTGTGAAGGAAGCATGGGAGCGAGAATTTTTTCGCCCAGCTGTAGCATAAGGTACGAAATGTACGCTTTCTATCAAATCAATGCACCTGCGGGACTCATTCCAGAAACGAAGGATGCAGAAAAAGACTCAAAATATTCACAAGATCCTGTTTATCTTTCTCATAATTGCTCAATCAAAGGAACCATGGACGCCGATTTGCAACAAGCCCTTAGGACTCTTCTGTACTACCTGTCTTCCAACGGCACCACCAACAGATTCTACAAGACCGATGTTGACGCCAAAATATTTGGCCTCTTCATGTGCCGTGGCGATATTCCCCCTCGCCTATGTGGACAATGCGTCCGAAACGCTACCGACCGAATAGCCTCCGAGTGCAGCTTGTCCGCAGAAGCCATAGTTTGGTACAGTCACTGCTTGGTTCGCTATTCCAATAAATATTTCTTCTCCAAGATGAGCACGAATCCTACATTTGCCATGCTGAATGTCACCAACTTTATCGAGTATGAGAGCACCTTCAAGTTTCTAGTGTTGAACGCATTTGCTGAGGTGCTGAACAAGACAAGGGACAGTGATGAGAAATACTCGACGAAGTCAATTTCGTTGAATAATTACCAAACAGTGTATACTCTTGCTCAATGCACGCGGGATTTGTCCAGCCGCGATTGCGGTAGCTGCCTATCATATATAATTGGATCAACTATTCCGTGGTCTCGTTTGGGAAGTGTAGGCGGAACAGTTCTATATCCCAGCTGCACAATGAGGTTCGAGTTGTTCCAATTTTACATGAATGGTACTAAAGGTCAGCCCTCATCTCCTACATCTACAGGTAAACTCTAAGTTCAAATAATTTTATGTTATATTTTTAATATTAATTCCAATTTTACATGAATGGTATTAAAGGTCAGCCCTCATCTCCTATGTCTACAGGTAAACTCTAAGTCCAAATAATATTATGTTATATTTTTAATATTAATATAATGTTAATATATACTTAGGTTCACATGGCGAATCATCCTACTTATAATAATATATCAATTATTCAAAATATAATTTAAAATTAGAAAAAAAAAATCTACTTTTTGAATTATAGATTATATGTGTTTTAATCCATATATTTTAAAAAGGTGCAAATTAACCCCTAAATAGTTTTGAATGTGCAAATTGACCTTTTTTGTTAGTTTATTTTTATTAATTGTTAATAAAAATATCACACATTTAGAGTGTAGGGTTGCATATTTAAGAAAGTTTAAAGGTTTAATTTGTACATAACCCAAAGTTTAAGGGATATAATACACTTATTTTGATTAAAATATATATTTAAGAAAGTTCAGATGGTCAATTTGTACTTTTTTAAAATTCACCGGCTAAAGTGCATAGACCTATAGTTTAGGGGTAAAGTACAATTTTTCTTTAAAATTATAAACATAAAGATATTATAAACGATCAGTTCATATATTGTCATGTATAGGCTTCTCTATTATCCCCCCAACAAAAAAGAAAAATAGAGTAGAATGAAAATTTTTTAATGGACAATAGATTTTTTATATTATTTTAAATTTTGAAAATTTAATTTTCATACATTATTAGCATAAAGTATTGTTCCAAAGTGAAATCCAAAAGGCCCATCCTGTGGTCAACCCAATAAAACCCAATCAAGACAGGGTCTCAAAAGCCCAAATCAAAAACCGTTACCAATAATGTAACGGACGCTACTTGGTTCGCCTAAACATTCAATCCAAATTTGTAACACCTAACTCGGATTCCATAATATGCCACAAAGCCTTTACGGAACTGGGATGGTTACGTTGGAATCTCCGAATTCCATTGAGCAAGCCATCATTGTAGAACCTTGCCTATAAATGAGAAGGAACACTCCCAAAATCAGGTACGCACACTCACCCGTACATTTGTACCTCTTGACCTTTGCTAACTTTGACAATAGAGTTCTTGTAAGTACAAACCCACCATTGTAGACCTCTCTTCCCAACCTTCTACCATGAAGCTTACAGTAGCCTAGAGTCTCATTTTCGGTTCGGAGCATCCAAATTCCTGGAATCCGATGACCTACCTCCTTAAGACCCGAAGAAATCGAGAAGTTCCTCCTTGTAAGTCTGAAGATCAAAATTCCTCAATTCGAGCTTGTCAAAGGCATCTCGAAAAAGAATGTCAACAGAGCTTCCCTTGTCCATAAACATTTTTTTAACCTCAGCATTCATCATTATGACCGAAATTATCATGGGATTGTCATGCTTGGGAATAAGTCTTTCGAGGTTGAAGCTCAAGAAACAATTTCGGGAGTAGCTGACTAGCAGACCACCTTCATCTTAGTCACAGATAAGCTTAGAACCTCATAGAGGTGTTTCTTGCGAGCCAACTTAGTGGTGCTACCACTTGCGAAATCTCCTGCTATGACGTTGATTGTCCTCGTGATTGTTTCCATTTCTTTCTAGTCTTCCTATGTTTTCTCAAGTTTCTAGATCCTTTGAGCCCTGGGGTGTCTTCTTTCTTCATTTTTCATAAGGGATGCCCTTCTCTTCCTTGGGCTGTGTAACATCCTCTATCATATAAACCATGCTCGAGTCATGGAGTTACATGAAAAAGTTGTCACAATGCTAAGTAAACTTTAAAATATGAAAAATACAATATATGGCCCTTTTACTGGTCCCTTCATTTGTGACTAATAGTTTTTGATACGTGGATAATAAAATAATTATACTTTAAAAGAAATTGTGATTGAGATAACTAGCTTCGATAGTCTTTTGATTTGGCTAGCGTCCAACTCTTGTTCAATGAGTGGCCTTGTACTCCGCCTCGTGCTTGACTTCCACTTGGGTACTGGAATGTTTACGGAAAAGAAGAACATACAAGCAGGCAGTGAGAACCTAGGGTTCTCAGTAGGTAAACTTAAAATAATCGTATAGTGTCATCATAAACATTCCAGCCGCTTCGATTTGTTATAAAAATATAAGTACGTATAAACAAATAGTGGTTCAATTTTACTTTGAAAATACCTTTTTCGAAGCGGGTTATATTTTAACAATCACTTGCCATATTATGTGACAGACATCGAAATATGATTAGTGTGACATGCTTCAGCCAGAATCATAATAATAGTATGACTTAATGAGATAACTGAATATGCACTTATAGATGCTTATACTTGACTGTATGCAAGTGCATTTGTCTTAATTCATGTCTTTCTTTAACTTGCAACTTGATCTTACTCTTCTGTACTTGGTCCCTCGGAGGTGAATGGCCTTTCTCACCCCTGGGCAATAGCCTGCTTTTCAGGTCCGAGCTCGTACCTATACATGAGTGACGGGTTTACTTTCCCCGACCCTCACACCGGTCTATTCCCACTAATCTGGTCGAGGGCTGGCCCAAGTCTTAGACAGTACCGCTCTGGCCCACGCTAGCTGGGTCTATGCCATGCCTGGCGTGGTAGCTAGTACGTCCCTCTTGAAAGTTCCTATCATCTTTCCTTTCCATATCTTGTCATGCGTGCAGATGCTTTGTGCATACATGAATATGCCTCATATCTTATTTTGCATATCATGTTCTAATTATGCTTGCATGCATGGCATACATGAACATAACATATGAATGTAATATATTCAAAGTATAATCTCTCATAACTCATATCATACTTAAATTCATACTTGCATATCTAAACCTTATGAGCATAACATTCATAGACTTTTGCCGTAAATTTGGCAACATAACGGATCGTATCCGTTTCCCCATGAATAGTGCCAGCTCTCACAGGCAAATCAATCATAGCAATATAATCAATCTAAAATATCTATCAGGGTAAGACTTAAAACCGTCCACTCAAGCCTTATATGCTCACTAGCACTTGTGACACCATCAACTTGGTCATTTCTGCCAATTCTATTTGGTTCTGCCCGAATTTGGTATAATCCATCTTTATTTCTATTCAACTCATTTAAATCTGAATTTTGGATATGTCATAGTTCTATATATCTACTTTCTAACCGCTTTGGTCCCATATCATTTTGATTTATATAACTCAAGAGATCTAACTTTTGTCTCAGCCTATTCGGTCACTGGCCCGAATTACACACTTGGAAGTATAAATACACTAAAAATCGAAACTAACCTCAAATCATACGAAATTGGTGCCATATCAAAGCTAATAGGACAACCTTTCATTTGCAGCTAGTTTCACTTGATTTGCTTAAGTACACCTCGACTTATAAGTCCTGAAAATCGACCTTCCTGAATAACCCTGTTTTGGTCTGGACTAGACATAGGACAATTTCCTCGAATCACTGGGAACAATTGGGACCATAACAAACTCGAAATTTCATACTGGGATGTTTCCCTATGTGTAGGCTTTCTAACAAAACTGATTTCACTCAATTTGGAGTTGTATAGGGTGAACTATACTCTCCTCATGTCACCCTGCCTGGATGAAAATCCTGAACCCTAGGTTAAACTTCAAAAATTCGTATCTCCCTCAATACTAATCCAATAATCTTATATGATATATCTATGGAAAGCCCTAAATGTCTACTTTCATCTAAAAATGGTTTCATCGGATTTGACTGATTGTAGGCGGAGCCGTACGCTCTGTCGTACGGACTGCCGTGGAATTCTTCATCCAGACAGCATCCTAATTCATCCATTTCTCTTAGTTTTCTTCTTCTAATCTTAATTCCAACTTAATATTTCATGTTAATCCACTCATAATCCAACATATATCTCCAATATATCATCAAATAATGGAAGAAAAGTGGAATCTCACATAAGTCACAGTTCAGAAAAATCAAGAATAGAAAGTGAATCCTACCTCCTTGGAGTGTAATTTGAGCTAAGTGTTGAAGCTTGAATTGATAGAACCTTGTTAAGCTTGAAGGAGTGATGGAGTTGATTGAGAGAAGGGAAGAAAGAGGCTGGAACAAGAGGGAGAGAAGGAGGCGTAAATCAGCCTCAAATGAGAAGAGAAGTCTGACTTAAATACATGGAGGTAATTAGGATTGTGAGTATCGATTGGTTGAAATTTTATGATTGAAGTCCGGCCACGTCTCCCACTTTTGTGGCCAAATTGCTCTCCACGTCGTCCTAAAAGTGGGACTCGCTTCCATTCTGTATAAACTCGGAACTCGTCTTGATTCTGCTTAAAGTTAGAACCGTGCTATTTTACTTGAGCTTGGAGCTGAAGTCGGATATCGGAACTCGTCCCATCTTATTTGTGACTTTGAAGAAATCTTGTCTGGTTTATTCGGAACTTGGAATCAAGGTCGGATGTCGGAAGTCATAAAGCTTACAATCACCTAATCTCGGAACTCCTCATTCAAACTCGGGAACACCAACAGAAATGGAAAGTTCCTGGGAATGAACTCGGACATCGGAACTCGTGTATGACTGGAAGTTAACTCAAAGATTCGAACTCGTGTCCATTGAGTTCAACTCTAAGGCCAGAACTCGTTATATTAAAATCGGAGGTCGGTACTTGCACCATTGTGTTAAAGTATCAACTTGGGTCAAGTCAAAAGTCGGAATGAGGATGCTGGGTATGCTTAAGGTCGGAACTCGGGAATCCGGAATCACAAGATCAAACCCAAATACTTAAACCCGGAAGTCGGTATGATGAGATCGGAAACATGGTATATTGTCTTACATGAAGTCGGATATCGGGGGAATCACGTTCATGTTGTTCGGACTTGAAGTTTAAGTTGGAAGTCGGGAAATGAGGAAATTATACCCAATATACTTTAATTTGGAGTCGGACATTGGAACTCGGAAACCACTCCATTTAACTCGAAACTAAAACATGAAGTCGGAAATCAGGAATAATCAAAATTGAAGAACAAATCGGAAATCGGGCATGACATGAAGTAAGACGAACTCGGAACTCGGTAATTATCCCATCTCATGTGAAATTTGAAGATGAAATCGGAAATCATGAAAACTAGTGAAATCGGAACTCGGAAATCGTGGTGGAGGTAAAAATGGAATAGTTCAGCACAGGGTAAATTGGGGATGTTACAGGCTGCGTTAGGAAGCAATGGTGGGGATTAACCTAGAGGTCCTGAGCTATTGTTTGGCTATGTTTCCTGATGTCCGACCAATAGCCTAGAAGAGAAGACAGATGAGCCTAGACAAAGCTCTAAAGGTTCAAAAATAGGTTCAAGCTTTGTTAGACACCAGTTTCATCAAGGAACTAATGTATCTGACCTAGCTATCCAATGTCATCATGGTAAAGAAATCCAAATGGGAAGTGCCAGATGTGCGTCAATTATACAGACCTTAACAAAGTCTACCCTAGGGATTCTTACCCTTTATCGAGCATAGATGGATTAGTCGATGTAGCATCTGGATTTTGATTTCTCTCCTTCATGGATGCATACTTGGGATATAACCAAATTTTGACGCATCCACTTAACGAGGAAAAGACAGCATTCATCACCCCAGCAACCAATTACTGTTACAAGGTCATGCCTTTTGGGCTGGAGAATGTGGGAGCCATATATCAAAGATTGATGAACAATATTTTTGCTGATCATCTCGGAAACCTAATAAAGGTTTACATCGACTATATGTTGGTTAAGACAATGGAAAATGAGAAGCTCTTGCCTAATCTTGAAGCTATCTTTGATTGCTTATGTAAGTATGGGATTAGGTTGAATCCTCAAAAGTGTACCTTCGCCGTTAAAGCCAAAAAAATTTTGGGTTTTAAACTTGCACATGGACGAGATCCAGGCGAATCCTGGTAAGTGCCAAGCAATTCTGGAGATGAAAAGTCTAACCTACATAAAGGAGTTTCAGCTATTAACATGAATGATAACTTCCCTCTCAAGGTTTTAATAGCATCAGCTCGGAAGGCATTGCCTTTCTTCGCATTGTTAAGGAAGGAAAACAATTTTGATTGGACACTGGAACATGAAGCAACGTTCAAGGGATTTAAAAGCTACCTTTCTAGCCTTCCGATCTTATGCAAGCCCGAGAATAGACATCCATTGTATTTGTACCTTTTGGTGACTAATGCATTTGTAGCCAATGCTTTGGTTTGATAAGACACGAAGTAGTAGTGCCTACTTTACTTCATTAGCAAAATATTGCAAGGGCCAGGGCTCAAATATCAGAAGTTAGAAAAGTTTGCTTTTGTGCTAGTAGTAACTGCCAAGCATTTAAGACAATATTTCCAGGTTGACACTATAGTGATGACAACAGATCAGTCTATTTAGTAGATTTTACAAAAGCTTGACCTTGTAGGAAAATGGTGGCATAGTTAGTAGAACTCTGTAAATTCGACATCTGATACGAACCTAGAACTACAATTAAGGCCCCAACCTTAGCCGATTTCTTTCCAAAGATAGTGGATGAAGAGGTTGCCCAAAATCTGAGCTGGACATTATATGTTGACGGAGCTTCAAGTGTCAAAGGATGTGGAGTAGAGTGATTTTGGATAAGGAGGATGATATTATGATAGAGCTCTTCATCAAGCTTGACTTCCCCATTTCCAATAATCAAGCCAAGTACGAAGCATTAATCGCAAGACTACAGCTTGCCACTAATGTTGGAGTTACTTGACTAATGCTCTGTAGTAATTCTTAGATCATGACATTGCAAGTAATAGGACTGTATGAAGCCAAAGATATTTTGCTATAAAAATATTTGGCTAAGGTGAAGGAATTGGTTAAAAAGTTTCATGCATGCGAGGTCTAACAAGTGCCTAAAGAAGAGAATGTTCGTGCTGATATTCTCTCCAAATTGGCAAGCACAAAGCTTGTAGGAAGTAACAAAAGTTTGATTCAGGAAACCCTGAAAAACCCATCCATAGTAAATTCAGTCTCAATATCAGCCCCTGAAGTATTCTCAAGTGAATTAGTCCAGTTATATAGTATTTGCAAAATGGAACTCTCCTTTATGACTCCATTGATGTGAAGAGGATGGCAAAAGAAGCTTCCTTCTACACCAATATCAAAGGCCAACTATACAAAAAAGGTCTTTCTTAACTATTGTTGAAGTGCCTTAGCCCAAATCGAACTTCCTCTACTTGAGAAAGTTCATGAAGAACCTTGTGGTCACCATCTTGGAGGAAAGGCTTTGGCATTAAAGGTTCTATGAGCTAACTATTATTAGCCCACTATGACAAAAGATGTAGTCAATTTTGTCAAAAAATGGTCTAAATGTTAGTAACATGCCCATTTCCATATTGCCCTAGCCAAGGGACTTTCAAGGACCATATCCCCTTGGCCATTCTCTAAATAGGAAATCAACCTCCTAGGTTCATTTATATGTGCTTCGAGGCAAGTAAAGTATATAATAATGACCATCTATTACTTCACTAAATGGATAAAAGTATAGTCGTTATTCTCTATCATGCAGCACAAACCTAGAGATTTTTTATAGGAACATTTTCACCCTGGAATAACTGAATCTGTAATGACAAATAATGTGATATAGTTCATGGAAAAAAAAAATTTTGAGGTTTCTTTGTGAGTTATAAGGTCAAGTATCACTTCACATCAGTTGAGCATCCTCAGACCAATGGTCAAGTTGAAACAACTAACAAAGTTATACTCTGAGAATTAAAGAAATGATTGATGAACTCAAAAGCATGTTATGGTCATATTGAATAATGCCTCAGTCGACTACAGGCAAAACCCTTTTTTAGATTACTTATGGAGTTGATGCCATAATCTTGGTCAAAGTTGAAGAACCTAGTCTGAGGTTATCTTCCGAATTATGATTGCTAAATCACTGAAAGTAGAAATTGATCTCTCTGGTGAAGCTAGGGAAATGGCACACATCCGGCAAAAGGCATTAAAATAGAGAATCATGAAGAAATACAATTCCTCGATGATGCCTTACAAATTTGAGGAAGGAGATTTGGTACTTTGACATGCCAACATAGGACCACCAACCCCAAGGTAAGAGAAGGTTGCAGCAAATTAGGAATGCCTTTATTGGATCATTGAAGTTTTAGGAAAAAAGGGCATACAGGCTCTCTATTTTATCTGGATACAAGGTTCCGAGTTCATGGAATTCCTCGAACCTACAAAAATTCTATGTATAATGCAAACTATATGAAGTCAACGTACTCTTTTTCCTACATTGGGTTTTTTCCCATCGAGTTTTCTTGAGAAGCTTTTAATGAGGCAGGACTTCCATAGGTTAAGTGTTACTTATACACTGCCACTTAGTTTTTTTCCCATTCATTGTCCATGAAGCTATATCTCCCTTTCTATTCATTATTATTTTATCCTAGGGAATTGATCGCCACTTAGTTGAAAACAAATAAAGCACAAGTCCAACACCTTGGGCACTACTTAAATTCAAGACTACAAAACACCTCTGAAAAATGTTAGAATAATCTATGAATCTGGGTCTAACGTGACCTCAGAAGTTAATTATTACACAAGTTCCTTAAGAGTATTAAACTTAAGCAAATATACATGAAGAATAATATTGAGCATAGAAGTGAAAGATAAGAATGAAAAGCAAAACAAAAGTTCCTACATTAAATTTAAACTCAGAAATCGAGTAGTTAGTTCATTACAATAAGCCCATAAAGGGCACATAGCATACACAAAAAGAAAAATGACAATAAAGCATCATAGGTTGGCCTTTAAATTACAAGGGCTAGATTTGGGTTTAGCCTCATCGTCTTCATCTTCAAGAACATCTTCAATATGGCTATTAACAACGCAACGATAAAAGCTTGACTTGACTAAAATCGACTCCAGGACAGATAACTAAGGCTTGAGCCAAAATGCTATCATTAATCTCAAAGGTAGATTTCTCTGATTGTCACCTATGTACTTGATTTCCGCCTTCACATCAAAGATCTCCTTAGTCGAATCAACTTGGGCTTTCTCGAGCTCTGCTAGCAGATCCTTCTAATTGCTAATCTTTGGACTTAACTTGTCCCCATAATTCTCTAATCTCGGAGAACAAATCCTGCTTTATTTACTCCCAAATTTGTTGTTCTTTTTGAAGCAAAGTTATTTTTTTCCTTCAAATCTTTTACTTCCTAACAAGCTTGGATGTTGGAGGAAATCAACGACTTAAAATATCACAAGATTACCATTGATTTCAAGAGCATGTGGCCAGCCCATTGGAACTTCTCTATCAGATCATCTTTATCTCCCTACCGTTGTTCAAGGCAAGTAAGGGTCATTAATTCATAAATTGAGGATAAGGAAAATTCTTAGCCAAGATATTGAATTCTAACTTGACTTCTGAAGTTGGAGGAACTTTAGATTCAAAAACAATGACTTTTTTAGCCATCTTTTTCCCTTTTTGGCTTTTTCAGAAGAGGCGCCTTCGAAGTAGAGGATCCTGGGGCTGAAGAGAATTTTGGCTCCTTGGGACTTATAACTCCTAAGTTGTCACTTCCGTTACTGTTATGGGCCTCTTCAATAGATGATGATGACGAAACTCGACCATAGCACTTTTGGAAGCCATTTTGTCTACAAAAGGAAAATGAAAGTTAGTTATGCATACAAAGAAAACAGGAAGCAAAAGAATAATTAAAGCGAAGATAACAACCTAAGTATCTCATAACAGCCTCGGCATCCATGCCGACTATGCATTTCAAGTTAAGATTATTCTCCCCAAAACTTGTTAGGAAGAAGTCTATTAGGTAGTGTTTGGTTGCTGAGACAGGACAGGAAATACAGGGACACTGAGACAATAGAGACAGAGACATAAAATTGGAAGAAAAATTACTAAATATTTCTGTCTCCAATCTTCAAAATTCGTGTCCCCCTCTGTCTCTACTTTTTGAGTGGACACAAATTTGGCCCAAAATTGTCCCGAGACAGAGACAATTTTCCACTTTTTGTTCCTGTCTCTCCTTCCAAACATCTTTCTATCTCCATTGTCCCTGTATTTCCTGTCTTGTCCCACTAACCAAACACTGCCTTACAGCTTATTCCTTAGATATAAGGTCATCCTCATTTACCTGAGGAATCTCAAAATTCTTATCCCAAAAATAATTAATTTTCAATCTTCCCTTCTCAATCTCCCAACACAAAATCATATTCGGAGCTCCAAACACTTTAAAATAGAATGTCTAGAGATGATAGAAAGACCTCTTATATAGTAGAAATACTTTTCAATTCACATGAGCTCAAAAACATAGCCAACTCATGGTTAAACCACCCCAACCACCGGAACAAGTGAAGGTAAAGAGATAAAAGAATGCATTTTGTAAGAGAGGAATTTTGAGATACTAGTAGATGATTTCAAAATCCCAAATTATTGCCTAACTATTTGGATGCAGTTAGGAAAAAGTGGCCCAAGTTCATTCCAAAATAGTGAATTGAAAATGGGTAAAGAGAATGCAAACACTGAACTTGGAGATTAGGATGTCATATATCCACATCTAATTCAGGCTGCTCCCATGTTTGATGAAGCACGCCACATTGTTAACATGTGGTACCTCTAGGATATAGTCTTCTTTGTAGTTGCCTTCTGGTATGATTGGATGTTCTTCTCTTAGCAATCTCAAAAACTCGGAGCTCACACTTGAAAGGATTCCTAAAACCTTGAGTTCTACTCACTTGTATATCTAATAAATTGAAGGCGGAAATACGAATGGTTATTTTAGTCCCATTTCTGTCTCTAGGATGAATCTACATAGGGGAACCACCTCTAAGTATTAAAGTGAAGCATGGAAGTTGGGAAAATAAAAAGGAAACAACAATAAAGCTTAAGTAATGGTTTCCCCTACTAGGAGATCCCTTCACTAGGAGGAAGCGGCGAAGAAGAAGGGGAGAAGACGATGGATTGAAATCATCGTCACTTAACGCTAAGGGAAATAGTGAGCAAACGAGCAAACAAGAAAACAACAAGAAGAAACCAAAAGAAAAAAGCTCCAGAGACTTACCAGTGAAAGAAATAAAGGAATGAGGTGAATCTAGCTAGTTCGAGCGGTATCAAAAGCCTGTTTCTTCTTTGCATGCTTACACGCTCTGAAAAAACTATAAAGAAGCAAAATGAAGAAAAACGAGAGAATGGAGGCGTTTAAAGAAACCTTCAAGTCATTTGCCGTGAATGCCAAATGATGCAAAGGGCAAAATCATCCTTTAGCATGAAAAGTTGAGGGCATATTTGACAATGCGAATGAATTCAAATGATGGCGGGATGAAAAATGAAGCACCAAATTCACCACATGCTCGCTCAGGGTCAAGTATCTTGATTCGTGATTGACGTCAAGGTCAAAATAGTTGCATCTTCTCGAGATAGGATGTGTCCTTTAAAAGCTTTATAAGATAGGGGGACAAAAACGGCTTTCGACAATAAAACTCCCTTTAATTAGGTGATTAAACTTGGCATATGAGGTCATAACCTCGAAATCGAGTTAGGGGCATTGTTCCAGATTGAAATCCAAAAAGCCTATCCTCTAGTCAACCCAGTAAAGCCCAATCAAGATAGGGCCCTAGAAGCCCAAATCAGAAACTGTTACGAGTAATGTATCAGACGCTACTTGGTTTGCTTAAGCATTCAATCCAGATTCATAAGGCATAACTCAGACTCCACTATATGCCGCAAAGCCATTAAGGAATTCAAGACAGTCACACTGAAGTCTTAGAATTTCGTTGAGCTAGCCATCACTGGAGAACATTGCTATAAATGAGAGGGAACACTCCCAAAATCAAGCACGCACACTCACCCATACACTTGTACCTCTTGACCCTTGCTGACTTCGGTGTCGGAGTCCTTGTAAGTACACACCCACTGTTGTGGAGCTCTCTTCCTAACCTTCTAACGTCAAGCTTACAATAGCCTAGAGTCCCATTTTTGGTTTGAAGCATCCAAATTCCAAGAATCTGGTGACCCGCCTCCGAACAAGTATTTTATTATCAACCAATTGTATATTATATGTGTGACTTTTAAAATAATTATTTACAAGAATCAAAAACTTTTATTGGCATAGCAATATAATTAATGAGAAGATTAAAAACTTTTACACTAAAAACATATCAAAATTTATTATTTTGTGATACATGCGCTACATTTTTTAGACCATAAAACAAGAAAGAAAAAACTTTACTATATCCATGTATATGTATAGATATTCTTTTTTGTTAAATAAATATTAATTAAATAAATTGTTTTAAAAAACTGAAGAGGTCAGTTTCCTTCTTGAGATAACTTCCGATCCCAACTAAAAAATAATAAAGCATTGATTATGCATCCTGTTAGGTTTTTATGTTCCAAGGATATGTCCATTTAAATTCTCTCCAAATTTTTTATTTAATTTAAATGTGTATAATTCATTAATATTCTTTGTCATTACAAGTAAAACCAAGGCCATTTACTCAAACATTTTAAACATTCATCAAATTGAGAACATTAATTAGTATTAATTGGTGTTTGATGCCGAAAATTTGACTTCTTTTTCTTTTTTTATATTTTTTATTTATTTTCCAAGTAAATGTTGATAATTGAGAATAGAAACACCAATAATTAGGAGCATAAAAAAGAACTCAATTAGTATATACTTTTAATATAAAAGAGTTTTGTACTCTTATTTAATGATGTGTTACTGCATTATTTAATAAATTTAATAATACATGAGATATTCAATTCAATAAGTTAATCCCGCAATGTATATGAGGCACCACCCTCGATTATAATTTAAGGTTAGCAAATAATTGTTGTTCGATTATTTGACCATAAATATCAGAACAGTGAATTAGAAAAATATGTGAAGTTTTGAACACTTATAAATTGTGGAGTTGTTGCTCGCTGCTTGACTTATGGATTTCTCGCGACAAAAAATGGACCACCTGGTAAACGAGGTAGCCGCTTCTCTTATTGACATCAACCCGACTCATCATATGGACCCAAAAAAAAAATAATAATAATAATAATCAACTCATCATGATCTTTATGACTGATATGTGTTGATTTATTTATTTTTTTTAATGTAGAGAAAAAAGGGGAATCACGAACAGTTATCTTAATTGTTGTCCCCATTGTTCTTTCGGTGATTCTCTTCGCTTTTTGCTGCTATTTGTTACGGAGAAAAGCAAGAAAGAGCTACAAGACTATCCTCAGAGAAAACTGTACGTACTGTATTAAAAAAAAAAAAAGGGAATTTCAATACATAATTTTCAATTAGGAAACCTAGAGAACTTTGCAAACTTAGACTAACAATTCACGCATTGATTTGGTGTAGTTGGACATGAAAGTACCGGTGTAAAGTCGCTGCAATTTGATTTGGCTACAATTGAAGCAGCAACAAACAACTTTTCACACGAGAATAGGATTGGTAAAGGTGGATTTGGAGAAGTTTACAAGGTAGGAGAAAATAAGATAAATTTTTACTTCTTTTGTCTTCTTAATTATTTTCCACATAATTAATGGTCTATATATTTACAGGGTATTCTTCTTGACGGGCGATATATAGCTGTAAAGAGACTATCAAAAAGTTTTAAACAAGGCATAATAGAATTCAAAAATGAGGTTTTATTGATAGCCAAACTTCAACATAGAAATCTAGTGGCATTCATTAGATTTTGCCTGGAAGCGCAAGAGAAAATACTTATCTATGAATATGTTCCAAACAAGAGCTTGGATTACTTTTTATTTGGTCTGTGCTTTTGACCTTAATTAACCTCTTTAGTTATTTAAAGTTTAACATATTTGTGGTTTCATTAGAAGAGAAGAAAGATTACAAAAGAAGATAAGACATCCTTGCATATATAGATATAAAAGAGGATGAGACATCTTCTAATAAAATTTCTTTCTCTCTAAAAAAAAAAAAACCATATTTGTGATTTCACTGCATTATATCATAAACTATTTCAAGTATCTTATTATCAACTATGTTTATTTAATATTTTCACTTAACATCTTGTAGAACCTCATTCAAAAAAATTGTTAAGCTGGTCAGAACGCCACAAAATTATAGATGGAATTGCTCGAGGAATTCTTTATTTACATGAATATTCTCGTCTTAAAGTTATACATCGTGATCTTAAACCTAGTAATATACTATTGGATGGAAATATGAACCCCAAAATTTCAGACTTTGGCCTCGCTAGAATTGTTGAAATAGATCAACAACAAGGATCTACCAACAAAATTGTTGGAACATTGTGAGTTTTTAATGCCCATCCCTACCCTTTCCTCTATATATCCTTTACATGATATGTTTAAATTTATTTGCCATTAATGTTTTCTTTCCAGTTTGGTAGGGGTTACATGTCTCCAAAATATGTAATGCAAGGACTATTTTCTGAGAAATCAGACGTTTTTAGTTTTGGAGTCATGATCTTAGAGATTGTTAGTGGAAAAAAGAATGTAGGTTCTTATAAATCACATCATGTTGCTGATGGTCTCCTAAACTCGGTGAGTGAAATAATCTAGCAATACTCTCCTTCTATTGCTCATGTATATTGTACAAAAAAATTCATTTCAAAGTAATATAGTTAAGTAATTTGATGACTAAATTGACAAATTGGTTACAGGTGTGGAGACAATATAGGAATCAAACACCATTATGCATTTTGGACCCAAAAATCAAAGAAAATTGTTCTGAACTTGAAGTTATCAGGTGCATTCAGATTGGTTTATTATGTGTTCAAAAAAATCCAGATGATAGACCTACAATGATGAAACTTGTTTCATATCTCAGTAATCACTTGATTAAATTGCCTTCTCCACAAGAACCAGCATTTGTCTTGCCTGATCAAATGGATCCAAAAATAGTTGCAGGGGAATCAAGTTCCGGCTCTGTCAATGAGGTGTCCATAACTAACTTTGTTGGTCGATAGTAAGTTAGTTTCTCTTCAAATACCATTGTCTATTACTATCTTTGATGTATAATAAATTTCATTTGGTCATTTTAATGGCGGAGATGGAGTTATGTTTTACGATATAATTATGGCGGAGATGGACTTAATTATGTTATTTTGGTCTTTATAAGTAAATTATTATTTTTTATCTCCTTAGTACCAATTTTGGTTTCACATTAGTTTTTCATTTTAAAGCGTACTATTTTTGTGGGAAATTATTGCATCTTCGTTGAGCATTTTGTAGGATTGTGTTCAAAACATTCACAATGTAACTGTTGCGTAGTCGGCCTCGTTACTTCGACAAATAGATGAAATCTTGTGTGGATATTGAGAGAATTAGTGATTCTAATGCTAAGAAGTAAGGTAAATGGTTTGCCTGTCAAAGTGTAAAAGACAAGTGTGTCAGAACAATGGTAAAAATAACAAAAAGAGGCTTGTCAAAGTAAAGAAAGTATGGTTTTGAGTCCTGAGACCAATGAATTATGCTTGTGGAAAAAGGAACTCAGGCTTGTCGAAGATGATGGCAAGTTAGCCGTCGAAGGAGCATGGTCAGTCTTTTTATAGTTATTGACAAAGGAAGTGTCGAAGTACGACGACATGTGAGTCTGTGGACTCAGCATATATGAAGAAATCACGGGATATTTCGACAATGAAGAAGTTTCGAGTTGAAGAATATGAGTTGCAAACTGCTCCTCGGAAATGTCGAAGCCATTACTATTAGTGGTGTACGTGACAAAGAATGTGGATGCATGGTAAAATTTGCTACGGACCTGTTTTTTGCGTCGAAGTGATTAGAAAATAACATGTAGATGGCATTGCCACTTGGAGCTCAAGTAGGATTCACCTATAAATAAGATCTTACTCATTTGTGTAAGGCATGATTAAAAACCCATTTTGAACCTTAAGCTCTGGTGTCCCAACAAATTATAGAGTAGGAAGGAATCTTTAAGTAATAATCATCGCCCTTGTCATTTTTCTTGTTTCATTTCAATTCTTGTTGTTTCATTTTAGTTTGTATTTCATTTCCATTCATTTTACTGCTTTTATTTCAATTCTTGTATGTACATTTTCCTTGTTTCAATCAAAGTTACTTGTTCTTGAAACATGTGCTCTTCTTCGACCACTAAATTAAATAACACACTTCACTAGAAATCTTGTTACCCTTATGGAGAGGAAATGATTTCCTTTCCCAATCTAAGATATGGAATCAAAGAGTTTTAACATGGATGATTGAGTAATGTTCATACATCAAAAATCCCACACAAACAAATTGGCACACCTGATGGAATAGGATTGAGTGTACAAGAGCTCTCCGACACTATGCGATTGAGAAGTGGTACTATTGTATCCACTACATCAAGCTCATCATCTAGAGAATAGAGTATACCATCAGAAGGTGGAAATGGAAGCACTAGTAGCATGCCAGTTGTAAGTAATGAGCCACAAGCAAGCGTGCAAAATGTAGTAAGAAATACAAGTGAAGTTACCACTCCAATGGTTTCTAGGCCTTTTCTGGTGTATGGTTTGCCTTTGAGCTATACCCCACCAATGGCCACTACATATATGGGTGAGATGACAACATGGTATTCGAACCCACTTTTTAACCCAATGTTTATGGGAATGCCTCAGTTAAGCAAACAAATGGCACATATGTCAATTCCCCAATACACAATGCCATCGATGATGGTGACAAGTGTGGGAACAGTGAGTCAGAGCATTTCAGTGTGAGGAGAGTCACCATGATCTTATGAACATGCTGACTCACCCAATGGCCATAGTGCTTAATCCTCTGATTAAGTCAAATAACTAGTGTTTTAATGCTATAAATAGATAAACAAAAAGGATTGCTAAAGTGTTGCATTTGAATGATGCTAAAGACCCTATTGTTTGATAAATAGCAAATTAGCCTCTAATTCCCCCTCGTATATTGGATGAGCCATAACTTGAGGAGCCACCAAGGCTTGAGCTACACCATGGTGAGGTGCATGTCATGAGACAAAATCAAGACCCTGATGATGTGTTTCGATGAGTTCGAAATAATAACTTAGGGACAGAAAAACATTACTAAAGCAGCAGAACAAGTCTTGAACAGGTTTGGATTTAATGTTGAGTTTGCAAACTAACCCTATTTCGTGTCAACCTTTTAAGACTATGTTCTACAGGCCGAAGTGCCAAGTAGTTGAACTCATTGACAAAGTTTATGGGTGATAAGGATGAATCCATTGTCAAACACATAGCTAGATATACCATAGAGTTAGGACAACTTGCATTGAATGAGCTTTTGAAAATGAGATTTTTTCAAGGTCTTTGACAAAAAATGCTTTTACTTAGTTATCTAGTTTGAGACCAAACTCCATGCATACACAAGGTTAGCTTGAAACTAGTTTTCATGAATAGTTTTTTAGGGGTGAAATACAAGTTAGTTTCACTGACTTGTTTGCCTTGAGAAGGCACCCTCGAGAGTCCATTGACAACTATATAGCCTGCTTTTGCCATATGAAAAGTAGGTGCTTCACACATGTGCCTAAGGCTAGTATGGTCAAAATAGTGATAAATGGGTTAGAATACAATGTTAGAAAGAAGCTGGTTAATCAACAATTTCTAAATTTGGCTCAATTTTCCTACAAACTAAGACAAATCGAGAGCCTTGGAACAGAGAAAGAATATATTAGGAATGGGGTCAAGAAAGAAGAGTTGCCTATGTTGATTTTATCAACTCTGTCAAAATTGATGAGGAAGACAAAGATAAAGAATCCTTCATGGCTATGGCTGAGTTGCAAGCTGGGCCACTGTATCTCTACCTTTTGCTAAGGCCAGCCGAAGGAAAAGAAGAAACATCATCTAACTCTAAAACTTATGCTTTTGACATAATGAAAGCAGATCAGATTTTTGATATACTATTAAGATATAAGCAACTTAAGCTACCTAAGAAGCATAAGATCCCTTCTGTTGAAGAGATTAGAAATAAGAGATATTGTAAATATCACCATAAATTTGGTCATTAAATTTGGTCATTTGACTAATAACTGTGTTCATTTCAAGGACCTTATTTAGCAAGCGATCCATGAGAGGAAATTAATGTTTAAGGAAAAGACTCAACCTACTATGATAGTTGATCTTGATCTCTTCAAGATGAATTCAACTTTTGCTGACCTGTTGATCAATATGGTCGACTTGAAGGAAGGGTTGGATATTTTGATGCTACTTGAAACAGGTCGAAGTGGATCCCAAGTCTATTTCTATTCCTATTCAAAATGAGGAGTAGATCCAAATGGTTGAGTTGGAGAAATTGGTCCAGCCTGTTAATATGCTAGTGAATATGGTTAATGAAGACAGGAAGCCAAATCTTGATTTCGACTCTGAATATGCAATGGCAATGTTTTTAGAGAAGAAGCTGATTTTTCTAAAGGCTGGCAAGGATCTTTTTGAGTTTCTCCTTTGACAAAAATATCAAGGCAGAGATATATCCCTGTGTTCGCAATGTAGCATTGTCTTCAACAAACAAGCAGCACAGGAATATAAGGCGTGAGGGAAGTGCAATGCCCAGGCATAGAAATTATAAATAGCTTTGTAATCCTGTTTCTGTTTCCTCTATGCGTGTAGAAATTTGTTGCTGCCACCGCCAAGCTTAACCCATTACTCTCTGGACTTTTGGTACCATAGACTCTCCTCCTACTATAAAACTATGGAGTATTCCTTCTATAACAACTTATCCGGTCTCATTAGATTTGACGATTGGTAAATCTCAAGCTATTTCTGAACTCGTTTTAGCCTAGCTACAAGGTGCCGCCTCCAACGGTGGATATTACCCAACTTCTCTTTATTCGAGAGTCTTTTTTAACTTTGTCCAGATTCTCTCTTGTGCTAATCCCATTTACTGTCTAAGCATTTTTAACCGTCTGAGGATAGCTCGGGTGAGAAATCCAAGTTGCAAAAAATTCGAAGGTCTTTGACTTTGGCCTAATTCATTTTGCCTATAATGAAGCATAATCAGGTTATTGATAGAGTGCACCCAAACTAGATGTCCAATATGCGCATTTGGAAATAAAATTCTCCAACGGTTATCTCCTAATCCCCTGTCAAGTCGCTTAAAAATTCTTCTATTACCTTCATAGACATGAACCCAAGTATACTTCCCCCCAACAGAACCTAGATCCATCGAATTACAATGATTCAAAACTAAGACAAGGTAGCCATTCTTGAGGGGTTGATGTTTCCTCCATTGACCTTGGATAGGAGACAAATTTCATTGAAACCACCTATAAGGAACCATGGGATAGTAATTCTACTGCACAAGTCCTTGAGATAATCTCAAAACTAGCTTCTGAAAGAAGGAATTGGGCTAGCATAAATTGCTATGCAAGCCTAATTCTTTCAATTGAAACTGATCTCAAAAGTAACAGGTTGTCTTTGTCTATCAATATTTTGATAAATATAGTTCTCCTTCTTAAAAATACTGGGCTATTTTTCTTCGACTAGATTTCTAACATGACTTTTAACTTGCTTACTGATTGCCCCCTGGCGTTCTAGGATGTATTTTCATATCTTGAAATTCTATCATAATGAAAAGTTCTAAATAAAGAGTTGATCAAATCGGAATGCTCCTCAGATAGCAGTCTCCATAGCATGCTCATTGATGTTCCTGCTTTCCCCCATTTGGGTTTACTCTACTATCTCCATTAGACTTCCTTCAATATGAGATTTCAGGCTCTTTGTGCTGTCTCTATACTTAGAGTGGTTTCCTCTGATCATCGGGGTTGTCCTTACAGACTAGATATTGATATCTCGCCTAGCTCCTTGCTCTAAAATCCCCAAATGCTCACTTTCAACTCCTGTTTGTTACAGAATTTCTTTTGCAGCATTTAGTATGCTTTTTGTAATCTTGTCCTCCAGAACCTACAAAGCTACACTTTCAAAATCCCTTCTTTTTTATTCAAGGGTTCTTTCTTCGCATTGCTACCAAAGTTTCAGGGGAAATATTCTGTTTCCTTGGCCTCTTTTTCTTGATCCACCCCCAATTTAAGGAATCCGATCCATTCTCAGCTCTTTTCATGTCCTTCTGGGTATCATTCTTGCTGCCGGCAGCAACATTCTCTCCATCCCTGACATTCGCTTTAGTGTCATTACCAACTTTTTGGCCTTGTTCACCTTTTTGATCCGTAGGATTCCTTTTCCTTTGAGTAACTATTGACTAGTCCTCATAACAAGCATCCTTCTCCTTCTCTGAATTTTTTTTTTCCCCAAGATTAGAGGTGCATTGACTAACATAGTGTCGCATTTTCTTGGGTAATTCCAAGATCATTCTAACTTTTGCCCATACCTTTTGCATTTTTATTTCCTCTATCCTTTGTCTGGTCAGCCTATGATAACATTTCGCACTCCCTTGCACAATGTCCATAACATCCACAAGTTGTACATATCACACAAAAACCTTCATACTAGACCTTGAATCGGTATCTTTCTAACAAACTTTGCCTATAATAGGTCGAGATAAATCAATTTCCATCCACACTGTGGCAAATTTACCCCTAGAATAATTCAAAGTCCACCCTGATTGGAACGCCTATCACCTCTACTACTGTTAGAAGGATGCTTTCGTCATAATACACCATACTTAATCCAAGAAATCTGACCCAGACCATTGTGCGATTAATCTTTGCTTCAAGAGAGACGAATTCTAGGGTCTGAGACTTTACTGCCAAGCACTGGTCAAATAGCATCCATGGGCTACCTTCAATTACCTTGCTTCTGTCCTCTATTGTATCAAACTTAACCCTGTAAAACCCATTATCTACATCTATTAATTCAAAGCATCGTTGCAATTTCCATAAGTTCTTGATGCGGTCCTTCAGAACTCGGTTGCTGATGGATTTGCCTACTAACTTGATCACAAGAGCATCTTGCCAAGGTACATATAGTTCTTGCAAGAGTTTCTTATTAAGATGAATCATGGGCCTTGCTTTGTTGCCATTCTCATGTTCAGTCTTTGCTAGCTTGTTTTGCAGAAGGTTGGCTCTTGGTCTCACAAGTGACAACTATTTTCTACCCAACGCCATATCCCTAGAGGATATTGTCCGCGCCTTTTGGTTGTTGAGTGGTTGGCCGCCACGTCCACTAAGTGAATCACCAGCAATTGGACGTATAGAGAGCAAATTCACTCATTTCTCAAACAGGAATCTTTCTGGAAATTTGTAGGAATTGACACAAATCTTGCAGCAGTCTTGTAGGAATCTTGTAGCAAGTTTCAATAAAAAATTGAGATTTCTCTTATAAGAATTTGAATTCTAAAATTTAAATTTCACTTGATTTATTTTAAAATTTAATTTTATGAGAAGATCTACATATTCAAACATTCAAGTAATAAAAATGAAAAAAAAATCATTAATTTAAAAATTCTATAATCAAAATTATCAAATTTGTGATTTCTTAATTATTAGCAAGATTTTGCAATATAACACAATATAATTTTTGCTACTATATATTTTAAAAACAATATATAGTCGACATTTTTTAATAGTAATTTGATTTTTTTATATTTATTGTTACTAATTTAATAAATATATTTAACATGCGTAGGTGCACCATAGAACTATTATTAATTTATAATAACTAAAAATCAATATATATGTTATGAAATATTATTTGAATTTAAATATAGATATCTATATCTTTATCCTGATTTAGTTAAAGTTTGATTAGATAGAATCAGTTATTTGATCATATCTTGTATCTCTCTCTATTTGTCTATAAATAGTTTTTTGCGTGCTTCATGTATGATACCTTTTTAAAAATATCAATAATAGAATTCTCTCCTTTTTCACTTTTTCCATTCTTTTTTACTGCTATTTTATAATATGTTATCAATACCAAACTCTACCAACCATGTGAAAGCTTGAGATAAGAAATGTTAACAAAATGAAGGCTTGGGGTAAGACACTTTAACTGTATCAAGCGTTTTCAATTTTGAATTTGTGGTCCTTAGTATTTTGAAGAAGAAATATTTACCTTGAGTTATCGATACTAAAATTCATATTAACTTAATAAGCCCTGAAGACGCCATTAAACAATGAAATGTGATATCCTAGCAGATCACGTAAAAGTCATCCTAATTCAATAGGTCTTGAAGATACCATTAAACAATGAAATGTTGCAATATAGAAGAATTGCACAAAACTCATCTCGATGCAGTGGGTTTTAAAGCCACCATTAAATAATGAAATGTCGCATCCCAGCAGATTGTGCAAAATCCATCTTGACTTAATGGGTCTTAGAGGTACCCTTAAAGAAAGAAATATTGCATCCCAAAAGGATCACACAAGATCTATTTTGATTCAATGAATCATGGAGACACAATTAAATGAGAAAATGCCATCGCATCCTTGTACGATTATGTAAAAATCTATCTTGATTTAATGGATCTTGAATATACCATTAAATAAGGAAATGTTTGCATCCTAGAAGAATTGTGCAAAAGTATTGATTTTCATTGGTTATCACTTTCACAAGGGGTTAATATTTAAATATTTTATTCTAAAAGATCTTTCAATCTTTAGAGCTAACTGAAGCATACATATGAATTAGATTTATTTGCGAGTTGCAAGATTGTAAATTTATCAGTAAATACAACATTGCAATGAATTATCTTCCAATTTAAATTACAGGAGGAGATATTACTGATAGAGATATTTTAGAAAAAGACATTCTCGACTTTTTATGCCCCAAATGTGCTCTTGCAACAGCAACATTGAGTAAAGGGCTTTACAAAATATTTTGAATTAATTTCATGCCTGTGGCTGAACGAAATAATGAGTTGCCCATGAAAAATATGAAATCCGTCCAGTTGGCTTTGCACCATTCCCTAAAGTGAATGTAATCAATTACAACCCCAGTAGTGGCAAAGGGCATGATTCCAATCAAAATTATGATTGAGTTAGAGGAAAATGAATGTTATCAATGGGACATCAAAGTACATTGGTCATGTTCCTGTTATATGTGTGGACATTTTGAATGATGTTTATCAAGTATCAATTGAAGTTACTATATTTGAATTTCAAATTGTTAATATGCTTTTAAATTCAAGTTTACATTTTTACAAATTTCAAATTGTTACTTGCCTTTTTAAATTCAAGTTGTTGATAACCTCCTATTGTTGATAAGTGATTTTAACTCCAAGTTTTAAAATTCCAAGGCTTTTGATATATGGAGGAACAAAAGTCATTGATTTACTTGAATATAACTTGGGATTTAAATTTACGTCAATTAACGTAAATTGATAATGTTGATAGCACCATTGTATGTCTATTTTGTTATTATTCAATATTATGTGAACACTCATGTATAAGTGCACCCGATATTTATGTATTCTTCTTTGTTATAATTATCATGTACAAATTCCATATTGATATACTTCTTTAAAGAAAATAACCAAAATAAATAGTATAAATATCTATTTTGTGGATAATGCAAGTATGCACATTATTCTTTAAGAGTTTAATTGGTATGCACTGACAGTGTAAAATAATTTTACACTGTCAACCAATAGAAATAGGGAAAAGTGCCAATTCATCCAAATAACCACCCATTATAATGAGGGACCCACCATGAATTCTCACTTTCCCCTATTTCTATTGGTTGACAGTGTAAAATTATTTTACACTGTCGGTGCATACCAATTAAACTCATTCTTTAAAGTAATATATTTTATTACTATTATTAGATGATTGAAAGCTATAGAAGAGTTATTATTTTGTTTCGTGAATAAACTTTTTGTGAATCTTAAATATATCCGTAACTTCTGGAAAAGTTACTATTCTATTTTCTGAAAAAGCTTATTGAGTTCTAATATATTCGTAAGCTCTGGAAGAGTTACTATTTTGTTTATTTGAGAAACTTATTGAGTTTTAATATATTTGTAAGCTCCGAAAGAGTTATAATTTTGTTTCTTAAAGAAATTTATTGAATTTTAAAGAAAGTCACTAAAATAAATATCATATTGAGATGAAGGGAGGTAAAGAGTACCTCTATATTATAACTTGTGCTCCGAAAAAAAAAGTTATAGTAAGAAATAACTTATGCTTTCTTCCGATCTATATTATACTAATATTAGTACAATTGAATACATGTTATAGCAAACCAGAAATTTACTAACTAATATTAGTACAATTAAATATCTGTTATAGTAAATTAGAAGTTTACTAACCAAAATGATTTAATTTACCATTTAGTATGATTGGTTGGCATATTTGGGAGCACTAATGAAGCGAAAAATTATTAAAAATTTATATAGGCACTCATTAAAGAACAACAAGGTTCTTCAATCTAATAAGTTTTCTTGTGCTACTTATTCTCAAGTTAAACTAATTATAAGGCCATCGCTTGTAAGGATTGGATTTGAATCTCTTGAATTCTTAGGAGGAATTTAAGGTGATATATGTGAACTAGTTTATCCATCATGTGGACTTTTCAGATATTTTATGATTTTAATAAATACATATATGAAATAGTCATATATGTGCTTATTATCATCTCGCAACCTGGATTTTCCGAGATTATTTGTGCATGTTATTTAACTAAAAACACAATTTCTTGATAATTCAATCAAAATAATTCGTCTTGATGATGCTAGGGAATTTACTTTTCAAGCTTTTACTGCTTAATGTATGGATGATGATATAAATGTTGAACATCCAATTGCTTATGTTCATACATATAATGGGCTACTTGAATCGTTTATGAAATGTCTCTAATTAGTTGCTAGACCAATACTTTTGAGGACAAATTTTCCAAAATTTTACTTGAGTGCATGTTATTTTACATGTTATGTCACTTATTTATATAAGGCATCAATTCTTTTCCCTACAATTAACTTTTGGCAAACAGTCAAATATTTCCTATTTAAAAATTTTTGGATTGCGATATATGTTTGCCCCACTTTATTTCACCAAAATAAGACCCCAAAGAAACTTAGAAATATATGTTGGATATGACTCTCTCTATATAGTCAAGTATCTTGAAATACAAATAAGAGATGTCTTTAATGCTTAGTTTGTAGGATGCCAATTTGATAATGTTTCCAACATTAGGGGGAGAGAATAGTCAACCAGGAAAGAAAGTAAATTAGAATACATCATGTTTACTCTATTTAGATCCTTAAACAAGGTAAAATAAACTAGAAATTTCGAATATTATATATTTGCAAAGAATAGCAAACGAGCTGTTAGATATATTTTCTGATATAAAAAGGATAACTAAATCCTATATGTTAGTTGAAAATACCCCAATTCAAATTGATTTCCCTTTTGGACAATCACATGCCAGAAGCATAGTAGATTAATCGGTTCCATAAATGAAAGTCATTGAAAAAAAGGGATAAGTGATTTTATGGAAGCAAATGATTCTAATGGTTATACTCTTCTTGTAGAAGAGGATAGAGACATAGTCTGGACTTCTCTTTTAGTCCAAATTTTTGACATAATTTAAATGCCAGAAGGCATTTAGTTACATGACAGTAGTCAAGATATTGAAAATAATGAGATCTCAATAAACCATATCCATATATCCATATAGAAGAAAGATGGAACTGAAAAGAAATTATTGTCGACAATATATTTGCATATAATATAATGCTAAATATTATGCATGAAAATGAGGATCTTAAACCAAGAATCATAAAAAAATATCGACATAAAAATAATTGGCCAAAATGGAAAGAAGCCCTGCAGGTTAAACTAGACTCACTTGTAAAATGTGAAATCTTTGGACCTATAGTCCGAACATCCAGAAGCTGTAAATCCTATAGGATACAAATGGATATTTTGAAACTCTTGAAGAGATTTCTATAGTCATATAAAATCTAAAAGAAAAGTTTGTAATAAAAAGCTCTCGAAAGATAAAATTTTGCTTCGGCTTGTAGATTAAGTATTTGACAAATAAAATGCTTGCTTGTCAATTAACTTATGTAGAGAAAATTTTAAGATATTTTATATAGATAAATCACATCGATTAATTACCCAATGATTGTAAGATCATTGGATGTGAAGGGCTCTTTATATCCTCCGGAAGTTGGCTATGTAGATGCAGGATATTTGTCATATCTACATTAATGCATGTCTTAGACAAGTTATTTACATATGGAAGGCAATGGATCAATATTTTTAAGTGTCACAAGGATTATCTTATAAGGAAGAACTACGACAACTTTAGATGAAGACAATGCAACATGTATAGTTCAACTAAATGAAGAATATATTTTTTTAAAAGTGTTTCTTCATGCATGATCTTCAAAAATAAGGAGATTGACGTCTAACAAATTTGTTCAACTAATAATCTAGCAGATTCATTTATGAAGTTACCACCCACTTCTTTTTTTGAGGAATTGGTGCACAATTAGAATACATTGATTTTGTAATATTAAATAATACTTATAAAAGGGAGAGAAACATTGTATTTTTTTTTTCCTTAATCAAGGTTTTTGTTCTACTGGGTTTTTTTTAATAAGGTTTTTAAGGAGGTAGTTCCCACTATGAGAATATTATACTTTTTTTCCTTCACTAAGATTTTTTTTCCCAATGGATTTTTTCTTAATAAGATTTTAATAGGGCATATCCCTAATGGACATCCAAGGGAGAGTGTTATGAAATATTATTTGAATTTAAATGTCCATATCTTTATCTTGACTTGGTTAAGATTTGATTAGATAGAACTAATTATTTGATCATATCTTCTATTTTTCACCATTTACCTATAAATAGCCTTTCGGGTGCTCCATATATGATACTCCTTTGAGAATATCAATAATAGAATTCTCTCTTTCTTCTCTTTTTCCATTCTTTTTCACTATTGTTTTATAACAATATATTCATATTAAATTTTTAATTAAAATGATGATGCTTAAATGATAAAAGAAATTAGATATAAAAAGAATTTCTTACTAATATTGATACCTAAAATAAACGATATTGAACTTATATATTGTATAGAAAATGCCAAAGATGCTTATTACAAGAGCAATAATTTACTTACATTATAATTATTATTAATTTATAATAAATAAAAATTAATAAATTAGTATTTGTTCATATTAAAATTTTATTTAAGACAATGATACTTTCATGAAAGATTTAGATATAAAATAGTTTCTTACTAATACTAATACCTAAAACGGGTAATATATCGAACATATATATTGCACGAGAGATTCTGAAGATACTCATTACATAAGTAATAACTTGTTTTACCGTTTAATTATTATCAATATATGATAAATAAGATAAAACTATGTGTGTGTGTGTGTGTGTGTGTGTGTATTTATATTAAAATTTTATTTAAGACAATGATACTTGCATGATAAAATAAGTTAGATATAGAACGGATTGTTTTATAAATATTGATACCTAAAATAGGTGATGCTGAACATATATATTGCATGGAAAATATTAAAGATGTTCATTAGACAGGTAATGGCTTATCTACCTCATAATTGTTATAAATTTATGATAAATTAAAAATTAGCAAATTAATATTTATTCATATTAAAATTTTATTTAAGACAACGATATTGCTATGACTAAAGAATTTATACATGGAATAGTTGTTACTAAAATTGATAACAGATGATATCAAACATATATATATTCCATGAGATATACAAAAAGTATTCATTACATGAGTAATAACTTACCTATTTTATAATTATTATCAATTCATAATAAATAAAAATTAAAAAGTAATATATGTTTATATTAAAATTTTATGTAAGAATAATACTTGCATGATAAAAGAAATTAGCCATAAAATAGAAAAAGTATATATCACAAAATATGAAACAAATAATTTAAGAGTGCGTGGAAAAAAAAATTGAAATCTGAGTCTCTTTCTATTTATACTTAAATTTATCTCCTTTAATATTAATAATTTTTTGTTCTTAATTCAACATGTAATTTTTTTAATTGTTTTATTAATATTTATTAATACAATCATAATATTTGCTTCAAATGCAGGTATATCCATTTATTTAATATTAAGCAATGCCATGTAAGCAAAAGCCACAAATATTAGATCAAAAGCAGATAACACTTAGCCTTCTTCTACTTATGCTTAAATTTATCTATTTGAGTATTAATAACTTTTTGTTTTGAATTCGACATGTTATTTTTATTTAATTGTTTTATTACCATTTATTAATATAGTCATAGTATTTGATGTATTGCCCTTTTATTATATACATTTTCATTAATATTAAAATTTTTTATATATAATTAATTTTATAATTTATATATCAGAATAGTGCTGTAATTTTCCATGCATCGCACAAATGATAAAGCACATCTTTGCTCACCCATATTTAAACAACAGCACTTCTAAACTTTATTACAATAGTTGATCAACTCGACTCGAAATAAATTAGAAAGGTTAAGTGAACTAAATAATTTTAGGAGACGCAAAAAAGAGAGAGCGGCACTTGCATTTCACCCACAAGGAATGACCGTGCATGCACAAAGTCACGCAACTCCATCATGAATGCGCATTTTGGGAGTGGATTCTCTCAATTAAAAAGCTCATATAATATTATCATATGTTATTTTTTTGATTGAAAAAATAAAATCAAATATGGAACCTACAAAAATATGATAAAAATCAATACATAACAAGATTATATGGAATTTTTAATTAAGAAAATTCATTCTGTGCAATTCATGCGTCAGCTTCTAGAGGCTCTTTCCATGACCTCTCTAACTCAAGATATGAACTTTCCGTCTTTTCCCCGCACAGAATTCCCGCGCGCAATATCAACATAGTCACAAGTTTCTGTGGGATGGAGACAGTGAGGCGGAGCACATTGACTTTGAATCATACAAACAAGGGACTGGGGAGGCAGACCAAAAGCAAAAGGAGAATCGTGTGCGTGCATGTAGTTTTTGAATAATTATTTTTACATATTTAATTTATCTGAATTTTCATAAAATTAATTTTGTATAACCGTCAAGTATTTACTAAATCTTCACTAATACATATCTATGTAATATATGGTCCCCTCATATTGGATTTGGATGTTCGTAATTAAAATAGAAAAAAAAAAAAGAAAAAAAAGGCACATGAGTCTCACGTTTTTTAAAAATTACAATAACCATATGAATTTATGTATTTTCAAAGAATAATATACTATTGTTATCATATTTAAAGGCATAATAAGTAACTTTCTCAATTGCTCACGTGGAGCTTTCAAAGTTGTAAAGGGTTCACAGTTCCCCCACTTACCATTAAGATTAGTCCCATAAGTATATTTGAGCCAAAATAATTAATTAACTAATTAAAATAATATAATTTAGAATTTATATATTTTAAAACCGGTTCAATTGATTTGAAATACAATCAGTTTTTGACCAAAAAACAACTTTTAAATTTTAAATTTTAACTCAAGTCACTGAAAAAAAAAAAAGAAATAAAAGAAAAATAAAATAATTCATTTAATATATGTAATTAGGACTGGCATATAAAATAGAAGTACATTAGAAATTAAAATTAAGATTGTTAAAAATATAAATTTAATAATAAAAGCATATTTCATAATATTAATTATTTTGAATAACATAGGATCTATTTTAAAAAACTAAACTTAGAATCAATCCAATCTAATTGATTCTGAAAAACTAAACCAAAAAAATAAAATAAAAAAATAAACTTATTTAATCTCAATCAAATTTTAATGGTTCAATTGGATTTTCAATTTAATTTTCAATTTAATTTTCAGTTAAATTAGATTCAAAACTTCCACATAATTATTATAATATAATTTTTTCCCCTCAAAGATGCATTGCACTTTGTTTTAAGGACTTAATTAATTGATATGTATTATTGGTATAAACTTTTTTTATATAAATCTTTGATTATGTATTATTATATCAATAAAAATATTTAATATAAATATCTACTATTTTAAAAATATTAATATATAATTAAACAACACTAAATCTCTTTTATGTTATCTATTCATATGAATTAAACTCTTATTTTAATTTTATTTTTCTTAACGTGATGGCATGTATCACAGCATCACCCTTTTATTTTATTCATTCATTTTTTACCGCCTCTTGCGAAGAGAAAACATTGGCGTAGAGAATAATGCTCGCTCAGATGCTTATGCCCTTGTTCCACGCCATCCTTTCATAAAGTAATCGAAGAAACTAGCCCCCAATAGAAAAATAAAAACAGTGACGCTTCTAAACCACTAGTATTTATATCAACACAAGTGCACCGCACCAGACCAGGGTTTCGCTCTTGTTAGGTTTACACACCCACACATCACATTACACCTACCCCATTTGTGTTCTTGCTTTGCCCCCTTCACAGTTTCACCGCATCAAGGTATCTGGTATCATTACTATGTTGTAACAATCTCAAATAACATATGCTATGTGATTTATTTTAATGTAAGATTATGATTTTTCATTATTATTATTGTTAGTGGCTGAAATGATTGATTTGGATTTGAAATGAAAAATTTTAGGAAGATGGGTAGCACAGATTTCTCGTGGAAATTGGCTGATCATCCAAAGCTCCCAAAGGGTAAGCCTGTGGCTGTGGTGGTGTTGGATGGTTGGGGTGAGGCCAACGCTGACCAGTATAACTGCATCCACATCGCTGAGACACCCACTATGGATTCCCTTAAAAAGGTAGATACCCTTTTATGGAATCTGCGTTATTTTTACATGTATTATTACATATTTATATAATAAGATATAAGATCGATCGCCAAACGGGGTTTGGTTCACCTGATCCGCCTTCTGCCCATGTATTGTTATAAATTGTATTAGATTCGTGGGTTCTCCTGTTGTTAGGTCGTTCATACTTATATTGGGACGAGTCTTTCCCTCGATCTAAATTTTATTTAACCAAATATAAAAGCTGATTTTATTAAATGATTTGGATTTCTTTGTTTTGATGGAAATGGAATGAAATGAATGGTGGGTTTGTATGTTGTTGTAGGGTGCACCTGAACGGTGGAGATTGGTGAAGGCTCATGGTACTGCTGTAGGCCTTCCTACAGAGGATGACATGGGCAACAGTGAAGTTGGCCACAATGCCCTTGGTGCCGGCCGCATATATGCTCAAGGGTCTGCACTAATTCTAGCCTTTCACATCCATCTATTTGTATATAGACTAACAGTGATCATATGCTACTTGTTAATTTTTTACTTACTGGTGTTTCCATAAGGGCTGTTTACACTGTTTCTCGAGTTATCTTAATGTTGTTTTTAGATTTGCAATAGCCCTAAATGTGAATCATTCTTGTTTCCTGTAAACATGTGAATTTGCTGTGGCTGTCATTCTTTCATGTCATGGATTGGGCAATAAAAATTTCTACGCTGGCTTGTTGTGCATTGTTCCTTGAATAAGCCTTAGAGTGATTAATAACTAAAAGTTTGCCCCATTCTATTGCCTAGTTTGCCCTCATGGTTTTGTCAACTTATTGTATATCACTTTTACCGAGGACTTTGTATTCTTAAATGTTTTTGGTGCATTCAGAGTTTTCCCTTGGAAGCTAGCTATTTTTAAATGTTTAATTTTGGTCTTCCCATTTTAACTATGCTCTTTGGTCTTTTGCCTTTCCTGTTGAAATATGTTCCTAACATGTCTGAGAGTTGGGATATCTTGGTTTGTGATTGTTCATTGTAGTGCAAAGCTTGTGGACCTTGCTCTTGAATCTGGAAAAATTTATGAAGGAGAAGGTTTCAAGTACATACAGGAATGTTTTGCAAATGGCACATTGCATCTCATTGGATTACTGAGTGATGGTGGAGTCCACTCCCGACTTGATCAGTTGCAGGTGAGGATTTGTGGTTGCAACTTTTGTACCTTAATGTCTATGAAATTGATTCTTTCTAACTAACTATTTTTCTACAGTTATTGCTTAAAGGTGTTAGTGAGAGAGGTGTTAAAAGAATCCGTGTCCACATTCTTACAGATGGCCGTGATGTTTTGGATGGCTCAAGTGTTGGATTTGTGGAAACTCTTGAAAATGATCTTGCAAAATTGCGTGAGAAAGGTGTTGATGCAAAGATAGCATCAGGTGGGGGTCGAATGTACGTCACAATGGATCGTTATGAGGTATTAATGTATTATCTAACATTGCCCTTCAATTTGCACAAGTCAGGCATCTTTCAATACTCCTATTTAGATTTTAGTTATAACTTTGATAGACTGGACTCTGCCAGAGGCTCTCACCGTGACTTTTATTTAAAAAAAAAAAAAAATTATAACTCAAGACGACTTCTTTTGCCACTTTCTATTTGTATACAAGACAGCTATAATTTCTTAAAGAATGGGATAGTATAAAGAATGGGATAGTTGGTCTAACAGCAATTATAACATTTATAAGTTTAAAGATAGTTCAGTTTTTGTTTCCTGACTGCATTTGTGAGGTGTGTTCTGCATCCAACTTCTCTTAAAATTCCAACATGTTTGGGTCAATGATGGTGTTCATCAGATATGGCTTTAGCCATTATATTGTTTCACTTAAATTTTGCTGAGTATTTTATGATCTTGTGATTGTACTTATTTGCATAATTCAACTTTAGCTAGTTTCTTCCACTGATTTACATGTAGCTATGAGTCATGTATACGAAAACCAATTTTATTCCGTCTATTGAGGTTGATTATTGTGTTGGCTCTGAAGTTTGACCAAGGAAACAACACAAGTTATTCACCCTTTGAATCATGGCTACCTTTACCAAAGAAAACAGTTTGTAGCTAGGACAGTTGTTAGGTCCATACTTTTGGGTGTGAAAATTTTTAAGTTATGGGCTTGCTCCTTTGTGGTTAACTTAAATGCAAATTTATATTGTTATATACAAAAAGTATGAAAATTTCTGTGTTTGTGTTATTTCTGTTGTACTTGTATCAATGATTTCGAATCAAACTGCAGAATGACTGGAATGTTGTGAAACGTGGGTGGGATGCTCAAGTTCTTGGCGAAGCCCCTCACAAATTTACAAATGCTCTTGAAGCTGTCAAGAAACTGAGGGCAGAACCAAAAGCCAATGATCAGTATCTGCCTCCTTTTGTTATCATTGATGAGAATGGGAAGGCTGTTGGTCCAATAGTTGATGGTGATGCTGTTGTTACGTTCAACTTCCGCGCTGATCGCATGGTTATGATTGCTAAGGCTCTTGAATATGAAAATTTTGACAAATTTGACAGAGTTCGTTACCCTAAAATTCGCTATGCTGGAATGCTTCAGTATGATGGTGAATTGAAGCTTCCTAGTCATTACCTTGTTTCTCCACCAGAAATTGAAAGGACTTCTGGTGAATATTTAGTGCATAATGGTATTCGGACTTTTGCTTGCAGGTGAGTTATAGCTATTTACATCATGAGTAGGATTTTCATGTTCTTGTAATTGTTTCATGCAAATTGTTAACCTTTATACATGGTTGTCTTGATCATGAATGTTTTGGGACTATGTAATCTGTGTGAAGTTGCTGCTCATTATGTTCATTTTGTTGGCTCAACCTGATTAAAAAGTGTTTTTCATTTGAGTCCTTCCCACTAGGGTTAATAAGATAACAACATTGCGTGGGGGAGAAACAGGGGGTAGAAATTAATATCTACTTTCTGAAACTACCTTTCAGGCTACTAAGGTTTGGGTTTAGGTGACAGTACTATTTACCTTGAGCGCTCATCTTATCTGGAACTTACCCTGCTAAATGATAAGCATCATAATCACTTGTCTGAATTTCTTCTTCAACAGTGAGACCGTTAAATTTGGTCATGTCACATTTTTCTGGAATGGAAATCGTTCTGGGTATTTTAATCAAGAACTGGAGGAATATGTGGAAATTCCTAGTGACACAGGGATTACATTCAATGTACAACCAAAAATGAAGGCATTGCAGATTGCTGAAAAGGCAAGGGATGCTATTCTTAGTCGGAAATTTGATCAGGTAATCAAATGGATCATCAGGTGATTTGGGAATTGTGATCTTAGTAATAAAACTTTCACTTACACTTCTAGTTTGTGTGTTGCACAGGTACGTGTCAACCTGCCAAATGGTGACATGGTGGGGCATACAGGTGACATTCAAGCAACAATTGTGGCTTGCAAGGCAGCTGATGATGCAGTGAAGGTATGACCTTTGATTTTCAAATTCGCTGGAGCATTTCTGTAAATACCACTTGTTATATGTTTTCTGTGCTCTTAACTGAAAATTTGAGAACTCTTTATATCACTATATGGGTTTTTATATCATGAGGAAAAATAATGCAAGGGTGATTCTAGGGAGAAAGCTAATCTTACGTGAGAAATGGGAGGTAAATCGTTCGTGTGTAAGAACATTAGAACAGTAAAGGTTAAAACCTCTAGTCATTGCGACTCGCTATAGATCTACAATATTGCATCTATGTCTCTTCTAAAATGACAAGGTTTTGTCAAGAACTAAAATGAGATTATCCTAAGTCGTTCTTTCAATATTTTTATCATATTATTTGGTCAAAATGAAGGGATTTAGATCACCTATCCCCATTCCACCACTGAAATTGTCACCTAGACTAGACGTTAAAGCTGAGTGTATTTTTTTTTCATCTTTTTTGATGTTAGGAACATTCACAATGGCAATTGAATAATATTTTGTAATTTGTTGCCTTTTTTTCATAATGGCTGGCTATATCTTTTGTCTTAGGAAATAATTCATTTCTTGCATGTAGCTTATGTGCTATTACTGATTAGGTAATTACTTTAAGAAACAAATCTATGCTAAAAAGAAACGAACAAGAAAGGTGTAAGGCTAAATAGCTAGTTATTGTATTAATTAATATGTTTGTACATATGTGATTGCAGATGATTCTTGATGCAATAGAGCAAGTCGGTGGAATTTATGTTGTCACTGCTGACCATGGCAATGCAGAAGACATGGTCAAGAGGGATAAATCTGGAAAGCCACTTCTAGACAAGAGTGGAAATATCCAGATTCTTACTTCCCACACTCTTCAGCCGGTAAGTCTGACAAATTCTAGTCAGTCACTGCTGAGAACTGTATATGTTTTACAACATTCTCTGCTTTCAATGAGTTATGGATGAGTTGTGGGATCTCTAGGAAATCATTGTCAGGTATTATGACAGAGGTTCATTGTTATATGTTAATTAATTTTGATAAATGTCTAAAAATATTGACATCTATTGTCAAAGGCTCATTAAAAAAAGTGGTTTTTGGCCAAGCAGTTCAGATAAAGCATCTTGCATAATCATTATGTACTACAAGCTTAGTTTTAGTTCTAACTCTAATGCTTTTCCCTGCTTGTTAAGGTGCCAATTGCCATTGGAGGCCCTGGATTGGCCCCTGGTGTCAGGTTCCGAAATGATGTTCCCAATGGCGGGCTGGCCAACGTTGCCTCAACTGTGATGAATCTTCATGGATTTGAGTCTCCCAGTGACTATGAGCCAACTCTCATAGAAGTAGTTGATAACTAGAGAACCATTAGATGAACTATAATTTGCACGACTACAGGGAAGGCTGTAGATTACAGCCCTTTAAATAATTTGAAGTTTGCATCCCTCCACACAGATGGGGTGGGTTTTGCCCTTTTGAATTGTTAGTGTCTGCGGTTGACAGAACAAGATAACTGATTAATGGCCACTTGAGTGTAGTTCATCTCTTTTTACTTTCTTTGATTGCCCTTAATAATTTATTGAATCATTATATGTGATTGGCCGAGTCAACTTGGCTAGATCTATCTAGTTATGCCTGTGATGTGTGATATCATGCTGGAATGGCTTTATTAGTTGATTTGTGTTTTTTCACGTTGATGAGGGACATATGTCACTAATCTTTTTTCATTGATGCTTTGCAGAACTTGCATCTTGTTTGAGTTCTAAATAATAATCTCGTTGAAACTCGTGTCACTAAGGATTGAAAATAGAATGTTGTGATGATAGAAATGGTTGCTTCTGTCGTAAAGCAACTGGATTATAACAGAGTTATTTCTCTAAATCATGTACCACTCCCCCGCCTGATGTATCACTGTTGTTTTTGGGCCTCGCGGGCCCCCGAAACTCCATGTAGAATAATGGCTATATATTGTATTAATGAATTTTGAGAATATTTTACCAAAAAAAAATTTATTTGAAAATATTGTATTTTGATACTTTTGTTATTAAGTAAGAAAATTGTATTTGAGTTTATTATGCGATACATAACATTTCTAATTTCTTTTCCCGCACACTTTTAAATGCAAACATTAGTAAAACATCTATTTAACAAAAAAAATAATAATATCCTTTTTTGGTATATTGATGAAATTAAAATTTGAATATATAACTTTATATAAATTATTTAATTTTTTTAATGAATAACTTATTATTTTTTTGGTATATTGACGGTAATGAGGTTTAACCTTAGAATTTTGTACTAGTTGTTCAAATCCATCATCACTAAATTAATTCTAATGACTTATCAATAACTTATTCTTGGTGGCTTGAAAATAATTAATCTTCTATCATTTATAAGCATTTAAAATAGACATAATACAAATAATACCATTTGCAAATTATTAATAAAAGGCTAGTCAATTGTTATTTATTCAGTTATTATTTGCTAAATTTCGTTGAATTTAATAAGTAAATGTCACTTTCGGGAAAGCACCATGTTTGGTTTTGTTTAGTCTGTACACAAAAATAGCTTTATTTCAGGTGGAAAATTAATATTAGGGATCATTAAAAATAATATTTATATTGAGGACAATAAATGTTACAATTATTAATAGGGACTATTTTAATTTTATTTATAGATATGGGCCATCAACCTTGGTCTAATAGTAAAAATAATGCTTATTGTTAAGAGTTATCTCACTTATTTTTAATCGGTCATTAATAACTTTGTTGACTATTATATAAATAGATAAAACTCATTTATTAAGGTCAATGCTACTTATGTGGTTGAGCCCACAATTTAATAATTATCTCTTGCATGTCTCATTTGAATATGAAATATTCCATATTCAACTCTTACCCCCTCCTCAAAATATCTCTTGGAAATAATTCATTGTCTTACTGCCTTCGATAAGAGAAAAAAAAAGGGGTCAATATTAATCACTCATTTATTAGTTTTATCTAATAGTCAAAATTACCCATTTTGTTAAGGATTATCACTCAACTTTGATTGGTCAACAATTTCTTGATGGCTACCATGTGAATGGTTAAAGTCATCTATTGGTGGTCAATATTGATCATTAGGTGGTTTCTTTTTTTTTTTTTTTCCGGTCGAAACAATCCAACTTGAGTAGGGTAGGATTTCTAAGCTAATTAACACTATTACATACTTAGGGTTTGAACTTGAGATATTATGTTAATTATTAAGTGGCTAATAACATATAATTGTTGTCAACTGTTACGAAAATAATAGTAAAAAAGAATAGAGAAAGAGGAGAAAAAAAAAATTTATTATTGATATTTTCAAAAGGGTGTCATACATAGAGTACCCAAAGGGCTATTTATAGCCAAAGAGTAGGATATACAAGATATGATCAAATAACAAATTTTATCTAATCAAATCTTAACTAAATCAGGATAAAGATATAGACATCCACAATTCAAATTTAAATAATATTTCACAGCACTAACCCTTGATTGTCCATTAGGGATATGCCTCATTAAAACCTTACTAAGAAAAAATCCATTGGAAAAAACTCTTGGTGAAAAAAAAAGAGTATAATATCCTCACAATTTGAACTGCCCCATTAAAAATCTTATCAAAAAAAACTCAATGGGACAAAAACTTTGATTAAAGAAATAAGAGTACAGTATTTCTCCCTCTTCAAAGCATCATTTCAGATCTCGGAATTAACGCATTCTGATCTTGTGCGCTAGTTTCTCCAAGGAATAAGTAGGTAATGACTTGATAAATAAGTCTACAAGATTATCATTTGAACAAATCTGCTAGACATCAATTGCTCCTTGCTTGTGTGAAGACAAATTTTGGGGAAATATTTTTTGTTCGATCTCCTTTGATATATCCTCCTTTTAGCTGAGCTATGCATGCTACATTTCCTCATATAAAGTTGTTAGAGTTTCTTCCTTATAAGATAATCGACATGACACTTGAATATGTTGATATATTGCTCTCAACCAGAAACATTCAAACTTGCCTCATGTATTACAATTATTTCAGCATGATTTGAGAAAGTAGCAGCTAAAGTCTATTTAGTGGATATCTATGATATGGCTGTATCACCATACATAAACAAATAACCTATTTGAGATATGCTTTTCTGTGGATTTGATAAATATCCTGTATCTGTATAGCCAACCAATTGTAACTTGGATTCATATGAATAAAATAATCCCATGTCAATCGTTCCACGGAGGTATCGAAGGATATGCTTAATTCCATTCCAATGCCTTTTGGTTGGAGAAGAACTATATCTTGCTAATACGCATATAGAAAATGTTATATCAGGTCGTGTATTATTGGTAAGATACATAAATGCTCTTATGACACTAAGATATGGTACTTCAGGACTAAGAATTTCTTTATTACCTTCTTAAGCACGAAATGGATCCTTTTTCACATCCAATGATCTTACAACCATTGTGGTACTTAATGGATATGATTTATCTATATAAAATCTCTTAAGGATTTTCTCCATGTAAGTTGATTAGTGAACAAAGATTCTATTTGTTAAATGCTCGGTCAGGCTAAGGAAAAATTTTGTCTTCCTAAGATCGTTCATTTCAAACTCTTCTTTTAAATCTTTTATGACTATGGGAACTCCTTCAGAAATCCCAATAAATATTTAAGTTATCAACATACACAGCAATTATAATGAATCCATATGCAAATTTCTTTATATAAATAGAAAGGCAAATAGCATTATTTTTAAACCCTTACTTGATCAAATATTCATTGAGATGGTTATACCACATTCGTTCGGATTGCTTTGGACCATATAAAGATTTTTGCAACTTGATTGAATATATTCCTTATGAAGATTCTTTAGACATTGATATTTTTAATCCTTCAGGGATTTTCATGTGAATGTCAATATCTAATGACCCATATAGATAGGCCATTGCAACATCTATTTTAGCTTATTATGTGCGGATAAGCTTATCAAATATCGAAATATAATTACATCCACTACTGGGAAATACGTTTAACCATAATCTATATCAGCTCTTTGTGACAAATCTTGTGTTACAAGTCTAGGTTTATAGTGTACAATCTCATTCTTCTTATTTTGTTTTCTCACAAATATCCATTTGTATCCCATAGGTTTTACACCTTTTGATGCTTGGACTACAGGTCCAAAGACTTCATGTTTTGCAAGCGAGTCTAATTCAGCCTGTAAGGCTTATTTTTATTTTGCTCAATCATCTCTACGACGATTCTTGGCTCGATATCCTTATTTTCATGCCTAATATTTAGTGCTACATTATATATAAATATATTATCGACAATAATTTCTCGTTGGTTCCATATTTTTCCTATAAAGACATAGTTTATTGAGATCTCATCATCTTAACTATTTTCATGTACTTGAACGTCTTTTAGCATTTCAATTATGTCAGAAATTTGGACTACAGGAGGAGTCTTTATTATGTTGCTCTCCTCTTCCATAGAAAGAGTATTATTATTAGAATCATTTGTCTCCATAAAATCACTTGCCTCATTTCCTTTTCAAGGATTTTCATTTATGGAACCGATTTGTTTACCACACTTCAAGAGTGTGATTGTTCAACAAGGATATTAATTGAATTGGGGTATTTTTGGCTAACATATAGGATCTATCCTTTTTGTATCAGGAAATGCATCTGGCAACTCATGTCGTCTTTGCAAATAAATAATACTTTGAACTTCTAGTTTTCATTACCTTATTTTAGGATCTAAATAAAGTAAGAATGATGCATTCTAATTTATTTCCTCTTTCAACTATTTACTCCCTTCTCTTAATGTTGGAAATATTATTAAATTGGTATTTTACAAATTGAGCCTTAAAGACATCTCTCATTTATATTTCTAAAAACTTGATTATAAAGAGAGAGAGAGGGTCATATCTAACATATATTCCGAATTTTCTTTGGGATCACATTTTAGTGCAATAAAGTGGGCCAAACATATATCACACATCCAAAAATTCTTAAATAGAAAATATTTAGCTACTGGCTAAAAGCTAATTATAGGGGAAAGAATTGAATGCAATTTGTTTGCATTATATAAATAAGTGCTACAACATGTGAAATAACATGCATTCAAGTAAAATTTGGAAGATTGGTTCTCCTAAGTATTGGTCTAGCAACTAATTGGAGGCATTGCATAAATGATTCTAGTAGCCCATTATGTGTATGAACATAAGCAACTAGATGTTCAACATTTATATTACCAACCATATAATAAGCATTAAAAGCTTGAAAAGTAAATTCATTAGCATCATTACAATGAATTATTTTGATTGGATTGTCTAGCAATTGTGCTTAGTTTAACAACTTGCACAAGTAATCTCACAAACTCCAGGTTGTAAGATGATAATAAGCACATATATGACCATTTCATAGATGCATCTATTAGAATTGTAAAATATTTGAAAAGTCTACATGGTGGATAAATTAGTCCACATATATCACCTTAAATTTTTTCTAGAAATTCAGGAGATGGAAATCCAATCTTTGCTAGTGATGGCCTTGTAATTAGTTTACATTGAGAACACGCAACACAAGAAAACTTCTAAGATTAAAGAATCTTTTGGTTCTTCAATGAATACCCATATGAGTTTTTAATAATTTTTTTCACATCATTATTGCTCCAAAATATCCTAACTAATTATGTCAAATGATAAATTAAATCATTTGGTTTAGTAAACTTTTGATTTATTATAAAATGTATTCAATTGTACTAATATTAGTTAGTAAACTTCTGATTTGCTATAACAATATTCAACTGTACTAATATTAGTGTAATATTGATAAAAAAAAACTACAAGTAATTTCCTTACTACAATTTTCTTTCTTGGAGAATAAGTTATAATATGAAGGTATTCATTATTTCCCTCATTCTTCATCTCAATATGATATTCATTTTAGCAAATATCTTTAAAACTCAATCAATTTCTTTAAGAAATAAAATTGTAGCTCTTTCGGACCTTATGAATATATTAAAATTTAATAAGTTTTTTCAGGAAACAATAGTAGCTCTTTTGGAGCTTACGAATATGTTTAAACTCAATGAATTTCTTCAGGAAACAAAATAGTAACTCTTCCGAAAGTTTCGAATATATTTAAGACTAAAAAAAAATTATTCAAGAAACAAAATAATAACTCTTATGAAGCCTTCAATCATCTAATAATTGTATTAAAAATATATCTTGCTTTTAAAAATAGTGTGCATACTTGCATATCCATAAGATAGATATTTATACTATGTATCTTAATTATTTTCTTTGAAAATGTATATCAATATGGACATTTGTACATGATAATTATAATAAAAATCAATAAATAAATATTAAGTGTACTTGTACATAAGTATTCAAATAACATCAAATAATTACAAAATATATATACATATATACAATGGCACTATCAACATTATCAATTTACGTTAACAATATATTCATAAATATTGAATAATAAAAAACATATAATAATCAATCTTAATTGACATAAATTTAAATCTCAATTTATACTCAAGCATAGCAACAACTTTTGTTCCTCCATGTCAAAACAAGCCTCGAAATGTTAAAACTTGGAGTTAAGAACATTTATCAATAATAGGAGGTTATCAATAACTTAGATTTAAAAAGGAAAGTAATAATTTGAAATTCAAAAAATTATAAACTTGAATTTAAAAAAAAAATAATTTGAAAATTCAAATATAATAACTCTAATTGATCCACGTATGACATGTACGTGACCAATGTATTTTGATGCTACAGTGATAACATTTATTTTCTTCTAACTCAATCATGATTTTAATTGGAACTATGACCTTTGCTATTGCTGGGGCTATAATTTGTTGCATTCACTTCAGGAAATAGAGCAGAGTCATCTGGTTGAGTTTCATGTTTTTTTTTTTATGGGCAACTCATTATTTCATTCAGCCACAATAAGGCATAAATTAGTTCAAAATATTTTGTAAAACCCTTTACTTAATGTTGCTACTCCAGGACCACATTTGAGGCATAAAAAGTCGAGAATGTCTTTTTCTAACATATCTCTATAAGTAATATCTCCTCTCATAATTTAAATTGGAATTTAATTCTACAACATTGCGGTGTTGTTTTTACTAATATATTTAAAATATCGTAACCCACAAATAAATCTGATTTATATATCTGCTTCAAGTAGATCAAATGATCAACAAGATCTTTCAAAGTAAAATATTCAAATATGAATCTTTCATGAATTTGAAAATGACAATGAAGGAAAATCAATGTTTTTGTGCAATCCTTCTAGGATGCAGCATTTCATTAATGATATCTTCGAAATCCATTGAATCAAGATAGATTTTGTGCAATCTTTATCGAGATGCGATGACATTTTCTTGTTTAATAGTGTCTCCATGATCCATTGAATCAAAATAAATTTTATGCAATCTTGCTGAGATGCAATATTTCCTTTATTAATGGTGTCTCCAAGATTGATTTTGTCTTATCCTTCTGAGATGTGACGTTTCATTATTTAGTGATGCTTTCAAGACCCATTGAATCAAAATAAATTTTATGCAATTCTGTTGAGATGCAATGTTCATTGTTTAATAGTGTCTTCAGGATCCTTTCAGTCAATATAAATTTTAGCATCTATAATTTAAGATAAATATGTCTTTCGCTAAACAACAAAAATCATAAATTCATGATTGAAAGAGCTTGACATGATTAGAGTGTCTTACCTCAAGCCTTCACTTTGTTAAACTATCTTACCTCAAGTTTTCACATAGATGGTATAGTCTGGTGCTGATAACGTATTATAAAAATAATAGTAAAAAAGAATAGAAAAAGAGGAGAAAGAGGAGAAAGAGAGAATTTTATTATTGATATCCTCAAAGGAGTGTCATACATGGAACGTCCAAAAGGCTATTTATAGCCAAAGAGTAAGATATATAACATATGATCAAATAACAGATTTTATCTAATCAAATGTTAATCGAATCAGGATGAAGATATGGACATCCACATTCAAATTTAAATAATATTTCACAATTTCAACAACTATTTTTTATATATGATTGATTAATAGAAGTCCCCTAATGGCTATGATGTGAGTGGTTACCACTCATCATTGAGTGGTCAATAGCAATCATAAGTAGTTAATAATATGAATCATTCATAAAAAAGTCTAACAACACTTGTAAATTGCAAAAGATACGTTATATCCAAATTTAATAAGAAATAAATGTATTTTATACCCCAAACTAACAAACAAACATACTTCTTATCTAAAGATTATCGATATCTAAGCAATTTTCACAATAGAGACCAACACGAAAAGTATTATAATTTGAAGAAGATATTGTACCTCCTTTTTAAAATAGATCTAAATATCTTTAATGTCTGTAAGACCATTAAGATAAAAACATCCACAAAAGGGAATCCAAAAAAAAGAAAAAAGAAAAAAGAAAAAAAATGATAAAGAGGACAACAAGAATAAAACAGAAGATATTTATTAGCAGATCTAGACAATTATGCTAAAAATCTAATAAATTTGAGCCATTTATTAATTAAAAGAAAAGATAAGTAATGGAAAAGAAAACAAAGGGGCTGCCACCAAAGAAGGATGGTGCTAGTTGTTCTCAATATCACTCACAAGAAGAAAGATCAGAATAAGGGAGACTAGAAAAAGAGGATTCCCGTTAACAATCTCGTACTTATTATCAACAACTATAACAAATATCACTCATATATGATTGGTCAATGACAATAATTATATGACTTTTACATGAATGATTATCATTTATCTTACGTGATTAACAATAGTAATTGAGTAGTCAATAGTTTAATGTGTTTCAATGATTATTACTCATAACTAGGTAGTTGTACACAAAATTATCGTTCATTTTTTAGTAGTTAACAGTCACCCTTGAGTGATCAATAAGTAATATTTACTTTTAATTGGTCATTTTTCATATTTGATTGGTGAATAACAACCACTTAGTGGCTATTATATAAATGATTATCACTTTTTTTGAGTGATCAACAATAATTATTAAGATTTTATTGAAGGTAATGTTGACTATTAAATAAAATTAAATACTCTCTCTCTAAATAAAATCTAAATGGTCACTTATGAAACGAAGCTGAGGATATTTGGCACGAAAATATCATTTTAACTTGGATTCACTGGCCGATCTTCTTAGGGACAACGGGCCATGGCCCCCCAAACAATTTTTTTAAAAAAAAAGTTAATATAGAGAGATAGAGAAAAGTTTTGTTTAATAAATAGATTTATGTTTGAATATGCTAGTTTACATAAATAATATTACTTTGCAAAAATAGACTTCTATAATTTGAAAATTTATTAGTTTATTTTTAGATCACGTTACAATTGAGCACCATTGTCGAGTAAAAATATTTTTGTTATAATAGATAAATAATTATAAAAATTAAATAATATGTTTAATGATCAAATAATTGATTTGTTAACTCTAAGTTTTGCTTTGATTCATATAAATATTTACAAAATATTTGATATTATTAGACATACATTTGGAGATGCAAGAAAATAACTTTTTTTTAAATAAAAGTTGTGTTTTTAAATAATTTTACATGTTTGGATAAAAAGTTTGAATGAATTATAAACAAAAATTATAATTTTAAGTGTATATGTGAAAGATTTTTGAAAATTTTTAATTATAAGCAAAAGTTGATTATTTTTAATTATAATATTTTTACCAAAATAACCAAAGTATCAAATATAATAAAATATAAACAAATTATTTCATACCCTTTTTAATAAGTTATTATACAAAAATAATTATTTTCACTTAAATCAAATAAAACACATTACTTTAAAATTATTTTTAAATTAATACATTCAATACTATAAGGTATTAATTTTTTAATCTTTCTTTGTAAAATTAACAATTAATTTTAGTTATTTGCTTTAAAATTTTTTTTATATAATGCCTTATTAATTTTAATTTAATTATTATCATCTAATTTATATTTTAAATTATTTGGCCCCCTAATAATTTTTTTAAAACTCCGCCACTGCTTGAACTCCAACTAACTACTATGGGAGTAACGCTCTATGAGCAGTAGTTTGATCTATTCACAAAATTCAAATACAAAATCTTATTAAAAGAAAAAAAATGTGATGAGCTAATTGAACCACCAGTATTGGTGTGATATTTAAAGTACGGGCTATGTAGTCATATTTATAAATGTGCCGCACCATAATCCTAGTCTCTAGCGATAGTTTTTTTGTGGACAAAAGAAAAGCGAAATATCATTTTGGGAAAACATTACACGTTATTCTTAATGAGAAATACTACATAAAAATGTGTTATCTTTAAAGAGTAATATTATGAGAAATTCTTATATAGTTTTAGAGCAAGAAAAAAAATTGCTTTGTATCATTTATTACTTAACATATCAGTTTTTATGAATTATTATTACTCTCATTTAATCTACATTTTTTATGCAATAACTATTTGTAAAATAATGGATGGAGAATATTTTTCTTACTCTAGTGCATCTAAAAATTTCTTGTGATACTACACGTATTATTTGTGACATGCCACTTATTTGCGTAACGTGTTGTCAATGACTATTACTGACAAATAAGTTGTGTTATTGGATTTTAAATGCAACTTAAAAAGTGGCTCAAAGTAGTTGGTTTACATTTCAATTTTATCCTTCAATCTAACTTAAAAAACTAATTGTGATTTTCCAAAGATATCATAAAATTTGGATTTGGTTTGTAAAACTTTCTGCTGAGTTTAAATGTCTCATACATATAACTACGGGACAAGAATATCTAATCATCTTAAATTTTTATCTTTTGTAAATCATGACTATAAATTTCAAAAAAATTTAATTACTCTGTCAACTTTAACTGATAACTTAATTGACTTTTCCATTTTAAATTTAATAATTTATTAACAGTAATGCTACACAAAAATATCTAATTCATCTATTTAACATTAAATTCGAATGGTTGATTAATTTATTTTCAAAATTTAAAATTTAAGAAATTTTATATATTTAAGTGAATGGATAAAAATTAAATTAAAAATAATAAATGTCAATCTTGTAACATTTGATGAACTACTTAATTAACAATATAAATTAACTGACAGATAAATATTATCACATGATATTATTGCTAGTAATTTAATAAATTATTAGTAGAAGTGCTTATTGGATCATTAGTTACAATTTAAAGACTAATTAAAGCCACTAGAAATGATCTAATGGTGAGGAATTTGGATAGTTTGCATGAAGTATTAGGTTCAAATTTCATTGGCTTAATATACCCAAAAAAAAAAAAACTAATTAAAAATATTTGAGTTAATAGTGATAATTTATAAAAGGATAAAAGTTTAAATAATTTGCATATTCTTTTCTCTATAATTAATATGTAAAAATGAAAAAAAAATGTCAAAATAAAACTATAAAAAAATTTTTAAAAAATAAAGCAGAAATCAATATGACCCAGGGTTATAATTGTGAGGAATGAATTCATGATACAACTAATGAAAATGGCCTAAATTATGAAGCCCAAGACTATTTTAATTTTCTTTTTAACTTGGTCGCATGTTATGAGAAAATACAATGTTATTCGACTTCTATCTTACTTAAACTACTTTCACTTAGTAAAAGGTGATTTAATTGAATGGATCCATCACGGTAGCTCTCTAGGAAATAAGTAATCAAATATTATTACAAAACATCAACTTATTCACCATATCGACCAATATAAGCTACAAGACAAACTCCATTTATTTTGAGTGAAAATAAAACTACTTGTGTGCTAACAAGTTGTACAAGAGACAAAGGAACAAGGCAAGTACTTGTTTGCTATATATGTCACTGAGGTTCGAAGCCCTATCTTGCGTCAAGTTTTTGGGTATCTAGTTTAGATTTTATTTTATTTTTTTTAGATTGGCCATTACTTATAAGGTCTGAGAGCTTATTCGACATATTTGATATTTAAAAAGAGTTTTCACTAAATTTAGCCATGATTAGTGGTGAATCGTAAAATCAAACACCTACCTTACCTAAATATTAGAATAACACCCTTAATAAATGAGATTGGCCCTTATCTTTTAAGCTACCACAATCCCATATATTTCTTCAATTTTTTTGTTTTGTTTTTAAAAAATCACATATACCAATTATAAAGAAAATACCCTTTTAGTATTCCCCTCCAAGTAAAGCAAAATGAGAGGAAAGTAAATGAAACCTATATAGCATATACATATTTTTTTGTTATAAACCAATATAGTATATTGTATTCATAATGAAGGAACAATTGACAAAAATTTGACATTAATTTCATTTTAATATAACAATTTAAAATGATATAGTTTAATGAAGAAAGAAAATAATATAATAGAGTTTTAATAAGGAAGAGAAATAATTAATTTTAATAATTCATAAATAAAAAATGAAATTTATTTATTTTTTGGAAAAAAATAATAATAAAAAATAATTGAACTCTTGAATAACAAATATTAGTAAAAATAAATTGCAGTTTTTTATTTAAATATAATCTTTCCTTGTTTTGGTTTGGAAGTTAGATGGTACCTAGGAGTGCCAATCAAAACCCTTAACAAGCTCATAAGACCTACACTACTTTATTTCATTCACAAGTTTCAAATTAGAAGTGTAAGTAACATTCTAATTGATACAACCAAGCATAGATGTGATATTTTAATTATAAGCTCTTTTAAAAAGCAAAATAAGATAGTCAAACTCATTCTCCCTATAAAAGAAGAACCAAATTCTTAGACGAGTTTTAACCTGATTAGATTTCAAATCCTATTGAATATAAGCTTGACCCTGGTTTCCATGAAAAAGAAAAAAGAGTACTAGCATGGCAATAGACACTACAACCAGTTCACATGATCACGTCTGCAACTCATAGGGCCTCAATTCTTACCCGTTCTTCAAGAATAGCAATAAACTAAAATGAATTACAGATTTCTACTATTATAACAATGATACAGATGAGGGACAAAAACACATGTAGTGTGCCCTTTTTACCACCATTCCAAATTATGTCATCTTTGAATTCCAAGACAACATAACAATACAAGTACAACGTCTCATCTGTTTTGGAAACCTAAATATTCATTGCACTATACAAAAACTGAGGTAAACCTTTAAAGAAACCTAAAATTAAAGTAAAAGAAAAGCATGTGTCAATTTTCACAGAACTAAGGCTGATTCACCCTTCAATTGGTTCTATGCATAAACTATTGCTACATAACAACTTCACATCAACTAATGGTACAATGCCCAAAACAATCCCATCATAAAAGCCCAAACATGGGGTTCCTTCGTCCAGAAGAATCAGGAAAAGTCTTGTCTTCAGTTAGACCATACATGAATAAGACCACGTCTGTTACCAGTATATATCTCATTTCGATCTTCATCATAGAAGAGGGCAGTTATATCCTCCAAAGCATCTGCAACTGTGCTCCTTATTTTGGACAAATGACTGGGCCGACACCTGCAACCAGTACCGCTGCACTCATCCGCCTTGGTGCTGCTATTTGATGCATTAATTTTAGCCAAACTTTTCCCAGTCAAGATATTACTGACATTAATGGAGCCAGCTGCTGCGTCAAGAAGCAAATTATAGTGATATTAAATCAATTTAACAAATTGAAAGCTATGCATGATTACTTCATTCAAAAATCAAAGAAGAACTAAACTCAAAGGGTATTACCATTTCCTTCAATCCATTGAATATCAGAATCAGCCCTGCAGTAAGAGATAATGAGATCCTGATCGCTTGTTATGTATATGTTATTTGTATTGCAGTCTGGATGCCATAATAGGTGATCCTCAAATGAAGTAACAAGTTCTCCACGAAAGTTCCACACAGAAACTGTTCTGTTTCTGAAAGTAAGGAACAACTGATTCTCGTACAGAAAGATAAAGGCTGATGGAGTCATGAATTCAGTTCTACTTATCTCCTTCAGCTCAGCATTCCGAACCTACAAGACAAAAGGAAATACACAAACACACATATAAATAATTTAAGAGAGAAGTCGCAATAGACATCACATAATCAGATGTAAGAATTATTTTAAAAGGAAATAATAATGAAGCTTACATCAAGAATCTGAAGATTCTCGTTTTCTTGCTTGACCAGAAGCTTTTCATTGAATTGCTCTATGAAGTCCACCTTCTTATTCCGATGAAGTAGATGGTTGAATGATTTGAGGACTGTGCCATCTTCAATGGATAGAATCTGAAGGGGAATATGGCCACTGGTTCTATTGAAAATCAACAACATGATGCCAGGACTGTAACAAAAGATCAAGTGAAATTAAGCTCCAAACCAATGCACCAAAGTGTAGTATAGATTGCACATTGCCACAAAATCTTCTACCAAAACCCAGTTTAGTTGACAAAAACTGGAACAAGGGCCTATGGCAAACTTAATAGTCACCAAAAATGCCAAACACAGAAAGTTCCACAAAGAAATAGCCACAGAACAATTTTGAGCTAGTAGCACACAAAACACATATCGGGGAACAGCCTTATGGGGCTTACAAACCTATAAAAGGTCATTAGTATTAATTCTAATATGCACTGCTATTTGACTTAACCTAGGTGAAGCTTTGGGCTTCCAAATAGGTTTATCAAGATGGAACATTACTATATTCAACAAATGAGTTAGGAATTGAAAGAAATATTTGCACAAAACACTCCGGACTAGAGAACAAGAGAACAGAGTCAAGGAGAATTTATTTAGTAAAATGGAATTTCCGCAGACAATCGAACTGTGAAGCAGAAAGTCAATCCAAAGACGAGAAAGCACCTGATCTTGATTTCTTGAACATGCCTATCTGAGATGGAGTATAGCAAGGTGTAGTTCTTAAGATCAAAGACCTTGTATACACTGATACCATTGGATGAAAGTTGGTTAGATAGAATAAGCAGTGAGTAAACATAACACTATTAAGTGGAATAAAAATAGAAGAAAGTGGGGAAGGTACCTATCCTGTGCAGAGTAAGTTAAGACCTTTCCATTAACATCATCAAACTCTACAAATCCAGGCCACTTCAAAGACTCAGACTCGAAAAGGGGGAACCCATCATCCGGCCTGCCCCTCCGTATGTATCTAGGAACGAAAATGAATGAAAACATAAGCAAAATAAGTTGTAAATATCAATCAAAGAGGAAGATTTGAATGCACAGCCACAGAATGTACGCACTCAATCCCAGTGGATCTGCATTTCAAGGAGCTGAAGTTTTCAGAAGCATATACGGACACTGTAATAAGTGAATCATTGTTCTTATTGTAGAAAAGGCTCCGAATCACTTCATCAGGGGACACATTCAAAAAACAAATTCTCTCATTTGTTTCTGCAAGGAATAGAATAGAGCATTCAATTCACGCAAAAATAAAAAAAATTAAAATTAAAGGGTTGTGCGAGTGATCAATTGTTATTGGTATCTCCATTCATACAAAAAAAGATTAAACCCCTCTCAGCGTGCAATTGAGCATTCCATCCACACAAAATAAAATTCCATAGATTCAACACAATCACAACAATAATCAAACAAAGGGTAATGGCAATGGCAATGAAAATGGCTATTGGCACCCATTCACACATCAAAAAATCAAAACCCAATTTGCTTTACCATGCAACAGACCATTCCATTCACTCCAAAAAATAAAAATAAAAAATTCCATGGATTCAATACAATCACAACAATGATCAATTAAAAGGGTAAATGGCTATTGCCACCTCCATTCACATCCAAAAAAAAAAAAAAAAACAATTGCTTTTGCATGCAACGAACCATTCCATTCCCTAAAATAAATCAAATTCCATTGATTCAATACAATCACAACAACGATCAATTAAAGGGTAATTGACACAAAAGTTTCAACCTTTATGGTTCCCACACAAAAACCACTACTCTTCAACTAATGGGGCACAATCCTCACCTCTACTAAAAGCAGCACACAAACCAGAATGAGCAAGAGCAAAGACCAAGTTCTTAGCAGCCACGATCTCAACAAGCTTGCTCCTTTTCATCAAGAAGGGCAACACAAGGGAAGGAGAAGAGGGAGAATAATGGGCAGGCTTCGGCTCATGAGTGTCATACTCTTCCACCAAGCGCATGGTGCTGAATCTCTGGTGCGCTGTGGCGGTGGCAAAAGCACGGTGTGGCTTCGAGCAAATCTCGCGGCTCTGAAGCTTCTTCACGATGCTGTTGTGGTTCACACTGCCATTGGTGAAACCTCTTCCACCTTTGCTTGCCACTATTCGCCTGCCACAACACCTCGCAGATATCCTTCTTCCTTCCATGTCTTTTCTTTTGGTTCTCTCACCTCTCTCTCTCTCTCTCTCTCTCTCTCTCTCTCTCTCAGTTTTTCTTTTCAGTCTCAACTCCACAACTTCAATTCAATTCATCATGCTTCTCTTTTGATTTCAAGCATGATTAAATACCAATATTTAATACAATATAATATATGTGTATATGTATTAATGTAATATACTATGTAGGCTGATCTACTTTCCCCTGTATCTTGTTTCAACTTTCAACCCATTTTGTTTTGATGGGACACTAATGGGATTTTTTTTTTTTGGTGGATATGGCTTATGCGAGTATTTTCTTTTGGATTCTTGGGAAAACACATATGAAATTGCATTATCATGGATGATAAGGGAAATACTCATATGTTTGTAAAGGGCGTTTTTGAAGAATTTAAGCATAATAGATGCCGGAGAAATTTGTACTTTACCTCCCTGAAATACAGGCTATATGCACTTCAGCTCCTAAACTTTAAAAATATGTAAATCGACGCTCTTGAACTTTCGCAAACATATATTTTAGCCAAAATAAGTATATTATATTTCCATGAACTTTGGGTCATATGTAATCAACCCTCTAAACTTTTTTAAATGTGCAATTTGAAATCCTAAACTTTCTTGAAAGTGTAATATTTTTATTAACAATTGATAAAAAAATTAACAAAAAGATCAATTTGTATGTTTAAGAAGGTTCAGGGAATCGATTTATATATTTTTCAAATTTAGGGATAAAATACATATATTGTATAATTCAGGGTGATAAAATATAATTTTCCCTATATGTTGATTTTACTGTTCACTACTGATCTTACCTACAAAGAGATGATCGAAGAGTTTAATTTCATTGAGAACTCGGCTCAAACTTGCCAATAAGCCCATTGTTATCAAAATTGTGATTCAAGTTGTAGAATCACACAATTTTACATGTTTTCCTTGCTTCTCCGATCTCGTTCCTAGCTCTAAACATGTTTTGGTGGGACTGGTGGTGAATCACATGCTAGCTCGTAAAAGCGTTGAATGTGTGCATCTCCAACGTTCCAAACTTCTCCTACTAGATGTGAACATTGGGTCCGGCAATCGGAGAACCCACCCCCAAATTTCATTCGAAGCTGTTAGAACCTTAATATTCACTAAAGGTGCAACCACAATAGAGGCCACTAGGTGGTGTGACCTCGTCTGTACCTTGTCCATGGTGATTCAGCCTAGGTTGAGTTCAATCTTGAGCAATCTAGGTCAAGTTCAACCTTGTTTGTGTGATCCTTTGCCTTTTGTTCGCTACTTGAGCTGTGAAAAGTGTTGTCAAGGGAGTTATGCGAAGTGCCATTGTCCAAAACTGTGTGATTTTTTGGCTTTGGATGTGTGTTGGTTTTGTTACGTGTTAGGGAATCCCATTTGCTTTTGTCTTCTGCCATTTGTGCTTGTAGAGTGTCATTGTTGTGTGCTTGTGGTTTCTACCATTTTCTAAGATTAAAAAGGTCATTCTAAAAGCCTTTGCTTTTATACAAGGCTTAACTTGTTTATGGTAGATTAAGACTTAAGAGACCTTTGGTTTTGTTATAAGACTTATAAAACAAATACAAAATCTCACATACCTTGCACCCACATGACAATATTTTGAAATAGAATATATTTAAACGTTTATAATTTTGATTTTGTTATTATTATGCCTTATTTTTGTTATTATATATATATATATATATATATATATATATATATATATATATTGTGAATTTAATTTTATATAATAGATAGAAACTTCTATTTAGTATTACGATCCCACATTTTACGTCCAATGCAAGGTAGGAGCTACGAGTTTGACAATCTTGGATAAGCCCATATTTGGTTTGCATTTTGTCCACCGTAAACGAATGTTCGGAGCTCTGGTGCTCTATTTGGAAAAACATCCTTTCTAACTATCTCGAATGGTGATATTCGGTGAGTGAACTGTAAAATAAACAAGTTATACATCTTCAAACTTGTTTACCTAATTGCCGATCTGAAGATTTAAATAACTCGACCCAGGTTTAGACTCTGAACATCAAGGACGAATCTGGGAGACGATCACGTGCCTTGGTCCTGCTATCTCTTGTACAATTTTTTAACATGCATGTAATATAGTCAGCACGTGAAATAAATAGGGCCTTCTTTTAGTTTCCCATATAGTGAATCACTTAGTATCTTGTAATAATAATTGATTACTTATCTTCTTGCGAGCTGTTAGAGTTAGTCCATCCGTTCAAATGGCCTTTTACTTAAAAAATAGTTCTAGTGAACGAAAAAGAAAAGAGTCGATTTTTCTAAACAATGCGTAATAGAGTAAAAAGCAAAAGTAAATGAGCCTTAAGGTTTATGATACTTTAGCCCTCTCAATAGTTGTATCCTCAGTTCATCATAACCCTTCGTCATATTTATCTCTTCTTTATTTTTAAATTTTTTTTATAATTTTATTGTTAAACTGACAGTGTTCATAAACCGAGCCGACTTGATAACTTGTCCTAGTCCCGAAACTTATTAGGCCATGTTTGGGTTGTAAAATTTGTCCTAACAAATTTTTCAAATTGGACTCAAGTCATATCTTGAGTTGGCATGATTTAGCTCGAAATTAAATAATTATCTAAAAGTTATTTGTTAAAAATTCATTGATAAATTATAAGATTTAATTACTTTTATTAACATATTTTATATAACATAATGTCATTCTATATTTGTATAATTAGTTTTAAAATTTGTATTATAAAATATCTCTTGAATTTTGTTTTTTATTTCTAAAATTTTATGACTTTACTATATATAATATCCAAGTCTTTATAAGTTGTTTAAATGTTGAGTTGACCTGACTGACTTGGTCATTATTAGTTAGGTTTGTGTTTAAAGAAATAATTTGGTCAAAAAATTGAGGTGATTTCAAGTTCGATTTAACTTGATTTGATCTGCATTTTATAAGACCTTAGTTAAACTTTCTTTTTTTTTTTTCTCGTGACTCCTTTTTTTCTCTTCATTTTGCACACATTATTTATAGAGAAAATAATATGTGAATTTCTAGGACTTTTTCCCTTGTATAAATTATCACTATTAATTACAATTTCTTTTTTAATTTGTTCTTAAACTTTAGTTAATAATTTAATAGATTTTTATGTTAAGGATTTATCAAATTACTAGTGGTAATAGTAAGTGATAATATCTTATTTGTCTATTAATTTGAATTGTTGAGTAACTTATTCTTTAATATATTGTTTGGTTCAAGAGAGTAGGAATGACAGAAAAGAGGAGAGAAGAAAATGGAGGAATTGGGAGTTTTTGCTTTATCTGGATCAACAGAAAGTGGGAGAGAAGAGAAAAAGGGTGGTGGGATCCACACTAAAAGTTTTCTCTACAAATATAGAAGAAAATGGAGATTGCTATGATTGTAGTGTAAAATTACAAGATTATCCCTCTGATATTTTCTTCTACCATAAGACAAATACCATAAATGTCATTTATCTATCATTATATTTTCTTTCCTCTCACTTTTCTTTTCAACCAAATAATAGAAGAGAAAATATATTTCTCTTTCCATTTTATCTTCTCTTTATTTTTTTTCTTTCATTTTCTTTTTTTCTCATTTTCTCTTTTTATTGAAACAAAGGATTTGTAAAAATTGCTTAAAATAAAAGATTAGTCTTATTCATTATAATATATTTTCTGTTTTCAAATTTTTATATTTTTTATATTAATTTAAATATTCAGAATTGCTTAATTTTGAATTTAAGAAATAAAGTAATCAATTATCCAAATTCAATGCTAAATAGAATATAAGATATTTTCCAATAATATTACCTTAGATTAGGTTTAAAGAGTAAGTAAAAAAATTAATCAATTACCCTAAATCAACAAATTAAAAAAAATTGTTTACCAAAATATTGGTTAAGGTTTAAAGAGAAAGTAAAAGAAATCATAAAATTCATAGTCATGATTTGTAAAATATCTGGTGTATTTCCATTTCTCCATCCTCACTTTCTCAGTCTCAACTCCACAGCTTCAATATATATATATATATATATATATATATATATATATATATATATATATATATATATATATATATATATATATATATACACATTGAAAGAATGGGTCAATTGGCACTAGCGTAGAAGTAAAACTCTGATTCCAATCTCTTACTATTGATTTAATTTTAGTCTAACGGTTATCACAATTGAATGAAGAATAACAATAGTGAAATAAAGTTTCAATAAAAAGAGAGAATGGTTCATTTTAACAATTAATAAAGAAATAGATTGAGTCTATTTATGTTTAACAAATTAAAAATATAAAAATTAAACAACATAATTAAGTTTTTCATGAAATAAGAATTAAAATTTTCAATTAAAAAATAATTACATTTTTTGTATTTATATAAAGTTAAAATTGAAACTATATATGTTTAAAACAAGAAAGTATTAATTTTTACCTTTTATTTCATTCAGAAATTCTACTATTTTGTTTTTACATTATTTTGATTTTTTTAACATAAATAGATTCAACTTCTCTTTCTTCATTAATTATTAAAATTAACTATTATTTTTCTTCATTAAAACTTTATTTCATTATTCTCTTTCTTCATTAAAATCTACTCAAGTACTCTCCTTCTTCATTAAAATTCATTTTCATTATTTTCTTTTTTCCTTAAAACTATATACCAATAGTCTCTTTCTTCATTAAAACTATATTTCGTTATTTTCTTTCTTCATTAAATTGTGTCATTTTAAACTATTATATTAATATAAGATGAATGTTTAGAGATTTCTTTTTTATTTTTTTGATATTATGAATGTTTAGAGATTTGTGTAACTATACTGGTCTCAATTGATCCCTTATTGTATACGTAATATACCAGATAAGTTGCATTTCCTTATTTCTTTTCCGTTTTGTTTGGTGTATGTATAGCTAGGTAAACGGGCAAACCTGGTGTGCATTGGCCCAATCCACAACAAAACCAAAGACAAATGGGTCGACTTGAACTACAATTTAAATGTACTAGAAAGGATAGTAGTCCGATATGTCTCACATAAGCTTGCAGGTTCACGAGTTGGCCTGCTATTGATTTATGAATTTTTTTTTTATAATTTTTTAAAAAAATCATAAATTATTTAAAACTCTAAACTATATTTGGATATCTAAACTATTATAGTCCTTTGAACTTATTTTGTAAAAAATTAACAAACTAAAATAAAATTTATATTTGAACTACATAAAAAAATTTTAAAAAATAAATATATAGCAAACTAACAAGCTAATTTGCAGGTAAGCAGGCTATAACCCATTTAAATCACAAGTTAAATGAATTAGGCTAGAAAAATTGTTTAAACAAACTCATAATTTGCCTAGTCTTAACTCATGCAAGTTATGGGTTACATGAATGGTCTTGCTGATTGCAGCCCATATACCCACCTCCAAGTATATATAAGGATTATTTATTTATTTATTTGTGGAGAACTTACGGGATTGCGATAGCCTGAATAACAACGGCAAATTTTATCTATTTATTAGGAGTAATGATAATATAAATTTGGATTTACCGTAAACTCGAATCTATATTATATCTCAATTATTAAAAAGATGTTTTAAAATTATAAAAATATAAATATTAAAAAATTAATGGTTAAAATATAATATAATGAATCCAAGGCTATATTATTATTTCTCCCTTATTCTAAGAATTAGGTACTGTAGGTGTTCGATTTTCTGGCTCACCACTAGTCTTACCTCTAAAGGAATGATTAGATAGTTCAATTTTAGTGAAGATTCAGATCATACGTATTAAGTCCTCATACATGTCTACATAGTGGTCAATCGTAAGATCTAAACTAGACACTTAATACATGACACAAACTCGGGCTTAGGACATCAAGAACGTATCTAGTAGACAAGCACATGCGTTGGTCCTTCTATCTCTTGTGCAATTTTTTAACACAAACGTAGTATTGTCACCACATGAAATAAATAGGGCCTGACTTGTAGTTTGTATTGGCCATATAACGAAGAGGCTGATTTTTTTTATATAAGATTTTGGTAGAATAATTAATGAAATATGAGTCTTTTGAAAAAATTAGGGAGATGTGGGATTTTTGTAGAATCCATTACAATTCTTAGCAAATTCCAAAAACATAATAATAAAAAAATTAGGAATCCATTAAAATATCTACCGAATTAAGAAAAAATAATAAAAAAAAGAATCCGTCAACAAATATAGCGGATTCCATTTTTTTTTATTATGTGTTAGGCGGAATTCTAAACTTGCATAAACTAGATCCTTAGCTTCCCCATCTATTGTCACAAAAATTCGGAATTTGCATTAAGTCCAACCTCAATTCCTCTTTTGTCCTATGAACTTGGAACTTGCATCAAATAGAGCCTCAACTTCCTCATCATTGGTCACAGAAATTCAGAACTCACTTCAAGTCTAGCCTCGCTTCCTCATCTATTGTCATGAGAAGTTGGAACTGGCATCAATGATAAGATGAACTGTGGCTCTACTTGATGCAAGTTTCAAGTTCCAAGATCCGTGACAGTGGGTGTGTATGTGTGTGTGTGCGTACGTGTGCGTGGGATAGCAAGAGAAAGGGGAGAGGGAGAGAAAGAGAGGGGAAAGAGAAAATAAAAAAAGAAGAGAGAAGAGAGAGAAAAAAAATTAAAAAAATGATGGAAGGAAGAGAAAAAACTCCCATTTTTTAAATTTGGCTTTTCAATTTTAATATAGTATTTCAATCACAAAATTATCATAGTATAGGTTATTTTAAATTATATGGGAATTTTTGTAGGGTTTTTTGAAACTCTACTTGTACCAAGGCGAAACATGACACAAGTATAAAATTCAACCTGCTGTGGCGAAACGTGGGAATCTCTATGAAAAGGTTGCACAGTCTAAAATCCAAGCATGCAACTTGGGTGGATTATCAAAAACATGCAAACCTTTTCATTTTTATTCCTTTGCTTCATGTTTTTCGGTTAGACAAAATAATATATTATTTATCTTAACGTATTATAATAATATATGTTATAGTATTATTATTATTATCATTATTTTGATATTACTATTTAGATTATTACGAGATATATATATATATATATATATATGATGGAAAAAAATATTTGAATTACTAAATAAATATGTAATTCAATATTAATAGAATGATTATTTATCATATAATCATTTTCCTTCCACAATTCGACAATTTAGTGAATCGCTTTTCAAAAATCATATTCCTGTAAATTCTTGTAAAACACCATATCATGGTGTTATTATCTCATAAATGCCATATCAATAATAAAGAGCCAAAAAGAATAGGTTTTCATAAGATTGGCTTTTTTTTTTATTATTATTGATACAACATTTGTGAGATAATAACATCATGACATGGTGTTTTACAAGAATTTACAGGAATATGGTTTTTGAAGAGCAATCTGCCACACTGCCGGTAGAATTATGAAAGGAGAAAAAAGTTTGTATGAAATTCTACATGCAGCAAGTATGATTTTAAGATGAAGAAATTAGATCCTACAACTCTACCTTTCATGTGGGACGGATTGTGGAACAACAATATTCTCCCAAAAGTTTACTTTTAAGGTGGCAGATTCTGAGATATCCACTAGAGATGCTCGCAGATTAGCTTAGATCGATTTTAAGTAAAAAATCAATCCAATCCAAATAATATAAAATGTTATTTAAGTGAGATTGGTATATAAATAAAAAAATGTAATAAATTTTTACAAATATTATTTAAAATAATTTATTCAATATAATTTCATAATTATACTTTCTTGTTTATGTAATTATTTCATTTTGTATAATTTTATAATATTTTATATTAATTTATATAATATTTCCGTAGTTCAAAATTTATAATTTTTTACTAAACCTATACAATAAAATAAAATCCCAACAATAAATTATTACTAAACCTAATTATTTGATGTGGTTAGTAGGTGCTCTCAATTTTATCGTCTTGGAGCTTAGCAAAGCTATGGTTTGGAAAAACGAAGTCAAAGTAAGACAAATTAGGGCTCCATTATTTTAATATGGGAATAGTGTAATAATATAATGGGAATATTGTATTTTGAAATTTATTACAAGTGTATGGGGATATTGTGAGAGATTTCACCCACAAATTACTACTTCTATGAAGACGAAATTTGACACAAAAGTTTAGCAAGCAATTCACTGCCCATTGTGTAGAAAAGTGAAAAAATTAGCTTTTTCTGCATAAAGTATGGCAAAATGTGGAGGGACTTTTTTATTCAAATTTTGGCACATGTACAAACACTTATTCTTCTTTTCTCTTTCCTAACTAGCCATTTCTATATCTGAAATGAGGCAACATTTAAAATGGTCTTAGGTAAATCTTATGTGGTAACACAGTTGATTTGCACATACTGTTAGATAGCGTTACGGATCTAAATTCCACTGATTTTAACAACTTGAGTCACACCCCCCATGAGGTCATTCTTTTCTCCTATGGTTTGTGTGCAACGTGTTAACTTGTTCACCTTTATACACATATACAATTCATTATCAATGAAAGCTTTAAGCTGTTGTTTTTCCCAGCATATACACTCTTTTCATTTCTCTAATGAACTTTCACACCTTAGCTAGATGAAGGGAGTTTCAATATCTAAGATGGGGTCAACCTGAGTGGGCTTCATTTCTGCTGAAGTATTGGACTCTAACTCTGTTGATGGCTTATTAGGCTCTAATAACTATAACTAAATGGGTAGAATTTGGTGATAGAAATACATGCTTTTTCTACCCCTCAACTATTAAAAAAGGGGGGGGGGGGATATAATTTTTGTGCTTGGTAATGGGTGCATGAGGATCAACAAGTTGAAAATTTGGTGCGAGATCCAACTCTACCAAAACCCTTACCAATCAAAACCTATACCCCCCACATGTTCTTTTAGCTACTTTCTAGGGAATAGCAGTGTTTATTTCATGTTACTTTGTCAAATGATGAGATAAAGAAGGTTTTATTCCAAATGAATGCCCTAAAAACTCCTAACCTGACAAGCTGCATATGTTTTTCCAATCATAGTGAGAAATTGTAAAGGACTCGGCTTGTAACTTGATATTTTCCATCAACCTTATAATTTAAAAGAGGTAAACAAAATGTTCATCTCTTTGATCCCTAAAATCGACACTCTTAACCACATTAGACACTTCAAGCCTATGAGTCTATGTAATGTGATGTATAAGCTTGTTATAAAAATCTTAGCAACTAGACTAAGGAAGGTTATGGATTCCATCGTTATTCCTAATCAATGGAGCTTGTTCCTAGGCATCAGGGAGGATAATATAATCGTTGCTTAAGAAGTAGTTCATAAAATGTAGTACATGAATGGGAAAAAAAGGATATACGGCTATTAAATTGATTTGGAAAATAGTTATGATTGTATAAACTAGTCATTTATTACAAATTCTTTTAAAGGGATTGGTTTACAAAATCACTTCATTAGACTTGTCTAGTATTGCAAACCATCTTGCTCTATGGATATTCTTTAGAATGGTGAATGTAAGGGTGAATTTTATCCTACTAGAGGTATTGATCAAGGGGACCCTTTTTCTCCGTACTTGTTTGTGGTTTGTGTGGAAAGGTTATCCCATCTCATTCCTCATGATGTTAATATGAAGCAGTGGAAACTAGTCATCTTCCACTCCAAGAAAATTGGCATTTGCATCAAATGAGCTAAAATCAGCCATAAAACGGTTGTTTACGGCAGACATCGGGTCGCCATATATTCATGGGCTAGTAACAATTTGTGGCAACTCGGTCCCCTTCTAATTTTAATGATGGTCTTTTCCCCCTCTAATTTACGGCGGCTTTTACCCCCTCTAATTAGCAGCAAACTTTTTAATTAACAGTTGCTAACAGCCACAAATCACCAAATTTGGCAAATAAATAAATAAATAAACAAACAAAATTTGTTCAAATGTTTCCTCCCAAACAGATAGTAGCATCACAACACCACAATAACACACACCACATAATCATCATCAATGCAATAATTGTGAAAAATATCATCCATAATAAACACAGTTAACATATTAATATCATCCAAAATCAAGACAATTTAACATATTTTTAATACATAATCAACTCAAGAATACAATACCATATAACACATAATCATCAATAATGCAACAATTATCAATAAAAATAAAAATAGTATACAACATTAAATTAACAAGAGTTAACATACCTAATAATTTTAGCATTAATAAAGCTGAAAAAAAAATAGAAGACATATATTTATACATATATTACATATAAAAAAAAAACCTGGCAGCTTATGGTAGTCCCGGCGATGGCAATGGCGGCAGTAGTGACATGGCAGTGAGTGGAGGTGGTTGGTGAGGTGTAGAAGGAAGAGAGAGGGAGGAAATGAGGGGGGAAGAGAGAGAGAGGAAGAGGAGGGTGGCAGGTGGTGGCTAGAATAGGAGAAGAGTATAAGAGGATGGAAGGAGAAAGGAGAAGAGAAAAGAAAAAAAAAAATAAAGGAAGACTATTCTTATACATGTCTAATAAAAACGAATTTGTGATGACTTTTTCAAATTTTGTGACTGATTTTACTGCCACAAATTGTATGAATATTGTTTTAACCATTTCGTAATTAGGTTGCCACAAACTACAAGATTTTTTTTTTTTCTTTTTGCGCTAGCAGCATCTCTCTCTCTCTCTCTTCTTTTATAATTTTTTTGTAATTATTAGTGTCAGTTTAGGTTGTTGCAAAAGTGTGGCGGCCATAAAAGTGGGATTAGCAGCGGCCTCTTAAGGTTTTTTTTTTTTAAAATTGACTTAAGTTGCCGCAAACGGCTACACATTCCTTTTTTTTTTTTTTCAAATTGATGTAGTAATTAGTGGCAGCAACTATTGATAACCTAGTGACGGCAATTGTCGCCACAAACTACTGCAAATGTCTCTTTTCTTTTCTAAATCAATTTAATAATTAGTAGTGGCAAACTACTTCACATGTCTTTTTTCTTAAAAAAAATTGATGTAATGATTACTGGCGGAAATTCACATGTCTTGTTTATTTTAATCGATTTAATAATTAGTGGTAGCAACAATTAGCGCCAACAACTGTTGCCACAAACTACTTAACATGCCTTTTTTTTTTGTTTTTGTAATCAATCTAACAATTAGCAATGGTAATGGCTGCTACAAATACTCTATGAAAAAGGGACTGCTTTAGCTACCGCAAATAGATTCGTAAAGTAGTGATGAAATTGGCTGATGCAAAACACATGAACATTTTTTTTATCCAATCAAAATTGTATTGCTGCCGCAGCAAAGTCTTCCCCCAATTATAAACTTCAACAAGTTAGCGGTGGCTTAGGTTGCTACAATTGTTTTCTAGGTTTGCTGCCACAAATTATTCTTTACAAGTATATATATATATATATATATATATATATATATAGAAGCATATCATATGAGAGGAGTGATTTATCATAAGAATGAGAGAAACAAATATGGGTTGTATAATCATACATGGATGATTAAGATTTAAAGCTATTTAAAGGTCATATAATCAACTAAAAAAATCAAAATTTACTCCTCTTACTCTCACAATTAACATTTTTCTTGTAATGTTCTATAGAGAAGGCCCTTCGATATTGTTTTAATGATGATTTATTACTTTTTGTAGAAGCCTTTATGGATCAAGTTCCTATCATTACAGCTTATCTGGATATTTTTTGTGATAGCTCTGCACAAAAGGTGAGTGTAGAGAAAGCAAGGATCTATTTTTCAAAAAATGTAAACCATAATATATCTTTGGAAATTGCAGGGATGCTTGGCTTCCAAACTAATGGGGGGCCTTGGAAAATATTTGTGTGTCCCTCTTTGACATCGAAGATCGTCGAACGGGGAGTTTAGCTACGTGACAGAGAAATTTCTTTCAACACTCTATGTGAAAGGCTAAAACCTTATCTTTTTTGCAGGGCGCCTAACGTCGTGTAAGTTTGTCATTGAAACTATACCTCCTTATGGAATGCAAACCACTTTACTGCCGAAGTCTGTGTGTGAGAATACTAATTGCATAAGTAGCCAATTCTTGGGGCTCTACCTTGGAGAAAAAGAAGACTCCTTTGGTAAATTGGGAATCAATTTGCGCATCTAAAACCTGTGGTGGGTTTGGGGCTAAGGAATGCCAACAACTTGAGCTTGACTTTTACGATGAAGTTAGGATGGAGGCTCGTCTCGGACAAGGAGGCCTTATGGGTTAGTGTGTTGAGGGGCATATATAAGTGTGGAAGTGACGCTATTCCTGTTTTAAGTGGGAGGAAATCTTAGTCCAACGTGTGGAAGGGGATCACTAGAAGATGGAACCTTGTTGAGCCTTAATTTGATGAATAGTAGTATTTGTATTAATTTTTATCACTTATTTTAAGAGATTTATTAAGGTGTTCTATTTTTATTTTTTTCTAACTAATAATTAAAGGATACTTTAATAAGTCCTTTAAAATAAGTCACAAAAATAAATATAAATAATATTTTTGTAATTTGATAGAGAGAATTAATTAATGATGGGGCTCATGTGAACTTCTAGAAGGATAGATGTGTGCCTCCGTTGCTACCCCAAGCAGCTCACCTCCAGAGTGGTGGTACTAAAGCAGCTTGTGGAAGGATTGTCTGAGATGATACAAGGACCTTTGTTGCAGCCTTTGCGTCCAACTTGGGGTGGTGCTCCATCACTTTGGCAAGAGTTGTTCGGAGTGTTTTTTCGCTTGTGTCTTGCCCGGGATAAAAGGTGCATGAAGGTGCTTGTTGAGATTGACTCCTACTGTGTTTTAACTCTCATTCACTCTCCGCTAATTGCGTCTCATCCAACTATTTCCATCGTGGGTCGAATATGCAACCTTTTGCAGAGGAAATGGGAGGTAAGACACAAGCACAATAGTAGTAGCAGACGCCCTTGTGCGGCTTGGCCATTCTGATGGATAGGAACGTTTTGATTTGAAGATCCTCCTCCATGTATTCGTGATATCCTAAGGCAATGTGTACTATGTAGTGGGTGCTGCCTTCCCTAGAGGGGTTAGTTGTGTTTGGTTTTTTGTTTCGTAGATCAACCAAAAAATAGAAAAAGCTACCCTTTATTTATGAATCTAAAATCTAAGTCACCTTTGTAAATAACTTTTTATTCATTTCAAAGTGATTTTTGGTTGACTATATATTTAATTAAGTTATTTTAATTAAAAAAATATAAAATATAAAATAGTTATTATATTTTTTTTGAAAGATTTACCATGTATAGAAAGTATTTTTTATACTCTTAGTTGTAATTTTATTAAAACAAATTATTCTTATATTTATCACATTTAAGCAGTTAAAAAATTTTATTTAAATAAAAATTATTTTTATAATTACATCCAAATATAAAAAGATTTCATATTTTTGTTGTTGCTTCTACTTTTAATTCTACTCTTGTGAATGTACTTTTTGAAAACTTACCTAGCTACAAAAAGGATTCAAGGGCTAATCTGTAACATCCCCATATAACGTAACAGGAAGTAATAAAAATAAATTTTTATTATTCACAATCTTACCCCTAAACTTTTTAGAAAATGACCTTTAGGTCCTTATATTATTTATAGCCTTGCCCCTAAATATTTTAGAAAATGACATTTAGGTCCCTATATCAACAGGATTAGTAAAATAAAGTTTTAAACGAAGCAGAATCGCGTAGCGAAAACGTAGAAACCAAAACCTCGGCCAATTGAGCCACGGAGGTATCCATATGTGAAATGACATGGGATGCCCCTAGACTTGCCCATAATTATGAAGATGCCATTGGTCATGAAAAACAGAAAACAGAAAGGCCATCAACTTGTAAAATGATTAATTTACACCTTTAATTGATTTATTTGATTTTAGTGGATAAGTAAAGCTAATTAGAAATTAATTAGAGATTAATTAGGAGCTAATTAAGTGTTAATTAGAGATATTAGGATTAGAAATAATTAGAATAGAAATATATAAAACTTCACAAAATTTCTTCAAAACCATTTTACCAATTTGAAGGAAATCGGTAAGATTACGATATTTTAAACTGTCGGAGCCAAACCAATAGAATTCCAACCAATTAACCCTACTTTAAGTGGCTGAGAACTCAGCCACTTAATCCCTCAAAGTGGGGCAAGAAAGGCCACAAGGAAGGAGAGCGATGGCTAAAATATAACCACAAAAATTATAGCCAATCACAACCCACACTTCCAACTACTCTTTGTATTTTAATCAGATTTTCTCCTTCTCCACTCAAAAATTTTCGAGCTCCCTTTCCAGTAGTCTTCCTCTCCTCTTTTCTTCATCCTCTTCATCTCCTTCCTCCTCTTTCAGCCTCCATCAAACCACTTGCATCCATATCTTCCATTGAAACTCAAGATTAGCTAGTTGTTACATCAAAATAAAGGTAGGATTCTAATTCTGTCTTGATTTTCTGATTATGGGTAGCTGTTGGTGACTCTATTTACTCAATTCTTCATGAGATAATTGAATGATTATGATGTTATTTGGTTGGTTTGTTGGCTCTTGTTGGTGTTAAATTCGTTGAGGAGGTAAGCAAAGGGTGAAAGGATGAAGATATAAGAAGCTGAAAACCTAGAATCCCTCGGTAGTCCGTACGGCAGAGTGTACAGCTTCGCCTACATCCGATTAAATTTGATGAAACTATTTTTATATGAAACTAGACATCTAGAGCTTTCCATACATATATCATATAAGACTTTTGAATTAGTATTGAGAGAGTTATGAATTTTTGAATTTCGACCAAGGTTTTTGACTTTGATTCTGGGCAAACAGGGTTGTTCAGGATATAACTTGCTCTATACTACTTGGAAATAAATGAAACTAACTTTCTTAGAAAACTTACACATAGGAGAATGTGCCATAAAAATTTTAGAGTTAGATAAGATCCCAATTGCTCCTAGCGATCCAAGAAAGTTGCCCCATATCCAAATCGGACCAGAACAGGGCTGTTCAGGAAGGTTAGTTTTCGGGGCTTATAACTCGAATCCTACTAAGTAAAATGGGATGGAACTTTTTGTAAATGAAAATTTATTCTTTTAGCTTTAATATGAGACCAATTTTGTATGATTTGAGATAGTTTTCGATTTATAGTGAATTTTTACTTTTAGATGTCTGATTTTGGCCAGCCACTGGGCAGGTCGGGATAAAACATAAATATCTCAAGTTATAGATATCAAAATGAGATGGGACCAAAAGGGTTAGAAACTAGACACATAAGGCTACAACATACCCAAAATTGAGGTCCAAATGAGTTAAATAGCAATTATGCCTTGAAAAGACCGAGTTCGTTAACTATGCTGAGGCAGAAACTTTGCCTTAATGAGATTATTGTTATTATGAATTCCATGTTGAAATATGTATGCAATGTTGTGACCTTTGTGATAAATTGATATTCTGGTATACTGGCACTATTCACGGGGAAGCGAACTTGATCCGTTATGCTGCCGAAATTCTTGCAGAAATATATGAATTATATGAATGTGATAAACATTTATGTGTTATGCTCATAAGATTCATATATGCAAGGATAATTTAAGTATGATATGAATATATTGCATGTAGGTCCCTTCATCTGGAGGCAGTTACGAGATCCCTCCTTGTGAAGGCAGTTAAATAAGATAAGATGTGGGTCCCTTCACTTGGAGGCAGTTGCACTTTGAATCCCTCCATGTGAAGGCAGCTAAAACTTTTGGGTCCCTCGATGTTGGAGGCAGATAGCCAATTGAGTCCCTCTGACCTAGAGGCACGTGGGTCCCCTTGTGGGTGAGTCGGTGTGACGATGGTCACGAGTCGAGCTGACGAGCTCAGTCCAAGGCCAGGCTACCTAAGGGCAGAAAGGCTAAAGGCTAAAGACTAAAGACCCAAGACTAAAGATTAAAGCATATGCAAGCACCCCGCTCACATGAGGCATGATGCAACATCCCACTAATTTAATGTTATGCTTCAGTCATAGCATAAAATTAGTAGGTTGTGTTATTGTGTTAATGCTCCATTTTTTTTTTTTGAAACGACGTACTACTATGCAAAAAAGGGAACGAATTCAACTAAATATCATAAAGATGTGAATAGTACAATAACTTTACTGAATACATGCTTATATATATAGTTGTATATATTTATATACATATCAAAAGCTTCTGCTTCAGTTTATATACAACATATTAAAATGAGAGGGATCGTGTACCAAAGGACATAAGGCCCATGTAAGTCTGTCTAATCCTATGTGGTCCTCAGAGGACATTTCAAAAAAAAAAAAGCCTACCACTAGGTCTATGACCCAAGGCTGCATACTGCCAAAAGAGGGTCATGCTATACAATACTGCCTACGGCTGATCTATTCAGTCAGGTAGCCATTGGCCATACCTGACCCGGCCGGTGAGTAGTCAATACTAGATCTTGATGAGGAGGATGGCGAGCTGGTGGCCTCTGACGGGTCGCTCTCGGAGCTAAGGGGGATGTCGGGTACTACCTGCGGAGGTGAGTGCAGTGCGAGGATCGGCGTGAGCTACAGCGCCGCGCAGGTGCGGTGTCTTTGGCGGAGGGTGTGCCACATGTAGTGGGACCTCAATGTAAGGGGTTGCAGGATCAAAAGCGGGATGGTGCAAAGGGACGGCAAAGTCCCTATCACTAAAAGGATAAATGCGGAACTGGCAAGAACCGGCTATGTACAGTGAGCCTACCGTAGGGTCATGGTGAAGCTGCAAGTCGGGCACCTCAATAAAGAGGGTAGCTGTCATGTCTATCGTCCACGTCTGAGAATGAGGCGGAAATGCAAAGCGGGGTGAGAATTTAAGAAAATTCTCAGTAGGGTCGTGGGTGACGTTTAACTGACATCGCGTTCATTCTCAGCTGTCTCGGGTTTTAATCAATTATGAAAATATGAGATTAAACTTAACTATTCATTTTTAGTAAGGTTGAGAAATGTCTGGTCCGAGCGAGGTCGGTTTACTTTAATCAATATAAGAATCCGACTAAACCACTAACAATAACACACAATACAATAGACAGAATAAGTGGACATATGCTATAAACAGAATAAGTAGACATATGCTACAAGTAAACATAATAGTTAAACTATAAATAACTTGTAATCAAACAATTAATGCATTCATGCAGAGCTTGCTTTTTAACCTTCTTTCATAAACTTTTCCTTTACTCATAAACTTTTTCCATTACTTGGTCCCCTGGGTATTCTTGGCCATTTTAGACTCCTGGGTAATAGTCTGCTTATCAGGATCGAGCTCGTTCCTATACAGGAATGCCGGGTTTACTTTCCTTGACCTTCCCACCGATCTATTCCCCTTAACTTCTTATCCGGGGCGGGCCCAAGTATCATGGAACTTTCATCATAACATATTCTTTGGGTTCATCATAACATAACTTTCATAGCTTGCTTGAAAATGTACATGCATCTATATGTATCTCATAACTCATACGCATACTTTACCGAAATTTTGGCGGCATAACGGAACGTGTCCGCCTTCTCATAAATAGTGCCAGTACATCAGAATGCCAATTTCTCATAGAAGTCACAATATTGCATGCACAATTTATTATAGAACTCTTAAAAGCATTAGTCTCCTTAAGGCAAAGTTATAATATAATCATTCAACCCAGTTTTTATAAATCATGCCATAATTTCATTCAACTTATTTGGACCTCAATTTTGAATATGTTATAGTGTTATGTGTCTATTTTCTAACCTCTTTGATCCCGTCTAATTCTGATAATCATAACTTACGTTATTCAGGTTTTATTCTGCCCTGCCCTGTGGCTGACTAGAACTGCTCACTCAAAAATAAAAATCTCTTAAAAATCGAAAACTGGTAAATTGATACGAAATCAGTCTCATATTAAAGCTGATAGAACCATCTTTCAATTGCAAAAAGTCTCATTCCATTTGACTTAGTAGGGCTCGAGTTATAAGCCCTGAAACTTAACCTTCCTGAACTGCTTGGTTTTGGCTAGGTTTGGACATGGGTTAACTTCTTCAAATCACTGGGAGCAAATAGGATAGTAACAAACTTGGAATTTCTGAGTAGGATGTTCCCCTATGTGTAAGCTTTTCAACAAAATTAGTTTCACTCAAAATGGAGTTGTATAGGGTGAGTTACACCCTTCCCAACCCATATTGCCTGGGTGGATGTCCTGATTCCTAGGTCGAACTTCAGAAATTCACCTCTCTCTCAATATTACTCCAATGGTCTTATATGATATGTGTAGAAAGCCCTAGATGTCTAGTTTCACATAAAAATGGTTTCATTAAGTTTGAACGGCGGGAGGCGGAGCCGTACACTCCGCCGTACGGACTGCCGAGAGTTTTGAGTTTCCCAGCCTCTCACTTCTTCTTATCATCATTCTTTCTTGTTTCCAATTCAATTTTAATTTCACAAACAGCCAGTAAACCAGCAACAATTCATCATGATCGCTCAGCGAATATGTCAGGATTGAAGAATTAAACTACCAATAATCATTCAGAATCAGAAAACCAAGACAAGAAATCAAAACTCCTACCTCTTGCTTTGAGTTTGAAAATAGAGCTGGGCTGAACTTGAAGGCTGGACAGAGTGGGAGAGTTGAGAAGAGAAAAGGGAGCTGAAGTGAGAAAGGAAAGGCAACGTAAGAAATGAACTGAAGAGGCAGGAGGAGGATATATATATAGACAAAGCTTCGAAGTGGTAGTTAGAATGAGTGGCTTTGATTGGATGAAATTTTGTGAGTCAGGTTCAGCCATGTCTCCTCTTTTGTGTCAAAATTGCTCTCCACGTCGCAAGAGAAATGAAACTCGCTTTTAGAATATCTGAACATGACATCGGAACTCGTGAAAATTTTGGTTGAACTCGGAATCCAATTCAGCTAAACTCGGAAGTCGCATTTCCTGTCCATTTTGGATTACCTAATGTCGGAACTCGGATATCACGTTCGTTCCTAGTCGAGCATAAGGTTGGAAGTCGTAAGTTTCGTTCATGAGGTCGGAAATCGGAAAAAATACAGCCATCTCTTTTTAAGCCTTGGAACGAAGTCAGAAATCGAAACTACTATTGAGGTCGGAAGCGGAATTATAGGACAACTCGGAAATCGTAAATTTTCAACATTAAATAGGATCGGAAGTCGGAAATCGGACGTTTCATTACCACCCTCCTTAAAAAAAAATTTTGTCCTCAAAATTTAGTACTTGAGAATAGTCCAGGATACTCTTTCCTCATGTCTGATTCCAGTTCCCAAGTGTAATATTCAGCATCTTCTTTTCTCCATGCTGCGGATTTGTTTCGAAGTTGCCTGCTGCTTCTGTCTACAATCCGTGCTGGTTGAAAAGGAAAAGTCAGGTCCTCTTTTAAATTTATTGATTCGGGTTTTAGCACGTGCGTGGGGTCAGGCTGATATCTTCTAAGTTGAGAAACATGGAACACATCATGAAAGTGTGATAATCGTGGAGGCAATACCCCGGTTGATATGCAACCGATCCAATTCGTCTCAAAATCTGGAAAGGACCAATAAAGCGAGGATTTAACTTTTTGACTTTAATGGCTCTGCCTACCCCCGTTGGAGGCATAACCTTCAAAAATACATAATCTCCTTCTTGAAACTCTAGAGGCTTCCTCCTGGTATCCGCGTAACTCTTTTGGCGGCTTTGAGCGGCAAGCATCTTGCTCCGTATTTTCTTGATTTGCTCCGTGGTCTGCTCAATTAAATCAAGCCCCAATAGGGTTGATTCTCCTGTTTCATACCAACACAGGGGAGATTGACACTTTCATCCATACAGTGCTTCATAAGGGTTGATAGCTATTGTTGTATGCAAACTTGGCCAACGGTAAGTATCGATTCCAATTTCCGCGTTGTTCCAGTATATAAGCTTGTAGCATATCTTCCAAGGTTTGAACCGTCCTTTCTGTTTGGCCATCTGTTTGGGGGTGATATGCAGTGCTTAAACACAGCTTTGCACCGAACGCCTTCTGTAAAGCTCCCCAAAATCGGGAGGTAAACCTTGGGTCTCGATTAGAGATAATAGTTGAAGGGGTCCCATACAACCTTATAATCTCTTGAATGTACAGCTGAGCTAGTTTTTCTAGCGGATAATTTGCTCGAATGGGTAGGAAATGAGCAGATTTGGTTAATCTGTCCACAATGGCCCATATAGCATCGTATCCTGCTGACGTCCTTGGTAACCCCATAATAAAATCCATGGAGACACTCTCCCATTTCCACTCAGGGATTTCCAAGGATTGTAACATTCCAAAAGGCTTTTGATGTTCTGCTTTCACCTTCTAACAAATCAAACACTTGCCTACTAAGCTTGCTACATCTGACTTCATGCCTGGCCACCAAAACATCTTCTTGAGGTTTTGATACATCTTGGTTATGCCAGGATGTACGGCAAATTTGCCCCTATGTGCTTCTTCTAAAACTCTCTTTCGGAGGTCGTTCCTTTCAGGAACACATACTTTGTCGCGGCACCGCCAGATGCCCTCTTTATCTTGGGCAAAACCTGCTAGTTTCCCTGATCGCACGAGACTAAGCGTATGTTGAAAGTTAGCATCCTGCTGCTGTGCTTATCGAATCTGGTCCTTAAAGCTACTGGTTATTTTAATTTGGTGTAGTTGAAGAGTCTTGGGAGTTGTAAGAATTCCCAAATTAAGATTTCGAAAACTTTCAATAAGTTCCGTCTCTTTAATCATCATCCAAGCGACAGTCAATGATTTCCTGCTTAACGCGTCTGCCATGATGTTTGCCTTACCTGGGTGGTATTTCAATTCAAATTCGTAGTCTTTAAGGAGTTCCATCCATCTCCGTTGCCTCATGTTTAATTCCTTTTGATCGAAGAGGTACTTCAAACTCTTATGATCAGAAAAGACCTCGAACCTTGCTCCATACAGGTGATGTCTCCATATCTTCAAAGCAAATACTACTGCTGCTAATTCGAGGTCGTGAGTCAAGTAGTTCCTTTCGTGTGGCTTCAATTGCCTAGAGGCATACGCGACCACCTTTCCGGTTTGCATCAACACGCACCCTATCCCTTGTTGGGAAGCATCGCAATAGACCTCAAATGGTCCTTGAGGGTCTGGTAAAGCTAGCATTGGTGTCGTGGTCAGCCTCCTCTTCAAATCCTGAAAACTCTGTTTGCACTCCGGTGTCCACTCAAATAGGACATTCTTTCTGGTTAGCTTGGTCAAGGGCAAGGCTATTCGAGAAAAATCCTTAACAAACCGCCTGTAATATCCAGCTAAGCCCAGAAAACTTCTAACTTCCGAGACTGTAGTTGGCCTCTCCCAGTTCAGAACTGCTTCTACTTTGCTGGGGTCGACAGAGATTCCTCCAGAGGACACTACGTGGCCGAGAAATTTTACCTCCTTCATCCAAAATTCACATTTGGATAATTTGGCATAGAGTTTCTTTTCTCTTAAAGTTTGCAGAATTAGCCGTAAGTGTTCCGCATGCTCTTGCTCTGTCTTTGAGTAGACCAGTATGTCATCGATGAACACTACTACAAACTTGTCCAAATATGGACGAAATATTCGATTCATGTAATCCATGAATACTGCTGGTGCGTTCGTCAACCCAAACGACATCACGGTATACTCATAGTGCCCGTAACGAGTTCGAAAAGCTGTCTTAGGAATATCTTGTTCCCGAACTCGAATTTGGTGATATCCGGAACGCAGATCAATCTTGGAGAATACAGTTGCACCTTGTAGTTGATCCATAAGATCATCAATCCTTGGCAGTGGATACTTGTTCTTAATTGTCACTTTGTTCAGCTGCCTATAATCCACGCATAAGCGCATGCTTCCATCTTTCTTTTTGACCAACAAAACCCAAGCTCCCCATGGTGATGTGCTTAGTCATATGAATCCTTTTTCTAAAAGCTCTTCGATCTGTCTTTTTAGTTCCATTAACTCCATAGGTGACATTCGGTACGGAGTTATAGATATTGGTCCCGCACCTGGAACCAACTCGATGGTAAACTCAATCTCTCTTTTCGGAAGGAATTCAGGAATATCCTCTGGGAAAACGTCCAGATATTCCCTGACAACCGGAATCTCCTCTAGTTCCCGCTCAGCTTCTACTGTATTAGCTGACAAAAGGATATACCCTTGGTTCTTTGGCCCGAAAGAGTTCAGATAGAAGAGTGTTGCGGTTTGGGATTCAGAAAGTGAGACAGAGGGGAGTACCACCGTCTTATCAGAGCAATTGAGTATAACACGATTGGCAGAAAACCAATCCATGCCCAGAATTATGTCGAGACCAGATAGAGGGAGGCAAATCAAATTGGCGGCAAAGGTTCTGCCCTCAATTCGAAGAGGAACATTGATGCATATTTGACTAATTCTAATAGGCCCATTGGTAGAAGTAGAAACCAGCAGATCATAAGGTAATTCAAAAATTGACAATTGCAAAGCAGCTACACAGTTATGAGAAACAAATAAATGTGAGGCACCCGAATCATAGAGTACAGTTAGAGTCTCACCGTTCACATCACAAGTGCCTTGGATTAGTCCTTCTGACTTATCGGCTTCTTCCACATTCGTAGTAAAAACCTGTCCTTGTCGTTGGGGTTGAGGCGGCTGCGATGAGTTCCTGGTTGGACACTCGTAAGTTTTGTGGCCTGGCTTGCCACATCCATAGCAGACATTCTGGCCTGCCAAGCACGGCCGATTGTCATGATTCTTGCCGCATTTTATGCAAGTCGGGTTTGGAAAAGGCCCTTGCGGCTGCTTGCCTTTGTTGCCTGCCGGCGGAAATCTCCGTCGTTGTTGTACGTTGGGATTGAATCTTGGACCTTGCGGGGCTAACCCCTTCTTGAAATTCTCAGTAGGGTCGTGGGTGACGTTTAACTAACGTCGCGTTCATTCTCAGCTGTCTCGAGTTTTAATCAATTATGAAAATATGAGATTAAACTTAACTATTCATTTTTAGTAAGGTTGAGAAATGTCTGGTCCGAGGCAGAGTCCAATTTTACTTTAATCAATATAAGAATCCGACTAAACCACTAACAATAACACACAGTACAATAGACAGAATAAGCGGACATATGCTATAAGCAGAATAAGTAGACATATGCTACAAGTAAACATAATAGTTAAATTATAAATAACTTGTAATCATGCAATTAATGCATTCATGCAAAGCTTGCTTTTTAATTTTCTTTCATAAACTTTTCCTTTACTCATAAACTTTTTCTATTACTTGGTCCCCTGGAAGTTTTTGGCCATTTTAGACTCTTGGGTAATAGTCTGCTTATCAGGATCGAGCTCGTTCCTATACAGGAATGCCAGGTTTACTTTCCCCGACCTTCCCACCGATCTATTTCCCTTAACTTCTTATCCGGGGCTGGCCCAAGTATCATGGAACTTTCATCATAATATATTCTTTAGGTTCATCATAACATAACTTTCATAGCTTGCTTGAAAATGCACATGCATCTATATGTATCTCATAACTCATACACATACTTTACCGAAATTTTGGCGGCATAACGGAACGTGTCCGCCTTCTCATGAATAGTGCCAGTACATCAGAATGCCAATTTCTCATAGAAGTCATAATATTGCATGCACAATTTATTATAGAACTCATAAAAGCATTAGTCTCCTTAAGGCAAAGTTATAATATAATCATTCAACCCGATTTTTATAAATCATGCCATAATTTTCATTCAACTCATTTGGACCTCAATTTTGAATATGTTATAGTGTTATGTGTCTATTTTCTAACCTCTTTGGTCCCGTCTAATTCTGATAATCATAACTTACGTTATTCAGGTTTTATTCTGCCCTGCCCTGTGGCTGACTAGAACTGCTCACTCAAAAATAAAAATCTCTTAAAAATCGAAAACTGGGTCAATTGATACGAAATCAGTCTCATATTAAAGCTGATAGAACCATCTTTCAGTTGCAAAAAGTCTCATTCCATTTGACTTAGTAGGGCTCGAGTTATAAGCCCCGAAACTTAACCTTCCTGAACTGCTTGGTTTTGGCTAGGTTTGGACATGGGTTAACTTCTTCAAATCACTGGGAGCAAATAGGATAGTAACAAACTCGGAATTTCTGAGTAGGATGTTCCCCTATGTGTAAGCTTTTCAACAAAATTAGTTTCACTCAAAATGGAGTTGTATAGGGTGAGTTACACCCTTCCCAACCCATACTGCCTGGGTGGATGTCTTAATTCCTAGGTCAAATTTCAGAAATTCACCTCTCTCTCAATATTACTCCAATGGTCTTATATGATATATGTGTAGAAAGCCCTAGATGTCTAGTTTCACATAAAAATGGTTTCATTAAGTTTGAACGGCGGGAGGCAGAGCCGTACACTCCGCCGTACGGACTGCCGAGAGTTTTGAGTTTCCCAGCCTTTCACTTCTTCCTATCATCATTCTTTCTTGTTTCCAATTCAATTTTAATTTCACAAACAGCCAGTAAACCAGCAACAATTCATCATGATCGCTCAGCGAATATATCAGGATTGAAGAATTAAACTACCAATAATCATTCAGAATCAGAAAACTAAGACAAGAAATCAAAACCCCTACCTCTTGCTTTGAGTTTGAAAATAGAGCTAGGCTAAACTTGAAGGCTGGACAGAGTGGGAGAGTTGAGAAGAGGAAAGGGAGCTAAAGTGAGGAAGGAAAGACAACATAAGAAATGAACTGAAGAGGCAGGAGGAGGATATATATATAGACAAAGCTTCGAAGTGGTAGTTAGAATGAGTGGCTTTGATTGGATGAAATTTTGTGGGTCAGGTTCAGCCATGTCTCCCTCTTTTGTGTCAAAATTGCTCTCCACGTCGCCAGAGAAATGAAACTCGCTTTCAGAATATCTGAACATGACGTCGGAACTCGTGAAAATTTTGGTTGAACTCGGAATCCAATTCAGCTAAACTCGGAAGTCGCATTTCCTGTCCATTTTGGATTACCTAATGTCGGAACTCGGATATCACGTTCGTTCCTACTCGAGCACAATATCGGAAGTCGTAAGTTTCGTTCATGAGGTCGGAAATCGGAAAAAATACAGCCATCTCATTTTAAGCTTTGGAACGAAGTCGGAAATCGAAACTACTATTGAGATCGAAAGCGGAATTATAGGACAACTCAGAAATCGTAAATTTTCAACATTAAATGGGATCGGAAGTCGGAAATCGGACGTTACACATGGCATCGACCTAGCTAGTGTGAGTATATGGGCTAGGACTTACATGAGGCATGGCATGACCCAGCTAGTGTAAGTACCGAATGAAGGTCCCATATTCCTAAGGAACGTGACATGGCGATCATACTCTGATGGGGTATGACATGGCGATCATACTCTGAGATGTGGCATGTAAAAATTTTATGATGAAAAGGAAGCAAAAGAAAGAAAAGTAAACTTTATGTATATGCATAATTTAAATACAAGTAAAGTTATGTGCAGATATTATGTCCCCAGTATATTGATACTATTATATTTTATTATATTTCAGTTACTATTGCTAATACAATTCATAAAATTTGTTTCGTATGGTCTCTCCCAAATTGCCAAGTGTATGAGTAAAATGAACTTTGCTTCGGAAAGTATATTTTTGAACTATAAAATTAAACAGTTTGTATAGCATGTTCACCTTTTTCATAATAAACCAAAGCAGACTGGAGATGCTAACGATGATACAGCATATGTTAGTTTAATGAATCTTGCTGAGAATTTATAATTCTCACCGCTATATTTATTTCCGTGTTATCTCCAGATAGTTCAGCAGTTTCGAAGAAGGTCCTCCGAGGCGGAGTTGACTAGTAAGATTGAAGGTGGCCGAAGGTTGCTGCCAGACAAAGTTCGATTAAGTGACAGTAACAACTCCTAGGTGAGGTATTATGACTTAAGTATAATACTGTACTCGAAAGGATGTTACATAATCCATCCAATCAAATTGTATTTTACAAAGAGTAAAAAGATAGTTTAAATAAGATAAATATAAAAGAGTCTCTTTTTTCTCATAATACGCACCATAATAAAATGAAAAGGGAAAAGAGTCTTTAGTTTCATAATTTTGGCCTTCCCAGTTGTATTTTGAATTTTTCCATGTCAACAATAACCTTTATCCCTTACTTATATTTATCTTTAAGGGTGTTTAAATTCAATCCAATACAATTGAAACTACTCTAATCTAAAAAAAATCAAAAATCAAATAAACTGTAATAGTTTAGATTTGATTGACCCTTGTTTTCTAAAAATCCAGTAAATTGGATTGGATTTTGAATTTAATTTTTAAAATCATTCTAATCCAATCCAAATTAAATAATATTATATAATATAATTTTTTTTGTTAAATACTTTTATTTATAATAGTTTAATTTATCACAAAATTTTTTTTATATGTCATCCTCACTTAAATATTATATTATACATGACTTATTTTTATTTTTTATTTTTATTTATTCATTTTATTGATTTAAGATACTTTTAGTTTATAAAATTCTAAACTTATAATTTTCTTATATCAAAAACCAATTAAATCGAACCAATCCAAATTGATAAAATTTTGTTCATATTATATCGGATTTAAAATCTAAACTAAACAACTCAACTCAAATAGCTATAAATTATATTATTCATGTAAGTTGAATTTTTCATTCAAAACCCATTTAAACTGAGCCATAAACACCCCTTATTTATCTCTTCTTTATATTTTTCTTTTTTTTTTGTGATTTTGTTGTTCAAATTTCTTTTAAGTCATATTTCATGCATTGACTTCTTTTTATTTTATTTTTTTACCATTTGTACATATTATTTATACAGAAAAGAGTATGTAAATTTATTGAACTTTTATCCTTTTATAAATTATCAATATTATCTTTAAAGTTTTATTAATTAGTCTTTAAATTTTAAGTAATTGTATAAAAGATTCTTTATTAAGAATTTACTAAATTACTAGTGATAATAACATATGATAATAACTTATCTTTCTATTAAGACAGGAGTTAAAGAGTAACTAAAACATTAAAAATTCATGATCATGATTTACTAAAGATTAAAATTTAAGATGACTAGAACCAACAAATAGTAACTCACATGATCGATGGTTCAATTCTTAAATTCTCTCCATTGATAAATGATCTATAAATACCTCTTTATAAGCGATCAATAAATTCGGAGGTATACCGTAACTCCTCAACCTATATAAATCCGCCAATATCTAAACTTTTATTGATCAGAAAGAAAAAAAGTTAAGAAAAGTAGATATTCCTTTCACATAGTTACATGCATGAGACATTTAAACTCAGCAAAAATTTTTACAAATTGAATCCACATTCTATGATACTTTCGGAAAATCTCCATTGGTTTTTTTCGTTAAATTAAAATGTATAACTACTTCGAGCCACTTTTTAAGTGTATACACTTAAAAACCTATAAAATAACTTAAGACATGCCCGTGTTTGTGCAAGTAACAAAACTCTTAAACATAACACGGGTAATTTTTTTCCCAAGAAAATATTTCATTGGACTATTAGAGACTAGGATTAATGGTCCAACACATTTATAAATACGACCTATAGCCGAGACTACCGGGAAAAATAGATATATCAAGTCCGCCTCAATTGCAGAACCCACATGAGTAGACTAACTGTTTCCTCTGAAGCAACTTTGACATTATATGAAGTCTTCATACATTCCAATCAATTATGAGCAGGGCAAAGACTTCCTATGTTCAAACTCAACCACATTGACAAGTTCAGCAAGAGCTCCCATGGCTGCCACTCCCCCTTTTTGCAACAGAGAAAGTGCCAGTTCATACTCATGCCATCTGCATAATCCGTGCGCCAATTTCCTCAGTGTGTCCACCTTCACTTCTTGAATCCATGCTGGTGCAAGACTAACCATTAACCCCACTAAACATGACACATAAGTTTTCCATGTAACAGGATTGCAACTGAGTGAAATCTTCCTCTCCATGACTTCTACCAAGAAGTCCAAATGTACTCCAATCGTACGATTCCTTCTAGAGAATGCCCATGATGGTATCTTGGGCCCAACACCCCATATAATTGAACCTGACAGAATCAACAGATATGCCACAGCATAACCCTCAAGTATATGACACACAGCACTATCATCGTTATGCTTCACATCCCTTGATGATAGCAGCCAGGTGGGAATGGCCTCCTTGTACAATTCCTGAACCAGTTGTATACCACCTGCTGCACATAAGAGACTTGCACCAAGCATTGCTACCTCTTTTGCGCTTTGCACAGCTTGGGACAGTGATGCTTCACTGGATTTTAAGTGGCAAGAGCTGGCACTCACCCTTCTGCTCGCTAGTTCACTAGAATATTGTGTCACAAGGTCTACAATTACATCGTTTAGATATTGCACATCGTGCATGTTTCGACAGGAGCGAAGAAAAAGGAAACCTGGAGCTACATAAGGATAGGCACCAGGGGCTCCGATGGTGCTACCCAGCAGGCCATTCACACTACATTCAGCAGTCAGCTTTGTGGTTGAAATGCACAATGTTCCAAGGAATGAGGAGAAGCAACTTCTCAACAGCTGAGCAACTGATTCTTTGTTATGTCTAAACACAGAACGGGAACATGATACAACAATGAAGTTGTGCCAGCGGCGAACCTTTTGGGCCCAGAGAGAACCAATTATAGGCATGCTAGGCCAACGGCAACCTGATGCGCAATTTTCCAAAGCTGCTCCGGTAATAGCATGCATGTATTCCAGGCTCTTGTCAAGTTTAAAAGTAATTGATAAGCTGACAAGAGCTGCCATTGGTAGAGGAAGAGTTACTGGTGAACCTCCTACAAGACAACAAAGATATAAGTAATGCAAATGCAATAGCTATCCTTCGATTGTTTAATCTAAAGTACCCTTGTTAATTATTAGAAAAGACAAGGAAACAATAAAGTCTACAGATTTACAGATTTATTTCAGTTTTGCCAATGGCAAATGGCAGCAAGCCAAAAACCCACCACATATGCATGGTGGATGGCATTGTGGTCAAAGGAAGCAGTGTGATGGACACGTTAAAAAATGCAGAGTAACTACAATGGCCTGCAGAACATATTTTTTTTTTTAAAGAAGAAATAACTACTTACATCAAGAGAAATAATTTCTCCCAAATATACTCACCAAAAGTATCAGCAACTCAAACATAAATTAATTAAATTTAGAGGGGAAAAAAGACACAAGGATGGAGAAAGAGCTGAGTTTAAAAATTAAGAAAAAAGATGAATTTCAAAACCTAAAATGAAAAACAAAAGAAAAAAATGCAGAGGAAGAGAAAGATAACACAATTTCAGAAGAGGAAGAAAAACAAACAGATGAAAAAGTGATTTGCAAACAGGTGGGCAACATTATCATTTTGAATGCAATGCTGTTTAGCATGGAAATTTATACAATTCTTTAACATAAAATGATGATGTGCCCGTTGTGATCATTTAGTTTCCGAAAATTGTTTAGATAGTTTACGCAATAATTTCTTTTATAGTGGCCCATAGAATGGAGAGCACGGCACCAGCCTAGCCATGGCATTTTGTGGTTATTTTTTGGAAAGGCCGTCTTCCATGGCTGCCATTTGACAACACTGCTGTAGTCTTGAGAAACACCTCTCGAATTCAGCCTCTCCCCCCCCCCCTTTCTTTTCTTCCCTCTTTCTTTCTCACACATATATAGATACATACATAAATGAATAGGACAGACAAAACAATATGAAAACATTCTCATGGAAAGACAAAAGTGACAAACTTTTCTCCTGCTAAAAATAATTAGAATAGCAATGGAACATTAAGTTGTAATATAAACCATGTCACATGCATTAAAAGAAGAAAGAAAACACAGACCAAATTATTCTGGTCACTGCAATCATTTAGGTGAAATTCAAAACTCTAAACCCTAAACTGTAAACTCTGTGCATCTGCCTATCTCCCTCTAATTTCCATCTATTTGTGCATGCAAATCTATGCAATGTTTTATTGTAGGATTCAGCATGGAAATTAGTAGACATCAAACAGGCATATTAGAATATTTAATTTAATCAGCAAAGTACCAGAAGAACAGTTTGGAACCTCGACGCCAACAGAAGTTAGTATGGTTTTTATTTCTGACTCAACTGATTGAAGAACTGCTGCTGGACTAGGCCATTCTGTTCCATTCATTGGAACTGGTTTCCATACGCCACGAGTAACTTCTGAAGAAAAGTAATCAATAATGGTAGCAAGAGATGCTGGGAGAAAATCAACAAGGTCTCTCAGACCTGCAATTGAAATGGCACATAAGAGTTACGGTGATAAAATGAAGTCAGCACCAGAAACAAATAAGACCTCCGTCCAATAACTTTTGTCTGACTTTTGTCTAACTCTGACTCCAAGAACCAACTTTTTGATGTACTAGTTATATTGATGACAGCTTAATGAAACTTAACAGAATTTAGTACACTGGCTTTGACAAAATCACGCAAAATTTAACATATCAAGAAAAGGAAATTGACCAAAAAAATAGGAAGCAGCAAGATTATTTAGTTTTCATGATTTAGTTATCAATTTATTAAAGCGGCACAAGAAGGTGGGACAAAATTGATGGAAACAAAAACTTGATTGATGGATAGGAAAAGCCATGAGGCTAGCATCTTGCAAACCTGTTGTCAAGTCTCGTGATGAAAGCCTCCCATGTGCACAAGCAGTTAAAATTGCTTCAAGGACAAAAGGAAGAGCTTCTAGTACTTCCCATGCAGGAAGAATAGGTCTTTGAAAAGCATCTTCACCACATGCATTACTGCTAGTGGGTGATGAAGAAGAATTACTTGACGAAATCCCACCTTTAGATATCTTCTGGTAAATCATGCTTAGGATCATATTTGCAACTTGATGAATGGAATTTCCAGTAGAAAGGCCAGAAAGGGCTGAAGCAACACAAGATTTGTTTTGACAATACCAGGCCCGTAATTTTGGAAATGAATCAATATATACAGGTTTAACAGATGCAGAATCAAAGAGATTGCTCTTCAGCTTATCTTCGGAAGACATGATGCAATTATTTTGCAATGACAAAAGATACTCCAAACCTCCAATTGCACCTTTGCCTTCAGTGATGAATTGGTCAAGCGGGGGTCTATAGAATTTCCATAAGCGAATAAGGAAAAGAAATGCGAAAGAAAAAGCCATGTATGTTGATGCTGAAGGTTCATTGCTTGTGCTATTTGATGTGGGTTTAATTGAGCCAAATGCCTCACAAAGTGGCAATAAAGATGCAGCAACTGCGGGGACCTGCACAAAGAACCCTTGATAAAATTAATAAAAAAATCCAAAAGGGTTGTTGTACTCATACAGCCATGAAATAAGTTACAAATGTGATTCACTTACTACACCATGCAAGGATAGTATCTGAACTGTATCGACAGAGGAAACTCCAAGGAGGACAGCACTTAGCATGGACATATTATCGACCAAGTGGCTCCAAGATCCAGAATGACTGAGAGGTACAGCAGAAGCAAGAAGCTTCACCACAAAGTGGACCACATGTTCCTGCAAAGGAGACAGTTTGTCCACAGAATCAATAGATGATGACAAGATGGATACATCAACCAAGAATGCAATATCAAAAGGAGTAGTCGTATCACACATTAACCCAGAAGCCAGGCCAAAAGACAGAACAATAATCCTAAGGGGGCAGAGTTTGTGCAAGTTTAGACATATAATGCTTAGCCCCCAATGTCAACACAGCAAAGAACAAAAAGCTTGACATTTGTTTCCAGTTTATGAAAGAGGAGAAACAGAACTAAGTTCAACCTCAATGAAACTCGCATCCAGGTCCATGCTTTCTTTTCATTTTCAGGCCAAAGGCCCAGGATTGAATCAAACTACTGAATAATAAATTAAAATTTCAATTTGGTTAGGATTTATTTGGGATAGGATTACTGGATTACTAATTTGGCATCCCTTTGGTGCTCAGCACATGGTTTGTTTAATGATGTTCCTCTAGCTAATGTTAAAAGGGATTTGCATATTTTGTTACATGGCTTATCCCTTTAAGTCTTAGCTGTTTCTTTCATATCTATGTGAGGATGTCTTATCTTTTTTTGTACATTGTCTTCTCTTTTAATAAAATTTCTTTTTCTATCCAAAAAATAAATAAATAAAATTTCAACTGATTATAACTCTAAACTATTCAATGTCTAGTGTGCCCCACTGCATATTTATTTTTTGGGCTAGGGAAGGCCAACAATAAGTACAGAAACCTTGAGTGGGCAATGAAATGTGATATACAACAATTCAAAATGTAGTTGGAAATCAATGAATTGCCTAGTTGTTATAATACTAATTGATTGCTTCAAATCCATGCCAAAAGATCCCACAGATTCCAAACCCATCCACAGTTATTATACGCATAAAAGCTCCTAGCTGAGACAAGATTATTATATTTGAACAAATCCACAAACCTATATTTAAGATTTTACCTTCTCATCTAGTAACAAGATTGGTAAACTTAGTGTGGGAGCATGGCTAGATAATGTCATGAACTATCTCTTCCAAAGGCTTATACTGTTTTAGGTAGACACAAAGGAATAGTTTTATATCTTAACATACTCTATCACACAAGAGCCCTTTGGGCTTTAAGTGTGAACTATGCACAAGCCCACCTACCTTGTGCTGAAATTCAACCTATTTTATTTAGAAAAATGGGGGCAACAAAGATCAAACTCTAAACCACTTTTTCACAGAGGCTTTAATACTATATTATGAACTATCTTTTCCAAAAGTTTAAGCTGTTGGAACAAGGTAAATAAATGGTTTTTATATCTTAACAGATAATATAAGAAATATACATTCAATGAAATGCCTGAAGCACATCTAAGCAACTGTGTCATGGGAGGGCCTCCAATTTCCAATATCTATGGTAGGATTTGTCACCTGAATATACCATCCACGACTGAGGGATGCGCCGCATAGAATCTTTCCAGCTGCAGGCCTTTCCACCTCTGATCCATTTAATGCAATATAGTATAACTTCTCTATCTCTGTCAAGCTAGGACAGAAGAAAAATTGTGAAGAACAATCACCAGCAGTTTAGATAACACCAAAACTGAATCAAATTACACAACAGTAAACCTTGAGGCAGGGGTCACCGTGAGGGAATTAATAAGGGAATTGTTTAATGGTGTTCCTTCCATAAATGTTAACCATGGCGATTTTTCAAGTGGTGATGAATCTGACAAAGACATAACTGATGTAGACACATAACCAGGCCAAAAGTACACTGATGTATCCATTAAATTCCTTGCTATGCAAGCTTCCACTATGAGATGCCTCAAGCTCCCCCCTGAAAGCTATCAATTATTTTAGAACTATCATAGAGATATGTTGACAAAATAAACATGAAGTGAGCTGTATGCATATGATATTAATCCTTATTCATTGTAAATAACACAGATGGAATCATGGAAGTAGAGATCATGCTCACAAAATCAACCTGCTTTTGCACTGGTATTAGCATGAATGCCAATGCCAGATTCACCCTTTTCATTCATAGAACTATAAATGAAGCTCGCTGCTTTTCTAGCTGCCTGATTGGCTGCATCAACAACTAATGCAGGAGGGCAGAGGAGGCTAGAAAAGTGTCCAAGGACCTGAACAGATGAAATCAGTCCAAGTTTCTTAGAACCATCACTCTTCATTTCATGCCTGTATCCTGATTCCAGAGACACTTGAACAGAAGACAGATTATGTTCAGAGTCATCCTTTAGAACATTTGCAATAGCCAAGGGGACAATAGATAAAAGCACACACAGACGGGCCTCAAGATGGGGAATAGGGCCTTCAAGAGGATCACGTTCCTGCAATAAGCCGTGAAGGAGAAATTTAATTATTTGTTACGTTCTTCCATAAAAACAAAAAACTGATATGGATCAATCTCAACTCGCTGCACAAGACGAAGCGCTGAAAGCCAAACTGCTAGAAAAGTTTCTTGCCAGCTAGCTTGGTTAAATATTTGAAGTGTCTTGATTGCTTCTGCAAATAGGTCATGAATATTAGGAAAGACCTGAATCCTCATAACTTCCTAAAACAAACAGTTGATAACTATAAACAATAACAGCAAGCAAAAATAAATCCAATGAAAACTCTCTCACAGGATGTACCTGTAAGCACATCAATAGCTGATTTGGTAGGAATCTGTTTAGAATCCATAGTATTCTCCATATAAATATCAAAAGGAACCCAACAAGGAGACTGACAATATCGGTAGTTGCTTCTGAACAATGTTTTATTACATGATCCAACATCAACAAGCATTCCAGCCAGCTGATGCTTACTTAGGCCATAATCAAAATGAGAAACTGCATGGATGTTTGCAGACAATTTTTTTAGAACTTGGCTTACTGATTTTAGTTCTGATGAAGCCAATTCAAGGGATTCAAGAAAGTGGAATCTCTGCAGGAGGCAATTGAATTTTTCAGGCCTATCATCCATGATGAAACACAAAACAGGGAAAACAGGTTGTCAATTTCCCACCACAAATCCTAGACAGCAAGTAAATATATGCACATAAAACTGATGCAAAATGTTGTATTAAAAAAAAAAATGGCTAAATTAAATACTATAGGACTATAGGTTAGTTAGACAAGAAAAACAAGGATTATTAGGAATTATGGCACATGCATAGGCACTGTTGAATAAACAAATATTTCACAAACCATCTCATCATGTAATCAAAATATGTTCCACCTAGACTATTCTGCATGTACAATCAATTTCACAAACTACCAATCTGATTCAAGATGGAAGTGAGAAAGGGATGCGAAGAGGTATTGTTCTAATAATTTTATTAAAAAGAGAGAGAGAGAGAGAGAGAGAACTAGAAGTTACTAGCTAGAAATCCTGGCATTTATTTGTACCCAAAAATAAAATAAAAAAAAAAAAAAAAAAAATTGGCGTTTACCAGGAAACAAGGAAACCATGCATAAACAGTCCTCTAGGATTTTCATTGACTAGTCAATTAATGAATCCAAAAAATAAAAAATAAAATGATTCCCACCAATCAAAAAAATTCAGAAGGAAAATCCTGCTGCTTGAGATTTACAAATCACAAATCACTAGACCAAGGAATTGCCTCTACCGATGCTTTCTTCCGTATACTATTAGATGTTCAATACAAGAATAATTTTGTTTCCTTGGGGCATATTTGGAGGGCTAATATTCAGAATAAAATGAAAATGCTTGCATCCCTAACACAATCAAATCATATATATTGACACAGAGTAGACATATTGAACTAGGGATATCTTATAGTAGTAATATAGTGTACAGAGCGTAAACTATTGATTGGACTTATGCAAGAACAAAAAGGGCAAAATATAAATAGTGGGAGAAGATACATGTGCAAGAGAACAGACTGCAGAAGAATCGTTGCCTTTCTGCTTTCAGTCAGTCTTTCCAATACCTCTAAGGCCACTAAGGAATTTTTCTTCCTTATCTGTTCATGATATTCACTTTTTTCAAAATTGTGGGTCAGCTTATGATCAATTTCCATATACTGGTCACCTGTAGGGACTAAACATGATCTTTCACTAAAGGACACTTGTAATCCCCAGTCATTTAATGTGCTATCAATCAAAGCAATGATAATGCTGTAAAAGAACAGCACAAAGACATGTCCCAGCTCCAGATCATGAATTTTATATGTTTCAGAAAGCTGAAGAGCAACGTCAACAGAATTTATTATCCTGCAAGATAGAAAAGCTGGTTTCAGAATTACATCAGACAGTATCATGTAAACTGGGTAAAATATCAACTAGGACTAGAAACAAGAAACCATAATCACTTTTAAAAGATAAATGGTTTGTAACAAAGTCTTCGCTTCTACTTTTATTTTCGTAAAAAATTTCACATATAAGAATGCTCCTATAAAATAAACTGCATCTTACAATGTAGCCCTTTAAGATCGCAAAACATGTCCCTGGTGCCCTCATTGTTAGCCTCAATTAAAGTAACCTATCCTACTATCACCTCCACTATCCAAAATAATAGTAATACCAACAACAATAATAACAATAATTGGTCCGACACCTAGCATTCACCAAAAGCTCAAAAATATATTTCACATGAAACAGCAGCAGAACAATGTAGGCACAACTGTAAAACCAATTCAGAACAAGCACCACCATAACACACAACATAAACATATGATAGCAATGAGCCTTTAGCAGTAAGTAAACCCACAACATGCCATTATTATTAGTTTCATCAAATGCTACAGTCTGTATATATATTATTTGCCCTCAGAGGGAGCACTGGTCTTCAAAAGGAGGTTTACAAGAGTACATGGCCAAATAAGTGCATGAAAGATATAGCTTTAGGCATATTTGTCTTCCGAATTTGGCTCTTTTAAAGTGTGGAGTATATTTTAGAGGTTAAAGTGTACAATCTTAAATATTGATAACAAAATCAACAGTACAAATTATCACCACACACATGTGATTCGTCATGCAGGTGTTTACATCTAACAAATTCCCATGCCATTGATTTTCTCATCAACAGTTGAAACTTGAGATTATGCACTTTTCTGAAGTATGCACTTTTCTGAAGTACACCCGAACGACAGAAATTACTTGTAATGTACATTTTGTCAGTTCACATCAGTCCTGAATGTTGGCACTTTACATAGGAACAGAGACTAATTTGAACCACAAAATACAGGGACGCCACAGTAATTGTCACCGTTTAAGAACTAATATGACCTATACGAACTACCAGTATTTGGAGTCTAATACAACAACCACATCTTTTCTCACTAATTGGAATTGGCTACAAAAATCCAACGACACTATTGCATCCTATAATAAATCATATCTACAGACAAGCCAATAACCTTTAATTAATCTAGTTTCAACTAGATCACCTCATTATGAAAGAAAAGCTCTCTAGCACTAGTTTTCTCCGTTCACAAAACTCAAAATAGACACACCAACTTAGTGGTGTGTCGATGTGTCAAACATGTATCGAACACAGATGCTCTACAAACACGTATCCGTATGTGTCCAATTAAAAAAAAATATTTTTTTTTGGACTTGGACACACTTCATACATGGCTCGAATACAAGGCAAACACGGCTCGAACACATGGGGATATGGCTTGGACACATTTTTTAATCTTTTCATCTATCTTAATGGACCAACTTAGATATTCAAAAGCCCACCCCAATACCCAACTTCAAACCAGCTTCATCTAATTTTTGGAAAGTGTAATCTTTGTCAGTGAAGGAGATAGCAACTACGGTGGAAAACAAAATAAGCTTAATCTTTCAATAGTAACTTTAGTAAGTTTTCTTGTATGCGTACTTGTACATGGTTAGTTCTACCAAGAAATATTGTGAAAATTGATAGCTTAGCATCTATAAATATACGAAGATACTGTAAATCTTGATATGTGCTTGCATCAAGCTGGTGTCTTAACAATCTTAAGAATTTGGAGTGTCTTAGTGTTTGTGCCAATGTCTATGCTTCATAGGTGCCAAAGCAACCAACAAATATAGCTTAGGGACTAATTCGAACATTTACTTTTAAAGATGGGAAGCAAAGTAGAGCTCAATTCCCAATGTACACATCCTTGAAGAGTGAATGTTCATTTTGACCCTTGAAATTGTATGCATGTTTTAATTTAATCTTTGAATTTAAAAATTAACAATTTAATCCCCAAAATTGTAAAAAATGATCCAAATTAGTCCTTTTGGAAATTCAAATTAGTCTCTATGAAGACCAATCTAGGGACTAACTTAAAACATTTTTTACAATTTCATAGACTGAATGGTTAATTTTTTAATTTCAGGGATCAAAATGAAGCACGCATACAATTTCAAGGACCAAGATGAGCATTCACTCCATACTTGAACTTGGCTGAAGGTGCCCCAGCTAATTTGAACCCCAAAATACTAGCACCTCACAGTAATTTTCACTGTTCAAGAACTAACATAGCTTAAACTGTACATTTCAGGGACTAATTTAACCATATACTCGGATTCATAAAGATGTAAAGTAGAGCTCAATTTGACTTCCTCGAACTACATTTGTCGAAGTCTAATAAATTTCAAATACTGATAGTTCAGATTTTTAAAAAGAAAGAAAAAAAAATCGAAGCTCAATTCCCAAGGTACACATACTTGGACTTGGTGGAAGGAGCTTTTACAGTAGCGGGATCGAAGCTGAAGGCGTGTTGGGCGAGTAGGGCGAGGAAGAGCGCGTAGGCTTGAGGGTGAGAGTGTCGCTGAGGAATGACCGTGGAAGAGAGGAGAGAGAGAAGCTGGAGAGGGAAGAGGAGTCGCGAGGAGAGCGCGTGGTGCACGAACTTCCACAGCCAAGGGTGGTTGTTGTCGAAGCAGAGGTGCGACACCAGCAGCTGAGCCAACTCGGGACTCGGCAGCTCGACTCGGAGCGAGTCGAGGAACTCGACGAGCTCCGTAACGCACGCGTCGAGGGGGCGGTGGTGCTGCCAGCGCTTCAGCATCCTTAGAACCCCTTCCTTCGTTTCTTCGCCCATCTCCGACTCTCTTCCATTGACCATTGTTGTGTTGGTGGTGGCGGTGTTGTTCTTTGGAAAGATATGGTTACTAAGGAAGTGTAGTTGTAAGGAAATACAATGGTAGTTCTGGTCTATAATTGTATCTCACTTTCTTTGGTAATTGATAATTGCATCTATCTGTTCTATTAATATTAAAGTGTGAATTTGATAAAGTTGTAAGATTGAAGGTGTGTTTGATTAAAATTTTTTGGCCAAAAAATTATTTTTTTAATAAATAAAGTCAATATTTTTTACATATTTGAATTATTTTTTAAAAATAATCAGATTTTTTAAAAAAATTAATTTTAACTTTTTTATAGAAATTGAAAAGTAGTTTATAAAAAAATTAATTTTTAATTTTTTTAATTTTATATAAAATTTAAACTTTAAAATTATTTTTTCTAAAATTAAAATAAATACACCCTAAAATTATTTTAATAATCATTTATTTGAATTATATTTTTTTATATAATCAATTATATAATAAAATAATTTTAAGATAATATATTTTATTTAAATTATATAAAAAATTATTTTTATATTATAAAATTACTAAAAATAATATAGAATAATTATTTATATTATATAATATTTAATATTATTTCTATTATTTAATAATTGATAATTAGGATATAATATCGTAAGTACTATACAAATGGATTATAATAATACCAAAAATTTTGCTTTAGCTTATTTATTCCAAAACAGCTTAAATTCTTTCAATCAAATTATAATCTATTTCAAATTACCCAAAAAAGATAAAAATTTTCAAAATAGCTTTTTCTAAACAAAATAGCCTTTTTTTATTATTTCCCCAGCATGCCATATCAAAGGGATTTTCCTCTTTTACTTATTTTTGGTGTTTAAATTGTATCTTTCTCAAAATATCTAATAGTTAAAGAAATTTAAGAGTAAAAGATTAAAAAAAATTAAACAAAGGTGTAAAAGTAAATTTGAAAATAATAACAAATGAATAAAAACATAAATAGATTTACTCAGTTTAAATTTACTTATGAATATAGTGTATATAAAAAAAAATTTTGGAACTCATAGTAAAGCTATAGCATGTTCGGGAAATAAGAAAAAATGCCTATTTTGTTTAGAAAAAACTATTTTGAAAATTTTAATCTTGTTTGGATAATTTGTTTGAAGTAAATTATAATTTGATTAAAAGAATTTATGCTATTTTGGAGCAAATAAGCAAAAGCAAAATTTTGGGTATTATTGATCATAATCCATTTATTCAGTACTCATAATATTATATTTTTATCAAATTGATCGTAAGTATCAAATATTATATAATATAAATAATTATTTTATATCTTTTTTAATAATTATATCACACAAAATCAGCTTTTTCATACAATCTCAAATAAAATATACTATATTAAAATTACTTTTCAGTTAAAGTATATAAACATAAATTGATTCTCATATAATCGATTATAAAAAAAATGATTATATAAATAAATAACTATTGAAATAATTTTAATCTTACACATTTTTCAAACACATATCTAATGATATCAACAAGTTTTTAGTTTGAATAAAAGTGGCTCAATCGCTCGAGTCCCTTAAGTATTTGGTGTTAGAGTCGATTTTAGGATTTATCTATATAAAAAATAAATAAATCACCTAAGCATCTAAGCATAGTTCGAAACATTAATTTTTTATTTGTTGCATGAGAGGATATTCTAAGAAGAAAAAAAAAAGTAAAGCAAGTGAGGAAGAGATAAAAGAAAAGGTAAAAAGAAGTAAACCTCTCCACCCAAACTTCATTAATCTCTAAGCACAAGAATTAGGAGAGGTATAATTTGAGCTATAATTTATTAGATATTAAAAAAAATTAATGTTAATAAATTATCAATATAAAAGAGTTTTACACTGTTATCTAATTATATATTTCGATTTGTAAAATTTTTAAAATAATAGATGATTAAGTTAAATATTTTGTTAATATAGTAAGATACATCATATATTTGTATAAATTTTTTTTACATCGATAATATATTGAAATTACATTCATAAAAAAATAATAATAGGCCAATTTTATTTGGACAAATTCAATAAAATAATTAAACTTTAATTATTAATATATAATTTTTCAAGTATGTAAATAATGTTAAAATAATTGATATAAACAAAGTTACTGAAATTCAATAAGAGGATGTCATATAGTTAGAAGAAATGCTTACATGATCTGAAAGTATTATATGACTATGCTTTCAATCAATTATATAAGTATATTTTATATAGAATTATGTATTAATAATAGATCTCATATAAAATATATTTATATAATTATTTAAGAGTATAATCATATAATACTCCCAAATCATGCATTTATTTCTCATGTGGTTGGTGACACTGATAGTCTCACATACACAGGTTCCATCGTGCTACTCGCCGGTCAATGCTCATCGTTCGCCGTTTCAAGCCTATTCCTCCCCCTCACTTCTCCCTTCCTATTATTCTACTTCACCATTTTCATAAATTTAGTAATTTAAATAAATAAAAAATTGTTTATATTTTATTTTCTACTTAAAATAAATTACAAGAACAACAGTGAAGTCTTGTCCCATTGGATATGACCCACAAATTAACAATGTAGAAAATTTTTCTCGTCTTATCTTATTTCTTTATATTTTCATTTAGTAAAATAAAACTATTAAGGAAGTAAGACAATAATTACGTTAATTTTTAAAAAATATAATATTAAATAACTTTTTAAAGTATAAATTGGTATATTTTTTCATATCCTTGTTTATTTAAAGATACTAGTATATATGAAATGATACTAGTATGTTTAAATAATTTGTGGTTAGTTTCTTGTTACATGTATGATGCATTTCTAACTTACAATATACTTTTTTGAAAAAAAATTATATTCATATTTTAAATACATGAAATATGTAGTTTAATCATATTTATAAATTAGTAAAGGGTATTGATACCATTTAAAAAGCAAGAGTATAATAGACTTTCCTACAATATCAAGCATTCAAATCTTATAATCGCTATTTTGGAGAATACTTTACGTAACTACTTATTTTTCAGATGAAATTACATAAGCAATTCCTCAGAATAAGGATTAGGATACCGAAAGAATTCTCATATAAATTATAAAGAAATAACAAATAGAATAGTCTATTGTCTAGTGTAGTTAGGGGTGGTAATTTGAGACAACCCGATCTGGACTTGTCCATTACAGGATAAGCAAGATGCTATGTGGGTTATTAGTTTTTGTGAAAATGTATATATACTGCAAACTTTGTGTCCATCTAAAACTACGATATCCATTTTAATAGGACATGTCATCCTTAATTGTTTGGATCGAAATTCAATTTAAGGAAGGATGTTAGTGGACATAATTAATAAATTAGACAAAAATGATTAAATAAAAAAATGTAAGCACTAAGGTGAATACAGGATAAAAAGATAGGGATCAAAAACTTATGTAAACTTAAAAAATAACTCTACAAATCTTTTTTCCATATTACCCTCCCTTCCCAGTCCTCCTCTCCGTACACTCTCAAGAACCTCTTCAGTCCTTTTACTTCTCCTTCTCTTTCACGGAGCTTTAGAAGTGCCAATATCACAGCCTCTCTGAGAGGAAGGGCTAGAAGCGCAAACTTGACGACCAACTGCACAACAACAGCTAGATCTCGATGTCGTCCCTCACCACTGATGAGCACGCAATGCTGCTATACAGCGTGGCGACACGGAGCTAAGGGAGAGAGAAGGGTTAGAGAAGAAAGAAGAAAGTGGGGATAAAAAAGTAATTTTATCATTTTTTTTTTTTTTTTATTTTGTATCATCAAGGCCGTCCTTAACTTACATAGACCATCTAGGACGCTTTCACACTTCTAATATATCAAAAGGGCAAGGATACATTTTTAAGAAAGTGATACAAAAGTGATATAAAGTAAGATAATGACTAAAATAATACGTAAATAGAAACATTATTACTCAAAGTATCCTTTCCCCCTGTCAATTAAGATTAAGAGTGATTTGGTTGAATCTTGCACGCAATGCTCATGGTCTTACTATGCATGGACATTCACTTCATCGTCGAGTAACCCCCTTTTTTTTTAAATCAAAGTAGGATACAATAATCGAGGAGGAAGACCCCACAAGTTCGGGCTGTCAAGAATCATAATAGTTGATAATTTATCTTTAAATAATATTTGCATGAACCTACACTAATTATTATATACTTTCACGCAAATTATTATTAAATAACATTTTGGCCTTAGGTTTACCATTTTGGCATGATGATGTACCGAAAAAAAAAGGTCCATTTCATTTGGCTTTAGGCTTACCGGTAATTTAATATAACAAAATTGAAATTTAGCAATATTTTAATAAGTATTCTTATTTATATTACAAATAATTATCGTAATATTGCAATTAGGCTATATTATTAATAATTTTCACAATTTTTTATATTTTTAAAAGTATTTTTAAATATTATAATTTAATTGAATGTTACTAAAAAATTAATATGTAGTAGTGTACTGATTAGAATTAGACGACATCCTTTAGCACCAAATAGACAACAATCTTGGCAATGGTTGGAACCGTAATCTCGATGGTTTCTTAGATTATCCTTTTATTTGATAAATAAAAAATTAACCTCTTAAAATATAATCAAATATATAAGTAAAAATTATTTTTTAATAATATTTTTTTTATACATATAAATTTTAAGATCAAACCTATAACCATACGCCATAACTGCATACACGAAAACTTTTTTGGTAAAATATTTCTGCAGTGACAGATAGCCGTCCTAGGCATTATGTGATGCGATGCGATGGGACTCAACAAACTGAGCGTAGTGCTGCAGGTAAACTTTATTTCTGATGTAGAAATGTGAAACACATTAAAAATAATTTATAGTTAGGACAAAGGCACGAAGCTATAGCATAATAAAGATTAGTACTATTTCTCCGAAAAAAAATCAGTAATATATTCTTAATTGAAAAAAAAAGTACTAAGTCTTTATTTTTTTTTAAAAAAAAAGTTAGTTGCATATTTTTTAATTTAATGTTACCTTGATTAAATTATTTCTAAAAAAATTTGTTAAAATTATGCATAATAGTTAGATAAATTAAATATATTATCTATTCATTTAAGGACTGAAAAAAAAATGCTAATCATTACAACTATCTGATATTTTTCTATAAAAGAAACAAACCTTTACAAAATCAAAATTGAAGCATTTATGATTTTGAACAATTTGGATCTTTTAAAGTGTGGGTGCACTTTAAACAGACAAATGCACATTCTTAACCATTGATAAGAAAATCAAAAGTTCATATTATCACACAAATATAATTTATCATGTTAATATTCATATCTTAGAAAATTTTAAGCTGTTAATTTTTTATCAATAGTTGAGAGATCACACACTTTACTTTGTAAAACTCACCCCACATTTAGAGAGACCAAATCCAAATTTTGAAAAGTATAATATTTTTTTTGTGACTTAAACTTTAGCGGAAGGAAAGTTACTTTACTCTAAGGTAATATTAAGCAATGACTTAATCACAATAATATTTACAAATAATGTATCAATAAAAGACTGCTATTAGGAAACGAATGACCTTTGCACTGACTTTTGCTATGTTTAGAAGTTTCCAGAAAAATAAAGCAGAAATTACTTTCTTTTGTTTGAATTCAAACAAGGAAATGAAGAATTTTGTACCATTATTAGGAGTTAAAACTGTTGAAGTCAAGGAAATGAGTCAACGACAACTCATATTCTTATTTAATTTAAATTAATAATGATTTTTTTATAACATTTAAATTAATAATGATGTTTCTTGCTTACTTATAAATTCTCGGGAAAATTTATAGGACCTTCAAATTTCCTTTACCTTTTCATAAAAAATTATGAGCGATTATGAGTGACGTTAATATAGATTTGTGATAATAATGAATTCTATACATGACAATATATTTACTATTAATTTTTTTATTTATTCACAATTGATTTTTATAATATCTATATATTTATAATTTTAAACCATATATTTCAAATATTCAATATGTTGTCTCGTATATAATTTACCATGATCCGAGCTCCACTTTAAAAATACTCTAAACAAAAAGTTTGTGTGATTATTTCCCGTCATTTTGCTGGCGGCTGTAATAGTCAAGGTCTAGAATGCAAAATAAAAATAGCCAGTGGGACATATTTACGTTCCAAGGCAAACGGTCTTTTTTGATTGAAAAACCAAACACGTCCCTAACGGCGACTTTTATAGTTAGCCAACAATAGCCGTTGTTGAAGCATTTTGGCAAACCGTAAACGGGACCTTTGAAGGTGCATTCAAAGGTTTGTTTAGGGTTTGTCAAAATTCGTTTTACAACGTTTTCAGTTTCAATAAGATTGCATTTTGAAAAGGATTTGATTCTTTGAGTGAAGACCAATTCAGTTAAAGCCTCAATTCGCAGGTACATATAAATATGTACCGTTATTACGTTACAACTTCCTTGTTATTTGGTTCTTCTATTTGGATAAATGTTGCAATGCTATATCATTTTGCTTTTTGTAAACCTTTTCTTCTTTTTTTTCCCCATATTTTTCTTAAAATTGAGGGCATGATCATTTCTTATATATATTTTGTTTTCTTCTTTATAAATTGATCAGAATCACATTTTGAATTTGGTCAACCTATTTGTTGCATGCATGTGATCATTTATTTGGTTTTTGACGTGATGTATGTGATCATGTTTAGAATATGGAACATTTAGAATTTGTATCTCCTTTGCATTTTAGCTGTTTGCATGGTTCATAATGAAAACAATAATGGCCTAGGCACGTAGGGGGGTAAGACATACACAAATATCTTATGGACAGGGCACCTTTTTATAGATATGTGTGTGTATGGAAGAAATTATCATAGGCAAAAAAATGAATATTAACATGTAAGAGGCTATGATATTATATGTATCATGTTTTGTAAATACTAGTATCATTTTCAGTTGAATGGTCACAGCTGATTAATCGGAAGGGGTAGGTATATTTCCTCTTCAGAAACTTTGACAAATCCAAATCCCTTGTTTAAGTATTGATCGGTGTCAATTCATATAATATATGATGGCTGAACAAGTCAGGGATTGCTTTTCATAAATCACCTTTTCTTTTTTCTATTTTTTCCTGGTCCAGAAGCAATCTAAGCTTTCTGATTCTCTCAAGTTAATTGAAGTTGGATTTCACCGTCTTTTTCTTTGTTTCCTGAACACACGCAAATTAATACCTTTGTTCTCATATAAGTTATTCAATATATAAAATCTAGAAGGGTTATACATCGCTATACTGATCATGTCATCTTATTTTAATCTAGTACTATGTTTTGTTTACTTTGAAGTACAGTTGGGCGCGAAGACAAGGTGTCAATAGGAGCTTTTGACAACTTAACCCAAATACCAAACTTCCTAATTTTAGGTGCACTGTATATTGTTCTGCATGTGGTCATTACATTCAATATGCTTTTGTTCCCTATATCAGCTTTCCTGATACATCTAGTGATTAGCTGTAATGTTATATACATTTTTGGATTTGTAGTATAGATACAGCTAGATAATAACGATAACATCAATTTCCAGTCTTTTTTGTTTTTTTTCTTTTTGCTCTAGTAGATTATAGTAAAATCCTATTTTATCCATTAAAAGATACACAAGTTATCATATCAGTCATCTAAATATTATTATCACCACAAAAATCTCTTAAAAGATCTAAAATGCTACCAAAATATTTGTTCTTTGAAGTTTGATGTATTTGTTAAATATAACTGAGCGTTGGTATTCTGTTTGCATGACGATGTAGATACATAATCAAGAGAGGAAAAAGCAGTATGAAAGGGAGAATAGCGTGCCTGATCATCACACTTGGTGTTGTGATTGCATTAGTGTTGCTAATAGTGATCTTAGCATTGACAGTGTTCAAGCCAAAGAAACCAATCACCACAGTGGATTCCATCAATTTCCGGGACATGGACATGAACTATAACATATTTGCATTGAATGTGGATATGAATATGACATTGGCAGTGGATGTGTCTGTGGAGAACCCAAACAATTTTGGATTCAAGTACTCAGACACCACTGCACTCCTCAATTATAGAGGGCAATTGGTAGGAGAAGCACCTGTCCCCTCTCAAGAGATACATCCAGGAGAGACCAAGGCAATGAACTTGACACTTAATGTTATGGTAAACCGTTTAATGTCCAATCCTCGACTTTACAAGGATCTCTCAACGGGTGCATTGCCCCTCAACACCTTCTTCAGTGTCTCCGCGGAAGTCAAAATCTTAGGCTTCATCAAAGTCCATATCGATGCCTCAACAACTTGTGATTTCAAGATCAATCTTACCAATCAAAAACTTTGGGATAAGCAGTGCCAATCCAAGACAAAACTTTGATGTTGATTAATTTATTTATGTGCCTGGATGGAAGCAAATCTTGAAGCCCTTCAATATATCATTCTTTATTTCTTTAATTCCTTTTTTATGAAAATTTTTCCCTAATTTGGAGTATTTTAAACGTCCAAAGAAGAAAACTTAACCTCTCATCTTGATCACCTTCCATTCTATATCACCCTTAAGGGTGGATATAGACTACATAATTTATTTACACGATTATTAGTTTAATTTTAATTAATCAAATGATCTTTCACCTTAATTTGTTGTTTGTATGTTACCGTAATTTGCGACCTTCGATCTTCTCTCCCTCCTGGGCTGACCTTGGGAATTTCTGAAATTATCACCTCTATCTTCGTTATGTTACTATAATAATTAATTCATAAATCCTAATGTTTGATAGTTTTTGCTATTTGTGTTTATTTTTTGTGTAATTAATCATTTCCGCTTTCTTTTCCCCTAGAAATCGAAATTAAAGAAAGTTGTAATTTTTTATTCGAGAGCAAGTACTTCTCATTATGATCGGAGAAAGTTATGTGATACTCAATAGCAAGGACATAACTTTTATTACGACTAATAAAATTCAAAGGAAACCAAAGGATGTGATGATTTTCCTATAAATTATGGTGACTCTTACTTTCCGCATATTATTATTAGAGATTGCTAAGTTTACCTATGCCATTGATAATCTTTCAACGAGTAGACATCATAGTATTTGAAACGTGTCTAGTGGACTACTCCTAAACAAAAAACCGTTAGATAGGAATTTTTTATCAACAAAGGTTGGATATAATTGTAAACGAACTGTATTTCTTGAAGATAGGAACAGAGTTCAAACTCTAAAAAAATTTGTTAGAATAATCTCTTAATCGTGATAATACTCGAGTAGAGAACTAAAGATACCTCGAGGACATTTTTTTGATAATGTCTTGAAAACTTTAAAAAAATAGGTACTTCTTCTCTTTGTCATCGTGAACATGTTATTTATAGAGCTTTGGTAAAATAAAATTTCAAAATAGTACACTAAAAACATTATTTGCTCTCATAAAAAATTTATTTATTTTTATTTGTACGTTTAATTTTTTTTTACATATTAATTCCAAGATTAAAATACTACAACTCTCAATTGTTTTCATATTTTTAATAATTTTTTCGGCTTAAAAATAATTTTTATTATAAATATTTTAAATACTCTTAATATATATTTGTTTGTAGTATTCTGTGTTCCTTATTGACAAAAGTATTGTAAAAGTTAGCATGAAAAAAGTATTGTAAATGTTTATTTTGATAGTTTATAATCGTTTTGTGTTCACTTTATTACCTTTTTCATACTTTCATACTTAAGACTAATTTAAATTGTTTACACAACTCTAATTAGCTACAATTTATAGAAGTCTTACATGTAATTATGTATGTTTATTATTATTATTATTATTATTATTATTATTGACTGGAAGACGTATGTTTACTTTTATTTCTTATGAGTGTAGAAAATCTTTTGGTTATTGTTCAATCATGTGTTTGTTATATGATCAGAAAAAGAAAGGTTTCATCTCTTATGCATTACACCTAAGTGGAATTTGTACTAATGAGTAAGCAAATAAATTCTTTTGAATTTATCTTGGCATGTCCAAATTCATGGACTAAAAGAGAAAAGTTTGATTGGCAGTTGGGACACGGTATGGCTTGCCGCGCATTAAGTTGAGTCTCATACTAAGCATTAAATTTGAAGGACCCCCACACCTACCAACCACTTCAGATATTACATTATTAATATGGTTGGCACTCTCATTATGGCTGTCACTACTCTTTAAGTCTTAAAACCCCAATTGCCATCCCCAACTTTCAAATCTTACTTCCAAGTCTAATAATCATCACTACAATTTTCCTCCTTCAGTACTAGCTTCTATTTTTGCTAGTTCTCTTCCGTTTCAAAACTAATGTCTGAATTAGCATCAAAACACAACAAGGCCATGACTACTGAGGCACAGCAAAGTAACCAGGACCATGAGCAAGTAGTGATCATTTCACAGAAAAAGATGAACAAGAGGCGCCGGTGTGGAATTGCAATAGGGGTGTTGCTGTTACTTCTCATGGTTTTGGTCATAGTGTGCGTTGTCCTGGCCTTGACCTTGTTCAAGCCAAAAGAGCCAAGAACAAAGCTTGTGTCTGCTACTTTGGAGGGTATATCACCTAGAGTCACACTTCCTGCAATTGACATTCAACTCAATATCACTATTGACCTCAAGATTCTAGTTGAGAACAGAAACCATGCTAGCTTCAAGCATGACCGGGGAAAGAGTATCCTGCTATATAAAGGAATAGAAGTTGGAGAGACAGATATATATCCTGGTTTTATTCCTTCAAGGGGTTCTGAAACACTTCCAAGTAGGCTTACCTTAGAGGCTGATAAAATAGCATCCAATTTGACCAGTTTTATTGGGGACATAGTGGGAGGCCAAGTCACTATAGAAACAGTTACTCGGATTCCTGGAAGAGTTACCTTCCTTGGATTCATCAAGAAGCATATTGTTGCAAAGTCCAATTGCCAATTCACTCTTGGTTTTTCTGACTTCAAGATCCGAAGCCAAGTCTGCAAGGCCAAGATATGAATTCAAGAGGAAGCCGATTTGTTAGTTATAAATGGTCATGTCTACACTTTATACTTCTCACCATGTGAATTTCTGAGACATATAGGATATTGTTACATGTATCTACACATTTATTCAGGGTGATTACTTTACTTGTATGCTTATCTGTTAGACTTTGGTTTAAGTTTTGAAAATTTTGAGAACCCCATACTTCCAAGAGTACTATTTATATATTATGATGATAGACCTCACGAACTATATATAACTAGCGGAAAACAGGTAAAATGAAAGATTAACTGTTCATGCTGTAGAAACGTGTCATGTGATGCCATGCACTAGAGGAAGATCCTCATCACTGGAAGAGGACTATTAATCTTGACTTCTTCTCTGCTTCATGTTCAATATTAATTTTCTTTCCTACGGTATAAAACAGATCAAGCTTGACTTGAGTTTTTGCTGTCACAAAATCTTTGACTAGCTCAAGATTGAGCATCCTATAGTGAAAGACATATTGGTATTTACTAATTGTATTTTCAATTTCGGCATTGAGATTTTTGAAATTGAAAAGAAGAACATTTTAAGTAGAATTAATTTCGAATTATAGTAGATGAAAATTTCAGTCATGACCTAGAAACTTGTGCTTGGGATGCTGATTTTTTTTTTTTTTTTTATCTAAACCATCAGTGTCAAGAGTATAATGAACTCCGATTAATCTACATCAAATTGAGTCAGTCTATTATGATGATAGAACTTTCTAAATGCTAATTTTCTTCATTAACTAAACTTGATATCTTACTTAAGAAAAATAAATATTGCACCACTAAGTAATCAATCAAATATTAGTGTATGCCGAAGGTTTATGTCTCTTGAGCAAGTAGTTCTATCATATAAGATAGAAGTCACCGATTAATTAGAGGGCAGTAGCAAACATATAAATATATAGTCACACAATGTAATTTCGATTCTTGAACTTTGAACCCAAAACTAAAATTTGAAGAAATAGGTATGATAGCCTCAGAGTGCTTGAAAAAGGGAGTTGAATTGAGCTCTAAGTTATAAAAGAGTCCTACACACTTAAAACACATATCAAAATGTTCATCAAAATCTTATATTTGAGTATGAGATAATTTACTAAATCAAGATGAGACAAATATTGATAATATGTTCTTTTCAGAATATTAAGATGATTAGAACTAAAATCACAAGTTGAATGAGAAATAATAAATATAATATGAATGTATCAGAGCATAGATGAATCAAAGGAAAAGTTAAGAAAATGACACCAAGCAATTTATACTAGTTCGATCTCCAAACTTAAAGTCTATGTTCAATCCTCACTAAATGATGAGAGTTTCAACTAAGCAAATAGTCTTCTTTGCAAAACAATTGCTAAAGAGATGAAGCACTCACAGTTAACTCTCAAAACTAGAAAGAAGACTCACTGAGTACAAATAGTTCTCACCAATAAGTGCAATCACAAATCAAGGGGCTAACACACAGCACTCACAAACAAATTTCCTAAACAAACAATAACCAATAATGGCTTTTTCATAACTGAAGTCTCTCGGCACTCAAGCCTTTTTGAAGGTAAAACTAAGAACATTGTAGAATACCCAATATTGGAATGTTTACAAAGATTCAAATATAATGGTATGAGGAAAAAAGTAGGAATGCTTGGACTCAAGAAAGGTAATAGGTAGGTCAATTGTAACTCTCTTTTTTTGAGTCCTATAATAGTAGAGAGTATTCCTTAAATAAGGAATGCTTCAAATCATTGCAGGCTGCTGTACTGTCTTTTCTAACCATCTTTTGGCAAGCTGTGATGTACTAGAGATACCTTTTAAAATTTCATTAGTTCACACTTATCTTTTCCTTTAAAAGTTATTTGCTCTATCTTATTTTTGTCTTTATGAACTATTCTTTGATGCAGCTATTATTTTTTGATTTAGCCCATAATAAGGTTTAATTTTTCCTTCCAAATTTGTCAATTTTTGAGACACACCCAATAAACTTTGCTGCAACTAATTTATCTTAGTTTAGTAAGAGATTTTGACTTCCAGTAACATCTTTTTAGAACATGTATGCTTTGATCATTATTTATATTGTCCTGAAACGTTAACACACATACTAAATAATTAACATAATATTTGTCATCCAACAAGGTACAAAAGCACACTGTGGATGGGCCATTTCTGGATTCCATAGTGACATATGGATTCATCATTTCTTGTCCTATGGCCTGCTATTATTTTTATATTTTGTGTTGCTTACTAACACTTGCCAACTATATGGTGAAAGAGGATCCGCCACATTCAAAAGGAAAACAATATTTTATTTGTGTAATTGAAATACAAGTATCTAATAAGTAATAACACGTTGGGTTCGTGACAATTTCCTATGAAGACGTTTCCTAACGTGTAGCGATGCTTGAAAATTATTGTGTAGACAATTAGAAACTTCATATATTAACATTTTTATTAGAAAATATCGTGTAAACAATTGGTGATCAATATATCTTATGTAGACATTAAAAATTGTAATCAATTATTACTATTTTATGATTAATGATGTATTATGTGATAATCAACTTCTTTTATATGATAGTTAATATATATTATGTAATAATTATTATAAAAAGTGATGCACAAAAAGTGACGTATATGTAGCAAGAATTATATACGTGCCTTACTAGCTAGGCATAAAACTAGATGATGGCTCGCATAACAGGATGAATTAGAGCTCACTATGGTCTGGGCTGTGGATACTGGTTGCCTTGAGAATGAAATGAGTTTTCTCATTGGACCACAGAAGAAAATGGGTCGATATTTTGTTCCACCGTGTAATCAATAGGCTAGCTTAGGCTTTGGGGCAGTTATTACAATCGGGCGCTTATTGGGTTAGAGGAACCTTGTGGATAAGTCACAAGATTTCTAGCCAAAAAATTTTGACAAAAAAGAAAAGATCTGACCAAAAATATAATAATAATAACAATAACAACGAAAAGAGGGGGAAAGAAAAAGTCTGGTGACGGTGATAGAGAGGAAATACTTGAGCGGTTATACAGCAACACATAATTGTGCTTATAATTAATAATATTATAATATTTTAAATAAAAATATAAGTATAAATTAGTGATAAATTTTATAAAAAATATTATAATATTATTAATTATGAATTCAATCACATGATTCTTCAAAATCATTATTTCTCGTAATAGAGAGAGAAGGTTCCAAGGACACCCACCACATGCATGTGTTGCTGTCAATTTGTCCGCGGAGAGACCGGCCACGTGATGCCGACAATTTTTTCTCCACAATTTGATTCCACTCTCAATGAAATGGAAAAGGTAATCAAATATTTCGCAAAAAATCTTATTTTACTAAATCAGATATTCTCAGGTATTTTACCGTAACTTTTTTTGTTAGGTGCTTCAATATCAAAAATAAAGTTCAAGTGAGAAATAAAAATGACTCACAGAATTAAAATGTTAAACAATGAACGATATAAAACAAGAATATTTAAGAATTTTTATATACTAATTAAATATAAAATTTGCCTAATATGTGGCTTAATTTGTAGAAATAGCAAGGCTACATAATCAGGAAAATATGGACAGAATTTTTTTGAGAAATTACAAAGATTATTAATAAAATAAAATAGTATGAATTTAATCATCCAAAAATCAATAACCATGCCACATAATTTTAACAATTTTATTCTAGCAAAATTTCTAATTCTAATATGTTTCTTGTTGAAAAATGAGAGAGAAGCCGGATCACCGTCATTCGCTGCTGGTGCGGCTAATGCAGCTAATGGCATAATTGCAATTCAAAGTTGGCATGTCAAATAAATGAACGTGAGCGACACAATGGAGGACTTTTCAAATCCTTCATGTCACGTCCCAAGACAATGACCTATTTTCCCGAAGCTTGCTCAAGCTCTTCCTTGCATCTCCAAAAAGTCAATGTGAAATTAACAAAGTCAATGCCGATTAATTAGAGCCATTATTCTTAGCCATTTTCAAATTTCAATATCAATCCGTTAGGTTTTTACTTTGCCACCCATTCTTTCTAGATTCTAGTAGTTCAGTGAAAATTAAGGCATAGGACCATAGGTAGAAGCGTAGAAGAAATCCACTTGGACCAAGAATTTTCATTTTTTCAAATTAGCGTGTATATGAAGATTATAAAGTATCAACTAAGATTTTCTAATTTATTGTTTGCAGTTTATGACTAAAGTAACAAAGGATATTGATTTAAGAAACGGTCCTTCACAAACGCAAAACCACGGAATAGTCCCCTTTGGCAGGCCACCAAACACGCATGATCCCTTATAATATAGCACCACCACATCAGGAACAAAAATTGAGGACCATTGGTATACCATAGCACATATAGAGCTACCTCAACATTTTCTTCTTCTACGACCATAAACCTATTTTGATCCAACTCAAAACACACCAATTCCACTTCCAATTCCAGTTTTCCACCCATATCTCCCTCCCTCCATGTGCAAAATCACACCTAAAGCATAATCTGCGAAGAACAGGTGTGACATAGGTATTTTTGGGAAAATATTATTTTGAGATATAATTGCATTTTTCTTTTCTTTTTTGTAATTAGAAGCTGTTTCAGGTAGTTTTTGATTATAAGCTGTTTTTAACTCCAAATAATCTTATCCCAAAATACTCAAAAATGGGACAAGAACAAAGGAACATCAGATCTCCACCAACTTCTTCATCATTCAGGCTCCGGAGCCCAAGCCTAAACTCGCTGCGCCTCCGGAGGATCTTCGACATGTTCGACAAGAACGGAGACTCCATGATCACGGTGAAGGAAATAAGCCAGGCTTTGAGTCTCCTAGGCCTTGACACTGAGGTCAGGGAGCTTGAGAACATGACAAGATCATACATAAGACCGGGCAATGAGGGTCTTGCATATGAGGATTTTGTGGCACTTCATCAGTCTCTAGGGGAAGCGTACTTTGGATTTGTGAACACGAATGATAATGATGATGATGATGATGATGATGATAAAGAAGGGAAGATGAAGGAGCAAGAGGAATCGGATTTGTGGGAGGCGTTCAAGGTGTTCGATGAGGACGGTGATGGGTTCATATCAGCAAAGGAGTTGCAAGTGGTGTTGGGGAAGCTTGGTCTAGCTGAAGGGAATGAGATTGAGAGGGTTCAGAAGATGATTGTCTCGGTTGATAGCAACCACGATGGTCGTGTTGATTTCTGTGAGTTCAAGGACATGATGCGCACCACTCTTGTTCAAAGCTCTTGAATTTTGTAATTTTGTGTATCACGAAGTTTGATTCTCGAATTCCAGAAACTGAACCTACAGTGTGACACAGTAAATTTGAAAAAAACAAAAAAAGTGTTATTATGTCAGGAGTTTTATTAGAACTTGTTCTTTAAAGTGATGCAATATGTTTATAGGTTCTTGAATAGATAAAGCAACCATACTGCTTAGCTTATTTTATTCAATGATCATAATTTATTATTCTATAAAAAATTTTGATAATCTTTCTAACTTGTATGATATTGGTCAATAATTTTTGTTATAAAATTTAATTAGACTTAAATGTTATACAAGTCGTAATCGTAATTATTTTCTTAGCGTTTCTTTTCGGTTTGTAGTTTCTATATATGCTATGCTGTTCTCTGTTCGTTCTTGATAGCAACTTCTGCAGCTGCGATGCTTTTATTTTGCCTTTTTGTCTTCTGTGATTTAATTCGTAAATATTTAAATGCTTCGAAATGGGTTTTTTAACCCGAAATTAACGTGTGATACTCCTGAATGGGTAAGTGATTCATTCCACTATATTTCATCTAATACTTGTTCCTATTTTAAAAATTTTTCTAGCTCGTTGCTCTTCTACTTCTTCCAGATTAGCAACTGTATTAATGAAAACTTTTAGTTTGCTGCAAGCAATCCTTTTGGTAAATATGTGTAAGTAGGCTTTTAAAATTGTCTGTTATTCAATTAAATAGACATCCCTAAACCATTAAACATCGACTTTATTTAATTATTTGATACATTGTTAAAAGATTTATAATAACTAAAATGTTCTCATAAGTTTTATTGTGAATTAATTAACTTTTTAAACATTTTTCCAACTTATTATCAGTACACATAATATTTATTATTAATAATTATAATATATTAACTTTATAAATAATACAGCCGTTAATTTAAGTCAATTAAAGGCACATTTGAGATCTTGAAAGCCTAGGCGGCTAGACCTACTTAACCCACTAAAACCTTAGATTTATTTGCTTATTTGAAGATCTTCAAATAAGACTAGCCTATTAGTGAGATGTTAAAATTCCCAATCTGGCAAGGATCCCCACAAAGACAGCCCCATTCAGAGTCCCAAGTTTGGGGATTTTATCTTGCAAGGATGAGGATGGGAATAAAAGTCCTCTCGTGGCATATTCAGAGACTAGGTCGAGGATCACCCTTCCCACCTCGGGGTGCCTCGCAAGTGTAAAAAACTAAATTATCCTTAATAAATACTCACTATATCCCCCAATATACATATATCGTCATGACATTTCTCACATTTATTTAATTTAATAATTAAAAATACTTTTAAATTAACTTAAACCCTAAATTCTTTATTTGTTTTCCTTTTCTAAACTCTGGAGCGCCGTTCCCCTTCCTTTCTTCTTCCCAAGCCCCTCTCCACCTCGCCATAGCTAGTGTAAAGCACTGGGAGCAGCAAATCACATCACGCTAGTCCACTTCAGTAGATTTCTTTGTGTCACGCCACCATCGGAGCACCAGATTTGCGTTGCATCGCACCAACTCTGGAGCACCATTTAACAGCAATGTGCCTTTTCTTTTGCCCCTCAACCAAACTGCTCTTTGCCTTTTTTTTTTTTTGCTTAAAATAGGGATCCAGCGGAGACCTACAAGAAGAAAGGGAATAGGGATTGGGGAGAAAAGCCCTCCATGGCGAGGATTGGGGATGGGGGTAAGGAGGGTTTGGGGTCCGAGGACAGGAGCTGGGAGACACTCCTCAGCATGGGTGACATCCCTATCTATTATAGCATGGCAAAATGTCAGATCAAAGGCTTGGAAAATGAGACTTTGAATCTAATTAAGGGGCACAAAATGTCCAAATAACAAGCCAAAGAACAATTGTATAGATAAAACCAACACAAGAGTCTAAGTGAAACATCAAAAGACAATTAAAACATAAATTAAAACCTAAATAGGACTTGGAAATCAAAGATTCAATCTTTGTGGATACATTCTTGGTTCAAGGGTGAAATGCAAGCAGGAAAAGAGATGAGATTTGCTAGGAATCTATTCTTGAATAAGAAAGCATGGTTGAAAAAATGTGACACTACAATTGATTAGGAAATCATAGAATGAATGGTGGCATTCATAGTCAAATCTAATTTCCCAAGTGAATGCTCGATCTGTAATTTGGCAAACATAGAATACTTGTCACATAGATACATTTACTTGTCTCAAAGATCAATGCAATTGAAACAGTATTGTGATGTCCTCGCTTACGATCTTTGTTGAGTTACTGTTGTCTTGTTCTTAAAATTAAGATGAATCTAGATTTTGACTGTGGCTACTCTGACATAGGAATTCTATTAATTTTGTTTTATATTTGGTGTATTGTTATTATCTTTTGATGTTTTAATTCCTTTAGTGGACTGTGTTCTACTCCCTTTTGATTGTATTGGGTCGAACTTATATGATTTCCACGTCAAATATCGTAAAAAAATAAAATAAAAATAAATGTTAATATGCATGTATATGAAAATAAGTTGAATAGACAACGTGAGTGTTTGGTGCATTTGGTGTCCTCACTTGATGTCTAGATGACTCATGCCTAAATAACATTACTCTTACCATTTGTTTGGAATTTTCAAGATGCATGCCTTGTCATTTGCAATAAAAATCAAGAATAGGAGGATGAATTTTTACATCCCCTGACAAAAAATCCATCAAAAGTAGATTATATGGTTGGGTGGTGGATTTTTTTACTGTCCATTAAATGAACCGTGGCCTTTCAGCTTCTATAAATAGAGACAAGTTCTAACCAAGGAAAGCATTAAGCAAAAGCAAACGTTTCTTGGCTTCTTGCAAGTGAGAGCTTCTTGTGAGTGGGAGTAATATTAGAGAGTGTATAAAAATTTCCAAAAGTATAGTGAGTGAGTACACAATGAGGATTTGAATATATTCTTTAGGTCTCTGTAATACAACCGATTATAGTATAAGAGAATCCTACTAGGAAGCACTATATTGTAATTATTTTTAAATATAGTGGAATATTTTCGAAGTTTATCCCATGGCTTTTCCTTTATTATTTCAGAGGGTTTTCCATATTAAAATTTGGTATACAGTTTTCTTAATATATTTTTAGTTTGAAGTGACAAATGGATCTCATTGGAAAGTACTATTCAGATACTTTATTTTATTGGTTAATCTCCATATAAATTTGGGGGCGCTTCTGCTTATATCCATAAAGAGTTCATTACACTTCGGATGTACCTTACTTTGATATCCCTAACAATTGGTATCAGAGCCACTAGTTTTGGATCTAAGATGTCAGGGCCAAAATTTGAAGTAGAAAAGTTCAAGGGTCCAACAACTTCAGTTTATGGAAGCTGAAGCTGGAAGCATTGCTGGATCAGCAAGGTCTAGCAATAGCATTGGAGGGTAAAGACAAATTGTTGAAATCATTATCTGCTGGAAAGAAGGAGGAAAGAATGGTCAAAGCATGGAGTACAATACAGTTAAGCCATCTAAACAATGTGCTGTGGGAGTTTATGGAAGAAAAGATCGTTGATTCACTATAGAAAGTTTTGGAAGAAAAATATTCCATAAAGACTCTATCAAACAAACTTTTTTAGAGGAATTGACTATACGCATTCAAATATTTAGGAGAAAAATCAATTCGAGACCACATAGATGACTTCGATCAGATGATCTCTAATGTTGAAGTGACTAGAATAAAAGTAGAAGATGTTGATCAAGTTATGATCTTGTTGACTTCACTGCCTCTATCCTATGATAATTTTTGTGATACCATATTATATGATAGATTTGACAACACAGTCAAAAATATCAAAGAGGCTTTGATGATAAAAGAGTATTAGAAGCTAGTATCCGGACACAGTGCTAATAATCCTATAAATAGGTTATTTATGATAAGAGGGCATAGTTAAGAAGAAGGATAGAGAAGCAAGAGTAAGAGAAGGTCAAAGTACAAAAAACATAAATCTATGACATGTTATCATTGTCACCAAATAGGATATATTAGAAGAAATTGCCCAGACAGAAAGGATAAATCAAGAAATTCTGCTAACATAATAGTTGCAAGTTTTGATGATAGTGATGTTGGTTCTGCCTTAACAGTATCTACTAGTAACTCAAGAAACGAGTGGATCTTGGACTCTAGCGCATCTTTTCACATGACATATAATAGAAGCATTACTACTTCCTATAAAAAAATAGGAAGCAAAAGTCAAATTAGGAGACAACAAAATAATTTCAATTATAAGTAGAAGAGAGGTGTGCGTCAGATCAGATGATGGTACTGAATGGATGTTTCAAGCATGGCATGTACCAGAATTGGGTAGGAGCCTGATCTCGCTAAATGCCCTAAACAATCGAGGGTACAAGTCTCTAAAGAAGGTGATTTGTTGAAGATAATCAAAGGCATGATGGTGGTGATGAAAGAAAAACTACAAGGCAAGATCTATCTATTGCTAGGAAGCACAGTCAATGGAATTGTTATTATTCTATCCTCTGAAAAAAGTGATGATGTTGCTACACGATTGCAGCATATGCGGCTTGGTCATATGAGTGAGAAAGGAATGAACATACTTGCTAGTAGAGGCTTGTAAACTCGGCTTCTATGAAATTGTGTCTTTGGAAAGTAGAAATGGGTAAAGTTCGGTACTGCTAAACACATCAGCAAAGGGGTCCATCCCTGTTAACTCTTTAGGTGGAGATCGTTATTTTCTTAATTTGATAGATGATTAATCCAAGAAAGTCTAAGTTTATTTCCTAAAGCAGAAGGATGAGATGTTTGGCAAATTCAAGTAATGAAAGGCCATGGTCAAGAAGCAAGCCAGACGGTCAATCAAGAGACTGAGAATAAACAATGTATAGAATTTGCAAAGTTCTATAGGAATGCTGGTATAGTGAGGCACCATACTGTATCTGGAACACCATAGTAAAATGGAGTTACAGAACAAAAAAACAAAATACTTCTAGAGCATGCAAGATGTATGCGAATCAACGCTACTTTTCCTAAATCATTTTGGGCTAAGGCAGTCAATACAACTATATGCCTAGTAAATAGATCTTCATCAACTACAGTTGATCTGAAGGTTACACAAGAGGTATGGTCCGATCAACCTGTAAATTATTTTGATTTGAAGATATTTGGTTGTCCTACATATGCCCATGTGGGTGATGGTAAATTTGAGGCAAGGGCAAGAAGGTGTATATTTCTACGATATGCATGAGAGGTGAAAGGCTATAGACTATAGTGTACTAGGCAAGTTCACCTAAAATTATTGTCAGCAAATATGTCACTTTGACATAGCAACAATGACAAATCAAAAGCAGGAATCTAAAGTCAATTAGTAAGAAATAGAGTATGGTGCAACAAAGCAGATGGAGCTAGAGATTGACTATAGGAAGATGAAGCAGGAAGAAGATGAGACAAATCAATCAATTACTTCTGGGACTACTCAACCCAAAGTAGAACAATAAGATGAACCTGGTGATAGAGATGCTGGTGAAGAACTAGAGAAGCAGAACCATACAGTGTTGCCATGGGTAGAAAAAGGCAACAAATTCAGAAACCATAGAGATATCTAGATTTTATTGCTTGTGTAGTTAACTTGTCAAATGTAGATCCTATAGTCTTTGCCTTGGCTATGACAGATGGTATAGTTGGAGATGAACCATGTACTTATTGCGATGCATTAAGCAGCAAAGAGTCAAAGCATTGGTTGATAGCAATGAATGAGGAGATTGAATCTTTTCAGAAAAATTAGGCATGGAGCTACTACAACTTCCAGAGAGAAAGAAAGTAGTTAAATGCAAATAGGTCTTCAAAAGGAAAGATGGAATCCCTAGTATTGAACATCCTAAGTTCAAGGCAAGCCTAATAGCAAAAGGTTATACTCAAAAAGAGGGTGTTGACTTCCATGAAGTATTCTCTCCTATGGTGAAGCATAGCTCTATCCAAATCCTATTAGCTATCATGAGTACATTTGACTTGAAGCTAGAATAGCTTAATGTGAAGACGACATTCTTACATGGTGAGCTAAAGGAATAAATCTACACGAGTCAACCAAATGGGTTCGTAGTTCCTGATAAGAAGGATCATGTGTGTCTGTTAAAGAAGTTGTTGTACGACTTGAAGCAATCCCCAAGGCAGTGGTACAAAAAGTTTGATGCATTTATGCTTGGTATTGGATACAGTAGAAATCAATATAATAATTGTATCTACTCTAAGGAGCTTCTAGATGGTTCACAGATTTATCTGTTATTGTATGTAGATCATATGCTAATTATAACTTGAAACAAATCTGAAATTAGTATATTGAAAACTCAGTTAGGAAAATAATTTAAGATGAAAGACTTGGGTGCAGCAATGAAGATTCTTGGAATGGAGATTCATAGGGAGAGGCATCATGGCAACTTGTACTTGGCACAACATACCTATATCATGAAAGTGATACAATACTTCAATATGAATTAGTCCAAACCAGTTAACACTCTAGTACTTGCACATTTCAAGTTATCTTCGAAGAAATGTCCAAGAATTGAGGAGGAGGTGAAACATATGTCTCATGTACCTTACCCTAGCGTAATTGGCAGTCTAATGTATGTCATGGTATGCACTAGACCAGATCTTTCACATGCGGTAAGTGTAGTAAGCATATTTATAAGCAAACTTAGAAAGGTACACTGGGAAGCTATAAAATGGATCATATGGTACTTGAGAGATTCCATCGATATCTGTTTGGTATTTGAAGGTCAGAAGAACCATGGAGTTGTGAGGTATGTAGATTCTGATTATGCATGAGATTTAGATAAAAAGAGGTCATTGACAAGCAATATCTTTATAGTTTTTGGATGTACTATCAGTTGGAAGGTGACATTGCAATCTACAATGGCATTGTCAACTGTAGAAGCTGAGTATATGGCATTGACTAAGGCTGTGAAAGAAAGCATGTGGGTGCAAGGTCTTTTGGATAGTTTGGGAATGAATCACAATGTACCAATCATTGATAGTCAAAGTGCAATTCATTTGGCTAGAAAGCCACTCTACCATGAAAAGACTAAGCATATTGATGTTAGACTTCATTTTATCAAAGAAAGTATTAGTAATGGCACTGTTGTAGTTCAGAAGATAGCCACAGCAGAAAACCTAGCCGATATGATGATGAAACCATTGCCGATTAATAAGTTAAAGCGTAGCTTGGACTTGATCAATATTTGTAGAGTTTGAAGAATATTCCAAATGCAAGCCAAGATGGAGAATTGTCAGCATTTGTAGTAAAAGTCAAGAATAGGAGGATGAATTTTTACCTCCCATGACAATAAATCCATCGAAAATAGATTATATGGTTGGGTGGTGGATTTGGTTATGCATTAAATGCATCGTGGCCTTTTGGCTTCTATAAATAGTGCCAAGTTCTAACCGAGGAAAGCATCAAGCAGAAGTAAACATTTCTTGGCTTCTTGCAAGAACGAGCTTCATGTGAGTGAGAGTAACATTAGATCATGTGTGAGAAATTTCAAGAGTGTAGTGAGTGAGTATACACTAGAAATTTGGGTATATTCTCTAGCTCTTTGTAATACTATCAATTGTAGTAGAAGAGAATCTCAGTGGAAAACACTATATTATAATTATCTTTAAATATAGTGAAATATTTTCGGAGTTTGTTTCGTAGTTTTCCCCTTATTATTTTAAAGGGTTTTCTATGTTAAAATTTGGTATGCAGTTTTCTTAATATATTTTGTTGGTTTGAATAGTAACGAGTGGGTTCTATTGTAAAGTACTATTCACATAGTTTGTTTTATTTGTTAATCTCTACATAAATTTGAATGCACTTTCGCTCACATCCATAAAGTGTTTAATACACTTAGAATGTACCCTCCTCTGATATCCCTAAAAGGAATAAATAAAAACAAGAGCAAAGAAGGGAGAAGAGAAGACAAGAGATAGAAAATGACCTTTTCTCTTGTTTGGAGATAGAAAATGTCTAAATAATATAATAACCATTTGCTATAATTAAGAGTATTATAACTAAAGATAACATACATGGATCTACTTAAAAATGTTTATGACTATAAGAATTCAATTAAAAATTAAAAAATATATAAGGACCAATTTAAAAATTGATGTCAATTGTAGGGACTAAAAGCATAATTTAACCTATATTGAAAATTATGTGAGTGAGGGTTGGATTCAATACCCTTATTTGATGTCCAAATAAATAGACTCTCTTTGAGAACAACTTATTGACCTCCAAAGTCTCAATATCTTTCTAAGGTCAAGTTCATGAAGCATAGATCAATGGCTAAGGAAAGTCCATTCATATTGCATAAGTCTCAACAATCTTTCAATCTAATTCTTTGGGGTACCCACATTGTTTGAATTTCAAGCCTAAGCGATGAAGTCTCATCTTAGTTCAGAATGAATTAAGTGAAGAGTATATAAAATGAAAAGACCCATAAATACATTTCCTTAAGGTTTCGGATTAAGATGTAGTATCCAATCCACTATCGTGATTTTTCATTTAGCCAGCTAATTTAAATCTCCCCAAACGTTGGGCTTCTTCTAACCACCTGTCTTAGTAAGTGGACATGACATACTTGGTCTATACTTGACTGTGGTCCCAACCCTTGTTGGAGCATTGGTTAAAAGTTTTTGTCTTGCTTTGGTGGGGATCCTTAGAAGGACTTTCGCTGAGGGGGACTACCACCATGTTAAAGTTCATGTTTGAGGGGGGAGAATGTTGAAATTTTAAGTTTGAGTATTAAAATCTCACATTGGTTAAGAATGAACTAATTAAGTGAAGAATATATAAAATGAGAAGACCCATGAACATATTGTCTTAAAGTTTTAAGTTAAGATGTGGTATTTTGTCCATTATCGTGTTTTTTTCTTTTTTTTTTTTTTTGCTTAGTTTGTTGATTTACATCTCCTTAGATTTTGGGCCTTGACCACCTATTCCAACACACATTGCAACTGCTAGAATTGATCTACTGGGGGTTAGGGGGACTAGCTGGGGGTTAAGAGAGAGGATCTTATCTTTGTTTGTTAATGGGGCTTTAATTGTTATGAATGGCAAAATACATGTTCGGGAATGCTTGATTATTTTCAAAAATAATTTTTTAAAAATTTATTTTCAATATAATTTTATATGTTTGGCAAATACAAATAAAAAAATACTTATAACCTTTGACTTATTTTATTTATACTAGAAATCACTTTTTTTTTAATTTTTTTTTTGGCATTTTGATTATAAGTGGAAATTGAATATTTTGAAGTTATGATATTTTTGTCAAAAACTCAACAAATTATTTCATTCCTTTTTTCAGTAATTTACTATATTGTCTTAAAATTACTTTTTAGTTAATACATCTAGACATCAACTTAATTTTATCATGATTGATTATTAACAAATAAATTATGCTTATAATCAACACCTACATGAATCCTCTCTAATCAGAATTTGAATTTTTAAAAATGCATTTTGTAATTTAAAAAGTAAAATATATAGTTTCAATTGTTAAAAAAAATTAAAATAATAAATTGTTATATATGTGATTTATCATGTTAAATTTATATCTTGTAAAGTTATAAATACTTAATTTTCTCATCTTAACTATAATTAATTAGTTTACACTTTAAAATGCGGTACAAATTTCCTTGTGGACCAAAAAAAAAAGAAGACACAAAGAGAAAGAAAGAGAGAAATTGAATTCCTCCATTTAGGTCATTCTAATATATATATATATATATTGTTGAAATACTATAATATCTATTGAAACAATTTGTTCCCACTGGTCTATGATTCAAAAAGGAGCATGTAGAATGCATCCATACTACCAATGGGGATTGGATCTTGGAGAAAAAAGTTAGTACTCTATAAAGTGGTGAAACATGGTTCAAACTTCAGTTAGGAGAAGTGCTCATTTTTAGTGTTTGATCCTACCTCAAGTAAGATTGCCTCCAATAAAAAAATATTTGTAAGAAACAAAAAAAAAATCGTTCATGCTGTCTTTTTGGGTTGGTGCTTAGTTCTGGACCAAAGGTCAATACTTTGCAAAATAAGTATGACATATATTTAAGAAGCAACTTGATATTTTTGGTTTTAACATTGAATTATGACTAGTTCAGTTAGAGCTCAATTAGCTTATTATAGTAGTAAAGTTGTCTTCATATTAGGTTTTTTTTTTCACTAAACTCAACCCTAAAATATTATTTTAAAGAAACAAGTGTAGAACTACTTTAACTAACTAAATATTGATAATACAAAGCCTAAGTGAATATGACATTTTGTTTTTCTTAATGAGTAACTGAAAAACATGTGATAAATAGTTAAGATATTTGAAGCTAGCCTATATGTAACCCAAGAAAAATGGATCACTCAAAGGCCCTAAAAGATTAGATAGCCCCAAAAATGGCAAAAAGAATTTTTTGATCCCTTATCTTTAAAGGTGAAAATTGGCCAGGCTCTAACTTAAACAACTCTAACATGTATTTTAAATATGCAGCCTGAATCTTGACCTATTATCTGACATAGAATTTTATTTTTAAGACCTAACCTAGCCTTTTTAAATGCTCAGCCTGGCCTGAAAATCTATTTAGAATCCTACTTAAAAATAAGATATTGAAGTAGACCAAAAAACCTATTCTTAAATAGTCCAAAAGACTATCAAGAAGTGAGTTGCCATAATGGTAAAGACATACTATAGTCTTGAGAAGATCTTAGTTCAATTCTTAGAGAGAACACTAGTTGAGAGGGCAAACCTGATTATGCTCGAAAGGGATTAATCTCTTTCCTTGAGTATAAATGGGAGGGGGAGACCCTTGGGAAATTAAAAAAAAAAGACCAAAAAACTTTTAAATAGGCAAAAAAAACTCTATTCCTAAATAAGCTAAAATGCTTCCTATATAGGCTAAAAAGCTTATTTTTAAATTGACTAAAAGGCTTCTATTATCATTATTGATTTTGAAATAATAATATAATCTAATTTAAATGATAATAATATGATATAAATAGACTAACCTGTCAGACCCAATAGACCTTTTTATAGCCAATGGCCTGGCCATTTTGATTAAAAAGATTTTTTGAAAAGTTTTAGCCTAACTTATTCACTAAATAGGCTTGGCTAGGCCAAGGTCTAATGTTGACTAGGCCAAAGGCTCCTGACAAATGAACTGACCTATTTTCACCTACTTATCTTTATTTGTTTTTACAATTTGGCCCCTTATCTTTCATTTTATTCTCAATTTGGTGTCTTATGTTACCAATCATTTTCCATTTAGTTCTTAATTACTTTTGTCATATAATTAACAAACAATGCTAACATGATATAAATGGTATTAACAATGGTGTACATGTGGATGTGATGTGAATGGTGCCACGTTAACATTTTTCATTAGTTATATGATGAAAACAAAAAGGACCAAATTAAAAAATTAAAGATAAATGCCAAATTGAAAAAATAAATAAAGATAAGGAACCAAAATACCTATTTTGCTCCCACAAATTAATATTGTTTGGACTTTGTTTCCTCTTCCACTTATAATATCTTTTTAGAAAAAAAAATATCTTAAATTATTTGTTATTTGAGAACATCAATGAAGTATTAATTAATTCTTTTCATTTTTACCTTTATCTTTTTATTTTCTCAACTAATTAAGACGGAGAAAGTAAGGATAATTCAGTCAAATTAAGCCATATACTTTTTTTTTAATAAGCGAACCTATTTAATAGTATTATAAATTTTTGTGCAAAAACCTTAAAAGACACTTTCGATTTGTTTGGTTTAAAAGGTCTGTTTGATTTCTATTTTTATTTCCTATAATTCCTATGTTTAGGATTTTGTGAAGGAATTAAGGAAATAATAAAAACAAGAAATGAAAATAGAAAATAAGATTTTATTATTTTCACTATTTTCTTCACAAAATCTTGAAAGCAAAAAATACATGAAATAAAAATAGAATCAAACAGGTCCTTGTGTTTTTATTTCCTGTTTCATTCCCAATTTTTGTTTTTAATTACAAAAACATCATCTTGTTTTCCATATGTTTCCTGTTTTTAGGATTTTGTGAAGAAAATAATAAAAATAAGAAAATCTTGTTTCTTATTTTTATTTTCCACACCTTTTCCTTTACAAAATTATAAAAATAGCACATAAAAATAGAAAATAAAAATAGAAATCAAATAGACTTTTATAAGTAGATAATAGGAATATATCACTTACCTAAAATGTGCGACTCTAGAACCATTTTCACATAAAAAAATAATCTAAAACCATTTTGGCAAGCATAGCGGCACCCATCATACCATTAATGAGCTATCGACTACCCCATAGCTATTCCTTCTTAATCAAGTTAATGGCCAAGGGTGCAATCACTATATATATTAGAGACTCTACTTTAAACTTACCCAGATATTTTTGTTCTTGCTTAGACTTAACACTTTCAACTCTTATTCATTCGATCAAAGTATCTTCTACAAATACTATCACAATATATAATTGCAAGACAACATAGTGCTCAAGAGACCCAAATAAACACTACTTCCACCCATTAGTAAAAATTGTCCTTGTTTTTTTTAAAAAAAGGCCCTAAATTATCTTTTGTCTTATCTTTCATTTTTGTAGTTAGATGCACCCCCAACATGGTCCAAATACCTTTGCAAGCAAGAGATTTCCAGGTGTAGTCATGAACTCAGTGTTATGTGTGTGCACTTGACAATGATAAAAGTATTAAGAGGTGTAGAAGGGTGGCGAAAATGAAAGGGCTAGAAGGATATGTGAGAGACAAAAAAAAGGAAATAAGGACAAGTGAAAATAATGAAGGGGAGGAAAAGAAACAAAAAAGGTTAACAGCAAGAACAATGAAAAGAAAAAAGAAAAAGAGGAGTAAAATAAAAAAGAGGGAGAGAAAAAATAGGAAAAGAAAAAGAAGCGAAAAAAATAGAGGCTAAAAAAGATGTGTTGATGTTTTCAAGTAAAACAAAAGCAAGTCAGCATTGTAAAATTTTGCAATTTTGTATGGGTGGTTGGTAGTCCATGGGAATTAATGGCCATGTTGCTACATGGTAGGGGCATGATTATGTAGGGAAGAATGGATAAGACAAAAGTATACAATATAAGGTGGTGTAATAGATTTAAGTTCATGGTGAATTGTTGAGGTTGAGTGATGGCAATATGCTTTGAGATGTGTTTTCTTCTTCTTGATTTTCTAAGTCTATATATTGGTTTTGGTCTTCTATGTTCGGTCTGAATGTTATCTGGTGGTTAGTGTTTTGATGCTCTAATCCATTGTTGATTTTAATGTTGGTGGTTTGCAATTATTTTGAGTTGATGTTAGGAACAAGAATATGGTTTGTAATGTCACGAGTCATTATGTTGGATCCAAAACTAGTGTTTAGTTAAGGGTGAACCTCAGTTGGTATTGCGTTATTAGAGTTGGAAACACATTTGATACACTTTGTTAATATGGGTGTTGAGAAAAGACAAGGAAAAGATAATAGAGAAAAAAAGGAAAAAGAGAAAACAAAAAAAAAAAAGAAGAAAGAATCATAGTGCAAACAAAAACGTTTTTGGGTGAAAACAAAATAGGTAGGTGTTTGTCTAGAGAGAGAGAGAGAGAGAAGGAAAAAAAAAAAAGAAAGAGGAAAAGACAAAGAAGAATAGGGAAAAAAAAAGAAAAACAAAAAGATTAGAGGAAAAAAAAAGGAAAGGCAAGAAGGAAAGAATGAGGGAGAAAATGAGGAGGTAAAGAAGAGAGAGAAAAAAGGAAGGCATTGTTGTTTTATTTGGTGAAAAATACAAGGCTGTTCCGAATTTGTTACTGTAGAAATTGTTTAGGCAGGTTGGATAAGACATGAAATTCTTAGTTGTTTACTATTACTTCTTGGTTGTATTTAATTCTATTTTGAAGGCAAGATGCATAAGATTTCAGCATTGAAATATATTCGTTGTTGTGGTTGTTTTGAATTGTGTTCCATTTTGGGTGGTGATAATTTGGTTCATGTGTTTGTGGTATTAGCAGGCTCAGTATTGTGGTATTTTAATGGTGAGATGTGGAGACTTATCATGTTGGACAATGCTAGTATTATAAGTCTACTATTACAATCGTATCATGTATATATGCTTACCAAGTGGAGACACAAGATTTTCTTACCAAAATGCAACATCATACTAACAGTACAATGTGTCGCTGTTAAGGTGATAATGATCATTAGATCGTGAAGATGCATTAAATGGTTTTTATGTCTTTTAGATATTGTTGTATCGGGTGTTATGATATTACTGGTCATTGGGGGTTTTAGTTATTTTTGGGGTTCTAACGAGTTCTATATGGTAGAAGTTTGTATTTTGGGTAGATGTTTGTTTTGATAGTTATGTTACTATTGATACTTTTTTTTCTTCTTACCGCATGTCTTTGTATTGTGGCTTCTCACCTTTTTGGAAGAGATTGATCAATTATCTAAAAACATGGATCAAATCAATTCTTGGTTCTGGCTGATCACACACACAAAGCCCAATCGAGCCAAACCACACCAAGATTGAGTAAACCTAGAAGCAGTTAGCAAACCTTAATTATAGGAGATGGTCATATTCTTTCATTAAGCATCTATAATGAGTCCTTGTCTGTACAATGCCTAATATCAATTAGCAACCCTAAATTAATGATTAAGATCGTCAACCAGCAACTCCTATAAAGACTCCTCTCTAGAGTTGGTTGGAGCATGTTTCATTTAGTCTATTTCACATTTTTACCTAGAGGCATCAAAGATTGGTCTGATCTTGATGGCCAATAGCCGAGGACATAAGTCAAAACAAGAAATTTAATCAAATTAAGTCATATTTATAAAGATACTTTTGAGTAGACAAAAAAAATACTAACATCCGACTGACTCAAAAATCTAAGCATGAACAACTATCCTCCCATGTGGGGGGTAGTATGTTGTTAGATCAACATGTTTGTGTAAACATATGATTCTCCTTAAGAACATTCCACCAGAAATAGAAATGATGCCAATGAGAATTTGGGTTAATTGATAGGATTTTAATTTATGTTGATAGCAGTAAGAGAGACACGTCACAATAAGAAATTCTTAGATGTTCGTGGATCATCACATGAATATGCTCACAGTTAATAATAGAATGATATTTTAAGATAGAATCCACTATTAATTTATAATCATATCTAAAATATCATTTTATTATTAACTATATATACAATTCACTTAACGCTTTAGGAGTGTCCAAAAATTTCTCTATAAAGATCCATGCATGGGTAGGCTGCCGACCGGGCCCGACGGGTGTCCTCAAAAAATCACAAGCGCTTTGTATCTACTACCAATTATAATAATCAATGTATAGTTTTCAGTATCCAATGCCCCAGACAACGAAGCAGAAGCTCCTAAATCCAAAATTGGTAGTTTCAAAGCTGTTGTCATGGGAATTCAAGATCAAATGCCCGTTATTCTAATACTCTTAACATATATATTCCTTCCTTAAATCTCTCGTGGTGCGTTCATGTGAATCAATCAAAATGGAAGGTATCATTAAACATTATATTTATATATCTGCATTTCTTGACCCAAAGTAACGTTCAATGTGCCAAATAATTCGCAACGAGAACAGTGGTATGGTATGTCCCATGGGGCTCAAAAATCATACCACAGTGTAACAAGTTAGATCATGTCACTAATTAAAATTAAAATTTAATTTTGATATATTGTCATTGTAAAAAATATATACTAATGAAGAAAAATATCACATATATACTTATCTATGTTTTTTCTTTTCTTTTTTAAGGCTTAGCTTCATCCTATATTTCAAAGAATAATAAATGTCAACGTTGCTTAGAAAAGGTAAAGCCAATGTAAATGTTGACAATTTTCAAGAATCAATTTTTGTGATTGTCTACTTCTTTCATTTTATTTATTCATTGATATTTATGGCATTTTATAGTTAAAAAAGAACAAAAACTTTGTAAGAGGAACCAGAACTCAAGGAGATTTTCGCCTCTTTGTGAAACAAAAGTCGAAAAATACGGAGCTTTTCCAGAATCCGTGACTCTACAGTTGATGCCTGACCCCGACACAAATGACACACCCTATTGAAGTTTCTAGTAAAACAAAACTGGATTCTCCCCTGCAGAGTGTGACCTGGTACTTAGCTATTGGGTGCCGCTGGTATATGCTCCGGATACGGCCTGTTTGGGAGCGCTGAGTGAGAAAATGCTATTATATTTTACTACTTTTTCAACATTTTTATATCTTATTTTAATAAAAAAATAGTGTATATATATATATATATATATATATATATATATATATATCAATGAAATATTTTTTTACCCAAAATATATATATTAATGAAATATTTATAATTAATTTTTTAAACGATAATAAAAGTACGGAATGGATAGAATGGTTACATTTGCTCAATTTATCTTTAGAGCATCCCAATTACTCTTTTTCTCTCGGCTTTAATTTATTTCAAATCCAATCAAACAATGCCATTGGTGTTCGTACACGATTCGTTATAAACACCTTCGAAGTAAATAGCAATGCTCTTTTATAAATTATATCCTCTTTAATATTCTGAACATATTAATAATCAAGAAATATAGTATGATATTAATAGAATAAATTAATTAAATGTTTATAATTAAGTAAAGATATTTTAATAAAATTGTTTTATAATTAAACCTTAATTTAGGTTCTTTAATTTTCATATATATGACTAAAATGATAGATAAAATAAAATGGAGAAAGTGTTATTCTAATTTGTTACGTCATAATTCAAAAATTCGATTTGATAACCTGAATAATCAAAGCAATACACGTTAAGTGCATGTGTGTAAGTACTTGCTTAGAGTGTGCATATTTGGGATTTTTTGACAAAAAATAATTTTTTATCAAAAAATAAGTTTTTGTATATTTAAATAATTTTTTAAAAATAATTATAATTTCAAAAAAGTTTGTTTCCAACATTTTTATAAAAGTTAAAAAGAGTAGTTTATGATAAAATATTAATTTTAATTTTTTTTAATTATATATAAAATTTAAATTTCAAAATCCCTTTTTTTAAAAAGGCAAAACAAATACACCCTTAATTATCTTATGTTTAAAGCAGTTTATGATTAAAATTTTTTTAGCAAAACTTTTTGGAAAAAGGAGTTTTCAAAAAAGGAAAATTTTTAAAGTTTTAATTAATGCATTTTCAATTCACTGAAAAAATTATAACAGTTTTATTTTTCAGTCAAAACACTTTTTCTCCCTTTTTAGTCATCTTATTTTGTGCTCTAAGAGCATAGATCAGTAAAATCCTAAAAAATTTTAAATAACAAAACTAATCAACACCAAATATGTTAGTTGATGTGGTGAGAGCTATTATGCATGAATACTCTTATAAGTTTTGTACTTGCACCATATACGTGTCCAGTATCGATGCCAGTTGAGTATATATGAATATGATAAACATTTTTTTTTTTTTACCAAATTTTGTTATCAAATATCCTTGGTACTTCTTAATCGAACATTACAATAAGTCAGTATCACTTAAATACAAGGTAGTCCATGCAAAATATACCAAGTTTTGTTAATATATACCTCGTTTAAGTATTTGTTATTAGCTAATATATTTTATATTGGTAAAATTTGATGTTAAAGCACTACAAAGGACCAACATTGATGTAACGGTAAGGGAGAGAATTCATGTTCAAATACTAGGAAATTAAGACCATTGTTGAGAGTGCTTCTTAATCTCAACGTTGCTAAAACAGTTAGTTTCTAAGGGTGTGTTTTTGGGATTTTGGACCTCGTTTGCAATATCTCAACTCACAAATATATCCTAAGTAATGCTTGTAAAAATACATTAAAATATATATTGCAATAATAATTCACTAAATAAATTAAAAGTGATCTATAATTCAAGTTTTTTATTTTAGGGACAAACTGGCTTTTTCTTCCATCTTATGTCATCCAAGAATGCCTCCCTTTCACGGGAATCTATATATATCACCATCCATAGAGTAGTTCGTGATAAAGAGCACCAACAACCTAGCTCGTCATCCAACAACTATTGTTGACCATGCACAGTGGTGACATTTCATAGACCCTCAAATCTTCCAAAGCACTTTATTTCCTTCATCAATGCCCATAGAGGCTTGCATAGCTGAACACCTAGACGACACTTGGTCTGACATCAATTCCATCGATGAAGATGATTCATACATCGAAATAGAACTCGATGCATCACCCTCATCTTACAATAATAATATTGTTGATGATGATGATGATGGAGAAGGCAAGGAGTACCAATTGCGCATATCAATTTCATCAACCATTTCTTTGTCCCTTCCTGATGTCCAAAAAGATAGTCTAAGCCTTCAGAATAATGGTCCAAAGGTGGCTGCAATTGATGAGGCTCCGTGCATGTCATCTCTTATGAGCTTTTCTGCTGATGATGATACAACAAGGAGTACTTATGGAGGCTCGAAAGAAATAAGGCCACTGCAACATTCTAGTGTTAGCAAAATTGATGAACAAGGGGTTGAAAAACCATTCAATTCAGGAGTTGGATTGGAAAGTGCTCAACAAGATGGCCAAACAACAATACTGAGGGCAACCCGTGTGATCCCCTGCGATAACGTGGACGTGCTATATGCTAGGTATGTTTATGCGCGTATGACATGTTCAGCAACAACATAGTATGGTGTTTTATTATGAAAGTGAAAAAAAAAAAATGATTAGAACTCTGAGTCCTTAATTTATCCTCATGTAATCCCAAGTAATCTTTAATTCTTGTTATTCATTCAAGGATGAGTATGCGTGCCTGAAAGAGAGAATTTTAGCATGTTTGATTTTTTATTTGGAAACCCTACATCATGATTTAGGCAAAAGAGACATTTTTCATATTATCTCGGTCTTGAAATAACTCTCCGCTTTTGAAATTTTATTGTCTATAAACAATTGTCCATTTAAAAAATATAGATAATTTTAATTATTTTTTTCAATTATATCCCTATTAAATAGAGGAGAGAGAATAACTGGAAAGAGATAATTGAGTAAAGATAATTTTATAACATACACCTAAATTTTTCTAATATTAAGACTTTTCTAATCATTTCCTTAATTTATATGCACATTTAAAATTAGATAATTATTTCTAGACAAAGGTAGTAATTTTTATGCAAACTATAGTTTGATGTTTCCAATTAGGAAACTGAACATCCTATTTATTTTCTAGACACTAGGTAGGTAGCCTAATAGTGAAGTTTGCATTTACGTGAGCAAATTGTTTTATAGTACTAGATACTTATGGATAAAAATCACATGTCCCTAAATTTTCTATCTCATCAATCTATCATCTCTTGCTATATAGAAGATAAGCAATACATATTTGATGATTGTTTTCAAATTTTAAATTTTTTTAAACACTAATCTTTCATGTGGCAAGATGTAATTAAGAGACAGAGAATGAGACATAATTTGGGGATATGCGATTTCCATCCAAATGCTTATATATGATTAACTATCGATAAGAAGTGAAACAATTATACATGTTCATAATTCAATTTAACTAACAAATCAAGATTTTGTAGCTAGTATTTTTATTTTATTTTAGAGTGTGTTTGTTTATAATTTTTTTGGGAAAAAATTATTTTTCACTTTAAAAAATTAGTTTTCATATATTTGGATAATTTTTTAAAAAATAATCAAATTCTTAAAACAATCTATTTTTAACCTTTTTGTAGAAGTTGAAAAGAGCAGTTTAAAAAAAATCAATTTTTAAATTTTCAATTATATATCAAATTCAAGTTTTATAATCATCTCTTCCTAAAAGTTAAAACAAACGCACCTTTAGTCATGTAATTTCATTACAAATTAAATTTTTATAAAATAGTTTTTGGATGAAATCATTATATAATAAAGTTAAAAATATCTAACTTTTCAGGTAGAAAATGTTATTTGTACATCAATTCTAAATACCTTTGGAGATTCCATGTGAGTGATGGTGAGAAATAGGGTAAAAAAGTTTGAATTTTTTTAAGTGGAGTATCTCCTGTCATGAGAAATGTTCAAATAGCAAACATCTTTCTGAAGTCTTGCATTTGGCACATTGGCCATGTGTTCTCTCCTAACAATATCTAATTGACACACGTGCATATTCTCAAGTTGCAAAACTCACCAAATAATTGACGGAGCTCTAATTAAATGATCAAATTTAACATTTTCACAGTGCTAGGAAACAACCAACCTTGACAACAACAACAACAACAACAACAACAACAGCAGCAGCAACAACTAATGGGAGTATGATGAAGTTGTTGATCAAGTTTCGAGGTATAAAAATCGGGGCACTATTAGCTTCTCTCATAAAGCCACGACAACCCTGCCAAGCCAACAATGGACACAAGTCAAGCAAGAAGTCCAACACGTTTTTTCAATGTTATCAAAAGCGGTTGGTCAACCCCGCAAATGGTACATGCAATATGAAGAGGGACCAAGGAAGGAGAAGCAAAAAGCATTGGGATTTTGAGGGATATGATAGCACATGTGGCTCATTCAGAAGCAGTAAAAAATCAAGTAGGGTCATGGAGATGGATTTGGGAGCACTTAGAGGTATATTTAACGCCATGGGAATGGGCATTGCTCAGAAAGGTAGCAAATCAAAGAGAACTCAGTCAACTTCTTGTGACACTACACCAGTTCATGAAGGATTTTCATTATACTCCAATGAGAACTCCAATATTCAGGCTGCTATTGCCTATTGTAAAAGTTCATTTGGGCAAACGTAACATCTGATTTTTTGTTCTGAAGTTATCAATTAGCCCCATTCCTTCTATGTTTACCATCCTGATTAAGATGAACCGAAATTCAGTCCATTTTATTTAATAGGTCTCCATACTAGCTAGGGCAAGTTCCAACTAGCTCAATCATTACAGTTTAAACTTACGAAACATACATTCATTGGTATGAAAGTGTGTGGGCACGTATGCGTGAATGCTTGTGTTTAATTCTCAAAGACTAGTTTGATCATTTCATACCCCAAAAACAATAAATAAATAAATAAATGAAATATATTATAAGTAACTTGATTATTTGAAATGAGGTGAGCTGAAATTTTGAGGAAACAACTCTTATACAAAGATTATATTTCTGTGGTTATGCACTTTTACCTCATTTTGTTTGTTAAGATTTTAATGCACTTTAGATTAAATTATAGGTTAATATAAATTCCACTCACCTAGAGTATATTTAGGGATGTCACAAAAATTCACCCCTATGGATATCTACAGGTAATAACTGCAATAGGGGGAGTATGGGGAAAGATTTTACCCCCGCAGATAATGGGGATGGAGATTTTAAATACCTGCATATTAAATGGGGTGAGGGGTTACTATCCCCATACCTGTGGGTACCTAATATAAAATTATTATTTTATCCTTAAGTTATTAATTTAGTTTGGTTAATATTATTGTTATTTAAATTGATTGGACTAAGGTTTAAATTTAGAAGTTGGATTTATTTTTACTTATTATATGTTAGACTAATGGTTGGATTACTATTATGTGTTTATTTTTATTTCAAGTATTTTAAGTTATTAGAATTTAGATTGTGGAATTAGATTATTGTATTTATTTTATGTTTATTTATGTGCTTATCTTTATTTTAAGTATATTAAGTTGTTAAAATTTGAATTATGAAATTAGATTATTATTTATACTTATTTTAAGTATTTTATGATATTAGAATATTTATATTTAATTTAAAATTTTTAAATTTTTAATATTCTAACGAGTATCTATAGGTACCTGTAAACCTGTAGAAAAGTAAAAAATGGATACTCATGCAAATATGGAGCGGGGGATGAGGGCGGCTATTTATCCACAGGGCAAGAGACGGGGGACCATTGACATCCCTAAGTCTATTGGTTTCGAATTTTTCTCAATGGAAAATAAAGCTGGAATTTGAATTCCGATACTAAAAAGTGCTTTAGAAGCTAACTTTTTTCTCTTATATTAAGAAGAATTCAAACCAAATAAGCACTTATTTTATAGATGAATTAAAATTGTTTTCTTAGTTTACATGAGTTGATATCTTTTACGTGAGTTGGTATCTTTTTTTTTTTTTTTTGATCAAACATGAGTTGATACCTATAAGTATATTTTGTAATCTTAAGAAATTAAATAAAATTAAAAATTACATAACTCATTCAGAAATCAACACACAACCATGCTTTTCTGCTGTCAATTATACTTTTTTTTGGTCAACCATACTTAAATACATAATTAGGAATGGGCCAACCGGCATTTGTTTGGACCAATAATATAATAACATAGCTCTCATATTGCCCGAATTTATGTAATACTCAAATGGATCAAATTGATGGGAACATGACAATAGCCATGAATGGAAATTACTGACTGACCGGGAGTTTAAAAAAGGCAAATTCTACGCGAAGAAAAAGATCTAGATCTGGTCTCGTGAGCCAAATTTGTAGTTATATCATATCATGTAAGAGATGATGACAAATACTGAAGTTCTCCATCAATTTAATTATTTTAATATGCGTGCATGCCATAGAACATACAAGGATGAATGACATAATTTAAGCTAACGGCTATAATAAATCTTCAAAGGACAAACAAGCTAAAATGTTGTTTTAAGTAGTGATGGAACTTGAACGCTTTAGACCAAAACCTAATCGGTACGCAGAGGGATTGTTGTTGTTCTTTTGCGATAGAGGGATTATAGTTAAATTAAAATTTTGTCATCATTTTTTCTTTGGGCTTCAATCAAAAGCATGGCAATGTTCATTGCTAGGGATAAGATAATACTCAGTCAACCTACAAAATCATTAATGGAGCTTTTGTCTGTATTAAATGAGAGTTTTTTTTTTTTTACTGGAAATGAGAATTTAATTTTGTTGTAAGATATGTAAACTTTTTTATATTAATAATCAAATTATATACTATTGTATGTATAATATTGTACTGCTGAACTTGTTTTGCTCCCTCACTTTGGGGTGAGCCTTAGCCTATATATCGAACGAAAAAAAAAAACTATTGTATGTATAACTTATTCAGTAACTATTTTAAGATATTAATTTTAATAAGTTTTCAGTGTAAAGGATTTTACATTATCAATTATTCATATACCATTATATGTATGTATGACTTTGAGGTAATTATTGTAAAAGTTAAACACTTTTAATTACATACTAATATATGATTAGATATTTATGGACAAATTTTTACATGAAATAGAGTATAAAAATTTACTTCATGATTAAATGATATAATAATAATAATAATATATTTAATGACAATATAAATTTTTTTATATTGATAATATATTGAAAATTAAATTCATTAATTAACATGTCAAGCATAAGTTTTACAGATTTTTCTTTTTTTTAAAAAAAATTGAGGCAACATATTTAAAAGGGAGAGCATTACAGCTCAAGTGATTTTATTCAGCTCGAGTAGGATTGCCCTGGTAGAATGGTACCTATGATTTTGACCAAAAAAATTTAATTAAAATTAAAAATATTCTTTTAAAACTAAACTAGTTGGTTTATATTCTATATAAATATATGCAATGAGAATATCCAAAGATATTTCTCATTTGGTTTAAATATGTTCTCAATCTTTATAAATATAGGTTGATTCGATTTTAACTCTTCCTTTTTTTTTTCTTTTAATCTTTTTTTTTCCAATATTATATTTTTTTTAATCTCTGCCATTAGCTAGGAATGTTAGTATGTGTGTGTTTGGAACCCTCAACAAACAGCTTTTTTTTTAAAAAAAAAAGTTGTTTTTCAAAAATAATTTTGTTTAAGTAATTTTTATATAATATATTATAATCAAAAATTGATAATTTTAAGTTAAAAAATAGCTTATAAGCATAAGCAAATTTTTCTTGCTTATAATTATAAGTAAAAGCTGATTATTTCAGAATTGTTATATTTTTATTAAATTGACCCTAAATATTGTATATTATATGATATAAATAATCATTTCATACCCTTTTTAATAATTTTACCATACAAAAGTAATTTTTTTCATACAATCAAATAAAATAGATTATCTTAAAGTCACTTTTCAACTAAAATATTTAAACATAAATTAATTTTTATATAAATGATTATATTAAAAAATAATTATATAAATAAATAATTATTAAAATAATTTTAATCATTCAACTTTCTTAAATAGACACTTCATAAGCATCACCCAGCAAGCCTCCCGAGAAAAGCCGAAATGTATGCATCGCTGGAAGTGGGCAACTCCAACTCACATGAAACGGAGGCAAAATAATGGCCCAATCCAAGCTCATAGTGGGTACAACGTGATTCAGTGGGGACGACAGTTCAGACCAAAAAGACCAAAAAGAATAGTAAAGTGTGGACGACAGTTTGTGGAAGTCATATAAGTTTGTTTTCTAATCACATAAATAGGCGAAGGTACAACTTTTCACGAATAATGTAATGATAAAATTAGAAGTACATACCTACGTGTACATATATATATATATATATATATATATATATATATATATATATATATATATATATATATATGAAATTAAGATCACATGATTGCATACATACAAGAAATTGGACAACATGGCTAGAAGATTTACTTAATCATGATATGTATATCACTTGTGAAATTAAATAAAAAGAAAGAAAAGAGATTTGGATTCATGTTCATGAGGTCCATTTGTTTCGCTCGGTTACACATCTGGATACATGTTGAATGATATTAATCAATCGGATGTCTCAATTGGTGTTCCATTTTAAGCTAGTACTACATAAAATTTTAAAATAACACACTTTTCAAGCTATATTTTACATGTATGGGCATATATATGTATTTATTTATAGAACTTTATTTTCTTCTCTATTACTTTTTTATATATTTTCTCTTCAATAAAGATAATTTTTTATTCTCCAAAAATATATTGCACTATTGAGATTAATTATTATTATTACTATTATTTGGTCTCAGTCCCCTGTTGTTTCGGTAATGAGGTTGTCTGATGGATACTGCCTGGGTCTCATATGCCACTTGTTCAAGTGGTCCTCTTATTTTCACTTGCGTGTACATAGGACACGGATCCTTTTTCACCTGGAGCGTGCCGTGCCAAGCGAAGCCAGAAAATTGGAGCTTGCGTGGTACGTTTTGCCATTCACGTTCCGTCTCCGAGAACTTCTGCGCCCTTTTAATAATTGCTTATCACTGCAATAATAATTAGCCCTAGTCGTAAATGTCATCACTTATCATGCAGCCGCCAATACAATGCATGTGGATGCATGTTCTGTAGACCGTAGCTGTCAGCTGTCAATGCATCAAGCTGTGTTCTTGTTCTTGGAAATTCTCCAAAAGAACCAAGCCAAATTAGTCGCACTACCTGCCCGAGTGGGGCTATATTTGTTACAATTATTAAACTAAATTAATAACTTATTTACTTATAATCAATTAGCAAATAAATTAATTATAAATATAATTTTTATATACTGGAAGAATAAAAACTTGTTGTTTAGATATCCAATCAATGTACTGATATATTTATAAAATTATTTGACAGCATCTCAAAATTCATATATAAACTCGTTCATGTGTTTTTCTTTTTTTTCTTTTTTTTAAATTCATGTATGCAAATGTCTCTACATTTTTTTGATATGTTCTCTCGATGCAAATTAATTTCAAGAAAATAATTAAATAAAAATTAGTATCAACAGCGAAATTATTCACTGCAAATTATTTTTTTTAGTTTCAAAATGTTTGGTCTCGTTATGGCCAATATCTGGTGCAAATTAGTGGCGGATCTCATCTGTCACCAATTTTTACACCACTAATTAACGTTTTTCTTGTAATATTGCTTAATTATTATATGGATAACTATTCATATTACTTAAAGAATTAATGGCTAAATATTTATATAATAAAAGTAATAAATTACTTTTTACAATCCAACAAAATTTTAAGGTCAATTTTTTTTTCTTGATAGATAAGGTCAACAGTATTTATACATAATGCATCACGCATTCTGCACTAAACGTAGACTACAGAATTATATAAGTTGTTGAATTAAATTAAAAATCTCAAGCATTAATATACAATAGAGAACACAATCTACATAGAGAAACATAGTCTACACATCTAATTGCTCAAGCTCTAGATTCAAGCTAGTTGTTAATCCAAGTATGGCTTGAATATAATTCATTTTGATAATTAAAGAGAAAAATCTCATCAAAATATATCCCTTGCTTTTGTCCAAAACTTTTTTCATGACCAAGCGAGCCTTATAGTTTATCAGCTTGTTGATACCTTTTTTAAGGTTGAGCACCCATTTATTTTTAAAGGCTTTCTTCCCTTTAGAAAGTTCCACAAGCTCATAAGTATTATTCTTCTTTAAGCAATCCATCTTTTCTTGCATCATTTTCATCTAGTGGATTTTATCTTTATGAGTTTGAACTTCTTCAAAACTTTTTGGCTTCCCCTCATTAGTGAGAAGGATGAATTTGGGGTACCTATTGGATAGATGATGCTCTCAATCAAATCTTCAAAGATGTGGTCCAAGGGCTTACTTCCCTTACCCAACACCTTCTCCATCTTTAAAATCATCCATTTTTGGCTCTTCGCCAACCCCATGTCCTTGAATCTCCCCCTTCTATGGCATTTCCTTTAGGAAGGAAGATTAGTGTAAAATCGACAATATATACCACCAGGTTCACCAGCTTTCTTTAGAACAAAAGAATCTGATATAGTTTTTTGCTCGTGGAACATTATATCTTTGCTTCCAATAATTCTTTTATTTTACAAATCCCATAAATTGTAGTGAAATTTCTCATTTCTATAGCCCATGAATATGCAAGGAATGACTTTATTATTAATTTTTTGTCTCTATCCTTTACTTACATGAGCAAAGGCCTTGCATCCAAACTCCTTCAAATGAGATTAACTAATATCATGTCTAGACCATGCTCTCTACGCAATGTCAAAGACCAAAAAATAGATAAAGAGATAAATATCTTACGTAAGAAAAGCTAGATGAAATCTCATATCATAAGAGAAGCAAGACTTTTTATGCTATGATATCCGATCTTTTAATTAGATAGCACATGGTTTGAATAGCTTCCCCTATGGCTTAGGCATTTTAGCCATTATCAACATACATTGAAGCTCTAATACCACTTGTTACACTCATAAATTGATTCACAATGCAAATTAAATAATGTTGTGATATGGCAATGACCACCAAAGTATATCTTATAAAACTAGATCTACCAATTCATGCAACTTAATGGTAATAAATCTATGTAAAGTATACCCAAAAAAAATTCAAATTTTAACATCGAAAACCCTTAATTGCTGGATATGTTGACTTGCTTCTTAGATTTCCAGGAAATAAGTGCATCACGTAGCAACATATAGTATCCTATGATCAACTTGTGAGTCTCAGGACATGCACCCAAATCAGCATCAGTGAACACTGAAACGACGAGGCTATTGTCAGATAGGAAGAAAAGGCCTTAACCAAGAGTACCTTTCAAGTATCACAATAGATGGTGTGTAGCATATAAATGAGGCTCTTAAGGCTGGGAGGCAAACTGACTAAGTTTATTAACAATGAATGTGAAGTAAGGACAGAAAATTTGAAGATATGAGAACCTACCAACTAAGTGATAGTACTAAGAGACATCCTCTAATAGATTCCCTTAATTAGCACTTAACTTGGAGTATGGATCCATAGGCAAAAAAGGCTAGTTTATAGCTAAGAAAACCAATGTCTTCCAACAAAGTTAAAATGTACTTTCACTAGTTTAAGACAATTCCTTTGGCAAGGTGAACAATCTCTAAGCCAAGGAAATACCGTAACACCCTAAGGTCCTTAAGCTTGAAGTATTGTTCAAGATTATGCTTGACTTAGTTCAACACATCGGTAGAGGGACCAACCAAGACAATATCATCTACATAAACCAGCACCACCATAAAAGAAGCACTCGAGCTTAGAGTGAACAAAGAATAGTCATTCTTTGATTGGGAAAAACCAAGAAACAACAATGCACCAGAAAACTTAGTGAACCACTGCCAGGATGCCTGCTTTAGGCAATAAATTGACTTATTGAGCTAGCAAACCAAATTCTCCCCCTTACTCAAGACCTTAGGACAAGAATAATAGCCAAGCGGAATAGACATGTAAACCTTCTCAATCAAATCACCATTGAGGAAGGCATGCCAACCTCGAATGGCAGCGAAGACAGCAACACTCGCATAGTATTGAGTTTGGCCACTGGAGAGAAGGTGTCAAGATTATCCATACTAGCTTATTGTGTAAACCCCTAAGCCACCAAATAGGCTTTGTGCCTTGCAACAAAACCATCAGGGTTGTATTTCACCTTGTAAACCCACTTACAACCAGTAGGACTTTTGCCATTAGTCAAGGGAACAGCAGACCAAGTGCTGTTAGAAACCATAGAACCTAATTCCTCTTGCATAGCTTATCGCCATTTAGCATATTTAATCACCTGATGAAAGAACATTGGCCCAAACATCTCAATAACAGTATGAATGAAACCATAATAAGAAGAACTTAGGCGATGGGAGGAGATATGCAGGCCATCTAGGGACCCGAGAGGACCTGCAGATTGGCTGCTCAGGTTCAGGAAAGGGCTATGGAGGAGGTGCAGCATTAGCGGTAGGCACAGTAGGTAAAATGGGGTTGAGATATGAGCTTCTTGGATTAATAAGAACTAGAAAAGAATTAATAGAGACATTAGTCGTCAGTGTAATATATTTAAAGGGAAATTGCTTCTCATGAAAAACCACATTGTGACTAACCATAAACTATTTGGTGTGGAGATTATAAAGTTTGTAACCCTTCATCCTAACAGGATAGCCAACAAACAAACAAGGGTGGGCTCGGGGATTGAACTTGTGTCCAACAAAGGATAAGGTGGAAACATAACATAAAGAGCCAAAAACCCGAAGGTATGAGTAATCAGGATTTTGGCCAAAAAGGAGAGTGTCAAGTGTGGTCTTATTGAGGATAAAGGAGGACAACCTGTTAATGAGGAAGGCAACTACATTGACACACTCACCCCAAAACACCAATGGAACCTTAGACTGGAAGAATAAAGCCAGCGCAATACTCAGGAGGTGTTGATGCTTCCTTTCCACAATTTTTGTTTGCTCAGGAGTTTCAACACAGGAGAATTGATGGTGAATTCTTTTCTCTATAAGGAATTGTGTAAGAGCCAGCTGTTGTATATATATGGGTCTTAGTGTGTTTTAAACTTAGTTTGTCTACGTGTATTTAGTTACAGAATAAGTCCCACATTGCTCATGAAAATATTTTAATAAGCATTTATATATGATGGTACTTAATCGGTAAATACCTTATGGTATTGAGGTAGCATTGTGGACTTGGGCCTTAGTTAAATACACGCGCGCCCCGCCCCGCCCCATTATTTCTTTTTACCGTTGCAGCCCTTTAATGCTCCAATGGCTCTTTTTCTGATCGTTATTTAACGGCTAGTTTGCAATAACTATTTTTCTGACTGTTATTCAACGGCTAGTTTGCAACGGCTCTTTTACAACAGCTATTTCTTTTGCCTATATAAAGCCTGCTACATGGCTCAACACTATACACAGAACAACAACCATCTCTCTATTCTCTCTTCTGCATAATAGAAGCTACCCCCACTATTTTTGCTGCGTTTCCTGCTTCTTGCAAGGTCTGCTGCTCAATGTACCGAGATCATCGTGTGGACGAGTTCCTGTGGAGACCCACGTCTAATCCTGGAGGGTTAACCGTCAACGCCATTCCACCGAGCATAGCTGTGGGTAGGGCGGAATTAAACCCTTAAGGACAGTGCTTTGCACGATTCGTGGTAACCTTGTTCTACTACTTCTTTTTGTTGCTGTTGTCATTTATTCTTATTACTTAAAGCTAAAATACTAGTGTTCAATATAATTTTCTACAACACCAGCTCCTTAGCATTGTCGGTTCGAATTGCTTTAACAATAACAACAAATTACATATGAACCTAAGTAACAAAATTTTTCAACATCATTCGAGCCTTAGACTTGTGCTTCAACAAATGAATCCAAGTGTATTGAGTGTGGTCATCCACAATGCTAAAAAAGTACTAATGTCTAGTGTGAGTAGAAACATGAAACGGTCCCCATATGTCACAATGTATCAAATCAAATGCATGTAAGCTCATATGATTATGAGAAGGAAAAGGAAGTTTACATTGTTTAGCCAATGGACAAATAGGACAAGAATCCAAAGAACCCATTTTATTAGAAGCAACATGTAATTTGTCGGATAATACAAGTAATTTTCTAAGGTGAAGGATGTCCTAAGCAAAAGTACCAAATGCAAGGAAAAACATTATTAACAGGTAAAGCAACAACATCAGATGCTGGTATAATAAAAGAACTATCAAAGAATTGACAAACAGTTAAAGCGTCAACAGGTTAAGGAGTGTTCTTGAAGAGATATAATCCATCCACAAGCTCACCCTTGCCAATCGTCTTCAATGTCCTGTTGTCCTAAATGTAAAATGAGTTAGAGGCGAATGTGACAGTGCAATTTGAACCATGCAACAGGGAATTAATCGATAACAACTTTAGTTTAAAGTCAAGGACATAAAACACATTGCACAAGGTAATGCCAAGAGTCAAAACTATAGTGCCAACAAAATCCACACAAATCTTAGTTTGATTAGGAAGTTGAGCACAATGATTAAAGGCAAGTTGAATATGAGAAAAATTTGGTAAAGATGGTGAAATGTGATAGGATGCACCGAAATCAAGAATCCAACAAGTAGAACTAGAAGGAGAGGTGCAAAGTGCAGAAAGAAGAATACTTGACTCAAGATTATGAACAAACACATTGTGATCAACATTTGGCTTAGACACTTGTGACATATGAGACTGAAGCAATGTCAAAAGTCGTTGGTATTGATTACAGTATCACCAAATGAACTAGAAACTTGAATGACTATAGTAGGCTTAGATTTTGGCTTGTATCCAAGTGGATATCCATGCAACTTGACGCATTTATCCACACTATGCCCATGCAAACCATAATGAGTACATAGGGGCCAAGATTTCTTCGAACCTTTATATTTAACTTCACCACCTTTGGCCACAAAAGCAAGATCTGAACCAAGAGAGGATTTGCTAATGGCCTTTTGCCTTTCTTCTTGAACAACGGGGGAATAGATTTTGTTAATTTGTGGCAAAGGTTCCATCATCAAGATCTTGCCGCGAACTTGAGAGAAGTCGTCATTCAGGCCCATAAGAAGTTGCAATACATGTTCAAAATAGAGATGATCAAGATAAGGCTTCAAACCTTCACAAGAATAGGTTAAAGCAAGACACTGCTCATTCATCTCTTCCCAAAGCACCTTCAACTTCGAGTAATATTGCACCACCGATGAATCACCTTGAACCGAAGACATAAGTTCGTGCTTGATTTGGTAAAGACAAAGACTGTTGCGCAATTGAAAACAATCCTTTAGATCGGACTAGATCTCCATTACAGATTGGTAGTGCACAATCATCAAAAAGATCTCCTTCGAGATGGAGTTCAAAAGCCACGAAATCACCATGTTATTTGTGCAAAACCATATTTGATACTGAACAGGATCATCTTCAATGTCAGGAGCAAGAAGCGAACCATCAATGAATGAGAACATGTTCATGACGGAGAGAGCAACGCGCATTGCATGACTCTAGGAAGAGTAATTGTTGCTAGTAAGAGGTTGCGACACCATCTTATCAAATTATTGAAAAAGAAGAGGATTTGCAAGGTCATCCATGGCGGAATAACTCGAGAATTAGGCAAAGTATCATGGATTTAGAGAGAAATTTACTCTACTAATACCATCTTAGAAACTAAGAATGAGAGAATATGAACTGGAGTTCACATATAGATATAAGTGTGAATGCCCAAGACATCTAGAATATTCCTAACTAATAGTTAGTAACAAACTAGTAACTAACTTTACAATTGATCAACTAACTACTATATTCGCTAAGACTGAAAAAAAAAAAAAAAAAACTACAAGGCAAACACCAAAAAATCTTTCACTATTTCAGATAATTATAATATTCCTTTCAATCTCGCATATAATAGATAAATGTAATATTTCCAAGTGAAAATTTTCTTATTCAAATACTACAATATTAGTAATTGCAATAGGGAGGAGTAACGAAAATGATACCTAAAACTTTTTCAATATATTTACCCATACCCTACATTCTTTAAAATTAATTAACACTCTCTATTTTTCACTTAATATCATAGTATTTTGTTCTTTGCCTATATCCTTTGCAGCTCTTCCTCTGGCTGCTTGCTCTACCTTCGAATGACACCTGTATCTATAGAGGTATCACGCAGTGTGAAAAGACTGCAATTTCGGTCATCATTCGCTGAACTTGTCACCGACCTTAATTAAGTTCTTTAAGCATGAGGAAATTGCTTCGATTTTTCCTCTTCAATATTTTCGGCCTATTGAAGCCATGCATGAGACATGAATCATTTTACTTATTGTATTTAAAACTTTGTCTCGCATGCATTTTTCTTCAATCAATTGCCCACAGATAGACCCCACTCAATATCATCTCAATTGCCATTTAGTATGTAAGACATTCATGATTTCATTATGGTTAAAATGCTTAACATTTCACGTTAGCTGTCATATACAGTTTATACAATTAAAATTACACTTAAATGTCTTGGTTTTCCACAAGTATCCTCTCATTGAAAACAATCATATTCGATTACTATCGGACACTTAAATATGGGCGACTCTCCCAGCTAAAATTCAAATAATGATTCCCTACATTGTGGTGATTAGTCCTTTACCGCTAAATCAAACTTTAGTTGACAAATTACAGTTAAATATCTAAAGCTTATTAAATGTGTGTATCATGTTCTCAATTATTATTCTGCCTAAATATTTAACAATAGGCTTAAACGTAGTTTTAGTCTCTCCAAATATAATTTTTTTAAATGTTAGTCTCCCATTTTTTAAAACTTTAATTAGAAAGAGTCTTTTAAAAAAGGTTTAATTTCCTTGTATGATGCGTTTTTATTAGCATATTATTTGATTTAGCCATTAATATCAACATTGTAGATGGAATAAACGACACTCTAGAATGGCACTGAACCATGCTTATAAAGTTTTATAAATTTCACTATCTCTATATCTTTAAATGAAGTCTACCAACTGACAATTAAAAATACACATAATCTCTCTTATCACCTATTAAATAATGCTTTTTCTGTAAAATAATAATAATAATAATAATAATAATAATAATACTTTTTTTATTTCTATTCTCCATTGTCTTCACAGCCTAGAGTAGAAGAAGATTCTCTCTCCTCCCCTCTTACTTCCCTATACATGAAAAATACTCCAAAAATACTCCATAAATGTCTTTATTGCTTTACACCTTAATCATCATTTCCCCCCTTGCTTTTCCCTTCTTAAAATTTTTTTGTTTTGCTATAAATCTCCAATTGTGTTGTTGTTAAGGGTATAATCTCTTCGACAAATTTTAGTGTGAGGAAAAAAGCAAATAAAATATTAATTGTGGGTCATGCATTGGAATTTCTATAAAACAACATTTCAGACATGTTGCTACAAGCATTCAAAAAGGCAACTCAAAACAAGCATTGTTCAACATTATAAATTGATGCCACGTAAAGTGTGGGTAGCAATATTTATATGAAAATTAGATTAAATTAAGGATGGAATGAAGAGATATGCACTAAGGTCATGAGGCTGTTACATACATAAACTAGTTAGTGCATTGTCGACAATAAGAATTTGTCGAAACTCTTGAGCAAGCAGCAGGTGTTGAAGGCTTGAAGCAATATATTGGCCTTCCATTATTCAATGAAGCAAGTGTCGAAATAATTGAAGAACTCTACAATAATAGTTAAGGAATGCATGCACGATTGAAGCACGTGAAGCAACATATGGGTCATGGATAACAATACCAATAGGTAACGTGGAAGTTATTCTAGAAGTGAACAATATGAAACTGCAACATATTAGACATGGAAAGAGCTAAGCTTTGGAAGGACCCACACACAACTCAGAACGTGGAATAATGGGTTTAGTTTTTAGAGATTTCTTTTGTTTATAAATAGGACTTCTAGGATTAGAATCTGGGGAGAATATTTTGAGAAGTACTTTACACATCCTCTCGTCACTCTGACATCAACGGATACACAAGGGAAAAATCAAGTATTCCATCCCATCCTATTTTCATTTCATCGTCTTTCTAGTTTCATTTTCATAACTTTTAGTTCATCTCTTTCCAATTTTTTTTTTTAATTCCAATTTATGTATTTCGTACATTTCAATGTTACGATGCTTTCAATTCATCTCAATTTTTCTTTCTTTAATTTGTTTTATTATTTCATTTACTAATGCTCTTTTATCTTGCTCATTTCAATTTTGTTTTATTTTGTTCTTGTATTATTCATAATTTCCTTTCATTCAAGTTTCTTTAATCTTCCTTTTCATTTTACTTGAATTTACTTTTTTCATTTTCTATATTTATTCTGCTTTCTTTGCTTCTTTTATCTATTACTTAAAAATTCTGAGATCTATCATAGAAATCATTTCTATTCCTGAATTGAGATCAAAAAGCAAGATTATCGTCCTTTATTTGTTTACCAACGAAAAACCAGTTAAACAGTTGTCGTTTTACTTTTCGCCGTAAGATTGGGTGTCTGCCAATTTACCTTAGCCGCCATATGTTGGACTTTTAATGCTAGTTGAACGTATCGCATAAGCACGCATCTTTATGACGGGGAAAGCACGTATTTTTTTTTCAATAATTAAATAAGTACCCGACACTCATAAAAAAATAAAGTTATTTTAGAGCATATATGGACTAGAGTGATACGGGAAAGCACATATCTTTATTAAAATTTGGATTTAATTAAATGTTAATTGTTTTAGAGCATATATGGGCCTATAGTGATATTTTTGTTACTGGACTAAAGAAGAAAGCTCATGTAAATTGTATTGATATGTGAATTTCATGAATAAGTTTTCTGTAATTGATGCGTGCAAGAGAGCTTGTTATTCTCATCCTGTATGTGCTGTGGTGTCTTATTCATAGGGTTCTAAGCATGTGGGAATAGGATGAGTTTCAATCGTTCGCAACCTTAAGCTTACGGGAACAATTTCTCCCAAAATTCAACAAACAAGTGCAATAATACGACGGTTCTCTTAGTATCTTATTTGTTAGGACAGGTAGATCTCCTCAAATATTGGGCTCTCTTTGTTACCTATCCCAACACTATTATCTTTTGTTAAGTTTTAATTCTCGCAATAGAAAAATTATTAAATGCAGGCTCTTGGCAGACGAAAGAAAACAGTTAGGTTGGCATTGCGTGAGGGCATGATGAATAAATAAAAAATTATTAATATTTTTTTCTTTTGAATCACAAGTATCTAGAGCCTATTGCACTTTGATTACTATAGGTAAAATTTTTTTCATATTACCCTTTCTGTTTCAAATTATTTGTCACTTTAGATTTTTTTTTGTTTTAATTTATACGTCATTCTCACATTGTTATAAAAAATTTTTATAAAGTTTTCAATCATACCCTTGATATTAATACAATAATACAATAGGATATTAGAAATTAAATAAGGATAGTTTGGCAGAATTTTTTCAAAATCAACTCTTTATTTTGGATTCCTTAATATTTATACAAATAGCCGAAGTGACAAATATTTTAAAATAGAGGAAGTATTTTTTTTTCTATTCACAATATTCAAACTTAAGATAAATGCCAAATTGCTTAAACTAATCGAGCGTTACTAAGAAAAAGTCATTTGAAATAATGATATTAGGTATACAAATTAATGAATGGTTGAAGATGAGAGTTTTATATGTATTTCAATTTGCAAATTTCCAGTGGCGGATGATGGGAGGTAAAGATTTATTTAATTTTATAATGAAGATTTAATTTTTATATATTGATAATATAAAATAACTTTATACCATCAACCAATAAAATTTGAAAAAAATGCTAAATCATGGTGATTAACTATCCTATGATAACTAACCACATGATTTTTTTTTTTTGAGCCGATAACCACATAATTTGTTATTTTCCTCAAATTTTATTAGTTGATAGTGAAAGTTTATTTTACATTGTTGGTGAATCCAAACTAATCTCTAATAATAATACATGTGTATCACTGTGATTCTGTACATTATCATTGTTTCTTTATCTAATTATTATATTTTGAAATTCTCCATACTTGTATCAAAAATATGCTTTTAATGTTAGATTTAATTTTGATATATTATCAATATAAATATTTTTCATATAGACAACTAATAATATTATATCATGTTATTAAAAATATTTAATTTTTATAATAATTATCTAAAAAATTATGTATATAATAAAATATTATTAATTGATGTATTAATAACATATAAAAGGTAAATTTCTTATTTTTTAATGAGTCAAGAAGTTAACTCAAACTATACTTCACTCATATTGTATTACGAATTGAGAATTTGATTTTTAATTTTTCTTATTAATAAATATATGTAAATATCTCTACTAGCATTGTTGATCCCTAAAACCTATGCCTTATTATTTCTGTAGTATGTAGTATACTAATTCAATTCGAATTAAATTAGTTGGAATCCAATAAATTTTAAATAATAGTGATTTAAATTATAAAAAAATAATTTTAAATGGTGCGAAAATGATTTGCATGAAACGATGTACGAAGACTCTGGACTATCCATTTGGCTTGCCGGTTGTACCGATATGGTATGATTGAAGCAACTTTTGCATGCTTCTGTTAGTGCCACGTTATTCACCGACCTTCATACATGATATTTTCTGTACTCTTTAGCAACGCTCATTAAAAAAAGGAAGGATTCAAACATAATTTTTTTCTACTCCTTGGCTGCGCTGTTACACTTAGTTCGGATATAAAGAGGAAATGAAGAAGAAGAAAATTAAAAAAAAAAAGTATATTTTCTCTCTTATTATTTGGATAAAGAGAAAATAAAAGAGAAAATAAAAAATGTAAAATAATATTTATATTTTTATTGTATAATAAAATATAAATATATTATTTTTATTTAAATTTTAAACTATTTTTGTAAATTACATAAATAAATAATTTTATAATAATTATTAATTAAAAATTAATTTACGAATATGTAAATTACAAATTTTAGTTTGAAATAATTTATTCAAATAAAAATAAATTTGATATAAATTAAATATTAGGGGTCTGTTTGTATTAGTCAAGATATTGATTTAATTTATAAAAAGATGTTCATTTTATCATAGTCACAAAATGATTGTACAGCTTGATATAATATATTAGCATTGTTAGTATTTAGCAAGAAACAAGAAATGACACAGTATATGAACATGACATGTTATATTTGTGTATCAATTTTTCTTTTTGGAATTAAAATAAAGTAGGGGCGTAATTATCTTTTAACTAATTCACAACCTTTCATGCTAGTTTTCCTCTCGCATATGTGAGAAAAAAAGATGCAGGTGGGTTCCATGTCTAATTTTCTACTTTCTCTTCATTTTCATTTGTCAACCAAATGGGATAAAATCACTTTATCACCCCCCTTTTCTTTTCACCAGTTTTCTTTTCGTCCATAATCTGTCGATCCAAACAATGGCTTAAAAAAAAATTCAAACATGATTTTTTTTTGTTTTCTTTAGCAATGTTCATAAAATAAAATAAAATAAATTTCAAATCATCTAAAATAAAAAAAATAAAAAATTAATCACTTTTAAATTATTTAATGGTATTCATATATAATAAAAATTATTAATTTAAAAATAATTAATCTTTCATCTTTTCATTTTATAAATATATTTACTTTAGATGATTTTGTGATGACGAGGAGGTGGGGAGGGGAATCTCTTGCTAAAATTGACTCGTAATATGAAGAGGAAAAAGAGCAATTAAACTTGAATCCGTTCTCTCGAGGCTTGCGTGAGAAGTACGAAAGAGCGAAACCCAAGGGGCCTTAATGAATACTTGATTAAGATCTTAATTGAGAAAGTGACCGCCCCAACATCATCACTACCAAAAAGTTAAAGATGACCGAAGATGCATGCTAACCTCTTCCCATTCTTACTCAACATGGAGAATATTTTCATCTCACCCAGGGACCGCGATTGCACGTGTGAATCGTCCATAGAGTTTGATTGCTTCACTTACAAGAAATTTCATATGCATCGATCCGTACCTAGCTATTTTTCCTAGTCAATCCGTAAAGGGAAACTCCTCGAAATTTTGACTTTAACTTGCTATTTCGTATGTATTATCCTCGTCACTGTGGAAAAGGACAACTACTCGAAATTTTTTTGACTTTAATCGACAACGTAAGTGCCTCAAGCCCGACAAAAGTTCTTTTGCCCTGTTATTTTTGGTTTATTATGTGGAAGACCCTGGATATATAAGTCGACAATATTCCCCAACAGTACCCACGGTAAACAAAAAGGGATAAATTCATAACTAAGGAGCAATAATATTAATTATATTTGTTGAAATTTTTTATAATAATAACAAATTATTAGTATTTATTATTTTATTTAATTTTAATATAATATCAATGTAAATATTTTTTACATAATCATTTAAATATAAATTATCATATTGATAAAAAAATATTTGACTTTTATAATTATTATCCTAAAAGTCATATATTTTGTAGCATATAATTGAATGATAAAATAAATTTTTTTATATTAAGAATAATATATTAAAATTAATCTCTTTATTATTTCATTTATAAAAACATTTTATTAGTTATGAATTGTTTTCCCTTTTTTGTGAGGCCATTTTCTTTATTTTCTTTCACTTTTTTCCCCTTCTATTTCTCAACAAATATTCAAACATATATCCGAAATCAGTCACCCATTTTATGATATATATTCAGATGGTGTAGAAGAAAAGTGAGGTGAAGAGAATTATTTGTGGCAAAATATTTATGATGAATTTTAATTAAAATTATCTCAATTTTAGAAGATTTTAAATGATTTTATATGTTAAAAATAGTGGAGGGGAAAATTCTCTGCTCTTCATTATCCATTCTATCCCCTTTTTTTCCCCTTAATTTGATTTCAATTCCTCTATTATTTTTTTCTCCTAGCATCCAAAACACAATTCAAAAATCATTTTTCTTTTTTTTTTTTGATATCCTTAATTGGCATCATTAAAAATGATCAACAATAGAAAAAATTTTCGTTGAGAGATCTCTATCCCCATTAGCGATCTTTGTCAAGTCGAGTCTAATTAATCGGGTTCCTAGTAATAGGGTCCGGATACCGGTGGTTCCATCGAAACAAAAAAAGATAATGGCCACTAATTAGGATAATTAGAGGTGCATAATAGTTGCTCAAAATTAATATATAGTTGCTAAATTAATCAACCTCTCTTTTACTACAACCACCATGCGTTGGATGCTCTGGCTACGTACGGATAGCGATGAACTTACGTCGATCGCTTAACGAGAAAATAGGAAAGTGTTGTGTTCATGTGATAAACAATGCAGGATTCATGTGAAAACTACAATTATAGATAGTTTACCCCGTCAGGTAAATCTGATGATTTGACTACAATTATAGACTGAAAGGATTGCATGCGATAATAACAACTTCGTGCTGATTTTGAGATGATCGACTTATACTAGGTGTCCGTGTACACGTGTTACATCCGTTTATAAAAGCATTGACTTTATACATATAACATTATATAAGAATTGAATTGTTGAATGTTGTGAAATCATGCTAATTATATGCATATTAAATTCGAAATTAATTAAACATTTGTAGATATCTGATATAATAATTGTCATTTTCATATATATATATATATATTTTAAAAATATATTATATATAAAGGGATTAATTATAATATACTGTTGATATAAAAAAACTTTATATTATTATTTAATTATATGTTTGTATTTATAAGACTTTTAAAATAACGGATGATTAAGTTAAATATTTGTATAGAATTTTTTTATATTAATAATATATTAAAATTAAATTCTTATATATACTATAATCGAATAATTAAATGAAGTATCAATTAACTTAAGACTTCATGTTGGGTTAATCTTTCTCACGAGAAATTTTAATCCAATAGTTTGATTCATGGAACTCAAGGTTCAAAAGAATATATATATATATATATATATATATATATATATATATATATATGTGTGTGTGTGTGTGTGTGTGATTTCGTAATTTCATTACTTAACATATTATCATCAGAAATGATAAAAAAAAAATACAGAATAAAGGCTTTCCATAAGAAGTTCTGAAAATTCATCCCTTTGTTCATAATTCTTTTCCTTTTCAATTTTATTTTAAATTTTTTTAAAAAGAAACAGTGTAATCACATTATTCATTATCAGTCTTATGCTTTTTTTAAGGCCTATGATTCATATTCCGTGAATTTGGTAGAGAAGCCTCTAGTGAGGCCTTAAGAAACACATGAGAGGATTCATTCTTAAAGTTATGTTTGAATTGACGGAAGTAACGGGATCTAGTAGAATTGAATGATATTAGATTCTTCTTCTTTTTTTGATACTTTTAAACTATTGGATTTTCATTGTGCACTTTTGTTGTTAAGTTTGATTGTGTTGTGTTAATAGCGTAGTAATGGATTATAAATATTATCAAATTTATTCAGGTTTAAGATTTTTTTTTTTTTAATTTTCTCTCTTCTTTTAGAGTTTTTAAAACTTTTTTCATATATAAACCCACGAATATTGATAAAGATTCAAATCCTCATGAAAAATAGCAAATGAAGACCTATGATGAGGAGTAAATTTTCCAACAAGGATGAAGGGCAAGGCCTATATCACCACCTATAGATACTCATTGTCATCTTTGATTTTGATGTTATTGTGTATGCAACAAAAATTCCAAGATGAATTATAGAAAACAAATAGAAAAGTTGGGGGGAGTTAATATTTACTTCAGTTGTTGACTTTTCATGCATGAGTCACTTTGCTTTTTAATTTTACAAAATTATCAAATTAGTCCTTAACTTTGTAAAACCTGAATCACGCTAGTCTCTCCTCCTATATCCATTATTCTACCATTACTATTTTGCTGATGTGTTACATTAAGTGACATGTGTCATGCCACGTGGCCTCTGATATGTTATATTAGTGCCATGTGACCTCTAATGTGACACGAATTTTATATAGGTTCAAATTACTCCTTGCAATTTCTAAAATATGTCAAAAAAGTTCCTAGAATTTTTAAAATATGTCAAAAAAGTTCCTAAAATTTCTAAAGTGTATTAAAAAAGTCCCAAATCCCATATCTCTTCTTTTCACTTTTATAAAATCTAAATCCTCAATTTTTCTTAAATCCATTAATTTCTTTTTTATTTTCACACCTACCTAGACTAAATCTTCCCTACATGGAATAATAGGAATATAATGTATAGAAATGAGACAATTTTAGATGCAACAAACAATTTTAATATAGCTCAAAACAGAATATATAAGTAAGTTTTCAATTAAAGGTGTTCATTTAATGGTTATCACATCAATTTTATGGCTACCCCGATATTTTTAATCACTCACTATCTTTACAACAAAGCTAATGTGACAATTAGTGATAATATCTAAGAGTATTTAAGACTTTCTCTTCACGTTGTTGTTGCCATCACCATTTACAGCCATGTCACACGACAAATACACCTATGCTAATTTTCATTAGAGTTGTGCTATTTAACACAAAATATTTTATTCAGAATTGTATAAAATGATGTGTATTATAAGTCTAGTTGTTGTTTCAGTTTGTAATTAACATAATTCAAGACAAAATAAAATGATAAAAAAATAACTTTACATCATTTGTAATATTTTTATTTCGTACTAAAAAATAAATTTTTCATTAATTTTTTTTAAGCTAAGATGACTAGAGATATCTTGAAAAAAAAATGTCTAAGATTCCAAAGAATGTAGTGTCTAAGTCAAACACATGAATATAGCATTTAAAAAAATGAAAAAATTTATTCAATAACAACATTTTTAAAATTGGATTCCCAAAGTTAAAAATTATTTGAACCAAATACCCAAGCAAATCATTGACAAATCTAATTTTTCTAAAGGCATTTGAAAGCAAAACATCACTTGGCTATGGGTTGTTGTTTTTTTTTTTTAATCTCGATAAACCACCAATATCCGGGCCTTATTACTAGGAGCCTAACTAATCCAACCTGTCTCAATGGAGGTCCTTGAAAAGGGTAGGGGTCTCTCAATGAGAATTTTTTCAATTTTCAAATCTCAAACTCGAGACCACTGGTTAAAGGGTCAGGACATCTACTATCTTGAACAATCCCACATTGGTTCTGCGGGTTGCTATTATTCCTAGGTTTTGACATGCAAGTGCAAAATTAAGAAAATAGAAAGAGCTTTTTTGCAACCCAACGTGGCCGTATGATCGATGAAGGTATTACTTTGATCTTGATAGAAGAGAGAGAATAATTAAACATGACCTCTTTTTGTGTCACACAGAAATTAAAGATCATAAATTTGATTGCAACCTAGCTAGATGTAATAAGGGTTTCTTCGACACTTAACAAATTGTTGAAATAAAAAAGTATTAGCAGAAAATTAAGTTATAGTTGAAAACGTAAACTCTTATGATAAACTAATCAGTAGCAACGTTATTGAAATCTGATTTATATATTCTCTTTTGAGCTACATTAAAATTATTTATTGCATCTCATTGTCTCATTGCTATACATTATGTTCTTATTATTCTATGTAGGGAGGATCCAGTGTAGATAGATGAAAAAATGAGAGAGAAATTAGTGGATTTAAGAAACATTGAGAATTTAGAATTTATGAAAATGAAGAGAAGAGATATAGGATTTGGGACTTTTTAGCATATTTTAGAAATTTTAGAGATTTTTTTGACATATTTTAAAAATTTCACGGACTAATTTGAATTTATAAAATAAGTGCCTCATCAGAGGTCAGATGGCACAAATATGACATGTCAGCAAAACAATAATAGTAGATTAACTTATATGGGAGGAGAGACTAAAGTGATTCACATTTTACAAAGTCATTGATGAATTTGACAATTTTATAAAGTCGGGATCAAAGTGATTCATGCGTAAAAATTTAGAGAGCAAATTGAGCATTAATTAACTCAAAAAAAAAAATCATTTGTGGTCAAAAGAGGAAGAAGAAAATTAAAGTTGAAGAAATATTAATGTTAGAGAAATTGTTGTAGGCTGCTTTCATCAAAATGAAAGATGTTTCTGCAAAGCACACTAAGTTGAAGAAATATTACGAGCAACTGTGCTGGAGACAAAAAGAAAGGGTATTGTCATGGAAATTAATAGCTATCACGTTACCCACCTAATGGAGCCTATTGTCTCTATCACATTTTCTTTGCCGCTCAAGTAGAGAAAAAGAATGCATAACTAAGCAGAGAGAAACGTTATCATTGCTGCCATAGCTACGGGTGAATACAAGTCATATACTTACCTGGGTGGAATCTGGATAGTAGATAGCCAGGTTGTGTAACATTTTCGTAGTATTTAAGATGAAAAGATTGTGCTTTACGTGGTTTAGATTTGATGAAGTATGGATAACACGTAATGTTATTAAAAATTTTGTTTTGGTTTGTTTCATTTTATCTTTAATAATAGGTTTATTTTTTATATTAGTACTATCTAATAAGTTACTTTTGTAACCATCACCATCTTTATGTAACGAATATTATAGTATTACTAATACTTGAGTTCAAAATACCTTTATTCAAGATTGGTAACTGGTGTAGAGTCTTTTAGCTAATGTCAAACTCAACGCTGACTTTTTTTTGGAGAAACTCCCATGCCAGCCCCTCTCAATGATGGTGGCGGATAAGTTGGTTCTCTCCAATTTGGATTATTAGATGATCCACTGCCAAATTACAAAATTAACCTCCTTTATTTTTAATAATTACAAATGATCAACAAGTAATTAATTCATAATTATTTAAATTTTACAGTTTCCGACCACCTACTACTTCTGGTGCTTTATCCTTCTGACCACCATTGCAAGTGTAGGAAAAATGACATTTACCTAATAGTTAATATTGGTGCAAATTTTTCCAATACCAATACAACGTTTAATTGGTAATATTTATCTACATTCAGAATGAAACATCTCTTACAAAGAGTTTCAGTGGAAGGCAAACTAGTGATAATATATCTTTCAACCCCACAATGGTTTGTCCTTCTTCATTAGCTAAGAGACATACCTTTAGTAATACATATATGAGGTGAAGCATAATTCAAGAAACATACATCTTCCCAACTCCTACTCCACTAATTTGTGAGAAGAGGAAGTAGTGAAAAATATATAATCAGTATAAAATTTGCCCACCCCTGCTATGGTGGAGGCCACACCGTTGTTTGCCCAAAAAGATTCAAACTTTGCACCAACAGCTTGATCCTTACCTTGTCAGGGTTGACAGCGATGAAGAGGAGGTGGATGGTGAGTGAGTGGGAGGCAGTGGTGGCTGGGTAGGGGAGAAAGAACGTTGGGTGCCAGATTTTTAATCTCGAAAATTTTGGAATGGAAAAGGTTGAGTTATTGTCAGATCTGGAAGAGGAAAGGTTGTTGTTGGTGGTGGCTATGGTGGAGGTGGTGGGTGGCCAGAGTATTGTGGTGGTCGAAGGGACTTCACCAGAGAAAGGAGTTCAATATCGATAGATCAATGGAAGAGAAGAAAGAAGGTCAAAAAAATAATTTTAAAATCATGTTATTATTTAATAAGTTATTCATAATATTTATAACAATTAAATTGAACCATTGATATTTGATATATTATATTAATTAAGTTGATGATCTCTAATAGTGGACCATTGAATGGTCCCAAACTGGGGCAGACCAACATATCCGCCACCCTTAATGATCCCATCCAATCAAACGTGCAAAACACTTATGTTTTAATCACCTTCAACAAAGGCACATTTTCAAATAAAATGTTCAAGAATGACTTATAAGTCATCTCACTAAAGACCCTCTCAATTTGGTTAATTAGGTCGAGTTGATTCAAGTTTGGGTGAAAACAAATTCAAGTCAATCAATTTTGATTAGTTTGGTTTGTTTGGGTTCAATTCTCTTTTTAACCAAATCCAAACCAACCAAATTCGAGTTGGTTCGGTTTAAGTGGCTAGGTCACATTATTTTTTTCGTTAAAATTTTCAGTCAATAAATATATTTAAAAATATCACAAAACATCACATATTTTAATTTGACACAAATTTTCTTAATTTAATCTGCAAACTTCCAGTCGATAACATACATAGCCAAATTATGGCTTATTAACGACACAAAGATCACTAGTCAAGAACATAATTACAATAACAATAAAACATAACTCATGATATAATTAAGCTACGTGTAAAAAAAGCAAAAAAAACAAAAAAACAAAAAGAGATCGTGTCATTGGTTTGGTTATCTGATTATCGGGTTTAGAATTACAATACCTGGTATCTGAACCATGTTTGGATTTGATAAGATTCTATCCAATTGGACTTGATAACCCAAACCAATTTAATTAGTTTAGTTCCATTTTTTGGGTTCAAACAAGTAAATCCAAACCCACTTACACCCCCAACAACTTGGTGAAAATTTTATGAGATTTGGTTGACTCTCCAAGATGTATTTCATGATCCTATCTATTACTTTAAGATCATATTATGATCTTGTTGGCAAGACATTTTTAATTCAAGATCAACTTCTTTATCTTCACCAAAATATGAGCTTATCATTTATTTTTATTATCACCATGATCTAAATATAGCTTTTGAATGGTGACATCTAGTTTCACGGAGCGACAAAGTAAGGACAATATAAGTTAGGAATTAGTTTTAGTTTCTTTCATCTTATTCTTATTCTTGGTTATAGGTTTATCTCTTTTTTTTCGTTATCTAACAAGTATTATCGTAGCCATTATCTATATATATCGCTAGTAGGGCGGTGGATGAAGTGGTGACAAAGGGAGAGTAACTTTGGGTTAATGGGGGCCAAAATCGAAATAAGATAGTCTAATCGGATGAGGTCCACCGGCGTAAATACGTGAGGATATCCTGCCATTCAGGTAATATTTCTGTAACTGCCGTTCTTTAATTTCATTCGCATTCAGCTCAATAAGGTGAAAAAGGACAGGTCCCTTTGTTACACTCATATTAGATTTAGATTTAGATTTAGATTTCACACTTCCAAGTGTTACTAGAGAGAGTTGAAAAGATTGATTCATGTAAGTTCAGTTTTGCTGATGCGATTCTCTCTCTCTCTCTCTCTCTCTGAGACTGAGTCTATTTCTGTGGAGAGGAAGAGAATAAAAGAGAAAACAGAATCATAGGCACCACATTATTTGTCTGCACATGCTGATGCTGGTGCAGCCCTACACCTCTTCCACCCCACATAAAACGTCAAATTTTCTTTCTGTTCGTGTTCCGGTTCCTGTTGAGTCTTCGATTGTCTTTTGGTTTCTCTGACACACAACACTCTCTCTTTTTCTCTCTCTAAAAAGCCTCAAATCAAGGACCCCTTTTCTTGTTTTTAAGGAATTTCAGATTGAATTGTTCTGTTTGTTCAACAACAACAACAACAACAAAGGCAGCAACAGCAACGACAGAAGAAGAACAATGGGAACAACGGTGCATAGGTTTCTGTTGGCGTTGCAGAATGAGGCCGCAGGTGGAGGAGAATCAGTGTTGCAGTCCATGAAGGTCGCTGTGTTGCCCATAGCAAAGGTGTTCACCATGTGCTTCTTGGGGCTTCTCATGGCTTCCAAGTATGTTAACATTTTGCCAGCTTCTGGGAGGAAGCTCTTGAATGGGGTATGTGTTGTGCATCTGTGAACCTGTCTATGTATTTGCATCATGTATATGCTTCTCAAATGAAATTGCTCCTTTTTTCTGTGTCTTTGACTCACCCAATTGCTGATTGTTGTAGCTTGTGTTTACACTGTTGCTACCCTGCTTGATATTCTCCCAATTGGGACAAGCTGTTACCTTGGAGAAGATGCTAGCCTGGTAGGTGATAACTAGTACTCAATTTCCCCCACCTTTTACATTTTTCTTTATTTTTTCAAATAAGTCATGTCCACACCACACACCCCATCAATTCATTGATCTTTGATTTTTTCTTGCAGGTGGTTTATTCCAGTGAATGTTGTGCTGGGTGCCATATCAGGCTCAATTATTGGTTTTATTGTGGCCACCATCGTCCGTCCCCCATACCCTTACTTCAAGTTTACAATTATACATATTGGAATCGGTAACTAAATCAACCTTTATTCTTTGTCCTTTCTTTAAATCTGCAATTCTGCTTATGATATGGGACCGAATGTTGTGCTGTAAAAAGTCAACAAGGGAATAATATCAATTTTGTAGAAATGAGAAAGTTGTGCTAGATGAGTGAGTACATTAGATAAGATTAAGAATGAATGTATCATAGAGAAATTTGGGTAGCATCTATTGTGAAAAACATGGAAGAATTTCACCTTTTATGATTTGGTCGTTAATGAAGAAGGCTTGTAGAAGCCTAATAAGTAGAATAGATTAGATGCAGTTCTATAGTTAGAGGTAGAGGCAAACCAAGAAAAATTATTGACAAGACTGTTACGAAGGACTTAGATTTAAATGGCTTGTCTACATACATGGTTTACAATAAGACACGATGACATCGTTTAATTCATGTAGCCAACTTCATCTAGTGGGAAAGAAACTTCTTGTTGTTATATTTGGACTGATACGTCCATCCTAAGACAAAGAATGATTGATAGGTTGTATTGACTAAATTAAAAGTTAAGAGCAAAGATGTTAATTCTGTGTTCTATCGATTGGTTTTTCTTGTGTTGAAATAAATTATATCAATGCAATTAAATTATATCACTGCAAGTTCCTATACAGGGAATATCGGGAACGTGCCGCTTGTCCTGATTGCTGCTTTATGTCAAGACCAATCCAATCCTTTTGGAGACACAGAAAAATGTAGCACTGATGGAACTGCCTATATATCATTTGGCCAGTGGGTATGTTTCTAGATATCTTGTTGACCACTGCAGCTTGTCTTAGTTGTTGATATCTTGTGCCTTAACTTATAATTTATTCACTTCTTAAGCACTTTTCAATATATAAGCTCTTAATTTCAGGTTCGTTGTTATATTTTAGACTAGTTTATGTATTTATGTTGTTTTAGAAATTATACTTCCAATAAAACAAAAGCCTAATAATAGTCAGGAGTTATTAATTCTCATCTGTCTTAGGTCGGTGCTATCATCCTATACACATATGTATTTCATATGTTGGCTCCTCCTCCAGAAGGCACATTTGACATTGATAATGAAAGCCTTCCCTTGAAGATTGTTTCACAGAATGATAGCTCTCCTGAACAAGCTCCGTTGCTTGCTAAAAAGGAGGAGGTTATTACTCCAAAGGAGGAGGTCACTTCAACAAATCCAAATGCTTCAAATAAATGGAAGGTGAGATTGATTTGGTGGACAGATTTTTTCTTTTCTTTTGTCATTTGATTTGATGTAAACATGATTTATGGCAGAAAACTATGGTTTCGTCTGATCCATGTACCCGACCCAACCTAGTAGGACAAGACTTAGTTGATGGACAGATTTTTTCTTTTCTTTTATCATGTGATTTGATGTAAACATGATTTATGATAGAAAACTATGGTTTCTTCTTATCCATGTACCCGACCCAACCTAGTGGAACAAGACTTAGTTGATGGATATATTTTTTCTTTTCTTTTGTCATGTGATTTGATGTAAACATGATTTATAACAAGAACACTATAGTTTCATCTGATCCATATAGCTGACCCCATCTAAACGTGATTTGTTGTCGTCGCCGTCGTCGTCATTGTCATCTGATCTATGTAGCCAACCCCACCTAGTGAGACAAAATTTTGTTGTTATTGTTGTTGTTGTTTGTCATACTGGGGATATGATTTTCTCCAGTATATTTCCCCATAATATAAATCATGTTCTCCCCACTTCTGCACTTGTATTGAACAGATGACTCCTGATTATTGTGCCATGCAATGATGGAAATTTGTGTTTGTTAGTCTGACCATTTTCATGACTATTTGTGTAGAATCTAAGTTTATACAGCTTCATGTTATTTTTATAATTAAGTTCTCAAATTTAACTGCACAGGTATTTTAATATGATTTTCTTTGTTACATGACATCCTTCAAGTTTCGACTCCCAAAATTTTCCTTTTCTTTTGTTTCTGAATTTGATGGTTTAAGTTTTATATTTGTGTTGCACTCTCCAGTGAGTGCCTGTTTAGTTATCTCGTATGTATTTTGTTCTTCTCTGGATCCAATATTTACACATGGTTGTTCGTGCAGATTAAAGATATCTTGGTATATCTTTATGAGAAGTTGAAGCTTAAGCAAATTATTCAACCCCCTATCATTGCATCAGTAAGCTTCTCTTTATTGTATCTATAAATAATATTTACGTTTTCCCATTCTATAATCTATATAATAGATTCTTATCATACCCTCTTCCCTTTTGTGTTGGTGTGTGTGATTAGAAGCTATATCTCACTTGTCCTGATATGGTAATCCAATTTATGTATGATACGTTTTCTGCAATATCTGGTAGAGCAATTAGAGAAATAAATTTCTGCACTAAAATCCTGAATGCCCTGTGGAGGTGTTCTGTCAGTGTCCAGTTATAGAACCAGGGCAACCTGATCAAGAAGAGCTCAATTGTTCAAAGCATTGAGGAGAGTGGCTGTGGACTTTTCTTTCCTCTTATGCTTACCTTTTTCTTTTTCACATTTTACTTCTCTGTATCGGCAGTATAAATGCTGAGTCTTATAATTGGTTGAAAAATATTAGGAAATGCCTGTAAGGGTTTATCTACTGATTTATAATTTGTCTATTTGGAAGTAATATTTGCAAACTGGTTTAATGGTATTTTGGTACATGGATCATTGTTGTGTTAATATATGAACTGAGATGAATTTTGATTGAGGTATCGTGCATGTTTTGCAGATTCTTGCCATGGGAATTGGTGCAGTCCCATTTCTCAAGCAACTGATCTTTACACCTGATGCTCCGCTGTTCTTTTTCACTGACAGCTGCATGATGCTTGGGTATGCAATGCATATTTAATTTTAATTGAAGCGGATTCTTTTATGTTCATATATAGTTGGTGCTATAAATTTAGTTTGTTTTCTTTTGTAAGTATTCATTATTCTGTTAAAAAACATACCAACTTTTGGCAATTAAAATTTTTTCTTTGGGAAATTGAGTAACACAATAACCTTTACTATCAGAAATAACAAAGAGTAGAACTGTACATAGCTTTACCTAACTATTATCCTTTTGACTTATAACATCAAGATTTGGCTTATAAATTTATAAACATTGAGCCCTTCTAGGTCAACATTTTCTTTCTGCTTCTCTATAGTATAGAAGAGGCTATCTTATCCTCTTCCCTCTTATTCATCCTCTTTTCTCCTAAATAGAATATTTCTTTATAGAAAAATATATTTTCAGGAAAACATTTCAATCTTGGTTATAAGGCATTCTGTGAATAGTTAAACATCAAATATATGTGTTATGGAACTGAGCCACAGTATCTTAGTTCTGTAGTTCTTTTAGGTATAGTCATGAATCTATTCGTACTGTCTAATAGTTTCTTTGGTGATCAGGGAGGCCATGATTCCATGCATTCTGTTGGCACTGGGAGGCAACCTTGTTGATGGTAATTTATCTCATAAATCTCTCATTATACTCAACAAATTTCCCTTATTATGTGTATCAGGTTCAAGTGTTCTTTTGACTGAAAAATTTAAATGAATCATGGTTGTGGGCATTTTTTCTTGGTTGCAGGACCTGGACCTGGAAGTTCAAAACTTGGTTTTTGGACAACTGCTGCTATTATTTTTGCTCGGTTAACTTTGGTGCCTCCTGTTGGACTTGGCATTGTCATGTTGGCTGACAAGCTTGGTTTTCTGCCCCCTGACGATAAGATGTTTCGATTCATCCTACTCATTCAGCATTCAATGCCAACATCTGTTCTTTCAGGTATACCATACACATCCTTCCTAGTCCTTATTGGTAGGGACGTTTCTGAACATTTTCTAGGGGTTAAACCAAGGTAGTCAAAATCGCGATTCAGATCGTAAAATCACACGATTTTACGATCTTGCTCCACATCTCCGATCCCAATCTCACTCCAAAGCGTGGAAAGCTCGGATCGTGCAGGATCACCGTGCAAAATTGTGGAATTGGTGGGATCGGCATTTTTTGTGATCCGGCTGTTCCTCCATTTCGCTTGGGGACGAGGAAACCATTGACGTGTAGGGCGACGAGGGACTCAAGGCTGCCACTGCAGGTGCCGCCGATGAAGGCGGTGGGGGCGGAGGAAGGGACAGCCTTGATCTTGTTGTCGTCGAGCTGAATGACGGTGGGGTGGATGCCAATGGTGGCGAGAAGGTTCTCCATGACATGGCACATGCAGCAGGAGGGGCGGTTGAAGATGATGACAGGGTGCTCCGCTTCCAGGTCCATGGATAAGGACGAGGAGGGAGAGGAGGAGCTAGTCATGGTGGTGGTGGTGGAGAGGTGGATGGGAACGACGTCGTTTGAGCAAAGGGCGAAGACCTTGCATTGCCATGAGAAATGGAAGTGGGGTGATGGAGTATGAAGAGACAGGAGATGGAGCTTCTTGGATGTTTCTATTATTTATAAAATTTAATGAAAGCAGGAGTGAGAAGAGATGGTGCTTGCTTACATCATATACTACTTTATATGCATAAAAATACGTTATATATATATATATATATATATATATATATATATATATATATATATATATATATATATTATGAATGTAATTGTTTATGTTTGGTAAGATCTTACGATCCGTGTTACGATTCCACGATTTACGATTTTATATTCCCCTCCCGATCCGACGTAGGATCTTGATTTTGACAACCTTGGTTAAAACTTAAAATGTGCACCCATCACTAGCACAACACAGGTTTTTCTTGGGTTGGCAGATGGGTGGAAAGTTGGGAAATTGTTGTTGCTATGGCCTTTAGTCTCATGTTGCTCTAGGATTTCAGTTATAAGTGAACAAGACTGTTAGTATATAATAGTTGATTAATAATATAATGAAATTAATTTTGATATACTGTCTTGATATCTAATCATATGCTATTATATGTGAGACGTTTAAGATAATGCATGTGAGTGTCAAACATCTTTGTTAACGTGGTAATACATAATTGGATATCTGTGTAAAATATTTTTATCCTCATAGTGCATTAAAATTAAATTCTAACATGATAATGTTATTTTGGACTTCATAATATGGACACGAGTTTTTCCGGGTGTTTGTTTCTAACCCATAAATGTTTCACTTGTTCACAGGTGCTGTTGCTAATTTAAGAGGTTGTGGAAAGGAAGCAGCTGCGGTACTGTTCTGGGTCCATATCTTTGCCGTATTCTCAATGACTGGTTGGATTATTCTATACATAAACATACTCTTCTGAGACTTTGGAGAGATGTGATGGTTTGGCAATCTTTTGCAATTCAATCCCATTCATTTTGTCCATTTGAAGTTAGATTAGTGGATAAATACCAAAATTTCATTCATTGGGCATATATACATGATTATGATCATGATGTTCATTGGAGGATCTTGCTCAGAACAGATGAAAAACATCTTCCTTCTTCAAAGCTTGTTATTTTTAAACTATAGGTCTAGTTACCATGCTAGAGTTGTTTTGGAGAACCCATTTTCTAGTTTTATGCTAGATGTGCAACCTTGTAGAGTAATGTATAGCTTGATTTGCAGAAAAGTGCTGTAAAAGAAGAATATCAATCCAATGATATAATTCGGAGGAATTTATTTTTCATTGCCTTTGTTGGTTCCTAGTAAGGGACAAAATATTTTGTCAATTCATCATTAGGCTGGACATAAAGGAAACCATCAAGGAATCTATTCACATGCCATGCTTTAATAGGTCCATATTATTGCTACACAATTTCATTTTATTCTTGATTACATTGCCATTCTGTTGGGAAACAAAAGATAACCTTGGCTGTTGCATCAAAAAGATACTAGTTTGTGTGATAAAGGCTGTGGCCAGATAAGACCGCCGCATCTATGTTGTACGATGGAGTTTTTAACCAGGTGTTACACGTGATTAATAAATAGTAAATAGCTCTGGTGCATCAAGTCAAGGATTAACACATAATCCAGTAACTACAGGTGTATTTGTTTCAATTTTTTTTTAACTTTAGGACAAAAAGTGATTTTTTTAATTATTAAAAAAATTACTTTTTACAGAAAATATTTATTTTACCTTTTATTCAAAAATTTAAAAAAAAAAAATTCAACTTTCTAGTAGAAGCTAAAATGAATAGCTTCTCAAAAAGTGATTTTTTTTGGGTTAAAAACAGTTTTTTTTTTATCAAAATAAGTTGAACCAAACACATCTTAAACCCTTAATAATCTATTTGTATATATCACATTGACCTGGCACATTCAATGACAAAAGATTTCTCTAAGTTGGACTGACTTCTAAAATGAAGATATATTTACCTTTGATTTAATTTGAAGCACTAAATGCTTTAAAGTTAAATACATCATCCCTTCTTTAGAAAAAGAAGAAACTCACTTTAAACGAACCTTTCTGTAGCAGTGTTAATCCACTCCATAAGTATAACAAATTCAGGTGGAGTTGTAAGCACTATTAAGTGATTAACCAGACATAGGGAGAAATTCAGCTACATGGTTTGCAAAGGAACCGCCGTGAGAATTTGCACTAAAATCAGCTTACAATATCCTTAGTACTAGTATAGTGCATGTGCATCCCAAAGAACCTTTGGTCAATAATTTAAAACGAATATGTCGCCAACAGCATCGACTTCTGGAGTTCTAAATGCAAGGGAATTTGGTCTAACACAGTAAAATATCAAGGATGGATAATCAAATATTTAGGCATTGAGACATTGAAGCACAAACAGGGAAAAAGAAAAGGACAGAAAGGAAACAGGTACAAGAAATAAAGATCATGTTATTGCAAATTCTAGTCTTTACATGACTTTTGAAATTAGTGAGAACACAAGACACGCCAGAAACACAGAGAGTCAGCTAAAAATCCTATCCCCAGTGGCCATCATAAGGTATTATTAATAACCAATTGGATAAGTACTTAGAATGGACACCACCATCTTCTGCTTCTATTCTCCCTTTGGGCAGGTGAGTCATAAACTGGATGCTGATTTTGCATGGATAAACTGCGACCACTGAGATGACTACTCCCTTCAATCTGAGAGTTACCTAACCACAGGACAAGCACAATGCCAACTAGACTAACAATTGGAGCTGCAGCAAGAAAAAACCATCTTCCTCTACCACCACTTACTGCAGAAGAATTCGTAGCAGAATCCAAGCTCACAACTTCTCTCTGATGTATTAAACTTCGACTAGTATCATCCTCTTCATTCACTTCAGCTCCATCAGAGACATCAGAGGAAATATCATCCACCACATCTAGTTGCTGCCTCTCGTGGATCACATGTCTACCATCGAAATTCTGCTTCCCCTCTTCATAATCCTTATCATCAGTTGGAAGCTCATAACGACAAAGAGGGCATGAATTTCGTGCGCTCAACCATGGCAAAATGCAGCAGGTGTGATAAAGGTGAGAGCAGGGAAGCTGACTTGCTTTGGTGCCAGGGGCCAAGACATCCTTGCAAATGGCACAAGCTAGTTCGCCATGCTTCTCATGCTCCTTGCCAATTACTACATGAGGCAGATTATTCACGAAAGACAGAGATGCAGGAGGTGCTCCTCGTCTCGAGCTGTCATTCTCAGCAAGATGCTCAAGAAGATCTTCAAATTGTCTAGCATCAAGATAATCCCCAAAGTTTGCACCATAGGGAGGTAAACCAGCATCCTCCAAGTTAGCTCGCAAGTTGTTGATTATCTGGACAACCTCAGATTCAGCAGAATTAACCCTTTGTTCCCAATTAATGCGACCCCTACTCTCACTCGGATTTGAGGTGAAAAACATTTGTAGGCGAGCTGTGGCTTCAGCTTCCACAGCCTCAGCTAGTTCCCATTCCCTTTCCTCCTCCTCTTCCTCCTCCACCTCCTCATCATCATCGTCCTCCTCTTCCTCATCATCTTCCATATCATCTGAGTTCCACTGGCTGACACCAGCATGCATTGGATCTATATCAGTGTCACTATCAAACTCATCACCCTCATCTGGTAAATCAAACATTCCTGTACCTATAATACTATGTCTGTCCATAGAGACATCTGAGTCACCTCCATAAGCACTGAAAGAGAGAGAATCAGTCTCACCGTGAGGAACCCTATACCGTCTAAAACTCGCATTTGATTCATTTTCACCATAAATACAGCTCCAATTATCAAAGCTGTCACTGTCAGTATCAGAGAGAACCCGCCTCCATCTTCTAGACTCACTAGGGGTAGTATGCATACTAGCATACTGCAATGACCAGGCTGAGGTATCACCATCCACAAGTTGTTGATCATCCTCCACAGATGCAATGGATTGGTTTTGCCTCAAATTATTAACCATATTGTCAACTGATTCAGAACTATTGCGCCTGAATCTCCCTCTATGCCTTCTTTGCGAGCTCTGGGGAACCGTATGATTCCCAGAGTCTTCGAGCAATAAAAACTTACAATCACCACATACACTGTTAGTTGCAGGATCACTTGTTATCTCATTGTCAGGTGATAGTGCCTTTTGGCAGAGAGAACACACTGCAATATTCTCAGAATTCACAGACATCTGAAACCAGAAAAAAATACAGATAATTAAAGATAGTAATATACAGTCAAAGGGCAACCAAAGAAGTCAGAAGAAATAGTCTCAACTTTTAGCATGACATTTAAATTAACAGCAGTACTTAGCACTAAGACTAATGTACACCTCAAAATCACACAATAAACCACCAAAATAATAATAATAAAACATGCGAGTTGAGTTCAAAGAAGAGTAAATTTATAAGTTTAAGCATCAACCAAGTGTCAAATGTGATTGCAAGCACATTAAATTAGCCAAGTAAGCACAGTGGCAGAGAGATGTAACACGTTATTTTTCAGCTGTAAACACGTTACCTGCATAATAAGCACACATGATGAGGATTGCAATTTTTTTTTTTTAAAAAAAAGGAACCCTTCTAAATTCACAGTTAAAGGCAAAGCGCATTGTGCACGCAAATAATTTAACAAAAAAAAAAAAAGCCCTGCATGAGATCATCAATATAGCTAAATTGCTACAATTATGAAATGCCCAGAAGATATAATGCTTTGATAAGAAAGTGGGCAATGCGGGAATAGCGTAAAGAACGAATTTTTACATAAAAATTTGCATGTTGGAGCTGAGAAGCAAAAGGGCATTGAAAAGTGAGAAAAATAACCTGAGAGAGAGAAAAAGCGCGAACACTGGGGGGTTGGATCTTCGAAGGAATTGGGAATTAGGGGTGAGATTAACAGAAAGGGGTTTGATTTCGATTATGGGGAATTTGAATTGATGGGAATGGAAGAAGGAGAGGAAGAATGGGAGAGAGAAGGAAGGAAAAGGAGGGACCTTTGCGATGAAATGGTTGAGCTCTTAACCCGGCGCCTTCGCCCTCTTCAACCAACACCACACCATCAACCTCAGTCCACGCTCGCTCCCCCTTCCACACCACGACGACGTTTTCTTTTTTTTTTTTTAAATTATTATTATTATTTTTTAGTGTGACTTTTTTTTTTTTTATTAAGTGACTTTTTTTCTTCTTCTACTTCTTCTACTATTACTACTATTATTATTATTATTATTATTACTACTACTGTTGTTGTTGTTGTTAAGGGGTGTTCATATTTAATCAGTATAGAATAAAAATTGAAAATGGATTAAAGAATTTGAAAATAGATCAAAATAAAATAATGTTTGGATTAAATTGCTTCTTATTTTTGAAAAATTAATTGAATTGGAGTAGATTTTGAATTCAACTTTCAAAAATTAACCTAATTCAATTCAAACCAAATAAGATTTATTACATAATATTTATAATAATCTAAATTTATCACATAATTTCTTTATATTATATGTTATTTTTACTTAATTATTATTATTTTTATAGAACTTAATTATTATTTTTTAGATATTAAATACGTTATTTTTACTTTTCATTTTTATTTCTTCATTTTAGTGATTTAAATTATTTTTATTTTATAATATTTTAAATTTACTTATTAAGAATTAGTTGAGATAGCAAATAACTTTGAAAAAGTGTAAAGTCAAATTCTAGAAAAGTAATTCTTATAAAAAAAAATTATATAACTTTTGTGCTTACACGGTAAAGCAACAATTAATCTTATGAGCGATTCAATTGCACCGAGCTTGTAAAGATCCCTTATAATCATAAATATCATAAAGATTTAATTTTGATATATTATTAATAAAAAAAATTTCATGATTATCCAGCCATATATTTTTATGTTATTAAGAGAGATTAAATTTTCTACAACTACTTAAAAAATTATATAAAAATAAGATATAATTAATTAATAATTTAATAAGCTTTAGACCAATATTGTATCAAAATTAATCTCATATATATAGATATATATAACTTTCTAACATAATTAGCTTTGTCCTATATCCTGAATGTATATAGCTTCATGTAATAGAATAAAATATACAAATATCTGGACCTAGTAAATATCCACATCACAGGAGCGTAGGACCAACGTGCACGTAAGTATGCGTTGTTGAGAAACGTGCTTAAGGAGGAAAGAAAAGCAATTGATACTTAAAAGAGGAAAGTGAAATATATTGAATGGTGCATGGGCATGGCCTATGATACAAAGCTAATGTGCAGCTTATATAAACTAAAAAGAGTAACTAATCACTAGCTAATTACACATATGTTTAAGTAATCACCATCTTATTAAACTAACTATTAACTAACCAATTAACCATCCATGTGTGCAATAATATGCATAACATGTACACATTATGCAAGTTGTACATTATTGCCTCCACTCCCGACATTTTTTGTCTAAAGCTTAGCTCCAAAGCTTCGTATATTTCCGTAATTCAACAGCAATGTTCTCAATTCTCATAGTGATGATGCTATGAAATGCAAAAGTGGCTGGTTTAACTGATCGTTACCTTTCAGTTTCATGCACTAGAGACGGTACAATACATAGATATCTTCAGGTTGATGAGCGCTAGCTATACTTAATTAACCACTGTTCCTTGGTGAAAATAAGTCAATTTTTTCAACAGTACATTTACGGTTCGTTGAGCATGTCTTTATTTTTAGCTCCTGTTGTCATTTTAGATTGATGCTGTTGTAAAAATTGCATAATATTCTAGTTGATTATTCATTTTTATTTCTGCTAATTTTCTTATCCTTTATATAGGTTACAAAGAAAACTTGGAAGTCGTTTGTTAAATATTTAGAACCAAGGACCAAAGTGACCAAATTAAATTTACATTCCTAAAAGGAAATTATTTGGATGTAGAATTCATACAGAATCAGTGCATCATAATTCATCATCTACTTCTGCCCTATGGACGGGAAATAGTTTCTTACATCAATGATGAGAGCAATAATGCAAGGGAATGTGACGAAACGTACCCGAATGAGAGTTTTTGTTCTGATTCATATAATTCATGAGTTTGTGATGTAGGCTTGAATTGCACGGCTTAGCTGTCCCAGTCAGTTCTAGAGAACACTCAACCAATGTGTTGGTCCATGTTGGGAAATAAATGCTAGTTTCAATCACTTATTCGCAATCTTGGCCATTAGATAGTAGAGATGTTTCAACTTGCAAGTTTCATTCAAGATGAAAAGGAAACAAGTTCATAGCGGGTAAGGGGAGATTCTTTCTGAAATTGTAGCTGTAAAGTTTCCAACTCATGAGGTCAATTGCTCATCTAAGTGCAAGGAAATTTTAAGTTCAAACAAAACTGTGCCAATGGCTTCCAAATTTATTTTCATCATATAAAGTATAAACTCCTTGGTAGATCCACATAGGCATTGAAGCAACAACTCAATTATCTTAATTTAGGATTTTATTTTATTTTATTGATTTAAATTTATCTTTTGCTTTTTGTTATCTGGTAACTAACTCTATGCTTAAGTTCAACCTTCCTCTGATTAAACATCTTTAATAGGTTTCACAGCAAGATTCAGACAGCAAAAATAATCTCTTGTCTTTTGATGTTATATAAAGGAGTTTTAACATCTGAATCTCCAACTCATTTGAGAATTGTCCTTTTTTGGGTATATCAGCGGTAATGAAATTCAAACCTCTAATCATATGCATATTACCCAAACCTTTTTTAATAGTTTTTGAGGATAAATAAAGAATTGTCCTCTAAACCTATGAGAAAGGTTTTATTTTTATTTTTTTTGGTCGTGACATAAAGCTTATTTTAATTACTTGGCGGGCAAGCCAAGGTTACCGGCCCTAAAAGTGGAGAGATAGTTACAATGACCAAGTCCAATACATGAAGGCGGCCCAAAACGTCTATAGATCTCTTTTCCATAGTAGATATGACATTGGTACCACATATAAGGTATCGACTTGACCAAAAAAAGACCTATGTGGACTATATGTTCCACATGGATCAGGGCCAACTTTCAACTAAAAGTGGCCTCTGACTCCAAAAAAAAAATAAGCAAAAATTGAATCTAGCATAGAAAGCTAGGGAAAAAGTACTTTACTTTATTAAATTATAGATCATGTATAATTTAATCTCTATATTTTAAAAAGGTACAAATTGATTTCTAAACTTTTTTGAATGAGTAAATCATACCGTTTTATTAACTTTTTCCATCTATTGTTAATAGAAATAATATATATTCAAGAAAGTTTGGAGTATTAAATTACACATTATTTTTTAGTTGAGAGACTAAATTTTACATCATTCAATGTTTAGGAAGTATAATACATTTATTTTCCATTAACAATCAATAGAAATTTAACAAAAAGACTAAAATACATATTTAGGAAAGTTGAAGATTCGATTTATACTTTCTTAAAATATAAGGATTAAAATGTACAAGACCCATAGTTCAAGAGGGATAAATAGTTTTTTTTTTTTTTCCCTAGGAAGTTATTATTTCATTTCTTTTAACCAAAACAGGGAATTGACCAAAATAAAAACCAAAAAAGGGGGCAGTTATTATGTGATAAGATCAAATCATATTATGAAATTGAATGTTAGCCTCGGTTGTAAATAGTGAAGGAATGGATCTTCTCATGTTTCTCATTCACATGATTATACAATATAAAGAGAGAGACCGACACAATTAGTTAAAGTGGACTTCACAAATTGAAATAAAATCTTAAAATACTTGTATCCGTTAATCTTTTCACATGTGAATAAGAGTCGTGAGAGAATCTATTATGAATTAGTAAAGATGGTGGCCGATTAATCCTGGTTCAAAAATTGAAATTTCAGTGGGAAAATGGATTGAGTAGTTTATAAAAGATAGTATTTCAGTGCTGGGAATGTTCAATATGTTTACATTTTATAGCCTACCAAAAACTGCTGTCACTGTAGTGAACTCCATGGAAAAAGTCTTTCCTTTGGCGGCGTAGTCTCAAAGCTTAGCAAGACGGTATTGGCAGATTGGCATAAAATTGCTTAGTGTTATGGGAAAGGCATAACTAAAGTTTCTCATGGAAAAGCTTGTTAAGAATTAATATTAATAAAGAAAATGGTTGAAACATACAACTCTTAATAAGCAACATTTAAAAGGATTTAGTGATGAAATTATCCGTATATAGTACTGGGATATAAATAATTCATTCAATCTATGCTTCAAACAGCGTTGCTTCGCTGGGCGTCTTTTAAGATGAGTTGTCACTGGACGTGCTTGACCCTTCGTGTCATTTGAATTGTTCCGGTTTGCAAAAGTAACAAGCAATAAAATTAAAGCTTAGGTCTTAGTCCAAATGGATTTAATTTTGCCTAGTTAAACACATCAAGGAGCAGCATTAAAATTAAAATCATGATTTATATGACTCTAACAAGAAAACACAAAAATTAATAAGTTGAAACAATGTACCATACTATATTATATTATTGTTACTAGAAACTTTACGTTGAAGGCTGTGTGATCCTTCAACATAAATATCAATAGCAATTTGACCTCTTTTTTTGAGAAATGGCAGAATACTCAATGAACCATCCATCCATCCATGATTATCATACACGCAGTGGAGGATAGGATTAAAAAGGACGCACAACCTTTTATAGACATGATTATTAATTTTATGCAATAATGGTGTAAAGCGAATTATGAGAAGAAAAGAGAAAAGAGAAAAGAAAAAGGAAATTTGGGGCCCTAGCATGAGAAGCTTGAAGTATGAATCCAACGTTGAAGACAGATACATTTTTTCTACATTTTGATATTTCATATTGAAACCATTAACAAATTATTATTTAATATATAGTATTGATTGATTAATTAAATTTATTAATCATTCAATATATCAAAAAAAATGGTTGGTCATTTTGGAAGTGAATTGCAATATAAAAGTAATTTTACTTATAATGTTATGAGTTAAAATTCTAGAGTCGTCAATTTAAAAAAGAATTTACTTAATCACTACTTCTTCACAAAATTACATAAAGCAATTCCTAAGATCGAAAAATCAATATAAATTATTTATCGACCGATGTAAGTTTAGAATTTCAACTGCAGAAGAAATATTTTTTGGTGTGGCTTGAGGTACGTAAAGCCGGGCACACACACACCACCGACCTGTCAGTTACAGTTAAATTACGTTTCTTTTTTCTTTCTTTTAATTTTTATGTCATTCTCTCTCTCTTTCTTTGTGTGTATCTATCTCTCCTAGTCATTAGCAAGCAATTACTAATATTTATATATTTACATCATTACATTATTCACATAACATAATAACATAACGCAATGTTCACTTTGGTTGATATTTCAATTCATTTCATGACCCCTCAAAAAAGTATTTTTTTTTTAAATTAAAAAAAAAAAAGGAAAGAGTTGGTTGGGTAGCAAACAGTTGAATCTAAATCAGACACTTTGCTTAGCTTCCTTCCCTTCCTTTGTTATTGTGATCTCTCGCAGGTTGTGTTGTGGCCTCCAACAACATGGCTTACAGGAGAAGGCAGGGTCTATCAAAGACTTCAACCTTTGAGGAAGAGTTTCATCCACCATCATCAACAACATCATCGCCATTAGATAACAATAACAATAAGGATTCTGATGAGAATAAAGCTTCTTCATCTTTGTTCTCTTCCTTTATATCATCATCATCACCCTCCCTTGCCGCTCAAGCCATCAAGGCCTCGGCGTCTCGCCGTAATCCTTCCCTTTCCTTTGCTTTCAACCCCTCATCTGATCATCAAAGATCCAAGGTTCTCTCTCATTCATCTTTGTTCATTTGAAACAACAAGATGTGTCAATGCTTTTTCATCAATTGCCCATCATGAGTTTCACTATGAAACTCTTGATTTTCATGTTCACATGTGTGATTGATTGTAATGTGTGCATGATTCCTTGAATGAATGAATGCATGCATGCAGAGTTTTGATGCTCCTGGGAAGGGTGACTCAAAGTCTGGTTTCTGGGGTGTGCTGGCTCAGAAGGCCAAATCAATCCTTGATGATGATAATTTATCACCACAGCACGAGACCATGCCCCAAACACTCAAATCGCGTTCATTCAATACCTTTACAGGTGCTTCTGCTCCTCAGGTGATTATTATGTATTATATATGGCATAATTCTTGTTGAATTGGTCCTATCTTCCATGCAATGTAGGGATATGCTATGTATATGATATGATATGATGCCTAAACTTATTTAATTTAAATCACATGAACCATGAAACTGAGACTCTTGATTTTTCAAATAAATGCTGTGTCTGTCATTTACTTGATCAGTTGAATTGGATCAACTCAATTGTGTGTGGATATTTTTTTTTTTATTTGGCATGTTTGGTACTTCGCTTCACAGTTCAAGCCATCATGTCAATACCCTGAATCTAATAATAGAAAAGTGGACAATCCTACAATTCGGAAGGGCTTGGATGCAATCACTTCTTCCCTCAATCAACTTGGTGACACCTTTGAGAAGGCTTTTGAGGTAACATGTCCCTGTCATATATACTCCCATCAACACAATATATAACTATTACTCAGGTGAAACTATTAAAAGAGATTTAAATTTCAATGGCCTAAAATATAAACATGATTTAGACACTATAGCGTAGCCAACCCACCTCGTGGGACAAGGCTTAGTTGTTGTTGTCGTTGTCGTTGTCGTTGTCGTTGAAATTCATGCTTTAACAATACATCAAAGATTCATATCTCTGGTAGGAGTATAGTGGTAGGAGTATAAGCAGACTTTCTTGTTCAATAAGTTACCTGGCTTTGTTTGCTAGATCACTTATGGTTAATTGGAAAATGTTTCTTCTACACTTGACATATCAAACCCCAGCTACACCAATTAATGATGAGTTAATTATTATTGGTTAACAATGTACTAGCAACCTGTTTCATTGCTCAGAAAAACAGAGTCGTTAACCTATTGATACACATGATTAACTAATAATTGACTCATCATTCACTGGTGTATCGGAATTGTAGAATTACAAGTATTCAAAAAACATAACCTTTACCACTTTCTTTATCTCAATGCTGCTTCTCTAACTTCTTCAGGAAGGCCGAACAATGGTGGAGAGCAAGACAGCAGATCTGAAAACTCAAATCAGACGAAAAGGAAGTAATGGCCCTGACGACTCAAACCAAGCTTCAGATTTGAAGAATCCATGGCAGCAACAACCCCAAACACAGAATATAACTAGCCATGAAACACAACTCAAGGCATCTCGCGACGTAAGGTGGCAACTATGTAATCGTGTGTCGCTGCCTCACTGCTTCATGTAGTGAAGGCATAGAAAGTCTTATATAATATTGGAGCTGTTAATAGATTTTTGAGTTAGTATAAGGGGGTCCTTAGGTCCATACCATGTGACTAATTAATATTCAGTCCACAAATGACACATTCAACCATAAAAGATTACATCAACATAAGGAAAATGCTAAACAGCCGAAATTGTTTCTCAGAATTTTTACCAGAGCGATGTAGTGTTGTTTCTTACCTTTGGAAAGGTGAGTGGTCGTCATTCCTTCGACTTATCCAACCATTCTACTTGTATGTTGGCAAATTCTGGCAAATAATTCTAGTTATGTAGCATTACTCTTAATATAACAAATAGCTAACTAATCAACTGCTCTGCTTCTATAAAGACTTCACTCACTGCAAAGACATATTGGTATTCTACCCAATTTATGTGAATGAAACCCAGTTAAACTGTTGTTTTTGATTGTTTGTCTGAAAATAAAATTCAGTTTGTGATGGCTGTTTATTTGAATAAAACTTTTGGGGCCTTATGTGACCAGACAAGCATAATTTCACTTTGCTTCGGTTGCAACTTGCAGGTGGCAATGGCAACAGCTGCCAAAGCAAAACTACTTCTTCGCGAGCTAAAAACTGTTAAAGCAGATTTGGCTTTTGCTAAAGCACGGTGTGCTCAACTAGAAGAAGAAAATAAAATGCTCCGGGACCGAGAGGGTACTGACAAGGGACAGAGCCGTGAAGATGATGATATGGTACTAATTAGTTTGTGGTTTCCCTATTTCAAGTTTGTTATTATTCTTCTAAGAAGCATAGACAAGGGCATAACAAAATTTGAAGTGTCTTGTTATGTCATGTGGTGTTTTGTTACATCTGACATGAGTGTTGTGTCTGAGTCAAACAAGGATATTGCCTCTCTTTTGAAGCATCCATGCTGAGGTCATTTGGTGATCCCCGTCTAGCTTTAGACCATTGCATGTTTATCTATCATCTATAGCATTAAAAATAGTTATAGAAGTACACAATAATAACCAACACTTAGTTGTTTTAAGTGGTTTGACACTTATTTCTTTAAGCAAAGTATTGAATTCGAGTCCTGTGAATGGAAAAAACTAGCACTGGGAGAACTCCATAGTAGACCAACTCAATTCAAATCAGATTAGATAGAAATCAGTGAATTTCATATACTAAAGGTTTGGACAAGAAAAAGGTAGACAATAATATAGGACCACCTGGCTGAAGTGGCACATGTTTAGTGGTGAAAGGCAAGAGTTTCTTTTGCTCTAAAAGCATCTAAGAATTCCTCAACTTATATTTATATGCATGCATATCAACTACCTTGTGTTTTGCATGTAAGAGGAGCTTAATGGTGTCTAAAAACGAGACTATGATCACTTGTGACAAGAAACTTAGCTCTCATATTTTGGTGACTTGCCCAGATCCGGCTTCAACTGGAGACACTTCTTGCTGAGAAGGCTCGTTTGGCCAGTGAGAATGAGATATATGCCAGGGAAAACCGTTTCCTAAGGGAGATTGTGGAGTACCATCAGCTGACTATGCAGGATGTGGTGTACCTAGATGAGGGCATGGAAGAAGTCACTGAAGTTTACCCTATGGATGGCACCACTGGGGTATCCCGGTTGCTATCTTTCTCCACACACTCATCATCACCAGAATCACCTGATGAGGTTGTTCTGCAGTCAGCAAGTCCACCTATGCTCACAAAAGAGATATTTACTGTGCAAGAAGAAGATAGTAAGAGTACATCAGAAGATGAGGCTCCTCCTAGTGCCTCAGTTTCTCAACATGCAAAGTGAGCATCTCCTTTCATAGCCTTTTAGTTTAGATGGGGTTCTCTAGTTTAGAGGAAAATATATATATGCATGGTTTTCTTACATTTATTCATTTGTTATCCCTTCTTTTTTTGTGCCAATGTGAGGATGAAGGTGGGGGTATATGAAGAAAACCCACATTTGTTATTGGTTTTGTGTGTAACTTTGCTGTCATGGTAAGGGTTGGTTTGGCAAATTTTTTATTTTAATTGTATTGGCTGATATTGATCTATACGGAAGTTCTTTTTTTTATTTTTGGGGGGGGGGGGGGGGGGTATGTGGACCTATTACGATTATGACAATTTCATTTATCGTTTTTAAATGTATTCAGGAATAGGACGAAGGATTTATCATATTTGTCAACCAAATATCAACCCAATATATTCTTTTGGAGTCTAGAATATGAAAACAGGTTCAGGCATATATGCTTATTAGAGATTCTCCACGAAAGGAAAGGAACAATACAATAATAGAAGTCAAATGGCCATAATAAAGTTATAATAAACCAACTGAAGATTCTATCGTGCATTTTTCTGAACACAGGCTTTCTAAGGTAGAGTCTGCATAAGATAATGCTACATCATATGATCCCGTGGCCACTGCACCGGAATATGTTACAAAGAGTTTGTAGCCATTCCAATTCAATTCATTACTTTCTTTTTCATACAGACAATCATTGAATTGACTTCCTCTTACAGCTTCATCTATGAAATAATTGAAATTCTGCGTTAATAAAAATACTTTAATGTAATACATGTAGCTAAGAACATATATACGTAAAATTGTTTCATCTGTAATACTATAATATAACAATTCTCTCATTTCATATCCTTTGGAGTGCATTACATCATCCTCCGTTGAGGTTCAATATAATTACACCTGACACTCCTCTATTTAGTTATGATACATTGACTACCCTTATTATTAACAGAAGTTAATTCCATTTGAGTTTCAAGTGATTTCTCCATATTAGCCCCCTTATTCATCCAGCACCACACTTTTCAGCTCTTTTATATTTTAGTATGTCCAACAGCTCTTTTATAATCTAATAAATTTTTGAGCTTGTCTTTTATGATATACAAATGGGAGCTCAACTTTCAGATGACTAGTCATGTATATTCTTTATTATTGATTTTCTTTTGTTGTTTGTTTTGTTTGGATTTCACTTTTTGAACCAATGGTGAAAGATTATATGTAATTAGGTTATGTAAAAATTTTACATGAGATGATTTATTTCATGTAATAAACAATTGATACTTTTTCCATTCCAAAATAAAGTTATTTTAGAAAAAATATTAGTGTGTCATATTATTTGTCATTTTAAAATTTTAACAAAGTATTAATTGTTATATATTAATTTATCTTTTTTTATTAATTACAACTATTTTTCTTTGTCATCACCTCTCTGGATAGTTTATTATAAACCCTAAATTCAAGTATGATTCTTTAACTAAGTTAAATGATAATTTAGTTTTATTTTTTTAAAAAAATAAAAGTTATTAAATTATGTTTTAATCTTAATGTCATCACTTTAAATGACTAATATTATGAATGAAGAGAATAATTTCTTATAACAATTTGTTGGCAAAGATCAACGGAGCAGAGTGAGAATTTGAGAATATTTTGTGATTTTTTTTGCTATGAAAATTGAATATTTCGTCAAGACAAAAATAAACAAAATTGTAGTCTGATCTCTTATTTTGTTACAGAGATAGCTTTATTGTTTGGACAAATAATTATTAAAATTCAAGTTCTGTATGCCTTTCGAGACTGCATGCACGTCCGCGATGATGTTTTCAGCAAAGATAAAAATAAGAAATCATTAGACAGATTGTTAGGAATTTGTGTCTGTGGAAAAACGGGCTGTTGAAATGGATTTTTTTTTTTTTGGTAGTGAGAATTTGTTTTTGTTAGAGTGAGAATGGTGATTGAGAAGTGAGTTTAGGAGAACAAATTTTAAACTTTCATAAAAGAATATTTTTGTCATTTTATAAATAAATATGTAAGACATATTACAAAATTGCCATTAATAAACACATGCACGTCACACATTATAACTCAACTAATGGAGTGTTAACGGTATGCAAGATCAATGTAGACTTTTATAAAATATAGGGACCTCTGAAAATAATTTTGGAAATTAGAGGGTATTAAGCATAATTACATTTAACCTCGGAGAATGTCAGTATAATTCATCTTATTTATCATACTTTTCAAACAATTATCGGTTCTTGATTATAATTAACACTATTATTTTGTTGCTGGTGTACTTGTTAGCTAACAACTAATCTTTACTAACGGTCATCAACTTCGACTTCGATCCAAAGTTAGATGCAGAGAGCCGATTGATGGTTGGAGTTGATTATATTTTTACGTGACATATCCCGCAAATCAAGATTAGGTAGCCACTTTAGAATGTTTGATAACAAATTCCAGCTATAACTACGCTCTAACAAATTAGGGGAGCTAGGTCTCCATCACAATGATGTTATTTGTCGATCTCACTTCCTCTAGTGGAGAAAAGAATAGTTGTATTTAATAAATTCAAAATGACCTATAATTAAAAGCTCCTTGAAATAGTTTTTAATTAACTCACTAAATTATCAAAATCAAACATGCCTTTAGCCTTGCCAACAGGTTAACCTCAAAAGACCTTTCTACTCTGGTTAGGCTTAAAACGAGGTATAGAACTAAAAATTAAATTAAAAACAAAACTAATATCAGATCAAACAGTATAATGAAAATCTACAGTCACATATTGTCAAGATCATAGAGATAAGAACTTTGACAAGCAACACTCCTTGCGGGTGTGTTTCATAAACCACATTCAGAGGCAACTGTCACTTTGATTTACACTATATGGCAGAATTGCTATGCAATTCCGAGAAAGGGACCTTCATTCATTGCAAATGAAGAGTCATATTTAATTAGACTTACAATCAACTTCCTCTAGCTTACAGGGTCATCAAGATACACTTAATCTCTTACTAGTACATTATATGAACATGTGACCAGTTTAACTCGTCGATTTGTCCGCATAGATCTTCTCAGGGTGTAACCACGAATGCCTCTAGTGAATTTTACATGTGTTGATGTGTATAGATCAAGATTGCTGCTTTCAAAAAGTAAAGCTTCATAGCAGAAAAACTTCCTGGCTTGTATTATAAGATTTCAGAATAACTGGAAAAACAAACTGGTAGAACCATCACCAAATGACCTGAGGTCTGCAGGTTTTACCAGAGCCCTGCACAATGGGCAGGTCCTCTCCCTCTCAAACCTGTTAAAATAAGATGATCAGGAGCCAGCACAACAGAAAAGAAGAAATAGAAAATAGCAACAAAGATTAAGCAATATAATGCACTCTGCACTTTAGTGAGTAAAGTGCTCATTGCACAATCATAGCCATTGATGAGAAAATCAATGGTCTAAAAAATTTGCACATACATACACCAGCATAGCAGATCATGAATGTGCAATTATCATTCCCCCTAGTTTTCTCATCAATGTCTATGATTATGCATTTTACTTTCTAGAGTGTAAGGTATACTATCGTGAAGCCAAATCCAAGACCAGTTAACCCTATACTAAAAATAAATTCAAAAAGCATAACATGAATTTCATAACAGATAAATATGAAGCAAACTATGACTACATTTAAAAAACCACAAAATCACAAATTTACATATACAGGTAATCAGGTGTGTTAAGCATATTCAACTGAAATGAAAATGACAATTTCAGATTCCTATGCAGACCACTAAGATAACAGCAAAGAAAGTCTCACCACTCTGATACACAATCTTCACAGAAAATGTGTTTACAACGAAGTAATATTGGGGCATGCATCTTCTCCTGACAAATAGCACAAAGATCACCAGCTGCATTAACCTGCCATCAGATAAATTCCTTAACTTACATGAACAACTTGCAGCTCCCAGAAAACATATAGCAGGCTCTCAAGTTCTTAACAACATATATTGAAGTGTGAAAAGTGTAACTCATATGGCTATAGAGTTCTTAACAACAGACTTTATTGGTTCATTGAACACCTCCAACTTTAACGCACCCACGGTACCTGCTCTGATGTTGCATAAGCCCCATAGTGCACTTCTTTACGTGACAATGCCTTCACCGCACCAAAGAAGGATTGCACCTGACAACAGCCACATACAGATTAAGAGAAGAACCACAAGAAGCAGATCTATGCAATCCACAGATAGTTTAAAACAACAAACTAAGGAGTACCTAATCATGTCCCAGCTAAATGATTTCCTTACAGTTTGGATGCTTTAGGACATTCTTATCTATAACTATACAACTAGCAAGTTAACAGACAACAAACCAGAAAAAGCTATTCGAAACTTCTCACTTCCATACAAAAAGCTATTTTTACTAGCTGAAAACAACTTATTTTAGCTTAAAAAGTAAAAACAACACTTTAAAGTTAGAAAGTTTAGAATATAAAATAAATAAATAATCTCTTTTCTGGAGAGATCAAACTTCTAGTGTAAAAACAACACTTTAAAGTTAGAAAGTTTAGAATATAAAATAAATAAATAATCTCTTTTCTGGAGAGATCAAACTTCTAGCTTGAACAGAATAGCTTATATCTACAAACAAAGCATATTTTTCAGCTTGATGGCTTGACCCCTCCACAAAAAAATGAGAAGCAAAATAACAAAAGTAGTCGAAAATCTATTTAGTTTAATGAAAAAGGAAATTTTCTTTTTGGGATAAAAAATGAAAAAAGAAAGTTAACAAAAAAGGTTTCAATAAATAAAATATGAAATTATGCAGATACCAAAACATATTAGGGTGGCATGACAGAGATAATACAATAGGTCGAAGAGACCAACTTTAGATATTAGTGTAGAAGATCAAGGGAGTGAGTGAAATTAGGAGATTACTATTCACAAGCTGCATTGGAACAAATATAATCCACATCTATTTTTAAAGATGCACACCTTTTCAACAACAGATGTGAGCTTAAATGTTAGATACAGTCCCGTCATCAGTGATGAAAAGAGGCTTCCATATTCTTTGTTCAGAAAGAAACGATACCAGACTGGTGTTGGCAACAAGGCACGGTAAAGCAGAAGAAGGTATTCAACTAGAGTCAGCATTTGCCCCTGACGAACAAGTGACAAGACAATCAGAATGTAATGATATGTGTGAGAATAATATGGACTCTGAACCCAAAACTCTACAGCAGAGGCATGTTGGTTATTACATAACTTATTAAGAACCTGAGAAGGAAGCCATCTTCAAATGTTCTGCTGACCCACAATTTCTACTCCCCAAAACATAAAATGCTTTAGATTCTATTTTCCTAGCACTTCACAGACTATGACCTCACCTGCTTACGATAATTTCGGCCTCTGCTGTTCTTGTAATACATCAACAATATACACTTGACTACCATTGCAGCCTGGCGGACCAAAGTATCTGAAATTTCAAAACATAAATGCAAGGAAATGAGATTACATCCCCCCCCCCCCCAAAAAAGGGGATGAGTTCCACCTAAAGAAAATAATTCCATAATCTGTAACAAGAGTTTCCATCACACAAGTAGCTTCATGAAAACAGGTTAATTAAAGACAAATATCAGTTTGATAACATACAAACAGAAATGAATGAGATAGAAACAGTACAAATCATGCCTACAAAAGCATGAATAAAGGAGACATATTATCCTTAAATTTAAAAGCTCTTTGCCACCATTATTGGCATAAATCATTCTGAAAAAAGAAACAAAGCAAGCAGTTATGAAGGCAAATTTCAATCATGATATTTAAAAATACAAACCTCTGAATGCATAATGAAGACTTGATTAGAAAGCAAGACTTGACACTCAAAAGGTTTCTTCTTGAACACACTCAGTGGCAAGTCAAATTGCAAGTTGAGACAAAAATAGCATGCCATCAACATTTGCCAGAACAAATTGCAAACACACAAGTAACATCCACCGAGAAACTTAGCCAGTCATTAGTAGGGGAAGAAACACACCATTCACCATGATGATGAAAATCGCGTGCCAGAAAGGCGGTATCTCTCTGGGAGGAAGCATGAACAATGGATACATCAAATCATCATTCTGATACCACCAATAAATGCCAACCACGTGAAGTGAAAATGCAACAGAAATCCCAATTAGAACAGGTATTTTCCTCTCTCCCTGCAGCCACCAAAAACAGCCCTACTTAAAAAACAAACAAAACCTTCACACTATCCCCAACAGATTGATTTTCCACGCCCCAAGGATGACATAGAAATTTATTTTATTTTTTTTTAAAATGTCCCACCTTCAGAGCTGTTTGTTTCCTTAGAATGTCATTCGACTTGAAAAGGACAGCTGCAATCCAAATTGTAACGAAGAACCCTGCAATAACTTAAAAAGTTCACCACAATCCCCAAACTCAAATAACGATTAATTAATTCCTTCTCAGCCTAAAATGGAAAAAGCTAAAAATCTTAGCTTCTAAAAGCAAATTGTGCTCTTAACCAAATTAAGACCATGTTTGGGAAGAAATAATTGCTTTCATTCTTAAAAATGTCCCATGAATCTTTTGATTATTCGCTGCTTCAAACCTAAAATAAGCTAATCCAAACACAAACACGCACTAAATTGTTCCAATTTCATTGACAACGATACAGTAAAAGTTGAAAAAAGCTGAGGAATTGAAGAACGCACCTTGCAAATGCTGGCGGATGAAGACCACCAAGAGGAGCAAAGAGAACGGCAGGACCTGCTCCACCCACCTTGCGGCATGCTGAATATCATACCGCTGGTAAGAAGAATCCCTCCCATTGCCGCCGCCGCCACCATCGCCACCACCTTCCGCATCGCCATTTCCATTCCCATTTCCAATTCCGCCGTCTCCGGCAGCAGCAAAGGAGCCCTCATTGGGCATCACGGTCACACCCTCATTGTGAGAAAGCCCAACAACCAAACCACCACCACCACCACCAGTAGAAGACGGTGATTCTTCCCTGTGATGATGGTGGTGATTGTGATTGTCGTGTTCGGAGGGCCCAATGATCCTAATTGAGACCTCGCCGTCATTTGGGGAAGGTTCGGAATTAGGGTTAGGGCTAGGTTGGTGATTATTGGACCTGGTATTGGTGGTGCGAAGAATGCCAGAATATTCCAATAAGAGAGATAAAGGTGCGTTGATGATGTTGGAGGCAGATAGGGTTCCGAACCTCCTAGAATTCGAAGACGACAACGACGAAGACAACGAAGAAACCGAAGAGGAAGAAGAGGAAGAAGGAGGAGGAGGTCCTGTTCCTCCCGCAGAAGGAGCTCTGAACATGTCGGAGTTGGGTTCCATGCGCGTTCTTCAATTCCCTAACCCTAATTCGAAATCATCAACCAAAATTTTTTTAAGAAAAAAAGGAAACTGGAAATGTTTGAATTGGTATATGGAGAAGGAACGAAATGGAGGGGCTAGGGTTTGATTGATTGATTGACGGGTGAGGGTGAAATGGGAATAATGGACAAATGGGATGGGATTGAAGCGGGTGGTTTAGGTTAAGAATAAGAGTAATGGGGGGATTTGGGCTCTGCTTCCTTTCTTTTCTTTTCTTTTCTTTTCTTTCTCTCTCCTTGAGAGAGAGAGGAAAAGAGAGAGAGAAATGGGGGCAGCTTGAGCTTAGAGGAGGAGGGCAGCGGAAAGGAAAAAGGGAAGCATTTTAATTGTGAGATACTATTCCCCCAAAAAAAAAAAAATTTGTGAGATACTAGGCATGCTTTCCTTTCCTGCCTTTAACACCACCACCACCTCCCGTTTTCAGTTTTCTTTCCTTGCAATCACCAATTGCCACATCGCATTTTATATCAATGCCATCAACATTCCCATAAAACATATAAAACATAGAATTTAATTGTGAGGTATGTCTACAATGCACCGAATCTATTTATGGTGGATCATGCACTTTGCCATTTAGTAGAGAGATATAAAAGTGTATGAGTGAAATTAAACACATGTGATGCTATTTTTTTCTATATGTTTATAGATAATCTATCAATCAAGATGGGCTAAGATTAAGCCAACAAACAAGGTGTGTAAAGCACCATAACGAAGGAGGTGTATTATAGAACAACCCCTTAATTGTGATGCATTGTGAGTTTTATACTTTCACACAATCATATGTTATTGGAGGGAGATAAGATCCTAATATGTCAATATATAATTAGATAATAATATAAAATTTTTTATATTAATAGTATATTAAAATTAATCTGTAGAACATAAATAAAAATGTGGAAGAATTTAATTATGTATTTTAATATGTAAAAGATTTTTACATAATTATTTAATTATATACTATTACATCATTAAAAATATTTGACTCTTACAATAATTACTTAAAAAATTATATGCACAATGATCACTAATTTGGAGAGAGGATCAAGTGAGAATGGTGATTAATTGTGAAAGTGAAAAGAGTAAATATTGACCATTGAATATTATATAAATAATTAAGATTAAAACATTAAACTATATGACCTTTTTTTTTACTGATTATGTGATTTTTAAATAACTTTTAATCTACCAATATGGGATTGGTCAAAATGGCTAGGTACTTTAACCCTTTAACCAGATGTCTCAAGTTCGAGCACTGAGAATGGAAAAACCATCACTTGGAGACCTAAAGCCCCTTTAGAACCTATGTATTGAGTCAAATTAATCGAGTACCTAGTAATAGGGTCTAGTGAATTGATAAGTCTCACCCAAAAATAAAAAAATTTTAATCTTGACCCTATATATATATATATATATATATATATATATATATATATATATATATATATATATATATATATACACACGGTTAAGATTTACTCGTTACTTTATACACCCCCCTAATTTATTGATATTATAAAATATTTTACACCTATGGTATATTAAAATTTATCTCTTTAAATTTATTTGTCAAAATAATATTATATTGTTATTAATTCTTTATAAAGTAATAGTATATTATTTTATTTCATCTAATAGTTTTTTATTTTTTAAAAAAATTTGGTAATAAAAATAATATACAATTACTTTTCATTTCATCTATAATTATTTCATATATAATAGTTTAACTTTTTATTTGATCTAATGAAGTAATGGTATATTATTTATTTCATCTAATAATTTCTTAAAAAGGAATGTATATTATTTTTTAAAAAAACATTATTCCAAGTTCCAACATAAAACTACAAGTTTAATTTTAAGATCTAATTTTAAAGGAGCTCACAGCTAATTATACTTCGGATGAATTATCTATAAATTTAATTCTAATCTTATTTTAGTATAGAATTAGGTATTATTATATTGATAAAAGTATTTAATTTATATACTTGAATTATTATTTTATACAATTACAAAAAAATTAAATGAACAATGTATCAAGTTAAACTATCATTAGCTTTTGATATAACTATTATATATTTAAATAATAATGTTTATAATAGCTTGCAAAAAAATGTTCAACTATAACCTGGTCGTCGCCTGCACCGGAGCCCACCAGGGGGGGATGGGATTTAAGAAGTTTTACTTTTCTTTTCATCTAAAGTTTCGAATTCAATTTTGCAAATTGGACTATTTCAATTTTTAACTTTGATGGTTGAACCTACAAGTAAGGGCAGAAATAAGTTAGGCTAAGGATGGCAATAGGTGCCCATAGGGGCGGAGACATGCCCCTCGTCTCTTGTCCCTATTTAAGATTTTCCCCCCCGTTCCCGACTCTGTTCCCTGCGAGGATTCGGATCCCCGCGGATATTCGCAGGTTTCCATAAAAAAAAGTCAAAAAAATCTTAAAAAAAGATAAAAAAAATAAAAAAAATACTTTTAAGCTTAATAAAACATCCATCAATATACATTATTCATATTATTATCCAATGCAACACAATAAAATTTAAATTAAAAATAAAATACATAATTGTAAATCCATTATAAAATAATAAAAATATTTAATTACAAATATTCAAATTACAAACTCAAATATCCATATTCCAAACTCAATTAGTAAATTTCTTCATAAGTGTGCAAGTCAAAGATAAACATAGGTAATGAAATCATATATTTAGTTATTATAAGACAGACACACACACACACACATATAGGGACTTTGCAGGTCTCCATAGGGCGAGGACCTCATCCCCCGCCCCCAGCCCCCATTGGCTAAACGAGGACATCCCCGGTCCCCGTAGGGACCAAATTTGTCCCCGTCTTCGTCTTCATTGTGGATAATCCCCGCAGGTTCCCGCTTTAATTGGGCTTTTTGCCATCCCTAATTTAGGCTAAATTATGCTTTGACTTAAATGGACTTGACTTGTATTCATATATGTAATTTGGGTATGGGCCTATTTCTTAACATAGGCTTTTATTTAAGATATAACTTTACTTTTTAAAAGTCTGACCTAGTTTAAAAGCATATTTAAAGATCTACTTGATAATAAAATTTTTAAATAGACTAAAAAATATACTTTTAAATAGTTCAAAAGGCTTCAAATATAATAAAAAAATTAAATAGGTAAGAAATGTTTGTATTATCATTAGAATTTTTTATAATATAATATAAATAAGCCACCCAGTAATGCTATTTGGCACAAGGGAATTTTTGTGTAAGTTGTACAAAGCATTGGTTCAACCAATTAAAAAAGAGATAAAATAAAAAGAGAGAAAGAAAGGAGATGTGGGACAAAATTCACAGGTGATTAACCAATGAGAGTTTCGCATTGCAGTTCCAAAAGTTATCCTTCATGCAAAAAAAAAAAAATATATATATATATATATATATATTATTTTTTAATGGCATAGAACCTAGCTTTTTTATTTACAAAGATATTTTGAAAAACCTTAACCTAACTTATTTATTAAATAAGCTAAGCCAAATTAAGCTTAATATAGGCTAGGTCGAAGGCCCTCAACGGACCACCTAACCTATTGACATAGCTTCATAATTTGGTTTCTCTCCAAAATGTAATACTTCCATTTATGAGAATTCATGTCAAAAAGTTTCCATATTCACCCACTTTCATTGCTTATTGTTATACTTGCATGCTTGCCATGAACACTGACCGATCACTCTTCATGTTATTTCAATTCCTTAATTCTTCATTGTTGTCCATGTTTTTAGAAGTGATGCAAATTGTATTATTGCAGAATGTTTATTTTCTCATTGAATGAAATGCATTCTTTATGAGAGAAGACTTTCTCAAGCTTATTGAGGTAGATTTAAGGTTTATTTGGATAACATTACTTATGACTTTTTTTTAACTTTTTAGAAGTCAAAAGTCATATTTGTAACTTTTTCTCCTATTTGATTAAACAACTTACTACTTTCCAAAAAATCCTTTTTAGTGATTTTTGGAAAATTAAAAAAATTAAGCTTTTCAAAAATCACTTTTTGAAATACTTAAAACAAACACTTCTATTGTTGTGCATTTAAAGACAGAATAACTTATAGATCATAAGTTATATTTTGTAAATTCTTTTCACATAAGGGTTTAAATAAATTATTTACCCAAACACACAGTTAACGTTTATCTCTTCCTTTTTCTCTCATCTTTCTCCATACTTTCTTCCCCTTTGCAAATTCAAGAGGCTTCTTCTTTTTGTTCATTTTCTTTATTTGTTTTTTTTATTTTTTTCACATTAATTCCTTTGCTTCTTTCTTTCTTGTTTATCTTCTTCTTCTTTAAGCATGATTTTATTTTGATGAGTTTTTTTATCTCTTCTCTTCTACTTCCCTTTCTCTATCCACATGTATATGTATGGAAATCTTTTTTTTTTTCAATTCCATTAAAAAGTGCATTACATTCCTCCTCCTTTTCATCTTCCTCTCCGTCTTCTTTACCGCAGTCTCAATCTTCTTTATCGCTAGCAATGTCCTCCTCTTCCTTTGGCAACTTGTCAACACCGCATAAGCTGGCAAGATAAGGGAGCTACCACACTTGGGAACCAACTTCAAATCACTCGACCTAAGTAATAAGCACAAATTTGAGAGCATGGTTCGTTGTATGGCTTTGACAGTTCCTTTGCATCATTGTTATCAGGGAGATAAAAAAAAATCTCTTTTTCCGGTTGTGTTTCACATGTTAGATTTTCATAATTTCATTTCTATTATTTGCTATATTTTGTGTCAATTATTTTGGAGCTAATAATTTTTAGACAAAATACTCGTTTTGATCCCTGACTAAAATTTTATGAGATAAATTAGTCCATCAAGATTTGAAAATTCATGGGTAGTTCTTCATCATTCAAAAAGGGGGACATATTAATCCCTCCGTACAAATCTGTATCATAAAAAAATCCTTAAAACTTATGTACAAATAAACTAATATGTCCTCTTTTTTTAATAAGGGACTGCACATGAGTTTTCAAATCATAAGGAACTAACCTGTTCCCTAAAAATTTTTGTCAGAAACCAAAATGGATATTTTGTCCAATTTTTATTTCATAATTTATTTGATTTTAAATTTAAATATTCCTTGCTTAAAGGTCATGAGTGGGTTTTCAGGCCTATACAAGAATTTAAGTGACTAACTCTCTCTAAAAGCTCTGATGGAAAGCTCTTACCAACCATGGAAAAGCTTGATTTCAAGGTTGTTTCTCAAAGCTTTTGGAAATAGAAGCTCTTCAAGATCTTCGGTTAAATTATGCAATTTCGACTTCATGCCTCTTCATATGTTCTTACTATTAGATGTTGGATATTTTGTATCCCTATTATTTTAAGATAAAATATCCATTTTGATCTCTAATAAAAATTTTGGAGAGTAAATTAACCCCTCAGAATTTGAAAATTTACGAGTAGTCTCTCACTATTCAAAAAAATGGACGTATTAGTTCCTTTATATAAATCTGTATCACAAAAAAATCCTTAAAATTTCTGTATGGAGAAACTAATATATCTCTTTTTTGAATAATGAGAAACTACTTGTAGATTTTCAAATCTTGAAGGACTAATTTATCCTCCAAAATTTTTGTCAAGAACCAAAATGGATATTTTGTATCATTTTAATCATCTTCTAATGGTTTTATATAATTCTCTTGAATGTTTCAACTTTCCTTAACCTGCTATAGTTATGCACAACAAAGCAACCTTGTTTCACAGGAAACACAATAACCTGCTGGAGCTTGAACCTGCTGTGTAATCTTTAAGATTTTATCCTACAAACATTCTTTGTACTTTCTCTCTCGTAATATCGCTTTCATTTATGAATTATATTTTCATGAACGCTTGTTTATAAAAGGCTTGATTCAATCTTTTCCTTCCTTAGTAAGCTTCACAAAAAGAAAGTAAGTAAAAAGTGTTGCTAAGTGGTTAGTGTTAAATATGCTAGAGTGGAATAGAATAAGAAATGTGGGGCAGCAAGACCCACAAATGACAAGAAATAACATCGAGGCCTTTATTTTTCCTACCACATGCCACTTGCCTCTTCTATGCTACGTAGGCTGCTGTAAAGCAAACACCACTTGCAGTCTACCACTTTAAATGTAACAATGGCTACCTTACCAGTAAGGATATCATTACTATTTTGTCTCATTCTGAAATCTGAATAATAAATGTCCAACAGCTGGATCCCTCTCTGAGAGTGAGATATTGTTGTTCCTATATTGTCCAAGTTCCACAACTAATCAAGGGCTCCATTTATTATTGCAGAAACATATGATCCTTGAAAAGAAAAAAGATTAATGATAATCAGTAAAACAATCAGTTCAGGAATTATGTGCAAATAAATTTATTTGATTTAAATATATTTTTGTCTTTGAAAATATATCAAATTTTAATTTCAGCTCTTATATATTTTTTTGTTAGGTTTCAATTCAAATATTTTTTAAAATGTACATATTTAGTCTCTAAGGCAGTGTTTGGTTAGTGGGACAAGACAGAAAATACAGGAATAATAGAGATAGAAAGATGTTTGCAAGGAGAGACAGGAACAAAAAGTGAAAAATTGTTTCTGTCTTGGGATAATTTTGGGCCAAATTTGTGTCCACTCAAAAAGTAGAGACAAAGGGGGACATGAATTTTGAAGATTGGAGACAGAAATATTTAGTAACTTTTCTTCCAATTTTATGTCTCTGTCTCTATTATCTCAGTGTCCCTATATTTCCTATCCCGTCTCACTAACCAAACACTGCCTAAATGACTTATATTTTTGTAAAAGGTCGGAAAAACATAATTTTTGAACTTTTTTAATAATCATTTATGCTCTTTTTTAAAAGTTGCGGATTAAAACAAAAAAATTATAGAGATTAAAATTAAAATTTAATATTTTTAGGGAAAAAAAAACATATTTAAACCAATATAAGTTTAATGGTATAATTTATCTTTCACAATATATTTTTTCTCCACTTTTTCTCACCTAATTTCTAATTAATTTCAACTTAAATAATGTCGTGTATATTGATCAAGGATTCGTTAAAATACTTTTCACACTAAGCGTGTGTTTGTTGTCACGTTTGCATCATCAAACATGGGTTGGGTCCTCCTTGAACGTCCAAAATTTTATTTGGGTGATTTTTCTTTTGTTATATCTCAGCGCGTTTTGATACTAAACCTTAATTTTAATAGAAGTGATAATTTCTTGCTTCTCCATTTAGATTTTTATGTTGGAGCAACAAAGCAATCTTAACTACTATTTTATCTTGAAACATCAAATAATTTTTTTCTTATATTTTATTTTCTACACATTTTATTAATTATACATCCAAAAATAATTTTAACTAATAACATCTAAACAATATTTACTCTATTATAATAATTTTTGATATAAAAAATTTTTAAATATAAATTTTATTGATATTAACTCAATTTTAATAAAAATCAATTTTATAAAATCAAATTGGTATAAAACGCAATATATAAACTCTAATCCAAACATACAGTAAATAGCAGTGATGAAAAAGAGGAACAGATGATCCGTAGTGCACTCCATTTATTACATGATTAGGTATGAGCTCACGAAAGCAATGATCAAAAGAACCTTCTAATTAATTTAACGCTGATACAACTGTGATAAAGAACAAACTACAACTGTATTGTACATCCCCTCCAATCACTTTCGAATCCCTTTGGCCTTTTTTTGGGCAATGATTAAACTGCACTTCTTCTATTTTTAATAATTGTCAATTTAGATTAAAAAATTATTTATAATAATTATTATTGTTATATATTAATATGATATTTATTATTAATTTTTTAATTTTATTATTTATTTTTATTAGTTGAAAGATATAGTTATTTTATATTATATAATGATATTATACTTTTTATCATATAATAAAATTTAATAAAAATATTTTAATAAATATATATCATAATATATTAATTTTAATTTTCTTAATCTATATAAAAAATAGTTAAATTGCCAATTATTATAAATCGAAAAAAGTATATACTAGTGCCAAATATAGCTTTTTAATAATGAGTATGAAAAACAAAATTAATCTTAGGTTACTAGTGGAAAGAAAAAACCATTATAATTTGTAATGATATTATAGCGATATTCACAAACGATTCATTAGATTACTACCATTGCATCTAGTTTAAATTTTAAACCACAATTAATCTTAGGTTGTGTCACATCAGGTAAATTTATATACATTAATAATCTGGAGTATTTTTCTTAAGCCAAACAAAATGTGACAGACAATAAGTTGTTCAAATATTAATTACTGAATTAATATTTTTAAGAAATGTAGCCTGCTGAGTCCAGAGCAACCAACAAACATAAGAAAATGGCCTCTCGTGCTTTGGATTCTTTCCGTTTAACCAAACACGAGGTAATTCGGGAAAAAAAATTTTAAAAAAAATAAAGAGTACCTTTCTCTTTGTCCTTTATGTCATCGTCTTGAAAGCACGAAAAGACGATAATTTAGAAAAACTTGAAATCTTCATAGCGCGTTCGCTAATCATTGCACTAGCTACTTAAGCTTTCGAGTGAACGTTGATTTTGATAGACAGAGTTACATGGGAGTTTCATTTTAATTTCTGAAATTAAAACATTAATTTTTAAATTATTAAAATTATAAAAAAATTAAATTATTATTTTTAATAATTTAATTCCTATAAATATTATTTTAATGCTTAATTTAAATTATTTTTTCGTAATTTTAAGAATTTAATTAACAATTTTTTAATTTTAAAAATTAAAAAAAAAAAAATATATATATATATATATATATATATAATTTTAGATATCAAAATCAATATTTAGTCTAGGTATTTTCAGTTAAATCTTCCCTGCACATGGATCTAAATCTTCCGAGCTGCGGAAGAAATAGAAAAGGCGAATATTCAATGCCTTTTTACTTACTGTTCGACCGTATGCCTTTTCCGTTTTCATCCTTTCCCAACTAATAATTTCCTTAAGTATTTTTTTATTACTTAAATTTCTTCAATTTTAGTTAATATTGAAAAATATGACCTACTTTGAGAACACACGTACGTGACTTATTCTCCACTTGGTACATAAAGTACATTTTATCCCATGTAACTTGATAATTTCTAAACTTATCCATTAAAGAATTTTTTTGTCACTGACGTGGTGTGGTGTATGTTTACGATACTTTACATGTTAAAACAAATGTTGGATGGCAACTATACATAATATATAAATAAATTTAATTTTAATGTATTGTATAAATTTTTTTAACAGATTCATATGCAATCATATATTAATTATCACATCAACAAAGTATTTGACTCTTACTATCAATACTTTAAAAATTACATATATGATAATATATAATATATAATAATTAAATAATAGTATAAAATTCTTTATATTAATAATGTATTAAAATTAATCTCTATATAAATTTTAACAATACAAATTAGCGGCATTTGTTAAAGCATGGAATAGTTTAGGTCTACGTTCCATGCATTGGCATAGATGGAGGATTAGGTTTCTATACGTGATTTTCCTATATTTTTGGTTTATAGTGAGAAAATAGCTTGCTGCCTAGAAGGAACGTAACTTAGCGCAAGATTCTGATTGTCGTGTGCTCGGAGGTTGACGAAGGTTGGTATGAGCTAGGTTCTTGTGGTGATCAGATCCCATATTGCAACATTTTTAATTTACTTGAAGCAAATCAGGAACTTGCAAACTTTCTCATGAAAGAAAGGAGATTTAAGGGAGTCAATTATTCTTACTTATCTATGCTTTAATGACTACAAGTCTAAAACATATTTGTCATAGTGAAGTAATATTGGATAAGGAACATATAGTGGCTTTCTTCGAAACACTGATACAAAATTGTCTACAATGAGTGTGTAGCTATAAGTAATTAAAAGAAACAAAATAACAAATATTCTTCTCCAGTTCTTCCGTCCCTCTACTCCTGCTTAGGTGTAATGAAAGTGTTATTGTCGTCAACGACGATGTTGCTACTATAGTCATATTATAGTTAAGAATTCAAACGAAATCTTTACTTGTGAGGATCTTCTAGAGAGTTACATAGAGAAAGAGAAATATTTGGTGAATTTATATTTTATAGGACACCGTGTTGATTTACCCTCTATCTGCTATTGGATGGGGCGTCGATCCCGCTTAAATGAGTCCCACACCTCATTTAATAGCGAACGAAATGTGAATCGATACGATGTCTCATAAGTGGTGGGACTCATTTAATCATTTAATAGTCAATGACAATGTCACTTCATTCTGGCAAAAATATTGGTAGTCTAGCATTTTCGGGTCACATAATAGTACTCCCCAAACGCAAGAGTTGTTTGCTATCGACAAGTTCATGCAGAACAATGTGTAGCTAACACCGATGGTCCTAACGCCATTGATGGAGCCAATTTGCAAGACGAGGCCGTTGGTGGGTGATATTGTACGTGATAGATGGTGTTGTATGCCAGAGGCTGCAAGCATTGGGTTTGTTGTTGTAGGTGTTGAATGTAGCAATGGTACATGGTGGCAAAATAGCGAGCTATAGTGATGCATTTAGCCATATTTTTTAATATGAATAAATACCGATACACTCTGCTTCTTACTTTACACAGAGCATAGCAGAATCCGCCCTCATTTCTTGAATCACATATAGCCTACTTCCGATACATAGTTTTTATTATGCTTTTGGCCATCTTTTTAATTAATAAATTTACTTCTTTACATTAAAGTTTATTCAAGATGGCCTTGGGTTAAGTGTGGGCTCTCATCCAATGAGAATATATGGTAGGACACCATGTGTCTAGTCTCTTCCAATCAGAGTACCTTTCTTTCCTTTTTCCCTCCCGAGAATGCCTTTCAGTCATTATGAGAAACAAAACAAAACGGAGGGAAATTACATGTAGGCCCATATAACACAAACAAACACAGGCAGCCCATACTATGCGGGTGCCCAAACTTTTTCATTTTCAAAATTTATGTTATGTATGTGTATCCTCCAATATTTGTTTTAACAAAATAAAATACTGATTGACCAAAAAAATAAAAAAAAATACTGTATTCTGTGTAGAGCCTATTATAAAAGGGTTCAGTTTCAAATTTAAAAGTGCAAGTCCAGAAATAATCAAATTACAAGAGGGAAAATATGGTCGCATGCATAAGCCGCGTTGGCTTTTGCTTAATTAAACTGATAATATTAGTTTTTAACATGAACCAAAATTAAAAGATATTAAGTATGAAAAAGATACTTAACGTGGGTTAATTGACATGTAATGAAAATACAAAGGGGTTATATCTGTAATTTACCTGTAGATATATAATGTTACAAGTTACAATTGATTTAGTTATTGGCATGACTTATTATTTTAATTTGTTAATTTAGTCATATAAACAATATTGGGTATTTTTTTATAACATATCATCAACGTGTTATTTTTAAATATAATATGGCTGTTATAACCTTATTATATCTATATATATAACCAATGATACGGCAAGTCTGTCTTTTTCTGTCTCGAAACAGTAAAAGTAATATTTTTTTTATGTATGAAAAGGGGCATAAAAATGAATGCGTCCGCGTGTCTTGATAACAACCAGTAAAAATATATAATATAATTATATACATAGGAAATTGTGCACTAGATTGTGGAATGTAGCACCAGCTAGGAACAAGTTGCAAATACTGCAAAATGCTAATTTTAGTATGTGTTTAATTGTGATTATTTTGGTAAAAAAATTATTTTTTGATAGAAAAAAATTAGTTTGTATCTTTGAATAATTTTTTAAAAATAATTAAAATATAAACAAAATCTATTTTTAATTTTTTTATACAAATTGAAAAGAATGATTTTTAAAAAAAATTAATTTTTAACTTTTTTAATTATATATAAAATTTAAATTTTAAAATTATTTTTTAAAAAAATTAAAAATTAAGCTCACTAGGTCATTGGCATAGATATAGGTTCTCTAATTATGGTCCAAGGAATCTAATTTTGGTGAAAATAAGAATCAACTATGGAATGAGAATACTGATTTCCATAAATGGAAAAAGAAGAGGATAGAACTCCTTATTCGAGTCAAGGGGAAAAACTCTAGTTTCTCTATTTAAATTCTACTATGATTTATAAATGAGATTATTCACTTATTTATATGTAAATAACTAATATCATATCGATATCTCTACTTCAAACCAACCTTGCCCCTCAAAGTTGCTAAAAAAAACAACAATCTTACTCCCACTTGCAACTAGCTAAATTTCATATCAAGTAGATGTAAATAAGTGCCTTATCATTCACAAATAAATTCCACTAGGAATCCATTGTCGGAAACTCGAACTGGACTCCTCCTTTGTTCTTGAACAAGGTCCATTATTCAAGCCCAAATTTGAGTTCAACTTATATGTTTCTAAAACTTCCTGATTGTAGACATTGAATTGGGTCCAACACATCTCCTCATCGATGAATTGAGCTTGGCCCAACATACATAGAACAATGACAATCTTGGTTGGGCAACTCTGTGTTAGCAAAGATCTAATTTTTCTCCTTCCTATTTTTAGCTTGGCCCATTAGGTTTGAGTTTGAGCCCCACTAAGATAATTTCCCCTATGTTAGATATGGCAAAACAAGTTGGACTTGTTAGGTTAATCTGCACAACCCACAAATTTTGGCGAGATAGATTGATATTTTCAACTCATCAAAAATTTTTCAATCCACATAACCCACTCCACTTGACCCGTGGGTTGAAGCGGGGCAAGCCAAAGCGAGTTCCTCTGTTTTTTTTTGGGGTCTCCATATTTTTTAATTGTGCATAGCACACTCAATATTTGGGCCTCTTGTTGGCCTACACACACATGCTCAATATCAAGAATTATGATTTTTAACCCATTTTGAGTTAAGTAAATTGTTTAATGCCTTTATGAGTTGCCATGAAATAGATAATCCAATACTTTAAAAAAAATGGAAAGACAATGACATGTTTTTTTTTTTTTTTTTATGTTTGAATGGGCACAATAGGATATATATTATAGGTAACTTGGTATTGAATTATTAACAACTAAGTCTATAGATATCTTTTGATGGCAAATTGTAATACTAAATAATGTTAATAGTGCAGCATTAATTTTATGGTTGTCTTGGATCTTTTCAAGCGGATACTCATAAATTAGGTGATTGAGAATTTTTGGTAAGTTTGCATGGATGTTATTTTATTATATTTAAGCAAAAATTCATTGTTTTTATCTAAAAAAATTTAGATGAAATAATTCACTTAAAATAATTTTTTAATTTCTTTTAACTTTTTTGGCGAGCTAACCTACTAACCCGCCAACCTGCACATAAGCAGGCTGGGTTGAGATACTCAACTCATATAACTAATACAGGTTGACTCGCCCCATCCCACCCTACTTAAGGCTTGACCTGCAATGGAGCAAGGTGAGTTAACCTGTTTGCGAATGTTACCCAATGCCCTAGCTGCCACCTTCACTTGGGCCATATCTACAAAAGTTAAGTCATAGGTCACCTCACTTGGACCATCAATGGTCATCCCGTTATTGCCTTTACCATCCCCTTTGTCTTGTTGCTAGCAGCGGAGCCACTTTCCTTTGTGCGTTTTCCTATTGAGTTCTTCTCTACCGATGGTGTCTCCTTAGTCACAGGTTGCTGTGTCCACTACGATAAGGTTTATCTAGCCATTGCCTCCACCACGACAAGGAGCGATGCAAATGCCGCTTGCACCTAGGATGGTGGTGAAGGGAATCAAACCCAAGAAAAATAGTTGCAAGAGCTGCTGATCTTGTTGATCTACAATCATTGACCATGAGTCTTGTGTGTGTGGTTTTGGTCTAGACGCCTAGCTAGGAAGTCGATTGTTGAACTACCAATCTCCATGGACGATGTCAAGTCCGAGTACTAGTAAGGTGCCACTATGGCTTTTCTCTGCACTATGGTTGAAACCACTTTGCTAGCGTGGGTTTCATCTCCTCCATCCTTTGATAGTTTGGTTCCCTTCATAGTTTAGCCACTAGTCACCTCCTTCATTTCTTACTTATCAAAATCAAGAAGATGTGATTCTTTTTTTTTTTAATTATTTTGTTGTTGTTGAACCTCCCATGATTACTGATTCTTGAACCCTAATGCTAAGATCAGACTTCATTACTTAATTTATTATTGTTGGTATTTTGATACTGATACCCATCAATTGTGTTATTTGCTCCATGTATTCCATGCTTTGGTCATAGAAGCTATGCATCGATCCGTAGAAGCCATTGTCTCCCTCATTGAGTTGTCTCTATAAGTGTTTAGTCTCTTAATAAAAGTGCCATTGATAGAACTCCTTATTTGAGTCAAGGAGAAAGGCTCCAATATCTCTATAATTTCTACTATGAGTTACAAATGAGATTATTCTTTTATTCATATCCAACTAACTAGTATCGCATTAGAGAATGTTTTGAAAATAATATTTGGTAACTAGTTTAAATCGACTTTCTATGTGAATATTTAACTCAAATTGGTTTCATGATAGATCACAATAACTAACTCATTCAAAATTTTACTAGCACATTATTTGATGTAAACCTATTTTCTAATTTTTTAGTCTCCCACATGTATTCTCTACTAAAAGTAATCTTATTCGAAACATAATTGGATACTAAATATTCGAAACATAATTCGTTATGTTATGGGAAACTAGTCCCTTTCACTATATCCAATCCATATTGGTCATCTACAACTATTTTGATTCGTATTAGTGACAGTTTATTTGTAAGTTAATAAAATATATGTACATTAATTAATAAATTAATTGTTTATTTACTTGATTATTGCTACATTATATTGAAATTCGATATAATTAATATCATGACCCCATAACGCTTAAAATAAAAGCACATCTTTATGTTAATGTGATTTCCAGAAATACAAAAAAAGAACGAATAAGTGTATAACTATATTTTTACTATTAATTATAACTTTTTTATTTAATTTGTGCTCGATGATATGTAACACTGTTGCGGGCTCAAATCGCAAGAGTAACAGGGGAGGATAATGGTATCAGTGCAATCCCTTACTAAGGGGTTTTGAGAAGAAAAATAAAAATGCATTTTTAGGGAATGCTTAGCAAACTATAAAGATCAAATTACTAGTTATAATATAGCTTGGTTTTTAATAAATATTATTTAGTAATTATTTAAATATTTTAAAATTAATTTTTATTTAAATCAATTTGAGTCTAAAATTAGTTATAAAAAAATTAATTTAAAATTAGTTTTATTTCATCTAAATTTTTTTTTCTTATATTTTATCTCTTCTCATTATTTTTTTCTCACTTCGTATCAATTCTTTTTTAATTCATTGACCTTATCAACTGTATGTTGCCACTATCCACCACTGTCCTTGTCGACCACCACCGACTGCCACTACCCACTATCGTCTACCACCGTCAATTGCTGTGAGCAATTCCATTTACCACTGTCCCCCATTGTCATCTGCCACCATCTACTGCCATTCGCCGTCACCATTTGCCGCTGTCCGTTGTCACCATTTGCCGCTGTCCGCTGCCACCATCCGCCGTCACCGTCTGTTGCCATCGACCGCCATTGTTTGCTATCGTCCATTGCCACAATTTGCCATTGTTTCCCATTCCCTGTCACTGGCTATCATAGTCAGCCATTGTTTACCATCATCCGTTGCCATTAGTTGCCCCTATCTACCACCTGTTTGCTGCCACACATATATTAACACTAATTTTTTAAATTGTCAAATCAAACAAGATTTTATATAAAATTAGTTTTTTTATATGTTAATACAACTGATTCTATTTTGTATCATATTAACTTAATTTTTTAAGATGTCAAACACTCTTTCAGAGTGTGTTTAATTGGTATAAAAATATGATGAAATTTTCATAGATGAAATTTATATATAATTCATTAATAAAATTTTTCACCTCATTTTTAGCTCTCAACCAAACACACTTTTATAATTAGTTCTAAGTTTGGTTCTGGTAATAAGATCATGATCTAACATTAGCAATCTATTAATTACTAACTTACATATCTTATCAACTGATATAATTGAATTGTTGTTAACTGATGTGAAAATAATGAACGTCTTTTGGTGTGCAGCTAACAAGTAACAATTAATATCATTGATGTCAAATTCTGAGCATGGATTCAGAAAGAAAACTCCGAACAATAAAAGTGTTTGTGCTATTAGTATACCAACTGCCGAGGTTGAATAGAACAGGCAACAGATGGTGACAGTGGCCAACTCTCAAATCCGTGGGACCCTTTTTATTTCCATTTCCATTTTTTAAGGCATGTTTGGTTTGCAAAACTAACGTAAAAACATGAATTTTAAAAGGCCAACATAAAAGCCTTTCTTTCTTAGATTTTGAAGAAAGCTTATTGGAATTTGTGTTTTTCCGTTTGCATTAGCAAATCACACATACTTTTAGTAAGTTACATAAAATAAATCTCAATTATAAGTCCAATTAACACGATTCTTTTTGTTGGCGTCCTTGGTCGGAACCGAGCACTTAGAACAGCAGCAGCAGCATTAATGTGCGCGAAGCGACTCTGTCGGTGCGAGTCACGTCCAAAAATGGTCCAACATAAATGTAAGCTGGATACATACGAATATACATATGTATATACATACGTATATACGTATTGACATATACAGACAGACACATAGGTTATATGGACTATTTAGTATTCATTGGTGAAGACACACAGATAGAAAGAGAGAGATGCGTAAATAAAGAGCAAAGCCCAACCAAAGGCAGAAGAGACAGAGAAGTAAGGGGCTCATGTCACATGCCATTGCCATTGCCAAATGCCAAGGGCAAAGGCACATGTGCACTTTGGTGCATCATATCATGGCACGTGTGGACCTCGTTTCCTTCAACATAATAAAATAATAATAATAATAATAATAATAATAGAGAAATAATAGAGGAATTCACTCTTTGCGGAAATACCATACCGACTCACAACTTATCCATCATTGGATAGGATGTAAATCCAATCTAAGTGAAATCCACACCCCATCTAATAGTGAATGAATGATAAGTAGATATAGTATTCCACAAAAAGTGAGTTCTATCAATATTTCTTATAATAATATATCATATTGCATTGCTCCGGGACAGAATATATTCACTTTGCATGAGCTGGCTTCCCCTTCTTTTCTTTTAATTTTTGTTTGTTAGTATTACAAATTTATAATTTATATTTTTCATTTTTACCCTTTTGTCTGTTAGTATTACATTATGCAACGATTTTACATTCGAATTGCGAATACACAAAATTCAGTGCATTGCTTTGGAATGTTTTGAAAAGCGGCCCCTTCTTTATTCTCCTTCTTCTTCTTATTCTGCATACATATTTAGATTTTGTTAGTGCATAATTGTTTGCAGTTCTCAAATTATAATTTGGAAAAAGTTATAAGAGAATAATTTTTACTCAAATTATGATTTAAGTATTAGGATACTTTTGGTATAAAATAAAAATGGCGTAAAATTTTATAGATGAGCTCTATATATATGAAATTTTGTCTCTCATTTTTACCTATATACTAAACATGCCATTAGTTTGTATGATTTACATATTAATCATTAGAAAAGAGAAAAATTAACTTCGCAAAACATTTTTATAAAAAATAAATTTTTTCTTATTTCTATTAAAAGGCTTTTTACACTTTTTAAAATGCAAATCAAACAAGCATAGTATACTCTTATTTAGTATTCTCCTTACAAGATTCAATTATTCTATTTTTTTATTCTGTGCATCAATTAAAGTTTAATATATAAAATTACTGGTAATTCTAAATAAATTGAGATGCAATATAACTAATATTATATTATATAGATATACAAATGTCAACTTTTGAATGAAAATATAGAGAAAAATACAGAAAATATGATAGAAGATTTAAATTCTTCCTTACGATGTTTGGTGCGCTGATCATTTGGTTAACCTAAGTGCTTCCTTAGAGAAGAGCCTCATTATTTTGGAGGAACCTCTCCACGTCATTATTCCTTCTTTGTGTTCTCTTTTCATAGGTGTAGCGTTTGAACATTCTTAGTATTCTTGTTGGCTTTTTCTAATTTTTTTATGTATAAAAAAAAATTCTTCCTTACAATACTTCAAAAGTAGGTGAAAATTGTACATAATTTAATTACATACATATTTTTACTTTTTTAAACACAATTTTTTAGAAACTAAAATTGTGCACTTGGTCAGATCATTTACAATTTCACCCACAACTCTCAAATTCATGGGCTTCGAGTTCAATTGAATTCGAAACCATCACTTGTATTGCATTTGCTACCACCACGGCACCCTTCATCATCAGTTATTCATAATTTCTCCAACCTAATTAATTCATTACAGAATTAGCTCTATGCCCACTTCTCATAATTAAGCTAGCACAAAAAACAGCAAAACTTCTTATTAATTTCACTTTATAGTACTAGATCCACAAATGCATGCGTATTATTAGCGTATCACCTTGCTTTTTCTATCACTGTTATTTACTTTTTTTTCCTACAGTATTTTGTAGTGAAGATAATTTTGTTTAGAATATGATTACATATTAAATATAGGTACTTTTTCCAACTGCAATTCGACCCGTAGTTCACTACAATTGTTCCGACTTCAAAGTATTTTACTTCTCGAGAGTCTTGTGATTATGATTCTAACATCTGAAAAACTTTAAAACGTATTTGCACATCTCCAATAAATATACATAGGAACGTCTCCTTAAATCTACCTATATTAATACGTATAGATTTCTATTAGTCAACTTTCAGTTTTTATTTTACTAGAAGTTTAAACGTTTTGTTTTGTTTTGTTTTATGATTGAAAAGTAGGAAATAAACCCAATCAGAATATAACACCTGTGCATAATTTTACATCTCATCTATTTTATAACTTCATACAGGTGTTATATTTTGATTGGAGGATAGGGTGAAGAGACAGATAACTTGCGGCAAGGATTTACATCTATTTCCTTTTTCTCTTATTAGGAAAGGATATTAATCTCCTTTAAAATAAGTTTTAAAGCAAAATTATTTGTGTAAAATTTATTTTTAATTTCAACTCTTACGGATAAAGTTTTATCAATAGATAATTTGTCACTATAAATTCTTAATAAAGCTTTTAGCTCGACCTTTGATAAATAATCTTTAATTCAATTAATCATTCTTTTAACACTGTTTCCAAAAACATAGAATTATAAGCTGTTTTGAAAATTAAAAAACCAAGCACTAATTCAAATACAAATGCAATAGCAGTGTGATATTTTTGAAGAATTTTATTTGAGTATAATCAAATGAAATAAAGAATAATTGAAGAGTTTTATTTTAGTATGATCAAATGAAATAAAGAATAAATAAATAATGAACCACTAATTCACCAGTCATCTCTAAACTGCGCCGTCATTGAAGACAATGCTCAAGAATATGAAGTCAATTGACCCAAATGGGCATTAATTAAATTAATTTAACCTCAATTTTCTGGCACATCCTGCCCTAAATAGGAAAAATTTTTGCTCTATGGATGAGCATTCTTTCAGTATTGTTGGACAAAAGCAAATTCGTCAAAGGTACAAATTAAATTGCTTCTATTTTTGGTAGGTTGACGTTGACATTGGCATTTATTCTCCTCGATGTTTCGGAAGTCATTTGCAGCACACCTTGTTTTGCTAATGTTACATTATTTTTAACAAATCATTCAAATATATGTTCTTAGTTATTTTAAAAACTATTAAATTAATAGCGTTAAATCAAAATAAAAAAGATATTTGATGCAAGCATTAAAGATAGTATTTAATAATTTACTTCTTAATTTACTCCACGCACCAATCACTGTCACATTATGTCTGGAGCCACCTGGAGGTTTGGAGAAATTGGTATATTTGCCAATGAATTAGGGTATCTGTTGTCAAAAGACCAAAGGAATCATGTACTGTGGGGGCTTTTAGCAATTTTTTTTTAATACCTGTAAATCACTCTTTTTAGGTTTTTCACAGTTTTTAAGCTTCAGTTTTTGTTTGTACACTAGAAAGGAAAATGCTTCTTGTACATCTGGAAAAATACATCACACTACATTGAAAAATATGTGTGGCAGTATCACAGAATAAATGCGTGTAAAGTAAAATAAAATATGATTTTTAGTAAAATCACGAAATATCTTCACAAATTTAATTTATTTGAATTGTTCATAAAATTGATCTTTCATTGACTAGGTAACCACAAAAGTTATGTAGTATTTCATAAGAATTAATTTTTTTTTAATTTAAACTCTTATATCCAATTTAAGAAATTGAAATTATTTACTTTGTTAATTAATTTTTTTGTTAGTTTTACATTATGTATGATTGTAAGTGTACCAGAAGAAATATATAACATTAGCCAATAGTGATTGGCTTTCATATATTGCCATAACTTGAGTCCAATTTTCATATTCTATCATGGATGGATGGTTTGCAAGTATTTCTGTAATCGTTTAATATGCTCAAATATATATACTAATCTTAAACTAAGGGTAATTTTTCCCTTAACCTAAAGTTTGACAACACCAAAAGGGAATGCATAACATTAAAAAAATGCATTTAAGTACTTGAATATTATAACCATTTTAAAATATAAGAATACGAATATACACAATACACCTTTATTCTGTTTCCCATTTCACTTTCCTGCTCGTCTCACGCTCACAGGCTCTCTCTCTCTCTCTCTCTCTCTCTCTCTCTCTCACACACACACACACACGCACACGCACATTGCCTTTCTGTCTTTTAGTTCTGGTCCCTTTGCTGGTGAGTCCCGGTTGCCAGGGCCATCTAACACACAAACTCTAGAACTGGCAACACTTATCTCTCTCCACTCTCTCTTTTATCTCTCACTTCACAACTCAAAAGTCACAACTAGCCCTTCACACCCCAGAAAACACCCTATTCTTGTCCTGTTCTCTTTCATGATCCTAACTCAGATGCTGTAGGGGCATGAAGCATTCACATTCACTGTGTAGAAAAGAAGTGAATCTAGTATCAGCACCCACCACTATGGATCATTAACTATGCCTTCACTTGCCCCTTGTCTCTCTCATAGTCATTATCCTCTAGATTCACACAAAATTTCAGCCAAATGGGGACTTTAATTCTTGTTCACACATGCCATTATCATATTCATAACCAACTAGGCAAATATGGTATTGTTGAAGGGTTATTGTTGGAATCCCAAGCTCAAATTTGGAGTTCATCATTTAGCTCACTTGAGGTGCATGGTGTTTTCAATTTTCAGCTTCAACAAATAGTGGCTCAGTGATGTTGAAATGCTAGAAATCTCAAATTTTTTCAGGTAATTAGTCTTGGTTTGCCTTGCTTGTGCACAGTACCACTGCCAAATCCAAAAGGGGCCCTGGATCCCAATTTGAACAATAGCATTGATTGGTTTCAGTTCAGGTTTTTATTATGATTTTCTGATAATTCTCCTTGAACCCTGCACAATTATTGGCCTAGTTACTACCCTTTTGAGATTTGATTTGGTTGGTTTGAGAGTGTTGAGGAATGAAATGCCCTGAACCAGAAGAAGATTCCCAAGTATTGAGTGAGTTTTTGAGAGAAAAAGGTTGCATTGTAACGGCTGAAACAGTCAAAGCTGCTTTTATACGGCCCCAGAAGAATAATTTTCTTTATTGCAGCAAAAGCGCCAACAAGTTTCCATTTTCAAGAGTTGGTGTGTGAGATTTTGAAGAAATTTATTGCTTTTCTTTCGGTTACAATTTGTTCAGTATATAACATTGCATTGGAGTTCCATCAACAATTAGTCCAAGGTAAATATCATATAAGAAGAAAAAACACATTGAAATTGAGCTGAGTTGCCAAGATTCCCAAAATGGGGCTTCTTCATAAAAATCTGGTGATGCTTGTTCTTCTTCTTCTTCTTCTGTGCTTTGAACCACTTCCTCATGTCATTGCTCAGCCTACTGCCGCTGCTGGGTCTTCTTCAACAAGGGAAGCAAAGGCCCTAGATGCAATTCTCCAACAATATGCATACAAGGCTTTGGTGAACCCAAAAACAGGTAGAATTTACAATGCAACACAACTTCCTTCCAATTTGACTGGGATTGAGGTTGCAGCATTGAGATTAAGGAGTGGCAGTTTGAGGAGAAGAGGGGTTGCCAAATACAATGAGTTTGAGATTCCAAAGGGACTCATTGAGAGTCAATATGTGAAGAGACTAGTTTTGGTGTACCAAAATTTGGGTAACTGGTCAAGCAAGTACTATCCATTGCCAAATTATACTTACTTGGCTCCAGTATTGGGACTGCTTGCTTACAATGGTTCAGATTTGTTGGCCACAAATTTACCAGAACTTAATGTAAGTGCTTCTGGTAACCCCATATTGGTCAAGTTCAAAGATGTAAAACCAGTTCCTAGTGGTGCTGTTGCAAAATGTGTTTGGTTTGATTTAAGGGGCTCTTCCACCTTCAGCAATGTAACAGGAGGCAACACATGTTCTACTTCCCAACAAGGCCATTTCTCTATAGTGGTTAAATCCACTGCCCCCCCAGCACCAGTGTCTCCTGCACCTGCACCACAAGGGGGGCCACCACCAAGTCCTCATAGAGAAGGAAAGAAGAAGAGTAACAAGAAGGTGGGGATTATTGTTGGTTCTGTAGTGGGAGGACTAGCTTTGCTGGTATTGTTGTCATTTCTAGTTTTGTGGATGCAAAAGTACAAACAAAGGAAGAAAATGCAACAGATGGAAAGGGCTGCAGAGGTAGGAGAAGCCCTTCATATGGCCTCTATTGGAGGTACAAAGGCACCTGCTGCAACAGTTACTAGAACACAACCAACCCTTGAACATGAATATGCACCCTGACACAATATTTTTTGCACAATCTTCAGTCGCCAGTTCCACTCATATTCAAGTTCATTCACTGTAATCAGAAATTCTTCTAATTACACTTTTTTTTCGGTGCCACTTCCCCCAGTTTGTTTGCTTAGGCTCTTTGGTTTATTATGCTGGTGGTAACATAGAATTTTTGTGTAAATCTGTTATCTCTTTTGTGATTCATTGTGGTGTGAATTTAGCAGCCAAAAAATGTGATTATATATGTGATATGAATTCAGTTGTTCCATTGACAAAGAATAAAAATGTTTATGTAGCACCTTCTTTTTGAGGGTCGTTTAACTTATCTTTCTTACTACCCTTTGCACGTGGTTGAAAGTTGACACTTGAAGTTTGAAATGAATGTTTGCGGGCACACAATGCTTATTTGTTCAGCCATCAGTCCCATCATTCCTGTTCATTCATTTAAGTGAGTGGGAGACCCAAGATCTCGATGCATTAACCTTGCTCCTTAGAAGCATACTTGGAAGTCCAATGTGCACCCTCTTGCCTGGCCTCTATGATCAATGCTTTTGTGGGTAATGATATTGCTAATAAATGGATTTGAGTTGGATGCATTGTTTATTGTTAACAATATGTACTATGTCAAATAATCAAGACGAATGGAAGCTTAGAAATTCACCATGAAGAAAGCAAATAAATGGCTTGGAAACAGATTAGAACATAGGTAATTAAGTTATCTGTGTCTTTCGTCATTGCTAATTAAAACTTTATCCCTTGCACTGTGTTTTCAAACAGACAAGTGGACAATGCAATGTAACTAACGAGAATGCAACTACAAATAAATACCAAGACCTGCTGCTGAGTGCTGGCACATCAGTAGGTATCTGCACCCAAAGGGACAATGTAATGCAGGCAATCAAGTCAGGACAGAAAGTAAGTATTCATAATTTGACTGCAATGACTTCTTCTCCCACCTCCATTAGGGCAAAAATTAATAAAAATACTAACAAAAACTCGTTTGGGATTAATTTTGATGATCCATTGTCACTATAAAGGTATTTTATATTGACAATTAATCATATCTCATTATAGGTGTGACTTTTGACTTTTAGAGTAATTATTAAAAAGTTAAATATTTTTGATGATATAACAGCACATAATTTGATAATTGTAATGAAATTTTTGCACACAATATCAAAATTAAATCCAACTTGTTTTCACCTTGAAATTTCATTGTCCAAGGTAAAGACATGTATAGTCATGGACAGCACATGGCAAGGAATCCAGTTCTTGTGCCATGGCTTTTAGCTGTGATGCCGTCCATTCCAAGCACTCAAATGCCAAATCACATTTAATATTACTTCTTTTTTCTCTTTCCCAGATGAAGTGCTCACTTCCCTTCCTTAGCATTTGAATAAAACTGAAAAATATATTATTATATAATAGCCTGACTTGTTTCTACTCTTAACCTGGAGTGTCCGAAGCCGCCAAAAAGCATATGAAATTTGTGGTTTACATGATCTTAACCTCCTGTAAAGCTGCATTCCTTGTTTAAAATATAACTTTAGCCAATATTTCATTATTTATAATGAGGCAACCACTCAATCTATACACAATAAACAACCAAAACCAAACAAAGAAGAGCAATGCCTTAGGCTGCACGCATGAAATGAGACGAGTGATGAAGTAAGGTATTACATTCACAGCTCAGCACCACCAACACCTGACAATCACTGGAGTCACTGAAAACTAATAATTCCTCACTTCTTGTAGCGATATGTGTGCAAACTTTTATACTAAAATTCTTATTTCACTCCATTCTTTTGTATATGAATTTGGAGGCCGCATCTCCACAAAGCTGCTCAAACTAAAAAGTCCAGAATTCTCTCCCAGGGCATATAATGGAGCAACACACAAAAGCAATAACAATGAAATACTTGAATAATATTTATAAAAATAAATCTGGGGCCCATATTATATGTGTCTTCACTAAGTGTTTTTTTTTTTTTTCATTTTTCTTTTTGGTTATGCTTAACCTGTGGAATTGGTTGGAGGAGTCTCCTAGTGGGGTCAAAGGAAAGGGAAGGGAAAAGGGAAAGGGAGTAGACATAGAGAGAATTGCAGACATCAACCCTACACCTCATCAACATATGTTGCTCTCACTCGTTATAGTAAGCAACCCCTTGTTTTGCAAGAGAAAACACTTTGGTAGGAATTTTTCACCTTAAACATGTAAACTAATGTTTGGGAAGTGTAAAGTTATGCTATTAAAGAAAGATAAACTTTTGGCATGACTCACATAACTTAATACATGTCAAATAATAGTTTGCAGGCCTAAGGTGAAACTTGGTCCAGTTCTTTGTTAGAATAAAGGAACTCTGAACAGGTAGAATGTCGCTAGCAACACTTGATACCACACATGCATTCACGATAGATATCTGCTTTCTTTTTCCAAATGCCATCCGTTTAATCATTCGTATGAATAGTCGATGATACCAATTCTTAGAAAACTTGTACTGGTTAAACAACTGGTAAGTTGCTAATTCGGATAACTGAGGCATCGCTTCAGTACTCGCGGGTAAAAAACAAACAGGTATACTATTACCTGGTAGATTCTTTTTCTTTTTTTATTATTTTTTATCATTTTTCCAAATGGGACTTGATGGATCTATAATGGAAAATAATGGAAGAAGTTACCACAGTGCCTATATTTCTCTTGGTTACACTTGACTGACTCCCAAATGGGAGAGTTTTACTAGACTAAGATTATGGGATTTGAATTATCTAAGGTGAGCGTATTTGTAAAGTGAAAAAGACGAGTTAACCACATTATTTAGTGAGACCTATATACAATGAAAGTTATTAACTCGATGATGGTCAACCCTTCATTTTCTCATTTTACAAGTATGTTCACTTTATAGGATCTAAATCCAAGATTATTACACTCATAATCTAAATTTTGTTAAGAGTAATGTAAAATTCATCTGACTATACACACATTCAATTTTCGCACCGTGTGCTTTATTTTAATTGAGTTGGTATACCCAAGAATTTTTCCTTCCAATTATTTATTAAAAAAGATAAAGGCAACTAATAACCAATAAAGAGTACCGATAATTAGCTCCTTTTCATTTACTTTATAAGACAAGGGGGGAAGTAAATTGGCTTTTCATAAGATGGAGTAGTGCAGGGTTAACCTTGACAACTAACTTCAAATTCGTCCCTAACGATTGGAAACTCCTCCAGAGATCTTTGAAGTTGTCAAAAGTAGGTCGAGTTAGTTCTTGATACCAACTTTTACAAGAATAAGTGGCCTCAACGGAGTTTTCAAAACTTCAAGGACTAATTTGAAATCAATTGCCAACTTTGGGGATTAATTTGATGGTTTAACTTTAGGATGATGCAAAATTGAGTTTTTGAAGTGGGAACGCAGTGGCAAGTTTAGATTCTATTGTGTCAGCACATATAGCTGCCTGGAGGTATGGACTGGTTGAAACTTTAAAGGATTATCATTCTGGCTTTGGGAAGCCGCAATAAGTTAACACTCGGAAATTTCTGCTATGATCCCCCGCTAACTGAAATCTTAACTCCCATGATAGCCTTTTCTATTTCCATCTTTCTCTTCATGTTTAGTGGCACTATGGACTGGGAATGCAGACTTTGCATAATTATTCATCAACCATTGATATCAACTGGCAAGATTTGTAGATAAGCGAAAAATAGTCTACGATCTAAATGCAACGAAGTATACAATTAAAAATCTCTAGCTCAAAGTATCTGTTATTGCATTTCAAATTAAAGCTCTATAGCCAACAATAAAAATGATACTTACAGTTGGAAGACAAGAAGAAGTATACAATAACAATTACTAATGTGTTTTCCTGTTGAAGGTGGAAGACAAATCCATGTAAATGTTAAAAACTTTGATGTTATCCACACAGACACATGTTTCCATGAGCGTGAAAAATATACCAATATCGTCGTATTATTTATCGAAGTTGCCATTCTTTCATTTTCTTCAATAAGAAAAGATATTTCATTAACGAAGAAATATAGTACAGAAGCAGAGGATATTATATTTTGCAATAAAGAATTGGCAAATAAACACATTAATACTGATAGGTTGCGACTCAAGTTGCAAGCAAGCTGAGAATTATGAATTACTTGTACACGTAATGAGTTGGTTTTAGATCAATTTTACTAGAAATATTATATTAAACTCAGTAAGAGCAATACTTACTAAGTAAATACTAACAAAGGTGTTGACATAATAGTAGAGGCATACTACGATCCAAAGATGTATCCCAATTCGATTCTTGGGGAGGACGCCAGTTGAAAGGGCAAGCCTGACTATGCCCTAAAGAGATTAATCTTCTTTCTTGGTAATTAGATAAGGGGACACCTCGATAAACCAAAAAATACTTATTGAGTAAATACTCAAAAGTCTAATAGCCTTCCAAAGATATATGCAATATCAAATAAATCCTCTAAAGATTTTAGATATCTATTTAGTCCTCCAATACATATTTAATTTAGACACTAATTGATGGCTATATTGGACGAAATCAATGTTAGAAGTCCTTGAATGACTAATCTGATGTACCGTGTGTCTTTCGAGAACAATTTCAGCATTCACTTGCACTTTATCCTCTAGAAACAGTGACAACAATCATGTCTCCAAGCACAGGCATTACATTTGCCTACATTGGTTGACTCTCATATAAAAAAAATCCTCTATTCCCATTTCTAGTCCCCACTTAAAATGTGAGATTTGTTAAGAAACAAATCTTACACATCATAAGTTTCTCAAATTTTAAAACCCCTAGATTTTACAGAAACTGGGGACAAAGGATGGATTTCAATCCACTTGACTCCTAACCAAAAACCTCTAAACTAGAACACAAGAAACCAATTCACTCCAAAGCCCCGAGCACAAAATCCATCTTTTCCCCCAATTTTTTCATCACTCATATCACACAAGGGTTATCATTCATCCATATCAGTGCGATTGTGCAACAAAAAAAGTGTCTCCACACATCCAGATATCGTTCCCAATGTGCTTAGGCTGAAAAACGTTTACATTTACATTAACAATCTCGATCTCAAAATTAAATAACAAAATTAATTAATTAGTTAACGGTGAATTAATTAAGATAATAGATCATTTCTTATTTCTCTCAAACCCGTCTATTCTCTTTTCTTCTCTTTCTTCGAGCCTCTTTTTGCTCTTTCGTCTCTTTAAGCTTTGATTTTATATGGGCCACCACACACCCTTACGTCAGTTCCATTCAACCCCAACATCTCTTTTGTTTTAATGGGCCTGCCCCAAGTTTTCTCATGCTTCCTGATTACATTATCATGTTATGAAGATATAAATTTTTAAGCCCCCCCAAAAAAAAAGGATAAATCAATTCTTAAATGAAAATTTTATATAATATAGAATATAATTTAAATATACTGACAACTAATAGAAATAGTAGAAAATATTAAGCCATACAAATAATCACACATTGTAATAAGAGGTCCACTATAATTTTTTACTTTCCAGTATTTCTATTAATTGACAGTATAAAATTATTTTATACTGTCAATGCATACCAATTAAATTTTATAATTTAATATTTTATTTATGATTGAAAAGTAAGGGAGAAAACCGAAAGAAAAAAAAAAAAGAAAAGAAAAGTAACGGAAATAAAAAGCATCGCGGACAAACTTAAGTCTTTGAAATTGTTTTTGAAACTGTCACAATTAAGTAAGTTTCACTTATTTTAAATACGTTTGTGAGTAAAAAGCAATCATTTGTGTCAAGTTTATATTTGATTTCAACTTTTACCGATAAACTTTTATTAAAAGATAATTTATACGTGTCACTATAAATTCTTAATAAAGCTTTTAGCGTGACTCTAGATTGACAATCTTTAGTTCAAATAACAAAAATTAAAATACAATGAAACCGACCTTTTAATAGCAGTGTGATTTTGTTCGAAGAATTTTATTTCAGTATCATAAGATGGAATTAAGAATAAATAAATGATGAGCCATTCATTCACCATTCATCCCTAAGCTGCACTGTCACTGAAGATGTGGCCGAGGTCAATAGACGTAGCTGAAGTCTACTGACCCAAATAGTTATTAATCGATTATCTATTACTAAATTAGCTACTTCTAATTGCCACTTATCATCTTTTAATTAAAATAATCTATTCTCTCTATTTTAATTTATTTATTAATTTAAATAATTTGATATATTTTTAAATTAATATTTCTTAATATAATCTTATATTCTGGTATATTGATTAAAAAATATTTAAAATTATTTAAATTGATAAAGAAATTAAAAGTGAGGGAGTATTATTAACTATTTCTAATTATCACTTGTGATCTTCTAATTAAAATAAAATTAAAATTATTCCCTGCTAAAAGATTGTAAAGATCCCGCTGTAAAGATCCCGCTAACCTTTATTCGCGCATGACTTCTCACTTCACTGCCCATCATGCATCTGCATATATATGACATGCCTCGCCGCTTCTCTTTGATTTGTGCATGCCCTACCGTTATGCGCAGAATTCAGTTCTTTCACTTTTTGGTTTTTATGTAAAACAAAAACTTTGGTACTTTAATTTAAATACATTTCTACCCTTTGAAATAAAAAAAATGATAAAAAGCTATTTTAAGTAAATATATAATCAATCATCGATAATTAGATTTATAGAAAAAAAAATCAATATATATATATATATATATATATATATATATATATATATATATATATAAGTATGAAAAATTTTAAAAAATAAAAGAAGGTAACATTATTAAAAGTATAGGTGTAATTTTAAAATTCTATTGAAATTAAAATCTTTCTTGAGCTCTCAATAAATAACTTAAGAAAGTTTATAATTCAAAACTAAATTTAATTTTGATGTATTGTCCGTATAAAAAATTTTATATAGATATTTAATCATGTATTGCTATACAATAAAAGTGTTTGACTCAACTATTAATTACTTTAAAATCCTTACAAATAGAAGCATATAATTGGATAGTAGTATAAAATTCTTTTACACTGATAATTCATCAAAATTAATTTCTTCAAAAATAGATATTTAAAAAAAATTTAAATCTTAAAAACTTTTTTGATCAAGCTATAAGTAAATAATATATAATTCCACTATATAAGTAATATGTGATAAGGCCAGCCAAAAATTAACGCATGTTTTCTTATGTGATTATGATATGTGTATTTTTAATAATTTAAACTTTGAATTGAAAAAAATCATCTTAATTAAAGGTTAAATATGTCTTTAATTCATAAAATGTTCATGGAAATATTTATGAATAACTCATGAATAAAAAAATTAAAATTGAATCCAAGTGATAATTTATTATCTATACGTAAATGAATTATCTCTAAGTGACATAGGGCAACTTCTAATTATAATTAAAGAAAAATTATTACTATTAAAATATCTTAAAAATTCTAACTCTCTTCCTCTCCTTTTAGAACCCTCCTCTCTTCTCTTGTTTGTCCCAATACTCCCTACTCAATCTCTCACCTTCTCTTCCTTCTCCATTTCCTGCTGCCTTCGCTCCTCCTTCGTCGCCTGGTGGAGCTATTGTAGGTCTTCCCTCAACCTCTGCTCTAAGATCAAAGTTGCCACGTGTTAAATGAGTGAACGAGAATAAGATTGATGCTAGTGGGATAAAAAATGATATGTTTTACCTCACTATATTTTGCAAAAGGGTCTCTCTCGAAATGATTAAGGAGCTTAGTTTAGTTGTTGACTTATACACACAGATAGGAACTAGTTGTGCTATCTCTATCTAATGATTTTGTTTTTGTTGTATTTTATTACTTTTTAACTTTTGACAACAATGCTTAACTAAAATATTGTAGAATTTCTGAGTCTCTTTATGAAAAAATTTGCAATTTTCTTTTGAAAAAATAAATAATCAATTTTTTTTTAAATAAGTACTACTTTAAATGAAAAAGTGGCTCCAAGACATGTTGATTGTTATTATTGTTGCTGTAAGAAAACTTTTTTTTTTTTTTGCTCACATTACAGGCGCTCTTTATTCAAGTGAAATTAGTTGTATAAAGAAATCATTTCTTACTTTCTTAGATTGTTCTCTCTTTCTCTTGCTATCTCACCTCTTCTCCATCTTACTGCCATCACCTTATTCGTTGTTATCACTACCTCTTGTCGCCTCTTAATTTTCACTCCTCTCACCCTCTAGGTAAGATGTTGAATGTTTTTGTTGCTAAATGTTTGTTATTTCTGCTTCTTGCTTCCTTTTAATTTGCTTTATTGCATAAAGAATCTTTAAATAAAGTATTAATGAATAACTTAAAAGTTAAACTTTTGCTATTTCATGATGTCAAATGATGTTTGTCTTTTTTAGATTTTATAAATAACTTTGTTACCTTTGTGTTTAAAGTGCTATAGCAATATTCTATATAGATCATTTTGTTTGTCATTACTTCGATTTTATTGATACATATGTTAATTCTATTTTATGACATATTATTTGTTAAATTTATAATTTTTTGAATTCATAGATAAAGTTATGTTTTTATAGGATTCACATGATAACAACCAAAGATTTACAATAATTTACTTTTTGTTGCCTTAACCTAGTTAGTTTGCTCGTGATAGATGATTAGCCTGCTATATCACTCACAAACTCAAGTTAGCTTTTAAAAGTGTATAATGTTTACTACACACTTTTTGCTTAGTATGATGATTAACATAAGAATTGTGACTATAATTTCAATTTTCTTATTGAAACCTTTAGAGACATTAGTTTTTCTAAGATTTCACAAGTTTTTAATTTGACAATTTAAATATTTAATAAGATTGACTGATTTTGGAAAATGTTTCCAATCATAATTGTGACTCAAGAAGATATCATTCTATCACTTTAGTTTGCGGAATTAATAACATGAAATCTCTTGTATCAAAATTCCTCTTTTACTTCATATATGATTCCAGTACTTTTTAATTATTTTCAACAAATTATTCAATAATTAATTTAATTTTGAAATTGTTATCAAAAGACATGATTGCGTTTCAATGGAAAAAGCTTATTTTGGTTTCATAATAGATGAAATAACATGTGATTTATTTTAAAAAAAAAACCAAAAATAACAAAAAAAAATAAAGAGGTCAAAATAGATCCGTAAAATCACAAAGATAAATATAATTAAATTAAATATGCATAACCTCAATTTTCTTACACACCCTACCCTAACTCGGAAAAATTGTTGCTATGTAGATAATGGATGAGCGTTCTTTCACTATTGTTGGACTTGGACAAAAGCAAATTCGTCAAAGATACAAATTGCTTCGATTATTGGTAGGTTCATATTGATATTGGCATTTGTATCTCCTCTTTGTTTCGGAAGTGGTTGTGCAACTTACCTAGCCTTCTTTAATGTTACCTTTTCTTTAACAAATCATTCAAATATGTTCTTAATTATTTCAAAAAATATTAAATAAAAAGCATTAAATCAAAATATATAAAATATTTAATTCATTAAAGATAGTAGTATTTAATAATTTACTTCTTAATATACTCCATGCCCCATATGAGCCGTTTCTTTGTGCTTCTTCAATGAAAAACAGAAATTAATTAATTTTTTTTCAAAATAGATAAAATGTTGCTTCTTTCAAAAATAGAAACAATAAATATATATGATTTCAAATTTTAAATGTACCATTTTTTTCACATTATTTGAATATTTTATTCTTAATTTTTTCTTGAAAATAATATTTGTTATTCACTAAATTATAATTATTTTTATATTTATCATATCTAAATAATTTAATAATTTTTTATTCTAATAAAAAATATTTTTATAATTATATTTAAATATAAAATAATTTTTTTATTTTAATTTCTACTTCTAATCTTACTTTTAAAAAAATATTTATTCCAAAATGTCTGGAGCCACATCGAGTTTTGCAATTTGGTATATCCATCTGCAAATGAAGTAGGGTATTTGCTGTCAAAAGGCTCAAAGGAATAGTGGGGTTTATCGCAATTTTTTTTTTAATAAATTCGTGTAAATCACTCTTTTTTCACAATTTTTTAGTTTTAATTTTTTTTTTTGTACTTTAAAAAGGAAAACGATTCCTGTACATCTGCAAAAATAGACCACACTACGTTGCAAAACGTGTAGCAGTATCACAGAATAAATGCATATAAAATTAATCTTTGATTGACTATGTGAACACAGAAGTTATGTGGTATTTCACAAGAATTATTATTTTTTAATTTAAACTCTTATATCCATTTTAAGAAATTAAAATTATTTATTACCTTAATTATTATTATTTTTGTTGGTTATATATTACATATGATTATAAGTGTACACGAAGAAATCCATAATATTTGTCAATGAAGATTGATTTATTTGGTTAATCTTTTTCCTTATATTATCATAACTTAAATTCAATTTTCATATTCCATAATCGGTGGTTCTACAAGTAGCTCCACATCGACTTGGTAAGTATGGAGATATGCACTAATCTTAGGTAGCATTTAATGTTAGGATAATTTATCTGAATTATTAGTAATATTTGATTAAATTATTTAGGCCCATAGCATTATTTTATTTGATTCGATCATATTATTAACAATTCAAATTTTCAAAATAATGTAAATTACCACCAATATAATAATATGAATTGTTTCTATAGGAGGTGGCTATATAAAATACCACTAATATGACAATCCTCTCATTATTATTATTATTATTATTATCAATAATTAATAATTAATATTACTATGATTAATTATTATAAATAATGATAATTATAATTAAAAACAATAATAATAGTAATAGTAATAATGATAATAATTAGCTATTATTATTATTATAATAATATTAATAGAAGGTATATATTACCTAATAATTTTTTTAATATATTAAATAGGATAATACAAATTACTAGTTAGATTATTTGTATATATTAAATATTGTATTGTAATATTATTAACAATTTAAAAAATAACAATTTTCTTAAATGTTAGTATATATTACTGATAATTTTAATAGATAATATATCAAATACTATCAATTAGGGTTAATCTTTCCTATGACACCACCAAAGAAAAATGTATAACATTAAAAAAAAAATAATGATAATATAAATTTGGATTCACGATAAATTCTATAAATCCTACAAGTAAAAATATCTCAACCATTCCAAGTTTATTTTAAAATTATAAATATATAAATATTATGTAATTAATGGTCGAAATATTTCCATAAATCTGAGTCTAAACTGTTATTTTTCTAAAAAAAATGCATTTTATGTACTTGAATATTATAACCATTTTAAAATAAGAATAGGAACATACGCTTTATTCTGTTTCCCATTTCACTTTCCTACTCTTTTCTCACACTCACACTCACACATACACATTGCCTCTCTGTCTTTTTAGTTCTGGTTCCTTGACTGGTGAGTCTCAGTTGACAAGGCCATCTAGCACAAACTCCACAACTAGGAACTTATCTCTCCACTCTCTCTTTTATCTCTCACTTCACAACTCAAAAAAGTCACAACTAGCGCTTGGTGTCTTCACTTCACACACCAAAACACCCAATATTCTTGTCTTCTTCTCTTTCATCATAACTCAGTTGCTGTAGGGGCTTGAAGCATTCACATTCAATGTATAGAAAAGAAGTGATTCTAGCATCAGCACCATCAGCATCCACGACTATGGATCATTAACTAGGCCTTGACTTTCCCATGCCTCTCTCATAGTCATTATCCTCCAGATTCACAAAAAAATGCAGCCCTATGGGGACTCTAATTCTTGTTCACACATGGCATTATCATGTTCATAACCAACTAAGCAAATATGGTAATGTTGAAGGGTTACTATTGGCATCCCAAGCTGAAATTTGGAGTTCATCATTCAGCTTACTTGCCTGCCTTATAGCTTTCGGATGCATGGTGTTTTCAGTTCTCAGCTTCAACAAAAAGTGGCTCAGTGATGTTGAAATGCTGCAAATCTCAATTCTTTTCAGGTAATTAGTCTTCGTTTGCCTTGCCTTTGCACAGTACTACTGCCAAATCCAAAAGGGGCCCCGGATCTCAATTTGAACAATAGCATTGATTGATTTCAGTTCAGGTTTTTATGATTGTCTGATAATTCTCCTTGAACCTTGCACAATTATTGGTTTAACTACTACCCTTTGGAGCTTTGATTTGGTTGGTTTGAAAGTTGAGAGGAATGAAATGCCCTGAATCAGAAGATATTGAGTCAGTTTTTGAGAGAGAAGAGTTGCATTGTAACTGCTGAAATGGTCAAAGCTGTGCATTTATACTGTCCCAGAAGAGTGTTTTTCTTAATTGCAGCAAAACGTGCCAACAAGTTTCCATTTTTATGACCTGGCCTGTGAGATTTTGAAGAAATTTATTGCTTTTCCTTCTGTTACAATTTATTCAATACATAATATTGCATTGGAGTTCTATCAACAATTAGTCCAAGGCAAATATCAGAGTATCGTATGAGCAGAAAGGGCACATTGAAATTGAGCTGAATTGCCAAAATTCACAGAGCTTCCATGGGGCTTCTTCTTCCAAACCTAGTGATGCTTGTTCTTCTGTGCTTTGAGCCACTTTTTCATGTCAGGGCTCAGTCTACAACTGCTGCTGGTGGGTCTTCTTCAACAAAGAAAGCAAAGGCCCTAGATGCAGTTCTCCAACAATATGCATACAAGGCATTGATGAATCCAAAAACAGGTGCAATTTATAATGCAACTCAAATTCCTTCCAATTTGACTGGGATTGAGGTTGCGGCATTGAGATTAAGGAGTGGCAGTTTAAGGAGAAAAGGCTTTAAGATGTACAATGAGTTTGAGATTCCAAAGGGACTCATTGAGAACCGTTATGTAGAAAGACTGGTTTTGGTGTACCAAAATTTAGGTAATTCGTCCAGCAAGTACTATCCATTGCCTAATTATACATACTTGGCTCCATTATTGGGACTGCTTGCTTATGATGGTTCAGATTTGTTAGCTACAAATTTACCAGAACTTGATGTAAGTGCTTCTGGTAAACCCATATTGGTCAAGTTCAAAGATGTAAAACCAGTTCCTACTGGTGCTGTTGCAAAATGTGTTTGGTTTGATTTAAGGGGTTCTTTCAACTTCAGCAATGTAACAGGAGGCAACACATGTTCTAGTTACCAACAAGGCCATGTCTCTATAGTGGTTAAATCCACTGCCCCCCCAGCACCAGTGTCTCCTGCACCTGCACCACAAGGGGGGCCACCACCAAGTCCTCATAGAGGAGAGAAGAAGAGTAACAAGAAGGTGTGGATTATTGTTGGTTCTGTATTGGGAGGACTAGCTTTGCTGATATTGTTGTCATTTCTAGTTTTGTGGATGCAAAAGTACAAACAAAAGAAGAAAATGCAACAGATGGAAAGGGTTGCAGAGGGAGGAGAAGCTCTTCATATGGCCTCTATTGGAGACACAAAGGCACCTGCTGCAACAGTTACTAGAACACAACCAACCCTTGAACATGAATATGCACCCTGACACAGTATTTTTTGCACAATCTTCAGTTGCCAGTTCCACTCATATTCAAGTCCATTCACTGTAATCAGAAATTCTTCAAAGCACACCTTGCTTTTTTGTTTTTTTTGGTGCCACTTTCCCCATTTTGTTTGCTTAGGCCCTTTGGTTTATCATACTGGTGGTAACATAGGATTTTTGTGTAAATCTGTGATCTCTGTTGTGATTCATTGCGGTGTGAATTTCGCAGCCCAAAAAGTGATTATGTATGTGATATGAGTTGTTCCATTCACAAAGAAATAAAAATGTAGCACCTACTTTTTTGGGGATGTTAACTTGTTTTTCCTTTTTCACTACCCTTTGCACGTGGTTGAAAGTTGACAGCTTGATATGAATGTTTGTCGGCACACAATGCTTATTTGCTCAGCCACCAGTCCCATCATTTTTGTTCATTCGTTTAATTGAGTGGAAAACCCAAGATCTCGATGCATTAATCTTGTTCTTTAAAGAGTAATGTTATATATACATAGCCATTCTCATACTCGAGGCCGATGTACAATCCATCCGCTATTGCATGGAGCGTGGAACCCAATCCAAATAGGGGCCACATTTCATTCAATAGTGGATGAGTGATATATTGGCACATAATATTCGGATGGCTATATCCAAAACACATTTCTTTTCTTTGAAGCACACTTGGAAGTCCAATGTGTGATATCTTGCCTGGCCTCTTATCACGGCTAATAATGATATTGCTAATAGATTTGGGTTGGAAGCAGTGATTACTGTTAACAATACGTAGTACTATGTTGAAAAATAATTGGAAGGGAAGCTTAGAAATTGAACATGAAGAAAGCAAATAAATGGCATAGAATTAGATTAGAACATTGGTAATCTAGTTGTCTGTGTGTCTTTCATCATTGCTAATTAAAACTTGATCCCTTGCCCCATGTTTTCAAACAGACATGTAGGCAAAGCAAAGTAACTAATGAGAAGGCAAGTAAAATAAATACCAAGACCTGCTGCTGAGTGCTTGCACTTCAGTGGGCATCTGCACCCAAAAGGGACAATATAATGCAGGCAATTAAATGCGTGTTTGGTTCTACTTTTGTAGAATTGATTCGGTTAGAATTGCTTTTAAGGTAAAATTATTTATGTTTGGTAGTTCCCTTAAAAGTGATTCTGATAGAAAGTAATAAATTTTCACTTCTCTTAGAATCAATTTTAGAGGCAAGAATTGATTTTGAAAGTCAACAACCAAACATCATAAAAAATTGATAGATGTACGTGTTTGATTCTGCTTTTGTAGAATTGATTTTATTGGAATTTATTTGGTTAGAATTGATTTTGAGATAAAATCATTTATGTTTGGTAATTTCTCTAAATTTAATTTTGATAGAAAGTAAAAAATTTTTACTTCTCCCAGAATCAATTCTAGAGGCAAGAATTGATTTTAAGCAATGAAAACCAAAAATCATCAAAATTTGAAAAAATCAATGCTGGGTGCTAAAATTGATTCTAGAGGCTGCAAATGGGTTTCCAAACATGCCAATAATCAATTTTGAGGGAACATAATCAATTCTAAGGGTGGCAAACGTGCTCCCAAGCATGCTACAAGTCAGGACGGAAAGTAACTCGTCATGATTTTGAATGCAATGACTTCTTCTCCCACCTCCATTAGGCAAAAATTAATTAAAAAAATAACAAAAACTTAATTGAGAATAATTTTAATATATTGATATTGTAAAATAGTGTGAAATATATTTTAGACTAACAACTAAATAGTTCTCATTATATATGTAACTTTTAGGTTTATTATTACAAAAGTTAAACATTTATCATATTGTAACGACACATGATTAGATGGCCACATAAAAAACTTATACTAATAGTTTTGTAAAATTAAATCCAACTTGTTTTCACCTTGACATTTCATTGTCTAGGGTAAAGATATATAGTCATAGACAGCACATGGCAACGAATCCAGCTCTTGTGCCATGACTTCTAGCTGTGAAGCCGTCCATTCCAAGCACACAAATGCCAAATCACGTTAAATAGTACTTCTTTTGTCTCTTTCTCAGTTGAAGTGCTCTCTTCCATGCCACTTGAATAACACCGAAAAATATTATTATATAATAACTCGACTTGTTTCTACACTTGCCCTGGAGTGACCGAAGCCGCCAAAGAGCATACGACATTTGTTGTTTACATGACTTATCCTCCTGTAAAGCTACACTCCTTGCTTAAAATATAACTCTAGCCACTATTACATTGTTCGTAATGAGTCAACCACTCAATCTATACACAATAAACAACCAAAACCAAACAAAGAAGGGCAATGCCTAAGGCTGCACGCATGAGATGAGGTAAGTGATGAAGTAAGGTATCACATTCACAGCTTATCACCACCAACCCCTGAACAATCATTGAAGTCACTGAAAACTAATAATTTCTGACTTCTTGTAGGGATGTATATATACATACAAACTTTTATACTAAAATTCTTATTTCACTCCATTCTTTTGTAATTGAATTTTGAGGCTGCACCCCCATAAAGCTGCACAAATTAAAAAGTCCAGCGTTCTCTCCTGAGGCATATAATGGAGCAACACACAAAAGCAATAACAATCAAATACTTGAATAATATTTATAATAATTTTAAAATAAATCTTGGGCCCATATTATGTGTGTGGTCATGATACGATCTCATGACTCCATTAATTGAGTTAGTTACTTTGTTAGGTATAAATAAGGCCAACTGACTATTGTAACTCAGAAGTGAATTGTAATATTTAATGAACATAAGTTCATTGGAGTTTACTTTCGTTGACATGGAGGAAGAGACTTTAGGTTCTATAAGGTCACTGCAGCCTTTTCTTTTTTGGATTTTTTTTTTGTTGTTTGTTTGGGGGGGGGGGGGGGAGAGGGAAAGGGAGTAGGCATAGACAGAATTGCAAATATCAAGCGTACACCGCATCCGTAAATGTGACTCACTCGTTATAATAAGGAGCCCCTTGTTTTGCAAGGAAAAAAAAATTGGGTAGGAATTTTTCACCTTAAAATATGTTTGGTATGGAAATAAAAATGAAAGGAAAAATTTCATAGATGAACCTCATATATGTAACTTTACACATGGAGCTCATTTATAAAATTTTACCTCTAATTTTTACCCCATACCAAATACATCCTGTATAAACTTGGTCCAATTATTTGTTACAATAAAGGACTCTGAACAGGTAAAGTGTCGCTAGCAACACCTGATACCACACATGCATTCACGATAGCTTTCTTTTTCTTAACGTCATGCGTTAATCATCTGCGTAAATAGTCGGTGGTACCAATTCTTAGAAAACTTGTACTGGTTAAACAACTAATAAGCTGCTAATTCAGATAACTGAGACATCACTTCAGTACTCAGGTTAAAAAAAAATGATGCTATTCCCTACTGGATTCTTTCTTTTAATTTTATTTATCATTTTTCCGGATGGGACTTGATGGATCTAATCTACAATGGGAAATAATGGGAGAAGTTACTACAATGCCTGTATTTTTGTTGGTTATACTTGATTGACTTCGAAATGAGAGAGCTTTACTAGGCTAAGATTACTACACTCGATGATCTAAAATTTTGAACGACTATTGTAAAATTCATCTGAGAGCACATATTCAATTTCCACGCCGTGTGCTTTATTTTAGTTGAATTGGTATGCATAAGAATTTTCCTTCCAAATATTTATTAGAAAAGATAAGGGCGACTAATAATCAACAGAGAGTACTGACAGGTAGGCGTGAAGGGGTATAAAAAAAAAAAAAAAGAAAAAAAGGCGTGAGGGGAAGTAAAATGGTTGTCTTTACATACATAGGAAGTGAGATGAAATCGTTTGGTTGTTTAATGTTTTGGGTTTAATTTGAGAAGAAAAATCAGTTTAGGTATAATCTTAACCTTTTTGCATGTAATTAACAGTTGCATATGTTAAATCTACTGTTAATGAAGCATTGAAGCTAAACCACGTCGACAAGTAAAACAACTTGCAGGAAGGAATGTTCATGACTTAACCCGGCTCAATAACACATCCCTACCCGGAGGTTAGTGGGTAGAGTTTGAGTTTAGAATCTTGATCTAATGCATTTTCAAGCAAGATTCAAGTCATTCTTCAAGTTAAACATAACCCAAAACAATATAATTCTTTAGAAATTATATTTTTTTAATAATATTAATCATAAATTATAATATTTTTATACTTCAATTAATATATTTTATATAACATAATATAATTTTAATATTGAAATAATATATTTTAAAATATGTATTATAAAACATCTCATAAATTTTGTTTATTGCTTTTAAAATTTCATAACTTTATGACACACAATGTTCAAACTTGCATATATTATGTAAATATCGGGTTGACTCGATTTTATCCCATCATTTTTTAGGTTATTTCCAGGTCTAGTCTAGGTTCTCAAACATGACCCAGTAAAAAAATCGGGCCAAGTTCGGATCTAGCTCAGCCAGGCCCTTGAACACCCTAAGTTCAGGCACATTGACTTTCTTCGACCCCATTCTATTTCAGTGTCTCCTCCCCGGGGCTCCACAAGAGCACTATCTTGAAATTCCTTGAAATTTTCTGCTATGATCCCCCCGCTAACAGATAGATTAACTGCCATCGTAGCCTTTTTCTATTTCCAACTTTCTCTTCATGTTTAGTGGCAGCATGGATTGAGAATATGCAGATTTTGCATAATTATTCATCAACTAACAAGATTTGTAGATAAGCAAAAAGTAGTCTACGATCAAAAGGCAACAAATATCTCAAGCTAGCTTTCAAATGCCTATTTCAAGACGTGCGGCTTTGAGAAAGCAGTTCTGACATTATACTTATAAAGCTTACATTGAATAGCATACAAGAACACAGACGGAAATTTAATCGTAGTGATTCACCCTTCTTCCTTAGAACACAACTGGAACTGCAGACGAGCAATTTATTCTCCTCGCAATCACATTGATAAAACAAACTGCATTTAACAGAACAAACTGTCATGATTTCTATTCTATATCCAAATCATAAGATGTTATACACAAACCAAACGAAATCTTAAATCTCTAGCTCAAAGTATGTGTTAGTGCACTTCAAATTAAAGCTCTATAGCCAACAAGAAAAAATGATATTTATATACGGAAAACAAGAAGAAAAAAGTCTACAATAACAAATACTAATGTGTTTTCCTGTTGAGGGTGGAAGACAAATCCATGCAAATGTCAAAAACTAGTCGATCCGCACTGATAAATGCTTCCATGTGCGTGAAAAATATACCAATATTGTCCTATTATTTATCAAAGTTGCCATTCTTTCATTTTCATCAATAAGAAAAGATATTTCATTAACAAAGAAATAAGGTACAGTACTTTACAACAAAGAACTGGCAAATAAACACATCAATACTGATAGATTGCAACTCAAGTAGTAAGCAAGCTGAGGATTATCACATAGCTGTACACATACTAAGCTGGTTTAGATCAATCTTACCAGACATATTATATTAAATCCAGTAAGGAGAATAACAAGATCAAAGAAAACCTCAAATAGTGTATTTGTGTGGAATCCTTGCTGCTAATGTTTTATTCAACTGCTACAAGATCAATAATTTCATGCACTTGGGCCTTGGGCTTAAGCTATGTCATGGATTTGAACTCAGGGAAATGCACTGTTAGTCTTAATAAGATGAACAGGATTCGTCAAAATAGAAACACATTAATCTCATCAATCTATCTAAAAGATATTTGTCAAAGTCAAAAAGAAAACTAAGTGCAAGCTGATCACTACAAAGCAGCCAGGAAGAATAATACTCAAGTAAATACTCAAATTATTCTCCCAAAGATATATGCAACATCAATTTAGTCCTCCACTATATATTTAGACATCAATTTAATCCTTAATGATAGTTATTTTATACTATGAAAAACCAAATTGATGTGAAAGATCCTTGAAGAACTAATTTGATGTCCTGCAACAATTTGAGCATTTGCTCATACTTTATCCTACAGAAACAGTAAGAACAATCATGTTTCCCAGCACATGCACTAAATTTGCCTTCATTACTTGAATCTGGATTAAAAATCATCTGTCCCCATTTCTATTCCACCACTTAAAATTTCACATTACTTGATTTTTTTTTTTGTGCTGTTGGGGGGGGGGGGGGGAAGGGAATTCTTACACATCATAAGTTTCACTAATTTAAAAATCCCTAGATTTTTTTTTTCCAGGTGTCAGATTCTACGAGGATTTCAATCCCCTTGACTCCTACCATAAACCTCTTAAACTAGACCATAAGAAATCACTTCACTCCAAAGTCCCGAGCACAAAAATCCATCTTTTCCCCAATTTTTTCATCACTCCTACCACACAAGGGTTATCACTCATTCAAATCAGCGCGATTGTGTAACAAAAGAGTCTCCACACACACACACACACACACACACACATAAAATTTCTCAATTGGAAAGTTTCTGACGCTTGATTAGTCATTAATCATCCATCCCCAAGTGCAATTGCGGCAAACCCTAGATCGATTATTACCTGGTTAACTGGAAGTAGCAGAGGCTTGCTCCATGAGCTTCTTGTCCCTTCGTTCCATGGCCACGTCCCACATATCGTTCCCAATGTGCTTAGGCTGAAAAAAACAACAAACCAATCCCATTAACATTAACAATCTCGATCTCAAACTGATCAACAAATTAATTAGTAAATTAATGGCGAGTTAATTAAGATAAGAAATGAGAATAGCGTACTCTGCCGTGAGCGGCTTTGTGGATGTAATACTGAGCGCTACCCATGACGCAGATCATTCCGGCTATGATCCCCAGCGGCAGCATCGCCTCCATCCATCTCAAATTCATCTTCTCTCTATTTCTCTTCGCTTTCTCTTTAGCACCCTCTTCTCTCTATTCTCTCTTCTCTTCGCTTCGCTCCTTCTTTTCTTTAAGCTTTCATTTTATACGGGCCACTATACCCTAACATTCAAGCCCAGTATCGACTTTTTTTTGTTGGGCCTGCCCTCCCTGCTCTCATTTTTATGGGCCTTCTTATTTACACGAGCATGTATTCATGTTATATGAAGAGATAAAGATCTTACGACAAGCAGTCGGGGCGCTAACTTAGTGGTGGATCTGTCCGCCTCTCATTAATTGCATCTGGGCTCGATAGTAGGTAGACCCCCCCCCCAAAAAAGATCTTACGATCGAAAAAAAGAAGAAGAAGAGATAGATAAATAATAAAGAATTCATATAACCAGAAAGAAAAAAAATAAATGAATCATCTTATATAAAAATTTCATATAATTTAATGATGTGTAAGCTTCTAGGTTAAAATCTTATACCTTCCTTCCCCATTTCCCCACTTAGAGTTTGATAGTTGTATATTTATATAATATCGCTCATGTTTCTTCTTAAATCAACACTTTTAGAAGTACCAAAAATTTTGCATATGACAAATTTTTATTGAATAATGCCATAACATTCTAATGTTATGTCTAAAAATTCTCCTAATTTAATATCACATTCATAATTATATGAATTGTAATTTATATAATATTCAAGGACTATTCAATAAATCTAGGTAAGATTTTGAATTAGGAGGATATATCATTACTCATTTTTATTTGAGAGACAAGGACGAGAAGGTGATAGGACCGATGAATTGAATATGTATGATTTTAACCTAAGGCTTAGGGAATGGATACTTTTATATGAAATTTTTACATAGCATTGTTATGTGTGCATTTTCACTGTAGATTGGGAAGGTGGAGGCTAGATAGAGACACATAAGAGTATATATTCTCATGGCCTAAATAGAGGCACATGGAAAGATCTAATTGATGATAAATATTTATATATAACTTAGGATAGTCTAGTACACGAGTCTCTCATTTGACTTAAGTCTAAGGAGGATAGATATATGTAACCTTACTCCCTCAAATGGAGAGACTTTTAAGAGAATTTAAATCCATTTTCTCTACGTCATAAGATAGCAAATTATACTTTTGTGCCAAAGTTCACTCTCTTAAATTTATATATAATTAAGTAATATTAAATTTTTATATGAGAAGATCTATAATTACACAAGCACTTAAATAAGTAGTATCTTATTAAAATTTGTAAAACTCAATTTAATGAGTCTCTCATACTATCATCCTATTCACGTAATACAGTGATGTAAGTAAGAAAATATAAGTTATCCGCTCCTAACTTTCATTTCACTTTCCTTCCTTAATTTTCTTCTTTCTCCCTTCATAAATGATGAAACAATTAATTTTGGTTTATTGCATGAAATGTCAAATTTTACTGCTTGGTATTTTTCTTCCCATAGTGGTGGAACTGGTCACCGCAACCACTTTGTATTTCTAAGATTTGACCTGTCCGAAACTTGCATACTTGAGTGGAGGCAAGCTTTGTTTACACCCCATTTTCTTGTGTCACCCAATTATTGTGGAAAGTCTATTGTTAGTTGGGATCATTGCTTCCCCACTCTCACTTCTTCTATTTTAACCCAGCCCAATGCTTTTTTTCTTACACCCAAGAGGTTGTTTCGCACCTTGTTTTTTAATGAGATCAATTCCTTTCCGTTATCAATAGAATTTTGAAGAAGCTACTACGGAAGATCAACTTTAAATAACCTGAGAAAAACTAAGGTCTTTTTGGTTTATTTTCTATTTTAATCTTTTATATGTTCTTATAAATAATTACAAAAATAATACATTGTTTTAATTTTATTTTCTATTTTTAAGATTTTATAAAAAAATAAAAATAAGATTATGTTGTTTTAACTATTTCTTTCACAAAATGAAAAAAAAGAAACATAATAAAAATAATATGATATTTTTGTAATTACTATTAAAAATAGATCGATAAAAAATTAAAATAAAAAATAAATAGCTGGTTGATATTGAGAAAATTTTACTATGGTAGTAGGGTAGCTCAACTCAATTAGCTGGAATTTATTAAACTTTAAATATAGATTGTTTATATTTAAAAAAAAAAATGCAACCTCTTATGAGAGATATCTTTTATACTTATTATTGGAGTCTAATTCACCTTTAATGCGTTTAATTCCTGGTGGGTTAGTCAATTCATCTTCTCTTTATATTTTATAAATAAAATTATATTTCTTTTTCTTATCCAAGTTTTATGTTTAATTTATTACCCAAATAAATATATCACTAAAAATATAAAGAATAAAAAACAATATACAAAACTATTAATAAGAAATATTTATTTTCCATTTAATTAACAAAAGTGAATAATTCGAGTAAAGAAAATAGTTATTTTCCCATTTTGTTGTTCTTTTTATATTTAGTGTTTGGTTTTTTTTTTTTAGAAAATGTTAAAAGAATACGTAAAAAAACCTAAGATAATTATATAAATTTTTGAAAAATTTTAAAACTAAAAAATATTTCAATAATTTATTCACAAGTTTAAAAAGACAATTTCTGAAACAAAATTACAAGATTTGTATCTTAAAAATGTTTTCTTTAAATTAAACAAACGCACCCTTTTCACATTTCTTTCTTTATTCTTTATTTCTCTTTTTTTTTTTTTGGAATTTTGGTTTTGTATCATTCTTGTAAAAGAAAAGATATTAAGATTGAAATAAATGCACAACTGACTTGGAAGAGAAGAGAAGGAATCAAGGGCAAGGACAAAGAGCAAAGGGCAAACGCTGTATTTTGCTATTTTATTTGCATAAAACATCTTAGGATTCTTCTTATGAGACCAACCGAGTCAGAGGCAGTGAAGCAGCATTCAGTTAAACACAAAGGGGCCACTCTACATTGTCTCCTTGCGGTTTTGGACTCTACTATCGTTTAACATGCACCATCTTTCTCTTTTCCCCACCCTCTCCCTACCACCTTTTGTTTTTTTCGTTTAATATTAAACTTAATACACTTGTCTCACTTTTTTCTTCTTTTAATTAATCGTATTTGTAATTCAATAATTATTCCGTGAACCATAATAAAAAATGATTTTTTATCAAAATCATTAATATTTAAAATTTATTAAACTTAAATTAATCTCATTTGAATTAGATCGACCTATTATAAAATATTATTTAAAAGAAATAAATATTAAATTATTTAAATTAATTAAATATTAATACAATTGTATTTATTTATATGAAAAATGAAATATTTATGCATTAAATAATTGTATTTATTTCTAAGAAATAAGAATATATTGCAAGCTTATTTCAAGGCTGCTTAACTGAGAAAAATGTTAAACAATTGAAATTTTTTAATTAAATTTATTTATTAAAATAACATGATATACTATATGTAAGTCGATCATTTGATTAATAAGTAGATTATATCGCTTTATTTCATCTAATAATAACTTTTGTTTTTATATTAAAAAAATTTACACACTTTTTTTTCTAATTGTATAATATTACTTTATAAATAAATTATTTTTGCATTTTTTTTTGGTTAGATATTAATAGGTCCCCAAGATAGCTCTATGTTTGATTTTTAATGCTAGGTGCGTAGACAGGTTTATCCTTATCATATACGACATCTCAAAAAGCAAACGTAAGATTATTAAAAAGAATGGGAAAAAAGTAGGTAAATAGGATTGGAATTGGTATCGATTTTTGTTTTTGAGGGGGATATACCCCCAACAAAAGCAATAACGAGATCATTCATAGTTTCATACCACGCAATAATCTATTATGATTTATGGTACGAAGCTCTACGAAGAAGGATGTCAAAAGCTAGTTCACTTTAGTAAACCCTAGAAAAAGCATTACAGGCTGTTCTTACAAACCTATATCCAAAGCAAAAGACAAATAGCCAATATACAAAATCTATTCGGATGAATATATCCAAAACAAAAAAAGAAAAGGAAGGAGTGCCAAGATTAAAATTTCATATTATAAAATAGTCACAAGAAAAATTATGTTACAAAATAAAAAATATTTAATTAATAGAAATGGAATAGTTTAAAGCGACTATACATAGCGTGTTTCTAATTCATGTTTGATTGACTCAAAAGATTTTATATTTATTTTATTTAAATACATATTTTACTTAAATTTAAAATATTTTATATTTGACTTATATTTCTTTCTCTTAAAATATTTCTTAAAAATAATTTTTATACTCACTGTCTTTGATAAAAAAATTTAAATTTAAATATTGTGGATACAAAAATTAATATTACAAAAATTTTATTTTTATAATAAATCGACTTAGCTTAACTTATTCAAATTAATTAAAATATAATAAACTCTAGATATGGTCTAGACTAAAAGTACTATATCTAGTTTGGCCAAGAGGCAAAAAGGAGCATGGAGCAAAGCAAGAGTGGCTCTAATTGTAAGGTAGGTAGGTTCAAATGCATTATGCAATACAAAGTCAAATTTAACGAACCCTAATTGTTATCTAATGAGCAATTAGCAGCCCTTTTAATTATGGATGGAATTATTGCAGAAAAAACTGCAAAAAATATATTAAAAAATTCACATATATACACACACAAACATTTCAATTCACAATATAAGATGGCTCAATCAAGAAGGAACATAAACTGACCGCAATTCAATCATAATATTATTCAACTGAAGACCAAGAATTGTACAACATTATTGAACAAAAAGACTATTCCTCATATCATAATAAATTAAGTGGAGGAATATAAAATGTGAAAAGACTGGTTGAGATGTTGAGTCTCAAAACGACGTGGTTGAACACAGGGTGGTAGCTTTGTAGGAGTGTACAACAGTGTCTATGGTCCAGCTAAGACCCCGTTGGCAAACATCATTATCGTTGGCCATTCATTCATTCATTCATGCATTCAACATTCTCAATCCCATTGGGATCTCTCTCTTCTGTTCCGTCCTCTCATCAAATCTCAAGGCCCTATAGTTAGTAATGCGTAGTTGCATTCTTTGCAAAAACATTAGCATTGAGATTAGATTACAACCTTTGCTTCTCTGCATGCCAAACACGCGTCTCCACCTGTTGTTTGTACCCCTTTTTTAAATGAACATTGTTGTTGTTTGTACCCTTTGCATTGTATTTTAGCGCTCAAATCAAATGCTTTGTTACTTGAATATATAAATCTAATGACTGTTGTTTAGAAACATTCGTAATGGAATTATTCTCGTTAAATTTATTTAAGACATATATTTCTAAAATCGTATCAACTTCATTGTAAATATTTAAATATAAAAAAAATTAATTGTAATATATTATTAGCATATCAATAATAATAGAGGTTAATTTTAATATATTATTAATATGAATTTTTTTTATTATCAATCAATTATATCTCATCTTTTATATAATCTTTATGATAGTTATGATGAAAACAAATTAATTTTAATGATATAGCTATACATAATTTAATGATTATGTAGAAAATTTATACTTACCGTATATAAAGTTAAATCTATAAAAATATTTGATTTTTATAATTATTATTTTAAAAATTACATATTTAATAACATAATTTAAAATTAATTTAAAATTATTTATATTGATGGAATATTTAAATTATTTTTATATATGTAATTGTAAATTAATATTTATACACAAATATTTTTCTTAATTTAAATCAACTTTACTTGGTTAGTTAATTTAAGCAATGTAATACTTTTTTTTTTATAAAATTTTGTGTTTAAATTAATAAAAGTTAATATTAAAAAGATTTTATCTTTAAAATAACTAATTGAGTAAACTCTGAATAATGATATTTTAGAAAAAAAAAAAAAAGAAAGAAAAGAAAACCACCTCTGACCTCAACCTCTTCTGACTTGAAAATCTTGACTTCAGTTTCACTGCCTCGGCCACAGTGAAAATCTTTTAACTGACACCACAAAATCTGTCTTTTTAGTTTTTACCACCTTAAATTTAGCTGCACATGCTGCAGTTTCCTGAAACAGACCCACTTCCATTCTAGTGCACTGTCTTCAACTTTTTCATTTACTATATAATTTTTTATTATTATTTTCTTTGTTCTTATTCTTTTTTTCACAGCACAGCCTGTGGACAAGGAAAATATTTAAAGAAAAAGAGGAAAACATTGAGACTACCATAAAGAGAGAGAAAAAAGATTAAAAAAATGAAATTAAATAATTAATAAATAAACAATATTTTGTTGCGTTTCCTTTTTCTGTAAAATTCACAGAAACTTGTCCAACCTTTTTCGTTTTTCTCCTTATTACAGAACCCCCCCTCTATTGATGGTGTTGTGTTTCTCCTTTTTCTTCTGCAAGAACTACACCAACTAAACCTCCCTTTTTTCAACCCCTCCTTTTTTTTTTAGGCTTGGTTTTCTTCCAATCCATTAAAAAAAAAAAAGGAGAAAAAAAGTGAAGAGCCATGTCAGGCTTGTATAATCCAAACTTCTCACCAGCTAGAGCTGCTTCTCCTCAGATTAGAAGCACCCCAGACGTAGACAGGTGTGTGTTGTTTGTGATGAATCAACTTTTTCTGTGTTCTTGAGATCAAAATTGAACAAGGATAGTGAAAAAGATTCAACCTTGGACTAGTTTTTCTGATGCACCCCTTCTGTATTTTTTTCTGTGTTTTGATTTGGTTTTGTGAAAAGTTATGAACTTTTGATTTATAAAAATAAAGGGTTATTGTTGTTTTTTTGGCAGTCAGTACTTGTCAGAGTTGCTGGCAGAACATCAGAAGCTTGGACCCTTCATGCAAGTCCTTCCCATATGCAGCAGATTGTTGAATCAAGGTTTTTCCTTTCCTCTTTATGGATCTGTTTTTTGTTCCTTTTTTTTTTTCTTGGTGTTTTCAGCCTGTGGTGTGTTTGTGTAGCAGCATGCTTGATTGTGCACAGATCGAGTCACAGAAGGTTTTTATCTGTGTCAACGGGTTTCATCTGTCTTTGGACACCAACTACACTGTTGATCATGCATTGTGTTGCTCTCTTTGCCAACCATCATTGTGGTGGCATGATTTTTCCTTCTCACGTCACTTCACACTGATGTTTTTATAGGGGGGAAATGCTAATTAAATGATGAAAAGAAAAGCATCCCCTATTTAGGTTTTGTCTTAACATTGGATGAAATGTACCTTCATAATGGTGATTTTGATGGCAAGATATGAGCTTTTGTCATGCTCAGAGTCCTGGTTGGTATCAATTTTTGGGTTTAGTTTGAATAGATATCATGCATTTTAGAAAAGCATGAACTTGGAAGTTGTATTTAGTACAAGAAATTGAAAATGTCTCATTTCTAGTACTTTGGCATGACTTTTAATGTGTCGAGCTGGCATTGTACACCTGCTGAGTGCTGACTCATAGTCTAGGCCTTTAGAAGAAGAGCTTGGTTTTTTTAAGTAAGATGTGGAATGCTGGTGCCATTGACATTGTGGCAGTTGACTGCTGTAGGCCTTCTTCCCTGCAGAAATTTAGGACTAGTCAAATTGAGAGTCTCCTGCAAGGTTGCAAAAAGCTAGGCCTTATGTATGCTGTGGTGTCTGACACTATATTACTTTGTCTGATATTGTTCATCACAAAATATCTCTTGATTCCTCCATTCTTTATTTTTAAATAAAAGAAATTAATTCCTTCTCCATTCATTACTTATGATTTTAACAGTTCAAATTATTTTCTCATTACAATGTTTATCTATGTGCAGAAATATTAAGAGTTTCTGGAATGTTGTCCAACCAAGGTTTTGGTGACTTCGACAGACTGAGACATAGAAGTCCTAGTCCTATGGCTTCTTCAAACCTCATGTCAAATGTCACTGGGGCAGGTTTGGGTGGATGGAATAGTCTTCAGCAGGAGGTGACTCTTTTTAGATTGTTGCATCTGAACTTTATATCCTCAAATTATGATTGTATAATTTGAGTATATCATTTGTACATGCAGATGCTCATTTCGTTTTTGCTACAATATTGTCATCATTCATATCATAAAGATTCGATAAAGTTTTATGTTGGTCGTCGATGGCCTAACACGACCCTCCTCTTTTATCCAGGCTTGGGACCAGCTATTTTAAATGTTGCAATAAAGCTTACACATAGCAGACACAGAGTTTTTGCTAAAATATTGTAGCTAGTATAAATGCTTACGTAATGCTTGTCTAATTTTAAAAAATTGGACTTCCAAAAAATTTCATTATCTATATTCTATCCTGATGGCTGGATTGTGATTTAAGAAGTATTCAACTTGTCTTATTGTGCTCATTCCTTGTATTTGACGTCAACAACAACCAAGCCAAGTGTGATTGGCTACATGGATTCTATGATGCCAACTGTGCTCAATGTTGAATCAAATATTTATGAAGCCTCATGTACCCTAAATCCTTGTATTTATCTCTTTAATATTGATAATAGTAATAATAATAATAATAATAATATTCATAGTTATAATAATAGTAATACAATGGGATAAGGTGCAGTTTAAGGAGACAGAACTTACAAGACCTACTCTTTTGTTCGTAAAAGCAGTTTCCTGAAAAATAGGTTGACATAAGATTGGTCGCTTGGTTACTTAGTTTAAATTAGTGGAACATATTGAAATTCAAGGGATATTAAATTATCAGAGAAAGTGAGTTAGTGAAGTTTAAAACCATGTATCAGTTAGGAATTTTTAATATTACAATAAAATAAAAAAATTTGCTTGATAAGAGTCTCAATGTGTGTGTATTATTTTGATAAAAATATTTTGATTGAGAAGAGTACAAGAGTACAGTACAAGATATCCTCCTAAAAGAGACAAAAACACAAAAATAGCAGCCAAAGAAAACATTTCATCTGTGTGAAGCTCTCACTTGGCATATCGACCAAAGTTGCACTCCTCTCAGGTAGCCATTATCTGAGAAAACTGCCTTATCCCATAAAAGATGCCAATGCAACTAGCCAGTCATGAAAATTTAGCATTCCTCCCAAGCCATAGGTACCAAATAGAAGCAAACATAGCACCATTGCCAAAGGGACTTGCCCTACTTAAATCTCCCAAACCTATGAAATGACACGCAAATGCCCCAAACTCCTGGACAAATCCAATATTCACCAAAACTACCAAAAATACTTACACTACAAATATCTTCAGCTGAACCCTGCAGAAGTAAAAGTCTGATAGTTTCAGAGTGAGAGTAAAAACACATAACACAGACAATAGTGGTGGTGTACTTGTCTCATATGTTTGTCCATTGCTAACAGCATAACATATCAGTAGTTTATATGTTTTCTCCTGTGTAAGTCCAAGAGTATCATGTCATAATGATCTGCTAGGGGTTATGTAGTTGTACACACTAGACAAGGCATATTATTGCATACAAACTGGGATAGAATGTTTATACATAATCTGAAGATTGAAAGAAACATAGACAAGGGAAAGATGCTTAATACAAAAACTTGACTCTGTTTATTTATTTATGTATATATTCTTTGTGGGATAGAACAAGAAACTGTGTTTGAATATGATTCAATCAAACTAACAGGTTGAGTCTGTCCTAAACATAAATTTGTACTGGTATCAGTTTCACGAAGTCTATGAGTGCCTCCCAAGTATCATTAACAAGATGTCAGGATAGGAAACATAAAAAACGATCATATTATTATTCAGTCTTCATATGTTTATCTCGCTCATCAAGATTAGAATTCTAAAATTTCCGGAATTTTCGGTTTGCTAGATTGAGAATGCTAGTTGCTTGTTGATTTCTTTTCGCTGTGAAAAGCTTTGTTGTTTGTTCTTGTTGCTTACCATGTTAATTTTCTGCATATTAACTTTTATGTATTAATATTAATTTCTTTGAAAAAAACAGAGATTATGTGGACCACCTGGAATGACAATGGATTGGCAAGGTGCACCGGCAAGTCCTAGTTCATATACTGTTAAGAGAATCTTGCGCTTGGAAATTCCAGTAGATACATACCCCAATGTAAGTTTTTATACAAATGTCATTTGTACAAAATCAAATTTGATTACTTGATCAGACACCTGTATTTAATCTTTTCTGGAGCTGAAAGTTATATCAACTAGAAGTAATAAAAATATATTACTCCTTATTGCATTAGTTCAATTTTGTTGGAAGACTTCTTGGACCTAGAGGCAATTCTTTGAAACGGGTAGAAGCTACCACAGGTTGCCGAGTGTATATTAGAGGGAAAGGATCAATAAAGGATCCAGACAAGGTAATGAAGACAAACATTTAATTTCCAGGTCTTGAATTACATAATGCCTAAAAAGTATGCTGCATTTATCGATTGATTATGCAACTAAGATTATTAATCTTTCAATCTTAAGGAAGAGAAATTACGAGGAAGACCAGGCTATGAGCATCTCAATGAACCACTGCACATTTTGATTGAGGCTGATTTACCTGCTAATGTTGTTGATATAAGGCTCAGGCAGGCTCAGGAAATTATTGAAGAACTGCTCAAGCCTGTGGTAAGTTCCTTCACTCTATATCTGTTTTATGTGGGGTGAACTAGCTGCTATTCTGCTTCACTTTGTCTAAGATCAGCATTAATGTATTCAGAAAAGTGCACTCATATTTATAAGCTTTAAAACTCTCAAGTGAATACAACGATGCAACTTATCTTCATTGTTCTCAACTTCGTAATTGGATTGTTAGTTTTCATGGATATGCCATCATTTGCTTCATGGTAGATTTTAGTAAATCATGCGACTGGATAAAAATTCAACAATGGTTATACACCTGCAATTTGTTTTGCATTCTGCAGGAGTCAAATCTTTGTTGGTTAACTTATTAGAATTCTATTGGAAATTTGACTATTCACCTTTAACCTTTCCTTATTCCCTGAAGTATTCTGTTGAAATCACTGTAAATTCTAAAAGCCACCGCCATATTCTCCATTGGTGGAAAATATCACAACATACGGTGCAAGTTAATCATTTCATGTCTCTAGTGCTGACCTTTTGGATTAATATCTTTCTATGCATATCTGTTTTACTGATGGAAGTCAAAAACAGGAAAATTTCCATAGGCTAGCCAATTTGCTAATTAATCTCAGTTTTGACTTGTGAAAGTCTTTTTTATTTTGTCTTGGATGTTAACTTTCGACGTGCAGGATGAGTCACAGGACTATATTAAGAGGCAGCAGTTGCGTGAATTAGCTTTGCTGAATTCAAATTTCAGAGAAGAGAGTCCCGGGCCAAGCGGTAGCGTCTCTCCATTCAATTCTAGTGGAATGAAACGAGCAAAAACGGGTCGTTGAAAGGTGTCCTTGATGGTGTAGGTGGTTATTGTGGTCCTCCAGCTATTCATTGCTGAGAATATCTTCCAGTGCATGTCAATCAATGCAGCTATAAAAAGAATAGGCTAACAATTCTTGCTGGTTAGCATTATGGTGGTTTCTCCTCCCCCCTTTTGTCCCAACCTTTTTCCTTCTTGAACAACAGGAGACAGCTGGAATGAAGATTTTTAAAGACTTAAAAAAAAAATGGTTATATAGTTGGGTATTGAGAATAGGTTTGTTCAAATCAACCCCGTTTTTGTTGTAAACATGATACATTCATTGGATTTATTCTTGCATCAGTTACTTTTGAGAAGTGTGGAATATATACATGTGATGGTGATGGTGATGGTGATGGTGAAGTTTTAGGTCCAAGAGGATCAAGTGTTTGTGGGCATGTGACATGTGTCAAAGTCTCATGGTATTTTAATATTTATAAAGTTTAGCAAAGGCTGGATTCTTTTTAGTTGTTTGTCACAAGCATTTGTATTCTCTTCCGAGAGGTATATGCACTGGTAGTAGTTGGAATGATGCATGTGAGATGAACATCTTACCATGTACCATTAAAGGATGAAAAAAAAGAAATGTGGTATTTGTTTATATAATTTTTCTAGATTTTTTGTCATCATGTTTAATGGAGATGGACAAGGGAATTTTTGCTCCTATTTCTTTGTTAAAACTTCAGTCACATTAAACAGAAGACGTAGGCTCAGTGACTCAAACTCTGGGATATAACCTCTGGTGTCAATGGTATGGTTTGTCAGGAGTATTCAAAGTTGGCCCCAGAGGTACTGTGAGGTTGGTGATGCTTATACGCACGAGTTATGTTATTTTGTATATGACTTTTCAATATCTAATATGATATTTCTCTTACATAAATATAAATAAAACTTTTTACCTTGATATATGTATATTTTAGTACTCACTTATATTCATATTCATATATTATTACGCCTATATTATATCTATACAGGAATGGTTCAAATATTTCTCTATACATATATCTGCATGTAACCTCTTTGTTGTATTTTTCATTTTGGATTTTTGCCTTGTTTTCATCAAGCATACAATCAGCACGAATTTATCTCCACAACAAAATTCAAATCTCAATCAAAAAATTTAGCAGTACATATTTACATTAACTACCTATAGTACGGCAAAATATGCAAGCTTCATGTAACATATAATATCACACACCATATGTGTTTATAATGATATGAAGTAAGGTAATTTCAAATATATATACTCAGATCTGAGTACTTCAGGCATTGCGTTTGCTCACAGTTTTTACGAAACAGTTCTCGAATCATAAGATTCACGTGATTTACTTTTGTTTTTTCGGATGGGATTGTAATACCTCGCTTTTTTATTCAGGGAATGCCCCACTACTAGAGTGGACCATAATAACGGAGGACCACAAAAGTAAGTTTTATTATTTACAATGGAAAAGTTCAAAAGAAAGGGGGGAAATACTGATTGACAGAACTTCATGTGCCGTTTAAGAATTTGAGGCCATGTTTGAATATTTTGGTGAATGAATTAGAGTAGGAATGGCCAAAAAATTGGCCAAAGTAGGTATCTATGAGGATTACTTGTGATGGGGATGGATATGGGGACTAGTTTAGTCTCCACAGGGATAGAGATAAAATCCCCATTCCATAAAAACCCATTAAATTTTTATTTATATTTCCTATGTATATATAAAAGAGTTTAATTGGTATATATTGACAGTGTAAAATAGTTTTACACTGTCAATCAATAGAAATAGGGAAAAGTGAGAAATCATCGTGCATCCCTTATTATATATGAGTGGTTATTTATATGAGTTAAACACTTTCCATCATTTCGATTGGTTGACAGTATAAAATACTATCAATGTATTTAAATTAAATTCTATATAAAATACATTTTGACAATAATATGCAATAAAATCAAGTTAATTCAAAATATAGTTAATATATAGTAGACCAAACTTTTAACCAGAATCAATTGACCAACTTTGATCAAAATAAAATTTCAATAACTTGGATTTGCATCATATTTTATTTTTAATTTAGATTGTGTTGTATTATGATGGATTATAGATATTTATGGTTGCTTTATTCAAATTTAATATTTTTTAATATATACTTTTTTTTTCTTTTTTTTGCATAAACCCACAAGTATTGTGGAAATTTGAATTCCCACTAGGAATGGAAAATGGGGACTTGTGATGGGGATGAAGATGGGGACAAAGATGAAGGACAAATTTTTAAATTGGGATAGAGGTTGGGAGACATGTCTCTGCCCCATGAATACCCATTGCCATTCCTAAATCGGAATGTAATGTGATGGAATGATATGGAGTAAAATGAAAAGATATGAAACAAATATAATGTTATGTTAGTTGGATATCAAAAATTGTAATGAAGAGATATTTTTTCCATTCTGCTGTTTAGAAAAACAATAAAAGCAATAGAATGATAATAATTTTAAGTTATTTATTTTTGGAACGCCTCAATACTTGGCTAAGTATGTTTAGAATTTTTTGTCATCCAAGCCACCCACTTTAACACAACATTAATATTTGAGATGCTTGCTTTAAAAATACAGTATCAATGAAAGACGATTAAGCTCTCTACCATTTTGCCGCCGAATATAATTGGTCGCTCACCTATTTATGGCATTGTCATCTATGTTGCCTATAAAAACCGCTCTTTTGAACTATAAATACATGTTTCATCTTGTCTATCTCATACTCTTTACACTTTAGGGATTGTTCAAAACCTCGCTAGCCGACCGTCTAGGATATAGGCCAAAACATCTGGCGTCGTATATGGGAATCGGTACAATAATTCCCACAATCCCACTGCACGTACAAGATTAAGTTTCTTAATATAAGATATTCGCTAAATTTACTCTAACTCATGTCAATAGTTTATGTTAGTATGATATAACACTATATCACTATGCTTTTAAATTATTTTGTATTGTATTGCCACTCTATGTGCTCTTAAAAATTTGAAGCGTAGAGCCTTATTTTCCGGAAAATAGGATGAGGTTGCTTTTTCTCCGAATTTCGATGCCTCATTTCCACTGAGTTGATGAGGGATCCTGTTGTTTTGACCATTGGACAGTTTCATACCCTATTTTTTTCCCCCTTTATTTATCTCTATCTTGGTATAGATAAGATGGTTTTTTTAATGAGGATAGTTATTTATACCACTCTTTAATATAGATATTCACATACAAAGTTAGAAAAAAAATTATGAAAAAAAAAATATGAAAAAGCAATTGGGAAGAGGAAAGAGATAAAGAGAAAGTGCCAAAAAAATATCAATTGATAGTATATACAAATAGTATTTCTTTTCTTTAATTACGATTTATGAGGACTTCCTTGGTTTTGGATTTTAGATCTAAGCCATCCACTCTGATAATATGGTATCATTGAGAGATGATTGGACTCTCCATCGTTTGCCACAAGATACAATAAGCCTCTGATCCATTTATGGCCTTGCTATTAGGAGTGTTCAAATCCAATCAAATTCAATTAAAATTGTTAAACTGATCTAATCTAAACCAAAAATTGATTAAAATTGTAAAAGTATAAATTAGATTAGATTTTATTTTTTATGATTCCAATGAATTGGATTGAATTTTAGATTTCATTTTTAAAATCAATTCGATATAATCCAAACCTAATAATATTATATAATATAATTTTTTATTATTAAATTTATACTTTTACTTATAATAATAATTTTAATTTGTTATGTAATATTTTTATTTATATACCATTCTTACTTAAATAATATTTTATAGATATTAAATGAGTTATTTTTATTTTTATTTATTTATTTTATTTACTTAAGTTATTTTTATTTTATAATATTCTAAACTCAAAATTTTATTTTATCAAAAATCGATTAGCCGTTCCAATCCAAACCCATATAAATTGGGCTATATGGGATTTAAAGTTTAAATTAAACCGGTTTAATCTAAACCACATTGCAAAACCCCTAATTGCTGCCTATAATAGCCATGTTCCATCATGCCTATTCCATACTTTCTATTGAGGGACTTTATGGACCGATCGGATATTAATTGTTGATTGCCTAAGATATAGGTTGAATAACTTTCATTTCATTTTAGTTCGTTCCCCTCCACCTAAATTAGAAAATTTAAACATAAAATACTATATAAAATAGAATAAATAGACTCTATTCAGTATTGTTCTATTCTCTCTCTCTTTTTTTTTTTTTTATTATGGATATTCTCTCATATTTTAAACTATACAAACAATAAAAATTAATATCATTCTAAGCCAGTGGGGATGATTGGCTTGTGTAATTTATATGAGATCATAATTCATAGGTATAAACCTTATTGTTACCTGTATATTAAAAAAAAATTGATATCATTCTATTTTATTTCACTTCTTTCCATCGTCTTTTATCAATTTAAAGAGAGCCTCAGTTGGCAGGAGCAACTCATTATTTTCCAATCTTTAAATTTTGGCACATCAGTATTAAGGCACGTGTCCTCCAATCGAAAATTGAACGATTCCAAACTTTTGCATTATCAAAGAGGAATATGGCAATAAAAGCATCAATTCGGAGGTAGAATCCATTCTTGACCCCAAAAAAAATGAAAAAAAAGAAAAAAAAAACTTAGAATAGCCATTTGATGTCTTGATAGTGGGAAGGGAGAGAATATGTAAAATTTCCTTAAATACTTCAATGAAGTTATAAAGATGGTTGGAGTGGCCATGGCTCCTGCATGTCCCATGAAGATGCGCCAGTAATTGGAACCATAATTGGGGTTGCCATACAGATATTTTAATGTATTGTGATAGTGGTAATCTATTAATTGTTGGGTTTAATTGAATTGAATATAAAATTTAATAGTTGAATTAATTATTTAATTGTAAAATAACGTTGCTCTATGAGGATGACATAATTGCCCATTGGAAATTTCAGGATTACTTCCATTCTTCCCAATAGGAGAATGCAATGTGCATAGGACATTAAGATAAATAACACAAATATACATATAACTTTTGGAGCTGAAAAAAAATGAAGAAAGGAGAATTAATTTTTCCTTTTTAAATTGATTTTTTAAATTATTACAAAATTAAATAACAAAGCCAATGAGCTGTATCTTAAGTGGCATCTCCTTTGATCCTTATGCCAAGGGATTGTGATGTTGGATTAAGGATACGATTCTTGTATGCCCATTATTTTTTCCATCCTCTAATTCTATTAGGAGCTCCTTAGAATAAAAAATTAAATAATAAATTACTGAAAGGTTAAATAATAATTTCTCACTTTACTCCTTTTATTTAAGAAAATTATCAAATAAAAAATTTCACCTTATTCATTTCTTTTTTCCATATTTCCCTCTGAAACCTCATCCATGCAAATTCCTTAAAATATATGTCTTTCCTAAACCATCCAAACATTTGCAGTTTAATCAATTTGTAGATCCCTATAGTTTGAACAAATTTTTAATTAGATTTTTATAATTTAAAATTTTTTATTTTAGTTCCTTTATTAGATAAATATTTGTAATTAAATCTTTGAGACAACTTAATATTACAAAAATTTTTGTAGTTTAATCAATTTGTAGATTCTATAGTTTGACTAAATTTTTAATTTGATCCTTATAGTTTAAAATTTTTAATTTAGTTCTTATATTAGATAAATTTTTGTAATTAAGTTTTTGGGGTAACCTAATATTACAATTTTTTTAAAATTTTTATATTATTTAATAGATCAATGTCTAATTTTGTAAGATCAAATATAAAAATTTATTTACTCTAGCAAAATATTTTATAACAATAGATTAGTTCAGGATTTAATTACAAAAATTTATCAATAAGAATCTAAATAAATTTTTTTAAATTATAGGAACTTAATTAAAATTTGAGTCAAACTATAAAGACATATAAATTAACTAAACCAACATTTAACACAAATAAGAAACATTCTTTAAAATGTAGTGCTTTATAAACCATACAAATATATGCTCCTAAAGTAATAAAGCTTAAAAGTAGTGTATTCTTTTATGGGAAGGGAAAAAGATACTTTTTCTCCTTTTTTTTCAAAAAATATTCTTTCAATATTCTTTCAACATTTGTAGCTTAAGATTATTACTATTATTATAATAATTATTATTTATTCCCGATTGAAGGCGTTAATTCCGATTTCCAAATTTCAAATCCTAATTGGAGATAGATGGAGCCCAATTCACCAACCCAGTCCCATTTCCCGTCCAAATACTCCATCCATTCACAATGTGCCACTGCCACCCTCCAACCAACCTAATTTCTACCGTCTTCCTATCCCTAATTTGATTATTATTATTATTTCTTTTGGTTCTTTTTCCCACTCAGCGGAGGCTATATTGATCTTACGATAATAACATTATTACTATATAAAATTCAATCCCCTTTCTTCATTGCAGATCTTCACTCACTCCATTCCATTAATCACCCTAGGTCTACACTAGGGTGTCTCTCTCACTTCCTAACTCTCCATAAACCTTCAAAATAATAATAAAAAAAGGGTTTTTATATTTCAAGTTCAAGGTTTTAGCATCTTCCTTCTTGGACTCAGAACAGACCCTTTTTCTGGTTTCCATTCTGCTTCATTCTCACTCACTTCAGAGTCCAGATCGAGGTAAATACTCCATCGGTCATCCTCATCGTGTTCGATAAATCTGATCTTGCTGTAAAAAATTTGATTTTTTTGTTTGTTTGTTTTTTAATTTATTTATTTTTTGTTGTTTTACGCCATGATCATGAATGGATGAATGATTTGTTGCTGTGATCATATATGAATGAATGATGTGAAGATTTGTTTCATTTTTTTGTTGCCAAAGTTTTAGTCTTTTGATATTATGGCTGTGTCACAGATCAAAATGGCAGCCATAGCTCATCTTCGATTCTCGCCTCTCTCTGGTCACTACCATGCTGCTGTTTTCCCATCATCATCATCATCTCAGCCTCATAACCACTCTTTGTACCTCATCAAACCACCCCATTTGCCAGAAAGATTGAAACTTTCCTTTGCTGGAGGTGATGGTGGAAATGGGGTTGGACATGGTGGTAGAGGTGGAGGTGGTGGTGGTGGTGGTGGTGAAAGTTGGGGTCATGATGGAGATCACAATGATTCATCTTTTGGGCCTCTTGCTCTCTTTTTGAATGGATGGAGATCAAGGGTAGCTGCTGATCCACAGTTCCCTTTCAAGGTCCTGATGGAGGAGTTGGTTGGTGTGACTGCTTGTGTTCTAGGTGACATGGCTTCAAGGCCTAATTTTGGGTTGAATGAGCTTGACTTTGTTTTCTCAACTCTTGTTGTTGGGTCAATCCTCAATTTCACACTCATGTACCTCTTGGCACCAACCATGACATCTTCCTCATCCCAATTACCATCCATCTTTGCCTCTTGCCCCAAGAGCCACATGTTTGAACCCGGCGCTTATGGCATTCTCGATCGATTTGGAACCTTGGTGTACAAAGGAACCATCTTTGCTGCTGTTGGATTTGCTGCTGGGCTAGTTGGGACTGCACTCTCAAATGGGTTGATCAAGATGAGGAAGAAGATGGACCCCAATTTTGAGACCCCAAATAAGCCTCCACCTACCCTTTTGAATGCTCTCACTTGGGCAGCACACATGGGACTTAGCAGCAACTTCAGGTACCAAACCCTCAATGGGATTGAGTTCATGTTGGAGAGAGGGCTCAGCCCTCTTGCATTCAAGTCCTCAGTGTTGGTGCTGAGGTGCTTGAACAATGTCCTTGGAGGAATGTCCTTTGTGGTGTTGGCAAGGTTGACAGGTGCACAAAGTGTCGGTGGGGAGCAGCAGAAGGATCAGGCCAGTGTGGAGGTTGGATTGGCTGCTGAGAAGGAGAAGTTGGTGGAGAGGGAAGAGGATTTCCAGAATACTAACCAATCAGCATCATCAAAGTGAATGGTATCACTCAATGTTAATGTTGTTTGTTTCAATTAGTTTGTCTTTTACTTTGTGAAGGGTTGTTGGGAGAGGCTTTTTCTTTTTCTGACTTTTCTGTAGGTCCTTTTTTTTTTTATTATTCCAATGTCATAACTTGAGAAAACTTTGAGGAAGCACCACAATAAGTGAGTAAATGAAAAAGGGTAGATTGAGAAATTGGAGGTGGTGACCAAATTTTGTGGCATTTTGATTGTTGTATGTATGTTATGTGTGGTGAAACCTGCTACCTGAAAGGAACAAAACAACATAGGGTAGCCAAGCCGGCTTGTGACTCTGAAACAACAATAATATGCCCAAACAATATGGCCATGTAGATGCTTTTGTTTCTGTCCAATTTGTAGGCTTTTTTTTCTTGTCGTTTTCAAGATCAATTATCATTTGTATTAAAAAATCCGAGAAATTTGTACTCAGGAGAAATTTATTCCAAATTGGTCGGAAGACAATTCTCTCACGTATGAGAAGTGTTTAGGTCCTATTGGATGGGGATGGCCAAATGAGTTAAACTTGATAGGTCAATTGCTTTAATCTGGCAAAATTGATGGGGTTAAGTTGTACTTTGTAATCTGTAATTTTAAGTGGGTTATTTTAATTCATCCTAAATAACTAACAAGTTGTGGCGGATTGACCTTTTTATTTTATTTTTTATTTGTTGACAATTTAAGCAGGTCAATTCACAAGTTAGCTTCATAATTCGTAATCTTCTTATTCATTTTCATTTGTAAGTTAAGTTAGGTTTGCGAGTTTTTAATACTGTTAGGTGAATTGATCTTTTAATCTATCAACTTATTTATTTATATATTTTTATTTTGTAGTTATAGAAGGTCGATGTTAACCTTAAAATTTATTTTTAAAGGAATTAATTTGAATGTATTATCAGTATAAAATTTTTTTATATTATTATTTAATTATATAGCATGTGAGATTTTTGAGATAATGGGTGTAAAAATTAAATAATTTTATTAATATAATAATATATAATTGAATAATTATATAAAATATTTTTATATTTACTGTGCATTATTATTATTTTTTTTTTAGAAAAAATGGATCAACTCATTTTGCCCTATTTTCGAGTTGATTCGCGATGGAATGCAATGAATCAGGACAGGTCGATCCGTCCACCATCTCGGGGTAGGAAAGCATCGTAGTTTATACCATTAAAAAAGTGACTATTGATGTGAGTTATTTTATCGTTTGGCTGTAATCACTTTTTTAATATATATATATATCGAAAATCACTTTTTTAAAATTATAATTGACATTAGACATAAAAAATGTCTTATTTCAAGAGTATTTTAAAATTTTTCTTATGGCACGTTTATTTTTTGGACTATTGTATCTTCTTTAAGAATTTATTAATTATTAATTCTGTTTAATGGACATTTGAAAATTCACTATAATAGTATGTCATATGATATCAAAAAAATAAAATAATAGTGCGTAATATAGGTTAAGAAAAAATTCTAATTGACCTTTTTTTTTTTTAAAAAAAAGGTTGATGGGTATTTTCAGTTTTCTAAATTTAACAAAAAAGGGTATGACACGATTTAAATTTTATATTGTGTATTTTAATTATTTTGTTCAATTTTTTTGTTAAACATTAATTGAAATTGTCATAATTAATTAGTTTTGAGACAAAAGTACATTAGAATTTAAGTTATAGAGGACAGATTAAGTTTTTTTAATAAAAAATGATAAACGGATAATTACATGATTTGATTGTAATAATTTATAGAATTTAATTTAAATACACTGACAGTGTAAAATAGTTTTACACTGTCAACCAATAGAAATGGTGGAAAGTGCCAACTCATCCAAATAACCACCCATTATAATGAGGGACCCACCATGAATTCTCACTTTCCCCTATTTCTATTGGTTGACAGTGTAAAATTATTTTACACTGTCAATGCATACCAATTAAACTCTAATTTATATTAATACTTTATGAAAAAATATGTAAAAATTTAAATTACACACTTCATCATAAGTATAAATTTTATAAAAGAGAAGTAAAACAATATCGTATAAGAGCATTAACAAATGTAGCGTGCCTTCGGATTAGTTTATTTTAAATTTAAACTAATTTATAATCAAAAGTTTCTCTAAAATAATTTAGGAAAAAAAAAGTAACTATATCTCAGAATTAATCTAATCTCAAACATACTTTTTGATGTGCATGAGAAAGCATTTTTGTCTCATTTCCCGACATTAATTAAGCGTGGACATCAAACATCAATTTGCCTTGTTATAGTTTCACACATAGAGAAGAACATTTCAGCAGAGCCCCACTCAACAACAAAATTCACCCCATTCATCACTCCTGTATCAATTTTCAGCTCATTCCGCTTGGTTGCCGTGCAATCGGTCAACTTTGATTGTATTTCTTTATATTTTTTTGGGTGTGACTGCGATAGCTTACAGTGACATCTACCTACCTATAAGTAAATCAGTCTTGAAGACATAAATTTTGTAACATCATTTTATTCAGACAAACAAAAAATCATAATATTTCATTACTATGGAATTTATTGGTTGCCATGCAATTTATTATTATATTTATGTATTATCATAAGCAAACTACTTCATAAATCTTCCTAAACATAATCAAGGAAAAAAGATTATTTTTATGCAATTGAACCCACAACTTAGTAGTTATTTTTTAGATATCTCATTGAATTTGAGATGTTCCATGTTCGACTCCCATTCCCCCTCTCACGTGCCTTTGTATAAAATTAAAAGAAAAAAAAAAAACACACCAGAGAATTCATATATCCCACAAGATGCTATAGCTTTAGAAAATGGGCCAGCAGCACCGCCAAATATTGGTTCTACATGTAAAGATTCCTACTGAGAAACAATTTGATAAACAAAAGAAGTCAGATCTGTTCCACTTAACAAAGTTTAACAATGATACCATTGGTACAACTATATATACAAGTAAAAACTCATGTATGACACATATAGTGACATGTTCCAAATGAAAACTTGGTCACTGTAAATCTGCCTTCCTCTTGACATCTCTCTTTCTGCTTTCTTCATTGAGAATCTCTTCAAATTTGTGAAGCCATGTCTTGGGAGACTGAACTAAAGAAATATATACTGCTGTTGCAGGAACATTAACAATAGGGCATTGCAGGAAAATGCAACACAATTGTCTTACCTAACAGCCTCTGGTGCAGAATTGCAGTAAGGTGTATGCAAGCAAACCAACCTAGTGAATGTTAGACATAAAGTAGCAAACCCCATACCCATAATAAGGCCACAGGTGCTCTTCCTCTTATCCAAGCTAAGCGCTCTCTTAACCACATTTCCAAAGCTTGGGATCAATCCACCACAGGCAAGAACCATTATGTGATCAAGGCCACTATAATCAATACCAGTGAGAATAGCTCCTATTGCTGATATTGGACCCATAAATCCAATTATGGCAGCTGTTGCAAGAGAACCGTGCCAGCTATCAGTGGCACCAAAGATGCAGCTAGCCACAGCTGCACCTCGAGGAAGCCCATGTAGAGAGACTGGAAGGACCATGTGACGACCAAGTCCATATGCTTCTGGTGCTGCCACTCCCAATGCAAGTCCTTCTGCCAAAGCGTGAAAGGCAACTGCCCCGCATGATATGAATGATTGAAGGGTGTGAACACTGAGGGGGAATCCAGTAAGCGTAGCCGTAGGTAAGTCATTGACTGAGGCTTTTTTGGAAGCCATCTTCAATACACTGGAGGAAGAAACATGGATAAAAGCAGCCCCCATTGCAAGAAGTGACAGAACGGGAATAAATCCCAATTTTGAAGACAAAATAAGCTGCACCGGTCGCCAGGCACCAAGAACAAATGCAATACCACAAGCTGTGCCCATGAGGAGAGCATGCTGAAGATGAAACACAAGAGCAAATGCAACCAGGATAATCCCACCAAGTAATGGGCCAAGGCCAAAAAGTAGTGAAACAAAGAAGCCAGAAGCATCCTCAGAGCTGCAACAAAGAAACCAAAATTCAGGGGGGAAAAAACTATAGCAGAAGACATAAGTGAAATTCCAGTAATCCGCAATATTTTTATACTTCAAAATTTAGCAACAGAGTATGGATGATTAATACTATTTATCCAAGCCACAAATCCAAACAGCATAATATAGCCGATACAACCCCCCCCCCCCCAAAAAAAACAAAAAAAATCCCCAAAAAAAAAAAAAACTCACTTGTAGTCATGGCTGAAATTCTGAAAGAATGTGCTAAGAGCTTCCATAAATGCTACAGAAAGGGTTGCTGCTGATGCAACCTGTGAAGCTGAGGCTTCCTATAACCCAAAAGAAAGGGAAATTAATATTGCATATGTGGAAACACAATTCCAGAAAAGTTGAAGATAATATCATAAACATGCATGTGTGGCTTAAGGAGCTGAAGTCATGCAAATTCCTTGACCTAGATTACTAATATAAATAGGAGCATTACGTCAATGTTTTGTAACAAATAATCTCATATCAATTATTCAGGGTTTCTCTTAACCCTGTTTCGTCCCTTCCCTATAATTTCAGCATGTTACCAAATTAGTCATCAGTTTCATCCTTGTCACCCCCATTATTAATAACAAAATCAAATTTCAGCAAAATGTAAAGTGGCTTGAATAGGGGCGGCGTTCATTGGGTCGGGCCAACCGACGAACCCACGGGTTTTGGCCCAACCCAACTCACAAAATACGGGTTGGGTTGGATCTAGGGGTTAGGTTGTGTTGAAAAATTTCTAACTCACCTTGAACGGTTGGGTCATGGGGTTAGAAATTTTCAACCGAATCCAATCCATGCATTTTTTTTTTTTGTCTTAAACTTGGATGAAGATTGCATTTTTTTTTTTTAATCCATTTATGTTTAGCTTCCAACAAGACTTACCTTATTTATAATTTTTGTTTTGGCATTTCAAGATGCTTTCCCCTGAGTTTTCCGTAGTTTCAATAATATTTATGTGTAGACATTGTGAACACATTGAGAAAGTGACCAAATAGAATAGAGATAAGAAACTAATGGAGCATCTAATGAACCATTGCAATGAGAATTCGATGGATTGTTTGGACGACAATGAGTGCATTGAAAAAATTGAAAGTGAAGTCGATGATTGTGTCAATCCATATGCTACATGTGATGACACTAACATCAAATGGCTCATTAATTTGTTATGCCTTTAGGACTTAAGCATGTTTTTTTAAAAGCCACTAGAACTTATGTATGCTTTCTAGAAAGCTTTTAGGATTTATGGAATTTTTTTTGGGACTTATATATACTCTTTTAAATTTATATATGTTGAGACTTATAGTATTGTTATTGTGTTTGTTACGTGATTCGTATTCAATTATATATTCTGAAATATTTTAACAGGAAATTATTTTCCTTTTTAATATATATCGAACCCATGGATTTGACTGAACCCATGGGTTGGGCTGGGTTGGATTGAAAGAAAAAATTTGCTCAACCCAAAAAACCTATTGATTGAATGAGAAGGTCAAGTTGAAAAAACTCTCCAAACCCACCCAACCCAACCCATGGACACCCCTAGCCTTGAACAACATTACCACTTCAAGTCCAAAGTGCACTTGCTGTAAGTGGATTGTTAGTAATATAAAAACCATTCATGAGACTTCACCTAACTGCTTAAGGTTTTAGGAGAGTTGGTTCATGACAGAAAAGCCAAAAAAAAAAAGGGGGTTAAAATAAAGTAATATCGAGAAGCAATTTTTAGGTCTTTAAAATGCAGCAGCAGATGAAAATAATATCCATAGTGTAAAATTATTATTGTAAATAACCTTGAACGCATCAGGAAGAACTTCCGCAACAACCATCCAAATCATGCATCCAGCAGCAAATCCCGTACAGAAAGGAAGAAACTTGCTGAATGCATCAGCACAAATAAAGGAAGGAACAGCTACAATTGGCTGCATTGACATTATGAATAAGATGGTAAGAGGCTAAGGTCAAAGACAGCAATGACAAGCTTAAACAAATTAACTGCAGTGGACTAAAGCATTGTTATCCTTACATATACTTTTCTTTTGCTGAATTCAGCAAAGAAAACATACTGTGACCCAGCATTTAGAAGTGCAACTAGGCCAGTGTTAGTTTACATAGCATACATTCATAGCAACATGGACTGTATCAAAGTCCTAACAGGTCAACACTAGCTACTAATGAAGCAAATATATTAGGTATACTTACATATTTAACATTCATTAAATTATTAGGATACTAAGGATAAACAGTAACACTAAGACTCATTAGATGCCCTTAGGCATAAAGTATCTGGCAATGCAACATGAGTCAATGGCACAAGCAATTCACAAGGGATGTGATTCCATGACATACAAGAACATTGAGAACCCAAAGGACCCTACCAATTCTTTGTTGGTCCATGTGATAGTACAAAAACAGGTAGTCCCATCAGTTTGGATGATGCTACCAAACCAGTGAAGAGCACAGTTACAAATGCTTTAGTTTAATGTTTTTCTGCTGATACAAAATGACTGAATTGCTAAGAATAAATAAAATATAGAACCAACTGGCCTAATCATGCAACATACTATACTTCGCTTGAATCCAACTGAAAAAGAAAAATACCTAAATAGAGTGGAACAACCAAGACCTACCCAATCATAATCTCATTCCCATGGATAATGTGAGCATGCAGTATCTCAATTGAAAACAACAAAACTGAGGTTTACAACAACTGGCTGATGGGATGGCAAAGTTTTAGTATATAATTCATAAAGGCAGCTCTTCAAATGCTGACTTAACTCATAATTTTTTCCTTCACAATGTAATATAATTCAAATCTTAAATTAAGATGTACCTGAGGTAAAGATGTAATTACACTCCATAGCATAGCATTCTGTGGAGAGACACCCCTTGATGCCAGCACCATGCTCACGGCCAATCCCTCTGGTATGTTGTGAACCGCAATAGCCAAAGTTACCAACAGGCCTTGAGAGAAACCCTTTGTGCCAGCAAAGGAGACCCCAACCCCAGATCCCTCCCCAAAAGAATGGAGAGTCATTATTCCAATAACAAGAACAACTTTGGCTGCATCAGCTCCTTTTAAATCCAACATGCTTACATCCCCATATTGCTCAAGAAACTGAAACCCAAGACATCATGCAAGACATAAATGAGATCATTATAAACCTAAGACAGATCACTCAGGTAAAATTTGAGAATTATATAACAAAAATGAATCCCAGAAGAATTGGAAAATAAAAGAAGATGCCCATGATACTTTTATTAATGAATAATTCATCAAATTTGCTAGCAGTCCGTAAGTAGATTGGTTGGAAACTCACTGAAAAATCAGTATTGACAGCTTGTACAAGAGAAGTGAATGTGAAAACAAAGTGGGTGCGGAGCTTATGCATATCTATAATGTGAAATAGTAGATGGTAAATTAAAAGAGCATGTAGGACATGACCAATACTGTCTATGCATAACAACATTGAGGAAGAAGACATGTATCAGTAAATAGAAGCACAGCTGAAGGAAAACAGCAACACCAAGCATATACTTTCTCTTATGCAAGAAAGAGAAAGACAGTGATATGATATGATAAACATGAAGATTCATCATCACCTTCTTGCATAGCCAAATAAAGATTCCACCAGCTAGAATTCCAGTGACAACCCAATTTCCAGCACCATATTCCTGCCCTTCCTCTATAAGATCAAAGCTTGCAGCCAACATGACACCTGCAGCCATTCCATTGCACAATCCAGCCCACTGTGGGTCAAGCTCCACGAAGAAAAAGGGCACAGCACCTAAACCAGTGGCAGCTGCCATTGCCAATGTAAATAATGCAACCGTCGAAATCGAAACTCTACTGTTTCCACCCTTCCTATTACCCTTCACAATATTACCATCCTCAGACTTAAAGGAACTCTCCACACCAGTGCCATCAATTACATTGGTTCCCACATCCTTATGTGGAGCAGCTCTGACTACTTGTGAAACTTCATGTTCAGATTCAGCATTCGAATTGCCAAACAAAAGAACAGTTAAGAGTAAAAACAACAAGGGAACACATAACCTAAGCTTCAGATTTGGAGCCATGTGCAACATAATAATCCCTCTATCCAATGGAGCACACTGTCTATGCCACCAGCCCCAAATCAAAATCCTCCAAAAGCTACAACCCCATAACCAATGGAGGAAGCAGAACACAAGCTTCTTCAAACAGCTCAATTGAGGAAGTAGTTGTTGACAACAAATATCAAATTCAATGCAACTTGAAAAGACACCCCAAATGCATAATTCAACTCAGCATTTTGTACAGGGTACTTTGTACTAGTAATTCATGGCCAACCTACCTACAAAAAAAATGAATTAAAACATCAATTCAAAATCCAATTCCAATGATAGGTACAAGCAATGGCATTTATTTCCCAACAAAAGATTACAATACAATTCATATCCAAAACCCAATTAAAACCCAAAAATTTACATCATCCATACACATCATTATCACCCCCCCCCCCCAAAACAAAAAAACCAGTTTTTTAAATTTTTTTTAAAAAGAAATTTCAAATCCTATATTGAATTAAATAGGATCGCCGAAGGTGAGAGAAATAGAAAAAGTGAGAATTACATACATGATTAGGCGATTGTTGCAAAAGGGTATTTGCAGAGGCAGAGAAGAGGGTCAAAGAACGAAAGAAGGAAAAAAAAATTAAAAAAAAGGCGTAAAAATTAGGAGAGTGCGAAAATTGAAAACCCTAATTGTAGTGGGTGTGGTTTTAAAAGAGGGAATTGAAAGGGAGCCCGCTGTTTCCACAATGAATAGGAGATAGCAATTGCAAATAGCAAATGGTAATTTTGAAAAACAAAAACCAGCAACGTTGCGCACGCAGAAACACCAAATAGAATAATAGATGCTGATGTCACCGGAACCAGACCGGTTCTCCACCGAAACGTGAAATGCGAACCAATTTGATTTGGTGTCTACCCATTAAACAAAGGTTTTTTTTTAAAAAAAATCTTTTTATGTATGATTATCTTCATCATGATCCTACCACCAGTCGATTCACGATTTTTAATGTTTTCTACACCACTGATATTTGAAATTTACTTGCTAGCATTCGAGAGATTGATCTATTTTAACCAGGTTTTGAATTCAAGTTGTTAGTATGTTACTGCATTAAAACTTAAAAATAAGAGTTTTACTATTAAAATGGTTCTATCCAATCTGAGTAATATTGTTTCTTACAAAAGGAAAGATGTGATTTCGATCAAAAAAAAAAAAAAAAATTGCAAAGGGTCTTTTTTTTTTTTTCAGATATAGGATTTAGTTTTCAAATATATCGGAATATGAGTTTGGGAAAATTTTATATGGACATAATTTTTGTATAAAATCAAAAATTTCAATTTTTGTTTGTTTGTACTGAAATCAGAATTTTCTGGTTTTATAATAAAAAATTTTAATAAATAGAAATCGAAATTTCTGAGAGTAAAAATTCTTATAGTATTAATTTATTTTTTCATAGCATTAGACGTTACCTGAAAAAATGTAAATAAAAAAGTTCTAAATTACTTTGAGCCAACTGAACATTATTATCTACTCACAACTAATTTTAAGTTGATTGAATTAAATTGACATTTATTTATTTTAAATAAGGATTTAATTTTTAGGAATTAATAATAAGAATATTTATGTTCTGTTATTTAATTAAATCTTTTTATATATATGATTTTTGAAATAATAAATATAAAAGTTAATAATATTTATTAATATATTAATATATAATTAGATGATCATTGTAAAAAAAATTTAATATTATCAATATATCAAAATTAAACTATTTAAAATAAAACCTTAAATTTAAGTTTTATGTTTTTTTTTCAAAAATTAATAGAGCTTTCATAAAATCTTATGAAAAGAGTTGCAACGAATCACAAGTGGGTTGGAAAACTGGAGGAAAAGAAAAAAGAAGAAGAAGAAGAAGGAGAAGCAATTACAAGCAAAAAAAATACAACCCACTTAATTACCTTATCTTTTTTCCATTTAAGTTAGAAAATGATGTTAGTATATTCTAGCATTTTTCAAAATATAAATAGTAATACTCTTTTAACAGACAATAGTTAGATATTGCGATACGAGATCTCTATTTTTAAGAAAATATCTAATTTTGAATTTTGGGGAAGATATATTTTATTTAATGAGTTAATAATTATATGAAATCAAATTCATTAAATAAAAATGTACCAAAAAAAATTCATTAAATAAAAGTTTACCAAAAAAATTATCACATAAAATTTTTTTTAATGATATTCTTTATGTTTCTTTTGGCAAAGGGAAGGGTAGGGGATGTGTATCGCGAAAAAGAAAAAAAAGGCGGAGGAGTAGGGGATTGAATATGGAAAATGAGATTACTAGACTACACATTTAACCACTATATCTTTCTTTTTTTTAATGCAACCACTATATCTTATGCCTCATCCGAACATGGCTGACTTATTTAAAGCATTTATAAAATTAATTATCATTCAATTGAGAAAGCACAAAAGTTTAATAATTTGTTTTCTTAAATCTAAATTCGCGTTCTTACGTTAAAATTCATACTATTTCAATTAACTTTTTATGGGTAATTAAATAATACAATGAAACCTCATTAAATATAGCTATACTTTTTTTTTTAACAATAATAGAATATCAAAATAAAGTTCTCTTTATATTATTAAACTTATCCGTAAATATATCATAATAATGGTAATTTTTTATATTATTATATGTACCTATGAATATGTCACATTAATAATTAAAATATACATAAAAGGGCTTATTATTTGTACCACCTAATTTTATGGATGCCTCAACATCTAAAAAGAAAAAAAGTATGAACCCATCGTCTCTCTCTCTCTCTCTCTCTCTCTCTCTCTCTCTCTTTGTTCTCTGGTGTCGCTGAGTTGCAATGATTCAAATCCTTTTCCCTATATATGATCATGCTAGAACTGATCAGCCACGCTCAACACAAAAAATAATTAAATCACATCATGTGATTTTACTTCTAGCTATCAATAATCCTCCTCCTTAGTTTGGCACTAACAATTATCCAAAATAAAATAATTTCTCATAATTGTACGCTCCAATGTGTACCAAATTAATAGTTAGCGAGTCTGCTCTAGCTGGAGCCAATAGTTTTCCTCTTTCCTCACTTGCCTCCTTGTTCTTATTTTATAGTGATTGAAAAGTCCAACAATTATATGTGAATGTCATCCTTCTACTTTCTTCTTCCCTCTTGGAATATATATCACGGATTGGGTTGATACTTGCCTATAAGAAGTGAATAAACAATTCTCAAAGCCAGCTGTTATAATTAACCTCTTAGTTGTATCCTAATAATTGGTACTTCTAAACTAGAATCACTTCAATATGTAACATCTACCATTTTTCGCCTAGTTATTCGGTTTTACTGAGTAATTGAGAATAATTAAAATTCGAATAAGCAATTATTTAGACTCAATTAAATAGCAATTACTTGAGTCCAAATAAGAGAGAATTAAGTTAGAGTATAGGAGATTTCATAAAAATTTTATTGAAAACCGATTTACCAATTTAAAGGAAATCGGTAACATTACGGTATTTTAAACTGTCGGAACCGAACCAATAGAATTATAAGCTCTAAACCCTATTTTGAGTGGCTGATGGCTCAGCCACTTACCAGTCAAAAAGTGGCGCCACAAGGCCACTAAACCATGGAGAAGCTTGGCTGAATTTCAGCCAAGCAATTTGAGCCAATCAAATTCAAGCAAAAAGTCACTCAAAGCAATCAGATTTTCAGCCCATTTATCACCAATTCTGACCACCCTTTTACGCCACTTTTCTTTTCTCCTTTCAGCTCTCTTTCTCTCTTACTCACACACCCAAAAACTCAAGCCAATTCCAGCCTTATTCATCCAAACTTCAAGAATCTAGCACAAACACTTGGATCAAAGGTAGGAGTTTTGATTCTTGCATCAAATCCATGCACTTGGCTGGCTGGGCTTGAATTATTTTCACCTTATTTGATGTGTTAAATGAATGTTTATGATGATATGTGATTGGTTTTGAGCTGTTTGTTTGATTAAAACCGAAGTGGAAGCAAGAAACCATGAAAATGGAAAGAGCTGATGGGTTATAGAACCAAAATCCCTCGGCTGTCCGTACGGCGGAGTGTACGGCTTCGCCTACAACTGATCAAAGTGGATGAGACCATTTTTATATGAAACTAGACATCTAGGGCTTTCCATAGACGTATCATATAAGGCTTTTGGATTAGAATTGCGGGAGATATGAATTTTTGAATTTCGACCTAGGGTTTTGACTCTGGCTCTGGGCAGATTGGGTTGTTTAGGGTAGAACTCGACCTATACTACTTGAAAATGAGTGAAACCAATTTTGTTAGAAAGCTTACACATAGGAAAATGTCCCATAAAAATTTCAGGATTAGATAAGGTCCCAGTTGCTCCCAGTACTCCACGCAATTTGCCCTATGTCCACACCCGGCTAGAATAGGGCAGTGTAGGAAGGTTCGAATTCGGGGCTTGTAACTCGAGCCCTACTAAGCCAAATTGAGTGGAACTTTTTCTAAATGAAACTTTGTTCTGTTTGCTTTAATATGAGACCAATTTCATATGATTTGAGTCAGTTTTCGATTTTTAGTGGATTTTTACTTTTAGTTGCCTGATTCTGGCTAGCCAATGGGCAGGCCGAGATAAAATTTAGATATCTTGAGTTATAGATACCAAAATTAGATGGGACCAAAGGGGTTAGAAAATAGACACATAACATCTTAACATACTCAAATTTGAGGTCCAAAGGAGTTAAATAGAAATTATGGCTTGAATTATAAAAACCAGGTTGGTTGAATATGCTGAGGTAAGAATTCTGCTTTAACGAATTTGATATTGTTATGAGTTTAATGTTGGAATATAAATGTGATGTTATGTTCTTTGTGATAATTTGATGTACTGGTTGGTTGGCACTATTCATGGGGAAGCGGACACGTTCCGTTATGCTGCCGAAATTTCGGTAGAACCCATGTACAAGCTATGAATTACATGTTAATGCATATGCATTCTTATGAAAGCCATGAAAGTTATGAAAAGGATTATATTACTATGAAAGTTTCATGCTACTTGGGCTAGCCCCGGATAAGAAGTTAAGGGGAATAGATCGGTGGGAAGGTCGGGGAAAGTAAACCCGGCATTCCTGTATAGGAATGAGCTCGATCCTAAAAAGCAGATTATTACCCAGGAGTCTAAATGGCCAAGAACTCCCAAGGGACCAAGAGATGGAAAGAATAATGATGAAAGGTAATGGAAAAGCTTATGAAGAAAGAATCAAAAATGAGCATGCATGATTACATGAATGCATGATTATATGAAATGGTTATGTTAAGATATGTCCAGTTATTTACCATGTTTATTTACTGCCATTTGTTCATTTATACTGTTTATTATCCTGTGAATCACTATCAATAATCTGTTCTGTCTCTTATGCCAATTAAAGTAAAACTGAACCTTGCCTCAGACCAGACTTTTCCTTAAACTCATTAAAATGGATAGCCTAGTTCACACTCATGCTTTTCCAATTAAATAAAAACCGAGACAACTGGTAATGAATGTGAGTCAGATGAACGTCATACATAGACCCTACTGAGAACTCACCCCGTGTTGTATTTCCGCACCATTCTCAGACACAGATGAAGGGCTCAATGGCCGCTCTTTACATCCCCGTCTTGCAGCCTCGCCGTGACTCCGAGTTGGACTCGTTGGACACAGCCGGCTCCTGCTAGTCTGTCTCTGCTTTTTAGTAATAGGAATTTTGCTGTTCCTTTATTTCGTCTGCTTTTAACATATATATGTATAGACTGAAGCTTTGGCTTCCAATCTACATATGTACACATACAGTTAATAATATATCACTTATTCGTATCTTTTTGTCATATTATATTAAACTTTATTACATTTTATAACGCTATTTACGCCTATTAAATAACAGCGCGCTGTTTCAACTGTTTTGCGATACTAATCACGAAAAATTAAGCAGAATGTTAACACGGTAACACAGACTACCTAATTTAATGCTATGACTTAAGCATAACATCAAATTAGTAGGGTGTTACACAATCAACCTTTTTCCTACGTGAATATAGGTTGCATCTACAACAAAAGCTCGAGGAATACAGACTCCATGTATAGTGGTGGGTTGCATACCCATCCATATATACGCATAAACCTTTCCATAACCTCCTTGGACACCTTTATTGAGCCACTAAAATGGTTACTTAGTATCTCAAGTGCCAGATCTAAGTGATGAATGTAAGAATATTTGATATTATGGGCAACTACCAATGGATATGTTGATATATAAAAGAGGCTAAGGGCGATTCACTTATAATATAATAATACAATGGTATGTTTGTTTTCCTCTCAAGATCGATTTTGACTAAAAGAGATGGAACCTCCTTTCTTATAAAGTTGGGAAGTGTTTTTTTAATGAAAAAGTGTGATTTACCAGTTTGCACTACAAGTCAAACAGGCCTTGAGTTTGATATGCCTAATACTACATCTATTTTGAAATAATTGTCCACTTTTAAAATTTTATTTATCTATAAATAACTATCCTTTTAAGAAATCTAAATAATATTAATTACTTTTTTTTTTTAGTTATAATCTTATTAAATAGGGGAGTGAGAGTAAATAAAAAGAGATAATTAAGAAAGAAAGAGAATTAAGTAAAGATAATTTCATAACATATACTTAAATTTCGCTAATATTGATTTTTTTTTTCAATCATTTCCTTAATTTATGTGTACATTTAAAATCGAACAGTTAATTCCAGACAAAGATAATAGCTATTAATGTAAATTAGTTTCTTAGTAGTTTGTGATTGAAGCCCCATTAAAGTTAACATCCCAAAGTCGTAATTGTGTTAGAGACTAGAGCAAAGACCTAATGCCTGAAAGATATATGATATCATAAACTTCTTACAATGAATGCTTTCATTCTCTTTACTTTAACAAATACTAGGGTTCAAACCCTTAACACTGCAAGTAAATTTATCTAGGATCATAATCCACTTCCTCTGCAACCAAATCACTTTTAGGTTTTATAATTAAATATATATTTTTTGGTATAATCATCAGTATTCGAAGTTCATTTAACTCCAATTAATCTATCTCATGTTGACTTGGTCCACCATAATACAATATTTAAATGCATTAATTTTATATTCATAAATTTGTTTATATTTATAAACAAATACAAAATAAAATTTTTTTTAACTTTAGCTAATTTTTTTCCAATATTATTCATGAGAGAGAGGATTCTTTACCGGGACTTAATGCATCATTTATTACTTATTTCTACAAATGTTTGTAATTTATTGAATTTATATAACGGTTAATTATAGTTTATCCCCTATACTATAGGCCATGTGCACTTTACTCCTTGTATTTTAAAAATGTGCATCCTAACTATCTGTATTTTCACAAATATACACTTTATCTCAGATAAGTATACTATACTCTCTTAAATTTTGGGTCATGTATAAATTAACTTCCTGAACTTTCCTAAATGTGCAATCTGACACTCTGAATATATAATGTTTTTGTTCATAATTGATGAAAAAATCAATAGAAGGGCCAAAATGCACATTTACGAAAATACAGATAGTCGGAATGCATATTTTTAAAATATAGGGGATAAATTGCACATAACATATAATCTAAGGAGTAAACTGCACCCTTTATATAATTATAAATAATTGCATTTTAAATTATTATTTATGTAGAATTTTTGGCTGAATTATATTTTATATTTGCTTAATTATGTTTCCATTAAAAGTTTCTCAGTCAATTTATTGCAAATTAAAATATATAAAATTACAATTAAATCCTTTTTTTCAGTGGAATCAAACTATACACTCTTTTGATTTGACTCGAACTGTATTCAAAGGCCAGTTCTATGGTATACTACATTAAGTATGGTATGTGGTGCACCATTTAAAAAAAATGGTGCATCGTGGAACGTGATTGGGAATAAGAGGTTGAAATAGTGACATCCGATAATTAAAGAGTGCATTTTATATTATAATTTTGTTTGAAACAATTTTAACATATCTCTTTGACAGATCCAGCTACCACACATCTATTTGAAATAGATTTATCTCAACGAAGGTTTTATGAAGGGCTCGATGTTGTGGTGTGTCAATGTTGGTGGCGAAGACACATTCCGATGAAGGCGTGCTCCCATTCATTGATCTCATGGTCATTTTTTGATCTATGTCCTCTGTATAGCTCATTTCTCTTGCAATCTCCAACGTTTGTTGTCAAGTGACTATTGTTGAAATTACATACAAAAATTAAAATAATGCAGAACAAGTTGAAGTTAGCAATAAGAAGGAAACTCAGACAATGACCTTGTCCATGATAGGAATAATAGAAGCTCCATTACAAACTATAAAAAAGGAGATTAAATTAAAAAAAAAAACTCTTCTTAAAATTTGGGAAAAGGGTTATACGCACATAGATCCTTGAATTTCACAACTGAACATGTATTGGCGCATGGCCATTAATTTTTATATGAAAGAAAAGAAGCAAAAAGCCAAGAAATAGAAAGCCCCAGTTGTCAAGTTTCCTTCTTGTTGGTCTTGGCCTTGTTTACCACCGTTGTTAAGATGCTCGTTAGGCTCTTTCCAAGTCCCAGGACATTCGCATCCAGCACCTTGGCCCCAAAGCCTCCTCACGTCATTTTGGATAGGCAAGTCGTCAGAGACAAATAATTTCAAAAAAAAAAAGGAAAAATACTCATCACTCCATCAGTTTCTAGTTTTAAATCCCCACTATCCAGTATTATTAAACTGCTACAAACGGTTTGGATCAATCATGTTCCACCGTGCACCATCTTTTTTTGAAATGATGTATCACACACCATACTTAATAAGGTGTACCACAGAACTGGCCGTGTTCAAAACCTAACCGATCCATTCTTCAAAAAAAAATTGATTAATTCACCATCTATAAATTTCCACAGACGACAATCTGACTTAAAACACAAAACCTTATATCTATTCCTTTGCCGCTAAACCATGGAAGGAGCCAATAGTGGATAACACCACCATTTTTCTATCTAGCTTCTCACTCATTATCTAATCAAGAAACTTCAAACCGATATCAAGTCTAAAGTTAAATATTTTTTAGCTTGTTTTTACAATTGGTGTTTTTGCATAGAAATACTATTAGTGCTTGGTCGTTACAGCTCAACTATCGCAATGGTAGAATTGAAAACATACCACCAGGTACTTTTCTTGAATTTCTATCCAATACCCATTTCAATTTCTTCCATGCTTTACCTTTCTGGAGTGTGATCGTAATTTGTTGAAGGGGAAAAATTGAATATTGATATCTGAGAAAATGTTGATATGGTAAGAAAAATGAAAACTCTAGCTTATGAGAGATGCATATCATCCTTGTTGATTCACAAGCTAATTTATTCTTGTGATATGTGTCTTTGTTTCTAGTTGCATGTCCATTTTGATGATAGTACCCCCTTTGTTGTTTGATTTCCATTGACAGTGCCATCAAAGAATAAAAAATTTTACGGCTACATGTAAGAATTTGTAGAAGGGAAATCAGGGTATATTGAAGTTCTACCGAAGGTGTCTCTTGAACAGATTAGATACAGTGATATAACCCCCTTGTTGATAGTTCTTTAGAGCTATTTTGTTTTGTTAAAAGTACATATATAGCTAGAGTACTCTATATTTGTATGTAATTTTCCTTGTTGAGCATTTGATTGTGCTAATATAGATATGGAGAAAAAGTTGAAGAATTGTACTAGTTGGATGATTGGAAATGTTCCAAGTGCGGAGACAAATGCAATTGTAGTGTTTGCTTGTAATATGTTTGTGTTTGAGTGGTGATTTTAATTTGCACCATTTATGAATTAGTAATTCTTAAATATAAGTGATCTTGTAGGAAAAGAAAAGGCCACAGACCTACAGAAAAATTAACGAGAACAATCAAGGCTAAGGGAGAACTCCAAAGTGCCTATGATCTTTTCTTTTCCTACAAGATCACTTATATTTAAGAATTAATAACTCAAATGGTTCAGATTAAAATCACAAGACAACTCAAATACAAACATATTACAAGCAAACACTGCAATTGCATTTGTCTCTACACTTGGGGCATTTTCAATCATCCAATTGGTCCACTTCAACTTTTTCTCTATATCTAAATCAACATAATCAAATGCTCAACAAGGAAAATTACATACAAATATGGAGTACTCTAACTATATACGTACTTTTTAACAAAACAATATAGCTTTTAGGAACTATCAACAAAGGGGTTATATCACTGTATCTAACTTGTTCGAGAGGCACATCGGGCAAAACTTCAATGTATACTGCTTTCCCTCCTTCAAATTTGTACATGTACCCATAAAATTTTTGGTTCTTTGACGACACTTTCAATGGGAATCAAACAACAAAGGGGGTTCCATCATCAAAAAGGACATGAAACCATAAACAAGGACATATATCTTATGAATAAATTAGCTAGTGAACCAACAAAGATGATAAGCATCTCTCATAAGATGCAATTTTCATTTTTCTTACCATTTCAACATTTTCTCAGATATCCATATTCAAATGTTTCCTTTTCAACAAATTATGATCACACTCCAAAAAGGGAGATCATGTCAAAGGAGCAAGGGAGAGAAAAGTCACCCCGTTGAAGTCTCTAGAGAACAGAAGAAAATGAAAAATAAAGATAGTAGCATTCGTGCAAAGGAAAAGGCTCCTGGACTTCAAGGTTTATGTCTCTTCGACCCTTCCAAGAAGATGTGAATAAAGAAGAAAAGGAATATACAACAAAATCTAATGTTGAAGAAGGTAGAAATGTCATTTTGCCCTCTGGCACTATGTTAATAGATATATTGGACAGAGTTTGCACCAGAAGATATAGGAAATGTATAACAATTCCTCGAGTTTTGCAAGACATTTGGAGAGGTATATCTTTATGTTGACTCTCTCAACTATAACTACAACAATTGCCAGTTGTGGCATGGTATTTTGGTTTTAACTCTGATTTATCTTAGATCTTTTATTGATTGCAATTTACTATTGCTTGCAGTATATTGGAAAATTCTTTTAATGCTAATATGCCATAGTCATTACATAATACTCAGATTATTTATTATCCTTAATTTCTTATAATTCATATATCAAATGTTAGATTTATTTTCTAGTTGATATACCATCTTCAACAATCCTAAAAATATGTAAATCACATTCATGTGACATATTCTTTTGGTAAGTGGATGTCATTTCCTTTAATTACATCAAATTTTCAACATATAATGATGTTACTGTTGTTGAAATAATTTATTCACACTCAATTATGTTGATTTTATTCATATTAACTTTATTGAATACTTTCAAATGTCTTTCCTATATTATCAATAGGGTGAGACGCGCAGACAAAGAAAGTGACTATAATGAATATATTTTTTATTGTTAAAAAAGAGATAAATGATATTTATTATACCATATATAATTGATTTAGTAAATGTTATTAGAATACTTTGAAGTGAAATACTATATAAATAGTATTTAGAAAGTTGGTAAATAGTGGTTAAGAAGACAATAATTAGTGTCCATTTAGTCGTATATCTATAAATACATCTCAACAATCCATGTAACTATTGTTGTCAATAAATTAAAACGATAATAGGCTACATAAAACAACTAAACTGGGTACATGGCTACAAAATTATTAGGCTATTAACGAGGATGAGAAAAAACGGGTTCTTGAGGCTTGGAAATGATACTTAAGCTATAATACTGACATGATAACATGGCTAAATTGTGCTAAATTGTCGATGCCACATCCCACGCTTCAGCTTTAATATGGCTTCATGGCTACAATGTCAAAATTATTAGGTTATTATTAAGGAAGAGAAGGGAGAGGCTCTTGGAGGACATACTTTGCTGTTGGAGAGGTTCTTGAGGCTTGGAAATGACACTTACGTTATAATGCTGATGCGGCAGCATGACAAAATTGTGGTAGTGCTGAATAGTCAACACCTTCAGATTTAATATATTATAAATAGATGTTTAAGGTTGCAAAAAGATATAAGTATTAGATTTCTTCCTTTGGTGGTAACCCAAAATAATGTTGTAAGCAGAATGTTCCAAAAAGGAGCACAACAATACCACTCATATAGTTACTATTATAACTATAACATACTCAACTAATCACTATGCTAAGTAAGTGTCAGTCAAGCTACGACTACTACAATTGAAATAATTAGTTCCTTGTTTCCATTTTGTAGGGATGATAAAAATCTAAAAGTGAATCAAAATTATAATGATTAAAATCACCCTTTGAGTCATTTGATTTGGTGGATTTTCTTAACAAAAATGTTCTTTGGACCTACTGTAATGTATGTCAATCAACTCATAGTGATTCATATACAAATAATTAGGAAATTCACATACATAACCAGAGAATTAGTGACAGTGTTATCATTTATTAATGTACTCCCTTATGTATGTAAATTCCTCACTTATTTATATATGAATTACTATGAGACGATTGACACAATAAAAGTGCGTCCAAATAACACGACTCTTTTCTTAATGGCGCTATACGATGATATCTCTCAAGTAAAATTTTGCCATGTAATGCTCTTCATGGAAATAATTTGTTTGTGTAATATACAGCTTATTTTTCAAGTACAAACTTCACATAACCATTACAGAAGGATTTCACTAACAAGATATTTGACTAGAGCATGAAAGCCAAAATAGATTATGCCTATCAGACTACTATGGTATCAGCGTGGAATTATGGTTGAAATGGCCCCACTAGCAAGGCCAATTTCTGAGCCAGATGTAGATGATAGTTGTTGGTCCTTACTCATCAGGTAGGATGTTGATGATTCCACTGAGTTGCCATAGTGGGAAGCAATATCTGATAAAGAAGTTTCGGTTACTAGCAGCATTGCAGCAATATTTTCTAGCTCCCTTACCACATCAAGCATTGATGGTCTCTTCAGTGTATCTTCATGGCAACAACTGAGGGCTAGAGTTGAGAACCTCTCAACACAATCTGATGGGTAGGAACCCATTCTACTATCTATAATGGAAAATATCTTGCCAGACTGATAAGCCATATTCGCCTGAAGCAATGAAAGAATATTTGTGTCATGGAAAAGGAGACAAAGCTTCCTTGATTTGCAAGAAAAGGAGCCACAAAAAAATGGTGTAACTTAGAAGCGTAATGCTACATAGCTAGAATTATTTGCCAGATTTACTGTCAAAACTTACCAAGATTCAAGGAGAGTGATTGGATAAGTCAACGGAGAGAAAACCACTCATTCATCCAAAAGTTAGAAATAATGTCACATCATTCTGGCAAAAGTTTTGATAGCAGAATTCTGATTGTTTATTATTTTCCAACTTGAAAACTTTGTTTATTAGATTGAAAATAAAAACAGAAAATCGCATATGTAGTTCAGTATGGAAAAATTATCTGCTCTCTATCCTTTGATTAACCAGCTTTGTATTCTAATGTGGATGTGATCGAGTAACCGACGATGACTATACAATAGACAAGTACCTCACGAACAATGTTTTTCCCATGTAATATTGGTGGCATGGCTGTCAAAAGCTCCAGAAACACAACTCCTAGACTATAGACATCACTCTTATCTGTCAATTTATGAGTCAATAAGTACTCTGGATCCAAGTAACCCTGCAGGAAAAACAACAAATTAAGGAATATTCTAATTAAACGCATTGCTTTTAATGGTGTTAGCAAAATTTTGTCCCTAAGAAATAGTTTTAAACGTCTATGCCATCAGTGTACTCCTCTAGCTCAAGATTAATGCCCTGTCCTTGACAACTTAATAGCTGAAATTTGTTATGGTACCCTTACTAATAAGTAAAATATAAGTTCAATTTGCACATTAATTGTCATCTGCCATGTGATAGAAGTTAAATTGATATAATCATCTGATTCCCTTGCAGCAACAAAAATGACACGACTAGCATAAGTCAACATACTAGTTACCATGTGAACAAGAGACTGAAGTAAACATTTACCAGGACTTGTGCCCCTTCCTCCCCCAAACACCAAAAAGAATTTCTGCTAGTACCAATTTCTACTAGAATGTGTGGCATGTTAAAAACATATGCATTTTGTTTTCAAAGATGACCCTAAACCTCCATAGAAATTTCATAATTACATTCCCAATGATCGCATAAATGATATTGGTTACATAATGTATATATGTTGATGGAAAATTTTCTCAATAATAATCTTCAAGTAAATTGAAATCATTCCTAAAATTTTCTCAAACAAACTTACTGGTGTTCCCTTCACAACTGTTGACACATATTTAGGTTCATTCCCTTCATCTAGGTCTGGTGCAAGCCGCGAGAGTCCGAAATCCGCCACTTTAGCAATGATCTTGGAGTCCAGGAGTATGTTAGTTGCTTTAATATCCCGATGGAATATAGGAGGATTGGCCTCAGTATGGAGATATAATATGCCTTTGGATGAACCAATTGCAATCCGCAACCTCATGCCAAAGGATAGGTTTCCCTTTTCACCTGCCACATCATAATATCCATAAAATTAGCCCCTTACCTGCAGAGCTCAAAACATAGCAAAATAATGGTTGCGAATAAAAATTTCATTCCAAGTTCCATTTGGTTTCTTGGAAACTTTTAAGTGAGCATTGCCAAGTGTAAAACAGATTTAATTTAACAATAATAAAATCACATTTATAGAGTTGTTGCTTTGTTTTGTAATAGAGATGGCCTTGATAAAGGTTTCATGGTAATTGAATGTTCAGACCTTATTCTACATCTCTCCCATTTAATACTCTTCTATTCTGTTGTGCTCAATCTTTTTGTCCTTTATTAACTCATTAGTCCCTTTTTGTTTTTTTCTTACCCCTATGCAATTTTCCTTCCATTTTAGCTTCCCTCTTCTTGGTTTTCTATTTCTGAAAACATATTGAATAAACAGTAGCATGAATTTTTGAAACTTCCACTAAGATGTGTGAGTTTGAAATGCACGGCAATCTCTCAGTTTAGGAGTGAAAGCGAGACTCTTCAAAACAAAATTTTAGAATTTTCATACAAATTGAATCATTTAACTATATAAGAAAGTGATCACTTTCATAGTGAATCAACTAGCTGCACATCAACCATTATAAACTCACTCCATTTATCATATACCTCAGGGTGTTGAAAAACAAATTAAATATCAACCCATTTTACAAACCTTGAACATTCTAAGAAGATATGGGACAATTCTAGCAAATTTTATATACAATTTTTCAAAGGTGTAGAACTGAAGAGCAGAAAACATTATAACACCCAAAAATAGAAAAGAGGTACAATACAAATAAATTGAGCGGCATATATCTTTTTCTATAGCTGCATATACAATAATGCAAAATAAATGCAAAAGGAAATTATTTTCAGACCTGAAAGCCAGTCCCGCAGGGTGCCATTAGGCATGAATTCATAAACCAACATCTGAATAAGAAGAAAGAGTTATTGTGAATAAACACTGTTGTCAAGTTGATGTGATGGAACTTTAATGTAAAGTTATGACAGAATTTTGCGTAAGATTATGAGTCCGTTTGGATAAGTTTTTAAAAGAATGAATGAGTTAACACAAGATTTCTTCAATACACGAAGCTATAGGACCATTAAATCCTTCATGTAGAACACATACACATACTTAGCTGATTAACTTTCAAAATTTTGATAGTTGATTAACATTCAAAATTTTGATAGAACATCTGCAAGATGATATATACAACAGTTTGCAGCTACAGCAAAATATACCTGCTCCCCTTCTTCATGACAGTACCCAACCAATGAGACTAGATTTCGGTGATGTAACCTTGATAGTAGTTCAATCTCATTCAAAAATTCTTTTTGGCCTTGTAAGGAGCCTTCTTGTGCTCGCTTTATGGCCACGATTGTTTCATCAGTTAGAATGCCCTTATAAACCATCCCATAACCTCCTTGGCCAACTTGATTTGAACTGCTAAAATTGTCAGTAGCAAGAACCAGTTCTTCAAAAGTGAATTCTTTCACGCCATCTATTTTGATAGGAATATTAGAGGCTGCAAAAAGAATAAGCATTTAGACCTCAACCTTTAGTGATAATCTGAAAGTATAATTTCAGCAAAACATCTCAAAAAGTATTCTGTATAATTACTTACTTCGACGTTTCCTTGATAATTTGATATTTCTTCTAACAATCATGAAAGTGACTATTGCAAAGATTGCTAGAACAAGAGCAAGAGCCGCTACTGTAGCAGTAACTATTTTGGCTGGACTAGTTTTCCTCATTTCTGATCTCATAATTACTGCCCCGAAAAAACAAAAAAAGAAGAAGAAAGAAACTTAGAGCAACGGAGCCAGGACGGTATGATATAATTGAAGTCAGAATAGCTTAAAACATAGACTAACTGTGAGAAGTAAAGTTTCTGATAATGATTGTTGTTTCAAACTGAGGAGGAATTGATTCAGATCTGTGAGTTTTGGCATTAATATTTTCATGTTTGCTATCAACAATTAAGTAAAGAGGGCACTAAGGAAGGAATGAATATTTTTGGCATTAGTTTTGTCAACAAAGGAAATACAAGAGCAGAAATTAATAAACATTAGCAATATAACAATAAATTTGAATCAAAATTTTGAAGCAACATGTCAGATGAAATCACATTTCCTCTTATCAGTGTGACATCATAATTTGATAATGAAAGCAGTCATACAAAATTACCAGACACCTTACAGTTCCATGAAGTTAGATCAAAGTAAAGAGTATGTTTAATTATTTCATATTGTGTGCATAAGATTCTCAATTTTTCTTTGGTAAAATTTCCGGTTACTTTTGGCTTGGGAGAAGCAAAAGCGAGTTTTGTTAGATTTGTGGTTACCCTGCATGTGGAGGCACGATACTAAAACAATAGTATACGATGTGAATTTAGCATATGAGTTAAGCACTATAAAAGTCTAGATAAAAATGGAAATAGACAGAAAAGGAAACTTACAATTTGCGTAAGGCCCCTCAAGAGTGAAATTCAAAATTTCATATGGCCCAAATAAATCACTTCCACTGAAAGTCCACGATGTAAATATGCTTCTAATGCCATAGACCTCGCTTGTGTTGAACACATTGTGTGAATAACTAGCCACAGGATAAAGTTTCAAATACATCCTAAGACGAGTTCCTTCTTCTTCCCAAGAATATGAATCTATTGATAGTTGATAGATGTTCATGTTTAAAAATTGAGTAACATATGATATAAATGAAGTTCTGTATGGAGGGAAGAAAGAAAAACTTGGGCTTTTTAGCCGGTATCCAATTTTAAGAGGTGATGCACAATAGCAGGGAATAGGGGAATCTTGGACATATTCGAAGAAATCATCCACTAGACAAGCTTTAGCAGGACAAGTAGTTGTTGATTTTGTTGAGTATTTGTCTGCTTCTTGTCCTTCAAATCCACAGTGCTTGACCAATATTTTGCTAGTTGAGGAATTCTTACAGATAGGATTTCCGCCAAGCCTTGCATCAAAAAGAAAGAACAAAAGGCAAGAAAAGTAAATTGATGTGACAACATAGGCAAAACCAGTTTATGCATATAATTTTCATAATAACCATGAAATGCATAAGAGGTGACTAAAGAATAATTATATTTATAGTCATTTTTTAGTTCCTATGGTATTGTCTAATTTATGTAGTTGACCTCAGTTAGTGAGATAAGGCTTGTTGTTATTTTTGGTTTTACATTTATTTTTTAGTTACTGAAAATTGTTATGAACTTCCATGTGGGCACAGAAATGTGCAGTAAAAACTTGCCCAAATTTGGTAAAAGCTTAAGACATTTTAAGTTTAATATTTAATTAGACTTGATAAAAATTGGCAATAGGAACAAATAACAAATACTGAATTACGTATAACAGACAAAATTATCTTAAATCTTGATTGCATACTAGGTAAAAACACACATAAAAGAGGAAGGGACTGTATGCTACATTATGTAGATGAATTAATAAACAATGGAGAGAGAGAGAGAGAGAGAGAGAGAGAGAGAGAGAGAATCAGATCATATGTTACATGGAAGCCCATGTATTACTGAACTTAGACTAAAAGAATACCTCAAAGTGACATTGGTAGGAGGACTTGGATCTCCCGAAATGGCTGAAAGCGAGTTGTTACGAAGGTCACTGCATAGATGAGACAAACCTTTTATATAGAAATAACATTAGGAAAATACTTCCTAACCAGAAAATTTCCCAGAAACTGGTTGCACGAATTATGTAGCAAAATGTGATAGGAACACCTCAAATTTTTTAACCACTCATTATTTCCGTCCAGCCACTCAAAATTTGCCACATGTGTGTCAATTGTATCTGGCAAATTTTCCGACAATATTTGTTTGGGTCATGTTGCAATGCTTATAACATTATCAGAATTCATTTCATCACCTTAAACTATTTATCATCAATATACTTAAGTTTGATTTAGAGAATCAACATGTGATTTCTTTGAAATAGAAGCAGTAGGGTTCTAATTCAGTATTTACATTGTAAGTTTAGCACTTGCATTGAAGTGCATGTTCTGCCATATGCTAGCAGAGATGGATCCTGACGAGGAGTTGTTCTCAAGAGACCTGTATTTGGCAATAAATAAAATATAAAATTAATCCATAAAGAATATCGTTCATGTAAAAACCTCACTAACTTAAGAATTTCAAAGATATTATCAATGTTACACTCATAACTATATATACTACTATGAGAAGGACATATTGATGAATGGTTTCTCACAATCTTTGAAGAGATGGAAGTGCTGAGAAGTTTTCAGGAATGAAACCATCCAGATTGTTATTGGAAAGATCACTACAACAACAAGAAATTTACTAAATGAAACTCAAATCTGTCAGGGATAACATTTACCATGAATAATATTTTGAAGTAGTTATGGTAAACAAGGACATCACTACTACCAAAATTAAATAAAACTAGTAGGCTAGCTCATACATGGTAGTCATATTGTGTGCAAGTTTATTCGATGGTATGGGTCCAGCAAGATTGTTCCAGCTAAGGTCTCTGAAATGTGAATTAGTCACAAATGAGCATGCAGACTAAATACATCAGGAGTAAAAAGCTCCTACTGCCATTAGGCACACCATGAAGTAAAGACACGAGATATATATTTAAACATACAAATAGTAGAACTGCGGTATTGAGCTGAGATCAGGCACTTCTCCTAGCAAACTGCAGTTTCTAAGACTTCTGTTAAGTCAAAGATAAAACATTAGTTCAGGAAATAAATTTAATTAAATAACAGTTGTAAACTCTAATGTAATATTTTGAGCATATATTCTACTCCCTTGGTGGGTGTGTTTGCGCATCAATTTCTCTTATCATTGATTCCAAAGAAAATGCAGTATACCATGAGTCAACGGCAAGCAAATTCCTTGGAGAATAGCTTTTAAATATCTATAGCATCAACTCTTACCTCAAAGCCATTGGCCTTGAAGAATTGGTAGAACTTCAATTCATTGCTACTTCATACTCTCTCTTCTCTATTTCACATTAACTATACAAACACCCACCCTATCATAAAATCCCACACATAGCTCCCTTATATTTATAAAGAATTCTACATTCAACTCCAAAATAAAATCAAGCCCACCAGATTCATTAGTTGACTCATCATTCATTTAGCACATGGATGTTTTCTGTTAAAATGATTCCCAGGCTTGAGTAGACTGGGTGAGGTGCAAATATTGGTTTTGAAGAGTTTTTTAACTAAATCTCATTTTAAAGGAAAAATAATGGAAAAGTAGTTATTCTGAAAAGTACTTACAATTTTGCTAGTTTAGATAAGTTTGCATAGGAAGAAGGGACTCTGGTCCCCCTGAAGTTATTGTTGTCAAGTTGGCTGCAAGGAGCAATAAACAAATAAGAAGCATGCCAGAATGTTAGCATGTGTTAACCTTCACCGAGCCATGATATTTTTAGCACAAATATGAAATATCATGTATATGTGTTAAAGCTCAAGTAAACTACATAAGAGATACTGCAATAATAATTTATCGGTGTGTTTGGTACGGGGACAATAATAGGGGGTAAATTTCATGGATTACACGAGTCTCATTCATGAAATTTTACCTCCAATTTTTATTTTTGTACCAAACACATCTTTACAGTTAAGGCAAGGTCTGAGAAATGAATTTCCAAAAACACAAGAGTTCTTATCAAAGAACTATTAAGAATGATAAAATACAGTTTGAAAGGCTACATAAAAATACTAACATATAATACGATCTATCCTGAAAGCAATATGACAATACAAGTGTCGTACTGATAACTCAAGTGGAATACTATGGAAAGAGAATTTATAGAAAATATGGTAATTTTGCGCTGATTACTCATGTTAGATTTTATAAATTAATCCAAAAATGTACTGGCATTCTAGTTGCTATTTGTTTGGGATTCTTGGATCAACACGTCACATCCAATGGCAATATCCCTAATACAATTTTAATTTTAACATAAGAGCTTAGGCATGACACAATTGTAATACACCAAACAAGAGAAACATTTGGAAGTCACTACTGGAGTGGGTTTGAATGCAGGGCTAAATTAACATGGGAAAGAGGATGCTAACATGAATTGATGTTAGATTTATAGTTGCTCAAACTTTATTACATGTCCTAGAATATAAAACTTTTACAAATATGTCCTATGAACAGAATTGCTATATATATATATATATATATGTATGTATGTATGTAAATTCTGAATTTCATGTGTATGTGACAACAATGATGACAATCCTAGCTCCCCAAGGTTAGGATGAGCAAAGTGAATCCTTGAGGAGAAACAATAAGATCCCTATGCATTTGTTCTATTCGACTAGTTATTCCTATCAAGTGATATGTTGTTAGGACCCTGTTAGTTAGGAGTTAGTTCGGGAAGTTAGTGACTATAAATAAAGAGAGGAAGGGTTCAGTTAGGGGTCTTTGATCATTTGTTAGTTTTGAGAGAGTTAGAGGACTCTAGAATTTCCTCTGTATCTTGTAATTCTTGAATAAACACTAGTTTCTGATTATCAGTTCTAATACATGTCCTCCATTGCTCCTAAAGTAGCCATATGCTTGTTAGGGGATAGAATCAGTTAGGAGTTAGTTGCTGTTAGTAGTTAGCAGTTAGTTATAGATTAGTTACTTTAGACTCTATTATACCCTCACTATATAAACCACACGTATGTATCATATCTCAACTTTCTCAACAACAATCAACAATTCAGTTTCTGCTCTCTCTGGTTCCTCTGCTCTCTCTCTCTCTCTCTCTCTCTCTCTTAGATTTTACGTTCTTCAACATGGTATCATAGAGCCACCTCCATTTTTTTTTTTTTCTCTTTCGACCCATGGCTTCTGGAACCTCTGGAGCTGCATCGCACTCTTCCATGGCGGCACCGATTGCTTCCCCTGCTTCTTCGACGGATTCGTCCCCTGCGTTCGCACCTACCAAGTTTTCCGTTCCTATCTCCTTCAAACTCGCCGATGATAATTTTCTCTTGTGGCAGCAAGAAGCTATCGCCACCATCAAAGGCCATCGCCTCCAATCCCATCTTCGCAAGGATCTCATCCCTCCAATGTACCTCGATGTTGCTGATGACATTTCTGGTAACCCTAAACCCAATCCTGAATTCGAAAATTGGGAACAACAAGACAATGTTCTACTTTCTTGGCTCCTTGCATCGCTAAGCGAATCTGTGAGAGTGCGCATGGTTGGCTGCGTATACTCCTATCAAATTTGGGACAAAATAGAGAAATTTTTCGCCTCGCAAACACGTGCGAAGGTCACTCAGCTTAAGCTCCAACTGCGAAACATCAAGAAAGGTGCATCGATGAACTCTTATCTTCTTGAGATCAAGAAAACAGTGGATCAGCTGATTGCTGTGGGATCTTCAGTTTCCACCGAAGAACACATTCAAGCGATCTTGGACGGCTTATCATCGGATTACACTCCTTTGGTCACCTCCATTATCTCTCGAGTAGATCCATACTCTGTTGAGGACATGGAGGCTTTGCTGCTTGCTGTTGAAGCTAGGATCGAACACTGCCACCGCCAAGAACTCACCTCGCAGGGGCCTTCAACTCCAATTCTAGTGAATTATGCTCAGTCTCAAGGTCGTGGCAGAGGATTTTCTTACCCTGAGGGTGGTCGTGGTCATGGCAACCTGGGTTTCAGGGTCGTGGGCCTCACAGTAGAAAGAGGTGGTCGTAATTCATTTGGCTACAACAATTTTGGTCAACAACAACAATTGGCTCTCGACCTCAATGTCAAGTCACGCAACAAATATGGCCATATGGCTCTGGAATGTTATCATCGTTTCAATCCCACCATTCACTCTCCACCATCTCAGCCACAGAGTCGCCCCACTTCTAATCCTCCTCATCAAGCTTATTTGGCTGAGCCTTTGTCTGTAACATCGCCTCCACGATCTAATCAGTCTCAAGCACTGCTTGCCACGCCTTCAACAGTCTATGACCCCCTCTGGTATCCGGATTCAGGTGCTACAAATCATCTCACTCCAGATGCTTCTAATCTCAGTGTGAGACAACCCTATGAAGGTTCTGATCGTGTTCAAGTGGGCAACGGGTCAGGTATGAGCATTTTGCACACAGGGCATTCTAAACTATACTCCCATGCATCCAACAAATCCTTTGTCTTAAGAAATTTGTTGCATGTTCCTAGTTTAACCAAAAACTTGATTAGTGTGTCTCAGTTTGCAAAACAGAATAGAGTCTTTTTTGAGTTCCATGCTGATGCTTGTTATGTCAAATGTCAGGATTCCAAGGAGATTCTTCTCCGCGGTTTTACTAGAGATGGGTTATATGCTTTTCCGGATCTGCAGCCAAGCTCCCTTGCTCTGCAGCAATCTGATTCTGTTGTCTCTTCAAATTTACCTATTGCTTTACATTCCTTTAGGCTAAACCTTGCCAAAAGTGATGCAAATAATTTCTTTCTTTGGCATATTAGGCTTGGGCATCCATCTAGCCCTGTTGTTAATAAAGTCCTGCAATTCTGTAAAATACCATGTGATGTGAATAAAGTTTCAAAAGTTTGTGATTCATGCTGTGTTGGTAAACATCATCAGTTACCTTTTACTCGTTCATCCACTATTTACAATGAACCCTTAGCACTTATATTTTGTGACATTTGGGGGCCATCACCATTACCCTCTCGGTCGGGTGCTAGATATTACCTCACCTTCTTAGATGCTACAACCAAATTTACTTGGATTTATTTTCTGCACCAAAAATCCCAGGCCCTGACTGTCTTTCAGCAATTCAAAACCATGGTTGAAACCCAATTCAAGAAGCCCATACAATCTGTCCAAACTGACAATGCAAAAGAATTTCTAGCCTTTACCAAATTTTTCCTTGATCATGGCATCATTCATAGGCGCAGGTGTCCCTATACACATGAACAAAATTGCAGCATAGACCGAAAACATCGACACATTACCGAAACTGGCCTCACCTTGTTAGCTCATGCCTCTTTACCCACCTCATTCGGGAAGAATCCTTTCATACCGCAGTATACCTTATCAACCTCCGCCTACACCCACACTTAACAACTACTCTCCCTTCCAAAGCTATATGCCAAACCACGGGACTACACTTTCCTCCGATCTTTTGGTTGTGCATGTTTCCATTATTGAGACCTTATTCCCATCATAAACTTGACTTCAGTGCTGAGAAGTGCATTTTTCTAGGTTATTCGATCACTATCGGGGCTACAAATGCCTAGCTAAGTCAGGGAAAATCTATATCTCTCGACATGTTATCTTTGATGAGTCTTCTTTCCCTTATTCTGAACTATTTTCTGTCACTGGCATATCTCAGTCTATATTGCCTAATACTAACATTCCCACAATTCCACTTATTTCATCTTTGAATGCCCCTCATGCAAATGCTCCTGCCCCACATTCCCCTACAGTTTTTCCTGCTACAACTAACTCTGACAGGTCCTTGGCTCCGTATCCTGGTGAGCTATCTGCTGTCATTCCCTCTGACAGTGTAGCATCTGCAGCTGTGCCCATTCCTTCCACTGCTGCTGCTAACCCAGCACCTTCAGTCATTCCCTCTGACTGTGTAGCACCCACAGCTGCTGGTGCACCAGCTTCTACGCTCAAAGTTTACACCAGGAAATTCCCAAGACAAAAGTCTGCTATTCCTCACACTAGTTCTCATTTCTGCCTATTTCTGCAGTCAACAATGCTCACTCCATGATTACAAGAAGCAAGGATGGCATTTTTAAACCCAAAGTCTTCACTATGTTGCTAGAGCCGAAATCTGTCAAACAAGCATTGGCAGATCCCCGATGGTTGCAGGCCATGACTGATGAATTTCAAGCTCTCTTGAAGAATAATACCTGGACTCTGGCATCACTTCCTGCTGGTAGAGAACCCATTGGCTCAAAGTGGGTGTTTCGGGTCAAGTACAATCCTGATGGTTCCATAAATAAATACAAAGCACGGTTGGTAGCAAAAGGCTTCCACCAACAGGAAGGCTTTGACTTCCATGAGACGCGTTGACCAGGTTGTTAAGCCTACTCTCGTTCGAGTGGTTCTCACTATTGCTGTCTCAAAAGGTTGGCCAATTCGCCAAGTCGACTTCAACAACGCCTTCTTAAATGGAGATCTCCAAGAATCAGTTTACATGACTCAACCTGAAGGGTTTGTGGCTGGAGATAAATCATTGGTTTGTAAATTGAACAAAGCCATATATGGGCTGAAGCAAGCTCCTCGTGCCTGGTTTGAAAAGCTACAGCATACACTCCACTCCTTTAGTTTCAAATCTGCCAAGAGTGACTCCTCCCTCTTCATCCGCATTACTGGCTCCCACATACTTTATGTCCTTGTGTATGTGGATGATGTCATCATCACTGGCTCCTCATCCACTGCTATAGCTCAACTCATTTCCTCTCTCAATGCCACTTTCTCCTTGAAAGACTTGGGATCTCTTCATTATTTCCTTGGAATAGAGGCCACTACACTGCCCTCGGGTGGCCTTCACCTTTCCCAAGCAAAATATATTTCAGACCTACTGATGAAAGCCAAGATGCTAGATTGTAACTCCTCACCCACACCCATGACCTCTGGTCTTAAGTTGTCCAAACATGGGACTGATATGTTTGATGATGCATCGCTATATAGATCAATCGTTGGGGCTCTCCAATATGCCACTATAACTCGGCCTGACATTGCTTTTTGTGTGAACAAAGTGTGTCAATTCATGCATCGGCCTCTTCTCAGTCATTGGCATGCAGTGAAACGCATTCTTCGGTATCTTCAAGGGACGATTCACTATGGCCTTCTCCTTCAACCGAGTTCCTCTCTTGAGCTCCATGCCTTCTGTGATGCAGATTGGGGGTCAGATCCTGATGACAGAAGGTCTACCACTGGGTTTGGAATTTATCTTGGTAGTAACCTGGTGTCTTGGATGTCAAAGAAGCAAACTTCGGTTTCCCGGTCGAGCACAGAAGCTGAGTACCGAAGCCTGGCAGCAACAGTATCAGAAATTATTTGGCTGAAATCTCTCTTGTTGGAGCTGCATCTTCCAGTTTCTAAAGCTCCTGCTATCTACTGTGACAATCTAAGTGCTGTCATGATGACAGCAAACCCGATACTTCACCATCGCTCAAAGCACTTTGAGCTGGACTTACATTTTGTCAGAGAGAATGTCTTCAATAAAGCCATTGTTGTGTCTCACATACCCTCTCATGAACAAACTGCTGATGTCCTAACCAAGGCAGTCTCCTCTTCTCAGTTTCCCTATCTCCGATCCAAACTCAGAATTGGTGAGCTCCCCTCTCTGAGTTTGAGGGGGGGTGTTAGGGGATAGAATCAGTTAGGAGTTAGTTGCTGTTAGTAGTTAGCAGTTAGTTATAGATTAGTTACTTTAGACTCTATTATACCCTCACTATATAAACCACACGTATGTATCATATCTCAACTTTCTCAACAACAATCAACAATTCAGTTTCTGCTCTCTCTGGTTCCTCTGCTCTCTCTCTCTCTCTCTCTCTCTCTCTTAGATTTTACGTTCTTCAACACTTACTTATCAAAACCTCTCTAGTGCATGTGTATGTATCTATGTACTTATGTATCTCGTAGTTTGAACATCATGAGAGGTATGCTTCATCACATCAGTGCATACTTGCTCACCAAAGCTCTAGCGAAAGCCACGAAGTTAAGAAAAGAAAAAAGAAACAAAAATCCTGTCTCAAACTATGTGAAATAGGGAAAGAAGATCAAGCTGATGCCTGTCAACAACTGTACCAAATAAAATAAGAAGTAGATAGCTAAGTGCTATAAAAATAAATAATGTTGGAATAGGAAGATACAGTATCCGCAGATTTTGTAACATGGAGAATTCTGGTGGAAGATGGCCAGATAAGTTATTGTTGTCCAGAATCCTATAAATTCATTTCAACAAGCACAAAATGTGAAGAACTGGTAAACAAGATTTAATAAGGAAAAGTAAGAATACAATGGAAGTTTCAATCCAAAGGCGAAAAGTTGAAATGCCTTAAAAACTCACAGGTGCATAAGGTTGGGTAAGTTTGACAGGCTGGGTGGAATTTGACCACTAAATGAGTTATTGTTCATGTGGCTGCAAAGATATAAATAACACATAAAATACACATAGGAAATCCAACTTCAAGCTGAGTTGATGATGAATTTGATTTGGAGATGGACTCACATGTGTTTGACAGAGATCAAGTTGGCAAATGATTGTGGTATTGGACCCGAAAGTTCGTTTTGGTCGACTTGGAGCCTGCTTAGATTTTGAAGATTGCCAAGCTCATCTGGTAAAATATCAGATAACTTATTGCCATTCAGGAGCCTGTACAGACAATTACACAATACATTACAATATATTGTATAACGTTAAACAAAACTCCTTCTTATAATAACTCCTTCATGAGGTAATTCTAATAGATCAGCTTCTTGCATAAAGAAAGAACACATGGAAAAAAATGATACAAACAACTCTTAGCAATCTTACAAGAGATGCAATGATGTGATATTTCCTATCTCCCTGGGTATAGTGCCTGTCAAATTATTCCACATGAAGTTCCTTGGAGAAGAAAAACATAAAGAAATTAGCATGTCAGAATGTATTAACTGAAACTCTTAAAAACATTTTTCAAAAAAGTTAATTACAAAAATGCTACTTTGTTTCTAATCTATTTCTTGTTTTCAGGATTTTATAAAAGAAAAACATTTAAAAATAGGTTAAAAATAAGGTGGCATTTTTGTATTTAATTTGGAAAACGTAACACGAAAACAAAACATTTTCTGAAACCAAAGAGCTCTTATCAAGTGATATTGCTCACATTATCATAAGTCGAGATAGCTGACCAAGTTGGGGTGCTAGACTTCCAGAGAGATTCATAGTCATTAAGTAGCTTCAGTAAAGTTGACAACAGAAATACAGTTAGAACTCTGCAGACTGCATACTCTATAACTTCATGTGATTAACACTTCAAATATCTAAATAACAGAAATTTAGCTATAAAAACTAGAAAACAAAGAAACAAAAAAAGAGCCATACAGCTCTTGGACATGGAAGTAACCATCAGCCCCAACCCTTTCAAAACATAAGACACCATTCCAGTTTAATGCACATGGGTCTCCCTTATTCCAGCTCGACAAATGGTTGAAGGGATCAATCAAACTTTTCTTGACTTGTAACAATGCATTCACTGCAAATGGAACAAACATATACCAATGATCAAGGTTAATATTTTCATAGGTCAAAAATTTCAAATTCAGCCCTCACATTCACTTAACATTAGACTACAACACATTCTTTTGATCAAGGGTTTCATTAAAGTGCCTTAAGCCATATATATATATATATATATATATATATATATATATATATATATATATATATGCTTCGTTGACATTCTTTTCTTTTGTACCTCACTTTCACCTAACATCAAGGACATTCTTCTTTATGCTTCTTGGTTTTCTTTTTTGATGGTTCATGTATCCCTAAGGAATGTAACAATGTAGCTAATTGCTTATCACACCAAGCTAAATGGGGATCTCAGGCATCTAGCTTGAAAACCCCCCTCAAAATCCTTTGTATCATGCTACATGCTGACATGATCAATGAAAAACCCCATAAAAAAAGAAATAAAAATACCCCATCAAAAAATAAATTAAAATGTAAAAATTATTAAAAAATATAAGTATTTAATATCTTATAAGTTCAAAAAGTATTTAATATTTACCTTAATAGTGCATTAAAATTAAATTATACATTACAGTATTACACATTGTTACTTTCTTCTAAAACAAATTATTAATGTATTATTATCAATATCAATGTAAATTTTTTATCTATAAAGTTAATTATGTTGACATTAAGTGAGATTTTCAACTCAATAAAGAAGACGTTACATCATTAGATGCAAGTATCAAACTTTTTTTAACTAATTATGCATTTAATTTATATTCTTTGAAATAATATAATCTCACTTTTTTTTTATTCAAAGCTAGAACTACTTAAAATTATTTTAGTTTTTCATCGTTAATATTAATTATCCCTCTTGCAACTTTAGTTTGTTCTAACCTAAACTTTGACAAAATTACACATATTTGCATATTTTCTTTTCCTTTTATTTTTAAGTGCATACTTGCATTTTTTTAATCTTATATTCGTTTATCGATATTTAAATATTAAAGACATTAATATTGAAGAGAGGATATTTATATTAAATAATTAAAATGGAGAATATTAAATGAAAGAATTTTAAAATCCTAAATATTAAATAACTTAAATATATTTTTAATCCTTATAAATATATATTATTTTGATTTTAGTTTCACTAAATATTTTTTTGTCCCTTATTTTTCCAATATTATGTTTTTATCCTTACCATTAGCAGTACTATTAAATAGTGATATTTATAAGGATCAAAAGAAGATTTTTAAAATACTTATAATAATCAAAAATAAAATTTTTAATATTTATAAAAATTAAATATATATTTTAAAATATTTATAGAGACCAAAATTTAGAATAGTAAAATTTAAAAATATAATATTAAAAAAAAGGAAAACCCAAAACTAAAATCATAAGAATTTAAAACATATTTAAGTCAAATTAAATAGTACAATATCTTCCCTTTTTAGAAAAGAGAAATAATTTCTTTTTGAGAAATAATTTCATACTTATAACACGAAAAGTTGTAACCGGTTACTTGCACATGACTTTTTCCATTCTCTCTCTCTCTCTCTCTCTCTCTCTTGATTGGATAAAAAACATTCGCACCCTTCTTTTTATTTTTTCACGAAATAACATTGCTTTTTAGATAATTAGGATAATTTAATTTTTAAATATAAAAAATATCACTAGTAGATAAAATATCATATCCTTCTAGACTAGTACCCTAGTACTCGTCTATTAATATTTAACACCATCTTCTAAATAAAGCACGCAAAATAATATTTTTATAACATAACCTAGGAGTATTCTAAGTCAAACTCGATGTAAACTTTGTGCATGCATTAATTTGTGCACATTTGCCACGTAAGCTGGGTCGTAAGGCAATTTACAAACTCACCTTCCGAGGGATCTGTGCTCTGGCCAGCTGTTGTGGAAATGAAATAACAAACTGAAACAGCCAAAGCATATCCATATATCCTCCTATTCGGCATCATAGTGAGCTATAAAGCCAGCGAAAAGAAACAAAACAATGGGGACATATAGATGGAATGAACATAATAAAGGGTACATTAAACATTATGGAGAATGAATTTGAAAAATATCGCTCAATTCTAACATAAGATTGATACAATCAGCCAAAACTACATGCTGAATTGCCAAAGAAAACATTAGTATCAACCAAAATAGAAAAAAGCTAAAGCAAAGCTTGTGGAAAAGTAAAATTCAAAGTTATTCAAAACTAATACTATTTTAGTATCAGATAATATTTCGAATTTAACTCAAAAAAATATTTTTATTGGATAAAATGTAATATTTTTATAATATATAAGAATTTCTCATACTATAAGTACTTTATATATGTTTACTATTGATTTGAATATAGGCAATACCCAGCAGCCAATTTCTCTTATCTCTTTAAAGATACCATTACATGTGTAAATTGTTAAATTGAAAGGGTATACATGGTGAATAATAGGTACCTAGGAATTTTCAATACCGTTGTTGGTTGTGCTCACTTCTCTTTATGGAGGGAGACAAAGGAAAAGGTGAAGCAAAGCAAGAAAGCATAACGAAAAACTGAAGCAAGGGAAAACGTGTTTTCAGCAACTTATGATGTTCAAACTCGCAATGAATGAAACAAAAGCCTGAGTCCTATATACTTTCAACTGCATAAGCAGAAGCTCTTACTTGAGAACTAGAGATGATTATATATTCTTAAACCCCAAATGCGACTTTGCATAGCTGCTTAAAATGTCTTAGCAGTAAACTACGGATTTATAAGCCAATGCTGGCTACTCTTGTGGACCAGGGAATAAAAGCCACCTTTTGGCTTTATAAAAGTCAAACAGTAAAAGAATACAGTTGGGAATTGTCTTGTTAGGGGAGATATTTTCTCACTTTATTTTGCATAGGTCCTCGATTATAAGTCTTCTTGATTTCAATACAAGGAAATAGAAGAGATTGATTACTGTACCTTAAAAAAAACAGGAGAAGAGATTGATTACATTATGTATGTTTTTGGAAAAAGGTGAAAGATACTTATTTTAATAATCACTTATTTATATAATCATTTTTTTATATAATCAATAATATGAGAATCAATTTATATTTGAATATTTCAACTAAAAAGTAGTTTTAAGAATAATCTATTTTATTTGGATTATCTAAAATAATCATTTTTATATGATAAATTACTAAAATGGAGAGTTGAGTAAAAAATTTTAACAAAAATCAGGTGAAAATTGATGACCTTGGTGTGGGCAGCTTGGGAAATTTATATAGCGTCAAGTATTGTAGAAACATTTTAATCACTTAATGCTCAAAAATAAGTTTTCACTTTTTCTTCCCTAACAGCTTAAATTTTGTGAAACAGATTATAATCTATTTTAGATAAATTGCCCAAACAAGATGCTTCTTTTGAAAATAGCTATTTTTTAGGGAAAGCATCTTTTTTTCTTGTTTCCCAAACATGCTATATATGTGAGACTTAATACACTTATATCTTCAATAACTTTATATAAAATGTAATTTTTATTGATCTAGTTGTTGAATTACAATTACCTAGCATATTGATTGTTTGTATCACTATTTTGAAAAATTGAACATCAGTAAGAATATTATCAAATAATTATTATTTGTATACATTTAAAATACTTATTATGTTAATTTTGATATATATAAACTTTCAATCTAACCATGGATTTCATACAAAATTTCTTCAATAAAAAGTTTTATTGGTGTAAGAATTATGATTAATTTATACTAGTGTAAGTTAATCCTTTATATTTCTATATAAAAAGATATATTTTTATTTATAAAAAATATTATTATTCTCTCCATATATTTAGAAAGAAGTTATCAAATTTTGAGAGAATAATTTATACACTATCAATGTATTATATTTTACACTATCAATCAATCATATTTTATCTTTTGTATAACTTTTAATTAATAAGAGTCAAATATTTTTAATAAAATGATTATACATGATAGAATTATTATATAAAATACATTTAATTGACAATATATTAAAATTAAATTATCTTTTGTTATACAATAAAAACTTTCTTTTCCTATTTACAATTTTTCTCGTATCATAAGTAAAATTTTCACCTTAATTATTGAGATAATTCTGGTATCCAACTACTCTGGGAACTTCGATAAATCATTTCTTCATATTATTATCATTATTATTAGTAGTATCATGTCTCCATAATGGAGATTGAAAGGAAGTTTTCTCCTTTTTCAATTCTATTTTTACAGGGGCAAGGACTGCAATGTATTGTGCCAACTTTTTCCACAAAAATATTTTACCATTAGAAATGTAACTAAATACCGGTATATGGAAGAGTAACAAATGTGTCAACAATTAAATTATAAGCTGATTACATAATTTTGATGTTGATGTTTGTGGCTTATCAAGTAGAGAATACAAAAGTAATCCCAACTTGCGGGAGGGCAAACAAGGGCACTGGCAAGCAAACAGTGTCAATATTGGACCATTCGTCAATTTAACCCCCAATTTATAGCCGTGTTTTACTCTAATATCTAAAATTGAGAAATTAATTATTTAATTTCTAAAATTATAAATCATATGTCAGCTTAATTTTCAAGTCGTGTATCACTTTTATAAATTAGAGACTAAAATAACATATAATTTGTAATTTTCAAATACTAAAATAAAATATATTTACAACTTTAAAAATTAAAATGAATTTTCACTCGAACAATAAGTACCTTGACTTCTTCATCTACTATCAATTGTAGTCGACTCAGGTCATCTGAGCGTGTCTAGGAAGGCAACAATACTATAGTTGTCTGCGTTAATCAATGTCCATTCATTCTTATCTTTTTAATGGAGCCCCTATTACGTTTTCCTATCCTGCCTTTCAATCCTTTTGTACTTTTGTAAATGAAAGGCAACAATACTATAGTTGTCTGCGTTAATCAATGTCCATTCATTCTTATCTTTTTAATGGAGCCCTATTACATTTTTCTATCTGGCCTTTCAATCCTTTTGTACTTTTGTAAATGAAAGGCAACAATACTATAGTTGTCTGCATTAATCAATGTCCATTCATCCTTATTTTTTTAATGGAGCCCCTATTATGTTTTCCTATATTACCTTTCAATCCTTTTGTACTTTTGTGAATGAAAGGTCCTACAGTTATCTTGACCTTTTACGCTCGAATGTACGCTATAGACTAGTTTGCTAGTAAGAAGAGAATTTTTTTTTTAAAAATAAATTAGAAAGTTCTTCTCAAATTTATTTTTGCTATTTGCTTAAACTTTTCAGCAAAAAAATACTTAATTGGTTCAAGTGATTTGATACTTATTTTTCTTAAATAAAGTCTCAAATTCAAGTTTTGTAAATGAAAAAATGTTAACACTAAGAAACTTTTAATTGAGTATTGAGTCAACTTGACTCAAATCAAACTAGTCAAAGTTTAATGAGCTCCAGATACTGATGGTCTAAAAAAAATAGAAAAATTAATTTTTCACATTTTAAAGAAATGGATAATAAATTACTTTTGATTTTTATAAAAAATAGTAAAAGAGAGAGACCCACCTCACATCTAGAAGCAATTTTTTCTACAAAAAAAATCCTCACAACATTTTTAAAAAGACAATATCTATCATTTTCACTTTTTCCTCTTTTCTTTTAGAGATTAATTTTATATTTCTCTTTAGGGGAAAAAAATACTTTACCCATTAAATTACAAGTTATGTGCACTTTATTTTTTACATTTTAAAAAGGTGTAAATCAACTCTCTAAATTTTCTTAAATATGTAAATTGACTATTTTGTTAATTTTTTCATCAATTACTAGCAAAAATATCACAAATTCAAGAATATTTAGGGTATCAAGTTGTATATTTAAAAAAATTTGGTGGTCGATTTGCACATGACTCAAAATTCAAGAATACACTTATTTTGACTAAAATGCATATTCAGGAAAGTTTAATAAATCAATTTATATCTTTTTAAAAATGCAGCAATTAAAATGGACATAATCAATAGTTTAAGAAGATAAAGTGTAATTTTTTCCTTTTTTTTACTGACAACTTAATATTAATCATTTACCCTCATTACCATTTTACTAACAAAGAAGCATTTTTTAGAATTAAAAAAAAAATTAGGGAGCTACAACCAATGCCCATACACATCTAAAGCTCACATAAATTATGCCATCTAAGAATGTAAATGGGTTGATTTGGATTGAAATTGAGTAAAAAATAAATTTAAACCTATCAAATTTAATTGGGTTAACTTGTTTTATTTTTAAATTTCTTTCAATAAATTCGAACTAATCGATTAGATCAAGATAGGGCGGATTTGGTTTGGATCATTAGGTTGAATTAAAAAATAAAGAATTGTATTTTTAAATTTTTTTTATTCTTATAATAATTAATAATAATATAAAATTTGATCATGATATGCTTATTAATGGTATAAATAAAAAATTTTCTTAAACAAATAACAAAGATAATAAAAAATAACTCTATCACTATAAACTTTAAGTGTAAAACTTTGGAAGATTCGAAATATAAAAAAAAAATAGTTGATTAGGTGATTAGATCGAATATTTAGGTAAACGGGTTAAAAAATTATGAATTCAAAACCGAATTAATATTAATTGGTTTGGTTTGATTCCATATTAAAATAAACCGATTACCCAAACCGATCATTTGGTTTGGATTGGATCTTCATATTCATTAGATTAATTCAATCTGCTTACACCCTTAACGCCATCAAAGTAGTTTGAATAAAATCCCATGTTATGTCCCAAAAGTCAGCTGCCTTTTCCTATTTTCTGCATAACAACACAACAAATTCTACTTTAAATAGCAGCATTGAGACATTTAAGGTTGCATCTGCGAGTCAACATTTTAGAGGGGAAGGAAGAGAAGGGAAGGGAAGGAAAATATTTGAAGAATAAAATAAACTCATAATTACTCTTCAAACTCTTTCTTTTCCCTCCAAATCCTCAGCTCGCAAGCACACCCTAAAGGTCACAGACCATAAATAATCGGCTTAGTTTGAATAAAACCCCATCTTATATCCCCAAAAGTCATCTTCCTTTTCCTATTTTTTGTCAAAGCACAAAGTATACAATGTCATGGATACTAGCGCGTCGTAAGTGGGGAACTATAGGGATCATGCCAGAGACAAGTCACTTCCTGAAAGTGCTGAATGGTCCTCCCATGCCGTGCGAGAAATTCTTATGTCCCTTTTTTGACTTGAGTGGAAAAGACTAAGCCAATTACGTATTAAAACATCATTTCATATTCAATAACTGTATCAATTTTCATGCCATTCATATTTAAAATAATGATGTGTCAGTTTATCATCGACTCTACCAAGTCTAAATAAAAATCTCTCATAACTATTAATTAAAAAAAAAATCTCATACCCAATTTATTTTCTGGAAGCATCGAGATTTTAATCCTTAACCATTCTCTCAAGATAGACTTTTCCGGCTTCTCTCTATTGTCATGGCACCAACTGAGTTCCAAAGTCAATCTCTTACTCTTAACACAATCAGATGGCAAGCAAACCTGACACTATCATGCCAAAATATGATGTCGCACATAGAATGCTGTTGTCTAAAACCAAAATGGAAAATTTCACGCCAAAATTACAAGCAATATTCACCTTACGTCATTTTCTACAAGGAATGTAAATTGAAGTCTGAGGATATTATGCCTAAAAAGCCTAAAAAAGTCTGCTGAATACTTTCCTTTATGAACGTTTTGCAGGAAATTAACTGCAATTTTCAGCATTATTTTTAGCCATAAGAATTATCTTAACAATCTGATAAGTTAGTTCTCTGACTAGTCATAACTTTGCAACAAAACAAACGAGACATAAAAGTCTTGGCAGCGAAAATAAGAAGGGGAAACAACCTATTTCAGTACAGAAATTTATAATATTCTCGCTACCCTCATTATTATCATTTAAAAATATTTAAAATCTAATGTGGCTGAAAAACAAGAGATAAGACAGAAGAGTAAGGGGAAACTACCTATTTTTTTTACTACGGCAATTTATAATATTCTCCCCATCCTCATTATTAATTATTATCCTTTAAGAGTATAATGTGGCTGAAGTACAAGAGATAAGACAGAAGAGTACCACTGGTGGTACTAAACATTTTCCTTGCAATGAATATTTCCCTTCATGATATGGTTTGCATCCCCATCAACAACTCCGGAAACACAAAGTCCAGATATATAGGTGAAAGGGTCAGTGCGCACACATCCAGTTAAAAACCTTTCTCATAACCTCCTTGGTCAGCTTTAATTGAGCCGCTAAAATTGTCAGTACTTGGTATCAAGTGACAAGTACCAATTCTTTGTAAGTGGATGCCTTCATTCCATCCATTTTAATACAAAGGTTTGAACCTGCAAGAAGATATAAGTATTAGATCTCTTCCTTTAATGATAATCCCAAATGATACTTTCAACAGAATGTCCTAAAAAGTAGGACCATAATACTCACTCATATTATGTTAAAATTGTAATTAAAAATCTCAAATGTACTAAGGAGCTTCAATCCTTAAACACAGCCCATCGAGACAGCCCATCAAAGACAAAGCAACCGTGCTGTTCCAACAGCCTCTTCAACTCTAAGGCCATTTGTAATAGACTTGTTTCCAGGAATCACCAATAATCCTTGCAAGAACAGTAACCATCCTTAAAATGATGAAATCTATTAGCATCCCTCAAAATGATTTCCCTTCCAGTGACTTTTGCAATCAATTTGATTGCAGAATGGCAATCACCACAAACCCGCAAATTTTTCATAACTCTAATTGGCATCCCTTCAGGCACTTTTAGGAGTCCATATGCTACAGCTAGTTTTTCACTATGATAACCCAAGCTATGTGTCTTCTCTTCCTCATCCACGTCATGAAGCACAAAGCTACCATCAGGACAGTACCCTGCTTCCCTTAACAATCCACCTAACTTCTCCAACATTTTCATGATAATAGGCAGCTCAGGGTGGCCCTTGCTGTCGCCACCAGTGAACATATGTGCCTTCTTCTCCACCTCAATCCAGCTACAGCCAGGCAATTTGATAACACTCCTATCTTTTATTTTTCCCCTAACGACTTCAACATCCCCCCATCTTCCTTTGGAGGCATACAAATTCGAGAGCAGGACATAAGGCCCGGCATTTTTGGGCTCTAGCTGCGCAAGTTTCTCTACTGCAACTTCAGCCAAATCCAGCTTCATATGGGTTCTGCATGCACCTAACAATGAACCCCAAACAATAGCATCCGGTTCCATTGGCATCTTTTCTATTAGTTTCATTGCTTCATTTACCTGGCCTGCTCGGCCTAGCAAATCAACCATGCAAGCATAGTGTTCAATTCCCGGCTCCACTTGATATTTGTGTTTCATTGATTCAAAAAATTCAAGCCCTTGTTCCACCTTGCCACTGTAGCTACAGGCTGTAAGAACTCCGACGAAGGTAACATCATCCAGCGGAACTCCACAGGAGCACATCTCATGGAAAACATCTAAAGCTTCCGCAGCAAAACCATGCTGGGAATAACCTGTGATCATAGAGTTCCACATAACAACATCCTTTAAAGGAAACTTATCAAAAATCTGTTTTGCTTTCACAAGATCACCACACTTAACATACATTGTGATCAACACCGAGGCAACATACAAATCTTGATCAAACTCAGATCTCACCAACTGGGCATGAACCTGTCTGCCATGATCAAGACTGGCTAGGCTGGCACACACAGAAAGAACACTGATCAATGAAGGGAAATTCAATGGAACCCCTTCTCTATGCATCCTAGCAAACAAACCAAAAGCTTCTAGCTCATACCCTTTCCTTTCATACACCTTAATCATGGCACTCCAAGTCCCATCGTCCCTCTCCTTCATTTGCTCAAACACCCTTCTCGCCTTATCCACCTCCCCATCAAGGCCAAACGCCATGATCATCTCATTGCAAGCAATAACCGGCTTCCCCGGCATTGCTTCAAAAATCTCACAAGCCTCCCTCATCCTCCCACTCCTGGTATACCCCATGAGCATCGCCGTCCAAGACACCTCATTCCTCTCAGGCATCACCTCAAACAACTTCCTCGCAACATCCACGCACCCATTTCTAGCGTACCCTGCAACCATACTAGTCCAAGTCACCACATTCCTCCTCGGCATCTCATCAAACAAGGCCCTCGCCTCATCCAGACGACCCACTTGACAATACCCTCCAACCATAATCGTATAAGCCACTACGTCCTTCACAGGCATCATATCAAACACCTTGCGTGCATCCTCAAAACGGCCACTTTGCAAGAACCCACCAAGCATCACACTCCAAGACACCACATTCTTATCCGGCATCTGCCAAAACAACGATTCAGCTTCTTCAAACATGCCCATTTGCACGTAACCGCGGACCATCGAGGTCCACGTAACGACGTTGCGTTCCGGCATGGTGTCAAAAACCTTCCTCGCTTCAACTATCATCCAGTTTTTTATGAACCCGGAAATTAAGGTGTTAAACGACACAGTGTTTCGTTGGGGCATTTGGTCGAACAGGTGTAGCGCCTCGTGGGGCTGGCGGGTTTGGAAGTAACCGGCAATGAGGGCGTTCCAGGAACCGACGGTTCGGTGCGTTTGGGGAATTTGGTCGAACACCTTGCGCGCGTGGGAGATTTGGCCGGTGCGGGCGTAGCGGGAGATGAGGGAGGTGGTGGCGGTGCCGGTGCAGTGTGGTCTGAAGAGTTGCATGATGATGGTGAAGGAACGTCGATAACGTGAAGCTGCATGGGCATGGCGATGAGACTTGAGGAGAGCGTGCATGTGCATGTGCATGTGCGTACTTTACTTGCTATTTCGCTCTCTGTTAGTGTCTAGTCCAAGTGCACGCACAGGCACAGCACTATAGACGGTTGATTGGGCACTATGCAAATTACGGGTAGATATGCTATTGTCTGCTGCTGAAATTTTTTACAAATCATGAGTTAATATTTAATTCAATCAACTAATACTCTCGCGCTTTGTTAGTTTATTTTTTATTAACAACTTAAATTAACAAAACAGATTCGGCTCATGTCAAGAAAAAGAGAAGCAAATAAAAAATGACCTGCATAAAATTGTGGAGTGCTTTCAACTTAATCGCAGTGGAAGTAAACGACGATTTCAAATGAACTTTAATTGTGATGTCGAAAGTTCAAATCCTATAATTATCACTTTGAGTAGATTAGTACCTTACCATCTCTGACCTAAAATTATAATGTATGATTTCTATTATTAACGAAAAATTAACAACGCAAATTATTACGATTTGTCATGCTGAAGTTTATTTCTTACAAAATTGTAAATCATTAGTTTTTCATCAACTATTGAAATAGTACACTTTATCATTTGAAGCATACATTGCACTTTAAAAAAGCGAAATCCTTCAAAAATTATTTCAATTAATTAGCGTTTCGCATTCATATCATGTGAATAAAGAAAATTAGAACCAATAAAACTTTGGTGCCATAATACTAATGATTTATATAAAAAAAATCATTTAATAATTAAAAGCTATTATAATAATAAAAATAATTTTTAACTAACAAAAATTAAGTACATAAATCAAATTACATCAATTTATCAAAAACCATATAAGTAAATTAATCATAATAATTAAATAGTAGGAAGCATCTACGATCCTCTCAATCAAGTTAAAGGATTGCATACTCCTAACACTTTAAAATTGAGTTGCATCGTTTTGCATGAAAGTTAATACAAGTGATACTCATGAAAAATTTTTAGAGAATTTATAATTATATAAAGAGAAAAAAATACATTCTTTCTCCAATGATCATGTTTCTGTAAATACTTATGAAATTTCATAATAGTAAATTCAAATCCTATATTAAAAATAAAAAACTTCAAGTAAAAAAGAATTATTATGAGAGTAAAACTCTTATAATATTAATTTATTTTTTCATAGCATAAGACATTACTTGAAAAAACGTAAATAAAGAAGTGCTAAATTACTTTGAGCCAACTGAACATTATTATCTACTCACAACTAATTTTAAGTTGATTGAATTAAATTGATATTTATTTATTTTAAATAAGAATTTAATTTTTATGAATTAATAATAAGAATATTTATGTTCTATTATTTAATTAAATCTTTTTATATATATAACTTTTGAAATAGTAAATATAAAAGTTAATAATATTTATTAATATGATAATATATAATTAGATGACATTATAAAAAAAATTTAATATTATCAATATATCAAAATTAAACTATTTAAAATAAAACCTTAAAAATTTAAGTCTTATGTTTTTTTTTTTCAAAAATTAATAAAGCTTTCATAAAATCTTATGAAAAGACTTGCAACCAATCACAAGTGGGTTGGAAAACTGGAGGAAAAGAAAAGAAGAAGAAGAAGAAGAAGAAGAAGAAGAAGAAGAAGAAGCAATTACAAGCAAAAAAAATACAACCCACTTAATTACCTTAACTTTTTTCCATTTAAGTTAGAAAATGATGTTAGTATATTCTAGCATTTTTCAAAATATAAATAGTAATACTCTTTAAACAGACAATAGTTAGATATTGCGATACGAGATCTCTATTTTTAAGAAAATAACTAATTTTGAATTTTGGGGAAGATATATTTTATTTAATGAGTTAATAATTATATGAAATCAAATTCATTAAATAAAAATGTACCAAAAAAAATTCATTAAATAAAAGTTTACCAAAAAAATTATCAAATAAATTTTTTTTAATGATATTCTTTATGTTTCTTTTGGCAGAGGGAAGGGTAGGGGATGTGTATTGCGAAAAAGAAAAAAAAAGGTGGAGGAGTAGGGGATTGAACATGGAAAATGAGATTACTAAACTACACATTTAACCACTATATCTTTCTTTTTTTTAATGCAACCACTATATCTTATGCCTCATCCGAACATGGCTGACTTATTTAAAGCATTTATAAAATTAATTATCATTCAATTGAGAAAGCACAAAAGTTTAATAATTTGTTTTTTTAAATCTAAATTCGCGTTCTTACGTTAAAATTCATACTATTTCAATTAACTTTTTATGGGTAATTAAATAATACAATGACACCTCATTAAATATAGCTATACTTTTTTTTTAACAATAATAGAATATCAAAATAAAATTCTCTTTATATTATTAAACTTATCTGTAAATATATCATAATAATGGTAATTTTTTATATTATTATATGTACCTATAAATATGTCACACTAATAATTAAAATATACATAAAAAGAGCTTATTATTTGTACCACCTAATTTTATGGATGCCTCAACATCTAAAAGAAAAAAAGTATGAAACCATCTTCTCTCCTCTTTTTCTTCTCTCTCCACTCTCTGTCTCTCTCTCTTTTTCTCTGGTGTCGCTGAATTGCAATGATTCAAATCCTTTTCCCTATATATAATCATGCTAGAACTGATCAGCCACGCTCAACACAAAAAATAATTAAATCACATTATGTGATTTTACTTCTAGCAATCAATAATCCTCCTCCTCAGTTTGGCACTAACAATTATCCAAAATAAAATAATTTCTCATAATTGTACGCTCCAATGTGTACCAAATTAATAATTAGCGAGTCTACTCTAGCTGGAGCCAATAGTTTTCCTCTTTCCTCACTTGCCTCCTTGTTCTTATTTTATAGTGATTTAAAAGTCCAACAATTATATGTGAATGCCATCCTTCTACTTTCTTCTTCCCTCTTGGAATATATATCGCGGATTAGGTTGATACTTGCCTATACGAAGTGAATAAACAATTCTCAAAGCCAACTGTTATAATTAACCTCTTAGTTGTATCCTAATAATTGGTGCTTCTAAACTAGAATCAGTTCAATCAACCTTTTTCCTACGTGAATATAGGTTGCATCTACAACAAAAGCTCGAGGAATACAAACTCCATGTATAGTGGTGGGTTGCATACCCATCCATATATACGCATAAACCTTTCCATAACCTCCTTGGACAACTTTATTGAGCCACTAAAATGGTTACGTAGTATCTCAAGTGCCAGATCTAAGTGATGAATGTAAGAATATTTGATATTATGGGCAGCTACCAATTGATATGTTGATATATAAAAGAGGCTAAGGGTGATTCACTTATAATATAATAATACAATGGTATGTTTGTTTTCCTCTCAAGATCGATTTTGACTAAAAGAGATGGAACCTCCTTTCTTATAAAGTTGGGAAGTGTTTTTTTAATGAAAAAGTGTGATTTACCAGTTTGCACTACAAGTCAAACAGGCCTTGAGTTTGATATGCCTAATACTACATCCATTTTGAAATAATTGTCTACTTTTAAAATTTTATTTATCTATAAATAACTATTCTTTTAAGATATCTAAATAATATTAATTACTTTTTTTTCAGTTATACTCTTATTAAATAGGGGAGAGAGAGTAAATAAAAAGAGATAATTAAGAAAGAAAGAGAATTAAGCAAAGATAATTTCATAACATATATTTAAATTTCTCTAATATTGATTTTTTTTCAATCATTTCCTTAATTTATGTGCACATTTAAAATTGAACTATTAATTCCAGACAAAGATAATAGCTATTAATGTAAATTAGTTTCTTAGTAGTTTGTGATTGAAGCCCCATTAAAGTTAACATCCCAAAGTCGTAATTGTGTTAGAGAGTAGAGCAAAAGACCTAATGCCTGAAAGATATATGATATCATAAACTTCTTACAATGAATGCTTTCATTCTCTTTACTTTAACAAATACTAGGGTTCAAACCCTCAACACTGCAAGTAAATTCATCTAGGATCATAATCCACTTCCTCGGCGACCAAATCACTTTTAGGTTTTATAATTAAATATATATTTTTTGGTATAACCATCAGTATTCGAAGTTCATTTAACTCCAATTAATCTATCTCATGTTGACTTGGTCCACTATAATACAATATTTAAATGCATTAATTTTATATTCATGAATTTGTTTATATTTATAAACAAATACAAAATAAGAATTTTTTAACTTTTGCTAATTTTTTTTCCAATAGTATTCATGAGAGAGAGGATTCTTTGCCAGGACTTAATGCATCATTTATTACTTATTTCTACAAACGTTTGTAATTTGTTGAATTTATATAAGGGTTAATTATAGTTTATCCCCTATATTATAAGTCGTGTGCACTTTACCCCTTGTATTTTAAAAATGTGCATCCTAACTACTTGTATTTTCATAAATATGCACTTTACCTCAGATAAGTGTACTATACTCCCTCAAATTTTGGGTCATATATAAATTGACTCCCTGAACTTTCCTAAATGTGCAATCCGACACTCTGAATGTATAATATTTTTGTTTATAATTGATGACAAAATCAATAGAAAGGCCAAAATGCATATTTACGAAAATACAGACAGTCGAAATACATATTTTTAAAATATAGGAGATAAATTGCACATAACCTATAATCTAGGAAGTAAACTGCACCCTTTATATAATTATAAATAATTGCATTTTAAATTATCATTTATGTAGAATTTTTGGCTGAATTATATTCTATATTTGCTTAATTATGTTTCCATTAAAAGTTTCTCAGTCAATTTATTGCAAATTAAAATATATAAAATTACAATTAAATCTTTTTTTTTTCAGTGGAACCAAACTATACACTCTTTCGATTTGACTCGAACCGTATTCAAAGGCCAGTTCTGTGGTATACTACATTAAGTATGGTATGTGGTGCACCATTTAAAAAAAAATGGTGCATCATGGAATGTGATTGGGAATAAGAGGTTGAAATAGCGACATCCAATAATTAAAGAGTGCATTTTATATTATAATTTTGTTTGAAACAATTTTAACATGTCTCTCTGACAGATCCAGTTACCACACATCTATTTGAAACAAATTTATCTCGACGAAGGTTTTATGAAGGGCTCGATGTTGTGGTATGTCAATGTCGGTGGCGAAGACCCATTCCAATGAAGGTGTGCTCCCATTCATTGATCTCATGGTCATTTTTTGATCTGTGTCCTATGTATAGCTCCCTTCTCTTGCAATCTCCAACGTTTGTTGTCAAGTGACTATTGTTGAATATACATACAAAAATTAAAATAATGAAGAACAAGTTGAAGTTAGTAATAAGAAGGAAACTCAGACAATGACCTTGTCCATGATAGGAATAATAGAAGCTCCATTACAAACTATAAAAAAGGAAATTAAATTTAAAAAAACTTTTCTTAAAATTTGGGAAAAGGGTTATACGCACATAGATCCTTGAATTTCACAACTGAACATGTATTGGCGCATGGCCATTAATTTTTATATCAATTAAAAGAAGCAAAAGGCCAAGAAATAGAAAGCCCCAGTTGTCAAGTTTCCTTCTTGTTGGTCTTGGCCTTGTTCACCGACGGTGTTAAGATGCTCGTTAGGCTCTTTCCAAGTCCTAGGACATTCGCATCCAGCACCTTGGCCCCAAAGCCTCCTCACGTCATTTTGGACAGGCAAGTCGTTAGAGACAAATAATTTCAAAAAAAAAAAAAAGGAAAAATACTCATCACACCATCAGTTTCTAGTTTTAAATCCCCACCATCTAGTATTATTAAACTGCTACAAACGGTTTGGATCAATCATGTTCCACCGTGCACCATCTTTTTTTAAAATGGTGTACCACACACCATACTTAATAAGGTGTACCACAGATCTGGCCGTATTCAAAACCTAACCGATCCATTCTTCATATAAAAATTGATTAATTCATCATCTATAAATTTCCACAGACGACAATCTGACCTAAACCACAAAACCTTATATCTATTCCTTTGCCGCTGAACCATTGAAGGCGCCAACAGTGGATAACACCACCATTTTTCTATCTAGCTTCTCACTCATTATCTAATCAAGAAACTTCAAACCGATATCAAGTCTAAAGTTAAAGATTTTTTAGCTTGTTTTTACAATTGGTGTTTTTGCATAGAAATACTAGTAGTGCTTGGTCGTTATAGCTCAACTATCGCAATGGTAGAATTGAAAACATACCACCAGGTACTTTTCTTGAATTTCTATCTAATACCCATTTCAATTTCTTCCATGCTTTACCTTTCTGGAGTGTGATCATAATTTGTTGAAGGGGAAAAATTGAATATTGATATCTGAGAAAATGTTGATATGGTAAGAAAAATGAAACTCTAGCTTATGAGAGATGCATATCATCCTTGTTGATTCACAAGCTAATTTATTCTTGTGATATGTGTCTTTGTTTCTAGTTGCATGTCCATTTTGATGATAGTATCCCCTTTGTTGTTTGATTTCCATTGACAGTGCCATCAAAGAATAAAAAATTTCACGGTTACATGTAAGAATTTGTAGAAGGGAAAGCAGGGTATATTGAAGTTCTACCGAAGGTGTCTCTTGAACAGATTAGATACAGTGATATAACCCCTTTGTTGACAGTTCTTTAGAGCTATTTTGTTTTGTTAAAAATACATATATAGCTAGAGTACTCTATATTTGTATGCAATTTTCCTTGTTGAGCATTTGATTGTGCTGATATAGATATGGAGAAAAAGTTGAAGAATTGTACTAGTTGGATGATTGGAAATGTTCCAAGTGCGGAGACAAATGCAATTGTAGTGTTTGCTTGTAATATGTTTGTGTTTGAGTTGTGATTTTAATTTGCATGATTTATGAATTAGTAATTCTTAAATATAAGTGATCTTGTAGGAAAAGAAAAGGCCACAGACCTATAGAAAAATTAACGAGAACAACCAAGGCTAAGGGAGAACTCCAAAGTGCCTATGATCTTTTCTTTTCCTACAAGATCACTTATATTTAAGAATTACTAACTCAAATGGTTCAGATTAAAATCACAAGACAACTCAAACACAAACATATTACAAGCAAACACTGCAATTGCATTTGTCTCTACACTTGGGGCATTTTCAATCATCCAACTGGTCCACTTCAACTTTTTCTCCATATCTAAATCAACATAATCAAATGCTCAACAAGGGAAATTACATACAAATATGGAGTACTCTAACTATATATGTACTTTTTAACAAAACAATATAGCTTTTAAGAACTGTCAACAAAGGGGTTATATCACTGCATCTAACTTGTTCAAGAGGCATATCGGGCAAAACTTCAATGTATACTACTTTCCCTCCTTCAAATTTGTACATGTACCCATAAAATTTTTGGTTCTTTGACGACATTTTCAATGGGAATCAAACAATAAAAGGGGCTCCATCATCACAAAGGACATGCAACCAGAAACAAGGACATATATCTTACAAATAAATTAGCTAGTGAACTAACAAAGATGATAAGCATCTCTCATAAACAGCAATTTTCATTTTCCTTACCATTTCAACATTTTCTCAGATATCCATATTCAAATATTTTCTTTTCAACAAATTATGATCACACTCCAAAAAGGGAGATCGTGTCAAAGGAGCAAGGGAGAGAAAAGTCACCCCGCTGAAGTCTCTAGAGAAGAGAAGAAAATGAAAAATAAAGATAGTAGCATTCGTGCAAAGGAAAAGGCTCCTGGACTTCAAGGTTTATGTCTCTTCGACCCTTTCAAGAAGATGTGAATAAAGAAGAAAAGGAAGATACAACAAAATCTAATGTTGAAGAAGGTAGAAATGTCATTTTGCCCTCTGGCACTATGTTAATAGATGTATTGGACATAGAGTTTGCGCCAGACGATGTAGGAAATGTATAACAATTCCTCGAGTTTTGCAAGACATTTGGAGAGGTATATCTTTATGTTGGCTCTCTCAACTATAACTACAACACTTGCCAGTTGTGGTATGGTATTTTGGTTTTAACTCCGATTTATCTTAGATCTTTTATTGATTGCAATTTACTATTGCTTGTAGTATATTGGAAAATTCTTTTAATGCTAATATGCCATCGTCATTACATAATACTTAGATTATGTATTATCCTTAATTTCTTATAATTCATATATCAAATGTTAGATTTATTTTCTAGTTGATATACCATCTTCAACAATCCTAAAATATGTAAATCACATTCATGTGACATATTCTATTGGTAAGTGGATGTCATTTCCTCTTATTACATCAAATTTTCAACATATAATGATGTTACTATTGTTGAAATAATTTATTCACACTCAATTATGTTGATTTTATTCATATTAACTATATTGAATACTTTCAAATATCTCTCCTATATTATCAATAGGGTGAGACCCGTGCAATGCGCAGATAAAGAAAGTGACTATAATGAATATATTTTTTATTGTTAAAAAAGAGATAAATGATATTTATTATACCAATATATAAATGATTTAATAAATGTTATTAGAATACTTTGAAGTGAAATACTATATAAATAGTATTTAGAAAGTTGGTAAATAGTGGTTAAGAAGACAATAATTAGTGTCCATTTAGTTGTATATCTATAAATACATCTTAACAATCCACGTAACTATTGTTGTTAATAAATTAAAACAATAATAGGCTACATAAAACAACTTAACTGGGTACATGGCTACAAAATTATTAGGCTATTAATGAGGATGAGAAAAAAAAGGGTTCTTGAGGCTTGGAAATGATACTTAAGCTATAATACTGACATGATAACATGGCTAAATTGTGCTAAATTGTCAATGCCACATCCCACGCTTCAGATTTAATATGGCTTCATGGCTACAATGTCAAAATTATTAGGTTATTAATAAGGAAAAGAATGGAGAGGCTCTCGGAGGACATACTTTGCTGTTGGAGAGTTTCTTGAAGCTTGGAAATAACACCTAGGTTATAATGCTAATGCGTCAGCATGACAAATTGTGGTAGTGCTGAATAGTCAATACCTTCAAATTTAATATATTATAAATAGATGTTTAAGGTTGCAAAAAGATATAAGTATTAGATTTCTTCCTTTGGTGGTAACCCCAAATAATGTTGTAAGCATAATGTTTCAAAAAGTAGCACAACAATACCACTCATATAGTTATTATTATAACTATAACATACTCAACTAACCGCTATGCTAAGTAAGTATCAGTTAAGCTACGACTACTACAATTGAAATAATTAGTTCCTTGTTTCCATTTTGTAGGGATGATAAAAATCTAAAAGTGAATCAAAATTATAATGACTAAAATCACCCTTTGAGTCATTTGATTTGATGGATTTTCTTAACAAAAATGTTATTTGGACCTATTGTAATATATGTCAATTAACTCATAGTGATTCATATACAAATAATTAGGAAATTCACATACATAACCAGAGAATTGGTGACAGTATTATCATTTATTAATGTACTCCCTTATGTAGGTAAATTTCTCACTTATTTATATATGAATTACTATGAGACGATTGATACAATAAAAGTGTGTCCAAATAACACGACTCTTTTCTTAATGGTGCTATACGATGATATCTCGCAGATAAAATTTTGCCATGTAATGCTCTTCATGGAAATAATTTGTTTGTGTAATATACAGCTTATTTTTCAAGTACAAACTTCACATAACCATTACAGAAGGATTTCACTAACAAGATATTTGACTAGAGCATGAAAGCCAAAATAGATTATGCCTATCAGACTACTATGGTATCAGTGTGGAATTATGGTTGAAATGGCCCCACTGACAGGGCCAATTTCTGAGCCAGATGTAGATGATAGTTGTTGGTCCTTACTCATGAGGTAGGATGCTGATGATTCCACTGAGCTGCCATAGTGGGAAGCAATATCTGATAAAGAAGTTTCGGTTACTGGCAGCATTGCAGCAATATTTTCTAGCTCCCTCACCACATCAAGCATTGATGGTCTCTTTAGTGTATCTTCATGGCAACAATTGAGGGCTAGATTTGAGAACCTCTCAACACAATCTGATGGGCAGGAACCCATTCTGCTATCTATAATGGAAAATATCTTGTCAGACTGATAAGCCATATTCACCTGAAGCAATGAAAGAATATTTGTGTCATGGAAAAGGAGACAAAGCTTCCTTGATTTCCAAGAAAAGGAGCCACAAAAAATGGTGTAACTTGGAAGCGTAATGCTACATAGCTAGAATTAGTTGCCAGATTTACTGTCAAAACTTACCAAGATTCAAGGAGAGTGATTGGATAAGTCAATGGAGTGAAAACCACTCATTCATCCAAAAGTTAGAAATAATGTCACATCATTTTGGCAAAAGTTCTGATAGCAGAATTCTGATTGTTTATTATTTTCCAACTTGAAAACTTTGTTTATTAGATTGAAAATAAAAACAGAAAACCTCATATGTAGTTCAGTATGGAAAAATTATCTGCTCTCTATCCTTTGATTAACCAGCTTTGTATTCTAATGTGGATGTGATCGAGTCACCGACAATGACTATACAATAAACAAGTACCTCACGAACAATGTTTTTCCCACGTGATATTGGTGGCATGGTTGTCAAAGCTCCAGAAACACAACTCCTAGACTATAGACATCACTCTTATCTGTCAATTTATGAGTCAATAAGTACTCTGGATCCAAGTAACCCTATAGGAAAAACAACAAATTAAGGAATATTCTAATTAAACGCATTGCTTTTAATGGTGTTAGCAAAATTTTGTCACTAAGAAATAGTTTTAAACGTCTATGCCATCAGTGTACTCCTCCAGCTCAAGATTAATGCCCTGCCCTTGACAACTTAATAGCTGAAATTTGTTATGGTACCCTTACTAATAAGTAAAATCTAAGTTCAATTTGCACATTAATTGTCATCTGCCATGTGATAGAAGTTAAATTGATATAATCATCTGATTCCCTTGCAGCAACAAAAATGACACGACTAGCACAAGTCAGCATACTAGTTACCATGTGAACAAGAGACTGAAGTAAACATTTACCAGAACTTGTGCCCCTTCCTCCCCCAAACACCAAAAAGAATTTCTGCTAGTACCAATTTCTACTAGAATGTGTGGCATGTTAAAAACATATGCATTTTGTTTTCAAAGATGACCCTAACCTCCATAGAAATTTCATAATTACATTCCCAATGATTGCATAAATGATATTGGTTGCATAATGTATATATGTTGATGGAAAATTTTCGTAATAATAATCTTCAAGTAAATTGAAATCATTCCTAAAATTTTCTCAAACAAACTTACTGGTGTTCCCTTCACAACTGTTGACACATATTTAGGTTCATTCCCTTCATCTAGGTCTGGTGCAAGCCGCGAGAGTCCGAAATCCGCCACTTTAGCAATGATCTTGGAGTCTAGGAGTATGTTAGTTGCTTTAATATCCCGATGGAATATAGGAGGATTGGCCTCAGTATGGAGATATAATATGCCTTTGGATGAACCAATTGCAATCCGCAACCTCATGCCAAAGGATAGGTTTCCCTTTTCACCTGCCACACCATAATATCCATAAAATTAGCCCCTTACCTGCAGAGCTCAAAACATAGCAAAATCATGGTTGCGAATAAAAATTTCATTCCAAGTTCCATTTGGTTTCTTGGAAACTTTTAAGTGAGCATTGCCAAGTGTAAAACAGATTTAATTTAACAAGAATAAAATCACATTTATAGAGTTGTTGCTTTGTTTTGTGATAGAGACGGCCTTGATAAAGGTTTCATGGTAATTGAATGTTCAGACGTTATTCTACATCTCTCCCATTTAATACTCTTCTATTCTGTTGTGCTCAATCTTTTTGTCCTTTATTAACTCATTAGTCCCTTTTGTTTTTTTCTTACCCCTATGCAATTTTCCTTCCATTTTAGCTTCCCTCTTCTTGTTTTTTTATTTCTGAAAACATATTGAATAAACAGTAGCATGAATTTTTGAAACTTCCACTAAGATGTGTGTGTTTGAAATGCACGACAATCTCTCAGTTTAGGAGTGAAAGCGAGATTCTTCAAAACAAAATTTTAGAATTTTCATACGAATTGAATCATTTAACTATATAAGAAAATGATCACTTTCACAGTGAATCAACTAGCTGCACATCAACCATTATAAACTCACTCCATTTATCATATACCTCAGGGTGTTGAAAAACAAATTAAATATCAACCCATTTTACAAACCTTGAACATTCTAAGAAGATATGGGACAATTCCAGCAAATTTTATATACAATTTTTCAAAGGTGTAGAACTGGAGCAGAAAACATTATAACACCCAAAAAAAGAAAAGAGGTGCAATACAAATAAATTGAGCGGCATATATCTTTTTCTACAGCTACATATACAATAATGCATAATAAATGCAAAAGGAAATTATTTTCAGACCTGAAAGCCAGTCCCGCAGGGTGCCATTAGGCATAAATTCATAAATCAGCATCTGAATCAGAAGAAAGAGTTATTGTGAATAAACACTGTTGTCAAGTTGATGTGATGGAACTTTAATGTAAAGTTATGACAGAATTTTGCGTAAGATTATGAGTCTGTTTGGATAAGTTTTTAAAAGAATGAATGAGTTAACACAAGATCTCTTCAATACACGAAGCTGTAGGACCATTAAATCCTTCATGTAGAACACATACACATACTTAGCTGATTAACTTTCAAAATTTTGATAGTTGATTAACATTCAAAATTTTGATAGAACCATCTGCAAGATGATATATACAACAGTTTGCAGCTACAGCAAAATATACCTGCTCCCCTTCTTCATGACAGTACCCAACCAATGAGACTAGATTTCGGTGATGTAACCTTGATAGTAGTTCAATCTCATTCAAAAATTCTTTTTGGCCTTGTAAGGAGCCTTCTTGTGATCGCTTTATGGCCACGATTGTTTCATCAGGTAGAATGCCCTTATAAACCATCCCATAACCTCCTTGGCCAACTTGATTTGAACTGCTAAAATTGTCAGTAGCAAGAACCAGTTCTTTAAAAGTGAATTCTTTCACGCCATCTATTTTGATAGGAATATTAGAGGCTGCAAAAAGAATAAGCATTTAGACCTCAACCTTTAGTGATAATCCGAAAGTATAATTTCAGCAAAACATCTCAAAAAGTATTCTGTATAATTACTTACTTCGACGTTTCCTTGATAATTTGATATTTCATCTAACAATCATGAAAGTGACTATTGCAAAGATTGCTAGAACAAGAGCAAGAGCTGCTACTGTCGCAGTAACTATTTTGGCTGGACTAGTTTTCCTCATTTCTGATTTCATAATTACTGCCCCAAAAAAACAAAAAAAGAAGAAGAAAGAAACTTAGAGCAACAGAGCCAGGACGGTATGATATAACTGAAGTCAGAATAGCTTAAAACATAGACTAACTGTGAGAAGTAAAGTTTCTGATAATGATAGTTGTTTCAGACTGAGGAGGAATTGATTCAGATGTATGAGTTTTGGCATTAATATTTTCATGTTTGCTATCAACAATTAAGTAAAGAGGGCACTAAGGAAGGAATGAATATTTTTGGCATTAGTTTTGTCAACAAAGGAAATACAAGAGCAGAAATTAATAAACATTAGCAATATAACAATAAATTTGAATCAGAATTTTGAAGCAACATGTCAGATGAAATCACATTTCCTCTTATCAGTGTGACATCATAATTTGATAATGAAAGCAATCATACAAAATTACCAGACAGCTTACAGTTCCATGAAGTTAGATCAAAGTAAAGAGTATGTTTTTATTATTTCATATTGTGTGCATAAGATTCTCAATTTTTCTTTTGTAAAATTTCCGGTTACTTTTGGGAGAAGCAAAAGCGAGTTTTGTTAGATTTGTGGTTACCCTACATGTGGTGGCACAATACTAAAACAATAGTATACGATGTGAATTTAGCACTATAAAAGTCTAGATAAAAATGGAAATAGCAGAAAAGGAAGCTTACAATTTGCATAAGGCCCCTCAAGAGTGAAATTCAAAACTTCATATGACCCAAAGAAATCACTTACACTAAACTTCCACGATGTAAATATGCTTCTAATGTCATAGACCTCACTTTTGTTGAACACATTGTGTGAATAACTAGCCACAGGATAAAGTTTCAAATACATCCTAAGACGAGTTCCTTTTTCTTCCCAAGCATATGAATCTATTGATAGTTGATAGATGTCCATCTTTAAAAATTGAGTAACATATGATATAAATGAAGTTTTGTATGGAGGGAAGAAAGAAAAACTTGGGCTTGTCAGCCGGTATCCAATTTTAAGAGGTGATGCACAATAGCAGGGAAGAGGGGAATCTTGGACATATTCGAAGAAATCATCCACTAGACAAGCTTCAACAGGACAAGTAGTTGTTGATTTTGTTGAGTATTTGTCTGCTTCTTGTCCTTCAAATCCACAGTGCTTGACCAATATTTTGCTAGTTGAGGAATTCTTACAGATAGGATTTCCACCAAGCCTTGCATCAAAAAGAAAGAACAAAAGGCAAGAAAAGTAAATTGATGTGACAACATAGGCAAAACCAGTTTATGCATATAATTTTCATAATAACCATGAAGTGCATAAGAGGTGACTAAAGAATAATTATATTTACAGTCATTTTTTAGTTCCTATGGTATCGTCTAATTTATGTAGTTGACCTCAGTTAGTGAGATAAGGCTTGTTGTTATTTTTGGTTTTATATTTATTTTTTAATTACTGAAAATTGTTATGAACTTCCATGTGGGTACAAAAATGTGCAGTAAAAACTTGCCCAAATTTGGTAAAAGCTTAAGACATTTTAAGTTTAATATTTAATTAGACTTGATAAAAACTGGCAATAGGAACAAATAACAAATACTGAATTACCTATAACAGACTAAATTATCTTAAATCTTGATTGCATACTAGGTAAAAACACACATAAAAGAGGAAGGGACTGTATGCCACATTATGTAGATGAATTAATAAACAATGGAGAGAGAGAGAGAGAGAGAGAGAATCAGATCATATGTTACATGGAAGCCCATGTATTATTGAACTTAGACTAAAAGAATACCTCAAAGTGACATTGGCAGGAGGACTTGGATCTCCCAAAATGGCTGAAAGTGAGTTGTTACGAAGGTCACTGCATAGATTAGATAAACCTTTTACATAGAAATAACATTAGGAAAATACTTCCTAACCAGAAAATTTCCCAGAAATTGGTTGCACGAATTATGTAGCAAAATGTGATAGGAACACCTCAAATTTTTTAACCACTCATTATTTCCGTCCAGCCACTCAAAATTTGCCTCGTGTGTCAATTGTATCTGCAAATTTTCGGACAACATTTGTTTGGGCCATGTTGCAACGCTCATAACATTATCAGAATTCATTTCATCACCTTAAATTATTTATCATCAATATATTTAAGTTTGATTCAGAGAATCAGCATGTGATTTCTTTGAAATAGAAGCATTAGGGTTCTAATTCAGTATTTACATTGTAAGTTTAGCATTTGCATTGAGGTGCATGTTCTGCCATATGCTAGCAGAGATAGATCCTGATAAGGAGTTGTCCTCAAGAGACCTGTATTTGGCAATAAATAAAATATCAAATTAATCCATAAAGAATATCATTCATGTAAAAGCCTTACTAACTTAAGAATTTCAAAGATATTATAAATGTTACACTCATAACTATATATACTACTATGAGAAGGACATATTAATGAATGATTTCTCACAATCTTTGAAGAAATGGAAGTGCTGAGAAGTTTTCAGGAATGAAACCATCCAGATTGTTATTGGAAAGATCACTACAACAACAAGAAATTTACTAAATGAAACTCAAATCTGTCGGATAACATTTACCATGAATAATATTTTAAAGTAGATATGGTAAACAAGGACATCACTACTACCAAAATTAAATAAAACTAGTAGGCTAGCTCATACATGGTAGTCATATTGTGTGCAAGTTTATTCGATGGTATGGGTCCAGCAAGATTGTTCCAGCTAAGGTCTCTGAAATGTGAATTAGTCACAAATGAGCAGGCAGACTAAATACATCAGGAGTAAAAAGTTCCTACTGCCATTAGGCACACCATGAAGTAAAGACACGAGATATCTATTTAAACATACAAATAGTAGAACTGCGGTATTGAACTGAGATCAGGCACTTCTCCTAGCAAATTGCAGTTTCTAAGACTTCTGTTAAGTCAAAGATAAAACATTAGTTCAGGAAATAAATTTAATTAAATAACAATTGTAAACTCTAATGAAATATTTTGAGCATATATTCTACTCCCTTGGTGGGTGTGTTTGTGTATCAATTTCTCTTATCATTGATTCCAAAGAAAATGCAGTATACCATGAGTCAACGGCAAGCAAATTCCTTGGAGAATAGCTTTTAAATAGCTATGGCACCAACTCTTATGTCAAAGCCGTTGGCCCTGAAGAATTGGTAGAACATCAATTCGTTGCTATTTCATACTCTCTCTTCTCTATTTCACATTAACTATACAAACACCCACCCTATCATAAAATCCCACACATAGCTCCCTTATATTTATAAAGAATTCTACATTCAACTCCAAAATAAAATCAAGCCTACCAGATTCATTAGTTGACTCACCATTCATTTAGCTCATGGATGTTTTCTGTTAAAATGATTCCCAGACTTAAGTAGACTGGGTAAGGTGCATATATTGGTTTTGAAGAGTCTTTTACCTAAATCTTATTTTAAAGGAAAAATAATGGAAAAGTAGTTATTCTGAAAAGTACTTACAATTTTGCTAGTTTACATAAGTTTGCATAGGAAGAAGGGACTCTGCTCCCCCTGAAGTTATTGTTGTCAAGTTGGCTGCAAGGAGCAATAAACAAATAAGAGGCATGCTAGAATGCTAGCATGTGTTAACCTTCACCGAGCCATGATATTTTTAGCACAAATATGAAATATCATGTATATGTGTTAAAGCTCAAGTAAACTACATAAGAGATACTGCAATAATAATTTATTGGTGTGTTTGGTACGGGGACAAAAATAGGGGGTAAATTTCATGGATTACACGAGTCTCATTCATGAAATTTTACCTCCAATTTTTATTTTTGTACCAAACACATCTTTACAGTAAAGGCAAGGTCTGAGAAATGAATTTCCAAAAACACAAGAGTTCTTATCAGTTCACAAGAACATCTGCAGTTGTTTGTCATATTTCATGAATCAAAGAACTATTAAGAATGATAAAATACAGTTTGAAAGGCTACATAAAAATACTAACATATAATACGATCTATCCTGAAAGCAATATGACAATACAAGTGTCGTACTGATAACTCAAGTGGAATACTATGGAAAGAGAACTTATAGAAAATATGGTAATTTTGCACTGATTACTCATGTTAGATTTTATAAATTAATCCAAAAATGTACTGGCATTCTAGTTCTATTTGTTTGGGATTCTTGGATCAACACGTCACGTCCAATGGCAATATCCCTGATACAATTTTAATTTTAACATAAGAGTTTAGGCATGACACAATTGTAATAGACCAAACAAGAGAAACATTTGGAAGTCACTACTGGAGTGGGTTTGAATGCAGAGCTAAATTAACATGGGAAAGAGGATGCTAACATGAATTGATGTTAGATTTATAGTTGCTCAAACTTTATTAGATGTCCTAGAATGTAAAACTTTTACAAATATGTCCAATGAACAGAATTGCTCTATAATTATTACATCCCCAGCTTGTATCTCAGTAAATATTTTGACCATGTATGTATATATATATATATATATGTATATTCTGAATTTCATGTGTATGTGACAACAATGATGACAATCCTAGCTCCTTAAGGTTAGGATGAGCAAAGTGAATCCTTGAGGAGAAACAATAAGATCCCTATGCATTTGTTCTATTCAACTAGTTATTCCTATCAAGTGATATGTTGTTAGGACCCTGTTAGTTAGGAGTTAGTTTGGGAAGTTAGTGACTATAAATAAAGAGACGAAGGGTTTAGTTAGGGGTCTTTGATCATTTGTTAATTAGTTTTGAGAGAGTTAGAGGACTCTAGAATTTCCTCTGTATCTTGTAATTCTTGAATAAACACTAGTTTCTGATTACCAGTTCTAATACTTGTCCTCCATTGCTCCTAAAGTAGCCATATGCTTACTTATCAAAACCTCTCTAGTGCATGTGTATGTATCTATGTACTTATGTATCTCGTAGTTTGAACATCATGAGAGGTATGCTTTATCACATCAGTGCATACTTGCTCACCAAAGCTCTAGCGAAAGCCACGAAGTTAAGAAAAGAAAACAGAAACAAAAATCCTCTCTCAAACTACGTGAAATAGGGAAAGAAGATCAAGCTGATGCCTGTCAACAACTGTACCAAATAAAATAAGAAGTAGATAACTAAGTGCTATAAAAATAAATAATGTTGGAATAGGAAAATACAGTATCCGCAGATTTTGTAACATGGAGAATTCTGGTGGAAGATGGCCAGATAAGTTATTGTTGTCCAGATTCCTATAAATTCATTTCAACAAGTACAAAATGTGAAGAACTAGTAAACAAGATTTAATAAGGAAAAGTAAGAATACAATGGAAGTTTCAATCCAAAGGGGAAAAGTAGAAATGCCTTAAAAACTCACAGGTGCATAAGGCTAGGTAAGTTTGACAGGTTGGGTGGAATTTGACCACTAAATGAGTTATTGTTCATGTGGCTGCAAAGATATAAATAACACATAAAATACACATAGGAAGTCCAACTCCAAGCTGAGTTGATGATGAATTTGACTTGGAGATGGACTCACATGTGTTGGATAGAGATCAAGTTGGCAAATGATTGTGGTATTGGACCTGAAAGTTCGTTTTGCTCGACTTGGAGCCTGCTTAGATTTTGAAGATTGCCAAGCTCATCTGGTAAAATACCAGATAACTTATTGCCATTCAGGAGCCTGTATAGACAATTACGCAATACATTACAATATATTATATAACATTAAAGAAAACTCCTTATAATAATTCCTTCATGAGGTGATTCTAATAGATCAGCTTCTTGCATAAAGAAAGAACACATGGAAAAAAATGATACAAACAACTCTTAGCAATCTTACAAGAGATGCAATGATGTGATATTTCCTATCTCCCTGGGTATAGTGCCTGTCAAATTATTCCACATGAAGTTCCTTGGAGAAGAAAAACATAAAGAAATTAGCATGTGAGAATGTATTAACTGAAACTCTTAAAAACATTTTTCAAAAAAGTTAATTACAAAAATGCTACTTTGTTTCTAATCTGTTTCTTGTTTTCACAATTTTATAAAAGAAAAAACATTTAAAAATAGGTTAAAAATAAGGTGGCATTTTTGTGTTTAATTTGGAAAACATAACATGAAAACAAAACATTTTCTGAAACCAAAGAGCCCTTATCAAGTGATATTGCTCACATTATCATAAGTCGAGATAGCTGACCAAGTTGGGGTGCTAGACTTCCAGAGAGATTCATAGTCATTAAGTAGCTTCAGTAAAGTTGACAACAGAAATACAGTTAGAACTCTGCAGACTGCATACTCTATAACTTCATGTGATTAACACTTCAAATATCTAAATAACAGAAATTTAGCTATAAAAACTAGAAAACAAAGAAACAAAAAAAGAGCCATACAGCTCTTGGACATGGAAGTAACCATCAGTCCCAACGCTTTCAAAACATAAGACACCATTCCAGTTTAATGCACATGGGTCTCCCTTATTCCAGCTCGACAAATGGTTGAAGGGATCAATCAAACTTTTCTTGACTTGTAACAATGCATTCACTGCAAATGGAACAAACATATACCAATGATCAAGGTTAATATTTTCATAGGTCAAAAAATTCAAATTCAGCCCTCACATTCACCTAACATTAGACTACAACACATTCTTTTGATCAAGGGTTTCATTAAAGTGCCTTAAGCCATATATATATATATATATTCTTTGACATTCTTTTGTACCTCACTTTCACCTAACATCAAGGACATTCTTCTTTATGCTTCTTGGTTTTCTTTTTTGATGGTTCATGTATCCCTAAGGAATGTAACAATGTAGCTAATTGCTTATCACACCAAGCTAAATGGGGATCTCAGGCATCTAGCTTGAAAACCCCCCTCAAAATCCATTGTATCATGCTACACGCTAACATGATCAATGAAAAACCCCATAAAAAAAAGAAATAAAAAATACCCCATCAAAAAAAAATTAAAATGTAAAAATTATTAAAAAATATAAGTATTTAATATCTTATAAGTTCAAAAAGTATTTAATATTTACCTTAATAGTGCATTAAAATTAAATTATACATTACAGTATTACACATTGTTACTTTCTTCTAAAACAAATTATTAATGTATTATTATCAATATCAATGTAAATTTTTTATCTATAAAGTTAATTATGTTGACATTAAGTGAGATTTTCAACTCAATAAAGAAGATGTTACATCATTAGATGCAAGTATCAAACTTTTTTTAACTAATTATGCATTTAATTTATATTCTTTGAAATAATATAATCTCACTTTTTTTTTTTATTCAAAGCTAGAGCTACTTAAAATTATTTTAGTTTTTCACCGCTAATATTAATTATCCCTCTTGCAACTTTAGTTTGTTCTAACCTAAAATTTGACAAAATTACACATATTTGCATATTTTCTTTTCCTTTTATTTTTAAGTGCATAGTTGCATTTTTTTAATCTTATACTCGTTTATCGATATTTAAATATTAAAGACATTAATATTGAAGAGAGGATATTTATATTAAATAATTGAAATAGAGAATATTAAATGAAAGAATTTTAAAATCCTAAAAATTAAATAGCTTAAATATATTTTTAATCCTTATAAATATATATTATTTTGATTTTAATTTCTCTAAATATTTTTTTTGTCCCTTATTTTTTTAATATTATATTTTTATCCTTGCCATTAGCCAGTAATGTTAAATAGTGATATTTATAAAGACCAAAAGAAGATTTTTAAAATACTTATAATAATCAAAAATAAAATTTTCAATATTTATAAAAATTAAAAATATATTTTAAAATATTTATAGAGATCAAAATTTAGAATAGTAAGAATTAAAAATATAATATTAAAAAAAAGAGAGGCCCAAAACTAAAATTATAAAAATTTAAAACATATTTAAGTCAAATTAAATAGTACAATATCTTCCCTTTTTAGAAAAGAGAAATATTTTCTTTTTGAGAAATAATTTGATACTTATAACACGAAAAGTTATGACCGGTTACTTACACATGATTTTTTCCATTCTCTCTCTCTCTTGATTGGATAAAAAACATTCGCACCCTTCTTTTTATTTTTTCACGAAATAACATTACTTTTTAGATAATTAGGATAATTTAATTTTTAAATATAAAAAAATTACTAGTAGATAAAATATCATATCCTTCTAGACTAGTGCCCTAGTACTCGTCTATTAATATTTAACACCATCTTATAAATAAAGGACGCAAAATAATATTTTTATAACATAACCTAGCAGTATTCTAAGTCAAACTCGATGTAAACTTTGTGAATGCATTAATTTGTGCACATTTGCCACGTAAGCTGGGTCATAAAGCAATTTACAAACTCACCTTCTGAGGGATCTGTGCTCTGGCCAGCTGTTGTGGAAATGAAATAACAAACTGAAACAGCCAAAGCATATCCATATATCCTCGTATTCGGCATCATAGCGACCTATAATGCCAGCGAAAAGAAACAAAACAATGGAGGCATATAGATGGAATGAACATAATAAAGGGTACATTAAACATTATGGAGAATGAATTTGAAAAATATCGCTCAATTCTAACATAAGATGGAGACAATCAGCCAAAACTACATGCTGAATTGCCAAAGAAAACATTAGTATTAACCAAAATGGAAAAAAGCTAAAGCAAAGCTTGTGGAAAAGTAAAATTCAAAGTTATTCAAAACTAATACTTTTTTAGTATTAGATAATATTTCGAATTTAACTCAAAAAAATATTTTTATTGGATTAAATGTAATATTTTTATAATATATAAGAATTTCTCATACTATAAGCACTTTATATATGTTTACTATTGATTTGAATATAGGCAATGCCTAGCAATCAATTTCTCTTATCTCTTTAAAGATACCATTACATGTGTAAATTGTTAACTTGAAAGGGTATATATGGTGAGTAGTACGTACCTAGGAATTTTCAATACCGTTGTTGGCTGTGCTCACTTCTCTTTGTGGAGACAAAGGAAAAGGCGAAGCAAAGCAAGAAGGCATAACGAAAAACTGAAGCAAGGAAAAACGTGTGTTTTCAGCAAATTATGATGTTCAAACTCGCAATGAATGAAACAAAAACCTGAGTCCTATATATTTTCAACCGCATAAGCAGAAGCTCTCGAGAACTAGAGATGATTATATATTCTTAAACCCCAAATGCGACTTTGCATAGCTGCTTAAAATGTCTCAGCAATAAACTACGGATTTATAAGCCAATGCTGGCGACTCTTGTGGACCAGGGAATAAAAGCCACCTTTTGGCTTTATAAAAGTCAAACAGAATAAAAAGAATACAGCTGGGAATTGTCTTGTTAGGGGAAATATTTTTTCTCTTTATTTTGCATAGGTCCTCGATTATAAGTCTTCTTGATTTCAATACAAGGAAATAGAAGAGATTGATTACTGTACCTTAAAAAAAAAACAGGAGAAGAGATTGATTACATTATGTATGTGTTTGGAAAAAGATAAAAGATACTTATTTTACTAATCACTTATTTGTATGATCATTTTTTTATATAATCAATAATATAAGAATCAATTTATATTTGAATATTTTAACTAAAAAATAGTTTTAAGAATAATCCATTTTATTTGGATTGTCTAAAAATAATCATTTTTATATGATAAATTACTAAAATGGAGAGTTGAGTAAAAATTTTTAACGGGAGTTAGGTGAAAATTGATGACCTTGGTGTGGCTAGCTTGGGAAATTTATACAGGGTCAAGTATTGTAGAAATATTTTAATCATTTAATGCTCAAAAATGACTTTTCACTTTTTTCTCCCTAATAGCTTAAATTTTGTGAAACAGATTATAATCTATTTCAGATAAATTGCCCAAACAAGATGCTTCTTTTGAAAATAGCTATTTTTTAGGGAAAGCATCTTTTTTTCTTGTTTCCCAAACACGCTATATATGTAAGACTTAATACGCTTATATCTTCAATAGCTTTATATAAAATGTAATTTTTATTGATCTAGTTGTTGAATTATAATTACCTAGCGTATTGATTATTTGTATCAATTTTTTGAAAAATTGAACATAAGTAAGAATATTATCAAATAATTATTATTTGTATAAATTTAAAATATTTATTATGTTAATTTTGATATATATAAACTTTCAATCTAACCATGGATTTCATACAAAATTTTTTCAATAAAAAGTTTTATTGGTGTAAAAATTATGATTAATATACACTAGTGTAAGTTAATCCTTTATATTTCTATATAAAAAGATATATTTTTATTTATAAAAAATATTATTATGCTCTCCATATATTTAGAAAGAAGTTATCAAATCTTGAGAGAATAATTTATACACTATCAACGTATTATATTTTACACTATCAATCAATCATATTTTATCTTTTAGATAACTTTTAATTAATAAGAGTCAAATATTTTTAATAAAATGATTATACGTGATAGAATTATTATATAAAATAAATTTAATTGACAATATATTAAAATTAAATTATTTTTTGTTATACGATAAAAACTTTCTTTTATTATTTTCAATTTTTCTCGTATCATAAGTAAAATTTTTACCTTAATTATTGAGATAATTCTGGTATCTAACTACTCTGGGAACTTCGATAAATCATTTCTTCATATTATTATCATTATTATTAGTAGTATCATGTCTCCATAATGGAGATTGAAAGGAAGTTTTCTCTTTTTTCAATTCTATTTTTACGGGGGCAAGGACTTCAATGTATTGTGCCGACTTTTTCCACAAAAATATATTACCATTAGAAATGTAACTAAATACCGGTATATGGAAGAGCAACAAATGGGTCAACAAGCTGATTACATAATTTTGATGTTGATGTTTGTGGCTTATCAAGTAGAGAAAACAAAAGTAATCCCAACTTGCAGGAGGGCAAACAAGTGCACTGGCAAGCAAATAGTGTCAATATTGGACCATTCGTCAATTTAACCCCCAAAGTTATAGCCGCGTTTTACTCTAATATCTAAAATTGAGAAATTAATTATTTAATTTCTAAAATTATAAATCATATGTCGGCTTAATTTTCAAGTCGTGTGTCACTTTTATAAATTAGAGACTAAAATAATATATAATTTGTAATTTTCAAATACTTAAATAAAATATATTTACAACTTTAAAAATTAAAATGAACTTTCACTCGAACAATAAGTATCTTGACTTTTTCATCTACTATCAATCGTAGAACTGAGCGTGTGTAGAAAGGCAATAATACTATAAGTGTTTGCGTTAATCAATGTGCATTCATCCTTATCTTTTTAATGGAGACTTTATTACGTTTTCTTATCATGCCTTTCAATCCTTTTGTACTTTTGTGAATGAAAGGTCCTACAGTTATCTCGACCTCTTACGCTCGGATACACACTATAGACTAGTTTGCTAGTAAGAAGAGAATTTTTTTTTTAAATAAATTAGAAAGTTCTTCTCAAATTTATTTTTGCTATTTGGTTAAACTTTTCAGAAAAAAATACTTAATTGGTTCAAGTGATTTGATACTTATTCTTCTTAAATAAAGTTTCAAATTCAAGTTTTGAAAATGAAAAAAAATTAACACTAAGAAAATTTTAACTCAGTATTGAGTCAACTCGACTCAAATTGAACTAGTCAGAGTTTAATGACCTCCAGACACTGATAGTCTAAAAAAAATAGAAAAATTAATTTTTCACATTTTAAAGAAATGGATAGTAAATTACCTTTGATTTTTATAAAAAAAAAGTAAAAGAGAGAGACCCACCTAACATCTAGAAGCAATTTTTTTCTACAAAAAAAAAATCCTCACAACATGTTTAAAAAGACAATATCTATCATTTTCACTTTTTCCTCTTTTCTTTTATAGATTAATTTTATATTTCTCTTTAGGGGAAAAAAAATACTTTACCTATTAAATTATAAGTTATGTGCACTTTATTTTTTGTATTTTAAAAAGGTGTAAATTAACTCTATGAATTTTCTTGAATATGTAAATTAACTATTTTGTTAATTTTTTCATCAATTGCTAGCAAAAATATCACAAATTCAAGAATGTTTAGAGTATCAAATTGTACATTTAAAAAATTCAGTGGTTGATTTGCACTTGACTCAAAATTCAAGATTACACTTATTTTGGCTAAAATACATATTCAAGAAAATTCAGTAGATCAATTTTTATCTTTTTAAAAATACAGCAATTAAAATGGACATAATCAATAGTTTAAGAAGATAAAGTGTAATTTTTTCCTTATTTTTACTGACAACTTAATATTAATCATTTACCGTCATTACCATTTTATTAACAAAGAAACAGTTTTTAGAATTAAAAAAAAAAAATTAGGGAGCTACAACCAATGCCCACACACATCTAAAGCTCACATAAATTATGCCATCTAAGAATGTAAATGGGTTGATTTGGATTGAAATTGAGTAAAAAATAAATTTAAATCGATCAAATTTAATTAGGTTAATTTGTTTTATTTTTAAATTTCTTTCAATAAATCCGAACTAATCGATTAGATCAAGATAGGGCGGATTTGGTTCGAATCATTAGGTTGAACTAAAAAATAAAAAATTATATTTTTTAAAATTTTTTATTCTTATAATAATTAATAATAATATAAAATTTGATCATGATATACTTATTAATGATATAAATAAAAAATTTTCTTAAACAAATATTAACAAAGATAACAAAAAATAACTCTATTACTATAAACTTTAAGTGTAAAACTTTGAAAGATTCGAAATATAAAAAAAAATAGTTGATTTGATGTTCAGATCGGATATTTAGGTAATTGGGTTAGAAAATTATGAATTCGAAACCGAATCAATAATAATTAGTTTGGTTTGATTCCACATTAAAATAAACCGACTACCCAAACCGATCATTTGATTTGGATTGGATCTTCATATTCATTAGATTAATTAAGTCTGCTAACACCCTTAATGCCAGTCAACGTAGTTTGAATAAAATCCCATGTTATGTCCCAAAAGTCAGCTGCCTTTTCCTATTTTCTGCATAACGATACAACAAATTCTACTTTAAATAGCAGTATTGAGACATTTAAGGTTGCGACATTTTACAGGGAAAGGAAGAGTAGGGAAGGGAAGAAAAATATTTAAAGAATAAAATGAATTCATAATTACTCTTCAAACTCTTTCCTTCCCCTCCAAATCCTCAGCTCGCAAGCACGTCCTAAAGATCACATACCATAAATAATCGGCTTAGTTTGAATAAAACCCCATCTTATATCCCCAAAAGTCATCTTCCTTTTCCTATTTTTTGTTAAAGCACAAAGTGTACAATGTCATGGATACTAGCGCGTCGTAAGTGGGGATCAATAGGAATCATGCCACAGACAAGTCACTTCCTGAAAGTGCTGAATGGTCCTCCCATGCCCTGCGAGAAATTCTTATGTTCCTTTATTGACTTGAGTGGAAAAGACTAAGCCAATTACTTATTAAAACATCATTTCATATTCAATAACTGTATCAATTTTCATGCCATTCATATTTAAAATAATGATGTGTCAGTTTATCATCGACTCTACTAAGTCTAAATAAAAATCTCTCATAACTATTAATTAAAAAAAAAAAATCTCATACATAATTTATTTTCTAGAAGCGTCGAGATTTTAATCCTTAACCATTCTCTCAAGATAGACTTTTCCGGCTTCTCTCTATTGTCATGGCACCAACTGAGTTCCAAAGTCAATCTCTTACTCTTAATACAACCAGATGGTAAGCAAACCTGACACTATCATGCCAAAATATGATGTCGCACATAGAACGCTGTTGTCTAAAACCAAAATGGAAAATTTCATGCCAAAATTACATGCAATATTCACCTTACGTTATTTTCCACAAGGAATGTAAATTGAAGTCTGAGGATATTATGCCTAAAAAGCCTAAAAAGGTCGGCTGAATACTTTCCTTTATGATCGTTTTGCAGGAAATTAACTGCAATTTTCAGCATTATTTTTAGCCATGAGAATTATCTTAACAATCTGATAAGTTAGTTCTCTGACTAGTCATAACTTTGCAACAAAACAAACGAGACATAAAAGTCTTGGCAGAGAAAATAAGAAGGGGAAACAACCTATTTCAGTACAGAAATTTATAATATTCTCTCTGCCCTCATTATTATTATTTAAAAATCTTTAAAATCTAATGTGGCTGAAACACAAGAGATAAGACAGAAGAGTAAGGGGAAACTACCTATTTTTTTTACTACGGCAATTTATAATATTCTCCCCATCCTCATTATTAATTACTATCCTTTAAGAGTATAATGTCGCTGAAGTACAAGAGATAAGACAGAAGAGTATCACTGGTGGTACTAAACATTTACCTTGCAATGAATATTTCCCTTCATGATATGGGCTGCATCCCCATCAACAACTCCAGAAACACAGGTCCAGATATATAGGTACAAGGGTCAGTGCGCACACATCCAGTTAAAAACCTTTCTCATAACCTCCTTGGTCAGCTTTAATTGAGCCGCTAAAATTGTCAGTACTTGGTATCAAGTGACAAGTGCCAATTCTTTGTAAGTGGATGCCTTCATTCCATCCATTTTAATACAAAGGTTTGAACCTGCAAGAAGATATAAGTATTAGACCTCTTCCTTTAATGATAATCCCAAATGATGCTTTCAACAGAATGTCCTAAAAAGTAGGACCATAATACTCACTCATATTATGTTAAAATTGTAATTGAGAATCTCAAATGTACTAAGGAGCTTCGATCCTTAAACACAGCCCATCGAGACAGCCCATCAAAGACAAAGCAACCCTGCTGTGCCAACAGCCTCTTCAACTCTAAGGCCATTTGCAATAGACTTGTTTCCAGGAATCACCAATAATCCTTGCAAGAACAGTAACCATCCTTAAAATGATGAAATCTATTAGCATCCCTCAAAATGATTTCCCTTCCAGTGACTTTTGCAATCAATTTGATTGCAGAATGGCAATCACCACAAACCCGCAAATTTTTCATAACTCTAATTGGCATCCCTTCGGGCACTTTTAGGAGTCCATATGCTACAGCTAGTTTTTCACTATGATAACCCAAGCTATGTGTCTTTTCTTCCTCATCCACGTCATGAAGCACAAAGCTACCATCAGGACAGTACCCTGCTTCCCTTAACAATCCCGCTAACTTCTCCAACATTTTCATGATAATAGGCTGCTCAGGGTGGCCCTTGCTGTCTCCACCAGTGAACATATGTGCCTTCTTCTCCACCTCAATCCAGCTACAGCCAGGCAATTTGATAACACTCCTATCTTTTATTTTTCCCCTAACGACTTCAACATCCCCCCATCTTCCTTTGGAGGCATACAAATTCGAGAGCAGGACATAAGGCCCGGCATTTTTGGGCTCTAGCTGTGCAAGTTTCTCTACTGCAACTTCAGCCAAATCCGCTTCATATGGGTTCTGCATGCACCTAACAATGAACCCCAAACAATAGCATCCGGTTCCATTGGCATCTTTTCTATTAGTTTCATTGCTTCATTTACCTGGCCTGCTTGGCCTAGCAAATCAACCATGCAAGCATAGTGTTCAATTCCTGGCTCCACTTGATATTTGTGTTTCATTGATTCAAAAAATTCAAGCCCTTGTTCCGCCTTGCCACTGTAGCTACAGGCTGTAAGAACTCCAACGAAGGTAACATCATCCAGCAGAACTCCACAGGAGCACATCTCATGGAAAACATCTAAAGCTTCCGCTGCTAAACCATGCTGGGAATAACCTGTGATCATAGAGTTCCACATAACAACATCCTTTAAAGGAAACCTATCAAAAATCTGTTTTGCTTTCACAAGATCACCACACTTAACATACATTGTGATCAACACCGAGGAAACATACAAATCTTGATCAAACTCAGATCTCACCAACTGGGCATGAACCTGTCTGCCATGATCAAGACTGGCTAGGCTGGTACACACAGAAAGAACACTGATCAATGAAGGGAAATTCAATGGAACCCCTTCTCTATGCATTCTAGCAAACAAACCCAAAGCTTCTAGCTCATACCCTTTCCTTTCATACACCTTAATCATGGCACTCCAAGTCCCATCGTCCCTCTCCTTCATTTGCTCAAATACCCTTCTCGCCTTATCCACCTCCCCATCAAGGCCAAACCCCATGATCATCTCATTGCAAGCAATAACCACCGACTTCCCTGGCATTGCTTCAAAAATCTCACAAGCCTCCCTCATCCTCCCACTCCTGGTATACCCCATGAGCATCGCCGTCCAAGACACCTCATTCCTCTCAGGCATCACCTCAAACAACTTCCTCGCAACATCCACGCACCCATTTCTCACGTACCCTGCAACCATACTAGTCCAAGTCACCACATACCTCCTTGGCATCTCATCGAACAAGGCCCTCGCTTCATCCAGACGACCCACTTGACAATACCCTCCAACCATAATCGTATAAGCCACTACGTCCTTCACGGGCATCATATCAAACACCTTGCGTGCAACCTCAAAACGGCCACTTTGCAAGAACCCACCAAGCATCACACTCCAAGACACCACATTCTTATCCGGCATCTGCCAAAACAACGATTCAGCTTCTTCAAACATGCCCATTTGCACGTAACCGCGGACCATCGAGGTCCACGAAACGACCTTGCGTTCCGGCATGGTGTCAAAAGCCTTCCTCGCTTCAACTATCATCCGGTTTTTTATGAACCGGAAATTAAGGTGTTAAACGACACGGTGTTTCGTTGGGGCATTTGGTCGAACAGGTGGAGGGCCTCGTGGGGCTGGCGGGTTTGGAAGTAACCGGCAATGAGGGCGTTCCAGGAACCGACGGTTCGGTGCGTTTGGGGAATTTGGTCGAACACCTTGCGCGCGTGGGAGATTTGGCCAGTGCAGGCGTAGCGGGAGATGAGGGAGGTGGGGGCGGTGCCGGTGCAGTGTGGTCTGAAGAGTAGCATGATGATGGTGAAGGAACGTCGATAACGTGAAGCTGCATGGGCATGGCGATGAGACTTGAGGAGTGCGTGAATGTGCATGTGCGTACTTTACTTGCTATGTCGCTCTCTGTTGGTGTTTAGTCCAACTGCACGCACAGGCACAGCACTATAGATGGTTGATTGGGCACTATGCAAATTACGAGTAGATATGCTATTGTCTGCTGCTGAAATTTTGTACAAATCATGAGTTAGTATTTAATTCAATTAATTAATACCCTCGGGCTTTGTTAATTTATTTTTAATTAATAACTTAAATTAACAAAACAGATTCGGCTCATGTCAAGAAAAAGAGAAGCACATATAAAATGACTTGTATAAAATTGTGGAGTGCATTTCAACTTAATCGCAGTGGAAGTAAACTACGACTTCAAATGAACTTTAATTGTGATGTCGAAAGTTCAAATCCTATAATTATCACTTTGAGTATATTAGTACCTTACCATCTCTGACCTAAAATTATAATGTATGATTTCTATTATTAATGAAAAATTAACAACGCAAATTATTACACTGATATGATTTGTCATGCTGAAGTTTATTTCTTACAAAATTGTAAATTATTAATTTTTCATCAACTATTGAAATAGTACACTTTATCATTTGAAGCGTACATTGCACTTTAAAAGAGCGAAATCCTTCAAAAATTATTTTAATTAATTAGCGTTTCACATTCATATCATGTGAATAAAGAAAATTAGAACCAATAAAACTTTGGTCCCATAATACTAATGATTTATATAAAAAAAATCATTTAATAATTAAAAGCTATTATAATAATAAAAATAATTTTTAACTAACAAAAATTAATTACATAAATCAAATTACATCAATTTATCAAAAACCATATAAGTAAATTAATCATAATAATTAAATAGTAGGAAGCATCTACGATCCTCTCATTCAAGTTGGAGGATTGCATACTCCTAACACTTTAAAATTGAGTTGCATCGTTTTGCATGAAAGCTAATACAAGCAAGATTTATGAAGAATTTTCAGAGAATTTACAATTATATAAAGAGAAAAAATACATTCTCTCTCCAACGATTTGGGAAAATTTGATCGTCAAAATTTTTTTTGCAAAGATTGATATGAACATTACACTCAGGATTAAAGAACAACTTTTGGAAGATTTTTTGTTATGTAATGGGGATTAAAAACTTTTCTCTCTCTAATGTTTTCTTTCTCTCAAGCATGAAGAAAAATAAAATTTTGAAGTTGGCATTTGAGTACATAATGGAGATCAATGTTCAAATTTTTTGGGAACTTATAGTTATGTAGTGGAGATTTTTATAACCAAGTTTGTAATCAAGTACGCATTCGAGTACGTAATAAAAATTCCTACTCTTTAACTAAAAATCTCCCAAGTTTTATACATGAATTCACATCCAACCAATGATATAATAGAAAAGTTAGAGAGAGAATAAAATACTATTGAAGAGAGAACATATTTTTTCCATTTATATAACTGTAAATCCCTTAAAAGGTTCTCATGAATCCGCCCTATATGAACTTTCATACAAAACGATGCAACTCATGAAGAAAGATAAAATTTTGAAACTTGTATTTGAGTATATAATCGGGACTAATGTTCAAATTTTGGGGAATTTATACTTATATAATGGAAAATTTTATAACAAGTTTGTACTTAAGTACGTAATTAAATACATGGTAAAAATCTCCATTCTTCAACCGAAAATTTCTTAAGTTTTATACATGAATGCCATTCAACAATGATATAATAGAACAATTAAAGAGAGAATAAATCATCATTGGAGAGAATGCATTTTTTTCCCTTATATAATTATAATTTTGTAAATCTCCTAAAAGATTTTTATGAATACCACTTATATGGGCTTTTACATAAATCGATGCAACTCAATTTTAAAGTTATTGGGAGTATGCGATCCTCTAACTTGATTGGAAGGATTGTAGACAAACCCTAAATAGTATTACATGAGCTCTTCATGATATCTTTGTTGGCTTGAAACTTGTTACATAATTTTATTTTATTTTTTTGGTCAAATCCACTGTTGTATATGAATAGACTCTAATTAATCTAGCTCGAGCCAGATTAGTCTACTATTGGATAAAGTTCTTCCGGTACAATTTCCCCCCCTATCTACAAGACTCCAAGTTGTCAAATGTCTATTCGTAAAGTTGATTGTTTACTTATAATAAATATTTAAATTTTTTTAAATGTGTGTAATAGCTAATAATACACTATGTGATCTCTTTAATGCTTTGTTTGAATGTGAGGAAAAGATTGGAGAAAAGAAAATAAAGACAAAAATATACGGACCAAATTGAAGAAAAGTAAAGACTAAGGATCAAATTATTTATTTTGTCTAATATACTAACTTTCAATGAATAGAAAATGTGGGGATATTCGTTTTTATATTTGCCACCATGAGTATTCGTTTACATGTGTATAAAAATGTACAATGCCCCCCTATACGGGAAGTGCAGAGAATAGCTACATCCCTATTAAGCTTCCTACCTTTTAGTATCATATCAAAAATGACTAGTTAACTACCATAACTACATTTTGTATGAAATTAAGAAAACCATGTATAGAATATGTCAGGAAGACTAACAATATAATATCACCGGGCTACAATGGTGGGAACCACACCGCTGACAAGGTCACTCCCTGACACATAAGAGGACATGTGTTGGTCCACATTGGATGCTGATGATGAAGAGGGTGCCATTTTGCCAGAACTATCCGAGGTAACATCTGAGAAACTTGTCTCAGTTTCTGGTGGCAACATTGCAATGATGTCTTCAAGTTCCCTCACCACATCAAGCATCGATGGTCTCTCCTCTGAATTGTCTTGGCAACAGCTGAGGGCCAGGCTCAGGAACTTTTCTAAGCAATCAGATGGATAGAACCCCATGCTGCTGTCTATGATGGAGTATATTGTGCCAGACTGGCGAGCCACATTAACCTGTGACATGATGTTGTGTAACATTGTTAATAGTGGTTTATTTACTTGGTATTTCTTTCTACATGGTATGTGAATAATTCAGAGACATGAGAATTCAAAATTTCCTGGCACTATACTAAAATTTTGGTTAAATACACTTTTGCTTCCTGTTTATGACACTTATTTTTAATTAATTTGGTCTTTATATCCGAAAAAAGAAAAGTTTTATTTTAGTCCTTATATATACAGATATTTTTAATATGATTCTCACCATCTATTGCCATTGTATACATACATTGTGCTGGCACTATACTAATGATTCTCAGTTTCTCACCATGAATGTTACCTATGGAATAATACATATAAGGACCAAATTATTATTATCATTATTTTTTGTAAGGATCAAGGTATACTTTGATTCCTTTGATCCAAAATCAAAGTATACCTTTGATACAAATTTAGTTATCAGATATATGACATTGTGAAATAGTGGGGTTAATTGAAAAGGGTACCTCGCGGACAATGTTTTTGCCATGTGATATTGGTTTCATGCCCGTTATAAGCTCCAGGAACACAATTCCAAGGCTATAGACATCACATTTGTCAGTCAACTTACGTGTCAACAAATATTCTGGGTCCAGGTAACCCTGCAGCCAAAATACAAAGGATTCAGACTGCATTGCTTTTAACAGTGTTAGAAATGTCATGTCATTGAACAATAATTCACCAATGTACACTTAAGCTAAAATTTGTTATGACTTTATATAGGGAGAAAAAGACACAAAATTTGCACCTCCCTCAAGTATCAATTAAGAGTTTACTAGAAGGTATAGCACATCATTAGAACAAATGATGATTAAATGGTCAAAATTGCATAAAGGGTATCATAATTTTTTAAATCAGAAAAATATTGGAATTGAAATCATTCTTAAATTTTCTTCGTACAAACTTACCGGTGTGCCCTTCACAACTGTTGACACATATCTAGGAACAGTTCCTTCTTCCTCTAGGAATGGTGCAAGCCGTGACAATCCAAAATCAGCCACTTTAGCAGTGAACTTGGAGTCCAGAAGTATGTTACTGGCTTTAATATCTCGGTGGAATATAGGAGGGTTGGCCTCTGTATGCAGATATAGTATGCCTTTGGCTGCACCCATTGCTATTCTCAACCTCATACCAAAATTCAGGCTTCCCTTCCTTTTTTTTCCTGCTACATCATATTGTCCATTAACTTAGAGCATATCTTATATGCATCCATTAGAATTCAACAATCGAGAATGATGGTGCAATGTTATTTTATTAGTCATGAGTAATGTTATTTGTACATTAAAAATAAACATTTTTGGTGGCACCATGGAAAATAAGGCACAAACCATTCAATGGTGGTGGATGGAACCAAAACTATGTCTCTTTCTCTCTCTCTATTGGTGATGTCTCTTTCCCTCTCTATTGGTGTTCATCAAGAATATCCACTTTTAATGTACAAATTACATTACTCTTTGTATTTAGAGAATTTTCATGCAGATTGAAGTTATAACTGTCTCGAAATGTTAATACACCAGTAAACGCTTATCAACCAAAATAAAGTCACCAGTTGTCTCAATACACTTAGAATTTAGATTTGAAAAGATATTTATTTTACTATACACATCCGTAACATTTAATCAAAAGATATTCAAAATTGCATGAGCAGAAACAACATTTTTGCAAATGAAACTGAGAGCAGAATACATGAAGGAGGAGGAGTTAATTTGCACAACTAAAATAAAGTGCTATATATCTGCTTATTTCGCATAGACAATCATTGCTAATTCTAATACCAAAATTTCCCACAATTTCTTACCTGAAATCCAGTCCCTTAGAGTGCCGTTGGGCATGAATTCATAAACCAGCATCTGAACCATCAGAAAAAGTATATGAGAATAATATTGTTGTCAAGCTAATATAGCATAACTTTTGTCTTATCTAAGATTAAATATTTAAGTTCCAAAGATAATCTTTTTCAATATATTAATGGAAAACACAAGAAAAATAACTACATTCCATATTGGCATAACTTCAATTTGTAGTGACATATTCAATACAGAAATCTGTTACAGCATGCGATTCATTGTTTGAGTAAATAAGAGTAGCTTCCTTATTAGTGATAAGCTCAACTCACATGTGGGCTTAAACATATCAGACACCGGACCAGATCAACAGAAAGAACCAACATAAGAAAAGGCTTAAACAATCCAAAGGAGACAAACAGGATACATATTAAGGGACTAATAGAAACTAGTTCTGTCTTGTTAACATTTCTCTGGCTTGACAGTTAAATGAATTTTGATATTACACTAGGAATTGTTCAATCATTATGCAGATTCATGCAGAAAAAATTCTTTTTCTCATTTAATTCAATGAACTAGTCTGAGGAAGATATAGATATCTGAAGTTCAGTTATAGTAAGTTATATATATACCTGCTCCCCTTCTTCATTACAGTATCCAATCAGTTGGACAAGATTTCGATGATGTATCCTTGATAAGAGCTCAATCTCAGTCAAAAATTCCTTTTGGCCCTGTAAGGAACCTTCTTCCGCTCTTTTTATGGCCACAAATGTTTCATCAGATAAAATGCCTTTATATACATTCCCATAACCTCCTTCGCCAACTTTCATCGAGCTGTTAAATTTTTCAGTAGCAAGAGACAATTCTTTATAAGTAAATGCTTTGACGCCGTCTATTTTGATGGATATATTTGTGGCTGCAAAAAGAGAAATAAGCATCTGAATCTCTTTCTTCAAAGATAATCCAAAATGACACCATCACCAGAAAGCCTTAGAATACTTACAATTACGCTTCCTGGAAAGCTTGTTCTGGTATTTGCCATGTCTTCTTGTAATCAGGAGAAAGATTAATGCAGATATTGCCAAGACACAAGCAACAGCTGCTATTATAGCAGCAACTATTATGCCTGTTTTAGTTTTACTCCTCTCTGAATCAATAATGACTATAGAAGGAAAATGAAAGTTTAGTTAGAGAAACTCAACAAAGTTACTCAATTCTGAATAATGAAAAATCTACACCAATTGTGATATGTACTCTATCTGATTCATCAACAAAATGCTAATTCAGGGAAGGAACAAATCAAACTACTACTTCTGCATTAACATTTATCTTTTGTGGATCAAGATAATCCCCCGTTTTTTTGAACACGAGGATTGCTTTGGACTTGAGAGGAAAGTGCACAATCATGTATAATAAGAGAGCAGGTATGTAGCTTCTCCTTGTATATGAACAAAATGTCACAAAACAAAAGGCATATACTACTAAAAAACTTAACATCGATATTTTGAAGCAACATCTCAGATCAAATCAGATTTCCAGTTGTCAACATCTCAGTTAAGCAGTGGTAAAAGAAAAAAATAATAGAGAACTTATAATAATATGAATTATGAAGATTGACAATAATAAAAATACAGTGAGTACAATTTCTCTGCATTATGCATTTTAAATTGCCAATCACTTCTACAAGTAGCAAAAGATATTTCTTTTACTTTTGTACTTAAGAAGTACATACATTTGGTGGGATGCAATGATATCAGTACAGTTAACTTGGCGTAAATTTGTTATGCACTGTATAAAATAACATAAAATAATGAAATGTGGAGATTAAGAAACTTACTATTTGCATAAGGCCCCTCAAGAGTGAAGTTCAGGAGTTCATACGGTCCGAAAAAATCGGTGCGAGGAAATTGCCATGATGTAAATATGCCTTTAATGCGACGGACCTCACTTGCATTGAACACATGAGAACCATTGGGTATGTATGGAGGAAAGATTTTCAAATACATTCTAAGACGAGGCCCCACTTCCCAAGCGGGTGAATCTATTGATAACTGATAGAGGTATAACTTTAAGGAGTCAGTTATATATGACTCAAAAGAAGCTACATATGGAGGAAAGTAAGAAAAACTTGGGCTCTTCAGCCTGTATCCAATTTTCAGCGGTGCTGCACAAAAGCAAGGAACTGGAGAAGAGGGAACATATTCATAGAAACTATCGAATGGACAAGCTTGATCTAGACAGACAATTTTTGACTTTGTTGAGTCTTTGGCTCCTTCTTCTCCTTCAGGTCCACAATATTGAACAACATTTTTTATGTTAGAATTCTTGCAGATAGGATTGCCGGAAAGCCTTCAAAGGGAAAAAGAAAGAAACGGTAAGAAATATATGACCAAAACATAATTTTGCCAGTATTTTTCATAATAACCATGAATCACAAAGAATATAAATAACAGATGTATTAGGTTTAGAATATTTCTTCAAATCAAATGTTAAATGAGTAGCAGAGGAGTTTTTAGAATGGAATGATCTTCAAAAGTATAACTGAGTAGCAAACAAGACCGTGCATGCATCTTAACTTCCAGTGGCCATTACTTTGTATCACAGTAAAGAGTCATAAACCATAAGCCTGTGATCAGGAATTCATAATTTCTTTCTGGACTGTTTAACATTGTTTTCAGAGTCAAATTCCACCCTCTGCATAAGCCTTTTACCATTTAAAAAGAAAATTAGGCCTAGTTGTAAGGCAAAGAATCTATGGCTAAAAGATTTTTAAGATTGAGCTCCTCCTAATTGACCTCTCTTTCAAGAAATCTCACTTCTAAAGCCCCTAGGGTAGCTGGACAAACCCGCTGCTCATAAGGATACCAAAAAGCTTATTCCAAAAATAACTTCTTGGCAACCTCATAAGTCACGATGTAGCAATGGGATACCTTTTGTTGTCAATATTTTTAGATTTACTTGTCAATAAGATTTACTCCACTTCTTTCTATTGCAGCTTGTTGACACTGTCCTAAGGTAGAGTGTCACCTCAACTCTCTTCTTTATCCTACTTTAATGCGGTGCTAAGAGATGGGTTCTACCATATTTCCATGAAACACACTAAGTAGCCATAGACTCAATTATGCTCCAGCCATCAATTTGCTTCTTTGACAGGTAGCCATCCATGACTGCTGAATATTACACTGGATCTAATTTTTCTAGTAACATCTAACAACTACTAAACCACTCATATGAGAAAACATTATCTCAAATGTTGACTACTGATCAGACCCACATGACATATAAAGAAACAGGAATATATGCTATGTTTTGAACATGAATTGAACAACAGAATGTGAATCAGATCATCTGGTTGAATGGAAAGTATTGCTGAAAATTTTTCCATCAGAATACCTCACGGTGACATTTGCTGGGGGGTTCAAATTTCCCAAAACGCCTGAAAGCGAGTTGTTACGGAGATCGCTGCATAGATAGGACAAACATAATGGAATCACTTCAGAAACAACATTAACAAAATCCATTCCATCATCTTAAAACAGTAGATTCCCTGTCAAAATAGATTAGTAACTCGGACGCATACATATTAAGTTTAGCACTCTTAGTGAAGGACATGTTCTGCCAAATGCCAGCAGGGATGGACCCAGATAATAAATTGTTCTGAAGTGACCTGTGGTTAACGACAAAAACGAAACATCAAAACAATATGAAAAGAATTGTACTTGTATAAATGTCTCACTAGATTCTTGATGGCAGCTTGCTTCTCATAAACAAAGTTCTATTTAAGAAATTCAAGATGCTGTTATGTAATAATTATATAAATATTATGTGAAGTACAGGTTGATGAGTATCTTCTCACAATTCTTGAAGAAGAGGCAGATTTGAGAAGCTTTCAGGTATAGATCCATTGAGATTATTATTGGACAAATCACTGCAACCGCAAGAAAATTACATCATCAGACTCAAATGAGTCATGGCTAGCATGAAGATGAACAGATATCGTGATTTATATAACAAAACCAGAAACATAATATAAACAAAATATATAAATAAAATTGGCTATTTTCGTACATGGTGGTCATATTGTCCGAAAGTTTACTCGATGGCAGGTTTCCAGTAAGATGATTCCAGCTAAGATCTCTAAAAATGAACGAGTCACAAATCAGGGGGTTGGCCAAAACAGGAGAAGTAAAGGATTTCACTGCCATTAGGCACAATATAAAGAAAAGCCACAGGATATACTTGAACATACAAATAGCTAAGATTGGCTATTGAACTGAAATCGGGAACAGCTCCTTGCAGATTGCAGTTTCTCAGACTTCTGCTTAGTCAAAGAGGAAACATTAGCTCAAAGAAACAAAATCGTACTTATGTTTTTGAATCCATAATTGAAAACCTAATAACAATATGCTTCTGTGACATCATTTCAAACTTGAGCATGAGCTTGATGCCCAAAGTTTTTTAAAAACTTCCAAGTTACAACACCATACCTTTACATGAAATCTCTTTGGCCATGAAGCATAAAAAGCACAGACTCCCCTATCTTATATCAATACTTAACAGCCAGATAATTAAGGATAGAATAGCACACCGCATGGTTAAAAGCGGCTTGGAGGCCGTGTCAAAGAGGACTTACAGTTTTACTAGCCTGGATAAGTTTGCATAGGTAGAAGGAATTCCATTCCCACTGAAATTATTGTTATCAAGTTGGCTGCAAGGGAAATCAAACAGATACATGTCAACTTCTATAATACACAAGAATGAAGAAGTTAATGAATTCTACAAATCTAAAATGTGTGGAAGCAGAACATACAGTATTCGCAATGCTTGAAGCTCGGAGTATTCCGGTGGAAGATTACCAGATAACTTGTTGTTGTCCACAAGCCTGTAAAGTCATTTCAACAAGCAGACACTATGAAAACTTGAGGACAAGTTTCAATTCAGGAGGCATCGCAGGATGCAAATAAGGTTTTTGAACTACAAAGGAAATACAAGAAAAATTGGCTTCAATACTCACAGGTGCATAAGACTTGGCAGCTTTGAAAGTGCAGGTGGAAGTTGACCGCTAAATGAGTTGTTGTTCATGTGGCTGGAAAGATACAAACAAATCAGATAAATTACTACACATAATAAATCCAGTTTCAAGTTCAGTTGATGATGCATTTGGCTTGGAGATCCACTCACAGGTGTCTAACATTGGTCATGTTGGCAAATGACTCTGGTATTGGACCTGACAATCGGTTTTCATCAACTTGGAGTCGATTCAAATACGAGAGGTTGCCAAGCTCATCTGGTAAACTACCAGATAATTTATTGCCATTCAGGAGCCTGCATAGACAATAGATCAGAATAACTATTCATATTACAGAAGAATAGAAAAATAATATATAGTTTGGAACCAATAGAGTATCCTTTATTTCACCATAAGTCTTCCTTGTACACTCAGCCAATTAGACCACTCATCAGAATTGCAAACTTGTTAACAAAGAATTACAACATGTTTATTTATAACACATCAGGATCAGCAGAAATCCAAATTTAATTCCCCTTACATATATAAGCAAATATGATCCATCTTTTAAAACAAATCTCAGACAATATCAAGCAGGACAGAACAACACCTTCTTAAAACAAAAACCTGATGAGGATCAAATATAAGGATTCATCTTCTTTGGTAAAGTTCTTACAAGAGTTTCAATGATGTAAGATTCCCAATCTCCTTTGGTATTGTCCCTGTCAGATTATTCCACATGAAATCCCTTCAAGCATAAAACAAAGAAGATATTAGCATGACATAACATATTACCAGGAACTCTTCTGATACTTTTTTTTTTTCCAGGGAATAATTTATAAAATGACACAACTCACAGGATCCGCAGTTGAGATAGCTGACCAAGCTGAGGTGGTAGACTTCCCGCAAGATTCGCAGTCATTAAGTATCTGCAGTAAAATTGTGATAGCAGAAAGATAATTAGAATTTATATATCCCTGGAATATTAACACTATGCCATATATAAATAACTCTTTGAACAAAAAAAAAAAAAAAGTGGCAGGATAAAGAAGCCATACAACTCGCGGACATGGAAGTAACCATCAGCCCCAACCTTATCAAAACACCAAACCCCAGTCCAGTCTGATCCACAGGGGTCACCTTCATTCCAGTTCCTCAGATTGTTCATGGGATCAATCAAACTTTTCTTGATCTCTCTCAAAGCTTTTACTACAAATGGAACAAATAGAGACCAAGTACTAAGGTTAATTAAAAATATCATATGCCAAGTCAAATTACAATGAAGCACCAGATAAAGGAAGATGAAATTATATGCATGCAGCACACTTTTTCTAAGCTTATGAAGATTACAAATCCCACTCCATTTTCCAATTTGGGCTGAAAATTTAATAAAATCAAAGGCCAGAAAGAATCTAGTGAAACAGAAGATCAATCTAGTTTATGAAGGCTTGTACAAACTCACCCTCTGAAGGATCCGTTGGCTGTGAGGCTGCTATGAATATGATAAAACAAAACGAAACAGCCAACGCATATCCATGTGCTCTCAGAGCCGGCATCACAGTATCCTACAAAGCAACCAAAATGGAAAGGGATGAATAAAAGGTGTATAACATTTTAAGGGTTAAGTTTCTTTCATATATCATACATTGAGGAAATTGAATGGACACATTATTGGCCTAAAATTTCTTGCAAAAGGGTAAAGCAGTAACCAACAAAACACGTGGAAAAAACCCTGTCATCATGTCATTTTCCCAGGTAACATCAACCAAATGGAAAAAAGTAGAAAAACCATGCTGAAAGCAAGCCTCATACAATAACTTGGTTTGATTTTTCTGGCGTGAAACTTAGAAAGAAAGTTTAAAGCTGGCAAAATTATTATTGTACCTAACTTTCTCAGATAACTCAACACACAAAAACTCATGTTTGTCAGAAAGGATCAGATATCAAAGTAGTCAAATGTTTAAGGAAATTCCATACCCCAAAAGAGAGAGAAAAAGATATATGTTCTTACTTGGGAAGTTGAGATGATTCAAATGTCAAAAGCCTGCTCAGAATGTAATATGAATGAATGAGCTTGAAACTGAAAAGTGAATAGCCTTGGAATCAAAAATCCAAAGTCAAAACTAAAAGAGCCTCCGTGGGGAACTTGTTAGATAGATCATTATGTCCTTCACCATGAGCATAATCATCATCACATGATAATCATGATGTTAATGAATCATCAAAGATTGCTTAGACTTTTGTATTTCAATTGATTTCAATCTTTTTATTATATAAAACTGAGAAAAATATCTCTCTCAGTTTCTGAGATGGCACTGTCGTCATGGGGTGGCTCATCCACCCCTCAATAGTCAAATACACACACCAAATCCAAACGCGCCAATACAATATAATATATAATTTAATAAAATATAATATAATGTAATAAAGAGCAAATGTGCATTTACATTTTTCATTTCTATACATGACACCAGCCACCACTTCTCAATGCGTGCACCGCCATATATACAAATAAAAATTCATTAGTCACTTTTTAAGTTAACAGAATGGACAATTTTATTATTATCATTATTATTATTCTGTTTTAAAAATAATACAAAATCTCATAAGTTGTCCCGGGACCTAGCTACAGTCGAGGCTCCATTTTTAAATAACTAATATTTTTTGTCTTAGAAAGAGTCATTTCAACAGTCAATAAACTGGAAGGATATGATTCTTTTAGAAGTATATTTAGAAGTATCTTTCCAATTTTCATAATTCCATACCATAGAATTCCTTACTTCATCATTACAATTTTGAAATTTTTCATTCCAATTTGGAAAAAAAAAAGAAAAAAAAAATAGATACAAACATCCAATCAGTATAGCAATTATTCTTCAACAGTTGAACAAATGAAAAGGCAATATGTGATGAAAAGGTGGAGCTTTATATATAGCGTCGGCGGAAGGTGGGAGTCGTTATTGGCTTCCTACTCGTTACTAAAGTAATTCAACTAAACCAATTTAATTTAATTAATTATTAATAATAATGCCAAGTGCCAACACAAGTAAAAGCATGCATAATGTGTTAATCACTTACTATGGACTCGCTTTTAGTTAATTAAAATGATTAGTTACCAACTTGTCTACCTAGTTTCTCAAGGGATGTGTTGTGACTAAAATATTAATAATGTGAACAGCTAAATGTAATATCAAGGCTGGCATGACATTTTCTTATATATCTCCTTTTCATTGTCACTTTCGAGATATGGAGCTTGTTGCTTTTGGATGTCCATTACTCTAACATTGCGCGTCAATTTTGTTATTAATTACCTTATCATAATAAGCAAAATCAATTTCACTTCAAGTAGAATATATTTTTGGTAATGTAGAAAAAAGCAAAAAAAAAAAAAAATCAATACCATCATATGCTATCTGCATGAATTCAGGTAAAATATATATATTTTGACGATGATTTTCATTAAGGATTTAATTTTGATATATTGGTGGAGTGAGACTTTGAAATCTAATCATATATGTAGTAACATTACCAAAATTATTTGACTTTTTTCATGAAAATTTTAAAAATCATATAAAACATAATGTATGATTGATCCATAATATAAAACATTTTTATTTTGATAGTGTATTAAAAATAACATCTTGTATTAATGCGGAATTTAACGATAGAGGTAGCAGCATAAAGTGAAAGTCCCTAACAATAACAAATAAAATAAATAATTAAAGAATTTCTTGTGAACGGAAGTGTAAAACCGAATTATGCACAAATAAAGTATAAAAACTATACAATATAACCAAATTGGGCATGTCTTGATGTATGAATGATTAGCCAACTTTTAATCACTTCCCCAATACATATCTTCAATAGCTGCTCCGTGTAGACGATTTAGACCTCTTGTTCAGACTTCATATCAGTGAAGAGCATCTTCTTGTGTTCAAACCATATTTCCTTATCACCTGACCACATACGGAAAAGGACACTTTTAAAGTTGTTATGTCCTAAATCTAAACTATAATTTGATTGGGTTAATTGGCATTGGTTCAAGGAAAATGATAATTTCCTGCCTTTATATTCAACATTGGAAAATGATATACGATGCTGACATTTTTTTTTTTCAATAAAAAATTGTGGTATTTGATTGGAGAGAAGGTGCTTGGAGCCAGGGACGGGATTAGGATAAACCCAAAGCATGTGTTGTGAGTAGAATTGGAAATGAGTCAAGTAGTTGATGAACTATTTCTATTTCGGTTTATTAATAGCTCCATAAATTGGATTTATGAGTCCATGAGTTTAGCTTAAGTTAGAAATTTGAATTTGTTTATTAAATAAGCCAAACTCGTATTTTACTGTATTTGACTCATTAGTTTGTAAGCTGGCTATATATGTGTGTGCATGTGTATATTCATATAAATAAAATTATATTTTGTTATTGTTATTGTTGTTGTTGTTGTTGTTAAGATTATGTTATTATCACTAAATATTCTATAATTTAATAATTCAAATAGACTTAATTTATATTTAATTTGAATTATTTCAATAAGTTTGAATAATTTGAACTCGATGAATTTCTGATGAGCTGAACTCGAGCCAAAAAATTAGGCTCACTTTAATTTCAAGCTCAAACTTGAGTTCGGCCTAATGTTAATAACCCGAGCCGAAGTTACGCCAAACTCAAGCTCGATTTGGTTCACTTGCAGCCCTATATTGTGAGAAAATTCTTACAAACAAGGAGTCACTATTACAATCAGATTTTTTTTTCTAATTGTCCAAGAAAATCATTGCTAGTCAGCTCTAGCAAAGAGTCTCCCAAACAAAAATAGGACCTTCCATCTCTAGATTTTTTTTTTACCGTTTTAGAATTAGAAAAAAAATATTATTTACTTATATACAACATTTTTAGATTATTTTTTAAAATATCCTTTTTGCATATTATAAAAAAATTAATTCAAATTGAATTGATTTTATTATTGAACAAATTTAAGACCAAAGGGCGAGAAAAACATAAAAATTGATCCGAGTTGGATCAAATTCCAACACTATTCATAGGAGGGGCCATGCAGGTACCCTTGGGAGAAGTCTAATAAGCTAAGATTTTATTCATTCAATCAATAATTTTATATTATCAAATAGTTTGATTAATTCAAAATATATAATTGGACGGCCCTACAACCTTTGTTTTGCCACGTGTCCACTGTTTACAAAACGCCTTTTGTAGAGCCGAATTGTAGGGCGGTACTATAAGATTTGGAATCCTAAACACTGTTGGAAGAATATAGCTGGGAAAATTCTAGTTCAATTTATTTCATGAGAAATCTTTTAATCAAACCTTCTAATCACATTTATTGTAGTGTAATTAATATAATACAAAATAGATAACCATATAATTTTAGCTTTAGTTGACTTGACTATAGGAGTGTTCATGATTCAATTTGTATTAATTGAGACAAAAATTTAATTTATTTAGATTAAACAACAAGATTGAATTTTTTTATTTGAATTTACTACTATTTAATAAATCTAATGAATCTAAATCAATTTAAATTATTGTGAACTAACTGAAGTTAATTTGATTTTTATCTAAAATTTTTATATAATATATGATTAAAGCTTTGAAAATAATTACACTAAATTAATAATTAGTACTTTTGTACAGTTTTATAGTGTTGAATTTGATCCAAAATAGATTGCATTCAATACTACTTACCCGAATAGTAATGAATTTGATCCAATTTAGATTGATTTCCATATTTTTTGTGCTCTCTGGTCTCAAATTTGCCTAATAATAAAATTGATCTAGCTTGAATCAATTTTTTTATATTTAAAAAAAATATTTTAAAAAGTAATCTTGAAAATGCTTATATAGGTAAATAATGTTTTTTATTTTAAAAAGGCCAAAAAGCCTCCATCTTTGCCTTTTTATTAACTATTGTTCACATTGTTTGCTTTAGGATTTTTTTGTCCAACTATAGGTATTCCTTTTGTTTTTTTTGAGCGTGAGACTAATCTTATTAAATATGATCAAGTCTATATAAAATAGTTCTTTCAATAATATTTTTTTTTTAGAGTTATTATTTGGACACCTTCTTATGGATATATCAAGAGATACCTTTACTCACATAGTATGAAAAATACTTAATATTTTTTTATAAAACTCCAAATTGGTCTCTATACAAAATATTGCAGTACAAATTTGTCCCTAACAAATGAAAAGTCCCAAAATAGTCTCTAAAGAATGAAAAATCAGTTTTCTTAGGGATTAATACGTTTCATAAAATATTTCTCCTAATTGATCACTTAAAATGGCTAATTCGACCCATAGTTTTAATGCTTAGGCACTATTTTAAAAATTTTCAATTGTCAAAGATGAATTTATCCCTCAATATTTTGGTCAGGAACCAAAATGGGGGTTTTGTCATTTTTTTTTTCAAATTTCTCTTCCATCTATTTTCCATCTCCCACTCACATGGTGTATTTAAGAGTGTGCAACATAAATATATAAATAATATTTTTTTATACACATAACTTAAACATTAAATAATATGTTTAAGAGACACAAACCTCTTTTTGCTCAAACTAGCACACAATGGTAGTTTAAATTCTAATTTAGTCGGTGAAATATGGTGAATTGGTGATTGGTAAATATAATTGAAAAGATTGATAAAAGTCAACATATAATAAAGTCATGTGAAATTTTTAATTAAAAGAATCTATTTTCTTAAATAATTGGAAGAAGACTTTTTCTCCCTTCAAGTGGATTTTTTTTTTTTTTTTGGGTATAATAGCGACGATAAAATTTAAACCTAAAACGTTATGCAAATTTCCTATACCCTTCACCACCTTACCACTAGAGTGCCTTAGTGGCTTTCCTTCAAATGGATCTGGTCTCATTAAATGGTTTGGAAAGATGCAAAGGATGGTGAGGCTCACAAACATATAATTCTTTTCCTCAACGAGGACGAAAGAATTCCTCATATAATTGGCTAGATTACACGATGTCTATGTTAGGTCAAATTTGACTGCGAATAGGTAGGTTAAGACATTAAGTTTATTCTTCAGGACAAATTTGACTACCGACCGTTAGTCTATGCGTTTTACAATCATGTGGGAGCAGACACGATAGATGTCGGATTCTCCATTGCAGAAAAGGATGGTACTAGGCCGGCTGTTGCATTGAGTTAGCTTTTTACTCTTTTATTAATGAAAATTGTTAAATTAAATATAATAATGAGAGAATATTAAATAATTTTAACTTTATTGGATACATACATACACATATATAACAAAGTAAACAATAAAGATACTATGCTATATTCCTACACCATGACATTATACTGTATTGTGTAAATGCCAATATCGAACAGTGCTGTTGTAATCTAGAAATTATTCAGCTGCCTACCAATCCAAATGGGTCAATTTGACAATTTGCACCCCCTCCCTTAGAAGTTAAGATCACTTTGTACACCATTTTAATTAGAGTTTAATTATCATATATTGATAGTATAATGTGTAAAGCAGTTTTACACTATCATCTAATAAGAATGCAAAAATGTATCATGTTATATTTTTGAATTCAAATTCATATAACTACCAATGATAATATGGCAATTTCTTGTATTTTCATTAGATAACAGTATAAGACTATTTTATACTATCAGTATATAGTAATTAAACTCTTTTAATTATGGAATTAATTTATATGGCTTATTTAACCAATGGCCTGAAACAATAAAGGAAACTTTGCATTGAAAAGATGAGTGCATTTGGTTTCCATGTTTCTTGTTTCATTTTCACAAAAAATAGAAAATGTGACCGAAAACATGTTTGGTGAGTCATTTTTGTTTTCACTTTTAAGAAATGGAGCTCACATTTCCAGCAAATTTGAAAATGCCAATTTCATGTTTTCAATATTTGCTTTCTAAAATGTAGGAAATGTTTTAGGATAAAAATGCAATGGTTGTCCTGTAATTATGGGCAATTTAAAGGCATGGACCGTGTTTGATTCTGTGACTACAAGAAAAACACACTTTTTCTTTTCATGCCACTCTTCTTGTGTTCAATTCTGCCCAAATATCATAATTCCTTTTTTTTTCTTTTCAAAATTGTGAGGTGGGTTAATCACATTGGTGGCGTTTAATTTGGTCCCTCTATAGTTTTGGACCATTACATGGCCTACCTCCATGAGCCGTTGGATTTTTATTAACAATTGGAATAAAGTAAATGCATGAATAGACCCTAATTGACATGAAGCATGTAACTGTTACTCATCTCACTCTCTTCGATGACATTTCCACCGTTACTCTCATGGCAACAAAGCGCCTAAAACTACTCTCCGTCCACCACTTTCACATGAACAATCGTGATGGTTATGAATAGAATATAAGTAATTTTTATCTAAAATATTTCTTAGGCATTTGTGGATTCATTTGACCCACATATCCTCTTCTCTTCTAGAGTTATATTAGGAAGCTCTAGACACCAACTAACAAATTATAGTTAGAGTTGAATATAATACACTGAGACAGAACAAGAACTAAAACAATCTTCTATTTAATAAACACAATTTGTTACTCCTTCATATTAGCTACTGCCAAGCACCAACAAAGATAGAAGAAAAGGAAATAAAGTTTGTTCAAAATCGGCATCTCAAGTAGGCGGGTCAATGATGCCGTTGATGGTGAATCCAGCCGACGAAGGCAAGCATAGCCACAGATCAATAGTCACCGGGGATGAGCTTTCTTTTGAAACCCTACTTTACCCCCTTATTAGCTATGTTTAAAAATCTCATATATTCTTGAATAAGAGAATCCTTCACTCAGTTGTCTTCTTTTATTTTAAAACAAGTTGATTTTGTTCAAAATTTAGATTTTTATTAAGTGGGTTGTATTTGTTTCTAATTTTTAGTGTTAGATTTTGATTATCCTCGCTAATAAAGAATTTTGACTTTAGTTTTCCTCTTCAAACAATAGAGGAAGAAGAAGGGGTGGCAATGATAAGGAGGAAAAGGTCTCCTGACTGTGGAATGATAGAGAAGGGGTAACATTTGACGTGATTTATGTTAAATAAGGTCCATGTACATACTTATTTTATCTCTGCTATCAAATTCTCATTAGATTAAATCCAAAGCTTCATAAAGGTGGATCATGTAATGGTCCAAAACTATAGAGGGACCAAATTAGACACCACCCAATCACATTGGGTTTGCAATATCATATGCAAACTGCATGTGCCTTTTGCATTAATTGTTGGAAAACTCAAAAATTATTTGACTTATTATTATTGGATAAATTATTAATAGTATTAGGAAAAAAAATTATTAACAGTATTAGATAGCTAAGTTCTCTCTTTTTTTTAGTTAATGAGACAAAATATTATTTTGTATTAGTTAATGCGTGACATCATAATCATGTAGTCATCTATTTTCATAGTATTTTTAATGATATAATTGAAGTAACATACATTAAATAATATAATAACTTTTTTCTTATAATAAGAGTATTTTGAAATTTCTTTCTGTTAGCTACCTAATATAATTTACTCAAAATTAAATATATTTCAAATATATTTTGTTGTTAAAAGTGATTTTGTTGAGAAAGTTTTCTTATATTATTAGTATTTAATTATGTATTATCATATATCATGTATGCAATGTCTATGATTTATCACTTTTAAACAAGATTTTCTAGCAACTTTTTAAATATAGCAATAAAATAATATTTACTATAGTATTTAAATATTTATATTGACAAATCAAAACAATTAATAATTATGATAAAATAGCTTAAAAGTGAACAATTTATTTTATTCTTAATACTTTATTGAATTATTTGTTATTTTAATAAATATTTCTAGTGGAGAAATCAAAATGTGCGAACCAAATAAATAAATGAATATATATATATATATATATATATATATATATATATATATATATATATATATATAGTTTAATAACAAATATAATTTTATTATTTTAAATTTAATTTTAAAAATCATATTTTGAAAATGGACAAATCAAATACTATTTCACTACTTTTTTTATTTGAAAACAAAATTTACTTTTATAAACCAAATACATTTCCTAGAGTTTAAAAATACAAAAATAAAAATCATTTTTAAAAAAAACGAAAATAGGAATTGAAAACGGGAAATATTTTCATAAACTAAATGCACCATAAAACTTTTAAATTTTCAATGCATTGGAAGGTTTAAAAGTTTTATTTTATTGATTCCTTAATCAATGAGAAGGAATGAGAGGATAGGATAGGCTTATGACAGTTACACTTTATTAACAAATTTTACTTCTTAGGAAGAAAAGACATATGGGGGTTTTAATTAACCTCTTAAAACCCTCCAAAACCCCCATGTCATAGTTCCCCCATTTGGAAGATTTTATTGAAATTTGAATTTAATTTATTGTTCTATCCATTTTAAAATATAAATACCATTTTTATCAATCAATTCTAATTTTATTTAAGCTTTTTATAGAAACTACATTTACCTCCTAATTTTTTACTAACTTTCACCAAAATTTGTTCCTTTCTAAAAAAATTTAGAAAGGAAATATTTTAAATTTACAAAATATGTATAATATTTTCTTTTCTATTTAAATTAATATTACTATAAAATATATTACTTATACTCAATTATTTTAGTAAAAGGTAAAATTATAAAAATATATTATAAACTCTCAATTTCCTTTCCTTTATCGATTTTAAACTTGCGAATAAGATTAATTAAAACCATCTAAACCCCTTCCTTCCCTTTCCATTTTTTTTCCTTTGATGCAATGCCTTCCTTTCCCTCATAGCTTATGAACACACCCTTAGTGTACTAGTTAGCAAAACCCTAATTTTTATGTACTAATAATGCAAAGAGATTTTTACATTGTTAGCTAATAAAAATTATAAGAAAATGCGACATGAGGGCGGGTAACTATTTACCATAATAACTACCCACAATGATTTATAATTTCTTGCAATTTTATTAGTTGAATATTGAAATTAATCTCTTTAATTATGTCATTGTTACACAACTATTTTGAATAATAAAATTAGACAAATATGCTTTCTAATACTCTATCTCAATTTTATTTTCCCAAAAGAGACAGTGTAACTGTATAAGAAATAATGTATAAAAAATGGTATGAACAAAATCATTTTTTAATGGATATACACTGCCACTTTTGAGGCATAAATGAGCAAAGCAAAATTGGCCACTCTTATTCACCCCAAAAAATAAAGAAACTAAGGTGCTGCATTATGTGAACGAGAAGATGGACACTCATAAGAGAATTTAGCAAAACTCCCACTAAATAGGGATTTGGATCTTCTAAAGTAAAATCCCTTGTAAAGTAAAAAAACAAGAAATTATTCACTTTTAGATTATTTGATAAAACTCACACATGATGCAATACATTAATCCAATAATAAATAATCTTTCACTTTTTCATTTTATAAAAAATCTCACGTTAAAAGATCTTAATCCAAGAAATAATCAAAATTAAATTCTTACCAATAAATGTTTGAGAACTGAATCTCACCAAAACCCGTGAAAAAGTAAATGATATAAGTACACTGATACAATGCTAATAATTAGGTATAAATGAGGGCATAATCTCATTTGTAAAGCATTAGAGAATTGTTATTATCAGTGAACTTTAATTTATTAGGAGATTCTCTCTTAATTCAGTCTTTTTTTTTGTAGGGTTTCAGCTCATTCTTCTCTTCACATATTTTGCCCAGTAGGTTTTTTGGTGCACCAGTTAAGTATGATGTACTATACACCATTTAAAATTTGATTAGATGCACCATGAGAGATTTGACAGCAAGTCATTTAACCACTTTTAAGAAATACGGTTAAACGCATTTCGAAAATGTGATTATATATAAAACCGGTTGCCTTGCTTCTCCTCCCGCTTCAACTCCTTGATTGATCACCCAACATAGGAAAAAACTGCCACTACCACCATGTCGTATTGGATACCATATAGAAAAGGGTGGTTTTGCATTACCAAAAATTGAAGTCGTCAAGTACTTCATATTTAAACTATTTACAAGATTCTTTGACTAAGACTTTGTAACAGAAAATGTAAGCAACCTATTCTCAAATAATAGAAAAATGCAAAGGATAATATTGTCATAACAAGACATGAATTGGTCAATCCAAGGTAAGCTATCGTGCATCAATCTCGGATGGAGATATTACTCCTACAGTTTCTATGCCAAAGGCTCTTGGCTGTTGTTGTGCCCAAGTGGGTTAGACCCTATTTCATAGACAAGGTTTGTGCTTTTTTACTATTTGTTATTTATTTCCTCAAATGAAATCAGTACACTAGCTGTTATTGGATTGGAATGCGTTTTGGGTTATGGGGATCGATTTTCCCTTGCAAAATTTTGATTTTGAGAACAAATAATATAGTGTTTTTGTAGATACCCATTGCGATTTAGATATCACTCCCTAGCTCCTCGTCGGTGGTGTTGGAACTTAGGCATAACAAGGTGGAGAAAATGGAAAAGGGGTTATAGTTGAGGAAAGGCTAGGGAAAAGGTTGTAAATAGCAACATGAGGAAAAGGGAATGGGGGCTTCCGATGAGGTCGCAAGAGAAGAGGTTGTGGTTGTTGGCAAAGGTGGTGGTGGTGGTGATTGTTGATGGGTGAAGGAAAGGGAAGATAAGAGGGCATTATCAGTGAAGAACATGGCTGAGAGGTGAAGGATTGTGGTGAAAGAGAGGAGGAAGGACTGTGATCCATCGGTAACCAATTTTAAATCTCTACCATTGAATATCAATGTAACCCAATAAGTGACTTGGATGAAGTCAAAGACTACAATATACTATTATGTTTTAAATGGTGTGTGATGCATCATACTTAACTGGTGCACCACAAAACCCGCCATTTTGCTCATCATACTTGATTTACCTCATATTTAAAATGTTATACTTTATACTCATTTGTTGGATTCATTATACATCAGTTAATTGATTTAGACTCTAGTTTGTATCACACACACACACACACAAACACAAACACACACACACTCCATTATCAATGTGAGCATCAATGAAATAGCACATAACTCTCTATTTCATAACACTCCATTTTGACCATCCAGAACATTTTGAAATATCAAATTAATCTTTAAACAATAAATTTTAGCAACCAAGTGCCATAATTTTAGTTCCTACAAAGTTTAAAACTATTTTGATGTCTAAAAATTGTGATATGAAGACAAAATTTATATTTGAAAATCTTTTAAGCACTATTACAAGAAGGCACGTTCTGTGGTGCACCGAGCTAATTATAGTGCACCACACATCAGATAATCTAATGGTTGAGATTATAAGAAATATCTATACAACCAACACTTATGATTCACTCTAATAGCCTCCCAATACTAAAAATCTCTTCGTCTCCTCATGCCGTTGTGTTCTCCATTACTTCTCCTCACACGTGCCCCTACCATTGCTCGCATCAATGGTAGGGATATCGCTTGCGTTACCATTCCATCGCTGCCCACGACTAAGCCGTCGACTTTGTCATCTGCGGCCTCCTCTTCTCTAGCTCGTCGACATCGACACTGTTAAGGTTTGGAAGCACAAGGCAAGCGGCAACAACAAGGCCCCAAGCACTCCACGCACTAGACACATCTCAAGCAAGTATGTGCCATCACAACACTCGATTGCCGTCAACTCCATCGCCTCCATCATCTACTACAGCACAGGCGACGACCTCACCAAGCTGGAGATCATGTACGTCGACAATGATAATTTCACTTCCATCTCACAAATGGATAGTGGATATTAAGGGGCACAATTTTGGGAGGATATTGGTGTTAGGACAATGACAAGGGTGGAAGAGTGGAGATGGTCTAAAGGACAATAAGACAAAGATTTTCAGTTTTGGGAGATTATTAGAGTGAACCATAAGTATTGCTTGTATAGATGTTCCTTATAATTTCAACCAATTGATCATCTAATGTGTGGTGCACCATAGTTAGCCCGATGCACCACAGAACGCACCTTATAAGAAATTACTCCAAATTTTATCAACTGATCACAAACTTTGCATGGATACTGAATATTATAGAATATAATATTTATATTGGAGATTCAATTCCCTGTATGCCATATCAAATTTATTTCAGACAGACATAAACTTATAGCCATACTTGCCCATATAAATGTAATATTCTCCAACTGATTTAAGGACAAATGCAAACATTGTTACAAACAACAGAACCAACTTCTATATAATACAACCATTCATCCAAAAAGGAGGGAAAACAAAGTAGAAACTAACCATCAACAGGGGTCAATTTGATATGGAGGTAAAAGTAAGGGTGATAATTTCATCAATTAGTTTTCTATACAATTTTATTCATAAATTTGATCCACGAATTTTTCACTCTCATTTCTACTCTCAAACCAAACTGATGACATTGTCAGATTTTCATGTATAAGGCAGATACACAAGTTTTGATATGTGAATCTGGTTCTTTAACCAAAGACTTTGGGATTAAAAAAAAGAAAAAGAGAAATACTTACTAGCACCTAAAAGTAACACAATAATTACAGCATTGATGTCAATTCTTTATAATGTCAGATTGTAATTAATAGACAAACTTGCCACTGCTGCTCCTGCATATACTTTTGGTTGCAATGTTAACCAATGTAACAGAAGCGTAAGCAAGCTTCTACAAGGGTTGCAATCAATAATTTGGGTACCAAAACATGCCTTTTATGCCCTCAGGGTCAGCTTCAAAACCTAAATTGCGATAAAAATCCACAACTGCACTCAACATACAAAAGCAAATGTGAGACTCCAAGTTCACATTTCATAGCCACGAAAGAGCATGAAACTCTTGGCTTCCAACCAATACTAACAAAACTACACCACAACTAAATTGGAATAATGCAATATAAGTTTAGAATGCCAGCATTAGTTGGACTGAAATAACAGCAGTTGTCAAGATTATGACATAATTTTGAAAGGACTGGAGGCAAAATATTCATCGTGTCGCAGCCACTAACTAGAAGAATATTGTTAAGGAAGTTACATGGGTGAGGATATTCCTAAATGAAGGCTCTATAACCTGGCCCTTAAAATTTATGATTGCTTTTCATCCACTTAAGCCAAACCACAGAAAGCATAGTACACGCCCACAAAATAACTATGCACTAATGATAGACCAGTCAAATTTTATGCATATTAATGAAACTATGAATAAAGGTTGTCAATATGGTTATACCTTTACTATCAGCAAACAGAGTTATATTGCCAATGTCTCTTTGCAGAAGAGCTCGAATCAGTTTCTCTACAAGAGCTTTGCCAAGACCTTGGCCCTATACAACAACAACATCAACAATAAGCAGTACTCCAGTTAACACGTAGCCAGAACTTATGCTTACATAGGCACTTAAGCACAAGAACAATTTGCTGAATGCCTGAATCCAACACTGCCTTATGCATTTTACAATTCATCCAACAAATTCCTAGAGCCAAGCATCCAACCTTAACTTGCTTTAAATTTAGGTACATGTATTTCCCTCAGCACACTTTCAAGAAACAACAGAAAATATGATGTTCACAAAGCATAATCATGGTTATTGGCATAGTACACTTTCTTTGGCCTCAAACAGCTAGCTTAATTTTACAATATAAATTCAAATAGAGTTATAGATAGTGAATGGCGCATCAAGTGACAAATGCTTCCTACAAAAGAAGATAGACTGTTAAGTCATTCTAATTCAATCTTTTCCATGATTACTACATCGGACTAATATATTATACATGAGTTAGTGTGCATATTCCACCATCAATGTGAACTCTATCAGTAACAGGCACCAGAGTCTTTATTCAAAATCCATGTTTGGCTGACAGAAAATACCTGATAGCTAGGATCAACTAGGACATCCCAAATTGTGGCGTTGAAGGCATGGTCTGATGTAGCACGAGCCATGCCAATTAATCTCTTTTGTTCATTCCCCTCTGTGAAATAACTTCGCCAAGTACACTAAGATGTTCATCAAATAGGTTCAGACAACCACAAACATAAAGAAAAAGCATAACAAGCGAACTAATAAATTTATTCAGAGGACACAGCAAGGTGTCATATTATATTTACCTGACCCCGATGACTTTCTTACAGAATGCAGTGAGGCCACTATATAGCTATTTTTCAAAGCAGCAGCTAATTTTGACAATGGCCTACGCGGCCACCCCACCTGTTAAAGGGATGAACCATTCATTATATTGACTACAGGTTTGTTTCATAAGACAAAATATTAGTCTGAAAATTCAGTACTGACTCTTTGGTGACAAAAGATTATACACTGAATTCTGAATATGTAATCGCTGAAGTTGGATCTAAGTAAACTATTCTCATGAATGTTGTAAATAGGTAAAGAAATCCTTGATGCTGTTATTTGTTAAGAAAACTCAAATATTGACCAAGAAATTGATCGTTCTAGATCCAAAATGAAATAAAGAAACTCCTTACTTTTGTTACATCAGTTCCTCAAATATGTTGAGTGGATGGAGTCCTGTTTGGAAATAGTAACAGCAAAACCAGCACAAACAAGCACTGCCGTGCAAACAGAGTCATAGAAATATCACATCTACAGACACAATACATAAAGGCACATTAGATACACACCTTGTCACAGAGGGCTTGAAGGTCATAAATATCAATATCTCCACCCGAAGAGAATATTATTTGCTCAATAGTTCCATCAGGCTCAGTCTTTTCAACAAGGACAAACTCTTGAGGCAGAGGTTCTTCATCTTCTTCATCTGTGGAAGGTGGATCAACGACTTGAGTTGTGTTATTCTTAATCAACCTGAAATGGAGAACAAGTCAAGGGCATATCCAAGATAAGAGATATACTAATCATCAATTCACCATTTGCGCTACACCGTAGACTGTCTTGCAACTCAGTCTTATAATTCGAACACAGGGAACACAAATATACATTAATCAAAGCAAAACTTACAACATGTATGAAATTTGCGAAAAATGTAGCTCCCAAAGCTACAAAATCACATGACAATTGCCAAATATAAGAACCCCCATGCAAATCGAAGGTATAAATAACCACTCCAACTGGTTAATTATTCCTTCCTTCACGGCAAGACTTTTACCAAAATAAGGCAGTTGGTTTTAAATTGCAAGCTGCAACCGCATCGCGACATCAATTGCAACCATATCAGCCGCGTTTTCCAGCAATTGCAATGCAACCGCAATTTAAAACCATTAGGCACAAAGTGACCATTTTCCTGTGAAATCCATTAGCTTTGTGCAATCCAAGACTAAATCCAGTGCACAACATAATGTCATTTTCTATCCCATTTATACCCCAACGAATAATCAAACTGGAACCTACCCAGATTTAATTGACTCCCAAAATCCAGCCTTGAGCCGAAAAGTCTTGAACTTTCTGGTTGCTGCAACCAAAACATAAAACACACAACACAAAAATTACAATCAGAAATTAACAAAAGAAATTAAGCCACCATTCACATCAAGCAATAGAGTGAGGGTGAGAGAACCTGTAGCGCAAAAGGAGTAACTAAGATTGGAAGTAACCAATAATTGAGTTTGTGTAGATAGTGGATAATTGGCATGGAAGGGAACAACAGAGAACCTGCAACAACAACAACAACAACGACAACAACAACACAGACACATATAAAACATTTATATATAACTAAGGAGCATGAACAAGAAGTGGAAGAAAAGCAGTTAGATAAGATTAAGTTGAGTGAGAGTAAAAACAAAGACAACTTACGATGAAAACGAGGAAGAAGTAGCATTGAGGTTGAGGGTAAGCATCTTTTTGAGCCACCCAACCCAACACAACACTCAAGAGAGATCCTTAAACTGATCCTTACTACTCACTCGATATGTATCTGCACGCTTGCCACATTTTTCTTTTCTTTGGTTTTTTTTTTGGGGTCAAGTTTCCTTTCCCCCACTTGATTCTCTATTAAGTCTGGAACTGGGTCCCAAAGTTCAAATTGGGTTTGGTTTTGTGGGTTAGGCTCAAAATGCCAAGTTCTTCAATGGATTTGCCATATCAACCCACAAAACTAGTTGACCCAAAAAAAATCACAAAATTTGAAGACCAGAAAACAAACGGAAAAAAAAAAACCCACAAAAATATCTTTTTTTAAAAAGTTGGCTGGTAAATATCAAGCCACAACTTTCTCATACCAATTTTTTTAAACAACTTAATTTTAATATATTATTAATATAAATTTTTTATATTATCAATTAATCCTATAGTATATATGTGTAATTTTTATGATATTTATTATAAAAATTAAACATTTTAATGATGTGTTAATGTACGATTCGTAGTAAATCTAAAATTTTTTTGTGATGGTATATTAAAATGAGTTTAATTGGTGTGCACTAACAGTATAAAATAATTTTATACTGTCAATCAATAAATATAGGAGAAAGTAAAAAATTATGGTGGATCCCTCATTATAAAAGATAGTTATTTGTATGAGTTGATATTTTTTATTATTTCTATTGATTAATAGTGTAAAACTATTTTACATTATCAGTATATTTAAATTAAATTCTATTAAGATTATTATTTTTTTTTTAAAAAAAAGCATATATAGTGATGAAATCAATTCTAATGCATTGTTCTGGTAAAACTTCTTTATACCATTGTTTAGTTGTGTATTATTGTTCCATTGAAAAAAGTTCTGCTACTCTCCTATTTCATAATATCTGTTATTTTTTTCACCAAAAAAAAATAATGTCTGTTATTTTAGAATTTACAATACACAAATTAAGAAAGTTAATCAACTAACTTCGAGGAGCCTAAATTGTATGTGTGCGATGTAATTCTTATTCTTAAAATCATCAATCGTTGTAAATCGTTGTACTTTATAAATTAGTCAATTGACTCATCAACAAGTAAAGTCCTTTTGCATTGAGTACGAGGTGCTAAGATCGCAGAAGGAATTTTCGAAAAGAGAAAGTGCTGCTTCCCATTACATGACAATATACTCTTGCAGTTAAAGAATTTTACATTGTTAGTTAGTTTAAATGATTTTATAATATTTATCTTTTTTATCTAAGGTTTTGAATTCATTTTATGTGAATGAAGAGGATTAATGCTAAAAGTGTTTTATTTTTATAGTGAATCAAATCAATTTTAACTAAATTAATTTAGGCTTAGTAGACTCTAGATACTAATAGTTTAAAAAAAAATATTTGTAAGAATTTTCATGAAAAGTCTCTAATATTAGTATAAATGATAAATAATTTGCTATTAACTAATTGAAAGAGATTAATTAACGAAAACTTAGAAAAATCAACTTAAACACCCTTAAAAGCAGAAAAAAAATAAAGATAGAAAGATTTTTTAACGTTTGTTTTGGAAAAATATTTTCTTTTGTCAAAAAAATCTTTATATTTGTCTTGAATCCAAATAAATTATTAACAATTGAATTAGATTTTGCAAACCATTACATGTATAAATGAAGGAGAACTTTTGTATAAAATAAAAAGCAAAGAAACACGAAAGTCATAATAACATATATATGTATGTGTGTGTTTGTGAATGCCAAAAAGGGGGAGGAATATCTGCTTGTGAATTCCTAATAGTTTTCTTACTTACACATATTAATTTTAATTGGCAAATCATGATATAATAAATTAATCAAATTTGGGTGGAAAAGAAATAAGAAGGCAGAGTGTGTAGTGGTGCTGTCTCTAATAATTGCATCTTTATTGAGTTCCGTGTCAATTCAGCAGCATCAATTCATGCCACCCAACACTCCGATGTCAGTTTCGTTAGACCACTTTATCTTTTGAACCTCTCTTCCTTTCTCCAAACATTGACGCCTTTCTTCTTCAAATCAACACCACTGCCATCCTAAGCTCCATGTTATGGGTTATGGAATGGCCTACCTGTCAACACCTTTTGCTTTTCAACCACAATCACGTTACTGCATGGTAACTTGAAGGTACGGCAACTTACCAAAATTATGTAAGATTTGTATGCACTTTTTTTTTATACGTATTTTTTTATTAAAAGTCATCCTGTTCAAATATTTAAAATTTTATATGATGTATGACTTTTTTAATATTAGTTATTTCATACGCATAACTCGAAATATAAGATTGTTGTCTAAGGGAAATAAATATCTACCATTTCAATTAATCATATATTGATAGATTTGTATATAAAAGCATATAAAGAATTTGACAGTGCAAGTACATTTTTAGTAATGGATTTTTTTTCCACCAAAATTTGGTTACTTGAAGCACTTATTCTCTTTAAATAAATTTTTATATTCAGATTTTGCACATGCAAAAAATTAACGTTAAGAAATCTTTATCTCATAAGTGGAGTGGTTAAACTCAAACTAAATTAGTTAGAGTTGATAAATTCTGCATATTAATAATTTAGACTAAAAACAAGTAATAATATTTGTTTAAAGAATTTGAGAGTTATCTTAAAAAGTTTTTTACTATGAGTTATTTGAAAAAAAAAAAAAAGGAAGTTAACATAACCACATCTTAAAATCTAGACAAGAATAACACGTGATATAAAATTTAGAAGTCATATTTGAACTTTGAATTTCATCGTAACTGCTATAAAATTTTCTTCAAATAACAGTCTTCTATTTAAAAAAAAAAAATACTTTCAAAACCATGCAACAGAAACACAGCTGCAAATTTGATTTTGAAGTGACAAATTATGCTATTATGTGTAACTGTGTGAGTAATGAGCATCATTAAAAAGCCATAATTCCAGCGTTTGGCTTTGGCCATTTCAAAAATCGAAAACCAATAAAGCATATTGACACACACAGGGCACATCCCTGTTGACCATAGCACTCACAGTGTCTTTTGGTGTAACGTCCTATGTCCAAGGCCAACATTGGTACTTGATTAGATTACTACATGTGAATATGAATGTCGGTGTATATAGTAGTACTAGTGTCATGCATATCATAGTATTATAATGCAAAAGCCAGAAACAAAAGCAGCCAAAAAGCAAAAGATGGCTCTCAGCACAGCACTCAGCAGAAGACCATAGACACAGCTCATGCTTATGAAAACGAAAGGAGGGAAAAGTTGGTGTTAGTGTGTCATGGCATATGTGAATAATTGAATGATATGGTGAGGGCCTTTTGGGGCGTTTGGTCCAAAATATTCCTGAACAAATAATCAAAAGCCGTACACATTATTCCTTAGATTAATCAGCCACACATATCCATAGGGGCCAAAGTTTTTTGTGTTGCTGTTTCTGAAACATACACAGCTCAGGCAGCAGGAGGAGCTGCCCCTTCTCTCACTCTTTCTCGTTACAGGCAAAGAGCAGAAGGGAAAAAGGAAAATGGTTTCTGAGAATTCCCTCTCTTCTTCTAAACGCTCTCCAGCTACTCCTAAGTTCTGCAACTCATTCACTACTCGGTACTTCAGCAACAAGCACCCTATCCTTTTTTTTTTTTTTTTTTTTTTTTGCTTTTTTAGTTCTTTCTGGTTATTATGTATATCTCTTGGGAGTGTAATATACTTGTCTCTTTTAGTTTCATTTATGTCTCTTGCCTCTGTTCATGCTATTCAAGTTGTGTCCAACTGATGCTGGAATTGAAGTGCCTGTTCTTAGATTGTGCGTTTGATAACTTGGTTAGCCAGCTTCTTCTAGATTAGATTAATACAGCCTATGCATGATATTAATCTTGAAGTGAGTACTGAACATCAAACATAAGTTTTATTGGGAGATATATGGACTTGGAGCTTTTCGGCTTGTGAGATGATCTACATTCTCGGAAAAATTCAAGTAGAATTGCATGGTTAAATGCATTTAACAGAACATTCTTGACGTACTGTTAGACTCAAGTTCCATTTCTGTTTGTGTTAGATAGTTTGGTAGGGGAGGAAGGAATCAAAAGATGCAGTGGATTTCTGAATCTCTGTTTCCTTGATAAGCTTGTGTCAATAGGTGTCAGATTGTTCTTTTGTACTGCAGGATTTTTGCTGATGTTGCTGGTGACATAACAATTTTCGTTGATGGGGAGTCATTTCTGCTGCATAAGGTAAATTCTCCCCTCCAAGATGGAGTTAATGATGGCTTGACAGATTCATGGGCATGTTCTATTTGTTATTTTGCATAAGTTTTATCTGGTAAACTGCAGTTATTATTGGCTTTGAATTGGGTGGGTCTCTTTTACCAGCTGCTATGAATTAGTATAATGAACTGTATGTCTTATAATCCAAGCCACTAAAATAAACAACTATTTGTCGGAACTCATGTTCATTACTATCTATTTAGCTTCTTTTGAGTGCATATTTGCTGCAGCAGTCAACTGAAGACTATTCAGCAATGTCTTTAAATTTGCAAAAACAGTTTATTTTGAACTCAAAATTGATTTACAATTAACCTGTTACTTTGTCTTGATTTATGAAGTTTCCCCTGGTGACTCTAAGTGGGAAGATCCGGAAGATGGTTGCTGATGCCAAGGGTTCCAATGTTTCAAACTTGGAACTCCTCAACTTTCCAGGGGGACACCAGACATTTGAACTAACCATGAAGTTTTGTTATGGGATGAATTTTGAGATTACAACATTCAATGTTGCGCGACTCCGTTGTGCTGCTGAGTACCTGGAAATGACAGAAGAATACAGGGACCAAAACCTCATCTCAAGAACAGAGATTTATCTGAATGAGATTATCTTTCAAAATCTTCAGAAGTCAGTGGAAGTGCTGTCCACCTGTGAGATGTTACCTCCAATAGTGGAGGAGATTGACATTTCAAGTAGATGTGTGGAAGCCATTGCAATGAATGCATGCAAGGAGCAACTAGTTTCTGGTTTATCTCGGTTAGAGTGTGATGGTGAATCTAGAGAACTAAAGGAGGGTTGTGATGCATGGTGGGTTGAAGATCTTTCAGTATTGCGCATCGATTTCTTCCACAGAGTTATATGTGCCATGGGAAGAATGGGAGTTAGATCAGACAGCATCATTGCTTCACTGATGCATTATGCTCAATCATCATTGAAGGGTATTGGGAAAAGTCAATTTTTGAATCCATCAAGGGCAAATTCAAGTCCAACTACTATGGAAAAGGACCAGAGAACAATTGTGGAAACTCTTGTGAGTCTCATGCCAGCAGACAAAAGCTCTTCCATTCCATTGACATTTTTGTTTGGCATGTTAAAGATGGCTATCATTTTGGGTGCAACCATTCCCTGTAGGCTTGAGCTTGAAAGGAGGATCTCATTAAGGATGGAAACTGTTTCACTAGATGATCTTCTTATACCATCTCTACAGAGTGGAGACTCCTTGTTTGATGTTGATACAGTTCATAGGCTACTGGTGAATTTCTTGCAGCGGATTGAAGAGGAAGAAACCGATGACTATGGATATGAATCTGATGGGTTTGGCTCTACTGGCCATGGTTCTCTGCTAAAAGTAGGGCAGCTTATTGATGCTTATCTAGCAGAAATTGCCCCTGATCCTTACTTAAGCCTGCAGAAATTCGTTGCTTTGATTGAGATACTACCTGAGTATGCTCGTGTTATTGATGATGGCCTTTATAGAGCTGTGGACATTTATCTTAAGGTAAATTTGTTTGGACTAGAAAAGGGTCTTCTTTATCAGATTCCAAAAGCTAAGGACTTTCCAGTTAAACCTCATTCTCAATCATGCAACATTGATTATATTTTTTCATTCATTTTTTTCTGGTTCATTTTGATAATAGTACCTTTTTTTTCCCCTCTTGTTCAGGCTCATCCAGCTGTCACAGAACAAGAATGCAAGAAGCTTTGCAAGTTGATAGACTGCGAGAAGCTGTCTCAAGAAGCATGCAACCATGCTGCACAGAATGACAGGCTTCCACTGCAGATGGTGGTGCAAGTCCTGTATTTCGAGCAGCTGCGTTTGAAGAACGCATTGTCAGGGAGTTCAGGAGATGGGCTGCTGTCACAGAGAATAAGCAGTGGTGTCCCAAGTGCAGCCATGTCCCCTAGAGACAACTATGCTTCTCTCCGAAGAGAGAACCGAGAGCTGAAGCTAGAAATTTCGAGGATGCGGGTGAGGCTAAGTGAGTTGGAGAAGGAGCAGATGTTTATGAAACAAGGCATGATTGATAAAGCAGGAAATGGAAGAACATTCTTGACCTCCCTTTCCAAAGGGATAGGAAGAATTGCAATTTTCAGTGGTCAGGGCGGAGGAAAGCGCCAGAAATCGAGTAGGAAGTCTAGGGGTTCAGAGGGGAAAACGGGTAGGAGTAGGAGATATTCTGTCTCATAGATGTTCTTCTTCTACACAGTTAAGCATTTTACAGCATCCTGTGTTCTAACCTTTCAGGTGATCACAAAGTGTAAATGAGTTGGTCAAAAGTTGTTCTTCATCTTTGGCCGTTAGTTTGGCGGTTGAACTAGAATGTCCCATTTTTTCCTTTTCGTCTTCCTCACTATATATGATTGCAGCTGCTAAACTAAGGTCCTACAGTGGAAATGCTTTTTGCATCACCAAGAGGAAGCTTCATCAACCAAGAAAGATCGAAGTCCAAGATGGGTAGAATTGCTTGGTCCTAGGGTCATAGCACCTCCTTTCCTCCCTCTCGCTGTTGCACACTCACGATGATACGATGTAATGCTTTATTGTCAGACTTGCTCCTTAGATTGGTTGAAACGAAAATGTAGTATACATAGCCAAACACTCGAAATGACTCACCATGAGTTCAAGTTTCCATAAATTCTCAAACGGCAAGACAAATCCCAACTCACCATGAACTTCTTTCTGAATGACTTTCAACCTTGTCCCTGAACAGTTGAATTTTAAATTATTCAATGTCTCTAAATTTTCAACAACAACAATCAAATACGAGTACTCATTCACTCATCCAAACATAGATGAGTGGAGTAACACCAATGACTCTTAAGCTTGGAAGTTAGAACCATCAAATGGTAGTTGATGTGCCTTGGCATCTCGCACCTGCATTATTTTTCTCACAATTCAAACTGGGTTAGCTCTTTGAGCATCGATTTCTATGTCACTATCTCAAGTTCATGGAGCTCCAATATCCAGGTTGTGTGCGCCGTAAAACAATCATCTCATTACTGCAGTCTGCAGACATTACCCAGGTTCCAGATGTTGGTCTTAGAGAAAAATATCTAATGACTAGCTAATCAAGTAACTCAACTAGTTAACTGTTAACCAATTGTCGTTGACCATTTCCCTTTGACTCCAATATAATTATTTGCTCTTCCAGTTCAACCATTTCCCAAAATTATTGCAGCAAAGCTAGATTTGATAAATATAATGCAGATCATAATCGTAGAATGGAAGAAAGCCATTACATTCCGTGCGCTAAAATATTATGTCAGATCCACTACACTTAATCCAAAAGAAAAAACAAAAAGAACATGTTTCAACTAGTAACGAGTAAAGATCAGCCATAATTAATTGAATCTGGAAAACACAAGTTCTGTAGAAGATAAATATAAGTATACAAAGATGTAAAAAGATACAACATCCAAGGAAGGTCAGATTTGGTATACACACAAATAGTATACACACAACATTTGATAAATTATTATTACTAGCCAAAAAAAATTGAAAAATTTGTCCTAAAGGCAAAATTTACCACTATGATGAAAGTCTTCCAGCTAGGATTCCACCAAATATGAGAGCTCCAAACCACTTATTTGAGACAAATCTGGGAGGGAAAAAGAGGCATCAAAGTTAGTTCATTATGTTCAAAATTGAGAGAATAGAACTAAACATTATACAGTAAACTAATGAATGCATCAGAAGTTTAGTAACATATTGCAATCCATCAATAAAACATTTGAAACGTGATTAACAGAAAAATTGAACAATCACCAAATTTTGGAGGACTTCTATCTGTTGAGGTCTGAAAGTATAAATATGCCATCAAGTGTTATTAGCAAAGCCATAATAATTTAGTCTTTGAAAACTGAAAGTGAAATTTAAGAAATGTTTATGATAATCCTAAAACTGCTTTTCCATGGTATTAACCGCTCAAACGTCAAAACATTCTGAAGCTCCAACTGATCTCCAACAAAATAAGTTGATGAATGATAGACTTTTGGAGAAATAAATCATGGATTTATGCAACGATTTTTTTTTTTTTTTTTTGGTGCACTTTACACAACAATCCTCCCAAAACATACTTCTTATTGCAATCAGCACGTGATGAAAGGTCAACTGTCCATATTTGCCAGCCTAATTGTCCAGACGCAGCCACCAGAAATGCATAATATGGCCAGCCTGGTCCACACATGAATCAGAAGGTGGAAAACAACCATTGCAATCCAAATGGTCATGAAAAACTCAAAACACAGAACATAATGAAGGTCATAAACAAATACCTATTTCGGCATTATATCCACTGAGGGCAAGACCACCAAGGCATGCAATCCCAAACCCACTAATCCATTCCTTTGTCAAATCAGCAAAGCGCAAAGCCGTTGATTTAACTCCCACTTTCAGGTCATCTTCTTTATCCTGAATGCCAAGGTTAGGAATATTCTTAGACACAATAAAAATTTTGATTACATGCTTTAATCAAAGGATTCATGTGGAGGATACCAAGCAGTCTTGTCATTGTATTGTTTGTTTCATAACACCTTAACTGTTAGAGACAAGATAATCATCTGAACACAGTTGAAAATTATACCATGACATTTACACACGCCATATCTGAAGGAGAGCATAATAAGCCCATTAGCAGGCAGAAGTTGAGGGATGACAAGCAAAAAACTCATAAAGGCAGTCCCCTTCTTGTCAGACCCCATACATGGATATCATGCAGCAATTAAAAGACAGGTCAGAGGAACAAAATCTTACAAGAAGCAATGTTGTTTTTACCTGATGTGCATAGATCGTATCATACACGAGAGTCCAAAAAACTCCAGAGACATAAAGTGGCAGCACTATAGCTGGATCTAGACTTCCTTTAACTGCTGCCCATCCTAATAAAGCCCCCCAATTAAAGGCCAACCCAAGATAGGCTTGAGGCTAACCAATATTTTACATGAGAGTGCCATATAAAAGCATAATGAGGTCATAAATAATAATAATAATAATAAAGAAATAAGTTATAAATAAAATCTGTCATAAGAAGCTAAAATTGAGGAAATTCATTACCCAAAATGTAAACCTCTTCATGAGGGGATAGGAGAAGACAAGCAACAAGGATGAGGCACCCAAAACACGGCTGCCAAAAGTGCACAAACCACAAATATTCAAAATTTTAGTAAGATTCACAGTTTCACACTTAATACAGACGTAATAATGCCTACATATAAAAACAATGATAACTTGTATACGCAAGTAGAAAGCAATCAGTCTTTGTCCTGAACATAACAGTGTTTCACAGGGAATTAGCAGTGCTATATCTTCCTTCTTTCCTAGATAGCATTTGGCGGTGGATAGAGCAGTGCTATATCTTCCCCATTCCCCATATAACAGCATTTTCTTATCAAACTCAAACAATTGAATCAATGTTGACGATAGCTAATATGCAGGAAAGGCAACAGCTTGCAAGATTAATGAAATAAAGAAACAAAGTTTTCTTTTGGGTACAAATCTTGGTTAATTTATTTCATCAACTATACACAATATTTAATCTTATAAAGATAGGATTAGGGGTTGCTAGGTTTAGCAATGAGGTTCACACTACCATAATCCAGGACATGCAACCCACATCATGGTTTCAGCCGTCCAGGAATCATCCTCACAACTAATCAAGATACATCTAAGTATCTAAAGCCCCAACATATAGATCTAATACATAGATTTGGCTATTCAAAATTAACACTAACCTATAATTATTCAGCTGCAGAAGAATCCCAAGACCCAAAAGTAACTGAAAACCAAGAAAACAAAGACCTTGAAATGGTGTCAAAAGACCACTTGCCACAGGTCGTGACTTTGTACGTTCTACCTGCATTAAACAATCATGTATAGTATCATTCAGAACCTCGAATCTAAGATCATCTACGGAAAAAATAAATAAATAAATAAATAACAAAAAGCAGTTCTGCAAAATGCCAGAGGTAAGAGGTACGGCATCACATGCAATCATACACAATAATCATCTTAAAATGGAATCATAAGTTTAATGCTATAGAAGTTAAATCAAATTAAAAACAACAGCAACCAAAGTCTCCACTGTTATCCTATGAATGGGAAATAATGAGTTAAATTAATAAAGGGCTTCTGCCATGCCTATTAGACACTTGTTCTTTGGGTGCAGAAATTATATCTACTAGGCTCTCAAACTCAACCTGAATCTTAATCCAATATCACTTACACACAAATAGACAATCTAGCATAAATGACAGGCATGATGAGGAGGAGGGGAAAGAAAAAAAAACAAAAAAACACTAAAACTTTTTCAAATACAAATTACAGAAAACAGATGAACTTATAGGCTATGTGACATACCAAGGCACCAGACGTGGCATGACTTAGCTTTCAGATCATTTTCCAATTGAAATCAAATATACAAGTCAAACATATTCACACAAAACACAGTCACACACACTTCTGTTATATTAATTTACAACATGAAATTACAATTTCAGTACCTCTTAACAGCAAAAAGATGCAACCAAGGATAAAAGCAATTATATTTACCATTGTATCGATATCCCGATCAAGGAGGTCATTAATAGTACACCCAGCACCCCTTAAAAGCAAAGCCCCACATCCAAACAGAGCCAACATTTTAAAATCAGGAAGGTGCCCTGGGGTTGCAGCCAATGTAATTGACCTACGGCATTAAAAATTAGAAACATAAAAAAATGACAATGAATTTAGAAAATGGAGTGCACAAAACGACAGAAATAATTTTAAGGCGTAATATAATTTAGAAAAGACAACACCCCCTCTCTGCCCAGCAAAAAAAAAATGTTTATTTTAATTTATATTATTTTCTGTCAAAATTGTGTGAATAGAAGGTTTGTTTACAGTGTAAGTGAAGCATTTGGTGCAAAATACTAAGAAAATGTAAAACAAAATAACTTGTATTATGTTAGAAGGGATATGTATAGTACTTCTCCATTTCATGTCATAAAGATTAGACGAAGTTTCATGTTGGCTATCAAATGCCTAATACAACCCTTCCTTTTATCCCGGCTTGGGACTAGCTATGTAAAGATTTGCAATAAAAGCACAACATAGGCAAAGTCATTGTTGTTGTGGATATGTATAGTATTTATAGTAGCAAAGGTTAAACTAGTAACAACTTCAAAAGCTATTGTCTGTGCTCAAATGAGAAGTTTTATTAGGATTCCGACAAATGATGAACTTTTTAGGCTGAAGGAATGGAATCAGTCCTGATTCTGGATCTAATTAGGAATTGAGTAAAATTCAGCTAGGGATTTAGAATTGACCAGAAGACAAAGAGTTGTTTGGGAAAGCTGTCAAATTAAAGTTATATTTTAATAATCACTTATTTGTATAATCACTTTTTTATATAATTGATTACATAATAATCAATTTATGTTTGGATACTTTAGCTAAAAAATGATTTTAATATAATCTATTTTGTTTGTATTGTATAAAAAAAGTTGCTTTTATATGGTAAAATTACTAAAAAACCGTATAGAATGATTGTTTATATTACATAATATATGACACTTAGGGTCAATTTGGTAAAAATATAATTTTGAAATAATCAACTTCTATTTATAATCAAAAGCTTCAAAGAGTTCCTTATAATTATAAGCTGTTTTTCAGCTTAAGATTATTAGCTTTTGATTATAATCTATTTTATGAAGTTACACAAACAAGATTATTTTTTGGAAAACAGCATTTTTGCCTCAAAAAAGCTGTTTATAGGGTTCCCAAACCTGCTAAAAGAATAATAATCTAGGCATGACAACCAGGTAACCATAAATTAAGTTGCATGTCTAAATTATAAAACAAATAGAAAAAAGGATCATTGCTTTCAAAATTTCTTCAACTCATTACCAATTGAAAAGTATTACACTACATATTTCCAATTAGCAATCAATTTCATATCATCAAAACTATTAAGCTCTCCATGTTTGTCAACAAGAAGGCAATTTACCCATAATAATATAAGTAACTATGAACTCTTACCACACACAAGGCCATAGAAGCAACCATGTCCCAATTGGCTTATCAAGCCGAGCGAGACGCGCATAGGGCTGAACCTGCCTAGGCAAGTACAACTGAATCCAAGATATGTCCCCCCTACTCACATTACCACCTTGATTCTTGTCTTCCTCTGAACCATCTCCTAAACTCGAAGGTGATGTGGAGATGTTCTGAACAAGCTGGAAATTCGAGAGAGATCTAACACTTTTACAAAATTCAAAATTGGAAAACTGAAGATGGGATTGCCTCAATGGACTGAGTGAAGGGTTTAGACTGGGGTTTAGGTTCATAGATGGTTGAGTGGAGATCAAAGGATTGAAGATGGAAGGGAAAGGAGAAACTATAGAGGGGCTTGAAGAAGGGAGAGAATATCTGAGAAACCTACGTGAAGCACGATAGATCAAAGTCGATGCCATTTTCTCAAAAGCAACAAGTTGGGGGGTTTTCTTTGTTGCTACTAGTTTCAAAGCCTTATAAGCATTCAGTTAGAGGATGAGCAAGAAAAATTCGAGAGCGTGAAGCTGAGTTCAAACTATGTTGAAGTACGAAGCTTTCAGACCCACAACTGCAATGGACATCAAGTACACAAAGCTTATCTGACTCTCTGATATCAGTTTTCATGGAGGGGTGAGCCTCCTCTGAGAACCCTGTGAATTTACAAAATCCTAACCTAAGAAAAAAAACAATAAAGCTTCAACAATAAACTAGTTCGCACAATGGAAGTTCCAAAAAATTACCTGCAAAACATTTTTATAAAAATGAAAACTCCAAAATTACATCGAAACGAAAAATTTTAACATGAAAATTTAACAATATGTCCATCAACCGAACTCAGGAGCACGAAATTTAGTCTTTTGCTCCAAAGTCAAGATATTATTCAAATAAAAGAATAAAAATTGGGCCTTCATTCTGATACACAAACATTATGTTGTTCTCACATATTATTAAAAAGTGAAAACCCGTTCAATATGACATGTTAATATTCAGGCTTGTATGATGGAAGTAAAATTTTAAGGCAATAAAATTTGAAGAAACGGGGTTGTTTAGTTTGTTCTCTGTTTTCATTCTAAGTTCATATACTTTCAATATTAATTACAAAAATGACACTTCATTATTTCCGCCATTTCCTTACCAAAGCACTGAAAACAGGACACACAATGAAAATAAGGAGGCATTTTTTTAATTAAGAATAAAAATATATCAACTGAACCCAAAAAAAATAAAATAAAATAATCAAACAGTACATTTTCCACCACTCAGAACTTTGATCAAACATGCAGCACGCAACACTTACAGTGCCTCTATAAGTAACAATTCAACCATAGGATCGCATTGAACCACCCCTCACATGAGCACCTCTTTTTTCCATCATGGACCGTTAACAATGCTCAAGTTGCAATTTTTTTCAAGTGTTCGCAATTTGGAAGGTCTTATAAGAATTTGATTATGGTGAGCCAAACCTACGTAAACATTTCTCCAATAGAAATTCTCTTCCGTACCACATTCAAACCGAAACAATCACACAAGAAGGAAGGTAAAATTACCTGCAATTGAATGGAAAGTTCTTCTTGTAGTGCCAGCGGCAAAACCCAGAGGGAGGAGAAAGCTTCAAGCTTGAAATCAGACACAGCTATGGCTACTTGAGAGTGGAGTGGAGCACGTGTTGGGCTCCTCAATTGCTTGGGCTTTCGGCCCATCGTACATACATAACATCTAATATAATCTTTTTTTTATTTTTTATTTTTTTTTGGGTGAAATCTACTGATTCATCGGGTCCTATTACTAGAAATTCGACTAATTCAGTTCGGCTTATAAAAGTCCCAAAGAGGGCTTTAGTTCTCCTACCAGCAGTTTTTTTATATTTCCAAAATTCAAATCCAAAATACCTGGTTAAGAAATTGAAACACTTAACTACATCAACTAAACTTAGGTTGGTACCATCCAATCTAATATCTAATATTTTAATTCTAATTCTAATATTAATATATAAAAGGAGAACATTGAGTTAACCTTACGATGTATAATTTAATTTTGCTATTTGAAATATATTTTTAAGTGGTTTTAACTCATCTTTTCAAAAAATTAAATATCTTTTTTTTAACTTTTTTTATTGAATTTCCTGATATATTAATTAATCTATTGTAGCATGTGTGAGTAGGATGTTTTGCTCTAAAGTCATACTTGTTTGGTACTATTTTGATTCTTAGCACATGATACATTTGAAATGTTTTAATTTATTGTATAGTTTGTTTATCAAACTAAATAACAAAAACTAGAAAAAAAAAAATTTTCTTGATATTGAGTCTAGCAAGCTTTAGAATAGGATGGAGAAAAAAAAAAAGAACAGTAATTTTGATTGTGCTCATTATTTTCCATTCACGTGATAAATTTTATCAAAATAGATATTAAAATTAATTAAAATGTGATTATCTGCAAGTAATATAATTTCTATCTAAAATATTTTTTAAAATATTTATTTTCTCATATTTGGATATATATATATATATATATATATATATATATGTATATGTAAATTTTAAAAGTAGTTATTTTTTATAGTAAATTTTGTGAATTTAGGGTTTAATGATTTAAAAAATTTACATGTCAAAGCAATTGAATATTGGTAATATGATATTATGAAAAATAATAATTCTACTATTTCATAATTAGATATTTGAATTTCCTTTTATAGATAGATAATGTACATGAAAATATTTATATTTACTTATGTAAAGTAGAATTTTAATTAAAAATATAATAAAATTAATGTATGTATAATGATTATTATGCATTTAAATCATTATATTAAATAGTTTTATAAAACTATTTATATAAAGATATATGTTTTATTTTGTCATAGTAAAATTTTTTATATTACAAGCAATATAAATGGCAAAATAAAACAGGGGAAATGCAAATGTCATTTACATTTGGAAGGTGTTTGGTTTGCTATTTTCCATTGTTATTTCCACCAAAAATAGAAAATAGATGACAAAATATATTTGGTATCTATCTTTTGGAAACATTTTCAAAAATATTTTCTGAAAATATTTCCTAAAATAACTGAAAATTTGAAAATACCAAATCCACATTTTCAGTTTTCCACTTTGATTGTTGGAAATATTTCCAACCAACACACGGTGGCATTGTTGTAATAAATAGAGCTTCTTTTCTTTTTCACTTCTATCTCCCCAGTTTGAATCCAATATTAAGAGAAACATGTTCTTTTTTTTAAACACAACTTCCTCTTTCTTTACGTCTCGCTGCTACTCACCATCACGAAGCATTTTTTTTTTTTAACATAGCTTCCTCTTTCTTTGCATCTTGCTTCTGCTCCCCGCACCGCTCGCCCTCGCCACAGCTACCTCTTGCCGCTACTCGTTGCTGCTCGCCCTCACCCTAGCGTAGCTCGCCCTAGTCGTAGTTCGTCCTCACCGCAGCTCACCCTCCCGCTACTCGCCCTCGCCGCCACTTGCCCTTGCCACTACTCGTTGCTCCCTTTGTCGCTGCTCGCCCTCGCGCAGCTTGCCCTTGTCGCTGCTTACTCTCGTCGTTGTTTGCCCTTGAACAGCTCGCCTTCCCAACTATTCGCTATCGCCTCATGCCGCAGCTCTGCTCGCTGCTTCCCTTCCTCCTCCCTACTTTCAAGTGTTTTTTGGCATGGTTCCTATTTTTTTTGGCTCGTTTTGGTCTAATGCTGCTAATAAAATTTGGCATTTAAAATGTTCTCTTTTTCTTTTTTAAATTAGGTATAGTTGAAAAAAAATTTTGTCTCAAGGACCTAACCCTATTATCAAGAATTTAACTAATCCGGGCCGACCCGATGGTTGACCCATTGAAGGGGTAAGGATCTCCCAACGGAGATTTTTTCCATTTCCAGGATTCGAACTCGAGATTACTGATTAAGAGATCAAGTGCCAAATCACTTGACAAACCCCATGTTGGTGGTATAGTTATATTTTTAAATATGTATAGTAGTATTTATTAATTATATGATAGTTGATATTAATAATAAAATTACTTAAAAATGAACAATTTATTTTATTCTTAATCTTAAAATTTTATATAATTATTTTATTTTAATAAATGCTTTTAAGTTTATCTCAAATTTGTAAATAATAAAATTCACCTAAATATATAAAAAAATGTATATAATATTTTAATTTAATAATAAATATAATTTTATTATCTCAAATTTGATTTTAAAAATAGACAAATCAAACATATTTTAATTATTTTCTTTTTTTGAAAACAAACAAATCAAACACATTTTTTAAATTCAGAAAATTTAAAAATAAAAATTATTTTCAAAAAGTAAAAATAGAAAATAAAAATAAAAAATATTTTCATAAATCAAACGCTACAGAGCTTCTATCTTACCAATCTATTGGAAGAAGCTTCAAGACGAGGAAACAATATGGAGTTACACCGTGAATTTTGAGAAAACAAAGAAGCCAAATGTAAATGACAAAGTACAAAAGAAAGTAGAGAAAGAAAAGAAACATTTTGTTCCAGTACAATAGGGGCCGAAGCCCAAGACAGAAAAGAAACTTGTGCTTATGGTGACCTTTAATTTAGGAGGCAATTAGACCTTATTGAATTTACAAATATGTCACAATATTCACGTAAATGCTCATACACAAAGAACTCTGGATCACAACATATCATAAATGGCTATTATTGTTAATATCCTAATAAGTTTTTTATTTTGTATTTTCAAATTTTATAGATAAATGTAGAGACAATAAGCACTATGGCACATCTATAAGCAAAATTATCATATATGCAACACATGGAACAACTTGCCCAAGGTCGTTTATTTTTCGTCGGAGTTTGTGGGGAACTCCAAGTTGTGGTCAACACCGTCAAACTCAAACATTCGCATAATGTCGATAATTGAGTTAATGAAGGTCGTGTGCGATGCCCAACGCCCAGTGTTTGATGAGGCCGGTGGTGGATTATGAGTGGTGGAGTCAAAGAAGGGAAAGATAGAAAGAGGGTGGTTTTAAGGACATTTTGGAAATTTTAAGTATAGACCATCGGTGGTCCTAAACAAGCCTGGATCACCTTAAAGGTCAATTTGCCTCGGAAAGAAGGCAATCCGCCTTTCTCCGCCAATGTAGCCAATGACTTCAAAGAAATCCCTTCACTTACGGGTTTTTTTGACAAAGAAAAGAAAATAAAAGGAAAGGAGTAAGCAAAATGAGAGGAAAGAAAATACAAAAAGAATTATTTTTTTGTTTGTTTATGTGAAAAAGTGAAAGAAAAGAAAAATATAAGAATGTCAAATGATAATTTTACACTTATGTTATTATAAAAAGGTATTTCAACTATAAATATAGAGTTTGGTGAAGAATTAGTGGAAGCATAAAAGTTGATGCAATTTTGTTATAAATTTACCTATCAAAATAATATAAATAAATATAATAAAAATTAACCTTCTATATTTATATAAAAGCATTCACATCTATATTTTTAATTTATATTTAACAATTATATTAATTAATATCAAATAAAAAATTTCACTATTTTTAATTTGACAAGCTTAGAATAATTCAACGTATTAAATAACAGAATAAATAACAATGAACAAGAAATAAAATAAAATTAGAATAATAAATAAAATGATTAAAAAAAGCCATTTCTTTTTGTTATGAGCAAGAAAGAAAAAACTAATTCACATAGCAAGATATCAAGCTTCAAAAGAAAAAATAAAAGAGACTAGGCCCAACAAACACACAAAGCTCCATAAGGAATAAAAAAGAAACAGCCCAATATAAATAATCAGATAAAAAAAATAAAGAAAAGGAATAAAGTAAAAGAAGCAAAACGGAAAGGGGTTTAGGGATTTTCTTTTTAGTGTGAAAACACAGAAAAGGGAGGGCTTTACCATGGAGCAAGAAGGATGGAGGGGCGGAGGCACTAGGGGCTGTGCAACAAATTGGAACGCGACCATGGCTAAGTGGTGGTGTTACATAGTGGTTGTGAGGAGGTCGCAACGAGGCACGGCTGTAGGACATAGGTCCACAACGACTCCTAATGCGTGGTGGTGATGCACAGTGGTGGGCAATATTGGAATATAAAAAAAGTCCTTCCTTCTCCATGTATTTTCCACTTGGTTGGGGGGAACAATTTTGGTGGGCCCCATTTACTATTTGGCACTATTTATTTTCTTTCACATTTCTCCCTACATCAAAATAAGGAAGATTTTTCCCTTTTCTTCGTATTTATTTCCCTTCCCTCTCCTTCCTTTCAAAATCCTCTCGACCAAACAAAGCCTCAACATCGTCACCAATTGCCATGATGACATCGTTTCGAGCCCCTTCCTTAGGTTAATTGTTTCTCCTTCTTCTCCTCCTGTAGCGGCACTACCACTTTTACTGATGATAGTAAGCTCTTATTCTCCTTTTTTTTTTCTTGCTTCCTTCTCTTCAAACACATCTTTTTTAATGCTTTAATTGCTAATAATTTTGCCAATGAAGCTTTTATCTTCTTGCCACATACTTGGAAAAAGAGTTTTGGGAAGAAATTGGTTGTGGGAAGATGGAAACTTTTGAATATGCATATGATGTTGATGGCAATACCTTTCCATGCTCTCTGATTGATTAGCTTGGGAACAACTTGAATTTGAAGGTGTTAATTCCACTATGATGTCTCATTTCTTTTGATACTTTCCTTTATTAGCTTATATTTTCTTTGTTTGTAGAAGATGAAATAATTCTAACAAATAGATACTTCATGCTTTGACTTTGGTATTTTGATTAATGTTCTAAACAATTCTTTCTCTAAGATCTTAGAAACTTTCCCTGTTGCCCAAATTAACATTGAGGGACTTGAAAACATCAATTAAGGAATGGAAGTTTCTTTTCTTGGACTAAAGTAATATTTGTACTATACTTTTTCACATGACTTAGATTGGTTTTCCACATGAATTCGTAGTACAAAAGTATAGTACAAGTATTGCTTTAGTCCAAGATAAGAAACTTCCATTCCAAAATTGATGTTCCAAAGAATCACAAAGTTGATTTCGGCAATTGACAAAGTTTCTAAGATTTTAAGGACAAAAAATCATTTAGTACATTAATCAAAATGCCAATGTGAAGTAATGAAGCATTTATTTGTTATAATAATTTATTCTTAAGCAAATAAAGAAAATATATGCTCATAAAGGAAAAGGATAAAAATAAGTGAGATGTCCTTGTAGAATTAACACCTTCAAATTCCAATTGTTTATCCCAAACTCATTAATTAGGGAACATGAAAAGGCACTGTCATCAACATCATATGCGTATTCAACATGTTCCATCTTCCCATTACCAATTTCTTGCAAAAACTCTTTTTCCAAGTATGTGGCAGGAAGATAAATGCTTATTTTGCAAAATTATCAATAATTGAAGCATTTAAAGAGACACACTTAAAGAAAACGAAGATAGCAAAATAACAAGAATCAGAACTTGTTGTCATCAATGTGTGTGGTAGTGTTGATGAAGAAGGAGAAGAAAGAGAAGTAGGTGGCCTGAGGAATGGCCTTGAAACGATGTGATCATGGCATTCAACAACATCATTGAGCAAAGGGGTTTCTTCGAAGTCGTTGGCGATATTACTTGGGAAAAGGTGGATTGTGTTCTTTTCTAAGCAACCAGCTTTGACGACAACAATGACACCATAGGCTTACAATGCTTGAAATGGAATCATGATATGCAATTCAAGTTTGAATAGTGAGAAGAGAACGAAGAAAAAGGGGGAAAAAACCATAAAAGGAAGATAGAAAGGGAATAAAAAAGGGAAAAGATGTGTAAAATAAAAAATGGGAACAGTTGAGAGCATTTATTTATGTATTAATAAAAGAGAAAACCTTGGAAAGTGTCTCAATTAAGCATTCCTTTTATTTTTGAAAAGCTTATCAAGTAAGCTTTCTCATTTTTAATGTGTAGGATTAGATTATTGCACATAGGAAAATTGATTAAATATTTATTATAAGCATTGGAAATGCATATAACAATTAATGTAATATAATAAAAATTAGTCACCACTTTAAAAGAGGAAATTTAAAAACATAAAAAATTAAAATTAAAAAAAAATGACATACCTATAGAAGCCAGTGAGATAGAGGCATGTAAGGCATGTAAGATGTGTAAAAACCAGTCATCAAGTGCCATGTTATAGATGCATATAGGTGGGAAAAATAGAATAATAAAATATATCACCTGTATTTTTCCACCATCCATAAATTATCTTTTATGTTTTGTTTGGATGTGAAAAGAAAATCAGAGAAAAGAAAAGAAAATAAAGAGAAAATTAATTTTTCTCTCTTATTGTTTGAATGAAGAGAGAATAGAGAGAAAATTAGAGAAGAAAAAATAAAAAGTATATAAATATGTAAAATAACATATATACCTTACATCAAACCTTTTTTATTATTTTATTGAGGGTATATGTCTCATCTATTTTTTGCACATCTCATGGTAAAAATTTTTTTGTCATGGGTCCCACCTAATATTTATTCCTCCCTCTATCTTCTATGGTAACTATGCAAGGAGAAAAACACCTTTTCAACCCATTTTCTTCTCTCACGTTTTCTATCCTTTCGTTTTCTAGCGATCCAAATAGACAAAGATAGTGTATAAAAAATGGATAATAAATTTTACTTTTCAAAGTTATCATTATGTTTCATTTACATAATATTTTTAAAAGGAGGGTAAGTAAATAAATTAAAACATATATTGACCCTAGTTTAATTTTTTTATATGTTACTTTTTATTTTTATAAGTATCATTATAGTAAGAGTCAAATAGTTTTAGTGATATGTTTATACATGATTAGATAATTATATAAAAAAATTTATAGTGATAATGTGTCAAAACTAAATACATTTTTAAATCCTTTTTTAATGTAATTTGTTTGTGAAAATTATTTATATATAAAATAATGAATTCAAAGCTAAGAAATATTCTATATTACAATTATAATTTTTATAAATATTAAATTACAATAAATATAATTGCTAGAGATAAATGAGAAAGAGAAAGAATTGTATAAACTTTAATGAGAAGCGAGGTATCTAATAAGTTTTGAAATTGATAATTCTTATAATATGAGTTAGAAATTAAGAAGAATTTAGCTTGGTTTTTTTTTTTTCATGGAATTAATTGGTGGAATTATAGTTCTATTTCTATGTTATAATTTCATACTTAATTCTAGACACCAAATAGGGCATTCATTACTTATAACTAAAAGATATTGATTTAGCATGGATTTGGTTTCACGGCTAACTTGAAAAACATTTATCAAAAGTTGTTCAATGCTTCCTTTTCCTCATAGTATGTTTGGGTGACATATAATGAGTGAAATGGAAAGGAAATGAAGAGAAAGAGAACATTATTTGGACATCTAGGGATTAATATATAAATAAATGGATATTTCATTTATATTTCTAGTAAATATGGTAAATGTGATAAGTTAACTAATAATAGATGTGAAATCATCGTTAGATTCATCTTTAACATAATTGAAAATGTCTAATTCCCTATATTTTTTTCATAGGCAAATTCACCAAAAATATAGTTGAAATCATCAATTATACATGATTCCCCAAGTATCTAATGGCGTACACAAATGTGATGTTCAAATAATAGTACTCCTTAAAATATGGGTCCAACTTGATACAATAAAGTGAGTTAGTTACAAATATAAATGACTTTAAAATTTAACATAAATTATTTGAAGTCTTTATCTTACTTGAAAGGAAGAGAGTTAGAAAGAAAAATGAAAATAAAATGCTCTCTATTCTTCGTTAATTTATCAATTACCAAAATTGAAGATTGGAATATTCTTATTTTCATGTTTTTGGAGTGTAGACCCATCAAAAGATAAAAATAGAAAAGGAGTAGCACATCACTTAGTCCCCGTTTTGTTGTTATTTGATGTATTGTCGTTTGATCAATAATAGAATGAAATATGATCGAATAATATAAATGGAATAAAATTAAATGAAATAAATATTTCGCTTCATTGTTCAAATATCAAAAAATAGAATGGAGAGAAATTTCTACTTCATTGTTTGGAAATGGAAATTAAATGGAATAGGATGTAATGATAAGAATTTTAAGTTATTTACTCTTATTCTATTCCATTTCATCCCAATTAAATTAGATACAACCGAAAAAAAGGTATTGAATAAAAGAGAACAGAACGAGTTTCATTCAATAATATTCTGTTCTATCCTATTTTAAAATATTCAAATAATAGAACTTAATATCATTCAATTACATTATACTTGATTATATTACTTTCCATTAATTTAAGCATAACCTTGGAGTTGAATGATCATGTTTTCCTAATCCCACACGTGTTTGCATTTCCACTTTAGAACATTCATTCAATTTAACTTGTATCCTTGTTTTTTACATTTTCTTAGGAGAAAAAGAAGATCGAAACAAAAGGAAAAATTTAGATGGGGTAAAACTTTATTTTAGTTCTCAAAATAGATAAGCATCACTATATTAGTCCTCCAAAGATTATTGTCACCATATAAGTATCTTAAAGATCTAAATGTAATCATATTAATTCTTTTGGGGAACTAAAATTAGGGTGGGTTTATTTACTAAAAAAATCAGTTTTTATATATTTGAATAATTTTTAAAAAATAATTAGATTATAAAAAAATTCTATTTTCAACATTTTTTAAGAAGTTGAAAAGAATAACTTATAAAAAAAAATTAATTTTCAGGTTTTTCTATTATAGATAATTTTAGTCTCATAATTATTTTTTTAAAGTTGAAATAAATGCACTCTTAAATAGAACATTCACATACATTTAATGGCTTGTTGAGCACAAAAATGAGCCTACAAGCAAGAAAGGGCCTAGACCAAGTGAAGATATCAATAGAGAATAATTTTAGAATAATTTCCTTCTCACATTTGTATTTTATTATATATTATATATTAGAGATTAGATATGGCTTGTTACTCTAGGTGTTGCTTGCACTGATGTAAGAGTATGTACACGACCTCATAGCCTTGTGACTTATTTGGGGTTTTCACACTCTCTTGGATATGGTAGTTATAGGGACAGATCACATCACATGTATTGAGGCTATATCATATTTCCTATTGTGTGAATGTTGCCTTCCTTGTATATACATTTGATGGCACTGTGTTATGTGGACTCAACCTGGACTCATCCCCCAACTCATTGTCACCATCCACAGTTGATTGGAGTGATTTTTTTGTTTGTCATTTTTAACAAATCCTAACTGTGAATTAGCACGATGTCCCAAGTTTTGTGAGTAGATACTACTAGAATAGAATGACTTGAGAGGTTCACTCATTTCTATCTTTTTGAAATTTTAGATTGTATCAAAGCTCTAACACTTCGGAGCTCTACCGTGCCTTTATTCCCATGGTTAGAAACAAATATGGTTCATAGGGATCTTCGCATCATTTAACTACAATACTGAAAAACCGAAGGATGACTTCGAAGATCTAGCGCCTAGGCTAACTTAGACACACTATCACAGTCTCACGAACTTAATCCAATAGGTGGGATTATCAAACAACACATCTTGACAATAATTTATATGAACAAGGAGTTCCTTCACGAGGATTTACACCCTTACTTAATTATATCATGAGATGAGTTCTGTTGTTATTGTTAATTACTTAATAATATTATTGACTAGTGATCTATGTGTGGTTAATAAGCCATATTTTGCTAATTGTTACAACAGAATTTGGTTATGTATGTCATTGACTAGAAATTTGTAGACAAAATTAAGGAAATTTGTGATTTTTTTAATGTATTTATTGGCTAATTTTTTTTCAAACAATATATATATGACCCAAACACCTGAATTGAATTAACTTGAATTTGGTTGGTTCGGCTTACTTCGGATTTGGTCAAAAAAATTTGAATAAAATCCAAATTGGTTCTTGAAAGAATCACGGGACATCAATTTAGTTCTCAAAAAATTTGTGACATCAATTTAATCTTCGAAAGATCCAAATTCATTGCAAGTTAGTCCATACTTTTTCTAATCTTTTGGTTTAACTTGAAATAAATTTTAATATTTCAAGAATTAAATTGACGTCACAACGCTTTCTAAGACTATACTAATGTCATAAATATTTCTAGAACCAAATTAATATTTCATAATTTTTTTTTAGAACCAATTTGGATTTTACTAATTTTAAACTCGAGCCAAATCGAATCTTGGCCCAATTACACCCTTATAACTAAATGCACATAAATCGCACAGCCTTGCAACATGCCCGGCGTTTTCACACTCTTTTGGAAAAGCAGTTATAGAGAAATATCACATCACATGTATTGAAAAGTGGTAACCAAAAAAAAAAAAAGAATTAAAAAAAAATGAGTTGTTTAACTGTTTTAAATGTTTTGAAAGACTTACTTAGGGACAATATTTAGGTAGTTAATGTAATAACACACCGATATTTTTTAAGTACTACGATAGAGTTTTATTCTTTTTGTTTTCTTTCCTTATATATATAAAAGAAAATGTTTAATTGTTATATATTAATAATATAAAAAATTTTATATTATTATATAATCAATGCTTATATTTATAAAATATTTAAAATAATTTATAATTAAATCAAATATTTTTATTAATATAATAATATATAATTAAATATTTTTATATTAACCATAAATACAAATTAAATCAGAAAATATATAAATAAAAAAATAATATTTTGATACTTTATTTTAATATATTAATAATAATAAAATTTAAATCTAGAATTTCCTCCTAATCATTCAAATTCTGCATGACTAGACTTATGCTAGTAGCGATCGTCAGAAGCATGCATGTATTTGCTTCAAAGGGGCCATGCTGTAATGTCTGATACATGAAGAAAAGTATGACTTTGCGGCTCTGCATGCTGGTCGTACTACTTTGATTGCCACAGCTGTTGCCCTTAGTATTGTCCACCTGTTCACGACAGACTTCATTCCAAGAAATTGCAATGTTTATTTTTATTTTTATTTTCTAAACTAAAAGTATCTCAAACTTGGTTGATAAATTTTAATTAATTTAATTTAAATCGAATTGATTTATAATAACAATAAAAATTTTTAAACGTTAATTTTTTAAAAATATCTGAAACTAAATGTTTATTTAAAAAATAAATTTTAAATTACTTAAACCAACTTAATTCTAGTCACTAGTTGAATATCTGTATTGAGCAAAACCCAGTCAAATTAAAATATATGACATTAATTACAAGCAGCGGACATGGATAGAACACGGACAAACGAAGGTCGAAGATTCAACAGGGTCGGCAGCGGGCACTCATTTAAATCAAGGTTCACAGGCTAGTCACCATGTAAACAGTAAATTCAATGGGGTCGATGGCCTGTGTAACTCGTGTACTCTCTAGTCCGTAACATACCTTTGAAGGATGAAAATTTTATGTCTCTCTTTTTTTTTAATTAGTAGTAAAAAGTAATAAATAAAATAGAAATTTGAGAGAAAGATATTTTTATTAGGTTATAAACATTTAATTAAATATATATATTCTAATTAAATGTTTATAACCTAATATATATATATACCCGCACACACAGAATTTCTGTTCAATTTGAAACTTGTTGCTTGCTTACATATCACTATCATCGTATCTATACGATGATTATCGATGTTTGCGGATCAGTCACATGGCAATTCAATTGGGTATGGTATCACTGTGTTTCTCCTTCCGCCACGCGATTGCATACTTCATTTTGGATTCGAGTGCATTAAAGTGAGGGTGATTATAAAATAATAAAATAAAAGATTATTTATTTCTAAATTAATAATTTTTATTGTAATTAAATTCTATCAAAATAATTTAAAGATAAATAATTCTTTATTTTCTTATTTTATAACCACTCTTATTCTAAAAAATCCTCAGCCCTTTATTTTAATCTCATACTCATACTAATTAGTGGGCTATAGTAATATCTAACAATGCCCCATTTTTCCCGTCAAAAAAGACCATGCGATTTTCGAATCTTCGGCCTGGTTTCCTTCACCATAAAGTATAAAAATCAATAAATATCTGTGGTCCACTTATCAACTTTAAAACGAGGTGATATTTCATCTTTCTCTTTCTTTTTAATTTTTCTTCACAATATCAAAATTTCAAGCAGTTGCAAAAAAAAAAAAAAAGGCAGTTGTTTGCTTCCTTTACATAATTTTCTTAGCAACTGTGATATTTCCATGACAAAATATCGCACATATTTTATATTTGGTTAACAATATATAAACTTTGAGTTAACAATAGCTATATTAAGACTAACATAATGATAGTTAATTATTACCATATTAATTACACAATATGTGTTGTTAATCTATAATTTTTACGTTATTAATCATTATATTAATATCAATTATTGTCGCCTTAACTATTAAAAACTCTATCTGTTTTAGCATATTTGTTATTCTAGGATTTTTCATATTTTAAATTATCTATCAATTTCAAATATCAAATAAAATATTATGTATTTTTCTAATGTTATCCTTACATTAATCATGCTTATTAATGGAGTGAATAAAAAATTAAAAAAATTGTAATTTTAATACATGGATATATAGTTTTATAAAATCAACTCACCTTTTACTATTATCAAGTAACCTTATTAATTTTCTTGACTTGTGTGTAAATTTTAAAATGATAGATATTCTATAATATAAGGAGTAAATACTATTAACTCAAAAATTGTACTTCATTCACTGATATAAAGTTTTTATGTGAGATAAACTTTTTTTTCGTTTGGAAAATATTTTTTTAAGCTAAGATGTAGACATTATATGAGACACTATGCGCTAATATGAATACGGATAAATATCAAGGTGTGTATGTATCTAAATAAGATATATATATATATATATATAATGTATACTTATGTAAAAGAATATTATATTTAATTTTTATATATTGGTAATATAAAATAATTTAATAATATTAGCTAATAAAATTTGAGAAAAATAGTAAATTATAATGGATAATTACTCATTATGATTTGATCTACTTTTTTACATTCTATTAGCTAATAATATAAAATTATTTATAAGTATATTAAAATTAAATCCTATATTGTATTTTGATGTCCTAATGTGATGTTAAAATAACGAGACTCTTCCTTTATATTGACAAATATTGTATAAAGCTGTACAAATAAAAGAAATTGTATAAAATATTGAAAATGACATAATTGCTTTAAATGTGCATAAAATAGAAAGAAGATAAATCAATACAAATTTTTTAAAAAATAAAACATAAATAAAATGAAAAGAGTATATGTTTTTTCACCAACACTAGATTGGCTCAAGTGGTCAATATTTATTCTCTACAAATAAGATTTTGGGTTTAAGTTTTATTAATAGTAAAGAACTTTATCATCATAATAGGTCAACTTAACTTAAATTAGATTAGTTAAAGCTTAGTATTTGTTTAAATAAAAAAAATAAAGGTGCACGTTTTCTACAATTAGTACATGCCAAACTGTTCTATTACTTTTATATATCTAAAGCATGGGTTGAATTTTGGCTAAGCACTTATAATATTTATCCTCTTAAATGCTTTAGGTCAATATGTGAGGTTTGATTCAGAAGAATCTTTTCGATTTAATTAACATAAAACTGATTACCGCTGCAAATATATTATTGCAAACGTATATATAACAACTACCAGCGTGGCTAGGGATCGTATGACACCAAATAATAATATTTACTTCGATACGTTACAAAAGAGTGATCCAAGCTAGTACTGCGCTGCTATTTAGATAATTCTATGTATACTAGTGTTTCTTATGAAAAATAACATTTAGTTTAGTTCAAAAGTGAGTATATTATATTATATTCTTGGATCATTCTGCTTTCAAGTTCTTCTTTTCATTCCTTTTCCTCTTGGGACTTACTCTTATATAGTCCCCTCACTACCTCGTGATTTCAAGCCACTGCATCAACACACCATATGGTAATGGTATTTTTAATTAGGTAATACTACTTCCAAGGTGATTCATATGAACTGTTAAAAAAAATTATGATAAGGTTAAGATGTTGTCTAATGTCTTGAGTTTTGTGGGAATAAAATATGTACGTGTTGAGAATTAATTGTGATTAAGATGTGATTCAATAAATTACATTAGGAAATAATAAATAAAGTAGAAATATTTTTTCTTTCAAAACCACATGTATTCTCTATATAAAATAAAAGTTTACTATTGATATGTTGTTATTATTAGGCTTTACCATTGATATACTGTTTTTTTTTTTTTAACAGGGATATACTTTCGGTATTAGGCTTTTACATTGTTAATTGACCATGTTTTATATTTAGTTGGTTTAAATATATTTTTAATCTCTATATAAATATAGGTAATTTTGATTTTGCTTATTCTAAAATTTTTTGCTTTAATTTTGATCCTTTTTTTCTTTTTTTTTTAGTCATCGTCATTCTAAATTTTAATCTTTATAAGTATTTTAAAAATGTTTTTAATTGTTACAAATATTAAAAATTTTATTTTTGGTCATTATATATATTTTCTATATCTTATTTTAGTCCTTATAAAATCACCACTTAACACTAGATCTAAACAGTAGGAACCAAAATCCTAATAATAAAAAAAAGAGGACCTAAAACTAAAGCAAAAATTATCAAAATTAAAATAACTTATATTTATATAGACTAAAAATATATTTAAACATAGTTAGTGTGAGTTTTAAAATAGTTACGATAAGAATCATGTTGGATCTATGGTTCTTAAAAGTGTTTCGAGCTTAGAATGTCCATGAGTGCATTTTGGCTAAGGTAAACTCACATTGTCTAGAATGAATTTTCAAGTAGTCATTATATGCATGCCTCATAAATATATACCTTATGGTATTGAGCGAGAATTGTTGACTTGGGCATTGTTATACATACGCGTGCATGCCCCGTTTCGTTTCATTTGTGCATGTGTGAGTATTACATGATCTTGGTATTATATTTTATAGGAGTTAGAAGTTAGTTAAGTTGTTTTAGAAGTTAGTTAATCAGTTTCCCAATCTGTTATATTCTATTATGACAAGTTAATAGTCACACTTGTATATAAATTAAATTAATTCAGTATCAATACAACTTCCATCCATTCTGCTCAATATGATATCAGAAGTAAACATCGCTTTTCTCTGATCTCTAACATTCTCTCTCCTTTTTCCTTGCAATTCTCGCATTTTCTCACCGTTTCTTACCCTTTCTCACTGAATCTTTCACACTCTTCTGATTCATTCTCCATGGAAGACCTCACGAATCCCTACTTTCTCCATCAATCTGATTCTCATGGTTTAGTGCTAGTATCTCAGCCCCCCACTGGAGACAACTACTCGTCTTAGAGCTGTGCTATGGAGCTTGCTCTCTTAGTCAAGAATAAGCTTGGCTTTATCGATGGTTCTTTACCTTGTCCTGGTGATAATGATCCTCAATTGCTCAGTCTGTGGACTCATAGCAACAATATCGTGGTTTCTTGGATTTTCAATGTTGTTTCCAAAGAAATCGGTGGTAGTATTATGTGATCGAAGGTTGCAGTTGATATTTGATGAGATCTTTGTGAGCGCCACTAGCGGAAGAATGGTCTACGAATCTTCGAACTCCGTCACAACCTCATGAGCTTGTCTCAAGGTAATGACTCTGTTAGTGTCTATTCACCAATCTCAAGATGATTTGGGATGAGTTATCTGCGTAGAAACCAATTTCTGTGGGTAATTATGGTGGTTTGCATCCATGGCTTGAACACTATGAGACTGAATATGTCCTATCATTTCTTATGGGTCTAAATGATCATTTCTCTACAATTTGTGGTCAATTGTTGTTGATTGAGCTAATGCCACTGATCAAAAAGGTTCTATCCTTGGTTATTCAAGAAGAAAAGCAACGAGAAGTTGTTGTTAAGATTGCTCTATCTAATGCATCTCTTATGTTTGCTGTCTAGTCTAATTAGAAATAAGCCAAGAAAGACAGACCGTTCTGCGCACACTGTGGTGCCTTGGGGCACACAATTGACAAGTGCTTCAAACTTCATCGTTACATTCCCGGTTACAAACCTAAGTCTAAAGGTTCCATAGCTAAGGGATCAGTGAATCTTGTTGCTGAAAGATCCACAAATCTTGCAGCTTCTTTCAATCCTTCTGCACCTATCACTCAATCATAGTATCAACATCTTGTTCAAATGCTTTCTTCTTAGCTTTCCTTGGCTCCATAGGTTTCCAATGAGCAGAATCATACCTCAAACTCTACTACTAAGGTATTGTGTTCTCTGCTTTGTGTCATTTAAGTTTGGATAATGATTATTGGTTATTGTACTCAGGGGCTACAAATCACATTTGTCACTCTTTGTCTCAGTTTGTTGATTATCAACCTTTAACTAATTCTTTTGTTACTTTACCTAACAATCTTCATATGGGAATAGGATCTGTTTGCCTTTCGACAAATTTAACCTTGCACAAGGTTTTTTATATCTCTAGCTTTTCCTTCAATTTGATGTCCGTCAGTTCTCTTTTACAATCTATTACTTGTTTGTTGACTTTCTCTGCTGATTTTGCTACAATTTAGGACAGCCAGTCTTTGAGGATGATTGGCAAAGCTAAAGTGGACCAAGGACTATATCTCTTCCATCTAGCTCAGCCAAGCAACCTGCATAAGACTTTTTTACCTTTATCCTCTTTCACTTCTTATAATAATATTTTTACCCCTAAAGTGTCCTCTCATGTTTGGCACTCTAGGGTTGGTCATTTGTCTCATGTATCTTTGAATACTTTGTTGAATAAAAAGATGATTCCTTATTCTGACATGTGTATTGGTACTTGCTCTATTTGTCCTTTAGCAAAGGAAACTAGATTAGCTTTTCTTTCTAACAATCATTTTCCCAATAAACCTTTTGATTTAATTCACCATGATGTGTGGGGACCTTTCCACGAGGGAACCTATGCAGGACATCGATATTTCTTGGCAATCGTGGATGATCATAGTCATTACACTTGGTTGTGCTTGTTAAAAACCAAGTCTGAAGCCACAACTAAGCTCAAATAGTTCTTTACGATGGTGGAGAACCAATTTCAGACTTTCATCAAGTGTTTGAGATCTGATAATGCTTGAGAGTTAGCACTCATTGATTTTTTGTTGAGCAAGGGTGTTCTACATCAGTTTTCTTGTGTTGAGACTCCCCAGCAGAATTCTATTGTGGAATTTTGGAAGTTGCTAAAGCTCTCTATTTTCAATCTCAGGTTCCCTTTGCACTTTGGGGGAAAAGTGTCTCAGCTGCTGCCCTTATCATCAACTATACACCATCCAGAATTTTGGGAAGTCAATCTCCTTATGAGAAATTGTTTGGTAAGATCCCTGATTAACAGTCTATGCAAGTCTTTGGCTGTCTTTGCTCTGCCTCAACCTTGGCCTCTAATCGCCATAAGTTCAGTTCTAGGGCAACAGGTGTAGTGTTTGTTGGTTATCCTTCTGGTTACAAGGGATATAGGTTTTATGATTTGGCTAAAAAGGTGGTATTCATTTCCAGAGATATGGTATTTCATGAGAATATTTTCCTTTTCCACTCAACCTTTACAAACCCACCACTTATTGACCTATTCCCTTACCTTGTTTTGCCTAAACCAATCCCTGATGATGCTGTCCTTCCATACCCCACACACCATGATCCCATTACTCTTGATCCTAAGCTTGCTGAGCTATCCCCTACTGTCTGCTACTCTACTAGACAGCACTACCCTCTTCCTATTTGCAAGATTATCATTGCAATCTCATTACCAATACCTCTTGTATTTATCCAATCTCCAATTACTTGACTTACCAAAACTTAAGCCCAACTTAGAGACAGTTTGTAATGCAAGTTTCCTCCATTTTTGAGCCCTAATTTTATCACCAAGCCGCTCCCATTCCTAAGTGGCAAGCAACTATAAAAGCTGAACTTCATGCCATGGAGGCAAACAACACTTGGACCCTTGTTCCCTTACCTTCGGATAAACACACTATTGGGTGTCGTTGGGTCTACAAGACTAAATACCTTCCTGATGGTTCTGTAGATAAAATATAAGGCCCGCTTGGTAGCTAAGGGTTATATTCAATAGGCATGATTGGATTTTATTGAAACCTTTTCTCTGGTTGCAAAGCTATCCACTATCTGTGTGCTTACCTTGGCAGTAGTTAATCGTTGGGGTTTGTTGTAGCTTGACATTAACAATGCTTTTCTAAATGGGCAACTATCTAAGGATATTTACATGGACTTGCCTCTACGATATCCAAGTAACGAAGAGAATCTAGTATGTCGCTTAAATAAGTCCATCTATGGATTAAGGAAGGCCTTAAGACAATGCTTTTCCACCTTTACTTCAGCCCTCCTCAAGTTTGGTTCCTCCCAACCCAGGAATGATTATTCTCTATTTGTCAAAGGCTTGGGTGCCTCCTTTATTACTTCACTTGTCTATGTTGACAACATTATTGTTGTAGGCTATGATTTACAGTTACTTCAGCAGAACTCTTTATTCAGGGGCATTTTAAGTTGAATGACTTAGGCTCTCTTAAGTACTTCCTTGCTTTTGAGATTGCCCGCGCTAAGCATGGAATTTTCTTGTCTTAACGCAAATATGCTCTATCCTCATTGGAGGATACTGGTTTTGAGCTCAAAACCAATAAATTTTCCCATGGATCCCTACATTAAGTTGAGTAATGAAGATGGTGATTTGCTCCCTGATGTCCATCAATATCACAGGTTGATAGGACGTTTGCTCTACTTAACAATGTCAAAATCGAATATTGCCTTTAGTGTCAATAAGCTCAGTCAGTATGTGTCTAAGCCTCGTGTTCCCTACCTACAAGCAGCACATCATCTACTGCGATACATCAAGCAAACCCTGGGGCAAGGTCTCTTTTTTTTCAGTTGCCTTGTCTCTGCATCTTCGAGCCTACGCAGATGCAAATTGGGCTGCATTTGTCGATACTCGATGCTCCATTACTAGTTTGTGTATTCATTGGAGATTCCTTGGTGTCCTAGAAGTCAAAGAAATAGGCCACCATCTCCGGGTCTTCTGCAGAATTTGAGTATAGGGCCTTTGCTGTTGTAACTAGTGAGCTGAGTTGGATGCAGTCTCTTCTTAAAGATTTTGGCATATCAGTCAATTCTGCAGCTGTCTTTTATGATAGCCAAGCTACCATCCATATTGCATCCAATCCTACTTATCATGAACGAACGAAGCACATTACAGTAGATTGCCATTTCATTCGGGAAAAGGTGACTAATGGTACAATCAGATTGATGCATGTGCATACTCAACACCAAATCGCAGATCTTCTCACCAAAGCACTTCCTTCCCCTCAATTTCATTATCTACTATCCAAGATGGGCGTCAGGAACATCTTCCATCCACCTTGAGGGGGAGTATAGGAGTTAGAAGTTAGTTAAGCTATTTTAAAAGTTAGTTAGTCAGTTTCCCAATTTATTATGTTCTATTATAACTAGTTAATTGTCACACTTGTATATAAACTAAATTAATTTAGTATCAATACAACTTCTATCCATTCTGTTCAATATATTTTGCTGGATCTTTGTTATTCCAAAATTTCTATTTGTTATTGTTGTGTGTGACTCCTTATTTTTTATCTGTTGGAGACAACATAACTAATAAGCAACCTTAGTCTATTTACTAGCCCCATTAAAATAGAGACCATATACATTTGATCCATCATCTTCCCTATAACTTTTCCTCTCCCTCCATTGTTCATCTCCTTCCTTCATATCCATTAGATCAAAAAGCTACCTCACAATCTCTATTATGCATTTTGCAACTGCCAATTGGGATATGAATTTTTCTACTTAATATACAAGATCATCGTGTGAACAAATTTCTAAGAAAACCCATGTCTATTCATGAAGAGTGGCCTATTGAGGTCATTCCAATGAGCTTTGCTCTATGTAAGATGAGGATGGAGATAAACTCTTACAAGGATGGTAGCCAGCACAATTTTAAGTATACTTATTCCATCTAGTATTCCTTATTTGGTTTTATTTTCTAGTTTTGTGATATGTATCTTTGTTGTGAAGGCTAAAATATTAGTACTCACTCCTATATCTCTAATAGATCAAACACTTTTAAGTTTTAATGACACAATAATGCATAATTAAATAATTATATAAAAAATTGAATATGGTTAACATATCAAAATTAAACCAATAAAATAAACACGCAAGTCTTAAATCAAGATTTGGTACCAATTTAGATTTGATCTAGTGGTGAGAGAGCTAGTTCACCACAAAATGATAAATATGGTTCAAATCTCAACTAAAAGAGTCATACACATTTAAGTGTTTTATACTACTTGAAAAGAATTATCTCTAATAGAAGAATACATGTAGAAAAAAAGAAAGAATAATCAACATTTGGTGTCGAATTCGTTGGTGTGGTTCTTAACTAAACGAGTTGGTTACAAATAGTTTTCATTTAAATTTTCCATTCTCTTTTATTTTTCTTTTTGACGTTTTTCCTTTATCATCTATACATATTAGCTCGACCCTTTAATTATTGATCAACCATTTTGGAATCCTTTTTCCATTTTTTGTTTGAACCATAACAAAATAAACGCCTTCTTGTGTGAATTGGAGTATCATGTCACTAACTTTTTCGAGTTAAATTAGTTGATAGGAGTCGATTCATCTAAAACAAATTAAATGAGATTACTTAGATCCATATAAATCCGCTGTAAATAGTTGACTAAAGGTTAATGTTAGTAGCAACATTGCTAAAAGTAATGCCAAATATAGATAAGATGTTTTGTATGTGGGGCATATTGATGACATGAAAATCTTGAATCATACTCACACCCATTTGGTACAAGATATTTATGTTTATTCTTTTTTTAACAAAAAACTTAAAATTCTTATTCAATTTTTACATTATTTTGCATCAAATAATGGAAGTGGAGACATGTTTTAAGACAAAAACTTAAGGACGAAACAAAGGACCATATAGTCACAAAATGACATTCATGGCCATTTCCTAAATTTGTGTTTCACTGCAAAAGTTCACATGGCTTGCTGGATGCCAAATAAATGGATAACAAACTCACAATTATCATTGATTACTTCCCCGAAGATGGTTAGTATTTCCCGTTTTGTATGAAGTTCGTTCGAAGTTCACATTTGCAAAACAAGGCACTTCATCTCTCTTTTTTTTTAATAAAATAATTGGATAAGGCTCAACTTTCAAAAAGTTCACATCGTATTCGGAGGGTGCTATATGCAAGACAACAAAAAATATTGAAAAAATATTCAATAGAGTCGCCATTAATTTTTATTTTATCAAAAAATCAGAAAAATCTTTTAAATTTGCAAAAATTGGTCTTTAAAAAATATTGGGTTCGGGAGTCTAATTATGCATAGAGAAAGGTGGAAACTTAATCTCACTGCATCCTTAATATATCTATTTTATAACCATTACTGTAGAATTTAGAATGCAAATTAACAATAAATTTAATAACATTTATTTTTCCCAAAAAAATGATGATTATTTAAAAAATATAAAATAAAATAAAAACAGAAACAAAATTTAAGAAAAATTAATTTTTGGCTTAATGGGATTTATCCGCTCCTATATATTCTCCGATGCAATGAGAAACTCAAAGTCATCATCGTTCTTGTAGAAAATAGTTATGTGTTAGGTTGATTTTATTTACAAAAAGATTTTTTTGATAAAAAAAGAAATAAAATTAATCCACCCTAACATAGAATTTAGGATAGCATGAACTACACAATAAATCCTTACAATCCTTGAGAATTGTTAAACCATGCATCAATGTTGTAAGTTTGTTGCATGGATTTAAGAAATTTATTTTGCCATTTGAAAAAAATAAAGTTTTTTAGCCAAAGATAATACAATATTTCAAAATTTAAAAGCAATCAATCAATAAAGGAAAAAAAAAACATAAACTTGAGTAAAAAACATCAAATGAAAAAGATGAAGATGAAGATGGTGGTTGTGCGGCCTCACAATAATGGAGCAATGGTGGTAGGCAGAAAGATGAAGATAGATTATGGTTTGGCTCAACTGTGAGATTGGAATTAGAATGTGATTAATTTTGGTGAAAGATATTGGTGTTAGGAATGATATGATAGTAATGGGATATGATGATGGAGTCTAGCTCGGCTCTTGCGATTCAAGATTTGACGAGAGAAAAGGAGTGAAGAATGGTGAAAATTCATGTAATGACTGAGTTAAGACAAGCTGCAATGTTTATGGGAAGTAAAGAAGATGATGGCTACGGTGGTCTTGTGGTTAAGGGGTGAAGGTGACTGTGTGGGGAAGAAGATGTTGGTGGCAGAAGGTGAAGAATATGATTATGGAATGTTGTCAGATTATTGGGCTTCAGGATGAGAGAAGGAGAATGAAGAATAGTGAAAGTGGTCTCTAACTTACTAAATTCCTTCCCTTTTTGAAATGAGGGACTTGGCTTTGTATAGAGAAAAATGAGAAATATATTTGCTAATAGATTGACCAGAAATTTGAAAAGTAATTAAAAAACTTAAGATAGAATAAGATAAAAATTTGAAATGTAGCTAAAAGTTTGAGATAGGATAAAATAAAAAATTTGAAAAGCGATTGAAAACTTTATATTAGAATGAGATTTTAGAAGTAAATATAAAGAAAAATTTGTTTTGTTATTTTCTCATTTTTAGTAAAAGCAAGGACAAAATATAATATTCACAATACTCACACCCATTTGGTACAAGATATTTATGTTTATTTTTTTTAACAAAAAACTTAAAATTTGTATTCAATTTTTACATTATTTTGCAGCAAATAATGGAAGTGGAGACAAGTTTTAAGACAAAAACTTAAGGAGGAAACAAAGGACCATATAGTCAAAAAATGACATTCATGGCCACTTCCTAAATTTGTGTTTCACTGCGAAAGTTCACATGGCTTAATGGATGCTAAATAAATGGATGAAAAACTCACAATCATCATTGATTACTTCCCTGATAATGGTTAGTATTTTCTGTTTTGTATGAAGTACATTCAAAGTTCACACTTGTAAAACAAGGCACTTCATCTCTTTTTTTTTAATAAAATAATTAGATAAGGCTCAATTTTTAAAAAGAGAATAGCAATTATGATACTTCAAAGAGTCCATAAAAAAAAGTACCAAACACAAAACACATTTCTTCAAATACGAAGTACAATAATAAAAAACACTAAACTTAAACCCAAAACACAATGCACAAGCCCGAGGGACCTCGAAACCAATGCTGGTAGCACCGAATAAATGTTGTAACTATTCAACTTCTCGACAAACCACCAAAAGACCCTTTGGCTTCTGCTAGTTGCCGATCGACTACATAGACACAACTGAGATGACCACCACTGGTGACCACAAATAGAGCACACACAACAAAACATGAAGGCCGACACAATAAACAAAGATAACCAAAAAGCCATAATGTAGAACTAATCAATAGTTTGCATGATATCCTCTGGAGCGAACTTGGTTCCCTTTTCCTTGTTGGCAATAGCACAACCCTTAGCCTTTTGATTGAGCAATGACTTCCTATCCTTCTCCAAGAGGAGCTCAGTGAAGACAACCTTGGAAGGGTGGATGCCAACGATGATGGTGGGCTAATCACCTTCTCCAGGTGATGCGCTTGATGTGGACCACCCACTTATGGTGGAACACTTGCACGACCTTGCCTTCACAACCCCTTGTAGGTGCCCCTCACCACCTGAACCTCGTTGTCCATATGGATTGGCATCAACTGCACGTTGTACTTTGACCAAAGGTCGCCCAAAGAGACATGCTCGTTAGCATGGCAGACACTCGACGATGTCACGAAGAGCACCTTGCGGCTTTTTCGCTGGCTGCTCGAAACCCTTGGATTATGGAGGGCAGTAATAGCGGAGAGAGCGATACAATGGAATGTCGGCTACGGGTTAAGGAAAAGGGAAGGGGTAAGGAGGGGGAGGGGAGATTGTGGCTATGGTAGAGAGAGGAAAAGGATGGGGGAGGAAAACTATGGTCTCAGCTAGGTTTTGGAACAGGGAAAAGAAAGGGATTTGGGGCTAATCGCAAGGCATTAAAAAGCTGGCGATAGCCCCACCTAGGTTCAGAAGGTTTCTCTGTAGAAGGGAAGAGAAAGTGTCTCAACGTAACACAAATGAGTACAAAGCTAAACACACTGAAAAGCAACAATAACCTAGTCCAAACATGCATGGTTGTCAAACTTGAGAGTTTAAGTAAACTCGTAAAGTTTTACTAAACTTGACTCATTGACTCATAAGAGTTTATATATTTAAAAAATATTACTTCATAAATATATTTTAGTAATTAAATAACATTTTTATAATTTGTATTGAACAATTTTGAACTTTATAACAACATAAATAAAAGAAATGTCATAAAATATAGCCTAATATATGACTTAATTTTTATACCATACTTTATTCCAAATGTATATTATTTTGTACTTCAACAAAACATAATTAAATAATAACAAATAGATAAATTAGCTAAATAAAACCAATAAATATTGTATGATAAACAAGTAAACTAAAGTACCTAACAAAAGTGACCAATATTTTATATTTAGAGAGCAAAATCACATATAAATTTAGATTCATAAACTCATACGTAGAATCGAGAGTTTTGTTCAAATTTACTTGAATTCATACGAGTTTGACGGAAGGAAAATTTATGTGCAAGTTAACTCCAGAATTTATTAACTATGGAAACATGTACTTCATCTAATAGCTCTTTTTTTGTGTTTTTCCCATGTGTCCTTCCACAGAGATAATCCTATCCAAGAAATGAGCGAACACTAATTATAGGTATCTCTCTTTGCTAAGATTCGAACTATAATTTGCTATATTATGAGAAGCTAATCTCTTCTACTAGACTTAATTAATTTTTGGTATTTCATGTAATATATATATATATATAGCCAACATTTAATTATTATTTTTAAAAAATTAACATTAACTTTCAACTACAAGTTTTGAATGGCAGCTCTTTTAGCCGAGTTAATTAGTGTATTAAGGTAAATGTGGAAATGACGTGCAATTGCAAATAATGTCAATTAAATCGGAAACTTCCCCTTGGCTTGGTCATAAAAACAACGGAGAAGAAGATTAGGTTGGTGCGTTAGAGCTAACGGTAGTTGCAACGTCTCTCAAAATGTACCTTAAAAATGATATTTCAGATAAATAAAGCACCTAAATTTTTATCCTAACCTCCATTGCCTCATAAATAATTTATTATTACTATTATTAACGTACACCAAAAATAAATAAATTAATATTAATCAAACTAAAACCAAATTTGTCATTATCTTGCAATAATTGAATATGTGATCCCGAAGTAGTTGGGAGGGTTACCGACGCTTGACCCTTTTCTGGATGGGACATGTGATTATTGGAAATCTTCTCGAGCAATTTACCCACGAATAAGAACCACACAATGCCATTTGAGCTAGAAGCGGTACGTTCAACTTCATTGAAACAAAAATGGTTAAAAATATCACAAAACTTAAAAATTAGTAATCTCTTTTTTTCCTTCATCATCACACACGCCTTGTCAAGAAACCTATTTAGAAAAGAATTTAATTTAAATATATTATCAATAAATAAAAATAATAAAAAATTTTAATTTATGTAAATAATTATTTATTATAATAAAAAATTCATCATAAATTTTTATTTTTTAATATTTTTATTAATTAATAATATAAAATTATTTTATATTATTAATACATACCAATTAAGCTTTTAAAAAAATATATAATATATTTGCAAACGTGTTACTTTATATTTGTATACATTTTAAGATAAATATTTCTTCTGCCGATTTCCAAAACTCGCATCCCAATAAAATGAATAATTATTGTGTATACATATACACAATAATTATAATGTAAAATTATGTTAAAAATGAATTATAATTAATAATAAAAATGCACACGTATCAAACGATAAATTTTTAAGTGTGTATATAGCATTATTTGTGTACTACTTAATTATAGTTAGTCTGATCAGAACTTTTGCACGCTTACACCGTGTATCTCACATATGTGATTTACGGAGAGATGTGAGTCTAGTTTATGATAAGAGTGCTTGGTACACACTTTTGAGCCATATATCCTCTCACATCCGTTCAAGCGGCAGAATCAAGATAAAAATATGTAAAAAATTGAGGTTAGATAAGAATCAAATAATGAAACTGTAGCGATGTACACGTAAGTAGGGTTCAATTATTTCTGCACCCTGAGTACAATAATACACACACCCACTTAATTTAAGAGAAAAAAAATTTGAAAAGGAACCCATTAAAAATCTATTAGGGTGATGTAACGCAGATCCAAATCTTTTATTCCATTTTTCTATCCTTCTCATTGTTTCTACATTTAGCATTTGAAATTTCTGTATTTACTTGACATTACGTATAATTTTTCTCAAATTAATTTTTTTAAAATTACTTATAATTTTATATGAAAAATTTTAGTTGAAAAAAAGGGGAATCAGACACCCCACGACAAAAACAAAACCAAAGTTAAAAAAGACAGAATAATTGAACCCCATATAACCTATATTCCTATGATCAAAGTCACATAGGTTGAAATAAAGTGTAATACACTAGTGCACAATCTTTGCGTTGCGCGGTATATTACAGCAGGATATGAATATATAAGTTTTTTACATATTATTATTATTATTTTAATTAAGTATGTGTTTGGATTTTCTGGAAAAATAAAATATTTTAATAATTAATTGTATTTATAATTAACTTTTTACAATCGGTTACGGTAAAATTAATTTAATTGTGATTCAAACATTTTTCATTTTCGCAGCATTATCCCTTATGTTGAAGGGCATCATTTTGGCCGAAGATCTAGTTTCCTCGAAAAAAGGTAATGTATAATTGTATAATGTATGATCACATGCAGAAGTGGAAAAATCATGTCTGATGTGGTCGTAACATGGATTGTCACAATTTGCATAGCAAGATTCTCCTTCACCAATCACCGCTCACCACTATGCAATCAACTAGAAGTAACTAAAAACACTGTAAAGTGTAAAACAAATAAAGAAACCCACGAGCACACAAGCACAGCAAGGACACAAGGGCCGGACTTAACAACAGAACCTCTCCCATCCCATCATTCATAATCAATTCAGATCAAGAAAGGTTAATGCATTGTTTGGATGAGAATAGAAAATGGGATGAAAAAAAATTTAAAAAGAAAATTAAATCATATAAAATGATATATATATATATATATATATATGTAATGAATATTAGTATATCTTTTAAATAATTGATATAATTTAGGCATATTATTTTGTTCCATTTTTTCATAATTAAACATATTTTTAAAAATTTTATAGCATAAATAAATATATTTTATATTAAATATTTAATTAAAAGGCATCTACCTACTTAATCAAAGCTCCACTGTTGTCATCTATTTGGTTATTGTTGAAAAATACTACCAATGGTTAAAATGGTAAAATTGCATCACTCTTTTGTGTTTCTCAATTTTCTTCGCATATCTGCGACGGAAATTTTTATGTGGGTTCACGCGTATAGTTTTCTTTCTTTCCTAATTTTCTATGCATCCAAGCGAAAGAAAATATCAGATTCTGCTGCTTTTCTTTCTTTTGTACTTCTTTCCACTCCTTCTCTCCTTATCCAAATCAGCTGTAAATGTTTTGCCATGTAGCATTCATCACAACATATTAGGCTTCTCGACTATTATTATCTCTCATTTTTTTAATTTTTTTAATATAATAGTTAATGTGGAAAAATGATATTTATAGACAATTATTTAGTATATCCATAGATAATGGAGAATTTTCCATATAAATAGTAAGAATTTTATGTTGATGAATAGAAATTGGAGAAACTATAATTAACAATACTATTAGTTACAGGCTCAATAAATTTCCACTAACTAATGTAAAATTCTCATTATTTACATTGGAAGTCCTTACTATCAACAAACACACTAAATAAATGTGTCCAAAATAATATAACTCGTTCACGTGTCAAGTGATAAATAGTACATTACAAGTTTTATTTTTTTTTTGTTCCTTTCCTTGATCCAGAGCATATAACAATTTGTCATTCACATCGCATGCCATGTGCAAATGGGTTGCATATTTCATTAGTAAATTTGCAAGTGTCTCTCGAAACAAAGCCTTCTTGATCCTTCATGAATGGAGCAACTTCAACAAATGAATGAAAAGGAAGGTAGAAAGAAAAATGAAAAAGGATATGAGTCGTGAGTGTGAGAGATCTGGGGAAGGTGGTGGGGCCACAAGGTAGAAGCCATGTGGGTATCATCTCCCAACTCCATCATTTTTTTTTTATTGTATCTGACACACACACCCCATCTCATAGATCACACCACATAGCAGAGAAGAAAAACAAAAGAGAAGACATGAATGAAAGAAACAAAATAAGCAAAGCGAGTGCAGTGTAGATCCAATCATGAATGAAATGAATGATTGAATGAATGAGTGAGTGAGTGAATGGTGAGTAGTGTGTGCACTTTGAAGCAGTATGGTACTAGCTGTGGTTGCAGCACTTGTTAGATCTTAGTCACATATTTGTTTGGCATGAATCCAATGATGAGGAATAATGGGAGAGAGTCTCTTTTGGGGTCTTTGAATCACCACCGTAGAGGGCACAACTTGAATGGGATGATGTCTTCCAACAACAACAACAACAACAACAACAACAACATCTCTGAAGACAACTTGGATCTCTTCTCCAAGAGCCGCCGCTCCCTCTCTGTGGCTTCTTCAGATGACTCTTCTGATGGTATGTGACAATGGTTTTTTTTGTTTAAATGTTTTTGATTTGGCACTTGGAGTGGACACATTTTGTCCACTTTTAGTGCAATTAATGTTTGTGTGAACAATCTTTTGTTTGTTTTTGTTTTTGTTTTTGTTTTTTTTTTTTTTTAATTTTTTATTCTGATTTTTCTGAACATAAACACTTTTGCTGTTTTCTTTGTGTTGTTTTAAGAGTTGACGTGGGGGATGACAAGGATGTCTGGTTATGGTAAATTAATAACATTATTAGTATTATTAGATAATTGACATGCCCGATTTGACTTCTTGTTAAACAACCTTGTTAAGTGCTAAATCTGGTGTGTGCTTCAGTTAGTGTATTTGAAGTGATTTCTAATTATGTATATAATTATAATTATAATAAGAATAGTTATTTGTGAATTCAGTTTCAGTGAAACTGGGGAGGCTCTCAGTTGGAGCAGCAAAACCGGCCAGAAGTGGGATTGATGATCTATTATCATCAACGGAAGGAGGAAAGCATGATTATGACTGGTATAGCACATTCACAGTCAGTGATTTCATCATATCTATCATTATTCACTAGTGGATGGGCATGTGTGGCAACCAAAGAAATCACATTTAGTAGGACTGAGCCCATCTCAGTTACAGAAAGTTGGGTACAGATGCTAATATATGCACTTGCAAGTATTACCTTACCAGTTGCCTGGAGAAAAGACCATATCTTTATGCAATCTTTCTTTTTAATGTCAGATTATTCTGGCATAGAAGTCATGGATCCAGAGTTAATTGTAGGAAAATTATGTTCCTGAAAACATCTTGCTATGCTATACTTTGATGTGAACTCATAACCAATTCAATTCAGATTACAATATTTTTGTTGCTGGCTTAATACTTATCCAACTTTTGAAATGAGGAAGTGCAACTTTTTAAAGTTCAAGTTGTAAATTGGTTTCCCAGTTTGTAAGTATCACTGTTTTATGTTATTAGGCTTCTCACTCCCCCGGGGACCCCGGTTTTTCCATCATCAGAAGGCGAATCCCAACCAACCTTAGTGCCTCCAAGAAGAAGTTTGACCAGATCAACTTCTACCACTAAGGCCTCAAGGGTATGTGTTTCCTCTAATAATTTCTACATTTCCCTTGTACAAATGCACTCCATGTGTTACCAAGACCCTTGCTCACAGTTTCATTAGTAAGTGGGTTGATAAGATATTGACTTTTATCAACTTCTAGGGCAGGAGGATTATCCTTGTTTCACCTCACAGAACTTAACTGACATTAAGCACACCAATTACTTGTAAAACTAGCTTATATTAGAGAAATTCTTAGACAGTGCCTATCATATCATTTGGTAGGCATTCCATTCAACGGTTGATGTGTATACTTGCATTCTTGAGATTGGTACATTTTTATCATAGACCAAACAACCTTATATATGTTTGATATTGAATAGAGTGCTTATGATATGCAGTGCCCAACCAAGAATTACTCGCTTATATTGACTTGTTGAAGGTGGTGCTAGATGCTGTTATGTTCATATTCTTAATCATGTTTCTTTCATTCAGCTTTCAGTCTCACAATCAGAGAACAACAATCACTCTAGACCAACAAGAAGCAGTTCAGTGACACGCTCTTCAATCTCCAGTTCACACTCACAATACAGCACCTACTCCTCAAACAGAAACACCTCAATCCTCAACACAAGCTCAGCCTCAGTTTCATCTTACATTCGACCATCTTCCCCTATAACCCGCTCTTCATCTGCAGCAAGGCCTTCCACCCCCTTTTCCCGCCCAACAGCATCAACCAGACCCTCAACACCCTCCAGAGCACGCTCGGTTTCTTCCACCACCGCCACCTCTTCATCTGTTGACAAACATAGACCATCATCACAAAGCTCAAGGCCATCCACTCCGAGTTCTAGGCCTCAAATTCCTGCAAACTTGCACTCTCCATCTGCTCCTCCACCTACTCGGTCACTATCTCGGCCTTCTACCCCTACTAGAAGGCACTCATTGCCATCTCTATCTCCATCTCCTTCCCCTACAACACCTTCTTTAACTTCATCCTCACGTGTTTCACTGAGTGGAAGAAACTCAGCACCATCTTCAAGGCCAAGCTCACCAAGTCCAAGAATAAGACCACCACCACAGCCAGTTGTTCCACCTGATTTCCCCCTTGAAACACCACCAAACCTCAGAACAACATTGCCTGATAGGCCTGTCTCAGCAGGCAGGTCACGCCCCGGTGCTGTCACTGTGAAGGGAAATAGTTCTGATGCTCAAGCTTCAGTTACTGTGCCAAGGAGACATTCTTCTCCTATTGTGAGTAGGGGGAGGTTGACAGAGCCTGCAGCAAGAAGCCGCAGCTATGGTAGTGCCAATGGCCACCATGCTGATGTTCATGAGCCTAGGAAAGTCCAACATTCACCTGAGATAGTTGCAAGGAAATCTGTTAAGGCCTCAACTACTGCCACAGACAACTCTGGATTTGGGAGGACCATATCAAAGAAATCCTTGGATATGGCTATTAAGCACATGGTTTGTATACTAAACCTTTTCAGTTCTGCAAGACTAACAATCAAAATTTACTGATTAGATTGTAAATATTCAATAGTTTCAAAATCGAGTTTAATTTTGATACACTGCTAATGCAATCTTGTGCTGACACCTCATTTAATGAGTTGACAACTACGTAAGGTGTCACATTAATTACATGATAACATATCATTCAATGCAAGGTGGAAAACATTTTTGCATTGACAGTACATCAAGGTTGAAGTCTTCAAAATTTTATTCATAATCATGACATTAAGTTGAACTGTTAAAGCTTCATAATACCACAGTATTTTGAATGAAAACCATTGCCGAATGATACTGCAATCCTTGCCATTAATGCTATTATTCATCATTCATCTGATGATCCATTATGAACTAAACTGATCTTATTGTATTTTGGTCATGATACTCCATATGCCTTCAGGCAAATTTATGCTATTAGTCCTTAGCCTTGCCCATATTTCTTGTTATGCTCAGCATTTATTTAATTTCTCGAGCTTACTTTGAGAGAAGTTATATACCTCAAGCAAGTTTGTTCTGTCAAAATTAAACCTTATTTTCTTTATGCTTTTTGGTTTATCTTTTTAACAGGATATAAGGAACGGCTCAGGGAATCATCGTTCACTGTCAACTACCACACTCTTTCCTCAGAGCATTAGAACTTCCACTCCCAAGAGCCATCGATTTTCAGGTGCTCCGGCATCTGTTGACATGAATGGAACCCTGCATAACAATGGAGCCAATTTTGATGTTGGAAATGATATTAATAGGAACAATGTGACAAGAGGAAGAGAGGTAGATGAAAGACTATACTCATCAAAACTGAGTGAAGTGGACATCTATGAGAGTTCCCGTTATGATGCACTATTGCTTAAGGAAGATTTGAAGAACACAAACTGGCTGCATAGTGCTGATGACAAATGTGATCAAGGCCCTATATTTGATAACGGATTTGAGCACCTGCCAGAGCCTTTTGGTCTCTTGTAGCATCTACAAGAGTTTCTCCTTGGAGCATTTTGTAACATGATATTTATGGTCTGATTATTATTTCTTTTTTTCTTTTTTGAAGGATGGGATATTTCAAGTTCTATATCTCAGGTGGAGAAAATGAAGATGCATTGTAATGTTTTCTGCAATCTGCAGAGAAATTCAGTGGATTTAACTTTGATCTTTTACACCTACATATAATGCAGCAAAGAATTACATTACACAAGTATTTGTGTGCCTACACAAGTGTGCTTTTGTCAAAGGCCAAACGAACAAGTAGTACATAGAGATGGAATATGATGCTTTAAGCAAACATTGGTGTGTTTATTTTGGGTTCAGAACAGTTTATAATCAAAACTTTTATGAGACAGCATTTTTGAAAAATGATTATTTTCCAAAATTAAGCGGTTATCCAACATGCACATATGGTCAAGTACTATTTCTCCCCTTAGCAATGAACACTATGGTTGAGTTGGAATGCAATTTTCAGTGCTTTTTACCTAAATTAAGCACAGTTATTAAAATTTTGATAAGTTCTTTTTCAAAAAAATCTAAGAGTAGAGTTTTAGAAAGTATTTTGATATTTTCTTGAAGTACAAAAAAAAAAAATTTCCAAACACATTGTTTTGATAGTAAGCTATGTCCAACATTTGAACTGTTTCTAGCAGTAGCTGTTTATTTTTTCAATGAAATATGTTAAAAGCAACTTTTTAAATTTATTTTTCACCTAGCACTTTTAAGAAAAAATTAATTTAATATGAAACACTTTTTATTTTTTTTTGGGGGGGGGGGGGGTTAATTATATCAGCAAGTTCTTATATGCAGCGGTTTTTTTTTTATTTTTGTAAATTAGCTCAGGCCAATATATAAATGGAGGCTTCTTTAGGCCTTAGTAGTTTCAATGGAGGCCGAAATCCATTAGGCATTGATAATTTGTTTTCTCCACTTCAGAGGTTTAGCAACCCGATGAATCTTAATTTATCTAGCTTATGAACTTTTCTCTAGGAGCCCCAAAAAAAAAAAATTCTTTTCTTATATTATATCAATCATAATTATCTATTCATAAAATTAGATACATATAATTGTGCCCATTCTTAAAAAAAAAAAAAGAAAAAGAAAAGAAATCTAAGCCTCTAAGTATGATATATCTGTGTTCTAAAGCCCACATGTCACTTGTATTTCTATTCCCTTTTCGAAGAATACATGATGACAGTTAATTGCATAAGAGAAAAGGGATTTGACCCACTCACTTTCATGAATACCACTAACACTTTAGAGACCAAAAGGCATGGGATCCACCACCTATTTTTTCTCTCTCCACATGCCTCCCTTCCTTCTCTCTCTGTGGGTGTTGCTCGACACTCTTTTGAGAGGGTCCAAATATCATGCCTCAATGAATAAAGTTTGAACGTTTCTTTAAAATTCAATTATTCAAAACTAAAACTAGTTGTAAACTACTGTTTCTGGCTATAAAAGGGGTTAGATTATATGCTACGTATAATAGAGACTCTAAAGAGTTAACCAACACTTAGTTCAAATGATTCAATATTTATTTTTCTTAAGCAAGGTCTTAGTTTCAAGTTTTATGGATGAAAAAAATTAGCGCTAAAAGAGCTTCATCACCATCTGCTCGAATCAAGTTAGTCGGAGTTTAATGAAATTCTGAATATGTAGTTCATGCCCAAAAAAAAAAATATAAAAATAAAAATAAAAAGAGACTCCCTTCATGGCAGGTAAGGCAGCATTGTGGCTCTTCAAGTAAGAGGGAGATTAGACGTGTACGTTGGAGCAGAATAGGGGTGTGTGCATAACTATTTTGACAGGCCTTTGATGTCGATTTGATAAAAGATGATAACTTTTTCCCATAATATAGGAATCTCGTATGTATAGTTAAGTTAATGAAAGATCATTTAGCCAAAAAAAATCAGGAAAGATCAATCTAACATTTTGTGTTGGACTTAATTAAAGAATAAAGACAATTTGGCTAAGCTTGAACCAAACATAGAATTTGATTTAAATAATTATTGTTAGAATAAAAAATTAAATAGAAACCTAAATAAAAGTAACGTTGGATTGAATCGAAACAAAATTATACATACTTATGCTGAAGGCTCTAAACACTCGTGCTTTTTTTGAGTCAACTAAAGGGTGGATAGGAAGCTTATTTGTTCTTTATGTCGATTTATATTCTCATAAGATTTACATATCAGGTTAAGTTTATTTTAACACATTATTAAGGTAAAAAGTTTTGTACCATCAATAAATCACATTTTATTATTCAAATAATTTTTAAAATAATTATGATAAAAGTTAAATATTTTTAATGATGTGATAATGTATAATTAAATAATTGTATATAAAGATTTTATACTAAGAGTATATAAAAAGTAAATTCTTTATGTATTAGACTTTCAAATTTGAGTACTTAACGTTGAGCAACAATTAAAATGCTCCGTTGAGTGTACCCAAAAATGAATTCTAACGTCCCTTAACATATGGGTAACTCTTCCTTTTCTAACGGATATGGAGATTGGACCCACAAAAACTTTGAACACATGATACATGGCAGGCTTAGATTTTAGTTGTGGTCCTTAATTTCAAGGGAAGGGGGGGACCAAACAATCCACACATCATTTTCACTTCAATAAGGAACTTTTTGCACCACATACCAAAGACCTCTGATTCTGGGTGTTTGGCCTTTTGTCACTAATTAATTTGGTTCCATACCATTTTTATTTTCCATGCACTGTGGCGCCAACCCCTTCCAAAGCCCTCATTTAATTCACAAATCGGCATCCAAAGCCCATACAAGAGAAAGACAATCCCATTAAAGTCAGAAGCAATGACCCAAGTCACCCTACAATTGATGTCTCCAATAGTGTGGAGACTGTTGCGGCACCCTTTACATATAGAGAAATGTTTTTTTCTTGCCCATTTCTTAGATAGGATATCATAATTTGTAATATACATATTAATAGGTGTACATCATTGTGGGACCTAATTTTTTGTTTTTATCTCTTTATTCTTCAAGTGTCACGTTTTGATGTTCTTATTTAATGTTCAAATAATTAGACTCTCATGTAAATAACCCTTTCACAAATGACAACTATAGTATGCAAAATGAGACCAACCATACACCCTCGGATAAGTGGCATCATTATTCTAATTTAATAGCATGAACAGCTTTGTGTACTTCGAGTAGAAGCTAGTGTAAATACTATTCCTTAATTGTTTTATAGACCAATTTATGTGTGTGCCTACACTAATTTTTTTCCCCGCTTATTTGATGATTAAAATGAACTGAATCTTTCAAACTCCTTCGGTAGCACGCAGCTTGTGGTACAACATCAACAAATGTGATTTAAAGAACTTTAGCAACAGCAAAAAAATTCTTAAAAAAGGGGGTCATGTTGTAAATTGACTAAAATAAAGCACATTATAATGATTCGAGAACTTTTCTATACGCGATCCGAAACAAGAACTAACCCCAATAAGTTTATTTGAATCAAAATTTGTAACTTTAACTGAGGCAGTGGTCAATTCATAGGAAGATGGGATACGGGAAGGAAACCCATGCCTTGCCTTCCATCGAGATCCACAAATTAGACTAATAGAAGCTTCATTCAATAGTATAAATAGTTTCATTTTTCTTTTCTTTTTTCTGAGATCTAATTTAATTTATCTAAAATGTTCTCACATAAATTTAGTGCACTCAAGTTACGTTTAATATGCTAAGTAGTTAGTAATGATTACTTATTATAGGTCATTAATTATTAATTATTATCAATAATATTGTGTCAGTAATTTATTTAGTTTAGTACACTAGAACAAATAAAATTTATGCAAGAATCTTTCAATTTCTCATACCCTTTGTGAATAAATTTACAAACTTTGCTCTAACATCTTAGGTAACATTAATCACGATACACTAACTAGGGTGGCTTAATAATGAAGAAGGCTTCAAGTTGAAGCTGAGTTATAAACGTTGAATGTCTGCCTCCTAAACCTTAAACAAGAAAACCAAAAGCAAAACACTATGCATATTACTATAGCATAAGTAATAAATAGTATAGTAGTACTTTTAATAAGCCTCTCTTTCTCTCTGTTTCGTGTGTGTGTGTGGCGTTTGGCGTGTCCATGAAGTAAAGCCGTTAAAGCTTGCCTTTGCTTCCTCTTGGCCGTTGCCACCACCAATGGCCAACCAAACGCTGCCTTAATAAAAAAATAAAATAATTCCATTTCTTGCTCCAAATCACATTATTCATTTCGTTTCCATCATCACTTACACTGCTCAAAATCCCTTCTGTGGCTCTCTCTCTTCTGCTGCCACTTCCAACTTGCTTTCCCTTTCTTCGAATTCAAGGTTTTCATCTGTCAACACTGTTGCTGTTATTTGCATTCTATTTTCAGCAATTTTCTAATTTTTACAACATTCATTTTAAGTAAGTTCATTTTCTTTATATGTAAATATATAGATTATAGAACTAATAAGAATATTACATAAAATGCAAAGTGAAATGGCATGAAATTCAAGTGTGCAACTAGTTTCATTTTATAGTGAATCCAAGGAGAATACTCTCTTAATGAATACCATAACTAAAGTGCTTCTGGAATTGGTTTTAGCCAATCTTTGGGAGTGTTATGCTATATGTAATGTGTAGATGTTTTCACTTTAAAAAATTGATACACAAATTTTAGTAAAGCTTAGCTGAGAACAGATGAACTCATTGTTTTGTTTGCATTGCATGCTTGGTTACAGTTGTTTCATTTGAATTTTGATCGGTGTGTAATATTTTGTAATCTCCAATGCTAGGGAAACAAGTGGAATCACTGAAGCCAGAAAACCAGTCACAAAGTCTCATTTCAGGCACCTTGATTCATAGACTCAACAACTGAACTTGATGATGCCACATTCCTACATTGTTGCCACATTACCAGTTTTTCTATTCCTGCTTGTGTTTCCTCAAACTATAGCTGATCTACATTCAGAAAAGCAAGCCCTTCTTGATTTTGCAGCTGCATTTCATCATGGTCCAAAAGTCAACTGGAACACTAGCACCTCAATGTGCACTTCTTGGACAGGAGTTATATGCAGTTCTGATGGCACACATGTGGTTTCTGTGAGGCTCCCAGGCGTTGGACTGAGAGGTTATCTCCCACCAAACACACTTGGTAAACTAAATGGCCTCACCAGTCTCAGTCTAAGGTCCAACACCTTGAGTGGGAACATTCCAAATGACATACTGTCCCTTCCTTCTCTAAGGGTTGTATATTTGCAACACAACAACTTCTCAGGTGATATACCTGATTATTTGCCTCCCAGGCTTGTGTTTCTTGATTTGTCAGACAACTCTTTCACAGGACAAATTCCAGCCTCAATCCAGAACTTGACAAATCTAACAGGACTGAACCTCCAAAACAACTCACTTAGAGGGCCTATTCCTGATGTTGACCTCCCTGGCCTGAAGAATCTGGATTTGAGCTTCAATTATCTTAATGGTTCAATTCCTTCAGCCTTTCATAAGTTTCCTGCTTCATCATTCAAAGGGAATTTGATGCTATGTGGACCACCTTTGAAACAATGTTCCTCAGTTCCTCCTAGTCCCATGTTGTTTCCACTAACAATATCCCAAAATCCGAGTGATGTCTCTAAGAAGAAGCTGAGTCTAGGGGCAGTGATTGCAGTTGCTTCAGGCAGTTTTGCACTGCTGTTTCTTATAGTTCTGATGGCAGTGTTCTGCTGTCTCAAGAAGAAAGTTGGTGAACAAAATGAAGCACCTAAGGAGAAGGTTGAGAAGCTTAGGGAGGACTTTGGGAGTGGCGTGCAAGAACCTGAGAAAAACAAGCTAATATTCTTTGAAGGGTGTTCTTATAACTTTGATCTTGAGGATTTGTTAAGAGCTTCAGCTGAAGTGCTTGGGAAGGGAAGTTGTGGAACAACGTATAAGGCCATCTTGGAGGAGGGGACAGTAGTGGTTGTGAAGAGGTTGAAAGAAGTGGCAATGGGGAAGAAAGAATTTGAACAGCAAATGGAGATTGTGCAAAGGCTTGATCAGCACCCAAATGTTATTCCCCTTCGTGCTTACTACTACTCCAAGGATGAAAAGTTGATGGTCTATGACTACCTAGCATTTGGCAGCTTTTCCAAGTTATTGCATGGTAATTACCATCATTTTGGACTTTCCTTTGATTTCATAAGGTTCAACGCTGGCAATGCCATTTAGCTTTTCTTTTTCTTTCTTTTTTCTGCTTTAAATTACTAGTATTCGAGGTCTATTAGACTTCAATTAATCTGTCTTGAGTTGAATCGGTCTATTATGGAAGTAAATCTCTCCTTATAATAATTTTTCCATTCACAATACTCAAATCTGAGACCTTATTTAAAATAAACAAGTGTTGGACCACTTGAACTAACCAAATATTGGTGACTTTTCTTTTCTTATTATAGTTGTGAGGACAATACAAACCAATATACATAGTATCAATATTACTATCAACATAATGTTGTATGTTTTACATCTAGTTTCATGTTTACAAGATATTAGCATTAGAACAAACCTAAATATGTGCACATTAAAAGACAAATACAACATGTCTGGTCTGTAATGGATATTTAATTTGCTTGAATTATTATTTTTTAGTTACATTGTTGGTGCTTGAAGATATTTTGTATGCATGCTTAGTGTTGGTTAAATACATTGCCATTGTTGGTTGCTGTATTTTTTTTACTATGCGATGTGAAACATGATGACAGGAACAAGGGAAACCGGACGAAATCCACTAGACTGGGACTCAAGATTGAAGATCATGCTTGGAGCTGCTAGAGGTGTTGCCCATATCCACTCTGCCAGTGGAAGGAAACTTGTCCATGGCAATATAAAATCATCCAATGTGCTCCTCTCAGGTGATCTTCAAGGCTGCATATCAGATTTCGGCTTAGCTCCTCTAACAACTTTCTCTGCCTCCTCCAGAAGTCCAAGCTACCGAGCACCGGAGGTTATTGAAACCCGAAAATCCACACAAAAATCCGATGTATACAGCTTTGGCGTTCTCCTTCTTGAGATGCTGACTGGCAAAACACCAGTTCAGTATTCAGGGCATGATGATGTGGTTGATCTTCCAAGGTGGGTCCAATCTGTTGTTAGAGAGGAATGGACTGCTGAAGTGTTTGATCTTGAGCTAATGAGGTATCCAAATATTGAAGAGGAACTGGTGCAGATGCTACAACTGGCAATGGCATGCGTGGCGATGATGCCTGAGTCGAGACCCGCAATGGAGGAAGTTGTAAGGATTATTGAAGAAATCATAGCATCCAATTCTGAGAACCAGCCATCATTCTCAGAGAACAAGTTCAAGGAGTCCCACGCTTTCACTCCATACTACTGAATAGATGGCTACTTGGCATTAGGAAGATGCATAAATACTTTCCAAATGCATATACCCAACGCCAAGTTTGAACGTGCTTAGTCAAGATTCATTTGAGGACTTGGCATCGAAAGAAAAATACTAGTATGTTTGAGCATCTTATCATTTCTTCATTTTTTTTCTTTTTAATTTGGTACATTCTTACCATTATCTTTTACCTTCTCATGATTGATTTAATGTGTCTTAAACCATACTTTAGTAATACATCAAACTTTTCTGTCAATATATAAAGATGAGTTAAGGTATCTGATTCAGTGAATTAGTATCATGCCTTGCAAGTTATTCCAATAAGCTGGGATTCAATAAATAAATATATCAACAAAATTCAAAGTATCTTACTATCTTAGTTAAACATGGAGAAAATACTAGTGTTCCTGTTTGAAATCAGTGTATCAATATAGAAGAGGACAAATTTTGCAGTGTATTAAAAAGCCTAAGCATCACAAGAATTGAGGCGGTACAGCGTAGTCATCGAGTTCTAGAGTCTTATTAATGATGCCATGGTCTTAATGGAATCATTTCCAACTGTCAAAGCAATGTTAAGTACCAATAGAAAATATAAAAATAAAACTATAGTACTATACTCTTCCTCAGTAGCATATTTCCAAATGTTTAAAGAATTGACATACAAATATTAAAATGGCCCAATATAGGCCAACCTATTAGTATTTTCTGCCTAGTGTGAGGTTACTGCCTGTTCAAGACCAAAAAATAAGGATAACTGTCTGCTCCAACCCAGTGTTAGAAAGTCAATGAATGGGTTTTGAAGAGCTTTGGTTGACCAAGTCAGCACCACTAACATACTTAGCAACAAATGATATCAGACGAAATGGAGCACCAATAAGGGGAGCATCCGTCAGTGGCACATCATCTTGTTCCACATTCTTGGCATCCTGCGACTCTGGATCGCGTACTTCATTGTCATCCAATGGGATTTGCACAATTTCTCCAGCATCATCAGATACCAATGATGAGGTTGAAATTAACGCGACAGCTTGGTCAGCATAAATACCATTATCCTTCACCGAAGCCTCTTCCAATGAACCCAACTCGTGGGCTGATATAGACTTAATCTCTGCAGATTCGGTTGTAGCAAGAGCCACACCAGCAGGATGAGGGAATGCAATCATCAAATCAGGCTCTGTGACTCCAGAAACTCCAACTTCTGCACTTCGTCGATCCAGCTCAACATATAACGCGCTGACCTGGGGATAAACAGGGCTGAAGCATGCATCACTATCCGCATAAGCTTGCACAACCAATGTAAATGTACTAATATTAAACCAAATCTTTTAGTCAGTCATCAGCAATATTATCTTATAACACCATAAAGAACCAGCACATTACCTTCTCAACAAGTTCTGCATTTTCTGCCACCAATTTCTCCACCAACGTGCAGGCTGCTTCAATTTGAGATTTCAAGTCCTCATTTTCAGAAGCACTTTCCTATCCACCATGAAGCTAAATATGGTCAAAGGAGAAATAAATAGGCAAGCAGTAAAGGTTTCTTCTTCTTCCTCCCTACTTGATGCCACATGTTCACACAGTTGACTGGTTTATAACACATTTCATGCTGCCTCATCATTTTCAGAAAGGATGATATGCCACAAAATTCAAGTTTAGCTATTAACAGTCATTGACTACTAGACTGCAGTCTACCACTAAAGATTTAAGTATCAACTATAACACACTAGAAGAGCATTTCCCATGTATACAACTATCAATGATCCTTTCCTTTTCGGAAAAAAAAAAAAAAAAAAAAAGTCGAGAAAATTTACATAGTATTGTAGATTTAAACCATATATGAAAATAAAATCAAACCTTTGCTGATGCTTCAACTGAGCGGTAAGAAGAGCTGTTTTCAAGATTCTGAATTGTTGACTGAAGACCTGACACATTTTCCCTCAGTTGCTGGTTTTCTAGCAAAAGATTGTTCCTGGACTCTTCCAACTCTGCCACCTGCCAAACTTTGTTTTTAATTTCCATATCAGAATTAACACAGGTTTGTTATGAAATGTACATGACCAAATAAAGAGTATACAAGTGATACTCATCAAGCTAATGCTTATAACCAAATGGAGTAAAAGAGAAAGACAAGATTAAATGGAACAGCATTTATGCCAGAAGGGCATTGAAGATTGCAAACTTTAGCTATTTCACAAGCCTAAATGAAAGTAGTCTAGAAAACAAAATAATGGATCAGTATTCGGTACCAAAAGAAGTAAAAATACAACCTGTTAGCCAGAATGTCTAAGCAAGAAAGGTTTAGGAAATCATTAAATTGGCAATTTCATATGCTTGAAGGGAATCTACTCTCGTGCTCATAAGTCATAAAACTATTTAAACCAATTTGTGTACTTCAATAGGGTTCACTATAAGCTGGCAACAGAAAGGACCATAGTATTATCAACAGATGAAAACTTGTGAGTTGAAATTACTTGACATGGCAAAAATAATAAAGAGAGATGCTATATCTTTGTCTCTGAGATAGGTGAGTCACCAGATAGGCTCTCAAGGGGAAAAGATGTCAAGAACTTGAGTTCAGGCCACTCTTAATAGCATAAATAACGTAAGAAAAACAACAGGCACCAGACCGACAGACAAACAACTATAATTACCAAAATAAATAACTGCATAACTTTTTTTTTATTTCACATATCCACCCAAATTAAAAGTCCTTAAATTTGTGATGGAACAGAATTTCAATGAATCAGAAGGTTCACTTGCAATGGCAGCCCCACTCTATAGTTATGCTAAACTGATTACAAAACAGAATACTGCAAGATAATGTTTCAATTGAGTTACACAAGTTCACAACACCTAGAAATAATGATAAGGACATAAAGGATAATGATACCTGAAAATAATAACCTCTAATACTAGTACTGTATTACTTTACTAGGTTTTTCAACATAAAATATTCAGATATATACATGAGGTACATACCTCCACCTGTAGCATAGCGATGTTTCCATGCAGGTTTGAAATAATGTCTTTAGTTGATTTCTGTGAACAAAACAGATGATATGATTCCACTAAGTGACAAATTCACAATAAATAGAACAGGAATTCAGCACTATTCTATGGATTATTAGCCTCAGAGAACCAGAAAACTATGATGAAAAAAATTGTTGATTTGAGTTTTGAAAGAACAAAACAAAGGGTTAAAAAAAAGAAAAGAAATATGAACAACCAGTTTTCAGGCACATCATGACATTTCAGATCAATCAAGCCATGCAGGCCATTCTATCCTTTAGCTCCTTTTGGCTTGCATAGTAAAATGTTCTCACATTTGCTAACGTGCTTCTCACATAAATTGTTGATTGTTATACAAAGTACTAAATATTGCACGTCATGAGTTTGAAATCTGATGGGCTTCTGCTTATTGACCGCCACTCACAAGGAACTACATAGGTACTGAATTACTATGAACTTGTATAAAGGTCAGAGGTAAACATAATTTCTGTCCTGAAAAGGTTAAACCTAAATAATACAAGTATTCCCTCATAAACAGACTGAGTGTTCCTTTATAACAATTAACAATAAGGGTTTGCCCAATGGATTTACATCATTTTCTCCTTACTAAATTCAGAGATTTTGGCTCTGCTAAAGATGCAAAGATCCTGTGGCAGTCCTTGGTTTATGCTGTGCTTTAGTGTATTTGGTTGGAAAGGAATGCTAGAATTTTTAACGATTCCTTTTCAACTGTAGACTATATTTGGGAAAGGATTACCTTTTTGGCTTCCCTTTGGTGCTCTACTCATGGTTTACTTCATGGTGTGTCATTACAAAGAACCGGCATGCATTGTTGCATGGTTTATTTTCTTAGGATCTAGCTTCGTTATTTTTGTTTTTTTGTGAGGATGTCTCATCCTCTTTTGTACTCTTTCCTTACCCTAAAAACAGGGAGTCAAAACACTGAATATCAAATGAAAGGCTCTAAAACCAGAAGAATTTCTGGCCAATCCTTGAGCTTATTCTACTAACTATCAATTTATAAGCACAATAGTAATTGCAATCAAGGAATACACATTCTGAGAAAATACTACTTCAATATAATTCTATACATGTACCATGATAAAAGTGCCTTAATATTAACTGAGGGTGTGTTTGTTTATGATTTTTTTGGTAAAAAATCACTTTTTTTTCAGTTTTCACATATTTGGATAATTTTTTAAAAATAATTAGATTCTCAAAAAAATCTATTTTCAGCTTTTTTGTAGAAACTAAAAAGAGTAGTTTTTGAAAAAAAAAATAAGTTTTCAGCTTCTTCAATTATATATAAAATTTAAGTTTCATAATTACCTTTTTTAAAAACTGAAACAAACGCAACCTAATCTCATTGCTTTGAAATCATATTTGTGCTTCTTAAAAGAACAGAATTAATGCTAATAGATGTAGTTTGTCAGCATATAATGGATCACCAACCTACAGATGATGCTAAGATCTTTTAAACAGCTAATTTAACATATGAAAGTCAAAGTCATTAATTAGGCAAACAATAATTTCAATGCAATAAAAGATGGAAAAATAGTTAGGCTATTACCTCTTTCTCAATAAAAGAACTCAAATCACTCTCCAAAAGATTTATTTTTCCCACCAAACTCTCCTGTGGAACAATGTATATTGGAATTAGAACTTCAACCCCACTTATACTGAAAAAACACTCAAAAATATTGAACACCGTGTAAAGGTTAAATAAATAATGAATGTAGGAAATGAAAAAGTTGATGAAGCAATTCTTTCTTACCACTTTGAGGCTCAAAACTTCCTTTTCATTCAGCAACTGGTTGGTTTTTTCCACCAATCCAGCCTGAATATGATACAAAATTAAAAATGAATATCATGACAACAAGTTCTCAAATTCAATGCTCCTAACTTTTAAAAGGGAAAAAAATATTTTTAAGTCATTCACCTCTTTTTGAAGTAATGAACTATTCTCACTCTGTAATTGTGCAATTCTTATTTCAAGACCAGCCTGCAGGAGATCCAGTTAAATATACCTGTCAGTAGCTAAAACATATAACATTTCAAATAAGACATGAGAGCCACCCGGACATACGTCAAAACTGTTATTTCAACATCACTTACCTGTTTTTGTGTCTGCAATTCATTTTCAGTTTGTAATTTATTGATGGTCTCTTCCAAGGTAACCTGATTGGTTTTTTCCACCATTCCAGCCTGAATATGATACGCTATTAAATATGAAATATCTTGGTAACAACTTCTCAAACTCAATGCTCTGAACTTTTAAAAGGACAAAATATTAAGTCTTTCACCTCTTTTTGAAGTAAGGAACTATTCTCACTCTGTAATTGTGTAATTCTCATTTCCAGACCAGCCTGCAGGTGATCCAGTTAAATACACCAGTCAGTAGCTAAACACTTATAATATAAGAATAATACAATTCATATAACTTATAAGACATGAGAGCTACCTGCATATTCATCAAAACTGTCAATTCAAATTCAATTACCTGTTTCTGTGTCTGCACTTCATTTTCAGTTCGTAATTTATTGATGGTATCTTCCAAGGAAACCTGTAAAAGAATCAAAACAAATGGTAGAAATGAAGCAATTTATATAATAAGTAGGAATCAAACCTAATTTTAGACTTTTTTTTCTAGAATTTGCTTCAAGCTTGCTTGTTGAGAAAGTAAATATACGGCTGCAATATAAACACATAAACAAATCGTTCTCTAATAAAACTTAAAATATATTACCTCTTTCTGAATGTGTTTATCATTATCTTCTTTCAATTTTCCAATTGCCTCCTCAGATATGGCCTGTAGAAAGATGGGTTATACATGTTCATACTTGTGAAATATTTGTGATATAAACACTTAAATAAATGAAAAAATATTTCAGCTGAATTTTAAAGTAAATTACCTCTTTTTGAATATGCACATCATTTTCTTCTTTCAATTTTCTTATTGTCTCTTCTGACACGGCCTGATAAAAGATAGGCTATATGTGTTAAGAGAAATGGCAAGATAAACAAATAATAATATGACAATATTACAACAACCATGCTTTTTTCCCCATTAGGCAGGGTTGGCTACAGAGCAAGATAAACACTGGAAAACAAAAAAATGAACATATATCTATTAGATAAAATTTAGAATATATTACCTCTTTCTGCAAGTGCATATCATTTTCTTCTTTCAATTTTCTGATTGTCTCTTCTGATATGGCCTGTGGAATCAGTGACGGATCTAGAAAATTTAGGTAATAGGGGGCAAAAATAATACATAAATATAATAGGAAGTTTCACATAATTTTTATCTTAGTATGGGGTCAAACATAATAAAATTATGGGGACAAATTATGTATATACTTATATACTACTAACAAAATTTTGATATTTTAGTGGGGGCACGTGCCCCCACATGTACATGCCCCCACCAGTGTACATGTGGAACCATCCCTGTGTGGAATGATAGTCTCCACATGTCATAGAACATTGAAACATAACGGCTCAAAGGAAGGATAGCCATTTCTAGATAAAACATTACCTCTTTCTGCATATGCATATAATGCTCATCTTTCAATTTTCTGATAGTCTCTTCTGATGCAACCTGTGGAAAGATAGACTACATGCATTAAAAGAAATTGCAAGATAAACATTTAACAAAGAACATATGTCACTCAGATGAAATTCAAAATATACTGCCTCAGTTTGCATATGTATGTCATTTTCTTCCTTCAATTTTCTGATAGTCTCTTCTGTTATGGCCTGTGGAATGATGGGCTGTATATGTTATCAAACATTGAAACAAAAGTGCAACAGCAACAGATATCTCTCAGATAAATATTACCTCTTTCTGAACAAGCATATCATTTTCTTCTTTTAATTTCCTGATTTTCTCATCTGACATGGCCTGTGGAGTGATCTACTGTACATGTTATAAAATCATTGAGACATAATAAAACAAAGCACACATATTTCTCAGATCAAATGTTACCGCTCTGTGAACATGCATATCATTTTCTCCTTTTAATCTCCTGATTGTCTCTTCCGATATGGCCTGTAGAATGATACACTGTCCATGTTATAATGTAATGAAACATAACGAAACAAAGGACAGATATTTCTCAGATAAAATATTACCTCTTTCCGAATGTGTATGCCATTTTCCTCTTTTAATTCCCTTATTATATCTTTTGATATGGCCTGTAGAGCAATACGCTGTTCATGCTATAAAACATTGAAACACAAATTCTAAAACATAGGACAAAAATTTCCCAGATAAAATATTACCTCTTTCTGAATGAGCATAATGTTTTCTTCTTTCATTTTCCTAATTGTCTCTTCTGATATGGCCTGTGGAAACAGAGGCTATACATGTTGAAAATCTGAAACTCTGAAACATGCCACTGTCTATCTGGAAAATAAAACTTTTACACCATCTTACCACATTCTGTTTCAGCATATCATTTTCAATTCCCAATTTTCTGATTACCTCTTCTGAGGTGGCCTGTCAAATGGTGGTTTCAATTAGTATGGCAATACACTCATGTCCATAAACACTCAAACATATTCAACAGCAAGTATATATGAAACAGCCAGAGAATAAAGAAGGGAGATCCAACTTTCTAGGAGAATGTTTGCATAACTAGTGCTTTTGACAAGAATGGATTTTAAAGATATAATTGAAAGAATGAGTATTAAGTTAGGAAAAGCTAAAATATAAGTAATTTTTCAGACACATTTTTGTATTGGAAAGTGGTAAGTAATATCACCTTTATCAGTGGGAAAAACAAATTACATTTGACGTGTAACTATACAATTTAAGGAGGGCAGGACTATTCATTGTGCTCAACAGTGAGTCACTAGAGGGATGTTTCTGCCATTTATAGCTTGTATAAAAAGTCACACACACCTAGAAATACTATGCACAAACTGAATTAGGAAATAAGAAGTTTAAACTGAATTTACATGTTACAACAAAAAATGGTAATAATAGCCAGGGAAAACATGGTTTCTTTCACGAAAACATGAACCAATATTTAAAATATACATTTAACACTTGAGTCATGAGCATAAACCTCTAAAGATCTGTGGAAATCCGTATTGACTGAAGGAAAACTTACACATTCTTTACCATTTGGCAGGTGTCCATTTGAATCCATGACCATATTTGTATTTTGGCCATCTGCAGACTCCAATGGTCGATTACGCTCATCCTCTCCAATTTTTGCCAGAGTCTGATCCCGGTTTGGGTTTTCCCCAACCCCAGTCCGATTCACATTCGAACTTTGCTCATCCACTATCTCCAAAATATGAGCAGGCTCATCCTTACCATTATTTACCAGATCCTCATCCCTAGCTGTTGTTCCTCCAAACCCATTTGAATCCATAGTTACACTTTGCTCCTCCGCAGTCTCAGAAAGATGAGTGTTCTCATCCTTACCATTATTCACCAGATTCTGATTCCTAGTTGCTGTTTCTCCACCTCCATTTTCCACATTTTTACTCTGTTTGTTCTTCTTCTTCTTATTTTTCCTCTTTCTCTTATCATCCTCCATCCACCCAGCTCGAATTCTCTATTCCAATTTCTAATATCCACTTCTTTGAAAAAAAAAAAAATAAATAACAGAGAACTTTCAGCTTTAGAAGCCCAACCTTGCCACCACAAATGATAAAACCCAATGTCTAGTAAACTCAGATCTCAAAATTCAATTCAATTGGAATGAATGTCAAGTTCAGGATCCAAGACCCAGATTCACATTTTATCAAAATTCATCATAATAATATCAAAAACCAAAAATAATAATAATAATAGATAACCTAGCAACACAAATCTAACAATTACAAGTTCTTACAAATAATGGGCAACGTGGAATCTTAAATCTACGATAAAAAAGTTAACAACTTTGCAGAAAAAAATTAAAAATAAAATAAAATAAAAAATCAGCGCATGAAAGCATGAATGAAAAAAGAGGCTTACATATAGAATTGGGAGGAACCGATTGGGATCGAATTAGAGAGGGAGAAAGTGTAGTTGAGTTAGCGTAAAATGCAGAGTAACAAGGGGTGGGTTCAGTGAGGAGTAATTTAGAATCGGAATTAGAATTTTTAAGCGTAGGGCTGGTGTTTTGTGTTTGTGATGCGTTGCGTTTTGGTGGCGCGTGTTGTTGTCGTGTCCATGCGCGTTTTTAGCGTTTCATTCTTGTGATGGCGCTTTTCGGCTTTTGTAATAACGACATCTAGCGTTTCGTCGTAGAACTAGAAAATCCAACGGCATAGAAGGCCCCCATTTGTCGTTTACCTTGTGGACTTGTCTGTACTTGATTTCTTCCTTCGCATGTTATCGAAGTAAGTGTCTATTTTTTTTATTTTACGTAACTTCAGTCTGCATGCTTTTTTATTTTAATTTTCAGAAATTTATTTTACGGTCGTTTTATAATGCAACAAGTTTATAATAGTGCTTTATGCATCTTGATAATTAATGGGTAAAATTTGATGATCTATTCATATACCAATTATTACTAGTGCACCCCAATGAAGTCCATTTTAATTCTCCCTCACCCAAACGCAAACCCCAACCTCGTGCCGCAACCGGTTCCCTCTCTATCGCCCTGCCCCTCCTTATTGATGCAACCCATGACTGCCACCCTTCCCTTTACCTCTTATGCCACTGCCCATTCCTGTCCCACCCAAGGCCAGAAAGAAAATCTCAATCTCAACCCCATCAAAGCATTCACTTTTTCTTCATTTCAACCTCTACCACCACTCTCCTTTCTTCACTCCCATCTCTTCTTCTTCTTCTTTTATACTCTCCATCAAGTCCCCTTCAGCCCCAAGAACTCAGTTCCACATCCTATCAGACTTAATCCACAACAATGTCAAAGGAGACCTTAAGGATTGTCTAAAGAATTCCCATGTTAGCGAGGTTCCCCAACTAGAGGCCCCAAAACCACCCTCCAAGATATTTATCCGAGACCCACCTTGGATTTTCTCAATCTTCCTCAAAGGCCTGTAGCTAAAATAGCGGTTATTGTGATGCATAAGATGATGGATTTGGTTGTTATGGAGCATCTTCAAGCAAGGTGTGTACTGCTTATTAATGCCACAGTTCAGATAGGTATGACTATAGAACAAGAGGTAAATGATGTAAAAATCTCATTCTTTCTTCTGGAGTTATTTGCTTATATTATTAATTGCAGGGAGGTAATATTATGGTGAAGAAGTTGAGTTATCAATTTTTTGTGGTGGCTTCTCTTAGTGTTTTTGGTCTCGCCTCTTATCCAAATGTGTGTTTTTGGCTGTGGGTGACATTAGGGCATCAGGGATGGCAATGATTGGTGGCGGCGCTGTCGACGGGAAGGGAAGGAAGAGGAAAAAGGAGAATGGGGGGCTGGGCAGTAAAAGTAAGAAGAGAGTGAGGGGTGTCTATAATGAATCATGGTTGATTAATGCATAAATACACTATCAAATCTTAGCCATTAATCTTCAAGATGCATGATGAACCATTTATAATAAGGTGCATTAAAGATAAACCCTTATTTTAGCCAATTTTTAGATATCATTATTAGAATATCATTATAAATGTGTTATGAATCAATATGAGATTGGTAAAGGTAGTAGATACCCTAACCCTTTAACAAGAGGTCTCAGATTCAAGTCTTGAGAATGGAAAAAAGTCTCGTTGAGAGATCCCTACCCTTACAGATGGCAATAGAGATCATTACGTGGAAATATCTATGAAAATCCCCATAAATGAGGACTCAAATATAGGAATTTTCCCCTGTAGGGATGGGAATGGAGGCAAAGGTTCCCCTACAGTGACCATGGGGATAGAGATGAGGATTATGGCCCCTGCTCCATGGAGATATCTACTCCAAGAATTAGTTTATGTATTTCTTTTTGTAGGCAAATAGAAGTGGAACTAAAGCTCAAGCCTGAAGATTATGAAGATATTTGGTGCTTTGTCAATGATGTTTAACATTGTTGAATTCTTTCATATTTCATTGTTGTTTATTTTGGTGTTCTTGTGATGATTGTAACTTGATTTAAAATTTGAAAATTTGCTAGTAGTGATGTAGGACTAAGAGTTTAAGACTTGGATCAACTTTGTTTTATTATTTTTAATTTTTTTTAAAAAAATTCTAGCTAATTAAATTACTTAGAAAGGTTTTCTTGATTTTTCAAATATTTTTTTTCAGGTCTCTATGGATCCCCATGGAGGAGCGGGGATCTGCAAGGAATGGGGATTAGAGGAACTTTTCCTCATCAAATAAGGATGGGGATGAGGGGAAATCTGGAGGTGCGGGGCAAGGAATAGGGGATAACTCCCCGCCTCTGCCCCACCTCATTGCCATCCCTACCTACCACATTCAATAGAGATGGCAAATAGGCTAACCAACCCCGCCTCGCCCCGCCACGGATCAAGCCTTATGTCAGGCGAGGCAGGCCAACCCGCTACAGTAATATGGATTGAATATGTCAACCTGTCTCGCTTTTGTGCAAGTTGGGAAGTTGATCAGCCAAAAAAATAAAAAATAAAGAAATTTTTTATATGAATTAATTCACTTAAATTTAAAAAAAAATTTATCAAATACAACAAAATAACATCCTTACAAATTTTAAAAAAAATTATAATTACCTAATTCAATACCAAATTAAAATAATATGCTATCAAAAGACATTATTTAATAATTCAATATCAAATTGCCCATAGTTATAATACATATCTAGCCGCTGCGGTAATTCTTAATAGCAATCATGTCTTCAAACCAAAATAACCATAAGATAGAAGCTCGCTAGCCAATATTCAAACCCAAACATATTAAAAAAATTCACACTCCATAAATTAATTATGTCCACAACAAAGTATAAATTTATAATCAATAATATAGTTCACAAAGTATAAATATATTCAACTGAGTGTATTTTGTGGAAAAAAATTGAAAATAGAAAAAAGAAAGAAAGTGGTGACCCGCTAGCCAAATCCGTTTCACCCCACTTCAACATGCGGGTTATGTGAGGCACTTTTTTTTTTCGAGTTGAAAATATCAACCCACCCTACCAAAAAATACGGGTTATGCGGGTTGATTTGACGGGTTTAACCCATTTTGCCATTTCTACCTTCCAAGGACCTCCGTTAAATTAGGTCAGATTAGTTGGGTTCTTGGTAATACAGCCCAAATATCAGTGGCTCCATCGAGACCAAAAAAATTAAAAGAATATCATTTTTTAATTAATTTTTATATACTAACAATATAAAATATCTTTACACTATTAACCGATGAAAAACTGACAACTCATCCACCTTGTGCAGTTTTTTAAAATTTGAATTAGAACTAGTTTTAAAATGGATCACTTGGCATATTTTCATCAGCTAATAGTGAAATTGTAAAGATATTTTATACTATATATGTATGAAAATTAAACTCTTTTCTTTTTATCTAAATTACCATTATTCAAAATTTACTTGATTCTAACTAATTTGACTCAAGTCGAAAGAACCTACACTTGGGATAAAAAAATTTTAGCGCTAATTTTCTCATTCATAAAATTTAAACCCAAAATCTTGCTTAAAAGGAATAAATATCAAATTACTTAAATCAATCAAATATTAGACATGAGTGTCAGGCTCACTTAAATTAATAAACAAAGATTACTAAACTTAAAGCATACAATGCAATCCAAGTAATTTCTCAAGAACCTAGACAACTAATTGATCGAGACCAATGAGGCATTTTATCAAACAATTTGAAGGTAACAATTTAAATAAAAGAAAATTTACATCAAATGGCAACCAGTTCAATAATCCATCAAAAAATTATTGTTCCATCATTGACTCCCAAAAATTCATCAATCTGCATAATATACGGCCAATTCGAATTAAAGTGAAATCTCACTATTTAGCCCAACATTTAACATGAAAACCTTTGAGCATTTAACCAACCTAAGATCAAACAAGTTATGAGGCCTCAAAACTCAAAATAACTATATTGGGTTTTAGTACGAGAATGCATATAGCCTTAGTTTAAACCTAAACTCAAATCCAACTCATTCAAATGATGAAACCCATATCTACCAATCAATCAACATACATTCAACCATAATCTTAGTCACAAATTCGAATTCAAATATCACCAAATAAGAACTCATAAGCTATGAAGAGAAGAAGAGTGAAAAAAAATCTTGCAATATGAATTAATAAAGCACAACATAAACACAAATCCAACTCATTCAAATGATGAAACCCATATCAACCAATCAATTAACATTCAACCATAATCTTAGTCATGAATTTGAATTCAAATATCACCAAATAAAAACTCATAACCTATTGAAAGAAGAAGAGTGAAAATAAAAATCTTGCAATATGAATTAATAAAGCACAAGGTCTTAAGAGCAACAAATGTAACTTCAGTCTTCTTGAACTAATTAAAGGGGTTCTTACATCTCCATTGATGAGGAGAAATAAAGTAAAAATGAAAAACTACAAAATAAGGGAAAAGAAGGGAAGAAGTGAAAAACTGGTCTTAAAACCCTAAATACTACCCAAAATAACCTAAGGCAAAAGCTAAACCCCTCCAACTTCGATTTTTTTCTATTTACGTGTGCATCAAAGTTGATTTTCTTTTTGATCAGTTTAATTCTCATCTCCTTATCTCTCATTAGACATATTATTTGCTTTAATTGGACCGTTGATCAGTGAGATATGCCCAAAACACTTCACTAATATTCCCCATAGAGGCTGTAAATTTCATGAGTGAAAGACCTTCAAAACATTGTCGTTTCACTAAGTGCTCTGAATAAAACTTGTAGCCTAATGTCTTAACTTTCATTTGGCACTAGTTTGACCTCAATTAGACCCTTGTAGCCTAGGTCATGATCCAAATATTGAGCTCTCCTCGGGCATCATCAACAACAACTTTGACAATAATTAAAGGCCAATTATAATTATCAAATCAACCGAATCAGCTCTTAACTTTTCCAGGAAATTTGCAATAAATTTGAGTAATTTTCCTACAAATCAAAGAATATAACTTTTAGTGGCAGAGAACTCAAGATATGGCTAGAATATTGAAATAGTGTCAAATTGACAATAATGCTAAAAAATGCAAATAGATTCAAATGAAAACCAAACAACAAATATGGGTCCAAAACCAAACAATTAAGCACAAATGAGAATTCAACCACTAAATATGAGGACAAATTAGCATATTAAAAATAAAATAATATATTAAAATTTAAATCATTATATTCCCTCACACTTAGTGTTTGTGTGTCCTCATGCAAAATAAAATTAAGTTCTGGGGCACATAGGAAAAACACAATGAAAACACAAAAAGGAAGCAAAGAAGAACAAAACACCAAGAAAAACACATCTCTAATGGATCTGCAAGAATGTTAAGTCAAGAGGCAAAGAGAATATACAAGGATTCAAGGATTTGTAACAATCAAGGCATACATCTCTTCACCTTAGTCAAGACAAGACAAAATTCACTTAAGATGCATAAATTAAGTGTGAAAGAGCTAAGAAGACAGTGTGTAGCCAAGAACTCTCAATCTCAAGTGTTTAGCTCAAGTGGCTTAGGCAGGTCACCACATAAGAAATTACACTACCACAAGGTTGCATATCATCTATTTCTTCACTACTCAATACACATACACACACAAACCAATAGAATTTTATTAAAGTTGTAATAAGGCTAAGGTAAAGGAAAGGAAAAATAATGAAGATATAACAGGGTAATACTAAAGGGAATGGAAAAGCATTCCCAAAGAAACAGGTCACAAGTATGTGATTTAACCTAATTCATGCAATGCAAAGACAATTTTCTTTGTATTCCATTTTTTCTTCATAATTGCCCCATTTTTTATTTTGTTATTCAGTTCTTTCTTTTCCTTTCTTTTTTCATTTTTTATTTCACCAACTTTAGGGGTGTAAGTGTATTGGGTAGACCTGATGAACTCGAACTGAATTAATTAAATTGGTTTGGGTTGGTTCATGTCATCGGGCACAATCGAGAAGAATCTGACCAAACTCGATCATGATTAGTTTGGATATCAGGTTTGGTAATTTTAAACTCTATGACTCGATACCTAAATCAATGACCTGATTATATATATAATTTTAAAATTTATTTAATTTATGGTGAGTTATATTATATTGTTATCATTAATTATGTTATTGACTAATGATATGTGTGTGGTTAGTAAGTTAATATTTTGCTAATTTTTATTATAAAATTTGGCTATATAAGTTATTGGCTAGAAATTTGTGGATAAAATTAAGAATATTTATGTCAAATTGAATTTTGTGTTGTTTTGTGGTATTTTATATTGTATTTGTTGGTTGAAATTTAAAAAAAAAAAATGAAAAATTGACCTAATCACCTGAAACGAACCAACTTGAATTTGGTTAGTTCGGTCTGGTTTCGATTTGGCCAAAAAAAATTTGAACCTGAACCAAACAAACTAATTAAAATTGATTGGTTTGAATTTGTTTTTCACCTAAACTCGAACCAACCCGACCCGATTACATCCCTAACTAATGTGCACCACCTCCTTAAACCGGTCACATTGCTAGTCGCCTTCATTGTAATCGTACCCCTTCTGATCTCTCACCACCATGAAATCATTGCAAAACACGACCAATTGCCTTCACCGTTAATTAGGGGAAAGGTTGAGATAGGTGCCTTCTCTCCCTTTTTTCTCCATCTACCTGTAAGATAGCATCCCTTATTATATGATGGCCAGATTTGCTACTACCTAGCCACCTTTTGTTTTTGCTCCCTAGTAACGGCATGAAGGATAATGACAAAGATCCTAGTGGTAGCAGTGGAATGGCACAAGTCATGGGCTTCACTCGCAGTCGTCCTTCTCTTTCACATAATGCAAGAACAACGTGTAAGCCAAGATCATTCTCTCTCTCTCTCTCTTGTGATGCTATTACACAAGAAGCCACACCAATAATAACCATGGAGGTTGCATCCTCCTACTGCTTGTCCATGGATAACGAGTAGAGGCAAAGGGCCACCATGGATGACAAGCTAAAGATAATGCCATGGGAGGTAGTGGCAGCCTCCTCTTTTCACTATACTATTATTAAAGTAGCTATGGCGACGATGGCATAAGGTAAACTTGGCAACTCTTTTAGGTTGGTGGTGGTAATTTAGGTGGCAATGCAAAAGAGGTTGATTTGGTGATGTTAGAAACAATAATTTTAGGGTCTTTCTTTAGTACCCCATTTTTTCTAGGGGTATACTAGTACCTTTTAATTTAATTCAATAATATTATGATATATGGCATCGTGTTACTTGGAAACTTTTTCTTCCTATAGCATTATTTTTAGTATAAAATTTAAATTTCAATATTTTAAAGTTTGTTAAAATATTTATCTCAATTTTTAGCTCAAATCATAAAAAATGGTTATCATATACTTCTTTCATCTTCATTGTTAACCAAGTGCATGCCAAGCTTTGTCCTGATCTTCATCCATAAAGACATGCAAAATGAACTAACGTTGGAAGATTCATCATTATTCGTCAATAAAAAGAGTAGTATTGATAAGCATTTTTCTTTTTTACCTTATTGATCTTCCTCTTTGGAAAGTGTAGGTGGTGGGTAGGAGGCAATTCTCCAATAACCCATTTCAACAAATTTGACTCAAACATATTAAGTGGATTGGTGAGTAATTCTACAACTCAATGTTATTCTTTGTTATATTCTTGTAGGCCTACAATAACTTTATTGTGTTAAAACTAAAATGTGGTTAACCATAAAGATTTTTGAAGGATTGTGGCTTGGGCTTCATGATATCACAAACAATAACCATCTTGGGTTTTCTCTAGTTAATGTTTAAACATTATACTAAAGTTATATTATACAATAATCAATTATTAAATAACAAGTGTCCATGTTACCCCTACACTTTTAAATTTAAAGGTACCAAAGGAAACATCATAATTTTAAGTTTTATTTAATTTATAAATTTTGAATGGTTTAAATTATTTATTACTAGTATTTATGTTTGTGATTTCACAAGCTTATTTTGACCTCCTTACCTTTTTATTTGCTATTTTTCATTTTTTTAAAAATAAAACATATGTTATTTCATTTATTACGAAAACAAAATAAGCTCTTGCATTGAAATGTATTATAGTCTCTTGATAGCGACTTTGGAATTAGATGAGTTTTTTTTTTTTCGATACTTCGAAAGGTGCTCAAGACTCTCCACGAAAAAGGGGAGCAAAACAAAATTAGAACCAATAACACAAGCAAAGACACAAAAATGAAAAAGAAAAAACACCAAACACACACACACACATACACACACACATATAACTCCAGATAGCAAATACCATTAAAACACCTTAGAGAGCTCAAAGAGAAAAAGGCACAAGGATGCAAACTATATAACACCCTAATAAATCCATAATATGTTTAAGTCGCATTACGATGTTTTATTAGTTATTACTTATGCTTACGGAAGACTTGAGTATCACTTTTTAAAATACATCATCATTTTGCAGCATTTTGGAAAGTAAAGCCTTGAGCAAGAATATAGATATAGAGAGAGCATGCCGTACATAAATCATACACAATATCATAAAACATGAGAAAAATAAATAAATAGAAATCACAAATACATCGCATTACATAGCTAATCATTTCACCTATATGGGCTTATAATGCTAAAGTGTACATAGAAGAAGGCTCATGGTTGTATCATGGCTCAAATACTAAAATACAACCTAAAATGACATATTTCGTCACAAAAGAGAATATGTGAAGGTGCAGAGCAACAGTAACTACAAGTCTAATACGGCATAGTCTAGCATTCCTCATCGTACATCCACTCGCAGTGTAGGGGATCCATGCTCCACTCCACCAAATGTGCCATTGGAATCTTGTGACGATACGGAAAATAACTAGGGTGAGAAATAATATTTCTTGTTAGGACTCAAACCTAACATGGAAGTGTCATCGTCATCATCCCAACCACTTCAGTTTTATTAATGAAAATAGTGAACATTCATAAGGTCCAATTATTAAGTTTTTGAAACATGAATATTCGAAGCGAATTCAATTTTAAGTGCATATTCTCATTGCATCAATAACATTATGGTATACATAAGAGCTTATATAACAATTCGAATTATGTGTGAATATCTTGAGAGTTTCATACTTTACTTGGGTTGGACTGAAGTCCTTTTCTTTCATTAGACTTGACTCTATTGCAATTCTTTTATTTGCCACCCACTAAACATAGTTGGTAATGAGCTCATACCGTAGCCATTGTCACCATAAGGTTCTAGTACTTACACTAGCTAGGTTCTTTACCATGCTTCATGTAAGCCTTTTCCTGGTACTCACACTAGTTGAGTCCATTGCCATGCTTTTGTGGAGTCCGTGGGTGAAGGGGGTTTCTTATTACAGGTCACCTTCCTTTTCGAAGGATCATACGCTTAGTCTAATCTCTTCTTATTAAGGCTTATGATATAAAAATTATTCTAAGTCCATAAATTTTGCAGGATTTTGGCAGCATGACGGCTAGATCGGAGCTTTCCCAAAATTGCCAAACAGAGAGCTCAATATCACATATTATTAAGCATTATTATCATCATCATGTCATCATCATATAAACATTATCATCATTATATCATCATCATCATGATGTTGGCACATAGAGGCATATATAACACACAAAGTCTCATGAGCTTAACTTAGTAAATTTGATGTAAGCTTTTAATTAAATTTGCATCTTGTGATATTTTTTTATTAGACATAGGGTTAATTTCATCTATTATCCATTTTAAAACTTTTAAGTTTAATTTTGAAATTTTTCTATATCTTAATTTGAGGGTCTTAATGTCTTTAAGCTTGTTTCTCATTAACATTTTAAACTTAACCATAACTAGATTTACTTTTACGGTGGGGCAGTAACTTCAAAAATTTACCATAATTTCATCTTTTATTATATTGACATGAATTTTATTATGATTATACTTATCTGACTCTATTTTTAAACAAAATAAGCCCTACTCAAAATTTCATTTTATAACTTGAGATATGCAAGTTTTATTGTAACTGTTCAGTCTCTTAGATTCATTAAACCACAGTGACTTGTAAACTTTTCTGGGAGCTCCTCATAAGAAATCTGCTAAAACTGTTTTATGATGGTGTTTCTCTATGTCTTAATTTTCTAACAAATTTGGTCTCACTCAAAAATGTATTGTATAGCTCGAGTTATTAAGATTTTTGTACAGACTGCCCGAATAGAAATATATCTGGAGATAGCCCATTTTGAAAATTCGTATCTCCCTCGTTTTAAGGTCAAATTTCGCATATTTTATATGTATAAAAAGCTCTATAAGTCTATTTTCATTTAAAATTAGTTTCATTGTATTTTGAGTTGTATTGAGTGAGTTATTGGTCACAAAATAAAGACTGTCAGTATTTCCAACTTCAACAGTTTTTGTTTCAATTAGTTTTCTTGTAAAAATATTAAGTCTTTTCCTTAAGTAACTACTTTTCTCCTCCAAACCATTTTTATACTTTGAGATCTTGATAATAAATCAATATTTTGAGTTTTAAAAAGATGAGTTCAAGCCATACGTGTACATAACTAGAAACATTTTACAAGCAAAGAGCCATATCACAAGAAAACACTTCATATCAAGAAGTATGGCCATGAAGCCTTAAAGCAAGTTCTAGAACAACCTAGCTATGGAGGACTTAGGAGTTCTAAAGCTCAAAAACACATAAAAAGAAAAGGATTGGAGTCACTAGCACAAAGATTTTCTTAGAAGCTTGAAGGGTAGAAGTGGTGGAAGATGACCTCCCTCCTTAGAACTTGGAAGAATGTGGCTAATATATATTTACTTTGCTTCTCCAAAAATCAAAGAAGGTGGTCCTTGAAGGGTTTGTGATGGTGGTGAAAGGAAAGAGGGCTGAATAAGGTGAAAAAGTGAGAAGAAGAATAAGAAAGGTTAGAAAAACAAAAGAGCTAGGATGAAGTTTAAGGAGAGATGAGTACTTGAGTTTGTAGTGAGAGGATGAAAACTTGCAAATGAGGAGAGAGAAAGGACTGAATGGTGCCCTATAAGAGGTAGGTAGGAGGTAATTTTTGCCTTCTTCAACAAGCAAAAAAGTTAAGAATCTTGGGGTAAAATAGGTGGTTGTGTTTCCTTTGAGTCTTGGTATATAGCAAGGACCATTTTGTGTTTTTTCAAGAGACTAAAGAAAGGCACTACTCTTGGGATTTACTTCATGGAATACGATTTACCTCTGTGGCATGATCCAAGTGGTGGATAGCCTTTCTTTGGCCTTGCTTAAGGTGATGCTACTAACACAAGCTTAGATCCAAGGGTGCAAGATTTAGCAAACAAATGAAGGGTTGGATTTGGCTCTTTCTTGGCCGAAATTTTCATGCAATAATTAGAAAAAAATTTTGAATTTTCAAAACTATTAGAATTATCTAAATTGTTAATTAATTCGATTAGTTTAATTACTCATTAGTCAATTTCGGTTAAGTACACTTTTAAGACATTTTTCCTCTAAAAGAATTATTCTCATAAATTATGTATTTAGGGTGTAAGAATTAATTTATCTCAATTGGTTAAGGTAAAACAATTGTCATGTACTTCATTAATAAAATTATATTAGCTTAATTATATTTCTAAGTTTCGAATTAATGAGGTTCGAATAATTAGGTTTTAATTAAAACGTTTAGTGCATTATGATTCAATTATTGACTTGATTCAACTTACTAAACTTTTACTCATCGAGATTAGCTAATTAGTCCTCAGTTAATCGCTAACCTCTTTAATTACTCAGGGACACTAAGTTAATTAACTTAGACAAAATTGAGGATATTACAAACTAGCCCCACAAAACCAACACATAATCACTGCCACACTAGCAGTGAAGAAGGACAATGCAAGCAACCAACCAAAAAAGCCAGCACACTAGACAAAAAGCCAAACCCCAACTGCTAGAGCACTGCAAATAAGAGAAACATCAAGTAAGAGAAGCCAACCACCCACCAAAACTTCAAAACATCTAAATGCCAAAGAAAATAGAGCACACAATAGCCCCTAAACCACTTTACTCAAACTCCTCAACAAACAAACCACAAAAAAACAAGCAGAGATCCAAACCGACCCCTCAAGAGCAACCCACAGAGCACCAAAGCACAAGGATAAAAGAACTAGCTCCACCCGCGAAGACCCCACCATGCAAAATAATGAACAGCGATCCCTTCAATCCTTAGAGCGACCTTTATCCTTCCTGGGACGACCCCTCCTCTCAGGTAAAGTAAAATCCTGGACCTCCTGAACCTTAGATAATGCATCAATCATTGCTCTTTTATTACTAACCTGAAGCCCCAAAACCTTACCTAAATCCCAAGGAATCTGCGCATACACAAGATCCTTATCATTTGGCACCACATCTTCAATATTTTCCTCTCTAAGTAAAAATTTTTTATTAAAAAATGGGGGTTTGGGGAAACTTTTCAACTGAAAAAGATTTAGAACTCGGGGAGTTTCCTTGATTTTGATCTAGTTCTATATCCTTAACCCAAAAATTCTCTTGCCCAATACTATCATTGAACTCATAATGCTTTAAGACTTGAAAAGTAATCCTTCAAAACCAATGGAAAATTAAGGCCTGCTACACATGGGCTCCCCACATTTCACTGTCTTAGAGGACACCTCGCAATGATGGGTGGAGTGGGCTTGCAAATCTAGCCCAAAATGATTAATAGCATTTTGAATACCTCCATTCAAAAGTCATATCGTTGGTTTTCTTGGTAAGTAGTAATTCAAATCACAAGAGAGTTCAAAACCACCAATGGAATGATGCGAATCATCTTGGGCTCTGTGCACCATTGATTGAACAAGATATTTTTCCAAAAAAGCCATTGTTGCCTCATTCGTCCCACTCACTTGTGTTGCTTCAACTTCTCTCCTACCTGCATTCAAATCGAGCTTGGCCTCCTCATCCCTACAGATCAAATTAAGCACATAGATAACCATGGATTCAAGCTTCTGCTTAACCTCCTCCATATTGGTTGGCTAAAAATTTCCTCAACCAGTCTCCAAACTATTTCTTCAAAGCCTTTCCTATCAAGCTTTCTTTGATCCTCTCCAGCATCTACACCATCCCTTCTTCTTATTTGTATCTCCTCCCTGTCTGCCCCATTCAGATAGTGATAGGTTCTTTCTACTGCCTCTTTAAAGCATCTACTATGCCCTGTTGGAACCTCTCTCATTCCCTTTAGCTCTAGCAGCTTTGTCTTCTTCAAGAATTACTTGACTAGGCCATAGCCTACCATTTTTATCATATTTGGAAAAGTAAACCTTCAAAACTTGTCCTCTTACCTTGATACCATTAAGGTTCCTAGCTGCATTTTGTGCTTCCCCCATATTTTTAAATCGGACAAATCCAAAACGACTTTCACTTGATCTCCTTCTCGTATGTGAAATAAACACATAAACAAATTCTCTTTCATCCCTAAAAATCTGCAATAATTAGTCTCAACTCCTAAGATATTTTTAGAGGAAGACCATCTATGAAAAGTGAAACAGCATCCTTCCACTTCCTGTCATTAAGCTCCCTAACTCTATGACAAACAGAACATCTATGATCCTCTCTTGGATGTGAATCCTCTATTCTATGTGGGACCCTCCAACTTGGGTGGGGCTCCCTCCATCTTCTTTGTGAAACCCTCTATCTTTTAACCCTGAGTCATTAAATAATTTGTTGAAGAGAATTGGAAAGTAGTGGAACTATGTATAAAGCAGAAGGATTTTGTATTGAGAGACTTCAAGCTTTTAATTGCACAAATTAAAGTGATAATTTTTTTGTTTTGAGTTATAACTTTGGATTAAAACAATGAAACTAGCGATTAGTAGCGCCAAAAGAGTCATTCATGGCTCCGCTTTTCTCTGAACATGACGAACAAGGGGCATTACATCATAGCAGAGGATGAGGGCAACGAGCAAAGGCTGAGAGGAGACCTGCAATGGCTTTAGCAGGCAGCAATAGTGAAAGAGGATAAAGGTAAGTGATAAGTAGAGAATAATGGGAGAAAATGGAAATATTTTAGAAAGAGAAAATGAGAGTAAAAAATATTAGGCATAAATAATTTCTCGTAATTTGGAGTTGCTATATGGTACTTAAAAGGTAATTCATTTAGATATAGATAACAGAAATTAATTAAATCTAACCGTAAAATGATGGTGGACCACCTGTGGTCCAAACCTGCAAATGAGCCACCTTATAAGCCACCTATGTAATAAAGAGGGAAGAAATAAGGTTGTAATTTGGGTTGGTATATATGTATAGAGCATTGAAGGGGGTAAAATTTGTGTCCGTGGGTCTGGAGAGAGTGTTTCGTAGCGAAGGAAAAAACGAGGGCTTAGAAAGGGGAAGAAGGTGAGGGATTGAACGCTGTTACAGTGCTTTTCTTTGCTCTGCTATTTGTGTGTTGGATCCCTCATTCGTTCTCCCATCCTCACCCTTCAGGTAACACCCTATCTTTCCCCAATTTTTCTTCTTCTAGGTTTAGGGTTCCATTTTTTTCCTCTCTCTTTAATTCGAATTAGTTGCTATGATTTTGCCCTCAGATCTCTGATTGTTCTCTGTTTCTGATTCAGGCCCAACACCCATGGCTTCCAAGCGCATCCTGAAGGAGCTCAAGGACTTGCAGAAAGACCCTCCCACCTCTTGCAGCGCTGGTAACCCATCCCCCAAATATCATCAGATTAGTGTCTTAAGCATTTGTTGTGTGTAAAAAATTTGATCTTTTTAGTGGGTACGAGCTTAGTGCTGAGGCTTGCATTCTGGGTCATCACCCTTTTTGAAGCTAGTGCGGATTGTTAAATATCTGGTGCTTTGGGTGGTGATAGTAACTTTTTCCAGTGTATGCTTGGATGGAGAGTTTAGGAGGTGAAGAGAAGGGAAGACATATTTTTTATTACTTTTGAATTTTGAGAATTATACAATTTTTATTAAGTTAAAAATAATATCACAGAAATAATATTTCTTTTTATTTTGGAAAAAAAAAATTCTTAAAATACATTTTCTTGACCCAAAAGTGGTTGGTGCCACTATTAGTGGACTGCTACCCAGGCAAACTTTACCTACAATATTAGGGGTTGTACCTAAGAACAAAAATTGCGAGAGCAATTTGTAAGAGCAAAAATGCAATTTCTTAAAATGAAAAGCTTATGCCAGCGTAGTTTACCTGGTCGGTCTTTTGCTTATATATTGCATGACTTGGGTTGGATTCATAAATTCCTTCATTGGTTGGTCATCTATAAGTACTTTGTAAGCATTCAACAAGTAAGGGGGCATGTCTTGCTTGGGCGGTTGTTCCCCTCAACCTAAATTTACAATACCAAAAAAAAAAAGAAAAAAATCTCCTCTCCTCTTTCCTGCCAAAACCATCCCTCCTGAACATACCCTTAGGATCTGTTAGTTTACTGCAACTTTCCTTTTTTCTTTCTACCTGTGGTTTGTTTATAAGCATTACAATGCTAATTTTAATGATAACAAGGAAGGTTTAACTGAGGTATGGAAAAATCCTTTCACAAAGACTGCATTTTATTTTATTTTATTTTTATTTTTTGTGTCCACTGCTTTGCTTATTTCTAAACTCCCATGGACTTAGCGTTTGTTTTCAAGGCTTTGTAGTCAGGAGTGTCTGATTTCCTCAACTTCCCTGTGATGGGTAGAATGAGTTTAAACAAAGAAGAAAATAAAACACAGAAAAATGCTGTTGCCTTGTGCAGTTATTTTTGTTCATTGCTGTGTATGCTATACTAAGTTGTAACTATAACAGTTGTAAGCATTGTTGAAGGCTCTCTGTAGTTGTGAGTGTACACCCACACACATGCGCACACACTAATAATACTAACCCATGCAAGGGTAACATAAAATCAAATCGAAAGATAACAAAGCATATAGAAAATGATACTCGTATAGTGGCAGAGTTGCTGTGTTTGATATTGGTGCTGGTAACCTTGTGTGTTATTTTGTCAAATTTAAATGCTTCATGTATGTACTTGCAAATGTTAGTCTCAGCGATATTTTCTTTATTACAGGTCCAGTTGCTGAAGACATGTTCCATTGGCAAGCAACAATTATGGGTCCTGCTGATAGTCCATATGCTGGAGGGGTATTTCTAGTTACTATCCATTTTCCTCCTGATTATCCTTTCAAGCCCCCCAAGGTAATATGTAAGCATTAAGGTGTGATGTGACTGAAATCTGTATATATGAGGTGTTTGGTTGTCCTAGTATTGGAAATATCTCATGATCTTCTTTAAACCAGGTTGCATTTAGGACTAAGGTCTTTCACCCAAACATCAACAGCAATGGTAGCATATGTCTTGATATCCTGAAGGAGCAATGGAGTCCTGCTCTTACAATCTCTAAGGTTTTAGTTAGTTTCCTGTTAACTTTAAAATCTCTGCACATGAATATGGGATCTCTGAATAGCATGGCTTGTGTCTAATTATTATGGCAAATATTTACAGAAAGGTATCAGTGATTCCTAACTTTTCTTAAGATTGAGAAGAAAACACTTTGTTACGATCTTTTTTTTTTTTTTAACTATTGTTTTTTTTTTTTTGGGGGGGGGGTTACCATAAAGAAACATGCAGTTGTGGTAAAATTATTTATTGCTTATATTTTTGGACATAATCACTACATTTTTCTTTTACGAAGAATTATCATATTTTATTCTTTTGTTGTCCTTTTTTATCAGTGGTCTATAATTTTCCCTTTTTCGGGGTTGGGCGGGGCTCTCTGTCTTGTTAGTATTTGTATTATATATCTAGAAATAGGTAAAACTACTTTTAGTTAACTAGCTTATAAAATTTTGCACTTTTTATTTTTTTTTTTGGGTGGGGGGGGGGGAGATGGTATCCTATACTTATGAAAAAAAAAATTTGGAACTGTTGAGAAAAGAATTGGAGGTATGATAAAATTTGGACTAAATATAAGTCAATTAAATTATTCTCAATTGCCCTAATTATTAGAACTTTAATTTATTAGTTATGACATTGTGATTGTTTGACTTTATGGTAAAAATTTAGTAGCATAAGCCTATGGCACTCAAAAGTAACCTTTTACTCTTCTTTCAGGGAAGTATGGCTTGTTCATACCATCCTCAATAAATTTGAATTTTTTCAAGGCTTAACTTATTTCCTCAGATTTATTGTGCATGTGATTCATTGATAATGCCACAAATAAAGTTTGTGGAGATGGACACGTGTCATATATCACTAATAATTGTGCTTGTCAGTCCTTTCAATAGTAGAATTTCACATATTCTACTAGCTGTAATTTTGTACAACCACAAGCCCAATTTCTAGCTGTGGTTGGGTTGGTCTTCCCACTGTCAACATAATTAGCAAGAGCTGCAAGACTGGCTCTGTATTCCTATACGTGATGCCAGATGGCAGGGTGAGTATTTTTTTTTTTTTTGTTGGAGCAGTGTTATAGGCATGTCCTATGAATTGTGTTTATAGTCTTGGTAAGTTTCCCGTTATAATATGTTGTGTAAGAATTTATAATCTTATTCCAAGGATGAACATCTCTCTAGAACCTTTTTTCACAAGATTGCTTACTAGAAATTTTCTAAAATCACTTGTTGTATCTGGAACTCATTGCCTATATTGAGGAGAATTTGGAGTTAATTGGTTTTCTAATTATGTTTTGCTTGGCATACCAGGTATTGCTCTCTATCTGCTCACTGCTGACGGATCCAAATCCTGATGACCCGCTTGTTCCGGAGATTGCTCACATGTACAAAACCGATCGGGGCAAGTATGAGGCCACCGCTCGCAGCTGGACCCAGAAGTATGCCATGGGCTGATTTGTGTTTTAAACCTTGTATATTGATTGGCTTCTATGAAGACTGTTGTGAATTTGCTTTTGTCTCTTCCTGTTTACTGGGGTGAGATTGTGTTTCTGTTATGCGGGAATGCGAATGTGGTGTCCTAATTTGATAAAAGAATAACCTTATGTTCAAGCACTGTGATGTGTTATCATGACACAAAGGCACGAACAAGATGGTGTTTGTGTCATGGCTGGTGTTGTAAACCTTTCTATGAAGCAATGTAGAAATAGTGATATGTCACAAACCTTTGCCGTGATATGTCCCAAGTTATATGATTACACCTTGTTTGTTAGATCATCTCCAATAACTAGGTTAATTTAATATTGGCTTAAATATGTTTAGTTTCTATAAATATAAATTGTTTTGGTTTTAATTCCTCTTAAAATTTTCTCTTGGCTTTTGGTCCTTGTTTTTTTTTTCCCCCCAATGTTTTGGACTTTTGGTTTTGATCATTGTTATTCTAAATTATGGTCCCTAAGAGCATGTATTCAGTATTTATAAATATTTTTAAAAAAATTTGTTCTTAGTCTTTGTAAATGTTTTTAAGAATTTTCTTTTAGTTTTTATAAATATTAGCACTTAAGTCATTGGGTTAATCCAATAGGGATTAAAAAGTTAACTATGGACGAAAGGAGAGCCAAGAGCCAGGAAAAAAGGTTTAGAGGGATAAAAATAAAAAATAATCTATATTTGTAACGACTATATAAATATTTAAGCCTTTAATATTTTAGGCCTTTTGGAGCATTTCTAGCAAAAACAAAACAGCATTTGTGATGAATTCTATGGAAATGAAAGCTATGGAGCACGGTACCTTCAGTAGGATTGATTTTTCTTGAGTGAGCTTGGTTTTAAAGTAAAAAAGTGAGCGTACTCATTTTTAGATTAATAAAGTGCTTGATTTAATTGTAAGTATATAATTTTTAAACAAAGTTTGGAAAGAAGTGAAATATTGGATGAAATACTTGTGTTTTTCACTAATACAAATGTTCTGTTATAAGAAAGAGTGAAAGGCAAATTTTATTATGGGATAATATACCATTGTTTATACTGATCAATTGATTTTATTTTTATATTTTTCTTTTGTAATACGACGCCCCTATGTTATGAATGATAGGAGAGGATTATTTTTTTTTTCTACACCAAACATAATGATGAATGATGTCTCATTTCTCTCCCCCCTAATCATATTCTAATAGACTAAGCACAACCTAATCAGAGCTCAAGTAGTGAACCATTATCTTTTCCTATTCAACACAAAAGCAAACAAACAGTTGGATTTCCGTGTAAGTGCCGATTGATTATCAATGTCGGAGTTTTTGCTTTGCCAATGCTCAGTGCTTTTGTTCTTTCTTTAGCTTTTGTGGTGCCCCTGTGGCTGTGGTGGTTGGCCTGTTGCACAACTGTCTCGCACCAAAATGTTATAAGCATATGACAGTCCCAACAAATACAATAGGCTGTGGGGCTCATCCCTCATTATCTTCCATTCCAGCCTGCCAAAATTGAAAGCCCCCCACTCCCACTACTCTGTCACCTCTGCTGCACATTTCATCATGTGAAATGTGTTCTTTAACCATATTCTGTAAAATATTGTATAGGTATAGTACATTAGTATGAGAGTGAAAAGTAATTTTGTACTGTTAGCCAATAGAAATGCAAGAAAGTATTAAATTATATTAAGTAATTACCTACTATGATAAAAGATCCACCATAGTTTGATACTTTTTTACGTTTCTATTGGTTTATAGTGTAAAGTTATTTTACAATGTCTGTATGTGTGTAAAAAAAATATTGTATTTGATATTAAAATTTGGTTAGACAATGAAATATTTTAGAGATTTGACTCATTTAAACTATTCGTAAGATTAATCCTCTTTTTATTGCAGAAATACAATGGTTATGCAATCTTCCTCTAAGAATGACTTGCTTAGAATTTAAACTTGCATCCTCCTTCTATAAAATCGATGTTATTTACTACCTTAATCAATCAATTTAAAGTATTTGGTATCAAAATTTGATGTATAAATAGCATGACTTTTTCATCATTTCACAAATGTTTCTCTCTCTTTGTGAGAGTCTTAACTTAATTATGATTAATTGATTATGTCTGGGTTTAGAATTTCATTATTTTCTTTTCAAATCCAAAGAGAATTATTATCTGTAGACACAACAAAACACATGAACACAAAGATTTGTGCATAATCTGAAGTCCAGTTGAGCATTGACACTTGGGAGATCAGAAAGCGTGTCCTGGCTGGCCCATTAGCCAAACATGAAAATCATCGCCGCTATCATCATCACCACGTAGGTGTTTCTTACTTTGGATCATTCGTGGGAAGCACTTTGCACTAGTATATTCATCCTAATTTCCAAAACTTTTATTGGTGCTGTTCCACAAATTAATTAATGCCACGTGACATCCAATGATACGTGAATAGATTCTGAGACCGTTTTGTTTTTTTTTCTTTGCTTCAATCGGAATCTGATATCTTGTTGTACATAAATAATCGTTGATTCTGGCTGGCAATTCTATGTAAAAGCATAGTTTAATTAGCCAAATTTTTAGATGAGTCAGAACTTTCCGGCAGTGATAGAGATTCAATTAAATTTATCCATTAGGAAAAAACAAAAAAAACATTAACAAAGATTTTTTGACATTATCATAACAGTCATAGGAAAAAGGATAATACAAATAGCACAATATGAACATAACACAACCTAGAGTCTCTGTTAATGTTATTCTTGAATATAGTCAATCGAGTATTTTGAGGTCATGAATAATTTGAAATTTAAGCATCTAAACTGTTTTCGGATTTTATTAATATTTTATAGAAACTCTCTTCAGTCTCTTGTACTCATAACAAAATTAACAATTACAGTTAAAATATTGTTAGACCTAGTAAATTTGTTCTGAATAATTAGATTGTGTGAATGTTGTATAACAAAAATACGATTTTCAAACTTAGTCACATGACAGCTAAGATAGATTCATAAGAAGAGCAACATGAAATATTGTTTTGATCTTGGACCTATCTTTCTTCATTTTTAAGTAAATTTCGTATTTCACATCTCTTATTAATTCTTATTCGGGCAAACCATTAATACCTTATTCTTAATTAGTGTCTTTAAGCTTAATTAATTAGAACACCTAATGAACATTCAACCCCCTCTTAAACATACGGCCAAAATTTAATAAAACCTTCTAACTATGTCTTATGTGCTTTAAAACTCACAAATGCACCTGTTAATAATATGCATGATTGATGGTTTCATAATTCATAGGGTATGATAGTTTTTTTCACGTGACTTTTAGAGGAAGTTTATTGAATAGACAAGTTATTTGCACACATTACAACAAAATTATTTTACACTATGTTTATTACAATTTTATTGATATAAATTCTTAAACTACATGTTAAAACTCAAAAATAGTTGATCACAGCCGAAGTAGATTTTGACCCAAATGAATTTTGCATATAATATCAAGAATTTAAATCTTGGAGTTACTATTTTAAAAAAGATTTTTTTTGGTACATCAATAACAATAAAATTTGAGTCTCTTACCTCATACATATTATTTAAACCTCTCATAAAAGGAGCTTTACTTAACTATAGTTCTTAGTTTGAAATTGCGTGAGTATTCTTAAGACAAAAAATACGTGTTAAAAATTAAACATGGTAATTATTAAATAAAGGATTCTATTTTATTACATTGATAATATAAAATATTTTTATAATATTATCCAATTAAATTCTTCCATATGCATAATTTTTGAAATAATAGATATAAAAGTCAATATTTGATTGTGGTAAAATATGATTAGATGATAGTGTAAAAAAAAAATTATATTATTGATGTATTAAAATTAAATTTATAAATAAAAATAAAAGTATTTAATATTTTGATAATTTAACAAATATTTAATCTTTTTGTTTTTATAAAATTAAGATGAATATTTTAATTTCTTAATTTGTGTATTAAATGCACATAAATTATTTTACTGCTCTTATGTTACCATTATTTTAGACAATAAAATAAAATAATATACATTTTCTTTTCAAACAAGATGTAAAGAATGGTATGAAAAAACGATGTTCAATACATATTTTCCGTCTTTAAAAATTTGAAGTTTAGCTTGCTGTAAAATAGAAATTTTAAAAAAATTTTAAAATTAAATTTGCATATAATAGAGAGAGAGAAGGAGAAAGAGGGGGGGGGGGAGGTCCCTTTAGTAACTTCAATGTTTTATTTTATTAGGTGTCATCATGTGATTATTATCATCATTATTATAAAATTTATAAATTAAGTTTTCTTAATATAGAAGGTGGAGGCCTTCATTCATTCAGACATCCACATCCAAACTTCGGTTATTAAATACAGCATAAGTAGCCTCCGCATCAGCATCAATTTCATTTACCTATTTATTTAATTCTTTTTTTCTTTTAATCCAAAAAAAACAACAATTGTTATTCACGCAAACACAACGCAGTTGCTCCTTATCTTCTCCGAAGTGTGTAGTGTGGTTTCTCAAATTCTCCTTGTTCCCCTCTCAAATCCACAAATTGGGTACCTGTTCCATCACCCTTCAGTATTGTTACTGAAATTAAGCAATCTCAGACCCCTCAATTTTTTAGGTAATTTAATTTTTCTTTTCTTTCTTTGTTTTTTTTTTTTTCTTTTGGGGGTTGTTCTAATTGCATAAATAATCCTTTGTCTTCCTTCAACTTTTGTTTCTTTTGATTTATTTTTCGTGGGTTTCTCTTTATTGCTTGCAAATTGATGGAAAGCTAGCAACTTTAAATTCCAGACATAGAAATTCTCTTCTGTTATCACAAGCAAGCTGATTCAATGAGTTATTGCCTTCTTTGCCTTTGTTTGTGATGAACCACACTGTTTCCTTTAGTGTTCTGAGCAAACAAAGCAATTTTCTGGAGCCCCATTGAAATTTGTTCTTACTTTGCTTTGCATTCTGGGAACACTCATGGAATTCTTGGTATGACTAGGAGTGGATGGGAATTTCAGAATGAATGTGTTAAAATTTAACAATGTATGTTTCTAAATATGCATTGTAATTTTCAGTTTTTGTTTCCCTCGATTCCTTCCATTTCACTTGTTGCCAGCACACTATACACCTGTGCTTGTAGAGGGGTGGACGGTCTGGTAGTTGACAAGTTTTGGAATGCATGACAGCATGAATGTTGTTTTAAGAGAATATTTTTCTTCCCCTGCTATTTATCTATTATCAGGTTTCTATTTCTAGCACTTAAGTGTTTTTATGGTTCCTTCTTAGATGTATATAGGTGTCATCAGGGTATCAAAGGAGTATTAAAACTCTATTTGATACTCCATGATTTTATTTTTGTAAATAGACTTGATTGTATAGCTATTTTGTTTCTGTTTTTTACTTAGTCTATTTTAGAGAGTTTCTTATTCCCTTATATTCTTTCCTTATTTCATAGGATACTGATTTCCTATTTTATAATCAATCAGTTAATGTAATTCCCTCTATAAGAAGAGGAATCCTTGTACAGCAAAAATAAGAGATATTTTTTCTGAATACTTCAACTTGGTATCAGAGCCAGGTCTCTCCCTTCTTTTCCCTGCGCCTCTGATCTGCGCTGCTGCCATGGCTGACAGTTCCTCAGCCACCAGCGATGACCAACCAAAGGGATCAACTTCTAAAGACTCGTTGTCTCCAAAACAGGAGCAGAGAGTCCTTCTTGGTGATTCCCACTCTGTTCAAATCACCTCATTTCGGCTTAATGGGTCAAACTACCTCCGGTGGTCCCAATCCGTTCAGATGTATATTCGTGGCAGAGGAAAGCTTGGATATCTCACTGGTGAGTAATCTCAACCAGACATCACAGACCCGCTGCATGATGTGTGGGATGCTGAAAACTCCATGGTGATGACATGGTTGGTGAACTCCATGGAGGAAGACATCAGCAGCAACTACATGTGCTATTCCACAGCCAAAGAATTGTGGGATAGTGTCACGAAGATGTATTCTGATCTTGGAAATAAATCTTAGATTTATAAACTCACCTTACAAGCTAGAGAAATTCGGCAAGGAGGTGACAACGTGACAAGATACTTTCACTCCCTGAAGCGGGTATGGCAGGACCTTGATCTCTTCAACACTTACAAGTGGAAGTCAGCTGAGGATGCCAAACACCATCAGCAAACAGTGGAAGAAGGAAGAATATTTCAATTTCTTGCGGGTCTTAATGAAGAGCTAGATGAAGTTCATGGTAGAATTATTGGGAGAGCAACCTTACCTTCACTAGGTGAGGTCTTTGCGGAAGTTAGGAGGGAGGAAACTCGCAGAAGTGTGATGATGGGGAAGACCAAAGCTGATTCAACTTCCCCTGAGATTAGTGCGCTTGTTGCAGAAACAGCTGCCCTTAAGAGTTCAACCAACCAAAAAAACTCCTCCAATTACACACCCTTGGACACTTTCAAAACCTTTTTTCAGCATGTCGATTACATACTGATCTACCTTTAAAAGTGTTTGGATATACTGTTTTATGCACACTTCTCCTACCTCTCGGTCTAAACTAGATCCAAGGGCAGAAAAATGCATTTTTGTTGGATATTCTCCAACCAAAAAAGGTTATAAATGTTTTAATCCTAGCACAAAGAAGTTTCATGTTAGCATGGATGTTACCTTCTTGGAACATCAACCTTTTTTTCAAAAAAATTCCCTTCAAGGGGAGAATGTGAGTGAAGACAATTTTTTAAATGAACCATTACCCACTCCTATTTTGCACATTGAGGATACAGTTTTAACTGATCAAACAAATGAACATATGGAAACAAGTCCTAAAATTGATAAAGGAAACCTTATGTCAGACTTAGGTGGAGCCCAAACAGGGAAAGAAACACCACAGTCAAAACAGGAGCTTCGTGTTTATACTAGAAAATATCCAAAAAAGGGTAGAGATCAGCCCATCATCTCTGCATCAAGCCAACCAGAAATCCCAGAAGGCGGTTTAGCAGAAATACCACAAGAACTTCCAGGTAACATTGAAATTCCTATTTCTAATACTGATCTGCCTATAGCAATCAGGAAAGGAACCAGAACTTGCACCCAAAAATCACCCAAAATTAGCACAAATCATCCCATTTCCAAATATGTTTCTTACCAAAACCTCTCCCAAAATCACCGAGCCTTTACCTCTAAAATTACAAATCTGTTTGTGCCTAGAAACATTGAGGAAGCATTAGATGATCCCAATTGGAAGTTAGCAGTCTTAGATGAGTTGAATGCACTTGGGAAGAATGAGACTTGGGAGATTGTAAATTTACCACCTGATAAAAAGCAGGTGGGTTGTAAGTGGGTATTCAACATTAAAAACAAGGCTGATGGAAGTGTAGAAAGGTACAAGGCTAGATTGGTAGCAAAGGGGTTCACTCAAACTTATGGAGTAGATTATCGGGAGACTTGTGCTCCAGCTGCTAAACTTAACTCCATAGGGATTCTCTTATCCCTTGCTGCCAATTTTAAATGGCCTTTACATCAATTAGATGTGAAGAATGCTTTCTTGAATGGAGAACTAGAGGAGGAAGTGTTTATGAGTCTTCCCCCTGGTTTTGAGGAAGAACTTGGAAGAAATAAGGTGTGTAGACTAAAGAAGTCTCTGTATGGGCTGAAGCAATCTCTGAGAGCATGGTTTGAGCGGTTTGGAACTGTGGTAAAGGGACTCGGTTATATCCCAAGCCAAGCTGACCACACTCTGTTCTATAAACATTCAGAAAATAACAAAATTGCTATCTTGATTGTATATGTGGATGATATTATCTTGACAGGTGATGATAGTGTGGAGCTCAAAAATTTGAAGGAGAAACTTGCCCAAGTTTTTGAAATCAAGGAACTTGGACCATTAAAATACTTCCTTGGAATTGAATTTGCTAGGTCTAAGGAAGGCATTTTTATGAACCAGCGAAAGTATATTCTGGATCTTCTAAAAGAAACGGGATTACTTGGATGCAAAGCTGCTGAAACACCCATGGAACCCAACATAAAATTGCAACCAGCTGAACTTGGAGAAATGGTGAACAAGGGAAGTATCAGCGGCTGGTGGGAAGGTTGATATATCTATCTCATACACGTCCAGACATAGCATTTGCTGTGAGCATGGTAAGCCAGTTTATGTATGCACCGAGACCCGAACACTTGGAAGCAGTTTTTAGGATCCTAAGATACTTGAAGGGATCACCTGGAAAGGGACTACTCTATAAAAACCGTGGACACCTTCAAGTAGAAATCTACACTGATGCAGATTGGGCTGGAAGTATAACTGACCAAAGATCAACATCAGGTTATTGCACGTTTGTTGGAGGAAATCTGGTTAGCTAGAGAAGCAAAAAACAAAGTGTTGTAGCAAGGAGTAGTGCAGAAGCTGAATTCAGAGCAGTAGCTCATGAAATCTGTGAGGTATTATGGGTGGAAAAGCTTCTACAAGAATTGAAGGTTTGCAATTCTCCACCTATAAAGTTGTATTGTGACAACAAGTCTGCAATCTCCATTGCACACAACCCAGTTCTACATGACAGGACTAAGCATGTGGAAGTGGACAAACACTTCATCAGGGAGAAAATAGAAAGGGGACAGATCTGCATCACTTATGTTCCTACTATAGAACAATTAGCAGACATCCTAACCAAAGGACTACCCAAGAAATCTTTTGACAATATAACCAGCAAGTTGTCTATGGAAGATATCTTCAAGCCAGCTTGAGGGGGAGTGTCGTCAGGGTATCAAAGGAGTATTAAAACTCTATTTGATACTCTATGATTTTATTTCTGTAAATAGACTTGATTGTATAGCTATTTTGTTTCTGTTTTTCACTTAGTCTATTTTAGGTAGTTTCTTATTCCCTTATATTCTTTCCTTATTTCATAGGATATTGATTTCCTATTTTATAATCAATCAGTTAATGTAATTCCCTCTATAAGAAAAGGAATCCTTGTACAGCAGAAATAAGAGATATTTTTTCTGAATACTTCAACTATAGGGAAGTGAATTTTGATATTTTGATTAAGTGAACATTTCACATTCATAGGAGTGCTTATTTTCTTATGTTGCTTAAATTCTGCTTTCACTATGGTCTTGGTGTAACTTCAGGCTGATAGCTGACCAATTAAGTGTTGCATGCATTTGACTTGGCTATTGTTTTCTGTACTTTCTCTTTTATTCTGGTGGACTTATAGAAATTTATTTGCCTGAAATTGGTGGTCTTTCTTCTCTCAGGCTTCAGGTCATAAAGTTTACAAGTTTGTGGCTTCCAAGCGGTTATATGGGGAACTGTGTGGGTAAGGTGAGAATATTTGGATGTGTCAATGAGATTCTTTGTTGTTATGGTCATTAAAATTTGAAAGCCTAAGGCTTTTCTCCTGTTTTCTGTGATAAACTGTTTTCTTCAATATATAACATACTCCAAGAAAAAGTCATTAATTTTTGCTGTTAAGTGTGTAGCGTGTTTTTTCTTTGTTAAAGTTTATGAGGATAGCATTAGGAGTACTTCTTGTTGTAACTTTGAACTGATAGTCTTTTACTGCCATTTCTGTGTGTCCAAAAGGTACTTATTTTCCAGCCGCATTCAGACATTAACTTTCACATCTACAGCCTGCCTATATGAACTGTGTGGTTGTAATAATCCGTAGAAGACAGATTTGACAAGGGATAATAAGAACCAGAATGGAGAAACAAAAATAGTAGGATGCAACAACTAATGAAAATTATGTAAGAATTAGAAATGGCCAAATGAGTAAATATATTAGGTTCGCCCAACTGTTCTAAAATATCTAAATATTAGCAATGATCAATGGTTCAAATTACACTGCTCGGGCAACTAATGAAAAAAAGTTTCTAGTTGTAATTTGTAAGTAGCTATTATTCAGGTCAGGCAGATCATGTTAGAGAGGCCAACAATGTATGGAGTAAGATATAATTTGTTATTTGATACTTCTGTTATCTTCTTTGCCACTTTGTTTTTCTCTCTTTTTTTATTTTTTTTCTGGTGTGAGGAGGATGTTTCATTTTATTATTTTCTTTTAGTGGTGATAAAGAGTTCATCTTTATCTGATGGATATTTCTAAATACATCTCATTTCCCCAACCTATTTCTCCTCTTGTCTTGTTGAGTACTCCAATTGTACGCCTCTTGACTTTTGTCTTCCTCCCCACTAATAGCTGCCAGAAAGGAAAAATAGAAAAAGAGTCTATGCGTATGATAGTTCTGCAAACCTTATTGCCTTAATGCTTCTAGAACTTTGTAATGTATCATATAACATCATTCATTGATAAGTCAATTGACAGAAAAAGTTTCATGTTTCTAATGTTTGTAGTCTCAAACAAGGGATACTGATTCTGATCATCATGTGGAGTTCGCTGCTGGAAATGTGAAACTTATTACCACCAAAGAATCTTGGGACCAAAAGTTGGAAGAAGCAAGGAGGGATGGCAAAATTGTAAGTTCTCCATCTTATTTATTCTGTTAGACAGTAAAATTAAATGTTATCGAAAGGCCTATTTTCACTTAGCTGTGTTCTTTGGTTGAACCATTAATGTAAATAGTTGGTAACATCTGTATTTTCAGTGCTTGATAGCAAAGCCTCTCTAATCCTTCCAGAAATTTTGAAGGTCTAATAACTTTGGTGTTTGGAAAGAATTCTAAGTTCCATATTAATGAGACACACTGTGGCTCCTGTTTGTTTCTTTTAAATGCTTATAGTTTATTATCAAGGTATTTTTTGGATTCTGTTTCAATTATATTTCAAAAGCTAATCAACATGGTACTGTCTCATTTCAAGTTTGGTGGTGAGTTGTAAGATTTTCTGCGAAAGCAGCTGACCAAACAATTGGTGTGTTCTGATTTAGAAGCAGGATATATCATTGATTCCCTGCTGTTTAATTTGACAAAAAAATTTGAAAAGACTTTTGACGTCAATTGGAAGCCTAATGTCCAAGATATTACCTGATATTTTCAATATTAGGATAGGGAGATCTCGCGATCAAGTCTTGAACCTTGTAAAAGACAACCTGACTGTGTCTCTTTTAACATAATTTTGCTGTGGCTAGCCTAGTAGTGGTGTAGAATCTGTTTCTGCTAGTTTAAGATATTACCTTAGTGCTGATTAGTACTTTCTGTTTCTCTCTCTCAGTCTCTCTATGTCTCTCTCTGACACGCACATACAAGCATGCATGCTTAAAGAGACATTTGAAGTTGGGATAAGGTTCCTGTAAAGTGAGCTTATGGCTAAAGTGAAACAGTAAGGGTTTATTCACCTATGGAGTCAGTTTGTAATGGAAGTAAGAATGAAGGTGAAAATTTTATGTATTAGATTTATTACTAAAACTGTATGAAAACTGATCTATGAAATTTTCATCTACATTTTTAACCTCATTCTAAACTGACTCTTAAATAAACAAAGTGCATCGTAATCATAACCCATTTAATGATATAAGGGTGGAGACACCCTTATTTTCTCTCTTTATGGACAAGCTCACATTAGAGGGATAACTTTCCTGAGGTTTACCCCTCCCATTTCTGATAAAATATATGACAATTAATTGCTTGCAGATTTTTCAGTATATTTTCTTTGACTCTATTTTTTTTTGAGCATGTAATTTATTTTCTTTGGGTTCAATAATTAATACTGAAGCTCCATGTTCACAGGTGATCGCGAATTTCAGTGCTGCATGGTGTGGCCCTTGTAAAATGATTGCACCATATTACTGCGAGTTATCTGAGAAATACTCATCTATAATGTTCTTATTAGTTGATGTGGATGAGCTAACTGTAAGTAGTGAAGCTATAGATATTATTATTTCATATTATTACTTTAAAATTAAAGTTTAGTAAAAACATGCGAGTTTGACTAGTATTCCACTTAAATTTGGACATAAATCAAATTCAAGTGCCTCTTGCGGCAAACATATTCCTTCAACATGAATTATGCGACCAAGAAATCTTCATTTGAAAAAAATAGTGTGCTTCCACCCTCTATTAAACATGGTTTTGGATGTTGCAGGACTTCAGCACTTCATGGGACATCAAAGCCACACCAACTTTCTTCTTTCTCAAAGATGGACAACAAGTTGACAAACTTGTAGGAGCCAACAAGCCAGAGCTGCAGAAGAAGATTGTTGCCATAACCGATTCAGTTCCGGAGTCTCGGTCGTGACTGTTGTTTCGTTCTGTTTCTTTCCGGTTTGTAAGATGCTGTTGGCTTTCAACTTTCACAAGTCACAACCTGAGGTCATGACTGACCTGAGGTCATGACTGTAAGTGTTTCTACATGTTTTGCACTGAGTTGAGTGTCTTTACATTTTTCCTTGGGTGTAAATATAAGATGTTTCATATGAATGTAACCAATTCAAAGTGATGTGGCTGTTGTATAAGAAGCTTGTTTTGCTAATTACTAATACAAAAAATTGTTGTGCTTTGTTGTTTAAGCAAATTTAATTTTTGGGTCATTCCATCTGGTTCCATTCCCATTTAGTTGATAGTTGGCATTTTAGTTCTGACTGCTCTACCTCGTTTCCTCCATGTAGTTTCTAAATTTAAGTGGCCATATTGAGAAAAACTTTAGATAAATTCTAATAAAAATGTATGTCACTTTTAGAATTATATAATATGTATCACCAAATGCTTGTAAGTTCCCTTAAAATACTCATTGTTTTTTATCCAAAAAAAATGTAATGTTATGAAATGGTTCAGAATTTGACCTTGCAATGGCGATAATATAGTGATTAGGCTTTCATTTTCAAGTAATATTTTGGTTTATTGTTAATACTCTGTAAAGGGGTAAAATGGGGTTATTGTGGCATTTGGGTTCGTGTATGAAATATCTTGCTAGTCCGTTGCCATAAATCTTTCGTGATTGTTTTGTGAAGAAATGGTAGTATTGTTATTTTATGGATTGTAGTGATTTAGTTGTCATTGTCAACTTGTTGTAAGATGTTGGTTTTTTTTTTCTCAAAAAAAAAAAAAAAAAAACGATAAGAGGTTGGTATTGTTGATACTCTCGTGTAATGGGTTAAAAGGATTTTTTTTTTTTTTTTAAGGGATTAGTGTTGTAGGCATGTGTGCTTTGTTGTTGGGCACTAACATCTATTGGCTTTTGTAACTTTGTTATTATCGCTCTGATTGTGCTAGTGTAGTCGTCATTTCAGCTCACACATTCCCAGCCTTGTTTTTTTCACCACTCCAATCAATTCACAAAATCACAATCATGAATAGTATTTATAACTTGGTACACTTTCAGTTTTGTCATCAAAGAAGTTGCTATTCTATGTCTCTCTTGGCTAACTGCTCTTGCTCGATTAGGAATTGTGGAATCTATCCATTAAAAGAATTCACGATATCATTATTTCAATAACAAACCAAAAAATTGTTAAGATTGTCCTAAATCTAACCCAAGCAAACCTTAAAAGACAAACTCCCTTACTCTGTAGTTTGAACACTCCAGGTCTTCTTTGAGGGTTTTAATTGGTCCAGGAAGTCCACATTTGAATCTTGCCCCTACACTCACGCAACTCTACTGGCTCATTCAATTGTAGCTACTTATTTCAGATGAAGATCCTTCCATGATGCCTGCAACCCTAATTTTCTCCATTTCAGTTCCTTCACGATATTATGCTCAAATAGGAGAGACAAAGTTAACATGACTAAACTTTATGGTATGGATTAACTCATTAGCGGAATGCCACTGAAAGAACATAAACCAAACAATTTTAAAATGTAGGGTTTAAATATATTTTTAGTTCCTATAAATATAAGTCATTGTGGTTTTAGTCCCTGTAAAAAAATTTCTTTGTTTTTGATCTCTTATTTTTTTAATATTATATTTTTAGTCCTTAGCATTCTAAATTTAAGTCCAAAAAATTATTTTAAAACATACGTTTAACTTTTATAAATATTGAAAATTTTGTTTTATCCTTATATATGTTTTAATAATCCTCTTTTGGTCCTCATAGATATCATTATTTAATAGTGTTGGCTAATAATAGGAACCAAAAATATAATATTAAAAAAAAGAAGGACTAAAAGCTCCAAAAAAAAATTAGAGGGATTAAAATCAAAATGACCTATATTTACAAAGATTAAAAACATATTTAAGCCTTAAATGTAGGGACTAAAATTAAAATTGGGTACAGTAATGGGAGCAAAAAAATTTATTTATTTATTTATTTTGTTCAAAGGAGTGAAAGTTATTTAAACAAAAGGAAAAAACCCCCCATGTTTAGCCTAAAACAAACAAAAGCACATTGTTGTAGGTACTTTGCATGATCATTTTAACCTATGAGAGCATCAAATAACTATTTTCAAGAAATTACTGAGGAAACTATTTACCACAATATATAACTATTTTCTTTTTAACAAAATGCTATAGTATTTAAATACAACCATTATATTTTACGAGCATATTAACAGTGTTAAGTTTTGTGCCGATTACAAATATAATATATGATAACTTTAATGTGTGCATTGATCCTTGTCAAAAGACCCTGTATGTAGAATTGCTAACCATGTGGAGTATCAAGAAGAAGAAAATCAAGAGACAAAGAATGAACTCAAGGAAAGACAAAGCAAAGATCAAAAAGCCAAGAAGGAGTTGTAATCAAGGGAAAGCTAAGATTAAAGGGGAGGAACCATTGTGAAAAGCAAAAAAGCCAAATGAGCTAAAGGAAGAATCAAGGCACCGAATTCTGCCAAGAGAAAGTTGAATTGTCTTTAAGAATACACAAGACATCTGACCAAAACACATAAGATATCTCACTAGAAATGTAACAACATGAATCACCTGTCTAAATGATATAAAATAGAATGACAGTTGTAAAATGATGACCTCTAGCTTCCCAATGTTCAAATAGCACAAGAAGGTCAAAAAAGGTGTACAAGAAGGGAGAAATGGTAAGCAATACAAGATAAAAAGGATAAAAATATTTTTTTAAATGGAAAAATGTTAAAAGTGTGTCATATGATAGGAAAAAACAAATCACCTTTTGTATTATAAGAGAGAAAAATCATGCGGCACAATATTAAATATACCTTCACAAAAACACAACAGCTACTTAGAAGAATGAATGCAACGGTCAAATGGTCTTAATTTTGAAAAAAGAATAGCTTCCATTATACAATATACACAAAAACGGAGAAGCCACATAAAACATAGATTTTCACCCTCGTTCGTAGATTCATTTGCTCACATTCTTTGTCCTAAGAGCTATGTGCTCAAAGTTCTTTATTCTAAGAGTTGTGTGTTCAGAATAGCTATGTGCTTAGAGTTTCTCCCTGTGAGAAAATTGTTGCATTATCAATATTCAAAACTCTTGTATTCATGAGTGAACAAAGACTATATCTAGTTAGGAGAGGCTATTGTAAAGACTACTTGGTGTTTAGCTTGGAGAGACTAATAAGGAAAGACAACTCCATATCTAGCTTTGAGAGAGGTTAGTGAAAAAAGACTACTTAGTATTAGTTTGGAGAAATTATCATTGTAAATATTGCCTAGAGTGAAGAAAAATCCTATTGGTGATAGGGATTGGATGTAGATTTTGAATTTTGGAGATCAAACTAGGATTAATTGTATTTGCAAGTTTCTCTTTACCCTTCACTCTTTATATTTGAAGTTTGCATTTTATAGTTTATTATAAATATGCTTCCACGCTAGCTTACTATCTTGTTAATTTATATTGTGTATTTAGTAGGCTTTGAAATTATTCTAAGAACAATTGAATTGATTTGAGTCTACTTGTCTGACCCAAATTTATTATCAGTTTCTATTAGACATTCACCATCCGGAGCATTTTGATGTGATTTATGTCTTGAAGAAAATGTTTTAAGCATTGGGGACTTATTCAACCATCTCTTCTCAAGTGCTTTGGTATTTGGTATCATCAATCATGCATGTCAAACTATCCAAATAGTTAGTAATTTAAAGAGTTTAACTTAGATGTTGGCAAGTGATAATGTAATTGTTTTACTATTTGTCATTTCTTTTTATTTGTTTCTGAATGAATTTCTTATAATCCTCCCATAAATAAATTCTTATAATCCCCCTATAAATAAATTCAAGTTAATTTCAATGCGTGCTACATAGTTATGGGTTTGAATATCCAGTACAACAGTTTTTAAATAAATTAAATAGTTGACCAAAAAAAAAATTAATTGAGATATGAGCACAGTATTATATCTTAAATGCAATAATAGTATATTTATATAATAAAAAAATAAAATTATCGTTCGGACTTGGGATGGAGTCCTATGCATCATTTGTTTGGTGAGAGGGGAAGTTTATTATTTTAAATAGAGTTTAATTGGGATGTACTGATAGTGTAAAATTTTTTTATATTGTCATCCAATCAAAACCTTCCATTTGCATAACTATTCAAATAGCGGGTGGTTATATCAAATATTTTTGCTGATGTGGTAATACATGATTGGATGTCTGTGTAAAAAATTTTTACACTGACAATGCATTCAAATTAAATCATTTTAAATAATAATTCTGAAAACATAAAATTTCGAAAATGAAAATATATTTTGGAGTAGTTAGCAAGGGTCGGACTCAAACTTCTTATCTGCATTTTTTAACTAATAGAACTTTGGAAGCAGTAGATACCAACGACAACAATTAATCTTTGTTCCACTAAATGCTGGTTACACAAATCAAACGCCATAATATCTTATAATATAAGAATGTCAGCCAAAAATAAATACACGAATATACCAAAAATATAAATGTAAAATTACTATATATATATATATATATATATATATATATATATATATATATATATATATATACGGATATCTCATTAATTTTGAAAGGTTAAAATATAATTTTAGTACTTATACTTGCTATTGATTTTGAATTTAGTTCTTATATAAAAAAGTTTTTAAATTAGTCTATATACATGAAATTGTTTATAAAGTAGTTTCTATCATCAATTAAAGTTATAACTTTATGAATGAGAAATCCTACTTCACTAATAGAGTATGATTTGTCTAAAAGTCTCTATCTAATATTTATATCATATTATATATAAAAAGGATTCCTTTAATAACCACCTTTTGGTCTCTCTAAATTAGATTCAAATAAATTTTGACTTCTATAAATATATTTAATTAATATCTATGCATAATCAACTAAAAAATGGATAAAATTATCAAAAAAAAAAAAAAATCTACCCATTAATTGATCAACTCCCACTATATACATTTTAAAGCTACCCATTAACTACTACAAATTATTAATACATTTTTATTCTCTTTTGATTTTAGTTTATTTTTCACAAAAATAAATACAAATTTATTTTACAATTTACACTAAAAATAAAAAATATGTAAGTGCCTATCAATCTACCACTTAAGTAGTTATGAATAAAGATGATCTACTTGAGGATGGTAGAGAGGGCTGTGTGCATTAGTGAAAATTTTGATTATTGAAGAGATGTGACTTGGCTTTAATATGCTTTTGTTATTTGCTATATAATAACCAGCTAAACAAATAAAACATAGTTGAATCATGCTTTTTTAGTCGCGTAGTATGACCCACTAATGGAGTTATAACTTCAATTGAGAGTAGAGACAATTTTTTATAAACGATTACAAATATAAAGACAGATTTAAAAGCTTCTTTTGTAATAGAGGTTAAATTTAAAATCAACCGCACATATAAAAACCAAAATTATGTTTTAAACATTTTGAAATATGCGTGTATCCTCCCCCTAGCCAACCATATCCAGCTGTTTTCCGTGTATCCTCCCAAATATACGGAGGCATAAACTTGTACGATTACACTATCAGCCAAAGCAATCACGCAATTTACATCTATGTCTTCGTCCATGCTTAACGCTTTAATTTATGCTCTGCTCATGCATATGTCATAATCAATATAGAAACACCAATTTATATAGGGTATGAATACTAGAGAAAGACACGCATCAACAAGCCGTTTATGTCAATCGTAGTCGGCCGAATAAACAATTATTGCAGTGGATATTTGGTGGTGCAAGTGTCAGATTCACATATGAGTCATGGGATTAGACCCCTCCCTCATGGTCCATTTTCCCTGCTTGCTTTTTCTTATGCAAACTACAACACAGCTGGCCACCTAACGGTCGCCACAAATGGTGCCATACAAAGACAAGTTGACCCCAAAAAATAAAAATAAAAATTCCTCTCTTACTCTTTCACACGTTGTTTCACTTGAGTGCTCATCCTCCTAGTTTTAATATTGCATTTATTGTTTAATATGAGATTAATTTTAATATCTTATAGTATAAAAAATTTTATAGTATTATTCAATTATATATTTAAAATAATAAAAATTAAATATTTTTATTAATATAATAATACATAATTAAACAATTATAAAATAATGATGACAAAAATCAGAAATTTTTGTTAATATAATAATAAGTGATTCATCAAAATTAAATTTATTTAATATTCCTCTCCCATTAGCATTGTCCTCCAAATTCAACGGTTCCTATAACATCAATCAAAGAACTCAAGAATTTAATAAAAATAAATTCGGTAATCCTATGATCTTAAGGCTGTTGACTATTTGTGGATTATCTAATGACAGAAACAAAGTCCTGCTCCAAAAAAATGTGAAAAGTGAGAGACACACACGTAGAATCTTGTATCAATCATACAAGAAGGGAAGGATTTTCTAAAAGTTCACATGACGACAACCTCGTTACAACACGTTTGCTCTTCAATCTCTATGTAGCGTGGTCACATTACAACTTACATAATCATAACAAATAAGATACAGCAATACAAAGGAATATAGTGATATTAAGAAAATTAATAACATGCAAAACTCAAATTTGACCTCATTGTGTAATTAACAGATGAAAGCATACAACAGCACTAAAGAACTTGAGTAATTTGTGCATGGAATTCTTGCATGACCCTTACCGACCCTTTGGATTCATGATCTGAGAGAACACAGCACTAGGTGTTAATCCATCAGAATCTTCACTCGCTAAGCTTCTACCACCAATGCTCATGCTCATGCCACTGCTTCTGGAGTCAGTATTGCCATCATAAATTGGCATTGCATCAGATTCCTTCTTCCCTTTAGAGTCTGCAAACAGTGGCTCCTCTTCATTGTGTATTCCACCATAGCCCTTGCCATTCTCCTCAGCACTTTCTTGCAGCTGCAAAGCAAACTCGAGGTTCCACAAGACATCGCCCATGGAAGGCCGGTCGATGCCCTGGTCGGCCACGCACTTCATCGCAGTCTCAGCGAACTTCTTAAAGCATTCCGGAGCTATCTTGCCCTTGAGGTAAGGATCAATGATTTGGTCAAGAATGCCTTTCTTGTAGCAATGAGCTGCCCACTCAGCTAGACTCACTTGCTCCTTCGCAAGGGCAGGGTTCAGAGCCGGTCGAGCACACAATATCTCAAACAGAACCACACCAAATGAGTAAACATCGGATTTGTCAGTCAGTTGCTGCCTTCTGAAGTATTCTGGATCCAAGTACCCAAAACTACCCTTTACGACAGTACTCACATGCGTGTTATCCAATGTTGGGCCGGTTTTTGACAATCCAAAATCAGAAACCTTAGCCACCCACTTCTCATCTAGTAAAATGTTTGTTGTCTTCACATCACGGTGAATGATAGTGTGTTTGGCACCAGTGTGTAAATAGTGTAAACCCCTAGCAGCTCCAATGCATATCTCAAGCCTTTGCTTCCATGGCAGTGGAGGTTTCTGAGTCTTGTATAGATGCTCCCTGAGTGTTCCATGGGCCATATAATCATAGACAAGGATCATTTCAGTGTTTTCTTCACAGTAGCCAATCAGCGAGACAAGGTGGCGGTGACGAAGTTTAGAGAGCATTTCAATCTCAGTTTGGAACTCATGCACCCCTTGCTCAGAGAGCGGATTCCCACGCTTAATTGCTACTTTGGTTGCCCCGCCATCAATTTCTCCTTTGTAAACCTTACCAAATCCTCCCACACCAAGAAGCAAAGCCTCATCAAAGTTGCTTGTAGCAGCCTGGATTTCAGCGAATGAGAAATGACGACAAAGGTTTGATGGGAGAGAAGATGCATAACTTCCTGTTGTGTTGGTCTTGGCAGAAGCTGCAGAGTGTGAATTGCCATAGAGAGAAAGTGGAAGCCACCCAGATGGTCCTTCACTTGCACTAGACTCCTTTCCATGCCTACAGCGACGGGATGCAGCAAAAGCAATTAGTCCAACGACAAGTGCTAAAACAACTCCTCCGGCAACACCCCCAGCAATAACTCCTGTATGATTCTTTGATTTGGGATGACTCCTAGCCAATGACGGGTCAATTTTTTCTTGCAGAGGAGGAGGAATAGGATTCGTCCCTGCCAGATTACCTGAAGTATCACTAATTTTGAATATCTCCACTCCATTCAAGATTGCATCATAATACTGAGGCACTGCACTTTTATTGGGATGCAGTGCAAGCCACATGTCCTGCCGTGGATCCCCATTGGGGACAAATACAACATAGTCTTTATGCAATGCAACTCCATTTGAATATTGAGAGCCAAAGTCCGTCTTTGCAAACGCAATTACATCAACCGCACTTTCAGCAGTTTGATTATAGAGGAATATATCAAATACTCTTTGATTGATCTTGGTTATATTCGATCCCTCACAAAAATGGAGTCTCACAAGATAGGAAAACCCAGAGTCAATAGAGAAAATCCAAGTCAAGTTGTAATTAATGTTGATGTTGGGATCTGGGCCCATTGATCTCGCTGTACTGTAGACATCAAGTGGAGCAATATATGCTGGTGTGCCCGGAGGATACTCAATCTTCACTGACGGATCAGCAGGCTCTGTAACTCCAAATCCAGCCCCATAGAGGTAAGGCACATCATCAGACCAAGACCTAAACAGACCAGTATCGTGGGAGGGCGAGATATCATTCCCGCCCACATTCAACCTATAAAGATTCTCAAGTGCAGTGCCGTTGTCAATGGTGAAAGAAGTAGTTGTACCCACAATCATGGTAGTCCCATCGGTTTCAGTATAAATATCAGGCATGGACACAACCTCGATCCCATTAACAAATGCATAGGCATTCGACATATTGGTGGATGGAGTGAAAGTCACATTCAAGGTCCCCCCATCAACATTGATGCAGTACTCCTTCACAATGTAGGCATAATTCAAAGCCAGCGAGGTTTGTGCAACACTGAAGTTCTTAAGCAAGGTATAAGACTGCGCCGTCACCGAGAACAATGCATTCGTTGCATTGAGGCCATTGTAGGAAGCTGAGTAGAAGTACAGCCGGAGGAACTTCCAGCCGGAAGCCACTGGAAATGAGTATGTAAAAGGCGAATGGAACACCCGGGCGGTCATGTATGGCACCTGAGGGACGGCGGGGTCCTGAGTCGCCGCCGGCGAGGTGGTGGAGTTTCCACGGGAGGATGCAAACTTCGAACCAATATCACTATGCCAATCCCTTCCATCAGTATCAGTACTATGTGGGGGACCCCCACAACTCAGCAGAATATTATCTGCAGGCTTATAATCCTGTCCTAGAACAAGCTCAATAGCTAAGAGTCCTAAGACCAAGTAAACAAACAATGGAACACAGCAATTGATGCTCCTCATGACACCAAAAGTCCAAAATCAAAACAACCCTTTATTGCTTTTTCCTTCTTTTTGTTGCTTACAAACACTAACTTGTGTGGGATTATGATCTAAGACACACCCAAAAGTGGAAATCAAACAAAGACCCTAAATTTGCACAAAAGATCTGATTTTTAAGGGAAAAGGCCAAGTTTTAACAGCAACCAGATCAGAAAAGGAAAGTGGGGTGGTGATGATCAAGTTGGGACCAACTTTACATAATTGGCATATAGCATGATCTGAAAGGGGAAAAAAATTGAAATTTCGATTAGATGAACTAGGAATTATGAAGAGTGGACACAACAAATCAAAGCGGTGTGGGATAATCAAGGAGAAGATGGTGTGAATGGAAAGATTTGAAGGAAGAATAAGTGTGGAAAATTCTTTTACCTTATGCTATGGGAAGAAGAACACAGCTTGAAGGGGCAACTCGGTGAGTCAAACCGGAACCCGGGTATATAGGGCCGGATTGAATTTTGGAGTTGAGAGTTACGGTTGGAAAGAGCTGAGAGAAAGGAAGAAAGAGAGAGAAAATGGAGCAGAAAAATACCAGAAACAGAAAACAGCCTTAAATACGGTGCCTAAGTTGCAAGAAAAACATCCTGGTTTTGTGAAATGGATTTTTTATTTGATAAGGTGAGTTAAAAAAGAAAACGAACAAAGGAAGCATTAAAACCTTGTTTTTTTTTTTTTTTTTGTCAAAATGGGTTCACCTTAGCTTTAGTAAAGTGAGAAACTAGAAAAAGAAAAAAATAGAAAGAATAGAAAATAAAAGAGCAAATTTGTTTTCTCTTGTATTACTTGAATAAAGTGAAAATAGTGAAAAAGTTACTTAGTTGGAAAAAAGCAAAAAAAAAAAATTATATTTATATTAAATAATTTATATCCTTAATATAATATATTACAGAAAAATGGATAGAGAAAAAATTGATATTGCAAAGCGGAGAGAAAATAGTTTGACAATTTTATATCTATTTTTCCCCTTCTTCTGTATTTTCTCTTTATATTAAATTAAGAGAAAATTTTAACTATTTTAATTTTCTTTCTTCTTTTTTTTTTTTCCTTTCGTATTCATATTTAACAGTATATAGTTACATCATTACATTTATTATAAATTTAATAAAGATAACTATTTTTTATTAATGAAGATAACTATGTTTGAATTTATATTTATGTGTGATCATGGGCTTCCTAATTCTCGAGTTGTTTGTTATTGCTGCCAGTTATTTCAGCTGGCTCCCCACTTTCGCCAACTTTTGACCTTTGATGATCAGGTTCGTTGGGGCTATTTTTTTATACTTTTTTCAAATAAAATTGATAATAATGATTATGATAATTAAATACTACTAATACTACTAACAATAATGTATTTTAGTCGTCCGTTAATCTTAGTTTAAGGGGTCACCGCCAGCATGTTAGAATGACAATTTTGACCTTGAATCGTAAGGATGCTGCTATGAATAAAAAAATAATATTATTTATACTTATTTTATAAAAAATATTGTGTCAATTAATCTATATTTACCATTCATTTTCTTATTTTATTTTTTTATTTTTAATAATAAAAATTTAATTAATACATATTAATAATATAAAATAATTTTATACTGTCAACTAATAAAAATAAAAAAAAATAAAAAATTATAATAAATAATTATTTTTGTAAATTGATAATTTTTATTATTTCTATTAATTAATAATATAAAATTATTTTATATTATTAATATATTTAAATTAAATTTTAATAATAAATAATAAATAATAAATAAATTAATATAACTTTTCAAATAAAATGAATATAAATTACATTACTCAAGTGCAAATGTACCCGTATAAAAAGCTGATTGGATGACAGATTAGTTTTTCGGTGAAGGCAGTATCTAGCAGATGGACAAGACAAAAGCATGCTTATGTTTATGTATGCATACATCAAACGCGTTTTCGTGATTCTGCTCAGCTAATATTTTATTAAACCATATATTAAATGAAATCATTAAGTTTCAAAATCATCTCATGAAAAATATGATTTACGGTGCATTTGGATAAGATTTTTTTGATGAAAAATTTAATTTTTTATTAAAAAATTACTTTTAATATATATAAATAAAATTTTAAAAATAATTAAAATTTTAAAAAAATTTATTTTCAACTTTTTAGTATAAACTAAAAATAATAATTTCTCAAAAAATTTGTATTCAATCCTTTTAGTCATATAAAAAATTTTAATTTTAAAATTATTTTTTTAAAAAATTGAAATAAATACACTATTAAAACATAATATGAGATTACTTTTCTCGCTTTGGCTAATTGATCTTTCATTCTTTTTCACCTGCCATATTTAATTAGGTAAAATATTAATGAACAAGTGTCAAGGTCTGTATGCGAAATTAATCCTACTATTCCTATAAAAAAAAGTTTTATGATAGTGAAATTATATAAATGTCACAATTCTATGAATCTATTTTTTTTTTCTAAAATTTTCACCATTTATGCCAATCAATCAAAATTTATTTATTTATTTTGTAATGCATAATCATAAATAAAAGAATATATTTTTTTAAAAAAATTTCCAAAATAAAAAAGATACTGTTTTTTAAAAAGCTTTTCAATATTTTTTTGGTGAATCATCGGGGCAAAACGCCCAACACGAACAGAAACTAAATATGAGGTGGGGCACAGCAACACCCCGAAAATCCTCGCCCAGAATGCTCCGAAGAGCTACAAGAGGAACACAATAAAAATGTAAGCCAAGAGGAAGAGCATGACCCAAAACAGCCAAGCAATCAGCAGTGCAATTGGCCTCTTTAAAAATGTGCATAACTCTGACATCCCAGTAAGCTGGTGAATTCTTTGAATAAGCGCCGCATGAGGATGCTTCTGATTAGGGATGTCAAAAATCACTCATGAGATACCATGAATACCCCAATGCGGTATGGGAAGATTTTGCCTCATGCAGATGTGATTTTAAATAAGACGTTAAGCGAGGCGAGTGATCACTATATCCATACCCACTTGCATTGCCATAAAATTATTATTTTATCCTTAAATTATTAATTTAGTTAAACTAATATTATTATTATTTAAATTGATTAGAGTAAAGTCTAAATTTATAAGTTAGATTTATTTATACTTATTATATATTAGACTAATGATTGGATTACTATTATGTGTTTATTTTTATTTTAAGTATTTTAAGTTATTAGATTTAGATTGTAGAATTAAATTATTGTATTTATTTTTTATTTATTTTATGTGTTTATTTTAATTTTAAGTATACTAAATTGTTAGAATTTGAATTGTTAAATTAGATTATTATTTATGGTTATTTTAAGTATTTTAGAATATTAAAATTTTTATATCTAATTTAAATTTTTTAAATTTTTAATATTTTAACGGGTATCGATGGATATCCACGTGTGAAACCCGCGTAAGGAAACGGCACTGCACTATACGGCGGGGCGGAGATTTCTGTAGGGAGGGACGCTATCCCCCGCCCCCGCCCCGCCTCGTTGAAATCCCTACTTCTGATCCAAAGGATTTTGAATAAGAGTAACGGCACAAAAGGAATCTAACTCTGACATAAGTGGAAATATGGCAGCGACAACGAAACTCATTAGTGTGGAGATGGTCATTGGCTACAAGCCATAGGAAAAACTTAATTCTTTTCATTCCTTTCCGTTTCCAAATGAGTTTTAAAAGAGGATAAGGTTGTTGTAAACTATCTAAATGTGCGATAGATGAATGAGCCGCACGAGCATTAAAGTTACCATCATCACTAGATCCCCACACCAGAGAATCATCTCCAGCTACTGGACATGGAGGTGCCATAGCTGCAACGTGAGAGCAAATATTAGGAGGAAGATAATTAGAAATCATGTCCCAGTTCCATGAAGCATTCATCACATATGCCTCTTTTAAGTGCAGAGGAATATCCGTTGTCACTTGATCAATGAGAGGCCCATGATTTGGCAACCAAGGATCCAACCAAAAACGAGCTATTAAGCCGTTACCAATACGCCAAGACCTAAATTCCTAGAAAATGTTGTCCAAGTTGCGCAAATCCCCTTCCAGACATTAGAGCAGTGCCTGCTAGCATTAACACGAGGTAACAAGTCTGACCCATAGCGATAATGGCTTCTAAGAGCCTTGACCCAAAGATCATCTCCATTGTGAATTAATCTCCATCCCAATTTACTCATAAAAGCAAGATTAACATCACGAGCATGTCTAAGACCCAAACCACCTGAATCCTTAGGGACACTAATTTTATCCCAAGAAACAAGATGAAGCTTCCTTCTCTAATCAGATTCTCCCCACAAAAAAACTACGACAAAATGGAGTCACAAACCGAAGCAGGAAGGAGAGAAGTTTGCATTTGGTAAGTAGGAATAGCTGCAAGAACAGATTTACAAAGTGACGGTCTACTTGCAAAGGATAAAGAAGTAACTTTCCAAGAGCTTAGTCTCTGCAAAAGCTTATTTGTAACATGATTAAAACTACTAGCTCCCACCCTATTATGCTGGAGGGGAACACCCAAATACTTCCCGAGATCATTGGTCAAGGAGAAGCTAAAAGAGAAGGGAATTTTCAAAGACCTATTATGATTATGATACAAATTTTTAGAGAAGAAAATTTTTGTTTTCTCCCTACTAATTTTTTGACTCAAGCTCTAACAAAATAAGTCAAGACAACTATTGAGTACCTCAACTTGATCCATGGAAGATTCTGAAAAAATGAAAAGGTTATCTACAAAATAGAGATGAGTAATCCAAGGCCCTTGTGAGAAAAAGAAATAGGCATCCATAAATCTTCTAAAATAGCTACCTGAATCAAATGAGAAAGACTTTTCATATAAATCACAAATAAATAAGGTGACATAGGATCTCTTTGACGAATAACTCTAGAAGGGATAAACTCTTTAGAGCATTTTCCATTCCACAAAGTATTCATAAAAATTGAAAAGATGCAATACCAAATAAGGTTAATAAAATGAGTACTCACCCCCATATCCTTTAAAGAGTCAATAATAAAAACTCTGCAAGAGTTCATCATAAGCTTTCTTTGGATCCACCTTAATAGTCATATAACCTTCAATATCTCTCTACTTCTACTGTTTTGAATTCTCGCATTCATTCATTTAATTCATTTCAAAACACTCTTCATTCTATTTCATATTCTTTCTCCCTTTTTTCCCTCTCATTTCTCTCCTATTTTTCAATGTCTTTCTATCAATGAAGTTTTAATAATTTAAAATTTCATATTTTATTCTACAATAAACTGCAAAGGACTTGTAACTTGAATTTATACAAGAAACTACAAAATATGTATAGTCTTTATTATATTTTATATATTTAATATTTAATTATTAAGAATTCAAAATATATTGCAGAAGTATCATTTTTTTTATCCAGAAAAGTATCATGTTTTTAAATGTTGTCTAAATGTGTACAATATATTAGTTCTTTTTTTTTTTTTGAAAAAAAATTGACTGAATTCATATACTTACTATACTATGCTAATATTGAGTTTAGTCTCTGTAAGGGTACATAAATGTTTTTTTATCACTCTCAAAACTTTAATTATAATTTTCTTAAAAAAGTAAATATTATGAATAAAATCAAGACAATTTTGGATAAAATCTTTTATATTATTTTTCTTCATCACATCCATAATAAAAAAAATTTGTGAATTATATTGCTAGCCATTCTAAGTTATTTTCTAATATATAGTACTGAAGACTAATAAAAATTATTTTAATTACTTAGATACGGATATAGTATGCTTTTATTTTAATTATTTTTTATTATTATCTCTATCATGATTTTAGAAAGTGTCGTATTCTTCATTTTTATTAAAAAAAATCTCTTAATATCCTTTCATATGTTATTTTTTAACAATTTTGATTTTACTTTCTTATTTTTATTTTTTATAATTACAATATTTATTCATAATGTGACTAATATTAATACCTCAAATAGATGATACTAGATATATATTGCATTAATGATATAAACATAAAAATTATATTTTAAGGTGATACTAAACATGTATTATATGGGTGATACAAATATATAAATTAAACAGATAATAATTAATACATGATATAATTACTAATAGTTAAAACTAAACTCAAAATTAAATATTTGAACTCTAAAATTTATAGCACAATCTAAAATTATATCAATTCAATTTACTAATTAGTGATTTAAATTATTGTTAATTAATTTTTCCAATCTTACAATACTCAAATAGTAGATCTATGTCATATATTTTTATCCATAAAATAAAATATCTGAAGCTTTAATATGGAATGTTATTTATTTTTTATTAATAAAAATACCATAGACTTAATGACACAAAAATAGGAGATGAAAAATTTTATAAGTTCTTTAAAACTATTTCATGGATTGGAATTTTAAAAGATCCTCAAAAAACCTAAGGAATTTTAATGGTGCATAAAAAAATAGTTTTGATTTTCTAAGTAATATTGATACATCTAATAGATGATATTTAACATATATTACACGAGTGATACATATAAAAATTATACTATGAAACGATACTAAATATAAATTACATGAGTGATACAAATATATAAATTGCATGAATAATAATTAGTATACATTATAATTATTATTAATAGTAAAAATCAAATTTAAAATTAAATATTTAAACTCTAAAACTTGTAATACACTATAAAATTTAATCTATTAATTAATTTTTCTAATCTTACAATACTCACAATGTAAATCTATATCATATATTTATATCTATAAGATTAGATATTTGAAGTTTTAATATGCAATATTATTTACTTTTATATTAATAAAGATGCCATATGTTTAATAGTTCGAATCAAGAAATGGAAGATTTTATAACTTCTTTAAAACCTATTTATATATTGAAATTTTATAAGATTCTCAAATTTTTTTCTCATGATCATTTGTCAAAAAATATTATTTTTTTTAGAAGAAAGTATTCATATTTATTACTTAATCAGTAGTAATAGTATTTAATTTTATAGGCTATATATTTAAGCAAATTATAACAAATTATTTTAGCAACTACATACATTTTTAATTAATTCAATTTATCAATATATTTTGTTCATCAATTAATTTATCTTAATAAACATATAATCACCCATGCACTGCATGGATAAATACACTAGTTATTCGATACTAACCTTCTTTTTCCTCTTTAATTCTCATGATGATAGCTGTGCGCGCTATAACGACACGGATGATTCTGGTACATGAATGAGAGTGGCTTCACATTTTGTACCCAAAAGAAGGGTTTTCAAATTAAGAAACTTTACAGTTAGTTCCCAACAACAGCAGTTTGTAGCAAAGCATTGCAATATGACCTGCCATAAATGTCTTTTTGTACAAGTTTGATGAAATATACATGGCATTAGCTGGCATAAATGGTTTTATCGTGAGAGGTTCAGTTCTAGTTTTGGATACTGCTGTAGTTTTACGCAGCACATCAAAACTTGAAATTACAAACTTAAAGTATTAAGGTTCTTAAAATCTTTATGATGCTGTTATTATCATATAACAATAATATAAGTATTATTTTTGAGTTTAATTTATATTAACAATATAGAACAATTTTATACTATCATCTAATAAAAATACAAGAAATTATAATATCATGTTTTTAATATTTAAGTTCACACTATTGTCTATGATGACATGAAAATTCTTGTATTCCCATTGAATGATAGGGTAAAATTGCTTTATATTGTCAGTACATAGAAAATAAACCCATATTGTTCTTTAAAAAGGGTAAAATGATTAAGAAATAAAATTTAATTTTAATGCACTATTGATATAAAAAATTTTTACACTATCAGTTAATCATATTATATCACGTTAAAAAAAGTGTATGACTCTTACAACAATTTTTTTTTTGTGTGCATAATTTTATTTTTATTTTTTTCTCCCTGGGTGTAGGGAGGGGGATGTTTAGGCCGGGCAGGGGTGGGGATGGGGTTCAAAGTTGGAACCCCTATTACGTGGATTTATGGGGCAGCTATTCAACCACTATGCTACAACCTCAACCACAATTTTATTTATGTTTTGAATCGCATCTAATCCATACCAAGAAAATCGCATGTAATAGATTATAAATGGGTCATTCACTTTTGAAATTGCATATATTGATTACACTTGAAAGACATGGTTATTCTGGACCTGTTAAGTTTTGATATGTTATGCTTGGTTTCCGGTCGACGATCCTTTAAATGAGATGAAGAATGACAACCATTGCATTGACATTGCCAAAGTAGCAGCAGGCGAGGTTCAATTTGAACATAGATAGGAGGTATATATATGTGAAGCATGTAATATAATAAGTGCAAACCAAAGATGCAGAAGGGTGAAGATAAAGAATGCTACTCTTCTTACAATTGCCATATTTAAGGATATACAATTCAATGATAGTGCTGAACTGCTGATTCAAATGTACGATGACGAATGATTTGACCATCATGTGGATAAAGATTTGGATGAAGTTCTAAAAACCTGTAGCTCAAGATGCTACTAAGGGGAATGATGAAATTGATGCACCACCAAATCGGGATGCTATCATGCTATTGGACCACAAGAACCACATAGCAGGCAGGACGTTGGTGAAAGCAAAATTGTTAGGTGTTCTTGAGGTAAGAAAAAATTTGCGCGCTATTCTATTTAATGTTTAATACAACAATTTTATGGGTTATTATTGTTTGCCGCTATAACTATTTTTAAGAAAAAAATATGCTTTACTCCGTTGATCTATAGCAATGTGTATTTTATCTTTAGACTTTTAAAACCGTGTAAATTAAATCCTAACATTTTCTCTACTGCAAATAAACTCTTGTGTCAACTTTTCTATCCAATTTCACTGTTATTTTAATTACCAAACTATCCTCTTCTTTTGTTCCTCCTTCACGCATCCATCTCCTTCTTCCGTTCTTCATTCTCCATCCTCCACCCATGCTTCTTTTTCCTTTCTTTCCACCTTCTCTCTCCCATCCCACATAAGCCTCGGCTTTTTTGCTAAAATGTAAGGTAGTGAATAATTTAGAGCATAGATATTTTTTATTCTAAGAGCACTTAAGAATATCTCACCCCTAAAGTTGAGTCAAATTATGTATCTAAATCTTCATGTAGTCAGACTGAGATAATGGTACACAATCAAAGTATGATCACTGACATGTGTCAGGACTAATACAAGGAAACTTGGGCTAGAGTTCACATCAATAGAACAATTTGAGGAAGTTACTAGGAGTGGACTTTATTCAATGGCAGGGACGACACGTTTGTTAAAAAGTGGTAAAGTTAGGCACGGTGTAATGCAATTATGCAAAAGCTTTGTAATTTTGTTGAAGACGTTTAGCGAAGTGGCTGCTTTTGGAAAACCCTTGAAGGATTCAAGCTAGTGGAGAATTGACTTTGGTCAATAAATGAAATTGTCTGGTATATATGGATTCTGTTAGGGAAAATACCTGACTGAGGGGAGCATGGACAAAGCATATTATTTATATTAATGAAAGAGGTAGCCGAGAATAAAATTTTCTATGGCAAACGCGCATTTGTTAAAAGCCATAAAGATTTCCTTTGACAAAAATTACTTTGGAACGCATGGTTTGACATTCCAGGCATTGACCAAATAAAGAAAAATAAATACAAATTAAATGAGTGAAATTCTATTAAAATTTATATAATTCAATTTAAGTGTTTGTGTTTTTTTTTTTTCACCTGGCATGATTGTATATATATAAAAAATAAGGTAAATTACATTTACTTTTCTTAAAATTAAATGATATAATATATGATATCCTTCAATTTATTATACCTATATTGACATCCCTTAAGGAATACGTAGTGTCATATTTATAAGAATAGTCAGTGTCATATTTTACAAAATATAAAGGTATAAGATACAATATCACCTAAATCTTAAAGACACTTAGTATATATTTATACAAATCAAGAGATATCGTATGTAATATCATTTAATCTCATAAAAAGTTAGTATAATTTATCCTAACAAAAAAATTTTACCTCAACAAAAATATGATCTGACCCATTTCTGCAGTGGAGAAAGTTGATGTCAGCAAATATAAGGTTATGGGGGAGTATTTGAGAGTTAAAAAGAGTGGATCCTAGATTCACACCTCATGTGCAGCTTGAGAGGCGTCCAAAGTTTCATCAAGGTTTCTTAAATAGGTGTTTGCTCAAAAAGAAAAACAATTAATGATCCAGTCCTTAATATGTGTTTGCTCAAAATATGTGTTTGCTTAAAGTTACAATTAAGACGATTTCCTTATTATCTACCTGAATGCCCATAATTGGGTTGACCGGTCGTCACTTGAAGGGCCTGCTTGGGATGATGCAGAGAATTTTGATGGTATTTTAGGATCCAGTTCTTACATTTGACTAAATTTCCTTCCAAATAATATAATGAGAGATTTGGCATCATTTTGCAATGAACATCAATGATGTCTTTTCATTTTTTTTTAATCATTTCTCAATTTAAAAAGACTTAACGCTTGTTTGGCAAGTGATAATTTTAAGAAATAATCGTCATTTTTTTTTTTCAAGAATTTTCTCGGAGAGCTTAAAATTATAAGCTATTTTGAGCTCAAAGAAAATTAATACGGACATACACTAGAGCATGTTAAGTAGTGAAAGCTGCTTCTTCTTTTTTTTTTTTTTAATCTCAAGTGATAAAAAAAAAAAAGGAAAATACTTAAGCATGGTAAGCAAATAAAGCTTAACATAGTTTATCCTTATTCCTTACACAGCCACGAGCTACTCGTTTGAGTTGAGCTCGTACACTAAATAAGGTTGCCAGTACAAACTGATGAAGAATGTTTATTAAAGTTGAAAATTCATTCTTTTTTTTTCCAAAAAAAAAAAGAAGAAATATTTCAATAAAATGCAACTCCAAAAGCTGCAATCCTTACGTGTTTTCAGAACTCAAGCTACTGGCTTCAACACGTACATCTTACACGCATGTGGATCCACGGTGGCAGTCAATTTATCCACCAATAGTTTCTTCAGTGTCTTGTGCTGCATGAATTCAAAAGATACCTCACAGCATCAGTATCCAACAAAATGTGATTTTGAAAAAAAAGAAAGCTTAAAAATATTTTCAGTCTCTGAAAATATATGAACTTTTGGTTTTGATCCTATAAAATTTTGAGTTTGATTTTACTCCAAAACTTTCTAAAATGTGCATATTTAGTCCCTACATAACCCAGAAACAAAAAACATAACTATTTAAGTTTTTCAAGGATCATTTATGCCTGAAATTAAACGAAAAATTTTATAGAGACTAAAACCGGAATTTAATACATGTTTAGGGACGAAAAGACATATTTAAACTTAAAAAGAAGCATGCAAGCCTACAAAATGAATAATATAGATAATAGGTGCATCCAAACAACACAATACCTCCCAAAGGTCTCTTGCTTCAACAACACTTTTTGGGGGAATGCCAATGTCATTCCAATTGGCTGTGATGGCATTGCGCAGGGGGCCTCTATTAAGCAAGACAACAGCTACCCTGTACCCTGAAAGAGGACCTGCCCAAATCTGTCCAAAATGCAAGCCTGTGAGCATTTCTTGTTTCATTTGACACTAGAGACAAAAACATGTGCCCTATAGCAGAAGCAATTTAATTTACCTCTTGATCACCTTCCATCCTAACCTTTTTGGCTTGTACACCATGCGAATCTGACACGGTATGAATATAATATTACTATTGGTACAATAACAACTAAGCCTTTTCTCACTAGATAGGATTAGCAAAACTTACTAACAGTAATTGGAAATAAAAAGGCTCATTACAGAACATATAACAATGAACAAGTAATCACATATTGATGATGACCCTTATTATGCATCACCTTGGTTAACTGCAATAACTTCCTTATTCGCGACTATCTCCATAGTCTCTTTAGTCATATTTCGGATGTCACAGCCGAGAAGAAGAGGAGCCTGCAGTAACCCTTATCATGAGAAACTTGAAGCCCTATGTACATATGCTATCACATAAATCAGGATACTTAGAAACAAAGGTATGATAGTACCTTGGAAATGGCCCATAAACTGAAGTGAACAATGTATTCATTTTTTGTCATCCCTCCATTTCCCACCTCAAGCATGTCAGGATCTGTTGATTTAATCATTTAATGTATATCATATGACCCATACTTTGATGAAATCCAACAGAAAACTCATTGACGTTCAGAATTCAGACAAAGTTATGATAATTGAATTCCAACCATTCCAACCACCAGGTTTTGCAAGCTCAGCATAAACTTCATTCATGTCAGCCCTTGAAATCATACTGCCAAAAGAGAATAGTTACAGTAATTAGCTAAAATTCCAAGTTTTTTTTTTCTTGAATTTTGATGAACACTTATACAACCTACTTCATCACAATTAACAACTGCTAGCATCAACAAATTGAATCCACAATTTTCACCTTTCCCATGAATCATTGATGTCATTGGTAGTTCTCCAGCTATTTCCCACTTGAGCACCCCATAAAGCTGGGTGCATGTCACCCCTAACAAACAAAGCATTTGCAATTAGAAGGAAAGACTTCAAAATTGAGAATCAACATAGTTCCGGAACAAATAGAATTACCATTCACAGAGAGAGAAGAAGATTGGACGACCTGCCTTCATTAATGCCCGAGTCATAACAGGGTATCTATATATAAGAAGACCATAGTTTTCAAAATTATGTATGATGATTAAATTAGAATATTAGAATATTAAAAAATTACAATCAGATCAAAGAAAACATAAAAGTAACATGCAGATATACTTTCAACTACCTGACAGTGGGCTTTGATCCATCATTGTTACAATTGTCATACTTCAAATAATCAATACCCTGTAAATAAAGCATAATAACCATTTGTTTAATAGCAGTTTATATGTATATGCCAAAAAGAAAAAGATGAAAACAGAATGACACAATGTTTAATACCCATGACGCAAAAGTATTGGCATCTTGGAACTCATGACCAAGTGAACCAGGCATCTTTTTGCTGCAAGTAAAATATCTGCAAAGTTTCCCAACTTAAAACTTAGTTTAAAAGAGTTGAAACAGAACATGGGACTAATTTGTTTAGGTGTTTGGCTAGGTCTGTGTACCCTGCATCTGAATAAATTCCAAGCTTAAGGCCCTTGCTGTGTACATAATCTGCAAGAGCTTTGATGCCAGAAGGAAATGTTGATTTCTTTGCTACCAGATTACCCTGCAACATTGCAAGAACTTTCAGGGATCAAGCCAAAAAAAAAAAAAAAATGGCAAGAAAGCATGTAAAAACATAGGATCTAATAAGGTAATACCTTATCATCCCTATTTATTTCAGCCCAACAGTCATCTGCAGGAATGGAAAATTGTCGGATAAGGTTAAACACACACTGTCATGACATTTTTCTTCAAAAACAGTAAAAGCAAAATACAAGAAATGAAAATTAGTTGCCTTCATATACCTATATTTACATAGGTGTATCCAAGCTTGGAAAGGCCACTAGAAACAAGGGCATCAGCTGTAAAACCATGTAGAAAATTTACAATCAGACTGCAGTTTTGATTCTTGATTAGGTGGATCTCAACCGACGCATAATGACTAGACCCTTTTACAAAATTGAGAGAAAATGCTATACAAAATGCAGACTGAAGACAAAATCCCAAGTCCAAACAAAACGAAGAGAAAATCCAAATGCACACAATAGAAACAAAGAATACGGTTTGAAACACTACTTGGAGAACAGAAATTCTATATTGATATAACTACAAAATTGCGGCTTCTTGCAGGTGCAAATAGTTACATATAAATTCGTAATTTCAAATGACAAATACATACAAAATTCACATGACACATAACACAAAAAACATAGATGACCAAATACCAGTTTCCCGGATTATTTTTTCATTAATCTGACAGTTGAAGTGATTCCAACTATTCCACCTGCATAAATAGGAAATGTTACAAACTGTTCAGCATCATCAATCATTTGATGCATAAATTTCAAAATAGACACGAATGAACTGTTTACTGTGGTTAATTGTCACTGCTTCAAGGAAGCATAAACTAATGAACATGAATGGAAAAGGGAAAGGTCAATTTTCCAGGATTCCTAGCTAGCACTGTTTAATATAATACCATTCCAAGCAAAGAACAAGGAGACTGAGAGACTTTACATATAAACAAACAGCACTTATTCTCACATAGAAACGAAATATTTCATATTTGGTTACACTCAACAAACATTACATTATACATATATACATACCCCATAGGAGGAGTTGTACCAAGGCCATTAGCAAGAAGGTTCCTCCTGAGCTGCTCCTCATGGTTATCAAATGTGGTCGACCCTGATGCTGAAGCGGAAACACAAGTCAATGAGACATGCAAAAGGGTAACCAAAGCCACCAAGATCTCACAGCCAAGCCTTCTCTTCATTCTCTTCACTTCAGCAAGTACTACTACTTCCCTTTTCTTCACTTCCTCACTTGCTGTGAGAGAGAGAGTGTCCCTTATCTATTTATATAGGCTGAGGGGGGACAGTAACGTGTTACTCCATCCAACGACGCCCGAAAAAAGTAATATAATATAGTCTCGGATCTATTGTTAACCATATAGCATAATAATATAATACAGCAATGTAAAGTTAATTCAAGTGATTCTGAATCTGTTTTTATTAAATAAAGTCTTAAATTTAAGTATGATAAATATAAAAAAATAATATTAAAAAGTTTTAATTTTATAATAGATTGTTTTAACTCAAATTAGATACTAATAATTTAAATAAAAAATATAACATAATAATATATTTATCATGTAAAATATGATTTAAAATTCACAAAAAAAATTTAAAGTTATTCATAAGTAGGTATTTTCAAAACCAATCGTGAATGTACTATCATGTATGTTGACTATAAAACCCAAACTATATTATTATCTTAAACTTTTTCACTGTATTTCATAATTTGACCGCGATGTTGTGGGGTCTCTTGTGTGCGTAGATATTGATCAGAAATGTCCTTTGGAGATAAACAACATCAAATGAGTTACCTCAACGAATCAAATATTCTTTTACATATAACCTTTTATAATTAGATTCCATAGTATTGAATCTCATAAACCTGATTGAACTGCAAATATTTTACTTGATCTTCTTATTTTAAGTCCAAAATAATGTGACTTTATACGGATATATAGCTAGGTTAATTATCCTTATACATTGCCTATTTTAAAATTTAAATCTAAGTCATAAAAGCTATAGGAGTAGAAAATCGATCAAGCGAATCAATTTCATTGGAAAAAGTTATTATTGAGCTGCATTGCTCTGTAATTTATAAATACGAATTTGGCCTTTGTTTTTCTTATTATCTACTTCAATTCATTTTTCAGCTCTATCTAGTATTAAAAATGTTGTTTGAACAAAATCATGAAGCTATGATAGATGTATGTTAATCCGATTCATTTAAGTTTGATTCATTCTATCAAGAATAGAGAGAGAGAGAGAGAGAGAGAGAGAGAGAGAGAGAGAGAGAGAGAAGGTTTGAATATATAATTCCTCTCTTGATTCTGAATAGTTACAAAATAAGCACGTTTGGTTAAGATTCTAGAAGAAGTACTTATTGAAAAATAGAAGTAGAAGTGGAAGTAGAAAAAAAGTAGAAAATTATTTTATATTTGGATATAATTATATAAATATTTTTTATCAAAATTAGAAGTTATTAAATTATTTAGATGTGATAATTATAGAAGTATTTTATTTAATAAAATTACAATTAAAGATATGAAGAGAAAGAAAATGAGAGCAAAAAGAGAGTGGTAATTTTTAAAAATTTTAAAGATAAAATCATAATTGAATGGAAAGAAAGTGGTTTCAAACTTTAAGGAGCAATATTTTCTCTCTTTTACTACTTCTGCTTCTGGGAGAAACAGCTTCCTATCTGCTTCTAAAAAAACAAAAAAATTGATTATTTTCTACTTCTATTTTTTTTTTGAAGTACAAATAAATAACGTTAAAAATTTTATAAGTATTTTTTAAAAAAATTTAAAAAAATATTTATTTTTATACTAGAAGTATAAACAAAGTCACCCTATATACATAAACAACTAAGCTAGCTTGAGACTAACTAACTAACCATGACAGCTGGCACAACAAACAATCAGCAGCTATACACTAACTTTCTTATATGCACAATTATGTAATCCTGATGCTATGAATGTATAAGTGTACATAACTACAAAGAGTGTGTACATAAATGCAACTTTGCATATTAAAATGAGTTAGTTTAGACAGAAGACTAAATGAGCTGATATTTGATTAGTTTAACCTCTAATTAAAAGTCAGTCTACAGGCTTAAAATTGCGGACTCATTCTCTTTTCCTTTTTAATTATTTTTGTTTGCTTTAGAAATTATATAAATTTGTAATAATATTGATATTATTCTTTTAATTTTAGTAATTATTTGAACCAGTTTGTAAATTTAACATATTAACTCACTTATTTTTACGGACAAAACCTAAAGGAGTTAGATTAAAAACATAAATATTTAAATAAACATTTTTTTTAAATCAAGTCATTTAATTTCAAAGAATAAATGCATTATTTCGATGAGTTTGAGCCGTTTTAACAACCTGCTAAACGATAAAACACTCATCACACAAGCAGTCAACAACACAACTAACGAGCCAGTCCTCCATGTTTCCTTTTACATGCAAAATTGCAGTCCTTAATTAAAATTGTTAGTATAGAATTACTTTAACTATTTTAAGAAATTGTTGTTATTATTATTATTATTATTATTATTATTATTATTATTATTCACCATAGAAATTGTTATTATTATTATTTAGTGATGCTGGTGGTGGGTGACAACGACAAAACAAACCGCTAATGTGCGTACTTAGAGGGACCACCCACTGGGAGTTTTGTTTCCTTTTTGACTCTACGCGTTTGATTGAAATATACATGGTGATAAGGGCATGTCCGAATATTTATTTATTGACTAAAAGGAATTTTATTTTATTTTATTTTTGGCTTAGTGGACCAGACTACGAGGAACTCTCCAGACTGTGGAGTCGGTGGGAATTTTTTGATGTTCTTAAAACAGGATGTTTCTTTTGTGAACTTATATCGCTCTAAAAGAGCTTTGTATAAATAATTGATTATATATTATTATATTAATAAAAATATTTAATTTTTATAATTATTATTTTAAAATTTAATTTTATAATATATATAATTCGATGATGGTGTTAAACTTTTTTAAATGGATGAGATATTAAAATTATTCTCTTCTTTTATTCTGATATGTTAATTGTTGCTCGGATTTGTTAATTGTTTGATAAATCAAATTTGTAGGCCACTATAAAAGATGATTAAGGAGACAAAATAAGTTAAGAAACTGATTTGTTAAGTAATAAATAAATTAAAATAAAAATTATATCTTACTTTAAAATCACTTGAAAATTTCTCGATCAATAAAGTACATATGCAAACGAAAAATTTGTAATAATTTTTTTTCGGCTTTGGATATGTAAATTAATATTTAACATATGTAAAATTGTGTTAGTAAAACTATTTTTATATAATTTATATGATTTGATGTATATTAAATATGAGTTTAATTGGTATGCACTGACAGTGTAAAATAGTTTTACATCACAATCAATGTAAATAGGAAAGTGAGAATTCATGGTGGGTCCCTCATTATAATGGGTGGTTATTTTGATATGTTGGCACTTTCCACCATTTCCATTGGTTGACAGTGTAAAACTATTTTACACTGTCAGTGTATTTAAATTAAATTCATTAAATATATATTTACATATTCAAGATGAGAATTTTCCAAATAAATACTTCTCTACGCAAACTGCAAAGACCGCGAGGTGATGCACGCAAAGACTGGGAAATATTTTTACAATAAATTAATGGTATATGATTTGAAATAGTCGAATTTTGGTTGCTATAGTATTCAAGCTTAAGCAACTCCTGACTAACATCAACATATTCAGGTTTTTAAAATTTTTGAGAGTTTTTACAGCTAGCAATCTATTTTTACGGTTTAAGTTATCCTTCAAGCTTGAGGCAAATTTATTTTACAAGGAGATTTTTTTCCCCCTTCTTAAGCCTTAACTTTAATTATGTAAGAAAATAAAATATCTTATGGGATTTATTGTAGGTTAAGTCGTGTTAATAAGCTTGTAATTAACTGATATTTGCCCGACCTTAAAGATTAAGATTAATGGTGTAATAATATTGACAAAAATAGATCCTTTATCAAGTCATTACTCTTTCGTCTGTACTCGGTCAAAAAAATCTATTTTCTCCACTCAACGAAAATATGCGCAACGAAAACAATGCACGATGGCAAAGCTTAATCCAATAATTTTTTACTTCTCATTGTACTAATACAAGAAAGTCGTGTTTAAAATCTTGATCAATAAGTATAGTACACTTTATTTAAGTTTTTGTACATTTTATTAAAATTTTAGACCCCCCAAATCAGGAATTTGATTCTGATTATAGCATATAGATTAATAGGAAAATCATAAATAAGATTTGGGTGGAGATTATCAGGATTGATTGAGGAAGATGCCTGATATATAGCTTCTTTGTTCGTTCTTTAGATTTGAAACAGAGAGAGAAGAGAGAGATTGACCAAGAAGACCAGAGGAAGAGAAAACTCCTCCTATTTAAACATTAAAATTGATATGGGCTCTGTTTCAATAAAGTAACAAATATCTATTTATAATTGACTAGGAGAAGGGGTCTCTCACTTGTGGTAGAAGCTAGATGTGGCAAAGCAAGCTGGCCCTTGCCAAAAGTGAGGCAGGCCAAGGTGGAATGGGTCAAATTGGGAAAACAAACTCATTGACAGATTAGCCTATATATATATATATATATATAAACTTATTATAATATTTATAATGAGTTAAATTATCTTAAAAATTTTTTAAATTAAAAAATATTAAATAAAAAATTTGATTAAATATAATAAAATAATATCTATATAAATTAAAAAAATTACATAATTTATATTTAAATTTAATTCAAACACAAACGTGATAACTTAGGATGTATGAATAAGTTCATAAATTAACAAAGTATAATAATAATATGGTCTTAAAAAACACAAAAAAAAATTAAAAAACAAATATCCTGCCCCAAAAAAGATAAAACACCCTAGTCCATGGGCCCAACTTGCCCTACCGCACCTTAACCTGTGGGTTAGGCAACTGAAAAATTTTGAAGGGCAGAATATATTAACCAAACCCACCATTTTTGATCAGTTTGGCAGGTCAATTTGATGGATTTTTGATGGATTGAGCCTATGGATTCTCTTAAGTGAAAATCGTATATAATCTTATCATGTGTTGATTTTTACAATTGATTAAAAATATGGGGTCAAATATGGGACCCATGATAGTATTTAATCAATAGTAAAAATTAACACTTGATAAAATTATGTGAGATTTTTATTTGAGATTATCCACTCGCTTTATATCATAAATGTGATGGGTTAAGCCTATTCATTATAACTAAGCTCATACACACAGAAAATAAGAACAATACTCATCAATAAACAATGCGTAAGCCCAAGAGATTCAGTAGACCCAATAAGAATAGTAATTACACAATTTGGATTTAAATAATCGGTCCTAATCAATTTGACATCTAATTAATACATGATTTGATTCATACAAGTCCAAAAAAAATCCAACATTTGATACTATATTTAATTTTATGTTAATACTTTATTTAATAAATTTAATTATATTAGTACCAAATATTGTTTCGACCTGAAACTGCGTGCGTAATTGTTGAAATGGACAAACTCATTCAATAATTTATTAACAAAAGTCATTGAAACCAAAAGAGAAATCATATAAAAAAATCAGTTTTATTTTTTAAAATAAGAATCACTTGACACATTGATTTGTTGTACTATATAATGATTAGTTTACATTGGTTGACAGCACTAGAGTACATATTATTTGGTATTGAATAACTTATTTTTGATGATAAGGACTGAAGTATAATTTGAGTATTTACAATTATTTTGGATAATATACATTTTGTTTCTTAAAAGAATTGAGATTTAATAAATTAGTCTTTCAAAAATTTTTCTAACATTTTTATCGCTAAAGATAAATATTGAAACACAATATTTAAATTAATTTTAGATTAGATACAACATGATATTTAGCAAATGAAAGTTAACAAAGGACTAAATTCTTGCAACGTATTTTAATATTAAGGATGAAAGTGTTAGTAAATTTTTTTCTGAAGACTAATATGTTAAATTTTAATTCTTTCAAGGAATAAAATGTATATTAACTCTATATATATATATATATATATATATATATACACAAAGAGTACAATTTTTATGATGACCAATTAAGTATAGATTACGGGTGTTTATGACTTGGTTCAACCTAATAACTTATCCCGATCCAAAGCTTATTAGGTCAGATTTAAGTTTTGAAATATTAACCCAATGCATTTTCAAATTAGATTACATCATATTTCACTCGACCTGATCCAAAGTCACATCATTCTTGGAAAATTTTTTTAAAACCAAATTATCATTAAATTATAAGACTTTTACACTTTAATTAAAATATTTTAGATAATATAAAATAATTTTGTTTGATATAATTTATTTTAAAATATGTATTATAAAATATCTCTTAAATTTTGTTTTTATTTCTAAAATATTATGATTTTATTATATATAATGTCTAAAGTTTTTTATATCATCTACCTATTGGATTGAGCTGATTATTAATTAGGTTATTATTAAGTTGAGTGTGAATTTAAAGAAATGACACAATCTAAAAATAGAGTTCAAATTTGGATTTGGTTAAGCTAGCTTTAGCCCATTTTTGGTGTAGCCCTAACGGCATATTAGCTCTAATATTTAATATTTTTTTATTTAGTATTAGCAAAATTATTAAAAATATGTCCTACGAGTATACAGGAAAACTCACTCACAACAAGTATTTTGGACAGAAGGTAGACAGCGCTAAACCACTGTTCTAAATTCAAATTATATATATATATATAGAGCGTTTTACATAAGAGTGATAATTTATTATGAAAGTGAGAAGAGTAAATCTTGATCATTAAATCTTACGTAAATGGCCAAGATTAAAATATAAAATCATATTATTTTTTTAAATAATTATATAACCTTTAAATAACTTTAAATCTTAATTATTCATATATAGTTAGACGATCCAAATTTGCCACTATCCCACTTATATGACCATCAAACCCACCCATAATGCAGCCAAAAGAGGACTAACGTTTGATTACAATATAATTATTTTTCTTTTTATAAACGATCAATGGAGCAACGTATAGATCCCACTTGGGATCACTTTCATGTGTGAGTTGGTATAATATTCTACATAAAGTGAGTAGAAAACGTATTTTTTTGAAAATAAATGAAGCAAACATGTGCTGGACTCTTTGTCAAAGAAAGAACACCTCAAAGAGCTATGTAAGAAACAGGGGAAAAAAATTGGTATATGTCGTTATTATAGTGAGTTTTTATATTGTTATTTAATTATTATATATGCATATATTAAAGTAAAATAATGATTATAAGCAATGATCATGTGAGTTATGTTATGTATAGATAATATATTTTAGATATTGTATCGACACATACCTATTGGATAAGGTATAAGATCTATTTTAAATAGAGCTCATATCCCATTCAATGATAGATGGATATGTATTGACACAATATCTAAAAGATATTACATATATATAACATTTTTCATGACCTTATAGGTTAGTTGACGGGAGTTATCTTCACTCAATTAAAATTCTCATATTCAAACTTTGGATATGTATTTGCGTAAAAATTCAAAAGGTATAGTTGTAGCTGCTCATAGAAATTTTATTCAATTCAAACAAAATTTTCTCCAATATAAAAATACTTATAATTTCAAACAAAAAATAATGATTATATAAAAATTAAATAGTTTTATTAATATGATGAACTCCTTCATCAAATCAAGAGCTAATTGCTCCACAATGTCAGTAACGTCAGGTGTGTCGTCTAGCCAGATAGCAGATTCTAATGTTCTGGCATGTCTAGCTAGAGTATCAACGACTGAATTACAGTAACATGGAGCAAACTGAGATTTAGATCTAGTAAACCAAGAAACTAAGAAGATAATCTCATCGATGATGATGCCATTTATAATTAGATATATAAAGTGAATTACAATATGACAATATATAATCAAATAATAGCATAGAAAATTTTTATATTGAGACTATATTAAAATTAAATTTTAAAAAATGACACTTGATGTGGAATTTGTTAGTTGCAATTGTGAGATTTGTTGGTGGATACAATCCAACCAGCCATGGTTTAACCTAAAAAGGAAAATGAGTTGAAATTTTCAACCTATTTCATTTTATGGTGGGTTTATATTTTATGGGTTGGTTTGGTTTGATTAGGTTTGGTTTAGGTTTAGGTTTAAGAAAAAAATGAATTTAAACTGACCAAATTTCACTGGGTCTTGGTTCATTTATTTCAAAAAAAGAGAAAAGATTCAAGAAAACCAAACTATACTAATCTAATTATAGCTACCTATCTCCGAAAAAGATAGTGTGTTGCAGCATTTTTAAATGGGATAGAAAAATTACAGTTGGGATATCAAAAGTTACGACTTGTAACATGGATTAGGTTCCACCGTGCTTTGTAGAATAAATGTCCCATTACGTGTATTTTAAGTCATGTCATAACATTTACTCCCAATGCTGTAATTTTATATCCTATGCTATAAAATGCTGCAGGCACTACCATTTCTGGAAGTAGTATCAAAGTTCAATACCAATTAAGATCAAGTTGGTTTGATTTGCTTTGTTTATTTAAATATGATTATAGTGTAACAATATAACTGAAATATTATGTTTTGAAATTTTTTACAAGGAGGATATGGGCTAATGTAAGACATTTCGCCACTGAATAAGTAGAATTGCATTGCACAAATTTCTACTTACTCTGGGGCAAAATTTGACACATAGAAATTACAAAAGTTTCGTCCCCCTTCATGTAGAATTGTATAATTCTACCTATATTGTGTCTTATCATTTTTGTACTTTCTCAATATATAAATGTCAACACTCTAAAGAGAGTGTTGAGAGTCAAAATTAGATATAAGTATCTAATATCAAATCTTAACAATGATAAATTAGATAAATTTATAAAAAATGCTGCTATAATTAAATGGGCATAACTTTTGACTCGGAACTCTAATTTGCTATTATTATACCTTTCTGAAAAGCCCCAAATGAGCTTGTTAAGGTGGCAACTGACTATTTCTAGCCTCAAAAAAATTCTGTTTGAAGGTGTTTTGGCCTTTTTTATTTTTGTGTGCTTTTTTATTTTAAAAATAGATTAAATGAAAAAACATAATAAATTTGAGACCTCTTACTACAGAAAAATGAAAAAACACATCCTCTCCTCTATTCCGCACTCCAATAGCATAAGAACACTACACTTTAAAAATTTTTGACTCTGCATCCTACAAATACATAGAGCCATTTATATAATAAAGAGTCCAACCAGTTAAGAGTCCTTCAATTGAGCTTTCTGTGGATGTGAAAGAAAAACCCTACAATTGCAATTGGTCAAGATTCCCACATCTTTCCATGCAAGATTCCTCCATGCACGAGCTTAGACATTTCAGGCATATGACCACGAATCTAGTGAAGTGTATCAATTTTGTATTAAATGGCACTCGCAATATACCTATAAATTATTTTTTTTTATAAATTTAGCACATATTTTTATGAATTTATAAATAAAAATATTAATTTATTATAGCTATTTTATTGTAATATGTTACACTAAAAGGATTATAAACTATAATATATATATATATATATATATATATATTAAACAATTAACAAATCATTTTTACCCCCAAAAAAATAAATAAGATTAAAGTTTACTATATTAGATTCAATTAGATTATATTATATCAAATTTCAATTCTAATTTTCAACACCATTCTCATCCAATTTAAATTGATTAATACTATATAATAACAAAATTGATTATAAAAATAGTAATATTTATTACAATAATCTCGTAACAGTTTAAATCACTATCTTCCTAAAATAAACGCCATTTACTATAAAATTGTTAAGCACTTGAAATTTCATAGTTTTAATCTTTTTATAATAATAAATTAGCAAGCTCCTTGACTTTTTGATGAGTAATTTTTTTATCTTTCATCTATTCACTATCATTAAGCATAATTGGATTTTATTTTTTATCATGTGACATTTTTTTAAAGAGTTTATATAATTTTGTATATGTATTTTTTATAAAATAATTATTGTAATTTAAATATTTTAAATAACATAATGATACACAAATTTAAATATTTAAATATTTTAAACTGTTTGTGTGCATGAGTTCGAAATGCTAAGCATGAATTTCAGCATGCTTTTTACTATGCTTCATGTGCATAATTCACTGTGCTTTACCTCTCAATTTTTGCCATCTTTAAAGTAGAATTTGATTAAAAAAAAAGTCTTGAAGGTGCTATCTCAAGTTTCGCCATCCTATAAGTAAAATTCGATTAAAAAATTAATAAATACTAAACTCTACTTAATTTATAGCGAAATGTGTTCAATATTCCCACAAACCCCTATTTTCATATACTATCCCATATTATCATAATTTTAACTTATAATTCCCATATATAAAATATAAAGCCGTTTGATGCAAGTTTATCAAATTAAAATAAAACATAAAAATTTATATTTTTAAAATTTTTGTTATTACGACAATTGCTTAAAATATAAAATTAAATATTTAATAATAGTTTGTGTAAATAAATATTTTAAAAATATAAAAAATAGGAATTTCTTTCTATATCTTTGTTTTAATAAGGGTATGGATATCCTTTTATATTTAATAGCTGTGATTTAATTATAAGTTTTATAGATCTTAAATATAATAAAAAATAATTTTAAAAATTTAGTAATTTGAATTAATAGGACATGTGACAAATTCTTAGCTACAAATAACTAAAATGTACTCGTACCATTGACTTTTATATGAATACCAGAAAAATCTCCTAAAAAATAAGATTAAAAGTGACTTAATTACTAAAGTAATGATATTAAAACTTGAATCCATTACATATTCACTTTGTCTAGTGAGTCCACTTTTTCTACTACTAACCTTGAAGCAATTTATTAGTCAAGCCAGTCTCGCATGGAAAGAATAAACCTCGTTCTTTGGGGGTTTGTCTACAATCCTCCCAAATATTTTGGAGGATCAAATACTCCCAACAAATTTTCAAAGTGTCTTGTCTCATTTTATGCAACGTTCACGTAATGTGGATTGATAACGAATTTTCAGTAGATTTCTAGCTATATAATTGGGGGGAAATAAACACTTTCATCAATAATAGTTTATTCTCCCTTCAACATTTTTATCTTATCATTGATTGGATCAGGATTTAAATATAAAACTTCAGATATTATTAATTGAAAAGTAGGGAATTTTACCATATATTTGAATGCCTACTTGAATGCAAGTTTGTTTGTACAATCTTTCTTTATGCTTGAAAAATAGAAAATGTGGGAGAGAGAAAAAATTTTAATCCCCACTATATAACTAAAAATCTCCCAAAAATTGTTTATGAATCCCTCATGTTATTATTCACATCAATCTTTGTAAAAGTAAAAAATAAAAATGTGAAGACTGAATCCTCCCAATTATATTGGGCCGGAAGAACCGTAGCCGCTTCCCATTCTTCAATATATTCTACATTGAAAATAACTTTTAAGAATATACCAAACAACATTTGAAAAAAATAAAGGTGAGAGTAATTGATATTAAATGAGAGTATACTCAATTAAAATTTTACAATAATAATGGCTAAGTCTTATCCCACTAGATGAGGTTGGTTATATGGATTAGGCATTATCATAATATCCTATCATAAATTATGTTTACATTTAAATGATTAAATTTAGATCTCTTTTAATAGTTTCATTTATAATTTTTTTAGGTCTTTCTTTACTCTAGCTATTGGACCACCCTCATTTGATCTATTCATCTTACTGCATCTTCTATATGTTTTCTCTACATATGTCCAAACTATCAAAGGTGAAATTCTTCCATTTTTTTCATAGCAAGCACTACATATCCCAACTTTCTCTCTAATATATTTGTTCCCTAATCCTATCTTGTTTAATATGTTTAGTCATCCAACACGATTATTTCATTTAAGTGAGGGTAGTTTAGAAAATTAAAATTATAAACTAATCATGGCTAGCATATATAAGCAAAAAGAGTGTCAATAGCCTCACGCACAGACTCACTCTCTCTCTCTCTCTCTCTCTCTCTCTCTATATATATATATATATATATATATATATATAATAGAGTTACAATAAAATTGAATCTTGTTAACTTTGTTCAATACACACTTACTTCTGAATCTTATCAACTCTTATACAAATATGCCTAATTATGAGGTATTAGATTTATGATCTATGTCAATTAAAAAAAAAAAATCAAATACATATGAAAAAGAAAAATCATAGGCGGGTGGTAAATGTATAAGTGTAACAGAGGACACTGATAATTACTTCACTGAAGAGTGCCAGTTCAAATCGACCTAATCTTCATGTGCATTGATCATCTCATCTCATTAACACCACTCTTTTTTGCTTTAGTTCTTTTACTTCTCTTCTCGAACTCCTCCTGAATAAAGGATCAACCTCCTCCTCCAACCAACTTTTGGCAAGGCAGAGACAATTACTTGGGCATATCACACACACAGGTATGATATTTTATCCTTGATTCAGTTCTTATCATCGAATTCTTCACGAAATGTATCTGATGGAGACATCACAGCTAGAGTTTATTGTAAGGACTGTGTTTGATGAGGAATGATACTCGGTGAGCTATTCCTATGTATGTACGTTTAACCTGTAAATTAATAATAGTCAGATTATATGACTCTAATAATACTAATAACAGCTACTTGCAAATCTAACAAAGCCTCTTTGTATCCAATAGTTTGTTTGTGGAACCCACTTGAACATCATACCTTATGTTCTGGGGGTCAAATTTCTGCAACTTTACTTCTACCCTTCATTTGTCCATCCATTTCCTCAACAATGGAACACAGACTTTGCTTTAAAGCCAGAGTTAAAAACAGTGATCTCCACTTGCACCCTACTCTTGTCTATTAAGAAGTTCACATATATATAATGTGGTACAAAGTAGCATGAACATCGTGGCTAGGTGACAAATTGCAATGGAAAGATTTGGAGTGCGCATTATCATTTCTTTGATCCTTCTGATACTAACTAAAACTTCAGGTACCAATGCAGTTGGTGGCAGTATGAAGACCGAGGAATCATACAAGGAAGGGCAAAATCTTGTAGCAAATTCTATCTCAAATTATGGGTATGGATTAGAAATTAATCCTTTCCCCCTCCAGTTGTTATATGTTTGTTATCATCCAAAATGATCCACTATATGACTCTAAATGCTTAATTACTGCTACTAGTGCATGACTTTTCAAGTAAGTGGCTCATAATACCTTAGTGGCCTTAGTTGCTAACTATAATGACTCAGGAATTTTTTTATTATTGTTTCTAACATGTTCTTTAACTATGGCACTTACATATTTGATTTTGTGCTAAGGATTGAAATGGGGAACATAGAAGAAGATGATTGGCAAATGGTGCAAAAGAAAGGGAACCAATTTGTGGTGAATGACAAACCTTTCTACATCAATGGATTCAACACTTATTGGCTGATGGTGTTTGCTGTGGATGAGTCCACCAGAGGGAAGGTGACTGAGGTGTTCCAACAGGCTTCCTCAGTGGGCATGACAGTTTGTAGGACTTGGGCCTTCAATGATGGCCAGTGGAGGGCCCTACAAAAATCACCATCAGTTTATGATGAAGAAGTCTTCAAGGTGCTCCTTAACTGTTTAATTTGTTATTTCATGTACTATACTTAGTATACAATTTACAACTTGAACTATAAAGAAAATAACATACACCACACACATATATAGCATTACGATGTTAACATCTTTAGTATAATCAATTGTTTGTTACTTTTGATTGAAGCATAATAAACGGGTTGGGTACCAACCCTTATGAAATTAGATGATGATACAATCAAACTTCAAGCTAGCTATTAGTTACCAGTGAAGTTAATTAGCATTCCTTATGTGGTTCCATTTTAATGTTGGAGTCACAGGCACTGGACTTTGTGGTAAGTGAAGCAAAGAAATACAAAATCAGGCTCATATTGTCTTTGGCTAACAACTGGGAAGCATATGGCGGCAAAAAACAATATGTGAAATGGGGCAAGGATGCTGGCCTTAACGTGTCCTCTGATGATGACTTCTTTTCACATCCAACTCTTAGAAGCTACTACAAGGCCCATGTTAAGGCAAGTTCCTTTAAATGCAGCATGAAAAAACCAGCATTAGTTAGTATACTCTAGAGAATAAAGGATTTTAACTGTCGATGAAAAAATCAACTTAGAAATTATCACATGTATAATCTATCATGCTGATGTTTATATTTTATAAAATCCTAAACCATTGATTTTTTTTATCAATAGTTGAAATTATGTACTTTACTCTCTAAAGTGCACCTCGCACTTTAACCAAATCCGTGTTTTTTTATATGCTAAATGATTAACTGCCTAGAAATTACTACCTTCTCATGACTGCTATTTTTCACTATGTAGACGGTGCTCAATAGAGTTAATACATTCACAAATATGACTTACAAGGAAGATCCAACAATTTTTGCATGGGAACTGATGAATGAGCCTCGATGCACCTCAGATCCCACGGGTGATAAGCTACAGGTTTGCCCCTTGAAAACTTTTTCTGGCTTCCAGAACAGAAGGGAAGGCTCTTGTGCTATATATATAATATTATTTGAATTTTTTTCCGTGGTATCACGTAGTGCACTCAACTACTCACTTGAATATATTCTAGGATTGGATACAAGAAATGGCATTCCATGTGAAGAAAATTGATCCAAAACATCTAGTAGAGGTGGGGCTAGAAGGATTTTATGGCCCCTCAACACCTCAGAGAACCCAGTTCAATCCAAATACATATGCTACTCAAGTTGGAACTGATTTTATTAGGAACCACCAGGCTCTTGGTGTTGACTTCGCTTCTGTTCACATATATGCAGACTCTTGGTAAGTATCTTCATCAATGAGGTTGTTTTTGTTCAAATATGTGAAGTTACCATAAAACGGCCCAACCACTTAAGCAAACTGCTAGGTTTATATTAGTAACATATATTCATATGCATGTGCATTCTTGTGTAGTCTGTTATAAACTGCATTATTTGCTAACTTCCTATTGTATTTTGTCATAGGCATTTGTACTTTGGTTTCACTGTTTATCTAATTTGCTACCTTGAGATATGAACTATGAACTGTGAAGTATAGGTACTCCTATATGGCTGTCCTACCTTTACAAAGCACCTACTTGGTATCGATACTTATTGAGTAGTCAAGACTGTATATTTAATAATTTGTTTTTTGAATCTTGGTACATCTTGGTCAAGCATTGTAATAAATAGGTGTCCCCTAAATATAGATTAATTCCTACAAAATTTGCAACTAAATTAACTCTTTGATTTACTTTTAAATCAAAGGGGATAATATTTGTACACACCAAAAGTGTGCATCAATCGACACACAGAGAGATCAGGAGAAAAAAAATAAGAAAGAAAAATAAAAAAGCAAGGGAGAGAGGTGAAAGATAAAGAGAGAGTATCGGGTGTCCTTTTAAATTTGGGATTCAAATATATTTTCTCTAAATCAAATAGTCCATTACTTTATTCCTTTGTATCTCTTTAGATATTTTTTGCATGCCTAATAAATTTGATAATAATTGAATGAAAATTTAGAATATTATAGAAATTACATTTGTCTTATGATTTAATTACTTTATTGTTTATGATTTTATAGTTTTATATAACATGTCTTAGTTTGATTTTATATTTTTATATACATATTTTAGTCTATGCAAAATTTTCATATCCCACACCCATATCTGTGCCTGTGCAACATAGATATCAATACAACAGTTTCTAACTCAATCAATTACCCGGTTGAAGGATTTCACCACAAATTTCTGATACCCATATCGCATTCATAACATCATGGATGCAAGCCCACATAGAAGATGCTGAAAAGCATCTTGGAATGCCCGTTGTTTTTGCTGAGTTTGGTGTATCTTCAAAGGACCCTGGCTACAATACAACATATAGGGACACCCTAATAAGTACTGTGTACAGTGCCATCCTAAACTCTACAAAGAAAGGAGGGAGCGGTGCTGGAAGCCTTTTGTGGCAGGTCTTCCCTGAAGGAACGGATAACATGGATGATGGCTATGCAATTGTGTTCTCAAAGTCTCCTTCCACCTCAAGTATTGTGTCCCGTCATTCCAATAGGCTTGCCTTGTTCAACTCAATGTGCTCTTCGAAATGCCAATGGAGTTGTAAAAAGAAGAAAGTGTTGGAGAACGTACTCTATCATGATGAATTCTAACATCATATGTGGAAAGTTTTCAACTGTGATGCAATGGCCTTATAAAAACCATGCATGGATAAATATGGGGTTCACCATGTCATTTTGTTTGTATTAATGTCAATTGTATGTTTACTTTATATTTTGTAGCATGTATTATGCTCATGCAACCTTACCATCTTAATCTAGAATCTTGTTACACTATTCTTCACTGTTTTACATTAAGAATATATATATATATATATATATATATATATATATATATATATATATATATATATATATACACACGTTAATTTGTATCATCACGTGCAATTGGAAAATTAAATAACGCAGCCTTGTAGGTGTTAAGTATAACGGTTTTTATGTGGAAAACGTGGCTCATTTGAAATCCCTTAGAAGAAGCACCATTGCGCACAAGAGAGCACTACTCAAATGGAAGTACCAAATGGAATATGTAATTTTCATGGAATAAGTAAAGCATCACGTGTCAAAATGCCAATAGGTTGTTGCATAGTTTAATTCTATATTTTGCTTCAAGCCTTGGCATTATAGGTGAGGCCCCTACCAAGCTTTGAATATTTACCTCTTGAAGAAAGAAATCATGAGAGAAGATTAAGATCTTGTAACCACTGGGTACTCCTGCTAGAGTTTGAATAAGCCCTGACTTGAACAGATGATATGAAGGAAGATATAAACTTAGTCCGGCAAAAATAGCAGTTGCCTTCTGTAAAATATTACTGAAAAAAAATTTCCTTTCATATCTTTTGGAACTCCTCTGGCTTTAAAAATAAATTGAAAAAAAAATGGAAAGGAACAAAATCCTATAAATTCTGGTTGTTAGAGAACTTCAATTGACAGTGATATGGTTCTTACACATCAAAAGAGAAAAAGTAAATAGGTATATACCATCCCTGCACATTATCAGTAATCTAATGCAAATAGAAACCTGTTATCTTATGCTGTGACATTACCTTTTGCATCAACAGTTTTTACAACTCCTTGTGGTGTAAAAGACAATGCATATATGTGAAGTTGCCCAAATAAAAGACCCTCTTTTCATCCTGTTTAATTAAGACAACTGGAAAGCAGAATTTTCATAGTCAAATTTAATTATTTTTGCTTATAATGTTAGATACAATTTCCACAAGCCAACAAGAACAACAAGAGGAGGGGATTCAGCTCAAGCTTACCTGTATAAAATCAGAAATATTAAAAATTGAAGGAATCAGAAGATGGGATGAATATACTTATAACATTGCTAAGCAGATCACTTCGTGCTCAAGCTTAATTTCGAAAGGACTGCAGCTGCCTGATCACCACCTAGAAGGAAATAAGGATGCCTCAAAGCAGCCACAGCAGACAAGCGTCCACTTGATGAGGAACCTCTCTTGGAGATAAGCTTGGTTGCTAAGTCCCACCCTCTGCCGGAGTCGCCATCAAGGATATGGAAGTCGCACCGGCTGCGAGTAGAGTCCCTCCATTTGTTCAAATCATATCCACGGTTTCTTATTTCCAAATTGAAGTTCTTCAAAGCGGCTGCAGACCTTAAGGTTGGTATTGCCATTTGCAGGAGCACAATCCCAGCAGAATACATATCAAACAGATCAGGACTTTTCAACCGCAACATTAATATCAGAGATCCACTTTAGCACTTCCTAGTGTATTTGGAACATACAAGGAAGACCATAATGAATGCACATTGTAATGTGTGTATGCTTGAAGAAAATGACTCCATACAGACTAAGTAGTAAATGATACCACAATCTGGAAATTCTAGCTGATGCAAAAACTATAGAAAACTATCGGAATCCAATGCTAATTTAACTTGGAAAGTTGGCCACTCAACTTTTTGTGGTACTAACTTTGGAGTTGGATTAAAAGCATCTTAAAGTATGGTTAATTGAGTCCATGTATGGTTAAAACACTCGTTTAGATGACATTCCATTATCAGTGATGCTGTGAATATGTCTAGGCCTATATACTGCTTTAACTAATTTTATTAAATTGTTGAACCTAGTATTATACTTTTTACTAAAATTGAAACCCCTACAGAAGAACCTTATATTTGACTACATATATAGAGTATAGCTATAAAACCTGCCACAAGATTGGTGAAAGGAGAGCTGCAATTGGCTCTGCTGGAAGACTTGGTGTTTCTTCTGGTAGCACATACAATTCAGGGGGACAGTAATCAGGATCCAGAGGGGTAAAGTTGGGAACATAATTCTTTCCAATCCGCAGGCCAGTTGCTGAACCAAAATCAATGAGTTTAATCTGCCCCCCTTTAGTGACCACCAAGTTGGCAGGCTTTACATCCCTGTGAACTATGCCTGTGTCATGAATTTTCTTAAGCGATGTGATGATCTGGCGCATTATTTGCTTGATGATCAATGATTTTCGTTTAGAAGAGTCGACGCCTTGCAAGACTCGTCGAAACATGACAGACTCTAAGTTTGAAGGAAAGTTGCGATCTGTCATGTAATCAGCAAGAGAGCGACCTTCCTGTGATATGATAACCCTGCAATTAGTGTATAGAATAGCTGGTACTAGTAGAATTGTATCTGCATCATATCTGCATGCTTTAATTTAGGCAATTCATTCAAATAAGTGAAGGGATAAACCAGACTTAAAACCACCATAACAAAATAGTTACAAAACCCTAGAAGCTAATTAGTGCATGCATAGGTAATCTATATGCCTATAGTTTATCAAATAGAAGTATAAGGTAGAGCACCTCGAACTTCCAAACAAGCCATTTGCCACCTTCTGTGAAATGTGAACTGCTTTTGTCAGCTACAAAACTTCCAAGGAACTTAGCACATGTTTCAGGAGCAGCTCTAGAGAGCCTGTAATTGAACCACTCCTCACAATCACCAAATTCTTCAGCCCCTTCAATTCCAACCTTTACCTGCATGTTCCATCAGTCAGCTCCTGAATGCAATTAACAGGATATCTGATTAAAAACAGAAAGCAAAGAGAAATGCATCATTCTTTCTGTATTAACTGTTCCAACAATGATCCCATTGGCTAAGGAAGCGTTGGATAACAGTTGGAATATCTTAAGGATACCTTTTTAAGAATGACTTTGTCCTTAGATTTGGCATCCAACTTTGTTACCTTCCCTCTTCCACTCTTCTGCATCCTCTCTTCTACACCTACATTCTTTGGGACCAAAGCCCCTGAATAAACAACACCAAATGACCCTTCTCCCAACTTATCTCCTATCAGAAAATCAGTCCTCTTGAGACTTCTCCTTCCAGATAAACTGTCCAAAACCAGTTGAATAGGAGCCAAAAGGTATGCATCAATGGCTCCAACAAGAACACCTGGCCTTGTAGTTAAGTAAATCCATGTCAGGCCAGCAAAAACAAGAAACCCCCACTTTTGCATGTCTGATAAGTCTTCAGTTACGCTCTGGAACTTCACTAGTCCTGACCTGAAAACAGGAAACTGGTCCAGATAAAAGGTGTAGTTCAACAAGTCCTTGGGGATGTTATCAAAAAATGCGTTGCACTTTGTAGAGGTACTCTTGAAACGTTTTGTTAAGAAGGAAAAGTTATCTGGGGTGGTGGATTTCAATGGAGCGAAGCATATTGTATGATGATTATGTTGAAGTTGAAGTGTGGTTGCAGTTGTACTGATCAGGGAAGCCATGACCGTTATTACATACAACTACAAGACAAATGTTGCTACTCTCAACAACGTTTGTTGGTTGTTTCTCTTATAAACTAGAAGCTGGAAAAATATAATGTCAGCATTCAGCAGAGGCAGGTGTTTTGCCACCTATTCCTCCTTACTTTATCCACCTGTTCTATATATTTTCTTGGTTCAAAATTACCTGAAACCTCATCCAAGAAATCCAGAGCCCAAAAATTTTATTGCATTAAAAAATTTAAAACAAAAACTATTCAGTAGAAACTAAATCAATAAAAAAAAAAAAGGATAATGAAAATTGAGTGTTTCCCATAAATAGCTGTCTTTATTCTTTCTGTTGGTTAAGATAATCAAATTTGACATGTGGGTGTTAATCTGTTTGTTACTTTTCTAGAAAAAAAAAATAATAATTATATGACTATGTTGTTAACTTTTTATTCAAATTACTAAGTATAATTTCATATTGTCTAAAATAAAATTTGCATGATAAAAATAGACTAAACACTGACATCAAATTTTCCTATTATACAATAATATGGACTAGTTATTTTATCCCCACGAAAATTAAAAATAGACATTTAAATAACTAAGTAACTATACATTTCTCGATGCATTTTTATCGATTTTTATATCAAAAAATTTTCAAGCAACTATTTCATTTAACTGACTATTAATTTGGTACTGTTCAAGATAAAATGTATATAATGAACAGAGACCAATTAGCGAACGGTAAAGTTTTACCATCATATATTGGTATAGATAGTTAAAGATAAAATAACCAATCAGAATAAACATTTGGTTTATTTTAGTTATTTATTTTGAAATTGTTATTTAATATGTAATATACAATAACTACAATGAATGTGCTAACCAAATCCTCAACTAAAATCTCCCACTGACATTTTTTAATCACATTCAATATGACTGGATTAACTCCCCTACCCCAATTCTGGTGCTCCTCCATAATATCCACTTATAATATATTAATTCTAAAATTTAAGTTGTGTCATATTAAGAGGTTGACATTTAAATATTCTATAATATTGTTATATCAATCTCTTACTAAAAGTACAATATTCTCATATAATCCCTTTAATCTTATAAAGTAACATCTTTTTATGGCAAACTAGGCTAGATCAGGCCAAATCAAATCAAACTAAGTCGAACCAAATCGGATAGGATTAGAACAAATCTGGTCAAACCGAACCAAAATTGGATTAGACTGAACAGAACCAAATCAAATCGGACTAAACTGAACTAAACCGAACCAAACCAGACCAGACCGAACCGAACCGAACCGGACCGGATCGAACCGAACCAAATCTAACCGAACCATATCAGACCGGACCAGACTGAACCATACGAAACCAACTTGAACCGAACCGAATCAAATCAGACCTAATCGAACCAGATCGGACTAAACCGAACTAAACCAGACAAAACCGAACTAAACCGGACCAGACTAAACTAAACTGAACTAGATCAAACCAAACCGGACCGGACTAAACCGGACCAAACTAGATCGAACCGAACCGAACCGAACCAAACCAGACCAAACCAAACCGAATCAGACCGGACCGAACTAAAACCAACTCGAACAGAACCAGACTGAACCGAACCGAACAGAACCGAACCAAATCGGACCGGAGCCGAACCAAACCGAACCAGAGCGAACCAAACCAAACCAACTCAAACCGAATCGAACCGAATCAGACCGAATTGAACTAAACCAAACCAAACTAAACCGGACCAAACCAACCCGAACTGAACCAAACCAAACCGGATAGAATCGACCGAGCAGAACTAGACAAAATCGAACCAAACCAAACCAGATTGAACAGGGCTGAACCAAAGTGAATTGAATCGAATTAAACCAAATCAAACCTTGTCAAATTGAATCAATCAATCGCACTGCACTGCTATATCAAACTTTAAAAAAAAAAAATTTAGACTCATTTTTTTACATCCTTATTATTTGATTCTTAAATCAATTTTCATATTCTACTTAAAAAACTGAAGTGCAAGTTGTGGCATTAACATTTCAATCTTATAATATTACCACATCATCCCATTATACAAGTTGTTCTTAACCATGCCAATCTTTAGTTCATATTATTTAATAATAACAAGATGCACTAATTTACCAATATTAACACAATTAATTATATATATTTTAAGCTAATTATATACCGTTAATTTCTTACTCAAAATTATTCAAAATTAACATTTTCAAAATTCTAATTTCTAATAATTCTCTAATAAACAAAAAAATAATATTTTACAAAAATATCAACTTCCTATCAATAGTTAATTAATTGTTTAACATTTTTTTAACCTCATTATCCTTTTAATAGTCTCAACCAAATATGAACAAAAAAAAAAAAATCTATAGAACATCACGAATAGTAAATCATAAATTGTGGCATTAAAATTTTATTTATCTCTCATCTCATAATATTGTCATGTCATTTTATTACGTAAATTATTATTCAGCTATGCCAACTTTTAGCGTCCTATTATTCAATTATGGCAAGATGCATTAAGCTATCAATATTGATCCAATTAATTATATATACTTTAAATTAATTATATACCATTAACTCTTTACTCAAAAATATTCAAATTTGATATTTTCCAAATTTTAATTTCTAATAACTCTTCAATAAACAAAAAAAAATTACTACAATTAAATATTTATTTAAATATTAAAAATTAATTCTACAAAAATATTAACCTCCTACCAACCGTTTAACATTTTTCTTTTAACATTATTATCCTTTTAATAGTGTCATTACCAAACAAGACAAGAATAAATTTTATAGAATATCACGAATCATTAAAATTACAATCCTAGTTAAATAAGAAATATCATATAAATTAACTATGACATATCATCAAACTTATAAAATCATTGTCATTGCACACTTATATTCCAAAAAAAGATTAACAATCACAATTTGGAAGAACAACACTATCACAAAAACTTTTATTCTAAACAACATCTTCAAACCCTAACCTCTCTTTGTTATTCCAAAATTTCAAAATTAAAAAAAAATAAATGGAAAGCATATGCTTGCTTTCACATAAAGTAAACAAATCTAGCTCTTAACATTTATTGCTAACATAATTCAGGATTCACATTCACCAACAATAATATCATCAGATATCAAGGAGAAAGTATCACAAGCAAATATAAGACATAGCATCTTTGTATGAACAAGGCATTTATAAAGAAACAAAAAAAGTATCGATGAAAATAAAACACACATCATATAATCTTAAAAAGAGTATAGACAAAGATGGTATCATAAAAATAAAAGCTCATATGAATATCATATATAATTTCATTATATTTAAAATAACTATAACAAATGAATACCTTTGTTTTACTTTGCTAAATAAAGAATATTTTTCTTCTATTGTATAGTTATTTGACTTCAAATCATTAAAAGAAAATTTACTAAATCAGTTTTATATTAATCCACTTAATATCACTTTTCTCTGTTTTCTAACAAGGAATATATTTATTTCAATGTCCATGCAACACACAGGCCTAAATCTAGTATATGTATATAAAAGCACATAACCTGCCAGTATATACGACAGCTCTGGTCAAAAGGGTTTACCTGGGTTCCAGCACCAACATTTTGCGGCCAATCAATCATTAAGGAAACAAAAAGCTTCAATCCGTGCTGAAGACAGCACAGTTTGGAGTCGATGAGACAACAAACTTAAATTTATAGTAAACGTCTGTTAAAGCTGGTTGGTTATTCACCAAGTTGCAAAAATTAATTTCAGGAAGCACACTAATGCTTATCAAGTTATCAATGGCAAATGAAGATGGTCTCAGCATATAATGTCCCTCATAGATTTTTTTTTTTTTTTAATAAACCAAGAGTATATAAAATTAAGAAATTTATTTTCTCCATATCACAAATTATAGCAAGTCAGCTCAAGGCAATTGTAGAACCGCAAGTCACACAAATAGCTAGTCATAACCTGCAAAGTTCGCACAACTCCTAAGAGCACAAGAAAACGTTTATTGTTGGCAATTCATGTGCCAGTGCAACACTTTCACGCATGCAACTACAAGCCCTTACCTAATGAAAAGAAAAACGGTACTTTAGAAAGAAAAAAAAGGACACATGCATCTTAAGCCAATGCCTATGGCTATGCAAGCTATAGCAATTTCAGCAAGCAGGGCTATTCCTTTGAAGAAAAGAGGCTGCAGGCCTCACATAAGAGAAGTCCTTGAAGGGGTTTCCGCCATTGGGGCTGGCGGCGGGCGAGTCCACAACAGGCATATCAGTCCAGCGCTTCTCAAAGTTGGCAACACAGTGCTTCCCAGCTACTTCAGGCCTAAAGCTTGGTTGGATTTCTCGTGCTTCCAACTTCTTCCAGTGGATTGGTTTGAACCACTTGTGGCCCTTAATCTCCTCAATCCCCGTACATCCACTACCCAAGCGCTTAGCTGCCTCCTTCTGTAGCAGCTGTAACAGATACAAAATAATATTTATTTCAACCATAGAAAAAGTAGCAATAGAACAGTAGGAAAGCACCAAAAAAGATGGGAATCAAAGGAAATATCTTCTTTGTGGACTAGTAATTACCCCTTTCAACAGAGAATGCGCTTCACTAGACAAAAATGGCGGCAGCTTAATCTTGTCTTTAACTATCTTCTGCTGAATTTTCTCCCGGTTCCCACCACAGAAGGGCGGCTGCAGAGGAGGCGAAACAACATAAATAATCATTTAGCAACTCCAACAGGACATGGCAGTTATGCAGCTCCCAAGCCATTGCAACTTAAATAATACAGTATAACAAAACAACGAACCAAATAATAACTATAGTCATATTTTCGAAATTTCCACTTTGGACAAACTTCCCTTCATTTATTTTCTTCCTTTAATTTGAAGGATGTGGTAAATTTGTCAGTAAGCCAAGAGACCGATAAGCTTCTCAACAATAACGCAACTGATTTAGCTGCATAAATGAACCAAGCCTGAGTGCAACTTTAAGCTCATTCAATAAGCCAGCTGCACTTGAGCTTCAGTATACTCAGCTTTTAAGCTAGAGGGCATTTAAATTAAAATAAATATTTATGTAGTTACACTTTAAAATAAGAATATTTCGTTTTGTAATTAAAAAGCATGTTTTAGCAGTTTTCCATCAATTAAGGAGGTACACTAATATCCTATGGCCAATTAAACATTTAACAAACCTTGAAATCATAAATTCACAAGATCTGACAGAACTGGAAAACTTGAATAAGCCACAATTATGCTTCTAAACGTACTGTTTAAAGAAAAGCCCTTGGAAAGAATATAAAACTAGGGTAAAAATAACTTGAATTCAGCCTAGTGCCCAGGTGTCAGACAGCCCATAATAGTCAAATATCTTTCTTCCATCACACGCCAACACAAAGCATAGGATAGGTTTTAATACCATGTTAAGATTGTGGATGTAACTCTACCCCAAAAGCTAGCTAAAGGGGGGAGGATTCTCCAAGTGTATATAGAGGCTATCTAGGCATATGCAATGTGGGACTCAATAGGAAACATGGACACTGCAAGATTTGAAGTGTTGCATCAAGACTGAAGCGTCATATTGTGGTGACCAATATCAATGTTCAATACAAGTCTGACATAGTTGTGGCTCCTCTTTTGAAGTCTCCATACTTCACTGCTTAGAGCCATATAAATTCAAGGGGTGAAATTTTCACTCAAGAGATAAGTACATAGACCCCACTACCCGCAGCAAAGAATCATCTAAATATGAAGATCCAGATGACCAGCACAGATACAAATTTACAAGAAACAAGATGCAAACCTTTCCTGTAAGCATCTCAAATAGTAGGATGCCCACACTCCACCAATCAGCAGCCTTATTATGGCCCTTGCCAAGAATGATTTCAGGTGCCATGTACTCTAATGTTCCACACATGGAATTAGATCTTGTACTGTCGTCGAATTGCTTGGCTAAGCCAAAATCAGTCAACATAACCTAGCAGATCAACAAATAAATCTCAATTCAGTTATTACATGTACAAAGCATGGTTGAAACTTGAAAGCCAGTATAGGAAGGGAGGACAGATTACATGGCCATCAGCATCCAGCAGGATATTTTCAGGTTTTAGATCCCTGTGCATTATTCCATTTGAATGGAGATGTGAAACTGCAGCAACAATCTCAGCGGCATATATGCGTGCTAGATCCTCTCTGAAAATTCAAAGAAGAATAGTCGGAGATTTATGCTGTAAATTAATAACAAAAATAGAAGAAACAAACAAAACTCTAAACCAAACTTACCTGAAAAGGCCCTGGTGATAAAGTTGAAAGAAAAGATGGCCCCCATTTACGAAATCCAGCACAAGATACAATCTATATTTTGTCTGAAACAAAACAGAACACATCACTTTTAATTTCTAATATTATTAGAGACCGTTTTGTTCTGTAAGCCAACTAACAAGAGAAAGCAATTTACAAACAACAACATGATTCTGGATATATAGTACACATTAGAAAGTAGAAACACATCAATGCCTTAAACTACATATTGTTCATTCATTTAGATTACAGGTAACATACACAATGACAGAAGCACTAAAGTGAGTAGAAATCGAAGGAAAGTGGCATTGCATTTTGAAAAACGGTCACTAAAGATAAATCATCACAATAAAACAAAAAAAAAAGCTACAAAACCTTATCACAAATTTGAAAATAAGTACCTGAAAAGAGTATCTGAGTTGTACAACAAAGGGGTGCTCTATTTTTGTCAAAATATCCCTCTCAGCTTTCATGTACTCAGCATGGTTCTTCTCCACAATTTTGTCCTTCCTCATAACCTTCATAGCATATATTTCTGAAGTACCCTTTTTCTTCACCTGATATACTTTCGCAAATGCACCCTGCCCCACAACCTTCAAAATCTCAAAGTCGTCAAGGCTAACTCTCTGGATCTTCATGAGATTCCCATCTCCATCTTTCAAAGATTCCTCAGTGATAACATTGTCAAAGGGAGGTTCTTTGATGTCTTTAATGGTCTCTCCAGTGACGTGCTCCTCCAGTTCCAGTGAATCCTCAGTCTCGTGGATGGTGAGTTTTCCAAGCTTCAGTGATTGACTAACACAAGCAGAAGGGCCAACCAAAGAATGTGAGCGAGTGTAAATGACTTCTGGTTCTTCATAAACCAGCTCACTGAATTCTTCAAAAGACTCCGCAGCAGCAGAATCAATATTATTCACTTCTACTGAGGTTGGAACTGTAACTGGACCAAAGACATCAGAGAAATCTAGCTCAACGTGATCTGTGTTTACAGTATCAGGAAGGCTTGCAGGAAAAAGTAACTGAGTCTGTAATGGTTTATATATGCCAGCCGTAGTCAAACCAGAAAGCTGAGAGGAAACCATGATTCGCCGCTAAATAAAAATATGCTGATGGCCAAACTAATAAAGACTATAGATTAATAACCCCCAAGTTCCCCAAGACCCCAACTGCTGATTCACTCCTGTCAACGGCCTGAATTAGGAGGAAGTTGATGTAGGCAAATGGAGTTCCCAAGAATTTCGGCAGCAAGCAGAGCAAAATCCAGCAGAAGAGGAGGCCGTTCTTGTTTCCCGAGTCACAGGAAACGAAATATGCACCAGTGGTTGTTGAACTCATGAAGATCCAATTCACAATCTGCGTTTCAACTCAATCCAAACAAAAAAAGGGAACCAAATCAAACCCACATGACATACACAATAACAACTGCTTTTGTTACCATAATCCAATCTAATTTCACAATAGCAATCCCATAAACAAGACATAACTTAATCTGACAACAAATAAGAAAAAAACAATCAAATAGATTTAACCACCAACCATATAATCATAATTGCCATGTAAGCAAACAAAACCCAACATAAAAGGGTGATTTCTTAACAAAACATTTAAACAACAATGGTTCTTCATGTCCAAGAAAGTTATTTGGAATTAAATAACCAGACCAAAGCCATAATCAAACAACAATCTATACGTCAATAGATATCAAGATCTAACTGAAAAATTTTTCCCAAAAACCAAATCACGGATACAAAGGTCCAAAAACAAAATTAGCGTCAAACGCATGCAATTCACAAGGTACAATCATCAATTCATCATCTCCATATAACGATGAAAACTTGCATTATCAAAACAAATCACCAAAACATAAATAAATTGACGAAAACAATCAAAAAAAAAAAAAGCTAACCTACACGATGCGATTTGAAATTATTAAAAATCGAAACTTCGAAGGCTAAGGAAGAGTAAAAATCGAAACTTTCGAAATGGGCATCAGAAATTTTTTGGTTTCTTACCTGGGAAGGCTGCAGCGAAGGAAATTGGGGGAAAATGGCGTTGTTTTCACAAAAGTGAAAGAAAAGCGGGTTTTGATTTATTTATGTGGAAGAGGACGCGCGTCGCCACTTATAGCATCTTTGAAGGAATTCAATGATGGCTACCACGCGACACGTGGCATCGTGTGAGTGGTTGGTGGATGGCGACGACCAAGCGTATGTTGGGTCCCATTTGTTTTTGCATGGAGTGCTTTTTATCTCGTGGGGAATGTGAAATGCGAGGATATGGGGAATATGCTATTGGGATTTGGTTCCCAATTGCGTGTGCTATTTGTGGGGCTAAGATTTGGTTGCAGGTGCGGGTCTATTTGGAGGATAATTTGTGTAATCTAAAGTATTAGTAAAAAAAAATTAGGGTAAAAATCAAAATGCTCTATCCAACTGTAGTGCTAATGTATATTATCTCCTAAGTTTTAAAAAAGTGTAGAATACTCTCTTAACCTTTCCAAGTTGAGTTGTGCTTGTTAACTTCTCTGTTAAAATATGAAAAAGAAAAAAAAATCTGTTAAAATAATTAATAGATTTCAAATTTTATTTTCAGACCAAATAAGGTAAAATAAAAGTTAAATTTATAGATTGAGTTGAATTCAATTGATCTGTTTGGATAAATAATTTATTTAAATTTTTATGTGAAAGGAACTTTTAAAAAGCAACTTATAAATAAATTATTCTATATTTAAATATATAATAACAAATTGAGTGTTTATATATACTTCTTTCAGTAGTTTGATCTTTTAACTTTTCAAAAATTACTAAAAATAATTTTTTAAAAGTAGTAAATTATATAGTTAAACAGGATAAAAAATTAATAATATGACTTTTGACTTTAAAGAAATTAAAAAAAAGTATAAATTAGCGTTATTCACACGGATATGGCCACTGCCAAACATATGTCTCTAGCACGAGTATGGCCACTAACTTTGGCTAATTAATACCTTCAACGTAGTAATTTGAAATTTTTTTTATGGATCTGTTGGACGAAAATATGTAAACGGCTAACTTTTTAAGAAGAAATTTATTCGAAAAGCAACATCCCAAATATTATCAATATTCAAATGATTAACGCTAAGGAGGATACTCTACCCCTTAGTAAATGGACTCCTCAAATAGCTCATGGAAGCAAGCCTTTGAACAAAATTGATCAATGAAGAATTGAATACAAACTTGAACTTCTATTAATCAACCATGAGTTCATAGAAAGCCGTGAAGATGAACAATAAAACTAAAGAAATGATATAAAACTAAAAAGGAAACTAACAAAGAGAAATAAAAATTGATAGTTAAAATGACATGATGTTTGTTTGATCTGAGAGATACTTTTCTTCTTTATATATGAGTCTTTTATAATATTCCTTGACTTTCACCACTTCCTTATTTCATGCATGTAGTAGACATTCATGCACCCACGTTCTTAGTAGTGGTAACCGTTGCTTTATCATTGCTTCAGTCTCCAACTACTTTTCTATCATCAATCATTGGGCTCAATTATTTTTTTTATCCTAACATTCCATTCAGTTGATATAGCACTTTTAAGCCTACTATTACTTTTCAGCTGATGAATATTTACCTTGGATCTAATTACTTTTCTTGGTCTATTCCAACCTCTAACCAGACCCCATTTTGGGTCATTTGTCAGCTTAATTTATGGTGCAACATATGCCCCCATACATTACCTAGCGACTGGCTAGTTACTTAGCTAGGTAATGTATTTAAGCTCATTACCATTACTATTCTTTCCCTCACAGCTACTATACAAGCGACTCCCCTTCCAGCCGATGAATCTCAGGTAGAAGATAATCAACTAATGTCTCATCTAAGGGAATTTGCAGCAGCCGATGATGCCTAGCCAAGTCAAGTTTTGGAAGGAAACAAAGCTTTTTCTCCACAATATTCTACTATCCCTACTACTCGTTGATAGGCCTATGCTGACATTGCACTCTCCTTATCTTTCCCAGTAACAAGCTGTAGAGTCTAGTCGGGATCAACATCAAGAGCGGCAAACTCAGCTGACTCATAGAATTAGATCAATCCATGAAGAGATTGCCAAGCTACAAGTTGAACTAGGTACTCTAGAACTTGAGTTGGCTAAAGTGATTATTCAAATTAAAGTTGAAAATGCTCAACAGCTTTAGCTCTATACCCAGGCTAAGGCCTTAGATAACAGAATCGTCTTTCTTGCTAAGAAACGGAAGCCGTGGAGCATGTGGTAGAAACCAGCACCAAAGGCCTAGTCGAGACTAAGGCATCATGGACTTCCTTCTTCCATAAATTCAAGCAGCTTGGCAACCTCCACTTGTAGGTAACTTTATCTACTTTCTTGCTTACGCTTTTCATTATCTATATCATAAACTTCTGGAAGTTACTGCTGATTTACACAGAAACAGCTTGAGGTCATAGCTAAACTATTATCTTTTTCGTGGATAAAATATCTGCTCTTTCGATCATAGAACTCAAGACTAAAGCCCTTTAAGACAACATTCTGACAGCTGTAGGGGATGCTCTAACCACACTTCTTAGAACAAGAACTTGTTGCAAAGGCGGCTGTCAAATCTATTATAGCTGGATTGGTTGTGGCAAATGAACGAGCCGAATTAACCAAAATAGAAGGCAATCTTGCCGATGCAACTCCCACAGGGCCTACAATTTAATCTAGGACATTATATTCCTTTCATATAGCCTGCTTGTTTTGTCACCCTTGATGATCTGATATTAATCTCTATGGGCAAAACTTCATCTTGGCCATAGGTTAATCATTTCCTCGACTGACTCTTAATGGTTCTTTTGATCATATCAATTAGGACCTTGTTAGTTGTCTCGGCTTGACTATTGATCTATGCATAATAAAGTGATAATTGGATTAATATAATTCCATATTCTTATACAAAAAATTTTACCTTATCTCTTGTGAACATGATGCCTTGGTCAGCCATTATAGTTTCTGGAATGCCAAACTAATGCATAATTTGTCTTTTAATAAATCTTATTACATCAACTTATGATAACTATAATGAAAAGTGTGCCCTTTTAGATGCAAGAGGATATATTTTTCCTATGAGATCCATTGCCCACCTTCTAAAGGGCCATGATTTGACAATTACGTGCAACTCTTCAACTGGGACTGTCTGAATTAGTCCATGGAGTTGGCAAGCTTCATATCTTTTTAGCATAAACAAATTAATCGTCTGTAATAGTTGGCCAACAGTATTCGTATCGATAATCAGCCATTTCATATTAGAGCTAGACTTATGAGTTCCACAGGCACCTTCATGGACCTCATCCTTATCCAAGTATTTGAGCAATACCCCTTCCTGACTTTTTTAAACAATTCACCATTAATCAATACATATTTCAGTGCTCTTCGTTTTAAGCTTGAAATCAACTTGAACTAACAGATCAACCAGATATTGGATTAACCCTTGTCTCCAATTGGCCGATACCCTCAGTTGATAGTTGATCATCATTTTCTATAGTATTGACATTATGCATCATGAGTTATATCGAGAGGAATACTATGCTTTTTCCTATGAAGTTAATCATCTCTATATTAGTCTCTTTAGGATCCTTCTAGCTCCTGCCCAACTTTCTTAAAATTACCAACGGGATAATATTTATGATGGCACTACTATCGACCAATACGCAGCTAATTGGCTTGCCATCAATATAAATTTTTTTCTTCATCGACTATTTCCTCATCAGCTTAATCATAATTGACTAAGGCAACCAGCTGAAAATCTCTAGGTCCTGCTCTATTAGATCTCTCTGCTCTCTTTCTATTATGAATTGCTCAACTCGAGCTGCTTTCCACAACAGTTGAGCCAAATCACAATAGCCAGAAGCAATTAGCTTTTCTCTCAGCTGAGGATTCATATTGTTCACAGCAATAGCTAGAGGCGTATTCAGCCTCTGGTAATTGTACGATGCATTTTCCTTTTATTCTACTAAATCTTTCCAAAAACTTTGTCACAGACTCACTGCCTTGTTGTTTGATGCCCAACAAGTTTAGCATAGAGACCTCTAATTGGGGCCTATAAAATCTATCATGGAAAAATCTCTTCATATCAGCCCAGCTTTACACAGAGTTTGGGGGTAATAATGAGTACCAAGTAAATGATGTCCCAATTAAGGATAAAGGGAATAACTGTAACCTTAAAAAGTCATTTTGACTTGCCTCGGCACATTGAGCTATAAATCAGCTGATATGCTCCATAGTCGATTTGTCGTCCTCCACAAAAAATGTTAGTTCTGAAACCTCTAGGAAATTGGATCCTATCCACCTATTCGGGATAAGGTTTCCTGTATACTAGCCTCTCTAAGGGTCTCAGTTGAACACTAAAATGCCTCCTCATAGTCTTGGCTATAATATTGGGATCAATCAACCGAGGTATCACTCCTCTCGGCTCAACACAAGGCTGAGGCTGAACGGGTACTACCTGCTGATTGCCCCCTATTCGTTTCCTTGAGGGATCCCATGCAATAGTTGTATGTATGGTGGAGAGTACATCAGCTATTGGAGCATATTCATTGGTTGCAAAGCATAACTTGTTGGTAGGGTATTTGTCAGCCGAACAGATCATATAGACTGAGCTAAGTAACCACCAATCGGCTGATTATTAGGCCCTTGGGTGTAAATGTTCCACTGGTTATCTCCCTGAGGCCAATTAGCTCGTCTTACTGGATCAACCGTGGGTATGGAGCTAGTGTAGATAAATTGTTCCTAATTACTATTGAAACTATTCCCAAAATCTGTATTACCAGAAGGTAGTCCTAAGTTCCCTGGCGCATTAGGGGGTCTTCTTATTAACAGCACTTGGCCTAATTGAGGCCTTAAATGCCCCCAGTATAAGCCACTGTTTCATTAGTAGTTTCATGTCCACCCCCTTGCATGCCCTCAGTTGAATAGCATAAGTTTGGGATATTTTCTTTTGTTGTTGCTGGACAAGTTGCATTTCATTTCGCACCATTGGCTCACTATCTCAGCCAATTACTTAGATACTTCCTGCATTAGATCATTTACCCCTACTTCGATCTGTTGCCGGATAAAAGATGTAGACATCACTAACGGTTGTCTCTCCTCGCATCTAGTCTGTGTGGAGCTAATCACGTCAGGAGAGGCTGCCAAGGGCCTCAATGGCTGAGAGGTAGTAGTTGTATTCAACTGCTCTGAAGTCACCACTTGGGGTGTATTTAAGGTTGCCGTATACGTAACTAGTTGCCCCCTGCTTTCTACCTTGGGATAGAACTTGGATCGCTCAGCGACTAAGAGGTAGCAACTGTATTCGGCTGTTTTGAAGTCATCCTTTGGGATGTAGTCAAGGCTGCTGCATATGTAGTTGATTGCCCGCTGCTTTTTGCCTTAGGGTCAAACTAAGATTTGTTGAAATCATGTTGATGACCTTCTCGGATCCCAGATTCATATGAAAAGTATGATTTAGCCCTAGTACAAAAAATTTTAGCTAACCTAATCTTGGAAGTCCCACCGGGCATGCCATTTTTATGTTGAATGAAAATATGCAATCGGCTAACTTTCTAAGAAGAAACTTATCCGAAAAGCAATATCCAAAAGATTGCGAATGTTCAGATGATTAACGCTAAGGAGGGTACTATGGCCCTTAGCAAATGGACTCTTCAAACGGCTCATGAAAGCAAGCCTTTGAGCAAGATCGATTAACGAAGAATTGAATAGAAACTTGAACTTCTATTGATTAACCATGAGTTCATACAAAGTCTCGAAGATGAATAATGAAACTAAAGAAATGACATAAAGCTAAAAAAGAATCTAACAAAGAGAAATAAAAATTGATAGTGAAAATGACATGATGTGTTTGATCTGAGATATGCTTTTCTTTTTTATGCATGAGCCTTCTATAGTCTTCCTTGACTCTCACCACTTCCTTATTTCATGCATGTAGTGGTCATCCATGCACCTATATTCTTAGTAATGGTAACCGCTGCTTTATCATTGCTTCAGTCTCCAACTACTCTTCTATCATCAACCATTGGGCTCAATCATTTTTTTTAACCCAACATTTCATTCAACTGATATAACACTTTTAAGCCTATCATTACTTTTCAGCTAATGAACATTTGCCTTGAATCCAATTACTTTTCTTAGCCCATTTCAGTCTCTAACCAGGCCCCATTTTTTGTCATTTATCAACTTAATTTATGGTCCCAACAAGAGCATAGCCCAAGTACAAGACTCTACAAACTTCATTGACATTGTCACAAAACTATTCTATTTTCGATGTTAATGGTAACCATGACATCAAGAAATGCTCACAATGCAAAATTGTGCAATATTGGTAGGTGCATTTGCATGATTATTGCATCACGATTTTGTTTTATTTTTCTAGTGGATAGTGGTGAGTTACCTTCAAAATTGTGACTATTCCTTATATATCGAGGGTGGAGATAAAGGTGGAGATAGAATGTAAGGAGTGATCCCCATGTGTGGTCTCCTTAGTCAATCTTGATTGTACCCACTTTCTGTTGGATATAGGGCTTATCTATCACATTTGAAAAAAAAAAAAAAAAGTGATGTATTGCACCATTTTAAAATGAGATAATATATATTTTGGTTCCTAAAAGAAAATATGCTAACATTTTGATATCTAAAGTTTAAATACGTTGTGAGAATTTAGTCTTTTTGCTAACTTTCATTGAGTAAATGTCATGTATCAGACTTGGAGTTAATTCAAATACTACATTTCAATAATATATACAAGAATGACTGAAATTACCAAATAGAAGGACTAATATGTTATAACATGATTTCTTTGGAAGATTAAAGTTATGCATTTAATCTTTTAAGGGTTAAAGTATTAAAATAAAAATTTTTAGAGACCAAAATATAGATTTATTCTTTTAAAATTTATGGGGTAATTCACACAAGTCATATAATTGAAAGGGGTCATATAAATTTTACCCAAAAAATTAAGAGATTAATTTTGATGCTGTGATAGTATAAATAATTTTACATTGTCATGTAATAATATATTATTACATATGTGACTTTTGAGATAATAATTGTAAAAGTCAAATATTTACATTAATATGATAATACATGATTGAATGACTGTGGAAGAAAACTTTTACGCTTTAGTATATCAAAATTAAATTAAAAAATTAATAGTTAAAGATTTTATAAGATATAAATACTAATGTATAATAATGTTTGTAATTAAACCAATACTTAGTTGATTTAAGGTTTAATTATTCTACAGATTCCTATAGTTTCACTCAATTTTTAAATAGATCCCTATAATTTAAAAATTTGTAATTAGGTCCCTACATTAAACAAAGTTTTATAATCAAATTCTTGATGTTAACAACTGTTATAAAAATTTGAAATTAAATATTCTCCATCTCCATCTTCCCCCTTTCCACCCCACCTCTCCTCTTTCATAAGAAATGTCCCATTTCCTCCATGAAATGCCATACTTCTCAAACGTAAAAGCAAACAATCTGCACATACAAACAAAACAATTGTGCCATTTAACATTCTTATCTATTACACATGGAATAAAAAAAATGACGGCACCAAACCCCTTAGAACCCATAATCAACAACCCAAATATACAAATAAAATAATGGCAACACCAAAACCGAACCCATGCGATGACACCATCATCACGTTCCAGTCCCGCATCACCTCTTGTTTGCCTTGTATCTCAGCCATTACACTAGACCTACAAAACCACCACCATCAGATTGCACTACCATTATGTTGTGAAGCCGCAACCACCATGCCTCCCACCTCTTCTCTATGCATGATGATGTGTGGTTTGAATGTTGTTTTGTATATTATTTGGGTTTGTGGGTATATTGAAAGGAAAAACTTGGTAGACGTTTTTAGGGGTTGAGGAGGAGGAGGGGCTAAGAAGGAGGAGGAACAGTGAAGGGATGGTGATAGTGATGGTGATGGTGATGGCGAAGGGATGATAAAGGATGTGGTGGTGCATCTAGAGTATACTATACTAAGTGAGTGTATTAATACTTTGCACTATTTTTAACCATAGATTTTTCATAGATTTTCATTTTATATACATTGAATAGCTTAGATTACTAAAGTATATAGTGTACTAAAATTCATTAAATGTATTATAACATTGCCAAGAAAATTTTTGAAACAATTGTTAATACTAGGGACTTGATTATAAAACTTTGTTTAATATAAGGACCTAATTATAAATTTTTAAATTATAGAGATCTATTTGAAAATTGAGTGAAATTATAGGGATATACAGAATAATTAAATTTTGATTTAAATAGCTTGACACTTGTTTCCTTAAAGTAAAATCTTGATTTGAGTCTTGTGAATAGAAAAAATAGTATTGAGAGAGTTTTACCCTCATAATAGATTAACCAAACTTGCTAATACTAGTGATTTAGATAAAAAATAATTTATTGTTGATTTTTTGTTAACAATTGAGATTCTACATTATATTCTCTAAAATATACCTAAACTTTGGAAAAGACAAATTCTTTGAATTAAGCCTACTATGTGTTTGTTTTCTTTAATTTACGAGTTGGGTTCTTTATTGTCATTAGATTATTATATTTTTTCCTTAAACTATTATTAGTTAAGGAGATGTTTGGTTTCTGAAACTGTTTTCCATTTTTATTATTTGATTTTAATTTTAATTACAAAAATGTCATTTTATTTATAATTTATTTTCTGTATTCAAGATTTTTGAAAGACAATAGTGTTAACAAATTCTTTTTTTTTTTGCTAAGTCTGAGTCTATTTTGACTTTTATTCCTGTCCAAACCCTTGTCAACATGCTTTTGCCTGTGACTCATCATTGATACATAGATACTCTTTCATGGTACAATTCTTAAATCTATTTTACCTTCTATTCTTTTCTCTTTTTTTTTTATTGTATAGTTTAACTTCTATTCCTATTTAAGGTATGTCCGAGATTAATAACGAAATTAATTTAGACTCTAAAAATTAGCTCATAAAAATGTTTTGTAAGAATTTAATAATAACACATTATTCAATTTAACACATTGATTGTTGCAATACCTATTATTTTATTTTCTTTTATTTTATTTTTATCCAACAAACTTACCATGGCCAATCTATGATAAGTTTTTAAACAAAAACTATAAAATTTAATTTTTGCACCATTATTATAAAAAATTAGTCTATCATTTAATTATATAATAAAAAGTCATTAAAAATAATTGAATACTATAGTAATTATATTAAAAGTTATACATATAATAATATATAACTAATTAGTTAATTAATTAATATCATAAAAAAATGTTGTATCCAAATTAAACTCCAAATTGTAACAATACAATTTTTGAAAAAACATAAAAATTTTTAAGCAGGTTTACTATGGAGTTGTGTGGATTTGTTAGAGAAGGTTCAAGCTAGTGTTTTTTTATTTTTATTTTTATTTTTTTGTGAAATCTACTAGTTCATTGATTCTTTTTATTAGAAATCCGGTTAATTTGGCTCGACCTGTAAAAGTTTTAGTAGGGATTTTAGATTTTTTAACAAGAATATTTTTCATTCTCAAAATTTAAATTTGAGATATCTAATTAAAGTGCCAAAGTAGCTAGCTACTTTAATCATTCGGCATTGGTAGTCTAGTGCATATTTGAGAACTTAGTTTATTTTTCAAAAATAGTTTTTCTTAAAATGGTTATTTTTAATGTAATCTAATTATGCTAACTAAGTAAATATCTTATTAATTTTTATAAGTTTAATTTGTATCAAATTCAAGCTAACTCATCAAGATTAAACTACTTATGAGTTGAGATCAAATATGAAAAAAAGATAAAAACTTTATTTTGATTTCTAATAAAAATTATGATAGACAAATTAATCCATCAAAATTTAAAAGTTCAATAATAATCTCTCATCATTTAAAATGAGAGGTAAGTCAGTTCTTACTTTAAACTTTGCATAAATTTTTTAGAATTTTATTGTCTTATTTTTATTTTTATTAAAGATCAAATTTTGATATATAATTTTTTTAAAGACTAATTTATCTTCAAAATTATTTATTGATTAATGATATTTTTAAAAAAGGACTCACGTATCCCTCTTTTATATATAATATAAGAAATTATTGTTAAATTTTTTTTAATATTGATATACTAATTTATCCCCAATAATTTTTAAATATTAGATCACTTACACTGTTAACAAGTTGGATGAGCTTTATTTATTTATTTTTTATTTATTTTTGTCATTTTATTTCCCAAGAATTTTTCACGCACCTCAATTCAATCCTAGCAGCATCAAACTCACCATGACATGCCCGAAAGTATCCTGCACCCTCATATCCATTCAAGCTCCGGTTCACAGCTTCAGCACATTACACAAATTCCTAATCACCCAGATGGTGTAAAATTCTGCTCCATGCATCCAAAACCTTTGCCTTTTTTCTGCATAGTCTCTATGTTCTCTCTCACTACTCACCATGACTGAGTTTCTTCCCATAAACCCTCTTGCCATTTCAGTCCCAGAATCTCCAAGATTCCCCTTTCCCAACAACAATCCATGCCTAACACCAATCACCAGAACCCAACTCAACCCAAATTCCCATACACCCTTCACCACCAACAAGACCCTTTTTGCTTCATTGAGTTCCAGGTCCAATGGAAGCTCGGGCATGCCGGGCCCATCAAGGGGTTACAGCTTTTACAGCAAAGAACTTGAGTTTGAGGACACAAAGGTGAAGAATTATGGGTTCGAGAGAGACCCCGTTGGTGATGGTTCCCTGAGTGGAAAGGGTCTTGTTGAGAACACATTTGATGGTCTTGGCCTCAGGGGAATGGAAGATTTTGCTGGGTTGGGTTCTGGGGTGGATGCCAAAGATGAGGGCAGCAGAGAGAGGGAGAAGTGTTTGGGAGAGGAAGAAGATTTGGTTACTATTCAGGGTGGTTCTGATGATGGTGGTGATGGTTTGAGAAAAGATGATGGTAAAGTTGAGAAATTTAGTGGGAAGGTTGGGTTTAGAAGAGGCAGAGAGGTGATTAGGAGGTCCAATTTGTTGGCTAAGCAGGTGATCAGCATTCGCTCTGCTCTTAGCTTGGGGTTCGTCTCTCAGCTTTGGGTGGATACTACCTCTGTGAGTGATGACGGTATTTTTTGGTTTTGTTCAGTTTGTCTTGTTCATTTGTTAGGCTATTGTATCTGTAAAAGCTTTTTTAAGGGGGGGAATTTATTTATAATATTTGTTTCCATCACTGATAGTCTGATATGATATCTGTTTTTTGTGGCCAAGCATGTTTGGACATTGATTATTTTGAGAAAATAATCGTTTTTTTTAAGCTGTCGTAAACTTTTGATTATAGCCTATTTGAAACTCAAAATATTATAGTCCAAGCACACACTAGGTTATTTATTTATTTATCTCTTTTTGGTGAATTTCATTTGCAGTGGATGGTATTATTTGTGGAGGTGAGGCCAAACTTGCTTTCTGGGGATTCAGAGAAGTTCCTGCTGGACGATATTAGTCAGGTATAACAAGTTTTGGAATCAAGAGAGGTTATTGTTATTATTATTTTTTCTTACTTAGGGTTGATCCTATTTGTTGTGTATATGCTTGATTCAAACATAGTTTACCCTTATGTTTACTTTGTTTTACTTTTGGGGGAGTTCTCTTGTGTGCAATAATATGAAGAGATAATCACTTAGATCAGTTACCAGTGAAATTTTTGTCTGACTGAAATTTCCAGTGCATGTATATTCCGATGTCAAATTTGTATAATGGCTTTGCCAGCAAGTGACTTTTTGAGTATTTTGACTCTAGACTGTTCTATCTGTTCCCTTTTCAGCTTGGGGATGTTGTTCTTGTCCCGGATGAAAGTGTGATAGAGAATGAATTTAAAATGGTTGGAGTGGAGACCCTGGTATGTTTTACAGTTTTATATGATTCACTCTTGTGAATTATTTTCTTTTGCAAGTTTATTGGATGAGTGCATTGTTTGGAAGAATATGTTAGAGAAGTCTTCTTTCATGATATGTGGTACTCAAACTCTGATGTGTTGCTGAAATGATATAGCTAGTTATGTTTCATGCTCATGTCGTATATGCTTTCACTGTCGATATACTTCTGAGGATAAAATTATTCAGCATTCTTTTGTCAATTTCCTCGTTTGCTAGGTGATGATGCTTCATGAAAAGACTGAAATCTTGTGATAGGAACCACAGGTTCGGTAAAGTGTATGCTAGGAAAAAAATGAGAAAGAATGGGTCATTAGGGACCCAACGTGTGAGTGAGACAAAATGAGAGTTTGTTATGCTTACTAGGATAGAGAAAAGAGTGAATTAGGGAAGATTTGCTGTAATGGAGGGTGAATATACTCGTTGGGTTACGAATGGGTGAGGGCATAATAGAATTGTGAATGAGACTTGGAGAGGCCGAAGGGCTCCTCTATGCCTAGGACATTTTTTTCTTTCATTTTAGTGTTCTTACTATCTTTACAGAATATATCACAGGAGCTGAGTTCTTCACACTGAAGCTCAGTCTCATTATTTCTATTCCTATTGTTTTTCTACCTTTTAGTCTTCTGCGATACCAGTTTTAACAACTGGTATCAGAGCCTATGATCTTGAGGGCTTTGTGAATGGTCTTAACACGCACAGCTGTAATGGAGGCGAGGCTTGAGGAGTTGGAACGGAGAGTGATTGGCTTGTCCACCATTGAAAGGCGGCAAGAGGAGCATAGCAAGGCACTGGAGCTTATTGCGCAGCAGCTGGGTGAGTTGCTTCGAGATAGGCACGAGCAGCAGACCCCGGAAAGATACCGTGAGTGCCGACCTAAGGAGCGCGGGTCGAGCTCTGAGCGAGCTCGCCGAAGCCTATATCCTGGGTATAGCCGTGCGCGTACCAGGAGGGAGTATAGATGTGAGGGAGCGCGAGATGATCAGTGGGAAATGGAGAGAACTCCTCGGCGACAGGAGTTAGGGAGGAAGATCGAGCTTCCTTTATTCTCAGGTGAGGACGCATATGGGTGGTTGGCCCGGGTAGAGAGATATTTTTGGCTCAATGAAGTGGAGGATTATGAGAAAATGGAGCTAGTGATGGTGGCTATAGAGGGCGATGCTCTCATCTGGTACCCGTGGTGGGAGGACCAAGTACCTTTTCCTTCATGGCGAGAATTTAAGGATCTCATTAAGAGATTCCAACCGGGGGTGGCTAGAAATCCCATGGGACCCCTATTGAAGCTGAAACAAACAGGGTCAGTGCTCCAATACCGCAGAGAATTTGAGAAAGCCGCTGGTACCAAGAAGGATTTAAACCCAATAGTAATGATGTGTATTTTTGAAAGCGGTCTAAAGGAGGAGATCCAAGCAGAATTGAAAGTGGGCAGTTTTGAAATTTATCGGCTATGATGGACAAGGCCTTGGAGTTGGAGGAGAGGAATGGGCCTGGAAGGAAGTAGGGGTGAGTGCTTTTGCTAGAGGAGGAGGGAGTTCCAGGGCTTTTCAGCCATATAAAGCTTTTGGGATAACCGGGAATGGTAGAGGAACAAATTCAGGTGCTTATGGCGAAAGAGGAGGCAGCGGAAACAGAGAAGCTGGGGCTGAGAGAAGGAGAACTGAACCCAGAAAATTGTCTCAAGAAGATTGGCGAGGCAAAGAAGAGGGTTGTGTTTTAAGTGTGAAAACCCTTGGAGTAGAGAGCATGTATGCCCCATGAGAAGGATGCAATTGATGTTAGTAGAAGGTGATGAAAGTGAGGGTGAAGAGGAGGAGAGTGAAGCAGAAAGGGTGAGACCTGAGGGAGACGAGAGGGAACAGGGAGTAGAAGTGGTTAGGAATATGAAGATTTCTCTCTAAAGCTTAGCTGGGCTTACTTCCAATAAGTCCTTTAAAGTGGAAGGAGAAATAGAGGGAAGGAAAGTGTTGGTACTGGTAGACAGTGGGGCCTTTGGGAATTTCATAGCCACTAGAGTGGCCAAGGAGCTGAAGCTGAAGGTGAAGAAAGTCCCTTCCTTCACAATTGAAGTGGGCAATGGACAAAAAGAGAGAGGAGAAGGGGTTTGCTGGGGGGTTAAGTTGAAGGTGTAGGAAGTGGGGATAATTCAGAATTTTTTCCTTATGGAGTTAGGAGGGATGGAGGTGGTATTGGGTATGGATTGGCTCTCCAGCCTTGGGAAGATTGAGGCTGATTTTCAAGAAATGACCCTACAATGGAAGGTGGAAGGAAGGAGTTGGAAGATGGTGGGTGATCCATCTTTATGTAGGGCTCAAGCTTCTTGGAAAACCACCATGAAGGCATTAAAAGAAGAGGGGGAGGGGTATTATATTGCCCCAAACATGCAGCAGCCAGTACAAGATGAGGCTCAAGGCATTCCAGAAAAAATCAAAGGGGTACTACAGGAACACGCGGAGAGAGAGCAAGATCATGCCATTCATCTTAAGGAACACGTGGAGATTCCAAACATCCGTCCATATAGGTACCCTCATCATCAAAAAAATGAGATTGAGAAAATTGTGAAAGAAATGATGCTTGCAGGAATTATTCAGCATAGCATCAGTCCTTTTTGTAGCCCAGTCATATTGGTTAAGAAGAAAGATGGGGGGTGGAGGTTTTGCGTAGACTATAGGGCTCTTAACAAGGTGACCATACCTGACAAGTTTCCAATCCCGATGATAGAGGAGTTGCTGGATGAATTGGGCGGTGCTAAGATTTTCTCTAAGCTCGACTTGAAATCTGGATACCACTAGATCAGAATGAAGCCTGAGGATGTGCCTAAAACAGCCTTCCGAACACGAGGGGCATTATGAATTTTTAGTCATGCCTTTTGACTTAACTAATGCTCCTACAACATTTCAGGCTTTGATGAATCGAATTTTAAGGCCGTTCTTGAGGAGATTCGTCCTATTGTTTTTCGACGACATTCTTATCTATAGCCATGACCTGGAGCAACATGTGGAGCACTTGAGGCAGGTATTACAGCTCCTCCAACAGCATCAGTTTTCATAAATGGTAAGAAATGCAGTTTTGGGCAGCCAGAATTGGAATATCTTGGTCATATAATATCAGGAGTGGGTGTGGCTGCAGATCCTAAGAAGGTTGCTGCAATGGTAGAGTGGCCAATTCCTAAGGATCTAAAAAGCTTGAGGGGATTCTTAGGATTAACCGATTATTATCGGAGGTTTGTGAAAAATTATGGCAAGATGGCCATTCCTTTGACGCAGCTGATGAAGAAGGATAGTTTCAAGTGGGATCAAGAGGCCCAAACAGCTTTTGAGCAACTAAAAGCTGCCGTGGTTAGTATGCCTATACTGGCAATGCCTAGTTTTGAGAAGATGTTTATCATAGATTCAGATGCATCCGGGAAGGGTGTGGGAGCAGTTTTGATGCAAGAAGGAAGACCTCTAGCTTACATGAGCAAGGCATTATCTGAGAATGTCCAAAGGAAATCAGTATATGAGAGAGAGCTGATGGCTATTGTGTTTGCAATCTAGAAATGGAGACATTATTTATTAGGGAGGCACTTTGAGGTCCACACTGATCAGAAAAGCTTGAAATTCTTATTTGATCAGAGACTTATGGGAGAGAAGCAACAGAAATGGGTTTCCAAGCTGATGGGGTATGATTTTGAAGTGACATGCAAGCCTGGGAAGCAAAATTCAGCCACTGATGCATTGTCTTGCAGGCTGTACTTGGCTGCAATTTCTTTGGTTCAGTTCTTTGAGTGGGATGGCATTGAAGACGAGTTGCTTGCTGATGAAAAGTCAAAGAAGTTGATGCAAGAAATTCTCACTCAACCTGATTCACACCCGGGATATGAGCTTTGGCAAGGGAAATTATGGTACAAAGGCAGAATGGTGTTAGCAAAAGGGGCCACACGAATTCCTTTGATATTGAAGGAATTCCATGACTCAGTTTCAGGAGGTCATTCAAGGTTCTGTAGGACTTACAAGAGAATATCCTCTATTTTGTTTTGGGAAGGAATGAAGAGGGATATTCAAAGGTATGTGCAAGAGTGTAAAGTTAAAATAAGTATGATACGCTATCCCTAGCAAGGTTGTTACAACCCCTGCCCATACCCACTACTACATGGACTGATCTGTCCATGGATTTCTTAGGGGGGCTGCCTAAAGCTAAAGGGTTGGACACCATTCTTGTAGTGGTGGATAGACTGACAAAATATGCACACTTCATGGCTTTATCTCACCCTTATTCAGCAAAGGAGGTAGCAAGGTTATTTGTTAAGGAGGTGGTCAGATTACATGGGTTCCCCAACACCGTAATCTCGGATAGAGATCGACTGTTTATGAGCAATTTCTGGATGGAGATGTTTAAGTTAGCCAGAACTAAGCTAAGGTACTCCACTGCCGATCATCCACAACCGGATGGTCAATCTGAGGTGGTTAATCACTGCCTAGGCACTTATTTGAGATGTTTTGCTGGCATGAAGCCCAAAAGTTGGCCACAATGGCTGAGCTGGGCAGAATATTGGTATAATACCAACTATCATGCTTCAACCAAGGTGACACCCTTCAAGGCTCTTTATGGAAGGGATCCTCCCACATTAGTGAAAGGGGATGCAGCTCCCTCTCACGTGAAAGATGTTAATTAGATGATACAAGACTGTAATCTAATGTTGGATGAGTTGAAGGAACAATTGGCAAAGGCCCAAAATCGCATGAAGATGCAAGCCGACAAGCATAGGAGGGAGCTCGAATTGGCTGTGGGTGAAAAGGTTTATCTGAAAATTCAACTTTACAAATTGAAGACTTTGGCAAGAAGGAATAATCAGAAGCTGAGTCCACGCTTCTATGGGCCTTTTGAGGTGTTAGAGAAGGTTGGGGCAGCAGCTTACAAGCTGCCTCCTTATAATCGTTTTAATAAGGAGGCATGAAAAACAGGGTGGATGTTTGTCCTTGGACTCACATTGGTTATCCCATGGCAACATAGGATTTTATTTTTTAGCTAACCTGAGTTAGGATTCTTTGCTTAGCTTGACATTGGGTACCTTTATTAAATTTTCATTCATTTTCTCAAAATGAATTTGGTATTTGATTTGCCTGTTGGGTTAGCTTGAAATTGTGATTTTTCCTGGTGAGGAGGAAAGTCGTTGAGTCATTGCACTAACATTTGGAGTTTATTAGAGGTGAATTTTCTGAAGCCTACTGAATTTCAGCATCAGCCCTATAATAAAAAGTAGAGATAGAGATGGACTGATGTTCTAAACAGATGAGAAGATAAGAGGGGAAAAGAAAAATAATATCAAGAAAGAAATAAAGAAGTTGGAGTCAACTATTAGAAGTAAAAAATAACAAGAAGTGGTTATTGGTAATTGACTAAGTGTAATGAGATCAGAAGGCTACTATGTGCCTTTTAGGATTTAAGATAACTAGGTAAGTGGTATCATATAAATGTAGGTACGCCCTTTTCAGAGGTTGGGAATCTTTTATAATAAATTTTTGTTGTACATGGTTCTTGATTCAATTACTTATTAGTAAACTGAATGTATCTTCTTACTTCTTCTTAAAATCAATGACTTTTCTATTATATCCTTTAGCTTTATATCTGATTCTGGTTGTGATCAGTTATATTATAATTATATCAATACGAAAAGTGCTCTTTTCTGGTAATTCTGTGTTTCCAAACTGTTAACTACAATTCCAATGCCTTCCATATAATTTTTCTTTTTATTAGTCATCACAGAAAGCAATTCCATCTATTTACTTCCTTATATGAATTGTGTCAATCTTGACTATTTTACTATGTCTCCCAAATTAATACAAGTTAGAACTGTATTTCTAAGATGGTAGTTGATTTATATTTGCTAGGTTGGATACAAAGTTGTCACGCCCTCTCAACGGAATATTGGAAAGGTGATTATATGTTTCTTTTTCTATTTTGTTTTCACAGGTTTATTTATGTCCAATTATTTAATAAGGGAGCTCTTAACTTTTAGGTCCGTGGATACACTTTCAGCATCAATTCAGGTGCTGTTGAAGAACTTGAGCTTGATTCGTTTGGACTATCCATCATCCCCTCAAGTTTGGTAAGTTGGTGCCTCGTTGTAAGGTTAATAAAACAGGTACAGAACTGCAGATAGCAAGCAAGTGTTGTCAATCTATTTTGGAAATCTCCATCTCATGTTAATAAACCCAAGCCACAATTCCTAGATTTTGATAATTTGCGGCACCTAAGGGTTTAGTCTACAAACTATAATGCTTGATTGTTATATTTTAGGTGAGTACCTACTCTTTGCTAGTTGAGGATGTGTTGGAAGTAGTATCCGATGCAGTTGTTGTGCGCGAAGCTGCAGCTTCACGTATACAAAGGCTTTCAAAGGTATCTTTAGTTCAAGAATAAAACTTCCAGCATATGAATGTAATTATTTATTCTTGATAGGATCTTACTATCCGTGTTATGATTACACATCTTACATGTTTGTGTCCCCCTTCCTATCCTAGATAGGATCTCGATTTTGACAACTTTGCTTCTGACTTTTCTTGGTGGTTAACTTCTCTTTTGTTTCTTAGCTGCTGAAAGTTTTGCTTCTAGGCTTCTACTGGCTTGTTGAATCCAGATTATTTCCGTTTGTCTTGATGAATACATTTATATAAGCTCATGCTTATTATGCCTTATGTATGGGAACTTGTGGTTCTTGTACCTTCTTGTCCATTTCCTTCTGAAAAAGTTGGTGCCATCTTTGTAGGACCTTTTTTTGTTTTCAAATTTTCTTTTATGGAAAATGATTTGGAATTCAATGGGAAAACAGGCTGAACATTTTGGTTTCCCATTAAAAAATAAATTAATAAATTCAGGCATCCTATTATTGGTCTGTGTAGTTACTATTACTAAAAGGAAAGTCATTCATTTATTTTGTCCTGTTGATTATAAAACAACCTATTTGCTTGTACTAGGGTTTCTTGGGCAACCAGAATGTGGGAGTTTCATTGGATGATGTTGAAGATTATGACTCTGAACAATCTATGACATATGGCCAAGTTTCAAGGAGAAGGAAAGGTTTTGGAAGAAAGAAGCCCAATCGAAGACACTGGGATAATGAAGATGATTGGGATCTTCCAATGGACTATCTCTGATTCTAAAGGGTTTTCTGCTAAATCTCATGTATGTAATACACATTTTTTGTCTGTCTATAAATAAGCCTAGCAAGGATGTTATATTAAAACACCAATAGGCTTTTATTTTATTTTCTTCTTGGTGTTAAGGAGGGTAGCATTTGTATAGTTAGTTTCATTGAATTTCTTTAGATTTTTTTTTTTGTTTGGCAATCTCTTTGACTTGTATTGCCTATCCCAGCCTATCCCACGCTGAATAAATGTTGGGTACTAGTAATAAGCAACTTCCCATAGTTGTCAATGGGTTTGATTTTTTTTTTGGGGGGGGGGGGGTGGTTTTATATATGCTTTTATATTGAATGACATTTTACGCTTAGTAAACATATGCAACTTGACCTCTTTCTTTGTTTTTCCTCTTACCCCCTAATTCCTAATTAAACATCAAAGCATAGAAAGCTCATTTACATCCGTTTCAAGCATCACAAACATTATAAAAATATCTTAAAGTTTAATGGAATTTTTTTATGGGAAAAATTTAAGAGTAAATTGTGCTTTATGTCTTTAAGCTATAAGCTATGTATTTTAATTCTTAAAATATAAAAGTGTACAAATTGATTCTATAAACTTTCATAAATGTGCATTTTAGTTAAATCCATCCTTTAAACTTTTTTATATATATACAATTTAAGATCCTAAATCTTCTTGAATATATAATATTTTTATTAATAATTGATAGAAAAATTAATAAAATGGTTAATTTATACATTTAAGAAAGTTTAAGGGGTTAATATGCATATTTTTAAAGTTTAGGGGTTAAAATATACGTAATGTATAATTCAAGAGAGTAAAGTGTAATTTTTTCAAAATTTAATGGAATTTTGTAATATTTCCCATCCCCCATTTTATACACTTTAGAACTACGTTCTTTCTTTTTTTTTTCGGTCGGAACAATTTAGAACTACATAAACCTATGGTAAATTATATATATATATATATATATATATATATATATATATATATATATATATATATATATATACTCTTTGATAGATATAGTAAATTATATTCGATTCAGTTTTTGCGAAATCCATATGCTTACTCTTGCATGACAGCTTGAAAGTTAATCTTAAAGAGTCCAAAGGTTCGGTAAACCGTTCATACAATTAACACTAATAAATTAATTTTCATACTATTATTAAACTGCACCCAAAAATAATAATAATTTTTTTATTAAAATAACCTGAAAGGTATATTTCACTCACTCTATAATATTTTAAAAAACCTGAAAAAATCCAAATCCAGATTATATATATATATATATATATATATATATTTCAATCAAACAAACAATTAAATGTAATTAACTAAAGGCTATCAATTACCCAAAAAAACTGAAGGCTATCAGAAATTTAATTGACACTGAAAATACCAATTTACTTTAACTAGTCAATCATCATACAAGTTAAAGTGAAACCAACATTTGATTAAAAAATCGACTCTCAATTATCCAAAGTTCTCCGAGAATCTATCTTTTAAAAAAATCATCGGAGAATCCAATGTTGGGGGGACTTTTTTATAAAGCACAAAAATAACACAACAATAGGTACAAACAAGGCACTAGCCGTTAGCGCCTGTCGGCATTCAAATTCAAAAACTCTTCCCTCACCTCGCCATCGTCAGTCATCAACCCTTTTATTCTCCATTCTCCTTTCCATTTCGCTTCACCCAATAAAAAACCCAAACAACAACAAACCAATCAACCATCCATCCAAACACGACGCAACATGACAACACCAATGCAAACGCAACCGCAGACTCCCCTTTCCGGACCGCCGAAACCGCGGCACCGATCGGGCCGGACCCCGCTCCAGCCCAAGAACTCTCCTGCCGATCCCAGGCCCAAGCCCAAGCCCAAGCCCGACGTCGAACAGCACTTCGAGATCACGCCGACCCGCGACTCCGACGACAAGGAGAACCGTCCGATCGCCGCCGCCGCAGATCCTCCTCCGGCGCCGGCTGCTCCGGCGCCACCGCAACTACCCGACGCGTCGTCGCTGGCGGAAGAGCTGAGCGCGATCAAGAAGAAGCTGGAGAGGCTGAGGCTCGATAGGGAGAACACGGAGAAAACGCTGAATGAGAAGGACGCGAAGCTCGACGCCATGATGATGGAGCTCGAAGACAGAGGGGAGGTCCAGAAGAAGCTCGAGATCGAGGTTGACCGGTTGTTCCGGTTAAAGGAGCTCAAATATCGATGCATGGTGAAAAAAACAAATTTCGCACAACAATTTCTTTTTTCTTCTATTCGATTCGTTTCTGAACTCTTGATTTTGTTTATTGAATTTTTCCTTTTGTTTTTGGATTTTTTGATCGGAACAGAGAGTTTCTCCGATGCGAACGTTGAGAGCGAAGGAACAAGGTAAGATCGTTAACGAAGCTCCATCGTCATCGCAATCTGAGGTATGTTGCTATTTTTCATTTTTTATTTTTATTTTTTGGAATAATTTTTGGAATTGATTTGAGATTTTCCATTAAAGAATGGATAAGAAAGAGAGTGAGGAATGTGGAATGTACCTTGTTGCGTAGGTAAAGACTGAGGAAACGGCGTCGTTTGGATGCGAATCTGATGGCGAGGAGTGTCAAGTGCAGAGTCCTGGTTCGGCTTGTTCACAAACTGATGATACACACGAAAGATGATAATTAAGCACAGTGTTTGGGGAAGTTTTCTTTCCATACATAATAGCTCGTTATGGCTTTTTTTTTTTTTTCTGTTTGGGAGGGGGGTGATTTAAATGGCTTATAGTTTATATTGCACAGAGGAAAAGTTTAACACATCATGTTGATGTTTCTCTGTTGATTATTGGTATTTTGAATTTATTAATGATGTTTTCTCATACCCAAAAATATTGGTTTTGGTGAAAATTGATGTTTTCTCATACCCAAAAATATAAATGATCTGTACTCAAATCCTTGGTCAGAAGCACAATTTGAGCTTGACTCGTGTTAAGATATAAAATTATTCATATGATTCTATTTAATAGCTTAAATTTTTTGGAAGAAATGATTCATGATATGGTATAGACTAGGAATAATGGTAGACAATTTGATTTTTCCCTTAATTAGAATTCGTTGTCCTGATATTAGAGCAAAAATGCAATTAAATTTGGGAAAGGGTCATGCCCATGGTTGTTAGGATCACATGCTAGCCTGTAGGAGCGCGCGATCCTACTTCGCAACTGGGAGTTGCAAGATCAACGTCAGAGCGCCAAGCTAGTTCGCAAGATCGGTGAGATAGTGCAAACCGGGCGAGGTGGCCACGCCCAAATTTGTTGCGTCATGTCATGTGACCTAGCCAGTCCACTAGCCCTTCACTCTCAAAGATCTCTCTCTCTCTCTCTCTCTCTCTCTCTCTCACACACACACACACACACACACGCACGCGCACGCGCGAATCCCTCCACCTTTTCTGCCTTTGTCGCTCAATTGCCGGTAGCTAGCTGCCGCGCAATATCCCGCCACTTTTGTCCCTTCTCGCGTTGACGGTGCTCCTCTCTCTAGCTGCCTTAGTCTTCGACTCTTCTTCTCTATTTGGACTTCAGAGCTTTTATTTGATGAGGAAGTGTTTATGTTGAACCTTGAAGCAAAGGTCATGAACTTAAATTTTATCATTGAATTGTGAAAAGAAATAATTTAAAATTTAAAACTTAATATATTTCTGATCCAAGAGTCAAAACAAAAATGATTATTATCATTATTGATCTTTTTATGCAAGCATCAGCATAAAACAACCCATACGGTGGGCTGGGGTTTATTTCTTAAGTGTGAGATGGGACTGTGGATTCATTTAACTGCTGCCACTAATTTATTTTGCACTGGTTCTAAATATTTTTTTGTCCCAATGTGATTATTTTCATTATCTATTTGAGAATTAAGCAGTATTTTTATTTTTGTTGACTTTTGATTAAGTATTATTTAAAGTATAATTATATGAATGTAATTGTCTATTTCTGGTAGGATCTTATGATCCATGCTACGATCCTTTATCTTTTTTTTATTCCTATATAGGATGTTGCTCACTAGCTTACACTTGTTTTATCTATACCGTTAAATTATGTCAATTTTTATGCGTACAAGTGAGCAAAACGGTCTAACTTCCAAAAGAAAATGTATTGAGTTCAATTTTTTAGTCATATACTTGCCACTTGCCTGTTTACTTGGTATTTTCACACAAATAACTTTATCTTTTCTGAAGAAAATAACTAAGTTGGAAAAAATAACGTGAAATTAGAAGACTACTTATAAACTGAACAAGTTAGCCCAAGAAGTTGTGAAAGAAACACAAATGTAGACTTTTACTGTGCATGATGCCCAAACCTTAATTTTGTGATGGGCCTTATCTTGTGCAAAGGAAATATGAGTATAAAAATCGCATAAACCCACTCATCACCATTCATAAATTCCTAATATCCAAATGAAATTCTCAATTCCCAAATCAAAGTGACACCCTAAGTGTGGATTCTTCGCTCAGGTTTTCTTCAAACGAGTATCTATTATGTGATTAAGTCTGTTTCTAGCATCCACTTGATCGAAATTTAGAGTGTAAGTTTCACTTGCGCTTTTGTCATAACTCTCGAGGGTTAAGGCTTACTTTTTGGATAAGATTGAAAATAAACACGCTGCTGAGAGAACTATACCCTTTATGCAATCTTGAATACTCAAACAAAATTATCTTTGACAGGACGATATTTTTGGTTTCAAAAAAAAAAATTCATTCCTCTAATCTATTTATGCAAAACCTTTTAAAGTTATTTATGTTGCACAACATTATATATATATATACACACACATTAAAATGTTTGAGATGTGCCAATGAGTTGTAACTCAAATAGCTTCTCTATTAGTTCAAGTGACAAGGGATTTGTTGGTATTGAATCAGAAGTTCTATCCCCACTTACCCATCTCCTTCTTCATTTCCTGCTAATTCCACTAGAGCTCCCTAGAACCGAGAAAAAGAAAAATGTTTGAGATGTATTTTAAAAAAAATAAAATTCACTTATTTATTAACTATTGACTGTTATATTTAAAATTCTTATGCTTTAAGACTGTCACGGTCTTATAGAAATAATTTAAATGAATTAAGTTTATAAAAATACTTTATAGTATTATAAATAAATTCTTATTTTACTTACATTAATCAAAACTCTTCATCTCTTCTCTTTCTCAATTTAATAGTTGATTTTGAAAAATTAAAAACTATGATGATGACTTTTCGAATTATTTAGAGATTTGGGTTAGTTAACTTTTTTCTCTTTGAAAAGAACTTAGTAGCACGGATAAGTTTTCACAAATACCGAATAAAACTATACTCATTAATTAATAGAAAAAATAAAATTTATATATAGACATTAATACCATTTTGGTTTACTTTTTTTTTTAACAGTTATATAATTTTTATTGAAAGTATTAAATAAATGAAATTTCAATTAAAATAAAAAAATTTTAATCCAAATTGTTGATATTGTAATATTATTTATTTGGAGTTGGTGTATATTTTTTAGTTTCATTGTTTGAATATCAAATGAAAATATTAATACAGGACACTTAAAAAAATGAAAATAAAAATAGGTTTTACAATTATATGCATTTATAGATGTATCATTAGGGTGTGTTTGCATTAGTTAAAAATTTAAAATTAGTTCAACAATCAATTATATATATAATTGATTTTTTTATAATTTATTATGCTAAAATTAATTTTACGTGTGGATGTATTAGTAGAAAAATTATTTTAAGAAAGTATGTTTCGTTTAGACTGTATAAATTAGATATTTATATATAGTAAATTACTAAAAATAATATGAAATAATTTGTTCATACTATATAATATTTAATATTTAAAATTAATTTGATAAAAATATTATAACTTCATAACAATTAATATGTGCTTATATTCAAAATGCTCAAATAATACTTTTTGAAAACAGTTGTTCTTAGTATAAATAAAAAAAAAATTAAAATCAATTTAATCTAAATTTACTAAACACATTAGATTATATTTAAAAAAACAGTTTTTTAAGCAAAAGAGTTATGGACCAAACCAATATGGGCTGTAGGCCCATCCGACATAAAAATTCTCTTTATACCAAATGTCTCACAATATTGGTGGATCGGCCCAATACCTGAGTCGTTTACTTTAATGTAGTCACATATCTTAATAGCGTAATATCATTATTTACTGATCAAATCAACAACTGTTTCATTGCTTGACATAACTAGCCATTCATCCATTTATGATAGAGTCATCGATGAGATCCTCCTCCCTCAGCTAGCTACAAGAGGCATGTTCTAACTTAGCCTATAGTACCTAAAAGTTCAATTGGCTTGTCATCTTCATTAACTTGTCGGACTCTAATAAACTTGCCAGGAACATCTACTACGTTAACTATGCTATCATATTTTGATTGCTCTATGACCCTTCATACTTCAAGCTCAAGTCAAGAAGGTTTCTAGATCAGTTGGTCAGCTTGGTAAGAAGCTTATGTCCTAAACCCTTTCCCCTAAGCTCGATTGGTTGGCCGACTGAGTCCCCATCCTTCCATTGACCCCTCTTCACCAATTAAAGCATCTTTGCTCCTTAGAGCTCAAAATTGGAAAGGCTTATGATCTGTTTGGGCTCCCTAATTACCCAAGCACGAGAACCACCTCCTTAAAACTGGGTACTTGACCAAACACCTAAGCCACATAAGACACCTTTGTTGGCCTAGCCAAAGCCTAGTCTAACCTGATATGCAAAACACATGAGAAAATTTTCGTCCCCCAATCCAACCATCATACCTTCACCTAAATCCCTCTATCTATGCCTCAATATCTGCCCTACATTAATTACACCTTTCGTCTATATCTCTCTAAGGATACCACTAAGGGATAGATTCGTCTCAATCTAGATACTAAACAATCTCTCTTAAACTCTAGTTGAGATAATCACAAGTTATTTTTGAATTATAATTGGGTTATTCAAAAATACACTTATAAATCATAGTGTTCTTTTAATTATGTGTAGTAAATAAATAAACAAACGTTTTCTCTATAATTTTTACACCAAAATCAATTACTATTGATTTTATAATTTATTTATAAACTTTCAAATCATGACTTGAGAAAAAATTATTAAAATCTCTATTTAAAATATAATTTGGGGTCCCAAAAAAGTTAAACTAGATGAAATTCAATCCTTCAAATTGAACTTGCAACTAAATCAAAGAAAGATCATTAATGAGGTTTTTCTTTATTTTTTTAATTTTTTCTCCTGTGATTAGGGGCATTTGCAATTTGATTTGAACTCGTTTTGGGTAAAAAAAAATCAATTTGATCCAAATAATATAATTTATTATAGTTTGGATTAAATCAAAATAATTTAAACTTTGAATCCAATCCAATCCAATTTTTATTGGTTTGGATTGGATTGTTTAGATCAATTTTTTATAAAATAGAATCTTAAATTTAAAATATTATAAAATAAAAGTAATTTAATTAAATAAAATGAATAAATAAAATTAAAATTAAAAATAACTCATTAATATTTATAAAATATTATTTAAGTAAGAATCATACATAAATAAAAAAATTGTGTAATATATTTAAATTATTATAAGTAAAAATATAAACTTAAGATATGTTTGATTGGAAATAAAAATAAAAGAAATTTTTTTATGGATAAGCTTTATATATCAAACATATTTTAACAATAAAAAAATATATTATTTAATATTATTTGATTTAAATTAGATTGGATTGATTTTAAAAATTAAATTTAAATTTCAATTCAATTCATGCAATTTATTAAAAAAAAATTCAATTCAATACAAATATTTATGATTTTAATTAATTTTTAATTTGAATTGAATTGATTTAATAATGTTAATTAGATTAAATTAAATTTAAACACTTTACTTGTGATTTTTTTTTTTTCTTAATGAAACTTGTGATTGGCATTGTTCATGAGTTGATGAGCAAATTGTTAAAAGAAAGGTACACTGCCATTTCGGGTGAGACAAGTTTGGCTATTGAAAAGGACAAAATGACCGCTGAGATGCAAGCTGTGCCCTGCTTGCAGAACTGCAGAACTTGAAAATTGATGCAACAAAAACCACATGTCCTATTCACGACTCTCATGACTCCTCTGACAGACACCACAGATTCAGAGAGAAAGAGAGGAATCCTCTTGAGTGAGATGACAGCAACCGCATCCGCATAAATACTTTCAGAAATACGGCTCTACATTACTATGATCGATATTTCAAGAGAAATATGAATATCTATATAATCTGTTAATATTATATTATACACATGTTTGTTAAAAAATTACATAGAATTAATTTTAATATATTATATTAGAGTAAAGTGTTTTACATTATTAGTTAATTATTTTATTATTTATATATTTTTATTTAAACTGACATAATAATAAATACTTAAATAATAATATAAAATTAATAATATATCAAAATTAAATAAAATATTAAATGAAACTTGTAATTTATACAGGAGATTCTATTAACCGTCCTGCATATACAAAGGAATTTATCCAAATTTAAGAATAAAAAATGTAAAAATTTTAAATATAAGAGAATTGCTGAATAAAGTAAGAACAAATAAATTCTTTAAGTGTTTATAAAGTAATAAAAAAATGAAAAAGTGGCGGTCTATTTTTGTTATAGTTTAATATTTTAATTTTGTCGGCTATTTTTATTTTCATTTTTTTTAATATAATAACTGAGATAATAAAAAAATTTAATTTAAATATATTAATAATATAAAATAATTTATACTATCAACTAATAAAAATAATAAAAAATATCATTTTACATAAATAATTATCTATTATAATGAGGGATCCATTATAATTTCTTATTTTTTTATTTTTATTAGTTGATAGTGTAAAATTATTTTATACTATCAATACATATTAATTAATCTCTAAATAAAATAAAATATCACTTTTTTTTTCTGAACTTAAGAGTATCTAAGAATTTTATAAGAGAAGTGCAAATTAGGGAAGGGGAATCGGCGAATGTGTACGAATTACCTGCTTTTAATTTTTTTTAATTTTTAAATTTAGATTGCTGTTGAATGTTAAACGTGATTACTGATGAATAAACCATTTCCAACAGCTTGCTGACGCATATGATTCCTTTGCTATTTCACGAAACCTTTTCGTGACAAATAGTAATGCTCTTTTGATAAAGAGAAAAAATGAACAATTAGAGTTTACGGTAAAGTCAAAAAGTTGATGCTTTAGAAGGCTCCAGATTTGGAGGGTATATCTTATGGAAAATAATTAAGAATAATGAAGAAAGTGAAAGAGCAAATCCTTCACCAGCGAGGCTCCACTTAACCTTTCATTCAGCGATAAATGACATGTCAGGGATCAGTCCTGCCTTCTGTACCCAAATGTAACAGTGTTTAGGGAACTGCTAGCGTTCACAGCACAAAATTATTTTTAGTTTTTATTTTTTTCGAAGAGAAACTGACTGACATCTTCAGACTTCGTCAATTACTTCATTCATAGTTTAATGTATTTTTTTTTTCTGAAAAATAGTATTATAAAAAGTTCAAACATTATCTTTGAATGGTTGACACATGTAAAAAATTTATGTATGATAATTATAAAAATAAAAAGAGATTAATTTTTATATATTAATAATAAAAACTAATTTTATATTATCAATTAAAATAATTATAAAAAAGTGATAAATTATATTATATAATTATCTACCATAATAATTACTTATTATGATTTAATTTTTTTTATAATTCTATTGATTAATAATATAGAATTATTTTACATTATTAAACTCTAAACAATAAATGCTAAATAATTAAAGTTTGAACAATAATAATGAATTTCAGGGCCCAAGAGCATTTTACTTTTCTTAACAAATATGTTTAAAGTATGTGGAAAAAATATTTGTAATTGAATTCAATATATTAAAAACTTTATAATATTGTTTTTATGAAATTTTTCAATTTTTTAATAAGAATCCGTGAGATATTAATTAAAATTTCATATTTATTAATTTAATATTTTTTATAATAATTATATTTAAAATGCCTTTTTTAAAACTAAAAAACTATATAAAAGAAAATTTACTAAAATATTGTATATATTTAAAATTAAGAAATTTTGTTTATCATGTCAGTTTTTCATTTCTTTAATAAGTGTCCTTATCTAAAACATATTTTTCCCTAAAACTACTAATTTGTCTCGAAAGAACCTCCTGAGGAGCTTCGTCCTCTCCTCCGAGCTGATCATATGGGAATTTGGTTATCGAGGACTTAGTTTCTCCTTTTTTTTTTTCCCCTGATGTATGAAAAAAAAAAGGAAGTTACTTATAGAGAAGAAAGAGAAGCGAGCGCATTAAATAAGTCTCGAAAAAGAAAGAAAGGGCAACACTGAAACAAATACTCCTGTGAATGAACAGGGAAAAAGGCAAAGCACCCATCATATTCAAATGTACTCAACCTCTATCACACGCAATTATCCTTGTCATTGATGAGTACATGAAAGATTAATACACGGGTGCGTGTACACTTTATCCCTTAGCAGATAATATAATGTACGTTCCTGCTTTTCTCTCCTTGTTGGTGGTTGCTGATGCTTCTAGTGTGTCGGTTGATGGTGGAGGATACTCATATATATGTAAAAGGTGCACATGTATAGTGTCTTTATCCTTGTTTTAGCTACGTTAAAAAATAAATAAATCATAAATATACTAATCATATCATACGCAAATTACATATTAATAAATTCTTTTCCATTGGTTAATTGATTCGTTTAGTTGTTTTGGTGTTTGATCCTTGAACTCTGGTTGTATAATTATTTTGCCTGAATCATGGAAATAGGGTGCATTCAAATGCAAAATTCTCTAATATTGTATGATGATAGGTCGCGGTCATGGTGGGGCAGTAAGTACTTTAATGAATTTTTTAACTTATTGTGATAGGAATAAAGTTAAATAAGTAATGTACAAAAAAAATAAAGTTATATAAATAAGGGAGTTAAAGATAGAACAGTTGACTCACTAGGAACAAATTGAAGTATATTAGATGTCTTAAAGATTAATGAATCATGGAAATTATGCAGGTAGGCAGGTAAAACTCTAATAAACTAAGAAAGGTTAAAGATTTGATTTAAAAAGTGTAAGATACTTTTACGAGAATAAGAGATAATTAGGTTTTAAGGAATTTGCTTATAGAGTAAAATAGACCTACTATTGTTATAATGCAAATTGAAGTAAAATAGTTCTGGGAAGGAAAAAATTATTACTGAGAGGTCCATATCCTTTTCAGGAACCTCCGTCGAGTTAGAATGAATTAATCAAATTCTAGATAATAAGGCCTAGATATCTGACAATTTCATCAAGACAAAAAAAAAAAAGATAATTCAAAGGATAGTAAAGAATTATTGTTATTATTTTTGTCATAAGACTTTTAGGAATTATAGAAACAAAACAAAATAATAATAGTGAAATATACAAACTAGTTACAAGGAAAATTGAAATCGTAATTTAGGATTTGAATTACAAATTATTTAAAAAGCTTTTGACAATTTTGGACATAGAAAAAAGAACTACTAAATTTTTATTGAGAGGTTATAGGAGAATTCATTTAACATATTTAACGAAGAGAGTGAAATTCAGATGTAAAGTGTAGACTTCAGATAATTAAGTGGAAATGATTTTTAAAGTTTAACTAATGAGTAGTGAATGTATTGAGCCCCAATTTGAAGTCGATTAGTTGTGCATTTACTGGTGATGTATCATGTCCTGCCCTAGTCATGTGATTATTGAGAAAGTCTTGTAGTAGTGTAGTAGTGATGTACGAGTCTCACCTCGTAGTTGACTAGCCATGCGATCACCAATATTACTAGGAAATATTCTAGCAATAAGAACTCTCAGAAATCTACTTTGATATGGAGACTCTATGAGCAGTAGAGTAAATTAAAGACAGTAGAAAGATGAAAATTCTATTGCATTTATAAGATTACTAGTGGCTCTAAGAATGCCACACGATATGAAATAATATTGCTTTTGGACACAAAGTGACAAATCTTATAAGAACTGAGATGACTGTGTAAATGTTTTCCTGCTGAATGTTTTAGAAAGTAGATAGAAATTATTAATGTTATTTTCTATGTTCCGCCTTAGATATATATATATATATAGAACAGTGGCCATACTTGTTGTGGAGAACTTCTATGCGACTTTCTATTGCATACCCTATTAAATCTAGTTGCTTCTCGATGTAGATAGCTAGATAGTATAGTTTTGAGATCCCCTCTAATTGATGGATAAAACAGACACCTATTGTCCAAACTTTTTGCTTCTATAAATAGATCAAATAGAGGGCAGTAGCACATGTGATGTCTTAATATTTATTTTGGGTTTGTATCTAAACTATGGACTCTGACTATTAGTGAGATATAGGCCGTTTGGTTAAGATTCTAAAAGAAGTACTTCTTGAAAAGTAGAAGTAGAAGTGGAAGTAGAAGCAAAAATAGAAAATTATTTTACGTTTGAATATAATTGTATAAGTACTTTTTATCAAAATTAGAAGTTATTAAATTGTTTGGATGTGATAACTATATAAGTACTTTATTTAATAAAATTACAACTAAGGATATGGAGAGAGAGAGAGAATGAAAGTGAGAAGAAAGTGATAGTTTTTAAAAATTTTAAGGATAAAATCATAATTGAGTGGGAAGAAAGTAGTTGCGAATTTTGAGGAGTAACATTCTCTCTCTTCTACTGCTTCTACTTCTAGAAGAAGTAGCTCTCTATCTGATTCTCAAAAAAATAGAAAAACTGATTATTTTCTACTTCTGCTTTTATTTGGAAACATAAACAAGCAACATTAAAATTTTTATAAGTATTTTTTTTGAAAAATTAAAAAAAAAAGTACTTCTTTTTATACTAGAAGCACAAACAAATGCATCCATATGCTGTGACTCGGAGTCTGTGTGCATGAGTTTCCAATAGACTTAATAAGTTAATTTAAATATATATTGGTAACTGTAGAACTCACTATATGAACAAAAATTGTAAACCGCAAAGTTAATCAATGCCATGTGAAAAAGAAAAGTATAAGTAATTAACTTAGCTTCCACAATCGACTGAAGAAAAAAAAATTACAACGTGAAATGAACTAGATGCGGTAGTACTTTACTAGTTAATTGTTAATTAAATAATATGATAACAAAGGTAAATTAATAATTAATTAGTAGAATGTTATAAACAGTGCTCTAAATATTTAGATACATTGACCGAGAAAAGACTCAAAATGGACTGATGTGGTTGCTGCCAATTGGTTCACAGGATCAATTGGCCAATATTTTTACCAAAATCAAGTCTGTTCATTCACTAATTTGCAAATTAAGTTCAGAAGAGACACCTGCCAACCTATAGTAAGGGGGTATTTAAACATATGTGTAATGTAATAAGAATGAAAATGTAGCTATGGGACACGTGGATGAACGCATGGAGCAAATGGTGAAAACATGACAGAGGAAATGTTATTTAAGGCAAATAGAGAGAGTCTATCATGGAACATTCGTGCAAGCTTTAATCATGCATCTCATGTGGCTTATAACGACTCTACTATCCAGTAATGGCTAAGGAAGATTGGATACAATTTCTTCACGCTTTCTTCATAGGAGTAGTTATTTCAAAGATGAGTGGTATTCTGGTGAAGCTATACACTCATAGTAGTTTTATGCACCAAATCTCTAGTAGTATAAGCATGACAGATACATAAAATTAAATGAAAATCAGTTTTCTCCCAAAAATTAATTTTCTTAGAACTTTTCTAACAATTACTCACACAAATTATTGGTTTCATGATTTAAATCTTTAATATTATAGATAAACTTTATTTATAATTATAATTTACTTTTGTTTTGTCTAAACTATTAGTAATCAAAATTTGCTAGACCTCATGTAATCTTGTTCAAATTATTGGCATACTATGAGATAAGATTTTTTTTCACTTACAAGACTTGAATATGAAATTTTATTTATTTTAAGTAATGTAACATTAATTAATTGTAATTTGCTTTTATTAAAACTAATCACTAGATTTTAATACAAAATTTTACGCTAAAGTATCATCATTTTAATCATTAATTTAGTATAATCGGCAACTTTGGATTTGCAAATCGTATAAATGAATTAAATTTCTTAAATGTGCCAAGTTAATTAATATGATAAAGGCATTAAGGCAACATTAAAGTAAAAAATTGGCCTCGATTAATATTAAAATCCACCTAAAATTATTTTAATGTAAATAGATAATTAATTGTTTAATGAAATTTGTTATCCTTCTAATTATACTCTACATATTGATTTGTGAATTTAATTCTAATTTTACCATCACATTTTCACCAACTTATATAGGGCTACCATGCACGTATTACAATATTTGAAAGGTTGTCCTGATTGCGAATTGATGTTCCTTCATGATTCTATGATGCAGATCGTGGGTTTTAGTGATTTGGACTACGAAGGATGCGATAATTCACGAAAATTGATCTTTTGGTACTGTTTAGTTCTCGGTTGCTCACTTATCTCATGGAGGGTAAATAAACAAAAACAAGATATTACGATTTTTTTCATTAGCGGATTTTAGAGCACTTGCGTCAACTACTTGCGAACTTAAATGGCTCATCTACCTCCTCAGGGACGTTTAAGTCACTTGCTCTCAACCTGTGGTGATATACTCGATCCGTTTATTTAAGATCATAGCAGAAGTATTTTTTTAGAAATAGAAGTAGAAATAAAAATAGAAAATTATTTTATATTTGGATATAATTATATTGTACCTTTTATTAAAATTAAAAGTTTTTAAACTATTTGGATGTAATAAATATAGAAGTGTTTTTTTCTTAACGAGAGAGAGAGAGAGAGAGAGAGAATAAGAGTAAAAAGGGAGTAGTATTTTTTTTAAAAAAATTAAAAATAAAATTGTAATTGAGTAAGAAGAAAACAATTCCTAAATTTAAGAAATAAAATTTTTTCTCTTTTACTATTTATGCTTCTAGGAGAAATAACTCCTTATTTGCTTCTCGAAAAACAAAAAAAAAATGATTATTTAATGCTTTTAATTTTTTGAGAAAATTAGACAAACAACGTTAATGATTTTATAAGTACTCTATCTAGCTCAAATTATTTGTCAATTTAGTCATTTATATAGTAATTAAGAAACCCAAAATTAATGATTGATTACAAAAATATTTGTTAAAATACCCTTATTTAATAACTAATTATTATATTAATATTTTATTATTTATTATGTTTAGAATTATATAAAGGATAAAATTAAAAAAATTGTAATAAATATTTTATTGAAATATAAGAATAACAGATAAAATAAACAAAAAAACTCTACTCAAAATAACAGATAATTTGATTAGAGGAAGTGCTTTATCTGAATTCTTGTTTTAAAAAAGGTTTAAACATATTTTTAGTCTTTGTAAATATAGATCATTTTAATTTTACTCTATCTAATTTTTTTTTTTAATTTTAGTCCTTCTTTTCTTCAATATTATACTTTTGGTTCTTATCAGTAGTCAATCTTATTAAATAATGATACTTATAAAGGTCAAAAAAAAGATTATTAAACTATTTATAAGGATAAAACAAAATTTTCAATATTTGTAATGGTTAAATATATGCTTTAAAATAAATTTTCGGTTTAAAATTTATAACGATAAGGATTAAAAATATAATATTAAAAAAAAGAGACTAAAAATAAAAAAAATTACAAGAATTAAAATTAAAATTAAAATAACTTATATTTATAAAAATTAAAAATATATTTAAATCTTAAAAAAAAGTACCTTTTTTATGGTAGAAGCATGGATAAACACACCAATTATAGCATCACATAACCGCCAATCCGGCCTTCCCCGTACATATTAAAAATTTACATATCGGTCATCACATTGTTCGGGAAAAGATTCAAAATGGAGTGATGCGATTGCTGCCAATTTGGTTCATAAGATCAGTTGGCCGATATTTTTAGCAAAGCCAAATTTGTTCGTCCGTTCCATTCCATTCCTTGATTTCCAAGTTGGGTTTGGTAGACATCTACCGACAGATATGCAACTTGTAAGGGGCATCGATGAAGGGTGCAATAGGGACGGAACGCGCCTAGGGACCGGGACACGTGGATGAAGGGGCTTGGTGCAGATGCTGAAAGCACAATGAAGGAAACGTGATCCAAGGCAAATAGAGAGAGAGCCTACCATGGAATATTCATGCAAGTTGTAATCGCGCTTCTCATGCGGCTCATGACGACTCCATTCCATCAATTAGTGGCTAGAGAAGATTCTTTCGAAGATTGGATGCAATTTTCTTCGTGCTTTTTATGCAAGAGTAGCTATTGCAAATATAAATTGTACTCTAGTAGAGCTACTAGTGTAGTTACCGCGTGATGCCCGAGAAAAGTTCCATGATTTGAATATATAAAAATTTATATGATTAAAATATTAGATCAATTTATGTAGGTAACTATTATTTATATTTATTTTATATAATTTAAGTTTTGAATAAAATTATATTTGTTTAAAATAATATGATTATTGTAATTATGATTATATGCCATAGATAAATTTGATCAATAGTATTTTTTTCATAAATTATTAAAGTAATAGAAATCTTAAAATCAAATTTTCTAGTATTAGCTAATGAAAGACATTATGTTTAATTGAAAATTTAATGAGGAAATTATTTACTTATAAAAATAGCTTTATTGAAACTCTATTAAGAAAATTCAGTTTATATCATGAATAGATTAAAAAAATTAATTAACAATAATTTAAATTGTTAAATAAAAAAATAAATTGATATAACTTTAAAGTGTGCTATGACTTTTAAAGTTCAAATATTTAATTTTAAATTTGATTTTAATGGTTAATAATTATAATATATATTAATCATTATTTATGCAATTTATATATTTGTATTACTCGTGTGATATATGTTAAATATCACTTTAAAGTGGAATTTTTATATTTATATCACCCATATAATACATATTTAATATTACCTATTTGAGTTATCAATATCAGTTAGAAAATCCATCTATTGATCATTTTTTGTGTTATTAAAATTCTTTAGGTTATTTAAGAATATTATAAAATTTCAATTTATAAGTAAGTTTTAAAAAAACTTATAAAATTTTCACCCTCTGCATTTCAAACCATTAAATTTATGATATTTTATTAATAAAAAAGCAAACAATATTTCATATTAAAACTTTAAATATCTAGTCTTATAAATTATAAATATAAATACATGATACAAATCTATAATTTGAGTACTGTAAAATAAGAAAAATTAACTAATAGTAATGTAAGTTTTTTTTAATTGAAGATAGTGAAACTAGGAATTATTCCTAGAGAATATTTTCGGGAGGAGGGGGTAGAAGTTGAACACTGAATATTCCAAGCTCAAATGAAATATGTAGGAACTAACTATTAAGCTGTGTACTCAACTACTAATAATAATGTAAGTCGCTAATTAAAAAAAAGAATTGATATAACTTTAGAGTGTACTATAAATTTTAAAGTTTAAATAATTAATTTTAAAGTTGGTTTTAATTTTTAATAATTATAAAATATATTAATTATTGTCTATAGAATTTATATGTTTGCATGACCCTGTAATATATATTTAGTATCACCTCAAAATGTAATTTTTATATTTACATCATTCATGCAATATATATTTAGTATCACTTATTTGATGTATAAATATTAGTTAGAAAATCAATCTATATCTAATTTTATTTTTGTCATTAAAATTTCACTAGTTATCTAAGATTCTTATAAAATTTCAGTCTATGTGAGTAAGTCTTAAACAACTTATAAAATTCTTCATTCCTTATTTTTCAAACTATTAAATTTATGACATTTTTATTACTAACAATATTCCATATTAAAACTTCAAATATCTAATTTTATAGATATTATATGATATAGATATATAATTTGAACGTTGTAAGACTAGGAAAATTAATTAATGCTAATTTAAATCACTAATTAAAAAACTAAATTGATATAATTTAAAGGTGTTGAAAGTTTTATAGTTTAAAAACTAAATCTTTACTTTTTTCTCTATATAAAGTCAACTCTTTCATTTCAATGGGAGAGTCGTCCAGAGTGCACTTTTCTCCTTGCATCATACTCATACCACTAGTGTTTAGGCAAATTCTCGCTGCAAATTATCACTTTCAAAGAAGAAGATCAAAGCATTCAAAGGTGTTTTGTTAACAAATGTATAACCTTTTGAGTCTCAATAAATACTACACACAGCAATCATTATTAGGGATGTCAAAAAAACCCGCACCCATGGATATTCACAGGTGATACCCATAACGGGGCGGGTATGGGGGGAAGATTTTGCCTCCACGGGTAATGGGGATAGAGATTTTAAATACCCGCATGTTAAATGAGGCGGGGGGCGGGGATCGCTATCCCCATACCCGAGGATACCCGCCATAGAATTACTATTTTACTCTTAAATTATTAACTTAGTTAAACTAATATTATTATTATTTAAATTGATTAGACTAAAGTTTAAATTTATAAGTTAGATTTATTTGTACTTATTATATATTAGACTAATGATTGGATTACTATTATGTGTTTATTTTTATTTTAAGTATTTTAAGTTATTAGAATTTAGATTATAGAATTGGATTATTATACCTATTTTTTGTTTATTTTATGTGTTTTTTTATTTTAAGTATATTAAATTGTTAGAATTTGAATTGTTAAATTAGAGTATTATTTATGGTTATTTTATAATATTAAAATTTTTATATTTAATTTGAATTTTTAAAATTTTTAATATTTTAACAGATATCCATGGATATCCACGATATCCGTAAACCCACGAATAAATAAAAAATGGGTACCCACACGGATATGAGACAAGAGGCGGAGGCGGGTATTTACTTGCGGGACGGAGGACGGGGGCCTATCCCCCACCCCCGCCTCGCCCCACCCCGTTGACATCCCTAATCATTGTTGCATCATCATCATCATTCTTTGTTCTCGAGACACTTATAACCTCTCATCCTTTCAAACATAACACATTGCACCAACCCAACAGCCTTCCTCATCCATCACCCGCAGCCATTACCCTCATCATCCCATGATTAAACCATCGTCACCCTAGTAATCACCATCACTAACCTAACCTCCATCACCATCAACCCAAACAAGCCAAACCATCACTAACTTCCATCACCTTTAAACCAAAGCCACCAAACACAGCCATGCACCAATCTTAATCAAAACCAACCATAACCACCTCAAAACCATAACCACCTTTTAGCACCATCACTTTCTCACGTCCTCACCCTTCCTTGCGTCACAAGCCCATGACCCAACACTCCTGAACGCACCACCACCACCACCGCCAAAGCTCCTCATCTCGCCACCATCGTGGTTCAGCCACATCGGAATTCTCTCAACGCACGCCAGTTCCACTGTTTCAGCTGTTCTCTGGCTGGCCAAGCTCGACACTTCTCCTCCTCGCCCTGATTCTTGCATGTTCCCTTTATTGTAGATGCTCCAGTTCATATCATTTTGGGTTCACTTCTTTGTCTCCCTCTATTTTATTTACCTCTATTTTTATTCTTTTTTCCTCTTTTAAAACTTTTCTCTTGTGTTGGTCAATTCTTTTAAAACTCGTGTTTGGGCTATCGTGTTTGTGTCCCAACGAGCTACCTCCATTTTCCTTTTTATTGAATGTTATTTTCCTTCTTTTTTTTTTGGATGAAACTTATATTTGCCGATGAATGTTGTTTTTATGCTAGTCCCTTTTTTCAGTTCATCTTTTTAAGAAAAAATAACATTTGGGTTGCTTTCTTGATGTGTCTGCTCTTTCTTTGGATGATTAAACTTTTCTTTTTTAAAAATTTTATTCGATTCAGTTGCTTAATTGTCTTATCTATTTTCTTCTATTAAATACAAAATAAATAAATTTTTGTTTTGCAATTTTTTTGATTTACACAATAACTTACGACACTGATATATAATTTAACTATACTTAAGGATTGTAAAACTTGTAAGAATTTATTGTATAACTCATATTATCTTTAATTTTATGTAAGAGTAGATTAGTTTTTTTCTTTTTCTTCTTCTTTTTCTTTTCAAAAGATCTTTTTGTAAATAAAATCAACCTAACACGCAATTATTTTCTATAGGAATGACGATGACTTGGAGTTCTTCATTGCACCGAGGGATACATAAGAGCAGGTAACTCCTGTCAAGCCAAAAATTTAATTTTCTTTAGATTTTTTTCAGTAAATAATTATTATAATTTTACTTTTCTTTTCTTTTGTAAATAATTTTTAAGGGAAAAATAAATATTATTATAATTATTAATTAAATTTGCATAACAAACTCTAGGATAATCGTTTTGAGACAGATGTATTACGGGTGCAATGAAATTAAATTTTCACCATTCCTTAGGCATAACTAGACTCTCGAACATAATTGCTTTCAAAAAGACCAATTTTGCAAAATCTTAAATAAAAATTGGTGGCGATTCTATTGAAATATTTTTTTTCAACTTTTTAATTGCCTTTTGTCACGGCGCCCTTTGGGTACATTGTGACAAGTAATATACGTACTTCCAATTGAATTTAAACCTATGGCTATAGGGTGTAAATAGATTTCTTCTATGAAGAATTTTAACAACACAATATAATGTTGAATGTACAATCAAAATATGTCAAGCCAATTCACTTAATTTCTTTTAAAAGAAAATAATTGTTGCAAATATGCAAATGACACTTTAATTCCTCTCACGGTTAAACATTTATTAAATTTCTACTGTATAATTTGAAACTTTTTTTTGGGTTATTTGATTTGAAACATTTTTTAATTTATTTTTATGTTAATAAAAATGAAAATGTGAAAAACAAATCAATGCACACACATGATTGGAGTTTTGTATTTTTTTTTTACATTGATTATGCATTAAAATTAAATTCAATATTTAATACATATGAATTCATTCATTAAATAAAAATATAATGGGTAAATTATACATAGCATCCATTGATTTTTTATGACTACATTGACTTTCCTTTGGGGGAAGTTAGTGTTATATTTACAGAGATATTTAATATCACATTTTATAATATACAAAGGTATCATGTATAATATTACTTACACCTTGGAGGAAGTCAGCATATATTTTTGAAAATAAAGAATTGATGTGTGTAATATCACCTAATGTCCAGAGGTTAGTATAATATATCCAAATATAAAAAATACAACAACAAGTGAAATAAATTAAAAAATTCATTTGAATGAAAAAAAAAACATATTAGACATTTCAAGTATATAATTTATTATATATTATATAGATCTACATATGGTTATCTTAGTTTTGCTTTGATACTTGAATCGTTGATTTTTATTGTATAATGTCTCATATATGCGTTTGCACATGTATGTGTGTGATGTTTTTATTTAATAAATAATGATTAATCAGCTGCCATATGAACGTCTAACTAATTTTAAATAATTAAGTGTTTTAATCAGTTCATATTTAGTTAATATAAATTATGTGAGAGAAATGTTGTATGTTAATAAAATTACCCTTCTCTTGAAGATTAATCTTAAGAGTGTCACATTCACAGTCCACATCTCTTGCGATTAAGACACCCTTGTCTAGCCTTTATAAAAACACGAGATGTTAAATAATTATATATAGATATTAATCATGGTATGCTAAGTCTAGATATTTTGTCAGAGCCTCCCGCTGAGCACTTATTGTGTTGATAAAAGTAAAACTCTGAAAATTATAAATCAACCCCTTTTTATTTTCCTCTCATTTCAAAATGCTCCATCATTGTATTTACTTTTATAAATTAAAACATTTTTTATTTTAGTTTTTATTAAATTATATATTTATAAAGAGAGAGAACTTGACTTTATCATTAATTTTTCAATTAATTTTAATTAATAGACTATATAAAATATTATATTGCAATATTTAATATAAATGAATTAATTCATTGAATAAAAATAAAAATAAAAATGCAAAAGATACAATGATATGTAAAATATTTAAAAAATGAAATTTAAATGAAAAAAATTAAACACATCAAACATTTGAAGTATATAATTTTCCATATGTATATATATTTGTGATGAATTTTATTTGATAAATAATGATTAATCAGCTATCCATTTAGATAACTATTAAAAAAGATGGAATGATATAGCAAGATTCTTTTCTAAAATAATATTCAGTGACATTCATGATAGATTTCTTAGTTCTTCTTTTTTTTTTTTTTGAAGGGTAATAGATTTCTTAAGTTCAAAGCGTGCTATGCTATGATCATTTTTGCATACGTGATAGCTCAAATTAAAACTATTTTCACCAAAGAAAAAGACTAAGCTAAATGACACTTATAGGGAAGCACTTGCTTCCGGTTTTTAAAATAGAAGTCTATTTCTTAAATGTCACTTACAGTTATATTTAAGCTAAATTATTGAATTATTGAATTAAAAATATTAAATATTGGTATTTTAAATATCTTAAATATATGAAGTTTTAAGGTGAAAAATAAATGTTTTTTTTTTATAAATTTGATAGTTCTATTAAACATTAAAAAATTATTAAAAAGTTAAAAGAAACTAGCAACACTGTCTAACCATAGTCCTGTCCTATGTCCACTACCCGTTGATTGTAACGAAGAGCCCACTTTCTCGACGCTACACTTTCTCTATACAAATACTTACCGCGGGGCTACTTTATAATTTTCTAAAAAACCGATTTACCAGTTAGCCGATATATAATTCTGACACATCGTAATCACGCTCATCCAACGGCAAGGAATGGGGTCCGCGGTGAACCCCTACTAACGAGGTCCAGGCTAAACGTCACCCAAACATTACATTTAAACTCAAAATAAGGGGAAAGAAAGAGAGAGGAGTGGTGGTCCGAACAAAGGAAGAAGGAAAGGAGAAGAAAGGAGGCATTGGTGGTTCACCGCTCCCTTCTCTCTCTCTCTCTCTCTCTCTCTCTCTCTCTCTGCACTATCAATTTCCTCACCACCCCCTGCGTTGTTCTCGCTGTTCGTGCCCCTCTCTCTCTCTCTCTCTCTCTCTCTCTCTCTCTCTCTCACAGTTCCAATGCAAACAATGCCATCACTTCAATCATCATGATTCATCACCCTTCTCTCCCTTTCACCCTGACTCACACCTGAACACACTCAACACAGCAACGACACCCTCTCTCTCTCTCTCTCTCTACAACCCAGATCCCATCTTCTCCTTCCTCTAGATCCCCTTTTCACTCCATTCATATTCGTCCCCCTCAATTCTCAAATCTCCTCAGGTGCACCCTTAATTTAGGGTTATAACAATAACAATGCCCCCTTTTAATTTTTCGCTTTTTCAAATTTTGATTTATTTTTTGGTTGGATTTATAATTATTGATGAAGTTTATTTGCAATTCAATTCAAAATTCCGGGGATCCAGCTTCTGACCTTTTTTTTTTAATTTTTTTTCCGACAGGATTTCTTCGATTTTGGGGGCGTGCACTTGTGTTATTCAGCATCTCAGATCGCGTTTTCCCTTTGGCAAAAGACGCCGCGTGGAAAGTTTCGATTTTGATTGGCATTGTGGCTTGATTCCATGATGGACATGTCTTTTTTCTGATGTTGGGTTTTTGAGTAGTAATAACAACAACAACAGAAACGTGATTATCCAAAACGCGATTCTTCTCCAATGTGGTTGGAGTACTATACATTATATGAGTTCTGATCAGCCACTGCTCTCGGAATCAGATCTCCCTGCAGTGATCCACCACCGCCACACAAAATCAGGATCCAGAAGCTGCACTCTTTCGATTTCTTCTTCTGTGTTTGATGATGCTCAATCTCATCATAGCACAGATTTTGAACCGAGGGAAGACCAAAATGTTGTGTTAGCTCGTGATTCTAGCTTCCATTCAGCACTTGATAACCGTTTCTCTTTTGGTACTGAGAGGGACTTCCACTCTGGTGAGTCCCAACCACCCCACAAGCACCCCTTGGAATGCCCCACAGGGGAAAGGGTGCGGAGGGTATCGTGGGGTGCAATGGAACCGCATGATACCACCCATAATAGTAGCAGCATTAGTGTGCCCTTTGAAATCTCAGGTGCTTCATCACAACATGTTGTTCAGGATAGGTTGAGTAGTAGTAATAATAGTAATATTAATAATAAGTCGCAGAGAGTTAGGCACAAGAGTGTGCAGTTTGATGATGTTCAGTTGCATGATGATAGTGCTAGGCTGATATATATCAATGATCCTAAGAGGACTAATGATAAGTATGAGTTCACTGGGAATGAGATCAGGACTAGTAAATACACCTTTGTTACCTTCCTGCCCAAGAATCTCTTCATTCAGTTTCATAGGGTTGCTTATTTGTATTTCCTTGCAATTGCGGCGCTCAATCAGCTTCCTCCTTTGGCTGTATTTGGGAGGACTGTGTCGCTTTTTCCGCTGTTGTTTGTGCTTTGTGTGACGGCCATTAAGGATGGATATGAGGATTGGCGGCGGCACCGGTCAGACCGCAATGAGAACAACCGGGAGTCGCTGGTGCTTCAGTTTGGCGATTTCCGGCCAAAGAAATGGAAGAATATACAAGCTGGTGACGTTGTTAAGATCTTTGCTGATGAGACGATTCCGGCTGACATGGTCTTGTTGGGGACAAGTGATCAAAGTGGGCTTGCCTATATTCAGACAATGAATTTGGATGGGGAGTCGAATTTGAAGACAAGGTATGCTAAGCAGGAAACGGCTTCGGCAGTTTCTTCGGAAGCTAGTGCTGTTTCTGGGGTTATCAGGTGCGAGCAGCCTAACCGGAATATTTATGAGTTCACGGCGAACATGGAGTTCAATGGACTTAAGTTTTCACTTAGCCAGTCGAACATTGTTCTGCGTGGTTGCCAACTGAAGAACACGGATTGGATAATTGGTGTTGTGGTTTATGCAGGACAGGACACAAAAGCAATGATGAACAGCACACCTTCTCCTTCCAAGAGAAGCAAACTGGAAAGTTACATGAACAGGGAAACCCTTTGGCTGTCAATTTTTCTTTTTATTATGTGTTTAGTTGTGGCCCTTGGGATGGGTCTTTGGCTGGTGCGCCACAAGAGCCAGCTTGATACCTTGCCTTACTACAGAAAAAGATACTTCAACAATGGGCCAGATAAAGGAAAGAAATACAAGTATTATGGGATACCAATGGAGGCGTTTTTCTCCTTCTTGAGTTCTATTATAGTGTTTCAAATAATGATACCAATATCTCTTTACATCACAATGGAATTGGTTCGATTGGGTCAGTCATACTTCATGATTGAAGATGGGGATATGTATGATGCTAGCTCTGGATCAAGATTTCAGTGTAGATCATTAAATATAAATGAAGATTTGGGTCAAATACGCTATGTATTTTCAGACAAGACAGGAACACTAACAGAAAACAAAATGGAATTCCGGAGGGCTAGTGTAAATGGGAAGAATTACGGGAACTCATTGGTCGTGGCTGATAATGATTCAGGTATTCAGTCTCCTCTTGAGATCATTATGTAATTTCAGACTGCTTAATGATTCTGTACTGTGTCATTATCGCTTATCATGCTAATGTTGTTTGACATCCTTGTTAAGGCTAACGTATATATGCCACTGAGATTGTGATAAAATTTTGGTTTCTTTTGGAGGTCTCAGAATTGCATTACTGCCTTGGTTTATGGTAATAGTTGTTTTGCTCTGCAGTTTGGTGGGGGTTGATCTAGTGGTAGTGCTGTGGGAATATATAAGGCTCTGTAGTTATTATATGAGGGGAAGATCTTTCTATGAGTTAGCTGATGGTTTCCTTTTCTTGTTCAATTTCTTCTTGCTCTTTTGCTTATTTGATGAGAAATTCTATGCTCTTAAATAATTTTTCTATTATGAACTTTATGATTCAGTTATGTCCTGATCTAAGTAAGAAGGTGTCAGCTACATGAATTCCCATCAGAAATCATCTGTAAGCTTATGATGAATTGACAAATTTGCTGGTGCATATATATCACAAGACTTTTTTGTGATTTTTCACAGCAGCTGCAGCTGTTATTCCTAAACGGAGATGGAAGCTCAAATCTGAAATTGCAGTTGATTCTGAACTGATGACAGTGTTGCAGAACAAATCAAACACAGATGATAGAATTGCTGCTCATGAGTTTTTTCTTACGTTGGCTGCTTGTAATACTGTGATCCCTATGCCTACTGGTGGTACATTTCCTGGTTGTGGAACAAGTGAATCAAATGAAGATATAGAAGGCATTGAATACCAGGGAGAATCTCCTGATGAACAAGCTCTAGTTTCTGCAGCCTCTGCATATGGATATACTCTTTTTGAGCGAACATCTGGACACATTGTTGTTGATGTCAATGGTGAGAAGCTCAGGTAGATAGCGACCTCCTTTTTGTGGGGGCCTACATGTCTTACTTTTTCCTTTCTTAAGAATGCTGAAATGTGTTGTTAATGAAACTGTATTATGTACATTGGATATTCTATTTCAGTAACTTCGGTTTTGTATTTTGTGTGTGACTTATATTTAGATTATTCAGTAACTTCATTTTCTCTGTGTGCATTATAGATTGGATGTATTGGGCCTACACGAGTTTGATAGTGTGCGCAAGAGGATGTCTGTTGTTATTCGGTTTCCTAACAATGTTGTAAAGGTGTTAGTCAAAGGTGCTGATACTTCAATGCTTAGCATTTTATCAGATGACAGTGAGAGCAACAACAGCATCCAACATGCAACTCAGAGTCATTTGAGTGAATATTCTTCACTAGGTTTGCGCACTCTTGTAGTTGCCTCCAGGGATCTTTTAGATGCTGAACTTGAGGAGTGGCAAAGCATGTATGAAGAGGCCAGCATTTCGTTGACTGAAAGAGCTGCTAAACTACGTCAAACAGCAGCTTTTATAGAATGCAACCTAAAGCTACTTGGAGCAACTGGAATTGAGGACAAGCTGCAAGAGGGTGTACCAGAAGCCATTGAGTCCCTGCGGCAAGCTGGAATCAAGGTCTGGGTTCTTACTGGAGATAAGCAAGAGACAGCAATTTCAATTGGTCTTTCTTGCAAACTTCTTACTGCAGATATGCAGCAGATTATTATAAATGGCACTTCAGATGTTGAATGCTGTAATCTTTTGGGTGATGCTAAAGCTAAATATGGTGTGAGATCTTCAAGTAGAGGGCACCAGAATCCAAAGCACAAAACCAATGCTGGACTTGGTGTTCTTGATATTCCCAACGGTTCAAAGTCATTGAGTTTGCCCAAGTGGAATCCAGGAAAGGAAGAAGGAACTACTGCTCCATTGGCACTCATAATTGATGGAAACAGTTTGGTTTATATTTTGGAGAAGGAACTGGAGTCAGAGGCAAGTTTATCCTTCCTCAGTTGAAGTTTTTGTTTGGAATATTATACTGCTGTTTTAGATTGGATTTGTTAAATAAAATTTTGGGGGTAAATATTCTACTTTTATCAAAAAAAAAAAAGAAAGGGGGTAAATATTTACTGCTTTCCTTTTTCTTTTCAACAGCTTTTTGAGTTGGCAACTTCCTGTAAGGTTGTACTTTGCTGTCGTGTTGCACCTTTACAGAAAGCAGGAATTGTTGCTATGATAAAGAGCCGCACAGATGATATGACACTGGCCATTGGTGATGGTAAGTTCTTCTGTAATGATATGAAATTGCCCCTAATTTGCCTTTGAATTATCATGGGGTACCTGTGTGGTGGTCGATAATTTGTCTTCAGGTTGAGGTCATCAAAGTTCCACTAGTGTAATCAGGTGTAGTTTGAAACAAGATTCAATTGATATGAACTTATGATGCCTATTTTCATATTGAATTCTTTGGCAGGGGCCAATGATGTGTCGATGATCCAAATGGCAGATGTTGGTGTTGGAATATGTGGGCAGGAAGGGCGCCAAGCAGTGATGGCATCAGATTTTGCCATGGGACAATTTCAGTTCTTGAAAAAACTACTTCTGGTTCATGGGCACTGGAATTATCAGCGTGTTGGTTATTTAGTTCTTTACAACTTCTACCGCAATGCTGTCTTTGTATTGATGTTATTCTGGTATGTTTAGTTTTCTTTGGATATAAACAAAAGCCTTTTGTTTGTATGAGCTTGGCTTTCTTTCTTTTAACTGCTTTATTTGTTGAAATCCAGTGTTGATATCTGATCTTTCAGACATTTGGGCAGAAACTTGAACTTGAAACATGTGATTTTCGTTATGTCTGCCTATGATAGGCTATGGGCAGATAATTGACAAAAGGCTTTTTCCTTGTTTGGATGTTAACTTCTGTATATGCATTATACTTGTTATACTAAGGAGTCTGGTGCCAACTTGTCTGGAAATTGTATATTTCTCCCCTCTCTCTGCTGCCCTTGTTGAAATGTGTATAGTGTATAGCAAGTTTTTGTGCTTAAAGAAGATATTGGATTTTAATTCTAGTTGCAGGTTTTATGAAATTTTATACATTCTAATTATGTATCTTCCTTGTCTGTAGGTATATATTATGCACTGCTTTTTCTACGACGTCTGCATTGACGGATTGGAGTAGCGTATTCTATTCTGTGATATACACATCTGTACCTACTATTTTTGTTGGTATTCTGGACAAAGACTTGAGTCATAGGACACTATTGCAGTATCCAAAGCTGTATGGTGCAGGTCACAGGCAAGAGGCTTACAATTTGCAATTATTTTGGATCACAATGATTGACACAGTATGGCAGAGCCTTGTTCTCTTCTACGCACCTTTATTCACCTATAAGGACAGCTCTATCGATATTTGGAGCATGGGCAGTTTGTGGACAATTGCAGTTGTTATCCTTGTAAACGTACACCTGGCTATGGACATCAACCGCTGGGTATTAATTACTCATGTTGCAGTATGGGGGTCGATAATCATTACATATGGTTGCATGGTGGTATTGGATTCTATACCTGTCTTTCCCAATTACTGGTTAGTTGCATATGTCTCCTCCAACAAGTATTCGGTATTATAGATGAAGCAATACTGTAGGGTATAATATGTAAGCTAACATGTCTTCAAATCATTGCAGGACTATTTATCATCTGGCAGTGTCCCCTACATATTGGATAACAATTTTGCTTATAATAGTTGTAGCATTGCTCCCTCGTTTTACTTGTAAAGTTGTTTGCCAAACCTTTTGGCCTTCGGATATCCAGATAGCTAGAGAAGCTGAGCTACTGAGAAAACGACATAATCATCCGCAGTCGAGGCAACAAGTTTCCAGTTAACTTGTGTTATTGTCTTGTGTCACTGACAGAAACTGAGGAAATCTTAACTGAAATGGCTTCCCTTGTATTTGTCATCACAATGCATTCTGGTGGCAGTTGGTTGTATAAGTGATCTGGTAAGTGCATGGTTTCTCCCCCCCCCCCCTTTTTCGTTTTTTCTCTTCTCTCATTACTATTATTTATTTAAAGTTTTCCAATGATATTTTATGTCATCTAGTTTCCTTGGACTTGGTTGTTGTCTATGGCCAAGACCAAGAATAACTTAAATAATTCTAGATTGTCCCGAAAACTGTCATGACTCAAGAGTGAGTTAGTCAGATCTATTGGGGGTAAATGACATCCCTTTTTTGTGGGTTTTAGAATTTAGAGATCCCGTGGCCCTTATGCCAGTAGCAATAGTATTAGTGGGTCTTTATGGATTTATTGGGATAGAGCTCTTTATTGTTGTTGGTCTAATATACCACTAGAACATAAGGTTAGTTGAATGAAGTATCACTTGTGCTAGTCTGCCCTCATTTTGTTTTCATTCACGGGAGTGGGGACGCAGAGGTAAGGAGAGGGATAATGGCAGTGGCTTAACAAAAGAAAAGAGAAAATAAAGATTACATTTGGCTTCCTTTAAGATTTTTTTTATTTTTTTGCTACTTGGCTTTATCTAACTATCTAAATTGTTTTATTTAAAATTGTGATTAAATTTCTTTTCATTGAATGTTAGTTTTTTGTTCAAAGACGGTGATAAATTTTTCATAATGTGGGGTGGATTTCTTTCTCCAAAATGCATCTTTGAATTTAAGTTGTCAGACATCATATTCTGAAGGAGGACTGAATATCATCTGATAGCTACTAACATAATTTGCTGCTTTTAGTTGCAACATACAAAACAAGGATCCTTCAATCCTACTGGATTACGAAGGCCTGGATAAATTTTGCTAATAATTAATGCAGTCTGGCTCGAGTTCTGCTGGCCGGTTGTCTATGGGAATCTGGCAGAGCTTGTAGTTTTCTTGGTACTCTAGTCTTTTGACAACATAAACCCTGAATGTGTGCTCTAAGTATGTGCACTGGCCCTTGACTTTTTGCATCATTGATAGCTTAGGTTCTTCATCAGCATATTCTAGTTTGGATGATTATTGAAGCTCTTTCGGTCAAGGATGGGTTTCGTTGAATTCCCTGTGTCAATATTTCTTTCATTTTGCCAGCTCCTTTGGTTCTAGGTTTAGTAAAGTTAACTGTCAACGTTTATCTAAAAAGGTTAACAGTCAACGAAACATTGTTTGTCTTGAGGGCTATTTTATGGTTAAACAAAAGTATGTGTTATTGTCTTTGTCTATACATAGGTGAATGCAGTGGGAAGAATGTTGTGCATACACTTGTACTAAAATAATATGATCCGTGTACCCCAAAAAAAAAACTGACTTACTCCTTCAGTGTGTTCGATTTGGATTGTGCTTGGTCCTGATCTTGTGTGTTCTAAATTCTCCAGATGAGTTGCAGAAGAAGATTGCATCGATGCGAGACAAATGCTCGGCAACCTACCTAGTAACGAGCGATGTCGTGGGGAAGCACATGGCAAGTTATGATGATGCCAAGGCTAGTAGTTTGCTGGCCTGGCTTTTCCAATGCCTCCAATCAGGAAGGTAAATAGGAGAGGGATGTAGGAAGAGACTCAGGCTCAGTTTTCTCCAGCTGTTTGATGTGGGTGGAATTTTATTGGTGGGGCTGTGGCCATATGGTAGTGTCCACTGTTCTTTAGAGGTATAGAGAGTAGAGTGTAACTAAAGTGTACAATAGTTCTGTAAAAATCAGGATTGAAAACGTTCTTAGATAAGAGTGTCTCGAGAAAAGTGAAAAAAAAAAATGAAAGGAAAGGAAAGATAAAAGATGGTAATTTCACAGTACTGCATAGCTCCTTGCATTGCCTAGTTTTAATCTACCCAACAGTTGACCCAGCAAAAGCAAAGTTTCATTAAGGGTATATAACTATGCCCTCGCGGGGTCTCGTGTTTCCAGATGATATAGTGGTTAATTAAATTGGATAAATGGTTAATTATATCATTTGTTGTAAGTGGCTAACCAGTGGGATAAATGATTAATTATATTTTAATAGTTAGCTAATCGAGTTTGACAATCAATTAATAATGCGGTCTTATCCGTCGGGGTAGGGTAGTGCGACTCAGCGTTTTTGTTTTTTTGGTCTGAATAGTACCACTCATCCGAATTCTTTGCTTGTTTCAAGAGAAAAAAGTAAAGAAAAAAAATAGATCTTGAGATTTTTTTTGATTGGATGTGAGAAGAAAATAAAAGAGAAAGAAAATATTAGTGGGATTTATAAAATTTTTTTTTCACAATAAATGAGAAAATTAAAGTAAAAGAAAGATTTTATATAAAATACTATTATATCTATATATAAATGTACGAATATATATATATATATATATATATATATATATATATATATATATATATATTGTCAATCAATCAAAGAGAATCTTTTTTTTTTTTTATTTTCTCTTTATCTAAATAATAAGAGAGAGAATAAATATTTTTTTTTATTTTTTTCTCTCTATTTTCTTTCTTTCCATTTTCTTTTATCATCCAAGCTAAAAGTACATTTTTCCATATAAGGGCCGTTGAGGTTAAGTGGACGCTCTCTCCGTCTTGGGCCATGAAACGGTCTTGGAAGTTGAAAGACATCGTGCCCATTTTTTCAATCTATACTTTCTTCTTAACCAAGGCAAGTTTGAAGATTGATATTGGTTAATTGTTATAAATGATTTCTAGAAGAGTAGAGTGATATCAGTTCAATCCTCATAGGAACAACATATCATGTTTGTAGGGATTGAAGTAATGCTTTGCCCATGTCACTCCCTAATATTGCTTTAGTTTTTTATTTTTTTTTTTCCGGGCATCTGGATCGACTAATAATGCTTTAATCATTAAATGATGTAAAATCTGTTAAGTGTGCCGGCATGAACGTGGCCAAATTTTATTATTAATCTGGATTCGGGATGAACCAAAGTATTTTATCTGTTGCTTTCATTTTCTTAGTGCATCTTAATTCTGTTGACTTTAGAAACTTCTTTTGAACTGTAGGTTCATATCATTCCAGAAATGTGACTTTTTTTTGTTTTAAAAAAAAATTATAGTTCAACCGAATGTAGATGGGTTGACTTATAACACGAATTCTTGTCAGCAATTAGTTCACATTTCTTGTTTCTTGAATTCATACTACCAACTACCAAACTTTTGACTTGTTTGTTCGGATCGATTGAAGTAACCTCATATTCCTTTTTTGTGTATTCTGAATTCCTTGTTCTCAATTTTGTTGAGTTCTGGTCTAGGGAATTTTCACTTCCAACGATTGTTAAGCTAATATTGATTAATGTGTGATTTTAAAGTGATTACATTAGATAACAAACTTTGCTCTCGTAAACATGGTAAAGAGATCTGGTTTCTAACAATATATGTGAATAAAGAAATATTACGAGGTAATGCACATGTAAGTACAAGAATCTTTGGGCAGAGGGGGCACGTGCCTACATTGGGGTTCACAAACTCGTTAATATCTGATGGCCATGTGCTGCGGCCGCGAATTGTGGACGGGTAAGTTTGAATTTAATCTAGGTATTAGAGCTTCTCACAGATTATTTTATATCTGAAGTGGCATGTTAATTATTAATTCAATTTATATTAAATTTTGTAAACTAAATCTCCAAGATTTTCTTCTTCTATAAACTTACGTAATATAATACTATTATATTACATCACTCAATGCATGTCACGTCAGTTAAGAAATTTTTATCGGATTATCCAAGGACGAATCTGTGGAGGGAAGGTGCCATGGCCGTTAAGCCTTCAGTATATATTCTTTTACGAATAATTCATTTTTTCTCCAGAAAAGTAATGTAATAGTGAATCTTAGTCACCCTGCTTGGAAAGCAAGCTTGACTATATTCAAAAAATATTAGTGTCTTTTCTTAATAATAGAAAAAAGAATCTTTAGAAAACTAAAAAATTATTACTATTGGCTTAATATATTCATAACAACCATTTATAATAACCATTCATAATTATAAAAAAAATCGTAATAACCATTTTCTTGGCACAAATTCATAATCACCATTTATTATTAATTGAAATATTTTAATAGTTGATTCAGTAAGCAAAAACTTTTGTATGTTGAACATAGTTATAGATCATAAATAATTTTACAAGTCCTTTAATATTGATAATATACTTGCTCTTAATTAAAATTTTATCTGATAAAATTTTCTAAAATAAAGGATCAGTCGAACAGGAAAATGATTTATCATAAAATTAATATTTCAAAATATGCAAAACCTAATTATTTAAATATTTTTTTCAAGCTTATTTGTATAATTCGAAAAAAAAAATCGCATAAAATATTCGGAGACTGTCCCATGAAATACTTTACTGTAAGATAATATTTTTTAAACTTTCGTATCTGAATAATTCTCTCTCTCTCTCTCTCTCTCTCTCTCTCTCTACACTTGCGTATAAAATATATAAGTCTTTTTAGCTAGTGTCTATTAATTAAGCCTTTCCTTTATTAAAAGAATTAGGAATTAATTTTGATACATTATAAGTGTAAAAAAGTTATATATTGTCATCTAATTATATTTTACTATATGCAAGTCTTTTGAGATAATAAATGTGAAAGTTAAATATTTTTACTAAGTGTCAATACATAATTAAATATTTATGTAAAATATTTTTATATTAAAAGTATATCAAAATTAAATTAAAAGAAGTATATATTTTTTAAAATGTAATATAAAAAAATGTAATTCTTTGTTAAAAGTATTAATCAATATCATGAAAAATTAATGGATTAATTTTTATGTACTGATAATATAAGAGTTTTATATTATTACTTAATTAGATATTTATGTTTATAAAATTTTGAAGGTAGTGAACTTTTGAGTTAAATATTTTTGTTAATATGATAATATATAATTGAATATTTGTGTAAAATTTTTTATCCTGGTAATGTATATAAATTAAATCTAAAAATTGATTAAAATAATTCTTTTTACACTAAATATATGTGGGAATATCTCTTTGAGATGGAGGGTAGATATTGGTACCGAGAAGGAAACGTAGCCGTCCGATGCATCGCCTTTTTTCCATCCTTATCCAAGCACTGCCCATGTCATGCTCTTACCTGGTAACTACCCTTCCCTTGTCCCTAGTGGAATGCCCTCTGTTTCTCATAAGCCCTAGCAAGAGCAAAAGCGTCTTTCCACTCACCAACGTGGTACAGTGGCGGCTACTTATATTTTTTATATTGAAATCCAACAACATCTCTATCCGATCATCAAATCAAACACAGCCACGTGTCACTATGAATCACCTCATGACGCAGCCACGATGACGTCATCACGCTACCGTAAGATCTAAGCCCCAACGCACTCTTCCTTCCACGCTCCATAACTCAATACGTTTCGACACACGTGGCACGTCCACCTTCGCTGTGTCTTGCACGCGTCAATACCACGCGTGGAGAAGCCAGTTTGTGAGAACTTTCTTGCTAGGTTCCTCTAACCTTCGCAGCATGTGCCAATTGCTAACATTTGTCATCGTTTATTTATTTATTATTATTTTCTTTTTAATAATTATTATTATTTCCCGATGTATAAATGTAACCCCCCGAGTGGGTACTAACTGTAACCTCAGTAGGGTGTTTGTGGTAGTAACAAAGTCTTGTGATACCCCCAACGACTAGGAACACTTGTTACAGTGAGAGAGAGAGATTCTAATTCAAAGTTTTCAATCATGGAGAATAATAACCTTGTTGCTTGTTCGGGTCATCGTAGGAAGGCAATTGAGGAGCTTGTGAAGGGACGTGAATTTGCCAACAAACTTAGGCGTGTGATCAATGGTGTTGGTGGTGGTGGTGAAGATGGTGAGCAACTTATGAAGAAGGTGCTCACGTCCTTCACAAACTCCCTCTCGATCTTGAGGAACTCCTCTTCTGAATCGCATGAGGCCTACGATCATGTCCCTTCATGTGGGATCAAGCCCACCAAATCTGAGGACTCCCTAGAGAGTAATTGCAAGAGTTCCACTGTTAAGGAACGTAGAGGGTGTTACAAGAGAAGGTAATTATTATCTTACTTTGTGTTAAAAACGGTTCATTTAAGGGGATAAAAAAATACGAGTGTTTCTTAACTCAGCTCCCTCCGACGGTTCACAAGCCTCTTAGTCTCGAGCTCAGAAGAGTGAAGGGACTTTGATGGATGAATTTGTTGAATTTGATTTCTTTTTGGTTTGGTTTTGTGGATTATGTGAATGAAAGATTAAATACTTTTCTTCTTGATTTCAAGACGGGTTTTGTTTAGCTGATGCTTTTCAATTTTTTATTTTTAATATTTTATTTTTAACTTTTGGGATACCCTTTGGCCTTTTCTTATTCCTTGCTGATATTTCACTGCACCTGATTACGTGATATTTGAACATTTTTTTTTTTAAACATTATACAAGGTTAATTACCTTGTACTCATCAATTGAGTGTGCCTTTGATAGCCTCATGCTTTTGTTATTGTCTTGTCTTTTACATATGCCCACACAATTGGACCCCATAAATTATTGTTCATTTCTTTAACTAGGCTCACATGTGATGATGTACTATGTTGTAATTAGGCATATGTCTTTTATATGTCTACTTGTTTTTTGTTTACATACTTTATATGCTTTTGGCAGCTGGCACCATATAGAAATGATGATTGCATATCCTGCTTTGTTTGGTTTTAAAGCTTTGGTAATGAATTAGAAAGCTTATCTGAATCTGCAATTCTTAATAATTTTGCAGGAGGACTACACAAGCATTGGAGAAGGAGTCTGAAACTCCAGTGGAAGATGGTCATCAATGGAGAAAGTATGGCCAAAAAACGATCCTTAATTGCAGACATCCAAGGTATACAAATACATATAAGTCAATTCCTTCCTTTACTATTTAAAGTAGTAAAGGTATGTTTGGATTACCTTGTTTTTGAATTTAAAAAGTTTATAACAAAAACTAACTCTTATGCTACTTCTCATTCAATCTCTCTTATTAGCCTAAATTCATAGGCCTTGTTCTCCCAATTTGCAGGAACTACTACAGGTGCACTCACAAATTTGATCAAGGTTGCCAAGCAACCAAACAGGTGCAAAGAGTTCAAGATGAACCACCTCTTTACAGGACCACCTACTATGGCCAACACACTTGCAGGAACTTGCTGAACCCTGAGATCATACTTGACTCCAATTCTCCTTCCAACTCTTCTGTGATCCTCAGCTTTGACAACACCCTCCCAACCGAACAAGGCTGTCCCTTCCTCTCATCTTCTTTCCCATCATCATCATCAGCAGCAGCAGTGAAAAAGGAGTGCAGGGAGGAGATTCCTTCATCATCTTCCAATGATTACGTGCTCTCTTCTGAGCTCACTTTTGATCACTCAAAGCCTATCCCTCTATCATCAAACCTTGACTCAGATGATGTGATTTCTGATGTATTTTTTGATCCTGCTCAGCTTGATGATCCCTTTGAGCCCTTTTTTGAATTTCGTTGATTGGCTAGGTTTTGGCATGTATATCTTTTCTTCTTCCCTTCTTTTTTTTTTTTTTTTTTTTTAATTCCCCACTTCAGTGAATGTAGTGCCATGTAGCTATAGCTAGCTAGCTTGAGCCCCATCTCTTAAAATCTGTACTTGTCTTATTCATTTTCAATGAATGAAAGATAAACAAGTTTGCAATTGTTTTATAGTATAATTTCTGTTTCAGAGTCAGTTCTATAAACACTACAGAAGCAAGAAAGGTAAACGAATTAAGATCAAATGGTAAAATAATAAGAGCAAGATAAAAACAGTGATTGAAATTTCTTTCTTTGTATTGATCAATTCTCTTGATTATAATATTTTTTTTTTCTGTAACTTCTGTTTAGATACACTATCACTGTTTATATTGTGTTGAGGGATATAGTGTCATTTTTCTATTTATAGGAAATATTGAGGATGCAATCATTTTTTCTTGTTTTGAGTAATTAAAGTTGAGGTGTTGCATTTTAATTTATCTTCAATTATTGATTTATGAGCCTTTGAAAGTAGATCTGATCCACTTTATTAGTTACCTCTGGCGCCTGAAACTCCTCTCCAGATCCCCCATCTCATCATGGTGTAGAGATGGCTGCAAAACAGTTTCCTCTTTATTCAGACGGAAAAGTATGCATTCATCGGCAAACTAAAATAGCAAAGTTGTAAATAGAGTAAGCACAATCTTATGGGGCAATTTATTATTAGTCATATTAAGCCATTTAATGGACACTATAAAAAAAAAATTAAATTTTGTCTTAATTTATCATTATCCTATGTTTTGTAACTTTTTTTTTATAATGTTAATTTTTATGTACAAATAAAATTACACTATTAAATCATGTAATAAGCTTTGTTTGACTGTATGAAATTCCCTGGGAATTATAGCCAGCTAGCCAGACATGTTGCCATGTCTGCACGTTGCTGTATTTGTTGTTTATTGGGAGGGGGCATGCAACCAAAAAGGCAATGGAGATGGCCTGTTAATTAGTGCGATACACCGAGGAGAAATTCTTATATAGCTCAGAAATATTATGTGGCTGTATTTTTGATCAATTATGTAAGTGTATTTTTACAGGATTATGTATTAGTAGTCAGTTTCATATAAAATATATTTATGTGATTGATTTAGAAGTATAACCACGTGGTGCTTTCGAATTATGTAAGTATTTCTTTACATAGAGATAGAATTTGCAGCAGGCAAAATACACTTAGCACAGATATATCGAAAAAAAAAAAAAAGAAAAAAAGTGCACTAAAGTTACTGTAACTTTCACTCCTGTATATGCATATTTCATAAATATTCTTGATAGGAATAAAAGACCAAGTTGTTCTCAGTAAAAAGATATATTTTTTTTTCGAGTTCTATATCATAAAAATACTTCTAACGTAGACAAGATGTGATATAATAGAAAGCAAAGTATTAGAAATGTACTTATGATAAGATTTACTTTCATAGATGATGTAAATGAAAAAATTCATCTAATGCGCTTTATGAGTAGAGTACCAAGACTTCGCCGTAGAAAAATAAAACACATGCTTTACAACCAGCAGGAAAATAATGGTAGTCGAATTCATTACAAATGGACAAAGTTCATTTAATTTGTCCGTCATCAAGCGTACTCAGTGAGCAATTCTATCCATTCAAGTCTGTTTCACACGCATATATAAAGTCTCTATGTCTGGTTAAGGGTGTATTTATTTTTGAATACCTAGAGGAATATAGAAGAATTATACTAACAAGTTTTCATATAAGGATATACTGCGAGTATCTCAAACACTTTCCGTAAATGTATGCTTTAATTTAACTTTTAGAGCTGTGCCCCAAAAAAGCATCCTACCCTTCTCTCTTCTTTTTCCTCTTTTAAAATACCAATATATATTTAGAGTCCACTAAACTTAGTTAATCTGGTTCGAGCTATACTAATTTGGTGTAAGATAAAACTCTATATATATATATATATTGGTTAAGTATGAAACCCATAAAAGTATTTAATCAATAATAAAAATTAATATATGATCTTGTCATATAAAATTTTTAATTAAAAGGATTCACACTCATTCACAATACTCATATTTAAAAATTTTATTTAAAAATAATAAGTGTCAAATTATTTGACATAATTAAATATTAATATACCTATTAATGAGGTATTGGTCTAAATGAAAAGGGTTTGGGTCCTTTAAATATTTCCGGATTTGATATTGGAATTTATATATATGAAAAAAATACTTTTATGAGGAGTCCTTACTTAAGTATCTAACCGTATTTTGGGGGATTAGTTTATTACCTATTAGGTAAAGGAATACTTTTAAAAAAAAATTGGTATACCTCCCATGAATTATAAAATTTGAAATAATTATTATCTTACTTTATTACGTTATATTTCTTAAAAACTAACACCGAAAATTTTATAGTATCTGAATGGAAATGTTTGCTGTACAGACAAACCACCGACGTATTCTCCTATAGCCATTGGATTTGGTGAAAATAATAAAATAAAAATTTTAAAACAAAATGTCCAACAATGTGAACCGTAGATATACTAATGCGTCATGAAGTGAGTAGTGGAAGATGCGATCATATAACAGCCCTCGTATCTGAAATTAGTTTCTGATTATGGCATTTTAATTTAAACAGTTATATTTATTTTTATCTAATTTTATGATTTCCATTTTTATGATAAATACGTAAATTGTGATGATAGCATTGAAAATATTTTTGAAATATCATAGGATGTAGAAGGAACTGTTATTACATAGTACGATAAGGAACTGTTATTGCATAGTATGTTTGGTTCGCCTTTACAATTGCATCAATAGCAACTGGGAGAGTGTTTATAGGTTGGTATAGGAGTCCTTTCTTATTGCATTATATGAAAGGAAGGCTCAAGATTATCAAGATGTTATCCTAGAATCAATCTAAGGTTCTCAGCTTCAAAATTGGTGTGGAAGTGTGGTCAAAGCTCTTGTATGTGCAAGGATATGATCTCTTTGTGGGAGCTGCACTTTGTTTAGTAGCTCCGATTTTGCTATTATCAAAGATTTTGCTAGTGCCCTATCATTCATCTCTTGGGCCTTTGCTATAGTTGGGGTCTACCTTTCTGTTTTATTGGAGATTTGCAGTTAGGGGGATTCTCATTGCTTGTTAATCTGAGTCTTAGGCTGGTATTGTATTAGTTTTATTTTTTGCTTGCTTCTGATTGTCTTTGCCTTTTTGGCTTTGCTTGTTTTGTTTCTTACCTCGGTTTGGGTAAGTTGAGGTATGGGGGAACTAACTATCAAAAAAAAAAAAGGTGACTAAATAATAATATTTCTGTATGATTATGAGATTTATGTATGATTGAGGCACAAGAAGAAATATTTAACGTTATGGAAATTGAAGCCAGTCCAAAAATGTTTGGGATTAAATATATTGGATGTTGATGCAAATAAATGATAATTAATTTTTTTAATAAAGCTTAACAATATTTCTACGAAAAAAAGAATATTTAAACAAAAGAATATTCAAAACAGGAATTCCTCAAAGAAAGGGGGTTTCTTAGATAAGGATTTCTTGAAATAAAAACTTAATTTTATTGATATTTATTTAAATATCAAGTAAAAGCATCACAATATATTTGATACATAATCTTTATTATTGATATAAAATAAACCTCTATTTTGGTTAGTGGCACTTTAGTCGGTCACATTCCCTGAATTTGAGTTATAACATGATACTTTTTATACCAAAACAGATACCTAAGAAAGATTAATCGAGATACACGCAAAAAGTACTCAGCTAGATAGATTGACAAAATTCCTTTGATTTTTTTTTTTTTCCTGGTGTCAAGAATAAAGTCAATAAACTTATCATACTGATTAACAGTTTAACACTGTTGCACTTAAGAATTGACAGGAGATATAGGAGGAAAAAGGGGGAGCGAAGAGATAAATATCAATCATGCATATAATATCAAGGATGTGTTGCATTATTGTCAACTTTATGTCCTTCAATTTCCATTTCTCTTTTAATCTCTCTCTCTCTCTCTCTCTCTCTCTCTCTCTCTCTCTCTCTCTATGTGTGTGTGTGTGTGTGTTATTGCATATCCTGCCATATTGTTTGGAGTTGGAACAACTGTGTTAGGTGATTGATACAATTATAAGATGCAATGAATTGATAAAATTTCATCCTCATCAATAACTTAAGCTTTATATTAAATGACGTGCATAAAATCAGTTTTAATGGGCTTGCTAAGTGATAGAGAAAATGTTATACTTGTAGCGATAAACAAATTGTTTGACCATGGGTTAAATGTATATATGTACATCAAGCGCAGATAAGTTTTTCAAATTAATTTTAATTTATTGCCAGTATATATATATATATATATATTTTTATGTAAATTGTTAGTGAGATTTTTTGGTACATAAGAAATTGGTTTTCACACTTGATCTGAATTTCAATTGTATACCCAAATTCGTTGTCATTAATCTACCACTGTGCTAAAAAATAGCTAAATAACAAATATTCCAACTTTACGATAGAAATGACTTAATGACTTAATCCTGTATTATATTTGTAGAGCCAAAATTTTAAGAAAAGAATTTCATGGATTAGCGAGAGTAAAATCCGTCGCTAATCCCTTACCGATCCGTCGCCAACTTCTGCTACAAGTTTCTACTTCTTATTGTTGTTGTTATTATTATTATTATTTTTATATATAAATGAAAGCTCCCGTAAGACTAAAATGTATTATTTACATACATCAAAATTAGATTAGAAAAATCTACAAGGTAATAATTAGACATATTAGTGTGTTCTATGTAACTTTATAAGATGTCTCGCCAATATTTAGCAATATAGAATTTCAAGTCATGATATTATTAGTGTATGAAAGACATTTAAAATGTTGTAAAAACTATGCTTAGGGGGTCATGTATCAAGGCTCTTTGACATATATTATAAACTGTTTATCTATTTGTTTATTTATTTGTGTTGGATACAAACTGTTTTCGATTTGGGCACATAAGCCGTGCATCAAGTTTATTTTATTTGTTTTCAGTATGCATACCGCAGCAGCTAAATGGTTAAAGTTTCAATCCTTAAACATATGTGATCATGTGGAATAAAGTAGTTGTCAGGTCTTTTTCTTGGGGTTTTTGGAAAAGTTGATTATCATCGTTTTTGCATAGACGATTATCATCTAATATACATCTGAATAATATCCTAAATTAAAAGCCGTTGTCTTGATGTTAGAAAATATCTAGTCTATTTATTTCGAATTTTTATTTTTTATATGATATTTGAGTTAAATAATATGGGATTTGAGCTATATTTATAGGAATATAAGATTTAATAAAATTAAAATTTCTGATTTTAATTTTGTATACAGAATCTTAGTACACGAGGTGAAGTCGAAAATTCCGAATTCCAACTTCAAGAATCCTATGCTCCATCTGACGTACGTGAGAAACAACTGTGATTAATCTAAAATCAGAAATTTTGCTTTTGTTTAAAAAATAATTTTTTATAATAAAATTGGAAATTTAAATTTCTCTTTAGAATTTTTTATTATTATGAAATCGAAATTTTTAATTTTTGTTTAGAATTTTTTATTACATTAGAATCAGAAATGTATAAGTTTGTTCAAAATCGAAGATATATAGTTATCAACAAATTAAATCATTGTTAATTTTACAAATATTTTTAGTTACAGAACACGCACGAATAATTAATTTATATTTAGTGGAGTTTTTCTAGGTAAATGATTCCAAAGTTGTCGTAAGCATGGCGTTGGCTACTGCAGTACTGTTATCTTATAGTATATAAAATGTAGAAACATAAGTGGGAGTATTGGCATCTTAGTTGTCTCATAATATTGTCACATTAGCGTATTATTTAATTTGTCACTTTTTTCTTTTTAATGTACCTAACTCACTTAAGTGGTTTTATGTATTTTATCACTATTTCAATTTGCTTACCAATGATTACATAATTAAGATACATTTATATGACTATAGAATTAAATGTACACTAATCATTGGCCTCCGAAACGCTAGTTGACAACCTTCTAATCCACTTGTTTCTATTCTTTCACTTTGTGCTCTTATTATGATATGAATAATAATAATTTGTTGCTTCTTTCCAACTTCTATGTAAGAGGTATCAAACAAACACAATCTACAAGTAACTAAACTGAAAAATTTTAAAAAAAATTAAAAAAAGGAGATAGGTGCCAAAAATAAATAAATAAAAAATAACATTAAAGAGATGAAGCTTAGTTAAATATTATATATTTATATAGCTTTAATACGTTCTACATGATCATAACAGACATATAACTTAATTTTATATATATAATCAAACTATCAATTAATCATAAAAAAGAATATTCTTTTCTATTACATAATTATTTTACTTCAAATTATTTCAATAACATTCACTAAATTATTTTTACATGAGTACAATAAATATAATTTATCGCTTTGTTTAAAAAATGAAAAATATATATCTAGAGAAATGACGATATTGTTTTAAGGGAAAAAAATATAGTTTTTCTTTTTTTTTTTTGGATATAATAGCGGTAATAATATTCAAATCTTTGATCTAATATATACTATTTAACTTTCTCATCATTACACCACTTCTAATAGTTAAAAAATACAACTTTTCAAAGTTACTAATTGCATAAAATAGTTACGTGATCATTAATATTACCATTTACCAAGTCTGAAACGTCTTTCTTTGAGATGCATGAACCATCACAGAGAATCTCTCACATCAAATTAGTAAAATACCGGTCATGGAAAATTCTGCGTATAAACGTTCAAACATAATTGATTTTTATGTTAGACTATATTGATAATAACAGTATTAACAAACACAGTAAATTATTGTAGTCAGACTGAAAGTGATCCCGTCAAACGTTCATATTTGGTCTCTAGGTGTGAACACATGGCATGAGTTTAGAAATTATGCAAAAAGCCGAAAAGCTGTTATTAATGGGCCTTGTCTGTCCACCAAAACATACCTTATTAAAGAGGGAAATTAAGAGGGAGAGCACAGTGATGTGAAAAGAAAGCTGAGTCATGATAGGGGTGGCCTTAGGAATAATAAAGAGGTAGGAGGATAAAATTATGTATAAATAAAGCAATGAACTCGCTATCATTCAAATATTAAAATTGAAGAGTGATAAAGGAAATTATTTTTTATGTGACATTATATTAATTTATATTTTATTTATTATTAAATTAAATATAAATTATATTCAAATAGAATTTATACTTTATCTAATAATAAATAAAATATAAATTAATATAATATTTTATAAAAAATAAATACATCAAATATTTTTTATCAAAATTATTATTGCTAACTCAAAGCTGCTTGGAGAATGTGGTCACTTTTAAGACATGTGGACGGGTTCACATTGATTCAAATTTCCACATTCCAAATTCCAAATTTATTTTTTATCTTTTAATCCCTTGTCGTAAACTGAACAGCAAGTAAAAGTGGGTCTCACTTATGTTTTGACAATAGAACAGAGAGAGTACTAGCGCTACATAGGGGAAAAAAAACATAAAGATTAGAATTTTATTTAAATTTAAGAATTATGTTTAAAGTCCTAACAGTTAAACCACACAGGCATGACCTCATTTCATTCTATAAAATAAAAATATTATGAATATCTTTAACTGTTTAATATTTTAAAAAAGCCCAAAAAAGAAAACATTATTGAAATCTTGGTTGGGCCCGCCCTCTTGATAATGTTACTGTATTGCTGTTTTGTAAGGTGGGACATGTCTCACTGGTGTCACAATTCAAAAGTAAGTGTCCACTCGTGTCCATCTATCTACGTGCAAGGCAATGATGGTACGCTCTTTTTCCAGCAGATTTAGGTATTCTCTTCACCAGAATAGTGATTTACGAAGTCTCGCGTTCACAAGAAGACAACCTTTGTTGAAATCCTTGAATTGAACCACACGATCTTTATCTTATGCTTCAGCCACCTCTTTTTTAATTTGCCTCTCTCTGTCTCTTTTATATTTATATATGAATAAAATCAAGTGTTGCTACTTTTGTTAGCTAGCCGCAGTTCTTAATTGCAAGAGGGATCTAACTAAAGCTTAAAGCTTATGAATTTTTTATGAATTTATGGCTAGCTAGAATTATTTTATGAATTTTTCCAAACCTTACGTGGTTCAGTATATACGGGCTAATTGGCTTTGATTTTCGTCATGCGTAGAAAAGCTTAAAGCTTAATGACAAAGGTGTCTTTATCTTTGGCTTACTCTAACGTTGGATAGACATGGCATGCGATGTCATTATTTTCCACAAAGAAAGGATTGTCGTGTACTAGAAAAGATAAAATTAAAAAACAATTAATAAGGTCTGAAAGCTTGGATTGCCATACTTGACACGCTGGACTAAATACGGCACACATATATCGGTGTGAATGGTCTGGTCGAAATGTGATTCATTTGTGTGACTTAGATATTTGTTTTTCTTTTTTAAAGAGGCTTTTTTTTTTTTTTTCAAACTACGAATTGCTAACACAATTTGATATTTATAGTTAAGTAAACTTTTCTTCAAAATAACAATTTGAAAGTTTGAACCTGATATTAGAGATAAAGTTTGTCTAGAATTGTAATTTTATTTTATTACGACTAATCGTTTTTGGATATTTAAAAGGCATTTGATAAAGATATAAATTTAAAAATTAATTAATTAATTAGAAGAAAACAAATAAAGGTTAATTAGTTCGAACCACCCAAAAAATGAAGGTTAGTTTGAATGTTGCTATATCTGTGAAGACAAGTGACTAGCAAATCTTCCCTTGATTCACACGTCTTCTTCCCACCAGCTTGTAGATGTTATCAACTAAGTGTATATTTGAAAAAGTTGAAAAATTAAAATTATTTTAATAATCACTTTTATATATAATTACTTATATGAGAATTAATTTATGTTTGGATACTTTAATTTAAAAGTGATTTTAAAATAATTTATTTTATTTAAATTGTATGAAAAAAAATCTTTTTATATGATAAAATTACTAAAAATAGTATGAAATGATTATTTATATTATATAATATTTAATATTTAGTTTCAATTTGATAAAAATATAATATTATGTGTACTGTACAAATAACTTTTAATAAAAAATCCAAAATTTTGGTTTTAACTTTTTTTTCCCCAAAAATAGCTTAAATTCTTAAAATTTAATTATTATCTATTTCACCAAAAACTACCCAAGCAAGATTTTATTTTATAAATAGGTTTTTTTTTTTTTGGAAATACAGCTTTTTTGGTTGCTTCCAAACATGCACTAAATCTTAGAGTTAGTTTGGTACTAGAATAAAAATGAAATTAAAAAAATTATGGATCAATTTTTTATATAATTTTATTAATTAATTTATAAATCTTTTTGCCTTCATTTTCACTCTTAAACTAAACTAAACTCGTAATGCTTTTAGTTGCACATGATTCCTTCACATTTTGGGGCATATAGAAGCATTTTCCCAGCCTCAACTCAAGAAATGAATTTAAATTTCAAACACCCTTCATCTTACAAAAATAAGGATTTAATTTTGATATATTATAACTATAATTTTTTTAGTTATTAAATCATGTGTAATTATATTATTAAATCTCTTTAACTTTTATTATAACTACCTCAAAAATTCTATAAAATATAATTAGTTAATAATATAAAATATTTTAGCCCAATATTGTATAAAAATTAATGTCTAAACATAATAATGCATTTAGCTTAGTGGTTTTCATCTATTAATTAGTTTTGAATATGTCACATTAGTGCGACAGGGATATACAGTCGAGAAATATATATCTTATATGTCTTGGCTTAATTTGTCTATTTTTTCTTTATCTTTTTTTCTTTAACAATTATAAGTATCTGGTATTAATTATGGACCACATGGACCACTGTACAAGAGCAATGGTGGCCTGTAGTGGTCTTAGAATACTCTTGATCTAATAAGAATACCAAAAAATGCCAGACAAAAAAAAAAAAACAAAACAAAAAATGAGCAAATTGGTTTTCTGAACCTGTTGACAGGATATATGTTACCATGTTGAATCTTATGTTCACCGAAATGATTGACACATACTATTTATGTCCAATGTAACCTGTTTCTTCAGTTTTTCGTTATCGACCCGAGTTCACTCTTCTAACAAATTTTAGGAATTCTCCCGTTTGAGTAGCTTTTTTCTGCTGAAACCAGATTTAGGGTGATTTTGTTTTGGATTTTAAAAAAATAATTTTAAAATTTAAATTTTATATATAATAAGAGAAGTTAAAAATTAATTTTTTTTAAATTAATTTTTTAGTTTTTTATAAAAAATTAAAAATTAATTTTTTTGATAATTTGATTATTTTTAAATATTTATTTAAATATATAAAAATTAATTTTTTTATTAAAAAAGTGATTTTTTTTTTTAAAAACACAAATAAACACACCCTTAGGTGGCTTTGGATGAGCTTTTAAAAAGATATTTTTTTTCATAAATGATCTTTCTTTTTGAAAGGTTTTTTTTAAAATAAAAATTATTTTATATTTAAATATAAAATTAATTTTTGTTTAAATATAATGTTAAAATATTTTTTATCCTCAAACATTTTTTCTTTAAAAAAAATCCTTTTTTAAAAGATAAAAATTATAATTTTATTTTTTTTACTTTTTCTATTTGTTCTAAAAAATATTATCCAAATATATAAAAAAATTTAAAAAATACTTTTTTAAAAGAAAAACGTTTACTCTTATCAAGATAATGACCACTAAACAGTCTCTTAAAGGACTTTGGACTCATTTGGATGAATTTATCTAAAATATTTTTTTTTTTTGAAAGATAAAAGTTATAACTTTCGAAAAAAGATTTTTGTGTACTTTTTGTAGTATTTTTTTTAACAAAATTTTACCCAAACAGATATAAAGTTCTTTTTTTTTAATACAAGCATAGAATATAAAAATTTTATAAAAAACTAAAGTACGAGTATGATGAAGGGATATAATATATAAAAAATGTAAAATTATAAATAATTAAATTAAGACTTAATTTCTATGCACTAACTTTACATTGTCAATCAAAAAAATTTAAATAATAAGTAATTATCTACTGTGATTTGTTATTTTTTCTTAAATTTTTTTGAAAAATGTATAGGAGTTAATCTTATTAAATTATAAGATAAATGTAAATTTTTATTGTAGTCTAACTCTGAAATTTTCATCAAAGTATTATAAAATATATCAAGCAAGCAAAAATATTCAGATTGGCAAAAGATTTGAAGAGATAAAATAGTAATTTGTTTTACTTAAAAGCAAACCAAATAATTTAGTCATAAAATTTGATGTTTTGTATGACTAGCTTGCATTTAGGTAGTATCTTTTTATTGCAATGCTTAACTAACAAGAACCCAGCAAGTACCAGTACTGTGTGCCAACCAGATTGCATCTATAATGGCTATTTAAGAATATCGAGGCTTTATAGAAGTATAGCAACGCCTTGTATTCTTTTTTTTTTTTTTTTTAAGAAAAAAAGAAGGCCATTTTTGTCTGAAAGAAAACAAGAAAGTAAATCCATCGAAGGAGGAAATCAAATTCGACTATCAATACTCACAAGTGATTCGTTGTAAAAGTTGATTGTTATCTCCAAATTATACTTATAATATTAGAAATTCAAACATTAGAGTCACTATTTTATATAAAAAAAATTATTTAACTGCCACTCCAATCCAAAATTGTATAAGTAATACACAAAGATCAATTGGAGCATCGCTTCCATCTTATATTCCTCTTCTTCTTCTTCTTCTTCTTCTTCTTCTTCTTCTTTTCTTTCTTTTTTTTTCTTCTCTGGTTATGCTTCCATATTATATTCAGAAGTTATATTCCTTGCATGTCGTGATGCTTTTGAGCATTTCAGATTAGCAGCATAGACCTTTTTTTTTGTGTTTTTTTTTGGGGAGGGTGGTTTCGGAAGCAGCACTTGAGATGTGACCAAATCATCTAGATATCTCTCTATGCATGGGCCCAAAACTGACCATAGCCCAACAGAAGCCCTCTCAGACCCAAAAAAGAAGAACGGAAGCCCACTGTTATCCCCTCCCCCAAAAAATAAAAAACTTAAGACTGAAACTGCACCAGAAAAAAAAAAGGACCGAAAATGCAAATAATTATTCCGTAGTTGACATAAGTTGAAGTTCATAACACGTTCAAAATTCAACTCAATTTTCAATTGTCAACTTCTCAAAAGTTTATACTTTAAAAAAAATAATAAACAAGCCGAAATTTTGTCATCAAAATGATTTGATATTATATTTAATCTTTAGATGCATTAGTAATTCCTATTACTTTAACTTATCTAACCATTATTTTTGAATCATTAAACTTTGATAAGTAATTCTGATTATGCAACATTACCTTATACTTTATATTTGTCTAGCTAGGCTATTTTACAGTGATACATAGCTTATGGCTGTTGGGGAGTTTACAAACAAAATCAAACTCATGCAAGACACAAACCAATGCCAAAGAGGCTAACAATACTGGCACTGGACCCAGCATCCATAGCATCAAAGGAATAGCAACACAGAAGGCCCTATTTCCAATAAGAGCTAAGATGAACCCTCTTTCTAATATAGTTTGTGTGTAACCCCCAGATAAGAACTCCCCATAAGCATTCATCAGAAAATTGGCATCAATAAGAAATCCTATGGCCATGGAGCTGAAAAAGAAGCTGATCACAAGGCAAAGTGATGCTGAGCCATACTTCAAGACAAAGATTTTATCTGATTTTGAGCCAAAGAATTTGCTGCTGAAGAGATGGCTAGCACTGTAGGTGTTGTTGGTCAGAGCTGCCAAAGCCACGTTAACAAGGATGGTTATGGAAGCTATGAGTATGGTGGCCATAAGAGTGTTTCTCAAGCTTTGCACTGTCAGCATAGCCTTCTTATCATCACCCTGCAATATAATCATAACCCAAATCTAAGCTTATATTGATATTGAGTAAACACTCAAATTAATTCTTCAAATATTAACGCGACATCAAATTAGTCCTCTAAAGATTTCGGATATCAATTTAGTCCCTCAATGATTGAAATAGACATCAATTGAGTCATTCAATGTTTATTTTGACATTAAGAATGATTCTTTTATATTATGAAGGATCACATTGATATATAAAAATTTCCGAAGGACTAATTTGATGTTCTTTATATATTCCGGAGACCAATTTGAGTGTCTATTAATATCACTAAATTCGTGAATGAACATATGCAATTGTTCACACGCAATTACCTGATTTAAGTTGACACCCCAAGTTGTCCTCCTCAGCTTATTGATTCCATAAGTTGTACGTGAAGGTTTGTTCTTGATGTTGTGGCAAAGGTAGGCATGGTAGCCTATTGTAATGAAAAGGCTCAAAGGGACCAATATGGTATCCAAATAAACAGCCACTCCCATCTTTCCCTGTGATGAGGCAAGAAACTAAGAAAGCTTTGGCCTTAGGGGGTTGGTTTGGTACAGCCCCGGAAGGAAATGAAATGCCTTCTTATAATGGGGTAGCAGGACTATTCCAACAATGGCTCTTCCTCTCAAACAATGCCATGTAAAGCAGAATGAGAAAAGAAAATGAATAATGCATGTGATATTTTTAATTATTGTTAGTGCTACTGCTCCTTGTCTATGTTAGTGGAAATGGTATAATGCGCACTAAACTTGACATGGGGTTTGAGTCACACTTAACTTCTGTATATGCATGATACATAATACACAACAAAGTCTAGTTTAAAGCAAGGAGTTGGTGATCTAATTAAATATTCTCTAGCCATGGCATTGATTAATATAGAAGCAATGGCCTGGAGTTACGTTGGGGATCAGATGCATCAAGTCAGGATGGGAAATAGATTATATAGCATGAGTTTGGTGATTTTCCTAATGCAGGTAAAGCATCCAGAAGAATATATACGCATGGTCTATTTAGTTTGGACATAAATATTCCTTGTTATCCGTAAGAGACTCTAACGGGGTTGCTATCTCACATGACGAAGACATCAGGTATAGTTAATTCAATTATATTTAATTAAAGAATTTGTAGTCAATGATATTTAAATAAGCAATTAATTCATTTTAGCAATTGATCAAGAATATCTGTTGAGTGCGGAAGTGCGACTCTATACCTAAAATTTCCATTCCAAACTTTTATCCCATGTTTACTGATTTAAAATAAATAAATTATTATTTTCGGATATTCGCCATTTCAACTTTTTTAACGAAAATTTTCTTTTTTTTTTGGATAATAGTAAATTCGATTGAGGTTGTATCGAATTTATCACTGTTCAATTTTTTTTCAAATGTACAGAAATTGATCCACGATGAATAGAATTTAACGCTATTTAAGTGAATATAATTGAATTTAATTAAACCTTGATTGTATTTGCAACTTTTAGGTAGAATTTATGGTAGATTCTAAATTTTGGGGTGCATGATGAACCTAACGTATTAAATAACAAAAAAAAGATGATTAATTATCATATAAATATAGTTAATTACCACAAAAGATACGGTAAAATATTTTCTATGATGGACTAGGGTCTATCTTAAAATATGACAATTATTAGATCTTATTTTCTATTAAAACTGTAAAGAAATAGATAAGGATGACCTTCGAATTAGTCGTTAAAAGCTTAAGAGCCACAATATTTAATATTTAAAACATCTATACTTATTATTCTTATGTATGCAACTGTGAGTGTATATATATTCTCTCGTTATATCTAAAAGCAATACTTATATTGTACTAATAAATCAAATTCATCACTACTTATTCGAAAGAAAAAAAATATAAACATATGATATTCTTTAATTAATTATCATTATAATAAATTAACCAAACTTAATGATAATTAATTAAAAAATAGCAGAGGTTTATATTTTTTTCTTTGAGTAAATAGTGATGAATTCATTCATTAGTGCAATTTAAGTGTATATATATATATATATATATATATATATATATATATATATATATATATATATATATATATATATTGCCTTTAGATATATATTTTAAAACTAATAATTTTAAAAACGTTTTTTTTCGCGTTCACATTCGCGTAGGTTTTACATAAATGTAGATTACATAAACGGTGTAATTTCCTCTCTTTTTTTTTTCATTTCTTTAAAATTGATACTGTGTTTGAATGTTTTCGTATCGAGCAAAATTAATAAGAATAAATAAAAAATAACAAAATTACGTTCTATTTTATTTAGGGGATTAAAAAGAGAATACAATCAAACTTTGTTAAATTTATTTGAAAGTTATATTATAAAAATATAATAAAATAATTATATTTTTTGAAATTTATAAATTTTAATTTTTTTTTCCTATTTCATCCTCATTTTAGGAAAAAAAAAATAAACCTTTAAGAAGAAAAGAAACAGAATAGATTTAGGGATGTTTGGCATGTCCTATTAGGTATGATAGGATAAGGTAATACAATACTCTATGATCTTATCTATTGTTTAGTATAGTTAATATATTTTATAAATTTATCCATCAAACCTCACCTATACGTTAGAATAATGGATAATTTAATCCAACCTAGAAAGACCGTATTAGGCTTGATTAACTTTTGATGTATAAGGGTTCTTTCACTTTTTTATTTTTTAATATATTTTATTAAAAGAAAAATAATTATTAAATAAATAATAAAAAACCATATAAACAAAAAAATAATATTATTTAATAAAAAATTTAATAATAAATAAATATTTTTAAAAAAATAATAATTATAAAATAACTATTCAAACTAATATAAAAATATAAGAATCTAAAATTATTAATAAAATATATAAATAATATTTAATATAAATTTAATTATATATAATAAAAAATACAACCAAATATAAGAATATGATATTAGTCTTATTTAAATTTTAATATATAAAAACTTCTTCTCTATTTCTCTCTCTCTCTCTCTCTTATTTTTTATATTATGAAAAAATATTTAAAATGAATAAATAATTTTTAATATAAAATTATATTTATATATAATAAAAAATAGCTAAAATAATTATAATAAATAGTTAAATAATTATATTAATTTTTAAATTTTAAAGTTAATATTCAAAAATTATATTTATTATAATATCTTTTTCTGGTTATATTGTATATAATATAATATCTTATATAGTGATATATCAAACACTGCATAGTATTAAATTTTTATCAGATTTTATACAATCAGGCCTTATACTATCAACCCTTATCGTATCGGGTCTTATATTATCAAGCGTGCCAAACATGCCATTACTGCATCTTGCTCTTTTCTATTTATATTTAAATTCTTGCATTAAAAGCTTATTTATTTTTCACCATTTGCTCTTTGCCTTAGTTACCCATAGAGAACCGATAGGGGGATGCATAAATAGTGGTCGTATATGCGATGTATACTGAAAAGTGAGAAAAACGAGAAAAATACTTGAATGATGGATCCATATAATCATTGTTAGTTTTATTTAATTTTTCTTATTCAGAAATTTACCAGTGTAAATAGTGCACATACAGGTAAGTTTTAACTTATTAGCGTGTGCATTATTTACGTTGGTAAATTTTGTAAAAAAAACACTTATCAGCATGAATAATACATACGCTGGTAAGTTTTGTTAAAAAAAATTATTAGTGTAAATAATACATACATTGATAAATTTTATGTGATATACACAAAGTTTATCCATGTGTGCATTGTTCATGCTAGTAAGTTTTGTTATTAAAAAAAATTATTAATGTGAACAGTGCACACGCTAACAAATTTTGTATAATATACACAAAATTTACCAGCGTGTGCATTGTTTATGCTCGTAAATTTTGTGGAAAAAAAACTTACTAACATAAACAGTATAAATATTAGTACATTTTGTGTAATATATATAAAACTTACTACAAAACTTACCGTCATTTATACAGTTTATGCCAATAAATTTCTGAATAAAAAAAATTAAATAAAAATAATAATACTTATGTGGACCTATTATTCCGATAATTTTATCATTTTTCTCGTTTTTCTTGTATACATCGACTAGTATGTCGGATCATTTTCTTACCTATATCCAATCATAGGATAAAGATCAAATTGGTTATAAATCCTTTGCACTTACCGCAACCCAGCTGATACCCTTTCCCGGGAAGTGATTTCCATTACTTTCTTCTTTTTCATTTTTTATTTTCATTTGCCCCTCCATTATTACTTCATTTAGCACATAAAATCGGGAACGATGCAATTATATATCTTATTAAAAAAGAATAGACCCTTTTCAGACCAAGGGTTGAATAAAATAAAAAATGCTTCTTTAGTAAGAAAAAGAAAAAATGCTTCTTTTTCTCAACAACAATAATAGTATCATACGGCGGTTTCCAGATGCATCTCTGACCAAATCTTATTAACTCCAGTCAAACATGACACGTCTCCACTTCATTTTCCATGTTTGTGCCTCTCTATTCATTAACTCTTGCAAATCAAAATCATCATCTTAATCTCTAATTTTCCTGCTTCAGCTCTCTCTTCAAGTTCTCTTGAGGTATATAAGAGGGGAGAAAAAAAGACCTTTCTCATCTGTGAGTGTTTCAACAACCCTGTTTGATTCCTACACTTGCTCTTTGCTTGATTTCATTTCATCTATATATATAACAGCTGAAGGGATATAAAGCGGAAAAAAAAGAAAATGGGTCATCATCATCATCAGCACGATGATCAGATTGACAACAAGCACAGCCATCATCAAAATGTAGGAGACAGCCCTTATGATGACCCCTTCTTGAAGGGATGTTGCTGCTGCCAGTGTTTTTGGGCCATCTCTTCCATTTTCAGTGGCTTCCAGAGATGCTTCATTTTGGCTTGTGACCCTATCTTCAAGTGTTTTGGGAGAAATATTCAATCTGGATACCATCACTTACAGCACTGAATGAATGATTCCTACCTATTGATGCAAATATTTCAGTTCCTCCAATACTTCTTGTAGGTCCTGATTTCTTGTTATGTACATAAGTATACTGTGATTCCTGGCTCCTGTAAAACTGTTTTGGCAAAGAATTCATTTTTGGTCTTTGTCAATTTAAAATGAATGAAGTGGTTTGTTTTCATCACTGATGCAGTTCCAATATTGCTTGCAACAGAGTTGTGATTGCCAGCAGAAATATTTCTGCAACTATATGTGCATAGAAAAGTAGTAGTTGAATTTGGGGAACATATTTCGTTTTTAATTAACTTGAGTACAAGACAAATGATACAATTTGTAATATTTATGCATCTTTACAACAAGCAGCTTCGTTGGTAAGTGAGTATCTAAGTCAACTCTGCACCTGTTGCAGTTTTGTTCCGGTGGATTGCACCTTGAGACTTGAATGGGAGAGTTACTCTGAACTTAATAACATACAAGTATTTAAATGTTTCTTCAATTTACAGGATATCTTTGAAGTTGGGGCTGAAAGCATGAAGATAAAATACATAAAATTGCCACTATGCTGTCACAGTATTCCTTTCCCTTTATAAATGTATATGATTTTAATCTATATGTACTAAAAGTTCAATCAAATTTTATCGTATCAGCAAATATTTGAATGGTTATATAAATAAAAAGATATTATTAATTAATTATGTAAAAAAAAATTTATTATTAATATATTTAAATTAAATTTATATATTATACACTAAAATCATCATTTATTTATTATATAACTTTAAAATAGTGATAGACAATTTTAATTTGGTGAGTGTGGGAGGAGAAAATTGAATGAAATGAGGTAACATACATGAATCATGACATTGTAGCAGGTATCACTAACAGTATTATGTTGATGTCAATAATTCCTTCCGTTAATCCTTTTTTATAAAAAAAAAATTAGTTTCAAATTATTAAAAATTAAGAAAGTATTAATTTTTTTTGAAATTTTATCTTTATATTGTATTCTCTTACCTAATTTGTGGTAGAGAGAAAAAGAAGAATTTTGATTAAATTAAGTTTATTTATTTTATATCTGAACTTATTTATTTAATTAATACACTTTATTTGTGCTATGTAAAAATTTTGAAAGACACTCACAAGCAGACAAAGAGAGTAATAAATAACAATCTATGACGATTTCGTTAGATAACATAGCTCTTGGTTACGTGTTAGCGTCCACAGGGAATCCGAACATGTTCCCATATTTTTATGTGTGCAATGGAATGCCCTCGTGGTTCACGTTTGGAGTTCCTCCATCACTCGTTGCATCGTGGCGACGAGGCCTTTCATTATTTCTTTATCTCAATTGTCAACTTCTACAATTTTTTTTTTTGTTTTTTTTGGGGACAAAAATTTTAAAGAAACAAATTAGTCGATTTAAAGATTTTATAATGGTCTTTTATCATTTAAAAAGGTAAATATGTTAATTTTTTCGTATAAAAATGGTAAAAATTTTTGAATGACAAAAAAGGATTAATATATCTTTATTTTTTAATAATGAGGGATTAAAATAAAATTTTTAAATTTTGAGATATTAATTTAATCTTAAAATTATTAAAAGGGACTAAATGGTGGTACTTGTACTTGCTAGCCGTATGTTCGTATCCCTTAGTACTTATGTCGTATACATAAAACCTATCATATGCTCCCTCCAAAATGGCTATTTTTCCCCATTAAAAGTATCTTTTTGGTGTCACATCAAAAACCTTACTTTATAATAATAATAAAATAATGATGTTAATGTTGATTTTAATCGATGCATTATAGGCACAGGACCTAAAGCCGGCTCTGAAATAAGACATTTAACTTTCTGTGTAGTTTAACTTTATTTTATAATTTTAAACGTATAAATAAAACTTCAACACATTGTTTTTTTGGGTACAAATTTCAATACATATTAATAAACTGAACGCCATTTTAAGTTGTATTTGAAATTTAAACCTGTATACATGCTCTAGATGAGTTTTTTCTTTTTTTTTTTTTCAATATTTTGTCCTTGAAAAATTAAAGAAAAATGGAAGTTCATCTTTAGTCCGTTATTTTTTTTTTAATCTCACTGCGACCATTTTATAAATTCACGCAATTCATCACCTATTTGAGCAAATGCATTGCTCTGTCATTGTTGAAAAAGTTGTACTAGCAGTATATTGTAATTAATCTCTGTGCTTTTTCTGAGGAAAAAAAATACTGGTACTCCTACTACTATATTCTTTTCCCTAAAGTAAACACAACTAGTAGCCTTGTTAATTTTTGTCATCATTCAACGCATGACATTAACGTTTCACACAATACGCATGCATGACTTTCTCCTATTCACGGAAAAATAATTGAACACAGTTTGCAAGAATCCATTTCTTTATCATCAGTAGCCACCGTTGATTTGATCTATATCTAATCCTCCATCAAGGCGAAGAATTCTATGCGTAAGTTCTATTAACTAAGTTAACAATAAACACATGGGGCATCATTATATTACAAACATGCATAACACGCATCAAATAACTATAAAATTTAATATTAGTAAACATTATAAAAAATTTTCTCTATAATATGATCTCTGTATTGTTTGTTTAAAAGACTTTATAACTTTATTTGACAAGTATAATTTTGTTTAGATATTAATTTTAACACAGTGTAGAGACACTCTTAACTAATTATGTTTCCTTATAAAAGTATTTATTATGAGAATTAATTATTTTAGTGATGTAATAATATATAATACATGAGATTAATTTTAATATATTAATAACATAAAATAATATTAATAAAAATTTTAAAAATTATTAAATTATAATAAATAATTATTATAATAAATAACTATTTATTATTATTATATAATAATATAAAACTCTTTTATATCAATAATATATTAAAATTAACCACTTTTACAAAACTATTTAGTCGTTATCTCAAGACTTACAGATATTGTCGTATCTAGCTAGAGAGCTTGAAACTCTTTATGCTTATATCAACATTAAGTTTAAAAATAATTAAGCTTGCAATTATTTTAACATTAAAAATGATAATGTATAAATTGTTATTTATTGACTCTTCAACACAATCTCTCTGCTGTTTTCACTGCGGCGACGCTTCCAGCTGCCGTTCAATCGTAGCGAACACGCCTGCACCCTCCTTTTGCCACATTTCTTTCAACCCTTTTAACGTTTCGTCGATGCTTTTCCTCTCTCACGCATCACTTCCTTAAGGCCAAAAAAAAAAAAAAGAAAAAAAGAAGCTACTTTTTTTCCTTTTTTTGGCCTCAATTCTCATTTTCCTGATCGGGGTTCCCTTCAATTTTTCCTGTTGGCCCCTCCAAACCAATCTTCAATGAGTGTTGCACTAATCCCAGTTTGAAAATTTACTTTTTTTCAGGGTTTTTTTGTTTGATGATCTTCTGGATCATTCTGTTTTGGAACTGAAAAAGGGGTCTTCTTTTAGAAGGTGATGGGCACCACAAGGTTGAGTTTTTTGTTGTGTGCTTGGATTTTGCTATGTGGGTGTTGTTGTTTTGGTAGGTTTGTGGTGGAGAAGAACAGCTTGAAGGTGACTTCTCCGAATTCGTTGAAGGGTACTTATGAGTGTGCAATCGGGAATTTTGGGGTCCCAAAATATGGAGGAACAATGGTTGGGTCTGTGGTGTACCCAAAGGTGAATCAAAAGGGTTGTACGGGCTTCAGTTCTGATACTTCGTTCGAGTCCAAGCCTGGAAGCTTCCCCACTTTCCTTCTTCTTGATCGTGGAGGTGAGCTTCTTATTATTTAGTCCTTTAACTTAAATTTGTGAATATCCCAGAAAAAAGAAAAAAAGAAAAAAAGAAAGAGTGATGGTAATATAGTCGCTGGTTCATAGTGAATCTATGCGGAGTAAACCATCAAATTAGTCTCCAAAGTTAGCAACCTACTTGATATTCATCCTGAAGTTTTGAAAACTCTCCCGAGATGCCTGAAATTGGCAAAAGTTGGTCAAGTTAGTCCCTCATCATTGGCAACTTGACCCATTTTTACCAACTTTAGGGATCTCGGGAGGGGTTTCCAGGCGTTAGGGATGAATTTGAGGTCGATTGAGAACTTTGTGGACTAATTTGATGGTTTACTCATCTATATGTGACAACATATCGACTACTGATATTAATAATATATACATGTTATATATTTTTAAATTATGTTTTGAATAATAGATATGTTTTCACGTATAGAATTCACCGTGAATTTGAGTCTATAAAGAAATATAATGGAAGTTTTGTAAAATATTTGTGTTTTATTTAGTGGTTGCTTGCGTGATATGGGGTTTTAGGAGGTGGAATTGTACTAATGTACTGCTTCAAGTTCCTCGCTGTCTTTTGATTGTGGTTAAGTTTGAATATGTAGTGCAGTGGAACTTGCTTTCTTTTCCTCTTATGCTATTTATGGTATGACATGCAATGGAAAGTTGGGTTTCTTATTTTATTAATCGAGTTGCCGTTTTTATCTAATTTTGGAATATTTTGCTTTTAGCATAATTAATTGGCACTATAAGAAACCTAGTAGGTCTTCCCAGTACGATTTAACAAGTTCACTGAAACTTGCTGCAAAAGATTTTGTAAATGTTACATTCAATGTTCAGGTCAAGGGTTTCTCTTGTCCTTGTCCTTGAGTTTTTTTTTTTTTTTGTGTTTTGTTTGGGGGGGGGGGGGTTGTCGGAGATAGCAATTACCAAGTGCACTATTGTAATAGAACCATGACAAATAAAATGACATCTATTTTGTGCTTTTGGTGGCTATTTTATCTTTGGATTGTATGGAGCCAAGTTGATGATATCCATGCATTAGTTACTTGCACACATGACTCAGGTCTTTATGATATTTTTCTCTGGTCAATTTGGTAGATTGCTACTTCACTTTGAAGGCATGGAATGCACAGAATGGTGGAGCAGCGGCTATTCTTGTAGCTGATAACAGGGCAGAAACATTGATCACCATGGACACTCCTGAAGAAATGAATGCTGGGAAAGGTGATTATGTGGAAAAGATTAACATTCCATCTGCCCTTATCAGCAAATCCCTGGCAGATAGAATCAAGGAGGCTCTCTCTAATAGAGAGATGGTTAACATTAATCTTGATTGGATGGAGGCTCTTCCACATCCTGACGAGAGAGTTGAGTATGAGTTGTGGACAAATAGCAATGATGAGTGTGGGCCGAAGTGTGACAATCTAATTGATTTTGTGAAGGACTTTAAAGGTGCAGCTCAGCTTCTTGAGCGGAAAGGGTTCACTCAGTTTACCCCTCACTACATAACTTGGTTTTGCCCTGAAGCATTTCTCTTAAGCAAACAGTGCAAGTCTCAGTGCATAGACAATGGGAGGTACTGTGCTCCAGATCCTGAGCAAGATTTCAGTAGAGGGTATGATGGCAAAGATGTTGTTATTCAAAACTTACGGCAAGCTTGCTTCTTTAAAGTGGCAAATGAAAGTGGAAAGCCTTGGCAATGGTGGGACTATGTGACTGACTTTGCAATCCGTTGCCCGATGAAAGAGAATAAGTTCACTGAAGATTGCTCAGATCAAGTTATTAAATCTCTCGGTAGGGTGGGCACTTCATGTTTCTTTGCATACACTTTGCAACTGGCTTGTGTTTTTCTTTGGTATTTGATTTTGATTGTGTACCAAAAATTTGGCCAAGTCACTGATAAGAAAATCCATTTAATGTTTTGTATTTTTCATGGCATATTCATATAATTTCTTGTTTTCAGTTCTCTCTCTCTCTCTCTCTCTCTCTCTCTCTCTAGATGTTTTAGCATCCCTGGAATTTCCGTGTGCTTTCAAATGCCAAAGCTTTGGTGTATATGTTGAGCAGACCAAATTTGTATCTGCACCGATAGAAAAATATCACTGCCATTTTCTCAAACCCGACATAAGAATCATGTGCCTACCTATACTCTTAACTTTTTAAATCTTTTTGCATAAATTTAATCGACTTGTCTTTTGTCATATCAAATGATCTCGGGAAAATGGTTTACGACATCATTCTAAGAAGAGATAAGTTCTTTCCACTTACTTTCCAGGTGCTGATCTGAAGAAGATTAAAGAATGTGTTGGGGATCCTCATGCAGATGTCGAAAACCCTGTTCTCAAGGCTGAACAAGGTGCACAGGTTGGTTTTCTAAAATGCAAACCTTTTTTATGGTGTTCTTATGGGCTTATTCTTTCAATTAGGCCATTCGCTGTCTATGATTATATTGCATTTTGATCCAACTTCGGTTTCAGATTGGCAAAGGCTCTCGAGGCGATGTTACTATACTGCCTACTCTTGTTATAAACAACAGACAGTATAGAGGTACGAGGCAGCTTTAGTAGATATCTTGACAGCTATTTGACTGTATCTATTTTATAATTTTTGCTTTTAACTGCTTTTAGGCAAGTTATCAAGAGCAGCAGTTCTCAAGGCAATCTGTGCTGGATTCCAAGAGACTACTGAACCATCAATTTGCTTAACTCCAGGTCTTTTTTTTTATTTTTCTCTTCTTTATTTTTTTTTTTAATTTCCTTTTTAATTTTTTACTTTTCCCCTTACTCTCCAAAAAAATTTTCCATTCTGTTCTTGTTTGTCTTTTATACATAACTGCTTCAAAAGGTCTGGACTATTTATCTGAAGTCTGAGGTGTATTGGTGACAGACTCATTGAAAATGAATCTTGTTCAGAAGCTAAAGATTTTGCTGATTATTCTTTGCAGAAATGGAAACAAATGAATGTTTGGAAAACAATGGTGGTTGTTGGGAGGACAAATCTGCTAACATCACTGCATGCAGGGTATTTGGTTAACCGAGCCTTGTTAAGCACATTGTTGTGAAACATTATTACTTAACATGGGCTCTGGTTCTTCCGCTTTTAACCATCTACTTATCTTATAGGACACTTTCCGAGGAAGAGTATGTGAATGCCCTATTGTACAAAATGTTAAATTTGTTGGTGATGGATATACCCACTGTGAAGGTAAATTGGTTTTTGAATTCAGATAAATTGCAACATTCTACGTTCTACATATTTCAAAATCCATTTCTGCCAAAGGAAGAGCACAAACAGAAAATATACAGGTTTTCCCAAGATTAATAAGCCTTTCAATTTAACCTCCAAACAGAAACACACTTCATCATCGTCCCTCCAAATTGATGCTTGGGGTTTATATTTTTTCCCATCTTCACTTTTGATTTTTACATGTGTGTGATTGTCATGCGGTAGTTTCTTTCTTGTCCTTGTACTTCTGCATCAGGGCTGGGGAAGTTTCCACTTATGTTGATTTCAATATTACACTTTTGTTTTTTTGGTTTCAATTTCACGGGAGACTTTGAATTTCTTAACAGCTTCAGGAGCCTTGAGGTGTGAAGTCAACAATGGAGGTTGTTGGAAGGAAGCCCGAGATGGCAGGGCTTACTCGGCTTGTATTGTAAGTCATCATCATGTGCATCCTTTGGTGCATGCTCTTGGTTAGGAGGGATGGGAATGGGGCCAATAAGCTAGATATTAACTGTCATCTGTTTTCTTGATTGATCATGCAGGATGACCATACAAAAGGCTGCAAGTGTCCACCAGGGTTTAGAGGTGATGGAGTCAACTCATGTGAAGGTACTTACCATCCTAAATTTGGTGAATTATTCTAGCATCCGGTTAATTACAAACACACATCATAGAGAGAGCATTACTTCTCTTAGTGCACAAGCGCAGAATGATTGAATGTGATCCCGATTCTTGTAGAAGTTACTAATCATTATGTTAGCTATTCTAAAAATCTGATACAGGATTTTCCATATTTCTTGTTTTGATTATGTTGCAGATATTGATGAGTGTGAAGAGAAACTGGCCTGCCAGTGCCCAGAGTGCAAATGCAAAGATATCTGGGGGGGTTATGAGTGCAAATGCGGTAGTGGTTTGTTCTACTCGCAAGAAAATGATGTGTGTATGGGTGAGGCTTCTTTTAGTTCTTCTATTTCTTCCTGTGCCACTTTTAAAACTACCTTGCTGAATGAGTAGTTTTGTATAATCATTTAAATTAGTAGACAATTCTTTCTTTTTTTTTGGTGGGGGGGGGGGGGAAGAAACATGATTTTGCAGCGGCCAATTAAATGCTCTAAATCTCCTTTTGGCATTTCTTTTTCTATCTATGAAGTGTCAAGTTTTTCTCTGGGGAGAAGTTTTGCAGTTCCAAACTTGCATTTAAAGCCAAAGTAGAAAATTCTAGTTCGTTTTTCATTCCAAACTCAGTGGTCCATGATCTCGAAAATGTTGTAGTTACTTTTTTGTGTGGCTGCTCAGCTTTGAGATTCTATTTATCTATATATAATTTCTAAAGGTTTCTAAATTATAGTTTTGCCTTTCTAAGTTTCCATGTAGATATTCTTCCAATAACTATTGAAATATCGAAGAATAATTTATTTATTTTTTCATTATTTTATTATTTTATAATTGCAGGCAAGTATACTGCTTCAATGACTGGTGGGAGTTTTATTGGGTGGATCATCCTCGTCGCAGCTGTTGCTTGTGTTGCTGGGTATGCATTTTACAAGTTTAGAATCCAGGTATGATTCTTGCAGGCTCGATGTTTTGTCCTTCAACAATATGTTGATGCCATAATAGACAAATGGAATAGTTAATATAAACTGAAGTGGGTTTGCTTTTGTCTTTCATAGTCTTGTTATTACCAACATGCCTAATATATTATTAAAATGGTTTGTTAAATTTTATTTTATTTTTTTGATAAATTTTCTGCAGAGGTATATGGATTCTGAGATACGGGCAATTATGGCTCAATACATGCCCTTGGACAATCAACCAGAGATCTCTAATCAAGTTCATCATGATATCTAAAAGAACTTGGTGTGCTGTTTCTATGAGGAGATGATTAATCTGAAACTTGGACAAGTCTACATCTATTTACTAAGGAGATAAGCTGTTATACTCAGAGGCTTCCAGCAGCATGCTCAGAGAGTTTAGTATCATCGTTTCTAGTCCTTTTCCCTTGTATCTCCCCTCCCTCTTCTCTCTGTCTCTCTCACAAAGTGGATAATTTGTTTCTTTGTTAGTAGCTTTGTAAATTTGAATGCCAAATGGTTGTGATATTATGCTCTCTCTTCTTTCTAAGGTAATAATGGTATCTGCAGTACCATTAAGGATTTGGTACAATGGTAAGCAATCTACGCTCTCAGCAAGGGTCAAGAATCAAGATTGAAATTTTAGAAAAGACATTTGTTGAGAGAATTTCTTAGTTGCAATAATATTTGGGGGTTTAATTTCAGAGCAATGCCAATAGAAATAATTTAAAGACTTAAGAAAAATAATTGAAAATCAAATATGCTCATACTTGACATCAAAGGTAGTTTTCTTAGTATAAGTAATGAATTTTACAAGTCGCTGTCATTAAGCTTTTGTTTTTTTCTTTATTAAGAGTTGTATAGGCTGTACTTAGTATGTTATTACTGTAGTTAATGGAGGGCCCAAGGTATTTGGAAAAGTGAGAATCATATTGATATTGCTAGAAAAGTGGCTTTGAGGAAGGTACAATAACGCAATTTAACAATGCAAAGTGGTGGCGGAGGGGAGAGAGGAGGCCGATGCAAAGTGGCGCAACAAGGGTCAGGTGCCGCCTCTCAACCAAAGATTTACGAAATGAATTCATACAAACGACGTGCAAATTTAAAATTTTAGAATGACCTCAATTTTATGTTAATTTTATATTTATAGTAATAAATTTATTATTATTAAATTATAATTACATTTATAACTTATGTTAACTTCATAATATCTAATTTAAAAATACATTAAATTTAACTAGCTACAGTTTACATCCCATAGTTAATTAAAACTACAAAATTAATGTTTACACCTTTCTCGCCCTTATTGCACTTTATAAAGATTGATCAATACAATAAATCAGTTAATTAATCATCAATGAATTAATCAATATCAATATAACAGCATATAAAGAAAAGATATATGCCCTTCATTTTTGTTATGTTACAACTTGTTTTAACATGTATCTTTTTAAACAAAGCTAAAATTCTGTCATACAACTCTTTTCTTATATTTTTGTCATGTAGCATCCTACTATTGCCATTATACTTAAATAATTATTTAAAATTACAATTCTACTTTTTAAATATTATTTCATGCATGTGGTTATGGTAAAAGTTCATCTAAAAGGTCATTTGATGATGTCATTTTATTTAACACCCATATTGAACAGATATCACGAGCATGAAATTTAGTGTCTTGACACACGCAAGCATTTCGATCAGCACTGGATAGTGGATACGCGCATGTAGAGAGGCTACAAATGCAAAAATAATAAGCAATTGCACAATTCTGCAATACAGAATATTGCAAAATAATATGCTGGCCATGATCAGTATTATTCAACAGTTAGATTGTTAGAATAAGATATGTGTCAAAAAAGATGGTTAGAATAAAATGTTGGGAACATAAGCAAGCTACACTTGCTCTCAATTTTATCAGTTTCACAATCCCAGGTTTAAATAACCTGCACGTTCTTTAGTTTCCCTTCCTTGTGAGGTGAAGAACAGAACAAAAGGAGTTAGGTATTCTTTTTTATTTGTTTGGGAAAAGTGGGGGAGAAGACAAAGCTCTTAACATTTGTAGATTCTTTTGACATATTGAAATCCAAAGTATATGCCTAACCTACCAGACCATGGTACCATCTGCAGGCTTACAAGGGATTAGAAATTTATGAAGATAACTAAGAGCCCCAAAAAATAAACAAACAAAATGAAAACAGCTCATATATCCCACCTCAAAGAGGTTGTAAACCATAACATGAAATTTAGCAATTTAATTTCCCTGACAAATCTCCGTTATACATGCAAGCAAACTTGAAATTAGATCTAGACTTTCCAAGCTCAATTTCTCCACGCATGAAACCATAGCCCTTAGCAGCCCTCAGCAGTGAGTCTCTAGTCCTGATCTCACCCAGCTCATAAATAACTATATCAAAGAAATAAATAATCGTCAAAATGTATTCTGACCATCCATGCAGATCTTCAATTTATGCCAGAGTGGCAAATAGAAATTACTTACATTGACACTAGAAAAGAAGTCCATAATTTGAAAAGATAATCTCTTAAACATTCCCATGAACCTTTTTTTTGGATTTAAATATAATATCTATGATATTTAATAGGCTCACCTTATCAGGATCTAGCTTTCTGCTTCACTTTCTAAGTCCGAGCCCTTTTGTTGTTTACCATCCAGTACCAATCTATAGACAAAAAATGCCGCTGCCGCACCACTGCAGATGTTAAACAACATTGTTACGTAACAAAATATTAATTACTGTGGAAGATAAAAGCATTGGAAAAAGAATGGGAATGGGCCAAGCAGCATTTCATTTCAGCAGAGTTTTCCATTTGGATCTTTTCCAAGAACCATTGCTGTTTATAAGCTTCTGAAAGGATAGCAATTTTTCAACATTCTGATTAAACAATTATTTGTTAGTTCATTTGTTTTAAACATGGCTTCCCCTTAAGCTTTTGTTAGTCTTATGCTTCTAGAGATCTAATGAATTAGTTACCCTGATGAATCAGTAACTTTTTACTAAAACTCAATGTCATGCAAGATATGAAGCATAGACATGGCCACGGACAAGGACACACACTTAATTCTTCAAGTTGCAGGACATTGACACAGCAAATGCATGTGTGTGTGTGTATAAGATTCAAGATTTACAATATCTTCAGACATTCATAAATGTCAAACTGCCAATACTCAACATTCTAAGCCCTCCCCAAAAACATGGCGCATTCTTGATATATGTCATTGGCGTCAACACTTACTATTTCAACGTCCCTTTCAAAAAAATATGTAATATCATTTCTATTGACATTTGAAAAGAAATTCCTAAATGAACATGTAGTAGAACTAGCCATATACAAGTATATGTACAAGAAAAAATATCCAAAATTAACTTCATTTCCTTCTCAAAGATTGTTGTTATCTCCTTCATTGATAAAGAGTACACCCTCCAAGTGTTTTTTTTTGGTTTTTTGTTTGTTTTTTTATTTTGTTTTGTGTTTTCTTTTTTGTTTGGGGGGGGGGGGGGTCACTTCAACCTGAGATTGAAGTGACATTTTAGGTGGGTGGATATTGAATTGGCCTTTTACCTGTGTTGGTCTATTGAAAAAAGTGAAGGGATGAAAAAATAAATAAAAAAAAAATGCACAAGCCAGTGTCCACCCTATGTCCAAGCTGAAAAAAATATATTTTTTAATCAGACGTGTGGATGCGTGTCTAACATGTATTACGGGTGTGTCCTATGATTGTCCATGTCTGATGTGTGTCGGACACGTGGACATGCCACTAATAACTAGCATGCAGGACATCATCATTCATAGCGTTAACAAAATCTGGTTTTAAATCAACTCTGCTTATGTTTGTCCTAAACATGGAACAGCAGCAATTGACTGAGATTATCCATACTTTCCAAGATTTCATGGTTAGAAACCACAATTGAAAAGTCAAGGGTTGGAAACCAAAAAAGCTATTGGAACAATAAATCCAAAATGAAGCTAAATATGTTAACATGTAAGTTATACAACATTAAAATTACAAGAACCTGATCAAGGTAGTGAAATATGTTGATCCCTGGGAAAAGGAAGAGAGGAGCAGAAACTATCAGAACTTTTAAATTCTATCAGTTTAAGTGGCATAAAAATTAGTCTAGTTATGACAAATTGAATATTAAATAGAAAGAATGTCTTACTCTGCCTAGCATGCGTATCTCTCGCAGGAATAATATAATTGCAATTGCTGCAAGTCCACAAAGTAATTTAAGATAAGCCTCAAGATCGAGAACAAACCATCAAACATAATTGAAAAAGAGAATTAAAAATAATCATATTTTGAAACAAAGGATGATGCTGTGTTAAATATTAAAGATAGAAACATCATATCATCATTTAGAAAAGTACATCATAAGTCTCATGAGAACATACATAACGTTTGTTTCTTCTTTAATTATACTATATCTGACAACAATTTGTTTAGTGTTTAAAATATTACGAACAAAAAGAAACAAAAGCAGATTGAAAGAATCAATCATACAGAAAAGCAAGTTTTGAAGCCCTAAACTACGCAAAGCTCTATACTCTTTCCCATTAAAATAAATAAATAAATAAAGCTATGATGAGTCAGAAAAAGAAATCGGAACTCCCCAAACACAATTACGTCAATTCAACCTTGCTACTCTGATTTTTATAGAAAATTATAATACCCTTCTTATCAAAACATAACAAGGTTGAACATTTAACACTCATATTTTTCATAACCCATTTAGTTTTGCACTAGTTTTTGAGGCTGCAGTTTTGTTACATACAATGCATAAGATCTTACCTGCTTGGCCTTTCAAAGCTGCAGGAGAAAGTTGACCTCTTTTATATGATCTAAGACTTGAAATGCTTAAAGCCAAGAGGATACCACCTAAAATCACCCCAAACCTTATGGCTGCAAGGCTTCCAGTGAACATAAAGGAAAGGAAACCACCAAGAGACAGTATCAAACCTGCAAAGAATGGGAAGATCACAAAAATATTAAACTAGACATTTAGGAGGGGAAAAGAAGGCAATAAAATCTTCCCACCTAGCATTATAGAAGTCATATCATATCATTTCACTTTGGACATGTCTTTTAAACCATTCAATGACTTGACCCCTGTTTGGTTCTGATATTGAGGCCCAACATCTAGATAGACTCTGAACTTCAGTTCCTATAAGGAATCTACCACCATTAGAGGAAAATTCTCATCACTATCAATCCTCGTCAGGATACAAGTCCTACCAAAGGCTAATCTCTGTCAGGTTAGTCCCAATCCTCATCAGGCACCAATAACTCCCTCCAAGTGAGGATGACCAAGCCATCTATCCCCCTCAATCTAGACATATGGGCTTAGCCTCCAAGATATGGGACCAATGACATAATCTATACTATCACACTAACTCTCCTCAAGTTAGCCACATACTAACTTGATCATCAGAATCATTTTCCAATGTTTTGCATGTCACCCACCTCAAGACTACAACATCCACGTCAGGGAATCAGGGATCATCATCTAGCATTCAAATGCCTCTTATCATAGCTTCTGCATTATGTTAGGAGACAAACTCTCCAAAACAGGTGTAAAACTCAGAAAATATTCTACCATTTAAATTCCACCACACAATATACGAAGTTACATACCATAAGGTACACCAACATAGAAGTCCCTAATTCCAGATATTTTGCTGAGATCATCACTAGGGGAGGTAAATGTTTCCACAATCTCCTTCACCTCAGGCGAATTCTCAGCAGCAGTGGAGATATACTCTTTGCCTTCCTCAGTGATTTCCTTCAAATCATGCCTTGCCTTATCAGCCTGCACCTTCAGCTGTTCCGTGGTATCTTTCAAAATGACAATTGCCTTCTGTGAATACAGTTCATACGCCTCTTGAGAAATGCCTTGAAACTTCAAGGCTTGTTCTCTGAAGGTATCCAGTGCCTGCTTCCACGCTTCCTGTGACTCCTCAGATCCAACCTCGGGTAACTCACCATCTCCCTTCTCCACTTCAATCTCACGATGATCCTACACATTTCTCAATCCAGATTAGCACATAGAATACTCACGCAAGCTAAGTACAACAATATTGAACTAACTAACTTCCATCTGCAGCACATTGATGGTTTTAAATTGTCATCAGCAACTGCAATTTTGGCTGCAACATTGCAGTTTTGAAGTTCTTCGCAACTGCAATTGCAGCCACATTTTACTGCAATTTTCTACAACTTCTGTAATGTAATTGCAATGTAACCGCAATTTAAAGCAGAAAATACTAAATAACATGAATTTTGTTACTCGTTTCTAACATTTGTATGGATAAGATAAGTGATGTTCATTCATTTTACTTATCCAACCACCACCCTTGAATCTTATAAAGTTCTGGCAAATATTTCTGGCTATATAGCATTAAAGATTTAAAACCATATAATTTGAAATATGCATTGAACAATGGCATTTGAACTACAACACCCATTTCACAAAACTAGTAAAGCTCGTTGCTTTTTCGTCTTACCGATTCTTCGCGTGGAGCTGTGAAAACGACAGTTAAAGGGTCCCTCGAGTTCCGTCGTTTCAGGGTGAGAAATCCAGCGCCAACCCCGTTTTGCGGCACGGCTAGAGAGACTCTGAAAGCGCGAGTTTTGAGCAAAGGGTCGAACTTTAAGCAATGGGGAAGCTTGTTGAACGGAACGGAGACATGGGTAGTGGCGAGTTTAGGCTTTAACACCGAAACCGAATCCATGGCAAAACTCATCATTGAGAACAGACTTTGGAACAGAACAAAGAGAGAGAGAAAGGGGTTGAAGGGTGGCGAAGATTACGAGGGTTTTGGAGAGGGTTGAAGAATGGAGTGGAGTGAGAAAGGGGAAGGGATTTATAAGGGAGGAAGAACGGGAAGTGAAACGGAAGGTACCAAGGTGTTTGTGAAAAGTCCCGAACCAGAGGGGAGGACAGAGGAAGAGAGAAAGAGCGTTGTGCGTGTTTTGGCAGTGGTTGTTTCCGTCTTGTTTGTTTGGGACTGGAATGGAAAGTGAGGAACTCGTCCTAAGATGGTGACACCTCATCAATATTATTATTCACAGGACAAATTATTAAGATGAGCTTTCAAACAAATAAATTATTGTTATATATCTTTTAACATTTTCTACTACTACATCATTATATTAAAAAGAATTAATTCTAATATATTATTAGTATAAAGATTTAATTTGTATGTATTATTGCTATAAAATTTTTTATATAAATATTTAATTATATATCACTATATTAATAAAAATATTTGATTATAAATTATTTATTGCTTTAAAAATTTTGAAAATAGAAGTATTTAATTTAGTAATAGTGTAAAATTCATTTATATCACCAATGTATCATAATTAATTTCTTAATATAATATTTATTTATTATTTTATTTAATTATATTTTATTATATTAACTAAAATATTTAATTTTTTAATCAATATTTAACTAATTTAAGTGATTTAATACCTACTTATCTTAAGCAAAACCCTCAACTCTTCTATTTTAAGGATGTAATTAGTATGAAGGTGAAAAATAAAAATAAATTTAGATGAATTAATTTTTTGTATATAATTTTATTTATAAAATTAATATATGAAATTTTTTTCTCTATTTTTAAGTTCATACACCCCAAATAGAAAAAAATAATATTAAAAGAGTTTTATATCTATAATAAGTTAATCCAATTTATATTAGATTAATTACAGTTTAAAGACTCTAAATACTGATATTTAAAAAAATATTTTTTTTTGCAATAGTTACTTTTTATATATAAATTAATAATAAAACTACGTTATATTAATAATATATCAATATTATTCTATTAATTCGTAAAAAAAATATTATTTTATTAAAAATTATAATAATTATTAACTATCAACGAATAATAAATTCTTTTATTTTAACAAAAATTTCCGTAATCATACAGCAAACCATAATTATTTGTTCTGTTGGGCCCACTTCGTCAAGCTGAATCCTCAAACGGAAACGGTCCACTGTCGTTTCATTTCTCTCCTCCATTGCAAAGGCGCAGTCGTTGGCTAAATCAATATTCAATTTGATAACTAAAGAGAAAAGATATCAATCTCATGTATACCTGATATGTAAGATAATTAACCATTTTAACTAGTAATATGATTTTCTAATTGATTTGCTAATTGATTAATTTTACATACGTATAAGTATCAATTTTCATGAAAATTTTGTTTACATTTTCTCAATAAATATGATGAAAATAAGTATTGAACTACGTAAATCAACGGAATTTTAGTATTAAATTTGCAATTTTGGTTAAGCATATTTTGTCCATAAAATCCACCACCCAAGTACACTGCAGTGATTGAAGTAACAAAGTAAAATACGTGAGCTTCAAACAAAAATGGCACTACTGGGAGTTTCTAAGGTCGAAGTACCATTATAAAGTAGATGGTGGAAAGATACAAGAAAGGGATAGATTCGATTAACTACCATGTTCATTACACAGTGTTCCTTTTGGTCCATAACGAAAGCAAAGAACAAAGGACAAATCAAAAGGCGAACTCAAGCTTGTTGAAGCTAATTATCAAACATGACTGAATCAGAAAAAATCCAACCAGCTGGGATGAACAAGCACACGTGCATTGGACATCAATTTTTATTTCCTTTTAATTTTTTTAGGAAGAATAGTAAAATTAGTGTCCAGTAATCACTTTTTTCATATTTTAGTCTTAACAATTGCTTCCATAATTTTGGGTTAGATGCAGCAATTAGGTAAAACCATCTCTAAAATGAGATTTTAAGATTTGAGCCCTGAGATTATGAATAACTTTATTTGGGTTAAAATTCATATGTTTGGATTAGAATCCTCTAAAATAAAAATTTCTCTAACATTTTGTTTGGGCTACAAGTAATCGGGGAAATGGAAAGGAAATAATGATGAAGGGAATTTGTTCTATTATTTGAGAATTTAATACCGAATAGTAAGGAAAGAGAATTTAAGGGAAATAATTACCACTCTTTCCTCCGTTAAAAGCCTTATTATCTCCTTCCTGGGCCCAAAAAAAATAATTAAAGTGGAATGAGGGGAATTAAAAATTTAAGAAGTTAATAATTATAATATCTCACTCTGTTTGTTTATAATGCAACTTTCAAACATAGTTAATGATTTTGTGTTCTATTCCCTTATTAATCTTCTAAACAAACATGAACATAACTTTATTCCCTTCCTTGCCTTTCCTTTCCTTTCCTTCCGATTCTAATCTTTTCCTACTAGTTCCAATCTATTTTGTCATTGTAAAAACATCCAAACACAATGCAAAGTGGAAAAGTTAGGGTATGTTTATCTAAGTGCATCGTGTGTCAGTCACATTAAATGATGTAAGTGAAGAGATTCCCTTACTTTCTTAGTTTAGAGGGATTATCATCTTAAAAGATTTAAATCAAATGTTATTTCGTATGGTTAATTGTAAGAGTAAAAAAAAATAAATCTTAGTTATTGGATCTTACATGAATTATCAATATTAAGATATAAAATTATGTAATATTTTTAAGTGATCATATGACCTTCAAATAATTTTATATCTTGACTATTTATATATAGTCATACGGCCCAGATTTACTCTTTTTATTCTAATAGTAAATCACTCATTTCATGTAATCCACCCTATATATATTAATAGCATTTTTTTTGGTATAATTTTTTTATATATGTAATTTTTAAAGTGTGCAAGTTTCTATTAAGTTTAGCTTATATAACCTTTTTTCTCTCATGAAAGCTTGTCCGTTTGATAAAAGTTCACTGATCTTAGAAAGCTTTCATATGAAAATTGTGAATTTTCTTAATAAGAGATTTGTTTAGTACCTTTTATTTTAATGGGAAACTTTTTATAAATTTTAGGGTTTTGGGTTTGGATAGAAATTGATACCTTAAATAACTTAGTGATTAATATTTAATAATTTTTTCTTAATTGAAATACAAATAAAATGTTACTACTTTCCATGACTTATTATGTTTTGTATACTCACTCAATCATAATATTTAATTTTAATTTCCAAAAACAAAAAACGAATTTTTAAATATATAAAATAAAATAAAAACAAACAGAGAAAGTTCTTTGCTTGGGGGTCTGAAATCTGAATGGAGAAAGTTTGTTTCATTTATCATAGATTGGATAAAGGCCCATTTGCTTCAAAAAAGCACAAGAACTTTCAGAACCAGTTCCGTATCTGTTACTTGTGGGCTTTAACAACATCAGTAGTAATATGGGCCAAAAAAAGTTAAAGCTCTTACAAAAAACCCGTATTTGTTTTGGGTCTACATTCTCTGAAAATGTATTTGTCGGCCCCAAAAAATAAAAAATCGTATTCTTTCCTTTTTATTTTCATACTTTTACAAAAACAAGACAATAATACTTGTGTTTCTTGGTTACTTACTTGGACTCTGCGCCATTTACGCCACTGACTAGCAAAACACAGCAAATCCCCAGATAAACAAAATTCAAACTAAAACACTTTTTAAAACCATTAGCATGTGAGTGTGTATTATTTGATGGTCTATATACATAAACAAGCATAGGTGCAAAGGAACGAAGTTTACGGTGTGGAAACCGGAAAATAATGGAAAACGTAGCACTTCATTAGTCTTATATTTGCTTGCCTTCCAAGGCAAATAGCAACAAGGAGTCAATTTATTTGGCGATCTTGGGTACACAAAGTCAAATCAAACCATCGAAGCAAAAATGCCTAAGACCAAGAACAAAAACACCTTGGACCCATAAATAGGAACCTTGGTGGGTGTCTGAAGTTTGATCCATGATGCTTGAAGACAAGCATTACAAAACAAAAGATGTCCAAAAAGAAGTTGACTGACTCTAGTGTCTTGCCTTACGTGCTTAGCTTCAACTTTTCCTAATGTGGTCTGATTTAGACACATCATATATAACCAAAGATTTTTAAGTAAACACTTTTTATACTAAGTGCGTAAACTAATTTTTGACATATATAAAGTTACCCGGTTCACTTAAAAAATACTCATACCTTATTAGTATATTTTTGTACATTTAAAAAAATTAATGCTAATGGGGTTAGCTTAGCTGATTTGCCTTCTGCTCATGTTTTGTTAAGGTTTTAAGTTTGATGAATTCGAAAGTATATTTTAGTTTTGAATTAGGCAAATTCTTTGATTGACCTAAATTTTTATCATAAAAAAATTGGTTTGCATATTCAAAATAAGAGTTTCTCTTTTATATTATCACTTATAAAAGAGGAACAATGTTCAAACTTACAAGAGAGAGACAATGAAAGAGCCTCTTAGTCCGAATACATTGAAGACGAAAAAAAATCTATACGTAATAATATATAGAGATAGTCTACTTATAAAATATTACTACTTCGCTGCAATATTGACAAATATGTTTCACCTATCCAGCATCATATGCAACACATTTATATTATTTAAGAACACAATTCTATTTTTGATACAAAAAATTGTGCATGCAATTAGTTTTACTCAAATATTATTTTGGGATTGTTAAATCCAATCTGAATTTAGTAAGCACCGGTACTATTTCCAAGTCAATAACAAATTGACCAAAAGGAAATAACAGAAGAGGGGGAAGAGAGAGAAAGGGGGGGGGGTTTGGTGCCCTCATTGCAGCAACAAGCGTGGAGACATCATTTGGCTGGTTCTTTTTTTATCCTTTAAGACGTATCCTTGTCTCGTTGGGCAATAAATTGTTCCCATGGGACGTCAATGCGCTCTGATCTGAATTCTGAATTGTTGAATAACACTGCACAAATCAGGGAGGAGAGCTATCTTTTTATTCTATTATGTTCGATGAAGTTATGAAGACATTACTGCCATACAATGCCAATTACGGTCACTATTAGATTTTATTAAGTGCATGTTAGGTTTTATTTTTGTAAAATTAAGTTTAGATAAAATTAATTTTGTTAGAATTGATTTAATTAGAATTAATTTTGAGATAAAGTGATTTATATTTATTAGTATATCTAAAAGTAATTTTAATAAAAAATAAAAAAGTTTCACTTTTTTTAAAATCAATTTTAGAGATAAAAATTGATTCTAAAAATATGAAATCAAACATCATAAAATTTATTCAGAATCAATTTTAAATAACCAAAATCAATTCTAACCTTTTGAAACGGGTTATCAAACACACTATAAATGAAAAATGTAACGAATCCACAGAAAAATAATAAAGTTAAAACTAAACTTATCATATATTATAATCCCAGTAAGAAATAAATTTAAAACGACAATATTGTGGCCGAAGATTAATAGGTGAGAATTATAGAAGTTTATAATTTTCTTAAACAATAATTTTTTTTCTTTTGGACTAAACGAATATAATTGATAACCCATATTCACATGATTTTGATGAGTTTTGTTTTTTCCCCCCTGGTGATAACCATTAAAGAAACATGCTTTAAGATTAAACTTGAATGATTTTATACACATGAAATTATGAATGGTTAAGTTACATTTGATAATGATATACCATGATAATGAGATTAACTTGAATGGTTGAATTCGAACGTTTTACAAGTGCACCTTGCGACTTCGGTGCCGGTTTGCAATACAGCGGAATTGGACAAATATGATTACTCAACTAATTGCAATTAGGTTGCTTTAAGCCTAAACCAAACACAAAACTACTCATATGAATAAAATATTTATGTAGAGTAATACATTAAATACAATAAAATAAAAATAAAAATTTAATTTATATGCATTGTCAATAAAATTTTTTTTATACTATTATCCAATTATATGTTATCACATCGACAAATTAAATATAGTTAAATTTCATATTATCAATAAATAAAAATTAAACTCTTCAAATAAATACATAACACATCAGGTAAGATGGAATTTATAAAATTTTAAAATTATTTAATAGTACAACTCCCCGTCAAAAAAAATGAAACCCGAAAAAGAGTATGTAAGTATTCACTATTAACAGTAACAATAATAATACGCGAGTATTTAAGGTTCCAACCACCACAAAAAAAAAAAAAAAAAGAAAGAAGATCTCAGAAGTGTGGCCACCTAGGCCATAGGATTCTGGTTTAAAGGGTCCGACGAATTCATACATTCAGAGACATTTTTAAGTATTTTTAAAATAAGAAAAAAATTCTATTCAATATTGTTTAACGAACATAATTTATGTGACATAGTTTATCACTGTTTTTAACTTAGCAACATTTTTACTTTATAAATAAAGCAGTCTATAATTAGTGCTAAGTTAGTTAAGTAACATATTTAGTCTTTCGTTAAAAAACTGTTAAAATCAATAATTTCGATATAAACATTAGAGAGAAAAATTTTTACATTATAATTTTAAAAATTTTAAATGGAAAGCTAAACATTATAAATGATTCAATATTTATTTATTTTAATACGGTCTTGAATTGAAATTCTATAAATAACAAAATTAAGGCCAAGAAAATATTATTCTTGTAATTATAATTATGCAACCTAACTGGATTGGAATTTGCTAAAGTCTAATAATTTCTACATATTAATTTTTTTAAAAAAATAAGGATTTAATTTATATATATTGTTAGTATAAATTTTTTTCATTTAATTATATATTACTATATCAATAAATATAATTAAATTAAGCTGTAAAGCCCTGATTTTTTTAAGAAAATTCAAATAGATCCTTATATTTTAAAAATTTGTTATTAATTTTCTAAATTTACAAAGTATTTATAATTGAGTCTTTAGATATAAATATTTATAAAAAATTTGTCCAAAAAATTAAATATTCTTATAATTTAACTCAATATGTGTATAATATATAGGATGACATCTTAAAAATATTCCTTTTTATTGACAAATTTTTTACAAACATTTGTATCGAAATACTCAATTACAATTATTTTGTAAATTCAATGACCCAATTATAAACTTTTAAATTATTAGGATTTATTTGAATTTTTTAAAAAAATTTGGGAACTTATAAATTAATTTAATCTTAAATTTTACATTCACTACTTAAATAATTATGTAAATAAAAAAAAGTGATTGATTAATTATATAAACAAATTTTATATTATTAATATATCATAATTAAATTCAAAAAATAAAGTATTATATAAAATATGGATTTTATTTATTTTAATTTTTAAAAAGTAATTATAGAATTTAAATTTTGTATATAATTAAAAAATAAAAATAAATTTTTTATATTTTAATTATTTTAAAAAAATTATCTAAATATATAAAAATATTTTTTTGATAAAAGAATTTTTTTATCAGAAAAAATTACAAACAAACGGGCCATGATAGCACTAATAAAGAATACTGCGACACAAAGAGCACATACCGTAAAAAAAGGTTGGTCTGCTACACACACATGGCACATACGCGCACACACTCTTACTTTCTCTCTCTTTGACGTTGGAAGCTTTAAATGCTTCCTTCACTTTACTCTCTCTGACACCAACCGGAAGCACAAGCTATTCAATGCAAGATTTAGAATAGAATTAGAAACACACCGTTCATTAATATTTATGCCGCTTTTCTCTCTCTTTCACTACTATAGCGCGCACACACACATGCTTCTCTCTTTACTCTTCACTCCAACTAGCCAACCCACACTCACTGCTTTAATGGCTTCTCCAACCCCGATGCTTCTTCCGACCATTACCATCATTTCTTTATAGCTTCTTCTTCACTCTCTCTCTTACCCTCTAACCGCTTTCCCTGCTAATAATCACTATATTTAAAAAAAAAATCAAAATTTTCTTCTTTTTATTGCATAAGAAGCTCAACCCAGCAACACCCATTTTTGCTTGTGGAATTTGCTTCTAGAATTTGGTTCCTTTTCTCTCCGCAACTCTCGTTTGTGTGCGTGTTCTTCTTCCTGGGAAGTGGGAACACTTTCCTACTATGTGAGTGTAATTTTCTTCTTAAATGGAGATATTTTGAAGTTCTGAACAGTGAAATAGAAAAAAAAAAAGGTTAAAAGGAGAGTTTGTTGGACTTGCTTTACTTCGTTGTTGTTGTTTTTTTCCTCTTATTCATCCTCACATGGTTTTTGTCTAATCCTTTCTTTCCCTTCTTCTCCTCTCTTTCCCTTTTGTTTCTTTGTGATCTTCTCTTTTTGTTTTATTTTATATCCACTGAGATTTTTGGATGCTTGCAACTTCTTCATCCATTGTGTCCCCTTTCTATATAGCTACTGTACTTTGAGTCCTTTTGCTCCCTAGAAACTTCCCTCCCTTTGTGTCTGTGTGTGAGGTGGTTTGTTTTGGTTTTGCTTGGTGGTGCATATGCTGTGCCTACCAACCTTTTTATTCCTTATTGAAGCAAATGACAGTGTTCTTTTTAAGGGGTCGTAGAGCTTTGTTGAAATTCATGAGTATGAGGAGCTCCTTTGGAATTTGAAAACTTTTCCTTCATTCTACATAGATCACTCAATGAAGATGCAATTCAGCATATGGTTTCTGTTTCTGATTCTTTTTGCTCCACCACTATCAGTGCTCTCTGAGGACCCTGCATTCAATGATGATGTGTTGGGTTTGATTGTGTTCAAGGCTGGTTTGGAAGATCCAAAAGGGAAACTCTCTTCTTGGAATGAAGACGATTACAGCCCTTGCAACTGGGAAGGTGTCAAGTGTGACACTTCAACCAATAGGGTCACTTCCCTTGTCCTTGATGGGTTTTCTCTTTCTGGCCATGTTGATAGGGGCCTCTTGAGGCTGCAGTTCCTTAAGGTCCTCTCACTTGCCAGGAACAACTTCACTGGCACCATAAACCCTGATCTTCCCACCCTTGGAGGCTTGCAAGTTGTTGAGTTGAGTGACAACAACCTCTCAGGGTCAATCCCTGAAGGGTTCTTTCACCAATGTGGTTCTCTAAGAACAGTTTCCTTTGCCAAAAACAACCTCACAGGTAAGATTCCTGATTCTTTGAGCTCTTGCTCCACATTGGCAAATGTTAACTTCTCATATAATCACCTTTCTGGGGAATTGCCATCTGCGGTGTGGTTCTTGAGGGGACTACAGTCACTTGATCTGTCAAATAACTTGTTGGAGGGAGAGATTCCTGAAGGAATCCAGAATCTGTATGATTTGAGGGAGTTGAGACTGCAGAAGAACCACTTTACTGGCAGGATTCCTGGGGATATTGGAGGATGCTTGGTTTTGAAATCACTGGATTTTAGTGATAATTTTCTCTCTGGGGAACTTCCTGAGTCAATGCAAAGGCTCACTTCATGCACATCAATCAGTTTGCAGGGAAATTCACTCACAGGAGGCATTCCTGACTGGATTAGGGAATTGGAAAGTCTAGAGATTTTGGATCTTTCTGCAAATGGATTTTCTGGTTGGATTCCAAAATCATTAGGAAATCTAGACTCACTGCATAGGTTAAATATGTCCAGGAATCAGTTCACAGGAAACTTGCCAGATTCAATGGCAAATTGCACTAAGCTCATGGCTCTTGACATGAGCCACAATCAGTTGGAAGGGCGTGTTCCTTGGTGGATATTTATAAAGGGTTTACAAGGTGCATCTTTTCATGGTCTTGAAGTTTTGGATTTGTCATCCAATGCATTTTCTGGTGAACTTCCATCTGGCATTGGGAGCCTTAGCAGTTTGCTAGTCTTGAATGTGTCCGCCAACAATATCTCTGGTTCTATTCCTGTTGGTATAGGAGAGCTTACATCTTTGTACGTTCTTGACTTAAGTGACAACAAGCTTAATGGAAGCATTCCTTCTGAAATAGAAGGGGCAACTTCACTTAGTGAACTGAGGCTACAAAAGAACTTCCTGAGCGGGAGAATTCCAACCCAAATTGAGAAGTGTTCATCTATAACATCTTTGTAAGCTCCCTAATATCATAGTTTCCATCTTTGATAGTTTATTCTTTATGACTCAATCTGACTGATTTGTGTTTACTAAATCAGAAAGCTGTCTTCGCTTCTGTTAAATATAATTGTGAAAATTGACATCTCAAGTTAAAGAGTCTACACTTTTTCTAATTATTTTTTGTTTGTGCATTTCAATTGAATTGTACAGGATTCTTTCTCACAACAAGCTTGCTGGTTCAATCCCAGCAGCCGTTGCAAACCTAACCAATCTTCAATATGTGGATTTGTCATGGAATGAACTCTCTGGAAGCTTACCTAAGGAGCTTACAAATCTTTCCCACCTTTTTTCTTTTAATGTATCCTACAATCACCTTGAAGGTGAGCTACCAGTGGGTGGCTTCTTCAACACCATCTCCCCCTCATCTGTCTCTGGTAACCCATTGTTATGTGGTTCTGTTGTCAATCACTCCTGTCCCTCTGACCACCCAAAACCTATTGTCTTGAACCCCAATTCTTCTGGTTCCAACTCCAGCATTTCCTCACAGAATCATCATCATAAGATCATACTCAGTATCTCAGCCCTTATTGCTATTGGAGCAGCTGCTTTTATTGCCATTGGTGTGGTGGCTATTACTGTCCTAAATATCCATGTGCGTGCTTCAATGGCTCGTAATGCTGCTCCATTTGCATTCTCTGGTGGTGAGGACTATAGCTGTTCGCCCGCGAATGATCCGAACTATGGCAAGCTTGTCATGTTTTCTGGCGATGCAGATTTTGCTGATGGAGCCCATAATCTTCTTAACAAAGACAGTGAAATTGGTCGCGGTGGATTCGGAGTTGTTTATCGCACTGTCCTTCGAGATGGGCATTCTGTAGCAATCAAGAAGCTTACTGTCTCGAGTTTGATCAAGTCCCAAGAAGACTTTGAGAGGGAAGTGAAAAAGCTTGGGAAGGTCAGGCACCAAAACCTTGTGGCACTCGAAGGCTATTACTGGACTTCATCCTTGCAACTCCTCATTTATGAGTACCTATCCAGGGGGAGTTTGCATAAGCTCCTACATGACGATAATAGCAAAGATGTCTTCTCTTGGCGACAAAGGTTCAAGATTATTCTTGGCATGGCAAAAGGGTTGGCCCATTTGCACCAGATGAACATAATCCATTATAATCTCAAATCAACCAATGTTCTGATTGATTGTTCTGGTGAGGCAAAAATAGGAGACTATGGCCTGGTGAAGCTATTGCCAATGCTAGACCATTGTGTTCTAAGCAGCAAAATTCAGAGTGCACTCGGGTACATGGCTCCAGAATTTGCTTGCCGCACGGTTAAGATAACTGAGAAATGTGATGTATATGGTTTTGGAATCCTGGTTCTGGAGGTGGTGACAGGAAGAAGGCCTGTGGAATATATGGAGGATGATGTGGTAGTTCTTTGTGAGATGGTGAGGGGTGCATTGGAGGAAGGCAAGATGGAGCAATGTGTTGATGGGAGGCTCCTTGGTAATTTTGCTGCAGAAGAAGCAATTCCTGTGATAAAATTGGGGTTAATTTGTGCATCACAAGTGCCATCAAACCGTCCAGATATGGCTGAGGTAGTCAACATATTAGAGTTAATCGAATGCCCTTCGGAAGGACAAGAGGAGTTAGAATGAATTTTGTTGCAGTGATTTGAGGAACAGCACATATTGCAGTAGCTGGTGAAGAACAATCCAGTTTGAAGAGCTATACAAAGAATATTCAGTCAATTTCTTTCCCAACTTCTGTTTGTTGTTTAAGTTGTTGCAATTTTTTGTTACATTTTTTTTCTTTTATTTTTTCCTTTTATTCTTGTTCATCTCACTTTGTATTGCTGGATTTTTCTTCACCAGGTCAACAGCTGATAAAATGATATATCTTAACCATATTGCATTTTCTAAATTTTAAGTATTTATTTCTTTTTGATGGTTTCCATTCTTGCTGGGACATGCTGTGTGCATCATGTTCTTATGAGGCATGAATCGCACCTAGTATGATAACACTGTGCTGAATGACATTGAACTTGTTTGACTGTCAAAGGAAGCTTAGGATGTTAGAAAAAAGGCTAATTGCATTCAAGGAACAAATCTTTTCGCATCTGGGGTATGACTCAAAATGTGTAAGCATGTAGAAAACAAGATGAAATATATGATAGTCAATGATGAAAATGTGGGGTGATTAGTGTATTCTTGACTTTAGAGAGGGAACTCTAATGCAATTTAGGTGTAAAAGAATTGTTTGTTTTTTTGACAGACTTGAATTTTGAAGACATGGGATAGAAAAAATGGTGAACAACTTGCTTTTACTTTCCTTTCCATGTGAAGCCAAAGTTGAGATTTAGAATAAACCAAAAGTAAAAGGGAAGCAAAGCCTAAAGCCCTACGGCGCAGTGTTAACAACATGATCAAAATAATATGAGCCACGACTACAAATAATGCCGCAAATAGGGAAGGAGGAAGAAAAGAAAAAAGTAAAGGCAAAAAGCACTCTTTTGCTTTATTGACACTTTAAACTCAGACTAATATTTTTGTTTATCTTAGTAAAACGTTCCACACCAAGAATGTGGAGAACTTTAGCATTATAAAAAGATAATAATAGTCTGCTTACCCCATTGGCATTTCAGTTTGTGCTAGTAAGTTTAATAATTAAATCATATAGGTACTTAAAAAGAATTAGTTGGCATGGTAAGCAACTTTAAACCTTTGAAAAAAAATACAAATTTAAATTTTATAAAGATAATTATTATAGAAAGACTTGTATAACTTTTAAATGAGAATTAATCTACGAACAATTTAAATGGATCAAATCTATAAAAATACCTTGTGGGCTTTAAAAAAAGAAAAAGAAAGCATGTATGTTAATTAAATATGTTGTTATAGCTAAAACAAATAAGCCGTAGGACTGCCACATAACTTTATCATATTGGTTTCTTCGACATCATCAAAGCACATCACAAAGATGTCCTCAAAAGCACCACCAACTAACAACCTTTTTCAAACGGCAACGTTTGGTGCGGTGCACTGCAATCATGCCATGTTCCAACAACGAGCAGTTTCTGATTGCTGTGTAATTGAAGGTGAAAAAAAAAAAAAAGAATTCACACAATCAGAAATGATGTTTGATGTAGCTTATTGATTTACGTTTACGCAACCATATACTATGATTTTTTATGTCTATATGTGAAACAGTTAAAAGACAGAAATATGTAGATGGCTCTGCAGAATATTATCATTATGGATATCTACATTCAACCTACTTATAGGCTAACAACTTATTAATTTTTGTTTTAAGCGAAACGTTATTAATTAATTCAGTTGGTAAGATTTTTGTGTTGCGTGTGCAAGACATAAAAGTTTAAGCCAAATCTTACTTTGTCACGGAGAATATATCGTTTTGTTTAGAGCAATGGTATACATTCATAACAAATCACTAAAAATTTTTAATAGAAAACAAAGAGAATTGTTGAATAGAATAAAGTAGTATAATTCACCTACTTTTCCAATATTCAATAAACATGTCATTGATAAATAAATTTTATCAAAAATCTTAATTCTCTAGTATTTTCTTTTGTCTAACATGATGGATGTGTAAACGAGTCTAAAACTCTGAAATTTATTTAGAATTGTATTTTATACGGACATTGTTTTGTGTATAAAGTAAACAAATGATTAACATGAAGTTTGATGCCAGAAGTGTGCAATAGCGTGGTAATCAAATGTGTGCAATAAATAATTTGTGGGTTGCTCCCACATTCCCCATCCAGGGTTTCCACCTTTTTGGTTTTACTTTGCGGAGACACAATGACACCAAGCCCATATAGCCTCAATAAGCACATTACAGGGCAAGATGATGGGAAAGCCGAATTTTGAGCATCAAAAAATGATGCAAACTCAGTCTTGGCGTTGAAGAAGAGTAGAATACTGCATGGAGCCATAATAATAATTCTTGGGTTCCTATGCTTTTTGCTTAAGCACGCGTAGGTTAGAAGAAAAAGAGCCAAAGAAAGACATATATGCATATGATTTCAAATGATTTATGATTGCTGTATATTTCAAACTATTTATTGATCAGCAGTGAAATTTGACCATATTATACATTAGGCTTTCTTTTGTAAGAAACTGTTTGAAAAATAGAAATTAGTGTTGCTAATGAGCTATAATTTAAGTGGCACTTTTCTTGATCCTTATGACAAAGAGGTTGTTGGCTTTGAATCAGGATTTCAATCCCTATTTACTCATACATTGCTCCTTTAAAAATTCCCTAACTTAATAATTGAAAAAAAAAAAAAAGAAATCGGTGGTCCCCATGTTCTTAATTCCGTGTTTCCTACTAGAAGTAAATTTAATTTGAAGCACTTACATTCTCCACTGGTCTAGGATTCTCGATGAACTCTGAATTAATTTCCTTTAGTAATATAACTTTTGGTAGGGGTGTGCATGGGTACAGATCAACTCTTGACCCGAACTGGTGCAGAAAAGATCAGTTCAAGTCGGGTAATCAGGTTTAATCGAGTAAAACCCAATTAACCCGACCCGAGCACCAATTTTTTTTTAAATAAATAATGACTCATTTACTTATATATTAATATATAAAATATAATTATATATATTGACTCTCAGACTCTGTTAATATATTAATGTATAGTTAAATTTATTGATGATTGATATTGTATAATGTATGATGTATAACATATTTCATGGTTATGATTATAGAATTATCAATTATTATGTATTTTTTTTAAAAAATATATTTGATTATATTCAAATTTTAAAAGCATAATTTAAAGGTTTCAAAATATCATATAATAAGGTGCTTCAATATATTTTTTACCCACCAAAAAAAAAAAGAGAAGTTAACTGCCTACCCGAATATCCGACCAGATCCAACCCTAAAGTGCTTGGGTTGGGGGTAAAAAAAGTCAAAAACCCAACTCAGCCTAAATCTGTTTGATTGATTTAGTTACTTTTTCCCCTAAACTGGATCCAACCTGATCGATGCACACCACTAACTTTTGGTACTTGGATAATGTTTTACGGCATCCCATGTGAAATTTCAAAAGTAACATTTTTTATTTTTTATTTAAAAAAAAAAACGAATTTGGCATGTACTTCAGACACATTATACCAAATTTTGAATATTCTTTGGTCTTCGCCATCAGAGTTTAAACTCCTTTCTTTGTTAAAAATAAATTTCTAACTTTGCAAATAAAAATTTACCTAGAATTGCAGTGTATTTCTGCTGTAACTAAACACTTTTAGTACCCCATGTTTGGAATAAGTATTAAATGTTTGTTTAAATATTATATGCCTTCAATAATAATATTAAAGGGAGTTCAAATCAAATAAACAATATTAAAGGAAGCTTTGCTCCTAAAAGGAAAAGAAAGAAGCATATCCACCATTCACAAACCAAAAGATGACATTTTAAACATCTGTCATGCGCTTATATAATAATATTCAAAAGTATTTATTTACTTTTTCTCCTTCAATAAACACATCCAAACAGGCTCTATATCTCAACTCTCCTATTCTCTTGTAGTAAAGTCATGAACCAAGAAACAGACTATTGGTATGAAATAAAATAAAATAAAATGTCCAACTATCACCATTGACCCCTAACAACCCCTACTTAGAGAAACAGGCCTCCATGAGTAACCAAATAAAAACAAAGTTTTCACTGTGGAGTTCACAAAAACAGTATAAATATGGATTTTATAAAGCCGACAAAAATATTCTTTACCACCTATAGTTGATTTACAGATTCCTTTGGTCTCTCCTTGGGCCAGGGTATATTCACTATTACACTTACCAATATAAAAAATCCAATGTGTTAAAAACTATTACACTCACTTTTTTGCTGTCCCTTGCTTGGACATCCATCAAAGTTAAGCCACAGCACAGCCACATTAGTCACCCCTTCTTCTGAATCTACCCCAACTCAAATGTTTCTCCCTTGCTTTTTGCTTGCAACTCTTCCTCTTCCATCACCTTCAAGGTTCATATCCCTTCTCTTGTTTCTTTTTTTAGCATGATGATAGCTAATCATCCCAATTATTTTCCCATCCATCTTTGTTTGAAGATCTAGCAGTAAGGCCATTTGCTGAGATGCTTCCTGCATGATGCGTTGCCGGCGACTTCACTGCCGCATCGTCATCCCAATCATCGTCCCAAACCTGATCCCAACCTTCGGCAGATTCCACATTGGTAGCCGAAATGGACTCGGGCATTGCCATTTCAAGCTCTTGATATGGTACCTCATCGTGCCGCTTCTTCCTGCATTTGCAGCAAGCCCATGTCCCTCCAAAGAGTAGTACTGTCAGTATGAGAAAATAAGCACCATTGACTGGTGTTATAATTTGGCCGTAAGAAGGAAGGTGCACAAAAGAATGCCGTTTAGGTACAAGAGTGCCCATGTGAAGCACACAATCCCCTTTTCCAGCATTAAATTTCAGTTGGGTTCTTTCACTGGTAGTTAGTGAAATTTTGACCTGAAAAACAAAACGCAAAATAGTAAGGCCAATGCAGATCCTACATGCAAGCAAGACAGCAGTGAAGAACTTCTGGTCATAGATGTATTCTCATGAAACTTGCGAAACTGAACATTTAAAACAAGAAACACAGCACCCAAGCTTAACCAGATGGTCATTGAGACAGTAAGCACAAAATAATGGGAGATGAATGCTTTTTCTACACATAAAGGATTGGCCCTCTATCCCTAGCCAAAAGCATGAGAAGGAAAAAGAAGAGGGTGAGACGTGGTAGCCAATTGAATGGATTTGTTAGTGTGTGCTTGGATTAACTTATTTTGTGCTCAAAAAAGCTATTAATCAAAATCTTACTGGAGAAGCTATTATTTACTAAAATTTAAGGCCTAAAGCAAACATGCAATTACAATTTGATTTATGATAATGTTTGTACATTAATTGATTCCTTATGATAAGTGGATCCAAACAAACGATTTAATCAGAAATCATTTATAGAAGAATTGAATTCCACAATTTCAGTGGCTCTGGAGGGTAACAGGAAGTTTGGTGGATTGAACAGAATGAAATGAAATGGATAAAGGAACCATTAAACACTTGTTTACATGGATTATAGTAATGGAAAGGAGGAAAACAAATGGAATGATGTGCTACTTAGGAAGACAATACTTTCAGCTTTCTTCTTCCCGCTGAAAGTTGGTAGAAGGGGAAGAAAATGGAGAGATTTTGACCATGATTTACTGAACATTCAGTTTCACCCACACCAACAATAAATGTTAAAGAGGCTCAAAAAAAAAAAAAAAATTTTAAATCTTTTCCCTTTACTTCCCATTCTTCAATGTTCCTAGACAAGTATCGTGTTTCTCTTCCTTACGCTAAGATAAATGGAGGAATGGTCATCAGTGTCCTTTCCATTCCATTCCATAACTTAACAACTGTTTTTTCTTTCTGTTCCATACATCCAAATGAATTGTAAGATCCTGGAATTTCATACCTTAGTGAGTCCTGAAAATGATGACATTGATTCAATAGTCATCTATTATTTATCCAAAATCTTTGTTAAACTCAAATGTTTGCTGAAAATTATTAACAAATGATGTTTTATTTGTCCAAAGTAATGCTGAGTTAACAATGAGTTGCAGACAGTGACTCGGATTGCAGTGGGAGGGGGTACAAAGATGAAAAACGTATCTTGATACACAAATAACAACATCAATATAAAGAAAAAATGTCAGCTAAAGATAAATATGACTGGACAACTGGTACCTCCTTTGTTTGGTTGCCAACTTCTATGTCTTCAAGATTACCTTCAACAAGCTTGACTTTGATGGCCTCATTTCCTCCATTGTGAAGGAGAACAACCACATATGTGGGATCTGGTAGTTTTACAAGGAATATAAAAGCAAATGAATTCATATTGTTGACTTTTATGAAACCAAGTAATAGTGCGCTACTAAAACTCATTGAACAATAAATTTTTTATCATATCAATAGATGTTTCATTGGTACCCTTCCTTTTGTGAGGGTACATGTACCCCTTAACAATTTGGGGATGTTTGATTTGTTTTCTGTTTTCATTTTCAGATGATATGCTTTTCCTAATATTTCAAAAATGACACCTACTTTTCACCTTGTTTTCTGTTCTCAAATTGTTATGAAGGAGATGCTGAAAACATTTTCTCATTTTTACCATTTCCTACATAAAATTGTGAAAACAATAACCAAATTAAAAACAAGGTGAAATTCTTGTAATTATTGGAGAAACCATATCATTTGAAAATGAAACTAAAAATCAAACCAAACACCACCTTAGTGGTTGATAACTCTCCAGGAGCCCCACTTACTCAAAATATAAATAGAGTAAGTTGTTTTTGTATTTCTATTTCAATTAAATGGGAGAGATGGCTAATATTAGCCACAACTCGCTAAAGGTAGAGGTACCATCATAAAAACAAAGTTTGCAAAGGAATCTCCTATCAATAAACAATATCTAAAATATAGTGGTGTATGCAGCACTATTGCTTGCTTTGTTTCTTCACATCCTGATCAAGGACCAAAAGGCCAAAAATCCACACATACCCCGACAGTCATAGTTCTAAAAGCAACTAGATCAGATAGACTGATTAAAACATGTTGAACAAGGAACTAGCAAATACAAAAGTTTAGTCTTTGTGTCATACACAATAATTTCTTAAACCAAGGTGAACTGGATCATAGTAATCCACTAATCCTGATCTGGCCTCTTAGGCAGAGTATTGGTCCTGGTTCATGAACCAGATCCACCAATTAAAAATGACTTCCTCGCTTTTGGAAAAAAAGAAATACACACACACACACCCACACCGACAAATGTATTTCTAGTTAATTAAGCCAATGATGGTCACTCATTAACCACTACTTTTGAACATTGTTAACCAGATGAGTGGTTAATTGTTCTTAAAGTGCAAATATGTTTAGCAAGAATTCCTTTCTTGTTCTATAGTTTATATAGAGGCTGCTTGATCTAAACTGCTATAACCAATAATGGACCCATTAGATTACAAGCAACAGGTATTATGGTTGGATTTAGATCCCTTAAATTGAGCATACTTGTAAAGTGAGAAAGCAAGAGGCTAACCACTCTTAGATCAATAACTTTTATTGTGTGTGGGTCCTATTAAATGATCCAAATCCATTATGGTTAGCCCATGCAAGGAAGAGAAGAGAGAGAATGAAAAACTTGGAACAATTAGGCCAGTTTTAAAATCTTCTGTTTGGCCATGTCAATTTTGAAACAATCGTTCTCAATCTTACATAATCAACTTCTATGTCAAAACAAGTTCCAATGAAATATAATGCAGAATCGGCTTTATACTAATCAGTTTATTTAAATTACAACTTTCCATAATTCTCTTCCCCTTTCTCTATTTTACCTTATTTAAACTTTCTATAAAAGAAGTCACCTAGATGTACTGAACAATATTTTATTTTAAACTAGTTCAAAATCACAGTTTAGGCAAACTAAGAATTATTTAGAGTTAGAACAGATTCAATTTTGTATATATTTATGACACTAGTTTAATTCAATAGTGCTTGACTACTTTTTAAATTGGCCAGACACTGCCATCAGAATCTAAATTTGTCATATAAATACACATCAAAGTCAGCATGTTTAATGGAACATAAAAAGAATGCAATAGAATTCTAAATCAGTGGGAAATTTGAAACCAAGTTAAATTCAATAATTCAGTTTCAGGTTTTCAGCAAACTACATATATCTTTGTGTTCTTTGAATGAAAGTTGTTATCTTCTGAAATTTGCCCTATAAATGACAGCAAAAAACATTGAATATTTTTGCTTCCATTTTCTTATATTAAAATTGAAATTTGCAAAATAGTGTGTGCTGAAACTTGCATTCAAATACACAGCCCTCAAGCAACCTTCACATTGTTTCTCACACAACAATCCCAAAATATCAAGCCAATTTGACCAATACTTTGTCCAGTAACTGTCATCTATTGCCATATGGTGAGTGATTTTATTAGCAGCATCTACTTTTCAATCACATTTAAATTTTGTTAGAGATATCTATTGAACCTTTCATGAGCCTCCATCTAATAGCTTAATATTTTAGGACAGTTGGTCGTTCATATGATATCAAAGTCTCTATGACCAAGAAGTTAGTAGTTTGATCTCTGCTGCCCCCATTCTTCAAAATAGGAATTGAATTCAACAAAGTAGAGTGAACTTATGCATAGTCTATACTTCATGCCCTAAAGTTTTAGGGGAGTTGGTCATTGACAATCATCAGTTTAGCCAACACTACCTAGTAGGAAAAGCCTCTGGTGCTGTATATTATAAAATGCTACACCACCTAGAGACTTAAGCAGTTTAATATGGTCTTCCTCAAACTAAGCAAAAACTTGTTACAGAAGGAAATTTCTCCTTTATTTCCATATCAGCATTTCAATTTACGATGTATATGCTCTTACTACGAGTTAGTAGTTATCAGAAGGAACAACCAATAACACCTACATCAAACATTAAAACCAAATACAGAAACCATTGATTGATGAGAGTTACTGAAAAGACCAAAAGCAAGATGAATACCTATTTTGGAAATGCAACCAACCATGCGCCCGTTGTCCTTGCACGGCTTCTTCTTCTCATCACAAGTCTCACTGGTGGTAGATTGTGAAACAATTTTCATCTCGTTTTCCTTATTCTTTTTTCCACCCTTGCTACCAACGTTTTCATTGCCCCCGCCACCACTATTTTCAGCTGCAGGAGCTGGTTGCTTTTGAGGAACATTTGAATCCTTCAAAGGTGCCGGAGCTGGGGAACTAGACGTATTACTATTACTACTATTACCAACAAGGTTTGGATCTGAATTCTGCTGATTTGGCCCTGTTGAGGCCTATAGAAGAGAACTTTATTCAAACACTGGTAAGAGAAAAATGGAGCCAAATTCAAAGCAATAGAGCATCACAGAACACACACACAGAGAAACTCACCTGTGTTGGACTTTTTTTACCTGAATCCAAATTAGCCAACTTCCTGTGTTCCCTAACAAAAAAAGCACCAGAGGCATCAAACACAATAAGAGACAACAACAGAAGTGAAAGTAACACGTGTCTCTCCATTGTGATCTTGCTCTGCAAGAGCCTCAAGTTAACACCTTTGATGAAAAGGAGTAATAGGAAAGTGGAAAGGAGAATACCCAGAAAGCAAATTTCCGGGAAAACTAATGGGGTAGCATAGAAGTGGGAAAATAGATGAGAAAGTTGGATTTTTTTTTTTTAAATAAAAAATAAAAAACTGAAGCTTGAATTTTTTCAGAGAAGGAAATGATGGGGTTTTGTTGTTTTTGAGATTTGGGATTTCGATGGGAACGTAGACTTTGGGGGAATTGGCATACGAGGAGGAAGAAAAATATGGGCAGAATTGACGCCAAGCCGCTTCAAGCATTCAACATAGAGAGATACAGTCTCTCTCTCTCTCTCTCCTCTCTCCTCTCTCATCACTGCTGGAAGAGGTAAGAGAGAGAGAGAGAGCGCGTTATGGGCCTGTATGGGCCGGGTTCATGATGGAATGGGCCTTCCGTGTGGGCTTGAAATTGCTGCTGAGAATGTCCATACATGGGCCGCTGTCTGTTAAATTTTTCTCGGCCGACATTAGGCACAACAAGAGGACAAACTTTATTGACCAAAAAATGAAAAGTAAGCAATTTCTCTACAGTCGAGGTGTTAGCTGAGTGGCGAATCTGTCCGCCTTCCACTAAATGCACCTGAGTTTGATACCAAGTAAAACCTGATTTGTGATATATAAACCTCCCTATAAATAAGTGTGTGCATTGACAAAAGAGAAAAGTAAGAAATTTCTCCTGCTTTGTTCAATAAATTACATGACAACTTAGTTTGTGATTGTTCAAAAAGATGGTAACGGATATTTAAGGAAATAAAGATGATGGATAAAATTGATTTGTCAAGTAACAAATATAATATAGCAAGAGAATTTTTTTAATTTTCAGAGCATATAAGAATTTTTCATATAAATGAAGGACATGATAGGGATCATATCTTTTGCCCCTTTTTAGGTATAATTCTTCCCTACTCTTGATAAAATAGAAGTACAATTTACACAAAAACCATTATAAATTAGAGATATTCGTAGTGAAGTTTAGATTATTTTTGAGTGAGAAATCAAACCAATCTAAATAATATAATTTATAACGATTTAGATTGGATCAGTTTAATCAATTTTTGACAAAAAATTAAGATTAAATAATTTTAAACTAAAAATAACTTATGTCAATAAAATGAATAAATAAAAATAAAATAATTCATTTATTACATCTAAAATAATATTATATAATATCATTCAGTTTAGATTAAATTTGATTAATTTTGAAAATTAAATTTGAAATACAATCCAACCCAAGCATTTTTTTGAAAACAAGAATCAAACTAATACAAATTTTTGTAATTTTGATCAATTTTCAACTTTTTTTATTGGTTTAACGATTTTGATTGAGTTGAATTAAATTTAAATACCTCTATTATAAACTATAAACCTATTGACGTTCTTTGCCTTTCCTTGACACTTCTCATCTGCAATATTTTAGTAGACTATCGTAGCCCTTGCGTCGTTAAGCTGTGTCTAGCTTTCTGGAGATTATCGTATGGTCAACATTATGCACATTACCATGAAAACAAATAATTAGCACCTCGGTTTTGACACAGGCATCATCCTCTACCATTGTAAATTTCCATTTCTAAGGTACGATACGTGTAAATTGAAATTGAAAAAAGAAATACAATATTAGATAAGGTACGTTCACACGCTCAACTTGGAGTAGCAGCCAGGTATAGTGGACGAAATAGCCAAGGAATGGTTAAACGTCATTGACTTTGGAGGTTTGCAAGAATCTTCCATTCTCACATCAAAGCTTTGCCATGATCGCCACCACTCTGGTATAGGCCAAATGGCCGTTTAACTTTATTTCAATCACACCATGACTCTGGTATATTTATACGGCTCCACCATTTCACCAATCCCTCCCTTTCCTCTTCCATCTCCCTTTATGCTTGCTTAACCTTGGAAATAGAATGTCATATGGCAGAGACTCGGGTTCTCTTAACTCTCTCCCTCATAGGCTTTCTATTATATTGTTTACTTTATTGTAATTTGTAAGCAAAGTAAGTCTATGGGGAGGAGGTTAAGATAACTCAAGTTCTCTTTCTCTCGCTATATTTTGTGCACATATATGTTATACACTTATATCGACACGTAGTAATTAGTATATAAATAAGCATAGATTTTATTTATATAAATTTTGAATTTGATTTGATTTATATAAATATATAGTTACTTAAAATAATATGTTAATTTGACACTTATATAATTAAAATTTATATCTATTTAACCTAATGATTACTGCATATTAATCTTGATGTCCAAATTACTACTTAAAAAATAATGGAATAGAAATAATTATAGAAATAATTATATATGATTTTGCAGTCGTGTATAACATAATATTTGCATGGTATAGAACCAGGAAGCAGGAAATCGGTCATTCTGTTGTATCCACTCTCCAAATACATACACCTGGTCAGACTACTAGAGTTGAAATGGAACCCAACTGAAGATGTATTCAGGTGATGTGACCCGTATCCTCATTTGTTCTTGGATTGATGCGTGTAATCTAGTATAATTTATTTACGTGTGGGCCACACATTTTTTCACTCCTAGGGAGGCTCGTTTCTACTCTTTAATAACGATCTAAAATATTTATGTTTGTCGAATATTCAAAAACACACTCGAGTTCTCTAAGATACAAATGCACAAGAGAGATATCGTTCATGCGTGAGAGCCAGAGGTCTACACACACCACTCTCTTTTTTAAAAATTATATTCATGCCTTTTTTAATTTTGACTAGTTATTACGAGGGTTTGCAAAAGGCGGAGTTTCGGCATAACCGTAAAGTTACTCTCTTATAATTTGGACATTGCACATTCAAATCTTGGAAATAATTTTATTGCTTCTGGGGATAAGACTGCATGCATATAAAGGTGGAAATAGGTTAAGCGACCTATTAAGGGCCTATGTTTTGGCCTGTATGTGACCTGATCTATTTAAAATTAGAACCAAGTTTAGGCTTCTTTAACTTTTTTGTCTTAGTATGCTAGACTTGAGCTTATCATAAGGCCTGTAAAGTATCTCAGGGACATAAGTTATGCCCCTCCTTTCATCTTTAAGCTACGACATCTTATTACTATTATGCATATTTTTTTACCTTTAACTCTTTAAATTACATCATTTTAAAAGTCAATTTGAAATTGAAACATGAAACCCTAAATTTAGTTAACCTTTGTTGGGTAGTATTGTTGCAACCTTCATTTCCTCCAACTCTTTCTCTCTCATTCCTACTCTTGTTCCTCCTCTCATCTCATGCCTTTTCCTCAAAACCCACACACCTACCTCTCTTCCTTCTTCCTCAACCCCTCAACTATCCTCCACCTCATCCCTTCCTCCTCCACCACCAACCACCGCCGCTGCTCTCTCATCGTTCACACTGCCCACGCCGCCTTCATCAACAAAGGCACCACAAATATACTAGATCGAAGCCGCCATTGAAGAACGCGCCTATGGCATCACTATCAAGGCATCAACACTGCCACTATGAAATTGAAAGCCGCACCAAAGAACACATGGATGTGAGTCTTGCAAATTGGGTGGCAGCATTTTGTGAAGATGTGCAATCCTTTTTCTTTTTGAGTCCCAAGTGCCTTTTTTTTTTCCAGATTTTTATGGTCATGGAATTTGAAATTTAGTTAATTTGGAGAGTTATTGAAGTACTTTCTCTTCAACTCAACTGATTTTTTTTTTTAAAGAAATGTGATTTAGTTTCTGCTTGTTTTTGTTTATGATCAAATTTTGATTATGATGTTTCTAGCTTCTGTTTTGTTTATTGCATAGAAACAAATACTGGTCATAGAAACAAATTTTGATGATGGCATGTTTGGAATAAAGAGTTGGGGATGAAGGAAATAGGGATATTATGAGAAAGTATCAGGCTCTATAAATAGGTTTCAAGCCAGATCAGACTTTTGAATAGGTCAGACTTAAGTCAAAAAATAGCCTATAATAGGCCACAAGCTAAGCTCAAGCCAAGAGATGTAAATATAGGCTTAGCCTATTAAGAGTAAAACCTGGCTTGATCTGGCCTATTTTCACCTCTAACTGCGTATATCCATGCTTTCTAAATATCACCATGTAAGAATCTCATGCTGGACAACCTTTTTTTATTAAGAAGCTTCGGTCCCCCCTACATCTTTTTTTTTTTCTAAATTAAATTTTTATGCATTAACAGTATAAAATAAATTTATATTATTATAAAAAATATCATGTCATTATAAGTAGTTATTTAAACATAAATTATATTAGCAATTCTCTTAACTTTTTTTATTTGGATTTATTTTCATAAACTGCAGTATAAAATAATTTTTTACTATTTTCTAATAAAAGTTAGGAGATTTACTAACATGATCGATATTTAGATAACTATTTATAATAACATAATACTCCCCATGATTTTTATTGGATGTCAATGCGTAATTTTATTTTATTTTATTTTTTTGGTTAGCTTTCTCAATATGACAAGAAAACTGCTAATATTTCTGTATTTCTATTTAGGACAAGATTGTAAAGTTGTAACCTGTCGTGTCAATCATGGTTTGGCACAGCTCGTGGTGCCTCAAGCAAGGACAAAAAGGCTGCTATAACATACATATCAAGGGCCACCGGAGGGGGTTAACAGGATGGCTTACTGGTTAACTGTAACTGTACACTCGTGTAAAGGACTTGGATTCCGCTAGATTGAAAAAAAGCATTGTTACATAGCCGGAATGAGTTAATCAATATTTTTGACGAAATACATGTCGATGATTGGATTAAATATTATAATGGTAGGATCCTTTTACTTATTTAAAGTTATTAATAATATCATATTATTCTGACATATAAATTTTGGCTAAATTTTTAGTTGTCTAATATTTTTGTTGAAGAAAAGAAAGGAGAAATGGAAAGATTTTCTTCACTAAAGATTCTTGCACTATAGTCAAATTTCACCGCACAAATGCTACAACTGATAATTAAGACGTAAGGTTATGTTTTTTTATGAATTTAATTTGTATATATTATTACAATAAATTTTTTTATATAAATATTTAATTATATATTATTATATTAGTAAAAATATTTGATATAATTGTTCATTACCTTAAAATTCTTACAAATATAATGGCCCGTTTGACATGCCTGATAGTATAAGATATGATTGTATAAGATTTGATAAAAGTTTAATACTATACAATATTTGATATGTCACTATATAAGATATTATATTATATTATATAAAATATAATTAAAAAAAGAGATTATAATAAATATAATTTTATATTAAAAATTATTTATTTATTTATTTATTTATTTTTAATTTTTTCATAAATATAAAAAATATGAGAGAGAGAGAGAGAGAAAAATAGAGAAGGAGTTTTTATACATCAAAATATTAGTAAGCCTAATATCATATTTCTATATTTGGTTGTATTTTTTGTTATATATAATTAAATTTATATTAATATAATTTATTATTATTTCTATATTATTTTGAATAGTTATTTTACAATTATTATTTTTTAAAAATATTTATTTATTATTAAATAATATTATTTTTTGTTTATATGTTTTTATTATTAATTTAATAATTTTTTAATAAAATATTTTAAAACTAAAAAAATAAAAGAACCCTTATACATCAAAAGTTAATCAAGCCTAATGTGGTCTTTTTAGACTAAATTAAGTTATCTATCATTTTCACGTATAAAGGAAGTTTGATGGATAAGTTTATACAATACATTAACTACATCAAATAATGAATAAAGTTATAATATATTGTATTACTTTATCTTATTATACTTAATACGACATATCAAATATATCCTAAATATGTTATTAAATTACAGTATAAAAAAATGCATCAAAAATAAACTCTTTTTTTATAACTTATGAGAACATCAAACGTCGAGCATTGCACCCGTGACAGGAATATGAAAGCCGAAGCAACCAAAACTAACAATTACTTTATCACTTCTGGCTCTAGAACAAAAATGTTTTTTCAATTATATTCCTCTGATCCTTCGTATCAAATATATTAATACCTTTTACTTTCTGTATCTGACCATAAATATATTAATACCTTTTAACTATTGGCACCATCTGCAATGCGTTTCGCAGTCCAATGTATTTAACACATTTTATGATTGTAGCATATCAGATGGTAGAGATTTATAAAGTATATATTGATATATTAATCATCTATAATATATTATACTAATATATTAATTTAAAAAAAATTTAAAAATTTGATTAAATATATTTTAAAAATTAATTTTATACACTGATAATATAAAATTATATTAAAAATATAAAATAATTTTATACTATCAGTGTAATATTACACTGATAAATAAAATAAAATTATATTGACAGAGTAAAATTATACTGATAAAATTTTTATGATATTTAGAAATTAATTTTTATATACTAATAATGTAAAATTATATTGACAATATGAAATAATTTTATACTATCAGTGTAATCAAAAAATTTTATCAATATAATTTTACTTTGTCATATCATTATAATTTTATATTGACAGTGTAAAATTATTTTATATTACCAGTATAATTTTATACTGTCATAAAAATTAATTTTTAAAATATATTTAATTATATTTTTTTAATTTTCTTAAAATTAGATATTATTACAGTACATTATAGATGATTGATGCATCAATATACCTCATAATCTCATTATCAGATTACAAGATACACCATACTCCTTAACCAGCAAAGAGCACTGTAGACGGCGCCTTAACTATTTACAACATGATCCGGATAAAAGCCACAAGAAAACTTTCAGGTGAGAAGTGACTCGCCATTAATTTGTGTCATGAAGCGTAGAACATAAAATAATACTTCACGGTATACATGAATCGTGCCTGGATTTGATCCACCAGTGGTCCAGATTTTCAATTGGCAGTAACCAGTGAAACAAAATCGTGCCTATCACCCACTACAATTCTTTTAATAATACATATAAAACATATATATATATATATATATATATATATATATATATATAACAACTAAGTCATGTACCCAAGAATATTTCTTATCATTATCAGTTTTTATCAAATTAGGATGAAATATGCAAAGAGAGAAGACAAATGCAAATGTTAGAAACTGGTGAGCCAAAACACCGGACACTTAATTAGGTTCATGTGTCTAGTTACTTATAGGAAAATGTTATTTGAACCTAATGTCCTTTGCATATTGGCAGACACCTATGAAAAATAGGTGAATAATTTTGCGGATCCCCCCCATGTGTATTGTTTCTCATATGATCTTTACTCTTTTTATTTGTTAGTGTCATGTATATGTCAATGATTTCTATGTCAAAATAACATTATAATTCTAACTTTATGCCTTTTTTTATGCAAAACTTTTTTACTCATATATCTATCTACTTGTGACTCAAAACTTCAATTTAATTCTCAAGAGCAACTAGGCAACAAATTCAACTTGCACCTCTCATCTTTAATAGGCACTAAGTCACTAAGGCTACCACTCAAGACAAAGCTCAAGTACGGGCCACATTTCTTTCTTCAGGTAGAAGGGAGAAGATAAGCCTTGAATGGAATATAGGAATCAAATCATTTTATGCTCTTTTGTGAAACTTCTTTGGCACATAAGCCTCCTAAAAGGAAACATCCAAGGACAAAACATAATTTCTTTCAACCAAGAAAGAATAAAGTGTTACTGGAGTCTAGCTTCTGGATCACAAATGTGTGACTCCCAACATACTCCAGTGTCTTGTCTTTGCAATTTAAACTTTGCTATTGGGCCAAAATTAAAGAAAGAAATTTTTTATCTAGGCGCCTAATTAGTAATCACTCTTAAAAATATGAATTAGAGATTATAGAGGATGTCAACAATCACCAACATGGATTAGACGGAGCCAAATATGAATTATAACCTCACTGAAAATGTTGTTTTAACAAACGAATCTGATACTTCGTTTAGATAAGGACTCCTCACACATGACACTGTGATCATCTGCCTCTGCCAATCTTAAAGTTAACAAAAGGTGAGAGAATATAGTAAAAAGGAAAAGTGGAACCCTTTAAGCCTCAAGTAATGCCACACTCCCTAGTATAAACATGCCAGATAGTGAAAATGATTATGCAAAAACAAACGACAACAACAACAACAACAACAAAAAACCTTGAGGAAAAAAACAATAAACAATTAGTGGAAATGGCAGTGATTCGAAAGAGGTTTGGAGATGAATATAGCACACTGTTGGACGAGTTTGAGAGGAAATCCTTTGAGGCTCACATGAACAGATCCATGCTGGGGAGGAGCCTTTCCGAGCCGGGGATGCCAAGGTCCCAGTCATTGCTCATTAGCATGGCTCCAATTCCTTTGGTGACTCAGGTGATGCAAGGGCCAAGACGTGGTCGTCGATCAGCATTTCAAAGAGTCCTAAAGAAATTGTTCAGACCTATTCTTGGCAGGAAGAGAAGAGAAGGGAGAAAACAAGTGCCAGATGCTAAGGATCTGTTGTTTTGCAAGGACTTTAGCAGGTCACTAAGGTTCTGATATATATATATCAATGCCAAAGTATTATTCATTTTCTACCCATTATGAATATTAAGCTACTATAGTATTTTTATTATTCTCCCATGAGTTGTCTCTACTAGGTGTGCTTCATGGGATTGGAACACCTGAATTGCAGGATAAAGTCCCTATATGGTAACCTATGTGTTGCCAACTGAATCACCATGAAGCACATAATGGAAAGTCTTCAAGACTGCTTGTACAAATCGTAAATAAGAGTCTTGTACAATATATATATATGGGAAAATAAATTTTGACATATGTGCCAATTGTATTGCATTCATGTTTCATGTCCCTGTAACATCATTCTTAGTGATGTTTGTTGTGGGAAGGCGCTGTTTATATTCTGATTTGAAATGTTTGAATGCACAATGTACGGTTCATAACTAGTTGTAAGGAATAAATAAGATAGTTACGCTTGGTGTTTACTGTTTTATGCTGTTCAGCTATCACATTGGAGTCCAGTGAAAGAAAAAATAAGTGTTTAAAGATTTTTTTGTTCTTTGGTGTAAACCGTGTTTAAAGAATTTTACTCTCATGGCAAAATGATTCAGCTCAAGTCAAATTACACGAGATCTATTGAATTCTAGCTACCAATAGTATAGATTAAAAAAATAATAAAAAAATATGAAAGCTACATTATATATAAAAAATTATTGAATTTGCTGATAAGGAACTTTTGTACAATAAAATTTGAATAATGTTATTAATATATCAAAAACAGATATTCTTAGTACACACTATAGAAGAAGAAAGCTACAAAACATTTGGTAATAATAAGTGAGATCAAGACTTTATCTTTTTTTCTTTTTATGATGTCCATCAAAATGCCTAATTTTAATGTACTGATGACATTGGCTCCAAAAAAAAAAAAAAAAAAGAAAAGAAAAAAAGGTACTGATAACATTTCTCATAAAATTTACATGTGAGAGGTTAATTTTTATTCGAGTCACCTTTTCTCCTCCGTATCCAAGCAGAAACACATCAGGTATCAACGCAAAAGTCTCATACAAACTAATCAATAAATTGATTACTCTAATTTTTAATACGATACAGGATAGTTTGGGGACAAACAATAGTTCATCCGATAGTATGATACCTTCCGGTTATGCATCAAAATAAATTTTCTGAGCTATACTTTTCTTTAGTGCCCTTTTTTTCCCCCTCAAGTACTTTAGTCCTTTTGATGAGCAATGCTTTCAAGATCAAACCTGCTAAGTGCAAACTACCGAGCCAAGCCGAAAATAATGTTTTTACCAGTCTGGTTATTATGCGGACCGATCCAAGCTGACCCATTTTCCTTGTTCCGGACCGGCTCATCGCCCCTCGGCTCCTTTCTCCATTGGAAAATATTATGCAATCACAATTTTAGTCAGAATTTTAACGTTAGAATAATATAGTATTATTATTTGTCTTTGGATAAAGAAATAAATCTCATTATTTTATATCATCCAATCATTATCATGAATTTTATAAAAAATTTTGGTTATATTTTTATGATTGGATAGTACTTTTCTATTATTTTTTGTTTAAAAGGTAAATTAATCTCTAAAAATTTAAAAATTTTCAAATAATCCTTGATTATTTATAAAAGGGGTATGTTAATTTTTCCGTACAAAAATTTTTAATAATATAAACCTATACAAAATGGCTAATATTTTCTCTTATTGAATGGTAGGGACTATCAACAAACTTTCTTTTTTGGTCTCGATTAAACCACTAATATTCAGATTCTATTATCTGGAATTCGACTAATCCGACCCAACTCCGATGGTTGGCCCATTGAAGAGGAAGGAATCTCTTAACAAAATTTTTTTTTCATTCTTAGAACTCAAATTTAAGATCACTAGTTAAAGGATCAAATAATAAATCACTTGACTAACCCCATATTAATACTATCAACAAACTTTTAAATCTTCATAGGCTAAAATTTATCCCTGAAAATTTTTATTAGAGATCAAAATAACTATTTGTTCAAAAAGAAATAAATAAATAAAGATTGCGTGAACTTGAAAGGACGTCGTCTTCCATACTTCGTCGTTGGCATCACAAGCCAAAAGCGCGCACAGCGAATCATCCGCAATTGCCACGTCAAATCCATCACAGCAAGCTCTTCCTCCTCCACCTTCTTTCAGAGCCCAATGTCATGGCTTCTCCTCCAATTCCCACACGGTACCAAGTCTTTCAACAACCTCGTGCACTAAACATCCCTCTTCTCACCAACTTCCCCACCACAACCGACAACCTTAGCACTAGTATCCGACCGGGTAAGCTTCTGGCGACACTCTCTTTCTCTGCCTCCAACCCTTCCCAAGAACAAAGCAACGCTTCACCCATCAAACACACAAAAAATAACCACCTCGATTTGGATGACAGAACCACTAGGCTCCAAATCAAACGCCTTGTGAACAAGATTACAACTTTATCCTCCTCCAACACCAAAACCGAGATGCTACAAATCCTGGAGAAAGATGTAGAATTTTCTCAAACTATATTAGATTTCAACCACCTCCTCATGGCTCTAACCATTGCACAAGAGCATGACCTTTGTCTCAGCATGTTCACAAAGCTGCAATCTTTCAAACTTGTCCCTGATGGTTGCACATTCTCTATTATGATAAGGTGCCACTGTGAGAAAAATGACTCAGATGAAGCTAAGAGAGTACTACACATTCTTCTGGAAAATGGGTTTCAACCAGATGATGCAACTGTTACTATTCTCATGAGTTCACTTTGCAAGAAGGGGAAGGTGCAGAGGGCTAAGGAGGTTTTTGAGCTAATGGAAAAAATGGGTTGCAAGATGAGTGTTCAAGCATATAACTGCTTGTTGATGGGGTTGTGCTATGTGGGGAGGGTGGAGGAAGCATTGGAGATGTTGGTGGAGATGAAGGGGAACCAGTTGTTGAAGCCTGATGTTTATTCTTACACTGTTGTGATGGATGGTTTGTGCAAAGTGGGGCTTTCAGATGAGGCAATGGGGTTGCTCAATGAAGCTGTGGGGATGGGAATTGTGCCCAATGTTGTCACTTTTAACACCTTGATTGAAGGGTATTCTAGGGAGGGTAGGTCAATGGAGGGTGTTGCTGTCTTGGAACTGATGAGGAAGAAGCATGGTTGTGTTCCTGGTTATGTTAACTACAGCACTGTGTTACATGGGTTGCTGAAGTGGAATGAGATTGAAGAAGCGCTCATGGTTTACAAGGAAATGGTGGAACTTGGGTTTGAGGTTGATTTGAGGATGATGGGGAAACTGGTGAGGCGTTTGTGTAGGATGTCAAGAAGGGAAAGGGGTTTGCTTCAAGATGCTTGTGAAGTGTTTGATAAAATGAAGGAGAGGGGTTCAGTGGTTGACCATAGGACACTTGAGGTGATGGTGCAGGCTTTGTGTTGGGGAGAGAAGTTTGATGACGCTTTGGAAAATTTGAATGATATGGTTAGGTTGGGATTTTCTCCTGGGGCTATTACCTTTGACAAAGTGATTCAAGGGCTTTGTGCTAGGGGGAAGGTGGAGGAGGCAGTGTCAACTTTGCTCCTTTGGCTTGCAAATGGGGGTGTTCCCCATAGGATTTCTTATGACATGTTGATTAAAGAACTCAATGCACAAGGGAGTTTGTTTTGTGCTTCCAATTTGTTTGGTGCAGCATTGAAGCAAGGCATTGTTCCTAACAGGGAATCGCTGCTGTATAAATGTTATGAAGAGGGAGGAACTGCAAGCTGATTGAAGGGAGTTACTTAGCTCAAACCAGCCTAGAGACACTGAAATGGAAATTTAGTTGTAAAACAATACCAAGTGGGAGAGGAATTTTGTGTGAAGGATTATAAGGTGTGGGAAAAGGAGAGAAGGGACGAAGTCATGAAATTGAAATCTAAATCTGGAACATCTCATTATTTCCTCCTTGTGCATTTTTCTATTGAAAAATCCATTTATTATTATATTTGAGTCCACCACCGGTACGTAATCTGCGTATATGAAAGAAATTTTGTTGTTATAGTAATATTGGTAATAGTAATGAAGGGCAAGGCCCTTTATTCCAAAAAATCAAGATTAAGAGAAATATATGAACTAATGCTTCATACATTTCAAGATGCTTCACAATCATAGCTTTCATACTTGTTTAACCAAAATAATTCCTTCATATTGATGTTTTTGATAGAGATAGAAGGCAAAATTTACATGGATATAGGAGTGTTTTCTTCTCATTCTCGCATCTGAGACTATCCTCCTTTCTTTTATCTTGTTCATGGTCATCCTCTGCTCATTTCTTATACTTCTTTTCTGTATGATAGATATGCGTGTGTATCAACATCCATTAGGATGGGTGATCCAATAATATTCTCAGATTTCTATACATACATTTCATTGGTATTTACTTGTGTGGAGTACTGAATTGAGTTTATAAGCTGCCATAACAGTAAATCCCAATTGTTGAAGAACAAGGATGACTGATCTAGTATCCAAAAAAAATTAACTAGTGAGCACAAATGGTATCAGTTGATTCCTTCTCTTCTTCCCTAGTAACAACAAAGGTTATATTGCATTCAAAGGGTTGCATGATCACTGCCTTTCTGATGAGAACAAAATTTTATGCACCACAATCATGCTGAAGAACAATGCTGCAAGAGCTTCACTTCGCAAACAAGTTACAACTCAATATTACAATGTACATAGCCAATTTGTTAAGCTTAATATGCATATGCTGAATGTTATGACTTTACTCTCTCTCCATTGGCAAATTATTTCCAAAATAATAACAAAGAAGAAAATAAATACAATTCTTTGGACTTCTAACTACAAAACTTGATGTGAAATCTCAAGCACGACTCATGTACTGCCCTGTTCTTGTATCAACCAATATTTCATCACCTACGCTTACAAAGAGTGGGACATTAACAACAGCGCCAGTGTCAAGAGTTGCTGGCTTTGATCCACCTGTCAATCAAATTTCGTTTTCTGAGGATCAGTAAGTTCCATCGTTTTAAATTGTGGTCCGCAATTGCAATTGCGACTGTAATATTGCTGTTGCGGTGCTCTTCACAACCGCACTGCAGCGGCAGTTGCCGTTGCATCAGCTACGTTTTCCCACAATTTTCTACATTGCAGTGCAACCGCAACCATAATTTATAACCCTATAAGTTCTACAACGGAATGAAAGAAAAAAACATGACACAAGAGAAAGGGGGAAACCAAACAGTAGATACAACTAATCAAGCTCTATTCTTTCGAAAATAGAAGCTGGAAACAAACCGATCCTGCTCTATTCAATACATGTTAGCTTTTATGTGACCAACAAATCAAGCCCAATCATTTTTGTTTTTTGTTTGGGTGACAAAATTGTGAAATATACATGAAGGGAAATCTAAGTCTTGATTTCATCCCTTGAAAGATCTAGAAAGACCAACATGAGAATCATGGTCTAGAAAATGATTTGTTTATTTTAGTGTAATAGTGGACTTTATTGGTTCCATATATGGCTGGCACTTACAGCATCTACAATATGAATTTGGTCAAATCAAAATTTGTAGTATAAAAAAATGGCATCACCTTGGGCTGTGTCGCCCTTAAGTCCTGGATCCACATCAACAACAGTGAGCTTGACTGTGATAGGGAGATCAACATCAATAACCTGCAAAAATATCAAGAGACAAATTGCTAACCGAGATCAACAGATTCCAATTCCTGTTCACTATGCAAGCACACTTGAAACCACTATTACAAGAACACTCCTTGGACTGATCAATGCTTGGAGCAACCATTAAATTTAGCCAACAGTAGTCTAGGTAAAAACATCATTTTGGGAATAAGAAAAACTCACTGTGTGTATGTCGTATCATTATATATAACTGCATTACTTGTATTTACCACAGCAGACCATTCAAAACTTCAGAAAAGCATGCAGTCCTTGTATAAAAGTAATGATACCATTTAAGTACCATTTAAAGACATCTAAGTAACGCAAATCTTAATAGAGTCTGCAATACGTTTTAGAGTAGTGTTTTATTTTTATCCGACCTGCACTGAGACACATTATATTGAAATTAGTCATTTCCCCCTATTTATGAACATCAAAATTGTATTAATTTGAGTACTTTCCAAGAACCTCAGGTACTTCTTGTACTAGAACATAGTTCAAGATAATTACTGATCTAGAATAATAAAAGTTCCAGGTAATGAAAGACAGTAATAAATTATGAGATGACAGAAAGCTACTTTTCCATTCCATAACAGCAAATTGCAGTCCATTCCCTCTTTCAGCCACTTTGTTTTGTCTCCAACTTCTGATTCACCCAGACGAATCTCCTCAAATGTGTTCTGATATAATTAAAATACAGCAAGTTAAACAAAGACTATGACAAAACTCAGTATAATAGTTAGTTAACTCATTACTACTTCCCAAAAGAATTATTGGGAAAGATAATATAAACCTAACTGCGAATTGTGATAACTCTTGATAGTCAATGAGAGTGAGCAGTGGTTATATTTAGAGGAAAAAAAAAGGTGGATATCTAGAATTAGGTCAAATTATATAAATTCCAGATGATACCAAGTCCATAAAGACAAATTGAGAACCATCTTTATATGTGAACTGCTTTGTTTCCTTGAATACGTTTGCTTCATCAATCTGTCAAAAGGAAAGAGAACAGAGAAAATGAAAAATGAAAATCCTATGAAACTAAAGCCTCAATCAGAAATTAGAAGCAACAGATAGATAGACACAACTCTTACAATACTTCTAATGTCATACCATCATTGTAGACTTTTTGCGACTCACATCACTTATACACATGAGTTGATACACTTTGCAATGCACAAGGAAACCCCAGAAAAAATGGGGGAAAAATAGGAATGAGCATAAATGATACAGACCATTAAATGCAGAGAACACTCTAACAATTCTTTTGGGCATATGTTGTACAACAAACAGCAGAAAAGCCTTTAAACCAAGTTGCACTACATTTATGATTTACACAAAAAGGTAGATCAATCCACTCATCGGCAGACCTTAATTAGGCTTGGCAATCACTGTCCATTCCACCTCACGATCCTAGGGGTGTCAAGGTTGTTTCCCCATGCAGGAAATATTGGGTGAGGTTTTAGAGTCTTTTCAACCCACACCATGTATATAGAAAATAAATCAATTTTGTCACCTGTCAATTATGTTATTAGCTTTTAAGATGTCTGTATTCATTTGGCTAAATTTAAAATAGAGATGGTGAGTGTCTTCATATGTATTTCAATTATATGTGATGAATGTTGGTTTTCAAGATCGTGATTGATTGTGCTATCAGTATAAACTGATTAAGATTTTCATAGGGGCAAGCTTGTGGACTCAGATTTTAGTCCCACAATCTGCAAAGTAAATATGAGCAGCTATGACGCTAATGTTGACTTGTTGAGAATGTGGGGCAAACCGTTGCATTGCCAAGCCTAACCTTAATGACTGATAACAAACTCCTATACTACTATGGCTGGCAGTTGCTATGTAATTGCTACCCCTAAAAGAAAAGGCTTACTATATAAAAGATTGACCCTAACTACAAGTTGAGCGTGCAACTGAAAACGAAATCCAAATTTTTAGCTACTAACTCTCCAATTATCAATTTTGTCTATGCTATGCTTTGCTGCAAATCTTATATAACATGTCCCAAACTCGGATAATAGAATAGGTTTGTGTTAGGCAATCAATGTAAAACTTTGTCAAATCTTCATGACATGGACAACTTTCCAATAGGCCCCAAAGGGTAACTAACAAGCAAAAGCTTGAAGGTTTGTTTTTTCTTCAACTGAATGTAATAACTATGAGTATGAGCCCAAAAAAAATGCAGTAACTAAATAAAAGGGGTTGCAGTTCAGTACACATTACCGAGCTTCCAGCTCTAAAGGTTTTCTCAACTGTGTTCCCTGTAATATAGTTCTTGAGCTTGGTCCTCACAAATGCTGCCCCTTTTCCAGGTTTGACATGAAGAAACTCTAAACCATGCAAAATGCAATTTCAAATTTTCATAAGCTAATTTTACAAATGTCATTAATAATAATAATAATAATAACAATAATAGTAATAATAATAAGTAAATTACCTAAGACACGCCAAGGAGCACCATCCACTTCAAGGTTGGTACCCACCTTGATGTCATTGCTAGTCAAGGCATAAATCTCTGAAACAAGAACAAGAACAACAATAAGAAGAACGAACCACAAGAATCAGTGTTGAATTACTGTGAAAAGGGAATGAATTGTTAGAGTGAAGTGAACGAGGACTCACTGAGGAATCTGGTTGTTGTGTAAGAAGAATAAGAAGAGGGGGTTCGCATTGAGAGAAGAGAAGGTGTTGATGGAAAGGAGGAAGACCCAGAAGTGAAAGTGGACATTGCTGAAGAGAAAGGTGAGAGCTTCAGCTTCAAGGTTGCAGTTCCCGCCATGGTTATCCGCAAGTGGAAAAGTGCTGCTCCCTTCCTTTTTGTCTGGGAAAACAGATAAGGAGAGAGCTTCTTCACCTCCAGGATTCGGGTCTAGGCCGTTTGGCGTAAAAAATTTTCATTTTTCATTTTTCATTTTTCTTCTTTCAGCTATAAGAAAGGTAAAGTAACTAATAAATAATTTTTTAATGCAAATTACACCCACCTTTTACGAGAGGAGCTCTAATTACATAATTCCCTCGTCTATTTTTAAAATATACACTCCCTTGTCTTAAAAGATAAAATTTTACTATACTTTAATTCATTGTAAAGGTTTATTTATTTATTTATTTTATGGAACCATTCTAAAGTTTTGGTTAAATTGTGTTATTTTATGTTTATCATCTTCTTTTTCTTTTTTTTACCAAAATATCCTCTATTAATAGTTATATATATTGAAATCATTTTTACAAAATAAAAGATATGTGATTGACAAGGGAGAGTCACTATTTTGACACTCAAGAAATTAATATGCTGATAAACTAATTCTTAAAAAATATTTTACTAGCTCATGGTACCTCAATATTAATATATTGACAAATTAATCTCTAAATTTGACGTATTGACAAATTGATCATTAAAAGATCAATATGTTGAGAAATTAGTTCCTAAAATATTTTTTGTTAATACTAATAAAGTTCATTAGCAATAATAGAATACATCATTGGAGTACTATAGATTAATAAATTATCTTTCAAAGACTAATTTGTCAATATTATTATTATTATTATTATTATTATTATTATGTAATGACATTGATATTAAGAGAACAAATTATTAACAATAACAACAATTTATGATGGATTTTTTTTTTAAAGTAAGACTTCATACTTTAGTAAGACTTCATACTTTTTAATTTTTTTTAATTTGTTTAGGTTATAATCTGTATAAGAATGTTAACCAAAATTAAAATAAGAGCAAAAATTTAAAAGAAATGTTAACACTAATCAACATAGTACTTTATGTAATGGATAGTTTAATAAATTTACATATATATTTTAATTAATAAAGCATTTTAGACTATAGTGTATGTTTTGAAAATAGAAAAGAGGGTTGTGTAATAACTAATAAAATTATTTCTTAGGAAAAGGGAATGTAATTTAATCTATTTTTTTTTTTTGAAAAAAAAACTATAGGACTCAAAGTCTAATTCATTTCGATAAATTTTGTTTAAGCGAGGTAGCCTTCTAATAAATCTTTTCCGCTTTAGTATTCTTTTATTCATAATATTTGAATTTAAAATTTTATTTAATGAGAACAATTATCAAAATTAATGTGACTTTGAAAAAAGACATATGTTGTACTATAGAGATATAAAATTTTATTGTTCAATTAGAAAAAAAGAAATTAGATCGAATTTGTCTGACCAATCAGTCTATCTAATAAAAATTAATGGGCTTGGCTAAAAAAATCTTGACCCATTTAAACTAACCTATTTTTAACTTGAATTATTTAAATTGCAGATTAAATGGGTTAGTCTAGTGGATCAACTGTTTACCTGCCTTTTTATATATAAAGAAATGGATAAATGGTCACTGCTCTCTAGGGAAGAAAGTGGTTTCTTCGGATTGTAATATCCTGCAATACAATAAAATTAAAAGTAAAAATGAAATGTGAACCCACTAAAATTAAAAGTGAAAAATAACAACAAATCAAAAATTTAAATCACAAAACAAAAGTTAAAAAAATCTTAGAATGAAACCACTTAGAAAATTAGAACCTTAACTTTAGTTATTCACTTCACTCATCCTCCCTTCTTTGCTGTTGAGTCTGAGAACCCTAGACATTTTTTCCTTTTCTTATTCCCCATATCCTGGCATTGTAGTAAGCCAAGACCACCACCACAACAAGCCAAGATTGTCGCCCCATCTATGTCTCCCGCTTATCCTCTTCATTCAGGTTTGTGCATCACCACTCGTCTTTATGGGAAGGATGTGTGCATTCAAAGTTGTCTTTGGTAGGTAGGATTTTGAGTACTAAGTTATAAGAAAACCATAGCAAAAGTTCCTTTGATTAAGGGCTATCATTGATCAATGATCTTAGTCCATAACCTAACTCCATCCCGAAAGACTATTACCAAATTAAAAGATTAGTTTCTAAACTTAGGTTGAAAGCACAGAAGATTGATTGTCATGTGAAATGGTGTATGCTTTATTATAAAAATGATGATACTACCCTAACTCTTTGCAAATTCTATGGAGAGCTTTGGTTTAAACCCAAAAGAGGGGGATATGAGAAGTATAAGGATATTCCTTAAAAAAAAAAAAATTATTATTTGCCTCTAATCTATACACTTAAAAGATTGTATGCATTAACAAGCTCAATTTCTTACATGGGATGGCATAGTTAGAATAAGAGGGATTATAGTGTAATGACTCATCTTTCTCATGGTAAAGTTTGCAACATTTTTCCAAACATACCCTAATTTCAACTCTGATTCTCGAAATATTAGGTATGAGCTTTGTGCTAATGAATTTACTCCTAACAATCAATTTAATAAATTATATACTTATTGGTCTGTGATTCTTACGCCCTACAATCTTCCTCCGAAAATATGTATGAAAGAACCTGATTTGTTCTTAACTTATATAATCACTGGTCCCAATAATTTCAAACCGAAGACTGATGTCTACCATTAACACTTGATTAATGAATTGAATGAACTGTGATATAAGGGTGTATTGACTATGACATTTTAATAAAGCATAATTTCATGTTGAAGGTATTATTGGTGTGGATCATCAATAACTTTCCAGGTTATAGGATTTTTGTCTGAATGGATGATACAAAAACAACTGGCATGCCCAATTTATATGAAAAATACAAAGATATTCACTTTGCATATTGATTTTATTTTTATTTTTTATTATAAAATAATTTAAACATCTTATTTGTAATTTTTGATGGCATGTATCACATATCTCACTATATAAATGTTCAAATAATTTAAAAAATAACTAACAAATAATTAAATAAAATTAGTTTTAATGAATTAATTAAATGTTATAAATAACTTTTTTAAAATATTAATTTTAACATTATTAATGGATTAACCATCGGTAATGTTAATAACTATAAATATAATTATATTTCTTAATTGTAGTTACCAATAGAATATCTGTCGGTAAGTGTGATTAAATTTTTATTATTCTAAAATTATGGATGGATATTTCCATTGGTACTAATACAGAATTCATATATGCAAATTTTCACGACGACAAACTTGTTGACAAAATTTCCAAATATTTACCAACAGATTTTTATTATTTCTAACTGATACTTCCGTCAGTAACTTACCAAAGGAAGTAAAAATTTGTCAGTAATGTTATTAATTATAAATATAATTATATTTCTTAATTGTAATTATCAATGGAATATCCATTGGTAAATGTCATTAAATATTTATTATTCTAAAATTAATTATGGATATCTCTGTTGGTACTAATACATAATTTATTTGTGTAGATTTTCATAACGACGAAATCATTGACGAAATCTTCAAATATTTACCAACAAATTTTTATTATTTATATTTCTGTCCATAATTTACTGATGGAAGTAAAAAGATGCTGGTAATTATTACTGATACAGGTTTGATCGGCGCATTTATTTTGTTAAAATAATTATCGATGATTTTTAATATTTTCTGTTAATTTTCCATGAGTTTCTTATAGTAAATATTATATAATATAAGCGAATCATTTTGTACTATTTTTAATAATTTGTCATATAAAAATAAATTTTTTATATAATTCAAACAAAAATATTAATTTAAAATTATTTTTAAGTTAATATATTTAAATATAAATTAATTTTTATATAATCAATTATATTAAAAAGTAATTATATTTATAATCAATTATCAAAATAAATCCTAACACTTCCTAAGACCTTAAGATTAAACGTGATGGTTAAGGAGGTTATTGAGCTTAAGGAGGCTATTCTGTGGGTCGACTACTAGAGCCCATATATTTAAGAATCTGCTTGTTTTAGATTCATGCTACTGTAAATGGGAATTTACAAATTAAATGAGACAAAATTTAGCTTCCCAAAACTAATTTTTCAAAAGCAATTTGGATTTTGTTTAAATAAATGCTCATTGGCAATGGAAAGAATTAATCTAACACAAACATACAATAACGGCTCATTTGGATAAATAATTTATTTAATTCTTTATGTGAAAGTAACTTTGGAAAAGTAATTTGTGAATAAGTTCTTTTGTATTTATATATATAATAATAAAAATGTTTATTTAGAAAAGGTGTTTTTTGAGAAGTTAAATCTTTTAATTTCTCAAAAAGTGCTAAAAATGACCTTTTGAGAAATAATAAGCTATATAGTGAAAAGGGATAAAATGTATGTTTGGAAAAGCTGAAAAATTAAAATTATTTTAATAATTATTTTTTTATATAATCACTTATATGAAAATCAATTTATGTTTAGATACTTTAGCTAAAAAATAGTTTTAAGATAATTTATTTTATTTGAATTGTATGAAAAAATTATTTTTATATGATAAAATTACTTAAAAAGGTATGAAATGATTATTTATATTATATAATATTTGTTACTCGAGATCAATTTGGTTAAAATATAAGAATTTTGAAATAATTAGTTTCAGCTTATGAGTCATAAGCTCCAAAATATTGTTTTTACTTATAAGCTATTTTTCAGCTTAAAATTATATTTTTTTTGCTTATAATCATTTTTCACATGTAACCCAAACATGTTAGATTGTCTAAAAACTATCCTAAAAAAAAACTGTTATGTGAAGTTACCAAACATGCACAATAGGTTAAAAATGTGACTTTTAACTTCTAAAAAATTGAAAAAAAATTATAAATAGTATTATCGAAAAAGGCCTTTAATAGACTCAAAAATAAGAATCTACACATCTAATGAGACAAGATTTAGGCTCTGAAAAATAGATTTTTCAAAAGAAGTTTGGATTTTCTTCTAGCACACGCCTAGCAACAACTAGAACAAACACGCACACCAAGTCGACTTAAATGAAGAGATAGCTGATCTAAGCCAAGTCTAGTATATGGTCCATAAGTATAGCAACAATATTACACATACACAACTTTATGTTCACATGATTTTGTATTGTCAATATAAAATGTTGAGATCCATTATTGAGATCCATTATTTAAATCACTCTATATCATGAGACATTTAACACCAAGAGATAAAAAGATGTGGGTCCCACCATCGTTTCTTTTTTTCCTTTTCTCTTTCCACTCCTCTCCCCTTTCTAAGAATGTTCATGGACACCCTTTTTCAAGTGTCCAAATTTCATTTTTCTAAAATGTTTTACACTATATATTAATTAATCAAAAATTACTTTTTTTTTATATTTTTAAAGTAGTTATTGTAAAAGATAAACACTTTTAATAATATGGTAATATATGACTGAATATGATTTATGCCAATAATCTATCAAAATTAAAGTCTTTTATATTATATACTCTTTATTATTTAATTGTAATGGGGATTATCTCCATACCTATACTTTGATTTTGATATAATATTTGAAGAGATGTAAAAATACACACACACACACACACACATAAAAAAGGTGGGGATCCATTTATACTAGGTGTAAATCTAAAGGCTTACTCTCAATAATAACATTTTAATTTATCAAAATCCAACGGTTGAAAGCATCTTACTTATTGTCTCCCGTGAGCCTTTCAATTTTTCTCAATTACTCGCACATTTCCTACACCATTGCACCCACTTTTCTTGCCTCTACTGGTGATAGATAAACCACCATAATGAATGCTTTTATTAGTTCACAGCAAGCACTGTCAAAACTAAGCACTATTTTTAGCCATTTGAGCACTAAAGTAGGCGACAAAACATACAAAGAATTAGTTGAGAGTGAGTATGCATAACTGCAGTGGCATGTGAGCGACGAAGCAGTTGTTGCCGCGGCAAGCGGAATTAGCACTCAAAGACGCTGTGAGCAAACGAACTCACATGAGAGCCACCATTATGGCAATGGCCTTTGCGAAACATGGGGTATCAGTGGTAGGGTTTGTGCATGGAGGGCATTGGGGTGTCAATAGCATTGATGGAGCATGGAAAGGATGCTCCTCCTACAAATTGAGTTCTTTCCCAATGATGGATTTGAAGGTTTTGGAGTATGGTTTTGCTCTTGCTAAAGAATGAATTTTGAATTGTGAGGTTGGGTTGACTGTTTGAATATGATAGCTACAAACTTAAACCTGAAATCTGCCATTGAGTATTAAACCAAAATTTTATTACTTCAAAGTCACAAAAAATGTTAATTTGGCATAGTAGCAATACCTTTTTATTTTTATTTTCATCCTACTCTCTTCACTACCTTGGCTCCTGTAATGCAAACACGGCTAATCTAGCACTATCCAATTGTAAAGAATCGTTCACTATGGTGTTTTACATGTCATCGATGGACACGAGAAAAGTGGGTGTGATGGTGCAAGAGTTATGTGAGTAATTGAGAACAATTGAAAAGCTCAAGTGAGATAATAAGTAAGATGTTTTCAACAGTTAGATTTTGGTAAATTGAATGGTTATTATTAGGAGTAAGTCTTTAGACTTACACCTAGTGTAAGTGGATCCCCACTCATAGATATATAAACTACCAATATTTAAATTTCATTGAACTTCAATATTCATCTGATTTGAGTCAAGTCGACTCATTAAAAAGATAAAACTTTTCCAAGATTAGATTTTTCTATTCATAAGACTCAAAAACATTTCCTTTTAAAAATGCACCTTCTAACATTTTTTTCTAAACATAGTAAAAAATCCAATTCAAGTGATTCACTATCTCAAGAGAAAAAAAAATGAAAATTAGTAAGTTTATGTAGTTCAATATATAATTCCTCTTGAAAGGCTACGATCCATTCTAGGCAAAAGTAAAATGAAGAAAGCTTTTTTGTTCCCTAACTATCAATATTTAAGGCTATGTTTGGGAGTTTTATGAGGGATGGAAAGGAATGACTAATAATGGAATGGAAAAAAACGGCCAGGGTTAGAATGGAGTAGGATATGCCACTCTTTTGTTTGGATGTTTAACAATTTTAATTTGAGAAAGAAGATTAATGTAGGTGATTTCTCCCTTGACCTTCCAATTTGGAGGGTCAAAAAATAGGGGTTTTGGGTGGCAAGGAAGGGACACCTTGTCCCTCCTTGGCCATGCCACTCTCTTCATTGCTACCCATCTAAACACATGCTAAAATTTACTAGACTACAACTAATATAGCTCTATCTGAGTTGGCTCATTATAAAGATAATTAAAAGGGATCAAGGAAGGATTAGGAATGATGAAGAAAGGATATGAAATAAAGCATGAAGATTCTGATGAGTATCAAGAGGAATAAATTGTGCATCATTTGTGCATGAGATGGATTGATTTGTTGTATCATAACCATATTTTTAAGGACTATTAGTATACTGAATATCTTTATTCCCTTTGTATTTCCTTTTTTATTCCCTTAGTGTCAGTAAGTACTCCTTCATGTATCTATATATACTTCCTCACATTCAATGAATAATTAGGTTGCGTTTCAACCAATATATAAGAAATCATAATATATTTATCTTTTCTTAGATGGTATTTTTAGTGCAAGTTTATCTCTTATGGCAAAAAATAACCATTCTTCCACTCATCACTCTAGCTCCTTAAACCCATACCAAGACAACAACATAGTTGATCCCACGCAAAATCCATCATCCTCATATTACATCCACCAAATGAAAACCCCTCTATAACCATGGTTCCATCCCTATTCACAAGACCCAACTATCATACTTGGGCCAGAGCTATGAAACTTGCAATGACCTCTAAGAATAAATTTGGATTTCTCACTGGCACTATTTTCCAACCAGAACCTTTTCCACCCACTGTACCAAGCATGGGAGAGATACACCAATCTCATCCATTGTTAACTCATATATTTAGTTTCATAGCAAATAGCCAGAAGCATTGATGCCATTTAGAACATGGCAGATGTTCGATGAAATTTGCAAGAGCACTTATCACATTGCAATCCAATGTGCATAACAGAACTCCAACAAGAGCTCTACTCTTGGAAACAGGGAGCACTATCCATGAGTGATTACTTCACTGAACTAACAGCGTTATAGGAGGAATTAGAGCATGATAGGCCAGGCTTCCATTTTCAGTGTCCAGTATGTAGTACCTGTGTATTAGGTAGGAACGTAAACATCTTCAAGCCATAGGATCGGATCCTATGATTTCTCTTAGGCCTCAATGATCAGTTTGCAAGGGTGCGGTCACAAATCTTTCTCATGGATCCTGTGCCCTCACTCAACCTAATTTTTTCTATGATTCAACAGAAGGAGAGATAGTACCCAAATCCACTGAGCCTTTCTGATAATAATGTAGTGACAAGTAGTGCCCTTGAGGGCAGAGGCAGAGGTCGAGGTCAAGGCTCTTCGCCATTCTTAGGTCGCAATTCTAGAAAACTTTGCACTTATTGTGGCAAACAAGCCACACAGTTGATGTTTGTTATAGAAAGCATGGATATCCTTCGGGCTTCAAACCCAAGGAGCTTGCATTTGTACATAATGAAATTGGAGAAGCTGCAGATATAGAGATTGGTGAAGAAGATAAGCAAATCGGTCAAAACTCAGCACCTTTCTTTACTTAGGAGCAGTATCAAAGGATCTTGGCTTTAATTTAGCAACCTAATAAGCAGGGACATCCACACAATCTTCAGCGGTGGTCTCGCACATCAATATGGTAACAAGGAAAGTTTCTCTACCTATCTTGAATGAACTAGAGGCAAGTAACACCACCCGTATTCTCTTTTGCCTATTAGACCCTATAGGCCACACAAGCCCAAAAGGTGACCCTTGGATTCTTGACTCTAGGGCCATCGATCACATTTGCAATAATCTAAGTTATTTTTCCACATATAACAGAATCAGGCCTATCTTGGTTAAAATGCCCAATGGAAGTTCCATTCAAGCCCATTTTGTGGGACAATTTATTTTTCTGATTCTCTCATTCTTATGAATGTCCTTTATGTGCCTAACTTTATTTACAACCTCATATCCATAACTCAGCTTACAATTTCTTCAAATTGCTCACTAACACTTCATCCTACCAAATGTTTCATGCAAGATTTGAGGTCTTTCAAGATGATTGGTTTAGGTATGATGAAGCATGAATTGTATTACATGGAGCAAGTCCTGAAAGTGAGATTAGTGGAATGTAATAACACTATGACCAATAAAACCTTCCCTGAATAATCTAAGGAAGAGTTATGGCATTTTCATTTAGGACACTTATCTTTAAAAAGATCGCTTCTTTTTTGTACAAAGTTTCCAGAAATTGCCTTCAATCACAAAAATCATTTGTGTGATATTTGTCAATTTGCAAAACAAAAGAGGCTTCCATATAGCTCCAAAACTCATAATGCATCACAAAATTTTGATTTAGTTCACTTTGACATATAGGGACCCTTCAATATCACATCCATCCACGGTCATAAATATTTTTTAACTGTTCTTGATGAACATAGTAGATATACATCAATTTGTCTATTAAGAAATAAATCCAAAGTTTCTATTAAAGTCAAAGATTTCATAAACTTTGCCAAGATTCATGTTAATGCATCTGTGAAGTTTGTTCAAACAAATAATGGACCAAAGATTGATCTTTTAGAATTTTATTCCTTCAAGTGTATTATTCATCAACGAAGTTGTTAAGAAACATTGCAACAAAATGGGTGTGTTAAGCGAACACACCAACACATTCTTAATGTTGCTAAGGCCTTGACGTTTCAATCTGGCTTGCCCAAAATTTCATGGTCCTATGCCATTTTGCGCGTGGTGTATCTCATGAACTGAATACCCTCTCCTATTTTAAATAATTTATCTCCTTTTGAATTATTGCATGACATACCACTCGATTATTCACATCTAAAACCTTTTGGTTGTTTATGTTATGCTTCAACCCTCCAAAGTCACAAACATAAATTTGATGCATGGGCACGAAAAGGTATTTTTCTTGGGTATAAGATTGGGGTTTAAAGGATACATATTTTATGACCTTGAGAGTAGGGAGATTAGTGTCACAAGGAATGTCATTTTCTCTTAACTTATCTTCCCTTACCCAAGAAAAATGCCCATGATATCACCAAGCCCAACTCCACTATCAAACATTCCTTCCAACCCATGCTATAGTCTTGAGCCCAATCTCACACAACCCATTTCACTTGACCAGCTTGATGCTGTAGTGTTGGGTGATGGGACAAATGACAACACCAATAGCCCAAATGAGGAGTTTGCTTATGTTAAAAGGCAACTGGACAAACATTTCAAGATTAAAGACTTGGGAGTTTTGAAACATTTTTTGGGCTTAGAAGTAGCCTATTCCCATGCTGGTGTTACAATTTGTCAAAGGAAGTTTTGTTTGGAATTGTTGACAAAAGCAAGCCGATTAGGTTTCAAGGTTGCCAACACTCTTTTAGACACTTCACTTTATCTCTTCTAAGATTCAGCTCCTCCATTTGTTGATGTCACACTTTACCGTCAGCTTGTTAGATGACTACTCTACCTTACCTACACATGTTAGGACATTAGCTTTGCTACATGGTAGCTAGCTCAATTTATGAGCTCATCAACAGTTACACATTTCAAAGCTGCCCGACGAGTTCTCTGATATCTCAAAAGGGCCCTTAGCCACGGGCTACTCTTCTAGCGTACCTCAAAGCTCCAACTCCTTAGTTTCAGTGATGCAGACTGGGGTAACTGCCATGGTATTATCGTTCAATTTTCGGGTATTACTTTTTCCTTGGGAACTTGTTGGTCTCATGGAGGATGAAGAAGCAAACAACTGTTGCCGGCTCTTCCTTCGAAGTAGAATATCGAGCCTTGGCGGCAGTAACATGTGAGCTTCAATGGCTCGCTTTTCTCTTGAATGATTTGTGCATTTCCTGCTATTGAGACCCTATTTTTATTGTGATAATCAAAGCGCATTACACATCGCTACCAATCCTGTCTTCCATGAGTGGACGAAGCACTTGGAGATAAATTGTCACATAGTACATGAAAGGGCTCGGGCAGGGCTAATGAGGTTGTTACGAATTTCCTTTTCTCTACAAATTATTGACATTTTCACTAAAGGTGTCTCTCATGCCTCACTTCGATTTTTCCTTCCTAAGCGGGGGATACTAGACATCTTTCATCCTTTAGGTTTTTTTTGTTGGGTGGGGGGGGGGAGGGAAGGGATCAAGGAAGGATCAGGAATGATGAAGAAAGGATATAAAATCAAGCATGAAGATTCTAATAAGTATCAAGAGGAATAAATCGTACGTCATTTGTGCATGAGATGGATTGATTTGTTATATCAGAACCATAGGGACTGTTAGCATATTGAATATCTTTATGATTTTATTCCCTTTTTATTTCCTTAGCATCAATAAGCACTCCTTCATGTATCTGTATATACTTCCTCCATTCAATGAATAATTAGGTTGCATTTCAACCAATATATCAGAAAGCATAATATGTCTATCTTTTCTTAGAGTAATGTTCTCTTAAAGCTAGTGTTTTTCTTTCTATTTATAAGACTTGAACTGAAACATTATTTAAAGAAAACACGTATCAAACTACTTGAATGAATTGAGTTTCTTTTTTCAAAAAGTACTAAATTACATTATGAAATCCAAAAGTAAATATTGAAACACATTTAACAAAAACTCTCAACTCACAAATAGAAAAAAGAGATTTATTTGTACATAATATTTATGAGATACCGTATCAACATACTCCCATCTATTATTAGATAGGGTGTGAGACCCAAATCAAGTGAGATCTACATTCCATCCAATAGTAGATAAAAATATGTTGACATTATATAATAATATTTCTCATTATATAGAAATAATATTTCTCGAAGAAGGATGTTGCTTTTATAAATTCGAACGTTCACTCGCTTAAGCTTTTTCACCAGAGATATGTGCTTTATAAAAAACACTATTGAGTGCATAAAATCAAGCTTATCGAGATTTCGTCGTTCCATAGCCTTCTCCACGAAAAATACGTAAAAGTAAAACGTTACGATATATGTTACTGAAAAATTTGTGTTCGAGCACAGATTATAAAGAAGCACAAACAGTTGTTATTAAACTCCAGTTATATAATATTTTATGTGCATAAGCATAATAAAATAGAATTTTTAAAATATCAAAGAGTAAAATAATTTCATCGAAAACTAGAAAAATACAGTTTTCATTTTAAAATGCATTCAAATGAGTGCTAAATGTTGCGACAAAACCCTTAGTAAAAACAAAAAAATTATTAATTAGTAATTCTTTCAAAACTAACTGGGATATAAACTAGAGCAAAATTGACGTAAATTTCTTTAGTTGTTTGTATTATTTTTCCTCAATAAAAATAATACGTATTATTCTCATAACAAAGAAAATGAAGTGATTAAAAAATACATATATTATATGTTATTTAAAAAATAACACCACAAATACTTAAATCTTTTTATTTGTCAAAATTAAATTAATCTAATTTGAACCACATTGATAAGAGCAATATTATTATTTTTTTTTTAATTTGTAAGAGTTGAACTGAATACCTTATTTAAGGAAATCAAACATGGAACCACTTGAATTGAACCAGCATTGATTCTAAGTTTTAATCTAGTCAAATTAGTCACATCATTTATCTCAACAATTTTTTTTTCTCAAGTAACTTTTTCACTCAACCACAAAAAATAATTTTGCAAACTAATTATTCGTGATTCAAAATTACATAATTTTTACAATATAAGGAAACTGATATTTTTCAGAAAAGAAAAATATCATCTCATTAATTTCATCTTGAATTTACAATTTACTTTAAAGAAAATAATAATAATAATAATAATAATAATAAATAAAAATATATAAATATATAAATAAACAGATAAATGAACAAATCAGTGGGCAAGCAAAAGTGAGGTGCTGTTGAATCGAGTTGGCGGAGCCTTGAAATACAACCTTCGTGCATGCATTTTCTGCCTCTCTCTCTCTCTCTCTCTCTCTCTTCGTTTCTCATTTCTGCATGCAATTTTCTCTCTCCTCTAGCTCTCCTCACTCTTCTGCCACACTTCAAGTTCAACAGATACACTGCACTTTTAGCTTCAGGTTCGAGCTTCTTTTCTTAATCTCGATTAATCTTCGCACGGTTCTAGAATTTTTCTTTTTTTCTTTTAGTTTGTGTCTGTTGTGTGATGTTCGATTAGTTTTTCAACCATGAAATTGAAGCTCGTCGTTACTTGTTAGGGTTTTATTGATTTTATCATCTATCTATGATTTTTTTTTTTTAATTTTTGATTGTGAGCTGATGCAGTGGAAACTTGAGGAATCGCGTTTGAAAAAAATGGAGTGGAAGCGTTGCATGAATGTGGCATGTGGCGCGTCCTCCACGTCGATGCGGTGGCGCAGGGGTTGGGTACTGCGATCCGGCGATTTCGCCGTTCTCTGCGATAAGTGCGGGTAATGATAGCCTTTTCTTTTTTACTTTCTTTTTCCCCCCTTGGGTTGCTCTGTAGCCTTTTTTTGGAATTTATACGCGTATGTATGTATGTTGTTGGTATATGAGATCTTTGCAGACGTCGTATACAGGGGGATTGGAGTGTATACGAGATTTATGGCCTGTTTTTTTAGTTATTTTCAATTTTATTCCTTTTTACTTATATCTTTTTTATACTTTATTTTGGGGAGATTCAAATCATTTTTAGAATTTTATTTTGATGTACTACCGGCTTAAAAGTTTTATACAAATATTTAATAATGTAATACTAGCAAATTAGCAAAAATATTTTACTCTTATACTCATTATCTCCAAAATCTTGAAAATATAACACATGATTGAATGATAATATAAATTTTTTTTATTTTAACAATATATCAGAATTAATCTTTTATTTTTATATGTTATCTTCTGGAGTATAATGCTGTTAGTGCATTAAAATGAACATTATCAACAGATATTATAGAAAGATACAGAGCATAGTCAGATTTAGTATTTTTATAGTGTTTATTTTTAATGTCTAATTCCTATATTGTATGAATAATATTATTTTATTTTTTTAGGTAATTTTATTCTTTCCTGACTGAAATAATTCAAAAGACCAAAAATAAAACTGAAATAGTTTGAAGACCAACAAAGAATTGATGGGGTAATAAGCCTATGGAAGGCCATTGTTCATAAGGCGAAGGCTGTTATGGTCCCTGTTAAGTTTGTAAGCAACTTGGTTATTAAATCTTAACCATTAAATTTTTATTTAACGGTTGAAATTTAAGTCTTTTTATTATATAATTTTTTTAATAATAAGTCATATTCTTTTTTTAATATTTATTAAAAATTACACTACCCATATTATCCCTTTTTATCTCTTCTTCCAACAAACCAATGCCTCTTTCTCTAAAAAACCCATTGCTACAACCTTCTTTCTCGTCACCACCGCTGGCGAATCCTCCATCAAAGGTAGCTTCTCGTTGCCGACAGTGGCGGTGACGACGTCGTAGCACTGGAGCTCCTCCATCTCCATGTTCATGTCCAATGAGATCTTGCTGGTGGCTCTCTGCTTGTGGAGGAACTTTTCAATCAGCTATGATAGCGAGTCCTCCTCTGGCAATAGCGAGGTACCCTTTTGCCAGAAATTGAAGCTCTCCTTAGTAGCGTTGTCGCCAACGCCACCATCATCACCCTAGAAATCGTATCTAGATTCCCTCCTTTAGAAGTAGTTTCTATCTACCTCCCTACCACCAGATTCTATGAACTTGTGAAGCCTACCCATCACAGCATTCTTGAAGTTAATGGCTTCTTGAATCTGTCAGCATGACCTCTACTTCCTAACCCACTCAAACAGCTCCTAGAGTCCATCATTTCATTGAGAGAAAGCCTCATTCTTGGACCTGGCTTAGGCCCTTGCTTTGGTGATGAAGTCTCCGCCCATTGCTAGTGATGGAGGAGGGTAAGAGTGGTGATGGTGGGGGGGGGGGGGGGTTCTTGGTCGTGGAGAATTGGGAGGTAGTCAAGGTTGGATTCCGGGTCTCTCAATGTGGAAAACCTTCATGAATGTTTGTTGTAAGAAGCATATGATTTAAAGGATTTTTGAATAGATTGCATCAGGATCATGGTCCCTCTTTATGATGAAGATTGAATTTTGAGTGAAAAAAACCAAGCGGGGGTGGACAAGGCAAAAGGATAAAGGCAGAGAAAAAGGATGGGATGGGTAGAGACATAAAGATAATTTTATTTTATTTTTTCATTATAATATTAATTTGGTCCAATTTAGTTACAAACTCATAAAGGATCACCACAAACACCGCCTTAAAGCCATTGTTGGAAGAGTTAGTCTTTTGCTTGTAACTTATCCTAAAAAATAAGTTTTACAACAATGTTTTAAGAAGATTTTGATCAAAGTATATATATTAAAAAAAAAATATTTTGATCAAAGATTGAAAAAATGATCAATTAGTTTAGAGTGTGATTTATAAATATTGCTTGTCTTTGACTTGTGAGAGATTATGATATATATAGATATAAATCTAATAGTTTATATTTAAATATATTCATAATAAAATTGCACCTCACTAGTTCTAATTTCATTATAAATTTATTATTTGAAGTTTTGATTTTATATATGAGTTTAATTTATGCACTTCAATCAGGTGGTTGTGTTTATAAAATTTTTAAAGTAATGGATGCTTAAATTAAATACTTTTGTTAATATGATAATATATGATTGGGTCTTTATGTAATTTTTTTTTTACACTCACAATGTATATAAATTAAATCTTTTATGTATATATATATATTGGTTTTTTTTTTTTTTTCCTCAATGGCTTGCTTGTCTCCTGGTTTTCCTAATGTGAAGTTGTTGTGATGGCGTATTAAACACGAGAAATTGTTAGATACATCACGAGTAACATGTTACATGTAGCATAGGGCAACGAGTTTGATTGACACCTGGGTGTAATGTTGACGTTAAAGGTTCGATCCTTTACGAGGCCGCCTTTACCCGTTCTCTGCGTTTTACGAAACCAGAATTAAAAGAGAGCGGGAGAGAGAAAATAGAGATTTTTTTTAATAATAAAAAAATAAATAAATAGAAAATTGTACTTACATCAATTAATTCATCGCATCTCAACAGTTACAAGATGAAATTGAAACGGGCCACTTTGAATATTTGAGAAAATAGAGTTATGATATTTGTATAGTAGTATTTGATTTGATTTGATATTCATAAATATAGTGTTTTTTCACCTAAATATAAACTATATTTATCTTATCTTAATATATGTATTTGGATACTCATTTATAGATTTATATTTATATATGGTATATGGTATTTCATATAATATTTATATATTTAATGTTAAATTTCTTTTAAAATAATATATAAAACGACGTTACTCGCAGTCAAATTGATCGATGACGACATTAACTTGTTAACTGTTAAGTTGCAATGTATTAATTGATATTGCCAAAGTATCTAATAATTACATGGTTGTAAACAATGATTTTGGCTCATTCATATTTTACCATAATTTATATATTTGGAATAAACGAACAAAACTTTTGTTAGAAATAAATATCAACTAATTAGAAAAGAAACATACAAAAAAAAAGGAAAATCAAATTATTTTAGTATGTTTGTTTATGTTTATTTTGTAACAAAGGTATTTTTTTAGTAAAAAATACTTCTCAAATTTGTGTAAAATATTTGGATAAAATTCTTAAAAAAATGGAATCAGAGAATAATTAATTCTTATTTTTTAATAATTTGGTAAAAGTTGTTATTGATAAAAGCATTTTAAGAAAGTACTTTTATAAGTATTATATTGAAAGTATTTTTTCAAAATATCCATACACACTAGCAATTGCTATGATTGTGAAACTTATCTACAGGAACGGAGCCAGGAGTTTTATCTTGTTGGAGCCAAGGATTAACTCTACATTTTTTGAGGGTCAAATATAAAATTGCAAGAAAAATTTCAATATCTTAACAAGAAGTTTTGAGGGATTTGGCACCTCGATCCCCCAAAAACCTCCCTTTCCACTACCCTTCGATGATAAATTTTGACCCAAAAATATGATGATAAGTTGCTGTTACTAGCAAACTTGAGTTATGGCCATATAAGTTGTTAACAACTTCGTTTGGATGACATGTGCCCTTTGGATTTACCTTTGATCTTTGAGGCTGCAAAACTTGTTTATTTAATTGAAATTGGACATACCAAATACAAATTATACTTATTTTATCGCTTTGAATTTTTGTCCAATCTAGGTATGCTTATGAGCAATCAACGTTTTGTGATGTGTTCCACTCAACCGATTCTGGTTGGAGACAGTGCAATTTTTGTGGCAAGGTAGAGTATTAACACCCATTATTACTTTCTATGCCCTTGTTTCTGTATTTCCAAGTGCTACAGTATGCTCAATGATCCTACATGTTCTATTATCTACAGCATCTCCATTGCGGATGCATTGTCTCTCGGTATCTGTTTGAGTTACAAGATACCGGTGGTGTAAGCTGTATAACCTGTGCAGGAAATTCAAGACCTGAACCTGTAAGACAAATCTACCGTTTCTCTATTTAATAATCATATACGGTTGCCATTGATAAACTGATGGAATGTGGCTACCTTACTACTATTAATCTTCAAAGCTTCCTCAAATGTATTATAGTTTATGATGTTAGATTGCAGTTATACTGATTTCCATGTTAATTTTAACTGTCTCTTGTTTTATCATAAGGTTGATAAGATAGTTATTGAATAGCGTTTAAAGGGTAAATTGAGTGCTTTGTGATCAAGGTCATGATAATAAAAAAGCCTTGTTTTGTGAGTTCTGCTCTGGCAGGTAAGGTTATTTTGAGCTTATGCTTGATTTCAAGTCTAACTGTGTGATCCAGGTTGTGGTGCAGAACTTATGCATTGAAAAGGTTGATAATATCAGTGAACTGCACTGCACATCTCTGGTTAACCAATTAAAAGTGAAGGGTAAGCAAGTGGGGGATAATGCAGAGAATGATGTGCTGAGGTGCTGGCTCAAAACTCATAATGTTGGTACAGATGTTTCTTCTGTGGGAATGAAACAGGATGCAACTTTGCCTTATTTTCAAGAACTTGGAAGCAGCTTGATATCACATAATTTTCATGGGGGATCTAGCTCCAGTGGATCATCTAAGGCTGACATGGAAGCTGTGACAGATAGATATAAATCATTGGCTCAAACAAATTTGAGAATGACCCTTTGTGCTCCTTTTGGGAATTCAAATCCGGTCCAATTCCATGGTGCTGTTGTTGATGAAAGGGATAAAAGTAAAACATTGTCTCAAATTCTGCCAGGGACCAAGTTTCGCCCTATTTTACCCACGTTCCCTATATCAAATTTTGCAGCAGGATTAGAGGCACATGCAAGCATGGCATCCCGGACTAATGTTGCAATGCCGCCTCCTAGACGGCGGGAAAGGAATCAGCAGTTACGTCCCCGCTATTGGCCTAGGATTACTGATCAAGAGTTGCAGCAAGTATCTGGAGAGTATCCTCCATCTGTTTTTCCCTGATTTTTTAATTATCGGTTAGATATTTTATGCAGAGTGGTAAACTTGTTATTGTTTTCATGATTACTATTTACCATGGAAAATGTTTTCATTAACAATTTCAAGTTCAAATTCCACCATCGTGCCTCTGTTTGAGAAGATGCTTAGTGCAAGTGATGCTGGTCCACTTGGTCGCATTGTTCTTCCAAAGGCATGTGCAGAAGTAAGTATGGGTAGCTAAGCAGTTGAATATACATATGTCCTTGTAATTTTATCATAACCTGCCTTTATTACATTTAACGGTGTGCTCGATTGAGAAATAAAAATAGGGAGAAATTTTTTATAGATGAACTCTTGTGTAAAAATTGAGGTGAAAATATTAGAGATTAGGTTTTTGTGTAATTTTATTTATAAATCTAATCTATGGAATTTTCTCCTTCATGTTTATTGTCATACCAAACTGACCCTAAGTGTTGTTTTTTTTTTTTTTTTCACCTGTTGATGATACTTTCTGTAATTTGGTAGAACTAAAAGAGGTTGACATTATGTTATACAGACATATCTTCCTCGAATTTCTCAACCTGAGGGCCTTCCTTTACAAATCCATGATGCGCACGGGAACGTATGGGATATGCAATTTAGGTTTTGGCCCAATAATAACAGCAGGATGTATGTTTTAGAAGGCGTAAGCCCCTGCATTCAGTCCATGCAATTGAAAGCTGGAGATACTGGTATATATATTTTACAGAACATTACTTTGTTAGATCACCAATTCTGTGAATAGATACGAAGGAAAAAGCACAAACACTTCAGGAAAATTATTTGCAGTAACTATCTTAAAGCAGCATGTCTTTTAGTTAGATTAGTTATCATCTTCACCAAGAAAATTTTTCTTAGATGATGATGAATATTTGTAGAAGAAATATAATAATATCCAAATTTTGCTTCTGAATAAGTTATGAAGTTCATAATAATTTGTACTGTTAATCTTCTTTTTCATATATCATGACGGATTAATGCGATTGATTTCTGTACCATTTCTAATTTCTATTACGAATGTAGATGTTTCCCTTTTTTTTGTTTTTGTTCAGATTATTGATAGATAAGATACGTTTAACATTTTTCTTTTGAGAAATGCTGCAGTCAGATTTAGCCGAATGGACCCCGAGGGGAAACTTATAATGGGGTTTCGAAAAGCACCACCACCAGCGTCAGTCGCACAGGTGACAGCAACTCTTTGGTTCATATATCATATTACAGAGCGAGACCTTTTGAATTTATATTTAGTAGCTTTGTTTTCGAGAAAAAAACGCTTTCATAATTAATAGATGTGTAAAATTCTTAAGGATCTGTTTGTTTATTTTTTTAAAATGAATCTTTTTTTATTAAAACGAATAAAAAAAAAAAATAAGATAATTAATTTTTTTAAATTGAACATTAAATTGTAATAATTTTCATAATTTATAAAGAATAATTTATTAAAAATATTATAAATTAATACATAAAAGAATTTTTTAAAAGAGTTTAATTGGTATGTACTGACAGTGTAAAATTATTTTACACTGTCAATCAATAGAAATGGGGAAAAGTGAGAAATCATGGTGGGTCTCTCATTATAATAGGTAGTTATTTGTATAAATTGGCACTTTCCACTATTTCTATTGGTTGATAGTGTAAAATTGTTTTACACTATTAATACATTTAAATTAAATTCTTTTTAAAAAGTTAAACAAATACACTTTAAGATAAATAGATAATTCTTTTTCAAAAACTAATTTTTAGAAAAACTATTTTAATATTTTGTCATGATTAAAAAAATATATATTATAAAAATATTTTTTTACGAAATTTAATAAAACTCATGCCTTTGTGTTTTTGTTTTTTTTTTTTTTTTGGGGTCGAATAAAACGCATCCTTAACCACCTGTTAAGTAAAAAGAGACCTGTTTAATATGTCCTATGGCTCTCATTCAAGTGAAACATACTATTCTGGTGTTCTTAAGAATTTACCTGTATTAAGTGGTTGATCTGGTGTTGTCCTCTTCAGTCGCCAAATGGAAGCTCAGAAACCAGCCCACATGATAGTACCATGATCGAAGGCAGGAAAAGAGAGGGCTCGGGTCTGTCACCAGCGCAATTTCCTGAGAAGAAAAGAACTCGGAACATCGGTTCAAAAAGTAAGAGGCTGCTTATTGACAGCCAGGATGCGCTTGAGCTGACACTAACGTGGGAAGAGGCTCAGGATTTGCTCCATCCACCCCCATCGGTTAACCCGTCACTTGTCATGATTGAGGATCATTTACTTGAAGAATATGAAGTGAGTGGTCATTTTTATGATATCAACTTTCATTGGCAAATGTGTATTATGAGAATCAACATGGCCTCGATCAAAGTGATTAGGTGCTTCGATCCTTTAACCAAATATTTCGGATTCGAGCTCTAGGAATATAAAAATACCGGTTGGGAGATTTAAAACCCGATCTAGGACAGAGTTTAAGGAGTCTTTGGGTAGTTCTTCTGCTCAGGGAGGCATATGTAATTTAATCAAATAAAACCGTGGGTTTTTATCCACTCAGTATGTGTAGAGAGAACTAACAAGTATAGGATTGTAGATTCTAGAGTCTTAACCTCAAGTTCACGCATGGTAGCATTAATGTATATGTGGAATGCATGTAAGCCAAATATATGAAATTGGTTTCCTGGTCATAATATACAAACTTTTTGGAGGGAAATCTTCACTTGAAGACCACAAATAAGTGAAAGGCTTTTATTTTTTATTTTTGGCTACAATAAGAGAATATTTTTCTATTTAAAAAACAAGTAAATATTTTATTTTTCTATTTAAAAAAAGTAAGTGAATATTTTATTTTCATGCAGGAACCTCCTATCTTTGGAAAGAGGAGTGCATTCATAGTCCGCTCAAATAGGTAAGATAGATGTGGCAATGTTTCTGATAGTTATTGCAAGTGCCAGATTTTACTCTCGTACCATCCCTAGCATTTTATCTTAAGGGTGAGTTTGGTAGGAGAGTAAAAATAAAGGTAAAAATTTCATGGAATATATTCATGTGTATTTTTACTTATAGATCTATTCCATAAAAATTTCACCCCTATTCCAAAGTGTCTTTGTTCCGAGTGGTGCTAACTGCCAATAGAGCGGCTTGTACATATTTTATTAGGACTTTGATTGAATATTTCATTTTGGATTATAATTGAATCTCAGGATAAATGAGCAATGGACACAGTGTGATAGTTGCTCAAAATGGAGGAAGTTACCGGTTGATATACTTCTTCCCGCTAAGTGGACATGCATGGATAATATATGGGATCAAAGCAGGTAAGCAGAAGACTTTCCAGTGCAATGCAGTTGTTAACAAATCATGTTCTTAGTAAGATCTTCAAGTTTCTCCTCTTCCTTTGACAGGTGTTCATGTTCTGCTCCCAATGAATTGACCCCAAGGGAAGTAGATAATCTTGTGAAAATGATGAATAAGGGTACGTATCTGTTTGATGAGTACCTTTAAAATTTTATAGTCACAGATACTGATTGGAAATGATGTCATCTGTTAACGTTTGTATCATTAGTACGTCTGTATTTAGCTGTTTCTCTGGTCCTGAAGCAGCTTTATAAATCAGAGAGACAAGTGATTAATTGGCTAAAATATAGGGCCAAATACCTCCCAATGTATGAACTTTTGTATTATGCAATTTGTAAATTTAATTTTGGTTGGTGTTTTCAGAATTTAGGCTTGCTTACAGTGTTCTCAAATTGAACTAGGACTATCCAGGAAAATAGATGTGGATGTTAGAATTTTTTTTTTTTTTGGTTAACATACTTAACTAAAGCAGATCTTCAGCTGCCACTTGAAAGCTACTGCTATGACAATCTTGGTGGACAGTAATGATTTATTCAATGAAAGTGCTGTTAGTAATAAATTATATATTGATACTTTGGCCTTGTGCCAACTTTTTTAAGTCAAATTATTTGTAATCCCAAATTATGCATCATGATCGGAAATGGTGGTTTCGTGCATGTTATAAATACATGGTCATGTGTATTTTCTGTCAAATTCTAGATAATTAGTCTTACTTCATCCATTATTCTGGTATAGAATTCAAGAAACAAAGAAAGGAAGCAAGCCATGAGCCAACTCTGGAGCATGCATCTTCTGGACCGGATGCTTTGGCAAATGCTGCACTACTTGAAGAAAATGCAAGTGACTCTAGCAGGACACCAATTGCTACCACTGCAAAACACTCACAGCATGGACCTGGGTGCTCCTGCATTGTCTGTGTCCAGCAGAGGTACAAACACAAACCTACATGCAACCGTGATGCGTGCACGACATCTCTGATGATGCAAAGGATGAGTCATCAGTCTAAACATGAAGCAGAGACAGCTCATAGAAGTCAGCCCTCTCAAATTTTAACTCCAGTTCATGCAATGAATGGAGGAAAGATGCAAGTCAGTGTGGTTGAAGCTGCCAAAGGACAATTAGACTTGAATTGTCAGCCTGATTGGGAAGGCATCCAAGCTGAGTCAAAGAGTGTGAGCATGATGAATATTCTTCAAAAAGCTAATCTCCCTCCAGAGACTAGCCTGAATTAAAGTAGTCTTAACAGCATGACACCTGAGCAGCAAGCAAATTCAGCTTCAAATGTGCAGGCACAGACTGCTAAGGAAAGTAAGGAAAGAAACAATGTGGATTGCTGTACTGCTTCTACTGTTGAGGAGTAGGAAATCAGTCCTGACATAATCCACCCTTATACTTGCAATCTTCATTCTACAAATTACTTTCTTGCAATGTTGTAGGAGGCTTTGCTTGCTTGTCTAAATTGTTTTTGCATTGTTTCATAATTTTTATCTACGGATTTGAATTTATTCATAGACGGTGAGTCTTGGCGCAAAGGTGAAGTTGTCGTCTTGGAACTTGTTACTAACCATCTTTATGATTTTACATAAGAAGTTGTCAGTTCCAAAGTTGCTGTCTAATTTTCAGTCTAATATTAATAGAAATTGTTACAATCAAGTCATGTGACTATGTTTCATAATAGATTCTTGATAAGAAAAAGTTTAATTTACATTCTTCAACTTATGTTTTAGTATATTTTGGTCTTGAAACTGACAAAATGGTTCAAATTCTTTTTGTATTTGATAAAAAAAATTTATCAGAAGAACTAATCAGCACACAATATAGAGTTAAGGGATCTAGTTTTACATTTTTAAAGTTTGAGGATCAAAGTGCAAATGACTTTAAGTTGAAGGAAGTAAATCAGAGTTTCCCAAAGTAAAAGTTTAATTTAGAGGGACTGACACCAAATTAACTTAAGCCATATTAAAATTAATAGTCATTACTCTTACAAGTTAAATTTTAACTTTTCTTTCTCAAGCTAAAACTTTTAAAAAGCTTACTACCTCTTTTTTTTTTTTTTTGATATTGTACTGAAATGCGCATTTACAAATTAAAGATGATTTCGTTTTTTCTTATAGCTTATCCTTAATTGTTATCCCAATATGATTTACTAAATAAATGTTTGTTTATATTAAAATTCATATTTGATTAACCCAAAAGTGATTAACTGCGACCTGAGATGAACTTATACTTGCAATGTTTGAAGTTCAAATCCTAGACTTGCCACTTTGGGAAGAATTTTATGTAACTACCACTCATGAATGAAATTGTGTAAGTAATTTGTATGGCAAAACCATAATCTTATTTGATCAATGTGTTTAGAAAAAAAATATATACTAAATTTAGTTTCCCACATGTCACATAGGAAGCACAACATTCATCAAACATGCATTCATATGGCTCCCCCCTCCCCCATTTTTTGTGAATGGACACACTTCAAATATGGCTTGAACACTTCTTCTTCTTCTTTTTTCAATTATTTTATACTAACACTTGTTTTAACTTCTAATGGACCAACTTCAATAAAAACCCACAAGTTGTTTTGAAATGCTAATAAAGGTTGGTAAAGTTGGTAAGGAACGAAATCGTATCCCACAAAGACGCGAGTTCGATTCCCGCTGTCGATGCGACATCGGCAATCTCGTAAGTACTTTATAAGTGCTTTCTAAGCTCGGGGACCATGTCCTGACCTTGAAAGGATAACATGTACCAAACCTATCTAAACTTTTATTTACCAAAAAAAGTTTCAATAAAAATCCAATCCAATATTCACTCAACTAAAATCACTTCATCTTAATCAACATATGGTCGATTGGAATGACAGATGATCCTTCCTCTTAACCAGATATCTCAAGTTCAAAACTTGGGTATGCAGTAATTGGTGCTAGGAGAGCCACACTCCCTATATAATCTCAAATACTCAAATAGAATTGCTTCTAGTGGTTGGATACTTGTAAAAAACCCAAAAAAAAAAAGCCACTTCAAACAAAAACAAAAACACTAGAAGAATATATTCTTTGTTAATGTAAAGAGAGGCGTCGTCCATTATGCACCTAGTTATCTATAGTATGCACTGGGTGATGTGGTAATGAAATCTTCACTGGAGCATACATACGCCAAACAACACTGATGCACCATAGAAGCCCCCATGCCCCTTCTTCCATCTCCAACTGTTGGTGCAGTAGCAACCACTGCAACAAATGGCTTTCATATGGAGTTTCATTGCAAAGGTCCACCATCTTCACCACCTTCAAGCTCCACCATCACTTCCTATCGAATGCCCCACCCATGAACGTCTTCGCCCACGACAAAACACCCACACCACCAGTCCATGCAGCTTCAGAATTGGGTTGCTGGAAAAATGGTTTGTTGAGGTTAAAGAACATTGAATAACATTTGATTTTCCTTCTTCAATTTAACTTGGGCAGCGAACTTGTGGCTATTGCTGTTGTGGTGGAACAAGGCGAGTAGTAGTGGTAGTGCAGGGGGCTAGATGAAGGTACTAAGGTGCAAGCGGCGAAGAGAGAGAACAGAGTGAAGAGGCGTCCGTGATGTATAACTACTTCACAGTCCGTATATACTCTAGTGAATATCACACTGCCATATCATCTGGTGCATAATGCACCATAGATAATGAGATGCGTAACATAATGCACAAGCAGCATATAAACCAATAATGGTGAAAAAAAAAAAAGTTATTCATTATACATTCACTTCAGTTAATTTTTTGTTACACATGTACTAGTACATAGCTATAGCTAATTCTACTAAGATATGTTCATTTTTAAACCTTTTTTTTTCTTGTTTTTAGAAATGTCAATAAAAATTAAACCCCATATTTTTGTTACACATGTACTAGTACATAGCTATAGCTAATTCTACTAAGATATGTTCATTTTTAAACCTTTTTTTTTCTTGTTTTTAGAAATGTCAATAAAAATTAAACCCCATATATTTTTGAAACGAACTTAGAAGGTGCAAGTATTGACGTATAACATAAATCAAGAATGTTGCATGATTTTCGGAAGAAGCTTAGAAACTAACAATTATCGCTAGTGACAGTATCTATGCTTTATAACATGTTACTCAACATTTAATTTAAGTAAGAATAGGCATAAGCTAATTTTTTTTTTCCAGTAGTGTTAAAATTATGACGCAAATTAACATTCTATAATATCTGAAATTCTCCTAAAAATATAATTTTTATCTACTAAATAAAAAATTTGCCTTGCTTCTTTTTCCATTTCAGGACCAGATTTAATCCACATTATAAATTAAGCCTCTTGACAAAGCCACTCACTCACTCTTACCCATTTTGTTTTCTGGGGACTGGAAAAAGAGCAAAATGCTACAGACCATATAAATTTTCATGTAAATGGGGGCAACTAATTGAACCCAGTCAGACCAACTTTTGCACTATCTACAAAAGAGCATCCTCTCGGCATCACACTGAGGGATTAAGAAAAGGTGGAAGAACCACATCTTTATCTCCTATAAATTTGTGTTGATCACACCAAAGAAAAAAAAATAATTAAAAAATGAACATTATAGACAATCAGAACCCTTCCACACTAGCCCTCCTAGACGCTGAGGATGATGACTTGCGGCTTTCCTGCCTATCAAGCTCCTCCAAGGAGAGAGTGGAGGAACACGCACGCGGAGGGAGCAGGATGGGCACTCCGGACCATCTCGGAGGCGACATGGATGGTGGGGCTGCTGGTGGTGGTGATGGGGAGAAACTCGACCTAGGTGCAGGGCTGATGATGCCATTAAGACTTGGTGATCTTAACATCTGTTTTCCCGAGATAGCGGCCGGTTCTTGCAGCGGGAACCGGCAAGAGTACTTCAAATCCTGTATCATTTTGAGATGCTTAACAACAGTTCTCATGGTTGGTCTTTCTGATGGCTCCTTCTGGAGGCATCTTTGTGCAATGTCGGCTACTGTTCTCGCCGCTTTAGAAGGGAAGCGACCTTTGAGTTGAGGATCCATAATCAATGAGAGTCGATAATCGTCAGCTAGGAAAGGACGGCTCCACTTGACCAAATTTCTCTCTTCCTTGGGGTGACGGCTATCTAGATTCTTTCTTCCGGTAAGAAGCTCAAGAAGAAATATTCCGAAACTCCATACATTGCTCTTCGGTGTGAGCATTCCTGTCTCCAGTGTCTCCATTGGTAGGTTTCCAACAGCCTGAACAATGACTACATTCATGAATACAATGAATGGAAACAAAACTTAAAGGAAAAAAATGAATGACAAATACAAAGTTAAGAAGGTGGAGAATATTAGCTGAATAAAATGGACACTAACTGAATATTTCAGAATAACACATAACACTTTTTAAGTCAAAGAACTTACAGATGAACTGCTTGGAATCTCTTCCTCAGGAAGTTGCCCAACACAACCGTATCCTGAAAGCTTGGCACTGAAATCTTTGTCTATCTGTATGTTGGCTGTTGAAAATTCATTATACATTGCCTGCAGACATAAAGAGGTATATATAATCAATGACCCATCCTAGAAATAGTTCAATCCATATTATGAAAAAATAACTCAGGTCTATAGCACTCCCTTGGTGAGATCTAAACTGCACATGCAAATAAAAGAGGCAGACAAGACCACATGAGGTTTCTTCAGTTTATTATATTCAATATAACTTTTAGCAATTACCTGAAAAGGCCCTTCTTCATGCAAGAAAGTAAGACCTTGTGCAGCGCATATTGCAATTTTCATTCTTGTATTCCAATCAATTGATGGGCCATCAGATCTCCCATACAACAATCGGTCCAAGCTTCCATGGTATAGCCTCTCATAAACCAACATTCTTTGATCCGAACCTTCACGTGCATGAAATCCTAGCAATTTACAGAGGTTTGGATGCTGCAAAGTTGCAAGGGTATTAACCTCACTTATGAATTCCTTCAAGCCCTGAAAGAAGAAAGATGCATTAAGATCACTTCAGAAAGTACTCCAGTGCATTAGGATTTTTTTTTATTTTTTCCTTTTTTGCAATGAGGAGAAAAAATCATAAAACTCACAATATAAAACTAAAAATAACTGACAATAATGTTTCAGTTAGCAAGGATTTCAGCATTTCACAAGGGTTTCAGAACAAATTCATATGCATTAAATAACAGAGTAAGAAGGGCAGCAAGAAGCACAAGGCTGACACTGCTCAATAGCAAGTTGGATTGCACCAATTTAAAAACTTAAAACACTTTTGATGCCTGTCCTAATTCCTCTACTGCATGTATTGGTCAGCTAAAATTAACAGAATATAAGGCTAACATATAACACATTTCATATATAACAAAATACAAAATTGCCACCCCTTCTAAGACAATAAGTAAGGCATTACTTCTGCATACTTGGTGAATGTCAAGTATTAAGATCACCAGTCAAAAATTACTATGCATGAGAATATCAACAAATAAAAAGAAAGTGATGCAGTATGAAAAAAAGTACCTGATTTGATGGGTGAAGCCGTGTGACAGTGGCTTCAAACTTCTTTGAACTTGAAGTATCATCACCAAAAGAAGCTTTATATATGGTGGAAGAAAGACATTCTGACATACATCGGTCTGAGGAGAAATTGTGGCAAGCAGCCGCAATTTCCTCGTACAGAAAGTTTCGAAGTGACCCTGTAGGTGGAAGTGGCAAAGGCCCAGAAGCATGTTGAGGAACACTAGCTGTCATGGACTTAAAGCTGCCCATTGCCTTCAATGAACCACCACGCTTAGGAGATGGAAGAGGTAAAGGTTGAGGACTAGACGAATGCTGCTCCTTCATTGATCCTGCTCGGTGTCTCGGCTCTTCCTGTTCCTCATACTCAACTGAGGCCAAAGCATCTTGTTCTGCTGCATCAAGAGCCGATGGAGCAGATAACGCTCTTGTTCTATTGTTAGTAACTTTATTAATGGGTTGAATGGGTTTAACTCTGGTCCTAAAACTAGGAGGTGCAGACTGGAGTGACCGAGTATGACTTTGAGGTTCAGGCAATGCTGTAGGTACATGCTCGCTGTGGCTTACACGTTTTGCATATGCATTTTGATCAGGCTTTTTCTTCTTGCTCTTCAAAACAGTGAAACACCCCATCGTTTGTACAGGCACTTGGCTGTTGTATATAACTGTCTATGTCTGCAAAAACAAAATAAAAGGCACATAAATATGATGTCTTAAACTTAATGTGGTTCAACATGCTTGACAACCACAACAACAATCACGCCTTATCCCACTCCGTGGAATCGGTTACATGGACTAGACAACATCATAGTATTTTATTGTAAACTCCATTGTTTGACAACCCGCAACAAGACATGCATTGTACAAAGACATAGTTTGGCACCCAATTTTGATTCTCGTATGTAAGGTAGGCACTTAGTAGAGTCATGTTTGAAAGTAAAAAGGAAAAAACAAGGGAAAATGGTAAAGCATTGACATTAGTTCACCATCATATCTGCCTCCTAAATTACTGATATATGTTCATCGATGTTTCATCATTTTTAATTTTGATTGAAGGCCCAAGTTGATCCTCCAAATATTTTCAGAACATCAATTACTCCTCGAAAGATTAGCTTCTGAAAATTTTGAGGACCAATAAAAAACAATCAAATCCAAACACGCACTTAACAAAAATTGATCAAGTAATTTCCTAATAAACCTCATTTCCAACTTGAATCCATCACATTTCCAGACAACAGTACAACAAAACTACCTTATTTTTCCCGTCTCACTAGCCAATTTCCACAACAAACACAACAAAATTATTAAAAAAAATACCATAAATAAAATTTTAAAAAATAGGAAAAAATAAGCTTTTTTGGCAAATGAACAGCACTACCCAATTTGCTGAAACTTACTAGCTCCACAGGCACAACTCAAATGAATCTCCATCTATTCAACTCAGATCCATAACATCACGCAAATCATACAAAAACCCATCTATTCCATTTCCTTTAACAACATCAAGGATTAAAAAAAAAAAAAAAACCAGATGAATTTCCCATGCCATAAAACTCCACCCCCACCAACAATTTCTCAAACAAACCCCTAAAAAAAAAAAGGCAAATCATGTCAAAAAAAGAACAACGAACTGGTAAACAAATCAGAGTTCCAAACAAAAACCAAAAGAAAAAGAAAAAACACAAATTCATAAGCAAATTCAGATGTAAAAAAGCTGAAATTACACAAATCGAAAGCAAAGATAGAAAATTGAACTGACCTATGTGTGAGATTGGAGCTCATGCAACTCAGAGTGAAGAAGGGGGAAAATGGGGTAAAAATGGGAACTTTTTGTGGTTTTGATTCGACGGAGAAAAACGCCCTTATCGAGTCAAAGAAAGCAGATTTGAAAAGCTGGCTGGGAAGTGCGAAGATTTTAGAGAGAGAGAGAGAGAATGGAGAGAGAGAAGAGCAGAGAAGAGAGAGAGAGAGATTAGGAGAATATTTAGAATTTGCAGAGAGAGAGAGAGGGAGAGAGAGAGAGAGAGAGAGAGAGAAAGAGAGTGTTTTTTATGAGAGAGAGAGAATATGGAGCTCCAATGAACAGTGGTCAAACCTACCCAAAGGGTCTCTCATTTATTTTAATGTTTAAGTGATTAAAGTAATATTATCATCATCATTGCAATCAACACACACAAGCACAAGATGTGCTTTTCCCTTCTTCACGTTCCCAACTTTGCCCTTGTCTTTGCGTTTTGCTTCCGTTTCACTTGGATCGCATTTTTGGGCTTCTCCATGACTAAATGACCTGAATGACCCTTCGTAGCTCAGCATGAATAGAATTTTTTTTCTTAAAATTTTACTCGCTTGATTTTACGTTAAACTATAAGGTTAAGTAACAAAACTTTACTGAATTAACAATTTCGAGATTTAAGATCTTGACATTTTAAGTAAAATTTGCTTAGAGTTGCATTCTATTCCTAAGCATGAATACTATTTAATTTCTTTAAAGTATATAATTATAATTAATAAAAAAATTAAAGAGAACAATTAATTTCTTTAAAGTTATAATTTTTGTAAGTGTATATATCTTGTAAGATTGTTAATTTTTCATTAATAATCTTAATTATATACTGAAATTTCTACAATGTAGAATGCTCTTTAAAATAAACAAATCTCCATAAATAAATGTGTTTTGAAGTTTCAAAATTTTAATTTTTAAGTATTTGGTACTTTGGTATGGCTTTTGCTTCTTATCATTTTATGACTCTTTTTATTGGCCCATTGAGAACATTCATGGTTTTGAATTTTTGAAATAATATAGATATATACATTATGATGATATATGTTGTGATTAGAAAATACTAATAACTTTAATTTCAAAATTTTATCTAAATTTTTATATTTTCAACTTATTTTATAAAAACCAAGAAATAATTATCTCAATTTAAGCTCCTTGAATTTTAAAAACATTCACTTATTACTTATAGTAGACCCTGCATTTTCCCTTATGTGTTTATAAGAGATAAATAGAATTAAGTATACAATTTTCAAAAAGTCTTCAAATTTTTAATGCAATCTCTATTTTGTACTATGATCAATTGATCATACATAAAAGAAAAATGTTATATGAACATATTTTACGTGAGATATTATATCGATACACACGTCACTTATTAGTGGATTCATATTCCATCTAATAATAGATGAGATATAAATTAATATTATATTCCGTGTAAAATATATATGCATAAGATAACTTTGAATAAAAAATTAAACTATCTACACCTTATTTAATAATAAATAAAAATAAATTAATATAATATTCCATACAAAAAATACCACACAACACCATTCAGGGATAAAAGGCTAAGCTTATAAGGGACCTCTTGGACATTTCATTCTTTCATAGCACATAAAATGAAAATCAACGATAAATGGAAACGATGGTGGGTCCATGACCATTTTGGTAATTTGATAAAACTCCACGACTTTCAACGAAGTTCACCTCGACTGAGGTGACAGCCCGGTCAAAGTTGTGAAATATTTTATTTCATTTTCTAATAATAATTGAAAAAGAAAAAAGGGACATGTGTTGGTCAAAGAGAGCCATCAAGATAGGTCTTTGACTCTGAATTTGCACCGTGCGATCGTTGCCCCACGCTCAGATCAACGGCCACCAGAATCCAGATGGGTCCCACCTGACATCAACCCATTTGTCTTTCCACGCGCCGAGTACGCGTGGCGAGAAATTCTGATTCAATTTCAATTATGAAATTGGAGGTGTGGGTCCCACTCGGGAAGCTCGAGTGCCTAACTTAACAACTACTAGCCTTTTGTTGTTTCGTGTTATCAAGAAAAATGGACCAAAGTTTGACCACCTTAAAACGAAAACTTAAAAACATAATAATTATTGAAAAAAAGAAATGAATGATCAATCTAAATCAGGTCCAAAATAAAATATTTAAATCATTAAATAAAAAATATAGGCTTTCGTAATATGAATAATTTAATAATTTAATTTACCATTTTCAAGTTATTTAATAATTTAATAAATAATATTGAATGCCAATTAATTACTGTCATTAATGCAACACCTAGATAGGAATTATTTTTCAAACCATAAATTAAATTCCATTTCAATAATACTTTGGCAACCGATATAATATACCATCTTCATTTACGAGTTAGAATTTATTATTATATCATCAAAAATAAATTTGATCTAAGAATAAATATGAGCAGAAAAAAAATTTTAGACTAATTTTATATATAAAATAAATTTTATTACATATAAAATTAATTTATAAATTTTTTTTAATTTTTATACCATATATATTATAAAAATATTCAAATCTTGTTACCATTATATTAAAAGTCACAAATATAATATTTAATTAGATAATAATATAATATTCTTTACATTTTTTTAATCATTTAAGAAAAACCATTTTTAAAATATTTTTTATGAGTGTAATATTCTTTATATTAATAATATATGAAAATTAATTAATCTCTAAAATTAATACCTTAGATGAAATTTTATTCTTAAGTTTAATATTTTGAATAATGATATATTTTTTATTAAAATTTAATTTTTACATACTATTAATATAAATTTTTTTACATAATTATCTAATAATATATAATAAAAATGGCAAAATAGATCAATCCAACTCATCTCATCGGACCCCACCCAATCTCCCCAAAGGCTTGCTTAAGCTCGCCTTAGTAAAAGGAGTTAGCCATGCCCGCCCACCCCATTTGTGAAGGGGTCGGCAGGTTGGTGAACTAGTCAGTCAAAATAATAAAAAAAAATAAAAAATATAGACAAATTTATTTTAATGCTATGAAATGAAATGGGTTCACCAAAAAAGATAGGGATCGGCCCTAAACCTAACATTGACAAATTTAATTGAACCAAAATGGGAGCAGCGGAGGAAGGGGAAGGCGGTGGAACACGCAGATGAGTGAGAAGCTAGCGGCGATTGACGGCGGCTAGGCGCGAGGACACGATGTCGGCGACGGCAAAAGCAAAGCTGCAGCGTGACGAGGCTGAGCAGCGGCGGTCACCGTTGAAAGCATCACAGTGCCGTTCGCTGGAGACAAGACGACGCTGCTTGGTTGCCGGTCGCCATTATGGAGAAGAGCCGCCAGTGAGAGATTTTGAGAGAGAGAGAGAGAGAGAAGATGAGAGAGTGAGCTGCGTGTTGTTGCTGTTGGAGTGACTCAGAGTTGACAGAGATGGGAGTCGAGAGGTGGCACTTGGCTTGCAATGCTAGCGCCGCTCTGTGTGTCTTTTGTTAGGAAAAGAAACCCTGTAGTCAGTGTAGTGGGCCGCGGATTTGGTTTAGGAAAAAACCATGTGGACCGGCCAAGCCCGCCTTGCCCTGTCAAAGGCCATGGGTTAGACCGGCTGAAAAATTTTTGTGGATTTAAAATATTAGTTCAATTCGCTATTTTTGGGGGATTAAGCAAGTTAGTCCGATTAATTGAGCCCATTTATTTTTGGTTACAATTATTTTAAGTACCATACAAAATATAAGATATAATTGATTGTTAATATAAAATATATTATTAAATAACAAAATTAAATTTTTATTATAGAGATTGGCATATAGAATGTCCTCTCACATAAGATGACATGCACCTTTTATCTCAAATAAGAATACTATTAATAATAATTATTATTTTACTAATTTGAAAGTTTTAAATATGAGAATAATATAAAATAATAAAACACCTTAAAGAAGAGATCATAGCATGGGAAATAGACGAAAACAACACTACAAAAGGAAGAGAGTGTTTAGCAAGATCTTACTCAGAGTTTCATATAAAATATCAGGTCAGTTTAATTAAGATTTTAGTGAAAGTATTTCTTTAAAAGCAAAATTAGAAGTAGATGCAAAAATAAAAATAAAAAATTGTTTTACATTTTAATATAATTATAAAAGTATTTTTTATTAAAATCAGAAATTATTAAATTATTTGGATAGGATTAATATAAAAATATTTTTCTTGCAAAATTTACAACTAAGGAGTGAGAGAATAAGAACAAGAATGAGAGTAAGAGAATAAAATCATAAAAGAAGCAATAGGTAGTAGTCTTGAAACACTAACAAACAAACAACAGTAAAACTATTAGAAATACATTTGTTTTAAAGTACTTTTGTTATGCTAAAAGCATAACCAAATCTACCCATTAAAATTGATTGCTACAAGCAATATATTAAACAATCAAATTAAAGTCTCTGAATATCCTTTTTTGAGGTAATATGTTGGAATAGATTTAAAAATTTATATTTTGAAATTAAGAAAACATATAATTTATGAAAGAAAAGATACAATGTTGTGAGTATTTGTTGTATTATAGGTTGAAAGAGAAATGATAGGTTGATACATATTTGATGATGCATAAGGGCGACTCATACGCAAATATGGGAATGACTTATGGTGGACTAAAACACTATGGGTTTAGGGTTGATTAAATTAAAGGAGGTGGGCAATTTGAATTTAAAAAAACTAAAAAATTTCATCCCTAATTCCTCCACTACCATGATCACACACAGCACACTTAATCTCAGCTTTATGCCCCCAAACTTCAACCTCATATCTCCTCTTCAGTCTTCACCAACGGATCTCTATGTTGAGAGGATAGGCGAGAAAAAATTCATCATTTCTCATCTCCCATGTTTACTTCCCCTTACTCCCAAACTATTCTCTTCCCAAAACCATTAGGAATCTCTTTGTATCTTGAACCCTTCTCGCTCCCAAACTCAATTGAAGCTCATTCTCATATTGGTTGTGCCCATTTCCCACTTTGTTGAGTTGGTTTTGGTCATTCCTCTCTTAGTTAGCTAGATTGCTTGTCTCTACCACTATGGGTGCTGTTGTGGGTTCTCTTTCCTCTCTACCTATGTTGCACGAATACGAATATGGTACTTGTACTGAGTACAGATATAGGTACAAGGTACGAAAATTTTATAAAAATTGGGGTGTATGTATATATATTTCACAAATTTCATAAAATAAGAACTAAAATTTCACATCATAAATAAGAAAATATATCAACTTCAACATAAAATAAGCCTAAATTATTCAATATCACATCACAAAAATTAAAAACTACAATACTTAGAACATTGTCCAAAACAATTACATAACATTAATTTAAGCACAATTAACAATCAAACTCTAATAGTCTTAATCTCATCATTTTCTTCCTCATCATCAATGAAAAGAATAGTCTCTAAATCAGGCTCATTAAGCGAAAGACTAGCTACTTCAAGAATTCCAGCTCCTTCAAATGGATCCCATTTATCTCCACCAATATCTCACATTCTTGTCTCACCCTCATGATAGCTCTTAGTCTTTCTTGATAAAAGACGAAGATTAGTGTGTATGAATACTAAATCTTTAGCTCTTATAGAATTAAGCCTATTTCTATTCAAAGAGTGAATAAAGGAATATATGCTCGAATTCCTTTCACAACAAGAGGAAGAACATGGTTGTAGAAGAAGCTTCAAGGCTATGTTTTGAAGTTTTAGGAATGAAGATCCATACATCACCCACCATTTCTTGGGTGACAGGTTGTAACTATCTTGTAAGCTATCAAATTGGTCAAGCTCATCTTTACCACTTGAGAATTTGACAAACTCTTCGATTGCCTTAAACCTATCCTTTGATTCTTGAAAATAACTCTTAAGGCATTTGTTCCTCCCCAAACAAATCTCATTATCCTTATGTGGGGGAACACTATTTGGAGCTTCATCAAGCCATTGTCTGTAATAACACCTATAAAATAAAATATAAAGCATTACTAGTTTACTACTTCTAAGAGCTAAAGTACATTTTATAAAACATAAGGTAAAAGAAAGTTGAAATTTAGAAATTTAAAACTTACTTTGGATTAAGTGAATGAGCTAAGCAATGAAGTGATGTATAACTTTTGGTCCATCTATCAATTAGAATGTTATATACCACTTCATAGAAGGATGATTGGTCACTCAACTCTTTGCCTTCATGTTGTTATATTGCCTTCTTTACTTGCTCAAACATGGAATCCCATTTCTCATAAACCAAATGAAGGGATGGCTTATCAATATCAAAAGATCGAAGAATGTCATGATTAGGCTTTGTGAAGCTGAAAACATAATCAAGTCGATCCCATCAACTGTCATTTAAAATTGTTTCCTTCACAAATGTTGCTCTTGGAGCATCATCTTCTTTATAGTGAAACCATTCTTCACTAATAATCATAGATTGGAGACTATGCTTAATGGTTCTCAACCTTTTAAGCATAATAATAATAGAAGCAAATCTAGTCTCAACAATGACAAATAGTTCAAGATAAATAAATTTATTAAACATGGCAAGTCTCATGGTATGATTCATGATGAAATTCTTAATGAAAAAAGCATTATCAGCAACAAAAGAAATTCAACTACACTCTAAATAAGCAACTTCATTGCTTAGTGTATTTTTAGGAGCACATATGTTCTTGAGAGCAAGATTTAGGGCATGCACTACACATGGTGTCCGGAAAATATGACGATGCATAGATTCAATAATTGATCTAGCAGCCTTACAAACATGTGCATTATCTGTAATGACTTAACCATATTTTGTGGTCCAACTTCATCAATCGTAGACAAAATTAAGTTGGCAATATAATATTTCTCCTTATATTCACCTGAACCATCAATAGCCTTCAAGAGCATAGGTCCCAAATCTAAGATAGCCATGAAGTTAATGAATGGTCTTCTTTGTGCATCAGTCATTATATTTATACCTTTCTCTGGCCAAGTGTCTTTGGTAGGTTGAAGTGACTTCATTATATTAGCTTTCTCTTTTTGTAATAATGAAGTTCTAATGACATTATAGCTAGGTTGAAGAAAGCTAGAAATATTAGTGTTAGCAACATATGTAAATGAGCTAACAAAATAAGGATTTTATGTCAACATTGAATGGCAAACCAATAGAGTAAAACAACCTAGCTATTTCACAAGTCAAATGTTCTCTTGCCTCATTATTAAAAGCCCTTTGTAAATGTCCTTCATTACCTCTTCTTTTCTTACTCCCATCAAACATATCAACTTTAGGTGGGTTCAAACTTGTAATTCTAGTAGAAAAAGAAACTTGCACTGGCTTTATTCTTTTAATAAATTCCTTTTCTATTTGCTTCATCCCTTCAAGATAATCATTATTTACTTATATACAAATAGCAATCTCATTTCCTTTTTCCCTCAACAAATGAGATTTCACTCGAAAATAAGATCTCTTATAAGTTCCATTACAAAATTGCAATGCCAATTTACATTCCTTCCTCCAGATTTCTTATCTTGCAACACAGTCACATAAGCCCAAAGGGCAATGTTACTCTCAGATTCTCCAATAGCAAATTTACTGGTAAAAGAAGCAAGGAATTGGCATTATTACTGCTTCCAAACCCCTACTATCACTAGCAAACACAACTGTTGAGCCTCCTGAAACATCTGATAACTAATTACAAATTTTCTATATTATTGAAAAGTAAAAAATTTAATCACTCATTTTGTTATTCAAATGAAAAAGAACAATTCAAAACAAAGAACACAGAACAATTCCAACATAGTATACAAAACAAAAACAAAAACAAAAACAGATAGTCAAAACTCAAGTAGAAGGAGAAGATAGGTGCTTCTATCAAAAGAGAGAAGGAGGAGAGGGAAGCACCTATTGGGCCACTATCGCCGCCAGAGACTAGAGAGGGAAGCCGCGTCTTGGTTTTCGGCATCGTTGCCATGTGTCTTCCTTCCTGCCGTCACTGCTGGGACTTGAGGGGCACTATTGTCGCTAGGCTGTTGCAGGGGGTGGAGTGGTTGAGTGGTGGTGGCTGGTGGGTGAGGATGAGAAAGTTAGAAGTGGGGTGGGGTGAGTATCTTGCCATTTGCGAATGAAAGGAAACAAGGGGGTAGCGTTCTGTTCTGTATTTTGGAAGGAAAAGGAAAAAAAAAAAAAAAAGAGGCCAAACAACATAGTTTTGTTGTAAGCCCGTACTCAAGCCGCACCTAGCCCTACCCTACCATACCTAATATTTTTTTTCAAAAGAAAATTATTGAATATGTACCTAAGGTGTACCCGTGCCCGTGCTTCAGAGCTCTCTACCCATTTAGTATTTGCTCCTTTTCCTCTTTTTCTTTCTTTCTTTCTTTCTTTTTTTTTCCAACTTTGGTGTGCTCTTAGATTTGGGGTAGGACGCAACACCTCAATTTTTCAATCTCCATGTCTGTACATAGAACTGTCAAACTTCTCATGATTTTTTCACCCCATCCCCTGCCAGAGAGAAACATTATATGCACATCTCTTTTCTGAAAATGAAAATGAAGATAACTTGTTTTAGATTTGCATATTACTAGACCTAATAATACAAATACATGTGCATTGCATTTTGTAGTTTCATTGCCTATACAACTTGCATCTTCTTTCTTTATGGGTTTGGAATTCAACTGCATGTACAGCTTGCATCTTCCTTCTTCATATTCCATATAAAAATTTGCCTATCTGCATGTATGCATAGTTACCTTAGAAATCGTGTCCTTTTTGTTTTCATTGATGCAAATTAGGCTTAGTACGGTGAATTGTATATAGTCCACATTTCATAATCGTTGGTCTCCATACTCTAATTAAAATAGTTTTGATTTCCATTCATTCATAACAAGACTATACTATTCTATTTCTGCAATTAAATTTTCGACATGTATTTCCAAAACTATCAAAAACTTTTGGTATACTTTACTTTTGATCTATGAACTTTATGTAAAATATGAATAATTGACTTGCTTTAAGCTTTTTTCATTGTTTCAATACAAAAATAATTTGTAGATTCTGCAATGCTTGGCATGTCTGTTCATGGTTTTGGTTTCTTTCTTTGGTGTCCAAAACAATTGTATTTGTGTGATTAGTAAAAGTGTTTGTTGTCAAAAGCTCTGAAATTACAATTGCAAAATATTATCAAGAAATACATGATGAGTTTAGTTGGGTTGACACACACAAGAAAAAAAAAGTCGGCTCGAAAAATGGGATATGAGAAGCTATGAAAATCCATGGGATTTTTCTTTGTAGTCAATTGGTAGAACAAAGGATCGTGTTGGGCAATCCATTTCTTTTGATATATACTACTTATGTAGGTTTTTAGAGAGTTTTGACCAGTCAGTGAGGATTTTGTTAAATTGGAGTGTGTCTAGAAATCATATAAGTTCTTAATAATTGAAAGCAAGCTTGCAAGTGAGAATGAAAATCAAGGTGAGGAAGCTGGTGAAAATGTCTCTGTTTAAGCATCAATTGTCAACTATGATAAGATTGAGTCTTTTTTGAGGTGTAAGAATCATGAGGTGCTCTTGTTTTTGCTATTCAATCTCCTTCTTATCTTCTCTATTCATATATTTTATTATTTTGCGTATAGTTCAGTTTCAAGTGATAATTTAACCTCTATAATGAATGCCTTGTTGATATGACTTTTCTCTTAAAAATCGACAATTGCAATGAAACTTGCATTAGTAGCAATTGACAATTTGTATGTAACAAGTAAGTCCAACACGGTAATGTGCATCTCGAACTTGAAATGAAAATTAGTGTGCATGAGTGTAAATATGTAATGTGATTAATTAAGAAAGTGCCTATTGCTGATTGTAAGCTATAAAGAGAATGAACTGATCATTGTGCTTTTGTCAGAGGATTGAAAAAACTGAGTGAGTTGTAGGGTTTGGAAACAGCTAAACTAGTTTCAACAAGAATAATCTCCATCATACTTCCCCATTCTTTTCCACGACTATGTTTAGACTTTTAACTTTTTTCCTTTCATTTGTTTGGCATTGTTTCAACTGGGCTCTTTGATCATTAATGATACCCTTTTGAGCTTAGAATTCATTGGTTTGCTAATGCAACTGCCGTGCAACAATGATGTTGTTCCTCGTCTAATTAGGACAATGGATGCCATAAAGAGCCATATGAAAGAGGTAACAACTCAATTTAGAGTGTATTTATTTGAGATTTTTTTGACAAGAAATTACCATTTTTCATTAAAAAAAAGTCAGTTTTTGTATAGTTGAATAATTTTTTTAAAAAATTAAATTCTCAAAAAATTCTGTTTTCAACTTTTTTATAAAAACTGAAAAGAATAATTTTTGAAAAAATTATTTTTCAATTTTTTTAGCTATATATAAAATTTAAAATTTAAAATTATTTTTTAAAAAAACTGAAACAAATACACTCTTAACTTTGAAACATCTTGAAAAGTGCTTTTAACAATTTTCTAATCTGTTATTGATTTTACTATAAATGTGTTCTAGAATCACCTTTTCTTTGTTCTACAATAATCATATGATTTTTTGCTCTTATATTTTGGTTGATCTTATTTCGCATTTGTAATCATTGGAACATTACTCAAAAAAAAAAAAAAAATCAATTAAAGATGTAAACAATAATGAGCAAGAATTGAATTGCTTTGCTTGACGGTATTTGCTTCAAGCTACCAATAATTCCCTTAGTAAATGATATGTAAAATCATGATAAACTCTCTCTCAAAGAGACTTCTGGTATGGCTGCCCACCCCAATTTGTGAAGGGATCGGCAAGTTGGCATGCTAACTCATCAAAATAATTAAAAAATATATAAATAAATTTATTTTAATAATTTTAACGAAGTTAAAATATTAAAATTTCATTAAAATTATTAAAATAAATTTATTTTAATGATATGAAATAAAATGGGCTAAAAAAAATAGGGATCAACCCTAAGCCTAGCATGACAAATCAAATTGAACCAAAATGGGAGTCGCAACTATGAACGAAGCAACGGAGGAAAGGAAGGCGGTGGAACATGCAATGGTGGTTGGAGTTGGTTTGCATTGGCATCACAGATGAGGAGAAGCTAGCGGTGATTGACGATGGCTACGCGCGAGGACGTGATGATGCAAGCGAAGTTGTAGCGTGAAGAGGCTCAACAGCGGTGGTCGTGGTTGAAAGCTTGACAATGGCGACGCGAGATGACACCGACGTTGGTCGGAGAGAAGACACCGCCGCTTGGTTGCGATCACCATTATGGAGAAGAGCCGCCAGTGAGAGATTTTGAGAGAGAAAGTGATGAGAGAAGATGGAAGAGTGAGTTGTGTTTTGTTACTGAGAGTTGAAAGGCAGGACTTGGCTTGCAATGGGAGCGCCGCTCTCTGTTCCTTTCGTTATGAAAAGAAACCTTAGCCAGCGTGGGAAAAAACCATGTGTTTTTTTTTTTTTTTTTTTTCAGAAAAAAATAATTCAACCCCTATGCTAAGGCCCGCCCAGTCCTGCCAAAGTCTAAGAGTTAGGCGAGTTAAAAAAATTTGACGAGTTTAAAGGATTAGCCTAACTCATCATTTTTTATAGGTTAAACGGATCAGTTCAATAAATTGAGCCCATTTTTTTTATTTATAATGTATAATTATATTATTAAATTATTTATTTCTTGTTATAATTATCTTAAATATTATATAAAAAATAAGGTATGATTAATTGATAATATAAAGTATATTATTATATATCAAAATTAAATTTTTATTATAGAAATTGACGTGTAAAATGTCCTCGTATAAGATGACACATTCCTTTTATCTCAAACAATAATAATATTAATTATTTTACTAATTTGCAAGTTTGAAATATGAGAATAATATAAAATAATAAAACACCTTAAAAAAGAGATCACAACATGGGAAATAGACAAAAACAACACTACAAAAGGAACAGAGCATTTAGCTAGGTTCTACTAGAGTGTCATACAAAATATTGGATCAATTAAGATTTTGGGAAAAATATTTTTTTTCAAAAGGAGAATTAGAAGCAGAAGCCAAAATAGAAATAAAAAAAGATTGTTTTACATTTTAGTGTAATTATAGAAATACTTTTTATTAGAATTAAAAATTATTAAATTATTTGAATATAATAAATATATAATACTTTTTCTTGTAGAATTACAATTAAGGAGTAGGAGAATGAAAATAAGAATGAGAGTGGGAGGGTGAATCATAAAAGAAGTAAAAGGTAACGGCCTCGAAATTTATGAGCACAATTCTCCCTCTTATATTATTTCTGCTTTTGTGAGAAGTGGCTCTATATCTACTTCTAAAAAAAGTAAAAAAAAAATTAATTATTTTTTACTTCTATCTTTTTTGAAAAGTACAAACAAACAATATTAAAATTACTAGAAATACATTTTTTTTGAAAAAAAAGTACTTTTATTATGCTAAAAGCACATCCAAATGCACCCATTAAAATTGATTGCTATAAGCAGTATGTTAAACAATCAAATTAAGTTGCTCTAACTATCCTTTTTTGAGGTAATATGTTGGAACAGATTTAAAAATTTATATTTTGAAATTAAGAAAGTATATAAGTTATGAAAGAAAAGCTACGATATTGTAAGTATTTGTTGTAGAATAGGTTGAAAAGTCCCACGATTATTGTGCACTTTTCAGAAGAAAAAAAAAATGTCTCACAACATGCTTTTAACTTATTCTACAATAAATATTTCTAATGTAACTTAATAATTCTACATTATAACTTTTCTATCTCACATTATAAAATCAAACAATGTACGCTATTTAGGAATAAGTCTAGAAGGATTGCATTCTCGACAAGAATCAATCCCTCCCCATATTCTAGCCCCCTCACTATTATTAGAGTTAATGTAGGATCCTGACAATCTTATCCCATATCACTTAATTGTGAAATGATTCAATAAATCCCCTCATAAAATATGTTCTCCCACTCACTTTTATATAGGGGTTGGCATGTTCTCACTTCCACTTTTTGCTTATCTCTTGATGCATTCAATGACTTGATCATTGAAATATCTTGCAGGTAAACCCCCATGCCATGTCAATGCTAGATATCAAGCTCTGGGTGTCTGCCCTGAACAATTTATTTTGTTGTATTACTAATTGGCTGTCTTTCTTACATATATAAAATAAAAAAATATTATTTACCTAAATATATCGTTTAAATATTATTTTTTAAAATGTTTTGAATTATTGGATTGTTGATAAATCGATTTATACTTCATCAAATTATCATTGTTTAAAATTTTTAACAAAAATATGGAAATTGATCTGATATAAATTGAATTATGCATTGTTCGGGTGAACAATATATAAATCGATTTATATCAGATCGAATTATATATTGTTCCTCCTCCTCTATAAATAGTGTCATCAGAGTAATTCATTTCACATTCGATTCAAAGCAGATCAATTCTTAGGCAGAGAAGAGTCTTTAAAAAACAGAGAGTTTTAAAAAAAATAGTAAGAGAAAAAGTTGAAAGAATGGAGAGCAATAATTTATATCGAATGGATGACTATAGACATATTTATGCAAATATAGATATATAGGTAATTTTAATATTTTATTTACTTTTTGATTATTTTACATTTTTATAGTAATATATAATTATAATAACTTAATTTAATAAATTTTCTATAAGAATAAAAATTTTAAAATTTTTTATAATAAAATAATTTTAAAATTATATATAAATTATTTAATTTAACTATTATTAATTTTAGTATTTTATTCTCTAGTTTATTTTCAACAAAAAAATTTATATATTTAAATTAATATTAAAATAAGGTATATTTGAAAAATAAAATCACTACAATGATTATATGCATACACTAGATGCATTGCATATAAAACAGAATATGCGTACACTAGATACACTGCATATAAAACAGAATATGCGTACTAGGCGCAATAATTCATACAAAAGAGAAAAAGAGTACATTCTAAAGTAAAAAAACTTGTTTATTTATTTATTTTGAGATACAAAAACACTTTTTGATCTGTAAATAATCTTTTAGGTAAATAATATTTTTTTATTTTATATCTATAAAAAAGCCTATATTTAATTACTAATTTAATTTATTATTATACTTATATTTTTGTATTTATATTATACAGTGGCCTCAAATCCTCAATACCAAGCATTACTACAGACCCAAGCCGCATTCATTGATTGAGCCATACTTGCATGAACTGGGTTTGTGGGATGTATCACAAATTCATGAGTATAATTATAATCGTGCACTAATTAGCGCTTTTGTTGAGCAGTGGCGTCTTAAGACGCATACATTTCATCCGCTGTATGGAGAGTGCACCATCACACTCCAGGATACTACATTTCTATTGGGGTTGCATATTGATGGAGAGCTTGTCAGTGGATGTATGTCTTCATGGCAGTATTTTAAAGGTAGTGATATATATAGCATTTGTGATGAGCTGCTGGGGGTTGTGCCAGATCCGCAAAATCACCAGCGGTAGTTTGTGAATTGCCATTGGTTTATAGACACATTTCAATTGGGTGATAATCCAATTCAAAATATGATAGCATGCCATGCTCGAGCATATATCATAATTTTATTTGGTGGCTTACTATTTTCAGATAAGTCAGGGTTCAAAGTTAGTTTAAAGAGGCTACCTTTGTTTCATGACTTTTGTTGCATACGAAACCTTAGTTGGGGTTTTGCAATGTTGGCTGTGTTGCAGCGAAATTTATGTCACATTGTTAATTGCCAAGTGACTGATATTGTTGGCTGTCTAACCTTGCTACAATTATGGACATGGTATAGAATACTAAAATTCAGTCCTCCAAACAATTACGAACTCAGATTTCCATTAGCTGCAAGGTAGGGTATTGATCAACTAGTAATGCCCTTTATTTTATTATTTTATTTGCATTTATTTTTGCAATATTTCTATAAGAATATGTGTATTTTTTAGCTGACCAGCTCAGGCGGTCACAAATGATAGGATGAGACGTTGATTGTTGGCATATAGACAACAAATTGACAATATTAGTATTATAGGAACAAGATACATGATATTTATTTGTTATTATTGATTTTTTTATTTAGATTTTATGAAATTATTATTATTAATATATAATGTTTAATTATTGTAGTTTGTCTAGACCCCATATTATAACTAGCAAGTTATCAAGATCACACCCTCGTGGATTTATGAAGAGGCTGACACTTGGTCATCTGTGACGACGTTAATATGTTTTGCCATTGTTGAGTGGCGTAACATGGATTGTGTTATCTAACAACTTGGCAGACAACAACCCATACCAGAGCAGCCGCTGAATATTGATATGCTGCATGGGATTGATGGGTGTGGCCACAATGATACTTGGTGGCCAGATTTTCATAGGGACTTTCACGATTATTAGGGGCAAAGATTTACTCAAGTGCTTCGCTTTATGATGGCCGAAGACCTTCATCCATCAATTGAATACAGTTCATGGTATTCAACTATTGCACGATGGTTTTTGTCGACAGATACAATCCTTCGTGACCCAAGGCGGATCGAATTGCCAAGTGATATATCATCGCAGGTCCTAATAGTGCCAGGTGTGCCTTGGCCAGCTCACGTGCTAGATCGACGACGTCGGGAGCGTCGATTACGTCTCAGGACATGTGCTTCTCAACGCCAACAGCCAGTGAATGCAAAACCTGAGAATGATGATATTAATAATGAGAATTGTAGCAACTCCCAGCCCCACTCATATCCTGCCCATGCTAAGTTTAGCCATCAGAATATGGAACAGAACATGCATACCCCAAGTTTAGAGTTCAGTGACCTAGATGCTTTATTCGCTGCAATCGGCCCCCCATGCCATCTACACATCCACAAACAAGCATAGAAGCGACACTAATATACCAGTCACTAGCATCAGATTACTATCGATCGTTGCTAAATCAGTTACAACTGAATTCCAATGATCCAACAATTACAGCGACTCCCTTCCCCATGCAGATGTCACAAGAACTCACTCTACCTTGCACTGATTAGCAAATATTAGGATTTAATCTTCTTAGCGGGACTCCGCCCTTTGCATTTACTATGAACCATTTTTTTCACCAGATTGATCAAGGCCACCAACATGAGCAAGGGCAGGGTCAAAGTTAGGGACGACGCAGACCGAGGCAGGAGATTCGAGGTCATCATTATTTTACGAGTGGACATTTACTAGTCGCTAGGCGAGATCCAGGAGACCATTAGCTATTACTAGGTTCAGGTAAATGGTATTACTATGTCTACATTATTTATATATGTTGGTTGTAATGTTGGTTGTTAAATGAAATTTTTTATTTCTTTTTGTAGGCATGGTCGAGATTTGTGACATGGAGTTTTTGTTTCTATCCATTTAGTTTGTATTGATTTCTTTCTTTTTGTTGGTTGTATTGGTTGTATTGTTTTCTCTATATTTATAAGTAAATAAGATTTTCTAGTGAATATTAACAAATTAAAATCCAATTTGATTTTATGCATCCATGTCTGAATTAGTAAACATTAAATTTTAATACAAAAGAGTTTACTAACTTGAATTAAAAGCTTCATTAATAAAACATATTACAATTAGCTGATAACAAAATATACAACACATTCAAAGTCACACAAAACTAACTATATTCACCAATGCGGTTTGAGGATGAAGCATGTAAGCTTGGACACCTTTATCTAGTATGACCTTCTTGCCTACAAAGACCACAACGCTTTGGTTGTCTGGGTTCGATCGCATCCATTCCATTCCTAATTTTGGTCGATATTGGACAACCCTCAGTTGCTCGCCTAAGCTTTGGATTTGGCTGTATTCGAGGTCCACTATATGGAGGCCAGTAATCTTCATTTGCAATAGCTGCAAACTCCATTCTATAAACATTAAATACAGTTTAGATGTGATACATATCATCAACAAGACTGGCCCAATCAAGTCGTGCATATGCACATGAAGCGAGCACATGTCGGCATGGATAGTGCAATGCTTGAAAGTACCCGCAATCGTACCATCGATTCATTAACCTCACTCTGTATGACCTTTGAGTCTAACCCCAACTGATCCGAGTTCTTCAACCACAAACAACGAGTTTGACCGGGAAAATCCAGACATCGTCATGGTACCAATTTACTATTTATTTTCCTCGATTGTCCGTTGCAAGGTCTATGACAATATTTGTCCGACGGCAAGTTGGGCCTCCGCCTCCCTCTCTTTCCTAACAAATAATTCAGCAAGTCGAAAATAAGTGGACTTGACTAGAGCTGTAATCGGAAGATTCCGAGTGCCCTTTAGCACAGCATTAATGCATTCGGAAAAATTGGTTATCATATGGCCGAATCTACATCCTTCATCAGCATGTTGTGCCCATTTCTCAATAGAAATTTTGTTAATCCATTCATACATGGCTGAATTTTCGTCTCTCAACAACCAACGATAATAAAGATACTCTCGATGAGGCTTTGCATAGGTCGCATTCATCAGAGCTCTTTTTGCATCTTTACTCTTGAATGTTACATCAAAATTTGAGACGATGTGGCGAATGCAATATATGTGATGGGCCAGTAGAGGATGCCAACTGCTACCTTCTGCATTTATAGCGGCTCTGATAGCAGCATGTTTATTAGAGATTATTAGAATGCCCTCTTGTGGTGCCACATGACGCCAAACATTAGTCAAGAAAAAGGACCATTCTCCTATTGTTCCCCTTCCACCACGACAAATGCAATAGGCAGAATATTTGAGTTCTTGTCTTGAGAAATTGTCATCAATAATGTCCCACCATACTTGTCGTATAAATACGTACCATCCACTGAAATTAATGGATTGCAGAATTTGAACACTTCAATGCATGGTGGATAAGTCTAGAATAAGCGATGAAATATCACAAAGCTATGGTCAACCAAATTTTCCACATAATATGGCAGAGTTGAGAATTCGAATATTGTATCTGCCAAAATGAGTGGTGAAACATAGCAAATTTAAGGTCAATAGAATTTCCTATATACTGTAGAAGAGTTGACAATTCAAAAATTGTAGCTTGCACAAATGTTTAAAGACCTTGCAACCATCTCAGAAGCTCGTTGTATGACTCTTCCTAATCACAAAAAATGCGAGCAATAGCCTTTTGCTTAGCAAGCCACACTTTTCTATATGATGTCTTGAAGCCAAACATGTTTTCAACTGCTCCCTACAGCACTTTAATGGAAATAGTTGAATCAGCTTGCATCATAGGAAATATGGTGGCACAAATAATGTTGGTGTCTAGCTGTGGGTGGTCTTGCAAAATTGATACAGACACATATATATGTGGTCCGTTATACTTCCGAATTTCCCATAATTCCTTCTTCCGACGATATGTTATACGAATGCTCCAATTACACCCATTTCCAAAGTACTTACACTTGCCATGATATTTTATATGATTTGACTCCAAGACCTTATATTCAACTTATCTTCGGATGCTATAATTTTTTATTACAAATAGTATAGCTTTCTTATCACCAAATTGTTGTCCCACCTGCAATTTATTCTCCCTTGTCAATGATGGCATTTCTCCCCCATCTCCAATACCGAATCCTGGAAAAGTTCTTGCATGCATCGCTTCCAGATTCAGAGATGAATAGTGACCTATATGCTTGCTTGATTAGGATTGAAATTGAGATTAGCTCCTACATGGTTGGCTCTCGATAATAAGTTCTCCCACTCCATTTGAGCCACTGTCGCTGTCAAACGGTATTTCAACCAGCTCCTCTTTATCATCTCCATTATCAACATTGAAATCACAACCAGGAATAGGACCAACCTGTGCAAACGGCTGTGCTGCATTGCAAGTGGTGGAAACTTGGACCACTCATCAAATCATTAGCATTTTCTTCTTGAATATTTTCATTCTGCATAGGACTCTCCATAGCAAGAGTTGGAGAATGCACCGGCTGTGACATAAAAATATGTGCTGAATCAGGAGCAGATCCGCTAGTGTTGAAGTGACTCCTTTAAAATCACGAATAACTCAATAAAAGTGAATTTTTGGATATTAAGCATGGAAAGTGAACATGAACTCAACATTATTATTGCTACTTAGCTTTCAACTTTTATAGCAAAGTACACCATTTTCCCATCACCATAGGCAATCGATATAATACTTGTGTCACCTACTTGTTATTTTGTTTACCTAATTTCTGTAAAATCATATTCTATAACTCTAAAAAGATAATAGGTGGATGAACAGCTATAATTTGAGGATTTTGACTGTTAAAAGTTATACCATCATCTATATTTATAATTTCATCATTATAATGGACAAAAATATATCTCTTACTCATTTTTGAATTTTTGGACTAAAATCTCACTCTCCAAAATGGAATTCAAAGAACAATAAAAAAAATGGTGGGATTCAAACACTAATAGAGAGTGCTAGAGTGAGATTTGGAATGAGATAAAAGTGGAACTGAAAGAGCGATGAAAAAAATTATGGGAGTCAAACAATGATGTGGGACTTGGAATGAGATGTATACTGGGTTTAGGGAGGTAGGATTCATAGTGAGACAATCGATCTAGCACAAATCAATTTATATACTATTCACCTATGTATAATTCGATTTGCGTATAGTGTATAGATCGATTTGTGCCAGATCGAATTATACATTATTCACCTAAACAGTGTATAATTCGATTTGTGTTAGATCGATTTCCATGGTTTTGTTAAAAATTTTAAATAGTGATAATTCGATGTAGCATAAATCGATTTATCAACAATCCAATAATTCAGGACATTTTGAAAAATAATGTTTAAACGGTGTATTTAGGTAAATAATATTTTTTTATTTTATATAGGTAAAAAAAAAACACTAATTGGCTTAAGTAGAAATTGTCTAAGTATTTTAATTCACATAAATGTCTTCTTTTACTCTAGAATATTGTTCGATGTCCAATATTAATATTATATATAATTTTATTTCATAAAATGGTTATTAATAAAGAAGAATATAAGTAAAATAAATTTAAATAAAAATATTTGTAAATAATATTAAAAGTGAAAAATAGAATAATAAAAGTTTGTATTAATAAAATTTATTATTTGATTAAATATAAAATAAAATTAAATATAATACCAAAATGATCTTTTCATCATTTGTATAATATTTATTAAAATAATATGATTTATTCATATCAAACAATATTATTCAGTATAATTTTTATTGTGTTTACAAAATTTATTTTAATATAAGTCATCAAACAATTTATTTTAAACCACTATAATTAAATACTATTATTATTTGAGAACTTGAGTAGCCAAACACTTATCATAATTTTTAAATATTATAAATATGATTTAATTTGTATATACTATTGGTGTGAAAAAATTTTATACTATTATCCAATCATATGTTGGCACATTAGCAAATATGGCTAAGTCTCACACCCATTATTTAAATGGTCATGTAAATAAAAGAGTGTGATTGATTAAGTGTGTAAAAATATTTTATACTATCAATGCATCATAATTAAATTCTTATAAATATATATGACTAATAATTATCCTTAACTTGTCACACTTATTACCATATACTGTAAAATTTTAATTGCACATTGTAATGAATATAACCTTAGAGGCGATTTTACTATATACATATATACATACATATAGATAGTTGGATAATAATGTAATATTCTTTATATATAGTCAATATGAGCACCTCGCATGCAAATGAATAGTGGAGGATTTTGGTCAAACATGGTAGAGATTTCTCGTGTTGTTGTCACTGCCGATGTAGCAGATCTACTCCCCCATATACCTAAATCCACCCATAGGGTTTTTTGACTGTTGTGTTGTGCTTTTAGAAACAAAATACCAGACTAAAGCACTTTGAAAACAATGTGTCTTTGTTGTTTTTTGTGCCATGTTAGAGGAATGGAAGAATATTAAATTTTAACGATGGTGCTAAAGCAATCTGTGCCAACTAGAGATTCTGTGCAGGTTTGTTAGGTGGAGCAAGTTGAAGCTGCACTATCCACCAGAAAGCACCACGTGTCAAGGGTGGCCAGATGGAGCATGTTGAAGATGTGCCACCCACTAGAATGCACCACATGTCCAGGCAAGATGGGTGAACAACACCTTTGATCTAGGTCTGTGTCTAACTACATCTGCTAGATTTAAATTTTGATTATGATAAATATTTCAAATCACATGGGAACACGAACCATTTGATCCATTTATCATTGCAAAAGGATTATCAATTTTTATGTAGTTCATGCTAAAATTATCACTTTTTCACCCATGTTGCTTGGATACGTGGCACTTTTTGGTGGGTGGCGCAGCTTCAACTTGCTTCACCTGATACAACCACATAGAATCTTTAGCTGGTACAGATTATTTTAGTGTCATCATTAAAATTTAATATTATTCCCTTTTTTCATCGTGGCACAAACAACATCGAACATGCAAATTGTTTCTAAAATGCCTTAGTTGGATATTTTCTTTCTAAAAGCACAATATAATAATTAAAAAACCCCACCTACGGACATGCAGGTTTTTGCAGCTTCACAGGCTATCCCTGTGTCGCAGAGATTTCGGCATAGAGTCCCTCAACCATCCTTACACAGTTTGCCCAATATTTGGTAGGGTCTTGGCCAGCTTTTCAATCAAATGTCAATCACTTTTTAGAGGCTTTTGTTGTTCCAGAATCCGCTTATTGTTAGGCAGGAATCCGGTTTGTTAAAATAAATAAAGTGATCCTACTTATTGTTGGGCGGCTTAAGAAACCCTAAACCCACATTAATGTAAATAATCAAATTAATCCAAATTGTGATAATTATATCACACTTTCACCATAAAATGATTGATTCCCCTGAAATATGCATGAGATCCATATTCTATGACAGAACTGAGGGATCTTTGAAACTAATAGAAACTAGAAAGAGACAACACAAGCAGCAGCAGATTCCTCCTCATGAACATGAACATCAACTAGAGATTAGCTATCCTATTCCATGCAGACCATGACCATCCCAAGTAATTCCAATAATTATAATCAAAATGTGAAAACAGGTAACAAACTATTGCTGCCACCACCAAAGGAAATGCCGCTAAATTCATAAACTTTACCGGCTTAAATTTGTTGAACAGAAGAGAAGCAACGAAGAGCCCAACAGAAGCAACCATCATGATTCCCTTTTGATCTTTGTAGCTGATTGACTGAGCTAGAAACGCTAGAAACCCCACAACCCAAAATCCAATACGAATTGGGTCCTGCAGTGTCATTGGTTGTACCGAAGACAATAAGCTCAAAACAATTAGTCCTTCACCTAAGGGGTAGGAAAATCAAAAGGCAGAAATGGAATGAACATAAACATACACAGATGCACACAGGCACTTTTTTTTTTTTTTAATCTTAGAAATTCTTCACACAATTTCATATATTTTGTCTTAGTCTTAGAAATTGCTCACACAACTTCAAACCAAAATGATGGTTGGATAAAACTCTCCCCAAAATAGCTGCTAAGAACACATAACAGCAGAGAGCTTGTTATAATTATAATTTGATTAATTTCTATCACACATACGCGCACATATACACACATAATAGCAAAGGGCTTGTTATAATTATTATTTGATTAATTTCTATCACACACGTATATAGCGCACACACATAGTAGCAAAAAGCTTTTTATAATTATAATTATAATTATAATTTGATTTAGTTCTATTAACTGGGTAAAGTACTATTAACCTTTGGATATGGAAGATGTGATTCTCTCTTAGCTGCAATAATGGGTCGGTTCTTGGCCAGCTGAGCTTGAAATTTGTGAACGATTTTCATGACTTTGGCTCTGATGAATCCTCCCCCATTTTTGGGCTGAGCAGTGGGTTTTGAATTGATTCTGAAGATGAATCTACGAAGCTTGAGGACAATGGATAGGCGGCAAGAGGAGAGGGTCCAAGTGGGTGTGAAACTTGAAGCAATGAATCTGAACCTAAATTTGAAATTGAAGTTTCTGGCTTTGGCAGTGACATGGAATCTCCATGATTGACCTCTCTTCACTTGCATTGCTAATCAGAGTAGCATGTGCACACTGCACAATGTTCTCACTTTTAACCTTACTAGCCGTTAAAGTGGGGAACGGTCAATTTGATCGCGTTTGAAGTTCAAACGGGACTTTGAGGCCGTGTCGCACGGTTTACAATACTCCATATGAAGTATGGTGCGTGATGCACCACATGATCTAATGATTAAGATCTAATAGTGTATGTATGCAATCAATCACAGGTGGTGTATAATAGGTCTCAGTCTTTCATTTCCTTTCACTGCTGCCACTGCTCCCCACTCAAACCCCCATTGCTGCTGGCAGCATCACCCATCCCTCGACGCCACCACCACCGCCATGTTCGCCAAGCACAAAGCTTCATACTTACTAGAGGTCTTATACATTCAAAAAACCCAAATTTCAAGTTTAAAAACGAGAGAAATGATACGTGAATATATTTTTTATGGGATATTGTACAGATTTGTACCCCATCTACTATTAGATGAGGTGTGAATCAACACAATATACCATAAAATATATGTTTACTTAATATTACCCTAAAAATAAAGCCGAGCCAAAAGTCCGAAAATTAAGTCACATCTCATACATAAGGCCCCATGCCTACCGGTATTTGATAATAAAAAAATGCTTACAAGTATTTTTGTTTTTGGACTTGAATATGGCTGTCTCCACGTCACAAAATTCAAGTAAAAATCTAAGTGGTTGGTTATTAAGAAATTGAAAGAAGGGAATGTAAAAATTCTCTCTTTTTCACATCTCAAAATACGAATCGATTATACCATAAGAAAAGATACCGCAAAAAACTGGAACAATTGATTGGGGCAGTACCCGTTTTCAATGATGATGATGAGGGGTGCCATCGACGGAGAGGAAGATCTCGTCATGCTAGAATGGGGGGCAAGGTGAGAAGGAGAGAGTGCACAAGTGGGAAGAAGCAGAATGGAAGGACATGAAAAAGAAAAAATGAGAATTATATGGTATGTCACATGTCATGGATGGTATGAATACACCCTCAATCTTTATTATTGGATTATAAAGTGCATCAAGCGCCATATTTTTGCTGGGTGCATGGTAGAATACACCCACATTTAAAATGCTCCTCAATTGGGAAGGTGTGTGGTGTACCTTATTATCTAATAGTGGAGATTTAATAGCATATTAATATAATTAATTATTTGTGATATATTATAATAATTTCTTTAGTTAAATATAAAAAATGTAGTTAAATAAATTTTAAAAATGATTAAAATTTATTTATATAATCCTAAAATTAAATAATTATTTTTGAAGATATTCTAAACAATTTGAAAGTGATATAAAATATTTTTTTGAGTTATTTGCATAATCTTAAAATAAAATAAAATTACTTTAAAATTAAATAGAATTTTTCTAGAATGTTCTTCGCAATTACATAATCACATAAAATAAATTTTGGCTATTTTTAAAATTTAGTTAACAATATTTCTAAAATTTGATTAAAACTAAAAAATTACTATAATACATTATAAATGATTAGTTATATCAATAGACCATCACATCTTCACTTTTAGATTATAAAGTGTGTGGAGTGCATTGTTGAATGCACTAGCCTTTCAACTTGATCCGGGGTATGGGAAAATAGGGAGGCTTTGGTTGGATTGATATGAAAATGGAATTAAAGTGGAAAAAAAATGAAATAATAATATTTTAATAAGATGGTTCATCATTAGAATAAAGTAATAGTATATTTTATTGTTTAAGTGCTCTTATATATTCAGGATAAAATGGCATAGATGAATTTCATTTTTTTCGTTTTAAATACTGTTACTTTTCTTTTCTTGTAATTTAGATGGGATGTGATGAAATATAATGTAATCAGGGCAAGTAATTTAAATTTATTATTATTTTACTAGCAGCATGCCTGGCACTATCGTGCCAATCAAGCCGCATTTTCTTTTTTATTTTTATTTTTATTTTTTTAGATATTAATATAATCAACAAATAACTTTTATATATTAATGGTATAGAATAATTTTATATTTTTAATAGAAATATACTATAAGATTATTTTTATTGGATAATAATATAAAATTATTTTAAACTATTAATATAATATAAAAAGAGTTTAATTGGTATGCACTAACAGTGTAAAATAGTTTTATACTGTCAACCAATAGAAATATGAAAAAGTGAGAAATCATGGTGAGTCTCTCATTATAATAGATAATTATTTATATAAGTTGACATTTTTCATCATTTCTATTGATTGATAGTGTAAAATTATTTTATATTATTAATATATTTAAATTAAATTCATATATAAAAATTATAAATAATTTTTGAAGCCAAATGATTTTTTTTCGAACACTCGGAGAGAGGGGTAGTTACATTTTCACGTAGACGTGCAACTGGGTCAACGTGGGTGCGGCTCTGTCCCTTTTTTGTTTAGATATTTATATATTTATGAATTTGATTTTATAATATATTTTCTGTTTTATAAATACTATAATGAATGTGCTTATGAACTTGAAAAAGATTTTAATATAACGAGGAGAGACCAAAAAGTAGTTATTTTGTGGAATCCCCTTTTTATATATATAAGTATAGATTCTAAAGTTTAATTTCTATATATATTAATAGTTTAAAATAAGTTTTTATTATCAATCAATAGAATTATAAGAAAATATTAAGTTATATATTATATCTACCATGATAATCATCCACCATGATTTGACCTTTTTTTTATAATTTTTTTAGTTGATTGTATAGAATTATCAATACATAAGAATTAAACTCGTTATTTTATTTCAATATTTAATATCTAAGTAATGTAATGTAACCTTTATTATTATTATTATTATTTGATCGGATAGCATTTATTTCTTTTTATTTCTTTTGTTATATGTCAATACATAATATTTCATTTCAATTTCATACATTACAAAATATTCAAAAGAAATGTGAGATAACACCAAGAAAGAATCATAAAAACTAAAATTGTCAAAACGGTCTAGTTTAGACGGGCCATTTTTAGGTCAGGTTTGATTAGATTAAGGTAGGTCATTCCACTCATTCTCATTAGATATAGAATACAAACACACACTATTTATATATTTTGTTTCTCATTTTTAAACTCCCAAACTATGATTTGATATTTCCAAACAAAAAATCAAACATGCTATATATAAATAGTGTTGCTTGACAAAACTAACTATTCTCCTTCATATTAAATATTAGCATGCAAAATAAAATTCTTTGTAACCACTACAACAGCCATGTCTTATTGCACTCAAAAAACTCAACTGAAATATGTTATAGAGCTGAGTATACAGGCTGCGATTTACAGGTTGGTTCATTTAATCCGTAATCTACACCACTTTACCAATCCATTTACTAGTCTATTTTTTTTCGTAGGTTTTCTGACCCGCACTGTTTAGCTCACAGGCTAAATCCACTGGTTCATAGATCAATCCACTAGCCTGTTTTATATATATATATAGGATTAGAATCAAGTTACACTAAAGTAACTTTAAGCAATTATTACACTATTAAATAACTTTTTTATTGTTGTAATTTTTTACAAAATTCACTGTTGGATTAGAAGTTTATATTTTATAAATCTTCTCTACAAAATTTTATATTAATCGAAAATCGTTTGATATACTTTTATACAATTCAAAATCAATGTAATATATATGTTTAAAATATATATAAATAAGAGTTATTTAATTGTATTTTTATTGATACTCAAATTCGATGACATTTGGGACAAATGATTTTCGTCATAGTTAATTATGATTCAACAGTTGGATCCATAAAAAAATATCTTATAAAAAGTTATAAATGGTGTAACTATACTTAAAGTTACACTAGTGTAACTTGATCCTAATATATATATATATATATATATTACAAAGGAAGTCCAACAACATCGCAATTTTGGCACCCAAACATTGCTTCTATAAGCTGGGCCTTCTTGTGTTAGTCTTGTACTTCTTAATAGTTGGTGTAGTCTTCTTTTTTTGTTTTTGGCCTTTTAGGGCAAACTGCAAATGAGTCAAAGACTCAAAGCCCATATTAAGTAATTACCATCACCAAGAAGGCCCAAAAAAAGAACAATAAAAAATAGAAGAGGTATGTGATGTGGATGCGGACCAACATTTTAGAAGTCTATTTATTACGCGGACCAACTTGGCGTAGCCTGTTTAAAAGTAGTTCGTCACAGATCAGGCTAAGTGAATTGGGCTAACTCGCTTACCCACTACTTATGCTTAAAGCTACACCTCCTTACCAAACAAACCAACAACCTTACAAATCATAGAAACATGATTGATGAAGCATAATATAACAAAAAAAATGGTCAATTCTCTTAGGTTATGTACAACTACAATCACCCTATCATGTGCAACATAAAATATTTGGTAAATATATGTCTAAGCTATTCATATTATGTTTGTTTTCTAAAATACCAATACCTAAAATGAGTTGTTATTATTTATTAAATTGTTCATTACATTGAACAAATTTTCAAACACTCACAATAAAACCAACAATCAGTCAATATTCAACGGCTCACAATGTATATCAATAGCTTGCAGCATATCAATATTCAGCACAATCGCAACTCACCCAACACAAATACAATTTTTTTTCCTTTATTTCTTTCTTTGATCCTTCATATTTGTTTCAAACTGAGATTTTGGATGGTTTATAGTGTATTTGAATTGGCGGTGGAAGAGGTTAGAATTGATTTTAGAATGCTAAAATCGATTCTAATCATTTTTTATGATATTTGATTTTTTACTCCTAGAATCAATTTTTATCTCTAGAATTGATTTTGAAAGAAGTGAAAATTTTTTACTTTTTGTCATAATTATTTTTAAAAAACCTATCAAATATAAATTATTTTATCTTAAAATTAATTCTACAAAAACAGAAATAATCACAGATTAACAATTATGATAATTCCAACTCACAAGCATCACATCTTTTAAAAAGTAATTAGAGGAGAATTATGTCTGAATTCCTATATCAAAAGATAAGAGAGATAAATTCTCTTCAAAACTTTTATGATATCAATTGATTCCAAAAACATAAATAAATCCTACATGAATTACTCTCAAGCTAACCACCTCACTCTCTATATTAAGGATCCTACATGAATTAGTTCTACTCTCTCTCTATATTAAGGATTCAGCAAGTAAGGTAAAAATTATCTCTTCTACTTTCTATTTTGACAGTGCAAATTTTACCTTGAGGATCCGAGTATTTTTTGCATCTTCTGCCCATGTCCAGGTACAATTTTTCTCCTCAATCTTAGAACTGAGCAATATCAGTCAACTAATTAACAACTAACTACTACCATTAAATTCCTCAACTTCCACGCACAAAGATTGTCCTTTGTTGTTTGGATCATCATTATCCTCCTTTTTTGTCATAAATATAGACAAAATACTTATCTTAATTGAATTTAATTTAAATATATTACTATTATTGATCAATAGAATTAGTAAAATGTACCAACTCTTATAAATAATCATCTATTATAAAGAGAGATCCACCATAATTTTTTATTTTTTCCTATTTTTATTGGTTAATAGTATAAATTAAACTATTAATATATACCTATTTTACACTATCAATACATACCAATTAAACTCATCTTAATTTTTGAACACACCAAAAGCTTACAAGAATACTTACATGTAATTTAGAAATGGGAGCCCAGTCTCAGAACTGTATTATTTTCATCACCAGAAATTTGGTATAACAGAAAGGGCTAAACTCCTACAACACATCAAACCAAGGTTTGAATCCCGGCATTGATACCACATCAAGTGTCTGTGCCTCAAACAGATTGCCTTTCGGATAGAAATCAAGAAAAGAATTACATTATTTTCCTTTCCTAACTTGCCTGCTCGACGACCACCACCACGTTGCCTCCTCCTTCGCCGCCTGACCCATTCTCCGGCGATGGAGCTCCGCCGGCGACACCACCACCATCCTCAGAACAATTAGAAACAACCTTGGGTTTCTCGAGCAACGAGTGTCGGCAATTGGGGCACGAGGCATGAGACACAAGCCACGTGTCTATGCACCTCACGTGGAACCCATGGTTGCACTGCGGCAGGATGCGCACCTTATCCCCTTTCTCGAACTCCCCCAAGCATATGGGGCACTCCGTCGCCGGAATATTCTCCTCACCGCAGCCGTACACCGCCACCGGGATCCGCCGCAGGTGGCTCTTTTTCAGCCCCGTCCCGGCCAGCCTCGCCGCCTCCCGCTCCGGCGTCAGCCTCCGCCCGCACCGGAGGGCGCACCGCGCTATGGAGTTCAAGCCGAGCGCACCTATCAGGGCGCACAAGAGTGCTGCGAGGATGATCACCATGTTAGTGTCGAAGTTGGCGTCCTTGATGAACGAATCGTGGGTCTTGTTGTAGCTGTTGTTGTCGACATAAGGAGAAGAAGAAGAAGACGATGGTGGCACGCTCAATTCTGTGTTGAGAAGATGGCGTTGCAATTGCATGGTGGGGGGAAAAATATAGGGAAAAGAATTTTTCACGGTTTTTTTGGTGAGGATCTTGGTGGGTTTGTGTTGGTTTTAGTGGAAGAGTGGAGTTATGGAGAAAAATTTTGATGGGGTGTGTGTGTGTGTGTTTTATTTTTGGGTGAATATAGAAAATTTTTTTATGGGTTTTCGATGGTTTCAGTGAAGGAGTGGACTACAGAAGAGAAAATCTGATGGGGCTTTTTCTTGGTGGGATATAGAAAAAAAAATTGAAATTTTTTAGTGATAATCTTGGTGGATTTTTTTTTTTTGTGGTCGGGTTGGGGGATTTTGTTTAAGTGAACGAGTGGAGTGATGGAGAGAAACTTTGATGGTTTTTTCTTCTTCCTTTTTTTTTTTTTTTTTGGTTCAATTTCTTGAGTTGTGGCTAGATTTTTAGTTACGGTGTAGTGAAAGTGAAGATTCGAACTAGAAAAGGACTATGAACAAGGGGGGAGGCATCTCTCTCTCTCTTTGTTTCCCCCTTCTGGGGTGAGAATTAATAGGATAAGGAAAATGAAAAAGTGAAATTTGGTTTTGGGGGTTGCTGTTATCCAAATTGGGGACCGTTGTTGTGCTGCTTCATTTCCAGCTTGATCCCTAATTCTCAGAAATGGTCGTTTGTGGTTAACGAAACTAATTAAGCTGAGCAAATAATGCAATTGAGTGATTGGGACGGGGGAACGTGGAAATCTGAGCACTTTTTATTTTACCTGAGCTGAATGATGATCAGTGTCTAGTAATGGTGCTATATTCAGCATAATCACAGGGGAGGAGGTGATGACTCATGGGAAAATGAATCATAACTTTTAATCTTTTCTCATCACTATTCACGAGATAGAGAGGGTCCGTATGATGCGTGGTGCATAAAGGCTTGAAAGGCAATTTATAGCATGGGGGCGTTGCTCAGTTGTTGGTCTTAAAAGGATCAAGCTTAGCCTCAGGAGATACAGAATTGCAAATTTTTATTCTAATGGCAAGGGCCCCAGAGTAGTGGGCTAAGTGGCAAACGGTTCATGACTCTATATATTTTACTAGAACTACTATCTTAAGCAAAAATATTTCCCAAACTTTTCCAATATAATAACCATTTTAATACCACATAAGAAAAAGGTAAATCGAAGGGAGGGTTCAGTCAGTCTCACAGATGGTTTGCATACCTAATCATGATTAAAATTGTTTAGAATATTAATCAGGTTGGTACCAAATCCATCGGCATTCCCCTTGATTTTACGGTTGTACTATTGTGTGTCAAGCAGAGCTAGGTGTGGACCAATGCAAAATGACCTAATATGCATGTAATTTCACTGTTAAGATGGTAGTGGAAACTTCGTTGCCAATGTCTCATTTGGCGCGCTCTACTTTTGACATCAGACTTTGGCAGATAAGAATCAAGGTTGAGAAAAGAAGATACAAAAAGAAAGGGAGGAGATAAAGGAAAGCACCTTCAAAATATCTCGAATCTCTTATACCTTCCTTTAACTCCCTTCACCGTCTGCAATGGGCAGCTTATCGCTTCCGGCATACTTGATATTTTTCTAGTACCTTCTAATGTCGATTCATGAGGTGACTACTCAGTAATTAGGTATTTTCTATCCTAAAAAGGCAAAATGGAAAGTTATACCTATCTATTATTTTAAACCATTAGAATGCTGGATGAGAGATCCTCAAATTGGGAAAAAAGTTGCATGCAGTTAGTGGTAAATTTATTTTGCTGCGTGAGGTTAACCACTTATATTAATACTTTGCTTAATATTTTTTTTTCAGTAAACAAAAGTAATAATTTAATAAAATAAATTAGTACTTCTTTTATTTTGATTTATCTATCAATTTAATATATTCTTAAATCAATTTATTTAGATATAAAAATATATTTCAATATATTAATTTAAAAATATATCAAATTATCTAAATTAACATATAAATTGAAATAGAGAGAATATAATTTATTTATTAATCTTCAAATAATAAAAAATATTTAGATTTTAATTTGCATATCTCAACGACTCAAGCCATAACTCAATACAATTTATTTTAACATAGTTATTTTTAATTTTAAATTATAGGTTGAACAGATGTTTAAAAAATTTACTTTTGTATTTAAGTAAATTATAATTTAAAATTATAATTAATCCAAACACACTAAAAATATATTATATCATTTTGATATATCTCATTGCATTTTGATACGTATCTAAATCATATTTATCCAGTTCATCAAATGGACTATTAGCTTATTTGTTTTGTATTTTCTTCTCCGCGGACGCTCGACTTGGTATGCTCTTTCCGGACACTTCTCACAGCAATTCTTTTTTTCCCCACTTCTGCTCAGTAATCACCATACGTTTAGCTCACGAACTAGTAAAACCAACATAGTTTTTCTTTTTCGTTTTCCTTTTTTTTGGGTACAAAATATAGTTTGATAAAAGATGAATTAAAATATAAAATTTTCTGGTTCAACTTGCTGAACGATTCCATTTTTAACCAACTCATAATAAATTTCTAAGCGCCTTCTCAAATCATAGGCAAATCATTAGAGACGGTAAAATGGAACCAACCTGCTGGATTGACCCACTAAACCCACCAAAATAATGGGTTGGATTGATATATTTAGCCCGCCAAAAATTTTCGGCCACCAAACCTGCCCCGCCTAACTCACAGGTTTTGGCGGGCCGGGGGGTCGACCCGCTAGGTCAAGTGTGTCTTTTTTTTTTTAGGTATAAGAGTATTTTTTTTAAAAAAATTTAGGTTTTTATTCTAGATTATATTATTATTATATTTTTATTAATTTATGAACTTTATATTGCAAATTTTATGTTATAAATTTATAATTAATTATTATTTATAAACTTATTTATATATTTTAATTAGTTTATTATATTTACATTTGAGTTAAATTTGAATACAAATTATGTAGTTTAATTATTTTATTCCATTTAATTTAATTTAATTTTTTATTCAATATATTTTTTAATTTATAAAATAATTTAACTTATAAAAAATATTAAAATAAATTTATTTATATTTTTTTATTTTTTTGATGGGTCAACTCGCCAATTCACCTTTAAATGGATGGGCTAGAATGTTAAGCTAGTCTTCTTAATTCGGTCCACCTCGCTTTTGGTGGGTTGGGATGGTCCGAGATAGAGTAGACCAGCCCACTTTGCCAATACTACAAATCATGGAGTGGGTATTACACAATGACTACTATTATTTATATATATTGTTACGTGGTGGATTTTTTTTTAACTCTTTATAAAATTATGTACAAATAAATAAGAATTTTAGAAATGTAAGTGATAAATTTATTTGAAAAAAATATAAAAGATTATGTGTTAATAATTAACTATTATATAAATAATGAATATGATATAAATATTTTATACATTTTTATTAAATTTATCATATTTATAAAAATATAATTAAAATTCTTAATTATTTATACATCGACGTCTACTTATCAAAAAGGTGTCTAAATATAAACATTTTTCTAACTTAATTAATCTGTGTCATGCAAATGATGGATGATGGTGTCAATGAAGAGCAGGTGACAAAGATGAAACGCCACGCGGGTCAGGGGATTTCTATGCAACTAAACCAACCTAATACATGGTATGTCGGATCAAGTTTAATGTCACTTGCGTTGCAGCACGTGGACCCTCAAAATCAAGCTATGAAAGCTCTGCTAAAGCCAATTTTAAACCACTCCTCCAGGATCAACGTCTTTGTAATCTGCAGGAATTATGCATATGGAGTGGACAGTTTTTTTTTTTTTTTTTTTTTTGTAATCATATGCAACTTTACACGTCTCTCCTTTAATTCATTGGGGGTTGGTGCCGTTGGATACAACTAAAGCAACAAAAAGTTGTGAGCTTTATGTGACTTGATGCATTCAGCGGATGCGCATCTTTTAAGTAAATTACGTGAGCTAACTAAATTCATTATACGCATCCAAACTAGTTTTCGCATATTATTTTCTACTTCAAAGTTCATGAAAACTATTTTCAAATCTGTTTAATAACAAGATACCGTTTCATTATTTAACTCTTCTTCTCCATCTTGTGATTCTTCTCGGTCTCCACCTCCATTTCGTCTCCCTTTCCTCTGCTAATGGCGTTTCTAAGGGTCCAATGATTTTGCCTTGATTAGAAGTATCAATAGACCAACGGACGAGCATGAAGGTGAGAGGTTCATTGTAACGTCTCCAACTCTAGGAATAGCCCGGTATAGAGGGAAATTGGTCCTGAGGTAGAGACAGAATGATAAATAGTTGAATTATAATAAAGAGTGGCAAAATTGTAAATAATGTCTTACGATTGTCAGGAGGGGCATTAAAGAAAAAATTTCGATTCTTGAAATATGCGGGTCTCAGGATACTAAAAGCTAAACAACATACTTATAACAACCTTATAAATGATATTTTATACACCTGATTTTAAATAAATGTGTGGAGTTACTTACACTTGCAAATAATATCTCAGATAATTTTGAGTACTCAAATTAATCACTATACACCTTGAATTAATCCTCAAGGATCTTGTATTGTTTGAGATGAATTCTAGGAATACCATTTTTCTCTTTGAAAGTGGTTAATTATGTGACACATCCTAAGTTAGGTAAATTGAATAGCTTAAAAAAAATTATACCACCAAAGTATTAAAAATAGTTTACTGTAATACAAGAAACTGACCTGAAAGGAATCTATAATATAAAAGAACCTGAATATCCTCATCCAAACCCTAGAATGTATGGTTAAAAAGTAGCCACACTAGTCATCTTTTGTAAAAAAAAAGAAAAAAGAAAAAAGAAAAAAGGATAATCACACAATTCCAATTAAGGAAAATTAATTTTCCTTTCAAATCCAATCTTTTATAAAATCCCCAAAAACTAGAAAAGATGAGCAGAAAAGAGCTCATCAATTCCTCCCCCCTCTTCCCTTGAATTTTCGGCCACCATCTCCATTCCTTCATCTTCAATTTCTTCTTCCTTTTCATCCCCAAAAGCTTTGCCTTTTATTGAATCTCTTGGCTTCCGCTTGCAATGTAGCTTTATTCCCTTAATTCGACCAAAGCAAGAAGCAAAACTCCCTCCTTTTGAACTATCTATTTCGGCCATACAAGGAAGAAAATGAAGCTGGTTGGTGGTTGTTGGATTTGGAGAGTTTAAAGTTGAGTTGAAAGTGTTTGCTAGCTTGAAGACAAGGTAGGCTTCTATAACTTGTTTGTATTATGGGGTTTCTTATGAGCTAGGATTTTTCTTGATTCACTTTGCTCCATTTATTTTGAGGTTGGTATGATATTAATAAAACTTCTAAGCCTAGTGAAACTTGATTGATGCTGAGAAATAAGTTAGAAAATCAAGATAGCTATAAAACAGAAAACTGCTGCAAGGGAACCCAAGAATACTATATACCACGAAGGGCATATCTTAAGCAATAAAATTCAATTTCAGATGAAACTAATTTTATGAAACTTAACTCAAAGAAGAATCCAACGATATAAAATATAGGCCCATTGGATTTAGAATGAGGAAGTTATGAATTTTTCAATATGGTTGAAAACTAGAAAGTATAGACCTAAGTAGTACATGTTGTGATGGGCATAACTCGCCCTATACAACTTTAATTTAAGTACAATCATCTTTTTTAGAAAGCTAACACATAGCAATTCATGTCTATAAAATTTCAAATTCAGATTCTTAGTGAATTGCTACCAATAAATCAGTGAATTTGCCCTATACTTTATATGAGTGAAAATAAAGCAGTCTTAATGTGGAGCTTATTACTCAAGCTCTACCTACTCAAATTGAGTGAAACTTGTTGAGTTTGAAAAAAGGTACCAATCGGTATTTGCTAGCCAAATTTCTAAACGAAAGAGTATAAGGTGGATTTTTAGTGATTTTCTAATTTTGAGTATGCAAGTTTGTTTAGAAATAAAGCAATAATGAGTAGAACTTTAATAACTTAAGTTACATATATGAAAAGTGAGTGAGACTAAAGAAGTTTGAAAGTAGACTAATAGAGTTACATTCCAGTAAAATTTGAGATTAAAATGAATTAAATTGAAATTTTGGTACAATTTGTAATTTCTGGACAAATTTTAAGACATTGGACTAAATTTGTGAGCTAAGTGGCTTAAGGATCCCCAAACTACATTGGTCCTTGTTGGCACGATAGATATGCAATTATGTGTTAAGATTATTATTTTTGTGACTGACTAGCTGGTATTTTTATTGTCAATTTTGGAAATTTTCATATTTCAGCTGTCATGCTGCTGAATTATTAGCAAAAGTATGTTGAGAATGAGTTACGTAGCATAATCATAAGCATATTAAGCATGTTCTTTCATGACTATATGAGCTTACATGATGAATATAATTCCATATTACTTGGGTCAGTCTCAAAATAAATTAAGGGGACTAGATCGGCATGAAGGTCAGAGAAAGTAAATCCAGTAATCATGTATAGAAATGAACGTGATCTTGAAAAGCGGACTATTACCTAGGAGTAAGAAATGACCAAATACTCCCAAGAGACCAAATATAGATGCTTATGATACAAGTTAAAGAAAGACAAGGCAGTTAAGTGCACTTGCATAATCCATTTCATTTGCATTACATAAGCATACTCTATTATTTTACTATATTATTATCAATATCATGAACTGATCCTTAATTTTAAGTGTGTGAATAAAATGAACCTGCTTCGAATAAAGAGTTTCAAAAATTTAGTAAATAAACTTTTACTCTCTTATCTGTAAAGAACATGTTTTTTAAAATAAACTAAAGTAACTGGAGATAATGACAATGACACTGCATGTGATAGTGTATGATGTACTACTAAAAATTTATAATTCTTACTCTGTGTATATTTCTGCATCATCTCCAAATAGCACAGGTGGCAACAGCATGGGAGAACGGGCTCCATACCCCTTGAAGATTTCAAATTTTGTACCAGAACTATCTAGATATGTATATGGATTCGCATGCACCTAATAGTTATATGGACAAAATTTATATTTATTCTCTAGTACCTATATATTTTTAATTTCTCAAGAAGTGTAAAGAGTAAGCCAAGTTCCTACGACTTTTATAATAAATATAAAGATAGTGAATGAGAAGTTCTATAATTCTGATATAGGTTCAGTTTTCCAAAAAAATTATACTTTCATATTTATAACCTCTATATTCTTTAGAAGTATTTTAAAGTGTAAACAAAAGAAAGGCTTAAGCAACCTTTAATTGAGTATCATGACTTAAGCGTGGTACTACAATTAGAAGAGTGTTACATTTATGATGTCAAGGTCAGTGGAGGAGATTGGTGAAATGGTTAGAGGAGGTGGGGGCAACCATGAGGTTGGTGATCTAGGGAGGAAGAGCGACAGTGGTGGAGGTGGAAGTAGATATGGCGGCATCTTAGATATCTGAGGAACTTATATATATGGGTCTATATGGCCTTTAATGACCTAAGTCAACAATTAACATGCCACATCATCACAATTTTCAAACTGTGGTGTGATTATATGGTGCAGCACAAAGTAGAGCAACACGAACAAGCAGTGAGCCACCAAGTAATGCATCATCGATCTGGTGGTGTGGAAACCAGGTAATGCAGCACAAGCATGGGCTCAACGATGCAATGGTGATGAGTAGAGGCAAGGCATGGAGGTGCAATGAAGATAAGGCTAACAACAGGTTAGGGTTATTGAGAGGTGCTAGCTAAGCAATGGTCCTTGTTTGGTAGTTATGTTGGGGGGCACGTGACATCTTTTATTGGTATTCTAATCTCAACCACACAATTTGATCCAAAGGCTAAAAGTGATCATTCTCACTTCTTACATAAAACACTTATTTAAGATATCCCTTATACATACATACATACATACATATTATTAAAGCTTGTACTCATAGGCAAATATCCTATCTAATGAAGTTAAAACGACTTAATTTGTACCTAATTTGAGCGGCTAGATAGAGTTTTTAGTGAGTTAATAGCAAGTGCCAAAATTATATTGGCTAAAATGAATTACTTATTATAATATATGAGAATAATGACTTTTATACATTATTTTTGTAAATATCATTTCGAGACACCAAAGGTTTCATATACCAATAGTTGTGAATTTTAGTTACATTACTTTAAATTTTCCTTTGAGGAATTATGCAGTAACAATTGAAAATTTCAATTATTTTATTGTTAAAGTTAGAGAAATGATTTTGTATCTATTATCAGTTATCTTACTAGATTTACCAATAAGATAATTAAAATATCAAGCTATTAAAATATGATTCTCCATGTACAAATTTACTAACAATATAGCTGAAATTTTTAATTAATAATATAAGAATCTTCATGTGTCACAATGATGTTTGCAAGGGAGGATGCTAAAAACAAGCAAAGAAAAGAGAGCTAGAAACAATCTAATAGGAATATATCACATTTTGAAAAAATGATATACAAAGATGATTACTAATAGATAATTTACTTGGAGGAGGCTTCTTAAATGAACTGTGGATTTGATGGTCTTTGATAAAATTAAAAATATAAACAATTATATAAAAAAATAAAATTATTATTTTACCTTTAAGTCATTTTCATTGTCTTCTCTCCAAGTCAAATTCCATTTGTCACCTTGATAACCGGTGAAAATATATTATTTTCCCCCATATTTGTGTATTGAATTTTTCCAAATTTATTCTTATAATGATAATTTTCTTGGATTAATTTAATAAATCTTAATTGTTGATGCTTTTAATGAGAAATTAATTATTTTGAGTTTAATTGGCAAATACTCTTACTAAATTTATCTGATTGCAGAATTAATTTTTAGCATCAATGATTTGAAGATTAGAGGGGAATAATTGGATAAGAATTTGAAGATTTGGAAGAACAAAAAGAGGGTTTTTGAAAGATTTGATTTGAATCAAAGAAGAGAAAAGATAGAAGACATTACTCGAAGATTTCAATAAGATTTTTTTAAGAGATCAAGATAAGAGAATTGGGATAAAGATTTGAAAGAGGATAAAATCAAGGGAATCAGTTTCTTTATATTTTGATTTAAATTCTTTTAGCTATGAGAGGAGAAAGGTATTGTTAAAGAGATGGGAACATAGACTAAGGGCTGGAGACTCTAGAGAGGCCTCTTCCAATTGACATGACTCTGAGCATTTTTTTTTTTTCCTATGGTTGTCTAAATTTCTTCTAGTTGTTAAGAAGATGTAGTCTTAGAGAATGATTTTGTATTCCATTTCGTTATTTTAATTATCTTTTCAATACATTACTTAATTTCTAGTGTTCTTAATGTTGTTTTTGACTCGATCACCCATTAACTGATATATGATTTTGTGATGTCAAAAGCTATTTCACTTTATAAAATTAGTCAAACTAGAAATTAATTAACAGAGGTTAAAGTAGCCAGGAGTGAAAGTACTCATTTGTACAGCCAATTGAATTCTTATTTTTCATCCTTATAATAACTTTAGAATAGTCTAAGAAATTAAACTATTCAACTTATCCTAAGAGAGTCCTAGTATCAAGCCGTTGAGCTTTGACTATAATTAAGAGTAATTCGACCAGTAATGATATTGTCAAAGAATTAATTTAATAATTAGGTAATACAAAAATTAGGGTGCTTTGATAAAATCAACCCCTAACACCTGCTTTCCATCCATTGCAATTTTCTATATCTTGTTTATTTACAATTTCTGCGTTAACTTAAATTTCAGATTTTTCTCTTAATTGCGTTTGCTGAAATAGTGATGTATTCCAGTGAATTGGCAATTGATTTTTGTCCTCATGGGAATGACAATCTTGTACTCATTCTTCTTACTAGTTGTGACTCGGTATATTTGTTGGAGCTATTTTTTTAAATTGGCCAGCAACTTAGCACACAACCACTTCGTCTATTAGGCTTGCGTGGCTTATTGGACTAAAATCACTATGTAATGACCATGGCAATTTATAGAGGAGAGAATAAGCAACAAGTTGAACAAATTGATAGTGGACTTTGAGGCTTGACTTCAATAGTGGACTTTTTGGATGTTGGAAGTTAATAGAAGCAAATGGACAGTGATAGTAATTTGTTGCAATTTGTTGTAAAATGACGATGGTAGTAATTTGGGAAGCAAAATGATCCTTGCAATTAATGAAAGTGGACAGTGGCAATAGTTTGACAATAATCCTGAATTCACGAGGATTCGATTTCTATCAGCTCCTCTAACATTGCGATCAATTGCGCCAATTAAGATGCGACCAAAGCACAAGCATGACAAGAATGAGTGAAGGAAGACTAATATGGAAAGGGACATAGCAATCATTTGGGCTATAATACCACCATTTTCAACCATGGATGGGCATTGGAATGGACGCACACCCTTTCTTTCTTCGCCACTTTCACCAACAAAAGTAGGAGGGATGGTGGTGCTAAGGGACGGGGATGATGAAGGCTTCGTGAATGGGCAACAAACAGTGGCATTGGATGAGCGCATAATAAAAAGTTATAGAAAAAGTAAAGGTTAAAATGGTAAATTAAATAAAATTATTCTTTAAAAAATATGAAAACATAAATGTAAGCTATAATAAAATTATATTTTATATAATAAATTTTTTTAATTTCAACCTTTGAATTGAAATTTAAAGGCCAAGATACAATGTCCATGATGGTCCATAACTTAGCAAGGACCATCATAGAATCCTCCTGACTTGGTACATGAAAACTGTCACTAGCCCACGAGCTTTAGGTAGCCAGCCTACATGGTCGGTAAGTGTGATATTTTGTGGAGCTTTCTAAGGTGGGCAATGTTGAGTTTTGGACAATCATGGTTTGTGTGAAATTTTTGGAGAATTAAAGAGTATAATGCTCATTTATGTCTGTTTTCTTTTTTGGTAAACATAGAAAAGAGCATAAAAGACAATTACACAGTAACAAGATCTAGATCAGTTAACAACACATCTTGAACCTTGATAGCAGCTGTTAAGTGACATGAACACACTCCCATCAACATTTAGTTTGATGGGAATAGGTTTTATCAATTGAAAATCTCATATGACTTTGTCATATATTGATTTTTATCATTGATTAAGAAGGTGGAGTCAAGTATGAGACCTATAAAAGTATTTAATCAATAGTATAAATCAACAAATGATAAGGTCATGTGAGATTTTCAATTAAGAGGATTCATTCTCTTATTTTGACACTTCCGAAAGGTGGGAGGCACTAAACCAAGGTAGATGACCTATTATGATGCTCATCTAACTCCAACATTTTAAGGAATGCACTGTCTTTGTTTTAAAACAAATTGAAGAAGAAGAACCAAAAAAAAAAAAAAAAACATTTTCCAACCTAGCATAATAATGTAGTTTCCCACTACAATAGTTGCTAATAACAAGAAACTCAACAAATGCCATTATTGTAATGAATCAATGCTCTATCTAAATCAATGCTCCAAATCCCCTTTTCAAAGAATGTTACAAGAGCAACTTTAAAATTCTGATGATAAAGGAAAGAATGTTACAAGAAAATTTTTTATAACTTCCAATCCCCTTCCCCCTCCGCTATTAGGATATGGTTGTAAAGTGCTTCTTGGTGGGTGAAGTGGTAGAATGGGTGGAGAAGAGAGGGATGGTGTCGCAGGCTTTGTTCATCAAAGATAGTAGAAATTGTGGATGAGCTTTGCCTTGTAAAGGAAGTTAGCAGCAATCTCCATGTGCCGCATCACTGCCATGTCACGGAAGAAGGGGAAGAGCTCCTATGGGGTGTTTTTGACGTTGTGTAGGGGTGTGTCGTAGTTATGGACAGTGCAAGGAATGAATGTCTCGATGGTGAAGGTTGCGGTGGAGTTGGGGGAGATCAAATGACAAAGAGATGAGGTGTAGGATAAGGAGGTGGAGGTAGGATATATGTTTTTAATCTAGATTAGGGAAGAGAAAAATCATGCTTCAATTATTAAATTTTGTAGTTCAGATGTAATCATGGGTGAATTTTTAGTTCCAAAATTTTAATACCATGTTTTTTGGTTCACATTCATAATTTTGAAAACTTTTAAGATCAACTCATCTTAACCATCAATTTATTTTTCTACAGCCACAATTTAGTGACCATCACGGTCCGAAACTCCAAACCCCCGATGTAGGAAGGCTGCTTAGTTTTAGGCTTTTGGCAAGGACACATACATGCTTATCGTGGCAAGGACCACAAGCACCTTGGATATATTTGGGACTTGATCACTTTCCTAGAAGAGAGAGTTTACACTTTGTAAGACTCCTTGCCTCTTGTAGATAAACTTGCACTCACTATACATGCATCCAAATTCCACAATCAATTTTAGAGACTATAGGGGCTGATAAATTTTAGACTTTATCTAGCAAGCCGTTGGAGGATTGCATATCAAGATAGCCAAAATCATGGGGTAGTAGGAACCAATCAGGTAAGGCCTTGCAAAAGTGATCATATTTAATTGCAATTTGCATGGTTGCTTGCAAAAGTTTCATGAACATTTCAAATGTGATGTTAAGCAAGAGATGTGAATTTTAATTTTTTATATAGTCATCCAATTAAGTGTTGTTATATCATCATAAATGTTTGATTTTTACAATAACTACCCTAAAAGTCACATATATAATGAGTTTTATTGGTTGATAATATAAAATACTTTTTCATTGATAATACATCAAAATTAATCTCATAAATAAGGATTTTATTTTGACACACTGTTAGTGTAAAAGTTTTTTATACGGTCATCCAATCATATGTTACAATATCATCATAAATATTTGACTTTTACAATAACTATCTAAAATTCATAAATATAACAAGATTTGATTGATTAACAGTATAAACTAATTTTACACATAATATATAGGATTGGATAATGGGTCGTGTTGGGTCAATAAGTCAAAAATATAGGTGCTAGTGCATCCAAGTGCTGTATTGTGGGTGGGCAAAAGAGTTGTGAACCTGTAATGTGATTCAAATGTTTACGCCAGCATGTGCACTTGAAGCAAGATTATTGGATTTGAAAGAGGTAAATGTTATTTCACATGAAAATTGAAAAGATTAATTTTGATATATTGTAACTATAAAATAGTTTTATAGTGTCATCCAAACACATACTATTTAGTATATGTGAGATTTTTTAGGTATGAGTGTGGGATCAAATACCTTTGATAATATAGTCAAATGTTTACGTTAGTATGCGCATTAGAAGTAAGATTGTTTGATTTGAAAAATGATTTTTTTTACATAAAAATTGAAGATATTAATTTTGATATATTGTCAATATAAAAAAATTTTATACTGTTATCTAATCACATATTACTATATATGAGACTTTTAAGAAAGTAGATATAAAAGTTAAATATTTTTATTGATATAATAATACATGATTGAATGTATATATATAAATACCTTTACACCAACAATACATGAAAATTAAATTCAAACTGCATTAAAAGTGAATACTTTTAAATTAGATCCAGAACATTAAATTTTATACTATCTTTAGTCTTTAACATCTAAAATTATTGATTTAAAACTCTTCACCAACAACCATTAAGGCTAGCTGGTGGAGGCAATACTAGCTTACCTAGAAGTTTCAAATATGAGTTCTGTGTACACAGTTATATTAAAACTTAAAAGGAAGAGTTTTATCATCTAAATAGTCCTACTTAATTTAAGCAGAATGCCTCCGATGAGAAGATAATTTAATTGGTATTTAATTGTATGTGTATGAAGAATTATCAATTGACTTGGTCCAAAATCGGGAGGGCCAAATCCTCGTTGATTAACTGAGATCCATGATATGGAATTTGGAATAGATAATTTACAAACATACGGAAGCGTCATAAATGGGAAATGGGTTCAACTTAAATGTTCCTGAAAAATGGTAGTGCATCACTGCTCACAAAATTTCTTGTTATTGATTCAAACCATCTCCAATTTAACGGCTATAATTTCTTTGGTGTAAAATATGGGTGAAATATCCTGTTAAGGGTGTATTTGTTTCAATTTTTTACCAAAAAATAATTTTTAAATTGTTAAAAAAATTACATTTCACATAAATTACTCATTTCATCTTTTACTCAAAAAGTAAAAGCAATTTGTTTTCCAGCCTTTGAGTTGAAATTAAAATAAATAATTTCTATTAAAATAATTTTTTTAAATATTTTTCTATCAAATAAATTGTACCAGACACGCTCTAAAACTCACAATTCTTCTTTCACTGCTCAGCCACCCATCATCCCTAGCCAACCGCGACCACAAGTCACCACTCTGTCGGTGAGATAATAGCGCCCGTCAACCTGCCTTCCCTCAATGCCACCCTTCTTAGTACCGCTATAAACAACAACAATCATGCACCACAACATGGAATGATTGAGTTTTGATGATGGGTTAATGGTTGTCTATGAGGATTCGCTACTACATATTGAGTAGTTTTTAGCAATGTTTATTAAAATTAAAACGTGAAAAATGTTGCTAAATAGATTAAAAAAATATTGTTAAAATTCTTTAATAATATTTGTACAAGTATTATATATAGGTTATTGTTAAAAGTCTTTAGTAACATTTTTACAAGTGATATATATATATATATATATATATATATATATATATATATATATATATATATATATATATATATATAGTTATATATATATATATAGTTATATATAGTCTAGTCTATATTACTAAAGAATTTTAATAGCATTTTTTTTATAATTTAGTAATATTTGAAAAATGTTACCAAATAGAAAGAAGAATTTAATACCATATTTCACCTAAATTTTTCATCAAAAATAATAGTAGTCATTAAATTGGGGGTGATTTGAATCAATAATGAGAGATTTATAACTATCATTGCTCCCAACTTTTTTTAGGAGCATTTTAGAATCCTCCGAAGACTATTGAATGCCAAAATAGAGCAGAGAAAAATATAAATAATGATGGCAATCATATTTTTATAATATATGTAAGAAAAAATTGTCTGTGTTACTATATAGAATATATACTATTGTGTATGGGTGGATACTGCCTACCGCACAGTATTTTGTGTCTTTTTCTCACTACGTATTTCTCAAATAGTGGTATTTTAAACTATGCGGCTGTGTTCTCAAAACTTATAAGATACACAAATGGATATACAAAGAAATACAAATCCTCGTCTATAAGTGCATCAAGGAGGCTTGGAAACAAATGTTGAAGCGATGATTTACTAAGGGTGAGGAAGCCTGAATGCTTTGGAGCATCAAGCGGTTACAAAACAAATCCATCTATATCGTTCTTGTATTAGATGCTTGCAGATTGCAACTAGTCGCAATTTTAGGTGCGTGAAAATAGTTGACAATTTGGTTTCATCCTCGAATATTAATGAATATATCGCAGCTTACTTTGACTTTATCCGATACTGTTTCTGAAGCTGCAGATTTACTACACCTACAATACACATGCGCTTGTGTTTATGACTTCAATATTAGGTAGCACCTTCAATATTCTTGAAATTTTGCTAGTCTTTTTCGTCATAGAATATGAAATAGTCAAAGTCATTTGTGAGGTACAGGATTGGATAATTGTATGTGGAATAACATAATTTAACATCATATTTTACAAAAATTTAGATTAACTGAATGTTAAAATAATTAGGACATATTTTTAATCCAAAATTATGATGAGTATTAATTATTATTTAGGCCTATTATAATTAAGCACTACTTGTTAATGAATATGTTGTAAAATCGAATATATGGCCTTATCATGATATTAATGTTTTTCTTATTAAGCACTGCTCATTAGAGGATTTATTGTTGGGTTTTATATATGAATTTACCATGATGGATAGCATTTAACCCATTTTGTTATTATACTTGAGGAGACTCCTGTTCAAAGGCGGATCCACGTTTTTAGTGTTGAGGGCATATGTCTCCCCTGGACTTTAGGATTTTTTTCAGTAGTATATAAGTATATATATTTTTTGCTTTCATTATTTTATTAAGTTTAATCCTATACCATGTTTAAAATTATGTGAAACTTCTTATTATATTTATGTATTACTTTTGCTCCTACAAACTAAATTTTCTAGATCCGTCGTATTGCTCCTATTCCTAAACACCCTAATATGTGCGGTCACTCCGTAGACGTTAATGCAAGAGTGAACTATCGTAAGATAGGAATAGTTCTTTTTCCTTCATCTTAGTCTCTTATATAATCATGATTTCCTTCAAGAATTCAGGCACGACAAACCCCATAATTATTCTTTTCAGGTATTCATATAATTCAATCTTTTATTGTTGCTCATGCCATACTTTGAGATTAAAATTTCCATCAAGAAGCACTTATAAGGATAAACGGTATATCATTAAGGGAGACCAAAATTGCTTATAATTTATTACAGCACTCCGCACCCTCTCTTCTAATCCATAACAAAAGAAACACAAACATGCGGCAGACATACAAAAGAAGACTAGTAGATGCTTTAAAGAAGTTCCCATGTGGCTTATGCAGTGGCCACTTATTCTTACACTAGCTTCTACATATCCCTCTCGAGCTGTTGCTCCATGTGTAATTAACCTCACTGCACTCTGCATCAAAACAACAAGGGCACATCAGCTACATATTGGAGACAGGTCCATGACAAACCAAACAGAAGTTAGTACTGCTAGCAAACAGACTTCACGCCAAAATTACATGCATAATATAAATACTTAAAGATATTAATTTTAAAGCACTCTCAGCCTAATTTTTTTTTTTTAATACTATAACCAATCATATATCATTTACTTATAACTATTAACATAATTATAATAATAAGATTCAAACCTGCTGCAGTCAGTAGAAGGGCTGATTTGGTAAGGAATGTTGACCCCACATTTCTTAGGAAGGCCAGCAGCAAGGTTTAGATTATAATTACTGTAATTGATCCCTTTAACAGCGTTCTTAATGCATGTGCAAACTGTTTGCCGGTCTGTTTTGGTTTGAGCCATGTTGAAGAGTGTCCTGATCCCATTGCAGCACCCTGCTGGCACCGTGTTCCCACCATTTCGTATATAGGAAACGCATGGACTTAGGTCACTCACCACCTGGATGCATGTCACGGATGCTTGAGCCTTGGGACTGGAAGAAGCACCAAGTACAAGGCACACAATTGCCATGCAAAGAAGCTTAACAAGAAGAGAGTTGGCCATAGTGTCAATTCTTTGTATGAAGATGATGCAGGTATATGTGTATAACCCCTAAGGTTTTGCTTTTAACTATTGGCCTTTTTGGGAGACTATCGTGGGTTGAAGATTTGTTTTTAGGGTCCTCTATTTATAGAGGGAGAAGGGCATGGGGCGCAATTATTACAAGATCATATATAACCATGCATGTGCATGTTCCTATTCGGTTGTTGGGATGAATACAGTGCCATAATGGATTGTGGTTGGGCAATTTAAATGCTATTGTCTAAGGCAAATGAATCAAGAAGCGATGAAATGGATTCTATCATATCAAATTTTCATATAACCTTGTAATACCTGATTTTTTTTTATTGTTGATTAAAAAGATTTTGCCTAGACAAGACAGATAATATAACAAAATTAATAATAAAAAATTATACATAATAAAGTAATGTAAAAATTTAATATGAAATGATTCATTACCGGAACCAACTAGCCATGCTTACGAAACATTAGCAAGAGTGTTATTTGAACAAAAATTTTAGAAGATTAGGGCAATATTTACACTATGATAGAGGGAAATAGTGTCTGTCTTAAAGCAAGCCCATACCTCTCTGAAGTTTCAAATATTACTGCGCCCGTCGTAGCCTGAGCATATATAATAACTCACCGCGATTTTGTGGTGCACCCAAGCTTTCAAGTTTCAACATTTGCTGCGAATTGAAAAACTGCATCGCCCACCAAATATTGCACCGCTTTGCACCTGCTGTGCTGCCCTGTGGTTATAGCAGCTTACAATCACTATTTGCAGGCTGCAGCCTATTATCTTTATTGCAACTGCCTACTGCTATCCTTTCTCCATGGGTTTTGTGTTTCTTTTAATTTGGAGCTAAGTGATATCTTCATTTGAATTACTTGTAAAATTAATCTTTATTTGCTATAGGAGCTATACAATTTTTAATATTATCAGAATTGCTATTTTAGAATTTAGATTTGTGTAATCGAAAGTTAAAATTACTTAACACCCCCAACCAACTTTGTATATAGTTATGGAAAGTTGGAACGCCAAAAAGCAAATGAAGAGTTCTTAAGAAAATTTATTTTTCCTCTATGCATGTTGTGTCTCGTGTGAGAGTGAGAGAGAGAAAAAATAATTAGTGAAATTTATTGAGTTTTAGATATCAAAAAGTAGTCAAAGAAAATTATTTTTTATTTTTTTCACTCTGGAGGGGAAAAGTAACTGTAGAGCTAACCCACTAAGATTGATAGTAACCTATCGAAATAATTATTCCATCGAGAATAACTATTAAATTTTTTATATTTAGGGTTTTAAAATATTTTTTAACTTAAAATATTAAGATAGTATTAATGACTACATGCAATCTTAACAAAAAGAGCACTGTAGAATTAGTGGAAATATGTTTTTTTAAATAAGAGTAATTTGGTTCGCTTAATTTATTTTGTACCATTAATAAGATTACTTATTGTTTTTCTTAATTTGAATATTAACCCTAATTTTACCGATATTTTGAAATGGATGGAGTATATTATTTAACTTTTATTTGAACCAAAATAATTGCTAGTACATTTGTAAAATGATAGTTTCATTTACTGTACGAGGCATGTGTAACATGCATTATGAAAGAGTTATATCATGAAATTGGAGTGATTAGGGGAACAAGTAATAAATGAAAGGCATGTGAAGCTTTTGGTTGTCTTTGTTTTAGCTTTTTTTATTAAAAAAATAAAAGTGATTTTTAACTAAAAAAATTACTTTTTATAAAATTTATTTATCAAAGCTTGTATTCAAAAGCTAAAAACATATTTTTTTTTTAATTTTTGAGTAGAAGTTAAGATGAATAGTTTTTATAAAAAATAATTCTTATACTAAAAAATCATTTTTTTATCAAAAAAAGCTGAAACAAACTTACCATTTATCTTTTTGTGTGTATACAGTATTAAAATTTAAATTAATTAATTTAAATTATTTCATCCGATTTAATTTTTGACTAAATTTGTGTAAAATAAAAAATTAATAATTTTAAATAAATTAATTACTTATTAATATTTTTACATATCCATAAAAATTTAAAAATTAAAATAACTACTATTAATGGTTTATACTAACAATTTTAAAATAATTTTTTTAAAAAAATCATGTATAAACTCAAAATTATTGCATAAAATAAAACAATTAATAAATAATTAAAAATATAAAACATTAAGTTGAGATATTATTTTTGGCCTAAATCAAGTATTCAAAGTAAACTGGACTCTAACTAATTTGACGTGCATGTGTGTGTGTATGGTTTAGATTGATTTGATTTTATTTAAGATTTAAATTAATTAATTTGAATTAGTTTAAAGGATTTCATCTGATTTAATTTTTGACTAAACTTTTGTAAAATATAAAATAGTAAGTTTTAAACCAATTAAATTACTTATTAATACTTCTACATATTCATACAAATTTAAAATTTAAATTAATTATTATTAATAGTTTATACTAACAATTTTAAATGTAATAAAAAGTTTAAAAAAATTATGTATAAACTCAAAATTATTACATAAAATAAAAGAATTAATAAATAATTAAAAATATAAAACACTAAGTTGAGATATTATTTTTAGTCTAAACCAGCAATATTCGAAATTCACCAGACTCTAACTAATCTGATTTGAGTTAGATTGATTCACCATTAGGTAAAACTCTTTTAATACTAGTATTGTCCATCCATAAGACTCAAATACGAGACTTTATTTAAGAAAAGCAAATGTTCAACCGCTTGAACCACCTAAATATTAGCAAATTGAGATATTATAAGAGTAATTCTTATATTAAAATACTATAAAAATATGTATATAGATATGTAGTATATAATATATTACATGGGCAAGTGTATATATACATTGATATATGTGTAATATATTATCGATTGTGTTTAGTTTGGATTGGTTTTATAAAGTAAAATTAAATCCAAATCAAATCAATGAATTTCAAATCGAAAAAAAAAAATCGACTTAAACTAATTCTTTTCTAGTTATGATTGAGTTTTTATTTTTTATTTTTATTTGGTTTGAAAATTGAATTTAAACTCCCAATTAAAGGTAAACAAATGGTTTTACTTATGTAATTAAAAAGTAATGAAAACCAATCTAACCTAACACAAATGCGGAATTGATCAATTTTGTTTGCTAGATTGCGCTCAAAATTAGGGGTGGAAATAAGTTAAGTTAGTTTTTGAAATTTAAAATTTGAAATCAACCTATTACTTAATATAGAGTTTGTTAAGACCTATTTTAACTTTTTATAAGTTTGGCTTGATTTAAAAATCTATTTAAATATCTAATTTATAACAAGGCCTTTAAATAGGCCTAAGAGAAAAAGAAAAGACAGCTTAACAGACAATATCTTAATAGTATAAATTAGATTCTACCGCCTACAAAAATGGAGCAAAGCTATTTTCTGTCTTTTTTTTTAAGGGAAGTAGGGATATTCCAGGGGGAAGAGAGAGAGAGAGAGAGAGAGAGAGAGAGAGAAGGGGGTAGGGAATACTTGCATAGTTTGAAAATATCACGTGATTGTATTTCGACCAATTATATAAATATATTTTGTATGAAATAATATATTAGTAGTGGATCCCATATAAAATATAATTACATAATTGGTCTAAAAATATAAGTACGTGGTACTTCTGGATCATACAAATATTTCTCGATGGGTGGATCGAACCCTATTGCATGTGATATTTCGAGCTGCAGTTCACGACTTCTGATATGGCCTCATCGCAAAATGGAGCGTAGCTTATGATCCACCGATTAACCAAAGAAAGTAACCGCGCTTAATTTTAAGTAGCTTGGCCCAATCTTAGAAATAAACCACCTATAGGTCCTTTCCGGGATCGTTAACAGGTTCACGTGGTCCATTAATGTGTCCGCATCAGACCCAAAAATATATTAATGCGTCCGCAAAGAAATAGTTGACGAATGATGTCAATTTTGTTGATTCGATTCGTAAGATTTTATAATTATCAAAAACCTATTAATTATATTTAATTATTAATTAATAATGCGTGAACCGGCAATTTACTTCTAACTTATGAGCAATTGATGATTAATTGATCCACGTTGTTAATTAACAGTTTCCTCATTGTTACATTTTAGGATTTAAGATTTAGATAAATATAGAAGAATCATTTTACCAATCAAAACTGAAAGGGTTGATAATTACTGTAATAAATTATGAATGTCATTATCTAATAAAAAGAATGATGAGGATGATATAACGATTAGAAATCCAATGTCACAATGGACAATCCACATTAGAACTGAGATATATTGAGATTTTATTATAATTCTAATCGAGATGCAAATCATAATCATAGTATAAAGTACTCCCTAGTGGGGAGCCAGACAACCAGGGGAAATTAAACCATCTTCTTTATTCTCTCTCTAGTTATTACCACTGACCAAATACCAAGTCCACAAGCGTAAACCCTCAGGATGCACAAGCTGTTCACTTTACCCTGCAATGAGAAATCAAAGTGAAATTGATGTTATACCATCTATATATAAAATGCAAGAAAAGTTAACGAGCTTAAATTTGATATATTGTCAATACAAAATATCTTATACTATCATTTAATCTTATATACTATGTATAATTTTTAAAGTAAATGTACTAAATATAAACATTTTTGCTAATATATATAACAATATATGAGTGGATGATTACATTAAAAAAATTTCTATTAATGTTGCATCCAAATTAAATTCAAAGTTGATATATGTTAAACAAAAATAAAAGTGGTCAGCATCATTAATTAATTTCAGGTTATAGCTCAATATACAAGGTTGGCAAAAAAATTATATAAAGAGAGGATTTAAGTGATGAGTGATCTTCTTGTTGCAATCAATGGAGGGGGTGACTTTGTAGGGTAAGTTGATGCCACACTTGCTAGGGAGGCCAGCAAGGGCTGCATAATTTACTCCTGGTAAGCTCAGAGCTATGGATTTGAGGCACCTACAAGCGGCGTGGCGATCGGGGGTGGTCCTGGCTTCGCTATTGAGGGTCCTAAGCCCATTGCAGCATGGTCCAGGGACGGCACCACCAGGGCTCCTCGCGTAGGCAATGCATGGAGCCGCGGTGACTTGGATCTGGCCACATGAAAGAGCAGCAATATTGGCCAAGGGAGTGCCCAAAACCATGCACATCATAGTCAAGCATGCAACCTTGAAGAGGAGGAGTGGGCTAGCCATGATTTTTTGAAAGGGTTTGGAGAGGGGGGAAATTGCACGTGAAAGGTGAGTGAATGAGCGTGGAGGCGAGGGGTGATTTAGTCGGGTGCCAGTAAGGGCCATATAGAGGATGCCGGTGCAATTGAGTTGGGTTAGTGAAATGAAAGGTGAAGTGAAAGTTCGGTAATTGGCAATTGATTTGATTTAATGCGAACTATTGTAATCGGAATTTTTTTGTTCTCCGAGTATTTATTTATCTAACAAGTGAAAAACTAATTTTTTAAGATACAATCGGTACATAAGTAAGGAACCCTATTAATATTATTTTTTTCATGCACGTAAATTCTGGGATCAAACCCAGAATAACTTACTTAAGAGATCTTAGTCTTTTTCACTTGGAACATCTTATCGGTGCAAACAAAAAAATTTTGTTTAACCTTTCGGGAGGATTTTTTTCTGCTTCCAATAGTATATTTATCTTTTTTTTATAATTATAATATAGATATCAACATTGATATATGATGATTGTAAAATCTTTTACACTATAAATTAATTATATTTTATTATATATATGTATGTTTGTGTGTGATTTTTAAGGAATTTTTGTGAAAATCAAATCCTTCAAATGAAGTAGCAATTTTTTAGATGACTGTATTAAAAATTTTTATATTAATAGTTGAAACTAAATCCTATACTGCACATTATTTTTATTAGCTGCATGAATCCCATACAAATATTCAAGGAAGAAAGACCCTCCAACTACATATAAAAATTTCTAATGTAATTATGTTGCTAATAAGAAAATTCCTAAGAGATCAACAAAAAGTTGGTTGAAATGGTAACTAACTTTTATCTCTTACGTGGACACAAATTCAAATTTTAATAAAATAACTTTTGTAAGGAAATTGTATAGCCCTTGTACTCCATAATCTTAAAATCTTAAAAAGAGTTAGCGTGTAAAGATGTTTCATGATCTCAAAAAAGAAAATGAAAATTCTAAGGAAAAACAAAATTTCTCATAATAAACTACTCCTGAAACAGGCAGCACAATGAGTGTCCGCTGGTTAGTTAGACCATGGACGGTTGTGATCCAAGGACTTAATCATTCGTTTCTATATATCTGAAGCCATATGTGGTTTGGCAAGTACTAGTCAGGTTTCTGCGTCTCCCAAAATGAATTTGGGCCCCAAGCGATGTGGCTACTTTCCAATGAGTTAATGTAAGTGAATGTCTGTATTTCGTTTATATATCAAAAAATTAGATATATTTTTTGTTCCTTAAAAGTTTATTTATCTCTTAAAAAACTCATAATCAAATTTTTAATAAGTGAAAATAAGAATTAGAAAGGCCAATACCTTTACTCCATTAGCATTGAAGATGATTGTGCTCTCTGTACATTACACAACAAGTGCTGGCCAAGGTCCAAAATCTTCCTGGCGATCTTAGTGTTATCTTGCTTGTGTTGACCAAAGAAAGAAGGATTACCTCGCTTGCCTCTACTATTCCAATTTAATGCTCTGAGACATCTAAGAATTTCTGAATCAGGTATCCCATCTATGATTATAATGCTCATACTCAGCATTTAGAGATTGAATTTTACTTTAGTACTGTTTTCGTACGTTATATTCTTTGAGTCTTACCAAGTCTCTTTCTAATTCACAGTTTTCAGTTCTTCGGAACAAGCTTCGCGTGTGGCTTTTTCGTTCTGCATGAGTATTAGTGCAGTAGAATAGAGTGTATATGTATGGATTTAAATTTTCTGTCCCAATTTTTTATCCTCATTTCCCTGTTCTCCAGTTATAATATGACACCTAGAAATTAATTCCTATGTACATAATACAATTACCTTGATTTGTTTAAAATAATTTCCGAATATATATCAACTTTCGAGTGAGGGAAACAAGGAAACAAGAAATAGTGACAAAAGATTTCAATCCGTATATGTATACGTACGTATAGTCTTTGATTAGTTATTGCTCTTTTTATTGGAGGGAAAAAAACTCCTCTAAAATGTGTTTTTCTCCAAACTCCAAAGTGAGATTGTAAGAAATTATCCATTCTTAGATTATTTAAAAAAGATACATACAATATATTTTATTGATCTACTCTTTACTTTTCCATTTTAGGGATAAGCTCATTTTAAATGAGCCTAATCACCTTTATAACTCGTATTTCATGCCAAGGAAAAATTTGATTAGTCTTAATTTATGTATAATGATATTAATATGCCCTAGCCACCGCATGATAGAGGAAATTAATTCACATATTGCAGGGTGCAAAGTGAAATTTCCTTCCAGGAAATTTGATAAACCAAAGCTGGTAGTACAGGCTGATTCGAAGCTGTGCTGTATTTGATAGAGCGGCTGCCCTAATTTCTTCCTTTTTTCAAATTTAATTAGGATCTTAATTAAGGCTTGCCATTGAAAGGTTTCAGTCATTTTCAGCTCAATCTTTCAGAGAGGATATTTAGTAGATCATGTACGTGCTACTAGGACTTATCATGATTACTTCTTTTCCAGTCACCATCCTTACTAGAGACTCTCGTTGTGAAAATCAAAATAGAAATCACGTCAAGTATTGTACATGCCAAAACTGTGCTGAAGTTTTTTCGAATTTCAAACAAAAAGAAATTAATTAGGCAATTGAGGATTTTTGTTTTGATAAATTAAGGAGTTTATGACATAAACCTACAACATGATGTAGGGTGCATTTGTTGCAGTTTTTTTTCTTTTAGATAAAAAGTTATTTCTCAATTATTGAAAAAATTACTTTTTTAAAAAAGTATTCATTTAAACTTCTACTTAAAAGATAAAAACGAGTAGAACATAAAATGAATATCTTCCTTAAAAAATTATTTTTTAGTCAACAAATCATTTTTTTTAGAAAAAAAAAAGACTAAGACAAATGTACCCTTAATACTCTGGCTTACCTTCGAAACTACTAACTGAATATCTGATGTAATTTTCTTTTGGAGTACCCATTGTTATAAAATAAAATAAATACTTCCACGTGCAACATAACATTTTTTTTTCCTGGTCACGACACAACATAACTATTTTTAATTTTTTTTTTTTAAAAAGTTCACGAAAAGGACTGGACAACTAACAAGATATATCTGTAAACCCAATGTCTTTTTTTTTTTTTTTAAAGTAGCAAACCCCTTTACTTTTGGGCTTATATACTTTATGGAGCTAATGTGACTGACAGCTATTAACATGATGTTTAGTTGGTTGGGGTGTCTTTGTATTCACAACTTTGGTTCTGTAGCGTCTGTGATTGTTGTGATATTTTAGTTAGTGACTTAAGTTTTGTGTTAGACACCGTTTTCTTTCTGGATAGCCAATTTAAAATACTTCAAAATCAAGATCAGAGATATGACGAGGTGACATTTGCTGTTATTTATATTTGCAGTGGGCCATATAATGGTCCATATTCTGTTGCTTATCATTTAAAGCTGTATAGTTTCCGTTTGTTGTATGTTAGACTGAATTAGCTTATATTTGACTAGGGTCTATTCTAGTAGTTTTTCTTCTGTAAATATAATGTTGTCTTTGATTGTTAATCAATAAAAATTTATTGACTTAAAAAAAATTATTACAAAATAAATAAATAAATAAATAAATCTTTACACTATACTCTTTAGTAACATGAGATGAGAGGGTTTATTAGAATTGAGGAGTTCAAGGAATTGAAAGTGGAGTGGATGCAACCAGAACACATTTGCATGTTCATGTACCTCAATATGAAGCTGCTATGGATCTCAAATCGATGGAGATCATACAGAATGCGCAATGCTCTGAATTAGTTCTTCTCTGCTGCCTGTGCTTTGTATTCTTTCTCTACCGTGTACTTTGTAGTTTCTACTTTCTAGTTTCTGCCATGAGAGTTAAGAGCAGAAAGTTTATTTTATTTTACATTTTTAGTCAAAATTCAGGTTAAAGGAAACTTCTTCTCAGTGCAGGATTTTGGGGTTTATTTTTATATAATGCTGGAGTTTTTGGACCCATGTAATGTACGGGATAAAAAATATTTGACAAATATTAAAAAAAGCTTTTGTGAAATTTTTGGCAAATAAAAAAATTATATAATAAATTGATTATGTATAAAAATTGCATAATTTGATCTGAAACTAAAAATTAATTGATAAACATAAAATTTAATATACACTTTCATTACAACTTTAATAACTTGAAAAATGAAATCAAATATGCAAGATAATAAAAAATAAAATAAGAAAATAGTAAAATAAATTCTTCATATTTAATATTGTGTTAAAAATTCAAACTTCTTGTCAAACACTAAATTGAAATAAGTATAAAATTACATATTATATAATAATAAAGTATTAAATAATAATAATAAATAAAATTATCTAATCTCAATTTTTTAATGATTATCAAACAACTCAAAAAAAATTCCATTTTTTCTCCTTTCCTATTTTTGAATATTCTAGTAAATTAATTTTAAAAATAAAATTATATAAAATTATTTCATATAACAATTAATTAATTATTCAATAAAAAATTAATTATTAAAAGTATAATTTATTTTATAAAAATATATACTTCTAATTTTTAAAAGATACAATTGAAAATACTTAAAATAAATTTATTAAATTTATAATTCATATAGTTTTTATATACTATATCAGAAATAAAGAAGGTCGAGTTATATATTTACTATAACCTAATATTTTTATTTGCTTCACAGTTAGGAATTTAAATAAACTCCATATTGACATTAATTAATTCTTGGAAAATTGGTTGCATAAAAACAAAATGAAAGAATTATTTGAATAATATATGTTATAAAAATCATTTTCCCAATACTTGATTTCTAGCAATTGATCCACAATATAGTGGTTGTCTTCTATATTTCTCATTTGAGCCTAGAATGTACTGTGTTCGACTCTTACCCCCTCCCTTCAAAAATATCCCTTAGGAATAATTCCTAATCTTGCTGCATTCATTAAAAAAAATAAAAAAAAGCTGGTATAAAAATAAGAATTATATAGAAATTTGTTTCAAACTAAAAAGAGAGAATAAACAAACATATATATTATTTTCATTATTAATTGAGAGAAAATAAATAAATAAACACATTCTTTACATTCTTTTAGAGATAAATAGAAAATAGAGAATCAATAAATATAGATATTGTTCCATTACTAATTGACATATATCTTTATGCCAATGTAAATGCACCACCTTTTTTTAAAGGAATTAGAGAGTTATAAACAATATAAAAAGAGTTCAAAAATTTGGAGAGTAGCTAACAACTGAATAGCAAAATACATTAAGAAATCTCCTTTACAACATCAAACTTGTATACATCCTGTAGAAAAATCAAAAACAAAAAAACCAAAAATCCTCAAACTCAAATTCCTAAACCATAAAACAACATTAAACTATATAAATGAAAACATAGATTCAATGGTAGTGACAAAAGTTGTGATACAAACTCAATTTATATGTTTGTGGTTATAGATATATGAAGAAATAATAAAACAAATCTCCATTTCCTTGCTATTAACTATAAAAGCTATTAATGTTCCATCCATTGGCTATGTAAGAATAACTCTGGCAATAATATCTAGTAGAAAATAGAAAATAAAAAGTAGTCATTATAGAAAGAAAGAGATTCTGGGATTTTCATAAAAGAAAAAAATATATGAAGGGACAAATACATAAGAGATATAAAAACTTAAAGATGAAAATAATGATGCTTCTATTACTTTTTAATTTTTAATGATACATCTCAATAAATTATCATTAGCCACAATACTTGAAAAAAAAATATATGTGATGTTTTTCTAAGGGCATGCATATGTGAGTTGCTATGTTAAGAATTAAAATCACTTTGCAAAAATAAAAAGTGACAAAATATTATTCCATAGATGAACAATACTCTAATTTTGGAAAAATAAAAAGGAAACAATATAGTTGAATAATAAATAAATATATAAAAATTGGGAGAAAAATTTGACTTGTTTACTAATTATGTAATAAAGTAGTTAAAGAAAAATAATAGTAAAAATTATTAATTTTTAGAAAGATTAAAAATTGACTTGTGATGGGAAAAGTATGAGTTATAAAAATTGATTGGGCAAAATACATTGGTAACTTATACTAACAAGTCAATATTAATTTTTAAATTTAGTCATATATTTTTTTAAATACGAAATAATTGGCTGAGTATTAAAATGGTAATGGGGTTGGTAATAGTTGTATTAATGTTCACTAAATTTGAAATTTTTATTTTAAATTATCGCAATATAAATTTATTTAATCAACTTTTTGTGGTTGAAATGAAACCACATAGACGTATTTGAATAGTGAATTATTTAAGAAGAGTTAATAAAAAAGAAAATAAAAAGTTTATATTTATTATAAGTTAAATTCTGAAATTAAATATTTTTTAATAATTTTAGTTTAAAATGTTTTCTTTAATAGTAAGTTTGAGAAAGTGGTGAGATTAGAATTGATGTGAAGCTGGTAGATGGCGAAAGTTTCCATATTTTGAGTCTTAATATTAGTAGTATAGATTTACAAATGACTTTATCAATAAAAGAACTCAAAAATTAAACTCAAATTATAATAAAACATTAAAAAAAACATAAGTGTGATGCTGTTATGTTATATCGTGGTTCCTGATGTTGTCTTTGTGAGTTGGTGGTGGCTCAGTTTTTGCTTTCTTTGTGTTTTGGTTTTCTAAGTTGGTTGTTGAGACGACTACATTGTTATGCTCCCCCTCTTCTTGGAGGGTGTTAAGCTTTTTTCCAACTATCTAAAAAAATAAAAAATGCGTGAGTAAATCCCATTGTCAAAAATATTATGCGCATGATTATTTGTTGGTTTGTCTAGGAGCATTGACTTGAACCTTTCTGCTCTTCATTACGCCATGCGTGTTCATTTTTCTTAAGAAAGAGAGATTTCACTTCCATCGACATTGTGGTCCAAAGTCCAAACAAGTGCATCCAACTTTAGTGCCATCTTTTGTTTTTTTCATTGAAATTTGTTTAGGGATAACGTAGATTTGAAAATTTAAAGTATTTAACTTAAATTAAGAAAATTTTGTCATTTTAATAAAACTTTAGTTATAATAATATCTATTTAAAAGACTAAGCTTCTTTTAAAATGAGAAAAAGGTTGAACTTTCAATAATGTATTATTAATATGCATATGGAGTACTATTTGTTGGGTTGATTACTTGCTACTAGGAAGAGAAAGGAAAATTCTAATATATTTTTGTTTAGGGTATTTTCACAAACGTTATCATAAAAGTAATCGTTTAGGACCGAGGACGGTTCTTAGTGTAGTGCAAGGGGCATTGGATCCCCCTAAAGTTTTTGTTATTATTTTTTTATTATTTTTGTATTTGGCTCCCTCTAAATTTTTTATTTGGTTATATTTTATAAACTTTTTACTTAATTTAATATTTAAATATTATAATAAATAATATATTATATCTATATATATATATATATGTATATCTCTCTTGAATTTTAATTCTAAAATATTTATTTTCTTTTATATATTATGACTTTTATTTAACTTTTTTTATGTGCTTTATTTAAATATTTTTATAAAAGTAAAAATTAAAAGTTATATATTCTTTTCTACATAAAATTAACTGTTAAGTGTTGACCCTCCTAACATAACAATCTAGCTCTGCCCTGTTTATGACATTATCTTTTTTTGTAAAATATTTGTTAAAGTAAATTCTAATATGCATTAACTGCGTTATGTCTTTCAACAGTAATCAAATTGTTAAAATAATTTTGAAGCCATATAATAGGAAAGTCACTGCTCATTTTGAGTATAGCGGGGTTTGATAGACCAAAAAAATCGGATAATTAGATATATTGGGGCCTAATTTTTAGTGAATATTATTTGATAACTATCTTAATATTCTAAAATTAATTTTTATCTTAATCAATTTGAGCCTAAAATAAATTCTAAAAAATAATTTTAATCAACTATTGAACAAAACAACGTCATAATTATTTAATTTTAATCTTTACACATTTATGAATGTACATATATAGTGAGATTAGTAATTGGGATTAATTTTGATACACTTTATACTATCATTTAATTATATATTGTTATATGTGTAAATAAGATAATAATTATATGATACTCAAATAAATTTATCAATATGACAATATATAATTAAATGATTTATATAAAAATTTTATACTAATAATATATTAAAATTAAATTTTAATAATTTATTATAAAATTGTAACAGGTATGATCGGCCAAGTTCCAAACTTCTCTTTAAAACTCGTGGTTTGTCTTTTCGCTACGCTCCCTTTCAACATCTCTTTCTTCGAAATGTGGCATTATGATCCAACGTGGAAGAAAAGTACATACACTGTGTTGAAGATTTTGCTTAATATAACCATCAAATACACAATCACTAGCCAATAAAGCTTAATGTTCTAAAATTTAAGGTTTTTTTTTTTTTGTTATTTATAGTAGTATTTGCCCAATTTTTAAATTTTACAAATTACAATCTAGATCAACGTGTAATATGAATAATGAGGTTGTTACCAAAAAAAAAAAAAATGAATAATGAGGGTTATATTTTCACTTTTAGCTGCAATTGGCACCCATTGAAAATTTAAGATAAAAATTTTAATGGGCAATTTTTTTACGAAGCAAACATTAATAGATTAAAATTTCTAGATAATCTTGTTTGTTATGCAATTTTTGAAATTATTCAATGAACGAGGAGCATAATACCTTTACTTGATACAAGCACTTGCCAGAGAAGTCGAAGAGCTTATCGGAAACATCATGAGTGCTTACAATGGCTGTAGTATCTCTTCTTCAATGAGGAGATACCTACGACAAAAAAGATGATTCCGACATCGTCTTTCTGCCAGAAGCTCAACTGGACCCCATGTTCTGGATGCACAAGTACCATTCCATTGCCGACAAAAAGCCATTAAGGAAAACGATGTTGCAATCATTGCTTGCCGTTGAAGACATTACTATCTCTAGTGATAGCAAAGGACATGAACGAGGAGTTGAAGGATATGCTTATCATTGCCGAAGAATGATGCACAATGGCCGAATTGAGCACCAACGGTTGAGAGTGTGGGACTGAGGAGGAAAGAGGGTGGTGGAAGTGCAATAGGAGGAGTTTCTAGCGGTGAAGGGTGGGGAAAGTTTACCCTTGATAAAATTAGGGCAAAATTTACCGTTGGAATGCCATAATATTTTATTTTCAATAAAATTTACCTTTCTTTCTCCTTGATAACCAAACATAATTTTTTTTTTCTTTTTAAAAAATTTACTCCTTCAAACTTTTATCCCATTTTACCCTCAACTAAACGCATCATTGTAGGAATAAATCCTTTCAAGTAGAAATATCACATGATCTTGTTATATATTGATTTTTACCATTGATTAAAAAGGTAGGGCTAAGAACGGGACCCATAAGGGCATCTAATCAATAATGAAGATCAACACATGACAAGATTATATAAGATTTTCACTTGAGAGGATCTATTCCCACACTATTATAATTAATGTGTAATAAGCCTAAATTAACTTGCAACATTCATCTGTGTATCCTTATTACATTGTAGTTAATATATAATAGAGGCCTAAATTTTTGCTTTTACCTAAAGTCCTAAACAATATTGAGGTGACCTTACAATTAAGTAAACATAATAGTGGTAAGTTATTGTTAACTAATTTAATTAGCCAAATGGATCAGCTAGTCAATCAACGGTTGATTCTCCTCTTGTGATAAAAGGAACTCTATCTCTTAGCTATGAGCTCCTACACTAACTAAAGAAAATGCTTAATTCAAGTCATCACTTCAAAGCAAATTCGTTGAAAAAGTCAAGTTGATAGTGAAAGACAACTGACTAATACTAAGGGAAAAATGTAAATCAATCGAGGGAATAAAGGCTAAAAATAAATGGCTTAATAGAGACGTTGGCATGATTGGTAGCAATGTCACTCCTTTTTTTTTTATTGATAGAAGTTTAGGTGGGTTCAATATTAGTCATTCCACCAAGGCCAGGACATAGCTCCTGAGCTCAGAGAACACTTACATTAGATTTACAATATCGCCTACCAATGAGGTTTTCATATCGGCAGTAGAAATCAAAATCGTGTCCTTGTAGGATACAAGGCCATTCCTTAGAAATGTCACACTACCACTTAATCATTATTATAGGCCCAAAACTTGCTATTGACTCACTTTGACGGTATCTACCACAATCTCTAAACATTATTACCATGTTCTCAATCATGTAGAGTAGTGGCTAATTACATAAAAACAAAATAACCTTGCCATGGCTAATTGGATATAAGATTCAATCTACATTCAGTGCATCTATTAGTTGAGGCAGTAACTTCCACTCGAGAGGTGAGCTTGGTATGGGAGCAGAAATAGGGGAATGCATGAAACTTTCTCCATTATTTTTAGGAAAAAATATACTTTAACCCTCTGAAGTATAATCCATATGTACTTTACTTCCTAATATTTAAAAATATGCAATTTGACATCCTAACGTTTCCAAACTATGCAAATGAGACCTTCTATTAACTCTATTGTTAAATACCACTGTTAGTAATCATGTGTCATCGAACTTAGAACTCAAAACTTAGAATTCACTCATATGACCCAATAAATTTATAAATATGAAAATAAAAAGTGAACTTTCTATTGCAATCGAAACTTGGCAACCTGGACAAGGGAGAAGTGAACCATCTCACGTTGACATATTGAACTTGGAACTTAGATCTTAGACTCATACTATTAAACTTGGAACTCGTATTTAACAACAAAGTTAACAGAAGGTCTTATTTGCATAATTTGGAAATATTAGGGTGTCAAATTGCACATTTTTAAACATTAGAGGGCAAAGTGCACATGGATTATACTTCAGAGGGATAAAGTGTAATTTTCTCTTATTTTTACTTTCATACCAAACTCACCCTAAATGTCATAAAACATGTTTGCAACACAGCCCCCTTTGATCCTTATCTTTAAATATCAATATCTTTTGATTCTTCAATATTCAAAAACAAATTGTTTTATCAGGGAAGTACAATCCCTTTTTTTTAAGGTGAGAAAATCTTCTTTGATTAATAACTAAAAGTAAAGTCTGATTATAACAGAGAAATTGGTACAACAAAACTTGATGGTACAAAAAAATAAGCCTAGGAAATTAACCATAGCATTATATAATTTTAGTAGAGATCTCAGAACATAGACGCAATCGCATCACACTACAAATACTCATGAACACAAAGGTGAGCACATCAGATCTCAGATCTATCTAAGATACCATGTACCAATATACCAAGGCTGTATAGAAGCAAAACATTATAGTCGTAATTTTTCAAAGTTGAGGCACTGAACACGGCAACATCTAGCTTCACAAACCAGTGGTAGTCAAGTTTATATGCTAGTAGCCCACTCCATGGTACACACTAGATCGTCAAAACCATCGAAAACAACCATATATTATAGAGAGAGGCCCATTGTATCAGAAAAGCTCCAACCAACATCCACTAGTAGAAGTTTGCCAATTCATTATTACTATAAGCACAATCTTCCAATCTAAAAGGTAGCGGTAACCACACGACTCCAAATATGAATCCCTGATTTAGATATCCTACTGTTAAGAAAACTCATTGGACATAAAGATTAAATGCACCATGAATTAGGAAAAGAGTGGATAATAAAAGAGCAAAAAAAAAAAATTTAAAAATTAGAAGGGAAATGGGTGACCAACCACCATGGAGGGGAACAAACTACCCCTATAGGGCGGCACTCCCTTAAATTGACAAAAAGAAGGAGAACTGTTGGGGGCCGACACTTGGGTTTTCTATGGGCCGGTGCTACCAACCCCTTTGACATTGTTACTTCATCATCTAGGTAATGATTATTGAAATCAAACTAATTGGACTTGATAACCAACCCACCTTGAAGCCCAAATAAATCCTATAACCCATTAGACCCAACTGTTGTGAACTTGGACATTTAATTGTAATCTTTCTAATCGTGGTTAAGGCTTTAGCAACAACAGTAAATTCTATCTCACTAAACCCGCGTGTCAGGGATTCTATCCCCATCTTTAGCCCCCTCCCGCAAAACCCCCAAAACGAAGAAGACAGTAACAACAAAAAAAAAAAAACTAGCTTCTCATTTGTTCCTAATTGGCTACATAGGTCTTTTAAGTTTTGGTTTGGTATTATTGCTGTGTTTTGAGTGCTACTGAGTTTTCTGGATTTTCTCAAAGATGTTCTCAAAAAATTATAGTGTTATCATTTAGTAATTATATTAATTTTTAAAATTTTAGAAATTATAAGCCAGTGCTAAAAAGCATTTTATAGGAGATTTCGAAAGTATCCCCTAACTTTTAAAAATTAGGAGTAAAAAAAATCATAACTTTTTAGTTTATCAAATTAAAAAAAATTAATATATACTTTTCTTAAGTCACAATACTTATTCAAAAAATACTATTAAATTAGAACTAAATAATCAGCCCGTCCACTTAGCTACGAAAGAAGATCTTAAGCAATAACTTTAGATTTCAACTCAGCCGATGTTGACTAATTCATTGCTTGGCCTTCGCTTCACAATTGTCTCAAACATTAGTACTTGACATTCCTCGATTAATTGTGGATAGGGTGGAAGTACTGATATTTATCCGTAGGTGAACTGTGAATATTTGTTTTCAAAACTTTCAAGAGAGTTTAAGGAGAGGGCCTTTTTTTTGCCCTTTGGATCTAAAATCTATTTAAAAAAATGCATATTGGAATCCGCCTCATTGCTATCTAAATTGAACAAATTATTCATTTGAGAGAGGTAAGGTGGCTTATAAGGCTTCATTCCATAATCCACATGTCTCTTTCTATTATAGAAATTACGGAGAATCCATAGTTACCGTGGATTCTGCTTTTGTAACACCCCTATATTCCACTATGTCAATTTCTTAATTATTAATAAAGTAAAATTAAAATATGTGCAGATCAGACCAAGTTCGTTGGCGGAGCCCGACACTGATTAAAGTGGGATAATTCATGTGGTTCATAACACTCCACCTGTACGTCTTAGTCAGCAATTGACATTTCAACGTCGTTAAGCTTGCGAATCTCACATTTGTCAAAAGATAGTTAATTATGAAGTTAGTCTTATGTGGCTAGTGTAGCAAACATGTATAAAAATAATAATAAAAAAAGTGACGTAGCTTTATTAAAGCTGCAGTGTTTACCAACGGCTTGCATTTTCAGTATGTGTGATTTCCACGTGCTCACATAAAAATATGAAATGGGCTCGGTTTTACTCTTTTTCTTTTTATTTTTTTGCATTATATATATATATATATATATATATATATATATATATATATAAGGCATAATAGAATAAATATTTCAAAAGTAGGTATTTTCACACTGACTGAATCCTCTTTTATAAAATTTTTATATAATTTAATCATGTGTAATTCTTACTATTAATCAAAAAAATAAAATCCAAATAAGATAAATAATAAAATCTAATTAATAATAAAAATTCATATATAACTAATAACGTATTTGATTATATTTTTATAGAATTGATTTTAAAATAAAATAATTTATGAGTGCATTTGTTTATACTTTTTTGAGATAAAAAATCACTTTTTTCACTAAAAAATTAATTTTCATATATTTAGATAATCTTTTAAAATAATCAAATTCTCAAAAAATCTGTTTTCAACTTTTTTAGAGAAGTTGAAAAAAATAGCTTTTGAAAAAAATTAGTTTGCAACTTTTTTAATTATATATAAAATTTAAGTTTCAAAATAACCTTTTTTAAAATCTGAAACAAACGTATTTTATATTTAGTGATTCCTCTAAAAGTGATTTTGATATAAAAGAAAATTTTTTTATTTCTCTTAGTCAATTCTAAAAGCAAAAATTGATTCCAATAACAAAAAATTAAATATTATTAAAAACTCATATAATCAATTATGATCTCCTAAAATTAATTCTAGAGAATCCAAATACTGAGCCAAACTCAGGCTAAATTATGTAAAAAATTCACATGCTGTGGGACACAAGTGATTGAAGCTGGGGACATCTTGGATGAGTGGGGGTAGTTGGCTCTATCTCCAATACTTTCCTGTTTCCAATCCTCTCACCTTTCCTTTCTCTATCTTTTATAAGGACCACCAAGAGCGTATTAGGCATGCCTCAATCAAGTTGATGGGGACTAGAAAGATAGGAGTCTTAATCATGGAGTTACCAGACAAAAATTGGTTGAAAGACCTCAAAGGATTACATTGAAGAGACAGAGCTAATTATGGACCTAAAATGGTTAATTTTGACCATAATAAAGAATTTGACTTATTTAGAGCATTCTTATATTATTTGGATTAATTTGAAAGACATTACCATCATTTGTGCTTATAGATTATTGCTCAAAATATTTTCAGAATTAATTTTATTATTTAAATTTTAATTAGGATTAGTTAAAACTATAATTTTTAGTTAGGATCCGATTTTTTGGTTATAATCAAATCTTTTGAGATAAAATTAGATTTTTTGAAATGAGATCAAATATTTTTAAGATTATTTCATCTTTATTATTAATTTTTCAGATTTATATTTAAATGGACAAATTAACTTACAGACAATTCAGTTTTACTATCAATCAATTATGAGATTTATTCCTTTTTACTCATACATTGTGAATTCTTAATATTCTTCATTTTTATTTTATTTATAAATAACAGATCAAGAATTTTAATCTTTATCTCAAGGGTCTTATTCATCATTTGAATAAAGATTGCGGATGCCATACAGTTCCAAATCCCTCCCGAGTATTGCATTTCTACATGAATTTTCTATCACAAGCCCCTAGGTTATCGAACAAAAAAACCATAAACAAAACCCTAAGTATTAACACAAAAAAGTTGGCATTTCACATGCTTAAAATGATTAATGAAAAGTATAATTTCAATGTATTGTTTATATTATTAATCAATTATATATTATCATATTAACAATATAACTATTGAAATAATTGTTCTTAAGTCTTAATTTTTTTAATGACATTAAAATATGTAATTGGGTGACATGTAGGGAAAAAAACTATATATTAAACCTAAAATTATCTTGGCAGGCGCGCACACACACACACGTATTAACATGCTTTTATTTATAAAGCATAAACATAACGAAAAAAAAAGTGCAACTTCAAATAACTACCTGCTAGCTATAGTTAACTATATTCAGATTAAAGTCCAGACCCGTTGAAAACACCATGATACCAAACTTCTACAATAGTCATAGAATATTCGCACACATTAATGCATATGTTGACAAATTAAAGTGCACCTCGACATTCATTACTCTTCTGACGTAAACTACAAGATTATTAAAATCTAATGGTCGATTAATATTATCTTAAAAAGTACTTTGGGAATTTTCGTAAGGAATAAATGAAAGAATATTACTTTTAAGCAATTGTTTTTTTCGATGACAAATTTACTTTTGAACAATTTCATTATAACTTACAAGTTTCATATCATTTTCAAAGTCGCATCTTCAGCTAACATCCACAAATATCAGTAGAAAACACAAGTATGCATCATGCAATGAAAAAGACATAAGTTACCTAAACAATTGACAATACTATGCTTAACTAGCCAGATATATCCAAGATTACAGATGCTACGCGCAGCAGCATAATACACAGTATGTTAGAGAATTGACTATATTAGTCAATTAGCAGAAGCAAACCTTTAACCATTTCTATGGATACAACTGCTTTACAATGAATCACTACACAATAATTAATAATATTTCTCAAAAATAAAGGAAAATGTCTAAACCAAAGTTTCCCTTTACAACAAGATCAACTAGAAAATGTAAACAATCCTATTTCTTTTTTCTTACTCTTTCAAAAAGTCTATGAACAACATTCTATTCTATTGTGGGACATGTTACATCCTTCTAGTTGTCACCTTACATGGTTACTCATAAATGCACTAAAATTATATACCATAGCATGGCAACTCTTTTCATCTACAGCAAAAGGGAAATTTAAAAAAAAAAAAAAAGAAAAAGAAAAAGAAAAATTACCACTGTTAGTTTTTGGTCCTCTTCGAAGAAAACAATTGGCGAATAAATGCAAACTTTCCTCTGTTTCGGGCAGAATACTCAGCAATGGTACCATTACTTGTCGTTGCCGCCTCAGGTTCATTGTCAGGTTCTGGCAAAGGAGGAGATGGTGGTGCAAGTGTAAAGAGAAATGCATTGAGCATGCGAATGATCTGACTAAAGCTTGGTCTCAAGTTAGGTTCTTCAACCCAGCATGACTGTATGATAAAGGCGAGATCCGGGGATATATCTTCAGGAAGGCTAGGCCTCTCTTGCTGCAACCTCAAATACAAACCATGTCATGATTAGCAAATAGCAACATAGAATTAAGTAAGGAGGCATAATCTATTACAACTATCCACATATCACAGAGAGAAACATGTATCAGCATTTCTAACTTGAGGCAAAAATGAGAACCTGCTGATTGATGAATAAGGACACAGTAATATCAAATTTAATACCTTAAATGCAGCAGCATAAGCAGCCTGTAAATTGGACATCCCCTCAAAAGGCATGCGGTTTGTTAGTAGCTCCCACAAAACAATTCCAAAGCTGTACACGTCAACCTTATTGTTGTAGTGCTTTTTCTCTCCCTGACGCAATGTCACAGTACTGTACAACTGCAAAAACACAAGTTGTCATAAAAAATCTCCATGTATATGAAAAATTCCCTACACAGCAAGAAAACCCACAATACAATTTTAATGAGTAGAATTCAGTGCCCTAAAGGGTCTTAAATATGTATATAGTTATAGTCAAATGGTTTTTGATCTGTTCAGCAAAATACATAAAACTTACTCGGCATACTTGAACCATGTCCTTTCATTAGAAGAAATTTGGATAAAATGGGATGATAACATTTTTAAAAGTACTCATGGGATGATAGCATTGAAATTGAACTCATCAGCTGAAAAAAAAAAAAAATGAAACGACTATGCTACTGCCAATACCCACTCCCAAGCCACATAGACTGATATTACACATGAAATTACAGATGAATTTTATCCCTTCTAGACTGATAAATTACTTTGTCTACTATTCTACCAAAGCCAGTACATCTGAACTCATGTATTGCTTGTGTCTAGCATTGCTGGCCTTTAGCATATTTAAGTTCAGGTCTCTGCAACTTGACGATTTCAATTCAACATCTAATCCATCTTATATCACAGTCACATTTAAATTTTAAATTAATTAGTGATATGATATACAAAGATGATAAACACCAAAAGAAGTCCCAGTTTCCTTGGACCCCCTGGTGTACATTTTTGTTTAGTTGTCAGTCAAACAATAACATCATGTTCCAAGAATACAACAGACCTCTGGTGCCATCCAACGGTAAGTTCCAGTTTCTGCTGTCATCATTTCAGTTACAGATTCTTCTCTTGCAAGACCAAAATCTGCTAGTTTAACAGACTTCTGATTTGCTGTAAGCAACAGATTGTCTGCATTGTGAAAGTTTCAAAAACATAGTTGAAGAGAGCCACACTTACTAATACAAGATGCCATCAATATATAACTATATTCCACGCTATAACATTACATAAACTACTATGATTAGTTGTAACACAGAGCAAAGTTCCAGAAAAAAATAGTGATAAGGTACTTTCTTCACATGAAATTAGCAGTATTTTCACCTTTCATGATTTGGCCAGAGGATAGCAAAGACAAGTTTTAAAAAAATGTCTGAGCCATGAAGAAGAAAGTTTGGCAATCAAAAATTTTAAAATAAACAAATAAATAAATAAAGGTCATTACGGGACAGCAGCTGCAGCCAGATTAATTTATCCACCATTCCACCTTGTCAGTACTAAAGGAAATAAAAACTTTTAGGTACCCTATATCATAAAGAACTTATTGGTTTCCAAATAAGGAAACTTTCATTTTCTGCTTAATAACATATAATACTAAACTTTGAGGTGCCTAGAGTAACAAATTAAATATTCCTTCATTATATGAATACATTGACATGTACTGGACAACAACTATTATAGCTATGAAAATATATACAGAACAGAAGTATTCAAGGGAAATATTCACAATGCTCTCTGCAGCATTTGAACAGAAGGACCAACAAATAGCCTGACATGACCTAAGGATACTAAAGCCATGGAATCCATAACAAAACAACTAACATCTAACTCTCAATCTACCCATTACAAATAATGAAATATATATATACATAATAGTACCAGGCTTAAGATCTCTGTGTATGATCCCATTGGCATGTAGCCAATCCATGGCTCGAGCGATATCAAGGGCAAAGTTTATAGCCACATGAAGGTCTAATAACGTAGGACGGATACTCATTAAATATTTCCGCAGCGACATCCCTGGTAATAACTCTGTAACTATCACCATCAAAGGACCCTTACAAGCTCCAATAAACTGCCAAAGAAATAAGAATAAAAATTCAGAGAGAGCATAATCTTCAATAGAGAGGAAACCATCAGTGTCATAGTATACTAGCATGAAGAACAAAAGAACATAACAATATGCTTCACATCAATATAATAGGCTTCAGCAAAACAGACAACTGCACAGAAACAGAAAAAAGAATTGCTAGAATGGCAGTCACCTTAACAAGATTCTCATGGTGGACTCGGGACATCATATTAACTTCCCGAGCGAAACGATTTTCAAGGGCAGCTCTTTCTTCTGAAGTGCTCCCACGATTTAGAACTTTGATTGCAACAATTCGATCTCCATACCTGGAAAATCATTAATCCACACCTACATAAACTAGGATCCCAGCTACCAGAAAACCCCTTGACGTATACACACAGTTATACAGTTGAAATGATACTCCAACAACCATGAATATTAGTTACATCAATAACAACAACAAAGCCTTTTCCTACTAGATGGGGTTGGCTATATGGATCAAATGATGCCATTTTGTCTTATCATAAAGATGTAAACCATGTCTTCAAACAAGCCATTTAAATTTAGGTCCTTCTTCATAGTTTCATTTATAGTTTTTGTTAGTCTCCTTCTACCTCTAACTATCAGGCTACCTTCCATTTGATCTACTTGTCTTACTAAGGCTTTTATAAATTTTCTTCTCAAATAACCAAACCACTTAAGGCAACGTTCTACCATCATTTTACAACAAGTGCCGCCCCAACTTTTTCACTAATGCATTCATTCCTAGTCTTATCTTTGTGTAGTATCTCTACTTATCCAATATAACATTCTTGTCTCTGCAGCACCAAGCCTATTCACATGTTGACTTTTTATCACACAACATGAGTTACATCATTGGAATAAAAATTCAACAGTTAGAACTTAGAAGTCAGTTGTTCTTAACTAAAATCCAAACCATGGAAATGGTCTCCTCATTACTGTGGATCCTAGACAAGTCAAAGCAGTAAACAGGGAAAATCCCAACGTTGTAATTAAAATTTGTTTCATGTAGCTATTTACTGATTGAACCAACAACAATTCCCAGTTGTTTACTCCACGAGAAAGAAAAAGTAACTTGCTAGCTTACAAAATCAGCCATAGCAAACATTGACTTTTTAACACTTGACTGCAACAAAATATATATGTTAGCAAAAATAATTAATTATGAAAACTAAATTGTAGATTAGTATCCCACGACTGCAGGGTCATGCATGCAAGAGATTCTGACAAATAAACATGATCAAATGAATTCACAACTAAACATTACAAAAAAGTTCAAGAAAAAATTTGAGGCAGAAAACAAAACATCCAAGGCTTCGCCACTGACCTTCCTTCATAAACTTTACCATGAGCTCCCTCACCAATCTTGGACCCAATAAACAGAAGCTTGGGATCAACCAGAAGGCTCTCATCAATTGTTAGCTGCGTGGTTGCTATCACCCCATTTTGCCTCACTGATTTGGACTCAGTGCTCCCCAACACCGATTCTTCACATTCCCTCTCTCCTCCTCCTCCTCCTCCTCCTCCTATGCTCCTCTCTCTGAAACTCATGCTGCAACCTTAAACTATATAACCCCAATTCCTCATTTCAATCATAACCCTCATAATCAAAAAATAAAAGTTTTAAAAAAATAATATCTTTAAATTTAAAAACAAAAACAAAAACAAAAAAACCAACCTCCCCAGAGTCTTCCTTTCTACATGAACACCAAACCAAACCCCAATTCCTCTATAAGTGCTATATGAAATTCCACATCATCACAAAAGCATATAGAGCCACACACACAGCTTCTTCAAACTTCAACTCCTCATCTAGAGCCACCAATAGCAAAAAAGAAAATAATAAAAAAAGATTTTTTTTTTTTCCTCACAGATGAACCTGAGAAGAATCAATTATCTTCTTCTTCCTTCCCCTATACCACAAAAAGTAGGCATGCCCTCTTTTGTTTTTCAAACTCGTCAAAGCTTTTGCTTCACTGAGAAGCTGACCTTTCGGTGCAGTTCACCTAAAAAGAAGAAGAAAAAAAATTACTCATTAAAGAAAAAGAGAAACAAGATAAGATAAACATTAAATAAAGAAGATGAAAAGCAACTTGCAACAGAAGCTAAAAAAAAACGTAAAATTTTCTCAGAGAGAAGTGAAAGTTGAAACAAATGAAACTATGAAAGGAACTCACTCACTCAGACAAACAAAGCCTCATCAAGTTGATGTGTTTGGAAGATATTTGAGGGTGAATTTGTGTGCGCGTGCGTGCGTGGAAGTGGGTTTGGATGGAGAAGGAGAAGATATTCGGAGTATCTGTTCCGACGAGAGAGAAGGTTTTCAACTTCAAAAGTGGGAGGAGAGAGAAAGTGTGTGTGGTGGTAACTAGTGTAATGCGTGAGGGGGGAAAAAAGAAAATAATAAAAATAAAAAATTAAATTTAAACTTGATGCATTATATTAATAAAAATATTTAATTTAATTATTTCTTATTTTAAACATTTTACAAGTAAAAATATATAAATAAATGATTATATAAAAAAATTTTATATTAATAACGAATTAAAATTAAACTCTAAAAATTTTATAGGTATTTTCATAATTAAAAAAGTTACTTTTTATTAATATAAAATTTAAAAAAACCATTATAAATAGAATAGTAATAAGATATTTGAATAATTTATATAAGATTATAATTTTAAATATTGATATCAGTGACATATCAAAAATAATTTAGATTGCTATATCTTCAAACTCAAATAGTAATTATAAATGAATCATTAATAAGAGAATTAGATATTGAACACACGATGGCGCATAAGAAGGGAAAAAAATTAGGTAACTCAACATAACTCGAAAAAAATAATTATTTCGTTTTATTTACAATTTAATATTTTTTAAGTTATTATTATTTTTTCAGTTTCATTATTTTTTTAATATATTTACTGAAACATCAAATTATCAATAGAATATCATTGCAAAAAAAATTAGAAATGGACAAAATTTTCGTTAAAAAATATCTACTCTCTTCAAGAATTTTTATCCGATCAGACAAGATTAGTTGGATTGAAGATAATAGGATTCGGATACTCATAATGTCATTGAGATAAAAAAAAATAGAATGCCATTGCAAAAAGAAAAATTATAAGAGTTTAATCGATATCTAATAATAATATAAAAATAATTTATATTATTATCTAATTATATATTTATATTTATAAAATTTTAAAAATAATGAGTGATTAAATTATATATTTTTATAAATATATTAATATATGATTATATATTTAAATAAAATTTATTTACATTAATGCTATATATAAATTAAATCTAAATTATAAATAGAATAGCGTAAAATGTTATTCTTGTTTCAAAGAATAAGAAAAATAAAAAGAGTGACGAATGAGAAAAAGACATGTGGAGGGTGTGGGGGTGATGGTTGGAAGGTTATAGCGGAGGCAGCAACACCAGCGATTCGGACGTTGTTGGTCGAGGATGCTTCAGATATGTATGAATGAATATGTAAGGAAAAAAATTTAAATGAAGTTTCTTTTATCTATTTTATTTATTTTTTAAATTAAAAAATAATATATAGACATATTTTTTAAAATAAGTTTATATTTTAAATTTTTAAATTTCTTATTTTAAAAAAATTATTTATATATTATTATTTAAATTAAAAATTAATTAAAATAAATATAAAAAACTTAATATAAGTTTGGTCATAATCCAATGGGGCCCTCATTCATGTACGGACATGTCTCACAGTTTACTCGGCTCGGCTTAAACGGCTCGCTCCCCTTTCTAATTTTGCCTCGTGCACATATAAAATACATCATTTTCGTATAAATATTAAAGATACATAAATAATAGATGGATCAATCAATCAATGCATTTTTAAATGAATTTAATTTAAATATATTAATAGTATAAAATAATTTTATACTATCAATTAATAGAAATAATGAAAAGTACCAATTCATACAAATAATCACTCATTACAATAAAAGATTCACTATAATTTTTTACTTTTCTTTATTTTTATTAGTTGATTATGTAAAACTATTTTACTCTGTCAATGTATACCAATTAAATTTTTTTTAAATATATAAATAATATTTTTTTAAAAAAATTATCATATAAATTAATGCAAATGGGCGTTCATACATCATTTTCGTATACATTAAAATAATGCTCGAAGAATCATATGCCAATAAACAAGAATTTGAATTGTCGCGTTAGTGAATTTGTTTTGAATGTCCAATTTGCCCCTAACTTTTCTTTTTCTTGTATCTTTTTTATTTTAATATTCTCTTTTGTGACTGTTAATAAGAGGAGTTATCATCCCTTTTTTTTTTCTGACAACCTATTATTTTCTTTTACATTGTTTAGTATTTTATTGATCTAATATATGACTCAGATGTGCTAGATTTTAAAATGTAATTATCTAGCTTCTTGCAATGACAAATTTGAATCTTTTATTTTATTTTTATTATTCTCTTTGAGATTATTATTATTTTAATTTCCTTGTATAAATATTTTTATTGTAATAGTCTTACATATAGCAAGATGTTCAAATTTATTTTAAAAGGAAATATAATATATTATTCAAACTAAAATACTTTTTGTGTTGGTCTCTAACATGGACAATGCTCTAACATCATTAGGGTTCAAGCAAAGAGTAAAGCCATAAAATATTAGTTAGCTTATATTGTAAAATATATTTATTTCTTATTAACTTTGCATTTTATGTACCTTTTTCATTTTGTAAATGCCACTAGACTTTCTTTACAAATGAATTTGTTTTTAAGTCAAATAAAAAAGAATTTTAGTTTAGGATATTTGTGAGAAATCATGTGTCAATAACTATGAATTTCAATTACTTTGCCAATGAATACAATAAAAGGGTTACATGTATATTAATAAATGCAGGAATAATAATCTCCATTAAGATAATAGAAATCTTTCGTTATTAATACCTAATTTTTTCACATAAATCTAAGGGAAAATCGTTAATATTAAAATTCAATAACAATGATTAATTAAGAAAAATGGTCAATTATATTAAAAATAACCTGTTCAACATTATTTAAGGAGAAGGTCCAAGCACATTTTATAGATAGACAATAGTACCTTCAAATCATTTTTTAGTTTTTTAAGGTTTCCTATCATGCGCTTTCTCAATCCCTTATCCAGTGGCTCTCGAACCCTCATCCTCTCTCGCACACCATTCATTGTTGGTGAAGAAGAAGCAAGAAGCATCACCTAACCGTATTCGCGAACCATCCTTTTATCATGCCTTGTTTGACGGTACCACAAGTCACCCATATGTATAGGCAAAAGCACAATATGCCAGCGTACCAAGGGCATGCATCCCATCATGTCACTCTTTGCTCGCAAGAAATTCCTATCAATCTTCAATCTCTACACAAATGGATTGAGATACCTAAAAGGATAATATAAGACAAATAGGAAAAGAATCCAAAACAAATTCAGCAAGAGTAGCATAAAAGAAATGACAGTGTGCCAATGATGAGTCCCAAAAAAAACTAAAGGTGTGTCGGCGATGGTGAGGATTCACGAGCTATTGGACAATGGGGTAAGAGAGTGAGCTACAAAAAATATAAAAAATGATAGAAAAATTAAAAATAATTTAAAAATATTATTGTCTACTTATAAAAAGTGTTTGTGTTCCTTCTTCTTAATTAATGTTTAATAAGACTTTTTTAATAATTTTAATATAATTTATCATTTTTCCTCATTAAATTCCGTTGACAGTTCTTAATATTAATTTTTCCTAAATCTAAATCGTTATTAAAGTAACTGAAATTTTCACTATTTAACACATGATTTCTCAAGTGTTATTTTAGTGTATAAAAAAAAATAATATATAAATATCATTGTTGTAAGTTAATTGGTACGGTTGATTTAAATGTTTATGATATTAATTTTCTTCTACTAGTATAAAATTATGAGATTATTTCAAAAATTATTTTCTAAAAACCAATATTTAGTAAATATTTAATATTTAAACACCATATGTTGACATGAAAGTGAGTAGATATAAAGGTATAAAATAACTAAATGTAGAATAAATGTATCGTATATCAATACTAGAAATGTTGTATTTGATATTTAATATAATATATAAATAATGAGATTATTTTAAAGATTTAAACTCATATTTTGATTTTTTGTGAATAAATAAATAATAATTTTAAAAATTTGCTTTCTACTGTGATGGTCCTTTGAAAAGTTTTAAAGAGAAGTTAGGTATTAACGTTGATTGGGTCTAATAGAAAGGTTAATAAAATTTTCATGTATGATAAATTATACTTTAAATTTCAATTAGAAAAAATATCCATATTTAATGTTTAGCTGGGTTTTGAATAAGGTTGTTTCCAATAAAAAAAATCAGTGAAAAAAAAAAACAAGAGAAATTAGGTAAAACAAGGCTATATGGGTTATAAAAATTAGAATTATGTATAACTTTTGTGATACATTAAAACGATATTACATATTATCTATAATTAATATATTTTTAAATTTAAACTTAATTTTTGACATGTATGAAAAGTTAATCAAGTAAGTTAATGCATACAAAATTGATTTTCTTAGTCATTAGGTTACATAAAAGTAATATGAAAAATTTGACATTTCCATATTATAGGTTATATGTATTTTACCTCAATATTTTAAAAATGTGCAACCTAACACCTTACATTTTCACAATGTGCACTTTGACCCCAAATAAGTGTACTATACTCTCCTGAATTTTTGGATTATGTACGAATTGACCTCCTGAACTTTCCAAAATGTACAACCTGACACTTTGCATTTTTGTTTATAATTGATGAAAAAATTAACAGAAGGAGCCAAAATGCACATTGTGAAAATGCAGGATGTCAGGTTGCACATTTTTAAAATATTAGGGGTAAAGTGTATATGATCTATAGTACAGGGAGTAAACTATAATTAACCCTATAAAAATATTACAGTATTGTAATATTTTTCCCTGCCCACCTTTTTTTTGGTGTTTTAAGGAATTTATATAATTTTTGTAAAAAGTTATAAATGTTGAGAAACATAGATTTTTGAAAAATCAAATTGCGTAATTCTTTTTCTATGTTTGTATAAACACGTTTTCAAGCTTTTCACGATTTCTGAGAAGAAAAATGCGCATGGAAGTACATGCCTTGTTATTGTATGGTGATAAAAATAACACGTTTTGAGTGAGAAGAAAACAAAGGACGATGTTCAATGTTTCAACTTTCAAGTGATGGAAATAATATTTTGAAAAGATATTTGTAGTTTTGTCAACCATGTAAACTAGACTTATTAAACTGTCAATTCAATAACCTAACAACCATGGACGTATTATATTGGTCACCCTCTTTACGACTATTCGCCGGCGAAGCAATCACATTTACACACACAAATATATAATGCAATAAAATTTATAATTTATTAATTAAAGTAATTTAATATTTATCCTTTTTAAGTGAGATTTTAAATTTGAATTATATAAATAAAAAAATATTAAAAAAACTTTAGTGGTAATAAATCTCCCTAGTTTAAGTCAAATTAATTAAAATTTAATATAAACTTCAAATACCTATAAAAATATAAAAGAACAAAAACCAAAATATATATATATATATATAATTTTCTTTTTTCTTTTTTTCTTATCACGCACAATATTGTAGCCAGATTGATCGAGAGTGTAAATGAATGGGTATAGAAGTCAGTGAATCAACATTTAAACAGTAGTCTTCAATGGCAGAGTCTCGATGAAAGACCTAGCTAGGCCAGCTGGAATTTCTTTTTCTGTAGTGTAATTGCTTATCAAGTTTTCATAGACTTTTGCGACTTTGCTCCCACGTAATAAAAAATACCAATTTCAGATTTATTTTTTTTTTCCCGCTGTTGGCATGGACATATGTTATTCGTGATACGGATAGCATACATCAATTTTTGTTTAAATTTGATTTTGAAGAAATTAATACTAATTTTATGATCATTCTTTAAATTTATACAAATAATCATTTTTGTAGTTGATCATATTAAAGTGTTAGAGAAGAGGGTTGAATCAAGCACGTAAATAAAGTAAAATTTTTGTATATTTAAAAAATAACTTAAAAAGTCCACACAAAGTCTATTAATTTATTAGGAGATTTTTTTAGAAAATCTCATGATATCTCAAGAGATAAATAGAACTATGAGTTTGTGAAAAATCTATACACATGATAGTTTAATATGATGAGTTAGAAGGTTTTTTTGATAGGGATAAATTAGAAGGTTGACTAAACGCAAATGTAAAGTATATGACGAGTGTAAAATTAAGAAGATTGCACTAGAAAATTTATATTGGTTCAATCCTTAATCTAGAGTCTATGTATAATTTTTATCAGTAAGGTGAGAATTTTTAATTAATAGAAGATTTTTTTCACAAATAACTTTATAAGCTTATAAACAAACTCACAAATGAAATCCCTTAAAAATAAAAACTCTCAAAACAAAGTCTTCAGAAACAAACAAAATGCTCAAAAAAATCACTCACAAATAAAGGTTCACTCACAATAACAAAGGTCACTCACGACTTTTTAAAAACAAAAGCTCACAAACACTCAAGCCTTTTACAAACATATATGAACACTCTTAAACAAAGCTATGAAGCTCACAAATAAAACATTCAAGTTGCTTACAAACAAAACCAAATCATAGGAGAAAAAAGATGAAAATAGAAGGCTCAAAGTATGAAGAAAGTGGCAGCTTGATAACCAATATTGGATAGGGTTATTGTATTAGGCTAGTATAATGCCTAATTATCCAGCGAATTGGGCTGTAACTTATATTTCTTTAGCTTTCTACTATTGTAGATGGATTACACTCTTTTCATGTTTCTATGCAATAAAATTAATTTCATTGAAAAAAAAAAAAGGGGAATGATGTTGCTGTGGAGGAATTCATCTCACTAGACGCTTTTCCTCTGATTGCTTCGAGCATCAAGTCAAGTAAAAGCTTTGTGGTGTACGAATTGCAGTTCCTTTGGTTCCTTATTATGGTGTCAGACGAAGGTAAAATGGATAATCTTTATTGTTAATAAAAAAATTAATGACACAAATTGAACCTTTGTGTATAGTTTGTAACTAGAACGATAATTTCACAATTTCTTAGGCAAAATCTCGAATTCTCAAACAAATTTTCTCAAAGAAAGTATAATATCTTCCTTTCAGTAAAATTGATTTTGTTAGCTTTCCAAATAGGCTACACATGTGTTAGGCAAAAATTATCATACATATATTGTAAGCCTTTCCAAAGGTACTAGTGTTAATGTCACAACCTTTGGGAAAGACTTATAATACAAACTAGGCACAAAGCAGAACTTATGAGCCCATGCTTGTTGCGGGGCTTATTGTACGCAATTATGTCCTTAATAAGCAAAAGTGCAAAACCAAATTTCTGTTAGACAATTACAGACACAAAGAATATTTAGTCACATCAAAACTGTGTGGACTGGTGATTGATGTTATTCGGCTTAGCCAAAGCGGACAACCGAGACCTGGTTCTTTGGACTGGTCCAGTCCATCCTTAAAACCTACACTAAAAAAAACAAAACGTAACTCTGCGTTTTGCTTGAATACAGTGTCAAATGAATAACGGCCGTTTCATCAATGCCGGGATATAGTGAAAAATAAGCACGAGTTCCTGCATTTTGTGAAATGGTGTAGGTAAAAAAGTTAGTTCTTCAGAGTATAATTTGTTTTGGAACTTGAAATGTAGGCATACTTACGAGTAAATCAATGGAAATAATAGACATCAAAGTAAATAGAGTAAATCAGATAAAAAGTAATACAATAGTAGGGGTAAAGGAAGACTCAAAAAATAAAAAATAGATGAAATAATTAAAAAAGACTTAACTTTTAATAATTTGTCCATGGATACGTTTTAAATAGAATGCAATGATGCCATTAAAAAGATTAATTTTGATATATTATCAATATAAAAGAATTTTATATTATCATCTAATTACATATTTTTATTTGTAAGATTTTAAAAATAATGGATAATTGGATAAAACACTTATACTGATATAGTAATACATGATTAAATATCTGTATATAATTTTTCTTACACTGACAATGTATCTAAATTAAATTCTATTAAGAATGGATTCCTATATATTGGAGAAAGAGGCTAACTTTTTAATTTAAGCTTTTTCTCTTTTATACTGATAGTGCATTTTTCTTTTTCTTATTAATTTAACAGCATTTTTACTTTATTTCAATTTCTTCATACATATATATATATATATAAACCTCAAACCCTTAAACTTCCTCCTTTGTTGGTTTAATAGTAGATCCGGTTAAAAAGATATCGATGTGCATTATCAAGTTGCATGTAGATTAACTGAGTAGCTCTGAAAACGTTATAGGGTAAGTAGAAAGTGTAATTTTTTTTTAGTGATACTATAGTTCCTGTCATGCATATATGAAAACTTTGGAAATGGATCTTCTACAACTGTAAAATGAACTGCAAGCAATTTTAGAAATATTAGAGAGAATCATCATCCCAAAATTTATCTGGAAAATTGATTGTGGATCATGAGATCTGGTTGTTTACTTATACCATCTAATTATGATATAATGCTTGAAAAAAATACCGTGAATGATGTGTTCAAAACCAAGTTTTTCTTATCTACATCGCAGCGAGTAAGAAGGAAAAGAATGAAGAAAATAATATTTCTATTCCTTACCATAATGAATGAACATCGATTAAAAAAAAAAAAAAATCTATCACTGCCCAAAATTGATATTAAAAATTTCTCATAAATCTGAATTTAGGAGCCCATTTTCTTCATCATTTACATTTTCCTCTATTGTTTTCTGAGCTAGCTGCTCAGCTCTCCTAGTTTGGTGCCCCCAATCCGTTTGAACCAACGTGTACACCATCATACAAAAACAAGAAATCTGTGCTGCCAACATTCCAAACCACAACCCCTTCAATTGATATCTATATATAAAAGCTGCAAAAATTGCAACAGGCAACCCAATCAGATAAAATGCATACAAGTTTATCCTTGCACCAACATAAGGCCTTGCAGTCCCAGATAGGATCCCACATGCTGCTGTTTGAGGCCAGTTACCAATCTCACATAACCCCAAAATTGGAAGTATAGTTGTGATCATATCAATAATTTGTGTCTCACTAGTGAAAAGCCTTCCCCACATTTTCCTCACAAAGGTCAAGCAAATGAATGCTGAGACCCCAAATATAAATGCTAGGAAAAGTCCTACTGTGGCAGTATTTTTGGCTCTGGAAGGTTCACCTGCACCTAATGAGTGACCAATTCTAGTGGTCAATGCAGCACTTAGTGAAAATGGGAAGTTGTACAAGAATCCAGTTGTTTGAATAAGGATTCCCATAGTAGCAACCGTGGTTTGTGGATTACTCAACAATCCACATAGAAAGAGCATTATCTCATAGCACCACCACTCCAAGCACACTGAGATGCAACTAGGCAATGCCAAGCTTAGCAAAGGTCCCCATCCATGAAAAGCTGAGAGAATTGTAGCACCTTCCCAAGGCTTAAGTGGCTTCTTTGACAATAGAAGGTAAAGCACCAAACCCAAAATCATGTTCAAGGAATTCAAACCAGTGGCTAGTGCAATGCCTTTTACACCTAGCTTCAAATATGTGGCCAAGAAATAATTGATGGGGAGGTGCAAAATGGCTGCACAAGATGCTGCCACAGTTAGTGGGGCAGTTAGGCCTTGTGTCCTTAGGAAAGTCCTCAAAGGGTTGAGATGGGCCTGAGCTAGCAATTCTGGGATAGAGAACACCATGTAAACTTGTGCAACCCTTGTGACTTCAGGGTCTTGGCCTAGCCATTGAAGGAATGGTGCCATGTTGAGCCATAGGAATGAAATTGGGATGGAAACTGAAAGGAGGAGGCAGAGAGTTTTGCAAAAAGTTTGGCTTAGAATTGACCACCTCTTGGCACCATATGCTTGGCAACAAATTGGGTCCATCCCCATGTTAAGACCCTTGAGGACTGAATTGGCAGTGATGTTGGCAAAGCCAATTGCAAGTGCACCACCAGCTAGCTCCACTTTGCCTTGGCGACCCAAGAAGAGCATAGAGATGGCAGATCGAGAGTATAGAAGCAGGTTAGTCATCATTATGGGGCATGAAATCTTTGCTAGAGATCTCAACTCTTCGGTCACCTGCATGGAAGTGCAATATTCCACATTTGTAAAGAAAATCAGTATTATGCATATTTATTTTGCAACTAAACAATGATATCTTTTATTTATTTAATTTTTAATGAAGGTGTTTCAATTTTTCTTTTCTAACCTCACAAGGTATTTTTATAGGTTCAACTTATTTAAACGGCTTATAAGGCTAATTCTCATTTATTTACGGGAGCATAAGAATTATTTAGCCTCCTCATAAGAGTTGCTTTCCTAGAATTCGAATTCGCGTTCTCTACTTAAAATATCAAGATTATTTATCATCCCAATCGATGCTATGTGGGTATGAATGTGCTTCAATTATTGGTGATGATTATAGTTGTAGTTATAAATGGTCTTCGCCTCTTTGAGTACAATCTTCAACTTATAAAGTGAACAGTCTTTACTTACACCAAAATGTTAGTAAATGTCTCTCAGACCTTTCTCTGTTTCAAAATTTTTGAGTGTGGATATCGGAAATATGAGGAAGCTCAGTTCTAATCAAATGGTGAAAAATATAAAGATGTGAGATAATGGAAAAATTTTGGATGGGAACTTTCACTTTAGGAATGTAAATCAACATAGACTTTTAACATAGCTTATATAATTTGACATATGTCGAAGATTGATTTTTACGTTATAAGGTAAAAACTTTTCAATCAATAATTTCTCGAGATAATGAGTGTAAGTATACATGACATTGTTGTAGTTACACGATATTACGTGTCTCATAATTTACTTAATGAGGTAACTTAGAGACATAAATTGGGTATACAAGTATTTCACCGACATTTTTCTCCAGTGAAATTGACTTTATGGACAATCTTGATTAGATCGATTGGATGACACCGTGCTTAGAGTTGATGACAGTTAAGAGTGGATTACCATTTCCAGTCTACGTTTGGGCTTTGTCTTTTGCAATACTTAGTATTGGGCTTCAGAATCAGTTTGATGTTATACTTTTGGATCGAGCTTCACTCGTAGTAGTTAGACCCGGGTCAAACCGTGATTACCCGACCCAGAAAAAAAAATCCATGTTTATACGCACGTTAAAAAAAATATTATATGTGTTTGTACAATACTATTTATAATGAATGATTTTTTTTTTATTTGTGAAAAATGTATGACAACACTATTTCGTATCAATTTCTAACCACCGAATAAAGGAACAGGAGCATGTTTGAATTTATTTTTTTAGAAAAAAATTAAAAATTATTTTAAAATTTTTTTTAATATAAACAATTTTAAATATGATATAATTAAATCCAAACACCTACATAAGAGGAGAAAGAAAAAAATTGTTTTGCAACAGCAACACAATGGAAAAACTACACTTATGGTCAATGTTTCACGAAAACTGTTTCACTATCCCTTGGTAAAGAAGAATGCATATAACAACTTATTTCGATTATGCTCTATCAGTGAAGTTCTTATACATTAAAGTAATATGTATAACAAATTATCTCCATTAAATTTGTTCTCACAGTATAAAACAAAATGTCCAATCGTTCAATAGATTGCCATATTAGTAAAGTATTTCATCTTATAACTAGCTTTTGATTAAGCAATTCAAATTTATTTTCTTTCAATAAGATCTTCAATATGAGTTTCATTAATAAAAAATTAACAATGAAAGAGTTTTATCTTATAATAAAAAGACTTGGTTTGAGTTAAATTAATTGAAACTTAATAAACTTTGACTATTGATGGTTTAGATTAAATAAAAAAAAAATTGTTTCATCTTATAGATGAGAACTTTAACTTCCACAAATTCATGAATATTTGTTCCTCATTAGTGTTTATCTTAGTTGATATTTTCAAGGAAATTATTCTTTGAATAATGTGGATTGTTCCCAAATACACATTTATTTTTTTTTATCTAAATTATTAGTATCTAAAACTCTATGAATTATTATTAATCTAGATCGAGTCGGGTCAACCCCTTATAGCTCTCCTATCGCTAGTTTAGCAATGATAACACATGTACAGAAACACACAAAGGGTAATTTTGTTAAAATAAACCCAATCTGAAACTTTGTATCAAGCCAATTTTTCAGCTGAGTAGGGTCCTCGACACACGTACAACTTGCAACTAGACCTAACCCTGCGGCTTGGGAGATGTCTTATCCGACCTAACTTGCAAATCAAATTAACCTGTAGTTAGCAGGTTTGATTTTTTATTTAAAAATGTCAAACTATGTTATAGTTGAAAGTTATAAGAGATAAAATTTTCATTCAAATTATGGCTTAAAAATTCTCAAACAGAAAATTAAATATGCTTGTCAATTGGGTTTGAAGAATTTGTGTGTTAACTCAACTCATCAGAAATTACTATAAATCTTCGCTTATTCCACTTAAGTAAAATACTAAGTTTAAGTTTTGTAAATAAAGAAAACTAATTTTGAAAAAGCTTTATTAACTAGCAGATTGATTGGATTCAAACCAAATTAATCAGAATTTAGAAGAACCTATATACCACAGAGAGAGCCTAGAGTACGACTGGCTGCCACCTTAAAATGCGGTAATTGAATAATTTGAGCAACTTAGCCAATTAGCAAAAGATTATGCAGTGCCAACCTAGTTATTTTTTAACTACTTTAACGCCTTGTGCCAAAAAACATACATTTTCTACAGACGACATGTTAAAGGAGGTCCGTGACCTTGCAGTCTTTGAAAAAGCAAAAGAATTAGCAATAAAGTATGACTCTCAGTTCGTATCACATTAATTACAGTAAATGTTTAAATTTATACTCTAGATACACGTAAAATTTCAAATTCATTATCCTTTGAAAATTTTATATATTTACTCTATTACTTATTTAAATCATCATTGTGTCTGATTTTGCCATTTTAAATTTTAGTTATAAAATAAATGATGGACTTTAAAACAACTTAATGTTTGTTATTTAAAATGAAAATAATTTAATACTATGTATGTAATATCACTAAAATTTTATCCAAAAGAAAAAAACATAACTAAAAATAATAAATAAAAAAATACTTAAAACATCCATATGAAAATGTCACCTGATGAATTCACAATTAAATTGACTTCTTAGCACTTTCAACATTTTTACATGAGCAATGATATTTATACATAATTTTTTAATATATCACTTTTGTATTTGTTTTATAATAAAACAAGAGGAGTAGCTATTGACACACCCAATTGTTTATTATCACAACCTTTTTATTGTCTTTATTTTGATATTCCTAAATTGTTCTTAATTAAAAGTTGTATTAGAGTTTTTGTCTATTGTCACTCTCGTACTCTAAATTACATTTAATAATTTTAAAATAAAATTAATCTATTAAATCAAATTCAGATTAAGCCCAATTTATTACAAATTAGATCAAAATTTTTTGTAATAGAATCCTATTTAATACTTTTTCTGATGCAATATTTTTATGGTACTTACATTTTTGTGACCATCTTCTTGTTAGTTTCATAAACTCTTTTTGATGGAGTTATAACATAATTAAATATTGATGTATTATTTTTCCACAAATATAGAGAGTTATGTTTTTTTTATTTAATCGAACTTGATGAATTATTTAAATTTTATTTTATTATATTTTTTATATAAGTTAATTACTAGATTTAGTTATTATTATTATTATTATTTTGCATTGCAGAAAGGTAAGGAAATATATTAGTTGAAGACAAGTTTTATGTCATTAATTAATCTTTTAAACATCAAGTTGATATCAAAGACTCTACGTTAAACCTTATAGATAGTTTCACAACCTCAACGGCACTAAGGCAGCGTTTGGTTAGTGAGACAGGATAGGAAATACAGGGATAATAAAGACAGAAAGATGTTTGGAAAGAGAGATAGGCACAAAAGGTGAAAAATTATTTCTGTCTTGAAATAATTTTGGGCCAAATTTGTGTCTACTCAAAAAATAGAGACAGAGGGGGACGCATTTTGAATGTTGGAGACAAAAGTGTTTAATAATTTTTCTTCGAATTTTATGTTTTTGTCTCTACTGTTTCTGTATCCCCGTATTTCCTATCCCGTCTCACTAACCAAACCCTACCTAAGAGCTGTATGGTTACTGGACTTGGATGCTCCAATATTGTTAAATTCTAACTTATGGGTTTTTCCCCCTATATAGGTCCTTCGTATCTTTACAGTATTTCTATAACGGATTAGTCATAAGCATCATAAAAATCTACAAAGTGAGTAGCGTTACTGAAAAGTAAAATGAGCAAGAAAGAAAGACTTGTTTTTTTATAAACTTTTACAAACATTAAAAGAAAAACTAATTTTTTTTAAAACACTTTTGTAGAAAGTAATATTTGATTTACTCTAATTAAAAGTATTTTTACACTTGTCAGACCATAAACTTAACGAAAACTGTGCAGTTTGCACTTCGCAGAACAAAAGCACACAGAAAGAGATATATAGTTACTAACCTCAGACAGGGAAAGGGTAGGGAGAAGTGCTGTGAGGAAGTGATGTAGTTGGCGAAGATAGCCTTGAATGAATCTGCCACCGCCATTTTTGCTGGTTCCTTCTGCGGCTTTCATTATTATGTCCTCATGGTACTCTTCTTCCACCTTTGAAATCGCAGGGTCATCACCACTAGTGATTCCTCGAGATTCAGCACCGGTGCACATGTTCACCACCGTCCTTGCTGAAAGGGATATATAGATAAACGAAGAAGCCTAACAAAAACAACATCAATTTTAGAGATGGATTGTCCATATATATATATAAATTTAATTTAAATACATTAACAGTGTAAAATAGTTTTATATTATCAACTAATAGAAATAGTAAAAGTATCAACTTATACAAATAACTACCTATTATAATGAGAGACCGACCATAATTTTTCACTTTTTCCTATTTCTATTAGTTGACAGTGTAAAATTATTTTACACTGTCAGTGCATACCAATTAAACTATATATATATATATAAAACTAATGTCAAAATTTTTAACATAAAATAATGTAATTATTGGATGAAATGAAGTGACTTAAAAGTCAGTAAATATATTACGTTATTTTAACAAACAAATTTGAGATTCTTTAACTTTTTTTCTTATTTAAACAACCGGGAAAATGCAAAGAAAACAAAAGCAAATAAATCGATCCTTCCAAACTCCTAAGAGAGCAAAAGGAATAGCAAAAACAGAATCGAAGGCCTTAAAAGTGATCAAGAAACTCCAACTTGCTGAAGTGGTGTAACTTGGTTTTTAAATCACTAAATGCATAAAAATAAGGAAGATTTTTGCTTACCATATTGCAGAAAATGCTTAACTTCAAAGAAAAAGGAAAAACGAAAAGAACCAAACCTTGATTTCCAAAAAACTCAAGGATGTAGTTTGGCCTCTCAACTCTCCTTGGCATTGGAAGTGTAGCTGCAAAAGGAGATAGGGTACTGAAGAGAGGGGTTTTGGGACCTGTAGAGTCAAAACTCTTTCAAACTTAACCAGTAAGTACATTCCCTAAACACCTTTGTGTTTAATTTATACTTGTGTACTCAATTTTGCAATTACTTAAAATAATTGACATTGCTACTATCACTTCACCATTATTGTTTGCTTCATAGAAGATATTTCTTTCTAATTAAACAAATAATACTAATAATCTAATGTCAATGCCAATATCCCGTGAACTGAAGTCCGTGTAAACTGATGTGAAGATAAACTAAATATAATATATATACTATCTTTTCATTCATACTTTACTTAAATTAAATATGCTATTTATTGTGGAATAATGACACTTAGGTAGAATTTTTTGTAATGAAATTCATCATAACTTAACTTTTCAACCTTTATTCAAACTATTATTTTTGTCTAGGTCATTTGAGTTCATTGCAAGTAGCATATATTCTATTTCTTGAAAACAAAAGGCAACTCTTAAAATTTGTGCATCAACTTAAAAGTGATATAAAGAAAAACAGCAAAACCCTCTTTTTTCAGAAGGCAGAGTTAGCTACATATGAATCAAATGATGACATTGTGTTATGTTAGGGAGAGGAGAAATTTGAGAGAGGAATCACTAAGCATTAAGGATTCTTGAAGCTTTGAAGATTAATTAAGGGCAACAAAACCTTTATAGCTAGTTTTCTTCTTCCTGTTTGATTTTTTTAATTTATTATTTAATTTCCTTAGTATGTTGTGGATGTTGAATCGATTTTCGATTTTGTTTTGAATTTCTATCATGAAATGTAACTTTTTTTTTTTTTAAAGGATTGCAGTAGATCTCGGCATGTCCATAGTGATAAATAATAAATTGATGAAATAGCTATATATGAGAAATTTATGGGAAAATATATTTGCATCTGCAAAAAAGCAGTCTTGGATGTATAATCTGGTTTCTATATTCTATGTCAAATAGGCAAAAACATCGTACTAGCTAGCACCTAGCATTTGTCAACGTATACTTGCAATATTGCAGCAACAAATTTCAAATGTGTTTGTCACTGGCTTTATGGAAAAACAAGTATTATTTACAAAATCTTTAATTAATTTCATATATAATATATTTTTTATTCTTATATGCATCATGATATTTAAGTTCATGCACTTTTTTTTTCGATAGTTTATTACGTGGCTCGACCCACAAAAGTGAGGAGCAGAAGCTTTCAAAACAATATCATAATAAGCATTACTTCAAGTTCATGCAAATTTGTATACTTAAAAGTTATGGATTGCAATAAAACTGTAATTTATATCGATCTTTACTTATATCGTTAAGAATTCAAACTCTAAAATCGTTATTTTAATTAAGAAAGATTTTATTTAATTACTATTTCTAACCCAAAATATTTTAAAAAAATACAAACTCATACTAAATTTAGATTTTAGTTAATCTATCTTAATTTCTTGATGCAAACGTTGAGTTAAACAAATTCACCTAATGCTAAAGGGGGTTGACTCACTTGGTCAACTTTTAATTTGTTTATATATGATTATGACTTGTGTTCAATTTTTCAATTCTCCCAATGATAAATAATTTGTAAATATTGCTGTAAGCGTTTAATAAATTTGGATGTATGCCCTAATCTTAGAGTGCGATTGGTTTTATCCTCAAGCTAAACTTTTGAAAGAAAAAAATGACCTAAGCTGTTGAAATTAACTGCGCTATAATTAAGTGCAACTGAAGGGGAGATTTTTTTTTTTCCACCTTTTTTATGGAGCATTATGTCTACATATATTCTCTTTTCAATAACTCAATCAAACGAGGGACTGGCTTCTTATTCTCATTCCCACTCTACTCTGTTCTCTCCAACGAAACTTCCCCTTAATTAGTATGTCGAGAACACAAAGCCCTAACATCAAGCTCCTATGTCACCCACCAGCACAATTATTTGGATTGTATATGTCATTCCATGTCTATAACTCTAACTTGCTCCGCTTCTTTATTTTTACCCTTCGAGTGTACATCCTAAACATAAATTGACTAAGCATAAGAATAAATTTGATGAGTTTTTGAAGTTGGGGTCTTACACTTACATTTCAAATGTTTTCGGTTATGAAGAAACATGACTACTATATAATCCAGGGTTAGATTGAGAAATTTAAATCAGTACTCCCTATTCCCTAAATATAGAACTATATTATCAGATGTATTAACTCGAACAAGAGTACTAAATTTTGATTGATTCAAGTGATTCAACAATTATTTTTTATCTTAAACAAAATCTTAGCTTCAAATTATGAATGGAAAAAGTTAATGCTAATAAAACTTTACCTCATAGTTAACTAATCGAACTCAAACTAAATTAATTGAAATCTAGTAGATTTCAAATAATGGTGATTTGTTAAAAAAAAAATGCAAATAAGAGTATTTAACAAAAACTATTGAATCAAACTCCAAATTGGTCTCCAAAAAAGTTGTAAGACATCAATTTAATTCTTAAAAGATTTGTGATATAAATTTATTTTTCAAAAGATTAATTTTTATTTGACATTGGTCCAAACATTAGCATTTGTGAATGAATCAATCATTGGTGTCTAATGTGACATGTTATGTGATAATACATCATGTTATGCAATGATGTGATATGTTATCTACCAAAATTGACCCAAATTGGTCCTCAAGTGTTAAAGAATATCAATTTGGTCCTTAGTAGAAATGGAAATTACTCTCTCAATGACTTAATTGATATCTTACAACTCTTTTGAGGACTAATATGAGATCTATTTTAGTAGATAACATGACATATTATCACATAACATGATATATTAGACATCAATTGACGTTTTCTTCATGGAGACTAACATTCAAATAAAGTGAAATGAAAATTAATTTTTTGACTTGATGTCACAAATCTTTTAAGAACCAAATTGATCTTGCAAATCTTTTGAGGACCAACTTTCGAAAACTATCTCTCACAAGCTTCACAAAGTCCACCCATCATAATTAAGAAACATTGTTTAAACTAGTTTTTATTTAAATAAACCAATTTTGGCAAAAAACCAAGTTCTGAAAAAAAAAATAACATTAGTTTTATTTTATCCCAAATTTCTCTCCTTCTATTTTACCTATTTCCACTACTTTCTTTTCACTTTGTACCAATTCTTTCTTTTTTTTTTTTCTATTGATCTTATCCACTAATTCTTTCACGGTTTATCTCTATCACCTAAAAAGATAAATGAAGACATGAATTCTATTTCATGTTAGTGTGAAAATTAAATCTTGAAGCATTGTTATTTGACATGAATACCGTTTATCTCCATTGAGATGAATGCAATTGAGTAATACAAGAAAGATTTCAACATTCTGGAGAGAGTATTAGTTGCCACTTTAACAAAAATACCATTGTTACACTCTCATCCAAATTTTTTATTTCTGCTACTTCAAGTACATCAAAGGAGATACTATACAATCCAAAGTTCTATCCATATTTTAAGGTAATATCTTTTTCTTTCAAAATTTTTTATATTTTATAATCATCTTATAATCATAATGGAATTTATAGTAGAATTGAGTTGGAATAATAGATAGGACACACATTCCATTGATGGTTAAAATTGAGGATCAAGAGCACTTGGTAATGGAATAGGATTTATATCACGAAATCAAAATGTTCTAGCTACTTGTTCATTTGACATGTAATTTCATTATGTTCTGACTGGATACGAAGGTTGGCTACAAATGCATTTAGATTCTATACATTTAATAATTTCTTATTAGACAACATATTTGTTAAAAATAATTTTTAAATTATCAAACCAAACATCGTTTAATAAAAAGTTATTTCTCTTTTATACATATTAATATAACCAATTTTATTTTGTGCCATGCTAATTTGGTTTTCCAGATTGTTAAGCACCCCCTAAAAGTTTTCTATAAAACAAGCTTGGAAATATGAGTCGCGGGAGTATATGCACACGACACTAGAGTCATTGCAATTTAGGGAGTTTAATTTTAATTTAAACTGAAAATTGAATTGAAAAATTGAACTTAAAAATCGAAATCTAATCAAATCAAATAAATTTAGTTCTTCTTGGGTTGATTTTATGGAAACCAATTAAACTAAAGACATGCTTGGATAAACAACTTATTTAAACCTTTATGTGAAAATAACTTATATGTTTAGATATGTCATAATAAAAGTTATTGTCTAGAGTATTTTAAAAAGTGCTTTTTGAGACATTTTAACTTTTTAAAAAGCACTAAAAATGACTTTTTTCGAATTAATAAGTTGTATAATCAAATAAAAAAAAAAGGTTAAAAATGTGACTTTTGACTTCTAAAAAGTTGAAAAAAATCATAAATAATGTTATCTAAACGGATCTTAAATAAATTTTCTATTTTAAACTTAAAAATCGATTCAATATGCATCAAATTAATTAATATTATATAATATTTTGCTATTAAATTTATAATTTTATCTATAATAACTTATGATTTTCCACTTATTTCAATCACTTTAAATGCCGCCCCTAATCAAATATTATTTTATGAATGTTATTTTATCCATGTTTAATTGAACTGTTTTTTACTTTAATAGTTATTTTTTGGTTTAAATTATTAGTATTCAAAGTCTAAAATTTGATTTATTTGATTCTAGTCAATTCAGCTTAAACTACGGACAGAAAGCTCTACGAGTGGTAATTTTTTTTCATTTACAAAACTCTAGTATGGAACCTTAAAATAATAATAGTTAAATCATTTGAACAACGTTGGTACATTAACAATTACTTTATTACCATTGCTCATAATTGATTGAATGGTTAAACTAATTAAGGTTTAATTATCAATTCCAGCAATTAAAATTAAAATCAACTCACATTCCCTCAAATTCAATTAAATTTGAATTGATTTTTTTCATTTAAACAAAAGATTAAATATTTTTTAATCAAAACTAAATCAATTCCTAAAATATTTTATTCAATTTTTAAACCAATACTCCAATGAATTTGTTTCGGTAATACGCCAATGATATTTGAAATGCTAAGTTTTAAATTTTTAAATAAATAAGTTTTAATTAATGTCACACTTCAATCCGTTATGTTTTTAGAATGGTTGAAATTATATTTCTTGTACTTACCTTGGTTCATATTAATTAATGCTCCATGAGTCATGGAAGTATATCATGGACTAATTGGTTGTGAATATTGTTTCAAATCTTTTCTTTCCTTTATCAAGCCTATTAATTTTCATATTTTGGCAAACAAATAATATTGACAAATTATAAAAAAGGACACTTTTTTAATTAGTGATACTTTTTTTCAATAGTTTTTTGTTTTTACTAATTTGTCACTATTTAATCAGTGACATAAAAGATTTGAACCTCTTTCTAGCACAACTTGCATTTTAAAATTGTAGCGCACTACGTAGTAATAAATTAACAACACCCAAAAGCAATTAGTTGCGATGAAAATAGACTACGGCGTCATCTCTTTCTCTTTCCTTGTATAAGTATTGTTGAGAGGGACTGTCATCTCTATTCTTTGGTGGCGGTCCTTTCATTCCATTTTATTTTCTTTTTCTTGTTTAAAATTTTGCATCTTTTGTCTGGTTTTTATTGTCCTCTTTGTAAAGTTTTCGTTATATCATTTGTGGATACTTTTGTAATCTCCTTTACGGTATTTTGGTTTTTCCTTTATAGGTGTTTTGATTTTTTTTTGTAGGTATTTTTATTATGATGGTGTTACAGATGAGAAAGTGTTCAAATCTTTTTTGAAAGAAGGCATAATACATTCTTCAAACTGTAACACTATTTATATTGGTCTCTGATATAAAATATACTTAGATATCAATATTATTCAAAAAAGCAGAAAAGTCATATATCATTGGTTAATTTATAATATAAAATATATTTATTTCTTATTAAATTTAGATCTGATATATCTTTTCTGGATTTGTTAATATTGTTACACTTGATTATAAATAAAATTCTTGTGAAAAAAAAAAGGACTGTAGCATCATGCATGCGAACTTTACTGACAACATCTGAGCTTTAAATCCCAAAAGTAGAATTTTGGAGAGAACTTTACTTACCTGCAATTATTAGCTTTAAATTGTGTGAGCAATTATAAAAAAAAAAAAGAATAATAAATTAATAACAAACTATATGATTAAGTCAGTTGTCATTTTAAAAAATGAAAATAATGTAGCAAAGGTTGCACTCTAGCTAGAGTCTAGCCTATTGTTGTCCCCCGAACTTTTTCGCTTTCAATAGTTCCTGCCTGCATAATGGCTTCATGGTGGAAAGATATAAAGTAATGCTAGCATTCTACTTGATGAAGTCCCAAAAAGTTCTTCAATAGTGAAAGCTGAAAAGGATTAAGTAAATGAAGCAAAAACTTAAAGTGGCCTGTTCCTTATTTGTTTTCAACATTAATGTGCTGTTAGTACCAAAAGTTCTGCAAAAGCAATGAAGTGCTAAAATGGAAATAGCGCCTTTTCCTAAAACTAGATTATGCATGAAAAGCAGACCGTACACATACAGCTAGGGCTCATGTATGAGTGGGATGGAGAGTATCCCTCTATGCATTGCAAGAGCCACCTTCCAGGGCGTGGCTCATTTCTTCTGTACCTGTTTTTGTTACTTTCAACTCATTAAGGAAAGCTAGCAAGTAAAAGAGATTTTTTTTTTTGGGCAAAGGTAGCAACAGTTTTATTTGATGAATATAAACGGGACTAAATCAAAATACACAGGGAGCCCCCAAAAGCGCCAACGCGCTGACAAATAGAAGAGATAGAAAGTCATCAAATAGTGTAAACAAATATATTTTAAACTAAGTAGAAATAGTACACTTTGTTTGTCACTATTTCACAATGAAATTCTTGTGGTTTTCCCCAAAATCCAGAAACGGCATTGGTGTCGTTTAGAATGCTTAGCATAGAATATGAATATTGAATGTTCATCTAAAAAAATTAAACTGTTGATTTAAAGCTACTTACAAATCTAATGGTAGAAAATGATAGAATAAGTTTAATATGTTACTACATGATATTAAAATATTGTAACCCATCAAATTGGCATCAGGTAACATGTTGTTAATGTCCAACTTGGAACTTGAAACTCGGTGTCTGTATATTTTTATCAAAATGAGATTCAACTCAGAACTCAGAACCCGGTGTCCTTACATTAATATTTGTTAGTGTAAAGCCTAATTTTTAATTTAGAACTTGATATTCATGGAACTCGGAACTCAGTATCAATTAAATAATTAAAATAAAATAATTATTTATAACAGATAAAAAGAAGATAAATATTTAATGTTCATATTTGAAGGTGAGTATTCTATAATTTACCTATCAGCATATCATAGATTCAATATTAGAACAATTTGTCAAGTTTGCTTCATTAGGTAAAACTTCCTTATCGGCATCTTGAACCCCCAATTGGTCGCAAAATGGACTGTGGACAACCTCTGATTGAATTCCCGTTTACAACCATTAGAATTAATTATGGGACACTGAAATTGATCCGGGATATTTTTCAATTTATTTAGTTTCTTATTAAATACTTTCACTAGAATCAATTTTTGCTTCAAAATTGATTTTGAACAAAAATGAAAATTTGTTACTTTTCAATTCCACCAGAATTAATTTTGGGTATTTATTTGTAAATTATATATTTAAAAGTGATTTTGATCAATACTATCTAAATATAAATCACTTCTTAAATTAAATTACTAAACATAAATTATTTTATCTTAAAATCAATTTTAACTAAATTAATTCCAACAAAATTAATTCTATTCAAAATCAATTCTATAAAAATAGAACTAAACACGCATGCAATTGGCAGCATGTCGTTTGTTCTTCTTGAAAACCACAAGAATTCCAGAAGCAGCTGGAAGGTGGGGGTGATGGCTCTACAAAAAAGAGACAATGCTGGGCAAAGAGAGTGCACTAGGCAGAAGTAGCTGCAAGAATTAAGTCATGCTAGGAAACCCTAAAAGAGCCCTTACTATGCAGAATAGCCTTCTTTCTAAAAAAATATTTCAATAAGTAAAAGAGAACTTAGTAGTAATAAATAACAGGAGTCTTTTAAAAGTAAGTTATATTAATATTTGATTAAAAGAGATACAAAGTGGACTACGGCTCAAACAAACTTTACTTGCCATGTCAACAGTTCAAATTTTAAAGTCGTTATTTTGAGTAGAGTTTTAGCTAACCACTGCCCTAGTACGAAAATATGTGAGCAACTTCTTGAAACAAAAAATTAAAAGATATAGAAAGATGGAAAATGCTGTGGAAATTTGAAGACTAAGATTGCCTAGACAAGTACAATTAGGGTCTTATTAAAGGCGGAAATTAAAGAATTAAAAATGATGCTTATTAGTACTATTTATTTTAATCATTTAAAGAAAAAATACTAATTACTTTTCCAATTTTTTAAAAAATAAATACTTTTACCTTTGACTTAATTTTTATTTTAAATTTTTAAACCAGTTTCTTACGGGGCACATTAACAAAATTCATACAATCAATAAGTTTATTGTGCGGAACTCTTATGTACTATAAATGCCAAAACTGCATATTTTATACTCTTCAGTCAAATTCGATATCAAGTTAACATTTAGATTCTTTATAGTTGTTCTGAAAGGAAATAAGCAATAGAGAAAAAAGATGAAATTTCAATCTCTTAATAAAAAATGAATAATAAAATAGTAAATAAATCATTTAGAAGTTATTATAAAAACATAAAAACAATGTAATTAAAATTATGTGATAGTATTTAGATATTAGTATCATGCTTGCTTTTTCATTTGCTTGCCTGAATTTAATTACATGTAGGAACTGAAACGAAAGATGGATGGCGATGCACTAGGTTCGAGCCCTTGCTTTAAATTAATGTTTGATTGGAGAGTATTTTTTAATATATTAAAAACATTAATTTAAGGAATACATTTGATACGTGTTGATTGTTGACTCCGTTAATAAATATTCCTCTTATTTTTATTTATTTGTCATTTGAATAATTTGGTATACTCGTAAATTAATGTGTCCAAATACATTTAGATAGGTAAATTAAAATGGAGGTAATAATATATTAATATTATTTTAAAATATTTGGGACATAAAAAGTTATATAATTATTTAATATTGACTGAATTATATGGTGCATCCAATTTGTGTGCACCTGTGCATTTAAGAGCTTTGTTGTTTGGTTTATTAAATTAGGGACCAGGACTTCATTCATTGGGCGACCTGAAACTTCAAAGTGACATGTTAGACAAACTCATCAAATCTATAGTGCCGCCTCAGCATAGGAAACATGTAGGGGTATCAGCTATATATGTTTTCACTCATAGTCCAATAATCAATTATTGTGTCAACAAGATCCACTCGTGTACATTTTTATAGGCTGAGTAACGGACCACTAGACCCTGTCTCCCAACATGTGGTCTATATCGAAGTACTATCATGAAAGTCATATATAATTGGTATAAAACCTGTAACAAAGATCTATTTATTCATGTATAATAAACTTATCATTTATACATTTTTTATCATTTGATCATACATATCCTAATAAAGTTTTTACACAAATAAGTCTTGGTTGATACATATTGCATATATCAAGTATGATATAAGACTTGATAATAGAATAAATTACATTGAGCTTCCTGGAGATTAGACGATATTACACATAATATCTCTTAATTTGCTGAGATATATACTAACCTCTCCAGATTTACATGATATTACACTCGATACCCTTATATTTTTTGGAATATGATACTAAACACCTTTATAAACATAATAATAAGTTCCCCTATAAACGAGTGCCATTTTCTAGAGATACCTTGTATAAATTATAATAACCTCAAGCGAGATCATTGTAATTTATCCTTGATAATATGGTATAAGGTATATATTGCACAAGTTTTATTCTACTAAAATTTGGTTTGTTATGTATGATTATCTAATTTTATCCTATATAAATTTTCCTATGCGTAGTTATATGAGCTTATCTCATAATTATTGATTTTGAAGTGGATAATTGAATGTTATAAAATTTGATAAAAAATAATTTTGCCAAGTTTTGTTGAGGTTTAGAGAGACCTAGAAAAATCATAAGTGAAACTAATATATATAAAAAAAAAATTTAGATGCTAATGATTTAATGTAAATATAATTTATATTATGAAAAAACACGTTTAACTTAGATAGTTGACTCCATCTAGTGGGACAATATTTAATTTTTGTTATTATTATTAGGTTTCACACTTCGATAAGTTTATATTCCATAAATGTTTGATAAAATTAGTGGACAAGATAATTTTATCCTACCATGCAATAGCAAACATATAATGAAAATAAATCATACAAAATAAATTATATACTGTCAAACTTATTTAATATAAGATCCAGGAATTTACACTCTTTTTCTAATAACAGTATGAAGAAGCGTACAAGATGAGCAACGTATAACAATCATTATTCAATTGGGAATGACACAATACTAACTTATTATCAAATTCTGAACTAATTATAATATGATTAACAATCCACTAATTATTCAATTAGTGGACAAGATAATTTTATCCTACCATGCAATAGCAAACATATAATGAAAATAAATCATACAAAATAAATTATATACTATCAAACTTATTTAATATAAGATCCAGGAATTTACACTCTTTTTCTAATAACAGTATGAAGAAGCGTACAAGATGAGCAACGTATAACAATCATTATTCAATTGGGAATGACACAATACTAACTTATTATCAAATTCTGAACTAATTATAATATGATTAACAACACAAGCATCATGGAATATTCCATTGTCTAAGTAAGTTAGTGGAAACCATTCAGCTAGAGATTATCATATAATTACTAGTATTCTAGTTGTAGTAATGTAACCCCTCAGGCTGCATTGAGACCACTCTTTTTGTTTAGAAATTCCCGACTCAGAAACTGAGACCACAAAAACACTTAGTTTTACTAGTTTAATCTGCAGATGCCAAGCGATCTTTAAATATACCTTCAAAGAATGGTGGCCGTACTTTAGGTTTGCATGCGTGTTGGTGAGCAATTGGAATATATATTAATTGCATCCTCACGAGAGAGTTCTGTTGGGACCAGAAATTTAGATATCACTGTCTCCGTACGAAGATACTCCATGGCACCAACTATTGCTTAAGCATATGTTACCATTTAACTATATTGAAATTGATATTGATCCATATATATTGGAATTTCATAGATTTTAATCATTATTAGAATTTGGAGTCTACCAGACTCTAATCAATTTAATTATTCAAGTTGAATTCATTTACTATAAAAATAAAATTATCTCAATGCTAATTTTTATTATTCATAATAAGATTTAAATCTAAAGTTTTATTTAGGACCAATAAATATTATACCACTTAAATCAGTCAAATACTTTGGTGATCCATAATAAAATTTAGGCACAACCTAGTGTCATAAATTTTATGTGTTTATAAGCTTTCATTCCAATGTTGTTTAGCACAACGATTGATTTTAGTATTAGGATCCGTTTGAATAAATAACTTATTTAAGTACTTATATAAAATTAGTTTTTGAAAAATAACTTATAAATAAATTATTTTATATTTAAATATATAGTAATAAAAGTACTTGTTTATAGTATTTTAAAAAAATATTTTTTAAAAAAACTAAATATTTTAACTTCTTAAAAAAAAAAACCAAAAATGACTTTTTCAAAAATTATAAGCTATATAGATAAATAAGACAAAAAATAAAAAATATGACTTTTAACTTTCAAAAAGTTAAAAAAAATTATAAGTGGTATTATCCAAATGAACTCTTAGTGGATTTCTTTAAACAGAAATTTTTTACACCCAGAGTTTATATATCACTATATTTGTAACAAATAATGATAGGTGTATCTATAAACTTTAATTTTTCCCTTATTTTTATCTTTCTTTAAGTGTTCGCATGTGGTGTCTATATTTAATATTCAAATAACAAGCCCACTAAAAAAAAAATTCAAATAACATGACCATTCAATAAAAAAAAAAAAGATAAAGAAGAAATGGACAAAAGAAAATTTGAAGGTGCAGCTTTTGATAGTTCCTTTTTTTTACAATCCTTGTACGTTTAGGCCCAGGGGGCTGTAGGTTTCATTCTTCAAAAGGTATCGAACACGTTCAAAAGTACAAAATTTTATTGCAAAAGGAATGATTCGGTTAACTCTTTCATGCTCGGCTTACAGAACGCTGATTAGGATATGCTACAATTAATACTCCACACGCTGAGTAGTATATATAAAGACGTCGAATACTTTAAATTATCGCATTACTTGGTGAACTAAAACATAATAAACTGAGCCCGACCAGTAGTTTTTTCTTGTCTCAAAACCGTTGCATGTCCACATACACGAGGAATGATGAGACAAGTAGGTTTTTCGAAAACCCCGAGGCTCGCAATATAAGAATGGTAGATGAAATGGAGGAAAGAAATCTGTTTAGTTTGTGTCTGGATTAACTGAGCAAAAGATTATATTAAAAATTGGTTATGTATATAATCGGACATGAAAAAATTACTTTATATTTAAATATATTAAATTATAAGCCATTTAATTAAGAGTATTAATTGTTTTGTCTGAATTATGTGACTTTATATAGTGAACTACTGTAGGAGATATAGGCTATAAAAATATTTAGGTAAGGACAAATCAGTATTTATCTCCTAAATATTTTAAATAAGCTAAAATTAAAAATCAAAATATTGTTAAAAAATATTATTTAAAAAATATGTTTAAGTGAATTAAATGTCATCAAAAGCTGTCCATTTTTTTTGCGAAGACCCAAACGTGGCTTATATTAAAGAAAACAACTTATAACTTGTATTAAAATACCAGTTTTCTAAAATAAACAATCTAATCAAACATGCATTAAGACATATATATACTTGTACGCTTAGAGTGAATATGGAAATAAGTATTTGTTATATACATGAATAATCTGAATCAAATACAATTTTGCCCCAAAAATCATCTTATTTTTTGATAGAATGAAGTTTTTGAAAACAACTCACTATTAGAGGAAAAATTATATCTTAACCTAGCATTTTAGAAGCATAAACAATTAAAAGTAGGGAAAAGTTTAATTCATATTCTTTAATTTTATACAATATGACATTTAGAACTAAAATTTTAATAATATATTATAAGCTAGTCCTTCAATAGTTAACATGTAAAAAATGATCACTCGAACTAACATTATTGATGGAAAATATGTCAGATCAGTCAAAAAACGATAAATATTATGATCAAACACATAACTAACCTGTGATCATTTTCATCAAAGTTCGAGTAAACAATGGTTAAAATGATCATTTCGCGTATGCTGAGAAACTTATAGACCATCGTACATCTCTTTTAAATTTAAAGGCTAAGCTGCATATCGTATGAAATTAGAAGGTATAAATTAAACTTTTCTCTTAAAAATATTAGAGTATATAAAGGCATATAGCAATCATAATTAAAGGCTAGCTCCCATGATGGTCTTTAGTTATAGACTTAATAATTTTGTTTATATATTATAAGTAAGTTAGTTCCCTCTGATTTGTCACTGTTCTTGTCATTTCGTTTATACTATGAATCAATATGGGGACGAATAAAAATCAAGTTGCAGACATCAATGACTACCCATTTATGTACACTGTTTTAATTTATACATAACTTCACTATTATTGTCAGTGGGGTTTTAAACTTTGAAGTCCAGCAAGTGGGTCATCACTTTGAACACAACCTCGTCTAGAAATGAAAAAGAAAAGGGACGGTTTTAAATTATGTTTCTGAACGGGACAGTGTGATGATGTTAAAGAGGCTGCCTTCAGATCACACAGCAACACATGTCCATGCCAAAATTTGGGTGGCAAGCAACTGTCGCTTTGGTTTTCTTGATCGCCTTTGCTTTTTGTTGCGTATAGAAAAACCATACTTCTAATTGAGCCTAAAACATAAGGGAGAATGCGGTTTTGCCTGAGTCTAGAATTTGAATAATGCTCATTTCTGTGGTTTTACAAGGGCACAGGTTTGAATTTTCATTTGGGCAATAATTTAATTTGCTTGACAATTAATGTGTGTTTGAACTAGTTTTTTTTTTATTTTTTTTAAAAAAAGAAACCTGGATTTTAAAAAGTTTTATGAGAGAGCCTTTTAATCAAATCTAAACATGCTCTTAAACATTCCAAGGAAAGTTTTTTAGCTTTCGAGGATTACAGTTGAGTAGCTTCTGTATGAAAAATATTTATCGAGAAAATAAGTAGACTTTTGTATGTCAATTAAGATCTCAAATATGTTAATGATATATACCTTGCTACTACCATTCTTTTTCCCCCGGGGGGTGGAGAGAGAGAGAGAGAGAGAACTGTATATTTATTCTTGATGTTAATGAGTAATGTGTAGTTACAACTGTTGAGTTAAAATAAGTAATGTAGTTTAATTCTCACAACTTACTGTTTAGTGAGTCCTCACGATGCAAGAGAGTGGTTGAATGTGACTCTTAGTCTCTCTAGGAGTCACCTTGTATAATGTAAGAGCCACTCCTTCATGCACATTTTTAAGTTTAAAAAAAAAAAGAGAAAAGAAAAAAACAAACCCAAATACCTCTTATTCTACTCTTTTTTTCCTTTTTATACATAATAGTACAATAGTATTAGCCCATCAAACCTATATTTTCTTGAGTGTTCTAGTCAATATACCATCTTTAGAATACCACCAAAACATTGTGGTTTTAGAGCTGTAAATCCTTGCACCAAAGAAAATGGCAAATCGTGGCTTCCACAAGCATTTCGTCAACATCCAACAACACAATCTGCAACAATATGTCCAAGTTCCTTTATTTGAAGGAGAAAATTATAATTTTTGGGATATGAAAATGAAGACATTATTCACTTCCTTGGATGTCTTAGATTTAATCAAACAAATAATGCACAACCAACAACTACAACAATTCCTATAGTCATTGGAAATGGAGAATTGAAGAAGATTATAGTTGATAGAGTTGTTGGGATGCTTCAAAGAGAAGTCTCTCTTATCATATTTCGAAGGATCATACGGGCAAAGATAACCAAGGAGGCGTGGGATATTTTGCAACAAGAATTTTAAGGAGACACAAAGGTGATAGTTGTTAAAATGAAAGAAAATGAAAGCTTAAATGTGTACCATAATAGATTATTGCAATTGATGAATTAAGTGAAGTCTCACGGGGATACAATTGATGATCATAGAGTTGTTGACAAAATTTTGATTAGTGTGACTAAAATATTTTATCCATTGTTAGCAGTTATTGAAAAAACAAAGGATTTGTCAACCATGATGATTCAAGGGTTGATGGATTTATTGAGATTCTATGAGCAAAGATTGTTATGCTGCACTAAAAACTATTAAAAGTACATTTCAATCTAAGCTCACCATTGTCCTCAGACATGTTGGGAAGAAAGCTTCAAGCCAAAATAGAGGTGAATCTTTTAAAGGTGGCAAATTTGGTAGAGGTCGAGAAAGAGAAAAGAACTCCTATTGTAGAGAAGGTATAGCCAACTTTGGTATATGAGGAAATGATGGTAGAGCAAAAAAATGGCGTGGCATTCAGAAGAAGAACAATCATGATTAGAAAAATTGTTAGAACGAAGGCAAGCCTCAGTGTTACCTTGCATGAGATTTAGCCATCTTTTTGGCAATTGTTAGTAAGTGCATTTGCAAAAGTTGAAAACAATGATGAAAACTTTTAAATAAAAAGGGTCAACCCAAAAGACAAAGGAACAACACCGATAACCCATAAAACACACTATGTTAATACCTTTAAATAAAAGATTTTGAAAGATAAAAAAGGAAGCTAGAAATGAGGGCTGCTCATGGGTCGAGTTGAGTTGGGTTAATGGAAAACCAAAATCCAAACCAATTGCATCAAATCGAATTAGGTTGGATCTTCATACGCTCCTAAAGTACTCATGCAACTGGAGTCAAATTGATCAAAGTTCAGCAAAATAGTATTGGCAAGATTTGCCAGAAACATATTAGGGCGTAATAGAAGCTCTACAGTGCAAAGTATTATTAGCCTACTAAGATTGCTTAGGTCGAGTAGGCTTTGTAACTTTTCACATACCAAATAATTCTTACCAAAACAATTCAAGCACACATTATTTTCAATATGGGAAAGCTGCCATTCTTCACCATGAATAGTATTTCTAAATCAAGAAGCACCCATAAAAGGGTATGCAAATTACACATTACTATTAGAGTTAAAGTTCGAAGCATATATCTTGGTCGCTTAATCTTCCATATTCTACTTGTGAAAATTATTTCTTTTGGACTAAAAGTTACCAATGTTTCTAGATTCATGCATGTTCATACAGGCGTGCGCCATGTGTGCATGCAAAAAAAGTAAATGTGCCTTATTGACTAAATACAAATTGCAATAAATAACTATAAGAATAATTGTTGTTCATTATAGGAGCTACGAAGTGAGTTTTTGGTAGGCTCCCTTCTATTAGTGTTAGAGCACATCCAAAGTCAACATCAATCTTTACCTCGTGACATCTAAGTTCACTTGCCACGAGCAATCCTGGATTAGGTTAAGGAAAAAAATTCCACACCAATTAAAATTAATCTTAGGGTTAATTGCAGTTTACCCTTCTATATTATAGATTATGTGCACTTTATCCTCTATATTTTAAAAATGTGCATCCCGACTACTTGTATGTTCTCAAATATGCACTTAATTCCAAATAAGTGCACTATACTCTCCTGAATTTTGGTTCATGTGCAAATTGACCCCTAAACTTACCAAAATGTGCAATCCAACACCCTGAATGCGTTATATTTTTGTTCATAATTGATGAAAAAATCAAAAGAAAGGCCAAAGTGCACATATGCGAAAATGCAGGTAGTCGTGATGCATATTTTTAAAATATAGGGGGCAAAATGTATATGGCCTATAATACAAGACGATAAAATGCAATTAACCCTTAATCTTATAGTTATTTATTACATTTTGTTCTTAGTCAACAAGGAATTCTTATGGTTCAATTACTTTTTTTTTTCACCACGAATGACATATGCAAGTAGGAACGTGCGTGAATCTAGAAACACTAATAATATGTAGTTTGAAAGAAATAATTGCCAATAGTAGAATATGGAAAATTAAGCAACTAAGATATATGCTTCGAGCTTTAAGTCTATAATCAGACATGATAAGAGCAAAATGCAAAACAACATGAAATTTGCAAACCCTCCTATATGTGGTTGTTTCTTGATTTAGAAACATTGTTCTTGGATTGCTTTGGTAAGAATTATTTTAAGCATGAAAAATTACAATGCCTACTCCACCTAAGCAATCTTAATTCCCTAAAAGTACTTTGTACCATAAAGCTTCCATTATGTTAAGGAGCGCTCTAGAAGTAACTGTAAATAGAACCAGTTAGAATTAGTTAACAGCTAGTTACATAGCCGTTAGGCAATTACACTCATTTCCCATGTGATGATTCACTAGTTCATGTATATAAGGATTGACTTAATGTATCTTGATAACAATCAATATCATTTCCTCTCATTACATTATGTTTCTTTTCCCTTTTCTCTCTCTCTCATCTCCCCCTAGGCCTGATACCTTACATGGTATTAGAGCTGTCAAGATCCATGGAAGAACCTTTAGAAAATTCAGTGTAGAAGATATTATTGCAAAGCTTCTCAACTTTAGTCTCGATGATATTAGATGAAGAAAATTATTTGGCATGGTAATAGCAAGCAGAAGCTGCGATCATTGGTCACAATCTTGAATCCTTTTTGTTCAAAGATCAGATTTCGAAGAAATTCAATTCAGTAGATGATGAATCTGCAGGAAAAGTTTCACATGAATTTAGCAAATGGCAGAAACAAGACAAACTCCTCATGTCGTGGCTGCTAGCGTCCATGACCTCACCTTTCAACTTGAGAATGGTAGTTGTAAGTGCTCATACCAGATGTAGATATCGCGTGGATGAATACTTTGCTTCTTTGTCCCACGCAAAGATCAATCAACTTAAAAATTAGTTGAAGGCTCTGAAGAAGAAAGGTCCAATGTCCGATTACTTAGTCTTAATCAAGAAGATAGTTGATACGCTAGCTGCAGTTAGTGCACCATTAACAACCAAAGAGCACATCGAGGTAATTCTAAATGGTTTGCCACAAGATTATGGTTCCTTCATCACTTCAATTGTTTCAAGATCAGATCCTTACACAGTCACAGAGGTTGAGGCCTTGGTCATGGCTCAATAGCAATGCTTGAGCAGTATAACAAAGCAAAAGCAAATTTGGTTCAAGCACACTTGGCTCAAACAACTATTTCAAGTCAAAAAGGATTTGGCCAAGATCAGCAATTTATCTCATCTAGATCTCATGGTGCTAGCAGAGATGGAGGTAGAAGAGGACGAGGGAGAAGTCCTCGAGGAGGTAGATCGTGGTCAGGAACTGGAAATGGCAAACCTTAATGCTAAGTGCATGGGAAATTCGGTCATGTGGCTTGGAATTGCTATAATGAATTTGACCAAAATTGGCCAAATCCTCAACAACCTTAGGCTCAACAAAATCCTCCTCCACCTCCTGCTAGTTTTCACAGTCCACATGCATATTTTGCTTCCTCAGACTCTGTTGCCTTTGCTGCATCAATTGCTAATTAGAGTTGGTATCTTGACTCAGGAGCAACGCATTACCTAACACCAAATTTGAACAATCTTATAGCTGGATTTGATCATGGAGGCTTTGACAAGGTTCACATTAGAAACGAGTGTAACTGCCTAAAAGCTATATAACTAACTATTAACTAATTCTAACTTATTCTATTTATAGTTACTTCTAGAGCTCTCCATAAAACCAAAAACTGATGCGGCTGTAGTTAAACAACCAGCACCTAACCTTGAGCGTACTGAATAGGCTACCACCAAGCAAGCCTTGTGAAGCTCTCATTGGCTACGTGCTATGCAGGAAGAATATGATGCCTTAATCGAGAACAATACCTAGTCATTGGTTCCTCTACCCCTGCGAGGCAACCTATTGGCTCATAGTGGGTTTTCCACATTAAGAAAAATCTAGATGGATCAATTCAGAAGTATAAAGCTCAGCTCATTGCAAAAGGCTTTCCTTAGCCTGAAGGCTTTGATTTTTCTGAAACCTTCAGTCCTGTAGTCAAGCCTTCCATAATTCACCTCATCTTGTCTATTGCACTTTGCAAGGGCTGGCAGATAAGACAATGTAACTTCAACAATATTTTCCTCAATAGTGATTTACATGAGGAAGTGTACATGGTGCCCCTTGAAGGTTTCTCTCCATCTAACCCAGATCTAGTTTGCAAGCTTTAAAAGGCTCTTCATGGCCTCAAGCAAGCACCACGTGCTTGGTTTGACAAGCTAAGTTCCACGCTCAAGCTCATGGGGTTCTCCAACACTCGCTGTGACTTTTCCTTATTTATCAAGTCTCAAGGACCTCTAATTCTTTATGTTCTGGTCTATGTAGATGACATACTAATCACTGGGACAAGTTCAACTGCAGTCTCTAAGCTCATTACTGACCTACATCACACATTTTCCTTGAAGGACATGGGATCATTGCACTATTTTCTCAGTACTGAAGCGACCTATCCTGCCTCAGGTGTAATTCACCTAAATCAGTCCAAATATGTCAAGGACTTACTCGTCAAGGCTGGGATGGATGCGGCTAAGCCAATGCCTACACCCATGATCAGCAACCTCAAACTCACTTCTTCAGGGGGACTTCCTTCTTTGACCCATCTCTCTATCACTGTATGTTGGGTGGCCTTCAATATGCCACAATTACTCACCCTGAGATTGCCTTTGCTATCAATAAAGTGTCTCAGTTTATGCTTCAACTTCTCGAAGCCCATTTAAAGGCTGTTAAGCACATCATGTGCTATCTTAGTGGCATTATTCACCGTGGCCTTATCTTTCATCAATGTTCTGACTTTCATTTGTTTGCTTTCTGTGATTCCGATTGGGGCTGTGACTTGGATGATCGAAAGTCCACCACAGGATACGATGTCTTTCTTGGTAACAACTTAATTTCATGGTCTTCCAAGAAACAAAATGTGGTTTCTCGTTCTAGCACTAAGGCCGAGTTCCAAAGTTTGGTGGTTGTTATGTCTGAAATAGCTTGGTTACAATCCCTCCTTGTGAGCTCTGTGTTCCTTTTACTACTATCCTCACTGTATTCTGTGATAATCAAGGAGTTGTGCAACTCACTACCAACCCTGTACTTCATAATCGTTCAAAGCATTTTGCACTAGATTTATTCTTTGTCCGAGACAATATCATTCAAAGGAAAATGGCGGTCCATCACATTACTTCTACTGATCAAGTCGCTAACATACTCACCAAGCTAATCTCCACTGCTTCCTTCATTGCCTTCAGGTCCAAGCTCAAGGTCCTTAATATCGACTCCTTGACTTTGCGGGGGGATGTTAGGGAGAGCTCTAGAAGTAATTGTAAACAAAATAAGTTAGAATTAGTTAACAGTTAATTATATAGCTATTAGGTAGTTACACTCATTTCCCATGTGATGATTCACTAGTTCATGTATATAAGGACTGACTCAGTGTATCTTGATAACAATCAATATCATTTTCTCTCATTGCATTATGTTTTTGTTCCCTTTTCTCTAACTCTCAATAGAGTTCTCTTCTTCTCATCTCCTTCTAGGCCTGATACCTTACACATTGGACCCTAATTCATTTTCGTCAAATCTTACTAACATTACTTTGTTAAACTTTGATGAATTCCACTCCAATTGCATGAGTACTCGCTGATGGCTTAGCAACACAATCCAATCCAATTTGAAGTAATTGGTTTGGATTTTGTTTTACCCTTAACCTAACCCAACTTGACTGTGTGCAGCCTTGTTTCCACCTTCCTTTAATTATTTATTCTTTTATTTTCTTTAATGGTATTAACCTAATAAGTTTTTTGGGGTGTTAGTGTTGTTCCTTTGTCTTTTGAGCTGACTCCTTTGGTCTAATAGTGTTTTTTTCTTTATAATGAATTCTATACTTGAAGTGAGCTTGCATTTTGGTGCTTCTAAAACAATTAAATTTTTTTCGGCAAAGAGCATATAATTCGCTAAACTTTCACCCAGTTGCAAATGGCCATCTAAAACTTCTAAACCTTTCAATTGAGTCCTTAAACTTTGATTCATTTATAAATTGTCGCCACCAACTATTAAGTCTTCCAATTAAATCCTTAAACTTCCAGTCACTTGTAAATAGCCTCCACCAACTATTAATCTTCCAGTTAAATGATCAAACTACAATAATTGTCAAAATTAGAACTCATGTTCAATTTTATTGAGCTCATTTAATTACAAAGCACAATTAGTGAATGACATGCCAACATTTATTAGTCGCAAGTCTCAAAATCTTCACTTCTCTCTCTCTCTCTCTCTCTCTCTCTCTCTCTCTTTTGGTAACTTTCTCATTTATTATTTCATCTAATATTATTTAAAAAAACATATTAACATATTAACAATCATTAAAACATATTTTGGGAGCAGATTTAAAATAATCATATATTTTTCTTTCATACCAAGCGAGCAAAGGTCACCCCAATAGAATCAAATTAGATTAAATTTATTTCACACAATCTACTTTTTTAATAAAATATATTAATGCGTTTTCAGTAATATTAGATGGAAAAGTAAAGGAAACATTTTCTAAAAAATAAGGGTGAACATTTTGACACTTGATATTTATAGACCTTGTCACACCATTCACTAAATGTGTTATGTTCATGAGCTCTGTTAAATTGAATAAAAAGCATAATTGCGAGGACTATTGTAGTTTGAGGATTTAATTGAAAGATTTAATAGATTGTGATGGCTATTTGCAAGTGAGTGAAAAGTTTGAGAATTTAATTAAAAGATTTAAAAGTTTGAGTTGGCTATTTGAAACTGCGTAAAAGTTTAAGGGGGTTACATGTTGTTTTCCCTCAATCCATGTTGCCTCAGTAGCAAAAATAAGGTAACTTAAGTAGTAATTTAGGATTTTTCTTTCTTTTAATTAATATTTTTTACAAAAATATTAAAACATGAAATATTCAAATGAATATATATAAAAATAGAAAATAAAATACATATAAAAATAGGTTAAAATGAAAATATAAAAAATAAACAAAAAAGGTGGTTTAAATGTTCTTAGTGAGATTAATCTTTTGGCTTTGCTCTTTATCTTTTGAATTATCTCATTATTATTGTCTTTTAATTGATCGGATTAATTGCTTGCTTGCTTTATTCAATCACCATTTTGTTATGTCTAGCTTATTTATAATTTATGTTTTTGTATAATCAACTACTTTCTTTTTCAAATCACCGAAAGAAAAAGTCTATTATAAATCTTTTATCCATGTAATGATGAATAATACATTGAGTACTCAACACTACCTTCATGATTATTTTAAATATAATGGTTTATTAAGTAGTTTAGTGCTAACTTAAACTCTATGTTAGATTAAATTTTACTTCATTAAAAATATTCTATCAAAATTTTTAATAAGTAAAATCAACCAATACATATTTTTCTAAAAAGGAAAATATTTTTAATTTCTAATTGCACCAGAGATACATATAAGTAAGAGCATCCCATCAAGCCAAAGTTGTTTTTTTCAATTTATTTGTTTCATTTATGAATAATATTATCTATCAAGAAAAAAAAATTTAAAACCAAAAGCCAGAACTAATTTTTTTCAATTAGTGTTTTTTGAATTGCAATCTCAATTTTTCTTCAAAGGAAAAAAATAAAATAAACATTGCCAAAATCATTAATTAATTTATACAACTAACATTATGGCAACTATCGTAAAATGAGTACGTTACCAGTGCAGTAAAATTCAGTTCTTAACCCTTTCCTATACATAATTAAACTCTTGAATTTTAAAAAGACCAATTTTGCAAAACTAAAGTTTTTTTTTTTTAATAATTTTCTTCAAATAAATTTTGGTGGCAACTCTATCAAATTTTTAATAAATTTTAGTCGCTCTCTAAACACGATGTGGCAATGATAAGATAGTAAATTGAGGAGAAAATAATAAATACCTCAAGCAATGGGCCAAATTCAGCAATGACTTAACTAATGGTCTACATTTCGATTTGTTCTTGCACATGTTTTCCCACAGCTTATCAGTTTTAACCTAATGTAGTGCTACAAATCCAGCCTTCCCTACGAGTTGCAATACATCCAATCTCTCATCTTTTACGGCTATTCACTCAGAAGTTGTTGTCCTGATAAAACTAACCACTCCAGATCGCATTCACCTTCTTCAATAAGAAAAGAAACAAGTTGTCACCCCCCCCCCCCAACAAAAAAAAAACAAAACAAAAAACACACAAAAATGAAAAACACAAAGAACCTTCTTTCTTCTCGCAATTGATATTGCCCATTCACTAATAGAATATTACAATGTACATCTTGTATTAATGACAAAGGAAACATCATCCATCATTCAACCTTTGCTACCACCTCACCAGGCATGTTGCTTTCTACTACTGTGTCCCTTACAAATCTGGGATTCAATAGAGTATGAAAATTAAGGCAGAGAATAAACAAACTAACGAGAACAGTTTTGCACTCGATCGAACAAAGAATAACGTACCTTTCCAATTTGTCCCGTGATGATTGCAATATGTAGATTGAGAGGATGAAAGACAACATGAGCCCTGGATACATCCACGGACATATTTATAAGCAATAGCAACAAAAAAATGCATTCTCTTAGTAAAATGCAACTTGCTTATTCACAAATTCATCTAGTCCCAGCTTCGAAGTAGGATATTTCAAGTAAAACAAGGTTGTGTTGCAGCCAGCATGCTTGTCTTTACCAAACATATAAATAGATGGGGTACCAAAATACTAAGTCTCTTGTCAATGGATTGGTCAGATAGAACTAAGTTAATATTGCAAGAACAAGATACTGCTATGCAAGCTAAGAAGAGATCTTGTCTTTATCAAAGATATATATACAACTTATAAAAACAGAATAGCAAAAAAGATATTTATTTACCTGAACCAAACAGAACATAAAATCCTGAAGCTACATCTATCTCTGAATGCTCCTTCCTGAAATAATAAATAATGCATATTCAGTAATTTGTTTTTCCAATATATAATATTCAAAAAGCTGAATGACTAAAGCATATCTTTCAAACACACTAATAAACATTTGAAAGAAAGCATATGTATCCATCACCAACTGATCCAAAACATCTACGCGCAGTCATTCCAACGCTTAATAAACGCTCTAACTTTAGGAGTTAAGGTTGCTAGGTTAGGTGTGGAGTAAAAGTGTTGAAGATTTAGATGGATTTAAGACCTTAGTGTATATAAACGGGTGGGGTTTATCAGCAAGCTTGTGAACTGCAAATCAGAAAGATGCATACCAAAAAGCAGAAGAGCCATGCAGTGACAGTAACTGGTGCCACAAACACTACCATTTAAAAAGTACCAAATGTTCGTTAAATCATTAAAAAAGGTTCTCAGCCATAATTTTGACTTTTGAGCTGTCAGCAAAAGCTGGAAAATAAACTAAATTATTGATATTATCATGATACAATGTGATGTGTGCAAAATGCTAACTTATACCCCAATTTATTCCAATATTCTAGGTCGAGTACTAGTGTGGTGCAACTAGTAGTCTAGTACAAGTCCAGCCCAAAAACACTAGTAACAACATATGACTCCAAAAACAATAAGTAACCAAAGATTATGATAATCCCCCTTAGATGCCAGAAAATTTGACCAAGATGCTTCAATAGCAATAAATTGGTTCAACATTAATATTGACTAACTATACAAAAATATGAATATATTTAGCTGCAAATCAAATAACACCAACCATGTGTATCTGACAAGTATATGCTTTGGCCAATGCTCAGGATCCCAGAATTGTTTCCGAATATCAGGATGAATTTCAATATCTGAAAAGCCAAAACAAACATTATAAGCACAATCAAAGCCCTCAAAAATAAGCAATGAAAACAAAACTTTATGTAATCATATAGGGCAATCTTTCTCTTAAATATATACAACGAATAGCATATTAGCATTTATCAAGACGTAAGGTATCAACTCATTTATAATTCATTATAAAAGGGAATGTCTACAGAATATACAGTTTCCAAAGAATCAGCTTCACTATCAATATTTTAAGTATATTTATCAACACTAACTGCACAAACACAATCCTTAAAATTAATCCACATACAGCATAATTAGCTACAATACAGAATTGAAGGACTTCAGACAGTGGTTCAAAAAGTTAAAAGAAAAATGTCTTCTCTAATAAGATTTAAAAACTATCCTGTAGAGTAACAGAGATTCTAGAATGCAGATACTGGTACGTGAATATGCCAAATAGCAATTAAAAATGTACAAGCTTGGTAAAATGTATAAGTAGAATGATCGTACACAATAAAAGGACTGAAATTTATTCATACATAACAAAAAATAAAAAGCTTCAATAAAACATAAAATGAGGGAAAATGAAGACCAAAATGGTTAAATGTTGCAAGTTTCAAATAAACCTTAGAAACATTAACTAAAAAGGCTTTTAAAACCACAAACAGTTTTCAAGACCAGTCCATGACATTTCCAACATATATAGGATGAAACTTGGCAGCTGGTCACCCACAAAAGCTAGGAACAATACTTCCACTTATAGAATTCTGAAGTAATAAACTGTAGCATGTAACAACCCAAAGATCAGGATCTATGTAAGGAACTTAATATTATTTTAAAAATGGCATAAGTAGAGAGGAACTACGTACAGTGATGAGGCATATCCACAACTTTTGCAGTGACACCATGCAAATCATTACCAGAATACCTCTGCATGACAAAATTTCCAGTAAATTCATTTCCTAGTGACAAAATCTATGCTTTATAATGATCAAAAAAAAAAATTATTGTTTTGCATCCATGAGCTCATATGATCCACTACAATAATTGGATAAACTCAATAAGTTGATATATGAGACCTATCTTAAACACAACATTACCAGCTCTACATTGATCATTGGAACCTCAGTACTTTTCCGATTTACCACTAGAAGCCATGGGATCAAAAACTTTTCCCTTCCAACTTGAAATGATCTGCAGATTAAGAAAAAAAAATCACAACCACTTCTTCTGCAGTTTAAGAGAGAAGAGAGAAAAGAAAAGGGGGGGGGGGGGAATGCCAAGAGAGAATCTGCACCAACAATTCACTTCCCCACAAGGCCAAACTGTGACAAGCAAGTGGAGGAAGTTTCATTTCATCATGTTTACAAAATGATACATTACGTCTCTCACCAACAATTCCTTTAATTTCATGTGACAAGCAAATGTTTTCCAACTTTATGTCTCTTACCAACACACTTTGACCAAGAGTGATGCTACATAGTATGAACGGATGAAGTACGAAAACAATCAAAAGAAATGATGAACCAATCATAGTTGTCCATAACTGTTCATGGTGTGTTGGATGTGATGATCAAATGGCAAGAATCATTTGTCAATTAATTCGTACTGCAAATTTTGTACCATTTACTATTTCTCTTTGACCAATTGCTCACATAGTTTCAGGACAAGGGTAACGATTAGATAGATCTTCACCAAATTGGCATCTCCAGTATTCGAAAGCTTGGCATTTCAGTTCACAAGGGTTAGAATTACACTTCCACTGCAACTAGAAAGCTTGGCATTTCAGTTCACAAGGGTTTGAATTCCACTTCCACTGCAACTAACACCATCGCTCACTGCCACACACTACAGTACCTACATTTCACGCAGCTAAAATTCCAGATCCAAAGCTTCCAATTCAATCAGAGTTCCCAAGATTTTTTTTTTTATTTTATCAACCAAATTATTCTCAGAACAGAAACCCAATCATCATTCATTCAGCAGAAAAGTAACCGTTAATATTCCGTTATAACATTATCTGCATTTTATAACACCCAAATTACAAAACAGCAAACCACAAGATCCCAAATTAGCATATTAAAAACAATTCATTCACTTCAATCAAATACCTTTCTCTTCAAATAATCTCTCACTGTAAAAAAAATTGAAAAAAAAAAAATCTTACATCTTATAAGGATCAGCTCCTGTGTAACCCGTTGGCTTGGGTATTGGCATCAACACCTACAAATCCAAATACAGAATCAAAAAACTAATTAAGAAATCAATCAGATTTAAAAAAAAAAAAAAATACAGAAACCCCAATTTTGGCGCAGAAGAAGAAGAGGCGAACCTCGCGATTGACGGCGAAGATGGGGCAGTGGCGGCCAATGAGGTCGTGCCACACGGTTCTAGACTGCAATCAAAAGAAAAGAAAAACACGAAGAACAAAATTGAGATACCAAACGGCGTCGTTTCAAAGAAGAAGGCAGAAGAAGAGTGAAAATGGGAACGAACGGAGTGGTATTGACCCATGCGGCTCATGGGGACGATGTCGCCGGGTCTGTAAGCGACGGCGGAGGTTGAGAGCAGCAACGGAAACACCACCACCAGCAATAGCAATAGCGACGGTGAGAGGAGACACGGTTTCGATGTAGCAGATGCAGCCATGGCTACGAACCGAGAATGAGCTTCAAGTTTCCGAGCTCTGAAACAGACTCGCTCTTGTTATGTCGTTTTTTACCTTAGTTTGTGATGATGCTGCGTTTTGAAGGTTGGGGCGGTCGCGAAAGGAAACCGGTGTTGTCGTTTATGTTAATTGGGCCAGTCGTTTTGACCGAGTCACAGCCCGTTAAGACTCCATATGAGGCCCAATTGGAATTTTTAACTGGTGGGAGGCCCTATGTGGTATTGCTTTTTGGTAGAAATGTGTTAATTTATTCGAAAGGAATATAAAGATGACCAATAGCTTGTTTGGACGCCATTATTATTAATAAATAGTTTTTTTACCCCAACCAAAAAAAAAAAGATTTTTTCTTTAAAAAAATACGTTTTATATTTTTAAATATGCTTGGCAAACATTTTTTGGAAAATAAAAAAATTAGGAAAAGCATGAAAAATCTTTTTTTTTCCCAAAAGCTACAATATTGATCTTTTGAAAAAAAGATCTTTTTTAAATTATAAAAAAGCTACTTCACATTAAAAGAATACTTTAATATTTCGTCCAAACACAAATTAGATTTTACTTTTTAAAAAAGATAACATAAAAAAGATTTTTTTTTATAAAATGTTCATTCAAACTAGCCTAAGAACCCCCCCAACAAAAAAATAGAAATAAATTTCACAGTAATTAATTTATTTTGTCTTAGGAATTTTTTACTCAATTGTGATGGTGGTGGTTAGATAAAATTATCTCTAAAATAGCAACTCAAGAATTTGAACATTTAACATCGTAGATAAATTTTGTATAGACTACTTCCACTACAAATAATCATTTTTGGGTGACGAACAGAATCGCATAGTAACTAATTGTGTCCATGTGTGTGTGTGTGTGTTTCTTTTGTAAAACTAAAGTTTAAGGTATGGTTTGTTTACAATTCAAGATTGAAGAACAGGGAAGAAATGCGATAAGAAATATTTCTATGCAAACTTGTACTTCCTATTGTATTTATAACAAATTTTGTACTTTAGAGTAACTATTGTACCCAATCCTTTTGTCAAGGTACGTAAATATAGTTTATTTTTTGTTTTTACCAATTAATTAAAATGTTCATTATTACAATATATATATATATATATATATATATATATATATATATATATATATACATATTTGATTATCATGATATAAGAAAAAATAATATGTAAAAAAAAATTATAAATTAAATTTACCACTTCATTTTTTAAAATAAATTATGATATTTTATTCTTTAAACTTCATAATAATTAAATAATCTCATCTAGTTTAGTAATATAATTAATCATAAAGCTTAAATAATTAATACTATTAGAATAGAATATTACATATATATTATTGCCAATGTGTGTCTCGCAAGAGCATAAAATTATTGTCTTTTTTAGTTGAAAGCACAGGTATCATTCTTCTAGCAGTAATTCTACTTGAATTGAGTAGGATTATTTGGGCAGTAAAACTTTCTTTTTTGAGTTTTAATATAACTGCCTACTTAGGACTTAAACTCAATACCTTTGGTTAAATTAGAATAATCCCTCACAAGCTGATTTACATGCTTATTGGTAAAATTATTGTTAAAAAAAAATGCCAACATTGCCAAATAAAAATAATGACTTTTTTTTCTACATAAGGATTTGTCTATTCTAAAGTGAACCTTATATCATGATATTCCCAAAATCTTCATGGATTAACCACGAAGCCAGGAAGTGGAAAGACCTATCCATACCTACTCTACTGTCCCAATTCTGAAAAACCAACATAATCGGTATATGATCTGACTTCAATTTAGGTAAATGCTTAACAAAGACTTCCCCAAAGCGGTTAGACCATTCACTATTGGCAATGAAATGGTCAAGTCTTTAACGAACCCCCTTTCGTTGCCAAGTAACGGGTTGCCCCTATGAAACCAATATCATTGAGGCCACAATCCGGCAAACAAGAGCTGAAAGAATGAAAGTCTCTGGATTAATTCCCTGATCCCCTATTGTCATTTATAGTCAACACTGAGTTAAAATCTCCATCAACACGCCATTCACCTTGAACCTTATTAGCTATATTCCTCAGGCTATCCCATAATTTAGCACAAGCAGCAGCTTGAGGTGAGCCATATATAACTGTAAAAAATTAGGGTCTTTCTTATTCAAAAGCCACTTCTAGATGCACAAATTGTCTATGAGATATATCAATCTTCACTTTTCAAAACTCTTTCTTCTACATACACCAAATACCCCTAGAAAAACCCACACCATCCATAATAAACCAATCAGTAAAGCCAAATTTCTTCACAATCTATCCTGCTCTAGAACCCCCAACATGAGTTTCCAAAATGCAAACAAAATTGGGTTAGTATCTCATAGACAAATATTTTACCATTGCATCAAAGCCTTTATTAGAAATACCTCTACAATTCTAGATTATTAAATTCATAAATAATAATGGAAAAGGAGTAAGTAGCCAAATCTCAGCTAACATCTACCAAAAAACTAGCATTGCAAGTTCAAACCCTCCACCACCTAACTACCATTTACCTGATTATCAGGAAATACTAAGGGGGTTAAATTAAAGCCATGGTTTGTTTTCTCATCCAAATTCGAAGGTTCATTCATCCCATTGGTCGCCAACATCCCATGCTGTAATTGCTTAAGGAAGTTGACTTCCTTAAGAGAAGGATTATGAGCTTGAGTATACGATGGTTGCTCCACTTCTTTTCCTTTCCTTGTAAGCTATCCAATTGCTGTGATTAATTTTGCTAAAATTATGCCAATATTCAGCATGATCCAACATAACCCTCTCATTCATAGGCTATGATTCTCTGGGAGCTTCAGGGTGAGTCACTAAAGTTAAAGTAGTGTTAATATGCTAGCCTTTTTTCGATTTAGACGTATGGAGACTTCCAAAATTATCCTAAGCCTTATTATTCATGTGTTGCTTCAAACCCAAAGGTTAGAATATTTCATGTTTTGGTCTTTTTTTCCCTTCTGGACCAATTGGTAATTATTGGGCCTACTAACCCCTTTTACTTCCTGATCTACCTTGTGCTCTAGCATTAGATTGGGCTCTCCTTCATTATCATTTGCCAACACATTAAAACAAGTTCCATTCGCTGCCTTGCTATCCACATATTGTTGAAGATTTTGGGAATCTCATGATAAATTCTTGGGTGAAGAAGCAACTTGGAAAAAGAATATTTCAACTTTTACTAAGGCAGCCAAAACATGGAATAAGGAGGTCTTTGGACATATTCTGAGGAAGAACAATAGATTACTGCTTCACTTGGAAGGGATCTCTCAGAAGTTAAATTTTCAGCAAAATATTTTTCTGGAAAGACTTCATAAGGAGCTTTGGAAGGAATTGGAAGCAATTCTTATTCAGGAAGAGGTCTATTGGAAGCAAATGTCGAGATGCAAATGGATTAACTGTGGACACAAAAATGTACCTATTTCCATAATCTTGCAACTGCCCACAAGAGAAGAAATAAAATTTTGATGCTAAAAGATGATTAAGGAAATTGGATTGAGGATAAATAAATACTCAAGAATATGGGAATTGACTTCTTTTCAACTCTGTATATGGAGGATGGTGCTCAAGAAAAATTTCTGGTTTTAGGCTTCTTTCCTCAATTAACTACGAAAGAGAGGAATATGCTGCAACTTGTAGTCACGAATGAAGAAATTACTTCTACAATTTTTCCATGGGTGGGTGGAAAGCCCCTAGTCCTGATGGTCTTCTAGTTATGTTCTTTCAAAGTAATTGGGACCTTGTGAGGAGTTCAGTGCCTAGCTGGGTGCAAAGTATTTTTCAAAATCTAGCTACTATCCAACCAATGAATAACACATTTCTTTCCCTTATTCCTAAGCAGGATAAGCTAGAGACTTTTGCCCACTTCAAGCCTATTAGTTTGTGCAATGTCATCTACAAAAATGGTGATGTAACTGATTTCTAGGCGACTCAAAAGGCTGATGCCTAAACTTATAGGCCCTTTCCAGTGTAGCTTTATTCCAGAACAACAGGGTGTTGACAATATTCTGATGCACAGGAAGTCATTTATTCTATGCATAATAAGAAAAGAGATACAGGTTTCATGGTAATTAAGATAGACCTAGAGAAAGCTTATGATCACTTCAATTAGAGTTTCATTCAAGAAACGTTGAGAAATGTGGGTATTTCTGAAATTTTGGTTAAAGTCATATGCTAGTGCATTACCTCTTCTAGTATGCAGCTTTTATGAAATGGAAGTTGTTCTAGTAAATTTGCACCTTCTTGTGGTATCTGTCAAGGAGACCCTATATTCCCCTACATCTTTATTCTTTAAAATGAAAAGCTTTGCCAATTGATCTCCTTGGTTGTCTTACATAAGGTTTGGGAACCAATTACTCTTAGCAGAAATGGTCCGAAGATTTCTCATATCTACTTTCCTAATGACCTAGTTTTATCTGCAAAAGCCTCCTTGGATCAAGTTCAGGTGATAAAATGTGTTTTAGGTCTTTTCTACAAGAGTTCTGGCCAGAAAGTTAATTTGAATAAATCTTATATTTTCTTTTCTAAGAATATTTACATGAATAGGAGGATAGAGCTCAATAGTACTTTGGGATTTAGATTAACCTCAGATTTGCGTAAATATTTAGGAGTGTCTTTATTTCATGATAGAGTTTCGAAACAACACTTCTAGTACATTATTGATAGGATGACTGCTTGATTAAATTCTCGGAGAGCTAGCATTCTATCTTTAGCAAGCTAGACTACCTTGGCTCAATATGCAGACAACTAGAATCTCATTGAGCATTTGTGATCAAATTAACAAGATATGTAGGGATTTTATTTTGATTAATTCTAAAGACAGCCACAAGGATCATTTAGTTAGTTGGGACACTATTTACAAACCCAAAAAAGATGGTGGTTTGGGTTTTTGAAAGGCTAGAGTTATCAATAGTGTTAATATGATGAAGTTAGCTTGGAAATTGATCCATAATATAGATAGCCTGTGGGTTAAGATTATGCAAAGCAAATATAAATGTGGTGACAATTTAATTATTGAAGTTCACAAGACAGGACATCCTTCCAATACTTGGAGGGGAATTACATATGTTTGGCCTATGTTTAAAAGAAATCTTATCTAGAGAGTTGGTAATAGGCGTTCCACCTCCTTTTGGCAGGATCATTGGATCCCTAGTGTTATTGCTTTTGCTGATTTTGTGGAAGGCTTTCTAGATGAAGATCTGTTGACTAAAAAAGTGGCTGACTATGTCACTCTAGAAGGTGATTAGGACTTTCTGAAACTTTCTTGGTTGTTGGATAAAGAATGCCTACAGTTGTTCCTCCCTATCAAGATGCCAGAAGGCAACCTTGGTAAGGATGAAATCACTTGGCTTCTTACTAGTTCGAGAGAATTCTCTATCAAGTCTGTTTGTACAGTATTTTTGTCACCTGATACTGAAGTTCATAGTAAAAGCTTTCAACAGGTTTGGAGAATTCATGCTCCTTAGAAGGTAGGATCCTTTTTATGGCTTGTTGCTAATGATGCTTTATTGACAGATGAAAATAGAGTTAGAAGACATCTTGCCCAAAATGCAACTTGTGTTGTTTGTAGTGATAATGTTGAATCGATGCTCTATGTTACCCGTGACTGTGTAGTGGCGCAAAGTATTTGGACTAGCATTGATGCTAGTTTGGCTCAAAAAGATTTTTTCCAGCTTAACCTTCCTGAGTGGCTGGCTTCTAATCTTTTTGACCAAACTCGAATTATGTACGAGGTCCCTTGGCCTTCCTTTTTGCTTCTTCCTGTAATTTGTTATAGAAGCACATAAATCTTTTTTTGCTTGAGGGAGTGCAAACTGACCCTCATGATATTTTCTGTCAGATTATTATATGGAGTACTAGAGATCATAATACGGCTCAGACTATGTTTTCTTCAGCTAAAGTTAGAGTAGCAGAATTTCAATTGAGATATATTAGATGGAAGCCTCCTCTCGAAGAATGGGTCAAGGTTAACTCAGATGGATCTATTTTCATTAATAATAGTGCTGCTTGTTGAGTTCTTATTCAGGATCATCAGGGCCATTTTTTAATGGGCTTTAACGCTAATGTAGGCCTTTGTTCCATCATTGTGGCTGAGTTATAGGGGGTTTTTTTGGCTTACAAGTTGCTCAAAATATGGGGAAGAGGAAAGTTATTTTGGAGGTGGATTCCCTTTGTGCAGTACAACTTTGTCTTTATACTCCTTCTGGGACTCACGCTTGTAGCTGATTGATTTTAGCAACTAAAACTCTTTGTGTTGTCATTGGTGAAGTTTAGATCATCCATCAATTCAAAGAGGTCAATGCCTGCACAAACACTCTTGCTAAGTGGGGTCATGGGATGCAACCTGGTTTGCATTTATTTTCTTCTCTACGTAATTGTATTTCTTTAGCTTTTCATGCTGATTTTGCTGGCTCTGTCCATCCTAGAATAGTGGTGTTTAGTTTGTCTTCTTTGGACATTTAGCCCCATTGTTAATTAACAAAGAAAAAAAAAGTGAACCCTAAACCCTAAAGGTTAAAATGCACAATCATAATTGATGATGGAAAAATCAAGATAAATGTTTAATGTACTTTTTTTATGTTATGTATGTACATGTATCTTACAAAATTTTATGTTATGTATGTACACGTATTTGATTTTATTTTATTTTTTTGTCAACGACTATAATGTGACATTGCCCAAAAAAAAAAAGAGGAGAAGAAAAAGAGAAAGAAGGACTACCTTGGACCATGAGTGGCAGGATGCACTTTAAGCCCCTCTTTATTTTCCTCCTCCCTTCTTCTCAATGGTTCTTTCTACTTTCTCCATCCATCACTTTCTTGCATCTCTCTCCCTCCTACGATCACTCTCTCTCATTCTCTCACCACACTCTCTCTCAATCTCACTTACCACCACCCATGCAGCTTCTTTCCTCCCTCTATCGCCACATTTAGCTCCGCCACACACCACCTATCGTGGCCTTGCATAGCTCACTCCCCCCTCTCAGTTTTGCTTTGTCTCCATCACAGTTTCCTTCGCTTTCCACTGTGGCTTTTCCACCATGGCAGCTGGAACTCTTGATTTATCTCTCTAAATTCACAACTCTTTGTGAGTAACCTTGGTATTAGTGTTCTTATGAGTGAGTTCCTTACTTGAATTTGAGTTGAGTCACAACACTAGGTTACTATGTTTACTAAAGTTTTGTGCTCTAAAGAGGATAGGTTGCTGGAGTTATGGTGTTGTTAGTTGTGAGATAATTAATTTGGGATAGGCTTACAAATTATTAATTTGTCTCTAAATAGATTATCTAAACTTATCAAAATATTTATTTTGGTCATATTCTCTATATATTGTTCCAATTATTTCTCCTGGAGTTGTAGGGGAGCAGTTTGTTTGGTTCTTCAAAGTTGTAAGTGGATATTTACTTAGTGGCAGTGTTTTGAATTCATTTTCATAGGAGAAAATATCTCATTAAAGTTAATGATTTCATATTATTTGATTTACTTGATTAGTTGCTTGCTTAGCTACTGTTCCTATCTATTGGAATATTCAAACTTTGGCCTTAGTAACTAGTTTGAAACTATTATCAGCTTTCTTTGTCTTTATAATCTTATAATATTGATGTTAGTTCTTTTGTGTTAAAACGATTTATGAGAATTGTTATTTTTAAGATCGGAATCATAATGATATTGACTAATGGACTTGAACATTGAGTTTTTAATATAACTTGTTTTGAGAAAACCATGATGGGTTCTAAGTTGGAATACCGATTGCCGTAATGAAGAGACATAATGGCACTATCACTTGCCATAACAAAAAGATATAATGGCATTATCGCTAACCGTAACGAAGAGATATAATGGCCTATATGTACATAGTATATAAATTGAAAAAAATGGTGAGAGGATCCTGATTATGAGACTATATCGAGTGAGGCGAAGCTCCCGGTTTGATATATCATGAAACTTGTGATTAAATAGGTTAAGAATACTCCCCAAATAATTTAGTTCTTTCAATGCAACCCTCATGGAGTATTTATTCAAGTGATGGAGATTTTATTTTGTGTTATATTGAGGATAATGATTTATGAAAAATATTGAGAAGGCATATTGAGGACTATTAACTTTCTAACTATGAGTGTTTAGTTATCAAGATATTGAATAAGTATAGAATTGATTGCAGTATTGGTAAATTAAATCCCCACTAATTTCTTGTAGTAATTGCATTATTATTAAGTTATTTTCTTTTAATTAAAAAGTTTGTGCATGTTTGGTTTCTTAGTTTTGTTCACTTGATTTATATACCCTCACTAAGTCTGTGTGACTCACCCTTTACAAATTATCATATTTGCAAGTTACTAATTGTGTTTGGTTGCAACTTGTCCAATTGGCTGGCATTGTTGGTGTGTTCCAAAATGTTTTGGAGGTATGCCGTCACTTTTGATTTCAGAGTCTGCAGCTATAGGTTATGTAGTAGATTATATCAAATGTTTCGAATGAAAAATTAAGAATGTAAGTATTATCTAATAATGATAATGAGTTTGAAGTTTGAAATTGAATATGCTTGTATATAAAATGTTGATAATTAAGAAACAACTTATTTTGTCAGGCTAGCCAGGCCATGCTAGAATTGATATGGTCTGTGTGCCGGTCACGGACCCTAAGACAGGTTATGACATATAATTACGCTACCTAACTATTACTAGCAATAACTAAAATATTTGATAAACAATATATTACTTATGCTTAAAAGCAAAGATGTGTGGGGGTTGAATACACTGGTGCGTATGCGATAGTTCTAGGTGGCTTTTATTTTAACTATTAAAGGAATTACACTTTGAAGTTGAATTGTTGGTTAAGATTATGCTAGAGGATAGTACATTGTGTTTCTCTCTATGTATTCTTTCTTTATGCTCCTCCGACCCTCGTGGACATCGTTGTCGCCGAATTTAGCAATAGGTAACGAGCAATTCAACATTAAATCTCGATGACAATGACAACTACAATACAAAGGGCTTGCACGCCCATTAATTCTTGTCTTCAATTATGAAATCGATATCATTAGCTCTATTATTGCCACAAAGTGAGCGAAGTACAAGCATAAACCACTTGGTGCCAAGCTGGAGATCACAGAATCCATAAGATATTTGGCCAATGAAAAGAGCCGCGTGACAACCATCGTTCTTCATAGTGGAGATCATGAAATTGAATATATTAGCTTCGCATTGATATGACTTGAAGGTAGCAAGTGACCTTAATTTGCAGCTTTCTAGTCATTCAAATTCAAGGTCAAGTTAGATATATATCTTGACTCATTTAAACAACAATTCTAGTAAACATATTTACCTGAAAAAAGAAAAAAGTTTGGTTGAGCTTTTGTTTTAGCGAGTGCGAGGAGTCTCTCATATGGGAATTACACCTCATAGTCTCTTTTGATACGAGGGCATATCACATGATAAGAATAACTTATTATAAGAGTGAGAAGAACAAATTATATATATATATATATATATATATATATATATATATATATATATATATATATATATATATATATATATCAGCTGATTTACTCTAGTGAAGTTGAAAATAATTTTAATACTCAGTGTTTAGCTATTTGCTCTCATGCATTTATTTTTCCATTTTCAACTTTGTGTTATCAAATACATCTTATAAAAGGAATGATCATGTCACATACATTTGTTTTATTGTAAGTAAAACTATCTTGTAAATATGCAGTAACAACTAAGTGTCGCGGTATACCTATATTATATGAAACAAAAATTCAATACCATGATTTACTATATTTGTGAAAATATATGCTAAGAAATGCTGATTTCCTTCGGGGTTGTAAGAATTGTCAATTCTTAATATGACATCAAGCCTATAAAAAAATTAAATTAATTAATGGTAAGGCGAGCATGTGACACGTTATCAAACTTGGCATAAAAAGTTAGCTATAGATTTTATAAAGTTTTTTATTTTTCGCTTTAATCATCAGTCATTTTTTTTATTATTTCAATGAATTTCTGATTAAATTAATAATAACTTATTATAACTAAGCATATCTTTTTATTGTGGTAGGTTTAGACTTTTCGATCATGCTCAATTATTAAAGTCAGCATAACTTGAGTCATCGAAGCATAATAAAAACTTTTGATTAATGGTAAATTCATGCATGATGATTGATGGCTAGTTTAGACAATGAGAGATTCACAGCTCAAGTTCCCACTTCTGGTTGTCTGAACCTCAATGAGAATTCTGCTCAGCACTAACCATGATCATATCCAAATCAGAGTTTTCTCTCTTCCCTAGACATAAATGAATCTCATGAGATAATCTAGATGACGACGTTAATTAACTTTTCAATTTCGATCCAGATTTTGTCAAAAGAACCGTCACGTGCCGTTTAAGGAAGAGGACTCTTGAAAAAGACAGCCAAAGTTCCCACCATATCATGTAGTCCACATCATTGTTATGTTGCAACGACCACACCTCTTCTTCCACATTCCACAGTTCACAAAACCAAATTTGAGACTTTTATTTTCTCATGTCCTTTGAATCACCTACATCAAAATTCTCCAACCCTTTTGTCCTCATATTCTCTATCTCTCCCTCTCCCCCATTAAATTTGATTTTTGAGACCCCAACCTTATTGCTTTCACATTCACAAATATGCTTTTATCAAAGCATGGCCACAGGCTCTTCAAGTTCAGAACCCATGTTTCCTGCTTCCTAAGTCTCCTATGTAGTCTTTTCATTTTCTGATCAGCAATTTTCTTCATTCTCCTCAAACAATCTTTTGTCCACAAGTATCTTTAACATACCAAGCACCAGCTATCAATAAATTAACCCTTTTGGCTCAGAATTCACCACCTGTGGTGTAGTCTCAATCCGGGTCATAACTCATGTCAAAATTATTCATCACTTATTTGTACACCTAAATTACTTTGCCCTCATATCTTACACAAAAATATTAAAAGAGTGGTATCCCTTTCTGTCTCCCTGTATATTTGCTTTCCACCTTTTGATACTGTTGAACCAATGTTTACCAAACACGCCCATGAGCCTTCACGTGGAGCTGTTGACATGGCATGGATAACGCATAGTGTCGACTATTCAAGGCTCTTCTGGCTATTATTTGGGATCTTCTACTACAAAAACCATGAGGGGAAACCATGAGGGGAAGCCTAGGATCATCTAGCAGTAGCACACAATTTCAGTTGCTTATTAAACTCAGTTTGAGTTTATATATAAACATATGATTTTGTTGCTTCTCGTATCTACATATAATTGGCATTTTTTGAGTTAGTTCAAAATTGTTGGTCGTGATCCAGATGGAATTATCTGATACAATCAAGCCAGCCATGTACAAGGGGAGATTTGGAGGCTGCACTGGTAGCGGAGTTAAGGCTCCGCTTGGATATGTTGAAACCGATCCATCTGGTAGATATGGACGTGTAAGTGGTTCTGATCGATGAGAATCTTACTGGTTTGTCGATAAGGTCATCAACTCTCTGACTAATTGATATATGCTATGCACCATAAGCTGATCAAATTGTTGGTATAAATTGATAATGAACTAGTTGCTATTTCAGGGTCAATGAGTGTTCAATTTGAATTAGTAAGTGAAACTGATTTCTAAATGACAAGGGAAATTCATATGCTTGTATGTTTATACTTTATGTCAAGGGCAATTCAATGACTGGCTTCTCTGTGGAAGTTGTTTTCTCTTTAGATCCAATTCTATGATTGGCCAATTTTGTGCAACTGAGTAGAGTTCGTGTGACTTTCATTTCTAAGTTTGATGCTGATTCAAAGAGCTGGGGATAAGAGAACTTGCCATATGTGTTAAATAAAAAGGGGTGGTTTAATGTTTTTGTTAGTAGTTGTCTGTGATTTAGTCAATTTGCTATGGGAGATATGAAGCACCTTGCACATTTACAAAGTGGTTCTTGCTTCTCACACCAGTTTAACTCTCTGATACACTTAGAGGAACTCTATAAAGTTGCAAATTGAATGGTTGAAGCTCAGTATTTAGCCATATTATCCAATTTTGTTTCGATGTTGATGTAATCTAGTGCATGTTGTTTAATCTAATTCACTACTTGTGTTATCACGATTTTTGGTGCTTGTAGTTCAAGGATGTTCTGGGCAAAGGAGCTATGAAGACTGTGTATAGGGCATTTGATGAGTTCCTAGGAATAGAAGTGGCATGGAACCAAGTCCAGCTTGGTGATGTCTTTCATTCACCAGAACAACTTCAGCGCCTGTATTCAGAGGTTCATCTCCTTAAGCATCTCAGCCACAAATCCATGATGATCTTCTATGGTTCATGGATCGATGTCAACTTCAAAACCTTCAACTTCATCACCGAATTGTTCACATCCGGTACCCTTAGAGAGTAATCACTAATCAACCATCCCTTGTTTATAGCAATTCATTTAACTTAATTGATCATCTATATTTCATGGCTTATCTTAATATTTATGGTAACATATATACTATCACTACACATATATATAGGTATAGGCAGAAGTATAGAAGAGTAGATATCCGAGCAGTGAAGAATTGGGCACGCCAGATTCTTAGTGGCTTGGAGTATTTACACAGCCACAATCCTCCTGTAATACATAGAGACCTCAAGTGTGACAATATATTTGTCAATGGTCATTTGGGCCAGGTCAAGATTGGTGACTTAGGCCTAGCAGCTATACTTCGTAGCTCACAACATGCCCACAGTGTCATAGGCAATGCCTCTTTGCTCTTTTCTTTGGTGGCTACATTATTTATCAGTGAGGACTGAGGAGTAATTTGAACCATGTTCCTATATGCTGAAAGAAATTGTCTCTTTTATGTGACCCTTCAGGCACACCAGAATTCATGGCACCAGAGCTGTATGAAGAAGAATACAACGAGTTTGTAGACATATATTCATTTGGGATGTGCATGATAGAGATGCTTACTTTTGAGTTCCCATATAGTGAGTGCTCCAACCCTGCTCAAATATACAAGAAAGTTACTTCGGTAAGGTTATTATTGGACAGTGTAACACTCTTATTAATCTTACTTTTAGTTTATTTGGATCTGAATTCATTTCATGAACTTTGGTGGCTAATTTGTTTTACTAGGGGAAGCTACCAAATGCATTTTACAAAATCAAAGATTTGGAAGCCCAGAGGTTTGTGGGAAAATGTTTGGCACATGTCTCAAAGAGGCCCTCGGCAAAGGAACTCTTGTTGAACCCATTTTTGGCCATTGACCAAATTGAACCACCATTTGTGCCAAGCCCACCATTACGCACATATCAAGCTTTGAAGCTTAATTCCACAGCAGAAGTTGCCAATGAGCTTCTTTCAAAGGCTGATCGGACAAAGAGCACAGACATGACAATCACTGGGTCAATTAATGAAGGGGGCAACACAATTTTCCTTAAAGTGAAGATATGTGACAGTAATGGTATGTACTGTTCCATCCAAAAAAACTGCATGTTACATTTAAACTGTGGGATTTGGCCTGTCTAAAGGGCATACTGCACTTTAGAAGTTAAAGTGTTTATATTAGTTGATGATAAAATTAAGAAAAATAATCAGTGCACATTTATAATCTATCATGCAGATCTACCTATTTTATAAAGAGAAATCATATTTAATATGAAAATTTTTTCGTACTTTTTTACAAGAGCAGTTATATAAGAGTTATTGATTTCTTCTCTTTCTACAACTTAACCGCCGTGATTTCCATTCAAGAAACATTGTTATTGGTGCCATCTCATTTGCATGTAGTTGTGTAAATATTTTCGAACCAAATAGCATCTCTCTTCTACAAAATTTTAAACAATTTATTATTTTCTCGACGGTTATAATCGTGTGCTTTACTATATGAAGCACAAACTGCACTCCAAAGGAGTCAAATTCAAATTGTTAATATATCAAATTGTATTTGGGATACAGGGCATACAAGAAATGTATTCTTTCCATTTGACACAATAAAGGACACTGCCATTGAGGTAGCGGTGGAGATGGTTAAGGAACTTGAAATTAGCCACTTGGAACCATTGGAGATTGCTGCAATGATAGATCATGAGGTCTCAGCTTTGGTCCCAACTTGGAGGGATCGTGGTACTTGTCAGCACCAAACACAGCACAGCTTTAACTACGAAGAACATGAGGATATCAATAATCATCACCCTTTCTTCTTATCATCTAATCCTTCTTCCCCTCCTGGTTCTCGCCCCATGTCTGGCTCCTCCTACAACATCCATTTTCATGGGAACCAATACTCATTTGCTCCAGAATGGCCTCAAGGTACTTCTCTTCTATATATATACATAACACCAGCAAAAAATATATGTTAACTACTATTGCCTCATTGCTTGTAGTAGAAGAAGTTTGTCAATTTCTTATATAACCAAAACTATAAACAAGAAGTTACAATATTTTTCACAACATTAAGCCTATGTTTAGGAGTTTTTAAGATGGTAGAAGAGAATAGTTCATAATAGAATGGAATAGAAAGGAATGGAGGAGTAAAGTAGAGTATGGCACTCTCTTATTGGGATGTCCAGCGAGATTAATGAGGAAAATAAAAAGAAATATAACTATTTTCTCCTTGACTCCCAATTTGAAGGGTTAAAGGAACTTTTGCTATTTCACTCTTTTCTATTAATTTTATTTAAGTTTGATCATTTCCTTCGATATGATTCTCTTCGTTACCATCTTTCCAAACATAGTCTAAAATCTACACTGATGCACAATTTTTGAACATAAATATATTTTCTACATAGAAATAGAACATCATATGGGACAATTATAATGAGTCAACTATTTTTTGGACATAAAATAGTAAATTAATCCCAAATCACTATATCTCACACCTGCTTAGGATTGCAAGTATTCCATTTGATATCCGGTTCAAATAATAGGAATCTTTTCTAAATGATGTATCATATAATGTGTAACCACTTGTTTTATATACATCGTAATACTAAAATTTATATCTTACAACATTTGATTAAAGTGTGTTACTTCAAATTGTATTTTGCATACATGACATACTAAACATACTCTTTCCATTTGAACTATTAGCAGATGATCCATTATCTATGAATGATGATGCAAGCTCTCTAAGCTCAATGAACTCCTTGAAGTGTTCCAATGTCCAATACTGCGACAATTCAGGCAATGAAGATGAGAATGAACCAACACTAGTAGATGGAGGATCTGAACCCCTTTGCTACACACAAAAGGCCAACAACAAGAAGTGCACAACATTATTGTGCCCTTGTGATGAAGAGTTAGGAGCTAGTTACACCAAACAGCTTTGCAACCCACGAATGCACCCTTACAACTGTATATGTGGTGGTGGGTCATCAAGGCATGGATGGCCTAGGCTAACTAGGATTCATTCCAGCGTGGATGAGAGGAGAAGCCAGCAGCTTCAACGATTGCTTATATTGGAGGAGGTGTACAAGTACAAGAGACGCATGTTCAACACTGTTGGGGCCATGGAGAACATTGGGTTTCAGCATCCAGAAAGAGGTGGTGGATGCTATACTCGTTGAAGCTTCATATATAGATTAAGTGCTTGATTGGTTTAAATTCTTTTCAAAGGAAAAAGAAGAATTTGACTTTATGAGGCATTTTAGTAATAACAACTCTTTAGTTACTTCCACATGAAGTGTTTCGAGAAGTCAAATTCTTCTTGCTCTATCACGAAAACTTTAAAACAAACAAGCTCTAAGAAGTTCTTCTATTTCTACTTTTGGTTGTTCGTTGCAATCCTTTCTGATGTCTGATGTGTGCATGTTTGTATAGACGATGCTGAATATGCATGTGACGTATGTATAATGAACAGCGTAAATTTGTCATGCAAATTTTTCTTTTTTATTATTTGAAAAAGTTGTGTAAGTGTAATTTTTGTGGTGTGCAAATATTATTTCTGTAATAAACAATGAATATGTGCCTATGATTTGTATGAGTTCTTTCCTTTTCCCTTATACACTGATAGCAAATTCACACGGTCAAATCGATTAGTAACATATTTGGAAGGGAAAGTCTAATAAGGTCGAAAGAAACGTTTTCTATACGATACATAGTTCAAAATAAAGTATATTCATAATGCATTTTATAATATAGGTCATAATTTTTACATTTTGTAAAAGTAATTAAATTGATATAATTTTTTATGAAATAAAATAATTTTACCTAGGTAATATCTAATGCATATTAATTGGGAGACTTTTCTGTAGAGTTTGTAAATTTCAGGATTTTATCTTTAGTTCTTATCTTATCTCATCTCATTTTAATTTTAAAAAATAGTCTGAATTAATCAAATAATATGATATAATAATATTAATTTAATTATAACTTGATTTATGCTATACAGCTATAGAGAAGGATATGGTCGTGAACCTCAAAAGTATATAACACACCAGTAACATTATATGCCTCAAGGGCCTCCAAAAACAAAGATCTAATTGAAGTCTCCTCAACATTGTCACGGAAGTGAAGAATGATGTATAATATATGCTTTAGTAGCTGTCGCGATTACCGCATTGCCTTATCAATGAAGCGCGATTGTTTCTATTCATAGTCAGCAATATGATAATCCCAAGAGTAAGATAAAAAGAGACAATAATATTATCATCCGAAATCAAAGCAAGAACTTCAGCAGCATGCACAAGGTGGTTCCTGCTACAAACGTACATGATACATGCCTCCACTCCAGAACTTTTCAAGCTACATGGATACCATTAAGACAAGATATTTCATCTTTAATTTCTTTACCTAAACAAGTTTGCATCTGCGTTTCAGAAAGAAAGATAAGTTGAGGAATTGTTTTTGGCCTCCATTAAAGGTGCAGAGCCTAAATTAATTGATGATTTTATGGCTAAGAATACCTTGTTCAATAAAGAAAATTAAGATTATATAATGTTTAAGGTTTACAATATGAAAAGTACATGAATCGAAATCATTATTCACGGCTTAGTGTGATTGGTAAAACTGAAAAATTAAAACTATTTCAATAATCACTTATTTGTATAATTATTTATATAAGAATTAATTTATATTTGGATACTTTAGCTAAAAAATGATTATATGATAATCTATTTTATTTGGATTGTATAAAAAAAATATTTTTATATGATAAAATTACTAAAAAGAGTATAAAATAATTATCTATATTATATAATATTTAATACTTAAGGTTAGTTTGATAAAAATATAATATTATGTGTATTCTACAAATAACTTTTAATTAAAAAAGTCCAAAATTTGGCTTTAACTTTTTTTTTCCAAAACAACTTAAATTCTTAAAAATTGATTATAATCTATTTTAACAAAAATTACCCAAATAAAATTTTATTTTCTAAATAGCTTTTTTTTTGGGAAAACAGCTATTTTTTGCTGTTTCCCAAACAGGCACTTATTAATATAAATAGCAAGAGAAATTATTATTTTTTGGTTCTCAATGCAATACATGAGTCAAAAATTTAGTCTTATATAGAAATTAGGATAATTGGTTTTTGTAATTATCAAAGTTTTTTCAGTAAAAAAAGTTATATCCAAAATTTTAAGACTTCAAAATTTAGTAATCCCTTCCAAAACAATCGGTTTTTTTTGCCCTTCAATAAAGCGTAAATTAACCTCGACCATACCGGGCAGATGCTACTGTACAAAGAAAGTAATTGTGCAGGCGTTTTAATTTTTTTTTTTAATAACTATAACTTTTACCTAATTAAATTCTAATATTTGTTGGTGCATACCTTGCTTCTATTATTCCTCCATCATTTGAGATAAATATATGAGCATTTGACAGTGGACACTTCGCATAATTTTATCATCTCTAAAATTCTTGTCATATAATAATACAGTGTGGCAGGTAATATTTCATTTAATTAATTTGTTATTCTTAGTCTTCAACTGAAAAAAAAATGCAATGCCTTTCGTTCTTCTTTGTTTTGCATTTTTATTTTCAATAAACTTCATTGATTAATAATGCATTAAGCTGTTCGAAACAGCAAAATTGGTACAATAGAGCAAGAGTAAATATAAACTAATCCTAAATTATAATCAACAAACATTATACAATTTTAGGATAATATACATCACGACATAGGCAATTTTGTGTCGTACCACAAATCTAAATGAGAGCAATTATGAGCCCGTTAGATCTCTGATATTAATTCTAAAATAACTCTAAAATCAACTTTTTAACTAGTTGTATAGAGAGAAAACGATGCTTCACTCAAAGCTTAAACTACTAATTGAAATATCCACTCACATAACACAAAACACAAGGTTATCTAGCCTACTCAACACGAGAGCATCCAAGCCTACTTGGTTCTGTACATTTGCACACCAGCAGCCTACCCCATGACACATCAACACACTAACAATCTTAGAGCATAACTAAATACCAAACATGTAGATCTTACACCCCTCAAAATATGTGAGGTCACCGAACAACCTAAACAAATAAAATAAATGGTTAATTACGCTTTACTTTTCTATATTATAAATCATATATATTTTATATCTTATATTTTAAAAATATGTATATTGACTTCCTAAACTTTTACAAATATGTATTTTATTTAAAATAAGTGTATTATACTCTCCTAAATGTTGGATTATGTATAAATTGACCTCCTAAACTTTTCTAGTTGTGCAATCCGATAACCTAAATATGTAATATTTTTATTTATAATTGATAAAAAAATTAACAGAAGAATCAAAGTCGACATTTGATAAAATGCAGGGAATCGAGATATATATTTTTAAAATATAAGAGATAAAATATATATAACTTATAATATAGAGGTGGTAAAGTATAATTAATCCTAAAATAAATAAAATCGCAACATCTATCAGCAGCGGTCACCAATCTATCATTAGAGATAATTATAATCCTCTGAATTAGCTCGACGTATTAGCAACTTCGAGATTTACAATTGCGTAAAGGTAGTCTCGCCCTTTTCTCACGATTCAAACACGCTTGCCATCGAAGAAATTCGCCAAATAGGATGTCTAACAAAAGTAGTATGCAAAGAGAAGGCCGGAATAGATAGAAAATTAGAAAAAGCTGCCCTCATGCGATGACTCCATTTTTTTGTGATTGCATGCAATTTTGCTTTTGGGTGGCCCAAGCCGAATGGAAGTGTAGAACCACCAAAGAAAGTAGGCCCTTTAGCCCATAAAAGGAATGGGAAAAGCATGAAATGGCAGCCTTTCCAGCTTTGTTTCACCTGAAAGTCAGATATCAATGAAAATCTGTTGCTAGTAGTTAAGCTTTCCTACGTCAAGTTCCACTGAAAGTCCGTTACGCAACCCCCAGAACGAACCCAATTTCAGTTGCTCAAATACATGTGGCGCGAGAACAGTTGAGCCTCGATGGCACGCCATAGACCTCCATTGCAGGGAGGCAAAAAACTCGAGAGTCTTTCGTAACACGCGAAATGGATCGCACCCACCAACAAGAAGAGGGTCCCTCGCACGTCCCATTTTCAGCCATCTAAAAAAGCTCCTTTTTCCCACTGCACCTTCTCGCTCTTCCTTTTCTTCCCTTAGACGACGTCGTTCCCATTGCAATTCTTCTGCACCATCATCTCATTACGTTCATTCTTTACATAATCGCTTCTCAAATTCTCATCTCATCGCCAATACATAAAAAGTCCACTGCCACACTTTCACACCTCAAAACGATGTCGTCACCGACGCAATCCTTCATCACCATCATTCTCACCTTCTTATAGAATCGCTTCTGCAAGTTCTCATCGTCGATTCATCGAAACTCACAGTCACACTTTTCCACACGCTAAACGACGTCGTCGCCATTGCAATTCTTATTCATCATCGTTCTTTATAATCGCTTTTATCTTTTGAGATTCTCATCATCGTTTTCCTATAGTCACACTTTCCACACGCTAAACGACGTCGTCGACGTTGCAATTCTTATTCATCATCGTTTTTCTTATAATCGCTTTTGTTATTTGAGATTCTCATTCATCGGTGTCTGAATTCATTCGTTTGAGCGTTCCGAAAACGACGTCGTCTCGGTCTGGCCGTCGCAATGCCGTTCGCGCGCTGCAACAGCCAGATTCCGGTGCCGCCGCCGTCGCCAATCCCCACCGCGAGAGGCTCGCGCTCCGCCGCGAATGAGATCTTCAGCGAGTTCCTCGAAAAGTCGCTGCAGCTTCCGGAGCTCACCCTGCCGGAGCCTCACCTGCAACCGGCGCCGGCGGAGATCGACCTCCGGTCGCTGCCGGTGGCAGCAGCCGATCTGATGCTGCGGTCTGCCAGGGAGTTCGGCGCGTTCCGGATCCGGTGCCACGGGATCTCCGGCAACGAGCTCGGAACGGTGGTGGACGAGGCGGAGCAGGTTTTCCGAGACTCGAGAAATGTCGTCATCGAGCATAACGGTCGCGGCGGAGAGATGATTCCGTGCATTCGGTCTCGCAAGGGAGCGCTGGAATTCACTGCGCACAAGATCCTCGGGAGCCAAACGCATCGGAGCTTCTGGTATATATATGATCCTCTCTCGTTTTGTTCTTTCGAGTTTGAAGATTTTTAATATTGAACTTGGATTTTCCTTTGTTTGCGTTTAAACCGCTTTTTTTTATTTACTTTTTTGGGATTATACTGAATAATCATTTTGAATTTCAGGGTAAATCTTTAGTTCATATACACTCATATGTGTTCATATTCTTCTTGCTTCAGCCATGATAAAATGGCAATAAATTTGGTGAGGAGAAATTTTTACATGCTCCATAACTGAAAAGAAAAAGATAGAGCATTATTCAGTATCTTAGTTATTGCATAAAAATATAATAAAAATGAAAAATAGAACACTGCTTTTTTCTTGATCTGATCACCTGAAACCTTCTGGCCCAGTGCTTATTATTCCCCACCGCCACCTTTGCATGTAAACTATTTTCTTTTTGATATTGAAAATTCATATGTGCTTACTTGAAAAATACTACTTTAGAATTATTATATTAAGTGATGAATTTTTCACGTTAATGAGTGCAGTTTGTAACAATCAATTAATTATTTATCATAGGTTTTAGATCCTCTTAAAAGCACATGTGAAATTTTTATGAGAAACTTTATATATGAATAATAATGCAGCATATATATATATATATATGCACGCACACACTGCTTTTTATTTGTACAATTTTCATTAATTAATTTTACCTTGTTTACTTATATTTTGAATCTTCTACCTCACTCTAGTAGTATGAAGTAATATACTCGAAATATTGTTCATATGAGAAAAATTTTCTTGAAAATTTTATCCTAATTTTAGAAGAATACCAAACATATTACTTTACAAAATGGAATATAATTAAATTTCAATAAAGAAAAGAAAAACCATAGAAGAAATCGTTTGGTGAAAATTTAATTTGGATACAGGTGACATTGTCTAATGTGACTATACGAAAAATTCTTAGTTGCTTTCGAGTTAAAAAAGTATTTATCTATTTAATATTTACAACAGGTGAGATTTGTGAGTTATTGGAGCGTTACATTTTCACTATTTTTTTTTTTTATTAATAATAGTTCAAGTGTGACTTGTAAATTCAACATAACACCTATTTCCTCTTGACCCTACCCAGTGGACTGCTGTTGATTGAATGTTGGATACTTAATTCGAGGTTTAGGTTCACTGTTATTCCGTTAACTATACAAAGTAGTCAAATATATTGTCATTCAGAAATGTTCTTTTACGTCATTACTATACATTTTCTTAGACACGAAAAAGAAATAAAAGAAAAAATTGTCAGTGTTTTTAATATAAAACTTCTATGATTTTTTTATTAACCGTAAAACTTCTATGAGGTCCCATGTTACTGTCTAATTGAGATGTTGGAATAACACATTTCATCATCATTTGTCCCCAGATAGAAACAAAACAAGGTGCTAGCTTATTTCGTACATCATGCAGGGTTCATATGGGGAACGTTGCAAGTAGATTGGATAGCATATTGGAACAAGTGACTCTAGCTCTACAACAGGACCAATCTCAGGAGTTTAAGGAACGGATTCAAGAGACAGAGTCTGTGATTTGCTTGTGCAGGTATCCGCACGACAATGTCCCCAAACAAAACGAAGCCGTGTCTGATAGGAAAAAGGACAGATTATGTGATCATGCTTTGCGCTTCTACCTTCCCATGGAGCACTGTATATTTTACGTCCAAACTGAAAGAGGTCCTCTATCATTTGATGCAGGTCCAGGGAATATAGTTGTCACCGTTGGCAAACAACTAGAGGTAATCTTTATCGTTTGTTTCGAATTTCATTAATGTATATACGAGTGTTTTTATATCTGGAGCTTAAACTCGATGGACGGATGGAGCTTTGGTATAGAAGTTAGATTTCCTTAATAGTAGTTGTAACTTATTTATTTGTAACAGTTAACTTTTCTGGGAATTGCTGGAAAACACTCGAGTTTTCATGCCCTGGACAGTGTTACACTCTAGATCAAATAATGGATACAGGGAATTGTGTTATAAGTTTGACAAAAAAAAAAAAAAAAAAAGACACTTTAATGCTGCTGTACCAACAACAGCTTAAATTTTTTTCCACCTTTTAAGAATTAACAGAACTTAATTAAACTCAAATTACAATATTACCAAATTTTACATTGAACTGATATGAAAAATTAATATTGAAAAATAACGTCAAAAGTTTTATCGGATGAGAGTTAGTAAAAATCATGTAATTAGATATGAACTTAAAAATCCAATTATATAATAAGAGGGAAAATGTGTTTTTGATCTGAGATGTATAGTCATTGTATGAGACACTGTATATTTAATATGAGTGCAAATGAGTATTTTAATGTTCAAAAGTCACACTCTAATAAGAGAGGGTATTTTATTTGATCTCTACTGAGTCCCACAGTATGAAATGTATGTTATGGGCAGACACTAACCAAAATTTCACTTTATGAATATAGGAGTGGAGCCACGGTGTATTCAAATGTGTTCCTGGGGAAATGATCTTCATGCCGAGTTTCCAGAGTAGCCAGGCCTCTTTCTCCATAGAGCTTACGTGCTCGGCATCTTCAAATCTAAATCACAGTTTAAAATATTCTGGCAAGAATCACAAGTTAATCTCCCTAACTGATCAAATCCTTATTGTATTTTGCCTCGCATTCCTATACAAATTCTTCTACTTCATATTTTCATGATATCCTCAGAACATAGGTGCACCATTTTATTTTCTTTGGATGCTTTTTGCGTGGCCATAATGTTGCCCTTACCCAGTGACATCAATTTTTACTCGAGCTCTTTTCTTTTTCTCTAATTTATTTACAAAAGCCATTATGATGTACAGTTTGAGTGTAAAGGTTGTCGGTTTTGGCTGAAATACCAGTTATGCCATGTTGACATGGCTTTGTGAGTTGAAAATAGCAAAAATGTGTATGCATACATATTGAATATTGCTAAGCATTTACAGGAAACAGTGTTTTGCATATTGCCTACTGGATTGATGAATCATGGTTTGTATTACTATTACTATTAATGTATAGTTATTGTTTTTCATATTTTTCATTGAATACTGTATAATTATTGTTAATGTTGCCTTATTTGGCTACTATCACTGTTAAGGTTCAATGGATTTAACATTTTGATCCATTACACTTATAATGAGTGTAGTCTCTATACACTCTCGTGGAACTCTAAGGTAATAAAATTGTGTCACCCTTGTCATTGATTGTAACTTTTGGTGTCATGATGAAGCTCTTAAGTTGTGTCCAGAAATAAAACCTAGGCTAAGACATGGTCTGGACTCAAATCTCACTCAATGTTGTGCACGCGGCTGCAGAGGTTAGGAGCAATTCCTATTTCTTAAAACAAAGTTGAGCATTGGGCCAAGAATTTATAGGTGTAGAAGCTCCTGTTCATCTCCAACAGGAACCATGTGGGTTTTGTATCATCGGCCGAAGTGAACATTGCCCATGAAGAAGTCAGGCCTTATGATGAGGTTGAACACCCTGGACCAATAGACCCATTTGGATTTCATGAGTAAAAAATATCAGTCCAAAAAAAAAAAAAGATTTCTTGATTAAATCATGAAAGATCACTGTCAAAGACCAGTATTTCTACTTTTCATAGCTTCTACAATGCCGGGTGTATTTAGATAAACAATGGAGAATTAACTTTTAGAAAAAAAATTTAGAATTAACATTTAGAAATATTAATTCTAAAAGAAACATTTTAAGATATTTTTTGAAGAAAGAGTTTTATGATTGAGATTATTTAGTTGAAAAAAATTCTAAGAAGAATGCATGCTAAAATTAATTGTATTTTAATTAAAAAACATATAATTTGAAACATCATCTAAATATTATATACGACGTATTTATAAAATCATCTATACAATGTAAAAGAATGCATGCTACATCAATAAATTAACAAATTTTTACTTCTAACTCATTAGACAGATCGAAGAGTGCATATTCATCAAACAAACATCGATAATGTAGAGGAGTCTAAAACATTTTGCTTCAGAAATCATTCTCAAACGTCGCAACCAGACATGCACGCGAAAAACTACAAATAACCTTTGAATTTTTTTTCTTTCTATTTTGGTTATTTAAAATAAACTTTATAAGCCTAAATGCCTTGATGAAAAGTTGAAAACTATAAAAATTAATATTTTATTTAAACATTCAATTATTATTATTTTTCATTTTTTTTCCGTGAAAACCTGCAATTATTTGTACTGACGTGTAAAGTTATCCATGTAAGAATTATGAACCCTCCCACTGTTAAATTCATTTTCAATTAATAAATAGTCACATTATACTTGTAGTGCTAGGGAATTATTATTTGCTTTTAAAGGGCATAGAGTTTGCTGGGGCAGAGTGGGGGACCTTCAAAGCTCAAAAGCAGAAGTGGAAAAGTTAAGAAAATCCTTAAATCACTTTTTTTTTTTTTTTTGTCTCACATCTTTTATACTAGAAAAGTGGTAGAATTAAAGTGCGCAGAAAATTTAATGGATCATCTATATTAAATGACAAACTCTGTATTCACTTGAAGTAATATATGTATTCAGTGGATGGGAGTAGAATTATTGATATACATTAGGGTTAGAGAGAGGTACATCAGTTACACAATGAGGTGTTGGGTGAAATATATTTAGGTTTGCAAATCTCCACTCTTGAGCTAGTTTTTTGATGAAATTAAGTGGGTCCATATCACTAATATTTGGATAACATGGGTCTGAGTGGGAGATAACAGAGCTATAGATCATACTCTGAGAGCCACATAGATTGACCCACTAACATAGTTATAACTAAAGTTGACGGTAGGGTTTTTTTTATAAACAACTGCAAGTATTGGCACTAATTTAAAAACTTTTTCGTAGAGACTAAATTTCAAACTAATCACTCGTATAGGATCAAAATTATATTTTAACCTAAAATTTATTAAAATTTGATTAATCGAATTTAAGCCAGATCAATTTACTATAGAAGTAAAGTTCTTTCAATATTAATTTTTTTTAGAGTAAACATCTATTTTGGTCCCTAAAAAATGCATATAACATCAACTTAATCACTGAAAGTTTCTTTACATAAATAGGTCTTTGGAAGTTAAACTATGACACATCACATTAATCGTTAAAATTTTTTCACATCAAATAAGTCTCTAAAGGTTAAAATAGGACATTATTTTAGTTCTTTTAAAAGATTATTCGATCCTCTTTTCAATACAATATGAGTTTAATTTTCAAGGATATGTTTGATGTCAAATAGCTTTTAGAATGATTAAAAGTAATATTATATTTTAATTTTTAAGAATCTATTTAATGTCAAACATAACTTTTAGAAATTAGTGTAATGTCATATTTTAACTTACAGAGATTTATTTGGTATAAATAATTTTCAAAAATTAAGTTGATATTACATATATTTTTCAGAAATTAAATAAATGTTTACTCTTTTTTCTATTTAAAAAACTTGAATTTAAATCTTAAAAGAAATAAATATCGAATCAAATGGACCGGTTAAGTGTTGGTTGAATTGTACCACTTCTTTTAGCATCCTCAAATGACATTTTCTGAAAGATACTAGTCGGGCGTTAGTTATTCTCGTATTAAGGAAAAGCGAAGTTTCGTTAATCGTGCAAATAAGAAAAGAAAGTTATAGACTTGTTTTGCGGTTAGGATGTCATTGTTAGAAGATCCATAAGAATCTAACATGAAGTAACCGAAATTTATTGTAGCACCTTGTATTACGGAGAAATATAAGAAAACCACATAACAATCTTCCAAAATAAGGTTACAGTAGAAGTACCTTGATTATTGCCTAATCACAATCACTCAGCAAAACATCACATCAAACAAAATAGAAGGGTCTTAATCCAGTTAAAACTCTACCACTATCGTCTAATTGGGCCCCTTGTATTCACATATGTGATAGTGTGATACAGCTTTTGAGTCAAACCACAGTAAAGATTAGCTAGCTAGATTCTTGTATTGTATGTTCTAGTGCTTTTGGAATTTTTCAAGGTGAATTGGTGGCTAATCAAATCTTTTATTTTATTTTTTGATAATTGCCAATCAAATCTTTCATTCGTTTGCTTGAAAGAGTTTGTTAAAAAACGAAAAAAAAAAAAAAAGAGTTAATCATTGGTTTATAATTCATGACGGGGGTAGGAAGCGAAGGTAGGGGCTATCTAGTGAACTATATGATATTGACACAAGGCAAAGATCTTGGTGGCAGTGGGCTTGGCTACTGATTTCAGCAAAGTATCATTGAGATGCTGAAGGAAGCGTACAGTACATGTGGTAAAGCAAAAGGAATCGTATAATCTGTGCAGCATCCAGGTTCACGCCAACTTCACAATCTTCCCTTATATCTCAATCTCATTTTCTGTGTGGTATGGCCGGAGAGGTTAAATTTTACTCATTAGGCCTTGGAAAATGAGAATCTCATGCATGGGTTTGTTATCTGTGTCCAAAGTATTATGAAAGAAATAAATATAATTTTTATTTTTATTTTTGTAGAACTTTGAAAAATGAAAAATAAAATAAATTTAAGATGATTTTATATAAAAGAGTAATTTAAAGGGTTTAATTTATATGTATACTGTTATATAAGTAAACACACATGATCCTCACCCCCACTACTTCAAAAGTTATGCAAATAGAGAATGTGATTGGATGATAGTGTAAAGTAGTTTTATATTGTCAATGTATATAAATTAAATCCTAATTTAAATATATTGACAATATAAAAGAGTTTTACATACTGTCATCTAATCAAATATTTCTATTTATAAAATTTTTATGATAATAAGTGATTAAATTAAATTAAACAAAACTTTTATTAATATGATGATATATAATTAGATATTTGTATAAAATTTTTTTATGTTGACAATATATACAAATCAAATCTTTTATATAATTATTAATATAGAGAGAGAGTTTTAGTGCAACGATAATATTGTTGCCTGGATTATCTAACTTTTTCGGACCCTATTAAGTGAGAATCTCATGTACAAGACCACTTTTTTTATTAATAAAAATATATTAACTTAAATTTAAAATAAAAATAAATCGAAAAACATAATTATTCAACACTAAACTCACTATCTATTAAATGAGGACTTGAGATAGAAAAGTGCACATTTATCTATATATAAAGACAGAGTACGAGGTATCAGACCTTACTCTTTTAATTAATTACACATGAGCTGCGGTATAATATGATAACTCCCATAGCGTTATTTTGTCTCCTACACGTGCAATAAGTCTTCCATTTTTTTTTCTCATTCTTTTTCCTTTTTCACTCTCTTGCATGCAACTTAAGCACAGCAAAAATTAAGGGGATTTCGTTTTACTTAAGGAAAAATAATTTAGATTTATATTGATTGTTTGTGTTTATTTTTTTATGGATTATTTTTTAGATTGCATACAACCTCTCTAAGTTTCAAATAAATGACAATGAGATATGTACATTAATTCATGTGACGAACACTAGCTTACAATTTGGTTATACAAATTCAAGATTTGCATTTCATCTTTTCATTTGTAAGCTACTTCTCAAACAGATGAAGTATACTGTAATATTTGTTTCATCCAAAGTGGAAAAAAAAGGGAAAAATAAAAATCTTAATTTTATCTTGAACTGGTGTGGCCAGACCCTGAAAATGTGAAGCATGCACCAAAATGGTTAGGGTAAAAGCAATAGTGACACATGCAGGAGTTTGGTAGTGGCATGTATGCAATAATTGAAAAACATTAAATAATTTTATAGGAGATGGAGCTAAATACATATTATATATGGCTGGGAACACACTCTATAAGTGTATTTAGCTATATAGGATGGTAAATAAAATGTGTGTCCCAAATCATATAAGATGTATATTTAGCCCCCACCCTTTTATAGGCCAGTAGATATATAGCTTTAAAGAACCTATACTACCCTACTACCCTAGCTACATGCATTGTATGGATATGCCTTTTCTTGTTCTATTCTTCTTTTGTGATTTTGGTTTTTGTTTTCTTGCATGTGCTATCTGTATTTGCTTGCAATGTTCAATTCCACCATATATTAACATAGATATAATTCTAACACTTTATATTTATACATATTCATAATAAAAATGTGTTTCTCTAACTTTTTTTAAAATATAATCACTTATTTTTGGACCCTATTAACTTTATTGTAAGTGTATTTAAATATAGATTTAATTATTATGTAGGTCTCTATAGTTTTACTCAATTTTTAATTTGGTCCCCCTAATTTAAAAATTTATTATTAGGTATCTATATTAAACAAAATTTTTCTAGTTAAGCCTCTGAAGGTAACACCATAAAAAAAATAAAATAAAATCATCATTCCACTCTTAATTGCAAATTGAAAACCAATGTTGGAGCGCAAATTAAAATAAAATCCCGGTTTGGTTTTACTGGTTTGATGATTTTGGTGGTTACGGTGGTTTGTGGTTTAGTTTGAGTGATAGGTGGTTAGGGAGGGTGGATGGAGAATGGAGAATGTAAAAGGAGATGGAGATGGAATATTTCATTTTTTTTTTGTAACAATTATTATCTTTACGGACTTAATTGAAAATTTTCATATAATGTAAGGATCTAATTACAAATTTTTAAATTATAAGGACCAAATCAAAAATTGAGTGAAACTATAGGAACTTATAGAATAATTAAACCTTAAATATATAAAATGTCATATTTATATTTATACACAAATTTTTCCACCATATCACATACACAACTTAGAAACAGGACTAAGTGAGCAACACGAGGAATGGCAAAAAAATCCACCCCTGCGGATACCTATAAGTAATACAGCAACGGGGGGCATGAGAGGAAGATTTTGCTCTCACGGGTAATGGAGATGGAAATTTTAAAGACCCGTATATTAAATAGGGCAGGGGCGGAGATCACTGTCCCCATCCGCAGGTACTCAATGTAAAATTACTATTTTACCTTTAAATTATTAATTTAGTTAGGCTAATGTTGTTGTTGTCGTTATTAAAATTGATTAGACTAAAGTTTAAATTTGAAAATTGAATTTATTTGTACTTATTATGTGTTGGACTAATGATTAAATTATTATTATGCGTTTATTTTTATTTTAAGTATTCTAAATTATTAAAATTTAGATTGTAGAATTAAATTATTATACTTATTTTATGTTTATTTTATATATTTATTTTTATTTTAAGTATCTTAAGTTGTTAAAATTTAGATTATAGAATTAAATTATTATTTATACTTATTTTAAGTATTTTATGATATTAAAATTTTTTATTTAATTTTTTTTAATATTCTAAAAGATATTTATAAATATCTACAAATACCCATAAATTTACAGAGAGATCAATAACGGTACCTATATAGATATAAAACAAGGAACGAAGGCGAATATTTATGCACGGGGGATGGAGCTATCTCCTGTGCCGATCCGTTGACATCCATACCCATACCGAAATTTAAGCAAAACCTAGATTCTTATAGATTTTACAAGATATAGTTGTTCTTGCTGCTGTCTTTAGTGTAACAGTAAGGTGACTCAATGGTAGGTGCAATGTTCAATCTGACTATGCACAGTTCAGTCCTTGTCCTTTGAGATATTATTTTATTTATTTATTTATTTTGGATCATATATGTCTGCCCAATCTTTATTTTGCATCTGACACTAATTAACGAACTCATCTGAACACAATAACAAGACCGCAGGCACACATTAATTAATCCGTCAACTCAATGATACGTGCATCGGTTGTGTCCCTATTGACAGTAATTAAGAAGCAGAAATTCAATTTCTTCTGACTCAATCGTGAAAGTCTAGTTCGTACAATACGTGCATAATGCAATTTCAAACTGTAAAAGAAAAATTCTTACATTCATTACAGAGGAAGAATACATAAATTTTATATTTTAATTAATTTTAAAAAATAAAAAAGTGACAAAATTAATAAAAATAAATAGTGAATATTATGTATGAAAAACAAAAAAGGCTTCTTCCATAAAGAAAGGAAGAATTTCTCAATTGTAAAGGTAAGTTTGCAGTGCTTATTTGAACAATTAGCTCATAAATTGAATTTGTTTTTTTTTTTTTACCTCATTTAACAATATCTAGATCGTTAATTAATCAAACAGAAATGTTACATTGTTCTCAAAGTTCATGTGTCTAGTGTGCTACACATGCAGTATAGAAAAAGTTCATCAAAAGGGAAAATAAAAAAACATATAGGATTAGTGTGGGTGCAAAATCAAATGTACGTTTTCTGTTTGCTTAATTGTTCCTTTGCGGTTAGTGTATAGTATTTGTATGGTCGAAATAAAATACGAATGTGGTTGAGGGACTTCAATATCAAGATGGTCTCCAACCTATATACCCCTATTATAGATAGCTAGGCTTGCAGTAAATGAAATTTCCCTCCATCGGTGCAAGGGGCTAAATCTAGGGTTGTTGCTATTCTTCAATAACGATCTTATTTGGTACAGTGTTCTTCAACAATTTGTCTTTTGTTGACCCAACACTTATTGAAACCTTTTTATTCTATAAAAGAAAAAAGACACAGAAAAAAAAAAAGATATATATGAATCATTTCCATCATAGAGAGTTATTCTACGTAATGCAAAAATCAATATAAATTAATGATATTTCCTTTTATTTTTCTCTTTTTAGTTTTATATTGGAATCCAAAACTCCTCCCGCGTATTGTCTATTATTATATATGTTGGGTATATAAAAAATTATTATATATGTTGGAAGCAGCCAAATTTGTGCTACAGTTAAATGCTACACGTTTTTCTTCACACCACATAAAACTATAGCCACTCCTAGACACTACTATAACTAGGAGTTAGACCATACAGTGAATTAGAGCTGTCACTCATGCCTTATATATATATTAAGCCATCAATATACGATATTTATTTTATTTTAATTAATTTGATTCGAGTTAAATTGACCTATTATAAAGGTGAAATTTTTCTTATGTTAGTTTCTTCTATTCTCAAAACTTGAACTCGTGATTTTACTTAAAAAAAAATAAGTGTCAAACTATTTAAATGAATTGAGTGTTAGGATCAATATATATCTCTTATCCCATAAATCCTTTCATATGTTTTTGTAGTATATAACACATATTTGACATGATGGAAATTGATTGAGGGTATTGTTTTATATGGATGATTACTTTATGATGAAGTTATGAACGCTTACGGATTAAATTGAACCAAGAACTAGATTGCTTTTTGGTAGACACCAACCACAACATTGCTGCATAGTACACACAAATATTTAAGCGAGTAATTATATATGAGTTTTATCATATTGATTGCAACTTCAACAGATTTACCTACATAAATATGCAGATTTAAGTATCACTTTGGTCCTGAAATTGTATGCATACTTTATTTTAGTCCCTGAAATTGTATGCATACTTCATTTTAATTCCTGAAATTAACTTTTTAGTTCCTGAAGTTGCATTCCGTCGATCACTTTAGTCCCTGGTTAGTCAACCGTTAATCAACTATTACAGTTCTATTGACATGTCACGTTATGTGACACGTCAACATACTATGTGACATAACAACTGACGTGGCATGCTGATATGTTATCAATTTTAAATTAGTTCAAATTAGTCCCTAAAATTTCTAAAATATGTCAAATTAGTCCCTGAAATTTCTAAATATGTCAAAATGGCCTCTGAAATTTTTGAAATATGTTAAAATAGTACAAAATTCTTAAATTTCTCCTCTTCTCTTTCACAAGTTCTAAATCCTTAATCTTCTTTAAACCCATTAATTTCTCTCCTGTTTTCACACTTCAGCTAGACTAGATCCTCCCCACACAGTATAATAGGAAGAGTATATATAGAAATAAACTAATGAAATACAATAAACAATTTTAATGTAGTTCATCGTAATTTAAGATCCAAGAATGCCTCTAGATTTAGCGAATACTTATAGGCATATTTATGAATAATCCATCATCAAAAAAATATAAAAATCAAACTTAATTGAAAAGACCAATGTTAAGGCACTTTCATTCCTAATAAATGAAACTTGCTCATTTTTATTTATGCACTAGTTATAATTTTGAAAGTTAGATTGCACACAAACAATAATTCACAACCTCTCAATAGTGAATAAAATGATTTTAGTTAAGGACCTCTTAGTATTGGTAGTCTTTACATCCCCTTGGCTCACTCTTCAACTTGATATAATATTTATTAGGTTTAATTCTCTAAAAATATTTTAGAAGAAAATTTCTGAATTTTAATATGAAAATTTCTGAATTTTAATATGAAAATTCATAAGGCTTGGTGCAACGAGGAGTATGGTCCTAAGGAATCAAGTTGGGGAACTTACCAATTTCTAATATTCAGCATAATCAGATACTTGTCCAAGCTTATGCTGCTACTTTAAATTCGATTGACTGCAAAAGGTATTAATGCCCTATCTTTCTATTTGGAATTCGTGTGAGTATGTAACATAACTCATTAAAAAAGATAGATTTGTATGTCTCAATATCTAGGTAACCATTTGCTATATTGCAAAGACATCATAAACAAGTAATATCATTACAACAATGATTATTGTAATTAGTAAAAACTATGCTATTGGCTACTGAGAGATTGTGAATTATTGTTTGTATGCAACCTAACTTTCGAAAATATAGCTAGTGCCTAAATAAAGATAAGCAAGTTCCATTTATTAGGAATGAAACTTTCTTAACAAACGTATGGGATTAGTTCACCTAGTTGGTATTTTAATTAAGTTTGACTTTTAAATTTCTTTGATAATGGGTTATTTATAAGTACGCTAATAAGTATTCGTTAAGTCTAAAGGCATTCTTGGATCTTGAACTAGGATAGGCTATATTAAAATTGTTTATTGTATTTCATTTCTATATATTCTCTTTCTATTATTCCTTGTGAGAAGGATATAGTTTAGGTAGGGTGTGAAAATGAGAGAGAAATTAATGGATTTAAGGAAGATTAAAGATTTAGAGCTTGTGAAGGAGAAGAGGAGAAGTTTAGGAATTTTGGACTATTTTGACACATTTAAAAAATTTCAGGGACTATTTTGATATATTTAGAAATTTCAAAGACTAATTTGACATATTTTAGAAATTTTAGAGATTAATATGAACTAATTTAAAATCGATGCTATGTCAAAGGTTGTCAGAGGGCTTCGCCACGTAGCGTACCACGTGGCATGCTGACGTGTCACTTAACGTAACACATTAGTAGAACCGTAATAGTTGATTGATGGTTGACTAACCAAAGACTAAAGTGATTGACGGAATGCAACTTCAGGGACTAAAGAGTTAATTTTCAAATTTTAGGAACTAAAGTGAAGCACGCATACAATTTCAAAGACTAAAGTGGCACTTAACTCTAAATATGCAAGATTCATTATCAGTAAACTTCTGCAAAATAGTAGTTATTCATTAAAGGAAAAAAAAAGTTATAACTAACTCCCACATTTCCTCCCAGTTTCGATAAAATCAGATCAAGGAGAGGTAACTAGCAGTATGATAGAGACTGAAACCTTTAGCTTATAATTCTTGTGCTAGGTAAGTGACATGTTATGCTGCATGAAAATTTAAATAGCTAAATAGTTGTTAGGTTCTGTGAGCAGAGAGAGAATGAAATTCAGAGAATTGAGAGAATGGTGAAAAATGATTTCATCACATTGATATTAGAGTAAGTATGAGTATTTATATACATGGAGTGATTCAGTCTCTACAACAGATTCAGTTAATACGGTTATAACTAACTCCAACTTAAACCACAATTATTCTATAATTTAAAGTATATAAACTGAGAGAAGAGAGCAAAAGAAAGAAAGAAAGACAACTGTACTAAACCAAAATCAAATTACAAAGATTTTACATAGTGGTGGGTGGAGAGTAGGAAGTTTCGATGTCAGAGGACTTAAAAAGTCTCGGGTGAAAATTTGATTATCTTGGAAAAAAAATAACAATGAAACATATTCATTTATTTACATGTGTAAAATATTTTATATTGTTAACTAATTAGATATTATTATATTTATGATTTTTAAGGTAATTATTTGTCAAAATCAAATATTTTTAATAATAAAATAATATATAATTGAATAATTGTATAAATATTAAAATTAAAATTTTTAAAAGATATTCATATGTTTTATAAAAAATAAGGGGCCTGTAGTTTTATTATCGACCGTACATTGATTAAATGAAAATTCCGTTGGTGTAATTATTTCTTAAGCAAATACTATCTGTGAATACTTTGAGGCCGCGGATTTTTTCAAAATAAAGCCAAATTTTATGGTGTCATAAAATAGTTGGAGTAGCCTTCAAGCAAGGCTCCCCTGCATCCCTATAACCACGCTTATTAAATTAATTAAAATAGTAAAATATAAAGGTAAAAGTTAATACTAGGATAATAAAATATTTAGAGAGGAAAACTCCAAAACTTTTTACAGCGCCAAGTAAGGCCTTAAAACTAGGTTGGTACTGCCAGAATAACAGAAATCCCCCCTAACCCCCCCCCCCCCCAAAAAAAAAGAATAACCATTTAAATAATTTGATCTTTTAATTACCTTTTGGTCGGTTTGTCAAGCTTGAGCCCTTCCTTTTGTCCTAGAAAGATACAACATCATTATCAATTGGGGGATTTTCTTTCAAGTGTGGAATTACAGCTTTAACTCCGCATATAAGAGGGTAATTTAATTATAAATGGGATAGTTGAAGCCAAATTTATATAAACAATCAACTAGGAGGAAAAGGGGAAGAATGTAAGGTACTTTATGCTTTAGATTTAATTTAATCTATCATTAGTTCAGTTTTTTAACGCTGTTATTGATAATTTTATGTGTTACATCATAAAATATAAACTATAATAAATAACAACTAGAGGTATAAAATTCTTACAAAGATATAAATTTACCACACAATGAAATATTTTATTACGGTGTGTTCTTGAAGTACAAATTAAAAAGTATTTATAATTTTGTTATAGTATCATTTTAGGTATTAATTTTGATGTACCTGTTAAAAAATTTTATATTATCATCTAATTACATGCTTCTATTTATAAAATTTTTAAGATAATAGATAATTGAGTTAAATATTTTTATTGATGTAACAATATATGCTTGAATATCTATATAAAATATTTTTTATATTGACAATGTATCAAAATTAAATTCATCATTTTAACTACCCAAAAAATAAAACTTTTTAAATTTTTAAAATCTTAAATACGTCCACTTTTTTTTTTTTTTTTACTTAATAACCTCTAAGAATCTGTTTGGATGATACTACTTATAACTTTTTTCTACTTTTTAAAAGTTAAAAGTTATATTTTTAATTTTTCATCCTGTTTAGTTATACAGCTTATTATTTTTTAAAAAGTTACTTTTAATGCTTTTTATTGGCTCATTTATGTAAATAACTTATTTAAACACTTATGTGAAAAGTAACTTATAAATAAATTATTTTATTTTTGAATATTTAATAATAAAAGTACCTCTTTAAAGTATTTTTTGAAAAGGTAGATTTTTTAACTTCTTAAAAAGTATTAAAAATAACTTTTTAAAAAATAATAGGCTATATAGCCAAACAGAATAAAAAATTAAAAATGTGATTTTTGATTTCCAAAAAATTAAAAAAAGTCATAAGTATTATTATTCAAATAGATCATAAAAAATTAAAATATCTAATTTTTCAATAAATATATTTTAAAATCATTTATATAAGTACTTTTATTACTATATATCTAAATATAAAATAATTTATTTATAAATTATTTGTTTAAAATTATTTTTGTATAAATATTTAAATAAACTATTTACTTATACATATTTACTTATACATATTTTTGTATAAATTATTTTTGTAAAGAATGAAAATAGCGTATAAAAATATTAAAAAGAAAATTCAACTTCCATAGACTTATAGCACACTGTGTGCGAACTGTTCATCCCGAGAAAATAGTAGTTCATGTAAGCCTAGGACACACGACATGGCCCTAATCAGATGAGCCTATGTATCTACCTGGTTAAAGTCTGCTACCTACTTTTGTAATAAACGAAGTAGCTTTAGCTTTTGAAAATCAAAACTTCCACCACGTACCTTTAGACAAGTTTCAGGAAATTAGAGAGCTTTTTGGCTTTCCTCGCTAGTTCATAGGGTTTAACGCAGAAGGCACACTTTGTTTGTAGCAATTTGAATTCTCAAGTTCATAGTTATGAAATAGAAATAGAAATAAAATAAAATAAAATAAAAATTGTTCTTATTTTTAAATAGTGTACGGCCATTGAAGCCGTTTATCTTCTTTTGGTCTGTGCATGTTGTGAATGTGTAGCTTTTTTCCTCAGTAGTTGTGTGTTGTTGAGGTGGAAAACTGGCATGCGAGATCTTAAAAGCTGCATGTTCTGGCTACTGGGAAGAAGCCCTTTAAATTTTGGCATGAAAGACGTGAAAACAAGAGCTTGTACTAATGTACTTAAAAGGGCAGCTTCTTTTGGAGGAATAAAAATAAGAAAAATATTAAAGAGGCCTAATTTTTGTTGAAATTTATTTGTTAAAATATGGTTTTAAATTATTATGCAGTCGCAATTGCAGTTATGTTAGGATTACTTTGCTTGCAGAAAAATGCAGCTGATGCAGTCATAATTGCTGTTATAATGCGATTGTAGATTGTAATTTAAAATCATGATTAAAATAAGGTGACATTTATTAATCTTTTGGTGTATAAGTGAATCATATTACTTAATTTCATTTAATGACTATCATTGTTTTTTATTAAAAATTTCTGGTAAAATTTTCTAAATGTATAACATTGTTCCAAAAATAAAGAAAAACAAAAATGCATAGTTTAATGAAAGAAATTGTCAGTTATTGCAGCTGATTCTGTCCCTTAAAATATTAACCGTTTATACAATTTTGTGCAGTTGTGTCTTGTTCCCAAACCACTTTTGTGCTCTCTTTTCTTAAGGAAGATGACAGAAAGCAAAACAATGCCGATAGTGGCCAACTATTTTACCTTTCTAAAGACACGAAATGGTCCAAATCACAGTGTACTACAAACTAGTTTACAAATTTAGGAGCCAATGGCACTCCAATGATCCAATCTGAATACTGCAGCTCATAAATGAATTCATTGAATTCCCCATGTTGAGAAACATTCCTCAAGATATAGTAAAATTATTCCTCAATCCCTTTCTAAAGATGAGTGAGTATGTGCATTATTCATGTTTCAAGTTCAAAAGGCTCAACCGTGATGCGAGATAAGAGAAATATAATAAAATCTTTTACGAGCCTTTTGCTTATAGTTATCTGTTTTAATCAGAAGAGATGTTCTTGTCACCCATTTCATTTTATTAAGTACCAAAGACATAGCAGAGTAAATTTCATGCTATACATGTCCAATTCCTTCACAAAACATTGGACATGGTGCAATTGTTGACTCTTGTTCTTTTCTGTGTGCATTGAATTTTTCTTTTCCATTTGAAACGGAAGCAATTGTGAACTAGAAGATTGTCACGCTCAAATATTGGCCTAGCAATAAATTAAAGTCCATTTAACTTAACCAAGATATCACTAATTACTTACATAAACCAGAAAATTGTGTATGAAACAGAAACATGAGATATTCATATTTAGAATTGTCTCAATTTTGTTATTCCTACATGTTATCAGTTAAATCAAACCATATTTGCTTGAACACTTTGATGATGAGGCCATGATACTCATCTGAATTCAGGGAAAGGTAGCAGGCAAGAAGGTCTTCCAAGTCCTTTGAAGTCCTTATGTTGTTCTGTACAATCATCTCCACCATTGACTCTCTAAAATCCCTTTGTGGATTGAATGATGACTTCACAATTGCAAAGCTATCAGATAGGCTTCTCCGGGACCCCGAGCCGGCCACCATCGCCGACATGCTTTTCCGGCCGTGTGCCTGAACTCTCCGTCTTCCAACGCCAACCCTTGGTGAATTGATCCTAAGCCTCACCCCAGGTGAACTCACAGAGAATCTCCTACAAGGGGTGTTCCTGTGTTCCTTCATTGATGCAGTAGTGTCTTCCTTCACAATCTTAACTTTCAAGGACCCCTTCACGTTGAGTTCTTCATGTGCAGCCATTCTGCTTCTGGGTTTGGCTTCTTGCTTCTTTGCATCACTCAGAAGGTCATTGAATTTTGCTGGCTTGGTCACAATTGGTGGTGGCAGCATAAGGCCTGAAAAGGGGTCACACCCATCTAGCTTGTCACCTTTTCTGGCTATGGAGTTGTTGTCCACATCTATGATGATGTCATCAAATGACTCAGTGGGAAGAACACGGTCTGCTCTGAATTCTGGCTCAGGGAACTCTGATTCACCTGAGCCACCAAGTGGAGATGATGAGGAGTATTCAGGTGGGGAATTGGACTTGGTTGACATGGATTCAAGGTTGGTGTTGTCGCAGCTACAATTAGTAGCAGTGACAACAGCAGAGGAGACAAGCTTAGGTGAAGAAGCTCTGGGGGTTCTTCTCTTTGGTCTTTGTTTTGATGACTTTCTTGGTTGTTGAGGGAAATTGGTGTCTGAGATGTTTTGGTTGTTTGGTGAAGTGTGGATTCCATCACTTGGGTTAAGCTCCCTTGTAAAGTAGTAAGACTTTCTGGGAATGTTGCATTGGTGGGGTTGCTTTGGTTTTGATGATTTTGTGTGTTTGGTTGAGGCTGATGAAGATTGCTTTTTCTTCCTGGACTGAGTTGTTTGGGTTTGCTTTCTTGCTTTTCCCATGTCCCTCAGCTTGTAAAACCAGGCATTTGGAATCATATCTGATAATTTGAACCTGTAATTGCCCATCCCTCTCACTATCTTTGTGTCTATGTCTCTCTTTCTCTTTCTCTTTCCCTTTCCCTTTCTGTGCTTGTGAAGCTGTTGTGTTGTGTTGTGTGTGCTTTCTAATTCTCTCTGTGATGTCTGAGGCATGAGACATCAGATAGCTCCATCAGTGTCCATGATTTTGGCACTCCTGGTTTTGTGAGATAAATAGATAAAGGAAGAGGCTTCTGGAGTTGGTGGTAGGGATTGGGGTCCACAAGAGAGGGAAAAGATTGGCATAAAGGAAAATAGGTGGGGCTAAGGTGGTGAAGGAAAGTTATTGGGTGAAAATTTCTTACCTTAATCTTTGATGTGTAAAATTGTATATGACTTACATTACAAAAACACTTATGTCTTTATTAGCACAACTTTACAAGTGTTAAATTTTGGTTTGCCTAAGACTAGCATTTTTGCATGTTTGTTTTAAATATGACTATTCCATATTAAAAGAGAGAAACACAAGCTTTTAAATTGGACTATACAAATTTTGAAAGGACTCTGTTTATTTAAAGTACTTATATTTATCTCTTTTTTAATATAACATGATTATATTCTAAGAATGCAAAATTTGCATGATTAATTTAGAAAGTCGCCACCCAAGAGTGGTGAATGAACTGGCTGGTTTTATGACACTACTTACCTAACCCAAATAATTGTCTGTTCTTTTATTACCACTTAGAAGGATCCACAAAGGTGGCTTGAACACCCTTCCACGTATGTGAGATTCCCCTTCAGAAATTTTTATCCCCTTCCGGTTCCGGGCTTTAGACACAGGCTCTTTCTCCACACCTGATTACAAGCTAACATGTAACTTCATAGGAAAACAAAAATTAGCGCACAATGGTAACCAGCCCATGCAATATTTGGGGTGCTTTCACTCCTAGTGCTAGAGACCTGAGCGCAGACACTAACGTTAACAAAGAAAAACTGAGCCAGACCAAAACTGGTTATATCCTCAGATGTAAAAGTAAAAGCACTATACTTTTTGTTTTTTCAAGTGGAAGATATGCTATTTTCATAAAGTTCATTGGCTCATTGCAATGAGCAAGCAACGCGGTTTTGGTTAAGAATTTGTTCTGCCGAGAAAGGGAAAAGGGAAACATAGAGATAACTGCTGAAAAGGATTTGAGAGGCAGGGAAAAGGGAGAAGCTTTCAGAATTGGAAGCTTGTATTGTGGATCAGGATTAAATACACCCAATATAGAAAAATGTTAAGAGACCCGTCTAAATAGATTGTGAAATTTTTGGATTGTTATACTTTTATATGAGAACGGATCATTTCATTTGAAATTTTTGTCATGAACTATTTCTCTTAAAAGAATAATTTATTGGGTATAGATATATAAATAATTTTATATCTTAACATATTTTTTTACACAAGAGTCGCTTTATATTTAAAGTGTAAACTACACAAGCCCACCCTCCCTTATGTTAAAATTTAACTTTTATTTAGAAGAACAAGATAAACGAAAATCGAATTCTAAAATCGAGATCACTTGGTCACAAAAGTTTTGAGACTATATCACGAATTTTTTCTCCCAAAAACTTAAGTTTAAGTTTAAGTTACGGGTATATAAATAGTTTTATATCTTAATAATTTTTATACAACTTGGCCACGTGTGGTTTGTCATGCTTATGGAAAAATCCAAACAAGATAACCTTTTGTGTTTTTTTCTTTTTTTTTCCTTCCTATGATTGTTTCTCTTTCGTGCTTATGGAAACTAGATTATGGGTTTGTTATATAGTCAACAGTCCTAGTTTGCCCTTATGTTAGTATCCATCATTTTCTAGGCAAACTCTTGACGTATTATGTCTCTTAAGTTAAGAAAAAGAAATCAGTTCTTTCAACCAAAGCCAAATATCAAAGATTCCCATGTCGCAAATGAAAACAAGGAAAGAATGTAATGCTGCTAGCTTGACCATATCCGTGACCAGATTTGAAATTGATAAACTTTAATTCGAGTAGAGCTGTGAATGTTGTTGGTACATATTACTACTGTACTTGAATCATACCAGAAAATTTAATGCCTTGGTTATTACTAATCCTTTGAAAATTGCACTGGGAAAATTATATGTTCAGTCATTGAAGTTTTCATCAGCAAACAAAAATGCAGTCGCATTATTTGGACACACATATTTAGTATGTCCATCAACATTGGGGATTTCTCGTGTAAACAGTGTGGATTTCATATTGACAAGTGAGGAATTTGAGGAAATTACAGTTGACAACATTATTACTTGCGGTCACAATCCGCCTATGTCCCCACTAATCAACGTAAAATTCGCACTATTTACATGCGAACTGGCCAGTGTCGATAGACACACAAAATAAGTGTTTACATATGTCATTATTCAACCTATGGATGTGTGGTACATGCATTCTTTCTTTCTTTCCCAAAAGCATATGCAGAGTGAAGAGACAAGGCTTTTGCTAGCTACTTTGCTCTGGGGAGTAGTGTTGAACCTGGTCAACTGGTCCCCCTCCATAGTCTGTGGAAGGTACAAGGCCAGAAGAGGCCATCCTAACGGTCTGAGTCGGTGTGTGCGTCTATGAACTGGAAACGAAGCAAAATTCAAGAGCCAAGTGCAAAAATTAAAGAGGGGGTGAAGGGGGGAAGAGTGGGGGACCAAGGAGTGTTCATATCATGGCGTTGAAATGTATTAAAGTTTATTGTATTTTTAGCAAGGACAAGGATTGTACCTTGTGCTAGTCTTCCCCCCCCCCCTCTCTCTCTCTCCTTTCTTCTCTCTCCCTTCTCTTTCTCTCTTGTTTGCTACCTCTTTTAGTCTTGTACGGCTTGCCCTTAATGCTATGTTATGCTATTCATATAAAGATATTTGATTGCTGGGAATGCCATGTTAACATTATCTGTTATCATTATTATTATTTTGGGTGTAAGGTGTCGCACGTGTAAGGCTTGGACTGTGATGAGAAGGGCAAGGACCACTCCTCCAAGTGGCCCATTTATTGTGTGCTGTGATCATTCTTATCACATTGTAGTTGGAGGCCCAAAAAAGTTTTGGATCTTGCATTATTGTGCACTGAAGAGGGTTTTAGCATTAGCTTGGTCTAGTCAATATCAGGCTGAACAGAGAGAAAAAGAAAAGTTAATTGACATCAAAATAGTAGATAAATTATTTGATTTAGATTTTTCCGCCATATGACGACACATGATATAGAAGCTTTTCAGGAGAGGAAGGGCGCCAAGTTCATAGTTCGGGTTGAAAGTGCTAGGAGTATGAAATATCATCTTATTCCAAGTAGACAAATACACGCAACTAAATTCTTGAACAAATATCAGTTCATTCTATTGTTATATAATATTGAATTTGTAAACTGAGAGGAAATTTCACTGCTTCCATACAAGGTCATAATCTCACATTTCTATAGCAGTTATAGTCTAGGTCATGTTAACAACTAATGAATTTTTCAATTACCATAACAATAAAGAAGCCACTTTTCTAAATTTTTAACCGCTTAATTCCCATTTGATATTTCAACAAACAGACAATTAAACAAAGAGAAAATAGGTAATTTAATTTGTAAATGAGATTATCCTTCACTTACAGTTTTGTTTATTTATATATGTATACGAGTTAGTCTTTAATTTCCAAACTCATACTTCCTAGCAACTAGAACAAAATATGAAAGTTTTAACGTCCTATGAGTTTTGTGAATTCAGTGACATAAATAAGGCCAAACTGATGAAAGAATGAAAGAGAACGAACTACAGAATGCTGAGATTTTCATAACTGATTTTACAATATCAATTTATTACAATTTAATAACTCAAAATTACTCAGAATGATAGCCTGTTCTTCGTCAATAACAGTGAAAACATGTGTAACCAAATATAGGTTGGCTAAATGGCAGAAAGTTTGTGATGTTATGTAGTTTAATTTAACTCTGTTGTGTGAGTTCAAAAGCTACAATATAACAAGACCAACTCAAAAGTTGTTAGAGTTAGCAACTCTTCCTAGATGTGGAATGCCATTGGAAGAACAACTCCTTGTTTTTGAAGGCAACAAGCACTTGAACTCTTGAAAGAGTTAGCTACTCTTCCTAATGTACAATATACATCACCGACCCCCACAATCGTTCTTATAGGTAGATTTGCTTAAACCAATAGTAATTGAGTACTACTAATACATATACATGAATAAGTATGATTAACCTAGTTTGATCAGAAAGAAAATCTGTATAGAAGATAGAGATAACAATGAAGAGAATAGAGCTGGTTGATTTGGTTTCAACGTTGATAATAGTAGCAACTCAAGTTAATTGGGGTTGGACAATGGGCCTCCTATAACTCTAGAGGGCATCTCCAATTTTACCTAATTACATGCCAAGGATGTATGCAATTGCTACGGCAGCATGAGTTGCTGGAACAAACGCTACCATTCTATGCCTGGTAAGTGAACAACTGAACATAACATACAAAGTAACAAAGACAAGACTACGGATTAACAAGAGCTACATCACATAATGGGAGGCTTTTGAGGTAATCTTTGTGCTTAGTGATCATTGTGGTCTTTAAATTTTAACCATTGATTTTATTTAATAATTAATTTGAAAAGGTTGAGATTGATTCGAATTAAATATTTTTATAATATGAAAGTAATTAAAAAACATTTTGTAATCTTCCCATCCTACCTTCTCATCAACTGTACTCCAAATACTAAATCTTAAACCCACATATCTCCCTCCTCTGCCACAATCTCGAGCCACAGACAAATATTTCTTGGTGAGGGTGAGGGTTCAAAATCGCTGGGCAAAGGATTGAGCGAGTGAGCGACAGAAAATGTAAAAAAATTAATTAAAAAAAATTGGAAAATTGTCTAAGGATATTATTCTCTATTTGTAAAAAGTTTTTGGTCTTTTTCCTTAATTAAACAATGTTTAATGGGTCATTTTTAATAATTTTAATATAACTGACTCTTTTTCTTAAATAATCCTTGCTAACAATCTTTAATATTAATTTTCCCTTTGGAAAATGATGTTCATATATCATTTTTGCATGTACCAAAATAACAAAAATCATGTGTTAATAAGAATTTCACTTACCTTACTAATAAATCTAGGTTTAGGGTACCTATGACGAATGATGTGCCAGTAATCTGGGACTTTCGATTATCTTATTAGTGAATACGTTAAAAGGATTACAAGCACTAATAATACATACATCAATAACAATCTTCATTGGGACAACCGTAATCCCCAGCAATTGACACATGATTTTCCACAAGCACACTAAATTTAGATTCATCCGTAACATAACTAAAGCCTCTAATATTTGACACACGATTCCTCAAGTGTTATTTTAGTGTGTGAAAAAAAAATGATGTATGAATATCATTGTTGCTGATTTTCATCGTTGAACACAAATTAATCTCTGCTATGGATCAAAATAAAACAAAATAAATCAAGTTTAATATACTATATGTGAATGTAAAATTTTTTAAACTATCATCAAATACATTATGCATATTAACACTTCATTAAATTTATAATAACTATCTTAAAAATCATACATATGATAATATATAATATATAATTAGTTGATAATATAAAAATTTTTACATTGATGATGCATAAATTAACATTTACCTCTAAAAAAATTATAAAATACATTTGCTATCTATTACCCTGTTTTTCTTCAATTTTATTTCAATTTCAATAAAAATCAAGGAAACTGCCATGTCATCTTAAGTTTATGTAACTACCCAATATGAAATGGTAATTTTCTTTACTTTTACTAAATGATAGTATAAACTTATTTTATATTGTCAATGTATAAAAATTATTCGTATATTTTTTAAAAAAAAGTCACAATATTCTCTCAATTATTTTCTTATATTTTTTAATTTTCCTAAATTTTTATCTTCTTTTCACTTTTCTCCATTTAACTAAAACTAATTATTCTACTTCTTTTTTTTTTCTTTTGCAACTTTTTTTTTAGCAGATTGATGAGTTGAACCATTGGTTCATACTATTTTGCAATATTCTCTAACTCCACCATGTTCCAGTGAGATTCTTATAGATGACATTGTTGGGTCTTTCTTGTATGCAAATGTTTTGATGTAATTTGGGCTTTGGCCCTTCTCCTTAAAAGAGGGAAAAAAAAAAAACAAAGGAGGTTTCTTAATTTGTTTACCTGTTTGGACCTCGAAATTCGGAAGCAAAACACAAAATCAGAAGTTTAGATCATAACATCTTCCATCGTCCGGTGATAGAAAACTTTACAGTAGACACCACCACGGAATGAAGCATTACTCGAGTACAAGGGTGTGTTTGGATTGTGAAGATAACATTATTTCAATAATTAATTATAACTATAATTATTTTTTAGGATAAATTATAATAATTTCCCTTTAAATTTAGGTTAATCACGTTCTATACCCTTTTAATTTGCGCCCTACACAAAACCTCACTCGAAATTTATATGTTAATTACGCAAAATCCCCATCCGTTAAACTAACATGTGAAACTAACAACAAAAGAAGCATGTGCCATGCCTATTTGGTATAATTGTAAATTTTTGTCCTATATATTAAAAAGACACGGCTATTGACACTTTAATTGCCAAATAACTTTAAAAACAAACAACAAAAGAAGCATACGCCATACCTCTTCACTCTTCTACTATTTTTTTATCTTTATATTTTGTATTAATCATTGAAGAAGAAGCTTCACTTTAACATATTTTTAAAAATTTCAATCTTCATGTTAGAACCAAAAAGTATAAAAAAAAAAAAGTCAACTAGATAGTTCTTCAAATATACTTTACAAAATATATAGAATGAAATAAAAGAGTAAGTACAACATAAAAGTTATATCCTTTACAATAATTACAAATCTAAAAGTAATTTTGGTGAATGTTATCAAAATAACATTTATTTTGTCTAAATTACTTTTTAGATATCAAACATAAATTATTTACTTAAAAATTACTTTTGATTAAAATCAATTTTGACAAAATTAAGGTCATTAAAAAAATTAAATTTATAAAAGTAGGACCAAACAATTAAGGTCATTAAAAATTAGGGAATGTCTTTGCAAGCTAGGAATTCTACAACACATTGAAACAATTTGTTCGTTTTGCAAGCACGAAGTGGAGACAGTGGCACATATCTTTTGCAGCTACTATATCTCTTGGAACATATGGGCAAGGATTCTAAACTGGTGGGGATTCTCTTGGAGTTGTCCTCAAAAAGCCAATTGACTTTTTGTAGTTATATGGAACTTATGGAACATTAGGAACATAATCATTTTTGAGAAGGTGTATATAAACTGGGACTTGGAAATGAGAAAGAGAAGAATGACTTGGGGATTCTGGATTAAAGTGTGGCTTGAGAAGAAGAATTTGTACTCAGATGAAGTATGTTCGAATCTAGCCTTTCTGAGCAAGTGGAGGATGTTATGGAGGCAAAATAGAAGAAACGATCAAGCTTATAGGAATGCTTATGAAGGCAGAAGTATATACAGATGAGTGCTTTTCTGGCCAGTGAATTGATGCAGATATCTTGTGGAAGTTATATGCGAATTTCAACATAAGGTTTATGTGGAAGCTTCTGGATGAAATTCGGGTGGAAGCTCCAAGACCTTAGGCTATTGCACCAGGAAGGCTGAGGTTTTGTTATTTGCTGTTGTGTCTTGATGACTTGCTGTTATCGTTGTTTTTTTGTTTTGGTGTTTTGCTGTAGCATGTTTAGATCCATTTTTTAGGGGGTTAGAATTGATTTTAATCACCCAAAATTGATTTTACTAATTTTTTATAATGTTTGGCTTTAAGAAATCAAAATCAATTCTTGTCTCTAGAATTGATTATAGGATAAGTGAAGTTTTTTTACTTTATGTCATAATCACTTTTAGAGGAACTACCAAATATAAATTATTTTACTTCAAAATCAATTCTACTAAGGCAAAACCAAATGCGCTATATATCTAGTTGGTCTTGTTTGGTGGGTAGCTGTGTTTTATCTGTTGCAGTAGAGTCTAATTGTAAGTATTGGCACCATAAATTAGGATAGTTATGGGCTAACAAATGACCCAAAATTAAGCTTGGCTGGCGGTTGGAATGGCTTAAGGAAAGCAATTGGGTCCAAGGCAAATATTCATCAGTTGAAAAGTAATTGTAGACTTAAAAATGTTGCATCAGTTGAATGGAACGTTACGCTAAAAAGAATGATTGAGCCCATGCAGTGAAGGAAAGAAAGCAAATGGAGACTAGGGCCATGATAAAGCAGTGATTACCACTACTAAGAACATAAATGCATGGAGGTTAAGCTGAGGACCACTATATGCATGAAATAAGGAAGTGGTGAAAATCAAGAAAACTTATAAAAAGCTCATGCATACGGATGACATACAGACATCAATATCAACACATCATGTCATTTTAATTATAGTTTTATTTCTCTTTGTAATTTTCCTTTTTAGCTTTATGTTACTTCTTTATTTTTATAGCCGTGTATATATGAACTCACTGATTGATTAATGCAAATCTAATTTTCATTCTAATTTTTATTGATCGATTTGGCTCAAAGGCTTACTCTTATGAGTCATTTGAGGAGTCCATTTGCTAAGGGATAGAGTACCCTCCTTAACCTCAATTGTCTTAACTTTGGTAATATTTGAGAGTTTGTTTTCAGATAAGTTTCTTCAAAGAGATTTAGTCAATTACATTTTCATCCAACATAAATTTGGCGTGCCTGATAGGACTTTCAGGATCAAGTCAGAAAAAGTTTCCCGTTCTAGGGCTAGATAATACTTGGCATATGAATCTAGGATCGATCCAGGAAGGTCATCAACATTAGTTCAACAAATTCAAGTATGGCCTCAAGGCAGAAAGCTGGGGGTCAACTAGCTACATATGCAGCTACCTTGACTACACCCCAAGTGGTGACTTCAGAGCAGTCGAGTACAGCTGCTACCTCCTTGTTGTCTAAGACAGTATCTCCTAATGTGGCTAGCTCAACCTAGACTGGATGCAAGGAGAGGCAGTAGTTAGTAATATCTGCGTCTTTCTTTAGACAGCAAATTGAAGTAGGAGTAAATGATTTGATGCTTGGAGTGTCAAAGCAACTAGTTGAGATGGTAAAACCAATAGTACGAAATGAGATGTAGCTAGTTCAACAATAGCAAAGGGAGATGTCTCAAGTTTAGGGACATTCAATTAAGGCCATGTACGGTAATGGGCCTGAAGTTATTAGTGAACCAATAGCTTATATTGGGGGGCATCAAGGGTCTCAACTTGGCCAGGTACACTTAAGCAAAAGACCCCCTAATGTATTAGAGAACTTAGGACTCCTTTTTGGTAATACAGGTTCTTGAAGCAGTTCTAATAATAGTTAGGAACAACTTGCATATACCAATCTTATTCCAACGGCTGATCTAGTGGTTTAAACGAGTTGGCCGCAAGGAGAGATGCAATGGAATTTCTACAATTCAAAGGCCAATAATCAACCGATTGGGGGATATGTGAATCAGCTCACAGGATCATTTTAGCTTGCATATGTACAATCACCAGCTTATGTCTCCCAATTGATAACTATACCTCAGCAGCTGATCTACCCTTCACCCTATATGCCATCTCAAAATGAGGTGCCTCAAGGAATTGAATAGGGGGCCAATTGGTAAGCAGACTCTATTTAGCCTTAGTTGTATACTAAGCTAAAAAGGGCTATACCTCAATTGATTAACTCAAATATGATAATCAAGGCTATGAGGAGGCATTTTTGTGTACAATTGAGACATTTTGAGAGGTCAGTGTATAGAAAACCTTATCCAAAATGGGTGGATAAGGTTCAATTCTCAAAGAGTTTTAGAACTCTAGATTTTACTACATTTTCTAGAGAAAATGGCAAGTCTACAATGGAGCACATCAGCCAGTTTATAGTTCAATGTACTAAGGCTAACCAGAATGATTTCTTGAGACTACAACTTTTTCCTTTGTCTTTAATTGAGGCAACATTCACTTGGTACTCATCATTATTCCCAGATTCTGTAAATTAGTAATTATTATGAATAAATTTGTAATACAATTAATCATAATATTAAATCAATCATCTCTTGTAAACTAAAACATGTATTTAAGAAAATGTTCAAATTAGTAATTGTTACTTTATAAATTATCTTTTTTATTAATAAGTTAAGCATGATGTTTATTTGGGCAAAGGGTAGGACAAGGTGAGGCACATTAACTTTAAACTTGCTCCAACTCCGCCCCTAAAGCTGGGCAGATTTTAAACCAACCCCATGAAGGGTGAGACAAGTTAAGTACCAACATGTCGAGAAGAGATTACCAAGCCAAAATTAGTTGAGAATGGAATGATTAGACCCTAAGTTGGGGTTAGGGCTAGCAAGATTAGAAAAACACAATTATAAGTTTTAATTAGCTTATTTTGAATCTAAAGCAATTTATAATTAAAGGCTTGAGAGAGTTTTTGAGAAAATAAGATCTATCTTAGGTTTTCTAGAATAATAAAAACCAAACATACATCCACAAAATAATAATAATAATAATAAAAACTAAACATACTTTAACTAGACTAGTATTATATTTAAACTGCAATCATCCCTATTGTTAGTATTATATTTCATTTGGTAAATTTTGCTGACAATAAATGCAAGGATTTGGGGTCAAATGTGTGACAAGGCTCTAAACATTATACGGCCCTTGAGAAGAGGCTCTTCGCGAGTAGATTGGGACGTTTATAAAAGTCAGAATTCCCTTAATATTCTTTTGTCAATCTAATTACTCAACATCAACGTTGGCAATTTATCTGTATACATTCAGATTTTCAGCATCTTTCATGCCACATGCACTGAAGTCAAAAGAATACCTTATTAGCAGTAAAACTTGTGGCTCATGTTTTGACGACACAAGCAGCAATAGTGCCAGTGAAACAAAAATAAAATTGTCTCACAAATACCGTTATATGGATAAATAATTAAGGATATGTTGCTATGAAAGGTTAGACTATGATTTATTATTAACTAGTCGTAGTACCCGCGCCATGCATGGGTTAGATGTAAGTAAAAAATATTTTAAAATATAATTGTAATATATATATGTATATATATAAAACAAAAAAATATCATAATTGAAAATAAGAGAAATTTTTTATAATGCTTAAAAATTATTCTTTATGCGTGAGATAGAGAACTTATAAACAAAATTTTAACATAAATTTAGAATTTGAGAAATATTTCTATTTTGTAACCTTTTTTAAGAATCACATATAAGCATCATAATATAGGCAAATAAATTCTTGATTGCTCTAATCGATATACTCTTATCAAAGGAATGATGAAATATAAAAGCTATATATATTCAACAAATCAAATGGAAAAAAAATTTACTTTACTAAAAAAGTATGGTCAGTGTAAGATGGAAAATTTACCATGGTCAATAAAATGTTACGTGAAAATGCTGTGAAATTTTGTTTGGCCTCTATAATGTGAGAAAGCAACATGATGGGATACGCTTGGGTGGGAAACATCCAGCATGGAATGTTCACAGATTTTATAGATTATTATATAGAATATAGAATATTGATTAGTGATGCATTAATAGAATAAATTTTTTTATATTATTATTTAATTATATATTAATATATCAATAAATATGTTTGATTCTCATTTTTACTGCTTTAAAAATTATGCATATAGCAGGATTCGATTAAATAATAGTGTAAAAATATTTTATATTAGTAGTATATGAAAATTAAATCTTATATATATTGTTTATTTTTTAAAAAAATTATAATAGTTAAATCGATACTCTAAAGGGCAAAAATAATTAAACTAATAAAAAAAGTATTGGTTTAGACCTGGACCTGCAATGCTGGACGTAATAATGCGCAATTCAAAATTGAAAGACATAATTACATGGGTGAATTTTTTATAGATACATCACCTTTTTTGTTTTCGCTAAATTATTTGGTAGAAGTTGTTTTATTTTATTTATTAATAAGTTTTATATTTTAATTTAGTGAGGTTACAATTAGAAGGAAAATGTCATAATAGGAAAGAAAATAAGTCACTAAAAATGGTAAGAGAAACATAAACATGCACAATTTTTTTTACTAAGATTAGTTTATTTGAAAAAAAAAAAGGAATAGAAGTAAACTGAAACAAAACAAAAAAAGAAATACAGTTAAAATTATATAATTATATTTGTCTAGTATGTAATCAAAGAAGGCAAAGAGAGGCATTGGAAGTGATATTCGTGGGTTGCCTCCATTTCTGACTTTGGCAGGAAACCACATGAATTCCTCCCAAAGACTCATTTTTTGCTTTGAAGATATTTCATTATCTGAAAGATCTTATGGCCACTCACATGGACTCTGGTGTGGTTCAGAGAATGAATAGAAAAGAATAAAAAAGAGAATAAAAATTCAATGAAGAAATGAGTGCAAAATAATAAGATAAAAACTGAGAGACAGCGTATGTGGGGGTAAAAAACAGAGAGAAAGAGAGGGAGAGAGAGGGAGGGAGTGGTATATATAAATAGGCAAAAGGCAGATAAAAAGGCTCATAGTTTTCATTATAAATTTACAGATGTGAGATGTGCAACGATGAAATGACACAACTAAAAAGAATTATGGGCATTTAGTAGAGAGTTTGGAGTCAAATTTTTGGAAAAGTTAAGAAGATTTTTATATTTGATTAAAATTTGAAAAAATATTTTTGAGATTCTAAATCTCCTATCAAACTTCCCCTGTATTAAAGTGAAAAGTTAAAAAAAAAAAAAAATCAAAGAAAAGAAGAGGCATAGACGTGTAAATAGTAAAAATGAACAGTGAATAGGAAATTATTTTATCACAAATTTAGTTTTTTTAAAAATGACATGGTATAATTGTTGACTTTGAGGTAAATAAGTAATTTTGAATATTTTATTCTATCTAATAATTATTTTTAAATTTTGTAAAAGTTCTAGCAATTTATTTAATAGGAATCACTCTTTCACTTGGACAAAAAAGTCTATTTTCTCTATTGTGTATAAGCTTAATAACAATGTCTAGTTTAGTATTAAGAACAATAATCCTATTAATTGAAGATGAAAGCTTGCTCTTTCTTAATAATTACCAATAAAATAATTTTTTTTTATTTTTGTAATTGTTAATTTCTTTTTTAATGATTGCCAACTTAATAAAAACTTTATTAATTTTATAAAATAATATTATTTACAATAATTTAATTATAGATCAATTTACAAAGTAGTAAATAATATAAAAGTATGATTTAGAATTATATGGTTAATTAAAATTTTTGCACAAAAAGGTTGAAGAGGCCCATATTCACTGCTATTTCAACGCAATAAAAATTAATGTTTATTATTGGTACATAAAGTAATTTATTTTATCTTGCTAAAAAATAATAAAATTAACAATACAACAGCTTGTTTATTCTATTTTTAATAAAATAAAAAATTAGTTAAAATTTTTATTTGTATTAAGTACGCATACATGATAACATGTGATTTTATATTATTCAACATTATATAATTTTTTGGCATACATAATTTTATCAATATTAAATTATTGATAAAATTAATATTCATTTTTGAAAAATAGTAAAATTTATATTGTTGATAATTATTAAAAGAGAAATGGATAATTATAAGGACAGAGATAAGAAATTTTTTTATTGATAATTATTAGGAGAGAGAAGACTATCATCTTCAATTAATAAAATTATTATTGTTAATTAATAAATTAAATATTATTATTAAACTTAAACATAAAAGACAAAATGGACTTTTTTACTTTATCCAAGTAAAAGAGTGAAGAATACTAACCTTGACTCAAAGCGTTAAGGTTAGCATTAATTCCTCTTTATTTTATAACTGCATAATATTATGAAAAAATTACACTTCCATCTTTTGATAGATGCATTTATTATATGATTTTTCTATTTGTTTTTAATTGTATTTTTGCAATTTTTAAATTTTTTTTGTGACAACAAACTCGTCATTAAATTAAGTTTTCCATTGATAAGAGAAGTTTCCACTTACTATTACCCAATTTTTTCAGTTGACTCTGAACCTCCGTGCATGCTATGTTGAGGATTAATCTATCAATACACTCTGGCATTTTAGTTTTATATGATGAAACCCAAGAAACATGAAGCACATGGAAATCAAAAAAGGATATTACTTTGAAGATTCTAGTTTATTTTTCCGTTTTCTGCTTTTATTAATTTGTTCTCTTCTTTGATATTTAATTTTCAGTACAATAAACCACTTATATTTGACATAATTTGTGGTTCACAAAAGTTTTACAAAACAATACGGACTTAACTTGTTTGGATTTATATGCAGGATAATGACTTGCCTTTTGGGTATAACGTGAACTGCCTCGATTTTGTTTTTTTCCCGAATGCCATCTTCCACGAAATTGCAATGAGCTATATATGTGGAACATTGTAGCACTCAATGGGGCTACTGTGGACCCCTCAAGATTGAATCTCCAAACTTTTCTTGATCGAATTGATTGTGAGCCCAGTTGGATCTCGAAAATATTTTCTATCTTGATAATGGATGTCGCTGCATCATATCTGTATATATGTGGTTTTCATGTATTTATTTTTTCTTTTCATGCATTATCATAATTAATTTTTAACATAATTGAAAGCTGATCAACAAATACAAAGCTCTTGAAAATGACATTTCAAACGTCTTTTACATATAATTTTGGCTTGGTTCAATTGAAAAAGACATAAGGTTATGAAAAAGAAAATATGGTAGCTCGTTAAATATAACTGTGGAATCTTAGGATATTAAACAAAGAAAGATGCTGGATATCACGAATATATTTCCTACTACGACACAAGAAGTATGCGTTTTATTCATTTAACTTCCTCTGTGGGTAGTTATGCCTTGCTCAACTAATCTTTATTCTCTACTCACGTCTTTGAGTGTTATAAAAGTATAAGTGTATGAAAAATGAGATGAATTAAGGTTATATATACGATATTTTATATTTAAGCAATAACTACTGTATTATTCAATTAAAAAAATGCAAAACAACAACGGCAACCTACAAAGTCAATATCTTATAAATATAATAAAAACAAAAAAAAAATCAATGAAATCAAAATGTTTCATGTGATGAAACGAAAAAAGACGTACAGTCTGGTTTCTTTATATCATTACTTACTATATTATTGTCATGCTTGTGGCTACGGTAAAACAAGCAAATGAAAAATTATTCTTTCTAATCAAATATTACTAGTTTACTTGACCAACTCGTTTTTCGGTGAATAGTACTTCACACATACATATCTTATTTTATATTTATATAATTTTTATTATTTACTTAAAGCTATTTTTATCCATTTTTTTTTTTTAAAAAAGGCTACTTTAATTTCATGAAAAAATTTGCATACTGTAGTCTGCCACCTCAACTCATGTTTTTGTGGATTTCCTTGAAGCGTACCAATCATTTTCTTTTCTGGTGCTTCATACATCAGCATACTTTGACACACTACTCCCGCCATTTTAAGCCATTTATTCCTTTTCTAGGGGTTCTTATGCATTTTGGTTATGCGAAAAGAAATTATGTTCTTAATTTTGCCTAATGAACTTATGTTTGTAAGTTGTATATAACAACATCAATGGGATACAATGATAAGTGAACTGCACAAGAAAGTCACCGTTCAAATTATAGAAAAAGTAATTATTGATAAAGTCTCTTAATTAATTATGATAATACTCGAAAATAGAGATATTTTAAAAATTAAAAAAAATGTTTATAAGTCGTATATAAAATATAAAATAAGTATTTTTTTCAGATAAAAATAAATTAATTTAAATGCACACTTTATTAACAGGAATAAAGATTCCTTAACACTTTTTCTAGATGGAAGATTCTTGAAGACTCTTGGCGTATTATGATACACGTATCATATTAACAATCTTAACATTAATTATCATTAAAAAAACTTTGTTTTTTTGGTAGATATCAATAAGAAATTCTTGATTAATACCATTAGAGCAAGATAAAAGTCTTGATTATGACAAAAAGAAATTATGTTTCAATTTGTTAATGAACTTATATTTATAAGTTGTATATAAAATATAAAATAAGTATATTTGTTCATACTAAAATAAATCAATTTAAATAAACACTTTTTTCGGTACTGAATTTTAATAAACACTTAATACAAATACAAGAAAGAAAGAATCTTGAATACTTTTTTTTTTTTCAATGGAAGATAATAGGAATGTCAATAACTTTTAGTTTTAATCATTACTGAGAAATCCAAGTGTCATCAGAATAATAAAAAAAAGCTATTCTATTTTATTTACAATTTGACGCAAAAACTATTTTATAAAAAATATAGTAAAAAAATAATTATAATTCATAAATTAAGATGTCAAAATATAATCAACAAAGATTGAATCAAATCTAATGGAAGAGGTTAGTCTCCTATAAAATGGTGTATCATGATTCGAATTCTAGCTGAGACAGGCATCCACATTTAATGCTGGAATGTGCCTAGAATAAAATTGCTTTCGATAGATGATACATCTGAAAAATAAAAAAATGTCAAATTATAAATAAAATAGAATAAAATATTTTTCTTATTCTGAAAATATTTATGTATTTCTCATCATTATTAGTCTATAAATAACCACAAAAAAATGTCCCTGGATATTTTAACCAAAAAAAACAAGTTTTATTGTTTACCTATATATCTAACAAAAGAACTATTAGTTATTTGTATATAGTGATGAGGATATATTTTTTAACATCTATGAAATTATATATAAATAAGTGAAAATTTTAATTATATAAATGATAAGTTTATCTATAAAAAAATTTTAAAAAAAAAGTGTTACTAATTATAAAGTTTAATTATATAAGTTATAAATATAATAAAAGAACTTTTCATATGTAATCAAATATCTTATTACATTTATTAAAAATATAACCAAAAACTTCATTTATTTATAAATCGATTCTTGAATATCTAAAAAAGTGTTTAAAACCTATCTACAAATAGTATTTTCCAAATAAGAATATCCCTCTACAAGAAATAGCAGCATATGTGAACTTTGTTGATAGCAATGGGCAAGTGCTTCAGCTCAAATGTTCTGATATTATTCGGTTTTTATTTTTTCTAAAGATAGGTTTGATATAATGGTAAAAATAGGGATAAAATATTATAAATAAACTCTCATGTATAATTTTATATATAAAATTGATTTATAAAATTTTACCCCATTATTATCGCATACCAAACGTAAAACGGTGAAAGGAAGGTGCAGTACTCTTTTGTTGGTAGTTCAGATTAATTGGCATTGAGACAAAAGTGGTGCTGGCAGTACACCCTACCGTATGTATTCCAACGCGTAATTGTCCTTTCACCATTGATATTCTGTACTCGCTACTCGCTTGCAGCCTCACACTGTGACACTCACGTCACATGATTCAAAACACGCTTGACCCCAATACACACCAATTTTAGATTCAAACCGTGTACGGTTGTCATTCAACTCATCACATTTCTCTGCACAGTTATTACCCATACCCTTCTTTAACCATGACATTCATCTGCATTTTTAATTTAAGGAAAGATTATTTAAAAGAATAATAATTATACTTTAGAAAACTGTCTTAAAAAGTTTTTGCATATTGCATTGTACCACCTCAATTAATGATCGATTGGAGTGGTAAATATTTCTTTTTTTTAATTAATAATCTTAAATTAAAAAATTGTGTCCCTTTTATGATTTTAAATACTCAAAGACAATTAGCTCTTATACCTGATTTTGGGGGGAAAAAATGCAAAGAGAAAGAAAAAGTGATTTTTTCCTTATAGTGCAGCAATCATTTTCTTTTTGGGTGCTGCACATATTAACCGTATTATGCCATTCGTATGCCTGCTTTAATCTTCATTAATAGGATTCGATGCCCGTCACATCGAAATCCTTTGACACATCACTCTGGCCTTTTTAGCCATTTGTTCCTTTCCTACAATCTATTAGTTCAATGAAATTTAGTTGTGCGGAAAATTTTGTACTTTTAAAAATTGCAATAAGTTAGTTTAAATCTAAACTTCATGTAAAAAAAAAATAAAAAGGATTAATTACAGTTTATCTCTCTGTATTATAGGTTATATATATTTTACCTCCAATATTTTAAAAATATGCAATCTGACACTCTGTATTTTTACAATGTATATTTTGGCTCCCTTTTATCAATTTTTTTATTAATTATAAACAAAAATATAATGTATCAGATTGCACATTTTGGAAAGTTTAGGAGGCCAATTTACATATAATCCAAAAATTTAGAGAAGTACCGTGTACTTATTTGGGGCCAAAGTACACAGTGTGAATATACAAGATGTCGGGTTGCATATTTTTAAAATATTGGGGGTAAAGTACACATAGCCTATAATATAAGAAGATAAAATATAATTAATCCTAAAAAAAATGTAGGTGAATATAAGAGCCTACGACAAAAGGGTCATTTGGTAAACTAGAAAAATTGGATAACTAAGTATAATGAGGCATGATTTTTAATAAATATTATTTGGTAACTACTTAAATATTTTAAAATTAGTTTTTATTTGAATCAATTTAAACCTAAAATCAGTTCTTAAAAAAGTCAATTTTAAATTAATTTTATTTCATCACAAATTTTTCTATTTTTATTGTTTATCTTTTGACTACTTATTAACTGTTTTCTATTATTGTCCACCACTATTTACTGCCACAGTCCACCATTATCTGCCATCGACTACCCACCACTAGCCTTTGTTCGCCACCATTTGTTGTCATTGGCCACCACTATTTGCCACCATCAGTCTCTATCGATCCCACCATCTGTTGCTGCTGACTGCCACTGTCCATCATCGCCAATCACCACCATTCATTGTCGCCACTAGCCACTATCGTTTGTCGCCATCGCTGCCAGGCACCACCATTAGCCGCCACCATCCCACCACAGTCGCCATCATCCGTCATCGGCAGCAGCCACCACTGTCTACCACCGCTGACCATTACTGTCTGCTAGGTTAGTTTCTTTAATGACGTAGTAAAAAAGAAAAAGGTACAAAAAAATAAGAATATATATTAAAACTAATTTTTAAGTTATGGAACCAAATAATCTTTAATTAAAAAGTAGTTTATTTTTATACCAGTTAATATAATTGATTCTATTTTGTATCATGTTAACTTAATTTTTGAGATTGCCATACACCTCCTAAATTTCTCTTTTATTATTTATCCTTCTCAAAATATGTGAGTCATTTCTTATTTAAAATCTAAGGAATATTCAAATTTATTGTCCCTAAAGAAAAAAAAAAGAAGATAATACCTCTGGAATACTCTTGATATGATAATACATGAGTCAAATGTCAAGTTAATTTTTAAGGTTAACCATTATTAATTGATCTATAAATAATGAAAAATGTCCACACAACTAAAATAGCCTATACTAAATGATAAAATACATGATTTATTTTTTCCTCTAAACTGTCACTATTTGGAGTTTATTACACTTCGATTAGTTTAATTCAAGTTGAAAGAATTACTAATGGTAATAAAGCTTTTTTAATATTAACATTTTTTATTTAGGAAATTCAAATATGATATATTGCTTAGAAGCTGTAAATAACAAATTAACTATACCAATTAAGCGTTGGCGATAAGTCTTATTGTCTGCATATATCTAGTTAAGAATCGCTCTACAAAAAATAGTTAAAACTACAAACATTTTTTTTTTTTTTGGATGCATAACCATTTCTTATTCCCATACAAGAATACTCTATTTTTAAGAAATATATATAGATACACTTCGATCATAATAACTGATAAGTGCTTCAGCTCAAACATTCCTCCTCTTCTTTCTTCATTATTTATTTTTTTTTTTTTATTTAAAAGGAAGTTTCTGTACTCGTCTGTTGGCAGTTAAGCTTCACGTTGACAAGGGTGGTACTACCGTACCATATCTATACTTTATGAGCTTTATCGCTTCTATATTTACATTTGTCGTTTCACCATTATATTGATTCTTTAGCCACCGTTCACTCGGTGACTCACGCTCACACTCAACATTCCCATTACATCAAAACGCACACTTGGCCACCATAAACACCAAATCTTGATTCAACCCGTGTTGGCCAGTCATTCAACTCATCACGTCTCCTTGCCAGGCTATTACCGGCAAGCTTCCTTGGCCACGCTGTTGTCTCATTGTCGTTGTTACATCAACATCACTAAATTTGTTCCAGTTGGAAACAAAATTAACAAGATAAAAGATGAGCCAAGATAATATAAGTGATTTAATTTAGTGAGATAGGAATATAGATTGAAATTTCAAAAAGATATATTTTATAAGGAGGTCACATAGCATCACTAAATTTGTTTCGGTTAAAAAAATGAGTCAAGATATAATAAGTAATTTGATTTTTTAAAATTAAGAATATTCAAATCAAATCTAAATAGAATAAAAAGTGAAAGTTGATAAAATAAATATTTAAAACAAAAATTTTATTTTAGTTAATTTATTTAAAAATTTGATTGAATTGAATAAGATATTAAATTTATCTTTTAAAATTAATCCAATTTAATTTAAATTGGTTAGTATTATATAATATAATGTTTTATAATTAAATTTATATTTTATTTATAATATAAAATTAAAATTATCATATTTTTAATCATTTTCAATTCAATAGTAATTAATGCATATTAAATTATTTACTTTTATCTTCATTCTTAACAAATTAAGTTATTTTCAGTTTATAATATTACAAGTTAAAAATTTTTGTTGTTAAAAATTAACTAAACTAATTCAATTTAAGTTAATAAAGATTGGTTTAAATTGAATTAAATTTAAGATATAATTTAAACCAATTCACTTCAAACCGGGACAATTGGAATTGGAATTGAAATTGTAAAATAAAATTTTAATTTCAATTATTTTAAAATTAGAATTGGCTTATAATCTTAAACTGTATGTTTTGATTATGTATAAAAAAAAATTATGTCTAAATTTGTTAAAAAATTTGAACATGAATTATAATTCTAAATTTAATTTTAATTTTATTATTTAAATGCTTAATTTTAAATTTTGAATTAATAAAAATATTAATATAATAACCATTTTTGTACATTAGCAATATTTTTTATTATAATTTTTTGTGAAAATCATTTTTATATATATATTAGAATTTAGGAATTTTTATATTATAATATTTTATAAAAATATTAAATTTCAATAAATATGATCACTAGAAAATAAATGAAAAAGAGAGAAAATTATATAACCGTTAACGAGGAGAGAGACATTTGATAAATTTTGCAATTTACAATTCTTAGTTATTTTTCAAATTCTTTGAAATTGGTTTATTGAATCATAATTCTAATTATATATGGTATGTTGAACATAAATATTTGGAATTGATAAGTGTAATTCCAATTTCAAACTTTAATTTTATGTCTAATTCCATGCATCAAACAGTATGCTACATTATTTGATTCAATTGGTTTTTTGCTTTTTTTAATCTAAAATTGATCCAAATCAAATTACAAACACCTTTGTTTAAAATATGAATATAAATTAAAATTTTTTAATTAAATAATTTCTGTGAAGAGATCAAATAATCATTTTACTTAGTACACCAATAGTTTAAAAAGAAATGTTATTTGTATAAGATATTTATGTGATACTATATCGATATATTTTTATTTATCATTATATAAGGTATGAGACCTAGATAAAATAGAGTTTATATCCCATCTAATATTTCATAAATATTATAAACAAATAACATTAGCTTAGTTTAAATGAGTAAAATATTTAATTAAAACGATTTCTTTACCTTAAAGAAAAAAGAAAAAGAAAAAAATAATAACACATACAATGACACACACGAGTCTTTAAATACCCATTCTTCGCCATTGCCAGCTACTCCTACATAGTACACATCGCCTCCTTCTACTCTTCTATGTCAGAAAACCACTTCCTTCCTTTCCTTCAATCCCACTTAGAAATCTTCAAACACCAGAACTCACTCCTTTCAAGTGAGTTAGTTAGTTTCCTCAAACCATGAGCTACTCACAAAACGACACCGTCGTAGAAACCCAATCAGAGGCAACAACAACATCCTCGTCGTCAACGACGACGAAGCGCGACGACGCGCAAGCACCACCGAACGTTTTGCTCGGGAAGTACGAGCTCCGCAAGTTACTGGGCGCGGGAGCGTTCGCGAAGGTGTACCACGCGACGCGCGTGGACAACGGCCAGAGCGTGGCCGTTAAGGCCGTTAGCAAGCGCAACGTACTTTCCAACGGCCTCGCCGCGAACGTGGAGCGCGAGATCTCCGTTACGCGCCGCCTCCGCCACCACCCAAACATCATCAACCTTCACGAAGTCCTAGCCACAAAAACCAAAATCTACCTCATCATGGAGTTCGCCGCCGGCGGCGAGCTCTTCCAGAAAGTCGCCGCCGGCGGCCGTCTCGCGGAGGATGTCGCCCTGAAATATTTCCGGCAGCTCATCTCCGCCGTGAAGCACTGCCACTCCGGCGGCGTCTACCACCGCGACCTCAAGCTCGACAACCTCTTGATTGACGAGGACGGCAACCTTAAGGTGTCGGATTTCGGGTTGAGTGCGGTGAAGGACCAGATCCGACCGGACGGGTTGCTCCACACTGTTTGCGGGACCCCTGCTTACGTGGCACCGGAGATTCTGGCGAAGAGAGGCTATGACGGCGCCAAGGTGGACGTGTGGTCTTGCGGCGTCGTTTTGTTCGCGCTGACGGCGGGGTATTTGCCCTTCAATGATTACAATATTACGGTTTTGTACAGGAAAATTTACCGCGGTCAATATCGGTTTCCTAAGTGGATGTCTTGTGAACTGAAAAAACTTTTGTCACGTTTGTTGGACGTGAATCCCCAAACGCGGATCACCGTCGACGAGATTCTAGAAGATCCGTGGTTCAATTCGGGTGGGCATCGGGTCGATCGTGTCGTAGTGAAAGAATTTGAATGGGAGGAAAGTCGAAACGGAGTTAAGACATTAAATGCTTTTGACTTGATATCATTTTCGACGGGGTTGGACATGTCGGGTTTGTTTGTGAACCCGGATGTGCCGGGTCATGTGGAACGGGTCATTTTAAGAGAGGATCCAGAGAGGATACTAAAGAAGATGGAAGAGGCAGTGAAGGAGACAAAGATAACAGTGAAAAGAAAGGAGAACGAAGGTGCAAGGTTGGAAGGGCAGGATGGTAATTTGATTGCCCTTGTGGTTGTTTACCGGTTAACGGATGAGTTGGTGGTGGTTGAAGTGAAAACAAAGGAGAAAGGAGTGGAGAGTGGTGGTAAAAGGTTTTGGAAAGACGAATTGAGACCCCAGCTACTCGAATTGGCTCACAAACAGGAAGCATAAGTCTTTATAATTTTAGATGACATTTTTTTTTATTGATTTATCAAATTATTAAAGGATTAATTCGGTATCTACAACTTTTGTTTAGGATACCGGCATCTTATTTAGTTGTTAAGTTTATTGATTGTTGGTTACATTTGTACAGACAACATTAAAAAAAATTAAAAAAAGGCAGAAAAGGAAGAAGAAGGCGGGAGATAGAGAGAGAGAGAGGGGGGGGGGGGGAGGGGGTTACAGCAACAACCCACCAATTTGGTTTGCTAATGATGTGTCTTCCATGGGCATTGGATTTTATCTCGTTCAACCACATAATTATTTACCAACTAATTACTAATTACTGCATAATCATTAAAATAAAAACTAGAGAAATTCCTATACAATTCTTGTGTTTATATTTTTGTGTTATCTTTAAATTTTTCAATCTTATATTATAATTAATTAATTTTATAATAAATATTGATATATGATCTAAACACATATTTTTAAAAATAAAGTAAATTATTCATACATTTAATTTTCATTTATATCATTTTTCTTCCCATTTTATAGGAATCTGACACATTTTAACCAAACCTTTTTCATGAGCTTGGCATGTACTTGTATGGTTACATACTTACATAACTTCTGGGATGTATTTGCAAACCTCTCTCTTTATGATTTTTTTTTCTTTGTTTAATTTTTGAATAAATTACACTCCCCTCTCTTAAGAGAAATGCTTATTATCTAACTCTTCCATCTAATTTTAAAAATTTACATTTTAGTCCAAAATATTTTATTAATTAAAAATATATAAATATACTAAATTATCCATAATATGAAGTACTTTATTAATTAGTATTAATATTTTTAAAATTTTAATTATTATTTAAATTATTCACTATTTAATATTATTAAAATAATTTCATATCTTTTTCGTTCTTGAGAGTTGATATGCTAATATTAATGTCATTATATTTATTAAGATAATTTAATCCTTATTTAATAATTTCAATCATCATAAATTATTTTTATGGTTAATAATTTATTCTCTTAATATAATAATAGTTAAAAAGTTATAGGATTTAATTTAAATGCATTGATAGTGTAAAATTATTTTACACTTTTCCCTATTTGTATTGGTTGATAATATAAAATTATTTTATACTATCAGTACATACCAATTAAACTCAAACTTATATATATATAAATATATAAATATATATATATATATATATGTGTGTGTGTGTTTTTATTTTGTAAAAAAGATTTCAATATGATAATTATTAATGACAAGTATTTTGGTCAAATAAATAAGATAATAAATAGCATAAAATAATGGAGATTTAACTAAAAAACTTAAAAATGAATTAAAGTATAGCGTATTTTTATCTGAAAAGAAGAGGGAAGTGTATATTTTTAAAATAAAGAAGAGGGTTGTACAATATGTAAGAGCATATCTCAAGAGAGGGAAATATAATTTATTTTTAATTTTTTAATTTACATTCATGAGTGTAAGCTTCTGTGAGTGCTAATAATGGAAGATTTAATAGATTAAGTGCATATTTGGGAAACATGAAAAATAACTCTTTTTTTTTTTTTGAAAAAAAGCTTTTTTCAAAAATCAAACATATTTGGCAAATTTATAAAAATAGATTATAATCTAAAATTGATAATTTTAAACTGAAAAATAGTTTATAAACATAAGCAATTTTTTAAAGCTTATAATTATAAACTAAAGTTGATTATTTTATAACTTTTATATTTTTATCAAATTGACCCTAAATAACAAATATTATTTAATAAAAACAATCATTTTATACCTTTTAAGTAATTTTACTATATAAAAATAATTTTTTTCATATAATCTAAACAAAACAGATTATTTTAAAACTGCTTTTCAGCTAAAATATTGAAACATAAATTAATTCTCATAAAAGTGATTATATAAAAAATAATTATATAAATAAGCAATTATTGAAATAATTTTAATTTTTCATCTTTCCGAGACACACACTAAGAGGTCAAAATTTTAACAAAATAAGAGAACATACGTATACGTATTTTGTTTTAACTCAAAAGTTATAGCAAAGAAATTGAACTAGAAACTAATTAATAAGGAGACATCCAGCATATATCAAAAAGAATTTCGTAGAAAGAACTTAAAGGGAAAACAACCTGAACATAAAACTAGATTGTACTATTCCTAACTTAAAATAATTATCCAATTTTAAAATTTTGTTTTGCCATAAATAACTGTCATTTTAAAAAATCTAAACAATATTAATTATCTTTTTTTAATTATATCCCCGTTAAATATAGAAAAAATAATAAGTAGAAAGAAATAATTAAGAAAGAGAGAGTATTAAGTAAAAATAATTTTATAAAATGTATCTAAATTTTTTTAATATTAATTTTTTTAATCATTTTCTTAATTTATGTATGTATTTAAAATTGAACAATTATTTTTAGACAGATATAGTATTACAAATACGACACTAATTTATTTAATTTTTTAAACTATTATGATCCAAAGTTGTGCGGATGGTATAAATAACACGTTTTAGGAAAAAAAGAAAAACTAATCATTCTTGTTGCAGCCTGAAAAACGGGGCCAGCAGTGATGTTTTCTGAGGGTAAAAAATTAAAATAAATGGAGGTAAAACCGTAAAAGGCATAACCGAGAGCGGAGATTTGGTCCAGAAACACAAATGGTGACAAGTGACGAATATAGCGGGGCTTTTATACATTCAACAAGCTCAAGATAAATTTGGATGCAACCTATCGTCAAACATCATTAATCATTCAGTGAAAACACGCACACACGGTGGGGGTGCATAAAAGGAACCAGATCCACTGGCATATTCTATGCATTATTTGCCTTAATTTCCTTTTCAATAAGCAAATTAATTTAGTTATATATGCTTGATTAGGTGATTCATTATATTTTCTAATTGAAGCACTAACTTAAATGCGGATACAAAATAATGGGAATGAATCTTTTGTTAAAACTTCAATCTGATGCAATGTTAAATAAATTTACAATAAGATGCCGTTCCAGATAAAATAATAAGTTGATGGAAATTGAAGCCAAATATCATATTAGCTCATTCTACGCATCTTAATTCTTAAACTTCATGGTGGAGCCCATGCTTTCGATTTCCAAAGGTGCATCTGCTTTTGGCTTCTTAAGGATTTGGTCAAAGTTGAATTGCATCAAGGTGCATAAAGAGAAATGTTTGACTGATTTTAAAAGTATCATGTGGCTATACTCATAGTTAATAATATAATAATATTTTAAATAAAAATATAAATTATAATAATAGATTTTACCTTAAAATATTATTATATTATTAATTATAAGTCCAGTCATATAATATTTTAAGATCATCCAAATATTTTTTATGCATAAATGCAAGCAGAACTTAACTGGATTACGTCTGTGTAAATTACCAACTCATCGGCTCCAGTCTAAAAGTACATATTTTCCAAGCTTGAACTAAAATAAGTTAAGAATTTTGTAGTACTAGTTGAGATGGTGATAACCAATTTGAGCATGTGTGAAAGGAATATTCTCAAGTTGCAATCAATTATACCAAATTAAGTTTGATTCACTAGTTGTTCTACTTGTTCTAGGGTCGATGAGATTCGTAATCGGAATAGATCATATGTATCATGATTCATGAGCGCCAATAGCGGCGGTTCTATATGTGTTCAAACTCTGAACTTTGTACAGCCAGCGAGCTTACCAACTATCTTAAACAATGAATGTATATGGACAGAAGCGTTTAGTATCCTAATCCATTGAATCTCATTTGAATTGAAGGGCTTGTTACGCAGTAGCTTAAAAAAACGAAGAAGAAACAAATTTGTATAAGCTAGCCAGCAAGAATGGTACCTTAATTTTGATAGAAATCTTCCATATTCTAATTAGTAATTGAAACTTGTTAGTTTGTTAGACTCCAAACAGCATATTAGTCGCAAGTCCTGACAAGATGTGAGAGTGAAGTCATTGGAACTTTGCAAGTATGGACAAGTAAAAGGGAGAAAAGCTCAAGCATAATCATCTTAGTGCATGGAACTGCAGCATTAACTTAAGGAAATAAGGAAAGTAATTCGTTGTTACGGAAGATGTTAATTATGAAAGGCTTACCGATCATAATTAAAAGGTAATGCAACGAATAGTATGGCGGAAATATTTGGAGAATCAAATGGAGAGTATCTGATATTTGTAGTTAGTAATTACCAAGTGATTGTTCAGTAAATATTGTTTTTTGATTGAATTGTTCAGTAAATATTATGCAACGGAATGCATCGCTTCTGATTAATTATATCCTTTTATATTAAATGGTGTGCGAGCACAATGATGCCATCTTTTGTATGTAATAAAGCGGAAACAAACAAATATTCTCTGCGGATTCTTTCCGATATATCATTTCTCCAAAAATATGGTTCTTTTTAGTAAACTACCGTTTAAGTCTTTTTTTAAATATTAGTTTGACATTCATACAGTCTCTAAAACTAAGATAACTGATATTAATCTAATCTTCAAAACACGGAGAGTGACTTCAATTTAGTCTCAAAAAACTACGATCAATTTAGTCTCTCGATAGAAAAATAAAAATAATTCAATCTTTAAATTATATACAGTTGACATCATTCTAATCCTTCAATTATAGAAAATTAATAACAGTAGCTCAGTTCATCAATCTCATATGCTTTGTATATATAGAAAGCTCTATTGCAAACGCTAGATAGAAGTTGTGTTAAAACGATAAAATAAATTTTGAATGCGAAATTTTTTAAGTAAACATTTAGAATCAGCATTGCTAGTTAGATATCTGATTTCTAACATAATATTATAAGCCATTTTTCACTGAAAATCAGCTAGTTCGAGTTTCTTCCGTCGCAGCTTCACCCATAGCTGATTCTTCTTCTTATCCACTCCAAAATCCCAGCAACCCTTCTTGTCTTTAATCCAACGGGAACCCTCCCTCATTCCTGTATCTTCTCTCACTGGCCTAGACTATGCTTATTATAATAAATACTTTACTCAATTATTGATATATAAGTACACTTTTAAAATTAAATTAAATATATTTAATATACATGTTCACATTACTTTACATATATTTAATATTAAATGGAGTATACATTTTCGGGCGGTGCCTACTGAAAATAATCTTTCAAGGTAAAGAAACTTTCTCTTGGAACACGTATGCAAAAGCAACAGATAGAAGTCAATCATTGGATTAGTTAAAAGGATCCTCCATAAACAAATGGCGGGTCCAAAAAATTAATGATGTTGGAGCCATTTGTTGGTTAAGCGTGAACTCATAGATGTGACAAGAAAGGAAAATATAGCCTTAATTTGTTCTTTGATATGGTGCAATTGCATCCATAATTATAAGCCGTCTTGTTAAGAAGACAAGTTTGATGAGATTACGACTCCCCTGCCATAGAGTACCATTCAATTCATTTGTGATGATTTTTAGCAAAAATAAAAATAAAAAAGAAAGTTTGTGTTAAATTTTTTTTAATTTCTTAAAGAATCTTTTCACGATCTTATTCAACAAGTAAGAGACTAATCTCCTAAATATAGTTAACTACCTAACCAAAGATCCCTCCCAATGATACTTCATAAAAAAAACAAAATCATTTATATGTTTTTAACCCTAGTGCCACTATAATTGATAAGTTACTAAGATATAAGCATAATAATTAGGGAACTACTTTTCTCCTTAAAGTGTTTTAGAAAAGAGATTATGTTTTCCAAGTGTCCCTTCTTTTCACCTCAAGGTTTGTTTCAGTCGTTATCGTCGCTCCCACTTTTTCAGTGGTTATTTTCTTGTAGTCTTGTCTACGAGTTGTGGCCTATATTACGGATGGTCATAAAATTTTCTGTGAGTTTTGTTTTCTTAATATTATTCTAGGTAAGTTTTAATATGGTCCTTGATAAGTTATGGATCAAGATAATCCTTGAATTTTGTCTATAGAAAAAATTTATCAATGATTATTTTATTATATAAAGAATATTATATAAAAAATTCAATGGACAAGATTAAAAGACCATCTTAATCCAAGGACCATTTTAGCAATACCCTATTATTTGATCATTTTACTCAAGACTGTTTCTCTAATATAATTGTTATAATTGATTATTTTTCATTTTAAGTAATGTTTTTTTATGACCATAAATTTTTTTTTAATATTCGGCTCATTTATATAATGTTTTCTATCATGTACCTCCCAAGTTTGGAAGTATGATGCACCTTGTAATTACAGGCATCCTTCAATCTATAGTTGATGTTATCCTTAAAAACTAGGTGGGTTCTCCGGTAAAGTCTATTAAAAAGCTTCACCATGAAGCTCTAAAGTGTAGCAAATAAATATAGGACGTGTGTATCCACTAGAAATGAACCTAGGATTGCAAATAAAACTTAATGAATCTGATTGTCATTAAAAATAATAGTACCAAAAAAAATTATGTTCTTTTATAATCAACCTTGTTCTTCTTCCCCAAGAACCATTTTCACCTATTGCCGTTCCCCTGTGCTATCTCCCTGTCCTTTCACCTCCGACACCATTGTCCTGCCGATCCATCCCCCTCCGACACTGCTGGCGATCATCTTTCCTACAACTCGAGGCGTTTGAACCCATGGCCAAGCATAGCGAAGCTAGGGCAAGCAGTAAAGCAAAGCCACAAATAGATTTTAAAAAAATAAAAAACACTAAAAAAAAAAGAAAAGAAAGATTGGATTTGCCCTAAAAGTAATGGAAACCATAATAAAAAGGAACAAGGGGGTGGGCAATGCATTAATGGAGCAAGAAATAGGAGTGGTGTTGCAAGCCTTAAGCCTTGCACGGTGGCTCTTTGGCAACGGCTGGAACACAGCACGCGTCTCTGCGGATAGAGGTCATGCGGTGGTGCGATTGAGCAAGGGCGGAGATCGCTGTTGGTGGCGTAGGCAAGGGCTAGTGCTGTTGAAGGCGATGCGTCGTCAACGTCAGTGGTCGTACTCTTTCAAAGTTGGTGGTCAAGCTTCGAGTAGAAAGAGGGCGAGAGAGTACCTTCATGATGGGGGAACTGGAAAAGTAGCTAGGGAGATATTAGCACCTTCACAAATCAATTAAAACAAGGTTGATCTCAGCTCTCACATGATTCAGAATGCAAATAAACTTTTTCTTCCCTTTTTGTTTCAAATTTAGATTAAAACTGGCCACTTGATTAATATGGTCAAACCACTTCAATTAACATTGACTTTAGGGTGGCCTACTTTCCACCTGTGCAATTCTTATTTGGCCACATGAGTAATTCATGATGTAGCCCAAAAAAAGAGCTCCACCTGAGCATGCACCTAAAAACTATTACTCCAAAGTATTATGGAGTCACTCTATATCCTTCTCAATCACTTCATCAACCTTAACTCTAGCCACTCAATGGGACCGCTTGCCCATTGGAGCCACCACCTGGCACCCGGCGCCATTGCCACCGCAATTGCTTTGGCACTGCCACTGCCATTGCCGCTACCGTCAACTCCCTTACTTCCTAGAATTTTCGGTTGAATGTGACCCTAACATGTTGTTTGCTTACTCCATCGAGAATGACTTGTCCATAGTTGCCTTCTAGAGTAACGTCTCAACCTCGAGTGCCACATTGGTAGCCTCACCTTTCTAGTGGGCCCCTCAATGGTGGCCATAGGAGTAGTGCAAAGGTGACTCCATCGGGCTATTTCATGTTGTTGTGGCATGTACTGATGAAGATTTATCACCATCATGAGTCTCCTGAAGGGCTTTCAACATAGTAAATAGGTCATTTTGGTGATCTTGGTGTTAGAATTTGTCTCGATGGTCTCCTTCTTATTGCTGATGAGGTTCTTGACGATCCCCCTGTGTGCTCACTTGTATGTTGGAAGCCACTCCAACACCACCCACTGTAGCACCTCCTTATCCTCCACTATGGCTCCTTTGCATGGTAGCTTCGCAGCATCGATGGTTTTCCACCATTGTTGGAAATGAGATCATCATGGATGATGGGGCAGATGAGAGGCTATAGGGGAGAAATAATATGGCCATCAAAATGGACCAAACTTGTTGAGCCAACCTGTTTACCTGCCAAAAATAGGTGGGTTGGGCTTAAAAAATAACGACCTATTTAAATTAATCCGTTTTCAACCCAGCCCGTTTAACCCACAGCCCGCGTGGGCAAATAGGCCGACCCGTTTATCCGTGTTTATTTTTTTATTATTTTTTTAAGTAAAATTATATAAATTTAGGACATAAAAATATAATTTAATAATTAAATTTAGAACATTCTCATTTTTTTAATAAAAAATAAGAATTTTTAGCTTTTTTTAGGTAAAAATTATTTGTTTAATAAAAAATAATTTTTAAAACATGAAAAACAAAAAAATAAAAAATAAAAATACACGGGCTAATCCATTTAAGACCGCCGGCTAATCTTAAATGGGTCGAGCTGATAAATTTTGATCCGTGGGCTAAACAAGCCAACTCGTTTAACCCATCTATTTCGTGGATCTAAATGCGCCGGTCTTAAATGGGCCAGCCCGGCCCGTTTGACAGCCCTAAGAAGCAAGGCTAAGGTGAGTGGTGCATTGGTGGTCTTGAGCGGGAGTGATGATATGGTAGTTCAAGTGTGTGGTACTCTCTACTTTGTAGGAAGCATAGCAGCATACGCCTATTTCTATAAACTCTCCATATGAATTCTCACTCAACTTTAAACATATAGATTAATTTGATCGAGTTAATTTCTTAAGTTCGATTTTAGTTTAATTATGGCAAAAAAAATTCAGTTTAATTATGATCCAACTATGATCAAGTTTAAATTGGACCAGTCTAGAATGTATAAATTTTAACATTATACGCAATTAATTAATTGCGTATACAATTTTAGAAGTGGAACTATATATATATATATATATATATATATATATATATATATATATATATATATATATATATATATATATATTTCTAAATAAATTGTATTAATAAAAAAATATTAATATGATTTAAGGTATATTAATTCAAATAAAAAAAATTTATGATTGATTTTTTATTTAAAAAAAAAGTTGCTATCTTAAAATAATTTATAATATCATGCTAGATTAATTGAACCTAAATTGTGATCTAAACCCAACCTGAAAAATACATGATATTTTATTTTTGTGAATTCATTTTATTGATTTCAAGTCTGTTAAAGCCATATAATTTTTCTTGGCATTTCAATCCCTTCCCTAATACCTTCCTTCCAACCGTCCTTTCAGGTGTGTTGTTCTCACCAAACCCCGCCCGCCACCATTTGATATCAACTTGCACAGCGCCACCATCATGGCACAAATTGCACGCTTCAAGCTTTGTGAATCAATTAGTTTCAATATTGATACACTACTTTGACTGAACAAACATTGATTACGGTGGCTTCAAGGCCAACGACGTTAACATATTGAATAATCAATCTTAGTGTATGATGTTCTTCATGAGCCCTCAAATAAATGAGACAGTGAACTCAACCCAAAAAAAATTGAAAGAACTGCAGAGTATTCCGTATTGTAAATTTGTCACTATGCAACATCAATGCATCGCTTAAGTAGAAATGGCAATAGGTATGTATGGACAGGGACATTCCCCTTGTCCTCTATTCCCATTTAGAATTTTACCCTCTATCTTTATTTCTATCCCTGATACGGGTTTATAAATATACACAATTTATTATAATATTTACCAATACAACACAATACAAATTAAGAATGAAATACATGATCTAAATTTATTAAAAGATAATTAGAAATATTCAAATTATAAAGATACTAATATCATGACTAAGGTTTTTTTTATTATATGTTTATATATACAAGAATATTTAAATAAATTCATGTTAACAAGAATTTAGTGTCTCCCATCCTTAGCCTTTGCCCCATTTACTAAACTAGGACTTTCCCCCATCCTTATGAGACTAAACTTGTCCCCATCCTTGTCCTTGTTGCGGACAATTTTCGTGGGTACCCGTTTTGGCGGGTTTTTTTGTTATCCTTATGCTCAGATGCATCTATACTACTTATAAAACAAAAGACAGTATAAGGAAAGTTTGTCCATGTATCATTTTTTGGTAATTTTGATTTTTTTCAAAATTTAATTTCCCTTACTAAAAATAGAATTAAAGTACATTTAACAACTTATATAATTTTCTACAAAATTTAAATTTTAAATTCAAAATCATCTTCAAATCAATACATATTATTCTTTCCTAATCTATCATAATAAATATCAATTAGTATTTCTCAATCCACTTTCTTTCATTGTTATTCAGACAAACTACATTTTTCAAAAACCTTTTTAATTAAAATTTTAATTTAATTTACTAAATGATTATTAGTGGATATTTAATTATATTAATTGTATAGTTAGAGCCTTTTGGAATTTGAAACTCTTATAAAACTAGCCACCATTCTCTTTCCCCAATTCTCTCTCATTTGTTCTCATTCTTTAACATCTCCTTTCAATTCCTTCTTACTCAATAATCCTTTATTTCCCATGCACACAATTTCTACATCCATTATCATGGATTTTTTCTTCGAGGGGATCTAACTCCTATGCGGTTTTCTTGGTAAGAAAAGAATCTGCTCAAATTAAAATTATATTCTACTGGCTTTTTGATCAAGGGTATTTTTTTTTCATACATATGAATATTTGAATTGATCTTAAAACTACATGCTTAAGGGACCCGAATCTCTTTCATTCGAATCAACACATTATTAGTTAAATTTAATTATTAACACTTTATAGTTACTAAATTTATATTTATTTAAAAATAATACTGTCAATCTTATTAATTTCAATATCCTTATAAAAAAAATTAAAATTAAATTGTAAGCTCAAAGTTACAATAATCTAAACATAAACGACAAAAAAAAATATTAAGATGATTTATTCTGTTTAACCAATTTTTAAATTAACTCAAGTTAAATATTATTATGTAAACAAATTACTTTTGACAATTTTATCTGATTGATAATCTATATTTTATAACATCAAATTATTTTACTAATGTGTTATTATACAAAACAAAATATTGCACTTTTTATTTAAAATTATTTTAATAGGAAGCTAAAGAATTGGGAGGAAGAAAGAAATGGAATGATTTTTTTTTTTTTGAGTTCAATTCTCACAAAAAAGTTGTAAGGTAATATCCTTATAAAAAATTGTATTTTCAATAATGATTATACAAAATTGTTTGTTCGTCGCTGCTCAACTGAAAATCAGATGTAGATTTTTTTATAAAATAAATTATATTTTTAATAATGATTGACTATATGGAATGATTATATACAATTCTTTTAAAATTACATTATTAAGAGCTTAAAATAATGGAAGAAACATGTTAATGGAATATTTTTTTTCTCACCAAAAAAATGGAATAATATTTTTTTTTTGAGTTGTTCAATTCTCATTTAAAAATTGAAAATAGATATCCTTACAAAATGAATTATATTTTTAATATTAATGATTTGTTTTTTGAAATTTATCTGTAGAATTTTATTTTTCAAATAACTTTACTATAAAGTTAAAACAAATTTTATTTAAGTAATTTATTCAATAATAATAATAATTTCATAATTATACTTTTTATTTATGTAATTATTTCATTCTACTTAATTTTAATTTATAATATTTTAAATTAACTTATGCAACATATTTTAATTCTAATTTATAACTTTTTGTTAAACTTATATAATAAAGTAAAATCTCAACAATAAATTATTACATTAAATTATATTATATATTTCATATAATTTATAACCGTCCATCGCACAGGTCAAATATACTCATAATTAAATATATTCTAGTTGTCAGCTGAGAACTCATTATCTCATAGACGAGGAATAGAGATGGAAAGATTTCTGGATCAAACACTTGTGCTCTATTATGTGATTGGAAAGGAATAAGAAACCATTTCGTACTCTCCATCCACTTATCCTCGCTCAAGTCCATATTGTAGGCCAGGCTTGGGCCATGACAAATTACTAAAGGGTTTTTGCTAGACAATCAAACAAGAAGGACAGGAATCTCCACATTAATATTATGCGTGGATTTTTAAAGTAAGGGAAAACGAATGAATAGACAATCAAACAAGAAGGAAAGGAATAAAGGAGATATATATAGTGAAAGACATGCATTTCTGTTTTTTCTCCCCCTTATATTTAACTTTAAACAGACCATTTTGCCTTTCTTATTCCCAAAACCGAGGGGAAGAATATTGGGTCTCCGTTCACTGAAAAAGAAACTCTAAACAAGGATTTGATTTTTTTTCCCCCCGTTTTATTAGCTCTATGTGCGTGCAAGTTCAAAAGATTAATCAAAACAATAACAGGTTTGATGTAGTTAATTTCGAGCTTAATCTGAATCTTTTTTTTTTAAACTTAAATAGTTGTATAATTATACAAACTCATAAATATCAGAATTTCTTTTTCTATTTTTTTCGATAGATAATCAATGCTCTAAACTCTCAACAAGAGAGGAGCAGTCATGATAGTAAAGCAATACATCTCAACAAAACAGAAAACTAGAGCAGAAAGCAAGAACAAAAAACATCACAAGCAACAGAAAACAATACTTTTAGAGTCCCTGCAAGACTCCTTTGCACGCCTTCTTACAGAACATTCTCTTTTTTGTGTCAACTAGGGGAATGTTATAAAGAAAAAAACAGGAAGAGATCATGTAGTCTGATAAGCCTTTTCAAGAGTGGATCAAAAAATTTGGGCCTGGCCTATGAACTTGGTGAGGTCCTCAAGCTGACACACTTGGCAAGGTCCATTTTTATGTCGAAAACATGCACTCTCTCTTTTTGTATAATTGAATTGGGCTCAAAACACTCTCAAACAAGAGAAGAGCCAAGGTTACATCATCACACAAAATCCAAAACAATGCAGATGAGGCATTGGCTCTGACCCAAAAAAAAAAAAATGACGTTACACAGCGGCAAATTCCAGCCATGGACGACCGCACACAGGGAGCCTACGGAGTCGGGTTTGACTCCGGATGTCTGAGACACCCTTGTCCCTCCCCACTTAAACCAACCCCTCCCCGCTCCCCCCCCCCCCCCAAAAAAAAACAAAGGAAGACGAAAAAAACAAAAAAATTCTCCTTGTAGTTGAAGCGTTGGCATAATGGTGGATTCTTCACCTTTAAAAAACTGTACCTAGGTTGGAGCTAAATAGAAACTGGCATGTGATAAGGAACCTCACCTGTCACATGTATCACCTAACGTTCTATTCAAACCAAATAATAGCATCAGCTCGTGGGAGAACACCACAGGTGCAAAACTCACCTATCATATGATCAATGTCTTGTAAAACAAAGAAGCATCCACCTATATATTAGAGGGAAGAGAGATATCTATGCTCTATTTCAACAAGTACTTAAGGAACTCTACCCAAAAAAAGAAATTTATATTAATAGTATGTTAAAATTAATTTCTTTTCAAATTTTCTCTTTCTACTTGCATCACTCTACCTCTTCTAGTTCACAATATAGGATAATTTTTCTTATCAAGCAAAACTTTCTGACAACTTGCTGGACTAGGTTGGCATATATGTATATCAATATACCCGATGAAAGAGACGAGGAAGACAATGGCAACAAGATTCTTCCCTTAAGTCAACGAGGCTATGACTTGTTCTTCCATTTTGACGAATGGAAGTGAGCAATTATTCTCTCTCGGGAGACATGTGAGGCTTGGCAACTTGAGGCAGCATAACAAATTAAATAGTGAGTAAATATAGAGCTATTTGATTCCATGATGTTCTTGGACCCTCAAACAGCACACTTATGTAGCTATGGGACACGGGTCAACCACCACAACTATTAGACACCCTTTTCGTCCAGCCGACTAATACTGTCAATGAAAGCCTAAGCAGCTTCTTACATTTAAAGAAATGTTTTTTAATCCAAGTTTTAGACATTATTTTAGATATATAAAAATTAATATGTGAAAAATAAAAAATTTTAGTTATAATTTTGGTAAATAGGATGAACGTAATGAAATAATTAATAATGGAAGTGATATCATTTTTATTAGATTCATTAACCAAATAATTGAAATATCTATTTATTAACTTATTATTCTTTATATTTCTTAAGGATAAATTCACCATAAATATAGAATTCAATTATTTGAACGTAATTTCCTAAATATCTTAATGATGTTAAAAAAAACTAGTGTACTAATAATACTATTACATTTATGCCATCAATCACTTATCTACTTTGAATAATCTAGATCTTACGTACACATATCTCATTATAACTTTGCATGTACAGGTATCATTCCCTTTCATAAGCAAATTATACATAAGTTTTTTTCACCCTAGTTCCTCACCTCTCCTCTTACCTCCAATAGTAACGGGATCAAAAGAAACTAAAATGCTTCTAATAAAATATCTTGGTAAAAGCATCTCGGTTTTTTAAGTTTTTTTTCCCCCTTAAATCTTTTGGTACTATGATGATGAAAGTTAGACATCCCCACTTCTAGCTACACCTCAAGTGCTTTGCCATCATCTTCGTGGTGATGATCAACAACACGATGATTCCCATTTACATTATTTGCATCGGATATTCCCTTCAAATCCCTCTTAACCACAAACTTCCTCAGCAACTCCTCTCCCCACTCCCAAACATGCAACGCAAGGTACGTCCCAATTCCCCCAATTAACCCATAAGCTATAGAATACGTCAAAGGCATCAACACAATAGTCACAAATGCGGGTACAGCTTCCCTCATATCATCCCACTTAATCTCCACCACACATCTCATCATCATCACACCCACCAAGATCAATGGCGGCCCGACGGCCCACGGCGGAATCGACGCCAATAACGGCGTGAAGAAAAACGCCAAGAAGAAATAACCCCCAACTGTTAACGCCGTTAACCCCGTCCGTCCACCTTCACGGATCCCCGTGGAGGACTCAATAAACGCCGTTACGGGTGACGTGCCCAAAAGTGACCCCACAACAATTGAAGACGCATCAGCCATGAAGGCAAAATATTGACCCTCGAAATCACCGTTGAGATCAAGAAACCCCGCAAATCTAGCCATCGAATATAAGGTACCTGTGGTGTCCAGTATATCAACGTACAAAAATGTGAATAGAGGCTCCCAAAAGGAACCTTTATTCATTCCCCTAAAGCTTAGCGCCCCAGCGGTGTTCTTAATCACGTGCACATCAACCACCTTCTTGAAGTACCGGTACGCCGAGTTGCCCATTTCCGTGTCAGGAAACACCGTAACAGCCGTGTTCCTGAACCACGAGATCACCGTGACGAAAACGATGCCGTATATCATAGCACCTCTAATTTTCTTCATCATGCAATAAGCTATGATCACGAAACCAATTAAGCCGAGCCATAAAGTTGGACTCTCCATGCGATTCTTCAAGCAGAGTATGTCGTCCGAGGCGGCGCCACGTGGCATCAAACTAACGGTGCCGTTGGATGATGTCATGACGGGAGCTACCCCCGTTAAGTCGGATCTCGGGCACGCTCCGAGTGTCACTAAGGTTGATGGGCTGAACCCAATAAGCCCAATACCCTCATTGTTTTGAAGCCCAATGAAGGCCAGGAAAAGTCCAATTCCAGCAGAGGAGGAGACTCGGACGGGTTTGGGAACGAGTTTGGCGAGCTTGGCGCGAAATCCAACGGCTGAGATTAAGAGGAAGATTAACCCTTCTAAGAAGATAACAGTTAAAGCGGTTCTGTAGGGTACCGTACCCGACCCGTGAAACCCGACAACCGAGTAAGCAAAATAAGCGTTTGCGCCCATACCCGGTGCCATGGCCAAAGGGAGGTTGGCGAAGACGCCCATTATGGTGCACCCTATGAGGGAGGAGACCACGGTGGCGACGATGAGGTCCCGCCGGATCTCCTCCACGCACGCCGCATACCCCGGGTTGACTGGCGGGAACTTGCATGTCGGGTCAGGTTTGATGATCCGGTAGGTCGGGCCGGTGCATTGGACTATGGGGATGTTTGGGTTGGAGCAGAGAGGAATGCAGTCTGAGACGCCGCAGGTGCCGCCGGAGTCGGCGATGATGCTGGCGTTGACGGCGAGGATGTAGGCCATGGTGAGGAACGTGGCAGTGCCAGCGCGGAGCTCGGTGGTGAAGGTGGTGTTGCGCTCGGCGAGCTTGAAGCGCTTCCCGACTCGGCTCTGAGCCACAAGAGAGTTGAGCCGAGCTGTGAGCGAGGGTTTGGGGTTTAAGATTTGGTGGTGCTGGAGTTGCTGTTGTGTTGGTGGAAGTTCCATGTTTGGCGGCACCAATGAGAGGGTGTTATAGTGTTTGGTTTGCAATTAATTTTGTGTGTTATGGTGCGTCAAAGTGAAGAGAAGAGGAGGGGTGGGGATTGGTTGGGAAGCGGGAGAGCATTATGGGTGGTGGAGGGTATGGGAGTGCATTGAGAATCAATGAAGGTTGGTGTTACGTGTGGGGGATCTGTTGTCACCCTATCGTGTAACTATCATATTTATATTCCTTGGCGATGCTATTGGACCTGGCCTCCATTGGGTCCCAATGTCCCATGATTTTCATTTAATTATTTTTTTTTTTGAAGTAAAAAAGTCTTGTTTTTTCAAGTGATTATATATGACATTAAAAGAAAGGAATACGTATATTATATTGTCAAGAGAAAAGCAAATAAAAGCTACGGATATTGTATAAAAGAGAAGTGCTTTGAAAGCAAGCATGTTTGGGAATAGATTTTTTTGCAATATCTTTGAAGGAAATGTATTTTGTTATTATTTACATGGCAATGCCACGTGTAAATAGAAAAATAGATAAAAGTTCTTTTGGTTTCACAAATTTTAATAGGACCTAGTCATTTTAAATGTGTGTGTTTATTTTTGAGGAATTAAAAAGATAACAATTTATTTATTTATTTATTTATTATCTTCAATTCAGGATTTTCATTCATCACATAAATATTCTTGTAAGAGATTACAAATAAAAACTGTTGGTTGCTCATTCCAGGTACATGCATTACCATCCCTGGCATGATTTGCTATAGCATGAATCACGTTGCTAAAAGTGCGTAGAATATAAAAACAATAAATCTATGAAACCATGAGGCAATACACCATATTTCCAGAAAGATAACACCATTGTGCAAGAGGTCTCGTTGTGACTATTTGATAGCTTGGTTTACTAGCTCAAAATCCCCTTCTAGAATCAGATTCCTACATCCCCTCTCCCAGGCAAACATTAGCCTATCTTTAGCTGCCCATAGTTCTGCTATGTATATTGAGTTGGAGTCTGTCCTTAATGAAGTTTTTGCTGCCACAAAATTTAGGATTCTTTTAAATAAGTATCTTTATAAAGTGAAAAAATGAAAAGTTACTTATCTTTGAATCAATAACTTCTATTACATGTTGATCCCACTAAATGATCTAAATGTAAATAATTTCAAGAGATTTTTGTATAAACACAAATCTACTATCTCATATTTAGATATACTAATAATAAATGTGTTCCACCACTTTTATTTAAAATACACTCACTCACTTATTTATGAGTCCCTCCAAATTTATTGTGATTATACCTAAATGTGACTTTATATATTAGACTTGCACTTATATAAAAATTTTTTAGTAATCTTTTAATTTTTTCACTTTAGAGAATCCAAATCTCAAATTTCAAAATTTCCAGTGTTGAGCACCATTTCTAGTTCAACTTGTGCCCGAAGTTTATAGAGAATTTTATAGTAAAGATATCTATCTGTTATTCATAGAGAATTTTATATTAATTATTCAATTTGAAAGTTTAAATTGGAAATTTTTTCACGCAGTTGTTTGAATCATAAAACATTATATGTAATGGTAGTCCAAATTAGGTAGCCGAATTTTGAAACTGATTACTGATTTAAACAAGAAAAAATAGCAGAAGTCAATGATTAATTAATGTTAATTTGTTAAGACTTTCATATATTTTGTTACTTTGGTTGAGTGGCATTTTTTTCATTATACTTTTCATGTTAATAGTTAAACTCTCTGGACAAGTTTTTGTTCTTGTCTTCTTGAGTGTAATTAACTCGCTGTTACATATGCGACTTGAATTTTTGTTAACAAATTGTTACTTGTATAATGAACGGGTGTACAGTGTACTAGAATATGAGGGAGGATAAAGACGGGTGAATAGTGTGCTTTTGAAGGATGGAATTTCAGAAAGAATATAATTAATAGCGGCGAGAGGTTGAGGTTGTGAAGTGAGGGGAAATTAATCGTACATGAAAAACACAACAAATTGCAATACCAGCTAAGGTTCCTTCCCACGAGTGACCACAATTCAGTAACATCGTGTTGTCTATTTACAACATTATTCCCTCCAATAAATTAAGTTGGAATACTTTTATCCAAAAAATAGTCCCATCTCAATACATAATATCTTCACTTCAAAATGATTTATTGAAAAACATTGTCTAATTATTAATCTAGTAATCAAAGTGTCACTAAAACTAACTGGGATTGGTTTAATAAAGGACTAATTTTTCACAACGAGAGGAACCATGATTCGAACTAATAGAAGTACCTGTACATTTAATGTTTAACTATGTCTTTAATAGAATTATCTTTTATAGAAGATACATGTAGAAAACTATAAAAAAAAAAAAAGGTGTCTTTGCGGTAATTATTGGATATATACATATATAGGTCTAAAAATTAACTGGTGCTGGCAGATGAACACTCACAATGACATGAGATTTTCCAAATAACTGGTTTATACGTACACGAAAACACAAGCGCAATGCAGGTTCCATTAACCAGATATAGAATCTTCTTCTTCATTGATGGTCAGGGAAAATTCTTCAAACCATGTTACTTACGTAGAAAGAATAAGAACAACTAATTGATTGAGAACACGAAAATGAAATAAAGGTTCTTTTTTAATGGAATATTATGGGGACCCTTGTCTCCTTGCACTGTTGTTCTCAACGGGGCGCGCTTCACAACAAGTGATGGCCTCACCAATGTGTTTGCTTTCCAGGTTCTATGATAGCAACCAGTAAGCAAGAAATAGTAATATTAAGTAAACTCGATGCCACTCAATTCCACCACCGCCCCTTTCTCAATTCCCTTTCCCCTTTTTCTCTGTTAGGTCATAAGTGCAACTTCTAGGTATGGTGGGGGTCTCCCTTTTTGTTGCTTCATTGACAAAGATTCATCCTTTCCAAAGTAATTAAATAAGTCCCTCCTAGCTAGGGTCCTTATGAATGTTATTGTTTATAGAAGATATGTGGACTACATGTAGCCGTTTCGCTAATTGCATTAGATGTGAAATAGCTTATTTAAATACTTAAGTAAAAGGAACTTTTAAAAGGTAATTTATGAATAAATTATTTTGTATTTGAATATATAATAATAGAAATATTTATTTTGAATATTTTAAAAAATATCTTTTAAGAAGTTTGATATTTTAATTTTTTAAAAATATTAAAAATAACTTTTGTGATAGTAATTATCGGTATATCCATACCAAATCAAAAATTAAACTGTGACTTTTAACTTCTAAAAAGTTAAAAAAGTAATAAACGATGTTATCTAAACGGGATTTTAGCCGTTTTTGAGTTAGATATATATTGTCTAGTGTATTTCTCTTCATAAAATAAGTTGAATTAATAGCCTAATATTTTTCTTGTAAACAAATTCTTATGTGATTAATTATGAATTTAAAATTCACTATATTTATGTATTTTTGTCTCTGACCTAATTGGTAAGTGTATTGCATTAAGATATAAGATCAGATAATTTAAAGCTTGTGATAAGCGAAAATTAAGAAATTTATATAATACATTTTTATATGAAATTTATATGTACAATATTAGAAATGAGCAATTTGTAAAATTTTAATGTCAAATGTAAATCTAGTCGAACTTAATTTATTTATATAGTCAATTTTAAATTTAAATTATAGCTTATTTTTTAAATTAAACAAATTCAGTTAGAATGAACATTAAATGATTAAACTTGAATAATTGATAAATACTCGGAGCATCCAAACTCCTTAACAAAGATGACTAACTGGTCAACTCATCTCAATCCATCATCATTTAACCTAAAAAAAAATTATATGTATATAATCTCCCCACTTATATGGAGGTTAGCAAACTCCATATTTTGTTTAGGATAAAATACCCACTCTTCACTTCTTTAAAAGAACTTTATACTTTGGGTTAACTTTATAATTTTATTACATCTACATTAATTGCTACTTTTACATTTTCTCTCAACTAAATAATATGCGCTTCTTTATTTCTCGTTCATCTTAATTACTATTTTGTTAGATTTTCTGATTATTTCTTAATTGTGTAGAATTTACTTTTGAAATAACAGCCCAAGGAGATATTTGTGCAATAAATATTTTGAAATGGATCATTTCCCCACAAAAAATAATTGGGAAAGTTTTAGAGTGTGTTTAGATGGAACATTCTTAGATGATAATATATTTTTTAAGAGGATTTCAATTGCTTTAGCCTAAAATTTTTTATTTAGATAATAATATGAAAGAATTTTAAAATTTCAAGTGTTTTTAGGAAATATTTTCTAAACATCAAAAGAGGAGATTTCAATTTCCACTTCTCTGCAAAGAATTCTAAAATTCACTCTCTTTTCCACTTATTGTCTCTTAACTCATTCATTCTACAAGTCTAACATTACCTGCCGATCGACCACCAATGACCACCTTCCACCGCCCACCAAGAATTATCCATTGGCACTGCCCACAGCCCATTGTCGCCACCACCTACCAGTGATAGCCGACCGTTGCCCTCAACCAATCGCCTAAAGATAATATAATATAATTTCATTATACAAATAATATATTTTGTAAATAAAGTAATACAATTATTTTATCCAAACAAAAAAATTTAAAATGAAAGAAATTAAATTAAATTATTTAAATTTTTTTATATTTTAAATTCTCTGATATTTGAGAATACTTCATCCAAATATACTCTTAAGAAATTTAAACATAAATAATTGAATTGCAACTGGAAAGTAGACATAATCTTTATGTGAGGGGTGTATGTAACATTAATTCAATAATTTTTTTTTATAAGTTTATAAACAATTAATTTAAACTTGTGCTTCGAATTTGGATTTGGATTTTGCTATATTTTGATAAATCACCGTAAACTTGTGTTTGTTGAATTTTAATGAATTAGTGTACAACTGGTATTTATTTATTTATTGAAATTGAATTAAAAAAAATCTATATCATTCACTAAAAGTAATGATTATGAAATTCTTGATTGAGAGAAGAGACATGGAAGGGAAGATGGATATGACTGGCAAAAAGACAAATGTAAATGACACATATATAAACTATTTTTCAATTATAATCTACTCTGCATTATTAGATATGTAATAGGTAATGGCAACTACTACAGTAATTGCAATAATTTAACCATATGTCAATAAAAAAATTATCAATACGTCACTAAAGTCATCTTAGTTTAATTAGTTCAATACTTTTTTTTTTTTATTACTTAGTTCAATACTTATTGTTATTAACCAGTTCACCTCATATTACTATACAATTATTACAATAAATATAAAGCGTTTAATTTGTATACACTTTTTTACATTATCATCTAATTATATACTGTCACATAAGCAAACATATATGATCCCCATCCCAACTACTCCAAAAATTATGTAAATTGGAGAATATGATTGAATGACAGTATAAAATAAATTTATACTATCGGTGCATATAAATTAAATCTAAATATAAAATAGAAATTTTTAGAAAACTTTACTAGTAAGTACTAAGTTATAATTATTTTAAACAATAAGCAATTTTAAGAAAGTTAATATTAATTTTTCTTTTTAATTAGTTTTTATTACGTGTGAAGTATGGACTATTTGAGGGAGGATCTAATTATTGATAAATTTTGTAAAAAAATTATTGAATTAATTTTAAATATATGTACCAACATATAATAATATTACATAAGTTTTTAATTATTTTTATATTATTCAAATAACAGAAAGATAGTATGTACACAAAAAAAGAGTAAAAAATAGTAGAAAGAGAGTATTAATTAGAAAAGAGAAAAATTCAAAGCAGTAATTAATGGGGATGAAATAAAATTAGACAATTACCCAATATTATAAGTTGATTCATAAAAAGAAGAATTGAGTTTTTGGTCCAAAATAAAATGTGAAACTTGCTAACTTCTACATAAAAGTATGGAAGTTTTAAAGGATTAACAAGTCAACTTATCTAAAAATAAAAATAAATAAATAAGTTGACAAGTCAGTAAGTTAGACATTTAAGAAGGTTAACCTGCATGTTAATCTATTAACTTGTCTAACTTACCTTAAAAATACATAAAAAATGATGTAATTACGAGATTAACTTGGAGATTAACCCATTCACTCATAAAAAATAAAATAAAATGACCCAGGAATTCGACTCATCTAGTCTTATCATATTCGGCAGATAATGTGAGGTAAGTTAAAATAACGAATTTAAGAAAACTTTTAAAATGCAACTCAAGCCACAATTTTTTGACAAAGTTAACTGGGTTGATATGATAAATTCACAATTTTTGACAAAGTTAAGTGGATTGATATGATAAATTCACCCAGTTTAATTAGTCAACCCTATCAACCTTTTTTGTTTTTTTCTGGTGTGGAACCCCATCAACCTTACACGCTTGGAATTTGATCCCACTCGGTCCAGTTGGGCCACATCAGCGCACCTGTTCATGAGCCTACCACCATCTTGGAGCATAATAATATAACTAAGTAGGCTCCCACATTTTTCACAACTGTTTTAAAGTGATTATTAAGTAACACAACAATTGAATCTCATGTACATTTCTCATTCAATCACTCAAATTTAACATGACTTTCTCACATTTATGCACAATCATTTCCTTAATTTGCAGAGGTATTCCCTTCTTTGTAATTATTTTTATTTTGTTTTTATCTTACACGTCTTGATTTTGAGCCAATGAAAGCCGAAGCACGATTGCTAGTCTGCATTAGTTATTACAGATTATTTTTTTTTGGTACACGTAGAACAGATTGTGCAAATTGCCAGCAGATGATAGGAGACTGCCGAAATAATATGTACATAATTTTACAACATTTTTTTTTTTAAAAAAAAAACATTTTACACCATTTTCATTCACGCATAAGAATGTCAAAAGTGATGGTGAAAAAAGCAGGATGGTGTGTGAGTTATATATAAGAACCAATCCTTATGTAAAAATTTGGTTTAGAAAAAGATATATATTGTATAAATTAAAAAAATGAACTACAAATATTATATTTTCATGAAAGAGTTGAATCGTGATTGTGTTGATTGTTGCAATTTGTTTCACGATGCTTCACTTATAACATCTTTTTGTTTTCTGTTTGTAAATTTCAAAATCATGATTTAAACAAAAATTACATTATTAACTTTTGGCAAAATTATAATTTTAGAGTTCTAAATGAAGATCCCAATGCATTATTAGTCAGCCATTTTTACTAGTGTTAATATGCACAATAGCTAATCTAAGGTGATTGTTTGGTATGAAATAATCTATCTGGATTACTAGAAATTTTCAATTAAATTATTTGGATTCACAATATTATCCTATTTGATATAACATATTATCTACTAATGTAGATTATTTGGGTAATCTAGATTTCCCGATTGCTTCTAATTGCGGCAATTCACATTGCCCTCATGGAGGTTGGATTATTATCTATGTAACAATTTTTATTATTATTATTTGAAGGGTGTTTTAATAAAAAATATATATTATCTAATAATCTTTTTGATATACCAAACAAGGTAATATGAATTGTTAGTTAAATTATTTATACATACCAAATAATGCAATATAGCATTACTAATAATTTAAAAAGTGACAATACTTTTGAATGATAATTTAAATTATTGGTAATCTTATTATATAAGTAATGTATCAAATGCCCCTTAAGTGAAAGGCTATAGCAAGTTAACGAGCAATAAGGGTTTATATATTATAATAGGGCTGTTCAATTTACAAGAAAAGACTCTTCTAAAATAAGCTTATTTTTCAATTGAAAAAGTAAAAAAAAAAAATCTCGTTTTAAATTAATAAAGTATGTTATCTGTAAATTTAACTAAATAATTTTAAAATAAATATTTATTCACTTTCTCCAAGACAAATTATATAAAGGGGGCTAATAAAAGAAATCCCCATTAAAATTGCTAGAAGCAAACAGTGTTGTGCATTAGGGCAATGTGTCATATGCATTGCATATATATAAGCTTAATTCAGTGTGTCAAATCAGAGTTGCAGTTAGCTTTTTGCTTTTCTTTTTCAATTTTATTGGCCAATTAACTTGCAATGCTTTAAAAGCGGCATCTAATTTGGAGCTGATCCTTTCAAAATGGTTAATGGATTACAGATAAATGCATCGTGATATAAGATTTGTTTGCCACTTCATTGGATCATCAATATACTGTCTAGTTAAAGAGCAAAGCCGACAATGAAAATCAACTAGTATTAATTATTTATATTATCACAACTACTAGACTTTACAAGGGCCAATGAAGCTTGGTGGATTCATGCACTTTGACTTTTCAGTAACAGATCCGAGCAATTTCTTTCAAAGATCAATCTATTATAGTTGTTTGGTTGGTTTTCACCTGCTCTGAATAGGACAAGCAACTTTCTGGTGGGATTTATGCTGTTCTACAATATATTCAAAAAGTTGAGGATCATTTCAAGCACTTAAATGGTTACAAATTATTATTATTATTATTTTAGAAACATTGAACTAGTGTATGTCATCTGGTCCTCTCATTTTCACTCAAAAGGGGAAAATAAAAAATGGAAAAGTGGCCTCTTTTCTAAAGTTCTAGTGCGGAGTAGGCAAATAGCACTTTGACATTTAGAATGTGTCATATGTTTCATATATATTGCTTGACTAAATTACGAAGCACTGACATTATATTATTCTCTTATTGGTGCGTAGTTATAAAAGCTTTTACTTTAAGGCTAAAATATAATTAACCCCCTTAAACTTTGTTTCATGTATAATTTATCCCCTAAAATTTAAAGACGTGTAATTTACTCTTTAAACTTTAAAAATAGATGCTAAAACCCTTTTTATGTTAACACCGTTAAATTGTTAACGGGGACATACAAACCAAAACTGCCAAATAATAGCTTTTTTACTAAATTTCAAAATCTCTATTTTTTTTTAAACCTCATCACGTCAATTTTGGCGAATGAGAAAATTAAGCAATTTTTGCATAAGCATGACAATTCCCACCAATGTCGACAATTCCCAACAATGATATACTTGGGACCACTAACCCATTTGGAAGCTTGTGATACTAGTAAGCATAAAACATAGCAATTAGAAAATTGCAAAAAAAAAAAAAAATGTTTTGATGCTACAATTTACCTATGAAGGCTACGATGAGGAATTTAAGCCACAGTCTCAAGTTCTTCATTGTTAAATTCTTCAATTTCGATTCCTTGGACTGAGATCACCAATAATTGTCAAGGATCAAGCATCACTCATTCATCAAATCTGAAAAATTTGAAGTAGCATGTGATTTTGGAATTTGAAGAAATATTCAGATCCCTCGTTCACCAAAATTAAGGTGATGAGGGACAGAAAATTAGGGATTTTGGGATTTAGTAAAAAAGATATTTTTGGGCAGTTTTGTTTTGTATGTCTCCGTTAATAATTTAATGGTGCTAACATAAACGGGGTTTTAATATCTATTTTAAAAGTTTAAAGGGTAAATTGCACATCAAACATAGTTTAAAGGGGTTAATTATATTTTAGCCTTACTTTAATTGCTAGCGTTGGTTCATATATAAGTGCTACTTATTTAAACCCATACGAGAAAAGGTGCAAGAAAACGAAAGAAATGTAACTCGTAAAGCATTTGGCCGACAAAATGTTGAATTTTTTGTCCAACAAGACAAGGCTTTGCGTTCATGAAACTTTTATTACAAACTTTAACTTTTAACACCTCAGCGTAATTGGGAGACATTCTTTCATGAGGAAGAAACTTTCTTCTTCAGTGGAGCATTTTGACCCTTAGGTTTAGGAGTAAAAAGGAGAAAGAAATGGAGTGAAAAAAGGATTAAGGAATGAATGTGCATTCAAGAATTTTTCGTGTAATTGGTATATATTATTGTTTTCAATTTTGTATATCTGCTGTTGTGCACATTCACACATCTTGACCATAAATGATGACAATAAAAAAAAATAAAAAAAGAAAACGTTTGAACACTGTGGATGACAAATCTCTATCGATTTATATTCAAGAAATAAAGGGATAAAATATTACATGTTGTAAAACATTTTCATCTTTGGTATATTATAAAAATGAGAATTACAAGATGGCACAAATGACTTTTATACGAAACTACACGAATGAAAATGTGGCAAAGCGTAACTGCACTTCAGTTAAACAAAGATGCCTGTGAGTAAAAATTTGTATTTTTACCTTAAATCTTTTTCTCTTTGAAATTAAACTTAATGTCAATTATAGTCCAATTTTTAAATAAAATCAAAATAAATTAAACATAAATTATCTAAAGCATACACTGTCAAATTTACTAAGTAGGAAGATTTTTGGTATACTTCAATTTTATTAATTGGAATATTAAATATATTGAAGAGTTATCTGAGCGTCACTATGACGTAATTTTAATCAGACACTTGACCAATGTTGATTTATGCTGCACCTTATATAAAGTTGACCCTATAATGACTATGCAGGATTTTTAAATACAAAGAATTAATATATCTGAACCATATTTCCAAAGGGGAAAAGTTTTGCTATACTTGAAGGCTTTTCAACCAACATATTGTACATTTTTTAAGGCTTATTTGATGCACCTAATAGTATAAGATTTAATAGGATGAAATCTGATAGTATAAAGCATGATAATATAAAATTTGTTAAGATTTTAATATTATATAGTATTTGGTGTGATATTTTATAAGATGATATATTATATAATATATTATTATCCTCTCATTATTATAAATAATTGTAATATTAAGTAAATATTTAATAAAAAATAAAAGAGTAACTTTTATTAATTATTTAATTGTAAAATTTAAAATAAATATTATTATTTAAATAGTTATTATTTATAGTTATATTTATTATAAATATTTCTTCATTTGTATTATTTTAAATTATAATTTATATTAAATATAATTTATTGTTTATTTCAATTCCTAATAACTATTTATTAATTAAATAGAATAGAAAAATTTTAAAAATATATTATAATCTATTTATTTTATATATTTTAATATTTGTGACTTGCATTTTTCATCATACTATATTTAAAAAAAATAAAAGAAAATTCTATTAAAATAATAATTTTTATTAGTTATTCAAATTTATGTTTAAAAAATATTATAAACAAAATATTTATTTATTAATTATAATTATAATTATTTTTATTATATATAATTAACTATCATTTAAATATTTAAATATTAAATAATATGTTCTAAAATTATTTATTTATTATAAAATATTTTTATTTATATAACTTTTATTTATAACTATTTATTTAAGAATTATTTTCATTGTCATAAAATATAAAGAAAAAAAATAAAGAATGAAAAAAACCTTATACATTAAAAACTAATCAGGCTTAACTTGGTCTCTTTCTACTTAATTAAATTATCTATCTTTTTGACATGTAAAAGAAATTATGATAGATAAGTTTATATAATATGATGCTTGCATCAAATAACAAATAAGGAAAGGACATAATATATATAATATTAGTTTATTCTATCGTGCCTAATATACTATATCAAATACACTTTAAAAAAAATTAGAAGATATGGTGGTTTGAAAATTATTTTTGTTTATGGTTGTTTTTGCCATGCTATATGTGCAACATCAAAATGGTGGCACCATTGTGTTATTCGCCATGGGTGACACTAGCTGCTTTGGCGCCACCCATTTATATTTTTTTAATATAGGGAATGTTTATTTTGATCGTTAAAATTATATGTGTGATTTATTTTAGTCCTTTAATTTAAGAAATTAATAATTTGTCTTTTAAAATTTCTAAAAGTAATTTAAGTTAGTCTCATGGGTGAATTTTATAAAGATTATTTTGAATCATCAAAAGGATTAATTTAAACTACTTTTTACAATTTCAGGGATTAAATTTTTAATTTCTTAATTACAAAGACTAAATTGAAGCACGTATATAACTTCAAAAATTAAAATAAATATTTCTTGTAATTTCATTTTGAGCCACTCAAAAAGCCACTATTCATCTTAAGAAAGCCACCCCACTGCCACGTGGTAGCACTTGGCAAGTGGCGCCACTGCAGCATATTCCATATATGAGTATTGTGTTTGTTATAATTGCTCAATAATTATTAGTATTCCATTATATTTGAGTATTGATTTTTTACTCCCATTTGTTTTTGAAAGGATGAAGGTAAGATGATGCTTGTATGGAGTTTAATGAGAATATTGAGTGGAGTTAGATAGGGTATGGATAACAATTAGAGATGGAAACAGGCCAGGGGGCTTGACAGGGGCCTGCGGCCTGGCCTGACCTTTTTAATAAACTAATTAGGCTTAAGCCTTTTTTCAAGCCTATTTACTTAAACAAGCCAGGCCTAAGCTCCTTATATATATATATATAAACCAAAACCACTCAAACTAAGATTCGAACTCATGCCATATACATCAGTTCATTACCATCAACTACACCACCACCAAGCCAAGCTTGCTCTTATATCTACTATTGCACATTTAATATCTTTATTACTGACTTCCTTTCAAAAAACATTTAACTCACATGGTACTTGTCACCCACGTGAAACTGGTCTCTCAATTTTATCATTTACAAATGAAATGAAATTGTGAAACCTAGTAGAGACCTTTGCCCTTTTAAGCCAAAGTTGCCCCATTTAGATCTATTCATCCTTCTTCGGTTCTTCCTCAGATCTCACAGTCACCCGAACCAGATCGCCTCCACGCGTGACGCTTCAGCCTCAAAAAGTCAGTAGCAACCACCACAATCAAGTTCCGCCTTTTGTGTCCAGCTCCGCCACAGCTGCGTCCAACTCCACTACAGCTGCGTCCAACTCCACCGCTCCATGTCCAACTCCGCTATAGCTCGATCCAACTCCACCTCTGGCTCCCCCAACATGCCGCAACCCCTAGACCTTCATTGAAATCAAGTTAGTTGCTCACGCTAGCAAAGAAGGCTTTAATAAGCGTCAAGAGTTCTTTTGAGCGTAGTTTTTCAAATGGTATGATTGAGAGAATAAATGGCGCTTTCGCTCTTTACTTTATCTGTGTTATTTCAACTTGGAGTGTGGTCATTTGATCTATGAATAAAATGCAAAGGTATAAATTTTATATATTAAAATGTAATTGTTTTCTTATGCTTGTTAAATTATGTCATTATCTAATAACATAAATAATTCCTTTTTTTTTCCCAAGGTGCTTGAGCTTTAAGAAGAAGAGGAGATCATTTTGAAGATTTGATACTTTGTTGATTCATCGGATGTTGGCAACTTTGACTTAGTTTGATGATGCAATATTATTGGATTGTTGTTGATTGTTAAACTTCGTTGGAATGTTGAACTTTGTTGATTGTTAAATTCTGTTGGATTGTTGAAATTTGTTTGGATTTTTAAACTTTGTTAGATTGTTGAACTTATAACATATTAGACTTGTGGTGATAATATATTCATAAGTTGTGAAATTTGTCTTGATAAATAGTGTGTCTAAACATGTCCTGTTATAATGGAGATGCCTTAAAGTAATGAGGTTTTGTTTTGTTTTAGACATTATGATACTATAAATCTTTTTTGAGTTATCATGAGCCAAAGTCATTGTAGTGGAACATAGAAGTAGTAGCAGTATCATGATGAAAGCAAGTAATGGAGCATAAGCCAAATGTTTGAACCATTAGTATTGCATACTTTGTTCATCACATTAAATATTTTCTTTTGCCTTGGTTCATAGACTGATAATTAAGTTTATAAATTCTTATTATGATATTGACTAACTCCTTTAGTTTTTGTTTATTTAGTAGCTTATGAAATATAGCTTATTCATCACTTTAAATGCAATAATTAATAAAACCATACCAGTACATTATAATAAAGTGATCATATGTAGTTGTTTCATGGTTTAGGTTAGTATAGGTGATGATATATCATTTTTTATCATTTAATTTTTCTATTTTATCAAATTGTTTGATTGTTATTATGAAGGCCTGATTAGGGTCTATTTATAGCATATTTAAAAGCTTAAGCCTATTTAAACTTGTATGCAGGCCTAGGCTTGATGACCTACTAAGAGATTTTTTTTTTTTGATAGGTTTTGTTAATAGGTTTTAGGCCAAATTGAAAATAAAGCCTTCAACAAATAATAAGCCAGGCTCAGGTCCTATAATTATAATACAGGTTTGGCCTGACTTCGCCTGTTTCCATGCCTAATAATAATGGATAAATTGGACAAATCACCCTCTCTTATAACAGCGTCTAACTCCGTCACCAAGAGGGGTGGTCACTGTAGCTTACACAAATCGAGGGAAGTTGGGTTGAATTTCACTAAATTGTGGGAAAGATTAATATAATTTACCATTTTATTAATGAAAAAAATCCAAACAAAGTGTCAAAGACATGACGGGTTAAAAATTTTGCCCAATCCTAACTAACCCGTCGATCAAAATCAAAACTGGGTCTAACCCAGTCCAAAATTGGTTGGACTTGCAGAGTCTTATGCAGCATTTTGTCCGTTTTTTGTTTGGGTCCAAAATGCACCATTTTATCTATAAACGCACAGGGGTAGACACTTTGCATTTTGGGCCCTCGAATGTGGTCAAGTTCTTACTTTACTTTCGTGTCGCTTAGGTCCAAAAAGTAGCTACCAAAGAGGTAAGTATCCAACTTTTCGAAAGTGGGCTGGAGTCATAATTATCTTTTTTAATTTTTTTTCTGGGGGCTGTGAAGCTCAACTAAGTAATTGTCCTCTCTTTGATTTGCCTAAGGGAAGTGGCCGAGAGAACGCAACGTCTGAAGAACAAGTGGAATCAAGACAAATAATAATAATAATAATAATAATAATAATAATAATAATCTTAAAGATGTAAATTATTTGAAAATACCTTTTGAGACGTTATCAAAGACATCCCACGTAAAACATAAGTGAAAAGACATTTGTATCTTCTTTTTAAAATTTTTTTTATGGTTTTAATTTCAAACATGAGTTTCAGGCTTCAAGTGAATGTCCATTCTAGTATGCACAATTACTATTTCTCAATCTTAAAATTGTCAAGCGAAGTCAATATGTAATCTATTGATAATAAGGTTGTGAGTCGTATACAAGGGATTCATAAGCTTGGTCATAAACTCGTGAATGGAAATATTAATAGTCAAATTATAAAGCAAAAGACCTGCATGAGATGACATTGTGAAAACGAAGTGCATCTCTCAAGACCCTTGGTAACAAAGATGGTTTGAGTTTAATTTATTAATAGATACTATGTAATTATCATTGTACGCTATACTTGATTTTAGAATAGGATGAGCACTATTTGTTCTAAATTTTCCCTCACAAAAGAAAAAAAAATGCAAAAATATTTATTTCTTTTTTATAAATGTAAATATCATAACATTAAGTTGAGATATATAAAGTCAAAAAATTTAAATTTTTCGTTGCATCAATGAACAACTAAAGTAATTTTGAAACACATGTAAGGAAAAGAACATGAGGCCATGTTTAAATTCACTTGAAACAATTATTAATATTTTTTGTGTCAGTAATTATTTACTTGATTTTTGGATTAAGGGTGCGGTAGTTAAATAAATATTTTTAAAATGAAAATTTAAATATTTGAATTCTTAATATTATAAGTCTGCTTTGACTTAATTTTTTTTTTTCACGGTATTAATTCTAAAATGTAGAAGTAACAAAAAAAAAAATATGCACCTTTATCTTATCAAATTATGAGTTATTGAGTTAATACTTGCTGAATTGGAAGAAATATCTTGGGATATGAGAATTGGACAATCTTTGCTGCAAATCTAGATAAGAACACAACACCAACTTTAGATGTACTATGAATTTGGATAGAAATATGACAACACGATCTCCTATTTTCACTCTAATTAATTGTGATGTTTCTACGATTGGCTTTGGGGGTCTCATATACAAACTTCTTACATAGTAGCAATGGACGGAAAAATCATCAGCTAACTATCCATCAAGAGAGTCTTTATCTTCCTTGCTTTTTATAAATTCAAGCAGTCCATTACTTCATGTGACAGAGTGAAAGGCTATTTGCTTAACCATCACAAAGACACTAAATTACTCATTTCGGCCCAAATTATCTCTCACTTTACCCATTTGCACATTTATTAAGGGGTTGATTATAAATATGGCTACATAAATACCCTTATTTAATAATTAGTTTATTATATTAATATTTCATTATTTTTTGTGCTTAGAATTGTATAGATGTTAAAATTGGAAAATATATAATAAATATTTCATTTAGATGTAAAAGTAACAAATAAAATGAACCAAAAAAATTTTACTCAAAATGACTTGTTAAATGTGAAAACACAAGGCCACAAACTTTGGTGAATGGTTACCACTAACATTTTTATATGTAGCTTTAGGGCAATATATCACTAATCAAGTATATATGTGATTTATAGTTATTCGGTTATCAGATGTGACTTGATCCATGGCCATAGGGGTTACCAAGCAATATCAACTAATAAAAAAAATGCATCAAAAGAGTATAAAGATTATATAATTAGCAAACAATTAATTGAAGATTTAAAATGAAAACGAGAAGGAACATGAAGAACTGTGTAGTATAGAGGTTGATGGTGCCTGCTATTTATGTGGGTTGGAGCATGAAACAAACTCCCACCTATGCTAGAGGCAAAGGGAGTCATTGGTTGGACTATGGTACAACATATGGAGTTTTGTGCAGGAAAAGCGATGCAAGGGTATGGGACATTTCCAGTCGAAAGAGGAGAGCTCGTGACCATTAGGGAAGGCATATTATTTGCTTTCGAATTGGGTTGTTTTAAAGATAATGGTGGAAGGAGACTCTCAGGCCAGGAGCCATCAAATATATCAATGAGAATAGTTGTGATCTCATCACAGGTGAGAATGGATCCTCTCAATTAAAAATTTCACATGATTTTATCATATGTTGATTTTTACCATTGATTAGATATTTTTATGTGGGTTTCATACTTGGCCCTACCTTCTTAGTCAATGGTAAAAATCAACACATGACAAAGTCATATGAGATTTTCAATTGAGAGGATTTATTTCCTATCATGAGCTCTATGGCTCTATATATATATATATATATATATATATATATATATATATATATATATATATAACAATGAAATCTAAACTTAAAATCTCATACAAATTTCCTTGGCAATAATGAAATATGAACTTAGAACCTCATACAAACTACTCAAACCCTTCATCGCTAAACCAATCATAGTGGCTTATCTTGGTTCGTGGCCTTTGATTGTTATGTTGCTTTACGAATTTTTATTGAGGTAGATAATTCACCAGGCAAATAAGTTGTAGAGAAAATTGCATTTTATCCCTCAAAACTATAGGTAACGTGCACTTTAGTCTCTATATTTTAAAAAAATATAAATCGGCCCCTTGAACTTTCGTAAATATGTATTTTAACCAAAATAAGTGTACTATATCCCCTAAAATTCGGGTTATGTGTAAATGAGCCCCTTGAATTTTCCTAAATATGCAACTCATATCCTAAATTTTCTTGAATGTGTGATATTCTTTTAATAATTGATAGAAAAATTAAAAGAAGAGTCACTTTACATATTCAAGAAAGTTTGGGAGATCAATTTATATATTTTTTAAATTTAGGGGTTAAAGTGCATATCATCTATAGTTCAGTAGATAAAATATTTTTTTCCTAAGTTGTATTCCATGGTTTTGATGTATGGGTGGAAGATCCTTTTGAAATTTTGGTTCCCATTAATAATTCAAAAATTCTATTAAAAAGAAAATAAAATAACTAAACATAATTACAAAGGAGATATAGAAATGCCAATTAAATGTTTTAAAAAGGGTAAAATTATATTTTTATACTTAAATTTCTTAAAATTATGGTTATTAAAATGAGTCAAACCTATTAGATTAACCCATTTATCCACAAAAAATAGATAGGTTGGATTTAAAAAATAATGATTCATTTAAACTAATCCGTTTTTAGCTCGATCTATTTAACCCACGAGTTAAACGGGCTAGCCCGTGTAGGTAGATGGGCTAGCCTATTTACCTACATTTTTTTTTTAAAGAAAACGGGCAGTCAAGCATAAATTTAAAACATAAAAACATGATTTAGTGATCAAATTTAGGATATTCTCACTTTTTTTTATTGAGAAATAAAGAATTTTTGTACCAATGATCCAAATAATTTGACATTTGTTCTAATTAAACAATATCTTGAGTTCAAGTTTTATGGATAAAAAAAACTAGCACTAGGAAATCTTTACCTTATAGTGAGTCGACTCGGCTCGAACTAGAGTCAAGTGGAGTTTCGGATACTAGTGATCCATACCAAAAAAAATAAGAATTTTTGTCTTTTTTTTTTAAATCAAAATCAATGTGTATTGTGTATAATCAAATTTTTAAGAAGCTTGAATAGCAAAATAATAATAATAATAATAATAATAATAATAAAAGGGTCGAGCCCGCCTAGTTGGCAACCCTACTTAAAATCCTTCATTTTGGGGGGAACTTCAAATATAGTTATACAAGGATTTGGAAGAATTAATGAAAAATTCCGATCTCTTTCTCTTTCTCTCTCTCTCTCTCTCTCCTCTAAAGAGAAAGGGAAGTAACTTTTGTAGTTTAAGAATTCTTTTAAAAAATAAAACTTTCTTTGAAATTTTGTTTAAGCCTCTTTATCCAAACATAAGCTAAGATTCTTACAATCTATAATCCCTTCCTCGTATATTTCCTAACTCATTGCCCAAAAATGAAAAGAAAATTTAAACTTTTAAAATTTTGCTCGAGTTATTTCCTTGGGTTGAGATATTTTTGTTAGCCATAGATCATACAATACATATACAAAAAAAAAAAATGGTATATTGAGGAATCGTTATTGATTTGGTTGAATTTGGGTGGATGATAAAAGTTTATATTTTAATAACTAATTATATATAATAATTTTTATAGTCAATTGTAATTAAAATCATTTTTATGATTAGATTAACTAAAAATAAATTTAAAAAATAATATATTTTGTTTAAATTGTATAAAAATTTGAGTCTAATGAAAAGAAAGTTAGGATTTGTGGTCTTTGTGTCCATGGCAAACAATGGTGAGCAAAAAGGTAATCCTACTAATTGTAGAGGAGGGTGTCAAAAGGAGAAATGGTCAAAGAGTTTTGTTGTGTCCATCAAGGACAAAGCTATAAGGAATAAGCATCCTTGACACTTAGGGAAAGGATGGACTTAATCAAGAATAAGTTAGTATCTATTGAATATGAGGGAGGGGGATAGACTAATACCTAAGGTGAATATTGATGGTAAGGTATTCCATGCTTGTCATGGCATGATGGTCTTATTATCATGCTATTAGGGAAGAATATTGGCTTTCTCACAATGAGAGAGAGAGACTAAAACCTTTATGGAAAGTTTACAAGGAATTTTGAGATGATGGATGCGGATAATGGTTTTTTAATGGCAAAATTTGATTTTGAAGAGGATAGAGGGAAAGTGATGGAGGGGGTTGTGGATGTCCAATTTGATTTTGAGTTAATCGTTACTTAGCAATTCAAATCCAATCCCCAGAATTCGTCTCCCCCAAGGCACAAATAAGAAAAAAAAGAACTTAATGTGAAAATTTTTCCTTGGGCTCAACTTAGTTTTTTATGACGAGAGTTTCCTGATGGCTTTAGCTTCTGTTGTAGGTTCCCATTAAAGTGGACATGAATACGTTGAATACATGAAGGAAGTTTGCACAGGTGTGCATAAAGGTGGATTCAATCGAGCCTATATTAGGAAAAGTTTGGTTGAAGAGATACTAGCACCAAGTTGAATGTGAGGCAGAGGCAAGGCTAGACCATTTTTATAGGAGAGAACCATGCTTAATAATTAACTTTATGTAGAGAATAATATATTTTTTTAATTTTTACTTTTACCAAAAACATTTAATGGTGAGCATAACCTAGCTAATGCTGACAGTGGCCCTTCATAAAAGGAAGTTATGAAGAATATGTAGATATGCTTAGTGATTTATCCTAGCTCAGTTATGAATTGCAACCTATGCTCAACCCCAATTGCTTGAAATTTTTTTTCACTATATCAAATTTTGGCTTATAAAGATTTTGAAGAAACTTCTTTCACCTAATTCTTGAGTAGAGTATTTTATGGTTTGCTTTTTACAAGGACACTGCTGACACTGCCGAACCTCTCTCTATCTCACCCAAAATAAAGTACTTCTAGATTGCATGGATTCCTAGAATCTACCGATACTCAGATCAACTCAAATATTCAATAAGGGAATGCTCTTATATATGAGCTATAAGAATTCAGACTCTTTCAAAAGTAAATAAGCAAATGATAGTGCATATCTTATGATGAACATGATAATCTCTCTATTTTCTTGATGGAAGTTGTTGTGCTTCTTTTGTAATCTTCATGTCTATTTATAGAGTATGAGCTATTGAATTATACTAGTTGCTAGAGTTTTAGGCTTCATTCAGACCAAAGAACTAGCCCACATGGTTGAATTCAAGTTACTACTATTTCTTGACATAGTTGTTGTTTTACTTTGGTATGCTCAACTTATCGAAATTTTTAGCTATATAATTATTGAAGCTTGATCTCCTCCCTTTCTTAGTTTTTTAGAATTAAATTAAGAATAACATAATTTGAGCAATTAAATTTATTTTATAAAATATTTGGATATCAAGAAAAGAAATATTTATGAGCTAAAATAGGAAAATTATAATCCAACAATATTTTCTTTGATAAAAATATAATCCAACAATATTAATTGTCAAAATCATATTCACATTTAAATATGTTATAATCAAATATTCATTATTAAAACTATATCATATTATTGTTGGCTTTTATTGAAGAATGAGAGTATAGCGAATGATGGAGGGCTGGATTTGGAAGATCATGCACCATAGAAAATCAAACTCTTCCTATAGCAGATTTGTCACGATGCCTCATGGACATATGAGGGATGTGCTAAAAGACATTTTAGCCAAGACCCTTCTTGCGTAGGGTGCTCAGCCCCCATAGAGCACTTGAAATATGTTCTAAGGGTGTGCCAAAAAGCTAAGCAAATTTGGGACTGTTTAGGATTGAGTGTGGAGCAAATTCAGTTTCTTCTCTTCGAACATCAAAAAATGGATACAAGCTTATAGTTTTGAGCGCGACTTTGCTTGATCTTTATCAGGATGATGGTGGATTTGGAAGACACAATTATGAGGTTATATGGAGGGAAGTTTGGTCTGAGTATGAAGTATTAAGATAGATAGAGATCATAATGCTGGACATCCTTAGCACCTATGATCCTACAAGCAAACTCTTAAGTTCCACCCCACCTCATTTCACATGCAAATGTCCACTAACAAAGCTTGATAGTAATGCAAGCTCTTATGGCAACATTAACACTGGAATCATAACTTCCAAAACCAACTTATTTATCATCAATCAATGTACTCAAACAATATCAGTTAGTTAGTTATTTTACTGTTTCTTCCGGTAGCTAGTTACCTTCTCTTTTTTCCAGTATATATGTACAAACACTGTATCAATTGAAATCAATTACATTTTCTCATTCACTATCAAAGTTGTTTCAGTTCTATTATTGGTATCAGTGACCCCTTCTGCTTCCTCTGTTCTTTCTTTGTAATTCTCTGCAAACCCTAGTTTCTTCATCATTTCCTTCTCTGTTCATTAATGGCGGATACTCCTGCTTACACTCTCGCTGATATGCAAGATCTTGTAAATTCCTTCTATCTGCATCCTAAAGAGAGTCCTTATCTCATCCTTGTCTTAGCTCCTTTCTCTGAGTCCAATTTTTCTTCTTGGCGACGGAGCATGAAGATGAGCCTTCTCACCAAGAATAAGCTTGGTTTCATTGATGGTTCGATTCAAGAACCTGATACAAATAGCGCAATTCGCAACACCATGGTTTTGGCTTGGATTATTTGCTTTCTCTCCCCTGCAATCGCACAAAGTGTTCTTTGGATTGACAATGCTTGTACTCTTTGGGATGAATTGCAAGAACGTTTCTCTCAAGCCGATCTTTTTAGGGTTTCTGATTTGTAGAAGAGATTTTTTCTTTCCGACAAGGTGATTAATCTGTAACCGCTTGCTTTACTGGTTTGAAGATTCTGTTTGATGAATTTGATGTCTTGATGCCTATTCCTTCTTGCACTTGTCACGCTATTTGCACTTGCAATGCTCTTCAATAAGTCAAAACCCAGTGCAACACTCTTCAGGTCGCAAGATTCCTTAAAGATCTTAGTGACCAGTACTTGGGGGTGTATTCTCAGATCATGCTCATGTCTCCCTTACCTACCTTGAACGAGGTGTTTGGTTTGGTTATTTAGCAAGAAAGACAATACTCGGCTGAAATTGGTGAAGGTACCAAGGTTTTTCTTAATGTCACTTCTCAAGATCGAGTCTCTGGTTCTGGCATTTCTAATGTACCACAAAGAAATTTCTTTGGTGATGGTTCTTGCCAAGGAGGTCAAAAACAGTGCACACATTATGGAAAATATGGTCACACCATCGACCAATGCTACAAGAAGCATGGCTTTCCACCAGCTTCAAGTTTAAGAACTAGAAAAATGCTAATATTCTCACTACTGACAGCGCTGAAGGCGATGCTATCACTCACACCCAGGAACAGGTTAATCAAGAGCCACGGTTTGGCTTCACCGCAGATCAATATCAAAGCCTTCTAGCATTGTTGCCTTTATCAAGTTCAGCAGTCCCTGTGAATAACTTGGGTGTCCAGCCTTTTGCCCACATCAACTATATCATCAATAATGCCTCTATTCCCACTTACATTGGTAACTCCTCTCAGCCCTAGTGGATTCTTGACACTAAGACAACAGACCATATGTGCAATACCTTCTCTTGTTTTATTTCTTATAGGATTGGTAATCCTATTACTATTAGTCTTCTAAATGGTCATTGAGTCATATATGATATTAAAGGCACCATTCACTTGTTTAATGATCTTGTCTTATCTGATGTCATTTACCTACCTCAATTTCATTACAACTTAATCTCTATTACTAAAGTCACTTCTGATCTTCAATGCCAATGTCTTTTCTCACATAACTCTTGTCTTATTTAGGCTACCAATGCCTCGAAGATGATTGGCAATGCTAAAATGAAGGGAGGACTCTATTTCCTACAAGATTTTTTGGCCCCAAAGCCACAAATCCCACCCATACTAGATAATACTTTTACTATTTGTAATAGTTCCTTTGTCAACTCTATATGGCATACTAGACTAGGACACTTGTCTTTAGACTGATTACATGTTATGCACAAACACTTTCCTTTTGTTGCTGTAAATATACCTTCCACATGTGATGTATGCCATTTAGCTCGACAAAAACATTTGCCTTTTACTTTGAGTAATAATCACAGCACTACTAGTTTTGATTTGGTTCACATGGATATATGGGGTCCTGCCTCGATTGCTTCTTTGCATGGACATAGATATTTTCTCACTATTGTAGATGACTTTTCTAGACATGTTTGGCTATTTTTAATGAAATCTAAGGCTGAAGCTTCTACTCTTGTCAAAAAAAAATTTTCTGCTCATTGAGAATCAATTTCACATTTCCATAAAATCAATTAGAACTGATAATCGACTGGAGTTTACTTTAAAATCTTTTTATGCTTCTCGAGGGGTTGTTCACCAAATCTCTTGTGTTACTACCCCACAGTAAAATGCTGTGGTTGAAAGAAAACACTAGGAACTCCTCAATATAACTCGTGCTTTGCTCTTCCAAGCTAATCTATCCAAAGTTTTTTGGTCTCATGTTGTTTCATAGCTGCATACCTAATAAACAGAATTTCTTCATCTGCACTATCCAACAAATGTCCATATGAATGTTTTTTTGCCAAAACTCCTGACTTCACGATGCCAAAAGTGTTTGGTTGCTTAAGTTTTGCTTGCACTAGCCACAGCTCAAGGTCTAAGCTAGATCCTAGAGCTAGAAAATGCATTTTCCTAGGGTATAAATCAGGAAAAAAAGGTTATATTCTATTTGACCTCAGGACTAGAGAAACTTTCATCTCTAGGCATGTAATTTTTCATGAGCAAGTGTCCCTTTTCATGACGTCTCTAATAAATTAGATCCATCGCCCTGCCTATGTATCATCTTTTGCTCTCTTCCTACTTTTTCAACAAGACACCACTAATCTCACTCCTTTACAACCACATAACCCTACACAAATTGATCCTGTCCCTTACCCACCTCCAGAACCTGTCCCCCGTGCCACAAGACACTCAACTTGAACCAGAAAAATTCCTTCCTACTTGTAGGATTTTCATCTTAGTCTTCTTTCCTCTTCTGCACTTCAATCATCTACTAACAAAGGTAATTCTTTTATCAAATATCCTATTTCATCTATTTTGTCATATCAAACTCTATCTCCAAGTTATAGGTCCTTCATACTCAATGTTTCCTCCGCCATAGAACCTAAGTCTTATTCACAGGCTGCTAAACTTGACTGTTGGAAGATTGCCATGAAAGCTGAGATAGATGCTCTACAGCAAAACCAAACTTGGAAATTGGTTGACTTACCCCCTGGGAAGACCCCCATTGGCTGCAAATGGGTTTATCGTATCAAGTACAAGTCGGATGGCTCCATTGATAGATACAAAGCACGCTTGATAGCCAAGGGTTATACTCAAATTGAGGGTGTTGACTACACAAATACTTTCTCACCTGCGGCCAAAATGACCACCCTTCGAGCCTTACTTACCATAGCTGCTGCTGAGGGTTGATTCCTCCATCAATTGGATGTAGACAATGCATTACTTCATGGCACTTTACATGAAGAAGTGTATATGAGTCTCCCACAAGGTTTTCATTCCCCCAAACCCAACCAAGTTTGTCATCTTTAGAAGTCACTCTATGGCTTAAAATAGGCCAGTCATGAATGGTTCACCACTTTAAGTTATACTCTACAATCCGAACACTACATACAATGCCCCTCTGATCCTACTTTGTTCATTCGGCATCGTCATCCATTCTTCACAGTGCTCTTAGTTTACGTAGATGATGTAGTTCTTACCAGAAACTGTAATATCCTCCTCTGTACAATACTATGCTTAAATTATAATACCACACTTTGGAGTTGTTACTGTTACCTGAGAGGACCTTCTCTGATATCAACTTCAGCCGTCTTGACAACTTCTCAAATTATCTAGAGATAATATGGAAAAAGAAGTAAGAATTTTAAATTCTCAGTAGGAATCTTTAACTGTAATACATAATGTCGTCGTTGTCATCTCTAGTTGCTTCGGTTTATTATGAAAAAGGTGAACATATTATACAAACTATTTGGTTTTATAGTTCGAAAATATACTGTCCGAAGCAAGGTTCATTTTATTCATACACTAGAGCCAATACCAAATAAATTCATGAATAACAATTGCAACGTTTAAAATATAATAACACCAGTATGCTGGAAACTTGAAGTCTGTATCTGCCTTTACTAGTACTTGCATTTAATGTAGATACACAACACTTTCTTTTCTTTCTTTATCTTCCTTTCCTTGTCATACATATTCCAGAGTACAATCGTCATGTCACACTGCATCTGGGTGCAATCACCATGTCACACTCCTTAGGAATATATTCATCCTGCCACGTCCCAGAGTATGATCGTCATGTCATACTCCATCGGGATATGATCGCCATGTCACATTCCTTAGGGTGTGGAATCATTATGCTACATTCTAGAGTATGATTGCCATGTCATACTCCTATCAGAGCGTAATCGCCATAGCACGTTCCTTAGGAATATGGACCCATTATCATATCTCTTAACTGCCTTCATAGGGAAGGACCCAATTAACTGCCTCCAAGTGAAGGGACCCATATTTAATATGTTCATACCCTTGCATATGAAGTTTCTGCATACGTTTTCTACTATTCTACCGAAAATTCGGCAGCATAGTGGATCATGTCCGCTTCCCATGAATAGTGCCAGTTGTGAACACCATATTTTGTCCGAGACAAGAAAAAATAAAAATAAAAAAATAAAAAAATAAAGAGAAAGGAAAAAAGAAAGAAAGTTGGCCCATTTATCTTTTGGAATAAGAGAATAGCCCAATTATGAAATATTTTAACAAAAAAAATAAAAAAATAAAAAAAATAATAAAATAATAATAATTAAAAAAAATCAAAAATCAAATCAGAATAAATAAGGTTAAATTTGGGCGAATCTTTTAATTTTAGCATTTGTATCCAAATCAGATCAAATCGCCAATCATCATTAAGGCCGAATTTTCAATTAGGATCAATCAAATTTAATGGCAATTGATGCCTTCAACACTTATAAACAGAGCCAATGTTGAGAGGTAAAGGGGGCTAGTTTTTTTTTTTCTTTGGGGAAGAGTAACGGCAGCAGACTACGAGCAAAGTCGTGATTGTGTGTAAGGGGCACTGAAAGAGGAAGGAGAAGACTGAGGCTGGAGTTGCAGTCCATTTTTGGTTTCAAACTGCTCATTCATTTGAGTGCACTTGTTGGTATATATCTTTATCTCTTTGTTTGTTTCTTTTTTTGCACACACACACTATCTTTCCTGCCCATTTGTCGATCTGTTCATGACATTAACCAGAACCTCATCATTATTTGCCCAAACCTGCAACCTCCTCCTCGCTGAATTTCTATACTCATGCTAACGTTGAAGCCAAAGTCAAAAAAGCAGGCTGATACCATCTAGCTTTGGAACGTCTAAATCAATGGTCCCAACTCGTGATTATTTTTGCTTGGTAGTGATGATGTGGTGCGTCTATAGTGCATCGCCATGGTGCTGAACACTCCTGTGCCATTCCTTTTTTTTTTTTTTGTCCGCTTTTCTTTTTATGTTTGGGGCGTTACTTTTTTTATTTCTTTTTATTATTATTATTATTATTATTATTATTATTATTATTGTAAATATGCACAAAGTACGTTCTTTATTCTTGCTCAAATAATAAACACAATTCTAATTCAAATCTTTAAAATCCATGCCACAATCTCTAACATTGATGTATGGCTTGGCCATCCTCAAGGGTTATAAAAATTGTTAGGATTTATTGTATAGTTTATACTATCCTGAACTCTGAGCAAAAATGGATTATTCTTTCTTTTATTTTATTGTATATTTCTTTAAATAAAATTAACCCAACCTACAATTATTTTCTACAAGAACTACGTGATTTTGAATTTCTCATTGCACCAGAGGATACGTAGGAGCAGACAATCTCTGTCAAATCAAAAATTAAATTTTCTTAAATTTGGTTCAATTTTAATTCCTTAAATATTTGTAACATTAATTTCACTTCCTTTTTAGTTTGTAAATAATTGTTACATCAATTTCTCTTTTTTGTAAATAATCATAACATTAATTTTACTTTCCTTTTCTTTTGTGAATAATTCTATATTAATCTTAAATTTTTTTTGGAATAATTATCATATCAATTTTGCTCTTCTTTCTTTTTATAACTAATTATCATATTAATTTTATTTTTCTTTTCTTTTGTAAATAATTGTTGCACTAATCTAACTTTGTTTTATTTTATTTGTAAATAATTATTATATCAATCTTGCTTTTCTTTCCTTTTATAAATGATTATCATATTAATTTTATTTTTCTTTTCTTTTGTAAATAATTGTTGCACTAATCTAACTTTATTTTATTTTATTTGTAAATAATTATTATATCAATTTTGCTTTTTCTTTCCTTTTATAAATAATTATCATGTTAATTTTATTTTATCTTCTTTTTTTGTAAATAGTTGTGGTACTAATTTTGCTTTATTTTATTTGTGAATAATTATTATGTTCTTAAGGGGAAAAATCAGTATTATTAAAGTTATTAAGTTGCATGATAAACTTTAGGGTAACCGTTGCGAAATGGATGTATTAGGGGTGCAGTGGGATTAAGTTTCCACCCTTCCTTGTGCATAATTGGACTCCCAAATTCAATCTCTTTAAAAGACCAGTTTTGCAAAACTAAAAGGTTTTTCCGATTTTTTCCATAAATAAAAATTGGTGGGGACTCCATTGAAATTTATTATTTTCAATATTTTTGTTGCCTCTCGTCGCAGCGCCCCTCGGACACGTTGTGACAGTTTGGCGACTCCACTGGAGATGGTTAGAGAGTCAAGCCTATTAGAGTAAACTATGCAAATTATATAACTAGAATACTATTTATTTTTCCCCTTCTTGTTTCTTTTCAATTTTTTTTTGAATTGTAATAATTATTTTTATACACAATTTTTATTTATATGTGTTTATTTTATTTGTAATTATCTCTCACTTAGACCTTAGGATAGTAGATCTGTCTTCTCTATATTTTGTATATATCTCAAACCTTAGGGTAGTTGATATACTATGTATATGTGTGTTCTTGGTCTTTTGCAGGTTTTATGTTTAGTTTTAGGGTTAAAGGTTTGTATGCTCCCTTCACACACCTCACTATCACTTACCTCACACACTAATTGGGCTCTATACCCGAGCCTTGGAAATCCATAGGAGTAGAAGGGGTTTTGATGAGGTTATTGTGAAGCTCACGCTTCCTTGACAGTCGTTGATTTTCCCGCTCAGATTTGCTACCGGAATTGTGAGCTTGCGCATTGTGACTCTTAAGTCCCTGTGGTTGTGCTCACAAAACCGGGTCCTTATTTTTTAAATAAGGGCAATCTGGGGACCATGATTTAAGGGTCTAGATCTGTCCAAAAAATCATGCACAATAGAAGCAACTAGTGGACTACCCAATTAGGGTTCGAGCCTCATAAGTACCCAACCATTAGGTCTCATCCTATTAGGACAAAAGGGAGCGTACTTCTTTCCTTTTCCCTTAAATCACATCATATAGCATTTAATCATCTGCATTGTGCATATCTATAATACGTCATCATGCATTTCTTAACATGTCAGCGTCCTTTTCTTGCTATTTGTACATAATCATCATGCATACCATCCAATATCTCATCATAATGCATCACACATCCAGCATTGCATCAAACATATTTACATTTTTTCCTTCTTTCTTCTTTTCCCTGATATTTTATTCAAATTCACAAAAGGGGATAACAGTGACACCATATTTGATAGCAAGTGATGGAAGAAGTACGATACGCTAGCAATATCACCGATGGGAAGAAGAAAACCAGTGTAGCCATAAATATTAGCTCATTGGAAAATCTAAGACAGTTGAGTCAATCACCCCCTTTTGAAGAAAAGAAGGCTTTTACCAAGAAATATGGAGCTATCTTGGACTTGCTTTTTATTCCAGTCGAGACCTCTGCTCTCAATGTCTTGGCTCAATATTGGAGCCCGGCCTTGAGATGTTTCGAGTTGCCCAATATTGATATTACACCCACCATTGAGGAGTATGCATGTATGTTGAAGGTACCAATGAGAAGAGACTCCACAGTGTACCTACGCATGGAGGAGTATTTGTCTGAGATGAAAGTAATCGAGTAATATGGGGAGCTATTAGGGGTACCTATGACTCGAATTAGACTAACAGGGCATACAGATTCTCGAGGGCTAACCAAAGCATTTGTGGAAGCACATTTGAGAGAGTTGGGGCATTTACAAGAATGGAAAGTCTTCGCGAGGGTGTTAGCACTTGCCATCTACGGGCTGGTGATATTTCCATCTGCGCCTGACATGGTGGATCAAGCTGCCATGGATGTCTTTTTTGCGGTGGAAAAGAAAAAGAGGAACCCGATACCTGCCGTGTTGGCTGAGACGTTCTTGACCTTAGATTTCTGCCAGCGAAAGTCAAAGGGGAAGCTTCGATGCTGCGTACACCTATTGTATGTATGGGTTATCACACACATGTATGCTGGCAATCACCTCAAAAGTACATCAGAGCCCTTAGGAAGCTTTCATCGGATCCCAACAAAGTCAAGAGATGAAGATGAATGGAGGGTTGAGTTGGATAACATTGACACAAAGGCATTCAAATGGGTATGCCCATGGTATGGACGTGAACGAGGAGATATCATCTACAGCTATGAAAAATTTCCTAACATATCCCTCATGGGTCCAAGGGGGTGTGTAGCTTATACACCCATAATAGTACTCAAGCAGCTTTGCTGGACGCAAAGGAAGCCACAAGAAGAACGATTGGGTGGATTATGCTTCTGGTATAAAGATGGAGAACACACTCAGCTTTTATCAAGAGATATTAAGGAAGCATGGACAGATATCTGAATGGTAGGAAGAGCAGAGTTAGGAAAACCACTTGTGATTGACACTGCAGAGTACGTTATATGGAGGAAAGCAAGAAGGGTGACACAGACCGTCCCTAAGAAAGTCACAAAAAAAAAGAACAATTCTTGCCCAACATCTTCAGTAGCTAAACAGTTGGAGGTTTTGCGAGCTCAAATTCAACTTTTAGAGCAGCAAAAGCAAACCGCAGAGTTAGAAGCTGTTATTGCCCGAAGCCAGTGTGAGAAGAAGGCAAAATTGGTTGAACATCTGAAAGATGAACTGGCTGATACCCCTGTAAAAGTTCCTGCAACACTCATAAGAAGGATTCAAAGCCTTAAAGGTAATTTACAAATCCTTACAAGAGAAAGGGATGAATTAACCGAAGAAATTAAGCGGCAAGAAATAGTCAACGAAGAGCTAGCAATGGAAGTCAACTGGCAAAGACAAGCAAGAGAAGAGCTGATAATTGAAGTGCATAAACAGAAGCAAGAGAAGAGCAAGTTAGAGCATAAACTGGAAGAATTGGCCGCGCTTTTAGCACAAACGAAAAGTGACCGTGATCGTGGATGGGCTTCGTCCATGCAATACCGAGATACGCTCATCCAAACAGCAAGTATCGGAAAATTTTGGAAGGCCCAAGCATTAGAATGGGAAGCACAACATAAAGATTTGAAAGAAAGACATGTAAGAATGGTTGATGAGCTAAATTGCCACATCCCGAACTTCATTTACCACTTCGAAAAAGCGGAAGAAGAGATTTGAGCGAATCCCATGCTCCACCTCCCTCACGGAATAGAAGATTTCATGAAGATGAGTAAGGGTCTTACAAGGGGGTTTAAGAGAAAGAGAACCAATCTTCTGATGTAATTGATGCTTTTAGACTTTGTAAATTTATGATGTACTTGCACTTTCAAGCGAATTTTTGGAATGAAATTATGACTCAACTTGTTTCTTTATCCTCTACACAAAAACCCTCTCTTCTTAATTCATCGTTATTACTCGTACTCGCTTTATAGGACTTTCAGTAACATCCTCCCAAGCACAGTACTATGCTTAAGTCATAGTACCACACCCGGGAGATGTTGCTGTTACCTGAGCGGACCTCATCTGACAGCAATTTCAGCCGTCTTCTGAAACTTCTAAAATCATCTTGAGACAACATGGAAATAGAAGTGAGAATTATAAAATTCTCAGTAAGATTATCTAATTTTCATACATAGTGTCATCATGGTCGTCTCCAGTTTGCTTCGGTTTATTATAAAAAAAAAGTGAACATGTCATGTAAACTGTTTGATTCCACAATTTTGAAAAATACATTATCCAAAGCAAAGCACATTTTATTCATACACTTGTCAACGCATGAATTATATTATGAATGATAACTGGAACATAAATAGAGTATAATAGCATCAATTTCCTGGAAACATAGCCTCTACCCATAACTTTACTTGTACTTGAATTTACACATATATATAAAATTTACTTCTCTTTCATTCGGTACTTACACTAGCTGGGTCATGCCATGCCTCATGTAAGTTCTGTCCCCTGTACTCACACTAGCTGGGTCGATGCCATGCCTCATGTGATTGGGGTGCTTGCATATACTTTAATCTTTAGTCTTTAGTCTTTTACTTGGCACACCTAGGCGTTACGTATCGCCGTCCCTAGGGTGCTTTTACTGCCCTTGGATAGCCTGGCCTTGGAGTGAGCTCGTCAGCTTCACCCGTGACCGTCGTCACACCGACTCACCCGCAAGGGGATTCACGTGCCTCTAGTCTTGGAGGGATCTCATTCTGGCCACGTGCCTCTAATTGAAGGGATCTCTTCTGGTCACGTGCCTCTAGTTGAAGGGATTTCTTCTGGTCACGTGCCTCGAAATTGAGGGATCTCATCTGACCACGTGCCTTCAACATAGAGGGATCTCATCTGACCACGTGCCTTCAATATAGAGGGATCTCATCTGACCACGTGCCTCCAAGGTAGAGGGTAGCTGCCTTCACAGGGAGGGATTCAAGTGCAACTGCCTCCAAGTGAAGGGATTCATATCTTTATCATTTAATTGCCTTCACAAGGAGGGATTCAATTAACTGCCTCCGAGTGAAGGGATTCACATTTAATATACTCATGGCTTTTCATTCTCATATAAGGTCATGCATAGTCATATTGACGGCACCTATACATCATTCATTTTCATATGTCATTGCACACATGATCTTTACGTACATATTTGTAACGTATAAAGGCTCGTAGCCTCTTTACCATTCTACCAACACTCATACATATGCTCTGTCCTTTACTTTCATATATCTAATCTCATACTTATGTCATTGAATATAGGGCTTCTATATATCCGTTCATACTCTAATCCATCCTTGCATGTAAACATTCCTAGTTTCATAGACTTCTACCGTAAATCCGGCAGCATGACGGATCAGCTTCGCCTTCCCATGAATAGTGCCAGTTCACATAGACAGTTCAGTCATAGTAATATAATCAATCTATTCATATATATATATGGATCAATATAAAACTAGCAATCCTCAACTCAAACCTTATATGTTTCACTAACACTTGTAAAATTATCATTTTGGCTATCCTGCCAATTCTATTCAGTTCTGCCCGAATCTTGTATAATCCACCTTTATCTCTATTCAACTCATTTAAATCTGAAATTTGGATAGGTCATAGCTCTATATGTCTACTTTCTAACTTCTTTGGTCCCATGTCATTCTGATTTATATAAATCAAGATATTCAACTTTTATCTCAGCCTGTTCAGTCACTAGCCTGAATTACACTCCTGGGAATATAAATTCACTAAAAATCGAAACTAAGCTCAAATCTTACGAAATTGGTCTCATATCAAAGCTAACAGGACAAACTTTCATTTTCCACAAGTTTCACTCCATTTGCTTAAGTACACCTCGAGTTATAAGTCCTGAAAGTCAACCATCCTAAACTACCCTGTTTTGGTCTAAACTAGACATAGGACAATTTCCTTGAATCACTGGGAACAATTGGGACCATAACAACTCGAAATTTCACACTGGGATGTTCCCCTATGTGTAGGCTTTCTAACAAAACTGGTTTCACTCAATTTGGAGTTGTATAGGGTGAGTTATACCTTCCTCATGTCACCCTGCTCAGATGAAAATCCAAAACCCTAGGTTAAACTTCAAAAATTCGTATCTCTCTCAATACTAATTCAATAACCTTATATGATATATCCATGGAAAGCCCTGAATATCTACTTTCATCTAAAAATGGTTTCATCGAATTTGACCGATTGTAGGCGGCGCCGTACACTCCGTCGTACGGACTACCGTAGAATCTCCACCAAGACAGCACCCTCATCCATTCATTTCTCTTAGTTTTCTTCTTCTAATTCTAATTCTAACTCAAAATCTTCTATTGACTCAATCATGATTCATCATAATCCATCATAATACATCCAATAATTCATCAAATACCTAAAGAAGAGTTCAATTTCATGCAACCATAGTGTAAGAAATTCAAGAATAAAGCAGAATCCTACCTTTTTGTAGTGTGATCTTGCTGAATTTAAATTTGAGCTGAAGGAAGCCTTGACAAAGCTTGGAGGTTTGAGAGAGTAGATTGAGAGAGGAAAGGAAGCTGAAGTGAGGAAGGGAAGGCAACGTAAGAATGATGAGCTGAAGAGGCAGGAGGAGGATACATATATATAGACAAAGCTTCGAAGTGGTAGTTAGAATGAGTGGCTTTGATTGGATGAAACTTTGTGGGCAAGGTTTAGCCATGTCTCCCCCTTTTGTGTTAAAATTACTCTCCACGTCGTCCCAAAAACTGGGATAAGCTTTTGTTCTACCTCGTCCCCATACTACTTGAAATCGTAACTCGTGACCTTTTACGCTGCTTGAAGCTGAAACCTGATGTTGGAACTCGTACCATGTTGTTTGTGACTTGAGAAAATCTTGTTTATTCTGAGACTTGGAATCAAGGTCGGAGGTATCAACTTATCTCGGAACTCCCAGTTCAAAGTTGGGACTCCTTGTAATAAGATCGTATATCGGAACTCGTGTGTGTTGTGGAAATCAGCTCAAGGATCCGAACTCGTGTCCACCCCAATTGAGTTCAACACTAAGGTCGGAACTCGGGAATTCGAGTCACATTTCCAAACCCAAGTACTTAAACTCGGAAGTCGGTATCTTACATTTGATGATATCGGAAACCGTGTATAAATGCCTTTAAGACATGAAGTCGGATACCGGTGAATCACGTTCATATTGTTCGGACTCGAATGTTAAACTCGGAAGTTGTAGAAGTAATCCAGATGAAGTCGGAAGTCGTAGACATGGGTGAGACGAACTCGAAAATCGGAGAATGTCCATAAGATAAAGTCGAAAATCAGGAGTAGTCAAGATTAGATGAAATCGGAAATCGGAGGTCAAGTCAGAAGTGAAGAAAATGCTAAGGTCGGAAGTCGGAAATTGGAAATGGGATGTTACATTTTCCTCTCCTTCTGTGAGAAGTAAAAAGCAAAGGATTTCAAGAAGGGTTAAGATTTTGATATTGCTAGAGTGTCGCTAATAAAGTATATTGTGGAAAGAACTCTCCCCTATACTTTTTATCCGCCAGTGACTCTATCTAATAGAGCATGATCCATCGTCATTGCTATCGAATATGGGTGATAAATTCCTTCCCCACGAAAAAAAAAAATCTTTTTCTTATTGTCTTACTTCTTGTTGTTATGATAAGCAGGAATTTTCAAACATTGCTCCTCCAAAGAAAACTTCGTCTAAACCTAGTAACTCATACGAGTTGCGATCCAAAGCCCCTCTAGAAAGCATGGCGAATGAAAGGAATTTGAGCCAAGAGATCGATGACTTGAAGACCATGATGCTTGAACAAGGGGAGGAGTTTAGAAAGATTCTCGATGTCATAATCAAAACCAAAGGAACTAATGAAAACAATGATCCTCAGGATCAGCCGGGGTATGAATCAGGGAATGACAACAACCTTGAAGTGGAGCAGGAGGTGGAACGATTGAAACTAAAGGAAGAATTAGAGAAGGAGATGCAAGCACAGTTTCGGATGCTTCGAGGCCCTAACCCATACGGCTCTATGAGCATTAATGACCTCTGTTTAGTACCAAGCGTCACTATGCCTAAAGAATGCCTGAGTTCATTAAGTTCGATGGCAGCACAAATCCTATGATGCACCTGAGAATGTACTGCACCAAGATGGGGATATGGTCTAAAGATGAGAATTTCATGATTAGCTTTTTCCCTAAAAGTTTGGATGGGGTTGCGTGGGAGTGGTACATGCAGTTAGATTAGACTCAAATCAGGTGTTGGGAAGATCTTGCCACAGCCTTCACCAAGCAATATAAGTTTAATATGAATACTGCACCTACCAGAGACCAGCTGAAAAATTTGAGGAAAAAAGAGAAGGAGCCATTCAAAGAATACGCCCAAAGGTGGAGAGCGATAGCAGCCCAGGTTATTCCTACCATGTCAGAGCAGGAAATGTGCTCTTATTTTATCCGTACTTTGGAAGGACCATTCTTCAAGAATATGTTGGGCACTCACATCAGACAATTCATTAACTTAGTGGAAATTGGAGAAAGGATTGAGGCAAACATCCAAGAAGGCAAGGTGGAGCCAACGACGGGTGAAATAAATGAATCTCAGTTTAAGAAGGGACAACCACAAAAGAAAAAGGAAAACACTGTCAACACCATGCAATCACAACCATCCCAACCCTACCAAGCCTCTTTTCAGCAGACTCATCGTCCATATCAACCCCCATACTTTCCATATCCTTCACCCTATCTACCTACCATGCCTTACCCTCCTCAGCCGTACCAAGTCAATAATGTTTCATACCCCCGACCTTATACACCATCCATACCTAAACTTCACCAAACAGCTAACCCTCCCCTAACCCCATCACGAATGCCGCCTAGAATCAATAACACCTCCAATCCATCAACCAAAGACCGTCCCTTTCCCAACTTTCACATGAGTAATTCTGAGTTATTTGAGCATTTGTGTGGTCAGAATTTGCTAACCCCACGCCCTGGGAAGACTTTCACGGCACCTTATCCTCGTTGGTATGATGCAAATCTTTCATGTGAATACCACTCCAACACTCCCGGGCATTCAATTGAAAATTGTTATGGCTTTAAACATGATGTATGGCGCCTAATTGATACCAAGGCCATTCAACTGGAAGAAACAGAAGGGCCCAGCGTGAGGAGCAATCCATTTCCAAATCGTGATGGAAGACAGGTAAATGTTATTTGTTGTGATAGCCACGTGGGAGGAGAATTTGAGGACATCAAACTCCCAATGAAATGCATCTTGGAGGGGTTAAAATCAGCAGGATAGGAGATGATTGCTGAAAGAAAAGAAGGAAAAAGGATTCTGAAAGGAGATGAGGAAGGATTACTCTGCAAAAGCCTCGGAGTTGAGAAGAAACATCATATTGAAGACTGTCCCGAACTCAAATGCTTTGTTAAAAGAATGATCAAATTGGGTGTGCTTGCGGTACCCAAGATCGTTAAGGAGCAGGGTGTCAACACAATTCACCCAACACCTCCCCCACTTCCCGTCTTTAAGGTCTCTCCTCGAAGGCCGGCGCTCATTTTCAAGGTACCCAAGCCGTTCCCTTACCAAAGTGATCATGCGGTCCCATGGAGATATGAGACAATAGTGGAACTAAATATTGGAGCAAATCATAGCCCTGCAAAGATTGAGGCAATAATTCCTGCTCGAGAGTCACGACCTATCTTCCAAGTGTCAAGGCAAGCCCATCACACCGATCCTGCTCTCCCTGAGAGGCATGGAGCTGTTGTGAAAGATGACACTGGAACAAGCCTCGACCTTAAAGTGACCGAATTAGTAACAAATATTATAGGAATAGGAGGGGTAACCCGAAATGGCAGATGTTATACTCCCCAAAAGCTCCAAAGGGTGCCTGAAACAATAAAACCATCTGAAGACCATAAGGAAAAGAGTCAAATGGATGAAGGAGAAGAGTTCTTGAAGATAATGAAGCAGAATGAGTATGATGTGGTGGAACAATTAAAGAAAACACCTGCAAAGATTTCCTTATTTTCGCTAATCATGAGTTCTAAAGCTTATCACAATGCTTTTAAGAGAGTGTTGGATCAGTCATATGTAAACAAAGACATAACTCCTGAAAAGGTTGAGGGAATTATAGGTGCAATCAGAGCCAAGAACTCAATAACTTTTACCGAGAACGAGATGAGTCCTAACACCACATCAGGTCGCCCAAAGGCTCTACACATCACTCTGAATTGCCAAGGTTATGTCATCGCGAAGGTGCTGATAGATGGAGGATCGGCTTTTAATGTGCTTCCCTATTCCACCTTACAATAATTGCCTATTGATCCGGCTACAATAGAGCCAAGTGATACAATTGTAAAAGCATTCGATGGCATCCAAAGGGAAATCATGGGAAATGTTAGTTTGCAGTTGGAAATAGGACCGACCACTTTTTTGACAGAATTCCAAGCAATGGATATTGAGCCGGGATACACTATGCTATTAGGAAGGCTGTGGATTCATGAAGCTGGAGCCGTTCCATCTACCCTCCATCAAAGGGTGAAATTCGTATTCGAAGGGAAGCTGATCACGATTAAAGGGGAGGAGGAGTTATTGATGTCGCAAACAGTCACCATCCCTTATATTGATTGTGCTGAAGGCTCCCTCGAAGTCTCTTTTCAAAACCTAGATATAGCAGAGCCAAAGGAATAGACGAGCAGTGGGAATCAAGTTGTTGCTCAAATGATGCTCAAAAGTGGATTTCAACAAGGAAAAGGGCTGGGAAGTCAACTACAAGGGATCAAACACCCCATTGTGTTACCCGATAACCCAAGAAAGTTGGGTTTGGGAAAAAGAGCAATCGCCTTGGTTCGATGCAAGGAAGATTCCGCATATCAAAGAAACATTCCCTGTGACTGCAGAAGTTGTGGCATTAGAACTGGGTGAAACAGTTAATACCCTGAGAAATGCCAGGGAGGATTTATTGCTTATCCACCCAAGTGATAGGGCAGAAAATTTGAACAATTGGGAATCCGAACCTTTAAATGATTTGTTGTATTTTGAGTAATGGATACTTTTATCTTTTCATCTTGTATTTCGAATTTTATCGAATAATGGAATAATTATACATGATTTTCCCCTCTTTTGTCTCATTTTCTTTCCTCTCTTTCTGTTCAAGATGCACTTTTCAAATTTATTCATTCCTAGTCTCATCTCAATTCCAGGGATTCTTCCTTTTCGGGATCTCCTTCCCATACGGATGATTGTGATAAACCATTAATTGATTCTTGCGTTACAACGGACTTGAATGAGGATGAACAAGATTAAGATCCCGACTTGTGCCAACAATTTGCCAAAATAATAGATTCGTTAGAAAAAGGGATAAGCCCACATGATGAGGTTGTTGAAATAATAAACCTGGGAACTGACGAGGAAAAGAAAGAACTGAAAATAGTTGATAACCCAGAAAAAGAAGAGATGATTTCACTATTCAAAGAGTACATGGACGTTTTTGCTTGGTCGTATAAAGATATGCCTGGCTTGGACCCAGACATAGTGGCCCATAAAATCCCATTACTTGAGGGGATGCAACCTAAACAACAGAGGCTACGAAGGATGAGCCCTGAAATGTCACTTAAGATCAAAGATGAAATTACAAAGCAACTTGATGCTGGTTTCTTAGAGGTGCCGCTCTATCCAAATTGGATAGCAAATATAGTGCCTGTGCCCAAAAAAGATGGAAAGGTTAGAATGTGCATGGATTATCGAGACCTTAATAAAGCCAGCCCAAAAGACAACTTCCTGCTGCCACACATAGACGTTCTGGTTGATAATACTGCCAAAAGTCACCGATTCTCCTTTATGGACGGATATTCTGGCTATAATCAAATCCTCATGGCAGATGAAGATAAAGAAAAAACATCTTTCATCACTCAATGGGGAGTGTTTTGCTATAGAGTGATGCCTTTTGGATTGAAGAATGCTGGAGCCACCTATCAGCGAGCGATGGTTACGCTATTCCATGACATGATCCACAAAGAACTAGAAGTCTATGTTGACGACATGGTAGCCAAGTCACAAGAAGGTGAGAGTCATGTTGCCGTGCTCAGAAAATTATTTGAAAGGTTGAGAACTTACAAGCTGAGATTAAACCCAGCAAAGTGCACTTTTGGGACATCTTCATGAAAGTTATTAGGATTCATTGTTAGCAAGAAGGGCATCAAAGTGGATCCTGATAAAGTTAAAGCCATCCAGAACATGCCAGCACCCAAGACAGAGAAAGAGGTTCGCGGTTTCTTGGGACGGTTGAACTACATAGCAAGGTTCATCTCTAACTTCACCCACACATGCGAACCAATCTTCAAGCTGTTGAGGAAAGATAGCCCTGGCAAGTGGGATGATAGATGTCAAGAAGCCTTTGACAAAATCAAGAAATACCTGATAAGTCCTCCCCTTTTGGTCCCACCAACGCCAGAGCGACCACTCATTCCATACCTTACGGTGTTGCATGGGTCCATGGTGTTGTGTTAGGTCAACATGATGAGACGGGTAGGAAAGAGCGAGCAATTTACTATTTGAGCAAGAAGTTCAATGATTGTGAATCTCGATATCTAGCCATCGAGAAGACCTGTTGTGCACTCGTGTGGACCGCAAGAAGATTACGACAATACATGTTGTACTACACAACTTGGCTAATATCTCGAATGGATCCCTTAAAATATATCTTTGAAATTCCACACATTTCCATGAGAATGTCTAAATGGCAAGTGGCTCTGGCAGAATTTGACATTAAGTATGTGACTAGAAAGTCAGTAAAAGGGAGTGTTATAGCCGATCACCTGGCTGAAAATCCACTTGAAGAATATCAGTCGATGAAAGTTGAATTTCCGGATGAAGATATTCTGGCAGTCGTGGAGGATGAGAGCGAAAATGATGAAAAGGAAGGCTTGATGTGGAAAATGTACTTCGATGGTGCAGTGAACATCCATGGAAATGGGGTGGGAGCAGTTCTGGTGTCGCCTAGCAGCAAACAATTCCCAATTGCTGTTAAATTAGCATTCGACTGCACTAACAACATGGCTGAATATGAAGCCTGTATAATCGGCCTAAAAGCAGCAATATCTCTTGGTGTGAGATACCTAGATGTCTATGGTGATTCAGCGCTCATCATTTGTCAAGTCAACAGGGAGTGGCGAGTCAAGGAACATGGACTAATGTCGTATTATGAACATGTGATTAGTCTAGCAAAGGAATTTGAAGAAATCACCTTCAACTATTTGACACGTGACAAAAATCACTTTGCAGATGCACTCGCCACTTTGGCTGTCATGACCAAACTCGATTTAGAGGTGGAGGTTCGGCCTTTACAGGTCGCTGTTAGAAGAGAACCAGCATACTGCTTAAACATCGAAGAAGAGCCCGATGGTCGACCATGGTTCCATGATATCAAGCAATTCATTAAGGCAAAGGAGTACCCAACTGGGGCAAATGAGAATGATAGAAGAACGCTCCGTCACCTAGCAATGTCATTCTTCCTCACTGGTGATGTACTATACAAAAGGAACTATGATGGGGTCTTGCTAAGGTGCATTGATGCCACTGAAGCTCGCACTGTCATTTCCGAGGTCCATGAGGGTATTTGTGGGACCCATGCTAATGGGCACACACTATCCCGACAGATCTTAAGGCACGGGTACTATTGGCTCACAATGGAAAAAGATTGTGTTGAATTTGCCAAAAGATGCCACAAATATCAAATCTATGCTGATCGCATTAATTCTCCTCCAGTCCTATTACACAACCTTATGTTACTGTGGCCGTTTGCAATGTGGGGCATCGATGTCATTGGCCCAATTAACCCGAAGGCCTCCAATGGACATCGATTCATCTTAGTGGCTATTGACTACTTCACTAAGTGGGTAGAAGCTGCCTCATACGCCAGTGTTACACAAAAGGTGGTAGTGAAGTTCCTAAAAAATAACATTATTTGTAGGTATGGATTACTTGAGAGGATCATTACAGATAAAGCCTCCAATTTCAATAATATACAAGTGCGAAGACTGTGCGAACAATTCAAGATCAAACACCATAATTCGGCTCCATATCGGCCAAAGATGAATGGAGCAGTGGAAGCAGCAAACAAAAATATCAAGAAGATCCTAGGAAAAATGGTGGTCACGTATAAAGATTGGAGTGACATGCTACCTTATGCATTACATGCATATCGCACCTCGGTAAGATTCTCAACTAGGGCAACTCCATACTCGTTAGTGTATGGAATGGAAGCAATGACACTAATAGAGGTAGAGATCCCATCCTTAAGGGTCTTGGTGGAAGCTGAATTGGAAGAAAATGAGTGGATCAAAGCGAGATATGAGCAATTGAATATGATTGATGAAAAACGATTGGATGCAATCTGTCATGGACAGTTGTACCAAAAGAGGATGGCTAGGGTATTCAATAAGAATGTTCGTCCACAAACATTTTAGCCAGGTGATCTTGTTTTAAAAAGGATATTGCCAAATCAGGAGGATAGTAGAGGCAAATGGTCACCTGCATACGAAGGCCCATACATTGTTAAGGACGCATTCTCTGGAGGAGCATTGATCTTAACTGACATGGAAGGCCAAGTGCTTCCCAAGCCAATCAACTCAGATGCTGTGAAGAAATATTTCGCATAAAGAAAAGCTCGGTAGATTGAAAACCCGAAAGGGCAGTCTAGGCAAAAGTTAGAGCACCAAAAAAAAAAAAAAGGAGGCTTGTTAGATTGAAAACCTGAAGGGGCAGTCTAAGAAAAAGTTAGAGCACAAAAAAAAAAGGCGAAGGCTCGCTAGATTAAAAACCCGAATGGGCGATCTAGGCAAAAGTTAGAGCAACAAAATATCTGCTAGGTTGAAAACCCGAAAGGGCGACCTAAGCAACAAGATATCAGCTCAAAATCCAAGCAAAGGGTGAGAAGCGAGAGATGACTTTAAGCTGGGGCAATTTAATGGATGGAAGATAGGAGAAAGAATCAGTGAATTGAGGCAAACATTGGCACATGTCAAAGGATTATATTTTGGGCCTGAAAATGCAAGTCCGGTGTAACCAAAGAATCAGTGAAAGGGGTTAATCATATGAAATCTGCATTGCAATTCTCCTAATCTTTTGTATCTTCTTTATTCTTCAGGATTATCCGCAATTTTTAATGCTTTCTAGATACAGTAAATTTGTCTTATTCCACCACTTTTTTTTTTTATATACTCATCTTTCTCTTTTCTCTTTCCATATTCTTTATCCCCATCATCAAAGAGTGCATTCTATTCTTCCTGTTCTCCTTTAAACCATGCATAATTAGAACATTATATTTGAAATACAATGAAAATGATATCTGTAGACAAGGCTTAGATACTACAAGACAATTCAATATCGGAGTCAAAAGCAGTAACGCAAGGAGGAAGGTTGAAAAAGAAGAAGAAGAAGAAGAAGAAGGAAAAAAGAAAAAGAGAGAGAATAGAAAAGAAGAAGAAGAAGAAGAAAGCAAGAAAGAAAGAATAAAAGAAGGGAAAGGTTTGCTAGATCGAAAACCAAAAGTGGTCGGTTGAGCGAAAATTAATGCGAAGGTTAGAGATTTTAAAACAAAGATCAAGAGAAGGGGACGAAGACAAATCATACAGAAAGCTTCAAAGAAAAAGCTCATGTGGTGGATTCATGAAACTAGAGGGCTTATTATGGATTAGATGCAAAATTTCCCAGAAGAGCAATGTTTGGAAACAACAAACTGGGGCAAATTTTTAGTGTACAAATTTTCAATTTAGTTTCAATTCCAATTTTTAATTTTCCAAAGCTGCATCTTCAAATTCAATTTCAAATATATTTCAATTCTGCAAAGCTGCATTCTCAATTTTAATTTCTCATACCTGCATCTTCAAATTCAATTCAATTTCAAATTTATTTCAATTTTGCAAAACTGCATCTTCAATTTCAAATTCGCTTACATTTTCAAATTCAATTTCAAATCTATTTCAATTCCGTCTATAATTTCAAATCTATTTCAATTCTGCTTGCATCTTCAAGTTCAATTTCAAATTATGCAAGGTTGCATTTCATTTTGCAAGACTGCATTTCATTCACATAGTTGCATTTCATTTTCATCTGCAAAGCTGCATTTCATTCACATGGTCACAAAGCTGCATTGCATTTGCATGGTTGCATTTCATTTTCACAAGCATATGCTCTCATCATGTTCCTTACTCGGACAAAATACATGTTCATGTCTTTACTAGTTCTTTACTACGGAAATATTAAAACCTATGATTTTATATTTTCTAGTAAAAAACAAGTAAAGAGGGGCAACTGTGAACACCATATTTTGTCCGAGACAAAAAAAATAAAAATAAAAAATAAAAAAATAAAGAGAAAGGAAAAAGGAAAGAAAGCTAGCCCATTTACCTTTTGGAATAAGAGAATAGCCAAATTATGAAATATTTTAACCAAAAAAAACCAAAAAACAAAAAATAATAATAATAAAATAATAATAATTAAAAAAAATCAAAAATCAAATCAGAATAAATAAGGTCAAATTTGGGCGAATCTCTTAATTTTGGCATTTGTATCCAAATCAGATCAAATCGTCAATCATCATTAAGGCCGAATTTTCAATTAGGATAAATCAAATTTAATGGCAATTGATGCCTCCAACACTTATAAATAGAGCCAATGTTGAGAGGTAAAAGGGGCTAGTTTTTTTTTTCTTTGGGGAAGAGTAACGGCAGCAGACTACGAGCAAAGTTGTGATTGTGTGTAAGGGGCACTGAAAGAGGAAGGAAAAGACTGAGGCTGGAGTTGCAGTCCATTTTTGGTTTCAAATTGCTCGTTCATTTGAGCGTATCTTTATCTCTTTGTTTGTTTCTTTTTTTGCACACACACTATCTTTCCTGCCCATTTGTCGATCTGTTCATGACATAACCAGAACCTCATCATTATTTGCCCAAGCCTGCAACCTCCTCCTCGCCGAATTTCTATACTCATGCTAACGTTGAAGCCAAAGTCAAAAAAGCAGGCTGCTTTGGAACGTCTGAATCAATGGTCCCAACTCGTGATTATTTTTGTTTGGTAGTGATGATGTGGTGCGTCTATAGTGCATCGCCATGGTGCTGAACACTCCTGTGCCATTCCTTTTTTTTTTTTTGTCCGCTTTTCTTTTTATGTTTGGGGCGTTACTTTTTTTTATTTCTTTTTATTATTATTATTATTATTATTATTATTATTATTGTAAATATGCACAAAGTACGTTCTTTATTCTTGCTCAAATAATAAACACAATTCCAATTCAAATCTTTAAAATCCATGCTGCAATCTCTAACATTGATGTATGGCTTGGCCATCCTCAAGGGTTATAAGAATTGTTAGGGTTTATTGTATAGTTTATACTATCCTGAACCCTGACCAAAAATAGATTATTCTTTCTTTTATTTTATTATATATTTCTTTAAATAAAATTAACCCAACCTACAATTATTTTCTACAAGAATTACGTGATTTTGAATTCCTCATTGCACCAGAGGATACGTAGAAGCAGACAATCTCTGTCAAATCAAAAATTAAATTTTCTTAAATTTGGTTCAATTTTAATTCCTTAAATATTCGTAACATTAATTTCACTTCCTTTTTAGTTTGTAAATAATTGTTACATCAATTTCTCTTTTTTGTAAATAATCATAACATTAATTTTACTTTCCTTTTCTTTTGTGAATAATTGTATATTAATCTTACATTTTTTTGGGAATAATTATCATATCAATTTTGCTCTTCTTTCTTTTTATAACTAATTATCATATTAATTTTATTTTTCTTTTCTTTTGTAAATAATTGTTGCACTAATCTAACTTTATTTTATTTTATTTATAAATAATTATTATATCAATCTTGCTTTTCTTTCCTTTTATAAATGATTATCATATTAATTTTATTTTTCTTTTCTTTTGTAAATAATTGTTGCATTAATCTAACTTTGTTTTATTTTATTTGTAAATAATTATTATATCAATCTTACTTTTCTTTCCTTTTATAAATGATTATCATATTAATTTTATTTTTCTTTTCTTTTGTAAATAATTGTTGCACTAATCTAACTTTATTTTATTTTATTTGTAAATAATTATTATATCAATTTTGCTTTTCTTTCCTTTTATAAATAATTATCATGTTAATTTTATTTTATCTTCTTTTTTTGTAAATAGTTGTGGTACTAATTTTACTTTATTTTATTTGTGAATAATTATTATGTTCTTAAGGGAAAAAATTAGTATTATTAAAGTTATTAAGTTGTATGATAAGCTCTAGAGTAACCGTTGCGAAACAGATGTATTAGAGGTGCAGTGGGATTAAGTATCCACCCTTCCCTGTGCATAATTAGACTCCCGAATTCAATATCTTTAAAAGACCAGTTTTGCAAAACTAAAAGGTTTTTCCGATTTTTTCCATAAATAAAAATTGGTGGCGACTCCATTGAAATTTATTATTTTCAATATTTTTGTTGTCTCTCGTCGCAGCGCCCCCCGAGCACGTTGTGACACCAGTAATCAAGAAACTTTGATCAAACAGCAATCTCAATATATAACATTATATTCATACTAAGAATATAATAATAACAATAAGTGCAAGTTTTAAACTCTTGAGTCTTAATCTATCTTGCAAGCTTTTAACTTCTAATTATATTCCCGAGTTCGATGCTTATTAACCGACTTCCCAGTTCCGATATCATCTAAGTTATGTATATTAGGTCAATGACTTGATTCCCAACTTCCGGATTTATGTTCAACCTACCGAGATTATATGATTCACGACTTCTGGGGTTATGTTTAATCTCCCGAGATTGGTTCTGGGTCGAGTCTCAAAATTACATGTATAAGGGTTTTGTGTACCTATGATCCCGACCTCCGACCTGAGCCCACAATTTGGTCTTTCAAGACTTTTGAGTGTTTCCTGACCTAGACTACATTCGATGTAATTTCCTATTCGCTAAGTTCCGAGCTTAGCCTTAAGTATATCTTCCGAGTTCAATCTTAAGTATGACCTCCTGAGTTAAACCTTAAATGTACTTTCCGAGTTCAATCCTAAGTAATCTCCCCTGAGTTCAACCTTAAGTATACTCTCTCAAGTTCAACCTTAAGTACACTCCCCCGAGTTCAACCCTATCTAGTAAGTTTAAAGTTCAATTTTTAAGTGTACTGACCTTGCTCTCTGTTTATAAGTCCCGACTTCCGACATTAACTCAAGTTGTTATGTCTTGTCCCAGACTCGTCCTACTTTTAGCTAGAATTGCACTCTTGTAAGAAAAAATTCACTACAAATAGAAATCTAGGTGAAATCATGCGAAATTTATATCCATGTAAAGGTAATAGAAAAACTTTCAAATGAAACAAGTTTCATATAATTTGAATAAGTATAATTCGAGATATAAGCTTTGAAACTTGACCCTACTGGACTACCTTGTTCTAGCCTGGATTGGACATAGGGCAATTTTCTCGACTCACTGAGAACAAATGGGACCTTATCTAATCGAAACTTTTTATGGTATATTCTCCTATATTTAAGCTTTCTAAAAAAGTTAGGTTCACTCGATTTGGAGTTGTATAGGATGAGTTACACCCTTCTCAACACATACTACTCGGTTGAAGGTCCTGATTTCTAGATTAAACTTCAAAAATTCATATCTTCCTCTATACTAATCCAATGGCCTTATATTATATATGTATGGAAAGCCCTAAATGTCTAGTTTCACATAAAAATAATTTCATTAGGTTTTGGTGGCCATAGGCATAGCCGTACACTCCTCCAGTATAGATGCCGTAAGATTTTCAACGTTTCAGCTCCAATTTTGCATCCCTCTTTGAATTTCCACCAAAGTTCTCATCCAAGCTCAACGTTTATACATTTATCCAACCATAAGAATTCATATAAACACCATGTATCATCAAACTAATGGAAGAAATAGGAATTCTACTCAACCACAATAACATGTATAATAGAGGAAGTTGAAGAATCCTACCTTATCTAGTTGAACTTGGTTGATTTGGTGTTTTAGATGGAAGCAACTCTTGATGAGACTTGAAGAAAGGTTGGAGATGGAGTAGAGAGGAGTATGATAGAAGAGAAATGAAGGGGAGTCAGCCCCTTATCTTGATCGAACTCCACAAGGGCAAGGAAGGAATTGCATACAACTTGTGGAGCAAGGAGTTGTGTGATTGGTGGATTTCATTTTGCCTTCAAATTTGGTTTGGCTTCCCATCTTCATGGCTAATCAAGGCGCCACATAAAGGGGTGGTTTGGCTAAATCTTAGCCATCCATCCTAGGGTTTTTGTAATATAACTCTTATTGATCCGGTTTCGACAGTTTAAAATACCGAAATCTTACCGATTTCTCTTCAATTGGTAAACCGGTCTTAGAGAAATTCTGTGAGGTTTCCTATATTCCTAATCTAATTCCATCAAGCCTAATCACTTCTAAATCGCACTTAATTGGATTTAATTAAGTGTTTAATCAAATTCTAATTAATCCACATTATTTACTAAAAACCGAGTAACTCGGCTAAAAACGATTAAAATTTTTCAGACGTTACAGAAATGACATCTCAGAAATCACTAGAGTCAAAGAATTTCTTCACTCTCACTTTCAGATCAAAGATCTTGGGGAGTTGAAATATTTCTTGGGCTTAGAGGTTGCACAGTCCTCTAAAGGCATTTTGCTATCACAGAGGAAATATGCCTTAGAATTATTAGAGGATTTGGGTCTTCTTACTGCCAAACCTTCATCCACTCCTATAGATGCCTCCACTAAGTTATCCAAGTCCGATGGGCACTCCCTTGCAAGACATTGCCAGTTATAGGAGGTTGATTGGTGGGCTACTATACCTCACTACTACTAGACTAGATATATCCTTTTCTGTGCAGCAAGTCAGCCAGTTTATGTCTTTTCCCATTGATTTACACCACAAGGCTGCTCTCAGAATCCTCTAATACATTAAGTAGTCTCCAGCTTAAGCCTTTTCTTCCCTGCCTCCTCCGACCTGAAACTCACTGCATTTAGTGACTCTGATTGGGCAAGATGCATGGACACACAAAGATCAGTTACTGATTTTTGAATTTTTATTGGGAAAGCACTCATATCTTGGCGATCGAAAAAGCAAACCACCATTTCCTGAAGCTCCACTGAGGTTGAATATCGAGCTCTTACAGCCACTGTGAGCTTTAATGGTTCCAATTCCTTCTCACTGATCTGCAAACAGCTCCGTCTCTTCCAATTTCCCTATATTGTGAAAACCAATCAGCAATCCATGTTGCTCAAAACCCCTCCTTCCATGAAAGAACCAAGCACATTGAATTGGATTGTCATTTGGTCAGAGAAAAACTGCAGAACGACCTCATTCATCTGCTTCCTTTATCCACCACTCTTCAACTTGCTGACATCATGACAAAACCACTGCATGTTAGTCCTTTCCAATCCATTCTCTCCAAGCTAGGAGTGCTCAACATCCACTCTCCAGCTTACGGGAGGGTAACACCGGAATTATAACTTCTAATACCAACTTATTTATCATCAATCAATGTACTCAAACAATATCAGTTAGTTAGTTATTTTACTGTTTCTTCTGGTAGCTAGTTACCTTCTCTTCTTTCTAGTATATATGTACAAACATTGTATCAATTGAAATCAATTACATTTTCTCATTTGCTATCAAAGTTGTTTCAGTTCTATTAAATATAGGGCAATCAAATTTTGGGGGAATGATTAGAGACGAGAAGGTTTCTTAGATATATAGTTGGTTTTTCAGGGACAATTAGAGTGATGACAAACTTGCATGCAGAGTTACATGTTCCCATGCATGGTCTTCACCTTGTTTAGGATAGTGGTATGAGGAAAATAGTTTACAATTCAGACTTTTCAGGTGTCATCACTTTAGTGAAGAAAGAACATTGTCCCTTGCATAGGAATGAAAGATTATTTGCCGTATCAAGACCTTGCTAATATTGGGAGGTGTATATTAAACATGCTCTTAGAGAAGGTAATGCCAATGGAATAATACTATGGTGTCCCACTTTTGGGGCATTGTGAAAGGATGTCATAAGGTATCCCTTAAATATTGATTAAGAAAAAATTGGAATTCATTATTAACTAAAGTTTAAAGGATATCTCATAGTATTTCTTCAAAAATATCCAATCAAATAAAACAAATAACATTTCTCTAAAAGTGACTTTCTGGCAAAATATGATGTGAATGTCAGAGATAGTCTTAAGATTTGGATTTCACTACTCATGGAGATGAACCTTATGTTACTGGCAAACACAATTGGGATTTGCTCCTCTAGAGGTTAGTATTTTTGTTTTTATTTGCTTTTACTATTCAGTTGTACAAATAAAATTGTATAAAAAATATTTTATGCAATAAATTGTTTAAATAATTATATATGTTATATATTTAACCGATAGAGCAAATTTGGCGAAAGATCTCACACCTCAAAATAGTTAAATCGATGACAATTGAGATGTGGAAAATAAAAACTTCTCAAAATAATTCCTTTCGAGGTAAGATCAAGAATGCATGGATTGTTCCCCCAAATATCTCATAATATAGTCGAAGCATATTTTTAACTTTTAAAAAATAAAATAATATTTTCTAAGGTACTTATAACTTTTTTTTATCCTCACCGCAGCAGTTATTTGAGTTACGTACAAATGATGTACAAAAATTAAAAACCAAAGTTCTCCTATATTCTCTGCAACACTAAAATCAGCTCTGAGGTTATGAAGTGTTACGTTAATTTTAAAATATAACAATTTTATATATTAATTATACTTTATTTTGGATAAATTATACTAATTTTCTCTTTATAGAATATGATACTAAGCATCCTTATAAACATGACACTAAGTACTTTTGCAAAAAAGTTAATATAGGCATGACTAATCGAGAAATAATATATGTAACATTATCTAATCTTCGGGATATTAATGCAATTAATTTATCCTTTTATTTTTTCTTTCTCTTTGATCATAAATTTGTGGAAGATACTATTCTCATAATTTTAGAGATAAAATATTAATAATTACTCCCCTTTAAATAAATACATTTTTCATAATTCAAAATTGTGTTTTCATTCTTATAAGAGACTAATTGCTGATTATCATTTGTCTAATATCTTATCAGCTTTATTTTTCTTTCTCCATATCACATCCCTATACATGCAATAACTCTACCTCTATGGAATTTTTGGAAACCGTCTTAATAATCTAAAACATCACATCCCCTCATCGGTCACATCATTCATTTTCTAGGTCTAACATGAGCAGATGCACATGGTGTTGTACATTGAATGCTTTATTCTCAAGAATGTGATTTTCTTTTCTGATTGGACACTAGTAGAATTTAGCAATGTTTTGTTCTCTTCTCTTGTTGTATGTTGAAGAGTAAGTAGTAACTAGAGAACGGGGACAAAATATTGCACGCTATTATGTCCTTTAAACGTAGTAAAAGAAAGTAAGTAAATAAAAAAGTAAGGTTTTATTAACATGTGTTTTAAAGAACACCTTACAAAATTTAAATATAAATTATTAAACAAAATATAAATATTTTATATTTTTAAATTTTAAAAATATTTAGTAATTTTAACAATTAAGATAAACAATAGTTATTTTTATTTTTAATAGACATTTTTAGGATACATTCAAACAAAACTTAAAAGAATAATAATAAAATTATTTTGGCACACTTTTAGGCTCTATTTGATTTCTGTTTTTATTTTTTATTTTTAGTTTTAAATACAAAAAGGAAAAAGTTTACTTTATCTTTTTAATTATAGATTATGTATACTTTAATTTTTAAACTAAAAAAATATATAACGTGATCTTTAAATTTTCTTGAATATATATTTTAGTCATTCTATTAAGGTTTTGTCCATTAACTATAGGCCATGTATACCTTAAAGTCATGTGCATTTTAATTCCTAGAATACATAAACAAATGCAACCCTATCCCTTAACCTTCTTAAACATGTACTATTTTCATTTATAATTGATAGAAACTTAATAAAATGATTAAATGCATATTTAGGAAAGTTTAAGAGATCACATTACCTTTTTTTTAGCGTAATAACTAAAGTGCACATGACCTATAATTAAGGAGAGTAAAGTGAAGTCTTTTCCCTATAAAAATTTCACCTTATTTTTAATGTGTTTCTTGTTTGGAATTTTGTAAAGAAAATAGTGAAATAGGAAATGTTTTCACATTTTTTTTTTACTATTTCTTTTACAAAATTCTAAAAATAAGAAACATATTAAAAAGGATTTGTCATTTTTGTAATTAAAGTTGAAAATAAAAATAAAAATAAGAAATAAAAATGAAAACTAAACATGCCCTAGATTTACATTTTCAAACTAAATAATCTCTCTACTTTTAAAATATTTCTTGTCTCATGCTTGAAAAGAAATAACAGAATTCATAGATTTGAGTATGGGATAAGGTAATAACATTATTTTAAAGTGAATTTATTTCTTAAACAACGAAAATAATAATTTATTTATTTTTCAAATTAATAAAGGAAAATTGTATTTGGTACGACTACAAAAATGTACTAAGGATTGATTGATTTCTTGCAGAGAAACTGCTTTCACTTTTCTCTCCTCATAATTTCTGTTTTTATCTCTTTAATTTCATGGGTAAATAGTATTCATATTCAATTCATTGAAAAAGTTTTCGTACCAAGATTGCTCATTAATAAAATATATTATAATTATAATTCATTAGGTAACTTAAGAGTAACTATATTTTTACCTTTTTTACTTAAAAAAATTTAAAAGTACTTTTTTCTAAACAATATTCTGTCCACAAATTCTTACCAGACAAATTTATCTTAATTGGTTGGCTCCTTTTTTTTTTTCGGTTACAAAAATTTTGGTTTGTTGGATCAAGATATTCTTTCAGGTTTAATGAACATTTACAAAAGTATTTACATATGATACACTAACAATGAAATTTAGCAAAAAACCAATTAAATTTAGAATTGAACTAAATTATGGACAAAAGATAGATCAGATGAATAGAGTTCCGATGCTTTATGTATGGCCCATTTTAAAGGAAATTAACTAACTCGTCTCATGGCATTATAATGTTGAACCTTTGTTATCCCTACATCTCCATATTTTTTTGCAACATTATAGGATTTTCTCCTCTCCCATCTTTGATCTTTTATTTTTTTTTCTTAAGTGATAATGAAATTTGAATCCTTAAGTTTATATATATTACTCAATCCCTTATTACTAGATTACTTCTAATTACTTTTCCACCTTTAATCTCTATCTTTATAGGATGAGACTTGGGTTCGAATCTCATAAAGACAAATTCATTGATGGCCATTAGTTTCCTTTGCCCATCAATTTATGTACTTATTGATATATGGTCATTTAGAACGGAAGTAGATGAACAATTGCACATAAATCAATAATATGCTTCATTAAAAAGTGATAAAATTGAAGATTTCAAGAAATAGAAAAGAGTAATGCTTAGGCAAAAGCCAAGCATTTTTTCAATTTCAAGCATGTTTTATAATGTCGATTCTTTCTTTTGGAATCTTATTCACAAAAAGTTTCGAAGGCAAAACAATTTACCAGTAGAGATTACTACCCACTTGAACAATAGGTCCAAAATCAAAATGCTTGTCCTTCTCAAAGTCATCAATATTAATGAGGCCAGTAGAACCAATGAGCAAGTCACACAAATTAGTAGTCAAAAACCCAGTTTAGTATAGTCGCAAAAAGAGACAATGGTCATTGAGGATATTCGCAGTTGATGTTTGTAGGGATGGAATAATTGAGAGCCTATCTATATATGCACAAACTTCAGCTCCTATATGGTCTTGTATATTCAAGCCAATCATCTCTAGCTTGCAATAAAAGAGATGCATCACCAGCTTCTACATCACATTCCATTGCCAGTGAAAGGTAGATACACAAAGATATACATAGCAAACTTACTATTAATTGGAAGAAAAATGTTTGAAAATCAATTTTTTTTTAGAAATTATTTGTTAAAATAATATGATATTGAGGTTTTTTTACTGATATAAAATAAAAAAAATATTATGTACCTATATACACCGATTTCATATTATTTTTCAAAATGTCCTTTTTTTTTTCAACGTTGATTAATCAATTTAGATTATATCGATTTATCACAATCAAATTTCAGATTTAAAAACATGAAAATCGATTTGGGTTACATCGATTATTATACTATTCAAATGAATAGTGCAATAATCGATTTAAGCACCATCGATTATTACACTATTCATTTGAATAGTGACTTAAATCGATTATTGCACTATTCAAATGAATAGTGTATTAATCGATTTGATTTATTTATAATAAAATAAAAATTATAAATTATTTGTTTTATTAATTTAGAATTAGAATAAGATAATTAATAATTTTGGTTAATAAATTTTTATAATGATAATTAATTAAAAAAATATAAATAAAATTTTTAATTTAATTATTATTAATTTTAATATTTTAGTCTCAATATTACTTTTTATTGGAAAAATTTATATATTTGAGTTACTTAATTTAGGATATATTTGTGCGATATGAGCTTTTGACATGCATCACAAACTCTAAATTTTGAGTATGATCGTCCACTGATTAGCGCTTTTTTTGAGCGGCAGTGGCGTCCTAAGATGCCTTCTCAATCTGAGAGTACATCATCACACTCTAGAATATTGCTTTACAACAAAGGTTATATATATATATTGATAGGGAATCAGTTAGCTAGAGCATTTTGAAGGTAATGATATACTTGACTTATGTGGTGAGCTTAGATCTAATTAAGCTCTTATTGGAATGTGGATAATATTATAGTCAAATAAGAAAACCTAGGCTATAATAAAAGCACATAAAAATTAATAATACAAATTATATAAAAAATTTATACAAAAATAAAAAAAAATGGCCAAAACATCTTTAAACAACATTTTTTGAAATCAGAAATAGTGTCAATCGGCTATGCATATTGCCACACTAACGGCCTTATTTAGGGCTTCCCGAAAAGGTATAATAATAACAAATCAGAGTCCCGAGTCAAAAGTTATACTCATTTAAAATTTTTCTAATCATTTAATCTTCATGTATGAACAATTAGAGTTACATAATTTATGTGTTTAGTGTTTAAGATTTTATACATTAATCGAATTATGCACTTCAATAAACAATGCACTACTTGAATTATGCAGTTTTGTACTCACATCACGCAAATATATCCTAAGTTAATTTAATTGTAACTCAAATATTTAAATTTTTTCAATAAAAAATAATATTGAGACTAAAATATTAAAATTAATAATAATTAAATTAAAAATTATTTATAATTTTTTAATTAATTATCATTATAAAAATTTATTAACCAAAATTATTAATTATCTTATTCTAATTCTAAATTAATAAAACAAATAATTTATAAATTTTATTTTATTATAAATAAATCAAATCGATTATTATACTATTCATTTGAATAGTATAATAATCGATGTAACCCGAATCGATTTTCATGTTTTTAAACACGAAATGTGATAGTGATAAATCGATGTAACCTAAATCGATTTATCAATGTTGCAAAAAAAAAAGATATTTTGGAAAATAATGTGAAATCGGTGTATATAGATACATAATTTTTTTATTTTATATAAGTAAAAAAGCCATATATTGATGCTTGGATAGATAAAGGGATCATATTACCTGATTCTATCTAGCCAAACCGTATTTTATGTAAAAAACTCCTTTTTCTTTTTTAAAACTGTGTAGTGTTACTCTAAATAAGATGAAATGATTGAGCTCTCTTATCTTATATAGCAAAAAGAGTTATTCTAATTGACATAAGCAAGCTTGCGACCGTGTCTTGTTATAAATTTACAATTTATACAGGAGTATCCTTTTTCATACTGCTAGTGAGACTATGTATGGAATGAAGGGTTTTAGGGGGAAAAAAAAGAGAAAAATATATGAAATTTCTGTTATTAGTAAATATTTTACACTTTAAGAAAATTTCAAATGAAAGGATTAAGATCATATATTATTATGACTTTCCTTTCATCTTTTACTTAGTTCTATAAATATTTTTAAATTCTCGTAATTTGAAAATAAAATATTTTTTTTCCTAAATTTAAGTTTTCTTCGGATAAGAAAAATAAGTGGAATAGAATAAAATGAAATAAGATAAAATGAAATAGAATAAAATATTTATATTATTATTTGAATATCAAATGATGGAATAGAGAGAAACTCTTACTCCATTATTTGGAAATATGGTGAAAGAGAATAAAATTGTAAGAATTATAAATTATTTATTCTCATTTTATTTTATTCTTCCTAAAATAGAAATAGATGATTATATAGAATGAAATTGAATGGATTGGAATCTCATCAATACTATTCCATTTTATTTTAAAGTATCTACAATTGACATTTAATACTATTTTATTTCCTTCCGATTCATTTATTATCTTCTGTCAATCCAAGTATAACTAAAGGGTATTTAATACTTGTTCAAAGATGAAAAGGCTTTACGGCATGTACCACAATCCCATTTGGCATTTCTGATGTATTACTGCAAAAGCTGCTTTTATAATTTAAACTAAAAACTAAAGTTACACGCCTCGAGACAAACTAAAGTTAACCAGAATATGATGGATAAGATCGGGTAATATCGTTTCTGCTTTGACACTTGCACGTGATTAGGGGAGGTTTTCGGACGACGTGTCATTTTTCTAATAACAATGAAAAATGATAAATTCTTTTAAGTGGTAAGCCTAAAAATCTTTTTAATTCAAAATTCGATTCTCATCTATGGAAAAGTGTTTAAATTGTATGTAAATTATATTCCATGTTATTGTGAGTGATATTTTGAATCAAAAAAATTTTTAGGTTGATTATTAAGACAATATATCAATATTCAACTGTACTAGAGTTTTATTCTTGTAATTAATTGACTTAACTTGAATAATATTAATTGAAATTCAATAAAGCGTTAACAATATATAAAATTTAATTTTAATATATTATTAATGTAAAAATATTTTATATTGATTATATATATTTAATTATATATTATTATTCATTATCTTAAAAATTTTATAAATAAAAAAAAATAATTATATAAAATAATACTCTTGTGGATTAATAATAAGAGATTAATTTGATGCACTATAAATATAAGAGTTTTAAACTCTCATTCAATTTTATATTTCTATTTATAAGATTTTTAAAATAATAGATGATTAAATTAAATATTTTTATTAATATAACAATATGTAATTAGATATTCATATTATTATTATTTTTTGGATAAGAGCTTCGTTATAAAACTAAAAGAACATTTATAGCTGAAGAAGCCCCTAATCACCCACTTACCATTCAGCAAATCAAAGTTAGCATAAAAAATCCTTTCATTTCCATCTTAAGCCTTAAATCAGTTAACTGGGCACACTCTTCTCTGCTTCTAATTTGGCTTTGCGCGCACATCCACGACACATAATATTGGACCTGATTAAGACCGGTCCGATTCACCGTCACCGGTCCAACCCGGTCCACTGACACAAAAGCTTAGTCTATTCTGATTTTGTTTATTTGTTTTCTGTTTATATTTCTTCTTCTTCTTCACAATTCTCTTTTTCTCTCTATTCTTATCTCTCTTTCTCTCTCTTCTCGCGCACGCAGTTTTCTCTCTCTAAAATAAGAGAAAACGACACCGAACGGAGGCTCCGACCCGAATCGGACGAGTGGACTCAGCTCCGAACCCATTCCCTGGTGCTCCTCCTTCAATAGCATTTCGCTCCCATTGATTTTCTCTCTCTCTAAAACGCGTTTCCGCCATGGACGCTGAATTCGTAAGTGCTCGATTCCTCTTCCATTTCGCTTTCGATTGATGCCACAATCGCCACAGCTGAAGTTCCGAATCGTTTTCCCCTTTTCATTTTTAATTTTTTTTTCTGCTGTTAGTTTCTTCGTTCAATTTCGATTTTCGCGTTTCGAACCATTGATGCCTTAGCTGTAGAAATAGGGTATTTCTTTTTATTTTCTGTGAATGGTTCTGAAATTTCGTTGTTTTGTGTTTCTGGGTTTGAAATTTTAGGGTTCTGAAGTTTCTGCGTCTAACTCTGCTGGATATTGATTTGGAGGAAGGGAGAAAAAGATAGATAGGGTTAGGGTTTTCTCGAAAGCATTGATTTTTATTTTTGGGGGGTGGGGGAATTGGATTGTTCCTAGGGTTTGATTCGAGACGGGGAAGATTGGCGTGGGTTAGAGGATAATGTGTATACTGTGTGTGATTCAAAAGTGGTCTCGTCGGGTTGCTACAATGCTACCTTGGTTGGTTATTCCATTGATTGGTCTGTGGGCGCTTTCTCAGCTCCTGCCACCGGCTTTTCGGTTCGAGATTACTTCGCCTCGCCTGGCTTGTGTTTTTGTGTTGCTGGTTACTCTCTTTTGGTATGAGATTTTGATGCCTCAGTTGTCGGCTTGGCGGGTGCGGAGGAATGCACGACTTAGGGAGAGGAAGAGGTTTGAGGCCATAGAAATGCAGAAGCTAAGGAAGACGGCTACAAGGCGGTGCCGCAACTGCTTGAATCCATATAGGGATCAGAACCCTGGTGGGGGTCGGTTTATGTGTTCATATTGTGGGCATATTTCGAAGAGACCGGTTTTAGACTTGCCTGTGCCACCAGGGTTGGGGATTTCGAATTCTGGTTTAGTTAAGGACTTGGTTGGGAAAAGTGGCAAGATATTAAATAGCAAGGTTTGGTCTGAAAATGGGTGGATGTGCAGTCAGGACTGGTTGGAGAATGGCAATTGGGTTGGTGGGTCTATTCCGAGTAATGCAAGCAACTGGAGGACAAATGGGAATGCTGGTCTTTTTGGAGTAGATGAGCACTGTTTGACAGAGAGGTCATATTCTGGTATTTTGTTTTTTGTTTGCAAGCTTTTGACATCTTTTTTCTTGAGCATTAGATGGCTTTGGAGAAAGGCTTTTAGAATTAGTTCAAGAGAAGAATGTTCATCTGATGCTGAACATAGGGCACTTTTAGCAAAACGTGGTGAGAATGGTGCAAGCCTCAACGAGAGTAGAGGTGAAAGAGCACGCAGGAAAGCAGAGGAGAAAAGACAGGCTAGGCTAGAGAAAGAACTTTTAGAGGAGGAAGAAAGAAAGCAAAGGGAGGAGGTTGCAAGGTTAGTGGAGGAGCGTAGGAGACAGAGGGATGAGAAAGTGGAAGCTGAAAAAGATCGCGGTAAATCATCACAACCCAGTAAGGAGAAAGACAGTAGGAAGGAAGCTGAAAAGAAGCGTCAGGAAAAAAGAAAAGAGAAAGACAAGGGGTCCAATAAGAGCAATTCTGATGCAGAAGAACTGGAAAGAAAAGCTGGCAAGGAAAATGAACGGAGGCGGGACTTTGACAAAAAGAGTGAAACTGATCGCAGAGAGCATCAGAAATCTGGGTTAGAGAGTGGCAAAGGACAGAGTACAGACAATGCACATAGTAAAAATGTTGTTGCAAACAACAATTATAACCGAGGAAGTACTGGAACAAGGTACCTTGATCGTATGCGGGGTACAATTTTGTCTTCTTCAAAGGCATTTGGCTTTGGAAGGGGTACTACTGTTCCTACCACTGTGGTGAAAGAAAACAAGTTTAACAGTTCTTTAGATCATGTTCACACTGCTGTTAGCAGGAGAGATGTAGGTCCTCCTGAACGTCCAACTGCAAAATCCAATTTGAATGGAGATGATAGGAATATCAATCACTCTGTAAGTTGTCTTGCTTACTATCCCTTTTTCTTTGCCATTTATTAATATTGTTTTAGGCTTTTAGCTGGCTTTGATGAAGTTGATTGATGTAGGAATACTAATTACTCTATTTTCGTTATAATCTTACATGGAACTTACAAATTAGCATTCTATTCAAAAGTCTCTCTTTTCACTAACTGCCAGTTTGTAAGTCCACATTCTAAACTTTCATTCTGAGATGTATAAATGAGTTTGTAAGATGATCTGGTTAATATATAATTGCTTGTTATCTATGATCATCTCAGGTAGCTTGTTTTCTATAAAGAAAAAAGTATTACCATGATGGCTGTTCCCTGCAGGTTATCCCAGAACCAAAGCCATGGACTGCACCTAAAAAGTCATGGCAGCAATTATTTACTCGATCCACATCTGTTCCTCAATCCTCAAATTCAAACGTAATATGTAGACCAAATTCCAAAACTCAAGCAGAAATCAAAAGCCCTCAGTTATCTGGTCAGCCACCAGTTACACAATCATTTAATAATCCCATTCACTTTGGTCTTCCATCACCATTTAATATTTCCACCTATCCAAATGGATCAACCAGTAGTAGTCTTGGCTTTTCTCCTGCAATTGAACCCTTATACTCTCCTGTTGGAAATACATCACATAACTTTAGACACGAAGAACAAGAGCTTTTTGAAGACCCCTGCTATGTTCCAGATCCAGTAGCATTGCTCGGGCCTGTTTCTGAGTCACTCGATAATTTTCAGTTGGACTTGGGAAGTGGCTTTGTGACAGACACGGAAGTAGCAAAGCCTCACTCTTTAAAAAACATATCTGCTAGTTCTGAAGTCAATAAGCCATCTCCAATTGAGTCTCCATTGTCCCGAGAAAAGCATAGCTGTTCTAATCGGTTTCCCAGTACCCCCAAGGCCCAAGATAATGCCCTTCCTTTGGACAATGCTGTGGCAAATGGTAAGGGAACATGGCAGATGTGGAGTACCCCACCACTTGGTCAGGAAGGTTTAGGTTTGGTTGGTGGCCCTGGGAGCTGGCTTTTATCCTCGCAAAGAAATGTACCAAACAAGGATGACTTTGTGCTTCCATCATCTCATAAGACAATGGCTTCTCTTTTTAACAAAGACGATAACATAATTTCCAGTACCCATTCTCCACAAAATGTTCTTCTTCCTAATGGTCAGAGTGGCGGGACCTTCAGCCCTGTTACTGGTTCAAGTGGCTATGATCCTTGGTTACAGAGTGCTTTCTTTCCACCATTGTCAGGAGGCCTTAAAGCTCAGGATGGTGCTACTCAGAATGAAATGATATATGGGAGTCCAAATGGATCTGCTAGCAGCCGAATGCTTGAGGGTTCTCTGGCTAACAGTTGGTCCAAGTGAGTAAATAACTGTATGACTTCTTTTTTGGCTTCTGTTATATAGCTAATTTGGAATCCTTGCTGTATATGGATCTGTGTTGTTGTTAGAACATTTTAAAATTGATGGAACTTGTTTAGCCAAAAGATGTGATAAACAATCCCCTCATTTAGTTTTTCCCAAACAAATTGTGGAGCTCTTAAGATTGATTGATAACATGCTTGTTAGTGAGAATGTTCTGTATCTTTCTGTCTCTATTGAGATTCATCACGCTACCAAGGTAATGATACTTTGTGGGGAAAAATTCTGGTTTCAGTGGTTTCTATATGCAATGACTTACAATATTTTACCCCATATATGTAATGTTTACATTATATGTGACTCGTTTAAAAAATCATTTCAATGCACATGCATTTGTCTATGTTAATTGTGGTCAGCAGGCTATTTCTGGAGTTATGGGTTGCTAATTGATAACTTGACTCAGTCAATCAGAATGTAATTTTAAGAGGCTGAACTCTTGCTAATCCAGAGCATATTGCCCTACAGCATTTTAGAATGGACTGATTGGATCATTTTTTTTTTTTAATTTATGGGAAAATGATTGGATCGAATCTTGATTCTTCATTACACATTACAGGCTTTTAAAGGCAGCATAGGATTTATAAACTCACTACCAAGCAGGATAAATGTATATTTATCTCCTTTTTAATAAGCATGAACTGCTTTTGATGCTGGTTTTTTATATTTTGAGTGTTCGACTAATTATGTACACTAATTGAGTGGTGAAAACAAGAGAGCATTGCAAGAGAAAGTAGATATAGGCATAACTAAGAGGTGATGAGCAAAGCTGATTGGCTGGCTCAAAGTTGTGTTATCATCAAATTGTCATAAACTGTTGACTTGCTGATCAAGACAAGTAATCATAATGGAAGTGAAACTGAAAAGGAATTTTTTCTTGTACCTTATGTGAAATAATGGTGAAATCTACATGTCCTGCAAAGTCTCTGCTTTTTGTGACCCTTTTCACTGCTTGTGGCTTGACGCCTGTACCCATATTCTCGTGGATGTGTTCTTACTCCTAGATTCTGTGACTTGTGTTCCTCCTTCTCTAATTATACATTTTTAGTGGTAATATAAACGGTTTAAACTGTTGTTTTGACCTTTCTCTTTTTGTTTATGGCTTTATTATTATTATTATTATTATTATTATTATTATTATCTTTTTCTAAATAAGAAACTCGGTTATTTTTACTTGTAGTTTAATGCGGCTTGTGGTACTTGTTTACCTTGCAGGAAGGAATGGCCTGTACACGGTTCTATGGAAAGTGTAGGGAAGTCACCCGTTGCAAGGCCCCATAACGGCAGTTTGCATCCATCCTCAGATGTACAGTCATTTTGGTCATTTGATTAAAAAAGAAAAAGAGGATAGTGACAGGGTACGAGGGACTTGATAAACATAACTGTTCTAGAGGCAAATAGCCTCCTTTGGGGGGGAAAGAGTTTAGAAATACTGAACGCATTGTATCTTCCCTTCTTCTTTATGAAGGGAGATTGATGTTTTACATAACGTTAGCATCGATAGGAATACATGTTGGATGCATGCCTTTCTGAGCCAGGTAACAAGAGAGGTTGGCCCCATTTCGGCGTCTATTTGTCCTTTTGGAGAATGGTGCTTTACATTCCCCTCTCGTGTGTCAATGATCTTCAACTAGGCAGCACCTGATTTCTTAATGAGAAATGAATGCACTGATACTAACATGACCCGCTGCTAATGAAGAAATATGGTCCTGTTTCTGTTTGTCTCACTATTTAAGAATCGACCACCATATCACATTGTGCACAAAGTTCAGCGTGATCTGACCCAGTTTTATATGACTTTCCAGTATGGGTTCTTTTGTCTTTACCCTCTTGCTTTTGGGAGTTTGAATCCTTTGATCCTCATGTTAACTATGTGTTAGCATATAAGTGGAAGAGGATTGTCAAAAAAGGGGTCAAACTAAACTATGCTTATTTATACGCGTCCAAAATTTCTATGAAGAAAATGGTCCAATCGTAAATGCAGGCTGAATTTGGTCCTAACGATTTGGCGAAAGAGCGGGATATTATACCAATGCGGCAAGTTGTCAGACTCTATCATTATCCAAAAGTTATACTAAGATTTTATAATTGAAAAACAAGAAAAAAAAGAGAAAATTGTGGTCATAATAGACTGCAACCTTGCTGCAGGTACAGCTCTATGTTCGAGGGATCCGTAATTCTGTTCTCTATGGATTTCTCTATACATTGACAGTATGGTTATTTTCTGCATATTGCATTTTTTAAATCAAGCAAAAGTAGATCAAAATAAGTGTTCTTGCACCACGATGTGCATCGCCAGACTTGAGTGTTCACAAAAACAATATCATAGAAAATGATTTCAAGCGTGTCTTTGAGCTTACATGAAAAAGGATTGGTGGGAAGATGACACTTTAAACTGATTTGGTTCAATGCAGAACATGATTTTGGACACGTTTTTGAAATTTGTGCAACTAGAATGATAATGGAATAAGAAGAAGGCAAAATAATACAAAGGGAAAAAAAATAATATCCGACCTGCCGGATTCGAACCAGCGACCTAAGGATATCTGTCGTTTCCAACTACAGTCCTCCGCTCTACCAACTGAGCTAAGGTCGGTTTGGCACGATGCTCACTAATTTATATTAAACCTATAAGCAAAAATCTTGTATGAGAGTTATTCTAAGGGGTAAAGGTTAACGGTAGTTGCCGCTTCGTAACAAGCATAAAGTTTTGGAATTCGTCATGAAGATATATCCTTGAGCTTTGAAGCTAGGCTAGCAAGCTCAATGTAGAAAGAGTATTATCGCAAATACTGATTCAATACAGGTTGAGGAGTACCCTGGGCAAGATTTATGTCTTAGGTACCAAGTCAAAATCAGGATTTGACATTAACATTGACAAATAAACTGTGGAAGAAATAGACTTCGCATTAGTAAATTACTTTCAGCAATGTACGAAAGAGTCCAAAAATGTTGAAGATCAAACAGTTTTCAAGAGCACAGAAATTATGTCTTTGCCTCTGTTCTATAATTGAATAATACTACATAACTAAAATTATTTGATAAATTATTGTAACAATTTGTCAAGGTTTAAGAGGATAGTTAGATGAGTCATAAGAATAAAAACTACTTATTTGTCTATAATAGTTAAAAATAATATCATATCATTCTAACAAAAATTCTATCAATAAAATTCTGATTGTTTAATATTTTTCTTGAGAATTCAAACCTTGCTATATTTTCCAATATTTTAAAAAATATTAATGATTTATGTTATATACTTCCAGTAATGCTAACAGATTTTGGTTACTATTTAGGTGCGCTCTGTGGTGCACCAGGCTAAGTATGGTGCATCCAGGTGAATTTATGGTGAAGATTAGTTGTGCATGCATACAACCTTCCACCATCAATCCACTCTAACATTGCTTATTCACTCTCTTCTCTATTGAAGCTCCTGAAACCATCACTGCTATTTTAGTCATCAACAGTACTTTTCATTGCCGCTGCCACAATACTCATTCTCCATACATATAACATCTCTCTCATACGCTCTTCTTTGTGACTGGTGACTACCACCGCCGCCACTCTGATCAACTAAATCCTAGAAACCTAGAATTATTAAAAATCAAAGAAAACAACACCTGGAAGCTCAAACAATAATGGGTTGGTCATTTTAGCTGGAGATCTAATACCCATTTACTCCAATTTTCCATCTTTTTTTGTTTCACATATGAATGAATCCAAATATTTTTGTTCATAAATTATGTGTTTTGTGTAGCTTCTTTTGTGTACGGTACACACAAAGGGGGGATGGAGAGAGAGAGAGAGAGAGAGAAGGGATATGTCATAAGACAACAAAATGTCATTCTTGGCTAGCACCTTTCTCTGCCGAAATACTTCCCATAACAGAAAAAAGGGAGAAAAAAAAAGGATTATGAGAACGATTAATGAAACAAAAAAAAAATGAATTTGTATATGGAGATTGAGAATTGTTGTAAGGACAGTGAATGGTGCCATTGGTGACGAAAATGACGATGGCAATCTCAGAGCTTCAGCAGATAAGTGTATGAGCAATACTAAAGTGGATTGCTAATGAAAGGCTGCATGCATGAATCCCCAATCCATACCATCGGATTCACTTGGTGTGTTGTGCACCATACTTAGCCTAGTACACCATAGAACGCACCTACTATTCAATACTTCAAGTAGTTCTAACAAAGCACTTACTATACTTTCCAGTTTATCGAAAAATATTAATGATTTACATTATAGTAACACAGTTAACACTCAGAGATTTGCTCACTAGTTAATACATCATGTACTTCTATCCCAACATTGAACAAATGCCAAGTAACGGACCTAGAGCAGGGCTAACTCAATTCTGCAAAAATATGTAATTTTGACGGCTTCAAAGCTTTGATTCATTGCTCAAAACATCCAGCAGTCAGATCATGATTTATTGACAAGCTTAGAACCTTGGGAACCTTGCCATATAACAAGCTTAGAACTTCACAATATGGCCAACAGTAAAAGGACTCAATGTTTTTCATCAAGCTCTTCCACTTTTTTTCCCCCCTCTTCTACTAAATCATTTTTTTTTTCAAAAAAAAAAAAAATGTCAATTCAAGACACAATTTGCTTCGCTTTACTACATGAAGACCCACTGAAAAAGTGGCATAACAAAAACAACTAGCTGTCTTAGTTCATCTCACTTCATATATCTACTGTCTTAATATTTACAGTTCAATCAAGCCCTTGATCCACATCTCTGCCAGAAAACCTTGCTTCTGCCCTTTGACAATAATCTGCCATTAATAGCAAAATTACAATTAAGACATCAGAGCTCACAAGATGTATTTAATGAAGTTCTAATACCAGTCACAGTCACCAACACAACACCAAGAAAATGTGATACATTAGTACTTCTACAAATATACAACCTCGAACAAAACCTAAATTGAAGGATAACGTTTCGATTAGGAGAATTCCAGGCCTACATCTAATGCAATTATAATCTCATGGCTGATGGAAGAAAAATAAAATAAAAGTGGACACAATCATGTTGATTAATTGTAGTCCTAGTCCAGTGATTACAACATGAACATCCAATACCAATCAAAAAGGTAATTGAATAGAGCCATTTCCATACCACTGTTGATTTTTCCTGAACTCAGTTAGCACAGGATATATGTTCTCAAAGGCTGTGTAAGTCTCATCTCTCACCTAAAGAAATGAAAATGAAAACACCATTAATTCAATGAACCAGCAAAATGGTAATTAAAAATTTTCAAGGGAATCTCACGAGTCATGACCATTTACCTTGGCTCCCGTTAGAACAATTTTCCCAGAGACAAATATAAGCAAGACTATCTTGGGTTGCTTCATACGATAGATTAGTCCCGGAAACAGCTCTGGTTCATACTACCACCAGAAAAAATGCAAGTTCAACATATATCCATCATTCCTAAGTATATAGAAAGAAACTAGGAAACCAACTACACATGCATAGAGACACAATGAAGATGTCCCTTTGCATCTAGACTTCTTTTATCACAGAAGAAGCATCATAACTGAGAATACTCCCCAATAATTTCTTCCAGTAATTTTAAAATTTTAAAACCATTTAACATAAGTATCTGCAAAGTATGTTTTACGAATGCATATCAGAGGGCCAGACAGATTCTGCATTTCTGCTTAATAAATATTATAATAAACCAAATTTGCAGTTGTTTGGCTGTCACTGAAATCAGGAATAGTTTTGCATCTACAATAGTCAAATCTGTGTTTTCCGTAGTTTACCCGTGGTATCGCTTATGAAATAAGTTTTACAGTAGAATATTTGACATCAGCTATATAATTCAGGGAAACACACGCACAAATTATGTAATATGACACCAAACACGGAGATGTGAATTCCTAACAATAATTGTGGAATGCGGAATGATTATTATTTTTTGTATAAAAATTACCGGAAGCCTAAACAGGCCCTAAGAATCCTTTTAAAGAAACAAACTGATTCATCAAGTCATGGATTACACCTACAGAATAAACCCAAGTTCCACAACAGCTACATTTCAGCACTTACACTTGAGAAAGCTCCATGGGAATATGCAAGACCCTCAAGCCGTATGGGGAACTTGACGTCACAAGAGCCAACAATATTCTGAATCTTGAAATCCTAAAGCACAAAAGAAAAGGAACTAATCAATGATCAAGCACTATTTATGCAAAGATAACAAGAAAGGGTAAAAGTAGTACCTTAAATTTGGCTGGGAAACCCAATTTTTGGATAATTCTAGCATACTGAAGAATGAGAAAACAAGTTAGAAAATACTATATATTTTAAAAAATAAAATTTCTTTCCTAATCCCAGTTGAAGAAAGTAATATGTGGATCATGCTCATATATATGGGAAGAGGAAAAATTGAACAATAAAACCATCTATCCTCTCCTCCATTGGCTTAAGGAGCATTCTTTTCTTCAAAATACACTCTGGATAGGCTCAAAACCAAGCTACCATTAATGACAAGGTTCCCCAGCCCAATGAACCCAAACTTGAGAAACTTTAATAATATACAGGGTGAACGAGCTTAAAACAAAGAAATGAATAGCTGTGTTTGGATAAACTTAAAAGAAAAAAGTAATTTTAAGATAAAAAATTAGAAGCAGAAGTAGAAATAGCATTGGATCTACTTATAAAAATAATAAAAATAATTATTTTCTGATTCTATTTTTTTTCCCCTAAAAAGCTTATCCAAACAAACTACACAAACTTCAGAAGTACTTTTCTTTTAATGAAAAAAGTACTTTTCTTGTAAAAAAAATAAAACAAACAAACAAATGTACCCAACATTAACATACCTTCCTTGCTGCCAATTTAGACTGTTGCTCACTCTTAGCTCCAGTACAAACCTAACCAAACCAATTAAATTTAGAAAAACAAAAAATAGAAGCCAATTACAAGCAACATGATAAATTAATTTGTTTTGCAAGAGAAACTAGAATCCCTTAAATAAAAAGCAAGAAAAGAGAAGAGCATAGTAACCAAAACATGGGATACAAAATGGGAGTTCAAAAACAAAACCAAACAATTACAAATTAAGGTACAACTTCACCTACATTTTGTTCGAGACAAACGATTAAAACAATAATAAAATGGACTTCTATAACAGAAACATGGTGGTTATATCATGAATCAAACTGCGGAATGGAAGGACTATTTTTTGAATCATGAATCGGAATGTATTGAGAATCATTAGATTCGTGATTAATTTTTTAAAATAGCATAAAATTTAATTTTCACATAATAAAATTGTAATTGTAAAATTATGTATAAAAATAGAATAGTTTCCTTAATTCCTTTTTTATGTACATTATTACTAGGGTTCCTACATGACTACATCATTCTTTCTCTATCTCTCTCAACATGGTATATAAGCTTAGCAAGAGAGCCCTATATTTTTCGGCCGCCTGTTTCGTTTCTCTCCTCTGCAGCTGTCAATCTCAGATCCACAGGTCTGAGCCACCTCCCACCTACCCCAGCATCCGCACCACCAGTCTACCACAGAAGATTTGTTGTCACTGAAGCAGCCAAGTGCCAACATGCCCCAATCACTGGTCCTCTACTTCTCTCCATTTGGGCAGTGGGCAGCACATGATAGCATGTCTGGGTACATCCAGTCATCACCACTTGGTTTATCACCCGACGGTAGCTACTTGGCTCCCTATCCCTCAACTGTATCGTTGGAATCACAGCAGAATTGCAATTCCTCTGATACAGATTGCTTGGTTGCAGAATCAAATGAACCTATTGCAATTCACACAATTCAAACTAAACAGAACAGAAGCACCAGCTGCAACAAAAGGAACATACCATCTTGCCAGAAGCAAAAATGAGTGCAGTAGTTTTAGGTTCCCTGATCCTCATAATTACAGCAGCAAAACGCTGCAAAGGTTCAAATCACAAACATCAGCACTGCAGGTAGATGACAAACTAGCATAACAACATTTCGAATATGTAAGTTAATTATTGATTTCGAAAAACACAAGGGTAGCAGATAAGTAGTTGACATCAATAGTGATTGTTAAAGTTTCACATCGTCTAAGGATATGGCTTATATAGCCTTTATAAGCACTTTGGCAATCCACCCCCCATGAACTAACTTTTGGGGTTGAGTTAAGCTCACTTAATTTTAATATCGTATCAGAGCCTATCTTATGATTATTATTCGATTACCCACAGATGTCTAGTCTTGCAAACTTCATACTACAGATATCTAGTCCTAGGTGTGAAGGGGGTGTGTTAGAGTCCTACATTGCTTAAGGATATAGCCTAGAGAACCTTTATAAGCACTTGGACAATTTTTTCCTCATGAGTTAGCTTTTGAGATTGAGTCAGACTCACTCAATTTTAATAGTGATATTGATATAAAATCTTAGATCAAACAAGCTTCATTGGACCAGACAGAAACCCTGCAATTTTTGAAAAGTGAGATAAAACTCCACAACTGAATAAAATTAAGTTAACCTTCATCATACTTTTGATGCAAAAAGCAATGCAATGTGCAAGCACAAGAACATATAGTATCTGGATGGAATTCACTACCAGCCAAAAGAAACTTGCCTTGGGGTTGTACTCTGCATTACGAGCTTGAAGCGCAATTGATTTAAGCTCCAACTTACAATCCAAATTGACTGTTGACACAATATTTCTGACAGTACAAGTAGTACACATTATTAGATACTCCAATGCAAATATCAGCAAAGGTTATCCAGTTTAACTGATACTGTCATAACATTTCCATAAAAAACATATCGAGCATATATTTTAAATTCATCTCAGGAAAAAACAGACATACACACAGGGATCTTTAGCCAAAATACCAGCAAGCCCACCAGATTTTCCCCGCATAAAACCACTAGCTGAATTTGGTTAACAATTACATCAGCCCATCTCACAAAATGTTACTTCTACTATCATTTGCTTGTTGCATTATCAATTATAATTCATGGGGGTGATCACTTGTATTTGGATAACAATATCGGGTCACTTATTTATTACAAAACAGCAAACCCACACCACAACTCAAACTCTCAGTATCACTCATTTGAAGCAACCAAAACACACATCACAGTTATTCATCTCATGCTTGCAATTGCAATCAAGCAGGCGGGGCACCGTAATCTTGAATGAAGCATTCGATTTTTCAGAGAAATGATACTCACTGAAGGGTAGGCACAATCCCAGAAGGGTGCTTCTTTAGATCCACAGGTTGGCTCCCTTCCAATCCTTGGTCAGCCATGAATCCTACTTTAACTTTATTCTATACACTGTTCTTCGAAACCAGCCACACACCCCACTGGCACAAAGCTAACAAAACCACCATTTAGCACAGTTATCAGTACCATAACCTTTACTTTTCCTCACAAAAAAAAGAGAATTTTTTATATGTGAAGGGAAAAAAAAACTTTTTTTGAAAAGAACCCAGATCTCATATGGTTCCATCCAAATAAAGCCCCAACAAAGATTGTTAAACTGTTAAAGTACCAAAATTATTTTTAGGGAACAGCAATATATATATATAAGTCGAGAAACTTTTTCTTTTTCCCCACAATCATATTAAAATTAAACAAAGAAATTGGGGGCTGGAATGTTGTGTATGACTAACTAGATCCAGCGGTTCCAAAGATTTATTGACTATGAGATTGTTAATGATATTGAATCACACCTTTGTTTGTTCTGGGAAATGGGAAAAATTAGATTTTTCGAATTTAGACTTTTTTTTGAAGGGATACTAGAGATTGTTGAGATGAATTGAATAGAAATAGATTGAATTGTGTAAGAAGAAGAAGAAGTGTGGGGAGAGTGGAAAGAGCGGGAAGGAATTGGTGTAAGAATTTGTATGTGAGGGCTTAAAAAGAGGTGAGAGTTTAGGGTTTGAGAGAGAGAAAATGGGTTGTGAGAACAAATGGGGGATCTGGTCGCTTATGGAGAGAGAGAGAGAGAGAGAGAGAGAGAGAGAGAAGGCTTGATTTGCCAGCTACCCACTCAGTATATTTGTATGTGTCTAAATTGCCCTCAATTTTAACCTAGAAGTTCCGCATGTGACAAGGGTGTAATGGGAATATTGGAAATATAGGAAACTGGCAATGCCCGTGATGGTACCGTCATTGCCGATACTGTCATTGCCAATCGAAGCATAACACTTCTTACACTACATATAATTTTTTGGATTTAATTTTTATCTATCGACAGTCAATAAAATTTGAAAAAAAAATTAAATTATGGCAATTAATCATCCATAATAATAATTATTTATTATAATTTATTATTTTTTAAAAAAATTTATTGATTAATAGTATTAAATTTATACTTTTAATATATAGAAATTAATTTCTATAATTTAAAAGATAATAATAAGGTTTTCGTAATTATTCTTTTTTAATGGTATTTTAAATTCAAGTATGATAAATAATAAAATTAATAATTTACTCGACTTGAATTAAATCAATAAAAAATTTAGTAAATTTTGAACTAATGATTAAAATTAAAACAAATGGTTTTAAAAATATTTAAATTAAAATGCTAAAACTACTGCAAAAAAGCAAATAATAAAAATTAACTGTGAATATAAAAATTAGTAAGCATATTATTATGATATCCTAAATTCACATAAAACTTTGACACTAACACTGAGATAATTTTTTTTTCTTTTTTGAATGGTATGTTTCAAGATTTTGATTCTATTCCTATGCAACTTAGTTAAATCCTTTGATTCATAAAAGAAAATGATCGTATGTTTATTTTATTTTTATAAACTCCTCTATATAGTGTTGAATAACACATTAATATATGTCATGAAAATTTAATAAATGTTTGCCATGGCCCGCGTTAAGATGACCCTGTTATTTTATTTGAGTTTTGGATTGATTAATGATTATGTAAATATTTGTAACAAAGTTCAACATAAACATAGTTCTAAAAACAACTGATGAGTATAATTTTTTTAACACTGATGCTTCTTTCTCATCCTCCATATTTTTTGTCTCTTTCCTTGGATCACCACAACACAAGTCGCACCACCTGTCACCAAGTAATGCACTGAAGGTGGTTTGCTACTTTGCTTCCTTAACAGTCTCAGTTTTCATTAATTTCTTTTTTTTTTTTTTTCAGACAACCCATATAATTCAAAGAATCCTTCTATTTCTCATAAGTTTAGGCTGTTTAACTTCTCAAGTCCCTGTGTCCTTTCCTTCTTCTTCTTCTTCTTTTTTGTTTTTTAATCTTTTTTATCAACTCACACACACTTTTATCTAGAGATAGTAAAGCAGACTGACCCACTCCAATCCACCAAAAGCAGGATCGGCTGAATTATGAAGGCGGGCTCAATATTCTAGCCTATTCCATTTAAGGGCCAACCAGCCAAAAAAATAAAAATATAAATAAATTTATTTTAATATTTTTTATAAATTAAATTACTTTAAAAATTAAAAAAATATATTGAATAAAAATTTACTTAAATAAAATAGAATAAAATAATTAAATTACATAATTTATATCCAAATTTAATTTAAATATAAATATAATAAACTATTAAGATATATAAATAAGTTTATAAATAATAATTAACTATAAATTTATAATATAAAATCTATAATATAAAGTTTTCAAATTAATAAAAATATAATAACAATATAATCTATAATAAAAATCTAAAATTTATTTTTAAAAATACTTTTAAATATAAAAAAGAATAATGACAATCTTGGCTCGGTAGACCAACCCGCCTCGCCCCGCCCCACCCCGCCAAAGGCCATGGGGTTAGGTGGGTTGAAAATTTTTTACGAATCAAATATATCAACCTAACCCATTATTTTTGACAAATTTAGCAGACCAATATAACATATTGAGCCCATTTTACCATTTCTATTTTCATCCTAAAAAGAGAAAGAGGGGGCACGATCTCTTACACCCGAGTGCACCTACCTACGGAGGCCTAAACTCTCGCTAGCTATGCTACCTTTGCTGTGCAATCTATTCAGGCATCTTTGGATATTTTAGTTCAGCTCTCTCTTCCCCTTTTTTTCACCTCTCTTTTGACGTATGTCGGTATCAAAAGTAGGTTTATCTTTCTCACAAAACAATCAATTACAATTCTCGTAGTAACAATCAAACGGGACTTAAAAAGCTGGGTTAGTGGTTTTATTTTTTATATGGTATTTGAATTGTATATATACCAAAATATAATAATTGGAAGGAATTTACATTGATATAGAATTTAACAAAATCAGAATTTCTAATTTCAAAAAAAGTGAATTCCGATTTCACTACAGATAAAAAATAAAATATTATTTTAATTAAATTTAGAATTTCTGAATTCACTTTTTCTGAAATTGAAAATTTCAATTTTGTTCGATTCCATATCAATGTAAATTTCTCTCAATTTCCATATTTTTGTATATTTTTCATCCAAATACCATATAAAAAAAAAAACACCCTATAGTTTATCCCTTTTTCTTGTATTTGCCTGAGTATGCCCATATTTTTGGCAATAAAACTAGTGTTATTTGGGATTTAATGTCCTTAACATTGCAAATGCTACTTAATTGTTTAAATTTGTTTACTACTCGAGCATTAATTTTCATTTTGATTCATGTGAGTGCACAGATTTTAAAAAAGAAAACAATTTTATAGAGATTTTATTAATATCTCTAATTTTTAGGACAGTATCAGTACTCTTAATAATTAGCAGATAAAAAAAATACTCTTAATAATTAGTAGTCAAAATTTTATCACGTTTCTAATTTAATTAAAATTTAAACATAAACATAAATTATTGTATTTATATTTTAAAGAAATAAAATATGTAAAAAATATTAATCATTAATTATTGAAATAAACTAACAAAAGATTACTAATTTAATAATTAATTAGTCTCAAAGTACTTTATCAAGTCGCAGGTTCAAGGCCCCATTTATCTTCTTCGAGGTGAGATAAATATAAGTTTTTCTATAAGTGTTCTTTGAATCTGTAGACATTTTCTACCTTGGACTGGGGCTTCATTCTCTCATCCTAAATTTTCATGCACCAAAAAAAATTAATAACTAAAAATAGGGATTAAACTCTTCTTTATTTTGGTCGATAAAAGTTTAGGTGGGTTAGGCATTGATCATCCCACCAAGGTCAGAGCACGGCCCTTAGGCTTAGAAAACACTTACAGGAGACCTATGAGATCGCCTACCAACGAGATCATCACATCGTCAACAAGAATTAAACTCAAATTTTTGTGGGATTCGAGTCTGTTCCTTATCAATTATGCCAAACCTTATTGGCAAGGATCGAGTCTAATGAAACGACTTAGTCTCCTATATATGGTGTACTATGATTTGAATTCTAGTTAAAAGAGGTGTTCCACATTAATGCCCAATCTTATCTCGAATGGAATTGCCTCCAGTAGAGAATATATGTAAACGAAAAAAACAACTCTTCTAGAGTAAATTTATCTCTAAAAAAAAGATAGTAAGAATATCCATCCTTAAATCATTTAAAGGAATATATATACAATACACTTCATCTAAGATGTATACTATTCACTTTCTCACTTTAGATGTAACCCAATCTAGATGAGCTTTTTCCCTAAAATCTTGGCATAAAAAAGTTGTTGAGAAAAAATGAAGAGTTTTGTTACGGTAAAGCCTTGAGCATCTTCCCATCAAAACACAAAATTAAATGCAGTAGTTCATTAGTATTGTCGAAGTGTTAATAAATCATGATTTAACTAGATAACGACAATTTACATAATCAATATTGCTCCCATTGTATCTAAGAATTTGTGGGTTGAACCGAGAAAAGAGGTCACTACTGTGTATTATATGGCACAATGTCAAAGCTCGGCTTTTCTTTCAAGTTTCAAATCAAAGGCTTTTTTTTTTTGTTTTCTTTCGATAATCAGTTCCAAATCAAAGACTGGGCTAGAAAAATTGGCCAGTGAATCATAAAGTCTTGGTTTTGCTATAGTTAATTTCAAGCTGTTTATGAGAAACTTTGTTCAATAGATGGTTGAACTAGAGGTTTATAAATTGCTTAAATATAAGGTTAAAATAATGCAAATTGTATATTTGGTTCTGCATTGATAATCGGCACCAGGCGCAGAACAGTGTAGCGTACCTTGTACCCTTTTTTTATTTTTTGTACAGGAGCTAAAACAAAAGAAAAATTTAACTTAGGCGAGAAACTCCAGCTATGTTAGCAAAAAGGAGGTGCTCTAAACTCACAGGAGGACGATCCTAGACATGCTCTTCACGAACAGCCACAGCCCTAAGCCAAGCAAGAAAATCTGCAGCTTGATTTCCTTCTCTATAGACATGATGAAGAACACAATGTCAATCCCGAGCCAACAAAGACTTAATATCTCTAATAATAGCCACGTACCTATGAGAGGATGAAGAATCCATGAAGCACCAGCCTAACAACCTCCATGCAATACACTTCATAGACAATTTTCCTAAAGCCATGCTGCCAGGCCAAATGCAAACCAAATCTAAGAGCAAGAAGCTCAACACACAAAATTATCAGCCCAAGGAATACAACTAGGGAAACCAAGAATCCAGACACCACCTTCATCTCTAATCAAGCCACCAAAACTAGCAACACCGGGATTGCCAAGAGAGCTACCACCAGCATTAAGGTTGATGGATTAAACACACCACCCCAACAGTATAAATAAATAAACCCGTCATGAATGGCCTCAGTTGCTTGTTGACGTGGCATTCACACTTGCCACACAACTTCTAGTTGAATAAACGAAATTGATTCTTATTAAATTACTTAACCTCTTATTATGAAGTTGATACTTAATAGCATTATTTGAATTAATAACATCAATTAAATCAATTACTGGTTATATAGCATAACCACAATAGACCAGTAGTTAACAGAAACTCACTCAACCTACTAGATGTAATCTAATAGTGAAAAGTTTGAATAATTTATATAGGATTTTAAATTCAAACCCCATTGCTATTAATATACACCAAAAAAAAAAAACAACATAAACTCACTAATCGATTATTAATAAAACTAAAAACGTAATAATTGATATAATTTTTTTCTCATTTTGTATCAATTACATCTCCTAATCCCCTTTCAAATAAATGCATAGTAGCATAGCATAAAAGAGAATAGCCCCAAATAAATTCAAAGGCAAATTGATATTGAAGAAAAGATTTAAGAACCCCATATAAGACAATCAGACATTACCAAGCAATTTCACTTAGGAAAGGAACGTAAAGGGAAGCCGTGATATGGTGCATTAGTAAGCCATGCTATCATAGTTACCGCATCCGCATGCACCTCATGCAGCCACTTAAGCTTCATGCTTCAAAAAGCAGCAAATGGCAATTGAATACAATGTTCAGCAATGAAAACCAACTAAGACTGATCATGAAAGAAGGAATAAAAGACCCAAACGGTCAAATTTGCAATTTAGTTACACAAGCCTTTTAAGCATCGATATACATACATGAAAAGATTGAACTAGCTACCTTATTCTATGACTTGACCAAGATAATAACAAAAGAAGCTCAGTATACAACAACATAGTGAAACAATATTCATCAAGAAGTTTGCCACAATAGAGCATCTAACTGGCATCATGGTAATGCTGTCGCTCTTCCGGCACTGCTTCATGTTGCGGTTGCTGTGGTTGTTCTCCCTGCCATGTCCAAACAATGTCCTTGAGTGCTGGTCTAATGTCATGTTTCAGAAGCTTCTGGTATTCCACTGTATCCCCATTCGATTTTTTCAACTCTATCAGATGGAAGTGTGGGGTAATCTCGAAAATCTCGGCATCAATACCCAAAGTCCCTTTTCTGCCTTCCTTGGAACCTTCCAACTTGAACAAACCTCCATCTATCTTCTTCACTTTTAATCGAAAGCGCTTACAAATCTCTTCCAACTTAGAGATTATGGTCGAGGCAGGCTTGTTAGATGTAAACCGCACCTCTTTCTTCTGCTCAGTGTCCTCAAACAAACCAGATAAGTCAAAACCTGATGAGAAGGAGATGATGTCAAAAGCATTTAGATTAAAAGGTTTTGCCAGCTCTTGCTTGGACTCTGCAATAGGACCAGCATTCTCACACACGTCAAACACGCCATCAGCATCCAGAGGAGATAGTTCTTTGTTTTCAGTCCCAGCAATAACAGGCTTCTCTAACCCCTTTTTAAACCAAGAACTTTCCATAATTTTGGCCATTGATATCCTGGTCTTTGGGTTTGGATCCAAGATTCTGGACAACAATCGGCGAACATTAGGTGCAAACCATTTAGGAAATTTGAATTCCCCCCTATCAATCTTCCTGTACATCTCCATCAGATTTTTATCCTGGAATGGAAGATAACCAGACAATAGAGCATACAGGATTACCCCACATGACCATATATCAGCTTTGGCCCCATCATAGCCCTTTCTGTTTATCACTTCGGGAGCAACATAGGCAGGTGTACCACATGTAGTATGAAGTAATCCATCTTGGCACTTAGATTCAGCAAGGGTACTCAATCCAAAGTCTGAAACCTTTAAATTCTCATTTTCATCCAATAGTAGATTTTCAGGTTTTAAATCTCGATGGCACACACCCCTGCTGTGGCAGTAGTCAACTGCACTAACCAGTTGCTGAAAATATCTCCTGGCAACATCCTCTTTGAGCTTTCCTTTGGCGATCTTGTTGAAGAGCTCACCACCTTTTGCGTACTCCATCACAAAGTAGATTTTAGTTTTACTGGCCATTACCTCATAAAGCTCAACAACATGTGGATGTCTAACTAGTCTCATCGCTGAAATTTCACGCTTAATCTGATCAATCATCCCAACTTTCAATATTTTTTCTTTATCAATTACCTTGATGGCCACGCTCATGCTAGTTACAAGGTTCCTAGCATGGTAGACCTTTGCAAAGGTTCCTTGGCCTAATAATTTCCCTAGTTCGTAACGTTGCATAAGCACACCTCCTTTCTTTTCCATTTCTGGTAAAACTTTTTGATACCACAAATGCTACTATTAATAGTATAATATACCAAGTATAGCCGTACAGGTACTTAAGTGACCAAATGGGTAAACAATTCAGACAACGTTCAAAGCTCAACCGTCTTCACAAGCTTCAAGTTTTGGCATCATACAACTGGCTAGATTTCTGGCCACCTCAGGCACATGAGCACAAAATAGACATTGGCACTGGACTAAACATCCAATCTCATCAAGGATGAACAAGGCTAGCTCAGATGGAGCTAAAACCTCATTAACCTCAGAGAAGGAATTTTTTACTTGCAAGCACATCTTTCAGCATTCCCTGGTTTTTGTAATGACACTAGAGAATACTTACGCAGATGAACTTCTTAGAATCCTTGTAGAATTATCAAAGAATAAAGAAGCACCTGGTTAACTTTCAATTATCTAGCAGCAGAATTTAGTAGGCACACCTGAAAGAAAAAGCAAATTTAGTAGGCAGCCTCAAACAATCCAATCCAGCTAAATAAATTATACAAAACTTCCGTATATGCAAGCAACATAAGATGCTAGAGGCTATGATTAAATCCACTAAACAACAAGAACTATGTCTTTTCCCACTAGATAGAGCCGGGTATATGGATCAAACGACGTTATTGTGTCCTATCATAATCATACTTTCTTTTAATTTGTAGGTGCCAGTCTTAAACAATCTGAATGCATACACAACAAACTAAGAAAAGTGGTACAAAAATCAAATCTGAAAACAAAACACCATTAGGTGGCTTTTAATGATATTTTTACAGGATTTGACTTGAGGGAAAATTCACAATCAGTTAATTACAGTTTCCTCTAGTACTAGTAGTCTAGTTACATGCTGGTTCTAGAGATGTGAGAAGTAAATGATTCAAGACCAAGAAACAGAAAACAATTTAACATCGATACAAGTATATGGTGTCAAAAAAGAACAGATCCAAGTCAAAGGTAGCAGTACGCTACGTGGAAGCAATCGAATTCATTCAAATAATCAATCAATCAGCTGGTTACATAAGAACAATGGCACTGTCAATATTAAATAACACACTGGTCTGCTGAGACTTCTACAAGACAAGAGTAATACGTGAGACCATCATTCTGTTTTGAAGCAAAATCCGGTGATTTCTAACTATAGCAAAGTAGATATATACAAACAAAAAAACACTCACATATCTGTGTGGATTTTCTAAAAGTGAGAGAATTTGATGGAGCTTCAGAAGGAAAGGAAATCCTACAAGGTTGAAAATAGGCCTAAAATTTTCTATATGCATGTATCTCCACTTTCCATCATGTCATGACCTAACTTTCCTAATCTTCCATTCTGTCTACCCATTTTCACGTTTGTTTCACATGTCACTAGCCCTTACCACAACAGTTGAAAATGGTTGTTATAAAGAAGTAAAGAAATTTTTTTATCCTTGATTTATGGTTTCTAGATTAGTAATACTATTAACACATTTGTGTGTAATACTAATATCATAACACCAGAATTTAAACAATGAAAATAAGCAAAGTAGCAGCAAATAAAATAAAATAAAACTTCTATAAGACAGGGATAGAGAAATTATTGAGAGAAATATATTAAAACAAACGAAAATTTCTAAACAGAATAATAAATAAAAAAAAAGCAATAATAAAGAGATTAACCACCCCTCCCCCCAAAACAAAAATTGCAAACACCCTCTCCCTCATTCCATTCAAATAAAAACGTAAATGGATTGGCAGAGAAAGTGTAAAAGCTTGTGACTTTATTAGATGCACAACAAAAACAGTTTTCAACAAAACCAGAAATTGCATAGTGATTTGGAAGCTCAGATGCTATGGTGAACAGTATTCTCATGAATCTAACAATGAGGAACAATTAGAGAATGGGGTGTCACAAATCAAATTGAGCTCAAACATGAAGGCAAACAAATAAAGTCTCAAACTTTGAAACACCCATGATGAGTAAATATAACAAATAAAAAAGGGGGAAAAAAAGAGAAATAACTCAGAAACATGATGCATAAAGAAAACTGACAACGGCATCTCAATTTACCTGCTAAAGGGTTTTGAGACTTATTATTGATATTCTGTTTTTCAATAGGACGGAGAAACAAAGACTGAGAGAGAGAGAGAGAGAGAGAGAGAGAGAGTGTTGTGGTTTTAACGTTAGATGAGAACCTTAAGAAAACGCAAATTCCATCTTAGATGCTACTTATAAACTTGTGCGCTGTTGACCCTGATGGTGACCTATGATTATTCTGAAATTTTTTATTATTTATCTTTTTGTTTGTTATGATGCCATGCTGGAGGCCAAAATCGGTATACTAAAATTTTTTAATCATTAATATTATATGTAAAATTTGTTCAAAATTGTAATTCACTTCTAATAGAAATTCTTATATATAGTCGGAGATTTCTCTTGTGCTAGTTTATTTATTGTTTGTTTGTTACATTAGTTTTGTGAGTCACCCTTACTCCCAACGTTTAAATATTTTATTAGCCTCTATGAATATAAATCTTTTTAATTTTGGCTCATCTAATTTTTTTTTATTTCGGTCTTTTTTTTATATATTGTTAGATTTTTTTTTGTTCTTTCTATTTAGATTTATTATTAAATTTTGATATTTATAAGAATAAAAAAATTTAAAATATTTATAAGAGCTAAAAATAAATTTTTTAATATTTATAAGAAATAAACATATATTCTAAAATATTTATAAGGACTAAAATTTAGAATGATCATAACTAAAACAAAAAGAAAGGAAAAGAGATATCAAAATCAAAACAAAAATTTTTAAAGTGACTAAAACTAAAATAACCTATATTTCTAGAGATTATAAATATATTTAAGCTTTTCATTGATCATACACTATGGCCTTCTCAACAATTGCATTCTCTAGAATTTAATTGGTGGTCATTTTTTTAATAACTATACTTATTACTGCACCCAACTGTTACTGAAAATTATAATAAATAAATAATCAAATATATGAGCCAAATTCGTTAGTAAATTCCGTTTGATTTTGATACATGGTCAAGAAAATGAATTATTATGTTTTTGCTAAAAAAGAAATCAGCCAAAATGTCATTAAATTAAAGGTAAGAATTATTGCAAGTTTTGACACATTTTTCTAATAAGAATAGCATCATATCCTTAATAATTAAAAAAATGCCTTATATATTTTAATGAAAATCTAGAAGTCTAAAAATCTTTTTGTAATAAAAATATTTTAAATTCTTTTTAACGTCGCATGTCACTTGACATCACAATTTATGATTAGCAAATTTTAACGTATTGAGATCTGTAGTTACATTTGAAATTTATAAATCTATATTTAAGTTGTTATTTATTCTAACTACCTACAATAACCTCAAATAACACATTCTAAAAATTTTAAGGTGTGCATTTTTTTTTTTTTTTTGGGGTCAAATTTTCAAGTTGAGTTTGAAGAGATAAGGACTAGTATACGAGTCATTTAAAAAGAACAAGAATAATTTAAAGCCTATTTACATCATTATATGGTGGCTGGCCAACCAAGTTGTTGTTGTCCTGATGGTCCCTATTTTAAAATATATCGAGCTATAGTTAACGGGCAAGGATATTTTGTTTTAATATTGTATAAAATTGCTGCTAGTGGAAGGTTCAACAACCACCAAATGAGGTATATTCTATTATTCTTAGCAAAGTTCTATCTAGTGACATACTAGTCACCTAATTTGCCACCCTGGAAACCGCGTTTTAAGTCAGTTGAATAACTTATTTATTAGTTTACATACAAAGCATACAAAAGACAAACTTGATTTCTCGTTTCATTTAAATATAAATATCTTAAAAACAAAACTAAGAGGCAAAAATAATTGATTTTTTAAACTAAATTCATGTATTGATAATATAAAATATTTTTATATTATCATTTAATAAAAAATATTAATAACATTATAAAATTATAATAGATAATAAAACTAATTTTAATATATTATTTGCATAAAAGAGTCATTAAATTTTTTATATATATATATTTATAAAATTTTTAAGATAATAAATTATTAATAAAATATTTTTACTAATATACCTATACATAATCAAATATTTATATAAATTTTTTTATGTTGATAATTTATTAAAATTAAATTCATAAATAATTACTTGAACTTGAATTTAAAAATAAAATGACATGATAGTTTTTTTATTTTTTATTATTAGATGAGTACTATGCAGTATGCAGATTATTTGCTATATATATATATATATATTCCTATTGGTGGAGGTACTATATGAACGAACAGATGAAGCTTCGCGTTCTCGTGATTTGCGAAAAAGGACCAATCAGGAGGCGACACGTTGAGGGTGAAGCTTCGGACGTGAACGTTGGTGCTGATGCAGCATGCAGGTGCAGCGTTCCCGTGTTAACCTTACCGAGGTTGCTTTGTCTCCGTACACGTGTCATAAAGATGATGTATGGTCGCCGCGGGGAGCGGACACGTAGGTCGCTGTCCGTTGAAGTGTGACATCACGCGCTTCTTCATGTCTTGTCTTTTTTATTGACGTGTTCTTCATGTGTTGTCCGATATGTAAGAATTTGCATGTCCATATCAAACTAATTGCTTAGCATGAATCAATCTCGAGTGTCAAAATTTTCATGGTGATATTGTTACGTGCAAATTTTAATTCTTGCTTGAATTGGCATATGAGAGAGTATGTAACAAGATCACGTGAGAAAGTCTATTTTTGCTGAGAATTTAGTTTTTGATACACTCGTAGCGATAAAAAGCTTTATATAAATATTATCATATTAATTGAAATATTTAATTTAATTATTTATTATTTTAAAAATATTAAAAATAAAATATGTAATTAGATGTCAATGTGAAATTTTCTTGTATTGATGTTGCATCAAAACTAATCTCTTTTACTTATCACATGTTTGGAAATTTTCAAATTATGATTTGAGTAAAAAAATTTTCTTATAATTTTCACTTAGACTGATATTTGATGTTTCTAAATAAAATATTTTTTAAAAATATAAATTTAATTTGTATATATTGACAGTATACAATTATTTTATATTGTCATTTAATCACATTTTTTCATTTGCATAACTTTTGAAATAGTAGAAATGAGAGTTATACATGTTTATTTTTGTGACAGCATATGAGTAGATGACAGATTGAACCCAAAAAATATATCAAAGAATGTTGATTTTTTCATAGAATTTTAGTGTTTGATTTTAAATTGATAAAATAAAATGAAATCGGAAAGTATAAGTTAAAAGAAAAAAATAAATAAAATAAAATTAGGCTTAAATATGGTTTGTCGTTGAAAATTTAGCTCTTTTTTATTTTAGTCCTTTAAAATTTTTTTAGTTCTTTATTTTTAAGAAATGAGTGAAAACAACCTTGTGACGAGGACTAAAAATATAAATTTTTTAATTTATAAAAGATTATTTTTTTTAAAAAAAAATATATACTTAAACCAAACAAAAGTTTTTGAGAAATCAAAACCAAAAAAAATATATATTTTTTCATGGATGAAAGACATATTTAACTAATAAAATTATCTTTCATCTTGTTTGAAAAATTAATAAAAGCAGCATCATAGAAATTTGTTATCTTATTTAGAGCTGAATAATTATAAGAATAAAATGATACATAAAATGTTTTTGACTGATGAAATTTATTTTTCTTCATTGCTTCTTAATTATTATAGTCTTTGATTAATTCTGCACATAAAAAAAGAACAAAAATCTAGTATTTGAAAGAAATAAAAAGAAACAATTCTCTTTAAATTCGTTTCTCTTATATATTATTAAATCCAAAAATAAGGAAAATTATTCTTCCTCTTTTAATTTCTGTTCTGTTCCTCTCATTGCATGGCATCCAAACACAATGTGCTGCTAAATTGGCATCCCTGCACATGGACTTGAGACTGACATGCATATTAACCCTGAACACATAATGAGGGTAGAAGCAAACCACTTTATTTGTGTATATAAAAAAGTATGGACCCACAGTATCAACAGCACATGGTTGCTATAGATATATATATTTTACTGGAAATATTATTTGTGCTTAATTTTTAGACATTTTTTTTTGGTCACTTTGACATCTTTTATGAAGACATCATTAATTACAATATAATTAGTGATAGGTATATATTATTGTGGATCCAATTCTTTCTTGTACTTATTAATTGTCTTTTATGATGTTCAATATATGTTCAGATAACAACTCATATTTTGCTGATACAAATATAAGATGGCTTAACAGTAGAAGAAAATGTATGTAATGTATAGTTAAAATATTGGCTATAATAATTATTGAGGGCAAGGTTGTATATTTATGATGAATTTATTAATCTTAACGTGGATGAGGTATATGATCACCGAAGAGGTAAATTGGTCAAGTTCACCAGAACACTTCCTCCACCAAATTATGGACCAACTATCAACTAGCACTAACTGCAGTTGGAAGATTATTAAGATTCAGTGATGGAAAGAATATTAGAGAAAAGCAATAGGGGTGAGTCATTAATCTTTTTATCTCAATTTGAGAAATTTAAAACTTTCTCTCTCTAAATGCTTTGATTGTACACTGAGCAGTTTACTTACTCTTTGAGGAAGAATATTTCCTCAAATGAAATAATTAGTTTTGGTTTGTCTAGCGTTAGGGAGAGGTTTCTTTACCTGCTGAGCAAATTGCATCTGGGCTAATTATAGGTTGCCCCATTCTTGAAGAAAGAAATTAGAACTTTAGTTTAAGGCTGTCATAGTAAAAACCGAAAGTAATTTCCGTGCGTTGTACATGTTTATTTATATTTTTTATAAATTTTTTAACAAAAATAATTTTTTTAAAAAAAAAAGTTATCACAATCTTTAAAAGTTATACATGGTAAGAAAATATGAAAATTTTAAATTATTTTAAATAATGAAATAGATCAAAACTTTAAAAGTAATTACATTGCGGAAGTTCATATTAAGTAATTTGTTATAAACAACATTTTTTTTTTTTTGTAATTATTATACTTTTTATCATTCTCAACTACAAAAATTTTCAACTTTTTTGTTGATATCACTCTTGATAATACAAAATATAATTGTTTATGATAAAATATTCATGCTAACAAATATAAATAATTTGTTTCATTATATTACCAATTGGCTTAAATAGATGTTATCTTAGTATTGCATGTTGAAATGTCTTCTCTAGCTCTAGCTTATTGTTCGATTGCCAATATTGGTATTAGTATCTATATATAATTTTATTTCATAAAATGGTTATTAGTAAAGAAGACTATATATTATAATAAAAGCATTGTATTAATAAAATTATTTTAATAAATTTATTATTTAATTAAATATAAAATAGAATTAAATAATAATACAACAAAATTTTTATCATTTGTATTATATTAATTAAAATCAACATGATTTGTTCATATCAAACAATGTTATTTAGTGTAATGTCTATTTGTTTTTACAAAATTTATTTTAGTATTGGTCATCAAATAATTTATTTTAAATTTTATTATTAAATATCATTATTGTTTGAAGATTTAAGTAGCCAAATATGCACTTATTACAATTTTTAACTGTTATAAATACATATGACTAATAGTTACCGTTAACTTATTACATTTATTTTCGTATAATGTAAATTTTTAATTGCACATTATATTAAATACAACCTTATATTTGTTGAGTACTTGAGTACATATTTATTCAAAGCTTCTCCACCTAGTATATGAAAAGACCTTGATATTATTATTTAATTGTATTTATCCAAAGTTTGATAGCAATAAAGAATTCGTCCAAGTTCACTTAATTAATGATTAAAATGAGATAGATTTGCTTGGGCTTGATTTTCACTCTTTCTTCTCTTCTTTATTTCCATCATGAAAAAAAAATATTGCTTAAATTAAATCAAGTTTCTTTATGAATTAATTACTTAATCTTAAAATTTTTGTTGACTATGATACTTAATCTTAAAGTTGAATCTTAGTTAATCAAGTCGTTTTGCTTAAACTTCAATCATACCCACTTATTATGGGGATCGAGTCAGATGACCACGTAAAATTGCTCAAGTTTTATCAAAGGCGATTTCTTTTGTTAGAAGTGAAAAATAAGAAAGTGTATGATTATATATTAAAAGAATACCAATCATCACGTTGGATTCTTTCTTCTTATGAGGTTAAATATCAGATGAAATGGATAATGAATCATCATTGGTATTGGAAGATATACTACGAAGAATAATTTATTGTTATGTGGTGTGTTTCCTTAGGTGTCAATTGGTTTTATTGTTTGTAATTATCTCAACTAAGTAGAATATCTCCATTCATTTGGGATGGACATGATGATCAAAAGATTATCTGAACGTGCAGTCAACATATATTTTCCTTAATAACAACAACAATGCAGAGCTAATCCCTTCATATCAACAGTATTTGTTATCTTAAAAGAGGAAATCGTTTGATCTTTATCGACCTTTGCAGCTGTTGTTGAGACCGTTTCATAATCCAATTAGGTAACCAAAAGTTGGTGTGTTGTGTAAAGAATACTCATGTCTTTCACTATCATGAATCATTGGGAGAATATTTAATCTTGATAAATTATACACACACAAGTGGCAATTTTAATCACATGCTACATGAACTAATGAATATAGAGAGACGGCAGCAGTAGGCTCCATATATATATATATATGGCTGGTGCTTCATTTGTAAAGTGGAGCAATTAGTGCCAATTTGAAATATGAATTAAGAATATATATTGCAATTGCATTTTTTCCAGTGACCGTGGCAAGGATCATGATTGGGATTATCGCGTCGAAATGTGTTATGTCTTTGCAAGTGGCAATCCCCTTTGTCTCTATTTTTTTGTTTTTTAATAGAGAATAAAGCATACAGTAATGCCGACTTTGTTGAATTATATAAAGTGAAAGTTGATCGGAGCTGACCTTAATATTGGTGCTTATTATTATTATTATTATTATTATTATTCAATACCTTTTAACGGCCAAAGTTGTGGGGCTGGTTGCTTGCTTTCAAGCATGAAACGACAAAGAAAAGCCGTATAGGTTAAGCTGCAGCAGCGCATTATATTTATACTATCAATTTGTCGTTCATAAACGGATGGCATTGGAGCGCGCCTTCCAAGTTCCAATCTTCCATCAAGAATGATTAATTTAATAATTAAGCTAATATTTTTCGTCAATATAATTTTTAATAAGGGGTGAAATGCATAAATTCCAACTTATAGTTAAATTATTTTATAGTTCCTTATAGTTATATTGAAATTTTATGTAAGTTGTTGTAATTTTAATTTTTTTAAATGATTATTTATGCTTTTAAAAATTTTAAAATAAATGCTTTCAGTAAGAACTATTCAGATTTTGTTAATCTTTTCCATAGAAAAGGATTTTTCAATCTTTGCTAAACTTTAAAATTATTTACAATTTCAGATACAAACTTATTTAACATATATGGGGTGTTTGGTACAGGGGCACATTTTTTTTTATGTCCAAAAATATGAAAATATTCTCATATTTGGTAGAAGATTTAAAGCAACACTCCTGGAAATATAGCATTTCCAGAAAAGAAAATCACCCAAAAATTATTTCCACCTCTGATGGGAACTTAAGGAATATTTGTCATAATAAAACGATTAAAATACCTCTGTCACCGCCCACCGCTGCCAACCGGCCACTTGCCGCCAACCCCATCAAGAGTATGTTTGAAAATTTATCAAATATTTTTGAAAATTTAATTTGTATACCAAACACGTCTAAAATATCACATTTAAAAAAATTATTCTTAAAAATATCATTTCTGATAATACTATTCCTATGAATGAAAATTCATTCCATCTACTAAACATCCCTGTAATACATTTGAATAGGTTCCTAGAACTTATCTTATTTTTCAAATAAGTTTTTATAGTTTAATAAAGGCTAATGATCATTAACGAATCACGTCAAAAAATTGATCATTAACGGATAGGAATTTGATTTAATTTTTTTTCAAAAATATAAGGACTCTGTTAAATATTTTAAAATTTATAAGAACATATTTGAAAGTTTAGTAAAACTATATAAGAATCTACAAAATAATTTAAATTATAATTAACAAATGACCAATTAAACTTTAACAAGTTATCAATATATCAACATGAAAAAAAAAAATTGGTGGTGATCAACATAAAAAATTTTAGTTGGTACTATTCAATTTATGTTAATGACTAAGCTTGCTGACTACTTGGGCTAAAATATGTTGATATTGTTGTCATTTTAGATTGACTGCAAAAGAAATAGTTATTGTATATTTGTTTATTTATATTTTTAATATTTGACTTTTTTATGGAGGTGTTAATACTAACAAAAATTTGTGGGCCAGCGCCCACGGTTTCCCATGAACATGCCTTCCCCATAATTTATTGGACGTGTGTAATTTTTCCTTCATTGTATTTTATTTTAATTTATTGTGGCTACAGAGTTTTATGCGGGTCATTTTTCCCTTCTTAATTATACTTCAGTGGGTCCTTTACATTATCAGCCAAGAAAAGATGATTGAACAAATTACAAAATTAGGAAAAGAATTCAAATAAAAAAATAATTTAATTTATATATATTAATAACATAAAATAATTTTATAAATCAACTAATAAATATGTAAAAAAATATTAAATCATGATAAATATTTTATCATAATAGATAATTACTTAGTATAATTTAATTTTTTTTACATGTTTATTGGATGATAATATAAAATTATTTTATATCGTCAGCATATACTAATTAATCTCATAAAAAAATAAAAAAAATTAGACCAAAAAAAGAAGAAAAAAAGAAAATAAAGTGTTCAAACACATGGGTCTTGTTTTAACTTCACCGGTTAATAATCACAAAAAAAAGAAAAACGGCTTGTATGCCTTATGTTCCAAACAAGACAATATCCCTATTTTTTTTTTTAATATAATGAGATATTCTTACGTATTTGAATTATTTAAACTATCTATAAGGTTTATTCTCGTTCAACAGTAGCAAAAGAATTATGCAATACCCTTACAAAATTGTTTCTCTAAAATTTAATAATATTTCTATTATAATACCCCATTAACATCTTCATTATTATTTTTTATTTAGTAAAACATTATCAATTTTGGAGAGAACTCCAATTGGTAGAGCAAGGCTGCTTACGCTCGAAAGGGATAAGTCTCCTTTCCTGATAATAGAAAGGAGGGCTACCTTTAGAAAAAAAAAAATTAACATCTCATAGACTAATTTATAAAATTTAGTATTTCACGATCAAATTACAAATAATGTTGATAAAGATTAAATTCTTGCAAATTTGACTAAGGAACTACATTACAAAGGCTATTTGTAACGAATCAAATTAAGAATAAGCTCATTAGTAAAGGACTAAAATAAGATTTTTTTGTTTTTGATATATCATGAAACAAAGCAATGGTACCATTGATATCCCATCCCGACACTATACTGATTATTATAATATTTAAATCTTCAGTTATGGCCAATGAATCTTTTATTCTCTCGTTTTAAAAGGTTGTTTGAACCTCCAAGTTACTATGATTATAGCAGCAATTACATATAAGAGCAAGCTTGTATTAAATTGAACTATATTTTTAAGTTTCAATGTCACGTGTATATATATATATATATATATATATATATATATATATATATATATATATATATATATTATCATTTAATTGATTCAAGTTTTTTGGCACTTACTTCTATTAAATAATGTATCAAATTAGAACGAGAGACACGTATCCAAACAAGGTAGACCCATATACATTGCCCAGATAAAACCTATATTTGCCCCTAAATCGGAACCCACGCTAGCCTATCATATGCCTAATTAAGAAACTTTTTGCAACTTACATTACATGCAAGCATCAATTTGTTATCGACAGTAACGTACGGTCCAAAATTTAGCTCGAAGGGTTAGCCGAATCTTCATCGAAAAGCCATGAGGGCTATAATGACGAACAAGACTAAACATTTGGCCCCAAGATTGTTTAAATTTCGCCGCGGCCCCAGAGTATTACACGTGGGGCATGGTGCTTTACTTAGTTGAAGTGGCTGGCTTCACTCCACAAAAAACCGCATCCAAATATCTAAGTTCCAATCATGGATTATGACTTGAGTATGGACATTTTCCATAAATTATCAATGCTAGCACAAACACTGTGTACATCAACACACACAATTGATCGGACACTGATGAACCATATGATATTGTCATGACATGCAACTGTAACACGGGAAAATCACATCAGGGTGGATCCCGGGAAAGAAGGGGACAGAACACTGTTCTTGTCCAATCAATGTAGTCTAACAGAAGCAAATGGTACTGTAGGATGGAAAACTACAAAAGGCAATCGTATCATATCACTTGCTTGGAAGATCCCCCCTCCCAGGTTATTGCTCAACGCTCGGAAAGATTGCCATGAAATCAAACAGTTACCACTAGGCCGAAAAAATTTCTATTAAATCGAGCACTTATCATTATGCCAAAGTTATATCTATTAATTAGGACAAAACTCATTTTACTTAAACCTATTATCAAGCGTTACAATTCAACCAAACCTCAACACTATCTGGGCCTTATCGAGGTAAAATACTAGCCCGCAACCAACAATTGCAGCGCTACAAATTTTCAATATCATGTCGGTTGATTCTGTTTGAAGTTGTAACACGACACACATAACATTTTAAATTGATATATAGTAAGGTACATGAGGGGCAGCAATTTTCAGTACTGGAGGGTTCTCGCTCAAAACACACCACGTAGGTCTTAAGAGATTGGCAATACCACTAATTTATCTGGTAGAGACGAGCGAATAAGTTAATATTAAACACATGCATGAATTTTCAGACAAGCTTCTGGACACGGTAAGGGTCATGTAATGGAATTGCAAGACATATAGAAAATGAAGGGAAGAAGATTTTAACTACAGTGCAGCAATTGGAAATTCATAGAGAAACAGGTAGATACCAATAGCATGCTTTAAGAACGAAGAGATGCATATAACATGAAGTTGGCACCAGAGAGTTATACAACTTTGACATTTAATAACATCAAAACATATAGACTCAAGTATTTATAATTTTTAATTTAAATACAACATATATTTGGTTACTTCTGATGCACCGTCGTCTAATCATATAGTATCAAATCATTACATATGGTTGGCTATCACAGCTACCATATAGAAAGTCTAACTTTTTTCTGATGATGTGCCAAAACATCACTGAATGATAATGTAACAAACTCCACATACAGTATCAAATTTTAAAACTCTCTTGCTCTCTCGCCAATAAGTACACTATAGATCCAGCAGAACTGTTTTTTTCCCCATAATTAAGAATCAGAAACAAAGGCTTTCTGGCTAACTACTGTTGAAGCCTCGCAGGCATGTAATACAGTGCATATATCTGTCGTCTCCAGGAACTTCTCTGCATTGTCAAAAACTATTGGTCCATACTCGAAAACAATCCTCTTGCACTGCAAATGAATTGAAAAAAAAAAAAAAATTATTCAATTGATGAAAATATAAGATTTGATAAGGAAAATTATGTTCTTGTACACTTCTATATAGCACTTCAAAATTTCTCTTAGCCACACGTGTGTTTGCCAAGTCGGAAAGTAGTTCATCATGTAAAATAAAATAGCCTATCAAGTTCCTAAAACACACTGTCCAGGGGTTGGACTATCCTTCCTTATAGTATCTGAAGATAATTGTAGTAGTAGATTTTGTTTATCTAGGACGTCTAAGGAGCATGCAGTTGTGAATTTTCACACTATAGTCAATTATTGATGGTAAGGACACAGCTAAGTCCATGAAATTATCATAACAAGAAAATTACTGTAGATCCAACCATGATAGCTTGGTCAACTGGACAAGAAATTGAACCTTCATATTACTGAATTTGAACCAAAGGACAGATTCCATGACACATGGTTCCATGATAAATGGTGATTAAAAAATGCAAGGGTAAGTCACTAAACAAAAGAGAAAAGAGAAAGAAGGGGATGTCTCAGATTTTTCTTACCTTATCCGCATACTTCTCCACCGAACTGCACACCTTCAGTAGAGTCTCAATTATCTCCAGCTGACATTTTAATATAAATGGTTAGTTGTTTATTCAACAAAAGGTAACTAAAACCAAGGAGGAGTGGAACTATGATTAAGACACTGGACGGCCAATGGCCAAAACAAAGATAATAGAGAGCTTTTAATAGAACAAAGATGGCAAAATCTACATATTACATATATCTTCCCTTTTTCACTGGGATCCATATTTTCATTTCTGTTAAATATTGTGCATATATGTTCAAATACTACATCGAAAAAAGAATCAAATTCCTTTTTTATTTTGCTGCAAACCATAGGCTTTCTCAAGAAAAAGAAAGTAATATGCAATAAATTCTCCACACAATCAATTTAAAACTGTAAAAGTAAAGTATGCAACAACCATCAAAGTTGTGGTAGATGAAAGGCCTGTGGAACTTGAAAATGTAGTAAAACTCTGCTATGCATGACAGACAAAGTAAAATTCCACATCTCAAACTTCGTTGGAGCAGCAGCAGGTGAAATTACTTACTTCAGTGTCAGGATCTTTCAACTTAGCCAATAGCGCTGAAATAGTATCTTGGCAAAACTCGCAGCTATTTTCTTGAACTTGTAAGGCAATATTTGCAATGTGTTCACACAGGTTGACCTTGTGGCAGAATTCTCCAGGCTGAATTGTAGCTATTTCTAAGAAGAAAAGAGGAGCATAATAGTCCACCAAAGTGATGCACTGTGCAGCACAGAAGAAAAAGAGATAAATACACATTGGATCTGATAAATTCTAATTCATTCACTTATTCAGCCTTTAAAAGTCCCAAAATGTGCATATGGTTGTATGACTATTGTCTTCAACCGCTATTATTGTTTACAAGATTCACCAAAGTGGTTGGTGAATCTAAGTATCATATAATAGAAGGCCATGATCCATCAATTTCAAGAGGGTGCCAAGAGTGTTGGATAAACATTAGAGAGCACAATGGCAAATTAAAGTTGGCTTTTGCAACAACTAATAATAACAGTTATGGCACCTAAACCAACAAAAGATCCAAAAGATAACCAACCTTCTGCTTAAAAGAGGGAAGCTGGCTGCAACTATTGTGAAGGATATCAATGATCTCATTCTGGGTCTTGTTTTCATTTAGATAATCAAGTGCCTTGGCAGTATATTCTTGACAAAGTGCACACACATCTGGTTTTGTACTCAAATCTGCATTTTGAAGGTAGGTCAATAAGATGACATGCTCATGCCATATTTGTATTTCAAACTATATTCAACAGAAATATAAAGATTTACACGTATGTTCAGTCAGCTCACATTTGCTTAGTCATCTAATGAAAACTAGAAGCCTTTCTTTCAGACTGACTCTTGTACTTTTGACACATTGGCACCTTTAATACTAAATGTAAGAACAAATCCTCTAATCAAAATATTTCACCCATCCTTCACCTATATTATAGCATGTCATCCAAAGGAAGAAGGCTATTGATTAAATTGAAACTCATTAGTCAAGTTTAGAGGAAGAAACACAGCATTGATGTTAGAACACGTGCTCCACGATTACCATCAAGGGAATAGCCTCTTCGAATTGGTCAGAGGAATTCAATAAACCATGGTTGATGAAAACAGATGTTTTATACAAACCAGAAATAGAATCCAGATTAGAAGAAATACTAAGGAGACAAACTACTTACCCCCCCCCCCCCCCAAAAAAAAAAGAAAAAAACCAAGAAAAAAAAAAAAGGACGAAGAATAGATCTCATCAACAAACTTAGAAATCTGCTTCTAGTCCAAAGCATAAGACATTATCTATATTTTCATTTGATGTGAATTGTTATATATCTCCCATGTGTTCTCCTCGCCCTTTTTTTCTCGTTGCTGTAACTGAAATTTATCCTAAGAATTTCCTATATCATCATGTGACCCAAATCAAAGCTAAAGCATAGGAATCACCCATCTCTTAATTCCCATAAGTTTTCAGAGGTCAAGTTAATAATCAGCACTACTAGGCTTATTCAAGACCCCTAGAACCCTATTTGGCCTAGTTTAGATGGTTCATATGAGGAGATTACTATAACTTTATACAGCTGATTTACAACAGTATTATTCCATCTCATCCGTTTGGTCACTTCTATCATTTTAGTTCATCCTACAAAAGTCATATTTTTATACGTCTAAACTATATACCATAAACTTTCCATACTGCCCGTTAATTCAATCCAAGTTTACATGTGACAATCGATTGGTGTCAATTTCAGCACAATTGCTCTGCTCCTTTGGTGGGTAAAATATGAAGGCGCGCAGTCACAACTTTTTTTTTTTTCCCCCTCTTCCCCGTCATTATTGTTGTTTGTGAAAGAGGGGGAACTAGCAAATATCATGTTACTGCTAGAGATTTTGGGCTATCTGAAATGGCTTATTTGAGGAGGCTTTTATAAGTTTACATGGCTGAATTACAATAGTATTAACTATTAATCCAATACTCCATCCCATTCTTTTGGCACTTATCTCATTTTGGATTATCCCACAAAAATGACATAACTCAACACTACAATCTTTCAAAACATCCTTTAATTTGATCTGAGCTTACTTTTTCGCAATTAACTGCTTGTCGATCTCAGCATTTTTGTTTTTCCATTGATGGGTAAAATCTATGAATAACCCGCCACTCCTTCAATTTCACACTTTCACCGATATTGATTAATAGATTGGAAATTTAAAATGTTATGTAGAATCTGTCTTCCAAAGCAGGATAATAAAAAGCAAAATGATATCAGTCGACGATGTTTACCAGAATTGCCAGAGTTTGCTGCATTAATATTCCAATTATCAGCGTTTGCCAATTCTCTTGCACCACAAGCCCAGGCAGAACCCAACATAACAAGAAACAAGAGTCCCATTTTCTCTTCCATGGTTCCTATAACAAGCACAGCACACACACACACACACACACACACACACAATGTTAACTTCCACTGGTAACAGCTAGAAATTGACAAGAACTTCAGGGTTATTATAAAGTACCATGTTAGGGCATACATTTCTTAATGCAAAACACCGTAGAAAAGTACAGTTCATAATTTAAATTGGATATCAAAATCCTTATCTCATGTTCCTCATAATTAAATTAAATTTTATCCCAAGTTCAACCCTCAAAAGGTGTACACAGAGAACCAAGAAATGGAAGCCAGAGATATGAACACCATAATCTTTTTATGCTCTCATTCTCTCAAATCACCTTATGCACTTCAAAAGGTATATGAACTCGCTCTTAACTGAGTTGATATAGGGGTGCATTTATTTCAATTTTTTTAAAAAATAATTATAAAACTTAAATTTTATTCATAATTATTTTTTTTTTAAAATTACTCTTTTTAGTTTTAAAAAAAAAAATTAAAAATAAATTTATTTAAAAATTTAATTATTTTTAAAAAATTATCCAAATATATTAAAATTAATTTTTTTAAGTAAAAAAAATAATTATTTGCCAAAACAAAAAAATGACAAACAGAGACACCATAATCAAGCCCAGAAACATGCTTACCTAGTTCATTCTCACTTTCTCAGCCAAACCCCCCCAAAAAACAAACAACAACAAAAAAAGTTCGAGAAAACATTGTCAACGTAGATAACCGATTACCTGATGGTCAAATCACAAATGTTAGCCACAAACTAAATTTACCTGAACTATGATGTAATTCAATAAAAAACCAGAAGCTGAAGCAGTAGAAGGACCGATTAGTATAACAACAGACAATAGTTGAATTCAATTACATGAGCAGATGAAAAAAAAAAAAAAACAGGGGATTAGTGGAAATGATTAGTTTTGAGGATTAGTGGGTGGCAAGTATAAGATTACATAGTCTTACTATTTTTTCTGAGTGATTTTCCCCGGATACAAGACGAAACAAGGTATGAAGAGCAGAAAGAAAGAAAGATCACCTTTTTTTTTTGTGAAAAGAGATGAATGTGGAGAAGAATGGAACGGAAGGGAGACAATGGGGGCAGTGATTCCTTCCTAGTACTTCTAGAGTGTCGTGTTGGTTGGAGCAGTGAATGGTTGGTTTGTTAATGTTATCTTCACTTTCCATTAGTTGGTTTGCTTGAACAACAAGTTGGAACTTGAGAAATGTTTCAGTGTGGGAAGCCTTATGGAGAGGATTGTGTGAACTCACCCTCCTATGTCATGACGTGTCAGAATCACGAAAGGGTCTGGCTCTGATGAACAAAATCAAGGCCCCCAAAATTTGAAAGATATGCTTAGAAAAAAATCTCGGGAAAGATTTTTATGAAAGAAGGGAATATCTGTCAGAAGTCCAAACGAAAGAAAAAGTGAAAAGAAAATAGAAGAATCAGGGTCCACGGCCACGAGGGAGCCGAAAGAATCAAGGAGAGGACTTGTTCTCATCAGACGTTAATATCTGGAACAGTTTTTTTCGTTTTTAGCCCGAATAATATTATGCAACATATTATACTTGATATTTCACGTAAGGAATTAATTTTTATGAATTAGTAGTGTAAGAATTATACGAAAGTATTAAATTAAGGTAAATAATTATTTATTATAATTTATTTTTTTTTATAATTCTATTATTAATAATATAAAATTTCTTTTGTTCGATCAATATATAGAAATTAATTTTTTCAAATAATTGGAAATATCAATATGCATTGTATCTAGGAAAAATGGAAATTTTTTGGACATATTAGTAGTTACATGTCACTTATGAGTGATTAGTATCTGTGAATTAAAATTTTTTAATTGATGTGCCAAAAAGGAAATTTCAATTGATGAATATTGCAAGTTAAGAGGGAATTATTGTATTTTTGTACAACAGTAAACAAAACAACTTATTTACGCAATCCATCGTGGCAATAATTTAAAGAATTTTAGTACAGAAATGCGAAAATAAATTATGAAAGAAAAAAATCAGTAATCACGGTAACGAAACTTCATGCAATCTGACAAAATGATGAAATTAGAGGTAAATAGACAATCTACCAAACACGGTCCTTCAGCTTCAAGCACCCTTCTCAATAACAAATTGGTGGAAGATTTCATATAGTACCCTTTTGGTGTGACTTAGCTCAAACTCATTTAGATATACCCAAACGATCAATAATTCAATAAGATGCTCACTTTTGTTTCAGTTTTGTAATTTTTTTTCTTAAAAAGGCTTTCTTATTATAAAAAGCCTATTATCATTCAAGTAAAATTCAAATTTAGTCTTTGAAACTATAAATGTTGATTAATTTTGCTTCTGACATTTAAAAATTAATTATTTAATTTCTGAAATTACATTTCTTCGATCAAATTCGTCCCTATATTTAGGGATGTGAGTTAAATTTAATAGACAAGCTTCATCAGCACGTTATTTGCCATGATGGAATCCTAGGCGTTACTAAGCATTAAATAATTTATTTAGGGTGATCACTTCAATGCATTCAATAAATGGATAGTATCAAAGTATACTGCGACATAATAATTTTTTATCGGCCATTTTTTACACATTAGCATCTAATTATATATTTATAATATTAGACTTATTAATTTTTTATTTATAATATCAACAAAAATTCATCTAACAAATATAGGAATCTAATTAAATTATTAATTTATCCTAAGTCTAACACCGATTTCCTGCATTACCCTAAGCTGATAATTTATCCCAAATTCTCAAATTACATAACCTAATCTCATTTTTTTTCAAAGATAAACAACATCATATCTAGAAAGCACGGATGTAAATTTGAGATACGAATGCAATATAACACAAATACGAGAGTACAATAATATTTAAAAATTGTAAAATATAATACAACTATAATATAATATATAAAATTAGTAAAAAATTAATATAAAAATATAAATTTTAAATTAAAATAGAGAGATAATGATTTAAATATTAACATAAATACTTATAAGCATACTAAAATATATTTTATTGATTACTTTAAAATTTCCATTTATATAAGTAAAAAAATGTCAAAAAAACAAAACAAAAATTTTTAAAATATAATTAAAAATATCTAAAAATATTTGTAAAGTATCTGACACGATACGTATTGGATACGGATATAACGACTATTTTGCAATATTCGTGCAACATATCATCATATATATACACTTAATTCTGCATTATTTGGCAGATATTAGATCCTCCAAATTTTCGATACGAAAGTGTTTATACATTTCTCGAGTATATATCCCACAAAGGCGTGATGCATGCATTCTATCCAATAAGCCATTGCAGATGAAGACAAACAAACGACCCACAATCATCATGTTCATAGCACATAGAAAGAGAAAGAATAAGGCATATGACATGAGAAGTGCCAGTGTTTTTTCCTTTCCTCGTTCACAGCCCGTTTTACAATTCGACTTTCAATTAGAAGGCACCAAAAGGAAGGGAATTGTATGGACATACAATTGAAAATAAGAAGAAACAAAAGGGAAGGGAAGTGATCAGATAAATGATCTGATATTGACAACAATGTAGAAGTTAAAATGAATGGCTAAATACAGCTTTTTTTCAGTTTTTGAGTAAAAACTAAAGTAAATAGCTCTACAAAAGCCATTTTTAGTTGAAAAAATCACTTTTTCTATCAAAATAGATTATACCAAACACACCCATAATCCGATCATGAATAAATCGATCGGTAAGGCCAGTTCTCGTTACTTGGCTGAGTGGTTTCTGTTGAATACTTGGTGAATCAGCAATGGCAATTGACTTGGTCTAACCTATAAGATTATGGAGGAGACTATGCATCACAAATAAAAGAAATGTAACCCCGACTTCCAGAACAGTGGCATCAGACTCAATGAACTTGGATTTGTTTGGCGTTACAGCATTTGCTTCTTGCCTTCTCTCGTACCAGCTGCTGGGAAAAAGATGAAGAAAGAAAGTTATAAGCAATTCAGCAAAATAATAAACTAAAAGAAATTTGTAGCAGGTGACACGAGTAGAATATAAAGAGAATAGCATTCATTCCATGAGGCCCCGCAAATTTCATGACCTGATCAAGCAAACTGGTTCTCGCACTAAACAAATTCTCACCATAACTAGTCTCAGGCTCTTATTCCCAATCCACAAGTACCAACAAACCCAAAAACATTATCAATAGGAGGGGAAAAAAAAAAAAAATTCCGAATTGCAAACTGAAAGAAAAAAAGACATATGGAAGTGCAATTATACCTATTACTTTTTGTTGTCCGAATAACATCCCCAAATAGAGAATTTGGGAAAAATGCTGGAAAACTGCAGAAGAGAACGAAACCAGAGCAAACAAAATCATGAAATAATAAAAGGAAAGAAATTATAAAACAAAATCATCGTAAAAAATACATGCCCAAAAAAAAAAAAAAAAGAGAGTAAAGGTTCACTTTAATCACTAATCTTGTAGGCACGCTTAATTTTAATCTTTGAAATTAAGAAATTAACTATTTAGTTCTTGAAGTTACAAATCTGTGTCAATTTAGTCCCAAATCGTGTCATTCTTTCAAATCAAGGACTAAAATGACACACAATTTACAATTTTAGGGACTAAACAGTTAATTTCTTAATTTTAGAGATTAAAGTGAAGCTCAACTTCAGAGACTAAAGTGAATCTTTACTCTAAAAAAAAAATAAATAAACATAGGCAAATGGCTGAATAATAGTGACAAGTTAGGAATGTCTTCCATCATTCATTTAAGCTGGAATTAGTGGCAAAGAAAGGAAAATTCACCCAGGAGGAAACAGGGGAAAAAGGCAGAGCAAACAATAATGAACTTGTGTTGAGATTGAGGGAGAAGGCTCAGATTCGCCTTTTGTCAGACAAGAAGAAATGGGGAAGAGATTGGGCATGGCTGCGTCAACTGAGCCACCTCGCCATGACACAGCTCTTAGCCTCCACTCAAATGTCTGATTCAATTGCTGAAATCATCATCACTGCCTCGTTATATCCACAAGAAGACGGAGAAGGAGGAGGTTGAATTGGAAGCAGAAGCAGATGACAGAAGCGCGCGCGCGCGCACACACACACGCGCACACACACACACACACACACACACACACACATATATATATATATATATATAGAGAGAGAGAGAGAGAGAGAGAGAGAGAGAGAGAGAAGAAGCGTGTGCGTGTGTTGTTGTTGTTGTTGTTGTTGTTGTACATGCGTGGAGAGCTGTTTGGTAATTTGAGAGAGGAAAGCATCACGGGCAGCAACTCACTAAGACAGAGAGGGGCAACAGCTCTCAAGACAACCTCGTCTCTCTGGGAGTGAGAGCACAGCCTCATATTTAAACTAATGATTCATTTCAATTCGAAGGAGGCTCAGGTTGGCCTTTACGTCAGATCAGACATTGAGATTTGAGGGGACGAACAACATGGCTGCGTCAACACAAACACCTCGCCACGCTCTCCACTACACTCAATGTCTCATCTAACTAAAATGGCCAACACATCATCACTGCCTCATTCTATCCTATTGCTATATGATATTTTCCAATAATCAACAAGAACAACTGTAAGAAGAATAAAACAGTTCAACTCCAAACGCATGAAATGCCCAAAATACACGAACAGTCGTTCAACTAAAAAATAACAAATAGAAACCATTTTCGAAAACTAAGATTTTAAAACAAAAAATAATTGCAGTAAAGCATATTGCAAGGGTGCATTATACCACTTCTTTGCAATTGAAGCACAACCTTCCATACATCAAGAATCTTTATAATTGAAAAAATAAAAGAAAACATAATACTTAATTTGAAAAATTTTTAAAAAAAGAAAAGGAAAGAAAAACACCCAATTCAGAATTGAGAGAAAAGTGAAGCTTTGAACAACTGGTAATGAATGAATAGCTTCAGAATATTAGAATAGAATAGAAGAGAAAAGGTACACTGCAAGAATAGCACTCAATTTCATGACAAGAATGTATAAGTAAAACACATGCTCCACTTTGGCTCATCCATTCCATTATATTCATGTCTCTCTTTCTCTCTTGCTTTATTGTTGGTAATCACTATTGCTCTGTCTATCAAACAACCATGGCTACCCATCTTATAATATTGTCCCGTTTGTGTTTTACTTATTAGTAAAAATATTGTTTTACTATTGTCTATATTAAACTAAAAATAGAAATTAAGAAGCCAGAACCATTTTCAAAGTAAACAATAACATCACCTAATAATAAGCAGTAACTTCAGATTCAGCATACAACACAAATAGGCATGCACACAAAAATCATGCACTAAACTCAGAAAATGAGAAGCCAGCATCATTTTCCAAAATAAAAAGAACATCAGGCAATAAGCAATTGGTTTCGAATTCATTATATATCACGAACAAACATGCACTTAGGAAAAACTCAAGCAAGCCAGAATCACATTAAAATAAAAAATAAAGCATGCAATTAGAAAAAAATCGTGTCTTCAACTCATTAAAAAAATGAGAATCCAGTACCATTCTCCAAATATATATATATATATAATCAACTAATAAGCAATAAGTTCAGATTCAGGAAATAACATGAATAGGCATCCACTTACATAAGAATCATGCACTGAAGTCATTAAAAAAAAGAAGCTGGTACCTCGTCAAAAAAAAAAAAAAAAAAAAAAAAAAGAAGAAGCCAGTACCATTCTTGAAATTCAAAAAAAGAAAAATCAGCTAATAAGCAATAATATCATAACACAAATACAAATGGAATTAGGATAATTCATGCACTGAACTCATAAAAATTGAGAAGCCAGCAGCATATTCCATTAAAAAAAAAAAAAGGCGCATTATATCATAACATCCAGCCATAATGATTAGAATAAAAAAACCTCCATTATAGCACAATAGCCAGCTATCACAAAAGCATGCATACTCACCATTGTAGCATGATATTGAGTTTTCCTTGCATTGGCTGAATAACATCAAGTAACAACAAATTGAGTTTACTTGCACTTCCTTCATTATTATGCTACTCATGTTGCATATTAAATAGGAAAGCAACAGCTATAGCAAACTAAAAATAATTGGAGGAGGACAGTCATATAGACATACTGTAAAAGAAGAAGCACCTCAAGAACCTTTATATGACGGAACAAAATCGACCCCCCAAAAAAACCTTCGCAGAAAATGCGAGTACAGCATGCATACAATGTGCAGCATGTAGATGTTGATCCAAATTGAGTTTAAATGCGAATACATTTGATGATCCACAAATCATGCACCAAAATGATAAAAATAAATTAATAATATGAGTTGGTAAGAAAGTTGCAAAAATGATTTGAGTAACGTGAGAACTACAACATACCAATCTATAGAAGCAACCTCAGGGGCAAGCTCCACATGTGTTCAAAATACCCAACTGAACCAGGAAAATAGCAAAAGCAAGATAGCATGTGGCTTTCTGAGCAAATGCACAATTGAACATGCTTGTATGGGTTTGAAACATGGAAATATGTGTTTGCATACCCAGATAATATGTCTTGGCCAATCTTCCTGATAGAAGATCAATTCGAGACCATTGAATCTAAAATATTTAGAGAATGAGAAATGAATGTAGAGGAATAATAAACACATTAAACAACGATTGAAACATTGAAAAACAAATATTCAAATCAGAACCAACAATTACAGAAAAAAAGATTGAAGTTATTGAAGACGCATGGAAATTATTTAATAGATCAAACCGATTTCCAACTTCTACCATCAGACTCCGATTGTATGTCACATCCTCCCTCATCAAAAGCCTAGCACTTAGCAACAAGAAGGAGTCTGCAATCATTGTCGAGAGAAAGAAGAAATGGGGCGTAGCAGCAGACATGTTAGCAAGAGACAGATTAAAAAAAAAAAAAAGAAGTGGAGAATAGGAAGATGCTAGAACGAGAAGAGGGGATGTGATTAACCATGTGTCCGTTTGGATTGGCATTTTTGAAAAAAAAAAAAGAAAAGGCATTTTTGAAAAAAAAAATAATGTAATTTTTTAATAATTTAATTTAAATATATGAAATTTTATACTACCAGTCAATAAAAATAGTAAAAAATAATAACTCATATAAATAATTATCTATTATAATGAGAGATCTACCATAATTTTTTACTTTCTCTTATTTCTATTAATTAATTATCAGTGTATATCAATTAAACTCTTTATTTAAACTACTTTTATATATTTGTTTACGGTGTTCGCATTGGCTTTTAAAAAAAATATTTATAATTAAAAAATTTAATTTATTATTTTTTAGAGTTAGTGATCTCTAATTTTTCTTAAAAAAAAGAAGTGAATGTAAATTTTAATAATATTATCTTTTAAAAATATTTTTTTATCTTTACCAATAGTTATAATTTATAACCTCTTTTTTTTTATCTTTAAGAAACTCTAGTTCTATCTTCTTTTTTAAATATTTTGATAGTTTAGCCATTAAAAAGTATTCTTATTCATTTTTATCCAACTATACTTATAAATATTTTTAATAATTAAGAAAATTTCTTATATAATCTATTCAAATACAAAATAATTTCTCCTTAAAAATAAAACTCCACTAAAACAATGCAGTAAAAATATCCTTTTTTTTCCGACAAAAAAAAAAACTCCTATCCAAATGCACCTAGCGTATAGATCAAAGAGGGATGTGAAGGGTTTGGAATAGATGTGAAGAAATCTAAAGAAAGTGTGTCGGATAAGGGCTATTTGATTAAAATTTTTAAAAAAAAATTAGAAATAAAAATAAAAAATTATTTTATATTTGAATATAATTATATAAATACTAAATTAGAAATTATTAAATTATTTGAATGTGATAAATATAGAAATACTTTTCTTATAAAATTATAAGTAAGAATATAGAGAGAGAGTGAAAATGAGAGTTGAAAGGGAGTGGTATTTTTTAAAAATTTTAAAGATAAATCATAACTAAGTGGAAAAAAAATGATTGTTAAATTCAAGGAACAACATTTTCTCACTTCTGTTGCTTCTATTTTTGAGAAAAATAATTCTTTATTTACTTCTCAAAAAAATAGAAAAATTAATTATTTTCTACTTTTATTTTTTAAAAAACACAAATAAATAACATTAAAAAATTTATAAATATTTTTATTTTAAAGTTTTATAAAAAGGGAGAACAACTATTTTAGCCCTCAAAAGATCATAAGCCCAACAAATTGACCTCTCAAAAATGGTATATTAACATTGGCTCTGTTTGACAAATCCATCCAACCGTCAACTAAGCTCTACTAATGTTAATAGAAGTGCCTATCTAGCACTGTTTGTTTTGGACTTGGTATTTTTGTTTAGGCAGGTTCTAAGATGGGGAGGTTGAGTTAGTGACATGACAACGCTTAAAATCTAAATCAACAATTAAAAATAATTGAAATTTACATTTAAGTTTATAATTTAATATTTATAAAAGAATACATTACAAACAATTTACCCATTGTAGCTTTTGCTCTCTCCCCATCTTCCTCCCACCATCAACAAGCTACTCACCCCTTCTAAGACTTATGGTGAGTTGCAGTAGTTGACGGTTACTACCACTGCTGTTTGCACCATCAACCATCTATATTTTGATTGAAGCAAAACACGCATGAAGATTGAAGAAAGTCTCAAACTCACTCTTCCCTTTTCTCTATTTGGATTTTGTAATAGTCATTACTTTGTCTCCGGCTAATTTTTGTTAAAATTGGTTCTTTATCCAATCTTTTAGGGAAAAAAAAAATAATTCTAGAGATCTATGATTGACAAAGCAAACCCAAATCCAGATATTAGCGAGAACTATAAATTGTGAAGCGGGGTCTAGCCAAAGTGCTTCAACATCATCAAGAGGTCTGGGTAATCCTTGACTGTCAATACCTAAACTATTAAAAACCATATATTTATTGAAGAACTTGTCTTCAATTGCTAACCCTATAACTCCAAAACAATTGGGAAGCAAGATCCACCCAGAACCCACCATATCCCTCTCTAAATCAGTGTTGTAGTGGTGGTTGTGGCGGCAACGTAGAGAAGTGGTGGAGGAGGGTAGATAAAGAGGGTGGCTTTATACAAACTGAATTGTAGCTGGAATTGATGTTTTTGAGTTGTTTTTTTGTTGCATTTGTCTCCCAAATCAATGGTTTCTATAGCCATAGATCTAGCCTTAGGAATGTGTTTGTCTTATTTTAACTAAATCTATAACCATATTTGGGTGTTTGCTGGTTTTAATTTGGGTGATTGGGTGTTTGATGATGATGATGGCGGCGTGAGATGGGTGGTTGTCGGCAATGCTGGGGTGGGTGGTGGTGACGATCGTTTAGGTGGCTAGCAACGGTTGTGGTGTAGGGTTCAAAAGGGTGTGACATTTGAATAAATCCCAAATTTTTAATTCTTATTTTTATAATTTTATTTTTAATTTATTAAAAGTAAATTAAAAGTTGGTAATAATTAAATTTGAATTACAAAAAAAAATTGAATAAATGCCACATGTTAAGTAGCATTGCCAGTTCAAAAAGTACCAATGCCTAATAAAAAGATAACGTGCCAAATAGGCACTTCAGTTTAGGGGGTGTTCATGACCCAGCCCAGCCCGAAGATTATTGGGTTGGATTCGGGTTTGAAATTTTAACTTAATGCATTTTTCGGGCTAGGTTCGGGTCATAATTCTAGTTGGTCTGACCTGACCCGAAATCATATGATTATGTTGAAGTTATATTTTTTAACATTAGTCATAAATTGTGATACTTTTATATTTTTATTAATATATTTTACATAACATAATATTATTTTTATATTAATATAGTTTATTTTAAAATATGTATTATAAAATATCTCTTCAATTTCATTTGTAATTTCTAAAATTTCATAATTTTACTATATATAACATTTAAATTTACATATATTCTATAAATGTCAGATTGACCTAGTTTGATCTGATTATTTTTCAAGTTATTATCGAATCAGGTCTAGATTCTAAAAAATGACCCAATCAAAAAATCGGATCGAGTTTGGATCTACCATAACCCGGCCCAAGCCGTCCCTTGAACACCGCTGCTTCCGTTAATGTTAATAGAACGTAGTTGGTGATTGGATTGATTTGTCAAGCGGAACTAATATTTCAGGTGTTACGGGTTAATATGCCATCTTTGAAAGGCCAAGTCAGCTTTATGATATTTCGAGAGCCAAAATAGTGGTCCTCCCTGGCAAAGGTATTTTTTTTGTGCCAGAAACACAAACTCGTTTGAATGAGTTACTTTATAAAAGATCATTTTTAAAAGGTCTTTTAAAAAAATTTTTGTTTGGATGTAAAATTAATTTATATTTGAGTATAATAATTTTATTTTTTTATATGGACCACCAATATCCAAAAGTCCAATGTATTCTGACTAATCTAATTCGTGTCTGATTGACGTACTATGGGAGTAAAACTCTCTAATATTAGTTTTTTTATCCATAAAATTTGAATCTCAAAATCTTGTCTAAAAAAAATAAGTGCTAAACCATTTAAATTAACTAAACGTTAGTTTGGATATAATATTAAAAGATCTTCTCTTATTCCTAAATATCTTTTTCATGTTATAAAAAAGATATTTTGTAGAAGATAAAAATTGCAATATCTTAAAAAAGATTTTTTTATACTTTTTTTAGTGATTCTATTTTTACTAAAATATTTTATCCAAATATACCAAAAAACTTTTAAAATGCTTTTTTTTTAATCAAAATAATGATATCTAAACAAGTACAAAATAAATTAAGAGAATTATTTGGTAAATTCATCTTTTTTGAGATATCATATCAACTCATATTTTATTTATCATTGAATGAGAATATAAACCCCATTTAAATTAAGTCAACACTCTATTCAACAATAAATAAGATATAAATTGATATAATATCCCAAAAAAAATGAATTAACCTATCTTATACATAAATCAAAGTGATTTCTTCGACATTAATGAACGGCCATGTACACCCAATAACCAATAGACATGGTTTACCGCAATTAACACACTGGACAAATGGAGAAATGGCACCTGTGAGCTGCATTTGGGCGGGAGACATGTGGAATATATATATATATATATATATATATATATATATATATATATATATATATATATATATATATGTCAAACAAAGGATGGATGAATTTTGATAAAAATTGAGTTGACATTAATTTATGTTTAAAAATTCCTATCTAAAAGGTGATTTTTGATATAATATATGCCATTTAAAAGTATTGATAAAAATTATTTTTTGCATATAATTTATTGAAAAGAATATGACTTTATTAAATCTTGGGTTATGTTATTTGTACATATCCAAAATCTCAACACCTCAACACCCTCTCTCAGCTTTTTCTCTCTCCATCAATCATTTCACTCTTTTCACTTTCTTTTATAATTTTTTTCTTCTTTCTATCTCTGGATGTCTAAGATGTCTACCTACCCCAGTGGTACAAAAAAACATTTCTCTTTACTCAACGTAAAAGAAACTAAATGTTGCTTTCACGTTGGGGGACTCAAAACCCCATTTGACATTTGAAGTCAAAATCAATTTTACAACAAATCTTCGAAACAGAATTTGCACAACGTTCAATGCTTCAAACCCAATTTTGAGTGAGCTGAACAGGGAAACAAACACACCATCTTGATCTTGGAAAAAAAAACATTTCTTTTATCGTCTCAAAAAATCTTTTACATTACTAAAAACCAGGTTAACAATAAACGAATATTTTTTAATATTGCATCGAAATATAAGTTAATTTTACATTAACATAAATTAGATATTATTTTTTTTAAAGACATTTTCAAGAAAACATAGCTGGAAAAATATCTTTTCTTTCAAGAAACTCATTTGAGCCCTTCAATACCTTGGCTTTTGATAGAAATATCTATAACCATAGACAAAGTTAAAAAAAAAAAAAAAAACAATAGGCAAATGAATATTATAACACCAGTTTGCAAGGGATTAAAAATTCGTGTGAATCATCTCTACACAACTAGCACAGGAAGCGAAGAAAGTGCATAACTAGGTAGTTAATATACAAGCAGGTGCTGCAACTGAAATTGTCTATAAACAACAAACAAGATTCTACCCTAGCAGGCACAAGAGAATGAGATCAGAACTCAGAAGATGAGATCAGAATCTAGCTATTACTGCTGCTAGATGGAAGAGCAAAATTGATCAAGCAATCTCTTCACCTCAAATTCAACATTGGCTTCTTCTTCTTCTTTTGCTGTTTTGACAAAAGAAGAGAGAATCTTGCAAACCCAAATTTCTTTCTCTTTGAAGAAAACAGCCGCTGGCCATTTTCTTTCTCAACTTGTTGCCTATCAGAGGATGGATCAGAGTCTTGTTTGCCAAGCATCTGGCCCAGTGACATCTTCCTTTTCACTGAGCTTCTTTCTCCCGGTAACATGGCTTCAAACTCTTGCGGCGGTAGCAGCTTCCTGCTCAGTATTTGTCCTATCGATAGAGTCGGCTTAAGAACCGGCTTGGCTTCGTCATTTACCAGATTCACTCCATTCACATCAAGTAATAGTGATTCTCTCCTATGGTGAGATGGATAAGAAGAATTTTTGAACTTGGTAGAGTTGTGTATAGAAGAACGCCTTTTGTGACCCTCGGAACGCCACTTCCTTAAAGCCTCCTCAACTGCTAGCTTCCCTCTATTTGCTGCCTCCACCCTTTCCAGAGCTTCTTCAAGGGCCTTCTTGCTGGTTTTCACTTCTTCTGTAGCTTCCTCTACCCTTTTCAAAATGTCCACTTTTGATAAATTTGCTTCATCGACTTCAAGCATAGCATCAAAAACTTTCTTCTTGGATTGCTCCTCGGCATCTTGAGCTTTGCAGGTCAGAGCAGTATACTCTTCGAATGAAAGAGTAACACCACCATGCTCTTGCTTGCAATTCCCTGGTGAACTCTCATGATTAGATAAAGCATTGATTTCTGCAAGGGCGGCTGCTTCCGCGGCCCTAGCAGCCTCCTTCATTTTCCTGGCAGCAACCAATCTGATTTCTGCAGTTGTTATCATACTTTTAGTCTGCTCAATCTCGGACACTGTCCTCAACGCTTCTGATTTCGCAGCTTCTCCCATTTTCTTGAAATGCTCGGCCTCAGAACTCAATCGATGAAGCTCTCTTGTAATATCAGAAGGATCGCCTGAAGCACACTTGATTTCAGCATCTTTTGCCACTTGCAGCCTTAGTTTGGTCTGCTTAAGTTCCTCCTCAAGAGAAGATATTTTCGAAGAATTTTGAGTTAACCTCTCACAGGTTTTCTCAAGTGAGATTCTTTCCTTCTCTAACTTCTTATTAAGTGATTCGACAGAAGCTCGCACATCAGCAAGATCATTAGTAGTTCTAGTTAGATTCAATTTTGCCTGCTTCAATTCCATTAGTATTAATGCTGGAGAAGAAGGGTAGGGGACAAAACCTTCCTTCGAAGGTTGTTGCTGAACATCCGATGGACTCACTTGGTTCACTTTCTCTTCTTTCTCCTTTTCAGCCGATCTTTGATCACATCCGCTTGTCTGAAGAGTCGAATTCGCTTCAGATTCCTCCTTCTGTAGCGTTGATTTCAAATCTTCAACAAGCCTTTTAGTACTTTCCAATTCTTTTAACACATCAAGAGTTTCCCTTTCTTTCAGGATTAGTTCTTTCTCCAAAACCGCTGCCTGCTCCTCCAGTTTTACACAATCAACCTCTTCTCTATGGTGCTGCTGCTGCCAATATAAGATGGTTAAGGGGGACTTCACTGTTTAACATCTTAACTCAACGAAAACGCTTGAAAAGGAAGCATAGTTCAAAATGAATATTCACACACAAGATGAGGTTCTATTCTATATGCGAAAAGTTCATTCCACTTAGTCTTAAACGGAGAATAGACGCAGGATTAAAGTGTAGCTCTAAATTAGACAATAATAAACTAAAGTAATCATTCCTTGTCTTGTGAATTCTCTAGCAACATAGCAAAATGCAGTGAAATCGTAAAGCACTGAAATATAAAGAAAAAGCATGGGATGCAACTCAAGAATAAATTTGAGCGTGACATTTTTATCTACTTCGTAGATTGTGGCAGCAGTCTTTCCCATCCATATCAGCAACGAAAGCACAAGTTTGAAACTTAACTCGGGAGCCAAACATGGAGAAACAAACTAGAACCACAAACAAGAACAAAATTTCCACAGCTAGAACCACAAACAAGAACAAAATTTCCACGGCTAGAACCACACACGAGAACAAAGTTTCTACAGCTAGAATCGCAAACAAGAACAAAAAATCCAAAAATTCCACACCAGATTCAAGGAAACAGTATAAAACGGGTCCACAAACTGCAACAAATCACTATTAATCACACAAACAAACAATACAAAACAAAGAACCCCATTTCCGCCCATAACATTCTACATAGAAACACAACAAAAAGAGTCCATACAAATAAAACAACATAACCAACCATTCTCAAAGCAAAAAAGAAAAAAATTAGAAGAAAAATAAAAAAAAAACCCTTTTACCTGAGAATGAGAAGGTAGAGCAGCAATGTTGTTGTAAATGGGTTTCCAGAAACCAAGGCCACCAAAACGTGTCACAGCTTCTTTCACCGATTCAAAGGGCGCTGAAGTATCAATCTCACCTCTAAAACTCTTCTTGTTCTTATTATCAGAACCCATGTTAGCTGCTTCCTCCATTTCCCACCAGCAGCTGGTAGAGAGAAAAGAAAAATTAAAAAAAAAAGGGGGAGCAAACGAAACGCAGCCTTAGCTAGCAAAGACTAAAAAGAGGCCTCGTAAGAATTTGAACGGCGCAAAAAACACCGAAACAAAAGACGACAAAGAAAACTGTGGGCTGAGTGTGGTACGATGTTAAAAGGGTAGTGTAGTCGTGTCGTGTGGTTGGAAATGGAAACAGTGAGAGTGTGTCACGGAGTGAGAAGGAGGGAACCAGAAGAAGCAAATATGAAAGAGGCGTTCCTGCGAACGTTTCCAACTACAACAATTTTACGAAATTCAAAATTTGAGTATTTATAGATCTTTCAATTAGAGAAATGTTTTTTTTACCACTTGGGTAGGTAGATATCTTAGATATTTAAAGATAAAAAAAAGAAAAAAAATTATAAAAAAAATAAAAAGAATAAAATAATTGATAAAAAGAGAAAAAATTAAAAAAAAAATATTGAAATATTAAAATTTTTGATATATACAAATAACATATCTCTTTTAAGTAAGTGTCCTCAGTTTCAAAAAATATATTTTTATAGAAAATATTTAACTCATTATTATAAATTTTAAAAGTATAGGTTGTGTCTATTAAATTTTTTTAAAATTCTCAGTAGTGTTTTCAGAATGCTAATTAGGGAAGATTCTAAACTTTTATTTTTAATCACAAACCAATTAAAGAATTAAATCTACATTGTTGTTAATTGATAGTCTTAATATTTTAAAATATATTTTAATTAATAAAAATTTCAAAATTTATTAACATTTAATTTGATAATTCAAAGTTATTTATAATATAAAAAAATACAGGACATATATATATATATATATATATATATATTAAGTTTATTTATCAATTAATAAAACATTATTAAACTTGGTCAAGTTATTGATGTGAAATAAATCTAAAAAAAAAGGGGTCCTAATTATAATATAGTAACTACTCGTATATATATTTCACAGAAATGTGACTTTAACACGGGCGGATCTATATGACGAAGAGTGGGGGCATGAAACCCACTAAAATTTGAAATTTTTTAATGGCTATATAAATATATATGTATTTTTGCACTCATTATTTCTTAAGTTTAATCTAATATTAAGATAAAAAAATATAATTGAAAGAAGTAAACTCATTTTTTTATTTTTCACTTCATCTATTACTATACTTATAATTTCATATAAATTGATCTTTCATTATTTTAGATTCATATATTTTTTGATATATAAATCAAAGAATTTAATTTATATGTACTGATAGTATAAAACTATTTTATACTGTCATCCAATCACATTCTTTTATTTACATGACTTTTGAACTAGTAGGGGTGAGGGTCATACATATTTATTTACATGGTAGTATATGATTAGATGATAATATAAAAAAATTTTATATTATCAGTATATACAAATTAAACTCTAGATCAAATTTAAAACTTAATTAATATTTTTTTATGCCTAAATATAATTAGGTAAAATTTCTTATTATTTTTGTATATTATTCTTGTCTCCATTGTTTAAATTTTCTAGATCCATCACTCCATTAAAGTAGATAATAAAAATGGCTGGGAGATTTTTTACCAAAAAAAAAAAGTTTTTATTAGCTATCATAATAAAATTGAAATCTTTGTACAACATTTTATTGATGGGAATTGATTGTTGTATTTAGATTAAATTCTTTATATTTATTTAATGTAATTTTTAAATATGTGTATTTTCTTTAAAATAAGTGTATCTTTTATTTTGAATTACTTATTTTATAAAAAATTTTCACATATATTATTACTTAATTTGTGAATTAAATAAAATAAAATAATATATAAGAATTTAATTTTAATATATAATTAATAAAAAAATTAACAAATATTTAATATATATTATTATATCAATAAAAATATTTAACTTAATTATCTATTATCTTAAATATTATATATATATATATAATATAATTCGTTTATATTATATTAATATTAAAATTAATTTCATATACAAAATTTAATACAAATTTTATATTAATAGCTGCAATTTGCAGTGCTATGGGAACCTTAGTCGTTGTAGGCCGTGGAGACTGGGGGTCCACACTCCGAGGCTTCTGTTAGAAACAGTAACAAGCCACATTGTATCTTTTGAGTCCGTGATTTTGAGTTCATGGCTTGTAAGCAAGCAATGGGGCCCAATCTTTTCTTTTATTTTTTTCCTATATAAGTCTTTTCGTGAGATATTAAAATATAATTTAAATAAAAAGAGTGGCACTCGAAAAATCTTCATGATAATATATTAGTCCTTTAAATATTATTATTATCATATAAATCTTTTAAATATCTAAAATATCATCATATTTATCTTTTTGAACGGCTAAATTAGTGGCATAAAAAGATTAATTATCTAACAATTATTTAGAGACTTATGTGATAACAATCTCCTTTAAAAATTTAATTTCATACTGCATATACCTTTCAAAAATTTAAATAAGTTTTTATTCTAAATAAGAGTATCAGGTTGCTCTCCTGCTGCTCCACACTTTTACATCTGTCATTCTGACCTATTCCAGACACGCGTGACGGACATTTCATAAACTTTACAGGTCCTTTTATGAAAAGAGTTTAACTGATATGTAGTTATTTTTAATTTAGAGATAAGAGGAAGTAAACATTTATAATAATTTTTTATTATAATAAATAATTATTTATATAAGTTGATATTTTTTTATTATTTTTATTAATATAAAATTATTTTATATTATCAATATATTTCAATTAATTTTTATGAAAATGGAATAATTTTTTGTTTTTTAAATATTTATAACCCATGTTACATAAAAATCTATGAAGCCTAATTTAACTACTTACGTTTGTCGTTGTTGTCTCACATTTTATGATTATGTGAGTAAGAAACATCAGAAATGCATTTCTTAACTCTCAGTTTGGCAGGCGCCAATGAAAAAACAGCACATCCATCTATTTATTTACCTATATCACAAATGACAATTTATGAGATTGTAAAAATATATACTTGTCACTTTCACATTAATTTACTTTTCTTCCAAAATTTCAGCTTCGAATTCCATTAATTAAAATTTTTCTATTATTTAATAATTTGTTAAAATTACATTATTTTCCCAATATAACTAACTAAAGCACTCCATTAATTGTAAACAAAAAATGCACTCCATTAATTAATTAAATTTTTTTTTTTTACCATTTCATTTCCCAAATAAGTAATTCTTGTATGTTTATCTTAATTTTTTTTCAAATTAAGTATTTATAATAATCTTATTTCAGTTTCTTTTTCTAATTTTGTAATTATCTTTCCATCTATTTTCATATTGTATTTTTAACTAATATTACCTTTGTATTCTCTTAAAATTTGGATTCCTATTCCTTATTTCCCAACTTTCAATCATTATAATGCTTTTTCTTTTTTAATTTTTTTAATATGTCAATTATTTTAATATATGTTTTTATATTTTCCTCCCAGTTATCTCTATCACATTGTTAGAAAGTATCATTTTCTTCATTTTTATTAAAAAAATATCTCTTAATATCCTTTCATATTTTTTTTAACAATTTTAATTTTACTTTCTTATTTCATTTTTTATAATTACAATATCTATTCATAATATAATTAATACTCATACCTCAAACAAATAATACTAAACAGATTATGTTAGCAATTCTTCCTTAACCCCCAAAATTGAAAAAAGGGAGCAAATGAATATGTTAGCCAATGAGAAGTCACCAAATGAAGGATCTATTGATAACTATTTAGCACATATATCAAATCATTTAAGCAATAAACACGATAAGTGACCCCAATTTCTTAGTAAAATCAATCTTTCTTTTCTCATTAAAATATGTTAATCCCTTAACTATGCTTTAACAAAAAGAAGGTTTAAGCACAAAAACTAATTCATAATTCACATAATTTCAAGATATATTCCTAAGTCTTGAAAATTATGAGGTTAATTCCTAGAGTTAGTTCACATACAAATTTTCCTATTTGAGCATGTACCCTGAATAAATTCAAGAGAAAACAACTCACAAATTTGCAAAAACACAAAGGAAAAATTTTTAATCCAACAATTCCAACATCAAGTTATTAAAAATCTATACATAATTCAACCATGTTAGAACTCATCGCAATCCCTAGTAAAAGAGTGTACTAACTCATACTATGAAAGAAAAGAAAGAAAAAAAATGAAAAGATAAAAGAAAAACCTATGAGAAACCAATAATTTAGAGCGATAATTCCTCAATCTTTCCTTCTTTAGTTGTCTCTTAGCTTTTTCCTAGCCTTAGAGATGCTTCTCTATGTTTTCCTTACCTGAAAGTCCCCAAAATTTTGCTTCTTTTTCTATTTAATGCACATAATACATATAAGTAAAATTGCCACCACCTAGGCAATGAAATGTGAGCGCCTAGGTGGTGGCTTGGCAAAATGGAAAATAAAATTTATTATGGAGCGCCAAGATAGTTCCTAATAGTATGTAAATCCTCTCTCTCTCTCTCTCTCTCTCTCTCTCTCTCTCTTTAACTCGACCAAAACTTCCCAAAATCTGAAAATATAATTAAAACTCAAGCTTAGATCAAAATAGAACCAAAACAAACTCTTAAACACGCAAAAACTCAAATTCTAGAAAACCTAAGAAAAAGCACTAATCAAAGATTCAAATTAAAAGGATTTTTATAGCTTAAAGCATTTAAAATCTCAACAAATTGATGGAACATCATCACCCCAAACCTATGATGTTACTTGTCCCTAAGCAAAATAAAAAGCATAGTAGCTAGCAAAATTTTGTAGCCAAGAAATGTGTATTATATATACTCTTAGAAAACTCCTTAACACCACAATTCAAAAAAGAAGCACAAGGATAAAATGAAATCATGCAATTACCACTTGCAACTTATATAACCCAACGCAAAATGCACATAACCATGGAATAGTCCTAGATCAATAATTCAGACCAAATTATGAGAATACTCAATAAATATCCCAAACTCAAACCATAATTTTCATCTCTATCTCCACTAATATAGAAGCAATGCGTCTAGGTGATCAAAAGGGTATTTCAAATTTTGTAATATTAGGCCACAGGTTAAGGTTAAAAAAGAAGTAGAAAGGAAAATTGACATTAAGTCAGGTAATTGAAGCATGTATCACAGTTCAAAATAAAAACAAAGTAATGCCACAATTCTTTATTTTTATATTTTTCCCTTTTTCCTTTTTTATTTTTTACTTGTGCTTTGCACTCTTCTTTTCCTTTTTTCTTTTTTTTCTTCTTTTTTTCGTGAAGACTCAAAAGAAAAACAATTTTAATCCATGAAAATGTGGCACTAACTATTAAGATAAACAGAACATGCAATGCACCACTTCAAAACCGAACAAAATTTATTATCAGTGGGAATTTTTTTCTTTTCATTTTTTTTAGTTAAATAGGGTAGGATAGAAGAAGATTCAAAATAAAAGAAAAGATCTTTTACCATATATTTTTTTCAGCTTTAAAAGGGAGCTAGGGATATATATTATCAAGTAAGTTTGAAAGACTCAAACAATCCAAAGAATGCCTTAATCATTTCACTAAAATGCACTAGCTAGGATTTTGTTTCAATAGGGAATCAAACCTATCCTAAGATAAGAGTCAATCTAAGTATATCACATAAGCTTTTTTTAGAAAATTAACTTAGTTCATCCCCATGGAAATGAACAATCTCTGATCAAAGTACTAACAGGAATTATGAATGAGAGCATGATGCATTAGAAACATTGTGCTCATTACACTTTAAGTTCATAAAATTGCATGCAATCATTTAATAGTCAATACAATTCTTAAAAGAAAACTTCCAAATATATATATATATATAATAGTCTACTAACATGAAGAAAAACTAAAGCATAAAAAGACAGCTAAACTTGAACAAAGAAAATAAAAGCAACAACTAATAACAACCAAACAAAACAAAATAAAGAAAAATAAAAGAAAGTGGTAAAACTCCCCCCCTTTTTTGGTAGCAAACCACCACCTACTGGTCAATATCACATCATTATCCAAAGATAGTGGAAGGGAAGGAAAATGGTCCATATCAAACTCCAATGGTTTGTGCACAGGCTCAAATCATCCGCTCCATTTCTCAATGTTGCTTATTATGAGTTCATATGAAATGAAAGTAGAGAAAATATTCTAATGCATGCTAACAATTAAGAAATTATTTTTGTGGCCAACACTATATACATCCCCTACAAAGATTTCGAACTCAGGGAGGCATTCAAGCCAATACAAGAAACACTAAATTACTATAAACATGAAAACAAAAAGCAATAAAACTTGGGCTACCTCCCAAGAAGTGCTAGTTTAAGGTCCCTAGCTTGACTTGTGAAAAAAACAATTATCCTAATCAAAAGTATCATGAATGTATATTTTCAGTAGAATTATATCAAATATTTACCAAAGATATACACAAGAATAACAAATAAGAGATGGGAAACATAAACCACTTGCTTGTGCTTAATGTAAGGAGCTATTGATTTGCACACTTGTAATTCATTTTGAGAGATAGAAACACTAAGCATGATTGAATTGTCCTCATCTAGCTTTTTCATCTCTCTTAACACATATGCCTCATCTAATTCCTCATTGATTGCTACTATCACTCCATTATCCTGATCATCATGCATTTTGGGCTCATAATATGGGTATAAACATGTAGGATGCATGCTACTTGAACAGAAACAGTATAAATCTAGTGATGATATCCAATTTTCATGCTCATAAAATGGACACAAACATATTTGATACATGACACTTGAACATATGTCGCTGCAAGGAAAATTGATAGGGCACATATTTGTTGGATGTGTAGATCTTTCACATATATTAGAACGATAGCAATCCATCTAAGAAGAGATAAACAAAGACAAGTAAAACATTTTTTCTATACTAAGTAGACAAATAAAAGAAGAATTTAAACAAAAAAAAATCTAAATTAGAAATTTATTAGCTTCTATTGTTATTGATAAAACACTCAATCCTTAGCAACGGTGCCAAAAATTTGATAACTATTCGACAAGTGCATCGAATTATTCAAGCAATAGAGATAGTAAGTGGATATTTACCATGGTTATTGTTCCACGAGGATTAATGTTATTAAACAACAATTCTCTGATTAATTTTTATTTAGATTACGATAAACTTTTGGATTAAAAAAATCTAAAAAAATTCAAAACTAAAAAATAAAATAAGCAATAAACTAGCAAAGTGTTAGAGGTTCAGGTTAGTCTAAACTTTTTCATAACATCAAATGAATTCTTATTATTTGAGTTCGAGATTAATAGATTAAAGGAAGGATTTTGATTAATTGATCCCAATTCCTTGGTGAATTCAATTCTCCTCTTTCGCTCAAACACATTGGCTCCTCAATTATGTTTGAATAAAGAGAGGGTTTAAGCACACAATTCTAATCTCAAAATCCACATAATCATATAATAAATTCATAAACCTTAAAAATCATGCAATTTATCCCTAAAGCTAAAACAATATACACAAATTTTCCAATTCATGTATGAACCTTAATCAATTCATGAAGGCCACAACAAATTGTAATAAGAACAAAGGATAAACTATTAACCTATCAATTTCAACATCAAACAAACAAAGATTTAATAATAATTCATCCCCAATTCTGACTTCACTCTATCCCTAATAAAAAAGTCTAGTAACTCATGCTATGAAGAAAACAAAGAAAAAAAATAGAAAAGATAAAAGAAAAACTCATGAGAAATCAATGATTCGAAATGATGATTCATGACATATACTCTTTATTTTGTTTCTTCATCCAATGAGCACAACAGACAAAAATAAGGAGTGAGGACCATTATAAGATGGGTTTTATGCCTTTAGTGAAATACATGGATGGATTCTAATAAGCTTCTAGCTGTAGCACTGATTTTGTAACCGTTACAACAGGAAAAGTCCTTCCAAACCAAGGACACTATTTGGATTATCTTATTTTCGATCAGAGACATTATTTGAATTTAAATCCACTGCAGCTTCTTCTTTAGCAAAAGAGGGAGCGTCGCTTTCATTTTCTTGGAACCAGAATGGATGTAATAATAAAGTCTCAAAACATATACATGCTAAAAGAGAACGAGAGGTGAAAAAAAAGGTGAGTTGTTTTAGCTTTATTTATTTATTTATTTTTGTCCCCCTGGGGGCTGTTGGAGTCTCGATTGCAATTCTTTTGGAGACAAACATATCTTCCACTAAACCAGTATTTCGAGTGCTAGTTTTTGGTTTGTTGAGCACTACATTGTTAAAGAAATTGGTTTGTTTTGTTTTTTTTTTTTTTTTAAGCATACATTATGAAAGAAGTTGGAAACCCACTTGCACCAGCTGTCTTGGTTTTTTTTTAGCGGGTGGGGCGAACGTGCTCACGATCTGAAAACGCTTGAATATAGGCCTTTTACGTGCTGTCTTGAAACTTGTCCATTGGAAAAGGCCCAAATGCTTGAGAAGATAGGTCCACACTCTCTATCTGCATAGTGGGTCAAAATTTAGCACAACCCAATCGACCTAAAAGAAAGCACATCCCATGACCAAAATAAATTAATACGACCATAAAATAGGACAATTAAACTCATTAACCAAGAAAAAACTAAGAGGGGTGTTATTTGTACATACTTAAAAGTATGTCCAATTAGACACCCACTCACAAAGCTTTAAAAAAAAATTATGAAAGAAAAAGAAAAAATAAAAAAGTAAGAGAGAAGAGGAGAGAGATAGAGAGAAGATGTCAAAGTATGTCAATAGTAAGTATGTACAAATTACTTTTCTCAACAACTAATTAACCAATAGCAAAAGATGGAGACAAAATAGAAAAATGAAAAAAAAAACTAATAATATAACACAAGATGCAATGCTGATCCACCCGTCCTAGCCTGCCTATCCCAATAAGGGCGAACCTAAAATGGAATAAGCGTTTGCTAACTTGTTTTTAAAAGTTGAATTGTCCTTTGATGATAAATTAACGAATTAGGAGTCAGTTGGTTTAAAAATAAATTAAAATTGACCTATTTGAAATCTTCAATAAAAATTACAGATTAAATGCTGGTTTATGTGCTTAACTTATCTAAATTTAAAATTGAATAAAAATATAGATTAAATGGTTGATCCACATAATTTACTTAACTCAACCATACTTTTTAACCTAACATGTAAAAAAATCAACCAACCATGTCTTGTCAATCTCAACTAGTATATTTATCTGTGCGATGAACAGGAAGATTAACAATTATAGTGTAATGTATGAAAATATTGAAAGTTTATTAGATGATAATGTTTTGGTATCACCCATTTGAGATATAAATATTAATAAGAAAATTATTCTATAATTGTATCTATCAAACCATTATCGTTCTGTTAATAAGATTTTAATATAAAAAGTAAATAATATTTTTATTCAAGCCATTTAATTCATAATATTTTTATTTACTAAAAAGTAAATAATATTTTAAAGTTAAAAAAATATTTTTAATAAGATAAAAATATATAAATGTCATTTATTAATTTAAATTTAATATAATTTTATGGTAATTATGTAGTAGGTAAATCAATACATGTATAATGTATATGTTTCTTATCACCCATGTAATGTATAAATTTGGTATTATCTGTTTGAGATATCAACGTTAGTAAAAATTGTTATATAGCTAATTTTTTTAGCATGCGAGCATCATTATCTTATCAGAGTTTAAAAAATAATTATTATGACATTAAAAAATGCATAAGTATAAATTATTAATTTAAATTTAATTGTTAATAATTATAAGATATTGTAATCTTACCCATGCAATTTATATGGTATCACCCGTGCAATATATTTGGCTATCACCCCGTCTTGATACTTTTCTTCATGAGGAATATGTCCTTATATAGGTCTCCAGACATCAATGAAAAAAGGGGGTTACGTATTATAATATAATGCACCTTAATGTAAAATGGAAATTTATATTTGCATTTTATACGTTTAGTATCGCTTCTTTAAGCAGTATATACAAAAAGAAAAAGAAAGAAAAATATCACCTCTTTAAGATACTACATTTATAACAAAATCATATTATGAAAATTTTATTTGTTGTTGGTGAAGTCTTAGAAGTAAATGGGCCTAATTTAACTCTAAAAGCTAGCTCATGAAGGAAGGGTTGCCCAAGTACTTATAAAAGTTATCTATGCCATATTTTTAAATAATGTGACTCTAATATAAAGTAATATTGTCTTAATTATGTATCTTTATATAACTTTGAAATCTATGGACTAACTTATCTATCTGAAAGGAGAGCGAGAGTTTTCTTTATATTTTGGCATAACTCTTAGAATGTAACTAAGACTCCCATTGTACCCGCATAATTTAAAGTAAATGGAGAAGTTAGAATACAATTCAACGAATGTGACCTCATAAATCTGATATATAAGCCTAAATCAGTTTTCTAGACTGCAAACCAAAGTATGTATCTGTTGATTTTAAAAAAAAATGGGAGGTCTGAAATAAATTTTTTTCAGAAAAGTTATTACTTGCACATCAACTAAGTAAACATGGATATAGGCAGGGTAATTGAGTGTCTACCGTTATTACCATGCAGTTTTAATGGTGCCTAGCATTGTAGGAAGCATACATTGTAAAGCATTCACACTGCTTAATTAAAAATGAAAAATAGACCACATTGTTAATATCCAGTTAATATCACCCCCGACAACTTCCTGCTGTTACAATTTTTTTTAAGAAAAAATGATATATTCGTGTATATATATATAGAATTTAATTTAAATACATTGATAATGTAAAACAGTTTTACATTATCAGTCAATAAAAATAATGAAAAGTATCAACTCACACAAATAACTATCCATTATAATGAGGGACCCACCATAATTTCTCACTTTTTCCTATTTCTATTGGTTGATAGTGTAAAATAGTTTTACACTATCAGTGCATACCAATTAAACTTATATATATATATATATAAAGAATTTAATTTAAATACACTGACAGTGTAAAATAATTTTACACTATCAGTCAATAAAAATAGTAGAATATGCCAACTCACACAAATAACTACCTATTATAATGAGAGACCCACCATGATTTCTTACTTTACCCTATTTCTATTAGTTGGCAGTGTAAAATAATTTTACACTATCAATGCATACCAATTAAACTCTATATAAAACTACATTCATTTTCTTATCATATTCTTTTATATAGAGATCGAAAACAACTTTTTCATATAAGCAGCAAGGAAACCACGTGAATTAAGGGAATTTTTTCATATAAACAAAAAATTATAAGAGAATGTTTTATACATATACAGCAGAGAAAAGGAATCACATCATTATCAGAAACAAACATTCAGTTGCTGTAATTTTTTCTTATGTAAAAGCAGAATTGCAAGCAAAAGACACTGCTAAAAAAAAAAAAAAAAAACACAAACAACTATAGAGTTCAACACAAACGACATGAATAAAATGAAATAAAAGGAACAAAAGGTAAGGAATTAATATGAAGAATGACATACACAACCAGCATTTGAATAAATGAATGATCCCTAAACGGTAAAAACAACTCATTCTTTTACCTCTTAAGTTTCCTAGAAATCGAATGAAGACACTGCAAAAAAGCAAAACATGATGCAAAAGTGTCAGAAAGAAGAATAACAGGAAACTAAGATAGGACAAAAGAAAAAAAAAGCAATGACTGAAATCGGCTACTTATATTCACACTTTTGCAGGCTTTTTTACACAAATAAAAAATATTATTTTATAAATGTCGTCTTTTATCTTTATTTTCCAAAATATTCTATTTTAATATTTATAGGGAGATTATGTGAAACTGGCACGATTTGTTAGCAGTTTAAATTAATCAGAAATTATGCTTGCCTCACATAATTTATGAACTGGCAAAACACCTAACCATAAAATCGTGTGAGTCTTACATGATTTCAGTGCAATTGAAATACATAGAAATTATGTGAACCTCACATAATTTATGGGTGACTTTTGCCTATAAATATGAAATCGTTTGAAGCTGGCCTCCAATTCTGAAATTATGTGAGAAGTTCATTCTGAAATCGTTTGAGGCTCTAAGGAGAGAGAGAAAGGGAAAGTTTGGTAAAGAAAGAAAGGGGAAGTTTCATAGAAAGAGTAAGGGAAAGATAGATAGAGAAAAGCAGAGTTGGATCCAGATGGCACACAACATTTTATGCTAGTTAGATGAGTTTAGACATATTTCTGCAAATATAAATCAAAAGGTGATTGTCTATCATATTTTAATATATGGTCTTTGTTTAGTATAGTTTAGTTTAGTTTTGAATATAAGGTATTTGTTTTGTTTAGTTTAGAAAATTTTTGTTTAGTATTTTTTTTTTAGATGGAACTTTAGTTTATAGATTTATTTTAGTCTATTTTTGTATATTTTAATTTATGCTTATTTGATATAAAGCAAAATTATATTTTAGTAGTTGAATTTTTAGTTTTGTTTGATGAAATTATTTTAGGGTAGCCTTATTTTATCGAGTACCAAAATGAACATGTTTAGATTTATAGTTAAAATTAGTTTTACTGTAATATATTGTTGAATTTTGATGTTTATTTATATTATAGAGCATAGTGTAGTGTAAATTTAGAGTAATTTATTATATTTTAGTTCACCTTTTGTTAATATAAATCAAGATTATCAATTTAGGGTTTAGTTTCGTTTATTTAGGTTAATTTCATGTTATTTAGTTTTTATTCTACTATAAAGTTGAATTTTGGTGTTTATTATAAAGTATGATGAAATTTAATTAAATTATTATAGTTTTAATATATTTTGGTTTACTTTTAGATAATTTTATTTAGCTTTGTTTGATTTTGTTAATGTTAGTGATATTACACTCATACTTTACAGCCACATTGAGTGTTGTGCATTCACTAGACGTCTCCATATACCTCTGCCACGTGCTCTGATGGAGTTGTACTTGAGGCAGGTAGGATTATGGATTGCAGCCCAAGTTTTATTGTATGAGTATGATAAAGCATTAATTAGTGCATTTGTGAAGCATTGGTAACCAGAAGCCCATACATTCCATCTTTCATGTGGAAAGTGTATCATTACGTTGGAGGATGTTGCATTTCAGTTAGGGCTGTATGTCGATGGACAACCGATTAGCGGATGCAGGGTGCGTGGGAGATGATATATCACGGTCATGATATTTCTCCCACGCACCCGTTCATCCGCTAATCGGCTGTCTATCGACACACAGCCTTAACTGAAATGTAACATCCGACTTGGCACTTTCCCAAGTAAGTCATAGCACATGGTCCATATATCACGGTCATGATATCTCTCCCACGCACCCATGCATCCACTAATCGGTTGTCCATCGACACAAGCCCTAACTGAAATGCAAAATCCTCTAGAGTGATAGTGCACTTTCCATATGGAAGATGGAATGTGTGAATCTTTAGTCGTTAACACTCTACAAACGCACTGATTAACGCTTTATCATACTTATACAATGGAACTTGGGTTGTATACCATAATTTTGCTTGCCTCAAGTACGATTCCATCAGAGCATGTGGCAAAGGTACACGGAGATGCCTAGTGCGCAGCACTCGACGTGGCTGCAAAGCATGAATGTAACATCATTAATATTAACAAAATCAAACAAAGCTAAACAAAATTATCTAAAAGTGAACTAAAATATATCAAACCTATCTAATTAAATTAAATTTCATCATACTCTATAATAAATCAAATAAAAACCAAAGTTCAACTTTATAGTATAATAAAAACTAAATTACATGAAATTAACCTAAATAAATGAAAATAAACCCTAAATTGATAATCTTGATTTACATTAACAAAAGGTAAACTAAAATATAATAAATTACTCTAAATTTACATTGCATCATGCTCTATAATATAAATAAACATAAAAATTCAGCAATATATCATAGTAAAACTAATTTAAACTATAAATCTAAACGTCTACATTTTGCTACTGAATAAAATAAAACTACCCTAAAAAATTTTCATCAAGTAAAACTAAAATATCAAATACTAAACTAATAATTTTGCTTTATATTAAATAAGTGTAAATTAAAATATATGAAAATAGACTAAAATAAATTTATAAACTAAAGTTCCCACTCAAAAAAATACTAAACAAAGGTTTTCTAAACTAAACTAAACAAATACCTTATATTCGAAACTAAACTAAATTATACTAGACAAAGACCGTATATTAAAGTATGGTAGAAAATTATCTTTTCATTTAGATTTGTAGAAATATGTCCAAACTGATCTAACTATTGTAAATTATATATTGTGTGGCATTTGTATCCAACTCTGCTTTTCTCTACCAAACTTTCCCTTACTCTATCTATCAAACTTTCCCCCTCTCTCTATCAAACTTTCGCTTTCTTTCTCTTCTTAGAGCCTCACATGATTTCAGAATTGGAGGTAAGCCTCACACAATTTCATATTTATAGGCGAAAGTTACCTCTCACATGATTTTAGTGCAATTGAAATGCACAAAAATCGTGTAAGAGTGGCACAATTTCTGTGCATTTCAATTGCATTAATTCATACGAGCTTCACACAATTTATGGTTAGGTGTTTTGTCAATTCATAAATTTTATGAGACTGACACAATTTCTGGTTAATTTGAAGTGCTAAAAAATCATGTCAGCCTAACATGATTTCCTTATAAACACTTAAAACAAGACATTTTAAAAAATAAAGATAAAATGAGACATTTACGAAAATAATTTTTTTAATTTTATTTGTGTAAAATAAAAAAGCCATGTTTATTCAAATGAAAATTTAGAAAGATCAAATAAAGTGAACAATATAACATATCAAGGTGAGAATTTCTTCAATTAGAATTTTTTCTTCTTATATGAGAGGAAATGTCAAGAATGGCATAGTAATAATATTAGCAACAGCATGCACTATCTAATTCTTCCATGGTTAGATAATATTAAAATATTACATAATTACCTTTCTTTGTAAAAGTTCATCCATCTGTAATTGTTGTTTCCCTACAGCACGATGCAACAAAACAAATACTACCATCTGATTTAAATAGGAATCAATCAAACTAATATATTAAATCAAAATTCCAAAATCATAAGCACCTTTTAGCATAGATCCAATTCCAGACCTTTGAGAATCGTTTAATTTAAAGCCACGACCAACCACCAACTTGGTGACATTCACCTAGTAAAAAGTAAGAGGAGAAAAAGATTAAAAACTTGAATATGAATAAAACTAGAAACCAAACAAAGAAACATTAACCAAGTTCCCAATCAAAGAAAATGAAAGTAAAGAACAATAACGAATATCATCAACAATGTTTTTTTAATAAAATTGAAAATTCAAAAAAATTAACATGAACGCATAAAAAGAAACTCAACAAAATAATTACCCAGAATATATAAAGCCAGATTCCTTCACAAACAACAGAACATTACAGGAAACAAAAGGGGAGAGTAAAAGATGAAGAACATGAATATGTAAGCTGCAAGAGTAAAAGATGAAGAGTCACCAACATGAACGTGAGCTCGTGTGATCTCACCACAATCTAAGGGAAACTGAAGAAGGAAAATAAAATGGAAAGAAAAGAGGAGATGAAGAAGTGAGGAGTCACCAGCTAAAAATCAGAAAAGGAGCTAATATTTGAGTACATGGTTGCAAAAGCTCAATCTGGGGAGTATGCCCATAACAGGTCTCTTCATCCCCTCAACCTTTAATTGAAACATTGAATTAGAATCGGATTACTTACAAAAGACACCAACATGCCCAATTGGTCCACTAAAAGTTGAAAGAATGTTATTAGTTGAATGATGAGGTGATCCACGTGAAAGAGGCTTGGGAAATACAAAGGGTTAAAGATAAGAGAAGGATAATCAGAGGTGAATGGACTAAGCAAGTAGTGGGTGAATGACAAATGAAAAAGAGACACTCAAGATTAGGTAGCCCAATGACTCGTTGCCATGTAGAAAATGGCATATTAAGTGAGCAAATGGATTTCTGACACCTCATATCTATATTTGAGCGGGAAAATGATTTAATCACATATGTTGTCACCTATATCATTCCGCTTGCCATTATCACTCTTTTATAGAATATAGATGATGATGATGATGATAAATGATGTGTTATTTTTAGTGGTTTAAACAAATTAACCCAACAAAGTCTAATTTATATTACATCTTTGCCAATAACCACTATCCGTGCAATGGTCCAAGCTTATTGGGGGTAGATATAGATTAAAATATTGCAATATTCGGCATGGCAACTTTGGGGTAATCTCTAGTCAAAGGAGATCATTGGTAGGGTGCCGGTAATCAAGCTAAAGAATAAAAACTAAATTTTTTTGGTCATGTGAAATGACGTTAATGGACGACTCTTTGGTATAGGAAGAGAGAAGGTAAAGTATGCAAAGTAATACAAATGACAACTTCATGTAGGGGTGTAAGCGGATCGAATTGATCCGATGAACCCAAATATCCAAATCAAACCAATAGAATTGGTTTGGATCAGTTTGGATAATCGGTTCATTTTTAAGTTGGAACTAAATCAAACCAATTGTTATTAGTTCGATTTCGGATTTATGATTTTTTAATCCAATTACCCAAACACCCAACTCAATCGCCCAATCAACTAATTTTTCTTTTTTAATTTCTAATATTTCAAAAATTTGCATTAGTAACATAATCACTTTTTATCTTTTTGTTAATATTTGTTTAAGAAATTTGTTTATTTACACCATTATTAAGTATATCATTATCAAATTTTACATTATTATTAGTTGTTATAATTTTTTTTTTTAAAAATACAATTATTTATTTTTGACTTTAATCTGATGATCCGAACCAAACAACCCGATCTTAATCGGATCGATTTGTTCGGATTTGCTGAAAAAAATTTAAAATTTAAACCAAACCAATCCAATTAAATTTAATCAATTTGAACTTATTTTTCATTCAAATCCAATTCAAACCAACTCGTTTACATCCCTAGCTTCATGAACGGTTGATTATAGTGTTTAGGGTAGGTAGCACATCCATTAGATGGCATGGTAATCTTGGTGGGCATGATCAATTTTTTATATTAACTAAACTATAAAAATTTTTAACAAAAATTATCTCTCCATCACCATCCTTCTTTCTCTTCCACCGCCGTCGTCATTCATCACCTGCAACCAAGTCACGATCATCTCCACAGCCATCAAACCCTCACTCTCGAATACTTTTATCTTCTCCTACACATCACGAACCTTCATCAGGCATAAAATACCCTTTATTCTGTTGTGCCTACATTTTCATTTCCTGACTTGGTTTTTTCTTCCTTAGCTCGCATAAAGCTAAGCTCCTTTCCGTTGTTAACATAAAATCAATAAAAATTGGGCCCTTTTTTCCCCCTTCTTTTGGTTCTTGATTGAGATCCTTCTATACTGAAGTAGGGAGATTTTAGCATGAAAATGAGGATACAACTGATTATTTATGTGGTGTGTCTAGATTTTGCTATATGGGTCTTGTGTGGGCAAGTTCATGGTGGAGAAGAATAACTGAACAATTTGAAATCACTTCTCCAAGATCATTGAGAGATGTACGTTTATGTGCTTCAGACTGTATTAGATCAAGGCAAGTTTGAACTAGATCAGTGAAACTCCACACACCCAAATCTGTGTTTTCCACTCTTAAACTTAAACATCCCAACCCCCCAAAAAAGGAAATGAAATGAAAATTGAAACAGGGTTCATTTCCTGGGATGCACTACAGCAACCAATCTGAGCATGTTATGACTGAAAGTGAAGCATCGGAGAAGAAGGTAGGAATTGCATTTGCTGGATGATCAAATTGCATGTGAAAAAGATCAATCATTGATCACTTTCCAATGTGATCTAAAAGAAATATTCGATAAACTCATCCTTTTTGGATACCATGCTAATTTATTTTATATTTATTATTGGATAGAATGTGGATTCAATCTGAATAGAAAATGAAATGATTCGGTGTCTTAGGAAAGATAAATTTGACTATTATTACTCCGTATCTAAAGGTAATAAAAGCAAGTTTTCTGTGCTAATCTAGGATAAAATGATCTCAGAAGCTGACCTTGTCTTCGCACTATTGTTATTTAGCTCGCCTCAAGCTTTTTTGGTATACCGTTGACATGTGATTTTAGGGGTAAATTTGTCTTTGCACATAAATAAAATATTAAATCACAACTAGTTACTCACAAAATTCTGGATCATTAGTGATTCAAGAATAAGCCCGGATAATTGTAAATGGACTCCCCACGGAATCATACTTCGCATATAGATTAAAGGTCTATTTGGATAAGATTCCAGAAAAATTATTTCTAAAAAAAAAAATAGAAGTAAAAGTAGAAAATTATTTTATATTTAGATATAATTGTATAAGTATTTTTTTAATCAAAATTAGAAATTGTTAAATTGTTTAGATATGATAAATATAGAAATTTTTCATTTTATTACATTATATATATAATATATATATATAGGGAGAGAGAGAGAGTAAAAGGAGAGTGGTATTTTTTAAAAATTTCAGGGATAAAATTATAATTAAATGAAAATAAAATAGTTATTAATTTTAAAAAACAACATTATCTTTTTTTTGCTATTTCTACTTTTGAGAGATACAACTCCCTATCTATTTTTCAAAAATATAGAAAAAATAATTACTTTTTGATTCTATTTTTTTAGAAGTAAAAACAAATTAATAATAAAAATTTTATAAATACTTTTTTTAAAATAATTGAAAAAAACACTTCTTTTTATACCAGAAACACAATCAAATGCACCATAAGTAGCCATTCCTCTTCTATAAGGAGATTTTCTTTTTTATTCTACTCATTTTTAATCAAATTTAGTAACCTTATTCTGCTGTCACCCTCACTTCAAATAAAGGAATTAAGAAAAAAAATCAATGATGACATTGAAATTGAGTTAGCGCGTGTTTGGTTTACTTATATATAATTGATTTTAGATATAATTGATTTTATTATAATTGATTTGATTAGAATTGATTTTTAGGTAAAATAATTTATGTTTAGTAATTTTTCTAAAAGTAATTTTGATATAAAGTAAAAATATTTTACTTCTTCTATAATCAATTCTAAAAGCAAAAATTGATTTTAAAAGTGAAAAATCAAAAATCATAAAAAATGGTTAGAGTGAAAAATAAAAAATCATAAAAAATGGTTAGAATTGATTTTGAGATCTCAAAATCAATTCTAACCCCTTCCACAGTCAATCCAAATACGCTATTAATTGTTGTTTTTTGCGCATGCATGCATGATGATCGTACTAATTGAATAGTCCAATAATTTGACCATTATTGTTAAGATTATCATACAAGAGATAGAAGCTTAGAGATACAGGCTCGTTGTTTAAATTTTTTTAAAAAATATTTTTAATCAAAGATATGTATAAAAATTGAGATAAATAAATAAAATTTTTGAAAAAAATAAAACCTAAGAAGAAATTGTTTTAGTATTTTTTTTTATAAGTTGAAAGAAATAATTTCTAAAAAGAAAACTCTGAAAAAAAGCTACATCATAGAATTATTTTTTTTAACTTTTTTTTTATTGAAAATGATAATTTAGAATTTATCACGCTTAAATTTTTAACGTTATCAGAATTGCGTTAGCTCAGCAAAGTACGAACTTCGCAGAGGAGGAACAAAATGATTAGAACAAATTGACGTATAGAGTTATGACTTAATTGAAGGAATAATCTGAGAGTAGAAAATAAGATAAATAATTAATAGCGGCATGATGCTTGTGGGGACATATATTCAAGCTGCGTGATTGTGGGTGGATGGAATGTATGCATCATGCATCAGCACGAGTTTCGCCTTTTAAGTTACATTCTGCTGCACTCCAGCACATGTTATATTCTCCTAGGATTGATTTTGTATGAAGAGAATAATTTTGATATTTTGTAAATATAAAAGAGTATTATATTATCATTTAAGGTTTATAAAAAAATTATATTATCATCTAATTATATGTTAGTATATATGATATTTTTGAAAAAGTGAGTGTAAGAGTTAAATATTTTTGTTAATGTGATAATAATAATTAGATATAGGTGTAAAATATTTTTACATTAATAATATATCAAAATTAAAAATAAAAAAACTTGTATGAAAAATTTTATTTAGGAATGTTTATCGGATGAGATTGATCTATTGAATCCAAAATTCCAAATCGAGCCAATGAAAATTCCAAATCGAGCCAATGAAATTGATTCGAATTGGTTCGTGCAATCAATTCATTCAAAGGCAAAATCAAATTATTATTATTAGTTTGATTTTAGATTTATAATTTTTTAACTCGATTATCTAAACACCCAATTTGATCATATAATCAACTACTTCTTTTAATTTATTTCAAAGTTTTCAAAGTTTTACACTTAAATTTTTAATAATAAAATCACTTTTTATCTTTTTTTTTGCATTTATTTAAAAATTTTATTAATTCACAATATTATTAAGTATCTCATAACCAAAACTTACAATTTGGGATTTAATAGCTTAGTATCTCAAACGAAATTTAGTAACTATCCTTAAAGTCAAACATGCTATGATAAGTTATTTCTTCTATTAATTTCCATATGTTAACTCTTAATAGAGATGATGGCTTGGTCGTTAAGTGTCATATCATAGCTAACCTAAAGCTAACTGAAACGTTGCATTTTAATAATACATAAACACATTGATTATCTCTTTCTTATAAAAATTGCAGGTTGAAGAAATAAGTGAAGAAATTACAAGACTAATTTCTTACAACGTGTTTAACTTTTTAAATTTTGGTTAAGATTAAAAGAACATAAGTAATAATATGAAGAGTTCATTATCATCATAAAGTTTTACCAAAAAATTGTATCATAGAGTGCAAAGTTGATAAGTGTTTCAAAGTAATTATAATTATAATATTGTTGCCAGGTGTATAGAGCTCGACCAGTCGGCGAAGAAGACTGGTAGAGCGAAACTTTTTGATTAGAACATATCCTGATGATTGAGAGGCCGTAAAAGATATAAATAAGACTGATCAGCAGATATGTTTTATTTGTGGTGAAAATAATTGGCCAGTTGATTTTGAGGTAGCGATATAACCAAGCAGCAGCTAATTATGAGAGTGTCATAAATGCTAATTAGTTATATGAAATACCCAAGTCCAGTCAAACAAAGTTATAAATCTTTATAATTTAATTTATTTTTCAAACTTTTTTATTTAAGTTTAATGAAATAAAAAATAAAATTTTGGCAAAAACAAAACTGTGAACAAATGAGAAAGCTGCTTTTTATAATGGTGACAAAGCAGGTGGTCTCAATTTTAACCACTGTAGAATAACTGATCGTGTATGCATGATAAAGCATAATTGAGCCAACAAGGATTAAATTATTTGATTGACATTCCATTTATATATTATCATGACTTAAGTTTAATTTTTAAATTTTTTCATTAATATGTAATTTATAATTACTTCTATAAGTGCTCAATAAATCTATGAACATGCCCTAACCTTAAATTGAGTCGAATATTTCTTGGCCTAAATTTTTTTATACAAAAAAAAAAAATGATGTAGCTTAGTTTGGGTGTTATCCACCGAACAAATCCGCAATGGGTAAAAGTAAAAAAGGCCAAACATGGGTGCAATGGCCATGTGCCGCCAGTTCAAGGACTCTTCCAGGAGCAACAACAGTGCCTCTTGGCACCTTGAGTATTTTATTAGTTGTCCTAACCCAGAAATCAAATTAATATTATTTATTTTTAAGAATTAAATTAATATCAATTAAAATTTTCAGAAATTAAAATAATTATTCACTTAACACGATATATAGTAAAGATTAACTTCATAGTGAAAACTATCAATAGTTCAATACAGTTCTTATTAAGAACGAGTATTGTGAAAACAAAATTATTCACAGATATATTGGCATTCACCCTCAAAATTTAAGATTTCATGCAACTCGCCGGCTAATAATTTCCTCTAGTATAATCATTTAAGTTTAATTACGTAATTCCAGTTATATACACAAACTGCGTAGTTATGCATATTACCCGTTATTTTTCTAAATTAACATTCATCTCTCAAATCACTACACCCATCTATTGCAAAGATATTTTACCTGTTCAACCAACCAATAGATTGCGGTAATGTGATTTCACACACACAAATACTTTGGATTCTTTTTCTTTCTTTCTTTTTTTGGACCTGCAATTACTTTGGATTCCAAACCCCGGGAATTTGATAGTTTGATGCCCCTATCATATTTTCTCAGTGATTGTTACTACTCATGAGAAGGAAAGAGATTTGAGGTGATGGTTTCTTAAATCCTTACCCATTATTATATAATAATAATAACAAATTCTAGCTACTATATGCCATTCACACACGTCTACTTCTCTGAAACCTAAACAGATAATGGTGTCGTGTCCAAACACCAATAGTACGTTTAAATTTTAGTTTGCACAACTCAAGTTATGATTTTTTTTTAATCTAAACTATTAATATTCGAAATATATTAAACTCGAGCTGTGTCGCCCATTAATAGGGATTCAGTGATACAATATTTTTTTTTATTCATAAGATTTAAATTTAAAACTTTATTTTGATAACATGTATTAAACCACTTAATTAAATCAACCAACCATTGGTACCTCAAGTTATGATTTGAACTATCAGAACCACGTTTTAGTTCATTTTAACATGTTTAGTAAACTTATGTTTAGTTAATCTCGGCATACCTTTTCATTACACTAAATCAAAATTTATAAATTGAAAACCCTAATTGCGAATGTGTCATGCCATTACACAAATAATGAACACCGGGCTCAGTCCACTCAAGTTTCTATCATAAATGGTGGAGAGGGACCACAGGTAGGTGATCTTCTCTCTAAGTCATTTAGTTCAGTCCTATTCATAATCATAACCAATGTCTATAGTAAACCATATGGGCCGTTTCAGTTTCTTCACTCTTCATAAATGGCGTAAATTCCTGGAAGCTGCATGTGAGGCCTTGCACGTAAAACAATAAAATTAAAATACAAGAGGGATGAGTATCCCTCAGTGCGGCACGTGTGCCCCATGTTAGGTCCCTCTCAAGGGACTATATGTTCTCTAATGCCGCTACTAACTCTCACTCTTCACAAGTGCAGAGGATCTGAAGCCGTAAATTTAGCATGTTCTTTGGGTATATCATGCCAGACCAAGCGATTCATGCGGTGAAGTAAAAGTCTATATGTATATATAACTATTTGCAAAGGCTCTTACGTAGAACCCAATTGAAATTATAAAAGTAGATTTTTTTAAAAATATTAGATTAGACGAATGATCATCCGAAACTTTATAGGAATATATGTTAAAATGACATGTATGCTTATTGATTTATAGATGAATAGTTGGTATTAGAATAGCTATACCTTTATGGAATCTCAAATGTATGAAAAGGATTGTTTTCAATAGAAGAATATATATGCGAAACCAAAAACATATTAATAAGTGGCTCACATTATTTTATTTTATCCAATTATCATGATTTCTATACAAAATAGTAATATTTATCTTATTCTTTAGCATCCATTACTCTAGATTTTTTTTTTTAAAAATTTTTCTTCCATGGGTACATACTAATCTTAGGCAATGGGACCTACTGTACGGCTGACTAAGATAAATTTGTGTTTATGCAAAAATATCTCTTAATTTTGACGTAATGCATATTAGTATAATCTTTTTAATATATTATTATTTAATGATGTGTTAATATATTAGAGGAAGATTGTGATTGTTGGTTGATTTTAGTAATTCAATGATGCATAATTTAATAATAATTTACGGGTAGGTTTCAATGAATTGAACTTATGGCTTATAGACTTCAATTTTGCGCACATAAAATAAGCACAGGGAAATGGTCAAAACCATTAGGTGCAGAAACTAGGATCCTTCGTTACTTAAACAGCGGTGCTATAATACCAATTGCTGTCAACAATCGAGTTGCATGTGCTGCATATAAAAAAATATGCAAGTCTCATGACTTTCACTTGTATATGTGTGACACACACTATATCATTCAAAACACCAAAAGCAAAGTCCAAACCTCTCTCTCTATATCTCCTCCTTCTCAGTGAAACCAAAACTACACACAATAATTCAATTCTCACTTCAAAGATGGTTGTTAGCGGCAAAAGTGAGGTTCCCCAGAAGTGCAGTGCCCTCCAAATCAAGCAAGATGACAAGTTCTTCTGCTGGCTTCTCTCAAAGGAGAGTTCAATGTCACACCCTTCTTTCAGAGTTGCTGCTGTTGCTGTTCCCTTTGTGTGGGAATCTCAACCTGGCACACCAAAGTACACATTCTCTGAGGACACTCTTCCTCCCTTAACCCCACCACCTTCCTATTACTTCAACAATAATAATAAGAAGCCAGTGAAGAAATTAGGCTCAAGATCCAACAATAATAACCTTCTTCTGGCACTTTTCCTAAAACTTATGAATCTCAAGAAGATTATTCAGTCATCATCATCATCATCACCTTCATCTTTTTCATCACCATCTAATTATTCCTCTTCATGGTCATCATCCTCAGATTCATCCAAGGTTGTTGTCCCGATGGGTAGGCTTGGAAGGAGGCGTTTCCTGAGCCATGGCTCATCTTTTGATTTCAGGGGTGGTGATGAAGAAGAGGGTGTTACATCACCAACTTCAACACTGTGCTTTGGCATTTATCGTTCTTCCAGCACTAAGGGTAATAGCACTGGAGGTTCATGCAGGAGGTGATGCTTGAGGTAATTAGGCCTTGTCACTCTAGCATGGAGAGTGACCAAGGTGCTGGCGCAGGAATGGATACTCTCATGTTTCTTATCCGCATGAACATGTTATGTGAAAAGAAATAGATACAATAGTATAATTTTAAATAGGTGGGATTCTATTAAAATTTGTAGAGTCCAATTTAATTGTTTGTGCCTATTGTCCAATTTAACTGTTTGTATCTATCTCTCTGTTCGTATTTGATATCGTCACATGGATAAGAAGGATGAGAAGATTCATTTCCGTACTACTTAAGAGTTTGTATGTAAATCTTTTTTAGTTCTTTTGCTCTTCATGTTTAGAGGGCAACAAATTTTATAGGATGGAGTTGGTCTTGAGTTTGTTTCTCTCTAATAAGAAGTCTGCTTCTAAGGTGTATCTTAAACATAAACATATTATGCAGTTAAGCCCATCATGGATATGATGTTCCTCTTTGCATTTAGAATGTACTGCAATACTAAGTTTGGTCCATTTACCTATGTGGACCTTAATTTTAAGCAAGAACTGTTGTGTAGTTCGTGGCTTCTCGTTATTGAGGCTTTGTTGCTTAACTTGGTGATAATAGACAACTAATCAGGCAACAAGTGAGATTGAGAACTCATTTAGTTGTTAAAAGAAAAAAATACTAATTTTCTGATAGAAAATTTTGACATTAATTTTTCTTGGGCTCCTATAGCATTGTTGTCCTTTCACAAGGGTGGAGGGGTAGAAGAAACAAAAACCTTACTTCAGCATCTTTGACAAAGTAATCTATCTTTTCCCAAATAAGGCCACTTCTAGCGTTCTTTGGGGCCTATTGGGGGATGTTTCCTTTTGTCTCTCTCTGAGTGGTTATTCATTGCAGAGATCAAAAACCAGTAAAAGTTGTTATCATGCTATTAATTTGGCCTCAATAGCTGCTCCATCTTCTGGCAGTTCATTTTCCTTCTTTAGTGGCATTGTTTGCTGTGTCCAGTAGGCAAACGACGCTTGTACCTAAGTTGGGTTTACCTTTTGCTTCAACAAAAAATACTTACATGGTTCGGGAGCACTATGTGACTATGCTCCCGGATAATTATATAAGTGTATTTTATATAGAATTGTGTGTTAATAATGGATTTCATATAAAATATATTTAAATAATTGATCTAAGAATACAACTATGTGGTACTCTCGAACCATATAAGTATTTCTCTTGCTTCAACATTTCTCGTGTGTCACGGATTCATTTTATAAAATATCCATAGTCATAAAGGGACATATCTTCAGTTTCTAGCTCTCTGCAATAAGTAACTAAAGGCACACTGCTATTTTCTCGCCACTTCAAACGCTAATCAAATACATAACTTCAAACACTAGATGCATGTTTGTTTTGACATTGGATGCAGACTAGATTTCAATTAATTTTAATATGATTGACAAAATCACAATGAGTTACATTTTAATTTAATTTTTATGAATAAAAAATATTAATTTTTCTAGTAGGCTAGTACCATGGTTTGTCAATTATAAACCAAACTTACGCCAAGTGAATTCGGTGCACTCTTCTTAAAGAAATTTGTTTGATTTCCCTGTTACATCAGATAAGCAAACAGTAACAACTTTTTTTTCTGTCTAGTTACTTTCTTAAGAGAATTTAATTGGGCAGTCTTAATAAAGCCTATGTTTTCCAATTTCCAAAAAAGAAAAAAAAGAAGTATTTAAAAGAAAGGCTCTTAATTAACCAACTTTTATTTATATATAGATGAAATAGTTGTTTTTTATTAGGTGTGTCTCTCTGCCTACATTTTGATATGATGCAAAAGAAGCAGGAGAGACCCTCATTTCCAGAAAGAAGAGATTGAAGGATACCCAGCAACCAACCAAATATTTGTTTGATCTTTGATTAATCTAATTTGTCGGCAGAGGAACTACTAGTTATGCACATGGGCCACATTTTGTATGGTATATCAGAAACACAAATAACTAAGCGTGATACAGTAAGTCGACAATTCTTTAAACAATAATGGAATAAAATATAAAGCAATCCTAGACAGGTTGAAAAATTTTTCAGAAATTTTACCAGAAAATAAGAATAGTTGTAGAATAAAATAAAGTATTATAACTCACCTATCTAAGAATTAATAAACATGCCAAATTATTTTGGTAAATAAATCAGAACAAAAATTTTCGCTTTTTAACATTTTTCTAAAATATATAATCAAAGACTAAAGAGAAATGCTCAATAGAGAAACTACAGGGTCTTTTTTTTTATATGATTTTTAAAAATAATATATACCAAAATATGGGATTTTGGGGTGAATTACGGAAATATGGTAATTGAAGAAAAACCGCCAATGGCGGTTTTTCAGAATGCAAGAATTTTTTTTAAAAGCAAAAACCGCCATTGGCGGTTTTTGAAAAACCAAAAAATAAATCATGTATCTCCGTGCACCGTACCAGAAAAAAGCAAAAACCGCCACTGGCATTTTTTGAAAAAGTAAAAACCGCCACTGGCGGTTTTTGAGTCCCATATTCATGTATTTTCTCCCATAAACCCATATTCTTGTATATATTACACCCATTCACCATATTAAAAATAAAAAACCGAAACTACATCATCCGAAATTTTATATTTTTTCCCCTTTTGATTTGATCAAGAAATGCTGCGCATACTATTCCCGTGGGTTTCAGTTCCATTGTATGTGATTGTACTCATATTTAATGAACTAGTGTTTTTGGACCCGTGACGCGCGTGGAATAAAAAAATTATTAATAAATATAATTATGATTATAGAAATTAATTTAACTCAACAATTAGATAATACAAATAATGTGAAATGAAACTAACAAAATGATTAATAATTATAAAACTTAGTATGCAATTCTTTTACAGCTTTAGTAACCAAATATAATAAATTATAATACAAAATATAACAAAATATAAAAAGAAACAATAAAATAAATTTTTATATATTTAATGTTTTGTTGGGAATCCAAACTTCTTGTAGGATATTAAATTGAAATAAGTATAAATATTAATAATTATACAATAATAAATTACTAAATAATAATAAATAAAATTATCTATTTTTAATTTTTATATGATTATCAAATAACTCTTAAATTAAAAAAAAATTCATTTCGTTTTCTTTCGGTTCTCCAGTCTTCAATATCCTAGTAAATTAGTTTTTAAAAAAATAATATAAAATTACTCCATATAACAACTAATTATTAAAAGTGTAATTTATTATATAAAATATATGTTTCCAATTTTTAAATTAGAATTGAGCAACTAAAAAGAAATAATTCCTTTTCCCTTTTCCTTTTGATTCTTTAGAGTCGTAGTAAATTAATTTCAAAGAAAAAAATTATATAAAAGTATATATTTCTTAGAATAACTCAATATTAAAAGTGTAATTCATTTTTTAAAGATATTTATTTCCATTTTTTAAGTAAGGATCAAATATTTTTTTTAAAAAAGAACCATCTCATTTCGTCCATCTTTCCCCTTTTTCAACTTCTTAATAAAGTAATTTTGAAGAAAGACATTCTATAGAATCATTATTGAAAGTGTAAGATAATTACTTCTTAAATAATTTTACTATTTATTGTAAAATTTTGTTTGTTTATGTTTGTGTGTGTGTGTATATATATATATATATTGAGGAATAATTCTATTTACATATATCTTTATATAAATCTTTTTAAATAGTGAGAGAAGGGATTATAAAAAATAGTTAATTTAAATTTTTGGAATAAACTACATATAGAGGAAAAAAATTTTGATTCGTTTGTTCAAAATCTTTGTATTAATTATACATGGAAAAAAGAATTATAAAAGGCAAGTAATTATCTCTTGCTTGTTAATTCAAATGCTAACCATTAAGTAGATATTTCACTAATATCCACTAAACAATTATTTAATTATACATAGAAAAAGTATAAAAAGCAAGCAACTATCTCTAATTGGTTAATTTAATTATAAGCATTATATTAGATATCCAACTAATATCCCACTAAGAAAATTTTCAAATTTATTAAGTTATAAATTTATTTTTATAGAAGTTTCTTGTTGAGTTCGCTTTGTCCAAACTTTCTGAAAAATACTTTTGAAATATTATATGTATATGTATAGATTTATTATTTACTGTACATTTTTATGTTTGTATATATAGAAATCTAATTGGCTTGTTCAAAATCTTATTTTATATCTTATTTTAGTTTTTATAATCCCTTCTCTCATTATTTAAAAGATTTCTATAAAGATAGCTGTAAATTTTTGTATGCTATGTTATGTAACTTTGTACATACTATTTCAGACCATTTTAGAAATTTGAACTATAATTTAACTATTGATAGTAATTAATCATAAGAAACAGAATAATAATTATCCATAAACAATTAACATTATATATAAATAATAAAAAAATTGAAAGTGCTTTATTGAAATCAAGAAATGGTGTAATTAATAAGGAGAGAAGTTTCTCCAACCACTTATTACCCACTAAACATATCCCACTAAATAATAAATACTCTACAAAACAGTAAATACAAATTTCAGCAATTACTTTACCCAAAATAGAAAGTTTTCATAAAAGATCTTTTGAATAGATTCATGAAAGATTGCCAACTGGCAAAACTTTCCTAGTTATGCTTCCAAAAAATTATATGTAATATGTATAGATAGATTTTCTACTTACCAATTGAAAATGTATTCATTTTTGGCCAATTCCACAGTACTTGTAAACTTCAAAGGGTTTCCATGCCCAACTTAGGTCGTCAAAGGAAGTTTGCCACATGCATGAAGAGTATGCCCAAGTGTGAAAAAGGTTTGCGTCGCTATTATACCTCTGTCAATTTTAAATTTGGAAAGCATGTCGAGGGCATAACAGCAAAAGAATTGAATTAATAAATTCAAATGGAAATCAAAATATATCAATTTCCAACTCTAATTCAATTCCTAATTCTAAATCCCTAATTTCATCTTCCCTTCGTATCGTAAGTTTCCAAATTGAAAACCTAATAATCCAACATCCATTTCATTCCTCTCATTGAGACCATTTGTCCCTAAATCAAAACCTAACATGACTAGCCACCATTCATTTGCCTCCATTTCATCAGCAATCTCCGTTAGGACATAGAGGATGTGAGTGCTGGCTCATAACCTTTGCAAAGGAGGAGTGGTTGAAAGCATAGGATGGACTATCTCCATTTCACTTTTCTTCCTCAAACCTCAGTCCTCACTACTGGCTGCCACTTACACCACACACTACTAGAAAATAAGAAAAAATCAATGAAAAAAAATCAGTTGGTAATAGCCTAATGTGATATTTTATTGTCGAACAAAGATACCATCGGTAAAAATGTCAATAAATATTCACGCGTAATGACACCGTAATTTTACTAGCGGAATAGTTTTTTGAATTTTTATTTTTTATTTTCTTTAAATCAGCGCATATACCGACAGAATATCTATCAATGAATTAAAAAATTATCGATAAAAATTCTATTAATATAGAATTATTTATTCAACATATAATTTTTAAAAAATGAATATGTTACTGATGGATTTATTATCGGTAAATAAATTAATATGCTGACATTACCAACAGATAATTCGTTGATAATTATTTTATTATTTTGTTTTTCTGTAATATTACCGACGGATTATTCTATCGATATTTGAAAATTGGATTACTCGCCATTGCCTTTTTGGTTTCCATATTACTAATGGCAAATCCATCAGTAATAGTTGATTAATAAAACAATTCGTTTCATTAGCTTTTTACCGACGGATAATCTGTTAGTAATTTTAATTTTAAAATTGAATGTTAAAAGGCAAGCCTCGTTCTTTTTCCTCCTCATTCTCTCTCTTTCTCCCCGCTCCACGCAACCATGGGCCATTTTACCATTGCCAAAGCTTCCATTTCACCATTGGAGATGGCAACTATGTTCGTGGTATATATTTTAGCATTTTAATCTGTTTATTTTTTTTATTTAGTCTTTTTTTAATTTCATTTCTTTACTCTTAAATAGCTCATTCCATGGATCATTCTTAGTGAAAATCATAAGTTGATCCACCTGTTGCTCTTATATTTGGTCCACAAGGTCTTTTTGAAGATAGCATATGATATGTTGTATTTAGCTATCTAGACAATAAAAGAAAGCCACAGTGTATGTTTTGTGATAATGAATAATTCTCAATCAAGAAAACTATGAACCAATTTGTCACAATGATTAACTAGTGTTTTTCCACTACTTTGTGTATTGGATGAGTACTATAGAGCTATTGTGGCATGATTATGCAGATTGGTTGGTGGGGTATTGTGCACTTGTGTGAAAATAGCAAACTCTTCACAGAGCTCTTCTAGTTTTAACAATAGTATAAAAGTGTTTTATTATTATTATTATAAGGATTGTAATATTCTCATGGAGTGAGCTTTTCCCCACAGAAAAATACATACATATATATATATTCTTTATATTTATGCTATTTTAGAAAAATTAAAATAGAAAAAGTGTACTAAAATGTGTTTTCATTATTTTTATCATGTAAAAAAAAAGTGATGTAAGATAGGGTGTAATAAAAATCATATATAAATAACAATATTATTGTATTCTTATAATATCATTCTTAATTATAGATATTTTCCTATCAGAAGCAATCCTATGCAAGTCAGGTAGGACCTCCATAGGTGACCCAATCTCTCCCTTGTATTCTTATAATACCTAAAAAGTAAAGACTTCATTATAATAATAAAAAATGTTTACATTAACAAACTTTTTGAAATAACTAAACATTTCAATTAGGCTACTAATAAATTTGCGTATGAAGAATTATATGTTAATAATGAAGGATTTTAGTTTTAATAGTAAAATTTGATGAAATAAATTATGATTTTATAATTACTTACCTCACCAAATTTTACCGTTACGATAACATAAATATGTAATTACTAATACATGATTTCTCACATGCAACTTCACATAACTAAAATATCCAATCATCTATACATAAATTCCAAGTTTCAAAATGGCATTTATAAAAAGATCAAATTACACTTCCATCTTCGAGTAGATGCTTTTATTACATGATCCGCCTCTCTATTTTCCGTTGAAGGAAGAAAATATGTTACATTTTAATTCCTTTTTTAAATTAAATTTCTGTTTTATGATTCTTACGCTTTTTTTTGTAAATAATCACCAAAAATTATTGATTGTTAATAATTTGTTCCCTTGATTCAATAATAATTCAAAAATTTAAAACATGAAATAAAAAATTATAGAAATAACAAATTGTTCTCTTAATTCAATAATTATTTTTTATTCAATTAATATTTGATTAATAGAAGAAATTATTAATAATGACCATAATTTGTGATTATTTTTTAAAAAGCAAGAACCATAAAATGAAAATTTTAATGGAAAATACTAAAATAAATTAAAATATAACATTTTTTTCAAGGAAAAGAAGTATATATTTTAAGGCGCGTCCTAATGTGCACCTCACCAACTATGGTGTGTGGTGCACTATAGACCATCATCCAGCAACTCTTCCGGGCTTCCCCTAACTGCAAATCCTTCCTCTCTGCCATTTCCTTTGCCGTTGCACCGCACTCCATCTACCAACTCGGCGGCGCCACTGCCAAGTCGATTTGTCGGAGAGCGACCATCACCTGCAAGAAGAAGGCGAGTGAGACAACATTTTGAGGAGACAAAGCAACGCTTCATGGACTGCGATTGCGGTCAGCACGAGGTTCGCGGCCTCTTGCAAGGAGGACATCCTGTCTGGTATCGCCTTTGAGTCGCAGGTGACTGATTTTAGAGGGACTGGACCGTACTCCGAGGTTGTCAACCCGGTCCTCCACCTCACCCCATGCGATGACATCGATGGCCTACGAAATTGCTGGGTGGGGCGCTTCGCATTTGTGCTGTGCTTATCGATTTCTATGATTTTTTGGGCGATTGAACATTGTTGTGTGGTGCACTAGTGGATGGAGAACTAGAGGTTGGGGTTAGGGTAGTCAAGCTGCAGTCGTGGTGTGGGTGGTCAGAGTGCAGCCGTGAGTCGGGGCTTGGGTGCTTGTGAGGTGGCGCCAGTGGGAGTGGTGGTAGGTGGTGGCTGTGGGTGCAAGTCGTGAAGCTTGAAGGGAGAGGGGGTGCGGGTGCAGTGCTCCAGCAAAATGCTTTTAACCACATTCTTCAAATGCAATTACCCGCATTGGTTGAATATGGTTAAACATTGGTGTGTGGTTATGAGGCGCACATTAGACTGCGCTGTATTTTAAAAATAAAGGAATGATCATATAACAAGTCATCTTTTAAGAGAGAAGAGCATAATTTACTCTATTAAAAATAAAATAAAAAAATTCAAATATACTAAGTGGAACCCACTCATAGCAAAAAAGCGACAGGCATGTGAATATGTGGGAAAGTCTAGGCTGCATATAGGATATGGGCTACCTAGTTTGGGTTTGGGGCCCCAAATCCTTTGCTAGATCAATACTCGTGGAAGAAAGATCATTTTGCCAATTACTCTGATCTAACTAGTGCTAACAGTAGTTCTAAGCTGCAGTCCTCACAATAATGCAACCGAGACTCTAATGAGTCATGTTCTACTCCTCAAAAGGGTCTGAGACCCCATGTACCCCCCAACAAATGATGACCCCAAAAAAAAAAAGCTAATGCTAACCATAGTTCAAAGATTATGCACATCACTATTCACTTATCATCCAAACCACTTAAATCAAAAGCAAAACGCTTAAGATATGTTGTGATCAGCAAAAGGTAGAAAATAACCATTAAGAGTGCATTTGATTTGGGGATAAAAATAGGGAATAAATTTTTATGGATCCCATTCATATATACTAGCATTATTTATACATTAAAAATTCTTATTTTTGGTGGATACATTAGGGGAAGACAGGCGCAAAATATTTGGTAATAATAGATTGAGTAAAAATTTGAATTTTTTTTGTCTCTTTTGAGCATCTTCGATGGTGATATGACTTTTGGCCTCATTTCTTGCCATATTAGCAACAACTAATCAATGTGTCACTAAAAGTGAAAATAAGTTAAAATTGATATTTTTCTCTTCAATTAAAAGGATTAGCTTTAATCTCAATTTTGGTCTCACATGATTGGAAAAAGAAAAATATATCACATAAATGACTATTGATTAAAAAAAAAGGTCAGGGTCCTTACTCAGTGAGACACGTCCTAGTTTGGAGGTGTAGTCTTGGTCCCATTTTTTCTTTTTTTGCGCCAACAATACATTTATTTTGGGATTGGCACATTCTAAAATCGAGATTAGAATTGAGACTAGGGATGTCAATTTTACCTGCACTTGCGGGTACCTACGGGTAATACCCGTGACGGGGCGGGTATGAGGGGAGAATTTTTCCCTCACGGGTAATGGAGGTGGGGAATTTAGATACCCATTTATTAAATGGGGCGGGGGCGAGGATCATATGCCCGGTACTCATGGGTACCTGAAGTGAAATTACCAAACTACCCTTATATATATATATATATATATAGACACACACACACACACACAAATGCTGTTGCCCTAATTTTATTCTATCCTCTCCTTATTCCTTTCACTTTCTGTGGCCGCAGTTTCCCACTTCCCACACTTTTTCTTCTCTGTAACGTTCAAACACAAACTTCTTCTCTTCAACTTCACAGCTGCTACCGGCCGGTGACCGGTCCTCCTTTGCTCAGTTCGTCTGTCCGGCTGTCCCTCCCTTCTTCTTTGCACTTCGTCCATGCTTACCTCGCTCGTCGTTGCACATCGTCCCTCTTTGCACTTCGTCCATCGTCACTTACCCTGCTCGTTGCTACCGCCATCCCTCGTTGCACTTCGTTCGTCATCACTTACCTTGCTCATCACTACCGTCGTCCCTCGCTGCACATCGTCCGTCATCGCTTACCTCGCTCATCACTACCACCGTCCCTCGCTAAGTACCATGACTGTGAGTGTCGTTGTCCTTCGCTGAGTGCCGTGACCGTGAGTGCCGTCGTCCCTAGCTGAGTGCTGTGACTGCCGTCATCCCTCGCTGAGCCGCCGTCCTTGGGTGAGTCCTTCTGCCTCTGCCATTGCTTTGCTATTGTTTTACATTCTGTAATTTTTGTTTATGGGAAATAAAGCTTTTACGTTCTGTAATTTTTGTTTACGGGAAATAAATCTTAAAAGCTTTAACTATTGAAACTTGAGGCTCTACACTCCAACACCTTAATTATCACAAATTATCTATGTGTCTGAGGGTAGCAGATTTTCCAAAAGTTGATTAAAAAATAAGGAAAATATATAATCTGACCCACACCTCAAGAAAAATCAACCTCCATGAAAGTATATCCAATTCAAATTTGTGTAGCAGGTTTATAATACTGATTGTGTAAGGACAATTGCATTTGTCCATATATGTTCTGTACTTGTTTTAAAATTAGTCTAAACAGTCAATGATTTGTTGCACCATTTCTTTCTTCTTTTTTATCGCATGATTCACCTTTGTTTGGAAAAGAACATGCATGACGAAACTAAACTAGCTAAAGTGAATGACTTCATTCAATCACAATTTACTGATCTCTTTGGTTTAGTATTTATGAAAGCTATTATTCCTCTGTTATTGCTCTGCTATTATTCTAAGTTCTGTTACTTACAATGTTTCTAAATGTTCTATTTTTAAAGTCTCTTAAGTTGTGGCATATTCTTGTTAAAAAGAAAAAAAAATGACTCAAAATATGCTGGTTTGGTGTGCTATTTTGCTGCTTGTTGTGATATTCCATTTATTGGTTTGGTTTTAAAAAAAACCAATATTCTGAATCCTGCAAAAAAAATTTTATTCACATTATTTTTTAATTTTTTTGTAGTTATTTTGAATTCTATAGTTAATAAGACCTATTGCTGGTTTGGTATGTTTTTGGTTTGTTTTGTCATGGTCTATTGTTTGTCTAATTATTTTGTATATTTGATTTATAGAATGTCTATGGATCCAACTTCTACTCCTATCAATAATGAGGAAATCCAATCACCTATGACACTAGTAGATGAAACTACTACTCCTAATATCACTCCTGTTGTAAGTGGATCATCTAATGTCAATCCGCAAAGTAGAGATATTGAAACTCAAAGTCAAAGCTTGGCTCCAAATGAAAGTGCACAAGTTAGAAGAAGGCAAACTTCAATTGCTTGGAATCATTTCATGAGAGAGCGGATAGATGGAAAGTGGAAGGCTATTTGCAATTATTGCAAGGCAAAGCTCTTAGGTGATCCAAAGCAAGGAACATCACACTTGCATGAGCACTTCAAGACTTGCAAAGTACGGACTACACGAGATATAAAACAAGCATTTATCAAAACTCAACAAAAAGGGGATGAACATGCAATCAAGAGATAGCATGGAAGGAACTTGTTAACATGATTATTCTCCATGAGTATCCAATGAAAATGGTTGAGCATTTGGGCTTCAAGAACTTCTGCAATGCTATGCAACCTCTATTTAAGGTGGTTTCTTGCAATACTATAAGGAGTGATATCATGAAGCTTTACAGTGTCGAGAAAGAGAAGACAATGAAGCTATTGGCAAACAATTCAAGCCAAATTGCAATCACCACAAATATGTGGACTTCTAGCAACCAAAATAAAGGGTACATGGCTGTTACGGCTCATTACATTGATGATTTTTAGATCTTGCAAAGCTGAATTGTGAGGTAATAACACTAAATTTGAGACTGATAATTCTTCAAATTCTTCTTCTTCTTCTTCTTCTTTTTTTGGCTAGCGATTTAATGTGTATTATTAACATTGTTATGTATATATTAGGTTCATTTATGTGCCTGCTCCCCATACTGCCAAAGTTCTTTCTGATACCTTGATTGAATGCATGCTGGATTGGAACTTAGATAGGAAGTTGTCTACTTTGACGGTTGATAACTACACCACAAATGATACTATGATTGAGCGTATTTTAGATAAGATTTCACCTAGGTCATTTATTTTGGGTAGTCAATTGTTTCATATGCGTGGCTGTGCTCACATATTGAATTTGATAGTAAATGATGGTTTGTCCATGATTGGTGATGTTATTGAGAAGGTTAGAGATAGTGTTAATTTTTGGACAGCAACCCCTAAAGAGAGGAAAAGTTTAAAGAAACATGTGATCAAGTGGGCATTCCATACATGAAAAAGCTTATTCTTGATTGCAAAACTAGGTGGAATTCTACCTTTTTAATACTGGATGTTGCCATTGATTATAAAGATGTTTTTTATCGCTTGTCACAACGTGAGCAACAGTATAAGTCTTTTCCAAGTGAAGATGAATGGGACATGGCCAAAGAAATTTCTCAAAGATTGGAGTTATTTTATAGTGTAACTGAATTATTTTCTAGCACTTTGTATCCAACTTTCAATGTTTATTTTCCAAAAATATGTGAAGTTAGATTGGCTTTGAATGAATGGCTTGACTGCCCTAAGCTCATTATTCATGATATGGCTTCCATCATGATTACCAAATTTGAGAAGTATTAGGGTGCTATAAATGGTGTCATGGCTGTGGGTACAATTTTAGATCCTAAGTATAAAATGCTTTTGTTGGATTACTTTTTCCCTCAAATTTATGGAGATGCCTCAGTTACTGAGTAATTGAGTATGATGGCAAGATCAAAGATAGGGAAAGTAGTTCTTCATCATCAAGGTCTGTGATAGATAATGTTACAAGTTCTACTGGAAGGAAAGAAAATTGGAAATCAAACTTTGCAATGTATGTTAATAAGCAATCTGTTAGGATGAATCCTAAGTCAGAGTTGGATTTCTATTTAGAAGAGCTAGTGTTGCCTAGTTCAAATGAAGAGTTTGATATCCTAGCATGGTGGAAGACCAATGGGTTGAAATACCCAACTTTGCAGATAATTGCTAGAGATTTTCTAGCAATTCCTATCTCTACAGTTGCTTTAGAGTCTGCATTTAGTACTGGTGGTCGCTTTCTTACTCCACATCGCAGTAGATTGCGCCTAGATACATTGGAGGCAATGATGTGTCTCCAAGATTGGCTATGGGCTAACATCTCAGGTAACCTGTAAACAAGCTCATTTATTTTAATTAAATAGCTATATTGATTCATATATACACATATAATTTTATAATTAACTTATTTTTTTTTTCGTTACTTAGGTTCTTCAAATTCAAAAGTGGATCCTGAATTCATTGGAATTCTAGAAGATCTAGATATTGAAGATGCTGTTAGTAAAATTTATAAATACTTTTATTTATACCATTCATATAATATTATCTATTTATATTTTTATTTGTGTTTATTTTTGTAGGAATCAATTTCTCCAAGTTAAAGTTTCACATGGAATTCCATGATGTGGCCATGATGGTGATGATGGATTATACTTTTGTATTATTGTTGTAATTTTCTTTGGTGGGACTAAAGTTTAGGCTTGGTGGCCATTTAGGCTTGTTGTTTAGACTAAGTTGTTGTTTTCCTTTGCCATTATTGATACTTTCCTATATTGAATCAATTTTGATCTCTTAAGAGCTTAGAGTTTCTCAATATATTTTATGATAGCTCTATTTATTAATTAAATGCACATCAACAGCAGGCTCAACATTCCTATATATTGATGAATTAACAAGCTATTTTTTCTTTTAAACATATGAAATTCTAAACTTTTATTACAGCAATAGATAAATTATGTTTGTAATGGGCAAGGGATAGAAAAGAGAAATTTTCAAATTTTTTCATACATAAACTCCAAATATGGGTACTCATGGGTATTTGCAGGTATCCATATATCCACGGGGTCCCTAAAGATGGGTACCCGTGCGGGTATGGGGAGGGGATAGGGGTGAATACCTATCCATGTAGCGAGACAGACCTATCCGCCCCGCCCCCACCCCGCTCTGCCCCGTTTACACTCCTAATTGTGACTGCAAAAATGTTTTGCTGGACGTACTCTGAGTGTCCAATAAAAGATGTCCAATTTTGATATAGGAAAAACACTACTCTAGTGCTTGATTCGACCAAAAAAAAAAAAAAACTATTAGTGCTTGATGTTACATGCCCTCCAAGCCTCTTCATCAGTCACACTCACCTGATGTGTTACATTTGCCAAATAATTCACATTGGTTATTGTTGTCAGCACACCTGCCATGCATTTACATGTATCGCCATCGAATTAGAAGTATATATTTATTTCCTAGTGCAGTCAGGAGAATGAAATTAACAATTGAAGAAAAATGATTTAATTTCTATTGATTATAGTTGAGGTTAATAATAGTTTCCTTTAAGCATACCTTATTCGTTCCTCGTAACTGGAGTCATGTACACATATTAAGCCTTCTCTAAAGTCCAAATGCTTATTAAGAAAAAGGAAAGAGAAGAGAGAGAGGAGGGTTTTATTGGGTAATAAATGTTACCCCAACCCTAGGGCAAGGTCTCTAGCCAGCCAGCGCCAAGCAGTAGCCACTCTTACTCCATGACCACACTATTGTTGACCACTTGGATTTTTTTGGAGTACGCTTGATGGCCCGATAAAGGTTCCGCCCCACCCGCCACAGCCTATGAAAAGTTGGGCCAATCTGAATTGACTTGTGAAATAGGCTAGCTTAATGTGGGAGGGGCAAGAATAAATATGATTGTCAAATTTTAGCACATTTATTTATTTATTTGGTATCTTTTAGCATATTGGTTATCACCCCCCCTCCAACCAAAAAAAAGCACATTTATTTGTTTTTTTAACAAAGATAGATGGGGAATAGAGTCAAATATGAAGCATCTCAGATTTAATGAAATATAAAGAAGATAATCATTTAGCTGTGAGTTCAACTGTCATTTATTTATTTTTTTGAACTAAGCTTTTGAGTTCAAATTTTATAAATAAAAAATATAATTTTAAAAGAGTTTTACTTTATAATAATTTAATTTGATTTAAATTAGATTAATTGAAATTTAATAAATTTTGAATATTAATAATTTAAACAAAAGAATGATTGACAAAAATTTACCCAAAAAAATTGGTTGATACAAGGAGATTGAAGTTCGTATTATTTACCATAGGCGTTATATTCAATGGTTAATATGTGAAAAACGTTATAATATAGTTTACATGACTTTGGATAGGTTTATTTAATTATTATGTGAGTTCCTAAAATTTTACTTAAAATTTAAATAGGTTCTTATAGTATGAAAAATTGTAATCGTATTACTATAATGATAATTTTGTATTTGGATCCCTACATTGCTAATAATTTGTAGCATAATACTTTTGTTTTTTGGGGGTGGCACAATACCTTTTTTGGTAAGGCCTGTAGCAGCAACTCCATCAGTAAGCATTGCTCTGACGGATTCAACATAGCAACAGGGTTTTCTACAAGATTAGGGATTGAATCATGTACAGTACCTGATTACAAAATTATTACTGCTATAGGGATGTGTGTAAGATTTTAATAATTGCTCACTTAATTTTAGATTGAGGGTAATAACTAGATAACGTCTTTTTTAAAGTTATAACTACATGATTTAAACTCCAGGTAAGTATAACTTACGTTCACTGTATAGATCGTTATATAAATTTAATTTTAAATGAAATATTTATGAGAAGAAAATAAATATTTATAAAAGTTCTCTTTGAGAAGAAATCAATGGTTGTGTGAAAGAAGACCTAGCACTGTGTGGTCACCACTCCATTCTCAATAGGTTCATTTTAGTCTCTTACCTGTATAACACTTGCTCTTGTCATAATTCGAAATCTATTTCTTAAATTCAAACCAACGTTGATTATAGTTGAATTTCGATGTTCAAAAGAATCTTGCCATGATCCAACCAGGTTAATTAATATAATCTAAAATACAAATAAAACTTGCATATGGTTATATCCCAAACATGTCAATGACTCACTAGTCGCTACATTAATTAGTTGTATGTATCTTTATGGAAGGGAATGCATTTGTTTGTTATTGCATACATTATAAGCTAGCACAGCTGGTCATTCTTCAATATACTACCCTTAGTTTACAAGAATATCCATTGTTGACTATCGAGGAATTAAGATCCAAATCTTGACCAATGCTCTAACATGAGTTAGAATCAAACTCGAACATCAATCAGCGTTTTAAATACTTAGTTCAGTAGAATTATGGGCTCTAATTCTACTTGTTAGAACGGTCAAGGGAAACCCAAAAGAAGGAGAAAAGGCAAGGGGAGGGACAATCTCCAATAATGGGTTAAGTGAGATACAGCAATAGTGTGCTCGACACTACATGTTGATCCATAATCTTAAATCAACTAGATCGGTTCTTGTGCTATGTATATGATTATTTTATATTTTATGCAAATTATTTAAGGTTTTTCCCAATAATGTTAAGATTTTATAAATTAATAAATTAATATATAATAAAAATTGTTATCCAATTATTTAAGTATTGTAGTAATTTATTATTGTTAATTATTAAATACAGTTATTAGTAATATTCATAAACTCAAACTTAATATATTCACAAAGGGTTAATTGAGCTAGTAAGCAATCTTGATCCTTTAGCAGAAGAACACGACTTCAAGTCCCAGGGGGGCAATTCTTGTAGGAAGATTGTATGACACTTGTTCTCCCAACTGAACTTGAATCAATGAAAGTTTTCTTTTAAAAAATTGCTAACCTAACCGCTTCAATGTAACAAAAAGAGGATAAAAAATATATTTTAAGAAAATCTATAACTTAAAATATCAGTTGAATCCCCAACCTAATAGTTTATCATTTGTAGTCCATTTAAATTACAGGGCAAAATTATAATTTCACATAACATAAAAAAAAGGTGGTGAAATGTGGATATTACTAAACTCAAAACCCAAAACCTTCAAGCTAGTATTTCCCAGCCACACATCTTACCAAAACAAAATTCTCTTCCCATTTCCAATCTTCCAAGACACACCTACAACCATTATTTCCCCCATCATGTTGTTAACTCTACCAATAATATTGATTTTTGGTCGAAACTATAATATTCACTGCCGGAAGCAGTGACTAATCCCCTCATCGTGGGAACTCTTCGAAGAGACAAATGACTGGCCACGAAATGTGCTCCATTCCCATGGGCGAGGATCGAACCCCCAACCTCATGGCTAAGGGACGAGGTGAGTTGCCACCGCGCCATACCTCGTGGTTTACTAATAATATTGATTGTTTGCTAGGGACTTCCTCTTACTATGATGGATTGCTCACCAACTCTGAAATATGAAATATTGTTGGATTTAATGTTTTGATAATAACTATTCTATTAATATGTTTAAATTCAATGTTAACATTATTTGATTATATTCTTGTTAAAAAAAATAATGTTTCATAGTTTCCTTATTTATCTCATTGAAATTATTCTTTTCTTAATATATAAATCATTCATAAAATAAATCTGATTCCTTGAATCTTTCTAATTTGTTTTTACTCAAAAAATCAAGATTAGGGAAGTAAATTAGGAAGATAACAGTCATATGGCTGCATTATTGCTTGGTTGTGCAACTAGAGAGAAACAACAATTAGATCAGCAACTACAGCAGAGAAACTAGCAATTAGCTAGATATCAATTAAAGTAGTTACATGAAAATTAATTGGGCAAATCCTTTGGAATAAACTCAAGTCAAAATTTTCTCCAACGGCTAGTAGACATCAATGACTCATCATTTATATAAAACCTTCAAGAATGGAGAGGAGTTCATGCACCTTCACCAAGAAAATTAAGAGATTACGTTGCTTTAAATCTTGTTTATCATAACTCATAGGCTTTGCATCTAAACTTGCTTATCTGCTCTTGAGTGAGTTTGAAACTCATTGTAGCAAAACTATAAGAGTATCCCTACCTTGTGTAGTTACCTTATTTTGGTTGAGATAATAGGAGGTTTGGTAGTATTCTTGTCAGAAAGAAACTATAGTCATACTCTAGATAGAGGGAGATTTGGTGATGTCTTCGTGATAAATAAACCACTGTATACCCTACTTGGGAATTGAGTAGAGGAATATTTATCAAAATCTTTATAAGTAAAAATTTGAAAGTGAAGAAAAATCTCAAGTAATTAGAAACTGGATATAGATCACACATTGTGGCTGAACCAGTATAAAAATCACTTGTGCAATCTTCTCTTTTTCCCTCATCTCTTTTATTTTTAGTATTGTTTGTATTTAAATTATTTTCAATTTTATTCTGATTTTTATTTGAATTTTTATTTTATAATTTTTTATTAAAGAACCAATTCACCCCGTCTTGATTCTTTCAACCGCAACCATGGACAGTAGTACAAACATTTTTTTTCCATAAGACTTCTTTCTCTGATTGTAACTTCCACTCGTAAATCTCCTACGTACACCTAGTCCTCCTTGTTCTTTTGATGTTTGAACCATCTCCCACTTTGCCAGTGGAATTCCTCTTCTACCACTTTTTGACCCCTAGAAAAACCTTTGCTGCAATGACCTGATTTTACTCAAGACAGTCTTCGGAATAGAAAAAAGGCCATATAATATACTAGCAAACTATTCAACACAGCCTTAGTCAACATGAAGCGCCGACCCTTTTGACAGTATTTTGATCTTCCATGAATTCAACTTCTTCTCTATCTTCTCACACATATATAGAATACAAATGAGTTTATAAGTTTTTACACTTCTAACTTAATCTATTCTTAATGAATGTAGAACTATAAGTCCGACTTAAAATTTAACAAAAATCTTACATTCAGGTCTGACTCAAACAGTCAAAATTCTTGTCAACTAGACATGACGTCATTACTCGGCCCAGAATATCATGAAACCAAGTAAACCCACAATTAAGCCTAACAAAATTTGCATATCGCCTTCAAAAAACCTTAATAAATTAAGTTATATCAAAAGGCAGTGTGACATAGATAGGTGAAGTTAATAATTCCACATAGGGGCCAATCGAGTTTGATCAACCCACTAATATGTGGATTTCAACCCAACTCAACTCACAAAATACGGGTTGGATTGGGTGGAGTTGATAGATTGAGTTGAGTTGAAAATCTCTAATCCATGAGGTATAAGTCAAGTTATAGGTTTGAAAATTTTTTACCCATGTTGTCCAATCCAACCCATGTACATGTGATGATAGTGAGTATCTTGAAAAGATTGAGAATAAAGTTAATAATTATGTCAACTTATAACTGAAACTGACTCGTATAGTTTGTTATATCTTTAAGACTTACGTATGCTTTCTTGTAAACAATTAGGAGTCATATATGCTTTCTTAAAAACTTTTTTGACTTATGTTATATATGTATGGATTTATTATACTTGATTGTGTACTAGTATTTTGAACTCGTACAATGCAGAATAAGAAAAATAAATACTAAATTCAAAGTAGAATATCTAATACGATGTAAAGTTGTAAACAAATATAATAGCCTAAAAAATGACTATAGAAATTAATAATAACAATAATTTTTGTATAATATTAATATCTATTGTAAATGAACTTAAGTATCAAATTTATATACTGCATAATCAAGGTAAAGCTTATGAAGTATAGAAAAAATAGAGAAAATAAAACACTCAAAATAGGACTAGAGAATAGAACAAACAAACCCACATGTAATGAAAACATGCCAAATGCGCCATTGGTGACTGCTCATCTGTTGTTGCCGGCATCATAAAAAGGAAGCCTCATCTAACCATTGTTCTCATCAGCATCCCAAAGAAGAACTGCATCTGTTGCGAGTTACTCGCCTGTAGGAGTAGTTCGCAGCAAAAGCTCTGAACTAGCATAGACGTCAAAGAATTTTACTATAAGAAAAATTTTAAAAAAAATCAGAAAAGGCATGGATGAGAGAAGAAATTATTAAAAAATAATAAAATAATATCAGAGCAAGGATGGAAAGGAATTCTTGAGAGTGAAACACACAAATAGAAAAAATTTCTATGACAGAAAAGATAAGAGAAAATAGTGGGGAGAAATTGTTTTGTTTAAGGTTAGGAGTGATTTTTTAGAAAATGAAAGAGCTACTCACTACTAAAATCCATGAATGAATAGGTATATGAACAAGTCTTTCAACAAGTTATATTTCATTTGAAATTCAAATTGTACATGAATGACAATTAATGGATAACGATAGTAACAGTAAATAATTTATTTTTTAAATAATTTTTTAGCCAAAAATTTAAAATCTTTCTAGAATAAGAAAGATTTATAGTTAATGGAATTACAAATGCATAATTTTGTAACACCTATAAAACTTTTCACATTTTGGATTCCGAATTATAGATTCTTAAATATTATTAGTATTAATATTAGCATATAGAAGTTAATAAAGTTATCTTTTAAAAAATATTTGCAAATATTTGAATTCTTTCTAAATGAAGCATCAATAGTTGAATTCTTTCTAAATATAAATGTGTTTATATTTGAATTCTTTTTAAAATTTCCTTTTTTAAATGAATGCATTTTTTGCTAAATATAATATAACTTTTTTAAATTGATCATACTTTTTTTTTTATTTTTCAAAGAAATGCATTTGATTTGAAATTATTCTGGTTGTGCTATGTGTAAAAGTTTTCTTGTTATGTCTTTTGTTTTATTAGTAGTATGGATTTTGACATATTCTAAAAGGTAAATTTTGTTAACCAAAAAAAAAGAGTAAATTTTTTGTTTTAAAAAATATATATTAGACCCATGAGTTTGATCCAATCCAACTGATTGAAAGGAAGAATTTGCTTAATCCAGCCCAACCTATGGACACCCTAATTGCACTAATTGATTTTTTTTTTCTTTTCGACGTGTAATTCCACCACTTGATTGATCACATGCATTTGGGTTTTTAAACTCCCCCTAATATATTCATATGAATAAGTAGTCAACCTGTTACATACATTCAAATTAAGGAACATTAAACAGCATGCATTGAAGCAAAACAGAAGGACAACGTTGTATTACAACATATAGTTTTATTCCAACATTATAGTATTATCTCATATAAAAAAAGGACAACGTCATAGTTTTATTCCAACATTAGAAATTGTAACTATAGCCATTACAATCAATATTCACTTGTTGACCTCGTAGCATTTGGTTCTAATCTGACCGTCATTGCCTGTTAGTGGGCTAAGGTTGCTCATCTTAATCATTGCATTAACAAAATCTCTGCTGAAGGCTAAAGGGTTTCTAGCATAAGTTTGAACTTGGGAATCCGTTGAACCGCCATTGAATAGCTGTTGGTCCGATTCCAAGAGACCCTTTTTATTCACCAAATTGTAGAAGTAAGCATTGTCAAAAAGGTTTTGAGTGGTTGTGTCTAAAGGGGACAAATTGCCATCACCACCTATGCTGGGACAATTTGCTTGTAGTGATGTTGCAAATGAGGAATCTATATTGTTCTTGCTGTAAATCCTTGATCTGAAGAACAAGCACCTCGCTTTGCCTATTGTGTGAGCACCTAAAGCATGAATTTCGTTGAATCAAGAATTAAATCGCACCGTCATATGTACCAACTAATTACATTAATAGTGCTACATAGAGGAAAAAAAAACAATTAACTAGTATTTAGTCAAGATTCAAGAGAAACTAAAGAGGCACTACAATTAAGTCTACAATGGACTATTCGTTCATGAAAGATTCATTCAGCATGCTAACTTATTTTATCAAATTAATTAGTTCATGGCTAAATAGCATTTTCTTATACCAAAATGCTAACTTGTAAAATATTGGGCTTGCTCATCTTAATTTTAAAAGAAAGAAGTAGTAACCAGCACGTACCTGACAAAGCAACCATTTCATTAGCCGTAAAATTTTTCACGGCAAAAGCAGCGATAAGGCCACTAAGATCAAGAAAAGGAGATGGTAGATCTGAATTAGCACCACTTAAACTTGCAGTGGTTGAGTCTTTTCTGCCCAGACCAACTGTCCAACTAGGTCCACCCAGCTGAGAGAATTATCGCTTATCAATCAGTCATCATATAAATCTTAATTTAATATTTAGTTTATAAATCAGCCATCAAGTTTCTTCTTCTTGGTGAGACTATGAAGGGAGTTCAGGTTACGGCTGACAAAAATGGAGATGGGCATAGGAGAGTAGAGTTTGATAGAAAATGGGAAAAAGGGTTTATTTCAACAAAACAAGGAAAGGATTGGGGATTATTCCAGAAGGTTGGAGGAAACATCTTTCATAACTTGCCTTCTTCTATGACAAAGGCATGGTTATATCAATTATTCAAGTTTGAGGGTAAGGTGGTTGATATCTATATCTCACGTAAAGCTAGGAAAACTTCTATACAACTTTTTGCTTTTGTGAGATTTTCATATGGGGAGGAAGCTTTAAAGGCAATGAAGCATTTTGATGGAGTGGAGATAAGAGGCAACCTCATCAGTGTTAAAGAATCAGAATTCAAGAAAGGCAGTTCTAAAGGTGTCAATCCAGCAACTAAAGATTGCCCTATACAAACATACATGAAAGTGGTAAGGATTCTGATTGAAACTCGCATGTTATCTTGCATTCAAGGATGGGTTCAATTGTCTATTGATGGTAAGGAGTTTGATATTTATATGAAGGAATTTAGTAAAGTGGCTGTGGAAGGAGTCGGTAGGAAGGTGGATGTGGTCGCCCAGGACAAAAGTGATTTTGAACCATTGGAAGAGGAGTTCTCACCGGAAAACCAAAGAATAAGGCTTGGTCGCTGTGGACTTCTTTGGTTTCCTCCTGTTTTTGTGTCTTAGTGTTGTTTGTGTTGTGTTGACCTTTTTCGAGGGGGGATTTTTGGCTTTCTGTTCTGGTTTTTTGGAGTTTGCAGGTGGTGTTGTGATGTGTTGGTATAGGGTGCGTTTGTTTGCCTGGTGTTTTTATTGTCAGGGGTTTTGTCCTTTTCCTTTGTTTGGTTTCATGGTCTTTTGCTTGTTTCATTGGTGGTCCTCTTGTTTTGCCTAGGTGCATCAGGTGGCGGGTGTATTTTGCATGGGCTCCTCTCCGGCTATGGAGAGCCTTGAGTGTTATTAATAATTATATAAAAAAAAATCAAGTTTCTTCTTCAACATTTTCAATAAAAATTATTTTTATGATATAAAATGAGATTAGTTTTAATGCAGTGTTAATGTGAGAGAATTTTACACTATTTTGTAATTACATATTTCTATTTATAAGATTTAAAGTAATAGATATTGAATTAAATATTTTTATTAATATGACAATATATGATTAAATATTTATATAAAATTATTTTATACTTATAATATATTGAAATTAAATTGATATAAAATTAGCTAATTGAAACAGGCTCTTATTTATTGATAATATTTTTTTTTGGGGTTATTTTATGCTAATAATTGTTTCCCTCTAACCATACTTACAGCAACAACAGAGTCTCTCGCAGCTACTGCTAGGATGTCAGCACAAGAGACTTTACCAGGGCATGAAGCCTCTAGTAGTGATTTTATGTGGTCTATTACATCAAAGCCCCTCGCCGAATTAGCGTTGGGAAGAGCTGTTTTCTCACCCGTGAAAGTATCTGTGTCATTTAACAATACTGATGCATCACATCCCTGTAAAAAACACAAGCAAGAAAGAATGAAAAGAAGTGTACATTTCTATGAACATTAATAATTTGCGTTTCTTTGCCATTTAGGCTTAGCTATAATGTGATAAGTGTAGTATATGATTTAACCAAAGGTACATCCATCCCTTGTATATACGCATATGTAAAATAATAATAAAAAATAATAATAATGGTTAGCTTTTTTATTATATATCACTTTCAGCAAGCATGTAACTTAAGCAACACCAGTCCCAATCCTTAAAATTGACAAAAATTAAGGGTCTCTTTGTTTATAGAAAATATTTTTTATTTTAAATATTAATTACAAATTTGACACATTGTTTTCCTTCTATTTTCCGAGTTTATAATTTTGTGAAGGAAATAATGAAAATAAGTTTATAAAATATTGAAAGTAAAAAAGAAGAAAAGATTAAGTGTTATTCTTATAATTAATTAAAAATAACAAGAAAATATATTTCGCGAAACTAATCAAACATTAAATGTAAATATAAGAAGGTGAACATGACTTGCTTGGACAAAGCAATCATGGAAATGGAGACGAAGCAAGGATGCACCCATGCGAGGCTCTTTTAGTACAGCAGCAATTACTGCTGTCTTGATGGTAGCAAGAGCCGTGGGACACGATAATGCATAATGATCGGGGTTTAACTGAGCTGAAGCTAAGCCAATAAGGCATGTAAACAGCCAGAAACAAAGTTTGAAGTTAGGAAAAGCCATTGAGGAAGTCCTAGGCACCTTGGCTACGGGAACTTTTTTGTGCAAAAGTGGAGAGTGTTGTGAAGGGTGCTTGGTTAAGGCCCCGGAATGTGCCACTTATTTATACTGGAGGTTTGTGTGTTTTTCTTGCCTTATTCACCGGGTCAACTAGCAACAACATATTGTTAGTTTATAGCAAGGCTACCCCAACACAGCCGTAATAAGTACATCTATAGTCTTGATAAAATAACAAGTATTTTTCAAGTATTTCACATCAATTTAGAAAAAAAGAGTATTATTTAACAAAAATGTTTCTTATAGTATTGGAGGTCGTGAAAATACATTGGTATTTAGTGATTTTGGGCTCGCTTAACTTACTCACTTCTCAATGCATATTTAAATTCGTTTATTATTTCATTTTATTCTATTTATTTATGTACAATTTCATTTATCTCTTTATTATTAACTAACAGTCACCTAAATAACTATTTCGTACAATTCTTAATCTTTTTCGAAAAATGTTTGGGAGATGCATCTTTTACGATGCAGTATGCAACATGTACAAAAAAAGTGAGCAAAACGATAAAAATACTTAAATGATGGGTCTCACATAATCATTATTTTTTTATTCAGTTTTTTTTTATCCAAAAACTTATTAGCGTTTTTCAACTATACGTTAGTAAGTTTTGCATATATATATACAAAACTTACCAGCATTTTTTAATAATACGTTGATAACTTTCTAGAAAAAAAAACTAAACAAAAATAATAATAATCATGTGGGATCAATTATCCAAGCATTTTTGTCGTTTTGCTCACTTTTTCCGTATGCATCACGTACTGCATCGCAAAAAATGCATCTCTTATCACTACTCATCTTTTTCTCAGTTATCTTTCTATTTGTCATAATCAGTTTCTTAATTTTCTGTGGAGTTCTACTCTTGCTTGAACAATCTTCTACTGATGAAGTTACGATATTATCAATTGAAACATTTGTTAGAAAATTAATTATAAAATATTATATTAATAATCTTAATCTCAAAATGTTAGGAATTATTTGAGATTACGTTTTATTTATTAGGTAAAAAATGCATCATTTTACAATTTGACTCTAGTAATTAGATACAATATGTTGAGCTATCCCTGAACGATTTCATATAAGACATTATCGGTGACTTATTATAAAAAAATTTAATTGTTAGGGTGTGAATGCTCGATAACAAATCACTAGACGTTTAAATTCGCTCCATGAGAAATTCTTCTGCCTTAATTGTAACATGATGACAAATGTAGCTGTGATGACAACGATCTTAATGTTACAAATGCTAAATCAATAATAATACATCTAAACATACAAGAATTGGATTTTCTTTTGCCCAAAGATACGAGATTGTTATCAAACCATACAGCAGGTTAATAAAAATTAGGAATTAAGAAGGATACAAAATGGGATAAAACGCAAGGAGATCCGTATTCTAAAAAGATACTAAAGTGATTCACACCAATCAGGAACTTTTGAATTAGAGATCATTCATTCCAATTCCAAATAAAATCATATCATTTATGCCTTTTCCAATTCGCCAAAGGAGAAATACTGTATCATCATTAGGGGAAGATAAATCATAGAGGTTAAGAATTGTGGCTTTCTATGATCATACAACTCCTTTTCTACAAATTGTTTTTACAAAGAGGTCAAATGTAATTCACTTGACTTATCATATCGTTTGCAGGTCGCTAGCTTACTATATAGAGAAGGTTTTCAATAGAGAGTAAATGCTTGAATTTATTGGGAGCTCTTTATTTCCCATCGGATTGCCATAACTGAATTTGTCAAGATATGGCGAGCAGTCTCATAACTCATAAGCCGAGTTTTTGTTTTAGGATAATTTTAGGATTTGAATCGCTGATATTATTAAAGATACAATTTGCCTAGATTCGCAGATAGAGATATACAGAGATATACAGAGTATAAGTTGGGTCGAGCATAACTAGACCGCAACCTGCTCCAAATTTTTGATCAGGTCATTCTTTGAGCTTAGATTCGAACGGATAATGACCCAACTAATGATTGGGTTAGATCGGCTCGAGCCTAAAATTTTTGGTTAAGTTAGAACTGCCCACTAACAATTGATTTACATGCTTGTTGCTGAGTTCTCATAAGATATAATGTAGTAACTTTTTTTTTTATTGAAAATAAAATTTTAACGAGATGCGGAGGTACTGTTCCAACCTAAAGTCTCCCAAGAATTTATAATAGTGCTTACATATTATTTTTCGCAATAAAAACTGTACCTAATTTTAACAAGTGAATTGCATTAATACTTATTAGCTGGACCAACCCCTACTAATATTATTACATCTAAAATAATTTATGAACCTTCATTAATTAGCCTCTAAGTCTAACTCAAGATATCGATACTGGTTACTCCAATTTTCATATAAAAGCTGAATTGGTTTAAACATATATAAGGTGAAAAATGGTTATATTTTAAGGAATTTTTTCCAGAAGCATGTTATATATAAAATTATTTATAAACCAATGCTTAAAAGTTTTTCAAGAAAATTAGTTCTTGACAAGTATAAACTATTCTTGTTTATTTTTATAATAATAATAATAATAACAGTAATACTAATAAAAATTTTGCTAGAATTTGTTCGTTAGAATGATATACTATATTTATTAATTTTAATTAAGATAGGTTTATAAATTGCACTATTTTATTCCATCAAATAACCACTTTTGTTCTCAATAAAAGATTCTCGTAACCTTTTCTAATTGTGCAGCATTACTCAATAATAAATTACACCATACCCATCGTTAATCTATATTCGGATTCATACCCATAGCAAAATGAAAGCAACTTAATTAACTGGGGGCCTGTTTATGCAGGCGCCATCTACAGTGCACTTCGCTGGTCAAGGTGCATGGTGTACCTTGTAATCTGATGGTGAGATTGTGAGGTGTATCGAAGTACCGATCACATATGATGCACTGTAATAATATCTAATTTTAAAAAAATTTAAAAATATAATTAAATATATTTAAAAAATTAATTATCATATACTGACAGTATAAAATTATACTAGCAGTATAAAATAATTTTATACTATTAATGTAAAATTACATTGATAGAGTAAAATTACACTGATAAAGTAAAATTACACTGATAAAATTTTTTGATTATACTGACAGTATAAAATTATTTTATATTGTCAATATAATTTTACACTATTAGTATATAAAAATTAATTTCTAAAAATTATAAAAATTTTATCAGTGTGTCAATATAATTTTACACTGTCTATCAGTGTAATATTACACTAATAGTCTAAAATTATTTTATATTATTAGTACAATTTTATACTGTTAGTGTATAAAAATTAATTTTTAAAATATATTTAATTATATTTTTTAATTTTTTTAAAATTAATATATTACTATAATGCATCATAAGTAATTGATATATCGATATACCTCACAAATCTCCACCATCTGATGCGCAACAGTCACAAGGTGCATAGTGCATCTTGGACCGCGAATCACATAGAAGACGGAGCCGTTTATGCAGCCCCTAAAAGAAGGGTCCACCGATGTCACTATGGTTTTAAGCATTGGATTGAAAATAGTTTTTAGCCATAAGTTATTTTAATTTTTAATCCAATAATATGAACAAACCCACTTAATTGGGAGAAATCTAAAATGATTCTAAAATATTGCAGAACAGTGATGCGCCTAAAATTTTCACTACTGATTCAAATCACCCTTAGTCTAACGATTATTATTTCTCTAATGGAATATTACGGGTGAAACATTGCATGACACCCTCTCTTTCTCTCTTCTCTTCTCATTCTTTCTCTCGTTGACAACAATTGCTCTACTAACTGAAAATTTGGATTGTCAAGGTAATTTACTGGTATGTGTGAAAAATATGCCCATATGCTAGTTCTGACATAATTTTGAGTGCATTTCATGGTAAAATTAGTTATTTACTATCTAATCTATTGGAAACTTGTAAACTTCTAGGATTTATGTTCATTTGATGACAGGTGTATTTTGTGGATTTTGGGTTGAATTTACATTATCTTGATAATTGGATATTCAAGGAACCAATATTGAAGCTATTTTAGTGCCTAGATTTTACACAACTAGACCAAATCATGGTGAAATCTTCATAACTTCTTCTCCATAGATCCAAATTTGATGATTCAAGAGGATTTGAAAAGTAGAGACAGAATCCTACAACTTTGTTGTTTAACACTTTTCCAAATTTCCAAGGCTTCTAGGAGTAAAAATTGGACACAAGATGAAAGCTTCAATTTTCTTTAACCGTAACCTCCGTGCACTAAATCATTAATATCTTGAGCTAGAGGATTCCACTTCAAGTGGTTCTAAAGGCATTAGAAAGCTAAAACATGGAACTATAACTTTCATGAAAACATAGAATGCTTGAACCCCAATTCAGAAGCCACACAACCCTAAAAGGTGACATTTTTATATGTTAATAGAACATCACATGACCCCCCTCATTTCCAATGACATAGGGCCATGTTCTCATACGTAAAATAGCATCAAATTAACTTTGATAATGTCCCCCCCCCCTCTGATGACGAGCGATGCAGGGTCGTGTGATATGTGTTTTAAATGAGAAAAAAATATCCAAACTTGATTATTTTGGGTCTTGAGGAGTTTATAGGCCCATACTTGTGGCCTAATATGACAATTAAGACTCAAGTAAACTCTAAACAATAGCAGCTATAAATAGAGTCTCTTGAGAATCAAGAAGGTTCTTTTCATGAATCTTGGATCTTATCTTGAAAATTCTGCACTAGGAGATCAAGAGGGAGCTAGGGCTTTATGGCTACATCTAGAGAAGTAGATTCATACTCCTCAACTCATTTATCTTTTCTTTCTTTTCTTGATTCATGTCCATTATATTCTTTATTTAATTAGAATTGAATATATTGAACATGTTTAGTGGCTAGATTATAATCTTTGTGCTGGGATCAAAGTGTAATCTAGTCGGGATAATGATGTATTGAGTTATTTAATTTAATGAAAGTCTTTCTACTTGATTGAGTGTCTATCTTTATTCTTAATGCTTTTGTGTCTTGATCACCTATGCAAATTGATTAATGAGTTATATAGGAAATTGAAAATTTTTTGCATAACTTGTGAAATAGAGACCATAATCATTGATTGTCTAGGAACAGAGATGAATGATTACGTGAGTTTTGGTTAGTGATTTCATGGATCGGAAATGCCTTTAGACTTAGAATTCGAGTTAAAGAATTAATAAGGTTTTAAAAGATAAAAAGAATTAATATGGATTGTGTATTAATTAAATTAATAAATATCCTTATCAATTGATTAGATAGATCTTAATCAATTAGGTCAGAAACTCCAAACTCATCGAAACAGCTAGATAAAATCGAGTCTCTGGCATCATTCCCGTCTTGATTATTCTAAATTGTGATTTTCTTGATATTCTTGCGAGTTAGTTGGTATTGTGATTGGGTTTAAATTTAAATTTGAATTTATGATCTTTAACTGGGCCTCCTAGATAGTGTTTAGATTAGGGAACTGATACTCAATCATCTTAATCTTCATGGGAAAATACTCTTTTCACTACTTTATTATTTGTACGACTTGGTATACTTGCCAATATTCGCACCATTCACCAAATCCAGGGTGAGATATGCGGTGGCTCAAATAAGAAAGATGCCTTGGCTAGTTGCACACTGTAATATCCCCGATTTTACTGCATTTGTAACTCTGTGTTATAAATTAAATAAATAATACTATGTTAATCATTAAGGGACAAAAATATATTTAAATTCAATTAAATCATTTAGAAGCAATAAATTTAAATACAAAACTGGTAGATAAATTTATAACTTAAAGCAATTAATAAATTGAAAATAGAAATAAAATAAAATAATAACAATATAATTGCACAATTAAAATCCTATTAGAGATAAAAATTAAATAAATTATATTTTTAGTAAAAATATTAGAAACAGTTTAGAATTACTACAACCTTTGTAATTATTTAATTTAAGAATTCAAAGTATAATAGAGTACTCATGGCATGTTACAAAGTACAAATGAGTGACATAAAGTGAAATCTATTATTTCAAACTTTTTAATCAAAGGCCTTAGTCAAGTCATATGTCTTGCTTTTGTATCTAAAAGGTAGAATTTAGCCACCCATTAAAATAAATAACTCTTAAACTCTAAATTCTCCTTAAATACAACACCACCACAACACAAACTCTCCCTTAACTCTCTCTCAAATTCTCAGCCTCTCCCTCCCCAAAAACCTTCATCATTTTCTCTTCTCCAATCTCCATAGACAAGCCCTCGTCTTCCTCAATCTCAAGGCCCCTCTCTCTTCTTTTCATTCCATCTCTTCTACTCCAACTCAAGCACCAAATCCTCCATCCTTCTCCCTCTAAGGGCCACGACCAAGAGCTCCAAGGAGATAAGAGATTTTTCTGCTATGTGGTGGTTCTTGAAGGTTTGGAAACTTGGATCTAGGAGGAGCTTTAGCTTGGAAGAGAGGCAGGGATTTCTATCTTGTTCTCATTTTAGTTCTTGAAGTAAAATACTCTCTCTAGTGACAAATAGTGGCAGAGCTTAGATCGAGCTTATGTCAGCCTATGTGAATCCTCTAAAATGGTTTTTGTGAGATAAAACTCTAGGGAAGGTATTTAGCTAGACTACGGCATAAACTAGCTCAAAGTAGGAATTTGTGTCTAGACCTAAAACCCCCAAGAGTTAATACGAATTTGAGGTTCCTATAGGTTTAAAATAATTTAGTTGACCTTCAAAATGGGTATATATATTTATGAGCACAACCTTGTTAGGATCAATATCTTGAACCTTGTCATAAAAAGAGCAGTTAGAGTCCTACACTAACAACTAGGAAAGGTAAGAATTTGAGTCCTAAGCCATGGGAATTGATGCAAACTGTGTTTACCCATTAAAATATGTAATATATGGAAGCTAAAATTGTCCTTGAGTAATTGGTTTAGTGAGAAAATAGGTAGAAACAATTTTAGAACGAAATTAGCTCCCTTAGCCACTAGAAGTGTGAATTTCGGTTCTTATCTCACAGTGAATAACAAAATTATTTTTAGGCATGATTAATTGAGTTATATAGACTTTAGAAATGTCTTTGAATGGTTGGAATTGATTTCGGATGAATTATTAGAGAGTTGGGTGCTAACTAGCTAAGTTTCTTGGGTCTTAGGGCGATTTTAGGCTACATGCTTTTAGGTTAATCAAAACCATGTTTAAATTGAGTATTTGATGTCATTATACTGGTTTTAGGTGCCTTAGACCGTACATAATGATGTGGGGTGGGTTTGAGAAAGTTTGGAGTTGTTTTAGTAGTGTTTACACTAAGAAAAAAGGGAAGTTACCCAAAACTAAGAAGGAAAAGGTGTGGAGTGCCTAATTGGTATGAATGAAGACTTAAAGTTAGGATTAATTGTGACAAAAATATTACTTATATTGGAATGGTCTCTTATGCTAAATTCTAATTTTGAGGATTAAGAGATTACATGTGAAAGTGTTATGCTAATTCTAGAGTCTTGTGTTTTAACTTTAATATGATACCTCCACTATGGTGGAAAGCCACATGAAATGAAATATTTGGTGGGTTTATGGCTATTGTGGCCAAGGTTGGAATGCTAAGGTATTGTTCCTCTTCTTTGAATCTTGGAATATTGATGGTTTTCTCTTGATTCATTCGATGCTATAATTTTATGATGATAATACTTATCTTGAGAAATGATGGAATGTTATTATTGTTGAAAAGATAAATTGGAATTATCGATTTATGTGTATTTGTTAAATTGATGCTATGACTAGGAATTTCCTGGCTATTTATTTAGTGTTTCAAATTTTTGGATTGCTCTCGGTATAGCTATTATGTTGCTAGATTTTTGTTGAAAATTCTCATGTACCGCATCATAATGCATAAGTGCATAAGATTAGGAGAATTGTGCCATGATTATGAGATTCTTTTAAAGAATAATATATGATTAAGTAACACATACTTTCCTATACTACTAGAAACACGTGGAATATTGACGAATTCACTGACAGATATATAATTTTTATGGATAGATTTTTGTTTTATTGATGGATTCTATGAAGGGTAAAATGCGTTGGTAAAAATTATCGACAAATATTTTTTAATTTTCTTTGGTAAATAAATGGAAAATTCATCAAATTTTCATCGATTTTTAGAAAGTCACTAAGGGTTTATTTAATTTTACCGATGGATTTTTCATTAGAAATTATATACACTTCCATAATTTATAGACAGATTTTTTGTCGGTAAATAAAATAATAATTAATTTATTTAAATTTCCTTTAATTTTTGATAGAAAATTCATTGATAAAAATAATTTTAATTATTTAAATTTTTACATAATAAAAAATAAAAATATATTAATTGTAATAAAAAGCATTAGAAATAAAATAATTAGAAATAAATAATATACTAAATATCTATCAAATAATGTAAGCTAACAATATTAAACAATATAATAGGTACTACAAATATAATAAAACATAAAGTCAGTGTCAAGGATGTCGTCCTCATCATTAGTGGTAGATGAAGAAGAAGACGATAAAAATTCCTTGTCCGGTATCGCTGGTCACTTGGGAGAAGGAAGTGACGAGCTATTGACGCTCAGATCTTGGAAGTACTTCTGCATCTGCCTAATGATCCATCTCTTCATTTTCTTCCCGACCTTCTTCTCTACTATCTTCAGCCTCTTCTTCAATTTCGCCTCCTTCACTTAGAAGCACTCCTCCTGCTGCTTCAATAGTTGTTGGAGCTCTTCATTCAGGGCATGGATGTGTGAGTGTGAATTGCCTCCTCTAATTACTCGGACCTAGCAGGCGTATCCCTGGTCACACATGCAGCAAGCAAGGAATCACTATAGAAACTCCTCATGCCATAGATGTGACCCATATAGAGACTGCCAACCGTTTATGACAACATTATGTCCTAGTCAACCAGTGGGCACTTAGTAGCGGTCTTGTCCTAGGATGCTTATTGTGTCTGCTGAGATCTGGCCTCCTGAAGTATAAACTTTAGAAATTATATATGTGATCTTAGAGCGGGCATTCACCCATGTCATCTTTTCAGCCCTTCAGGTGTGCGTCTCCTTGATGACCTCTCCTTGTGTAGGTGTCCTGTTCAAAAGCTTCGACTAGAGTTCAAATTAATTTACTATATTGACCTTCATATCGGCCAAGGTAGTTGAGCTGTCGTAGTTCAAGGATCCACCCTTAATGGAGGCCCTGTTGGCCTTATTCTTCCCTAACTTTGCTTGGAAATTAGGAGTAGCCTAATATTCTTGTAATACTTGCAGGTGGGCCTTATGCTGCTATGAGTGGTAGGTGTCCTTCCCAAGCTGCACATCTCAATACATGTCACGAAGGCATTTAGAACCTCGAAATCTCCAAGCCTTGTACATGATTGCATCCTCCGCATGAAATTCCTTTGCACAAAGGAAAGTGAAACTTGTTATGTATGAATGTACATAAAATTAAAATATTGACTTAAAAAATTATTATCTTATTACCTTCCACTCCTCATATATCTCTACTTCATGATCTTCGAAGTTTTGCCAAAGTTCTCATATGGCGTGTCATACAGCTTCTTTATCAAATCTATGATATAATGCATTCTTTGCATAGGAGGCTTTGAACTAAATAATATAAATAAATGGGAAAAATGTTAGTCATTAATTACTTAAAAATCACAATTTAACACTAAAATTAGATTTGAAATATAAATTACTTACCATGTACCTTCGTCAAGCCGCGGATGTTGCCGGCATCCTTCGGATGCTATCTGTGATTGCTACACAGATGATGAGGTAGCTACTCCAATGTCACCTCTGGGCAAGGTGGAGAAAGGAGTAGAAGCACCCATAAGTGTAGACTATGTTTGGATGAGGGGTGGTAGTGGTGGAGTATCAGCAGCCATATGCCTGAGAGTAGGTATCATGTAAATACCCTATGGGTTGGGCTGAACGGGCTGAGAGGTGGAGGTTGGGGCGAAGGAGCTAGATCGAGTGCTCCCGGTGCTGGAAGGTCCTGGTATGGATCGAGGAGAATAACCATCCTTCCGTGGTTGACCTGAATAATGAAAACATGAAAAAGAAAAGACAAATAGTAACCTTGATTAATCCGAAAGTTCTAGGCTTTCCTCACAACTTTCAAATTAAACATCATCCTCAAATTTCTCTTCTTCTTGTTCACCCTCGTTGTCCTCTATTATTGTGGTTGAATGTTGATGCGAAAGGTCAATTACATCATCTTCCCTAAAAGCAGGAAGTAGGTTAGAGGGAATGTCTATGTCAACAACTAGTCTCGAAAGGATTAGGTAATCTAATTGATAAGCTTCGTCTAACACTTCTTCAGCTTCAACTCGATCCCTTACTTTAGTCTTGATAACCACCATCCAATTTGATTCGCATTTTCCAGGATAAAGGGAGATAATATACTTGTCTTGCATTTTGAACAATAATAAATGGATCATATCTCCCATATCTTTTGATATGGTTAACTTCAGTGATTTTAGGGAAAAATGCACTTTATCCCTTAAAGTATAACCCACGTGTACTTTACCTCATAATATTTAAAAATATACAATTCAACACCCTAACATTTCCAAATTGTGCAAATTATACCTTCCGTTAACTCAACTGTTAAATACCACTGTTAGTGATCATATGCCATTGAACTTAAAACTCGAAACTTAGAGTTCACTCACATGACCCAATAAATTTACAAATGTGGAAACAAGAAGTGTACTTTCTATTGAAATCAGAACTCGGAAACTTGGACAAGGAAGAAGTGAACGCTCTCATGTTGGCACACTGAACTTGGAACATGGAGCTCAAGACTTATAATATTAAACTTGAAATTCGTATTTAACAGCAAAGTTAACTAAAGGTCTCATTTGGACAGTTTGGAAATGTTAGGGTATCGAATTGCATATTTTTAAATATTAGGGGGTAAAGTGCACATGGATTATACTTCAGCGGAGTAAAGTGTAATTTTTCCATGATTTTATAATAGTTATACTTATGTATTTTGGTCAGACACATTGGATCATACCATTTATAATTGAATAGTACAATTGTTTTTACAAGCTCAACTGCATACCCCAACTTAAATATTTCTTTAATCACTTTATACCAGTCAGTTTCTTCCTCCCTAGCATCACCTTTAATATAAACTCCATTGTTATCTTTTTTTTGAGAAGTGATGGGGGGACGCATTTTTTGCGATGCAATATGTGATGCATACAGAAAAAGTGAGCAAAACGACAAAAATACTTGGATAATAAGTTTCATATGATCATTGTTACTTTTGTTCATTTTTTTTCAGAGTTACCAGCATATTATTGAAAAATGTTAATAAAAAAAAAACTAATCAAAAGCAATAGAGATGGCAAAACAGGCTCAATCGTCGGGTTTACCTGCCAAACCTGCCAAAAATAACAGGTTGGGTTGACATATTTGGCTCGTCAAAAATTTGTCTCTTTTTTTTTTTTAAGGTTCAAGAGGATTTTAAAAAAAAAGTTTTAGATTTTTATTATAAATTATGTTGTTATTATACTTTTATTAATTTTTGAACTTTATACTATAAACTTTATAGTTAATTATTACTTATAAACTTATTTATATATCCTAATTTATTTATTATATTTGTATTTGAGTTAAATTTGGATACAAATTATATAATTTAATTATTTTGTTCTATTTTATTTAAGTAGATTTTTCATTCAATATATTTTTTCAACTTTTAAAATAATTTAACTCATAAAAAATATTAAAAATAAATTTATTTATATTTTTTATTTTTTTGGATTAAACGGGATAGGTTAGAATGTTAAGCATGCCTTCCTAATTCGACCTGCCCTATCCCGCTCCACTTTTGGCGGGCTGGGGCAGGCCAACCCGCTTCGGCATTTCTAAAAAGCAACAATGATTATGTGAGAACCATTATCTAAGTATTTTTGTCGTTTTACTCACTTTTTCCGTATGCATTGCGTATTACGTCGCAAAAGATGCGTTTCCTAATCATTTTTCCTTTTTTTCCCTTTCTCCATTCGACTATATGAAACTTGTACCCATTGACATAATATATAGGCTAACTATCAACTTCATTTTTAGGGCCCTAAACTAAATTAACTAAGTGAAAGTCGGTTATATTATTCCTCGTATTATGCACTGACGAACAAACATTCAAATTTCGAACATTTATAGCAATATGAATAAACAAATAGTGGAAAAGTTCATGTAATTATTATATACTACGTACATAAGATTTGAACTATGTTAGAAATTGTTCAAGTAATTATTGACCATGTATTTGTTTGAAGTACCTATAGGCATTGCAACATGTTAAACAAAATTGGTCAAAATGTGCAAATATGCAGAATTGGCTTAGGACAATTAAAAAAAAAATCCAAAGATTCACTTACGTTCAAAATGATTGAACTTCCTCACAATTGATCAACACATGAAAAAATATAGAATTCTGTTCCTTCCCTATCAACCATTAATCTTTGCATTTCCCAATAGCATGACTAGATTAGTTGAATATGGATAAGGTTGGCTTAATTGAGCTTTCACCCCCGTCATCATTCCAACCAATCCTAATTCTTCTAGATTGAACATGAGGCTTAAAGTAATAAGAGCAAAAATTTGAAATTTCTTTTGAAAATGTATGCTTGGTATACTGCTTCCTCAACTTAAGCTCTATTTTTCACAATTCTTTTAAACTCTTCTATCTCCCTTTCAAATGGATAGATCTATTTATGTTGAACTAGGTCACACACATGTCCTTTATATGCCAAATATATTGGCAAGTATTCCATGGAGTAAAAAATTTTAGTTGGAAAGATTCTCTCTAATTTGCATAAAATGGTGGGAATGTGTTTTTCCATCACTAATAGATCATCAACCCTAAGAGTAGATGAGCACAGGTCTCTGAAATATTCATTTCATTCAATCAATGGCTTCCACGCATAGTCAAGTAATTCTCTAAATACAATAGGAAACAAACACTCTATGAATACATTACAAACCAAACTCTTCAATCCAAAAAACCTTCCTTGTGCAACATTGACACACCAACCTAAGTTCAAAGCATAACCATTAGGTATTCTCAACTCTTACATCCACCTACACACATTTTGTTCTTGTGTAGAGCTTAATGTATAACTTGGCTTGAGCTTACACACATCAATTCAGGGCGCCTATAGTACTCATGCAAATCTATCCTAGCCTTTCTATTATCTTTGATTTGGTTGATATCCATCACATTGTTCATATTATTGTCAAACACATTTTTTTCTCTATGCATGACATCCAAACAATGATGAACCAAATTATCTTTCCAATATGGAAACTCCCAGAATATACTTTATTTGGTGTAAGTGTGCTCTACCTTATAGCCTAGAAATCTTATAGATTTCCTGACTTTTGTTATCTTTGGTGGATGCCTAACCATTTCCCATATTTGGTGACCATTTAGCCTAATTGGAGCCTCGTCATTCTCTATAACATTCTTTTTTAATTCATACTTATTGTGCTTATGTAGATGATCACCGTCTAAGAAGTTTCCATGACAATCAAACCACGAATTCTTTCCTCTATACTTCAAAGTGAATGCCTTTGTATTATCCATATAAATTGGGCATGCCAATTTATCTTGTGTCATCCATCCAGACAATATCCCATAAGCTGGAAAGTCATTAATGGTTCACATTAATGCTACCCTCAACATGAAATTTTGCTTCATTGAAATATCACAAGTCAATACACCCTTGCACCACAACTCATTCAATTCATCAATCAAGGGTTAGAGGAAAACATCAATCTTCACTTTGGGATTATCTGGACCAGGGATTATACAGGTGAGGAACAAATAAGGATCCTTCATGCACATCTTGAGAGGAAGATTGTAAGAAGTAACAACCACAAGTCAACAAGAATAGGGTTTACTAAATTGACTGTTTGGAGAAAAACCATCAGAACAAAGCCCTAACTTAATATTTCAGTGATTAGAGGCAAAATCAGGGTAAGTTTGATCAAAATGTTGCCAAGTATCACCGATGGATGAGTCATTATACCATCATTTCTCTTATTTTGAACGTGCCATCTCATGTATGTTGCTGAGCTCATTGATGTATATAATCTTTTAAGTCTAGGGATCAGCGACAAATAATGTATTCTTTTCCGAGGAACATCCTTATACCTTTCACTTTCCTCTCTCCTGGACTTAAACCTTGGCTTTTCAGAAAATTTGCAATGAGCTAAGGTAACATCATCTTTATAATAAAGCATGCATCTTTTCATACAACAATCAATCTTTTCTTCTTTTAATCGTAATTTAGAACTAATTTCTTAGCTTGATAAAAGTCTGTAGGTATGGAGTCAAGTTGTGTACTAAGGTCCCTAATCAAATCAGTTTATTGATCAAAAGAATATTGGTTTTGGTTCTATTCTGACTTAGTACTTAATATCCTTACCATCAAAGATAACTTCAAATGTACACACCATTTCTATAAAGGCTCCTTGGTTGCTTGCAATAGACTATAAAACCTTCGAGCCTTTGGATTGGGAACCTCATTAGAAGGTTGAGAACACATTCCAAATTTAGGTCTAGTGGCATCAAAAGCTATTTCTTGATAACGATTAACATTATCTTCCAAGTTTATATTACTCATATCCTAGTCACCTATGTCGATTCCACCACCAGAACTACCTCCAATATAATCCATAATAAACTTATTCCCCCAAGCAATAACTTTCCTGAGCTCAGTCCAGATCTAATAATTAGGCATAAACTCATCTTTGTACAGATGATATCTAATAGTTTCAATATTTCAATACTTTCTACACTTGCACCTAGCACATGGACACCTAACTTTTCCTTCACTTAAGAACAGTTGTGATTGATATGCAACACCTATGAATTTTTCAACACCCACATAAAACTTTGGTTTAATGCCTGCCAGACCTAGGTGCAATCTATCATACATCCCCAAATAGTTTCCATGAAACATATTGCTCTTGAACAATTTTCAACCTAAAAATTACATGGATAAACCTTAATAATTAGATTAGGAAACTTTCCCTATGTTAATTTATTTTTAATCCAAAAGCAACAAATTAATTAAACAAAAATTTGGCAGTCTCTCGTTGCATTAGCATTCTCTACTTATTAGATTAATACATTTTCTTAGTTACGGCAACTAATATAAACAATAGCAAAATTTTTGACAGAGTCTCCTTTTAAATTAGGGAGACTCCCCTTAAATTTTTTTAATTAAAAATAATATATTCAAGTATTAAAAAAATTGGGCAAAATCTCTACAAAGAATTGATTCAGCAATCAAAATAAACAATCAATACCAAACACATACAGTCATGCAATTTCATCAATCCTAAGAATAGTTATAAAGCACACCCCTTACTCCACAACATGCAGGCACATAATACCACAGCACACAATTCAAACAATTAAAAAGGAATGCTAAGCCTTTCCCCAATCTTGCAATCCCAACCTCCTTTTTCCATCCTACAAAATATAAGTCTCAAATTTTCTATAAATGTAAATTAAAGCAATAAACTATACATCATACTAATCTATACTCCATAAACAATGCTCCAAGCTCTAATTGCTCCCAAATGTGGCTCCAAAAGTGCTTCCTATTAAACGAAAGAAGAGAAACATTAAGTTAAATAAGGTAAGGAATTGTTAGATATATAGTTTTGATGATGAATATTGACAGAATAATTGTTGATTCTTTTGAATATTGACAGAATAATTGTTGATTCTTTCTCTTCATTAAGAGAAGATATATTATTCAATTATTTCCATTTTTATCATGTTGAAATTACTCCATTCTTAATGTCTAAAATCTTTATAAAATATGATTGATTTATGAAGATTATTTGATCTGATTATTACTCAAAGAAATCAATTTTAGGGAGTGCAATTAAGGTTCCAACGGTCAAATAGCAAGAATCAAGCTTAATTTTGAAGTCTGAGAAAAACAGCAATTATCCCAGCAATTATGAATCAGGAACCAGCGACTACATGCGAAAATTGATTGGACAAATCCTTTGAACCAAACTGAAGCCAAAATCTTCTCTAACGGCTAGTAGACGTCAATGGTTCATCATCTATATAAAGCTTTGAAGAATGAAGAAAAAGAGGGATGAACCTCTACCAAGAAAATTGAGAGAATTTCTTAGCTCTATCTTGTTTATTATATCTCATAGGCTTTGCACCTTAACTTGTTCATCTTTTCTTGAGAGTCTTTGAAACCCATTGTAGCTCAACTATAAGAGCATTCGTACCTTGTGTAATTACCCTACTTTGGTTAAGATAGGGGGAGGTTTAGTGGTGTCCTTGTGAGAAACAAACCACCATATACTCTACTAGGGAATTGGGTAGAGGAAGGTTTATCAAATCCTTGTAAGCAAAAATTTGAGAGTGAAGAAAAATCCCAAGTAATTGGGGATTTGGATGTAGGTCACACATTGTGGGTGAACCAAAGAGGTAAAAATAGCCTGCAATCTTCTTCTCTACTCCCTTTATCTTTTTCGCTTTCAACATTATTTGTGTTTAAATTATTTTCAATTTTATTAGAATATTATTTTATTATTTTTCTGTTATTGAACCAATTCACCCCCTCTTGGTTCTTTCATTTGGTATCGAGCCTAACTCTCTTTAAGGCTTAGCACCGCTTGAAGAAGCGATCTTTGTAGGTTCAATGGTCGAAACTTGATGAACTCAACTATCATTGAAGGACAATCTATTGTAAGGCCACCATATTTTGATGGGGAGCAACTACACCTATTGGAAGGAGCGGATGAAGATATTCATTCAATCAGAGACTACAAGCTTTGGCTTGTGATTAAGAATGGACCAAGCATTCCAAAGAAGGTAGTTGATGGCAAAGTAGAAACTAGAAGAGAATTCAATGATCAAGATATGAAAGAAGATGGAACAAAATGCAAAGGCGAAGAACATCTTCTATTGTGCGGTGAACCTGATGATTTCGTGAAAATATCAAGATGCCAAACAGCCAAACAAATGTGGGATAAATTAGAAGTCACCTATGAAGGTACTAGCCAAGTAAAGAGGCAAAATTGATATGCTAGTACATAGTATAAGTTATTCACCATGAAAGAAGAGGAAAATATTGATGAGATGTTTGAAAGGATCTCAAACATTGTCAACACATTTGATGCTCTTGGGAAGGTATACATGAATAGAGAATTGGTAAGAAAAATTCTACGAAGCCTAACCAAAGAATAGCAATCAAAAGTGGCTGCAATCTAAGAAGGACATGACCTCAACTCCATGATCTATGATGACTTAAGAGGTAACCTCGTTACTTATGAGACTACTTTTCTTAACAAATTGCATAATGAACACAGGAACAAGAAAGGAGTTGCACTAAAAGTCACTACAAGCTCAACCAAGAGTAAGAAGATGATGAAGGAGGTCACATGAGTAGAGATGAAGAGATAGCCTTTCCTAAACCAAAAGACTCTATGAGCTCAACAAGAAAAAGTATGGGACAAAAAGGAGACAAAAGTTCAAAACTAAGAAGAAAGTTATGTTGCAAACTCCACTTGGAGTGATAGTGATGAATCCTCATCCGAAAGTGAAAAAGAAGAAGAAAAGGAGGAGATAGTCAACATGTGCTTCATGGCAAAAAGTGAGCAAGAAGATGATGAGGTAAGTAATGTTGACACTTCATATGATGAGTTGTATGAGGATTTTCAACAATTGCTTAATGATTCCATGAAGTTGTCTAAATCATATTTTGCTCTTAAATCCAAATATGATGATGCTCTATTTGAAGTTGATAAATTGAGAAAGGAAGTTGATCTTTTAAAGTTAGAAAGCACTTCAAATGAAAAGGAACAAAAATTGGTTCATGAGAATGTCTCTTTAAAAGAAAAGATTGATGAGCTAACTAAAGACCTTACAAAATTTGTGAAAGGAAAGAGAATTTGGATACTCTTTTGGGATCACAAAAGCGTCACTTGATAAAATGGACTTGGTTTTAATCAATTTAAAAGGCAAAAATACTATAAGAATTTTTTTGTGAAATCAAATGCTTCTACAACCCCTTATATGACATGTAATTATTGTGGACAAAAGGGACACATATCACACACATGTGCTATTAAGAAATATGGTTCTAATATGATATGGGTTCCTAAGGCTACTAAAGAATTATATTTAAGCTCTAACCCTCAAGGACCCAAAAGAATTTGGGTACCAAAGGTAAAATCTGTTTTGTAGGTGTGCATAAAGAAAAAATAGCTCCTTATTAGCAACAATGCTTAAGTCACATGAAAGGAGCTAGCCAATTTTTTCTGCAACAAGCTCATGAAGAAAGAAATATCACATTGGAGATAATTAAAAGAAGGATAAGTTTTGGAATTGGTAGAATTAATATAAACTTATCTTACATAATTATGTGCTTTATATGTTTCTCATGCATGAGTTTTCAATTGTGTTTCTATATGATAAATGCTTGAAATGATGATTTACATGATATTTTACACAAATTCTAGTTGATTCAAACCATATCTAGGGCTCTATGAAGTATTTCCCAAGTGTGGTTCATGTCCATGCAAGTCTGTCAAAACCAGCAACTAGTAGTGCGTTACTGGGCAAAACCAGCAACTACCCTGTATTCACTGGAAGTAGTTGCTGTTCTTCTCTGATTTTTGTATGATGCCTCACGTTTCTTGTCTCCACTAAATAAGGGCAAATCTATCTTTTTGGTTTTAATTTATTAAAAAAAAAAAGGGAAAAGGAAGAAAGGAAAAGGGGACGGTACCTGTACATCTCCCTAAATCATCTCTCTCTCTCTCTCTCACGTCTACCTCTCTCTCTCTCTCTCTTTGTTTTCATCTCTTTCTCTATTTTTTTCTTATTCTTTCTTATTGAACCTTTGTGATGTGGTCTGAGAATTAGAGACTTGGTGAAACTTCAGACATGCCTTCTTATAATTTGAAATTAGTTTGAAATGTTGTCTAAGTTGTGATTTGGAAGCTTTTCACTGGTTTTTAATCTATTTTTTTCTTCTTTTATTATAAACACATTCTAGTTATTAATATGAGTTGCTAGAAAAATTTGAAGATTGATGCATCTATTTTTTGTGACTCTAGCTATGAGTATATGATGCTTAAATGGTTTAAAATCGCCACATCCTTGTTCTCAACATTTGGGTAATTGTTCAAATGGATTTGCTTATTCTGTTGGCACAATGTTCTTAATATGGATCTTTTTTCTTTGGATTGAATATGTGTCTTATCTATTGGCGTTAATGTTTTTACAAGAGTCAGATATTCTCGAAGAGAAAAGTTTTGATGATGAGATGTATTTTTTAAGTGAATATTTAAAAATTGATACGGCCTCCACCTTATATAATTTTGTATATTATCATGATCATGTTATTATAAATTATTGGTATATTACACTTGACCTTTTTGATGCTGAAGGGGGAGAAAGGATAGGTTTACCAATTTGAAGCATGATCATGGATTAAGGAGGAGCATAGCAACAAGAAGAGGATCAAAAGATACGCATGGATCAAGGACGAGCATAGCTACTTGTCAAAGATCAATAATGGAGTTATGGATTAAGGGGGAGCATAGCAATTCCTCAAAAATTAAAGAACTCATGAACTAAGGGGGAGCCTTCTTTAAACTTTTAATTTTTAATTTCCTTAAATATATTTGATTATGATGATAATGCTATCAACTCTGATTATTATTGAATATAGGACATACACTTGATAGTTGCTTGTTTTTTAAATTTTCCCATCATGCTCAACTTTGAGTAAAGAAATAGATCAGTAAAAAGAGGCCAATAAAAAAAATTGATTAAAATACTCTATATAGTATTAGGAACACAATGGCAATCATCAATGGTGTTCAAATGGCTCTAGTGGCAATGAACGAGATGGTGGCCGAAAGCGAAGTATGGGGGAGAGAGAAAAGAAAAAAAGAGAGGTGAGAGAGAAAAGGGAAAAAGAAATGAGGGAGGGGGCTTCACGTTGATCGTCCATATTCTAGATATTACTGAATGAAAATCGGTCGATAATAAAATAAATGAAATGCATTGTTTCATTTATCACATTACCAACGGATTTTCCATCGGTAATTAAAAAAATAGGGTAGCCAAAGAGACATTGGCGCTAACATGTGAAATTCAAATATCAATAGATTTTCTATCGGCAACTAAAAAATAAGTAAAATCTAATTTACAATGAAAATAAAAAAATAAAATTTAGTGATGGATTTTTTATTGGTAAATTAAATTCTTCATTAATTAAATTTAACAATTTTACCCATAGATCCATTTGTGTTAGTAATTTTTTATTATAATAAAATTGAAAAAAAATGAAAAAATATCGATGAAAAATCCATCAGTAATTATAGCCTACACGTTGATGGATTTTTCCATCACTAATTCGTCGGTAATATTTACACGCCAAGTGGTGCCAAAATTATTTGACGGTGAAATTTATTGACAGATTCACCGTCAAATAATTTTGTTTGACAGTAATTTTCATGATTTTTTCTATTTTAATTTTATCTATTGATAAATCCGTATACGTCCATGTTAAAATCCGCCCGAGTTCTGAAAGTTTCTAATAACTAATTAAGACATTTGGAAATGACCCTTTGATAAAAGAAGGTGATCCTAGAACCCCATGTTAGCCAGAATCTGATTTAAATAATGCTATGTGATGACAGTTATGAAATGAGCTCATATTCTAGGATAGTTTATCCAAGGACACATAAAGAACTAAAGCACGTGCCAAAAGAAAGCTATAATGGCAAAGAGTACAGTGCCTAAAACATTCATTTATGAGATTGCATGGCTTTCATGCATATGTGACAATGAAGTGATGATGTTATTTGTTATTAAGATATTTATGCTTTAGATTCTTGCCTAAAGTGACTGAATAAAAAAGAACCCACTTCAGAATTGATGTTTTCAAGATATATTAAAAAGGAACTTTTATTTTATTTAAACATGTTCACTGATTTTATGAAATAAACTGAAATGGTTGAAGCAATGAAGACGTCAGTTATATGTCTAGTTAGGAATTCCTACTGAGAAATATTTTATTTCACATCCCTATGCGTTCCCATATTATCCTCAGATGAAGCTAATGGCGTCCGTAATAATCTTCCTAGATGTGCTTGAGTGGACTTGGTATTATAATTCTGCCTAGACTTGCTAGTTTTGGTAGCTAGTAGTAGCTTTAGGCTTGAGTTTTCTTTAGTCATCCGTATAGCATACTGGTGGTTAACTGGCACTTTGACCTTCGTCACCCATTTGCTAATTTCCCTCTGCATTTGCTCACCATTCGTACGTCCCGAAGTCTACTGCTTCAGTATCTTCGATGGAGACCAACCCTTCTAAGAAGAGTTCGCCTTGTTCTGTCTTGCATGCAGTTGAGTCCAATTCCTCCTCTACCGATATTTAGGTTCTGTTGGAGATGTAGTTGGAGGAGGATCCTGAGGATCCCATGTCGGAGAAAGTGTTTCACATCCCATAGGGTTGTGATTATGATATGGGCTAGGTGTTCTATTTACATATATATTTATGGACCTTGGGCTGACGAGCTTATGAGTGCATGCCTATGCTGATTTGTTTAATCTTTGGTTTGAAACTATATATTTTGGGTGCCACAATATTTTATACATGCTTGGTAGTGATCATCTGGTGATTATAGAAATTGAACATGGTAGCTTTATTCTTTTTGGGATGACTGTACATATTTTGTTTAACATAGTTTAGAACCTTACTAATTTGACGTGTTTGGGTACATTTGAGAAACTATTAATGTAAATGTGTGTGCCTAGTATATATATCTATATGTTTAGAAATGCAAAGTTATCCATCTAAATTATATTATCTCTCTATTTTATTTTACTATGATATGAATTAATTATGGATCCTGATATTGTATGCCGCAATTGTATTATAATCACTATTTTAGTCATCCAACTATTTTATAATTAAAAACATTTCACTAGTATGACTATAACAATTAATAAATACGGTATTGCGACTTAAACATAGCCTAGTCTTATTAGAATATTACACACTAGTTCTAAGGCGATGGGCCCTACTTTTACGGCAGTGAAGCATGTGGTAAAGATCGATGGTTTTGGTGGAAACCCAGAAATTCCAAATAAGCTTAGCGGTTTTGGTGGAAACCTAAAAATTTGATATTGTAGTTTTCCTACACCCCTATAACCTTTTTCTTTCTTTCTTCTTTTTTTTATTTTTTATTGTTAATATTCCCATAACCCCTGCTTCTCGCCATATCCATAGAGCCATGGCTGACAAAAAAAAAAAAATACAACAATATTCATGTCAAATAACAACGCTTTGTGTTCTAATTTTTTATACTATCTAAAATAGGATTTATGTCTTTATTTATTTTTTTAGGTGATAGAGATAAATCGTGAAAGGTTGATGGATAAAGTCAATGAAGAGAAAAGGAATTGACGTAAAATGAGAAGAAGATGGTAGAAAGAGATAAAATACAAAAAAAAAAATTGGGATAAAATAAAATAAATTTAATATTAATATTTTTCAGAATTTATTTTAAGTCAAAATTGATTTTAAAAAAAATCGACTTTAAAATATTTTAATAATTATTAAACAACATTTATTAAAACTCATGCGTTATTATACTTAGATATCTGGTTTTTGTGGCGTTCCCTAAACAACCCCCTTAAAATAAAATGTTTTGTTCAAATCTCAAGTTGATGTGATATAATTCAATTATTGGCTGGGCCTTTCCCATAATTAAGTCAGGCTTGAATTTAAAGAACTGACCTAATTAAAAAATTGACCGAGTTCAGAATTAGCGAAATTCTATCTCAATATCTGCACTCTTTATGCTCCGGGAAAATACATAATACATAAAATAAAAATAATGCATAAAGGAGACGAGTGATGCCTGGAGTCTCCGTGATGGTGCGTGTTGGGTTGGGGAGGACTTGGGGTTATTGGAAAAATTCAGAGAAAGTACATAGGAAGAAAGTAATTTGGAGAGAGAAAGGAGGAACGTGACCCAAAAAAAAAAAAAAAAGTCCACTATACGTTTGATTTTTGTTTTTATATGCGTTTTTTTATTTTATTTTCAATTTATTTTTTATTTTTCAGAATTTTATGGAAAAGCAATAAAAATAAGAAAATCCTATTTTTATCTAAATGTCTCCTTTTCAATATTTTATTTACAAAATCTTTAAAAAAAAATAAAAATATGACATGAAAATAAACAATAAAAATTGAAACTAAAAAGATGTTAATAGGTTTTTGACAAACTAAAAAAATCGGATAATTAAGTACAATAGAGTCTAACTTTTAATAAATATTATTTAATAATTACTAAAATATTTTAAAATTAATTTTTATTTGAACAAATTTAGACTTAAAATTATATCTTAAAAAAACTAATTTTAAGTTAATTTTATTTTATCCCAAATTTTTTATTTTTATTTTATATCTTTTGATTACTTGTCAACTGTCCCTTGCTGTTGTTCGCTACTATTTACCGCCATGATCCACAATCATCCACCGCTGACTATCGCCGGCCACTGCCGACCCCATCCATCATTACCAGACGCCACCATCCATTGTTGCTGCCGGCTGCCATCGTCCATCATCAACGGTCACCACCATTTGTCATAGCTATTGTTGCCAGCCACCACTGTCAATTGCCACCATCCCGCTATGGCTATCATTGTCTGATGTCGACCACCACCACCACTTACCACCGCCTACCATTGCCCACCACCCCTGGCCGTCACCATCTGCCATCGTTGACCATCATCGTCTGCTGTCGTATGCTAGACTAGCTTTCTTAATGATGTAGTCAAAAAGAAAAAAATATAAAAGAAAAATAAGAACACATATTAAAATTAATTTTTAAGTTATGAAACCAAATAATATTTAATAAAAGATTAGTTTATTTTTATATTAATTAACTGGTTAATATAACTGATTATATTTTATATCATGTTAATTTGATTTTTGATGCCATCAAACATCCCTAATAATGAGAGAGAGAGAGAGAGAGAGAGAGAGAGAGAAAAAAAGTGCGAAAAGAAAGTTTTAAAAAAAATGATCATGTGGTTAAAGTCGATGGCTCAACATTAAAATTAGATTGAAACTACGCATTGTACGGATAATTAAATTGATTGAAATGAAAATCTTTTAATACTAAAAAAGAGAAATAAGTAATATTTATTATATATCAATATAATAATAATAACTTAGTGGTTGACTGGTTTTTGTCAGAATAATATTAAATAAAATAATTATGTAATAGAAAAATATTATTTATTTATGACATTGATGAATTAATAATATCTATACTACTTATAAAATAAAAAAAATCATAAGGGAACTTTTATACGTGTCAAAATCTAATAAATTCTGTTGTTTTCATTTTAAAATTTTTAATTAAGGAAATAAATTAATTATATTTACAATTAAAACGCTTACTATTTTGGAATGTTTAATTAGAATAATTTTTTATTTATTAAAAATAAATATCAAATAAATATTACTCAAATATATAAACTTTTACATCTTTATTTTGATATTTTTTTTATATATCTCTCCCTTTTTAACCTAACGTTAATTTGAACGTTGAGTCAAAATTTGGTTCAACATTAATCTGACATGAAAAAAATGGCTATTGACTAATAACTTTATTATTTATTTTAAAATATAACCCCAATTTCAACTTCTAAAAAAAAAATTGATAAGTAGAGTCCACAAATCAGATAGTAGAATTAGAATTATATATTAAAATTATAATATTTAATGTTTATATATATATATGCTTTTCCTTCTTCTTTTTTCTTATTTTATCAATTTTCATTAAAATAATTACTCTTTAAATTTATAATTTGATTTATGTATAAATCAAATTCTTGAATAGTAAAATTATTTATTGAATTTATGTTACTGTTTATTTCCTTTCATGTTACACTTTAATGTTAAATTTAATACGTAATAACAACATAATATTTTATAATTTATTTTTTTTGTTTCTTATAAAAGTTTTTAATACTTATATTTTAATAGCTAAATGAAATTAACATTAATAATAATATTAATTTAAAAATATTTTTTTAACTCGTACATCGCACATGTACAAAACACTAGTGATAAAATAAGTAAAAAAAAATATGCGTGCTCTTAATGATCATTTAGAATTTATTAAAGCCACATAAATTTGTGATATTTAATTGAGTTTTATCTTTTTAATGTCATCTTTATATTTATTCTTTTTTGCATCTATCTTCTTCTTCTTTTTCGTATGTTTCCCTTTTCTCAATCGATTGAATTGTTTATAAATAGTATTTGTTTAATGCCTCAACCGACATAGGAGTTAGAGGGAAGCCAAAAATTGTTTTTTATTTTAATATGAACTAAGATTGTCAAGTAGCACTTAAGAAGATTTAGCTGTACAACTATGAATATATATACCTTATTACTCCATGTAATTGTTGATGAATATAAATTGAAATAGTGATAAAATGCGTAAGGTCATTTGGATGGAATATATGATTGCATAGAAAAATAAGAAATTACATTTAAAAGTAACATCTTGAATAAAGTGCTGATGCGTCAACATTTTAGAACGATGAACTATCAATGCCACAATCTAGATTTTAGCTTTTATATATCATAAATAGAAGTGCAGTTTTGAGCTAAATTCAAATTATAATTCAGATTCATTTGGCTTAACTTATAAAAGTCATACCATTTGTTCTTTTAAAACTGCATTTTTTTAAATTAATAATAAATTATATGATATGATATTTTTTTATAATTTATTTTAAAACATAAATTATAAAATATTTTTAATTTTTATTTCTTGTTTCTAAAATTCAATTATTTAACTCTATATGTTTTTTGCACAATGTCAAAACTATGTACACTTTTTAAAATTGAATATTTTATTTAAATATCAAGTTGATTTGATATAATTCAATTGTTGGATGGGCCATAATTAAGACAGGTATTTCTGGTTTGGGGAAGGAGGGATGGAGGGAATAATTAAGTTAGATTTGAATTAAAAGATCTGACCTAATTAAAAATAGATTTAATTTTGATTTATTGATAGTATACTTGTTTATATTATTATTTAATTAAATTTTTTTTCTATATATGACTTTTAAAATAATCAATAATTAAGACAAGTATTTCTGATTCGGGCAAGGAGGGATGGAGGGATGAAGAGAATAATTAAGATAGATTTGAATTAAAATATCCGACCAAATTAAAAATAGATTTAATTTTGATTTATTGATAGTATATTTATTTATATTATTATTTAATTAAATTTTTTTCCTATATATGACTTTTAAAATAATCAATATGAAAAGTAAAATTAAAATTAAATTCTTTCATAATTAAATGATAGTCAATGTTAAACTCTTAAAAAAGAAGCCCGAGTTCAGAACTAGTGAAATTTTAGCTCAACCCATGTGCGGCGTACTCCAGGCAAAATATATAATACATAAAAATAATATATAGAGGAGACGAGTGGTGCCTTGGGTCTCCGTGAGGGTGCGTGTTGGGCCGAGGAGGAATTGGAGTTATCGGAGAAGCGAAGGGAAAGTACAAAGGAGGGAAGTAATTTGGATTGAGAAAGGCAGAAAGTGACAAAAATAGGACAAAAAGTTCGGTATAAGGGGGAGGGGGAAAGAAAATGCAAAGGTGATCATGTGGTCAAAGTTGATGGCTTGGTATTAAAATTAGATTTGAGAGTGGCGTGTCAGTTGCATTAATAAAGTGATCGAAATGAATATTATTTTTATAAAAAAGGTGATATTTATTATATTAATATAAAAATAATATATATAGTGTCTATAAAATATTAGTTTGAGTGAAAGGAGTGTTGGCTCCTTAAATATGTGATTTGAATTTAATTTAAAAATTTATATGCATAAAAAAATATTATTGAAAAGGATTCCTATTTAAATATTAATTGTATCTTAAGAAATTAATTTTTTGCTTATTAAATGAAGTGATACTCTAAAAAATTATAAAAAAGTATAATTTAATATATATTATCGAAATAATTTAAAGTATAATAACTATGTAATAGGAAAAATATTATTTACTTACAATAAATTAATAGCATGATAATATTAGCAAAACAAATTTATGTGCTTTTAATGATTATTTCAAATTTATTAAAGTCATATAGATATACGATATTCTACTGAACTTAATTTTTTAAAGTCATTTTTGTGTTTATTCCTTTTTGCACTTGTTTGTCCTTTTCTAGTTGATTGAATTGTTTGTAGGTTGTATTTATTTAATGCCTCTAGCAACATAGGAGCTAGAGAGAAGCAAGTAATTGTTATTTATTCTAACATAATAGGAACACAATATGAAAAAATGCAAATATAGAGATTAAAATATGTTCAAGTAGCACTTAAGAAGATAATAATTAGCGCCTGTTTAGCTGTATAATCCATAAATAATGTACCTTAATACTCCATATAATTATCGATGGAAATACATTGAAATAATGGTGGAAAACATAAAGTCACTTGGACGAGCATGTGATTACATAGGAAAATAAGACTTTGAAGTATAGGATGGTGAGATGACTAGCATTTCACCTTTTATATATCATAAATAGAAAATATATAAATAGATAAATAGATGAGACAATATACATTTTGATCTCTAGAAGAATTAGAATTTAACGGATTAATTCTTGAAACATTTTGATTTCTGAACTTAAAATATGGTGTAAAAATTTAATCCTTTCATTACTTTTTATTTGTTAAATGTCATGTTGTATGATCTCAAACTAATTCAAATATCGTATTTTAATAATACATACAATAAAAGTTAAAATTACTAAATAAAGAGACTAACACGTTATAGTGTGATCTCTTTGAAAAACTAAAATGTATGTATTTAATTTTTTAAGGACTAAACTATTAAAAAAAAATCTGTTAGGAACTAAAATATAAATTTATTCTAAATAAATTGATTCTACAAGATTTTGTTGTAATATGAACCGAAACCCGATCATGAATGTCTGAAAATTTACCCACAAGGAGAAGTCTTGCCCATTTTTGTTTTTCTCCCGATAGTTGAAGACAAAAGGCTCAAAGGGAGAGAAGCAAACATGACACAGTTCCAACAACATCAAAAAGAAAAGAGCCAAAACAAAACAAGAACTACCGAAAAAAAGAAGCAACGAACACACAGCAACCACCATCGTCCTGTTTGAGCCTTCTGTTTAGGTAGCACCTTTCACACCTCCTCAGAAATCAGCATCCAACCTTTCTCCTCCGAAAAAGCATTTCTTGTACACATAAGACAATTCTTGCCATAGCTCCTCTATGTTCCTCAATTGCCAACTTAACACTTTACCATACGCAGCCAGTTGATCCCTCTTTGCCAAGTTCCATTAAGTCTTGCCAAGTTGATCCGTCCTTGCTTAAGATGGCGACATGCTTTAAAAAAATTATTTAATGGTATAAGATATTAATTTAATTTATACCGGTATCAGATCATCCTTTCCTTAAAGATTCTTCTACATTTATTTTAAGAGTAAGGTTGGTTTCCATGAAATAAAGTTGTTAAATGGCCGTACGAATTAATTAAACTCTAATTTTGTTATTACTCATGCGTGAATTATTTTTGCAGTCGATAATTTCGTACAGTTCATATCCTTTATATTACACGCAAATGTCAAGTAATTCATGAACAGCTTTAGCAAAAAGCTGTCGTAGAACAAAGCATTTAGTTTAATTCTAATATCCTCAATTAGAGTGGAGTAGACAATTGGCACTAGGATGGAAATAGGTCAGACAATCTACTGTAAGACTTTGGCTTAGCCAACATCAGATTTAGTTTGTTCTAGCCTATTTAGTAAATCAAACAAATTGAATCAAGACTTTTCAAGAAAAACTCTTTTAATCGAAAATGCCAGACTACAAACTATTAAAAAACCTATTTAGTCAATCAGATTGACATATTTATATTATACTATTATTTTCAAAATCTAATATATATATATATATATATATATATATATATATATATATATATATATATATGTTCTAGCCTATTTAATAAATTAAATAAGTTGAATGAAGACTTTTCAAGAAAAACTCTTTTAATCGTAAATGCCAGGCTACAAACTATTAAAAAACCATGTTATGTTTTCTAAAAGGCCAAATTAGACCTTTATAAATATCAGATAGTAAGTACCAGACTTGTTTAAATTAAAATTAGGCTCATAATATATATTTAAAATATTTACCAGACTTGTTTAAACTAAACTTTAACCTAACCTAGCTTATCTTCACCGCTATCTAGCACCATTGTGGATGGCTCTAATCCCTATGGGTCAAAATAATTTTTGGTTTCTTACATATATCATTTCATCGAAGATAATTATGTTCAAGTATTATCAGATACTTAAATATGAATGATTCTCTCAATTAAGATTCGAATTATAATTTATCATATTATGGTAGACTAACCCCTCATCATTAGACCAAACCTCAATTGGCATTGTTCAAAATAATTTAATTGGAATGACTTGACTGTCATTAGTTTAGCTGGAAAATGAGTTGTTAAGAAGTTGAGTCCACACAATTTTATGTGAATATTAATTAATTCCCTCTTTATCTACATATAAATATTTAATACTATCTCTATTTAAGAATATCTATTTATTTATAATATCAAGATAATATTAAATTTTTTTCAATTATATCTTTAATTTAATTGTCATCCACGATTATCATAATTAGAGTTGAAGAATATGTTAGACCAACCCACTATTGTAGATAAGGATGATTTGGTCTATTTATATAATTTTATGTCACTATCAATATTAATTTTTTCCTTAATTTGTGTATATTTTGATTTTGGACAGATATTCTAAAACGAATGAAGTATTTCATATTTGTACAATTTTTACTGTTTTATTATAAGTGTAACAATATTTATATATTCATTTACTTTTCATTCTATTGTCATAAAAATGCTACAAAAAAATATTAATTAATAGCAAAGCTACTGCGTCGATACATCTTTCACACGTACCTGCTCTTTTACTTATTTTTCTAATCATTCTTGTTTCCTTTTATATATAAAATTTTATGTGAATATTAATTAATTCCCTCTTTATCTGTATATGAATATTTAATATTTCATATTTGTACAATTTTTACTGTTTAATTATAACTGTAATAAAATTTATATATTCATTTACTTTTCATTCTATTATCACAAAAATCCAAGAAATAAATATTAATTAATAGTAAAGCTGCTGCGTCGATACATCTTTCACACCTGCCTGCTCTTTTACTTTTTTTTCTAATCGTTCGTGTTTGCTTTTCTCCAAATCTGCAAACACTTCCTTATTTTCCTTTATTACTCTCTCTCTCTCTCTCTCTCTCTATATATATATATAAATATATATATATGTCACCGCATCACCTTATCGTGCCACCACCTTACTCTACCAGCGCAGTCAACGTTTGAGTTCTCCAGAGAGAGGCTTGCGTCGTTGTGAAGGATTCTGAGTCTGAAGGCAAAGCAAGAACAAAGCTCTCATTTTCAAAGTGACATCAAGAGCAGTTTCTGCTTTTTCCTTTTTCATTTATTTACTGATTAAGTTTAATGTCTTAATATTTTTCCGTAACTATATTATGCTGAGTTTGGTCTTCAACAGTGCATCTCTCGCATCAAGCATCTTTCTTTTCTTCAGCAACCTCATTTACCCTTCCACTTCTGCTATACTAGGCTGGAAATCTTTTAACTTTAAACTACAAAACTAAACTGGTCCCTGTGAAAATACAACCTGATGCGTGTTCATCATGACACCCAAATGATCTTCAGCCACTTTAATTTGTCTAGGTCCTCAAGGATGCGGCAAGGATGCTGGTTCTAGTTAATGCTTTGTTTCCATAGTTTGTTTCAGTTTCTGGGGTTCTGTCTAGTTGAGACTTGATAGTGAGAGGTCAAAAGTGCAAGCTAAGTAGAAATGGTCAATGAGTTCCCTTCTTGTGTGTTATCTTCTTTTAAAAATTGAGAAAATTTGCTGCTTATCCTAACAAAAATTTGGTCTGTTATGTATTTTTCATGAAAAAAACTCAGCGTAATTAACAAGGCAAACTTTTAAGTCCGTGGCTCAAGCCTTAGCAATTAAGCTGAGTTGAAATTTCTAAGTGTGAATAGTGAAAACACATATTGGCTAAGAATGGAATAAATAAAAAGTATATAATATATAAGAATCATAAACTTATTGACTTAAAGGTCAAAATGACGTCTAACCTACTTTTGTCACTTAGTTTGCTATTTTAGATCTCTCTAGCTTTTAGGTTACTCTGCCAACAAGCTGGAATAATAGATGTCTAGTTTGTATATGCTTTAGTCTTGATCAAGAATTGGGTAGATTTATTTGATGAAATTTCTTATTTAAATTTGTTCTTATGTGTATAAATGCAAGTTGGAAATGCATCTAGCACATAACACTTCCCTTCATAATATATTTTCTATTATTCCATTTAATAATATATTTTGTTTTTCAATAAGTTGATAACATGTTATGTCCTCATAGTAAATGTGTTTACTGTAAGCCATATGGATGTAGTGTGCTCGAATTAGGGGTTCTGATATGAATCGAAGATAATTAACTCATTTTACTAATTACCCCTAAGCTGATTTATGTATTTAGTAATGCTATTTATCATGAAATATAACACTAATCGTTTTGATACATCATATATCAGGTACAAACCTTGAGTTCATTTTATGTGCTCTATATCTTCCCAAGCCTAACTCCAACTTTTTTTGATCTTGTGTTATTTACTTGAAAGAGGATGGCTAGAAGAAATGAGGGACCAGCAGTGGGAATCGACCTTGGCACAACTTACTCATGTGTTGCGGTATGGCAGGAGCAGCATTGCCGGGTGGAGATCATCCACAACGACCAAGGCAATAGAACAACACCTTCTTGTGTTGCTTTCAAGGAAGACCACAGGTTGATTGGTGATGCTGCTAAGAACCAGGCTGCTTTGAACCCAACCAACACTGTTTTTGGTAGTTAATCTTCATGGTTTCTTTAACTAGTCTATCCTTAGTCTTTCTGTGTTTCCAAATAATAGCTAAGAGTCTTTTTTTTTTTTTTGGTTCCCAAGATGCTAAGAGGTTAATTGGTAGGAAGCATGGTGACCCCTTTATAAAGAATGACTTCATGATGTGGCCATTTAAGGTCATTGCTGGTGATAATGACAAACCCATGATTGTTGTTACACACAAGGGTCAGGAGAAGTGCATTTCTCCAGAGGAAATCTCATCTATGGTCCTCACAAAGATGCGTGAGATTGCAGAGGCATACTTGGAGTCACCTGTGAAGAATGCAGTAATTACTGTGCCTGCGTATTTCAATGACTCTCAGCGTCAAGCCACCAAAGATGCTGGTGCCATTGCTGGCCTCAATGTTATGCGGATAATCAACGAGCCCACTGCTGCAGCTATTGCATATGGCCTTGAGAAGAGAACTGATTGTGTTGATAAGAAAAATATTATGGTCATTGACCTCGGAGGTGGTACTTTTGATGTGTCTCTCCTTACTATTAAGGGTAAGGTGTTCAAAGTGAAGGCCATTGATGGAAACCCTCACCTCGGTGGGGAAGACTTTGATAACAGAATGGTGAACCACTGCATAGAAGAGTTAAAAAGGAAGAAAAAAGTGGACATTGGTGGCAACCCAAAAGCCCTTAGGAGGTTGAGAACAGCGTGCGAGAGGGCAAAAAGGGCACTCACATTCTCTGCTGACACCATGATTGAGGTAGATGCTTTAGTTCAGGGCACTGACTTTTATTTACGAATCTCTCGTGCCAAATTTGAACAACTCAACATGGATTTCTTTAGAGAGTGTATAGAGACAGTAGACAGGTGTCTTAAGGAAGCTAAGATGGACATGAGTAGTGTGCATGATGTTGTCCTTGTTGGTGGCTCTTCTAGGATTCCCAAAGTGCAGCAGCTATTGCAAGAATTTTTCAAGGGTAAGGATCTGCACACGAGTATCAACCCAGATGAAGCTATTGCTTATGGAGCAGCGGTTCAGGCTGCTTTGTTGAGTGAATGCGTTAAGAATGCTCCAAAAGTGGTACTATATGACGTTACTCCGCTGGCTCTTGGAACAGACAAACAAGGAGGTGTCATGGATGTATTGATTCCTAGGAATACTGCCATTCCTGTAACGAAGACAAAAAGGTACGTCACAGTTAAAGATAACCAAACTTCCATTCGGATTGGTGTTTACGAGGGTGAGAGGAAAAAAACTAGTGATAACAATTTGCTGGGTTTGTTTTATCTGAGAGATATTCCTCGCGCTCCTCGCGGTTATCCTTGTTATGTAAGCTTTGCTGTAGATGAAAATGGCATATTAACTGTCTCTGCTGAGGATAGAAAAAATGGCAATAAGAAAGAGATCACCATAACCAATAAGAAAGGAAGACTATCAACTAAAGAAATTACACGATTGATTCAGGAAGCTAAGATTTACGAGACTGAAGATAAGAATTTCCTTAAGAAGGTCAAAGCAATGAATTCTTTAGATGAATATGTTTACAAGATGGAGAAAGAATTAAAGGATAAGAAAATCAGTTCTAAACTTAGCTCAGAGGAGAAGGAGAAGATCAGTTCTGCAATTGGTAAGGCCAGAAAACTGCTTGATGGTAATAAGCAGCAAGAAGAAAGAAATGCGTTTGAGGATTATTTGAAGGAGGTTAAGAGCATCTTTGAACCCATTAGACGCAAGATTGCCTAGTTTGTTGGATCAGAAACTTGACATCTTGTATTTTTCTTGCATTAAATGAATAAAAAGTCTTTTGTTATGTATTTGATATTCTCTTGAAAATGTTCTTATGTTGATCCTTGACCATATTCCCCTTCTTTGGGTGGTAAAATTGTTCTAAAAATGTCTTGCAGTTTCATATGCCTCTCATAAACTTCGTTTGGGTGTTCTCATAAAGATAAAGGAAATAAAAGATAACATATGCTTCTTTTGTTGAAGTTGTAAGCATTAAAACATTTCTATGTGAAAACTGAAAATCCATCAGATGGTAAAGACCCAAGGGTGGTTGTTAGTGGAATTTTAGTTTTGATCACGTCTATTGTTGACCATCAGTAAGAAGACCAAAGAGGAGGTTTCTAGCTTCTATATGTTTGGTTCCATTTTCCTTTTGTCCTCAATGGTTCCCTTACTCTACGTGCTTGAATAAATATTTAATAGCTTACTATACATAAATGAAAAATGATAGATCAAGAGAGAAACTCTGAATAATGAAAGTCATACTGCTTTACTTAAAAATTTAATGACGTTGAATCAGCCTAGATATTGTAATAGTGTAAGTGATATTTGTGTATGAATTTAGAATAGCAAGCTCTGTGCACTAAGAAAGTTATATACTTCACCTTTGAGCATCTATACTTGAGTTTGCTTGAATTCAGTTATGATATAACTAAAGGCACTAAACACCACTACTAGAAATATGCGGAATAGCTATTGATTTAATGACCGAAAAAGATCTATCACAATAGCAACCAATTTTGTGGCTGATTTAAATATAATTTGCGACCACAATTTTGCATGCAAACATTTGTTCTTTGACTAGAAAATTAGTTACTAAATCGGTCATGAATTTTGGTTTAACGACCAATTTTGATATTGAGGTTAATCACATTAGTGATTGATCTTTAGGAGCAGCATTGGAGACTAAATTAATCACTAATTTTGATTTAGTGACTAATTTTACTCATACTAGTGATTGATTTTTAGAAACACACCGGTCGCTAATTTTGATTTAGCAACTAATTTTGCGGCCAATTTTTGTCCTGCTAGTGATTGAGCTTTAGAAACATACTTGGTTGCTAAATCAAAATTAGCAATGGAGATAGTGGTTGATTTTGATATTAAATGAAAATTAAAACTATTAGAATAGTCGTCATAAAATTGGTCCCTATTTTCAAATAAATGATCGATTTTGTGACTACCTTTTCACTCGCTAAGTTTAGCTCCGTTTCATACAACACGAGCTGTAATTTCTCCACCATCAAGCCTCTTATTCCTATTTCTCTTATCTTCTGACCAAGCTATGATAAGTAAAATTTTGATGCATTGATTAACCCTCATATTTAGTTTCTTGAGCTTCTTTTGTGCTCAATTGATCAATATTGGACACATTTTATGAGTTTGGGCTTTAATTATGTTTAATTGTATTTTTCACTATTATTGGAATCCTACACTATTTCTGTATTTTGGATATATCTTGAGTTATGGACATCTAAAAGTTACAAATCTTATATCATAGAAAATCTAAAAGAAAGATTTACAACTTTGATAAAAAAGTCGAAAGTTGATTCAAATGTCTAGTGGGCCGAATTGGAGCACAAAATCAAAATAGAGTTTCTATCGCTTGAAACTGAGTAGTGTGCACTAATTGGACCATTACTTGAGTTGTAGATATTTGACTAAAGTGAAACTGATGCCAAATAAAAGATAAGACACAAAGATACAATTCTTTTCATATCATTAAGCCAAACAGCCACGTTGTTGGGGTCTTTGAATTGCTTGAGGATCACAGTTTCTGTAAAAGATATTAGTGGAGTATTTTTGGCATAAATCTCTTATCAAATCTCCAATTAATACAAATCATATCTCCAATTGAAGCTAAGAGGCAGAGGATCATGTTTAAACTAAAGGCAATCTTGAGTGCTGATGACTTTCCACCAATTGCTTCATTAGGTCATGTAAAGAGGCTCAGATGAAGTGGCCACTAGACTTGTTTACTGCTAGAATGGTTGTTGCTTCAAAATTGGGGAAAGGAACTACAGTTGTTGTGTAGGCCGCTGGATGAACTATCTCATGGTTAATTGGTTCACCAAAGAAATCAGCTCTTGCAATTAGTGCTCCATGCTCTGGTAATAATCATATGGAGCCTCACTAGCTCCTCTACTAACTGCAAAAGTCCAAGCACCAAACAGCTGGGGATTGGCAATTATGTTAGTAAACATGATAAACTGCACTATTGAAAACATCAAAAAGATTTAGAAAAATGCAATAAATAAATATAAAACCCTATCAAACGAATATTAAAAATTATGGGACTAAAACTAGATGAGAACTACACCTATTAAGACTCGACAGTGCAATAAAAAATATTAAAAATATTGAAAAGTGGTAAAAAAGAAGGAATTTAGCAAAAAATTGTGTCAATCGAAGATACTAGATTTGCATACTGGTGCGTAGAATAGCTAAACTGCATCGAAACGACCAAAAATAAAGGAAACAGGGGTCCAAATGGTTTAGTAGAAAAAAAATGAAAATAAAAATAATTAAGTAAACAACATTTAATGGCCCTCAACAATGATGCCAAAATTTGACATAAGTTGTCAAATTAACTCAAATTAAAATTGGATCCCCTAAACTTGTAGTATAGGGACAACCCAAATCATTTCCCCAAAGGCCTCAGGCACAGTCCATCTCAATAAAAAATAGTTGGAAAAAAATAGGGGTTTTATCAATTGAAAATAAAAAAAATGTAAAACCAATGGAAAAATCAATAAATCAAAATAACCAACTCAAGAACTACCTGAAATATTTGGTTTTAGTCTATCACAAATCAAAAACATATTCTTATTCCAATTTCATGGTTTCTCGAAGTTGAATCAAAAGCTCAAACTCAACCCAGAATTCTCAGCTAGGAATGCTCCTAGAATTCGACTAATCCAAAGCACACAAATTTAAACACACGCAAAATTCATGTTGAACCAAGATTAGTTTCAAAACTAAGATATGAAAAACCCAAAGGCATGAAGCCGTAACCCAAGCCTATACTTTCAAATGATAAAATCAAGATTAAGCAACCCAACCTTATTGCAAAACTTAACTCAAATAACATAAAGAAAAGCCTCATTCATGAAAATCAAAATTGAGAAAGAGGAGTCGTAGAGAGATGAAATTAAAATACAAATTGCATTAAAGTAAAGGATCTCAAGACCAAACCAAATATCTTTCTAGGGTCCTGAGTTGATTACAAAGGCTTAGCCCTCCATGGTCTTGGAGAATACCAAAATAATATCCTAAGAGAAGAAGAAAGGAAGAGAGGAAAGAAACAAGGATTTCAAAACAGAGAGAGAAGAATGTGTGTCTATGATTTTATTTTCATTTTTCTATATTCATCATAAATAAAAATAGTAAAAACTTGGCCTAGTATTTCACAAGTATCTTGAGTTATAAAAGTCCAATTGATGTGGTTTTTGTGGCATTGGAAAGCTAAATTAAAAATCTACAATTACTATATTGAAGGCTAATTTGAATTGTATAAGGAGCTATAGAGTTTACAAGTTGGTGGTCCGGCATGAGCCTTGCACCAGAATGCGATTTGGGCCTCTTTGGCCGAATTGTGATATAACTAAGATTTAATTGGACCCCTTCCTTGCACTCTCAACTGTGCCCCTCACCCTATTAATAGGAAAAATTATTACTTTAGCTCCTAACACTTATTAGGAGAGAAATCCTAGTCCTCAAGGAGGCTATATATACAACTTTTTCAAGAAGTAGGAAGGACCTTGATTTTTGGTTGGTCTCTTGGCCTTCCTTGCACTAAGAAGATGCTCAACAAAGTTTTGAGTAGAGTTTCTTGGAGGTCTTGGAAGAAAAGAAGACTTGCAACAATTGATCTCTGTATATATTTTCTCTTTTCTTCTATATCCCATGATTAGAATGTTTATTTTTTTTATTACATTTAAATATTTTATTAATAAGTGGCTACATTCTTTGTATGATAGGGGGAAGATATAATCTAGAATGATGATGATGATTTATTAACTTTTGTTATGTTTAATTGAATCTTTCCTATTTCAATTGAGTTTTTATTTATGAGCTTAATGCTTCCATGGCTTCACAACCCACATGATTGATTTTAGAGTCATGTAGACTAAGAGGAATCTTGGTACATACTCAGACATGAAATAAGAACCTTTATTCACCTATTTGTCTATGAATAGTATATAATACTCATGGAGCTTTGGAAAGGCAGTCATATATCATTCATGTTTCTTGCCTTAGGATTCAATTTGGTATGCTGGTTGTGTTTTAAGGATTTAGAATGAATTAGTACATGAGAGGAATTCAATGCTAACTATAATATGATCCCTCCCCATCAATTGAATAGATAGATTTAGTTCAATTTTAGGAGATCAATACTCATTGGAAAACAAAATAAAATCAAATTCCTAGCATTTGTTTTCCTCTCATTGCTTTCAAATCTTTATTTTCAAAATTCTCTTTTTATTTTATTTTTATTCCGTTTAGACCTATTTTGATACATTTACCCCTTTTTAGCGCCTAAATAGAATCTAAAATAAGAAATTGATATATGGTTACTCTAATCCTCATGGAAACGCTACTCTCCTCACTCTGTATTACTTGGTTGACCGGTGCATTAGCCGAAATCCCATCATCGCCTTCCCCTTTATGAAACCTTCACTGGAATTTCTTTTGTGATTATTTAAGACAACGGTTGAGAAAATGCCCAAGCTGCAATCCTCCAGAAATGAGCATAAAAAATTGCTCAATGCCAGGGAGAGGATCAAAAAAGATCTTGAAACTGCCGAATCTACCATTAATTAAAGCTTCTAGTTTGATGGCTAAGAGTGAGAACCATCTGGTGGAGATGTTAGCAGAGATCACTGACTTGGAGAAACAAATTCAAGACTTAGTTGCCAAAAAGAAGATCATTGAGGGAGAGGTGAAGGAAAGAAAGCTGCAAATTGGTCAAATCAACTAATAACTCTCTAAATGGGCTGGGAAGATCAAAGTGAATAAGGCAACTTTGCAGGCGTCGACAAAAGATATTAAAAAGGTCGACACAGCTACAAAGGAGCTTGCTTAGCAGTAAGAGTATCTCAAGCTATCTTTCAGGGGATATTTTGAATTAGTTTCTTTTAAGGCTTCCTATATTTATTGTGCTCACCATGTCAAGCTTTTGTTTTGTTTTTTTTTTTTTTTTTGATAAATAACACTTACATCCCTTAAAGTTTATCAAAATGACATTTACATCTCAAAACTTGGCACTCCACCCCATTTATGTTCAAGAAATTGACATTCCACTCCACCCTCACTAAAAAGGTAACGGTGGTGTTACCACAGTAAACCATGGTTAAGAAACAAAGTCAACTATGATCTAGACAAAGTAATTCACCTCCTTTCCCACCCATCACGAGGACCCTTTCAGCCAAACCTCTCCTGCTTCCACATGATAAAAAATTCAAATGGTAGTGACAAGCCCATTCCTACCACTAACTTCCAAGCCCTTGCTTTCTAATGCAACACCAGCCTTGAAATAAAACAAGAGTTCCAAGTCCCCACCTTACCCATCATAAATAACAAACGTAGTCAAAATCTCCAGCAAATCAAATGCAAAGTACGAAAACACCAATCCCATCACAAGCACAAATACAAACACAACACAAAGCATTCACAACCCCACATAAAAATTTCTAAACTTTGCTACCAAATCCATGATTTCAATAGCACGCTTTCATTTTTTTCATTTTTTCATTTCAATCCCCTTCAAATTCACACCCCACATAGAATTTTCACCATTTTTCCCAATTGGGTTTACAAAAAACTCTATTTTTTATTTTTTATTTGACCTATGCTTTCCTGCAAGCCATGAATTTCAAGAGCTTGGAAGATTTCTCGGCTTTTGATGTGAACCAGCACTCAAAGCCATCCACTAGGCGCTGGCACATTGTGGGAGCACTCTTCAATATCCTCTTACTCTGTTCTATTCTTTTCAGCAGGTGCTTCTTGTTCATTGTGCCTTTCTCAGGGTATGGACATGCCTAGCACAACGATTTCTTTATTTAAGGGAATGTTCCAGTGACTTTTGGGCACCCCTTTTGGTTACTCCTTTGTGATATTAAGATGTTTGGGTTGATACTTACTGGCTAAATGGTCAGTCGATCATGTCCTACGGCCACTCCCTCACTGTCCTGTACCTTTTAATCGAAAACTTGACTACGTAGAACTACAATATCGGCAACCCTTACCACGACCAAAGGCTTACAAGTTGAACCCATATTTTTTTCTTCGTATTTAACAAAGTCTGGTTAAACTGTGGTTAAGTGATCAGAATACTCTGTCACTCAACCGTTAGTGGGATATAGAATTGGAGTGGATGTCAATTTGATATGAGAATGGGGCTGAGTGCATTTTCTCCAAACTTGAACGAGGCTGAGTTATATTTACCTTTTTTTTTTCTTTTTGATAATTTGGATGACGCTCAAGGCTCTCATATAGAGAAGCGTAAAGTAAGAAATAACAAAATAGACAGATGATCCTACACAAAATCAAATAGGAGCCCAACTCAAAACAACCCCCATGAAAACAAAAGGAAACACTCAAAACACTAAGCTTCGAGCACACATGAACAAGGAATTTCGTGACAAAACACAAACACTAACAAAGAAGCTTGACTTCGTAAACAGATCCTAATAGTTCTTTTCTGCTTTTCTTTTCCTTGCCCTTTTTCTGGCTGTTTTATTCCTTTCCTGCTCATCATGTCAACCTTTTGTTTTATTTATTAGAATAATGTTGCTTGAACAATTTGATCTCGATGTGCTTTTCAAAGTCATGTGACTTTTTTATGTGAATAATTTGATTTCGAGTGCTTAATTGTAAGAATATATGGATAGATATTGATTAGTGGATCTTACACAAAAGTTTAAAATTAAAATATTAAATTATATAATTTTTTTAAATAATTATATAACTTTTAAATAATTCTTAATTTTAACCTTCCTATATAGTTATGCGACTAAGATTTGCTCCTCATCTCTCTCATATAAAGACACCCCTCTCACTTTATATATATATTTCAAACATTCTTTTGCTTTGGTCGTTGTTCATGTGTAGGAGTTACTGAACAGGAATTGACAAATCCATATCAAATATCGTGAGAATAATAGGGCAGCAGATTGTCTTGCTGCTTTGGGACATTTTTTGAGTTTAGGAGTTTGTTTTATTTGTCTCCTCTTGCTTGTCTTGGTGCTATACTCAGATGATGTGGTTGGGATCTCTTTACCTCGGCTAGTTACTTGATTGTTTTTGTCTTTGCTATCTTTTTGAACTTTTTTACCTTGTTTAATTACCAAAAAAAAAATATTTTATTGAAAATTTAGCTAAACTATCTCATAGAGGAAAAAGGCAGTCAGTGTATAAGATTTCCACCTAATGGGGTTTGAAAACGATAGATATATACAATTTTACCCCCATATGTTGAGAGGCAGTAACTTTATTATTACACAAAAAGTCACCCTCATATATAGGGATGACAAAAAAATCGCCCCCATAGATACTCGCAATAGGTGGGCACGAGGGGAAGATTTTTCCCTCATGGGTAATGAGAATGGAAATTGTAATACCTGTGAGTATGAAATTATTATTTTACTCCTAAGTTATTAATTTAATTACGCTAATGTTATTGTTTTATTTAAATTGATTGGATTAAGATTTAAATTCGAAAGTTGGATTTATTTATATTTATTATGTGTTAGACTAATAGTTAGATTATTATTATATATTTATTTTTATTTTAAATTATTAGAATTTAGATTGTGGAATTGAATTATTATGTTTATTCTATGTATTTATTTTTATTTTAAGTATGTTAAGTTGTTTAAATTTGAATTATGGAATTAGATTACTATTTATGCTTATTTTAAGTATTTTATGATATTAGAATTTCTTTATTTAATTTAATTTTTTTGAATTTTTAACATTATAATGAGTATTCATGATATCTGCATGTACTTATAAATTTGCAAGGAAGTCAAAGCAAATATTTGTCTGGATATGAAGCAAAGGACAGGGGCAGGTATTTATTCAACGAGACCGGGCAGGGGCTATTCCCCACCCCCGCCCCGTCCCATTGACATCTCTACTAATAGAGGTAGCCAGGTCAAAATTAAATAACTCCAAACCTTATTGATTCATACTGAAATTTATATCACAATTGCGGAAACATTGGCTTTGTTCCTATATTACAATTGCAATATCAAAAGTAGCTCATGTATAACTTTTACTATGCGGGTATCCTTAGTCCCAAAAGGCATAAAGACTCAATTGGCCTTTCTGCAGTTGGTCCTAATCTGGCCGCTGGAGCCAGTGAGTGGGCTAAGGTTCCCCATTTTAACCATTGCGTTGGCAAAGTCAGTTGCAAAGCTTTGAGAGTCGCTGCTATAAGCATTTACTTGAGAGTCTGTGGATCCTCCATTGAAGAGCTGTTGGTCCGAGTGAAAGAGACCCTTTTGGCTCTGCAAGTTCTTGAAGTAAGCATTGTCAAAAGTGGTTGGACTGGTGACATCAAGAGGGGACAAATTGCTATCACCACCTGTGCTAGGACAATTTGCTTGCAATGATTTTGCAAAACTGGAATCTATGTTGGTCTCGTTGTAAATCCTTGTTCTGAATGTCAGACATCTCGCTTGGCCAATTGTGTGAGATCCTGAAATAGTTTTCCAATAGAGATAAGTTGAAATGCATGGTAAAAGTAATTATAAACTTTCAATTAATATTCTCATGTGATCCAATGATATTGCTTATCCTTGAAGGGTAAAATATATGGATTTGATTTTGGTATATGTAAAATTTGTTACTCAATTATCCAATCATTTATGGTTACCTCATTAAAAAATTTTTAATGACATTTTATATTAATAGTATTCAACATTAAATTCAAAATAAACATGTAATGGTGTTTTCAAAGATTCAGATGCATCTACCTGATAGAGCAACCATTTCTTTGGTTGTGAAACCTTTGTTGGAGAAAGCAGTGATAAGGTCGCTTAGATCCAAAGTGGGAGCTGGCAAGTCTGAGTTAGCAGAACTTAAACTTGCCGTGGTTGAGTCTCTTCTACCCAATTGCACTGTCCAACTGGGCCCCCCAAGCTGAAAATATTATTTTTTATTTTCAATATTAATTAGTGCATAACTCTTATATAGGTTTTTATACTACTTGATCTATGGCTTTATGAAATATACTTACAGCAACAACAGAGTCTCTTGCAGCTACAGCGAGTATATCAGCACAAGAGACAACACCAGGGCACAAGCTCTCCACTTGGGACTTTATGGTGTCTATTACATCAAAACCCCTTAAGGAATTAGCGTTGGGAAATGCCGTCTTTTCACCCGTGAAACTTGATGTATCATCTAATAGTACAGATGCATCACATCCCTGAAATCAAAGAAAAGATGGGCAAACAAAATGAAAACTAGTTTTTTAGAAGATTGAATTCAATTAGGTTTCTGTCTACCTGTTACCATAGAAATATACACATGATTGTCTCTTTAAATATAATAACTAAAAGAAAGATTTTAACTTGGTTTTAGCATAAAGTTTGTTGGCAACAGGGAAACCAATCTTTGTAGTGAAAAGAACCACCGGTTTATGACGTAAACAGTTGCTTGCACAGAACGTGAGTTAACTAGTTTTAGTGAAAAAATAAATAAATAAATCCACGGATTTATAATTTTTTTTTTTAAATGTGATTACACACTAGCTACCATAGTACTATTCCGTGAATTTAAGCATAATTTACATGCAGACGCAACTACACAGACACACACACACACACACACACACACACACATATATATATATATATATATATATATATATATATATATATATGAAACTATGGGGAGTTTTAACAGATCAGTGCTTCACTCGTGTCACTAGCACTAGTTTGTTATGATATCCTTGTCACTTTAACTGGAGAAAGAGTAGTTTAAGACAGAAGAAATGCTTGAAAACTCATGAATAAGAAAAAAGAAACTAGTAATTTTGTGAGAAGTGTTGTTTATACATAAAAATAAATATAGTGTGAACTTATAAAGAGAGATAAAAATATAAAGGTGGTAGATTTAGCATACTTTCTCTTTCAACACTTATACTAGTTAGAACCTTTGAATTTATTTTTTTATTTTATTTTATTTTATTTTTGTCTATGTCGATACTATGTGAGTATGTGTATTTTCTATGTGCTAGTAACATTCCTCTAATTTTTTTTCCAAGGACTGAAGTACTGCCCCTAACTATTTTATCTGTGTATGTGTGCGTACATGCATGCACTTTTATGGGAGGAGTTAGAATTTTCTTTTCTTTTCTTTTCTTTTTTTATTTTTTAACGTGATCAAAAGAAGACTAATACAGCAATAGAGGCCAAGATAAATATTTGTAAGTTTTGGAGAATACGGCATTGAAAAAATAAAGCTGAAATAAAGGAAAAAAAAAAAAAGGCGAAGTGAAAGTTGATGACTTGCTTGAACAAAGCAATCATGGAAATGGAGGCGAAGCAGGGATGCACCCATGCGAGCCTCGCTGTTCACAGCAGAGTCCACTGCTGTCTTAATGGTTGAAAGCACATTAGGACATGTTGTGGAGTAAAAATCAGAGGACAACTGAGCTGATACCATCCCAATAAGGAATGACAAGAATAAGGGGAAGTGAATTTTGTGGCTTGGAATGGTCATGGAAAAGAAGGAACAAGCAGCCATGGTAATGGGAATTCTATAATTGGAGGAGAATGATGCCTAGAAGGTGCAGTTCTGTTTGAGAGGCTTATGATTAATGCTTATGGTTAAGGCCTTGAAGTGCCTCACGTATTTATATAGGAGGTAAACTAAAACTAGTTTGTAGTTTTGTGTCACTTTATAAGCAGCAGACAAAAAGTATTCGAAAAGATTTATAGTTATTATTATTATTATTATTATTATTATTATTATAGTTTTCTTGATTATCACTGTCCGACGTCTACTAATCTTTAATTAATTTAGGTTAAGCTGAGTTTATTTATTATAAAAATAAAATTATTTTAGTACTAATTTTTTTTCAAGATTTGAACCTAAAATTATACTTAATAAAAATATATATTAAATTACTTAAATCAACCGTTATACATATGCTTATTTGAATATAGAAAAGGATAGTCTAATTTGTATGTGTTAGGCTGAGAGCTGTATCTTTCCACAGACATATTGACTTGCTAAGAATCTTCCATTTTTTTCCACAATTCTTAGCCTAGACAGAGCGCCAATTTTGAGCGATATATTTGAAAACCTTTTTATTATTTTTCCTTGAGAATTGAGACCATGCGGTGCGTAAAGAGAATTTTTACAGATTATCATATGGAATAAAATATTTTTCTGCCCCTTTTTTAACCATTTTAATTAATTTCACAACTTATTTTTCTTAAAGAAACTTCTTTTCTTTCAATTGACGATAACTCCTTTTGAGTTGTTAGTTTTGTTTTTAAAATACGTTTGTTAATTAGCATTTGATTAGAAAACAAAAGAGAAGATAAAAAATTGAAATCACACTATAATATTGGAAAAGCATATTTCTAAGATTGCATATAGAAGGCAGATATCTTCATATTATATTATGAGAATTTGAAAGTCACAGCCTTTATCTTCACGTGTTTTATTTGAATGATTGTTTTCTCATCATTATAATCATCGTTATCATCAACATTATTATTATTGATTAATTTTAACGGCATTGTGGCAAGATTTTTAATTTACATAAGCATATATAGATAAAGTTTCAATATAATATCTCATTCTTCATTGTATTTTGGTATTAGCTCTTATGAGAATGAATTATAAACATTGGCATCTTTGATCCTCTTTTTTTTTTTTTTTCCAGTTTTGTAGAGTTTTATTCAAAAAAAGTATAACTATATAGAGTGGAAGAAATTCAAAAAAGTTGTCTTTCTAATTGTGTAACATTGATCTTTGATAAATGTTTAAAAGCACTCATAACTGCAAAGTAAAAGAGAATATGTCGTTTATAATAATGTAAATTTTGGTTTTTGAGTTTTATGTATTGATCATATGTTTCAAAGAAAGCAAGTAAATATCAATACTTGGTTGATTCGAGAGGTTTGGTTCGACACTTATTCTCTTTAAATAAAGTCTTGAGTTCAAGTTTTATGGATAAAAAAAATTTGAACTTGGAGAGTTTTACCCCATATATAATAGGTCGACTTAATTTAAACTAAATTAGTTAGAGTATAATGAACCTTAAATAGTAGTGAGGGAGGGGCAAAAAAAGGAAATAAATGAGATCTGAAAAAAAGAAAAAAGTTTTCTGCCTTTATTTAGAAAGTCATACCATTTGTCTGTGTAAGAGTGACTTCTTCGTTAAAGACAAGACAACGCTCTAAACCGATGAACCCGGAATTGTTAGAGAAGACGACAGAAAGCAGCGTATATGCATGTTGGAATGTAGCAAGAGAGGTCAAAGACGTTAACATGTCTTGTGGCTTTTTTAGGCTGAAATCAAACGTTTACGCCAAAAACGCGTCGGTGTTGAGGATTAGATCGCCCGCCACGCCTATGCAAATCATGCATTCCATGATCAATCATAGCATAGTTGATCATTTACTTTGAACCAAAGTCAATCACGTAGCAAATGCATGATACACATCACGTGTACTTTGCTGTCGGCCTTCTGTTCATTGTTATGAACCAAACCGTAATTTAATCTTGAATTAAGGTGAGTTTTTTTCCTCAATTTAAACTTTTAATTTCTTTCTTTTTATTTATTTATTTTTTTTGGGTAAGAGAATTTTCGTGCCAGCTTCCATGCCTAACCGAGAGACTCAACTCCTGGGTACACTGCCCATGTCGACCTGATAATTCGCATAGAGTTTGAAAATTGATTCTACTTCATTAATTACCAGTTCTTTGATGCTAATACCTTTATTAACCAGGGACGGAGGCAAAGGGGGCCTCTATGGGCCATGGCCCAGCCGACATTTCAACTCGTATATATTTAGTTATTATTATTAAACATGATCTCTTTAAGAAGATATATATGTAGTTCATAGATTTGGCCTACCTTAAGTGTTAATCCTGGCTCCGCTTGTGTTGTTAATTAGAGAACGTAGTAATGAGATTCGGAGTTGAAGGTCAAGTCTGAATTGGCTACGGATAAACATCATGTGGTTGAATCTCTTCTGCCCAAGAAAACTATCCAAATAGGCCTGCCAAGCTGGGAAAATTACTCACCTTTAGTTTCCTAGACCTGCATATGACATGAATGTTTGGCAAATATAAGAGTTGTTGATGTTGTTGAGATCAATTTGTTTGGCAAATATGACATCGGATCGAAAACCTGTTTGACATACTTTTTTTGGTCTATACTACAAAAATACGAAGTCTATTGGACCTCCATTATTTTAACTTGTGCCAGGTCAGCCTATTAGGAGATAAAACTCTCTTAGAGTTACTTCTTTTTCTATTTGTAATAAGACTTGAATCTAAGATTTTATTTAGGGCATATTTGGTAGGTGGAATGAATTTTTATTACTAGGAATGCTATTCGCAGAAATGTTATTTCCAAGAATAGCTTTCTCAATATTGTTGTTTAGGTGCGTTTGAAATGCCAATTAAATTTCCAGAAATCTTATAATTTTTATGTTTGGTTGACATTGCCATTTCTGAGAATATTGTACATATTTTTCAAAATATTCTTGACTATGGCTGACGGTGACAGTGGTGATGGACAGTGCTGGTGACGATAGTCGGTGGTGGCAGACGGCGGTTGGGGGCAGTGGCACTTGGTGGCCACAAGGGTATTTTAGTTTTTTTATCTATGGACAACATTCCCTTTCCATGCGAATCCAAGATTCCTACAGAGGGAGATGAGATTTTTTTTTTTAGGGTTTTTTTTCCTTATGAGGAATACAATATTAAAAAATAATTTTAAACTTTCTACTAAAAATAGGAATCCTATCCCATTCTTGGTCATATTTTAATATGCTCTAATACCAAACAGCCTTAAGGAAAAAAAAATGCTAAACTATTCAAACCAACCAAGCATTAGTTGTGTCAAGTTTGATATGTTGTACTGTATATGCTTGACCAGGGATGAATTATATGATATATTATTAACTTTAGCAATTATATTTGGTAAATAATATATTGTATAAACTTACATATTAAAACCTTTATATATTAAAATGATGGATAATTTAATAAGGTGCTGGTAGTAGAATGATTCCGAGATCTGACTCATGGATGCATTAGTGGCAAAGTTTGTCTACTCAGAAAAGCTGTTAATGTGGTGGGACAAATAAATGATCGACAACGAGGAGATCTTTCATGATCTTGATGGAGATAATGAAGTACCGATCAAGAATGTCAGTGATGAACAGGAGGTATGCATGGTGGAAAGATTGATGCTGTCTTCTAAATAGGAGGATCAAACTTAGAGAAGGAAAGTGTTCCAAACTAGATGCATTATTAATGGCCGGCTATTTGATGTTATTATCGATAGTGGTAGCTTTGTCAACAAATAGAACCAAAATAAAAAGCCAAACCCCTCAAAACGGCACAAAATTTTCCTCTCAAAAGTATCTAAGGGTGTGTTTGTGAGATGGGGTTTTGGAGAGAATAGGAGGGAAGGAAAAGGCTATCTATGCTATATTCTTAAGTGATACGAGACTTTAACAAAACTTAAATAATAAAGAGTCAAGTTTTGGCTATAATGATGTTTGCAAGCCATTTTTATTACATTACTCTTAAGTCACTTGCTTTGAGTAATAAAGAAAAATTACCATTTGAAGAAGTATATAATACCCTTAAGTGTGGATTGAGGAATTTGGAGAAGAAATGATTAATTTTTTTTGTTTTTCAATAAAAAATTATCAACTATTTATGTATCAGTATGTACTTAAAAATTTAGATGATAATATCTTATTGTTTTAAAAAATCTTTGAGTTGGGGAAATATTTTCTCAAATGAAAATATAGTCCTCCCCTTTACTTTCCACAAGAAAAAAATTGTGTGTGTGTGTGTGTGTTTTATCAAATCCACCGAAGACATTAAGAATTTTGATAAGAATTTTAATTTATGATAGAATTTTTGACAAAGTCGACTTGTTGAAAAAAAGCCTTGTTACATGCCATTTCGGCGTTGACCGAATAATAATAATAATAAAAAAAGGAATAAAGCCATTTCGGCGGCTAGACAGAGACGGCCAAAAAATTGATGTGTTAGAATGCAGCCTCTGTGGTTAGTTTCAATTAGCGTTGCCGAAAAAAAAAAAAAAAAACAAAAATGCATTGCATAGCACTGCAACATTTCAACTGTATCAAGTGGCAAGGCCACTAGGAATTTGCTATTTTTAAAAATGTTTTTGACATAATAGGCCCCACGATATATATTATGTTGTATATATATAGATCTTAGTGTATTTTAAACTTAATTGTCTATGTGTATTTAGTTAAGAAAAAAGTCCCACATTGCTCATGAAAATATTTTAATAAACATTTATATATGATGATACTTAATCGATAAATACCTTATGATATTGAGGTAGCATTATGGACTCCGGCCTTAGTAAAATACACACACGCGCATCCCGCTCCGCCTCATTGTGTCTTGTCTGCGCACGTGTGGGTTTGTCAAGCTTTTACTATCCGTACAAATTTTATTTTTAATTTTTAGCCAAATTTCTTTTTTACCGTTGCAGCACTTTAATGTTTTAACGGCTCTTTTTTTTTACAGTTATCCAACGGCTAGTTTGCAACGACTCTTTTATAACAGTTATTTCTTTTCCCTATATATACCCTGCTACATGCCACAATACAAGACACAAAACAAACAATCATCTCCTCATTCTCACTCTTTTGCACAATAGAAGCTGCCCCACTACTTCTGCTGCGTTTTCTGCTTCTTGCAAGATCTGTTGCTCAACGTACTGGGACCATCATGTGGGCGAGTTCCTGTGGAGACCCACGTCGAATCCTGGAGGGTTAATCGTCAATGCCATTCCACCAAATATAGCTTTGGGTAGGGCAAAATTAAATCCTTAAGGACAGTGCTTTGTATGATTCGTGGTAACTTTGTTCTACTACTTTTTATTGTTGCTGTCATTTTATTCTTATTATTTAAAGCTAAAATACTAGTATTCAAAATTATTTTTACAACATATTAAACCTGGATTTTATTTATTTTTTTAATTTATCGGTATCTCCGAGTCTGGAGTAAATTGGTAATGTGAATGTTCCTATCGTTGTTCAAGTAATTTTTTATTTTTTCAATTTTTTAACATGACGTAATTAATAACAAAAATGTTGACATCATCTGATTACATGCAATTTGCTTAATTGCTTTTGAGAGTATCCTCTCCCCATCCAAACATACTTCAAAAACTATTCAAGAAGGCTACCTAATCTAGATCCCTAGAAGCTGAATCACTCCATTTTTATGCTCTTTTTACTACAAGGATGATTTTTTTTTTAAAATTTTTTTAATTCTATATATCTCTGGCTCGTTTAGCCTTAAAATAGTTTAAGCTCAACACTTGAGCCAGACTTATTCCAATAACAAATTGCAATTTTTTTCTGACAGAAGAAGTCAAGCAAATCATTGAAAATTAATTTAACTAATATATCATAGATTTAAGTAAGCTAGACGGGCCAAAATAATATAAGTTCAAAAATGATTGATCAATATATTGAAACTGAATTTTTTTATTACAATCGAGGAAACATTGACTTTGTTTCTATACTGCAAAAATTAAAATATCTAAAATAGCCCATAACTTCAGAATGTACTATACTTAATGTCAAAAACACCAATATCTTAGTTGGTCTTCCTGCAGTTGGTCCTTATCTGGCCACTGGTTCCAGTGAGTGGGCTAAGATTTCCCATCTTAATCATTGCATTGCCAAAGTCAGTGCTGAAACTTGCAGCGTTGCTGCTATAAGCATTCACTTGAGAGTCTGTGGATCCTCCATTGAAGAGCTGTTGATCGGAGTGCAATAGACCCTTTTTCGCTTGCAAGTTCTTGAAGTAAGCATTGTCGAATTTGTTTGGAGTGGTAACATCAAAAGGTGACAAATTGCTATCACCACCTGTGCTAGGACAATTTGCTTGCAATGATTTTGCATAAGTGGTATCTATGTTGGTCTCATTGTAAATCCTTGTTCTGAAGTTTGTACACTGTGCTTGGCCAATTGTATGCGATCCTGAAATATTTTTCCAGATAAAAATGTTCATGCACATGGTAAAACTAATTAATTTTAACATTTGATCATGGACATGTGTCCAATGGCGTTGATCATCTTCATTAACACGTCAAGTATATAATGGTGTTTGATAAATATTCATCTAATCTCTGGCTATGTACCTGATAGAGCAACCAGTTCTTTAGTTGTGAAACCTTTCTTGGAGAAAGCACTGACAAGGCCACTCAGATTCAGTGAGGGAGCTGGCAAGTCTGAATTTGCAGAACTTAAACTTGCTGTGGTTGAGTCTCGTCTGCCCAATTGCACTGTCCAACTAGGTCCACCAAGCTGAGAAAAATTTTCAATATTAGTGCCTAACTCATATGGTATTTGCACTCTATTCCGTGCCTTAAACTTATTGGGTCAAGGAAGCCCAAAATGTTTGGAAGACTTTTTTCATAGGCTTTACCTTAAGTTGGAAAACACATAGTGGAAGATGACAATGTTAGATATAAAAACCAGTAATATATTACTTAACAACTTAAGCTTTTGAAAATGATAATTCATGATATCATACCAAAACTTATATAATCCAATGATTTAGAGTTTAATTATTATTTTTCCTTATTCTTCTAAATAAAAATTAAATTTTTGCACAAAATAAAAGATGGTCTTGTGTATTGTCCCTATCGTAAGTCCAATGGAGTCTTGCATGTGAGAATGAATAGATAAAAAATTATTTATATACCACTATCTAATAACTCAAGCTTTTAAAAACGATGATTTATGACAAATAGTATACACTTACAGCAACAACTGAGTCTCTAGCTGCTACGGCGAGTATATCAGCACAAGAGACGACACCGGGGCACAAGCTCTCCACTTGAGACTTTATGGTGTCTATTACCTCAAAACCTCTTATTGAATTAACATTGGGAAATGCTGTCTTTTCACCTGTGAAACTTGATGTATCGTCCAGTAGTACTGATGCATCACATCCCTGAAATTAGAAGCAATATGGACAAGAAAAATAAAAATTAATGTCTAAAAGAATGAATGAGTTGTCATTTTCACTTGCTACCAAAGAAATATAAGCATGATTGTCAAATTTTTTTTTAATTGATAAATAAAATAAGGATTTGAATTAACTTGGTCTTAACATTAGTCTGTTCGCAATTAGGAAACAAATGTTTGTTAGTGGAAAAGTCCACCTTTTGTAAGTTTTCTTGTGATTTGGTATTGTTATGGCTTTTTAAAAGCTATTGAGCTCTCTTGGCTCTCTAAAAGCTGTTTTCAAAAAATTATAGTAGTATCATTTGATAAAATAATATAAAAATTGCTCTCAATAAGTAGATGTCATAAAAATAATATTTGATAAAATTATTCTTAATATCTAAAATGACTATAATAATTACAAATAATAAAGAGAATAATTTTTATTTTTAATGTCATTAAATAAAGTAAGATTATATTAGTCTTTTAAATTTTAAAGAGCACAAACTAGCTCCGAAAAGCATCTCATAAGGGCTCCTGAGAGCACTCCTAGCTCTCAAAAGTCTAGAGCAAAAGCACTCTAACTTTTTGATTTATCAAACAGAAAAAATTGACTTATATTTTTCATAAATCAGAGCACCTCTTCGGTGAGTAATACCAAACTCGGTCTAAGTCATTATCAAGAACAGGAAAAATATCGTTTATTGCTTTTCATTTCTAAAGAGTTCCATGGTCCAACGACTAAAGTGTCACCACTAGCTATATTATTTTTGTATGTGTACGTGCATGTATATGTATCTATGTTCTGCTAATGCAACATACATATGCATATATGAGGTGAAATTTTCAAGAATAAGATATAGGAAAAGAACAAATGAAAATAATAGAAAAAACTTAGATTAGGTGAAAGTGACTTGCTTGAACAAAGCAATCATGGAAATGAAGGCGGAGAAGGGATGCCCCCATGCGAGCTTCCTTGCTCACAGCAGAGTTTACTGCTGCCTTAATGGTTGAAAGTGCATTAGGACATGTTGTGGCATAAAAATTAGAGGACAACTGAGCTGAGACTATCCCTGTAAGGCACAAGAATAAGAAGAAACGAACTTTGATGACTGGAAGTGTCATGGAGAAAGAACTAGAAACCACGGTGATGGAAACTTTATAATTAAGAGAGAAAGCGGAAGAAGAATACTAAGGAGATGCAGGGTTGAGAAGCTTATGATTGGTGCTTGTGGTGAAGGCCTTGAAATGTGTCACGTATTTATATTATGAGGTTTGCCTTAGCCACAATTAAGAAACTAGATGTTAATATCTTATTATAGAAAACGAAGAGGACTAGTAGGTGATATCTGCATCAATCATTGATTGTATATTAGGCTGGAAGCTTTACTTTCCAAATATATTGACTTGTCAAACAGCTTCCTTTGCGGACTGTTCCACGTAGCCTACACAGGGAGACCCCCTTCAAGCGAAATATTTGAAAAATAAACTCTCTTTTTTTTTTTTTTTGTGTGTTCTTGAGACTCTTGTGATTGACTATTTAATGTGAAAAGAAATATTTGAAAGATTCTTATAGAGATTATTAAAATATTAAATATCTTTTTGTTTTTGTTGAACTATTAAGATGAAAGGCATATGTTTTTCCCGGAATGCATATTCTATGTAGCTCAATCTCTCTTTTATTTTGAATATTCAAATAGAATTAATTTTGTTATCATCATTAGTAACATTGCATAAAAAAGACTGTTATATTGAGTAATCAACGAAACTCAGAATAGTGTTTTATATATACATGAAAGAATTCTCGCTTTCTCATTAGTATCATCATCATCGTCAATATACGTGATTGGCGAATTTGGACACTTGGATAAATTGTTTTGAAGTTGATAACGAGATTAGATGGTTGAAGGCCTCAAATGTAGTTAACCTTTATTTATGTAAAATCTCTAAGCAATAATAATTCCAAATTATACTTTTATACTTTCTCCGTTTCAGAATATCTATCTAATTTTAATATTTTAAGGTTTCAGAATATCTGTCTATTTCTAATATCAAGATAATATTAATTATTTTTTTCAATTATATTCTTTATTTAATTGCCACCTACTGTCATTGTAATCTAAGTTGAAGGATGTATTAGATCAACCTACTATCTTTAGATAGGGGTAATTTTATCCATTTATATAATTTTATGCTTTATCAACGTTTTTTTCTCTTGGTCTGTATATTTTTTGGTTTTAGACAAATATTCTGAAACGAATAGAATAATTTACAAATGCTAAATCAAACATGCAATGAGATATAGATTATTATTGCCTTATGAGTTACTTCTTCTTTTTTGAAAAAAAAATTGCGAAGTACTTAATTAAAGAAGAGAAAAATATGTATAAAGAAAAGAAAATAACTTTTCTTTTAAGATATATGAAATAAAAACAACGTTACACAATACCAAAAATTATCAGAATTTTTTTAAAAAAATAAAGGCGATTATTGTATGAAATAAAAACTATATAACAATCAATAAGTACATCACAATTCACATCATTTAAAAAATTTTGATAAATTAATGTATCTCTAACATTTTTTCATAAAGTAAAGATTAAGATGATCAACAAATAATTGATCAGATGAAGTGATTCGAAGAAAGTGAGCGAACGTAAATTACGGGCTGGGGAAAAAAGAATAAAAAAAAGAAATGTATTCTGCCTTTACGTAGGTCACCATTCATTGTGTGAACTATGAACGTAACATTTCCGTCAACAGACAACATTGCAAAATGATGAAACCCAGAATTGTGACAGAAAACAACAGCGAAAAGCGTAAATGCTTGTTGGCATATAGCAAGAGAGGTCAAGGAAGCCAACATGTTCTGTCTTCTAGCTTTTCTACGGTAACAAACACGTTACTTGCCTTGTTTTTTTTAAGTCTGGGACCCATACCATGTGAGCCTGGCAAAGGAGCGTTATAGTAAATTTATAAGTGATTCTCTAATAAAATATGGATTTAATTTAAATGTATTGAGAGTGTAAAATAATTTTACATTGTCAACTAATAAAAATAAAGAAAAGTGCCAACTCATACAAATAACTATCCATTATAATGAAAAATCTACCATAATTTTTTATTTTTCTCTATTTCTATTGATTGATAGTGTAAAGTTATTTTATACTTTCAATGTATAACCATTAAACTCATAAAATATGGGAAGAAGATAAAAGATAAAATAAAAAAAATGAAGAGTATTTACTCATAAATAACTTTATCATTTTTCTTACTAAACGCTTATTAATTATCACATATCAATTGATTTATCAACATAGTACAAAGTGTCTTTGTTAACAAAAACGCGTCGATGCTGCGATGAAAACCCACCACCGGTGATCATTTCCTTGGAAGCAAAGTCAATATAACGCGACGTACATGCATGCAAATGGTGTTGCAGCCAGCTGAGGTTCACAAACATATTTCTTCGTCCTGTTCCTTTTTTATTCTTTTTTCTTGATGGGAAAAGACACAAGACAAAAAAATAGAAAAAAAGGAAAGAAGAAAAGACAGCTCAAAAGTGATTGATCACCCTATTCTTAGATAAATTTTATATGTCATAAGTTCGAATCTTAATATTGTTACTTTAAAGGAGCATTTTACCTAATAACTTTTCATGATTCAAAATTACATGAACAATTTTTAAAATAAAATATTAAATTAAAAAGATTATTAAGAAAATTTGCTATAAAGATTTGGAATTACATTTATTCTCCTTTGCCCTTCGTTTTCTTGGTTAATTTCTACAAGATTCCTACTAGCCCATCAATCATGTGTTGTAAAAATGGGAGTAGGCCCGCTTTATTGGTAAAGACCCCCGTTTTATTGACAAAGACAATGACCAAAAGGCAAAAAAGACAGAAATGTCTAACCAAATATGCAGAGAATGAAATTTTAGAAATTTAGGGGCTGTTTGGTTTGCCTATTTCTTGTTTTCATTTTCAATGAAAATGAAAAATGGCTATGAAAATATGTTTGGTTAAATTTTGTAGAAAATATTTCATGAAAATATTTTCAAAAATCTTTGTGATTTTGAAAACGTCGTTTTCATGTTTTCAAGATTTTCTATTCGTTTTCAACATTTTATATACATGTATTGGAAACATTTTCAATCAGAAACGCGGTGGCACAACGGTAAATCCGAGCACATATTATCTTTTCCACTCCAAGTCTTGTGTTCGAACTCTTTGGTGGAAACCTCTCTTATATTTTTTCCCTTTTCAATGCTTCACGCCACCTATTTAAAGCTTCAGCAAAAACTCGAATTCTCCAAACCAAGAATCGAACACGCAACCATGTGCATACTACGAGAAAAATTGCCACTGAATTGTGCCTCCTGTTAGAGTTTTGGTTGTTCGATTTAATATTTAAATCAATAAATTGTATAGTCACTTGTTCTAACGAGTAATTAAAACTTATTATTGGATCATTCCTTTTTACTATTTACAATCATATGAAGAAATTTTTCATATTGTCATCTTGCATTTAAGATTTAATGAAAAACATAATTAAATTAAAAACATATCAATCTTTTTTACTATTTATAATCATATGAAGAAAATTTATATATTGTCATCTTGGACAAAGTTTAAGTGTAGATTAAAAAAGTGTTGGTATTAATGTTACTTAAGCAACTCAAATGATACAAGTTAAAGAGATAATTGCTATTCAAATATGAGATAATTATTATTGATGATTAATGACTATCACTTTTTGTACTTTGTTGTAGGGTGATGCTTTTTTCTTCTTTTTTTTTTGTATTTTTTAGTTGGTTAATAAGTTAAAGTATAATAAAGACTGTAATTATAGATAGTACAAGTTATTTTGTTTAATTATATCTCTTTTTAGTGTGACAATAATTTACTTACAAATCAAATATATTCTAAACATATTTTATTATTACAAGTTTGTAGTTGAAATTTTAGTAGATGAACAAAATGTGAAAATCAAATATATATAATTCTTATTATTTAATAATAAATATAATTTTATTATCTCAAATTTAATTTTAAAAGTATATTTTGAAAACAGACATACCAAATATATTCTCATTGTTTTCACTTTTTAAAAACAGAATTTACTTTTATAAACTAACATATTTCCAAAATTCAGAAAATATGAAAATGAAAATCCTTTTCAAAAAATGAAAACAGAAAATGAAAATAGGAAATATTTTCACAAACCAAACGCACCCTTAATTGTTTGAATAAGGTTTATACGATAGTTAGTTGTAGAAAAAAAAATTACATGTACTTTTAGAATATATACGTACTTTCAGCATATATGATGATAACTATGAATGTGATAGAGTTAAGACGAGGGATCTTTGCTTTGATTCCTACTTAATGAAAAGAAAGGTACTCGTAAAATAAATATGTAACAAGAAATTAACACAATTTGAGCCAATGGAAGTTGGCTATCTTATAGTAGGTTATGTTATGGACCCAAACTCAAGTAAGAGTCCAACCTAAAAGATTTGGTTATTGGGTGAGAAAGCATATAAATTTAAGTACTACACTTGAATGATATAGTCCCTTATATGAGGTATGTAACATTGCTGCTCTCATTTAAACGCATAGACCCCTCTAGAGCACCGATATTGTAGATTCTCGAAAGAAGAGCTCAGCTCAACATATTAGACTATTGGGTGAGAGAACCCCTAAACTTAAATATTACACGTAGATGATATAACTTGTTGATGTGGGACTTGTATCAAGTTCTTTATTCATGTTGCATTACTACTATGTACCTTGTTAATTTGTAAATACTTTCTCCGTTTTAAAATAATTGTCAAAAAATAAAAAAAACAAATTAAGAAAAACAATAAATTGATCTTCATAATAGTACAAAATTGCATATGTGGACAGAATTATTCCTGTCTATAATAAAAATAAGTAAATGCATAAAACTAATGGTTATTTAATCATCACAATTAAATTAAGGTATTATTGGAAAAAAAAATTAATGCTATCTTGATATTAAAAATAAATAAATATTCTAAAATTCTAATATATTAAAAAGTTGGCAAATATATTAAAATGGAAGAAGTAATTTAATTACCATTCAGTAATCTGAAGGCATGCTTTGATTTTATAATAGAAGGAGTTTTCCCCCAACTTAAATTTCATATGGCACAAAAAAAGCAAAAAACAAAAAAAAAATTAATAGTCTTCCATTAAAAGCTTAAAAATAACAACAAATATATGTGCTTTTTCAAACGTTGACTGGATAAGCTTGGAATCGCTGATTGGTACTGATGGCTGTGTTTAGCAAAACGATGACACACGATGATTATATTAGCATGCATAATCCACTCATATTAATCATAAAGAGTTGACTCACATTTGGGTATTTTTTGGATGTTTGTGTCGTTTTTATTGACTTAAAAAGTAGGTTACAACTTATTATAAGCATGATTGTTAAAATAAGAGAAACAATGGTACAATCAGACAAAACCACATTTGAGCTGAACTGCAAAATTCCGCACTTACAGTATAAATACCCCACACAACTACACGGTTGACTGAATTAGTAGAATTCCATAGGTTATGGCGTCAATCATGAATAAAAGTAAATTAATAAACCCAAGTTATTTATAAGCTACGGAGATCGCTGTCCCTATTCTTCATACTATCCACCATTTGGTCGTACTTGAACAAGTCAAAGATTCTTCCTTTCCAATAACAATCAAGTGTGTATGTATACGAACCACGGTTAGCATGATATTGTGGAGATGAGGCGCAAACTAAATCCTTGTCTAATATATATTAGATATTTAGTTTGCAAATTATATTTTTGAGAGACCAAACGTAAACTTTGAAAAAGAGGACTAAACAGCTGACCCACATACCTCATCGCATTTCCATTATAAGCATCGCCTAGCTTATGAAAAATAATATATTTTTATCTCATATTTATGCTCCGATTGTTTAAGATTTGTCCTCAAAGAGCTAATTCCTTAATTAATTTTAATAGATTGAATTTCTGAGCGCCATATATATATATATATATATATAGACGACTAAATGAGAGGAGCAGTTAATTGTGAGAATGAGAGGAGCAAATATTGGCCATTAGATATTATATGAATGATCAAGATTAAAACATAAAGTCATATAAATTTTTTAAATGATCATATGATTTTTAAACAACTTTAAATCTTAACCGTCCATATATGGTTATACGACCCAAATTTATTCCTCTCACTCTCATAATAAATCATCACTCTCATATGATATGCCCCCATATATCTATTTGATTAGATAAAGATTTTCATTTGGTTTGTTTTGTTTTGATACACTAACAAAATGGGAGATAAAGAATTAATACATGATCGGTTGGAGTGATAGATACTCCTTCCCCTAAACTAGTAGTAGTCTCAAGTTCAAGTCTTGGGTATAAAGTAGCCGGTATTAGGAGAGCCATACTACCTATGAGATCTCAAATACTCGAATAGGATTGCATCCAGTGAAAGAATACCTACAAGAAATCGAAAAGAAAAAAAAAAGATAAAGAGAAGATAAAGGGAAAGATTTGAAAATAATTTAAAAAGAAGATTAGATAAGAAAAACAAAAAGATTCTATTAACTTCCCAATGATATAAAGCCCAGCTAGCGTTATAGGGCTATAATCGTTGTGAATTATTATAAATTAAATTAAGTTATCCTTTAAAGATAGATAAGTGAGACTGGACATCTAGTCTTAGAACTAGGGGAGAGGGAAAGAGAGAGACAATAGTTTTGTTGGTTAATATAACTTTTCATTTGTTCATGTTCTTTCCTTTTCGATGTCTTATTAATTTTGATTAGATGTTAGGGTGATATAGCTTAATGGAATAAACTATGTGTTTCTGTTTTTTTATTTAAATTTCTTTTTCAATCAATTAAGCGATTATTAGTATTCTTAATATTGTTTTTGACTTGATCACCTATTAAGTAATCAAGAAATGATATTTTGACATAGCCCACCCCGCGCTCCGGGTCGGTATACCACTCATCCATCATTGGATAGGTGTGTGGCTCCCACTTAGACTGGGTCCCACACCCATCCAATGATAGATAGGTGGTATGTTGACCCAGAGTACGAGGTGGGCTATATACAAATAACATATCTCTTAAGTGATCTTTGGTCTTATATTGTTGATTGGAAAAATCACTTTTTAAAATTAACTACTCTAATAATTGCTATAAACTAGAGTAGAATTCTAGGAATAAAAGTAATCACTTGTGTAGTCATAGGAATTCCTGCTCTTCATCATTAGGATAAATTTAAAACAATGTTAGAGATTTTATTTTAGTTTTTGACAAGTAGGAAAGATAGCTCCAAAAACATGGAGGAGCTATCATAAAGTCTTAGATACAAAATCAAAGAAGAAATTGTATAAATAATATTCAAAGCCAACTAGGCACAAAAAAATTTTTATGCCTAGTTGCCACGGCAAATGATTAGTAGTCCATGATTATGTGGCGACCTGATGTTTGCCGCAAATATATGTTTTGTGGCAGATTTTGGCTCATTTGTGACAGGGGACTTTTTCTTATAGTGAAAGAAAAGATAGTTGATCCATAATGTCAATACAGGACACCAAAACAATTTCCTTCTTCACATCAAGAACAACACCAATCAGCACTCCATGGCACAAAACCAGAAGTTGCAACATCAGTGAAAATGTTTCTTATAGGACTTCAAGCATGTTCTAATATCTAGGAAATAACAATTGATCATGTTGTATCGACACAAATCACAACTCTTCACATCAAGAGCATCATTGATCAAAACTCCAAGACACAAAACTAGAACCTGCATCATCTGTGCAAATATGGGACTTCAACCATATTCTGATATCCAGCAAATCAGCTAAGAAAGAATAGGGCGAGAAAGATAATCTACACACCACGCTTGAGACCAATAACTAATGCTAACTTTTAACATTAACACCTCATAATCCTAATTAGGCACATGATTGCTGCAAATTATCCTATTCCTTAATTTCCATAAAGCCCAAGTTACAGGATAATACATGGACATCCAAAGTTTCTTCTCTAAACCATAGAAAGGTGCACCAAGCCATGATTCAAAGAAGCACAGAGCATTATTTGGAACACAACTAACAACATTCCACTAGTTAAGACAATCACACCACATTCTCCACAACTTAGAACAAGAGAAGAAGAGATGATTAATAGACTCAACTTTTACATTGGCAAAATGAACACACAGCCTTAATCAGATATATTATCTTCATCATTGATAATCTGTCTCTAGTATTTAATCTACCAAGATGAACCAGCCAAATCAAGCTCTCCACTCTTGGAAGCCCTAAAACCCTCCAAATCTTCAAAGGCCTCAACGAATCCTGCTCCTTGGTGATGCTTGAATTAAACACATGCAAAGAGAAAGATTTTATAGAGAAACCTTTGGATCAAATTTCCAATGGAATTGATCCTCCATATGTTGGTCTAATGTCACTTATTCCAATAACCTCAATAAATCCTACACTTGTGTCTGCTTCAAAGAAATAGTTCCTTCCTCCATTCAAGATTACAACACCATTTGAACTATGATTATTAGCTTTGTGTAATTTGACTAGCAACTAAATTGATTTAGAAATTAGGTTATTAATATCTTCCTAACAACACATCATGTCCTCACATGTCTCTAGCCTCCCTTCCATCATCAATTACATCATTTCTAGTAACTTTAGCACCTTTTTCACTGCCAAGATGCTTAGGTTCAACTCTGATAGAAGGTTTGAGAGTGCATTCATAGCTCTGAGTTGGATGAGCTTTGCCTTGTTTCGTTTTGCCATCAAGATTACCACGAGGCACAAGAAGGCATTCTTGATCACCACCAAATCTTTGCACTAACAGTGGTACTAGGAAGTTTGGGCAAAGATAGAGGAAGGTATTGTGAGAATTAGATCTAGCTGCCGGAGTGCACTGCTAGTCACTAGTTGTATTGTTGCTCGATACTAATCTCAATCATTGATTCCTATTATTTAAAAATTAAATTAGGTTGGGAAAAGATCCCCCACCAACACAAATTAAACAAATAAACAAAAGCATAGGAATACAAGAAAATTAATGTAGTTCAACCTTTATTACCTACATCCATGACTTCACTAATAATTTCACCAAATTGTGTCAAAAATACAATCATCAATCTTGAAAAATCTCTCTCAAACCCTACTCCAAAAAAAAAAAAAAAACTTGCACCGTGTTATTCATGGAACATGTCGCCTGATCTCTACATTGCTAGGAAGACTTTTGACACAAGTTTTCTTCACTTATACCTTCGTTTCTAACAGATCATGCAACAGTTTCTCCACCAATGCAACTTTTGAGGACAAAGCTGCAAACCCTCTCATCAATGCAACTTTCATGGACAAAGTTGCAAGTCCTCCACCAATGCACCTTTTGAGGACAAAATTGCAAACCCTTCATCAATGTAACTTTTAAGGATGAAGTTGTAAACCATCTAATCAAGTCAACCTCACAAGAGCTTTATCACTTTGCTCATTATCATCATTGTTATTATCATGACCCCCATCTTTGACCTTTAAGTTTTATTCTCCACTTTCTTGCTAGAACAATTCTCAATAAAAGTATTTATAGCCAACAATAATTTAAATGGCAATCAACTATTTTCAGCTTAATCCTAATCATTAATAACTTTCTAAATTCCTATCTTATCTAACAAATCTCTCTCATATCTTTCTCATATCCATCATATATATTGATGAGGATTACATTGAAAATTTAAATATTTCAAAAATAGGAAACTATCAATAACAATCTTCAATTTGGAATTCAGCTCAAACCTAGCAATCTCCACCTTGATCAAAATTCCATCAGAATATTAAAAATTTGCAAATTTATCAACCTTCATGGATTCTCCACCGTCATCACAAATCTTGATAAACAGCAATAATAAACATCTTTCAAATCATCAAATCACGATAAATTGCAATAGAAAGCTCCACCTCAAATTTGACAATTCCTAAGTCTTGCATCTCAACCATCAAAAACACTAGAAGCAAGATCAACACTAGCTCTGATACTAGTTGTTGAGAAAAAAATTCCCACCAACACAAATCAAACAAATAAACAAAGCAAGGAAACATAAGAAAATTAACATCGTTCGGCATTTACTACCTATATCCATGACTTTGCTAATCAGTTCACTAAATTTTGTCAAAATTACAATCATCAATATTGAAAAATCTCACAAACCCAAAACTGAAAAACACCTAGTCTCACAAGGCCATCTTTTTCTCATTTAAATAAAATACTTGCACCACTACTACTCATGGAATACGTCACTTGACCGCCATATTACTAGAAAGACTTTTGACACAAGTTCTCTTTATTTGCATCGCCATTACTCACTAAACAAGCAGCAAATTCTCCACCAATGCAACTTTTGAGGACAAAGTTGCAAACCCTGCACCAAATGCAACTTTTAAAGATAAAATTGCAAACCTTCTCATCAAGTCAATCTCACAAGAGCCTATCACTCTCCTCATCATCATTAGTGCCTTCCTCATTATCACCATCCTCCATCTTTAATCTTTCAATTTTATTCTTCTCCATGGTTCTCATATCATGTATTGATTTTTCAAATTTTGACATATTGTAACATAACGTAACATAGCGAGCATTGAGTTATATATATATATATATATATATATATATATATATATATATATATACATACATAAGATCATTAAAACAAAAAAAAGAAACCAATATTTCTTAACTCTTTTTAACTCTAGCTCGGGCTTAGCATTAAAATGCCTGAGCCTCATTTGATTCCAATGATTCCACTTTTGTAACAAATTGCCATTTTTTTACTTACGGTAAGAGTGAAGTTAATTTTGTTGAAAATTTAACTAAACTATATATGCTAGGGAGGCCAAAATTAACTAACTCCGAACATTGCTGATTTATATATTGAAATTTATATTACAATTGAGGAAACATTGACATTGTTTCTACACTGCAATTGCAATATCTAAAAAGGGGAGGAAAAAAAAAAACTTAGATCAAGTTCTATATATATAATCATTTCTTCCAATTCTTAAATCAAATGATAACAGTATGTGGATATTTTTCTTCTGATAAATATATATTTTTAACTTCTAAGTTACTTATTTTAAAAAAAAAAAATCCACATATCATTATTTGATTTAAAAATTAAATAAGATGAATAAAAGTAACTTGAGTCATTTATGTATTTTTCTTTCGGTCCAAACTTGCTTTAAGTCTTGTCCCGTCTTAAGCCAATCTTGGACTATACTAAAAATCAAAAAGCCCAATATCTTAGTTGGTCTTTCTGCAGTTGGTCCTAATCTGGCCACTGGTCCCGGTGAGTGGGCTAAGGTTTCCCATCTTAATCATTGCATTGGCAAAGTCGGTGCTGAAACTTGAAGGGTTGCTGCTGTAAGCATTCACTTGAGAGTCCGTGGATCCTCCATTGAAGAGCTGTTGATCCGAGTGGAAGAGACCTTTTTTGGCTTGCAAATTCTTGAAGTAAGCATTGTCAAATTTGTTTGGACTAGTGGTGTCAATAGGGGACAACTTGTTATCACCGCCTGTGCTAGGACAATTTGCTTGCAATGATTTTGCAAAATTGGAATCTATATTGGTCTCGTTGTAAATCCGTGTTCTGAAGGTTGTACACCTTGCTTGGCCAATTGTATGCCCTCCTGATTTATTTTTCAGATAAAATAAAAGTTCAAGTGCATGTAAAACTAATTTTAAAATTTGAATATAAGATATGTATCCAGTGGCATTGCTCATCCTTGGAAGGTCAAGTACATATAATGGTATTTGAAAAATATGCATCTAATATGGCTATGTACCTGATAGAGCAACCAGTTCTTTGGTTGTGAAACCTTTCTTGGAGAAAGCAGAGACAAGGCCACTTAGATCCAAAGTGGGAGCTGGCAAGTCTGAGTTAGCAGAGCTTAAACTTGCTGTGGTTGAGTCTCTTCTGCCCAATTGCACAGTCCAACTAGGTCCACCAAGCTGAGAAATTTTTACAAAATTAGTGCCTAACAAATATTTGGAGTTTACGCTTTATTTTGTGGCTTAAAATTGTTGGGTTACGAATGTCCAAAATATTGGGAAACTTTTTTTGTTTTAGTCATGTTATTTGTGCTACTTTTTGAGATATATTCGAAGGGACATCCTAAATTATCTCTTAAATATTGATTAGAAGAAAAATTGGGATATACTATCAACTAATATTTAAGAAATATCTCAAAATATCTTTTTAAAAATGTCAAAAAAAAAAAAAGTAGAAATAATATCTCTTTTTTTTTTTTTTTTTTTTTGGTCATGACCTTAGCTTAGTTTCTGTGAGCTAAGTTAGAACTTACACGGATTTGTGTGGTGGTCACTACTTAGAGACCACCGTAATCCTTATGTGAAGAATTGATTAATTAACCAAAACTTATCGATATTATTAATTAACTCACGTAAAAATAGTTGGAAGTCCATGAGAGAAGTTCCTAGCTACTTTTGGCTTCTTCCAATCCCAACAAGAATATACTTACAGCAACAACTGAGTCTCTTGCTGCGACAGCAACTATATCAGCACAGGAGACAACACCGGGGCACAAGCTCTCCACTTGAGACTTTATGTTATCTATTACCTCAAATCCTCTTATAGAATTAGCATTGGGACCTGCTGTTTTTTCACCTGTGAAACTTGATGTATCATCTAATAGAACTGATGCATCACATCCCTGAAATCATGAGCAACATGGACAGATAAAATGAAAATTAATTCCTAAAAAATTGAATTTAGTTGTTATTTTCACTTGTTACCAAAGAAATATAACCATGAGTGTCAAGTTTTAATAAATTAATAAATAAAACAACGATTAGAACTTGGTCGCGACATTAGTTTGTTGGCAATTTGGAAACAAATGTCTGTTAGGGGAAAAGTCCACCTTTTCTAAGTTTTTTATTCAATTACACTAAGCCACTAACAAGAAAAATATCCTTTTGCTTTTCATTTCTAAATAGCTCCATGTTCCAAAAACTAAAGCGCCATCATTAGCTATATTATATTTGTATGTGTACGTGCATGTATATTTGAGTTCAGCTAATGCAACACAAATATGCATATATATATATATATATATATATATATATATATATATATATATATATATATATATATATATATATATTTAGGTGAAGCTTTCAAGAATAAGATATAGAAAAGAAACAAATAACAATAAAGGGCAAAAAAATGCTTAGACTAAGTGAAAGTTGACTTGCTTGAACAAAGCAATCATGGAAATGAAGACGGAGAAGGGATGCCCCCATGCGAGCCTCCTTGCTCACAGCAGAGTTTACTGCTGCCTTAATGGTTGAAAGTGCATTAGGACATGTTGTGGCATAAAAATTAGAGGACAATTGGGCTGAGACTATCCCTATAAGGCACAAGAATAACAAGAAACGAACTTTGATGATTGGAAGTGCCATGGAGAAAGAACTAGCACCCATGGTAATTGGGGAACTTTAAAATTAAGAGAGAAATTGAAAGAAGAATCCTAAGAACATGCAGGGTTGAGAGGTTTATGATTAGTGCTTGTGGCTGAGGCCTTGAAATGTGCCACGTATTTATATACGAGGTTTGCCTTAGGCTAGTTTGTATTTCTCTCTTGTCAATAAATGCAGCCATAATTAAGAAAAACTAGATTTGAATTTGATTATAGAAAGGAGGAAGAGGACTAATAGGTGTTATCTGCATTAATAATTGATTATAGAAAGGAGGAAGAGGACTAGTTTACAAATATCTTGACTTGTTAAAGATCTTCCCATGCAGACTGCTCCACGCAGCCTACACAGGGGCCCCTTTGAGCGAAATATTTGAAAAAGAACTCTTTTTATATCTTCTTGAGACTTTAATTTGAGATTGACTATTTAATATGAAAAGAAAATTTCAAAAGATTTTTATTAAGATAATTAAATATTTTTTTTGTTAAACTATCGAGATAAATATATGAAAGGCATACGTTTTTTTTCCAATATATATATATATATATATATATATATATATATATATATATATATATATATATATATATATATATATATATATATATAATGCTATTATTTATCTAGATTTATCTGAATTTGTTTTTCGTTTTACCATAATTCATTCAAAAAACAAAAAATATCAGTTTTTAAATATTTGACTTCACTTCTATATGACTTGTACTATACCATATGCATATAATGATATAAGTTTGACATAATTTATTATAGAGTAAATTACACTGACCTCCTTCATTGTAATTTATTGTAATTTCACTTGGTACCCCTTTATTTCTAAAATTGATTGCAAAGGTCCCTGAATTTTATTTTTCATAACACTAGCCACCTCTTCCATTTGTGTTATGTGAGTAATGTCCTCACATGATCAGTAATGGCATTTTTGAAATATTATCAAACTATTTAACATGTCAATTGACTATAAAATCCTTCTTCCATATTGCTGAGTTAAACTATCAATTCTCCCCCATATTGCTCCCCTGCACCTGCTTCTTTGCACGTACCCCATATTGCTCCCCTGCACTTGCTCCTCTCATCAGTCATCACGTTAATGGCAGCCACAATTCTTCTTCCAATTCATTTCTTAATAGTCATAATCAACATCCAAAAATTAAAGGAGCCACTATAAACTGCATAACTGTGTAAATGAAATTGAACTTCATAAAATTTATCAAGAGTTGGCAAATGCCATATAACTGTTCCATACTTAATTGTTTAATACCTAATTACATGGACTTGAAATTTTCAGCACCTAATTTTTCCAAAAAAATGGACTTTACAGCCTGATATAGCCGATATTTTCAACCCTTTTACATCCATATAACCCAAAAAAAAAAAAAAGCCTATACCCTCAGTTGTGCACATTCCAAAAAATAATGGTGCAGTATATATCAAAATAATGCTATGTCCCCACAAAAAAAAAATATGTCTCCTTCATTATATATGCAGCAACTATGTGTGGCTCCTTGTTGGCCTTCTTAGTTGAAGCTTCATGCAAGCATTGACTTGTCATTCAAGTTGGCTAGCAATTTCCACAGTAGGCAAGTGTGCACCAATCTTTTCTCTCTACATGGAAAAAATGCAATTAGCCCAATTTAAGTAAGCAAATAATTAGTTGTTCATTAGATGGTTCATACCTTCTGTCCGGTTGACAAAGTAACTAAAGCTTGTGTAGAACTTCCACCTTCAATAGCAGTAGAGATCTCCTCTTGACCAAGTTCAACAAGAGCTTGCTTCTTATACCAAACAATAAGTAAACCCAATTTTGTGAACAAATTACACACAGGATTCAAGTGACTTTTTGTGTATTATTTTCAAGTAAAGTAGAACATAAGTCCAAAATATGAGAAAAATACAAATTTGAGTATAAGAGCATGAAAATACCTGAGTTGAAGGTTCATTTTGATTATCACCACTTGAACTCCCTCTTTGATTAGTAGCAGCCATTTGCTTCTATGAAGAACATCCAAATATGAAATTAATACCAAATGAGGCATTATAGAAGCACATGATAAGGTTGAAATTACCTTTTTCCTCCCCCTTCTAGATGTACTAACTAAGAACTGATTACCAATAGCATATATAGCCTCTTGTTTCTGTAGAAAACTCAAATGACAAATATTACTAACAACACACTAGTTGTTAAAAATAAAAAATAAAAACCTTACATACCTTTTCCCTAGCAATTTTGTCTCTTTGACAACCCTTTCTATTGTGACCAAACTGTTTGCAAATACCACATCTGACAGTACTTGATCTTCTCGCATCACTTTCTCCTCCTCTACCCTCATCAGGTCCTCTTTTTCGAGTTCTCCTAGGCCTGCCCGGTAGTCTTTTTAACTTGGGTGAATCCACTCTAAGATATCGACCCCGGTCTTGCTCATCCAACTTAGGCATGGGGTGTATTAACTCTTGATATGTGGTGCAATACATGACAGTCGAATAATAGCGGTTAACATACCTTTCCACATTATGCCTCCTATAAGCTATGCATGCACAAGCATAAGTGCATGGCAAGCCACATATACTCCAATACTGGCAACCACAAGACCTACTCGTAAGGTTCACTGCAAAAGTGGAGAACCCATCCCTAACTTGAAACTCATCATCTCCAACATATGTAACTCTACAAAACCTCCCATCTTGTATAATTGTATCAACAACTTTTCTAATCCTCGGGGTTATGATAGATTCAAAGCTACACCCCTTCTCATATCTCCTTTGAAATCTTCCCATAATCCTAGTGATCAAGCTTTCAACCAGCCCTAGTATAGGTTTCTTCTTATCATCTCCAACCCCATTATTAAATGATTCAGCCGCATTATTAGTAATGTGGTCAGATTTACACCTATGGTCACATATATGCCTAGCCCACATTTCTTTAGGCTTCTCACTTGACAATAACCACTCTACAGCATTGTCATCAATACTCATAAGTTTTGCCAATCCTTTCTCAAAGACAAATTCATTGTATGCCTTAGCCACAATCCAATAATTTATGGTAAGTATAAGTGATTTGAAATTTAATTTGAAATTAATTAACAAATGGCGATAGCAATACCTATTATATTCAATAAAAAATGCAACAATGAATTAACACTTATAGCAAAATTAGCAACATGAAAATATAAGAAATTAACATCTACATAAGTTAAGAAACATACAAGAAACAACAAAATCACTTAAGGGTACTTTCTTCCATCAAAATCAACACATAAAAATAAATTAAAAACTAACATGTACATATAAGAAACACCAAAATCAACATATATAAATATAAGAAACAATAGAACTAGCAACAAGGAGGAGTAAATTTTTATAAAGAAATAGTTTAAGGATAACAATACCTATGCTTGGCTAATGGGAAGAACTCAGCCACAGAACCTGTCAAACCCTGATACACAATGCAAGAAGCACAAAATCAGCAGCACACAGGTGCAGGTTTTTTCAAATGAAAAAAAAAAAAGAATAACAAAAGAAGCATTTTAAGTGTTGTTATAGTACCTTTTGCATGTCACTCATAATGGTCAATGGTGCCTCTTGCCATCGAGGATCTGAAGCCAATGCCTCATGAAGTAAACTCAGAAAAAAACTTCCAACTATCCAAACGTTCTAGTTCCACCATAGCAAAGGTAATTGGGAACATTCCTTTGTTATCATCAACTACAACAGCAGACAATAGCACTCCTCCATAGTTACCCTTCAAGTGACAACCATCAATTCCAAACCATGGCCTACATCCTCTCACAAAACCTTTCTTCATACAATCAAGACAAACAAAAAACCTCTTGAACTAAGGGTTTGCAGGAATCCTTATTTCTATCTCCATCTTAACAATACTCCCTGGATTTGTCTTTCTTGCAAGCTTAGCCCAAGCTAGCAGCTTGTTATAAGATTCTGCATAGTTCCCTTGATATTCGTCCTTCACCTCTCTCCTTGCACGATATAATTTCATTTGATTACTTGGCTCTAAGCCAAATTTTTCCAACAATTTAGCCCTCATACTTGAATAACTCATATCACGATCAGCAACCAACTTAGATTGCAGTTTTTTTGCAATCCAAGTTGAAGTTGCATTAGAGTTCAGTGTAGTTCTAATGCAATTATGCTCAGGATTATAGGTTTTACTCTTATAGGTAACTCCATCTAGTGTAGGGGAAGCATGAATCCTCCATGGACATCCCTCAGCCACACACTTTGCTGTCACTCTAGCTTTTTCATTCTTAATCTTCAAAACCTCAAACCCTTCCTGTATAATGAAGTCCTTAAGAGCTTCCCTAAACTCATTCACATCTACAAACAATAGCCTTTTTTTCTAATTCAATCTTCCCATTAGGTCCTCGGCTAAATTGTTTTCCTCTTATCCCTCTATCAATGTAAATCTCATCCCTCTCTTCATCAGAATTAACCCTGTCAATAACATCATATGTTTCTTCATGATAGCTTAATTGATCACTATCATTCCCATCTAGTGTTTCTAGCTTACCAACACAAGTAGAATCTAAATCAAATCTAGTATCACTCTCAATTTCAGAATTTTGATGCCACTCATCGTTAGATTCACTGATTACTACTTCTCTATCACTAGCTACGCCCTTAATAGCTACAACCTCCTTAATCTCATTCTCAGTCACAAAACTGTTAACAATATCAATAGAATCAGCCACTAAATCAACAGCAATAGTAGCATGCATAATAGACTCATTCACAGGTTCATTCATAACATTAAGAATAGTATTAGGCTCATTTGCAACATCATTCACTACACAAATATTCACAGCATCATTCATATCAACAGCACTATCTACTATTCACAGCATCATTCACATCAGTACCAATTGGAACATTCAGAGTAGCACGAGAAGGGTTACCACTACCACTAGTAGCCATTATAAATCCTTGTTTTCCATTACTATCGCTACCAATTAAAATATCAACATTACTTGGGTTTGGACCCAAGTAAATAACCCTTTCCATAACACTACAAAACAAAAATTCCAATGTCAGAAGTGTAATGACCAAAAACAAATTTATCAATTAAATTTTAGAAAACACTAATAGAGAGCAACACAGCACCAACAAATAGCAACACAATACATCTTTATAATAGTTCAAAAAAAATTAGAAATAATCAATACGTGCATATAATAGTTCAAAAAAAAATAGAAATAATCAATTTAAGGGAACCTATACTACCAGTCCCATATATGGACTCAAATGAGAATCCCTAAACTATCAATCCAAACCCTAAACTACCAACTAATTTTTGATGAAAAAATTGAATATTAGAATTGAAATGAAATCAAATGGTGGACTCATTTGGACTAAAGAAAGTCCACAAAAGCCCAAAATGAGTAGTGAACGCAAAAACCCTAAGATGGAAGAAGTAAAAGCCAAATCTAACAGAGATGTTGAAGTAGTTCCATCCTTCATTGCGGTTTACCCAAATCGAACCTTCATCACTGTGGCATCTTCAACAAGCAGCCGTGGTTCTTCATTGTCGAAGAAGAGGCTTTGCAGTGGTGTTCAAGATTGAGCACAGTTGAACACCTTGAGCGCTAAACACCGTCAGCACAATTGCAGTTGTGAGAGGAAGGAAAGAAAGGAAGGTTGTGGTTGTGAGCTTGAGCACATAGAGTGTTGCAGTTGTAAGAGGAATGTTGTGATCGTGAGAGGAAAGAGAAGAATGAAGTCATGGCGGAGTACAATCGAGGATGAGAAGCGAGCCTTTACCTTTCACTTTCAGAGGCAGTGTTGGTCGCTTTGCTGCTATGCAAGGTGACCACCGGAGGGGAAGTTGTGATTTTGAATTTTTTCCCCTCTTTTGATTTCAGAGAATGGGGCTTTAGTGAATGAGAGAGGGTGATGGTGTGGGGTGAGAAATAAAGGGTAGATTGGACATAATACATCATGATTTAACGGCGTCAATTTGTGTTTGTGTCAGGGGTGGTTAGTGTTGCGTGTATAAATAGAGGTGTGTCAAGTGTAATTATACTAAACCTCAGGAGAGATTAATGTAATTTTTCTTTTTTATATTATTTATTATATAGTATTATCCTAATATATCTATTATACATATTTAATATATTTAATTGGTTGTCTGGGACTCGAACTTGGCACTAGATGGAATAGAAATTTTATTTTTTAATAAAAAATTTATGGCATATATCATAAATTTTTTCTTTCATTTTAAATGTTTATCAATGATATTGAAATTTTAACCCATCACCCATGGAAACTATCCAAAACTTCTCATTAATAGCCTAGTCCAATTGACTTTCATTTTAAATATTCAAATAGAACTCATTTCGTTATCATTATTAACATTACATTAAGGGGGAAAAAAGACTACTGTATTGAGTAATATCAACGAAACTCAAAATAGTGTTATATCCTATGAAGCACCGATACCACAAAATCCAACCATTCCCAGTGTCCAGGGTGTGTCATGTCCAATACGGACACTAATAGCGTTTTTTCATTTTAAATCTCATTTGTTGCAGTGAGTGTAACAAGGACGGTCTGGAGATCGGAAAATGGCTTCCAACTGAAAATAGATACAACACACAATGAATACTAGCAACTATAGGACAAAGCATCAAGGTGTATCTGTTTGTGCTTTTTTAGCAAAAAATAATTTTTTTATTAAAAAAAATTAGTTTTTATATGTTTAGATAAATTTTTAAAAATAATCAAATTCTCAAAAAAAAATTATTTTTTATTTTTTAAAAAAAACTAAAAAGATTAACTTCTAAAAAAAAAATCAATTTTCAGCTTTTTTTGTTATATATAAAATTTATGCTTCAAAATTACTTTTTTTAAAATTTGACACAAACCCGAATTGAGGAACTATTGTGATTTTCAACTAAAACTTCAAAATATAGATATAGAAAGATTAAAAAAGTGGAGGTGCAGTTGCACAAATGTAACTAAAGTGAGAGAGAATGAAGCAATGATGGTAATGGTTGTTTTTGGAAGAAGACTACGCGGATCTCAAAAAAGAGCAAAGTGCATTTTGGGATTTTTATCCTATCAAAAATGTTTTCTATTATATATATATATATATTTGTCAGATTTTTATTTTATACTTAAATTAAACAAAAAGGAAAGCATTTTGGGCCTGGATAACGATTAAAGTAGGATAAAGTGAATTACAAATTTTCTGACCAAAAAAAAAATCATAGATTCAATTAAAATTTTAACGTATCAGTATCGAATATTATCTTGGTGCTTTGTAGGTTGTATCTTTCTTTTGAACTCTGGCTTTCTCATAAGCATCATCATCGCAATAGTCACTGCAGTTGACAGGTGATCGGTGAATTTGAACACCTGGATACACTGTTCTGACGTTAATAACGAAAGTAAATAGTTGAGGGAAATTGACCTTAATTTGTGTAAAAGCTCAAAGCAATAAGCTTTTATAATTCCAACTTATAGTTTAGAAATTTACATCTCCTACTAATACTTAATTGGTTTAGTACTTATTTTCATTAACAAAGGCTCATATTCAAGTATTATAAATAAAAAAATTAGTGCTGAAAAAACTTTATTTTTATAATAGGCCAACTTAATTTGAGTCAAATTAATTAAATTAAAATCCAATAAACTCCAAATTTTGATAATTCAGCCAAAAAAAAAAAAAAAGAGTTTACAAATGCTAGATTAGATATGCAATGAAACATAGGTTATTAATACCTTTATGAGCTACTTCTCCTTTTTTAAATAAATAAATAAATAAAACAGCCAAATACATAATTAAGGAAGAGAATAAAGTATAAAAAACAGGAAGAAAAGAACCACATTTCTTTTCAAATATATAATATTAGAGTAATGCGATACCATTAAAAAAATAAAAAGAATTTTAGACAAAAAATTAAAGTAATAATTGAATAAAATAAAATAAAATAATATTATCCACTTATCTATTAAAAAATTAATAAATATGTCACATTATTTTAAGGGTTAATTGTAATTTATCCTCTTATATTATAGATCATGTACACTTTATCCCCTATATTTTAAAAATATGCAACCTGATACCTTGCATTTTCACAGTGTGTACTTTGGCCCTTTTTGTTGATTTTTTTATCAATTATAAAAAAAAAATACAGTGTGTTGAGTTGCACATTTTGAAAAGTTCAGGCGGTGAATTTACATATGACTCAAAAAATTAGGAGAGTATAATGCACTTATTTGAGGCCAAAGTGCACACTGTAAAAATGTAGTATATCAAGTTGCACATTTTTAAAATATAGGGGATAAAGTGTACATGACCTATAATACAAAAGGATAAACTATAATTAACCTTTATTTTAATAAAAAAATCAATATATAAATCTCTACCATTTTTCATAAAATAAAGATTATGGTGATCAACAGTTAATTGATCCAGTGACAATATCGTTGGAAGAAAACGGGTGAACGTAAATCATGGGGGAAAAAAGGAATCTATTCAACCTTTATGTTAGGTCACCCTTCGTCGGTGTGAGAGTAACGTTTTCGTCGCCAGGCAACATTCCAAAATGATGAAATTCAGAATTGTGACAGAACAACAGCTGATAGCGTATATACTTGTTGGAATACAGCAAGAGAGGCCAAGGAAGCCAACATGTTCTATCTACTCTTGGCTTTTCTAAGTAACAAAACGTAAATTCCCTTCTTCTTCTTTTTTTTTTTTTTTTAAGTCTAGGTCCCATTACCATGTAAACCTGGAAAAGGAGGGTATAGCAAAAATTCTTAATTGATCATTCTATAGTCAAATGTGTGGACGAGTGCTATATTATGGTCATGGAATGCATAATTTGCATGCGCGTGGTTGGATTCCATCAGCATGTTTGGTTGCGCATTGCAACCTTGGAGAATTGACTCTAAGATAACAGAAACGATTGTACCTTCTTTTTGTTTTGTTTAGTTGCTTATTACTAAAATCAATTTTTGTCTCTAAAATTGATTTTGAGATAAGTGAAAATATTTCACTTTTTTAAAAAATTACTTTTAGAAAAATTATCAAATATAAATCACTTTATTTTAAAATTAATTATAACTAAATTAATTTTAATAAAATTAATTCGATCTAAAATCAATTCTTAAAAATAGAACTAAGCACACTACATCTCACCATCAGCGCGTTTTTGTTAAGACATGTTGTGCTATGTTGATAATTCAATTCTTTAACTTTTAATAATTGTTCATACAATTTTGAGTCAAAAATAGCGATTAAGAAAAATTCTTCTCAAAATAGCAATTCTAAAATTTGAACCTTCACCTGTAAGTAAAATTTGTCTGAAATTATAATTCGCTTTAATGCGATCAATTACTATTAGGTTTATGTTAATAATTTAATTGATAATCAATAAGAGTTTAGAATTTGTAGGCAAAATGATCAACTTATGAGTAAATACTCTTCATTTAATTATTTTATTTTATTTGAAGCAAAGTCAATAACGCAACTGCAGTTGCAGCCAGCTCATCAGTTTCACAAGCTTGTGTTTTTTTTTTTTCATATTAAAGAAAAAAGTTGATGCATTTAATATCTTAAAAATGTAAACAAAAAAAATGTTTTTATGTAATAATTAAAAATATTATTAATAATTTGTTAAAAAGCTTTACAATATTTATATTCATTTTCCTTCCCCTTGTCATTTTCTTCTTGCTTAATTTCGACAAGATCCCCACTTGCCCATCAATCCTCTGTTGGAAAAATGGGAGTAGGCCAGTAGGGCCGCTTCAGTTATAAAGAATCCCGCTTTTACTGATAAAGACAGAAATGTCTAACCATCTGTGCAGGAATGAAATTTTAGAAATTTGATTGTTAAAATAAGGTTTATACAATGACTTTGATTTTGGTATATTGATAATGTAAAAAAAAAATTTATATTATCATTCAATCAAAATTCTCTATATTTATGATTATTTAAATAATGAATATGAAATCTAACTATATTTATTTATGTAATAATATATAATTAATTAATTAATAATATATTCAAACTTAATCCTTATAAAATAAGCTTTATACAATAATTAATTTGATGTGTGTGGCTTGCCTGCTTGAGGCCTGTTTTGATGACGTTGGTCAGGAGGCTTGCCCAATTGGTAGTGTCTGAACAGTTAGTTTTTGTGTGATGAACCCTTTTGAGCACAAGGCGTGGTTCGATTTTGGGTCTCTTTCTTTCGAGTTAGTGTTTAGGTGTGTCTTTTTAAAGAATAAGAAATATTAAGGGACTCACTTTTTGTACGATATTATATTAACTTACTACTTATTTAATATTGAATGGGGTGTGGACTCTACTTAAATTGGGTTCACACACTATCTAATGGTGGATGAGTGATGAATCAGTACAGTATCCCACAAGAAGTGAATCACCCTATCATTTCTCTTAAAATATTCCATGATGCTGTTTAGTGGATTTTTTGGTCTAATTTTTTAGTGTCTTATGTCTTAGTGATAGATTCCTGAGATGCTTTGCATTGCTACTCTCTTTTAAGAGAATTTTGTTTTTTTTTTTGGTCTTTGATAGAATCACCAAATTTGATACTTTTTACTAGAAACTTGATTAATCCGACTTAATTCGATGACGGTCGTTAAAAGGGATAGAGATCTTTTAATAAGGAATTTTTTAATTTTCAAGGGCTCGAACTCTAGAGCACTAATTAAGGGTAAATACATCTACCATCTTAACCAATTCTACATTAATATTTTTAGAGAGTTTTGAGCTTTTGACTAATTATCCAAAAAAAATGTAGAAAAATATTCACTTTTATATATGATGATAATTAACAATACGATAGGAAAAATTACATGTACTTTCAGAATATATGGTGATAGTTACGAATATATGATAGAGTTAAGATAAGGGATCTTAGCCTCAATTCTTGTGAAATAAAAAGACAAGTACTTATGAACAAATGAAGTATATAAAAAGAAATAAACATGTGGCGCCAATATAAGTTGCCTTATTTAATCTTTTTTTTTTTTGGTTTGACATATGTTATAATTTTTTTTTTTTGATCAAAATCATGAGTATCCTTCTATAGGAGATAATCCTAATTGAGTCGAATATGATCGCTATGGGTGACAAAAGTTTTTCCTTCCAAATTTTAATGTAATTACATACTTAAGGTTCGAATTCGAGACCTTTAATTAAGTTAGGATAGCCCTCACTAGCTGAACTATGCGCTCGCCGATGCATGTGTCATTATAATTTGAGTTCAAATATTAAGTTTTTATGTTAATACAAATGTTATCTATAAATACTTTTGTAATTACTTAATAAGTCTAAAGATGTATATTACTTTCTTTTGTTCATAATAGTTGTCATTCTCATATATCAATGCAATATTTATTGTTAACTTTTTAATTTTACCTTTCATCTTCAATTGAAAGAGGTAGTTACTTTTCACTACATAATGATATATTTTGGATAAAATATTAAGAAGTCAAACTTTTTATCACAAAGTAAAATTTAATAAAAGTATTTTTGTAAACTTATATAATAACTATGCATTAATTTTAGATTTTTTAGTTTATGTAAAAATGACAAAATTGACAGCTATTTTAAATCGAAGAGAGTATTTTTATAATAAAACAAGTTTTTTCTTTAACTTAAGTTTTATTTTAAAAAAATTAATAGCTTTCCGTTAAAACTTAAAATTAACAACCAATTAATATGTGCATTTTCAAACGCTGAATGGATAAGCTTGGAATTGCGATCGGTACCGATAGCTATGTTCAGCAAAAAGGATGATACAGGATGATTAAATTACAATGCATAACCGACTCAAATTAATTATATTGATTTAAATGTCAAACTCGAAGTTGGGCAAATTTTGGATGTTTGTGTCGTTTTTATTGACTTAAAAGTCGGTCACAAGAATGATTGTTAAATAAAAGAAGATTGGTCTTATTTGGATATATTTTTTTGTGTTAATGATTTATAATTATGAATTTAATTTAAATATATTGATAATATAAAATAATTTTATACTGTCAGCTAATAGAAATAATAGAAAGTGCCGATTTATATAAATAAACCGCTCATTATAATGAGGGATCTACTATAATTTCTCATTTTTCTTTATTTTTATTAGTTGACAGTATAAAACTATTTTACATTATTAGTGTGTATCAATTAAACTCTATAATTATTTGAGTTTAATTGGTATATACTGACAGTGTAAAATAATTTTATACTGTCAACCAATAGAATTAGGGAAAAGTGATAAATCATAGTGGGTTCCTCATTATAATAGGTGATTATTTATATGAATGGCATTTTCTACTATTTTTATTGGCAGACAATGTAAAACTGTTTTACATTGTCAGTACATTTAAATTAAATTATAATTATTTATGTATAAATAATTAAAAAATTGGATAAATATTTGGTGTATGAATTTATAGAATTAGATATTTATGAATGATCCAATAACAATTATTACATAAATTTTGATATTATCTTAAAATGGAGTAGATTTAACTCTGAACATTAGCTTATAAAAGAAGAATTATTTAAATACTTATAAAAATTATCTTAATCATATCTTTAAAGAGTGTAGAATTCTAACATAATTTCCTATTTATTCGTGGATGGATCACCATAAGCCAATTAAAGCGTAGAATTACATACAAATAGCTTGTTTATAAAAAAAAAAATAAATGGTAAAATAGACAAAAAGTCTTTCGAACTGATCTCCGAAATTCCACACTTACCAGCATAAATACCCCACAGTCCCGCACAACGCACGGTTGATTGAAGTATAATTCCATTCGTCATGGCATCAATCATGAATAAAATTAAATTAATAAACCCTAGTTATATATTAGCTACGGAGATCTTTGCCCCCTATTCTTCATATTTTCTACCGCGTGGTCGTACTAGCTAGAACAAGTCAAAGATTCTTCTTTCAAACTTTATCAAAAAAAATAAAAAAGTGAATCACATTGAGTTCCCATGATATTTAGTGTAATTATACCAATATTCTTTTATTTAGTTATATTACACAGACATCCCTTATTTCTTGCGGAAAACCAAATTCTGAGTTCCGATTTATAAAATTCCCAGCTAAAATTATCTTTTAAATAGATAATTCACTTTTGAGATACCTTTTTATAGATGTAATGATCTTGGAACTCGGAACTCGTAAGTAAATGATCTATTTAAAAGATAATTTTAGCTAAGAGCTTTGTAAATCGAAACTCGAAACTTGGTCTTCCACGAGAAATAGGGGAGGTCTGTGTAATATAACTAAATAAAAAAGTATCAGATATAATTATACTAAACTTTAAGGGAGTACAGTGTAATTCACAAAAAAAAAAAAAAAGGATTCTTCTTTCAAATAACAATAAAGCGTGTAGTGCAAACCCACGGTTAACATGGAATTGTGGAAGTCCTTGTCCAATAGTCTGCTAGAAATTTTGCTTGCAACCAATTTGTTGAACCTGATCTTGGAGCCTCTTAACAAAAGAAAAGATTTGGCCACTGCTCCAATGTGGAATGAATCCTCTGTAAGCGATTACGGAACCCTTCCTTTAGCTGAAACACAATGCCAAAAGTATACCGATTCCATTCTCTTGCTTAATGAGTAAAAACATCTATATCTTACACTTTTAACCGAGCCTGCACAATATCATTTATGAGTAAGACGAAATGTCAAATATTTAGAGGGTCAAATCATTATCCAGCTCCAGAGCGACCCTAATCCACAGAGAACTATGCTTGACCTGACTTATACTTAGGGAAAGTAAACACTCATTAATTAGTTTATTGATTTTTTTTGTGTACATAGCTATCTTGTTTTGAATTTTCAAGTAAATATATTTGATTGAGTCAGCTGGATATAAATAAAGTGGTTGGGGAGGAAAGAGATTTGAATAGGAAGTAATCTTTATAGGTTCAAGTAATGATAATGACTAATTATATTTAAAATTTTGAATTTTCAAAGCAAAAGGTCAATTTCCTCAATTTAAATGAAATCATAAACCCCAAACGAAACAGATAAATAAGAATAGGCGAGAACAAAAATAGATGGGAAAGTGAAACTCATTGTGTCATCCGTTTAGTAAATCCAAACTACATCCATGCGCTCCAGCTGTGTGTGTGCTGAAAATATTGCCATAGAAATCAAATACAGTGAAGCCGTTCTTGATAACTTGCGGTTTATTAAATCATATAATTATCAACTTGAATTGTAAGAATACTCGTGATTTGCCAGTCATTATCCCTAACTGTTATTTGAAAATAGAGGGAGAAGGATGTAAGGACAAGATTCTTGATAATGCAAGCTTCTTTTTCAACTACTTTAATAGCGTTTCTATGCCACTTGGACATTTTCTAAATTTGAACTTATTCTTGCCGAATATAATAACCAAGTTTCTTTCAGCAGCAATCTATGACTAATCCAGAAAAAGGTTTAGGCAAACATATTTTGTAGAAATATAAAAGTTTGCAGAATAATATTTTGGATACACAGCTAGCTGTAGCAGATTTAAAAGAATATTATCACTTATATATATATATATATATATATATATATATATATATATATATATATGACAGCCGTACTTTTTTTCTTAAAATAATAATCATTGTTAGTCTTCGAAAAAGAGATTAACTTTGTAGTATTTTTTGGAATTGTCGTCGCCAGCCCCACTTGTGGCTATAGGGCCCCTTCTTTAAGTTGTGGCTGGTCTGCCTTTATCCATGCATGCAATTAGTAAGTCTTGACAAAAACTCTCAAGCTTATTGGTTAACTGGCGGCGTTTGGAAACATTTTGTTAATGTACTGACATCTTCATTTCTCGTCCCAATTCGAAGAGGAGAATCAATTCCTCTAAAAAAATTCTCAAAATTTTCAAAATTTGTCAATACAAAATATTAGGTATCCAAGATTTTAATAATAGGTGCAAAGTAGCCATCAAGAAATATACTGCGACAGTAAATACGATTGAGAGAAAGGAAACAAAACCAACGATAATAAACAGTTTGATGCACGATTTTCTTTCACCCTTTGAGCGAAATGCTGTCAAAGGAAAGAAAATTTAGGGATAGAACCCCTCACGCCCACACTGTAAGAACTACGGGATTACCCTAACGACACCTTCGGCATATAAATATGGTAAGTCGACCATAGGGCCCTATTCAAAAAGCAAGCACATTAGCTATCTGTTCTCGAGTTGGTATAGGATTTTTCATGACCTAATCTAACCTGATGATCTAGCCATAAGTTTATTGGGTTGGGTTGTAGTTATGAAATTTGACCCAATACATATGGCCTAGCTTGCTTGCAGTCAAATAATTATTGGGAAAAATAAAAAATATTATTTTCTTGAACTATAAAGGATGCACATTTTATCATAAATATTTCGAAATGTGTAAATTGACCCCTAAACTTTTTAAATGTGCAATTTATTTCATTTGTTAAATTTTTGTCTATTGTTAATGAAAAATAAGTGTGCTATATACTCTTGAAGTTTGGCTCATGTATACTTTAGTCCTTAAATTAAAAATAATATGCAATTCAATATCTTAAAATTTTTTGAATATATACTATTTCTATTTACTATAGATAGAAAAGTTAACAGAATGATCAATTTATATATTTAGGAAAGTTTAAGAATTGATTTGTATATTTTCAAAATATAGGGGAATAAAGTGCATATATTTTATAGTTTAGGGAGGTAAAGCTCTCTTTTTTGTTAAAAAAAAAGTGATAAATTACAAAATTGTTATATTTCAATTAACATACTCTACATAACATGATTTTATTTTTGTATTAATATAATTTATTTCAAAATATATTTTGTAAAATATCTCTTGAATTTTGTTTCATATTTTTAATATTTTATGATTTTACTATATATAGTATCCACATAGTCTTTATATGTTGTCTAAATATCGAGTTGACTTGGTCTAAGCCAGTTATTAGTCAAGTCATTATTGAGTTAGGTCTAGGTTCAAAGAAAAAACCCAGTCAAAAAATCGAGTTAGTTTGAATTCTATTTAACCTAACTCATCAACCCATCCTTTGTACACCAACATAGATTGGTATGAAATACAAATGGGCAATAACATAAAAGAAATCAAATGAGCAAAAACTAAACTAACAACAAGGGAAGAGCAAGAAAGATTAAATAAACACACCAAAGAAAAAGTAAAGAAAATAGTGCAAACAAACTATTGATTAGCTGATAGCTAAAAGTCAAGGATGGATGACAGTTAAGGAAGGATTTTTTGTTTTGCGATAATTAAAAGAAGCTTAAATTTTCTATAAAGGAGGGAAGTAAGAATGAAACATCTACGAAAGGAGAACAAAAACATAAAAGAAAGAAACATAATAACCAAAAACAACCAGCTAATGAGCCTAATAACCCCTCCAATCAGTAGCTTGGATCCTTTACCCCTTCTAAAAGATTGACTAACACGCTTATAAACTAGAATACTTGTAGGAGAGCTTAGACCAGTTCATTCCATGACTAATCAATACATCAAACCATCCATAAAATCTCAGTAACTATATTGTTACTACACTCCTATAAAATGCATGTCCCTAAAGTCTTCACCATGCTATAGCAGCATTTTAAGCGAACTTGTTTCTTTTACACCAACTCTTCAAGACTTGACTGGAAAAACAAACCCTCAAAAGGGGAAAACCTGAGAAAAGATCAAACCAAAGAAACACTGTGCGAGACTCCCACCACCTATACCAATAACAAACTTTCATATAAAAACTTCACGAGCTTACAAATTCCCCTAATTAGTTACTAAGAACACATTACCACTAGAGAGAATTCCCCAATCTTTGTTCACAAGCATGTTAATCAACAATTCTACTTCTGAGAAGATACCATCAAAAACAATCGGTGGTCACAGCAAAAAAAAAAAAAAAGACACCACTACAAAAGAAACCACGAGAACCACAAAGCAAATGGAAGAACCTAATATTGAGGAGTAGACACCCTTTGATACAAACCCAAACCCACAACCTCTAGGCCCAGACCTAACAATCAGTAATGAAAGTCCTGTGGCAGCTATAGCTAACTCCACTACTGCCACTATGTTACCTACGAGCTCAATAGAGGAGGTTGGCCCAAAGGAGAAGTGTAATAAAAGAGCTCCAATTTGGGTGAAGGATTATTACACCAAATGATATATGCGGAGGCATGGGATCATGACTAGAAGGCTGAGCTGGCAGAGTTTGTTATAGGTAGTGGTGTGTGCATTGCAATGAGAGAATAAGAGTGACCTCTGGACAAGGGGAGATATAGCTAGAGTGATAATTGGTGAGGTTATTGGAGTTCTTTGCCATGGACTCGAAGGAAGGGGATAGTCTTAGTTGTGCAATTCCATTCTATGGTGCACAAATATGGGTATAGTACTCGCATCAGGTACTGATATAGGTATGAAGTACGAAAAGTTTGTAAAAATTAGGGTACTTTAATATATATATATATATATATATATATATATATTTGAAAATATAAAAATTTCACAAATTTCATAGAATAAAAGCTAAAATTTCACATCATAAATAAGAAAACACATCAACTTAAACATAAAATAAGCCTAAATTATTCAACATCACATTACAAAAGCAAAAAAGTTACAGTACTTAAAATATTATTCAAAACAAGTACATAATAATTATTTGAGCATAATTAACAATACAAAACAAACACCCAAGTCATCAACAAATCTCATATCTCAAATTATTTCTAGCAATAATTCCAACAAGAAAACAATTATCAACTATACAAAACAAAAAAAAAAAAAACAAATCAAGTAGAAGAAGAAGGAGTGAAGGATTCACTGTCAAGTGTCACGAGATGGGGGAATGTGGACTGGGGTCTACGAAGCGCTGTATGCTTTTCCATGATGGCCCCACATGCGATGGGGACTAGAAAGCGTACCGCTAGGATGAGGGCCACTGCTGGGGGATGGATCGATTGAGCAGTGGTGGCTAGTGGAAGTGGGTGGGGTATCTTGTGCAATTTGGGAAGAAAGAAGATGATGGGGGTTAGGGCTCCCTTTTGGGAAAGAAAAAGCCAAAGAAAGAAGACTGGGGGTGTTATAGCTCTGCTTTTGGGAAAGAAAAAAAAGAAGAAAAAAAAAATGAAAGAAGGAAATACGACATAATTTTGTATAAGCTGTGTATCCAAGTCATATCCAGCCGCATCTTACCGTACCTAATTTTTAAAAAAAAAAAATAGGTATGTACCCGGACGTACCCATACCCAAAATGTACCGATTACAGATACTTTTCCAAAATCAACGTACCCATGCTTTAGGAAGTTCATTTCATTGTAATTTCCTTTTCGTCTATCATTCAGTCTTAATACAGAAATTTCTACGTCAGAATTTGCATTCCATAATTGCATTCAAAACAGCCTAACATTTGGTGCTCTCGTTGATTATTTTCCACTCCTCCCCACACCCTAAGTTAAATCTTCTCTACCTGTCACACTGTTACATTTCTACAAGAGATTATATGCAAACTCACAACCACCCTATCATCTCCCTATGCTCTATCCCCCCAACCTTGCTCAAGCGCTACCATTTATTATTTGAAACAGCAACTCAGACTTTGCACCCCATAAATGGTTCAACCGCTAGCATTTATTATCACCTTCATTAACATGCGTAAATGCAATTTGGATCCATCAAGATTGACGTTCGCGAACACAAATTGGGCACCAACTTGAAAGCACCGACCAAATCCCGGCGGTGAGCCAACAAATCCATCATTCATGACTTGAACCTTCTGATTCTTCTTGAAGGATCTAATCCCTGTTTTAGCCACCATTTTAGCTGCATAATTATCTTCTTGTTGCTCTTTAACTATAGAATTAGGTGATACAATATTTGGATTAGAAAGAAAATGTGGGCTAGAGTCATTTAGGCTAAAACTCGGTAGGAAAAAGACCCAGAGACAGTCTCCCCACTCAAACTCATAATGGGTTGCTTTTTATCCTTCTTCAAGCCCTATTGTTCCCTTTATTGGAACACCTAACATTTCGGACCCATAATTGTTAAGGCCTAATGCACCTGTCACTAGAAAATCATACGTCTGCCGCTAATTTTCCAGTGCAAAAAATTAATTTTTTATTTTTTAAATTTTTGAGAAAGATATCGGCTGCAAATTATTTTTTTATTTTTAAAAATTATTTGTGACGGTTTTTTCTGCTGCAAAAAATAGTTTTTTTTTATTTTTTTAAATTTTTGCAGTGATTTTTTCCACTGCAAATAAAATTTAATTGTTTTTGTTTTTAAATTTTCGAGTAAATTAGCTGTGGTTTTTGCACTTGCAAATTAAAAAATTTATTTTTAATTTATTAAAAATATTTGCAGCAGATTTTTATGTCACAAAAAATTTGATTTTTTATTTTTAAAAATTTTTGTGGCAGATTTTTCTGCAACAAAAAAATGTATTTTTCTTAGTTTTTAAATTTCTTAATAATTTAGCGGAAATTTTTTTTGCAGCAAATAATTCTTCTTTTAAATATTTAATAAAATAGTAAATTAGCGATGGATTTTTCCACCGTAAACTTAATTTTCATATTTTCAATTTTTTTTATATTCTTACATTCATTATTCACTGCAAATTAGTGGAGGATCGTGTTTGCCACAAATTATCTGTGGCAAATTAACGTTTTTGTTCTAGTGACTAGTGTACACAAGAATACAAAGGAAGAGGTACCAATTAATTAAGAGCGTAATGGAGGAAGGCCATGAGACCTGTCTGGATGTTTTACCAATATGCGAAGCCATTGCTGGGGGTTAAGGTGATGTCTCTGCCATGTTCCACTTTTGAAATAAAGCTAGGATATATTGATATTGTTCTTGTGTGAAAGTCAGAGTTTGTCTTCTAGCTGAGTTGCTTTGGTTCTTCACTATATCTTTCTCATCTTCACCTTTTGATGTTACGTTCGAAAAGAGAATTCCCAAGGTCATGAACTTAGGGGACACCCATGCTTGTGAGGACATAAATCAACAACATGTCCTATTTTTCCATAGTATCTGCAGACCATTACAGATCCTCGACCAAAAAATGAAGGTGGCATCCCTCGACCCTGCCCCATGCATGCTTTTACAGTTTTCAATTGCATTCATGGCTGCCACAGTATTGTCATCTGAGTTACCGGAATGATTTTTCCTTTCGTATTGAATGATCATCAAGAAGACACGGATTAAGGGACGCATATGATCCATAAGTGGTATTTGCAATCTTACTCCTACACATTGATCGTTTACCCCAGTCAAGAACCTAAGGGCAATGTAATCTTGTTGCATGAATAAAAAGAAGAAGTTTTGGTGGCTATGCAACTGCATCTAACTCGACGCACATAGGTGAGAGCGTCTATAATGTTCCAATCATAGTTGTCATATCGTATCATATTATGTATCAATTTTTTAAATTTTGGCATATCTTATTGTAACGCAGAGGGTATCGTAAGATATTTTAATATATATTATTATAATACATACTTATATATAGTTATAAACTAAAGGTACAAAAATCATAAATTGAATTGTGATTTGTGATCGTGAAACTCTTTAGTCTTTTGAGAATTAGGGCTTTACATTTAGAAGGTAATGCTAAATTGGTCTTAGAGAGTTTTGATCAGAGTTCTAGTATCCTATCTCACAATGGAATTATTTTATCTGAAACTTATAGTTTAGCCTCTAAATTTAGCTATTTTAAGGCTTAATTTGTCTCTAGAAGTTGTAATTTAGTGACAGATAAATTAGCAAAATTAGCCAGATCTTGGGATTTGATATTTATAGGCTCATAGAATTTGTGTTCCTTGGGATTTGATATTTATAGCAAGTTTTCTATTCTCATCTCATTTGATATATTTTAAATTTTGTTCTCATCTCATTTCCTCTGGTATCTGATTCTGATTGCAATAATTTCGCATCTTTCATTATTACTTCTGTTGGCAACCTCGGATGTAAGATAGTGCATATAAATTTTTTACTTCTTGATTGTGAATACCAACTCAGTTTCAACTTCATCGTCTTCAATGTTTTCAAGATTGACGGTGCTCACAAATTTGTCCTCTCCCTAATTCTGTGGCACTGATTAATATTTGAAGTTTGGAAAAAAAAAAAATTATCTTTTAAGAAATTTATTATAACAAAATATGGTCTGGATTAATAAACGGCCTTATTACATTGCCATAGAAATCATTGTTCTCGAGGTTGAGGACTCTCAAAAAGGAGAGGTTCCCTTGCATGCGACATCCTTGCAGTTTCAGCTTCGAAACAGCTTGATGCTGGTTGCAAAAGTGGCATGAACTATTCTAAGAGTTCAAGCCTTCAAAAGGGACATTGTATATTGATTTTTTGAACTTGAGCAAAACGCGCGCAGAATGATCAAGTATCATTTCCTAAGGCAGAAGCAGTTTTATTGGGTTAAAACCACAGTAAATTTGAAGTGAATTGAAGAAAGAACACAAGCCATATGGACCAAACTGAGTAACGATAATTGCATGTGCAGTTATGAACAAAGGATCATATTGCTTCCTATTCAAATTGCTACAGTGCAAAAATTAAAAAAAAGGAACACATTGTTTCATATTTAAGTTGCTAGCTAATCAATGCGTCACTAGTTTCATGACAGTTAACGTAAGAAACATTGCGACTATATGGCCTTTTGGAAGTCTCTTGTGAATATCATGAGTGGCGGTCCTTAATAGATATGTCTTTCAAAGGGAAAGTCATGACCTTTAGGAACCGATCAGAGGCTACTAGCAATTGTAAGGCTTCATGTTAATGTTGTTTCATAAAGCTTACAATGCTTCGTTCATTACCGTCGATGCTTGTTGTGTTTCTCGCTAATTATAAATATCCCTCTTATCAAACACTCATGATACTTTACTTTGTGCATTGTGAGAATGTATAAGAGTTCTTAAATTTTACAAATCTTATTTTATTGTTAAAGTTTAAAGACAGTAAAGAAATTTCATTGTATTTTAAGGGAATCATCATCAACCCAACAGCAATTATATATGGGGGTGAATATCTCTCTAAAAATAGCTATTTATTTCATGTCTTGAAACCATAATATTCAAATTCTTATTCATCTTCTACACTATTTTTTCCGAACAATTTTAGAAAAATATTATCTTGAAGATGACTCAAGATCAGAATGCTACTTTTAAGGTCATGAATCAAGAGTTGGTCAAACTAGATCAACTTGATAGAATTAATTCCAACCGTTGGAAAGATAAAATGGTGTTTCTTCTTTCAGCACTCAACCTTACTTGTTTGCTTGATTTGAATGTTACATCAATTGCTAATGCTGCCAAAGATGCTATCAAGGAAAAAAAAGAAGGGATTGCTCAATTAAAGAAAAAGTGTGACGGGAATATTTCTACATGTCAAGATCATATTCTCCATACTTTACTTGATAGACTTTATGATCTTTACATGTCAATTCAATTACCACTGGAGATTTGGGAATCTTTGGAAGAGAAATATAATAATGAGTGACATGTATGGATAAATTTATCATGTTAAAGTATTTCGAGTTTAGTATGGTTGATGATGTGTCTATCATAGATCAAGTTAATCAGTTACAAATCCTAGTTAGTAGACTTCATAATTTACAAGTGGTTATTCCTAAATCATTACAAGTGATCCAAAATTGCCCTAAACTCGGAATGATTATAGAGAAAAACTCCTACATCTCAGTGAAGACTTTACTATTGAGAAATTACTAAGGCATTTACGTATAGAAGAGTAAACTCGAAAATGTGATATTGTGTATCTTTCTAAAAGATCTAAGGTGAATCAAATTGGTGAAGAAAAAGTCACCAAAGAAAAAAAAAGAAATCCTCAGTGGATTCTAGGCAAGAGATAAAGAAACAAAAAGAATGTCATCATTGCTATAAAAAAAAGACATTATATCAAGGATTGTCAATTTCTGAAAATGGACACTGATTCCAAAGAAAGATCAAGTTCAAAGGCCAACTTTGTGGAAGAAAAAGACTTAGTTGCTATGATTTCTAAGGGGGTTCAATGCATGTATATTGCTTAAGAATGATATGTATATAGGCAAAAAGGATATTGTAGCAAGGCATGTCCAAACTTAGTATAATAAAATAAATGTTTCTGTGTATATTGTTGTTTCTCGTGATTTATGGCATAATAGATTAGCATATTTAAATTATAAGTCAATTAAATATATGTATAAACATAACTACATTGATCTTAGTAGTAAGGATTTTAATAAGAAATATAAGATTTGCATATAATCAAATATTACTAAGAAACCATAGTAATATTTGTGAATTAAATGGAAATATTACTAGAGGAGGAAAAAGGTGTTTTATAAACATTATAGGTGATTATTTTAGATTTGCCTATTTGCATTTGCTAAGAAGTAAAGATGCATGATAAGAAAATGAAAGTTTTTCATAGTTTGATTCTTTTTGTGAATTACATGGTACTCTGTGTGGATCTTCTACTTGACATACTCTACAACAAAATGGTCTAGTAGAGAGAAAGAACCATACCGTAATGGGTATAGTTAATTCAATGTTGCTAAATTCTAATTTACCTTGCAATCTTTGAGGGAGGAGCATTATTGAAGGCATGTCATATTCATTATAGGGTACTGTCAAGAAATAGAAAGGTTTCTCCGTACAAAATATAGAAAGAAAGAAAACCAAACATAAATTATTTGAAAGCGTGAGGGTGTTTAGCCTTTTATCGTGTTCTTGATCAAAAGAAAACTAAATTAAAGCCAAGAGCCATAAAAAACTTCTTCATAGGATATGCTCAAAATTCTAAGGCATATAGAATCTTAGACTTAGTGTCTACTACAGTTGTTGAATCAAGAGAGGTAAAATGTATTGAAAATAAATTCATTAATAATTCAAACCCTAATTTGGAATATTCTCAAAAGGATATATGCAGAAGCTGCTCAAGAAATGGTTGTAGATCAAAGTAATAAACATCCAAGTCGAAATGAAATAGTTGAACAAAGAAGGAGCCAAAGAGTGAGAAAAAAAATAAGAATATGGGTTCAGATTTTATTTCTTCTTAGGCTATAACTTTTTTGGTTGAAAGAACTAAGGATTGATCTATAATAAATAAGATCCCTATTATGTTGAACATTGAGGGTGATCCTTAAAAATTCAAAGAGGCTATGGCCTTTAGAGAGTCTACTTTTTGGAAAGAAGCAGTAGATGATGAAATGGCCTCAATATTATCTAATAATACCTAGGTCTTAGTTAATTTGCCTCCAGGATCAAAGCCTATAAAATGCAAGTGGGTGATTAGAAGAAAGAATAATACAGAGAGATCACCACAAACCTTCAAAGCAAGGTCGATAGCAAAAGGATTTAGACAAAAGGAGAGTCTATATTATTTTGATACCTCCGCATCTATGGAAATAATGACTTCTATTAGGACTCTTATAGTATTAGCATCCATTTATAAGCTTCATGTACATCAAATGGATGTCAAAATGACTTTTTGAAAAGGAGATTTGAATAAAGAAATTTGTATAAAGCAACCGGAAGGCTATATGTTTCCAGAAATGAAACAAAAGTTTGTAAACTAGTTAAGTTTTTATATGGCTTAAATAGACACCTAAACAATGACATAAGAAGTTTGATTCTGTGGTTTTATCAAATAACTTCTCACATAATAGTGCAAATAGATGTATATACTCCAAGTTTACTAACGGTTATAGAGTAATAATTTGTTTGTATGTAGATGATATGTTAATTATTGGAATGAATTTATAAAGGATCGTCAAACGAAGGAGTATCTAACTTTTAAATTCAAGATGAAGGATTTGAATGAAGTAGATACAATATTAGGCATTAAGGTACATAAACATGAAATTGACTTGGCTTTAAGTCAATTTCAATACATTAAAAGGGTATTGGAAAAATTTAAGCATTTTAAAATTAAAGAGTCTTATACACCTTATGACCCTAATTTTAAATTAGAAGAAAACATAGGGAAACTTGTAGCACAACTAGAATATATAAGTACTATAGGAAGTTTAATATATGCAATGTACTATACTAGGTCAAATATAGCATTGGCTGTGTACAAACTATTGAGCTTTACAGGAAAACCTAGTAACCAACATTGAAAAACGATAACAAGAGTTATTGGTTATCTTAAAAAAATCATAAACTTGGAATTATATTGTAATTATTATCTTGCTATATTAGAAGGTTACTCTGATGCTAGTTGGATTACAAATCTAAGTGATAATAAGTCCACTTTATGTCACAACCCAACCCAGCCATAATTAGTGCGTAGGGAGCCTTGGTTTCCTAGTAAGCCTCAACTAAAACTTTCTAAAAACCTGGACATTTATCATAGACAATCTCTATAAAAAAATCTGCTCATAATCACCTAGAACACTCAAATAGACATATACGTATACAAACATATATTCTTATAAATTGTTTATCACACTCAGGGCATAACTACCACAGTTTGGGACCTATATTTATAGTTCAATGGAGCATTAGACCATGTACTGAAATCTTGATAACAATAAAAGAAGGCCCAATCAAGTGTTGGGCTTACTAAAGGATAACTGGCAGCTAAATACTGGCACCTAAAACATAGGGAGGCAACTAAGTGAGTTAAACAACTCAGGGAGAAATAGTTTACCTATAGCTAGCATGGGACTAAGTCCAAACATAATTATTCAACTTAGTACTTATAAGAAAAATATCTTTATAATTAAAGAGTCATTGAAAATATGTCCTACATATAAAATACTTGGGGAAAATAGTTTTATATTAAATCTTGAAAGCTACTAGAGAAATAATCATTGTAAACATTTCTAAACCATTAAAATATACTTGCCTTACTAGGCATCTAGTAAAAATTTCATCGTGTAACATACTTAAAGTAACCTCATGTTAAACTCTGCAAAATCACTAGAGGTATAGCCCTTCTATACACTTGGTATATGTGGCAATCATTTGAGACAATTAGAAAGAATCAGAAATTATATTTTCTTTTGGAAATCTTATTGAAATATACTTTCATAAAACTTAGGAATGTAAAATATGTACTTATACCTAGTTAGAAGTCGCAATTACAAAATTTCTATTGTAATATCCTGAAGTGCTACATTGGCACCATCCTCAAGCATTGAGTAGCCACATTGGCACCATCCTCAGTGATTTATAATATGTAATCCAATCTTGTCGGCCTAACATGTTGGGCTAACAACTCCCTTGCTAGCTGGGGTCTGTACAAGGTGCATCAAGGCTAACATATCCACCATTAGTTACGATTCTATAAAGTGTTCACCACACAAAATTCATTTCTTTTCCTCAAAATAAGTCTAATTTCAAAGCTAATTTGAAACATAACATAAATAAACTCTTTTTCTTAATGAACATAAACTTTTCCAACTAGGTATAGCTGAAATGAATTATTCCTTTCCTTATTCAAACACTTAGTAACCTTGAAAATTATAACCATTTCAAATCCAATTAGAAACTATACATAGATTAGTCAGCTCCATGCTCCTTACATAAAAATATCCATAGGATACAGTTATTTTCTTCAATAACATCTTAGTTATTAAAAAAAAAAAAGCTAATTTTCATAAACCTTTGTTTTACTATCCAATTTTTGTAATAAATGCGCATAATATATAAATGATATATTCATATACATAAACCTTACAGTTATACTCATTTCAAAATCTATTATAAATAAACTATTTACTCACAATGCTTTAACTAGAAAGGTGGAAGCTTCTTGGTGAAACTACCAAGCCAACCAGTCACTCTAGGAGCAAATTTAACACCATAATAGGACAATATAACTAAATCTCACCCATAAAAATAAAAGATTAACTTAAACTCCCTTTAAACATGAAAGATCATGGGATTTAGGACTTTAGGACTGCAGATTCTAGCCCAAGAGCAAATCCTTCAGGAAAGTTTCCTAAATCCTGACATGGAAAAGGCTTTTAAGTTTAGGATATACCTTTGAGTATCAAAGAATAGAAAGGAATGTGGTAGAGAGCTTGAGTCTCCTCCCAGGACATCTCATAGCTTTCCTTACTTACTCGAACGAGAGAATCAATCGGTAGATAGGCTAGGAATAGAGCAGTTAAGAAGTAGGTAGGGACAAATAGTGGTATAAGATAGTAAAAATATCATACATGAGAAATTTTTGGGAAAAGAAGAGAGAGATTGAGGGAGAAGAGAAAGGAACAAGAGAGGAGAAAGAAAATAAGAGTTTTGGGGCTGGAAGCCCCCTTTTATGTTTTTCTCGCCGACTGGGGCAATGCTAGAGCGTAGGGAGTTGCGCTCGAACGTGTCTGGGTTCCATATCCTTCCTTTCACTATTTTGGGAGCACGCTAGAACGCATGGGGCCGCGCTTGAGCGTGGCTCTCAGATTCTAGAATTTTGGTTTTTCTTCCTCTTCTAATCTTCAATGCTTCTCAGGCCATGGTCTTACACTTATTTTTTAAGTTAAATCTATTAATTTTAAAACATAAATACAAATAAGGAAATGCCCCTCATTTGAATCCAATAAAAATATTAGAAAAATTAAACTCCTTAAAAATCAAAATCCAACTTTTGGATTCTAGTATAAATTTTCGAAAATTTGCATTTTCTTAAACTTTCGGGCTACAAATAAAAGAGTTAATGACTTCCTAAAATTTATTAAAAATCACCTTTCGATTCTTGAATATCTAAGGAATAATTACTGGGACTTTTGATCCTATGAAAATGTCCCAATCATGTAACCCTCCAAGGAGGCATAAAATCCAGACTTAAGACTTTCACAGGATCCGACATGACAAAGTATCACCATTCATGTAACTCCCGACTTGGGTATTACAATTCAAAATGAATTTTTACCATATGTGGTAAAGTAATAAGTTGAGCCTAAAAGAAATAAATATATATTTCATATTCTACTATGAAGGCTGAGTTCATAGTTTTATCAGCCATGGGTAAAGGAGTGGAATGGCTTAAGTATATGTTATATGATATAGAGTTGTGGTCAAAGCTGATGACTGCTATTTTAATCTTTTCTGTTAACAAATCAACTATATCTCAAGCATATAATAATGTTTGTAATGAAAAGTCTAGACACATAAGCTTCAAACATGAGTTCGCGAGGCAATTACTAGGAGATGGTATAAATATCATCACATATGTAAAATCTAAGGGAATTTAGACCATTGACTAAGGGTCTATTCGTGAGTTATGAAGGAAAAAAAGGGGGGAAACATCAAAGGAGAAGGAAGGGTAAAGGAAAAAAAGGTGTTTAGAAGGTTTCAGCCACTCTTGTTCACAAGTTTAAAATTAATAGGAAAAAGAAAATGGAAGGCTTATAAAATATTATTATAATTTTACCCCTTGCTAAAATAATTGAGTATAATTAATATGTTTTATAATAATATTAATTTTAAAAATTTTAGAATATATTATATATTTTGTAAATTTAAAATATATTTAATTTCTTAGAATATTTTTAGGTGGGAATAAATTTTGATGGAAACTGATAAAAATTAAAAGGGAAACATAATTTCTATGAAAAGATAAAATAAAATTAGAATGATTGGTAAAAATGGTATTTGAATATTTCAAAAGGGATAGATAAGTAAATTAAATTCAAATATCAACAAAACCTCTCAATTTAAGAGAACCATAAAATAGAGATTTTGGAGGATTTTGAGGGGTTATATAAAACCCCCAAATGCTTTCCCCTCCTAAAGGGTAAATCTTTCCTTTCCTTCATTTTCCCTACTAAACTGAACTTGTGAACATACCCTAAAGTTTTGTTAAGGAATAAATCAAAGAGATTATTGCTAAAATGGGATTAAAACATAGAGTTGTTAAATAGTGAAAACCTGACCTTAGTCTAGTAAAACACTAGTTTCAAAGTTTAATTGGTAATAACAAGTTATTTAACAACTGAAGTACTAAGATGTAGGATTTAGTATTATATATATAATTGCAAAGATGAGTTAAAACTTTTAATGGATCAAAAATATTATTTATTAAAGGATTCCACCTATGTGAACATACGAGCGGTGCCACTCTGTTTGATTTTAAAGATTTTATTCTCATAAATATTCATGAAATTAGGATGAACATAAGGCCATAAAAGTGTTTAAAATTAATAAATCTCATGAACTTATTAAGAGATACAATTTATGTGTGTGACTTTCAATACTAAGACAAAGAGTATAGGTTTAATCAACTAAATACCTATTACTTTGTTAGAATCTTGAAAGTTTGCACTAAAAAAATGTTTAATCCTAGTAGTACATTCTTTTATGCATTAATTTATATGATTTTTTGAACTTGTAAAATAGTGGAGAATGAAATATATTTCACAATTTAAAATATAAAAGAAGAAAACCATTGGTTTGGTAACGGGAATTGTGTATGCAGTTATGATCAAAGGAACGCATTGCTTGCTGTTCAAATTGCTATGGTATAAACACATTGTTTCATGGCGGTGTCTTAGGTACACTTCGGACAAAGAGGTGCATCATGCATTGGCGTTTAACCACATTTATAAAATGTGGCTAAATGCACCCCAAAATGTGGCAAATGTATCTAGCCACAAATGATGCATTTAGGCACACTTTTAAATGCATTTAGCCACATTTTATAAGTGTGGTTAAACACTACACCAAAACTTACTTGGTGCACAATAGCATACGTTTTGTTTCGTATTTAAGTCGCTACTGTTGCAACATTAAAACTAATCAATGTGACAGTTCACCTATGAAACATTGCAACTATATGGCCTTTTATAAGTCCATTGTGAGCAACACGATGGCGGTCCATAATAGACATGTCTTTCAAAGGAAAAGTATAACCTTTGGGAACAATCAGAGGGTATTAGCAATTGTAATGCTTCATGTTAATGCTGTTTCATAAAGCTTACAATGCTTTGTGCATTACCATTGGTACTTCTTGTTGTGTTTCTAGGTAATTATAAATATCCCTCTTATCAAACACACTTATGATACTTTACTTTGCGCACTGTGAGAGTATTTGACAGTTCTTAAATTTTATAAGTTTTATTTTATTATTCAAATTTAAAGAAAGTAAGGAAGTCTTTTGTTATTGTTAAATAAGCAATTTATAAAAGTTTCATTATATCTTGGAAAATATTATTGTCAACCAAAAAGCAACTATATGTGGAAGTGAATATCTCTCTAAAAATAACAATTTATTTCGTACCTTGAAATCATAATATTTAAGTTCTTTTTCATTTTCTATACTATTTTTTCCTAATAATTCCAATCGTAGTTAAACTTTTGTTAACTGAGTACTGTATAGCAGACCACTATCATATTCATAACTTCAATTAATCAATCTCGATCAGCATATTCTCCATATAATAATATATAGTTTATATTATATATTGCGAAATGTGCTTTTAACATTTTTGGAAGTGCTATAATTTGCTAGCCCACAATTATTTTGTTAGTCATGACAAAATAAAATTGCTCACTTGGTAATATTAACTATATGGATATTAATAATTTTCAAAGCATGCATTTGAATAAACAAAAATGAGGGTACAAAGAAGGGAGAGAAAATAAATCAACAAACTCATAAGCATAATATGCAGCATATTTCATTGATAGTTTCACTGATCGTGTGACCTCAATTATCTCATTTTCTTCGTATAAAAAAATGCATGTTCAACTATATTAGTCCAAGAAATTAAACTATATCTTTCTTTTATTTTTCCTGTATATACTCTTTGTAATTAACTTAATTAGTCCTTTGATAGTGGTTAGTTGTATTAGAAATTGATTATAAATTACTAATTGCTTGTGTTGAATGCTAATTTTCCAATCATTGGAAGTTGATCGCTAATAGTATAGACACACTGTAAAAGTAGTTCATTAACAGTCTCAATCCTTATTTGTTCATGCTTGCTGCATCACAGTATGTGTTTCCTCTGCCAATAGGCCCAATTCAAAGGGGAAAACGTATGTCTATTGTTTTCCCCGCCCACCGAATGCCAAATGCCACTATATATGAACTTGGACTATGGCTGTCCATTCATTCTTTTCCCACTAACCAAGAAGATGTTGATAGGCCATATCAATATGTAAGGTCCATTGAAGATGTACTTCTGGTTTTGGCATATTATGCTACCACACATTCTTTCACTTGGACTTGGACAAGCAAATTTTAAGCTTTAAACAAGACAAAAACGGTACTGGATTTTTAATTTCATCTGTGTGCTTCAATTAACTAGTCCTTGTTCTTGATTGCTCGCAACACTGCTTGCTTCACCACTTGCGCGTCAATAGTATCATTCTTTTGACTCTGCAAAATCGATTGGTTTTATCAATTAAACTTTCAGGAGGAGATTAGAATCACGTGAGAGGAATTAATTTTATCTCTGTGATGTGTGTCATTAACTCATTCTACATATCAAGTACTCGTTTGGACCAGTAGACAATAACTATTATTGCACCTCTTTGCTTTGCTGGCAATAGTTCATATGTAGCTCATAGCTCATGCATCTACAGATAGGCAAACAAATCTATATAAGAGAAACACTGTATGCATGTGTTATGGATATTATTGATTGCAGTGCACCTGTGTACCCATGCACACAAGAACACTTTGCATAAGGGAGCGACCCATTATTATATCTAAAAATGTTAAATTAAAGTTTCCCTTAGAATTTTTTTTTACTACAATTATGTGATATATTTATTAATCTTTTATGAATAATTAGTTTCTATTATTTTATTTTATTCAATAATTACTTTTATGCTCTGTTGAAATTTTAATTTTTTTTTAGCAATGTTAGCATTTTTCTCTATTACCTCGGTACTTAACTTTGAAGCTTAGCTTATAGTTATGTCGCTCCAATAAGAATTGAACAATTTACACGTGATCTTCTATATCTATAAAAATTAATTAATTAATTAATTAAAAGAGTCATAACCTTTGTAGAATAATACAATATTTTTACTATTTCTATTATGATTAATTAATTTTCATTACTTTGTTTGATCCAAACTGTCTTTTATTCCATTGATTTTTATTATATTTGCGCTGAGTCGTAGCATTTAGGGGAAATGGTTTTTAGACATCATTCTTGTTTTGTCTTCTTTGCACACCCTTTGGAACTCTTGGACTCAGTGAAAAATAAGAAAAATAAAACATTTGAAAAGAATGACAACTTGAGTGCTGTTGACCCTGTAAGTGTCTCCTTAACGTCCCTACTACATATTCAAATAATACTCCTAATATATTATATATGGATTGTTCATATGGAATGGTATGCATAGTCAGAATAAACTATTATCATGTAAATCAATTAAAGTAAGAGTTGTGAACTGATTTGAGAGGCTTAAAATTATTTAAAAAGGAAAGTGAAAGAATAGAAATTAAAGAGAAAGTATATGCATATATTGTCTTACTTCTCCTCCCACAGCTTCTAGCTGGAAAGTGTCTTCACAAGAAACCCTAGCATCAAGCACATCAAGTCCCAGTTCTTCGAAGGCTTTGAATATTGAGACGAGCATACCAGGGCAATTCTTTTCCGAGTACGCATTAATGAGGAAACCCTTTTCATGGGTTCCCACGGTCACCTGCGAATTTTTTTATTATTAGATGTGGCAATAACAAACTATGTGTTATAAAACAATCTAACCAAAAAATAAAAATAAAAAACAAACAAACAGCAACAATAAGCACCATAGGTAGTTCATCAATTTGAGTGGTTGAAGATTCAGCGATTACAAGCTCTGAGTTCAGTCCCTCCACTTTATGCTTCAACTCCTCTATGTATCTGGATGCGTCCACAATAATTGAGGCTTTGTTCATCTGCCAAATTAACAGAAAAAAAAAAATAAAAGAGAATAATTATATCAAAGAATGAAAAACTAGGGTTTGTTTAATTTTTATTTTCATTTTCTATTTTCATTTTCTGTGTTTCCTACTTTTAGGAAACACAGGAAATGAAAACAAAACTAAACAAATCCTTAGATTCAATATGAAGAAGCTTCATATTTGTTCATTTGAATTGAAGCAAAAGGTGAGATGCTTGATATGTTAATCATCAACATATATAGAATCAATTACAGCACTGGACTTTGTGACATCTCGGAGTTGGTTCAACTTGTGCTGTAGAGCCTCCCTTCTTCGCTCACTAGAAGCCATGCTTCTACTTCTTATCACTTAAATTTGTCTATTTGGTTTTTGGTGAGGTTTCTCTATAACCTTCCTTTTCCATCTGTGGCTTAGAGGTTTTTCACTTTTTTATAGAATGTCTGAGGTTACAAAAAATATATGTGATCTCTTGTTTGTTTCCTTGACGACTGCCTAAGTATCCCCCACAACAAATTATGCTTTTAGTGATTTACAAAATTGACCTTATTATTTTCTCATACTATATATACACACATATATGCTTTCTGAAGAAGCAATATAACTAAATTAAAACAGTTTTGAGTTTTTAATTCATCACATCTAAGACATGTTATCTGACTATCAATCCTTTCTTTGTGACGAAACTCCAACATGTTTCCATTTACTTAGTTCCTGTTCTAGAATCTTTGGATTCCAAGTATCTATAACAGAATTTGATAAGAAAAGCATGAACGACTGTCCTAACTCACCCTTTCTATTTCATATAAAATGATCAGACATTACATTTACATTTACATTCAACACCTTTACTCAATCGCACTCGAAGCAATGTGAAATGAATTACTTTTTAGATCCTTTCCCTGTCTCAGTCTTCCTTAACAAGCAATCATTAATGAAAACATCCTTAATCTACCTCATAATTTCACTTTATATTCACACTGCCATGCCATGCTAAAAGCGCGTTATAACTTTAGACATGCACATTAACTAATGATCAAAAGTGAATAGATAAAATATCCCTCCAAAAAAAAAAAAAGGTGAATAGACAAAATAACTATCCTAATATGATATCCAATTATTGAAACTATACTTCTATGTGTGAAAATGTTTTGCAAGGTATTCTCAGAAGAGTTTAATTTGAATGCACTAATAATATAAAACTTAATCATATTTGCTGATATGACAAGATATAATTAAATAATTCAATGCATTTAAATTAAATTCTTCTCAAAAGTATTATCATAAAATTAACTCTTCAGTAACAGACATGATCAAGAAGTTTTTATAATAATTACTTTATTTAAGATTTAAACTTTAGTTATTTTTTTTAAGGTACAATTTACTTATCACAACACTAAAACATTTGTTGATGGTGCATGTGTAACAATGATTAGCCCACTAGAAATTTTGTTTTGATTTGAGTTATACATTGAGTCATTGACACAGCACATCACCTATTAAATATTAATTGAGGAGAAAATGTGAAAGGGTATTTCAGTGAAATGGCTACATAAATTTATGAAAACATAGAAGATTGAGAGAGACAGAGAGACAGAGAGAGAGACAGAGAGAGAGAGAGAGAGGAATGGCAGCCCCGTGAGCCTAGTGTTTGGAGGGATTGACAGCTAAACGAGCTTTGACGCATCCTTCGCAGTTTTGGATGCATGTTATCGTGGAATGGAACCACTTAAGCTTCCATATGGCTTCATCTACCACTTCCCCATACGGCCACTTTCGCTCCCAACCCCATGCATCTCTCTATTCTCCATCCCCGTCGTCACGTGCAGATTCCCTAACCGCGTTCACTCCACAAAAATACTAGACATTCATTTTCCTCTTGCATGTGCCTCTCCTCGTGACCTCTCTCTCACTCACTCCTAATTAATTGGGACGCGGCTCTAGATTTGAACCTCTATGCAATTTCCATTATATAATAAACATCAAATTTTATCAATTTAATAGTTGGTTACACATAGATTGTTAGCTACATTCATGTGGCCTTCACCTCTCAGCCAATGTTTTTGGAAGAGATGGATTCCTCGCTGTATTGACGTTTGTTAATATAGAAAAATTCTAAGATAAATACAAGTCTAATAACTTATATTTAGGCACACTTAAAATAAAGTTGGTGGCACCTATAAATAAATAAATGTATCTTAAATAAAATTAGTGACATTCACTTTTATTATGAATATGTCTAAATATAAGGTGTTAGAGTTGTATCTATGCAAGACTAATGGTGAAAAACTTAATTAGTATGTAAGTGGTTATATGTTTGAAAAAAAAAACGACAAGAAATGTATCTATACAAAAATATCTTGTCAAAATAACTCCAAACCTTAAATGTGGCCATAAATTAGACTTTATCCCATTTTTGTCTTTAATTAAGTGCCGACTTTAAAATGTTTCACACCCAAAAAAAAAAAATCCGCATATCATTAATTATTATTAGAATCATATTAAACAAACGTTTTAAAGCTTAATTTTTATAATTTAACTAGTTGTTTAATTTTTATGCACAGACAGTGTATAAAATAATTTTACACTATCAACCGATAGAATTACGAAAAAAATATCAAATTATAGTGGGTAATTATTATAACGAATAGTTACTTAATATAATTTAACAGTTTCTTATAATTCTATTAGTTGATAATAGCATAAAATTATATTACACTATTAATACATAGAAACTAATATTTGAGAAATTAAAATATTTTTATATAGATATCTAATTATATATTATTACATTAGTAAAAGTGCTTAGTTCTCACACCAACTACCTCAAAAGTCAAACATATAATAGCATATAATTGGAAGTAATGTAAAATTATTTTACACCAATATTGTATTAAAATTAATCTCTCATTTTTATTACTATTTTGAAAAGCTACTTTAGCTTTTTAAGATTGATTAAATATGTAATTTAATAAATATTATTAGGAAAAGTTTATATAATGAGACTAATTTTTATGTACCGATAATGTAAAATAATTTTATACTATTATCTAATAAAAATTATAAAAATTGACATGTGATAATGAGTAATTATCCAAAAATGGATTATGTTGATAATTTCTTTAATTCCTGTTGGATAATAGTTTGCAAAATATTTTACAGTATCATTGTATGAAAATTATTCTCATGTATAATTCATTCATGAACTTATTTAGTGAATATTTGAATTCGAGTTTATTAAACACTATTTAATGCTAGTTCATGCTTTTGGTAGTTGAATGAATTTCTTTAATTTTGAAATTTCACGTAGGACAACTCTTCTCTTATGGGTTAGAATCAAGTTACATTAGTATAATTTTAAGTATAGTTGCACAATTGAACAACTTTTTTATTGTGTAATTTTTTACAAAATCCATTGTCAGATTAGAAGTTTATATTTTATATATTAGTGCTACAAAATTTTATATTAATCTAAAATCGTTTAATATACCTTTTATATACATCAAAATCAATGTAATATATATATTTAAAATATATATAAATAAGAATTATTTAATTACAATCTTATTGATATTCAATTTTGATAAAATTATCATGGGCAATTGTGATTCAACAGTTAGATCAATAAAACATATATCGTATAGAAAATTATTAAGCGATGCAATTATACTTAAAGTTATACAGATGTAACTTGATCTTAACCATATGTGTGTGTGTGTGTGTGTATGTGTGTAACATCCAAAAAATTTTAATCATTTTTAACCGAGTTGCTCAATTTTTAGCAAATAATTGGGATTAATTAGAATTCGATTAAGTATTTACTCAAAACCAATTAAGCAACATTTAGAAGAATTAACCTCGAGGAAATTAGATTAGAATCATAGGAAACCACCTAGGAATTTTCTAAAACCGATTTACCAATTTAAGAGAAATCAATAAGATTTTGGTATTTTAAGTTGTCGAAATCGGATTCATAGAAATTGTACTGTGAGAACCCTAGGATGGATGATCAAGATTTAGCCACCTCACCCATATATGTGGCATCACAAAATCTAACCAAAAGTGGGCAGCTCTAAGAAATTGAAGAAGGAGTAGGAATCCACCAATCATACAACACTTGCTTCAAAAGTCTTGAGATAATTCCTTCCTTCTTCTTTAGTAATTTCGGCCAGCATGAGAGGCTGGCCACTCTCCATTTCTCTTCCATACACACTCATCTCCACTCCATCTTCAACCTCTCTTCAAGTCTCATCAAGAGTTGTTTCTATCTAAGACATCAAATCAACAAGAATTCAACTAAACAAGGTAGGAATCTTAACTTCCTTCTTCTTTTCTTTGATTTAGGGCTACCTAGGGTTCTTGGTTCATCCAAGATTCTAATGTTGTGAGGTGAGGAGAGGATGATTTAAGGTTGGTTTTAGGTGTATATGTGAGTTTGAATTAAAGATTTGATGGTTTAGTTTAAGAAAAACATGAATTCAAGAAGAATCCAAAAAGCTATTAGGAGTTTTCCTTAATAGTCCGTACGGTAGAGTGTATGGCTCTGCCTATAGCCGTTTAACTTTGATGAATCTATTTTTATATAAAACTAGATATTTAGGACTTTCCATAAATATAAAATATAAGGCTATTGGTTTAGTATAGAATTAGTTATTAATTTTTGAAGTCTAACCTAGAAATTTGGATTCTCATCTAGGCAGCATGAGTTGAGAAGAGTGTAACTCACCCTACACAACTCTAAATTGAGTGAAACCAACGTTGTTTGAAAGCTAACATATAATAAAACATCCTATAAAAATTTTAAAATCAGATTCATTGCCAATTATTCCTAGCATATCAATGAAGTTATCTTAAGTTCAAACCAGGCTGAAATAGGGTAATCTATTATGGTCAAGTTATGGGGCTTATATCTCAAATTATACTCATATAAATGATATGCAACTTATTTCATTTGAAAGCTTGTTCTGTTAGTTTTAATTTGGTATAAATTTTGCATGATTTCACCTAGATTTCTATTTTTAGTGATTTTTCACTTATAAGGGTGTACTTCTAGCTAAGTACAAGGCAGTCTAAGGTAAAATACTAATAATTAGAGTTACACAAATCAAAATGAGATGGGACTAAAAGGATTGGAGGCTAGACATATAGAGCTATAGCATATCCAAAACTTAGGTCTAGATGAGTTAAGTAAAAAAAATGGTGAACTTTACAAAAACCGGGCAGAATTGATATAACGGGCAGAATTGAACATAAGGGTCCAATCTCTACATAATTGACATTATTGTGATATATAAGGATCCAATCACTACATGATTGACATTATTGTGATATATTTGCTACTCTATGTTGAACTTTTGCTTGATTGGTCTTATTGGTAGCCTGGTATTATTCACGGGAAAGCGGACTCGAACCTTTATGCTGCCGAATTTTCGGCAGAAATTAGTGATAGTTCTAAATGTTGGTGTGTTAATATTGTTATGCGACATGTATGAATACTAGGCAAGTATTATTATTTGAGAATAAGGTATTAAGCCTATTTATTTATGATTCTATAATAAAAGATATGATGATGAGTCTATATTATGAAGGAACGTGACATGGCGATCACGCTCTGATAAGGTATGACATGGCGATCATACTCTGGAATGTGATATAATGATCCCATCCCTTAGGAATGTAACATGCGATCACACCCCGATGGAGTATGACATGACGATCATATTCTGGGACGTTGCAAGATGAATATATTTTTAAAGATGTCGCAGGATGAATATATTTTTAAGGAGTGTGATGGCAATTACACCCCGAGGGAGTATGACATGGCGATCGTACTCTGGAAAATGTATAACAAGTAAAGGCATATGCAGATTTCAAGTTTCCAGCATATTGGTGTTATTATATTTTAATACATTGTAGTTATTATTCATAATATGATTTATGACTTTATTGTGTATTGGCTCTCCCAAATAACAAATGTATGGATAAAATAGATTCTGCTTCGAATAATATATTTTCGAACTATAAAATTAAACAGTTTATATAACATGCCCACCTTTTTCATAATAAATCGAAGTAACTGAAGATAATAATGATGATACAGTATGAAATTTCTTAGTGAATCTTATTGCGAATTTAAAATTCTCACTCATATTTTCGTGTTATCTCCAGATAGTTCAAGAAGTTTCAAAGGCGGCTGAAGTTGCTGTCAGATAAGGTTCGTTCAAATAATAGTAATAACTCCTGAGTGTAGTATTATGATTTAAGCATAGTACTATACCAAGGAGGACGTTATAGTGTGTGTGTGTGTGTGTGTGTGTAAGGATTGCTTATCTCTACACCTCCATATGAAGGTTAAAAAACTCCACATTTTATATTGGATAGAAAACCCACACCTCTCTTTTCCTAGTCAATTTATAATTTGGGTAAATTTGTAATTTTATTTTATCCATATTAATTACTCATTTATTTTTTTCTCTTTTCTATTTAATAGTCTCTCTTCGCTATTTTTATCTACTTGAATAATATATTCTTTTTCTATTTTTCTCTTATCTAAATCTAAATAAAATATAAGTGATTAAAAATTCAAATAATATTATTATATATTGGGTAAATATATTTTATAATAATTTAAGAAAATATTTTAGATAGATTTTTTAAAATATTAAAACAATACTAAAATTCAAGTACTACTTAACAATTCACGTAATATAATTAATATTGATTCATGTTTATAAAATTACTTGAATTAGTATTAACTTTTTGTATTACATATTTTTTAAATATCTCTCGAAAATATTATTGAATACTAATTCAAGTGAATATTATTTGAATTATAATAAAACGAATGATTTGTGTTACTTGAATTTATATTATTTTAATAATTTACTATCTCTCTAAGATACTTGAACAATTCACGTATACATTATACATATTTTTTAATTTACATTTTTAATTTTTAATTTTATTATTTAAAATTCAAATTCAGTTTTCATGAATCAATTCTTGTACTAAATCTTCCTACTAGTATTATCTTGAACTTAATGTTACTTTTATCATATGTGAAGCATGAGCTATTTGAATATTAATTTAATTGTATGCAAATTTTATTAAAAAAATATTAACTTGGTAAAATATCTTTCTCTAAAGTATAATAATACAAGTTAAATTTTTAATCACTTATATACTATTTAAATAAGAGAAAAATGGAAGAAGAATAATATTATTTAAATATTAAAACAACAGTAGAGAGAAAATATAAAATAGGATAAGAGAAAAAAAAAGTTGAGGAGTAATTAATATAGATGAAATAAAATTATAGATTTATCCAAAATTATAAATTGACTAAGAAGAGAGGATCAATCTTATGTCTAACACAAAATGTGGAATTTACTAATCTCCACATCTTCATGTACACACACACACACACACACTCTTTTATGTGGAGATTAACAACCTACATATTTTGTTTTAGACAAAAAAAAAACCCACCTCCCTTTATTTTTAGTCAACTTCTAATTATGGGTAACTTTATAATTTTTGTTTCATTTATATGAATTACTACTTAATTATTTTCTCTCATCTAATTAATTAATCTTCTCTCTCCATTATTTCTTTCTTTCTTGAATACTGCAAGTAATATTAATCTTTGTTTAATATTACAAAATCTACAAAACATTGATTAAAATGTGTATTCAAGTATTCAAGTATTAATGGAGACAAAACAACAATTAGGCGAGAGAAAGTATTCAAGTAGTAATTAATGTGAAGGAAACAAAATTACAAAGCTACCCATAATTATAAGTTAATCAAGAAAAGAAAGGAAGTAGGTTTTTTTTTACCTAAAATAAAATGTGGAGGTTGGCAATCCCTATATATAGGGAGAGGATGAATGTACACAAGTATAAGTTAAACTCACTTCTTACACTATTTAATAACTTTTTGTTGAGGAAATTTTTTTACAAAACTAATCGTTGAATTAAAAATTCATATATCATAAATCATATCTACAAAATATCATATTAATCTGAAATTATTTACTGCAATTTTTGTATATATTTAAATCAATATAATAAATACTTCTTAAATATACATAAGAAAGAACTATTTGATCATATCCTTAACAATGTTCAATTTTTTTAAAATTTGGCACAAATAATCTACATGATATGTAGTTATAATTATACGGTTGGATTGATAAGAATTATATTTTATAAAAAGTTATTAAAGATATAAACATTCAAATCTTACACCGATGTTAAATATAAATTAATAATAATAAAAAAAATTTGGCCAATTGCAACCATGGTTAAAATTTGAATTTGACACCTTACTTTAGAAAAATAAGTGTTAAACTACTAAAACTAACTAAATGTTTATATATCTTAAAATTGCTTAACGTAATTAAAAAATATTATTTCTTTTATTAATTTTCCAATCTGATTCTTTATTACACTTCCATTTTTTTTTAGAGCGTAGGCTTGGCCGTTCAACTTCCTAATAAGGATAGTAAAGTCTTTTAATTGATGGGGAATGAGAGAGAGAGAGTGAGAAATAGATGAAGGAAAATTGAAATGGGAAGTTATTAGGAGTGGTTTATTAGTGAAGAATTTAGGTAGTATACAGAGATTTGAATCTCATTATCATTAATATTTTTTTTAAAAAAAAAAGAGAAAATTGAAATGGAGTGGATCTACGGACATCGAATTCAGCTACTCTCTTTATATATTTCTGTCTCTTGCCAAGTGAGCTATAGGAGTGTTTCCATTAATTTTCTAGTAATATGATGTTTCTATAGCTCAACTTACCAATTCAAGAGTGAAGCAATAATTAGGCGTGAAATTTGTTATCATTTTTTGTTAGAGATAACTTATTTTAATTATTTTACATGCATTCACCTGCAAATAAATGTCACTATTTCTCTAATATTATACTCCTTCTATTTTAATTTATCTATCAATTTGGATAATTTAATACATTCTTAAAGTAATATATCTGGATAATATAAAATTTTAAAAAAAATACTAAATGGTTCATTACATAGCTTATAATATTGCTGCACGCCTATCTTACGGGGGGTTGGAGGGAACCATCTAAAAGTGTACAATATATGCTAAACATAGAAGATATCTCAGGGAGATTCTGTTTATTCACCAAGTTCTGAACATATATATTATTGGATTACAAATTGAATTGACATGATCCCTAGGGAAAGAGATTTTATTATAAATAATGAATCCAAGCATTGCCCCCATTTCGCAGATAGGTAACTGATTAGCAACCTATCTGTTCACATGTGTGCTGGTTAATCATAACAACGGAACAATCCAAAGCACACAAAAGTAAATAATTACCTTGTCTCCTGTCCTCATTAGGTTCTAGCGATTTCCAAGAGCCAACGCTTTCTCTCTTTCAATAAATAAACTATGCATTTGTTTTAGGAGAATATACTATAACATTACCTTGCCCATATTAATTCAGGTTTACAGCTATAATAATTCTTTGATTGGATATTTTAACCGCATACTTTCTTTATTTTAATTTATCTATTAATTTGAATAAATTAATATATTTAAATTTTAAATTAATAAATAAATTAAAACAAAGGAAATAATATTAAATTCATATTGCAAAGTTGAGCACCCACTTTATAATTAATTCACTTGATGATGGCAAAAGGGACTTTTCCTTCTTACTTTTTTTGTTAAAAAAAATGTTAATCTGCATTATGTAGATGGAGATGGCCCCATTTGAAATATTATTTTATTTCATGGGGCATAGAAGGAACAAAGGACCTATTATTTTGATAACATATCGGCAGCACGTGCTTGTCTTATTTATTTATTTTGCTCGACTGACATAATGATTCGGAAGAGTTTTTGTTCGGGAAGAATGACAAAGCCATTACAATGTCGGATGAAAAGATTGATTTAATTGAGCAACAAATTAAAATTAATTAATTAACGTGCTCCAGAACTTTAATATTAACAATATATTCACCGCTCATACCAAAAAAGTGTATATTCTCTGCTGAGGGTGACTTGGTGCTTATCGGTTATTAGTATTGATATAAATGAGAGATGTGAGTGCAAAACTAATAAGAAGGCCCCATCACTGATTTCTTCTTAAGATAATACTGTAATTTCATAATTTTAATAATATATATCATAATTTCTTGAAGAGAATTTTATTATGTGATACGATTTTAAGGAACCTTACTCGGCAAATTGTTGCAAAAGGTGTGGAGACTGTAACGTATTGCCTGTTTTTCCGATTAAATAGTCAATTGCAACGTACACAATAATTATATATACAGGCCAGACAAAATATATTGATAAAATAAATAGTGTAAAATTTGGAACTTTATCTCGTGACCACCCTTTTTTCCTTTCAATTCCTTTTATTCATTTTTTTTTTCTTAACCATTTGATAGAACAGTTCCAACTTAATGGATTTTTGTTTCTAACTTCGAACGTTTTATGGTTGAACTTCTTTCTTTGAGTAAGTCTTTTAAGGCTTAACACAGTTTAGTCACAGAATATATAAGTGTGATCAGCGTTTTAGCTAGCTAGCTACTTCTTTCTTTCGATCTTGGCATAACATGAAGTGCCATAGCACTTGCAGCTGCAGTGAAAGATTGAGAACAATTTCATAGTCTATTTCTGCTGCATGCTCGTGAAAGAGAAAGAATTCCAGAAACATTTAGGTTGCTAGGTACAAATTAAATAAATCTTAGTTAATGACTTGGTATGCAAGTTGATATATCAAAGGTATACAAATATATGCCATGCCCCTCTGCAATATGATTTTCCAAAGAAATAATTAAACCTTAGCAAATAGTTATTTCATAGTGCATGCTTTCGTGATTGCATTTTTTTTGTCATTTTCCTTGCATAGGGGATCGGTCTCCTGCACGTGATCACTTCACATATATTGGTAGTTCTGTGCACGTATTAGACCCATCCTTGTACAAGAAGTGTGGTATTGTAACTTACACCAACAAAAATAGTCATGTTATATGTACACTATTGATATGATTTGGCTCACGTTGGAAGCGTATGCAACACAGAACCTCAGCAAATTACACATATAGGAATCGACGAGGAGCTGGGGCATGCTGATACTATTATGCTGTTAGCAGCCGTTTTTTCTCTCGGTAAAGTCAACCCTGAGTGAACTTTTTTTTTTAAATCTAAACAACTTTATGCCTGAAATTTATTGGACTCTAATTAATCTAGTTTGAGCTGTTAGCCCATTATAAAAATAAAGCTCTCCCCTTAATTATAAAGTGAATTCTAAACATTTGCATCACCAGTAAGTAGCCGAACTCTTCCAGTAGTAAGTATTATTATTATTATTATTATTATTATTATCATTAAGAGATTTCTCCCGCATTCTTAGTTTTCGTGAGGGTATAAATATTCGTTAATAGTTAGTAATTAATATCAGATCACGTGTTTCATTTTGTTTAAAATAAAGATATTAATAATTATATTTAAAATTAATGTGTTAGATATAAAATCATTTATTTTTCTCTATCTAACATATGGTTTATGACAAATTGAGTGTATGATTAAATACTAATCACTAAATATTAAAGAGTATTAATATCTTTATAAAAGATGAGGATATTAACAAAATATCCATATTATTATTGTTATTTTTATTATTATTCTTAATTGAGTAAATATCCACTTTAATCCCTTAAGTTTGTGTGAGTCTCTTTAATCCCTTAAATTTAAAAATTAATTTTTTAATCTCTGAAGTTGTAAAATACAACTCATGTTAGTCTCCATCTCCATTTCTGCTATTGAATCGACACATTTTTGCAAATGTATCACATTGAGTGATATAGTGGCATCCCATGTGACTTCTAAGGTGGTATGGATAAAAAATAGGTACAAATTATTCCATTGAAATAACGTTTTTGTTACTATTTCACTTGATTCACATGATTTTTTTTTGACATATTCTCATAAATTTTAAGATCTAATTTAAATCTATTCATCACCTATACCATCTCAAAGATCAATAATGTGAAATGCCACCATATCACATAATGTGATACATTAGTGAAAATACGATGACATAGTAATAAAAATAGAGTCGGGAACTAATATAACTCACATTTTGAAATTTCAGAGATTAAAATGTTAATTTTGAATTTCAGAGACTAAAGTGACTTGTATGTACAACTTAAGGAAATAAAGTGAACATTTACTCTTCTTGATCATTTGTTGGTGTCTCTGTGTGCAAGTAGAGATTATGATTTGATATAAATGTTATTATATTAATTTAGTTCAATGATAATGTATTTTATATACTCTAAGAGTATATACCTTTTTTCCTTCATGTGTGTGCTCCGTTTGAGCCAATGATCGATGATATTTAAGTTGCCAGATCATTCCAAGAAGGATATGCTGCCCCCCTTCTTAATCTGTTGCTTCTTGCTTGATGTGAGAGTTGTAATATTGTAAGTGACATTCAGGTTCACGGGCTAGGTTATGAAACAGAACAAGTTCCTGCAAGCTTATTTGGGTGGATCATGGAACTGGAAACAAAATCTGATGGGAAAAATCCCATGATCATATATGTTACAAGGCTAGTTTGTCTCTTTTCTCACATGTTGGGTCCAGCCAGCAGTACCTACACAAAGGAACAACCAAGGTGCATCAAATGGAAACAATAGGATCATTTGTTTTGACATCAAGTATTATTTTTATGATTTTGGCTACACAAGACAGCTAATATATGAGGGATTAAAATTCTCTGTCTCTATTTCCTGTTTTCTTCTCTGTCTCCTCACTTATATTTTATGCTTAAAAAGAATGATTAATTTTGATAATATTGTCAATACAAAATATTTTACATTATCAATCAATCAGATTTTCTTATATATGTAATTTTTGAGATATTTATTACAAGAATCAAATACTTTTATAATGTAATAGTATATGATTAGATAACCGTGTGAAAATATTTTGCATTAACAATGTATCGAAAGTGAATTCTTAAAACAAAAGTTAAAACTTTAAAAATAGGTGAAAATTATGATGTGTAAAAATTTTTTCATCAAATTTTAAGTGGGGAACAGCAGAAGTGACAGATCAATGGAGACGAAAAGAAAGTTTAATCCAATATATAAGTGGTAGTAACGCCCACAAAATAGGAGCCTTGAAACTCACTTTCATTTCTGAATTACATAGAACAAAGGAGATAGCAACCCTTCAAGATATGCTTCTAACATGTGTTGTAGAACGACAACGCTAGCTAGTTTAATCAGTGTAATGTAAAAATAGATGGTGCAACTATTGGCCACCGTTTCCTAAAAGATTGGCTGCAATTTTTAGCCTCTTCTAAGAAAGTCTCTTGATTCTTTATGTGATAAAAAACAAGAAGGACGAGTAAGCAGATTGTAATGGCTTTGATAAATAAATGAAGTCCTTCACCAGAATCAGGTAAGTCGGTGCGTTTCCCCGTGAAAGTTGGAGATCAATTATTCCTTGCCCATGGTTTTTTTGGGATTGTTGTAGTTTTGTGGTCCTTTTTTAACAATGTTAAACATATCTATAAGCTAAAATATTTAATTATATATATATTAGGGCAGGGTTGGCATAAAGCACACAATACTGCATGGTCTAGGTAGTCAATTCATCAAGATTGGTTCTTTACGTTTCTTTTTTATAAGAAAAATTTATCTCAAACTTCTTTTTTCTCACTTATTTTATATAAGGGTACATATAAGTTATTAATTAATTATGTCTATTAGATCCACCAGAAAACATTATGTGTATTAGATAATCGATGTAACAATAATTAATTATTACGATATAATTGCTGTATAATATACACAAATTTCTTATCAATTAGTTTCATATATTTCGTATGATTAACGTGATAATAATTGATTATCATAATATTAGTGATTGCTAAAGTACAAATTTCTAATGAATTATATGTATTTTACAATTAACATAATAAAATTTAATCTAATCACATTAATTATTAAATATAAATAGTTAATTAATAATTTACACCTAATTAATCATGTACGAAAATCATGAGCAAATTGTAGTGTGAGAATATCAATTTTTTTAAGAATTTGTAATTCGATGAGATATATGGATACTTGGATAGCATATTTCAATCAAAGTGTCGAATCATGTTACTGTATCGTTGACTCTAGAACATGTTTTTGAAATTGACATTCACAGAGTTGGAATTAATCATGTTTGGTTTGAATAAAATTATACAAAACGAGTTTGGTTTTTCTTCTTATTCTTTTTGTGGATAGAATTTCACCACTGGAAACGAAAGTAAATGCAACTTTTCTTCAACACAAACAAGAAACAGGATTCAAAATGGTGTTTGCCTCTTTTTTTTTTTTTTTTTTTTTGGGTACATAAATGGGGTTTGTCTTTGAATTTTACCTCTTGTACACTTGGCTAGCAAAACTCATTCTTTTTTTAACTTTTGTATTCTGTATAGTTATTTTATTAGAGAACTATATATAAAACTTAAGGGATTTGATTGTCTCGACTGAAAATTTATATTTCCCTTTAAGATAGAAAAAGAAAATTTTACTTCCCCATTGGATATACCATAATTTCTAGAATTTTACATACAATTCCCCGTAGCAAAGTAAAAGAGAAAATAGTTTTTCAATGCCTACTATATGATTAAAAATCTCCCAAAAATTGAGCATTAATTTTCAATGTTATACTACTCCAAAACTTAATAGTGAGTAAAACTTCTCCTGCAAATTATCACTTGCAGAAAAGAATTGAAAGAACAGTACATCAGCAAGAAGATACATTATCAATAATCATAATAACTTCATTAACCAATATTTTCAGACAGCTTTGGCATTTTCAGCATAACGTTGAGATTCACCATGGCAACGCTTTAAATCCAGAAGTTAGAGAGAATTCATGTTAGAACCATTGTAGGAGACAAACATATTGATGAATGGATGTCGTATCATAAAGTTGGCCTATTCCTCTAGACCACAAACCCAGAGTTGGTGATAGAGATATTTTCAAGTTTGAAGCCTTCTGGGAGGATTACATTGATTGTAGACAAGTTCCGTGGTGCATCTCCTTAAAAAAAGGTGTGCCACAAAAAGATGTGCCACACACCTTGAATCTAAGCCACTAAATTTTTATACTTCCTAAAGGGTGGTGATACACCTTATATTCTCTCAACTCCAGAAAAACCCTATTCCAATCAAACCCCAGCTGCCCTCCTCGCCTCCGACCACCACTTTCTCTACTCCTTTGGCTCCATCTTTTTCATCACACCGAGAATTAGTTGACGAAGTGGTTGCAATAATAAAACATCAACAAAAATATCATAATTGTAACAAAAATGAAAAATAAATAAATTAAATAAAATTAATCGATTTGTTGAAATTTCGATTAGATTTGTGAACAATGGGAAGATCGTAGAGGAAAAGAGTGGTGTACCGTTTGGGAATCTAGGATTAGAACCCTCATGCTGGATACAGCATCAATACCCATATCTACATATCGATAACCAACAAATGCGCACAACTTTCACAACATCTGGATCCAGTATTTCAATTAAATAGCCGCATAAATTCAAACCAAAATCAAATCAGATATGAGGATTAATAAACAAAAACCAAGTGCCATTTATCCGCAACAATCGAAGAGCTAAACAAGAAAAATACACTAAAACAACGATTGACATTTTCCGAAGGCGAGAGAGGGAAGTGCAGGAGCAGGTTCCATGCTAATTACGTTATCATTGTTGTCGTGAAACTGCAGAAGAAGCCTTTTGTATTTAAAGTTGCGATTCATGATGATTTCGACGGTTGCTAAGCACCATCTTTATGAGTCTTGTCTTCTGTCATGTTTCTCAAACGTGAACAAGTTACTGCCCCATTTGTGCCTACTCCTTTCTAATTCTCGGCAACGGGGGAGGGATTGCAAGGTTGCATTGAAGTGTGGGAGTTGGGGGAGAGAGAGAAATTTTAGAGTGGTACACAAGCTTATGGTTTAAGGGTACACCAATTTATTTACTTCTTAGACTTGTGGGTGCCGCCTTGATTGCAATCAAATTATCTTGGATGGCTGGGCAAAAGGAGGATCATGTAAAGGGAATTGGCTTATTCTTTTGGACAAAAGCAAATCCTGCAAAAAAGAGGTTGCGGTTTGGATCAAGGCTATTTTCAAAAGTACGGCTCAAAAAATTTTCAGACTTTAAAAGGTCTTTTCTAATTTAATGAGTACAGTAGATTTCCTCTTCTTCATGTTCTTGCATGGGGGGTGGTATCTTTTTTGGGTCAAGACTCAAACCCTAGGTGCGACATGAACGAGGCATCACCTATGCCATCATTCCAAGGATCCATATTAATGGGGCACGTAAGGTCACTGATAAAAAAAAATTAAAATAATTTAATAAAATCACCATTTTATCCCTCTTTCTCTCTCAACTTTATCTTGTCTTCCCTTCACCGCTTTGGCAACCACAGTACAACACTATTTTTAGCTCGTCCTCCACCATGCAACATGAAATCGGTAACGATGTTGCCCCTCGCAAAGTTCTTCGAAGATGCACAACAGCGAAGCCGCGAGAGACGCTGTTGCTTGGGAAATGGTTGACATCACCGAAAATGGAGGAGTTGCAGCTGTTGATGGCGTTGACAGTGGTTGACTCCGTGGAGCTTCTGGTAGCATTGTAGAAAAACCCATCAGACACATGGTGTCAGCACGCCTTGGAGAAGTCGAGGACGAAATCAGTGTTGAAAATCTCATTGGGCTTCTAGTTGCTATGTCGCTTTTCTGATGAGTGGCGAGGGCGGCAACATCGGCGGCATCAGGCGTGGGCCGCCGACTAAGGTAGCGGTGGGGCTGAGGCAGAGTGGATGGAAAGAAAATTTATAATAGTGTAAAGGATAAAATTGATTAATCATCATAAAATTATTTATTTAAAATATTAAAATATAAATATAAATTATTATAAGATTTTTTTTATATAATAAAATAGATAATTTCAGTCATTCAATAATTTTTGAGTAAAATACAGTGACATCTCTTGAAGTTTTAACAAATGACAGTTAGCCCCAATCTTCTTCCAAATGAGCACTCCATCTCACTCCCTAAAACCATCGTTACAAGCCCAACCGTTTCTAACCATGGTCTGAATTTTGCACTCATATTCACTCACACCATTACCCACTGTGTTAACCCCTCTCACCCACCTGAGGTTAAGAAAGATTTTCACAAAAGAGGAGACAACACCAGACCCTCCACTTCATCTTCCTTTCATCTTCCACCCCACCGTTTGAAGCAAAATATCAACATTAGATAAAGTAACCTTTTTGGGTTAGGATAGCCTCAAGTTTCATTGAAACAACCCTTTCTGACAAATGAGCTCATCATAGAATTATAACCAACAAAATCGACATCTGGGTTAATAAAGATCTCAAACAACTTGCAAGCCAAGCTCAACTTTCTGTTGGCCAAAAATATAAACAAGAAATTATTCCTTTATCAATATCAAAAGAATTTGGCCCTTTTTCTTGGTCTCTTTGGCCACAGCCCATGGGTAGGAGTAAATAGCTGTGAAGAATAGGATGTGGACCACACTTGACTGGCAAATTTATCTTTGTGTGGAGATGATGGCCACTTATCTTCAATTTTTGCATCATGTCAGGAATCAAGGCTAACATCTAGTAGAAGTTATAGAGCTATGTCACTAAAATCTCCTTTTGAAGGGAACATTGATGAATAATCCTTTCTCTTGCTCTGTGAATTCTTCATAGAAGCCTCCATCCCAGCTTTCCACTTGAGAACATCAGAGTTAGTGGGCCCATACTCCTTATCGGCTATGAATTTAGTGGTGGGTGTGTGCAATGGGCTCCAACTCATGCTCTCTTGATCTCCTCTGGTTCCTGCACTAAAGGAGGAGGTGATGCACATGAAACCTCCAAAAATTTAAGACAATTTTAGTTTTTTTTTTTTAATTTTAATATTACAAGTGATAATCATGGTCAAGCGAAAATATTCTTACGGAATATTCTCACTTAACCGCTTACAACCGTTAGTGAGTTCCTGTAAGTGGGTTGGACTGCTCATTTTGAACAAAATTGAGGTTAACTGTGATATGTTAAAACTTCAAGGGGTGTTACTGTATTTTACTTATAATTTTTTGATGATCAAAATTCAACAATCATCATGCTCCACAGCTCAACAAGCCCGCCCATGTTATAAGACTCCTCGATCCAAAGCCTCATCCGCAGTACAGTAGATTCCAAATGTGATTTTGAGGAGATTTCAGCTGTCAAGAAACAAATTCAGGCATTATTAGGATTATTTATTCCTTGTTTTTTTTTTTTTGGGTTAGTAGGATTATTTCTTCTGGATGAAGGCAACTAGCTAGTCGGCTGCTCCTATTGTTAAACGTGGGCCTGCGGGTTTGTTGGCCTGCTGTTTTAATGCTACGAGAATCAATTCCATGACCCCGAAAAACAACACACACACACACAGACAATGTGGTACAGAATGGACAATTCCTTTTTTTTTTTTTGTTTGGGAAAAACAAAATAGGTAATTTGAATTAAAATAGTCAAGGTAAGATTAGATCAATCAATTTTAAAAGAACTAGTGACAGTGTCAATCGAGAATCTTTGTAATTATTTTATTGGCAGCGAAACAAGAAAATTATCATCAGAGATTGGTGATTGAAGAAATTTGGCCTACCAAGTTCCAGCTCGGTCATGGGCTCATGGCAGGCTTTATCACTTTGTGGTGCGACGAACAATGACCACGGAAAAAACTTATGTTGATACAAAAAAAAACGTACTAAAAAAAAATTTACTATCATACATTAATTTTACTTTGAGGTGTAAATGAGTTGATTTGAATCTGATTTGATTGAAAAATAAATTTAAACCAATCAAATTTAATTGGATATTGGTTTGAATTAAAAAAAATTTCAACAAATCCGAATCAAACCGATCCGATTAAGATCGGGTTGTTTGGTTCGAGTTATCAGATTGAAGTAAAAAATAAAAAATTATATATTTTTTTAAAAAATTATTTTTATAACAACTAAAAATAATGTAAAGTTTGAATATAATATACTTAATAATGGTATAAATAGATAAATTTCTTAAACAAATATTAACAAAAAAGATAAAAAGTGATTATATTATTAGAAACTTAAGTGCAAAACTCTAAAATATTAGAATTATTTTTAAATAAAAAAGTAGATCGAGTGATCACGTTAGTATTTAGGTAATTAGATTGAAAAATTATAAATCTAAAATCGAACCAATAATAATTGGTTTGGTTTTGTTCCATATTAAAAATGAACTGATTGCCTAAACCAATTCAAACCAATTACATCAGTTTGGTTTGGATCTTCGGATTCATTAGATCAATTTGGTTTGCTCACATCCTTAATTTTACTTATATATATATATATATATATATATATATATATATATATATATATGACTCAAAGGTAAAATGTAAATATCCTGGGAGACACCCACCCCCTTCGGGGACTTCCATCAAGTCAAGCCAGATGATGAAGAATAGACACACTAATTTGATAGTGTGTCCGTGTGTCCAATACAAGTGAGACACCGATGCACATTGGTAACACATCTTCGGCATGTGGTTTTATGTGTCTCATTTAAAAGAAATTATTTTTTGGCTCAAACACGTATTGGAAAATAGTTGAATACGGCTCAAATATCATATGGATATGGCTTGGATATGGTTAGGACATGGCCTGATACTTTTTTCTGAATTATTTGATAGAATCAAAAAGAATTCAAAGGCCCAAAAATCTAAATTTATTCAGGATTTTTTTTTGAGATGTCAATAAAAATAGTGCCCCATATTTTTTGAAAGGGATATAGAAAATGGAAGTACACATGTATATATTAAAAGTGCTCCATATTTCTTGGGATGGGCTTAGAAAGTAATAAAAATTGATAGTTTAACATATCTATAAATATCTGAAAGTATTGTAAATTTTGACTTATGAATCTTTCTTTTATATATATACATCATGTCTGTGCTCTGTTATTTTATGGATTTGGTGTATCTTTGTGTCTTTGTGTCCATGTCTGTGCTTTTTAGGTCGAGTTCTTGGAAATAGGGCCTAGATACAAGTGATTCCATAAACTAAAAAAAAAAAGTGTAAATATAAAAGATTAAGATGAATTTAATTATAATTAAATAGTAAAATCATACAGAGGTACCAAATTATTAAATTCTTACAGCACACTTCATTCATATTTTATCAAAACTAGGACAACTTTAATTGGTTTAAATGGTTCAAGATTTACCAACTGAGATTTAATCTAGCCATAAAAGGGATTAGTCCACCATGTGGCAAACCAAGGTTGGAATCTCGACTAGGAAAGTCGTCCATATTTAAGTGTTATACAAGTATCGAACAGGATTGTCTCTAATAAAAAGATATTTGTGGGATAACAAAAATAAAAGTGGTTCGACAATTATTTCCTTTAAGCAATGTCTTGAATTCAAATCTTATTAATGAAAAGAAAAAAAAACTAATATTCATGGAATTTTACTCTCATAGACAGCCGACTACTTAAAATCTACTAGACTCTGGATAGAGTCTATTGGTTGTCTAGATAAATGTATGTTTTAACATAAACTAAGCCAATCACTAATATATTTATCATCTTATTCTCTTTTTTTTGGTCTTAAAAATAGCAAATAATAAATATTTGAGTGATGGACACATTATAAGCTGAAATGTCAATTCTATCTTTAGTAATTTATTGACGTGTGTACAACTAATTAACTGAGAAAAATTGTATACTGATATTAGGATGTTGACTTGATTGGCAGTACACCAGAATGGACCAGTGGCCAAAGTTGGAGAATCAGATTATGGCCAATGCAGTGCAGCTCCAATTGGAAAAACTCCTTCTGCCATGTTTTCAGATGAAGCCTGCTATGCCAAGCTGGGGTTCTAACTGCTCCATGACTGTGAGTGCTTCTTTTTCCTTTTCTTTTTCTATCCAGGTTTGGGTTTTTTTTTTTCCCTTCCCCTGTTTTATAATAATTTATCAAGTGTTACAGAAACTGTCTGAGAAGGAGTGTAATAATCACAGTTGAAGTGAATTATTGTTGATGTAATTATGTCAGGCGCAGATGAATTAATATCATTATTTAACATTGGTAATTTGGTTTTTTGATGGTTCTTCTTTATTTACAATTCCATTTTCTGTTTTTTGTTCATTTTTGGTCTGCTAGGAGTGTAACAAAATGATCACAACTGCATATCTTTCCGTGAATCGGGGGAGAGGAATGTTAAATGAGTTATGGTATGATTCCCATTAATATTAGTTTATGACTTTGTTTTCTATTGTAGAATAATAATGAGGGGTTGGAAGACAGTTTCATGGTGCAACTACCCTTAGCAGCTCCTTTATCACCTTGTAACTTTTCTCAGTGCTACCAAGCTGTGCTTATGATTGGTATCATCATTAATCGTTTAGTTCATGGAATAAATAAGATGCCGTTCAAACATCAAAAAGTTTGGTATATATTAGCTGGAAAACATGAATATAAGTTCATTATTTCTCGTTATGATTGATTTTGTCATTTTTTTTTTTTTTTACCTTCTTTGTATAGTAACATAGTCTACCAAAGCATTATGCTACTGAAAGCTTTTCTCGGATCTTGATTTACCTAATATAACTTTGAATAGCCACTGCAGGGCTCTACCTAGCTACTATTTCAAGTAGTTCTATTGGTTTCAACTGCTAATAGTTACTCTAGCATCTCTTGATTGTATCATCAAAGTTATAATCTTTGATCATTTAAGACAATATTTGGACACCAACAACCACTAAAACACAATTGATATTCTGCAAATATATTTTGTCACAATATTATTCCGTTTTCATGCCATTCAAAGTGTCTTTTGTGGTTTATGAGCATATGTTCCATTAGGAAATGAGATATTGCAATCTACTGCCCTTGTTTGAACAATGTCTCCTCTGCTGTAGGACTAGGGCCAAATCATTTGAAATTATATCTCGCTTCTGTACGAATCAATAGATGAACAGTTGTTTCTTTTTTATTTAGCAAGATCACAAGATATATTTACAGGTTTGGTCTATTTAAACCACTTATGAGATACATACTCATTTGACTCCAGAAGCACAGGGGTTATGCAATCTCTCCACAAGAGTTATGCAGGAGTAGTTGTTTCTTACTAGAGTAGTTTATGAATTAATGTCTATGTTATCTTCTACAATGTTAAAACTTGCTAATTGGTGGTTTCTAAGCTAGTATTATAGTGGTTGATTCTTGAAATTAAAGTGATGAACTCAGCCTAACCAAGATTCCTTTGTTTTCTCTAAGGGTGTGTTTGTTAGTTAAGGTTTTGGAGAAATATAGATAGAAGGAAAATGTTTTAAAAGTAAAATGGACTTATAGTTACCCTTCAAACACTTCTCTTCTCTCCTTTCTCCTCCAAGACCCCAACTCACAGACACACCCTAAAGGTCAAGTAGCTGAGAGAGCCATTCGTATGTGAATTAGAAAATGTAAATTGTTGATCAGAAATACATGATTTCCCCTGCCCCTTCTTGTAATTATTAAATGTGCATATATGATTGTATAATCAACCCGGTGGGTGGGTGTTCCTGTTTTATGTTTACATACATTTAGTTATTTACACACACAGATGCACACTCCTTTGCCAATAAATATTATAAACGCAGCAATAATGTTGATATAATCCGTGCTCAGAAAGATGTAATGTTGGATCAACATTGCGTTTTGAGCAAAGACTCAAAATTTTTTAAAGGAAATTGATCCTTTCATTGTTGATTAGATCCTCTTATGTGCTCTTGTTCAGCCCCAACCTTCATGATCAATCGAGGAAATTTATACACAGTTAGATGATATAAAATTTTCACACAAAAGGATTGATTCTTAATTTTTAATCTTATTAGATATTACCATCATTGAACCCATCTGTGTTTAGGCAAAACTAAATAAACTATAATGGACTAATATACAATTGAAAGATTTCGCATTCTTCAAATTGGTTGAAAGTTTGTCAATATGATTATCCAGATAAAATATCTCAATGTAGCAGTTGGTTATTTAATAGGAAAATTTAAGGAGAAGTAATTGGTGGGTGTCTATTCAACACATTGAGTACAGTAGATGTACATGCACTCACAGACTAACACTATTAGTTCCGGGGATTTTCTTCACAATGTATGGTTCTTCCATTCTGCTTAGTTCACATATGAAAGCCCCTTTTTTAGTTGAATGTACACAACCATAGATTAAGCACTGCAGTGACCTTTGTGGACAGAGTTTGTGATGCACCTTAGAGGATGCTTAAATGGTTAAAGTGAAGAAGTAACCAAGTTTGTTTGTGGTGAAAAAAAAGTGTTAAATTATCACACTCTTAAGTCTTAAACCTTTAGCAAATGATATTTAATATAGGACCTGCTCTTATCATGCATCAAACAGTTAGTCTTGACTGTGATAGCAGATTTTGCAGTGGTCTAAGTAATAAAATGTTCCTCTCACATGCTAAAGAGTTATGCTATTTGTATATAATCTTTTAACACCAAATACAACATCTCTCTCTCACATAAATATACACAACTCTTTTTCGCCTCAATATATATGTACCTCGATACTCACCCATACTAACATTCATCTACTATGTCTATACTTTGTTATGTTCAAATAATATTTCTCCATGCTAAATGATTCTGCAGAAGCTTTGCTTCAATAGCATTTCATGTATGCTTTGTATCCTATATTGTCACTTGAACCACATTACTAACTGTATATTTTCAAGGTGCGAAACAAAGACTCGTCCAGTATTGTGTCACAGAGACTTTAGTGAAAGATCATTGAAATTGTATTAATCATGGATGTTCATTGTAGCTTTGTACTCCATTATTCTAGCTTGATTCTGAAACTCGTAAGGCTTGCTAAAAACGATGATTCTACTTCTAAGGGTTATAAAATGTGGAGGTGGCCTACAAAATTAGGCACAAATAAAGTAGCATAAAATATACGAAAGCGTAAGCACAAATGACACAAGAAATCAACGTGGTTGGACTTATAGCCTATATCTATGGACAAAGGCGACAACCAAATATTTTATTAAAAAAATATGATAGAGAACACAAAAGTGATCACACTTCACTTAAAATCCAAATCCCAAATATATCCAAAATATCTCACAGTATTTTCTCACCAGTATATATACTTAGCACTCCAAATATATTACAAAAGAGAAGACAAACCAAGTATTGGTTCTTCTCATAATATTGAGTGTTGCTCTCTGCTCAATGCTTCAAATGACTGGCACCAATGGGTTTATATAGAAGCCCTAAGCGTGATGTGCCTTAAATGTGCTTCCAATTTGTCAAAGAGCAGCATGCTAACAAGCTGATATTCACCGCCTGAAAACGGATTGCAATCTTTGTGCTTTGATAAAAAGCACATCAACATAAATTGCATTCAATGCAATTTACTCTCCTATGCAAACATGTAGCTCGGCTACATCTTGGACTTTTGTCCACAGAGGGTGAAAAACAAGCCACCCATCACGTCAACACTAGGGCATCGTGGGTTATGCAAGAGGGAGAATAGCCACGTAATATTTCAATCAACCAACGAGCATTAACAATTCCAATTAATACTTATTTTCGTATGATTGAATTCTGTGTTATGTATGACTAATGTAACATCACCAATTCTAGCAAGATAATTAAGCCTCCTCACCGCTATTATAAGATACAGGTATTCAATTTAGTACAACCTTGCAAAGGGCAATTGTAAAGAGTGACTTGAAAGAATCCCTTGGGAAAGTAATGAAACCTGAGAGTTCCAAACTTTCACTACCATTGTTAGATGCCATATTAATGATAAGACATAAATGGCAAGACCAGTGCAAGCAAAATGCATAATGATTCCCATTTTAGGGATTATTGACTACACTGCCTGTTTTGCTTGCATTTGCATAGGACATAATGGAGCCTGATGCTGAGATCTCAATTTGAGATGGAAAACCAACAAGGGAGATATTCTCATATCCCAGCCAAACAGAAGTCTACCCTTGGCATTATTCTCTATGATATAATTAAGGGTAATCTAAAATAATATTTAATTGTATCATATTTCATAGAGGAAATTTATTACTAGGGTAATTGATCTCAAGATAATTAACTACTAAAATGATTCGTAATCAGAAAAGTCGCTATCATGAAGGATTCAAACATGCATACTTTGGAGAAATTGACTGAAGTTTCAAAAGTTGACATTTCTGTTTCCCGCATTGAAGAATAAAAGAAGTTGTGTGTGTGTATTGGAGATATCACCAAGAATTTTCAATTACATGGGTGATCTATGAATGTCAGTCTATCCAAAACAACCAAAATTGTGTTTACATGTTTAAATAAATGATTTTTCTATGTTCATTTTTTTTCCTTAGATGAATCTAAAAATTGAACCTGGATCCGTTTGGCTCAACTGCTCATGAATTGTTGGCCTGAGAATGCAAGGTATGACTTCTTCTTTTGACCAACCAGTAGACAAACCCTCCAACAAGAAGCAGAATAATGAGTCCATCAACCACTCCTACCACAAGCAAAACCCATCTTTTCAAATTATGCCTTTCATGACTTCTACCAGTTCCCTTTGGAACCTTAACCATATAGCTAAATCCTGTGCCTTTATCTACCTGTTTGAGTCCCAGGACTAGTTTGTAAAGATAGCATTCTGCCGAATCCGTGCTTGCATTCCTAAAATACAAAGCAGCAGCACATTTACAGTCCTGTAAGCACAAATTTGCACATGCTTCTTTGCTAATATTGACCATTTTAGGAACGCCCTTTAGCACACTACTCACATTATCTAGTTCCAGCATTTCTGCCTGTTTGCCATTGCAAAAGCCACCAGGAGTATCACCACTGCAATCAGAACTACTCTCCTTTGTCAGAAGCTGAATGCACGAGCAGGAATTAGCAAATGTACATATTCCGTAAGACATACAAGCTATAGGAAGATCACATGTGTTGTTAAGTGCTTGAAAAGAGGCCTCAAACTTTGCTTTCTCTAGTGAATAGTAGTAGAGGCCAAAGTTTCCTGTATCATTCTTCAGTGCTAGAAACCGAAGCGGTTGAATCCCTGGTGATTGAATTTCTGCCATTTTCTTGTATTTGACATCAAACAACACCAACCCTCTTGAGCTCAGCTTAACATATGTAATACTTCTATTCATGGAAGGATGAAACTCCCAGTAAGAATACCTCAAATTACCAGAATTCAAGTACAGGGCAATCCTGTTGTTCTCAATTTCAAAAGAGTAGAACAAGCTTGAGTTGCTTTGGAAAGATGTCAAGCGAGTCGCCACATCAAGTACCTGGCCCCGGAGCATAACATTCGTCGGAAAATTAAAACTTTGCCATTTGATATTGTTCATTGCATCCACAAGCACAAGATTGCCTGTCCTCAGTATCTGCAATCTCTGCTTCAATTAAGTCAAAACAACATATCATGTATTAGACTCTATGAAATGCAGGTTAATTGGATATAACCATGCACATAGTAAGGTAACACCAATGGTTTGTGTTGTGAACTTGTGACATAGTTTTTACTTTCACACTTTCAGTTTCAAATTGAGGCAAAGCAATGGTTCAAGTATTAGACTCTATGCCATGCAGCTTAATTGATTATATCTATGCAGGATAGTAAAGGTAACTACTACTAACACCATTTGTTTGTGTCGTGCTATAATTTTTACCTTCACACCTTGTCCAGAAGTCCCAGTCTTCCACCCCACATGCTCTTTTGGTCCTTTCAGCCTCAAATCACCATCCATAGTTAGCTCTAGCAAGCATTTCTCAGTGGTATAAAACCTGGAGTAATGTCCAGAATCCCACACCTTAACATCCCCAAGAAAAACTTCCAATGAGCATGAATATCTCCCATTGATTGGTTCGATGCTCAACGCAACTCTGAAATTTGGTGCTGTCTGATTGGTCTCCACAAGAATAGCCCTCCCTTTGAAATCCATGTCATACTCCACAGGAACTGCCACCATGACTTGGTAACCAATACCAACACCAGGCTCAGAAAAGCCACAATTGAACAAGAGAACAAGGATGAAGGATGAGAAAAGCTTCATGAGTAGCAGCTCCAATTCTTCCTTTTTCACTTTTGGATCTAATCTTTGGTGTTTTTGGGAGGTGGTTTTGGAGTGTGATGGTGTTGTTGTCTTGAAGCCAGAATTGATGACAACAAGTGAAGGGAAAGGTAGGCATGATTACTGAAACTCTGCAAGACCCACCTCCCCACACATCCCACTCCTAAAGAGCATTTGAACTCTCATATTGCTCTTTGCCTTAAACAATTGCCAATGAATCTACCAAGTGGTGGGGTTGCTGATTACACAAAAAAATGTGCACGAGAAATTGCTAGTTTTTTTTTTTTTATATAATCTCTTACACAAACTGTTCTCTCCAGCTTTATAAAGAAAATTAATAAAGTAACGCACCACTGAGAGGGCAGCACATAGACTTGCCCCATGTGAGAGTTTTTAAAGTGTATTAAGTTTGTGAGTACCAGTAATGATATTGATTCTTCCCAAGTTCAAATTCTTGGCACTGTATTAAAACAATTTCCAATTCTTACATGGAAGTTACCTACTACCTACTCTCTCTAGTCCATAATAATTATTACTTTGACAAAATTAAATCATTCTTAAATCAACGTATTTCAATATAATTATGTAGTAATTTTGTCAAAACGACATTTATTATGGATTGAAAGGAGTACATAAAAAGATTTGCATGTTTGAGTCATATTCCACATTGCCAGTCGTTTAAACTTTTAAACTTAGAGCAGCATACAGACAATACAAATGAGATTTCTATATATGGGGACCGCGGTTGAGTTTTGAATGGCAGTGACCGCGAGTGGGTTCCTTTGGAGTTGAATTGACTTTGAAGCGTGGGTGACCAACACACCGATGTGGGACCCTTGTCCATCAAATTCTGTTGGTTCAATTGAGTGCCATCCTTAAAATCTTTTTGAAGTGGGCATGAAAATTGCATAGTGTTCTCTGAGGTTTCGATTGGTCTTGAGAAATTGGTCCTGTCGTGCACGCTTGACACGTGGATCGCCTCTGTCAACACACGTGTACCACGCTTGTTGCTGCTGACACTGCTCTTACGGTTGGATGACATGTTGGTTTCCAACTTCCAAAACCTCCATGGTAATGGAGAGCTGAGTGTTGCTCTCATTTTTGTCTCTTTGTTGGATGGAAGAACCTTGGTGGTTTATTCCCTCCATCCTTGTTATTATACTAAATTTATTTAAAAAAGTTATAAAAATAAAGCTATAATTTGGTACTTATTTTTTAATAAAATCTCCTAATCAAGTCTTGGTCTTTTGAGAGAATTTTACTCTTATAGTGGGTTAATATGACTTATAGTAGATTAGCTAAAAATTAATTAGATTCCAATAAATTTTATATATTGGTAGTTTAGATAAAAAATAAAAATTTTACTAATTTATATACTGTAATTATTAATTTTTGTATTTGCAACTAACAATTAAAGATATGCATTTTTAAAATAACTTACTAAAAATGTATCAAAAAGAATAACGTACTAGAATTAGTTATGTCACAATATTAAAAGTGTGCAATTTTTTAACTGATGTTGTAATCAGTCAATTACTTATTGATACATCGTTTTGTTTTTTTGACTTTTTACGATAACGTTTCGTTGGAAAAGCCTTGAAATAATTATAGGGAAATTCTAAAAAGCTAAACTAAATCAAAATATTTAAGTTTCCGGAGAATTTATTAATGGTAAATGCTATTCATCAAATTGTAATTGATTACTTATTCACCAGTTGTGTGATTTGGTTCATCAATTATCTTTTGTCAATTTCTTCTGGGTCTTACATACTTTGGCTTATTGTGTCCGATCATCAATTGTGACATGTCCTAACCAAAAGTGTTCGCTAGACAAAATTCTTTTTCTTATCTGCTGGAGTTTGAAATCTCCTCCAAGTGTCCCACCCTTTTCAGTTTGTTTCTTTCTCTCTTGGGAAGCTGGCATTCATTGATTCCATAATACACAGCTGGAGCCAAGGGAATGAAGAATAAAAATGTTGAATTATGTAACTAGCGGGTCAAGTTTGATAATACTGATAGCTATAAGTCTGGACGGCAATAATAGCTTCCTACAATCTTGGATCTTATGGTGCAGCAGGTTCAGCCTAATTTAGAAGATCTTAAGGTGGTGGTGTATCTTGAAATGACTCATTGTCGTTATATTCAAGCATTTTTCAATTAAAAATAATAAAAAAAAAAATCATCCGAGAGTGTTTGATTATTGGCTTTTTAGCTGTTCATTTGATGCATATCGATGTACAGAAATGTCACAAGCCCTAGTCCAAATTGAAACGTAGCTGGTCACTAATATTTGATTTGATTAATTAAAACGCTACGGTACTTATTGTTCTTAAATAATATTTTTGATTCAAATATCGTGAATAAAAAGTAAATATTAAAAAAATAATGAACGGTTTATGTTTTTCTAACCACTGCAATCTTAATTAGTGTACAAAATTAATTAGGCCTTTATCAGCCAAATGTTATGTTATAGTCAACCAACATTGATCTTCAATAGATAGAAAAATATTAGTATTAAGAGAGATTTATCCTATTAATTAAAATTTAATAAATTCTAAATACTAATCGTTTTGGGGAGAGGAGAGGGGAGGTGATTGACCTTCAATAATTTACCTTTCTTTTCAACATCAACAGCCAGAACTCTTCTGATACATTGACTAAATAGTGTAAATGCATTGTTCATGACAATTGAAAGATGCAAGTTTATGGGTCAGTATTTTTTTTAACATGATAGAAAGGCCTGGGAAGCTTTGCGTACCACGTTCTTATTTCTTACAAAATGAATGCTTTCATAAATTGTAAATTATTTTGTCAGAGAATGCTTTGTACATTTTTGTCGACTTTGGATAATGCCTTGAAAAAGTTAATACCCCTTGCAAGGAAAAACTGGACAGCACTGAGGCCCAACACTACTCGTGTTTCAAGGCCAACCAACACGTCTAATATTTTATTGAACCACATACAGGCCATATGGCCCAATACAAAAGTGCTTCAGTGCGAAAATAATGTGGAATATTTGTCATACAATAATACAAATATCTCAAAAAGCATTATTGACCGTTAACCCAAAAAAACAAAAGAAAGAAAGGAATTATTGACCAAGAAAAGAAAAAAGCATAAATGATCAAGTACAAAAGTGAACATAATCGTCTCATCAAAATAAAAGTTAGAGTAAATGTTCACTTTAATTTTTAAAGTTGCACGTTTGAGTCACTTTGATTATTAAAATTTAGAAATTAATTTTTTTGTTCATAAAATTGTAAATCGTGGGTTAGGCTAGCCTTAACCCATTTTTGTTAGTGTGTCACTATGTTTTTGCCTATAGGTCATGTTAAGTGATATTGTGACATCTCACATGGCCTCGAAAGTAGCATCGATAAGATGTAGGTTCAAATTAATTTTTTAAATTTCTAAAACTATGTCAAAAATGTTTAAATTCACAATTTTTTTTCTCTTTCCTTTCATAAACCATAATAACAGCTATTCCAAAAAAGTATCAACACATAGCCAGTTGAAGTGGCTAATGCTCCTTTCCCTTAGCCAATAGTCTCAAGTTCAAGTCCTAAGTATGGAGTAATCAATTCGATAGGATGATACCCATGGTTTTGATTAAAAAAAAAAAGGAGAGAAGTAGGTAGAGCAAAACCAAGTATAGTCATCCAGGATTTCAAGGACTATTTTTGTCCTAGAAATTAACCTAAAAAACTAAAAATGAAGAAGGAGTTATTTTAAGCCCATTGACTTTGAAGCAAGCTAGAATGGTTGGGAGGGCTAAATATAGTTGTTGAGAAAAAGGAACTAAGTCCCATAAACACCCTCAGCGTCAAATTTTCTTAGCCTCGCTCCAACAGCATTCCCTCATAGCAACATTCATGGTTGCAAAATGCCCTCTCACCCCTAAAATCAAAACCATCATTCTTTTCAGGGATTATTCAAAGTAGAGATAAATTAGAAAGTATATGTTCTTCTTCTTCTTCTTCTTTGGCATGGAGAAAGTATACTTTCTTTTTTGGGTAAAGCCTTATATATGTCCCTAATATTTTACAATGATTTCAACTTAGTCCAAAAATTTTTTTTGTTCTATTTACACCCCTAACATTTTCAAAACATCCTAATCTTACCATTTCAGCATTCAAATTATAAATAGAAAAATACTAATATGAATGTCTAGTTGTAATGTTAGTGATGGTGACATTACTTATCCGAATGGAATAATATTGTTTATCATAATTTTCCCCCATATTTTTGTAAAATATAAAAGTTTTTCTTTTTAATTTATACCCCTTAACACTCCATTAATCTATCTTTTACTAAAACCTATATTCAAAATTTTTTCTTGCAGAATTGGAGGTAAACAATCTCTATTGGTGTGTTTGGATATCACTAACATTATAATTTGACCTTAAAATCAGCTTTTTTCCTTTATGATTTAGATGTCGTCTATTGAAAAAGTAAGATTGAAAGATTTTAAAAACGTTAAAGATATAAATAGAACTTAAAAAAAAAAGCTTTTGGGAGTAAGTTAAAATCACTGTAAAATGTGAGAAACGTCAATGAGGCTTTACTCTCTTTTTTTTTTCACATAGAGCAAGTATACTTTCACTTTGGTTAATAGCCAACTTTTTCGTCAAAAAGTAAAATTTATAGCCATTGTTAACTATAATTGAAGAATCATATTTTATAGCAAATAACCATTTTAGTGAACTTATACTATAGAATGAATATAAGGATAGCAATGGAGCAGGGCGTGTAACACCCTAATAAACCCATACTACACTTAAGTCGTATTACGGCGTTTTATTAGTTGTTACTTATGCTCATGGAAAATTAAACTTCACTTGAAATTAAATTACGTGAAAAATACGGTAAGATTTTTTTTTTTTGAAATATGTCGTCACTTTGCAGCGTTTTGAAAGGTAAAGCCTAGAGCGAGAAGTTAGATAAAGAAAGAGCGTGTCGCATAAGATAAATAACCCAATCTCATAAAACAAGAGAAAGATAAATAGATAGTAATTTACAAATACATTGCATTACATAACTAATCATTACATCCATATGGGTTCATAATATTTATATACATACATATATATATAACACCATTACATCAAAGAGAGCTCATGGTCGTGCCATGATCCAAATATTAGGTACTAAATACAAACTTCAATGACAAAGCTCATCTCAAAAAGGAATATACGAAGATGCTAAGCGACGATTGCTATAAGTCCCAAAATAGCTTCGTTCGGCGTCCCACATCATACGTCCGCTCACAGTATGGGGGATCCATGTTCCACTCCACCAGATGTGCCATCGGATTCTGGTGACGATGTAGAAAAGTAATTAGAGTGAGAAATAAGATTTCTCAGTAGGACTCGAACCCGACACGGAGGTGTCATCGTCATCGTTCCAGCCACTTCGGTTTTATAATGAAAACAGTGAGCATGCATAAGGTCCAATTCTTAGATTTTCGAAGACATAGCTATCCAAAGTGCATTCAATTTTAAGTACATATTCTCGTTATGATAACAACATCATGGTATACATAAAAACTTATATGACAATTCATAACATGCATGAACATGTTGAGAGTTTCATTCTTTACTTGGGTTGGACCGAAGTCCCTTTCTTTTCTTAACTTGACTTCCTCTAAAATCCTTTTCTTTCCTTAACTTGACTTATCTTAAGTCTTTTTCTTTTCACCCACTAAACATAAGTGGTAATGAGCTAGGTACTTACACTAGCTGGGTCATGTCATGCCTCATGTGAGTCGTGGGTGAGGGGAACTTCAATTAGGTCGCCTTCCCTTTTGAAGGATCACACACTTTATTGAATCTCTTCTTATTAAGGCTTATGATGTAAAACATTTCTAAGTCCACAATTTTTACAGAATTTTGGCAGCATAACGGCCAGACCAAAGCTTCCCAAAATTTTGCCAAACATAGAAACCAATATCACAATATCATTAAGCATCATATCATATCATCATCATAACATCATGCTTGCACATAAACATAGGCATATTCTCAAGCAAAGTTTTATGAGCTTAGCTTGGTAAATTTAGTGCAAGCTTTTAATTGAGGTTGCCTCTTATATAAATTCTTTTATTAGGCCTAGGGCTAATCTTATCTATTATCTTCTTTGAAACTTTTTATGTTGAATTATGAGGGCTTTTCAATACTTAATGTAAGGGACTTAATGTCTTAACGCTTATTCCTCATTAATCTTTAACTTTTACCCTAACCAGTTTTACTTTTACAGTGGGGCAGTAACTTCAAAAATTCACCATAATTTCATCTTTTATTCTTTTATTTCGAATTTTACTATGATTATACTTCTCTGGGTCTATTTTTAAACAAAAGAAGCCCTACTCAAAAATTTATTTTGTAGCTTGAGTTATGCACATTTTATTCTGACTGTTTAGACTTGAAAGTTCATCTCGGGTCAATAATTTTTAAACATTACTGTGAACTCCTCATAAGGAATCTGCCAAAACTGTTTTATGGAGATGTTCCTCTATGTCTTAGCTTTCTAACAAACTTAGTCCCACTCAAAAATGTTCTGTATAACTTGAGTTATGCATGTTTTATTACCTATTGCCCGAACATAAATCCATCCAGGAACAACAACTTTTAAAAATTCATATCTCTCCTGTTTTAAGGCCAAATCTCACATATTTTATATGCTTGGAAAGCTCTTTGAGTCTACTTTCACAAAAAATTAGTTTCATTACATTTTAAGTTTTGTAGAATGAGTTATACCATACATATTATAGACTGCCAGAAATCCAGCTTAACTAGCTTTTATATTTTTCACTTCAAGCTTATGGAGAAATTGTTATATCACTTCAAATCACCATTTGCATGTTTTATCTCACCATCATATTCAATGTTTTAGTTACCAAATCAGTATTTTAAAACAGAATAAAGTAAGACACATAAAAACTATCATACCACAAAATTTCATTTCAAAACAACATTTTCATCAAGGCAAGAAAACTCATAGAGTAAGATATGGTCATGAGACCTTAAAGCAAGCTTTAAAACCACCTAGCTATGAAGAGCTTAGGGATTCTAGAGCTTGAAAAATACATAGAGAAGAAGGTAAGAGTCACTACCAAATGAGTTTCTCTTGAAAGCTTGAAGGATGAAAATGGTTGGAGATGGCCTTCCTCCTCCTTGAGCTTGATGATGGGGCTAAGTAAGTGTTTGTTTTACTTCTTCAAAAACCAAAGAGGGTGCTCCTTGAAGGGCTTGTGAGAATGGTGGTGGAAATGAGATGAGTTAGAGTAGGAAAACAAGAAGAACAAGAAGAAGATTAGGAAGAACAAAGAGATATTTAGAGAGAGGTGAGAGCTTGTGGCTTAGTGAGAGAATGAAAACTTGCAAATGAGCAGAGTGAGGGGGCTAGTTGGCGCAAGAAATGGGGTAAGGGGGCTGATTGCTTTGCTTCTCCAACAAGCAAGAGTGAGTAGGTGAGTTCTACTTCTTTTTCAAGCAAAAAGGCTAGGGACCTTGGGATAAAAGGGTGAGTTATGTTTCTCTTGAGTGTTGGTATTTGGGTAAAGACCATTTAGTATTTTCTCAAGTGGTTAAAGGCATGACCACTCTTGCGATTGGCTTAGGTGAATATGATCACTCCAAGTGGCATAATCCTAAGGGAGGAGGGTACTTTTCTTGTCTAGACTAAAGAGACACTACTAACATAGACTCTTGATCTAAGAGTGCGTGATGAGAAGGCAAATAGATGGTTGGATTTTGCTCTTATCCTTGGCCAAGATTTGGTGCATCAATTAAGAGAAATTTTTAAATCCTCAAAGCTATTAGAATTACTTAAGTTGTAGATTCAATTTGATTAGTTAAATTGCTCTTTGACCGATTTCGGTTAATTACACTTTTAAGATGTTTTTCCTCTAAAAGAATTGACCTTATAAATTATGTAATTAGGGTGTAAGAATTAATCTATCTCAATCAATTAAGGTAGAACAATTGTCTTGTACTTAATTAATAAGATTAGATTAGCTTAATTAGATTTCTAAGTTATGACTTAATGAGGTTCGAGTAATTAGGTTTTAACTAAAACATTTAGTATGTTATGATTAATTATTGTCTTGACTCAATTTACTAAGTTCTTGCTCATCGAGGTTAGCCGATTAGTCCTCAGTTAATCGTTAACCTTTCTAATTAGCCAGGATCACTGAGCTAATTAGTTTAGACAAAAATTGGGGATATTATAGGGCGAGGTAGGGATTACTCCCCCGATCCCTAACCCATGTCTCCAGGATTTCCCTATCCTTGTCCCAATCCTTGATCCCCAATTCCTATGTACGGTGGGGAAAATTTCCCCTCATCCATGATTCGCACATATCCTTACCTTCTCCCCATTTGTAGAGATCTGCAAAGACCCTAAAGCTAACGCAATAGGCTTCCACTTCTTTTACTTTAATACAATATCACAAACCTAGAATATCAACACCACAATAAGCTAACTTATTTCTTTTAACAAGCTAACTCGATCAATGGTGATTGACCAATAGCTTGACTCAATAGTGGTTCCCTGCTGGTTCATTGGATGGTGGCTTGATGGTGATTCGAGCATAGTTTGCTGCTATCGTCAATCTCCTTCACAGCATTGCCAGCTCGCGTTTCCTCTATCGCCGATCTGGTTCACGTGTCCTGGTTCTTGGTTCTTGTTGCTAGTTGGGTGAAGGGGGCAATAGTTAGAGCTATCAAAATGGTCTGAGCCTAATGGGCTGGCTAGAATAACCTGAAAAAAAAATGTGGATTAGGCTAAAAAATTGGAGTAAAAAATAAACTTCATCCAATTCAACCCAACCCGATTTGGCTCGGCTTGAATTAGGCTAGCCCACTTTGGGCCGAGTCAGACCGATGGCCCGAATAGCTCTTTATTTTTTTTTTTAAATAACTAGCTTCAAACATGAGTCATTACTATATGAGTTTTGATTCTTTGGCTCATTTCTTCACTTAAAGAAAGTTTAAATTGCAAAAAATTATGTTGACAAAAAATAAATATAATAAAAAACCCTCACTTCACTTTTGTAGCAAGTCAAACTGTCAAGTCTATTTGTCGAAAAAATATATAGTTTTGTCCATAGATTTTTCAAATGAACCATAAAGCAATAATAAGATTATTCTTTTTTATTAAAAAAAATCTATATTTTAATTATATTTATTGTATTTAAAAAATTAACAGACAAGCCTGGGATCCAATTTGTGGCCCAAATAGGATTGGGCTGGACTAGCATTTTGTTAGTTCAAAACTAACTTAGCTTGATCTGACCCGACCCAAAAATAGCTTGACCCGAAGTGGGCCGGCCCAGTCCATCTTGACAGCTCTAGCAGTGGTAGTCACCGGTCACTAGTGATAAAAAAACAAAGAGAGGAAGAGGAAAATAGGACAACATGAACAGGACAAAGTAGGAGGGAGGTTGATTAGTGTGCTAGCTAGGCGAGAAAGTTCAAATTCAGTGAGTTACTAAGTTAGGGTTTTCTTTTTTTTATTAGAATAATATTAAATATAATAAATATATGTGAAATTACTAAGCCCAAGTAGGGATGTCAACGGGCCCCCACCCTGCGGATAAATACCTGCTTCGTCCCTTGCCCTATATCCATGTGGATATTCGCTTTTGACTTCCCCAACAGATTTGCGAGAACCCGCAGATGTCCATGAGTACCCATTATAATGTTAAAAATTTTTAAAAATTTAGAAAAATTAAATTAAATAAAGAAATTTTAATATCATAAAATACTTAAAATAAAAATAAACACCAACACAAATAACAATCCAATTCCATGATCCAAATTCTAACAACTTAAAATACTTAAAATAAAAATAAACACATAATAGTAGTCTAATCGTTAGTCCAACATATAATAAGCACAAATAAATCCAAGTTCCAAATCTAAATTTTAGTCCAACCAATTTAAATAGCAATAACAACATTAGCCCAACTAAATATTAGCTTTCAACTAAGCCAAGTACAAAGCATAATCAATCATTATGGCCTCATCATGGAACTCTTGCTGCAACTTTAACTTGGACAAATTGATTCCTACGAAATAAACATATAAATAAAAATGTAAACAAACAATATTATTGTGAATGTTATAAATAGAAGCATATATAAAAATTCACTAACAGTATCTTCAATATCAAGATCTACTAGTATTCCATTAAGTTATGTGTCCACTTTTGGACTTGAATCACCTAAGTAAAACAAAAAAAAAAAAAAATCAAGTAATTATAAATTTATGGATGTGAATTGATATTGCTATTTAATTTAAATAAATGAACTTGGTTATGAGTTACTTGTGATGTTAGCCCATAACCAATCTTGGAGACATATCATTGCCTCCAATGTATCCGAGCACAGTCTACAACGATGTGGAGTAAAAAAGCAACCACTTATACTAAATGCAGACTTTGAAGTAACTATAGAGATAGGAATTGCCAGAAAACATCTAGCAATCATCTACACAAGTTGGGTATTTTAACCCATTGATCTTTCACTAAGCTAGAATATCAAATTCTTCATTTGAACTAGGCAACTCTACCTCTTCTAAATAGAAATCCAACTCTAACTTAGGATTTATCCTAACAGATTGTTGATTATAGCATATGTTGCAAAATTTGATTTCCAGTTTTCTTTCCTACCAATAGAAGATGTACTAGTATCTGCCACAGTAGACCTTGATGATGAAGAGTTAGTTTCCTTGCCCTTAATCTTGCTATTATACTTAGCTACCAAATCTTGACAAATAGTTTTCACCTTTTCTAATTCAGTGGTTGATGCATCTCCATAAATTTGGGGGAAGAAGTAATTTAATAGTAGCATGTTATACCTATGATCTAAAATTGTGCCCACATTGAATTGTCATCTAGAGCCAAGCTTTCACTTTGAGTTTTGGTTTCTTTACTTTCCATATTGACATTAGATGATCATGATCCACTAACAATTAGAGTAAGACTATGAGTAGTTGTAACATCCCAATTTCCGAGTTCCGAGTTCGCCTTCGGATTCCACATAATGTCCGATTTTCGAGTTTCGACTTCGCCCTCAGGATTGATCAACCCCGATTTCCGACTTCATCTTTGAAACTCAGATAGAAGGAATTGCTTCCGAGTTCCGAGATCGTCTTACAGAAATGTCCGACTTCATGTACCGATTTTCGGTCTCATAATATAATCTCGAGTTTCAGTTGAGGTACCCGAGTTTCGACCTAAAACAACAAGGTTCAAAATAGTGTGCGTGGTTTCTGACCTCAGAAGTTATAGTTTAACACAATGGTTACAAGTTACGAACTCCGAGTTTAATGTAACAAGTTCCGGCCTTAGAGCTAAACTCAATTAGAATGGACACGAGTTCGAATCCTTGAGTTGATTTCCAAGGCATGCACGATTTCCGATATCTGAGATTATTCCCAGGAGACCCACTTCGGATGGTGTTTCCGAGTTTGAATTGGGAGTTCCGAGATTATGTGATTGTGAGCTTTCGACTCCCGGCATCCGACCATGCTTCTAAGTTTCGAATGGACCAGACAAGATTTCCCCAAGTCACAAACAAGAAGGGACGAGTTCCGATATCTGGCTTCAGCTACAAGCTCAATTAAATAAGGCATGAGTTCCGACTTCAAGTAGAATAGAGGCGAGTTCCGATTTAAAATAGTATGGCGGTGAGTTCCACTAAAAGGGAGACATAGCTAAACTTTGTCCACAAGAAATTCAGCCAATCAAAGCCCTCTAAGCTAACCACCACCTCAAGCTTATATATATAACTCATTCTTTCTCTCTGTCAGCCTCATTTCTACGCTACTTTCTCCCTTGTTCAGCTCTCTTTTCTCTTCTCTAACTCCATTACTCCCTCAAGCTCAGCAGGGTTCTAACACTCCAAGTTTAAGCACTTAGCTCCAATCATACTCCAAAGAGGTAGGATTCTACTTCTATTCTTGAATTCCTTGCACTATGATTGCATGAGATTGTACTCTTCTTTATGTATTTGATGAACTATTGGATGTATTATGTTATGATGGATTATGATGAATTATGATTGAATTAATAGAAGATTTTGAGTTAGAGTTAGAATTAGAAGAAGAAGAAAACTACGAGAAATGAATAGATGAGGGTGTTGTCTTGGTGGAGATTTCCACGGCAGTTCGTACGGCGGAGCGTACGGCACCGCCTACAATCGGTCAAATCCAATGAAACCATTTTTAGATGAAAGTAGATATTCAGGGCTTTCCATGGATATATCATATAAGGTTATTAGATTAGTATTGAGAGAGATACGAATTTTTGAAGTTTGACCTAGGGTTCAGGACTTTTATCCGGGCAGAGTGACTTGAGGAGGGTATAACTCACCCTATACAACTCCAAATTGAGTGAAACCAATTTTGTTAGAAAGCTTACACATAGGGAACATCTCAGTATGAAATTCCAAGTTTGTTATGGTCCCAATTGTTCACAGTAATTCGAGGAAGTTGTCCTATGTCTAATCCAGACCAAAACAGGATAATTCAGGAAGGTCTACTTTCAGGACTTATAACTCGAAGTATACTTAAGCAAACCAAGTGAAACTTGTGGCAAATGAAAGGTTGTCCTGTTAGCCTTGATATGAGACCAACTTCTAATATTTGAGCTTATTTTCGATTTTTAGTGAATTTATATTCCCAGGAGTGTAATTCGGGCTAGTGACTGAACAGGCTGAGGTAAAAGTTGAATATCTTGATTTATATAAATTAGAATGACATGGGACCAAATAGGCTAGAAAGTAGACATATAGGGTTATGACATATCCAAAATTCAGGTTTAAATGAGTTGAATAGAGATAAAGGTGGATTATACAAGATTCGGGCAGACCCGAATAGAATTGGTAGGATGGCCAAAGTAATAGTTTCACAAGAGTTAGTGGACATATAAGGTTTGAGTTGAGGATTGCCAGCTTGACATTGATATATATGTGTTAAGTTGATTATATTACTATGGCTGAACTGTCTATGTGAACTGGCACTATTCATAGGGAGGCGGAGCTGATCCGTCATCTTCTTGGATTCTGTGAAGTCTAAGAAGCTATGAATGCTTAGATGTAAGGATGAATTAAAATGTAAATGGGTATATAGAAACCCTATATTCAAGAATGACATAATTATGTTATGAGGTATGTGAGGGTAAGTGATGTAGCATATGCATGAGTACCGGTAAATTGGTAAGGAGGCTACGGGCCTTTATATGTAATGAACATGTACGTGAAAATCATGTGTGCAATGATACATGAAAATAAATGAAGTATATGTATGAGTACACTCAGTATGACTATGCTTGAATATGTATGAGAATGAAAGAATGTGAATATATTGAATGTGAGTCCCTTCACTTGGAGGCAGTTATTTGAAATCCCTCCCTGTGAAGGCAGTTAAATGATAAAGACATGGGTCCCTTCACCTGGAGGCAGTTGCACATGGGTCCCTCCTCGTGAAGGCAGCTAAAGACTTGTGTCCCTCTATGTTGGAGGCAGTTGCACATTGGGTCCCTCCAACCTAGAGGCAGTGGGTCCCCTTGTGGGTGAGTCGGTGTGACGACGGTCACGGGTGAAGCTGACGAGCTCACTCCAAGGCCAGGCTGCCCAAGGGCAGTAAAAGCACCCTAGGGATGGCGATACGTAACGCCTAGGTGTGCCAAGTAAAAGACTAAAGACTAAAGATTAAAGTATATGCAAGCACCCCAATCACATGAGGCATGGCATCGACCCAGCTAGTGTAAGTACCGAATGAAAGAGAAGTAAATTTTATGTATATGTATGAATTCAAGTGCAAGTTAAGTTAGGTATAGATGTTATGTTTCCAGTAGATTAATGCTATGTGCGTTTTATATGTTGAAGTTATTTTCCATGGTATTATTCATGAATTAATCTTGTGTACACTTCCCCAAAGGACCAGTATATGAGTAAAAATGAACTTTGCTTCGGATAAGACATTTTTCGAAATGTAAAATTAAAATTTCTGTGACATGTTCATCTTTTTCAAAATAAACCGAAGCAAACTGGAGACGACCATGATGACACTATGTATAAAATTAGAGAATCCTACTGAGAATTTTATAATTCTCACTCCTATTTCCATGTTGTCTCCAGATGATTTTAGAAGTTTCCAAAGACGGCTGAAGTTGCTGTCAGATGAGGTCCGCTCAGGTAATAGTAACATCTCCAGGGTGTGGTACTATGACTTAAGCATAGTACTGTACTGAGGAGGATGTTACAGTAGCAGTTTCATCTACTAGTGTGATAAGTCATTGAATTTCCTCATTGTTGATAAGAGTAGAAGCAGGAATCATAGACATTCTACAAATCAAGCATGTATAACAGTTATAAATCAACAAGCTCCTAAAAGAGTATAGATTCATGGTTTGCTAAAAACCAAAGAAAATTTATTACTGAGCAAAATGCAGCATAAGATATTATGTAATATATAATAGAATGAATATTAGTGAGTTCTAGAAAACATTAGGATCTTTTTTTTTTTTTTTTTGCTAGAAAGTAAACATCTAGAACTAGGAATATTAAACTCGTGTTAGAAACTTGTTTTCACCTTATAATGCATAAAGCCCACAAAATACTTGCCTCCACCCAATTTTTTAAACACTAGTTAATTTGAGGTAGAGTCAAAAACACATAACTCTAGAATAAATGGTGGCACTATTAAGCCATGTTGAGCAAAACTAAGAACATAAAATTTGTTGAAGAGGGGAATAGAAAAAAAAAAAACTACTACCTTTTACCAACATAAACACAACACTCCCCACAACATACAAACAGAATAGAAAACCATTAAATTTGTTAACCCAATAATTAAATTTCATTTGAGAGGTATGCAAAAATGAGAAGGAATTAAAAAACTCATAGAACTATTAACTATATAGTTTCAAATTCCAGTAGTTAAAAACTAAGGAGTTTAGGGAAAAAAAATGAAAGAAAAACAAAAACTCAATTACTTAAAGTTAGATCACATTACCTCAGGTGAAGGAGCTACCATAGTGCGCTGTGTAGGGTGGCTGGTTGATGCTGTCGTGGTGAGCTTTGATCAGGTCTGAGGTGGGTTGAGGATGGATAGCGGAGTTGTCACAATGTGCCGCTGCTTGTACTTATTGAGCGGACCTGTCACCGACAGTGGCTGCTGGCTAGTGTGTGGTGAGCCAGCGGCTAATGGTGGCCACGCAGAACCTCTAGTTTCTAAAGGTTGGAAGAGTGAGTGAAGTGAGGGAAAGGAGAGATGTAGTCACATAGAGAGGGTAGAGGATAGACTCACACACTTTAGATTTAGGGTTTCATAACTTATATATATGTAAGGGTAAAATAGTAATTTCATATCAAGTATACATAACGTAAAATAGTAATACCCTATTTTTATTACTTGTGGGGGTAAAACCTTCCTCCCATACCCACCCTTTGCAGGTGTTACTTGCAAGGATAGGTTTTATGGCCATCCTTACACCCAAGTGGTTTGACCCAAAAAAAAAAAAAAAAATCACAATATTGCCTTTGGTGCAGGGATCCCCACAAGACTAAGGGCATATTCCTCATCTCCATTTCCATCCCTAAAGTCACTACAAGGGACTTTTGGCTCCATCCCAAAACGGATACACTTTTATTAACTTACAATACTTAACTTCCCAAGTTTTGTTGTTTTAAGAGGGAGCTTGGGTGCCAATAGTTATTACTATTCCAAATGGAAGTATTTAGGTTGGACCTTAGAATCAAGGTCCAATATTGATCATCATATTTTTGGTCATTAGATTAGAAAAGCTTTTGTTTTTAATTATTTTTTTTTTAGATCCATTAGTAAAAAAACAAAAGATCAATATTGGACCCTTATTACAAAGTCCACACTAAACAAATGCTTGAGAAATGGAATAGCCCACTGACCAAAGAAAGAAAGAATAGAATAGTCCCAAGACTCAAAGATACGAAGAAGACAAAGTGATACCGACTTACATAGGGAAAATTACTCGCGTAAGGTCAGCCTTATTTATTATGAAATCAAATTTTTTTTTCGAGCAAAAGCACATTAAAGTTGTCCCTTCGATTGATCAGTGGTTTAAAAACATTTGCACCACATAAATGAGCCCAAATTTGGTGTTAATTAGTCAAATATATATTTCAAATTTGAGAACTTGACAATTATCATATTAGTGCCTAGAATCTTATCATCCATATAGCAATAAAGCACGGGCAATTTACCTGTACATGTAGATGTCTTTGCTGTGCCTAAGATTCTTCTTGTAGTGAAAGTGGGAGCTCAGAAAGCTCTCAAGAGGGTAACTAGTGTGATCAACAAGAACCCCATTTTCCTTAGCAGAAGCAAAGCACTCCAACACCAACCATAAATTTATTTACTTTTATGAAAATGACAGAGGAATTAGTGGGTTTTGGGGAAGATTAGGGATTTAGGGTTTATGAAAAGAAAGAGAAGAAATTTGAAGATTAAGACTTTGTTGATATATTTTCAAAAACTTCAAAGTCTAATTCGAATATATTCTTCATCAATGTTATCTCAGAGGCCACGTATAATGCTACCATGTGATTTAACGTGACATATCAGTGAAAACGTGATAGTATAATAAGGAAAATGAAGTTAAGAACTAACTTGACTCATACTTTTTAACTTTAGAGAGTAAAATGTTAATTTCTAAATTTCATGAATCAAAGTGAATCACAGTGTAACTTGAAGGATTAAAGTGAGTATTTACTCATTCTTTTTGATAAGTTGAATATTTAAAAGTGATTTTAATTAATATTATTTAAATAACATTTATATTTTTATATTACTTTTTAAATAAAAACTTTGAATATAAATCATTTTATTATAAACATTTTTTTTATGAAGATAAAATAAATTGAAGAATCATATTTGTCTAAAATTAAATTTATAAAATCTAATCTAAATATACACTTAAAATTATATCCACGTTGCAATAAATAGTGAATTATTTATTGTGAACATATGCTCCTTGTGCTTTCTGTTTCTGATACATATATGATCAACTATAATGCCACCGCTAATGGATGACTGCAACTGCAAGGTATACAATGGTTATAGATGGAGATATGTCACTCTTACGTGTATTGGACAAAAGTCAATTTGCAATTTGCAAATTAAGCCAATGGCTCGCCGCAGAATAAAAATTATAGAGACAACACAGCAGAAGATATGAGAGACAGGAAGCCGATCAATCATGGCCTTGGAGTGTGCGGCATGAGAGACCCAGGGAAGGGACAAGATTTGGAAATAGAAGATTTCCATACAATCCCCTCTACAAATAATATGGTTTAGGTTAGAAGCGAATTAAGTCAATTCATTATTATTATTATTATTATTATTATTATTATTATTCAGTTGGTTTGTTAATTGCTTAACAAGCTGGACTTATTAGTTGAGTATGAGTTAAGGGTTTGAATTTATTTATTAAATAGGTCAAAATTAAATTTTATTATATTTAACCCATTTATTATTATTATTATTATTATTACTATATTCTTATGACTAAATATTCAAACTTATTAAATTTGAAAACTTAATTTGTATCTAACCAGAGTTCATGAGTCACATATCATTGACTTTGAATGGTTTGTGAGTTAGCTCAAATTTGATGATCTTTTAGTGAGTTGAGCTCAAACTTAAAAATTAGACTCACTTCTTATCGACCTTTAACTCAAGTCAAGTCTACTGTTATCAAGTTAAGCTTGAGCTTTAACAAATTTGACTTAACTCAACTCAAGTCACTTTCAACCCTATATACAGTTATAAAAAAAAGTACACAATTAATGACATAAAATTAGTTTAAGTAATTTTTGTATAAAACTAAACTTAAATGGGGTGGATTACACTATTCCTTTATTAACTAACTTTTTTCAATACTCAACACTCATGAAAGAGTGGAGTAATTATTGCAATAGATTCACCTTCGAACATTGACATACTCAATAACAATTACATAGGATACAGCAAGCATAGCACAAAAAGGAAATATCATGCTTTATGTTTTAGTTACCTTTTCCCTAGTTTTAGTTGTTTAGAATGCAAAATTAAAATTTCTCTTTCTCTCTTTAACCCCACTCATATGGGGCTGCAAAAAGAGGAGAGTGAGGTTACAAAAGGAGAAGAGAGAAGGAAAGAGGGTTTAGAAAACTAAGAATGTATTTTCACTTGTATCAATAAACTTCTAGATCAAGATATATATTCTACTCATAATAGATCAAATTGAACAACAAGTAAGTTTAAATTTAGTAGTTAAAGGATCTGTAGCATCAAAAATTTATATACTAGAGGAAGAAGAAGGCAGTCATCATGAAGTTGGATTTCGACAAAGTATATGACACAGTTCAGTGGACATTCGTCAACCAGGTATTAGAGAAGATGGGCTTTGGCAGAACATGGAAAAAATGGATTTGGTCATGCTTGACAACTGCTAAAATATCTGCAATAGTTAATGGGTTGCCAAACAAACCATTCAAAATGGAAAGAGATTACAACAAGGCGATCCGCTTTCCCCCTTTCTCTTTGTGTTGGTGGCGAATATCTTGAATAGATTGTTGTCTAGAGCAGTTGAAGTTGGCTTGATTGAAGGTATTATAGTGGGAAGACAAGGAGTTTTTGTATCTCACTTGCAGTTTGCAGACGATTCAATATTGTTTGCACCAGCAAAACCAGAGACTTTGGTGAATATTAGAAGAATTCTCAGCTACTATGGGTTAATGTCTGGGCTTAAGATTAACTATGATAAGTTAGCTATCATTCCCTTGAATTGTGATGACAGTGTAGTTCAGGAAATTAATTCTTAGATGTCATGCCTGATTCTCGCTTTGCCTTTGAAGGATTTGGGGATACCTATTGGTGCAAACCCAAGACAAATAAATACTTAGCAACCTATTATAGAGAAAATACATAAAATGCTAAGTGGGTGGAAAGTAAAATTACTATCAAGGGCAGGAAGGCTTACGTAGATCAAGGCTGTCCTGAATAATGTGCCTTTATATTACTTGGGCACTTTTAGGATGTCAATGAAGGTGGTGCAGAAAATTATCTCTCTGCAAAGCAGATTCCTATGGGGAGCTAAGGAAAATTGTAAAGCGCTTCCACTTGTCCAGTAGGAAGTGATTCAGAGACCAAGAAGCATGGGAGGATTGGAGGTGGGTGACTTAGTTGTCAGAAATGCCATGATGCTATTCAAGGGGTGGTGGAGATTCTCCACTAAGGATTCCCCACTTTGGAAGAAGGTAATATGCTCTTGCAACAATCTAAATATTGACCTTCCAATTGTTGATCAATTTAGGAAGCACAATGGAGGAGTTTGGGGTGGCATATGTGATATACGGCAGATAGACAAAGACATTGAACACTTGACCACAAATGGAATTTGGAAAGTAATTAGCAATGGTAGGAGCACATGTTTTTTGGGAAGACACATGGATAAGGGATCAAAATCTAATGGTTCAATTTCCTAGATTATATTCAATGTCTTTGCAACAAAGAACTACTATAGCAAAATGTGGTGTTTGGGAAGTGCTAATTGGTTGTGGAACCTTTGATGAAGAAGGGAGCTCTTTCAATGGGAATTTCATTTAATTATAGCTTGTAGAATTTGTTGAACCAAGTCACAATTTTGGAAGATATACAAGATTGGGTGTGGTGAAGTTTCCATAGTTCGGGGTGCTTCTCGATTAAGGCCTTCCACCACAAATATCATAAGTCTCATATGCAAATTTTTCACTTTGATACTACTCTGAGGAAAGTCTAGTGCGGATCATGTCCTCCAAAAGTGGAACTACTAGTGTGGCTGATTTTACTTGGAAGAATCAATACAAAAGACACTCCATAGGCTCAATGTTCTGAGAAATGATGATGCAAGGTGCATGCTGTGTAACTCATGTGATGAAACCCTCTCTCATCTCTTCTTTACCTGGAATTTTTCGTGGAAAGTGTGGTCATATTGCTATAACTTGTGGGGCATATCTTGGGTTCAATTTGATTGTGCATGAACTAATTTTGAAACATGGAGTGCTACTGGTTTAAAGGGAGAGCAAAGAAAAGCTTAGCAGGTATGCTTCTATGCCATCCTGTGGTCTATCTAGGGGTTGGGAAATAACATCATATTTCATAAGACTAATTTGTGTTGGGATAACTTCATGAGGGTGTTGATGAATTGCTGCAAGTGGTGGATTTCAACTTGGCAATATTGATAACAATCACTTTGGCAAACTGTTACTAAGGTGATTAGTGTAAGATGGGAGTCTTACGTCATCTGTGTTGTCAAGTGTATTTTGTATTTTTTTAATTTTCTACCCCTCTTGCATTGTTGTAGTTTGCTTCCCTCACTGGGTTAAGCCTTTCTTTCAATAAATATTGAAAAATATAAAAAATTTACATAGAAAAAGCACTTATAAGGATAGACAATTTTATGGTAAATGAAGATTGATATGACATTAACTATTTACTTCGATCGATGATGAGAAGGAAAAAAAAAGAAAAAAAGGTTTATTTTCTTTTTTATTACTTAAATGATTAAAAAATGAAGAGAGAAAAAGATTTTTTTATCTTGAAAGTTGAAAATGTAATCATATTTTATAACATTTTTTCATTCTTATTACAAGTGAGTAGTAGATAAATAAATAAGAATTAATTTGTCATTTTGAATAAAAATTACCCTTCTTTAGTTTTCTCTCAAAAAACATAGAGAAAATAGTTTAAGAGATTTCATGCTCATTATTCTTCTCTTTCCTTCTTATTTTCTCTTCACATTTATATAAAAGAAAATATCAAAATCTTCGTATTTTCTCTCTAATATATCTTAAACCAACAAAAGGGTAAATTTTTTCTCGGCTATACTCTTAAACTAAGCAAAGTATAAAAACTTTGATAAATCTTTCTTATACGAGAAGGAACTTAGGAAATATTATCCCAAAAAGAAATCGTGCATTCTACTAATATAAATGTCTAAACATACACAATGATACTATGAATTTATAAGTGACAAAAGAATGCCTGTTCCTCTCATAAAATGCCAACCATCTATCTTTTCAATTGCCATATCTTTGTTTTGCCACGATGCAACGTCGATTAGATACAAAACCCGCACTTAAGCACCATGATGTTGCTGAAGTAATTGGGGAAGTTCTATCCTATGAATATATAACTAGTGTTTTCCACTTAATTAAACGAGGGTGATATCTTTGTCTGCTGTCGGGAGCTTTTGGTGGAATATCCAAAGAGTGAGTGATTTGGATTCGTATTAAATCAGACTTCCTATCATCATTTTTGTGTAACCACATAAGTGCTACATTTTATAATTACTTAAATATACTAACTTCGATTTTTTATGGCTTACTTCTTGGTGAATTCTGAACATTCTTACCTAACTTCAATGTGAAGAATTGCATCATAACGTAACGTTTTGGTTTCAACACATTCATTATTTACAATGTTTCGTCAAGCATGATATATCAGGAATCTAAGATAAGCTAAGAAATTCGAGCCTAGTCAGCAAGGGATCTGATTGGTGTTGGCAAGACAAGATTCTCTTGCGCTTGCAAAGGTTTTAATATTAGAATTTCATCATCTACTGGGTCCTCACTTAGCTTCTTTAACAGATACACATATCCGAAGACGGTATTGGAACAACTACAACTTCTGATTATAGTTGTCCACCAAGGGCGGGATACCGTAGAATATATCTTTTTTCCTTAAAAATGTTATATAGCTAGAAAAAATTATGAGAAACCAATATTTGATTCATTCAAATTATTCATCACTTAACTCTATTAAATAAGGTCTTAAATTCAAATCTTATAAATAAATAAAAAAATAATAGCATTGGAGAGCTTTGAGTCTTGTAAATGTTGGATACAGATGGTCTAGACAAAAAAAATACAAAATTAAACCGAAGAAAATAGTCATTTATCCATCTAAAAATCAATAAACATATCATATCATTATAACAAATAAATTTTGGTACAATTTTGGTTGTTCTAACAATATTTTTCTCCTTTTCATTTTTTTTCGTCAATAATAATTGCACTTTATTATCTTCAGTTTGAAACTTTCATAATCAATATGCAAATTAATTTTTCATGAAGTTACTATACTTGTGGCCACGATAGAGAAATTCAACTGAACTGCTTTAGGAAGAGTATTAGTGGCTACTTGAGTATTATTATACATTTACGAAAACCCCTTATACATTAAATTTATCCTGTCAAGTATATATATATATATATATATATATATATATATATATATATATATATATATATATATATATATATATAATCTAAAGTGTGATATTATAATTCAAGTATTTTATATTAATGCAGCTTTTTTTTTCAAAAAAAAAAAAATCGTGTTTAATAGTTTATAGTCAAATAGTTGGTTTAAAATTATTTAAGCTTAAATTTTTCCAAGAAAAACCGTATATGGATGCTTGGGTTATGAAAATCTTACAAAAGAAAATATTTATTTTACGAGGCATTTGCTTCAAGGTTGAAATTACATTTCTAGGAATCAAATTTTCTAAGTATTTTAAAAAATAAAAAATTCATTTATTTAGTATTAAAAATTCCTAAAAATCCTTTTTGGGATTGCTGAGAATAAATTTAAAATTTGTTTAGTTTATAATATATATCCATGAGAATATACATAATAATTCTTAGAATATCCATAACATTTTTCTTATGTGGCAGAAATTAGGATAATTGAAGGACATTTTGGCATTTTCGTCCAATAATTTTCATTCGCATGGTATGAGAATTTTCACTTCTAACTTTTGTCAAGTGAATAAAATTCTATTAAAACATTTGAATGTAACTTTTCCAATAATAATTAATATCCCGAAATATTTTTTATTAAACTTATAACAAATATGAAAATACATTATTCCCAAATAATTACTCTCAACGATAAATTGATCATAAACCTTGGAATAAACACCCTTTAAAAGTGATTAATAAAATAAAGGTTGAAGAATCTGTTCAATCTCGAACATTCCGCATCCTATGCTTCGGAAATATACTAGCTAATTAAATAATATCTGCATCTTATACATAGGATATGCTGAGCTGTTTTGGCCTTTCGAATAATGCTGTCTTCATAATGGATTTTGGTGGCTAAATAATAACGAAAATACTTAAAAACATTCACGTCATGATAAGAATTTGGACGTGGAAATCCTACACGGCAAACATACACAGGTGTGCCATCAGAATAAAAAGCTACGATGTTGAAAGCCATTTTGTTTTTTGAACCTATAATTTCTGTATTTTGCATTTATGATCAAACTCTATCAGTATGGCATTATATAAATCTCCAACTAATCTGCTTTGCATTTATCTTCTACTTAGATCTATAAACTATAATAATGTTTAGTTAGTCATTGATTTGGTATATATTCTCCTTAAATAATAACTTAAATTTAAGTATTATAAATTAAAAAAATTAATAAAAATTTTTTATCCTATAATAAGTCAACTTAATTCAAATTAATACATTGATTTTTCTTTTATGAATAAAAATTTAATTGAATTCGATACTAATCATCCTATCAAGATCAAGATATGGCCCACAGACTTAGAAAATACTTACAGAAAACTTATGAAATTATTATTAATAAGGTCCTTACATTAGCATTGAGAATCGAACTCGCATCCTTACATGATACAAATCTATTTCTTATCAATTATATCAATCCTCATTTCCAATTAATACATTGATAAACTTTAAATATTGATGATAAGACCAAAAAAAAAATTTGTCTGAAAGATAGACGAGAAAAAGTCTATAAAATGATGATGTTGAGACATCATAGTTTAATATATATTAATTGTTATTAACATGTTCACTCCAAACCATGGCCACGAATATTAACTCTTGTGTTGGCTTTTGCTTTATGGTATTAATCAATTTTATAACGGAAAGAAAGCATCTATATTATTATTATGACCATTAGTTCAGCAACCAGCCAAAAACCCAGAGTGTACGTGCTCCCTTATTCTTTTGAAGTCATGATTGGGGAACTGTGAGTACAGTTCCCAATAGAACTGGACGGAAACACGGCCAGATACAATAAATTTATCAAACCAGATTCTAAACCAGGTACATCAATGGCTTTCTTTATTGGCATGTGTGTTCTGGTTGCATTATTGGTATGTTGTTTGCTTTGTGTAATGGCAAAGAACGTTCCGTAGTGTGTGCCGATTCATTGTCCAAATTTATCCGCAAAGTACTGCATTTGGACAACAGTAGCAAATCTGCATTGCATTGCCAATTCTCACTTTCTTTATTTGTCTCAAGGAAAAATTAGTGGATATTTGTGCGTTGTAAGGAAAGTTGAGTTCCACTGTGAGTCTAGGGTAGCTATTTCTGATCACACTAGGCTGGCTATCTAGGATTTACACTGATTTTGCATACCTATAAAGAGGACTCTGATAATCAAGTAAGTGACTGCTCAAAAAATGACACTTGGAATAAGTTATAAAAACATCTTTTTTTTAAAAAAATCTTTTCCGGTTAGAAGTATTTCTTATAGTTATTATGGATTTATGGTGATGACATGAGGGAAAACGTGTTTGTTTGTCGTCTAAAAATTTTTTATTCATAATTTGGACAAAAATTAATAAAAAAAAATTGCCGAAACAAAAAATCAAACATACCAGTAATCCCAGACTTCCAAATACATATTATATTGTGGATTAAGGAACTGATGAACAACGATGTAAGCTTTATGTTAAACACTGGAATGATTACAGTTTCCCTACTGCTACTTTTTATTTTATCAATGGCAGATTTGATCAACGTGGTTTTAACAGTTTTCCAAGATGAATGGAATACTTGTTATGGACGACAATGGAAAATGATTCATACAATTACTTGTAACAATATATGCTGCTTTCATCAATTACAGTTCCTAATTTGATTGATGGTTGCCAGCCTTAATCTTTTTTTTTTTTTTTTAATTCTATTCTCTGTTCTCTTTTCTCTTGATTTAATCTTTCCTTTTGTAAAATTTATTGAAGAGGTCTATTATTCTTTTTCTATGGTGAGAAATCCACCATTTTTCTTTTCATCGCTTAGAATTTCCTTTCTCAAATAAATCGTTTAGATATATTAGATTTTGAGTATATTTGTTTAATTCAGCTGCTTCTCTCAATGACAAATTTTGTATCTTTTATTTGTTTTTATTGTCTGATGTATAGTTGTTTTAGTTCGCCTTGTTGGTGTTTCTTTGTTAATAGTTTTATAGATGGCAAAGATGTTTAAATATATTTTTAAAAAAGACATAATGCATTATTCAAGGTGTTAACATCTCATATTGTTTAAAAATACGACCAAAATAGCGTTTATAAAAATTTTAGCAACCTTTCTCCCATGAATTCACTTTTGTGATTGAATTGGACTCACTCAATTCTAAGATTATATTTAAATCCTTTCATGTGGTTGTTATTGACCCACTTGCAAATCTCATTGTCCATATGTCCAGTCCTAAGTGTGAGGAAATGTGTTCGAGTCCCACATCATTTAAAGATATGGTTAAAATAGTCTTTATAAGTGTTTGAGCAACTCTCTATCCATGAACTATTTTAGGAGTTGAATTAGACTCACTAAATTCTAAAATAAGGTGCAAGACTTTTGTGTTGATCTTTGATGTAAAAAATATTTTGATACCTATATTTTTTAGTAAGGAGCAAATACACAAATCTTTAGGTAGTTTATAATATAAAATATATTTGTTTCTTATTAAGTTCGACTCTAATGTATCATTTCCAATTTGTAAGTGTTATTAAATTTTTCAAAGAATGAACTTTTCTCAACCTAAACTTTGATGTTTCAAAAAAGAATGAAGCTTTTGTTTCTTATTAAAAAAAAAAAAAAGAAGAAAGAGTTTGCTTTTTTTTTTTAGCGCATTAGTAGTAATGAAGTTTGAATCTAAAACATCTTACAAATTAATAAATCCCTTCACAACTAAACGACTTCCATTGTATTAAAGAAAGAGTTAGTTTGATTGATAGGATCAAGTAATTTGGGGAAAAAAATATGGCATATGGTGTGAATGGACTTGGTATGAAAATGCACAAATTCCACATGGCACTTAGTCATTGCATAAATAAAATATATTTAAAAAAATGTTTGAGAGTCAATATTTTTACTCAAATTTATTTATCAGAATGATGTGATATGAATGTTAACTTTTGAATAGATAAGTATATCATATTGTTTTATTCTATCCATTAGGCACCTTATTTTCTATCAAAAATTCTGCCAAAAATTTCTGATAGTGTCCACCAAAAAACAGAAAAATCCAATACCCTTATCTTACTTTTTTGTTAGTGCCGCTTTCTCTTTTGTTTTAATCGAAACAATAACCTTTCATGTCTTTTCTCTAGCAAACGAAGTTCTGAATAAGACTAATAATGTTGAGTTTTGTAAATGAAACCTAAATATCTTTAGTCAGTTAATTAATTTTTGGGCATGACAGGGTATTGATGCCAAAATGAACAGAATCAATACATAAATAAAACATTGTCTACGGCCTAGAATTAGCTGAATGAACATGAATCTAGTGCCGAAAAGTCATAATCTGTAAGATGTATCCCTGAATTCTTAATGAATTTCTAACGAAGATGTTAAAATTTATACATATATAGAACTTTTAAAGGAATATGAAACTCTGCAATTCAAAAATTAAGGAAATTAAGGTTAGTTTGGTTTCGGAATACGTTTTTTAATTTTTTTTTCAAAAATTTTATCTTCCAACATTTTCTTTATAAAATTTTGAAAATCGGAAACAAACCCTAATCGTGCAGATATCTTATATGAAAGGGAAAAAAAGTAAAGATATTCAAAAAAGAAAAAAGAAAAAAAAATGTAACTTAATGGTCACCATATCTACCATACTGGAAAGCAAATGCGAATTTTTCTTTTAAAAAAATATAAAAAATAACGTATAACCAATTGAGAAAGGTAAATATGCACGAAGATAAAAATACCAAGAGTAAAAGTTTGAGATTAATTTTTATGTACTAATAATATAAAATAAGTTAATAGAATCTAATGAAGATAACAAATCATGATGAGTAATTATTATATTGGGTAATTATTCTTCATGATTTGTATTTTTCTCAAATTTTATTGATTGACAATATAAATTTTAAAATTTAATTTAAATGCATTGACTGTCAACCAATAAAAATGATAGAAAGTGCCAACTCATCAAAATAACCACCCATTATAATGAAGGGCCTACCATAAATTCTCAATTTCCCCTATTTCTATTGGTTGATAGTGTAAAATTATTTTATACTGTCAGTACATACCAATTAAACTCTAAACTTTATACTGTCAATGAATAGAAATTAAATCTTAAAAGCCATACAGTTAGAAAACATTATCAAAATCTTTTATCAAAGTTATAGGTAGTTGTTAAATAAAATGAAATAGCTAATATGATTTATTTATTTATTTAGTAATCAATAAATATATCACATCATTTTAGTAATTAAGTTTTACCAAAAATTTTGTTTATTTATTTTTGGATAAACCTACCAAAAATTTTATGCTTTCTAGCATTTTGCATATATCAACTATGTCTATGACATGCATGGTGCAAAGTAAATAAACATAAACTGTTAGTTAAATAATCAAATATAATCTTATCACATGTTAGTTCTGAAGTAAAATCTCCGCCACTGAACATAAATCTCCTCATGGTGCTTACAGAAGTCCTACGATCACGCGCCCAAGCGATCGTTGACTTCAACCGAAGTGTGTAGGATCGGGTAGTTATCCTCAAAACCAATAACAACTACCTTTGATTACTTTCAAAATAATAAATATAAATTTAAATCTATCTGCTACTACTATGTAACATCAATCACTGAAATATTACTCGTATGCAAAGTTTATTAAACTCTAAGTAGCTAAGATTGGACTACTGATTAAGAATTTAAGTTTGATTTAGTAGTATTTTTTGAAGAAATATTTCTATTTATAAAAATAATAAGCCAATTGTTTTTTGTTTAATAACTAAAAAAAGTTAGAGTGTTTATACTCATGATTTTTAAAACCTATAGAGTGCTCTTGATCATATTTTTTATGGGATGCTTTGTAAACTTGCCTTATATTTTTTAAAATTTAAATTATTAATATAATTTTAAAATTCAATAAAAATTCAATTTTAATTTTTTGATGGCTTATACTTAGATTTTATGATTTTATATTCATCATAATCATTTTAAATTTTAAAAATAATTTTATCAACTGCTACTGTTATTGTATTTTCTTATTAAGAGTAATTTTTATATTATTTTATTAAATAATATTACTATAATTTTTTAGGAATAATTTTTAAAAAATTTAGATAGCTCAATAGTTCTAAAAAAGATATAACATTACCAAATCAAGCCTTAGGTAATTTATATAAAGTCATAAATTCAAATCTTATTATTATCAATATACCAAAATAATTTTATTAAACTCTAACTAATTTAATTTGAGTTAAATTGATTTATTTGAGAACTAAAATTCTCGTATTTTTTTTCCTTTTCATTTACAAGACTAGAATTTAATTTTTTTTGAAAAAATAAATGTGAAACCATTGGACAGTCATTAGTTAGCTACCAAAATATTCAGATGATAACACTTTTACTCATCTGTTAATTTTTATTAAAATTGCTGCCTTTTACATAAGCCCATGTGGAAGTTACTTAGTTATTAATAATATTTATATCATATAAATGACGTTAATTAATCACATAAAATCCTTATTTAAAATGTGCAGCAGCTGTTGATTCCACATCAAAGATTTCCTGATTTTAAAATTAATTACGTAACAATGGTTAGTGGTCAAGTGGGCAGTGAACGTTTATTTTGATTGTTTTCATTCAATGACATTAAAATTTGATTAATTATTGAAATAACGTACAATATTAGTTGCAGTTGTTACTTTCAGAGTTGAACTTGACATATTAATCTAACATAAAGACATAAATAATAAATTTAAGAATATAAAAATCGGTGGTATTATACATTTAACTCAATAAACGAATTTTGCAATCAAAACAATCTATATAAGGTAATAAGTTAGTGATGTAAAAACTCAAAATTCCGTTCATTTATCGCAATTTTGCATTGCGTGCAAAACCAAATTGTGAAGATCTGGACAGTTTGGTTACTCAAAAATGTGTTTTGTCTCGATTTCTTATTACTTTATTTTTATTCTGCTCTCTATTTTCAAAATATTGTGTAAAAAATAGTAAAAATAACATTTCTTTATTTTTATTGTTTTCATCACAAAATCTATAAAATAGAAAATAAATAAAAATAGTGTGGTTCTTTTGTAATTAATTTCGAAAATAAAAATAAAATAGAAAACATTTTTTGAACCAAAAATATCGTTATATTTTCTACATCCATGGGATTTTTCTTGATTATGCATTGAGCCCATTTATTTGCACTTTTTGAGAAAAATATTTTTACAAATAGGTATTTTTAAAAATTGTTTTACTTATTTAGTTGTGCTTCTTAAAAAAAAATTAAAAATAATCATATTTCTATTTTTAGAAAGTAGGTAAGGAGTTGCTTTTAATCGTAAACGAAAACAATAAAAGAGAGAAAACCTACATTACATAGGGAGTCAATTTCATTTTCGAATACTTTTTGAAAAATGACATGTACCTCACTTTCCTCACAAATGATAATTTATGATACATTTATTAAAATAAAATTTAAATTAATTTTTATTGATAATATATTACTTTTATTTCTAATTAAATTTTTTTATAAGATTCACTAGTTAAAAAAAAAATCACTTTTTTTTATCCAAATTAATATTTTTGTGAAGTAATTTTTCATATCTTCAATTGTAATTTTACAAAAAAAAAAAATTTACTTGCATATTTATCACATCTAAATAGTTTAATAACTTCTAATTATGATAAAAAATATTTTTATAATTATATCCAAATATAAAATAAATTTCTATTTCTATTTCTATTTCTATTTTTACTTTTACTTTTAAGAAAATACTTTTTTTCAAAAGTTTATCCAAATGGGTTTATTGTCTATCATAAATATTCTATTCTATCTTTAAGAAAAAAATTTCTCTAAAGTGTGAGAAAGAGAAGTTATGCACCCTTATATTTTATCGACATTAATTTCAATACATAATTAACGTAAATAAATTTTATACTGTCATTTAATTACATATTTTTATTTGTAAAACTCTTAATATAGTAGATAATTGAATTTAATAATTTTGCTAATATTGTAATATGAAATTAAATATTTGTGTAAAAATTTTTACACTAATAATACATCAAAATTAATATCTTTATCTTATATGAATTCTATTAAACGAATAATCTCTTACTTTTTTTAGTCTAATCTCATCTCAATTCTAAATATGAGTAAAGTTGTGTGATTATAAAACCAAATGCATTGTGAACCAAAAATACAAAGATATGTTTGGCGAGCATATTTAATATCAGATACTGTATCGATTTATACCTCATTTATTATTAGATGAGATATAGATAAATTCTATATAAGATTCATACCTCATTCAATAATAAATAGAGTATGAGTTGACACAATATCCAATACAAAATATATTTATCTAACATAACTCAAAAATATATTGTACATGTCGATCATTGATCTTCATTTTTTTCCTTGATTTATGGGTAATGAATCCACTCTTATTCAAAATTTATATACTTTGTTATGTGCTATTTTTTATTATTAATTAGATTTTTTTATGGGTTTGAATTTGGCCTTATTTCCCTAATTAATAGTAAAAAAACACATAATAAGATTGTATGAATTTTTGATAGAAGAGGATCATAATTTATGTCAATCCTTGATTAGTCGAAAGGAATGTTAATTGATGACGAGGCAGACCCTTTACCCCCAAAATTTTCTCTTTCCTTATTTATCCCAATTTTGCATTAATTGTCATGAAGATTCATGTCCGCATTCGTGGGATTTTTCACCTACAACAAAACAGGAAACCCTTTTTTTCATTTTTACACAAGGATAAACAAGGGTCAAACACACATTACATAGGTTGTTCCCATTTAAAGGTTAACTGTACCCACAAAAGAAAAAAAATAAAGAAATCCCCTATTTTTATCTCAGTGAATTCCGCAGCAGCAATCCTCTACCAATCATCTCTCTCCACGTCACCAACCCCCTCTCCATTCTCTACATATCCCTCACCCATTCCCTCCATCCCTCACCGTTTTTTCCTCGCTCATATTTCACTTTAGCTTCTTTTTCTTCTCATTTTCTGAAAACATCCACTCGGGTCCGATTCGGGTCGGTCCTGCATTCTCGGAGTCTTTGCCGGAGGAGAAATGACAGGATCCATAGCCGCAAGGCTCGTCCTTCGCCGGTCGCCACTGTCGCACCGATTTTTCCGGCGCGAGCTTTCTCAGCCGGCGGCAACAGCAGCGGCGGCCCCGAAGGAATTGCCGCCATTCGATTACGCGCCCCCGCCGTACACCGGTCCCTCCGGCGACGAGATCCTGGCGAAGCGCCGGGAGTACCTCAGCCCTTCCATTATGCACTTCTACAAGACTCCGGTGAGCACGCGCCGCACCGGATCATTCCCCTCCTCAACGTTACAACTGTAATTCCGTTATTCTGTTATGTTTCTGTTATAACTAACTGGTTTGTGATCGTGTGGGGGCGGGTGCAGGTGAACGTGGTGGAGGGGAAGAGGCAGTACCTGTTTGACGACAAGGGTCGGAGGTACCTTGACGCGTTCGGGGGGATTGCTACGGTGTGCTGCGGGCACTGCCACCCTGATGTGGTCGCGGCGATAGTGGAACAAACGAAGCGCTTGCAGCACTCTACGGTGCTGTACCTGAGCCATGCCATCACTGATTTCGCGGAGGCCTTGGCTTCTAAGCTTCCCGGTAATCTCAAGGTACGTTTTTCACTTTCACTCACCTCTTTCATGTCTTTCTTACTTTCTTTCTTTCTTTTCTTTTTCATTTTCTTTCTTAATATTCAACACCGTGGTGATCATAATCGTGTTGATGTGTTGTTATATGTTTTAGTGTGTAGTTGTTTTTATTTTGGGAATTATGGGTTTTTACACAACAATCGAAGAAGAAAGTAAGAATATATCAATTCGTTCTTTTTTGGGTAGTGATATATTATGAAGAGGCAATCAAGAGTTGGTTTGGTTCTGAAGATGGAGTACTCTATGAGGAAATAATAGTATTAAATGAATAAATATAATACATTTCTTTGGCATGATATTGAATAAATATAATATTTGAATGATAAAGACAATAAATATGTTTCAGTGATAAATTGTTAACAAGGTACACTTAACTGGGAACACTGATTGAATAGCTTTGGCAAATATGTCTTAAATTATTTAAATAATTATGTATAAGTAAAAGTGTTTGATATTTATCTTCTTCATCTCAAAAGTTACATATATAAAAGTATATGATTAAATAATTATGCTAACAATAGATTAAAATTATTTTTTCATTATATCTACTTTTCGCTCAATCCATAGAAAAATATTTTTTGTACCATTGGGGTAGGTAGATATCGTAGACACCCAGAGATAGAAAGGAGAAAAAAATTATAAAAGAAAATGAAAAGAGTGAAATAATTGATGGAGAAAAAAAAAATTGAGAGAAGATATTGGGATATTGAGATTTTGAATATGTACAAATAATATAACCCCAATCCATAAAGTGTACAAGATGTAAAAAGAAAATGGTACAAAAATCGCCTTCTGTTCAGTTTTTATCCTCTCCTTTAATGAGACAGTTTTTTTTGTATATATATCAGAACAGAAGAAGCAGTTATTTTACTAAAAAGTTGCTAACTCTGTTAAAAGCTCGTGAATAAAGTGATACTAAATCTTGAGTAATTATTATATATAAATAATACTTTATTATAAGTATTAAAATAAAGTTAATTTTTATCTCAAATATTTATTATCTCTTTTATTAATATAATAACATATAAATAAATAATAATATAAAAGGTTTTATATTAATATCCAAAGTACAATCAGTTTGCTTGTTTTCTTAAAGTACGCAGGATTTCAACTATAAAAAATAATTATTTTAAATAAAATACTTGAGATAAAATATTTAATTAACTGCTTCTTCTGTAGTTCTTTTATGAATTGCAGACGATCCAAATCCGTCAAAATTGAAATTCATAAAGTAACGTTGCCACTTATTAATACTTGATAAAAATGTGGAATAACAATAATAATTTAGTTTTTTCCTCATAATTTGCTAATATAGTTACTATCTCCGAACTACGATAAAAATTAAGATTTTCTTTTACGTCCAAACCGATAAGATCTTGCTACAATTTTAAACATAATGGTTGGATTCTAAACTAAAATAATATGTCTGTTTTCGCCCAAATAGATAACCATGTTTTAATCACGGAGCACAGTGTACGTTAATTTGGACTGTTAATAAACTGCCTTAGTTGTCAATTTCTGAGTAAGTTATTAACATAGGATTGGGACGGACGCAACGCGTGGCGTGAGATGATACCGATGCCAGCAACTAGTTTTGTGGCCCATAAATAATGTCTATGTCATTGTCAAGCAACCAAACCCTCCATTAAAAAAAAAAAAAAAACCTCCATTATTATAAGTTCAGCAGAGAAAAACAAACAGCCTACATGTAATATTGATATTATTAAGTTTTACGTACGTCAAATATGCTCCATTAATATGAAAATGCTTTATATAAACATCTGATACTATATTGTTATATTACTTAATAAAATTAATTTTCAAATTTATTAATTGATATGATAATACACTATTAACTGTTTGTGTACAATTTTTACAGCAAACGTGTACGCAAATTAAATATTAAATTACACTGCATCTCAACTTTATATTCGTAAGTGCTATACTAAACTACAAAATATCCCAATTGATTAACTGGAGAACTGGAGATATGTTTCATGATAAGTAGGCTCTAAGTTTCGTACAAAAATTACTATTGGTTACCTTGTATATCTTCTGATAGATATTATTTTAGAAATTTGTTTAGCTTCTTATTAAATCTCTTAATACTTTACGCATGCGTTATTTGAAAATTTGGTATTTTAGGATCAAGTAAACAATCACTTGTAGATACCGGGTATCATTAACTTAGAAGATAATGTTTTAATATTAGATATTTTCTGAACATTTTAAGCTTTTATAAACCTTTGTCTATGTTTACTATATTTAGGTGGCGTTTTTTACAAATTCTGGAACAGAAGCAAACGAATTGGCGATACTGGTAGCAAGGTTGTACACTGGCTGCCATGACATAATATCTCTAAGGAATGCTTATCACGGAAATGCGGCGGGGACCATGGGGGCCACAGCTCAAAGCATTTGGAAATTTAATATCGTACAGGTATTTAGATTTCCTGGTGTTTGGCTGATATTTGCAGGTTTGCACCGTATGTTTTTTCACAAGTTTGATTTTATTTAACTTTTAAATGAAATTAGTTCATTTCTTGCACTTAATGATGGTTATGTGTATTATTCGTTTATTTAAAAATAATGTAGTGAGAACTATCGCCTAAAAATTTGAGGGTGGATAAGTCAATCATTTTCATATGAAGAAGAGTTTCGTTGATATGTGACTTTAGGACACAATTTATCACTCTTAATTAATAAATGATCCAATATAATTAAAAATTAGTAGAACAAAGCGGTATGTCCTTTAGGTTATGCAACCTGAGTGATTTCGAATGAAAGATCTGTGCTAAATTGCTTACACAGCTCAATTGAAAATAAAAAAGGTGTCAAGTTCACTTATTACAGCAAATTTGACCTAGTGGACTGGAGTGACACATGTATGTGGCTGACGCATGCTTTTATTCAACTTTATATATAAATGTGTTATAGCAAGAGCAATGGAGTTTCTATCAAAATGAAACCGAACCGTTTCATTATTGCTAAAATGGACTTTTCCATGGAAAATTGGAAACTAAGCAGTTTCACATCAATACTAAAGTGCTAAGATGATGATTTCTCAAGATAATGAACGGCGGACCTCCCTTAAGCAAATAATATCACAACTACATGTTGTCTTGTTCATTCTGAATCAAGAGTAAAAGATATACATCCATGCCCCAAAAATAGTATATTATTAGCTTAGGGAAAAGGCATTTTCATCCCTGCCAATTGTCATGTGAATTCATATGCAACAAGTATTAATTTTGGTTTTCTTTTTCTGCCACTTCAAGCCCTAAACCATTTTGGCTATGAGTGGTAAAGTTTTAGAGTGTAAAATAGTGGTTGTCTAACATGTTCTTTTGCTGATACTGCCAACAGAGTGGTGTTCATCATGCAGTAAATCCAGACCCTTATAGAGGTATTTTTGGTTCTGATGGAGAGAAGTATGCAAGAGATGTCCAAGATATCATTAATTTCGGAACTACCGGCAATGTTGCTGCCTTCGTCTCTGAAGCTATACAGGTATCTAGGTGAAGCATAAACGTTAACAACCCAACTATGTATAAAACAATTTATATTGATTTAAAAATTTTCCAAAACATTTCTTTGGTGCCCTCCTTATGGGAAAGCATTTTGACAATACATATAATTTTTTCTTTAAGCCATGTATTTTAAATTAGTTTTATAAATCATCTGAAATTTTTCCAAAACTGTGGTTTTTTAAAGTTTTTTAAAAATTTAAATAAATCATGTGCATTACAAAGGCCACTTAGGAGTGTCAGATATAAAATCTATATATCATGGGATGTTTTATGATAAGAATACTAATGGTGTGAAATATTGTTTATATAAGTTAATTTCAAAAGTATAATTTCATATCTGAAGTGAATTAGTCACATCATAATTGTTTTGTAAAGGCACGTTTCTTGATGCTGCTCTTGTTTATGGTAGGGAGTGGGGGGCATCGTTGACTTGGCTCCCGGTTACTTGCCTGCCGCATACAACATTGTTAGAAAAGCTGGAGGTCTTTGTATTGCCGACGAGGTTCAAGCTGGATTTGCTCGTGTTGGTAGCCATTTCTGGGGATTTGAGGCTCATGGGGTTGTACCAGACATTGTGACAATGGCAAAGGTAATTAACTTAACTCTTGTCTCATCTACTGCCAGTGTAGAAGAATTTTTCTTCACTTGATTACCAAACATAATGCATGTATTTCACACTATCTCCTATATTTATATTTAGGATCTTATAAGCTTTCCTTACTTGCAACAACCTTACTAATTGTGCCAAAGAATATTTGCCTTATCTAGTCATGAATCTGGAAGTGAAGCACATATTATAACTTGTCCTTTTTCATATGTATAATTATGATTTCCTTGTTAAGTATGTGTGCACCGCATTGTTGGTAATGCTCCCTAAACCCATATATGTATGTCACTATCTCCTATATCTGTAACTAGGACTTTATGAGCTTCTCTGACGTACTAGCTACAACCTTGCTGATTGCAATATTTGCCTTATCCAGTCATGAATTGAAAGCGAAGCATAAATTATAACTTGTCCTTTTTCATTCATATAATTATGATTTCCTTGTTAAGTATGTATGCACCTCATTGTTGATATTGCTCCCTAAACCCATATATGTATGCAGTATGCACCTCAATGTTGATAACTTCAATTTGTTGGCTTCCTTCTTAATTTTGGTTTTGACAGGGCATTGGAAATGGAATTCCCCTTGGTGCTGTTGTAACTACTCCAGAGATTGCAAAGGTCTTAACTCACCGAAATTACTTTAACACCTTTGGTGGGAATCCTGTGTGCACTGCTGCAGGATTGGCTGTTTTAAGAGTAATAGAGAAAGAGAAGCTTCAAGAAAATGCATTTGTAGTGGGGTCTTATTTGAAAGAGAGGCTTAATGCGCTCAAGGACAAATATGAATGTAATCTTTCATCCCTTCTTATTCCTAGTCCACTCTAGTACATAAAGAGTGTCACAAAACAATAAGGATTTTTTTTTCTACTACCAATTCTTTCTGTTCCTAACCAACTTCTTGGTTTTCTTCTATAGTAATTGGTGATGTGAGAGGAAGAGGCATGATGCTTGGTGTTGAACTTGTTACTGATCGTGTACTTAAAACACCAGCAAAAGATGAAACACTGCATGTGATGGACCAAATGAAAGGTAAAGTCCCAACCCCTCTAGAGTACTTCTGCTTCTAGCCATAGTTTTCTGTTGAGAAATATTTTTTGGACATAGCTCTTAGATACTCAAATCAATATCTAGTAAATCGTTATTAGTTAATGTCATATCTAGCACTTACGTAACTAAAATTCGCACTTATTTGCACATGATTCCCTGGACATCGATTTTGGTGACTAAATCACAATGTTTAATTAATACATCTTTTCTAATTTACTATATATATACTAATCAGCTCTTTTGGTGTTACCACAGAATTAGGAGTGCTAGTTGGAAAGGGTGGTTATTATGGAAATGTCTTCAGAATTACACCTCCCTTATGTTTCACCAAAGAAGATGCAGGTTTAACCCCTTAGCCTCAAACTCTCTCTTTTGTTGAAATTTGATAATATATTACTTGTCTATGATACTTACATCTTGTGCATTTTTGTGGGTGCAGACTTCCTTGTGGATGCAATGGACTACACATTGTCTAGACTCTAGAATATGAAGCTTAAATAAGATCCAATTGTAAATAAATGTCTACTTTATTTTATGATGTTAATAAGTAAAACAATATTAGATCAAAATCTCTCTAGCAAGTAAAATTTATGAAATTTTACATGCAGTTTTAGATCTACAGTGGCCTTCTTCTTTCATCCTTAAAAAAAACGAATGAGCCAATGACTTGTTGTCTCACGTTTCTTATTTCCTCTTGTTTTTGTTGGCTCCTCCTTTATTTTTAGGTCTATGCCTATCCTCATTTTCATTTTCTCTTTTCTTTTGGTCATATCACGTCTCTGGATTTATTTTGTTGTTAGTTTCTACACTAGATTGAACGCCTAATATGATGTTTCATTGAGCTATTGGAAGATTATTTCTAGCAACGAGCTAAGCACCTTTCTTTTCTAAAACGTAGTTTTTTACTTTTTGTTCGTTCTTTCTATATTTATTTGTTTTAAAAATTATTTTTAGAAAATTTTTAAGAATTTTAAAATTTAAGGATAAAAAACATTACATGAAAAACATTTTTAAAGACATTTAATACATTGAAAATCTAAATTTTTTATTTTTTATTGAAATTTTTCATGTAAAACTTTTCTTTTTAAAATTCTCGATAAATGTATTAAAAATATTTATTTATCAAACCCAACTTATAAAGTTTACAAAAAAACAAAGAAAAAAAAACCCAACTTATAATTATAAATTATTTTAAATGCAAAATAAATTAATCTGACACACACTATTGTCCTGTTTGCCTTCTATTGTGGCTTAAATTTCCTTTGGCTCTTTAAATGGGGCCGCGACTGTGTTTACATCGAATGTTTGTATTTTGAAGAGTGCGACACTGTCCCTCAATCTACTTTGGCATAAGGTTTTTGGGCCATATCTGAGATGTATTGTTAATGGCTGTTCAAAGGGGGATGGCATCCCAAGCAATGAAGAATATGTCTTAAAGGTGATTACTTTGGTGGAGATACAAAAAAATCTACACCATCAAGATATTAATTATGTCAATAATATGTGAAAGGTGTTTCATGCAATGCACTAATTGTGATATATCATAGACTTTCTCCTTTCTCTCCCCAACTTTCTCGTCCAATCTCACTTCCTGCCCCAATCTCATTCTTTTCTTTTTCCTTTCTTTCCTTTTTGCCCCAACCACCCAACCTAGCGACCACCTACCATTGAGCCATCCTATCTCTGCTACTATCCTTCTTCAAACTCAGATCTGCATTCTGCCCACCAAATCCACTCAACCATGAAGCAGCAAAGAATGAAGATGACATCTGGATGCAGTTGGGTTGCGGTAGACAGGGAGCTTCACCGGCGATGGTGTAGTCCTGTGTGGTGATTGAGGTGGGCTACCGTGCAACGGTGGTTCATGGCGGTGGGCTGTTGCGTCTCCAGCGATGGAGGCTTTATGGTTCGTAGGGTTTGTGCGGTGCATTTGGCGGCACAACGAGTGCTCCATAATGGTGGCTGATGAGCGGAGGCGCGATTGTTGTGGGGCAAAGCAATCTTTTCTTCTCTTCTATTTATTTATTTTGTATTGGTTGATTCCATGGATGTCAAAAAAACCCGCACCCGTGGATACCATGCAGTAATACCATAACAGGTGAGTATGGAGGGAAGATTTTGCCCCCGCGGGTAATGGGGACGGGGATTTTAAATATCCGCATGTTAAACGGGACAGGGGCGGGGATCACTATCCCCATACCCGCAGGTACTCGCCATAAAATTACTATTTTATTCTTAAATTATTAACTTAATTAAACTAATATTATTGTTATTTAAATTAATTAGACTAAGGTTTAAATTTATAAGTTAGATTTATTTATACTTATTATATATTAGACTAATGATTGTATTATTATTATGTGTTTATTTTTATTTTAAGTATTTTTAGTTGTTAGAATTTATATTATAGAATTGGATTATTGTACTTATTTTTTGCTTATTTTATGTGTTTATTTTTATGTTAAGTATATTAAATTGTTAGAATTTAAATTGTTAAATTAGATTATTATTTATGGTTATTTTAAGTATTTTATAATATTGAAATTTTTTATTTAATTTAAATTTTTAAAATTTTTAATATTTTAACGGGTATCCATAAGTATCCACGGGTACCCGTAAACCCGCGGGTAAGGAAAAAATGGGTACCCGCACAAATATGGGGCGAGGGACGGGAGCGGATATTTACTCGCGGGTCGAGGGACGGGGGCCTATCCCCTGCTCCGTTGACATCCCTAGTTGATTCTCTCATTGATTCTTGGCAACTTTGGTTTTTGGTTTGTATATTCTTTTTGTTGGATTTTTGGTTTGGGGATTAGTTTGGCTGAAGTGTAGTTTACATGTCTCTTTTGATTTTAGGTTAGCTAATTTGCTTTACTTTGATTTTGTCTGAGTAGTAATATAATGTGATTTGAATATATTCAAAGATTTGATTTTTCTATAATTTTGTTTTGTTATTCATCCCTAAAACTTGGTTTCCCTTTTTTAATTTTTATTTTGATTCATGTTGACTTATGATTTATGATTTGGTTTAATGTGCTGTGATAGTTTGATCTTTTGTCATCTTTTGGGCTTGCCCTGGTGAAGGAAAGAAAACTGCCGGCGGCATTTGCCAGAGGCTAGGCTTGCTGTTGAGGCCACAGAGGTAGAAGGAGATTGGGGAACCATATGTGATTAGTTGTATAATATACTATACCACATGTCACTTGTTTATTTGATCCAATGCAGAATTTTTTCAGTCAGCACCAGAGAAATGGCCTGTCTTAAATTGATCTCCACAGCACTCAAATTCATTCATAAATTAAACGCATTGATTGATTACATTGACAACAGCCTTAGTGGAACTCGTCATTAGTAAAAACTCTAAGATGTTAAAATGTCAAATGGTTCAAATAAGCAAAACCACGACCCTTTCTTTTACTATTGAATCGCAGAGATAAAACTGGATTTGGACCTTCTACACTTTCATGGAAATTACATGCAAACCCAACCTTTGAAGTATTTCATTTTATAACAAAAGAAAAACGAAAAACATAATTTAATTAATGTAAGTCATTAGTTTCAGAACTGCGCAACATGTAGTTTATTTCTTAAGCATAAGTGATCCTGTTTCTATAAAATTATGTAAATAAGTGGCCCACTGAGTGGTTTGCCTAGAGTGCAAAAGAAATATTAATGAAGGGTGGGTTCAACCAAACTATTTTTATCGCAGAAAAATTAATAAAAATTAAACAAAGGATTAAGAGTACTCTAGTTATAAAAAATATTTCTTGTGTGTGCAACTTTGACCGTTTAATATTAAACCTATGCATATCAGCCAATGAATTGCAAATAAGAAAAGAGAATCAACCCGTAAATTTTTTTTTTTTTTTAAAAAAAAAAGAGAATCAAGAGAGACTGAAGTGCTTTCTCCATTTGATAGCCCTAATTATAAATTAAAGAGAACATTGCACTTTACTCTCTTAAATTATAGGTTATATATACTTTAATCTCTAAATTTTAAAAATATACAAATTAACCCTATGAACTTTTTTGAATGTGTAAATTAACCCTTCTATTAATTTTTTCATTAATTGTTAACAAAAGTATCACATATATAAGAAAGTTTAGAGGGTCAATTTGCATATGATCCAAAGTTCAAAGGGTATATTATACTTATTTTGGCTAAAATATGTAATTATGAAAATTCAGAGGATCAATTTGTATATATTTAAAGTTTAGGTGCTAAAATACACATGACCTATATTTTAGAGGGTTAAAATACAATTTTCCCTATATTAAAAGTGAAATCTCGAATAGATTTTCAAAAAAATTATGAGACATTAATTTTGATAATGCAAAGATTTTAATTTCAAGTTAGTTCAAATGTTAACATCCATGAAGAAAGTGTTAACTGATATATGATATCTCATATCATGTGATAATGTGTAACATTATTATTTACTGAGATGAGCCATTGGTAATCAAAAGAGTTGCATGATATAAATTTGGCTCTCAAAAGAAATGGAATAATCTTTCAAGTACTAAATTGATATTTTGTAAATTTTTTGAAGACCAAATTGGGATCCATTTTGGTATATAACATGATATATCATCACATAATGTGATATGTCAGACACCGGTTAGTGATATTTTCATAAAAGCTAAGATTTGAATAATGTGAAATGAAAAATTAATCAAGTACTAAATTGATATCACAAGAATAAATTATTGTCCCACAATTTTTGGAGAACTAATTTGGAGTTTTACTTTATAAATTAACTAGTTACTTATCTTATTCGATAATTCAAGAAACTAAACGATACAAAATGAAATTGTACAAAACAATATATTAATTTAATCAATATATATACAAATTAAATAATTTGACAGTGACAAGGTATGTATATATTCATGGATACACATGAAGCCATCAGGCAAGAAGTTTAGCTCGTTGGTGGACAAGGACATAATATAAGAACCCTGCCAAATATCTAACAAATTAATAAAAGAAAATGTGACCACTTCCTTCCCACTCATTTCGCCACTTCTCTCTCCCTTCTCTCTCTCTGTCTCTCTCTCTCTCTCTATTGATCTGCAATTGTTCCCATGGTTTCTTTGGTCAAAATCCAATTTTTCTCATAAAACTGAGAAACTTGATGCAAATTTCACAACTCTTTTGACCACATTTGGTGTTGAGTTCGTATTCACATTCTTTGGTAATGGCATTGAGATTTTGTCATCCCTTGTTTTGGATCAAGTAGGTAGATACACAGGGCTAATGCTAGTTCTTCTCTGAGCTTTAAAGCTTTGGAATACATTGCACACTTTTTTTTTTCTCTTGTTCTCTTTGCAACTTCCAATTTTTATCAAGATTGTTAGAGATTTTGATGAGAGGACAAAGTAGAAAGCACAACCATCTATGGAGATTTTGAAGCAATTGTTGTCAATTGAGCTTTGTCTTTGTCGGTTTCCTTACCACATTTTTCAGATGGAATGGCAGATCCTACTAGTTATGGGAGTTTTGAGCATGCTATTGAGCAGGTTAGTTGCATCAAAGTTTTCTTTTCATTTCCCTTAACTTGTTATCTGAGATTGTTTTGTTCAAGATGAGTTTTTTTTTTTAAAAAAAGAAAATTTTGCTTGCATGTGAATTGTGACATTTGAATTAAACAAGATTTTGTTTATGTATAGAACACACACACACATACACACAAGCATTGTTCATTTAGTTCATTCATTTTCATGTTCAAGTAAAAACATAAAAGATTATATATTCATAACAAAGATAAACCAAAATGTGAGGGCCATTGTGTTGGCATATTAATTAAATTCAAAATGTTACTATATATATTGGTACTTAGAAGCCTATCAGAGGTTTTCCTAGTGTAGAATAGTGTTTTCGCTTGCCTAAAAGTAGTTTGGGGTTTGGCTAAAGTTAAGCTTTAACCGATTGCAGTTTCTTTGATGACAAGGAGAAAGGTGTGGAGGAAATGGAAAGAGAAAATATCATGTTTTGAACCATTGCATGTATTGTACACATTCATAGTCCTTTATCCCCAAAAAGAAAACAAAAATCATACTCATGAGAAGGGAAAAATATTCCTAGTTGAATGATTGAGAGTGGAGAAAAAAGCTAGAGAAAGTGAAAGGATTTGATGAGTTCATATGAAGGTATTATGGTGTGATAGTTGAATCATATTACTTGACATAACATCAAGAGCTAGAGTGGGACAGGTTGAGCATTTGCAAAATAGGGATATTATTTTGCCTTTCTTGATGGTTGTCAATTGGTCAATAATCAAATCACTTTATTTGGAAAAATTCCAAGAAAAACATTTTGTTGTTACTAAAAGTATGTTTAGAAATATAATATGATTTGTTTGTAATTTTTTTTTAACTGAGGATTATGTAGCTTAGGTGCCACACCAACTAGGATTTAGTTAATTTTTGTTTTAACTCTTGTTGAAGGCACTCATTGCTTTAAAGAAAGGTAGTCAGCTAATAAAGTATAGCTGGAAAGCAAAGCCAAAAGTTTGTCTATTCAGACTCACCCTGGTGAGGTTTTAATGTAGAATCAAATTTATGTTCTAGACTTCAATCATAAGACATGCATATTCCAATCACTAAGTTGGCATGTGTATAATGAATTTGATATCTCAAAATAATTTCATATTTAGTGGCATTAACAGGATGAAACAACACTGATTTGGCTTTCACGTAAAAAGGAAAGGAATCTGAAATTATCCTCAGTGTCACATATTATCCCTGGACAAAGAACTGTAAGTTAAATAGGTCTTTGGATGATAGCTGATATTTATGGTCATGTTAACAATATGTTAAAGATATGTGACATTTATAATGATCATTTCTGTGCAGGCTGTCTTTAGAAGATATTTGCAACTTGAAAAGGATTATCTTTTATTTTCACTTATTTATAATAATGGGGAATGGACACTTGATCTGGTTAGAAAACATATTGATAATGCATTTAAATTTCTCAATTTGATGGGGAAAAAATTGAATATAGTGATATGGTTTTTTTTTTCTTATTTGTAGATATGCAAGGACAAAATTGAGGCACAGGTATGGTTTGTAGGCCTTAAGACATTAATTTCTACCCCGAAGCACAACAGGCATGCCAAAAGTGAACTATCCGATGTGAGTTTTAACAGAAATCCATTGAATAATCATTTCAATTTCTCACAATTTATGTGATGTGATGTGATGTCATGTAGCTTCTACTTGTTCCTTCAAAATTTCCATTGATTATTTTAAAGATCTATGCATTTGAAGACTAGCTTACTAATGATATAATAAGTGTAAAGCTATATGAGAAGATATGTTATAGCTCAAGCTTTTCTATCTATTCCAAAGTATGCATATATGTGATGAGTATGAAAATATGAAGTCACTACTGCCTACCACTAATAGCTACACCAACTTGAATGTTGGATTTGATTTTTCTTTTCCTTTTCCTTTTTCTTTTTTTCCATTTCTTTCATTCCTTATTGCATTCAAATGTAGGTTTTCATATATATGGATTCACTGAATTGCACAAAGAATTTGAAATGTATGGGATAGTTATATTTGAAAAGAAAATCCTTATAAAAATTTGACTCTCAACACTTCTTTGTCATCTAACACATTGTAAATATTTTGGCAATTGTATCAACTAAATAAGTGAGCCTTAAACTTTCCATGAATTTCACTCAATTCTTTGAGATTATTCATCTACACAATTCCATCTTGTGAAATGCAAGCTTTCCAAGATGTTGTTGTTTATGTGAATGTACGAAAAGTGAGCCACAATTGTTTGTTATTTCATGTAGTGATCATTCTTTACAAGTCTATATTTTGAAAGCGTGTTACTTAAGTGCTTTTTAAATTTCAATTTTAGGATGGTGTTGATTTTATTCCAAATGTTTGTCCTTTTGGTGCAGCACTAGAGTTTACTTCAAGCATTGCTTGTGGTAGCATCTCTATTGATTCAATTTCTCGTGAACCTTCATTGTATTCAGTAAGTTCAGATGATAGGGTAGAGTGTGGAAGTATGCAACCAAGGACAAGTATTGGAGATGGTTTTCGAGTTAGTGTGTCAAGCACACCTAGCTGTTCAAGTGGAGGATCAGGACCAGATGACATAGAGTCCCTAGGTGATGTTTATATATGGGGAGAGGTTTGGGCAGATGGGGTTTCACCTGATGGCTTTGCAACTCACGTCCCTTCCATGACTGATGTGTTAATTCCTAAGCCCTTAGAGTCAAATATTGTTCTTGATGTTCAACAGATTGCATCTGGTGTCCGCCACATTGCTCTAATTACAAGGCAAGGAGAGGTTTTTACTTGGGGAAAGGAATCTGGGGGAAGACTTGGTCATGGAATTGATAAAGATTTCGTTCGCCCCCAACTTGTTGAGTTTTTGGCAGTTACTAATGTGGATTTTGTTGCATGTGGAGAGAATCATACATGTGTTGTATCTACGTCAGATGATCTTTACTCATGGGGAGATGGTACATATAATGTTGGACTTCTTGGCCATGGCACAGATGTTAGCCATTGGATACCAAAGAGGATCAGTGGCCCTTTAGAAGGACTTCAAGTTATATCTATTGCATGTGGCACATGGCATTCGGCATTGGCAACTTCAAATGGAAAACTTTTTACTTTCGGTGATGGAACATTTGGTGTACTAGGTCATGGAGATAGAGCGAGCATTTCATATCCAAAGGAGGTACAATTATTAAGTGGATTGAAGACTATTAAGGTTGCATGTGGAGTATGGCACACTGCAGCTATTGTTGAGGTAATGTATCAGTATGGTTCAAGTGTTTCATCAAGGAAGCTTTTCACTTGGGGGGATGGCGACAAATATCGTTTGGGACATGGAAACAAGGAAACATACCTTCAACCCACCTGTGTCTCATCACTCATTGAATTTAATTTCCACCAAATAGCATGTGGACACACTATGACGGTTGCCCTCACAACATCTGGTCATATCTTTACTATGGGAGGCACTGAACATGGTCAACTAGGAAATCCTATGTCTGATGGAAAAATACCTATGCTAGTACAAGATAAGTTAATAGGTGAGTTTGTTGAGGAAATATCGTGTGGGTCTCATCATGTTGCTGTCTTAACATCAAGAAGTGAACTATATACTTGGGGGAAAGGTTCCAATGGAAGATTGGGACATGGAGATATAGAGGATCGAAAATCTCCAACAATCGTGGAAGCATTGAAAGAAAGGCATGTGAAAAATATTTCATGTGGCTCAAACTTCACGTCTTGTATATGCATCCATAAGTGGGTCTCCGGAGTTGACCAATCTGTTTGTACTGCTTGTAGGCAACCATTTGGTTTCACTAGAAAAAGGCACAATTGTTACAATTGTGGGTTGGTGCATTGCCATGGTTGTAGCTCAAAAAAGGCATTGAGAGCAGCATTGGCTCCAACACCTGGAAAACCTCATCGCGTGTGTGATTCTTGTTATACTAAGCTTAAAGTTGTTGAGGCTAATTCTGCTTCCAATTTTAATAGAAAAGTTACTACCCCACCTCGTAGTTCCATAGATGGAAGGGAAAGATTTAACTTGGGAGAAGTAAGGTCTTCGAGAACTCTTTTCCCTCATACTATAGAACCAATCAAATACCTTGACATAAGGACTAATAAGCCTTCTTCTATCAGCCAAGCTTCTCAAGTTCCATCATTTCTACAATTGACAGATGTTGCATTTCCAAGTTCAATAGGTTTCATGCAAAATATTATGAAGCCTACTATACCTCCAAGTCCACCACCAACTCCACCACTCAATTCAAGACCAGCATCCCCCTATGCAAGAAGGCCAAGCCCACCACGTTCTGGAACTCCTGGATTCTCTAGAAGTCTCATTGATAGTTTAAGGAAAACAAATGAGCTTTTGAACCAAGAAGTCTCAAAATTGCATAATCAAGTAAGCTTACAGCATTGTATGTTCTCTGCAAACCCTCATATGTCACCATTAATAAGCTAATGAATATTATTTTCATGTAGATTCGAAGTTTGAAACAGAAAAATGACATTAAAAATCGGGAAAATGAGAAGCTTCAGAAAAATGTTAAGGAAGCTACCTCATTAGCTGTAAAGGAATCCTCTGAGCATAAATCAACGATAGAATTTTTTGAGTCCACTATAGATCAGGTATCTTCATTCTATGTTCCAAGGCTATAGTTGAAATTGTTGACTTATTTAAATAAATAGTTTTCATTGCCCCTATTATTGAACATTGACCAAAGAAATAAATGAAAATGGCAGTCCAAAATCATGGAAGATTAAGAAATCTTTGGCAATAGATCAAAATTTTTCTTCACTTGCATCTTTAAATAGAAATAAATATTTTTAGTGTACCTAATTATTGAGAAAAACTTCAATAAGAAAATAATGTAAAGAAAGCCCTTAATTGGGATTTCTAGTACATTATCCTAGCTAAGTTGACTTGTCTTTGGTTTTACCCAGTTGAAGGAAATGATTGAGAAGTTGCCATCAGAGATCTCAGAAAATGAAAAGTTGAGAACTGTGCTAACTCAAGCTGAAGATTTTCTAAAAGAAAATTCAACATCTAAAGCATCTTCCTTGCCATCAAACTTGGAGTCTGAGCAACAAAATGCACTTAATATACCTGCCTCAGATATTAGCTATTCTAAATTACAAGAACACAATATAGAAGAAAATAATGAAGCTACAGTAGTTGATTCATCTCACGATGGGGAAAATTCCCTTCAAGAAAGCAATGGATCATCTTTATCTAATAGTGATACAGTAATACCTCCACAAAGCTCTGAAAATGATTCAAAATCAACGGAGTCCTTAAGATCAGGGAGAAAAGGAGAAATGCAAGTTATTGAACAATTTGAACCAGGCGTTTACGTGACACTCATAGTAAAGCCTGGCGGTATCAAAGTTTTCAAGAGAGTTAGATTCAGGTACTACAGTTACTTGTTTATTTGACAAATTCTACATTTTCATTTTCTATGTCAATATGATTTGTGTTTATGTTTATAATAGTTACTATAATACTCAGCTTCACAAAAATTATTATTAGCTTTTTTTTTTCTCAAGTGAGGATGTGTATATCCAATTATGCAATTGATTGTGTGATTAAAATAGTTGCTACATTGTTTGGACCATTCCCTGGGTCTAGATCTACATGCAGAACATAAATCATATGATTTTTAGCAAATAGAAAGTGGCAAGAATTTTCATGGACAAATTCTTTAATTTTATATCACTAAGTAATATATATTTTTGAATTTGATATATATATTTCTCTCTGATGTTTTTATGATTTTTTTAATGCAGTAAGCGAAGGTTCCATGAGCAACAGGCAGAAGAATGGTGGAACAAGAATAAAGACAAGGTGCTTAGGAAATATAGTCCACTTGCTACAAATCTTGTAGCTAGTGCATCATCTAGCACCCTACCACCTACTAAAGAAAATATTGAGGCAGCACCCCCCTAAAACTTGAATCCTAGTTTTACATAGGCATCACCTTAGTTTGACAAAATGATGATTAAGGTATAGAAGCATCATTAATCTACCAAGTGTAGCAAAAGTTTTATTTAGGTACATTAATTCATATACTTCGTAGCATTCCACGGCGTAGCATGCATATAACCATGTATTCAAATGAGGATAGAAATTATAGTACAAACGACATGTGAGTTAGATATAGGAAATTTTTTAATCAAGGAGTATTATAGATTTTTAAGGTTAAATGAAAATGATGATAAGTTAAACATTTTATCAACGTTTCTTAGACAAATAGTTGCCACAAAAGATATCTAAATCAAGTATAATTTTTCATACATGAAAACGATATAAAATTTAAATATTGAAAGGTCTATCTAAGTAACTTCACCTGAATAAAAGGAATGACCTTATTTCTAACAAGTTCATATTCAAATGGATTGTGTCTTCAATTTGCAGCTAGTATGTCAATAAGCCATATATGACTTGCAATAAACAAACCCAGCATTGCATGGCTTGCATAAAGAAATGCACCCATCACAAGAGTGAGAAGAGAAATGTTATTTTATTATTGATTTTGAGCATATTCGTATGGTGCTGCAAGAGGCTTAAGAATTTCTCAGAGCAGCACATGGATTGTGTTCATAGTAAATCATAGAATGACATTTAAGGTAAGAGTGTAAATTAGTAGTGGTTCTATCTGAAAATTGTCATTCTATTATTGGTTATGAATACATCTATGTGATGCTCTAAGAGCACCCAAGAATTTCTTAGAGTTGAGAACCACTAAATTGCTCTAATTATACAAAAGATTGTGAATAATTTGCAATAAATTGCACTGACTATTAGGTTGGCAACCACCTGGTCCCTATTATTAGCGGCTAACAAAAATATATTCTTATCATTGAAGACACAAGCCCATTGTAATGATTAGCTAACGCTAACCTATAACCTAACACTCTTGGTAACAATTCTAGGCAAGTACCCAATCCATCACACTAATAGCCGAATTAAACAATTTGTTAATTGATTATCTTAAGTTGAAGCCTTGAAGGTATATAAAGTGCATTGTACCCTAGTTTACAATCTCAACTTCTTTTTGACACAATGCTTGTCACGACATCATTCATAGTTCATACAATCATCAACACCCTTTAGTGATGGGCTTGATGGCCACTGAACTGGCAATGACCACAACACCATTGCAGCCTACAATCAAACATTTGATATCAAATATTATCATATAGACATTGACAAAAAAAAAAAAAGATTATAATATAGACTAAAATTTCAAAAACTACTTATGTCATATCCTTTTCCATCATACCTTAACATGGTATGCATTATGCAACATATAAATCTTCCCACTACCAGCTCCACATGCTTGATCACAAATGTTTCTCTTGTGCACATCATTTTTATTATTGTCTCTACTAGCACTATAGTGCCATTGATCTCAACTCTATGATATCTTCTACCTTCACTGTGTGTCTTAACTTTTCACCACATCATTGCACATCTTCAAAGCTATTTAATCCCACAAACAACAATCTACACATCCAAGTGCACCCGCTTTCCAGCATACTCATATTAATACTTCATTCACTTCTTTCCCTTAATTAGCAAGTTGGAACTCATGGTGGTTTAGGTAACCAAGTCTGATAGAGTGGCCACATTAGCTTTCAGTGTTAGAATTTGTGGACTTATATACATACATACATATATATTAGACCTAAGTCATCATCTCAGTAAGTATGGGTTTATTATGTGTAGATACTATCTTGCCTAGTTGCTAATTTTATGATGAGCTAAATTAGAAACTAGGGTTTGTACAACTATAAAAGGTTATGGTTCTTAAGTTATACGTATGTCTCTTTTCCTGACATTCCATCAAAAAAGAGAAAGCTACCTTCTCTAAAGAATTCATACGTATCAACTTGGAAGATCAAGAACCACAAAATCAGACATCAATCGGTCCCTATGGATTCAGGTTTGCTTCGACATCTAGTTTATTTATTTTCTTGATGGTTTAACATGGAAGATTTTGGGGTCATAAAGAATTAAAGATCCAATATTCAACCCTTGATACATCCTTTATGTAGCAAAGTCATCAGAGTCACCACAACCAGAACATAGAATTGCATAAATATCAGTGCCACACTGCATCCATTATTCAAATCACCTCCAAATGCCTTAATTATAACAACTTTCCAATGCGTACTTGTCTTCTTATGTAAATGACATTATTAATCATTTTTCTATTGAGAGGGATAATGTGCTAGTGGCGTGGCAAAGACATCAAATGGCACATCCTTTCGAGATGCCTAATTGATTATTTGATTAAGCATGGAGCTCATCACAATGATAGCTATGCTTTGCTTCATGATCCTCCTTACTGCATTGTTAGATATAGAGTTTTGATGATGAATATTGGTGGATTAATGGTTGATTCCTTTTCTCTATTAAAAGAAAATATTGTGTTTCATAGTTTCCGTTTTTATCTCATTGAAATTACCATTTTCTTAATATATAAATTTCTCATAAAATAAATTTGATTATTGGAACTACTCTAATATGCCTTTTAATAAAAAAACCAAGATTAAGAAGCAACTAAACTATCAACTACAGAGGCAAAAAATAGCAATTACTGTGCAAAATACAACAACTACTCGAATTTCAACATGTAAGCAAATGCTTTGGTCTAAATGGAAGTTTGAGTATTCTTTGATGGCTAGTACACATTCAATGACTCACACTCTATGAAAAGGCATGAAGAATGAGAAGAAAAGGACAACCTCCATGAAGAAGAAGTTGTTAGAATATTACCTTGCTATATTTTGTTCATCATAGCTCATAAGTTGTGTCTAAAATTGCCCATCTACTCTAAGAAAAGAGAGAGAGAGAGAGAGAGAGAGAGAGAGAGAGAGAGAGAGAGAGAGAGATTATTTTGAAACCATTGTAGCTCAATTATAAGAGCATTCCTATATTGTGAGATTACCCTATTTTGGTAGAAAAAGGGGGAGGTTTTGTTATGGTGTCATTCTGAGAAAGAATTCATAGGTTTACTTTAGATAAAGGAAGGTTTGATGATATCCCTGTGATAAACAAATTATAGTATATTCTACTTGGGAATTGAGTAGCGGAAGGTTTACTGAGATTCTTATAAGCAAAAATTCGAGAGCAAAAATTTTTTTTAAGCAATTAGGGATTGGACATATGATACATATTGTGGCTTAAAGAGAATAAAACTCATTGTGCAATCTTCTCTACTCTCTTATCTCTCTTATTTTTAGCATTATTTGTACTTAAATTGTTTCTATTTTTCATTCTAAAATTTCAAGGTTTAATTGTTCTAAAGTTTTTTAATATAATTTTCTATCATTGAACAAAGAACTAATTCACCTTGCTTTCCTTTGCGCATGAATCTCTTTCTTTGAATAGTTTTCTCTTCCGATGTCTTTCTTAGATATATGCTAGCCTCTTTCTTATTTTCCCCCCTTTTATATCAAAAAATGGCGTAACAAAGAAATGATACATTAACGATAAGGATTATGGAAAACATCAGTACACACTTTTATAATATATTACAATTACAATTTATTTTATGCACATTTTTTTTACAGGAAAAAAAATTTCATTCATATGCAAGCCTAATGGCACTTACAAATCGAAAAAAAAATATCAGATCCAAATTTAATAAAGAAATAAATATATTTTACATTTTAAATTAACCAACGATCTGTAACTCAGCTCCTTATATGAAGACTATCAATGTCTAAATATATTTCATATCGGAGACTAGCACGAATAGTGCTATGACTTGGAAAATGTATTATGCCTTCTTTCAAAATAGACTTGAATGACCTTTTCATCTGAACGAGTATCCAAATAGAAATAATCATAAGGGAAAACTAAAACACCCACAAAGGAAAAATTAAGACACCTATATAGAGGACAACAAAACATCCATAAAGGAGACAATAAAAACTTCCATAAAGGAACAACTAAAATAAGCCAAAAGACAAAAAAACTTAGCCCAAAAAAAAAAAAGAAAAACAAAATGGAAGTGCTGCAACCAAAGAAGGAAGATGAAAGCCCCTTAACAATACTCACATAAGAACAAATTAAAAGAAAAATAGAAGAGAGAAAATAATAATTATGGATTATGCACATGGTAACGATAAGTATATAAATACTTAAAATACTTTATTAAAATATATTTAAGTAGTTTAAAGCATAAGAGCTTAAATTATGTAAAAGTTTTTGCAAGTCCTATTTATCTTAATTTTGTTCTTGTTTCTCATCGCTCTCCCATACATGTCCATAGGATCATTAGAAGACTCCTTCAGTCCTTCTCTAAGCTCATATTCTAAAGCTTAAGCTTTATAAATATATAAAGCTTGAATAGATATAAAATTGTATTAAAAGAAGATATATAGCATTTAGATGATGTGATAATATATAGTTAAATAAATGTGTATATTTTTTATGTTGAGAGTATATCAAAATCAATATATATATATATATATATAAGTACAAAATATTTATATTATCTAGAAACTTTAAACATATAGTTTAAATTTATTTGAGATTAAATTATAGAACTTAAATTAGTTTGTTTAAATTTATATTAATTTCCACTGTTAATGTGAGAGTAATAATTTCTAAATAAAATCCTTATCTCTTGTAGAATTCTTCATTTCATCTTTTTTGGAGCTTAAAGGCTAAATGAAACTTTTGAGGAAGTGTAATCTCCTGATATTGTTGGCAATTAGGATATTTTAACTTTACCAATTGAAAATGATCGATCCCGGCCTCATTTGCAGCTTTCAAGATTTGACCCTTAATGGCCCTTAGCTTTTGTCCTAATCACTGATCATCGGAACAAGTAATTAAATTCAACATGTTATTGTCTTAGTCAGCATCCTTCTCATCGAATGCAATGGACTTTGTGCCATATTTGTGGTAACCTCCGATTAACAGTGACACATGAACATGAGAGATGAGACAAAGAATGCACACTTGGACGGCCTGCAAAAGAGCATGTAAGGGCACAATCTGGAGTCTACATTTAGAAACCAGACAATAGCGCCATTTCAAATTATGAGTTAAGAAAATGGATTGTTGTCAAAAAAAAAAAAAAAGACAATGGATTAAATATCATGTGTTTGTATCTAAATTATTTTCATCTGCCGACATAATTTCGGACTGAGAATCCTCGATTCAATAATTCAAACTCATGATATTGCAAGCAAAGTTTTCTTAAATTAAAATTCATTTTCACTGCAACCAACTAGATGTATTTCAATTTGATTAAAGCATTTAAACAAATTGATATAGTTTAAGTAAAATTACCCAAACTCAAATTTATTACCTTTTATTTAGCTACAATTCTAAGAGTTTTATTTATTTCTTCATAAAAATAAATTTTTAAATTAATATGATTATTTAATTGTGAATTGTCACATTATTTTAAGATTTCTATAGTTAAAATCTAATGCAATGTAACAGTAAAAATATTTGTACTATGATCTATAATAATGTGTTGACATCTGATGGATAAAGTTATATATGGTCCTATTTAGATAGTAGCTGTGAGAATCTAACTCCTCAAATAATTCGATAATAAGATTTTATTTTAATGTATTATCAATATAATTTAATTTTTTCATACTATCTTTTAAATTTATAAAGCTAACTTATCAAAAAAATTTATTATCATAATCATATAATTTTTTTAATAATGCATCAACACCTTATTAAAAAATATTGTTAAAAAAAATTTAAATTTACTGTACTTTAAATTTAAACTTTAGGTGCTAATATAAAGAAGTTTTGAAATAATATTGTTCCATCAAAATTAAATTCAATAGGATGCATAATATAATAAATCTATGTTTTTTATTAACTTTATCTTGATGAAATCTCTGGTATTCGGGCCTTATTACCAAGGACCCGATTACTTTGACCTGACCCAATGGAGGTCCCTAAATGGGATAGGAGTCTCCCAATAAATTTTTTTTTTCCTATTCTAAGAACTCGAATATGAGACATCTAATTACAAAGTCAAGGCATTTATCACCTTGATCAGCCCATATTAGTATAAATCTAAAATTCAGTTGTAGAAAGTTCAACTCTTGCAATAACATATTAATGAATAACAGTTTAAAATTTTTACACGGAGATTAGTTGACATCTGATCAAATTAAGTCACATGGCAACAGATGCGCGGGTTGTATTGTTTTTCCAAATTAAATGCTTAATCATTGATTGGCTTTTGGATTTAATATATGCAAGGCGATTACGACCCTTTGATGAGGTCATGAGACATATGTCACTTACATAGATATGTGCTCATTGGTGAGGTGATTATTTTGGCCTGCTTGTATGCTTGTTTTGTATATTTAGTGAATAAAATTCTAGAATAATTCTCATCACAATTGAACAACTGGACCGATGAGATTTACGATTACTTTTAGTGCGTCACCCATGTGATAAGCAGCATTTCATTTTCAATCTCAGAATCACTTACTATTTTTCCAACCGTCTGGAGAGTTCCTTCAAAGCACGCTTGTGCTAATCTTATTGCTGTCTCTATTTTGAGGCGAGTTCATATTAAAGTTACGTGGAAAATTATATTAACCTCTTCTTATCTTTAGTACAATCATAGTTAACACTTCTTTTGTTTTAGGAATTGTATTAACTTCTTTTAAATTTATATTATCATTTCATTTATACTCTTTAAAGTTAGTTGATAGTAAAAAAAAATACGTAAAATTATCGTCACATGCATTCAAAATGATTATTAATAATGTAATTGTTTGAACTTCCATAACAGTTAGAATAGCTATTACGACCTAAGAGTAGTCTTAAGATTTCTGCAATGGAAAATGCTTTTGAGTACAAAATTGGTTTTCGTACTACACTCGCCAAGCATTTGATTGGTTTATATATCCATAAAATTCGCCCCCACTACATTACTTTCTCCTCATTGTATTTTTGCCTTTCCTCCGATTAGTTAACAGGATAATTCGGATATTTTTTCATGAATTCTCTTCGAGCCAAATAGCATCACTCTTCTGCAATTCCTCTCCCTTCAATGAATCGAAACCCCTCTTCTACTCTATCAGACTTGGGAAGTGCGAGCGTTTTCCTTTCATTTGTATTATTTGATTGTTCAATATTTAATTCGACAAACAATCCACAGACAGAAAAGTATTTGTATTTTTCAAAAAATCTATAGCCAAGAGCCTAAAGGGCCTGAGCACAACTTGATAGATTATTATTTGTGAATTGCTATAAATCAAAATTGCATTTTAATTTTAAAATTCAGATCAAAAAATTTTTTTTTGGTCAGAAAATGTCAAAATATTGGAGAATATTGTTTAGCCCAATTTTGTGACTAATGTTGTTATTGGGCTTAATAACATTTTATATTACTAGTAAGTGGATATGATATAAGGTGGGCCTTGTATATGGGTTTTACTATAATGGGTAGGCTTAACCCATTATTTTAGTGACATAATGAATATATATATATATATATATATATATACACCTATTGGTGGAATAGAAGAAGTTTCTCTCGTCCCTAGTCTCCTTAGTCTCTCTCTAATCAGATCAAAAGAAGAGCTATAGATCCACCGTCTTTCTCAATAATCTCAGGTGATCCCCACACCTAATCTTGTCTATGGTTATTGATTAATTTGCATGCCTTAGCTAGTGTTAGATTGAAGATCTAAGAGATAGAAATTCTTACAATTGGTATAAGAGCTTGTTTAATATCTGATTATGGTGGTTTCTTTGTTGGATATAGTATTGGCTCTAGAGGCTTCAGATTCTATTGTCCATCATATTGAAGTTGATAAATCCATCATATTCATCAAGTGAGCCATCAAACATTAGCTTTATATGGTCTTCAACTTCAATCAGTGAGCCTACTACTACAAATGTATCATCTAGCTTCTTGTTTTATAGTCGATAATCTGCCACTAGACCTTCCTTTTTCATTGCTTTCAATTGAGTTTTGAATTGCTTGACTCTTGCTCGAGTTTGTGATGCACAACATTCTTTGATTCTACTCGAAACTTGATATGAGCGCTTGCAAACAACCATTCTTGTGGTGAAAGTGGAGTCATTGATGCAAGAAGTCCAGACATTAACAATTGATCTTATTGTTCCCAGTTTAGAAATTCTTGAGCAACAACACCTCATCCTTCATCCACATGAAAGGCAAAGTTCTTCAGAATTTGATCTTTATCAAGATATCTTTGCAGCTTGTAGTCTTTAATTGTTCCCTCAACTTGTTGTTTCCAAGCTAGAAAATTCTCCTTGTCCAATTTGAAAGAGATCGGGCTAGAGAAAGTTTGAGGTGAGAACCCCTATGTAGATGCGTCTGTGGCCATTCTTTGTGTAATGGAAGCTTGAGTGAGCTCAGTGATCTCCAAGGACTTCCCAAGCTCTGAGACCATATAAGGTATCAGACTTGAAGAGATAAGAGAGAAATGGGGATAAGGGAAAAGGGAGGGGGAGAGAGAGAGTGTGTGAGTGGGTGAGAGTAAGGCGAGGAATGTATTTTGAGATGAAGATGAGACTTAAATTATTCTTATACACTATGAGTTATGTTTATATACAAGGGTAATATGCAGGGGAATTCATATATAACTAACTTAATGGAAGTTTGTTACATGAGTTGTCTTTAGGCAGGGCTCTCCCTACTAAAAAAAAGGAACATTATTACTTTTCTACTTAACATATTTAAGATAGTACTTTCTTCATACTTATAGTTAATAGAATATCAACCAAACTCATACTTTATTGTACTCATTAATTTAGTCAAAGTAATAAAGATTATTCATTTATTCAATAATACCAAAACAAAATTTATATGCATAAGGAGTTTACATGTGTTGTTTCCTGAAAAACAGGGTTGATGCAGGTTGTCCACTCCAATCTAGGAATAGTTTTAGCAAGGGCCTACAAAGATACTCCGATACTCAAGTTAGAGAGAATTCTGGGAGGTTTGAGTGTGGAAATTAGTTAGATGGTGTAGCTAGAGGTGTATGAATCCTTATACAATTGATGAGCATGATGGGATGAAACTAATCAAGTTCTTTCCTTATTATTTGAGATAAGCAAATCCCCTTGATCCTTTCCTTAATTGTTGCATGGATAAAGCAGAGGAGGTTCAATCATTATTAATAGCCTGATTGCTCGAGTTAGTTTGCCCAGTTATGGGATCTAACATTCTGGTGCACAATCTTGGAGATTTCCCACAATTATTTAAACTTCCAAGCACAAGTTTAAGGACGGGAAGGCCTTTTAAGCTACGTTCTAGCTTCACCCTATTGGGTTGAGCTTATCGCCACTATGTTGAGCTATAGTGTTTTAAAATTTATGCATAGAAAATCATTTCCCTAAATTGTATAATGAACATCTTGTGTAATATTTTTATTGTTTGAACTATTGATATTCGTATTTGAATGAACCCCAATTAATTTGACTTGATTCAGGTTAGTTAGGACTAAAACTCTTGTAGCACGACTTTTCGGGTAACTTTATATATATCTAAAAGAAATTAAAAGTATAAACAAAGAGTTTTCTTATTAAAGGAAAATTATTTTGTGAGGCACAAGTTTTTGCCGGTGTGGCTCAAATGATACCATCGCCCATGAAAGATGTATCAAGTGTGAGCCTAAACACGTTTGGGCGTATAAAACATTATCACAACACTTAATTTAAAGGGGAAAATGTTCTAATTGATAAGGAAAGTGGAAGGAGAGATCCAAGAAAGTATGATTGGTTTGTAAGATTCCACATAAAAGTGCTCTCATCACCATGCATAAGTCAACAAATGCTTGTACCTCTCAAACCAGAGTTGAAATTGCAAATGGTTGTAGAAAGCATGTTGAAAAGGTGTGACATAATATATATTTTCCCTATTAAAAAAAAAAAAAGGAAAAACTAAGGTTGAAAGTGGAAGAGCCAGAGAATGAGTGGATTGCTTTTTGAGAGAGAAAGAGATAAACTTTGGGTAAAATGGTAGAATGGGACTTGTCCCTCACAAACCATTTGTGGATGATGTAATTGGACCAAAACATTTTGTTTAGAGTACAACCCACAAAGAATTTCCTTCGTTAGAATTTGCCTAGTGTTTGCGTGCGTCAGACACATAAAGAATAGAGACGACACAGAACACAAAGAGGACTTACGATTTATCTAATATAATATACGACAGTGTTGAAAGGGCAGTTTGCAAAGCTCCATGGATGCTTCTCAATACAACTTTTTGTTTCAATTACAAGGTACTTACTACTACTTTCTTTATTAATTTAAGTTTCCGTTGGTAAACAGTTGTCAAAAGTGTTTTGTTTCGTTGACTAATGAATACATGCATGCCTTAAATACACAAGCTTGAGAGGTAGTTGTTTTGCCTCCTACTTGTACACAGGATGTGAACACACTTATGTGAATGATTGCCAAGCGTCACTTTCCTGAAAACATTGGAATAGACAGATTGAACCTTGTTGAGTTTTGCTTCTAGCTTTTGATTGAACGTAACTCTTGTCATCGTTGGAGTGCGCAAAACTTCAGACTCCATTCTACATACAAGTATAGCTAAGTACTAGTTGCGGTCATGAGTAGACCTAATGAACAAATAATTTGTAATTTTTTTTTCTGAATTATTTTACCTTAGATGCCTTTCTGTGCAAGCGAAGAGCCCCTTTTTCTTGGGTCAATGCAAATGGCTTTTTGTGCATTCTTCATTAGTTTATTTTTTAAAAAAGAGCTTTTTTTCTTCTTTAAGTATTTTAATTATATTTTTTCAAAATAAAATAGACGAATTAAAAAAAGACACGAATAATACATACGAGACTAGGTAATCACCTTGTCACCATCATATTATTCATTCAAGATCTTTTATTGTATTTCAATTTTTTAATCCTTTTTAGCTCCATGTTTTGGCCTTCAAAATTTTACCAAGAAACTAGATACTGTTTTTTATTAAATATTTCCTCATGTTTTTTTCTTGTCGTTCAACTACAATGCTTCCAATTTGCTTTGTAACCAAAAATAGATATTTAATTTAAAAATCAAAGAGGATAACAATGTGAAAAAATAAAAGAAACTTTAAAAAATATGCTGGAGGTCAGTATTAAAGGATGGGAAGACACTGCCTTGAATTATAAAGACAAGGTTAAGGGTGTGTTTGTTTGTAATTTTTTTGCTAAAAAAGATTATTTTTTTATTAAAAAATGAATTTTCAATTTTTTATTACAAGTTAAAAAAATAATTTATGAAAAAAATTAATTTTTAACTTTTTTAAAATTCAAATTTCATAATATTTTTTTTAAAGGTTAAAATAAACGCACCTGAATGTGATGAAAATTACTTTTTTGAATGTCTGATAAGAAATAGTAGTTAATTGATTTAAAATTTTGTCCTTAACAACGTTCGCAAAGTATATGGCATGAATATTTCATAAACAAAGAAATGATACACGCGCGTATAATATTTTTTCATATTTTTCAATTTAAGTAGATCGACAAAGTAGCTGGAACTGGTCCTAAAAACTTTTTCCCCTTGTATTGTTCTCTTCTTTCGTTTGGGATGCTTTTGATATCTTCTTTGGTGTTTTTCACATAAGGGTTGCTGTCCCACATTTTCGACAGCAGCTTTTTAAATTTCCTTAATTTTTTTTCTTATTTTTATGATACTTTCTCTAATAAATTTATTTAATCAACCTAATAGTTATAAGTGTCTCAAATCTACCCACGTTATACGCACCAAAAAAAATCTACATACGTTATGATAAGCCTGGTGTACGTTATGATAGATTATTATTATTAACCAAAATAATTTAAAGCTTTTATTATTGAATAATCATGCGATCTTTTAGCTAAAGACGATATTTATTTTCTTACTTATATTACTATGAGCACTTACCCTTAACAATAGCTATCAATTCACGAGTCTACACTGCCTTGCACTACATCTTTTATCGAAATAAATATAACATTTTGTTTAATCACAAATATAGTCAATTGTATTAACATCACAAATATAGTCAATTGTATTAACTAATGTTTAATACTTTAACGTTTATCTAAATATATTTATTAAAAGTAATATAAGATAATATTACTATTGTATAAATTTAATTTAAAATTATAAATGTAAGGCAAAAATTGATTAGATAATAACTTATCTTGACTTGCCCTTTATAATTTACTAACTAAGCTTACAAAGTAAGATTTGCAGTACCAACACTTAACTGATTCAAATTGTTCGACACTTATTTCTCTTAAATAAGATCTCGTATTTAAATCTAGTGAATGAAAAAAGATTTATTATTAAGAGAGTTTTATCTTATAATAAATTAATTTGGTTTAAATTAGAATTAATTAAAATCTAATAAAATTTGAATACTAATAATTTAGATGAAAAAGTAAAAGAGTAAGGTTTGTAGTTACTTTCTTCCGTTACACTATATTTATAATTGTTGCAAAGTTATTGTTTGATGAATTTTAATTTATGCTGAAAAGAAAACAATATATACTTGAAAATTCAGCCAAAATTTTAAAACACTGAAAAATAACTAGAATAAGAAAAATTGAAAATAAAGACCAAACAAATGTACAAGAAAATGAATCTTCTCATATTTCTTTTTTCACATAACATAAGTGGAGTTATAATTGTCGCTAGCATATTGTATGATAAATTTCAATGTATGCTGATAAGAAATCAACAAATACTTCAAAATTTAATTAAAATTTTAAAACACTAAAAAAATTATAAAAATGAAAATAGTGTAGAATTTAAAAAAAAAATTGAAGACAAATACCAATAAATTAATATATCCTGTCATTTATTTTATTCACGTGACTGTGTCATGTCACACAAACACTTTAAACAAAAGTCAAAAATTGATTTTCTCTTTTTTTTTTTTTTTTGGCACATTATCATAGCATGTGAAAGGAGAGATAGATACAAGCATTTTAATTTAGGCTCCATGTATGTTAGGACATCACCTATTTACATCTCTTAATTTACTTAACTATATTATCTGAAAAATAACACATGATAGGATTAAGTTCCATATAAAATCTTATTAAATTCTGAGTGACCCTATTTAGAATGATTATATCTATTTATCTTTTCATATGACTCTGCAATAACATAGTGTCATATTGTATATTATGTTTTTGGGGGAGGATCAATCAAAGAGTTACATAAATTAACCAATATTCTAAATGAAGAGATACAATATTGCCATGTGTCATTTCCATTAATAATAAACAAATTTTTTTGCAAAATGATCTACTGGTATATTTAATTAGTTGAAATTCAAAAATTAACTGAAAATTTTTAGAATTCATAATAATAATAATTTGTCAAAAAAAATAAAAATTTAAGATATGCATACTCTTTTCTAAAAGGTATATTTATAATAAGACGAACGACGAAAGAAAAATAAACAGCACGAATACCATTTTCATTTCTCCGAAAAAAGAAAAGAAAGTTGGAGTTTTAATCATGAAAAATACTTAAAGATACGAAAAACTATATTTGTGCATATTGTACAATGACACAGGGATTAAACTGGAATATGTATGTCAGATAATGAGTCAAGATTATAAGTAAAAACAAGTAGACGAGAGAAAATCAAGAGTGATAGAAAGAAATATAAAAAGGCATGAGGCGTCTACGTCACTAATTAAAAACACTTAATTTGCGTCAACTATATCTTCGGACGCAATTTGTGTCATAGTTCCAGACATAAATAACATAATAGCATTTCTTTAAGAATTTAATTCAAATATATTAAATTTTATATTATCAAATAATAAAAAAATATTAATTCATATAAATGATCACTCATTATATTGAAGAATTTATCATAATTTTTTATTTTTTAATATTTCTATTAATTAATAATCAGAACATACTAATTACATCATGTACAAAACCTTTTATTTGGGACTAGATAAACCCCTTTAAATTAAATCTTTTAGTCTTACCTGCCCGTGTTTTTCTTCCTTTTTTTTTTTTATGTGTTTTTAGCCGTGTTTCACTCTCACTTTTCACATAATTTATTGGTATCATATAATACGTATTTTTTTAAACCATTTACATTTAAAATGAGTAGTAATACAATTTTTTAAAAATCTTCTTTTAAATACTAAATAAAGTAAAAATAGATATAATTAATATCTTAAAATTTGAAAAAATAATTAATTATTCTTTTATTTAATAATTAAAAATAGTTATTAAAAAAATAAATTATTTCTTATTTAAAATTTATTAAATTCTAACTAATAACTTATTCCAATCGAATTTATCAGATAAAACTCTTTCAGGTACTTATTTATTTATTTATTTTTTTAATTCAATCCACATCGAGACTTGAATAACTGCCGAACTATAGTACCATATGACATTGGTGTATTCATTTCTGGCTTTCTTTTTTAATTTTTAATTTTTATTTTGGTTGAGAAAGTCCCCATAAGAACTAGCACCCATTTACGTTGTTTTTCCATTACCATTCCCCTATTGGAGAGGGTGAGACGGACTGTGCCGCCACTGTGGTATGCTTCCCAAAACACAGCACACCTCAACACAACACAACACAGCACCAGCAGCAGCAGCAGCACCACCACCACCACCATCATAACCATCCATCACCCACAACCATCATCATCAACAACATCATCATCTTCATCTTATTCAGCTCCAGAACCCTAGGGTTTGTTTGTTCCCCCTCGGATCCCTTCCTTCCTTCCACTTTTCCGATGAATGAATGATCGCTGCTGAGCAGCGCTCTCGATTTGGATGGCATTGGGGGATTCAATGGCCTCTCGCTTTTCCCAATCCACCGTCCTCCTCCTCCCCAACCACAACCATATCGCCGCCGACGATTCCGCCACCTCATCCTCCTCCGCCACTGCCACCGCCACCAGCAGCAGCTACGGCGGTAATGCCGCCGCCGCCGCCGCCGCCACCACCAGCTTTGCATACTTGCCGCAGACCGTCGTCCTCTGCGAGCTCCGGCACGAGGCGTTTGAGGCTGCCGTCCCTGACGGGCCATCGGACAGCGGCCTCGTGTCGAAATGGCGGCCCAAGGACAGAGTAAGCTTTGCATTTTTTCACCCAACTTTTTTGGAGTTCAATGTAAAGTGGTTGAAACTCGGTTTTTTTTTTTTTTTTTGTAGTTTTTATTTTGGGTGTTGGTTACATTGTGCCATGGTGGATTGATAATTAACGATTCGATTAGGATATGAATATGAATTAAAATAGCGTAATTCATGGTCATGTGTAAGAGGTTGTAGAAAGTTGGATTTTAAAAAAAAAAAAAAAAATTCTGTGGAAGAAAGATCGTTTAGGTTATTGCAGTGGTCAATGTTTTCCTTTCTTTAAGGCGTATGATACTTGTGTGGATGTAATTATAGACCTATTGAATGTGTGAAATTTTGTCAAAGAAAGGTTTGGATCTTTTAAGGTGTGTAGAGTAGAGTGCGGATTGGTATATGATTAATGATACAATCAATAGAGTGAGTTCTATTATATCCATGGTTTTTTATACAGGTTCTTGTATTCTATACAGTTCTAAAGCATTGAACATTTTAGTTTTAATCAATGGCTATCAACTTCTCACTTCACTATCTGGAGTGCTCCTTACAGTTTGGAGGATCTCAAATTAAATTGATCTAGGAAATGATGATAATAATAAAAGCATAATATATGCATTGGGGAAGTTTCTCCACGTAATTCTGAATGTATTTGGTAATTGCATTTCTGGTATTCCTATTTGACTGAACATAAAATCAGTAAATCATCCTGGAATTGCTTGACTGAAGCAGTGTTTCTCAACTGGGGCAGTGAGAGTACTGTTTACATTTGCTTCTTTAGGATGATAGTCCTTTTTTGAATTCTGGTAGCTTGGAGTTCACCTGAGTGGGAGTTTGGTAGTTTCTTACGTTGGCAATGTGTGGTGGAATTGGAAATTGATTGACAGAGGTAGCATCTGATTGGAAAGAAGTATGAAAATTTAAAAGTAAGTATATCTGCTTCTTGTAAGAAGCGTTGAATGAAAATTCATATCAGCTTCCCTCATTAAAAGTCCAAACTAGGCAAGCCACTCTCACTTAAGCTGATTGTATCAACTGGGAATTTTTTGTTTGCCTTTTTCCATTGCCAATGATCTATTTTCTATATGGTGTTCTTTCATTTGATAATTATTTGAATGGCTTTTGCAAAACTAAATTGAGGGTTCTTCAACATAAACCTGATTAAGTGGTGATGGTGACCAGCTGTACTAGTGAAAGGTCTGGAGGCATTGGTACAATGGAAATTCCATACACTCTGGTGTTTGCAATTTTCTGAAATGTCTTTGTTATTATGCTATTGGAAGTGGCTTATGCCTTATAAAGGAATAAGGAGATTGTTCTCTTCAATGAATTGTCAAATTCTTGCTGTACTTGAGATTGCTTAGTGAATTGTGAAATGTGCTAAGTGACCAATGGCTTTGATCGTGACAGTGACTAACATGATTTTTTTTAGTTCTATAGAAGAAATCTGGTTGATTACTTTATTTTCTTGTAAAATGTTTATGCCATCACTCCTTTGTTTTGTTCTTGTTTCTTTTTCTAAGTTTTCGCCCCCCATCGGCCACCCTCCCCCGGGGGGGGGGGGAGCTAAAATCATCTTTTATTAATGTAATAGTCTACCTTTACAACAGAAGTTCCTTTTTTTTTTTTAAAGTCTTGTTTTATCCTTGGATGTTGTACTGATATTTAACTTTTTCCTCCTAATTAGAACAAATTTTCATCCAGAGTGTCTTCCCTGCTTCTGAAAGACGTCTTCATATTTTATCTTTTGATAAGAAGTATGCATTTGATTCAACTCCTAATTTTGTGGTGCAGATGAAGACAGGATGTGTTGCTCTAGTATTATGTTTAAACATTAGTGTTGATCCACCAGATGTAATAAAGATATCTCCTTGTGCCAGAATGGAATGCTGGATAGGTCTCTTGTAACCTTTCTGATCTCATTTGTTTTAAAATTTTTTGTTTTCCATGGTTTGCAAACTTTGCACTCTAAAATACTTCCTGGCTTTGAGAGTTTTGGCATTTTTTATTTTCAGTTAATGTTTGGAAATAGGTTTTGGTCTCTTAATAATATTATACTGTTACATTATGTCCTTAAATATTACTTGTTTTTACAACTTCCAATCACTGATCAGTCCCAACCAATAATTGTAAATGCATTTTTCGCAGTAAAGTAGATACTTATGTACTTTGCACTTAATTCCTAAGGATCAACTGTCTCTTTTATACTTTTAATTTTTTTTATTCAACATTTTCTTCTGTCACTATGCTTTGATGCCCAACATAAAAAATTGAGTTAGTTGCAGCTTTCTTAATGAGAAATGTAGATAAATTGCTTAAGCTGAACCTTTGTGATATATCAAAACTCTGGGTGCTTACAATTATGGTTATGGCATGATCAAACTTTTGATGCAATATTTTGCATCCCATTCTGCTTTTGTATGACTGCCTATTATGACTACACTGACAGAGATTTGTGGGTGGTATGTATTTTCTCGTAGATGAGATCCAATCTTTTATTTGTAAATGTTTACCTTTCTCAATTCGGCAGATCCTTTCTCTATGGCACCACAAAAGGCATTGGAGTCAATTGGAAAAACTTTGAGCAGTCAATATGAAAGATGGCAACCAAAGGTGGGAATATTTTAACCTCATCTATCCTCATATTACCTTTTGAAGTTGATGTTCAGTTAACCTTGTGGACATGCCAACAGGCCCGCTATAAGTATCAACTTGATCCAACAGTGGATGAGGTGAAGAAGCTTTGTACTACATGTCGTAGATATGCAAAGTCAGAAAGAGTTTTATTTCATTACAATGGGCATGGTGTGCCAAAGCCAACTGCTAATGGTGAAATTTGGGTCTTCAATAAGGTCATTTTTCTCCCATTGTAGTTCTTAAAGTGAGCTATTCATGTGATAAATCAAATGTTGCTCTGTTTTTACTTGCAATGTGGGGCCGATATAGATAGGGATGATACCTATGTACCCCAAAAATAAAGTTTATATCATGTTACATTATACATAGAGAGATGCAAGATGAAAATGGGATGCTTGAAAATAGCCCAAAAAAAAAAATGATTAACCTCTTAACTTATTTTCTGTTTTCAAATTCGTCATCTAATTAATAAACGTTCCAAATTCGTTCTCTAAATAATAAACATTCCAAATTTGCCCTCTAACTTTTAAAAATTGAACACATTTATCCTCTTCATGGCCTCTTCGCAAATGTTGTTTCTTACATTAGAGGTAGAGTTGAAAATATAACTTATCAAGAAAGATGTGATGTATATTATTTTTGTTAACTTAGGTGTCAGATAGTATTTTTTTGTCAACATAACTGCCATTGTTTACGAAGAGGATAAATGTGTTCAGTTTTTAAAAGTTAGAGGGCAAATTTGAAACATTTATTACTTATAGGGCTAATTTAAAAACAGAAAATAAGTTAAGGGATGAATCAATTATTTTTGCCTTGAAAATAAAGAATGGTTATGAAAGCAGGAAGATCTGGGAATAGAAGTAAAATGGAGTGGCCAAACTATGAGGCGAAATTAGGTGAAAATGCTACTTTAGTTCAAGCAAGATGAATGTAATGTATTTTAATTTTAATTTGTGCACTAGTTATGCCTCTTATTTTTCTCAGATATTTTGACAAAAAACATAGCAGAGAAGGGGAGGGAGAGATTTGATAATCAGAAAAAGGCAGAACTTGAAATAACAGAATTGTTCCTTAGATAAAAACTAGAGTTTGTGATAATTATTAGGGAGGAAAATGCAAATGCTAGTAAGTTTACTATGATAATTAGCCTAAACTGGATCTAAATCTTTATTTATCAGAGAACATTGATTAGTTTAATTCCCTGACTACTATACAATAGATTCAAAATGACTAAAAGGCCTCATTTGATATATCGTAATAAAGAAAGAACCTCATGATATTCTTATTCTCATTCTTAATCATAATATTTCAGAGTTATACGCAGTATATCCCCTTACCAATCAGTGACCTTGATTCCTGGCTTAAGACCCCATCAATTTATGTTTTTGATTGCTCTGCGGCTGGGATGATTGTGAATTCCTTCTGTGAGGTATTTACTATTCACTCAAAATCATATTTATTAATTACAGTACAAAGAAAGCTGCAAAGATACGGAAACTGATTAGTCATTTTTGTAATTTGGACTGCCAAATTTGTTGCTGGATTTGTTATTTGATTAGCTTCATGAATGGAGTGCTTCTAATTCCTCTGGTTCAACAAGGGATTGCATTCTGCTTGCAGCATGTGAAGCACACGAGACTTTGCCTCAAAGTGCAGAGTTCCCAGCCGATGTGTTTACATCTTGCCTTACAACACCTATAAAGATTGCATTACGATGGTGAAGCTTCTCTCATTAATTGCTGCTTAGTTTTCCCTCTTTATAATGTTTCATGTGTTATTAACATACAAAGGGATTGGCATGCTTTGTTACATGGTCTATCCCTTCAGGTCTTAGCTGTTTCTTTTGCACTATTGTGAGGATTTCTTATCCTCTTTTGTACATTCTCTTCTTTGCTAATGATATTTCTTTTTCTATCCAAAAAAAGAAAAATATTTCGTAAGATATAGAGTACTTCTGTGTGTGTGTGTGTGTGTGTGTGTGTGTGGGCATATATATATATATATATATGCGTGTGCTTTTAAATAATGCATTCTTTTGTGATTTCAGTGATATTAGTTTACCCAATCTTTTGGGTTTGTACACCTCCCAGATTGAACCCTTAGTCATTCCCTTACTAACCTCTGACTTCATTTATCTAGTGGCTTTTCATGATGGATGGTTGCATAATCATTATTGTCATTTTTTTTCATCAAAAAAACAAATACATCATTATTGTTGTCAACATTTTCAATAACACGATTGATTCCTTGATGGTATTTTTGCTTGTGAACTGATCCTTTTTTTTGTGTTGTGTAACTTGATACTGAACTTTGTGTTTACTGCAGCAGTGGTGATAGTAAATGACATAGTTGGCAATATCGGATGGCGGCTCATGGCGGTGAGCCAAAAATCCGCCATTGAAATATGGCGGATGGCATGGCAGCCTATAGTGGAAGCCATGGTGGGTTGAAAAAATATGTATGTATTACATAAAAAAATACAAAAGAAAACCTGCTAAATATAACAAATAATAATAACTAGTAACATATATCAAGAACACTAAAATTAGAAATATAGCGATAGATTCAGCAAATGCATCACAAAATCAAGAGAAAAAACATAAATTACTCATAATCAAAGCCTCAAAGGCATAATACTCATAATCCCTTGAGCTTTGTGAAGATTGGCTTGTAATTGTAGCTCTGCTTCTTAAACCTATCAAATTTAAAGCTAAATTCAACAGCCGCATTCACACAAAAAAAATATAATATATATATATATATATATATGTATATATATATATATATAGAGAGAGAGAGAGAGAGAGAGAGAGAGAGAATAGGGGTCTGAAACTAAACAAAACAGAAAAAGGAAAAAAATGGGGGGCCTGAAGCAGAACCGGAAAAGGAAAGAAAAAAAAGGATGTTGAAACAAAGCAGAAAATGAAAAAAAAAAATGAAAAAAAGGGCTGAGAGAAACAGAATAGGAGAAGGAAAACGAATAGAACAGAAGAAGAAACAGAAGGAACAGAACAAAAGAACAAAGAGTAGGAGAATAACACTACCAGATGTTGGGTTGAGGTTGCTGCTGCTGGGAGGAGGTGACTGCTGGCAAGTGGCATCACCGGCATCAGGCCGCTGGCAATTGCTGGGATCTCTGGGTAGGGGTCGAGCAGAGATGGAAGTAGATATGAGAGAAAGAAAGCGCAGAGAAGGAGGGGGGTCGCAGTTGTTTTGAAAAAGGGATTTAGGGTTTCATTTTAAAACCCAAAAAAGTCCCTAAAATATCTTCAGAAATTAAAAAAAAAGGGTTCAGGCCACTTTTCCTGCCATGACCCGCCGCGATAAACTGCCACGCCATACACCTTTCCATGGTGGATTCTTCAATTTCCGCCATGCAATGGTGGGATGGAATTGCCATGGCCGATTTTTAAGCAACACTGGTAAATGACCATTGTGATAATGATGGTTTTCTTTTTGCGGTTGAGTTTATGTTTGATTCTTGCTTCTTTGTTACAAAGTGTCTTTTGTTTCCTTTAGTTCTTAAACATTAAGTGGTGATAAGTGCATATTTCATAGTAAAATGGCTATTAATAATTTGTGTGATGTAATTTGCTTTAGGTTTTGCTCGCGTTCATTACTCCGTGAGTCACTTGATTATTCACTTATAGATAAGATCCCTGGCCGTCCAAATGATCGAAAGACACTTTTAGGTGAATTGAATTGGATCTTTACAGCAGTAACTGACACAATTGCCTGGAATGTTCTTTCTCATGGTAGGTTTTAAGTTTAACTGTCCCCATCATTGTTGCTGGGCTTACTAATTACCATGATGTATCCCTTTAACTGAGTTATTTAGCAAGCAATTGTAGTTGGTATCTCTTCTCTTATATTGACATTGTACTGCAGACCTTTTTCAAAGACTGTTCAGACAGGATTTGCTTGTAGCAAGTCTCTTTCGAAATTTTCTACTTGCTGAGCGAATTATGCGATCTGCAAATTGTTCACCTGTTTCTTTCCCAAATTTGCCACCAACCCATCAGCATCATATGTGGTATTGTTGATGATTATTGTTATGATATTTTGATATGTGCTAACAACAACATCTATCAACAATTTGTGTTGTTTTTCGACACTGCAGGGATGCATGGGACATGGCTGCTGAGCTCTGCCTCTCTCAACTTCCCTCATTAGTTGACAATCCTAATGCAGAATTCCAGGTATCTGCAGGTCTTTTTTAATACAGCTGATGTAAAGCTTCTTTCAGAAACTGAATATTAAATTTAAAAAAAAATTGGCTCTGGTATTATGGTTTTGATAAGACATATTTGAGATACACTGATACTAAAGATTATTCATAAGTTGAGCTTATCTGGTGAAGCATGTGGTTGTTCTCTTTCAGCCTAGCACATTTTTCACTGAGCAGTTAACAGCATTTGAGGTATGGCTCGACCATGGTTCTGAACATAAGAAACCACCAGACCAATTGCCTATAGTTCTTCAGGTATGGCACATTTCTTGGTCTTTGTTAGCATTGGAACCATCGCGTTGGTTCCTAACACTCTTGTTATGTAGGTTGCATGATTTTTGCAAATCAGCTGTCAGGCTCTGTTCCTTAATTAGTTTTTGGTGGGTAAGATGGAAATAGGTTTTTCTTGGCTAAATTTGTTTCGATTTGGTTGACTATCACTATTATCCTTCTGATGGAAATTTGACAAAAATATGTACTTGTTGTGAGAATCTACTCTTTTAGCTAAATCCAGAAGTGGTAATGCTAATGCCAAACAACATGATAATTGTAGGTTCTTCATTCAGCCATTGAAGATGCTATGTTAAGTTTATACAAAAATACATATTTGTTGTGAGAATATACTTTTAGCAAATTTTCCTTATGGTTTGATTATGTATTTATCACTTGTATCTAAATCCAGAAGTGGTAATACTAATGCCAAACGGCATGATAATTTTAGGTTCTTCATTCAGCCATTAAAGATGCTATGTTAAGTTTATATGGATAGCAATAAAATGCTCTTTGTAAGAAGTGTTCAGTGGTCAATCTCTGTCTCTAAATTATTTATTCTTCACTGCGACTTGTTTGCAAGTTGTTTGAACTTGGCAATTATCATGCTAAATTTTTATTCTATCTAGGTTCAGTAATTCTGTGGTCAATCTTTGTCAATTATTTATTAATTACAGGGACTTGCTTGCTATTCGTTTGAACTTGACAATGACAATTATCATCCCCCTGAATTACTTTCCATTCCTATGTATATTAAAACTCCTTAACAAGTGAACTGATTTCCTTTCCTCTCATTTCCTTTCTGTTTCTTGCATCACCTGTCATCCAAACATATTGTAATTGTGTTACTTTTCCTACAATTTTTCTATCTGGAGTAAAATTTGATTTGCAAGCTGACTTTTGTCCTTTTGTTTATGCACTCTCAACCCCCTCCCTCTTAGTTTTTCATTTTTCACAATGTATTATGCTTTTGGGAAAGTTGTTTGGCATTTATTAGAAAGTTTTGCTTGCATTGATTTGTAGCACTGTTCCAATTTCAGGTTTTACGTAGCCAATGCCATCGATTTCGGGCTTTAGTACTCCTTGGAAGGTACCTTGATATGGGCCCATGGGCTGTGGATCTGGTAATTTCTCTCTCAATTCATCAACTCTTGTTGCAGTTCTCTTACCTATTTATTAAAAGGTTTATCATACTATAACTCAATATCAATTTTCTTATATGTAGGCACTGTCTGTTGGAATATTTCCTTATGTTCTAAAGCTGTTACAAACAACAACACCAGAACTATGTCAGATTCTTGTATTCATATGGACGAAGATTCTTGCGCTTGACAAGGTACTTTTGGAGGAGGTTTATTGTCATCTTCAAGAGAATGACAATTTTTTAATGTTTGTCTTAAAACATGCACTTGCACTGTGTATGCATGTGATTTGGTAGACATGAGTTTTGCTTATCATATAACTTGTGTTGAAATTTGAATTTTGACAGTTTAGGCCACTTTTACAGGAGTTATTACAGTATATAAACAATGTTATTTTTTTGGCTGATATGTGGTGCTGGACAAGAAGAGAAAAGTAAAAGATAAGGAAAAGAGCAAAAGAGAGATTTAGAATGATTGGAAATTTGGCATATATTCAGTTGCTTAATTATACAATGCCCCATCCAAATATCTGTATGTACGCAAAACCTATTATTCCCTTTTTTTTTTTACGGAACCTATTATTCCCTCTTTTTTATTTTTCGGTTAGGTTTGGTAGGGGGAAAAGTGGGGAGGGGGAGGGGATGAGAGACCTAATATTCCTAAGTTATTTAAAAATGCAAGCCATGTAATCAACAATTCCAAATTCTGAAATACTCATAAGTGCCTAATCCCCCCCCCCCCCCCAAAAAAAAAAAAATGCAACTGAATAATTGTTGATATTACAAATCCTCCTATTTTGTGCGGTGCTCTAGTTCTACTATATATCTCATTTTGGTTTCTACTACAATTTGATGTTGGAGCTCTACCTGTTGCATGTCTACTTGTCTTGCAATGATGATTTTCCATTGTTGGGTTGCAGTCATGCCAGGTTGATCTAGTGAAGGATGGAGGTCATATCTATTTTATTAAGTTCCTTGATAATATTGAAGCATATCCAGAGCAACGTGCTGTGGCTGCTTTTGTTTTGGCTGTGATTGTGGATGGTCATCGACGAGGCCAAGAAGCTTGTATTGAAGCTGGCTTGATCCATGTCTGCTTAAAGCATCTTCAGAGTTCATCTCCTGATGATTCACCAACTGAACCCCTTTTCCTTCAGTGGCTTTGCCTGTGTTTGGGGAAATTGTGGGAAGACTTTGTGGAGGCACAAACAATGGGTTTGCTGCAAGATGCTACTTCTATATTGGCTCCTCTACTGTCTGAACCCCAGCCAGAGGTCTACTGTCCTAGTTGTTAGCTTTATTTCTAGTTACCAGATGATTACATTTGGGTACATTTTAATTAAATAACTGAGTCATGATAATTTGTTGTTTCTCAGGTTAGGGCATCTGCTATTTTTGCACTGGGTGCCCTTCTCAATGTGGGATTTGATTCATGTAGAGGTGTTGGAGGAGATGAAGAATGTGATGATGATGACAAGTTTAGGGCTGAAGTTAGTATAGTTAAGAGTCTGTTGAGTGTTGCATCAGATGGGAGCCCATTGGTGAGGGCAGAGGTAGCAGTGGGTAGGTGATTAAGCTTCTGAATCCATGTAGTTATTCCAAGTGCTTGTTTTTAGAAGATTTTATGCTCTTATCATATGATAAGATGGAAAGTACTGATCTTAATCATCTGCCAATGTTCATAATACGTAGCTTGTTGTTGTGTTAGAAGGAGATTGGAAAGAGAAAACAAAAATTTGAAAATATTTAATTGTAATATGTGAACGAAACAGAAGACTTCAATGAGAAAATGGTTTTTCTTGCATATCTAAAAGATTTAAACCAACATATTTGTTTTTTTGGTTTTCTTTTTTCCTTTTTTTTTTTTTGGTTATGTTTCTGATTGTTTCTTTAATTTGGTAATGATGAATACTAGATGATTGCATTGTACAGCTTACTAAGATAACTTTATGTAGTTTTATAGTATAGGACTGATATAGTTTGGAGTGGGGAGGATCTAATACATCCAACTGACATTTTTTTTTTTCCTTCAACTGTCAGCCTTAGCGTGCTTTGCTTTTGGCCACAACAAGCACCTTAAATTTATTGCTGCTGCATATTGGAGACCTCAGACTAATTCTTTGCTCAACTCCATACCTTCATTGGCTAATATAGAAGATTCAATTGGCGGATATCCTAGCCAGATCCAACATATGCCTCATGGAAGTATTGTTCCATCTCAAATTGGTCCTCTGAGGGTTGGAAATGACAATTCTTTGGTAGTTCGAGATGGACGTGTCTCTTCTAGTAGTCCTCTCAGTAGTTCTGGAATAATGCACGGGTCACCGTTGGCTGATGATTCATCTCATCATTCTGATTCAGGAATTCTGAATGATGGTTTTAGCAAGGGAGTTGTTAACCACACTGGGCCAAAGCCCTTGGACAATGCATTGTATTCCCAATGTGTACATGCTATGTGTACTTTAGCAAAAGATCCATCTCCGCGCATTTCAAACCTTGGTCGCCGGGTACTGTCCATAGTGGGTATTGAACAAGTGGTAGCAAAACCATTTAAGTCTACTGGGGAAGCTACTGCACCTCCTAGTCTTCCCGGATTGGCTCGTTCCTCTTCTTGGTTTGATATGAATGGAGGTAGATCTCCCTTTCCATTTTATTTAGGTCCCGTTTGGTATGCCTGATAGTATAAGGCCTGATAGGGTAAGGGCTGATTATATAAGGCTTGATAAAAATTTAATACTATGCAGTGTTTGGTATGTCACTGTATAAGATATTGTATTATATAAAATATAATCAGAAGAAGAGATTATAATAAATATAATTTTTAAATAGTTATTATAATTATTTAAGCTATTTTTTATTATATATAAAAATAATTTTATATTAAAAATTATTTACTTATTTATTTTTAATATTTTTTTATAAATATAAAAAATATGAGAGAGAAAGGAGAGAGTGAAATAGAGATGGAATTTCATTACATCAAAATTTAAATAGGGTTAGTATCATATTCCTATATTTGGTTGTGTTTTTTATTATATATAATTAAATTTATATTAAATATTATTATTTATATATTTTAATAATAAATTTTTGTTCCTGTATTTTTATTTCAATTTGAATAGTTATTTTACAATTATTTTTTAAAAAATATTTATTTATTATTAAATAATAATGTTTTTTATTTATATATTTTTATTTTTTATTATTTATTTAATAATTAATTTTCTTTTAATAAAATATATTAAAAAATAAAAAAGTGAAAGAACCCTTATACATTAAAAGTTAATCAGGCTTAATATGCCCTCCTTAGGCCGTAATAAGTTATCCATCATTATAACGTATAAGGGAGGTTTGATGGATAAGCTTATACAATACATTGACTACATCAAACAACGGATAAGATCATAACGTATTGTATTACCTTATCCTATCATGTCTAATACAGTATGCCAAACACCCTCTTAATGGTTAATCTTGTGGGTTAACTTCCAAAGCAGTTCGGTAAAGTTTATTTGTTTGCGCCAATTTGATTATTGTGAAAATTCCCACTGCAATATGTTATTGGCTTGTCTGTTTATTTTTTAGATAAAAGAAGAATATTATTAAGAGAAGAACGATACAAGAAGAATACTGGCTTGTCTGTTTATTATTTCATGCTGCTTTGGCAGGTCACTCATCTCTAACCTTCAGAACTCCTCCAGTCAGCCCACCTCGCCCAAATTACTTAAGTGGAATCCGTAGAGTATGCTCATTGGAATTTAGGCCCCACCTGCTGAATTCTCCAGACTCAGGGTTAGCTGATCCTCTTTTAGGTTCTAGTGGGGCTTCTGGGACATCAGATCGCAGTTTTCTTCCACAGTCAACTATATATAATTGGAGTTGTGGGCACTTTTCCAAACCACTTTTAACAGCTGCGGATGATAGTGAAGAAGTAATAGCTAGAAGAGAAGAGAGGGAAAAATTTGCATTGGAGCACATTGCAAAATGCGAGCACTCTGGTTTGTATTTTATTTTGTTTATTCAATTATGCACGTTCTTTACATACGTGCAGTTGAGAACTTCATGTCATTTTATTTTGTCAGCTGTTAGCAGGCTAACAAATCCAATCGCTAAATGGGACACAAAGGGCACACAAACAGTGTTGCTGCAACCTTTTTCTCCTATTGTGATAGCTGCTGATGAGAATGAACGCATTAGGTATGCAGAGTTCATTAATATCATTATCAGTTATGTGGAGAGTGGAGACTATTAAGAAGCTGGGCATGGCTTTAGACAGAGACCATGATGGGGCTTTTGTGTGTATAGAAAATGTTAGGACAATTAATTTACAGGCCTAAAGCTAGCTGTAGCAAATTGGTAAGAGTTAGTATTTCCAAATTTTGTTTAGCTTTATGGCTGGTAGACCTCAGGAAGATTGACCGACATTTATCGAGTATAGAGACTTGGGCAACTAAATAACCAAAATTGTTTACATTATTTTTATAGGCAATAGGAATTTTATGTTTTAATTAGGACAGAATATTTATCTGGTCTTGATGAGTTTAATTTCTGTTTCATTATATTATGAAATTTTGATTTTTATTGTTGGCTAATGTTCTCTGGAGTTTTCCGCAGAATATGGAACCACGAAGAGGCAACACTACTCAACAGTCTTGACAATCATGATTTTCCAGACAAGGGAATTTCTAAGCTCTGCCTAGTTAATGAGCTTGATGATAGCTTACTTCTTGCTGCTTCATGTAATTTTCTGTACTGTTTATTACGATACCTTCTCTCTCAAATTATTGGAAGAATATTAAATTTAAGTTAATCTCATGATGCAGCTGATGGAAACGTTCGGATTTGGAAAGATTATACTTTGAAGGGCAAACAGAAGCTTGTAACCGCATTCTCTTCAATTCATGGTCATAAACCTGGTGTGAGGAGTGTGAACGCAGTTGTTGACTGGCAACAACAGTGTGGTTATCTGGTATATGGTTTTTCTTTGATCTTCATGGGAGTGTGGCATATCTCCCTCTCCCCCACCACTGTCCCAAAATTGAAACTTCAAATTCTTCCTTTATGTTGTGATGTTACTTACTTTTTTTATGGCCTTGTTCCATGTTATAACAATACTTTTACCAGTATGCGTCGGGTGAGATATCATCTATTATGCTTTGGGATCTCGATAAAGAGCAGCTTGTTAATCCTATACCTTCATCATCAGATTGCAGTATCTCAGCGTTGGTAAGTGCTAGAACTGGATCAGAAATAGGAAGAAAATGTAGGAAAGAAATCAAAGAATGGTGTTATTGCTCACCGATTCTTGGCCAATGTGGCTGAAGAACCCACACAAAGTACAAGTTAGATCCCTAATTCGAGAGTGGGAACTCAGACTTTCCCAATGACTTGCTCAACAAGCTAGACACACATTCTAACTAACCAACTTCCTATTTATTCATTCTTCCTACTGACTAACTTTCCCCCTCCCCTTCCTCTTCCTAGAAGCCCTTTTAAAGGAGGCTATTCAGGAGCAGATGGAACTCTTTTTACTCCAGGAACAAGTAGAAAAAAATTGATAAATAATTTAATAACTTTGTAATTCAACTTTAAAATTTTAATAATAATAATTATTATTATTCTTTAATCTTTAATATCTTTTCTTTGAATATAAAATTAATATATTCAAATTCTAATATAAGTTATTATTCTAAAAGTATACGTGGTTCTTGTTCAATTCAAATCATTCAAAATCTTTTTATATTTTTAGAAATAGATAAATTCAATTCTATATATATATAATGCAAATAATTTGCATCCAATAGGATTTGAACCTATACCAAAGGTTTAGAAGACCTCTGTCCTATCCATTAGGCAATGGACACTTTCTTCTTTTCTTTTTAACTAACTTTTCATAAAAAAAATTAGTGAAAAGTTAGTTAAAAAGAAAAGAAGAATTCCAGCTGCCCCTCTTGGGTTCCTTGGCCCAAGTCCTCTTGCCCCTCTCTAGGCCTTCTAACATATACATTCTTAACTAATGTGCCTCTAACAATACTCCCCCCCAAATCTTTCACCTTGTCCTCAAGGTGAAGAGAAGGGAACTGCTGCAGTAGTTTCTGAACATCTTCGCAAGAGTCTTCACAAGATGGCATGCCAACCCAATGAACCAGCACTTCAGCTCTTCCTGACCTGTTATAACACAAGTCCAGCAAATGCTCAGGTCTCACCTGCAGCTCAAACTCCTCAGACAACTCAGCTGGCAATGGAAAGGGGTCACACTGTGGTGGCAATGCTCTCTTCAGCAAGCTCACATGAAAAACTGGGTGGACACGGCTATGAGAAGGAAAATCTAGCTGATAAGCTACTTGGCCAATTTTCTCCAGCACCTGAAAAGGCCCATAAAAATGAGGTTGAAGCTTCTCATTGTGCTTAGCAGCCAAAGATCTCAGCTGGTAAGGTTGTAGCCGAAGGAATACCCAACCCCCTCCCCCCCCCAAAAAAAAAAACTGGACCTCCCTATGGTGCTTATCAGGATAGTGCTTCATCTGCTGTTGAGCTGTTTGCAAATTCAATTTCAGCTCATCCAACAACCTGTCTCGATTCCCCTACCACTCTTTGACCTCTTCCAGCTTAGTGGGGTAAGTATATCCTCTGATTAAGAGAGGAGGATCTCGCCCATATAGAGCCCGGCAAGGTGTCATGTGAGAAGAGGCGTTGTATGTGGTGTTAAACCAATACTCCTCCCAATCTAACCGACCAGGCCAGTGCTTCTGCTGTGAACTCACGTAATAGCAGAGGTAAGTTTCTAGGCATTGATTTACCACCTTGGTTTGCCGATCCATTAGTGGATGGTAAACCGTGCTATATTTCAACCTCATTCCAGCCTTGCGGAACAATTCTGACCAAAACATGCTGAAGAAAATCTGATCTCGGTCAGTCACAATAGAATGGGGAAACCCATGTAACTTCAGCACCCCATTAATGAATTGTTGAGCTACATCCTCGGCTGTAAAATGGTGCCCCAGAGAAAAGAATGTGCATACTCTGTCAGCCTATCAACTACCACCAGGATCACACCCTTTCCCCGAGCTTTGGGCAAGCCGGTAATAAAATCCATGGAGATTTCATCCAAACATCTTGTAGCAAGGGTAGAAGCTATAATAAGCCCCCTGGTGACAAGGTATCCTACTTTTTGCGTTTGCAAACCTCACAAGAAGCAACATACTGCTTATGCCAGCAGGCATACCTTTCCAAAAAGCTACAGAAGCAACCTGCTTGAAGGTTCTCAAGAATCCCGAATGACCACGCAGCGGAGGATCATGGAACTCTTGCATGAGAGCAGGGATGTGCACCAAGGAGGGAGAAATTACCAATTTCCCATCATAAGACAACTTCTTGTCAACACGAGTAACTGGGATGAGCTTTAGGATTGAGCTGCAGAGAAGCTATAGTTTGCTGCAGTTCTGGATCTTGAGCAGCCTCACACTCCAAATCAGACCACAACCGAGACCTCACTATAGAAATAGCAGCAAACATCAGCTGCCGTGATAATGCATCAGCCCCTCTATTCTCTAGTCCAGGTTTGTATTGTATTTCAAAATCCAGGCTCATGAGCTTGGTCATCCATTTGAATTGATCCTCCCTCAATACTTGCTGCTCAGTAAGGAACTTCAGACTTCGCTGATCAGTACAAATAATGAAATGATGACCCAACAAATAATGACGCCATTTCTGGGCTGCAAATGCAATGGCCATCAACTCGCATTTGTATACTGACCTAGCTTGTGCTTGTGGAGACAGCCTGGCTTAGAAAGGCAATGGGGTGTTGTTCCTGAGGCAAAACAACACCAATTCCCTTGCTGGATGCATTAGTTTCCAGCATGAAGACCATAGAGAAATCTGGAAGAGCCAAAACAGGGGCTGATGTTAAGGCAATTCTAAGGTTCTCGAAGGCTTCTTGAGCTTCGGGGCTCCATTGGAATGCATCTTTCTTGGTTACATCTGCGAGAGGCTTAGCAATAGTTTCATAGCCCTGCACAAACCTCCTGTGATAGCCAGTAAGCCCCCCAAAAAACCCCTCAATGCCTTCAGATCTTTAGGGATAGGCCACTGCAAAATAGAAGTGATTTTCTGGGGGTCAGCTGCTACACCCTATGTTGAAACAATGTGACCCAAAGACTCCACTTTTGGCACCCCAAAGTCACATTCCTTGTGATTAATTACCGAAGCATTAGAGCACAGCAAACTGAAAACCTCCCGAAGATGCTCAACATGAGCTATGATGTCTTGGCTGTAAACCAAGAGGTCATTAAAAAAATCGGAGCGAACTTCTGCAAAACTGGTTTCAACACCTCATTCACGAGTGACTGAAAAGTAGATGGGGCATTCGTGAGGCCAAAGGGCATGACGAGGAACTCATTGCTCCTTGTGTGTCCAAAATGCCGTCTTTTCAATGCCGTCCGGTTTCATTCAAATCTGGTGGTACCCAGCTTTGAGGTCCAATTTAGTGAAAATGGTAGCTCTAGCTAACTCATCCAGCAACTCATCAATGATTGGGATCGGGAACTTGTCCAAAATTGTGATTTTGTTGAGCGCTTGGTAGTCAAACACAAAACCTCCAACTACCATCTTTCTCCTTGACCAAAATTATGGGGCTAGCAAAAGGGCTAACACTTGGTCTAATAATTCCGGACTTGAGCGTATCAGCCACCAAACTTGCAATCTCTGCCTGTTGGTAGTGTGGGTATCGATAAGGCCTCAAGTTGGGAATGGGTGCTCCCTTTGGAGTGTCATGCCATGGTCATGCTTCCGGGAAGGTGGCAACCCAGAGGGGGCTTGGAATATGTCCTGAAACTCCTGCAATACCTGCTGCAATTCGGTTGGTGCAGCCGTTGGACCCTGCGCATTTGCCCCCTAATTGCCAGAATTGGATCATCAATCTGTGCCCTTCTTCATGAATGATCTTGCGAACGAATTTGAAAGAGGAAACCCCCAACAAAACTCCGGGTCCCCCTTTAGCACCACCCTTTTTCCTTGCTAATCTAGCTTCAACATGGCTTCCTTGAAATTAGCCCACATTCCAGCCAATCCATCCCCAAAGCTATCTTAGCCCCATCAATAGGAAATAAAAACAGTTTCTGCCGCAGTACCAATCCAGGGAGCTGCACATCCACCTCATCACAAGTATCGTGACTCTTGAACTGATGTCCACTACCCACGTTCCCAAAATGCAGTGGTGGCCTTAATTGGCAGCTTTAGTTTCTCAACCAAGGATTGAGAAATGAAGCTGTGTGAAGGCCCAGTGTCTATGAGCACTCTTACTTTAGAGTCCTGAACCAGACCCCACAACCTCAAAGGATTTAGAAGTGGACAACCTAGCAAATGTGATGACATCCAGCTTCATAAAACTACCATCAGGATCCCCATCTAGACCTGAAATTGCCGCTGTTTCGTCTTCCCCTCCATCCTCATCGTCCTCAATCACCATATAGCTGTCGTGTTTATTCTTGCAAATGTGTTCAGGTGTAAATTTCTCGTCACATGTGAAACACAATCCCTTGGCCCTCGTTTCCTTATATTCCTCATCAAAAAGTGATGTAAATCTCCGATCATTCGGCCCAAACCTCGCACCTCCTCCTGGTTTAAGAGCTGAATGACTCCCCGTGCTAGAAGTTGCTGGGACTCCATTGGAGCTGGCCAAACTGCTCTTCCCATTATTACCCCCCCTTGCACCTCGAGCACGAGGGAAAACCAGAACTCGCACAAAACTAGAGTCCTTCCCCATTGTTCTCCCACCTAAACCGCCTTTAAAAAACACTTATTTTTGTTGCCAATTAACTCAGCCATGTCCATCATCTGAGATAAAGTATCAACAGAGTGCAAGGTGAGTTCAGCTCTTACCTCATCTTTCAACCCATTAGGGAAGATAGTTTTGCAGTACTTCCTTTCATGCACCTTCAATTAACCTACACATGATTCAAATTGCCTTCTGCGCATGAATAACACGCTATATGGATCATAGGCCATGGCAGGTTCGAATTGCCTCATTAGGGCTTCCATGAAGGTGTCCCGATCCTCATTCCCTTTATTCTCCCCTTGCCACCAATGGTACCAAGACAAGGCCTCTCTTTCCATTGCCATCATTGCTCCGGAAACCCAGTCTTCCTCCTCCATGTCCCGCATTGAGAAAAAATGCTCAACCGTCTAAAACCATGCGAAGGGCTCCTCCCCACAGAACAGCGATAGATTAGCTTCTTCCACGTGTTCCTCTAACGCCATCGTCGGCAATCGCCATCGCCATCGTCCTCTGGGCTCTCGCACACCCTTTCACGTCTCGATGCGGCGAAGCTTTCGTCGCGTGTTCCTCTCTATCCCCTACCTTGTTCGTGTTGCACTGTTTCCCGGCGTGGTGGCGTCAAGCCTTGCCACAACAATTTGGTGATTTGGCCGGAGAGTCGCTCACACTCCACCTTGGTCTCCTCCCAATCTGCCCTGGCTTCTGCCAGCCAATCCCTAAACTCACTACTATCCTTCTATACCGATTCTTGTAGAAGATCTAGTGCCTTCTCGGTTGCTTCAACCCTTGCTTCCATCTTTGACTTCACCATCCAGAAATCATGCCCTAAGATTAGAACGAGGCTTTGATGCTAGTTGCTAGAATTGGATTTGACATATGACAAAAATGTAGGAAAGAAATCAAAGAATGGTGTTATTGCTTACTGATTCTTGGTCAATGTGGCTCAGAACCCACACAAAGTAAAAGTGAGATCCCTAATTCAAGAGTGGGAACTCAAACTCTCTCAATGACTTGCTCAACAAGCTAGACACACATTCTAACTAACCAACTTCCTATTTATTCATTCTTCCTACTAACTAACTTCCCCCCTCGTTTTCCTCTTCCCTAACAGCTTCGTTCAGCTGCCCCTCTTGGGTTCCTTGGCCCAAGTTCTCTTGCCCCTCTCTAGACCTTCTAACATATACATTCTCAACTAATGTGCCTAACAGTAGGCCTTATCAATGCATGGTATAGCTTGCCTTTGTAACTATTAAGTTTGCTCGAATTAGTTTGGCATGGCAGCTAAGCAGAGGTTATGCTTTTGAGAAATATAGACTAAGTTTTGATGGGGTTTACCTGCAGTATTATTTTATTCAATCTGTAACTAGAAATGCATGCACATGTGGGTTCCTTATAAACAATTTTTTTTTTTTTCCCTGATTTATGTAACTATATCTTGTATTTCAGGCTGCATCTCAGGTTCACGGGGGACAATTTGCTGCTGGTTTTGTAGATGGTTCTGTTAGACTTTATGACATCAGGACACCTGAAATGTATGCACCTCAGTTGAATTTCTTCCATCATGTTTTTGGTTCCACTCGATGAAATTGAACTGAGCAACATCGTTATTTATCAGCTTCTATAAAATTCCTTCATCATGTTTACCTGCATGGATCTAAATATAAATTCAGACTTGAACTACCTTAATGAACACTAGCATCTTAAATTTTACCTAAACCTTTAAGGTCTGTTTAGAAGCTTCACTGTCTCTCCAACTTTGATTCTCTCTGTAATGATTACTGACAATGGTGCTTCTTAGGCTTGTCTGTGGAATACAGCTACACACACACACAGTAGAAAAAGTTGTGGGTATTGGCTTTCAACCTGGACTAGACCCAGGAAAGGTAACAAAGATCTTCCTGCTAGCTTCATAATTTTTTTTTCATGACCTGTACATTTAACGTTTGTAGGTCTCGGTAGGAATTTAGTGATTATCTACAGATTTCATTTGAAACAGATGATATTATGTCATATTTGTGTTTCCCTTCAGATTGTTAGTGCTTCTCAGGCTGGAGATATCCAATTCCTCGACATAAGAAATCATAGCAGCGCCTATCTCACTATTGAAGCTCACAGGGGCTCACTTACAGCTTTAGCTGTACATAGACACGCTCCAATTATTGCCAGTGGCTCAGCCAAACAAATTATTAAAGTTTTTAGCCTGGAGGGTGATCAACTAGGCACTATCCGTTATTATCCTACCCTTATGGCTCAGAAAATTGGGTCCGTAAGCTGCCTCAGTTTCCATCCATATCAAGTATTGCTTGCTGCTGGTGCTGCAGATGCATGTGTCTCTATCTATTCTGATGACAACACTCAAGCTAGATGAATCTACATTTTTTTCCTTGACTTCATTGGTTGTCTTCAGCTCAGAAGATTGCATCAAATGTCTCTCAGGAGTGCCATGCATATTTGTTGCCGTCGGATAAATATGCGATAACTCACCTAATGAGGCAAGATTTGGTTGTCGGGTATTCCTCTGATGATGCCGCAGTCCCTCGCCACTGTGAATAAATCTGAACATACGGGTAAGATGCATTCTGCTGATAGTGTATGCAATATATTCATTAGCCTCCATGTTAGAGGTTTGCACCTGGCAGGAAGAAAATCGTGCATATTGATTGGAGGCTTTGGCAAATAATATCATTTTCGTAAATGTGTGTAAATAAATTTCTTTCATAATTATTTTTCATTCCTCTGTTGTGTGCCCCCCCACTCTAATTTGTAAATTTTTTTAGCCGAATATGTAATTTAGTTTGCTGACAGATGTGGGCGATTGACTCCTGAAAACTTGGGCTCATTCACCCAGTATAGTTTCTGTTGTATTGGGGGAACCTTGTTTTAACCAAGTAATTGTATTCAAGTTCGAGCCAGTGTGTTGTTTCTTTGTCTCAGACTAAAATTTGCACAATTTTTGTGCTTACATATGTGATGTAAGTCAAGCATATGTAATGGCAGTATTTTCTTTAAGTGGCACAAAGGAACGATGTTTGTCTCGTCGTAAGTCAAGCATCCTGTCTATAAGAATAATCTGTTAAAAGGCTGTTTACACACAGAATCATTGTTGTTCTAAATCTAATTATTTCAACTAATGATGATGTATGTTTAGCAAAACGGACGTATTAGAGGTCTCAGAGATTATGTTTGTTACCTTAGGAATCCAAACTTGTCAACAATTCCCTTGGTGAAGTCCAAAATCTTAAGTTATAACAAGTTTCTGGGAGCTACAGCTTGACATTGCTATTGTTATAATGATTATGCCTTGGCCCTTGAGTATGTAAGCAGGTCGTGTTTCATAAAGTTACATTCATTAAGCACTTAGCGGGAGAACCACATTCAACATTGCAGATATAGGAGAAAGGGCTCAATAAACAAAAAATGACACACAAGCAATGTAAAAACGTGCGTGTAATTTGTCTCATTTGTTTGTCATAGTGAACCCTGCTGGATTAAAAACTAAGAAAATAATAAATAAATAAATAAATTGAATTATACATCGGTTATTCAAAATTTATCACAATTGATATTTAACATTTATCAGATCAAATCATAAGAAAAAAAAAATAACAGATTTTACTCAACGTTATTTGATTGGCTGTAAATAAGGTGTATGAACTCCTGCTCAAATTTCACGTGCAATTCATAGTGATCAAAGATCAGTAACCTTAAAAATGAAACCGCTACCAGAAATTAAAAGCTTATACCAAAGAATGTTCCAAGTCCATCGTCTGAGGGAACACTCAAAACTAATGACTTTATGATCTACTCATAAGGAGGAAGGCATCATCGTATCAATCTAAATAACTTACATAACCTGCAAATGTGATGAAGCTAACAATACTGGTATACTGCATATCAACATTGCATCTTTTTTTAACATCAATTTCACTTACGCCCTCCAACCATGCCAGGTCCCATTGTCCCTGACAAGCTGGATGATGTGCCACTACCAGTCATCTTTACCCTTCCATCTGTGTTTCCAAAAACATTCAAATCTTCAAATAATCTATAAGATGGAACAAAGGGCTTCTGTCCAGCTGCACTGGCAGGGTTCCTTGGTCCAGCATTCACCCTCGGATCTCCGCCAATAACTGGCCCACCGAATCCTTTGGAAGGAAATGTATTAGTATGTTGCAAGGGCCTAACCCCTGGTGCAGATGTAAAAGGTCCTGTTGCGTTGGCTTGAGGAGTGGAAAACACATTGGCAGCAGATAAATGGTTTTGATAGTTGGGATAACCAGGTGTAGCAGCCCATGGCGGAGGAGGGTACCTTGCCAGGTATTGAAGATGCTGATTTTGAAATTGTGGCTGTGGTTGAGGTTGCTGAACATGTAGCGGTTGTGGCTGAGACTCTGTTTGGGGCTGGGGCTGTAATTGTTGTCGGGGCTGGGGCTGGGGCTGTAACCGGGGTTGGAGTTGGGGCTGAGACTGTAACTCAGGTTGTAATTGAGGCGGAGACTGCAGATGTTGTTGGGTTTGTAATTGGGGTTGGGACTGCAAATGTTGTTGGGGTTGGAGTTGGGGCTGAGATTGCAAATGTTGTTGTGGTTGGGACTGAGAATGTAGATGTGGTGGGGGCTGATACTGTAATGGTTGAGTTTCATGATGCGGTTGTAATTGTTGTTGAGGGCTATATTGAGGATGTTGAGTCTGCACTGGTGACTGAGGTTGCTGTTGCAATACCTGTGAGGACTGCTGTTGGGGTTGTGGATGCTGAGCCGGAAACTGTTGGGCTTGATGTTGCAGTGATTGTTCGAATTCATACTGTGTGCATAATTGTTGCGGTGAGGGTGGGGTTGCAGGTTGGGAGTGGGATTGAGATTGGGGTTGATACATCTGCTGTCGAGATTGGGCTTGAGATTCTGACTGCGATTGTGGCTGAGCCCAAGGGACAACATAACTGTTGTATTGCAAGTTTCCGGGATATGCCTGGGGAGCATAAGAATACCCTTCTGTTCTAGATGGAGCAGGTATATGATGCATTCCTTCACTAGAGGCTGGTGTATTATAAGTCTGAGGAGAAGACGGTGTCAGGGACAAAGTGAGGCTCAGCAAGTCAATAATGTCCTGATCTTTTGAAGTACTAACGGTGGCAGGTGGATCGCGAAGAGCTAATGCATTGGATGGGACAGTGGTTGAGGATCCTGGCACGTGTGAAGTTGTGCTGTTTGTGATCATTGACACTGAATTTTCACCTGAATCAACTGTAGCATCTCTTGAAGTCACTGATTGTGTCTTAGAATGCCTGCATTTGTAGTAAAAGGTTCAAACTGAATTAATAATTGATTAAAAAGTAATGGCACAATAGAACAAATTCACTACCCATGAACTAGAATACACGTAGAAATTTACAAGAAATTTCATGATTAAAAAAAAAAAAAAAAAAATTCCGGCACACCTTAAAATGTTGTGCTTGCCAAAAAGGATAAAGTAGAAAATCATGGAATGCAAATATAAAAATGAGAAGAATGGTCTGATATTTTGCCACGCAAATCCGTACATGTATGGACCTAAATGCATGTATAAGACATTATAATAGTCATGCTTCCTAGTTTAACATCACAATTGCAATGGAAAAGAAAATTAAGTTTCCACAACCATAACACTGAAATATCAATCTAAATCAAATTATTAGTTGTAACCAACCTTCGAGCTAGCTGTGCAAATTCATCTTCTTCCTCTTCATCACTCAAGCCCATAGTTTCAGAAAAGACAAGGGCAGATGAGCTAGCTTTAGGCATTGAAGCAGATTCTACAGGGCTGGAGCTTTTTACTTCAGTTTGATTGACACTAGAGTGAAATTCACTTGGGGAAGTGCTGGAACTTGCACCTTGAATTGGGAGAGGAGTGCTGGAATTTGCACCTTGAATTGGAAGGGGAGCACCAGAAGCTATTGCATCATGTCTTGCAAGCAAACTCTGAATACTATCATTTAATTCAAGGCCTCGTCCAAGAAGCTCCTCATCCCTGCAAGAAAACCAAGATGATAACAGCGATTACTCCGCATATCTCATGGATACACTGACTACATAAAGCAATACACAAGTATATTTGGGTATGTGCCACATGCTATAACCAGTTGAGTGGAACTAACCCGGTGGTTGTTAGCATCTGCATCAATTTTTTCTGGTTGGTGCGACAGCGGTCAACAAGATCAATAATTACTTCGTCTTTTACAGCCTATAAAGCATAAAAAGCAAACACTTAAATCATTTTACTATGCCACAGAGGATTCAGGAAGACCAAGAAACAGTATCTAACATACCGCACGGTCACTAGGGTTCACAGCCTGTAGCATGTCACTCAAGAGGTCCATAACATGCCGCATGGAATCCAAGCTTGACAAACTAAGAATTTCAAGGGGAAAAAAGCCAAAAGATTTAGTTACAGAAGTTCTGTGACACAAAGGACAGCTGCAGAAGCAGAAGAGCAGTAAAAAAATCAAAGCTTCACCTCAAACTCTCTATCTCTGTTGCCATTGTTTCATCAAGTGTTTTTGACGAACTACTTGGCATCCCATATCCAGCATGCATACTTCTTAAAGCTGGATGGGTAGGAGGTGGAGTAAATATTGGAGCTGCATCTAATGAACGCTTTGGAAACACTACTCCAGATCGCTGCCATTTATACAATCCAACACAATAATATGAAGATATGATCCAGAGGTCATTGAATTATTACTCACATGTAACTTTGGCTCACAGATGTGAATGCAATCTTCTACACTTGAAATATATATTGCATCAAAGGGGATGATGATAGGTTTAGCAAGGGGACAATTCCCCACACTGAGATTTTGAAGGGAAAATATGTTATCCTTAAAATCCACCCAATTTAATTGTTTTGTACCAAGAGAATTGCAAAAATAACAAATGATATTTTCATGCAAAGCATTCATACATATTATTTTGAGGTTGCAAATTTAGTTACAGAATACAAATTTCTAAAAACAAGTTATAAATATATATCCTGTGAAAATCTGCAAAAGTTATATGTCACCCTTAAAATGGAACAGCAGAAATATCCAGAAATGTCAAGTGAATATCAATTTTCACAGTCTAGCATTCCACTCTGCACATGCAACTATCAACATTAGACATAGATAAAAACCAATCGAGAAAATCTGCTGAGTGGAGTGATGTAAACTTACCCTTAATTCCTCATATGCCCAATAGTACTGAGGATGTTTTCCACTTGGCCCACCGAATGCCTCTTGCCATGAGTCCAGCAATACTAAAATTTTTTCTCTCACTTGCATATCTGCCTAAATTATCATCAAACGTATTTCAAGTTATAGACAAGATTAACCAGAGGAAAAGAGAAAAAATTCTAGTTCGCTAAAAATACTGATTGAACGGAGATCGAGCACCACTAAATCCAAATAGTATCAATATTAGGATTGTTTTGATAGGTTAATACCATCCATATTTAGGTTAACCAATTATTCTAAGAGCATAACCTGAATATTATGAGATTTTATTTTGACTGGGAAATACAACCATAAATATTCATTTGATTTTGAGCCAATGGTCCAGTAAGCCATATAGGGGTGCGAGAAGACTTGCCATAAAATATAAAAATTATAATGAGGGAGACAATGGTTGCATCTAAGATCACAGACTAAGGAAACTCTCCACTGGATATTAAAATTTACTGGTCATTGATGATGTACAGTAGCATATCAAACCTGGTGTGGATATACATCCAATCAGGCACAGCATGCAGCTAAAACAACACCACCATCGAATGCCATAATAAAGTAGATTAAGTCATGGGAAACTAGCACAGAGAGCTTTGCTCGTATAATGGACTAACATGAGTTGAATTAGACAGGTAGTCCAGAAGACTCTACATATACAGGTGGTTTAGAGAAAAAGGAAAAAAAAAACAGAGCAAATTAAATCATGACGTTTGCTTAGAGCTTTGAATCTTTGATATGAGAAGATTTGGCCGCTAAATCAAACTGTAGCGTACTAGTTGATCAATTTAACTAATAGACTACTTGTACATAACAACAGATATAAACTTACCAAGGGTCAAGATTGCTCTCTAATATTGCAATATAAGATATGTGGGGTGATAATGAACTGAGTTTGTTTTTAACAACCAGTTAACCGTTTGTTTCAAGTATCAAATATGCAAATTAAATTACAATGGGTCTGAAGTTTCCATCTGACACAACCTTACCTTCTTCCTTACAATTTTGATCATCTCATCCAATATGTTCCTCTCAGCAATTTGAAAGTGGACATAATCACCACAGTTCTTCACCATTGTCTCCAGAAGCTAGGAGGCAGACAATCAGAAACCATGAATCAAGTTCCAAAAAAAAAATGAATTTTGACATTAAGTATTGCAGGGAACAGCCACAAGCAACTGGAGATAAATAGTAAATGGGAAGACCAGTGCCAACAAAGTACCGTGAGAGCTAGTAATTGAACTTTAGAGCTCTTATGTTGTAATCTCTTCTTCACAGCTTTTACCACATCTTTTGGCTGCCTGAGAAATCAAGCATGTGGTACTCATCAAAGATTCAGTAAAAACTGTAATTTTTCTTAGAGACTAAGATGCTTTTTTTGTTGGGGGGGGGAGGGGGGGAGAGAGAGTGGGGGAAGAAGAACGAAGCAATTTGACCAATTAGTTTGCAATATCATCCCCAGACCCCGTTTATTCTGAGAAGAAATTAAGACCATGAATTATTGTTCCATTTTGAGACCAACAATTGAACATATGAAAAAAAAAGAAAGAAGAAGGTTGAAGTAATCACAAAAGAAATTCATATATAGCAGCAAACAACAACCAGTATGCACTATTTTCCAGATATTTTAACCTCCTTGATCAATTCTTCACATCAACATGAACAAACCCTTCAACAAACCAATTTTTTTAAAAAAAAAAAGAAAAAAAAAACAAATAACTTCAAATTTTCAGCTTTTACCCCCAAATTTCATCTCTTCATGAAAAACATAAACACAACCATGAAACACCATATTAAAAAGCATAAACATCATTAACATGTCGCAGATGATCAAAGTCAACACCTAAAAAACCACAAAAAGAAATTAAAATTAAAAAATAAAAAACAAAGCCTCAAAATTGATATGCTATCTTTCTTCCCCCTTTTCCCCCCTTTCTTATCCTTGAAGATTACCAATGATTAGAATTGATGGAATCACAAATTTCGATGTTCATGGTCCAATCAGGGCCCATAAGAAGATCGCTCGTCGCCTTCTCCACTGCCACAGTAGCTGAAGAAGAAGAAGCAGCCATGGTTTTCTTTTTCTTCTCCCCTTCCTCTGATTCTCTCTCTCTCTCTTTCTCTCTATAAACCTTCCAAACAGCGGCAAAAACCGATTTTTTGTCAATAACCCACAAACACAAAACGAAAAAAGAACAAAACTTTACGGGAAAATAGGTCAAAAAACCGCACCTCGGAGATATTGTTTGGAAGAGTGGAAAAATTACGAAACCCTAGCGCAATTCATGAATGAAAACATTCGAAAGAATAATAATCTGAAAAGTCAAGTCGCTTGTTTTCTCAAATAGCGCAAGTTTTTTCTCTCGGCTGAGAAGGGAAATTCGGGAATTTTCCCTTTTCCATTTTTTTAAAATTATTTCTCTCTCTCTCTCTCTCTCTCGAAAATATTTTCCCGGAAAATTCGTAATTTCCTTTTCGTTTCTCTCTCCTCTCTCTCTTTCTCCCTCTATCTGTGTTTCGTTTTCGCTTATGAAAGGGTTTGCGAATTTTTGTGCGGTGTGCTGTTCAACACAGAATGCACACTCGCAATTCTCTGTTTCGTTCACCCACGCGCCACGTGTCAGATCATCATGAAAAGCAAAAATTGAATTTGCGCTTGCCTTTTCTCCTTCATCACTGAACTGTGAACATGGTGATGACGGTGTCACCCATGAAAATGATCATAATTTTAAAATAACAGATTATAATTATAAAAGTAAGATAAGATTAGAAATGGAGTTATGCCATGTGAATTTATTATATATGGAATGCTTTAATGACTCACACTCTATCCATCATTAGATTAGGTTTAAATCAAATTTAAGTGAAGTCCACAATATCTAACAATGAATATAATGTAAGTTGATACAGTATCTTATGCATAATATATAATGAAATCACCAAAAATTTTAGTTAAAAATGAATGTGGTAGAGAAGAAAAATTAGTACAAAAAAAAATAGTGTTGGTAGGGTGTAGCAACCATTCTAAAAAAAAGATGATAGAAGATCATCTTTTGTGGCTTGGATGTGCATAAAGAAAACATGTCGTAGTTTAAATAACAAAGTATATTAAACGAGGGTTGGTGGGAGAGTAATTACAAGCATTCTATTCCCAAAATTACAAGAATAATGTCTCACATAATTTTTAATAAAAAAGAATTAAATAAAGGTAGTCTAATAGTTAAAGATTGAGAGACATTAAAAAAAAAGAAGATAGGCAAAACCACTAAAAAAGGTTAAATTTTAATAATTTGACTATAAATATGATTTATGATAAAATATTATCTAGATCCATATTTCACTTTAATATAATCTTCAAAACTTGCCCCTAATACACCACACGAGTTTTGAAAATTACAGCCAACACCTTAGCTGTAGAGAAAATTTAGAACCTGCACCCTACCCACATTTTCACCTAAATCACGTAACAAACTATTTAAAATAATTACCCAAAATAATAAAATTAAGTGCTATAATACAATTAAGTTATCAATATTGCATCACACAGGCTCACTATGTCTTATACTCTCATAATCAAACATAATCTCAAACACAAAATACATTTTTTCAAGTATATTTGGGTAGGGTAGGGGCGAATACATCCTAAACCAGAACTCGCTTTGCCCTACAATGCTTTTTCCACCTACCACAGTTTGCCCTTTTGTGAGTAGGATTTTCAATTCGATTGAATACCTACGCATAGGGTATAAGTTGTGATCCCTATATATTTTCTTTGCTTATAATTTTGGTTAGCCAACCAATTAGTTGTCAGAAAACAATTCCAAGAATGAATCTATGGGCTTAGCTAATGCAAAACACTAATAATCCCATGTATTAGGCAATTTTGTAGAGAAAGAAACTCTATTTCTCTACTGCATATTCCCAAACTGCTCAAAAGAGCATTTGATAGGCAAAAGATCAGTGAATAAAGTAAGGAAGAAGGATATTAACGAACAACTGAAAGTTAATAAGATAGATTGGAAATTAAAAAGACTAAAAGTAAATGAAAGATTGTAAAAGAAATGCGATAAATAAAAGTTGTGAAGTGCTATAACATAAAAGGTAAGGCATGTAAAAGCCTGAAAGTAAAGTATAGAAAACATAAAGACAAATGAAAAAATATAAATTTGTGTTTGATTGATTTGTTTGGGGTGCCTGTACAATTTGTCTCAACTCAATATATATACACACACAAGTTCAAAGTTGGACGGCTAGCAGTAGAATCCGCCATCCACTTTGTTTTGAATCAGCATATGTTTCATCATGGTTAATAGCATTCATACTTGACAATTGCACTGCAAACAATTTTCATGTTTTTCTCGAGTGCTTTCCTCTTAACATAGTGGTAACCACTTCAAACTGCTCCCACTCTTTATATTTCAATTGTTTTCCCCACTTTCTAAAATAAAAATTGCCTTTCTCAACTACTCCTACTTTGGATGAGGTGATTGCAGACTTAGTATTGATAAAGTATGTTTCTCTTTCAACCAATATCCAAAATTAGTTTGTGGGATGCAAACCAACATAAAGGCCAAAGGTCCAATAAGAAACCCATTCCTTCGACTAACGGCTAAATCACTATTCGGCTATCAACAATTACGTATCAACTATTAGCTATTATCAGCCAATATCAGTCATCATACCTCAATGGAGTCCTAATCATATGCTCAACTAAACCTAACAAGGTTAAAATAAACAAATAACCAAAACAATATCAAAATGGCCTTTTTTCAAGCAAACACTAGTTGCCAAATCGACACTCTCATTTGGGGCTTCTTGTAGATATGCAATAATACTTGATTTGACACCCGAATCTTTACTTACGGCTGATCAAAGTTTGGCTGAGAGTTTGAGCTTTTTTAACCAATTCTAGCCAAATATTCATCAATGATATGTTTATTGTCGACTGTTGAGTGTCAGCTACCAAGTATCAACTGATGAATATTAGGACTTCGGCTAACTACTCTCAACTGTCAACTAAATTTATTTCTTAATTGACTGCTCTTATCTGTCAACTACTTGTCTTTAGCCGCAATTTTCGGGTGTCAGCAAATCTGTATATAATATAGTGGATCTTACTAAATGGAGTAAAAAGTTTGATTATTGTTGTTATGGTAATAGTTGACTTAAGTTGTATAAATGAATAATAATATCTTAAATTAAAAAAAAAAGTCTTGAATTCTCATTAATGTTTAAAGCTTATAGTATGTTTTCATTTTAAAATATTATAAATCATGCTCTAAATTTTTGAATAAAAAATTCTCTTATTGTTGGAGCAAAGCTTTTTTATGTTATTTATTAATAGGACAAGATTACATTATAAAAAAAAAGAAAAAAATTTAATTTGTAAACTTAATATGAATAATTATAAATGATATTATAATAAATTTTTCCTTTTTTATACTATATGATCATCTTATATAAGTAATGAGATGAGATAATCTTCAATTTTTTTTTCCAAAAAGAAATTATTTATTCCAATGAAGTTGATGATAGTTCTATACCTGTTCTGTTATTTTTAATTTAATTTCTGAATTTTTTTTTGTAAGTATTTTTGAATAAAATCTGAACAAGAATATGTTATCTTTTATTTTACGATACCGGCATTTGTGGAAATTTAATATACTAAAAAATTAAGTTTAATTTATATACATTTTTAGTATTCAAATTTTACATTATTACTCAATAATATATTATTATAACATTAAATACTTTATAATACAAAAATATGTAAAATTATTAAATAATATAGTAATATATTATTAAATGTTCGTATAAAAAATTATATTAACAATAAATATCAATTAAATTCTTCAAAATCACTTAAAATATGTATAAAGGTATAGAATCGAAAAGAAAATTTTTTTACTTACTTTTTATATTTATTAAATTTTTAATACAAAATCCAATTAAGGAATAATTTATAAATATCATGTTCTAAAAGAATATACATTTTTCATCGGTTGGAAGAATTGGAAAAAAAAATTTATATAATAATTTTATTTTTAAAGTAAGGAAGTGAAGAATATATATTATCAAATTATTTAATAAATTATGACTATAATATATTGTATTAATTTAAAAGTAAATATCTCTCGTTTTCTTACATAAAAGGCATTCTCACGGCGGCCTTATCCAAAAGAATTATATGGGCAAGCTGTATACTGAAAATGATAAATTCTAAGCAAACCAAAAGAAATTTGGAAGAAGCTCATCATACTGCCACAGTACCAAGACACTACCATCAACGACATCTTGACAATTAATATTAATTCCATCCAAAATATAAAAATAGCACTGGCACGTGCTTTCCAAAACTTCTGTAGTATGAACGCAACAGAAAAAAACAAAGGGTAGAGATGGTAAAGCGGCCGGCTAGCCCCAACCCGCCAAAAGCGGGGCGCGGCCGGGCGGGCTGAATTAGGAATGTGGATTTAATATTTTATCTCATCCTGTTTAAGAGCGGGTTGGCCAACCAAAAAAAATAAAAATAAAAATAAAAAATATTTTAATATTTTTTATGAGTTAAATTATTTTAAAAATTAAAAAAAATATAGTGAATGAAAAATTTACTTAAATAAAATAAAATAAAATAATTAAATTACATAATTTATATTTAAATTTAACTCAAATATAAATATAATAAACTAATTAAAATATATAAATAAATTTATAAATAATAATTAACTATAAATTTATAATATAAAGTCTATAGTATAAAGTTCACAGATTAATAAAAGTATAATAATAATATAATTTATAATAATTTTTTTTTAATACTCTTGAATCTAAAAAAAAAAAGAGACAAGCTTAGCCCGGCGGGCCAACCCGCCCCGACCCACCAATGCCCGCAGGTTAGGCGAGCTGAAATTTTTTTTATGGCCAAATATGTTAATCCAATCCGTTATTTTTGATAGATTTGATGGGCCAACCTGGCGGGTTGAGCCCGTTTTACCATCTCTAACAAAGGGCGGCTTTCTCCACTAGATCACTACTAAAGAAAACTCACAAGACCAAAACTTCGTATGATTGGATTAGTGATAAGTAATGGAATAGGGTAGAATAGAGTTCAAAAAAGTGGAATAGAATAGAGCGAAATGGAATAACTATTCCACTCTATTATTTGGATAAAATGAGAGTTTATCCCAAACCCTCCACATTGGAAGGAACAAAAAATGAGGGTTTTGATGGAGTATGATGAAATCTATTCCCTCATTAACTACTCTATTCTATGATAAATTTACCAATCTAAATAATGAAAGTCTATTACATTCCCTTGAATTCCGTTTGACTCCACCCCAAATCCCTAATCCAAACATATTAATTTCTACCACTATCAAAGCAGGTATCAATAAAAGCACATGTGTAAGCCTAAAATAAGCTAGATGAATGATAACTTATAAAAGGTAATTATTTATCCTATTAACGATAAGTGGTTTAAGTGATTCAACACGTATTTTCTTTAAACAAAGTTATAAGTTTGAGTCTTATCCACAGAAAAAATTAGGGCTGAGAGAACTTTGCCACAAAGCCGGTCGACTCGGGTTGAATTTGATTAGCCTGAGTCAAGTGGATTTTGAATATTAGAGGTTTTGACCAAAAAAATAATACTTTTTCTCGTATTTATAATTAATTTCTTTAGGTTTTATTTTCCCAAAAATTATTTAATTTATATAATTTAATAAATTCAATTATTGAGTGTTAGTTAGCGAGAAATATCATTGATAAAGATTCTTGATTTGTTTAGATGGAGGACATATATAGCACTAAAGAATTAAAAGGTGAATAAAAAGACAAAGGGGAAGACTTGAAGGAAAATAAGAAAGATATGACAAAAATTAGTGTTGGCAAAGCGGACCTGCCCACCCCAACCAGTCAAAAGCGGGGCGGGGCGGGGCGGGGCGGGGTGGGCTAAATTAAAAAGGCGGACTCAATATTCTAACCTGTCCCGCGGCAACTTGCTAAAAAAATAAAAAATAAAAAAAATTTATTTTAATATTTTTTATGAGTTAAATTACTTTAGAAATTTTTAAAAATTAAAAAATTATATTGATTAAAAAATTATATTGAATAAAAAATCTACTTAAATTACATAATTTATATCAAAATTTAACTCAAATACAAATATAATAAACTAGTTAGAATATATAAATAAGTTTATAAATAATAATTAACTATAAATTTATAACATAAAGTCTATAGTATAAAGTTCATAAATTAATAAAATATAATAACAACATAATCTATTATAAAAATCTAAATTTTTTTTAAAAACTATTCTTGTACCTTAAAAAAAAAAAAAAGAGATATCCTTGGCCCGACGGCCCAACCCGCCCTGCGAGGTTAGACAAGTTGAAAAGTTTTGGCAGGCCAAATATGTCAATTTAATCCATTATTTTTGACGGGTTGAACTTGTTTTATCATCTCTAACAAAAATAAGAAAATTTTCTAAAAATAATGCGAATGCCCCTAGCCCTCTGTTTGGTTTAAAAGAAATTGAGAAGGTGGAAAACTATATGCAAAGAAAATGCATTGAAATCCGAGTTCCTCGTTTGGATAGCGTGAAATGTAGGAAGAAGAGACAACAAGACACGTGGAACCCACGTATAAAGTTTTCTCTTCATCTTTGCATAGAAAATTGCTGATATATAAGAAAGTGAGTTGAGTTACAATTATACCGATTACAACATTAACAATTGATATTGTTTAAGAATTTGTTATATTTATTATTATTTAAATAAATATTTTCAAAATAACTTTTATAATTTAAATGTTAATAAATAAATTTTTTATTGGTAATATCATAAAATTATTTATTTATTCAATTTACAAAAAGTGTTTAAAACTTAATTAAAATACCATATTTATACATTATTACAATAAGGATGTATATGTCATTTTAATACAACTCTTATTTTCTTTCTTCTCATTTTCTCTTCATCTAAACATATAAAGAGAAAACATACTTTTTCTCTTAATTATCTTTCTCTTCATTTTCTTTTTTTCCATTTCTTTCTTATTTTCTCTTCTCATCCAAACAAAGCGTAAGCATTGAGGAGCCAATGCTTGAGCATTGATGCATCGTCAAAATTAGTCATAAACATTGTGTAATTACTCCTAATTAGAGATTGACATAGAGAGAGATAGGCAAGGCATAACCCTATTTTTTTAAGAGATTATTGTGTGGATCAGGGAATTAGGTACTTGAGGGTTCAAGATCCATTCTTCAAAGTATCCCGTGATTTGTCAATTAATATGATTTCTTAATTGTATGTGTTTTTTAATCTCTTTGTGGCTTACTAAGCTTCTTTAGGTATCAAAGTGATGTAACTTAATAGAACAAATTATATATTCCTGATTTCTTTAACAGAAATTATTAATATTCTTAATGCTTTCATAAATTGATCACTCATTAATTGATTTGGTAAATTAGGAAATCAATATATATAGATAGCCACCATAATAATTGTCATAAATTAGATAAAATTATAGGGGTAGAAGTACTCACTTTCTGTGATCATATAAATTCTTGTGCTTAAACCTTTGGATAAATTGGGTAAAATTAAGAGATTAATTTATTTAGTTTTTCTTATAATGATCACTTTATCCAGGGATTGAAATATAATTATTGAATTTGAGTAATTCAATCATCAATTTAATTGAATTATGATTTAGATACCTAGGTGACACATGATTTGGTAAATCAAATGCAATCAATACTTTAACATCTATTTTTTCATTGATTGTTTTCTTCTATCTTCCTACATACTTTATCTAATTTTTATTTATTATTTATTTTTTATTCATAATCTTTCTATTTTTCTCACACCAAATTATAATTTGTCCAAATGAATTGATAATTGATTATCAGTTCTCATGAAAATAATTCTTACTTACTCTTTATTGCTTGTCGATACAGTACACTCTTCGGATCTTTTTCTAAAAAGGTTAACAATTAATGAAAAATCAAAAAAAAAAATTTACATTGACCTCTCTTAAGGTGTGCTAATATTATACTTTATACTTTATTAATTTTAAAAATTATACCTAACCCCCTTATTTTATTTAGTCACATCACATTATTCTCCTTTACACTTAATGGACGGTTAGTGCTACTAATAACAACTTTTTTTTTTTAATATTTATTGATTTAAAAAGTGTTAAAACACACGAAAATGGCTCAATTACTCCCTTTTTTTCTCTCATTTCTCATTATCTCCTCACACGCTTGCATTTCCTTTCTAATACAACATAAAACCAGTAAGCTAATTTGAAAAATTCACAAACACGTACATGTATTAAACTAAACAAAGCCCAAATACAAATTTATTTTTTCTTGCAACTCCTAAAACCATCAAACTCAAGGTTAATATCATAACCGAACCTCCACCCAAAACCATAATATTTTCTTCGGTTCACACTAGTTGCCAATTTGGGTAAAAAAAAATTATTCATAGTAATTGTCATTCTTACATATCAATGCAATATTCATAGTTGATTTTTCAATTTTATGCTTCATCTTTATTGGTTAAAAAGGTGGCTACTTTCCACCACATAATGATACAACTTGAGTAAAACATTAAGAAGTCCTACTTTCTGCTACATAATGAAATTTAATAAGGATATTTTACTAAATCTATATTATAATTATGCATTGATTTTAGATTTCTTAATCTGTATGAAAATAACAAAATTGAAAACTATTTTGCACAGGAAGGGGCGGCATTTATGGTCAAACGCAAGCACATAATATAGGCTAAACCAAAATTTACAAGACAAACACCCATAAAAGGAAAGAAAAAACAAAGAATAAATCAACCATGAAGGCCATTTAACCAACACTCACGAAACACAAAAGTCTAACCATCAAAACCTAACCGATATATATATATATATATATATATATATATATATATATATATATTACAATAATATATAAATTGAATATGAATATATTACTCATATTGAATATTCAAATTATTCTATTCCTATTCAAACTTGATACTGATTTATCCGAAAATTTACGTATTAAGTTAAAAAAAAAATTTCGGTAAGATTATTAATCAACCAATCCTGGGGTAATCAGACTCTTTTGCTTCTAATTCTTTTTTTTTACTAAATTCTTATACATAGAAAATGAGACTCAATATTTTGACTGCATACATAACGAATTGGTGTGATATATTCAAATCATAGCATATGAACAGGAAAAACTAGTATTCTTATTGAGACTAGAACTCATGGAGAAGAAAATATATTTATGAGATATAAGTAAGTAGTTCTTATTGTATCGGCACAAAACCTCGCCAATTGATCTTTATGGTGCTTACTCTATCAATTAGATCTTTTATCCATAGAAAAAAAGTATCGAGGCATATCCATATTTCTTCATTTTTTTACTATATATATATTAGATCAAACAAAATGGGGACTTTGAGAATTTAGGAAGGAACTAATAAGAGAAGTTGGGTTTTGAAAATGCAAAAGGGATGAAGCTTGGCTTGGGGTTTTGGTTGTCCCTAGGGTAGCAATGGTTGGTGTAGGGAAGGCGGTGGCTACTTCATGGATATCTATAGTGTGACAACAATGGTGGCATAGCTTGGTGTTGCGTGGCACTAGGTTTTTTGATTTGCAAATCGAGTAGAGAAGAGAGAGAGGGAATGAAGAAAGGAGAAAGAAGGGAGTGGGAAGAAGGGAGAAAAGTCAAGGGCAAATAAGACATTTGTTAACTCTCTTAACAAAAACTAATGTCTATCTAGAGAAGTTATAGGTGTAATTTATGAAATTAGGGAAGTGTAAGTATAATATCAACAGACTGTAAAGGAGGTTAATATAATTTTCCCAATAAAAGTGAAAACAATATAAAGGACCAAAGAAAGAATTCATTAATAGTTGTTTCAATTACTTTTATGTTATAAGTTGTTCTTTCATACTCTCGGAAACAAGACACATATTGCTCCATATATCATCTAAACCATTCATGTGTTTTTAATATAGATTCTCTTTCATACTTTTTTGCATCTCCCAGTTAAAATTTGCTTGGAGGAAGAAAAAGCACTACCTCTAGGAGTATATATATGAGTAATTTTTTTACCTTATTTGGTTTATTTACAATGCCATATTCTATTTGTTAATAATAATAAACGAAATACAAAATTTTAGAAAAATTTAGAGATAAAAGCACGCAAAAAGACAATATAAGAGATACTCATAAAATGTGAATTGATATAATAAACGACATTAATTTCATAACACAAGCATATAAGTTCAAATCTTCAAAAATTGTATAATATTTATATTCTTATATGCAATGAAAAATTAATTTGAGGAACAATTTAAATAAAGAGATTAATTTTGATACATTATCAGTGTAAAAGAGTTTTATACTGTCATCTAACTACATGCTTCTATTTGTAAACTTTTAAGATAGTAGATGGTTGAGTCAAATATATTTTATGATATGGCAATATATAGTTAGATGTCTATATAAAACTTTTTTACACTAATAATGTATTGAAATAAAATTTATAAATAAATTAAATCTATGAACATCATCATTCATTCTTCCCCCCCTTTTTTTTTGAGATGTCTTATACATCATGAATTTCACACATTTTTTGGTCTTGACATTTGCTCACACTATCAAGTCAAGGGTGTTAAGGTGAACTAGTATGTAAAATGACAACTATAAGACTTGAAACTCTAACATTATGGGCAAAATTTATCTAGGATCCTAATCTATTTTATCATTAAAAATCAAATAACAATAATTATATATGGCTACCAACGAGTCCATTTAGGATTGATCTATTTAGATCCATTAGTTAAAAAGAGCCAAACTAGCCCTACAATAAGTATTAATGGTTCAACATAATGTCGACCCAGCTCAACCCATTTATTGCTAGCCTATGGGCCTAAATGGGCTCACCCTTTTTTGTTTAAAAAAAAAAAATACTAGGTTTCACGTTCTAGAACCCCATTACATTCTTTTGTTTACTTGATTTTTTCTTCTCATTTTGAAAAGTTATTAGGGTTCTTGGAAACATTGTATTTCGTCTGCTCAATTTTGAAATTCTTGATGCTATGGAAAAGCATAGGACACCGTCATTGTTAGGGGTGTGCACGGGTACGGATCGACCCGCAAACCCAAAGACCCGACCCGACCCGTATGTAAAAAAATCGGTTCGGGTTGGGTAATCGGGTCTAATCGGGTAAAATCTGATTGACCCGTTCAATATTCGGTTCGGGTAACGGGTTTAAAAATTAAACCCGTTACCCGACCCGACCCAACTCGAACCTTTTTTTTTTGTTTATAAATAATAACTCATTCACTTATATATTAATATATAAAATTATAATCATAAATATTGATTTTTAGACTCTGGTAATATATTAATGTATAATTAAATTTATTGATGATTGATATTGTATAATGTATAATATACAATATATTCATGATTATGATTATGATTATGATTATGGAATTATCAATTATGTATGTAATTTTTTTAAAAATATATTTGATTATATTCAAATTTTAAAAACACAATTTAAAGGTTTCAAAATATCACAAAATAGAGTGTTTTAATATATTTTTCATCAAAAAAAAAAGAAATGGTTATCTACTCGAATACCCGACCCGATCCAACCCGAAAATGTTCGGGTTGGGTTGGTTTGGGTTAAGGGCAAAAAAAAGCTAAAACCCGACCCAACCCGACCCGACCCGACCCAACTATATTTGATTGGTTTGGGTATTTTTTTCCCCTGAACTTGATCCAACCCGATCCGTGCACACCCCTAGTCATTGTGTGGACAAGTAGCTGGGATGGGGTGTGGCAACAACTACAAGTTGCTGCGAGTCATTGTGCCAAGAGCCATTGTGAATCGTTGTGGTAGGAGTCGCAATGAGCATGGAGAGCAAGTGGCATGCACGGTCGCATGGGACGTGTCGACTACGTGGCGTGATGTTGCTTAGGACATAGAGGTAATTAGGGTAGCAACGCGAGTTGAGTGGAGCCTATGAAGAGAAGATGATGAAGGTTTTAGGTTATATAGGGATTCCAGATGTTACTCAGGTTTTTATGTAAAGTAAAATTTTTTGTTTAATTTTAATTTTTTAAATTTTAACTTTGATTTTGAAAATAAAACATTGTTTTAGGTGATTGAACTGAAATGGTTGGATTAGGTTTGGCTCTGTCTCTTTTGGACCCTAGGCTAGGTTGATTATTTTTAAGGATTTTTTGAGTTTATCTTCCAAAAATAAAACAAAATAAAATAAATGAGCTAATTCATTTATTTGTTGGATTAGTTCCTTTTTCTTGGGTCAAAATTATATATATATTTCTATCAAAAATAATTCTATTTGAGTCAAATAAAATCACTTAGGTGAGAAATCTTTTCCTTTGAAATTTTATTATAATTGCATATCCAAGATTTGAATCCGAACCTTTTGATTCAGTTAGGATAACTCTGCCAGTTGGCCTATATACCCGTTGGTATTAGGCTAATTCGTTTAACTTGTGAATTAAACGAGTCAAATAAAAAATAACTAATTTAAATAAATTAAAATTGCATAAATCGAATCTTTCTAATTTGGATGAATAAATAGGTCAATGTACTAAATTTGACACGTTTTGAAGGTCGTAATAATGATGACCACTTTATCATTTAGGGTGTGTTTGGATTAACTAAATTTTGGAATTGATTTGATTTAAATTGAATTGATTTGAATTGATTTGATTTATAAATTAAATTTTATGTTTGAAATAATTGTATAAAAATAGGATTTGAATTGATTTAGAAATCAATTCTTATATTTATAATATATTATATTATATTTGGAATGATTAAAAATAGAATTGATTTGATTTGATTTGTACTTAAATTTTAAAATCAAATCAATTCCCATCAAATCTTTTCAATTTTGATAGGATTTCAAATAGAAAGTAATTAAATCCTATGGTAATTAGAAATCATTTCATTTCTTATTTTTAAAATATCCAAACACAAGATTTGATTTCTAAATCAAATCATTTCCATTTTTTTAACATTCCAAACACACTCTTAAAGTACTCGTAGGAAAAAGAAAGAACATGTCCTCATAAGTAACAAAGTCAGCTACAATGGAGTTACATGTAATTGCATAGTGGAAGTCAATTGACAAAAATACAAAAAAGTATTATAGGGGTCGGCTGGGATGAAGTTATCTGATTTTGATCCGCAAAGACTAGTGCGAGTAAGAGTCTGAGATGGAGCATATTTGGTCAGCAATTTGTGAATAGATCGCCAATTTTGAACTTTGAACAGCAACGTCCTTTTTTAGCCTTTTAGCTTCTCTTATCAGCCACGCGCAACAGGCCATGCGTTACTCTTCGTTCTCATTCATTAATTAACTATTCATTGTTCGTTCATTAATCATCATTCATTGTTATATGGCCAAAGACCAAAACACGAGGTAGTTTCATAAAGGTTGGATTAAAAAGTCCTAATCTTAATTGTAAGGGAATATAATATACAAATAATTATTTGCTGAATTTTATATGAGAAACAATATTTATACATATTATTTTAGATATTATTAAAAATATTTGAGAATTAATATATAAATAATTAAAAATTGTAATTACATTTCGAATAAGTATAATAGATTTAGTTAGATATCTAGTAATAAATGTAAAACCTTTTTATTAAATTTAATAGTAATATAACTGAAATCCATAATTATAAATGCATGCTTCATCATATTTTCTCATAAATAGATTCACATGTAGTATGACTGAAGTTACAAATTATTAACACGTAATTTACCAAGTATTCACATAATATTTATAAAAATGATATTCAAATAATAATATTCATTTTATATCCTCATCAAATAGTTATATTGATATGCTTACCAAAAGAAAAAAAAATTTATATTGATATATTTATTATCTTAATTAAGGATGGCGATCCGTATAACTTTCCACCCCACCCCATCTTTGGCAGCTTTCCACCCCAACTTTGGCTTCTTTCTTGTCACAGGGCACTTTTTAATGAATTTCAAAGCTTTATGTTGCAAGTAGAGTTATTTATGTAAAATTTAATTTATCAACTTTATTTGAAAAGAAATGTCTTTAGATAAAAATCAAAAGTAAAATGCTTTGTCAAATATAGAAGTGTATATAATATTTATTAAGTTTTAGTTTTTCAAAGTATTGGGTGCAAGGAGGTACAAGAACATTTGGGATTATGAAACAATGGGAGCAAGGGCAAGACATTAACTCAAATTCCTCCACTTGGTTCATATTTCTGGACTAAATGCTAGGCCTCTTTTGTTGTCAAAGGAGCCTAATTCATCCCCCAAGGTCTTGGACATGCTGAACATCCAACTAGCTTTCAAAGAATGAAGGTAAATCTAGGTTGAATTTTCTAAAAAAATTTGCTTGCCTTTTCCTACTATATTAGGGTAAAATTAATCACAGGAAGCATAATTGTTCATCTTTATTGCAGATGATGTTAAATCCCACATTGACTAGACATATGATTTAGGTAGCCTTTTTAATTAGTTTATAATCATTTGAGCAATATTCTTTCTTTGAACTAGTTTTTGGAATAAAACTTCAATTTCAAGGGCGTTGTTTGCTATGCTCCTTACTTCAATGGTGCATTATGCACCAATTTCCACCATAATGCTTTCTCCCAAAATCTAACGATACACCATTAGCCCCCTCTCCTCCCTCGTATGCATTCATGGTGTTCAAAAAGCCACACCTCATTTCCACTCGTGCTCTTAAATAGTTCCTCATGCTCACACTCACTTTCTCCATTTCGCAAATGAACTAACTTGAATCTTGAAACCGGTGGAGTTAGTTGCGTTGTTGGTGAGTGATGGGGTACGTGGTGGTGAAGCAAGGGGTGTCGGGGATGCCAGCGACGAACAACTTAGGCCTTTTCTATGAGAAGCTTCTCATCAATGATAACAACATCACCACCATCGACTGCTTTGACACGTCGAATCTACCCCTGAGCGACTTCACTTTTGTATTCTTCCCCAAATCTGTAGCCACCCAACTCTATTACTGTCATAATCCATGTAGGGGATGGGTCCACGGTAGCACTGGAGGATGGGTCCATGGTGGCGCCGAAGAAGGGTCGGTAGTGGCAACGACGGTGAAGTGAAGAAGCAGCAAAAGGAAAATGAAAAGAAGAAGGAACAAGGAGAAGAAGAAGAAGAAGGAAGGGGGAAGACTATAGTGCATCATATGTGGTAGGTGTAGATTTATACCATCAGATTTGTACCTTTAGATATCATGGTGCATAAAGCACCATCATTAGCACGGTGCATATTGTATAGCGCTTAATTTCAAGATGATATTTGAATCTATCCTATACTTGATGATAGGCTACTTGTAGATGTCAAGTCCCTCAAACTTAAGGGGGCACCTAGTGAAGAAGAAATTTGACTCATGGTTATAAGTTAATTAAGTTGGTCTTGTGCTAGAGTTCCCAAATCAAAGAAAGCACTTGATACCTAGCAGCCATGTGCACCTTGGGTGTGTATGATTCATAGTTTCCATAACCATGGTTTGATCTAACAAAAAATCAACTTTTTTTTACTTATGTTTAAACCATGGTTTGAGATTAAAAGTTACAATTAAATTAACTTAATTTGATTTTATCAAACATGTTAAAATGAATTGAAATTCAATTTACACCATTCAAACCATATTATTTAGAATGTGTAAATTGAAATCCAAACATGCTAAATGTCCTCTGACTTTTTTTCTCTATCCATGACTTGAAAAGGGACTAATCATAATGTTTATTCGGTCCTCGAGAATCATCCTCCACATTGTGGCTTAGCCATTTCACCTGGACATGCCTCCTACTTCGGATGGGGACTCAACATAAATTCATACTTTAAAGACCTAGATGCATATAGGACATTACAGTCATCATTGTCAACAATTAGAGCAAGCAAGAGATACTCATTACAACAGGGAAGCTCAACTACAATCCGACGTCTTATGGTACTTTTGAACCCCATCTTTTGATACTTGATGAGTTAGAAAATTTTGCCTGAAATTCATCTTTTGTCATGAAATTTCTTATCCAAAATTTAAAAGGGTTAACCCCTTTTCAGGGGAAAAAAATGGACGGTATAAAAAGAATGACCCAAAGAAAAGGATGATACAAACTGAACCTTTATCCTTTGGTTATCATTAACCCAATGACAAAGAGAAGTGATAGAGAGACTCATTTTTTGTGAAACACCATGCTGATTCACCACTTATCCACCATTGGATGGGTGTGGGCCCAATTTAAGTGGGGTCCACACTCCATCTAATTGTGAATGAGTAATGAGTCGGCACAGTATCCCACAAAAGTGAGTCCCCTCAAAATTTCTCAATGACAAAACTGATGAGAGGATCGATCTACAAGAAAAGAAGCCTATGCATCAAAGAAATTGGAGAACGCAAACGAGACTATGCCAAAAATAACTTAGTTTGATAGGCTTTTGGCATGCTACATGCACTAAATATTAGCTATCTTTCCAAGCTCGCTAAAAGTGATTTGGGTAAATGTCCATTTTTCTTTTTTGTCAAAACTATAGGTATCCTCCTATCCGAAGTAATTTTACTCAAGTTGGGTAGGACTTTATGGGCAGTTAAGGCTCTCCCTTCTAAGTATTAGTGCAATTGCATATCCAAAGCTTGAACTCGAAACCTCTAATTAAACTATAATAGCCTCTCGCCAATTGATCTATATGCTTCAGTGGTGGAGAGATGTTTGTTTTGCGTACTTATTAATCAACTATTATCTAATCAGTAATGAAAGCTGATCCCTAAGTAACAAATGAAAAAAAAAAAAAGCAAAATGGAAGTTTAAATCTTTTTTTAGTTGACCATATCCTTCACTATCAATTTTTTTTAGATCAAAACCATATATATCCTCCTATCAAAAGCAATTTTGCTTGAGTTAGGTAGCATTGGCAAAACTCTCACTTGGAATCCTTTATTATCAATTTACTCTAAACTATGACATTATGGATTTATGGTCATGTATAAATTTGTTTCATAAGATATTTTTGGACAACATAATTGGAATTTAATTCATTAATTAAATTTAAGACCTTAAATTCACTAAAAAATTTAATTCTTATGCTTAAACAAATAAAGAATTGTAATTTTGAATTGCAGTGGATATGTGTTATTTGAATAATTATCAAGAATTTAAAGAAATATAATCAGTTTTTTTTTCCATAGAAATATAATTAGTTGAAATTAATAAATAACGAGAATTTAGTCAATTGGGCTTGGCTTCAGTTGTTTGATCTTCCTCTTGTGACACATGTATGACTTGGGTTTGAATTCAGATCCGCCATTAATAGGCGACATGTAAGCTCATTATAAATTTTTGTTTACCCTTACTTTTACAGAAGGAGATCGCATCTCTTGACACTAAACTTCATTGAAACAAAAATGATAATAATAAGAACTAAAATAACTGTATAAAAATCTCTCATGTTGCAAAGATGGGATTAGTGTTGAGTTGGATGAATATATACAGCTACTATAAGACAGGATTAAGAATAAATATATTAGACTGTAAAAAAACTTAGACAGCATCTATAATGAAAAAAAAGGATAGAATTTTACACGAGCTAGTTCGATCATATAAGGAAAAAAAAATTATATGTATCAATAAAATAAATTAGATTAAAGTAAGCCAAATAATTAAAAGTAGAGAGAGACTAAGAATAACTATAAGAGTGTGGTTGGGTGCAAAATTCTTAAATTTAAGAGAATTTAAAATATAAAGAAATTTAAATGCTTCTATTCAATTCTTTTCATTTTTAAAATATTTTGTTTGGACAAAATAATTACTTTATTTATAAAATACTTTATTTGTATAATGAAATTGTATTTCATTCTTTTTACCAACGCTTTGTTGGTTTAAATGATTTAGCATTTTTTTTTTCTTAAGTAAGGTGTCGAGTTCGAGCATTGTAGATAATAAAAACTAGCGTTGGGAAAACTTTATCCCTATAATAAATGACTACTGAACCAAATTAATGAAATGAGCGGATTTTTAGATGCTGGTGGTCTATAAAAAAAAATTACATTATCTTTGAGTGGCAAGTAGTGGACAATGTGAGATGCTAGTGGACGAATGGTAGGCATTGAGTGGTGGACAGTTGGCAGTAGGCATCGGTTGCTGGGCGGTAGTCGGTGATGGGAATGGGAATGGTGGTGTGATTGTAAGAGGAGGAGGTTAAGATAGGAGATTTTAGAATTTTTTATAAGGAAGTGAAAATTAAAATTTATTGTATTAAAATTTAGATAATATCTCATAAAAATATTTAAAATTTTTTTGTATTAATATCCAAATAAAAAATTTTAAACTAAATCAATTAAAATCATCTTAAAAAATATATTACTTTCTAAATATATTCCATTCAAATGCACTCTAAAAAAAAACTATTTACAAGAACATTAGATTTAAAAAACTTGTATACAAATATAGTTATCGTACGATACTACAACGTTGTTTAGTTTGATTAAATCCTGCAGCTTACCTCATCTAATGTAAAGAAGTTTGGCTGTTGTTATTAGATGATGATGATGTGCAACATGGCTAAAACATGTTGGCTACAACGGTGATCGCAGGAAGACATTGATGATATGATCAGAGAATGTCGACCACATGCATCGAGGAGACAGTTATAGGAGGACAATAGCGTTGGCATGACTAGAGTAAACCAGCAATGACAATTGCTAGAGTATACATTGGTTTTTTTATGAAGGTACATTTATATTATTTTTTTTAAAAACTACTGACTAGATTAATATTAATTCTTTTTATATATTGTTTTTTATAGTTAAGAAAAACTTCATTCAAGAGACTTAACTAAGATTACATTTATTCTCTCGAGAGGGATGCTTATTGACTGAAAATTGCATCAAATTGAAAAAATTTAAGGATCGCAGCAGTGACTATAGGATCAAGAATAAAAAAGGCATAAAACTCACAATAAACAAAATAAAAATTTGCATAATTCCAATTAACTAGAGCAAAAGAATTTATATAATGTGTCAATAAATTATTTAAACTATTTATAAATCAATAAAATAAAAAATATTAATATATTTCCATATTATTGATCATAAAACTTCACATTAATAATAAAATCGAAATTTTCTTATGCACAATGAGTGTATTGAGACAGTAAATAATTTTAATTTTTCAGAATAATGACGGGAGATTACATTTTAATAAAATAATTATTATAAAAAAATTGCATAACTTTCATAATATTGCACTTGAAAACAAATAATTTCATAAATGATTCAAATAGATTAATTTTATAATAAAATATCTCGTGTTCTTTAAAAAATTCAAAGTCTTATGATAGAACATGAGAGAAGGAAAGTTTCTTTCCTTCTTAATAAACTTTCCTTCTTAATTGATATCTTGCCTTTATTATTATTATTATTATTTTTCGATGCATTAAAAAAGAAGGGCTCAAACACTCACAAACGAGGGGAGCAGAGGCGAAAAGTTACAGGGAAAGAAATCAAAACACCGTAAAACCGTAATCCTGAAACAAGTTAAACCACCCCACAATTGTTCCCCAAAACTAGCTGATATCGTTCCACAATGAACCAGAAGTCAAAGCACACCATATGCAATAATATTTCCGTGATTGTAGCAGTTAGCACCAGTATCCGAATTGTGCCATCAGAAATGCCTTGTCACACAGCCACCCTCCCAGATTTCGTTCCAAGATTTCCATGTATGGTATAACTCCATCATGAATGATTGCCAACAAATATTCTTATTCTAAAAAATAACCTTGTTTCTAAGGTTCCAAATGACCCATATAACTGCATAAAAATTTGAAGCCCCCCCTCCCTTCATATTCTTCGGAAACCTCACAGCTAGGCAAGCTTCAAAATTAACCCCAGGGTCATTAGACATAAACCACTTATTATTTCTCTTGTCTTTATTATTTCTCTTGTTAAATACTCATTGCAAGTCTACATGCCAATTTCATTTGATTTTTGATGTGGCAATTTTCTCTAAGAATAAGGGGCTGGTGTTCAAGTTTCTTAATGGGAATTATCCTTTAATTATGTGGTGGGAGCAGGTTTTGTCTTATCTTTTTCCTTATCCGTCACCGATTATGATAATCTGAATAATAAATAAAATAAAAAGAATAATATGTACTGCACACAATGAATATTAGTTTTGAATTAGATGTTTCAATAATCAAATATGGTACCCACAAGACATTTGTGGCTTGTAATAATTGACTATTAATTTCTTTTTGAGGTGCAATTGACTATTAATGTCAACAGTTTAATTTTGGATAGTCCTCATGAGTCATCTCATGTCCCACTGCCACTGGGTCCCCAATATCCCCTTACCCCAAAAGAATCCTAAACAACTGACTGTTCATGAGTTCATTGCTTCCGAAAGCAATGATAGTGTATTATTTACTCATAGACGAGAATATTTTCTACTGAAATGCACACGCAACAATTTTACCTAGTAGTTGGTGCGTTATCATACAAGGATTTTACGTATTCATTTAGATATATTGGAATATCAAACTTTTTCGTAATTATTTTTAAATTTAATTTTTTCTCCTCATTATTTAGATATAATTTGATAATGCTATCTGAAAGGATATTGTGGCTTATGAAAAAGGATTTCAATCTTCTAAAATAAGGAAGCTGATAAAGTGAGAAAGTGGGGGATTAACAATTCTTGCATCAATAACTTTTATTATGAATGAGATTCACTAAAATGATCCAAAAATTATTAGCCCTTCACTTTCTCACTTTACATACCTCCTCACTTTAGAGAATTCAAATCCTATGAAAAGCATAAATCAATTTTTTCTATTTGGTAAATCAAAAAACTGGGGTGTTTTTAGGAGCTAACATGAGATACTTTTTAGAATTGGCTTGTGTTTTTTAAAATTTAAAAGATTAATATAATTTTACTCTCACCAATGACATTAAAAATAGAAATTATTTTATTTAATATATAAATCTATTATAGTCATTTTAGATTTTAAGAGCAACTTTATCAAATACTACTTTTGTGACTTCTACTTATTGAGAGCAACTTTTACATTATTTTATCAAATGATACTATTATATTTTTTCAAGAGCAACTTTTAGAGAGTTTAAAAAGCTTAGCAATTCTCAAAAAGTCATAGCAATACCAAACCAAACTTTAATATGTATTTAAATTAAAAGGATAATAAATTTAATTTTTTTCAACCTGTATTAATTAATATGTACAAGTCATATAATGGATAACTAGAAAAATTATATAAATCTACTTTGAGGAATATATTTGATAAAGCAAAAACAAAATAAAAAAACAAAATGATAATACGTACATTATGTATTTATTTATTTATTGATAAAGCGTTCGTTAGTTTTTTATGAATTTGTCTTTCCTCCTATTTTTTCTGTCATTTACATGGTTCATATGCATACACTAGCAATGATGAAGACTTAATTATTGCACTGCTTAAAAAGTTTTGGTTTAAGGGGAGACTACATCGAATCATAGCTTTAAATTGCACGATCGAGCAAGTTATTATCACCTCCTATCACTATCATAATACAAAATAGAAGTCCGCGACAAGAAAAACAAGTCCACTTTTCTATATTGTCTATTTAAGACCACATAAAACAACTCATTATTGTTATTATAGATCCTTGCGAATGTCTAATAGTTGCTCATCGAATGACATCTAAGAGGAACAAGATAAAATTTAGCATAAAACTCTATGCAAGCAAATCTGCGGTTGGCAGTACACAACTATCGTATATAAAGCATCTTAATACACTTGGCAAATTTGAAAAGTAAAAGCTAGTGCACCAATGCATTTGTTAGGCAGAAAATAAGTGGAAAGCGATCAGGAAACGTAGTGAAATGAGATGTTTATATATTTTATATATATAAGATTTTTATTTTAATACTTTAATACTTAAAAGATTATATACATACATTTTAGTCCTTAATAGATTTTTGTTTTAATACATTAATTTTTTAAAAAATTAAATACATACACTTTAGTTTATGAAAGATTTTACTTTTAACACTTTATTCTTTAAAAAATTAAAATATATGCACTTTAGTCCTTAAAAGATTTAATCTCCAAAATATTAGAGTGTTAGAATAAAAATATTTCAAAATTAAATTATATGCATTTAATTTTTTGAGGACTAAAGTATATGCATTTATTCTTCTAAGGATTAAAGTGTTAAAATTAAAATATTTCAAAAACCAAAGTATATACATTTAATTTTTTAAAAATTAAAGTATTAAAATAAAAAAATTTTAAGAACTAAAGTGTAGATTTACTTTATATTTTAATTTGAATGCTTAAAATAAATAAAAAAAAGGGATTTATAAAAGTCGTTTCTCAAGCAAAAAAATATTCTCAGAACATTTATCTTTTTCTCTCTTTCAAATCCTTGATAACTTGTGTGAGGAGCGCTATACCCATGACCCTCTGTAGGCCGATAAAGGGTTGCGATTAGAGTTATACTTAATCATAATACTGGTTTGACACCCTACCCCTGAAATCAAAAGAAAATAAAAGCTCATTTTTAATTATAGTACATATATTTTTTTCGATAAATAAAGTCAAAACTCAACTCACCTAAACCAAGTGAGGAGCAAATACTACAACAGAATCATATGGGTAAAGCCATACCCAAATTATAGTACATATATGTCCTTAAATAATAACAAATAACATGGCTATGTTTGTATTTGAAATCAATATAACGTAAAGGCTATTAAAAAACCGTTTATTCCTAAGCTCGACGCTAAATCACATCTTTGATTACGAAATACGTGCACTTGGAAAACAAGATTAAAATGCAAGAAAACAAATAATTTGTTAGTTGAGAGTAATAGCAGAGCCATCGCATTCTCCAAATTTTGTGTCGTACAAGCAGTTATATCGGTGTTATGTCCACACTAATATAAGCCCATGGATGTTACGATCCATACACATGTTTTCGTAAAGTAACTCACGGTTGTGGGCTTTACCCAAAAATGTGTTGGGCTGGTTGGTTTCATTCTTATAGTCAAGTTCCTTATCATGACCAAAATATAAGAAGTTTGCTCATGGCCTGACTGGTGTACAGACAAGAAACAAAATACCTTTCAACGAAAAAAAAAAAAGAAAAAAAGAAACAAAATACCTATCTATCTTCAGTCTTAGAGTCACGAAATTTCAAGCTACTAGAAATGGGTTAATGATAAAAGATTTGAGTAATTTATATGGAATTATAAGTTAAAATCTCATTGTCATCGATATATCAAAAAACAATCATGAAATTTCTCATAATGCCAAAAAAAGAGTGAAAAAATCATGAAATTTTTAGAGCCAAATTAAACACATGCAGATTTTTACTAAAGGTGTGTTTAGTTAGAAAGTAAAAATGGGAGAAAATTTTTTATGAATGAGTTCTATGTATAATTTTACATATGAAGCTCATCCATAATTTTTTTTCTATTTTTTTTCCTCAACCAAACATTATCCCTAGATATAAGTTTTTGCTTTTTCTTAAGATTGAAAGTCGATCGAAGGATATTGTGCCAATTGTAGGTCACACATCTAGTGAGAACATCTTTGTCAATCTGCCATGCAAGAACTAATCTAGAATCCAATCAAGCCAAAGTTCTGAATATGAATTTTGATTACAAGGTCAATGTTTAGGATATATATTCATAAACTAGGTTGGAAGAATACGTGTACGTTCCTTGTTACACTTGCATATAACTCACAATTGTATTACTCATGCTTGTATTTCATTCCTCTTGTATAGAATAGCTTGATAGTTAGTCAATTTGTTGAAGTTAGTTACAGGTGAACTTGTTTATATACCTCCCCTTGTATCAATTTTAGTTAGATGAGGAGTTATTCATTTCCAGCTTCTCTCTTTGGTGTGAGTCTCTCTCTCTCTCTCTCTCTCTCTCTCTCTCACTCTCTTTTTTGAATCCTACTTCTTGATTTTTGATATGGTATCAAGAGCTCTTTCAATCGAATTTTTGTTGCGCCATGCTTTGATCTCTTTGTTTTCTTTTCTCCATCATTTTGGTTCTATTTCTTGGAGATTGAAGAATCTTGAGCTGCATCAATGGCGAATTTGGTTTAGGAAATTCATCAAGCGGAGAATGTGCAAGAAAATGCACATGCATTGGTTCCACCAATGGTGAATCGTGCTCAAATTGCTGCAAATCCACCGATGAATCCTCTCATGGACATTACAAGTCCGTTCTATTTGCATCCAAGAGAGAGTCGTGGTGTGGTTTTGGTCTCCATCCCATTGACGAAGATGAATTATTACGCCTAGTTGTAAGCAATGAGAATCACGTTGCACTTAAAGGACAAATTAGGGTTCATTGATGGTGAAATTCTGAAACCTCCTCTTGGTGATCATTTTTGACACACTTGGAAGAGGAACAACACGATAATCATCACTTGGATAACTCGACCTTTGTTCACAGAGATAGCGCAAAGCATTATGGACATCAATAATGTTTTAGATCTATGGCTTGAGTTGTAACAGAGGTTCACTCCAGGCAATCACACAAGAATTGTAATCACACAGGAATTGCCAATCTACAAGAATAAATCTATGCTGTGAGACAAGGTAATCTCACTATCATTGGATATTTTACTTAATTGAAGAGCCTTTAGAGTCAGTTGGAAAATTTCATGCTATACACACCATGTACTTGCAGTATTCCATGTAGTTGCAAGGCCTATAGAGATCAGGATTGCATTATGCAATTCTTGAAGGGATTGAACGATCCATATTTGGGAGTTAGATCACAAATTTTGCTCATAGGTCTATTTCCACCTTTAAATCAGGTTTTTAGCTTGATTGTGCAGCAGGAAAGATAATTTGCGACTGAGAATGGAGAGATTTCCAAAGCCTTAGCTGCCAATGCCAGCTCTGGTTCCTCATTAGTGAATAATTCTGGTAGTGCATCTTAGAATGGTGTGAAAGTAAGAAGGTCAGTAAAGTCAAGTATGTCAAAGGTCAGCAAAGTGGGAAAACTTGCAGTCATTGTGGCAAAATTAGCCACACCAAGGAAACTTGCTTTAAGAAGCACAATTTTCCACCTTATTTCGAGAAAGGACAGGGATCTTTTGTTAACAGCATATCCTTTGAGGATTGTGATGAGGAGGATGACTCTTCCCATGACAAATCTTAGCCTGCTTCTCATGGTTTAATTTTGATGAAAGAGCAATATCAAGGTCTGCTAGCATTACTTCAACAGTTGTAATCTGCTGCTGCATCATTTATCCAATCCTAGCCAACCTCACCTAACAAATCAAGTCTCATCTAAACCATTGCCTAATGCAAATTCCTCAGGCAACCATTTCATATTTAGCATTCACAATAACACAAACCATTGGATTCTTGATACCAAGGCAACAAATCATATTTGTTGCTCTCTGGATCTATTCACACACCACTAGACCTCCCATGCAAATTCAATTACCTAATAGAAATCACACATGTGCCACTATTGTTGGTTGTGTTCACCTCTCAAATGACCTAGTGCTTCATAGTATATTATTGTATATTCCATCCTTCATTTTTAATTTGATTTCTGTTACACATTTGACATCTATTTTGCACTACCACTTGACCTTTATTGACATGGATTGCACAATACAGGCCATAACTTCCTCAAAGATGATTGGATTTGCTAAGGTGGGCCTATATGTTTTGCAAGGTCCTGGTACTCTACTTTTACCATTTGCCTCAACAAATACTGTTACTACATTAGATTTGCATCCTGCATCTCATGCATCATCATCCAATTTGCATCATACACCCCTTCCTATATCCTCCATTCCTCTTACAACTCTACCACCTTGACCACTTCCTGCATCTCCTTCAAGCATACAACTTGCATTTATTCCTCATGGATTGCACTTGCCAGACTTCTTGACATCACCATCATCCCCTGCTCGCTTCCTTGCACCATCTCTCCTATTCCCTAGAAGGTCCACTAGGCCAAAGAAACCACCATCTTACCTTTGGGACTTTCACTGTCATGTGGCCACCTTTGCTACGACTTATCCTTCATTTGAGAGGGTGTTATATCCTATCTCTCATCACATCTCATACTTCAAATTATCCCCTAGTCACACACACTTCACTCTAGCCATTTCCTCCCATAATGAACCCAAGTCCTGCAATCAAGTAGTGTAGTTTGACTGTTAAAGGCAGGTTATGCAAGCCGAGATTGATGCTCTCAAGCAAACTGGAACCTAGGAGTTTGTTGATTTACCTCCTAGGAAGCAATTGGTCAGTTGTAAATGGGTGTACTTCATAAAATAGAGGGCTAATAGGAGCATGATTTCATTGAAACCTTTTCTCCTATGGCCAAACTCAACACGGTTCATCTATTTTTGGTTCTAGCATCCACCCAAAATTGGATTCTTGAGCAATTGGATGTGAATAATGCATTTTTCCATGGGGATCTACACGAAGAGATTTATATGGAAATTTCTCAGGGCATTATTCCTCCTAAACCAGGTCAAGTATGCCAGCTATGCAAGTCTCTTTATGGGCTTCATCAAGCCAGCCACTAGTGGTATGAGAAGTTATCCAAGGTGATACTTAACTGTGGCTTTACTCAGTCTTAAGTTGACTTCTCCTTTGTTTACAAAGAGGAAGCAAGATGGTCACTTCACTACTTTACTCATTTATGTGGGCAACATGTTACTTATTGGTGATGATCAAGCTGAGGTAAATTTAGTTAAGAAAATTCTGGATGATCTGTTTTACATTAAAGACCATGGAACATTGAAATTTTTCCTTGGACTTGAGGTTACTAGAACTTCTCGGGGTATTTTCTTATGCCATTGGAAATATACTCTAGAGCTTTTGGAAAATACAGGACTCCTTGGCTGTCACCCTGTTTCCACACCTATGGATTCTAGCCTCAAGTTGCAGCATGATGATGGGAATACATTTCCTAACCCTCTTACATATAGGTGTTTAGTTGGTCAGCTTCTCTACTTGACTACCATATGTTTTGACATCTGTTTTGCTATGAACTCCTTAAGTCAATTTCTTTATACCCCCATGGTCTCCCATTGTCATGCTACCCATAGCATCCTCAAGTACCTAAAGATTGCACCCGGGTTGGGCTTATTTTATTGATTTGATTCTAAGCTCCACTTGAAAGGTTTTAGTGATAATGATTGGGCTACTTGTCTTGATACTAGGAGATCTGTCATTGGCTATTGCATTTATCTTGGTAACTCGTTGATTTCTTGGAAATCCAAGAAGCAACACACTATATCACGCTCTTCATCAGAGGCTAAATATTGTGCATTAGTAATTGCCACTTGCGAAATTCAGTGGCTCACTTACTTGCTACAGGATTTCCAAGTCCCTTTCAAGTCTATAGCTCTCCTTCATTATGATAGTCACTTAGCCTTGTATCTTGCCTCCAATCTAGTGTTTCATGAATGCTTTAAACACATTGAGTTGGAATGCCACATTGTCCGCAAGAAAGTGTGCATTGCTTTGGTTCATCTCTTGCCCATTAGTACTCACTGTCAAGTTGCTGATATCTATACTAAGGCACTTTCTCCTAGGCCTTTCACTTTGCTGCATACCAAGCTCGAAATGTATGATATACATTCTCCAGCTTGAGGGGCCACACTACAAAAAATGTGGAGATTAGTCATGGTGATTTAGCCATAGATTTTGTAACCGTGGCAAATCTGATTGAATAAGCCCAAATTTGTCACTAAGTTAGCACTCGATGCAAAATTTCTTGCGGCTTTTCCTTTTATTTCCCTCTTTTTTTCTTTTTCATCTCCCTCCATTTTTGTCCTTTTTTTTAGCCAAATTGAATCCTTCTTTCACCTATTTTACTCTCGTTTGGTGAAACCGTTCTTGAACATCACCTCTGCACAGATCATCCACCCCCAGTCTGGACCTTCATAACTGACCCAATCTACCCATTGCCATTGGCCGTGCTTCTCAACGCAAAGCACTAACATTCACAAGCATAAAAGCTAGTCTGCCTCTGGTTAGGTTCGCTTGCCGCATCTCAAACAAGGGCCTCAGCGCTCTGGCCATCTTCCTCACTGCATTCGGCACCTTCTGTTAGGGATTGCTTTATACTTTTTCTTGCCATTTTACTATTTCAATTCTTTGTTTTTAATCATTTTTTAGTTTTGATTGTGATGCGTTTCCATGTTCTTTAGATGGCGTTCAAAAAATTGTCCTTTTGTGATATTTTGTTGATCAATGATGATGTTTATGCTGGGTTTTTCATTCATTGTGACTTCTAATTCTTAGATTTTGATAGGTTTGCTTGGTCTGTGAATTAGGTTCCAAACAATCTAGATGGGTAATTGCATAATGCTCCAAAAATCAAGTTTGGAAATTCATTTCTTGGAAAAATTGGTTTCAGTTTCTTGTATTATCAAGCTTTTTAGGTTTATAAATAATGTTTTAGCTATTGATTTATTTTTTTAATTGGATTTCAACTTTTAGCCCTATATACCAACAAGTTTTTATTTATGCAACGCTTAGCTATTCATCTTGTTACCTATTATTTGCACTAGCTTCAAAAAGGAAATGCAAAAGGCTGATATTCACTTTCTATACCTCAAAGTTCATTTGTTTTTCCTGAAAGCAATAAATGCAAAAGGGTGATATTTTATTTAAACTTTGTTGTGATATGTCCATGGTTGTTGTTTGAGATTGTGGCTTTATATTTCTAATTCTAATAATAATAAAAAGGAAAATTTGGCTTTATTTTAGTTTTATTTAGATGAAGCAATGGCCAAACTCTTTGGTATGCAGTTGAAACAAACTAAAACTAGAAGACAGCAAAATGGGGGGGGCTCAATGAAAGTATCACGTAACATCCCAAGTTAGTGTCCAAATGTTATTGAAATTAGACCCCACAATGAACAAGTAAAGCTTTTGATTCGACTTCCACTGACTAAATAACATTATAATATTTTCTTTATAAAATATATCTTCTTTACTTAAAAATTTACTCAATTTTTACCACCACAGGTGCAAGTTATCAAGCGCCATTTGATGAATGAATTGCTAGAAATAGATAAAGCTATTACTCAATAGTATCGAGATGTATTTGTAACCAAGATGAGCGCTGATTGAGCTTTTTGGTTGTCTCTAATTCTTTTCCCCACAAGATCCACATGTATATAATTATAGTACACTTTTTAAGATTAGTAAATTTTTAGAGACTATGTACAATATCTTTTTGCGAGTATGTTCTATTCTCTGCACATTCTTGTGCATTGGTTTTTTTATTTAACAATATAGCTAGCTCTTTCATTTTTTACCATGGGGCACACCAGGGTGCATTGTTAGACAAACATAGTTGGGGATACTTTTAGTAATCATTAGTTGTAGGAAACTAGTCATCAGCCAATCAAATCTTTTCTGGTGAGGTGTTTTAATGTATTTCTAGCCCTTCAACATCCTTATTTATCATTTATCCTTTTGTCTTGTACTCTCTTTGCCAATGTATATTTGCCTAAAGAATCATCAATCTTATGTTGGGAGCAAGTAGTTGTATCTTGGGCTTGTCTGGTTGTTGCGAGTTTATGAAGTTCCTCCAATGGTTTTCACTACTATCATCACAGAAGGGTGTTGCGTTTTTGACTTTTGGTATGGTAGTTGCTACTACCCTCATACACTTCTTGATTCTATTCTCATTGTCAAAGTATTCAACACCAGCCAAGGTTACCCTAGCAAAGCCAAAGAACAAGGGAGAACAATTGGAGGCTAAGAATAGCCAACAATAGTAGATTAGACACTTGCTGCCTAAATCGAAATCTTCCATCATAGATAGGGATTTCATTTGTGCTAAAATTTGGTGAACTTGAAGTTGTATTTTTATTTATTTTTAGGAGTTAAGCTTATGGATATTAAATGTTTTGCTTTTTCTTTTGTAAGTGATGAAGATATATAATTCTATAAAGTATTTTGTTTGATTATATATATCTCTATATATTGCATTTAATATTTATCTTAATCAATAATTAATTGATAGAAGAGGAAATATGAAAATACTAGTGATGAAGAAGGAAAAAGTTAACCATGTTCGCATTGTGGGTAGTTGAGTTAAAAAAGACTAATATTAAATTAGCTACGGTCAAAATGTGGCAAAAAAGAAATAATATACAGTTTATTTTTAATAGATAGCCACAGTTTAACTGTGGCTAATTAATGCCATTACTGTGACTAATAAACTGTGGCTAATTAATGCCATTACTGTAACTAATCATTTATCAGCATGGTTATACAAACTGTGGCAAAAGTTGTGAAAACCGTGGCTAAAGAAATTGCAACGCCACAATTTGCCATGGTTCTTAAAATCATGGCTAAAAATTTTTACCACGGTTCTTGCTTAAATTAGCTACGGTTTTAACCATGGCTAAACCCCTTGTTTTTTGCAGTAATACACTTGCATATAACTCACACTTGTATTACTCATACTTGTATTTCATTCCTCTTGTATAGAGTAGCTCGACATTTAGTCAATTTGTTGAAGTTAGTTGCAGGTGAGCTTATATATATAGCTGGTCTTGTATCAATTTCAGTTAGATGAGGAATTATTCATTTCTAGCTTCTCTCTTTGGTGCGAGTATCTCTCTCGATTCTCCTCTCTCCTTTTTGAATCCGGCTTCGATTTCTGATATTCCTCTTCTACAGTAGCAATCGAGTTAGTAATAGGTGAAAATCTAGAGATTATTAAATGTGAACACAGGCACTCTAGTAGTAAGTGTTATCATCTTTGATTGGATGAGTATACAGCGACTTGGCATTGGCAGAGTAGTGCTGTTGTCCTATAAGTGAAGGGGGAAAAAAAAATATTGCCAGCAACACAGTCTATACAACTTCATTGTCATTTGTGTTAATACCTGTATAAACTTACGTCCACACCCTTCTCACATACTTTTACTCAAATGATTAGATAATACCATAATCTACTGGACAGTCCAAATTAAACCATGTAACACATATCAACTAGTTTGTGCAAGTATTTTTTTCCAAACAGAATTAGTATAAATAATGCAGCTCTATAATTCTTTGGCTTTTCGTAAACTTAAAATTTGTACTATTAAGTGATATTATAATTCTTTTTGCCAGAGAATACAACTATATTGTTGGGTTTTAGGAGGGCCGAAGAAAAACAGCCTTTTGCTTCACAGATCGATATATACTAAGTTACTAAAGTGTAATAATTCCTTAAACTACAAAATTTCAGCTATCCAGTCTATTATCGCTTCCGTAGCCAAATCCGTGAAGAAACCATTTGAAACTTCCAATTCCATCTTATCGATAATCAGAAGAAGTGCCACTATGAATGCATAATCGATGTGAGGATAGACAAGGACTTCGTAGGCGCCATTATTCTCCATCTGCATGCATGCATTAATCCATATGAATAGATTACTATAGTACTATACGTCTAATCTAATTAATTTCATTTTATATAAATTAAAAGTACATGCTCTTATATAATACATATACAGGGTACATACCTTGGCGATAATCCGAGATGATTCACCAGCATAAATATCACAAGATTTTTTGGAGCTACTCAGTTTGACCTTAAAGTCACATACACTTTCATTTGCATTGTGGGCCAAGAAGACATCTAAATCAGTCTGACCACTCTGGACCATTGGCGATTGCTTGACTGAAAAGAGCAATTGCGAGGAATCTGTACTTTTACCCCTGAAAGCTTGGCGTTGACCACGCATCGTCATAATCTACATAAATAAAAAGAATCATTAAGACTTTGCTTCTGCATTCGGATTTAATTAAATTTTGGTTGAAATTAAATGGTTTTGGTTACATTTAAAATTTTTCCACCTTTTCTTTTGGTTTAAAAAAAAAATCCTAAATCATCAATATACGGAGTAGATTTTAATTAATATGATTTGTGACAAAGTTGGTCTATAACAATAAAGCTACCTAGTGCTATATATATATATATATATATATATATATATATATATATTCACAAGAGTAGAATATTTAAGGGAAACAAATATATCATACCATTTGAATAAGGAAGCAGTGGTTTCTCTGCCAAATTTTGATTATAACCATTTTGACCACACACTAAACAAATGTAAATAATTCGTAATGATGTGATAAGTAACTTTAACTTCTTAATATGAGGGTTTGAGTTCAAATAACGGAAAAGTAAATCCTCTTAACAATAAAAACAAGATTAACCTCAGAGCTAAACATATAAAAATGTAAGCAGTGCTATTTAGCATGAGTTGATGAAATTTGTGCTAGTGTTACGAAAGTCTAATAACCAATCATGGTGAGGTTAAATTGCAAGACAAGAAAAGAGAAAATTATTTGCAAGTCAAAACGCAAAACTTGCTACTATTTTTTATAGTTTCATATGACTGTCACGAAAATATTTCATACTATTTAGCATTTTTTTTAATAAAAATACCTCTTAGATGAAAAAAAAAAAAAAGAAACTAACATAACCGAGCCAGTGAATTACAGTTTTCCCAGTTTTGCTTAAAATGGAAAAATATAAAATAAGATTTTGTCGGGAAACTAGCTAAATTAAAGATGAAAATCAACGAGTTTGAGATGTCTCAATAGCCAAACCTGGTTGTATAATGTGGCAATGGGTCTTCCATATGCATCATGTAGGACACGACGGCCGTGAAGTGAGAAAGAAGCTTCTTTGACGTTAAAAATATGTACGATATTGTCAAGGAAGGTGACACCGTTGTCTGTATAAATTTTGAGATTGATGAACTGAGGAAGACAATATCGGTCGCCGATGACTGAGATGGGGGCTGCCATGGCAAGGGAATTGTGAGGGGACACAACACAAATATATACAAGGAATGTTACGTGGACGCATTTGTTTTCGACGTATACGATGGAAACCGCACCTAAAGAAGGAAAACGACAAAAAAGGGACAGTTATGGTGAGCTAGCATACGGTGGGTGTAGGATAGAATAACATATTTTAGAAAACTGAACAAACTTCGATCCCTGCATTTCTCTTTTCTCAATCTCAGACTGCTTCCAAGTCTCCACCTTCACCCACCAAAGTCGTTCACTTTTGCTACCATCATTTTTCCACAGCAGATTCAATTCCACTCCATGACCCCAAATTTCAACCCTGTTACCTGTTACCAACCCCATCTCTTCCTTATCTCACCCTTTCATTGAGAAATCTCCATCTTGACGCAGAGGAACGTCGACAAAGGCATTGCTCTGTTCCCACCTCCTTTGTTGCGCTGATATTGGGATGTTTGGATTTTTTGCACAATATGGCATACCCAGGTTGGTTTCACATTTTTCCTTTTTGGTCTTTCTTCCCTGTTAATAAGTTTCTTTGCCTATCTTCCCCATCTCTATCAAAACATTTGGTAAGATAAGATGTACAGTGTCAACAAGTTAGAAGAAAGTTACGAAATGAGATGTAGATCTCATCATGTCGGTGTCAACAAGAACGGCCACGGCATCCTCTGTGTTGTCGGCAAGTATTATCCTGGTATGCACTACTCTCTCTCTCTCTCCCTCTCTCTTTGTGTGGGTGTGTGTTGGATTTTGCATGTTTTGACTTGTGAGGGTTTTTATGAAGTGGGTTTGGGACTTCTGATTTAAAAGTTCATTTCTGTGTTTATTTTTCTGTTCGTCTTTGCCGTTGCTTTTTGAATGGGTTTGTTGTGGATGGTGCTCGCTACGACTACGTTGAGACCTGAGCTGAAACAGGATTGATTGTGATGTGACCTAATAATGTCCAGAACAAGTTGAAATTTGAATTATTTAACTTAGGAGTTAATTATTAATCTTCATTCCCAAGAATATAACTATGACTGGGATTTGGGAGCTACGTAATTAGTTTGATTCAGAAATATGTAGACAGATTGTGCTCAAGGAGTTTGAGAAAAAGGAAGATTAAAATTTTCCATCATTTTTTTCCCCATGTAAATGGGTGAGCTGGAATCTTCCTTGTTGGACTATTATGTATCTAATTCTTCTCGATCCTATTTTAGTATGGCTACTGTCATGCTGAACAGGAAGTGATTGGCTATATGAAGGCTTATTCCTGTCCAATTCATATGTATTGTTTCTCATGGGTGGAATGCGCATATAATATAGAATCAATTACTGTATTATACTCTTTGAGCCCTGATTTGTTGAAAAAAAAATTTCATGTTGAAAAAGATATTAAAATGGTTCACCATGTAACATAGATACACTTCTATACATATGCTAATCTCCGATCGGGATAATTCCATTTCAAGCAATCTAATTCATGTGCTAAGTCATGCCCCACACGAAGCGGCCTTTCCACCATCCAGTCTAGCTTTGCCAAATGGATTCTCCATTCTATAGAATTTGCAATACTTATTCCTTTCCATCACTCAACTCCAAAATTCGGCAACCTTACCACTCAAGAAGAACTCAACTCCTAAAATATGCCATAACAACTCATGGTCTTCACAAAACTTCCAAGTGGAGGAGTATTATCATGAATCCAATAAATATGAGAATGTAAAAATATAAACCACCCAAATAGTTAGCTCATAAAAGATATGAAGTGTAACTTTGCTTTAAAGTGACCTCTAGATAATTCATTTCCTTTTTCACAAATCAAATACTAAAAGAAAAAAAAAAGATGTTTTACATTTCTTGCATTAAAAAAGGCACAGAATGCTTTTTTCTGGCCAAACTGATAAGGTCTATTAATATTATGTACTTATATTGGAATTTAGAGTTTTTTGAAGTTGCCAAATTCTCAACCTCTGCAGTTTGGAGTTCTCAAAAGTGTCAACGTTAACAGACTCACCAGAAGACAGCATCAATAGTACAAAAACACTTAACATTTTCATTCAAAGAGGTTATTAAATACATATCCATTGTGAAAAAAATTTCTACACTAATTACATTTTTGTGCAAAGAAAACTGGCATTTGCTACAACAATTTCTAGAATTATATAAACCTTTTGAACTTGAAAAAAAAATGAAAAAAAAAGGGTAATCGAGCAGTGGCAGCAAAGCAGCTAAAGTAGTGAATGTAATGACATGGAGAATCCTTCTAGAATACTCATATTTGGGTGGGAGATGTGTCCAAATAAGGGTCCATTTTAGGGCTGGTAGTCATTTTTTGTTTTAGACGTAGTACAACTGTTAAGATTATTTTGGGGTAGGCTCTTTGGTAGTTTATGTATGCTGAATCAACCTTTTAAGCTAAGGCATCTTCTCATGTCATTTTAGAGTTTGACAGGAGTGAATTGGGAAAGGCTAGCAGTTTGCTATATATAATTTCTTTGGTGCCTAGGATTAGAAAGGAAGGAAAGAAATTATACATTCATCAAATATAATTTTTTGCCGTCTATTTTAGTTTATGACGTAAATTTTTTTTTTTTTTTTTAACTCTTTATGGTGTTTAGCTAAGCTAACAATTACTTTATACAGTTTAAATACTGAGAGATCGGTGAGCTTTTTTTCAATTGATACATCTGCTTGTCTGTGGCGTCTTTGTTATTTGAATTTATGTGTGATAATATTTCTTTCTTGCATTTGGAAAGAAAGGAAATTATATGATCCAGTTCTATGATCCTATGCCGTTAAAGCTTCTTAAGTTGACGCCATGTAAAACCAGTTCAAATATAGAAACTAGAACTTAAATTCTTTATTTTTCAGCTCCACTATTGTCTTCATGAATTGCATGTGACAGGTTTTATCGATGTGGTGCCTGGTAGTGGAATTGACACCATGGATGGTAACTTCACTACAATTTAAATTTGCAATCTTCTCTGGAAGTCATGACACGATATAAATGTTCCTAAGGACGTGTATTACGATATCTATTAATTTTTCAACATTTATTTAAGTAGTTGGAAGGTGCATACTCTAATCATGAACAATCTCTTGCAGAAGTTACCCTTTCTTTTCCGATATTTATAAACAGAGTAATTAATTACCTATATAATTAGAAAGTATGTAGAACTATCTTAATGTTTAAGTAAGTTACAGTGCCAATTTTGGATCTTGACTGCTAATGTAAACAGCTGCAGATTATGAAGCTAATATTATGGATAAGCATTCTTGACTGTTGTGACCCGAACGAGACGTAAACAGAAAGTGAACGGCTGGGTTCTATAGTCATTTTCCTTACACCTCAAGACACATGAGGCCAAGTAAAAAGATAGAGTGAAGTTATTCTGTAGTTGAAATGGTGGATTGGCATATGAGTACCATGAAAAGGTCTAACAAGCACAGAAACATTCAGTTGGAGCGATCGAGGCAGAATAAGCAGATGTTTTAAAATAAAATAAAAAAAAATCGAAATGGATTTCTAACTGGGATTGATAAACTCCCATTTTGGAGAGTTTTTGAGCTTAGGTATTCAGAATTATCGACAAAATTTTTGTTGCAGTTGTTACGACGGATTGTACATATATACTTGCCTATGTTTCCTTGAATCAGTGATTAATAATTATAGCTATAAGTTTTGGACTTCTTTGGATGTTCTTGTTCAAGTGTCTCAATAAAGAGGTTTTTAGTTTTGTAGCATGGAACGCAACAAAAGAAATGTTTAGATTGATTTTCTGGCGCCGACTGCGATGCTCTGCGCGGTCAAAGGTATACTATGCATCTTGTGATTGTAGCATATCTAATAGATTAGATTTGTGAGGTATATCGATATATTAATAACTTATGATGCATTATAGTAATATATTAATTTTAAAAAAATTAAAAATATGATTAAATATATTTTAAAAATTAATTTTTATATATTGATAATATAAAATAATTTTATACTATCAGTATAATATTATACTGATAGACATTGTAAAATTATATTAATAGAATAAAATTATATTGATAAAATTTTTATGATTTTTAGAAATTAATTTTTATACATTAATAGTGTAAAATTACATTGATCGTATAAAATAATTTTACACTGTCAATGTAAAATTACATTGACAGAGTAAAATTATATTGATAAAATTTTTTGATTACACTGATAATGTAAAATTATTTTATACTGTCAATATAATTTTACATTATCAGTGTATGATAATTAATTTTTAAAATATATTTAATTATATTTTTAAATTTTCTTAAAATTGGATATTATTACAGTGCATCATAGGTGATTGGTGCATTGATGTATATCACAATCTCACCATCAGATTATAAGGTGTATCACGCTCCTTGATCAGCAAAATACACCGTAAAACGCGCCTGATTTTCTACCCTTTTTTTCATCAACTAATTTACCGTTATCACTTACTGCTAGATGGCAATTAGATGTGCCTTTTTTTAAATCATGGTGTTAATGAATTGTTATCAGCGTCTCTCAAACACATAAATATGGCTACAAGTATTATTACTAAAAATACAAGTTACCAATATCTGCAAGGTTTAGTATTATTCCTAAAAATATTAAAATATCTGTAAGGTTGCCAATATACTGGACTTGTTACCAAAAAATGAAAAAAGCATTATAAACAATTTGAGCTAAATTACTAACTCTTGTAGATCAATTGGATGTGCCCTTTCTTTTTTGGAAAAATAAAAATCATGGCAACAAAGAGTTATTATAGGCTTTTTCCAAATATACAAATAATTTTACAAGTGCTATTTTTAAAAAATTAAAGTATCTATCTGATGACCAACATATTGAACTGTTATCAACAAATAAAAAAGGAGAACCAACAAATTAAATCCAGGTTACTTACGCTTGTAGTTTCACTAGGTGGTCCTTTTTTTTTTTTTTCCTACCCCCAATCTTGGTGCCAAAGAATTATTATAAACTTTTACAATACAAATAAATTAGTTTCCAAGGCTATCCTTAAACAATTAAAGTATAGTATTAGTCGGGTTATCTACATACTGAACTTGTTGTCAACAAATGAAAAAAGAGTTACCAACAATTTGAGTCAGATTACTAACTCTTATAGATCCATTCAGTGTATTTTTCTCTTTTTTTTTTTTTTTAAAATTTGGTTTCAAATAGTCTTCATAGCTTCTTTCATTGTAATATTAACTCCATCTTGTACCTAAGTTCACTTAATCAATTTTGAGTGCTAAGAAGTTCTTTTAATTTGTTCCTTAACACAAATTTAGTTAAGAATCCTAACGATTTTAACATTTTCAAAAATTGAGAAGTTACCAATTTCTTTATCTAGTTACCAATATTTTGAACTAAAGTTACCAATATTTATGAAAAAGCTATCAACTGAATGCCGAATAATTGGATGTGACATAGCTTATGTAACAGTAATTCTATCTTATATTTAGGTTTACTTGATCAATTTTTAATACCAAAGAGTTTTTTTAAATTGTTTCCTAATGTAAATTTAGTTAAGAATCTTACTATTTTCCAAATTTTCAAAAACTAAGAAAGCTACCAATCGAGTGCAAGACAATAGAGCATGACTTAGCCAGTGTAGCACTAATTCCATTTAGTGAACTGGAAATCCTATATAAAATTTGATCCAAAATCTAGCATTAACTTTTCAGGTTTTAAAAATTTTAAAAGTTAAGAATTTTTAATTAAATTTATGTTATGAAACAAGTCAAAACAATTCATTGACACAAAAGATTTATCAAGTGAGCTTAAATACAAGATAAAATTAGTGTACATTGGCTAAGTCACATTCAATTGTTCTACACTCGATTGGTAACTTTATCACAAAACAATTTGAAGTGATCAGCCATTGTAGCACAAATTCCATATTATATTTAGGCTTACTTGATTAATTTATCGTTCTAAAGAGTTTTTTTAACTTGTTCTTTAACACAATTTTATATAAAATCCCTAATGACTTCAAAATCACCAAAACCTGAAAAGTTACCAATATATTTAATAAGTTATCAACATCTTAAACAAAAGTTATCAACATTTGATAGCGATTCACCAACCTAGTGTAAAAACAAATTAGAAATTGCTTAGCCATTGTAGCATTAATTCCGTGTTGTATTTAAGCTCACTTCATCAATTTATAGTGTCAACGAGTTCTCTCTACTTATTCCCAAAAATAAATTTAGATAAGAATCCTAATAGTTTCAAAATTTTGAAAACTTGAAAAGTTGCCAAAATTTTTAATATGTTATTAACATCTTGAACTAAAATTACCAATATTTGATAGTAAGTTATCAACCTAATGCAGAAACAAATTATAAGTTACTTAAACATAATAGCACTAATGTCGTATTGTATTAAGGTTCACTCATCAATTTATAGTGCCAAGGAGTTCTCTCCAATTGTTTCGTAACACAAATTTACATAAGAATCTTAATACTTTCATATTTACTAAAATCTAAAAAGTTGCCAACATTCTTAGCTAGTTACCAATATATTGAACAAAAGTTATCAACTTTGATAGCGAATTACCAACTTAGTGTAGAAACAATTTAGAAGTTATTTAGGCATTGTAGCACTAATTTCAAGTTATATTTAGGCTCATTTATCAATTTATAGTTTAAGGAATTATCTCCAATTGTTCCCAAATATAAATTTAGATAAGAATCCTAACATTTTCAAAAATTTGAAAACCTAAAAAGTTACCAATATCTTTAGCAAGGTACTGATATCTTGAAATAAAATTACTAGTATTTGATAATGAGTTACCAACCTAGTATAGAAACAAATTAGAAGTTACTTAGGCATTGTAGAACTAGTTCCATGTTGTATTTGGGCTTATTTCATAATTTATAGTGACAAAAAGCTCTCTCCACTTGTTCCCTAACATAAATTTATATAAAAATTTTAAAACTTTCAAAATTATTAAAACTTGAAAAGTTACCAATATCTTAAACTAATATTACTAACATTTGATAGCAAGTTACCAAATTCGTGCAGAAACAAATTAGAAACTACTTAAGCATTATAACATTAATTTCATGTTGTATTTAGATTTATTTTATTAATTTATATTACCAAGGAATCCTCTTAAATTGTTTCTGATACAAAATTAGTTAAAAATTCTAATACCTTTCAAGTTATGAAAACTTGACAAGTTACCAACGCCCTGATCGAGTTGCTTTTTTTTTTTTTTTTTGATAAGTAGCAACAAGGCTCAAAAACCCGAGCAAAAGCGTGAGCAAAGTCAAAAACAGAACAACAAACAAACAAAAAAGTCATAAAGCTGTCAACAAACTAACTGCATATGCTACTAAATTGCCACCTATTTGCAACGAATCAAAAATAACACCATGGTCAGGATCTGCAACAGCAATGTTATCATGATATTGGGGCTCAAACTGAACTCCAAATATCATCTATTCACCAACTCTAAATGCGCCAAGATTATCGCCATGCCATATTTTGAGCAGAATATGGCTATCCTTCCATTGGTAGAAAAATTCAGGAAGCTCCACGAAGTTAATCATTCCAAAACTCCACATAACAGCCACTGGTACCTGCAATACTGATTTCTCTATCTCAATGTAGCAATATCCTCTGCTGAATATAGCACCAAAACTCGAATGAATTGAGCCCTCAGAATTGGCTTGTCAGATATCCACCCTCCCATATTTCATTCCAAGATTTCCACAAATGCCATAACTCCATCATGAATGATTGCCAACAGATATTCTTATTCTGAAAAATAACCTTGTTTCGAAGATTCCAAATAGCCTATATAACTGCATAACAGTTTGAAATCCATCTCCTCTTCATATGTCTCGAACACCTTACAGTTAGCCAAGCTTCAAAATTAATACCAGGATCATTTGACATAATCCATTTGATTCCCCACCAGTCACAGCAGGAACCCCACACTTTCCATGCAAACTGGCAAGTGAAAAATAAATGTGGAATACTTTCTTCATCAATATTGCAAAAAACACACCTAGTGTTATCAGTACTCAGAACATTCAATCTTTGGAGCCTATCCTTTGTGTTTAGTCTACCAAGAATTTCAAACCACAATAGCAGTTCACATTTAGGAGGAGCCATGCCGCGCCATATTTTTGAAGCCCGATTCATAATGACAGAACTATCAGGAACATCTTGTTCAATGTGCTGAGTGAATGATTTAACAGAAAATTTACCAGAGTTATAATATCCCCACCCAACTTTGTCAGTCTACGATTCAGAAAGCAGCACATGGTCATGCTGCAGTTGGCCAAGTAAAAAGAGTTCCCATTGGAAGAGTGATCTACGCCAAACCAAGTTCCATTGCCAATTACCACCATCCCAAACACCACATTCTGATATTGGTATTTTCTTTTGCAGTGAGACTGAGAAAAGCCTCGGGTATTTCTCTTTAAGAGATACATCCCCCACCCAAAGATCTTCCCAGAACCAGATTCTAGTTCCATCTCCAACATGATAGCTAATACCCGTAATCAGAAGTTGTTCAATTTGGCTATGCATTCCTCTGATTCCACAAATATCACCCCATATACCTCCATCCTTCCTAATTTGCTGATCAGCAATAGGCCTATTCTCATTTAAATCATAGCAAGAGCAAATCACTTTCTTCTATAAGGTTGAATTTTCATTTGCAAATCTCCACCACCATTTAAAAAGTAAACCTGCATTCTTAAGCACCATGTCACCCACACCTAGCCCTCTCATCTTCTTAGGCCTTTGAATTATGTCTCAACTTACTAAGGCCATTGTTGAGCCCCTTTCCTTTAAGCCCCAAATGAAATTCCTCTGAAGTGATATGATCTTCCTGACGATAGTCTTGGGCATTTTAAAGAGGCCAAGATAATAGAGTGGAAGATTGTTTAAAACTGATTTTATCAGTGTTAAACGACCTGCCCTTGACAATAGCTTTGCTTTCCAACCTGACAGCTTCTTCTTGATTTTGTCAATGACAGGATTCCATGTTTCAACTCTCCTTGGATTAGCTCCCAGGGGAATGCCCAAGTATCTAGTAGGAAGTGATGCTACCATGCAACCCAAATCAGAGTTAATTTTCTGCACTGATAAATCATCACAGTTCAAAGGTATTACAACAGATTTGTCATAATTTATTTTCAAACCAGACATGAGACCATAACAGTCAAGGATTCTCCTCATGTTTTGTAGCACCTCTTTTCTTGCCGGGGCAAACAAAATGGTATCATCAGCAAATTGTAAGTGTGATAGCTTGACACCTCGTCTACCAACCGAAATACCTTCAATAACACCCTCTGTCACAGCCTTATTTAATAATCGATTTAGCACATCGGCTACTAGTACAAACAACAAAGGAGAGATTGGGTCACCTTGTCTTAGGCCACGCTCCATTTTGAAAGCCTTTGTTGGAGATCCATTAATTATAATTGACATTTCTACTGTTGTAAGACATTTCCAAACCCACAACCTCCAAATCCTCTCGAATCCCTTTTTTTCCAAAACTTGATCAACAAAACTCCATCTCACAGAGTCAAATGCTTTGTGGAAATCTAATTTAATAAGCACAATCTCTTTCTTCTTCTTCTTTGCCTAGTGAACAACTTCATTTGCTATCAAGGCGCCATCCAAAATTTGCCTTCCTTGAATGAAAGCTGTCTGAGTTTTACCAACGAAGCAATCAATAACACTAGTAATTCTGTTTGTTAGAATCTTAGTGATCAATTTATAAATGCAACCAATTATGCTTATCGGCCGAAACTCTCTGATTTCCTTTGCATCATATACCTTTGGAATTAGTGTGACCCATGTCATGTTTGCCTTACTTGGAAGATTACAAGATCTGAAGAAATCATCAATGCAATCTGAGAACTCCTTCCCAATAATAGTCCAGCATTTCTTAATGAAGGTGAAGTTATATCCATCAGGACCCGGAGCCTTAGATGATTCATAGCTCCAAACTGCACTCTTGATTTCATCCTGATTAGGTAGAACTTCCAATGACAAGGCTTCAGCTTCCGAGATTTTATTAACCAAATTATCCAAAAAGGTAATAACAGGAAGAGGTTGTTGACAGTATAACTCCATGAAAAAATTTTTGTTGTATGCCTTGATCAATCTTCGTGACTTGAAAATCCTTCTCCCCTGTTTGATCTCTGTCATACATTTCTTCCTTTTCCTAACAGTGGCAGCTGCATGAAAGAATTTTGAGTTGCAATCAGCATCCTAAACAAGAGGAACCCTTGACATTTGGTGCTAGTAACTGGATTTCCTTGCATGCCAATTTTGTAAGAGATTCTTGAGAGCCTTAAATCTGGCTAACTCTACTTCACCTGCAGTGTCCTCTTCTATTCTCTCACTTATTTGAGCCAATTCATCTTCTATCTTCTGAATATTGAAATCAATATTGCCAAACCGCTCTTTATTCCACTTCCCCAGAGCCCCTTCATTCTATTCAGTTTATCCAAGAAGCCCCCATTACCATGGTTGTTCCATTCTTCTTCAACAAATTTGATAAAATTCGAATGTGAGAACCAAGCATCTAGTGTTCGAAAAGGTTTAGGACCCCAATTAACCTCGTCAGACTGTAACAACAATGGTGTATGATCCAAAAGAGAGCATTTAAGAGCAGACAGTTTAAGAATGTTACAATTCTGCAACCATTGAGTATCAACCATGATGCGATCCAATTTGCTACACGACGAACCTCTTCTCCATGTGAATTTCTTGCCATCTAGGGGAAGGTCAATTAGTTCCATGTCATTTATCCATTGATCAAATTCCTCCATACTCCTAGATTGATGAGAACAACCTTTCCTTTCCTGCTCATTTCTAACTTCATTAAAATCACCCATTAGCAAAACTGGGAGATTCATCTGTGCTTTCAACTCCAACAGTTCACCCCACATTCTAGTTTTCTGAGAATTATCATGATGACCATAAATAACTCTAATGATACCCTCCATTCTCATTTCTTGAAAGAAACCTTTTATCCATACCCATCTATCCCCTTTCATGATTTCTAATACATTGATAAAATTATTATCCCATACACATAATATTCCACTACTTCTTCCTTGTGCCTCCACTGATGTCCACCCAGAATCATCATCACCCCAGAATTTCCAAATTATTGGTTCCCCAATGCTACTACTCATAATTTCTATAAAACCAATAAAATTAATACGAAGGTCCTTAAACCACTTTGAGATATTACCTAGCTTTCCACTCCCCCCCCCCCCCCAAGCCTCTCATGTTCCAACATATCATCTTCATGGAGAAACAAAGAGCTCACCTTTGACATTCTTTCTTCTACCTTTCTTGGTGTGACTTTTCTGTCTTGCTCTGCTTCTTTTCCCTTTCTTTTTTTCGTTCCTATCCTCCAAAATGGATTGAACCACGATAGCATCATTCATCGTAGACATTCCTGGCTATTTCCCCACGGTCCAGGTCATGGTTGCTTCATCAAACTCGCTCTCCACACTTTCCTCGTCATCTTCATTGTGGTCACTTGGGATAGAGTTTGGAACAATGCTATTTGTGTCATTTTCTGGGTTGCCATTATCTGATTCAAATCCTGGTGGAAATGTTGGACCGGAGCTATCAGGCCCAATATTCTTAGATGTAGTTTCACATGCAGTCCATTCCTTATACACCTCAAACATCCTTTTGTTTCCATTGGGCCCGTCTGGATGCAAGACCAAATCCTTTAAGACTTCTTCTGTTCGTCTATCATCATCCCATCTAATTATTTTACTGTTAGCAGACTGATTGAGTTGCTAACATTGTAAACTAAAGGTACCAGTATTTATAACAATGCTACCAACCAAGTCCACAACAGCGGATGTTACTTGGCTACTGTAGCACTAATTGAATCTTGTATTTACATTCATTTGAGTAAATTTTACTACCAATGGATCACATATTAATAGTAAATATGCAACTAAGACTGATTGTGGCATAACTTGACACTCAATCAAAAAACTATTGTCTGCAAATTTTCCTTAAATACATTTTTAGAAAATCTTATTGTCCTGTAAAAAGGGTTTAAGGATTTTTTTTTTTGTTTATGAAATTTTTTTTCTTTTTTTGCTTAATAAATTTCTTGAGTAAAATTTAGTCAATACTCAAAAGTTCATAAGCTAGTTTCTTTATGAAGATAATATTGACCTGCTTAATTGGGGATACATAATATGTACATAACAAATGCCAATAGTATATTTGATGACACATGTGAATTATATTATACAATAGTATTGACAAAATAATTTTATACAAATACTACTGCCTATGTAGATAATTGCCACCACCATGCGTCATCAAATAGACCATCTACTTGATTCCAATAATACAACCAAAAAATAGAAAATGTTAGTCCTCCAATTTCTTCTCGCATAAGCTTCAAATATTGGGTCCTTAACCACTAGTAAAGTCCATTGTTGCAGCACATCTTCTAACAAAAAATATGATGTGTATTTTTTATCCTAACTTGCTCTATAACAAAAGTGTCATCTAAGTATGTAACGATCATTTTGTATAACCAGAAATTGAAAAATAAGGTATCAATATAAAATCTATTACAAAATTCCAAAACCAAATAATTGATAAATGTGTATGTAATAATCATCATGCCATCATTCTTTATGAAATTACTAGTTGAAGTTCATGTCATGGTTACAAGTATATGTCTTATAACAAACAAATCCATCCAAGAATCCTATGTCATAAAGACTTTATTATTAATTTACCAATGAAACTAGTTTGCTATGTGCGATTAGAATACAAATTGTCAACACACCTTTAAGTAATAATAACTACATGAGGAAAGATTAAAATAGTAGAAAAGAAAAATGAAGATACAAACAATCAATATGATGCAATCCAATCCCTAGAGAGACACAAAGGGAGAGAGAACACACAAATACACAGGTACACATCCAAAGAAATGGGGAAGGTTGTGTAGTTGTATGCCATAAATGTAATAAGCATTAATTTGGGATGGTACTTGTGTAGTGTGTACTTCGATTCAAGATACAATGTGTTGGTGTTCTTGTCTAGAACAAATATTTACTAATCAAGAAGAAATATGAGAAACTATAAAGCAGCAAAATGTAATTGTTGTTTTATAGATTTAACATCGTGTCTCTCTTTTTTTCCTTTTTTGTTCTCCATGTATGGTTGGCACGGTTTCAAATTGCGGCATGCAACCACAATATTGTGGTTGAGGTGCCCTTTGCATTTGTATTGCAGTGGTAATTGCAGTTGTCTCAAGTATATTTTCCTGTAATTTTTTGCATCATAACTCAACTGTAATTGCGACTGCAACTACAATTTAAAACCATGATGGTTGGCGTGATTTATGAGCTTTTTTGTTTAAAATGTATTATATTCAACACCACATCTATTTAGAGCATCCATGAGCCATTTTGAGCACGCAAGAATCGAACCGGTGCATTAGAAAATGAATTTTGTATTTTAAAAAACATGACTTTAACATCATGCCAATATAATTTTTTTTAATAAAAGGTATACATCAAAACTTCATTTTAGTAGATAGTGGGAAAATTCAGTGGATAAGTGTTTGGCAATCAAAGTCAATATCAAGTAGCCATTAGATACCAAGAAGCATACCGTAACTAGGTGACTGTCCTCTCCCAGTTGAGACATACAATGGCAGCACAATGTGACTTTAAACTTCTTAACAACTTTCCATTCTGCCTTATAGAAAATATTATATATTATTTTGTCACAAAAACGTTAAAGAAAAATCAACCATAAACCCTATCTACACACAGATAAAAAGACAAAGCATCTTCACAAAAGGAATAGATCAACTTTCTCCATTAGGAAAACACAGTTCTACGACTTTATCTTATCTTGGTACTTTGCTAAAAATACCAACCAGAATATTAACTAGAAAATTCCATAAAAAAAATGTTGACTACAAAAACAACCCATTTCAAGTATACCTTTGAGGTTTGAGCTTTTACCTCTATTCTTTCCTAGGATTGAAATATCCTATTGCTTACTTGTTAGACTAGCAAATTTCAAATATCTTACTATCAAAGTAATCTTGAACCAGAAGAAACTTTCGTCCACAACTTTGTCTAGTATAGATCTCAAATAATGTCACAATGGTAAAAGCGCACAAAGTTACCAATCTTTCTAGACTTGAATATTACCCGAAAAAAGTTAAAAACACTCATATTTGAGACTGAAGATGAATCAGCTTGTTTACCCGGGTCTATCTCCAAATAAATAGACAATTTAGGAAAACTTATAAGCTCCGAAAGTACATATTTCTTTTTAGATTTCCCAAGGCACGATATGAAACAAAATATCTATTAAGACAAAATTAGTTGCTTAATACCAGAGGAAAAAATAACGAAGATAAAACGAGCAAAAAGATTAGTTTCAAACAAAGAAAACTGTTGCCTATTTCAACATCATGCAGTGCCAATGTTCCATCATCAGGTCCAATAGCTATTGCTTTGCTGTCAGGACGCCAACACAGGGACGTTATGCACCTTCATACAAGTTTTCTGATGTGCTGGGTGGGGATCCAGAGCCAAAGACGAAGTAGTGAAGAGCTGTGCGTTTAGTGGTAGGATCAAAGCAGAAGATGAGGCGAGTGGAATCGATAGTAGTAGGAGATAGGGTTAGAGTTTAGGGGCAGGGAGCAGGATATGTTTGGATTTGCTTTGAGTGAGGTTAGAATTGATTTTGGAATGTCAAAATTGATTCTAACTATTTTTTATTGATATTTGATTTTCTAAAACTAAAATCAATTCTTATTTTTATAATTAATTTTAGGAGAATTAAAATTTTTTTATTTTGTATTATAATAATTTTTAAAGGATCTCAAAATTAATTTTAATTAAATTAATTTTAACAAAATCAATTATATTTAAAATCAATTCTATAAAAATAGAATCAAATCCATTATAAGTGTATTGTGGATAACAATAGTAACAGGAGATATAAACTTCTATGTGAGACTTGGAAAATTAAATAAGAAATATTAGGGATTGAAGTATTTAAAACTTTTAAAATAAAATTATATGCTATTCCACTCTACACCCCTCGTATACTAACCCGACTCAACTCACTTCCTCCGCATAACAAATTTGTCATTTTCTTGCTTGTGATATGGTGTCCCCTGTATGCATCACAAAAAAAATTGCATCCACATAAACATAACATTTCTCATCAAATAAATATAGAATTTAATTTAAATATACTGATAGACTGTCAACCAATAGAAATGGTGAAAAGTACCAATTCATTCAAATAACCACCCATTATAATGAAGGACCCACTATGAATTCTCACTTTTCTCTATTTCTATTGGTTGATAATGTAAAACTATTTTACACTGTCAGTGCATATTAATTAAACTCATAAATATAACTGTTTTTTTTTGTTGCAAAAATAAATATTACTTTTAGGACACACGGCGAGACAGAGTTACTAGAAAGTGCTGAGAAATGGTTTCCAGTTGCAGGCCGCTCAGGAACCCAAAAAAAAGAAAAGAAAAAAAAGAAAAGAAAAAGATTGCAGGCCGTTAAATCCTATTTTCATTTATATTTATATTTATATTTTTGTTGTTTATTGTTTTCGTGGTTTTGTGATAAAAAAATAAAATATAAAATAGGAAACATAAAAAATAAAAACAGAAATGAATTATGTTGTAGATCCCAATTTAAGTATTCTAAGTATTTTTTAATGCACTATATGTGACATTGGCTTTGTTAGTTTCCTCAACGACGACATCCTTAGCAAAGACAATGTAATTACCATTTTTTTCTTTTAATACATTAACTAATTTTTCATTCAAAGTATAAGCTATATCCAAATCAATGGTAGATCACATTTAATTTTATAAGCTCCAATATAACTTAATTAAATACTTTCTCCATTTCAAAAATAATTGTTATTTTAATCAAATTGATATATTCTTAAATTAATGTATTTATATTTAATTAAAGTAACAAATGTTTTAAAATGGAGGAAAAATTAACTAGGATGGATTGTTGGGCCTTACCGCTCATAAGTACTCGTAATAGAAATTATCTTGCTTCAAAGTCATTTCTGACCTAAAAATTAAAAAAAAAAGTCACCACTTATCATAAATCTGAGACAATTTTATTTGTGGCTTCGTTATTTAAATATGGTAATAGTGTATAATAATAACTGAAATATTGTATTTTGAAATTTTTTACAAAAAGATGGGATTGATGTGAGACTTTTCACCATGAAGAAGGGAGAAACATGGTCAGAAAAATTTGCAAAGGATTCGCCCTATAGGAGGCGAAATTTGTTCAAAGAATTCGCCCTCCACGGGGGCGAAATGTGATACAAAAATTTGTTTCACATTTCGCCCTACAATGAGTAGAAATTTGACCAACGTTCAAAATTTTTAACGGTAAAATTTTAACGGCTCTCAGTTCACTTGTATATATACATAACATTTTACGGTTCCTTCGAACGAGTTGTTTTTCATTTTCCTTGTCTTCCCTCACTTTATTCTAGCTATTCTTCTATTCAATTATTCTTATTTTGTTCCATTTTTAGTTATAAGAGTGAAAAATAATACAAAAAAAGTGAGAAAAATTATGGATAATAGTTTAAATGTTACTATTATTGTACATTTTAATGGCTCTATTATTAAAAATACAGAGGAAGATGTGATATTTATGTCTGATGAACCGCTTATTATTTTTGTTCCTCAAACCATGTCGTTTGATGAACTAATTATTATACTTTGCCAAGACATAAATATTAACACTCCAAAAAGAGTGGTGAGAATTATATATAGATGTCCAGTTTCAAATGTTAATGACAAAATACAATTTCGACCAGTCAAAATAAACAACGATAGAGAGATGCAAATAATGTTTAGGACGTATAGGCAGTACATACAATACATTACTGCCATTGAACTATACGTCGACTTTGAAGAAGTTGTTGCTGAAGCTGGTGGAGCAAGTTTATATCACAATGAAAATGCTCAAAGTGCATATTCAGCTATGCAACATGAAGACACTGTCCCCAATTTATATCAAGTGAGTCAGGTAATAATTTATTAAATTTTTTTATTTCAAAGTAAGTTATGTAATTTCTTGACTATAGTACAATTTATTTACTAATTATGAATTAGTCTCTTTAATAGTATTTTGAAATAAAATTTGTATATTAATTAATATAATACTTGTATTAATTTAATTGATTTAATAATTCAACATGAATATCATGTTACTTTTTATTTTATTTAGCTTTTTAATAATTAATATGATATGTTATTTAACTTTTTATTTTAAAACTATTTATGTAGGTAGGCTTCTTTGTAATTTATTTATTATTGAATCTTATTCTATAAGTTTGTATTATTGTAATTAATAGTTTTTCTTGAGTTAAATTAAATTTTTATCTTGATAAATATAATAACTGTGTTATTTTCGTTAATAAATTTTAGTAATTCTTATTTTAGTATCATATTGCTCAAATTGGTACTAGTTCTTATCCGGATAGACGGCATGATTACAACACTGCTCCCAGTTCAAGTCAAGTAAGTCATTTAATATACATTATTAACACACCTTAATTAATATTTTCATTATTTAAGTCTAATTAGCATATTTAACATAATTATTAGAATATATACAAATGTTAAAAAAAATTTCGTAAATTTGCTCAATTCCATGATTATGTAAATATTTAAAAAATAATTAAGAATAATTTTTTATTTTAAATTATATTTTTAATGTATTCTTTTAAAAAATTACTAGAAGTAACTTTTTAATGAATTTAAAATACTTCCATAATTATATTAATTTTTTTTATTGCTATTCAAATTTATTCATTATTTCATTAGAATACTCACCATTATTTCATTAGAATACTCAATTCTATGTCGTCACGTAATTGCATGCTGTGCCAATCAGAATATCGATTGGCAAGTGTATATCGATAGCATTTACAGCATGGAAAAAGTTTGCAAAGTGTACGATAGGGAGTTTCAGGTGGTGGGGAATCGAAATATGTGGCCACCATATACAGGTTTGGTGATTCGACCTAACCTTCAGTTAAAGCGCAACATGAAAGGTCGGCCAAGATCAACTCGTTTTCTAAACAAAATGGATATGCGTGAAATGCGAGGACCAAAACGGTGTGCCCTATGCCATGGTGAAGGACATAGCCACAAATAATGTCCACTTAGATCTGGGGCTAATTAGTATTGAGCAGCAAATTGTTTTTGTTTGAATATTTGTTTGTTAATGTAATCTAGAATCCTAGTAAATTGAATAAGTTTATTTTAAGTAGATGATTTTTTATTCCAATATGCCATGGTGTTTTTTTCTTTTTTATTAGATTATGAATAGATTAATACCTTATTTTTTTTATTTAATATACTTTGATCTAATCCAAGTCAGAACCCAGTTTAAAACCAATCTACTCAACGTAATAAATTTATTCAAATTAGATATTACACTAAAGTTTATACTCAATGTAATAAAATATAGACACTAGATAATCTTAATTTTTTTAACAATTACATGCACTGAAAGTTCAATACAAATTACATATTACACTAAAGTTGACACAATAATAAAAATTATACATCAGAAAGAAAAAATACAGAAATTAAATTACTTACGCCCTTTGTCCTTTTTCTTTTTTATTAATGAAAGGGACAATTTCTGTGGGGATCTAAGAATCGGACGTAAGATGCTTGGAAAGTTAAATCCCCTTCTCCTTCTTTCCTCACCCCCATCACCACCCTCACCCCCCTCACCTGCTACTGCAACTGCCTCACCTTGAGTGGATGGATTGGCATGGCAATGGAACCGAGGTTCATAAAGTGCTGTCTGATTCCAATTGAAATTCCAATTTGCAGGTGCAATCGCAGCTGTAGCTTCAGAATCTGGAGGTGGCGTCTGCAGTAACTCATCCATAGTTGGGATATACACATCTTCGATAGGAGCATTTAGATCAACATGCATCGGACGAAGAGGAGTATGAGTACAATCGGGTTCATCAGCATCATATACAGGGCGAAAATTATTTAAATTTGGCATGCTACTACTGCTCGATGATGAATCTACCAACATACACCTTGGCTGAAATAACTGTGCTCGATTATGACCAACATCGGCACGGAATGCCCCAAGATCAATGGACATTCTAGGGGGATCCATATGGATATGCTGTCGGGGGCCTGACCTATTGGACTCACGCCGGGGGGGTGGTGAGGGCTTGCGGAAATGCTCTTGGGGGCCCGGCATATGGCCATAATGCCGTGGATCTTGCAGGTGAAATTCTGGAGACAGCCACAATTGGGCACGCGTTCTCGCTGCATGCTCTTGATATCAGTGCCAATATTCAGGGGATGGCGTGCAATCAATAATGGGATGACCATGTAGCACACACTCAAATCGACTATGCCACATATTAATCCAATGTTGATGTGTCTGTATCCAGTTCTAGTCTATTTTTCCCCTCAAATCTTGGTTATGAGATTCTCCTAAGTTCATAGGATCAGGCGGAATAAGCTGATATAAGCCAAACTGACGCGTCACACGGTTGCTTGGGTGAAACTCAACCGCCTCAAAGCACACAAGTGCAGTGACAGCCGAGCAAACTGCACGTTCATCCCTCACATGCGATGGAATACATGAAATAATAGCAGGAATCTCATATGGACGCTATAAAAACTGCAGCTGCATTATAAAATAAAAAGACATAGCATGAGATATATATATATATATATATATATATATATATATATATATATATATATATCTAAAATTTGATAATCAAATTATAGAAATTGTTATAGTATTCTATTCACTACCTGATTCTGTAAGCCAACGCGATCTAAAGCCCTCCTTATATTGGCGACAGTCGCATAGTTAAATCTCCGTGGATATTCAGCACCAGCCCATCTGTGTAATATTAAAATTACTATTTTCAATGCAATGCTATAATTTATTTTTTATTAGGTTATCGTTTTAATTAATAAGTAATTGAGTTAAATTAGTTTACCTCGCACATAAGGGAAATGTAATTGGTCTATCAACTGGACATAAAAATGAAAGCCGATGCCATGCCCATGATTGCAACAGTATGAGGCAGCCGCTAACCTCCTTTGTACCTTTTCGTGAGGCACGACATAAACCTCGATATAGCATAGTAAGGCATGCCGAACCCCAGCTATATTGCCCAATCTGGTCCAACTGTAAGAGCAATGGAAGATACTTTCCATGGATGCTGGATGACGTCTTGTCCGGCATTATTTTACAGCCCAATAAGCGCAGTATATAAACACGCGTAAAGTGCTCTATTGTCTGCTGGTCGGCATTCTCTGCAAGTGTCAAATTAAGACGCTCTAACCAAGACAATCTGATTGCACAACCAATAAAGTCATTGGCTTCAGATCGTTCACCAAGGCATGCCTCACACATATCTTGAATTAATTGTACATTTAGATCTGTTGTTCCAATGACAACCAGCCCATTGATGGGCAGGCCAAGATGCAGTGCAACGTCTTCCAGTGTCACGGTACACTCCCTACAAGGAAAATGAAATGTGTGACACTCCGGCCTCCATCGTTCTACCAATGCATTAATTAGATCTGGAAGTAGATGAAATTTGCTAATACTAGCAACTTCATTCAGTCTTGCCCTTTGTAAGTACCCTTCTATCATATGATGTGGTGGCTCGACATTTCTAACTCGCATGTGCATCTGTCTACCATTCTATAACATTATCATAAATTAATAAATTAGATAAATTTATAACAAAAATTGTTGCATTATTATTGTAAATAACAACAGGAAATAACAAATCGCTCTAAACCCAAAAATAAAAATAAGTATCATTACTTCTATTCTACTTTTTTTGTTTAAATTAAATGTCACCTTAATTTAATTTAACTATTTAAATCGTATGTTATTTTTATGTTATCTATTCTTTGTTGCAACAAAGAATAATAATAATCATAATAATAATAATACCACCAAAAAATAAATTAAACTTCTATCACCGATTTATTAATTTAAATTTATATTCTATTAGCTACTGCCATCTCTTAAATATTTATTGAATATTTCTATTGTTAATGTAATTAACAAATAAATTAATATATTATAAAAAAAATATATATAACCTTATTATTATAATTATCTAATGCTTTTATTCTCACATAAACAATTAAAACAAACATTTGTTGAGGTGCATCTTTAGTAACTCTGCCATTCACCTAAATTGAACCCAACAATTATCAAAACTAAATATGTAGCCTTAAAAAATAGAATAAAACCAAAATTACATACAAAAGTTTGAAAAATAAATATCGCACAGACCTTAAAAAGATTGAATAAAAAAATATATATAACCATTTTTTAATAATTGTCTAATATTTTAAAACTAATAATGCACTAAAATTAATTTCAAATATAATATTACCACAAAATAATAATACCTCTTACAATATTCATCTTATGATCAATCTAATTTGATATACACAGAATCCTAATAAATTAAAATTAATTTTAAACATAATATTAGTATAAATTTTTAAATATAATTTTTGAAAATAAATATATTACCTTAGAAATTTGCACTGCAATATGACTGCTTGAATCCACTACTGAATCATGGCGTCGATTACATCGACTCATTCTTGCCGTCTCGTTCTATCTTTCTTGATCACATACTAAACTATATCACATATTCAAAATAATTTTTCTCACTCTGGCACTCTCACACACTCAAATACTTCTTCCTCTCGTTAACAAAACTCTTCACTCCGAAACAATGAAGAAGTGAAGTTCATTTATAGAACTTACAGTCCAACCATTTACAATGTTATTTCATTTCACCTTACACATGTCAACTCCCCATCTACTATACTTTTGCCCCTCCAACTTATTGCACAATGCTCCTTTTTTCAGACACACTTCAGTTTGTATTTCAACACATGTGTATGGTGTCTCACATTTCACCATACTGCAAGGCGAAATGTGCTTCACTTTTTTCACTATTCATGCTTTTTGTCTGTGTCACAATTCGCCTTGCTGCAGGGCGAAATCTATGCAATTTGTCTGTGTCAAATTTTGCCCTGCAGCATGTAGAATTCGGGTAAAAAAAATAAAATATAAATACTACTTATAGTATGGCAAAATGTGTATTAATTTCCCATAATTTTGTTATCAAACCCATATTCCTGTATTTTAAATCTACTATTCCCATAATATAATTAAAAAACCATATTTTAAATCTATTATTCCCATAATATAATTAAAAAACCTTTATTTGTCGTATAAGGAGTGTTGGAAAAAAAGAAAAACGAGAATCGTTTCATATTTCTAAAGGATCATCATAACTCATTTAAAATTTGTCGTTTCTCCCGTATTATTCTTGTACCCATGCTGGATGAGAGTTTAATTTGTCAGTGTGAGTTAGATGAGAGTTATTTATATATTTGGATTTTTTTTATTAATATAGATATAAGGTAGATCCCATTACAGAGAGCGCTTACTCATGTAATTGTGACATATTGTATATAAGATAACATTTGTAATTATAAATTTTTTCTTTTTTTTTTGTGTGTATTTTTGCATTGGAAAGATTGACAAAAAAAATTAGAAAATAAATTATATAACTATAAATCTGAAATATAAGTGGGCCTTAGTTTATTAATTTTCAAAGCATGCACACAACAAATTATATAATTAAGGCAATGGAAAATCCTGAGAAATAATAACATGATAATTTTCTTTATTTGTTGACCTTGTCGTAATATAATAACCAAGAATTACAAGAACCCAAACCAAATACACGAATTTTGATCTGATTCTTTGGTGAGGAACTTACTAATATTTGGTTTCGTCAGTAATTTCCTTGGCTGCTTTGAGTATCATCTCAAATGCACTTTGCATGCGTCACTTCAATTTCTGTTCGTCTATGAAGTCTTTATCGCTTTTGATGGTTACTCTTAGCACTCCGATGTAGCTCAAAATTGAAATGCAAAGACTCTGCAACCCATAAAATTAAATGATCATTAAACAGTCTCATGTCTAGTTTCATGGCTTCAACCAAGTGAGGAGGCAAGGAGATATTTTGGGTAAAAACAAAAGGCTGCTTAATGCAAATAGAGGAATGCTTTTTATACATAATGATAATATATAAATATCTAAATCAATATGTGGTGATTGTAATTAAAAAAAAAGTAAGTATAGATTTTAGTTATGTAAATATTAAATGTGATATTAATTAAAAAAATCTACAAATTAGTAAGTGCAACATATCGATTTGACATTTACATAACTAAAATACACATTTATTTAAATTGTGGTTACCAAATATCAATTTGAGTATTTTAATCTCTATGTACAAATAATAAAGCTAATGTAAATAAATGAAAAACTCTGTTTAATGTTGGCTCACCTTAGAATTTGATGAGCTTAAGATCAAGACTCATAACACCTATAATAAGTGTAGTTTCTGATATTAGATACAGTTTTGAAACTTTAGGTTATGTCTGAGAGTTTTATAGATGATGAAAGAGAGTGGCTCATAATAGAATAAGATAGAAAGGCAAGAGGTAGAGAGGGTTGGTAGTGAGTTGAGCCTTGTCTGAGCATAGCATAGATCAGTCTTAGCTTGATTGTACTGAGCACAACTCAATAACAAATGAGACCAATTTTAAAGTTCAAGCCTAATATACCAAAAGCTCACAAGTTAGCTCGAGCTCGATAAGCTAGCTCGATTTAGATATAGATTGAATCGTTTAGTTATAAGTACATTGCCTATTTTCAATATAATTTATATGCAATATATATGATACAAAATAAATATTCAACATAATTTATATCTATAAATATATATTATTATAGACATATAATAATATTATATCTACTTGCATATAAATATTTATCGGGCTAGCTCATGAGCTACTAGGCTGAATATGGCAAAGCTCAAGCTCGACGCCCATAAACTCATGAACTAAGCTTATCGAACTAATAACGAATTGAGTTAGAAATAGAAATACCTTGTATCTAATTTAACTCACTTTCGATCATAGGTGGAGTGGACTAAATGCTATCATCCTCTTGTTTAGATATTTTATAAGTTTAATTAGGGAGAAGGAAAATATATGAGAATCTTTCCTTGACACCCCCCGACCCCCCAATTTGGAGGAACAAATTTTGGAGGTTTTGAGTGGCAAAGAAAGGACAATGTCTCCCCCGTTCTTGCTTGTCATTCCATTCTCTCCCTTTAAATTGCTTCCAAACAAGGTTTAATTACTTAAATTTGGTCTTGCCATTCCATACCATTCCCTTTCTTACCATCCTCCCAAACATAACCTTAAGGGGAAAAAAAAAATTACACCATTAATTACCATTATCTATAATTTTTGGCCTAATAGCAAGGATTTGATGCAATGCTAGACATGTCTAATCCAATATTTGCTATTTGTCTTCTAACAATTTTTTATAATGTTTTTTCAAAAAACCTAAAAAAAAGAAGAAGAAGAAGGGATTTAATTTATTTCTTCTACCTATTAACACTTCTATTCTTTCACAGCATGATTAAGTAAAGTTGGAAAGGAAAATACCTCAGGTCCACCAGCCAGTGCAAAATACAGGCCTTTCACAGGATGGTTAGCTAAAGTCATTTTTTCTGTTGGTCCAACTAAGTTTGAAATCACTGCACTTGACTTTGTTACTGTCCCGTGAATGTGTTTAGCTACTGCCTGCAACAACGTGAACCAACCAAACCATTGCAGCATTCATATTAAAGTGCTTATATTTGTTATTTCTGGCAAGCACATTAGATTATGGCGAGATAAAAGCACATTATAAAATATGAACAAAAGCACTGACAAAACTGCTACCATAACATATAACAAATAGCATGATAAAAGTTTGATTTAGCCAAATGTACCAACCTCTTGCCCTCGCAATTTGCACTCCATGTCCAAAAGTGTGCTGGTAAGGGCAACAGCTAAACATTGTTTCTTTACTCTCTATTATATTATGGGCTTCCCAAATAAATTCTAGAGGGTTTGCAATTCTGCTTCCATTTAATTTCAGTATAGGCACATGCAAGAAGGAAACTTTGTTCCCCCCAAGGACCCTTCGCTTAGCATTGAGCCTAGTGTTTTAAATTGCGGTTGCGGTTGCGGATGCGGTCGCAGTTGCGGTTGTTGCGATTGCGGGTATTACGACTATCACGATGCGTATTGCGGCCGTTGTGGTGTGATTTCTTTTTAAGTTTGTCGTTTGAAATTAAGTTTGTTGCGGCCCGTTGCGGCTTTGATGCGGCATGTTGCGGCTCTGATGCGGCCCGTTGCGGCTCTGATGCGGTTACGTTGCAGTCAATTTACGTGAATAGGCGAAACACCGCAAATGCGGTGCCACCGCAACCACAATATTGCGGCCACATCACGTGATGCGGTCCGCAATTTAAAACAATGATTGAGCCTATCATTGATTGATTGGTAACCTTCAATGTTTCTCACATTGAGTAACACCAATGCAGTGGAGTGTGCAGTCTTTGATTCGGATCGCCGCAACCGCAATATTGCAGCCGCATCATGTGATGCGGTCCGCAATTTAAAACAATGATTGAGCCTATCATTGATTGATTGATAACCTTCAATGTTCCTCATATTGAGTAACACCAATGCAGTGGAGTGTGCAGTCTTTGATTCGGAGTTCATGTGTTGCATTTATAACTGAGTCCCATAGAAGATTATTCCAGTGACCACATCGTTTATTGTCTACAGTTAGATAGAACCATGTTAAAAAAGAAGAAGAAGATGATTTTCAAAATATTATCCAACGACTTATATTAAAATTGTGGAGTTTTTTTTTTTTAATTTTTAGGCAGAGAAAATATATTTTAAAAACTATTCAAATTTTTAGACAATGCTTGGGAAACTCTTACAAAATATGTTTTTAACTTTTTTTTATTCATTTATGCACAAAATTACTGAAATCAACTTGGGAGAGAGATAGATACAAAAGTGATGGAATAGAAAGAGATAGATCCATCACCTTTATATTTATTTCTATCCTAGTATGTTTAAGATGTGTTTAACTTTTAGGTACAGACACTTCAATATATTTTGATGTGTCTTATGACAAGTAGTTCCTCCAATAAGGACTAGGTATAGAGGTGAGTAGAACGTGGGAGTTAGGTAAAAGCATTGGGCTTTAATGACGACATGGTTATAAAGGCGTTAGTTAGGAATTATAAACTCAAATATGATGATTTCAATTAGGGCAAAGTTAAGAGCAAAAGGGGAAGAAGGAAGTCAAAACGAAAGAAATCTAACTAATTCGCCTGTAGAGACCTAATAACCTAAGTCTTTAATGAAGGAAATTAAGTTACTATATACTCATTATGGGGTATGATCTCTACTAATATCTGAAATGGATCCTCTCAATTTAATTTTTCATTTAATAAGATTAAACGTAATTTCTCACCATTAATTTAAAAGATGAAGGCCAGATAAGACATGTAATCTCACCATTAATTGTAAGATATCACACTTGACATTGTCAAGTTAAAAATTAAATTGAGGGGATCTATTTCTATTGATACCAAATATTTTTAGGGACTTACTCTTCTATTAACGTGGCAGCTAAAAAAAGACAGATGTCAATGACATAGCTTCAAGAGATATTCGATATTATTTTTCCATATTTCCATTATATAAATATTCTAAATTCTAGCATAGACTCAATTAATTTTCTACACACGTTGGATCAAACTTGGAAATGAAGTCTGTCTAACGTTGGACGGTACGTTATTGACGTCAATCTCGTGCATTGACATTTGAGACAAAGAAAAAAACTAGTGTGAAACTGCTCATGTTTTTATATCCTACAAGAGAATATATGATTTATAGTGCATGCATTGTTGAGAGTTAAAGTACTAAGCAAAATGATAACAAGTTTGAAATCCAAACCCTAAACCTTAAACATAAATTCACAATAATATTTGTATAAATTCTCCAAATATTGAAGAATTGGGAGCTCCTTTAATTCTCATCGTCCATTTGTTCGTTCGCCAGTATTCCCATGGTTCACTCCGTGTCTTCGAGGGCCGCTTCTGCAGCTTCGCCCACAGCCTTGACTGTCTTATCTATCTTAAAGTAATCAATCTCATCAACAATCGTAAGCAATGCCACCATGAATGCATAGTCGATGTTAGGTTGGACATCTACTTCGAAGGCACCTTTATTGTTCGTCATCTTCATGCATGCATTCACAAATATTCGAAAATATTAAAAGAGAGATATATAAAATCAGATATGTTTAGAAAAATATATGGTATACGTTGGATCAATTGATATACCTAACAATATACATAATTTCTTTTTTAAATAAATCATTAGTATCTAAAGTCTACTGAACTCCAACCAATCTGACTTGAACAAGGTCAACTCACTATGAAAATAAAGCTCTCTAAGCATTAGTTTTTTTTTTTTTTTTTTTTCTATTTTTAAGATTCAAACTCGAGATTTTACTTAAGGAGAACATGTGTTGAAGTACTTAAACTAACCAAATTTTTGTGTATACATACTTAATTAAATTTAACAACTTTGTACAAAAATTAATCTTGGTCAATTAATCCGATAATAACATTATATAACAAATAAATAACATATTAATAAGTTCATTTAAATTAAAACACTTAAATATTCCTAATTTAGGATAAATTATTACATGCTTAATTTTAGAATAAAAATATTACTTTTAGCATTTAATACTTAATAGTTAATTGTTGTATCAAAATTTTATGTTGATACCACTGTGCGTCGATATGATTCGAGGATATAATGTGACTAGTAAAGGGGGATGAGGATGGAGCATGATTTTGGGTTGTTAAGAGAAGAAATGCGTCGAGGATGTGTCATGGTGATTTATGGAACGAATTAAGGGTTTTAGCACATGGACGTCATGTTGCGACGATTTTGCCGTAAATGTGCTTAAGGGAAGTGGTGCGACATGTGATCCCTGTCGCATTGGCTCATGGGTGAAACATCCATTATCTCCTAAGGCACTTAGAGAAATTTTGGTTTGGAGAATGGTAATTGGGTGAAAAGTAGTTGTCGAAGCAAATTGTGAAGGGTTAAGGTGTTGTTACTCCAAAGAAGGGGGAGAAGATTAATGACGACACATGGCATTGGTTACAGCTCAAGGAGAAATGTTGAGATTGTTGGTGACTCGCAATTGGTGATTAAACAAATGAGGCAAGAATATGATTGTATTAGTGAAAATTTCTTCAAGCATTTCACTATAGCCACGAGGTTATTGTGTGAATTTGATAATGTTTCTTTGCAACATGTGTCAAGAGAGATGAATGAAGAAGCGAACAAACTTGCGCAAATAGCAGCTTCACAATATAAAGTCTTTCCTCAGATCCTTGACTTGTTAGTTTGAGTGAGAAGATTTTTGTACCAGTTAATGAGAGAGAAGTTAATTTCATTAATAACCTCGATCCATCGGATTGGAGGAAACTATTGTGGATTATTTGAAGAATCCCGATGAGCGGGTCAAAAGGAAAATAAGATATCAAGCATCAAGATATGTTATTTTGGGCAATACTTTATTTAAGAAATCGATCAATGGTAATTTATTAACTTGCTTGGATGAGTCAGAAGCGTTGTTGCTCTGGGTGAAGTCCATGAGGGAATTTGTAGGGCTCATCAAGTGGGAGAAAAAATTAAATGGGTATTATGGCGACAAAGGGTGTATTGGCTGATGATGACAAAGTATTGTGTCAAATATGCAAGATCTTATCGTTATTTGCCATAGTAGGATGTAAAGATCTAATGGTTATTTGGCATTTATTTCAACACTTTCTTTACCTTGAGAACTCACTAAGAAAGATCCACTCCCGAATTTGAGATCAGGAAGCAAGAATCTGGCGATTTGTTATTTGTTTACTTAACAAAAATCATAGAAAACATTAATATATCAGTTATCACAATAAAATAACAATTAAAGTGAAAGATAAAGATAGCTGATAAAGCTAAGGTCCGTGTACTGAATGGTATAGAACAATATTTTTCTTTGTTAATTTTAATAGTATCGAAAAATTTCTCCGTACTTTAGACATAAGCATTCCCTTGATTTCTTCATTAATTCTCAACGATTTGTGCGTTTGATACTTTACTTACCTTGGCAATAATGGTAGAAGATCCATGAGCACAAATATCACAAGACATTTTGTCGGCACCAGCATTGACCTTAAAATCCCACACGCTTTCTTCTTTATTCATTGCGAGGAACACATCTAGATCAATATTCTTCTTGGATGGGATCATTAAGGATGATCGCTAGACTGAAAGAGCAAATCAGCGGAATCTGTATTACCACCCTTGAAAACTTCCCATCGAACATGCAGTGTCGCAAGCTGTACAAATGGAAAGAATCATAACTCTGTATACGAATATCTGATTTTGCAGAAAATGAAAAATACAAGTAATTAAATTAAACAAAAGATTATTTCGAGAACATTAGTGCACTGGTAACCGATAAGTAAGTTGTACTCTTAGAAAGAGAACCAAAATTTAAACTCTAAAGAAGATAATTTTCATAAAGGTTTTTCAATCACAATCATTACTGAAAATAGAAATACTTTAAAAAGACGAAAAAAATGCTGTTAAAAGATAAATAGTTATTAAAGAGCGAGTTTGTGATGTCTCAATTTCCAAACCTGATTGCACAGAGTGAAAACAGGGTTTCCAGAAACATCACATAGAACACGACGGTGGTGAAGCGAGAAAGAAGGTGCTTCAACACGAAAAGCTACTTCATCATTGATGTACGTGACACCCTTGACGGTATCAATCATTAGTTTGATAAGTTTAGGAAGACAATATTCAGAGCTGATAACTGAGATGAGGGTTGCCATGTATCACAAGTGAATTACTGTGAGTACACAACTCCTTTTGAGTATATATGTTCTGCTTGGTTACTTCCGACCTTGCTATTTATAGACTTTGTTCTATACATGCCAATTAGCTAAATGTTCTGAGCAAAGGTGCAGGTGAAAAAAGTTATTTGAAATTGGATAGGACAACATCTTGGCGTGGGCATGGAAAGTCTTTGAATGCCCTACCATGATTTTTAGTTGAGGCCAACTTGACAAGTGCAATTAATCATATCTGTGCAGTTCCCACGTAGGACAAATGAGAAATATTTTTTGTATTACTGAATTAAGTAGACACCTTGAACACCTAGAGATACAAAAAAAAAAAATTGTAAAAAAAATTGAAAAGAGTAAAATAATTATTGGAGAAAGAAAAAGCTGAGAGAGAATATTAGAGTGTTGAAGTTTTTGGTATATACAAATAACTTTCTTTTGTGGACAAAATCCGTGTCAGAAATAAATAACTCTTGTGACTTAGTCAATATGCATATGATTAGTTATTATTCTTAGTGGAGTTTCTATGCCATGCTCCCAAACTAACATGGTGCGTGGATACTCCACAAATTTGATTGGTTATTATACCTGTTGCCATGGTAAAATTTCGTGGAGTCGTAGAGAAGGAGAAGCCATCCCACAAGTTCTTCCCTTGAAAGTAAGGTCCGTGGTAAGTGTGAAAGGCATTGGTGAGGCATATTTTTCCCCATCATCACAATCTTTTGGAGGGCATGCCACCGTGCGGCAAAATGAAGATTAGTGCGTAGAAATTTATTCCTTTTGGTCCTGCAATAGGGTCAGGTCACACACATTTTGGATTTTTGGAACCAACCAACGCATCACGTTTGGCAAATTAGATCAAAACCAACTAGAAAAAATTGAGTATCATCACCACAATGCATATCAATTATGATTAACATAGTGACTGTGTTATTTGGCCACGTAGTTATTAGTTTCAAGGTCCAACCATATGGGCTACTTTTTCGGCTGGATGGTCCTTGTTGTCATCTGCTTAATGATATGTTGAATAGAGCACATTGATCTGGTAGGACGCTGATAAGGATGTAAGTAGTGGAAGACAATATTAACCTATAGATTATACTATAAAGAATGGGAATATATGAAAAGAAAGATCCACTTTGGAAAGCCTTTTGGGATTTACAAATATATATTATCTCAGACACATCAATTTTTGTAAGCTACACTTGACATCACATTCTAAAAGTAACAATTAACTGTCAATTGAAATTAGTGGTGTATGATGTGTTTATCAAAACAAGTGTTGGACAAGGAAGTAGGTAAGGTGCCATTAGACTCGATTTAATGGGCATATCACTTGCAACCACAATGCCCAATAATGGGGAAAAAAATAATTAAAACTAGCCTAATTAATAAGTCGGAAATAATTAACACTTTGTGAAAGCACCTTTATAACAACACACCATGTCTCTTTTTTGTCTTTATATCGGTGGTACTAATTTGAACCTACGACTTCAATTCTCTATCACTAATCCACTTCTAATAAGTTTTATCATGTGACTACTTTTACTCTCATCAAAATCAAGTGATCAACATTCCCTACAATTAAATAATATTGATTAAGATTTGAGTATTGCTTCTAATCAATATTGCGTTTTTTAGTGCGAACATTAATTAGCTCATTTGGTTAGGCTTTCACTCCAGATTTTTATATCTTAGGTGATTTATAAGTGTAAATGCTCAATAAGCTGAAAGCATGCCTTAACTCTAAACTAAGATGTGCTATTTTCTCAAACTAAACTTTTTTAATAAAAAATATATATTGTGTTTCTTAGTAAGAAAGAATTATATATTGTCACAATTTAAACCTATTATTTGTAACTAACTTAACCACAATTATAACCATGTTGAGACAATATTAATTGTAAACAGATTGTGGAGACTTTTGGCTTGCGTTTGTATTGGCAACAGTTCCATTTCCATTATAAGCCTTCAATAAAGTTGGGAAGATGGAGATCTAATTGAAACCCAAATTCATATAATCGACCCGGTAATATCAACTTAGCTTTATCCTCTTCCAAAGCTTCGAATAAAAAATTATGGCTTAGCACCTGCCACCATCATATCGTCATGATAGCATTAGGGTTTAGCACCTGCCACCATCATATCGTCATGATAGCGCAAGCAGGTAATGAAATCTACAATTTTTTTTTTTCAAATTTACTTGACTTTTTTCAATAGTTTTTTTTTTTGGGTGGGGGGAGGGGATTTGTTTTTTGGGGAGAGGAGGGGGGCGGGGGGGAACTGGCACGGGGCTCTACCTTGCGAGTTTCAAACTCGCATTCTCATATGCACCCATTCTTAAGAGGCAAAGGCTATGCCATGTGAGCTAGGCCTTGGGTGCTTTTTGATAGTTGAAAGAGATATGATATTTGAATGTGCATATGCAACACATTTGCGATGCATACGCACGAAAGTGGCTTAAAAAATGAAAAGCGGGGAAGAAATACACTTGGCGAGGGACATAAGGTGGAGTAGAGGAAGGTTGGTGTATGGTGGACAAGCAGAGATAAAAAGTGACGAGATGGAGAAGGTATACGTTTAGGGAGGATGCTAAGATGGAGCATAAGATAATAGGGAGCATAAGATATTAGGTGTAAGGTGGATTAGCAGAGTTGAAAACAGAGAAACAACATGGCAATGACAGAAAAAATTTGAAGAAGAAAAAGGAAACACACCAACCCGCGCTAGAAGCTCTCTCCCGCTGCGCAACACAACTCGCTCCACTTCTCTCCCCACTAGCTCGTCGGTTCTTTGAACGGTCTTCCCCCGTCGTGCTCCGATCGTGAATTTGTGGACTTCAGCTGTGAATTCAAACTCTATCATAGAAGGTGGCTGTGAAAGCAGCATTGCTTCTTCCCTGTTCTGTTGCCCTACTTTTGGACCCCGAGGAAGTTCTTCATTACAATTGAAGCTCTTCACCAGTGAGCATTGGTTCCACCAAATGTTGCTCGTGGAAGAAAAAGTGTAATGTCTCAAAGCTTGAAGGTTTCAAGCAAACCAAGTTCGAAAGGTTGTCGACTGTTGTGGTGGTGGAGGATGAGTAGCAACTGTCACAAGGAAAAGGACGGAGGGAGAAGGTTGAATTTGATTAGGCATAGAAGCGAGAGTATGTGGGTGTCTGAGTAAGTGAGGCTAGGGCTCGAGCGTCCGTTGATGGTTTTTTAAAAACCGCATGACGCATGTGTGGTCTCAGGCTTGAGCTTAGGATATGTGCTCCAGCATGCTCGAGCTCATAAATTGAGCTGTTTTGCTTGTCATGGACGCTCAAGCTGCAAAAATCGCGCTCGAGCGTGTTCTATTTTGAGGCTACATGCAACATCAATTAATAGTGCCATGAATCTAATTTCCAAAGATCCCTTAACCCAAACTATCAACCAATGCTAACTCTTTTGGAAGTCTGGTGCCATTTGACAAGTTACTAACTCTCTTTTGTGGTTACCAACTTTTTGACCTAAAGTTACCAACTTATGTAGCCAATTTACCAACTGAGTTCACACACGATGGCATGAAACCCATTCAAAAAAGGCTCTAATTCCATGGTATTGAGATCCTTAGAGCTTCAGTTAATAGTGCCAAGGACCCAATTTCCCAAGTGCCCCAACCCAAACTAACAAGCAATGGTAACTCTAGTAAGTTACTAACTTTCTGTTTTGGTTACCAACTTTTTGAACTATAGTTACCAATTTATTTGGTCAGGCTACCAACTGAGTTCAGGAACTACAGCATGAAACCCTAATTGACATAGGTCCAATTCCATTCTATTGATATTTCCAATGGATCAGTTAATAGTGCCAATGATCCAACTTCCCAAGTCCCCAAACCCAAAATAACAAGGAATCCTCTCTCTGGTAAGTTACTAATTTTCTGTCCTGGTTACCAACTTTTTAAATTAAAGTTACTAACTTATTTCGACAGGTTGTCAATGCTATATAATTTTGAAGTTTGCCATCTTCCGTAGAGTGACTAACTTTCTCCACTGGTTGCCAACTTTTTTGCACTAAAGCCTCAACAACGTTTTGGTCTGCTTGCCAACTGCGTGCTGCAATGATAGCAGGAAAAGTTCCAAACTATTGTAAGGGGTTTACCGGATACATAACTACTAAAATATGTCTATGTAATGTAACTTTATCTTTTTTTTTTCCCGAAATACTCTCTCCCATACATGTCAATTATTACAAGTGACATTTGTTATATTGCTACATTACTTCAAAAAAGAATTAAATGACATTGAAGGTGCACACCTTTAGTGTTTTGCCTCTTTGGTATTATAAGATCAGCTTTTTTCGCAACTATAATGTCTGACTCAAAAATTTGCATGAATCTAATTTTGGCTATTTTATGGTGTAGGGGAGTCCATGCTAGAGCGCAAAGCCATGCGCTCAAGCACACATACAATTGGAGGCAGGCAGGTATGTGATGGGCACCATGCTTGACCTCGGCGCTCTGCGCTAGAGCATGTGTCCACGTTGGAGCGGAAAATCATCCGCTCAAGCATGGTTTGTTTAACACTGCGACTGCATTTCTGAACCCCGGCCATGCTCGAGCTCCTTGATGCATGCTCGAGCACCCTAACAGCGATGCTCGAGAAAATAAAATTGCACCACTTTCGCCCAAAACAGGCCACCACGCTTTCATGTTCACAGCTAAGATAATAAGTCATGTCCATTCATTTGGACATAAATTGAGGCCCACAAAGATTGCTGCATTCTCTATCTTTTAAGCCTTACAGCAAAAACTAATAAAATATAATAAACTACAAATGAAAACATAAGAAGCAGGGAAGAAATTTCTACTACCTAGAGTAAAGGGATAAAAAAAAATGAAGAAAGACAAAAATTGAAACAAAAGCCACAACATTAGACCTTGGCCAATAATCAAGTTTGTGCAATAAAAAATTAATTTTGCAGCATCAAAAAAGAAATCCAGTGTATGAAAACACTGCACCCCTGGACTAATCGTCGATCAATCAAAATTCCACAAGATCCTCCACTCCCTTGTGCCTCAAGATTATGTCATGGAGAACCAAATAACATAGAATTAAAACTACCTTGGCTAATGATTATGCATTATTTCCTATAATTGATTGGTAACTTACTTAAATAAGTTGGTAACTGGGAGAAGAGGTCAGTAACTTCTTAGGTCTTAGTTAATATCGACAGACCTATAATCAAAGCTACCTTGGCCAATTATTATGCAATTATTTGCTATAACTGGTTAGTAACTCGATTAAAAAAGTTAGTAACTTCAGTTCAAAAAGTTGGTAACTGAGAAAAGAAGTTGGTAACTTTGTAGGTCTCGGTTAATCTTCAAAGACCTATAATTCCTAGTTATATTGAAGTTATGGGGATCTAATTATTTCAACATAGAGGCCTATGCTCGAGCATGGGTGAGAATGCTCAAGTGTAAGCTTTAGCCAGACCACCCAGTTTATTACTTAAGCAAGCATGCTCGAGTGCTCAACCCGAGCTTGAGCGTGAGTAAGTTACCAACTTCTTCTCTTAGTTACCAACTTTTTGAACTAAAGCCATCAACTTTTTTAGTTGAGTTACCAACCAGTTGCAAGAAATGATTACATGATAATTGGCAAAAATAACTTTGATTATAGGTCTTATGGATCCCCATAACAAAGAATTATAGGTCTTTGGAGATTAATCGAGACCCGCAACGTTACCAACTTCTTTCTGTCACCAACTTTTTCACTTGAGTTACCAATTATGTGCAGCAAATAAGTGCAGGATAATTTGCAAAGGCACCTTACAATTCCATGTTATTTGGATTCCTATGATATGAATTGAAAGTGCTAACAACTTATATTGCCTGCTCTCCAACCTATGCTAACAAGGACTTTAGGTCTCTCAAGAATAACCGAGTCTTGAAAAGTTACTAACTTTTCCTTTCAATTACCAATTTTTTGAGCTAAAGTTACTAAATTTTGCACTCAAGTTACTAGCCATGTGCAAAAAATAGTTGCATGATAGTTGGCTAAGGTAGCTATATTTCCATGTTAATTTGATCCCCAAGACATGAATATCATGGTGCTAGTGGTGTCATATTGCCCTGCTCCATAACCCAATCTAACAATGACTTGTAGGTCTTTGGAGATTAACCAAGACCTAAGAAGTTACCAACTTATTCACCCAGTTACCAACTTTTTAAACTAAAATTATCAACTTATTTGATTGAATTACCAATTAGTTGCAGCATAAAATTACATAATAAGTGACAAAGGTTGCTTTAATTCCATGTTATTTGAATCCTCATATCTTCATTATAACAAGAAATTATAGGCTTATTGAGATTAACTAAGGCCTAAGAACTTACCAACTTCTTCTCTCAATTACCAACTTTTCAACTAAAATTATCAACTTATTTAACGGAGTTACCAATCAATTGCAAGAAATAATTATATGATAATTGGCACAGGAAGCATTAGTTTCATGTTATTTGGATCCCCATGATTAGAATTGATAGTGCCAACAAGTCATACTTGTTACCAATATATGAAAAGTAAATTGCCAATGCATTTACACTTGTTACTAACTCTTTCAGAGCAAGTAAATGCGAATTTTTTTTTCCAAGCTGTGGTGTTAGCGAATTATTATAAGTTCTTTTCAAACACACGTATAAGGCTATGCCGAAGATATGAGTTGCATACAAAACTAGTACCTATATAATAGAACATTGTTAGGACCAGAAAACAAATATATTAATAGTAAAGGGTCATTTCTATTATATTATCATTGTTGTAATAATTCACTGTTTATTACAGTTTACGAGAAAAAAACAGCAATATCTAAGTGATCAACTTAGTTCAAATTTATATCACACCTCCTAAGCATTCTGCCTTAGCACTAGCAAGTTCTACACACACACACACATACACACACACACACAATTCCATAACGTAAGGAAACAATTTAGCAAACCATTTCTTGAGAATATTATTTGCAAAAACAAATTACAAAGAAAAAGACGTATTGTCAACTGCTGGGGATAGTTGCCTTTCTAAAGTAGCCATTTTGTCTTCAGGGCCCTAGCCTGTTTCAACTTCTCTCTGGCATCATCAAGATTCACAGTTTGATCTTTTTGCATCAGATACTCTGGTGTTTGCAAAAACAATAGAAATAGGATTAGCAGCCATACTTACCATCAATCCTTACTTTTCTTCTATTCTATAAATGCATTTCCACAATACCCCGACACCAGCTTAGTGGTATCCTTAATTAGCAGCATTGACAGAAACCATCTGCACCTTAAAATTTTCACCAAATATGTTTTTTAAGTGATAAAATATACAATGATAGGAAACCAAAACATAACTATCAAAGAGCTACATAACATAAAGGATACCACATGGATTCAATAGTTCTCTTGACAATTGATAATGCATCAAGCAGAGCTCTAGCCATCTCATCAGCATATAGTCATTTGCGCCTCTAAGACTCAAAGAAACCAATAGAAGAATATGACAGAATTAGGTGATAATGTATGCCAGTCAAAATGTAAACCGCAATTAAGCATGTGATCTTTTTGAGCTCATTCCAATTCTGCCAAAAGTAATTTTCCATACAAAACTTAGTCTTAAATATTGACTCTTTTACTTCTCATTATTAAAATACCATTTATAATTACTATAACATTAATGGTGCAAAACAAAATAACAAAATATATATTCATTCAATCATTATTGATGCATCTTATGACATATATGTGAGCAAAATACATACATGAGTAAAATAATACAACTTTTAAGAGCGCATGAACCGTGCTTAATTCTCATTCAATTCCTAGCTCCTAACAATTATGACAATCACAAGTATGTAAAAAAAGGCAGATAAAAAGTAGTACCATAGTATCATATCACATCATGTTATCTTAAACTAACTACAAATATAATTATTTATAAATCTTTCAATTGATGATGGGATGTCAAAATATCGATTTAATATGTAAAACCATGAAAAAGACTGTTTAGTTCCTTGCACTTGACGAAAGTAGATCAACATGGAAAGAAAAGTACATTGTAAAGAGTAATTTTACTCTTAAGAGATATGAGAAAAAAAAAACGTTGTTTGTGCAGTTATTTTTTCCTTTATTCACGTACCTTATCAAGATAACCCGTCACCTATCTATACCCCATAGATTAATATATTCATCATTAAGTGATATGATAACTTCTTTCTTTAAAGTGAGATTTTGAGTTTGAGTTTTATAGACAACTCCATGGTAAATCCCCTTCCCCATCTTGGAAAGTTCAGCAAAATGCATGGCGTCTACAAATAAGGACAACATCAAGAATAGAATAGGAGCACAGATATGATTCTGTTAGCTCTATTGCTAAGAACTAAAGGCAGCAGATAGGACCATAATACCTTAGTATCACACCATTGCAGTAGACAATGAATGAATACACCAATGGACAAGACAAGTCTAACACTACAGCAATCACGAAAATTTTATTAGTATATTAAATACGCTTTTGTCCACGCCATTTAGTAGGAAAAAGTTATTGAGCTATGCATAAAACCAATATAATTAATAAATAGAAATTATGATAGTATTAACATTTAGCACTGTTATAATAATGTTTTACATTCTAGTGGCAAGACAAGTTCAATATCTTAGCCACATAGACTCATCTAAACTACAATGCTATTTGAACATTTAGATGGGAATATACATCTTAACAAATGATAAGAGTAAGTATAATTGAGTTTCACAAGGTTACAAACTAACCACTGGTAATATTACTTATTACAAACATTTTGAAAGGCCAAAAACAGTCAAGCAAGCAAAACGCACTAATCATAATATAATCATCATAAGATTCTAAGCTTGTGCCTTTACAACAAGGTTCAAGAATCCCTGATAGTAGGATATAATAAAACTCTTCCTTTTGAGAAAGAACATGGATCTACTAGTTTTTAATTATTATACCCTTCTCTAAGAACAACAATAGTGGCTTTACCCTTGAATGAGAGGTAAAATATACCAAGATAACTCATGAATAGTATGCGTTATGATCTTTGGAAATATCAATTACTCTTTCAAGTAGCCCAAATTCATGATATTTATTTTCTTGTGCATGGTCAAAATCAAAAGCTCATGCAAAATCCTAATCATTTGCTTCTCCACTATTAAAACACTTCTTGAATCTTAAACTGAAAATGAATCCTCCTCCTCCTTCTCATCACATGGAGAAACATAAGTAACTTGTCAAACTCCTACTTCCATTCCCTCACACACACAAAATCAATGAACTAGCTAAAACAAAATGCAAAAATTGCATTCAACACCAAAATTGCAATCAACACAAAATTACTTGGAATCTGATTTGGATCAGGTTCATGTAGAAAATTTGTTATTTCAATGCTTACATTAACCCTATCTCTCCATGAATCCTAGAACAGCACTACTGTGACTTGCACCACAAAGCAGGCTCATATATATTACAATAACCTAAAATTTGTAAATAATGTGAAAGTCAAAGGAGCATTATCTCTATTGTTTCTGTTTTCGTATCGTAAGTAGGGAAAAGAAAAATGAACACTCCATTAACACAAGATTCATACCTATTCATTAGCACCAGCATTACTCAACTATCTAAATATGTATGTATTTGGCCACTGTTTGCTCTAGCACATGCAAAGCAGAAAAGATAAAAATAAAAAATGAATTTTTAATTAAAATAAAAAATCAGAAAAATCAGAAAAGAATAGCGATGTGAATGTGAACCTTAGGGGATTTGGCGAGACGATCTCCACTCTTACAAACGAAGATGCTGAGGATGAGCTTTTGCACTTTAAACTCCCTTATAGGATTCGAAAGCTTCTTCTTCGAAGTCTACTCTTGGTTCACTCCAAACGAAACCACAGAACAAAACAAAAAAAACAAAGAAAGAAGAAAATAGTCAAACTTGTTAAACATTAAAGTAAGACAATTATGAAACAAGGAGCAAAACATTAAGGAACAAAGTGTGTACCATTGGATTGGGGGGAATCTCTAGCATCGAACCCACCATTTTTCCTTGGCTCGTCAAAAACTCTAGGCTCGTCATTGTTCCAAATCCTACTGGGGCGGTCACCAAGGCGAGGTACCACCGGTGGACAACAGCAAGCGCAGAGCGAGTGGTAGCGGAGCGATTTGGATAAAGATTGATGCTGTTGGCCCTCAACTGAATGTCAGAGAAGTTGAGGGGTGGGGGATCTGCTCACTGGCGCCCGTGTCTTGCCAATGGGAGAGGAAGTTTCACCCACTTCAGCTTTGCGGGTGCACGTCCTGGGGCAAAGGTTTTGGAGGAAGTTTCACCCAACATGGTTTATGGGTGCACGTCTTGGGGCAGAGCTTTCGCGGGTATGGTATAATGTGTTAAGCTTTTTCAATTTTTCACTTTGCCGGAGACCTTTTTTATCTCTACTTCTCCACCATACACCAACCTTCCTTCACTCCACCTTATGTCCCTTGCCAAGTGTATTTCTTCCCCGCTTTTCATTTTTTAAGCCACTTCCGTGCATATGCGACGCATACGCACGTCCAAATATCATATTTCTAGTTGAAAAGGGTTCAAACTCTCTAAAGAAAGAGAAGCAAAGCTAAAGCCTGGCACAGGAAAAAAAAAATCTCAAAGCCAACTCAACAACAAACACAAACCAGCCTAGCAACACAAAAAAAACACAGAAACAATATGAAACACGACTCAGACAAGAACACAATGAGAAAGCTCAATCCTTCATCTCCTTCCCTTTACACTTCTTTCTTTTATGCTTCATGGGTTTGCTCTTTTCATGATCAAAAACATCTGCTATTGATTTGATAACCACATTTTCATCTTCAGCTGACAACCCCAGTTGCTTCCCTAACTCCCATGCCTTCTTATCTTCGGCCTCATCGTTTACCTCAACATCCTCAACCTGAGTTTCCTTCACACTATGATTACCCCTTGGTTTCGGTCATGCCAATACTAATTAATGCTCACTGTCTTTCTCCCAAGCTGCTATGACCACTTTTGCATCATTTTATTATCTTTTTTCCATTTTAATTCTTCTAAGACAGAAGCTTTGCAAAGGTGAAGTTTGCACGCAACACTGAGATAGGGGAGAATGTGGCCATCAAGACTCTTGACAACGAAAAAATCCTCAAGCACAAAATGACAGGCCAGGCACTTCCCCCTACTACATGTAATCTGTCTATCTATGTAGGTCTTCAATTCAACGACTTTTGTGTCACTTTTTTCTTAACTTATTTTTACTGTTTAGGGGGGAAATTGATAATTGTAAAAGATTTTTACTTAGACATTTAACTAATGGTGTGTTGCTATATGATTAAAAGTGTTTGACTTCTGTAGTAAATACCTGAAAAGTTATGTATGTAATGGCATCAGATTAGTTGATAGTGTAACATAGATAATGTATGAAGATTAATCTCTAAAGAAAAAAAAAAGATGAATTTTATCTAAGCTGAAAAGGTAAAAAGAAAAAAAAATCTGTTTCTTTTGCTAAAAAGAATGGCGAGTAATGGATGCATTAGTTGTTTGATTTAATTCTTGAAGTTGTGGTGGAGAAAGCGTGCAGGGGTTTGCATTTTATTTATTTATTTTTCCTGTTGTCATTTTTTTAATATTCTCTTTCACTGTTAAGAAAATGAGGAATCAGTCAGTGAGCTAGCGGAGCATTTCTCCTTGGTCAACCATCCAGATCGCATCTCACTCATCAGGTCTAATCCTTTGTCACAATCACTATTGCTTAATTGTGTCTCGCTGTTTGGAGCTTTTGATAAGTCTATCTAAATTGAACTATTCGGTGATGTGTCAAACTAATGAATTTTATGTGTTATGACTCCGTATTCATAATTATTACTACTAGTCCTTCAATCAAGTATCTTTTCCCTTCTGTACGGTACAGTTATAGGATTAGGAATAGGATAAACACTTTTTTTCCCTATCTATTGCGGGCAAAAATATGTAATATAAAATCGCCAATGCAAGTGAATGATACTGATGGACAATGTTACTGGGTTAGTTTATTTCCCATTAAACAGGAGCTTGGATTAATTATCGTGTTTGCTTGCATTGTAAGTGGGGCAGCGCTTGTTCACAACTCTGTTATTTTGAAATGTTATAGCTAATACTAATAGTGATAATGAGAGTTCAATACATTGGATCAACACTGTAATGAATCATAGTTAACTGGGAAACTCATCTCAAAACATTGCTGTCAATAATAGTTAGGGGTGTTTATGGTTTGGTTCAATTCGGTTTGGTTTAGAGGGAAATTTCAACCGAACCAAATCAATCAGTTTATGTATTATACCATCCAATCGGTTTTTATTATTTTGTACAACCGAACCGACAATAATTGGTTCGGTTTGATTTGGTTTTTCATTTTTTAAAATGAACAAAAAAGAACAACCTTTCTCTACCTGGGCAAGACTATTGAGTTGCTATCTACGGTTCACTCTCAAAACCAATCAACCAAATTTAACATCAAAATATAAACAAAGAATAACCATAAAACAAATTACACCTTAAATGAAAAACAAATAAATTTTGAGAAATGTTATCTAGACAAATATTACATGAGAACTCTTCAAGACTAGTGTTTTAAATTATGTTTGCAACTGTGGATGCGGTTGTAGTTGCAGTTGTTACGATTGTGGGTATTGCAGCCATTGCGATGAGCATTGCAGTTGTTGCGGTGTAACTTTTTTTCTTTTTTTAGTTTGTTACTTGAAATTAAGCTTGTTGTGGCCTGTTGCGGCCTAATGCAGCCTTGATGCGGTCCGTTGTGGCCTCAATGCGATTATGTTATGGTCAATTTACGTGAATGGATTCAGCATTATGTGATACGGTCCGCAATTTGAAACATTGTTTAAGACCAACAAAATATGAACAAAAAACCCACCAAAAAAAAAAGAAGCAATCGGAGCTGACCGCCAACAGACCATATGGGTCTTTGCTCAAGCTGTCGCCCATCAATCATGAGGTTGCCCCCTACTGAAGCCATCGTCGCTGAGGGTTCGAGACATAGCTATTCTTGTGGCACTGAGAAAGGCGATAATGAGAGTGTGTGTAGTGAAGAAGTTCGAAGCCATACTAAGACGTGAGATTTGCAATATGTTATAGTAAGAAAAAAGAAAGAATCTATGAGGTGTGGCATGAAAAACTAAGAGATGTGGGTGGTGTGTGTGTGTGCAATGCAAGTGAGAAGATTGGGCTGGGAGTGGTGTGTTGCAGCTTGTAGGTAGTGCGGCGCTAGAATGAAGTGAGAGAGGGTTAGGTAAATGGGATGAAGGGTATATTTGTCCATGTAATAAAAATATAAGGGTATGTTATATTTTTTAATTATGTATTATCGGTTTGGTTCGATTTTGCATCTCCCAACAGAAAATCTAACCAAATTGGTCCGTTTTGGGAAAAAAAAAAAAAGAGAACAAAAATAAGAACCAATTTAATCAGGGTTTTTTTTTCGATTTTCGATTTTTTCAGTCGAGTTTTGAATTTTTCATTGGTTTGGTTTGGTTTTGAACACCCCTAATAATAGTTAACTGAACTGAACTGATAGTTTTAGTGACGAGTTATAAGAGTCCATCCTCAAAGATATGAGAATGAACTCAGAGACACAATTGAGAAACAATTTGGCTCAAAGGAAAACTGGGAAAAATCTTTATTGGTGATTGCCTAGTTATTTTCTTCTTCTTTTCAACAAACATTTGATGATGTCCTGGTAGAAACTTAAGAGATGAATATTTTATTGGCTTTTTTATCCAAATAAAATAAAAAAATTATTATTTTGATAAATATCCTATTTTATTTTCATTTTCTAAAATGTCCTATTTTAGTTGTTTATAAAAAAATTATGTTAGGTTAGCACGATATATGATTAATTCAAATTGACCAGAAATCGTGTCAACCTCAAATGATTTATGAACATCATGATTAGATTACAATCGAGGCTTAAAAAACGCAAGTCACAAAATAACACCAATGCATTTTGAAGCACATGTGGTAACCAAATAAATAAATAAATATAAGGGTGCATGTTAACATGGTCTGCACTATATTTTGGACTATCACGTGATCCATCCATTTTTATTGTTACATCATATTTGAATGGTTATGATTTTAAGAAAAAATAATTATATAAAACTATAAAATAAAATAATAGTTTTTTAAATTAAAATCATAATACTAAATTATCAAACTATCCACCCCATTTTTTCTCCTCTCTTTTTGACCCTCCTACCACCATTCTTTTCCAACTCCTCCCAACAGTTTGCTGTAGACATTGGAAATTGTTATCCCACTAGAGATCCTAACTCAAATTGTGTGGTTGCCGTTTGGTCAAGCATAAAGTGGTGGTGGTGGTGGCAGTGGCAAGGCCATTGTAAGTCTCCACAACAGACTATCGTGAAGAGTTGAAAATGGGTAATGGCAGGAGGGTCAAAAAGAGGGGAAAAATAGGGTGGATAGTTTAGTAATTTAGTATTATTATTTTTAATTTGAAAATTATTACTTTATTTTATAATTTTATATCACTGTTGCCTCTTTAAATCATAACCGTTCAAATACGATTTAACGATAAAAATGGGTGGATTATGTGATAACCACAATATGGTGCAGACTATGTTAACATACACCCTCTTATTTATTTATTTTTTTGGTTACCACATGCACAAGTTCAAAACGCATTGCTTTTATTTTGTGAAATCATGTGATGATAACACGATTTTTGTGCATTTCAATTGCATTGAAATCGTGTGAGGTTCACATAAATTATAAGTGGGTGTTTTGCCGGTTCATAAATCGTGTGAGTCTGACACGATTTTCTGATCACTTTGAACTAGTCATAAATCATACCAGTTTCACACAATTTTTTTATAAATAACTAAATTAGGACATTTTGAAAAATAAAGATGAAATCGGACATTTATGAAAATAGTTTTTTTTTTCAATTTTATTTGGGCAAAAAAGCCATTTCAGTATAGCCTTACAATCATAAAACTGGAAGAATCGAAAATTGATTTGAAAAATGGGATGCACTCTTATTTGATTACGTGTTTGTCATTTGATCTCTTATTTGTGATGCATTGAATTTATGTTTGAATTAGCTGCCAACCGTAGAATCCCTATATGAGCAACAGATAGATAATAATCAGCTCTGTGTGTCATTTTCTTTTGCTAAGTTTCAATGGAAACAGAAGCGAGAAATAGTACCACTGAAGAATAATCAGCTCAAAACTTGTATGGTAGTTTGTTTTTTTTTTTTTTAAAGAGCAGAATAATCATCTTTGTTATTTGTCTTTTAACTTATATTAAGAGAAATATAGCTAAAAAATTTGATAAAGATTCTATTGTTTACAAGATTTATGATTTGTAAAAAATATCGTGCTCAACTCTGATAAAAGTATGATATATGCATAAAATATATTTTATTAACATATTATAAAATTAATTTGATGATATGATTACTATTTTCAGCCTTTCCTGTAAATATTCTCCGGATCCATCCCTGCACCCCTCATAGAGGCACCAAAACAAGACTCTTAAAGATTTCTCTTGTGCTCATCTAGCACTTCTTATTTACATATATTAATTAGTAGAGTTCATGTAATTACAACTAATTAACTAACTTCTTTTCTAACGGCTTTCCTAATTAGTTCTTAAGTTCTAACCACTTTCACCTAACTTGCACATGGTAATATACCGACAGCTCTGATTTTTGTCCTCTACAATAGAATATACAATAATAATTTTAGATAAAGCTCAAGTCTCAAAAGGAGAGTGGCAGAAGCATACATAAAACTACACTTACAAAGAAATACAAAATATCACAAACCACATCACAAAAACACGCTATCTAAAGATGAAAGCATGTTAAAATTTAAACAGTAAATCCTAGATAAATCTAAATGCACGCTAATATTAGTACAAATACCTATTGAAGTAGTGAGAGATCCTTTAACTCTGATTATTCAGTATTTGATTCTCTCTGTTAGTACGATCCCGTTCCACCCACCCATGGCAGAAATGACCTTTAGGGTTTCTCCTTCTACTTCGCCCGCATCCTTGATCTTATCATCAAACTTAAAATAGTCGATCTCATCAACAATTGCAAGCAGTGCCACTATGAATGCATTGTCCACTTAAGGATGGACCTCTACCTCGAAGACGCCTTTACTCGTCATCTACATGAATCCATTCATTCACAAATATTTGATAATATCAAGAGAGATATATAAAATCATATGTATTTCAGAAATTAAATAAGCTTAATTATGTATTTTGCCCCCTATAAACATGGGTTATTTTGACTTTAGCCCCTCTAATTTTTTCTCTTTTTTTTTTATAATTTTGATTTCTTTTTTTTTTTCCAACTTTAGGTTTTTACTCCCTATTGCATTAGCCTTATGGTTAAGTGGTTATATTTATTAAAAGAAGATTTTCAAAATATTTATAAGGATCAAAAATAAAATTTATAATATTTGTAAGTGTTAAATACATATTCTTAAATACTTATAAGGATCAAGATTTAGAATGACAGAGATTAAAATAAAAACATTGGCAAAAAAAAGAACCAAAGTTAAGCCAAGAAAACATTTTAGAAGGACTAAAACTAAAACAAGCTATATTCACATAAACTAAAAATATGTTTAAGCTTTAGAAAATATTATATGGGATATGTCTGATCAATTGCTATAATCTAAGAGTATACATAATTACATTTAACAACGTTGTATAAAAATTAACCTTGGTTAATTTGTCAGTAACAATATATCAAAAATGATAAATAAATAATATATTTAATAACTTCATTTAACTTAAAGCAATTAAATGTTATTATTCTTTTGGTGTCTAAAGCATTTTTATTCTTAGCCACTGTTGTGACTAATAAGTCTTTTCAACCATTATCTTTTCCAAGGTTTGAATATTGATCCTTTACGTGAGAGGAAAAATTATTATACGCTTTTAGCATTAAAAAATTATTACTTTTTGTATCATTTAAAGCTTAATACTTCATGTGTTACATTAAAATACAATTAAGTTAAAAGATAAAGATAATCTACATAGCTGAGGTCTGGAGTATTGAATTTGTATTCAACAACAATTGTTATAATGTTTAAGTATATTTCTACTTAGTTACTTTAGATATAGGCATTATCCTAATCACTTGATTAGTTCTCAATGATTTCTGTGTTTGGTACTTTACTTACCTTGGCAAGAATAGTAATAGATCCACAAGCACAAATACCGCCAGACTTTTTGCTGGCACCACGAGACCTTAAGGTTCCAAACACTTTCTTCTGTATTCTTAGCGAGAAAGACACCAAGATCAGTATTCTTTTTGTGTGGGATCCTTAAGGATGATAGCTTAACTGAAAAGAGCAAATCAGTGGAATCTGTATTACCACCCTCGAAAACTTGCCATTGACTAGAAGGGTCACACGCTGTACAAACTGGAAGAATCATAACTCTACATACGAATCTGATTTTGATGAAACGGAAAAATACAATTAAATTAAATTCAACAAAAAAATGTAAAGGATTATGGTGAAAAATTGAATCAAACTGGCTAAAAGATGAATGGCTATCAACGGGTGAGTTTGTGATGTCTCAATATCTAAACCTTCTTGTAGAGAGTAAAAACGGGTTTCCGAAAACATCATATAGAACGCGACGGTGGTGAAGTGAAAAAGAAGGTGCTTCAACACGAAAACATACTTCATCATCGATGTATGGGACACCCTTGACCGTATCAATCTTTAGTTTGATAGGAAAAAAAAAAAATTCTTTTGGTACACCTGAAAAATAAAAGAAACAAAACTCCAGAGAAGGAAACTCCCGCACAATCTGCTAGAAGATGATGCGAGATAGCAGGAGGACGAGTTGACCATTCCAAGAAGTTGTCATTAGACAGAGCACCCAATTTTGCCAATGCATCAGCTCCAAAATTTCCCTGACGTAAGGTATGTTGCAAGGTTGCTTGCCGAGGTCGACTGAGAGTGTCCCTAATCTCCTTAATAACAGCATGAAGCACATGAAAGACTTCGTCTTCTCCCTTCACCAGCCTGGCAGCCTCAAGGGAGTCACTCTCACAAATGACATCACTAAATCCCTTGCTCGAAGCGTGTTGAAGGCCATGTCTAATCCCCAAAAGTTCCGCACACAGGTTCCCAGTGACCCCAACATAGCAAGTGAACCCCCCATGCCAAGTCCTATTGATATCACAGATTAATCCTCCACAACCAGCACGACCAGGATTCCCAAAAGAACTACCATCAACATTTATCTTCATCTTGCCTTCCTCAGGCGGGATCCAATGAACTAATCTGGCTTGTTTAGGAGTAGTCTTCTTACTTAAATATTGTATATAATCCTCATGAAGTTGGAAGGTTCTCCTAATGATCACAGCGTCCAGCACCGTTTCACCATTGATAACCATCCTGTTCCGGTGCATCCACACACGCCGCAGGGTCGCGCAAAAGAGCAAACCATTCTACCCTCTTGCTCTTGTAAGTCCAAGAACGAAAGTCAGAGAGATTAAAGTCCAAGTGACCATCGAGACCAATCAAATGCCAAATCTTCTTAGAAAAGCTGCACTCCCTTAAACAATGAAGCACTGTCTCTATGTGACTCTTGCATCTGCTGCACATTTGGCTAGTGCTCATGCCACGTGCAGCAAGAAGTTGAGCTGTAGCCTGCAGGTAAAGCATCATGAACTCCTAGCCAAATTAAGAAATTAACTTTCTCTGGGATTTGAAATTTCCATATCCAATTCCAAGTGTCCTTATGGCTTGGATTAACCTCTTCCTTCGTGAGCCAATCATAAGCTGAGGCAGTGGAGTAATTACCCGGATTGTGGCCAATCCAAATTATACAGTCCCGGCTCCCTTCGTACAGTGGGTAAATTTGGCAGTGGAGAAGTGACCTTTCCCCCTCCTATATTTAAGGTGTTGATTCTTGCATCAAACAATTGCGTTGACGGAGTAAAGGATGTCATCACTAAGTAAACTAACAAGACAAAGCCAATGTGAGTGTCGGTGAGTAAAAGAAAAGACAGTACAACTAGAGGCGAAAAATTAAGCCCTTGGATATTGTGGATTTTGAGTTGCGGCCAAATCTTCGCAGTTATAATTTGTATTTAGTTCTCGATCAAAATCTGACTCCACAGATAGATAACTACATGACTTGGTCTACTATAGTTTGTTCATGAAAATAAATTGTCTCATAAAAATTTTATATGACTTGATCATATATTAATTTTTATTATTAATTAGGTTCTCCAAAGACCCTAGTGTATCTTCTTAATTAATAATAAAAATTAATACATAACTTAATTGAAAAAATGCCAGAGAAGGTCTTTGATTAAGAGAGAAAGAGCCACTCGGATAGGCTGATATTGACTATATGAATGAAAGGTATATATATGCATGGTATTCAATCACTGAAAGTATAAGTCCTCTTTATAGTATAATATCTGTCAATGACTATTGAAGTAACTATGAGAAATATCTCAAAAAAAATGTCTATAATGGTGAATCAATTTGTTTATCTGGGATTTTCAACGTAGGAGCATTAATCAATCATCAAGATAAAAACTTTTTGATTTCATATCTCAAATCAAGAAAGGAAAACATTTCCTTTTAATAAAGGTACCAAGCCCAATAAAGTGTATTACTCGACTCAATAGTTGAAAAAGAGTGTAAAATAATAAGAATGAATTGTACTCAAAAAAAGAAATGTATGTATAATAATGTAAATGTGTAACATCCCACTAATTTAATATTATGCTTAAGTCATAGCATAAAATTAGTAGGTTGTGTTACTGTGTTAATGCTCCATTTCTTTTTTTTCTTTTTTTTTGCTACGACATACTGCTATGCAAAAAGGGGACGAATTCAACTGAATATCGTAAAGATGTGAATAGTACAATAACTTTATTGAATACATGCTTATATATATATAGTTGTATATATTTATATACATATCAAAAGCCTCTGCTTCAGTTTATATACAACATATCAAAATGAGAGGGACCGTGTACCAAAGGACATAAGGCCCATGTAAGTCTGTCTAATCCTATGTGGTCCTCAGAGGACATTTCAAAAAAAAAAGCCTACCACTAGGTCTATAACCCAAGGCTGCACACTGCCAAAAGAGGGTCATGCTATACAATATCGCCACGATCGATCTATTTCACCAGTAGCCATTGGCCATACCTGGCCCGGCTGGTGAGTAGTCAATACTGGGTCCTGACGAGGAGGATGGCGAGTTGGTAGCCTCTGACGGGTCGCTCTCGGAGCTAAGGGGGATGTCGGGTACTACCTGCGGAGGTGAGTCTGGCGCAGGATCGGCGTGAGCTACAGGCGCTGCCGGTGCAGGGGGTGCAGGCGAAGGGTGTGCCACATGTAGCGGAACCTCAATGTAAGGAGTGGCAGGATCAAAAGCGGGATGGTGCAAAGGGACGGCAAAGTCCCTATCACTAAAAAGATAAATGCGGAACTGGCAAGAGCCGGTTATGTACAATAAGCCTATCGCAGGGTCATGGTGAAGCTGCAAGTCGGGCACCTCAATAAAGAGGGTAGCTGTCATGTCCATCGTCCACGTCTGAGAATGAGGCGGAAATGCAAAGCGGGGTGAGAATTTAAGAAAAATTCTCAGTAGGGTCGTGGGTGACGTTTAACTGACGTCGCGTTCATTTTCAGCTGCCTCGGGTTTTAATCAATTATGAAAATATGAGATTAAACTTAACTATTCATTTTTAGTAAGGTTGAGAAATGTCTGGTCCGAGGTAGGGTCCAGTTTTACTTTAATCAATATAAGAATCCGACTAAACCACTAACAATAACACACAAAGACAATGGGATGTAATAAGTGGATATATGCTATAAGCAGAATAAGTAGACATATGCTACAAGTAAACATAATAGTTAAACTATAAATAACTTGTAATCATGCAATTAATGCATTCATGCAGAGCTTGCTTTTTAACCTTCTTTCATAAACTTTTCCTTTACTCATAAACTTTTTCCATTACTTGGTCCCCTGGGAGTGCTTGGCCATTTTAGACTCCTAGGTAATAGTCTGCTTATCAGGATCGAGCTCGTTCCTATACAGGAATGCCGGGTTTACTTTCCCTGACCTTCCCACCGATCTATTCCCCTTAAATTCTTATTCGGGGCTGGCCCAAGTATCATGGAACTTTCATCATAACATATTCTTTGGTTCATCATAACATAACTTTCATAGCTTGCTTGAAAATGCACTTGCATCTACATGTATCTCATAACTCATACACATACTTTACCGAAATTTTGGCGGCATAACGCAACGTGTCCGCCTTCTCATGAATAGTGCCAGTACATCAGAATACCAATTTCTCATAGAAGTCACAATATTGCATGCACAATTTATTATAGAACTCATAAAAGCATTAGTCTCCTTAAGGCAAAGTTATAATATAATCATTCAACCCGGTTTTTATAAATTATGCCATAATTTCCATTCAACTCATTTGGACCTCAATTTTGAATATGTTATAGTGTTATGTGTCTATTTTCTAACCTCTTTGATCCCGTCTAATTCTGATAATCATAACTTACGTTATTCAGGTTTTATTCTGGCCTGCCCTGTGGCTGACTAGAACTGCTCACTCAAAAGTAAAAATCTCTTAAAAATCGAAAACTGGGTCAATTGATACGAAATCGGTCTCATATTAAAGCTGATAGAACCATCTTTCAGTTGCAAAAAGTCTCATTCCATTTGACTTAGTAGGGCTCGAGTTATAAATCCCGAAACTTAGCCTTCTTGAATTGCTTGGTTTTGGCTTGGTTTGGACATGGGTTAACTTCTTCAAATCACTGGGAGCAAATAGGATAGTAACAAACTCGGAATTTCTGAGTAGGATGTTCCCCTATGTGTAAGCTTTCCAACAAAATTAGTTTCATTCAAAATGGAGTTGTATAGGGTGAGTTACACCCTTCCCAACCCATACTGCCTGGGTGGATATCCTGATTCCTAGGTCGAATTTCAGAAATTCACATCTCTCTCAATATTACTCCAATGGTTTTATATGATATATGTGTAGAAAGCCCTAGATGTCTAGTTTCACATAAAAATGGTTTCATTAAGTTTGAACAGCGGGAGGCGGAGCCGTACACTCCGCCATACGAACTGCCGAGAGTTTTGAGTTTCCCAGCCTCTCACTTCTTCCTATCATCATTCTTTCTTGTTTCCAATTCAATTTTAATTTCACAAACAGCCAGTAAACCAGCAACAATTCATCATGATCACTCAGCGAATATGTCAGGATTGAAGAATTAAACTACCAATAATCATTCAGAATCAGAAAAATCAAGATAAGAAATCAAAACCCCTACCTCTTGCTATGAGTTTGAAAATAGAGCTGGGCTGAACTTGAAGGCTGGACAGAGTGAGAGAGTTGAGAAGAGGAAAGGGAGCTGAAGTGAGGAAGGAAAGGCAACGTAAGAAATGAACTGAAGAGGCAGGAGGAGGATATATATATAGACAAAGCTTCGAAGTGGTAGTTAGAATGAGTGGCTTTGATTGGATGAAATTTTGTGAGTCAGGTTCAGCCATGTCTCCCTCTTTTGTGTCAAAATTGCTCTCCACATCGCCAGAAAAATGAAACTCACTTTCAGAATATTTGAACATGACATCGGAACTAGTGAAAATTTTGGTTGAACTCGGAATCCAATTCAGCTAAACTCGGAAGTCGCATTTCCTGTCCATTTTGGATTACCTAATGTCGGAACTCGGATATCACGTTCGTTCCTACTCGAGCACAAGGTCGGAAGTCATAAGTTTCGTTCATGAGGTCGGAAATCGGAAAAATACAGCCATCCCTTTTTAAGCCTTGGAACGAAGTCGGAAATCAAAACTACTATTGAGGTCGGAAGCGGAATTATAGGGCAACTCGGAAATCAAAAATTTCAAGGGATCGGAAGTCGGAAATCGACGTTACAAAATGAAAGCAATAAAATAATGAAAACAAACCAGAAATAAAATACAAATAACAAAATGAAAACAAGAAAGCGAACTAAAGCAATGATCTTTAGTTATAAATTCCCCAATGCTTTATGTGAGCTGGGACGTCATAATATAGGGTGTAGAATGAGTGTTCAATCATGCCTCTCCTAAGTGACCCACGCTCTTATTTATAGAAAAATCTTGCTTGAGCTCCAGGTAAATACTCCGACGACATGTCACTTTCTAATTGCTCCAGTATAAGCAATAATCCCTTTTTGTCAGCTTCAACATATACCCACATTCTTTATCACGTACACGCATTACTTGGTAAACACTTCGAGATCTTCGTAGACGTGCACCATGGGATCTTGCACACATTCTTCGATGCATTGAGCTGCACGTCTGAATATTGTCATAATGTTCCAAGCCACTTCTTCAAATTCCTCCATGTCCACAAGCCTTCACTTTCTCATGCTTCGAACATCTCTTTGCCAGCATCTTTAATGAATCTGACCACAATCCTTCGATAAGGTCAAAGATTCTCAAGTATTGTTTTCAAGAATTTACCTTTCTATTTGACAAGCCTTCCTCAAGGATTCTGACATATATGACTACTCCACGTTTCGACAAATAAGTCATCTATTAGTCCAGATTCACCTTTCTTACCTATAACCTCTTTGTCGAAACCATAAGCATCAAGTTCGTCAATCCCCTTGTCATATTTTATGTTTTTGTCAAATTACAAATACGAGCACCTAACGGATGCCGCCCAAATACTTGTTTTGTTGAGTTCACTGCTTCATTGAATGAGATGAGACACGTATTTTTAATCTCTTCACCTTCTTCATATGCCATGTCACCTATGCAATCATGAGATTACAGTTTTCATGAAATGTCAAACCATTCTTGAGAAACCCAAGACCTAACGGTCCAGTATTATTTGAGTTTCCCTTTTCTCTTTGGCATATAAATTTCCATCTTCTTTCCAATTCTTCTTCTTCTTCTTTCTAAATTTCTTTCTATTGAAATATAATCTTTCATCAATATTTTCAAGAGAACTCACTTCTACTGCTAATGGTGCTCCCTCCAAGAATCCACCTATATCCGACGCTTTCATTATTGAAAAGACACAACCAGATCTTCCTTCAACAAGTGACTCCACCATCCCACAGTTCTCTGATCTTTTCCTTCATGAGCCCATCGTCGAGTCCGGTACTGGATTTATTGACGTTGCTTGGGCTTAAACTTTGAAAGAGCTCAATGATGACGCCATCTTTGTTGATCTTGAGATGGCATTTAGTAAGAAACCAACTTCAACATCTTCTTTGACCAAGGCTCCAATTGCTGAGTCAGAAGCCAAGCTTGTTGATACCCCCGCTTTTAAAATTCTAATTGATTGCTATGAGATGATCAAGGGCAAAGACCTCCAGTCTTTGGGGTATGGACCAAGATTGCATTGGTTGACTTACTGACAAGGTGATTGGGCTTGCTCCCCTTAGGTCTCAACTTTCTCCATATCTCCAAGAGGCTACCACCAATTTAGAATGCCTCTATAAAGACCTCCGCAACCAGTTCACTTCCTTAAACCAGGCTTTAGCACAACGTCATTCTTTAGTCGAGTCAAAGGCCAAGGTCTTAGAGGATCTTTGCTCTTTAAAGAAGAGAAAACTTGGATCTTGCTACCTCAACGACCAAGACCAAAACTAGCTTGGTTGACATAGCCAAAAAATGCACCAAGCTGAAGGAGGAGCTCAAATTGCCTGACAAGAAAGAAAAAGAGCTTCTTTCGACGAAGGAACAAGATTAACATTACTCTTGAAGAACTCAAGAAAGAAGTAACAGTCAAGCTTATAGAGAGTAAGAAAATCTCTTAAGACCTTCCTAAGGTCGAGGCTGCAACAAAGGAAGCAGAGGCCGCATAACAAGCTCCATTGAAGCAACTAGAGGATGTGCACAAATCCTCAGAGATTTGCTACACTTTGAAATCACAGTCTTATTTTCCTTATTGCTTCCGACATGATTTATCATTCTCTTTTTGATAAGCCATTTCTACCTCGGTTGTTATTCTTGATATGCCATTGTGGGATTATTTATTCAGTGAACAATTTTCACTTTTTGCTTTCGACGAGTAGTTGTCACATTTATTTGAACAATATATCTTGCATGACGATTGGTATGGTTATGAACACATGTCAATTTGTACCCTATCCATGGGCTTATTGTATACTTTTAAATACTTGCCACTTATTGCATGTACTCTTAGCTCTTATTTGACTTCAGCTAGGCTATATGCATTTCCAAAAAATACTTTTAGACACAAAAATGTCCTTCCCAAGTCAGGGAACACTTACCATAGGTTTTGGACTTTTGTTCCATAGGAATTATTAGTTTCAAAATGAGACCACCTACTTTAAATTGCTTCAGCTTAGCACATTTATTATAAGATCTCGCAATAACTTCATTTTGTTAAATAATATTTTCCAATGCATTAAACTTTACATTTTCTCACTCATTCAACTTGTCAAATGTGGAATTCTGATAATCCTCAACAAGGAGATCATTTTGTTTCAACAACCTAAAAGATTGTAAATTTACATTGACATAAAGAATAGCATATTGCCCATACCCAATTTATAAGGCATGTTCTTTGTCAAATCCTTAGGAGAATTTCTATATGCCCATAAAACTTGACCAAGCATATTATGCCAATTGCGAGGCTATCTTCCAATATGCTTTTTAATCAAACTAATAATAGTCTTATTAATAGCTTTGACCTGTCCACTAGCCTGGGCATAGTAAGGCATCGAAGTAATTAACTTAATTTTTCTTAAACTAGCATACTTGACAAACCTTCTCCCAGTAAACATTGTTTCCTTGACCCGTAGTTATAATTTTCGAAATTCTGAATCCTTGCAAAAATTGCTCTTTGATGAAGTCGATTATCTCATTTTGGCTAATATCTTTCAACATCTTGGCCTCAACCTATTTAGAAAAATAATAACCACTGAAATAAATTTATGGCTTTTTGACGTAGGAAGATTTATTTGGTCTGTAATATCCATGGCCCAACATCTAAATGGTTAAGGTTTGACAATCAAATGCAAATCTGAGACTAGCATATGCTATCTAATGGCATGTCTTTGACACTGGTCACATGGCCTAGCAAAATCCATGCAATCTTCTAACGCATTATCCACAGTGCATCTACTTTTGTCGACCATGTAGCCTGATAACCAAGCCCACTAGCTCTTTAGACCCATGGTTTTCAACCTCTTCGACTGAGCCAATCTCGGCCGAGGTGACCAAATGATACTCATCTGGTTGAATATGACAATCTTTGAAAAACTAAGGGTTGGAAGTGTGAGGTCGGCTTCCAATAGTTGAACTCCAGCTCCATGAACTTTAAAATCAACATGCAGTTGCTGTTAGTAACATGGGCTGTAATCATCTTTACAACCTTCATTCTTCTTTGAGCATTCGATAGGATAATCCTTTGATGCACAATCGAAGGAATAAACTCTAGATTTGTCATCGTCAAAGCTAGTATCAAAGTTGCTAGTGACCTCCTCATCATTTGAAGATGTTTTTTTTTTTTTTTTTTTTTTTGCAAGGAACAAGGTGGTTGTGCAATCTTAAGGTTGCCCCTCCACATCTTTAGCTTTTGGCTTTGCATTGACCATGTCCACAGGTTGGACCAGCTTCTTTGGTTTGGCTAGTTGAATCTGGTCGTCCTTGTCAATAGGAATGAGCTTAGGATCGACTTTGACCTATTCAAATAGTGTCAAAATATCTGACTCTTCTTCCACATCAACCATGTTTATGGACAAGCATATGGGTTCAGGAAAGCCTTCAGAGGGTTCAATGTCAACCTTCTGGGTGGCTTGATTCTTTGCCTCAAATTTCAACCCTCTTTCTTCAATTGCTTGTTGAATCAAGTCCCTGAAATGGACATAATTGTTACTTGAATGACCAAATTTATGATGATACTTATAGTATCTTTTATTTTTGATCTCTTTGATAGAAGGGATCTTATGCTTCTCACCAAACTTAAGTTGCTCTCTTATTAATATGTCAAAAATCTAATATCCTTTTATGACGTACTTTGTGATGTCAACATCATAGTTTTTGGAGTTAGAGGATGTATTCTTTTTTTCCTCTAGCTAGCCTCAATGAAGGGCACACAGATGGTGGCCCAGCTTGTAGCTTGGCTATAGCCATGGAGGATTCTTGATCCTCTTCCTCTTCATCAATTTCAACAGCGTAAGGATAATCAACATAAGCAACAGTTTCCTTCTTGACAACCTTCCTAACATATTCTTTTTCCATTCTAAGGTTCTCAATTTGTCTTACTCTCATGGACAATTGAGCCAAATCAAGAAATTATTGTCTAACAAGTTTCTTTCTAATATTATTTTCCAACCCATTTATAACTATTTTAACTATCTTGGCTTCAGGTATGGGTGTAAAGCATTTGCTTTTCATGTGTCAAAAACGGGCTATGTAATCATCAACGGACTCTCTAGGGTGTCTTCTCATAGAAAACAAGTCAATATGAAGTTGAGCCCATGCATGGATAGAATTTATTTTCAAATTAGAAAACCAAGTAAAAACATTTTCAGCTAGAGAACTTGGAAACAATTTTATTTTTAAAAGTTTATGTGACACAAGTTCTCTTATTACTATAGTATATTTGGCTATGTGTTTGACAGTGAATTCATCCTTGTCACCAGAAAACTTTGTAAAAAAATTTGGGGTTTTACAACCCTTTGGCACTTCAACTTGTAGAACATAGTCTAGAAAGATTGACATGATACAAGGTTGACTTGCAAGCCCATCATTAAATCCAAACCTACTCAAAACTTATTTTGCTACCCTAGTAATATTCTTTGCCTGCAAAGGTTATAATTTCTAACTCGTTGAACTACATGGCCAAGGTCTTCATTTTGACCCACAATGCACAACTCACCGTGGTACAACCCCAGCCATCATTGTGAATTTTCAAGATATGGTTGCTCAAACATATAAGGGGATTGGAGGCTAATTTGCAAGCTATCCAATCATAAGATCTTTGACATCCTTTTTTTAATGCAAAGTTTCAACCATCATATTCATTTTCCTGTTCACAATGTTAAAATAGTGGTTATTTGACTTAGCCAGATGATTTAGCACTGTGGCCATTAAATGAGTCAACTTGTTCATGAGATCACAAATGCTTTCTTCATCTTGCTGCCTAAAAGTGGCAAGGGATTCAACAGTATGGCCTTGAGTAGACTGAGGCATTCCTCTAGTCATATTTGGAAGGATGGGACCTATTTCAATAGGCTAAGTCCTTTTCACTATGGTGGCCATACTTATTACATCCACAAGATTTTGATTCATTGTTCCTACGCTAGTTTTCGTCGTTGGCAATATTGTATTTTTAAGAATTGGCACAGGCGCCATTTTTGTGCCTAATTCAGGCATTCCTTGAGTCATGTTTGGAATGTCAAGGGCTGTTTCAACATGCTAAGTCATTACCATTGTGGTGGTTACACTCGTATCCCCAGGATTTTGACTCATAATTCCCATATTAGTTACCATCGTCGATCATGCTGAGTAATGGAGAGTTGACATAGGCGCCATTTGTGGCATTCCCATAAACATAGGAATTAAGATAGGATCCAAAGACCATAATGGCATCTGACCCATAAAAGTAATAGCCACTGTGGGGTGTAGCTCAGAGGCAACCCATGCACCAAGAATGGCCAAAAAGCCATTGGTGCACTCACTCCATTGGGATTTATCATCATGCTTTTGCATGCTAAAATGTGGCTCACTACTTGCAATTGGTATATTAACAGTGCTTCTATTTCCACCTTCTGATGGTGTACTCTGTTTGCTAGATGATGAGCTCGACATAGTGGACACAATGGTATCACTTCTCAATCACATGAGCATTAAAGAGCTCTTATACACTCAATCCTATCTCACCGGGCATGCCAATTTGTTTGTGGGATTTTTAACCTAAAAGCATTACTCAATTGTCATGATAAAAACTATTTGATTCTAGATCGCAGATAAGGAAAAGGAGTCACTTCTTCTTAATAAGGGTATTCGGGTTTCTAGTAAAGTATACTACTTGACTTAGTAATCGAAGAAGAGTGTAAAATAATGAGAATGAACGTATTCAAAACATAGAAATGTACATACAATAATATAAATAAAAGCAATAAAGAAATGAAAACAAACTGGAATGAAACACAGATATTGAAATGAAAATGAGAAAGCAAATTAAAGGCGATGATCTTCACTCATAAATTCCCCATCGCTTGCAAATTGAATAGATAGCTTCATGGTTCCATAGAACTCCAGGTTATTATTAATCATATAATTGATATAGGATTAAAAATTACAACATGTTAGATTTGGAAGATTTGGACCCAATGATAATTGTGCTGGATTATAGTGTAGAAACTTGATAGCCCAAATCTTTAATGAAAAAAAACTAAGATACTATATACTCATTACAAGGGCATGATCTCCACTCATACCTAGTATTTCTAGCGGCTCACTCTTCGGTTAACTTGGTCGCTAAAAATAGACAGATGTCAAGTATGGGGAAGAGGTGGGGGAGAGGGTTTAAATCACAGCAATAGTAAAAAGATGGAGAAGAGGGCTAGATGTGATGAGTCAAGTATGAATGATGAGGACAATGTAGATGCCATAAAAGCAGTAAAAACATGGTCTTTGGGCAAATCTATTGGTCTATGGGCAGAGGATGATGCTGAAGTTACCAAAGCTCAAATCAAGATAAAGAAGAAAAAGTAACAGAGGCTAAAGAGAAGAGACATAGAAGAAAAGGTAAAGTAAGTCATTCTAAGGGAGGAGGTATTTTTTATATGATGATGAACTATGTGGTTATGAGTTTTCTTGGTTGTAATTATAGGGAATCTAGGGGTGGTTAGGATGATGTCTTTAGTTTTTTGGTGGTTGGAAACGCCTGGATTTTTGGGGTAGTTGAGTCAATCATTTTGCAATGTCTATAAATTGTATTAAGAAGGTCGGGGCTTGAAGTTTGCCAAATGGAGTGATGTGGTGGTGTTTGTAGATAGTGGTGTTCTCATAGGGGTGTTGCAGAAAAAAATTTTTTGTTTATTAGTAGTGCTCAAAAGACTAGAAAATGGGGTTGTTTCAATTTGGTAGCTAGAAGTCTAGCCTTTGCTTTTGTTGGCTGATTGTAGCTTTGGTGGTGTGGGGCTTTTGCTTGATATCAGGATCTTTCTTTGCTAGATGGATATACTAATTTGGGGGATTTTTTTGTTGCCAAAAATGGTTGCATTTTGCTATTTTGCTATCCTGTCCAGCTCTAGCTTAGTAGTTTTGATGTTGTTTTGCTTGATCACATAGGCTTTGTTCTTGTATGTGGAAAATTCAAGGTGTGTGCATGTTGGTGTGGGTGCCACAAGTGGTTCTATCATATTTCTTTGATTGATGGTTGGTTTCCTGGTGACGTTCTTTCTGAAGGTTTAAAGTGTACAAGTGTTCCTTTCTCCAAATACAAAGGAAGTAAGGGGTTTGTGTTTTATAAAGTGGCCTGATGGTGTTGTTTCCTCTCGATTTTTTGGGGCTTCTCTAATTTTTTGAGGTTGAGAACCTTCTGTGGGTTTTCATGTTTAGTTAGCTTGCTTTATCTTTTGTATCCTTGGTTGTGCTCTCCTTCTGTTGAAGGATTTAGAGCTTGTTAAACTTATCGAAAAAAAGAGACAGATGTTGTTAGAGATATAATTGTGTTAGTTAGTGATTAGTTACAATTAGTTATAATACATGTAATTAGGTATTAGTTAATTACTCTACTATTTTGTATATAAGCCACACTATGGCTTAATGTAGCAACCTTTCTCATTTTTTTCAATTTAATCAAAATTTTTCAATTCCTATCTATTTTTGTTCTATCCTTTCTCTGTTCTATCATGAATTTCAACATAGTATATGAGCCTGGTATTATAACTAATTGTGACTAATTACTAACTAACACAATTATATCTCTACTAGATGTTAATGACATAGATTCAGGAGATATGTGATATTATTTTTCCATATTTCCATTATATAAATATTCTAAATTTGGACGTAGATCCAATTAATTTTCTACACACGTTGGTTCAAACTTGGAAATGAAGTCACACCACATTGTTGATGTCAATCTCGTGCATTGACATTTGTGACAAAGAAGAAACTAGTATGAAACTGCTCATGTTTTTATAACGAGAATATACGATTTATTGTGTATGCATTGGTGAGAGTTGAAGTACTAAGCAAAAAGATAACAAATATAAAATCTATTAGGGATGTCAAAAATTCCCACACAGTGGGGATTCCCGTGGGGACTGCCCCATTTGGGGCCCTACGGGTAGGGATCATCTTCCCCACCCCACAGGAATCTTGCATGTGTAAAAAGACCATATTGTACTTAATGACCTCTTTACTATATCTATATAATACCTATACTTTTATGACATTTCACACTTATTTATTTTATTTAATAATTAAAAATATTTCTAACCCTAACTCCCTATGTCACCTGAGTATCTACCTCAATTCATTTCAAAACAAAACCTAACATTGTGTTGTCCCCTTCTCTTCTTCTTCTTCTTCTCAGCATTTCCTCCAGCCATCATTAATGTTCCACGGTTCCAGCCCTTGAGCCGCTGCAAATTCCTCTTCTTCTTTGCATTTCTAGCCCTCATCAATGTAGTTCCAGCCTTCGCGTCACCTTGTGTAGCTGCTGTAGCCCTCATGATGTAGTTGCTACCTTCTTCTTCTCCACATTTCCAGCCTCTGTAGATCTTGGGTGTGAAAGGTGAGAACCTAAGGCCTAAAACCTTAGCCTCTACTTCTCCTTGCTTGCTTGCTCTTTCCACTTTGTTTTTGCTCTGAATTTTTTGCTCTGAGTTTGGTGTCTACCTTATGCAATTTACATGGAGCAAGCCATCATCGTTTCATGTTGGAGAGCAGAAAATGTTTTTATTAAACTGACTAGAAAATTTTGGAATATGTTCTGTTAAACTGATGGATTAATAAATGTTGTTCTATTTGGAATATGTTTTTGTTAAAACTGATCAAAAAATTTGCTTCTTAATCTAGTCCTAATTCTAATTTTGCTGCCAGCTACATATAGAGACATTATTTTTTTAAATTCAAATTAGTTTGATCGGGTTACAATATATGTGTTTAAATTGTTCTATATCTCACTTAGTAGTTTTAGTATCTTGCTTGTTTGCTCGTTAGTTAGTAGTTTTTTTTTTCTTTTTTTTTTGTTGGGTTGTTGGCAGACTTCTTTCTTTCTTTCTTTTTGTGATTGGTTAGTTTAAATTTGAGGGGTGTGTTTTAGTTTTATGCAAATTAAATAAATTAGTATTGATTGTTATTTATTTAATGTATTAATTGTGATGCAAGAGGATGAATAGTAGTGATCCTAATACTCATGTGGGAAGCAATCAAGCTCCTAATCCTAATGGTGCACAACAACCTTTAATAGAAGAGAACCAACAAGATCAAGCTCTTGTCACTCCTCCTAATGAAACAAGTGAAGCATAAACACAAGAAGTCAATAAGTCATCTAGTCCAAATAAAAAAGGATTAACATCGGAGGCATGGGCACATTTTAGGAAGGAGAAAATAGATGATAAGTGGAAGGCGATATGCAAATATTGTGAAAGAAAGCTTGGAGGTGAGACTAGGCAAGGTACTAAGCATTTACATGATCATATTAGAACTTGTAAGCTTCATACTGTGAAGGATCCAAAGCAATCAATATTAAAAACTGTGGGACAATCATCATCTTCAATAGGAGGTAGGAGTGAATCAATTTTGGTTGGGCATTATACATTTAATCAAGATGTTGCAAAGATAGAGCTTGCAAAGATGATTGTATTATATGAATACTCTATCTCAATGGTTGAACATGGTGGTTTTAGATCATTTATCGGTGTTGTCCAACCTTTGTTCAAATCAATTTCACAAAATACAATGAGAAGTGATATCATGAAGATGTATAAGAGTGAGAGAAATAAAGTTTTGAAATTACTTGAAAAGAATGCAAGCCGTATTGCTATAACTATTGATATGTGGACTCCAACCAATCAGAACAAAAGGTACATGTCAATTATAGCCCATTTCATTGATGATAATTAGACTTTGCAAAGTTGGATTGTGAGGTATTCTCTTACTTTGAAGTCTTTTTTTAGGTTTCTTTTTTTCATCTTTTCATTGTAAATGTTATGAATAATTATTAAATATATTATTTATAATTATTGGTTTTAGGTTTGTTTATGTGCCTACACCACATACTACTGAAGTTCTTAGTGATGTTTTGGTTGACTATTTGTTTGATTAGAATTTGGATAAAAAATTGTCAACCTTAACTGTTAATAACTGTAGCACAAATGATGCCATGAGTGAGCGTGTCTTTGATGGGATTTCACCTTCTTCATTTGTTTTGAGAGGGACTTTATTTCACATGCATTGTTGTGCCCATATTATAAATTTGATTGTGAGAGATGGCATATGTACAATATATGCTTTTATTGAAAAAATTAGGGAAAGTGTTGTTCATTGGGTTGCAACACCAAAGAGGGAAGAAAAGTTTGTTGAGACTTGTAGGCAATTGAATGTTGATTATTCCAAGAAGCTTGCGCTCAATTGTAGAACTAGATGAAATTCTACATGCTTGATGCTTGTTTCTACATTACCATATCAAGAAGTTTTTAAGCGCTTAAGACAACGTGAGTCTCAATATATATGTTTGCCGAGTGATGATGATTAGAAAATGACAACTGATCTTGTTAAAAAGTTGGAAATATTTTATAGTGTCACTGAGTTATTCTTTGATACTCAATATCCAACTTCAAATGTTTTTTTTCCAAAAGTGTGTTAAATTAGATTGGCTTTATCTGAGCGACTTCTTTCTTCAAATGACATGATTCAAATTATGATTTCCAAATTTGATAAGTATTAGAGTCAGATCAATGGGGTCATGGCAATAGGAACTGTTTTAGATCCTAGATATAAAATGAAGTTGTTGGATTATTTCTTCCCTCTTATGTATGGAAGTGAAAGCCCTACTGAATTGCATAGGGTCAAAAAATTGTGTGAAGATTTGCTTTGTGAATATCAATTTAAGGAAAGAAGTCGGAGAAGTGTTCCAACTAGTAGTGATTCTACATCTTCAAGTTTGACTGATGTAAGTTTTGTTTCAAAGAGAGCAAGATAGAGTTGCAATTATTTGCAATATATGCAAAATACTGCTATAGATAATAGTGTCAAGTCAGAATTAGATTGCTATTTAGATGAGCCAACTTTGCTTGATCAATCAAATGTAGAAAAGTTTGATATCTTAGGCCATTGGAAAAATATTGGAGTGAAATATCCAACTCTACAAAACAAAAAATTGCAAGAGACTTTTTGTCTATTTGTATTTCTACAGTTGCTTCAGAGTCTGCTTTTAGCACTGGTGGTCGATTCCTAGGCCCATATCGTAGTAGGTTGAATGAAGACATAGTTGAAGCATTAATTTGTACTCAAGATTTGTTACACTCTTCAAGTGAAAGTTTTAAAGTTTATATCTATTTATATTTATATGTATATATTTAATTTGTTTACAAAGTTAATTTGATTGTATGATCAATAGGTTCTTCAAAAGAGAAGATTTCATGTTGCACTACTAGTGATGATATTGAATATGTTGAAGCTTATGTAAATGAAGTGTTTTATCAAATATAAGTTATTTCATTTTTTTATGCAAACATACTTATATATATTTTTATTTTGTAGGAAAGTTGATTACTTGATTAGCTAAGGCCTTGGCAATGAGAAGAGGAGAATACTTGAAATTGAAGCTTATTTATATTTTTATTGTTAAAGTATGTTGAGTTTGGTTATGTTGAACACTTGAACTTGGTTATGTTATATTTAATTATGTTATAATTTGTTATTTTGAACAATTTTATATTATAACCATATTTTATGTTTAATATTTTTGTTGGACTAATTAGTTATATCATTACTTATTATATTTTTTATTTTTTCCAACTTTTTTCAATTTTTTCTATTTTTCTAGCATTTTTTAGGGATCCCCATGGGACCTGTGGGGAACAGGGATGGAAAAAAAAAAAAAAAAAAAGAAACCCCTATAGTGGGGATTAGGGACCAAGGTAGAGGGAGGGTTTGGGGTTGCGGGGACGGGGAGCATACTCCCCACCTCCGCCTCGTGTGGATGACATCCCTAAAATCTATTATTGTGTGTGCATTGATGAGAGTTGAAGTACTAAGCAAAAGGATAACAAATATAAAATCTAAACCCCAAAACTTAAACAAACCTAACTTCATAATAATATTAGTATAAATTCTCCGAATATTGAAGAATTGGGAGCTCCTTTAATTCTCGTCGTCCATTTGTTCATTCGCCCACGATCCCACGGTTGCACCCACGTACATGCCTTCTAGGGCACCTTCTGCGAATTCACCCGCAGCATTGACTGTCTTACCTAATTTAAAATTATCGATTTCATCAACGATCGTAAGCAGTGCCACTATGAATGCATAGTCGACGTTAGGTTGGACCTCTACTTCGAAGATGCCTTTATTATTCATCATCTACATGCATGCATTCACAAATTTTTGAAAATATTAGAAAAGAGATATAAAAAAATCAGATATAATTTAGAGAAAATATGGTATAAATTGGATCAATTGATATGACCTAACAATATAGATACCTAATTACATTCAACAACTTTGTACAAAAATTAATCTTGGTCAATTAATTTGACAATAACATTATATAACAACTGAAATAATTAATATATTTAATAAGTTCATTTAAATTACAATAATTAAATGTTCTTAATTTCGGAGAAATTGTTATATACTTTTATAGCATAAAAAATATTACTTTGTGTGTGTTTGAGTAAGTTTATTTTGAGTTTAAAATAATTTGTAATTAGAAGTCTTCACAGTTTTTAAAAAATTAGCGACTATATCTCAAAATTAAAGTGTAAGTTAAAGGTACCTAAAAGCTAAGGTCTCAAGTACTGAATGGTATTGTACATAAAACGTTTTACCTAATAGTACTTAAAAATTTCTCCTTAATTAATTTAGATATAGGCATCATCTTGATTACTTCATTAGCTCTCAACAATTTTGGTGTTTGGTACTTTACTTACCTTGGCAAGAACGGTAGAAGATCCATTAGCACAAATATCACAAGATTTTTTGTCGGCACCAGCATTGACCTTAAAGTCCCAAACACTTTCATTTGAATTCTTAGCGAGGAATACATCTAAATCAACGTTCCTGTTGTGTGGGATCCTTACGGTTGATCGCCGGACTGAAAAGAGCAAATCAGTGGAATCTGTCTTTCCACCCTCGAAAACCTTCCATCGACCATGCACGGTCATATGCTGCACAAATGGAAAGAATCAGAACTCTACTTACAAATTTCTGATTTTGCTAAAAAGGAAAAGTATAAATAAATTTAACTAAAGATTATTTTGAGAACATTGAAATAAAGCTACGTTGCATAGGTTTGGGTACGGCCTTGGCACTGGGTATGGATATGGGTACATGCACGGTACAAAAAAATTGTAAAAACTAAGGCACATGTATAGAAGGATATATTATATGCAACTCTATAAAAATATAAAATTATAACAATCAAGTAATTAAAATAAAATAAATAAAGTTACCATATAATGCTTTACCATTATAGTGCTTGACGAACAAGTACCCATAACAAATACCGGTACCAGCTATGTACGCGGTATTAGTATACAAGCCATTTAAGAGTACCCATATCTCAGAGAAATAAAGTAACTAAAAGATAAAAAGCTATAAACGAGCAATTTTGTGATGTCTCAATTTCAAAACCTTCTTGTACAGAGTGAAAAGGGGGTTTCCAGAAACATCACATAGAACACGACGGTGGTGAAGTGTGACAGAAGGTGCTTGAACACGAAAAACTACTTCATCATTGATGTACGTGACACACTTGACTGTATCTACTTTTAGCTTGATATCATTAGGAGAACAATATGCAGAGCTGATAGCTGAGATAGGGGTTGCCATGTATCACAATTCACAAGCGAATTACTGTGAGTACACAACTGCTTTTGAGTATATACTTACTTCCTTGCTATTTATCTGTTCTATAGTTGCCAATCAGCTAAATATTCTGTTCAAAGGTTCAGGTGGAAAATTAACTTGACCTGGATCGAAAGACTTTGAATGCCCTACCCAGGTTTTACGTTAGGGTCAATTCCTGAAAATTGCAATCAAGTCTATTGCAATAACCACCACATACTCCCTTGTCTTCGGAACATTATCTTGCTCGGCAAATACGTGGCTCTCATATCTAGGACTGAGAACAGATAAGAATAATCTGACTATGCTCCTAAACTAATACAGTGCCTGGATACTCCACAATTTAATTGGTTATTATGAAAAATAAACCATTTTATATAAAAATTTTATATAATTTTATTATGTAAAGATTTTTATTATTAATTAGATTTTTTCAGAATTCATACTAAAGCCTATATTTTTAATTAATAATAAAAATTATATAAAATTTTTAAATGGGTAAATTTATTGCTGAGAAATATTTTTTGTATTATTAAGATAAGTAGACATCTTAGATATCCAGAGATAGAAAAAAAATATAAAAAAATGAAATAATTGATAAAAAAGATTAAAAAAGATATTAAAATATTAAAATTTTGAATATATACAAATAACATGACTCTGGTTTACGTGTGGCCAAAGCAAACTTTCGTAGAGTCGAAGAGAAGAGGTGATTTCACGTGTTCATTTCTTCCATATACAGGACCACTTACATTTTGTACGATGTTTGCCAAGACGACTTTGATTTTCGTTCCTCTAGAAGTCTCCGTCTACCCGATTTCTCCGATAAAAGCATATAGTTCATCATATTCCTTTACTCTCTGTTATGTAAAATTAATTTAATTTCCTTATAATTAAGAATGGTAAAATTAGTTTTATATTTTAATATTTTATCTAAAAAGTAATCTTAAGATAATATATTTTGTCTTAAACGTTATAAAAAAATAGCTTTCATATAATAAACTATAACTAAGTACCTCAGATAATCAAATTTATTATAATCAAAATAATGAAAGGGAGAAATTTTAATTATAAATTTGCATTGAGATAAATAATTTTTGAATTATAATCAATTTTATCAATTTTTTTAAAAATATCTCATAATCTATTTAAAGAAACTGTAATTTTTTTGCCAAAAAGATAAAAATTTTATTAAAAAATTAAATTTTTTTTTTCAGTTATACATCTAATTATTTTAGGTGTATTTAAGACGTTGCCTATTCATATATAGTTAATATGCTATAAGTAGTTGCTCAAGGTAAACACTTATATGGCGCGCCTGTACACAAAACTACAAGTCCATATTGATAGGCATCACCATACGGCAATCATAATCGTTTTAGGCACAGATTTTACTGACATTTCAATAATACTCCGACCTTTCGGTTCGATTTTTTCTTTCTTTTATTTAAAATATTATTTATTGATGCACTTTTTTTATTGGGTGCACACCAGGGTGTCATTTTGTACCCTATGAGGACATTGATCATTTGTGGTGGACTTTGATGTTGCAAATGAGCTCAAATCGGTCACAAAATGCAGATTTGTGGTGGATACCAGGTCATCACATAATCGGAGGCTATTAATCATTTGCGATGGCAAACTTAGCGACAGCCTTAGCCCTCTAATTTATGACAGTCTTTTCCCCTTTAATTCTCCTCTAATTAGCGGCAACATTTTTTCTCGCTGAACTTGTGCATAGGCTTTTTGTCTCAAAGATAGAATGAAACTCCTTGACACTAATTTGAAAAAGAAAAAAAAAACTAATATTATATTTTTATATTTATCAACAAAACTATATCAAAAAAAAAATGAAAAACAAATCAAAAGCACATAATTTGTGCCTTTTGCTCTGTGTCCCGCCATACTCTCTGCTTCATTAACGTGAAGTCTCAACTTGCCATGTTATTGTGGTTATATTCCACATAATGATAGTTATTTGATATATTTTTAGTTAAAATTAATACCAAGTCATTAATTACTGAATAATTTTAAGTATATACTTCTACAATAAGCATTTGCCTTGAAATTAAGAGAACAATAATGCAAAAGTTAACATTCGAATGATTAAAATTTCATCTTAATTATCTATAGCCAGGAGCTAATTGTATTGTATGTTTATTACTTCATTTGGCTCAAAATATTTGTCATTTTAGAGTTTACAAATAAATAAAAAATCAATAATGATTTTGATAATAATAAAAGAATAAAGTTTGAAAAAAAAATACTGAATATCTCCTTAATGTTTAAAATAAATAAATAATTTGAGGTATTAAAAAAACTCTAAGGGTAAGGGTTGAGGGAGAAGACTAAGGTTCATAACTCTACATATGAATATCTCATGTTGCTATCTGTGACACCCTACTAATTTAATGTTATGCTTAAGTCATAGCATGAAATTAGTAGTTTGTGTTACTGTGTTAATATTCTACTTACGTTTCACCTATCCGAATTACTTGGGGGAAATGAGATGCCATACAATGAACGTGATAGAGTTTATTTCATTATAACCACACAGTAAGCATAAATAACACACATACTATCAACTGCATATAGGTATATATATATATATATATAGACAGGAACCACTGTTTTGATTTACAGACAAGTTTCAAAATAGGATACATAAGTGGGGTCGAGTACCAAAAAAAAACATAAGACCCATGTCAGTCGATCCGATCCTACGTAGCCCTCAGTGAACATTTCAAAATCTATCACTGCATGTATGACCCAAAGCCGCATGCTACCAAAAGAGGGTCATCTTTGCATAATACGGCCTGTGGTCGACCTACTCGATCGAGATAGCCGTTGGCCACACCGGCACTGGTGAGTAGTCGTGAACTGATCCGGAGGAGGAGGAAGATGAGCCGGGTGGCCTCGAGGGGTCGCTCTCGGCCGAGCGGGATGTCTGGTACCACCGCGAGGTGACTTCGGTGCAGGGTCAGCAGGGGCCACAGGTGCTGCAGGTGCAGGAGGCGCTGGTGGAGGATGTGCCGCGTACAACGGGACCTCAAAGTATGAGGTGGTAGGATCAAAAGTAGGATGATGTAAGGGGACAGTAAAATCCCTATCACTAAATAGATACAAGCGAAACTGGCAAGAGCCGGCTATATACAACGAGCCTATCACGGATCATGGTGGAGCTGCAAGTCTGGAATCTCAACGAAGAGGGTAGCTGTCGTGTCCATCGTCCACGTCTGAGAATGAGGCGGAAATGCGGGACGAGGTGAGAATTTTGGAGAAATTCTCAGTAGGGTTTGCATATAGTGTATACTGACTTCGCGTTCATTCTCAGTTGCCTCGGGTTTTATTAAATTTTCTTAAAACATGAGATTAAACTTAACTACACATACTTAGTAAGGTTGAGAAAAATGTCTAGTCCGAGGCAAGATTCAGTTTTACTTAAAATGACATAAGAAACAGAATAAACCATCACCATTAACACATAGGACAATGGGCAAGGTAGTGAATATACAACAACAATTAAACACAACGGACAAGCCACAAATATCTATTGATGACATGTTAAATGCAATCATGCACTTGAGGTAATTATGCAATTCTCATTCTTGAACTACTCTTCATAATTTTTCCTCTTACTTCTCATCATTTTCCATCACTTGGTCCCCTGGGAGTTCTTGGCCATTTTAGACTCCTGAGTAATAGTCTGCTTTTCAGGATCGAGCTCGTTCCTATACAGGAATGCCGGGTTTACTTTCCCCGACCTTCCCACCGATCTATTCCCCTTAACTTTTATCCGGGGCTGGCCCAAGTAGCATGGAAATTTCATCATAACATATTCTTTGAGTTCATCATAACATAACTTTCATAGCTTTCTTGAAAATGCACATGCCTCTACATGTATCTCAAAATTCATGCATATACTTTACCGCAATTTTGGCGGCATAACGGAACGTGTCCGCTTCCCCATGAATAGTGCCAGTATTTAGCATATCAATTTATCAAAAGAAAGACCTCATTCCATGCATAATTCAACATATTTCATTCATGCTTCAATCCTCAATTCAAAACATAAGTATTGCACTTTAGAATATGCTTACTGCCTCATTGCTGGTGTTCAACCCGGTTCTTGTAAATTATGCCATAATTTCTATTTAGCTCGTTTGGACCTCAATTTCGGATATGTTGAAGTGTTATGTGTCTATTTTCTAACCTCTTTCGTCCCATCTGATTTGGATAACCATAGCTCAAGTTACTCGGGTTTTATCCCGGCTTGCCCTGTGGGTGGCCAGAATTGCATACTTAAAAGTAAAAATCTACTAAAAATCGAAAACTGGCTCAAATCATATGAAATCGGCCTCATATTAAAGCTAACAGGACAACCTTTCAGATACAAAAAGTTCCATTTCATTTGCCTCAGTAGGGCTCGAGTTACAAGCCTCGAAACTTAGCCTTCCTGAATTGCCCTGTATTGGCCTGGTTTAGACATAAGGTAATTTCCTCAAATCACTTGGAACAACTGAGTTGGTAACAAACTCGGAATCTTATATTGGGTGTTCCCCTGTGTGTAAGCTCTCTAACAAAATTAGTTTCACTCAATTTGGAGTTGTAGAGGGTGAGTTACACCCTTCTCAACCCATACTGCTCGGGTGAATGTCCTGATTCCTAGGTTGAACTTCAAAAATTCATATCTCTCTCAAAATTACTCCAATGGTCTCATATGATATATGTGTGGAAAGCCCTAGATGTCTAGTTTCACATAAAAATGGTTTCATTAATTTTGAACGGCGGGAGGCGGAGCCGTACACTCCGCCGTACGGACTGCCGAGGGTTTGGGTTTTCCAGCCTCTCAATTTTTCCTATCTTCACCCTTTCTTGCTTTCAATTCAGTTTTAATCTCACAAACAGCCAATAAACTAGCTGTAGTTCATCATAATCAATCAATCAACATATCAAATTAAAGAATTAAATCACCATCAATCATCCAAGAGTTAGAAAATCAGGCAGAAAGAAAAAGAAAACCTCTACCTCTTATTATCTAGTTAGGCTTGAGCTGGTAGCTGAGATGAAAGTTGGATGGAGTGGGTGAGTGGAGAAGAGAAAAGAGGGCTGAATTGAGGAAGAGAAGACAACGTTGGAAGAATGGGGTTGAAGAGGCAGGAGGAGAGTATATATATATGCAAGGCTTTGGAGTGGTAGTTAGGATAGGTGGTTTTGATTGGATGAAATTCTTGTGGGTAAAATTCAGCCATGTCTCCATCTTGTGTGACAAAAATGCTCTCCACGTCGCTTAAGAAGTGAAACTCGCTGCCAGCGCATATGAACATGACATCGGAACTCGTGAGATTCTTAAAGTCGGAATTCGTGCACATCTATTCGAATTAAGTCGGAACTTGTAATTTATAGGATCTGGCACTCCAGCTTGATATCGGAACTCGAGAACGAGAGAAAAGACCTTGGTAATGAACTCGGAATCAAATTTAACTAAACTCGGAGGTCGCATGTTGTGTACATTTTGAATCACCTGATGTCGGAACTCGTAGATCACCTTCGTTCCTACCTGAGCATAAGGTTAGAAATTGTAAGCTGCATGTATGATGTCGGAAATCGGAAGAAATCCCTTGTAAGCCTTGGAACGAAGTCGGAATTCGAAGCTAATATTGAAGTCGGAAGCGGATTTATAAGACAAACTCGGAAATCGGAAATTTCAACATTAGATAGGATCGGAAGTCAGAAATCGGACGTTACATTACTACCCTCCTTTAAAAAATTTTGTCCTCAAAATTTAGTACCTGTGAATAACTCAGGACATCCTTCCCTCATATCCGATTCCAGTTCCCAAGTATAGTCTTCAGCACCTTCTTTTCCCCATGCTACCTTCACTAGTTGCACAGATTTATTTCGGAGTTGTCTGCTGCTTCTGTCTACAATCCGTACTGGTTGAACATGAAAAGCCAGGTCCTCCTTTAACTTTATTGGTTCGGGTTCAAGGGAGTGTGTAGGGTCAGGTTGATATTTTCTGAGTTGGGAGACATGAAAAACATCATGGAGGTTTGATAGATGTGGAGGCAAAGCGACTCGGTACGCCACTGATCCGATTCGCTTCAGGATTTGGAAGGGACCAATAAAACGAGGATTTAGCTTCTTGATTTTGACAACTCTACTAATCCCTGTGGTAGGAGTAACCTTCAGAAATACATGGTCTCCTTCCTGAAGTTCCAGAGGTTTCCTCCTGGTATCCGCGTAACTCTTCTGGTGGCTCTGAGCAGTAAGCATCTTGCTTCGTATCTTCTTGATCTGCTCGGTGGTCTGCTCGACTAAATCAGGCCCTAATAGAGTTGATTCTCCTGTCTCATACCAACATAAGGGCGATTGGCACTTTCGTCCATATAATGCTTCATAAAGAGCCATATCGATGCTAGCGTGATAGCTGTTGTTGTATGCAAATTCAGCCAACGGTAAATATCGATCCCAATTTCCTCGTTGCTCCAGTATATAGGCTCGTAACATATCTTCCAAGGTTTGAATTGTCCTTTCTGTTTGGCCGTCCGTTTGCGGGTGGTATGCAGTGCTTAGGCATAACTTAGCACCGAATACCTTTTGTAAGGCTTCCCAAAACCTTGAAGTAAACCTTGGGTCTCGATCGGAGATAATGGTTGAAGGGGTCCCATGCAGCCTTATAATCTCTTGAATATACAGTTGTGCCAATTTTTCCAACGGATAATTCGCTCGGATGGGTAGGAAGTGGGCAGACTTGGTCAATCTATCCACGATGACCCATATGGCATCGTATCATGTTGGCGTTCTTGCCAATCCCATCACAAAATCCATGGAAATACTTTCCCATTTCTACTCAGGGACTTCCAAGGGTTGAAACATCCCAGAAGGTTTCTGATGTTCTGCTTTCACCTTTTGACAGACCAAGCATTTACTTACGAAGCTCGCTACGTCTGACTTCATGCCTGGCCACCAAAACATTTTCTTGAGATCCTGGTACATTTTAGTAATGCTAGGATGTGCAGTGAACTCACCCTTATGTGCTTCCTCCAAGATTCTTTTCCGGAGATCGTCCCCCTCAGGTATACACATCCTATCATGATGTCGCCAGATACCTTCTTTATCCTGAGTAAAACCCGTTAATTTCCCTGATTGCACGAGCTTGATCATACGTTGGAGATTAGTGTCTTGCTGCTGTGCCCACCAAATCTGCTCCTTGAAGCTACTGGCTACCTTGATTTGATGCAACTGAAGGGTTTTGGGAGTCATAAGGATCCCCAAATTAAGATTTCGGAAGCTTTCAATAAGTTCCGTCTCTTTGATCATCATCCAAGCGACAGTTAATGATTTCCTGCTCAACGCATCTGCCACGACGTTTGCCTTACCTGGGTGGTATTTCAATTCAAATTCGTAGTCTTTAAGGAGTTCCATCCACCTCCGCTGCCTCATATTCAATTCCTTCTGATCAAAGAGGTACCTTAAACTCTGATGATCAGAAAAGACCTCGAACCTTACAGCATACAGATGATGTCTCCATATCTTCAAAGCAAATACTACTGCTGCCAACTCGAGGTCATGGGTTGGGTAGTTCCTTTCGTGTGGCTTTAATTGCCGGGAGGCATACGCCACCACCTTTCTGGTTTGCATCAACACGCACTCTAACCCTTGTTGGGAAGTGTCACAATAGACTTCAAATGGTCCATGAGGGTCTGGTAAAGCTAACACTGGTGTCGTGGTCAATCTCTTCTTCAAATCCTGAAAACTCTGTTCGCACTCCGGTGTCCACTCAAACGGAACATTCTTTCGGGTTAGCTTGGTCAAGGGTAAGGCTAGTCGAGAGAAATCTTTAACGAACTGCCTATAATATCCAGCTAAACCCAGAAAACTCCTTACTTCAGAGACTGTAGTTGGCCTTTCCCAGTTCAGAACCGCTTCTACTTTGCTGGGGTCGACAGAGATTCCTCCAGATGACACTACGTGGCCGAGAAATTTTACCTCCTTTATCCAAAATTCACGTTTGGATAATTTTGCGTAGAGTTTCTTTTCTCTTAAAATTTGCAGAACTAGCCGTAAGTGTTCCACATGCTCTTGCTCCGTCTTCGAATAGACAAGTATATCATCGATGAAGACCACTACAAATCTATCCAGATATGGGCGGAATATTCGATTCATGTAATCCATGAATACCGCTGGTGCGTTCGTCAGCCCAAATGATATCACGGTGTACTCATAGTGTCCGTAACGAGTCCGAAAAGCTGTCTTAGGAATATCTTGTTCCCGAACTCGAATCTGGTGATATCCAGAACGCAAGTCGATCTTGGAAAATACTGATGCACCCTGTAGTTGGTCCATGAGGTCATCAATCCTTGGCAGTGGATACTTGTTCTTAATTGTCACTTTGTTCAGTTGCCTGTAATCCACGCATAAGCGCATGCTTCCATCTTTCTTTTTGACCAACAAGACCGGAGCTCCCCATGGTGACGCGCTTGGTCGTATGAATCCTTTTTCTAAAAGCTCTTCGATCTGTCTCTTTAGTTCCGTCAGTTCCATAGGTGACATTCGATACGGAGCTATAGATATTGGTCCCGTACCTGGAACCAAGTCAATGGTAAATTCAATTTCTCTTTCCGGAGGAAATTCAGGAATGTCTTCTGGAAAAACATCCGGATATTCTCTGACAACGGGAATTTCCTCTAGTTCTTACTCGGCTTCAGTCATATTAGCTGACAAGAGGATATACCCTTGCTTCTTTGGCCCGAAAGAATTCAAATAGAGGAGTGTTGCCGTCTGGGATTCAGAAGGTGAGACAGAGGGAAGTACCACTGTCTTATCAGAGCAATTGAGTACAACTCGATTGGCAGAAAGTCAATCCATACCCAGAATTATGTCAAGTCCAGATAGAGGAAGACAAATCAAATTGGCGGCAAAAGTCCTACCCTCAATTCGAAGAGGGACATTGGGGCATATTTGGCTAGTTCTAACAGGCTCACTAGTAGGAGTAGAAACCAATAGATCATAAGGTAACTCAGAGATTGGCAATCGTAAAGCAACTACACAGCTATGAGAAATAAATGAATGAGAAGCACCCGAATCATAGAGTACAGTTAAAGTCTCACCATCCACGTCACAGGTGCCTTGGATTAATCCTTCTAACTTATTAGCTTCTTCCGCATTCATAGTAAAGACCCGTCCTTGCCGCTGGGGTCGAGGCGGCTGTGATGGATTCCTAGTCGGACACTCATAAATTTTGTGGCCTGGCTTGCCACATCCGTAGCAGACATTCTGGCCTGCTAAACATGGCCGATCGCCATGATTCTTACCGCATTTTGTGCAAGTTGAATTCGGAGGAGGCCTTTGAGGCTGCTTGCCTTTGTTACCCGTCGGCGGGAATCTCCTTTGCTGTTGAAAGTTAGGCGAATCTTGGGCCCTGCGGGGCTAACCCCTTCCTGAAACCACCGCTAGATGCCCTGGCTACCACTAGTTTCGAGTTGCAATCTTCCACTAGTCGGCATTTGTTTACCAACGTGGGAAAATCTCTAATCTCCATTGGCCCAATGGCGGTAAGAATATCTTCTCGTAATCCTCCTTCAAACTTGATGCACTTCCAGGTTTCATCTAGATTCCTCTAATCAATTGTAGAAAATTTGCATAGCTCCTCAAATCGGGCAATATATTCAGATACTGTCCGATTCCCTTGACGCAGCTGCATAAATTCAAGTTCCTTGGCGTTTGAATCAAGCGGTACTTCTGGTAGAATACATCCTTGAACATCGTCCAGGTGACTACCGTCTGAGATCCCTCAAACAATCTTCGTACGCCGTTCCACCAAAACTTCGATTATGCGCTTGAGCATGTAAGTGGCAAAAGTCACCTTCTGATGATCCGAGCAATCTAGGACAGAGAAAATCTTCTCCATGGCTTTGATCCACTCGTCAGCTTTGTCCGGGTCATACGCCCCTCGAAAACTTGGCGGATTTGCCTTTCTAAATTCAGCAAATTTGAGATACTCCAGGTTAGCCTCTGGGCCATGTAGGTTCCCTTCACAACTGGCTGCAGGTCGCCTGCCTAGTTGTTCTATCATCTGGTGGGCTGCCGCGGCTTGTTCCCGCATCGCATGGGCCATTTCTTGCATTGTGGCCATGAAGTCAGTCGGGACCTCTGGAGCAGGTTCTGCACGTGGTCTACCTCACCTTCCGGAAGCCATTAAGTTCTGAGCACACAAAACAAAAGTTATTGAGTTGATCAGGCTCAATACTATGTCTAATGTGCTAGTAAATAACGGCTCACATGGTCAGACACTTCATACACATGCACAACTATATCTCAACTATAATGGCAAGATTTAGTGCATGTCATCAGCTAAAAATGCAGAATATGCGCGAAGCATAGTCAGTCCAATCCTCAGGCCTTAGCTAGGACGAACTGCTCTGATACCAAAATGTGACACCCTACTAATTTAATGTTATGCTTAAGTCATAGCATAAAATTAGTAGTTTGTGTTACTGTGTTAATATTCTACTTACGTTTCACCTATCCGAATTACTTGGGGGAAATGGGATGCCATACAATGAATGTGATAGAGTTTATTTCATTATAACCACACGGTAAGCATAAATAACACACATACTACCAACTGCATATAGGTATATATATATAGACAAGAACCACTGTTTTGATTTACAGACAAGTTTCAAAATAGGATACATAAGTGGGGTCGAGTACCAAAAAAAAAACATAAGACCCATGTCAGTCGATCCGATCCTACGTGGCCCTCAGTGGACATTTCAAAATCTATCACTGCATGTATGACCCAAAGCCGCATGCTACCAAAAGAGGGTCATCTTTGTACAATACGGCTCGTGGTCGACCTACTCGATCGGATAGCCGTTGGCCACCGTGCCGGTGGTGAGTAGTCGAGAACTGATCTAGGAGGAGGAAGATGAGCTGGTGGCCTCGAGGGTCGCTCTTGAGCTGAGCGGATGTCTGGTACCACTGCGGAGGTGACTCGGTGTGGTCGCAGGGCCACAGTGCTGCAGTGCAGGAGGCGCTGGTGGAGGATGTGCCGCGTACAACGGGACCTCAAAGTATGGGGTGGTAGGATCAAAAGCAGGATGATGTAAGGGGACAGTAAAATCCCTATCACTAAATAGATACAAGCGAAACTGGCAAGAGCCGGCTATATACAACGAGCCTACTGCCGGATCATGGTGGAGCTGCAAGTCTGGAATCTCAATGAAGAGGGTAGTTGTCGTGTCCATCGTCCACGTCTGAGAATGAGGCGGAAATGCAGGACGAGGTGAGAATTTTGGAGAAATTCTCAGTAGGGTTTGCATATAGTGTATACTGACTTCGCGTTCATTCTCAGTTGCCTCGGGTTTTATTAAATTTTCTTAAAACATGAGATTAAACTTAACTACACATACTTAGTAAGGTTGAGAAACATGTCTAGTCCGAGGCAAGATTCAGTTTTACTTAAAATGACATAAGAAATAGAATAAACCATCACCATTAACACATAGGACAATGGGCAAGGTAGTGAATATACAACAACAATTAAACACAACGGACAAGCCACAAATATCTATTGATGACATGTTAAATGCAATCATGCACTTGAGGTAATTATGCAATTCTCATTCTTGAACTACTCTTCATAATTTTTCCTCTTACTTCTCATCATTTTCCATCACTTGGTCCCCTGGGAGTTCTTGGCCATTTTAGACTCCTGAGTAATAGTCTGCTTTTCAGGATCGAGCTCGTTCCTATCTGAGAATGCCGAGTTTACTTTCCTGACCTTCCCACCGATCTATTCCCCTTAACTTTTATCCGGGGCTGGCCCAAGTAGCATGGAAATTTCATCATAACATATTCTTTGAGTTCATCATAACATAACTTTCATAGCTTTCTTGAAAATGCACATGCCTCTACATGTATCTCAAAATTCATGCATATACTTTACCGCAATTTTGGCGGCATAACGGAACGTGTCCGCTTCCCCATGAATAGTGCCAGTATTTAGCATATCAATTTATCAAAAGAAAGACCTCATTCCATGCATAATTCAACATATTTCATTCATGTTTCAATCCTCAATTCAAAACATAAGTATTGCACTTTAGAATATGCTTACTGCCTCATTGCTGGTGTTCAACCCGGTTCTTGTAAATTATGCCATAATTTCTATTTAGCATGCCTGATTTGCACTTTAGCATGCCTGATTTGCTAACTTGTTGAATTTTTTGCAATTGATTTTTCGGTCACAAATTCCAAACTTTGCAACCAAAAAATTGGTAGCAAATATGTAATTTGTATTGCCTACTACCATATGTTTTCGGTTATAAATTTTAAAACAGAAAAAAAAAAACTAGAATCTAATAAAATCTAAATTTCATACACCTAAATTCAACAACAGCTCAGAAAACAACATCCAGTAATCCATAAGCTAAGAAGTCAACATTACATATAATTAAATATTAGTACCTAATGCTAGAGCATCACAAAGCATAGAAATCCAGTACCTAAAGTTTAAAACTCACAAATAAAGATATAAGTAACTAATATATAATCTAAACTATAGATAATAAGAAATATAAGTTATCCAATATTCACAATATAGTCAACACTACTATCAACTATATATATATTCTAAATACAATATATATAAACTACCACAATATAAAACTAAAACAACATGTATTGTTGACCATGACCTCTATGTTATCTTCAAGTTTATCTATTTAGTCTTTAGTCTTGAATCACTAAGCGAAAAATAAAATCACAAAATATTTCCACTAGATCATAATAATAAACAAGTGCATCCACATTTTATTATATCATATAAAACAATTTAGAAGCATCCCTAAGGAAGAAAAAATGAGTCAGTATTGAACAATTAAGAAGCCTAATTCCTCAATCAGACAATAACAATATTCTTAATAACTAAACAAAAATAATATTCTAGAAGACTCAACAACAACTCATAATTTCTTAGTTCTTAACAAAATATAAGATGCACTTTAAATCCAACATTTTCAAGCAACTACAACCACAGTTCTTTTGACATCTAAACAAAAACAAGATGTAATTAAAAACCCAACAACAAACCAAGCTAAAAGCAAACTTACCTAAGCCAATTTAAAAACGACAACAAACCAACATAATCAACTAATAACACCAACACTCTCATTATTTAAATAAAAAAATTTGAAATTTTTTTTTTAAAAAAAAGGAACAACAACGTAAACTCAAACTCAACCAATAACATCAAAATTAATTTTACAACCTCAACCAACTAACATAATCAACCAACAATACCAAAACTACCATTATTTACACAAAAAAAAGATCCGAAAAAAAAAAGAACAACAACATAAACTCAAACTTAACCAATAATATCAAAAAATTAATTTCACAATATCAACCAACCAACATAATCAACCAACAATATCAAAACTACCATTATTTAAAAAGAAAATAGATCTGAAAGTATCAAAATAACAAAAAAGGAAACAAGGAAAGGGTGGAAGAGAATCAGGATGGTGGAGAACCTCCCTTAGCAGTGTTAGTGGTAGCGGTGACACGGTTGGAAGTAAGGTGGCGGCAACAGCAGCAGCGGTGTGGTGGGGGTGGTGGGGAGACTAATTTTACCTTCACACATTTATCTTTAATTGGAAAAATCGATCGCAAATCTTGGAATTTGCGATTGATTTTGTGATCGATTTCATATATATATATATATATATATATATATATATATATATATATATATATATATATATATATTTCCTTTACATTGAAAAATCGATAGTAAAATCGGTCGCAAATTCCAAGTTTTGCGATCGATTTTGCCTTCACACATATTTCTTTTTAATTGAAAAAATTGGTTGCAAATCTTGGAATTTGTGACTAATTTTGCAACCAATTATTTTCTCCAATAAAATCATGTTGACCTCTCAAAATTAGTCGCAAAATTAAAATTTGAAACTGATTTTGTGACTGATTTTTTTAAGCAATTTTTTTCTTACTTTTTTGACATATCGGTCGCAAATTTTAATTTTGCGACTAATTTATTTTTCTAAAAATTGGTCCCATATTACTCAAATTGGCATCAAAATTTACTTTTTGCAACCAAAAAAATTTGATCGCAAAATCAGTCTCTATTTCGATAATTTCTAATAGTGTCTCTCAACTCACACCTCCTTTTTTTGAGATGCGATTTGCAAACCTCAGCTTGCAAGCATATGAAATATGTCAATATTCATTTATGCCTGGTGGATAAATTTCATTTTTTCTTCTCAAAGACTTTTTGGTTCACGATCAGTCAGTCACAAGTGCCTTCCTTGTTCTTCGTATTTTCTTGTTTTTCATATTTTATTGTGTGTATGAATTAGTGATGCTATTGTTCATTTCCAGCTCTTTTCATTCATTTTAGTTGATTGCCATCAGACAAGGTTTAACTTGTTAAGAAGACTCCTAATTTGTTCAACGTGATATTAGGAAGGCTATAATATATGATTTTGAAGCTTTTGTCTTTTGTTGTGCTGGTTTAATCTATTGTAGATGAGTTAGAGTGCTATTGGTTTTGTGCTTTCAACTGTGTATTTTTGTTCTTCCCATGGTAGTGCGGGTTGAGATGTTGATGGACTATTGAAAAAAAAATGATGTGCTATGCTTGCTGCTTAAGCTTTTGTCAATCTGGAATTTATAAATATCTAGTCCTATATTGCTTGAGCTTATGACAATTTTTAGTTAATTTTGGGATGCACTTTTTTTGATTGAAGTTGTTGTGACTATTTTTGTGTTGGTATTATTTTGTTAATAGGCCTTGTAAACAGGTTTCAGGCTAGATCAAGCTTATGAACAAGCTAGGCTTCGGCTAAAAAAACAGCCTATAACAAGCCATAGGCCAAACTTAAGCAGATTGGCTATAATACAAGCCTGACATGTTTCCATCCTTAATTGCTATGCATCAATTGCTTTAAGTAGTAAGTACACAAATTCTATAATAATGAATAATTGTCCTACACACACACAATATATATATATATATATATATATATATATATACACACTTCAGGTGTCCATTCTTGCATCAAACAATTGCGTTGACGTTGTAAAGGACTTCATCACTAAGTAAACTAACAAGGCAAAGCCAATGTCATAATCGGTGACTAAAAGACGACAACTAAAGGTGGAAAATTAGTACATTACAACTTCTTAAATAGGATGTGTTTGTTTGTAACTTTTTTTCACAAAATTACTTTTTATTTTAAAAAATTAATTTTCATATATTTGGATAAGTTTTTGAAAATAATTAGAATATCAAATAAATTTGTTTTCAATTTTTTTTGTAGAAGTTGAAAAGAATATTTTCTAAAAAAAATTATTTTTAGTTATTTTAATTATATATAAAATTAAAATTTCATAATCACTTTTTTTAAAAGTTGAAGCAAACACATCCATAATAGATTTTGAGTTGCTATCGATCTTTACAGCTATACTATTAATATGTATTTGTTCCAAGAAACTCGATCTTGTGTGATTATAAAGCATTAAATTGGATATACTTAAATCACTTGCAAAGTGATATTTCATAGTTAATTGTGGATTCTGTCAATACTTCAAATTGAAATGTTATTTTATAAGATATTACAAACACATCAAATTTGGTTCTCTATACCCACACAAAAATTTCTCATTTAGTTCTCGAACAAAACCTTCCTTGACAAATAGATAACTATTATGACTTGGTCTATGATAGTCATTTGGATAAGGATAAAATAGAAATATATCCTTGATCTGATATAAAAATTTCATATAACTTAATTATGTATTAATTTTTACTATTATTTAGATTTTTTTTATAGATCTCAAATTAGGTTGGACCCTTATAATCAATAATAAAATTAACAATGACTTAATCATGTAAAATTTTTTCGTGAGGGTATCTATCTACTTTCGAATAAAAATAGAGGAGCTTTCAACCCTATGCATGACTACATTGTGGTTTGCGTTCTCATCTTATTCTGTTTGCAATAATTTTATTGTTCTCCTGTTACCCAGAGTTCATTATACCCTCAATTTACTCAATTTGCTTATTGTTATCCATGTTCCCTTCCTCATTATGTGGTCTTAGTTTGAAAGTAGGCATAATATATTCTTGAAGCTGCGATATTTTCCGTGTTGCTCTCTAATATGAAAAATGCTTCAACATTGATAGTTTATAGATAAGAAAAAAAGCCACAGATCATTAGTTAGTTTAGAGTGTAGAACACATTTATTTCCTAAAGAGCAGGGAGCATGTTATAGATGTTAGTAAGGGAGAATGAGTAAGGAAGAACCCAACTCACATATGGCGTCCTCCTCCTCCTCCTCAGACACTACCCTCCAAAAGCCTTTATCCTTAACCTCAAGACTATCTATCCCAAAGTCCTGTATAAAAACCCTTTCTTTCAAAATAGAAAACCTTATAGAATACTCCTATGTCCCTGAAGATGCTCAAATAGAAAGCTCTATTCCTCCTCTCCTTAGTCCCTGTAATGTCTTTAGACGAGAAAAAGGGCCATTTAGATGGCTCCGTAAAAAACTTATCTCAACTCCTAGACCTGGTGTGAAAGAGTATATCCAGACTACAAAGATGGATGAGTATGCTCTCCAAGCCACCAGTGCTGAATAATATGTTGACCTGGAAATTAACCCTACTCTCATCAGACTTTGGCAGAGAGAAGGATATGTTAGCCTTCACCTTGGGGCTATTAGGCTAGTTCTTTCTCTTCATGGGAGAAAAGGACTTCCTATTACCGCCAGGGTAAGTCTACTAGACACTACCTTCTAGAGTCTTGAACATGCCACCATCGGAACTGTTTTACCAACACTAAATGCAGGAAGTGTTGTTTTAACCATGTTCCCGAATTTCAATGTCCATCTCAAAGATCCCACTTTGACCACCAGATTCAAAGTACAGGTCCAGCTCATAGGGGTTCCACAAGATGGAGCTGCTCTAGCCGCCTCACTACAGCATCAACTTATCTATAGGCTTCAAGATCACTGTTTTGATCTGCCTACCCCAAAAGGCTTTAACGAAAATGCCTTGATGGTCTTGGCCACTTTAAACGATGAGACTCCTTCAATCGTTCAGATTCCAAAGCAGATTCTAAAGAAAGATCTCCTGCAGCTCATGCCGCTTGAATGAATAAGTAATTATGAAAACTTCAAAAGGAACAGCACCCCTGCTATCTCCACTGAAGCAAGTTTTCAAAGATCTACTGATGGAACTGTCAGAACCATTTTCAAAAGGCCAGATCAAGAAGAACCCTCTGAAGGAAACCCTCCAGTCTTCCATACCATGATGATAACTCTCGGAGCAGCCGAAAAGAAGCTGCCAATCCATGCCATTGAACCAAATGGACAAATCATCTACTCCGATAAGATTGATGGTCATTTCTTATGGGATATTCCTGGATCAGGAATGTGCGAACCAGGTTGTACCTGCGACACATGGTTCTATCCCATGCCAAGAAATGATGAATGGAGAAGGGCATGCACAGGAGACTGTAAGCATCCTGCTACTCCTGGCAAGCCTCCTCCTAAGCCACAAAGGAGATTTGATGCAGACAATGGTCCCTGGGTAGGGATCAGAAAAAAGAGGGAACCACTGCCGATCTATGAAGAAGCCTTAAGGATACTCCGACAAGAAGGGTATCCACCACCACCTGAAGACCCTGATCTTATCACTTGGCCGCCACTACAAAATACCACAAATTCCTTTTCCTGTAGAATTCCAGAATCCACACTTTTTGTCCCAACAGCACCAGAAATCCCATGCATGATGTTTGCTTCCACATCAACCACTTATGGAGCTGATTTTCCGGCTCTAGAAAGAAAAATCAATCCTACCACTCAGACACATACTAAACCCTTTATCCAGCCAATTGAAGTACAACCCGATGGGAAGCTGAAACCTTTGACTCAGGCTTAAGAAGTTCTGAACTGGCAAACTAAAAACTCCTTAGCCCAAAATGGACTGCTGGCAAAAATCAATCAAAAGATTGATAGTCTCATGACGGCCGTAGAACAACGGCTGGGGATATTGTCAGAAAAATTGTAGAAAGAGATGGATCCTGAAGAAATACTGTTAAAAGCAGAGATAGAAGACTACTGGGAAAAAGTAGAAAGGGACGAGAAAGCAAACTTATCACCAAGCCATGAACCTATCTTCAAGTAGTAGAGGTGTCAACAATCCAATAGAGCTCAAGGTCCAAGAAACTTCAGGAAGAAGCCACGTAGTAGAAAAGTTGTTTGTCTTTTAGTATTGTAATAAATGCAGTACCTTATAAAAGAAGTTTAGTCTTATCCTTTGTAATAAATAGGTGGGCCATAGTCATAAATAAGTTTGTCTTGTTGTAATAATTAAGCTTTAGTTGTCTAGTTCTTGTCAAGTATCCGACAAGTTATTATGATGTCTATCTTATCAAGAGACTTGTAGAGGAAGTTATCAAGAGGCTTGTAGCAGAAGCCTGTCTTATTAGGAACCTTGTAGAAGAAGTCAGCCATGTAGTAAGATTGCTAAGAGTGTCTTGTAAGCTTCCTTCTCTATATAAAGGAAGAAGCTCTCTCTTTGTAAAGTAATCAGAAACCTCCATCAGAAATAATACGAGTGTGTTTCTATGAACATGAGTCTCTATTATTGTTAGTATGCTAAGAGGTTTAGAGACTCATGGAGGTTTCTGATGGAGGTTTCTGATTGCTTTACAAAGAGAGAGCTCCTTCCTTTATATAGAGAAGGAAGCTTGCAAGATGATGCATCCTGGGAAGAATTTAATGCCATCTTGTGGTTAGTAATTAGATCCATTCGGAAGATTTTTCTGTCTGCTGCTTTGAAGAAATGAACACTGGGTTCCCAAGCGGATGATGGGAGGATCACCGGATTCATCAAAGTCTTTTGTGCTCCTGTGTCCATAAAGGCAATGACTTTGATGGGTGCATCATATTTGGAGGGAAGAATCTGAATCTCAATATTCGGCATTGGTGGGACTGGATCAAGCGAATTAATTTCTGGATTTGGAAGTTTGGGGACTTCCTCTGCTTGTAGGACAGGGAAGTGTTCTTCAAAGCTAGAAGATTCTGACTCACTACTTTCTTCAGAGTCTGTGTATTCTAGCCCAAAGACAGTAGAGGCATCTGGCTGATCTTGCTCATCATACCAGGACTCAATATCTTCATCTGCGGCTAGGTCAAGGGAATGGATTAACTTAGAAGCCTTTTCCTTTTTATTTGGACAATTTTTTGAAAAATGTCCTTTTCTGCCACAAATGAAACACCGTTTGCCATCTTTTCCTCGGAAAGGTTTTCTTTTGAAGAATTTGACCTTCTTCTTCTTTCCCTTCTTGTTCATGAAGATTTTGTTTTTCTTCCTGGCGGTTGGCTTGTAACGGTAGCTACAATCTTTCTCCTTGCACTTGATCTCCAAATAATCCTTTTTGCAAGCTTTGGTGTACTTCTTTCTGTCTTTGAGAATGTTTTTGAAGAGGACTTGTTGACTGCATAGCTTGTCTAGTGCAACAAGGCACGTCTGGTGGATTTCTCCAAGAGTCATGCTTACAACGTCTCTTTGCATAGTAGTAAACATTCGGTACATTTCTGCCTGAAGTTCTTCAAGAAGAGAACTGACATAAGTGTTCTTAAGGCTAGGATCATTATAGCCATTCAATTGATAAAACCTTTGAGCCATTCTTTTGAAATGGCGTTCGAGTTCAGGCTTTTTCAGAGAACAGCATTTCATGTCAAAATATTCCTTCCGAATTTCTTTTTGGACAAGACTATGGTCACCAAGAAATTCATGGTGGAGTGCTGCAATAACAGTATCAGTACTCTCTAGCCTGTGTAGTTCATCTTGCCTTACAGGGCCAAGACTACAATACCATTCTTTGAGGACTCCAGTCATGTGTGCACAGAATTCTTCAATCACTCGGTATCGATCAGCATCAGGTGAAACCATCTTAGCATCCATCCAAGCTTTAAAATCTTAAAACCTTTTTCTGCATTGGGATGTTGGAATGTCATCTATTGTGAACAAAGGTCCTCCAGATGGTAGAGGAGTATTGATCTCTTGAGGATTTAAAGATGATGATTGAGCCCCTCTGGTTGTCTCAGTCTCCATAGTTGTGGCCATGAGAATCCTGGTGATGTTAGCATGTTCGTCATCACTAGGGATTTCTTCGAATGCTTCGACGCTCTGGTCATCGCTATCCGTTTGCTCTTGATAGGCATGGGAGGCTATCATGGCTTGAGATAGTGGGACGGTATCAGGATCAATATCTGATGTTTGAGTCTTCTTCGGAGATGGTTCAGGTTCAGGAGATTTCGGATTTTGAATTGGTTATTTTGGAAAGATTAAGGAAGATTTGACAACTTCCTTCCTCTTTGGGTTCTCTTTGGAGGGTCGAGTTCTTTCTCCAAAGAATGTAGTTTTTGGTGGTAAGGTTAGTGGTAATAAAGGTGGAGGTCTATGTGGTTGTGAGGATGGCAGAAGACTGGGATATATCTTTGGTGGAGGAGCAAAGAACGGGTCTGCCTCTGGCTGCTTTTGAAGGCTTTTTGTATACTCATAAAGTTCTTCTATGCAGCGGCCGAGCCTTTGAAGTTCTCTTTCTCTCTGATCAAAAGCTTGGTCATGGATATTCCGAACAGGAAGTTGTTTGATTTCCATTTCCAAGATTTCGATTCTGGCCTTTGTCTCCTTATAGTATTTCTGCAATTTTTCTGACAATATCCCCAACCGTTGTTCTACGGTCGTCATAAGACTATCAATCTTTTGATTGATTTTTGCCAGCAGTCTATTTTGGGCTAAGGAGTTTTCAATTTGCTAGTTTAGAACTTCTTTAGCCTGAGTCAGAGGTTTCAGCTTCCCATCGGGTTGTACTTTAGTTGGCTGGATGAAGGGTTTAGTATATGTCTGAGTGGTAGGATTGGTTTTTCTTTCTAGAGCCGGAAAATCAGCTCCATAAGTGGTTGATGTGGAAGCAAACATCATGCATGGGATTTTCTGGCGTTGTTGGGACAGAAAGTGTGGATTCTGGAATTCTACAGGAAAAGGAATTGTGGTATTTTCTGGTGGTGGCCAAGTGATAAGATCAGGGTCTTCAGGTGGTGGTGGATACCCTTCTTGTCGGAGTATCCTTAAGGCTTCTTCATAGATCGGCAGTGGTTCCCTCTTTTTTCTGATCCCTGCCCAGGGACCATTGTCTGGATCAAATCTCCTCTGTGGCTTAGGAGGAGGCTTGCAAGGAGTAGCAGGATGCTTACAGTCTCCTGTGCATGCCCTTCTTCATTCATCATTTCCTGGCATGGGATAGAACCATGTGTCGCAGGTACAACCTGGTTCGCACATTCCTGATTCAGGAATATCCCATAAGAAATGACCATCAATCTTATCGGAGTAGATGATTTGTCCATTTGGTTCAATGGCATGGATCGGCAGCTTCTTTTCGGCTGGTCCGAGAGTTATCATCATGGTATGGAAGATTGGAGGGTTTCCCTCAGAGGGTTCTTCTTAATCTGGTCTTTTGAAAATGGTTCTGACAGTTCCATCAGTAGATCTTTGAAAACTTGCTTCAGTGGAGACAGCAGGGGTGCTGTTCCTTTTGAAGTTTTCATAATTACTTATCCATTCAAGCGGCATGAGCTGCAGGAGATCTTTCTTTGGAATCTGCTTTGGAATCTGAACGATGGAAGGAGTCTCATCGTTTGAAGTGGCTAAGACCATCAAGGCATTTTCGTTAAAGCCTTTTGGGGTAGGCAGATCAAAACAATGATCTTGAAGCCTATAGATAAGTTGATGCTGTAGTGAGGCGGCTAGAGCAGCTCCATCTTGTGGAGCCCCTATGAGCTGGACCTGTACTTTGAATCTGGTGGTCAAAGTGGGGTCTTTGAGATGGACATTGAAATTCGGGAACATGGTTAAAACAACACTTCCTGCATTTAGTGTCGTTAAAACAGTTCCGATGGTGGCATGTTCAAGACTCTGGAAGGTAGTGTCTAGTAGGCTTACCCTGGCGGTAATAGGAAGTCCTTTTCTCCCATGAAGAGAAAGAACTAGCCTAATAGCCCCAAGGTGAAGGCTAACATATCCTTCTCTCTGCCAAAGCCTGATGAGAGTAGGGTTGATTTGCAGGTCAACATATTGTTCAGCACTGGTGGCTTGGAGAGCATACTCGTCCATCTTTGTAGTTTGGATATACTCTTTCACACCAGGTCTAGGAGTTGAGATAAGTTTTTTACGGAGCCATCTAAATGGCCCTTTTCTCGTCTAAAGACATTATAGGGACTAAGGAGAGGAGGAATAGAGCTTTCTATTTGAGCATCTTCAGGGACATAGGAGTATTCTATAAGGTTTTCTATTTTGGAAGAAAGGGTTTTTATACAAGACTCTGGGATAGATAGTCTTGAGGTTAAGGATAAAAGTTTTTGGAGGGCAATGTCTGAGGAGGAGGAGGAGGAGGACGCCATATGTGAGTTGGGTTCTTCCTTACTCATTCTCCCCTACTATCAGAGCCTAAACGCCCGACTAAGTTATTTCCTTTATTTCCTAAAGAGCAGGGAGCATGTATCATTAGATTTCTTTATAAATGAAAGTTTCTTCTCATAAAAAAAAAAAAAAAAAACCTGATTTTGCTGAAATGAAAAAATATAATTGAATTTAACAAAAAAGAAAGGATTATGTTGAGAACATTGAATTAGCTAACCAAAAAGATAAATGGCTATCAACGACCAAGTTTGTGGTGTCTCAATTTCTAAACTTTCTTGTACAGAGTGAAAACGCGGTTTCAGAAATGTCACATAGAACACGACGGTGACATGAAACGAGCAAGTAGGTGCTTCATCCTCGTTGGGTGTGACACCCTTGACCGTGTCAATATTAGTTTGATAAATTTTGGAAGACAATATTTCGAGCTGATAAAGTGAGATGTCGGTTGCCATGCATCAACTACTTTAAGTTGTAAATAGACAAATTCTATACTAATGAAGGCGCATTTTGTGGTGCATCGTATAAACTATAGTGCGTGGTGTACCGGGTTTTAGCCACATCCAATAAATGTGGGTAAACACATTTAAGAATGTGGCTAAAGGCATTTGTGAGGGAGCAGTGCACCCGCACCCCCACCCAATTTCATTGCCAACGACAGTACTCTCACTGCATCCTTGCCATTGTGTTGCCCCACCATCTTGTAGGTGTCGAGCTATTCCACCAGAGCCACCGACCTTGTTCCATTGCCAACAGGATCATCAACACCAAGTTTGCTGTCTATGGCAATAGGAAATCACAAGTCCGGTCTCAAAGGGAGGTTGACAGTGAAGTAAAGGGAGGTTGCGGTGGCTGTTGCACAACCATGGAGCAAAAGGGGTGAGGGAAAATGCATGAAAATCACAACTTGGTGGTGTTTCGTTGTCGTTGGTGATGCTACATGATGGTAATGGGGAGGGGTGCTGAAGTTCCATTCATGATTGTGGAGACGGGTTGTAGATCCTAAGGCTGCGATACGAGTAGTAGTTCGCAGTTGACAAACAGTGGTGGTTTCTGGTGGTCACGGTGAGGAGACACAATGGCTATGGCAATAGATGCTCAATGTCCCAGCAGCTTAATCACGTGCACATCTGACAAAGAGGTCTATGTGGGTGATGCGAGTGGCGGTTGGGTAGCAGACGCAAGCAGCCGTTGGACGCTATGGAGGTTGGCGGTGAGGCTGGCTTGGTGGTGGTATCTTGAACGTTGTCGCTGCGAGAAGGCAGCTTGTAGCAGGGTAGTGGCTTCCAGCGGAATAATAAAAGAGGACCACAGTACATCAACATTTTTTTCAAAAGGTACACCACACCATAATGGATGTGGTACACTGCAGAACTTGCCATTAATTAGAGTGGTGTTATTTGTACCACTTTAAAGTGGGACACCCATCAACACCCACTCACAAAGTAAGTAAAAAAATATTATAAAAGAAAGTGAAAAAGTAAAAAAATAAAAGGGGAGAAGAGAGTGATAGGAAGAAGGTGTCAACTATGTAAGAGAAAGTAGGTGTAGAAAAAATATTTCAGCATTAATTAATAAGTAAAATGAGAGAAGTGGAGTTTCTTGTCCTATATATATAGATTAATTTGTTTTCCAAAAGCAAGTTTAACTTAGGGTGTGTTTGGATAGAGGAAAGAAATTAGAAAAAAGAAAGTTAAGTGAAAAGAAATAGAATAAATTTGTATTTTCTATAGATATGTATGGATGAAAGGAAAATAATTTTTCCTTATTTATTTGTAGAGATGGCAAAATGAGCTCAACCTGCTAGGTTGGCCTGCCAAACCTATAAAAAATAACGGGTTTGGTTAACATATTTGGCCTACCAAAAATTTTCAACTTGCCAAACACCTTGCTTCTAACCCTTGAGGCTTTTGGCGAGCAAGCGGGTTGGCCGCGGGGCCAAGGGTGTCTCTCTTTTTTTTTTTAGGTATAAAAGTATATTTTTAAAAAAATTTTAGGTTTTCATTATAGGTTTTGTTGTTATTATATTTTTATTAATTTGTGAACTTCATATTATAGACTTTATGTTATAAATATACCGTTAATTATTATTTATAAACTTATTTATATATCCTAATTTGTTTATTATATTTACTGTTAATTATTATTTATAAACTTATTTATATATCCTAATTTGTTTATTATATTTGTATTTAAGGTAAATTTAGATACAAATTATGTAGTTCAATTATTTTGTTCCATTTTATTTAAATAGATTTTTCATTCAATATATTTTTTAATTTTTAAAGTAATTTAACTTATAAAAAATATTAAAATAAATTTATTTATATTTTTTTATTTTTTGGCGGGCCAATTTGCCAATCCGCCTTTAAACGGGGTGGGATAGAATATTGAGCCCGCCTTCTTAATTCGGCTCATCATTCCCCGCCCCGCCCCATTTTTTAGTGGGTTGGGGCGGGCCGACCAACTTTGTCAATACTATTTGTTTGCATGGAAAAGTAAAAGGAAAGAAAGAGATAATGCTGCCAAATAACAATTTTATCCTTATATTAATAGAAAAGGTACTTCAACTATATTAATTAATATCAAATAAAAAATTTCATTGTTTTTAATTTAACAATTTAAAATAATATTAACATATTAAATCAAATTAATATTAATAAAAATAAATTATTCAAAATTATTTAAAATTAGTCTAATATTTCAAAAATATTACTTAAAAATATACGTTACCAACTAAACAATAACACAAAAGAAATTTTAAAATTTTATTCAACGGTTATTTAAATGCTCAACACAGCTGAAAAGAAAATCAAACCTTATGTAATATAAAAAATATTATTTAACTATTATTTAAACTCTTAATATAGCATAAAAAAAATTAAAATTTATGTAACATATTATTTAAAATAAAATATCTATTTAGAATAAAATACTAATAACAAAAAAAAATTAAAATTTTATATAACTTGTGCTTTGGATACTTTTTATAGAATTAAAATTATTTAGATAGAATTTTTATAAGTATTGATTTAAACAAAAAAGATAAAAGAGGGGAAGGACCACGCAACACTTTCAATGATATTGTGCACCATAGTCCCTCCGCTAATCATAATTGCTCTCATCTGCACACTCTCTCGTCTGTCTCGCAACGAAGGGCAAAAATGGGAAACAGTACTCCAGCGCCCCTTTCCCCATAGTTTTCCGCCCACTAGCGAGGGGGAAAAAATTTTGCTCCTGTTCATACGGGCTCCACTATGGCAATAGCACTATTTAAACTCTCCTCCTAGATAATTCTCACCAATCAAATAAGGTAAATAACATTATTTTCTTCTTATTTTCTTCTCTTTCCATTCCTTCCACTCTAAATCACTTCAACCAAACAAAGTCTTGTGGTGTTGATTCTTGCATCAAACAATTGCGTGGATGCTATAAATGACGTCATCATAGAGGCGGAAAATTAGTACATTAAAGGTATATTTATATGTGATTATTTGAGTAAAAAATTATTTTTCTATTGAAAATAATTATTTTTTATATATTTAAATAATTTTTTAAAAATAATCAATTTTTAAAATAAATTTATTTTCAATTTTTTTATAGAAACTAAAAAAAATAACTTATAAATAAAATTAATTTTCAATTTTTTTAATTATATATAAAATTAAATTTCATAATTACTTTTTTCAAAAGCTAAAATAAACATATTCTACAACTTCTGATATAGTAAATTTTGAGTGGCAATCAATCTTTACAGCTATAATATTAATATGTATTTGTTCAAAGAAACTCTTGTGTAATCATGATGCATTAGATTGGATAGCTTGAATTACGTGTAAAATAATATTTCATAGTTAATTGTGGATTCTGTTAATACTTAAAACTAAAATGTTATTTTATAAGAGGTTAAGAGCATATCAAACCTGATGCTCCACGATCACACAAAAATTTCTTATTTTGCTCTTGAGCAAAATTTGATTCGACAAATTGATAACTACTATAACTTAGCATACAATAGTCATTTGAATAAGGATAAAATAGAAATATATCCTCGATCTAATATAAAAATTTCATATAACTTAATTATGTATTAATTAGATTTTTTCAATAGATCTCAAATTAGATTTGACCTTTACGATCAATGATAGAATTAATAGTGACCTAATCATGTAAATTTTTTTCATGAGAATATCTATTTTTGGATATTTATAAAGGAGCTTTCTATCTTATCCACGACCACAATAAATTTTAGTGATCAATTTAACAACCGATTTTTCTAGCAAAATGTCATGTTTTATATTCGGTAAATAGCTTAGTGACCAAACGGCCGATTTTTTTTCAATATAATTTAACTTTTTGGTTGCTCATATCAATTGTTAAATCGGTCATTAATTCTATAGTAAAGCAATTGAAAATTTTCAACCATTAAATAGGTCACTAGTTCAAGTTATTCTAGTACTGAGAATGGGTGAGGTCCTTTCCAAAAAAGAAAAAAAATTAAAAAAAAAAAGAAAAGAAAAAAAAGTGATATTAAGCTGTTTTAGATTGCGTGAAAAATGACTACTACTAACATGACATGCGTAAAAAAGGGTAAAATAATGAAATTGTCCGTAAGTTCCTCCAAACTTTTACACTTCACAAACGAACTAATCTCGTGGACGAACTAAAACCACGTAATGAGGAAGGGAACATGGATAACAATAGGCAAATTGAGTAAACTGAGGGCAGTGAACTCTGGGTAACAGGAGAACAATAAAATTATTGCAAACGGAGAGGGAAAGAAAGAGGGCGTGGTCCCACAGTCCACTTAGGCACTTACCCTCCATTATTGTCAATTGAAAAACCAGAATTGGGTTGCCAAAGTGCGTGCGTGTGTGTGTGTGTGTGTGTGTGTGTTTGTGTGTGAGGAGAGAGAGAGGGAGAGAGAGACAGAGACGACTTTACATTATTGTGGGAACCCCTATTTAAAGTCAATCCTCCAATATAAAATTCTAAGTCGTTTCAAATAATAATCAATTAAAAATAAAATCATCTTTAGCTGTTAATAAAATAATTAACATTATAGTAAAAGTAGACTATAAGTTTAAACCACAACTTTAAAAAAAGTTATATAATTATCACTCTCGATTAAAATTGTGTGAACAATTATAAAAAAAATTTAATAAAAAATATATTAATTTTAATATATTGGTGATATAGAAAAATTTTATACTATTATCTAATTATTTATTTTTATTTATAATATTTTTAAAATAATAGATAATTAAATTAACTTTTATTATATAACAGTATATAATTAAATATTTATATAAATTTTTTTATAATAATAGTACATCAAAATTAAATTATAAAAATCAAATTCACAAAATATTAAACTAGACAAACAATTCAAGAGAATTCATTTTATTAAACACTAATTTAATATTTTTGATTGCGTCCATGAAAACAAAAAGATATATAGCCAGCGACCGCGTCATGTGAGGCTCAAATTTCCTTAATAATTATCTTCTTAAAATGTGAAAAGAGCTTTTATCAGAGATAATGTCATTTAAGTATTATGAAATATTTAAATATAGGTAACTTTTCAACTGAGATTAATCGTGATTTAGCATATTATGACTGAGTATTCCCCTTACTGATAAAAAGGTCTCATTTAGTTAAATGTATAGTTAAATTGTTTTATTAATGGATGCATTTGTACTTCTGTACCCAAAAAAAAAGGTGCGTTTGTAATTTTGTATTAATTTGATAAACAATCTTAAATCTGTTGTTACTGTTTTAACATCTTTATTTCAATTAATTTACCGTCCTAATCACTTAACAGCAAATCGTTGATGTTACAAATTAGGAAATATATTAAAATAAATATATGTAAAAAAAAAAATAAAAACATAAATTAAGATTTAAACATGTAAGCTCAAGTGTTGTGATATCAAGTTTTTATGAGAATTACTCACAAGAAAGGATTTATGAAAGAGACAGCCATAGCATACATTTAGAGCAGCTAGACATGTCTCATGCTTAAAAGAATATGGAAATACCGCATAACATAAAAAGTAAAAAGTGTTTTGTGAAAATTGCTTAATTACCAAGGTAGGGTGTAGTCTACTATATAGGTTGAAATTGTTTAATTTTTTTTAAAAATGCCTTTTTAATAAAAAAAACTTTTTTAAAAAAAATACTTCCTATGAAAAATACATTTTTATATAAAAAAGAAATTTCAAGTTTATATAATTTATTTGAACAAGCTTATAAAATAATTATTTTTCTACTTTATTTAAGTAGATAAGAAGCTATTTTCACTTTCACTTCTATTTTTTTTCTTAAAAATACTTTTTCTTTCAAAATGATTATCCAAACGCACCCATATATGTTATGACTGCCCAACTTTAATATAAAGATCAATCCTACAAATACGTATGCTGCTAGAGAATTACATATTCATTGGCATTATAGAGATTTGTACACTAAAAACAAAAACATGATTAAATCCTGTTATTTTTAATTGAACTTTGAGTGGTAGTCAAAATAGGCTAGGGGATAAATTAGATTTTTTTTTCATTTTGTAATAATAATATTTATAATTTATTATTTCAGGGTATCAAGTAGGGTTGAGACTAGAGAATTAACATGACCATTGCCCCCTCCACATCCTTATAGTATGTAGGTTTGGGACCCACATTTTGGGTTAAGAAGAAATTTTGAACTCCATGAATAAGGATGTCAAAATTTCCTACTTAATGAGAATCTCCATGAGAACTGCCCTATTAAAGATCTTGAGAATGGGGAATTTTTTTTCTGCGAGAGCAGAGAGATCACTCTCCTTGCCCCACAGGGACCCATATATGTAAAAATTTAAAATATCCTTTTGTTATACACATACACACACACATACTTTTTTGACATTTTACACTATGTTATTTTTAAAATTAAATAACTCCTTTAGTTTACCCTCCCTTCTTCCCAAACCCTAATTTTCTTTTTCATTTCTTTTATTTGGTGAGAGTCGTATCCCATTCTCCTTCTCTACCTTGCTCCCACCATCCCCCACTTCACCACTGCCACTCCTTACATCATCAACATCCCTGCCAACCAACGTCCTTAGTCCTCTCTGCAATAGCAACAAACCAAAAGCTCTATAGGCATTGGACGTGATGATTCTCTAGCGACACTGCTCTCGATGGATTCGCACGAGCACGGGCTACTCTTCAATGGATGCGACCGTAATGCCACCATTCCATCTCTGGCGATTTGACTGGAAATCGCCACCATCTTCACAGATTTGTGCTTTCCCTCTCTCATGCGTGCTTTCTTCTTTAGGAAAACAGGGCATCAGTGGTGGTGGTATACTAAAACGCGATTTGGGAAAATGGTGGTTCTTGAGCGAAGGTCAAGAATGCGTTGGAAGAAACTAATGATATGTTGTTGTTTCCTTTATTTTCTATTTTTTTGGGTACATAATTTGATTCTTTTTATTGTTGATCTACTATTATTGTTTCTTTCTTTTTCTTTTCTTTTTTTGATATCTGATTTGCTGCTAGTGGTGTTGTTGTTCTTGTTGATCTGTTGATAATGTTGTCGTTGTTAGGCCAAAAAAACAAGGTCCCCACAGGAATCGACGATGAAACGGGGAACAAGATGGGAGGAAAAAGCCCCCCACCATAAGGATCGGGGATGGGGACACGGAGTATTTGGGGTAACGGGGAGCCACTTTCTAGCCACGATCCCCACGAGTGACATCCCTACCCATGAAATCACCATCACCTACATTAGCACCAAGAACCAACATGTCACTAATAATAGGAGAGAGAAACTTGAGAGAGAGAGAGAGACAGAGTGTGTGTGTGGGAAGTCGTATCCTTAATCATATAAATATAAGGCTCACTCTTCCTTTTCAAGACAGTATATATAAAAAAATGCATTAGGGGTGAGTTCACACCCTTCTCCAGTGTTCCAAACTATTTTCTTGGGATACATAATTCACATTTGTTATAAAATGTGGATGCTGCCTCCAAATAAGGCACAAATAAAGTAGCACAAAATAATATATGGAAGCGTAAGAAAAGAAAACACAAAAATTTAATGTGGTTCGGCTTATAGCCTACATCCACGAGCAAAGGAGACAACTAACTATTTCACTAAGAAAATATGATAGAGAATACAAAATAATGTTGTCAAACTTCACTCAACCTAATTCCTAAATATATCCAAAATACCTCACAGTATTGTTTTAATTGGTGCATACCCTCAACACACAAAAGAAAGAAACTCAAAAGGAAACAAATAACTCTCTAAATACTTGAAATGTGGATGAGAAGGTTGGATTGGTTGATGTTGAAGAGCTCAAATGCAAGCTCTATTTATAGAGCTTCCCGTGCAAAATTTTCAACCGAAACATTAAATGCATTCGATTTTCTCTATGTTATAGCATTTGAAATTTGCCATCTCCATTTATTATTGGCTGCACTAAAAGTTAGTTTTGCAGCACTTCTTGGACATTTTCCAATTGCTTCTGACTTATGGCTTAAAAAATAAAGCCACTTGTTCACAAATCTCCACCTTGGCTTGATTTTTTTATCAAGCTTCAAATTATCAAAGTCACCTTCTCTAATATGCCCATTTGGGCAAACTCACATATTGCGGATGCCAATTAAGTTCAAGCACCGCTTGAACTTAGCTATTGTAATTGACTTCATCAACATATTTACTGGATTATTTGAGGTATCAATCATTTTTACAACTATGGTACCTTAACAAATAATCTCCTGAATAAAATGATATCTGATGTCAATATGTTTGGTTCTTTCATGATACATATGATTTTTGGTCAAATGTATGGCACTTTGGCTATTTCAATAAATAACTATAACATCTTGCTCCAAACCCAAATTGCAAACCAAACTCCTAAGCCAAATGGCTTCCTTCATCGCTTCTACTACTGCCATGTACTTAACCTTTATAGTTGATAATGCAATAGTAGACTATAAAGTCACTTTTTAACTAATTGCACTACCCGACAACATGAAGACATATCATGTCAAAGATCTCCTTTTATCAATATCTCTAGCATAATTAGAGTCAACATAACCAGTAACACTATCGCTAGTGTTTGAACTCCTGTCATATATTAAGCCAACATCCGTAGTGCCTCAAAGAAATCAAAGTATTCATTTCACTGCTTGCCAATGCATCTTGCCAAGATGCCCCGTATATCTACTAACGACACTAATGGTATGTGAAATATTTGGTCGAGTGCATACCATAGCATACATTAAGCTTCCAACTGCACTAGCATAAGGAACACATGACATTTGTTCCTCCTCTTCAGTAGACTATGGTAACTATGCAACTGATAGTCTGAAATAGGCTGCTAATGAAGTACTCACAAGTTTTGCATTTTGCATTCCAAAGTGCTCAAGTACTTTTTCAATATACTTCTTTTGAGACAAATATAATTTTCTAGAATGCTGATCCCTATGAATTTCCATGCCCAATATTTTCTTAGTTGCATCCAAATCTTTCATTTCAAATTCACCATTGAGTTACTCCTTTAGTTTCTTGATCTCAGACATACTCTTAGCAGCAATGAGCATGTCATCAACATAGAGCAACAAATAGATGAAAGATCCATCTGAGAGCTTCTTGTGGAATACGCAATAATCATAGTCACTCCTAGAGTAAGCATGACTTAGCATCTGGCGAGGATATTGCTTTAAACCATATAATGGCTTCTTTAAGAGACAAACATGATGTTCCGTGCCTTGAACAATGAAGCCTTCTAGTTGTTGCATATAGATTTGTTCTTCAAGCTCACCATGAAGAAAAGCTATCCTGACATTGAGTTGTTCAAGCTCTAGGTCAAATAGTGCAAGCATAGTGAGCACACATGGATGGAGCTATGCCTTACAATAGGAGAGAATGCTTCATTGAAGTCTATTCCTTCCCTTTGGCTAAAGCCCTTAACAACTAAACATTCTTTGTATTGGGCCAATTCAGCTCCTCCAGGTGATCCGTTTTTTTTCTTGAAGATCCATTTGCAGCCAATAATCTTATGTCCTTTTAGTGATTTAACTAACTCCCAAGTATGGTTTTTATGAAGAGACTCCATCTCTATACTCATAGTAGCAATCCGTTGTGCAGACTTACTACTCGAAATAGCCTCATGGTATGTTGTAGAATACGTTTCAATATCCTCTGCTACCGATATTGCAAAAGGGACTATGTTTGCATGACCATATCTTTACAATGGTTTTATTTGCCTCCTTTCTTTGTCTCTGGTGAGGCTATAATGCTGCAACTATTGTGGAACATCTATAGCATCAGGAGTTTTTTATTCTTCATCTTGAATGGGCTAACCACGAGCATCATCTTGTACTTGCTTTGGTATGTCTGCATGACCATATCTTTGTAGTGGTTTTATTTGCCTCCTTTCTTTGTCTCTAGTGAGGCTATAATGCTACAACTATTGTGGGACATCTACAGCATCAAGAATTTTTTATTCTTCATCTTGAATGGGCTAACCACGGGCATCATATTGTACTTGCTTTGGTTGTTCAGCTTTAAACTCCACCTGCTTACTGATATTGTGGTTTATTTTTGCATCGGCAACCTCCTTTTTGAGATGAAGCATGGATGATTCATTGAACTTGACATTTTTGCTGATTGTAAATTTGTTGTTTAGGTTCAATACACCATAATCTATAATCTTTCATCCCACTGCATATCTTAGAAATATGCATTTTAATGCCCTTCGATCAAGCTTGCCATCATCAATATGAGCATATGCAGGACACCTGAAAATTCTTAGATTCGAATAATTAGCTAGAGCACCGAACTGTACCTTAATAAGAGCCTTCAAATCAATCGCAATTGACGGAGATCGATTTACAAAATAGCAAGCCATGTGAACAACTTCGGCCCAAAATTCCTTTGACAAACCGGCGTTAGAGAGATGCAACAAGCCCTTTCTAAAAGAGTTCTATTCATACACTCTGCCATTCCATTCTATTGTGGTGTCTTTGGCATGATACAATGTTTTACTATGCCTTTACTTTCGAAAATCTTATTGAACTGACCTTTATAGAACTCCAAACCATTATTTATTTAGAGGCGCTTGATTTTCTTGTTGGTTTGGTTCTCAACAAGTGTTTTCCATTTTTTGAAAGTATGAAACACATCATTCTTGTGCTTTAAAAAATAAACTCATACCTTCCTTGAAAAATCATTACTGAATATCAGTAGGTATTTGACACTACCTTTTGATAGAATAGGTGCGAGGCCCCACAAGTCAGACTGGATATAATCCATTATGCCATTCATTCTATGGATGGCATTGCTAAACTTGACTTTGGTTTGCTTCCCGTAGACACAGTACTCACAAAAGTCAAGCTTCCTAATTTTGTGATCATCTAGCAAGCCACACTTGCTCAAAATGGAGATTCCTGTTTCATTCATATGCCCTAGCCACATATGCCACAAGCAAGTAGTATATGAATCTAAATTTGATGAAGATGATACTGAAACAGCGCCAATAACAGTTCTTCCTTGAAGTAAATAAAAGCCATTGACTAACCTACCTTTAATTACAATAAGAACACCTTTGGAGACCCTTATAACTTCACCTTGATTAGAATACTTACAAACTTGAGAATCGAGAACTCCCAAGCATATAAGATTTTTCTTTAATCAATGTTCTCACAACTCCATCGTGCATCTTGATTTGGACTATTCCCATGTCAATGACCTTATAGGAGATATTATTTCCCATAAGGACAACACGACCATCAATTGATCAGTAAGATGTAGAACAATCCCGGTTCGAACACATGTGGTAGAAGTAGCCTGAATCAAGAATCCAACCATCACTAATTGAACTGGTTGATATTGAGAGAACAGTGTCAGCCCTTTTAGTAACACTTGCTAAATCACATGAATCTTTCTCCTTTTTGTCTTTGAACTTCGGACATTTTTCTTTCCAGTGCCCTTCCTTCTTGCAATATCGACATATACCTTTACAATGTCTAAACTTAGATACACTTACCTCTACTGCTACTTGATTCAATCTCCTTTGACCTTCATCTAGCAACTAGGCTAGATACAATGTTATCACGATTGCTACTATTGTGCTCCATCTTATCACAACTTAAAAGTGCGGACTTAACCTCATCAATTTTGAGGCTTTCATGACCATAAATGAACATCTCATGAAAATGCCTCTAAGAAGAAGGTAAGGAACAAAGCAACATCAATGCTTATTGCACACTTGAGAATGTCTCATCCATATTTTTCGACTTTGTGATGAGTGTTGTGAACTCAGCCATATGAGATCGGATTGATATCCTTTCTGCCATACGAAGCATATACAGATGTTGCAAAACACTAAGATAATTGGCTACTATTTTAATCACGTATAATGACTCCAACTTGTTGCACAGCCAATACGCCATGTTTTCTTAAAGGACTTCTCACAATACATTGTCTATAATGCACAACTGAATAATAGGAAGAGCTTTTTGATCGGCCTCTTCCCACTCAAATCTTTCATTGTTATGGGCATCTTATCTTTGCTATTAGGTGCTACTCTTCTTGTTGTACGAGAATAGCCATCATGTGGACCCTCCACACTCCGAAGTTGATGTGCCCATCAAACTACCAAACGTCAAACTTTGTAGTAGACATCTTGAACAAATCGGCCCAAAACTCTGTAAGAGCTCTAATACCAGTTTGTGATAAAATGTGAAGGTTTTCTCTAAATAAGGCACAAATAAAGTAGTACAAAATAATATACAAAAGCGTAAGAAAAGAATATACAAAAATTTAACATGATTTAGCTGATAGCCTACATCCATAGGTAAAAGCGATAACGAAATATTTTACTAAGAAAATATGATAAAAAATACAAAAAAATAGCCACACTTCACTCAACCTAATTTTCAAATATACCCAAAATACTTTACAATATTTTTCTAATTTATGTATACCTTCAACATACAAAAGAGAGACTCAAAATGAAACACAAAATCCTCTAAATACGTGAAATGTGGAGGAGAATGTTGAATTGGTTGATGTCGAAGAGCTCAAATGCAAGCTCTATTTATAGGGCTTCCCATGCAAAATTTTCAGCCAAAGCATCAAATGCATTTGATTCTCTCCATGCTGCAGCATTTGAAATTTGCCAGCTTCATTTATTATTAGTTGCACCAAAAGTTGGTTTTGCATCACTTCTTGGACATTTTCTAATTACTTCTAACATATGGCTTGAAAAATAAAGCCACTCGTTCACAACATGCAATGGCCCTCTAATCTTTAAATTTCCTATCCCTTCAAGGCGCGTTCTACAGTGCACTTCGTTGGTCAAGAAGCATGGTGCACCTTGCAATTTGATAGTGAGATTGTGAGATACGTTGATGCATTAATCACCTATGATGCATTGTAGTAATATCTAATTTTAAGAAAATTTAAAAATATAATTAAATATATTTTAAAAATTAATTATCATATATTGACAGTGTAAAATTATAATAGTAGTATAAAATAATTTTATACTATCAGTATAATCAAAAAATATTATTCGTATAATTTTACTTTGTCAGTGTAATTTTACATTGATAATGTAAAATTATTTTATATAGTTAGTATAATTTTACACTATTACTGTATAAAAATTAATGTCTAAAAATCATAAAAATTTTATCAGTATAATATTACTCTGTCAATATAATTTTATACTATTTATCAGTGTAATATTACATTGATAGTGTAAAATTATTTTATATTATCAGTATAATTTTATACTATCAGTATAATTTTATACTATCAGTATATAAAAATTAATTTTTAAAATATATTTAATCATATTTTTTAATTTTTTTAAAATTAATATATTACTACAATGCATCATAAGTAATTGGTATATCAATACACCTCACAAATCTAATCCATTAGATATGCTACAGTCGCAAGGTGCATAGTGCACCTTTGACTGCGAAGAGCATCGCAGTCGGCGCCTCCCTTCAAAGCCTTCTACTTATGCAATATGGCAGTGCTACTAACTCTTTGCTGTTTTTATTTTCTTCTTCTTTTGCTATCTCTGGGGTGAACAAGCATGGCTGTTGATTTGGTATGTGCTTCCATACCCCTTTGTTTCATCTCCTTTTCCTTCCTATCTTCTCGGTAAATTTTGTGTCTAGCTAGAGAGTTTAGGTGCTATTCATACAGCTAAATCTTAGAAAAAGTTTTGATTTTTGTGTTTTCCTTTTTCTTTTTCTTTTTTTCTTTTTGGTTTTGCTAACTAGTGCTAGATGCTAGTTACGATTTCAATAATGGAAATTTTTTATTAAAAAAATTAAACTTTTAAGTTTTCAATATACCTAATGTATTTAAAACTTAAAATTTTTTTACTATTGACAACTTAAACCAGTGCCTTTACTAGTTAGCAAAACTTTTTTTTCTTTTTTCAATGGGGTCTTTGATTTTGATTGTTTTCAAAGTTACCCTTTGCATTCATCCATAGAAAAGTCGATATTTCTTGTACGTTATAACTCTCTTTTGTTCAGTTGACTTGGACCACATGATGAGTCCCTGACTATATTTATTTTGCTGCTATAGGATTGGTCTGCACAAGAGAGGTTTAAGAAAAATGTTATTTTCTGTATATACAATATAATTTTAATTTACCTACCTAAACGTTTCATTGCTGAGAAAATTATCGACTCTAATAAATTTTTCAGAGGGTAGTTTTTGGCAAGGTAACATGAACATGCATGGAGAGGGAGATAACCATAGCGTGTCTTTTTTATTTTTCTTTTTTAAAATTTTCTTTCACTTTCTCAGCGACCAAACAAGTTAAAATCCCAATAGCCTTCTCTGGTGGATCTAAACATGTGAGGGACAGATAAGGCATAGAAGTTCAACACGTCTCAAACTTTACCCTATTTATTCTTCATCTATTCTTCAAGGTGTAACCATATGACATTATATAATTGATGAATAGTATAAACACGGAGAATTCATTAAAATTAATCTTTAATCTAGGTATATATATTATCCACTTCGCAAAAAGTTCGTCATGGGTGTCTCTCTTTCTGCGCTTTGTTTGGTGGGAAGGAATTTTAAGTAATTTTCCGTGGTACCTTGCCCTTTTTCCAATATTTTTCTGCGACTCGTGGCCCTTGGGATTAACCGTTTATGTAGTAACTCTCACATTGAACGGTCCTGACACCAAGAGGGTCCCCATTTATTTGGATCCATCAAAGGTACCGTCACTTGAATTTCCCATTTTACCCCTCAACCACTTTGGAATAAATTAATTTAAATATATTTTTAATTCTTTTGAATATTTAATTTTTTGAATTTAATATTTTAAAATTTTTTCATTTAGTTTGAATCTCTTATTTTTGTTCATTATCAATATTAGTCACTTCTATCAATTGAACGTTATTAAATATTGATGTGATAATATGAAATTTTAATACGTGTTAATATTAATTAAATATTACATTACCATATTAATATTTAACAGCACATAATTAATAATAAAGATTAATTTTGATAATATTTAAAAATAATGGATCAAAATCAAATAAAATTTTTTTAAAAAAATTAAATTTAACAAATCAAATATTTAAAAAGATTAAAGATATATTTATGCGGAACAAATTTCGGCTTGTTGCTGATCCCGTTAGATTTTTTGACAGCCGTCATCATCATAGAATAGAATAAACAGGACAAAAACAGAAAGGAGAATTATTAATTGAAAGTGGGACCCAATTCCCTGGTTGTCGAAGGCGTGGAAGGAGATCACGTTTTTTCCGTTGGGTGGCTTTTGATTGAGAGAGAAAGAGGGTGACCGATTCGTTGGTCCGCTCAAGTTATGGACTAATGTTAGTCCCACCCGCATGTAGGATGATCACATCTGTTCAATGCCTTTTATTTAAAATCCAACGGCAGTTATGCTGCCTGTGTTTTAGCACAAAGAAATCAATTTCAAATGTTTAAAGTGTTTATTATTTGCATGCGAGTCCTTGTCCCTTTGTCACGGGAGGTGGAATGGCTACCTGACGGCTTCCACCAACTTCCAGTTAGAACAATCATTCTGACTATCACACATGGATAACCCTTGGAAAGGTCTTTGGAAGCACATAAAAATATTGTTAACACCTACAATCACAGATCTACCCACACAAAGTGCATAAGAATATTGACCTTGTAATTGTTGAACAATGACTAGTGTTGCCTTCACCTAGACGCTGAATATGTTCAATGTTGTAAGCAATTGTAAGAAAATTAACTTCATCTTATACAAGCTCATCAACCATTAGACTTTTCAAAATAAGAAAGTTCAAGTTTTCTATTCAAAAACTACTTCTTTGTGCTGATGTGGTCACCAAATTTTCTGTTGGGAGAGATCAAGAAATGAATAATGGGTTATTGCTTACAAATGACCAATATCTACTGTAACAATAAAACTCTTCAATAATACTCACTGCGGATCCCCAAGCTGAAGCAGCAGTCCACTAGCCAACGTCCTTTCATGGGCAGTAACACCGACCCTATGCAGCTCAATAAAGCTCTAAGCACAAAAATGTACAACCCTTAATTCATTGCTCTGATACAGGTAGGATTGCTCTCGCAGAGAATAGGGAAATAAAAAATAAGACTCCATTTGCAATAAAAATACTAGCGGCCCTCTTTTGCAAACATGCTTGGTGGTTGTTTTGTAATTTTTGCTGGCAGGACTAACGTTAGTCCAATACTTGACAGGACCAACGAATCCTTCGCCGAGAAAGAGAGTTGCGGTGTGCCATCTAGCACTTAACGCTTTTGAGGATGTCCCGGCGCGCCAGTCAACGCTTTCCCTGATTGGCTCACGTCCTGGCTGGCATCCCAAGGCCTCTTTGGCTGCACACTCATCTACTCATCTTGATATTATATTAATAGGTGAATTCTGTGATACACCTTATAAAGTGAGGTGCATCACATATCTTTTGAAATTAATAATTAGATATGAGGACATATTTTATGCAACTATACATACTTTTCATATTCAATCGTTAATTTCAGAAAGTATGTGATGCATCTCACAATAGAATGTGCCTATATTTATAACGTGCCTGTCAACCAGCTTTTTTTATTTTTAGGGGATTAGTATAAAATTATGTGTTAATTAAATTTTTTTTTATTAATGAAGTCTGTTAGTATAATATATATTCTATAGTAATTATTTATAAAATAAATTATATATACTGTCGTGTAAGCTATATATATATATATATATATATATATATATATATATATATATATATATATATATATATATATATATATCGTAAAAAAAAAGAAAGAAAAAAAAATATTGTGATTTTGATTAGATTTAAAATCTTCTAAAAATCTTGGATGCTGAAATGTATGTTTTCATTGTTTCAACATATGGCACAAAAAGATAGAATATACACCTACGGTTGAGATCGCAAACAAAAGAATTGATTTAAGAATTTATTTATTAGACTATGATAATGAAAATGTTTGTGGGTGAAATCTATCTCCAATTGTGCACCTTTGCCACTTTACAAAATTCGTTAATTTTATAATTAAGGTTTCATGTTAATCATGATAGACACACAGGAACAAGAAGAAAAAAGCATAAAATAATAGATAAATAAGCAATGTCAATAGATATTTTATACATACATGTCTTCTTAAATTGTTGACAAAATTATCAGATCTGTTTCTACACGGGCCATCCATTTGTTGTGAACAGTCGACAATGTAATTGCTGAAAATAGAAGATATTGCTTAAAGAAAAATGAATGAGATTTGAAAAAGAAAATATAATGAGAAATTGAATGTGAGAGTTATGAAGAAGTGACTGGTTTGAATATGAAAGGAATGAGAGCAAGGCATATATATATATATATATTTTTGAATTTTGCAGGATTAAACTGAACGCTAAATTTTAAATAGCTCTTAGATTTATAACTAAAACACCAAAAACCCCGTTAATTATAAATATTTTGAATAGGCCAATGCCACTCAAAGTGAGTGAAAAGATAAATTAAATATTTTTAATATGGACTTAATTTAAATTGTAAAACAATTTTATACTATTAACCAATAGAAATAGGAGAAAGTACCAACTTATATAAATAATCACCCATCATAAGGGATCTACCATAATTTCTATTGTTCTAATATTTCTATTGACTGACAGTATAAAACTGTTTTATATTGTCAATGTATACCAATTAAACTCTTTTAATATTTAGAATATTTGTAAAATAATCATGTTAGCGATAACTCATAATTTTTTTATTTTTTTGAAGTATCTATAAATTATTTAATTAAAGCTTTTGTACACTCTTTGGTTGAAATAAAATTTGGAGATGACGTTTTCGGTAAATTTTGAATTTAAGAGAATGAACTTCATGATAATTTACGCATGTAAAGACACAAAATATGTAATGAATAAAGGAGGTCACATAATCAAAATTCTCTACTCCGAAAAAAAGGGGGAAAAAAAACACATCAACGCAAATAACTAAATAAGAATATGGCATAACTAAAAGCTTGTAAGTATGCCCCATGAATTATTGATGTACTATCAATGAGCATGACTCTGCCATTTGAAGGACAAATGCTGCAATTTTCGCATTCCTAAGCTGTAAAGCTCCTGGACCGTTGAAAGTGGTTAAAAAAAGTTTGTGTCCACAATTTTATGGAAATTAATTGATATATTATTTATTATAGGAAGTATGGAAAAACTATGATTTACATGAAGGCAAGCAAATGGTAGCAGAATGTATAGGAAGAAAACAATAACCTTTAAAAACAAAGAATAAAGCAGTAAACTTAGGAGCTTTGACAAAATTATATTACCAGCTCACAGCAGGGAGTTCTTGATATGTTAGAGAGGCTCTCGGCAAAAGCAACAACCTCGTTACCAGTAGCTTGTTGCTTTCTCCAAACCTGAAAATATAATCAAGGATAAAATATACAAAATAAGAATCAGAAATTAAATTCTATAACCAATATGAAACACGCTAAGTAGCGCCCAAAAAAAAAAAAGTAGTATAATACACTTGAGAACCAGATATGATATATCGTAGCAATGGGTAAGACATAAGAAATCAACCAGTTCTAGTCAATCGTTAATCTGAATAACATCAAAGCTTGTTACACCCTTTGCAATGAATAGCGAGATTTAGTAGCCAAAAAAAGAACTTTGCCTCCTCTAGCAGAGCTTTTGACAAACACTTCACCTATATAATCGTTGGAAGGCAAACATAACTTGAAAACAAAATAAACTTTAAAAAAATTGAAAAGGGTATGAGAGAAGGGAAGACGTATTCGGTTACGTGAACCATTATGGCTTGCATAGATGCTACAATCACTATCTTAACCAATGATCTGAAATCAAATTTCAAAATTTTAAAAAATAAAATAAAAAATCGGTTGCCCATGAGAATATGGTAGAATATTTACGCATAACCAAAGCCTCATTTTACTGACCAAATTATACATAAAATTCCAAGAAATGAAATTGACACAAAATGTGTGACAAACTTATAGTTATACAGTGATTTCTCAGCAGTGTTCTACGAAAGAAGAAAAATAAAAAAAGGATCTACCATATTCAAAATTTGTAAAAAAATGAAAAAAAAAATACATCAACATCCGAAATCAAAATGCAGCACATCGACTAGCAGGTATGGAAAAAACATCAACTTCTGCAGTCGAGACATCAAAGGCAACAGAGCAACAGAGCGTGGGCAAATTGATGTTTGGAATAGGTGATTCTTGCAGAAGATAAACAAAGAATATGACAGTAGAAAACTGCAAAATGCACTGGAATGCTGGATGAAATGGGAAAAGCTTGGACTCGATTACACCAAAGCAATTTACAAAAAAGAGGAGGAACTCCGTGCCTAAGGCTTCTGAGAAAGGGTGGCTGAAATGGGTGCAGAGATTGGGAACGTGGGGGCTGGGACAGGTTTTTGAATTAAAGGAGTTAAGTGAACAGTTAATTGGAGTGAGTTGGAGCAATAAGTGTAGTGAGAGCAGTTAAAGTGATCTAAAGCCTTTATAGAATAGTATAGATCATCATCATATTAATCTAGCATAGGTTTGGACTTGGAAAAGAGTTTAAATTGAGTTAGGAGAGACCAAAAAGTAATTACCAAATGGAATCCTTTTTATATAATGGTATAGATCAATATGTTTATCACTTTAATTTTAATATATTGTCTCTATAAAAAATTTTATAAATAAAAATATTTAATTAAATAATAATAAAAAATTCTTTTATATTAACCATATATTAAAACTAATATATACACGCTATTAGGATTTCTTATATACACACACTATTAGGAATTTCTCGGGAAGGAGAGTTGATTAATACTACAATTTCTGGTTGAGAGTTGTCATATGCTTTGTCACATGAGATGTCAAACTATTTTAGATGATGTTATAACATATAGGGTGTCTTTATTTATGCTCTTTTCTTTTGTCATTTATAAGAAAAATACTCATTTTATTTTATTTTTAAGTTTATTTAGATTCTTTGGATAAGTTTCTCAATAAAATAAGAATAAAAATAATTATTTTTTTACTCTTTCTAGAGGCATATTAAAAAATATTTCTGTTCTGTTATACTTATATATCTTAAAAGTATTCTTTAAAAAAAAAAATCTAAACCGATCTATGTATAAAACAAGTAAATGTGAGATTGAACACCGTTGATTAAGATACAATATGGTTAGATAGTGATGATGATGATAATAATAATAATGATGACCTGTTATGAACAATGAATTAAATTTAAAATATTTTAATCAAAATATGACTAAAATAGTCCTACACTCTCGGCTTTTCCCACTTGGCATGTCTTGCTATTATGATTTTTATATTATTGTAATCCATTTTTTTTTTTTGAACTCTTCTTGGTAAATGGAGGACTGGCAGCTTGGTATATTAAATATATGACAGTTATATTATGTCTAGTATGGGATACCGTATCAACTTATATATTATCCAGTATTGAATAGAGTGTGGATTCTAGTTATATTGGATTTACATCCCTTATGTATGTATAATATTTTTTGAAACATCAAACATAATAGTTTGAAGAATTTAATTTAAATACACTGTAAAATAGTTTTATATTGTCAATCAATAGAAATGTTAAAAAATGCCAATTAATACAAATAACCATTTATTATAATGAGAAATCCACCATGATTTATCATTTTTTAGCATTTTTATTGATTGATAGTATAAAATTATTTTAGGGTTTAGGGTTTAAACCCATAAAATTATTTTACAGAGCATCCCAATTAACTCAACTACCGCCCAAATTATCTTTTTAATAAAAAAAAAAAAATCGAACTTCACGTTTCAACCCTGCATACGTGATTCTTTCGCCACAGCCCAGAAATGGTCTCAAATATGTAATTGGTTAATTGGTTGATTCATAACAATCAGCATACCAAGGGTTGCTACAAGCAGAAAAAATGGAGAAAAGTTTAAACTTGAAAGGTCTTCCTAACGTCAATTATTTACAACAAAATAATAATCACATAAAAATAATGAAACGAAAGAAACAATTTGCATTCATCAAAAAAGATGTGAAAGCAAATCACAGGAGATTGTTGATCAAGAAGTGACTGAATTTACACATTCTTTCTTAGGTGGGAAGCGCTAGTAGTAATAGGTAGGTGATGTGTTAAAGAAATCATGAATTTTAACATCACTTGTTTTACAGGACCGCTTCCAATTGAAAAAGTGTTCGAGCAATTGAAATGCACCAGGGAAGGTTTGTCCTCGCAGGAAGGAGCCAACAGGCTTCAAATATTTGGACCAAACAAGCTAGAAGAGGAGAAGGTTCATTCCTTTGTCATGTAGTGTCGATTTCTTAAGATACAATGACTAAACGCAAATGCTGATTGATAATAACTTCATTATTGCAGGAAAGCAAAATTCTCAAGTTTCTTGGGTTCATGTGGAATCCCCTGTCATGGGTCATGGAATCTGCAGCTATAATGGTAATTGCTCTTGCAAATGGTGGAGGGAGGCCCCCAGATTGGCAAGTTTTTGTGGGTATTGTTTGCTTGTTGCTGATCAACTCCACCATCAGTTTCATTGAAGAAAACAACGCTGGAAATGCTGCTCTTATGGCCGGTCTTGCTCCTAAAACAAAGGTATATGAGAGGTCTTTCATCTCATTTTTGTTTAAAAGACTAAATGGTTAGCTTTAACAAGCATTTTTTTTTTTTCATTTACTAGGACATATACTATAACTGTTTTGGCATTAAGTGAGCCTATTTTCACGACTTTTGCAGGTTCTTAGGGATGGTAAGTGGACTGAGCAAGAAGCTACAATTCTAGTCCCTGGAGACATCATAAGCATCAAACTAGGTGACATCATACCTGCTGATGCTTGTCTTCTAGAGGGTGATCCGTTAAAGGTTGATCAATCGGCTCTGACCGGGGAGTCCCTTCCGGTGACTAAGAACCCTGGGGATGAAGTTTTCTCTGGCTCAACTAGTAAACAAGGTGAAATCAAAGCCATTGTCATTGCAACTGGTGTCCACACATTCTTTGTGAAGGCAGCTCACCTTGTTGATGGTACCAACCAAGTTGGACATTTCCAGAAGGTTCTCACAGCAATTGCGGACTTCTGTATTTGTTCCATTACAGCTGGTATGTTGACCGAGATCATTGTTATGTACCGGATCCAGCACCGCAGGTACCGAGATGGAATTGATAACCTTTTGGTCCTCTTGATTGGAGGAATTCCCATTGCTATGCCCACCGTGTTGTCAGTGACAATGGCCATTGGTTGTCACAGGCTGTCTCAGCAAGGTGCCATCACTAAGCGTATGACTGCTATTGAAGAAATGGCTGGTTTGGATGTCCTTTGCAGTGACAAGACAGGAACACTCACCCTTAACCAGCTGAGTGTTGACAATAACTTGATTGAGGTCTTTGCAGATGGTGTGGACAAGGATCATGTGATCCTTCTTGCTGCGATGGCTTCGAGAACTGAAAACCAGGATGCCATAGATGCTGCCATTGTTGGAATGCTTGCTGACCCTAAAGAGGTTTAACTTCTCTGCATGGTCCCCATTTTTTGTCCTTGAGTTCATTATTAGAAAAGACCATGAAATATTGAGCATATATATGCCTTGTGCTGGCAAGGGCTGGAATAAGAGAGGAGCACTTTCTACCATTCAATCCTGTTGACAAGAGAACTGCTCTGACTTACATTGATGCTGACGGAAATTGGCACCGTGCAACCAAAGGTGCTCCTGAGCAGGTAACTTTGTTCAGTTTTCATAATTTGTAATAAATTTCTTCTTGCTCCATCGATGCTAATATCTTTATACTTGCTCCTCAGGGATGATGCTAAGAAGGAGGTCCATGCTATTATTGACAAGTTTGCAGAAAGAGGGCTTCGTTCACTTGCTGTTGCTAGACAGGTTCTTATAGCTAGTCTTCATGTTTGAAGTTTGTATTGTATATTTGCATTTTCCTTCACAAACATATGTCTGATGATTCTTCTTTTCTACTTCGGCAGGAAGTTCCTGAGAAAACAAGAGAAAGTGCTGGTGCTCCATGGCAGTTGGTTGGTTTGTTGCCACTGTTTGACCCCCCTGGGCATGATAGTGCCGAAACCATTCGTAGGGCTCTGAATCTTGGTGTAAATGTCAAGACGATTACAGGTAATTAATCCCCCTCATTCGTTCATCTAAACAAAACCTACATTTCCTTTGAAATAGCATTTATTATCAAACATCCTCAAATTAATGTCTTGATTTTTAATTCTACTTTATAGGTGATCAACTTGCCATCGCTAAGGAGACAGGCCAGAGACTTGGAATGGGAACAAATATATACCCATCTGCTTCATTGTTTGATCAAGATAAAGATGCAAGTATGGCTGCACTTCCTGTAGAAGAGCTTATTGAGAAGGCAGATGGATTTGCTGGAGTGTTTCCAGGTCCATGCTCTTCACCAGCTCACTAATGTGAAACATTTTATCTCTTGGTTCTCCTTATGCTCTTTGAAATGGTATAGTTGTTAGTTCTGTCCTTGTTATCTCCTATTTTTATGCTCTTTGGCTTCATGTTTATTGCACTGATCTGGAAATTCGACTTCTCTCCTTTCATGGTTCTGATTACTGCCATTCTAAATGATGGTAAAGTTCTTAATTAATAGATAATTTCTCTGAGATACCCTTGAAATTCTTTTTATGCCAATGCTGAATGACAATGGTGATCTGGCACAACGATTGTCATACTATTAGGAACAATCATGACAATTTCGAAGGATAGGGTTAAGCCATCGCCCTTGCCTGATAGTTGGAAACTGAAGGGAATATTTGCTACTGGGATACTGCTTGGAGGTTACTTGGCACTTATGACTGTTATATTCTTCCGAGCAATGAAAGAAACTACATTCTTCTCTGTAAGAACTGTTTACTAGGGCTATATTCCTGACATGCCTTATTGTCCTCATGTCAGTGTTCTTGTTTTGGCTTAAATGTATGACACCCTTGATTATCATTGCTAGACAAATTTGGAGTTAGACCCCTGCACAGTGTTCTAAATTGCGGTTGTGGTTACGTTCACTGCGACTACGAGTATTATGATTACTGCGATGTGGATTGTGGTCGTTGCGGCATGAAATTTTTTTTATTTCACACAATGTGAAAAAATGAAGTACAACTATTCTAGCACCAAATAAACATGTTTCTAACAAATTTGATATAAACATGTAATGATTTTAGAATGATATAATAAAATTAGAGTTTTTAAGAGAAACACAACTTATTGCAATTGTAAATAAGTCACTAATTATCCAATCCAATAAACAAACCACTTACTTCTATGATTTCATTATAAAAGAAAATATGATAATAACCTATAATTAGTATCTTAAAAGTTTAAGAGAATCAATATTTTTCTTTATATATAAATATAATTAACTAAAAAAATGATTTAAAAATTATTTTAACTATTAATTTCTAACATTAAATTATATATTTTTGGATAAAAATTATTGCATATGTATTTTTACTTTACATCCTTTAAATTTTTTTAAGAGAAAAAATCACACCCCCACCCCAAAAAAGGATAGCTTCCATAGACCCATCCACCTACATTAGGGGGAAAAAAAAAAAAACCCACCCCACTTTCTAACGGAAAGCCATAAAAGGAAAAAATAAAAAGTTAAAACATAAAACAAATTTTAAAACCAAAAAAATGAAAAAGTTGAAACCCACGTGCTTTTCTGCTTCTGTCTCTTCTTCACCCAGATCCCTACCCACTTTCAAATCAAACGTAAAAGTTAAAACCAAAAAAATATAAAACCAAATGACATTCTACCAAGCGCCCCTCCCCTTCCTGCTTCTTCTCGACTTTTCTTCAAACAGAGACCCCAACACCCACACTCAACACAACACAACACAGCCAGCGCACTTCTCACCCCCGATGTTCATGTGACCCCTAACTCTCAACTCTCTTCTTCTTCTTCTTTGGCCATCCCAGAAGCCCACCCGTTTCCTCTTTCTTCTTATTTAAATTCAACCCTTTTCACTAGCTCCTCAACTTCGACCGTCACCCCTCACATATCATTTCTATTTTTGTTTCTTCTTTGCTCTTCGGCCTTCTGGTCCACTTGTGTTTGAAAAAATTCTGATAGATAGGCAAGCTAAACAAGGGGAATTCTGCTTTGCTTTGTTACGTTACGTTGCAGCCGCAACACCGTTACGTTGAACAACCCAGATTGCTTTTAATGAGTGCTTTCATTATTGCACAGCTGGTAAGGATGATGCTCCATTTTATCTTAAATGCATTCAAAATAGCATGTTACTTGTTTCTTCATGACAACTCCTTGAGAGAAGTTTGGAGTGATATTTTTGTGCTTATGGTCTTGTAGATTGCTACATTAATAGCAGTATATGCCAATTAGGGCTTTGCAAGGATTGAAGGACTTGGTTGGCGTTGGGCAGGAGTCATATGGCTCTATAGTGTTGTCTTCTATCTTCCACTTGAGTTCATGAACTTCGCCATCACCTACATCTTGAGTGGCATTGGCAAAGCTTGGTTGAATCTGCTAAAAATCAAGGTATTTATATATATCAAAGACTTTATTTATGATTTTGGAATGGTGAGTTTTTTCTATGAATGGATTTGAACTATTGTTTCAAAATGCATGACAGACTGCCTTCACCACCAAGAAACACTATGGTAAGGAGGAGAGAAAAGCTCAATGCGCTCTTGCTCTAAGGACCCTTCATGGACTCCAACCATCGGACACTTCTGAGATTGCTAAACAGGCGAAGAGACAAGTTGACGTTGCAAGGTAAGTAAACACACACCTAGCTTATGAGATTATCATAGTAATAACTAGTAAATACTCAAGATAGTCCTCTAAAAATATACACAATATAAGTTAGTCCTTTAATGATTTTAAACATAAATTTGGTTCCCAACACTGAAAATAGGCATCAATTTTGATGATTATTTTATGTCATGAAGGACTAAATTGATGTTAAAAATATTGAAAGATTAATTTAGTGTTCCATATATCTGTTTCATGTTCTTATGATCAGTCTTATTCAGCGGAAGTCTTCCAGTTGGACTAACACATGAAATTTCCCTCTTTTCAACCTACCCTTGTAGGCCTCGTAAGCTTGACACACTTAAGGAACATGTTGAATCCATGGTGGAGCTGATTGATTTGGGCATTGATACAATCCAACAGAACTACACTGTGTAATAAATAGCACTCAAAACATTGTAGATAACAAAAGGGCCAAAATTCAAATGGTATACTTGTCAGAAGAAGAGACCAAGGAGAAAGCCTAACTACTTAAATGCTTACTAGGTTGGGGAGAAGAAGCCTGTGATAATATATCTCTCCCAGTCTATTTAACTTTTTCATTTGTTTCCGGTTCTGGCGAAAGCAATGTCTAAGCTTTCATTTTGCTTTGATGCTAGGGGAACAAGTTGTGTCAATTTCAATCCTTGCTTTTTCCCTTGCTTTTGACATGCTCCTCAGTCCTTCATCCTATGTTCTTCATGTTTATTGCATGCTACTTTGAAAGTGGCAATAACCAGATAATGAATTAGATATTTTCAGATTTTTGTGGTGGGAGAATAAGAGCTAATGGAAATTTTTACAGCATCATTCAAATATGAAACTTTCACTTGCTCTCAACCAAACTTTCATACTATTTCACTACCACAAGAAAAGATCCAATTCTGGCAATAAAATAAGGGACTGGGCGCACATTTCTAAATGGTTACATAAACGAAATGTTATATCCACACTTGAATTTTCACACTTAATTACGTATACAAGTTAATGATCAGTTAATGATGTATAAATTTTTGAGTTAAATGACTAAACATAATATTTTGTAATAAAGGCAATAACACAAAACAAAGAAAATTTGTATGTTGTTGAAAATCCGGTTTACAAGTATGTATGACTTAGCAAAATTCTTATAGATAAATCTACAAGTAAAAGAAACTAGGGTGGTTGTGTTTACTTCTTGTTGTGTGAAGAGTATCTAATGAAGTCACCAAACTCTAAGGAAAGGAATGGAAGTTACAAAATTCTAAAGTCAAACTTCAAAACATGTACTTGAAAGACTCTAACATGAAGCAGTGATGGAGTCAATTTAATTTAAAATAGAATTGAAAACTTCAAAAAATAAATAAATCATATAAATTGAAATTCAAGACTTGATAATGAGAACTACTTACCTAGCATGTTGTGTTAGTGAGTGCCACTCAAGAATCCCTCAACCATTGTTATAAAACAAAATGTCTTGTGTACAGTAAATGCTGAATGTCAATTTAGATTTATGACAAAATTATTACTTGTTCCTAAAGCATTACTAATTGACTTATGCTTTGTTTTGGAGGTGGATAAAAAATGAGAAGACAGAAAATAAAGGAAAAGAAAATGAGAAGAAAAAATGAAGAGAAAAGAAAAATATACTTGTATATAAATAACTTTTATGAAGATGTCTTTAATGAACAGAATGATTACATGGACAAAATAGTAATTGGATTTAATTTATATGCACTGTCAATATAAAAAAATTTTATATTATCATCCAATTGTATGTTTTCACATGAGTAAATATGATTAAATCTTACATCCACCACTTGAATGGTCGTATAAATGAAAAGATATAATTGATTAAACTCATAGTAATTTTATAACACAAACTACCATCCCCTCATTTTCTCTCCAATCAATGCAGAAAACTTTCTTGATGGTTCCTATGTATGTATAACATGATATCCACATGAGATAAAAGCAGATACATCAGAGCCAAACATCAATATCTATTAATAAAATTGATGGTGTTAGGAGAAAGAATAACATCAAAACTTTATCAAAACATTAGGAACAAAATTGAAACAACAAAAACTTGGTGGACTCTTGAGATGAAATTGAAATATCACTAAAAGATGAAAGGCAAAAATAAAGCTTTCAAGAGAGACCATCTTTGAAGGTAGCTCAACCTTATGATAGTGGCTTCACTAGAATTTGAGCACCAGTTCACTTCTAACTTCCAAGAATTATAAATAGTTTATCATTTTGCTAGACTACCACAAGTTTGTATGACGTACTTGATTTAAGCCAAGGTATCTATCACACAGTGCAAAGGCCAGAAAAAGAAGGTAATTTTGGAGTTCAATTACAACTTTCATTTTACTAACCATGCTAAAATAGGACGATTTAACTTTAAACTTTGTTCTATTGATTAAAAATGGTAAATAACAATTTTGAAAATTAAAACAATTGAAAGAAGAAAGGTTGTATAGTAGATTTGTATGCTTTTTCAAATCTTGGTTATAAGGAAGAATTATTAACCAATTTGAACACACAAATTAGCCCCCAACTGTATTTGCTTAAAAATAAAAACTGAAAAGTTACTAACATATCCAACTTATTACCAATTTTTTAAAAGAAATTACCAACAATTTTGCATAGGTTGCCAACTCATATAGGTAAAGTAGATTTATTTTCTTTTTCAAATCTTGGTTATAAGGATGAATTATTAGATTTCTTGAACATACAAATCAATCTAGAAGTGCATTTGCTTGAAAATTCAAGTAAGTGAAAAGTTACCACATGTAACTAAAAAGTTATTGATTTAATTTTTAAGCAAATATACTTATGGGTTGATTTGTATATTTGAAAAATCTAATAATTCCTCTATGCAACATAAATTTGAATAAGAAAGCAAATATACTATACTTGAACGATTTGGTAACTTGTGCAAAATTGTTGATAATTTCTTTTAAAAATCTTGTTAACAAGTTTGATATGTCGGTTTTTAATTTTCAAGCAAATGCACTTCTTGGTTAATTTGTATATTTGAGTAAGTTAATAATAACTCCTTGTGACCAAAATTTGAATAAGAAAGCAAATTTACTATTACTAAGTGAGTAGATAACTTGTGAAAATTGTTGGTAATTTCTTTTAAGAATGTTGGTGGTAACTTTACGGCTGATTTAGATGTTCAAGAAATCTAATAATTCCTCCTTATAATCAAGATCTAAAAAAGAAAGCAAATGTACTATATTTGCTTTAGTTGGTAACTTGTGCAAAATTGTTGCCAAAATGTTGGATATATTGATAACTTTTTAGTTAGTTTAATTTTCAATCTAATGCATTTGTCAATTGATTTGTGTTTTCGAGTAAACTAATAAGTTTTCCTTATAACCAAGATTTGGAGAGGAAAGCAAATATATTATACTTGCATAAGTTTGTAACCTACGCAAAATTGTTTGTAATTTCTTGTAAAAGTTTTGGTAATAAGTTGGATATGTTGAAAACTTTACGGTTTGTTTTAATTTTCAAACAAATGTACTTTGGAATTGATTTGTGTGTTTGAGTAAGTTAATAATTTCTTCTTGTAATAAAGATTTGAACAAGAAAACAAATCTATGACATCTACATGACTTGATAACATGTGCACAGTTGTTGGTAATTAATAGCAAAACTTTATCAAAACATTAGGAATGAAATTGAAATAACAAAAACTTCGTGGACTTTTGAGATGATACTGAAATATTACTAAAAGATAAGATGAAGGACGAAAATAAAAGCTTTAGAGAGACCATCTTTTAAGTTAAGTTTGGAGCCAAATTGCGTTTCAAAGAGGTCAGCTGAAATTAAGATAGTGACTTCACCTGAATTTGAACACTAGTTCACTTCTAAGAATTATAAATAGTTTGTCATTCGGCTAGACTTCCGCGAGTTTGTCTAACATACCTGATTTAAGCTAACCTATCTATCACAAAGTACAAAGGCCTGGGAAAGAAAAATAATTTTGGAGTTCAATTACAACTTTCATTATACTCGTCATGCTAAAACAGGACGATTTGACTTTAAACTTTGTTCTATTAATTACAAATGGCAAATAACAATTTTGTAAACCTTACAAATTAAAATTAGAGGCTCAGACACACCACACCATGATGCATGCTAACCAATACCCTCCTTCCAAAGACATACGACCCTATTCAGAGCCTTTAATATGTCGGTTGTTGAACTGAACACATCAAAGGCAATCATTAAAATGAAATTCGACGTAGTTGGTTGAATTTTTCCTAGTAAGATCAAATCAAACTCAACATGCATAATTGATGGATGATTCGGCTTCATTTTATTTGGATAATTTCACGCACCTTAACTCAAACAAATAGGATATATGTTGACCTGTAATTCTAATGGATTTATTCTCAATGTCTATGGGGATCATCAAGACAGCTGTAATATTAGATTGATGATGCATGTTTCACTATGACAATACTCAGGGTGCCGTATTTTATTATGAGTATGCTTTTGGGGGGTTTCACTATTGCCTGTTTTCACTTTTTAAATTAATTTTTCTTTATTTTTCAAAATACTCTTTATATTTTTTTAATTAAAATAATAACAAGGGTCCACCGTATGAGACTCTCACTTGATAGGATTTGAAAAGAATAAATGTACACAACTTTACTTAAGTGGAAAGGCTGTTTTTAGAATTTTAAGATTTTCCAATTAAAATAATAGTTTAACAGTCAATTATTTATTATTAATTAAAATTTCTTATTTTAATTTAATTAATAATTAACTTAATTTTCTTTAATTTTTATTTTTATGAAGTCACTAAATACTATAAGCATTTATATTCAATTTAATTAATATAAAAATTAAATATAAAGGCAAAATTTTTATTTTAAAGTTTTTTTAGTGTAATAATTATCTGAAAAAATATAACAATGATGATTTCAAAATATTAAATACAAATAAACAACAATAAAGATGAACTAACAAATAGTAATATTCAATACACATATCTATTATTGTCTCATATATTATTTATATAATTAAAGAAAATATTAAATAGATATATAATATCAAAATTTGTTGGTATTAACCCTTAATTTTTATTTTAATTTTTTTATCTTCTCTTAGAAATTAAAGTAACTTGATGCATAAAATTAGTTATATATTTGTTTCTCTGTTCTTAGAAACTAGGATTTTTTTTGTTTTTAATACTATCGTTTGATTCAATTACGTTTTGTGACATAATTACAAGAATTGAATTCAATCTTTTAGTTGGGTTGAGGTTGATTAATTCATGATAAATGGGTTTGAGGTGGGCCTGTCACATTAATATCAAGTTTGAATGTGTTTACGATCATTTGGAGATATTTGGAACAGAAAAAAACAAGGTAGAGTCAAAGAGGTTGGAAAGAGAGCAGGCACGCAAGCACAGTTTGAAACATACAAGAACACAACACAAGCAGGCAGACATAAGCATGCACCCCAGACTTATTGCAGCACGTCAACAACAGTGATATAATGGTTCAATTTTAACAACTGGCAGACATAAGCATGAAGGACTTGGAATGGTTGCTACTTGCTTTTTTGGATGAAGTCTACTACTTCACTGGGCCCTACTACCAGTTACTCAACTAATCCGGCTCAACTCTTAGAAATCCCAGACGGGCTCTAGGTCTCCCAGCGGAGATATTTTCGATTCCCAGAATTCGAACTCGAGACACCTAATCGAAGGATCAAATCACCTAACCACTTTTTATCTTGTCTATTTTGTTCTTTATTAGATATTAAAGAGGAGAGAAAGAGAGAAGATATTAGATAAAGTTAAGAGTATATTTAATATATCAATTTTTAACATTAAATCCACCAAAATTAGGAATTGCAAATCAGAATTATTTTAGTCTAATTTATTTTGGGCATTTTTACATAATTGAATTCTCTTTGAATTTTAATTCCATATCATCATTAGTTAGCTCCATACTAAGAAATTGAATCTAATTTCTTGAATGAATTCAATTTCAAGGCTTTTCAAACAACTCATTAATTTCTTTCAGGAGTGTTTAATTTGATACATGCACATAAAATTAAAATTGATATGCTTTTGAGTTGCATATAAATGATACTTTGAATTAAAAAGTAATTAATCTTTTAAAAGAAAAAAGAACCGGTGATAATTACACTGTCTCTGTTGGCGATGTGGTCACTGAGGGAACTAGATAAAGCCAATGTCACATTCAATTAATGAATAAAAGACAAAATCCTAGAGAAAAAACCTTCAGATTTTGACTGTCGTAGATTTTAAGTCGGGATCTCGATAGAACCTCCCATTTTGAGTTAGGGAGAAAGACTCTAAACTACTTAATTCTCTATTCATCTTTTAATTATAAGTTACAAATGGTATTATTCGCTATTTATACTCAACTAGTAGCCGACCAATTAACTAACTATTAGTATTGTATCATAGATAGCTTCCATGGACCGAAGTACAGCTCGTGTAAATCGAAGTATGGAATATATATCAAACAAATAGCAGAATTGAGGGGAATTAGTATTAAGATCCCAACCTCAACAAATCAAAAGATCAATAGACTCCATAGCACATCAACAGCTTAACAAATTGAAGTATGGAATACATTTTACAAATCAAAATATCAACATATCAAGGAAGGCACCCTCAATAGATGAACAACCATGAAAAAATCAACAACAACAAATCAAGAATCAAAAGCACATCAAGAATCAACAACAACTGATCAAGAATCAATAACCATGGGGGGATCAGCAACAACAAAAAAATGAAAAATCGCATCTCCTTGATTTTGATAAGCGAGAATAGTGTTAGAGTCTCATATCACTTAAGGATATGGTCTAAATAGCCTTTATAAGTATTTGGGGAACTCTCCTCCATGAGCTAGCTTTTGGAGTTGAGTTAGGCCTACTTAATTCTAAGATGGTATCAGAGTCTAACCTATAGTTGTTATTAGGCCCCTCGTAGATGTCCAGTCCTACAAATTCCATGCTCTAGATGTCCAGTCCTAGACGTGAGAAGGTGTATTAGAGTCTCATATTACTTAAGGATATAGTCTAGATAACCTTTATAAATATTTTGGTAACTCTCCCCCATGAGCTAGCTTAATTTTGGGGTTGAGTTAGGCCTAATCAATTCTAAAAAATTAGAAGAGATGACAAGCAACTGCACTCTAAAGAGAATCTAATTGGCAGAGGATGGAGAAGATGAGATCCATAGTGACATAGTGGCATCAACCAAAGCGTTGTATCCAAACCTACAATGGTGGAGTGCTCTCAACGGAAGTGTAGGGAAAAGCCATGGTGGTAGCACACTCTGACTCAACATTGTCCATGGTGGATCAGTAAGATCGGTGATAGCTCTAATGGCTATTCTTTCCAGGATCCCATTCTCCTTCATCACCACCCCAAGGTGGAAGTGACATCCGCAACACACCCTATCATGGTTGGTAGCGAACCAAGTGGAGGCGGCCAACAGTGAGAAACACGTGGCTTGCAGTATTGTTCCGATGGTTGTCTATAAGGATGGCAATTTTATCCATACCCACGGATACTTGCGGGCAATTTCCGTGATGGGCGGGTATGGGGGACAAGTTCTCCCCCGATGAGGTAATGGAGATGGGTATTTTCAATACTCGTTTACTAAACGAGATAAGGGCGGGGATCACTATAACAAATACCTGTGAATATTTGCTATATAAAATATCAAAAATATTTCTATATATATATTTGGCTTTTTTAATATTTTAATTAGTTATTCAAAATTATAGAACTATTGGTTTGAATTTATACATACGTATTGTTGGTTTGAATTTATTATATTTAGATTATGACACTTAACATATTAATTTAATTCAAAAGGTTTTCTGCTAACCATAAGTAGGAAAAGTAAGCAATGTTTTGATTTATATTCACATGCTCATAGGATATCATTCTAAATGAGAATGCAAAGATGATTGTAATTTTTATAAACTACCACATTTCAATATTTCACAATTTTATGAAATTGGAATTTATCTTTACTAATTTTATTTTTCAGAATTTTTTAAAATTTGTAAAATATATTGGATGCCCGTAAATATCTATGGGTATCTATTTATCCGCAAGGGAACTTAAAGACGGGAGCACATGGGGCGAGGATGGGGGTGGATTTTCATCTTCCCACCCCATTGACCTCCCTAGTTATCTGGGCAAAGAGGATGGCGGAACCACACATGTACTCCCACTGGTTGCAGGACCACACACTGGCATTATATTAACTAGTGATTTGACAAGCACGAAGCCGCATTTTTTTATTTTTGGGGATTAGTATAAAATTATGTGGCCATATATAAAAATTGTTTGAATAAATTCAGCTGAAAAAGCCAAAATTAGAAAACATGCATAAGATCAATCGTGTTTGTCAACTCAACAAAAAAAATGAAATATTTATAAATGTCATTTACAAACAAATATAATAATCATTTAATGTTGATGTCACATATTAAAAATTTAGTCTTCACTCACCCTTTTCTTGCAATTATTATATTTGTTCTTTTATTAATTTATAATGTTGATGTTTATAAATTTTATAATGTATTAAGCCGCCTTTTTACTTTTTTAGGTAATAATATAACTCAATATTAAATTATTAACTTTTCAAAAAATTAATAGGCATGATTAAATTATTTTTTTTTTGGTACTAATATAACTAAATTGGAAGTCTTACTTTTGTTATGAATGTTTCAATTATTTTGGTATTAATATGTGACATCTATGCTGGTATGTGAAAAAAATTGAAACATACATACCAAAAGTTATGCATGTTTTTTTAATTTTGTTCTTTTTAACTGAATTTATTCAAACAATTTTTGTATATGGGCACGTAATTTTATACTAATCCCCTAAAAATAAAAAATGCGAATTCATGCCTGTCAAACCGCTAGTTGTAATAACAATAACAATAACAATAATAATAATAATAATAATAACTGAAAGAGAGGGTAGTTATGTTTTTGAGAAGTGGAATTCGGGTGTTGTTTGTGATAGAAGAAAAGTACGTGGATGGAGTTGGTTAAATAGTCCAACGGCACTCTTACTTTTTAATTGATTCGTTCCTTTACTCTCCAATTGGAATGGAGTATTGCTTTTAATGAGTCATTAGCCTTCATATAGGGAAGGTTTGTAATGCCCGAGTCGAGGATTATATGAATTGTGATACTTTGTCGTGTCAGACTCTGTAAAAGTTCTAAGTTTGAACCATATGCCTTTTTGGAGGGCTATATAATTGGGACATTTCCATGAGATCAAAAGTCTTGATAATTGTTCTCTAAATATCCAAGAATCAAAAAGTGATTTTTAATAGATTTTAGGATATTGTTAACCCTTTCATTTTTTGCTCGAAAGTTTAAAAAAATTCAAGTTTTCGAAAATTTGTACCACAATCCAAAAATTAGACTTTTATTCTTAAGGAGTTTGACTTTTTTAATATTTTCATTGGTTTCAAATAGGAGGTATTTCATTATTTGCATTAATGATTTAAAGTTAATAGAGAGTAAAGTTAAAGGGGACATTAAATAAATATAAGACCATGGTTTGAGGAGCATTGGAGATCAAAATGGAAAGAAAAATTAGAATTCTAGAAGTTTGGGAGCCACGCTTGAGCGCGTGTTCCTGTGCTCCAGCACATGCCCAGGACAGCGGAAGTAAGAATCTGAAACCTAGCCATGCTTGAGTACGGCCCCTTGTGCTCCAATGTGCCCAGGTCGGCGAGAAAAATAAAAACAGGACTTCCAACCCCATTCTCTGATTTCCTTTTCCTTTCTCATTTCTTTCTCCTTCCCCTCGATCTGTCCCTCTTCTCTTCCTAATAATTTCTTGTATATGGTACTTTTACCATTTTATACCACCATTTGTTCCTCTCCACTTCTTACCTGTTATATTTCTGACCTTTCTACCAATTGGTTTTTTCGTTTGCGCAAGTAACAGAAGCTATGGAACATCTTGGAAGGAGACCCAAACTCTCCACCATGTCCCTTTCTGTTCTTTGGAACTCAAAGGTAATTCCTAAGCTTAAAAACTCTTCTATGTCAAGATTTAGGAAACTTTATCCGAAGGATTTGCTCTCGGGCTTAGATCCGAGGTCCTAGAGTCCTAAATCCCGGAATGTTTAAAGGTAGGTTAAGTTAATCTCTTACCCCTATGAATGAGGTTTAGTTATATTGTCCTGTTGTGGTGTTAGATCTGCCTGTGGAGTGACAAGTTAGCTCATGGTTTCACCAAGGAGCTTCCACCCCTTTTCTAGTGAGAGTATTGTGAGTAGATAGTTTATTTATAGTATATTTTGAAATAGATACTTTTTATATGTTATATGAATTTACTAAGAAAGTTGGATAGTAGAGTAAAGATTGAAGAAAATAGTTTTTCCATAATTGTACAACTATTGAATATAAATAAATTTATTTTATGAAAATGGCATGGGACTAGCTTATTTATGTATAACTTCTAAGTTGATTTGAAATTGTTATAAGTTCCAAGTTATTAGCTATTCATATAAAGACAAAAATGATTTCCTAACTATATTATGTTAGAAAAGTTTGAACTATGGTTATTGAAGGAAAGAGCTTATTTATGTTATATTTTGGACTTGTTTTGAAATTAAATATGTTCTAAAGATAAGAAATAAGTTTTGTGGGATCATGAGCACTTTATAGAACCGTAGCTAACGATGGGTACATTAGACTTGGTGCAGCTCATACAGACCCCAACTAGCAGGAGAGTTAATAGCCCGGCGTGTTAAGTTGACACGACCGGTTTATAGATCACTGGGGGCTGTGATGATGTTGTCGCTCAATGCCTGATGGCTGTGTCGATATTGCCGCTTAGGATATTACAGCATAAATTCTATAATTGCAACTTCTCACCAGCTATAAGCATATATTTTAGATTCCTAAGATTTATGAAAATGTGTTCAATGAGATTTCCAAAAGAAGATATGATTTAAATTCTATGTATATTAACGATATAAGAAGTTTATACCTCCAATGATTTTGCAAGTTTAAAATGAGGTTACTTTAAATATGTTACCATATGCCTTGTAAGGCAAGCCTATTTTTAGTCGTTCAAAAAGAGGTTTATAATTTTAACGATGATTTCTCCAACAATCTTCAGGATTAAAGAGGGGACTATTTTCCCTTGGTATTTTATATGTACGACATATTTTCAATGACTCTTTATTTACAAGAATATTTTCTTATATTTACTAAGTTAAATAAATATATTTTGACGTTGTCCCATAGTAGCTATAGGTAAATTATCTCTCACTGAGTTGTTTAACTCACCTTGTTGCCTCCCCACATTTCAAGTGCCAGTAATTAGCTACCAGCAACCCTTCAGTAAGCCCAACACCTAATTGGGCCTTCTTTTATTATTATCCAAATTATGGCATGATTTAGTGTTCCATTGAACTATAGGCAAAATCCCAAACTGTGGTAGTTAGGGCCTATTTATGTTAAAAGACTTAAATGTGTACGTATATTCTGTATATACAAGATTAAATAATCAGGGATTATTTATGAAAAATGTCCAATTTTCTAGTAGAGTTTCAGTTAGAGATTTGCTAAGGAACCAATGCTCCCTACGCGCTGCTCATGGCCTGGTTGGGTTGTGACAAGGTTCATTTCTGTAGAGAGCCTACAAACTAATGAAACATCATATTAAGCTTTCAAGATATAGAAAAGGGTGAGTGAAGACAAAATGATAGAAAGGATTTACTTCAATATGTAAGTTGCAAATCGTCCAAGTTCATTGTGTCTAGATATGCAATATTGCTATCTTTATATAATAAAATTCATTATGATATTGCACTAATAAAAAAGAAATATAAACTTAATCTCAGCAGATCTAGTGGGGTTAGTAATGTCTACAAAATCTCAGCAAAACAAAACTAAAGGCAGCCCTCCCATGAAACCATATACCGCATCACTTTCATACTAATACCATAATCATCCCCCCTTCCAAACAAAAAAGAAAAAATTTCCTAGTAGTTCCATACTGTAAAACAATACAAATAATATTCTTCAAGGAGATTTCATCTGCAAGGATGGGATATGGCCACTCAAATAATAATATCACAATGAGCTCAACTCTAGGAAGATTTTCAATATTGACATATCCTGTAACTGCCTTATTAAAATCTGCATATGTAAATAACACCTAAAATGAGTATTTTCCAACTTGAGAATGATATATTAACAACAAAAGAGAACCACTGACTATTTATCAACCTCAATATTTGTTAAAGTTTAGCCATACTTGAAATACACAACAATTAATAAAAAGCTATACAGTTTAGTAATATCAATATAGGATTTTTTTTTTAAGTACTATTTGTTTGCTTTTAGTGTATAGCAAAGCATATTTGGAAAAATAAAAATTAAACGAAAGATTAACATTGCCTTGAATGTGAACTTTAGTAACATCAAATGACGGGTCGAACAGATAAACAAACAAAATCTCGAGAACAATACAAAGTCAAAGACCAACCTAGATGAATCAAAAACAATGAGAATGGAAAGGGAACACGTTCCAGCTGAAAAGGCAGAGCACCAATCAAACCAAGATATAAACATGAAGGAGCCAATTTTGGTATTATGAGTGAAGTAGAAAAGATGCAAACCTAGTCATTTTCATTATCCTTGACCTTTGCTTTTCTACCACATGATCAAAATAGTTCTAAAAGGTAACATGCCATACCCAAAACAGCAGCTACCATACTTGACAAACATATTTTCAAAGAACTTATGTGGATGCTTTCTTTTTGTGCTTAACATTGAGAAGGAACTTAAATTTGCAAACGTAGTCTAGAACTATCTCATATTACATATAAAAGCAAATATGGTTTTTCTTAGTTCTAATGCTACCAAGATAACTATCCCCCACTAATAATATTTCAAAATTGAAAACGTAAAATAGACGAATTTTAATCTTAAAAAAAAAAAAATCAGGAGCATTGAAGAGGATTGTAAAACTTCAAGAATAGTAATCAGTTCAATGATTGTATTCTTACCTAACAATGAGCCAAATCACACAAAACACAGCATGTAAATCACAAATATGGCAAGAAAATACCCATGCAAAATCATCCAATATGTTTATTTTTGTTGTTTCTCATACGCCATCGATGTCAGAATAACCTACGTAGAAAAAGTAGAGTTATCCTGTTGAACAACTAAATATACAACAGAATATACTCTACTGTGAACACAAATATTAGATATAACTGTAGACCTTGACTCTGAGTCATATATATATTGTTCAGTATGCAAGAAACATCCAAAAAGAAGGCTCACATGGCTATATGCAAATAAACATGATATAGGGATAAGTAAGAATGTAAGGCATATTTCAAAAATCAAAATTAGTTAATAAAAACACATTTAACAATACAATGTCAGCACTGTCAATTCATTTCTATTAATTTCTCTTGATACACACAAATTGATTCATAGCTGATATACTTGCTCATATATTTCTGCACTTACAGGAAATAGTTGCAGGATGACTCAGGTAAAGAAGTTATGTTGGAAGAAGAAAACGATTGAAGAACTTTAGGGAAGAAAAAATTTCAAGGCATAAATAATGAAAAAAAAATAGTAGGAAGAAAAGTATAAAGAGAATCCAAGATAGAACAGAAGAAATAGAGATTTACATTCCCATACATTTTTATACAGAGCAGATTGTATATTAGAATGCAAATAATATGACATTTTGATACACCAAGTTAACATGATACCAAAAAGTTGACTGGAATAAATATGGTATCATTAGTGCTGGTATTGGCTTAAGAAAAACAATTTTAGAGAAATCTATAAATATGGTATCATTAGTTACCGGCATTGGTTTAAGAAGAACAATTTTAGAGAAAACTAAAGGAGCAATAACATGACAATTCAGAATAACGAAAAGCAGGAACAAAAAGCAATTTGAGTCTTTGTGTAGAAGTAAATGCAACAACTTAGCGAACCATATGACAACATTAAACAATTTGCATATAAAGTAAAAGGTGCATAAAACAATATATGTATCGGTTTACCCCATGACAATTAGAGTGAACAAATACATTTTAAAGCAGAAAACAAAATTCACAGAGAGAGATATAATTTTGAAACTGAAGACATGATGAACAATTTAAATAAGTAAATATGAAGAGATAACCAATTCAAACCCTCAAACAAATCAAAACAAATTGAAGAACATTTTGTCTGGTGGCAACTTCTTCATTGCTCTCTTGGAGCCTCGAATCAAACAGGAACAGCGTGAACCAAGACAGCAAAAAAAATGAATTAGGGATTTTCACATAACTCAAAGCATGAATGTGTAGTAGAGCCACCATTTGGAGTATGGGTAACCAACCGAAAAGTAAAAGCCCGAAACCCAAACCGACCAGCCACCATCGCTTGCCTCCATAAGCGGAAACTTCCATTAAGTAGGAAGAACTGACAGAATGTGTGCTTGACTGAGGGAGCTAGCGGAGGTTTGTGAGAATGTTCAGTGGTTGAAGGTAAATACCTTTTGTTGGAGCAAGCAGTGGGGCAACAAATAGAGAGAGAGAGAGAGAGAGAGAGAGTGGTGGTGGAGGTTTGAAGGAAAGAGCAGTTTTCACTTTTGAACAAGCAGAGTTGGGAACTCATTCAAAATGTGAGACTAAACTGGGGAAGAAAGTGAGAAGGAAGTGAGATGAGGCAAAAGCAAGTAACTGTTCCTTAGAACTATTAGATATAATGTATGCATAGATAATATAATATATGTCTGGACTTGAAAAAAAAAAAAAAATTCAATAGCGTTAGGAGTGAACAAAAACGATTGTCTCACACAATAGGCTTTATACAATTGTATGGATATTCTAAATTCTAACTTAGATCCAATTAACTTTTACACACGTAGGGCCAAACTTGGAAATGAAAGTCTCACGTTGGATGTCACGTTGTTGACGTCAATCTTGTGCGTCAACGTTTGTGACAAAGCCTCTGTTTTCGTATTTGTAATGGTTTCCAAGGGAAAAAGCCGAATCACAGCAATCAGTTACGTTTATGCTTATGCATTGATGTAGAAGATATTTTATTCCTGCTTAATTTTGTTTGTACGTATAGCTGAAATAAAAAGGAAAAACTAGTATGAAACTGCTTTTGGTTTTTGTTTTCTACAAGAGAATATACAATAACTATGGTGTGAGTACGGTTGGGAGAGTTGAAGTACTAACCGAAATGAGTTGCATGTTTAATTCTGTTCTTTTTTTTTTTTTTTTAGAATGAGCAAATTATCAATTTAAAACATTTCTAATAATATATGTTATTTCGAATTTATGATAAATTAATTTAAATGCACACTAGTATTAGTATAACTTCTCCCGTTATTGAAGTGCTTGGAGCTTCTTTACTTCTCATGAACATCATTATTCTTATCATCATTGTTCTCATCATCATCATCATCATCGTCAGACTTGAGCTGTTGTTGCGGTTTACACACACGGTTCTGCGATGTCAGCCCCGTCCTTGATTATTTTAGTATCATTGATATCATCAACAATCGTAAGCAGTGCTGCTATGAATGCCTAGTCGACGTTAGCGCGGACCTCTACTTCGAAGGCGCCTTTATTATTCGTCATTTACATGTGCATTCACAAATATTTGATAATTATAAGAGACATATATTACATCAGATATATTCTATAGAAAATATTGTATGGGATATTGTTGGATCAGTTGATATAAGCTAAGACATTACATACTTTATTAAATTTGACAACTTTATACCGAAATTAACCTTGACCAATTTGACATTAACATTATGTAACAAATAAATAATATATTTAACAACTTCACTTAAATTAAAACACTTAATTCTAAATTTAAGAGGAATTATTATTATTTTATAATTTTAGACTAAAAAATTACTATTTTGTATTATTTAATGCTTAATATCTCAATTATTACATTAAAATAATAATTGAAGTGAAAGACAAAGATAGCTAGTAAAGCTGAAGGTCTTGAGTACTTAATGGTATTGAATCGAACAATACTTTTTTTAAGTCCAAGAGTCGGTCACTACAAGAAAAATATTTATTACCAGCAGATTTTTAATCAAAGGAAAACTTGACTTCTGCCGCTAAATATGTAAGAGATTTGAGAAAAAAAAAAAAAAACTGATCTTAAACTAGTTTGATATAGAAGTAAAAATAGGAAAGAAAAGTTTATTGATTAGATAATTATGACTAAAATTATATATAAATCTAATTTCTGAAATTTTTACCTCTATTTCTACTTTTATACTAAATTTACCCTATAAGTATCTAAGAATTAATTTTTCCTTAATATAGATACAAGCATTATCTTGATTACTTCGTTAGTTCTCAGCGATTTTTGCGTTTGGTTCTTTACTTACCTTGGCAAGGATGGCAGAAGATCCATAAGCACAAACACCACAAGAGTTTTTGTCGGCACCAGCGTTGACCTGAAAATCCCAAATACTTTCTTCTTTATTCTTAGCAAGGAAGACATCTAAATCAATATTCTTCTTGTGCCTTAAGGATGATCGCTTGATTGAAAAGAGCAAATCAGTGGAATCTGTATTACCACCCTTGAAAACTTCCCATCGACCATGCACAGTCAAACGCTGCACAAATGGAAAGAACCATATGACTCTACATACGAATATCTGATTTTACTGAAAACGAAAAATATAATTAATTAAATTTAACAAAAGATTATTTCTAGAACAGTGAAATAAAGCAGCTAAACAATAGTGCGGTGGTAATAACCGATAAGTAAGCTGGACTCTGGAACAGAAAGAGAACCAAAATTTAAACCCTAAAAAAGATAATTATTAGAAAGGTTTTTTTGTTACAATCATGCCTGAAAATAAAAATACTTTAAAAAGACAAAAAAAAAAAATTGTTAAAGGATAAATAGCGCCTATGAAAGAGCAAGTTTGTAACATCTCAATTTCTAAACCTTCTTGTGCAGAGTGAAAACGGGGTTTCCAGAAGCATAAGATATAACACGACGGCGGTGAAGTGAGAGAGACGATGGTTCAAAACGAAAACGAAAAGCTACTTCATCGTTGATGTATGTGACACCCTTGACTGTATCAATCCTTAGTTTGATAGGTTTTGGAAGACAACATTCAGCGCTGATAACTGAGATCGGGTTGCCACGTATAACAAGCGAATAACGAATTACTGTGAGTACACAACTCCTTTTGAGTATATCCTTTCTTCTTAGTTCCTTGCTATTTATAGACTTTGTTCTATACATGCCAATTAACTAAATGTTCCGTGCGCAAAGGTTCAGTTAGAAAAGTATTTAAAATTGGGCAGGAAAGTAACTTGACGTGGGTCGAAGTTAAAATTCTGATTGATTGCTACGAGATGATGAAGGGCAAAGACCTCCACCCCCTGCGTACGAACCAGGATTGAATTCGTCAACTTACTGAGAAGCTGACCGGGCTTGTTTCCGTAAGGTCTCAACTTTCCCCCTCTCTCCAAGAGGCTGCCACCAAGTTAGAATGCCTCCACAAAGACCTCTTTGACCAATTTACTTCCTCAAACCAGGCTTTAGCACAACATCATTCTCTGGTTGAATCAAAGGCCAAAGTCTCATAGGATTTTTCCTCTTTAAAGAAGAGAAAGTTGGATCTTGCTGCATCGACTAGCAAGACCAAAATTAGCCTGATTGACATAGCCAAAAAATGCACCAAGCTGAAAGAGGAGCTTAAATTGCTCGACAAGAAAGAAAAAGAGGTTTGAATTGGCCAGCCAAGGAACAAGATAACATTGCTCTTGAAGAACTCAAGAAAGAATTAACAGTCAAGCTTATAGGGAGCAAGAAAATCTCTTAAGACCTTCCTAAGGTCAAGGTTGGAACAAAGGAAGCAACTAGAGGATGTGTAGTAATCCTTAGAGATACCTAAAGTTTGAACTCATAGTCTTATTTTTCTTGTTACTTTCGACGTGTTTTATCCATCTCTTTTTCATGAGCCATTTCTATCTTGGTTGTTATTCTCGACACACTATTGCCGAATTATTTTATTTAGTGAACAATTCTCACTTTGTGCTTTCGACAATATATCTTGCATGGCGATTGGCATGGTTATGAGCTCATGCCAATTTGTACCCTATCCATGGGCTTATTTTATGTCTTTAAATACTTGCCATTTAATGCATATACTTTTAGCTTTGATTCAACTTCGACTAGGCTATATGCCTTTCTAGAAAATACATTTTCGACACAAAAAGGTCCTTCCCAAGTTGGGGATCATTTACCATAGATTCTGGACTTTTGTTCCATAAGAAGTATTAGTTTCAAAACGAGATCACCCACTTTAAATTGCTTAAACTCAACACATTTGTTATAAGATCTCGCAATAATTTCCTTTCTGTCGAATAATATTTTCCGATGCATTAAACCTTTCATTTTCTAACTCATTCAGCTCATCAAACATGGAAATCCAATAATCCTTGATAGGGAGATCATTTTGTTTCAATAACATAAAAGATTGTAAATTCACTTCGATAACAAGAACAACACCGTGCCCATATACTAATTTATAAAGTGTGTTCTTTGTCAAATCCTTAGGAGAACTTTTATATGCCCACAAAAATCGACCAAGTGTATTATGTCAATTGCGAGGCTATCTTCCAATATGCTTCTTAATAAAACTAATAATAGTCTTATTAACAACTTCGACTTGTCCACTGGCCTAGGCATAGTCAATTATCTCGTTTTGGGTAATTTCTTTCAATACTTTGGCCTCAACTCATTTAGAAAAACAATCGACGGCCATGTTTAGCCACATCGCGTTTAAACATGTTATGTTTCTTTCTTCTAAATTTCATACTCTTTTTTTAGTTTCTTGGTCTTATTTGTTGCTGCCAGTATCTCAGTTATCTGTAGTGTGTTTAGTTCTGCTTTTATAGAATTGATTTTGAGATAAAATAATTTATTGTTTCAAATTTTGAAAAAGGTTATTTTGAAATTTAAATTTTATATATAATTGAAAAAGTTGAAAATTGATTTTTTTCATGAGCAACTTTTTTCAATTTTTCCAAAAAAGTTGAAAATAGATTTTTTTAAGAATCTGATTATTTTTATTATCTAAATATATGAAAACTGATTTTTTAATGAAAAAAATAATTTTTTACCCCAAAAAATATAAATAAATGCATTCATAGATAGTTCATCTAAAAATGATTCTGATAAGAAGTAAAAAGTCTTCACTTTTTCTAGAATTAATTCTAAAGACAAGAGTTAATTTTTATCTTCTAAAATCAAACAATATTAAAAATTGGTAAAATCAATTTTGAGGATTCAAAATTAGTTCTAAACCACCCCCAAACACTCGTCCAAACATGCTATTGGTCTTCTTCAAGTGTTGAAGTGCCTAAATGTTTTCCAAAATTCCAAGGTCGGGCATCATTCGCAGACCCAAACCCCTTCCCTCCTTTACGGTATCATGCCCAATATCTGGCTCTTGAGACTCTTGTATAGTATCAACGGGCTGTGCTGAAACACTATTGTCTACTGCATTAGAAGCTACAAAAAGATATAATTGAGATATTTACTCATATATTAAGATATGAGTTAAGATAGTATCAAAATTGTATATAGCTATCACATATTGTAAGATATTAACAACTAGGCAGAGCCCCATACTTCACCAATCTTACAAAGGTTCGAATAGGACTAAGCGTGTGAAGGTAAGCTGAAGCATTCAAGCCATACTCTTTTTGTATGACCCCATTCATATTTCGACCATAATCTAACGTCTGAGAACAGAGAGGAGACCATTTCCACACCAGAAGATAGCGCTTCATCCATAAACCGCAGAGAGGCAAAAAGCAATAAGGACCGAGAACATGCCCAATTCTCTGACTTGAGAAGCACCTTTCCAGGCCTCTGGCAAACAGGAAGATAAATTAATAACATTAATCGGATCACTGGATTCCCCAACTAGGCTTCTCTTCAACCATTCCAACTTTCCCTCGTAGATCTCACCATGAACCATGACCATGCTTTCATTCTCCTCCGATCCCAGTACTTCACGAACCTTACGAGCCCCTGTACCTTTTTCATCACTTGTGAAACAATGATCATGCATTTCATTCCCAGTGCCATCAGTAGCTATGTCCTTCAATTTGCACCTATTTCCAGGCCTGCTAAGCTGGAAACTATGACCAAACCAAACATCACGTCTTTTAGGTCTTGCATCCATAACCAACAGCTTTTGGTTGCTAAATTCCTTCCCATCCATATCCTAGATCGCTCTTTGTACTTCATCTTTATGATGATATCTCACACAAGCGAACCGTGTTAAGCTCGAACACCTAGCTTTGCTTCAAATATAAATGTCAGCAATCTCACCAAATGAGCCACAGACTTGATGTAACCAATCCCTTGACACAGAAACCGGCAAACTATCAATAAACACCAAGTGAAAGACCTCCTCCACATGGTTCAATCTCAATTCATACTAGCAAATATGTTAGAGACGATCTTCTGCAAGAAAATCATGTTAGAATGATGCGAGGGTAACTAGACCCAGTGAGAGAAACTGGCATGCTTAGCACCGCTTATTGGTATTCACATTGATGTGAAATATTCATGATGACGGGACTTGTGGTTCTCTTGACTTCTAACTAAGGGGGGAAGAGAGAGAGAGAGAGAGAGAGAGAGAGGAACGTTCAGGAAGAGGGATATACAATTCTTGCTCTCTGAACAGATGAAAATTTCTCTGCTGTTACGTACCCCTTCTACTTAACAAAAGGATTATACTATCTTGCACTTGTAATAAGTGATGGCTTTGAAACAATATAATTTCTTTCAGGAGTGTTTATGGACCGGTTTGGCCCGATAATCCATTCTAATTAGAATTAGTAAAATTTTATACATGCACATAAAATTAAATTTGATATGCTTTTGAGTTGCATATAAATGATACTTTGAATTAAAAAGTAATTAATCTTTTAAACGAAAAAAGAACCAGTGATAATTACACTATCTCTGTCGAGGATGTTGTCATTGAGAAAACTAGATAAAGCCAATGTCACATTCAATTAATGAATAAAAGACAAAATCCTAGAGAAAAAAAAAAACCTTCAGATTTTGAATGTCGTAGGTTTTAATTTGGGATCTTGATAGAACCTCCCTTTTAGAGTTAGGGAAAAAGACTCTAAAACTACTTATTTCTCCATTCATCTTTTAACTTTAAGTTACAAATGGTATTATTTCGAATTTATACTCAACTAGTACCCAACCAGTTAACTAACTATTAGTATCATATCATATATAGCTTCTATGCATCGAATTACGGCTTCTGTAAATTGAAGTATGGAATATATATCCAACAAATAGCAGAATTGAGGGGAATTAGTTTCAAGATCCCAACCTCAACAAATCAAAAGATCAATAGCCTCCATAGCAGAACAACATATTAACAAATTAACAAATTGAAGTATCGAATACATTTTCCAAATCAAAATATCAACATATCAAGGAAGGCACCCTCAATAGATGAACAACCATGAAAGAATCAACAACAACAAATCAAGAATCAAGAACACATCTAGAATCAACAACAACTAATCAAGAATCAATAACCATGAGAGCCTCAACAACAACAAGAAATGAAAAATCACATCTCCTTGATTCTGATAACCAAGAATGGTGTTAAAGTTCCACATCACTTAAGGATATAAACTAGATAGCCTTTATAAATAATTAGGCAACTCTCCTCCCCAAGCTAGATTTCAGAATTGAGTTAGGTCCATTCAATTCTAAGACGGTATCAAAGCCTATCATCTGATTGTGATTCAGCCACATGCAGATGTCCAATCTTGTAAATTTCACGCTCCAAATATCTAGTCTTGGGCGTGAAGAGATGTATTAAAGTCCCACATCTTTTAAGCATATGGATAAGATAATCTTTATAAGTACTTGAACAATCCTTCCCTATGAGTTAGCTTAATTTTAAAGTTGAGTTAAGCCCACTAAATTCTAAGAAATTGGAAGAGGTGACAGGCAGCTACACTCTGAAGAGAACCTATTTGGTAGAGGATGGAAAGATCGGTGACAACTCTCATGACTGTTCTCTCCAAGATCCCATTCTCCCTCATCAGCACCCCAAGGTAAACAAATAAATAATTTTTAAGCATGAGGCATGCATATTTGCACTGCCCTTAAGGATTATTCTGTCATAGTGTGCAAATTCTCACACTAAGAGCACAAAACTGGAAAGTAAAATAATCTTGTATAACGCAGGTGGAAGAAGAATGGGGATCATCAAGAGGAGAAGAAGATATGATGATGAAAGAAGAGAAAAGTATCAATATATATGCAGAGAATAAATCTATTTGAAACAGAAAAAACTTGTAAACATTTGAAAATAAATTGAAGTTAATGGGGAAAAGTAGTCTTTATTCCCTTGTAACAACTATAAAACAGTCAACTTTCAATTAAGGATAAAAAACGTGTGCAAAATATGCATTCTTAAACCTTTGGAAAACTTTGCACTAAGCAATGTGGGATATAAACTTTTTGAAATATCCCATAAGCTTTAAAATACAACGGGCAGAAGGGCAAAAAGAGAGTCCAAACAGAAAATTTTGGATATTTTGGGAGAAAAAAAGGGAAAATCATAGTATTTTAGATGATAAAATGAAAAAGCAAGATGTTTTTCATGAAAAAGAATTATATTTACATACATAGAATAAAAGTTTAAGACAAGCTTAATAAAATCAGTTTACGTGTAATTATTATTATTATTATCATTATTATCATTATTATTATTAAATTTAAATTTTTACATGTTATGAATTTAACTAATTTTGAAATTTCTATTTCTTCAAATGTCAAGGTTTACATGGTGAACTAGGGAAGTAGAAAAACACTAACAATAGATTATTTTTATCCGCTTGAAGTACGCGTTTAAAGGCACGAATAAGATTTTCCAATACATCAATATCCATTAAAACTTATTCCAATGGGAAATCGCAACAACATTATTTTCTCAACCCCATGGTGTACAACATATTATAGAAAGATCAAACACATAAATCTTTACCCCACCGATAGCAATCAGTTTGCTGCGGAGATGCGATCCTACATGGTCCAGATTGCTTTATATTCCAATTGCAATCTTTGCACAAGTTCGTATCTCTATTTTCTACGTATATATCAAACCAGTGACAGGCACCTTGCCATTGAAAGGTACATGAGTATACTGTATTCCCGAAAAACCTAGGTTTGAAAATAAATTCAAACGTTTCGCCATGACGGAGATGTTGCACTCCAACATCTTCATCTTTATATTGGCAGTGAAATGTTAGGTCCAGATTGCCATCCAAAGTATTTGTGACCCTCACATGTGTTCTTCCATAGGTACCTAGTGGCAGCATAAGCAGCCATAGCAGGAGAACACTTCTAACAAGAAAAGACACTGCTATTGAGGTTCGTTCATTTCTTTAATCGTGAATCAGTGTTATATATAGGCTGAAAGTCAAATAAAAGTGTTAATTATTAAGGGAGGTTAAAATACTCTTTCAATGTCATCGTGTCTTAAAAGTAAAATAAAAATATATTCACATAAATTTATTTATAAAAATAAAAGGAAAAATAAATGTGCATTTTATTAAAATAAATGCAAATATACTTTTATTTTTCTCAGTTTAGAAAAAAATATATTTTAGAGGAGAATTATATATTTTCTTTCAAAGTCATCGAGTCTTAAAAGCGAAAAAAATGCATATAAATGTATTAATTAAAACTAAAGGAAAAATGAATGTGCATTTTATTACAAATAAATTTTTTTTAGGAAAAAATATATTTTAGAGGAGATTTATCAAGTCATCATCATGTGTTAAAAGGAAAAAAAAAAATATATGCATATAAATGTATTTACAAAAATAAAAGGAAAAATGAATGCGCATTTTATTACAATAAATGCAAATATACTTTTGTTTTCTAATTTTAGAAAAAAAAATATATTTTAGAGGAGAAGTATATATTTTCTTTCAAAGTTCAAAGTCATCGTGTCTTAAAAGGAAAAAAAGTATTTGCATATAAATGTATTTACAAAAACAAAAGGAAAAATGAATGTACATCTTATCTCTCTCTCTCTCTCTCTCTCTGTGTATATATATATTATTTTCTCATTTTAGAAAAAAAGAATGTAAATCCTTTCTTTTCAATGCAAGCGTTGTCTTTAAAGTAAGAAATTAAATGACATCAGACGGGAATTTCTTACACAAATCTTTCAGCGTTAATGTTATTTTAATAAAACGTTTTAAATTGGCAAAATTTAATGACAAAAGATAGTGGTGTAGTAGAGATAATATTTACATTTAATAATTATGGAAGAAATAAAATTTAAGCGTATTGATATTTAAAATATAAAAATAACATAAAGTAAAGTCTTAATAAAACAAAATTTGAAATATTAATATACCGTATTTACATTTTTTGTTTAAATAAAATTGTAATTTACATTTTTTAATTTAATACAAGAAATTTTCTATTTTCAATAAATATTATAAAATAATTTACCTTAGTATTATTTTAAAATATAATTTTAGGTACTGATAGACAATTTTTGTACTTAAAAGTATATTTGGAGTTATAATTTATATTTTATATATTAAAATATATATTCTACGTTTTACCCCTTTACACTATATTTAATATAATTACTTATATATTTTAAAAAAATTTATTTTTATAAAATTTTTTGCATCTTTGGCTTGTTTGATTTAAATGGATAATTTAGTTGTAGTAAATTGAAATTTATCTTTACATTGTATTTCATTTATTATCGCTAATTTTTAATACAATGTTTGTTTTATATATTTATGTGAAAATGAAAGATTCAAAAGTCAAATTTTTGCATCTTTCACTCATTTTTTATATATATTAACATGCTTAATTTTTTTAAGTTAAACTAGTAGAAAATAACAATTTTATTTATATTTAAATGCTGAAAATATATTATTATAAATTTTAATAAAAAATAATTATATTTTCTCATTTTTAATCATTTTCATTTGAAAATATATAATGTGGAGATAAATTATTTATATTTTCCATTGAAAGAATTAAAAAAATTTTCAATAAAAAATATAAAATGTCAGTTTTAATTATACTTAAATACGAAATCGTATTCTTTTAATTTATTTTTTAATTCTATTTAATTACAAATTTTGTTATCTATCATTCTTCATTTTTAAAGTAAATGTACTCAACTTATCCTTTTCATTAATTGTCAAAATTAACGATCACCTATTAACATTTAAACTATGTTCTATGCATATTAAAAAAAAAAATCTATTCCACTGTTTTCACTCTTCATTGAATTATGTTATCTTAAATTGATAGATTAAGACGAAATTAATGATAAAAGATTAGTGCTAGAGCCTTTTACTCTTACTTGGTGTCATTTATTCCCTCCTCATGATTCATTGCTCAACTCACACTCCAAGAAATATGTGGAAAATCAACGAATTTATCAACGGAAAATAATAAAAAAACCCATAGATAATTATTTTATTGATGTGTCGGTCAGTAAACTTGCGTCGGTAATCACATAAAAATAAAAAAATATAATTATCTTTTTTATACTGGAATTCCGTCCGTAAATACCATTAAATAATTAAAAAAATTTAAAATTGTTAAAATTTTCATTGCCCATAATCCACCGATAATATTAAAATTACTTTTTAAAAAAATTGTTGATAGCCTTCTTGTAATTAATTAATTAGTTAAATAAAATTCTTATTAGTCGGTAATATCAAAATTATTTTTTAAAAAAATAGCTAATGGCCTCTGCTCCGTGCTCCTGTTCCTTGAGTTTCTTTTGGAACTTCTCGTTGGGGTTATGGACATAACTGCGGACGATGTTCTCAATGCCAAGCCCAACAGCCAAGCCATCAATCACCGAGGCAATGGCGAACTATCACTGTAGTAGGACTCCATATTGCAAGTGTGACCCTTGTTAGGACGGCTACCGTCTTTGCCCATATACCATCCTCACTAATAAGCGGGTAGTCGGTAGCGATCCCAATTTTGTGCTCAACTTGTTCGTTCTTTTGAGATTGGGCCTCCTCTAATCGCTATGAATATTCATTTTACAATTAAATAAAACAAATTAGACTTGCACAACAATATATATAGTAAGTATTAATGAAAATTAAAGTTCAAGACTTACATATGTGGGCTCCGAGTTAGTGTCGAACTACTACATGTGTCATGCTTCGCATGTAGGTCTCCTTGAACAGCTCATGTTGACTAGGGTTCCTATTCAGCTCATTCACGCACATTTTGAATTAATATAACATGATCATACAAAAATTAATAAAAAAAAATGACAATGTAAAATTAGATTAAGTGCAATTGAACTTATTTACCATTCTAGCTTGTCTTTGGTGGTAGTGGAGCCATTGGTGTAGTGAGCCATCCTTAGTTGAGGCTCTGTTAGTCTTGGCTTTTACATGCTTGTCCTTGAAGGACTTAGACCCCTTGCCGCAAGGACATGTCTACTATACAATAATGGCTAGCCCCGCGCTCGCAAATATTGTGGTACAAATCCCTTAACCGCTTGGTCGTTCTCGTCTCCCTAGTCTTTTTAATGAAGGCTCTTCACGTGAATCGATAAAAAATCCCAGTATCCATACAAAAGTTACACAATAGTCATTTAAATTTATATTGTCTTGTATAGAAGTAAATTATTTTGCCTCCCACTCGTCATACCACATGTCCTTTGTCCGATTAGGGACTTTGGAAAAGGTCTTATAAGCACCATCATGCTTCTTTTGTAAGATGGAGAGAAAAAGTAAGATATCATTTAATAAGAAATCATAATTTAACATTGACATTGAATTGAAATTCCAAATTACTTACTAAGTCTTCTAGTTATATCTCAAGTGGACAAGCCTGTTAGTGGAAGCATGTGATTGCCTTGATGAGGAAGCTCCACTCATGGCTATAGGCAAGTGGGGGCATGACTAGGAGCAACCACAAGCATATGCTACAGCATGGTGGGCTCAAGTGGTGGTGGTGGAGAAGTAACCAATGATGGCTAAGGTGAAAGACTCATGTACCTAGTGTTTAGTATCATGATGAATTGTTGGGTAGGTGAGTAAGGTCATGATAGTCGTCGAGGCCTATGGGCCGGTGATGAGTGTAAAATGTACACTCATTTATTACTAGATTTGATGTAGATTTGTGCTTGATTTGTAGAGATTTTAGCCAATTTCATATGATACTTGGACTTTTTATAAATTTCTTGTGTTTAATGTTGAATTGGTGATTATTTATTGATTTTGTTGGTTTTAGGCTGATTTTGCTCAATTATTACAAGGAAGGAATTTATGCCAAATAATTGGAGTCTCTTGGGATCAAATCTAAGTTATTTAGGGAAGGTATTGAACAAGAAAAATGTGTATACCTCTTTGTCGAGGTAAAATTTAGATGATTCAAGATATTCTATAAAGATAAAGAGAGGATCTCCAATTTTTGTTGACCACAAATTCTAGTTCTCAAAGATTCTAAGTGAAAATTGAGTTGCAAAATTGAATAGTAAATTTGTTTTTATTATGTCTAGCCTAACCTCTGTTTAGTATTTTGCTAATATCTTGAGTTATAGAAGTTTAATTGAAGTGATTCTTGTGATTCTTAACACATTTGAAAGCTAACAAAAAGATTACAATTGCAATTTCTATCTTGCAAGGCTAATTATAATTCCAAACATAGAGAACTCTGCAGAGCCTAAAATTTGTTGGTTCAAATTGAGCCCTACATTAGAACGCGAATTAGGCTTCCCTAACCCAATTGCAACACAACCAATAGTTAATTGGGCCTTTTTCTCACACCTATAATTGTGCCGTTGCCTCATTATGAAAGAAGATTATTATTTTGGCCTTAATCTTGATTATGAAAAAGGAATTAGAGGCTAACCCTAGAGGACTTTTGCACACTTTAGAACTTTTGTCACACACTTGGTTACAAATTCTTGTTTTGGAGATGCATAAGGGTGCTTGAAGCTAGGGCATTCATAGAGCTTGGAAGGAGAGGGTTTATCACCATAGATCACACTTCTCTTATATCTTTTCTTCTCTCATGTTTATGATATTTGTTTCTTTTCTTTATTGAACTCTTAAACCAAGATGAAGATGTAGTTTTTATGAATGATGATATTTTAACTTTTGTTTGATTTAATTTGTATCTTTTCTATTTGAAATTGGTGTTTTTATTTTTATACCTAATACTTTCCTTAGCCTGATCACCCACAAGAATGATTTTAGATAGTGTAAACTGAAAGGAATTTAGGTACACACTTGAAGTACAGAATGAAAACTATTATTCATATATTTGTTTATGAATACTATGGGATAATTGTGGCAATAAAAAAAGGAAATCATAGATCATTTATGTCTCGTACCTTAAAATTCAATTTATTGGTATGCGATTATCTTTTAAGGATTTAGAGTGGATTGGTATGTGAGAGGTACTAATTAGGAAAGGATCCCTTCCTAACAATTGAATAGATAGATTTAATTAAATTCCAAGAATTTAATACTCATTTGGGGTCTAGGTGAAATCAAAACCCTAGTGCTTATCTTTATTGATTTACTATCTTTATTTTAATCAATTTTTAATTTCTTACTTTCAAATTACTCTCTTGTGATCTAAACATCCTTTTGTTAGTTTGAATAGTTTCTTATTGGTAATTGCAATAGCTAGTTTAATCAATCCTCATGGAAACAACTCTACTTATTACATTATTACTTGATTGGCCTGGTGCACTTGCCGATATTGTGGGAAAAAGGAAACAACACGCAAAACACCCATTAGTGAGCTGGTGAAGCTATGGTGGTGGATGAGTGAGGGTGGAGGTGAAGGGAGATATGGTGTTGGAGGGTTATGGGTGGATTGGGGAGGTTGACCATCTTTTCTTTGTCGACTTCTGCCTTGACCAGAAGGATCTCTGCCTACCATATCTAAAACAAACATAACATGTATATAAGTCACTAAGCAAAGACTAAAAACATAACATATAGGTAATTCAATATGCATGATGAGTGTATAATATGCACTCATTTAGTACTTAATTTAACATGATTTTTGCTTTAATTATTAAGAAATTAGCCACTTTTATATGGAAGTCGGACTTCTGTGAAATTGTTGAAACTAATGTTAAATTGGGAATTTTTAGGTGAATTTGATGGCTTGAAAACTTATTTTTATTCAATTTTTGCAAGAGAGACATCTTCAATGCTAAATAGATGAGTATTGAGCTTATTTGAGGTGACTTTCAGAAAATACTTAGTGGAAAATTCGTATCTATCTCTACAGAGATCGAATTAAGACAAATAAAGATGTTTCAGAAAGCTCAAGAAATGCTACACAACTTTGATGTTTAGCCCAAAACCCAGTTCTTATAGTTTCTTAGTGAAAATCCAATTTAAAGATTGAAGGTTGTTGTAGTTCTGATGTTGTCCAACTTGATCTTTGCCTAATATTTTACCAATATCTTGAGTTACAAAAGTCCAATTGAGGTGCTACTTACTACGTTCAACAGCTTGCTCAAAGCTCTATAACTTCTATTTTACCTTCAAGAGCTAATTCCAACTGTATTAAGTGCTATAGAGCTTATAAGTTGATAGTTTGGATAATGTTTGGTCCCAGAACCTGAAATGGGTCAATCTTAGGCCCAAGAAAGCAAGAACTTGAGTAATTTGGAGTCATTAATTGCTTTTAAAAGACTCTAAAAATAAGAATGAGCCCAAATCCAAAAGAGAAGAACATTAGAAGAGATCTCTTAGATTCTATCTTTTCATGTCTTAGAATTGAGAATTGGAAGACATAAAAGGATTAAGAGATTTTCTACACTTGGCTCTACTAGAGTTTGGTTTCTTCATGAAGAGAAGAAGATCTATGATATTTGATTCATCTTTTCTTCTTCCCGTTTCTTAATTCATATTTATCATGTTCTCTTTCTTTTTGAATTTGGATGTTGTAAATATGTTTAGTGGCTAAACTCCCTCTTAGCTAGGGCGATGATATAACCAATGTTAAGATGATGAGTTTTTGTTTTCTTTAATGTGATGAATGTTTCTTTCTTACAATTGAGTTTCTGTCGTCGTTCTAAGTGCTTTTTTGGATTGGCTACTCATGAATTGATATAATGAGTTGAGTATACCATTGAGAAATTGGTTCATAACTTAGACCAAGGGATATCAACCATAATTGTTAATTATCTATTTAAGATTTCATAGAATATAAAGCCTTTAGCTTTAGGATTCAAATTAAGAAATTAATTGATTAATTGAATTTTAGAGACTAAAAAAGATTAATATGCCAAGAAATTGGGTATTAATTAGATTAAGAAATCCCCTATAACTGAATTGATTGAACTTCATTAGATTAAGAATTCAATGCTCATAGGAACAACTAGGTGAATCAAAGCCCTAGCATCTCATACTTTGTCGAATTTTCCATTACTCTCTGATTGTTTGCATTCCAAATTAAGCAGTTAGAAGTTAGTTTAGATTTAATTACATTTGCTTTTAAATTCTTATTTGATTTTTGTTATTTTAAATTTGGTAGTCTAGATAGTATTTAAATTTGAGAACTGGTACTTGGTTATCCAACTCCTATAGAACAATACTCTTATTTACACTTTTATTCCTTATAGGATCCAGTATACTTGCCAGTGCTGCATCAATGCAAAGACTAAAAACTTAATATGTAAAGACTAAAAGCATAACATATATGGTAACTTTATAAAGAAATAATATACACTTAGCAACTCATTTATTCTAAAAGTTGAGAATTATCTTTATCATTTTTTGGTCTAACATCATCTATAAATTCCTCTTTTTCATCCTTAGTGTTACCATCCCTTTCAATACTCTCAATTGTATGTTAGCTAAGTAGAACATAGATTGGAGGGAATGTCAGTATCAATAACTATGCTCAAAGGGGTTGTGTCACCTAATTGATAAGCTTCCTCAGATACTTTATCAACCTCAACTCAACCATTTGCTTTAGTCTTGATTATCACCCTCCAATTTGATTTGCATTTTCCAGGGTATGGTAGATAATATATTTATTTTGCATTTTAGGTAATAATAAATCGAACAAAGTTGCCATATATTTTGGTATGGTTAGATGTCTTGGATCATACCACTCATAGATGAATAGCATAATCCTTTTTAGAGGTTAATTCACCAACATACTCTAACTCAAGTATTGCATTAAGCACTCCATACCAACCATATTCTCCATCATCGACATCATCATTTATATTATTAGTATTATAATGTCATGATGGTGCTCTTTCCTTGTTTGCTATTATACACTCATGGTTTTATTTATCTAATTTTATGTTGAAGCTCCTTAGCACTATCGTTTATATTTTGCCCATTCTTCATTCTTTCTTTGGAATTTCTTGTTAGAGTCTATAATCATTCTTCAAGGGCTCATTCTTTGTTGAATGCACTTGGGAATTGGGAGGCAGTAGGGGATTTTTTTTATTTTGTGTTTTAACTTGTCCTTGCTTTTTTTAGGATGAAATTTTTCTATCTATATTGTATTATAGGGTTGAGTCTCGGCGCAATAGTAACTTGTGATGTTTTTCTTGGTTCTATGCTTAATTTTTTATTTGAAGTGCACATTATGAAGATAATAGTGATTGGCATGGTACACAAGGTTGTGTCCCACACAATGCACGATGCAGAAAAAACCACATGCAGAAGAGGAATTGATTAGTGAAGTGCGCAAGGATTTGGGTTTAGATGACTTGGGCGTGGAGCATGATTTGAAAGTATTGACATTGAGCCAAGCTACTATCGGTTGTGAGGCTTGCCCATGCTCATCTATGGATGTCCCTCCAGGCTTCGAACCTTGGAGAAGGTGTGACAACATTCTTGACCTTGATCAGACAAATGGGCAACATGTAGATAGCCAAAAGGAGTCTGTTCATATAAAGACTCAAGGCTGTGAACAAATTTTGCCATCTTTAGAGGATGATATGATACTGGCGGAACTAGCCAGGAAACGTAAAAAAGGTATTCGGAAAGGAAAAGGAAAAAGTGAGGATAGGAAATCAACTTGTGAATTCAGAAGGAAGGGTAAAATCAATATGTGAATTCAAAAGGAAAGGTAAGAGAAGTGTGAAGAAGAATGAAAAGTGTGATGCTGAAGTGAAGCTTGACATGCATTTTGCGGACTGTGAGGCAACTGAAGATTTGATTGCAGATCATAAGCTTGTGGAAGCAAAATGTACATGGGAGTTTGGCAAAGGTCTTGGACTTTACGCTGAAAAATGAGATGGATATGATTAAAGAGTTGGCTGGAGTCCATGGAACTGATAATGAGGAATGCAAATCTGTGAAAAAAAAGAGGCAAGAAGGGGCACAAGAAAGCGAATATGTGTTAATCATTAGGCTAATACATAGCGTTTTATGTCATGTTTTGAAAGGGAGCATGGATTGTGTTTGTGAGGTTGTGTTTTCATGCTCTCTGAAAATATGAGGGTTTTTTTCCCCTTAAGATTGTCAGTATACGAGTCTTGCTTTATGAAGCACGGACACATTATTTGAGTGTCGTATCTTCGTGTTGGACACATATCCATGTTACATCTTGCATAACACATTGATGATACGCATGTCTAGCTCCAACATAAAAAGATACAATATAGATAGAGTCATTTAAAATTTTAAAAAAATGAAATAATACATAAATTTTGAGTTATTTTGAATTTTAAATAATTTCTAATATTGAATAAAAAAAATAAGACATAAAAGAAGCTTATATAAATGATATTATATAATAATAATTCTTTTTCTTTAAAATTTTAATTATATATATACATGTCCAGATCCTATAATTTTTAAATTTTGGTGTGTTGTCCGTATCCGTGTTAGTGTCTGTGCTTCATAGGTCTTGCTCAGGTTTCATTTTGTAATAAGTGCTCCACTATTCATGAGTGTTGAGCCATTTATCAATTATCGAACAAAAAAAAAAAAACAAGGTGATACTCATAGATGCCAACATTGTTACTCCTATGTCTCTTTTATATTCTATTGGAGTTTCTAGATCATGTAATCATATGACAAGTCCCTATATGGACTAATGATTCTGATTCCTAATTAATATGGGCTAATGGTTCTGTTTCCTAATTTCTAAGTTTGAACCTATCACTCTAAGGCTCATATTTATGTTCAAATTTTGTAAACTAGTTTTGACTTTCTTGGTTGTGCTTGTAATTCTTTACTTTTTGGTGTTCAGGAAGATATAGGTCTTGCAATGGATATTCAAGGTACAGAAGTTGCTAAAGAGACCTTCAATATCATTATTTTGGATGACAATTTTGTTTCAATTGTAAAGGTTAGTCCGCATTTCTTGTTTATGGATTTTGAACTGTTCCCGTTTAATGATGCTTATTTAATGTCTGACCGCTTGAAAAACTCTTTCTGGCTGCATTACTTGAAATGCAGAATTATAACTTTTTGAATACTGTTTCATTAAGGGGTTTATATGGAATTGAGTTGCATTGCATAGCTTGATATATTCTTTATTGTATCAATTACATACATTGTCTATTGCTCAATAGAATTATTGCGACTTTGATTTGATGCTGTGACCCATTTTTTTTATATGCTCAAATTTATCTCAGATGTCTAATTCTTTTTCATTTCTTATTGTATGCAGGATAATTGAGGTTTGAATTTGAAGGTTGGCACGGATATTTTGTCGGAGAAACTAACATCATATTTTGTTAGGTTATATACATAGGTTTTAGATAAGTTTGGGAATCAAAACAACGAAATACTTACTTTTATTTTGTTCTCACCATATTAGATGATAATGATCGACTTCAACTTTTGTTAGAGAAAGCATGCTTCTATTATAATTTGATACTGTGCCGTAAATTGATATTTGGTGGTCTATGTAATATAAGTTATCTTTTATATTTGTATATCAAGAATAATTTTATGTTATAAATGTCTATTTTCAAGAAATCATTGACAGTTAAATTGTCAACCTTTATAACTGAAAAAGAAAAAAAAAAAAAAGAGTTGGGATATGGCTTTGGTCAACAAGAAATTATGACTATTTTTTAACAATCAATAATTGTCAAAAAAAAAAAAAGAAGCTCACAAGTATTTTCGATGGAGTATTCTCAACTGTCAATAATTGTCAAAAGGAAAAAAGCTCATAAATATTTTTAATAGAGTATTTTCCACAGTCAATAATTGTAAGAAAAAAAGCTCATGAGTATTTTCAACAGCTACTTTGTGTCAAAAAAATTTCTTCTTGACCATTCTTTTATTGATACTTTTCAACCGTTAAATTAGCGTTAAAAATTGTACTTTGACAGTCAAGAATATCTTTTTCAACACATATGATGTAGTACACTTAAAAATATTACCTACCAAAGTTTTTGAACCCATGCATTACGTGGGATAAAAAAACTTTTGTAAAAATTTTAGCAAATATAAAAATTACATAATTTGATCTGAAATTAAAAAAATAATTGATCAACATAAAATTTAGTATATAAGTTCATTACAATTTTAATAATACAAAAAATAAAGTCTAATACGAAAGATAATAAAAAATAAAAATAAGAAAATAGTAAAATAAAATTTTCATATTTGACGTTTTGTTAGAAATTGAAATTTCTTATAAGGCACTAAATTGAAATAAGTATAAAAATTACAAATTATATAATAATAAGTTATTAAATAATAATAAACGAAATTATCTACTTTCAATTTTAAATAATTATCAAACAACTCAAAAAAAATCCCTTTTTTTTCTCCTTCCCTATTTTTTTGTCATTCTAGCAGATTAATTTTAAAGATAAAATTATATAAAGCTATTCCATGTATCTAACAATTAATTATTCACATAAAACAAACAATTAATTATTAAAAATATAATTTATTTTACAAAAAATATATACTTCTAATTTTTAAGAGATTATTGAAAATATTTAAAATTGATTTATTAAATTTATAATTTATAGAGCTTTTGTATACTCTATTAGAAATAGAAAAGGTCAAGTTATATATCTACTATAGCCTAATATTTTTTTGTTTCAAAGCTAAGAATTTGAATAAGCCCTATATTAACAAAAAATTGGTTGTATAAAAATAAAATGAATCAATTATTTGAAGAATATATATGATAAGAATCACGTTTTCAAAACTTGATTTCTAGAATAAAAAAAAATGCTTGATATAAAAATAAAAACTGTATAGATTTTTTTTATATAACCATATATATATATGCATTGCCTCTTGTTAAAGGAATTAGAGAGTTCAAAATAATATAAAGAGAGTTCAGGGTCTTGGAGAGTAACCCATAATCGAATAGCAAAGCACAATGAAAAACCTCCTTCAAAATATCAAACCTGCATCCATCATGTAGAAAAAAAAAAACAAAAACAAAAATCCCCAAATTCAAATTCCTAAACACTAAAACAACATGAAATCATATAAATAAAAACATAGATTCAATTATAGGAACAAAAGTTATGATATAAACTTAGTTTACATGGTTGTGGTCATAGATATAGGAAGAAATAGTGGAATAAATTCTTATGTCTTTACTTTTAACCACAAGAGCTCTTAACATTCCAACAATTGGCTATGTAGGAATAACTCCGATGACAATATCTAGTAGAAGATAAAAAATGCAAAGCAACCACAATAGAAAAGAAGGAGAATCTGGGCGCTTTTGGTAGAAGAGATAAATATATGAAGAGACATATATATATATATATATATATATATATATATATATATATATATATATATATATATATATATATAAAAGAGATATGAAAGCTTAAAGATGAAAATAGTGATACTTCTACTACTTTTTAATTTATAATGATGTATTTCAATAAGTTATCATTCGTTACAATACTTAAAAAAAATAAAAATATATGATGTTTTCCAAGGGCATGCATGTGTTAGTTACTATGTCAAAAATCAAAATCTGTTTACAAAAATAAAAGGCAAAAAAAGATTATTTTATAGATAGACGATACTCTAACTTTGGAAATATTAGAAAATGAAACAATATAGTTGAGTAATAAATTCTTAAATAATAAATAAATATATAAGAAATAGGAGAGAAATTTGACTAATTGACTAATTATGTAATAAAGTACCCAAAGAAGAATAACAGTAAAAATAATTGATTTTTAGAGAGATTAAAAATTGGCTCATGATGACAAAAGGATGATAGTAGTAAAATTTGATTTGGTAAAATCCATTGGTAATTGATACTAACAATTATCAACATTAATATTTTAAATTTAATTTTACATTATTTTTTAAAAATTCAAAATAATTGGCTAAGTAATGGAAGGATAGTAATAGAGTTGGGTATACGGGCCACGATTCGCGGGTTGGTCCGTTTAATCCATAATCTGCACCGCTTTAACTGCTTGTTTATTAATCCATTTTTTTCATGGGTTTTGTAGCCCGCACCGTTTAGCTTGTGGGTTAAACAGACTGAGTCCGCGAGTTCGCGGACCAACCCGCTAACCCGCATTTGAATTTTTTTTTCCTTTTTTTTTACTTTGTTGAGAGATAAGCCTAAGGCCCACTCACCCAGATCCACTGTTGACTCACTAGGGGTTTTCTCTCTAATAAGAAGGCCCAAAAACATTTAAGGCAGAAAAAAAAGTCCAAAAAATGTGAAGGCAGGAAAAAAAAAAAGAGAAAAGGTCCAAAAAGTTGAAGGCACCCAAAAATTTGAAGGCAAAAAAAAGAGAGGGCCCAAAAAATGAATGCAAAAAAATCAGAGAAGGCCCAAAAAAATGTAGCAAACAAAAAAAAATTATGCAGTGCTAGGTTGGCCTAGGAGCGCGCGGGCTTATGCGGTGCAGACATGGCCCAGCATTTTATGAGCCCATTTAATATGTGGATCAGCCCAGTTCAGCCCGTTTAAAAATAGTCCGTCGCTGACTGGGCTACATGGGCCGGCCTAGCCTGCTTACCTACCACTAGATAGTAAGATTGGTGATAGTTGTATTAATATTCATTAAATTTGAAATTTTATTTAATATTAATTTAATCAACTTTTTGTGGTTGAAATGAAATCATATACAAATATTTGAGTGGTGGATCATTTAACATGAGTTAGTGGAGAAGAAACTAAAGGTTTATATTTATTGTAAGTTAAATTTTAAAATTAAATGCTTTTTTTTAAGAATTTAATTTGAATGCACTGACAGTGTAAAACAGTTTTACACTGTCAACCAATAGAAATAGTGGAAAGTGCCAACTCATACAAATAACTACCCATTATATTGAGGGACCCACCATGATTTCTCACCTTCCTCTATTTCTATTGGTTGACAGTGTAAAATTATTTTACACTGTCAGTGCATACCAATTAAACTCTTTTTTTAATAATTTTAATTTGAAAAATTTCCTTTAATAGTGAGCTTCAAAAAATACTGGAGATTAGAATTGATATGAAGTTGACATATGACATAAGTTTCTATAACATCCCGAAACACGACATGTCTGAATTTCACCGTTTTCTAGTCTTTTTGGTTGTATTAGAAAAATAAGAGCAATTAGGATTGATATATATACATTAGGGTTAGGAAAAGTTGAGTTTATTATGTAGAAAATTTTCAAAGACCATGGACTATGTTTTGATAACTCAAGAGAAATCGGTTAAATTTCGGTATTGCATATTGCAAGAACTGAGTTAATAGGAATTTATACTGTTAAAACCCTAATCTGGGTGGCTAGAATTAAGCCACCATACCCCCTAGGTTGGTGCAATTTCAGCCATTGGATTAAGAAGCTAAATCAAAATTCAATTAACCCACAAATCCACCAATCATGCTACAAGAGTCATTTTCACTTTATTAATTCAAAACCCTCATAATCCCCTCTTTATCCTCATAATTTCACCCCCCCAACAACAAGCCTCTCTCTCATTTTCTTCTTCATCTCATCCTCTCATCCTTACTTCTTCATCCTACTTAAATTTCTTCACCCAAAGCTTGCACTTTACTAGCTCAAACTTCAATTTTGAGGTAGGATTCTTGTTCTTTGCTTAATTTTATGTTATGTGGCTGATTAGGGTTGCTATATGTCTTCTTATTTTGATGTTATATGATCTTATGACTTGTTTCATATCATTTATCATGGTTATTCTTGGGTTAGATTGTGTATTTAGTCAAAAACTTAAAGAAGCACATAAATAGGATTGCTGGAAAATAAAACTTTAAGACCCATGCATATAAGGAAATGTAAGTTGTACTACTCTATAGCAGTCAAAATTTATGAACCTATTTTTAGATGAAACTAGACATTTAGAACTTTTCAACCATATAAATTATAAAGTCATTGGATCCAAAATAAGAGAGTTTTGAATTTTTTAAGTAGACTCTTAAATCATGTCCTCTGTTTTGACTAGTATGGATTGTGTTGGGCATAGCTCGCCCTATACACCTTAAAATTGAGTGCAATGAATTTTATTAGGAAGCTAGTACATAGAACATTTTCAGAGTTAGATCTATTCTATGTTGCTCCCAGTAATTCCTTAAACTCGACCTAAATCCTATATGTAGGAAACAGGGCAGTTCCTTTCAACCCAAATTGAGAGCCCATAACTTGGGCTATGCTTACCTATTCAATATGAAACTTCTAGGGAATAAAAGATGGTTCAGTGAGTTTCATTTAGATATAAATTTCGGATAAAATGATAAGAGTTAAAATTTTGCTAGATTTTTACATTTAAATGCCCAAATCTACTCCTTATCAGGGTAGTCTGAAGAAAAAACTCAACAACTTAATGTGTACTCATCAAAACTTAATGGAACTAAAGAGAGCTAAGAAGAGACACATAATGTTATAATATACGCAAATTTTAGATTTAAATAAGCTAAGATGAATTTATGGCATAATTTATAAAATAGGGCAGAAATAGACATATAGGGCAGAATGGCCAACTTCAAAAGGTTGCAAGCTCTTGAACTATAACTTGCAAATTTATTGAGTTTATTTGTGCAAACTCTATTAAACTATTGAAATGATGATATATGATTATGATGTTTTTGTTGTTTGGACTAGCTGGTTGAAAAATGCTTCCGTTGCATTTTGGCAAACATTATGTTGCAACCATCATGTTGCCGAATTTCCGACAGAAATATATGAAAGTTATGAATGTTTGAAAGTACGACATGAAGTTTATGCATAAGTTTCTCAAGCATATTCATGCATGATATATATGAGCATCTAAACTAGAAAAAATATGAATAGACAAGATAAGATCCCTTCACTTGGAGGTAGTTATTTGGATCTGTCCTTGTGAAGGCAGTTAAACAGATAAAATGAGATTCTTTCACATAGAGGCAATTATTGGACCCCTCCTTGTGAAGGCAGTTAAACAGATAAGATGTTGATCCCTTCATTTAGAGGCAGTTATTGAATCCCTCCTTTTAAGGCAGTTAAAACTATGAGATCCCTCTATCTTAGAGGCAGTTGGCCAAAATGAGATTCCTCCAATGTAGAGGCACGTGGATCCTCTTGTAGATTAGTTCTGTATGATGACGGTCACGAGTTGAGTTCACTTTAAGATCAAGTTACCCAAGAGTAATAAAGATTAAAGACACAGCAAACACCCTACGGACGATGATATATAACACCTAACTGTGTCAAGTAAAGAGAGTAAAAGAAGTTAACAAAAGCATGAGTGCATTTGCATGATCACATGATATGTATTGGCATATACAAAAGTTATATTCTATTTATTACTGTCATGAAATTGCTTTCTCTTTATTGTCAAGTGTGTGAATGAAATGAACTCTGCTTCAGAGGGACATTTTTGAACTTTATAAAACTAAAAAGTTTATATGGCAGGATCACCTTTTTTATAATAAATCGAAGTAGCTAGAAATAATAATGATGACACTGTATGTGGTAGTCTGGAGAATCTTACTGAGAATTTTGTAATTCTCACCTCTATGTATATTTTCGTGTTATTTCCAGATATCTCAAGAGTTATAGAAGATGGCAACGTGGGATCCAATCAACATTAACACGTGTCAAAATCTCATGTTGCCATGTTAGCACTTAATAACACTCAGTTGATGACAGGGACTAATATTGGTAATGTCTGAAAAATAATAGACCAAAACCAAGCGAAAAATTTTTGAGGGATCAAATCCGAAAAATCAAATATTTAGAGAGACTAAAAACATATGTTAGCCATTTTATAATTATAATCATTTAGTGTTTCTAAAATTAATAACAAGGAAAACTTCACTTTATCTCTCTCAACTATAAGTTATGTGTATTGTAGTCCTTGAACCAAAAAAAAAAAATGTACAATTGATCCTCTAAACTTTCTTGAATGTGAAATTTAGTGATCATCTTTTTAAGTTTCTATCCATTGCTACTGATAATAGTACATGTCCAAGAAAGTTTAACAGATATAGTTGTGCTTACATTTTATTTGAAGGACTAAAGTGCACAAAATCCAAAGTTTAAGAAGGGTAAAATACAATAATTTCCTCTAACAATGGATGAAAATTAAATAAAAAGACTAAAGTGCACACATCCAGAAAAGTTTAGAGAAACACATTACCAATTTTTGTAGTTCAGAAAGTAAAGTGCACATGATCTATATTGGAAAGGCTTTTTGGAATTTTCCGTATAAGAACATGAAAAAACAATAGATGACAACAAATATTTAGGTACAAATACTCATTTTAATCTCCTAACAAAAGAAGCTACATCGATTTAGCCATTCAAATGAAGTTAATAATAATTTAGTTTTCAATAATCGAAAAATGGCATTAACTTAATTTTTTAATTGATATTAATTCAATCTTATAAATTAAACCAACTAATAAAAGGCCATTAGCTTAATTTCAAAAAATACCATGATCTTTTTTAAAAAAAATTTCATTTAGACCCTCAACTTTTTTATTCCTATTTGGTCACTTTGTTAACTAACCGTTAGTTTTCTCCGTTCACTACCAACTTGACTTACCTTGGCATGGACAAAAGGGCGCAAAAAAAAGAGACCAAATGAAAAAAAAAAAAAAATTTGAATTTTGTACTACTTGAAGTGGTAGACACTCATAAATACTCTATATTTTTAGAGTTACAAAAGTTGAAAAAGTATGATGTGACAATGATAAGATCGTGGGTATCCATCTTTTTGCACGTGAATATCTAAAATTAAATATACACACAACACATTTCAATGGAAAAACCTTGGTACTTTGGGAGACACAAAAAGAAAAGTCATGATAATTTAGGTGACAAAAAGAAAAAGCAAGATGTTTTTCATGAAATAATATTTATATTTACATTTACATATATAGAATAAATGTTTTAGATAAACTCAATAAAATCAGTTTACATTTAATTATTAGAAATTTCATACCTAAAATGTTTGGTGTAACAAATTCATCCTTGAATTAGAAAAACACGTACAATTCGATCATGAATTTAACATAACGATCCCCCAAAAGGATTAACTAGTTCTATCATAGGTAAATTTAGGGATCAAAATGCATGTATTTTCTAATTTAGGGATTAACTTATTACACCTATAGAGCCTGTTTGACATAGCTAATAGGATAAAACATGATAGTATAAGACTTGATTATATAAAGTTTGATAATTTTTTTTAATATTATACAATATTTGGTATGTCATTGTATAAAATGTTGAACTATATAAGACAATAATATTCTCTCACTATCTCAAATAATTATAATTGTAATAAAAAATTATAATAAAAATAGTAATTTTATTAATTATAAATTATATTGTCTTATTTTAAAATTATAATTTCTATTAATTATTTATTAAAATTTATAAATAAAATAGTTGTTTAAATATTTATTATTTTAAATATATTTATTTTATTTATTTTTAATTTGTATAAATATAAATATAATTAATATTAAAAATTATTTATTATTTATTTATATATTTTAAATAATTATTTTTATTATTTTTATAAGCATATCAATTCTAATTAAACCTAATCTCATATTCCAAGTATGTCATCTGCGATTTTTTTATTACATATGATTAAATGTATATTAAATATTATTTATATTAGTTTTAATGGTTACTTTTATATTATATATTAGTTTTAAAATATTTATTTATTATTAAATATTTCTATTAAAAATATTTTTTATTTATATAGTTTTTATTTTTAATTTAATAGTAATTTTAATTTTAATAAAATATATAAAAAATAAAGAGTAAAAATGTCCTTATATATCAAAAGCTAATCTAACCTTCTTATGCTTGATTAAGTTATATATCATTTTGATGTATAAGAGGTTATGATAGATAAACTTATATAATATACATTATCTATACCAAATAATAGATAAGATCATACATTCTATCATGCCTAATAAAGTATGTCAAACACACCTCTAATATTTCAAAAATGAAAATGTAGTTTTTCTCTATTATTATTATTATTACAAAATTTAGATTTTTACATGTTATGAATTTAAGTATTTTTTAAATCTCCATTTCTTTTCCTTCAAATGTCAAACTTTACATGGTAAACTACAGAAGAAGAAAAAGCCTAACAACAAATGATTTTTATCCACTAGAAGTTCACTTTAAAGGCACGAATAAGATTTTCTAATATAGTCATCATCAATATCCATTAAAACTTATTCCAATGGGAAATTGCAAGAACAACATTAAGTCCTCAACCCCATGGTGTACAACATATCATAGAAAGATCAAGCACATACATCGTCATTCCACTGATAGCAATCGGTTTGCTGCGGAGATACGACCCTACATGGTCCAGATTGCTTTATATTCCAACTGCAATCTGTGCATAGGTTAAGATCCCTGTTTTCAAAGTATATATCAAACCAGCGACAGGCACCTTGCCATTGAAAGGTACATGAGTATACTACGTTCCCAAAAGACCTAGGTCTGAAAATAAATTCAAACGTTTCTCCATGACGGAGATGTTGCACTCCAAGATCTACATCTTTAATGCAGTGAAATGTTAGGTCCAGATTGCCATCCAAAGTATTTGTGATCCTCACATGTGTTCTTCCATTGATGCCTAATGGCAATACAAGCAGCCATAGCAGGAGAACACTTCTGACAAGAAAAGCCATTGCTACTTGAATTCGTTAATATTTTCTATGTTGTGAATCATTGTTATACAGAGGGTGAAAGTCAAACAAAATTATTAATTATTAAGGGAGGCTACAAACTCTTTTAATGTCATCGTGTCTTTAAATTTTTTTTTTTTAAAAATGCATACTAATGTATTTCTAAAAATAAAAGGAAAAAATGAATGTGTATATTACTATAATAAATGCAAATATACTTTAATTTTCTCATTTTAGAAAAAAAATATATTTTAGAGGAGAAATATATTTTTTCCTTAAAAGTCACTGTGCCTGAAAAGTTAAAAAAAAAGGCATGTAAATGTATTTTAAAAATAAAACGAAAAATGAATATGCATTTATTCACAATAAATGCAAATATTCTTTTATTTTCTCATTTTTGAAAAAGAAATATCATAGAGGAGAATTATATATTTTCTTTAAAAGTCATTGTGTCTCAAAAGTAAATATATATATATATATATATATATATATATATATATATATATATATATATATATATATATACATATATGCATGTGAATGTATTTTAAAAATAAAAGGAAAAATGAATAGGCATTTACTCACAATAAATGCAAATATTCTTTTATTTTCTCATTTTTTAATAAAATATATTATAGCGGAGAATTATATATTTTCTTTAAAAGTCATTGTGTCTCAAAAGTTAAAAAAATATATGCACAAAAATGTATTCTTAAAATTAAAATGAAAAATGAATGTGAGTTTACAATAAATGCAAACATTCTTTTATTTTCACATTTTAGAAAAAAATATATTAGGGAAGAGAATTATATATTTTCTTTCAATGCAAGCGTATCTTTAGAGTAATAAATTAAATGACACTAAATAGAAATTTCTTAATTCTTTCACTATTAATTTTGTTTTAATCATATGTTTTAAAATGACACAATTTATTTATTTATTTATTTTTGGTGCTGCGGAAATAGACACAATTTAAGATTTAAGGTTAATAAATATGGAAGAAATAAAAATTTAAGCTTTATATTTTAAAAATAAAAATAACATAAAATAAGGTAAGAAAATTTTAAATAAAATGAAAGTTTGAAATCTTAATATACCTTATTTACATTTTTTATTTAAATTTAATTTTAAATGGCCTTTTTTATTTTAATACAAGAAATTTTTTATTTTCAATAAACGTTATAAATAATTTGTCTTTGTAATATATTATAATATAATTTTATGTATTGATTGACAATTTTTGTACACAGAAGTAAATTTTGATTTATAATTTATATTGTACGTATTAAAATATATTTTATGTCCTTTTTTATATAACTATTTATTTATTGAATTTTTTTTTTTTTGCATTTTTTGCATCTTTCGCTCGCTTTATTTTTAAGTACTAAATGCATAATATAGTTGCAAATTGAAATTGAAATTTGTCTTTATATTGTATTTAATTTATGATTGCTCATTTTTAAGATAATGTTTGTCTCATATATTTATGTATAAAATGAAAGACTCAAGAGAAATTTTTGCATCTTTCAGTACTCATTTTATAGATACATGTTTAATATATTAATTTAAACATGTAGAAATATCAATTTTAATTATATTTAAATAATAAAAATATATTATCAAAATATAATATTATAAATTATAATTAAAAAATTATATTTTCTCAGTTTTAATTCTTTTTCATTTGAAAATATATAATCTGGAGATATATTATTTATATTTTCCATTGACAAAATTAAAAATTTTTCAATAAAAAAATAAAATGAAAGACTCAAAAGTCGAGTTATTGCATCTTTCATATACATACATATATATATATTATAACATGGTTAGTATTTAATTTAAACATGTAGAATATATCATATTTAATTATATTTAAATAATAAAACATATTAACAAAATGTAATATCATATATGTTAATAAAAAATAAAATTATATTTTCTCAGTTTTAATTCTTTTCATTTGAAAATATAAATTATGGAGAAAAATTATTTATATTTTTCATTGACAAAATTAAAAATTTTTCAATAAAAAACATAAAATGTCAGTTTTAATTAATCTTAAATACGAAAAATGTAATATCTTAATATATTTTTTAATTTTTATTTAATGAAAAATGTTCTTATCTATCATTTTTCCTTTTTAACATAAATGCATTCAAATTATTTTCTTTTCATTAATTATCAACCTTAACAATCATCTATTTACATTTAAACTCTATTCTATGCATCAAAGAAAAACTTTACTCCACTATTGTCGCTCTTCATTGAACTATGTTATTTTAAACTGATAGATTAAATTGAAATTAACGATAAGAGATTACTGCAAGAGCGGGTTTCGGCGGAAAGCTGAGAGATCACACAGGATCTTGGACATGCTGGGGAGATGGACATCCTTTTTGCTAAGTTGATGGGAACAAAGCAGGGCCTCATGCATGCTTGCAGTGGATGTCATTTTTATTTTTTAAGTTTTAATTATTTAAATTGATAATTTTAGCTTTATTGGCTTACCCATTTTACTTGTTTTAGATAAGGATAATAAATAAAATTACTTAAATAAAACATACTCCGTCATTTTTCTAGTATTCTTAACAACAAAATTGATTTGCAAATGAATTCAAATATTATTTATTATAATGTGTTTTAAACATGTAAATTCATCTTATTCGAATCATAACCAATTTTAATGATTCTGACACAAAGTTTATGATTAGATGATGAGTTAAAAAAGTTCAAGTGCCGATCAAAATATAGTCCAAATCTTAATTTGTCGATTATACACTAACTTGTAATAAGTTTTGGCAAATTTTGGTGTTTGTAGTGGTTTCGAAACGGAAATCAAAGGCAAAAACAACCTACGTTAAATTGCATCTACATTAATTTTCTTATTATTTTTGGTTTACAAACTTAAAAGTATTATTTTATTAATATAGTGCTTATGTAGCTGTAGTAGCTATTTAGATATATGGAGAACAATAACCAAGTCTTGTCCCATTAAGTGGAATGGACTACGTGCATCTATTTGCATACATGCATAACTGAAAAGAAAAGTATATTATTGGATACCTGCATTTGGAAGAGTTGAAAAACTAATTAAGTAGCCTGATGTAAGCAGATACCAATAAAAAGAACACAAACTCATTCTATCACCGCGTCTGCGGCAACTACCGAGAAATCATCATCAAAATATTTCATGCGATCAACAATCATAAGTAGTGCCACTATGAATGCGTAGTCGATGTCACGCTGGACCAAGACCTCGAAGGTTTCATTATTCTTCATCTAAACGAGAGAGAAAGAAGTAAGATATAATTTTGATACATTGTTAATTTGAAAAAAAAATTAGTAATATATTGTTACACTACTTAATAAATTTTACATTAACATTTCATTGAAGTTATATATATATACAAAGTGTATGATTAATCTTGAATGTAAAGTAGCGAGGACCATTGATATTGGCCCATGTGACTTGATATACTTACAATTTTAATGATGATACACTTACTTTTATTTTGTTCTCACCATATTAGATGATAATGATCGACTTCAACTTTTGTTAGGGAAAGCATGCTTCTATTATAATGTGATACTGTGCCGTAAATTGATATTTGGTGGTCTATGTAATATAAGTTATCTTTTATATTTGTATGTCAAGAATAATTTTATGTTATAAATGTCTATTTTCAAGAAATCATTGACAGTTAAATTGTCAACCTTTATAACTGAAAAAAAAAAAAAGAGTTGGGATATGGTTTTGGTCAACAAGAAATTATGACTATTTTTTTACAATCAATAATTGTCAAAGAAAAGCTCACAAGTATTTTCGATGGAGTATTCTCAACTGTCAATAATTGTCAAAAGAAAAAAAGCTCATAAATATTTTTAATAGAGTATTTTTTACAAGCAATAATTGCAAGAAAAAAAGCTCATAAGTATTTTCAACAGCTAATTTGTGTCAAAAAATTTTCTTCTTGACCATTCTTTTATTGATACTTTTCAACCGTTAAATTAGCGTTAAAAATTGTACTTTTGACAGTCAAGAATATCTTTTTTAACACATGTGATATAGTACACTTAAAAATATTACCTACCAAAGTTTTTGAACCCATGCATTACGTGGCATTAAAAACTTTTGTAAAAATTTTAGCAAATATAAAAATTACATAATTTCATCTGAAACTAAAAAAATAATTGATCAACATAAAATTTAGCATATAATTTCATTACAATTTTAATAATGCGAAAAATAAAGTCTAACACGAAAGATAATAAAAAATAAAAATAAGAAAACAGTAAAATAAAATTTTCATACTTGACATTTTGTTAGAAATTCAAATTTCTTATAAGACACTAAATTGAAATAAGTATAAAAATTACAAATTATATAATAATAAGTTATTAAATAATAATAAATAAAATTATCTACTTTCAATTTTAAATGATTATCGAGCAACTCAAAAAAAAAAAAATCCCTTTTTTGCTCCTTCCCTATTTTTTGTCATTCTAGTAAATTAATTTTAAAGATAAAATTATAAAAAACTATTCCATATAAAGCTATTCCATATATATAACAATTAATTATTCACATAAAACAAACAAATAATTATTAATAATATAATTTCTTTTACAAAAAAATATAATTCATTTTATTTACATGGTTGCAGTCATAGATATAGGAAGAAATAGTGGAATAAATTCTCATGTATTTACTTTTAACCACACGAGCTCTTAACATTCCAACAATTGGCTATGTAGGAATAACTCCAATGACAACATCAAGTAGAAAATAAAAAATGCAAAGCAACCACAATATAAAAGAGGAGAATATGGGCTTTCGGTAGAAGTGATAAATATATGAAGAGACATACATATATATATATATATATATATATAAAAGAGATATGAAAACTTAAAGATAAAAATAATGATACTTCTAGTACTTTTTAATTTATAATGATATATTTCAATAAGTTATCATTGGTTACAATACTTAAAAAAAATAAAAATATGTGATATTTTCCAAGGGCATGCTTTTGTGAGTTACTATGTCAAGAATCAAAATCTTTTTGCAAAAATATAAGGCAAAAAAAAGATTATTTTTAGATAGACGATACTCTAATTTTGGAAAAATTAAAAGATGAAACAATATAGTTGAGTAATAAATTCTTAAATAATAAATAAATATATAAGAAATGGGAGTGAAATTTAACTTATTGACTAATTATATAATAAAGTATCCAAAGATGAACAACAGTAAAAGTAATTGATTTTTAGAGAGATTAAAAATTGGCTCATGATGACAAAAGGATGATAGTAATAAAAATTGATTGGGTAAAATCCATTGGTAACTGATACTAACAATTATCAACATTAAATTTTTAAATTTAATTTTTGATTTTTTTAAAAAATTCAAAATAATTGGATGAGTAATGGAAGGATAGTAAGGTTGGTGACAGTTGTATTAATATTCATTAAATGTGAAATTTTATTTTATATTAATTTAATCAACTTTTGTGGTTGAAATGAAATCATATACAGATATTTGAGTGGTGGATCATTTAACATGAGTTAGTGGAGGAGAAACTAAAGGTTTATATTTATTGTAAGTTAAATTCTAAAATTAAATGCTTTTTTAATAATTTTAATTTGAAACATTTCCTTTAATAGTGAGCTTCAAAAAATACTGGAGATTAGAATTGATATGAAGCTGACATATGGCATCAGTTTCTGTAACATCCCGAAACGCGACATGTCTGATTCAGCGTTTTCTAATCTTTTTGGTTGTATTAGAAAAATAAGAGCAATTTGGATTGAAATATATACATTAGGGTTAGGAAAAGTTGAGTTTATTATGTAGAAAATTTTCAAAGACCATGGGCTATGTTTTGATTACTTAAGAGAAATTAGTTAAATTTTAGTATTACATACTGCAAAAGCGGAGTCAATAGGAATTTACACTGTTAAAACACTAATCTGGGTGGCTAGAATTAAGCCACCATACCCCTAGGCTGGTGCAATTTCAGCCATTGGATTAAGAAGCTAAATCAAAATTCAATCAACCCACAAATCCACCAATCATGCTACAAGAGTCATTTTTACTTTATTAATTCAAAACACTCATAATCCCGTCCTTATCCTCATAATTTCGCCCCCCACAACAGCAAGCCTCTCTCTCATTTTCTTCTTCATCTCATGCTCTCATCCTTACTTCTTCATCCTCCTTAAATTTCTTCATCCATAAAGCTTGCACTTTACTAGCTCAAACTTCAATTTTGAGGTAGGATTCTTGTTCTTTGCTTGATTTTATGTTATGTGGCTTATTAGAGTTGCTATATGTCTTCTTATTTTGATGTTATATGATCTTATGACTTTGTTTCATATCATTTATCATGGTTATTCTTGGGTCAAATTGTGTATTTACTCAAAAACTTAAAGAAGCACATAAATAGGATTGCTGGAAAATAAAACCCTATCACCCATGCATATGATGAAATGTAAATAGTACTGCCCTATAGTAGTAAAAAATTTATGAATCTATTTTTAGATGAAACTATACATTCAGAACTTTTCAACCATATAAATTATAAGGCCATTGGATCTGAAATAAAAGAGTTTTGAATTTTTGAAGTAGACTCTTAAATCATGTCCTCTGTTTTGACTAGTATGGATTGTGTTAGGCATAGCTCGCCCTATACACCTTTAAATTGGGTGTAATCAATTTTATTAGGAAGCTAATATATATGCCATCATGTCATAAAAATTTCAAAGTTAATCTCTTCTATGTTGGTCCCAATAATTTCTTGAATTTCACCTAAATCCTGTATATAAGAAAAGAGGCAGTTCCTTTCAACTCAAATTAAGAGCCCATAACTTGAGTTATGCTTACCTATTCAATATGAAGATTCTAGGGAATATAAGATGGTTTAGTGAGCTTCATTTAGATATAAATTTTGGATAAAATTATAAGAATTAAAATTTTGGTAGATTTTTACATTTAAATGCCCAAATCTGCTCCTTATCAAGGTAGCCTAAAGAAAAAACTCAACAACTTAATGTTACTCATAAAAACTTAATGGAACTAAAGACAGCTAAAAATAGACACATAATGCTATAATATGCTCAAATTTCATATTTAAATAAGCTAAGATGAATTTATGGCATGATTTACAAAATAGGGCAGAAACAGACATATGGGGCAGAATGGCTAATTTCAAAATGTTGCAAACTCTTGAACTATAACTTGCAAATTTATTAAGTTTATTTGTGCAAACTATCTATTAAACTGTTGAAATGATGATATATAATTATGATGTTTTCATTGTTTGGACTAGCTGGTTGAAAAATGATTCTATTGCATTTTGGGGAAACAATATGTTGCAACCATCATGTTGCTGAATTTCCGACAAAAATTTATGAAAGTTATGAATGTTTGAAAGTAAGACATGAAGTCTATGCATAAGTTTCTCAAGCATATTCATGCATGATATATATGAGCATCCAAACTATGAAATAATATGAACAGACAAGAAAAGATCCCTTCCCTTAGAGGTAGTTATTTGGATCCCTCCTTGTGAAGGCAATTAAATAGACAAGATGAGATTCCTTCACATGGAGGCAGTTATTGGATCCCTCTTTGTGAAGGCAGTTAAATAAATAAGATATGAATCCCTTCACTTGGAGGCAGTTATTAGATCTCTCCATGTGAAAGCAGTTAAAACTATAAGATTCATCTATCTTAGAGGCAGTTGACCAAAATGAGATCCCCCCAATGTAGAGGCAAGTGGATCCCCTTGTTGGTTAGTTCTATGTAATGACGGTCACGAGTTGAGCTTACTCCCGGATCAAGCTACCCAAGAGCAATAAAGATTAAAGACATAGTAGACATCCTAGGGATGACGATATGTAACACCTAGGTATGTCAAGCAAAGAAAATAAAGGAAGTTAACAAAAGCATGAGTGCATTTGCATGATCACATGATATGCATTGGCATATACATAAGTTACATTCTGTTTATTACTGTCATGAAATTACTCTCTCTTTATTGTCAAGTGTGTGAATAAAACGAACTCTACTTCAAAAGGACATTTTGAACTTTATAAAACTGAAATGTTTATATGGCATGACCACCTTTTTCATAATAAATCGAAGCAGCTGGAGATAATAACGATAACATGTATATGGTAGTCTAGAGAATAGTGTTGAGAAATTTGTAATTCTCACCTCTATGTATGTTTCTGTATTATCTCTAGATATCTCAAGAGGTATAAAAGATGGTCATACTGGACAGATTTATTTAATATTGGAAGATGGCCAAGGGTTGCTATCAGACAAGGTCCATTCATGTGATAGTAACAACTCCTAAGTGTAGTATTATAACTTAAGCATAGTATTGTACTTAGGAGGATGTTATAATTTCCATATTTTAAGTCTTGATTATTAATAGTATAGATTAAAATATGTCAAAATATATTATTGAATATAATAAATCTCAACATATATAACATTAGTTGTAATACAAATATCAAATATTTTGACAAGCACGACAACCATAATTCTTAACATGCATAAATTAAGAAAACAACAATAAGTCCTAGAAGTTTTCAAAAAAGCATAAAAAAGCATATGTTAGTCCTAACAATTTTCAAGAATGTCTTGAAAACATATTGAGTCACATGAGCTAATTGAAGTCACTGTGGATGGGTAGCACCACAAAGTGAGTTGCTTTATGTTAACCTTATTGATCCTTTAAGTGCTTGAAGTGAAAAAGTAAAAGTAAGCTATAATATCTGATATCATAAGTCAAGATAGCATTGCCATCGCATTAGATGCTCTTTTTTTTTTTGAAATAATTCTTTAAGCCCGATAAAAATAATTATTCATGTTGAACAAAAAAATCCATTGCATTGCACATGTTTTATACAAGTTTGAGACCACTCAAAAAAATATAGGTTAGATTGTATGGGTTGAAAATTTTCAAATCTGCAAGTAAACCTATATCTCAAGGGTTAGAGAATTTTCAACCCAATATAATTTTATAATTATAATCATTTAGTGTTTCTAAAACGAATAAGAAGGAAAACTTCACTTTACCTCTCTCAACTATAAGTTATGTGTATTGTAGTCCTTGAACCAAAAACAAAAATGTACAATTGATCTCCTGAAGTTTCTTGAATGTGAACTTTAGTAATCATTTTGTTAAGTTTCTATCCATTGTTACTTATAATAGTACATGATCAAGAAAGTTTAATAGATATAGTTGTGCTTGCATTTTATTTTAAGGACTAAGGTGCACAGAACCCAATGTTAAAGAGGGGTAAAATACACCAATCTCCTTTAACAATGGATGAAAATTAAATAAAAAGATTAAAGTGCACATCCAATAAAGTTTAGGGAATAACGTTACCAATTTTTTTAGTTCAGGAAGTAAAGTGCACATGATCTATATTGGAGAGGCTTTTTAGAATTTTCCCAACAAGAACATGAAAAAACAATAGAAGACTACAAATATTTAGGTATAAATACTCATTTTAATCTTCTAACAAAAGAATCTACATCGATTTAGCCATTCAAATGAAGTTAATAATAATTTAGTTTTCAATAATCGAAAAATGACATTAACTTAATTTTTTAATTGATATTAATTCAATCTTATAAATTAAACCAACTAATAAAAAGCCATTAGCTTAATTTCAAAAAATACCATGATCTTTTTTATAAAATTTTCATTCAGACCCTCAACTTTTTTATTTCTATTTGGTCACTTTGTTAACTAACCGTTAGTTTTCTCCATTCACTACCAATTTGACTTACCCTGACATGGACAAAAGGGCGCAAAAAAAGAGACCAAATGAAAAAAATAATAATTTTTGTATCATTTGAAATGGCAGACACTCATAAACACTTTTTATTTTTAGAGTTAAAAAAGTTGAAAAAGTGTGATGTAAAAATGATAAAATTATGGGTATCCACCTTTTCATGTGTGGGTATCTATAGATGTCTCTAAAATTAAATATACAAATAATACATTTCAATGGAAAAATCTTGGTACTTTGGGAGACAAGAGAAGAAAAGTCGTGATAATTTAGATGACAAAAAGAAAAAGCAAGATATTTTTCATGAAATAATATTTATATCTACATATATATAATAAAAATTTTAGATAAACTCAATAAAATCAGTTTACATTTAATTATTAGAAAAACTACAATTTTATACTTGGAATGTTTGGGTGTAATAAATTCATCCTTGAATTAGAAAAACACATACAATTCGGTCCTGAATTTAATATAATGATCCCCCAAAAGAATTAACTAGTTCTATCATGGGTAAATTTAGGGATCAAATTGCATGTATTTTCTAATTTAGGGATTAACTCATTGCACCTATAGAGCCTGTTTGACATAGCTGATAGGACAAAACATGATAGTATAAAATTTGATTATATAAGGTTTGATAAAAAAATTTTAGTACTATTTAATATTTGGTATGTCATTATATAAAATATTGAATCATATATGACAATAATATTCTTTCACTATTTCAGATAATTATAATTGTAATAAAAAATTATAATAAAAAATAGTAATTTTATTAATTATAAATTATATTATCTTATTTTAAAATATAATTTCTATTAATTATTTATTAAATTTATAAATAAACATAGTTGTTTAAATATTTATTATTTTAATTACAATTATTTTATTTATTTTTAGTTTGTAATATAATTAATATTGAAAATTATTTATTATTTATTTTAATCATAATTATAATTATTTTATTTATTTTTAATTTGTATAAATATAAATATAAATAATATTGAAAAATATTTATTATTTCTTTATATATTTTAAATAATTATTTTTATTATTTTTATAAGCATATCAAGTCTAATCAAACCTAATTTCACATTCCAAGTATGTCATATACGATTATTTTTATTACATATAATTAAATGTATATAAAATATTATTTATATATTATTTATATTAGTTTGAATGGTTACTTTTATATTACATATCAGTTTTAAAATATTTATTTATTATTAAATATTTGTAATAAAAATATTTTTTTATTTATATAGTTTTTATTTTTATTTGGTAATAATTTAAATTTTAATAAAATATATAAAAAATAAAGAGTAAAAATATCCTTATCTATCAAAAGCTAATCTAACATCCCTAGGCTTGATTAAGTTATATATCATTTTGATGTATAAGAGGTTGTAATAGATAAACTTATATGATATACGTTATCTATACCAAATAATAGATAAAATCATAATATATAGCATTGATTTATTCTATCATGCATAATACAGTATATCAAACACATCTCTAATTTTTACATGTTATGAATTTAGGTAATTTGGAAATCTCCATTTTTTTTCCTTCAAATGTTAAATTTTACGTGGCAAACTACAGAAGAAGAAAAAGACTAACAACAAATGACTTTTATCCACTAGAAGTTCGCTTTAAAGGCACGAATAATACTTTCTAATATAGTCATCATCAATATCCATTAAAACTTATTCCAATGGGAAATTGCAAGAACATTAAGTCCTCAACCCTATGGTGTACAACATATCATAGAAAGATCAGGCACATAAATCTTTATCCCACTGATAGCAATCACTTTGCCGCGGAGATGGGATCCTACATGGTCCAGATTGCTTTATATTCCAATTGCAATCTGTGCATAGGTTAAGATCCCTGTTTTCTACATATATATCAAACCAGCGACAGGCACCTGGCCATTGAAAGGTACATGAGTATACTGTGTTACCAAAGAACCTAGGTTTGAAAATAAATTCATACGTGTCGCCGTAACGGAGATGTTGCAACCCAAGATCTTCATCTTTATAGTGGCAGTGAACTGTTAGGTCCGGATAGCCATCCAAAGTATTTGTGATCCTCACATGTGTTCTTCCATTGATGCCTAATGGCAGTATAAGCAGCCATATCAGGAGAGCACTTCTGACAAGAAAAGCCATTGCTACTTGTCGTTAATATTTTTTTTTGTTGTGAATCATTGTTATATAGAGGGTGAAATTCAAACAAAAGTATTAATTATTAAGGGAGGCTACGAACTCTTTCAATGTCATCGTGTCTTTAAATTTTTTTTTTAAAAAAGCATACTAATGTATTTCTAAAAATAAAAGGAAAAATGAATGTGTATCTGACTATAATAAATGCAAATATACTTTAATTTTCTCATTTTAGAAAAAAATGTATGTTAGAGGAGAATTATATTTTTTCTTTAAAAGTCACTGTGTCTGAAAGTTAAAAAAAAAATGCATGTAAATGTATTTTAAGAATACAAGGAAAAATGAATGTGCATTTATTCACAATAAATGCAAATATTCTTTTATTTTCTCATATTTGAAAAACAAAATATTATAGAGGAGAATTATATATTTTCTTTAAAAGTCATTGTGTCTCCAAAGTTAAAAGAATATATGCACGTAAATGTATTCTTAAAAAGAAAATGCAAAATGAGTGTGAGTTTTTACAATAAATGCAAATAAACTTTAATTTTCTCATTTTAGAAAAAAATATAGTTTAGAGGAGAATTATTTTTTTTTTCTTTAAAAGTCATTGTTTCTAAAAAGTAAAAAAAAAATGCATGTAAATTTATTTTAAAAATAAAAGGAAAAATGAATGTGCATTTACTCACAATAAATGCAAATATTCATTTATTTTCTCACTTTTAATAAAATATATTATAGAGGAGAATTATATATTTTCTTTAAAAGTCATGGTGTCTCAAAAGTTAAAAAAAAATGCACTTAAATGTATTCTTAAAAATGAAAGGAAAAATGATTGTGAGTTTTCACAATAAATGCAAATATTCTTTTATTTTCTCATTTTAGAAAAAAATATATTATGGAGGAGAATTATATATTTTCTTTCGATGCAAGCGTATCTTTCACTATTTGAAATTAATAAATTAAATGACACTAGATAGAAATTTCTTACACAATTCTTTCACTATTGATTTTGTTTCAATTACATGTTTTAAAGTGGCACAATTTAAGATTTAAAATTAATAAATATGGAAGAAATAAAAATTTAAGCATATTTATATTTAAAAAATAAAAATAACGTAAAATAAGGTAAGCAAATTTTAAATAAAATAAAAATTTGAAATATTAATGTACTTTATTTACCTTTTTTATTTAAATGTAATTTTAAATGACCTTTTTTATTTTAATACAAGAATTTTTTTATTTTCAATAAACGTTATAAATAATTTATCTTTGTAATATATTAAAAAATAATTTTATGTATTGATGGACAATTTTTGTACACAGAAGTTTATTTTGATTTATAATTTATAGTTTATATATTAAAATATATATTTTATGTACTTTTTTATATAACTATTTATTTATTGAAATTTTTGCTTTTATGCATTTTTTGCATCTTTCGCTCGCTTTATTTTTAAGTACTAAATGGATAATATAGTTGCAAATTGAAATTGGAATTTATCTTTATATTGTATTTAATTTATGATTGCTCATTTTTAAGATAACGTTTATCTTATATATTTATGTATAAAATGAAAGACTCAAAAGAGAAATTTTGCATCTTTCAGTACTCATTTTTATAGATATGTGTTTAATATATTAATTTAAACATATAGAAAATATCAATTTTAATTACATTTAAATAATAACAATATAGTACCAAAAGATAATATTATAAATTATAATATAAAATTATATTTTATTTTATTTTTTTCATTTGAAAATATATAATCTGGAGATATATTATTTATATTTTCCATTGACAAAAGTAAAACTTTTTCAGTAAAAAATAAAATGAAAGGCTCAAAAGTCAAATTATTGCATCTTTCACTCATTTTTTTTATATATATATTAACGTGTTTAATATTTAATTTAAACATGTAGAATATATCAATTTTAATCATATTTAAATGATAAAATATAAAATTATATTTTCTCAGTTTTAATTCTTTTCATTTGAAAATATAAATTGTGGAGAAAAATTATTTATATTTTTCATTGACAAAATTAAAACTTTTTCAATGAAAAAACATAAATGTCAGATTTAATTAATCTTAAATACGAAAAATGTAATATCTTAATATATTTTTTAAATTTTATTTAATAAAAAATGTTCTTATCCATCATTTTGCATTTTTAACATAAATGCATTCAAATTATTTTCTTTTCATTAATTATTAACCTTAACAATCATCTATTTACATTTAAACTCTATTCTATGCATCAAAGAAAAACTTTACTCCACTATTGTCGCCCGTCATTGGACTATGTTATTTTAAACTGATAGATTAAATTGAAATTAACGATAAGAGATTACTGCAAGAGCGGGTTTTGGCGGAAAGCTGAGAGATCACACAGGATCTTGGATCTCTGGGTTTTATGGATATGCTCGGGAGATGGACATCCTTTTTGCTGAGTTGATGGGAACAAAGCAGGCCTCATGCATGCTTGCAGTGGATGTCATTTTTTTTTTTAAGTTTTAATTATTTAAATTGATAATTTTAGCTTTATTGGGTTACCCATTTTACTTGTTTTAGATAAGGATAATAAATAAAATTACTTAAATAAAACATACTCCGTCATTTCTCTAGTATTGTTAACAACAAAATTGATTTGCAAATGAATGCAAATATTATTTATTATTATGTGTTTTAAACATGTAAATTCATCTTAGTCAAATCATAACCGATTTTAATGATTCTGACACAAAGTTTATGATTAGATGATGAGTTAGAAAAGTTCAAGTGCCGATCAAAATATAGTCCAACTCTTAATTTGTCGATTATATATTAACTTGTAATAAGTTTTGGCAAATTTTGGTGTTTGTAGTGGTTTCGAAACTGAAATGAAAGGCAAAAACAACCTAAGTTAAATTGCATCTACGTTAATTTTTTTTTTTTTTTTTTGGGTTTACAAACTTAAATGTTTTATTTTATTAATATAGTGCTTATGTAGCTGTAGTAGCTATTTAGATATATGGAGAATAACAACCAAGTCTTGTCCCACATAACACAAACTCATTCAATCACTGCGACCACGGCAACTACCAGGAAATCATCATCAGAATATTTCATGCGATCAAGAATCATAAGTAGTGCCACTATGAATGTTGTATATATATGGATCTTAAGGTATTTCAAACTTAGTTTGTCTATGTGTATTTAGTTACGAAAGAAGTCTCACATTACTCATAAAAATGTTTTAATAAGTATTTATATATGATGGTACTTAATCAATAAATACCTTATGGTATTGAGATAGCATTGTGGACTTGAGTCTTAGTTAAATACACATGCGCGCCCCTTCCCATCTCGTCTCGTCCACGCGCATGTGGGCCTGCTAAGCTTTTGCTACTTGTACAAATTTTATTTCTGGAGGGTTAACCGTCAATACCATTCAACCGAGCATAGCTTTGTGTTGGGTGGAATTAAACTCTTAAGGACAGTGCGTTGCATGATTCATGGTAACATTGTTCTACTACTTCTTATTATTGCTGTCAATTTATTCTTATTATTTAAAGCTAAAAAACTAGTATTCAAAATTATTTTTACAACAGATGTCACGCTGGACCAAGACCTCGAAGGTTTTATTATTCTTCATCTACACATGAGAGAAAGAAGTAAGATACAATTTTGATACATTGTTAATTTGAAAAAAAAAATGGCAATATATTGTTACACTACTTAATAAATTTTACATCAACATTTCATTGAAGTTATATATATATATATATATATATATATATATATATATATATATATATATATACAAAGTATATGATTAATCTTGAATGTAAAGTAGCGAGGAACATTGATATTGGCCCATGTGACTTGATATACTTACAATTTTAATGATGATACACTTACTTTTTTTTTTTTGTTCTCACCATAGTAGATGATAATGATGGACTTCAACTTTTGTTAGGGAAAGCATGCTTCCATTATAATTTGATACTGTGCCGTAAATTGATATTTGGTGGTCTATGTAATATAAGTTATCTTTTATATTTGTATGTCAAGAATAATTTTATGTTATAAATGTCTATTTTCAAGAAATCATTGACAGTTAAATTGTCAACCTTTATAACTGAAAAAAAAAAAGGAGTTGGGATATGGTTTTGGTCAACAAGAAATTATGACGATTTTTTTACAATCAATAATTGTAAAAAAAAAGGCTCACAAGTATTTTCGATGGAGTATTCTCAACTGTCAATAATTGTCAAAAGAAAAAAAGCTCATAAATATTTTTAATAGAGTATTTTTTACAAGCAATAATTGCAAGAAAAAATGCTCATAAGTATTTTCAACAGCTACTTTGTGTCAAAAAATTTTCTTCTTGACCATTCTTTTATTGATACTTTTCAACCGTTAAATTAGCGTTAAAATTGTACTTTTGACAGTCAAGAATATCTTTTTCAACACATGTGATATAGTACACTTAAAAATATTACCTACCAAAGTTTTTGAGCCCATGCATTACGTGGGATAAAAAACTTTTGTAAAAATTTTAGAAAATATAAAAATTACATAATTTAATCTGAAAATAAAAAAATAATTGATCAACATAAAATTTAGCGTATAATTTCATTACAATTTTAATAATACGAAAAATAAAGTCTAATACGAAAGATAATAAAAAATAAAAATAAGAAAATAGTAAAATAAAATTTTCATATTTGATATTTTCTTAGAAATTCAAATTTCTTATAAGACACTAAATTGAAATTAGTATAAAAGTTACAAATTATATAATAATAAGTTATTAAATAATAATAAATAAAATTATCTACTTTCAATTTTAAATGATTATCGAACAACTCAAAAAAAATCCCTTTTTTCTCCTTCCCTATTTTTTGTCATTCTAGTAAATTAATTTTAAAGACAAAATTATATAAAACTATTCCATATATATAACAATTAATTATTCACATAAAACAAACAATTAATTATTAAAAACATAATTTATTTTACAAAAAAGATAATTTATTTTATTTACATGGTTGCAGTCATAAATATAGGAAAAAATAGTGGAATAAATTCAAATGTCTTTACTTTTAACCACAAGAGCTCTTAACATTCCAACAATTGGCTATGTAGGAATAACTCTGATGACAACATCTAGTAGAAAATAAAAAATGCAAAGCAACCACAATAGAAAAGAGGAGAATCTGGGCTTTTGGTAGAAGTGATATATATATATATATATATATATATATATATATATATATATATATATATATATATATATATATATATATATATATATATGGGTGTGTGTGTGTTTGTAAAAGAGATATGAAAGCTTAAAGATAAAAATAATGATGCTTCTACTACTTTTTAATTTATAATGATATATTTCAATAAGTTATCATTTGTTACAATACTTAAAAAAAATAAAAATATGTGATATTTTCCAAAGGCATGCATTTGTGAGTTACTATGTCAAGAATCAAAATCTGTTTGCAAAAATATAAGGCAAAAAAAAAGATTATTTTATTGATAGACGATGCTCTAATTTTGGAAAAATTAAAAAATGAAACAATATAGTTGATTAATAAATTCTTAAATAATAAATAAATATATAAGAAATGGGAGTGAAATTTGACTTATTGACTAATTATGTAATAAAATATCCAAAGATGAATATTAGTAAAAGTAATTGATTTTTAGAGAGATTAAAAATTGGCTCATGATGACAAAAGGATGATAGTAGTAAAAATTGATTGGGTAAAATCCATTGGTAACTAATACTAACAATTATCAACATTAATTTTTTAAATTTAATTTTTGATTTTTTAAAAAAATTCAAAATAATTGGTTGAGTAATGGAAGGATAGGAAGGTTGGTGATAGTTGCATTAATATTCATTAAATTTGAAATTTTATTTTATATTAATTTAATCAACTTTTGTGATTGAAATGAAATCATATACAGATATTTGAGTGGTGGATCATTTAACATGAGTTAGTGGAGGAGAAACTAAAGGTTTATATTTATTGTAAGTTAAATTCTAAAATTAAATGTTTTTTAATAATTTTAATTTGAAACATTTCCTTTAATAGTAAGCTTCAAAAACTACTGGAGATTAGAATTGATATGAAGCTGACATATGGCATAAGTTTCTGTAACATCCTGGTGATAGTTGCATTAATATTCATTAAATTTGAAATTTTATTTTATATTAATTTAATCAACTTTTGTGATTGAAATGAAATCATATACAGGTATTTGAGTGGTGGATCATTTAACATGAGTTAATGGAGGAGAAACTAAAGGTTTATATTTATTGTAAGTTAAATTCTAAAATTAAATGTTTTTTAATAATTTTAATTTGAAACATTTCCTTTAATAGTAAGCTTCAAAAACTACTGGAGATTAGAATTGATATGAAGCTGACATATGGCATAAGTTTCTGTAACATCCTGAAACATGACATGTCTGATTCAGCGTTTTCAAATCTTTTTGGTTGTATTAGAAAAATAAGAGCAATTTGGATTGAAATATATACATTAGGGTTAGGGAAAGTTGAGCTTATTATGTAGAAAATTTTCAAAGACCATGGGCTATGTTTTGATCACTTAAGAGAAATCAATTAAATTCAGTATTGCATACTGCAAGAACCGAGTCAATAGGAATTTATACTGTTAAAACACTAATCTGGGTGGCTAGAATTAAGCCACCATACCCCTAGGCTGGTGCAATTTCAGCCATTGGATTAAGAAGCTAAATCACAATTCAATCAACCCACAAATCCACCAATCATGCTAGAAGAGTCATTTTCACTTTATTAATTCAAAACACTCATAATCCCTGCCTTACCCTCATAATTTCGCCCCCCCCCAACAGCAGGCCTCTCTCTCATTTTCTTCTTCATCTCATCCTCTCATCCGTACTTCTTCATCCTACTTAAATTTCTTCACCCATAAAGCTCACACTTTACTAGCTCAAACTTCAATTTTGAGGTAGGATTCTTGTTCTTTGCTTGATTTTATGTTTTGTGGCTAATTAGAGTTGCTATATGTCTTCTTATTATGATGTTATATCATCTTATGACTTTGTTTCATATCATTTATCATGGTTATTCTTGGGTCAAATTGTGTATTTACTCAAAAACTTAAAGAAGCACATAAATAGGATTGTTGGAAAATAAAACCCTAAGACCCATGCATATGATGAAATGTAAGTAGTACTGCCCTATAATAGTAAAAAATTTATGAATTTATTTTTAGATGAAACTAAACATCCAAAACTTTTCAACCATATAAATTATAAGGCCACTGGATCCAAAATAAGAGAGTTTTCAATTTTTGAAATAGACTCTTAAATCATGTCCTTTGTTTTGACTAGTATGGATTGTGTTGGGCATAGCTCGCCCTATACACCTTTAAATTGAGTGTAATCAATTTTATTAGGAAGCTAATATATATGCCATCATGCTATAAATTTTAGAGTTAATCTCTTCTATGTTGCTCCTTGTAATTCCTTGAATTTCACCTAAATCTTGTATGTAGGAAAAGAGGCAGTTCCTTTCAACCCAAATTGAGAGCCCATAACTTGGGCTATGCTTACCTATTCAATATGAAGCTTCTAGGGAATATAAGATGGTTTAGTGAGCTTCATTTAGATATAAATTTTGGATAAAATTATAAGAATCAAAATTTTGGTAGATTTTTACATTTAAGTGCCCAAATCTGCTCCTCATCAAGGCAGCCTGAAGAAAAAACCCAACAACTTAATGCGTACTCGTAAAAACTTAATGGAACTAAAGACAGCTAAAAATGGACACATAATGCTGTAATATACTCAAATTTCATATTTAAATAAGCTAAGATGGATTTACGGCATAATTTACAAAATAGGGCAGAAATAGACATGCAAGGCAGAATGGCTAACTTCAAAATGTTGCAAGCTCTAAAAATATAACTTGCAAATTTGTTAAGTTTATTTGTACAAACTGTGTATTAAATTGTTGAAATGATGATATATAATTATGATGTTTTTGTTGTTTGGACTAGCTGGTTGAAAAATGAATCTATTGCATTTTGGGGAAACATTATGTTGCAACCATCATGTTACCAAATTTTTGACAAAAATATATGAAAGTTATGAATGTTTGAAAGTAAGACATGAAGTCTATGTATAAGTTTCTCAAGCATATTCATGCATGATATATATGAGCATCCAAACTATGAAAGAATATGAACAGACAAGAAAAGATCCCTTCTCTTGGGAGCAGTTATTTGGATCCCTCCTTGTGAAAGCAGTTAAATAGACAAGATGAGATTTCTTCACATGGAGACAGTTATTTGATCCCTCCTTGTGAAGGCAGTTAAATAAATAAGATACGAATCTCTTTACTTGGAGGTAGTTATTCGATCCTTTCTTGTGAAAGCAGTTAAAACTATGAGATTCCTCTATCTTAGAGGCAGTTGACCAAAATGAGATCCCTCCAATATAGAGGCATGTGGATCCCCTTGTAGGTTAGTTTTATGTGATGACAAACACGAGTTGAGCTTATTCCTGGATCAAGCTACCCAAGAGCAATAAAGATTAAAGACACAGCAGACACTCTAGGGATAACGATATGTAACACCTAGGTATGTCAAGCAAAGAAAATAAAGGAAGTTAACAAAAGCATGAGTGTATTTGCATGATCACATGATATGTATTGGCATATACATAAGTTATATTCTGTTTATTACTGTCATGAAATTACTCTCTCTTTATTGTCAATTGTGTACATAAAACAAACTCTACTTCGAAAGGACATTTTGAGCTTTATAAAACTGAAAAGTTTATACGGCATGATCACCTTTTTCATAATAAACCGAAACAGCTAGAGATAATAATAATGACACTGTATGTGGTAGTCTAGAGAATCGTGCTAAGAAATTTGTAATTTTCACCTCTATGTATGTTTCTGTATTATCTCCAGATATCTCAAGAGGTATAAAAGATGGTTATACTGGATAGATTTATTTAATATTGAAAGACGGCTAAGGGTTGCTATCAGATAAGGTCCATTCATGTGGCAATAACAACTCCTAAGTATGGTACTATGACTTAAGTATTGTACTGTGCTTATTTATAATTTCCATATTTTAAGTCTTGATTATTAATAGTATAGATTAAAATATGTCAAAATATATTATTGAATATAATAAATCTAAATATATATAACATTAGCTCTAATACAAATATCAAATATTTTGACAAGCACGACAACCATAATTTTTAGCATGCATAAATTAAGAAATCAGCAAAAAGTCCTAGAAGTTTTCAAGAAAGCATAAAAAAGCATATGTTAGTCTTAACGATTTTCAAGAATGTCTTAAAAACATAACGAGTCACATGAGCCAATTGAAGTCACTGGGGATGGGTAGCACCACACAATGAGTTGCTTTATGTTAACCTTATTGATCCTTTAAGTGCTTGAAGTCAAAAAGTAAAAGTAAGCTATAATATCTCATATCATAGGTCAAGATAGCGTTGCCATCGCATTAGCATGCTCTCTTTTTATTTTTTTGAAATAATTCTTTAAGCCCGATAAAAATAATTATTCATGTTGAACAAAAAAATCCATTGCATGCATATGTTTTATACAAGTTTGAGACCACTCAAAAAAAGATAAGTTGGGTTAGATTGTGTAGGTTGAAAATTTTCAAATCTGCAACTAAACCTATACCTCAAGGGTTAGAGAATTTTCAACACAATAAAATTTTATAATTATAATCATTTAGTGTTTCTAAAATGAATAAGAAGGAAAACTTCACTTTACCTCTCTCAACTATAAGTTTTCTCTCTCAACTATAAGTTATGTGTATTGTAGTCCTTGAATCAAAAAAAAAAATGTACAATTGATCTCCTGAAGTTTCTTGAATGTGAACTTTAATGATCATTTTGTCAAGTTTCTATCCATTGTGACTGATAATAGTACATGTTCAAGAGAGTTTAATGGATATAGTTGTGCTTGCATTTTATTTTAAGGACAAAAGTGCACAAAACCCAATGTTAAAGAGCAGTAAAATACACTAATCTCCTTTTAACAATGGATGAAAATTAAATAAAAAGACTAAAGCGCACATCCAATAAAGTTTAGGGAAACACGTTACCAATTTTTTTGGTTCAGGAAGTAAAGTGCACATGATCTATATTGGAGAGGCTTTTTAGAATTTTCCGTATAAGAACATGAAAAAACAATAGATGACTACAAATATTTTGGTATAAATACTCATTTTAATCTTCTAACAAAAGAAGCTACATCGATTTAGCCATTCAAATGAAGTTAATAATAATTTAGTTTTTCAATAATCAAAAAATGACATTAACTTAATTTTCTAATTGATATTAATTCAATCTTATAAATTAAACCAACTAATAAAAAGCCATTAGCTTAATTTCAAAAAATACCATGATCTTTTTTATAAAATTTTCATTCAGACCCTCAACTTTTTTATTTCTATTAGGTCACTTTGTTAACTAACCGTTAGTTTTCTCCATTCACTACCAATTTGACTTACCCTGACATGGACAAAAGGGCGCAAAAAAAGAGATTAAATGAAAAAAAAATAATTTTTGTACCACTTGAAATGATAGACACTCATAAACATTCTTTATTTTTAAAGTTAAAAAAGTTAAAAAAGTGTGATGTGACAATGATAAGATTATGGGTATCCACCTTTTCACTTATGGGTATCGATAGATGTCTCTAAAATTAAATATACAAATAACACATTTCAATGGAAAAATCTTGGTAATTTGGGAGACAAAAGAAGAAAAGTCGTGATAATTTAGATGACAAAAAGAAAAAGCAAGATATTTTTCATAAAATAATATTTATATCTACATATATAGAATAAAATTTTTAGATAAACTCAATAAAATCAGTTTACATTTAATTATTAGAAAAACTACAATTTCATACCTGAAAATATTTGGGTGTAACAAATTCATCCTTGAATTAGAAAGACACATACAATTCAGTCCTGAATTTAACATAATGATCCCCCAAAAGGATTAACTAGCTCTATCATGGGTAAATTTAGGGATCAAATTGCATGTATTTTCTAATTTAAGGATTAACTTATTACATTTATAAAGCCTGTTCGACATAGTTGATAGGACAAAATATGATAGCATAAAACTTGATTATATAAAGTCTAATAAAATATTTTAGTATTATTCAATATTTGGTATGTCATTATATAAAATGTTGAACTATATAAGACAATAATATTCTTTCACTATTTCAAATAATTATAATTGCAATAAAAAATTATAATAAAAAATAGTAATTTTATTAATTATAAATTATATTATCTTATTCTAAAATATAAATAAACATAGTTGTTTAAATATTTATTATTTTAATTACAATCATTTTATTTATTTTTAATTTGTAATATAATTAATATTGAAAATTATTTATTATTTATTATAATTATAATTATAATTATTTTATTTATTTTTAATTTGTATAAATATAAATATAATTAATATTGAAAAATATTTATTATTTATTTATATATTTTAAATAATTATTTTTATTATTTTTATAAGCATATCAAGTCTAATCAAACCTAATTTCACATTCCAAGTATGTCATATACGATTATTTTTATTACATATAATTAAATTGTATATTAAATATTATTTATATATTATTTATATTGATTTGAATGGTTACTTTTATATTACATATTAGTTTTAAAATATTTATTTATTATTAAATATTTCTATTAAAAATATTTTTTATTTATATAGTTTTTATTTTTTATTTAGTAATAATTTTAATTTTAATAAAATATATAAAAAATAAAGAGTAAAAATATCCTTATCTATCAAAAGCTAATCTAACATCCCTAGGCTTGATTAAGTTATATATCATTTTGATGTATAAGAGGTTATAATAGATAAACTTATATGATATACGTTATCTATACCAAATAATAGATAAATCATAATATATAGCATTGATTTATTCTATCATGCATAATATAGTATATCAAACACATCTCTAATTTTTACATGTTATGAATTTACGTAATTTGGAAATCTCCATTTTTTTTCCTTCAAATGTCAAATTTTACGTGGCAAACTACAGAAGAAGAAAAAGACTAACAACAAATGACTTTTATCCACTAGAAGTTCGCTTTAAAGGCACGAATAAGATTTTCTAATATAGTCATCATCAATATCCATTAAAACTTATTCCAATGGGAAATTGCAAGAACATTAAGTCCTCAACCCCATGGTGTACAACATATCATAGAAAGATCAGGCACATAAATCTTTATCCCACTGATAGCAATCACTTTGCCGCGGAGATGGGATCCTACATGGTCCAGATTGCTTTATATTCCAATTGCAATCTGTGCATAGGTTAAGATCCCTGTTTTCTACATATATATCAAACCAGCGACAGGCACCTGGCCATTGAAAGGTACATGAGTATACTGTGTTACCAAAGAACCTAGGTTTGAAAATAAATTCATACGTGTCGCCGTAACGGAGATGTTGCAACCCAAGATCTTCATCTTTATAGTGGCAGTGAACTGTTAGGTCCGGATAGCCATCCAAAGTATTTGTGATCCTCACATGTGTTCTTCCATTGATGCCTAATGGCAGTATAAGCAGCCATAGCAGGAGAGCACTTCTGACAAGAAAAGCCATTGCTACTTGTCGTTAATATTTTTTTTTGTTGTGAATCATTGTTATATAGAGGGTGAAATTCAAACAAAAGTATTAATTATTAAGGGAGGCTACGAACTCTTTCAATGTCATCGTGTCTTTAAATTTTTTTTTTTAAAAAGCATACTAATGTATTTCTAAAAATAAAAGAAAAATGAATGTGTATCTGACTATAATAAATGCAAATATACTTTAATTTTCTCATTTTAGAAAAAATTGTATTTTAGAGGAGAATTATATTTTTTCTTTAAAAGTCACTGTGTCTGAAAGTTAAAAAAAAATGCATGTAAATGTATTTTAAGAATACAAGGAAAAATGAATGTGCATTTATTCACAATAAATGCAAATATTCTTTTATTTTCTCATTTTTGAAAAACAAAATATTATAGAGGAGAATGATATATTTTCTTTAAAAGTCATTGTGTCTCCAAAGTTAAAAGAATATATGCACGTAAATGTATTCTTAAAAATAAAAGCAAAAATGAATGTGAATTTTTACAATAAATGCAAATAAGCTTTAATTTTCTCATTTTAGAAAAAAATATAGTTTAGAGGAGAATTATATTTTTTTTTCTTTAAAAGTCATTGTTTCTAAAAAGTAAAAAAAATGCATGTAAATTTATTTTAAAAATAAAAGGAAAAATGAATGTGCATTTACTCACAATAAATGCAAATATTCATTTACTTTCTCACTTTTAATAAAATATATTATAGAGGAGAATTATATATTTTCTTTAAAAGTCATGGTGTCTGAAAAGTTAAAAAAAAAATGCACTTAAATGTATTCTTAAAAATGAAATGAAAAATGAATGTGAGTTTTCACAATAAATGCAAATATTCTTTTATTTTCTCATTTTAGAAAAAAATATATTATGGAGGAGAATTATATATTTTCTTTCAATGCAAGCGTATCTTTAGAGTAATAAATTAAATGACACTAGATAGAAATTTCTTACACAATTCTTTCACTATTAATTTTGTTTCAATTATATGTTTTAAAGTGGCACAATTTAAGATTTAAAATTAATAAATATGGAAGAAATAAAAATTTAAGCATATTTATATTTAAAAAATAAAAATAACGTAAAATAAGGTAAGCAAATTTTAAATAAAATAAAAATTTGAAATCTTAAAATAATTTATTTACATTTTTTATTTAAATGTAATTTTAAATGACATTTTTTATTTTAATACAAGATTTTTTTTTATTTTCAATAAACGTTATAAATAATTTATCTTTGTAATATATTAAAAAATAATTTTATGTATTGATCGACAATTTTTGTACACAGAAGTTTATTTTGATTTATAATTTATAATTTATGTATTAAAATATATATTTTATGTCCTCTTTTATATAACTATTTATTTATTGAAATTTTTGTTTTTATGCATTTTTTGCATCTTGCGCTCGCTTTATTTTTAAGTACTAAATGGATAATATAGTTGCAAATTGAAATTGGAATTTATCTTTATATTGTATTTAATTTATGATTGCTTATTTTTAAGATAACGTTTATCTTATATATTTATGTATAAAATGAAAGACTCAAAAGAGAAATTTTGCATCTTTCAGTACTCATTTTTATAGATATATGTTTACTATATTAATTTAAACATATAGAAAATATCAATTTTAATTACATTTAAATAATAAAAATATATTAACAAAAGATAATATTATAAATTATAATATAAAATTATATTTTCTTTTAACTTTTTTCATTTGAAAATATATAATCTGGAGATATATTATTTATATTTTCCATTGACAAAAGTAAAACTTTTTCAGTAAAAAATAAAATGAAAGGCTCAAAAGTCAAATTATTGCATCTTTCACTCATTTTTTTTATATATATTAACGTGTTTAATATTTAATTTAAACATGTAGAATATATCAATTTTAATCATATTTAAATGATAAAATATAAAATTATATTTTCTCAGTTTTAATTCTTATCATTTGAAAATATAAATTGTGGAGAAAAATTATTTATATTTTTCATTGACAAAATTGAAACTTTTTCAATGAAAAAAACATAAAATGTCAGATTTAATTAATCTTAAATACGAAAAATGTAATATCTTAATATATTTTTTAAATTTTATTTAATAAAAAATGATCTTATCCATCATTTTGCATTTTTAACATAAATGCATTCAAATTATTTTCTTTTCATTAATTATTAGCCTTAACAATCATCTATTTACGTTTAAACTCTATTCTATGCATCAAAGAAAAACTTTACTCCACTATTGTCGCTTGTTATTGGACTATGTTATTTTAAACTGATAGATTAAATTGAAATTAACGATAAGAGATTACTGCAAGAGCGGGTTTTGGCGGAAAGCTGAGAGATCACACAGGATCTTGGATCTCTGGGTTTTATGGATATGCTCGGGAGATGGACATCCTTTTTGCTGAGTTGATGGAACAAAGCAGGCCTCATGCATGCTTGCAGTGGATGTCAATTTTTTTTTTTAAGTTTTAATTATTTAAATTCATAATTTTAGATTTATTGGGTTACCCATTTTACTTGTTTTAGATAAGATAATAAATAAAATTACTTAAATAAAACATACTCCGTCATTTTCCTAGTATTGTTAACAACAAAATTGATTTTCAAATGAATTCAAATATTATTTATTATTATGTGTTTTAAACATGTAAATTCATCTTAGTCGAATCATAACCAATTTTAATGATTCTGACACAAAGTTTATGATTAGATGATGAGTTAGAAAAGTTCAAGTGCCGATCAAAATATAGTCCAACTCTTAATTTGTCGATTATATACTAACTTGTAATAAGTTTTGGCAAATTTTGGTGTTTGTAGTGGTTTCGAAACTGAAATCAAAGGCAAAAACAACCTAAGTTAAATTGCATCTACGTTAATTGTTTTTTTTTTTTTTTGGGTTTACAAACTTAAATGTATTATTTTATTAATATAGTGCTTTTGTAGCTGTAGTAGCTATTTAGATATATGGAGAATAACAACCAACTCTTGTCCCACAGAGCACGAACTCATTCAATCACCGCGACTGCGGCAACTACCGGGAAATCATCATCAGAATATTTCATGCGATCAAGAATCATAAGTAGTGCCACTATGAATGTTGTATATATATAGGTCTCAGTGTATTTCAAACTTAGTTTGTCTATGTATATTTAGCTGCAGAAAAAGTTCCATATTGCTCATAAAAATGTTTTAATAAGCATTTATATATGATGATACTTAATCAGTAAATACCTTATGGCATTGAGGTAGCATTGTGGACTTAGGCCTTAGTTAAATACACATGCGCGCCCCTCCCTGTCTCGTCTCATCCGCGCACGTGTGCGCCTGCCAAACTTTGACTACCCGTACAAATTTTATTTCTGAAGGGTTAACCGTCAATGCCATTCCATCGAGCATAGCTTTGAGTAGGACGGAATTAAATCCTTAAGGACAGTGCGTTGCACAATTCATGATAATATTGTTCTATTACTTCTTATTATTGCTGTCAATTTATTCTTACTATTTAAAGCTAAAAAACTAGTATTCAAAATTATTTTTACAACAGATGTCACGCTGGACCAAGACCTCGAAGGTTTCATTATTCTTCATCTACACAAGAGAGAAAGAAGTAAGATATAAATTTGATACATTGTTAATTTGAAAAAAAAAAATAGTAATATATTGTTACACTACTTAATAAATTTTACATCAACATTTCATTGAAGTTATATATATATATACAAAGTGTATGATTAATCTTGAATGTAAAGTAACGAGGACCATTGATATTGGCCCATGTGACTTGATATACTTACAATTTTAATGATGATACACTTACTTTTATTTTGTTCTCGCCATAGTAGATGATAATGATCGACTTCAACTTTTGTTAGGGAAAGCATGCTTCTATTATAATTTGATACTGTGCCGTAAATTGATATTTGGTTGTCTATGTAATATAAGTTATCTTTTATATTTGTATGTCAAGAATAATTTTATGTTATAAATGTCTATTTTGATGAAATCATTGACAGTTAAATTGTCGAATCATAACCAATTTTAATGATTCTGACACAAAGTTTATGATTAGATGATGAGTTAGAAAAGTTCAAGTGCCGATCAAAATATAGTGCAACTCTTAATTTGTCGATTACATACTAACTTGTAATAAGTTTTGGCAAATTTTGGTGTTTGTAGTGGTTTCGAAACTGAAATCAAAGGCAAAAACAACCGAAGTTAAATTGCATCGACGTTACTTTTTTTCTTTTTTTTTTTTTTTTGGGTTTACAAATTTGAGCTCATTACTCTTTAGGTAAATCGCAAGAAAAGGCAATCAGGAATTAAAGTAATGCAAGAATGGAAATTAAAACACAAAAGTGATAGAAAGTGTAAAAGAATAGTCACTAAAAGGCAATATTAGGAAACAATTTCATTCGAATTCTCAGATTTTGTGTTACCTAATATTAATATAATTTCTTTCTCAATTCAATTGTTGATCGAATTTTTCAAACTTATAACTACAATTCAATGGTTTGATATTATAATCCTCTTAAAATAAATTAAATAAATTAATAACTTAATATTATTCTAAATTTATCTAAGGAATCACACAGTTGCCCCCCTCTGCTACCAAATGCATAAATAATGGAAGCTTTGCTGCAACCCTTAATGAGGTTGAGGTGGGGCTCATCGGCACCGCCAATGGCAAGCCTAGCTTGAGTGTGTTAGATGTGATAGATAAGAAAGGATAGAAAAATGAACAATGTTGTTAAAACTTCAAAAATGCTACCGCACTAGAATGAAAACAGTAATAACAACTTTTTCTTGTTTTCAAAATTTGCAAAAATATGGAGTTTGTTTTCTAAAATTTAAAACAAAAATAATTGACTAATCATGATTTCTATAGCATTTTTTATTTTTTGTGAAAATGAAAACAAAAAATATAACATCCGCCACGAGTTCCGACTTCATCTTCAAGTTTCCATGATTTCCGACTCCACCTCCATGATTTCCAACTTCCGACTTCCTCTTCAAGTTTCAAATAAAATGGACATTATTTTCGACTTTATCTTTGAGTTTCAAATAAAACGGGCATAATTTCCGACCTCCGAATTGAATCAAGTTATACACGAATTCCGAACTCTGAGTTTATTCCCAAGAGCTTTCCATTTCTATTGGTGTCCCCGAGTTTAGCCCTATGATTAACTTCCGAGATTGAATTGGAAGTTCCGAGATTATATACGTTCCGATTTCCTGGTACATAAGGTTAAAATTTTGATTATCGATTTCCAGTATTACGCTTAGAATCGATCTCCGAGATTGATCCTAGACCGAGTTTTAGAGTTTCGTGTAATAAGAGTTTTAAAGCATCCTAGTTCTTGACTTCCAAGTTTATGTTAGCATCCCCGGCTTTTGGCTTTAAGTATTTTAGGTTTCACCTTCTTGTCCTTGACTTTCGATTTTAAGGTGATTGTGTGCTATATGATTTTCGACCTCCGACTTTATGTTTCAAATAAATTGTGGATGATTTTCGATGTCCGACTTTGTTTCCAAGTTTCGAATAAAACAAAGAAAATTTTCGATCTCCGATTTCATCTCCAAGTTTCTGGGTGCGAGTTCTGACTTTATGCAGAATCGAGACCAGGTTCGATTATGAATACAATAGAAGCAAGTTCCACTCATTAGGCAACGTGGAGAATAATTTAGCCACAAAAGAGAGAGACATGGTTGAACTTTACCCACAAGAAATTTAGCCAATCAACACTCATTATTCCAACTACCCTCATTATGTTTAAGTCAGATTTTCCTTCTCACTTCTTGCTAACTTGCGTCTCCCTCTCCCTCTTGTTCCAGCCTTCTAGCCTTCTTCTTCTCTTCCCCACTCAAGCAACTCCATCAAATCTCCAAGTTTTGTCAAGGTTCCATCAATCCAAACTCAAATTTAGTAAGATCACACCTAAAGGAGATAGGATTCAATCTCTATTCTTAATTTCTCTGAGCTATGGCTGCATGAAATTTCACTCTTCTTCAGTTATTTGATGATATATTGATGTATTTGATGGTTTATAGTTGGATTAACATGAAATCTTGAGTTGGATTTAATGTTAGAAGCAAGAAAGGGTGAAAGTAGGAAGAGGTAAAGGGCTGGAAGACTGAATTTCCCTTGGCAGTCTGTATGACAGTGTACGGCTCTGCCTACAAACATTCAAATTCGATAAAACTATTTTTTGATAAAACTAGACATTCAAGGCTTTCCATACATATATCATATAAGCCATTAGATTAGTATTGAGAGAGATATGAATTTTGGAAGTTTGACCTAGATTTTAAAGGTTGATAATGGGCAGACTAGGTTGTTCTGGGCATAACTTGCTCTATACAACTCCAAATTGAGTGAAACCAGCTTTGATAGAAAGCGTACACATAGTAGAACATCCTATAAAAATTTCCATGTTAGATATGGTTCCAATTGATCCCAGTATTTCGAAGAAGTTGTCCTATATCCAAACTGGGCCAAAATCGGACAGTTTAGGTCAAATTTCAGGGCTTATAACTCAAGTTCTATTAAATCAAATGAAATGGAACTTATTGCAAATGAAATCTTGTCCTGATAGCTTTAATATGATACTGGTTTCGTATGATTTGAGTTGGATTTTGATTTTTAGTGGATTTTTATTTTTAAGTATACAATTCTGGCTAGTTATAGGGCAGGCCGATATAAAACTTAAATATCTTGAGCTATACCTATCAAAATAGATAAGACTAAAGATGTTAGAAAATAGACACATAACACTCTAATATATCCAAAATTGAGGTCTAGATGAGTTAAATAGCAATTTTGGTTTGATTTACAAAAATCGGGTTGAATGAATATGTTGAAATAGCAATTTTGTTTTAAATACAATATTTATTCCTATGAGATTGATGATTAAATTATAAATGAAATGTCATGATTTCTTTGTACAATTGACTATCTGAATACTAGCACTATTCATGAGAAAGCGGACACGTTCCGTTATGCTTCCAAATTTTCGGCAAAATAGTAAGGAAGTTATGAGCATTTATACGTGAAGAAAATGTGTGTAGAAATCCCATATGCAAGGATATATGAAAGCAAATGACGAAGCATATGTATGAGTGCATTCAGCATATCTATGTGTGATTATGTATGTGAATGAAAGAATAAGTATATATTAAATGTGAGTCCCTTCATCTGGAGGCAGTTATGAGATCCCTCCTTATGAAGACAACTAAATAAAATAAGATTGGGTCCCTTCACTTGGAGGCAGTTGCACATTGAATCTCTTCCTGTGAAAGCAGTATAAAACTATGAGATCCCCCTACCTTGGAGGCACATGGTCAGATGAGATCCCTCTATATTGAAGGCTAGTGGTTAGCTGAGATCCCTCTATTCTTGAGGTACGTGACTAGAAGAGATCCCTTCAATTTAGAGACACATGACCAAAATGAGATCCCTCCAAGACTAGAGGCACGTGGGTCTCCTTGTGGGTTAGTCTGTGTGACGACGATCACGAGTTGAGCTGACGAGCTCACTCCTAGATCAGACTACTCAAGGGCAGTAAAGACTGAAGATTAAACTATATACAAGCACCCTGGGGACGGCGATACGTAACGCCTAGATGTGCCAAGAAAAGAAAGTAAATTATGGGTGTGATCCTTTAAAAGAGAAGGTGACCCAAAGTAAGCTCCCCTCACCCACGACTCATATAAGGCATGGCATGAACCAACTAGTGTAAGTACCAAGAAATTATGGTGGTGACAAGTTTAGAGAAGCTTACAGCATAGCTATACATGTTTTATGTAATCATAATTGTACCTAAGCTCACTATTATTATATCTCATATTTTATTAATGCTGAGCTTGTTCTATTTATTTATGCAGTGAATTTTATTCTAAGTATGAAATATTGCCAATATGACTTAAGTGCATGAGATAAAATGAATTCTGCTTCGGACTATATATTTTCAAACTATAAAACAGAACAGTTCGTATAATATATTCACTTTTTGTAAATAAACCGAAGCAGCTGGAGATAATAATGATGACACGGTATGAAGTTTCTTAATGAATCCTACTAAGAATTTATAATTCTCACTCCTATGTTTATTTCTGTGTTATCTCCAAATAGTTTAAACGTTCCGAAGAAGGCCCTCCGAGGCGAAGGTGGCCGAAGGTTGCTGCCAGATAAGGTCCGATTAAGTGACAGTAACAACTCCTAGGTGAGGTATTATGACTTAAGTATAGTACTGTATTTGGGAGGGTGTTACAAAAAATGCCTAAACCAAACAACAACTTAGGTTTTAGTGTTGTTATTTTTCATAAATGATTGATTCCTATTTTTCATAAAGGATTGGTTCTTATGATTTATTTTGGTTTTAGTCTCTCAAGGATCAAAATCCAAATGGAAGAAAACTATGGGGACTTATAGCCAAAGAAAAAATTATATATAAAGGCCAAAACCAAAATCTAATGCAACTATAGGGACCAAATTTAAAACTATCTCAAATTAATTCAAAATCAAAACATATCATAAGCTTCAACAAAAACTTATAATGGCACAAGTAAATGAAGTGAAAAAGCATAAAATAATAGAAAATGCTATGCAATACTCAAGCATTTCTATATATATATATATATGTAGTAAAATTCAATTGCATCATAGCATTTATTGTAAGTAGATTATAATTACTATATATAGGAAAAATATAGCAAGTAAAATTTTTGTGAAGTTAAATGTGAAAAAAATATATTAATCAAATAGTTAAAAAATTAATATATATTATTCCAAAAACTTAGTAATGATACGTGAAAAAATTATATAACTTCTTTTATAAAAAAAATAATGCAACAAAAAAAATTACTTTTGAGAACCAAAAATCTTATATTATTTTATATTAATTATAAAATATGTAATTTTTATGCAAATAAAATACATACAATTTTTTACTAAAATACATTATTCAATTAATCATCAAAATTTGAATATATTGAGATAAAAATAATTTACATATGACATATGTGTGTATATAATTTTAAGTGAGTTTTGTATGAATGTTAAGAGAATAGTTGTCAAAATCTAAAATTTAGTCAAAAAATTATTAATCAAAGGGAAAAAAAACTATATATTCTTTTATATCACAAAAAACCAATACAAGATAATAATAAAATTAAATTACTTTTTAGAATAGAAAATATTGTATTATTATATTATTAAGTATTAGATGTATAAATAACTTTTTTTATCTATACTATTTCATTAGAAATTTTATCATTTAATTTAGTCAAAAATTTGCCAACAAAAAAATCAAAGTGGTGCATTTTGTTTTAAGAGGAAAACAGTTCTTGATAAATGTATATTATGCAATGATAATAAAACAAAAGTTAAGACCAATGATTGAACTATAGAAACAAATTAAAATATATTTGTTCAAGAAAAAATTATATTACTTTTGAGTACACGAAGTATTGTGTTATTTTATATTAACTATTAATTTTATAATTTTTTTAATAAATAAAATACATAAAATTGTTCACTAAGATATATTATATAGTTAATCATCAACTTTTTTAATGTGTTTGGGATAAAATGATTCACATATGACCCATGTGTATATATAATTTTAAGTAAGTTTTATATAAATATTAAGAGAATAGTAGTCAAAATGTAAAATTGCATAAAAAAATTGTTAATCAAAGTTGAAAAATTATATATGCTTTTTATGTCACAAAAAATTAAAAATACATATGATAACAAAATTAAATTACTTTTGAGAATAGAAAATATTATACTATTATATATTAAATATTAGTCAATTTTTTTCATCCATATCATTATATTAAAAATTTTGTCATTTTATTTTGTTATAGATTTGTCAACTAGAGACTCGAAATGACATTTTGTTTTGAGAAAAAAAAAACAATTCCTAATAAAAGTATATTATGCAATAAATATAAACTGATGTCAAAACCAATTGTTGAATTATATTAGGTTATATTCAGCAAAACCTATATTTTGTTATACATAAATTATGTGTTGCATTGGCAATAGTGATCTCACCTAAAGAGTTATATATTATTATAGTTGACAAGAATAAGAAATACATAAATTATATTAAAAATATTGACTATAATGAAATATTTAATGCGTTCAAAGTATCTTTGATCTACTTTATTGTATAGAATAGTTAAAATAAAACTTAATATATTATACTATATCTAATTTTTAATTTCTATCAAAATTATTTTTAAAAATATTCTAATTAAAGATAATAATAAAAAATATAATCAAACTCGGACAACGCACGTGTATTATATCTAATCTTAATAATGAAAAACTAGAGCGTGAAATACTAGAGCCGTTTAGTAGTGAGTAAAAACAGTAATATTTAATGAATGGCTACAAAAATAAATGAAACTCACATGATTCTCAATGAAAGACCAATAAATAAATAAAGCGTTCGAAAACTTGAGCATTTTACAACAATGCTCATTTTTACTAGGGTCCCACGTTGGCTAATGTATGACTTAGATAATCTGTACAAGTGCTTCAGTAACTATTTTTTCATGAGCTATTTTTTAGGCTTAAGTTAGTGTCACTCAATTCTAAAATAGCCTCACAGCTTTTTTTAATAAAAAAAAGTTTTAGAGTATCCTCTCACCCATCAATTGAGAGATTAATACGCTCATAGCTTATCTTACACTATATATAGGTTGGGCCACATCCTTGCTTTATCAATTTTAAGGCTTTTTGGAAGTGTCATGACCCCACCCGAGCTGTGACTGATACTTAAGGGGTCACATCACCTAGCAAGCCTCATATATAATCTTTTGTAACTAAACGGATAGGGTTTTCCCTATATCTGGGATAATTTCCCAAATGCAAAAGCTCTTCTTGTAGAATACAACACACATTTTTAATTATTAGGGATTCAAATATTCTCTAAATACACCCCACAACATGCATATTATAGTTATAATAACATAACTCTAACCATCTATTAAACTTTAATATAACATAAAATTTAATCAACCAAGAGGCTACTTAACATTTTTACAACGCATTAGAAGTAAGACCCTATTTGTGGGCTAATAGAGCATTTCTAAAGATTATATATAATCGTATTTAAACAAATGTAAATTTTCAATATGGACCATCTTGGAAACGACACAAACAAGAGCATGGATTTACTGGAAATCCAACAACTTTAGCTAGTAGTAGACACCCAAGCATGAATTTATACCTGTCTAAAGCACGGAGAAAGAAAAAGAGTGAGTCATTCGGACTTAATGAGAGATAATATACCTATAATTAGAGTGAGACATCTTAAACATTAAGTTTTTTTCGTAAAACGTATACTTATCGCGAAAATACATTCTTGAGAAATCATGGCTAAAAGACTTAAAACTTAAAATCAAATAAAAAAATTTTCATTATTGCATTGTGACCTCATACTTCACTTTACATATCCCTTTCAAATAAGCTTTTAGCGAGCAAAATTTTACAAAACTTCTTAAGAATCTCATACGTCATTTCTCAAGTAAAAATATTCATCTGTATATATATCGAAAATATCATAAAAATCTCCAATAACACATACCTAATATATGATCTATTTTTAAAACATCCATAGTTCATTAAAGCACCTTATGGATTCAACTAGATGTAAACTTTTTTGTATACATATCCATAGAACATTTAAAAATAACTATAGCAAATCACTTATAATGAAGGTATAATAATTGTGCATTTCTGGGGAGGTTTCTTTTCCAAAATCTCTGCTGGGCGGCCCCGACAACTTAACCCTAGCAATATTGAATCTAATCCACAATTGAGCGGTTTTGGCAACCTGACCCCAGTGTGTCCATCACTCATTTTCGGTCATGTCAACCAAACATGCCAAGCTAGCATCCCCCTAGCAAGTTAGGGTTCTACCAAGGTGTATCATGGACTAACGTACATGCCGTTAATGTACGGTTCTATTGAAGAATCCCTCCCATTAAGAAAATCATTTGCTCAATATCTCATATAAGATTCCTTAAATAACTTTAGTCCAGATATTCATTCAATTATTTCATTGTGTGAAATATCTACTCGGATCCATTTGTGAAAGAATATACTGAATAAGACACATAACGAATTTTAAAAAGAGGATATGTGAAAAAGAATTAAAGAATTAAGCGGGCCTGTTGGGGATAGAGGGACTTGAACCCTCACGATCGATCTTAAGTCGATGGATTTTCCTCTTACTATAAATTTCATTATTGTCGGTGTTGACATGTAGAATGGGACTCCATCTTTATTCTCATCCGATTAATCAGTTCTTTAAAAGATCTATCAAACTATGATGGAGTGAATGATTTGATCAATGAATATTCAATTCTTTCTTCAACTTTGGAATTGATTTGATTCACATATTTCATTTGTCATTTGTGATATAAAGAGTCACAAATAGAGATTTGGAGTCTTCATTACTCAATTGAAATAGTATTTCAGTACAAATACATATATATAGCCTTTTCCTTTCTAGAATTTAGATGGAAGGATTCCTTTCCTAAAGCGAAAGGAAATGTCGTCAACTCCATTTGTTAGAACAGCTTCCATTGAGTCTCTACATCTGTCCTTTTTTTATTCTCACTTTCTTAACTTTTCTTCGCTTTCGAAAAACGAGATTTGGATCAGGATTGCCCATTGTTAATTCTGGGGTTTCTCTGAATTTGAAAGTTCTCACTTGGTAAGTTTCCATACCAAGGCTCAATCCAATTAAGTCCATAGCATCTACTAATTTCGCCATACCCCCCTTTTTTTCTTTGAGATTAGAGGATCTCATTAGGATGTTTTCTTTTTTCATTTTTTTTATGAGAATTATGTCGGAACTATTGAATTCATTAGATATGGATTCCAATATTGAAAAATGTTTTCGCCCATTTGATTTATTTTCTTTCATCTATATCGGATACCCATATTTTGTCGAATCTGAAATGATTTTATCATTTCTATATTCGCAATTCAATATACATAGATATATGCCACATACATCTATATCTTTTTTATATACTCCTCCTTCCATAATTTTTCCATACAATTTGGAATACTCGAAGAGTCGATTTTTTTTTCGTCTTAGTCTTAGTTTTTACCTTTCCGAATGAAAACAAGGAAATCTTTCATTATGATCTGGATTGGGCCTTTCCCTTTCTTTCATTTTTATCTTTTTTCCTTAGAGTAGATAGACCCAGACCCTATCTATATACTATAACTAAAAAAAACTAACTAAGAAAATAAAAATGGAAATCTCTCTTTTTTGCATATGTGCTCCTCCAAACGCACATACTAGAATAAGAGGTAACAGTTGATTAGCAGCATATTCGACCAAATGGGTGATTTTCTCACCTACTACGGATCCCATACTGCCCCCCATAAACTCAAAATCCATGATCCCCATTGCTATAGGAATACCGTTTAGTTGACCTGTGCCTATTTGAACAGCCTCAGTTAATCCTGTCTTTCTTTGATAAGAATCCATACGATCCATATAAGGTTCCTCTTTTGAATGAAATTCAATGGGATCCAGAGAGACCATGTCTTCATCCATAGGATTCCAAGTACCTGGATCAATTGAAAGTTTGATTCTATCTGAGCTGCTCATATTCAAATGATATCCACAGTGTTCATAAATATTTATTTTTTATTTAAAAAATTTCTTATAATTTAATCCATAATAATTTTTGCATTCAATCCATAAATGCTTGTATTTTTGAGTTTCATCGAGATCATTAGAACTCTCTCTTCTAGTTAAATAATTATCATTTATATCATTTGTGATAGTTATTATACTAGAACTCTCGCTTTCACTACTATTTCTGCCCTTACTACAAATGTAATTACAAAAGTGACTATCATTGTATTTATCACTCTCACCTAAAATATGACTGCCAATACAGATTTGAGAATGAAGAAAACTCTCAATGCAACTATGAATGTCATTATTCCAACTAGATTTAGTATCATACACGTAATGATCATGATGTCTCTTAGAGACATTATTCAGATAGCTAGAATTCTTATAATTATAAAAAAAAAAACTTTCTGGTTCACTTAGAAAAGAATGATCATTGTTAATCTCCAAAATTTGATTTTCAATATCAAAATATATGGAATAACTATTCCTCTTGCTATTGTTATCCCTAACTAAAAGAATTTTATCAGATAGGAAATTTCGGATGTTCCTGATACTGACTAAATAATCAACATTACTGTAACTAGAATTGTCACCATCATTCCAACTAGGAAAGTTTTTTTCCATATCAATAAAAATTAGGTCTTCACTTACACTAGTATTTTCAATAGGACCAAAACTATCCATTGATTTACTTAGCCCACACCCATATTCTAACTACCTATTAGACAACATAGAATTGAACCACCATTACCATAGAGTTTTTTTTCCTCTATTAACATTAAAATACAATAGATGAATAGTCATTCGATGAAAAATCATTAAACATTAAAATGGAATATCTTTTATATTATATCTCATTTGTTTACTATCAAAAAAAGCATATAAATCCAATCACTAGGATTGGTAACTGATAATAATAACGAGCGAGTGGTATAAAAAAATGATTCTTTTTCGTGAGAACCTGGAGTATTATGTCACTATATATGTCACTAAAGTTATTGAGCAAATGGTTTTATTTCACTATATATTACTCAAAGTTATGTGTGTGTGTGTGTGTGTGTGTGTGTGTGTGTGTATACACATATACATATATATATATATATATATATATATATATATCTATATATATATATATATATATATATATATATATAGGAGTAATATCTTTTATTATTCAAGGAATCAAGTAGTAATTTGATGAAATGCTATTTCATCTTTTGACCTTTAACAACTCAAACCATAAACATAACATTTCTAAAATCATATATTTACTTAAAGTAATCTATAGATATGTTATCAACTTATAGAACAAATCTAGAAAGGAAGGAGCTCAAGCTCTACAAAGCCTCGGAGCCATCAAGGAACCCGGAGAGTATCTAACATGACAAATATATGAATTAAACTCCCATAACTTAACTATTGTAAAAATTACTTGGATTTGCCTCATAGAGCTAGCAAAATCCCCTAATTCTTGAATCCTAACCCCCCGCAAGAGCTCAAACCTTGAGTTCAAAGAAAAACTAACTAATCCATGGTATTGTAAAGAAGGTTAAGTTCAAGAATTACTTTAAAGAGTAGAGAAAGGTGGTGGAGTGTGAGGAGAGCAGCGGATCTCCTCCCACCATCATTTTCTCTCACTAGAGAGAGATATCCAAGAGAGAAAACCAAGCTAAGTGATGAGGATGACATGAAAAAGATGAATTTGGTGGTACATTTAAGCAAAAATTGATAAAAGATTGATAGGTTTCATGTGCAGGAAGAGAAAGATAAGAGAGACTTTAGTGGAAAAATGGAGAAAAAGGGTCGAGAATCCTTCTTTATCCTATCCAATGGGTGCCTGGGCGTTGTGACTTGGCCGCCTAGGCACCCACTCGCCTAAAAGCCATCATTCTGTAGCACAGCCCGTACTTAAGCGCCAGGCGCCCAGTCCTCTTTCTCTTTTTTTTTTTCTTCTCTCATACACTTCTCAAATATCACCATATACTTATTTTGCTCTCAATTAATTTTGAAATATAAATGTAAATAATTAAATACATTCCATTTAAATTCAATAAAAATATTAAAAAAATTAAACTCCTTAGGAATCAAAATTCAACTTTTGGATTTTAGTACAAATTCCTGAAAATTTGTGTTTTTTGGAACTTCTGAGCTAAAAACGAAAGAGTCAATGACTTCCTAAAATTTATTAAAAATCACTCTTAAATTCTTGGATATTTAAGAAACAATCACTAAGATTTTTGATAACATGAAAATGTCCTAATCATATGGCCCTTCAAGGAGGCATAGGGTTCAGACTTAAAGCTTTCGCGGGGTCTAATAGAATGATGTATCATAATTGGTGCAATTCTTAACTTGGGTGTTACATTTCTCCCCCCTTAATAAATTTATTCCTTCGAGTTTTTAAAAGAGCTCTTCCATTTTGAATCCTACCAATGTGATTACTTCTACATTCTTGCTCTCTGATTTTTTTTTTTGGTGCCTTTTAACTTAACATGCATCATCGTCAGAGTCCTCTACTCAAGATGAATGTCCACTTAGCTCTTATCCTGAGTCTAAAATCATAGTTGCTAATTAGTCCATATCTATTTTTTTATTCTAACTTGTTTAGTTTTTACCGTTTACCTTAAACAACCTTACCTTGTCTATCATAGGCAATGGAGTCCCTACTTACACTAATAAACCTTTGAGGTAAACCTTCTCTATTCAAACATCGCATGCAGGTTAGACCATCTAAACCCTCAACAAATCTCTAGTATCCTTATTTGAAGCGACCTTCTCTAAAACAACTATAAAATCGAACTTAGTTCAAGCAATAGCACTTGCAGCAAGCTATTGTCATAGATACAACCCATTAATACAACCGCTTAAGGCCAAAGCACTAAGTGTAAAGATCTTACTAGCATATTTTACATAACCTATACCGCACGACGTGTGGTGACAAAGGCTAATCATGTTATGACTCACCCTTCATAAAAATCCTTTGCTAACAATGACTCCTAAGGTCAAATCCCATGACCTCCTCATTTGAGTTACTATGTTTCCCCATTCATCTCCACATATTTTAACCTTGAATAACTTGTTCTTACCTTCATCCTACTAAACCGTGTTGATGATTCAACTTCCTTTCTTTGCTTTTCTTACACCATCAATCAAATAAACTAATTGGGGGAATCATTATTTGATCTCCATGAACATACCAACTTGGTTATTGCACTTAAAAGAGTCCCTTTATCTAATACAGTCTACAAAACTCAACATTAGGACTTTTAGACTACGAGTAATTCATAATCTAGAGCCTTAACATCTTCTCAACCACAGCCATATCCTTATTGTCTCTTAACTACTATGTCGAATGTTATTTTCTTATACTAATGATAGTTCCTTTCTTCAAGAAAAGTAATATACTCTCCCATAATTCATGCTGCAATTCAATCCTAAGGATAGACCAAATACTTCCAGCTTATTAATTTCTCCTATAGTACTCATTATAGAGGCACCAAAACTATACTAGTGAACTCCCTTTTCATCCTCATGCTTTGTCTAACTCTAGGGCAACAGACTAACTTGTTGCTGAACAATATGCCACACCCTCCTCATCTTTACTAGTTCTTTATTCCAAATTTCAAGATAACTAGCTCACGTTCTTTATATGAATGACCTTCCCACCTATCTAATTATTTGTCAGAGTTAATCATATGTCCTCATTGTCCTGTACAGGTTAAAACATTCAAATTATCCAACTTATTAGTATGGCCTCTCAATGCATCAATCTTAATCAGAAAAACCATACCATTGTGCTTCACTCTTTATTGAAATCAATTATGGATTTCAATTCTAAGGTCGAATCCCAAACCTATCGATTTGGGTTAATCCGTTTCCTTCTTCTTTAAAGATTCTTATTACTTATAACCTAGTCCTCTTAGAATTCCTTTCCTACTCATTTACCTATACTTCAGCCTAGAATGATTTGTTCTAGCTTCAATCCTACTAAACCATGCAAATAAAGTAACTGACTACCTTTGCTTTCCTTATGCCACTACTTAATTTGATATTGGGGAAATCATCATTTAATCTCCAAGGACATTTCCACCTTGTTATCAATCTATCATCACTCCCCCGGTCCGACATATTGCTCCAAGCTCTGCGTAGAGATTTTGAACTTTGGGTAAAGCATTAAGGATTAACTTCTCTTCTACCTTTCTCTCTCCTCACAACCTTGGGAGTTCTCTTGTACCCAAGACCTTTGTGATTCAAGATTGGATAATCTCTCCAAATCCCGCTACTACTAAAGCAAACCAACTTCCTGCCTCTGTTACATGCTCTTTACTGCTCAACATTGCTATTAAAATCTTCGGTTAGATAATTTCGCACCAATAGATATCTCGTACCACTTCATGAGATGCCTCGTCCTAATCTTATAGCATATCAAGAGATATTTCACCATAGTCATGTACCTCTTTTTTTTTTTTTTTGTTAGATGTCTCTTAATCTCCTCTCTCACTGGGAGTTACCTGTTTATGTACCATTCAATGAGTAGGGACAATTATGGATTGGATGTTATGGCTAAATTATTAGAAGAATTAGTCTCTATATCCCAGTATTTTATCCAAGACCTCCTACTATTGAATCTTACTCAAATGTCGAGCCCTAAGGCTTTAGTTACTCTACACCTTCAATTCCCTTCACTTGGGTAATGGAGTCATATGCAAAAGATTAATAGATCCTAGAATTACTCTTTCCATCTTTATACTTTCATTAATACCACATATGACATGACATGTAAATCAAGTGATCTGAGCATTATACGCACATTCTATAATAGAATTCATAGGGTTCCCTATACTCATCCTTTCTAACTTACCTAGTCAATCGCATTATAATGCCTGGATCTATCCAAACCCCTCTCTCTTGCTTCAAGAAAGGATATCACTTTTAAAATATGCATTAGGAGTTGCAAGTCCATTAGTCCCATATATGTACGAGAACGGTTCTTGGGGGGCATCCGCGCTTGACAAAACAAACATTCGCATGGATGTGAAAAGAAGAATTATGATCAGAAAAGTATATGCAACATTTAGTAGAGTATAAACAAGGAAGACATTCGTAAAGGCCTTTCATAATGCCACAATTTGTGAAAATGGGCGCACTTCCATTTGCATAGTTGTGATCCTACCAAAGGACACTTGCTCCATTAATCACAAGGAAATCTAAGGCTCTAATACCATTATTGTCATGACCCCAACCGGGCCGTGACCTGAGCATAGGGGTCACATCCCTTAGCAAACCTCATATATAATCTTTTGTAGCTAAATAGACAGAATTTTTCCTGTATTTAGGATAATTTCCCAAATTATAAGCTCTTCTTGTAGAAGACAGCACACATATTCAATCATTGGGGATCCAGGCATTTTCTGAATACACCCAACAGTATGCATATTATAGTTATAATAACATAACTCCAACCATCCATTAAACTTTAATATAACATAAAATTTAATCAATCAAGAGGCTACTTAATATTTTTACATCATATTGGAAGCAAGATCCTACCTGTAGGCTAATGCAGCATATCTAAATATTATATACAATCGTATTTAAGCAAATATAAATTTTCAATATGGACAACCTTGGAGATCACATGAATAAGAGTGTGGATTTACTGGAAATTCAACAACTTTAGCTAGCAGTAGACACCTAGGTATGAATCTGTACTTGTCTAAAACATGGAGAAAGAAAAAGAGTGAGTCATGCAGACTTAATGAGAGATAATATACCTATAACTAGAGTGCGACAAGCTTAAACATAAGATTTTTTTTGCATAAAACATATACTTATTATGAAAATACATTCTTGAGGAATCACGGCTATAGGACTTAAAACTTAAAACCATATAAAAAAATTTCACTACTTCATTGTGACATCATACTTCACTTTACATATCCCTCTCAAATAAGCTTTTAGCAATTAAAATTTTATAAAACTTCTTAAGAAACTCATATGTCATTTCTCAAGTAAAAGTACTCATCTGTATATATATTGAAAATATCATAAAAATCTCCAGTAAAACATACTTGATATATGATCTGTCTATAAAACATCCATAGTTCATTAAAGCACCTTATGGATTCAACTAGAGGTAAACTTCTTTATATACATATCCATGGGACATTTAAAAATAACTGTAGCAAATCAATTATAATGAAGGTATAATAACTGTGCACTTCTAAGGAGGTTTCTATTCCAAAGTCCTTGCTGGACGGCTCCAACAACCTGACTCCAGTGTGTCCATCACTTATTTTTGGTCGTGTAAGCCAAACATGCCGAGTTAGCATCCTCCTTGCTAGTTTGGATTCTACCAAGGTGCACCATAGGCTAACGTCCCTGCCACTAGCATACAATTCTATTAAAGAATCTATCCCATTAATTAAGAAAACCATTTGCTCAATATTTCATATAAGATTCCTTAAAGAACTTCACCCTAGACATCAAGTTATTGATTCTAAATACATTGCTCAAACTTTTAAAACATTAGAATTTCTATGTTACGAAATACAACTTCTAAGTACAATAATTTCAAATTCATTCAAGTATCGAAAATCAACTTCTAAGATAACTTGTCCTACATACATATAGAGGAGTAATATCTTTTATCCTTCAAGGAATCAAGAAGTAATTTAATGAAATGCTATTTCAACTTTCGACCTTTAACAACTCAAGCCATAAATATAACATTTCTAAAATCATATATTTACTTAAAATAATCTATAGATATATTATCAACTTACAGATCAAATCTAGAAAGGAAGGAGCTCAAGCTCTACGAAGCCTTGAAGCCACCAAGGGATTCCAGAGAATATCTAATATGACAAATATATGAACCACAACTTAACTATTGTAAAAATTACTCAGATTTGCCTCTTAGAGCAAAATCCGCCACTTCTTGAACCCTAACCCTCATGAGCTCAAATCTTGATTTTAAAGAAAAACTAACTAATCCATGGTATTGTAAGGAGGGTTAAGCTCAAGAATTACCTTAGAAAGTGGAGAAAGACAGTAGAGCATTAGGAAAGAGTGGCTCCCCTACCACCATCATTTTCTCTCACTAGAAAGGAGGAAAGAAAGAGCTCCAAGAGAGAAAACCAAGCCAAGTGATGAGGATGACATGAAAAACATGAATTTGGTGATAGATTTGAGTAAAAATTGATGAAAGATTGATAGGTTTCATGTGGGGGAGAGAAAGATGAGAGAAGGAAAAGAGAGAGAGAGAGAGAGAGAGAGAGAGAGACTTTGGTGGAAAAATGGAGAAGAAGGGTCGAGAACCCTTCTTTATCCCGTCCAGTGGGCGCCTAGGCACTGCGACTTGGCTACCTGGCCACCCGCTCATCGAAAAGCCATCATTCTGCAGCACGACCAGCGCTTAAGCACCCAGTCCTCTGATCCTCTTTCTCCTTTTTTTTTCCCCTTTCTCTCATACACTTCTCAAATATCACTATATACTTATTTACATTTCCTAATTTTAAGTTAATGTTCTCATTTATTTTATTCTCTATTAACTTTAAAACATAAATATAGTTAAGGGAATATATCCCATTTAAATCCAATAAAAATATTGAAAAAATTAAACTCCTTAAAAATCAGAATTCAACTTTTGGATTTTAGTACAGATTCCAGAAAATTTACATTTTTGAAACTTCCGAGCTAAAAATGAAAGAGTTAGTGACTTTTTTTTATTAAAAATCACTCTTAAATTCTTGGATATCTAAAGAATAATTACTGGAACTTTTGGTCCCATGAAAATATCTTGATCTTATGGACATCTAAAGAGGCATAGGGATTACACTTAGAGCTTCCACGAGTCTGACAGGACGAGATATCATAATTCATGTAGTTCTTGACTTGGGTGTTATAGGGAATTTTTTTTAAGGATGGAACACTTTTTTATTTAAAAGATTTATATTAAAAGATTATGATAATTAGATAAATTTGAAAAAAGAGGTTAAAATAAAAAAAAAAAAGAAGAAGAGGCTATTTTAATGTCTTTTTTCATTAAGTCATAAAATAATTCTTAAAAAACATTGAAAAATTTATATCATTAAAGCAGAGACGGATCCAGAAAAAGTATAAAGAAGGGGTCGAAAGTATCGAAAGTAATGCATTGTATCATTGAATAAATATTATAATATATAATAAAATTTCAAAGTATAAAATTTTATATACCACATCTTTGCTGAAGCCAAATATGATATTCCTCTTTAAATTTGTATCAAATTTACATTTTTTTTACAATCATAAAAGGCTCTAATTTTTTTTCTCCTTTTATTATTATGAAAATATAATAAAAAATAATATTAAACAACAACGTAATAATTATGTTACATGTTTTGAAAATAAATCAATGGATAAAAAATAAAACATATTCAATTTAAGACTAAATATACCAGCCCTTTGTTTCTATTTAAATTCCAACTATTTTTAAAGTAAATCTACTTTTGACTTTATTTTTATTTCTTTCTTCTTTCTTGATTATTGTACAAATATTTAAATTTTTTATTCTCAAATAAAATTGAATATATAATAATATAAATAAAACTAAGACAAAAAAAAAAAGAAATAAAGTTAATTACTTTAATATTAAAAATAAATAATTAACACTTTCTCTTTTATTCTCCAATAATGACATGATCCATACTCCTCTAAATATAAATAGGATGAATTTCTAAATAGACACTGGAGTGAATGAATGAGATAAGAGGAAAATAGTTGAACTTATCCCTTTCTAGCAATTGGTTAGGAGAGGGATTAAATTTGGGTAAAAGTTAAAGATGTTATGAACTGATGTTTTGATATTTTCAGGGAGGGATTGCCAGAGCCCCAGCTTGCCCCACGAAAATCCGTCCCTGCACAAAAGCGACAAATTTAGCCAGGAATCCCCTCGCGTTAACGCCAAGCTGAAGCGGCAAATGTTGCTGCTTCGTGGTTGAACACAACGAACAATATTGGGAGTTAGTTAGAGCCGTTAGTATTGTTAGTAAGTTAGTTACTAGCCGTTAGTCTATCAGTTACTAGAACCTGTGTATATAAACACCATTGATAAGTTAATGACACAATTACCATTCATTTCTCTCAAATGTAACTATATACGTTAATGTCAAAATTATCAGTCATTTCTCTAAAACGATACTCACTACAAAAAATTTTGTAAATTAACACACTTTTTTAACCGCTTTTAAGAAAACGTGGCTAAATGAACCATCTACATCCCTTTTGACCGCATCATGTCTTCACCCCTCTCGTACCAGTTTTGTCACTCTTTCACTTTACCCAATTTGTCCCATCTCCACCTCCTCCTCTTCGCCACCTTGTCCACCAATCTTTGTCGCCGCCACCATAGCCACCAATCTTCATTGTCGTTACTGTCACCACCGATCTTCCTCGCTGCCGCGGCGCCACTAATCTTTCTTGCTACTGCAGCCGTCGCCGATCTTCCTATTGCCTTCACCGATCTTCCTAGCTTCCGCCGCTGTCACTGATCTTCCTCGTTGACGTCGCTGTCACCGATCTTCCTCGTTGCCGCCGTTGTCATTGATTTTCCTTGTTGCGGCCGCAGCTCTCATCGATCTTCCTCGCTGTTGCGGCCACCGCTATCATCGATCTTCCTCGCTGTGGCCGCCGTCATCGATCTTCCTCGCTGCCATAGCCGTTGCCGTCAATGGATAGTCACGGTTTCTGGATCTCACATAAGCTTACGCATCGCAATGAATCACCTCCTCTTCTTCCTCTTCGTCTTCGCCAACTTCGCCACCGGTTTCTGTCGCCACCGCAAATAGAATCACAGTCTCAGGTTTTGATGTAAGCTTATCTTTTTTCTCCATTTCAGTTTCTTGCAAACATTTCTTAAACGATTACTTGTTATTAACTTGTTACTTAGTTGATAATGTTAAAATCTTATAGTTTACGTTTACATTCATTACTTCGATGAATAGTTTAGGGCTCATTATTGCTCCTTCTTATGGTGCATGCTAGAGCTGCGAATCAAATTGGAAATCAAGGATGCGATTTTAATTGTTGTGTTTTGCTGTGATGATTTGATTTTGATACGTTTGTTATTTCTGACAAATTCGCTTTGCCTTCCTTTTGTGGTGGTTGTGGATTTGCTTGCTTCAGGACACATTTATGAGGTAATTACTACTTGATTGATAAATTGGTTATGGAATGATATCCATTGAAACTTGTCATCTAACAACTCATTTGGTTATGTAAATCTCATTAGGTTCTTAAACTATATCCTGCTCACGAAGAAAAAAAATAGGAATGGTTAGTAGTTTGGATTTTCTTGTTGATTAATTGTTAGTTAATGTATCTGAGGGAAATATATTGCTAAAGCTCCTTTTGTAAACACTTCATTGAGTATAAAAGTGAAAGTGTTACAGTTGTATGTTAGAAAAGCAACTGAAATGGTTATTTTCTATTTTAAAAAGGTGAAATCTTTATTATTAACATTACCTTTGGTTTAATGCACGTAAGTAATTTTGATGGCTTTTTAATATCAGTTTAAGAGTTAGCTGGCCAATATTTCTTTTGGGTAGGATAGTGCATTCTGTTGAGATAGAATATTATACAATGTGAATAGTTGCTCCATTTTCACTTAAGAGCTGCTTGCTATGAGGTCTTTTTGACCAAACCATACACTCTGCAGATAATATAGACATTCGAGAGTTATTCAAGCATCTTCATGCCAAGGTAAATGAATTTAACATTAGTTATGATTTAAAGTTCAGTATTTATAACGAAAAGATTGAAAAAAGTTCTATATAAATTTGATTCTGCAGGTGATGTTAGGCTTGCCAGCGTTAGAAGGAACCAATCCAACTTCATGTTTTCGTTTTTATATTTGTGGGGGTGGACAGTGATCAACTAATTTTGAATGAAATCATTCATTAAACTTGTTGGACTAGGCAGTAATTTGGGCAAATTGGCCATATTTTGGATATTTTAAGTGTATTTGAATTTTCCTTAGTTTTAGATTTAGTGTTCTTTTTTTGAAAAAATGTATTTTGCAAGAAGATTATTTTCAATTATTGGATATTGTTTGGGTATGTGCCATTTACTTTCAGTGTTACTTTAATTAATGCAAAGAAATCTTTTTCTACACTTTCGAATACAAGCTTAAGAGTGGATATTAAATAGATTTAAACCAGTTTGGTAAAATCTTTCCTGTGAATTGAACCGTGCTTACGCCATTTGTAGGTTAATCAATTATTTAGGGGCTAATTTTTTTCAAAAAAAAAGTGACATTAGCCACACTTTATAAGTGCAGTAAATGGAAATCAAAAGTGTGGCTAATTGGTACGTCTCCCCCATATATGTAATAGCCACATCAAAAGTACATGTTGGATGATTATTTAGCCATACTTAAAAAGTGTGGTTAATTGACATTTTTAAATGTGGCTAATTGACATAGTTTTTGTAGTGACTCTTCAATAAACAAAAATATTAATGTGGAATAAGCTTTCTATTAGGGTTTATTTATTTTTGAAATATCAGAATATAGGTAATATTCGGAATAATTAAAATTAAGATTTGATTTGATTCATAATTTAAATCTTATATCTAAAATAATTATATAAAATAGGATTTGAATTAATTTAAAAATTAATTTTTATATCTAAAATATATTATATAGTATTTAAAATAATTTAAAATAAAATTAATTTAATTTAATTTATATTTAAAATTTAAAAGTAAATCAATCCTTATTAAATTCCTTCTATCTTGATAAAATCTATCTGCAAACTATAGAGCAGCAGAGTTTCAAATTTCACTGTAATATTACTATTCAAATACACGTGTTAAGGTTACCGGGTTTTGCTCATTCGAATATTAAAAAATTGTTATACGCTTCTAGGACGGGTGCTCTGCAAATTTCAGGCTGTACAGAGTATGTGTGCTATAATAATAGGTGTTCATTATGTCTATTATGGGTAAGGGAAGATGTCTCCTATCCAACATTATTCAATCTATATAAATCTTGAGTGCTGTATTTAGCTGTTAATTTTAATTTATATTAATTTCTAATTATAAAAAGTAATATTGGTTTAATGTTGCATGTTTATAGTCATACTTTATTCTTAGAATGTCATATTTTTTGTGTATTAGGTTCTACATTTAAATGCATGTTAAAAAAAATTACATTTAAATGATTTTTTTATATAATTGTATATAAGTTTATTATGAATTGCAAAATATTCAAATAGTAAAACAAAACTAAGATTGAAATTTTTTATTTATAAATGCTTGGTATTTTTAGCAAAGTTTATTACAAATTTGATTAGTGATAAGATATTTAAGCAATTGAATAAAAATGAAAACTGAAAATTATTTTTAGTCATTACTTAGTGTTTTGTTTTATCAATTATTGAACCATTTACTAGTAGTAGTCTATTTAAACTACGAAATAAAAGAACACAAAATATTAATTCATTTTTTCTATTGTCCTCTTTTGTTATTAAGTATACTGCCTATCATTTTTTGCTTTTTGTTTTTTAACCTTTCTTCTTTTAATTAAAAAGTTAATAAATTAAACCATTATTATCAATTATATTTTCTAGATATACTATCAGTGTAAAAGAATTTTATACCATCATCCAATCACATACTTTTATTTATAAGAATTTTAAAATAGCAAACAATTAACTCAAACACTTTTATTTATGTAATAATAAATAATTAGATATCTATATAAAAATTTTTTTATATTGACATTATATTAAAATTAAATTTATTTTTATCTACTTTTGTATATATAATAATGACTGTATTTCTCAACAATTTGTTTAGGAGCGTATTTTACTAACAAATTTTCATCAAAGTTAATTTTTTACAATTTTTTCTTTTTGTTTAATGAACGTTTATTTTGTTAAATTTTTTTCATATTTATGTAGAAAATATATTTCCAAATTATGTTAATTATTCATTTATTTTTTAAGTGTTAATTGGATCATATTTTAACTATGTTTTTTGTTTAATTTTTCCTATATTTATATGATTATGTGTTAATTTTCTTTTTGTTAAATTTGCATTCCAGTTTAATGATTTATTCATTATTATAAAATATGTCTGATTTAGTTTGTTTTTTCCCACGTTAATTCATCTTAGTTTTTTTTTTTTGTTAAAGGATATAAATTTATCACCATTATCAATTAGTTTTTTATGTTTATTTCATTCCCATATATTCCAACAGGCAAGAATTATCTCACTTCTGTTCAACAAATGAAAACTTTGAATCTAATGTCATATTAATAAATCATTCTAATGTCCTGTTAATAAATCATTTGTTAATCAATCTTTTCCTGAAATTATAAACATATTTGTTACAATAATTTTAATGATGTTTATTACAATTGAAACACTCTATATATAATAATATATTATGATTTAGCCACTATATTTTCAATAATTAAATACGTAAATAAATAAATAAATAGTATTGTTTTTCAAAAGTGATTATAATAATTTGCCTATTTTTTTGGGGATAATTTAGCTGTTAAAATTAGTTTCTAGAATGTCTCCTTTTTTTTTTTTGGTCTTTGAGGTTCTCATTTTAATCTATATTTTGTTTATTTATTTTTTACAATTCTATTTTAAAAAATTAATAGGTTCTATCTTTAATCGCATTTTATTTAAATATTTGAGCACAAATTGAATCTGAGAATCCTTTTTTTTATTGTATATGTGGTTTTCTTTTTTAGCACCATAGACAATATATGACTAACAGTAATTTTAATCAAATAAATAAAAAAGCAGAATATGAAGTGAGTTTGTCTATCATTTTTCTCTTTGAATAGAACATGTCAAATAAATGTTTATTGTACAATGATTTTCACTTTTAAATTTTATTAAAAAATTCTATCACATTTTTCGTTAATTCATTTTTATAAAATAGATCATATATCATTTTTACTGCTTGATTTTTTCATAATGTTTTAGTTTATGTCATCTCAATTTAAAAACTAAATTTAGTTTATGCCATTTCAGTTTGCAATACAGTTGATAGAATAACTTGTTTAAATAATAGGTTAAATTTTATGTAATTTTTATTTAAAAAAATTCATATTCGAAGTTCATGTGTTTTAAAAATTCTATTTTTTTTCCTGAAACTTTAATGTTTGTATGTTAATATTTTTCAATAGAAATAATATGTTATCAATAAAAACTATTGTGGACTTAACATGATATTGTTTGCAGAAAAAGGATTAGAGTTTCTTTGAGAGTATTTAATTATTTGTCTTGGAATCCAAGATCAAGATTTTGAATAACGAATATTGCTAAGGTCTTAAAGATTATTTTAACAATTTGTAATTGACTTTTATTTAATAGTTGAGTCATGACAATTGTCATTTGTAAGGAATAACCAGAATATTACACAGCCTGAATTTTCGTAAGGATCAGAAGAGGCTATTGAGTATGGTGATGTTGAGCTAGAATTAATTGTGACTCGTGTTGTGATTCCTTCCTCTTTTACATGTGGTCGTTTGTATACGTTCAATAAATGTCAAGATGTAGTGGTCATATTAAGTGTTTTAACTATCCAAATTTGCTTAGAATTGTAATATGCAATCATAATTGGCTTGAGATTAGAGGCCCATTTGAATAACACTACTTATGTTTTTTTTTTTTAACTTTTAGAAGTCAAAAGTCACTTTTAACTTTTTGTGTCGTTTAATTATATAGCTTATTACTTCATAAAAAGTTATTTTTAGTGTTTTTTGAGAAGTTAAAATATTTAACTTCTTAAAAGGCATTTTTTAAAACACTCAAAATAAGCACTTTTTATCACTACATATTTAAATCCAAAATAACTTATTAATAAATTACTTTTCAAAAGTTTCTTTTGGCTTAAATAAACTATTTATCCAAATGGACTCTAAGTGGTATATTGATGATAAAGGCCTTTTACTTAGTGGTTGACTGGATATTGCAGGTAGAGTATACGAAAATTGATAGTTTGTTGAATGACTTCAGATAATTAATTTAATTTGGGAAAGCTATTACAAGCATGAGTATTCAAACATTTGAGATAGTTATGTTTGTTTCTACAAGCTTTTGTATTGATTTGGATTTTCAATTATTGTAGGGTTGTATGCAATTAAGTGTCAAAAAGGGGTTTATCGTATGCACATTTGTTGTTATGGTTGAAACAAGAGGATAGATTAAAATCAAATGAATTGACGCAGCTGGTAATATTGTTTCTACAGAGTTGTCTAATTATTCTAAATTCCCTCATTTATACGATGTTATCTCCAAATTGATGATTTGTGGTCCTTGTGTACTAGGCCAAACTCTCCTTGCATGAAAAAAATGATAAATGCTTAAAATTTCATTCAGAAAAAAAAGATTGTGAGCACTTCTTTTGATGATGATAGTTATCTAATAAGAAAATGAGATATAGGAATTACAGCTTTACTAATTAAACAAGGTCGAGATGGACAATACATTTGTCATTCCATATAATCTTTTACTTTTAGTGAAATACTAGACGCATATTAAACTTGAATTTTGTAAGTCTTGCTTGATTAAATATTCATTTGACTATGTAAATAAGGGTCCAGGTCAAGTTATTGTTACGGTTAGTAATGTAAATGGTGGTGGCAGTAAAAGTGATGAATTGGACAAAATTAAGCAATGTTATGATTGTTGATATTTATCTCTATGTATGCCTATATAAAGATTGTTTATATTTGACAACAAAATGCAATCTTAAATGATGCAGAGAGGATTGATGAGGTTCAAAAAAAAAAAATGAAAAATAAAATGACAATACTCATGGTATGGATTGATGTAAATATAAAATATGTTGGGGTTCGATAGTGAAAATCTATATTTGGTTGATAAGAAAGAATAGAAACCAAGGATGAGGCATGTTGGTAGGCTCAATTTTATTCCTCATGGTACTGGTGAGTTACATTTTCTTGTGGTAGCTCCTAAATGTACAAAAAAAATGTTGCACTAGCTCTAAGAATATTAGAATTGTTGACAATAATGTTTATAGCTTTTTTCAATAAGCAAGCTATATAATAGAATTATTAACTAAGGATAAAGAGTATGTTATCAAGAAAGCTGCCGAACTTTCATATGGGCTTCAATTAAGAAAACTTTTTGTTAGATTGTTAATGTCTACATGGGATCTATTAGCATATGATATTGTTTACCAAAAAAAGAAAAGACTTGACCCATACAGGAAATATGAATTTGTGAATAGTTATAAAAAAATATCTATTTTTATTCTTTTATTATCTAATATTTATTTTGAATATTTATATTCGCATATAGGGTTGATAATTTCATATGGAGATTTGAAGACACTATATATAGTTGAGATTGAAAAATTGCTTCTGAATAATGGAAAATCTTTGCAGGATTTTGTTGGAATGTTTTTTCTAAGTTCAAGATTTATGAGTCAATTCAATAATCTATTGTTGTTAATATATATATATATATATAAACAAGAAATAATCATTTTTAATATAGTTTAAAATAGAGGAGGGTCACCAATAAAAATTGGGTCTAGTGGAAGAGGCTAATCTTTTACATGTAGCGAATCAAAGCTCAGATCACAATCGGGAGATGTGTTCACAGTTAGTGACTGATTATACTTCAAACATGATTGTATCTAATGGGAACATATGATAAACCAAAAAAATAAGAAAAAGGAAGAAGAAAGGAGTGCCAATAAATACTCCAAATTAATTTAGTTCTTCATATGCAGACAAGATTTTTATATATCTATTTTTGTTCATTTATGAACAAATTAAGAGTAATCTCTATTATGCTTATTGGTTATTTTATATATATAACAATGAGTATTGATAATTTACGACTCTTTTATAAAACAATGTTATAGCCGTGCATAGTACGGGTGCACTGCTAGTTTCAGATACAAAGCAATTAAATACATGAAATTTGACAAATAAAATTATTTTTTATTGTTAAAACATCCAAAAATAAAATTAGATTTACAGATCCTCCTCGTCAAGCTCGTGAAGAATCATAATTAGCGCCAGAATGAACGCTTGATCAATGTTGGGATACACCGTTATCACGTAAGTGTCTTTGTTAATCAGAACATTCTTAACAGTGTAGTGCTTTTTCATCTGCAATAAGATTCCCACGAATTCTTGCAGTGAATAGATAGTATAATAATTAATAATTAAATTAAATGATAATCCACTAAAGTAGATAATTAAAGCTGATTGTCTTGGTTATACCTGGCCAACGAGGGTCTTAAGTCCACCTTTATAAATTTCGGCAGATCGTTCCAAGAAAGTACCTTTGACCCTATAATCACAAATTCCTTCTTCGGTGTTATTGGCTAAGAACACATTCAATTTGGTGGCCTTAGGTTGGATTATGAATGTTCGCTTCACACTGAATATTAGATCTTTAGGGTCGATGCTTTCACCCCTAAAAACTTGCCATCGATCATGCATTGTCCTTATCTGCGTCAAGGGAGTTATATATATGAAGTAGATTAAGATCTTTCAGTTAAGTGAAATACCTCATTTCGTATATGTGTTTCTTTCTTTCTTGTTCTTCTTTTTTTTTAAAAAAAAAAAATAGCAGATCATATGTAAGTTTCTTTAGGAAATGAAAGTATTATAAACAAAACTAATATACATCTATATATGGTTGTAATATTTATCACATCATTAAATAACTAATCATATAATACTATATGTAAAATTTTTATAATATTAATTATAAAAATTGAATATTTACAAATGATTAAAATTATAATACAAATAAATTTTGGTGCAGTGTTTATCTAAATTTACATAAATATTTAATTATATATTATCATATTAATATAAATGTTTGACTCATATATGTACTATGTCAAAAGTCTCATATATAGTACAATATAAATAGATAAATATATAAAATTCTATTATGTTGATCTAATGTCAAAATTAATCTCAAAATTCAATCAAAACAATTTAATCTCAAAACAATTTTACGTCGAAAATTAATTATATATTTTAGGAAAATTAAGCCCAAACATTAACAATGAAATAACTGCAATTATTCTTTTTTCATAATTTTTTTTTCTCTGATGTTTGCATGAAGGAAGAGATCACGGAATTAAAACAAGGGAGATTAAGGGGGATAATACCCTGCGTCGAAGGGTGGCGATGGTGTTGCCGGCGGGGTCGTTCAAGAGGAGGCGGTCACGGAGGGTGGCGATCATGGCCTTCACCATGAAAACGACGTTGCCGTTCACATCGGTGATAGTGAAGTTGCTGTCCCTAGGGGTTAACACCTTCCTCACGACGGTCAAATCCACAGGGTACGGGACACAGTACTGAGGGTCGATAACGGCAATCGGAGCCACCAGCATGTCGGGGCAAGAGGTGGCAGCCTCCGGTGATAGAGAAGGATTAGGGTGAGCCATATACACGGTGATGAGGCTCTAAAGAGAAATTAAAGGATCACGGAAATGAGATATATGGTGTCCTATGGGATGATGATCGATGATGGGGGTGAAACGTTCTTATATAACGAATGAAAAATGGTTTAAAGACGCAGATGCTCAAAAATGAGTTGTTTTTTCGTTTGCCATACTATTTTTCGTTTTAAGCTTAGTATGTGTTGGAAGCTAGCTAATTAATTCACATGATGAACGAATGTTTTTTTTTTTTTTTTTGGTAGATAGGGGGCTAAACAACCCAACAAGAGATCAAAATGACAAACCAACAACTAAATAATCCTATTTCAGGCACAGAGGTTTCACCAAAAGAAAGAAAAAAACGCGGAGATTTTTGCTATTGAAGATATAAAAAAATTTTATATTACCGGTTAATAAAATTACAAGAAATTGATAAACCGAGCACAATGCTAAGACACAAATCACACCCTGGCATAATAGAATTACTCATTCTTTATATAACAACTAATTCTATATATCCAATTAAGCTTAGCTGAGGTGCCACTTGAGTTACAGAATTTTTTAAACAAAAAATACAGTAAAACAAAATAAAAATAAGGATGCTAACAAATAGCTTTTTTGAGTCGTGAAATTTTTACTTAAATATTGGAATAAAATATCTTAAATTAACTTTTATTTTTTATGCTATATATATTCTCTTGAATTTGGTTTTAAGAAATGGTTATTAAAAAGTTGAAGAAAGGGGAGAGACATGAATTAGAGTCATTTTTTAATTATTTGATCCTCACTTAAAAATTTAAAGTAGATATTCTCATAATGCAAATTATATTTTTAATAATGAGTTGTTATATAAAATGATTCTATAAAATTTTTCTTTAAAATTACTTTATTAGGAAACTAAAGAAAGAGGATGAAAAGAAAATAAAATTAACTTCTCTTTGAATTCTTTGATTCTCCATTAAAAATTGGAGGCAATGATCATTACAAAATGAATTAGACTTCTAATAGTGATATATATTCTTGTAAAACTAGAGATGAAGATGGAATAATTTTATATAATTTATTTTTGCAAAAAGATTATTTTATTAGGAGGCTGAAGAAAGATGAGGGTCAAATGATTTTGTAGAGTTTTTTTCTTTAAAATTATTTTACTAAAAGTGAAGGAAGAGGAAAATAGAAATACATTTTTCAATTGCTGCTTCATCATCATTTAAAAATTATTAGAATTTTTTTTAAAAAAAAATTACACTTGCAATAACAAGTTGTTATTTGAAATGAATTTAATACATTAAATTATATTTTTATCATTGTCAATATTTTCTTTTATTTTAATGTAGTTTCACAAATGATGATTAATATTGTGATGTATTACCATACATAAAGCTTGCTTTGTGTCATTCACTTTCATATTTTTTTTTTTTTACTTCACCTTCAATCTTATATTATTTATCTTCTCTTGTTGTATTTTCATTAATTTTTATGCCAATTTAATATCAAACACCTTAATTTTTCAATTTGATTTTTTTTTTTTGCCCTGTGCATCGTACGAATTCCTACACTAATGTGTATGTGTATATATATATATATATATATATATAAACCCATCAGAATGTACAAGTTCAAAGCTTAACTTTCCCCTGTGGGCTTCCCTAACTGTTGTCATGGTCAAGAGTCACAATTAGCTCCACTATGAATACATAATCAATATTCGGAGACGCTGTAACCATGGACTTCTCTATGCTAAATATAGTGCCAAGCTTCTTATTTATCTGCAATAGCAATTATATCTTCATAAATTTGTATTTTTCAACAATACTATTTGCTTATCTAGGTCTCTAGAATTTCTTAAAGCAAAAAAAAAGGAAAGAAAATATCTTTCAACGATATAGCTCAAAATGATTTATATGTTTCTACCATTTTTTTGTAGAGGGACTAAACTAAATAGTAATTATATTATGTGTCAAAAAATTAACCTCGGCAGCGACAGTGTCAGATTCACCAGTGTAAACAACCCAAGAACGACCAGAGAAACCTGCTTGTTGCTTTGACCTTGAAGTCACAAACTTCTGTGGTGTTATTTGCGAAGAACACATTCAGTTTGGACCTTAGCTGGAATAGTGATGATCGCTTCCGAGTAAAATTCAGATCAGATCCCTTGATTCTGTGCTTTCGCCTCTAAATGCTTCCCAACTATCATTTGCTGCCAGTAGCTGCATCCAACAAATTAAGTAGTCTCTTAATTTGAAGTTTGATTTCAACATTGAATAATACACTTCATAAAAGTTGCGAGACAATTAAAAATACAAATGTTTCCATGAGGTATTACATGTGTCGTTTCCAATTTAATTTTCTCTTTCAGTCTGATTGTTAATTTCGAATTTATATGAAGGAAGTTACATTTTAATGCAATTTTCGTTTTCCATTGTATGAATATAATTCATGCCTGTGACAAATTAACACTCCATGTCAAGTGTTGCTATACAACCTTACTTAAGGATATGTTTGTGATAAGGGTTTTGAAAGGGGAAAAAACAAAGCGAAGATAATTTTTTTATTTTCAGGAAATGTCTTTTAATTTTTAAATAAAATAATTGTTTCCATAAACTTTTGTTTCATTTCTATTTATTTTTATAAATATTTTTATAATTCTTTAAATTTTTTAAAAAAAATTATGAATTTAATTTATATGCACTAATAGTGTAAAATTATTTTACACTATCGTCCAATTATATTCTCCTATTTGTATGATTTTTTGAGTAATGAGGGTGAAGATTATGCATATTTACTTATGTGGCAGCATATAAATAAATGACAATGTAAAAAAATTTTACACTATAAATGTATACAAATTAAGCCCAAAAGTTATTCTCCTTTTTCTTTTGTTTTTCTCCAACACTCGCCATCTAAACATATAACATGAAGAGATAACTTAAAATATTAAATATACATTAATTAAAGCACATGAAAAGGATGAGCTGAGATTTTTTCACATTAAAAAAAATGAAAATTTTAATAGAAGTGAATCAGAAGAAGAAAAACTCTGTTTTGATATTATCTACCACGTAATGATAGTGATACATAACAGGACTTGAGACGCTCCTAATCCTATTCAACACCAACCATAAAGGGAAAACGTAGGTAAAGCACTAAAATTCATATCATAAATAAAGAAAATGGAGATGGAGAAGGAGTTGAATAGTTTGATGGACGAATTACCGCTCTGCGAAGATGGACAACGGGGTTTCCCTAAGTGTCACGTAAGAAACGGTGCTCCCGGGGTGTTACGATGGTTATGAGAGAACTCAACTGTGAAAACGATGTTGTTGTTGATGTCTGTGACCAATGTTTCAAATTGCAGACCGCATCACCTGATGCGGCCGCAATATTGAGGTTGCAATCACCGCCGCAACCGCATCACACCATAATTGTAGTGTTTCACCAATTTACGTAAATTGACCGTAATGTAACCGTAAGCATCGTAACAGCCGCAATGCACATCGCAACAGTCGCAATGCCCGCAATCGCAACAACCGCAACCGCGGCCGCATCTGCAATTTAAAACACTGTTTGTGATGGTGAAGTTATCACCTACAAGCCCTTTCCTTCTTGGTTATAAGATCAACTGCATGTGGAACACAATACTGATGGTAGATGATGGCGGTGGCAGAAGGTGGTGGTGGGTTTGCCATAATATATGGTTGATGTTCAAAGAGTGGCAGAAGCAGAAGGATATGTATTGATTGACTATTAAAAGAGCATTGTAATTCATCCCGATTAGTTTCTACAATACATTTTACCCGACTTATGTGTGAGCCATTTCAGCTTTTAAGTGTTATTATGTGTAATTAATTTTTGTTTAAACAAATTAAAAAAATTAAGTAGATATGTTATATATCAATAAACGAAATCATCGGCAAGAAAAAAAAGTTTACTGTTTCAACTCCATGAAAACAAAACTCAAGCAAAGTTTACGTTTTTGGGCTCTCTTTCTTTTTCTTTGACATTGTTCTTTCTCATTCCTCATTTCATTTTTTCAAAGGAGCGAATAAAATATAATGCCACGGTAGAAAAGTTATGGGACTCTCAAATGTTCGCAGCAAAGCCACTGTTACTATTTGCGATGGCGTTGCAACTGGGTTAGATTTAGATGAACAGTATTGACAAAAGAGGTCTCAAATTTGAGAATTTGGATGAACCCTTGAATTGTGTCACAAAGAAGAAAATAGATAATTGTCGAAAAGAGATTGAATTTGCATGTATACTTAATGCTAGGTAATAAGTTTTTTATGGAAAGCAAAAAGAAGGGGCTTGGTGATGTTGCTTCAACCAGAGCAAAGTGTTTAAAGGGTCAGGCTTTGCTATCTCTTCCGCCGTAAGGTTGGTGTGCCATTGAAATGTTGGTGCGGAATGGTATATGGGATGATGATACACATGCTAACAATAACAGAGGTTGGGATGTTGAGAGTTAAAAGATAACATAACATCTCAATGCCACTGAAAATGCTAGCTCGCAATAAAAGAGGTTGGGATTGAGAGTGAAAAAATAACATGTCAGTGCCACTGAAAATGCCACATATGTCGGGCATGAAAAATTCAGGTAGATTTTCGGGTCCTTTAGTATTTTCCCTCTTAAAATGTTTGATGTTGTCGTAAAACATCATATATACATAATACTACCAGAAGACCCGCCTTATGCATGGGTAAAGCACTCGTTCAGTACATATATGTATTTGTCCGCAATTCATTCAACCTTCTTAATTACTCAATTTGTAATTGAATAATATACGTTAGAACAAAATAACAGGCAAAAAAATGGGATGATCCCAAAAATGAAAAAAAGTAAAAAAAAAAAAAAATGATTCATTTCTCAATTTCAATAGGCTAAGAACTTGAATAATATTGTACAGTGCCTTATAATTGGATGTAAGGATGCAAATAGACTTCTATTATCAAAAAAGACCCCAATGATGAAACTATAAATGGACTAAGTATATAACATATAATTACCATTGATATCATTGTGAACCAGTACCAATATAACCCAAAAATAATTAGAACGTAAAATCTTCAACCTTATAAGGTTTAGAGATTATAACACTAAGCATTTCCAAAGTTGCATTATAGCAAAACTAGAAATAAAAAATATAGATGCCAGAAGAGCATATAATTCCATATGCAATTGAAGTTACAAAAATTATTTAGTCTTGTCCATAGCAATTCAAGTTATAAACACTATCTAGTTTAATGTTCATTAATACATAAAGTTGATAGCCATATAAAATTTGCACACCACAAACAAAAATATATTAATCTTCCATTGCGTAAAATAACATAAAAAGGGGAGGGGTGGTTGGCAGTTGCCAAAAGAACTAAATAACCCTCCCCCTCCCCCCCCAAAAAAAAAGAACCATAAAATTGTATAATAACTTCTACTTTGTTTTGTTCATAACCCAATAGACGAAATATGTTGATCCTCTCTCCATTCGTAATGTTTTTTATTTTAATTATATTTCATACAAAATATTAAATCTCACAAAATAGAATAAATAGTTATTTTTAAAAATAATTAATAACACATAAGTCTTTGAAAAATAATTTTACAAAATATTTAAGATAATAATCTACTTTTACAATAGATCAATTTATATTAATTATATTATTTTTGTTAAGATAAAAAAACTGACAAAACAATTATAATAATAAAATGAAAATTTCATAATAAAGAAATGTATGGATTCATAAGCATTAATTCATATATGTTGGATATTCATAAAAGATTTTAATAAGAATTTATGAACAAAACAAACAGAACAAAAAAATTTCATCATCTCCTCTTCCCATTCTCTTCTACTGTTCTTGAGTAAGGAAAAGTGATTGAAAATTTAAATAAAATAAAATAAAAAATTTAAAATAAAGGAATTGGATTGATAAGCATAACTAACTTTTGTGAAAAATAATTAAGAGATTTTAGTGTAAATGTTTTTGGTGTAAAGGAGTTGGATTGATAAGCATAATTAATTTTTTTAGTGTGAAGGATTTTAGTATAAATTTATCAACAAAAAAAGAAATATATCACCCTTTTTTCTTTGTCTTATAGTAAGGATTTTAAACCTAACTCTAAAAAATATATAGTTATAAATTCTTTCATAGGAACTCAAATCTACTCCTCTTAATAGAAGAAAAAGGTTGATTCCCTGTTCATACATAATGTTTTTAGTTTAATTATATTTCATGCAAAATTTTAAATCCCACAAAATGCTATAAACATTTTATTTTTTCAAAAAATAACACAAAAGTCTTTGAAGAATAATTTTCTAAAATATTTAAGATAATAATTTACTTTTATAATAATTAAATTTAAATTAATTATATTATCTTTATTAAGAACTATATATACTACAGTACTATAGGCATTATTTTTTAATTTATGAAATAATACTATAGCATAGAACTATATATAATATAGCATTACAGGCATTAGATTTCCTTTTTATCCTTTTTATTGATAGCTATCTATAGTACTATAGTATAGCAGTATAGACTTTTGTGTTTTTTAGAATTCTTTTTGAAAATTTTATTTGAAAAATTTGTAAAGGTAAGATATGGCTATGAGGCTCTTGCTATTGTTATATGTATAGATAGATAAATAGATAAATAATATAGTTAGAAATAAAAGTAAGTTGTGGCAAATTTTGACCTAACTAACACCTATTCACAACTACAACCAAAATATCAATATAAGAATATTATTTTAAGCCAATCTTCCCTAATGCTAATATGGGTAGAGTAGAAGTATTTAAAATTAAATTATGATACTATAAGAAATAAAGTTAAGTACAAATAATATCAATGATTAAAAAATAAAGGCTATAAAATATAATTTTTTAAAAAATTTGCTATAGCTATAAAATTGAGGAAGTAACATATGGCTTGTGAACTCAATGGGACTGTATATTGTATAGATACGATGTTAGGTACAGAAACTTTGTAATTGATTTAATATAATAAAAATGGACGTATTTGATATATTATCATTTTTTTTAGTTATTAATTTTTTAAATTAAAGTTACCAACTTATTTGATTAAGTTATCAACCAGTTACAGTATAATATTACAGGATATTTCGCATTTAACTAGTTGGTAACTCAGTCGAATAAGTTAGTAATTTTAATTTAAAAAGTTGATAACTGAGAAAAAAATTTGGTATTTATATGCTACATCTAGTTGATCACTCAATCAAAAAAATTGATAACTTTAGCTTAAAAAATTAGTAATTAAAAAAAAAAAGATTGATATCGTGTCGGAAATGCCTTTTAAAACAAATAATATTATTGTAATATAATATGTGCCTGATGTGATTGGGTCTGAATGAAATGGTCAACCTCGTTTGAGGGAGGTTTCTTTGCGGGCCAGGATCAACTTCAAGAGTGTCGAAGGTGACTACCGGAAAATGATCTTAATATATTTTTTTATGCTAAATTTATTTGAGAAATTAAATGTGAAGATTGCAATCATTTTAGAGATTAATTTTAATATGTTATTATTATAAAAAAGTTTTATATTATTATTTAATCACATGCATGTTTCTATTTGTAAAATTTTTAAGATAATAGATAGTTGAGTCAAATATTTTTATTAATATGTACTATATAATTAGATATTTATGTAAAATATTTTTATATTGACAGTATATCAAAATTATATTCTTAAATTTATTATTGATTATCTTACTAAATTTATGAATGAAATAATAAAAAATTTTAATTACAGACACATAATTTATGCAAATATCATAAATCTTTATTTATTATTGATGCAATTAAAATCTTTAAATATTAATGCATATTTTTTTAGAGTTTTATTTTTATGCACTTATCGTGTAAAATGATGCTATACTATGATCCAATTAGATTCTATTATATGATAGACTTTTGAGATAATAAATGTAAAAGTCAAATATTCAAGTTGATGTAATAATACATGATTGAACATTTATATAAAATATTTTTATATTGATAATATATCAAAATTAAATTTATTTTTTAATATCAATTTGAATTTAATTTTAATGTATTATCAGTATAAATTTTTTTACATAGATATTCAATTATATATTGTTATGGTAGCAAAAGTGTTTGGCTATTACTTCTACTATCTCAAGGTCTCATCTATATTGACATATAATTGGATAATAATGAAAAATTCTTTTACACTAATAATATATTATAATTAATCTCTATAAAATTTGTGTATAAAAAAAGAATGTATAAATATAATTATTCATGACAAGGAGGTTAAACTACATTTTCTGACTTCCGCATTATGTACATATAAGAAACTTTCGGATGTTTATTATTCCCTTCGTAGTAATATATTCGTCAATTTGGATAATTTGATTTATTTTTAAATCAAATTATATCTGAATATAATTTAATTTAAAGGTAAATAATATAATTTAATTTAAGAGTAAACCAAATTATTCAAATTAACAGATAAATTGAAATGAACAGAGACACACTATATGACTTGCCAAATATATTTATGTGTGATAGAGAACATGCCAACTTTAAAAATAAATAAAATGAAAACATAAAGAAACATGTCAACTTTTGTTTTGTCTCGTATAAGATAAATGAGAGATAAGACCTTTCAATGCACAAAATAAAATATTGATTAACATATTTAGGGTTAAAAACCATTTTGTTTTCTCCAATATGTTATGGGCCAAATGAGAGAAGGGGGCCAATCTGATATGAACAAAGCCGAAGGGAGTGTGGTTGCTCATACCAACAAAGCAAGTGGGACCAAGCTAGTTAGGAAAGACAAATGCGAGAAGTTGGATCCGAAAATAGTGGGAAGGAAGGCGAGCACAAGAACCATGAAGCATAACCAATTGTTGAGGGACTTCGTGTGGAAGAAACAATGAGGAGTTGTACAAAAAGAAGGAGCAAAGGGAGGCAATTAGTTACGGAAACAATGGTACTCTCTCAATTCTCGCTCTCAGAATTCTCTTCTCCCTCTCTGAACTTCTCTTTTCCCTTACTGAGACCCTCTCTGGTTCGACACTCATTCGTTCACACTCTCACAGGTGACAGCTAGTTACTAAGGAATCGCTATTGCAGTTCACTTGGAGCTTGTCCTAGCTAATATAGATAATTCATTAATTCTTGCTACTATTTCATTGGAAATCAGATATTGAGACTGAGAAATTAGTTGATTACTTGATTGTATTTTTTGTTTTCTACTGGATCATTTGCTGTTATTGAATTTACATCTTGCATTTGATACTTTCATTCTTCACCATGGCTGAGAGCGCTAGATTGAAAGATGTTCAAGTTGAATCTAAGCATTAAGTTCAAACACTGGATAAGCTGGGTCGGAACTGCTTAGCTTAATTTGCAGGATTGACACTAGGTTTGAGAATTCGGAGACTCGATTTGATTGACTTGAGGAATGTATGCGATCTTTAATGTAGAATTCTATGGGCAATAATTCACATTGTGGATATAGCTCACCCTCAGATCACACTATTCCTACTCGCCAACTGTTTCAAGTTAGGAATGCTAAGCTTGATTTTCCTAGATTCAATGGAACTAATGTATTGTACTGGAATTTTCCAGCTGAACAGTATTTTGGCTATTATGAAATACCTGATGCTCAACGCCTTGTAATAGCTTCTATGCATAAGGACAAAACAGCAATGCCTTGGTTTTAGATGACTAATCAAAACCATCCATTTAATTCATAGCGTGATTTCACAGCTGCATTAAAAACTCAATATGGCCCCTTCCCTTTTGATTGTCCCCGTTCTGTGCTTTTTAAGTTGACTCAAATTGGCACTATGATTGAGTATAAATATGAATTTATTACTTTACCTAATCGTGCATGTGGGGTAAGCCCTGATGCATTATTGGAATGCTTTATTCGGGGCTCACAAACGGATACCAGAAGAAGATTCTTGGCTCAAAGCCCCATTACCTTAGTGAAGGTTGTTGCCTTAGCCAAATTGTTTGAAAAAAAATGTGCACCGCCACAGAAACCAAAAGCTTGGTATGCAACTTCTAAACAATATACTTCTGTCTCAAACCCCTAGCTGCAAGAACAAATAACCAAATAACTATTCCACAGCCATAAAACTAAGCCCTTTACCACCACTACTGCCAACACCACCATCTAAACCGCCTCTTCTAACCATTAAATCCAATCCGGTTAAGAAAATGTCCCCTGCTGAGATGAAATTGAGGAGAGAAAAAGGTCTTTGTTTCACTTGTGATGATCGTCACACTTTTAACCATGAATGCCCCAACAAATGTAAAGCCCTGTTGTTATCCTAATAGCCAAAAGGCTCAAATTGAGCAAATGGTGAAGGATATGCTTGAATAGGGAGTTATTTAGCCCAATACTAGTCCTTTTTCCTCTCCTATTTTGTCAGTCAAGAAAAAGGATGGCTCATGGCGTTTCTACATTGATTATTCGACGAACTATATGGTGCTTAATTCTTTTCAAAGCTGAATCTCAGACCAAGATACCATCCCCATCTTAGTAAGGCCAAAAGACAAATACAAAACAACTTTGTGAACACACCAAGGGCTAAATGAATGGTTGGTAATGCCATTTAGGCTATCTAATGCCCCTCTCACTTTTCAAAGCTTGATGAAGAAGGTGTCTAAGAGATTATTGAGGAAGTTTGGTTCTGCTTTCATTGATGATATCCCCGTTTATAATGCTACTTGACATGAGCACTTGTAGCACTTGGAGATAGTTCTTGCTATTTCAGTGCAGCAAGTCTTATTTGCAAGATAATCTAAGTGCTCTTTTGGCTGAGAGAAGTGGAATACTTGGGTCATACAGTGTCTGGAGCTGGTGTTGCAATAGATAAGGACAAAGTACAAGATGTGGTTCAGTGGCCACTAGTTAATGTCAAGCAATGAAGGGGATTTTTGGATCTGGCAGGTTACTACAAAAAGTTTATCAGAGGATGTGCTACTATTGCCTCTCCACTGACTGACTTATTAAAAATGGACAATTTTGCTTGTTCTCCAACTACTCAGTCAGCATTTGACAATTTAACGCCAGCCATCACAAATGCACCAGTGTTGCCTTTATCTAATTTTTTTAGCCATTCATCCTAGAAACCGATGCTTTAGGAGCTAAGATTGGGCCAATTCTTGGTCAAGAAGGTCATCCAATTGGCTTTTTTCACAAGAAAATGTCCAACCGGATGCAGAAACAATCAGCCTATTGTGGGGAGTTATATGCCATTAGTCAACCTATTATAGGGAGTTATATGCCATTATTGAGGCTTCAGCAAAATTTAGACATTATTTGTTAGGACATCCATTTGTTATTCCAACTGACTAGAAAAGTTTGAAGAATTTGATGGGTCAAACCATTCAAACACCAGAACAACAAATGTGGCTGCACAAATTTTTGGGATTCGATCTTAAGATTGAGTATAAACTTGGCAGGAGAATGTTAGGGCGGATTCTCTCTCCAGGTGTTTTGTTTTTATGCTTGGTTTGAACCTCACTACAATTTAATTGAAGAGATCAAGTTGGCCTTCAAGGAAGACACTAAACTGTATTAGTAACTGCATTTAAGTCATCAACTAAAGCAAATTGAGGCTATTATCCTTTGGTTATTTGGTGATTTACGTGATAATTGATAGATTATCAAAGTATGCATATTTTTTCCCTTTAAAACCTGACTTCAACAGTAAAAAGGTGGCTAAGGATTTTCTCCACAATGTGTTCAAGTTACATGGAATTCCCAAAACAATTGTATTTGACAAGGATAAGACATTCACAAGCTCCTTTCAATCCTATTTGTTCAAACTGCAAGGGATTTCCTTGCTTATGAGCTCAGCATACCACCCTCAAATAGACAGCAGGCAGAATCTCTGAATAAATGTATTGAAATGTACCTCTGCTATTTTGTTTTCCAGAATCCAAAGCTGTCTTATAAATTCTAGTCTCTAGCACAAGTTTCCATACAAGCACCGGCACTACCCCATTTAAGATTGTCTACGAGAGAGATCCTCCAGCTGTCATTAGACAAGAGCCACAAGCTTCAGACCCTTTGGGTGTCCAAGAATTGTTGCAGCGAAGGGAGACTATTATTACTTAGCTTAGGTCTCAAACTATTGAACGCACAGCAAGCAATGAAGGCTCAAGTGGGCAAGAAAAGGAGGGTTGTACAATTTGAAGTTGGTGAGATGATATTGGTTAAATTACAGTCATATAGACAGCATTCATTACAATTGAGCAAGAATCAAAAGCTGAGTATGTGTTACTTTGATCCATTCCGAATTATAGAGAAGATTGGTTATCTTGCATGTAAGCTACAGTATTGAAATTGAACCTTGCTTCTTTACTAAGTCTTTAGCTGCTTAATCTTTACTCTTGTTTGATATGCAAAGTAGATCAATATTCTTTCCTAGATCTGATGGGCATAGGTGCAACCTACTATTTGATTTGTGAAAGGAACACTCATCGAAGCCAGCAACTAAGAGACCAAATTAAAGCCGGCCCTCTTTTCCCAATTCAAGAACTCTTGTGACTCCACATAGTCAAGCCAATCTTAATCTAAATTTTACTGCTTCGATATATTCTCCTTGCAGAGATGTTTCTGTAGCTTATGACCTTTAATGGAGGCCAAAGCTTAATGTGTCCAAACTAAGAAATTCTCCTCATCTAGCTTGGAGGAGACTAGATTCGAGAATGATTTTGGCACAAAGGTGGAGTTTGAACTTTTCGCAATAGGGGAAGACAGAGTCTTAGGTATCTACATGGATCTTTTAAGCTTTGATATATAGATGAACGTGAGAGCTAGAGAGAGTACAGAGAATAGAGAACTAAAAGAATTCTGATTTTGTGATTTTGTGATTTTGTGATTATGATTGATGAGTGAATTGGATACAAATTGATGTGGTTTATATACAATGAGTTTCAATAACTAATGTAGCTGTCGCCTTAAAAAACTAAACCAAACTTAACAACATCATAACAGACTTTAATCATGACAACTGACACTCATTACTGAATTTTGTTGAGTCTCAGGCGTATCCCTATCAGTAAGAAGGAGGCAGCTAGGTGAGTGAGGGAGATGGGGCAAGAGAATGAGCGGCAAAATTAGTAAGATAAAGTCTAAAGATGAGGATTAAGGATTTATAGTTCAAGTGCATAAGGATTAATTGAAAAATAGATATAATAATTAAAATTATTATTATCTACTATGATGATGATAATAATAATAGTAATAGGCTAACTGAGGAGGGACATCAGTGTAAGATTTGACATGCTTCTATTTTTAATAATTTTTTATAGAATATAGTCATTATTAATCTAACCATTGAATTATTAATACATATCATATTAATCATTTGCGCCAAATTTAAAAAAAAAAATTGATATCGATAAGAATGTAATCAAATCATTCTTTTTATATATATATATTTAGGAAGTATTTATTATATCAATTTAGATGTATATAAAAAGTATATTAAATAATTTCAGATTAATTTAAAATTTTATAGACTTTCAAACCAACAATTAGTTTTATAAAAAATTTATTCAATGAAAAATTATTCAATAGTATAAGATATAAATTTAATTTATACTGATGTATGTTGATCCTTATATATATATATATATATATATATATATATATATATATATATATATATTTATATATATATATATATATCATTTTTAAATTGAATGAAATTTAATAAACTTGATTTATTTAACGAAAACTTTCAATTCAACAATCAAACTTATAAATTTAATGTCTATACAAAGTTATTTAATAGAGTAAATATTCTAATACTTACTTTTTGGAGTAAGTAATTCCTCATCTCTTTCTTTCTCTCTCTATATAAAAAATATGAATTTTTGATCTAATGATAGGTTTTGTTAAAAAATTTAGTGATAAATTTTTTTTTTTAATGATATGAAAGTTACTTAAAGTTTGTTTTTTTTTTTTTTTTTTCTTTTTGATGTGTTTACTTGAAGTTAAAATAATGGAACATATGTGTATTGTGCCAAGCTTTTTTCCAAATATGTTTTGAGGTTACCCAACCTAAGTTTTTCTCCAATAACTCGTATAAAGTTACTTATGTATTCGCGCATTTATTGACGCTACAATATTTGTGTAAATAACATTTTAATACAAAACTTTCAAATAATAAAAGAATTTTAAAAAAATCAAATAATTCTTGTAGAAAATGTGAAAACTAAACTTGGTGGTGGCTCCAATGGAGGAGCACACACACGCTGAACAAGAGAACCTGCGCTTGAGAATGAAGAAGGAAATGAGAGAAAATTGATGATAGTGATTAGCATTCGAGGTTCTGAGGTCTAATTGTACAAATGTCTATTTATATCCATGATCTAGTTCTCAATCTCCAGCTAACCATAAATAACTAACTTCTAACTGCTCCAATGTACATGAGCTGGAAATTGCTAACTAACTAAACTGCCTTTAACAACTAATAACAAAAACTTTACTAATAACAGAAAGTACCCCATCAAACTATATGTGGTGACGCCCCCTTGCAAGCTGGAGTGTGAATTTCTTTCATACCCAACTTGGAGTGAAGGGAAATGAAAGGCCAGGAGCCAATGGCTTGGTAAGTAAATTTGCAATCTGACGTGTAGTAGAGATAGGAAGTAATTTGAGCACACTAGATTGGACATTGTCATGGACCAAGTGGCAATTTATCTCTATGTGTTTTGTCCTTTCATACAACACAGGATTTGGAGCAAATGCAGGGAAGATTGACTATCACAGTACATGACCATTGGCTGAGTGTCTTGGACCTGAAGATCTTGAAGCAAGTATAAGAGCCACTGTGCTTCACAAGCTCCCACAGCTAAGGCTCTACAATCTGCCTCAGATGATGATCTGGAGATGGTGGTTTGCTTCTTACTTTTCCATGATGCAAGGCTGGAACCACGAAAGAAGCAGAAACCACTAACTGATCTTCTAGTATCCAAACAGGCTCCCCAATTTGAATCTGTAAAACCCTTGAGTTTTAGATCGATTGAATTCTGTAGAACTCTTGAGATACCTTAGAACCCAATTTGCAACTCTTGCAAATGAGTTGAGGTAGCACAATCAAGGAACTGGCTCAGTTTGCCCACTACAAAAGAAATGTCAGGGCGTGTGTTAGCCCCCAACATCCCACACTCTTCAACAAATCCAGATTATATTTTCTTTGATACAAAGTGATACCCTCCTTGGACCTTGCTATCTCCACGCCAAGGAAAAATTTGAGATTTCCAATGTCCTTGATGCTGAACTTCTCATCTAAGAGGCCTTTAATAGAGGTGATTTCTGACAAATCATTGCCTGCAAAGACTAGATCATCCACATACACCAATATAGCAGTAAAACCAGAAGTAGAATGCTTAGTAAACAATCAGTAATCGACCTTGGATCGAACAAACCCAGATGCAGTAAGGACTAATGTCAGCTTCTTATTCCATTGTCTATTGGCTTGTTTCAAGCCACAAATTGACTTTTATAGTTTACAAACCAATCCAGCAGGTGCATCCAATCCTGGGGGAACCGTCATATAAACTTCCTCATAGAGATCTCCATGGAGGAAAGCAGTATTTATATCAAGCTGGTGTAAGAACCAGCCCTCAGCAGCAGCCAAAGACAATAGAACTCTAAGTGTAGTCATTTTAACCCTCGAGCTAAAAGTTTCCAGGCAATCAACTCCAGCAGTTTGGGTGTAACCTTTTGCTACTAATCTAGCCTTATGCCTTTCCATGCTCCCATCAAGCTTGAACTTGACCTTAAAAACCCACTTATACCCAATTGTCTTCTCCCCAGAGGGAAGTTTAGTGAGAATCTAGGTTGCATTTTTCTTCAAAGTAGAAAGTTCAGCTTCAATGGCCTGTTTTCAACAATCATGAACCATAGCCTCTTGGAAGGTTTTAGGTTCAGAAACAGATGAAATGGCAAGGGAAAATTTTTTGTGGTTAGAAGATAAAGAATCATAAGAGATATGCTGAGACAAAGGATACCTACTGGATGTTGATGGTGGTGCAGTTGAGGATGCTAATGCACAATGGTATTCCTGCAGGTAACTAGAAGGCGTTGTAGTGCTCTCTGATCTTCTCAATGGGGCTGCATGGTTAGAGTTGGTACCTTGGGTTGTTGGCAAGGGTGGTGGAATTGTCTGTGGAAGGTGATGAGAAAGTGTTTTGCTGTATAGGATCAAGGAATTCTTCATGTGAAATGTATGAATCAACAGGAAATAGGTGAGGTATTTGTGGTGGATTAATGTGGCTCTAGTTCTGTGGTGAATCCAAATAAGGAAAAATGTGCTCATAAAACACTACATTCATAGAGATAAAGATCCCTCTAGATTGCAAATCAAACAATAGAAACCCTTTGGTTCCTTGTTTGTAGCCTAGGAACATGCATTTCCTAGCTCTAGGGTCTAGCTTAGTTCTATGAGACATGAGGGTGGATGCATAAGCCAAACATCCAAACACCTTCAAGTGATCTAAAGAAGGAGTTGCATCAAACAAAATCTGATAGGGAGAAGCATTGTTCAGAAGTGTACTAGGCTGTCTATGAATTAGATGCACAGCATGTGCCACAGCAAAATGCCAAAATCCTTTGGGAATATGTGAGTGAAATAAGAGTGCTCTACCAGTACGTAGAATGTGCTAAAGCTTTCTTTCAACAATACCATTCTGCTGGGGGGTTTCTACACAACTAGTGTGGTGAATAATTCCTTTGGAATCTGGACCATTGTTAGCTCTTATGCATTTAACATCTGTGTGAAATTGTGTCTCAACCATGTCAACACAACATTGCAACAGAGAGGAAGCTTCTGACTTAACCATCATGAAATAAACCCATGTGAACATAGACTTCTCATCTACAACAGTAAAAAAAATACCCATAACCAAGCATTGATGGAACTGAAATAGGACCCCAAATGTCCATATGAACTAAATAAAAATCAGATGCAAAGTGACAAGCATCACAAGGATCTTTCTTTCTAGCTTATAGCTTACCTTACACTATATATATGTCAGGCTATATCCTTGCTTTATCAATTTTAATGCTTTTTAGTATTTTTTTAGGATGGAACACTTTTTAATTTAAAAGATTTATATAAAAAAATGATAATAAGATAAATTTGAAAAAAGAAGTTAAAATTAAAAACTATTTTAATGTTTTTTTTTCATTAAGTGATGAAATAATTCTTAAAAAACATTGAAAAATTTGCATCATAAAAGCGACAAATTTAGCAAGGAATCCACTTGCCTTAATACCGGGCTAAAGCGGCAAATGTTGCTGCTTCGTGGTTCAACATAACGAACAATATTGGGAGTTAGTTAGAGCCGATAGTATTGTTAGTAAGTTAGTTAATAGCCGTTAGTGTATCAGTTACTAGAATTTGTGTATATAAACACCATTGATAAGTTAATAACACAATTACCATTCGTTTCTCTCAAATGTAACTATATAAGTTAATGACACAATTATCAGTCATTTCTCTCAAACGTTAGTATTTGGGATGATTAAAAATAAAATTGATTTGATTTAATTTGTTTTGTTTTGTGTTTAAACTTTAAAATTAAATTAATTCCTATTAAATCCCTTCAATTTTAATAGAATTTTAAATATAAAACAATTAAATATATGAAATTTCACAAATAAAATTATTTCTTAATTTTAAAACATCTAAATACAAAATTACATTTACAAATCAAATCAATTGGTAATTTTTTCCTATTCCAAACACACACTCATAAAAGTAACGGCAAGTAAACAATCTCAAACTACGTCAATAGCACTATCATCTTCCTCCTCGTTAAGCTCGTGAAGAATCACAACTAGCGCCAGAATGAACGCTTGATCAATGTTGGGAAACACCGTGATCGTGTAAGTGTCTTTCCCAAGCAAAATACTCTTAGCAGTGTGGCGCTTTTTCATCTGCAATAACATTCCCATGAATTCTTGTAGTGAAAAGGTGGTATAATAATTAATAATTAATTTAAATGATAATTCACTAAAGTAGATAATTAAAGCTGATTGTCCCGGTTATACCTGGGCGACAAGGGCCTTAGATCCACCAGCATAAATTTTGGCAGATCGTTCCAACAAACTGCCTTGGAGCATATAATCACAAACTTCTTCTTTGGCGTTAGTGGCTAAGAACACATTCAATTTGGCCTTAGGTTGAATTATGAGTGATCGCTTCACACTGAATATTAGATCTTTAGGGTCGACGCTTTCGCCTCTAAAAGCTTGCCATCGATTATGCATAGACCTCACCTGCGTCAAGGGAGTTATATGCGTGAAATAGAGTAAGATCTTCAGTTAAATAAAACACCTCATTTTGTACGTACTTCTGTTTTTCAAGGCTTAGAAGGATTATGCAGTACAAATAAATTTTGTACATTAAACTTGAAAAATCAGTAAACCCCTTCATACGTGTAATACTTAATTTTCTTTTTATCATAAACATTCGTCTTAAAACTATTCCTTCTAATTGATAAATAGTTGCCGACATGCGACAGCCCTGTAGCATTAATGGTTTGCTCAGCTTCTTACCATTAGCTTGGTGCAGCTTCACGACATTTTTTTTTTTGGGGGGGGCCCAGGGGTTTTTTTTTTTGGGGGGGGGGGAATTAAAAAAGAAAAAATAAAAAATAAAAAATTTGCCGACATTCATCAGTACGACACACCATTATATAACTAATCATATAATGCAATAAGTATAGTTTTTATAATAGTAATTCGAATAATTGATTATTTACAAATAATTAAAATTACAATAAAAATAATTGAATTTAATTTAGATATAATATATTTCTAAATTTATACAAACATTTAATCATATCCTATCATATTATTATAAATGTTTAACTCTTATATCTATTATGTCAAAAGTCTAATATATAATATCATGTAATTGAATAATCATATAAAACTTTTTTACGCCCATCTAGTGTCAAAATTAATCTCACAATAATTTTATATTGGAAATTAATTATATATATTTTAAGAAAATTAAGCCCAAACATTAAAATGAAGATTGTAATTACTTTGCACCGACAAATAGATAGCTAAGTTAAACATTATAATTGGTTGAATTAAATATTTTTATTGATGTGATAATATATGATGAAATATTTATGTAAAATTATTTTCTATGTACTTGTATATATAAATTAAATCCATGAAATAGTATTTTTTTTTTTTCCCATTTTTTATCTGATGTTTCCATGAAGGAAGAGATCATGGAAGAAAACAAGATTAAGGGGGAAACCTTGCGTCGAAGGGTGACCATGGTGTTGCCGGCGGCGTCGTTCAAGACGAGGCGGTCGCGGAGGGACACGACTTTGGACTTCACCATGAAAACGACGTTGTCGTTCACGTCGGTGACAGTGAAGCTGCTGTCCCTAACTGTTATCACCTTCTTCACGATGGTCAGATCCACCTGGTGCGGGATACAGTACCGGGAGTCGATAACGGCAACCGGAGCCGCCAACATGACGGCGGAGGGCTCCGGTGTCGGGAGAGAAGAATAAGGATTAGCCATATATATGTATATATATGCTATATGGTGATGAGGCTCTAAAGGGTGTTCAAGGCTTTCTTTTTAGTATGAATCAAGAGGGCTTTCTTTGTAGTGGTTTTTTGTGGCCTATGGACGCTGATCGATGATGGGTTGAAACTTTCTTATATGATGAACGAAAAATGGTTTAAAGACGAAGATGCTCAGAAGTGAGTTGTTTTCTTCGTGTTTTTTTTTTTTCGGTCGTTAGGGAGTTTTCTTCGTTTGAGATACTATTTTTTTTTTTTTTCAGGTTTGTACGTGTTGGAAGCTAGCTAATTAATTCACATGGTGAATGAATGTTTCTCTGTTTTAGTAGATGGGGGGCCAAAACAGCCCGACAAGAGAACAAAATAACAAATCAACAACTAAATAATCCTATTTTAGTCACGGAGGTTTAAAAAAAACAAACATGGAGTTTTTTTTTTTAAGATTAATTTTAATATGTTGTAGATATAACAAATTTTACACTACCAATTAATAAAATTATACGAAATTGACAGACCAATCACAATGCTAAGATACAACTAATTACACCCTGGCATCACAGAATGTTGTTACTCATTTCTAACATAACAACTAATTCTAACTAATTAAGCTTAACGGTGGTGTCACTTGAGCTATATATATATATATATATATAAAGAAGAATTCTATGGCACCCTTAAAAATTTAAGGATTTAGAACCCATGCTAACTTGAACAAATTATAGTATAACATATAATTTAAATATATTTTACACAAAATTTAATAAAAAATTAATAAATTTAGTTATTATAATTGTAAATCAACCCTTTAAAAAATTTTAATTGCAAAAAATATATTTCTTCCTAAAACCTAACTAAGCGGACCAGGCTAGTCCACGAAATTAATAGGCTATCATTATACTGAGCCCAAGTCCGCCCCGCATGGATCTGCAAGTCCGCAGGCTGGTCCGCACCATTTGATGATCTCCTTTTTTGGCCTTTTCCTCCTTTTATTTTGGCTTGTAAAGTTGAATTTTGTAAAAATGTGATTGCTAGGTTTCAAACCCAAGCCACCATGGTCACAGAATGAAAGTTACACTACTAAGCTGCAACCAAACATTATGACAAATGCCTCAATCAAATTGAATATATCATATTTGATTGTCATAAAATAATAATATGCCGATATATGGACCAGCTTGTTAGCCTGTGGGTTAAACGGAGCAGGCCAGAAAATCTGCGAATAAACGAATTAGAAAAATGTCTGATCCTAACCCGTGCGAATTGCGGATTAAACGGACTAACTCATGGATCCCGACCCATATACCTAGCTCTACTAAACACTCTTTAGAAGCTTGACTGCTCTCTTTCCATGCAGTCATGCTACCCTTTAGAAGATTGACTTCTCTACCAAGCTTGACTGCCCTATCCATGCCAGGAGCTCCGTTCATCTGCTCAACCGCTGGCTATCACAGCGCCCGCTTGCTTGACTGCTTCTATCCCTGCATGCGCAACCATGCTACCCAAAAAACTGCAAGACCACTGATCTTCTACTCAACCGCTAGCGATCACAGCACTGCATACGATTTGGCCAATTCATCAGTAATGGGACTCCACTCATTTCCATCTTCTTCCTATTCCCAACCACTCCATTCCTATTCTACAAAGGTTGTTTCTAATCCTCTATTTCTATCTCCATTCCTTTTCTTTTCTTCGTTCTCATTTTTCTGTAACAAAAAGCAACAAAAGAGGCAACACAGGGGAGACTTCAAGCATCAACAACAGAAGTGGATGGTGATGGCACAGTTTTGGCGGCGGCAGTCATCATGGTGCTAATGGATCAGTGGAGATGGGTAGTGCAGTGGTCATCGGCGTTGAGCAGACGGTCGGTTGTCCTCGGCGTGAGTTTGAGGCAGAACAACGTGGTTCTCGTGGCGCGGGTTTGGGGGCTGAACGACTGTGCAGCAGATAGAGGGCACTCAATCATCCAAGAGTTCCAAGAGTGTTTAGTTAGGATTTAGAAAGAAATAATGCAATTAAAATTTTTTAAAGGACCGATTTATAATTATCAATAACTAAATTTATTAAATTTTGTATAAAATATATTTAAATTATATGTCATGCTATAATTGGTCCAAGTCAACATGGGTTCTAAACGCTGAAATCTTCTTGGGTGCCATAGAAAGCCCCAAATAAAAATTGCTAACAATTGTATCACTATCTGCTACATCTGACGAAAAACAAAGAATGAACATATAGCTAGAAGAAAATGAGACATAGACATAACCCATTAGAATGTACAAGTTCAAAGCTTAGTTTTCGCCTGTGGGCTTCCCTAGCAGCTGTCATGGTCAAGAGTCACAATTAGCTCCATATGAATGCAAAATAAATATTCGGAGACACTATAACCATAAACTTCTCTATCCTAAATATAGTGTCGAGCTTCTTATTTATCTGTAATAGCAATTATATCTTCATAAATTTGTATTCTTCAACAATATTATTTGCTTATCTAGGTCTCTAGAATCTTTTTTCAAAAAAAAAAAAGGAAAGAAAATATCTTTAAACAAAAGTCAACATTTTATTCATAGGAACAAATAAATAAGAAAGGCAATCCCTTCTAGCCTTGGAATATGGGATTAATGCTTATAAATGTAGATCCTTTCACTTGGAAGAATTTACATGTGGAGCGTAAGAAGCTTAAGGAGGAGTATGAGTAGCAATTTATATGAACTTTGTATTTTTGCTTGGTTGTGCCGTTGGTTTGATTCAATGGCTTAAGTGAAATGTTGATTTCTATGGTTGTTCTTTTTAGTAAAAGTAAGTAGCTCTACTATCGTGTTTGGTTTTGGTAGCTATATGTATATTTGTCAGGATTTAATTGTGTAACTAAATTTATTTAATCAAAGGATTTATTAATTGTTGGGTAATATTTTATTGATGGAGGTTAAATAGAATGAATTGTGCGTACCATGGGTTTTTCAGTTGCTGAATATCTTTCTCTGATTTATCTACGGAGGTTAGTGGCTGACCTTAAAAAAAAGCTTATGGAGAAAATAATCACCATTGATTCTTCAAATTATTCGGAGCCAACACTCCATAGATTTATCATTGTGCTGACCAAACCACAAGCTGAAAAATGTCAAGCTTTGGTAAATTGTTTTACATAATATTTATTTTTTCATATACTAAATATGTCATATTGATTAACTAAATTCCATTATAATTGTGTTTTATTTTTTTTATTATGTGCCTATAATGTTTTCAAAAAAGCATTTAACTGGCCAGTAGGAAAATATTGTGGTATATGATATGGACAAACAAAGGCATACTTGGTCTTTGATGTGGTCCTCAGGCAAATAGCAACAGTGCCATATTGGAAATAGTTTACATGGTCTGGAAGTATCACGTGGCTGTGCTTCCGGACCAATCATGTAAGTGTATTTTATATGAGACCCATTACTAATACATAATTCCATATAAAATATACTTACATGATTGGCCAGGAGCACAGCTATATGATACTCCCAGACCATATAAGTATTTCTTTATCGAAAAAGGTCGATATCAATTCCATCACCACATCAGGTTGAAGGAGGGAAATGTCTTGGACTTTCTTTTATGATATAGCCACTCTTTTAATCCCCTTATATTATGAAATCGTTAGGTATGTGAGACTAATGATTTGTTTGTTTTAATTGGTTTTTGTTTCAGATTGACCATTAGCAAGATGATGGAGGAATTTGTTTGCTGTAGGATGGAGTATATGCATTCTTTTTGTTGTTTTGATATTGCATAATAAAAGGTTGGGGAAGTTGATTCTGATTCTTAATTGATATTTTGGGTGGAAAAAATAAATCCTATTGCAGGAGTTACTAAATAGACCAGTAGTTCATTTTGATGCAGGCACAGTCAAATTTAAAGCTCTAAGTGGGGGAAAAGATAGTTCAGACCCTAACACCACTCAAATTCCAGCTCCTTCACCTTCAACCTTTCTATTCTCATCCAGGCGTTGCATAAGTTTTTTGTCCATTCAACCATAGAGTCTAAACCTACAACCCCGGAAACCCAAACGGCAGCACGTTCTCAATATTGTTTAGTGTCAAATGCAAATGGATCAAGCCAGGAACACATCGAATGTATAAATATCTGGGATTTTGCCAACAATATTGGCGTTGTTTGCATAAAAGTTTTGAAGAGTCCAAGCATTTCAGGAGACCGAGGAATCTTCCAGCGATTGTTGTCCATCTCAACAATCTGAAGTTGAGACATTCTAGCGAAGAAATCGCCATGAACAAAGTTGATTCTGCTGTTGATGGGATTTTTGATGAACGGACACAAATGCATCACCCCATCTAATAGTAGATCCAATTGCTGAAGCTCATCTTGTGGGTCTCCATTTTTTCCCCATCTATGGTTTGTTACTTTCCTCCACCCATGCTTTCTATCATTTGCTAGCAAAAATCTTTTTTTTTTTTTTTCCTTTGGTATTTGATTTGTGGGTTTGGTGTTGGATCTATGAAGAATTTGCTTTAAGTGACTTAAATTTGAAACTTAATTTTAGCAGTAAATAAGTAGTGCAGTTTTAAATATGATCAATGCAGATTAAGAGTGTATTTGTTTGGAATTATTTCAGCAAAAAATCATTTTTTTTATCAAAAAAAATTAGTTTTCATATATTTGAATAATTTTTTAAAAATAATCAGATTTTCAAAAAAAATTATTTTTAACTTTATTACAAAAGCTGAAAAGATTAGCTTTTGAAAAAAATTAATGTTCAGCTTTTTTAGTTATAAAAAAATTTAAGCTCTAAAATCATTTTTTTTCAAAAGCTGAAACAAATGTATCCTAAGATAGTATATATTTTTCAATATATTTTCATTTGTAATTCTGATTAATATCCTAATTATGTATCTAAATACAAAGGATGGTAAAAACAACCTATTTAGATAGGTAGTGGTGAGGATCACCCATGATGAGAGTGAGTATGGGGATGGTTTGAGTCCCTACAGGGAAGAGGATCCTATTCCTATTTATTAAATAAGGTGGGGGTGAAGGATTAGATTCCATTCTATAGAGACCCTTCAATCCCTACTTACATATGAAATTATCTAAATAACATTAAATATATGTATATACACACATTAATGCACATACTCAAACTTTAGTGAAGAAATTTGTTATTTTAACTTTTGTAATCGTCTTTTACAAATATAATTGCTATTAAAACTATTGAATTTTCATCATGTAACGTTAATTGTGTTATGTTAGTACTGTTGCAATGAATTATAGATATTATGTATATTTTATTTATGTTTAAAAGCGTTTTTTTAAATGAATTTCTCTATTTTTTTTGGAAATTTTTTTTAACTTGTTACATAAACCTACAAATATTTGCGGAGATTCAAATCCCTGCGGGAAATAGGGAATGAGAACAAGTGATAGGAATGGGAACGAGGATGAAAGACAAATTTTTAAATAGAGATAGGGGCAGAAGGCATATCCCCACCCTAATAGATATTTATTGTCATCCCTGCTAAGAACATATTTTTTTAATTGCATACAAAGTTTATGAAGTAATATGAAGGTGAGCTCATAATAGCAAATGATCTCCGTAATCTTGGGACACTTCTTTTTTAATTTATTACACTACTCAAATTCAAACAATTTGTATGGTGAGATAAACATTAATTGGATTATGAGATGTCTTTTATTTTTCTTAATAAATGTTAATTGTGTCTTTTTTATTTGCTAGATACTGACTTGATCACATTTTATAGTTGTGTTGTCAGTAAAAGGAGATAGTATAGTGACTCTATTTGTTGTAGGTTGTTGTAAGTATTTGTTTGTTAAATTACGATTATATCTTGAATTATTTGACTAAATATATGTGATTAAGTGTTTCTAATATATTGTAATGGATCTTATTTTGAATGAGTCGTACGTAGCACGGGTTCCGACTAGTTATGTACGCATAAGAAACTGTTGGATGTTTATTAGCATTGACACTTTAATCGAAACACGCTGTTTGACTTGTCAAGTGTATATACGTGCGATCGAGGAGCATGTCAACTTTAAAAGTAAATAAAGAATTTAATTTAAATGTACCACGCTCCACCAATAAAAATAGTAAAAAATATTGATTCATATAAATAACTACCTATCATAATGAGAGATCTATCATGATTTCTCATTTTCTTTTATTTTTTTTGGTTGATAGTATAAAACTATACCAATTAAACTCATAAATATAAACATAAAATGAAACATAAAGAAACATGTCAACTTTTGTTTTGTCTCGAATGAGATAAATGAGAAACGAGACCTTTAAATGCACAAAGTAAAATATTGGTTAACATATTTAGAGTTAAAATCCATTTTGTTTTCTCCAATATCTTATGGTACAAATGAGAGAAGAGGCCTAATCTGCCATGAACAAAGCTGAAGGGAGTACGGTTGCAGTTAAGGCTCTGAGGCAATGATTGATATGTTTAGCCTCAAAAGAGCTGCACCACGAGTTCGATTATGAGAATCGGAGCCCCTCCCCCGCTTTTGGGATGTGTGTGCATGACCAAAGAAAAAGGGGGGAGTGTGGGTTGCTCATGCCAACAAAGCAAGTAGGGCCAAGTTAGTTAGAAAAGACAAAGGTGAGGAGTTGGATCCGAAAATAGTGGGAAGGAGGGCGAGCGCAAGAACCAAGAAGCCTAACCAATTGCTGAGGCACTTCATGTGGAAGAACCAATGAGGAGTTGTACAAAATGGAGGAGCAAAGGGAGGCAATTAGTTATAGAAATAGTGGTATTCTCTCTATTCTCCCTCTCTCTCTCGAAATTCTCTTCTCCCTCTTTGAACCTCTCCTTATTCCCTTATTGAGACCCTCTCTGATTCGACCCTCATTCCTTCACACTCTCACAAGTGACAGCTAATTACTAAGGAATCGCTATTGGAGTTGACTTGGAGCCTGTCCTAGCTAATCTAGATAATTCATTAATTTTTGTTATTATTTTCTTGGAAATCAGATAGTGAGACTGAGAAATTTGTTGATTACTTGATTGTATTTGTCTTTGTTGGATCATTTGCTGTTATTGAATTTGCATCTTACATTTGGTGTTTTCATTTTCCACCATGACTAAGACCACCATCTAAGCATCAAGTTGAAACACTAGACAAGCTGGGTCTGGATTGCTTAGCTCAATTTGGTAGGATTGACACCAGGTTCGAGAATTCGGAAACTCGATTTGATTGACTTGAGGAATATATGCGATTTTTAATGCAGAATTCTATGAGCAATAATTCACATGGTGGATGGAGCTCACCATCAGATCACCGCATGCCTACACACCAATTGTTTCAGGTTAGGAATGCTAAGCTTGATTTTTCCAAATTCGATGGAGCTGATGTGTTGTACTAGATTTTTCAATCTGAACAATATTTTGACTATTATGAAATATCTAATGCTCAATGCCTTCCAATAGCGTCTATGCATATGGACAAGGCAATAGTGCCTTGGTTTTAGATGACTAATCGAAACCATCCATTTACTCCGTGGTGTGATTTCACGGCTACATTAAAAAACTATGGCCCCTCCCCTTTTTGTTGTACCCACTCCGTGATTTTTAAGTTGACTCAAATTGGCATTGTGATTGAGTACCATAACGAATTTATTACTGTACCTAATCGTGTGTGTGGGGTAAGTCTTGATACGTTTATTGGATTGCTTTATTGGGGTCTTACAATCGGATATCAAAAGAAGAGTTTCGGCTCAAAGCCCCATTATCCTTAGTAAACGTTGTTGCCTTAGCCAAATGGTTTGAACGAGAATGTGCACCACCATACAAACCAAAAGCTTGGTATGCAACCTCTAAACAATATACTTCTGTCTCAAACCCCCCAACTGCAAAGCCAAATAACTGCTCCACAACCATAAAAACCAAGCTCCTTACTTCCGCTATTGCCAAAACCACCATCTAAGCCACTTCCTATAACCACTAAACTCAACCCAACTAAGGAAATGTCCCTGCTGAGATGCAGTTGAGGAGAGAGAAAGGCCTCTGTTTCACTTGTGATGATATATCATTACACTTTTAACCATAAATGCCCCAACAAAAATTATATAATCTTCCAGGTTGATGAAGGGGAGGAGGTGGTGGAGAACACTTCACAAGAAGATTGTAATCAAGCAAATAAAGTCCCTACTGATAACAATGAATCCCATCCACCTTTTAATGCCTTAAATTGTGCAGCCACTGTAGGAATCTTGAGATTTAGACGACAAATTCAAGGCATGGACAGTCAAATCTTTCTAGATGGTGGGAGCTTAGATAGCTTCCTACAGCCACAAATTACTTATTGTCTTAAACTCGCTATTGAACTGGCACCTGAACTGAATGTAATAGTTGGAGATGGGAATACCAGAGCAGCTGAAGGAAAAAAATCCTAATTTGGACGTATTATTGCTAGGTAATTTGTTGTAATTACCAGTATATTTACTATCGGTTGCTAGGGCAGATTTGTACTTAGGCTAGGTGGCTGGCTACTTTAGGACCTCATATAGCTAATTATGCTGCACTTTCTATTAAGTGTTTGTTAATGGCCAGTTTGTGAGCTTACAAGGTGAAAGGCCTCAAAATCCAGCACCTACAACTTGCCACCATATAACAATGGTATCTAAGAAATGTTCACCTTATACTTGCAACCATCTGATTCAATGGAAGACAACTTTCTGGACTTGCCTAACAACATGGAACCGAAGTTGGTTCTTTTATTACACACATCCCAAAAGGAGTTTGATAAACCTTTAGGTCTTCCCCTAAATAGACCACAAGATCATGTCGTCCTATTAATTGGGGGTGCAAACCTTATCGAAGTAAAGCTCTATCATTATCATTATAGCGAAAAGGCTCAAATTGAGCAAAAGGTGAAAGATATGCTTGAAAAGGGAGTTATACAGCCCAATACTAGTCCTTTTTCCTCTACCATGTTGCTAGAAAAAGGATCACTCATGGAGTTTCTGCATTGATTATTGGATGAACTATATGGTGCTCAATTCTTTTCAAAGCTGAATCTCAGATCAAAATACCATCAAATCTTAGTAAGGCCAGAAGACAAACACAAAACATTTTTTAGAACACACCAAGGGCTATATGAATAGTTGGTAATGCCATTTGGGCTATCTAATGCCCCTACCACTTTTCAAAGCTTGATGAATAAGGTGTTTGAGGGATTATTGAGGAAGTTTGCTCCTTGTTTTCTTTTATGATATCCTCATTTATAGTGCTACTTGACATTAACACTTGCAACACTCGGAGACGGTCCTTGCTATTTTACTGCAACAGATCTTATTTGTAAAATTATCTAAGTGCTCTTTTGGATTTGGAGAAGTGGAATGCTTGGGTCATGCAGTACTCGGAGGTGGTGTTGCAATCGATAAGGACAAAGTACAAGATATGGTTTAGTGGCCAATACTAGTTAATGTCAAGCAATGAAGGGGGTTTTTGGGTTTGACAGATTATTATAGAAAGTTTATCAGAGGATATGCTACTGTCGCCTCTCCACTGACTGACTTATTAAAAATGGATAATTTTGCTTGTTCTCCGACTAGTCAGTCAGCATTGGACAATTTAAAGCCAGCCATCAAAAGTGAACTAGTGTTGACCTTACTTAATTTTGCAAAGCCATTCATCCTGGAAACCAATACTTTAAGGACTGGGATTGGGGCAATTCTTGGTCAAGAAGGTCATCCAATTGCCTTCTTTTCCAAGAAAATGCCCAACCGGATGCAGAAACAGTCAGCCTATTGTAGGGAGTAATATGCCATTATTGATCACTTTAGCAAAATTTAAACATTATTTGTTAGAACATCCGTTTATCATTCGAATTGATTAGAAAAGTTTGAAGAATTGATGGAAACACTAGAACAACAAATGTAGCTGCATAAATTTTTGGGATTCGGTTTTAAAATTGGGTATAAACTTGGCAAGGAGAACGCTGGGGCAGATTCTCTATCTAGGTGTTTTTTTTTTATGCTTGGTTTGAATCTCATTACAATCTAACTGAAGAGATCAAGCTGGCTTTAAAGGAAGAAATTGAATTGTATCAACAACTGCAATTGTGTCATCAACAAAAACAAACTGAGGCCATTATCCCTTGGTTATTCGGTGATTTATGTGGTAATTAATAGATTACCAAAATATGCACATTTTTTCCCTTTAAAATTCGACTTCAACAGTAAGAATGTGGCTAAGGTTTTTCTCAACATTGTTGTCAAGTTACATGGAATTTCCAAAACAATTGTATTTGACAGTGACAAGACATTCACAAGATTCTTTTGGTCCTATTTGTTCAAATTACAAGCGACTTCCTTGCTTGTGAGCTCAGCATACTACCCTCAAATAGATGGGCTGGCAGATTCTCTCAACAAATGTATTGAAATGTACCTCTGCTATTTTGTTTTCCAGAATCCAAAGCTGCGGCATAAATCAAGGACAGATCCAAACAAACTATACAGGAGGGGTCGAAAATAATGAGTTGCATATATCATCAAATAAATATTATAGGTTGTATTAATAAAAAAATTATTTTAGAGTAGCATACATTACTTTAGATCATAAAACTAGTCAACGCTAGAATCTTTTTTTTTTTGTTGGGTCAAAATTTTCAGCAATCCACCACTCAATATTTATTAAAAGATAATCAGTAAGGAATTTATCTTCCATCTTATTTCTAAGTCTACTCTTCACAATGTTCATCCTGAAAAAAACATCTTGGTAGTGGTAGTTGAAACAAAAAGAGTAACAACCAATCAAAGGATGACAAAGATTTTCCTATTTTCATCAACCCTTGGCATAACTCAAAGATTGTGGACCAGCTACTCAATTCATAACAATTAGAAACATTAAGTTCATAATGCTGAGCTTGTTTTCTAATGTACAATTTCTCCTATTTAGTGAAGTCATCACTCATCAGGATAAAATCATCCTACAATTCACATATTTTATCAACATTGAGAAATTTATAATTCTATCTGGTGTCTAAATTTGAACTTAAAAGTAACCAGTTCCACCATGTTGTGTTGATTCTGTTAGTAAGCTCTTGCAATTGAGTTTTAATAATAGCAATAAACAAGTTAATTTGATAAATAAATTAACCGATAGAATAAATGGTTCATATTAAATTCAATAATTTATAAGATTGAATATATTCACCTTTTGTTTCTTGTAACATATATATTTTTATTCTTAAAAATATATTAAAAACAACATCAATAAAATTAAAAAAGAAAATGAATAAAGTTAATTACTTTATCATTAAAAATAAATAATCTTACGTACATTTTTTATCTTTTGATGCTCTTTCGAATGTAAATAGGTGAAGATGCAAAACTTTTAATTTAAGAGTTAATGAGATAAGAAGAAAAGGTCAAACTTTTAATTTAAGAGAAAAGATAGAAAAAATGTAGTGAGTCTCGAACTTGGTACTTTGTACATGCAAGCTTGCTAGCTTTATGCAATTACCACTATGTTAATGGCAATTTGCCTATTTATGGATGTACAAGTTACATGTATGTAGGTTTTTAAAATTTTTTAGGGTGAAATGGCCCATGCTCAACCCCCCAAATCCATCGCTGGTATAAATTCCAATCTCTAGTAAAATTCTGGTACAATATAGCTTTCCATACAAGCACGGGCACATACCATTTAAGATTGTCGACGAGAGAGATCCTATAGCTCTCATAAGATAGGAACCACAAGCTTCAGACCCTTTAGATGTCCAAGAATTGTTGCAGCAAAGGGAGACTATTCTTACTCAGCTTAGGTCTCAACTTTTGAAGGCGCAGTAGGCAATGAAGGCTCAAGCTGACAAGAAAAGAAAGGATGTACAATTTGAAGTTGGTGAGATGGTATTGGTTAAATTGCAGCCATATAGATAGCATTCATTACAATTAAGAAAGAACCAAAAGCTGAGTATGCATTATTTTGGTCCATTCCCAATTGTAGAGAAGATTGGTTCTGTTGCATATAAGCTACAATATTGAAATTGAACCTTACTTCATTACTAATCTCAGTTAAGTCTTTAGTTGCTTAATTTTTACTCCTGTTTGAGATGCAAAGTACAACTATATTCTTTCCTAGATCTGATGGGCATAGGTGCAACCTACTATTTGATTTGTGAAAGGAACGTTCATCGAAGCCAGGCATGGTTTCAAATCGTTGTTGCGGTTGCATTGTGATGCGGAAAATTATGGGAAAATGTACTTGAAACGATCGCAATTGCCGCTATGATAGGGTTGCGGAGGATACTGTAACCGCAATATTGCAGCCGCAATTGCAATTGTGAACCGCAATTTGAAACCATGAAGCCAGCAACCAAGAGACCAAAATCCTGTCCTCTTCTTCCCAATTCAAGAACTCTTGTGACTCCACATAGTCAAGCCGATCTTACTACAAGTTGTGCTGCTTCAAAATATTCTCCTTGCAGAGATGTTTCTGTAGTTTATGACCTTTAATGGAGGCCAAAGCTTGGTGCTTCCAAACTAAGAAATTCTCCTCATCTACCTTGAAGGAGACTGGATTTGAAAATGATTTTGGCACAAAGGTAGAGTTTGAACTTTTTGCAGTAGGGGAAGAGGAAATATTAGGTATCTCCATAGATCTTCTAAGCTTTGATACCATATTAGTTATTAGATAAAGATGAAGAACTTGATAGCTAGAGAGAATAGAGAACTTAAAGAATTCTGATTTTGTGATTATGATTGATGAGTGGATTGGATACAGATTGACGTGGTTTATATACAATGAGTTTCAATAACTAATGTAGTTGTCGGCTTAACAAACTAAACCAAACTTAACAAAATCATAATAGACTTCAGTCATGAAAACTGACACTCATTACTGAGTTTTCTTGAGTCTCAGGCTTATTTTTAATTATTAGTGAGAAGGTAGCAGCAAGGTGAGTGAGGAAGGTGGGGCAAGAGTATGAGCGGCAAAATGAGTAAGGTAAAGTCCAGTGGTAAGGATTAAGGATTTATAGTTCAAGTGCATAAAGATTAATTAAAAAATAGATATAATAATTAAAATTATTATTTTGTAAAAAGATAATGATGATGATGATAACAATGATAATAATAGGCGAGGTGTATGTGCCACTGTATTAATGCAAAATTTTATAAATATGATTTATAATATATGAATTTTCAATTCAACAGTCAGTTTTATAAAAAAATTATTTAATAAAAAATTATTTAATGGTGTAAGATATGAGTTTAATTTACACTAATATAAATTGATCATCTCCCTATGTTATATATATATAGGGGAGGAGAGAGAGATCAAGCATATCAAAATTTAAAAAATATGGATATTAATAGGTATGTAATCTAATTGTCAATATATATTTATATTTTTAAAAAATAAATTATATGTCAAAATAAAATGAGATAATAAATTATTATATCATTTTTAAGTTGAATGAAATTTTATACACTTGATTTATTTAATGAAAATTTTCAATTCAACAATTAAATTTATAAAATTTAATGTCTATACAAAGTTATTTAATAAAATAAATATTTTAGTACTTACTTTTTGGAGTAAGTAGATTTTCATCTCTCTCTTTCTCTCTCTCCTTATAGAATTGTCAATCTAACAATAAGCTTTGTTAAAAAATTACTGATAAAAAGATATTTAATGATATAAAAGTTGCGTAAAGTTACCATAATAAAACTTATGTATATTTGTCAAATATGTTTTGAGGTTATCCAACCTAAGTTTTTCTCCAATAACTCAGAGAAAGTTACGTATGTATTCGTGATTTTATTGACGCTATAATAATTGTGTAAATAACATTTTAATGCAAAACTTTCAAATAATAAAAGAATTTACAAAAAACAAAAAAGAGATCAAATACTTCTCACAACAATCTTATCACTATCCTTTACATCTGATTAAAAAACAAAGAGTACACTCTAGAAGAATCTAAGATATATAACCCATGATGTCCCAAAGCTTATATTTCCCTTGTGAACTTCCCTAGAACGCACCGGCACTTGCACCGGCACCGGCACCTGCACCTGCACCTGCACCGGCACCCGCACCTGCATTCCTCCTCCTACTACTGAGGTAGTCTTCAAGAGTCACAGTTAGCGCTACTATGAATGCATAATCAATGTTCGGAGACACTGTGACCATGAACTTCTGTCTCCTAAATATACCGCCGAACTTGTGCTTTATCTACAATAACAATTATATCTCCATAAATTTGTATTTTTAACAATATTATTAGCTCATCTAGGCATCTAGATTAATTAAAAAGAAAAAAAAAAAATCTTTCAACAATATAGCTCAAAATTGTCAATAAATTTCTATCTTCTTTTTTTGTTCGTTGCAAAGAACCAAGCAAAATAAGACAAAAAAGAAACCTGGGCAACAACAGTGCCAGATTCGCCGATGCAAACAACCCAAGATCGTCCGAAAAAACTTGCTTTGACGAGCTTGAAGTCACAAACTTCTGTGGTGTTATTTGCCAAGAACACTTTAAATTTGGTACCTAGCTGGAATATTGGTGACTGCTTCCGAGTAAAGATCAGATCCATTTCTTCCGTACTTTCACCTCTAAATGCTTTCCAAGTATCTGCAAATAGCTGCATCGAAAAAAATTAAACAGTCACTTTGCAGTTTAATTTAAATAGTCATTTTTACTGAACTGATAATACATGACTAATCATTAGATATGCTTATCTATAAAATTTTTACTCCCATTTTTTCCCAACCAAATACACCCTTAATGTAAAAAATATGGAGGAAGGTGCATTTCAATGCAGTTTTCGTTTTCATTATTTGAATAATGAATAATTAATGCACTTGGGAAAATCTCAATCCATATTCCATACCTTGTGCAACTGTGCAACACAACCATCTGCTAAAGTCATATTAAATTCTCATGCTATCGGAACTCTCTTGCTATACCGATTAATTATTACTTTCAGGTTAAAACAAAATATATATTTTAATAGTACGTTCATCTAACATTTAGTGATATATACATATTAGGATATGTTACTAGCTAGTGATTAACAATGTCAACAATTCAAAGCTGAAAAAAAAAACATATCAACAATAAACGGAAAACAAAAGAAAAGAAAAGAAAAAGAAAAACTCAGTAATCAAAATAGAAATAGAAAATAAAGAAAACGGAGATGGAGGAGTTGAATAGTTTGATGGACGAATTACCGCTTTGCGAAGATGCACGATGGGGTTTCCATAAGCGTCGCGTAAGAAACGGTGCTCGCGGGGTGTCACGATGGTTACGAGAGGACCCTTAACCGTGAAAACGACGTTTTCGTTGATGTCTGTGACGGTGAAGTTATCGCCAAAAGTCCTCTCCTTCTTGATTATAAGATCAACTGGTTGTGGAACACAATACTGTGGGTGGATGATGGCGGTGGCAAAGGGTGGTGGTGGGTTTGCCATGATGGTTGAAGTTCAAAGAGTGGCAGAAAGATATGTATTAGCTCTTAGAAATGAATAATGATTCTTCGCTAAAGTTGTAGCTATATATATAATTTGAGGGGATGTTTGAATTTTTGATAGGAACTTTACAATAAGGTTGAACGTTTCATTTAGACTCCGTCACATCACACATATATGATTAGCGTGTTTGATTTTTAGTTTATATATGCACATGAATGAAGTGTACAGAAGATTTTGTGATTAGAGTGGATGTTGGAATTTTCGTCAGTAACTTTAAAATAATGGTCAACTCTTGTTCTGACTATAGTTTAATAACTTATAATCAAACACGGTCGTCATATATGTGTAATGTGATGGGGTCTAAATGAAACGGTCAACCTTATTGGAGGGAGTTTTCTTTGCGGGCAAGGATCAACTTCATAAGCGTGTTGAAGAATTGGTATACGAGGTTGAACCGCATCTTCCCTTCTGACTTCGGTGTATTACTTAGTAAAAGGAGAATTTCCGAATAAAAAAATATTATGTTTATAATTTGATATCTCAACTATTTTATTAAAATAGAATTTAATTTATATATACTATCACTGTAAAAAAATTTTACACATATATTTAATTATATATTACTACATTAATAAAAGTATTTGACTCAATCACTTACGATTTTACAAGTCTTACAAATACAAGTATATAATTGGATGATAGTGTAAAATTATTTTATATTATTAGTGCAATGTATCCCAATTGAACTCTTAAAAATATAAATAGAATGAAAATTAATAAGAAGTTATGAAATTAATGTGGCAAATTATAAATAATAGATTAATTTTAATGTACTGTTAGTATATAAGAGTTTTACACTATCATCCAATCACATATTTTTATTTGTGAAACTTTTAAAGTACTGGGTAATTAAGTTAAACAATTTTGCTAATGTGACAATATATAATTAAATATATGTGTAAAAAAATTTTATATTGATAATGCATTAAAATTAAATTCATCAAATAATAAAAAATTCTTACTTTAATAGCACAAAAAAATTTTGGATTAAAATCCTTTAAAGTAAAAGTACTTACAAAATGAGAAAATAAGGGATTGTTAATCCTTAAATCAATATATTTTATTATATATGATTCCCATTAAAATAATCTAAAAATAAATCACCTTTATTTTTCTTCACTTTACAACTACTCTCTTAAAGGAATCAAAACCCAAATTTTTTCAAAATCGTAAGACACTTTCAAAAGCTTATCACTGTGGACACATTAATCGAAACACGTAGTATGACTTGCCAAGTAGATGCACGTCATGACAATGTTAGTGTTTTCCGGTGGATTAGTTTGCTTCAGCATGAAGTGCTAGGTTGGAAAAATAGAAAGGCAACAAGTGGACTGTAAATCCAGATGTTATCAAACCCATCCATGCATTTACTAGAGATTTGTGATCTGTGATAAATTTCCTTGCTCTTTGGTACCTATGTTAAAATCCTCCTCAAAAACCAAATCTTTTCAATAAAGCTAAAACTTCTTAAATAAGAACCCAGATGAAGATACCAAAAACGGGGTTGGCAGGGACTCTTCTCCTACTGTTCAAGAGCAAAAAAGCTTTAAAAATGATTGAAAAATTGCATCTTTAACCTGAAAACAAGGAAAAGAGAAGGAGATCTAAAACCCATGTTGACAGTGGCCGGTGGTGGCCGTGGGGTAGCGCCTCGAGGTGGGGGGGGGGAATGGAGAGATAGTGGAGTTGAAAATAGAGAGGGAGGATGGTTGCACCATTGTAGTGGGTGGTGCGGAGGGCTGGACTTTCCTAGGGAGGGAGAAATTTTAAAATATATCACAAGGTGAGCTTTTAGAATTACACTATTAAATCTAGACCGTTGGATGATATTATTAGAACATCAGAAAATAAAAGGTAGTTTTATTAATGGAATGGAGTACATATATATAGGCAACAGTGAGTGACCATCGTAACTATCCTAGGTTAGCTAATATGACATTATTACACTGTAATGACCGTTGGTTCCTAACTAACTATGTGCTGTAATGAGCTGTCATGTAACAAACTCCAACTATAATTCCTAATTATAGAAAGTAGACTCTTAACTCTAATAGATATGGTGCATGGTGCATCATATTTGGCATTGTTATACCACAGCATGTGCCTCTCTTCTCCGCTACTATAGTATCGTGCCATGCACGAGACTACTTTCATCTGTATTTTTCATATTAATTTATATTATGATATAAGAATAGATTTAAGTATATAAAATTAAGTAATAATTATATATTTAGTAATATGGTGATATTAGATGAGATTAATTTTGAATAAAAAAATTACATGGAGTAATTGATTTATTAAAAGAAATTTATCTATTAACAAAAGTTGCATAGAGCAATAACTTAAAATTAAAGTAATTTCATTACGTACAATACAACCAATTAAATTTGTCTATATATTATAACAACTTAGTTAAATGAGTAATAAGCAATATTTATTTTTTTTGCATTATTCCTTTAATCTTTTTTTATTGTTAACTTCTTCAGTCATATAAATTGAAACTTCAGCCATCTAATCTTCATTTCCTAAAAAGCAAGTAATTTTTTTCGGATCCAAAACCAAATTATATGTTATAAAATTTTTAACTGATCAAACAATGGTATAACTATTATCATCATATTTTTAGCATTTTGAAGGCATTTTATAATAAAATGCATTTCTTTAATTTACTATTAACTTCTTCAGCCATGTGAATTGGAACTTTAGCCATCTAATCATCATTTCCTAAAAAAGCAAGTGGCTTTTTGGTCCAAAACCAAATTATATACATGTTATAAAATTTTTACTTGATCAGACAATGGTATAACTATTATCATTATATTTTCAGCATTTTGATAACATTTTATAATAGAATACATTTCTTCTGATAAACATCTTATTCAGCAAACTAAAAACAATGTTCAACAAACTATCTAAGCTTTATAGGATCAGATTGCAGTTGAGATATGGTAGGTTGTGTTTGAAGTGGGTATTATGAGTGGAAGGAAAAAAAGAGGAATAAAAAATGAAAGAAAGAAAGAAAAACAAAAGGAAGAAACTCAATGTTAGAGAATGTAGAAAGTGAAAAAGTCAAAAAAAAAAAAAAAACTAAATTCAAAAGTGGAAAACGAAAAAAAAAAATGTAAAAGAGTAGGCATAAGTGTAAAAGAATTTTTTATTTTGTATGCCCTGTGTTGTTTCTATGTAACCAACACAAAAAAAAAAAAAGAAACAGAAACGTTAAAAAAAAAAGAAGTAAAGATGTACAAAGAAATTCCAAACTCTCGCATGATGTATAAGTGGGATCAATGTATGCTTCATTTTTTTTTTTCCTCAAAGGTGAAGATTGGAGAGGCATTGTGATGAGCCTATTAAGATTTTCAAAGAGATAAAATATTCATTTGATGTGTCCCTTTTTTTAAAAAAAAAAATTCTTGTGATTTGGGCTTCAGCCCATTAATGTAATCAACCAAAAATTAAAAAAAAAAAGAAAAATGAAAAAGTAAGAAAAGGAGGTGGGAGCGAAAACAAAACTGGGGGAGAGAGTTGGCGCCTTGATTGCTTTAATAGTGGAGATGAAGAGGATGAGAAAAATAGGAGATGAGACCTTTCAATGCACAAAATAAAATATCAATTATTTAGAGTGAAGAATCATTTATATGTTAAGGAGCAAACAAATTGACTATCTTAAAATATGGGTGTGAATTTAAATTTTAGAAAACAAATTTTTGTAAAGAGATTGTGTAACTTTTGCATTCTTTCAATCGAGTATAAATTAAATTTTTGGATCATTCGAATAAGATAAACATAAAATGATGGCTCCTAATAGTAAGAAAAGAGTGAAAAAAAAATTTGATCTCTAAAATTTTAAATTGCCAATGCTTCAATACAAGAAAAATAAAATAAATTAATTTAATTCTTCAATCAAGCAAAGTGACATTAAAATCATTCTTTAATGCAACGAGCACAACACTTAAAAAGAAGAAGATATTAGTATGTTGCATGTTAGTTTACTTATGATAAAATGATCCATGAATTTATTATTCATTTAGTTCCCCTAAATATAAACTTAATATAAAAAAAATTAGACAACTAAAATTTTGTTATTAGAGTTATTATGAGAATAAAGCCACTGGGATTGGTCTAATGATGGAAGGTTTTAATAGTTTGCATGAAATCCTAAATTCAAACCTTATTATCATCAATTTTTTTTTTTTAAAAAGAGAGAATTATTATGAGAGTGATGTAATATTATCTTTGACATTTGTATAGATAAATAATCTTCATTCCTTTAACTCATCCAACTACCTTCCTTAATTCTTATGTGTGAAAATACTGCATGACCTAACCAAAAATGAAATCTTGTGATTCTCTCTATTTCAAATCTTGTCCTTTGGCCATAAAAAACAATACTATGAACCAAAATCCAGGTGCAATTATTTCTTAAATGAATAATGTCATAGTAATTAAAAAAATTATGACCAATATACTTTTAGAATATTATGCCATCACAACTCAAATATTCTAAAAATGTAAAGCCAACAAATTATCGTGGCTCAACTAAGTCCGTCTTTTTTATTGTAAAACTCAAATTATTTATTAATTATCTTTTTATTTTTTTAAAAGAAAGCCAAAAGAAAATAACCACACTCTCAAATCCAAACTCTCAATTTTACCTTCTTTTTTTTTAAGAGAGCATAAGTAGGGATAAGAAAAAGGATAGCATGCGAGAATCAAATCCTGACTCAATACCAAGGAGATGTGTCATTGTTTTTTCTTTTGTCAACATGTATCATTGTATGATAATCAAAGGCCAAGCCCGATTATAACACAGAAATTGACAACATGACTTGACAAAACATCTAAGCCTTTTATTTTTTTGGGTCAAAGGTACTGGATTTCATTGATGCAAGAAGCCCAACTACAAGTGGGAGATACAGTCAAACCACATTGGGGGAGAGCAACTATGCCCTTACGGATTACAAAAGTCTTACAAGAATCTAAGCCTTGTCATTTGAGCTATAGCAATAGATCAATTTCCCTTTTTCTTGCTGACTCTTATTCCGTAGAGGCATCTTCATTAAAAAGAAAATGAAAATTAGCCCAACAAAAACAAAAAAGAAATACTTTCAAATGTACCCAAACCAAAGGCCCAGCCAAAAAACAAAATCTTTAAAAAACACAAAGAGGTAACGCATCCATGGTCGAAAGAACGGGAAGGAAGGCGAGGTTCCTTACCCCTTCTTTCGACGGCGGCCGGTGCGAGCTTGCGGCGGAAGTAAGAACGGCGCGGCTCTGATTCTGTGGATGGATGGGGGGCGGCGAATTGGAGGCGTGAACTGCGGCGGTTTCGACGGCATCACTAAGGTGGGACGGTTTTTCTTGCATTTCTCTGTTTTTCACCAAAAAGTCCAAATGGTGAGACACCCTTTATCCAAGAGTGCCAACAAGTACCTCAGAAAATTCAGGAAATGGCCACACTCCCCTTACAAGTCCTCATGGCACCACAACTTCGCTGAACAACAATCCATGTACATCCTCAAACAAGCAACCACTCAAATTGGTTACACCCAAAAAAGTCACAACAACAACAACAACAACAACCACCCTTTTCTCCTCATCACCCTCATTGACTCCTTCAAATCCTATAGCTGTGACCCAACCCCAAGTGCTTACTTTTTTGTCATCAAAGCCTTAACCCAACACTCTAAGTTGCAAGAAATTCCCCATGTCCTTGACCACATTGAACGCATGGAGAAGTTTGAAACACCTGAGTTCATGTTAATGTACCTTATTAGATTCTATGGTGATGCTGATATGGTCCAGGATGCTGTTGATTTGTTCTACAGGATCCCCAGGTTCAGGTGCACGCCAACTGTTTGCTCTTCGAGCTTGTTGCTTTCGTTGGTACCCCACATATTGTTGACCAGCCAGCACACGAACACTGGCGTCGAGAAATCGACGTTTCAGAATCGGGACCTTCTGTGGAATCAAGAGGGTAGGTTATGCCATTAAGATGATGAATTGTATGGTCGAGATTTTTTCATCACATGGTGACTAGTTATTTATTAATAGGTAAAACTAATTGGTTCGTCTCTAACTTATTTTTTGTTTTTAAATTTATCTTTTAAGTTATAAACATTTCAAATTCACTTCCCAACTTTTAAAAATTGTGAATATGTTTATCCTCTTTATAAATAATTAGTGGATTGATAGGCACGAAAGTGCCTATCAATCCACTTTTTTATTATTAATTTAAAATTTTATTTTTATTTATTTTTTTAAAATTAAATTGAAGTGAATATTTTTAATTTAAATTTTATATTTTTTAAAATATTCAAAAATTAGAGAAGTTGAGAGAAGTTAAGAAAAGTTAAAAGAAGTTAAGAGAACTTGGGGGATAATAATGAAAAATAAAATGTGACCAAAATGGTAGTTAAAATGCTCCAACCCCTTTATATAGTAGTATAGATGCTAATTATATTGATGAAAAAATCTTATCAAACACTTGAGTTAGCAAAAATAATATACCTAATATTTTATGTGACAAATTATTTTTAAATATATCTTCCAAGGCAACAATAAATATTTGCAAAAAAGTTACAAACAAAACAAATGTGTTTGATTTTCAAAAGTTAGAGGGTAATTATTATGCAAAGAATGAATTTAAAATGCTTATTAGTTAAATAATAAATTTAAAAACAAAAAAAAGTTAGCGGACAAATCAATTATTTTTGCCTTATCAATATAGTGTAACTTTTAAAAAAATTACTTAACTAGTGTAAGTCATTTTAGATAAATACAATATAGGTTAGGGTTTTCTCATGAAATTTGTTGTATGCAAAAGTCGTCGCGACGAAGGATGACTCTTATTATAAATAAATTTTTAAATAAAAGTTGCATCTTATGGTCACAATTTTGATTTTTTTTTCCCCAATGTAAGTTACACCTATAAAAAATAATTTTGCTTCTATTTTTTTTATATGCAAGCAATTTGGAAGTTGTAGACTTAATATACGACTTTGGTTTGTATTTCTTTGTTTTTACTTAGAACTTGAATCCAATTGAATTTAGGGTTTAGGATTTTTGAGGAACAACCTAAAAACTAAAAATAGAGAATTGATAGTAGTAATAGAAACTGCTTAGTAACATTATGTTTTTTTAAATCTATTCACGTATTGTACAGAACCAATCTATTTTTCTATAAAAAAAAAATTAGCAACAACAATTGAAATATATCATATTGTAGGACAAACTCTTATTTAAGGTTGTTAAATATTGATTATTTGAATTAATCTATCAATAATCTTTATAGTCTAACACTCTGCAGCCCTCTGATTCTCTGATTGCAATACTAGAAGCTTTGCCTCCAGTCGTGGCCGCCTTAACTCATATTTCTCTATGTATGATGCATGAAATCACAATCATAAACCATAATTTTTTTTTTTCTTTTTTAGCCTGCATGGTCACATTGGTACAAAATATATATAGGGTTCAAACTGCAAAGAGTTGGACTATAAAAATTATTGATAGATTAATTCAAATAATCAATATTTAGTAACCTTAAATAAGAGTTTGTCCTATAATATGACATATTTCAATTGTTGTTGCTATTTTTTTAAAAAAAAAAAAAAACTTTAGACAGGCTCTGTATAATATGTGGATAGATTTAAAAAACATAATGACACTTAGTAGTTTATATTAGTGTTATCAATTCTCTATTTTCAATTTCTAGGTTGTTCCTCAAAATAATTAAGGTTATATTAATTAATGAGAAAATGCTAAATTCCATTGGATTCAAGTTTTAAGTTAAAAAAAAAATGGCGAAAAAAATATACAAACCAAGTCGTACATTAAGTGTATGACTTCCAATTACTTGCATATAAGAAAATGATATAAGCAAGGTCAACCTTTATAAGTGTGACTTACATTGGAAAAAATAAATCAAAATCGTGTATATAGATGACAATTTTTGTATATGGAAACCCTAACCTAAGTCATATTTATCTGGAGTGACTTATACCAGTTCAATAATTTTTGTAAAAGTTAAACTATATTGGTAAATAACTAATCAAATTGCACCATTGTGATAAAAAAAACCGTATGGTAGAAGATGCATATAGTTTGTATGCAAAGTATGTTCGGCACACTTGCATATAGTTCTTATAAATTTAATTGTTGAATTATTAATAAATATCATGTTCATTATTTGTACCAAATTTTTAAAAAATTTGATATCAATAAGAGTGAGATCAAATAAATTTTTTTTTGTATATACATGTAAAAAGTATTTATTATGTCAATTTAGACGTATATAAAAAGTTTTATTAAATAATTTTAGATTAATGTAAAATTTTACAAACATAATCTATAATATATGAACTTTTAATTCAATGGTTAATTTTGTAAAAAAAAATTATTCAATAAAAAGTTATTCAATAGTGGAAGATATGAGTTTAATTTACACTATATACAAGCATGTCAAATTTTAAAAATGTGGATATTAATAGGCATGTAATCTAATTGTCAACATTTGCTTATATTTAGGAAAAATAAATTATTGGTCAAAACAAAATGAGATAATAAAATATCAAATTATTTTTAAATTGAATGAAACTTCATATATTTGATCTATTTAATGAAAACTTTCAACTCAACAATTAAATTTATAAAATTTAATGTCTATGCAAAGTTATTTAATAAAGTAATATTCTAATACTTACTTTCTCGAGTAAATAAATCCTCATCTCTCTCTTTCACTTTTTAGAAGGTAAGAATTTTTAATCTAACAATAGGCTTTGCTGAAAAATTTATTGATAAAAAATTATTTAATGAAATAAAAGTTACTTATAGTTACAATAATTAAACATTTAAACTTATGTATATTGTGCCAAGCTTTTTGCCAAATATTTTTTGAGGTTATCCTATCTAAGTTTTTCTCTGATAACTCGTATAAAGTTACTTGTGTATTGGTGCATTTATTGACGCTATAATAATTGTTAAATAACACTTCAATACAAAACTTTCAGATAATAAAAGAATTTACAAAAAAAAATCAAATAATTCTCACAACAATCTTATCACTATCATTTACCTCTGATGAAAAAACAAAGAGTGCATATCTAGAAGAAACTGGGTACATAACCCATAATGTCCCAAAGCTTAAATTTCCCTTGTGAACTTACCTACTACGCACTCCTCCACCTCCTGAGGTAGTTTTCAAGAGTCACAGTTAGCGCCACTATGAACGCATAATCAATGTTCGGATACACTGTGACCATGAACTTCTGTCTGCTAAATATACCGCCGAGCTTGTGCTTTATCTACAACAACAATTATAGTCCCTAAATTTGTAATTTTAACAATATTATTAGCTCATCTAGGCATCTAGAATTTAAAAAAAAAAAAAAAAACAAAGAAAGAAAGAAAGAAAGAAAGAAGATGAGTGTGCTTGTTTCAGTTTTTTTCTTTTTTTTTTTTAAATCACTTTTTTTTATAGAAACTATTTATCTCAGCTTCTATTTAAAAGTTAAAAAAAAATATTTTTAGCTTTGCAGTAAAAATTAAAATGAGTAATTTTTATTAAAAAAAATCGTAGTTAAAAAATTACCTTTTATCAAAGAAAATTAAAACTAAAACAAATGCATCCAATATTTTTAAAAAATATAGCTCAAAATTCTCAATAAATTTCTTTATTTTTTTTTTCGGTTGCAAAGAACTAGGCAAAATAATAATTATTTGACAAAAAAGAAACCTGGGCAACGACAGTGTCAGATTCACCATTGTAAACAACCCAAGATCGTCCGAAGCAACTTGCTTTGACGAGCTTGAAGTCACATACTTCTGTGGTGTTATTTGCCAAGAACACCTTAAATTTGGTCCCTAGCTGGAATAGCGGTGGCTGCTTCTAACTAAAGATCAGATCGATTTGTTCCGTATTTTCACCTCTAAACGCTTTCCATGTATCTGCAAATAGCTGCATCGAAAAAAACTTAAACAGTCACTTCGAATTTTAATTTAATCCATCATTTTTCCTCAATACATGATTGATCATTAGATATCAAAATTGAAATTTTGATGTCGAACTCTAGAATTGGAATTGATTTAGGGTGTATTTGGTTGGAAGCAAAAACGAAGGTGAAAATTTTATTGATGAGTTCCATATATAATTTTACACAATACATTAAGCTCATTCATAAATATTTCACCTCCATTTTTGCTCTCCAATCAAACACACATTTAATGTAAAAAGTTTTCAATAGTGACATCAAAATTAAATGAAAGAAGGGGCATTTCAATGCAGTTTTCGATTTTATTATTTGAATAATGAATAATTAATGCACTTGGCAAAATCTAAATTCATACCTTGCTCAACCGTGCAACACAACCATCGTTAAAGAGATAATAAATTATACTTACAAATTGACTGGAGCATATGGAAAGGATGAGCTGACACTTTTCACATCAAATTTGAATTTTATTTTTTAACACAAGTGAACAATTTTTTTGTCAAAAACAAAAATGTGTTAATTTTTTGCATGTTTGCACCCACTTCGACTAATTATTAATCAATCGATACGGTTAAAGAAAATTTCATATATTTCAAGCTAGCCTGAAGTAATTAGAATAATTATAAGATTTCATACCTCGCTTCTTGTTATAGTACTACTAAACAGAAACAAATCCTCCTATGTACAAATCCAATCATGTGAAAAATTCTCACTGTTAATCATATTCTTTTATAATTCTTTTTTCATTTTAACTCGAGGTGATCAATAATAAGAATATGCACATGACTAAATTCATATTAAATTCGCATAATATAGCTCTCCTACTATACTAATTAATTATTACTTTGAGATATAGATGTCATCCATGCAGAGAGGCGGGAGTGCCTCCCCATTCCCCACTCCCCACTCCCCACTTCCTACTACCCCAAATGCTCTCTGTCCCCGTCTCTGATCCCCGCTATGGGTGGTTTTTTCCTCCCATCCCCGTTCTCCGCTTCCCTATCAGTCCCCGAACTAAATAAAAATTTTTTTTCTAGCAACAACAACAACAAATTGATCAACAAGATATCACCCACCCAAAAAAATAAAAAGAAACAACAATTGGTCCTAGAAAAGAGCATCACAGATCTAAGAAAGATGGCATTTTATTGCGCTTTTGAAAGGGGAAAAAGGAAAAAAAAAACAACAACAAGAGATCTCCTATCAACATCAACAATAAGATTAAGCTCTAATTGCAATCCCCTGACAGCAACACCTATAGAAAAAACAACAACAAATAGGATAGATCTAAGAAAAGAGTAGCACAAATTTGGTTGTGGAGGAGGAACGAGCTATCATGGGGGCGGACAAGAGGGGAGTCGCAATTGCCGTTTGTGATGGATCGCTGAGCTATCGTGGCAATGAGTGGACGCTATTGTGCATGGATGGTGGTGCTTTGTTTATCGCAGTTGCTGGAGTTGCATGTGGCTAAGGCTTGTTAGTTGGCGGCAGCATGGCTACTCGGCACTGTGATGTTAGCGCAGAAGGAGAGAGGAGAGAGCTTCCAATCTCTCTCTTTACAAAGCTTAAAAGGAAAGTAGGGTTAACTTTGGGATATTTTAAATTTTTATATTAATATATATGATAATTTTTATATTAATATATATCAAATGAGATAAAAGTATATTCATGTACATACGTATGGTGAGATTCATTAAGGGTAATACTATCTTTTTATTTATACAGGGTCCTCGCAGGACGAGGAGAGTGATCCTCGCCCCCATCCCCAAATCTGCCACAGGGGGACTTTTGGCCCGGTCCTTATCTCCATGGGGCGAAAATCCCCAAGTTTGGGGCCTCGAATAGGATGGTCCCCATGGGGATCACGCTAAGGGGGGAGGGAATTTCAACATCCCTACTTTGAGGTTATAAAAAATATTTTAATAGTACCACTGATACAACTCATTAGTTAATTAGTCTCCTAATTAGTTGGTTAGACTCATTAGTTAGTCACTTAAGACTAGAAATAAGGGTAGCACCTTCAGTATAAATCATTGGAGTTGAATAATCAAAGTCTTATTCTTGGAGTCCTTTACACTCATAGTTAAAGAGGAGATAGAAGTTATCTCGAAAATCTATCATTGGTGCTTTCATGGAGAGGGCCATAACCTTGACATTGAAAGAATCTTTGAAAAAGCTAAAGAAGACAGGGTCCATTATGGATTATCAACAATTTGAAGCAATTTCCAGCAAGATCCATGGTCTTTCTCAACAATGGTTAGTATAATTTTTTTCATTGCTGGCTTAGATGATTATCTCAAATGTCAGCTACATTTAGATAGACCTACCTCTTATCCTGAGGGCATTGCATTAGTGCATTAGTATGAGCAAAATCATTTGGCTCGTGGGTTCAAGATGCTAGAAAAATAGAATCAAAGTTTTGATGCAAAATTTCAACAATTTGGTTCAAGGCTAAGGTTCCAATAAGGAAACAATGGCATTGCAGATCAAAGAAACATTCCCCAACAAATTCAAGAAACACATGATAGAGGTTCATCAAGAACAAGAATAGACTTAACAAGGGGATCAACAAATCCAAAAATAGAATCTACAACACCAAAATTTCAAGAACCAACAGATCCAGATGCAAAAGCAAGTCTAAAATCAACAACAACCAAGGAAGATGCAATCAAAGACCATCAAGAAAGCTCTTTGGGCCTCGAGACTAAGAAGTGGAAGCAAGAATTGATGGTGAAAACAAACCAGACAGAGGAAGAAGAAGCCATGTCAAATCGTCTCAAGATGGCAGAAAATCGCGATGAAGCCTGACACAATGGTGGCAGCGGCCGTGACGAATGCCCTTGTGGTGGTTGTCGCGGTAGAGAAAAACAGCACCACGGTATCACTCCTAACATATAAGGATTGACGACATTAGCAATAAATGCACAACGCTTAGTGTTGATCTATGGCGAGGCTCCAATCATTGTGGTTGCTAGCAGTTAGGGAAGATTGAGCAGCGGTGAAAGTCCTCGAGTGTGCAGTGGTAAGGGCCATTGTGTGGTGGCCAAAAAGACACCATCAATAGCAAAGATGCAGCTTGAGATGCTTCTTGGCATGGCAAAAGCAACAACCTAAAGTAGCGAATAGGCCAAGCCAGAGGTGAGGGCAATAGGCAATGTGATGATCGGCAAAGATGTGGCAGCCATTAGTGCTACAACGAAGTCTAGGAGCCATTTGAAGAATATAAACTCCAATACCCTTCCAAAATCATTAAGTGGTTTGAGATATACCTAGCCAAGGTTTTTAATGGATAACAAATTAATCTTTGATAAAATCTTTTATGAGGACTAATGGTTTGTTTAAGTATTTGCTCTTATTAGCACAAGATCATGCTAAATACTCGTTGAAGAGAATTTGATCATACAATATTTCATCTTTAAACAAATTCTCTAAAAGTTCTTATATATCTCATATATAACGCTAAGAAAAGAACCTTTTCTACAAGAAAATCTATGGTCTAAACAAATTCTCTTACAAAAAGCAAATCAAAAGCATCAAAAGGATATTCCTAAGTCATTAGAAGGATTACAAGTGTATCAAAAGGATGATTTGTCTAGAAGATTTAACTAGAAGGATGATCTTCAGAAAGTGATCTGCATGACAAGACCTCACTATCAAAGCTTGACCTGCATGATTCATAGATCTTTTCTAAAAGTCAAACTTGACAAGATAAAGATCCAAAAGGAGCACTGACATTCTGAAAAGCTAGTGGATCCAAACAGCTAGTTTTTCTCTTGATGATATGCTTACTTGCTGAGAAAGAAAGGAACCTACTTCTCTCTCTAGTCTAAGACTAGTGGATCTAAAAAGCTTTAAGCTCAAGGTTTGAAGTCTCAATGGTTGGATTTTCAAGTTTATATAAATCTTGAAGACGAAGAAGAAGTAGATGGAATTCTACCGATTGAAAAATCCTAAAGTGCCTTCAGCTTTCTCAAACTTATGAACAACTAGAAAATTACTTTTTGAAGCTTCTTGAAAGAAAAAAGAATCTTCTCATTAATTTGTAATAACTAATGCTCTCTTAGTAAGATTCGTGAGAAATTGCTCCACTCTATACCAAATTGATTTATACACTTAAGTGATCTAGTATGAATGTTTATCAAACACAAACCCAAAATTTTCTACTGCAACTTGACCCAATAATGGTCGTTGTTAGCTTGGAGAGGCTAAAACAATACTACTCAAATGTTTTTAGATTCGAGAAACTAGGAAAATACTGCTATATTGAAAGCTTGGAGAAGCTTGTATAAGAATACTTATTGATATTAAATTCTCAACTATGGGGACTGGACATCGGCAAGTGGATTAGTTGAACTAGTATAAATCTTCTTGAGTGATTCTCTATCTCTATCTTTCTTTTATTTATTGTCCTCATTCTTTTATTTCAAAGTTCTGTGTGCTTAATCTTTTTGTTACCTAACAAAGTTATTGTGAATACAATAACTTTAGTCACTAATATTCAAATGCTTCCGCAATCCAAGTCCCAAAACTTGAGAAAGCTTGTTAAGTTTTTCAGGTTCAAAGAGATTTTTAAAAGCACAATTTAACTCTCTTCTCGTACTACTTCTATCTTTAATTGGTATCAAAGCTCGACCTCTAGGGTTGAGCTTCCTAATAGTTGCAGAGGTAAAAGACTCTTAGAGATGGCTCAACAGATCAATCATATTACTAAAGGACACTCGTTCAGCCATCCTTCATATTTCAATGCAGAGGATTACCCCTATAGGAAGGATAGAATAAGACTCTTCATTGAGTTTACTAGCATAGACATGTGGGAGATCATTAAGAATGGAGATTATGTCCTAATCATTAAGCAGTATGTGCCTCATGTGGTTGTTGATCTAGATCAGCCCCCTACTAGTCATAGTTGGAGTGATTCCCAAAAACCAATGGATTGATAGCATAAAGCTAAGGTACAGATGAACACCAAAACTAAATATCTTCTCACTTGTGCTCTAAACAAATGTGAGTATGATAGAATCATCTCGTGGTATTTAGCCAAAGAGATATAGGACAGACTTCAAACTCTCGATGAAGGAATTGATCAAGTGAAAGAAACTAAGACCAGTATGTTGGTGCATCAATATGAAATATTCAAGATACTGGAACATGAAAATATTAGTGATATGATAACTAGATTTATGCACATCATAAATTAGTTAAAGGTGTTGGGAAAAAGATATTCCAATGCTGAAATAGTAAAGAAGATCCTAAGAAGCTTGTCCAAGGCTTGGCACCCCAAAATGACAGTTATTCAAAAAGTCAAAAGCTTGAATGTGTTCATTCTAGAAGCTCTTATTGGGTCCTTAAAGACTCATGAAATTGAGCCGAACAAAGCTTCTGAGGAGAATAACAGAAAAGGCAAATCTATTGCTCTAAAGTCCATTCAAAGAAGATCTAGTTTTTCCAAAGCTATGAAAATTTCAAAACAAACAAATGAAGAAGAAGAACCTTTTGATGATGAGGATGATGAAGAGAAAGATGAGATCGCTCATCTAGTAAAGAAGATCTCAAAGGCATGGATTAGAAGAAAGAAAAAGAAAGGCTTCGTTACCAAAAAGGATAAGAAACGAAAAGCCAAGTAGAATGAAATCGCTTGCTATGAGTGCAAGGAGTATAGACATTTAAGATCAGAATGTCCAAAGCTGAAGAAAAATCTCAAAAAGAAAGCACCAAAGAAGAAGGCCATGATGGCCACATAGATCTTGATGAAGAACAAGAAGGTGCAAAATCTCAACAAGAAGAGGAGATAGTTGCAAATATTTGCTTCATGGCAGATATAGTCTCTGATCAAGAGATTGAGATAATAGATTTTGAATTAGAACTTTCCTATAATGATCTTCACAAAGCTTATGATGGGCTTTTGAATGATTCTTAAACACTCTCATCCTATTATGCTTCCTCAGAGAAAAATTTTCAAAAATTGTCCCTTGAATTTGAAAACCTTAAGACAAAGAAAGAGAAGTTGAGATATGAAAAAGATGAGTTTTTAAAAGAAAATAACCTTTTCCAGAAGAATGTAAATACCTTAAAAGTTGAAGTTTCAAAATATGCTCAAAACATATCTTCTAATAATTTTGAACTATAAAAAATAGTTCAGCTTCTCAAATATGATCTTGAAAAGATGGTGAATGGCTTCAAGAATCTTGACTTGATGGTTGGAAGTCAAAGACCATATTTTTAAAAAATGGGACTTAAGTATGAGAAGGTTTACAATAAGAAACTATCCAAGAGTTCTCAAGGCAAAGTTCCTACTTATATTTATTACTTTAAGAAGGGACATTCTTTTGAGAAATGCTTTTCAAGAAGAAAAATGAAGAAATAGAAAGTAAAAAACCCTAAAAAGGTAACTAACTCAAAAGGACTCAAGAAGATGTGGGTACCTAAGGTAAAGGTTGTTTCTGATGTAGGTATGTCTTAAGTCACATCATCAGAAAGAGATGAAATAATATTTGGACAGTAGCTGTTCTAGACACATGACTAGAAATAGATATTGGTTCAAAAACCTCATACCCAAGGACGAAGGAGTTGTGAAATTTGCTGATTGAATCAAGTTAAAGATCATTGGTATAGGTAATGCAGGTAATAACAACTCTGACTTGATTATTGATGTTATGTTAGTTGAAGGATTGATCACAACCTTCTAAGCATTAGTCAATTTTGTGACCAAAGCTACTAGATTGTATTTGAACTTTCTTGTTGCATTATAAAAGACTCCACATCAGATAAGATCATTGTTACTACTAAAAGGAGTGATAATACTTATGTATTATATCTAAATGACCTTTTTAGATTAGAGTGTAAATGCTTAGCATCCCTTTTAAATGAAAAGTGGATATAGCATAAGAAACTTAGTCATGCTCATATGAGATTAATCTCTAAGATTTCTCAAAAAGGGCTTGTGAAAAGTTTACCAAGATTAGCTTTTACAATAACTCAACTTTTGAGTTCTGCCAAAAGGGTAAATAGATCAAGAGTTCTTTCTACAACAAAAATGTAGTCTCAATTACACAACAACTTAAGCTTTTACATCTTATTCTTTTTTGACCAACTAGAACTGCCAGTATAGGTGGTAAGAATTATGGTTTACTCATAGTGAATGATTTTTCTAGATTCACATGGGTTATATTTCTAGTCCATAAGGATGATGCTTACGAAGCCTTTAAAGTATTTTCAAAAAGAGTTCAAAATAAAAAAGGTTCTGTATCTCATCCATCAAATCAGATGATGGTGTTGATTTTGAAAACCATGTTTTGAAAGCTTTTGTAATGAAAATGGCATTTCTCACAATTTCCCTTCCTCTAGAACTCCCTAACAAAACGAGACTATTGAAACGAAGAACGAATCTTTGCAAGAAATGGCCAAAACCATGCTTTTACAAAGTGGTTTATCAAAAGATTTTTGAGAAGAAATAGTTAACACTATTTGTTACATTCAAAATCATATTTTTATAAGGCCAATGTTCAAGAAAACCCTCTATGAATTATGAAAAGGAAAGAAACCCAAGATATCTTATTTCCATATATTTGGTTCTAAATATTTTATACTTAACACAAAGGATAAGCTGTCAAAGTTTGATCCTAAATCTAATCTTAGTGTATTCCTAAGATATTTTTCTATGTCTAAAGCTTATAGGGTATACAACAAAAGAACTTAGATTATAGAGGAAACAATTCATATCACCTTCAAAGAAAAGGAAAAGGATATGGATCAAAATATCCATGATTTGGAAGAGGACATGGAAAATCTATCTCTAAACAATGATTTTCAGAATCAATAATCTCTTCAAATAGCCACAAGAAAAATAATGAAGATATGGCTATCAGTTGAACCTTCCTACCTTCAACATGTTACTGATGATATTCAAAAAGATACAGAAAGGTCCCCCATAAAGAGAAGCTACACTAGTGTAAGAGATTTGAGATCTGTCTCTCAAAATCAAATCACTAAGGAATCCTCTCAAGGAATCAGAACCAGATCCTGTTTTAGAACAGAATAAAAAATACAACCTAAATGTATTGATGAAACTCTTCAAGAACAAAGTTGGATATAAGCCACACAAGAAGAGCTCAACCAATTTGAAAAGAACGAAGTTTGGACTTTGGCTCTATTGCCTAAAGGATATTCTATCATTGGCATAAGATAATTGTTCAGAAACAAGCAAGATGAAAGTGGAAAGGTGGTCAAAAATAAGGCAAGGCTAATTGCTCAAGGATACAATGAACAAGAATGAATTGACTATGATGAGACATTTGCTCTTGTTGCAAGACTAGAAGCTATCAAAATGCTGCTTGCTTTTGTAAGATACAAAGGTTTTGTTCTCTTGCATATGGATGTTAAATCTACTTTTCTAAATAGTTTCATTTCTGAAGAATTTATGTTAAACAATCTCCTGGTTTTGAAAATGAAACCTTTCCTAATCATGTTTTTAGGTTATCAAAATCTTTATATAGTTTGAAACAAGTTCCAAGAGCCTGGTATGAAAGACTTAGCTCTTTCTGGTTAAAAATGATTTTGAGAGAGGAAAAGTTGATACAAACTTGTTTATCATGCATGAGAAAGATGATTTCCTCATTGTTCATATTTATGTAGACGATATTATATTTGGTGCTACTAATCAAAATCAATGTAAAAGTTTTTCTAAGCTTATGTAGAGAGAATTTGAGATAGATATGATGGGAGAGCTCAAGTACTTTGTGGCACTGCAACTAAAGCAACAAAAAGATGGGATCCTTATTCATCAAGAAAAATATGCTAAGGATCAGTTCAAAAGATTTGACATGGACAATACTAATAGTATTAGCACTCCTATGCACCCTTCTCAAGCTCTGGAAGCTAATGAAGATGGAGATAAAGTTTCTAATAAACTTTATCGAGGCATGATTAGTTCATTACTTATAGCTAGTAGACTTGACATTCAATTAAGTGTGGGCATTTGTGCTAGATTTCAATCTAATTCAAAGCAATCACACTTAAATACTGTCAAACAAATTCTAAGATATTTAGAAGATACTACTAATCTTGGTCTCTAGTACAAGAAAGGTATTTTATATGATGTTACAGGATATTGTGATACTGATTTTACTGGAGATAGAGTTGAAAGAAAGAGCACAAGTGATTGTTGTTGCTTTTTTGTAAAATCCTTAGTAACATGGCCAAGCAAGAAACAAAACACAATTGCTCTCTCAACTGCTAAAGATGAATATGTTTCTACAGCAAATTGCCATGCACAAATTTTATTGATTAAGCATTAGTTGGAAGATTTCAACTTGAAGTATACCAAAATTCCTATTCTATGTGATAACAGTAGTGCTCTTAACCTTGCTAAAAGTCCCATTCAACATTCTAGATTTTATTAGAAATCATATTCAGAAAGGAGAAATTAAGTTAAGTTTTATAAATACAGAAGATCAATTAACTGATGTATTTACAAAAACTCTAACTGAAGATCATCACAACTTTATATTAAGAACCTTTTGAATATGATTAGTTTCTGAGCATACTTCATAACACATGGATCCTATCCCCCTGAGCCCCTAACAAAGCTTAAGGATGAGATTGCAATAGTCAAGTGTGTTTCCTTTCTGAAGAAGACATCTCAAGATTTGTTCAATTTAGAATAGTCTTTAGAATGTGTTAAGAAAGTTGTGTTCATAATGATGATTTCAAAAAGGGTAAAGCAAAAAGGTGCTAATGAAGTCTATAGGTTTCAAGTTCAAAAAGATGTTTTCCTCTAGAAAGTTGGCTCAAGCTTCTAACTAGAAAGATGAATGTCAAGAGTCAAGGGAGTATCTAGAACATGGGTTGGTTTTGTAACTTCCTACTATGTCATGTACACTAAAGCGGGAAATCTCAAAAGTTCTCTTATCCAAAATGCCACCATTTTGATAAAAAATGCTTAATATTTCAAAGACTCATAGTCATTTCTGGATTCATTTACTTTCCCAAATTCACTTCACTTTCATCTTCTCTCTCTCGAAGATACTGAAATCCTTTACACAACTATTCATCATTGTTCATCTTCCACCAAAAGTTCAAACTTTAAATACTCTCTACTTTCACCCTCAACATCAACCCAAACACATTCTCTTTTCGTTTAAGCTCCAACCTTTTATACCTCTTAATGGATGACAATCATTATCAAAGTGTTCCCTACATGTTTGAGAATGACAAAATGCAAGCCAACTTTCAGAATAAATTCTTCAGGATACCCATTACTAAAGGAAGTTTTTACTTGGAGAACTTCACCTCTCTTCCAAAAGTCTTCAATATCTTTTGAGTTTCAAGGATAGGGTGACTTTATTCAAATCTTTGAGGACATTTACACTGGAGTGGTTCCTGCCTTCTACAGCACTCTTGCTACCTAGATGAAGATAAAACTTCTCTCAGAAGCATCGTCAGAAGTTTCAAACTCCAGGTTCTACCTTTTAATAGTGCTAAGATCACCAAGACTCTCAATGACGATATTCTGTGTCGTAGAGGAGAAAGACGGTAGGAGAAACTTTGTGTCACAGAAGCAGACATTGCTAAGACACTAACAGGAAACAGAGGTATGAGTTTTCAAGACATTCAAACTATTAATCTCTTGCTTCTTATTAGGGTTATCTTTTCAATTGTTTAACACACCATGTTGCTTAGGAGTAGGAACATGGATGTTACGAGTGAGATAGATCAAATGTTCATGTTTTGTCACATGACTAGGAGAAAGATTAACTTAGTGAAGTTGATATTGGATTTCATTCTTGGTGCTGTGGGTGCTAAAAGAAGGAAACAACTCTTCCATATAGCATATTTCTCACCAAAGTGTTCTTCAAGGCACAATTACCTCTGGATGGACAAAGGTTTGACAAGAAAAGACCCACCACCACAACAAAGAAGTTCTTTGCTCTGGGATTGAAACCCCATGTTCTAGAAAAGGGGAAGAAGAAGGAGAACAAAAAGAAGAAAGTTACTGCTGCTGAGCTGCTTAACACCAAGAAGGCAAAGTCAAAGCCTTCTTTGGAAGGTAAGAAAAAAAAAGATGAGGAGAGAAAGAAACCTCTCTCCTATTTTTGAGGAAAAAAGAAAAAGGAAGAGAAAATTGATAAAACTTGCTAAAGAGCTCTCTTCTTCCTCTAAAGCCAAAGATGAGGCATCTGCAATTGCTGCAGACCCTATTAATATGGCTGACACTACCACCAATCCTACTGCCCTTCCTGCTTCCCATCTGTTGGACCTGCTGAGAAAGGGATTATCATAAAGGAGCCTATACTAGAAGAGCCAATACTAAAATAGGTTCTAGAAGGAAAGGGGAAGAAGAAGAAAGTAAAAAGAGCTTCTACTACTACCTCCAAATATTCCACTCCCTCTCCCATCTGAAGACCAAGAAGGGAAGTAGAAGAAAATAAGTTGTGAAAAAAAGCTTGGCTTTAGAAACAAAGAAATAGAGCCACTGGAATTGGAGCATATGGACAAAGAAATTCTTCTATCTCTCATGAGGTAAAACAACACTTTGTTGTAATAGAGGAGGTGAATCCTCCTTCTGAGATGAGAAGGGTGGCAATGCCTTCTGAACAACAAGCTGCAAAAGATGTAACTCAACCGCAAAACCTGCAAATTATTCCTGCTAGTTTTGAAGGAACTTTTCCCAAAATTGACACTAGTATGGTTGAAAGGACTGAGATTAGAATTGAAGTTGCTACACTACAAGGAACTTTGATGATAGAAGCTCAAGTTGATACTATTCCCACCTTTGAGGCTACATTCATCTCCACTCCTGTTTAGAATCCAACCCAAGCTTCTCAAGACATTCCTGTTATCCTAACTACTACCAATGCCCTATTGCTGTTGACTACTGGACCTAAGTTTGACAGAACAGCATTTGAAGCTATTTCTGAATCTAACAAGTCTTTAGCTGCTCACATTGAGAAGCTATCTTTTGAAAAACCATCCAAAACCCATGCAATGTCTTTCCTAATGTTGCTGAAATCTAGATGGAATCTCATCTTGGCCAACAAATAGACAATAATGGCCAACTACCATGCAATAGAAAGAAAGATGGATAGAATGGAGAATCTAATATTGCAGTTAATAAGAGTTCTTCATAAAGGAAACACTAAGGCCAATTAGTGATGGTCTTCCATGATCCTTGCACATCTTTTGCTAATGTTTAAAAGGGGAGAAGAAGAAAAAAGCTTTGGTTAAAAGGAGCTACTAGGAAATTGAAGCAGAAATTCCATGTATTTTTGCATTTTCATTTAGCATTCTTATTTCTTTCATATTAGAACAATCTCTCTTTTAATGAATGAATTATCATACTTCTATTCAAAATTATTTATTTCTACTTTGTCATTTATCTGAAGCTATTTCTGCTCTAATAATTCTATTGTCTTAGTGCTTATATCTATCACAATTTTATTGCTCTGATATCTGATTATGCATGTTTTGTTGTCTGTGAGATCTCTGATTGATAAATTATAACTCTCATATGTTATGTTTCTTAGTCTTTTACTTTTTCCTTTGATTATAGCATGAACTGCATATCTGCTAAATTTCATGGCTTGAACAAAATAACAATCTAGTTTAAGACGTTCTTAATATCTAATAATAACCTACATACTATCTTGAAGTTTCTGGATATCATAACAACTTGTGATTAATTTTAAAAAGCATGTTTTCAAATTAAAAAATGAAATTAACACAAACCATACAAATGCTTATGCGCTTTCAAAGTTTTTATTTTAAAAATAAAAGTTTTTCTTAAGTATTGGTTTGACATCATCATAAAGGGAGAGATTGTAAGCCCCAATACCCTTCAAAAGCCACTAAGTGGTCTAAGATATACCTAGTTAAGGGTTTTGATGGATAACAAATCAATCCTGAATAAAATCTTTTATAAGGACTAATGGTTTGTTCAAGCGTTTGTTCTTAGTAGCACAAAATCATGCTAAACGCTCGTTGAAGAGAATTGGATCATGCAATATTTCGTCTTTAAACAAATTATCTAAAGGTTCTTATATATCTCGTATATAATCCTAAAGAAAGAACCTTTTCTAGAAGATAATCTATGGTCTAAAAAAAATTCTCTCACAAAATGCAAATCAGAAGCATCAGAAAGATATTCCTAAGTTATCAGAAGGATATCAAGTCATTAGAAGGATCAAAAGTATATCAGAAGGATGATCTATCCAGAAGACTTTACCAGAAAGGTGATCTTCAAAAAGTTGATTTGCATGATGAGACCTCATTATCAAAGCTTGCCCTGCATGATTCATAGATATTTTTCAAAGGTCAAATTTGATAAGACAGAGATCCAAAAGGAGTGCTGACACTCTGAAAAGCTGTTGGATCCAAATGACTAGTTTTCCTCTTGATTATATACTTACTTGCTGAGAAAGAAAGCAATCTACTTCTCTCTCTAGTCTAAGACTAGTGGATTTAAAAAGCTCCAGGCTCAAGGTCTAAAGTCTCAACAGCTAGATTTTGAAGTCTATATAAATTTTGAAGACAAAGAAGAAGTAGTGGGAATTCTGTTAATTGAAAAATCCTAAAGAGCCTTCATTTTTCTCAATCTTTTAAACAACTAGAAAGTTACTTTTTGAAACTTCTTTGAAAGAAAGAAAAAAAAATCTTCTCATTAATTTGTAATAGCTAATACTCTTTTAATGAAATTCATGAGAAGTCACTCCACTCTGTACCTTCAAACACAAACCCAAAATTTTCTATTGTAACCTGACCCGTTAATGGTCATTGTTAACTTAGAAAGAATAGGACAAGACTAATCAAATGTTTTTAGCTTGGAGAGGTTGGGAAAAGACCACTCTATTGAAAGCTTGAAGAAGCTTGTACACAAATACTCATTAATATAAAATTCTCAACTAGTTTGTTCGAGACTGATGTAGGCAAATGGATTAGTCGAACCAGTATAAATCTTCTTAAGTGATTCTCTGTCTCTCTTTTATTTATTGTCCTCATTCTTTTATTTCAAAGTTCATGTGCTTAATCCTTTCATTACCTAATGAAGTTATTGTGAATACAATAACTTTAGTTACTAATATTCAAATGCTTCCACAATCCAAATCCAAAGACTTGAGAAAGCTTGTTAAGTTTTTCATGTTCAAAAAGGTTTTTAAAAGTATGATTCAACTCCCCTTCTCATGCTACTTTCATCTTCAAAGAAGAGAGAAGCCAAGGTCATCGTTGCAGTGGGGATGGCTAGGGCAACAAGACATGGGGGTTCACACTCTCCCTTATTGGGTCTGACCCGACCCAATCTTGTGTTGGGACCCGGAACCAATTTAGCAATGTTGGGCCTAGCCCAATTGATTCGATTTTATGGGAATGGAGTTTCAGCAAATGGATTGTGTTTTTCTCAAACAGACCTAGCTCAACTCACATAGGAGACTACATAAAATTATTTTTTAATGTTAATAGGCCCAAATTTATTTAGTATCAATACAATCAGATAGTGGAACCCAGGTGGATAATTATTTGTAAATATTTGTAGAGAGAGAGAGAGAGAAAGAGAGAAGAGCATTTACCTGTTAGAAAATAATAGGTTATACTTAGAAATAAAATTGTATTTTTTTCTCAACCTTAAAAATAAGGTTGATTTAAAGGAGAGGGTAATGTTACAACCCATTAGTTAGTTAAACCCCTAATTAGTTGGCTAGGCTCATTAGATAATCACTTAGGACTATAAATAAAGATAGCACTCTCATTGTAAATCATTAGAGTTGAATAATCAAATTCTTATTTTTCAAATCCCTTATGCTTGAAATTAAGGAGGAGTTGTAGGTTATCTCGAAAATCTATGAATAATTATCTAACATTTAGTGATATATACATATTAGGCGATGCTGCTAGCTATGATTAACAATATGAACAATTCAAACCTGAAAAAAAAAAATGTCAACAATAAACGAGAAAAAGAAAAAGAAAAACCTCATTAGTCAAAATAGAAAGAGAAAATAAAGAAAATAGAGATGGAGGAGTTGAATAGTTTGATGGAACAATTACCGCTCTGCGAAGATGGACGATGGAGTTTCCGTACGCGTCACATAGGAAACGGTGCTCGCGGGGTGTCACGATGGTTGTGAGAGGACCCTTAACCGTGAAAACGACGTTGTCGTTTATGTCTGTGACGGTGAAGTTATCACCACAAGTCGTCTGCCTCTTGACGATAAGATCAACTGGATGTGGAACACAATACTGAGGGTGGATGATAGCGGTCGCAAAGGGTGGTGGTGGATTTGCCATAATATATGGTTGAATTCCAAAGAGCGGCAGATATATGTATTGGCTCTTAGAAATGAATAATGATTCTTTGCTGAAGTTGTAGCTAGAATATAATGTATATAATTGCAGTGGATGTTTGAATTTTCGTTGGTAACTTCACGATAACGTTGACCATATCATTTTGACCCCATCACAACCACACACTATTGCGTACAGGAGCTTTTGCGATTAGAGTGGACGTTTGAATTTTCTTTAGTAACTTTAAAATACTGTTCAACTTTAGATATGTGCGGTGTGATGGGGTCTAAATGAAATGCTGAACCTTATTGGAGGGAGGTTTCTTTGCGGTAAGGATCAACTTGAGAAAGCTTTTGAAGATGATTAGTACACGAGGCTGAACCGCATCTTCGAACCAACCTTATCAATAAAACATGCGCAAGTTACAGCTCATGAGGCTACACTATTCTAGAGCTGCATCTAAATTGCCCAAACTGATATTAAGTTGCCTCTGCCGCCTGCTGAAAGTTGAAGCACCGCCAACCGGTCCAGTTGTAGTGTTTGAAGAGTCAAAATAACCGCACCGCCTTTTTGGCTGAGGGATGATTATTTTATGTTATTTATCTTGCAACTCATACCTATAAATAAGCACCTTACGTATCATATAACTTTTAAGTGAAGCTAATGAGAATGATATGAGCTTATGCTGGGGCGGGGAGTGATGAAAGAAAAATTATTTTGCGAGCTATGTTTGTAATTTGTTAATGTGTTGAGAATAAGGATGGCAGTAGATAGATCCATGGGGCAGGGATACGCCTCCTACCCTTGTCCCTTTTAAAAATTTGCTCTCTCTCCCTGTCCCTATCCTCATTCTCGTCACGAGTCCCCATTCTTCGTTCCATGTGAGGATTCAAATTTTCATGGATATTAGCGGGTTTATGCCAAAAAATTCAAAAAATAGAAAAATTATATATTAAAAAATCTTAAATTTAAATAAAATATTTATAAATACCCATAATCTATTATAATATTAGTAATACAATATAATCTAAATTAAAAATAAAAATATATGATGCAAATTAAAATTATTGTAAATGTTATTTTGATTAAAGATGGTTAATTATTATAAATTTGATTTTGGTAAAATATTTAGTTTACCATTGGTTGATTATATTTTGAATTAACTTGATTTGATTATATATTATTATTAAAATATATACTTGTAAGTTAGAGAGAAAGAGAGAGTGTATATATATATATATATATATATATATAAGGTAAATAAATGAGAATTTATCGAGTCTCCATGGGTTGGAGATCTCATCCACCACCCCTTCCCTATTTAATAAATAGGGACTTTATTTTCATCCTATTGGAGACCAAACCAGCCCTTGTATCCGTTTTTATTGCAGGTAATTCCTGTGAATATCCACTTTGATGGATTTTTTTGTCATCCCTATTTGAGAAAGATCCTACAAGAAATTCTATGTGGGTTTGTATATCAAATTGACATCAAAACTTACAACAATTAGTATCATAGCTTTCTATATTCTCTTCTCACTTCTGTGCTTTAGTACAAGCAGAAAATCCGATGGCAAAAAAAACATTTTATTAGGTTATGTATATATATATATATTGTAATAGATTATGTTTATAATTTGATATCTCAACTAATTTATTGAAGATATAATAAGAATGAAAATTAATAAGAAGTTACAAAAATCACAATGTGGCAAATTATAAATGTAAAAATAAGGAATTAATTTTGATATACTATCAATATATAACAAATTTGTATTGTCATTCAATTACATATTTTTATTTGCGAAACTTTTAAAGTAGTAGATAATTGAGTCAAATACTTTTATTGATGTGATATATATAATTAAATCCCTATGTAAAATTTTTTTACACTAATAATATATCAAAATTAAAAGAATAAAAAATTTTAAAAAACTTCTTACTTTAATAGAGCAAAAAAAATTTAAATTAAGATCCTGTAAAATGATAATACATATAAAATAAGAAAAAAATAGTTATTTATCTTCAAATCAATAATTTTTATTATATATGAATTTTATCAAAATATTATTAAAATAAATAATTCCTCATTTTTTTACTGTATAACCCCTTCTGTTTCAAAGGACCAAAATTTAACATTCTTCAAACTATAAGACATTTCGAAAGCTTATTGCTGTGGACACGTTAATCGAAACACGTAGTATGACTGGCCAAGCATATGCATGTCATGTCATCTTTAGTGTTTTCTTCTCTGTTTGCAAAAATGAGGAATGAGACCTTTCAATGCACAAAATCAAATATCGATTATTTGGAGTGAAGAATCATTTACATGTTAACGAGGCAAGCAAATTTAATATCTTAAAATGTGGATATGAACTTAAATTTTAGAAAAGAATTTTTTGTAAAGAGATTGAATAACTTTTGTATTCTTTCAATCGAGCATCAATTAAATTTTTGTACCATTCAAATAAGATAAGCATAAAATTATACCTCCTAGTAAGAAATAGAGTGAAAAATCATTTTGATCTCTAAAACTTTAAATTGCCAATGGTTTAATACAAGAAAAATAAAATCAATTAATTTAATTCTTCAATCATGCAAAGTGACATTAAAATTATTCTTTAATGTAAAGAGCACAACACTGAAAGAGAAGAAGAAGGAGAAGAAGGAGAAGAAGATATTAGTATCATGCATGTTAGTTTACTTATGATAAAATGATTCTTGAATTTATTATTCATTTAGTTCCCCTAAATATAAACTTAATTTAATATATGAAAAATATCAGACAACTAAAATTTTGTTACCAGAATTATTATGAGTGATGTGATATTATATCTTTAACATTCATATAGATAAATAATCTTCGCTTCTTTAACTCATCCAACCACCTCGCTTAATTCTTATGTGTGAAAATATTGCGTGACCTAAATGAAATTCAAATCTTGTGATTCTCTCTATTTCAAATCTTTCCCTTTGGCCATAAAAACAACACTGTGAACCAAAATCCATGTACAATTATTTCTTAAATGAATAACATTATAATAATAAAAAAAATTATGACCAATATATTTTTACAATATCAGGCCATCGCAACTCAAATATTCTAAAAGTGTAAAACCAACAAATTATCGCTACTCAACCAACTCCATCTTTTTTATTGTAAAATTCAAATTACTTATTAATAATTTTTATTTTTTTAAAAAAGAAAGCCAAAAGAAAATAGCCACACTCTCAAACCCAAACTCTCAATTTCCTTTTCTTTTTTTTAAGATAAAAAAAAAAAGAGCAATGCAGTTATGGGGATAAGGAAAAGGATGGATGTGTGGGGATTAAATGCTGACTTAACTCCAACACCCCCTCCTATCACAAGGACCAGGAGATGTGTCATTCAAACTGTAGCAATCACTCAATTTCGCTTTCTTTTACTGACTCCTTAATCCTTTGTTTTTTGGGGTTTCAAAAAAAAGTTCTTTGATTAATAACCAAAAGCAAAACTTGATTACAACAGTGAAAGTAGTACAACAGAATCTGTTAACACAAAAAAAGTAAGCCTAGGAAATTAATCAAAGCACTATAGGCTTTAATAGACATATTAAAATATGGACGCAATCGTATCACACTACAAATACCTATTAATGCAAAGGTGAGCACATCAAATTTCAAATCTATCTAAAGTATCATAAAACCAATATGCCTAGGCTGTATCGAAACTAAACATTACAGTTATAATTTCTCAGAGTTAAGACGCTAAACATGGCAACATCTACCTTCACAAATAAGGTGATAGCTAAGTCTTTATGTTAGTAGCTAGCTCCGTGATTCACATCATATCACTAAAATCTTTGAAGACAACTATATGTTATAGAAAGAGGTCTATTGCCTCAGAAAAACACAACCAACATTGACCAAGAGATATTGTTGATTCATTATTACCACAAGTACAATCTTTCAACTTAAGAGGTAGCTGCAACTGCAAGACTCTAAACACGAGTCATGGATCCATATATCCTGCCGTAAAAAAACACACTAGACATAGAGATCAAATACAACATAAGTTAGGGCAAAAATGGGCAACAAAAGAGTAGGAAAAAAATAAATAATAAATAATAAAATCCTAAAAATAAGAAGAGAAGGGAGTGACCAACTACCATGGAGGGGGATAAACCACTAGTGTTGGCAAAGCGAGCAAACTCGTCCCAACCCACCAAAAGTGGGGTGGGTCGAATTAGGAAAATAGGCTCAACGTTCTAACCCGCCCTTTAGGTTGCCAAAAAAATAAAAAAAAATATAAATAAGCTTATCTTAATATTTTTAATGAGTTAAATTATCTTAAAAAGTTTTAAAAATTAAAAAATATATTAAAAAAATTTTCTTAAATAAAATAAAATTATAATCAAATTACATAATTTATATCTAAATTTAACTCAAATATAAATATAATAAATTAACTTATCTAAATCGTATATTCACAAAATATTTATCTTTTAAGATTTGAATCCAATTCCAACATGTCGATCCTTACGTAACACTTAAAAATATAAGTTACCACATTTATGGTTTCTCTATCTTACATTTCTCTTAACACAAATTCGTATTTTAGAACAAGGAAATGTATATATTGTAGCTTTGAGCAAAGCCGCGCCTTTGTTCCTAAAGCAAAACAAGCAGCACAGGAATTTGCGCAGTGCTCTACGTGCGAGTCCATGTATGCTAATTAGGATATATGAACAAATAATAATTAATTATAAGTTTATAATATAAAATTTGTACCATAAAGTTCATAAATTAACAAAATATAATAACAATAACGACTATAAGAAAAACTTAAAGTTTTAAAAAAAAAGTCTCATACCAAAAAATAAAAAGAGGCACCTCTAGCCCCGAACTTAGCCCTCTCGATCCTGCCAAAATCAAGGGATTAAACAAGGCTGGTTAGACGAGCTGAAAAATTGTGACGGATCAAATATATTATCCCAATTCACCTTTTTTATGAGTTTGACGGACAATCATATGGATTGAATTTCTTTTGCCATCTGCACGAACTACCTCCATGGATGGCGCCCACTTAATTGCGGAAAAGGAAGGAGGAGAGTTGAGGTGGCACTGGCAATGTTTGGTTAGTGAGATAAGATAGGAAATACAGGGATACTGAGACAATAAAAACAGAGACATAAAATTGGAAGAAAAGTTACTAAATATTTCTATCTCTAATTTTCAAAATTCGTGTCCCCCTCTGTCTCTACTTTTTGAGTGGACACAAATTTAGCCCAAAATTATCCCGAGACAGAGATAAATTTCCACTTTTTTTGTTTCTGTCTCTCTTTCCAAATATCTTTCTATCTTCATTATTCCTATATTTCCTTGTCTTGTCCCACTAACCAAATACCTTAGGGATCCGGCTGTTTCTTACTCGTGCGAGAATGAGCGACTTCTTAATCCTCAAAGGCCTCTTTACATTTAAAAAAAAAGAGAAAAAGAAAAAAAAAGGTAAAATATGGCCCAACTGTTTCCAAAAACAGGAGAGAAACGCGATCAAATTCACCCAAACCAAAGGCCCAGCCAAAAAAATAAAATAAAAAATAAAAACTAAAAAACAAGGAGGTAGCGCATCCACGGTCGAAAGAAGGGGAAGGAAGGCGAGGTGCGTTTCCCCTTCTTTCGACGGCGGCTGGCGCGAGAACGGCGGAAGTGAGCACGGCGCGGCAAGTGTTGCAGAGAACGGCGGCGCGGCTCTGATTCGGTTGAGGGGGGGGGGGATATGGCGGCGTGAACGGCAGTTTCGACGGCATCACTAAGGTGGAACGGTTTCCACTTTCCACACAACTCTCTTTCTCTCTCATAAAGGGATCAATCAATTATATTTCTCTTCTTTTCCCATCGAGAAGTCCAGATGGTGAGACACCCTTTATCCAAGAGTGCCAACAAGTACCTCAGAAAATTCAGGAAATGGCCAAACTCCCCTTACAAGTCCTCATGGCACCACAACTTTGCTGAACAACAAGCCATGTACATCCTCAAACAAGCAACCACTCAAATTGGTTACACCCAAAAAAGTCACAACAACAACAACAACAGCCACCCTTTTCTCCTCAACACCCTCATTGACTCCTTCAAATCCTATAGCTGTGACCCAACCCCAAGTGCTTACTTTTTTGTCATCAAAGCCTTAACCCAACACTCTAAGTTGCAAGAAATTCCCCATGTCCTTGACCACATTGAACACATGGAGAAGTTTGAAACACCTGAGTTCATGTTAATGTACCTCATTAGATTCTATGGTGATGCTGATAGGGTCCAAGATGCTGTTGATTTGTTCTACAGGATCCCCAGGTTCAGGTGCACGCCAACTGTTTGCTCTTTGAACTTGTTGCTCTCGTTGCTTCGTAGGAAGAGGGAGTGGCTTAAAATGGTACCCCAGATATTGTTAAAGAGCCAGCACATGAACATTCGCATCGAGGAGTCGACGTTTCGGGTTTTGATCGAGGCCTTGTGTAGGATCAGGAGGGTTGATTATGCAGTTAAGATGATGAAGTATATGGTAGAAGATGGGTATAGCTTGGATGTGAAGATATGTTCTTTGATAATATCGTCACTGTGTGAGCAAAGTGATTTGACCGGTGTGGAGGCTTTGGCTGTTTGGGGTGATATGAGGAAACTAGGATTTTGTCCTGGCGTCATCGATTATAGAAATGTGATGAGGTTCTTGGTGAAGGAAGGGAAGGATATGGATGCTTTGGAGATTCTGAACCAGATGAAAGAAGATGGAATTAAGCCTGATGTTGTTTGCTACACTATTGTTATGAGTGGGGTTGTTGCAGAAGGGAATTATGTAAAGGTAGATGAACTGTTTGAAGAGATGCTGGTGTTGGGGCTCATTCCTGATGTTTATACTTACAATGTGTATATAAATGGTTTGTGCAAGCAGAATAATGTGGATGAGGCACGTAAGATTGTTGCTTCCATGGAAGACTTAGGATGCAAACCGAATGTTGTTACTTACAACACTTTACTGGGTGCCTTGTGTGTGGCAGGTGATTTAAGCAAGGCCAGGGACCTAGTGAAGGAGATGAGGTTGAAGGGTATTGCACTGAACTTGCATACGTATAGGATTATGCTTGATGGTTGTGTTGGTAAAGCTGAGATTGAAGAAGCACGTATTCTGCTAGAGGAAATGTTGGAGAAGTATTTTTCTCCTAGATCTTCCACATTTGATAATATCATATTTCAGATGTGCCAAAAGGGCTTGATTGCTGAAGCACTGGTACTGATGAAGAAAATTGCTGGGAAAAGTTTTGCTCCAGGTGCCCGAGCTTGGGAGGCACTGCTTCTTAACTCAAGATCTGAACTTACATATTCACAAACCACATTTGCTGACTTGTTGAGCCCAGAATAATCTTAGTTATCAAAGTGGCTTGGGTGATAGATATGACTTGGAAGTTTGTTGGGCACTCTATGTTTGGTTGAAGAGATCCGCAGTTAACCAACTAGGAGGACATGAAATCTTTTAACTAGCATGTGGAAAGATGGTGTGCTCAATCATGCGTTTTACATCATTAGCTGGATATTGCTTTGATGTTGAAACAAAACCAAATGTCGCATAAAGATCACCATGAAAGAACCATTGGAGAGGTATCATGCTGCAATCAACGGCTGATAGAAAAGAAATTTTGGCTTCAGTTTTATCCTACATCTAAATAATAAAAAATATGTCATTCTCAATGAAGCACTAATCAATGGCCTTGCCCTTACCTTCAATCGCATATGGTTTTGTGATCGAAAATGACCAAGTGGCATGTGAGTCAGTAGCTGGTTTATCCTCCTCAAAAGAGGGAGCTCATTAATTTGTTGGCCGACATAGTGACTTGCTTTTTATGGGTTAACCGTTGGAGAAATATTGTTATATATGTCGCTGTAAACTTTTACACTGTCAATTTATTTTGCAGTAAAATTTTTTATCTTACTCATCAATTTCATTTAAATTTTGCATAGCATCCTGCCATCCTATGTCCTGAGGCAATTATAGAAAGCCCCACTATCAGAGGATAGGAAATTTGTCTATGGCAATATAGAGGTAGACAGAAGACAATTAAACTTATTAAGGTTAAGATGAGGCACTTAAGATTGTTGCTTCGATGGAAGATTCGGGATGCAAATCGAATGTTGTTACTTGCAATACTTTATTGGGTGCCTTATGTGTGGCAGGTGATTTAATAGCATGTTTGAGTTTTCATTTGAAACCCCAAAAAACCATGGTTTGGGTGCCAAAACAGGGTTTTCGAGTCTCCAAACGGAAAACCAAACATGCTATTAAGCAAGGCTGGGCCTGGTGAAGATGAGGTTGAAGGGTATTGGGCTGAACTTGCATACATATAAGATCATGCTTGATGGTTTGGGTGATAAAGCTGCGATTAAAGAAGCATGTATTTTGCTGGAGAAAATGTTGGAGAATAGTTTTAATCCTAGATCTTCTACATTTGATAATTTCATACTTCAGATGTGCCAAAAGGGCTTTGATTACTGAAGCACTGGAACTGATGAAGAAAATTGCTACAAAAGGTTTTGCTCCAGCTGCCAGAGCTTGGGAAGCATTGCTTCTTTAACTCAAGAACTGAACTTACATATTCACAAATCACATTTGCTGGTTTGTCGACCCCTGATTAATCTCAGTTATTGTGATAGATCTAACTTGGAAAATCATTTGGCACTCTTTACATTTGGTTTTAAGAGCTAAAGCATATCCGAAGTTAACAAACTAGGAAGACATGAAACATTTAAAAAGCATGTGTAAAGCAAAATCATTGGTTGTGATCAATCATGTGTTTTGCATAACTATATTTGAGTGATATTCATGAGGCAGCTCCTTTTGCAACTAAATAGGTAAATAAATAGATATTCTAAGCTAGGATTATATGTGCAGAATCTGATTAGTTTTGATGCAAGGCTTCTAGATGTTGGTGTTGATTTAGTTTATTGAGGAGTGTTTATATTTACAGTTTGTATTTAAAGCTTTTTACCTTATCAGTTTTCACTTGTGAACCACAAGCATCAGCTCAAATTGGTCCTCGGGTCGTGTAAATTTTAATGGATTATACACATAAAATAATCGTTTAAAAGATGTATTATAGTACTCAAACATAATTGATAACATATCCATAATCAATATTAAACATTCCAACTCCATTAAAAAAAAAAAAAAACGAAATCAATAAAGTAAGAAACATAGCCTATGACACAACTGTATATGTTATAAAGTATACTTAGCCCTCAACATGAAGTGATTTGCAGTTAAGCAAAATGGGAGATAAAAAACAGATAAAAAACATAAAATCAGCTTCATAACCCCAATATATATCCCAGAACAAAGGCACCTCAATTGAGACCAAAAACATCTGCAAATTCAAACTCTTAAACTCACTAATAAAATCTTCTTTATTACCTATTTTATCAGAGTTTACTTGGAACTCATAGAAGAGTATCCCAAAGAATAAAATAAAAGATTACACTCAATTTACCCCCATTTTGTATTATAGGATGGTACATAAACACATACGAGTTTTAACTCCAGAGTTTGACAACGACATTTTTTTGGATTCACAAAATTGTTTCACGTAGATCGTGAATATAGGATTTCATGCATATGGACAGCAAGTAGGCAAGCAAGAGCATCTGCACTACTAATTTAAATTGCTATTTGTTAATGAACTATTCTATCTACTGCTGATTGTGCTGTCTTTGATGCACAAATGATTGGTTTCTCCGAGGGAAAGGGATATCTTCTTAGCATCTCAGATGGAGTTCTATGTGCAATAGCTAAGATTAACTAATAATAATAGGTAAGCTACTCTGCCTTTTGCTATTAATAGAAGGCGAGGTAAAAGACAAGTTGTTGCTATATATAGAGAGAAATGGTGCCGATCCCTGCACCTTTGAGTGCTTGTGTGTCAATGTAGAATAAATTTAACTAAAATGCAGCAAATGCTATTTGGTCTATTTTGTTGTTAAGTCTATTTTGTATGTCAAAGTTTATCATGCTTTCAATTGTTCTACTAGGCGGCTTCAGTACACTCTCCTCCTTTTGGCCTGTTTTATTTCTGTTCTGACATAACGTTTTGAATTATGCTTTGCTGGAGCGGAGATAAGATCAACAAATTGTGGATGGCTAGATAATGAGACAAGGTTCAGTCTAATTTTAGGATCGTGTGAATGTGTAAATTGAGCCGAAAGTTCATTACTCAGTTCACACATTCATGAAATGTAAGAAAATCTAGACAAGGTACTTTTTAGAGGTTATGCTAAGAACCGCTAGAATGTAAAACGTAATAAAACAATATAAATTTATATTTGTAAAGATTGGACCAGAGACAAATTCAAAAACCAAGTTATCGGAATTGACCATACAAGCACTCGAGTAATTAATAATTGAATATTATATATCTTAAGCCTAAGGAAAAATTTTACTGCACTATTATAAGATTGATAATATTATAAGAAACTGATTGTTAGACAGTAAAAAGTCAACTTATTCTTTCCTAGATCTGATAGGCATAGGTGCAACCTACTATTTGATTTGTGAAAGGAACGTTCATCGAAGCCAGGCATGGTTCCAAATCGTTGTTGCGGTTGCATTGTGATGCGGAAAATTATGGGAAAATGTACTTGAAACGATCACAATTGCCGCTATGATAGGGTTGCGGAGGGTATTGTAACCGCAATATTGCAGCCGCAATTGCAATTGTGAACCGCAATTTGAAACCATGAAGCCAGCAACCAAGAGACCAAAATCCTGTCCTCTTCTTCCCAATTCAAGAACTCTTGTGACTCCACATATTCAAGCCGATCTTACTACAAGTTGTGCTGCTTCAAAATATTCTCCTTGCAGAGATGTTTCTGTAGTTTATGACCTTTAATGGAGGCCAAAGCTTGGTGCTTCCAAACTAAGAAATTCTCCTCACCTAGCTTGAAGGAGACTGGATTTGAAAATGATTTTGGCACAAAGGTAGAGTTTGAACTTTTTGCAGTAGGGGAAGAGGAAATATTAGGTATCTCCATAGGCCTTCTAAGCTTTGATACCATATTAGTTATTAGATAAAGATGAAGAACTTGAGAGCTAGAGGAATAGAGAACTTAAAGAATTCTGATTTTGTGATTATGATTGATGAGTGGATTGGATACAGATTGACGTGGTTTATATACAATGAGTTTCAATAACTAATGTAGTTGTCGGCTTAACAAACTAAACCAAACTTAACAAAATCATAATAGACTTCAATCATGAAAACTGACACTCATTACTGAGTTTTCTTGAGTCTCAGGCTTATTTTTAATTATTAGTGAGAAGGTAGCAGCAAGGTGAGTGAGGAAGGTGGGGCAAGAGAATGAGCGGCAAAATGAGTAAGGTAAAGTCCAGTGGTAAGGATTAAGGATTTATAGTTCAAGTGCATAAAGATTAATTAAAAAATAGATATAATAATTAAAATTATTATTTTGTAAAAGGATAATGATGATGATGATGACAATGATAATAATAGGCGAGGTGTATGTGCCACTGTATTAATGCAAAATTTTATAAATATGATTTATAATATATGAATTTTCAATTCAACAGTCAGTTTTATAAAAAAATTATTTAATGGTGTAAGATATGAGTTTAATTTACACTAATATAAATTGATCATCTCCCTATGTTATATATATATATATATATATATATATATATATATATATATATATATATAGGGGGAGAGAGAGGAGAGAGAGGGAGATCAAGCATATCAAAATTTAAAAAATATGGATATTAATAGGTATGTAATCTAATTGTCAATATATATTTATATTTTTAAAAACTAAATTATATGTCAAAATAAAATGAGATAATAAATTATTATATCGTTTTTAAGTTGAATGAAATTTTATACACTTGATTTATTTAATGAAATTTTCAATTCAACAATTAAATTTATAAAATTTAATGTCTATACAAAGTTATTTAATAAAATAAATATTTTAGTACTTACTTTTTGGAGTAAGTAGATTTTCATCTCTCACTTTCTCTCTCTCCTTATAGAATTTTCAATCTAACAATAAGCTTTGTTAAAAAATTACTGACAAAAAGTTATTTAATGATACAAAAGTTGCGTAAAATTACCATAATAAAACTTATGTATATTTGTCAAATATGTTTTGAGGTTATCCAACCTAAGTTTTTCTCCGATAACTCGGATAAAGTTACTTATATATTCGTGATTTTATTGATGCTATAATAATTGTGTAAATAACATTTTAATGCAAAACTTTCAAATAAAAAAAGAATTTACAAAAAACAAAAAAGAGATCAAATAATTCTCACAACAATCTTATCACTATCCTTTACATCTGATTAAAAAACAAAGAGTACACTCTAAAAGAATCTAAGATATATAACCCATGATGTCCCAAAACTTATATTTCCCTTGTGAACTTCCCTATAACGCACCGGCACTTGCAAACATCGCACTTGCACACTGCACTGCAAGCACCACTTTGCATTCCTCCACCTACTACTGAGGCAGTCTTCAAGAGTCACAGTTAGCGCCACTATGAATGCATAATCAATGTTCGGAGACACTGTGACCATGAACTTCTGTCTCCTAAATATACCGCCGAACTTGTGCTTTATCTACAATAACAATTATATCTCCATAAATTTGTATTTTTAACAATATTATTAGCTCATCTAGGCATCTAGATTAATTAAAAAGAAAAAAAAAATCTTTCAACAATATAGCTCAAAATTGTCAATAAATTTCTATCTTCTTTTTTTGTTCATTGCAAAGAACCAAGCAAAATAAGACAAAAAAGAAACCTGGGCAACAACAGTGTCAGATTCGCCGATGTAAACAACCCAAGATCGTCCGAAGAAACTTGCTTTGACGAGCTTGAAGTCACAAACTTCTGTGGTGTTATTTGCCAAGAACACTTTAAATTTGGTACCTAGCTGGAATATTGGTGACTGCTTCCGAGTAAAGATCAGATCCATTTCTTCCGTACTTTCACCTCTAAATGCTTTCCAAGTATCTGCAAATAGCTGCATCGAAAAAAATTAAACAGTCACTTTGCAGTTTAATTTAAATAGTCATTTTTACTGAACTGATAATACATGACTAATCATTAGATATGCTCATCTATAAAATTTTTACTCCCATTTTTTCCCAACCAAATACACCCTTAATGTAAAACATATGGAGGAAGGTGCATTTCAATGCAGTTTTCGTTTTCATTATTTGAATAATGAATAATTAATGCACTTGGGAAAATCTCAATCCATATTCCATACCTTGTGCAACTGTGCAACACAACCATCTGCTAAAGTCATATTAAATTCTCATGCTATCGGAACTCTCTTGCTATACCGATTAATTATTACTTTCAGGTTAAAACAAAATATATATTTTAATAGTACGTTCATCTAACATTTAGTGATATATACATATTAGGATATGTTACTAGCTAGTGATTAACAATGTCAACAATTCAAAGCTGAAAAAAAACATATCAACAATAAACGGAAAACAAAAGAAAAGAAAAGAAAAAGAAAAACTCAGTAATCAAAATAGAAATAGAAAATAAAGAAAACGGAGATGGAGGAGTTGAATAGTTTGATGGACGAATTACCGCTTTGCGAAGATGCACGATGGGGTTTCCATAAGCGTCGCGTAAGAAACGGTGCTCGCGGGGTGTCACGATGGTTACGAGAGGACCCTTAACCGTGAAAACGACGTTTTCGTTGATGTCTGTGACGGTGAAGTTATCGCCAAAAGTCCTCTCCTTCTTGATTATAAGATCAACTGGTTGTGGAACACAATACTGTGGGTGGATGATGGCGGTGGCAAAGGGTGGTGGTGGGTTTGCCATGATGGTTGAAGTTCAAAGAGTGGCAGAAAGATATGTATTAGCTCTTAGAAATGAATAATGATTCTTCGCTAAAGTTGTAGCTATATATATAATTTGAGGGGATGTTTGAATTTTTGGTAGGAACTTTACAATAAGGTTGAACGTTTCATTTAGACTCCGTCACATCACACATATATGATTAGCGTGTTTGATTTTTAGTTTATATATGCACATGAATGAAGTGTACAGAAGATTTTGTGATTAGAGTGGATGTTGGAATTTTCGTCAGTAACTTTAAAACAATGGTCAACTCTTGTTCTGACTATAGTTTAATAACTTATAATCAAACACGGTCGTCATATATGTGTAATGTGATGGGGTCTAAATGAAACGGTCAACCTTACTGGAGGGAGTTTTCTTTGCGGGCAAGGATCAACTTCATAAGGGCGTTGAAGAATTGGTATACGAGGTTGAACCGCATCTTCCCTTCTGACTTCGGTGTATTACTTAGTAAAAGGAGAATTTTCGATAAAAAAAATATTATGTTTATAATTTGATATCTCAACTATTTTATTAAAATAGAATTTAATTTATATATACTATCATTGTAAAAAAGTTTTACACATATATCCAATTATGTGCTGCCACATTAATAAAAGTATTTGATTCAACCATCTACTATTTTACAAGTCTTACAAATACAAGTATATAATTAGATGAGAGTGTAAAATTATTTTATATTATTAATGCAGTGTATCCCAATTAAACTCTTAAAAATATAAATAGAATGAAAATTAATAAGAAGTTATGAAATTAATGTGGCAAATTATAAATAATAGATTAATTTTAATGTAGTATATAAGAGTTTTACACTATCATCCAATCACATATTTTTATTTGTGAAACTTTTAAAGTACTAGGTAATTGAGTTAAACACTTTTGCTAATGTGACAATATATAATAGAATGTATATGTAAAATTTTTGTACATTGGTAGTATATCAAAATTAAATTCATCAAATAATAAAAAATTCTTACTTTAATAGCACAAAAGAATTTTGAATTAAAATTCTTTAAAGTAAAAATACTTGTAAAATGAGAAAATAAGAGATTATTGATCCTTAAATCAATATCTTTTATTATATATGAATCCCATCAAAATAATCTAAAGGTAAATAACTTTTATTTTTTTTCATTTTATAACTATACTTATTTTAAAGGAATCAAATCCAAATTTTTTCAAAATTGTAAGACAATTTCAAAAGCTTATCACTATGGACACGTTAATCAAAACACGTAGTATGACTTGCCAAGTATATGCACGTCATGACAATGTTAGTGTTTTCTGGTGGATTAGTTTGCTTCACCATGAAATGCTAGGTTGGAAAAATAGAAAGGCAACAAGTGGACTGTAAATCCAGATGTTATCAAACCCATCCATGCGTTTACTAGAGATTTGTGATTTGTGATAAATTTCCTTGCTTTTTGGTACCTATGTTAAAATCCTCCTCAAAAACCAAATCTTTTCAATAAAGCTAAAACTTCTTTAATAAGAACCCAGATGAAGATACCAAAAACGGGTTGGTAGGGACTCTTCTCCTACTGTCCAAGAGCAAAAAACCTTTAAAAATGATTGAAAAATTGCATCTTTAACCTGAAAACAAGGAAAAGAGAAGGAGATCTAAAACCCATGTTGACAGTGGCCGGTGGTGGCCGTGGGTTAGCGCCTCGAGGGGGGGGGGGAATGGAGAGATAGTGGAGTTGAAAATAGAGAAGGGGGATGGTTGCACCATTGCAGTGGGTGGTGCGGAGGGCTAGACTTTCCTAGGGAGGGAGAAATTTTAAAATATATCACAAGGTGAGGTTTTAGAATTACACTATTAAATCTAGACCGTTGGATGATATTATTAGAACATCAGAAAATAAAAGGTAGTTTTATTAATGGAATGGAGTACATATATATAGGCAACAGTGAGTGACCATCGTAACTATCCTAGGTTAGCTAATATGACATTATTACACTCTAATGACCGTTGGTTCCTAACTAACTATGTGCTGTAATGAGCTGTCATGTAACAAACTCCAACTATAATTCCTAGTTATAGAAAGTAGACTCTTAACTCTAATAGATATGGAGCATGGTGCATCATATTTGGCATTGTTATACCACATCATGTGCCTTTCTTCTCTGCTACTATAGTATCGTGCCATGCACGAGACTACTTTCATCTGTATTTTTCATATTAATTTATATTATGATATAAGAATAGATTTAAGTATATAAAATTAAGTAATAATTATATATTTAGTAATATGGTGATATTAGATGAGATTAATTTTGAATAAAAAAATTACATGGAGTAATTGATTTATTAAAAGAAATTTATCTATTAACAAAAGTTGCATAGAGCAATAACTTAAAATTAAAGAAGTTTCATTACGTACAATACAACCAATTAAATTTGTCTATATATTATAACAACTTAGTTAAATAAGTAATAAGCAATATTTATCTTTTTTGCATTATTCCTTTAATCTTTTTTTATTGTTAACTTCTTCAGTCATATAAATTGAAACTTCAGCCATCTAATCTTCATTTCCTAAAAAGCAAGTAATTTTTTTGGATCCAAAACCAAATTATATGTTATAAAATTTTTATCTGATCAAACAATGGTATAACTATTATCATCATATTTTTAGCATTTTGAAGGCATTTTATAATAAAATGCATTTCTTTAATTTATTATTAACTTCTTCAGCCATGTGAATTGGAACTTTAGCCATCTAATCATCATTTCCTAAAAAAGCAAGTGGCTTTTTGGTCCAAAACCAAATTATATATATGTTATAAAATTTTTACTTGATCAGACAATGGTATAATATCATTATATTTTCAGCATTTTGATAACATTTTATAATAGAATACATTTCTTCTGATAAACATCTTATTCAGCAAACTAAAAACAATGTTCAACAAACTATCTAAGCTTTATAGGATCAGATTGCAGTTGAGATATGGTAGGTTGTGTTTGAAGTGGGTATCATGAGTGGACGGAAAAAAAGAGGAATAAAAAATGAAAGAAAGAAAGAAAGAAAAACAAAAGGAAGAAACTCGATGTTAGAGAATGTAGAAAGTGAAAAAGTCAAAAAAAAAAAAAAAACTAAATTCAAAAGTGGAAAAAAAAAAGTAAAAAAGTAGGCACAAGTGTAAAAGAATTTTTTATTTTGTATGCCCTGTGTTGTTTCTATGTAACCAACACAAAAAAAAGAAACAGAAACGTGAAAAAAAAAAGTAAAGATGTATTAAAAAATTCCGAACTCTCGCATGATGTATAAGTGGGATCGATGTATGCTTGATTTTTTTTTTCTCCCTCAAAGATGAAGATTGGAGAGGCATTGTGATGAACCTATTAAGATTTTCAAAGAGATAAAATATTCATTTGATGTGTAACTTTAAAAAAAAAAAGATTCTTTTGATTTGGGCTTCAGCCCATTAATGTAACCAACCAAAAATTGAAAAAACATAATAGAAAAGTGAAAAAGTAAGAAAAGGAAGTGGGGGCAAAAACAAAATTGGGGGAGGGAGATGGCGCCTTGATTGCTTTAATAGTGGAGATGAAGAGGATGAGAAAAATAGGAAATGAGACCTTTCAATGCACAAAATAAAATATCAATTATTTAGAGTGAAGAATCATTTATATGTTAAGGAGCAAACAAATTGACTATCTTAAAATATGGATGTGAATTTAAATTTTAGAAAATAAATTTTTGTAAAGAGATTGTGTAACTTTTGTATTCTTTCAATCGAGTATAAATTAAATTTTTGGACCATTCAACTAAGATACACATAAAAGGATGGCTCCTAATAATAAGAAAAGAGTGAAAAAACATTTTGATCTCTAAAATTTTAAATTGCCAATGGTTCAATACAAGAAAACTAAAATAAATTAATTTAATTCTTCAATCATGCAAAGTGACATTAAAATTATTCTTTAATGTAACGAGCACAACACTTAAAAAGAAGAAGAAGTATCTTGCATGTTAGTTAACTTATGATAAAATGATCCTTGAATTTATTATTCGTTTAGTTCCCCTAAATATAAACTTAATTTAATATATAAAAAATATTAGATAACTAAAATTTTGTTATTAGAGTTATTATGAGAATGAAGCCACTAAGATTGGTCTAATGATGAAAGGTTTTAATAGTTTGTATGAAGTCCTAAGTTCAAACTTTATTGCCGTCAATTTTTTTTTAAAAAAAGAGAGAATTATTATGAGAGTGATGTAATATTATCTTTGACATTTGTATAGATAAATAATCTTCATTCCTTTAACTCATCCAACTACCTTCCTTAATTCTTATGTGTGAAAATATTGCATGACCTAAACAAAATTCAAATCTTGTGATTCTCTCTATCTCAAATCTTGTCCTTTGGCCATAAAAAACAATACTATGAACCAAACTCCAGGTGCAATTATTTCTTAAATGAATAATGTCATAGTAATTAAAAAAATTATGACCAATATACTTTTAGAATATTAAGCCATCACAACTCAAATATTCTAAAAATGTAAAGCTAACAAATTATCGTGGCTCAACTAAGTCCGTCTTTTTTATTGTAAAACTCAAATTATTTATTAATTATCTTTTTATTTTTTTAAAAGAAAGCCAAAAGAAAATAACCACACCCTCAAATCCAAACTCTCAATTTTCCCTTCTTTTTTTTTTTTTTTTTTAAGAGAGCACAAGTAGGAATGAGAAAAAGGATGGCATGCGAGAATCAAATCCTGACTCAACACGAAGGAGATGTGTCATTTTTTTTCTTTTGTCAACATATATCATTGTATGATAATCAAAGGCCAAGCCCGATTATAACATAGAAATTGACAACATGACTTGATAAAACACCTAAGCCTTTTTTTTTTTGGGTCAAAGGTACTGGATTTCATTGATGAAAGAAGCCCAACGACAAGTGGGAGATACAGTCAAATCAGTAGCAAGGAACCCACAGTTGGGGGAGAGCAACTATGCCCTTACAGATTACAAAAGTCTTACAAGAATCTAAGCCTTGTCATTTGAACTATAGCAATAGATCAATTTCCTTTTTTCTTGCTGACTCTTAATCCGTAGAGGCCTCTTCATTTAAAAGAAAATGAAAATTAGCCCAACAAAAACAAAAAGAAACACTATCAAATGTACCCAAACCAAAGGCCCAGCCAAAAAAATAAAAATTTTAAAAACACAAAGAGGTAACGCATCCACGGTCGAAAGAACGGGAAGGAAGGCGAGGTTCCTTACCCCTTCTTTCGACGGCGGCTGGTGCGAGCTTGCGGCGGAAGTAAGAACGGCGCCGCTCTGATTCTGTGGGTGGATGGGGGGCGGCGAATTGGCGGCGTGAACTGCGGCGGTTTCGACGGCATCACTAAGGTGGGACGGTTTTTCTTGCATTTCTCTGTTTTTTACCAACAAGTCCAAATGGTGAGACACCCTTTATCCAAGAGTGCCAACAAGTACCTCAGAAAATTCAGGAAATGGCCACACTCCCCTTACAAGTCCTCATGGCACCACAACTTTGCTGAACAACAAGCCATGTACATCCTCAAACAAGCAACCACTCAAATTGGTTACACCCAAAAAAGTCACAACAACAACAACCACCACCACCCTTTTCTCCTCAACGCCCTCATTGACTCCTTCAAATCCTATAGCTGTGACCCAACCCCAAATGCTTACTTTTTTGTCATCAAAGCCTTAACCCAACACTCTAAGTTGCAAGAAATTCCCCATGTCCTTGACCACATTGAACACATGGAGAAGTTTGAGACACCCGAGTTCATGTTAATGTACCTTATTAGATTCTATGGTGATGCTGATAGGGTCCAAGATGCTGTTGATTTGTTCTACAGGATCCCCAGGTTCAGGTGCACGCCAACTGTTTGCTCTTCGAGCTTGTTGCTTTCGTTGCTTTGTAGGAAGAGTGTGGCTTAAAATGGTACCCCACATATTGTTGACGAGCCAGCACACGAACATTGGCGTCGAGGAATCGACGTTTCAGAATCGGGACCTTGTGTGGAATCAAGAGGGTAGGTTATGCCATTAAGATGATGAATTGTATGGAAGAGATTTTTTCATCACATGGTGACTAGTTATTTATTAATCGGCAAAACTAATTGGTTCGTCTCTAACTTATTTTTTGTTTTTAAAGTTATCTTTTAAGTTATAAATATTTTAAATTCACTCCCTAGTTTTTAAAAATTGTGAATATGTTTATCCTCTTTATAAATAATGCTAGTTATATTGATGGAAAAATCTTATCTTTGAGTTAGCAAATATAATATATCTAATATTTTATGTGACAAATTATTTTTAAATATATCTTCCAAGGCAACAATAGATATTTGCAAAAAAGTTACAAACAAAACAAATGTGTTTGATTTTCAAAAGTTAGAGGGTAATTATTATGCAAAGGATGAATTTAAAATACTTATTAGTTAGATGATAAATTTAAAAACAAAAAATAAGTTAGCGGAAAAATCAATTATTTTTGCCTTATCAATATAGTGTAACTTTTAAAAAAAATTACTTAACTAGTGTAAGTTGTTTTAGATAAATACAATATAGGTTAGGGTTTTCTCATGAAATTTGTTGTATGTAAAAGTTGTCATGACGAAGCATGACTCTTACTATAAATAAATTTTTAAATAGAAGTTGCACCTTATGGTCACAATTTTTATTTTTTTCCCCCAATGTAAGTTACACCTATAAAAATAATTTTGCTTCTATTTTTTTTATATGCAAGCAATTTGGAAGTTGTAGACTTAATATACGACTTTGGTTTGTATTTCTTTGTTTTTACTTAGAACTTGAATCCAATTGAATTTAGGGTTTAGGATTTTTGAGGAACAACCTAAAAACTAAAAATAGAGAATTGATAGTAGTAATAGAAACTGCTTAGTAACATTATGTTTTTTTAAATCTATTCACGTATTGTACAGAACCAATCTAATTTTTAAAAAAAAAAAATTAGCAACAACAATTGAAATATATCATATTGTAGGACGAACTCTTATTTAAGGTTGTTAAATATTGATTATTTGAATTAATCTATCAATAATCTTTATAGTCTAACACTCTGCAGCCCTCTGATTCTCTGATTGCAATACTAGAAGCTTTGCCTCCAGTCGTGGCCGCCTTAACTCATATTTCTCTATATATGATGCATGAAATCACAATCATAGACCATAATTATTTTTTTTTCCTTTTTTAGCCTGCATGGTCACATTGGTACAAAATATATATAGGGTTCAAACTGCAAAGAGTTGGACTATAAAAATTATTGATAGATTAATTCAAATAATCAATATTTAGTAACCTTAAATAAGAGTTTGTCCTATAATATGACATATTTCAATTGTTGTTGCTATTTAAAAAAAAAAAAAATTTAGACAGGTTCTGTATAATATGTGGATAGGTTTAAAAAACATAATGACACGTAGTAGTTTATATTAGTATTATCAATTCTCTATTTTCAATTTCTAGGTTGTTCCTCAAAATAATTAAGGTTATATTAATTAATGAGAAAATGCTAAATTCCATTGGATTCAAGTTTTAAGTTAGAAAAAAAAAAGACGAAAAAAATATGCAAACCAAGTCGTACATTAAGTGTATGACTTCCAATTACTTGCATATAAGAAAATGATATAAGCAAAGTTAACCTTTATAAGTGTGACTTACATTTAAAAAAAAAAAAAAAATCAAAGCCGTGTATATAGATGACGATTTTTGTATATAGAAACCCTAACCTAAGTCGTTTTTATCTGGAGTGACTTATACCAATTCAATAATTTTTGTAAAAGTTAAACTATATTGATAAATAACTAATCAAATTGCACCATTGTCATAAAAAAAAAAAAAAAGGTGGTATGGTAGAAGATGCATATAGTTTGTATGCAAAGTATGTTCGGCACACTTACATATAGTTCTTATAAATTTAATTGTTGAATTATTAATAAATATCATGTCCATTATTTGTACCAAACTTTTAAAAAATTTGATGTCAATAAGAGTGAGATCAAATAAATTTTTTTTTATATACATGTAAAAAGTATTTATTATGTCAATTTAGATATATATAAAAAGTTTTATTAAATAATTTTAGATTAATGTAAAATTTTACAAACATAATCTATAATATATGAACTTTTAATTCAATGTTTAATTTTGTAAAAAAAAAAATTATTCAATGAAAAGTTATTTAATAGTGGAAAATATGAGTTTAATTTACACTATATACAAGCAGATCAAATTTTAAAAATGTGGCTATAAATAGGTGTGTAATCTAATTGTCAACATTTGCTTATATTTAGGAAAAATAAATTATTGGTCAAAACAAAATGAGATAATAAAATATCAAATTATTTTTAAATTGAATGAAACTTCATACATTTGATCTATTTAATAAAAACTTTCAACTCAACAATTAAATTTATAAAATTTAATGTCTATGCAAAGTTATTTAATAAAGTAAATATTCTAATACTTACTTTCTCGAGTAAATAAATCCTCATATCTCTCTTTCACTTTCTAGAAGGTAAGAATTTTTAATCTAACAATAGGCTTTGTTGAAAAATTTACTGATAAAAAATTATTTAATGAAATAAAAGTTACTTATAGTTACAATAATTAAACATTTAAACTTATGTATATTGTGCCAAGCTTTTTGCCAAATATGTTTTGATGTTACCTTACCTAAGTTTTTCTCTGATAACTCGTATAAAGTTACTTGTGTATTCATGCATTTATTGACGCTATAATAATTGTGTAAATAACACTTCAATACAAAACTTTCAGATAATAAAAGAATTTACAAAAAAAATCAAATAATTCTCACAACGATCTTATCACTATCATTTACCTCTGATGAAAAAACAAGGAGTGCACATCTAGAAGAAACTGAGTATATAAACCATAATGTCCCAAAGCTTAAATTTCCCTTGTGAACTTACCTACTATGCACTCCTTCACCTCCTGAGGTAGTTTTCAAGAGTCACAGTTAGCGCCACTATGAACGCATAATCAATGTTCGAAGACACTGTGACCATGAACTTCTGTCTGCTAAATATACCGCCGAGCTTGTGCTTTATCTACAACAACAATTATAGTCCCTAAATTTGTAATTTTAACAATATTATTAGCTCATCTAGGCATCTAGAATTTAAAAAAAAAAAAAAACAAAGAAAGAAAGAAAGAAAGAAAGAAAGAAGATGAGTGTGCTTGTTTCAGTTTTTTTCTTTTTTTTTTTAAATCACTTTTTTTTATAGAAACTATTTATCTCAGCTTCTATTTAAAAGTTAAAAAAAAATATTTTTAGCTTTGCAGTAAAAATTAAAATGAGTAATTTTTATTAAAAAAAATCGTAGTTAAAAAATTACCTTTTATCAAAGAAAATTAAAACTAAAACAAATGCATCCAATATTTTTTAAAAATATAGCTCAAAATTCTCAATAAATTTCTATATTTTTTTTTCGGTTGCAAAGAACTAGGCAAAATAATAATTATTTGACAAAAAAGAAACCTGGGCAACGACAGTGTCAGATTCACCGTTGTAAACAACCCAAGATCGTCCGAAGCAACTTGCTTTGACGAGCTTGAAGTCACATACTTCTGTGGTGTTATTTGCCAAGAACACCTTAAATTTGGTCCCTAGCTGGAATAGCGGTGGCTGCTTCCAAGTAAAGATCAGATCGATTTGTTCCGTATTTTCACCTCTAAACGCTTTCCATGTATCTGCAAATTGCTGCATCGAAAAAAACTTAAATAGTCACTTCGAATTTTAATTTAATCCATCATTTTTCCTCAATACATGATTGATCATTAGATATCAAAAATTGAAATTTTGATGTCGAACTCTAGAATTGGAGTTGATTTAGGGTGTATTTGGTTGGAAGTAAAAACGAAGGTGAAAATTTTATTGATGAGTTCCATATATAATTTTGCACAATACATTAAGCTCATTCATAAATATTTCACCTCTATTTTTACTCTCCAATCAAACACACATTTAATGTAAAAAGTTTTCAACAGTGACATCAAAATTAAATGAAAGAAGGGGCATTTCAATGCAGTTTTCGATTTTATTATTTGAATAATGAATAATTAATGCACTTAGCAAAATCTAAATTCATACCTTGCTCAACCGTGCAACACAACCATCGTTAAAGAGATAATAAATTATACCTACAAATTGACTGGAGCATATGGAAAGGATGAGCTGACACTTTTCACATCAAATTTGAATTTTATTTTTTAACACAAGTGAACAATTTTTTTGTCAAAAACAAAAATGTGTTAATTTTTTGCATGTTTGCACCCACTTCGACTAATTATTAATCAATCGATACGGTCAAAGAAAAGTTCATATATTTCAAGCTAGCCTGAAGTAATTAGAATAGTTATAAGATTTCATACCTCGCTTCTTGTTATAGTACTACTAAACAGAAACAAATCCTCCTATGTACAAATCCAACCATGTGAAAAATTCTCACTGTTAATCATATTCTTTTATAATTCTTTTTTCATTTTAACTCGAGGTGATCAATAATAAGAATATGCACATGACTAAATTCATATTAAATTCGCATAATATAGCTCTCCTGCTATACTAATTAATTATTACTTTGAGATATAGATGTCATCCGTGTGGGGCGGGGGTGGGGAGTGCCTCCCCATTCCCCACTCCCCACTCTCCACTCCCTGCTACCCCAAATGCTCTCTGTCCCCGTCTCTGATCCCCGCTATGGGTGGTTTTTTCCTCCCATCCCCGTTCTCCGCTTCCTTATCGGTCCCCGAACTAAATAATTTTTTTTTCTAGCAACAACAACAACAAATTGATCAACAAGATATCACCCACCCAAAAAAATAAAAAGAAACAACAATTGGTCCTAGAAAAGAGCATCACAGATCTAAGAAAGATGGCATTTTATTGTGCTTTTGAAAGGGGAAAAAGAAAAAAAAACACAACAACAAGAGATCTCATATCAACATCAACAATAAGATTAAGCTCTAATTGCAATCCCCTGACAGCAACACCTATAGAAAAAACAACAACAAATAGGATAGATCTAAGAAAAGAGTAGCACAAATTTGGTTGTGGAGGAGGAGCGAGCTATCATGGGGGCGGACAAGAGGGGAGTCGCAATTGCCGTTTGTGATGGATCACTAAGCTATCGTGGCAATGAGTGGACGCTATTGTGGATGGATGGTGGTGCTTTGTCTATCGCAGTTGCTGAAGTTGCATGTGGCTAAGGCTTGTTAGTTGGCGGCAGCATGGCTACTCGGCACAGTGATGTTAGCGTAGAAGGAGAGAGGAGAGAGCTTCCAATCTCTCTCTTTACAAAGCTTAAAAGGAAAGTAGGGTTAACTTTGGGATATTTTAAATTTTTATATTAATATATATGATAATTTTTATATTAATATATATCAGATGAGATAAAAGTATATTCATGTACATACGTATGGTGAGATTCATTAAGGGTAATACTATCTTTTTATTTATACAGGGTCCTCGCGGGACGAGGAGAGTGATCCTCGCCCCCATTCCCAAATCTGCCACAGGGGGACTTTTGGCCCGGTCCCTATCTCCATGGGGCGAAAATCCCCAAGTTTGGGGCCTCGAATAGGGTGGTCCCCATGGGGATCCCGCTAGGGGGGGAGGGAATTTCAACATCCCTACTTTGAGGTTATAAAAAATATTTTAATAGTACCACTGATACAACTCATTAGTTAATTAGTCTCCTAATTAGTTGGTTAGACTCATTAGTTAGTCACTTAAGACTAGAAATAAGGGTAGCACCTTCAGTGTAAATCATTAGAATTGAATAATCAAAGTCTTATTCTTGGAGTCCTTTACACTCATAGTTAAAGAGGAGATAGAAGTTATCTCGAAAGTCTATCATTGGTGCTTTCATGGAGAGGGCCATAACCTTGACATTGAAAGAATCTTTGAAAAAGCTAAAGAAGACAGGGTCCATTATGGATTATCAACAATTTGAAGCAATTTCCAGCAAGATCCATGGTCTTTCTCAATAATGGTTAGTATAATTTTTTTCATTGCTGGCTTAGATGATTATCTCAAATGTCAGCTACATTTAGATAGACCTACCTCTTATCCTGAGGGCATTGCATTAGCGCATTAGTATGAGCAAAATCATTTGGCTCGTGGGTTCAAGATGCTGGAAAAATAGAATCAAAGTTTTGATGCAAAATTTCAACAATTTGGTTCAAGGCTAAGGTTCCAATAAGGAAACAATGACATTGCAGATCAAAGAAACATTCCCCAACAAATTCAAGAAACACATGATAGAGGTTCATCAAGAACAAGAATAGACTCAACAAGGGGATCAACAAATCCAAAAATAGAATCTACAACACCAAAATTTCAAGAACCAACAGATCCAGATGCAAAAGCAAGTCTAAAATCAACAACAACCAAGGAAGATGCAATCAAAGACCATCAAGAAAGCTCTTTGGGCCTCGAGACTAAGAAGTGGAAGCAAGAATTGATGGTGAAAGCAAACTAGACAGAGGAAGAAGAAGCCATGTCAAATCGTCTCAAGATGGCAGAAAATCGGGATGAAGCCTGACACAATGGTGGCAGCAGCCGTGACGAATGCCCTTGTGGTGGTTGTCGCGGTAGAGAAAAATAGCACCACGGTATCACTCCTAACATATAAGGATTGACGACATTAGCAATAAATGCACAACGCTTAGTGTTGATCTATGGCGAGGCTCCAATCATTGTGGTTGCTAGCAGTTAGGGAAGATTGAGCAGCGGTGAAAGTCCTCGAGCGTGCAGTGGTAAGGGCCCTTGTGTGGTGGCCAAAGAGACACCATCAATAGCAAAGATGCAGCTTGAGATGCTTCTTGGCATGGCAAAAGCAACAACCTAAAGTAGCGAATAGGCCAAGCCAGAGGTGAGGGCAATAGGCGATGTGATGATCGGCAGAGATGTGGCAGCCATTAGTGCTACGGTGAAGTCTAGGAGCCATTTGAAGAATGTAAACTCCAATACCCTTCAAAAATCATTAAGTGGTTTGAGATATACCTAGCTAAGGGTTTTAATGGATAGCAAATTAATCTTTGATAAAATCTTTTATGAGGACTAATGGTTTGTTTAAGTATTTGCTCTTATTAGCACAAGATCATGCTAAATACTCGTTGAAGAGAATTTGATCATACAATATTTTATCTTTAAACAAATTCTCTAAAAGTTCTTATATATCTCATATATAATCCTAAGAAAAGAACCTTTTCTACAAGAGAATCTATGGTCTAAACAAATTCTCTTACAAAAAGCAAATCAAAAGCATCAAAAGGATATTCCTAAGTCATTAGAAGGATTACAAGTGTATCAAAAGGATGATTTGTCCAGAAGATTTAACCAGAAGGGTGATCTTCAGAAAGTGATCTGCATGACAAGACCTCACTATCAAAGCTTGACCTGCATGATTCATAGATCTTTTCTAAAAGTCAAACTTGACAAGATAAAGATCCAAAAGGAGCACTGACATTCTAAAAAGCTAGTGGAACCAAACAGCTAGTTTTTCTCTTGATGATATGCTTACTTGCTGAGAAAGAAAGGAACCTACTTCTTTTTCTAGTCTAAGACCAGTGGATCTAAAAAGCTTTAAGCTCAAGGTCTGAAGTCTCAATGGTTGGATTTTCAAGTTTATATAAATCTTGAAGACGAAGAAGAAGTAGATGGAATTCTACTGATTGAAAAATCCTAAAGTGCCTTCAGCTTTCTCAAACTTATGAACAACCAGAAAATTACTTTTTGAAGCTTCTTGAAAGAAAAAAGAATCTTCTCATTAATTTGTAATAACTAATGCTCTCTTAGTAAGATTCGTGAGAAATTGCTCCACTCTATACCAAATTGATTTATACACTTAAGTGATCTAGTATGAATGTTTATCAAACACAAACCCAAAATTTTCTACTGCAACTTGACCCAATAATGGTCGTTGTTAGCTTGGAGAGGCTAAAACAATACTACTCAAATGTTTTTAGATTCGAGAAACTAGGAAAATACTGCTATATTGAAAGCTTGGAGAAGCTTGTATAAGAATACTTATTGATATTAAATTCTCAACTATGGGGACTGGACATCGGCAAGTGGATTAGTTGAACCAGTATAAATCTTCTTGAGTGATTCTCTATCTCTATCTCTCTTTTATTTATTGTCCTCATTCTTTTATTTCAAAGTTCTGTGTGCTTAATCTTTTTGTTACCTGACAAAGTTATTGTGAATACAATAACTTTAGTCACTAATATTCAAATGCTTCCGCAATCCAAGTCCCAAAACTTGAGAAAGCTTGTTAATTTTTTCAGGTTCAAAAAGATTTTTAAAAGCACAATTTAACTTTCCTTCTCGTACTACTTCTACCTTTAATTGGTATCAAAGCTCGACCTCTAGGGTTGAGCTTCCTAATAATTGCAGAGGTAAAAGACTCTTAGAGATGGCTCAACAGATCAATCATATTACTAAATGACACTCCTTCAGCCATCCTTCATATTTCAATGCAGAGGATTACCCCTATAGGAAGGATAGAATAAGACTCTTCGTTGAGTTTACTAGCATAGACATGTGGGAGACCATTAAGAATGGAGATTATGTCCTAATCATTAAGCAGTATGTGCCTCATGTGGTTGTTGATCTGGATCAGCCCCCCACCAGTCATAGTTGGAGTGATTCCCAAAAACCAATGGATTGATCAGCATAAAGCTAAGGTACAGATGAACATCAAAACTAAATATCTTCTCACTTGTGCTCTGAGCAAATGTGAGTATGATAGAATCATCTCATGGTATTCAGCCAAAGAGATATAGGACAGACTTCAAACTCTCTATGAAGGAATTGATCAAGTCAAAGAAACTAAGACTAGTATGTTGGTGCATCAATATGAAATATTCAAGATACTGGAACATGAAAATATTAATGATATGATAACTAGATTTATGCACATCATAAATCAGTTAAAGGTGTTGGGAAAAAGATATTCCAATGCTGAAATAGTAAAGAAGATCCCAAGAAGCTTGTCCAAGGCTTGGCACCCCAAAATGACAGTTATTCAAAAAGTCAAAAGCTTGAATGTGTTCATTCTAGAAGCTCTTATTGGGTCCTTAAAGACTCATAAAATTGAGCTGAACGAAGCTTCTGAGGAGAATAACAGAAAAGGCAAATCTATTGCTCTAAAGTCCATTCAAAGAAGATCTAGTTTTTCCAAAGCTATGAAAATTTCAAAACAAACAAATGAAGAAGAAGAACCTTTTGATGATGAGGATGATGAAGAGAAAGATGAGATCGCTCATCTAGTAAAGAAGATCTCAAAGGCATGGATTAGAAGAAAGAAAAAGAAAGGCTTCGTTACCAAAAAGGATAAGAAACGAAAAGCCAAGTAGAATGAAATCACTTGCTATGAGTGCAAGGAGTATAGACATTTAAGATCAGAATGTCCAAAGCTGAAGAAAAATCTAAAAAAGAAAGCACCAAAGAAGAAGGCCATGATGGCCACATGGGAAGATCTTGATGAAGAACAAGAAGGTGCAAAATCTCAACAAGAAGAGGAGATAGTTGCAGATATTTGCTTCATGGCAGATATAGTCTCTGATCAAGAGATTGAGATAATAGATTTTGAATTAGAACTTTCCTATAATGATCCTCACAAAGCTTATGATGGGCTTTTGAATGATTCTTAAACACTCTCATCCTATTATGCTTCCTCAGAGAAAAATTATCCAAGAGTTCTCAAGGCAAAGTTCCTACTTATATTTATTACTTTAAGAAGGGACATTCTTTTGAGAAATGCTTTTCAAGAAGAAAAATGAAGAAATAGAAAGTAAAAAACCCTAAAAAGGTAACTAACTCAAAAGGACTCAAGAAGATGTGGGTACCTAAGGTAAAGGTTGTTTCTGATGTAGGTATGTCTTAAGTCACATCATCAGAAAGAGATGAAATAATATTTGGATAGTAGCTGTTCTAGACACATGACTAGAAATAGATATTGGTTCAAAAACCTCATACCTAAGGATGAAGGAGTTGTGAAATTTGCTGATTGAATCAAGTTAAAGATCATTGGTATAGGTAATGCAGGTAATAACAACTCTGACTTGATTATTGATGTTATGTTAGTTGAAGGATTGACAACAACCTTCTGAGCATTAGTCAATTTTGTGACCAAGGCTACAAGATTGTATTTGAACCTTCTTGTTGCATTATAAAAGACTCCACATCAAATAAGATCATTGTTACTACTAAAAGGAGTGATAATACTTATGTATTATATCTAAATGACCTTTTAGATTAGAGTGTAAATGCTTAGCATCCCTTTTAAATGAAAAGTGGATATTGCATAAGAAACTTAATCATGCTCATATGAGATTAATCTCTAAGATTTCTCAAAAAGGGCTTGTTAAAAGTTTACCAAGATTAGCTTTTACAATAACTCAACTTTTGAGTTCTGCCAAAAGGGTAAATAGATCAAGAGTTCTTTCTACAGCAAAAATGTAGTCTCAATTACACAACAACTTAAGCTTTTACATCTTATTCTTTTTTGACCAACTAGAACTGCCAGTATAGGTGGTAAGAATTATGGTTTACTCATAGTGAATGATTTTTCTAGATTCACATGGGTTATATTTCTAGTCCATAAGGATGATGCTTATGAAGCCTTTAAAGTATTTTCAAAAAGAGTTCAAAATAAAAAAGGTTCTGTATCTCATCCATCAAATCAGATGATGGTGTTGATTTTGAAAACCATGTTTTGAAAGCTTTTGTAATGAAAATGGCATTTCTCACAATTTCTCTTCCCCCAGAACTCCCTAACAAAATGAGACTATTGAAACAAAGAACAAATCTTTGCAAGAAATGGCCAAAACCATGCTTTTACAAAGTGGTTTATCAAAAGATTTTTGGGCAGAAATAGTTAACACTATCTATTACATTCAAAATCATATTTTTATAAGGCCAATGTTCAAGAAAAGCCTCTATGAATTATGAAAAGGAAAGAAACCCAAGATATCTTATTTCCATATATTTGGTTCTAAATATTTTATACTTAACACAAAGGATAAGGTGTCAAAGTTTGATCCTAAATCTGATCTTAGTGTATTCCTAAGATATTTTTCTATGTCTAAAGTTTACAGGGTATACAACAAAAGAACTCAGATTATAGAGGAAACAATTCATATCACCTTCAAGGAAAAGGAAAAGGATATGGATCAAAATATCCATGATTTGGAAGAGGACATGGAAAATCTATCTCTAAACAATGATTTTCAGAATCAATAATCTCTTCAAATAGCCACAAGAAAAATAATGAAGATATGGCTATCAGTTGAACCGTCCTACCTTCAACATGTTACTGATGATATTCAAAAAGATACAGAAAGGTCCCCCATAAAGAGAAGCTACACTAGTGTAAGAGATTTGAGATCTGTCTCTCAAAATCAAATCACTAAGGAATCCTCTCAAGGAATCAGAACCAGATCCTCTTTTAGAACAGAATAAAAAATACAACCTAAATGTATTGATGAAACTCTTCAAGAACAAAGTTGGATATAAGCCACGCAAGAAGAGCTCAACCAATTTGAAAAGAGCGAAGTTTGGACTTTGGCTCTATTGCCTAAAGGATATTCTATCATTGGCATAAGATGATTGTTCAGAAACAAGCAAGATGAAAGTGGAAAGGTGGTAAAAAATAAGGCAAGGCTAATTGCTCAAGGATACAATGAACAAGAATGAATTGACTATGATGAGACATTTGCTCTTGTTGCAAGACTAGAAGCTATCAAAATGCTGCTTGCTTTTGTAAGATACAAAGGTTTTGTTCTCTTGCAGATAGATGTTAAATCTACTTTTCTAAATAGTTTCATTTATGAAGAATTTATGTTAAACAATCTCCTGGTTTTGAAAATGAAACCTTTCCTAATCATGTTTTTAGGTTATCAAAATCTTTATATAGTTTGAAACAAGTTCCAAGAGCCTGGTATGAAAGGCTTAGCTCTTTCTGGTTAAAAATGATTTTGAGAGAGGAAAAGTTGATGCAAACTTGTTTATCATGCATGAGAAAGATGATTTCCTTATTGTTCATATTTATGTAGACGGTATTATATTTGGTGCTACTAATCAAAATCAATGTAAAAGTTTTTCTAAGCTTATGTAGAGAGAATTTGAGATAGATATGATGGGAGAGCTCAAGTACTTTGTGGCATTGCAACTAAAGCAACAAAAAGATGGGATCCTTATTCATCAAGAAAAATATGCCAAGGATCAGTTCAAAAGATTTGACATGGACAATACTAATAGTATTAGCACTCCTATGCACCTTTCTCAAGCTCTGGAAGCTAATGAAGATGGAGATAAAGTTTCTAATAAACTTTATCGAGGCATGATTAGTTCATTACTTTATCTCATAGCTAGTAGACTTGACATTCAATTAAGTGTGGGCATTTGTGCTAGATTTCAATCTAATTCAAAGCAATCACACTTAAATACTATCAAACAAATTCTGAGATATTTAGAAGATACTACTAATCTTGGTCTCTAGTACAAGAAAGGTACTTTATATGATGTTATAGGATATTGTGATACTGATTTTACTGGAGATAGAGTTGAAAGAAAGAGCACAAGTGATTGTTGTTGCTTTTTTGTAAAATCCTTGGTAACATGGCCAAGCATGAAACAAAACACAATTGCTCTCTCAACTGCTAAAGATGAATATGTTTCTACAGCAAATTGCCATGCACAAATTTTATTGATTAAGCATTAGTTGGAAGATTTCAACTTGAAGTATACCAAAATTCCTATTCTATATGATAACAGTAGTGCTCTTAACCTTGCTAAAAGTCCCATTCAACATTCTAGATTTTATAAGAAATCATATTCAGAAAGGAGAAATTAAGTTAAGTTTTATAAATACAGAAGATCAATTAACTGATGTATTTACAAAGACTCTAACTGAAGATCATCACAACTTTATATTAAGAACCTTTTGAATATGATTAGTTTCTGAGCATACTTCATAACACATGGATCCTATCCCCCTGAGCCCCTAACAAAGCTTAAGGATGAGATTGCAATAGTCAAGTGTGTTTCCTTTCTGAAGAAGACATCTCAAGATTTGTTCAATTTAGAATAGTCTTTAGAATGTGTTAAGAAAGTTGTGTTCATAATGATGATTTCAAAAAGGGTAAAGCAAAAAGGTGCTAATGAAGTCTATAGGTTTCAAGTTCAAAAAGATGTTTTCCTCTAGAAAGTTGGCTCAAGCTTCTAATTAGAAAGATGAATGTGAAGAGTCAAGGGAGTATCTAGAACATGGGTTGGTTTTGTAACTTCCTACTATGTCATGTACACTAAAGCGGGAAATCTCAAAAGTTCTCTTATCCAAAATGCCACCATTTTGATAAAAAAATGCTTAATATTTCAAAGACTCGTAGTCATTTCTGGATTCATTTACTTTCCCAAATTCACTTCACTTTCATCTTCTCTCTCTTGAAGATACTGAAATCCTTTACACAACTATTCATCATTGTTCATCTTCCACCAAAAGTTCAAACTTTAAATACTCTCTACTTTCACCCTCAACATCAACCCAAACACATTCTCTTTTCGTTTAAGCTCCAACCTTTTATACCTGTTAATGGCTAACAATCATTATCAAAGTGTTCCCTACATGTTTGAGAATGACAAAATGCAAGCCAACTTTCAGAATAAATTCTTCAGGATACCCATTACTAAAGGAAGAAGTTTTTACTTGGAGAACTTCACCTCTCTTCCAAAAGTCTTCAATATCTTTTGAGTTTCAAGGGTAGGGTGACTTTATTCAAATCTTTGAGGACATTTACACTGAAGTGGTTCCTGCCTTCTACAGCACTCTTGCTACCTAGATGAAGATAAAACTTTAAATACTCTCTACTTTCACCCTCAACATCAACCCAAACACATTCTCTTTTCGTTTAAGCTCCAACCTTTTATACCTGTTAATGGCTGACAATCATTATCAAAGTGTTCCCTACATGTTTGAGAATGACAAAATGCAAGCCAACTTTCAGAATAAATTCTTCAGGATACCCATTACTAAAGGAAGAAGTTTTTACTTGGAGAACTTCACCTCTCTTCCAAAAGTCTTCAATATCTTTTGAGTTTCAAGGATAGGGTGACTTTATTCAAATCTTTGAGGACATTTACACTGAAGTGGTTCCTGCCTTCTACAGCACTCTTGCTACCTAGATGAAGATAAAACTTCTCTCAGAAGCATCGTCAGAAGTTTCAAACTCCAGGTTCTACTTTTTAATAGTGCTAAGATCACCAAGACTCTCAATGACGATATCCTGTGTCGTAGAGGAGAAAGACGGTAGGAGAAACTTGGTGTCACAGAAGCAGACGTTGCAAAGACACTAACAGGAAACAGAGGTATGAGTGTTCAAGACATTCAAACTATTAATCTCTTGCTTCTTATTAGGGTTATCTTTTCAATTGTTTAACACACCATGTTGCTTAGGAGTAGGAACATGGATGTTATGAGTGAGATAGATCAAATGTTCATGTTTTGTCACATGACTAGGAGAAAGATTAACTTAGTGAAGTTGATATTGGATTTCATTCTTGGTGTTGTGGGTGCTGAAAGAAGGAAACAACTCTTCCATATAGCATATTTCTCACCAAAGTGTTCTTCAAGGCACAATTACCTCTGGATGGACAAAGGTTTGACAAGAAAAGACCCACCACCACAACAAAGAAGTTCTTTGCTCTAGGATTGAAACCCCACGTTCTAGAAAAGGGGAAGAAGAAGGAGAACAAAAAGAAGAAAGTTACTGCTGCTGAGGTGCTTAACACCAAGAAGGCAAAGTCAAAGCCTTCTTAGGAAGGTAAGAAAAAAAAGATGAGAAGAGAAAGAAACCTCTCTCCTATTTTTGAGGAAAAAAGAAAAAGGAAGAGAAAATTGATAAAACTTGCTAAGGAGCTCTCTTCTTCCTCTAAAGCCAAAGATGAGGCATCTGCAATTGCTGCAGACCCTATTAATATGGCCGACACTGCCACCAATCCTACTGCCCTTCCTGCTTCCCATCTATTGGACCTGCTGAGAGAGGGATTATCATAAAGGAGCCTATACTAGAAGAGCCAATACTAAAATAGGTTCTAGAAGGAAAGGGGAAGAAGAAGAAAGTAAAAAGAGCTTCTACTACTACCTCCAAATATTCCACTCCCTCTCCCATCTGAAGACCAAGAAGGGAAGTAGAAGAAAATAAGTTGTGAAAAAAAGCTTGGCTTCAGAAACAAAGAAATAGAGCCACTGGAATTGGAGCATATGGACAAAGAAATTCTTCTATCTCTCATGAGGTAAAACAACACTTTGTTGTAATATAGGAGGTGAATCCTCCTTCTGAGATGAAAAGGGTGGCAATGCCTTCTGAACAACAAGCTGCAAAAGATGTAACTCAACTGCAGAACCTGCAAATTATTCCTACTAGTTTTGAAGGAACTTTTCCCAAAATTGACACTAGTATGGTTGAAAGGACTGAGATTAGAACTGAAGTTGCTACACTATAAGGAACTTTGATGATAGAAGCTCAAGTTGATACTATTCCCACCTTTGAGGCTACACTCATCTCCACTCCTGTTTAGAATCCAACCTAAGCTTCTCAGGACATTCCTGTTATCCTAACTACTACCAATGCCCTATTGCTGTTGACTACTGACCTAAGTTTGACAGAACAGCATTTGAAGCTATTTCTGAATCTAACAAGTCTTTAGCTGCTCACATTGAGAAGCTATCTTTTGAAAAACCATCCAAAACCCATGCAATGTCTTTCCTAATGTTGCTGAAATCTAGATGGAATCTCATCTTGGCCAACAAATAGACAATAATGGCCAACTAGCATGCAATAGAAAGAAAGATGGATAGAATGGAGAATCTAATATTGCAGTTAATAAGAGTTCTTCATAAAGGAAACACTAAGGCCACTTAGTGATGGTCTTCCATAATCCTTGCACATCTTTTGCTAATGTTTAAAACGGGAGAAGAAGAAAAAAGCTTTGGTTAAAAGGAGCTACTAGGAAATTGAAGCATAAATTCCATGTGTTTTTGCATTTTCATTTAGCATTCTTATTTCTTTCATATTAGAACAATCTCTCTTTTAATGAATGAATTATCATACTTCTATTCAAAATTATTTATTTCTACTTTGTCATTTATCTGAAGCTATTTCTGCTCTAATAATTCTATTGTCTTAGTGCTTATATCTATCACAATTTTATTGCTCTGATATCTGATTATGCATGTTTTGTTGTTTGTGAGATCTTTGATTGATAAATTATAACTCTCATATGTTATGTTTCTTAGTCTTTTACTTTTTCCTTTGATTATAGCATGAACTGCATATCTGCTAAATTTCATGGCTTGAACAAAATAACAATCTAGTTTAAGATGTTCTTAATATCTAATAATAACCTACATACTATCTTGAAGTTTCTGGATATCATAACAACTTGTGATTAATTTTAAAAAGCATGTTTTCAAATCAAAAAATGAAATAAACACAAACCATACAAATGCTTCTGCGCTTTCAAAGTTTTTATTTTAAAAATAAAAGTTTTTCTTAAGTATTGGTTTGACATCATCATAAAGGGAGAGATTGTAAGCCCCAATACCCTTCAAAAGCCACTAAGTGGTCTAAGATATACCTAGTTAAGGGTTTTGATGGATAACAAATCAATCCTGAATAAAATCTTTTATGAGGACTAATGGTTTGTTCAAGCGTTTGTTCTTAGTAGCACAAAATCATGCTAAACGCTCGTTGAAGAGAATTGGATCATGCAATATTTCATCTTTAAACAAATTATCTAAAGGTTCTTATATATCTCGTATATAATCCTAAAGAAAGAACCTTTTCTAGAAGATAATCTATGGTCTAAAAAAAATTCTCTCACAAAAAGCAAATCAGAAGCATCAGAAGGATATTCGTAAGTTATCAGAAGGATATCAAGTCATTAGAAGGATCAAAAGTATATCAGAAGGATGATCTGTCCAAAAGACTTTACCAAAAAGGTGATCTTCAAAAAGTTGATTTGCATGACGAGACCTCATTATCAAAGCTTGCCCTGCATGATTTATAGATATTTTTCAAAGGTCAAATTTGACAAGACAGAGATCCAAAAGGAGTGCTGACACTCTGAAAAGCTGTTGGATCCAAATGACTAGTTTTCCTCTTGATTATATACTTACTTGCTGAGAAAGAAAGCAATCTACTTCTCTCTCTAGTCTAAGACTAGTGGATTTAAAAAGCTCCAGGCTTAAGGTCTAAAGTATCAACAGCTAGATTTTGAAGTTTATATAAATTTTGAAGACGAAGAAGAAGTAGTGGGAATTCTGCTAATTAAAAAATCCTAAAGAGCCTTCATCTTTCTCAATCTTTTAAACAACTAGATAGTTACTTTTTGAAACTTCTTTGAAAGAAAGAAAAAAAAATCTTCTCATTAATTTGTAATAGCTAATACTCTTTTAATGAAATTCATGAGAAGTCACTCCACTCTGTACCGTCAAACACAAACCCAAAATTTTCTATTGTAACCTGACCCGTTAATGGTCGTTGTTAACTTAGAAAGAATAGGACAAGACTAATCAAATGTTTTTAGCTTGGAGAGGTTGGGAAAAGACCACTCTATTGAAAGCTTGAAGAAGCTTGTACACAAATACTCGTTAATATAAAATTCTCAACTAGTTTGTTGGGGACTGATGTAGGCAAATGGATTAGTCGAACCAGTATAAATCTTCTTAAGTGATTCTCTGTCTCTCTTTTATTTATTGTCCTCATTCTTTTATTTCAAAGTTCATGTGCTTAATCCTTTCATTACCTAATGAAGTTATTGTGAATACAATAACTTTAGTTACTAATATTCAAACGCTTCCACAATCCAAATCCAAAGACTTGAGAAAGCTTGTTAAGTTTTTCATGTTCAAAAAGGTTTTTAAAAGTATGATTCAACTCCCTTTCTCATGCTACTTTCATCTTCAAAGAAGAGAGAAGCCAAGGTCATCGTTGCAGTGGGGATGGCTAGGGCAACAAGACATGGGGGTTCACACTCTCCCTTATTGGGTCTGACCCGACCCAATCTTGTGTTGGGACCCAAAACCAATTTAGCAATGTTGGGCCTAGCTCAATTGATTCGATTTTATGGGAATGGAGTTTCGGCAAATGGATTGTGTTTTTCTCTAACAGACCTAGCTCAACTCGCATAGGAGACTACATAAAATTATTTTTTAATGTTAATAGGCCCAAATTTATTTAGTATCAATACAATCAGATAGTGGAACCCAAGTGGATAATTATTTGTAAATATTTGTAGAGAGAGAGAGAGAGAGAGAGAAAGAGAGAAGAGCATTTATCTGTTAGGAAATAATAGGTTATACTTAGAAATAAAATTGTATTTTTTTCTCAACCTTAAAAATAAGGTTGATTTAAAGGAGAGGGTAATGTTACAACCCATTAGTTAGTTAAACCCCTAATTAGTTGGTTAGGCTCATTAGATAATCACTTAGGACTATAAATAAAGATAGCACTCTCATTGTAAATCATTAGAGTTGAATAATCAAATTCTTATTTTTCAAATCCCTCGAAATTAAGGAGGAGTTGTAGGTTATCTCGAAAATCTATGAATGATTATCTAACATTTAGTTATAGATACATATTAGGCGATGCTGCTAGCTATGATTAACAATATGAACAATTCAAAGCTGAAAAAAAAAATGTCAACAATAAACGAGAAAAAGAAAAAAGAAAAACCTCAGTAGTCAAAATAGAAAGAGAAAATAAAGAAAATAGAGATGGAGGAGTTGAATAGTTTGATGGACGAATTACCGCTCTGCGAAGATGGACGATGGAGTTTCCGTACGCGTCACATAGGAAACGGTGCTCGCGGGGTGTCACGATGGTTGTGAGAGGACCCTTAACCGTGAAAACGACGTTGTCGTTTATGTCTGTGACGGTGAAGTTATCACCACAAGTCGTCTGCCTCTTGAGGATAAGATCAACTGGATGTGGAACACAATACTGAGGGTGGATGATAGCGGTGGCAAAGGGTGGTGGTGGATTTGCCATAATATATGGTTGAATTCCAAAGAGCGGCAAATATATGTATTGGCTCTTAGAAATGAATAATGATGCTTTGCTGAAGTTGCAGCTAGAATATAATGTAAATAATTGGAGTGGATGTTTGAATTTTCATTGGTAACTTCACGATAACGTTGACCATATCATTTTGACGCCATCACAACCACACACTATTGCGTACAGGAGGTTTTGCGATTAGAGTGGATGTTTGAATTTTCTTTAGTAACTTTAAAATACTGTTCAACTTTAGATATGTGCTGTAACATCCCGATTTTCGAGTTTCGACTTCGCCCTCAGGATTGATCAACCCCGATTTCCAACTTCATCTTTGAAACTCAGATAGAAGGAATTATCTTCGAGTTCCGAGTTCGTCTTGTTGAATCCCCCACTTTGTGTCCTGTCCGACTTCCAGTTTCGTCTAAGTTTGAATGTTCCTGATTTCCAACTTCATAATGAGAGGCTTCCGAGTTCCAATATCCAACTTAATGTATCTGATTTCCGGTCTTATAATGTAGCTTCAAGTTTCAGATAAAGTTCCCCGAGTTCCGATATCCGATTTTACATCTAGCATTGACATTCCCGAGTTCAAATAGGGAGTTCCGAGATTTTATGATTGTCAGCCACATGACTTCCGACCTCCGACCTTGATTCCAAGTCTCAGAATAAACAAGATTTCCTCAAGTCACAAACAACATGATACGAGTTCCGACATCCGGCTTCAACTTCAAGCAATGTAGAAGGGACGAGTTTCGATATCCGGCTTCAACTACGAGCTCAATTAAATATGGCATGAGTTCCGACTTCAAGCAGAATAGAGGTGAGTTCCGATTTCAAATAGTATGGTGGTGAGTTCCACTAAAAGGGAGACGTAGCTAAATTTTTGTCCATAAGAAATTCAGCCAATCAAAGCCCTCCAAGTTAACTACCACCTTAAGCTTATAAACTCATCTCTTTCTCTCCTTCAACCTCATCTTCATGTTACCTCTCCCTTGTTCAGCTCTTTCTCTCTTTTCTCCACTCACATAACCCCATCACTCCTTCAAGACAAGATTCTAACAATTTAAGCTTCAACACTTAGCTCAAATCATGCTCCAAAGAGGTAGGATTCTACTTCTACTCTTGAATTCCTTGCCTTATGATTGCATGAGATTGAACTCTTCTTTGTGTATTTGATGAATTATTGGATGTATTATGATGAATTATGATTAAATTCATAGTAGATTTTGAATTAGAATTATGATTAGAAGGAGAAAATTAGAAGAAATGGATGGGTTGGGATGCTGCCTGGGTGAGAATTCCACGGCAATCTGTACGACAGAGTGTACGGCACCGCCTACAATCGGTCAAATCTGATAAAACCATTTTTAGATGAAAGTAGACATTCAGGGCTTTCCATAGATATATCATATAAGGTTATTGAAGTAGTATTGAGAGAGATATAAATTTTTGAAATTTGACCTAGGGTTTAGGATTTTCATCCGGGCAGGGTGATATGAGGAGGGTATAACTCACCCTATACAGCTCCAAATCGAGTGAAACTAATTTTGTTAGAAAGCTTACACACAAGGGAACACCCCAATATAAGATTCTGAGTTTGTTATGGTCTCAATTGTTCCCAGTGATTCGAGGAAGTTGTCCTATATCCAATCTAGGCCAAAATAGAGTAGTTCAGAAAGGTAGAATTTCAGGACTTATAACTCGAGGTATACTTAAGCAAATGGAGTGAAACTTGTGGAAAATGAAAGGTTGTCCTGTTAGCTTCAATATGAGACTGATTTTGCATGATTTGAGCTTAGTTTCGATTTTTAGTGAATTTATGCTTCCAGGAGTGTAACTCGGGTTAGTGACTGAACGAGTTGAGGTAAGATTTAAATATCTTGAGTTATATGGATCAAAATGATATGGGACCAAAGAGGTTAGAAAGTAGACATATAGAGCTATGATATATCGAAATTTCAGATTTAAATGAGTTGAATAGAAATAAAAGTAGATCATATGAAATTCGGGCAGAACCGAATAGAAGGTAGCAGAATGGCCAAAGTGATAGTTTCACAAAGTGACCCAATTGAAGATTTCACAAGTATTAGGGAAACATATAAAGTTTGAGTTGAGGATGGCCAGTTTGATATTGATATATATGTGTTAAGTTGATTATATTGTTATGATTGATTTGCCCGCGAGAGCTGGCACTATTCATGAGGAAACGGACCTGATCCGTTATGTTGCCGGATTTACGGCAGAAGTCTAAGAAGCTAAGGATGTCTAGATATAAGGATGAATTTTAAAATGATATGAGTTATCAAGGATGAATTAAAGTATGAATGGGAATATAGAAACCCTATATTCAATGACATAAGTATGAGATGAGATATATGAAAGTAAAGGACAAAGCATATGTATGAGTGTCGGTAGAATGGTAAAGAGGCTACGAGCCTTTATAATGCTACTAATATGTACGTGAAGATCATGTGTGCAATGACATATGAAAATGAATGAAGTATAGGTACCGTTAATATGACTATGCATGACCTTATATGAGAATGAAAAGCCATGAGTATATTAAATGTGAATCCCTTCACCCGGAGGCAATTGCACATTGAATCCCTCCCGGTGAAGGCAGTTAAATGATAAAGATATGAATCCCTTCACTTGGAGGCAGTTGCACTTTGAATCCCTCCCTGTGAAGGCAGCTACCCTCTACCTTGGAGGCACGTGGTCAGATGAGATCCCTCTATATTGAAGGTACGTGGTCAGATGAGATCCCTCTATATTGAGGCACGTGACCAAAAGAGATCCCTTCAATTAGAGGCACATGGCCAGAATGAGATCCCTCCAAGACTAGAGGCACGTGAATCCCCTTGTGGGTGAGTCGGTGTGACGACAGTCACGAGTCGAGCTGATGAGCTCACTCCAAGGCCAGGCTACCCAAGGGCAGTAAAAGCACCCTACGGACGGCAATATGTAACATCTAGGTGTGCCAAGTAAAAGACTAAAGACTAAAGATTAAAGTATATGCAAGCACCCCAATCACATGAGGCATGGCATCGACCCAGCTAATGTGAGTACAGGAGACAGAACTTACATGAGGCATGGCATGACCCAGCTAGTGTAAGTACTGAATGAATGTCTATATTCCTAAGGAATATGACATGGCGATCATACCCTGGAATATAGCATGTAAAGATTTTATGATAAAAATCAAGATACAGAAAGAAAAGTAAGTTTTATATTTATGTATAAAATTTAAATACAAGTTAAGTTATGTGCAGATGTTATGTTCTCAGCATATTGATGTTATGTGAGTGTCTTAGTATGCTGTAGTTCCAGTAAAGTATATGTAGAAGTTATGCCTCTGGTACATTGATGCTATCGTACTTTATGGTATTTCGGTTATTAGTCCTAATATAATTCATGACTTGATTTTTATGGGTTCTCTCAGATGCCAAGTGTATGATTAAAATAGACTTTGCTTCGGATAACATATCTTCGAACTATAAAATTAAACAATATATGTTCAACTTTTTCTTAATAAACCGAAGCAAACTGGAGATAACAGCGATGACACTACTTATGATACTTAGAGAATCCTACTGAGAATTTACGATTCTCACTCCTATTTCCGTATTGTCTCTAGATAGTTTCAGAAGTTTTCGAAGGCAGTGAGGTTCTTTGTCAGGACAAAGGTCCGCTCAAATATGATAACAACTCTAGGGTATGGTACTATGACTTAAGCATAGTACTGTACTGAGGAGGGTGTTACATGTGCGGTGTGACGGGGTCTAAATGAAATGCTCAACCTTATTGGAGGGAGGTTTCTTTGCAGTAAGGATCAACTACAGAAGGTTTTGAAGATGATTAGTATACGAGGCTGAACCGCATCTTCTAACCAAGCTTATCAATAAAACATGCACAAGTTACAGCTCATGAGGCTACACTATCCTAGAGCTGCATCTAAATTGCCCAAATTGATATTAAGTTGCCTCTGCCGCCTGCTGAAAGTTGAAGCACCGCCAACCTGTCAAGTTGTAGTGTTTGAAGAGTGAAAATAGCCACACCGCCGTATACTTCCTTTTTGCCTGGGGGATGATTATTTTATGTTATTTATCTTGCAACTTATACCTATAAATAAGCACCTTTATCATATTACTTTTAAGTGAAGCTAATGAGAATGATATGAGCTTATGCTGGGGCGGGCGGCAAGGGGGGACTATTCTCTTCCTCTCATCATGTGTGCTGCGCCTATTGTGCGAGTGATGAAAGAAAAATTATTTTGCGAGCTATGTTTGTAATTTGTTAATGTGTTGAGAATAAGGGTGGCAGTAGATAGATCTATTTGGAGGGGTGGGATACGCCTCCCACCCTTGTCCCCTTTTAAAAAATTGCTCTCTCTCCCAATCTCTATCCTCATTTCCATTATGAGTCCCCATTCCTCGTTTCATATGAGGATTCAAATTTCTGTTGATATTCGTGAGTTTATGCCAAAAAATTCAAGAAATAGAAAAATTATATATTAAAAAATCTTAAATTTTAATAAAATATTTATAAATATTGATAATCTATTACAATATTAGTAACATAATATAATCTAAATTAAAAATAAAAATATATGATTCAAATCTAAATTATTGTAAATTATATTTTGATTAAAATTAGTTAATTATTATAAATTTGATTTTGGTAAAATATTTAGTTTACTATTAGTTGATTATATTTTGAATTAACTTGATTTAATTATATATTATTATTAAAATATATACTTGTAAGTTATTGTGTGTGTGTGTGTATATATATATAAAGTAAATAAATGGGGATTTATCGAGTCTTCATGGGTTGGAGATCTCATCCATCACCCCTTCCCTATTTAATAAATAGAGACATTTTTTTCATCCCATTGGAGGCCATATCAGTCCTTGTATCTGTTTTTGTTGCAGGTAATTTCTGCGAATATCCATTTTAATGGATTTTTTTGTCATCCTTATTTGAGAAAGCTCCTATGAGAAATTCTATGTGGGTTTGTGATATCAAATTGACATCAAAACTTACAACAATTAGTATCATAGCTTTCTATATTGTCTTCTGACTTCTGTGTCTTAGTACAAGCAGAAAATCCGATGGCGAAAAAACATTTTATTAGGTTATGGTTATATATATATTGTAATAGATTATGTTTATAATTTGATATCTCAACTAATTTATTAAAGATATAATAAGAATGAAAATTAATAAGAAGTTACAAAAATAATAATGTGGCAAATTATAAATTTAAAAATAAGAGATTAATTTTAATGTACTATCAATGTATAATAATTTTGTGTTGTCATTCAATCACATATTTTTATTTGCGAAACTTTTAAAATAGTAGATGATTAAGTCAAACACTTTTGTTGATGCGACATATATAATTAAATTTCTATGTAAAATATTTTTATACTAATAATATATCAAAATTAAAATAATAAAATATTTAAAAAAAACTTCTTACTTTAATAGAGCAAAAAAAATTTGAATTAAGATCCTTTAAAATAAAAATACTTGTAAAATAAAAAAAATAATTATTCATCTTCAAATCAACAATTTTTATTATACATAAATTTCACCAAAATAATATTAAAATAAATAATTCTTCTTTTTTTCACTTTATATCCACTTTTGTTTTAAAGGACCAAAATTTAACATTCGTCAAACTACAAGACATTTCGAAAGCTTATTGCTGTGGACACGTTAATCGAAACAGGTAGTATGACTGGCCAAGCCTACGCATGTCATGTCATCTTTAATGTTTTCTTCCCTATTTTAAAAATGAGAAATGAGACCTTTCAATGCACAAAATCAAATATCGATTATTTGGAGTGAAGAATCATTTACATGTTAAGGAGGCAAGCAAATTTAATATCTTAAAATGTGGATATGAACTTAAATTTTAGAAAGGAAATTTTTATAAAGAGATTGAATAACTTTTGTATTCTTTCAATCGAGCATAAATTAAATTTTCGTACCATTCAAATAAGATAAGCATAAAATTATACCTCCCAGTAACAAAAAGAGCGAAAAATCATTTTGATCTCTGAAACTTTAAATTGCCAATGGTTTAATACAAGAAAAATAAAATAAATTAATTTAATTCTTTAATCATGCAAAGTGACATTAAAATTATTCTTTAATATAAAGAGCATAGCACTGAAAGAGAAGAAGAATAAGGAGAAGAAGATATTAGTATCATGCATGTTAGTTTACTTATGATAAAATGATTCTTGAATTTATTATTCATTTAGTTCCCCTAATTATAAACTTAATTTAATATATAAAAAATATTAGACAACTAAAATTTTGTTACCAGAATTATTATGAGTGATGTGATATTATATCTTTAACATTCATATAGATAAATAATCTTCGCTTCCTTAACTCATCCAACCACCTTGCTTAATTCTTATGTGTGAAAATATTGCGCCACCTAAATGAAATTCAAATCTTGTGATTCTCTCTATTTCAAATCTTTTCCTTTGGCCATAAAAACAACACTGTGAACCAAAATCCATGTACAATTATTTCTTAAACGAATAACATTATAATAATAAAAAAAATTATGACCAATATATTTTTAGAATATTAAGCCATCACAACTCAAATATTCTAAAAGTGTAAAACCAACAAATTATCGCTACTCAACCAACTCCATCTTTTTTATTGTAAAATTCAAATAACTTATTAATAATTTTTATTTTTTAAAAAAAAAAAGCCAAAAGAAAATAGCCACACTCTCAAGCCCAAACTCTCAATTTCCTTTTTTTTAATATAAAAAGAAAAAAAAAAAGAGCAATGCAGTTATGGAGATAAGGAAATGGATGGATGTGTGGGGATTAAATGCTGACTTAACTCCAACACCCCCTCCTATCACAAGGACCAGGAGATGTGTCATTCGAACTATAGCAATTGCTCAATTTCCCTTTCTTTTACTGACTCCTTAATCCTGTTTTTCTGGGGGTCAAAAAAGGTTCTTTGATTAATAACCAAAAGCAAAACTTGATTACAATAGTGAAACTAGTACAGCAGAATCTGTTAACACAAAAACAGTAAACATAGGAAATTAATCAAAGCACTACACAACTTTAATAGACACATTTGAATATGGACACAATCATATCACACTACAAATACCCATTAACGCAAAAGTGAGCATGTCAAATTTTAAATTTATCTATGACATCATAAAATTAATATGCCCAGGCCGTATAGAAACTAAACATTACAATTGCAACTTCTTAGAGTTAATACGTTGAATACAGCAATATCTAGCTTCACAAACAAGGTGATAGTTAAGTCTTTATGCTAATAGCCTGCTCCATGATATATATCATATCATCAAAATCTTTGAAGACAACTAAAGGTTGTAGAAAGAGGTTTATTGCCTCAGAAAAACCCCAACCAACGTCCACCAAGAGAGATTGTTGATCCATAATAACAACGTCTATAAGAAAAACCTAAAATTTTTAAAAAAAAGTCTAGTACCCAAAAAAAAAAAAGAGGCAACCCTAATCTCCGATCTTAGCCCTCTTAGTCTTGCCAAAATTCACGGATTAGATGGAACTAGTTCGACAGGCAAAAAATTGTGACGGGTTAAATATATTAACCCAATCCATTATTTTTTATGTGTTTGACATACCAATCCGGTAGATTGAACCTATTTTGCCATATGTACGAACTACCTCCATGGATGGTGCCGCACTTAATTGCGGAAAAGGAAGGAGGAGAGTTGTGGCGGCACTTAGGGATCCGGCTGTTTCTTACTCGTGTGAGAATGAGCGACTCCTTAATCCTCAAAGGCCTCTTTAAATTACCAAAAACAAAAAAAACAGAGAAAAAAGAGAAAACGGTAAAATATAGCCCAACTGTTTCCAAAAAAAAGGAGAGAAACAGTATCAAATTCACCCAAACCAAAGGCCCATAAAAATAAAAAATAAAAACTAAAAAACAAAGAGGTAACGCATCCACGGTCGAATGTAGGGGAAGGAAGGCGAGGTTCCTTACCCCTTCTTTCGACAGCGGCTGGCGCGAGAACTGCGGAAGTGAGCACGGCGCGGCAAGTGTTGCAGAGAACGGCGGCGCGGCTCTGATTCGGTTGAAGGGGGGGGGGGATGTGGCGGCGTGGACGGCAGTTTCGACGGCATCGCTAAGGTGGAACGGTTTCCACTTTCCGCACAACTCTCTTTCTCTCTCATAAAGGGATCAATCAATTATATTTCTCTGTTTTTCCCATCGAGAAGTCCAGATGGTGAGACACCCTTTATCCAAGAGTGCCAACAAGTACCTCAGAAAATTCAGGAAATGGCCACACTCCCCTTACAAGTCCTCATGGCACCACAACTTCGCTGAACAACAATCCATGTACATCCTCAAACAAGCAACCACTCAAATTGGTTACACCCAAAAAAGTCACAACAACAACAACAACAACAACCACCCTTTTCTCCTCATCACCCTCATTGACTCCTTCAAATCCTATAGCTGTGACCCGACCCCAAATGCTTACTTTTTTGTCATCAAAGTCTTAACCCAACACTCTAAGTTGCAAGAAATTCCCCATGTCCTTGACCACATTGAACACATGGAGAAGTTTGAAACACCCGAGTTCATGTTAGTGTACCTTATTAGATTCTATGGTGATGCTGATAGGGTCCAAGATGCTGTTGATTTGTTCTACAGGATCCCCAGGTTCAGGTGCACGCCAACTGTTTGCTCTTTGAACTTGTTGCTCTCGTTGCTTTGTAGGAAGAGGGGGTGGCTTAAAATGGTACCCCAGATATTGTTAAAGAGCCAGCACATGAACATTCGCATCGAGGAATCGACGTTTCGGGTTTTGATCGAGGCCTTGTGTAGGATCAGGAGGGTGGATTATGCAGTTAAGATGATGAAGTGTATGGTAGAAGATGGGTATAGCTTGGATGTGAAGATATGTTCTTTGATAATATCGTCACTGTGTGAGCAAAGTGATTTGACCGGTGTGGAGGCTTTGGCTGTTTGGGGTGATATGAGGAAACTAGGATTTTGTCCTGCCGTCATCGATTATAGAAATGTGATGAGGTTCTTGGTGAAGGAAGGGAAGGATATGGATGCTTTGGAGATTCTGAACCAGATGAAAGAAGATGGAATTAAGCCTGATGTTGTTTGTTACACTATTGTTATGAGCGGGGTTGTTGCAGAAGGGAATTATGTAAAGGTAGATGAACTGTTTGAAGAGATGCTGGTGTTGGGGCTCATTCCTGATGTTTATACTTACAATGTGTATATAAATGGTTTGTGCAAGCAGAATAATGTAGATGAGGCACGTAAGATTGTTGCTTCCATGGAAGACTTAGGATGCAAACCGAATGTTGTTACTTACAATACTTTATTGGGTGCCTTGTGTGTGGCAGGTGATTTAAGCAAGGCCAGGGACCTAGTGAAGGAGATGAGGTTGAAGGGTATTGCGCTGAACTTGCATACGTATAGGATTATGCTTGATGGTTGGGTTGGTAAAGCTGAGTTTGAAGAAGCATGTATTATGCTAGAGGAAATGTTGGAGAAGTATTTTTATCCTCGATCTTCCACATTTGATAATATCATATTTCAGATGTGCCAAAAGGGCTTGATTGCTGAAGCACTGGAACTGATGAAGAAAATTGCTGGGAAAAGTTTTGCTCCAGGTGCCAGAACTTGGGAAGCACTGCTGCTTAACTCAAGGTCTGAACTTACATATTCACAAACTACATTTGCTGACTTGTTGAGCCCAGAATAATCTTAGTTATCAAAGTGGCTTGGGTGATAGATATCACTTGGAAGTTTGTTGGGCACTCTATGGTTGAAGAGATCCGCAGTTAACAAACTAGGAAGACATGAAATCTTTTAACAAGCCTGTGGAAAGCAGAATCAATAGTTGTGCTCAATCATGCGTTTTACATCTTTAGCCGGATATTGCTTTGATGTTGAAACAAAACCAAATGTCGCATAAAGATCACCATGAAAGAACCATTGGAGAGATATCGTGCTGCAATCAACGGCTGATAGAAAAGAAATTTTGGCTTCAGTTTTATCCTACTTCTAAATAATAAAAAATTTCATTCTCAATGAAGCACTAATCAATGGCCTTGCCCTCACCTTCAATTGCATATGGTTTTATTATTGAAAATGACCAAGTGGTACGTGAGTCAGTAGCTGATTTATCCTCCTCAAAAGAGAAAGCTCATTAGTTTGTTGGCCGACATAGTGACATGCTTTTTATGAGTTAACCATTGGATAAATATTGTTATATATGTCGCTGTAAACTTTTACACTGTAAATTTATTGTGCAGTAAAATTTTTTATCCTCCTTATCAATTTCATTTAAATTTTGCATAGCATCCTGCCATCCTATGTCCTGAGGCAATTATAGAAAAGTTCACTTCAGAGGATAGGAAATATGTCTACGGCAATATAGAGGTGGACAGAAAATTAAACTTACTAAGGTTAAGATGAGGCACTTAAGATTGTTGCTTCTATGGAAGATTCAGGATGCAAATAAAATGTTGTTACTTTGAATACTTTATTGGGTGCCTTATGTGTGGCAGGGGATTGGATAGCATGTTAGATTTTCCATTTGAAACCCCAAAACCATGTTTTGGGTGCCAAAACAGCCTTTTTGGGTTTCCAAACGGAAAACCAAACATGCTTAAGCAGGACTCGGGCTGGTGAAGATGAGGTTGAAGGGTATTGAGCTAAACTTGCATACATATAAGATCATACTTGATGGTTTGGGTGGTAAAGCTGAGATTAAAGAAGCATGTATTTTGCTGGAGCAAATGTTGGAGATCTTATACATTTGATAATTTCATACTTCAGATGTGCCAAAAGGCCTTGATTACTGAAGCACTGGAACTGATGAAGAAAATTGCTGCAAAAAGTTTTGCTCCAGCTGCCAGAGCTTGGGAAGCATTGCTTCTTAACTCAATAACTGAACTTACATATTCACAAATCACATATGCTGGTTTGTCGAGCCCTGATTAATCTCAGTTATTGTGATAGATCTAACTTGGAAAATCATTTGGCACTCCTTATATTTGGTTTTAAGAGCAAAACCATATCCGACGTTAACAAACTAGGAAGACATGAAATATTTAACAAGCATGTGCAAAGCAAAATCATTAGTTGTGATCAATCATGTGTTTAGCATAACTATATTTGAGTGATATTCATAAGGCAGCTCCTTTTGCAACAAAATAGAAAAATAATTAGATATTCTAAGCTTGGATTATATGTGCAGAATCTGATTAGTTTTGATGCAAGGCTTCTAGATGTTGGTGTTGATATAGTTTATTGAGGAGTGTTTATATTTGCAGTTTGTATTTAAAGCTTTTTACCTTTTTCACTTGTGAACCACAAGCATAAGCTCAAATTTGGTCCTCGGGTCGTGTAAATTTTAATGGTTTATACACATAAAATAATCGTTTAAAAGATGTATTATAGTACTCAAACATAATTGATGACATATCCATGATCAATATTCAACATTCTAACTCCATAAAAAAAAAAAAAAAAAAACACGAAAGTAATAAAGTAAGAAACATAGCTTATGACACAACTGTATATGTTACAAAGTATACTTAGCCCTCAAGTTAGTGTGATTTGCAGTTAAACAAAATGGGAGGAGAAAAACGGATATGATACATAAAATCAGCTTCATAACCCTAATATATATCCCAGAACAGAGGCACCTCAATTGAGACCAAAAACGTGTGGAAATTCAAACTCTTAAGCTCACTAAAAAAATCTTCATTCATACCTATTTTATCAGAGTTTACTTGGAAGTCATAGAAGAGTATCCCAAAAAATAAAATAAAAGATTACACTGAATTTATCCCCATTTTGTATTACAGGATGGTACATAAAAACATACGAGTTTTAACTCTAGAGTTTGACAACGACATTTTTTTGGATTCACAAAATTGTTTCACATAGATCCTTGATACTGTTTCTCGGGTGAATATAGGATTTCATGCATATGGACAGCAAGTAGGTAAGCGAGAGCATCTGCACTATTAATTTAAATTGCTATTTGTCAGAACAGAAATAAAACAGACCAAAAGGAGGAGAGAGTACTGAAGCCGCCTAGTAGAACAAATTGAAAGCATGATAAACTTTGACATACAAAATAGACTTAACAACGACATAGACCAAATAGCATTGCTGCATTTTAGTTAAATTTATTCTACATTGACACGCAAGCACTCAAAGGTGCAGGGATCGGCACCATTTCTCGCTATATATAGCAACAACTTGTCTTTTACCTCGCCTTCTATTAATAGCAAAAGGCAGAGTAGCTTGGCTTTCAAAGGTGAAATATATACTCATTATTATCAGTTAATCTTAGCTATTGCACATGGAAGTCCATCTGAGATGCTAAGATCTCCCTTTCCCTAAGAGAAACCTATCATTTGTGCATCAAAGACAGCACAATCAGCAGTAGATAGAATAGAGTTTTGAATTATGCTTTGCTGGAGTGGAGATAAGATCAACAAATCGTGGATGGCTAGATAATGAGCCAAGGTTCAGTCTAATTTTAGGTTCGTGTGAATGTGTAAATTGAGCAGAAAGTTCATTACTCAGTTCACAGATTCATGAAATGTAAGAAAATCTAGACAAGGTACTTTTTACAGGTTATGCTAAGAACCGCTAGAACGTAAAACGTAATAAAATAATATAAATTTGTATTTGTAAAGATAGGACCAGAGTCAAACACAAAAACCAGGTTATCGGAATTGACCATACAGGCACTCGAGTAATTAATAATTGAATATTATATATCTTAAGCCTAAGGAAAAATTTTACTGCACAATTATAAGATCGATAATGTTATAAGAAACTGATTGCTAGGCGGTAAAAAGTCAACAAAAAAATAAGCTTAATGTTATAGGGATAAAGATATTGTGTAAGTGGAATGGATACACTATACAAAATGAGATTAGAAATGAATGCAACAGAGAGAAAGTTGTGATAGAGCCTATTGTTAAAAAGATAGTAGAATGTTGCTGTAAGCAGTTTGAGCTTATGTTGAAAAGGCATGTAGAAGCCCAATAAAAAAAGTATATGAAGAGTAATCCAATAATTAGAAATAGATGGAGACCTAAAAAATTCATAGGTGAAACTATTAAAAAATATTTAGATTTTAATGATTTGAACGTAAATATAATTTATAACAAGATATTATGTCATGATCTAATCCATATATCTAACTCCACTTATAGTGGAGACAAAGTTTAGTTGTTGTTGTGGTTGTATTAATGACTGCAAAAAAATTTTTTAGCTTAATGTAGTGTTTATATAATAATTGTTTACATTCCATAGATTAACAATGTTGTGTCGAATGAATGAGTGAACATAGAAGATAAATAGAGTTAGGAATAAATGTATTAAATGAAAATTGGAGTAGAATCTATTGTGAAAAAATGATACAATCACACAGTATAGGTAAACTAGATCAAAGAAAAAGTAACCCAATAAGTAAGTAGAGATAGAGAAAAATTAAAAATGACTGTAAAATAAACTATTAAAAATGACATAGATTTTAATATTAGCTTATCTAAAGACATAGTTTATAATAAGTTATAATGCTTAAAATAGTATTATTGATTTATATAGTCGACTTCACTTAATAAAAAAAGTGCTTTGATTGTTGTTATATATAATAAGTGTAATTTCATTTTAATAATTCAATGAAGCTACGAGTTAAATTGAATGATTTTAGAAATATTATAAAGAAATTTGCGTGGTTGTAAGATTTTCCATTGCATTAAAAAAAAAAAAAAATTACTTCACTTTTGAATTATAGTTTGCTAATAAGATAACTACAACATGTTAGCTTCTCAAGTTGACTCGTAAGCAACTGCAGCCTATCTCGAAAGTCAGAATTAGGCCAAAGGTTTTTTTTTTTTAATAGATAATTATATGAAGAACACTCAGCTCAACAAAGAATAAGTATCAGGAGAGTGACGAAACAGGAATGTACAAAACCACAAAAAGAACCTCACTGCAAAAATACCCCTCAATCAGCTTAAGTTCTCCTCTCCAAACGCATCAAAGATCTGAAGATATCATCTCAAAATGTAACAAAGCTTCAACTGCTATCGACACCGAAGTGTTCCATGCACAATAATATTCCCACCAAAAGATTTGCTTGATAGAACCACCAAATAACTTGCCACACCAGAAGCCTTCATAATCCGAGCACTTTTGATACAGACAAAACAAAAGAGAACCGCCTCCTAGCCAGCATACCATCATCTACCTTGGAACAAGGGCATCACATTTCCTCATATTCTTGTTGTCACCATTGGACTGAGCAAAATTAACTGTTCAATGACTTAACTATCACTGGCTTGTGACCCTCATACTCTGTTGAGTTGAAAGAATTAACAACACCACATTGAAGTCACACCCACAGATGCCTTCCTTATTCTACCACTACTTCAAATCTGCTAACAAACTGAATCTGGATGCAAATGAAACACCACCCCAGCACTAGTCTGAGACTAAGCATTAAACATTTATACACCAAGAAATAATACACCATAGCACAGCTCATTTTCATCAAAACAGTTCATAATTCGAAACAAAACAGGTCATATAGGAAGAAACGAAAATATACCATAAAACCTCGTAATATAATCCTCTTTCCTAAACCATATCCAACCTTTCCTCTGTATCATTTCTTTTTTCAATTTCTATTCTTTTATTCTTTTTTATTCCCCCTATTTTATTTTTATTAGTCTCTGTCTTCTTTTTGTTCGTTTGTTTCTTTTTTTTTTTTTCCTGTACGTGCTAAGCATGCATGTTGGCCTTTTCCGTACAGCACGCCAAGAAGCATGATTGCACGCTTAAGTTTAAATTATGACCTCATGAAATGAAAGGACATATTTATGAACACTGTATATCAGAACTGTAGCTGTCGCCTAGTCATAATGTTTTCAAGAATAGCCAATCTTTCCCCTATTCTTAATTTATATTACTAGTAACTCATTTGATTTTCCTTTCCACAAAAAGACATTATAATTACTCCTCTGATATTGCCAACAAGTAATAGTCTATCACTTTGTGGTTCACACCACAAGCTGTGCTTGAAATTTACCACACACAGTGAACTAATATTGAAATCAGAATATACTTTTGCTTCCTCCTTTTGGTCAAATTTCATGTCTAAGATATGGACACTCTGAGCTTCCTTTTTTGTAATAGATAAAAATCATTCCTCACTGTGGCACCTTAAACTTTGAATCCCTCGGTTTCATTTAAACCTAATTGAAACCTTTTTGACCAAGAGTTTCCCTCCCGTGGTCATGTTTCAAGCAAAGAGCTAACACATGAGGCTCTTGAGCCTTCGCTTAAAAAGACTAGTTTAAACTTTTTGATAGCTTGGTTACATTGGTTTCCTTTATATACTCTTTATGATGTTCTTGACAGGAGAAAGAATAAGATCAGCCGAAGAAAAAGATGTGCAAATTAATAATGTAACTAGCCGCGCGTTAATTATATACATCTCAAAAAGATTTTCGACCGTTTTCTCTTCACTCCTCTTATTTTTCTTCTATCAACAAGCAGTCTTAAATTAATTATCCATCTTTATTCTCATAAATTTTAAATTTAACAACCTATAAATTAAAAGCGAAACTAAAGTACATAACCAAATCACCATGACGCCTTAAAGTCACTTGGAGTGAGTTAGTGGAGGAAGATTTTTATAAATTGCATAAAGTCTCATATCCTCATTAACATCAAAGCAATATCCTCAAGATCTTGTCTGCTAATATCTCAAACAAAAATTAAGGTTATTAGTACACCAATAATCCACTTGCACTCTGGTGTTTGTGCTTTTCAATTTGTTATGTGTGGATCAGATTTGATGTTTTCTCGCACTTAGCTAAGATTGCTTGAAGAAACCAACCACCAGAAATTACCTCAGTTACGGTTTTATTTATGGACCACATCCCTCGTCTCCATCAACCTCTATGAATTATGAAAATGAAATTGATTGCAAGTTAACCTAGAGCCAGCTCACTAAGCCAAAAGTAAATGATATTGAATAGTGTAGGTTTTGGCTTTGAAAGTGATTTTTATGTGTGAAGTTTGTCCAAAGGTATCCGAGGTATTATTTTAGAAAAAACTGATAATTATAAAGCAAATTCTTGTAAATATAAGGTAAAAAAAAGTAGTATTGAAAGAATTTTATTTCTATACTACACCAACTCTATTCAAATTAGATTAGTGAGAGTTAAGTAAATTTCATATATTAATAATTTAAATAACAAGAAAAAAAAATAATTCCTTGTAAAATTGTAAATGATTAAAAAATAATAATAATTCTTTAATATTAAGTGGCACACATATCACAAGTGGCAAAGATTATGTGTGATTAAGATATTTTTCAATGTCAATTAGTGTTTACAGTAAAGAAAAAAGACATTGCTATTAGCAACCGTAGTTGGTTTCATGTACTTATTTTTTTTTAATCAATATCTCGAGTTTTTTTTAGTTTTGGTACAGCAGGAAAGAAAGGAAAACTACGATCTCAAATGGAAGGTTCCCCTATGGTCTTCACGCAACAGAGGAAGAATCCCCGAAGGAGGTTCCCATAACATCGTCATTCTGTTATGACCTCGAGCTCCTGCCTTGGCAAGAAAGTCCGCACACGCATTGGCTTCTCCAAGAACATGCGTTATGGTGATGTTCCAATCCTTGCTGAGCCATTGTCTAATGTCCAGAACGACAGCTCTATGCCAATGATTCCCTTCCTCAGAATAGAAAACTCTTATTGCTTCCAAAAAGTCGGACCCGCACACAATACAGCGGCATCCATGTTCCCAGGCTATGCGCATACCGCAGCAAATTGCCATGAGTTCTGGAAGTAAGTTATCAGCAAAACCCACAGAACCATAGAAACCAAAAATCCAACGTCCATCCGCACCCCTGACAAGCCCTCCAAAACCTGCTTCTCTAGGATTTCGAAATGAACTACCATCTACATTCAATTTGAAAACTCCTTCATTAGGCCATTGCCATCGAATCATCAAGGGAGCCTGCACTTGGTTTGAGGCTGATTTGCAAAGGCCAGATCCTCAAACCAAATATTTCGCAGCAGGGCAGCTCTAGGAATGATATTATGTCCAAGAACTTCATCATTTCTCGCACTCCAGATCCACCACAGAGTTGCACAGTAAAGAGGACAATTGACTAAAGTCATGAGATGATGCAACCACTGATTGGCATCCTGGAACCCTAAACCACACTCCTCATACGTACCAACTAGTTGCCAAACCTCCCTAACCTTAACGCAATCCCTAAGGCAAAGCGGTTGAGACTCCACTTCCTCATAGCATCTGGAGCAAATTCCCGAACTAGCTGTTGACTACCAGAGTTATGGAAATAGCATAATGCAACTAAAATAGAGCTGAGAAAATTGAAATTGACACAAAATACTTAATGTGGAAAAATCTCTAATACTGAGGGAAAAACCATGGACAAAATATAGAAGGCTTTCACTATATAAAAATAAAAAATTATAATTTCTCACTAAAATATAAGGAAAGAATAATAACACTTTCTCTTATATTAGGAGAATACTATTCTCATTATAGGAAACTCTCTCTAACACACAAATACTCAATAAGCTAATTTGCTTTGAGAGTTGTGGATACTCTACATGAGCAGGATGCCAAAACCATTGTGAAGGGCTTCTATTTATAGCTAAGGCTCCTTGCTTCAATTTGGAATTTGCGTTGTTTGGAGAAGCGAAATTTCTTCAATGTTCTGACACAATCACTACTACAGGGAGAAAAATTCAACACTTCCCTACAAGAATTTAATCACCGAAAGAATGAAGAATAGCTACTGACATGCATGAGCAATACGAGAATATTTTCTCCACCATCCAACCACTTCATCAATGCACCCACCTTTATTGACTTTTCAAAGTGACAAAAAAGTGATTTTACATCACACACGTTCGTAATCTCCCACTTAAAGTCACTTTTAGTGAGCTTTCAATATCTTTCTCATTTTGCCAGTTCCATGCTGCTTACGTTTTTAATAGACCATTGGAGAATCTATACCATTTAAACTTGTCTAAGTTGATTGATTTTGTCATGACATCTACTAGGTTATCTTTTATATGAATCTTTTGCATATCCACCTTTCCTTCTTCTACCACTTCTCGAGCAAAATGATATTGAATACCTATGTGCTTTGCTTTGGAATGAAATGCTAGAGCACTCTGACTGTCACAATACACAGTAATCTTATTCTGTTTGTGCCCGAGTTCCTCCATTAACTTTTGAAAACAAATTGCTTCCTTAGAAGCTTGTGTAGCTGCCATATATTCAACTTCTGTAGTAGATAGAGCTACAATAGTCTGTAACTTGGATAACTAGCTCACAATTCCACTTGCAAGTGTGAACACATAGCCTATAGTAGACTTCCTCTTATCAAGATCACTTACAAAATCTGAATCAACATATTTTCTGACAATGAATTCTAATCCTCCAAAACATAATGCAATACTTGAGGTCCCTTTAATGTATCTTAGGATCCTCTTGACAACATTCCAATGCTCTTTACCTGGATCTACCATAAATCGACTAACCAATCCAACTGCTTGAGCAATATTTGGCCTTGTATAGATCATAGCATATATTAGGCTTCCCACTGCTGATGCATATGATATTTGAGATATTTCCATCCTCTCCGCTTCATTGCTAGGACACTTTACCGAGGATAATTTGTAATTTATAAGAAGTGAGATAGAAACTGGCTTACAATCTTGCATATTGAAGCGCTGCAAGATTTTCCTCAAGTAATTCTTTTGAGAAAGCCAGATCTTCCTATTCTTTCTATCTCAGTGAATTTGCATCCCTAAAATCTTGTTTCCAAATCCCAAGTCCTTCATATCAAACTCTCTAGCCAATTGTGCCTTCAATTCTTGGATATGATCTTTATTGGGGCCTACCACCAACCTCTTATAGTATGTACAATGGTCTGAACTCAGTCTGTTGTATCCGAGACAAATTATGAAGGAATTAAATCTTTTGTACCAACACCTTGGCACCTGCTTTAGATCGTACAGAGATTTGGTTAACTTATAAACTAATTTTTCTTTTCCTTGTTCCTTAAAGCCTTCTGGTTGAAGCATGTATATCTCCTCTTCAAGTTCTCGATGAAGAAAAACAGTTTTCACTTCTAATTGCTCAAGATGTAAGTCAAATGCAGCACTCATAGCCAACACTACTCTAATAGTGATAAGTTTGACAAGTGAAGAAAATATCTCATTGAAATCAATGCCTTCTTTCTGAGCATATCCTTTTACCACCAATCTTACACGATATCGTTCCACCTAAGCATTGCCATCTCGTTTGATCTTATAGACCCATTTGTTGCCAATAGCCTTCTGACCTTTTGGAAGTTCAACAAGTTCCCATTTCTAATTTCTATGCAAGGCTTCTATTTCTTCTTGCATTACTGCCATCCACAAAGAAGCATCTAGACTATTTAAAGCCTCTTGATAGGTTGATAGCTCTCCTTCTTTTGTTAGAAGACAATATGCATCGTGGCTTACCATAACATAGTCTGAGTGCCATGATGGTAGTCTTGTTTGGCATATTGATCACCAAACTTCTATATCATTGACCTCATTTGATATTTGTTCATCATGCACTGGTTCTGCTTCAAAAGAATCATCTCCAAATTTCTCATCTATTTGAATTGCGGCAGTCTCCTTAACAGCGCTATCATTTCTTTACCCTCCTTGCAGCTCATTTTATACAAATATCACATCTTTGCTGACAATAACCTTGTGGGCAATAGGATCCCACAGGTGATACCCCTTAACACCATCAACATAACTCAGGAATATATATTTCCTGGACTTTGGGTCTAATTTTGTTCTTTCTTGGGAGTTGAACATGACATATGCAGGATATCCAAACACACGTAGAGAAGAATAATCTGCCAGCTTACCATTCCCCATCTCCATTGGTGTCTTTAAACCAATCGCAGTTGATGGCGACCGATTTATCACGTAACATGCGGTTTTGACTGCTTCTGCCCAGAAAGACTTAATTAATGCTACAGTTCTCAATATAACTCTTGTTCTTTCTAGGAGAATTCTGTTCATTTGCTCTACTACACCATTTTTCTGAGATATATATGCAACTGTGAATTGCCTTTGAATATCCTATTATTTGCAAAATGTGATGAAATCTCCATTTGTATATTCTCCTCCATTGTCCGTCCTCAAACACTTGATTCTTTTTCCAGATTCAAGTTCTACTCTTGCTTTGAAGTCTTTGAATATTGGAAACACATTCGACTTCTTCTTGATTGGATACACCTGCAATCTTCTGGAGTAATCATCAATGAATGATACAAAATATTTTGCTCCTCCCAGATACATCTCCGATAACTCCCATACATCAGAATGAATTAAGTCCAGTATGTGCTTGCTTCAAGTAGTCGATCTATCAAACTTCAATCTATGCTGCTTACTTGTAACACAATGTTCACAAAATGGTATGTTAACCTGATTTGAGCCTAGGGATGAGATTACGCTCTGCAAGAATCTTCAAGCCACGTTAAATCATATGGCCTAATTTGTGATGCCACATCATTGTCATTTCTTCGTGGTTTGTTGATGCAATTGATGCCTCTACCTCTTGCAACGGATCTCCCAAAAGGATGTATAGATTTGCAACCATCTTTTTTACCTTCATCACTACAAGAGCACCTTTAACAACTCTTAAGATCCCACCTTCAATATGGGTTTTACACCCCAGGTTATCTAGTTACCCAATAGACAATAGATTTTTTTTCAAACTCTTCACGTGTCTCAACCCTTGAATTGTGCGAATGGAACCATCAAACATTTTTATCTTCATAGTCCCGATACCAGCAATTTCCAAGGCATGGTCATCCCCCATGAACACAGATCATTCCGAGACAGGTTCATAAATGCAAAACCAGTCATGGCATGAAGTCATGCCAAGTTGCTTCTGAATCTATTATCTAAACATCAATGAGCTATTTATCACCTTTAGAACTAATTGCTATTTCAATGTATAAGATTTCTCCATCACTAGAGGTACTAGCAACACATCCTTGAAAGGTTGCTACTTTTGGAGCTTTCTCTATATTCTTCTTCTTATTCTGACAATCTTTCTTGAAATGCCCTTTCATGCCATAATTGTTGCATCTGAAGTTCTTCCTTCTTCGTGACTTTGATCTACTCTGACCATGACTCCCACTGGAGTCACGCTCCATTAATCTTCCTCTTGTCACCGACAACGCCTCTACTTGTTCCAAGTTCTCCGATCTATCTTCCTTATTCTTGCGCCTAGACTCTTCTTCAAGAATAACACCAGCAACATCATCAAAGGCTAGACGATCAACAATATTATTATTTGTGATGTTGATGACAAGTTGATCATATAAGTCAGGTAAACTTTGAAGTAGAAGTTCCGCATGTTCATTCTCCACTATTGTATAATCTGACGCTGTTAGCCCAGAAAATAGCGTATGTAGATTATTGTGTGATTTGTCACTGATGTAGATTCACTCATCTGAAGAGAACATAGCCTCCTTTTTAAAAATATTCTATTGTGAAGTGACTTGACCTTGTACAATTTGACAAGAGCATCCCAGATTTCCTTTGTTGTTTTCTTTTCTGTTGCACTTGATAATACTGAATTTGCTAATGCTAGATGTAGATTGGCAACAGCATTGTCATCCATCTCCTTCCACTTGTCATCAACTAGACCTGTGGGTCTGCCTTCAATTGTTGGTAAGCAATTATCCTTCCTCAAGATTGCCTTTATCTTTAGTTTCCATAGGGAAAAATTATTTTTATTGAACTTCTCAATCTCAAATTTTGTTGCCATGGTATTTACCAACTGTTTCTCTACTGAACCAGTTCTCATTTTTTCATCGTGAATAGTATCGTATACATGAGCAGTACCGTATATTTATATCGTATATGGAATAAATCCAATACACGTTAACAATACTACAAAAGCATACAACTACACGTATGAACAATAACCGTGAACAGTAACTCATAGCATGTATAGTAACCAGTGGCTCCAATACCATTGTTGGATACCAGAGTTATGGAAACAGTACAATGCAATTAAAATAAAGCTAAGAAAATTGGAATTGACACAAATATTTAACGTGGAAAATCCCCTAATACGAAGGGAAAAACTATGGGCAAGATAGAAATGACTTTCACTATGTGAAAATAAAAAATTACAACTTTTCAGTAAAATATAAGGAGAGAATAATAACGCTCTCTCTTATATTAGGATAATATTGCTCTCACTATAGGAAACTCTCACTAGTACACAAATACTCAATAAGCTAATTTGCTCTGAGAGTTGTGGAATACTTTGCTTGAGTGGATGCCAAAACCATTGCAAAGGGCTTTTACTTATAGCCGAGGCTCCCTGCTTCAATTCGCAATTTGCATTGTTTGGAGAAGCAAAATTTCTTTAATGTTCTGACACAATCACTACTACAGGGAGAAAAATTCAACATGGCCCTACAAGAATTTAATCATCGAAAGAATGAAGAAAGAATAGCTACTGACATGTGTGAGCAACAGGAGAATTTTCTCCACCATCCAACCACTTTATTAATGCACCCACATTTATTGACTTTTCAAAGTCACAAAAAAAGTGACTTTACATCACACACATTTGCACTAGCAAGTCCCCTCCTCAAACGAAAAAAGTTTGTGGTTAAAGCATTATGCATTAGAAGCCAAAGGAACACTTTACACTTTTCAGTAGGTAACATCCAAAGCCACCGCCACTCACTTTGAAAATTCCAATACTCACTATTCATTGCAAGCCATCTATACCCCGACAAGACCTTGTAACAGCCTGATGAACTCTCTGACTAGACTAGAGCATCATTAACCTACACATGGAGCCATACAAATACCTGTTTTAACTTGGAAACAAACTCTTCACATACCGGGGTTGATAGACTCCTTAAATGCCAATCTCCATGTTGCTAAATATCTCTCACCTTTAGCTTTGAGTTTGAAATATGAACATACGAAACCCAATAAAATAATGGTCCCTTTAGATGCCAATCACCATTCCAAAAGGAAACCTCCCCTTTACCCAGCCAAGGTTTATATCCCTCCTTTAAACACGAATAATAGCATTCCAAGTTGGAGAACCTTTGCCTTCAAAAATTGGAACTAAACTAGTCACAGTAGTACATATTTTTGGCATAAGAAAGCAGCCCAAAACTCAGGTGAGGCACAAGTTCCCAAACTAATTTTCCTAACAAAGCCACATTCATAAGATGCACCTATCTTATACCCAACCCACCCAAGGTTCTGGGTTTGGTCGCAATATCCCAGCTAACCAAATTCAAGCCTCTAGTCCTTCCTTGGTGCCAAATAAACTACCTTGTGATATTATCAATCTCATCACAAACCTGTTAGGGAACCCATGTTGTCTGCATGCTATAAAGAGGCATAGAAGATAGAACTAATCTTGCTAAAGTAATATGGCCCGCTCTATTTAGCAATTCAGCCCTCCACCCACTCAATTTAGATTCCAACTTGTCATTGATAAAGTTAAAATCCTCTTTCCTTACTCTCCCTTGAAAAAGTGGGAAACCCAAATATTTACCTAATGACCAGCAAAGGAAATGGAAGAAATCAAAGAGATCTGCTCATGGGTACTTCTCAGAACCCCACGAGAAACCATCACCTTAGACTTGTCAACATTGACTGCTAAGCCTGAAAGCTTTTCAAACCTCTTCAACACATCCATGATAATTCTCATTTGTAAAGGCTTAGCTTCTATAAATAACAAAATATCATTAGCAAACAACAAATGAGAAATACCCACACCTTCTCTAGTAACATGGATAGGCTTCCAAGCATCACTATCCACTTGCTTAGATATCATCATAAACAATCTCTCCATGCACAATACAAAAAGGTAAGGTGACATCAAGTCTCCTTGCCTTAACACCCTATTAGGAGAAAAACTCTCAAGCTGTACCCCATTCCACACAATAGAAAGGGAAGAAGAATACACATAAAACATGATAAGTCTTCTAATATCCTCTAGGAAACCAAAATCCATCAATATTCTATTAAGAAAGCTCCACTCCACGTTATCATAAGCCTTATGCAAGTCAATCTTTAAAGACATTGTCCCCTTCTTACTTTTTGATTTATACATATGATGCAAGATTTCCTGGGCAATAACCATATTGTCAATCGTACCACGACTCTGAATGAAGCTATTTTGAAGGTGCCCAACAATGTCCACTAAGAAAAGGGCACAAGTAATTCACTAAAACTTTAGTGATTAGCTTGTACATAATGTTGGACAAACTAATAGGTCAAAACTGAGACATTCTTTGAGGAGCTTCAACCTTGAGGATTAGAAAAATTAGCGTCTTAGCCAATCTTTCATCAAAACGCCCTAAGGTAAAAGCCTCCCACAGCACTCTCCAAACATCATCACCTACAACATGCCAGAAATGCCTAAAAAAGAAAGGTTGAAACACGTTAGGCCCTGGAGCTTTGAAGGCCTTCATGAATTTCAATGCTTCCCATACCACCTCTTTGGAGACTTCCTTAACAGGTAATTCTTGCGCCTCACCATCTAAATGATTCCTTACAGGAATAGTTTCCATGTTCAACTGCAAGAGATTAGAAGAAATAAACAAATTCCCAAAGAAATTAAGTGCCTCTTGCTTTTGAAGTTCCCCATCTATACACTAGACATCCTTAGCAATGTGTAGTCCCTTTATTCTATTTCTTTTCTATCTGATAATAGTAAGCGCCAACCCTGACCCACTACTCCTTAGACTTTTGGAACCAAAGAATCTCTTCCTGATTGAGGATCTCATGATACTCCACCTGAAGATCCTTCTCCAACTGCATCAAATTACTAGAATCAACAATCTCCAGAGCTCTCTGAATCCCTATAATTCTAGCTTCTTGCAATCTTGAGTTTGAGTCTTGTGAATATAAAAATGAAAAATAAAAAAATAAAATACTAAAAGAACTTTATCTCATAGTCAAAAACCTAACTCAAATCAAAGTAGTCAAAATCTAATGAATTTTGAAAAGTAGTGGTTTAGATTTTAGAAAGATGGTAATGCTACACAGCTAGAATATTTAATATGAAATACATAATGCTAGTTGGATTAAATGCAGTGATAGGATCTACTTATTTATTGAAAGGTAATCAATAATACTAAATCATTCTGGCATAAAATTTCTGGTAAAAATTCTAGCTATCTAGCATTTTTTTTAGGAAAAAGAAGGACATTGCTATTGAAAACTTGGTTGAATTTTTAGATGATAGAATTATTTCTTGATTTTTGTGATTTATAATAAATTTTTTTGAAAAAAATCAATGCGAGTGGTGAAGTTTGAGCTAGCATCCGCGCTTGAGCTTTATCACTTTCAAAGAAGAAGTGTCTTCCTTCTTTCCAGTATTCTTATATTTCAGTACGTGAGCAAACGTATATAACCAAACATTCGTAAACTAAGACACCTTTAAGATCAAATTTATATGATCTCATATAATATATCAGAAATACTACTCGGAAAGAAACCAATTTAGTAATATTTGCGCGAAAGGCAGAGTGATCAGTTTGTGGGACTTTTATCTCTCTTCAATGCTAATCATCACATGATTTCCGTTCGTCTCTAAATTTTGATTGGTTAATTTCATTTCATACATGTTTTCGTGGCCTTTTGGTTCGTACCAATTAGCACTTCTCATATATATATATATATATATATATATATATATATATATATATATATATATATATATATATATATATATATATACTTAATTAACTATGATATTTGATTCGTCACTTACCATGTCAAAGAATTATTTTCAAAAAATGTACGGTGATAGTTTCATAGAAAAATGAGTTTTTTTTTTTATTTTATAGTGAATATTTATGATAAGTTTTTCTTTTGTGGGTTCTATTATTTTTCTGCAATTTGCCACCAAAAAGTACTCGATATTTTTTGTGGTTATTGTAGCATAAACCAAACTAGCAAACGTTGTGGGTGACATACCATTTTTTTTTTTTTTGGTACACAGGTAAAATACAAATTAACAATGCAGAGTCTTGTTTTGTAATAGGAAAAATTGCACTTTATCCTCATGAACTATAGATTATATGCACTTTAATCCTTAAACTTTAAAAATGTGCAATAAACTCGTAAACTTTTTTGAATGTGCAATCTAACCCTTTTGTTAGTTTTTTATTAATTGTTAACAAAAATATTATCTATTTAAGAAAATTTAGAGTATTAAGTTATATATTTAAGAAAGTTCATGGGGTCGATTTGTGTATGGCTTGAAGTTCATGGAGGATATAATACATTTATTTTGACTAAAATACATATTCATGAAAATTCAGCTGATTGATTTACATATTTTTAAAATTTAGAGATTAAAATACATGTAGCCAATAATTCAGGAGTAGAAAATACAATTTTTCCTTTGTAATATTACCTTGTGAAATACCCAACATTCGGTTTTAACAAAATAAGTAATGAACATTGGGAAAGAATTTTCAGAGATACATGCCTATGACACTGATTAAGTTATAGAATTTTGGTGATGTCACTAGACGGACATCTTTCTGTCATGATAGCACTATATATCTCTACAACTGTCTCAAACTTCGTTCATTTGCACCTTTTTGGGTCCTGACGAAACTATAGAACACATAAAGCCAAGCAAAATGAACGAAAAAAAAAGGTAAAATATAAAGTAGATGTAATTTGGGCATCTCATCTCAAAGTTGATCAGTTTGTCGGTGCAAATAAACTAAACTACTTTAAGATGAGCCCCACATATCTTAATTATTATGAAGATGGGGACTCTCAGAGAGCAACTACTACTGTTTATGGCGAGGCAAGTGATAGTAAGAAGCCACGTCAAAAGAAAATAAAAAATAGTGAGAAGCCAATTTTCCCCAGCACTGTGAAAGTTAAAAGTAGAACATTGATTGATATTTTTCCACAGAAGCATGCGAGTGAATCACTAATTAAGCAGCACAAAAGCATATCATGTGACATCAATGTAGCAATAAAGGCTCCTAAATATTCCATCCGATTATAGTTGTCAATTTTTTTTGGTAATATATGAAAAAAAATGAAAAAACAAAAATAGCAGAACATCAAATTACATCCTCAGATAAATAAACCCATCTCTATCCTTCCCTTACTAAAATATTCTCATTAAATTCCATTGCATGGTGAAAAACATGGCTTCATTATGTGGTGAAAAGTAGGCATATTTTTTAACCAATGAAGATAAAGGATAAAATTAAAAAATAGATATTAAATATTATATTGATATATGAGAATGAAAACTATTATGAGCTAAAAAATTTTATCGACAACTATTGTGAACCAAAGAGAGTGATTTTTTTTGCTTTTGATGGAAATGAAATGACCCTATATTGTGTTCCAACATATGATGAGTTAATGAATCTTATCATAAAGTGGCATCTTAATTACGATTGGCAAATCATGATGGTAAACTCACAAGTCTTATCCCATCGATCAGTTGTATCCATGAGCCCATGTCTTCTTAGATGCTTTATGTGTATATATGCAAACAAAATGGACAGTCCCATTGAAACAATGGGGTATCCAATCACCTACATATTCCACCACACGTTTCGAAAGTTGATTCAAAAGCTACTGTGTAGTTAATTAAAGATAGATCCTTTAAGTAGGTGTACACGGAAGGGTAGTAAGGCCAAAGCATGATATGGGGACTTGTATGCCATTTATATGTGCTGTCTTTTGGATGCATTCTTATTTTAGCTTCATTTACTCTTTTATGAACATCACTATCAATTCTTGTTACTAAAGAATGGCTTGTATCCCCAACTTAATTTTTCTTGTGAAGAACGAGGATAATGACATGTTTGGTTGTTTATTTGTAAAATTTTAAATTATGATTTGAGATAATTAAAAAATATTTTATAAGTTTTGCTCACATCATAATTTTAAAGTTATAAATGAATTTTTGTTTTTTTGACGAGAATGAAGTTCTAAATATGGACTAAGAAGATTATGAAACAAAATGTTATATTCCAACGACAAAACAGTTTCGCTTGTCACTAGCTAACGAAAACACTGAGAATTAAGAAGAGAATATTTATTATTCGAGATCCAACATTTCAAAAGTAAAAGTAAATGAAGTATATTTTATGTAACCTTAGCAAGTTTAACTGCCTTTTGTATACCTCTATATTGCTATAGACATATTTCACAACCTCTCATGGTGGAGGTGGACTTTTATGTAATTGTCTCGATGTAACACCCCGATTTAGCTGAATTTATAATTGCCATTGTTAGAAATTAATTAATACTAAATTTATAAAATAGAGATGAGAGTATAGAATAATATAAGTAGTAGCAGCGTAGGATTAGAATTTCTACGAAAATATAATTGTAGCCACACTGTAAAAAATTTTAAGAATAGTTTTTCAGAACATAACAAATTGATATGATAAGAGCATAAAATATAAGAGAATTTAGTCATCAAGAGATGAAACCTATTATATATGGTTTAGAATAGGCCACACGACCCAAATACAGGGCGCAATGTGGGCCACACACTGATGGTGAGTCACCCTTATTTTTCTACAAATATCTCCCCAAAAACCCTAACTCTCATCATTTTCTCTCCCTTTAGCCGCCCATTAGCCCAACATCTCTTCCTCTCCTTTCTTCTCTATTTTTGCTCACACCCTCTCACAAACTCTTGATTCTTCCTTATTCCTTCAAAATCTATTTGATTCTTGAGCTTGTTTCTTATCTCTAAAACTATTTAGAAGCAAAAACCTCTTCCATTTGGGTTATACTCAACTTTAGGCAAGAAGTAAAAAAAAAGTTCTAGAGGTGTTAGAGGCAAGACTTGAAGCTCCTTTTAGCTTGGAAGTGAGATAGGCTCCTGAACTATCTTATATGTGGTTATATGGCTAGATGAACTAGGGTTTTCATTATTTTGGTTTCTCATATATTCTGGTTCATGGTGATATTCTTTAGGCTCATATTAATAAGTTTAAACTAGTGAAACTTGAGTTAGTGAAGTAAACAAGCTAGGAACTTAATGATGTCCACAAATAGAAAATAAGACAACTAAGATAACTCTGGACAGTGTTGGATTCGTAGAACATATCTGGAACTAGGGACCTTCAATTAATGTGAAAACAATTTTAGATAAAACCTAACTCATAGAAGAGCATACCCACAAAACTTGAGGTCCATTGGACTTAAAATGAATAACTTATGAATTTTACAATAAGCTATAGGCGAAGTGATACAAATTTGAGTAGGGTGTGTTCTAATGGACATAACTTGCATTATAGACCTTCAAATTGAGTGCAACTAATTATGTTAGAAAGATAATACATAGAAGAATAAGCTATAATTAAGCTATAATTTGAGGTCCATTAGACTTAAAATGAATAACTTATGAATTTTGCAATAAGCTGTAGGCGAAGTGATGCAAATTTGAGCAGGGCATGTTCTAATGGACATAACTTGCATTATAGATCTTCAAATTGAGTGCAAAGTAATTATGTTAGAAAGATAACACATAGAAGAATAAGCTATAAATTTTCAGAGCTAAACTCACAATAAGTTGCTCCCAGTAATTTCACAAAGTTACCCTATACTCTATAGGTGTCAATACAGGTAGCCCTAATGTAGAACTTATAACTTAAGTTTTGCTTAGCCAAATTGAGTACGATTTAGTTTGTTTAAAAGAGGGTTCAAATAAGTATAAGCATATAAATTTTAGAGCAAAATGATAAGAAATAGATTTTTAGTGATTTTCCCATTTCTAGTGTATGAATTTGCCCAAAATAGTGTAGCAATGAATCAAAAGTAAATATCTTAAGTTATATTTATCAAAACTTAGTGGGGCAAAAGAGGTTTGAAAATAGACTAATAGAACAATATTTCTATAGAATTTGAGATCAAAAGAATTTAAATTGAAATTTTGGCTTAACTTGATAATCTGGGCAGAATTTGAGGAAGTTAAGTCAAGTTTGTGGTTAAATTATCTATAACTTCACTTAAACGTATCCAAACTATGTGAGACCAAAACTAGTTAAAATGATTAAGATTATATCTTGGTTTCGCTATTATGTTGGTATATATGTCATAGTGCTACTATTTCGTGGAAATTTTATGATTAAGGCATTATTTGCCTTATATAGATATATATGTGCTGGAATTGATCTATGTGCTAGAATTGCCCCTTTTCTATTGATTGGCTGAGTAATTTGCTATTGCAAATTTTGGGTACACTCATATTACTGCTATCATGTTGCCGAATTTTCGGTAGAAATGTTTTATAAGTAAGTATATGGCATGAGTATATATGCATTCAAACATCTCCATGAATCATTATGACTAAATAATGCATATAAGCATATGAATTAAGAAAGTATGTGAACAAATAAAGTATGCTAAGAACATAAAAAAATGAGACCCCTTCACTTAGAAGCAGTTATGAGATCCCTCCACTTGTAGGCAGTTACATTGAAACTATAGGATCTTTCTACTTTGGAAACAATTGGCCAAAATGAGATCCTTTCAATTTAGAGGCACGTAAATCTCCTTTTCAATTAGTACAATGTGACAACGGTAATGAAATGAACTCGTTTCCCAAATCAGTCTATCCAAGGGCAATAAAAGTTAAAGGCACGCGCTAAGCAAGAAAGTAAATGAGAAAGTGCATCCACGAAACTAAATGAGAAAGTACATTAAGTTATGCATTCATGATGATGGTACCAAAGGACTTGAGAAGGGAGCGTTCAAACAAGTTCTTGTTTAACCAAAATTTTTTTGCACATTTAACACATAATTTAGAAAGTTCACCAACTAGATTTTCTAATAGATAGTTAGTAGAAATCTAGTAAGTGTCTATCAGACTTTGTTATCAAATGACTCAAAATAAAAGTAGAACATATATCTCAAAATATTATAGCAAACCAAATTCAGATTTAAGAGATATAACTTAAAAAACAGAAACATAAAAAAGAAGGGATAAAGGAGTTTGCACCGAGGGTTTATACTGGTTCGATCTCCACAACTTGGAGTCTATGTCCAGTCCCCACAACCTTATAAGATTTTTCACTATGAGTATTCTTTGTTACATCAAGTCTCTCTAAGCTCTATTGTACTTTCACTCAACCTTAAGCTAATTTTTTCTCATCAACTAAGAGACCTCTGTTAATGATATTTTTCTCACTTTAGTACCTCACAAAATCTTTCACTTTTCTCTCAAGCTTCACTCACTTGAGTTACAATAATTTTAGAGTATGAAAGAATAAGAGTTGAATACAAGAAGCACAAAGCTATCAAGAAAGTCACATAGACTAAGTCACTAAGACAATGTCACAAAGACCAAATGTCACCAAGACTTATAAACTAAGTTTAGAAAATGTGTATTTATAGGAATTTCATCTAGTGCAAGTGACTTGGGCTTCACCTAAAAGTTTTGAACATTGGGGAGACTTTCGAAGTGCCCATGAAGTTGTCTATTCAAACTATCGCATGTTGTTTCTTGTGCCATGACTCTTTCTCTCTCATGGTACAAGCCTCTCTTCTCCTTTTCTTCATTTGGCATGTCACCTTTTTGCTACCTCCTTTTGCATTTCCATTCTTGCACAATGAAACCTAAGAAGATACAAAAGATACCTTTCATCTCAGCAACTTTTTACCGATATAGCCACTGATAATTCTGCATCTTGAGTAAACTGTTTGGTTTTTGTGCTTTTAAGTCTCGAGCTCAGCAATGGCTATATCTGCTACTTCTCTAGTGGATTTTACTATAGGATTTTTACTTCCTGCTACTGGAATGTTTGGTTGCTGCACACATGAAATAGAACCTTTCCAAGATCAAGTGTAAAGAACTTTCATCACACACATTTTGCATCATCATTATAATAAACTTTGCTATAGATCCAACAATCTCCCCCTTGATGATAACCAACATGTGTTACATAAAATGAGTTAATAAATTAAGAGTTTTGCTCCCCCTAAATACATGCTCCCCCTTAATATATGTAATAAAATCAATTTAGGGAGGTCCAGAATTTAAATGTTTCCTCTGCTGCTTCTCAATTTATCTTAATGAAATTGAGGCTCACTAGAGGAACGTCAATTGGCCCTATTACTTGCTATCCTTATATAACATAAGAAATCACAAGCCAGGGCAATAATGCAATTAGAATGTCGTCGTTATCCTATTCTCCTTCTTCCTCAGAAGAACGATAAAGGAAAGGCCTTTTCAAACACACACATTCATGCAAAAATTGCATAATTCTTCATATCTCAATCATGCGTCTAATTTTTGACATATTCATTCAAACAATCGGACAAAAAGCAAACAAAATATGTCAAAAATTACAGTTAGTACAAAACAGATACACAACATATAGCACATAGCACAGCGACAAACATTTAGCAGAGATTTCATCATTTTTGTTCATAGTAACAGCAGATAGAACACCACATTTTCTCCCTTTTTTGTCATCAATCATGGGATCTAAAATAAGACAAACAACACATAGGGTTGGATAACATAAGCAATAATAGGGCAATAACAAAAAGCTAGATGTGCATAGTTAATAACTAGATTCTAATTGAATCTAGAATATAGCTTAACAAAGCATAGTTTAAAAGTTTTTCAAAATAAATAAAATGTTCAAAAAATGGACAAACTGATCAGGATGAGTCAGAGGAGGAATCGGCATTCGAAAGTTCTTCCAAGGAGGAAAATTTGCGTATGATGAGACTCTAGCACTCTTGGCAAATGTGAGGCTCTCTATCAGTCTTGATCAATTCTTTTGCTAGTAACTTGACAAATCTCCTTTGAGTCTTAGTGAAGGTTTGCAACTCTTTGGTGAAATGCCTTAGCATGTGGTGGGTGTGCTTCAATTTCTTTTTGGTTAAGGAGTGCCTTCTTAAGCAATGCCTAAAGAACTACTCAGCCATGTATTCTAGATCATCTTCATTGTCAGAAATATCAATAAAGGGAGCTTTCCCTTTTTCTTTGGCCGCCTTCCTTATAGTCCTTTGAGACTTCACCTGTCTACCTTCTATCATAGTCTTTACTTCAAGCCCTTCCTCTCATTCCAGTTTCACATTAAAGTATTTGAAAATAATTGTCAGAAACACAAAATATGGTAGACTTGCACCTCTAGTGGATGAGGCACAATTTTGATCGTTATGTTTGGAAAAGAGAGAGGTGTCATGTGTATCAAGCAGTACAGCATCAATATATCCATGTAAGTCACCAACTGATGGCTTCCATTCTTAGGTAGCAAAAACAGAGAGATGATTCTGTGAAACTGTGCCCATTTGGGACCAACAGCAGCATGTGAAGGTCTAGCATCATCCAAAGCATTAAGGTCAATGCATATTCCTGAAATAGCTTGTTCAAAAGTCATAAGAAAAGGATTGTCCCACGAATGATGACCATAGTAATAAGCATCATTAGAGTATATGACACCAAAAACATTTAACAAAACATCAGCATCAATAATGATGTTTTTTTCCAATACAAAGATGTAATTTTAGAGTCAAAAAATACAGCATTTGAATAAAACAATTTCACAAGTCTAGGATAAACCTTTTCTTTTGTTTGAAAGAGACTATACGAACCTTGATCAAAGAACAAGAGCTCAAAGTCATAGCTTTTTTCCTTAAAAGAGCAAAATTAACCAGAACCGATTTAGAACAAGACTTTTTCAAAAACATCTTTTTGAACCGATCATAATTTTCAAACGAAGAAAAGGGATGCCTATCATAGAAATCTTCAGGCTGATGTGCATCATGAGTTGATGCATTTTCGGCAGTGTGGTGAGATGGTGCAAAAGTGGGTGCATATGATGGTGGTGGCGCAGAGCGAGAGTGAGTGTGTGAAGATGATGCATGAATAGTTGGTGAAGGTTGGGGTTAAGATTGTGGTTATGATGAAGGTAGTGTTAAGTTTCCGATGGGCGTTATGGTGGTTGAGTGAGAGGAGGGTCTTCCGTGTCAGTGTCAGTGATATCTTTTGGAATAGTGGGCAGAGCATCTAGGTCACTCTTCTTTTTATGAGCAATGCATTTGATCCGCATGCTTTATTTAGGAGCAAAAGAAACAAAGGATAATGGAATGTTTGAAGATGTGGGTTAGGGATTTGGTGGAATTGATGGTTCGGATGGAGGAGGAGAGGAGGTTTGTGTGCAAGTGTTCTTTTGAGTAACCTTTCTCCCTTTAGTTTTCTTTCTCCCCATGACACAGAATGATCATAAGAGAGAGACGATTAAGAAAAAAGGAGTAGTTTCAGGGTGCAAGAAAATGGAGGGAAGGGAGGATGAATATAGGAAGACGGTGAGTGATAGTGGAAGAAAAGAAATGATATTTAATGAGATAAAACGAATGGTGAGTTGGTGCAATAGCCGTGGGATAAGAGAAGGTGAGAGAGAAGTGAATGTGTGTGAGAGTGAAGGGACATGATTGGACAAGTCTATGTTTACGCTTCTCGAGAATTGGGTAAGAGAGAAAAAAACATATATTGGGCAATGCAAGTAATATAATTGCCTATTATAAAAGCTAATCAAAACTCATGGCCTAAGATAAGATGCAATGAATTTCCAAAAGCAATGCTTCAATAAAAAAGGTTCTGACAAGAAATTAGCCCAAATTAGCAAATTGGTTTAAATCCAATTGGATTAATTTTTTATCCTTAATGATACGATGTCCAAGAACCAAAGAAGAAGATTATAGCTTATGGGCTCATTGTGCAAGCTACAAGACAAATAACTTCCCTTTTTTTGCATCAACGAGATAATGGGACTTAGAATTCCCCCAAAACAAAGGATCTATTCAACAAGCATGCAAAAGGAAAGTCACATGTAATTCAAAAGATTTTCAAAATATTTCCCTTTTAACATATGATTGAATTATGTGACAAACAATTAAAATGAAATATTCTTTAGATATGATTAACATCATGTTAACACAAATTTTTTGACTTAAAAGAAATTCAAATTCACACATCTCACAAATTTAAACAAATATGTTATAATAAGATAATGAAGCAAATTAAATATAGATCTATTCTGAACGACAAACATCTCAATGAAAAAGTCACAAGATCAAGAAATCATTCTAGATAGCTAAGTTTAACAAATATTACCTCAAAATCTAGTACTCAATTATTAGAAATTTGATAGATACCTTATAGACTTAATTCTTCTTTCGACTCAGGAGATGGAAATTGTTTTCAAATATCACACAGATCATAAAATTTCAACAAAATGTACTAATAATTATTCCACACTTGTAGAGCTAAGCATATCAATTTCCTTTCTCAAAAGGCAAAATCTTTCTTCCAAAAGAGGTTTAGTCAAAATATCAGTAAGCTGATTTTCAGAGTTAACAAAGAAAACTTCAACATTTTCCTTTTGAACATGTTCTCGTATGAAATGATGTCTTGTTTCAATATGCTTAGTTCTAGAGTGTTGAATAGGACTTTTAGTTAAGTTTATGGCACTTATATTATCACAAAGCAATGGTATATGATCATATTGCAAATTATAATCTACCATTTGATGTTTCATCTAAAGTAATTGTGAACAACAACTTGATGCAGCCATATATTCTGTCTCGGAAGTTGAAAAAGCCACGGTGCTTTGCTTCTTGCTAGTCCATGACACTAAAGAGTGTCCAAGAAAAGTTCAATAGCCACTCGTGCTTTTTTTTATCAATTTTATCACCCGCATAGTCTATATCACAAAACCCAACAAGATTAAACATGTCTAGTCTTGGATACCAAAGACTAAGAGTATGTGTTCCAAGTAAATATCTAAAGATTCTCTTAACTGCAGCGAGATGAGATTCTTCAGGATAAGATTGAAATCTTGAACATAAGCCAACACTAAAAGATATATCTGGCCTAGAGGATGTTAAATACATAAGTGAGCCGATTATACCTCTATACTTGGTCCCATCTAGACCCTTACCTTGGTCATCTTTATCCAACTTACATAAGGGATGAATAGGTGTAGCCATGGGTTTTGCCATGTTCATTCCAAACTTCTTGAGCAATTCTTTAGTATGTTTTTCTTGGCTAATGAAGATACCTTTTTCTGTATGCTTTACTTGTAAGCCCAAGAAGAATGACAATTCACCCATCATGCTAATATCAAATTCGTTAATCATAAGCTTAGCAAAATCTTCACAAAGAGATTGATTAGATGATCCAAAAATTATATCATCAACATATATTTAAATTAATAAGAAATAAGAGTCATAATGCTTAATGAAGAGAGTAGTGTCAACTTTACCCCTTTCAAATTTATTTTCAATTAAAAATGTAATAAGTCTCTCAAACCAAGCTCTTGGAGCTTGTTTCAAACCATAGAGTGTTTTTGAGACTTTTAGTACATGATTTGGATTTTTCTTGTCTTCAAAATCGGGGGATTGTTTGACAAACACTTCTTCATTAATAAAACCATTCAGAAAAGTACTTTTAACATCCATTTGATATAATTTAAATCCTTTGTCAACAACATATGCAAGTAGCATTCGAATAGCTTCCATTCTAGCTACTGGTGCATATGTTTCATCAAAGTCAATACCTTCTTGTTGGGTGAATCCTTGAGTGACAAGTCTAGCTTTGTTTCTTACAACCTTTCCATGCTCATCAAGCTTGTTACGAAAGACCCATCTTGTCCCAATTATTGTTGAGTCTTGAGGTCTAGGTACAAGCTTCCATACTTGATTTTTATCAAACTACATGAGTTCTTCCTTCATAGCATCTACCCAAGCTTCATCTTTCAAAGCATCATCTATGGATTTGGGCTTGGGCCCCAATTTGTGAGATAAATGCAAGATTTCCTTGTTTGAAGGATGATCTAGTTCTTATTCCTTGTGATGGATCTCCAATAATGAATTTATGTGGAAATGAACTAGATGACTTCCATTCTCATGGTTTGCTTCTTCATGGAGTCTCAAAATGTGTTTCAGATACAACTTCAGAATTGTTGGATACTGATTGAGAAGAGTCTAGTTGAATTCTAGTTATCTATCGATGGATTTTCTTTGGGTTGCGTAGACACTAATTCTGTTGTATTCTTTCTGATTGTAGGTTGACCTACATCATCATTTTTTATATATCCATAATTTCTTTCATCATTTGCGTTAGTTTCACAAAATACAACATGCATAATTTCTTCTACCGTTCTAGAGTAGGGAATATATACTCTATATGCTTTTCTTCTAATAGAGTAACCAATGAAAATACCATCATATGTCTTGACATCAAATTTACCAAGGTTATCCTTATTGTTAAGAATAAAACATTTGCATCCAAATACATGAAAATCATGAAGTCTTGGTTTAATTCCACTTCAAAGCTCATAAGGAGTTTTCTTCAAAATAAGCCTTATTAAGGTTCGATTTAAAACATAGGAAGCCGTATTTACAGCTTCAGCCCACAAAAATTTTGGTAAATCATTTTCACAAAGCATAGCTCTTGCCATTTCTTGCAAAAATCTATTTCTTCTTTTAACTACTCTATTTTGTTGTGGAGTTCTAAAACAAGAAAAGTTATGTGCAATGCCATTCTCTTCACAAAAGGATTCAAAATGTTGATTCTCAAATTCTTTTCCATGATCACTTCTAATAGAAACAATATATTATCTTTCTCATTTTGAATTCTTTTGCACAATGTTCTAAACATATCAAAAGCATCATCTTTATGGGCAAGGAATAAAACCCAACCAAATCTAGATTAATCATCCGCGACAACCATTCTATACTTTTTGGCCACCCAAGGTTTGTGTCTTAGTTGGACCAAATAGGTCAAGATGTAGGAGTTCAAGAGGTCTAGTTGTAGACACGATATCTTTGGATTTGCAAGAGCTTTCAGTTTGCTTGCCCTTTTGGCATGCATTGCAAACAAGATCTTAATCAAACTTTATCTTGGGAACTCCTCTAATTAAATCCTTTTTTAATTAGCTTAGAAATTAGGTACATGCTTGCATGATCAAGTCTTCTATGCCATAGCCACTTTTCATTTCCAAAGGATGCAAAACATCTAACATCTTGACTATTTAAGTCCTCTAAGGTTTCACCATAAACATTTCCATGTCTTTGGCCAACAAAAAGTACATGGTTATCATGCTTTTCATGAATGATGCAATTGGATATTTCAAACACAACTTGGTAACCTTTATCACAAAGTTGACTAATGCTTAGTAAATTATGCATTAATCCATCAACTAGATAAACATCATCAATAGTAGTAAGAAGTCCTTTACCAATTTTACCTACTCCAATGATTTTTCCAGTGGCATCGTCTCCAAAGGTTACATATCCTCCATCATATTTTTGTAATTGCTTGAACATTGATGGATTTCCAGTCATGTGCCTCGAACATCTACTACCTAGGTATCAGATGACACAACTTGGTAACCTTTATCACAAAGTTGACTAATGCTTAGTAAATTATGCTTTAATCCATCAACAAGATAAACATCATCAATAGTTGTAGGAAGTCCTTTACCAATTTTACCTACTCCAATGATTTTTCCAGTGGCATTGTTTCCAAAGGTTACATATCCTCATCATATTTTTGTAATTGCTTGAACATTGATGGATTTCCAGTCATGTGCCTCAAACATCTACTATCTAAGTATCAGATGTCTGCTTCTAGTTTCCTAGATTTTAAGGAATTCCACATTCATAGAATTTGTGACTTAGGTATTCAAATCTTTTCGGATCCTACAATGTTAAAGCTGGAAGCAATGAGATAATATTTGTCACCAATCAACTTCCAATAATATGGACAATCCTTAAATATATGACCTTTCTTTCTACAGTTATAACAGACTTGATTTGATTTTATTTTGCTATTATTGTTCTTCTTTTTCTTACCATGAGTTGAAGGTTTTTCTTGAATCTTTTGTTTCTCTTTATCTTTTGATTTATCAAACAAGTTCTTATAATACTTATTTTGTTCATTTTGTTCATATCCAGGACCAGCATTATTAAAACCACACCTTTGTTGACTTAGCAATTTGTCCAAGTTATCTCTTCCTTGAACAAATTGGCTAGGTCCTTATTTAACCTTTCAATCTTTTCATGCAGAATTTTATTTTCAGCTTCAAGATATAAAGAGGTTGATTCTTTATTTTCAAACACAGCAAGTTTACTTTTGAGCATATTAATTTCATTTGTGAGTAGCTCATTTTGTTCTTTTAAATTTGCATATTTAGATAACATCATTTCAGAATCAACAAGTAAATCATCAAAAGCACTAAGTAATTCATCATAACTCATGTTGCAATGAGATACCTCGTCTTCTTGGTTTCCCATGAAGCAAAGATTTGAGACTTCCTTAGCTTCTTCATCATCCTCATCTGAAGAATCATTTTCAAGATCTTCCCAAGTTGACATTAATGCTTTCTTCTTCTTTTTCTTCTTTGCGTCCTTTTCAAGCTCTGGACATTCACTCTTGAAGTGTCCTTGTTTGCCACAACCAATGCAAGTAACATCATCTTTGTTACTTGATTTTGTTTTGCTACTTTCTTTTTGTGAGGTTTGCTTTGACTTTCCTCTTTTTCTCATCATTATGTCTATTCTTTTTGACTAAAGAGCAATTTCATCATTCAGAACAATTTTATTTTCTGATTTAGAATCTTCCTCTTTTTGAGATTTGAAAGCTAAAGACCTTTTCTTTTTTTCTTCAACTTCATTTCTCAAGTGAGTAGTCTCATGCGATGAGATTTCCTCTAAGCTCATCATAGATAAAAGAAATAATGTCTCTTCCTTCTTGTATTGAAAAAATCTTTGCTAGCTAGGGCCTTGTGAGACTTCTAAGAACTTTTCTCACGAGTTCTTCATCAGTTAGAGTTTTCTCAAGGGCATCAAGATTGTTGAAAATGACTGATAGCCTTTCAAACATCTCATCAATTTTCCCGTCCTCTTTCATGTGAAAGAGTTCATACTCATCGGTGAGCATGTCAGCCTTTGTTTGTCTTATTTGCCGAATTCCTTCATGTATGATTTCAAGTTTGTCCCATATTTCCTTTGCTGTTTTACAACATGAGGTTTTCCTATATTCTTCAAAGCTAATAGTGCAATGCATCATATTTATAGCTTTGGCGTTTAGCTCGATTTTCTTCAGATCTTCAACATTCCATTCTTCTTTAGTTTTAGGTAGTTATCCTTTAACAACTTTCTTTGGAACTTTTGGTCCACTAACGATAATCTTCCATATTGCATAATCAGTGGACTAAATGAAAATTCTCATTATTTCCTTCCAATATGGATAGTTTTCGCCATTAAAAAATGGAGGCGTTTGCGGTAGATTGACCTTCGAATAGTGTATATGGACCAAGATTAGACATCCTTGATTTTTGGATCTTTTCTCCAAGAGGTTAAGCTTGACCCTACGAGACCAATGCTCTGATACCAATTGATGGTACCAGAGGACTTAAGAAAGGGGGTTAAATCAAGTCCTTAGTTAACTAAAATTTTTCTGCATACTTAACACACAATTTAGAAAGTTCTCCAAGTAGATTTTCTAGTAGATAGTTAGTAGAAATCTAGTAAGTGCCTATCAGACTTTGTTATTGAATGACTTGAAATAAAAACAGAATATATATCTCAAAATATTATAGCAAACCAAATTTAGATTTAAGAGATATAACTTAAAAACAGAAACATAAAAGAGAAAGGATAGAGGAGTTTGCACTGAAGATTTATGCTGGCTCGATCTCCACAACTTGGAGTCTACATCAAGTCCCAACAACCTTGTGAGATTTTTAACCATGAGTATTCTTTGTTACAACAAGCCCCTCCAAGCTCCATTAAACTTTCACTCAACCTTGAGCTACTCTTTTATTATCAACTAAAAGACGTCTCTTAATGGTATTTTTCTCACTTGTGTACCTCACAAGATTTTTCACTTTTCTCTCAAGCTTCACTCACTTGAGTTACAATAATTTTAGAGTATGAAAGAATAAGAGTTGAATACAAGAAGCATAAAGCTCCCAAGAAAGTCACACAGACCAAGTCGCTAAGACAATGTCACAAAGGCCAAATGTCACCAAGACTTATAAACTAAGTTTAGAAAAAGTTTATTTATAGGAACTTCATCTAGTGCATGTGACTTGGGCTTCACCTAAGAGTTTTGAATGTTGGGGAGACTTTCAAAGTGCCCATGGAGTTGTCTATTCAAATTGTCGCATGTTGTGTCTTGTGCCTTGACTCTTTCTCTCTCATAATACAAGCCTCTCTTGTCTTTTTCTTCATTTGGTATGTCACCTTTTTGCTTCCTCTTTTTGCATTTCCATTATTGTTCAATGAAACTTAGGAAGATACAAAAGATACTTTTTATCTCAGCAACTTTTTACTGATATAGTCGTTGATAATTCTGCATCCTTGAGTCAACTATTCAGTTTTTGTGCTTTTGAGTCTCGAGCTCTGCAGTGGTTATATCTACTACTTCTCTAGTGGATTTTGCTATATGATTTTTATTTCCTACAGCTGGAGTGTCTGGTTCCTGCACACATGAAACAGAACCTTTCCAAGATCACACACATTTTGCATCATCATTATAATAAACTTTACTATAGATCCAACATATGAGTATATAGCTTATTTGCTTTTGTTTAATAGTTTAATCTGGTAGAACAAAACTTTTTACATTGTATGATTATTGCTATGCTTGAGCTAAGTGTATGAGTTAAATGAATGAACTTTTCCTATGTATGAGAGCACATTTTTCTTAATAAACTAGAGTAGTTGGGACGATGACAATAACCTTGCTTGCATGTTAACTTAGGATGCCTATTGAGAATGTGAAATTCTCACTCCTATGTGTGTTCCTATGTCGTCTTTAAATAGCTTAGGAGATCTTAATGATGACCATCCCGGAAGAACTTGATCGAGATTGGATTAGCCACTGAAGGTTGTCTTTAAATATATACATATGTTAGCACTGGATGACTGTTTCGCTAGTTAAAGCTCTTAGTAAAACTGCTTATGTAGTCTGAAAGGTTGTTATTGTGATGTAGATAATTGTGTGTATAAGAGAATTTTGTTTCCCCTACTCGCTTATTTATATATTTATCTGGTACACGGCAATAGTTATTATTCTCTTTTCTCGGAAACACAACAGATAATCAAATAAGCTATGCTAATTTATTAGTAGTAATCCCTAAGTATGATATTATAACATAAGTTATAATATCGTACTTAGAAAGGTGTTACACTCAAGAAATAGTATGCTAAGCAAAATTTAAATGAAATTGATGAGTGACATAAAAAATTTTACTGTTCAAACCCACGTATTAAGTTGTCTCTTTATTTCTCATAAATAGGCTAGCATATTTTTAATGTGAATGAACAATAAGAAACTGAAGCTCGACAAATCTACAACCAACGTGGCATGCATTTATGTGATATCATGGAAATCAGCACAATAACTAGTGGGGAATGGAATACCTCCAATTTTCTACATTTTCTATATTATATTATAAAAAGACAAAATTCCTTCTCCTCATTTTGTCTTGTTCAAAGGTTCCTTTTCAATTGATATCACCATGATCTCCCGGGGAATATCATCAGTGAACAATGATCAGAAGTTAGTCAATGAATATAAATTTACAGTGTAAAATTTTACAGCAACATATATAACGAGATTTCTCCAATGGTTAACCCATGAAAAAGCATGTCACTTCGTCAGCCAACAAAATAATGAGCTTTTTCTTCTGAGGAGGATAAACCAGCTAATGACTCATATGCCACTTATGGTCATTTTCAACAATAAAACCATATGCAACTGAAGGTGAGGCAAGGTCCTTAATTATAGTGCTTCATTGAGAATGACATATTTTTTAATTATTGAGAAGTAGGATAAAACTGAAGCCAAAATTAATTTTCTATCAGCTGCTGATTGCAGCATGATATATATCTCCAATGGTTTTTTCATGGTGATCATTTTGCAACATTTGGTTTTGTTTCAATATCAAAGCAATATCCGGCTAAAGATTATGTCTGCTTTGAGTGAGTGATTGGGGGGAAGAGAGAGAGAGAGAGAATGGGAAACCTACGAGCTAGACTAAGACTCAAACCCATCACCAATTTGATCAAAAAAATTTTAGTCCATAATGATTGCTCTTAATATGTCATGTTCTCTGATTATGACATAATCAAGTGGTTCAGTCAATGTTTATCCACCATAATATTTGCCAAACAACACACACCGACATTCCAAGCCACTCACATAATATCCTTATAGTTTCGATGTTTATCCAACAGAATTGCTTTGACTTTATGCTGGTATCAAATAGTCGTCCCAATCTCATCATATACGCTAATGTTGTAAGAATAAAGGTAAAAAAGAAAAGATGAAAATGATAGTGGATTGTACGACTCACCTTCTACGTGTGGAGCATAAACAATTTGAATTGGCTGCTGAGTTTTGAAACAAAAGCCAATCAAAATTTTCCATCCCTCAGCGTTTCCAAATGCTATAAGGTGCTGTTGTCATGATGGGGAAGAGGGGCACATGAAGGACTAACTCACTTCAGTTAACGAGACCCCTTTGAGTAAAGGGACGGTCCAGTGTACGAAGCTCTCACCTAGTAAAATTTGAGGATGGCACATATACACGGTCTTACCCTGCAAGCAGAGACGCCGTTTACGAAACACAAAATGTGATTCTCTGGGTTCACTTCCTGTGTGTTCATGAGTTAGTATTGCACGTGCCCTGCTTCTCCATCTTGCTCAACATGCACCTTCTCATGCCACTAGCTAGTAGGACTCAATTCTCTGATCCTCAACAAGTCTAGGAGCTAGAGAGTTAAGAGGAAGATATGTGAAAGAGAAAGGTTCAAGAGAATTGGTGGATTTTGGGACTTCCATCTGCATCTTAGGTGCTTCAAGCCTACTCATCTACAACAAAAGAGGCAATTGAGAGTGCTTTTAAAGGTGGGCAAGGGATATGGGGCGCAAGAAATTAAAGGCTTTAGTTGGGTGTGGGGCCTTTTGAGTTTTTAACCCAAACAGGTTGTCACAATTCACAACTAACAGGACCACTTAATCATCACTGAGCTTACGGTTTGAATTACATATATACGCTATCATGTACTCCAAAATTAGGGAAGCAATCTAATTTTTACATACCCCCCATTATACCGAAGAAATCTACTTTATGCCGATACCACCTGAACTAGACATAGACATAAAATAATTTCTTATTAAATCATATTGAGCACGTATACTATGGAAAGGTAACAAACAACACAACACTAACAACAATTAAAGTCCTTTTTTTTTTATTACGCGAAATTCATCAAGTTAAATGCTTAAGTTTGGATTCCCTTTGAGATTGGTTCAAGAGGCATGTTCTTGTTGAAGGTAAAAGGTACCCTCAGAAGACTTCAAGTTGAAGGGTTGAAGGATCCAATCAAATGTAAATTAGTATACACATGTACTACAATGAAAACGGAAATAAAAGAGTTATCCGGGGTATCTATTTAGCACCCTTCATAAAAAACGGTTAAAAACAAAATGATGTAGCCTAATAAACTATGGTGTCGTAGGCTCGCAGCTTCTTTATACGAAGGGTTTGAATGGTAGAAGTCACGGTATGCGCTTTTTAATTATAGTGGGTACTGTTATTTGAACATATATATTTTTATTTGTTAATCAATTATTAATAATTTATATATAAATAAGTAAAAAATTTAATTATATAATCAGAGAATTGATTGAATGTAGTGATAAATAAGAATATTACAATGCGATTGCTCAATTACGTATATGGTTTGTTTTTGGTGGGCTAGGCACATAAATTTCTCAGCTATTTATATATGAATTATCCGTGGTCATTGAACTGAAGGAACAAAATTAAAAAAATATAACACTTATGCTTCAAAATGGAAAGTACTCTAATATGGTAAATTTATTAAAGAAGAAAGAAGAAAGTAGAAAGCACAAAGCTCCTTCCCATACCGCCTTGCTCGGATTCCAAGACCACGACTAGTTTATCCGCAATTAAATGCGGATGCGGCCAAAATGGAAAAGGTTGTCATTTTCATATCTCACCGCGATACATATAACACAGTGGGTAGGTATTATTCTGGAGAGAACAGCTTAAAGCTTCTTTAGTCATCATAATAATAACTGCCAAAAATTTATTGGTCTAATGCAATTTGTACCAGTTGCAGCACGCAGCAGGAGTACAGATTTGCAAGATGGCTGTGAAAATCACAGGAATCTTACCCATATAGAAATGTCATAAGCACTTATTATGTGACTCCAACCTTTGAATTTTTATTTTCTTTACATTTTATGTCATCATCTATGCTGAAAATTTGGTGGGAAAAGGAGAAATATAGCGTATCTAGCAAATGTGGGGAGAGGGAGGATTTTGAATAGACTAATCTTTCTTAACCATATGTATTCTTGCCCCAGTTGTTGAGAAGTGGACAGGAGGATGGGCCTTTCTTTTGCAGCGCGAGACTACTAGCATAATATTTTCATGTCCACAAATTCAGATGGCTGCTTGCCACACAACATGCCCAATTGTGTATTTGTGTCGCAATCGGAAATGTTGCTGTCTGAAGTTCGGCGACACCTTGGTTCCCCAATTAAGCGAGAAGAACTCAAAATAACAAAAAAAAATTAGGGAAGAGGGTAACTTCCTTCATTGAACACTTGACCAATAGTAGTTGAACAGCTGGAATGTTGATCCCCAAGTACTTCAAAATTAGTGACGTACTGAATTGTATTCATATATGTAATTTGATACTACTACTCGTTTGTGTAATCTAATACTAATACTTGTATAATACTTCTGCATTTATATTTTTGGCATATCTCTAAGATTTTTTTTAAAAATATTTAGCATCTTTAAATTTCTTTATTTAAAAAAATTAAAAATAAAAATTATATTTTTATCTTTATTAATTATTTTTCTGTAATTATATTATTATTTTTGATAAATAATTTATAATATTTTTTATATAATTATAATACTTTATTTAATATATATTACCATCCTCATTTCTTATTTTTTTATAAAATTATTATATTTATATATCGTATCCTACCATATCCAATAATCTGCCCTACCCGTAATCTGCAACAAAGATTCAAAACTTCAAATTATTAGGCTTTACAAATGGGTTAAAGAAAATATTCTATTTTAGCATTATTATTCCACCAATTGTGGTTGAAAGCGATTTTAGTACTGTGCAAGGAACTGCGGGTAGCGCTTTAATTTGTATGGCATCAACAATGAGTTTATCATGCTTTCCAAATCCAGGGATTTGTCAAATATCCCAAGTAAATTATTTAATTTTTTTCAATAGCCACTTGATAGCTTTTTGCTATTTTTTGATTTTTTTTAATGTAAATCTTCTTTTTCAGTCTACCTAAATGCGGCTTCCATTCTTTAAATTGAATCATTCAAAAGATCTTAGTACAGAACAGTGGGTCTATGGAGCATATTAGCTTAACAAACAGCCGAGGTACTATCGCTTATGTCACCTTTTCTTATAGCATATGATGATTCTTCTTCTGCTTCTTATCACTGAGGAGGATGATGTGAAAGTGGTAAGATTTCAAAGTTTCATGAATGATCGTGATTTTATGGGAGACCAGAAATCACTTAGACTCGAATGTGGATATGGGTACATATCAAGGAAGCTTGGCAGCACATTCTGCTTGTGCATTATGGTTGCCCTGCAAAGTCTTCATGCCCATCCGTAGCATGTTACATGCTAGGTTATGTGCTATAAGCCTACAACAATAAATAAAATTAAAAAAAAAAAAAAAAAAAGAAAAACACACGCACACACACACACACACTCACACGTGTCTATGATGTGTCACAATAAGACAATAAAAGTACGTACCTTAATTAATAAGTATAGAAGTAACTTCATCCAACAATTATGCTTATTGCATAAAAAGTAAAAAGGAAGAACATTTTCATTTCTTATCTCTTTCCGCTCAGAAGTTTCGGGTTTCTAAGATAACTCTTCAAGTATGATTGTGCAACCAGACTGATATAGTTTTCTTGGAGCAAAATATGCTTACAAAATGTAACCATTTGGTGAAGAGACCAAGATTTAATTATAGGACTATATACGTATGCTGAATGTTACATCATTTTCTCTCTGTTTGATAAATGCTGATTGTAAGATTTTTATTTCTTCTTCGTCCAATTTATGAGATCTGATGGTTTTTGAATCCACTAGAAGAGTTTTAAGTGTTTAATCAAATTTTGGAATTCCACCACTTTGAGTTCTGTACAAGGGGCAATTTGAGTCACCATACCAAAGGTTAGGAACTCAAGTTCGATTCTTTTCTCTAGCTTTTTTCGATATTTAAAAGATCAAGAAAAGGGGAGGTTGTATCATATAGCTACTTAAGACGATATATACAACAAAGACTAATTAAGTTCCAGACTTAAGGCGAAAATATAACAAGCTATGCCTATGAGACAGAAACAGGAACCAGCAATGCCTTCAATGGAGCAACCTATAGTCTATAGGTGGAAGGTAGAGAGATCAAGGGCCACCTAGAACCAATGCGCAGACACATATATGTGCTTTCTGATTTCTTAGCCCCTTTATATTTGTTGTATTGTAAATGGTTTGATTTAGAAAAAGTTTGTGCTATTATTTTTTTTATGGATAAAAAAATTTGTGCTATTCCACAACCACATACATAGATAATAAGATGGTGCCATTCTTTTGGCTTCAAGGAAGGGCCATGGTAAGTGTAAAAGGCATTGGTGGGGAATGTTTTTCCCCCATCATCACAATCTTTTGGAGGGCATGCCACCATGTGGGAAAATGAAGATTAGGGCGTGGAAATTTATTACTTTGGTTCCTACAATAGGGTCAGGTCACACACATTTTGGATTTTTGGAACCAACCAAGGCATGACGTTTGGCAAATTAGACATTAATCAAAACCAACTAGAAAAAATTGAGTATCATCACTGCAATGGTTATGGCCTGACCTTGCATATTAATTATGATTAACATAGTGACTATGTTAATTGGCCACGTAGTTAATAGTTTCAAGGGCCAACCATATGGGCTACTTTTTCGGCTGGATGGTCCTTGTTGTCGTCTGCTTAATGATATGTTCAATGCAGCACATTGACCTGGCATTCCACTTCGCTAGAATACTGATAAGGATGTGAGTAGTAGAAGACAATATTAACCTATAGATTATACTATAAAAGAATGGGAATATATTGAAAGAAAGCCACATTTTCGAAAGCCTTCTGGGATTTACAAATACATATTATCTCAGACACGTCAATTTTTGTAAGCTACACTTGACATCACATTCTAAAAGTAATAATTAACTATCAATTGAAATTAGTGGTGTATGCTGTGTTTGTCAAAACAAGGGTTGGACAAGGAAGTAGGTAAGGTGCCATTGGACTCGGTTTAATGGGCATATCACTTGCAACCACAATGCCTAATAATGGGGAAAAAAAATAATTAAAACTAGCCTAATTAATAAGTCGAAAATAATTAACATTTTGTGAAAACACCTTTATAACAACACATCATGTGTCTTTTTTCATTTTATATCGGTGGTACTGAATTTTAAATCTACACGACATACAAATTATTTAAATCTTTCATCATTTATCCACTTCTAATAACTTTTATCACGTGACTACTTTTACTTCTATCAAAATTGAGTGATCAATGTTCCCTACAATTAAATAACATTGATTAAGATTTGTGTATTGCTTCCCATCAATATTGTGTTTAATTAGCTCATTTGGTCGGCTTTCACACGTAGGTTCTTATATTTGTAGGTGATTTATAAGTATTTGTGTAAATGTTCAATAAACTGAAAACATACCTTAACCCTAAACTAAGACGTACTTCTCCCTCAAATTAAATTTTTTTAATAAAAAAATATATTACATTTCTTAGTAAGAAAGAATTATATTTTGTCACAATTTAAACCTATTATTTGTATCTAATTTAACTACAATTATAACCATGTTGTAATATTAATCGTAAACAGATTGTGAAGACTTTTGGCTTGCGTTTGTATTGGCAACAGTTCCAGTGTGGGAAGATGGAGATCTAATTGAAACCCAAGTTCATATAATCGACCCGGTATGAACATAGCTATAACCTCTTCCAAAACTTGGAATAAAAAACTATGGCTTAGCACCTGCCACCATCATATCGTCAAGATAGCGCAAGCAGGTAATGAAATCTACAATTTTTTTTTTCCATATTTACTTGACTTAATGTTTAGAGAGTAGAGACTGAAATTAAGCCATGCTATATGTAGCTTTTAGGGTAGGGACAAGAGGTTAGAGGCATTTTCCGAGTGAAACGAATGATTGCTAATTTTGTCCAATCAAAGGGGGAAAAAAAAAGTAAGACAAGATTATTCAAAGATCTCATTTTTCTTTTCATGTCTCTAATGAGATATGGATATTGTAAATCAGGATTATGTATTACATGACCTCATCAGAATGTTTAATTGATAATGAATCCTTTGAGTATGAATCTGGTAAACCATGCGGTATTAATTTAGGGATAAACTTATAGTAGTTGTCATATAAAGAAAGGCACACTTATCTGCAGTGTATAGGACTATTGGCAACTCTTTTCTGGTTTGGCTGCACAATTCAATCAAGGTAGTGTCCGTTATACGCCAAATTAAACTCATACACCCAGTAATCCAATGGGTGAGATGGAAGAGTATATCTATATACTAAACTATATGTAGAGCACTATAGTATTTTTTCAGTTTAGCCAAAAATTTTTAAAAAAATATTGTTAAATACATTTTAGAAGTGGTTAGATTTTTTCTATATGATCCTAAAATCAATTGAAATTTTTTGGTCATCACACAAATAAAATTTGATTACTTCTGAAATATAAAGAATATTATACAGATAAAATCTGACTAACGCAGAGGTCATCAGATTTTATCTATATGATCTTGTATATAAATAGAATTTTTTGAGATATAATATAGAAAAAAATCGGTTACTTCTAAAATTTATTTAACCACTATTTTTAAATTTGACTAAACTAAAAAATATTGTAATACACCATATATAGTTATATGGGTACACCTCTCGATCTCACCACTGAATTCCTCACGGTATGACCACAGCATTCTCGTCGAGTCAATACTTATCAATGTTGGAGTGGAAGGTAGTTTCTTCCAAAGGAAGACCTTTTATTCATTTTGTTGTTTCCATGAGTTATGTAGGCCAAAATCTGCTTAGGGTTTGGAAACATAAGATTATTCTAGATGGCACGTTATCACATGGTGAATAGTATCACTTTGAATTCAAGGGGACCAAAGGGAGCACCTCAGTCACTTCATTTTCTGTAGGAAACGCAAATTTTAGTTGCATTAATCAACTTCAGCGATGATGGAACCCTCCACTTGTTTTAGCCGAAAGTGGAACTTTGGAATCAAATCACACGGATTCTTGTTATAAAAAGAAGTAAAAGAAAACAAGAGCAGGATTATTTTTAGTACATTCTTGAACAATATAACCACTAGTAATGAATGAGAGATTTCTAATGCGCCTTTTGGGTCAAAATGTTCATAAAATGCCCTAATATCATTCAGATCTTTGTTAAAATGATCAATTAGAGTATTAGTATAAAAGTTCTTTAGATATTACATTGCTAAATAATTCTTGTAACAAATTAACTATCTTATTATATGTCATAAGTTTTGGGATAAATAATTTAAGGTAAAACTTTATTTACGTCCCTCACATTTACAAAGCTTTTGATTTAATCCCAAAAGTCTTTTTTTTTTTTTTTTTTTTTGCTCTATTACATCCCTAACATTGTCAAAACATTTCAATCTTACCCTTTTAATAAACAATATTCAAATTATAAATAGACAAAGTTGATGTGAAGGTCAAGTTATATTTCCCCTTTTAGTAGACGGCATCCACATCATTTCCCTCTCATATTTTTGTGGGTTATGAAAGTTTTTTCCCTCTAATATAAATCTTCTGTAATATTTAATTAATTTTTCTTGTATTAAAACACATACCTAAAGCTTTTCCTTAGAGAATTGAAGGTGAATAATCTTCATTAGTGGTGTTTGAACATCACTAACATTGTAACCTAACCTCCACATAAGCTTTTTTCGTTTATAATTTGGAGTAATCTATTGAAATGGTAGAATTAAAATATTTTGAAAATGTTAAGGATATAAATAGAATAAAAAATAATTTTTGGGACTAAATTAAAGCCTTTGTAAAATGTGAGAGATGTAAATGAAGCTTTACCCAATAATTTAAACTTTTAGTTTATAGTTATTAACTTTATTTGCTTGATATCATCCTTTAGATTTAATATCTTGCCCCATGACATTCATATCCTTTGGTTTGATCTTAGCTTCTTGTGCATATCTTTAGGTGGCTGGCATATAGGGTCAATGATTGCCTTGTATTTTTCTAGTGTTTTTTGCCATTTGAATGCCATTGGTTCTCTCATCTTGTTTCCTCACTTTCGTGAGTGATACTTTCAATAAAATTATTGACAAAAAAATTCCCTTAATTTATACTCAAGAAAAGAGTGAAGCAATAGATAGAACAGAGAAAAATGGAACTCAAGCATGAGTGAATACTGTCATTGCTACTAAATTGTATTGAATGAATACAAGAACTTTATCTTTTATGCATGTAGATAGTGCGCATAGTAAGCTAACTATACTCTATACCATTGTATTCTAGCTAGTGGGTGACAAATCATCAATAACTAACTCTCTAACTACACCAACGGTCACTAAGAGAAGCTGGCTACCATGCTTCCTTCTCCTCCAGCTCAAGCTCATTCGAGTTAATCCTTGAGACACCCCCGAAGCTGGTGGCTGGTAAATGTCCAACAAACCAAGCTTTAGAAGGAAAGAAACAAAGGATTTGTAAGTGAGGGCTTTAGTAAAGATGTTTGTGCATTGGTCAGAGGAGGAAATAGGCAAAAGTTGCGTGAGGCTAGACAACATGACAATCAGTGTCCAAATTTTTGGTTCTCACATGAAAGACTAGATTAGTGGCTATGTGTAGAGCACTTTGGCTATCAAAATAGAGAACTGGAGGGCATGTGTATTGGACATGAAAGTCACAAAGAAAGTATGTAATCCACTAAAGTTTACATGTGGCAGTGGCAAGTGCATGATATTTAGCCTCCGCAAAAGATGTAGAAATAGTGGTTTGTATCTTAGACTTCCACGAAATAAGGAAATGCCCAAGAAAGATACAAAAATCAAATATAGACCTTCTTGTATATACACAACCACCCCAATCTACACCACTAGGCCCAAGCAATTGAAGACCTGAGTTCCTAGAGAAGAATAGGCCTTGATTAGGAGACCCCTTGAGATATCTAACAACTCTCATGGTTGCTCGGTGGTGAGGCATAGTAGGATGTGCAAGGAATTCACTTAATTGCTATATGGTAAAGGAGATTCGGGTCTAATGATGATGAGGTATAAGAGGCATACTACATGTCTGCGATGTGCTGAAATATCTAAAACGGGTTGACCAATAGGTGAGGTTTAAAATATTCATCCATAAAAAATGAATATTCAATATTTACCTAATTTTTAACTATTGATTAGGTTAAAAAAGTAAATCTAACTGTTGATATTATACAAAAATTGATTATGATGCTCTATATGATATTTGGAGTAAAAATTGATTATGATGCTCTACATAATATTTGGAGTATGAGTGGTCCTTTAATATCAATCGCTAGATTTACTTTTTTAACTTAATCAATGGTTAAAAATCAGGTAAATATTGAATGTTTATTTTTGTGGGTGAGCATTTTAAACATCACCTTAACAATAATATAACCAATACAAAACAATATTTACTATGGAGCACTTTATCAAACATCTCAAATGCAAAATCCATTTACTTTAATCATCATTGATATTTCTTTTAAAAAGTACTCAAAGATAGCACAACAATCATTTTCAGTTTTTCACTTTTAAATTAATTTAAGAGTATATAGCAAATAAGCATACCAAAAGAATCAAGGATCTAAAACTTCAAAATTTTAAAATAAAAATAAAGAAGAAAAAGAGCACGATGGCAGCATTGTACTTGAATCTCAATGACAGATGATTGCATGGTCATGGACGGCGGCATGGATGATGGATAGTGGCGCGTCAGATGATTAATTAGTGAGCAGTGCTCTTTAGCAATCAGTAGCGTGAAGCAATGAAGGAGAGAGAAGCCAAGCCACCAACCTAACAGTCGTAGCCCCTATTTCTCACTTTCTAATTTGGCTTTTGTCCTTATTGAGCTTTTTTTTTTCTTTTTTTTTTTAAATAAACGACAATATTTTGACCAAAATTATTAAAAAAAAAAAAAGAAGCAGTCAACTAGTATAACCAATTCGCTAGTTTTGCCCGATTTTGGCCAGTTCCTCACCAGTTTTGAGGATAGTCAATTTAAAGAGATGACCAGATTGGCCGGGGGTCCAATTCCCAATCGAACCGATCTGACAAACCAGTCCAATCCAGTTTTCTTAACCATGCTTAACAAGCTTGCAAACCTTATTAGGTCCAAGGGCTGGAAAACTTTATGGAAGGGTCATGTAAACATCCTCGTGGATTTCCCCATACAAGAATACATTGTTGCATACATTTGATAGAGATGCCAACATGCACTGTTGCCAAAGCTAGGAGAACCCAAATTGTGGTCATTTTAGCCACTAGGGAAAAAGTGTCAAATTAATCTATCCTTTCAACTTGAGTATATCCTTTTGCTACAAGCCTAGCCTCGTAACGTTTAATGCTCTTATCAGATTTCCTTTTAATTTTGAAAACCTACTTATTACCAATGGGCATAGCATATGGCAGAAAATCCATAATCTATCAAGTTTGATTTTCCTTAAGTGCTTTGATCTTAGCTTGTATTGCCTTGTGCTAGCATTCATGTTTGACAGCCTTAGCATTGGAATTTGGTTCAGATTTTGAGGACAAATTGAGGGAAAAGGACCTGTGTGAAGTAGATAATGCAGCATACGAAATGAAATCGAAGATTGGATAGATACTGTTCAAGGATGAAGGATGGTAGCAATGGTGATTATATTACATTGGTAATCTACTAGGCATGCAAGTTGTTTTCTATTTGAGGGAAGTTCCAGGTATGGAAGGTGAAGGTTGGTTTAGTGCTAATATAGGGATAAAGATGGTAGTGTCAAGAGTAAGATCAGGGAGAGAAGTGGTTGGGTCAGGTTCTAAAGTAAGGTTGGAAGGATTTGTGTCGGATTATGAGTGACCATATAAAAAGTCAAGAAAGTACAAATCAGAAGTAGACTTACTAGACACATATGGCAAACGATGTTCAAAGAATGTCACATTTCAAGAAACACTAGTTATTTTGTGTCTAAAAGTATATAACCCTTTACACCAAACCAAAAAGATACACTTTCTACTTCTAGTATCAAATTTTTGTCTACCAATAGTCAAAAGCATAAGCCAGGTATCCAAATACTCTTAATTTAATCAAGTCAGGACTAGAACCATACAAACACTTATAGGGAGATTTATTGCTTAAAACTAGAGTAGGGATCCTATTAACCAACTAAACAGCATGTTGTATTGCATAACACCAATAGACTTCGGGCAGTTTAGATTGAAAAAGTAATCCTCTAGCCACACTAAGCAAATATTGGTTGGCGTTTTCTCTTCCTCAACCATTTTGTTGTGGAGTTTCATTGCAACTACTTTGATGTGTAATACCTTTAGAAGTGTGAAAATTTGGCACGTTAAATTCTAAATCATTATCTATAATGATTTTCACTTTAGCATGAAACTAGTCTTCAGCAAACATAACAAAATTCTGGACACTGCGACAAAGTGACAAATGTCACATGGCTCAATGTTATTGAATATGACAAAAGGAAATTGTTTACACAGTCAAAGTAGTCACCTAGCTTGTGGTGCTAATGGTCAGTATCTGATATGATAGTAGACTGTGTATCAGGTGTTTAAGCATGAAAGGAATTAATTTGGGAGTTGCAAAAACCAACAGAATCCAAGTAATACAAACCACCAATTGTCTTACCCGAATCAATCATCTTCTCGGACCGAATATCCTACACATGATAAGAATGGGAGGAAAAGGTCAGGCTACAATTAAGTGACTCAATGAGCTTAGAAATAGAAATAAGATTGAATGCAAAACTTGGCAGATATAGGACATTGGTGAGAGTGGATGACTCTAAAAAGCATATTATGTCTGCTATGTCAACTATGATGGATTGATTATTTGGAAAATTTACTCTAATTGGCTTAATATGGAAAATAGAAGAAAAACAAGTTAAAGTAGAACATATATGATCTATAGCCCAAGAGTCTAAAAATCTAGGATCTAGAAGGAATTGAGAAATGACATGAGAGAATAATTTGTGTATCACAATCAAGTTGATTTGGAGTAGAAGTGGAAGAATTAACATGAGAATTGTGGGGTTAGCTGGATACAGCTGAGACAGTCAAGTCTGAATGCTGAAGGAAAGCAACCACATTGTGATATTGCTCTTGACTGATCATCTGGCTTGCAAATGGTGAACCTCCCTCCATAGTTAGTGCAAGCCCTCCATTTTCCTTCCCTACATTAGCATCAGTCTGAAATGCATTATTGGTAGTTGATGCTCTAGAATTGCCATTTTTGAACTTGAAATTAGGTCGAATCCCGCACTTTCTATAGCAAACATCCACCATATGGCTGAGCCTACCACAGTGAGTGGAAATCTTGTTTGCATTCAGATTTGTGCCTCTTCCTCTACCATAGCTTCTTGATACTGTGGCTGCATTCACTAAGATGCTGGACTCATCCTAAAAAGCGCTATTTCCTGCATTTTGAGATTCTTGCTATAGGATCATAGAAAATGCCTGATTTTATACTTAGAAATGGATTGATTTGCAAAATTTGGAGTCTAAGCTACGAGTACTGATCATCAAGGCCATTAAGGAACCGAACAACAAATTCTCTTTGCTTGAACAATCAAGCATTCCTTATTGCTTCACACGACCATTGTACTGGACATGAGCATAATGGAATTGGCTAATAGTTCTCCAACTTTTCCTAATAAGCCTTCATTTCTGTGTGGTACTCAGTTACAGTGTGACTTCCTTGCTTAAAAGCATTGAACTCCCTTATCAACTCTGCAATCTTGACTATGTTACCTTGAGAAAATCTCTCTTGAAGGCCCTTCCATACATTTGAAGCCAACTCTAAGGCATCTATGCTTCTTGTTGTGGCAGGTGAAACAAAATGAATAAACCAGTTGTGGACGATGTTGTTATATCTCTCCCAAGCATCAAATAAGGGATCAAACTCATCTAGTTTTGTAATCACTCCATTCACAAATTTAAACTTGGTTTTTGAATCTAAGGCTTTCTTCATGGATCTAGACTTGGTGTGATAATTTGAACCTGTAAAGATTGGAGTTACCATAACTAAATTTGGACTTCCATTTGGATGTAGGAAATAAGGATGTTGTGAAGGATCTTGAAGTTGATTATAAACGTGCAGATGCTAAATCTATGCTAGTTGATTTAATTGGCATTGTGATTTCTGGCAGCTGAAGAATGGTGATTAAAGATGTGCGATAGAGCCCCAAAACTTGATGTGCTGATACCATTAAGAGAAGAATGAAGTAATAGAGAAAAGAGAAAAACAGAACTCAAGTGTGAGTGAATACTGTAGTTGCTACTAAATTGAATTGAATCAGTACATGAATTCAATCTTTTATAATGTAGCTATTGTGCATAGTATGTTAACTACACCCTATACCATTGTTTTCTAGTTAGTGGGTGGCAGCTCATCAATAACTAACTCTCTAACTACACCGATGGTCACTAATAGAAGCTGACTACCCTGCTTCCTTCTCCTCCAGCTCAAGCTCATTTGAGTTAATCCTTGATATATGCTAAATACAATTTTGATAAATTTTGCTTAGCCAACATGACTATCCTCTAATCTTATCGTTTAAATTTTCTGCTTAGGTAGTATTCTTAAAGTGGCCTTTTTGAGAAATTTGTTTTGAAACTATTTCCTATCAAGTTTCCTTATCATGATTGATATTTCCAGAAGTTCTTAAAATGAATTCCTCGTTCTTGTTCTTCTTCTAGCCCAAATAATCTCTCTACTTTTTCTTCCAATGTTCTTATAGTTAAGAGAAATATTGAGAGGTTTCACTTTTTGTAGGACACCGTGCCAACTCACCACTCATCCACCACTAGATGGGGTGTGGACCCAATTTCACACCCCATCCAACGGTGGATAAGTGGGGAGTTTGCATGGTGTCCCACAAGAAGTGAGTCCCCTTATCATTTCTCACTAATTAATGGGGTACAATTATCTATGCTAGAACCCAAGAATTCAAAAAAACTTCTACATACATATGTACATAGAGTATTTTCTATACAAAACAAATTAAGACCTTTAACTACTTTTGCATTTGTAACTAATATAATATTAAACAAACACTATATTTGTCACAAAAGAAACATAGAAGAGAATAAAGATATATATGAAAGGTTGTCATTATTGATTTACAATTACATGTCCGTCTCACTCAAATATCATTCAAACAGAAAGCTTATATCACAAACTTTAACTAGTTACCAAAATGAACCCCACCAGAGTTGCCATATGTCCATCAAGAGGGTGTTGAATATATTCTTTTTGTATCTTAGATTTTACATCATTAATATTGATTTTTTTTTTCAAGAGGAAACCAACATCATTCCAAGGGAAAAAGAAAACTTGGATTACCCCAAAAGAGAAAAATAGGAGACGAAACCTAAAGGAACCCATGTTTGTACCCGCGAAGGAATCTTTATTCTTTAGCATGTCGTGACCGTAATCTCTGTACTGGTTAATAGGTCCTACTTTGACATGTGCAATGTTGTGCATTGCCAAAACTAATTGCATCAACATGGTCATCATTAGATGCTGGCCACAATATTGATATTTTCGCTTCCATATATGAAACCAGGCCATCAATATTATATATAATCCATAAATATGCTAACATAAATAGGCACACAAAATGGTGGTCCTGCTTCTACTACCCAAACGTGGTGACCAATTTATTTCAAAGTCAAGATTATAATCTTATTATGATTTTGATATAACACTGTCACGTTGTACACATTTGCTTTTAAAATGAAAATTACATATCAGTCTCTGGTTTCTTTTTCCCCCAAATAAAGATAGCACTGTAAAATTTGTTTCCATTTCTTATGTACAAAAAGAGGTCGAAAAGTCTCATAACAAAAGGGGCAACAAAAAAAAAAATGGTTGAAGATTTGTAGGTAGTAAAAGCTACAACAATATAGCCTAGATCACTTAGAGGAGCTTTTTCCTACATGCCCTGGATCATTCAGCTCTCAATATAATTCAGCTGTAAATGTAACTGAGGCTCATCAGCGCATTCATTTGCCAAACTGCTATTAGTCTTGACCCAAAGGAATTCAACTCTCCTTTCCTTGAAAAATTGAAGTTTAGAAAAATATAACATGTATAAAAGATATAAAAATAGTACTATTATTTGAACACCAATATTTTATATACCATTAGGACACTAGGCAATTGATAGTGAAAAAATATAGGAAATTAACCAAATTTTTCAACGACTTATTTATCGACCCTCAAGTGTCCAAAATAACATCTAAATTATGAGTTCAAAAAATATTTCTTTTATAAAAATATGAGAGATAAATATAACCATTTGAGCTGTGTAAGTTTGTTTGAAAAATTAATAATAATTAAATTTTTTGTCAACAATAATAATTATAATTAATGATATAATAGCTAGAAATTCGATTCTCAAGGCCACACTAGCCCAACACTCTGGTTAGCCTATTGTGGCCCAATTTAGCAGGATGGTCTATACTTGTTGACAACCTCACATTGGGCTTCTTACCAACAAAAAATTCACATTGAACTGATCTTGGCTACATTCATCTTTTACAACGAAGTGCATCACTTTGTCAAACTCCAAAATTTTGACCCAAAAAACCCCCCAAACTTTCAACAAAAAAAAACCCAAAAAAAAGGAGCGTCACCTTAACTTTTTATAATCAAACAACATTCATGAAATCATTTATCAGGTTTGTTTTAATTTTAATCCACTAAAAATCTAAATATTTAAGATTAATTATTTAGTTTAATAATAATTATGGTAAAACAAACTATTTAATAATATAATATATGAGTTTAATTGAAAATACTATCAATACAAAGAAAATTTATAATATCATTTGTCATGTTTTATCACCTCATTTGATAGATTTAACCACGTTAACAATATGAGTTGTCAAACTAAATAATACATTCTTAAATGATGATAATATAAAACTTTGTTACTATAACATAAAAATTAAATTCACTTGACATACTATTGTTATTTATTGATAAATTAATTCAATACAAGGCTCAAAACTCTCCGGAAGAGAGGAGGAAGAACAAATTGTAAGAACAAAAAACAACATATATAGAACACATAGAGCTAAACAACTAAAAACAACTGAACCACACCTGAATGGACTTTGGCTACCCTGATGTATAAAAGATAGTAACAACACTTTTATGCCCAAACTAAAATCGAACCCAACAAAAAAGAAGCTTGCCCAACATAATTTTTCACAATGACCATCCCTAGTTCTACCATCAATCTTTCTTTATACTAAACAAAAAGGATTTGCTTAGATTAATCACCACAACATAACAACAAAGATCTCATTATTAAAAAAAAAAAAAAGAGTATCAAAAGAGAAATTCAACATGATATGACCAAGCCAGACCCTACATTAACAGCGTGGAAGCAAGATCACTCAAAATATTTAGGTGGTGTTTGGTTTACTACTTTCTATTTTCATTTTCAGTAAAAACAAAAAATAGGAGTGAAAATATGTTTGTTGAGATTGTTTTGGAAATATTTTCAGAAAATATTTTGTAAAATGTTTGAAAATTTGAAAATATCATATCCACATTTTCATCTTTTTATATTTAATTGTTGGAAATATTGAAATACGGTGGTATTGTGGTAAATAAATAAAACTCTCTTTTATCATCCTTCATGAACCGCGTTCAATCTCTGGGGGATGTTATTTTTCTCTTCGAACGCACTCCGTTACGAGTCTGTTATATAATGTTTATGACAAACCATGACGCGTGCAAGTTGGCAGCGTAGGTGGTCACATACTGATTCTGAAAGACCCAGGATGCGGGTTCGAATCTGTCTCAACCCACTTCCATTATATTTATCAATCATTTAATTTTTTCAAAGGGACAAAAAAAAGAAAAAAACGAACAAAACAACAAAAATAAGTTGGCAGCCCAATTGGCTTATGTTGAGCATACAAAGTTAATGTTGGGTGCTCGAACCCTACCCGCCCATTTTTTTAATTTTTGTCAATTATTTAATTTTTTTTCAAAAGGAAAAAAAAGGACAAAATAAAGGGGATAAATCAAACACTTTTATTGATGTGATAATATATATTTGAATGCCTGTATAAAATATTTTTACATTGACAGTGTATATAATAAAATAATACTAACTATAGTATTTAAATATTTATCGTATACAAATCAAAATATAATAATTGATAATGATAATAAAATAACTTTAAAAGCAAGTAATTTATTTTATTCTTAATTTTAATATTTTATAGAGTTATTAATTATTTTAATAAATAATTTTAGTAAATGAATAAAATATACAAATCGAATATACATCATTTTTATTATTTAATAATAAATATAATTTTATTATCTCAAATTTAATTTTAAAAATTATATTTTATAAAACAAACAAACCAAACATATTTTCATTATTTTCGCTTTTTCAAAACAGAATATATTTTTATAAACCAAACGCATTTCCTGAATTCAAAAAATCTGAAAATGGAAATCTTTTCAAAAAATAAAAAATAAAAAATAAAAACAGGAAATATTTTTACAAACCAAACGCATCCTTAGGTTCTAATATAGCCAAACCTGTGTCTCTAGCCTCAAACAAGAAGCCACCTTCATATACAATAAGTTTGGAAGATCCACTAGGAAACTACTGCTCAATAGAAGAAATCATATTCATTCCAAATTCAGAAGAACACCGAAAAACACCAAAATCCCACTGTAGATGTATAAAATGCACCTTCAAATCAGATATAATCTAAAGAGTTATCTGCAGAAAACCAAAATATCAACGGCAACCAAGATTCACTTATCGGAATAACCATTACTTCACTTCAATAAGGGTCTCTTGCTACCACCGCATTCCATATCAAACATCTAAGCACTCCAAATTGGCAAAAAAACATAGCGTACTTGAAATTGTTGCTTTTAAAACCAATTTACTCCATAACATACCATTTTTCCTAACTCCCATTTTTAACTACATCGGGATATCTGACATTCCACCAACTACATCCAATCAATCTCAACACCACATATGTAAAGAAAGAACTCACCTCATTTCCTATATATTTTTTCCCTTTTAGTATTATTATTTATCAACAACTAGTCAAATTTTATGGCTCGTGGTTTGATTATTTTTATAATTTTCCTACTAAGTGTCAGAAACGATGCTCCAGGTTTTGAGCCAATTTCTCCTTTCCACCATATTGGACAAAATTTGAATGTGCTTGATAAGGATGGATGAGTTCCAATTGGCATTAGGAAGGAAGGACTTGGAGACGAATAAGAGTCTGCTTGGGAAAAGGCCAAAAGAACTTGGGATTTGGGGAAATGCTTAGGGCTATCATCAACAAATGATATTGACATTATTTGGGTGCTTGCGAAGAATCAAAGAGATAAAAAGGAGAGAAAAATGAAAAGATAAAATGGAAGAAGTGTCGGAAGAAGTGAGAGAAGGATAAAAATCAAAGGTGAGTGGCCATTGTTTGATTTTGACATTTTGATCAAGGGGTAGTTCATATTTAGATTACTAGTATTTATGTTCTTCTTTTTTTTTTCATTTGAAATCTTTCCATTATTTTTGACATTTTTTTTGTTTATATTTTTAAAATAAAGCATATGTTATGCTTTTTATTGGAAAATTAAAATAAACTTCTTATATTGAAACATATCAAAACCTCTTCATAGTCACTTTAAAATTAAATGAGTCATTGAGTGGTTTATTGAAGAGGGTTGAAAAATAGTGAAATTATGTATGGAGCAAAATAATGATTTTGATATAAGAAATTTAAGGTTTTTAATTACACAAATTAAATTAATAGAAAAAGATTTTTGTAAGTCACAACTAAGGCTAAAAATAACGACACCAATGATCAACAGTATCAAAAGAGTCATCCATTACTCCGCTATCCACTAAGTAGGACAAGCGAGAGGTATTGAATCATAACAAAGGACAAGGCATTATCTATGATGTGAGAATAGAGATTGAGGAAAGACCTCTAGTGGCTCCAACAGGGAACAGGAGGAGTGTAGGGATAAGCAACAAGGAGTATGGAAAAGGTGAGAAATTAGTGGGGAGCGTTGAGCTAGGCTAGAGAAGGGAGAAAGATTTCTATAAAGAGAAAGAGATTAAAAATTTTAGGTAGAAATAACTTTTCTTTAATTATAATTAAAAATTATTATGTGATATTTAAAGATAGTCTATTTATTTATAAATAACAGATAATAGAAAAGAAAGAAAAATTTTAAAAAAAAAAAAGAGTAAGAGAGTGAAAACTTTTGATAAAAATAATTTTTTTTAATTGTAATTAAAAGTTGTGTATGGTAGATAATAAATTTAAAGTGAGTGGTGTTAAATTTGATCGGTGGTTTTCTGATATATTCGTCTTTTCTGATGGGGAGTTTTGGTGCTAAATGGCTTTTCTGGTTGGTTGTATCGCTGGGTTTTTTTTTTGGCTAGAAGAGTCTGTGTTTTTTCGATATATAGTCTTGAGGATTGATCTGTTTTTCACCACTTATGGAGTGGAGGTTGCCGCTGTTTGGTGAGGGACTGATACGTATGCAGTGATATCTTCGACGTTTTGGGGGCAAGAGTATACGAGAGAATTCTTTCCAAGTGTCTCATGCTAGTTTTTCAAATTTAAGAGCTTATTTTTGAGGTGTGGTGGGAGTGGTCTTTCGTGTCACATTTTGGTTCTCTGGTGGCTGTTTGCTTGCTTTGGTGTTGGTTGATTTGCTTATCAGTAGGTGTTTTGGTTGTTTCTAGGTGTTTGCAGGAGAAGCAATGGAACATACATTAAATAGCAAAAATCACAGGATTCAAAAAATGCAAACAAATGAATTCGCGGATCTAAAAAGGTCTTCTGCAAACGTTTTGAGAACTATACTTGCTCTTCAAAATCTGAAACTAGATGAAAAAAATGAAAATTAGAAAAAGCGAAAAAAAAAAAAAAAAGAGTACCTGATACTCAAAGTCTCTTACAATGTCGTGAGTGAGAGACTTGAGAATGGAGCCAAAAAAAACTGGTTGTGAATGGTGTGAGATAATCGAAGAAGAAGAGAAAGTTGGTGGTAGAGAAAATGAGAAAATAATGAATGAAGTTTCAAAGGAGAAGGAGTAAGCTTCCAGGGGATAAGGAGAGGGAAATAGGCGCGCTCTGTACAAGCCCACTATAGCTTGTATGAAGAGTTTAATTTGCTCGAAGAAGACTATGAACGGGATGAGAAAAAATAAAGGGTTAACAGCTGTAACACAACATACTATTACAAAATTTTAATTTTTTAATTTAACAAAATTTAGAATTTGAATAAATTTTCACAAATAATAAATTTGTTTAAGTAATTAGAGAAAAGGAAGAAGCTATAGCCGATTGCCATCGGACAATACTTTACTTAAAGCTACCTCTACATTATAAATTATATAGAATATAGATATAAATATAGGGATAGACTAATAGATATAATTGATTAATAGTATATAATATATATTAAAATTAATGTAAAAAATTTTAAATTTAACCTATTATAAATTAAAAGTATGTTAAATCAATAAAACAAAAAAACTAATTTATTTAATATATCTAAAGAGGTATTTAAGTAAAAATAATAAGTCAATAAATAATTTATGTAATAAATTAAAAATATTATAAATAAAATAAAATAAAAAATTATTAAAAAAACCCAATGAAAAAAAAAATCCTTCCATTTTGTTCAGTTTTCAATTCCATTATATGCTTAGCGGTGTTAATTAGTTAGAATTGAACACCCATATTATTGGGTAAAGTATTCAACTGTTCATGGCAAAAAAACAAAAACAAAAAAAAAACCAAAAACAAAAAAGGAAGGGTGGTGATGAAGTAAAGGAGTGGCAGTTGCAAGTTGCAACATTCCATTCGCAACAACTCCAAATGGCAGAAGAAGATGGCATAGCTAAGGGACAACAACTTGCAAGGAAAGCTGAGAAGAAGCTCTACTGCGGTTGCTGCGCCGTGCTTGGTTCCAACTATGAAGAAGCCGCTGAACTCTTCAAGAAATCTGCTACTTCCTTCAAACTCGCCAAATCATGTGTGTTTTCACCTCACATTCTCTCACACTCTTTCATTTTAGCTTCTTCTTCTTATTGTTATTATTATTATTTGATTCATGCATCTTCATCATCATCATCATCAACCCAAGTTTTGAGGAATTTTGGGATTCCCAAACGATCAATTATGAGCTTTGAAGTTCTGGGCACTTTCTTTTTTTGGAAGCAAGGGAAAAAAGTTTCTACCTTTTCCGCGCTTGAGAATCACTACCCCCTTGCTTTGTTTCAATTTTGGGGTTTGAAACCCCAAATGATTAATTTAAATATTTGAATTTTTGGGTGCTTTTTTCTTTTAGAAAAAATGACTGTTTTGTTTATCCTGGGTTGTTTAGTTAATTTCGTCTTTGGTCTCAGTTTCTCTGTAATGAGGGATAGTATTGTGGGAAATTGTGGTCTATGAGTTGATGTGTTTTGAAGTTTGATGTGTGTGTTACACATTTGTTATCAGGGGACAAAGCAGGTTCAATCTACATCAAATTGTCCAAGTGTCATATGAAGGTAAAATACAAGTGTCACTCACTATGAATATTCCATACTTTAGAAGTGAATTTTGTGCAGTTGGGTTTTTATATGATAACCATTTGGAATGATATGTGCAGTTAGATAGCAAGTATGAAGCTGCAAATGCTTATGTAGATGCTGCACATTGCTACAAGAAAACATCCACAAAAGGTGTTCTTCAGCTTCCTCTCTCTGTGTGTTTTGGTTAAACTTGTTTATTGTTGACAAATACATATCATAGATATCTGAATCTAAAATGATTCTCTTGCCACTCTTTGGATCTGTACATTTATATTGAGCGAGCTTACACTAAGATTTCATCATTAAAAGCATAAACCTTAAATTGTATTCAACTTCTCTCTCTCTCTCCATTGTCTTCTCAGGGCAGTTGATATAAATGCCAGTAGCTTAGCTAACACTTGCTGCTTCTCTTTTGACGTTTTAAGGTGCTATTGCATGCTTAAAGCAAGCAGTAACTATCTTCACAGAGATTGGTAGATTCATCATGGCTGCAAAGCATTGTAAGGTGCTTTTTGTTTATATGGAGTTTTCTAGTCCTTGATGATATATGTCTTTGTTATACCTATAACATAAATTGAACCTCTGACATGAACATCACCTACATGTGCTGTTTTCTGGTGCCATTCGAGCGACAAGCTTGTCTTATACCTTCATTATTCTATTCCGCAAATCTCTAACAACTTTTTCATATACATGTACTGATATCTTGGCATTGTGTCTCCCTTGGTACTGCATACTGTGAATACTTTCATTGTTTTGAGGTTCTGACAAGGAGATTAAATACTTTGAAATTAATGAATACTTGCAGAGGAGTTAATTTGTCTTTCTGGATCTAGGAAATCGGTGAATTATATGAGCATGACCGAGATGTGGAGCATGCAAAATCATATTTTGAGAGGGCTGCTGAACTTTATGAAAGTGAGGATGCAACAACCTCTGTGATCCAGTGCAAATTGAAAGTTGCACAATTTTCTGCTCAACTTCAAGAGTGAGTGTTGTTCTTCCTGTTCCCATTAATACAATTTTTCAATAATATGCTGGGAGTTATTCTTGTTTAACTTCCTTTTGCCGGCATATCTCTTGGAATTCCATCTGACTTCTATCCTTAAAATGGTAAAAGCTATCAAATGATTGCATTGGGATATATATTCTATCTAAACTTCCTTTGCACAAACTGCCCTACATCTAGTAGGGTTTTTCTTTTCCTTTTTTTTTTTTTCCCTCATCACTTAAATTTATCAATGAAGATGAAGTCGGTTATAAAGCATAAGAAATTGAAATATTTCGATCTACTTGATATTTACCAGGTATCAGAAGGCAATTAAGATTTATGAAGATGTTGCCCAACAAGCACTCAACATTAACTTATTGAAGTATGGAGTTAGAGGGCATCTTCTTAATTCTGGCCTTTGCCAGCTTTGTCTAGGGGATATTGTTGCAATTAACAACACCTTGGAGCGCTATCAGGTTCATTTTAGTGTTTCTTCTTGATATTGAAATATTACATTAACACATACTTTTAATATATTTCTCTTTGATCATGTAGGACTTGGATCCAACATTCTCCAGAACTCGTGAATACCAATTTTTGGCTGTAAGTGGTGGAATTATCTAGTAATGTTGGCTCTGTAATTTTATTTGTTTGGAAGACCTCTTTGTCCCGCTTAAATAACAAAAGAAATATGGTCTTAGTACTATTAGCTTGGCTTGCTATTCTGCTCATATTCTTTTCATGATCATTGTTTACTTTTATTGATTGAAAGGTACTATCAAATTTCAGGATTTGGCTGCTTCAATTGATGAGGAAGATGTTGCAAAGTTCACTAGAGTAGTCAAGGAGTTTGAGAGAGCGACCCCATTGGTATATTTCTGTGTGAAGAAAAATTGAATTCTCTTCTGTTTTATGTCCTGCAACTTGAGTATTAGGAAAAGTAACGTCACACGACAATCTTCAATGTCTGTGGTAAATTATTAGAAAAACATTATCTTTGTATATTTCCTTTTGTGTTAACTGTTAGGAAGTAAGATTAAGTGTTCTTAGTGTATGATATGCTAATGGATTAAATTTGTAAAAGCAATGTCGATTGATCTCTATCCAATTTTGCTGTGTTAGATAAAGATGTGATTAATTCTATTTGTCTTGACCTAAACAAATATTTGATTGACTGCTTTGAAGAAACCATGTACTAAAAATTCAGAACATGCATTGTATTCTGATCTGAACATCACAAAATAAGATTTTGTAGAAAAAGTATTTTTCTATATCTGAATAGGTTACAAAGGCCAAAAATATATAGGCCTGTGAAGAATCTGTACAATTGATTCTATTCCTAAATAAAGGAGGAAACAATCTCCTCTTAAATAAGAAAATAAATCAAAGATATTGACTACCTAATAAAGGAAAGATTCTATTCTTTCTAATATGTACAAATAAGGTATAAGTAGAATATTCTGATATCAGAATATCTTTCCAAATATAGTCACTGATTACCAACAGATTTTTTTAATGCCTTTTTCTGAATACAACCTCAGTAGATCTTATTCTATAAACCCAAGTTCTTGGACTCTTCTACATGGATCCCTATTCAAAAGTTTTATCTTTTATATTTCTTCTTTGCCATTGTTCTTAGAGATGAGAATCTAGTAATCCTTTTGATAGCATTTCTTTGGTTTATCTTTTATATCTTCCATGACATTCTTTGTATATATGTCCTCTTGATCTTCCCTTTCTTGTTGGGCTGAAGGACCGGATTGTTTCTACGATGCATGTACCCAACCAACCTTACTTGATCTGTCTTCATATTTTCTTGTCACAAGGTTACCACTACCTTTAATATGGCATCCTCATTTTTATCCCCTTCTTTCGCATGTGTCCATCCATACATTTATTTTAACATATTTGTCTTCACTGCATTCATTTCATTCATGTGTTTTATGGTAGCCAACATGCCACGCTATAGTGCACATTGTTAGCATTCTTGTCTGAAAATCTTCTTGGACCAATCTGATGTATATAGTAGTTATATTTTTTGTGTGTGTTCTTGGTATCATGGAGATTTGGGAATAACATGGTTTTATCTAGATGCATCTTCTCCTCCTTGATTGTTGCAGCCACTTGCACACTTTGGTCATGATCATGCCCTTGTGACTTTTGTCAATTGGGTCCACATTATGTAAAGTTACCGCAGTACATGCCCCATTGACATTTTAAATATGTTTGTATCCATCTATTTAATTGAATGGACATTTTTCAATATTTAAGAGGTCTAAAGCCAAAAATATGCTTTCAGTTTTGTCTGGGGACATGTTGCTATCCTCCTATCAAATTCTACATGCTTCTCAAGTTGCATGTGCCCTGATTGTGATTGTTTCAATGTAGGATTCTTGGAAGTCAAACCTTCTATTGACAGTAAAAGATGCTTTGAAAGCAAAAGAGAAGGAAGATGGTGATTTGACATGAACCAATCACAATTGAATTTTCTGCCAATGAAGTAACTTTCAACTTTGTAAATGCCAGTGGTAAGGATATAATTTTCATCATCGTTTGTTGGCCCTACTTTTTATTCATATTTTTGTTATTGAAAGCAGAAGTTTATCCACGCTTCAGGCTTGTATATGCAGAAATTGGCCAAAGGTTTATTCCAAGCCTTTGTTTAGGGGCACCACATATGATACCTTGGTCATAGTGTGTATTTGTTTTGGTGTTAGGGGCGTTCAAATCATGGTTTGAAGAATGTGAACTGAGTTTCAGCTCATTTTAACATGTTTGGTAAAATTAGGTTGAGTCATATTTCAACATGATTTTTAGCCATCTATAAACCAAACACACCCGTCAGTGGCTGTTATTTTTTGCATTATGCTATATGTGTTGAAATTTGTTTAGGAAATTTTATCAAGTGCTTTCTAAGAAAATTGGGTGCCACTATAAAGCCATTTGCTATGCCAGAAAATCAATTGTCCTTTGGTGGCCAGTGGCCACTGTCTTAGATAATTATAATTATTGAAAACCTGGGAGAGAATAAACGATATAATTAATTACTGTACATTACAGTTCAAGTAAGTCTGTTAGTTTCCCACGTCATAAAAAAAAGAAAAAAGAAAAAAGGTTTGTTAATTTAACAAAAGTAATAGCAGTGATTATTTATGTTTAAAAACTAATTTTAATGACCAATCAATCACTAATTACGATCAACCATTAGTACTAATTGAAATCTTTTTTTTTTTTTTCATCACACTAATTGAAATCTATTTAGGGCTTTTACAAAAGTTGGAATGCACTGGGGATTGATGAAAATCAAAATTACAAGAAGTATTTTCCGAATTTCCTCGCTCAACTGCATTGAAAAGTTTTGCATAATGGATTATCAGAAAGTTAAATTACAGTTATTGTTAATATTTATGAAGTTTATAGATTAACATTGTCATAGTTAATAAATTCATAGTTGTACCACACCAATAATAATAATAATAATAATAATAATAATAATGAAATCATAGTAAGACATTGTTGAGTCAACGGCAACTCGTTCCAGCACTATTAGACTGTAGCTTTTGTCAAGAGAACATGCCGTAACTTGGCAATTTATATAGACAGCAAAGAACACATAATCAAATGCATGTGCAATCAAGACCCTTGTGGACAATCTGCTAAATCCAACAAAGTCCTTTTAAATTATTCATTGACTCCTTCCAACGAGACAAACATTAACAAGCTTAAAACCATATATATATTTTTTTAATTGTACTGTTTCATGTCTCAATGTTATAGCATCTTCAACCAATGTAATAAGACCATCATCAGTGAATAAGGGGGAAAAAGATTCAAGTTCTTCCAAAAATATCGAGTTTATGTATATTAAATTCATTGTATTTGAATCAAAACATGGATAGGTCAAGTAGTTTGGTAGTTATTTTTCTAGAGTAAGAATTTGAGTTTGAGTTTTATTATATATATAAAAAAAATAGGTAGGCATTGAGGAGATTAGGTAGGTTTCAATAGATTTTAGATAGTAATTAATTTCTTCAAATAGCTACTGGTTGCTTTAAAAATTATAAGGTGATGCTTTGTGATGTACAGATTTTATAATATTTTATTAACGGTAATTTATAGAGATTAATTTGGCATATTATTAGTGTAAAAAAGTTTTATATTATCATCTAATTATATTACATGATATTATATGTGAGATTTTTTATGTAATGAATTATGGATGTGAGAGTTAATGATGTAAAAATGTATAATTGGATATTTGTATAATTTTTTTTTTACATAGATAATGCATCAAAATTATACTCTAATTTATAAATCATACCAATTAATAACAAACACGCATTATAAGAAAAATGACCTTATTTTATTATGAAAGAAAAAGATACACAAATTACCACTCACCATAAAAGATTGTTAAAAGGGGCAAAAAAACTCATGAGTTCCACACACCAACAAAGAAAAAATTACAAGTTTTGGATTATAGTTAAAAAATAAATAAAGAAAGACGACGATGATATTCAATTCCACGCACGAGACGGCTCGAACAACTGGCCGGTTCATCCACATCTAACAATACTTTACTTTATAAGGTTAATAATAATTTGCAAAATGACAACAGGAACTGGTAATCCTCGATCCATGTATAGTCTTGTGAAGAAAAAATTTATATATTGTAGACTATTATGTTATATCAAGCTCACTAAGTTAAGCTCACTAAATGGGAAATGTTGTTGACAGTAAAATGTCAATGCAAGGCAGTGAGGGAGAACCAAAAATGGGAAAGAGCTTAATTAATGATTTTAAATAAGCTTAAATATATTTTTACCCCCTTTAAAATTAGTGAATTTTGATATTTTGGTTTTGGTCTGTATTTTTTTTTTTTTTTGGTTTTGATCCAAATATTTTTAAAAATTTTGATTTTAGTCTCTATTTGAATATGGAAAAGATGACGTGATTATCCATTATCCATATTATCACTTAATAAAGGCAGGTTAATAGTAGGAATTAAAACCAAAATTTTTTGAAATATTTGAATTAAAATAAAAAAATTAAGAGCTAAAACCAAAATTTACAAATTTTATAGAGACTAAAAATATATTTAAACTTTTTAAATAAAAAGGACAATGAATCAAAAGTTGCGTTTTCAAAAGTTTAAGGTAATAAATATATAGGGCTTCTTACTTATATAGTTATCATTTAATTTATTTTTATGAACGAAAAAAAAAATCCATTATCCATACTTAAATATAGAAGCAGGTGAAATTTAATTTCTTTAACTATAAAACTTGAATTGTGACATACAAAGTATAATTTAAAAACATAATTCAAAAAGTTAGAGCTATGAGATTTACAATTGTATTTCGTAAAATTTTTTAATAACTCCATATAGATCATTTGCATCCGTTAAATTTCTATCAAGTAATACACATCTTGGTAAAAATGTAACATAGGATTTAGCTCCCTTTAAAGTTTGGGATGCACTTTAAAGGATAAAATATTAAATCTCAATTATTAATGAAAAATAAACGATTTAAATTATCACATATAGATGATCTATCATGCTATTGTTTATATTTTATAAAATTTAAAATTGTTAATTTTTTATTAATGGCTAAGATCATGCATTTTACTTTTGAAAGTGCACTCTCACTTTTATAATAGGGGTTTATAAGGGATGGATTAGGTTGGGTTAATCCAAACCTGAATTCAACCCGATATTTTTGATTGGATCATTTTATTGAACCCAAACTTGACATGATAATGACTTAATTAATGACTGGATCAACCCAATATTTAAAGAATATATAAGGATTTTGACATTATTTATAGTAAAGTTGTAAAATTTTGGAAGTAAAAAAAACAAAATTTAAGAGAAGTTTTACCATACATATTTAAAAATAAATTATTATACCAATAAAAAATAATATCATATAATATAAAATGTATTAATTAAAATATAAAGATCTTATAATTTATTATTAATTTTTTATTAAATATAACTTTTAAATAAGTCTTTGATTTTGTGTCAAGTTGGACTAACATGAAAGATTCAAACTTAGTCCAAAAAATATATTGGATTAAATTTTATAACTCATATTTGGCTCAAAAAATTTCAGGCCTTAACCTGTTAGTAGGTCGACCTAGGTCATAAACACTTCTAATTTATGATAATGAAATTCTAATGTATCACCAAAATTTGGATTATTCAGATAATTTGATACTTATTCCTCTTATATAAGGGCTCAAATTTAAATATTGTAAACAAAAAAAACTAATATTAGAAAATTTTTTACCTAATAATAAGCCGATTTAACTTGAGTTAAACTAGTTAAAGTCCAATAGTCTAGAGAGTAAAGTAAACCAAAAAAGTTCCAACACATCATATATGAACAATATAATTATCCATGCCATTAAATTAAATTTAAAGTATTATGAAAATTTAGATAAAATCTTAACAATATATTGTTGTCAGATAGCCCTATAATCATTAACTCCTCATTATTAAAGTGCCGTCCGAAACGCCATTTTCTATTCCTTAAAATCGGAACAAGACAACAGTTGCGTCAGCAGTGTAGTTCCACTTTCAACTACTCTCGTTGTTCTTCTCTGTTCTTGTTGTCTATACATAACAACACCATCACTCACTATGCTCTCTCACTGAACAAACAACAGCACCACTCAACCTTCCCTTCCACCATGATGTCCTCTGCATCATCATCATCATCATCAATTGCTTCCAACTTGACCCTTCTCCTCCACCCCACTCAGCAGGGGAGGAAGAAGAACGACGCCGTATTGGAGGGTGGCAGCAGGGCCATGTTTGGTGGTGCTCGCGCGTTGAGCAACTCTCTGAAACTGTTGAGGTTGAAGCACAAGCATATAAGATGCTGTGTAACTTGTGCTTCTTCCACTCAGCAGGTGGAGGTGGTTGGTGTTGAGAAAGAGAAGGAGGAGGAAGAAGGGAGGGTGTTGAGGGTTGGTCTCATTTGTGGTGGTCCTTCTGCTGAGCGTGGGATTTCCCTCAATTCAGCTAGATCAGTTCTTGATCACATACAGGTATTATAGGAAACATCAAATTATAGTAGACAATTAAATTAGTCCTCGAAGTTGGCAACTGGCTTCAAATTCATCTATGAAGTTTTGAAACTTAAGTCCCTGAAGTTGGCGACTGTCGGTCAGAACTTCGTGGATGAATATACGTCGGTTGCCATCTTCGGGGACTAATTTGATGATTTGCTCCTAAAATTAAAGCTCCAAGGTTCTTCAAGTTAGTCCTATAAAGATTTTGGACATCAATTTAGTCTCTTAACATTTAAAATTGACATCAATTTAGTTTTCATATGTATATTTACTTATTTAGACATCAATTTGGTCCTTAAATTGATAGTTATTTTATACTAGGAAAGACTGAATTGATGTTAAAAAACAAAAAAGAACTTTAAAGAGCTAATTTGATGTCTTGTGTATTTTTTGAGGATCAATTTGAGCATTTACTAATATATGGCTGCGGTGATAGTCATCCCTGCCAAAAGCTTAGCCAAAGGCTCATCAATGGTTTTTTGTAAGTAGGGTGTCCCTAACACAAGGGCAGTAAAGGTTTGAAGCATCGAACTTTAGACTACTTAGTTAATAGGCTCTATACCATATTGGAATTAAGACTGGACTTGAACCTCACTCTACCTCAAAAGCTAGCTAAAAGGAGAGGACTGCATTGCACAAGCCACTATAATAGGTACTTTGGCAATGTAAGACTTAACATCTCTATTTGGACAAACAGATGGATTACTGTTAAGAATCGGATTACGGGAACTCTTAAAAGTTAATTATAGTCTTGCTTTAATTTGCCTCTATATGTTGAGAAACATGGTGAGAGAATGGAGAGAAAATGAAGAGTGGAAATCTGAAATTGATTGAATCAGTAGTGGCTTATATAGAGTTATAGGCTAGAGAAAGTAACTAACTAATAAGTAGTTACTGGCTCGGCAGATCAATCCAACTAATCACTAGTATTAAATCTAAATTTACTGGAAACACTATACCCTCAGCATTTTGTGTTTGAAAATGGGTTGAGAAGAAAGCGTGGACATCATGTATATTTACACAAGCATGAAAAGCTACTGACGTGCAATTCAGAGGCAAGTTTTCACTCGGGTTTGCTTTTTACTTCTCCCGTCTTTTGTAGTTGCAGCAGTATGTTATGTGCTTTTCTTTTTTTTTTTTTTTTGGGTTAAGAAAAGCACTGCATGTAGTTTTTGTTTTTTATAAAGAAAACCAAAGAGGCTATGGTTATTATAGTTTATAGGTGTACAGAGATGGTTGTTGAGTAAATGTATGCACTGATTTTAGTAAACAATTTGGGGGTGTTTTCTGTTTTCTTTTTTTCTTTCTTACTTTTCAATCTAACTATATTTTGTCTTGTGGCAGGGAGATGATTTACACGTGAGTTGCTATTATATTGATTGCAACCTTAATGCATATGCAATATCTTCTGCTCAGGTTAGTACAATATATGCTTTCCAAAATTGGGCTGCATGTATCTCCTTTTCTATTTTAGTATAGTTTTTCACTAAGCTGATGTATGTATGTAGCTGAGAGAAATTCTGATCTGAATACTGATAAATTCATAATCTGTACCAAAACAAGGATGGATAAGTCACATGTATATGGATAATCTACGGTTTTAACACTACACATGGCAAAATATTAGTTTAATTAGGTTTTCATTGGTCTTCTTGAGACTTCCTTGTTCTTCTTAAACATCTTAGAAATATATATTTTCTAATTCAGTAAAGTTTGTTGATATATTACTCCTGGTTAATCCCAGTAAAACGAAATAAGTTAATATCTATGTGATGACACCTTTGGCATGAGAATTTCCACTGTCTCACATTGCCTTATTATGTCTGGTCTGGTTTTCTTATAAGTGCTGTGAGTTATTTGCCTGGTGCAACTGAGCGAGTTTTGAGTGCATGAACTTTCTAGCTTGCTTTGTTTTCAATGATCTATTACTGAATTGATCACATTCTTGATCTAAAACTCTAAGGCCATGCTTCTACAGTCAAGTTTCAATTACTTAGTAGCAAAGTGAAATGGAAAAAGAAAAAAATAAAATGAAAGAAAGAAAGGAAAGAAGTTTCTCACATCCAAGCCATTGTTCTTATTTCCATACCTCTTTCACAGGTATATTCCAACACCCCTGCAGATTTTGATTTTAAACTTGAAAGGTCAGTAAGTAAACCCTTCCAAATTAGTGAAAATTGCAATAAAGGAATTCTTGGTAAAAATAATTCCAATTTATTTAGGAATAATTAGTCACACAATTGTTTAGTGATGTTCAAAGAGTTGTTTATGAATAACCATTTATTGACTCAATAAATCACTTGTGTGGTCAATTGTTCCTAAACTGGAAATATTTTTACTAATAAATTTTTTTTAAAAAAATTTCCCTTCAAAGTATGTAATAAGTTCTCCTAAAATTATTACATGGAATAATTTTCATTTGAAATTGTAATTGTAAAGATAAATGCTTGTTGATTTTGCAGCCTTGCCCAACATTTCCGGACTTTGGCTGACTTAGGAGAGCATCTAGCTACAGCTGTGGATATAGTGTTTCCTGTTATACATGGTCAATTTGGTGAAGATGGTGGCATTCAGGTGTAGTATATATATAAGAATTTCATCTAGGTTATAATCAACTTGTGTATTTATAAATGATATTTCTCTATGATGATTTTTTTTTAGGAATTGCTGGAAAAGTATAATGTTCCATTTGTTGGCACAGGATCAAATGAGTGCCATCAAGCATTTGACAAGGTACAGAACATATGTACTCTCTCTCTCTCTCTCTCTCTCCTGGCACATGTATTTTCTACGCTTTATCATAAGTGTAATGTAGTTATGTAGCCACACATTTGAGCTTTGAGATTGCTTTATATTTTCATTCCCATTATAATTAGAATAGGTTCTGTACATTTCATGGCCATCGTTTACTAAGAATTTAATGATTTGAAGTCTTAAATTAAATCTTGAAATATGCTGGATAGCCTTATTTAGTATTTTGAACTTTAGTTGATGCCAACTCGTTAAATTTTGCGATGCAAATTCATGATGTTAATTGTAATATATGAAAAAGTCACTGGGAAAACTTATATGGAGACTTTTGAAAACTAAGAAATACTTACTTTACTTTACATTCAGCACAATTACCTTTATCTTCTCTATTATGTATTAATTTTTTGTTACTTACTTGTTTTCCTATATCTCTGGCACTAAGTTTTTCCTTAAAACTTTTGCCAGTATAAAGCATCATTGGAGCTCAAGAAGCATGGATTCATAACAGTACCCAGTTTCCTAGTTCAGGTAGTGAAAATTGTTTTTTGACAAGGTTATCATGTCATCCTGTAATTAGGCGGTGAGACTGGCTAATCATGTCTCGTAGGTGTGTACATTCTAATTATTGTATTCATATTTTTGCTTGTAATGTTTAGCATACAATGTCTGGTATTCACTTATGTGCTTTTCCGTTTTTTTAATGATATAGCATGTGTGACTATCTGATCACAATGGCCAAAATTTTCTTATTAACATACTCTGGGATTTTATAACATTATGATGACAATTAGGGGCATGAAACAAACAAATCAGAACTATCAGAATGGTTTAAAAGACACCAGCTAGACTCTGACTTGGGGAAAGTTGTGGTAAGGCACTTGATTTAGTTCAGTCATTAGACATTCATTGTTAGCTCATTGTGAAGCAGTTTGTTATGATTACTGATGTTTTAAAATTTGGTCTCAGGTAAAACCAACAAGAGGAGGGTCAAGCATTGGTGTTAGAGTTGCATATGGCGTGGCCGATTCTCTTGTAAAAGCCAATGAAATTATGTCTGAGGTATTTTTGTCTATTTGGCAAATCGGTGAACACATTGCCATTTTCAAAGAACCAGAAATCATTAATATTTTAGATGAATATACAAACGATTCAAGGACAATGATTATAAAGAAAATTAGAGAAATACATATTGACTAGAAGTATTTTTAGTAGAAATTTACACCTCTCATGATATATATTAACTTTTTGTATTGGTCATTGATTTTGAATGTGATAGGGAATTGATGATAAAGTGCTGATAGAAATATTTCTTGAGGGAGGGAGTGAGTTTACTGCCATTGTCCTTGACGTAGGGTCTGGCTCAGATCATTGTCCTGTTGTACTACTTCCAACTGAGGTATGTTTTGTCTTATCTTCCACAAGATGTCTTGTTTGTTCACTGCAATTCCAAAGTCTTTGTGCTTGGTTTTTATCACTCTGGAGGGGACTAAGTACCTGAAATGAGTATCAGATAGAAAGTATCAGTTTCTGTTTGGTCCAATGGAATGAGGGTGGTGAGAATGAGAAAGGGAATAGGAATGAACTAAAAGTTTGTTTGAACTTTGAAAAACTTTGGAGCAAGAATGGTCATGTCTCAGGGAATGCCAATTTCTCCTTTCCCTCCAAAATTGGATGGATTCCATTTGAACTAGGTTGATCAGAATTACATTTATACATTGTTGTTTCTTGAAATGACAAAAGTGTCTTCTGCCCCCATCCCTGGCCCAATATTTGCTGTACTGTAGTTTTGTCAATAAACAATTTTTTTCTTATTCTTATCTAATTTGGTAAGATGGTACAATCTTGCTTTAGGTGGTTTAGGTATGTGTGGGAAAGCCATAGTAAGGAGATATATCAGATGGAGGGTAGTCCAATAGTTAAAAGTAGAGGGGGACATAGAAAAATCATAGGTGGAACTATTAAAAGAGATTTATATTTTAATGGTTTGAATGTAAACATTATTTATAAAAGGATACTATGGCATCGTCTGATTCATGTAGCCGACCCATCTAGTGGGACAAAGCATAGCTGTAGCTGTTGTTGTTGTTATTTGTATTATCTAATTTGGCGTAGGAAAAACAGAGTTGCAATAGAATAGTTATTCTATTATTGACTGAATGAAAATGGTTAATGATAATGATTATTATACTCCTGGTATTCTCATTCCCACTAAATTATTCTGGTGAGCCAAACTGCACCTTATTGAACTCCTTTTACAAAACTAAAAGATGGAGAAGAAAATGACAGGAATTCACAACTTGTGAGCAAATATGATGTACGTTGGGATGTAGCTCGAGGCCATAAAATGGCCGTGACTTGTGATTGAAAACTCAGTTATAATAATTGGGATCAGCTGTATTTATGAAGCAATTAGCTGCTAATATTAACGTGAAGTTACTTGTGCAATTTTGACATGGCAATTGGCTGCTGCGTAATGACTATTAAATACTCAATAGTAATAGGACATTTTAGATGAACAGGTGGAGCTTCAATTCCGTGGTGCAAATGATGTCAAAGAGAATGATGCAATATTTAATTACCGTAGGAAGTACCTTCCAACCCAACAGGTCAGTAGTAGTATGTGTGCTTGTGTTATATATGCAGACAAGATATATTCCACATGCTTGCTGATCTTAAAAATGGTGCATGAAGTTTTTGGATTTTTTTTTTTATTTCAGCCACTATTATCTGGTATCTTTCTGATCAGTTGAAGTTTATATTCTCACAGGTTGCCTATCATACTCCCCCACGATTTTCTTTGGATGTAATTGAGAATATCCGCAAAGGAGCGTCTCTGTTATTCAAACAGCTTTGCCTGCAAGATTTTGCACGAATTGATGGATGGTTTTTGCCTAATTCAGCTTGTAAGTTACCATCTTCAGAAAATGAGTTTGGGAGGACTGAATCTGGTACCATAATATTCACTGACATTAATCTGGTGAGATGATTTTCTTCATGGGAAGCATATAGATAATATTTTTAGCAGTTTCGCTAGTTCTGCCAGTTTTTCATTAGTGCTGATTATAAAAATCATTGCATATTTCAGATCAGTGGTATGGAGCAGACCAGTTTTCTATTTCAGCAAGCTTCTAAGGTACTTGTGGATCAGTCTGCATCACATTTCTTGTATTGAATATTCATAGTTCCTTATGTTTTCATGAGGCATTGCTCTGTCATGGTTGTGGGTTTATCTCTATGGTTGTGTGCTTTTTCTTTCTTTTTTTTTTTTTTTCTTTTAAATTGACCTTTCATCTTAGTGTGTTGTTAAGACATGCCAAATTGCTTATTTCCTTTTATGGGAATTATATTGGGCCTACCTCATGTTACATAAATCTATCTCCAACAACCCTGGTTCAGATGTGTACTGCTCTCCAGTTTCTAGGTGACAAAATGTTCTACTTTGTGTCATGCTATCTTGCTATATTGCTATATTGTATACTGCAAGCAGGATTTTCTGAAAACTAAACTGACCAGTTAAAGCACTTCTAGATGATAAAATTGATTGTTTTTGTTTTTTCTTATTGATGCATGGATAATTCTGATCATTCATGGCCTGAAAATGCTGTCTATGTTATTTAGGTTGGCTTTTCTCATACAAATATCCTCAGGAGCATTATTCACCACGCTTGCTTGCGGTTTCCAAATCTTGCATCAGTTAATGGTATATTAGGTCAGGTTCCAAGCAAATCAAAATCCTCAAAACTTAACAAGTCCATTCCTCGCCGTGAAGGAGCTCGAAAAGTTTTTGTCATTTTTGGAGGTGACACATCAGAACGGCAAGTATCTCTTATGAGTGGTACAAATGTGTGGCTCAATTTGCAAGCTTTCCATGATGTAAGTGTCCACAATCAGGAAGACCTTAAAGCTGCTGTTCAGTACATATAAATGGTTTGGTAGTCCATCTACTGAAGTGTAATTATGGCCTCCATCTTTAATTTGAATTTGAATTTTCTTACTTTTACAATTTTTTTAAAGAAAATACAGGTGTAAGTATTAGTTTGACATTTTTGCACATATTCTGGTTGAGCTGCTTCATATTTCATGCCTTCAGAATCATCATGTGATGTGAATGTGAAAAATATAACAAAATTGTCCAATATAGTTAACTTTTTTTTTTGTGGGGGAAGTGGGGCAGGGTTATTTTGATAGTAGAGATTTTTTCATATTTGTGATATTTTGGTTTAATTTTAGCAGTTTCACATAAAATTCCTCAAGATAGTGCTGAAGTCTTTGCCAACTACTAAGAAGTAAAAATCGTTGCGTTCTGTAAACATATGGCATCTGATACCTGAAGGATTAGTTTCTAAGAAAATTGCGCTATGTATCATCTATGATGTGTCAGAGACTAAGATCATTGTTGTTACAGCTTGAGGTTACTCCATGTTTGCTTTCCCCTGCAAGTGAATTTGCATCTACTGTGGATACGAAAAAGAAGGCTGATGATGTAAGGAATAGAACAGTTTGGTCATTACCGTAAGTATTGTCCATTTGTCCTTCATTTCTGAAATATGCATATCAGAACAACTTGTTTATCTTGGAGTTGTTAGAGATAGAAAACCATCTATATGCTTAAACCTACCAACTTAAGCCTTTAGGAGAGTTGGTACTTGGCAAAGTATCAAAGCCCCAATGACCAAGTGGTCAAGGTTGATCTTTGCCACCATCACTCTTCATAACATGATTAAATTTCAGCATCAGTAAAGTGGCTCTGTGCAAGCCCAAAAGGATCTTGCATGAGAGGGAGCGTTAGAAATTAAAACTATTCTTGGACCTCCACCTAACCACTAAAGCCTTTAAGGGAGTTGGTCCTTGACAAGAATGTTATATTCTGCTTGCAATTTTTTCCACTAAACTAATGATAGGCATCAAAGAGGGTGGGCCTTGGCGCAATGGTAAGGTTGCTGCCTTGTGGCCTAGAGGCCCTGAGTTTCAATCCTGAAAACAACCTTTCCACTTGCAGGGGTAAGGCTGTGTACATCTACCCTCTCCATATTCCACGGGGTGGGAGTCTTATGCACTAGGCCGCCTTTAATTAATTATAGGTATCAGATTTTTCTTTTGAATTTTTACTTGCACTCATGGCTTTCACTTAAACCATTTTTGGCCGTGGAAAGCAAAATTTTGAATTTGTTCAATATAATTCTAAAATTAGCAATTACAAGTCAGAAATGTATCCAATTATTTGTACATTCCAGTTTAGATACAAGCTTTTATCAAACACAGCTTGAGATAGGTACTCAGTCCATGATCCATAATTTTTGAGTTGATAATAGTTCATGCTTGTGACCTCTTCATAATTGTAATTAGAATGAAATCATTCAATTGTAATTATCTTTTGTACAGTTATTCTCTTGTGCTACGACATACTACCGAGGAGGTACTTGCTGCATGCATAGAAGCAATTGAGCCAGATCGGGCTGCAATTACATCTGAGCTAAGGAAGAAAGTAATGGATGAGCTCATGGAGGGTTTGAAGGATCACGACTGGTTTACTGGGTTTGATATTGCTGATGAACTGCCTATGAGATTTTCATTGGAACAGTGGATCAAGCTAGCCAAGGAGGTCCAGGCAACAGTTTTTATTGCAGGTATTAAAAACTATATGTGTTTTCTAGTGATTAAATTTTTAACCTCAATTTCTTTGTTAATACATAATAGAAGGTTTTGATATTCACTATTTATATGTTATTTGGTATGCATTATTAGTTGTTAGTATCAACATGGAGTGTGCTTCATATCTTAATAACTATCATATTTGGTGGCTATGAATTAGATTTCTGAAAATGGTTAGATACGGCCATATAGTTAAGCCAATATTATTCATAGGGGTATCTATTTAAAAGCATAAAGGTTAACCCATTTGTTCAAATAGTGATACGACCGGAATAGGACACATTCTTTTAACATTTTTCTAATGTTTTAAATTTGCAGTTTAAATTTCAAAGAACTCAGGTTTATCAAATACTTTGTGTATGTCTTACAAAGTTTATCATTTGTTACTTATAGTTCATGGAGGCATTGGAGAAGATGGTACACTTCAATCATTGTTGGATGCTGAAGGAGTTCCTTACACAGGTTTGTTTATAATCTATATTTAATATATGGGACTATTAAGTATAGTGATATTTGCTAATTAGGTTTAATTTTCATTTAAAAAAATTTAATTGTCATTTTTCCCCCTCTTTCATCTTCTGTTGAAGGTCCTGGTGCAATGGCATCAAAGATTTGTATGGACAAGGTTGCAACATCTGTTGCTTTAAAGCATGTATGTTTCCCTAATTCAAATCTGGTTTCCTGAAAGATGAACGCTCCTCTTACATTATTTTTCTCAATTTGACATGTTTCTCTCACATTGCATTCTAATATCCTGTTATTAGCTTGCAAATTCGGGAGTTCTTACCATAAATAAGGAGGTCAAGCAAAAAGATGATCTTTTAAGTAAGCCCATAAATGATATATGGCATGACCTCACCCAGAAGCTGCAGTGTGAAACGTTATGTGTCAAGCCAGCAAAAGATGGATGCTCAACTGGGGTTGCAAGATTATGGTAGATTTATCACTTTGTTAGTATCTCTTTTTCATGTTAACAATGATTTAACAGTTATGAGATATTGCATTATTTGCCATGATTATAAATGAAGTTTGTTTTACTACTTTACCTGCTCATTCCATTTTCATGCAGCTGCTCCAACGACCTTGCAATATATGTAAAAGCTCTGCAGAACTGTCTACTAAGGATTCCTCCAAATAGCTTATCAAAGGTATGGATAAGGAATTATGGTTAAAGTTAGAGGTGGAGTGAATATTCTGATACTGTATAAGAGAAAGGGATAGAGAAGGGCGAGAGAGGGAGAAAAGTATGCTGAAAATGGCTAATTTGGGTGGCCTGAATATGAATTTACAATATTCTTGTGTCTATCAAAAGTAGAATATACCTTTAACTTATATTGCATTACAATCAATACTTTCCTAATTAGTCAATATCTTTCATTCTTCTGCCTTCTTCTCTTATTTACCTAGAAGATTATCCCTACAAATATTAACACTGAAACTGAGATAAATTTGCATTATTTTTATATCATTTGGCACTGTGCATGTGCTCTTCAACTATTAATTTGACATTTTGTCTCTTGCTTTCAATTGATTTACAGGCACATGGTATGATTGAGATGCCCAACCCTCCTCCAGAACTCTTGATCTTTGAACCTTTCATAGAGACAGATGAAATAATTGTGACATCCAAATTTAAGAATGAGACTGGTAGTGGCCTCATGTGGAAAGGGCACAGTAGATGGGTAGAAATAACAGTTGGTGTCATAGGAAAACGTGGATCGATGCACTCCCTAAGTCCTAGTGTGACTGTGAAGGAAACCGGTGATATTTTGTCGCTAGAGGAGAAGTTCCAAGGTTTGTCTCTACTGAGCACCTAAATTGTACTCTTTACTTTGTACAAAGATAATTGCAATTAGCATGGCTTCTTTGTGGAAATTTTTATATGTTATATAGTTAAAAATAATCACACTTAGAGGATTTCCATTGTCCAATGAAGTGGGCAAAACTTAGAAACTACAGGAGAATGATAGAAATTAATGGCCATGCTCTTCTAGAGTATTGATATTGTGAAGTTTTAGGTTTCTAAATTCTAAGAGAATTCTGAACATAAAGCCGCTGGCATCAAAGGGTTTTCAGTTAAGATGGAGTATGTAAAATATAAGTTCAGTAAGACCGAAGATGCTAGGGAGCAAATTTTCTCAAGTGAAAATTGGGGATCAAATCATACTGCAGTAGCACCTACTAACAAGGAGATAATTGAAACTCGCCTAAGATGGTTTGTCATAACTCATAATAGAAAGATAAATTGTGGTTCCAATGGAAAAAGTAGATCAAATAAAATATGGTACAAATGTACAATTAAAAGGGGTAGATGAAAACGGAGGAAAAAATTAGGATAAACCATTAAGAAATATTGTGCACTTAATGGCTTTACTGGATATTTGGTTTTTGAAAGAGCCCAATCGTATGATTGATCAATTAGTCAAGCCCACATATTGGGATAAGACTTTATTGTTGTTGTTCTTGTGAGTGTTTGGGATTGGGACCTCTTGTGGTTGGAGTATGGGGGTGGATACCTCTTATTTGTCTTTAATTCTTTGTCATTTTGTTTATCCTTAGCTTGCAAGTCTTGTATATTTATTGGCAGGTGGGACTGGCATCAATCTAACTCCACCTCCCTTGTCAATTATGAGGTATGTTAATGAGATTCCAAATCCCTGTCTGTCACAAAACCTTCTTTATGGCTCATAATTTCTTGTATATCTTCTTCTTTGAGGTTTATCATGAAATTCTTAGTGGCATTTGAAATTCAATATTTGACAAGGGCATGGCCTTTTGGGGTGATAAGTATGTTATTTAAGAGTTGATTACATACACAGTTTGCTGATGATTAAGCTCCTTACAACTTGTGGCAGGGTTGATACTTTCCCCCGCTATCAATTATGATACCTTCACTGCCATTTACAGATTGGTTGAAATTGGAAGCATGTATCTAATTCCCAGTCTGATAATCCAGACAACAACTAAATTACTTATTTTTAGGGGAACATAATACATGGATCAACAGTTTACAGACATCTATATTTTATAAACAAAATAATTGTCTCTTCCCTAAATGTCCTGCATGCTTGAAACACAGTTGGGTTGATACTTTCCCCCGCTATCAATTATGATACCTTCACTGCCATTTACAGATTGGTTGAAATTGGAAGCATGTATCTAATTCCCAGTCTGATAATCCAGACAACAACTAAATTACTTATTTTTAGGGGAACATAATACATGGATCAACAGTTTACAGACATCTATATTTTATAAACAAAATAATTGTCTCTTCCCTAAATGTCCTGCATGCTTGAAACACATTGTGTTAATGTGGAGATGGACTCTATTGGTTCTCTTGAATCATGCTGTATTGGCCTACTTATTTCTAAGTCAATTTTCTGTAGGTTTCCTTGAAGTGATTTTGAATGATATGTCTTTTTCTTCTCTGTCATAGTGCGAATGCTTTGGAGAGATGTAAAAACCATATTGAACTTATTGCAAACACTCTACAATTAGAAGGATTTTCACGCATTGATGCATTTGTCAATGTTGACACTGGAGAGGTTTGTTGATTTTCTTGTTCAACATGTTTTCTCTCTTCTCTTTCTCCTAATGGATTTATGATGAGTTGTCTCTTTGAATTTGAGCTTATAAATTTTGCTATGGATTCAACCTGAAACCTATGCTCTTCTTTTTTGAACAGCTGGAAAATAGGGAGGCGGAAAATTTGAAATGAAAAAAATTACTTAACACATGGTTGGTGCACAAGTATAGCATGAAAGTGAGATGAAAGTGATTTTTGCCATCGACTAAACTGCTGTGGCTCAAAAAAATTATTTAAAAAAAAAAAAAAAAACTATCTCACTCCATTTTCACTCTTTTTCTTATTTTTGTCCTTCCTATTATCAACCTACCCAAACAAGCATAGCCTTAGTGACATCCATTATGTGATTCAATGAATTTCAACCTTCTTAGAATGCCTTAAAAAAAACTGTTGATATATATATTCTTAACTATTACATACATGATTTACAGAGATAACTTGATTGATATTCCTATAATAGACTTCAGTTGTTGACCAATTTGTTTTGCTGATGTATGCTGATAATACATCCTTGTTCAAATACATTGCAGTTTGTTGTGAGTGTCTAATCTTAAGGGAAAGACATCATCAATTCATTGAAATGAAAATAACCCTTGTCTTCTCATACAGGAAATTGTGCTTCAATGATTTATCGTCATCTAACTCCTTGATAACTTTCAATATTTGTAGGTTTTGATTATAGAGGTGAATACTGTGCCTGGAATGACTCCTTCCACTGTTCTGATTCATCAGGTAAAATTCCTGCAACGATATAATTCCTTTTCCTTTCTTAATCTTTTCAAGTGTGTATTCTGTTCGCTTGCTAAGCACTCATGAGTACCTGCTTTTGTTACATAAAAGTTTAATTTGAGCATTATGCTAAAGCAGTTAGCTTATTGTAAAAGCTAGTAACATGAACTTGAAGGAAATGGAATTGAAACTTCACTGATATTCCTTCAAAGTGTATGGGGAGAGAGGAAGCTTTTTACAGCTTTTTACCAAACAGAGAAAGAAAAATAAGATACAAATGAGGATCTATATAAATATGTAAAGCATTTTTATTCGCATAATAAGATACAAAACCATCAGCATGTCTCATGATTCTAACTGTTCATATCATTTTATGTGAATCTCAGGCACTAGCAGAACAACCACCATTGTATCCTCATCAGTTCTTCCGTACACTTCTTGATTTGGCATCCGAAATGTCCATGTAATCTGTTTAAAATATTGTTTCCAATGTCATCAAATGCTGTTATCACTTTGAGGTTATTGTGTAGCAGCAGATAACATTCAGATTCCTATGTGGAAGTTGTTGCCCTCTATATTGTAAAACTTAAATTTCGTTCTTTTACTTGCTTCCCTTCCAAGTATGTTTTCAAATGCAATCATAGATTATACTGTTTGTGTCATCGTAAACTGGCTTTGAAGAAATCTTCTCTCGCTTGCTTTCAACAATTTAAGGCTCCCAAAACCTATAACTGATGCGAGGTGCTACTCTCAATACTTTGAGCAAGCCAAAGGATAAGTGATGTCATCATGCATGATGCATCATCGCCAATTTAACTGAGTCACAACGGTGCCTTGCAGCAGTTCATAAAAGACTCATCCGGGTAACTTGAGTATTACATTTTAGGGTTGTTGAGAGAAAGCAAGAGAAGAGAAAGGCTTATGAAATGCATGTGTTTTAACTACACTGCAGAGCCTGAATTATATAGACTTTGTATAATAAATATAAAGATATTCACAGATATATACAAAAACATATAATTATCTTAATTACAGGTTCTGAGAAGGGTGTCATTGATGGATAACCTGCAAATGAAGTCAAACCATGTTAGGTTGGAATTTGGATCTGTGGTTATCATGATTCATGAATGCTTCTGAATTCTGTGCTGTTCTAAGATTCAGTTTGCCATCAGCATGACATAGGTCCCCCAAAAGTGCCATAATCAGTATACTATGAAGACCAGTAGAGTTTGCTGACGTAAACAAAATCAGTTTTGATACTGTTAACAGATTACCTGCAAGGCTAGAACAGCATAATAGAGTTTGTTTGATTGTGGATTCCACTTTCATATTATATACAACCAACTGCAAGGAATCCATATCTTGCATGGTTTGAAACAAGCAACAGCGTAAGTGCTAGGTGAGGCGAGAATCTTCAACTTGATTTCAACAGCATTATAGCTCATGGCTAAATGTTATTGTTATAGTACATGATTCTTGTGGTTGTTTCCATTTCTTAGCACATACGTACAAAATATAGAACCACTAATTAAAATTTGTCGGCTCCTGCTGCTGTACTCCTTGCAAAACTAAGGAGTACCACAAACGGGAAATCTCTACCATTTATTTACATATCAATGGCAGAGATTAATTCCGATTTGCTGCTGATAAATGATTATTATAGGTTGCCGAACTAATTGGTCCTTCTTAGTGCTATGAAAATCAATTTTCGTTTTAAATGTGTTGACTCGATTAATCCTTATGAGGATGTCTTATTTAACTGTTGGCTTCTCTCCCTCTGTACGGGAATTGAGATGTAAGAATAAGTTATTTTGAATTAAATTAGGAGGCTCACTTGGATGTCGGGACATTACAATGTCTGGTGTTGTAATTCTAAAGTCGTCGCTTAGGAGAGAGTTTCACGAACTTATCACCCTTTGAATATGGCCCATAATGGTATAAGCAATTCTTTAGACCAAGAAAAAGGAAAAAGGAAGTGGTTTACGTGGTTGTTGGGGGCATTGCTTCCAATTTCCTTATGGGGACATCTCATTCCATTTTCCTCTGCCTTGCACTAGCGCCCTTCGTGGGGATTCCATAAGCTCCACTCTAGCGGTAGAACCCAGTGCTAAGAAAAATTGAGAATATATATTTTTCTTTTTAATTGAGTTCCTGTAGTTGTAAACATTTCTGAATGGATCTCTCTCCATTGCCCTCAATCGTAACATTGTTAATTGAAGTTTAACATGACATACGGTCAACAGATTTGACATATCATTATTTCATGTCAAGTACCAAATGAGCTTTCTAGTTGCATACTAATTCATGTCATCTTCATCTCATAAATTTGCCCACCTAAAACCTAACGAAAAACCTAAAACGTAATGTGTTATTCTTCCTCTCAATATTGTTTACTCATCTTTCGTCTTCTCATGCTCTTAGCCATGAATTGTGAAGAATTCGTGATTAGCTCAAGCCGAAGTTTACGATGTTATAACTTACAACTGAAGGTAACAGGGAGAGATCTATTTAAAATTGTGGACCAATTTAAAACTTGATATATAGGGAGCATAAACTTTATTTAATCTTTCTAGTTTAACCTGGGTCGTTCTACAATGCATCCCAGGGTGCAATACGATCAACAGATAAAATCGGGTGTTATGTGCTTCCCCTCTCCATTTTCACTTTTCTTCCCCTAGCCAAGCACCTCCCCGTCTCAGCCCATCGTGCCACCACCCCGCCTACCCTGGCCGCAGCCATTGCCGCACGATGGAGATTGAATCAAGGGATCATGGAGGTGGTGGACAACCGCCGCTTTTCCTTTGCCGTGTAGTCCGCGTCATACCCCACCGTTTTCGCTACCAGGAAGCAATGCACGCGCCGCCGTTGTGCTCCGCCACCAAAGCCCGCCTCCGTGAGATAACCACCACGCGCTGACACCTTGACGCGACCACCATTTTCTTGCCACCCTGACCCCGCCGGCTGACCGTGCCTCACGCTGCTGCTCCCCAGCATTGCGCCATCACGGATGAGGCATGAGTCAGCGTAGATGAACAGCCAGCGCAGCAACACGTGGTACGCGCACTCACAGATTCGCAACCACGGCGGCGGCGGCAACTTCCGGTTAGTGGACGATGGCGAATGGGGAAGCAGGTCGACAATCCGCAGCGAGACGAGGAAGGAATGGTGGACGATCCGCGACCATGGGTCTTCGATTTCTCATTGCAACATTAAATGACAACCAACCATCGGTGGCCGGGCACGGACGGGGAGCCACGAGGGTGAAACGGCGGAGGAAGAGGAAGCAGAGAAGGACAGGATCATTTAACCACATCTACAGGTTCATCTAGCCACATTTTGGGTTTCATTTAGCCACTCTTTCTTTAGGTCCATTTACCCACGCTTTTGAATGCGGCTAAACGGCAAGTGCATGCAGCACGAGCAGGTGCATTGCAGATGGACCCTAACTTTAGTAGAGAAGTTACAAATATTAGAATTTCAAGTTGTTTCAATCTTTTTTAACTTTAAGTTTTGTTATTATTTTGTAATACTTAACCTCCGCATGGTTTAAGTTAGTGAAAAATGCTAAAATTTATTAGTTTAAATATTCTATTGGTTATGTGATAGTAAGTTTGGTTTCTTGTTTGGAAACCCCAAGCCATAGTTTGTATAAAAGCTTTTCTCTTGTAGCCTTTATCCAAACTATAGTTTGAGACTTTCAATCAGAAAACAAAACATGGTAATGGTAGCATACTTTGACACTAAAATCATCACTATTATAAAGTATATATTTCTCACCTCTCACCTCACATAGGGGGCGTTTAGATTAGAATTTGTCGTTTTACTTTCTAGCCTGAACTTCATAGGAATTGTGTTACAAAATAAACTTTATACACGAAAATGACTCGAGTTATTACTTATTTGTAATTTCCCCTTAAACTCTCAAATAATGAAGAGAGAGTTCCTTTCTATTTCTTACTTACATCCGAATCCATCTCCTCCCTTCTTTTTCTTCCCTCTTTATACCTTTCCTGCAGCCCAAAAATCTGCCAAACATGTAACTGTAGGCCTCAACCCAATACATGAACGCAATTCATAACGAAGATAAGTGAAAGACTAACAATTGATGCCTGAAATAAAGGGATCCTTATATTAGGCAACTTTGTTGATTGTTTTCTCACTGACAAATTCAACTATGCCTTTGTCGCGGAACATCTTGTCCCTTGCTCGCGTTTGCAAACAAGCACAAGCTCAATCACCAAATGCTTTTATAATTGCTTGGCTTGCAAAGGCATCTTACTATCTATCTGAATTAAATAGAGAGATTAGAACACATTTCCTCTCGAATAGGGAAATTGGAAGCACAAGAATAGTTTAATCAAAGTACTTTATCTGCAGATTGATTTTCTACTCATAAGAGAAAGTTTTGTGACCAGATAACTTATAATAATTAAATAAATATAGTCTTATATATATGGTAGAATTCAGGCACCTTTATTTTATCAAGTTCCATTTGGAATTCTCTCAGACTATGACCATGCCACCGGATGGTGTGTTTAGAATCTGTGACATATAGGCTAATGAGCATCTTTGCCAAAACAACAGAAAATGACCTTCATTCTGAGCCTTGCTTACCAAAGATGCCTTTCAAATTACAGTGTCCCTAAGCATGCCAATAATTAGGAACTCTGGTTTCCCTTCCTTTTTGTCATTTCCATTTTGGGGGTTCTTCTCTTCCAAAGCCATTCTACAAGAAGAAGCAACAAATAGAAAGGAACAAAACATTAAGGATATACTAACATCCATACATACATACAATCATTTAAGCATATTTTTTTTAATTCTTCTTCCATGTTTTTCCTGGCCCTCTTATTTATTCTTTTACCTTCCAATTTGATAATCATTTATTGAACAATAGACCAGTCCACAAGCCAAATATTGACCAAAGTTCAGTGTTGTAGAGTTTGACATATTTAATTAGCAGGGCCACTCCAAAGTACATTAATATTATACATCATGTTCCTAGCAGCCAATTGACCGGAAATAAATCCTCACATATAAATATTTCATATAATCTGGTTATATGTAAATTTTCACCATTAATAAAAAAAGTGGAACTTAGTCTAGAACTTATAAGAGAATCTAATTAATAGTAAAAATTTACATATAATTATATCATGTAAAATTTTTATGAGAGGATTTATTTCCCAATTGACCACAAGCATGAGCTGTGGCTAAATGGCTAACACCAGTCCTGGTAGTGACCGGCAATAGAGGTCACGAGGCTGGCTTTGCCACAGTGTCATGCTGTCTTGCTTATCATCTTCCCACCCTGGTGGCCTCAAATCCCTCACCACAAGCCATGTGTTGAAGTACTCTCTGAACTGAGTTATGAGGCCATTCTTCAGTGTCCAAACATGCACCCAATAGGCCTGGCCCTCCCACCCTTCGGTGATCACGCAGTCTTCGATGGCGGTGACGCTTCTTGGCTCGAACCGGAACCCATTGTTGTGAGGCTTCTCCCCTGTTAGCAGCCTCATCATGTGTTGGCAATGTGGGGGCCCATGGAACCACCACTCAAGGTCACTTGCCACCAATTTGGCCACCATGTCCATTTTTACATGTTCCAACAGTGCCTTGTAGAGCACTTCAACAGTTTCCTTGTTTTGGATTTCCACCTTAAGGGTCACTGGGACTGGCACAACAACAGATTCCATGTTGCCTGCTGTCATTTTTTTCTGAAATTTATGCAGCTAGGCTTTTGGTTTTATGAAGTGCTACTTTTGATTTCATGGAGGGCTTGGTGGCGTGACATTTTTATAGGCCTAGTTAGGGATATATATGTCCTAAGTTTGGTACGTTCATATTATTGGTTCAAGAAAAGCATAGATGGTTGAGATTGATTGATTTCTGAGGTGGGGAATTGGAGGGTGTGGATTAGCTCCTAGAGAATAGTGTGATTAATGGCCGCATCTTTGAAATGATAAACTGTGTCACGCCCAAATTTAGATACAATAATCATAAGCTATTTACGTTGAAATGCATTTTTGTGGAGTAAACAATGTGAAGTTGTAGTTATATGTGATAGAGCCAAAACCAAATTTGGGGATTGCTCTAGGATGACCAATTAACTGGGATGTTTGGCTTGTCATGTTGAAGAGGCCTCATCCCTATCATTTTCTTTGAATATTTTAGGCATATTCTAAAAGTGCTATGAGCATACATTGATGTTTTTGGAATGTAGGATTTAGGATCTTCCCTTCTTTTGTCCAGCATAGGCAACTTGCTCCTATTGAGCATCTGTAAGTTGAGTTAGCGACAAATGAATTTGCCTTTTATTCCAGAGTCACTTCAGATTATGGTGTTCTTGAGCATAAGGAGAGAGAAAAAAAAAAAAAGGAATGATATTTTAATATTTTAACTCTAGCACGCCATAGATATTTACCATAATGTTGTTGAAGTTGTTTCATTCAATCGGAAGAAAAGAACAAAATCAGAAACGGCAATAGCTCAATAACGGAGAATTTGATTAAATGCGAGTAAACACCTATTTTTGTTATTAAAAAAAAATTAAAAGTGTTCTCATTTTTATCTTTAAAAATTTTTTGTATTATTTTAGTCCTCTTCAGCAATGTTAAATGTTATTATTTTAATGTTTAATTAATCTAATTGGTTCTGCACTTATTTCTTCTTTTCTTTGTTTTGAATATATCTGCACTTTTTTTTTTTTAAGTATGGTTTTGTATTCAAATCTTGTAGATAGAAAAGACTATCGTTGGGGTTATAATGAACCGACTTAACTCGAGTCATATTAGTTTGAGCTCAATGGTCTTTAAATACTTTGGTCTAGACCAAAATGTTATTATTTTAATTATATATAATATCAATAAATTAATCTCCAAAATCATTTATACTCACATTTCCGAAACTGAAAAAATGATCAATGTGATGACACTTCACACAATATTAAAATTAAATTGATGATTTCATCAAAAATAAATAAATTGATGATAATTTTTTTTAAAGACTAACCTTGATCATGATATCCTTAGACGATGAAGGTTTTATCCTTTTTATAATAAGCATGTCAGATTTTATTCATAGATTGTAAATCCAAAATATTGTCGCATTCACAGTGACGGCCATTATTGGCTAAACAAATAATTCTACCTGTTGTCTTAATATCGATAAACTAATGATCTGATCATTATCTTTCGATAAAATAACGACATTAAACACCTACAAAGAAAAAAAAAAGATAATACAGTTGAATATTGGTATGTGCTCTAATTCACTCAGATATTCCACCGCTGGACTAGGCTATATTTAGAAAAATATTTAAATGTAAATAGGATTTACACATCTCTTTAATTATCTGATAATCGATGTGTAAATAACTAAGAATTTTAATTTCATTTATAGTAAATATAATAAATATGGTAAAATAATATTGGAGTTTTAAGTGTGAATGATAAATCTCACATTGGTGCACAATGAACTTAGTGAAAAGAGTATAATATAAAGCCACATCAGGTGAAGATTTTGTTAGCTGGTTTTCATAGCTGATTTGTTACTGATAATCTATATATTTATCTTGATTTTGTTTTTTGCTTTCTATGTTTGTGATCTAACTTTTATCTCCCCTCCTTATACGAAGGTTGAGTGCTGATGTAACCACTTACAAAAAAAAAAAAAAAGCAAAGTATATAATATAAATGACTCATAGTCTCATTGCTCTATAAGATTTTGGATCAAAATGTATCATTTGCCTCGCTATCATGATTTCTTATTTCGTCCATTGTTTACATCTCCTTGGATTTGGAGCTCTTATCATAGTTTTTTTGTTTTTTTTGGTAAGGTCCTATCACAGTTACTAATGCATAATTGTGTACAAATAATAGTATCATATATATCCTAATTAATAACTTGATATTAATTTCTTGGTTTTTAAGGTAGAAACAAAATGTTCTTAAATATTTTTCAATAATATGTTGTTTAAGTATTTTGATCAACTGCAGAACCGGCTAATACAACACAGCCGCGAGATACTTTGAACGTCAATGAAACTTTTAAGTAAAACTACTATTCCACGAATATAGGATTAGTAAGAGTTTGTTTCTACTACGAATTCCAAGATCCAAGTGAAGAGAACTAATTCAGTTGATGGATAGATGATAAGCAGAAAGATTTGGTGTTTCACCCCAACTGTCCTGAAGAAGAAAGAATTATCATATTAGGCTTGGACTGATAGTGATCATTTACATGAAAATATATTTGTTAAAGTTTATAATACGCATATATTTATAATTTTAAAATTACAATACACTCACAATGTAAATTATTTTATACTGTTGACAATGATATAATATCATATGTGTGATTTTTGATATAGTTATTGTAAAAGTTGTCAAACATTTTTAATAATATGATAATACATGATTAAATATATGTGTATAAAAAATTTATACTAACATTATATCAAAATTAAATCCTTTAAACTATGTTATGTATACACATAATATTTACCATGAACTTAATTTTTTTCCCCTAAGTTGGCCCTAATCTTTCTTTTTCTCTCTTCTCTCTATTCTTTCTTTATATGAATGTTGTTGAGGAGAGTTACCATCTTTCTTCTTTGGTAGCAACTCCACTATTTTCTTTTTTCTTTTTGTTAGGATTTTATGTCTTTTATTTTATTTTTGTTATCCCTTCTGTGGATTTTTTTATCTCCTTTGTGTGTGTTTTTTGTGTGCCCGTTATAGGTGTTTTGTTTCCCTTTGTGGGTGCTTTGTTTTTCTTTGTAAGGATTTTTATTTTCATGGTCTTACGAATCATAGAGATAATCAAATCTATTTTGAATAGAAGTGTAATATATTTTTCAAACTATAATACTTTTCGTATTGGTCTCTAACATGAAAAATATTTAGATTTCGATAGTCTTCAAGTAAAAAGAGAGTCACAAATCGTTGGCTAGTTCAAAATATAAAATGTGTTTATTTTTTATTAGATTTGGATTTGATATATCTTTTTCAAGTTATAAATATGATTAAACTTATTTATGAATGAATTTTTCTTTCCCATAAAAAAAAAATCATGAACTTGAATCTTTATTAATGTCACTCAAGAAGACGTCGGAATTGTGCTTCAATAAATGAAATGTGACAAATACACATGCACGCCACTTAATAAGTATGCTTGTGAAATATGTAAGTTTATATGTTTAATATTATTCTTAAAAATTACTGATAAAAACTTAATTTAAAAAAAAAAAAACTTCCCTTTGATTGTATCTCATGTCTTTTTCTTTAACTTTAGTTTCGGATTATTCCTCCGCCCGCTTATCGAATTGTTATGATGTGTCTAAATTAAGATATTTAATTTAAGTAACTAAACTATTAATCTTCTCATAAAAATAACTTATAAAGTTTTGGCTTATGACTTAATTAATTTTGGTGTATGTGTAAAAGTTTTTTAGACAAATATTTAATTATGTATTAATAAATAATCAAAAGTGTTTGATTCTTATTATAACTACTTCAAAAGTTATATATAATTGATTGATAATATAAAATATTTTATATTAATAATATATTAAAATTAGTCTATTTGATTTATCTTTTTAAATTTTATATGATCCAAATTTGTCTCGTTTAATTTTAGAGGGATAATCTTTTTAAAATGATCTTGGTGAAATCTATTGAGAAATTATAGTAAAAGAATCTTTTATTTGACAAACTCAGATTGACATCATGTAGACATGCCTTTTTCTTTTCGCAATTTAGGAACCAAAAAGATATAAATTGAATTTGTGGTGATGAAACCACTCTACCAGTCCCAAAATGTGGATAAGCCTCCACCATTGGCAAAACGACCCCATTTGCATTTACTACACCTCCTAATTTTACAATAGAAGTCGTACCAAAATTGGGAGCCCCCATGGCCATGGCCACACACACTGAGCCTTGCTTTTCAATACATTTAATTGATTCAATCATAGATAGTAGGGCCTCTTAGGAAGGTTGTACACACAATGAAGATGGCATTGCCATTGCTTCAAATTGTATTCACATTGACCATTCAACTCTTTTTAGACTTTACACCGTCAGAATCTTCTTGCGAGATATATTGGTTATTGTTTGTATTTTTACATGCAATTCGACCAAATTATTGTTCTCTACAGTTAAGTTTGATATAACCTTTATCATTGAAAACGAATTTTAAAAATTAGATCAACTAATAGATATAAGGAATTGAAGCCACTCTACTTTTTGACTGCAAGCTAGTTTTAGCTACGAGATTAAGGACTTATTGCTTATTCACATTAGATCTATCCCTAATTCTAACTTTGCCAAAGTTAGCACATCGATTAACTCACGGACAAAGAGAAGGACAGAATCGCTCTTGATAGAATTCAAGACTTATAATTGATGAAAAAAATGGAACCAGATCTAGAGCCCCACAACGAAGTGTCTCGTGTCTCGTGCATTACCTTTAATTCATTAAAAAAAATATATTGCCTAGGAGAAAGAATATGGATTGAAAAAATTAAATACTTAATGTGTGATATCCATATTTCCAAAGAAATGTTCTAACGAAAACAAAGGACAGAGGAAACGAGTGGTGAACACACAGTGCAACATATATATGTATGATCCATCAAATCAAATCCCTCATCTGTATATGATTGGAGTGGAGCCCTTCCATGTTTGAATCTTTCTTCCAGACCTGACAACCTAATCTCCATATTTCTTTAGGTATAAATTTAAAATAAAAAAAAATTATCAAGTTTCTTGTATTTATTTCAATTAATTTTTAAATTAAATAACAGTATATAGAATTTTTTTTTAAAAAAATAATTTAAAAGTTCATAATATATATTTATTTAAAAAAATGTTGAGATATTATTTTTTATTTTTAAAAAAATGAAATGGATTAAAAAAAACACTTGATCTAAATTTTTTCCATAAAAGAAATTGATAAACGGACAATGATTCACGGTTCTAAGGACACATGCAACCCTGCTACACTAATTAAGAACAGCACAGTTGGATCCAACCATGCATAGAAACCCCTCGTGTACTAGTTCGGACATTCTCCTACTCAATAATCAGCATGTAGGCATAGCCCACATACAGTGAAATTCAATTGACAGAACAACAATGCTTCTAAAAGCTCGTGGATGAGGATTGACGACCAATACGCTCTATCGTCCTCTAGCCAACAATTTCTGAGACTATGTACAAATTTTATTTTGGTCATACTAAAGTATTGACAAGAATATGGAAAATCAATATTGTGTTTGACATGCATTAATTGCTGGTCATGGTATCTGCCTCCTAGCTCCATTATTGGTTATCAAGCCCTAGTTGAATCAATGATTGAGACTATTGTTCGGAGAAGGATCGCTTTCAATCCAGTGAAACTTGATTGTACACAAAAATGATAGGTGCCACTTTAATTGACATCAAGCTCTTCCCACGATCATAGTTCAAATTCGAGTTCTTTTATTTCTTTTTACTAGTAGTATATAAACTTGGGCTGGACCGCTACAGGCCCATCTATTTTGACATGATCTGTGCATAGGGGACTATCAATTGACTGTCACAAGTACTAACGTGACCTATATCCAGGCATTGTCACACCGATTGAATTTGTTGGCATTGCGGTTAAGATATCAGCTTAGTGGTAGATCTGCTTGTCTCTTATTAATTGTATTTAGATTCGATACTAGGGAAAGCCTAGTTTATAATACATGAATCCTCTCCCTTCCTTCGATAAATGTGTGCGTGCGTTGACTTGAAAAAAAAAAAAAAAAAACTTGTGGACACTTGTTGTCATGTTCATTGGGATGACAATATTAGCTTTGTGTGCAAGGATATCAATAGATGTGTGGTTAAGACCTTAGCACAAATGGTAGAATTGCTGAGAAGGAATTCGATCTCCATCCCATTCCCCCTAAAATGGGACTTGCTTCATCATCTTCATCGCGACTTAATGCTTATGCTGCTTCCATCTAAAGAGTACGTTGGTTGGTCCTCTCTAAAGACTCCATCATGTCCTCCTCAGCATATCTAACCCACAAGCGACCATACTCCTATAGCCATATCGTGTTCAATCGACAAATCCTACTTTCTCTAGTCTTCCTAGAGCTTAAGCAAGTATAAAACCAATGTTAATTAAACAAATTTTCTGTATAAACTTGACCTAACTTATTATGCGGATACATATTTATATATGGGCTGTTTTACCAAACTAGTGTAATTTTAAAATCTAATTATTAAATAGGGTTATTTTAAAATTATTTACCAATTTCGGGTTGTTTTTTTCATGTTCGACAAAAATGCTATATTTTATTAAATTTTTTGCCAACTCAACAAAAGGTACAATGCGAGGTGATGATTTTGAAAGCACAAGTTGAAATTGAGCATTTAATACAAAAAAAATAATGACAGCACGACACTAAAAAGCACATTAATCATGGATAAAAGAAGCAACTTGAAGTTGCATCTTTCACCCAATTGCAACACATATCGATCGTTATTTGGTGATTGACGCAACATCAAGTTGCTAGCACGAAATATGAAATATTATTATGCAGAAGTCAATTAAATGGTGAACTAGATCACGAGAAAGTGGTGTAGAATTTCATCAATGCTGCATTCACTTACGGTCACGTTACTTTATATTTTCACACTTTTCATTGTTTACCTCACTTTATTTTCTACACGTATACGCTTAAAGTTTAACACAGAGAGAGATGTGAGAGAGATTCCTCCTCCAAAAAAATGTGTGGCTAGCATTTTTCATAAAACCTTATATGTTTAATTAATTTGTAAGTTCCTATAATTTAACTTAATTTTTAATTTAAAAATTTTTAATCAGATTTTTATATTAAATAATTTTTTATAATTAAATCCCTAAAGCAATACATATTATAAAATTTTTAATTAGATTGAATAAATTTTTATATTTAAACTTATAAAATTGGGTAAGTACTTATTAAACTATATTAAATTTCAAAAAAATTTGTAATATTTGATTTCTTTAAGAATTTAATTATAAAAATTTATCTAATATAAAAACTTAATTAAAAATTTTTAAATTATAGAAATTTAACTAAAAATTTGATCAAATCATAGGACATATTGATTAAATAAACCAACTTTATACTAACAATATGTATGACCCGGACATTATCATGTAGGGCTCGAAGAGGCTAGGTGGTTAGTCGCTTTCCACTCGAGCGGATTTGACCAGTTGAGAGACTTAAAACTTGGAGGATGCGGTTTGTGGTTGTGGGGTTTGAATTTGATGATAGCGTTTGTGTAATGTCAGGTGACTTTGCTATCCCAACTACCAGGAACTGGGTACAAGACAGCCAGCTGCAAACACCGATGATCACATAAAACAAATTATATTTTGTCTATTACTTTTTATTGAAACTTTTGTTTTTGGATTGAATACTTTTTATTAAAAGTTAAAACTTTTATATCAATATTAACTGTTGTTGTATAAGATTCATAGTTCTTGAAACTTTTTTAATAGCTGCTAATTTTAGTAAATCAGAAGCTTTTTCATTCAAAATATATAGATTTTTTGCCTTTTTTAATTTCTTCTTTTGGGGGGTCAACTTTTTAATATTTGTCAACTGATATGGAGAAACAGAATCCAAAAGTGTTTTGGTCAGCCCGTAGGGATAAAACCGATATTTACAGTTCTCGAACGGGCTGCTTAGGCCCAAAATTTATTTGTGGACCAAGTAGGCCATTTAATCAAATTAAAATCAGGCTTGACCAAAAAAAGTTAAAATTGATAAAGAGGTGAACCAAAAATGAACTCGAAGTGAAAAAGAGGAACACTCACTAATTGTTTACTGACCCAAGCTGCTTCTTTTTATTTTTTGTGGTCGGAAGAACTAATCTTCAAATCCAATGAAACAATCACCACAGGGCCAATCTTGGGCTTCCTTATTGAAAAGCCAAACTTATAGCTTTAAGACTTACAATTACATAGTGTAGGGGCTGCTTGTATCTGGGCCCCAAGAATTTCTAAGTAACTGGGAACTTTTTTGTTTGGTTTCATTGTTCGCCTCTTTTATCAGTCGTCGCTTTTCTTCATATTGGGCTTTTATAACCCAAAACTACAAATCACTATTGAAACATTGTTGCTAACCCTAAAACAGCTATACACTATTGAAACAGTGCTGCTTAGGCAGGAAGGGCGTAGCTCTAGTGGTTGGAACTATGGCCCTTTGTCAACTGCATCCGGGAGCTTGAAGGGACTTGTGTTCGAATCGTGTGTGTGAGGCCCATGATGTCCTTCCCCACTCCTTAAAATAAAAAATCTTGTGTTGCCAGGTATTTTATCAAAATACTCTAAAGACCTTAAAAAAGTGTTACTACGTAATCCAAAACAAAAAACCAATGTTGCTATAACTTAATAAAAGAGACTAAGGGAGATGAATTCTTTTGTATAAAAATTTTGCATGATTTTATTATATATTAATTTTTATTATTGATTAAATTATTTTATGAGTTCTATATTTGGCTCCACATTTTTAATCAATAGTAAAAATTAATACATAATAAAATCATATAAAATTTTTATATGAGAGAATCTATTTCCAAGACTAAGCTATTACCTTCTTTATTCATCAATGAAAGTTTTTTAAAGAAAAAAACTAATAATTTATGGCTATACAGCGTCTAGTGTTTTTAACAAAACCTCAGGCATATGTTGTCCTTGTATTCTACAAAGTAATTTTTCTCTACCCTTATTAGATATAAAACCATTCATTTTTTTTTATTTAATAGCTTAAACTTTTAAAGAAAGATGATTTATGACATAATATTAAAATCTCTATGATCAAGTGATCTAGAGTTTAATCCTAGTTACCCCCTATTTTTTAAAATAAATATTAAATTTCAACATAAAGTAAAGGTGGCTTATGCATTGTTCACATTTCAAGACCAATAGGCTTTTGCATAAAAGAGCATGTTAGATATAAAATTATTCATATTCATTTACCTAACAACTTATATTTTTGGGAGAGATGTTCATAAGCACTTTCCAATGATATGTAAACAATACATTTCCGATCCTTTATAAAAAAAATATGGATCATAGATATTTCCCTTCAACTTCACACCTAACAAAATTAGAGTCTTTTTTTTTTTCATTTGATATTCACAAATAGTTGAAAGAGATTCTCCAAAGAAAAATGGATTATGGAAGTGTGTGACTTGAAATATTGATTGGACTATGTAGATGTATGACTTTTTCTTATTTGCCACATTTGAATCACTGCACAAGTCCCCCGCAAAGGATAGGCCAATTTGCTTAAAGAGACTCTCTTCTATAGTATAACTCGATTATGTCCGGCATGAATAGGCTTTGCAAGATCCAGTAAAATAAATGATGTGGTATAATACAAATTCTATATTATCTATTTCACTTAACAATATGGAAATATATTCATTTTCTGTACATCTCTTCCATTTATGATACTTGTGAGAGTGAAACAACTAAATCTAAAAAAGATCAGGAATTAGATTCTTAGTAACAGGTAAATCCATTGTGTGTAATAAGTCCCGAGATTTTTTTAGGGGAGATATCGCAAGGTCTGACTTCTATAGAATACTTCAGTGTTAAAATGAAAAGTAATTTACTTAAAACAAAAGAATATACAATATCATGCCTAACAATTTCAGAAATAAAATACCATACCAAATAAGATATAAATATATTTTATGTTATTTTTTATGGAAAACATATTATATTCTTTCATTTTGAAATTTCTTATGTTACTGCATTTCATAAAATAGTCGAGTATTGAAACTCATAAAGCAGGGTTCAAGAGCAAACAGCCTCAAACCCATTTCATTACCATGAATTTGAAGAGGCAAATAGCAATCCAAGCATAGAAGTGTTGGTGGGATAAGGAACTTTTTTGGATAGCTCCTGGGAAACTGCAGATAGTAAAGTGCAAAAGTATGCTGAAAAGAAGGGAAAAGAAAAAGGAAAAGAAAAGTAACAAATATATACCATTTCTATCAATAACCTTAGACAAGAACCACATCAATTTTCTGCATCAAGCTGTCCAAAATTAGCAAGAAGAAATAAAAAAACAAGAAGGCCAATTTCCTATGGCATAACTATGTCTCCCAACTCCTTCTCCATTGTTGGCACCATCAACCAATCATCTGGGCAGCAGCAACTGAGATCTATTGCATCCACAAAAGGTTCTGATTCATAGCTAAGCCCCTTAGAGCTTTCCATCACAAAACTTTTTTCCATTAAAGGGTGATCCAATATTTCCTCATTGGTCATGTTCCCATCTAAACCATCAAGAAATCCCATCCACCAAGAATATGAAGAATTTTGATTCCCTCCCCATTCCAATCCCATGGGGGCCTCAAAGGGTGGTGCTGATGATGGTGGCTCAGCCAATACACAAGGATCAGTTGTAGACCATGTTGGTCCTGGCAGAGGCATAGACTCTAATAAATAGTAACAATACTGTGCACATGAGAACATTGGCACATCAATATCATAGTTGAAGTTCTCAGTGTTACCTTCCAAAGTAGGCTCTTTCTCTGTGACACTTAGTTGTGGTGATGAACTATGATGCTGCAAAGCACAAGGAACCTCTCTTGTAGCATCTGCCACGTTAGCAACAGGATGAACCTGATGATAAGAAGCTCCTCTCCTTGAGGTTTTGGTAGGAATATTGGTTCCCTCTGAGCCCATTCCTTCTTCCATGGACTTTTCCCCACTGAGTTTTGGTGGGGCTAAAGAACCAAAGTTCCCAATGGGAATTGGATTTTTTGGGTTGTCGGGAATTGGAAGTTACTAGTTAGCACTAGCAGGTAATGGAAAGGTCTAAAAGAGCAGCGTGAGCGAAGTGATAAAGATGAAAAACCAATGCCTAATATTAAATTGTAAATATTAAATTTATATGTAACTATAAAAAAGCTAAGCCTTAATAATTATAAATTTTACTTATATAACAAGAGTGAATCTAATAAAAAAACTCTTATTTATTACAAATTTGTACACATTTCTTGTAGAGTTTAATTAATTAATTAATATATTTGACTCCCATATTTATTATTTAAAAAATTATACATATAAAAAGATTGATTAAATAATATATTATATCAAAATTAAATTATTTACTATAATATAACTAAAATTTTTAGTTATTTACATAGGAATACTAGGATATTATCAAAATAGCAATTCAAAAGAAAAGATATTAATACCTTTCTCGACTTTTTGGCTAAGAAAAGAAAAGATATTATCTAAATAAATCCTATTTGCAAATAACGTTCTCCAAAAAAAAAAAAGTTGGGTGAAAAATGGGTCAGAGACATCAGCATGTACACTGACACGTTTATGTTGAATCTATTGGACACATCAAATCTTTGTTTAAGCAATAGAGCCTGCTTGTCTGTAAAGTCTTGGCCTATTATCCCCACCCCTTCTGGCACCTTTTCCTGCACTGTACCTTTAAATCTGAATTGATCATGCATCATCCCAGCATATTGTATCGTAAAGCCATTAAATACACCCTTCCTGTCTTCCATGACCCTATCAATCGAACTAGGATAAAAGCTGTAACTTTCACACTTTTTTACTTGACAAATAAATTTCAATGAATCAAGTAACAAGTACACCACCTCTTATCTCTTTCCATTGAGTACAGTCTTCAGAAGCGTGGATGCATATCTTACTTAATAACATGTTTCGTACGATTGACCATTGAAATTGCTTTTTCATTTCATTCATTATTTTTTTATTAACTTTTTTTTTTATTTCATTATTTGTGTGAGTTGATTGTATTACCTTTTTTTCATTAAAATTTTATCCGATCCAGCACAAATATAAAAATAAAAAAAATCCTGATCACTGATCAGATTTCCAGGATTACTTGAGCAAGACTTTTTTTCAAAAAATAAAAATAAAAACTAAAACCAATTAAAAATTCATACTTTTGTTTATATTATTAATAATATATTTTCTATTTTTTTATATAGCCTAAGTTGAAAAAATATAACTTTGATACAAACTATTTTTATTTTAAATTTCTGTAACTTATTAATATATCCAAGGATATGATTAACAAATAATATGTTGGTTTGATTAATTAATTATATGATTTATTATCAGATAAGAATAAGAATTATTATTATTTTGTAACTCATTCTTATCCATTAAATATGCTGAGTCATTTTACTCGTTAAAAGAAAAAAAAGAAAACAAAGAATCATCATATTTTAGAGTCTACAGTGGCTTAATCTATTATTTTATTATCTTTCAACCGCCATTCTTAAATTTTCTTTTTGAAAACTTCAAATTCTCTTTCAGTGTAGTTATTGATGTTATGCTTTTCAATTTAAACCTTTCTCTTTCGATATATACTTTCATAGATTCTCATGGAATTTAGAATGAAAATCCAATATTTAATTGATGAGACTTCTAAATTACGGTTGATTTTTTTTTGAGTGAACATTTATTTTAATCCCTAAATTTGTGTGTATACTTCACTTTAATTTTTAAAATTAAGAGATTAATAATTTAGTTTCAGAAGTTACAAAATATAGTTTAAGTTAATCCCTATAATGATTCAAGTTAATTTATGAGAATAAGACTCTAAGGATGTCAATAGGGTAGGACACGGGTGATATTCCAAAAAAAAAATTTAAGAAAATATGTGTAAGCAATTAATTAGCTTGAAAATTTTGAAAAAAAAAACTTAAAAATAATAATACAAAATTGATCTAAGTCTTTAAACTCATAATCTTTCATCATTGCTGTCAATTTTTCAAATTTTAAATTAAGTCACAACTATTAGTCTATCATAATGTGAAATTATTTTTAATTAAAAATACAATAAATATCAATTTTATATATAAAATTATCAATATACTCTTGAGGACATAATTTCCATTCTTATCTCCAAAGTCACTGCAGAATTTTACCTTCATCCCCATCCTCACAAGGAAGAAATCCTCACATTTGGATCTCGATCTGCGGATACCCGCTGCTATCTCTATAAGACCCTAAGGACTAACTTCAATCACATTTTGTGCAACTTCAAAAATTAAATCATTAATTTTTAATTTCAACAAGTAAAATGAGATACCCACACAACTTTAGGGATCAAAATAAACATCCACTCTTTTTTTCGCTCAGTTATGGTTTTTTTTTTTAACTAAGTTATGGTTGAATTAGTTTAAGAAATTAAATTTATACTTAAACTTCATAACATGATAAGACATAATTGAAATTGGGACATAGCCAATTCACGATCTAATTCATTGAAATGACTAATCTGATCTAGAATTTAGAACATTGAAAAATATCATGTATACCATTAGGAACATCCAATCCAATATCAAATATCAAACTGAAAATTTGAAATCCAATTTATAAATTTAGTTATTTTTTATTTCGTTATTAAAAACCAATCAAATTGGTCGATTTATTATAAAATAATAGTAGAAAGAATAGAGAAAGAGGAGAAAGAGGAGAAAGAGAGAACTATATTATTAATATTCTCAAAAGTTACATACATAGAGTATTCAATGGACTACTTATAGCCAAAGAATGAGAGATACAATATAAGATCAAATAATAAATTCTATTTAATCAAATCTTAATCAAATTAGGATAAAAATATAGACATTCACATTCAAATAATATTTCATAACACTCGCCTTTAGATGTCTATCTAGTATATACCTCATTAAAACCTTACTAAGAAAAAAATCCATTGAAAAATAAAGTCTTAGAGAAGGAAAAATAGTACAATATCCTCGCAGTGGGAACTGTTTTGTTAAAAATCTTATCAAAGAAAATTCTGTGAGATAAAAATTTTGATTAAGAAAAAAGAGTACAATATTTTTCTCCCTCTTAAGAGCATCATTTAATATCTTGGAATCAACGCATTCTCATTTAGTGCACAAATTTCTTAAAAGAAGAAATGGGTAGTAAATTCACAAATGAATATGCTAGAGTATAAGTTGAACGAATTTGTTGGGCATCAATCACTTCTTGTTTTTGAAGATCATATATGAAGAAAAACTTATAAAGAAATATATTCTCCTTTTAGCTTAACTTTGCATACCTCATTGTCCTTGTATAAAGTTGTTGGAGTTTCTTCCTTATAAAATAATCTACATAACACTTGAACATGTTGATCCATTGCCCTCCACATATAAATAACTTGGTTGAGAAATGTTTTAATGTAAATTTAACAAATATTCTGCATCTACATAGCTAACTAATTATGACATGAATTCATATGAATAATTGTATATCAATCATTCCATAGGGTATATGTTTAATTCCATTCGAATATCTCTCGAGTTTGGACTAGAAATATAATGCTAATACACTTACAATAATATATTATATAAAGTCATATATTATTAGAAAGATAATAAGTGCTTCTATAGCACTAAGATATGGTCCTTTAGGACCAAAAACTTCATTGCCTTCCCGAGGATGAAATGAACTCCTTTTCACATCCAATGATATTACAATCATTGGAGTGCTTAATGGATGTGTTTTATCCATATAATATCTTTTAAAGATTTTTTCTGTATAAGTTGATTGATATAAAAACATTTTCTTTGTTAAATGCTCAATCTACAGGCTGAGACAAAACTTTATCCTTCTAGGACTCTTTATCTCAAACTCTTCCTTTAGTTTTTCCTGTGACTATGGGAACCTCTCTAGGAGTTCTAATAATATTCAAGTTATCAATATATACAACAATTATAATGAATCCATATGTAAATTTCACAATGTAAAATAACATAATGGATCAAAATATAAATGTGATATGCTCTACAACATGATGGATCAAAACCCTTGACATTTAACTAACCAGAAATATGTACAATATATATTCAAGAATATAAAAACTTAAAACATATCATAGATAAACTATCAGCTCACTATTCAATTTTTTTTTTCATTTCACTTTCTCAAAAATACTAATTTGTATCTTATAGGATTTACACCTTCCAGGTGTTCGGACTACAAGTCCATAAATTTCACATTTTACAAGTGAGTCTAATTCAACCTGCAAAGCTTCTTTCCATTTTGGCCAATCATTTTTTACGTCGGCATTGCTCGATGATTCTTAGCTCAAGATCCTCATTTCATGCATAAAAGTTAGCGCTACATTGTATGCAAATATATTGTTGACAGTAATTTCTCGTCAGTTCCATCATTTTCATGTAGAGACATAATTTATTGAGATCTCAACATTTCCAATATCTTGACTATTTTTAGGTACTTGAACATCTTTTGACATTTCAATTATGTCAAAAATTTTGGGCTACAAAAGGAATACTTACTATGTCTCTATTCTTTTCATTAGGAAGAGTATAACCATTAGTATCATTTACCTCCATAAAATCATGTATCCTTTTTTTTATTCGAGAATTGTCATATTCGGAACTAATTGGTCTACCATGCTTCTGATATGTAATTGTCCAATAGGAATATTAATTGAATTGAGGCATTTTTAGCTAGCATATAGGATCTCGTTATCCTTTTCCATTTAGGAAATGCATATAATAACTCATTTGCTATTCCTTGCAAATGTATGACATTTTGAACTTCTAGTTCATTTTGCCTTGTCGAGGATCTTTACTTCCTTTTCCTGTTGTCTATTCTCACCCCCTAATGTTGGAAACATTATTTCATCAAACTAGCATTTTATAAATTGAGCCTTAAAGACATCTCTCATTTGTATTTCAAAATACTTAATTGTAGAGAAAAAGATAGTCGTATCAAACATGTATTCCCAATTTTCTTTAAGGCCCATTTCGGTGCGATAAATTGGGGCAATTGGGACATATAATGCAGATAAAAAATTCTTAAATGAGAAATAATTAGTTGTTAGTCAAAAGCTCATTACTAGGGGAGAATTAATGGCAATCTGTTGGCCTAATATAAATAACTGATATGGCATGTAAAACAACATGCATTCAAGTAAAATTTGGGAGATTTGATCTCATAAGTAATGGTCTAACAACCAATTGGAGGCATCTTATAAATAATTCTAGCAGTCCATTTTATGTATGAACATAAGCAACTGGATATTCAACATTTATGCCACTAGCCATACAATAAGCATTAAAAACTTGAGAATAAAATTCACCAGCACAAACAAGACAAATTATTTTGATTAGATTATTTGGAAATTGTGCTCTTAGTCAAATTACTTGTGTAAGATGATAATAATCACACATGTGACCATTTCATAGATGTATCTATTAATATCATAAAATATCTAAAAAGTCCATATGGTAGATAAATTAATCCATATATATCACCTTGAATTCCGAAGGAATTCAAGAGATTCAAATAAAATCTTTGCTGGTAATGGCCTTATAATTAGTTTACATTGAGAATGCACAGCATAAGAAAACTTATTAGATTGAAAAATCTTCTAGTTCTTTCAATAAGTGCCTATATGAGCTTTCAATAATTTCTTACATCATTATTGCTCCATGATGTCCCAACTGATCATGCCAAATGATAAAATCATCTAGGTTAGTAAACTTCTAGTTTATTATAGCACATGATTCAATTGTACTAATATTGTTGTAATATAGATTAGAAGAAAGTGCAAATAATTTCTCTGCCACAACTTTCTTTCCCAGAGCACAAGTTATAATATGGGGTTACTCATTATTTTTCTCACTCCTCGTCTTACTATGATATTCATTTCGGCAAATATTTTTAAAACTTATTAAGTTCCTTTAAGAAACAAAATTGTAGCTCTTTCGAATCTTACAAATATTTCAAAACTTAATAAGTTTCTTCAAAAACTGAAATAGTAACTTTTCCAAAGCTTACAAATATATTTAAAACTCAAAAAGATTCTACAAAAATAAAATAGTAGCTCTTTTAGACCTTTAATCATCTTGGTATCACCAATAATGATATCAACACTTGCTTCTTCCATTACCAGATGAGAAAATATATCTTATTTTTAATAACAGTATGCGTAGTTATACTATCCACAAGATAAATATTTGTATTATTTATCTTGATCATTTTTTTCTCAAAGAAAAAAATCAAATAAAATATATCACAATATAAAGATTTGTACACAATAATAAAAATAAATAAATAGTAGGTGCATTAATACATGAGTGTTCACGTAATATTGAATAATAAAAATATACATATGTACAAATCAATTAATCTATCAAAATAAATCCTGATAGGCACCATATCAGAGTAATTATATGATAACAATAATTCATATGAATCCAAGTATTATATTCATATCTTAAATTGATATGATAACGTAAACTTAAATTCAAATCTCAAGATATATAAAATGTAATCGATTAACGTAATTTTGAATTTCAAATCTCAAGTTATATTCAAAATAGTAACAAAGCATATCAACTTGGATTTAAAAGCAAGGCAATGACTTGAAGTTCGAGAAATCACAAACTTGAATTTAATAGCATATCAATGACTTGAAATTTAAATATAGTAACAAAGCAAAGTTAGTTGGCTGAATTCTTTCAAAGTGCTTGATAAAGATCAAATAAATGTTTCAACGTACGATAGATATATGACCAATGTACTTTGATGCCACAATGATAGCATTTATTTTCTTCTTATTTCAATCACGGTTTTAATTGGAACCATGATCTTTGCCACATCTGTGGTTATAATTTGTTGCATTCGCTTCGAGAAGTGAAGCAGTTAACTAGGTCGGTTTCATGACTCTTTCATGTGCAACTCATTATATTGTTCAGCTACAACAAGGCATAAAATTAATTCAAAATATTTTGCAAGGACCTTTTGTTGATATTGCAATTGTAGGAGCATATTTGAGGCATAAAAAATCAAGAATATATTTTTTTATTATATCTCTATCAATAATATTTTACCCATAATTTAAATTGGGAAGTGATTCTATAACATTGTAGAGTTGTATTCACTTATAAATTTAAAATCTTGCAACCGCAAATAAATTTAACTCATCTATTTGCTTCAAGCAGCTCTCAAGATCAACAAGATCTTTTAGGATAAAATATTCAAATATTAATCCTTTGTGAAAGTGATAACAAAGGAAATCTCATTTAATCAGGATAGATTTTGCATAATCCTACCGAGATATGATAAAATAATATTTTTTAATGGTGTCTCTATAACCCAATGAACCAAAATCAATTTTGTGCGATCCTGCTAGGATGCGATATTTTCTTGTTTAATGTTGTCTCCAACAACCATTGAATCCAGATCAATTTTTGTGCGATCATTTTTCCGATGCGACATTTCATTATTTAATAGTGCCTTCAAGATCCATTGAATCAAGATGAATTTTAAGCAATCTTGCTAAGATGCAATGTTTCATTATTTAATGATGCTTTCAAGACCAATTGAATCAAGATGAATTTTACACGATCTGCTGGGATGCAACATTTATTATTTAATGGTGTCTTTCAAAATCTATTGAGTCAATATGAATTTTATCATCTATAATTCAAGACGATTATTTCTCTATCCAAATATCATGGACCACAAATTCAAATTAAAAAAAAAAGGCTTGACATGATGAAATTATCTTACCTCAAGTCTTCACTTGTATTTTACCAAAAACCTTAGCTTAAATGGTAAAGACTCGTGCTGATAATGTGTTATAAAATAATAATAGAAAGAATAGAGAAAAGAGAACTATATTATTGATATTCTCAAAAGTTACATACATGGAGCTAGGGCCGTCAAAATGGGTAAAACTCGTCGGACCAACCCGTTTACTAGTAAAAAATAGGTGAGTTAGGTTTAAAAAATAATGATCCATTTAAACTAACATGTTTTCAGCCCAGCTTGTTTAACGGGCCAACCCGCACAAGTAAATAGGCTAGCCCGCTTACCTGCATTTATTTTTTTAAGTAAAATTGTATAAGTTTAGGACATAAAAATATAATTTAATGATTAAATTTAAAACATTCTCATTTTTTTAATAAAAAATAAGAATTTTTATCTTTTTTTAAATGAAAATTATTTTTTAATAAAAAATAATTTTCAAAACATGAAAAGCAAAAAATAATAATAATAAAATAAAACTGGCAGCCTATTTAAGACCGCAGGCTGGTCTTAAACGGGCCGAGTTAGAAAATTTTGGTCCACACCACTGCTAAATAGACCAACCAGTTTAACTTGTTTATTTAGTGGGTCTAAACGGGCCAGTTTAGCCCGTTTGACAACCCTACATGGAGCATTTAATGGTCTATTTATAGCCAAACGATAAAGATATATAAAATAAGATCAAATAACAGATTCTATTTAATCAAATTTTAACAGAATTAGGATAAAAATATAGGCATCCACGTTCGAATAATATTTTATAACACGGTTTTTAATTTTATTTTTTAAAATTATTCTACTTTAGTTTAAATTAATTAATATTATATAATATAATATTGTATTATTAAATTTTTGTACTTTAAATGACAATAATCCTTATTTCTCACACATTTTTCTCACTTTATATGTAATTTTCAATCAATTTTTTCATACATGTAAAACAATTGTTGGTTGTTATAAGTTGGAGTCAGATAAGGTTGGAGACATGAATCATAGATGATAGGCGCTAAAAGAAGGATTGTTGATTGTAGGGTAGCATCTTGCCCTAACAAGGCTTAAGTAAAGTCAAAGCTAAATTGTATTGTAGTGTTTAGTAATGGATTCAAGGAAAAAGAGTTACACCTTAAGTATCAACTATAACTTTTTGTCTTATAATAAATGCTTGATCTAACAAAATATTTTATGCATATTAATTAAATATATTTTTTCTATCCTCTTTTATTTTGTTCTTTTTTTTTTAGTTCTAAGGAGCTCCTAATGGAGCTAAGAGCATGGGAAAATGATAGATGTACAGGAATCAAACCCCTAACTCAACACTACAATACCTTGGCACAAAGATCAAGGGAGATGCCATTTGAGTTGAGCCCATTGGCTCTTAATTTTCTTTTTAAGTGAGTGCGGCTAAACACTTTTTCTTTTTATGCTATATGCCACCCCAATCAAATGTCCTATGCATGTTAAAAAGGTTGTTTCTCTTTTCTATTTAGTGGCTAAGTTATTTTTAATTTACAAAATAAACTTAAAATAAATTTTAGTAAAAAAATCAATTAAATTGATTCCATTCAAGTTAATTTGGGTTCCAAAATCTCAGCCAATCCAATTGGTCCCTTCTATTACAAGAAAAATACTTGCATAATTTAGAAGCTCCACATGACTGTATTCTTGGACTAATCATATAAGTATATTTTATATGGGACTGTAAAATACACTTATATGATTGATTTGGGAGCACAATCACGTGGTGCTTTCAGACCATACAAGTATTTCTCTCTACTACAAATTGGTTGGATTAATTCTAGGTTAAGTTTTTATTTCAAAACCATTTTCTTTTCAATGTTACAAAATCAATCTAATCCAACAATTTTACATGCACATGGGAGACTCACATCAACAAATGTTTTGCCATCCGCCGAAATACAGATATGTTTGGTTTGGGAGTGAAAATAAGGATAAATGTTTGTGGATCTCATTTTACACATAAATAAGATCCATGAAAATTTAACCCCCCATTTTTACCTTCAAGCCAAACATATCCTTACTATTATTTGTGTTGTATTTTCTTTGGTCAACCTGCTGTTGGGGCATACGCTTTTTTCTTCTATCAAACGTCAATTGGGCATAGGTATTTTTTGGTCAGTATGTGGCAAAGGCTTGTCGCACCGTCATAAACCGAGTAAGTGGCCCCCGACCAAAAATATAATGATAAAAACAGAGTAAGCGGCCTGAGTCTGACAATATAACACTGCAAACACTCCCATAGCCCAATTTCTGGGTTTTTGTTGTACATGTTTGGACTAGTGGGCTAATTTTAAACCCTATAGTAAGAAAATATTGGCCCTTCCATGATGTCCAGCACACTCACTGAACAAACATATTCAATTGGCTTTCCTTCGGCTCCCCTCAAAACTCAAAAGCAAACCGAGACAAAATTGACGTGAAGGTCCTAAACTAAATAAGTAAATATATGAGAAATTGCGAATGTGACTGGTAATATTGTCCTGTGAAAATAATATATAGATTTTTATAAATATGACTTTACTTCTCAGAATAAGGATGTATTTATTTGAGTTTATAAAAAAAATTGTGGTGCAAATTTTTAAAAGATTAATTTTGATGTATTATCAATATAAAAAAATTTTACATTATTATCCAATTATACGCTTCTATTTGTATGATTTTTAAGATAGTAGGTAGTTGAGTTAAACACTTTTGCTAACATAAAAATATATAATTAGATGTCTGTGTAAAATTTTTTTACATTAACAGTACATCAATATTAAATTCAATTTTTAAAACTAATTTTTAAATTTATAAAAAATATTAAAATAACTTTTTTTTAAGTTTTGTAATTTTTTTAAAAAGTTATATACTTATTTTTTATACATATATTTTAATTAAAAAAATTATTGGAAAAAAAAAATTCAAACACAAATGTCCTAATAATATTATATAATTTTTATAATTATAAAGAAAGAGATCTAGCAAACCAATGAGATGCTTTGTTGGAGAATGCAGAAAGATCTATAAAGAGATGTGGTGGTTGGAACAAAGGATGTCTCTGATGTTTGCACTTTTCACTCAATAAAGGACAGTCTTCACAGAATCTGATTCTATTGTTGCTGGAAAAAGCACAAAATAGTAACTGCACATAATGGGTACCCATCAGTATACTGCTTAGGCCTTTGTTGCTTGGGGAGACCTCTCTGGGCACTTAATTGCAACTATATATACAATCACATTAACCATGCATGTAGAATATCTAAAGATGAAGGCCAAAACTGCAGTTAAAAAGAGCCAATCTGTATAGAGCCATCTGGATTAACTTTTAATCATTATGCATGCAAGGGAGGGGTCCAAAGGGAATTGGCTTGTGTAGCACTAAAATTTTTTAATCAATATGACTGAAGGAAATTTCTTTTGGAAGTGAGTGAAGGTCCAATTTCTAGTTGATGTCGAAAGAAGATTATTTAGCCTTTTTATCTTACGGTTTGATAATTGTACATTACGGGCAAGAAGGTCATTTTACAAGGTTCCAAGAGTGGAAGGATGATAAAAGTGCACATAATTTAGCCTTAGTTTGAAAACTTCATGCATGCCAAAAAGATTTCACATGAGAGAAATCCTCCTCGAGTTAAGAGGAGGACAGCAACACAACGTATTTTTAATGGTGGTATTTACCTTCATTATTGGAGTGGAAAGGAAACTTAACCATGTATTTATACCGGAGATGCTAACTTTAGTAAATCCTCCCATCACAAGGGGTTAAAGAATTAGCATATACTAATAATTGTTTGACACATTAGCCCAATAAAGTGTAATAAGCCTATATAATATGTGCATCACTCTTAGCTTATTATATTTCTTATTTGAATCGATCTTCAACCCACTTTTCATATTAAATTTATAACCACTTAAATATATTTTTAGTTTCTTTAAATATAGGTCATTTTAATTTTAGTTTCTCTAAATTTTATTTTTGGCTTTTAGTACTTTTTTCCAATATTATGTTTTTATTCTTTATCGTTAGTTAACACTATTAAGTAATAATATTTATAATAATCTAAAAAATATTATTAAATTATTTATATGGATAAAATAAAATTTTCAATATTTATAAAAGCTACTCATATGTTTTAAAATATTTTTTTAGACTAAAATTTAGGACAAGGACTAAAAATATAATATTACAAAAAAGAGGGACAAAAAACAAAGAAATTTTTTTACAAGATCTAAAACCAAAATAACCTATATTTATAGAAACTAAAAATATATTTAAGCCAATTTATAAAATATTAATTAGTGATAGTTCATAATAATAAATATTCTTACATTTCTTTCTGAGGAAAGATCAGAATTTCTCCCTTAAAGATATATATTTTTATCATAGTCTCATATTTAATAATAACATTTAGTTGGCTTATTTATTACCTGCCCAAACTAGATTAATTGCAATTTAGTAATTAAACTTTAAAACCTGGTAATGCAGATTAAATTAAACTGACGTTGTATAAAGAAAAAGCAAACTTTCTGAAAATACAAGTAGGTATCACATCTCTCGAAATATTCTAGAATTTCTTTGGAAGTTTTGTTTCCTCTTTAAGAATATTCACATTTGATTACAAAGCCCTAAAACATTGGAAGCAAATTTTTTTTAAGAAAAAATGAATTTTTCTTAAATTAAGTAATGCCACTCAGGACTAAAGCCTCAACTTGAGATCCACTTAATGGTTTTCGAGGATTAAAATATAAACAACACTATATATAAACATACAAAACTAACATTGGTATTATTAAATTTACCTTCAAATTTATACAATGTTATACAGAATCTTTTCCGCATAAATCCAGACACAATGCAATAACTTTACGCACCTATATAATATGCTTTTGTCACCATCATCATCATTCATCAAGCTAGCATCATCTCCTTTATATAGTAGGTTAAGTACCGCTGGAACTTTGTACTAGTATCAAAGAATACTATAAATGTAGTGAATCTTTAATTCTTTAGATATGTATATGCTAATATGCAATCTTGGCATGTGCAGCAGCAAGACGACGTGGAGCAGAGCAAGACGACGCAGGTGCGGTGGTGCAGCGACAGAAAATGGAAGCCCAATAGAACGTGGAAGGTGTGCAATGAAGAATGAAGGAAAGGGTATGATCGTATGAATGAGTCTGGAGTGAAAAGAATAGGGTTTGTTTTGTTTAATTGTTTTGAATGAGTTTGAGATAATATAAAAATATAAAGTTATAAAATATGTATATTATAACTAAAAGAGAGTGATGGTGAAATGGCAAGGAAAGTGGCTGATAGGTCTTTACTTGGGTTTGGCCTAATCTCATACATTAGATATTTTAGCAATTTATACAATATATGCATATATATATCTAATCTTAACAGATCCAATCTAGCCTATCAGGCTTGATAGTCTTTAAATTGAGTCTAGACCTGGCTTGATAAGAAAAATAGGCTTTGAAACAAGTCTGAACTTAATCCTATTTTTAGATAGACCTGGCTAAATATAGGTCAGGCCACAAGCGCCTAACAGGCCATCTGGCCTATTTCCACCTGGGGAACCTAGGGTGGTGTGACCACTGCCTTCGCCCCATCAAGGAAAAAACAAAAAAAACCCCTTGCACAAGCTGTCACAAAAACTAGGAAAAACCACAATTTACTACTATATACTATTCAATGCGCCATGCTTAGTGTGGAATATACTCAATTTGGTGCTGAATCCCCATCTTTCTATTTATATGGAACCAAGTGCAAAATTTGCATCAAAATTGGCTTGCATGTTCACACCTCACTCCCCTGCACGTGCAGAGTTCTCATGGTTTTTCTTTGATCTAGTTCGATTGTGATATTTAAAATTAGGTGTTATTTATTTTTATAAATATACTCACTTGTATTTTCAAAATAATTTGCGAATAAAATTGAAATGGAAAATCTCACTTTTTAACGACTATGGGTGCAGCTTAATTTTAAGAGAAGTGGTTATACAATTTGAAATTTTTATATAGTTAAAAAAGAAGAAAAAGTTTTTTTTTATATTTTAATTATTTTGAAAATTTTATCTAATTATGTGAAAAGTAATTTTTTTGTCCAAAAAAACTGAAACAAATGCACCCTACACACACACCCCTATATATATATATATATATATATATATATAGGTTTAGAATCTTATTATTTAGAGTTTTTTTTTTATTTGATTACCTCAAGTTCTTTTATTCATGAGCAACATTACATAGCTAGAAAAATTGTCAAAAGTTTTGAAAAAAAAGTGACTGTTGGATGGAAGAAAGTAGTATAATTCACTTATCTATTTAAGGTTCAACATATATGTTACATCATTGTACTAAATAATTTCAAGAAAAAATTATGACTCTCTGACTATTTTTATTCATATTCCATTAGTTTTTGAAAAAGAAAATTGGCACCATTCATTTTATGTTTAGACTTGTATACAATCACATGAAAAACGTTTCTACAAAGATTCATGTATAATTCACATAACTTTAACGCAAGACTTGGAAACTTTCTCTGTTATTGTAACCGGTTTGATTACATGATCATTTTCAGCTTCGATATGGGAGTGAGATTACTGCATATACACTTAGGTGAGGTTTGGAAGATTACATATTAAGATTGCCAGTAATATACATTACCATTTAGAAAGATTGCAATTTTTTAAATTGTTGGTAATGTTAAATGTAGTGTATGGTATGTATAGATAATCTAAGCAGCAATTTATATTACCTTGTTTGATATATCAAAAAAATTACTTAGTAATATATGCATTAAACTAATATTATTATAATAATAATAATAATAATTGTTAATTAATAAGAATAAGAAAATTTAATTATTAATTATGATTATAATAATTAATTTTATTAATAATTATTATTAAAAAATAATTAATATTATTTATATTATTATTAAATAATAATTAATTAATTATTAATATAATTAATTATGATTATAATAATTAATGTTATTAATAATTATTATTATTATTATAATAATTAATAATTAATAATAATTAATATTATTTTAATAATTAATAATAACAATAACAACAACAACAATAACAATAATAATAATAATGGAAGAATTACCACATTGGTGATAATTCACATTATCATATTTTAAGGGAACAATATACATTATCACATTGACAGTAATCTACATTACCTTTGAAATCTGAATTACCAATAATGTTGTTCAGCTAAACAGAATAATATTGTAGACCCAGATAATTTAATAAAAGATTATCGATAATCCAAATAGATTATCCCACCAAAACTCCATCTTAATGTATTTACAATCTATGTCCTTACTGGCTAAGCTAGCAGAAGTACTCCTATTTAGCTAGGCCCTGCACATGAAGGAGAAGCAAGTTCAAAATTTCATGCATCACGTTGTGTTTATGTTTGAATATTTGACAGTGTTCAAGGCCTTGATGATCTTGATAGGTAATGAGCTGTCCGCCAGAGAGTAACCACTTTGTTGATTTTGAAGTTTGTGTTAGAAGCGATTGAATATATCTGAGTGGCAAATTCAAAGTTGTTTTCTTCGAGGTAGTAAACTTCTTGGACTAATGACACCACCTTGCATCATTGTTGCTATATGTCCAATTCATTATTTATGTACGGATGGTGTTCTGTGCTAGATATAATTAAACAATATAGTATTTGAAATAAAATAGTTAAGACATTCAATTTAATTATATTTATTTATAGAATGCATGAGATGTTGAATTTTAAGTGTTGTTTTATGATGATTATAAATATAAGATTCACATTTGATGTTGCCAAAGGTATTCTGTTTCGCAGAGCAATCAATGAGCCAAAGGATGAGCACAGGGGGGATAAAGCTTATAGATTAAAGAAAAGAGAGGAAGATCAAATGCTGAAGAATCAAGAAGGTATAATTGTTGTTGAGGAATCACACTGCCTTTCTCTACAACATAAAACAATCTCCATCGTTTGTCTCTTGTTTTTTGAAATTTTAATATCAGTATTTTTTCGACAGATGTAGGATCTGTTGCAGCGAGGGAAACCAAGCCTTCCCACTTTCACCAGCATCAAGCATATTGATATTTGTCTTTGTACTGTCTTTATAATAATTTGGGGAATCTGGTGGAATTTTAAAAGTTAAGAGGACTAATTATGATATTAATAGACTTTATGAGAGATTAGCGTAATTTTTCCTTATTTAAAACAACGATTTTTTGTAAATTGTAGCTATATCAATATCTATAGGAGACAATGAATGTCATATTGTTTTTTTTAGATGACTCCTCTTAGGAGAACTACTTTGATGTTTTTCGTTTATCACAATTTCCTCAATTATAGTATTGTGGGTGAAGAGGGGTTTTTTATAAACAAATATATTTCTTATATGAAAATAATGAAAAGGGTTAAAGTGGATTTGAATTTAAATATATTTTATTTATGTTTTGAGAGGTAGAGAATTTACATGAAAGCCAAGCTATTGTAAAATTAAATTATTATGTTAAATTTCAATGTAATTATTATAAAATTAAACACCACAAATGTAAAAAAAAAAAGATAACAAATAAATAAATTTAATTTAAATTTAATTATTATAAAATTAAATTAACATGCTAAATGTTTTACAAAATTATTTCTATAAAGACTTACATTTTTTTTATTTTTTATATTGCATTTTTAGGGGATTTAAAATTTAACATGAAATATAATTAAACTGAAAAAAAAAATACCTAAGAGGAGAGAATGTACATTTTTCTTTGATTATGGGAGAGGGTATGAATTCTTATAAAACAATTTGTAACTATATATATTTTAGAGTTAAGTCTACAAAATCCTTACTCTAAAACTAAGGAGAATGGAGTGACGGATTTTTTTTTCCTATTGATAAATTTATACTAAACCTTTTAGGCATGTTCCACTCAAGTTAATTATGACTATGGATCTATAAATTTATTTATTTTATTTAATACAAATTTTTAGTCAACTTTCATTACTCAAAAAGAAAGGAAGGAGGCAAGGGAGAATGATAAAGGATGATGGATTTCTTTTTGTCTTAGTTTGTTTTGCTTATAAATTCACACTAAAACTTTTTCAACCATGTCCAACTCAAGTGAATTATGCTTTTGAATTTATACATTTCTTTACTTTTTTTTATTTCATGCAAATTTTCAACCACTTTTCTTTACTAAAGAAAGGGGAGAAGGGGGAGGAGTGATGGATTCCTTTTTTCTTTTATGTCTTGATAAATTCTTAATAAAACCTTTTAAGGTATTTCTTTACTTTGAATTTTGAATTTTGAATTTTGTATTTTGTATTTTAGAGGCTTAATCAATAGAGTTGATTTGTGTGTGAGGGAAAAACGAATTGAATTCAATCAATTTATTGATTTGGTTTGGTTCGGGTTTCAGTATTTTTGTGAACAAACCCAAACAAACTAAATCGACGTTGATTCGATTTGGGTGATTAGGTTACCTGATTATTATTATTTTCTATTCTAACCAATTAAAATGCAAATAAAAATCACAAATTTTAAATCTCTAGATTTTGCTTGATTTCATATAAAAATTTCAACTCAATAACATAACATTAACATAAATAATTAAATTATGACTTACAAACCACATAAATTATACATAGTCAAAGATATTTAAAAAAAAACAAAGATGGGTTGATCGGGTCATCGGGTTCAAAATTGTAAAATCTGATAATTGAATCAATTATTGCCAGTTTTAATTGATTTCTACCTGACATGATATGATGATTCGAGCCAACTCAAACCAATTTGATTGGTTTGGTTCGGTTCAGGTTGGCCAAGTTAATCTAGTCTGCTTACAGTCTCGTATTTTATTCAATAAGAATTTTTAATTGCTTTATTCCTAAACTTATGACAATGGTAGCTAATAATTAACTTTTGATTTATTAGCATCTTGTTTTCTTCATTATAAGATGTTTAAATTCAAATATTCTTATAAATCATCACATATTGCTTCAATTCAAGTTTTAAATTACGAATCATATATTATTTAACCTTTATTTATTCCATTATCTAAATATATTATTAGATTTAAATCGATATTTTATTTACAGATTTTATAGAAATTATTCTACTTTAATTCAATTATTTTAAAATTATTAATTAATTTATTCTAAACTTTTCTTATTTCTAAATATTTTTATTTTTATTATTTAAATTATTTTGTATATCCACACCGTAACTAATTAAACTAATCATTTAAGTATTTTTTCTATCTTTCGATTTCTAATTATTTTTTTATTAAACCTCTCCTCACATTGCTTTCTTATGATATCTGTTTTAATAATATATTTTCATAATGTAATCCATGTAGATCACAATATTTTCTGTATTAATCTTAATTAAAACATTAATATATAAAATTTATATATATTCATATTCCAACATAAAGTAGCTAGTTTTCCTCTGGTTTCATTATATTTATAATTAAAGTAGCTTGTTTTTGCTGTAAAATAAATCAAATATAATTCTAATTTTGTAAAATACAATAAGAAGACTCATTTTTAAAATTTAATAATTTTGTGATAGATTTTTATTTTACTTGTTTGTAACAATATTTTGATGCACTTTTTAACTTTATATAAATAAGTTAATAAAATAGAAGTATCAATATGATAATAAAAAGTTTATATGATTTTTATTCTATAACTTTTTATTTTGTAAAACGGTTTCAATATCAAATATTAATTATATTATGATAATTTTTCTTAATTGTTGGCATTTAATTCTAGTAGTTATTAATATCATTAATCTTCTCTCTCAAAATAATCTTAGAAAAATTGAAAAATAAAAAAAAATATTGCAAAAGATGAATAATTAAGAAAAATATGGAAGGTGAAGGAATGAAAAGTTAAAAAAAAAAGAAATTAAATTATAAGTGAAAAAGACTTTAAAATAATTTTTTTTAAAACAAATCCACGTGAGAACTTTAGTAAAAGAACTTTATATTATGGATATAGTAGGTTATGAAGTGGTAAGTGCGTCGGCAATGGGGTCCAAAGTCTAAACCTAAACAAGATACGGATCATAATTATCTTCAACAAGATGATGATCTTCACAATTAGAGACCACCACAATGCCCCGGCAAGCTGCGTACTTGTCCATGCTTTCCTGGCTGTACTGTCTGACTTTTTCTTTCTTCTACTAATTAACCTAATTTCAAAGAATGAGTGGCTTTGATTCCCATGGAATGGGATTATTGAGGTTAACCACCCAAACCCTTACTTAAAGGGCAAGAACATGCCCATGACAGCTTAGATTAGTGCCAATTTGGATCTTCTCTAAAGTTAAAATCCAAAGTGCGCCTCAAAAGACGGTGTAAGTAGACCATTATTAATAATAAAACTTGTGCATTTTGATCAAGTTAATTTTTTATTCAAAAAGTTTAAGTTCAGAAGAAAATTGTCTCCAGTCTAGGGTCAAAATATGTTTTCGGAGTTTGGATTCATTAAATGCTTATATAAATACTTACAAATCACTTACTAGTAAAAAAATACTGGATTCAAATACAAGTTATGGTAATATATAAATGAAATGTCAACCAGGCAATACATTTTGATCAAGTTGATTGTACTTTATAAACCATCAGTTTGTATGAGTCAATATAAGTTCAGGCATCTCCTAAATTATATGCGTATCACATAATATAATGCAATAGAATCAACCTCTCCAAATCTTGGGAACAAGTATTATTCAAAATTATCAGCGAGCGCACAAGGGAGTCTCAGTTGGTAGCCACCCGACAAATGCTTCCTGTTTAAACGCTTATTAATTAATTCAACTATTAATTAAACTAAAGCTGATAAAGCACACTTACTAAGGAAAACAAAGATGCCCCGTTATAACCAGACCAATTGGGGTGATGTCACATTCTTTTCATCTAGCTCTTTATTTCTTTGTTTGAAAGCTGACAATTCCTAATAATTTTCAAAATTAATCGATTTTAAAAGCCTGTCATCAATTATATGAGTCATGATCAAGGAAATGCATTGGAATTAAACCACTTAAGCAAGCAGCCTGCGCAGCCCTCACTGAATTCAGGAATATGAATATGAACAATTAATGTCCCCGAAAAATGTAAATTGCAGATGATTGACCTTTGCCAAACTAGCCAATTCCAAAAGTAGCTGTCCACACATGAAATTTTGAATGATACATGGTCTCAAACCACAAAGAGAATTTTAAGAGCAAACGTACCCATTAATTGTTGAGCAAGGAATCCAATTCATCTAAGTGATGCAGGGATGAGGGATCTTTTTTGATTTGATACAATGTTAGATAATTGGCCTTTCCATGGTCATTGGCTCGATTCCACCGCCGTACATTGTACATAACCTGAATCATAGTATCTTATAATATAATGTCAAAGTCATCATCAGTCCAAGTAAATGCACATACCCATGGGCACTAAGTAACCATATCTTGATTGAAGGAACAAAATCCTAATGCTCCGTACAAGTCAACCAGATAATTCTACATAATTCTACCTAAAGCTGTAATATTTAAAAAGCTTAATAAATATTAAATAAGTTTAATATCAGTTTATAACTATTGATCATAACTATTTTAGATCTAAATTTTCTTATTATTTTATAAGATCGTTAGGTAAAGTTTAGTATATTTAAATCATTTACGAAACTATTTATATATTTGATTATAAAAAGGTTAGGTTGTTCAATCTTTTCAAGGTTAAGAATTATTTCTCTTGAGTGGCAAAATCATTTTAGCAGATAAAGATTGATCAAGACCTCGACCCATTAAACATTCATCTATCATGAGCTGACACACTTCATTTCTTTTTACTGATGTACGAATACATCTAATTTTTATCATAAAACTTGTGTCTAGGGATTTTACCCTTGTTACCCCCCAACCGAACAAACTCCCACTAAACTTTACTCTATGTTAGCCTTTCTAAACGTGGTAAGCTTGACAATTCAATATGACAAGAATGAACGTTTAACGCTACAAAAATTACTCCAACTATATTGAATTATTGATAGAAAATCATTATGCAAGATTGATTGACACAGATGCGCCTGGTCCTTCATTGACATGTATATAGCCACAAAGAAATTAAACTAAGGAACATGAAAATCACAAAAGTCACAAGCCAACACAATTTCTTGAGGAAGTGACTCCACCATCTACAACAAGATTATGGCCACTAATATATTTGGATTCTTCACTAGCAAGATAAAGTGCAGCCTCAGCAACATCTTTAGGCCTCAAAGTAGCTCCTCTCAAATTGGCAAGCCCTCTCACAAACTCCTCCATCTTCTCCACTTCCTCAGGGAAAGGCATCCTTTTCAGATTGATATTGTCCTCATCATCTTGTTCATCACTGGTCCTCCATGCATTCACAAGCATGGATGTGGCAACCCCAAATGGTGAAATGCAATTGACCCTTATGCCATACTTCCCCAACTCACAAGCAGTGTTCTTTGTGAGGCCAACAATTGCATGCTTTGAGGCTGTGTAAGCATGTGGTCCAAGACCCCCCATGGCCCCAGCAACACTAGCAGTGTTGATTATGCAACCAAGCCCTCTAGGAATCATAACCCTTGATGCATGCTTGATCCCTAAGGCCACACCCTTCACATTCACACGCATGATTTTATCAAATTCATCAGGGTCAAAATTGACAATGCTCTTGTTCTTTGACTGGTTCCCTAGCACCCCAGCATTATTGAACATGATGTCAAGGTGTCCGTAGTGAGAAACTGTGGAAATGACCAAATTCTCAACTTCTTGCTCCAAGCTAACATCACAGTGGACATAGGTGGCTGAAGGAGATAGTGTCTCAGCAAGCATGGCTCCTAGTGCATCCTCAACATCAGCAATCACCACCTTTGCACCATGCTTCACAAAAAGCCTCACTGCTGCTTCACCAATGCCCTTGGCACCACCAGTTACAATAGCAATTTTGCCTTCCAACCTATAAGAACATAGAATTAATAAGCAAAAATAAAAAAAAATGAAAATTCAGAATTATGTGCATAATCTAGCAGGATTAATTAGTGCCATATATTTAATTAGACCCTGGCATAAAACGTACAGCTTATTTGTATATTGTAAACTTGTATAAGAAAATAAAAATTCATGACAGTATGCTTCCCAATTTTCTTTGTCAACCAAAAAAAAAAAATGATTTTCAAAGTGAAAATAGAAACAGAGAAATGAAAGGTACTAAATGCTTTGGATATTGAGATTTTAATTGGTACCTTTTAGAGGGAGGAGATAAAGTGGTTTCTGTTTCCTGGGGAGGCACTCCCTGAAGGGGTTTATCAGACATTACTTCAGCTGCAACCATGGTTGAGAGTGTGGCCCTGGAAAGTGAGCAAAGGAGAGACTCAAAGACAGAGGTAGCACAGAGTGTTGCTCTTGCTGGCTTGCCAAATGCCACGTACGTGGAGTTAGTATATATATATATATATATATATATATATATATATATATATATATATATATATATATATATATATATATATATATATATATAGTGTGTGTGTGTGTGTGTGCGTGCGCGTTTTTTTATGTGTGGGTTGGATCTTGTCAGCAAGGCTGCGTCGAGATTTGTTTCTTCTTCTTTTAGGAATGTTATTTGGAGATAAAAATTAAACATGTTTGAGACGTATTTAGAGAAAAAGATATAAAGGTGAAGGGTATTAAAAGAAAAAGGACAATAAGTGTATGGTAGTCGTATTTTTCTTTTTCTAAATATGTCCTTAAGATATCCGATTTTTATGAACAACCACGTCAAAAAAAAAAAAAAAAAAATGAACAAGTATCATTCATAAGTTGTTAGGTCCTTCACTGTACACAGTAGTTGACCAAGAAAGTTGACCAAGAAAAGGAAATCCATGTATTATATTGACTCTTGATAAAGGTATTTATGATATTAAATTTGTCATTGAATGTTACATTTTAACTATTAAATTACCTTTTAAAAGATAAAATATCATTCACTTCCCCTTTCTACTAAAAAGCATCCAATTATTGTTTAATGGTCCAAATTAATTGTATTTATTATCATTAGTCGAAGATCTAAATTAGTCTCTGTCAATATCTTTTGTAGACAAATTAGTTCTTCATAAATATAAATTAGTTATCAGATTTTTAACAATTGCAAAAATTAGATACTTTAATTTTTGGCTTATTTGCAACTAATACAAAGTGTGATATGTAAGTTGCATATTGACTAGGACGTCCTCATCTCATCTCACATGGCATTAACAATCCCAAATATGCAGCTCAAAAAACAAAAAAAGAAACAAACTCATTGTTTTACTTATTGAGTCCTAAATCTAACATTTTAAAATTGTCAAACTTTATCTCCTTTCTAATACTATAACTGAAACAGTGGTATTATTGCCAAGCATGCATGTTCTATATTTTTTCTAGATTTTACATTGAGATTGAAGCTTCTTAAGCATTTATACCGTGAATAACATTATGTGTTGGAGTTTCTTTTCTTTTCTTTTTTCTTTTTAGGTTGGATGTTTGGGAATTTTAAGGGAATATCACATGGGATAGGGTTAGTATGTCCTGGTCAGCATGCAAGCTATACACCACATTCTTTATCAGTTATAAATAAGTTAGGGACTAAAGTGTCTAATTTTTACAATTGTTAAAGACTTTAGGACTAATCTATTTTTAGTAAGGACCAATATATTCACTAAGAATATTGTCACATACTAATTTGGGGACTTACTCTTAGTTGAATTATTAATTTAGCTTTTAACCATACTTCGAACAAATTTGCTTCCATTAAAGGATATATATATATATATATATATATATATATATATATATATATATATATATTAAAATAAATACTAATATGTTTATAATCATCTTTTCTATTATACCAATAAGAGAATCTACTTTGGCTCATTGAAATAGTTCGATGCTTATTTTCATTAAGCAATGTATTATAATTTTGTGAATGAAAAAATAAATAGCATTAATAGATCTTCATATTGTAAATTGACCGGACTCAAATTAAATTATTAATTGCAGTCTTATAAATTTTGAATATTAATAGTTTAGATAAAAAAAAATACCAATAAGAGTTTTTTTTTTTTGGCTACATATACCAATAAGAGTTGGATGTTCTAAAGAAGACAATTCTAGAAGGACATCTTAATAAGAGAGAAAAATATTAAAGATATTTAATTACAAAATTTAAAATTTTTGTTTTAAATTAAAATTTTTTATTTTCTCTTCATTAAGCAAAAGAAAAATTATTTTTCTTTTAATCTTTTCGCTTATGACAAATAGAGCAAATCTCTTTCTATATTTGGCCGTATTTTCTCTTCTAAATATGTTATTATTTCTTCTATCAACTGAGGTTTAGTCTAGTAGTAAGGGATTAGTCCATCATGACGTAACAAACCACGGTTCAAACCTGAATTGAAAGAATCGTTCATATTTAAGTGTCCAATACTACTCGGATAAAATTCCCTTTGGTTGGAGAATACCGGCGGAAAACCCAAAAAAATTCTTATTTCCTCTTATCATGTTTCGCTTATTAGGCATTAAACTTGAACGTTAAAGTGTTTCCTAAGCGTAAAATAACAATAAATCTCTTACACCATTCTTTGACTATTATTTTGTTTAATTTAATTAACAGTTTAAAATGATATTGTAGAGTAAACTTTTAATGAAGAGATGAAAGAATAATTTTAAGTTTAATAATTAATGAAAAAAAGATAATCTGAGTATATTTATGTTAAAAATAAAAAATTAAAAAACATAATAAAATAATTTTTTAGAAAAATAAAATTAGAAATTTCGATAAAAATATTTAAGTTTTTTAATGAATAATCTTAAAAATATAAATATTTATCTATCAAAAATTTTCAATAATTGTAAATAACATAAATATCTTCATAGTGAATTTTTTTAATAAATAATAATAATAAATATAAAATTTTTCTTTAATATTTTAACTTAATTTAATTGAAAAATCTGTTATTTTGTCTTCAATAATATCTTAAATTTTTCTATCATATATGTTATTTATAATTATTTATTAGAATTTTCAATGTGAAGATATTTGTGCTTTTTAATTATTTATTAAAAATGAAAATATATTTATTAAATGCTCTAAATCTTATTATATTAAAAATTTCATTATTTTTTATTTTTTATTCTTTAAAAAATAATTGAGCTCATTCCACAAGTAGGGGAGAATTATTTAGTTGTTGGAGACTTTAATGTAAGCATATGCAATGCTGAAAAAGATGGGGGAAGAACTAAACCAACGTCTTCAATTGAGGGATTTATGGAGTTCATAAACAAAGGGCCACTGATTGACTTGGGGTCGGGGGAAACAAATTCACATGGAGTAATAGGAGCTTTGATGGTTCACTAATTAGAGAAAGGCTTACCCAAGCCCTAGTTTCTAGCACTTGGAGAGTCAATTACCCCGAGGCAAGACTAATGCACCTCGAAGATATTGGCTCGAACCATCACCCCATATTACTTCAAGTAAATCGTCCTTCCCAAACAAAGAAGAGACGTTTTAAATTCTACGAGAAATGGTGCTCTATTGATGAGGTTAGAATCCTAATTGAAGAAGTGTTGGCTATGGAAGTGGTGGGATCTCCTTTGTTTAGATTTTTCCAAAAGCTAAAGCATGGCAAACATGAGACTATGAAATGGCAGAAAACATCAGCAACAAATTCAAAGGAAAAAATAGAAGAGTTGAAAGGAAGAATTACTAATTTGAAAGAAGGTATGGGGGCTAAAAATAGGACTAATATTTTAAAGCTAAAAGAAGTGTTAGCTGAAGCATACAACCAAGAAGAAAGATATTGGAAGGAAAAACCTAGGGTAAGTTGGCTGAAATGGGGAGACCAAAATACCAAATTTTTCCACTCAAAATTTTGGTCCAAAAATAGACACAACAAGATTTAGAGACTAGAGAATGGTGCTGGTGGATGATGTTCAGATCAGAATTCTATTGGAGCAAAGGCAATTGAGTACTTTGAAGAGCTTTTCACTTCAAATGGTACCCAAGACCCTACTAATCTATTTGTAGGCCTAAACAGGAAAGTTTCTAACAGCATGAATAGATCATTCACAAGACCAGTTTCTGATGCAAAAATAAAAAGGGTTGTCTTCTCTATTATCCCTTTTAGAGCCCTTGGAGATGATGGTTTCTCGGCAAAGTCTTAACAATTCTATTGAGACCCAATAAAAATAGATGTGTGCTTAGTTATAAGGAGTTTTTTCAGAGGAGGAAGAACGTTAAAATGCTTCAACCATACTCATATATGCTTAATCCCAAAGATAAAAAATGCAACTTCTCTAAGTCAAATTCGGCTAATTAACCTATGCATAGTGTTTTATAAAATTATTTCAAACATAATGGTGCATAGATTATAGATATTCATGAATAAGTTAATTAATGATAATCAAAGTGCATTTATAGAGGGGAGACTCATCAATGATAATATACTAGTTGCTCATGAATGCATGCATTTTTTGAAAAATAAGCGATATGGAAGTCATGATTTTGCCCTTAAACTCGATATGAGTAAAGCACATGATATAGTAGAGTGGAGTTTTGTGTGGTTTATCATGGAGAAGCTAGGCTTTTGTCAAAAATGGAATAATTATATGTAAGAATGTCTCTACTGTTTCATTTACAGTTGTTGTGGAAGGACAACCAATTGGCTTTTTCAAGCCAAAAAGAGGACTCTGCCAAGGAGATTTTCTTTCCCCCTATCTTTTTTAGTTTTGTGCAGATGATCTCTCCCAGCTACTTCACAATGCTGAATAGAGTCAACTTATGTAGGGAAAGTCAACAGTAGATGCCCCTCTATCTCTCACCTACTCTTTGCAAACGATTCAATTCTTTTTGGCAGGGCAACAATCCAACAATGTGAAAACTTGATTCAAGTGCTTAATACTTACAAGAAGATGAGTGGACAAATGGTGAATTTCAATAAATCTTCCATCTTCTTCAGTTGTAACACTCTTCAACAGATCTGAGAGTCCCTTATTGGTTTGTTCCAAATTCCATACATTGGAGCTCAAGATAAATATTTAGGACTGCTTGCAATGGTTCAAAGATTAACAAGAAGAAGAAGAAAAAGAAGATTTTCAATTTTATTAAAGACAAGGTAGCGAAAAAATTGTCTCATTGGAAAAGGGGATTACTCTCAGTTAGCCGAAAGGAAGTGCTCATCAAGGCTGTTGGAATAGCGATTCCCATATACTCTCTTGGCTACTTTAGATTACCAGACTCTCTATTGGATGAAATTCATAAGATGATGGTCAACTTTTGGTAGGGGCAGAAGAATAATGAAAAGAAGCAAGCCTAAATAAGATGAAAGACCTTCTGCAGGCCTAAAACAGAAGGTAGATTAGGGCTGAAAGACCTCAAAGTTTTTAACTTGGCTATTAAGGGGAAATAGAGTTGGAAATTGATGACCAAGGAACATTCATTGTTTCACAAAGTCTTCAGAAGCAAATATTTTAGAACCAATTCCTTCTTAAATGTAAAGGTTAGTTTGAACCCTTCTTGGGCATGGAGAAGCTTATTGGAGGAAAGAAAAGTCATAGAAAAAGGATCAAAGCAGAGGATTGGCAATGGTGAGTGTGTGACAATCACTAATGACCCATGGATGTCAAATAATTACCTTTTTATAATCTAGCAAGAAGCATGTCATAATCCCCACTTGCAATTGGTAAAACAATTAATGGACGAGGCAAACAAGTGGAATGTGAACCTGATCAGACATAGCTTCAATGAACAAGTGGTTGAGGAAATTCTGCAAACAAAGATTGTGCAAGGCCAAGATGCATTGGTGTGGAAATTTGAAAGAGATGGATTGTACTCAATAGCATCAGGATACTCCATTGCTTTTAATTTTTTCTATCCGCTAAGCTCAGAATATTAAGTGCATTTTTCTAATACGGAGCTGATCAGTGTCTTCTAGAATAGCTTCGAAACTAAAGGTGTTAGTCTGGAAATTGATGCATAATGGTGTTCCAATGAGATAATCTTTGAGAAAAAGATTCTCAACTATTGATGATAGATGCCCCTGGTGCCTAAATGAATCAAATTAAATTTGTGTATCATTTCATTTCATGCCTTCATTCCATAGAGGTATGGAGATTGGTCGATATTGCACAAATAGAATGGAGCTATGTAACTTCCCCTTTTTGGTTGTGGTGGACTAAGCTATTGGGCTCAACCAAAGACTCTCTGAACAAAAAGGATACTCTTGCTCAAGTTGCATTCACCATATGGATGATTTGGATAGCGAGAAACAGGAAGATTTTTTAAGGAAATGACACTTCATCGTCGGTCGTTCATGGCATGGCTCAAAGTCTTAGTGAAGAGTTTAAAGTCCATAGCCTTCCCATCTTTCTTCTTTAGTCTTTACTCGCTAATTACTCAGGTGTTACTTTTTGGGAGTTCCCCCATATATTTTCTTATTATTGTCAGTTTGGATCGTTGTTATTTTGTTCCTGATGAAATAAAGCTACCTATCTTCATTATTAAAAAAAAAAACAATTAAATTTAGCTATTCTCTCCTTTTAATAAAACTCTATTCTATTATTCTACTCTTTATTGAATTATTCATTTTAAACCGTTCAATTAAAATAAAATTAATGGTATTAAGAGGGTGGTGTAAGAGTTTTACTTTTTACATTGCTTTTATTTAATCCTATTCAAATTATTATACATAATTACTTCATCTAGTTCATTTTATTTGTCACTTTAATCATATGCACAAGAATCAAGGAACAACCAAAAATTCAAAACTTGACTACGAAACATTTTTACTAAAGTATCCTTATCCAATTTTCAATATTTAAGTAATTCATTCTATTAATGTTATATTACATTTCTCGATTATTGGTATGCCTGACATATAGCGAACGGAAAAATTGGAAAGTTAATTATAAATGCTTCATTGATATATTAAAATGATAGCTATCATAAACCAAAATTTTTTTCTTAAAGTGACAGTTAAAATGAATTGGAAAGAGTACTATTTTATATTATAAGGTCACTGATAACCTTTTTTTTTTTTTTGTAAATTATACTATATGCATGAAAAAAAATAAAAAACCAGCCTCCAATCTTTTATATGCTACTATTTATATTAAATTATTTTATCAAAACTTTCATATCATGCATTCAATGATAATATTAATTTCTTCTCATATAAATTTTATAATTTAATTTTGTTATACTATTAGTATAAATATTTTTTTACATAGTCATTTAATCATATATTATCATATCAACACAAATTTTGACTTTCACAATCACTACATTAAAAGTCACAAATATAGTATCACACGATTAGATGATAGTATAAAATTTTTTTTATACTAATAGTATATCAAACTTAATCTTCATGCATTTAAGGGTATTGGTAATTGCTTCTCAATATAATAATTTAACTAGTGTTTTTTTATATCTTATTACTTTTATTTAATGATTTTTAACAAAACTTTCATATTATAATTTGATGATATTATTGAGTGTTCCTCACATTAATTAATGAGATTAATTTTAAGACACTTTCAATATAAAATGTTTTACATTGTTAACTTAGATATCATCATATATGTAATTTTTAAGATGGTTATTATAAGAGTTAAATACTTTTAATGATGTGATGATATTTAATTAGATGACTATATAAAAATCTTTTATATTCATAATATATAGTGTGTGTGTGTGTGTGTGTGTGTGTGTGTGTGAGAGAGAGAGAGAGAGAGAGAGAGAGAGAGAGTGATATTGCAAATTTAATACATAAAATGGTGAAGGTATCTAATATTTTTTATAATATTATCGCTTTTATTGAGTAACTTTTTATCAACACTTTCATGTTATAAATTTAATGATATTATTAATTGCTTCTCTTTTTTTTTTTTTGATGAACTAATTGCTTCTCATATAAACTTTATAGTAATAATTGTAATATAATATGGATATGATATTATTAACTTCATGCATTTGTTGATATTAACGATTGCTTCTCAAGGAATTATACATAGATAAATAGATATAAATTAGACTACAAAACCAATGGCAAAGAGACGACTGGATAATGATATTATAACAAATGAAATATAATCCAAACTAAAACTTTGTAAAAATCTCTTTTCTTAGTTCACGTTTGTTCTCTGTCCTGTAGAGATATTCTTAACAAATGTGCACTATATCACTCAAGTGTTTCACGTGAATCATGTGTTTAGTAATGATAAAGAAAAATAATAGTAAAGTAAGTTTGAACACTTTTATCAAATAAAAAAATAGGTACAAAAAATTCTCCTAAGATTTTTCAGACCAATACCCTAAAAGTATTAGTTAAGAAATTAAAAAAATAAATAAATAAAGTTTTTTTTGCTTTTAGTTCCTTGAACATTACTTTATGAGTATTGGCTAGCATCAAGACCCTTGATCTTACAAGATTTGGAAACACTTTGTGAGACCCCAAAAAATAGGATAGGGACCATAATATCTTAATAAAATTCTCCTTATTTGCTGTTACTGTATTGCGCGTCTGGTCCCCAAACATATGTTCATAGAAAACATACAATTGAGTTGGCCCTAGCCCAGCACTAATTATCGCTTTGTAATTTAGTAATGCATTATCTTCATCTTCACAAAAGACCAACTTGTCCAGGAATTAGTGACACTATCACTTTCTTATTCTTGGTGTTTTTCATCTTCTATCTGTTTAAAATGCTTTTGCTTCAATTTGCAACGTGTTCAAAATCCAACAATTCTGAACTTTAGATTATAATCTATAAACAAGCTTTGCGCTCAGCAGGGATAAATAACAAAGGGTGTATCGTGTTGTGTTACTATCAGTGAGACATGAAGTCATGAACATACAACATAACACAGGCACAGACACTATAACAGAACAAAATTTAAGTGGCCAAAAGCATTTTTAAAGTAAATGGTCGTGTGCATTCCTTGTGTCCAACGTGACTGTCACCAGCCATTTTGAAATGTGCTTCATTCTTCTCTCTCTCTCTCTCTCTCTGTGTGGAAAAAAAGTGCTTCATGCTTTTGAAATGTGCTTCATTTGAAAACTTTAGATATATGAAAGTAATGCTCCCTCCATCCACCTATGAATATCTTTTAAAGTTTTTACACAAGGATATATTAAAGTGTATTAAATAGGTTCAGATATAAAAAAGATAAAGAATGATTTGACTACATTATCTTTTTTTTTTCCTCCCATTAGTCGTAGCTAATTATATTCAGTTGGGAAAATGAAAAAATAGGGTAAATTTATTAAAATAATGAATTAATACTTCTTTAAAATTTATTAAAATTCATTAAAAAATACTTTTAAATGGACGGAAGAAGTATAAGATAAACAACATTTTTTGCCTACACAGTTGAAAAAATAAGTATCTTTTCATTTATTTACTTATTGTAATTTTTTTTTCCATGCCCTTTATATTAACTAGCAAGTAACAAGTGGTATAATTTTTTCAAAGAAGAAAAAAGAAAAGAAAACAATAGATTTTACTAAGACTAGCATGTATCCATGGGCGAGTTCTTAAGTGGAGATCACAAGTTTGTCTCACATAGTGATTAAATCTAAATCATTCAAAAATGAATCTAACAGTTATAAAATAACATAATAAAAAATTAAATTTTAATATTAAATTTTATCTTCCAATTATGCCCTTTCTATCAACATCCCATTCTTTCCCTCTCTTCTCTCCAAATATGTCCCCCTCCTCTTCCCGGGGCCACCACCGCCCTGCCGCCCTCCTTATGCCACCGCCTAGCCGCCAGCGCAACCACCACCACCACCACCACTACGAACTCCTAGCCTCTAGTCAGTGAGCCTCGGATTCTTTAGCCCGCCAGACATGTCAACAATGAATCAGCCAAAGATGATGAACCACATTGTGAGGATGGCCAAAAGTGTACTTTTGGTTGAATGTTTTAGTGTGGAGGGAATCCTTGTAGACTGTGTTATCTGATTGATCTTTCTTCTTGTTTTTTTTTTTTTTTTTCAGTACAATATCTGATTGATCTTTATCCACCACACTCCACACCTTTGAGTTCAAATTGCGTTTTTCTTTCCTCTTTTTTCTTCCACTCAGTTGGGTTATGTTGGGAATTGTCTTCTCCTTCTAAACCCTCCGAGTTCATTGTGGAGTGAAAGAAAAATCTAATCTTTCGACAACAAGCACCGTTGCAGAGCTTGACCAGGAGCTTCTTAGTGGGTTAGGAAAGGGTGGCTTTCTTCCGAGAATGATTGGCGGCTATGACACCGTGAGTGTTAGCGAGAGCAGTGAAGTTGTTGTTGGTTAACAATGGCTCACTCCAGCATGTTTCAATAAGGATGGCGGTGGATGAAATAACGGTAAAGAGGTCCATTTGTTGGCAATAACCACGGCAGTGACAAACTCATCATCCCCGGTTAATTAAGAATTCGCCTGTATCCATGTAGCCCATATTCATTCAGGGCTCTAGTGACTGGTGACCAATAATGCGCTTGTTGGCATTAGCGAAAACTTGCAGAAAAACGTGGGCTTCATAATGGTATTTCAAATGGGCTGAGTTAGTATTAAAGAATTCTATTGCACTGCCCAGCCTTCAATGAGGTCTCAATGTATTTTCCATGTCTAGTTACATTCTTCTTTAAGATACATTCGCCTTCCTTTCTTCAAAAAGAAGAAAAACGTTTTGATGAAGAAGGATATATTCTTCTTTTGATCCTTTTATTTTGTCTATTCCCATTTTTACTCATAGCAACGTTGTTTATCCATCGAGGCGCGTAAGAGTGTGTTTATAAATATTAAAAATGAAAGATAATTTAATTTAATTTGGGTTGATTTGATATAGAGATCAAATCTCATGAACCCTTTATTAAAAACGTAATTAGAATTGATTTAACAATTGATTCTTGTATTTGGAATTCAGTAAACAAAGAATTAATCTGATTTAATTAAAGTGTGAGAAATATTTTATTAACCGAAAAATAGTCATATTATATATTTAAACTTAAATTAAATAATTCCAATTAAATCTTATTACATTTGATAAGAGTTTTGAATTAGAGTAACAAAATTCCGAAAAATCTATTAAATCAAATCATTTCTTTTTATGCAAATAATACATTCAAAAGTAAAATGTGTGGATAAATTTCCGTCTATTTATATCACGTGTTTGGATTTTTGTTTGGAAAGCTCCAAACCATAATTTAGACAAAAGCTTCTTTCTAATAGGTTGTGATCAAATCATAATTTTAGAGTTCCCAACGAAAATCTAAACGTACTGATAGTTATATTTTGAAATAAAAGATGGAAGACGTTAGGGATTGATCGCATGCCTTTGAGGGCTTTCGTTTTTAACAACAGATTTCTTGCATGCATTTTTAGTACATGGCTTTCTAGAGTAGGTTTTCTAAGTTGTACTAATTAAAAGTTAAGTAATTTTGTCTTTTTTATATAAGAAGCTGTTGAAAAGTGAAAACAAAGAAAGAATCAAGACTTGAGTTAACTCGGTTGACCTGTTCACCTTCTCATGCTTTATAATTAGAAGGAATAATTCAGTATAGATCATTTACTCTCTATTCAGTAGTAGTTAGTAGAGTGACTAAGTGCTAAAATAAGCTTTTTGGTGTTTGCTTCAAATATCAAATTCATTAGCTTGTACCTGTTTTTTCTTGCTCCTAAATTTAAACAATCTTAATCTCTTGTTGGCTTTTGGCATCATTTATATGGCTGATCATGACTTTCAAAAGCTCATTCCCTCCCATCATTTTTAAGTTTGGCTAAGCAAATCCCCACATATATAGCAATATATGCCAACCTAATTAACAACCCAAAACTGCTTAATTACTTGCTCTAGTACGATGCCTTTCTCACCACATAAAACTGCAGCTTTACTTGATTCTTTCGCGTCACTTTTTTATTGATCCTCGATGCTATCAAGTTAGGTGCATATTATTTATCTTGATAACTTTCACAAGTGATAACTTTTATAGTGAAATTAACACGAAGATATGAGGTAAAGTCTTGAAAATGACAACTTGAACAATGTCATACTATGTAAAATGATTCCTAGATGTTACTCCTAGCAAGTTAGCTCCGGCAACAAACTGAACATTTTTCGTTTTTAAAACAAAATTGTTAGAATTTTTTGAATTTGGGCTTCTCATATTAATTGATGGACTCTTTTGTTATTTTACAAAAACGGGGTGAATGGATGTCTTGATGTTTACCTAAAGACCTTTGTTATTATTATGTGATCCATTATAAGTTTGCGATTCACTATTTGTTATTGGGTTTGGGTTTAATGATGAGTATGCTGAATTATGGTATAAACGCCTTGGGTGATCTAGATTTTTTATGGATGAAATTACATTATTATATATTTACATTATGGGCAGGATCGCCATTTCACTCTTGGCACTCTTGACAGCTATGGATGCGGCCTTTTGTAAGGAGAAGGAAAAAGAATGGATTCTCTTATTCCTGACATACACAAATGTGCATATATTTTCTTTGTAACAGGATTTATAGATAAGATGTTCCTTAGTAATATGAATCTGATAGGTATGCACTATTATTTATTTATATCTCTATTGATGTTAGTGTTCTAAATTTCTAGTATAGATCCGATAAATCTTACATGTGATATCAGAACGGGTTATACTGGAATCAGAATCCAATTTGAAAAATCCACAAATTGTTTTAAATTAGAATTTCTCTAAATTTAATTTGGGATAATTCCTAAATTAATTAAAATAGGAATTTAAAATTTGCAAATTTTGATTTTTGATCTTATTCGTTATTGAATTTGATCTAAACGTTGATTAAGAGGTGTATTATTTTCTTGGACATCAATGCTTTGAGTTGAACCAAGATTGTTTTATTTTGGTTCTAAATTTGAAGTTTAATCTGAATTTTGTCTGTCTAGTAGAACATGACATGACGAATTTTAAAACATTTTTTCTTTTTGAAGATTTAGTGTTTGCAAAGTGCCTTTTCAATCTTGAATCCAGATTTTGGGATCACAAAATATTTTCCAATCTTAAATCTTACTTTTGTTGGATCGAATGAATATTTTGCGCCGAGATCGATTGTGAATCGAGTCTGTCTTGTGGAGATGCGATCGAGTTGTTAGATATCCTGTAAATGAGAGAGCTTGAATGGTGAGCCTCCTTGAATCACGACGGGAACTCGTAACTACTGCTATCCCGTTAAGACCCATTGCCGTGAGCGGTCGATGCTTCGCGAAGAGAAGAGAGGCATGTTGGCTGCAGCCACGGTGATCATCACCGCGGAAAGTTGGGTTCGGAGGCGGCGTCATGATATATATCCGGCATCCTCCATGGACGGTCCTGGTTCATGTCTCCAATGAGAGAAAGAGGAGCTCGTACGCGGTTGGAAACATGGTTGCCGACAGGATGTGTCCGTGCTTGCCGCAACTGGGTTCGTCGCCATCGCTAGCTGCCTCCATGATATGGCGCCACCAACGTTGGGCTCACGCTGTCGCCACAGAGACAGTAGGAGGTCGTGGTTGTGGGTCTTGCTCCATGGGAAGGATGGGCTCAATTCGCCGCCGCCTCCATGGTTTTCTTAAGCCACCGTTCTCCATGTGAAGGGCGAGGATGAGGAGCGCCGACGCTGTCTAAGCGCCTGCCACTGGTCTTCGCATGGCTGATGGAGTTGCAACGCCGTGAGGAAGAGGAGAGGCACACTGCGTTTTGGCAATGGAAAGGAAGGAGGTGGTGTACCACTGCTAGTTCTTCACCCATGGCTGGTGCCTACTGCCGCGGCTGTGTACGTGGGTGCGCCACCCACTTGTGTTGAGCGTTGTGCGAGAAAGAAGGAAACATAAGAGGGGCAATAGCCCTGAAATTAAAATAATAATAATAATAATATAATAATAATATAAAATAAAAAAATTCGGTTATAATAAAATATCGGGTTATAATTCTAAAATCATAGAATTTAAGATATTTTATTATGGATAAAATTGAATTGAATTGTACAAAATTATAGACTTGAAAATGTCTATTTATAGTTTTTAAGTCTCATTGTTGTGTTGTTGATGGTGTTGAAGTTGAGTTAAAAATTGATTATTTAAACAATTATTTATCTCTAAACAATTAATCGAGTGAGTTTTTACACTACAGTGAGTTACTTGCAAAATCAATGGAGTTACTTATTTATTTATTTGAAATATTTTATCACTTGGGTTGGTTATGATTGACTTACCCACTGATAATTTGCTTATTAATTAATCCTGATGTAACATATTTTGTCACCTAATTAGTTGTGGATTGATTCACCTACATGTAATTAGTTCATTGATTAATTTGGTGTGGCATGATATTTGGGATGACTTTGACAGTAAAATCCTTCTACCCACAAATATTGGATTTTTATAATTGGTATCTTATATGGTATATTCTCCACCTATAGGTGAGTTTATATTATATGTTGAGTCCATATTACTACTGATTGGCTATGTAAATAATCAAATATTTTGTAATTTTTCAACTGCTTTGAATTTTTCCAAGAGTAGCACTGACAATCAAATTGAGCTTTTAATTGAAATTGTTATAAAAAGAAATTTACCAAGACAAATATGTTATTACTTTTTATCAATTTTTTATATTATTTTGTGGAACCAATCTTGTGAGAAAATTAAATATTTTCCTTGTTTTAATTTTGATTTTGTAGGTTGTGATTTGCCTATTTAAAAATAAATATGTTTTTGTCTTTAAAAAAATTTAAAAATTTTTAAGACAGAGGAAGAAAGTTAATGGGTTAGAAAAATCAAAATTGTTAGGTTGAGATAATAAATTTTCTCTGAAATAGGCATAATAATAATAGATAATCTATGAGTCTCTTGCTAAATGTCTCGTGGATTAAAGCAATTATTTTCCAATTTAGCATGTTAGAGACTCTGAATAAGATGGGTTAGTTAAGTAAAGAAATTTTATCTTGTGTTAAGTCACTTTAACTTACTTGAATCCCATTGAAAAGAAACCTTAAATAGTTGTCTATATCTTAAATAAGATACTCTTCCAAATTACTATTTAAACTATCTAAGGGTTAGAATTTTAGCCTCAACCTTGTTTCATATGTAGGGCAAGCTACTGAGATAAAAGTTTGTGCCCCACTATATCAAGAAGAATTCTAAGGCCACCTGTTATCCCATGAATGCCAATGGTTATAAACCTTATTGTCATATCCATGGAATGAAGATAGTTGAACCAAGGATTGCTGAGTTCTCAACAAGAATGTTGATAATTTTAACATCTTTATTTGGTAAATGATTGAAGGTAAGAATATTCTATATTAGTTGTAATGGGATATGGAGGCTTATGGAAACTCTTGATGGTTTTAACCTATTAGTGCAAATTAGTGTTTGAGAGAAAAACTCCAATGAAAGTGTAAAGCATTTTTAAAGTAGATGTTATGGTTAAATATTTCCTTGAAAAGGAAAGACATGACTATTGCTATCTGTGACTGTGTAACAGTCGAGGGGGAGAATGTTGGATTTTTAAGTGTGATGATGAAGTTCTACATTAATTAGGAATGGACTAAGTGAAGATTATATAATGTTAAAGATATCCTCGGATTTTGGGTTTCCCTTAACTACTCTAATAAGTAATATTAGACCAATGTTTGGGTTAGGCCAATGTTCTGAAATGATAGTTGATTGGTGTTTGGATTTTGTCTTAACACGGAGCATCTACCATAATTTCCTATGAATACACGAAAAGCCTTTTATTGAGTGCAAATATATAATGTTATGATTCACACTTGAGAGAAAGAGTTATAATAGTCATGGTTAATTTGCATTGTTTTATGGCAATTATGCTTGATGTTAAACCTAGTTGAATAAAATGTCATTTATACCATAGTTTCTACTGTGTGATATAATGTTCTGTTTCTCTTAATAAAATTCTTTTATGAGAAATGTTATAGTTACTATTAATTATCATTACTTTTATTGCACTTAGTTGTTTGTTAAGTACATAGAGAAGGAGAGCTATCTTATTGTTATAATATAATTTTAGAGAGCATGAATAAATAATTGTTATAACTAGTGAATTAGTTAGCATAGTAAATGGTGGCTTGCAAGGTAGTCTATTTACTAAGCTGATGAAATAATTCACAAAAATTTTATGTGCTCTCAATGTTGGTTTAACCAACCTGTTAGCTCTTTATGTTAGCCAAATTGTAGTCTAATATTAATTATTCAAATTTGTACTGTGTATCTAAAAGTTCAATTTTGTGCAAATTAGTGTTCATTACTTGAGTGGTATGACTTTATGGAGTGATTCATGGTGTGTTTCTTAGAAAATATGTTTTAAGGAGATTTATGTATGAACATAGAAAATTGTTTAATAGACTAGATTGTCATCTCTGTTTTGGAGCCTGTTTACAAATATAGATATTTATCATCATAGTTAGTATAGTTACTTGTTATTTGGGGATGATTTTGTTGCCTGGACCAATTAGTACATTGATCTACCCATGGCTGGTCTTATGTATGAGTTTGGCTCAAAAAAGCACTGAAAATTTAGGATTATTTAATAGTGAAAATTCTTCTACGCATAAGTGTTAAATTTTCTAAGACTGTCATGTATAGTATACTCTCTACCTACAAGCGAGTCTATATTCATGTTTTAAATCCCTGTTATGGTGACAGTTGTCACTGATTGTTGTCTCTTGGATCAACTAAAGGTTGATTGTGTTTATTTTTAACTTTATATCATATTTTTTTTGGATAAAGTAATTAGACTATAATATTGCAAAATTTAGCTGACTATTTAAAAAGACAGAAATTATATATAGTAATAGTTTTTGGGCATGATAGATATGTATGTTTATCCATGAAATTATGCTTGAGTTCATACTTAAGTGGGTTTTCTTATTTGAAGAAAATGTCAATTGTTTAATAAGTGAAAGCTATGGTATATGCCTAATCTCCCATTAAAAGAAATATATACATATGATTATGCTCAATTATATTTTTATCATATTGCTATAATTATGCAATTAAACAATTACACAAGATTGGTGGGAGCCAATTTTTGGTTTTATTTGCATGCTATATATATGATTCCGAAAATCCTTGACAGTCAAAGTTATGATGACTTTGTTTTGTTGCTGTTAATGTTATTTAACAGTGGAGCTATATTAGCTTGATTAAAATCACATGTTTAAACCTTGGTGGTTTATGTCCTTTAATGTGATTGGTCCATGGGAGTTTATGAGACTATGATTGTACTGAATTTGTGTCATTAGGACTCCCATGACTATATTAGCATTGAGAAGGTGCTTGTTGACTCTTTAACTAAAGGACTTAGGCCCATGGTGTTTGTGAAACATATTGAGAATACATGTCTTGTAAGGTTTTTTGATGTATTTGATTAGTGGCAGTTGTTTATGTTCATCTAATTACATTGGAGCTATGTAAGTTGGTTTATGAACTCATGTGCATGTTATGATATTTTATTTTGGTACCATTATTGTACCTTGAGAATATGAGAAAGATGTTGTTCCCTTATAGAAATGGAGTTTCATAAGAAACATGTTATGATCTTCTTATGGAAGTTTGGTTGTGTCTTCTTGAGAAAGCACAATGAGGATTCATACCCAGTAGCATTGAAGGATCATATGTCATGCTACGAAGTGTATTAATGAAGTTATATGGTTATGTGGTTATGGGTAAACTAGACTTTTATAGTTTATCATTTGTCTATGGCTCTTAGCTAATAGCTTTGTTAACTGGAGTGATATAATTTTGTGGTGATTATTTTCAGGCTATATTTTGCGGCCACAGTTGTTACCCGGGAGTCGTTTTCAAAATATTTTTGAAATTGAATAAAACTCAATCAACATTGCTCAAATGGGATAATGTTAAAATTTTATGGATTTGGACTTCTATTGATTGGTAAACTCTTTTGATTTTTTACAAAAATGAGTTGAATAAATAACCTAATATTTCCCTAGAGACCCATATTATTATTATGTGATCCATTATATGTTTGGGATTCACTTTGTGTTATTGGATTTGGGCTTAATAGTAAATTATTGGATTATGGTGTAAGGGCTCAAGGTGACCTAAGTCTTTGATAGACGAAACTAGGTTCCTATACATATATTCACATTATAGGCAGGATCTTCACTTCACTTTTGGCACTCTTAACGACTACTATTTTATCAATGTAGCCTTCTATAAAGAAAAGAAAAAGGAGTAAATTCTCCTCCAGCATACACAAGTGTGTATGTATTTTCTTTGCGACAAAATTTTGTAGATGGAATATTCCTCAATAATATGAATCTGACATGTACATGCTATTATTGATTTATATTTCTATTATTGTTTGTATTCTAAATTTATAGTATAAATCTAATAAATCTTACAAAAATATGCCCTCCACTGCCATGTTGAGGTTAATTAATAAACTAAAAGTCAGTAGGTACTATTATTAATTATTTTGACACTTACAACATAATACATGGCAAGAGCAGTTCATTTGGTGGGTCCAAAAATGCCAAACTCTCTCGGCAGGTGAGAAAAACCATATTGAAGGTCACCAACCAAAGATATGTGGGACACAAGGGAAAGAGTATGGCAGTTAGTTTATAACCGAATCCAGTAATACTCTAGCCATCTGGAATCAAAGAAATTTACCAAATCCAGAGACTTTTGACAAGGATTAAGAGAGAGAGAGAGAGTAGGGTTGAAACCTGAAACCAATACAAATGGAAATCTACCACCACATATATACATTAATCAACCAACATGTTGTTGCTAGTGCCTACACAGTTTGTTGAAGGTGATCTTGTTGGGAATTGAAAAAAGTTTCTCAGTATATCTTACTCCCGCTTTCAAAAGCAAATTCCCAAAAGCTTTCAAGCAAAGTTTGCATCATTGTATGCACTTCTATATATACATGCTTAGATAAGCCACCACCCAGATCATCATTTTATTTTTAACTTTCTAGAAATAATGAAGATAAAGATTATATCTGTGTTTGAGTGTGATTGCAATCCGTTAGGTCAAAATACTGTATATGGTACGAGCTACTTGCTGATTAATTAATCAATGTATTTATTAGAATATTAAATATATTATATGATCAAATATTTTGTGTCACTAGTAGCAAACATAATCATATGTTCAGAAAAAGTTTTCATTGAAATTAGCAAAGTATCCAAAGACAAATGGGGAGGTCCCATTGATACTATATCTTGATGATTCTGTTGAGTTTTGGTGCTTAATTTTTATTATAAAAAATAAAAATGGGGCAGCTTCCCTCTCCCGTGATTATGGCTACTCCTAACTTATTATTAAAGACCGAATATTTTGATAGAGTACACCAAAAGTTACAATGGAAAATTTCTTTTAAAATAATAAAAATAAATGTAGTAAGTTGTGCATTCAACGTAGAAGAGAACAAACTAACGCTTGCACTTTACACCAAATAAACAATTTAGGTTTTTCATTTTTAGTTTTAACTGCATATATAAGCCTTAATTTATCTGATGAAGAATTCAGGCAGCAATAATAATAATAATAATAATAAGTCTTTTTTTTTCCCCTCTCTTTTGGTCGACAAAGGCATAGAAATTGAAAAGGCAAGGTGACAAAAAGGCAGGTCCACAGTCCACTTATAGTGTTGGAAAGCGCTTCTCAATTTCAATTTCACATGTACCTAACAAAACCGAACCTTTTGTTCCTTTCTTTGTGAATTTCGAAAGTTCAGTGAGAATCAAAGAATCTTTAAAAGGCATGCAAACATTTTTCCCAGAAAATGCAAGGAAGACGCTTCTTCATTAATAGTGTTCTTCAGAATCAGCTACATCCAAAAAGAATCATTATAAATTTATAGTCATGTACAGTACCGCACTCAAGTTTGAAGCATTGATGATTATATTTCGTTTTTGTTAAGATAAATAAATATTATTTAAATTCTCATCATCACATCAACAAATAGAAAGGGCTGATCTTGAAATAAAAATATTTACTGGGATTTTAATGCAGTATAATTTACATCTCATTTGTAAACTTTCACTAGCATAAATAAACAATAATATATGTATCTATAAGTATAAAATATTAAATAAATACTTATAATTGGTATGTAAGAACATGAACATGCAACATTTTCATCTTTAAAAAATAGTATCGTTATGATAGTAACTATTATTATATTATATGTACAATGTATCAGTATAAGTAATATTAATCTAATAATTCTGTGGACAATTTTCTTTGGGGACTGCACAGTTCTTCTTTCTTTCTTTCTTTTAGGACTGGGGACTGCACAGAGTTAATAGTAACGTATGGTTATATATGTATATTGTATACCTTTGATCAATTGTTTTAAATACGGTCTAAAAGTTTTCCACCATTAATTTCAGGGTTTACTGTTGTATACATATATCATTTTAATAATTAAATCTTTATGTTTTTCATTTTTTGCTTGAAAAAATGTCAAGAAATATTGCTTTTGCCTAGGAGTATACGGAAAACAAAAATGAAGAACAATCACATGAAAAACATCTTTTTTTTAAAAGTCGGTACATTTTTCCGTTCTATAAAAAATATTATGAATAACACTCGAACAGCCTTTTTTAAATTTTCTTTTCTTGTCATTTATTCTTCATTTTTTTTTTTTATCTTTCAAGTGCATCTTAAATTGGCCATGCTTCGAATAGAAAGTTGTTTTAATTTTTTTCTTAGAAAAAGGTTGACTAAGATCAAATGCAAGAAGTAAATGATAAGCTTAGATGCAAATGAAGTGGTTTGTTCCATTTCCTTTTCTAATTGAAGGGTTGGTTGACATAAGATACCTTAAGCTCAGCATTTAAAAATTTATTTATTGTTGTTTATTTGTCTCAATTATCTTCTCATAATCAATATTTCCTCAATAATAAGGTGAATAAGTAATGATATATCCTCCTAAAATATTCTCTTCAAAGTTTTTCTAATTATTAAATGAGGAAAATATTAGATATTTTATAGATATATTTATTATTTTAAGAACATAAAAATATTTAATAATTTTTTATTTAATAATTAGGAGAATTATTATAATAATATTTTAGGACAATATATCATTACTCTAAATCAATAGTATGTGTCTATATGTAGATAGAGGTATTGAGTATGTTTGTTTGAAATTTTTTTGTTAAAAATTTATTTTTTTATCCAAAAAAATCAATTTTCGTATATTTTAATAATTTTTTAAAAATAATTAGAATTTAAAAAAAATAACTTCTAAAAAAAATTAATTTTTAATTTTTTTAACTATATATAAAATTTAAACATTAAAATTATTTTTTTAAAAAAATTTAAACAAACATACCCATAATTAAAAACACAAGAAGTGATTTCCATGTCGTCTGGCTTATTATGGCCATCTCCCGAGACCGTGGGCTCCACAAGGGCGCCGGATTCTCACGTCTGATCAAACGATGCTTTCGATAGGCCTTCCTCAACAAACGCTTTTCTATAGTCATCATTTTGTGAAGGAATTTTAGGTCACGCCTGCATCATAATTTATTTACCCACAAAATTATAAAAATAATAGGATGAATATAAAACAAGCTATTCGAATCTATTTTATATGTGCTTTTACCTTTTGAAATTCTTATTGTATCAAATTTTCTCCATAAAATCTTAAAGTGATATAATTTACTTCCATTTTTTTATTTGTAATAAATTATTGCAATTTGTTTTATTGACCATTGTAATTTGTTTTATTGACTTTTCGATTGATTTAATGTATCCCTTCAATTATCAATTGTTGGTCATGTTTAATCATACAACTCATTTTGAAGCTCGCTCTTAACATGCATATTTGAGGAAAAATGCTTTCTGCATCTAATTACTAACTTTTTCTATTTAATTTAGATAATATATTTACATATAAAACACAAATTCATGTTTTTATAAATCGTGTATGTGAATTAAATTACTTTAAATTTAAAATAATTTATAATCAAAAGTTTCTTGAGATGATTAAAAATAATTATATCTAAAAAATAATCTTTTTCAAATATGCCTTTAATTTGAATAGTTGAGGTACTTCCATAAAAAAAAAAAGGGCCTTTAATAGCGTTCACATAAAATTACTTTTGATTGAATATTTTCAAACACATTATTTACTCTAACCAAAAGCAATTTTAAAATTACATGTACTATCTCAATTATGAATTTCAACAACATTTGGTAGTTAAAGAAAGAGCTTATTTGTTTTAAATATTTGCCAACACCAAAAAAGCGGTATATATCTCTCTCCTGTGGTGTGCAAACCCGATTATTTTCAATGATATAGAAGTATAATCTAAAATAAAATGCATTGGATTAATTTTGAGATAAATCACACGAGCCGATAAACAACATTTTCAGAAAATTTTTCCAGACATGTTATTCAAATTGATATAATATCTTGGAAGTGGGGACAACGACGAGGTGATGTCTAGAATAATAAATTAGAGTCATCACAATCAGCTATACCCCAATATTGTCTCCTTTTGCTATTCACAGCTCAACAGTCAATATGAAAAAACCATCAAAGTCTTTGATCTGATCTGAGGGGGAATATATACAATTATTATTATTATTATTATTATTATCCATATTCTGTTTAAATAAATTAATTAATGTTATTTTATGTTATTATATATGCAGTCAATCAGCAGTCAGTTATATATGAAAGATATTATATTGTAGGTCTAATATGTTAGTAGCTTCGTTTATCATATCTAAGAATAAAAATGAGGAGAGAAGACTCAAGTTTGAAGCTTGGGTATTTTATTGATAGGTATTAAATATTACAAGGCAATTGGTTAAAGTATAATCAACCTCCTCTAACAATAAATTACGCGTAGGTGCTTTAAAATTCAATAAAATATTTTTATTCATTAAAATTTACATATTAGTATACTAACCCCTTGTGAATATGTATAAAATCCTTAAAATAACTTATTAAAAAAATTCCTTATAATAAATCAATGTGCATGAATTGATAAATTTAGGAAGTACTATTGATGAATTCTAAGGCACGTGACTTTTTTTAGGCACAAATAATTTAATCATTTTATTGAGAAAATAATGTTAATTTTATTATAGTTACATACATAGGATTAATACTAAATGATTATATATTATTAATTTACTTTTCAATATATATATATAAATTAATTTTAATATATTATCACTATAAAAATTTTTGCAATATCATTCTGTCTACTAATTATATCTTATTTTTTATATAATTTTACAATTAGTTATTAAAAGATTCAATCTCTTTTGATAAACATGATTATTTATATTAGATGTTTGTGTGAAAAAATATTATACTAATAATACATTAAATTCATCTATATATATATATATTTATTTGTACTAATAGTATAAAATAATTTTATACTATTAACCAATAAAAATATTAAAAAGTGACAATTCATACAAATAACTATTAACCATGATAAGGGGCCTACTATACATAATTTGTCACTTTCAAGTTTTTTATTGGTTAATAATATAAAATTATTTTATATTATCAATATATATAAATTAAATTTATATATATATATATTGAAAAATAAATTAAGAGTAGATGTCAAGGCTAATGAAAATAAATCATCTCATAAAGAATTTTTCATATATAAATTTTTATTATAATAAAAAATAGACCCTAATCTACGTCTTACAAACAAAACCTAATCAATAATAAAAACCTATATATAATAAGATGATTTGAAATTTGAAATATTCTCATTCCCTAACGCTTACCTTCAGCTGGGCATAAGAAAAGGTGCCAGGAGTGTAAAGGAATTGATGTCGGATCTGCGCAATAAGTCAAGATTAGTCTTCGGTAATATGAAAAATCCTCTTCATTAATTACATATTCTCTCTCCTGCTTATAAAATAGTACTACCTATTCTTAATTGTATTATTATTTTCTTTATTTCATAATAATATCTGTGTATTTTAAATTTTAAAAATATTAATTGTATTTTTAATTTTTTCTAATATTAATTATATTTGTTAATAAGGTAAATAAGAAAATATAATTATTGTAATACAATTAAATTATCTATTATTATTATAGAAATAATTTTTTAATTTATGTATAGACCCTAAAATAACATTTATATTCAGCTAAGGAGGTATTATTAATTTTTTTTTGAGCGAGATTATTAATCTATTTTAATCATCAAATCCAAAAGTAACACGCTCCAATACCGCCCACCGCTTCATACGCGCCGCAATGCGCGCGACTCTAAGATTAAAAAGGTTAAAAAAAAACTATATATATATATATATATATATATATATATATATATAGATGGCAGTCAACCTCTCGTTTCTCTGATATTAAATTAAATTAAACTAAATTTGTATACAAACAAAGTCAAAGAGCATGCGATCTCTTTATATGTGGGTGGAGATTCACTTATTTTAAAAATAAGTTTTGATATATTTATTTTATTAAATAATTTGTTAATTTAATTTTGATATTTTTTTAAATATTTAATTATATATTATTATATTAATAAAAATATTTCACTTAATTATTTATTATCTTAAAAATTTTATAAATAAAAATATATGATTGAATAATAATACAAAAATCTTTTATACTGACAGTACATACAAAATTATCTCTAAAATTAATCTCATAATTTTTTATGAATTTTAACAATTTAACTATTAAATTGAAAGTTCTCGCTACATAAATTAAGGCATCGTTTGACATGCATGACGGGATAAGACCTGATTGGATTAAATTTGACAGAATAAGGTCTGACTAGGATTAATAAAACAAGAACTGATAAGATAAGAGCTGATAGAATTTTAATACTATATCATATTTGGATTGATGTTATACAAAATTTCATGTAATTTCAAAATAATTTGATATTTCATTGTGCCACTTTAAAATATAAATAAATATAGATTATTAAACTACTTATATATTGATATGCCTAACCTGATCATTAATATAATATCACATAATTCAAAGATTGAATTAATTAAATTTAATGTTTATAAGAAGTTATTCAATAAAGTGAGTAATAACACTTACTTACGGAGTAAATAAATCCTTTCTTTATTATGAAAAATATTAGAGATTATTTTTAATATACTATCATTATAAAAGAGTTTTATATTATCATCTAATTATATATTTTTATTTTTAATACTTTTAAAATAATAAATTATTGAGTTAAACACTTTTATTATTTTCCTGACGTGATAATACATGTCAAATATTTACATAAAATTTTTTACATTAAAAGTCCATTATAATTAAATTCATTATCTCAAATTTGTTCATTACTTCACATCTTTGTTGAACATAAATTTATTTCTCACCTAAATATATTTTTTCTTTAAAAATACAGTACTTTTAATTTTGATTCTTAAAATTTTTTCAATTAGCTTAAGTCAATATTTTTTTTCAAAAATTAAAATAAATGAATTTTAAAAAACTTTAGAAATTATATTTCTTATTCCTGTACTAAAATCAATTTTTTTAATAAATCAAAATAAAGATATTACATTTTCATGAACGAAAAATGCATTTAACTTTTTTTTTATGCAGGTTGAACATAAAAATTTAAATAATAATGCAAAAAATAAAAAAAAATAATTTTTGTACATATTATTTTTTGACACCTTTAAACACATTTTCTCTATTTTTCTTTTTTTGCCACTTATTTTTTCACTTTTTCTTTTTCTTTCATAATTTTTTTTAACATTGTGAGCGAATATCTAAATATTTATATTAAAAGATGGTATAAATAATATTTTTAAAAAATAAATATTTAAATAATAAATTCCACCAAAAAATTAGTATTTTAATAGTACTAAATGGCTCACTCCCAATTCCCGATCTTCGGGTCTCTGATCATACGCGCACCATCCGATATAAATTCCCCCATTGAATTCCACCTTTTCCCAAAACTTAAATAAAACCAAAACGAAAAAAGAAAAAAGTGAACTCTCTCTCTAGTTTTTCTCTCTTGTTTCCCTCTCTTCTTTCTCTCACTCTTTCCATTTCTATGGTGGAACGACCCGAACACGCAGCGTCGCCGGCGTGGAGATCAGAGAACAGAGACACCAGCACAAAGTGATCGGAGCAGAATTACGGTTCCGAAATTGCCTGAAACTCGAAGAATGCCAATTTCGAGGTTCCACATTCGGAGCGAGCACAGCTTGGCGGATCCGGAGCTCCACCGCGCCGCCGACAAGGATGATTCCGAGGCTCTCCTCGAAGCCGTCGCCATGGCCGGGCTCGTCGGCGTCCTTCGCCAGCTCGGCGATCTCGCTCAGTTCAGTTCGCATTCTCTCTCTCTCTCTCTCTCTCTCTCTCTCTAGAACTTACCGGTCGATGCTGCTTTCGTGATTTTGCAGTTTCCGTGATAACGCTGAGTTGAAATGAGTGTTGAGTTTTTAAAAAAGAAAAGATAAAAGAAAAATATAATTTAATGCAATGTTTGAGTTTTTGTGCAGTTTTGTTGGTTGTTATGCTGAGTTGTTACTGACTGGAGTGAGCTTTTGGTTCAGCTAGCTTTTCCCGTGTGGAAGTTTGTTGTGGATGGAGTAGTTTGGTTGAGTTTGGAGTTTGGAGGAAAAACGGCTGTCTAAATTTGGTGGTTGGATTAGGTGGCTGAATTGAGCTTTACGAAATATTGTGATTATTATTTAATTTCGTGTCGTATAATTGAATAATTGAAGCTGATTTTCGGGATTACTAGTTGAATCTTTGTTTTTTATTTTAATCATCGCCCTTTCTTTCGTCTTCTCCGTTGATTGTCAAGTGCTTTTCGTTCTTTTCTTTTTTTTTTTTTTGGGTATATATATAATTTTGAAAAAAATAAATAAGATGAAAATGGACGATTAGCGGAAGATTGGTTTAAATGCTGGAGTTGAGAAGATGTTGGATGACTTTGTATGGACACGGATATTTGATTGGTTGGTCTGAAACTCGGAACTCAATTGAATGTTGCATAGACTACAGCTCTTGAACTAGCTAATTTTTTGGTGCAGATATTTTTTATTTGAACATTCGGGTTATGTGGCTTAACTATGAATTGACTATTGATGAAAGTTTTCTTTTAATGTTTTTGAGTGTTCGTTGGATATTTTGATTTTTAAAATCAACTAGACCTTTCTATAACTGAGTCGCATTACATATACTGTGATTTTTCATTTGATCGCATGGAAATCTTAGGATCTGCTATCAACAACCTCCTCATCAATCAACTGAGCTAAGCATAGGTGGCTTAGTCTCACGAGTTTGATTCAAATGCTTCTGGAAAGTTTATATATCTTGCGAGAGTTGCGATAATCCTGGCACTTTGTTCCCTGCAGTTAATTATTAGATAGATAGTTTCGTTTTGTATAGTTCCCAACATCAACATTTAACTTTTTTCAAATTATAGTGTTTGGTCTTTACAGTCAACAGTTGGTGTTGGATTTTCTGCATTTAACTGTTCATTTTGGTTAGGTTTGCTGCCGAGATCTTCCATGACTTACATGAAGAAGTAATGGCCACTGCCACCAGAGGGCACAGTCTTATTTCTCGTGTTCAACAGCTTGAGGCTGAAGCTCCAGCGCTCGAGAAAGCTTTTTTGTCTCAAACCCATCATTCATCATTTTTTGCAAACGGAGGTTATTTACTCATTTTAGAGTCTTATTGTTTATGATTTGTGTTTGTACTTTGTAACCTGTATCTGTAGGAGATATAAAATTCCCTTGGCAAATTTTAACATGCTTCTTGCATTGCAGGGATTGACTGGCATCCTAATCTTCGATCTGAACAGAATCTTGTTACTCGTGGAGACTTGCCTCGATTTATAATGGATTCATATGAAGAATGCCGTGGGCCCCCAAGACTGTTCCTTCTGGACAAGTATGGTAACCTGATTCATAAAAAAGATACAATTTCAACACAAACAAAAACTGATTACTACGTTATAGATATTTGAATCTATTTTCTTTTTTGGATTTTGACTCAAAAGGTTTGATGTGGCTGGGGCTGGGGCATGTCTCAAGCGTTATACTGATCCATCATTCTTTAAAGTAGAGTCCTCTGTAACAGCAACAGTAGAAGTTCACAGGGAAAAAAAAATTCGTAAAGTCAAGGTACGTTAGTGCCAATTGTACTGGTTAATGACATAATTTTCCTGGATAATTGTTTTAATTGGCATAAAAAACTCTTCTATGGAATGGAAAATTGAATGTATAAATTTTTTTATTTCCAGCAGAAGAAAATAGCACAACCAAGGAATGGTTCAACCCCTGAAGTTGTATCATCACATGCCAAGTGAGCTCCAATAATTTAATTGTGTTGCATTATTTCATTCTTCTGGTTTTTATTACACGAAAAGGTCTTGAAATGGTTTATTGGTGACACAATCCATTTCAATTATTGCAGACTACATCAGTTGTTTCTTGAGGAGCGTATTGAGAATTCTTGCAGTGATCCTGCACGTCTTGTGAAGTTGAGGAAAAAACAGTTGAATGGATCTGCAGTTGACTCAAAAACTGGAAAAAGCTACATGGACAAAATTTTGGAAATTTCCTCACCTGATCATAAAATGGTTTGTGAAACCTCAATCACTCCACTCCCTGTGAAATTGATGTCAGATGATACTGGTGAAAATGGGATTAAAATACTTGAAATCAGTAGTGTTAGTCCTGTAAAAAGGTCATCGCGAAATGAAAGCACACGATCATTACCACCAAATGAGCAGGAATTAGAACAGAAACCATGCTTAGAAATGGATAAGGAGATAAGTGGAGGTCTTGTGCAGGTGCATGAAGAAGTCTCTTTGGGTATGACAGATGAATTGTCTTTTAATCATCCCAAGGTACCTGATGAAACAGAATGGGTAGTTGATGAACAAAAGAAAAGAGAATACATCTTAGATGGCTACCATTCTGATGATGTGACTAGTGAGGTTGACGATTACATGGATGCCTTAGCTACCATGGAAGAACTGGAAGCAGACATTGAGTATAGACCAAAGAAAAGCTTATTGAATACTCCAAAGGTAGGCAAAGAAGATCATCAACTGCAAGCTCAGTTTTCAGATTCTCAATCATTTGGAGACTCCTTGACATCTGAAGAAATTGATTCATTTGATCAAGATAGAAATGGGGAACAAACTGAAGTGCAAGCTCGATTGTCAGATTCTCAATCAACACGAAGCTCCAGTGCATCAGATGATAATAGATCATCCAGAAGAGACAGAATTGAAGAACAAACCCAACTGCAAGCTCAGTTTTCAGATTCTCAATCCGTTGGAAACTCCTCCACATCAGAGATTGAAAATATGCTGTCTAACCAGCTTCCCCAAACTGTTGAGTTGCAAAGGACTCATTGTGGCGAGTTTGTCATGCATGATGATGCACACGTTTATGGAGAAGAGGTTTCTGATTTTAGACCAGTCTCTTCTGGTTCAGGTCTGATGAATTCAGGACATTCCTTGTTTTCTTCAGATCTTGGGCCCACCTCATCGGTGTCCTTACCTACAGGGACTCAATCAGGTGAAACAGCATCTGGCCTTGTTGAAATTCATCTAGGGTTAGAAGAGCATGAAGGCAGGAAGTCACTTGTTGAATCCCTAATAAAAGATGATGCTTGCCCTGTGGTTTCTTCTGATGACAAATCTTTGAACAACTTGGATGTTTGTGATCCATCTGTTAGTTCCAATGCTTTATTACAAGTTTCTAATGACTTGAACTTAGCACATCAAGATGAATATGGTGATCATTCTACGACCAAAGTTTTGCAGGAAGAATCTCCTAATCAATACTCTTCTGGAATTTTGGTAAGTGGTGATACTGGTTCTCAAGGAGAGGATGCAATTTACCCATCCATGGAAGCATACTTGAATTCAGGTACCAAGTTGCCACTTGATGGCCAAGACTTAAAATCTGAGAATGGTGTAATAGCAACCCAACACAGCTCAGAAGATTTATCTTCTGCCTTGGAGACTCTGCCAGTGAGTAGCTGTACAGAGGAGCTATGCTCTGATTTTACTCAGGGAAAGCCACAGGATGAACCAGATTCAGCAGAAGCTAAAGTTTTGAATTCTGATCGGCAATCAAATTTTGATGAGGTACCAAGGATGGTGCCTGGGGATGAAAAACGTGGATCTAAAGTTGAAGATGATGGTCATAGTAAACATCTGTCTTGCCCTGATTATATTAGGCAGGATAATCTTGTCATTGGAAACGATATGTCCACCGAAAAAGTTCATTCAGAAGATCAGGTTTTATCTGCTCTTCATTTGGTTGATAGTGCTGAAAATGATGCAAGTATTTTAACTTCCCTGGCCTCATTTTTTGGTTCTTCTCCAACAAGGAATATTTCAGATTTGCATGAACCCTTCTCCAGTTCTAATTCTCATCAGACTGAAATAGAATCCAATGAGGCAGAGTTGACCAAAATTTCCATAGACTTAAATTCAGGGAAGAGGGAAAATAAATTGGAACCATCTTCATATATCATATCCTCTCCAATGAAAATGCTTACAAAATTGGAAGAATCTCTTTCTACTATTGTAGATTATCCTGAGAAGGAGATGGAAGTCAATGAGGCAGTTGCTCGAAAATCTTTGACAGCATTAGTGGCACCAGAGGTAGTGGATCAACTTGAAATTGCCTTTGCAGACGTAAAGTTGAACCCAAGCAGATCTGTACCCTGTGATCCTTCTGATTCTGAAATATGTAGCAATAGACAAGGTTCATGTCTTGAGGAGAAAATTCAACAGAAGTTACCAGATCAACCAGAAATTGCTTCTACTGATGTGCAGCCAAATCTGAACAGATCTGTGTCCCGTGATTCTTCTGATTCTGAAATATGTAACGATATCCAAGAGGAAAAAATTCAATACGGTTCTGCTGTCAATGACATGAAAATGGTGCCTGTAAGTTCAGAGCTAAACTCTCAGAGGTCAGAATCCATATTTCTTTGCCAGAATGATGTACAGAACAGCAAAGATAGTTTGTCATCACCTTCCTATAACCAGCTGAAGCCTGGAATGCATTTAGAAATGTTCTTAAAATCACCAGTTGGTCAAGAGAATGCAGAAGTTCTGCTCAGAAATGAAGAACATTATACCTCTGAGAAATTTCAGCTTCAACAGATTCAAATTTCAAATCAGTTGGAACAACAAAGAATCTCTCATGCTGCTTCTGAGTTTGCTCCTGAAGTCCATCCAGATGAGCCTTCATCATTTGATTCCTCATCGAAGTCATATTTGCAGGAGACCAGCCGTGCAAAACATGTCATGGATCCATTGCAACCCCTTCTTCCTGACCTCTTTGTCGAGGCAACTAATAATCATGAGGAGATGCCACCTATGCCCCCTCTACCACCAATGCAATGGAGAATGGCCAAGGTTCAACGTGCTTCTCTAGTTTCACTGAGAGAAGAAATAGAAGCAAGCCAAGCTTCATTCCAACCAATACAACCAGTTAAACCTGATGATAAGTCTCAATTTGGTTTATCAACCTCTGACAGAGAGATCGTATTGTATCAAAATCCATTTTTGCCTGTCACGGCTGTGGAAAGCAATAAGCTCCAACATTCTTCTGGGATTTTAGCCGGTGTTTCAGAGCATCCTGTTGGTATTCCTTTGCAATTTCCCGTCATGGTAAATGAATCAAATGGTCAATTTAATTACCTGGTTATGGAGAGAAGCCAAAATCAGAACCCCTTCTTATCATTACCTGTGGTATCTACAGTCAGGCTTCCACATGGATATGTCATTGCTTCAGAGGGAGAAATGGTACATAATTCAAGTCCATGCCCATCAATACCACCTTCTGAATGTTCTGTTTCTGGAGCTGATCCCATCTCTCCACAAGAAAAACTGACTGAATCTCCAAGTCAATTAATGGAAAAGTCTAGTTTGGAAGTTAAGGATGGACCTCGAGAGTTGCATTTGGTGCCACCTACTGAATGTGCTGTTTCTGGAGATGATCCCACCTCACCAATAGAAAATCCAACTCCAAGACAATTAATGGAAGAGACTAGTTTAGAAGTTAAAACACCTGAGCAGCCTTCAATTTATCTGGAAAGCGAACAAGGAGATCCCTCTCTCTCACCAATGTCACCACCAAGCATGGAAGTAGTGCAGCCCAATGACAGCTTATTGCCTTCAAAGGGGGAAATGGCATTGTCATCAGATTCATCTGCCCAAACACAAGAGTTTGATAGTGAAACGCCAAAGAGTAAGCTCCCTCGTCCCCGGAGTCCTTTAGTTGATGCTGTTGCTGCTCTTGACAAAAGCAAGGTAATGACAGTTTTCGAGTTCTCACAGAGTGTACTCTTATTATGTGGTCTTAATTCTCGCATAACACGCTGCCTTTGAATCACTGCAGCTGAGAAAAGTTTCAGATCGGGTTTTGCCTCCAATAGCACCGAAGGTAGATGAAAGAGATTCATTGTTAGAACAGATAAGATCGAAGGTTAGAGCTGGCAACTTCTATCTTTTTCTGCATGCTGTTTGTACCATTCTGTATTACAACGTTCGAGTATTTAAAAGTACATTTTTTTGCAGTCCTTCAACTTGAGGCCTGCTGCGGCTACTCGACCCATCATTCAGGGTCCAAGAACGAACTTGAGGGTTGCTGCCATCTTGGAGAAAGCAAATTCCATTCGCCAGGTTTATCACTTTCTCTTTTAAATATGTTGTCAAAGCCGTGTGCTTCTCTCTCTTTCTGGTATGCCCCTTCTCTCATAAAATAATTTTGTTTATTGAAATAGGCATTGGCTGGAAGTGATGAAGATGATGATGCAGATAGTTGGAGTGAGTGATTCTTGAATGGTTCTTGCCCTGAATCAGGTGTAAAAATGTCATTCTTCCCTGTGATGAATAGAAAATCTACGCAATACATATGATTCTTTATCCTACTCCATGTTCATATATTACTCTGGACAACTTGTGTCCCCTCCCGAGTCCACTTAATTCACACACAGATAGATGCATGAACTTAGGAACAAGAATGCAGTATAGCATCACTTAAGATTTCAGAATTCAGATCCTCATTTCGGGGGTGAATATCAATTCGGTCAAGTCAAAGGATCAGCGTGCAAGCGCTGCACCAATCCAGATCAATCTATCCACAGTTCTATTTTTTCTTACCTATATAAGAACGTGTATATTTGTGTTGTGTTTGTTATAATTTTTTGATTAGTCGTGATTACCCAATTTTGTAATTCTATAATGTAGTGGTTTCTTGTAATTGCCTCATGTATCTTGTAGCTGATCTGGCTGTGTCCAGTACGATGGTATATATATGTACACGTGAGTAAAATACCTTGAATGTACAGTTTCCATCATTACATTTGTTCGCTGATATACTTCTAACTTCTTTTTTTTTATTATACATAGTAGCAAGAAAAATTTAATCATAAAAAAAAAAATAATAGCAAGAATAATTGTACACTAGGTAGCGGGAATGGAAAATGGATAATGAAGATTCACAAACCCACTCACTCTTATGTGAGTTGTGAGTTGCACTGTGTATGCATTAGTTAACTATTACGAGGTCATACAAATTTCTCTTGACCATTGCATTTTACAAATGCATATTATGGAGGTCCTAATCTTGATATTAAATAAAGAGTAATATTATCCACTCAAAATTGTCAAAATTTTTGACAGAAAAGTAGGAGTTGTTATGAAATAAAGTGGTATAATTAACGTATTCATCCAAAAATTAATATATATGTCACATTATTTTAGCAATAAATTTAGATAAAACTTTGATTCTCGTCGATTTTCTTAAATTGACAAGTGTTATGCAAATTGGGGCCAAAACGAGTAGAAGCATATCGATACTCATGGATCTGAAACATAAAGTGGCAGTCACCATGATGACAGGCGGAGATTGAGGAAGGAGAGTGATATTTTGATCTGCCATACAGATCCAGAATCCACGGATTGCATTGATGCGAATTCTCCATCATCTAGGTTTACTCATGTCAATGTGTTTACCAAGACTTGGGAAATGAGGGATTTACGGATCCTCGGTGGCCAATTCTCTGGTGCATTTGTATTTCCGTACATTTGGTACATTTTGCCTTCGTCTATGTACTGCTAAAGACACTTGCAGACATGCGCACTGTGTTAAGTCGAATGGCGTGCACCTGAAGCTTGCAAGCTTCGAGTCGCGAGTTTCAAGCCTCACCCTTGCCATTTTTTGGTTTTTTGACAATTTTCCATTTATCAAAGGAAAAAACAGTTAAATTTTGATTTAATATTTAATATAATACATAAAATAAAACTATATTAAATAAATTTTATTTTTACAATCTTCATTAATGTACTATATGTTGAATACTTTAGGTATTTTAGAATTAAAAGTTTTATTTTTGAATTTATTCTTTTTAAGCTAAAAATTTAAATTTTTAGTAGTGAATTAAAAATAATTAAATAATTACGTAAAACAGACACATAACTTTATATTTTAAGTTTAATCATTAATTCACATTAAAATTGAATAAAGTAAAAATTTCTCTAATTCCTATTTTAATTATTTTCTATTTGTAATTTTCAATTATGAATTAAATTTATTTCTTCTAACTACCATGTGTATAGTACGAATTAAAAATATGTCAAGCAAGATAATATTCAGTGAAATAAAACGTAGTTAACAACTTAAAATTAACATTAATTTGGTCTTAAAAATTTTTTTATATCAATTTAATTTTAACACTTTAAAATTTGATATCAATTTATTTCTTTCATCAAATTATCAATAACTTCTGTTATGATCCATCCTAGTTGGCTGAACAATATTTTTTTAACTCTTTTTCTTGACAGATGAGAAGAGACAGTTTGCATCTCATCAATTGAAAATTAAAAATAGAAAATAAATGAAATAAAAATTAAATAACTTTGAATGAATAAAGTTATATGATTTTTTAAATAATCATGTGATATTTAAATAACTTTTAATTCAATACTAAAAATATAAATTTTTGACATAAAAAATGTATGAGCTTTACATAAAATATAATTAAATTCAAAAGTATGATAAAAAATTGAATTTTTTGTTATACAACTTATAGGGTATAGTTGATATTGAATTCAAACAATATAATTTGCAGACAAATACCATGAATATGTTCCACTTTAATTTTAAGATTTTTTTTTTTTAATTAAGATACCAAAGAAAGAAATGTAAGTGAATTTCTTTTTTCAATTGAAGTTTCAATTAAATATTACAAGAATATATTGTATATTAAATATTAATTCTAATTATTAGTATATACATTTTTTTCCACGTGATTTTGTTTATCTAGAGTTATTTTTTATTTTTGAATTGACGAGGTGCAGATTATCTCTTCTCATTAGTTAAGGAAGAGAGATAAGCAAAATAATTCAACCAACTACGACGGATCATAATATAAGTTATTGATAATTTGATTGAACAAAGAAATTGATGTCAATTTTTAAAGTATTAAGGCTAAATGGATGTTAAAAAACAAAAATTCAAGACCAAATCGACGTAAACTTTAAAATGTTAAAACTAAGAAGAATATTTACTTTAAAGTTATAACTATCACTTCATTTTATTAAATATTATCTTGACATATTTTTTAATTCATCCTATATATACTAGTTAGGGAACATAAATTCAATGTGTACTTAAAAATTAAAAATAGAAAATAAACAAAACAGGAATTAGAGACATTTCTAATTTATTTATTTTTAAATTTTTTTGAAGTTGATAGGATAGAAATTGTGTCCCCTCATCAATCAAGGAAGACATGTACGCAATATAACTCAACAAATTAGGATAAATAATAAAGAAAATTACAAATGATTTAATGGAAGAAAAAAATTCATGCCAAATTTCAAAGTATTAGAAAAAAAATTCTTTCAAGAGTCCTAGTGTTGCGGGTTATGGTGGCCTTCTCAGAGAATCTAATGGTGAATGGGTTGGTGGTTTCTCTTGTCATATGGCTTGGGTGGACAATTTATGTGTTGAAATATTGGCTTTGTATCAAGGACGGTAGGAAATGGATTTTTGTAGGATTGTTTGTGAAGTTGGTTTGTGCTAAGGTTGTTCGGTTAGTAGTTGCCCCATCATCGAGTCTTCGTATTCATGCTACCATTATCAATGACATTAGGAAGCTGCTAAATCAGGATTGAACATGTAGAGTCTTTCATGTATAAAGAGGGCAATCAAGCAACTGATTTTTTGAATAAGCTTGGTGCTTCTTCGGAGATTCTAGAGAGTGTGTAGGAGAGGCCATCCTTGGGTTTGGAGCATTTTCTTTTTACTTATACTTTGGGAGTCTTTTATTTGAGATGCGTTTCTTTTTATTTGAGATGAGTTTCTATTTTTTTTTCTTAGCTTACTTACAAAAAAAAAAGTATTAGAATTAAATTGATATCACAAAATATTGTTTACAATCAATCTGATATCGACTTTAAAATGTTAGAACTAAGAATATTTACTCTAAAATTATAACTATCACTTCATTTTATTAAATTATCTTGACATATTTTTAATTTGCACTTGAAAAATTAAAAATAGAAATTAAATTGCTAGAGGAATTAGAGAAATTTTTATTTTATTTATTTTTTATTTTTTTAAGTTGATAAGATAGAAATTGTTTAGTATCATCAATTAAGGAAGACACATAAGGCACCGTAGCTCAACAAATTAGGATGAATCATAACAAAAATTATAAATACTTTGCTTGAAGAAAGAAATTTATGTCCAAATTTTAAAGTATTAGAACTAAATTAATATTATAATAACTTTAAAATGTTGGAACAAATATATATATATATATATATATATATATATATATATTATTTTTATGATTTTAGTATATAATAGTTTATCTCTTTGATTAAATTTATGCACCTAATAGCATATGAAGTGAAGGAGTGACTAATTGTAAGATTGAGAGAAGTAAATCTTAACATTTAGATTTATATGAATGATCAAAATATATTTTAATTTAATAATAAAATATAAATTTTTAGCACAAAAAAATAGATTCTAAAATGAAACTTTTATTTTTAAAATACCTAAAATATTCAAGATATAACATGTTAATGAAGATGATAAAAATAAAATTTATTTAATATAGTTTTATGTATTATATTAAATATGTTAAATAATAATTTAACTATTTTTTCTTATTGAAAAATGAAAATTTACCAACAATAAAAACACTGCACAAGGATAGAGTTGAACTCTCCCCCCTGGGGTATACGGAATCGCGCGCCCGAATCAAGCTGCAACAGTGCCGCTGATGGGGTCTTTATTTAGGCAACAAGAAAGGTACCAAATGTACCCAAGTACAAATGGACAAGAGAAAGCACCTTGCAAGTCACGCTCAACAATATCACAAGGTGACAATTTGGCAGCATTTGCTAACTTAAATTTGCAGTTAATCATATTTAAGTAAAGATTTAATTTTGGTACACTCGCTATAAAAGTTTTACATTTGTTGGCACGTCATGAAAGTCAATAGCTCTTTAAATAAACTGTCGCTTTTTGTCCACATTTTAATCATAAAAATTTGTCAAACTCGGATTAAAACTAATCAATATATTTTGTGGTGTAGGGTGGTTTTTATGATACGCCTAAAAGGTCTTGATCATTTTATTCTTCATTTTTTAAGTGGTGTAGCTATACGCATGAAGCATAGATCAGAAGGCACATCCTTTTCAAGAATTAGACTGAATTACTGCTTGCACGCTCTCATGGAGAATAATCTATCATTAGGAGGGGAATCATACTCTTGGTATTAAACCTGATTTTTTCTCTTACTTCATATGCACTTGCCGTCCTTTTCTATTGAAACTTGAAAGAATCCACAACAATTATTGAATAAATAATGACAAATTCCTAAGTTCTCAGAGATAATTACCAAATACACCAGATGTAAACCAAAAATGAAAATTGTAATATGCAAGATTAAGCTGAGTTTCTAGACATGGTTCACACGTATCATATTCCTTCCGTTTTATAATATATGTCCATTTAAGGTTTTTTTTTTTTAGTGTTTTAAATTGGAATTTAATTTTGATGTATTATTAATATTAAAAAAATTTTATACAGACATCCAATATATATAACCACATCAGCAAAAATACTTAACTTAACTATTCATTATCTTAAAAATCCTATAAATAAAACCATGTGATTAAATGATAATACAAAGCTCTTTTACACTAACAGTATATCAAAATTAATATCTCCATATTATCTATTCATTTTAAATATAAAGAAGTTATTTATAATTTTTTTAATTTTATTCTTGTATTAATTATGTTTGCTAATGCAGTTAGCAGAAATACAAACACGGTTGTATTTCTAATATAAGGATAGCTTTGTAAAATTAGTTTTCTACTTTTTATGTTTATATATTTATGAAAATAATAAAAATTAATTATTGATAATATATAAATAAAAACTAAGTAGGGCTGAAAGTAAGTTAAAATAACTTGTGAGCTATTTCTAACTTAGCTCGTTAATAACTCAATAAGCTGAACCTACAAACTTATGAGTCAAGCTTGAACTAAGGGGTTTAAACTCGTTTATTAAATAAGTCAAACTTGAGTTTTACTATGTTTGACTTAACAACTCATAAATTGGCTCAATATATATATATATATATATATGTTATTATATTTTGTACATATATTATCATATATTGTTACTATATTTTTGATTAAATATATTTTATTATTATTGAAACTATGTTTTTAATTTGGGTAAATGCTATTGAAGTTTCATAATATTATAGATACCCTCAAACTTCTACAAATATTTCACTTTGCTCCACTCCCCCATGGACTTCTGAGTTCTAACTTTAAGATTCCGACCTCCAATTTCATTTTTTGCAGTGGCGAATGGGAAACAATCATACCAGGTATGAAATAGAAAATCGGAATCTTGAAATTGTAACTCGGAAGTCCATGGGAGAGTGGAGCAAAGCACAGTATTTGTAGAAGTTTGGGAGCATATGCATTATCATAAAATCTCAAACGAGGTAAGTGTAACTTACCCTTTTAATTTTTATGACTAAATATTATATTATAGATTATTAAGCCTATAATGCTTGATTTATATCTAACTCAAATTATTTTATTGAGTTTAAGTGACTCATGAGCTATTTCAAGTTTAATGAGCTTCTAGTGAGATGAGTTTGAGCCTAGAAATTAGACTTAGTTTTTATAAAGCTCAAGTTCAAGCCCAGGCTATTATTATTGAGTTAAGCTTGACCTTCAACAAGTTTAGTTCACTTCCATCCCTAAAATTAAGTAATTTTAATATAAATTATATTTTGTTTATAAGTGAACTAAAACGAAACTAGTTACCTGAGAACTCCGATAGGACAACGTTGAGAGGGTTTAGCTGGTACATGCCATAAGTCCACAGGGATGGGGGTATATTGCAAAGACTCTAACACTTAACTCAGGTGTGAAAGTATGACGTACTAAGTGAGGCTAATTCTAACCTCATCCTTGATGAGTTGTGGACCTTGTTGATCATTGGGGCACATTTTCGATTTTTAAGGTTAGGAGGTCCATTATGTTAATTTTGTGTTTTATTTTTTGCTCCATGGGTTAAAGTAAACGTGGCATTTTTTATTAAAAATAATCTTGATTAAACAAAACTTTACAATGGGATTCTCTATGAAAGAATATTAGTAGGGTCTCTTTGTATTTTTTTTTTTCACCGTCTGCTTCATAGAACTAAATGGTGGGCTAGTTGCTGATATATTGAGGCAATTAAATAGAACCAACGTTCGAAGAGGGCAAGATCTTGTCATCGGCGACTTCGTGCAGGCGCAATCTTGAAGTCTTCAAAGAGGACCCCGCTCGAAGAAGGATCAAATTGATTTGGGTAAGCGATGGTCCTTTTATTTTACTTTCTTTGTTGCAGAATGGGGCGAAGGTATAGCATTTAAGATTGTCTGATGATTTGTTCTATTGGCACAAATTATTTGGAGCTGATGGGAGGGTTTAATCTGGGCAAGAGCACAGCAATAAGTTTGCAGTTGGCAGATGTTGAGGCTGCGTACTGGTGAATAGTTGAGAAGGAGACGACTATGCATTTGTGGATCATAATTTCCCCTGGTTTATAGAAAGAATTTGACAATGATAGTGATGAAAAGTTCGAAAACTTGGGGAAAAGGACACGAGAGCAGAGTGAGAATGGGAGTTTGGAGGATGACGATTTGGGATAGGCGTTGGTTTAACTTTTTTGTAATATTTTCTTTTGCCTTAGGGGTATACCACTATGTACAAGTTCCTAATAATAACGCTCCAATCAGCAATCAGCCAAAAACAAAAATTGGCCTCGACTAACCCGGTGACACTTTCTCCCTCACCATACATTCGGTGCCGGAACTGTCTGTCAATTAACTCCAACGAGCCTCCACAATCTTCCTCCGTCCAACAATTCTGTCGCTGCTTAATTGTTCACACAACTATAATTTCAAACCATGACATAATTACGATGTCGTCTGAGTGCACACCTTTTGCTCACGACATTAACTCAAACTAAAGTCTTATTATCCATTAACTGCAGTTAAAGCTGACGATTAAATTATTACATCCTAATTCTCCAGTTGACATTTGGCCTCAAATGCAAATACACAGTTTTAATTATTGACTCTTTGGGGGTATATCTCCAATTCTAACCAGCTTCGATCTGTGCCGTCCATTCAAATTACCCGGCTCAGATTCAAGGACCAACAGCCACCAAGTGAATGGGTTAATAACATACTCAGCTGTGAGGTCACATCATGATCATATAGGCAGGTACAACATCTGTTGGGCTCACTTTTGTGCTCCGTTTTTCAAGGGATTCGGCTTCCGCAAAAGATGCTCCTCAACTTTGGACGTCGTGTGCATTTGGATGAGGGACAATTGGAACCAGTCCCGTGATCCTCGTATCCTTGTAAGTCCACCTCGAAGCCCACTATGAATTGATCTCGAAAGGAATTGGCCATAATATATATGTATGATAACAATTGTGGTTGAGGCCGTGGATCAACTGGCCAATCTGCCAGCCTCTAAAGAACCACAACTGGGTTCGATCCTGCCAGAGGCAGGTAGTGTGGTAAATGAACTCATCTCCCAATCCCCCCCACCCCAAAAGACCAAAAAAAAAAAAAATGTATGATAACAATTAAAAAAATTAAAAATAGATATAATAAAATATTGAAAAATATTCATTTTTAATTTATAATTAAATAGTTAATAAAAATTACTATTTTATTAATTTTTTTCCTTTTTATATTTTATGGTAAGAATTAAAAGATATTAAAATATGTGAAAGAGAGCATTATGCATTTGTTAATTTTTAAATATTTTATTAAAATAATAAATACTCATTAAAATATACCAATAATAAATATTATTTAATATAAATTTAATTATATATAATAAAATATTAAGACATACTAAAAATAGTTATACTTAAAACGTAAAAGGTAATCGAACAATAATAATAATTTTTTCATTTATAATTAATAAAAATTATTATGTTTTATTATAATTTTATTTTGTAATAAGATTTTTGCTTAAGATTAAAATTATTTAAATAATAAAAAATAACATTATTTTATGTTATAGAAAATCTTATACGATATATATCAAATATTATGTAATATTAAAATTTAATAACATCTTATACAATCAAATTTTAAATTACTAAATTTTTTTGGTTTAAAATCGAAATTACATGTATTTTCCTACCGATGACAATCCTACTACTTCTCCAACGACTTCGCTCTTCTCTTTCTATTCTCTCTCTCTCTCTCTCTCTCTCTCTGCAGACTGCAAAAGCCCTTCTTAATTCTCTATTCAAGTCAAACCATGATCTTCAGATAGCATCACACAGAGCTTTCCCACAAAAAAAAAAAAAAGGTAACAACTTTGCAACCTAATATTGCAATTCTTATGTATCTGTTAGTCATTTTGGCTCAATCTGAAACATGCCCATAATTTATAATTTTATTTACTGAACAATTTCTGGGAATCTTACCCTTTTTCAAGTGTTACCAGAAAAAACTTTTTCTCAGTGTCTCATAATACCAACCCAGGAGAAGAAAAAATAAATAAATTGAATTTTGAAGTGGTTTGAAGAGATACATGGAGAGTAGCAGTGGTAGAGAGAGCAATGGGCGTGTGCCACTTTCAGGGGTTGTTGCAGATTGTGTCAAACGGTGGTTCAGGGACACTCTCAAGGAGGCTAAAGCTGGGGACATCAACATGCAGGTCTTGGTGGGTCAGATGTACTACAGTGGTTATGGGGTTGGTAGAGATGCACAGAAGGTAGGGTTGTTGGCTTTCTTGGTGCTTTAATTGAATTTTTTTTCAATGAAATTTAATCGGATTGGGGTTTGTTTGGTGGTTAGATTTTGAGGTTCTATAGTTTTAAAGAAGTCAATGTTGCTTGACAAGAGACGTATTGGTTGTTGACTGTAAAAAATGAAGGAAAATAAAAGTAATTTTTTCGGTCTTAAATATAATACATATGTATGCGTATCTAACACTTAAATATCCAGATTTATATGCACTTAATTGGATGCTTAGATGCATTTTATCCCAAAAAAAGAAAAAAAAGAAAAAAAGGGATGCTTACATGCATGTGTGCCAATATCTAGAATAGCAATATAGAATGTTTTATATCATGGGTGGATGTAATGCCTTGAAAAGTCTTTTAGCTTGCAATTGTAAGGTTAGATTTTCCCCCCATCCCCTGGTAATGTTAATATTTTGTGTTTTCAAATTCATTGGTTCGATGTGTAATACGGATGAGTAATTGCAGAAGTGTCTATAAATAGTTTCTAGTGTATATGGATTCTATGGGCCGTTAGTTAAATATAAAGAGCAATGGTGCAATTGTGAATAATGTGTGGACTGTGGAGTCTGTGGAGTTTGGATGTACTTGTTTGTCTTTGTATTTTGGTTTCCGAGGCTGATGTTATCGGTTTGGGAATGCAGGGAAGAATCTGGCTGACTAAAGCATCAAGGGTTAGGTCTTCAGTTTGGAAAGTTGGTGATAAGCATCCAGGTAAACCCTTCCTTCTTGCCAGCAGCATATCATCTTTCTTTTCCTTTGGAATTCTGTGTGACTGTTTTTGGACTGGTACATGTATGTTAGGTTATAATGCAAGTGATTCTGATTCTGACGAATTGAAGGAGGATTCTTAACAGAGTAAACTTGGTTTCATGCCTAAAATTCTGAATGGTGAGTTTGTCCTAATATCTAAATGCTTTCTTAGTCCCATAATGGCCTATTCTTTTTGTGCCACATGTTTATTGTCTAATGGTAAAACTTGAGGCTTGAGCTTTTGGAGATGTATGGTTTATTTCTTCCTAGTTAGATTGTTATGTGTTTTGTGTCAGGTAATTCAAATTTAATTGGGACTTCAGAATTTTCTTATTGGTTGTATTTGTGTCGTGCTTTGAGATTGATGGGTTTCATATGTTGATTCAATTGTGATTCCAGTTGCGCATTATTTTTAAAGCAATATGAGTTTTGTTTATTGTTGAGATTCTGAAATGTGCTTGGCATTATTGGCATGTGATTTCTCCACATAAGAGTTGATTATTTTATGCTGTTTCCTCCGCATAAGAGTTGATTATTTTATGCCTAGTCTACCTGGGAGAGGGGTTTCAGGAATTATAGGTGTCAACATTTTGTACATGATTTGTTTTATTTTGTTTTCTGTTCCCCTTACCTGCAGTGTCTTACTTGTAAAATGAGATGTCATTAATCGCTGGCCTATCCTTAATTGCTTTGTATCTAATTTTACTGTAATCAATATTCTACATAGATAAGCGTTCAATACATGGCTTAAAAGATATGGTTATTAATAGTAGAAAGCCACAAATTCGGTGGTTGATTTGCATTATGGTCTTTTTTCTTTTTTCACCTTCTCAAAGTTTGATAGTGTAATAGAGAAAGTCTGCTGGAACTTCTGTAGTTAGATCACTAGCAGGGGCTGGAATAGGGGAGCATATCTGTTTTGGGTTGATATGAACTCAATTTGATCTTATTTGCATGAAGTGAGAGGACAGCATCGATGAACATCATCTTTGTCCTTCAATGTCAATAAAAAATAGATCATTGCAATCTCACTGTGTCCAAATAGACAAATATGTGCTGTGGCAAAGTCTGTGTTCTGTGTGAAACAGCAAAGAAACATTGTAGATATAATCATTTCTTTATGCTGAGTCCACATATTACAACAAAATATGAAAACAGTCAATGGTGATTCTTCCATTTTGTAATGTAATATACTGATATCAAAGTAGGTAGTATAGTAGAATGATTCAGTAAGTCAATAATCTTTGAAAACTGATGGGGCACATCAAACACCAACGGTTTAACTGCTTAGAGCCGTTGTTCCAGAACACATCTTTTTCAACGGTAAATGTTTCCAGAGTTGAGCTGATGGATTTGTTGGAATGGTCAACTGCCCTGAGTCTTTGCATTTTAGTGCTTTACATCATGACAGACAATTCTCTATTTTAACCTGTTAGACTGCCCTTTTTGGTAGATTAATCTTGAGCTCTTTTGTTTTGTAGGTATACCAGGCATCCAGCTTCTTCACAGCACTCATGGATGTTCTTGTTACTTACAGTTTTAGATTTGGTTTCTGATGTTTGCATGACAACTTTTGTTTCTATGAAGTAAATATATATTTTTTTCTATGAAGTAAAGAAAAGGCAACCTTATTACTTTTTGAACAAGTTGTTGCTTGGTAATTGAGGGTCCTTTCATCCTCCTTGTTATGTCTTGCCAAATAATAACATCATACTTTTCTAACCTGGAACGTACCAAGGGCTTGAATGTTACGGCTTCCAAATGATGTTAATACCCTAAATTTTAGACTCATTCATCTGATTTCATGGCATGCACTATTCTATCCTACCTCTTAGTTAATCTACTACGTGAAGGTCTGAATATTTAGAGCATGTTTGATAACCGTTTTTAACCCCGTGAGAAATAATCATTTTTTTCCCCTCGAAAATTGTCTCACTAAACTTTTGATTATAATTTGTTTTGAATTTAAAATAAGTTAATCTAGACATGTACTTAAATTATCCAATTGCAATGAACAAAGTTTATGAGTTGTCATCATCATGGTTTGGAGGACATCCCATTTTCCAGTAAATCCATCAGAGCAATTGCCAGCTCACCTCACTCAAGTTTACGCCTGAAAAATCTTTACAGTTCAATTCAGCCAGCATTTAAGCAGACTGGCATTTGTGTTATCATATTTTTTTTTTTTTATTGGTCAAAATCATATATATCTTGGGTGATAATTTTGTTCGAGTATTTAAGATCCTATACGGGGCATGCTCTCTCATCACTGGTTATTTCATATATAGGACTCGACTTTGAGACGGCAATTGAGGGAAAAAAATATCTGCCATTCTATCTGATTTTATGCTGCATGCTTACAGCTGCTCTACAATGTCCGATTGGCTGTCAGTAATGACAAAAAGGTCTTGATGAAGCTACTTAAACGTTCATATAAAAATCTAGCTGGAAATGAAGTATTAAACAAGCATCAAGACTATGAAAATAACTCAGACTAAGCAACAAATTGCGGCTGCACAATTCCAACTTCTGTACACTACTCATGAATCACTTAACGTGACCGCTATCAAGACCATATAAGGCGTATGCCGTTCAAGTTTTGAAAACTTAATATTTTTTGGAGTAGGATGCTTGAGAATAATGTTGTCCCGGTAGTACTAGAAATGATCATTCCTGTATTTGAATATGATTGACTTTAAAAATTCTTTAGGATAACTATTTGCTTGTGGCCACAATCCGCAATGGTGGCTGGGGTTGTTGGTCATAGTCAACCTCCGGCAGAACCGGAAGGTGGCTTAAGTTTGGTGATGGGTGGTAATGGCCGAAGTCACCAACTGCTGTCCGCCATTGGCAACAAGAAATGATGGCCAGGTTCAAGTAGTGGTGGCCCAAAGTCACCAGCTGCCATCAACTGTCGGTTACCACGAAAGATGGTTGAAGTTTAGGAATGGCCGCCGTGGATGGGTCATCGCCGGCTAACAGTGACGGGACAATGCTTGATTGGTGACATTGTGATAGAAGGTTAAGTATTTTGTGCATTTCACGCAACAAAAGTATTCTTACTACCATGGAATACAGCAAACCCACCCCGTGTTATATAGGAATGTGTGTGAAGATTTTGGGCAGAACATATTCCCAATAATCATTTTGGGACGAAAACGTTTTTGAGATCTTTCACTAAACTTAATCTTAGAAACACTCAACTTGCGGGAAATAAGACTCTGTACATGTACCATTTTCAGATCCCACCAAGTGAAAATCTCGTGTACCGAGTTGCTCTATTTTTTTTTTTTTTTTTTAATTTTTTCCCTTTCACTGAGGTTAATCCAATATACAATATAAAGACTTCTAGGAACGAAAACAGAATCCGTGAAACCAAATCCCCGGATAACGACTTGAAACTAAGAGGCATGACACATCTACCTAGACCCTGGTTTGGCCCTGCAACAAAACCTTTGAGAAACATGTTTGAAGGCATAACTATAAGCAGTTGGAAAAACAGAATATTATCGGGGAACTCAAAGGTGGGCAAAAGATTTCAAAATTTGATCGTCTGCTGTAACTGGATAATAAATTAGATTCCGTGGATGAAGATGGTCATCCACAAGAAGGCATTCAACTGTTATAATGTATAGCAGATTTACACACATGATCTTATTGAAATGAAAACTTCCAAACAAACTCATGGCAATCAAGAAAATGTTGAAGGGGCACTGCTATAACAGAAGTTTCTGATCAGAGCTTTTAACATGGCTGTTGATTCTCATGATCTCTAGAGAAAACCAACATAGCACTGAAGTCTTCATTGCACATAATTGGTACAGAAAAATTGGTCATATGCTATTCTCCGGATAATTTTTTTTGATGAAAAACTCTTCATAGTGAAATGACAAGTACCTATGAATTTAATATGGCACATTCTGTTTAAACAGCTGCATCATAGCTTGTAGTTCTCCAAGTACCATTTGTATGTATCAACAAGCCCATCCTTAAGTGAGATTTTTGGTGTCCAACCAAGGCCGGCGAGTTTCGAGCTATCCATCAACTTTCTTGGAGTGCCATCAGGCTTAGTATTATCCCAAACAAGATCCCCCTCAAACCCCACCACTTCCTTCATCAGCTCAGCCAATTCCTTAATAGTAACCTCCTTCCCACTCCCTACATTTAAATGCTCCAGTCCACTGTACTTCTCCATCATAAAGACGACTGCATCGGCCAAATCGTCAACGTGCAAAAACTCCCTCAATGGACTCCCAGTACCCCACACTACCACCTCCTTGGCACCGTTGACCTTTGCCTCATGAAACCTTCTCAGCAAAGCAGGTAAAACATGTGAATTCTCAGGATGAAAATTGTCATGTGGTCCATATAAGTTGGTTGGCATTCCCGAAATTGCATCCCACTTATACTGAATTCTGTAAGCCTGACACATTTTGATCCCAGCAATCTTGGCAATCGCATACCACTCATTTGTGGGCTCTAAGGGGCCAGTAAGCAAAGCATCTTCTGGGATCGGTTGAGGTGCGAACTTGGGGTAAATGCAAGAGGAACCCAAAAACAATAGCTTCTTAGTGCCATTGCGATAAGCAGAATCGATGACATTGGTCTGGATTTGCAGGTTGATGCCAATGAAATCAGCAGGGTAGGTGTTGTTGGCATGGATACCGCCAACTTTTGCTGCAGCTACTATGACAAATTCAGGCTTTTCAGAGGCAAAAAAGGCTTCAACATCAGACTGGCGAGTGAGATCAAGCTCAGCATGAGAGCGTAAGATTAGATTAGTGAACCCAAGTTGTGTCAGCTTGCGGACAATGGCTGAGCCAACGAGACCCCGGTGACCAGCAACAAAAACTTTAGCAGATTTGTCAGCTAGAAATGAAGCTGCTGCAAATACATGAAAAGAGACAAGTCAGGAACTCAGATATTCAAAATCTAAGGTTCAACACTAAACAGCCAAAAATTTTCTTTTCAGAAAAATGCGCTGGCATTATTATCGACTCAATGCATGAGTGGTTCATACAGCTTTAATTTATCTAACAACTACCCTTGAATCTTGTTAAATTCTAGTTGAGATAACACTTGGTGCACAACACTTTGCCACAGCAATTGTAAGGTGTGAAGTAATGTGTGTGTAAAATCGTGAGTAGCATTATTCTTCTGGCTGAATTATGTTAAATATTTTTAGCTGTGTAAGCATGAATCATCTAAGAATGCAGAGGCTCAATTCAATTAATGACGGGATTTCAGATTGTTTCAATGAATAATTTTCTCAGTAGCCAAACACAGAAAAGGCATGAAGAGAAAGACAAACCATTGTTGTCCTGGCTTCCCATGTTTGTGTGTGGAGCAAGATCTGGTTGTTTGATTCAGCTGCTGGTTTCTAAGTTCGAATCAAACCTGAAACAAATCAACAATGTGAACAAGACAATAAACAAACAAGTTATAACAACAACAATTAAGCATCTTGACACTAGGTGAGGCAGGCTTAGACCAAATCCTATCATAAACCACACCTATAAACAAGCCATTAAAATTTAAATCTTTTTAATTATTTCATCTATAGTTTTTCTTGGACCTATCTATTATTCTTATTGGGACTTTTACATGTCTTCTAATCACAAGACCAAAATCTACTTTACGCATAATAGCAATACCACCCCATCAATCAAAGGTGCCTTCAAAAAAATCCAGTTTGCAATAACGGTTTCCAATTTCAACAAAAAATCCACTTCCAAATTGGCAAAATAAAACAAGAGGCGCGGGAAAAATCGAAACTTTACCTGGGATTCAAAGAAGGGCCAAAGGAAGCAAAGCTCTCCTTATATTGAGAGGCTTACAAAACGAGAAAATGGGAAGAGGTGAAGGGTCCTGCGATGACTAAAGAACCCGACCCACGAAGGGTTGAAGGTTGAACTGAAACTCTTCTGCGAATCGGATTCAGATGGTGGTCGTAGCTGAGATCTGAGGGATTCCGATGAAATCAAACCAGAACGACAGAACCCCTTTTATTTCTGCCTCTTCTGACTTTATGTTAATTCTTTTCATTTTCCCTTTTTTATAATTTTCACAAAAGATATATATATTTTTTTAATATGATATTTGAAAATAATTTATATTAAAATATGAGATTTTGGGATGAATTATAATAATATGAGAGTTTAAAAAAAATCATCATTTGTGATTTTTCATAATGCAATAGTATTTTTGGAAAACAAAAATTGCCAATGGCAACTTTTGAAAAATAAAAAAATAAATAATGTATTTTTGTGGAGCGTACCAAAAAAAATAAAAGCTGCCACTGACACTTTTTAAAAATGTAAAAATTGTCACTAGTAATTTTTGATTTTCATAACTATATATTTTGATCTATAAATCTATATTCTTATATATATTACACTCATTTATTATATTAAAATTAAAAAATCGATATATAACTTCTGCAATATTTTATCGTATGATGTCTAATATTCGCAAGGACATTCGTTTTTTTATTTTGGTTAATTTTAACAGAAAATTATTGTGGCACATAATAAGATTATGTTAAAAAACAATAATATTCTTTTTCGAATTTCATATTTTGTGCAATTTTCCCCCCTGCACATATTCATATGATGTTTAAAATGGTGTTAAAAACATTTCTGATTCCATTCATCACTGTGATTTTCTTTTTAATTGTAAGAGATCTCAACCTTTAATCACAATTTTACTATACATAAAATAGTAATTAATTTTAATATATTAATTTTTATACTGACATTTAATTTCATATTATTATATACGTGATTTTTAAGATATTAATTATAAAATTCAAACAGATTTATTAATCTGATCTGTTAATATACAATTCAATTACTATATAAACATTTTTTTATTACGATAATTCATCGAAATTAAATTCTATATATATTATTAAAGACAAACATGATATAATTAACAGTCAGATTATCAACTGCCCTATGCAATCCGGGTTCTATATGGACAACAAATGTGCCTAATAATAGTATATTAAGGTTTCTGTATACACAGCAACTTGCTTAAATTTTCGTGCATCCATCAGCACCGACAAAGGTTGTGAGATATGATTTACAACTAATACCATCTCCTGCCAGCCAAGCTAGGTTCCTCCCTACTTGCAATCAATAAATATTTTGTTTAGAGTAATATTTTCTTCTTTTTTTTTTAATATTTAGAGTAATATTATTTGTATTTATTTTATTTTAAATATTATATAAATTTATTTATTATTAATTATTAAAAATAATAAAAAATTAAAATAAAAAATTCATTATTTTTAATAGTAAATAATAAATAAATCAATATAATATCTTAAATAAAATAAATATAAATAATATTACTACTTTCTCTCTTCAGTTAGGAAAAATAAAAATCATACTTCATCTGGAATTGAGTTTCGGCTTAAGATTCTGATGCCAAGTGATTTTGCTTTAAAGATAAATTAATGTCATATAGGGTTTTTTTTTAATAAACAAATTTTATGCCAAGAAAATGGTTCATCCCAATCTAAAGTGGTCATATCTTCTTTGGCTGAGGAGCTCTGCCGCTTACTACTACTCTCAGTTGCTGTTTTTCTAAAATTTTGATTATGTTTTTAGTGGAATTTCATAAATTATTGGAAACAACATACATACCTTAAAAAAAAAAAAATTAGATATGTGGGATCAAATTAATTAATTCTATGATACTTTATAACTAAAATTCACTCTTTAGGTATCCTATCACATAAGAGTTTCTAACTGTTATTCAGCTGCTTACCTTCGCTCTAGATATTAGTACCGATTGTGCCTGCTGGATTATTGGCATATGAAGGGCCAACACCCGTACACGAGCGAAGCTTCCTCTTTCGGGAAGAGTCATTGTTACTTGAGCCTCTGATCAGACACGTGGAAGCACGTGGCTGTGTTTGGATGGAGAGATTAAGTATTTTCTGTGCTTGCATGTTCTCTTTCCTACCCTACGATGGATCAAAATATTAATTGTTGGCTTTATTTAGGTAATTTCAATTGAATTTAATTTTAAGATTTGGCCGAATTAACATTTCAAGGGATGATATTTTTAATAGATGTAACTTCTTATATTAGGTACAATTTCAAAACATTTTACAAAAGTAAAATTATACTTTTGCCAAACTATAATTTTTAACTAAATATAAAGCGTTTGATCCAATATTAATTTTTTCAAACATGTTAGACCATATTTTCCTCATTTTCCTTTATAAATAAATGAAAGAGACTTGGGGTAGATTGAGAGCTTAATAAGCAAGGTTTGCTTTTACCTCAAGCCATGATTTCACAGGGCATCACTGTATCGTGGCCCTCTGTATAGTTCTGGTAATGAGAACTGGGAGAAGTAAGCTTCACTTTCAAATTCCAAAGCAACTATTAGGCGCTTAAGTATATTCATAAATTCAAATTTTAAGAATTTATAAGCTAGACTGACTTGAGGTCAAGGTTTCTGAACTGTTCAAGTTATCAGAGTTGTTTAGCCAAACAAACTTAAGAACCAGAATTTAAGGCCAAATTGCACTTGGTTGAGTAATGTTGTACAGTTGTCAGTAATTTTATTGCATCACTAAGGTGGTTGCTACAGGCTTAATTGGACCCAAGTATAAGAAATTATAGTTGGGAAGATCTGATGCAAAAGGTTATTTTCCTTAGGTTTTCTTGCCTTTAGACAGACTTGCACAACAACACGTCCATCCATACTACAATTCTTTGAAGGGATTCAATTCCTCTGTTGTTCTATCTCCTTTCATGTCCCCTCAATCAAAATCTGTTATATTAAAACTATAAGTTGTTTTTAAAAAGTTGGTTTAGAAAAATATAAGTAATGCCATATAAATATACAAGTATCAAACTCTAAATGAGGAGACAAAGAAGAGGCCAAAAATGAAACACAAGATTTCATTGTATCTATGAAGAATTTGCATGAATGTAATACCAATCCAAATTAATCCAATTTCCTCTCCTGTGTGCCCCTTTAGCAAAGAGAGAGAAAGAGAAAAGAAAGAGTGAAAGAAAAAAAAAAAAAAACTTAAGTGTTTTTAGACTAAGGAATTGTTTTTTGTTATGATGATATATTTATTGATTTTTCGCATTAGAAGGTAATGAATGGTTCAAGAGACAAGAGTGACTTGACAAATTTTACACGACAATCAATAAATAACTTAGAGCAAAAGAAACAGAGCACATAAAAATATTTTATAAAAAAATATATGAAAATATTTATGGAGCATTGTTATTTAGCATGGATAGCAAGTTAGCAACACTACGAAAATTGTTTCCACCAATAAAATGGAGCTGTTAGCGGACATCATGGAGGGGTCATGAATGAGAGAGAAAGTTGAAAGACAAAACTAACGCCCTTTGTTAGCTTTCCTAGAAAAAGTACAAAAATGTATTTCCTACTAAATAACATTTTCCATGTTTATACTATTCTGATTGGCGTGTTGAAGGCCGTATCCTCCCACGAATTCCTCCCTATCCGGAAACTCAGTTTTTTGTTTATAACTTTTTGTCCTTTGGTAGGTTGTTGAAGCAGGGGCAATGCAATGTTTTATGAGAAACTTCATCAATCCTTTTTTATAATTTTTTAACTGTTCAGACACATCAAGAATGGATGATCTGCTCCAAATCCAAATACTCTTGATAATCTTGTTGACATCCTTCTGTTTGTTGGCTAACGATCCATTTACTACCTTAATAGCTACATATGGTGAGCACAATGACTCAATGAGATTTGCCCTTTTGGAAGTGCATGCATTGGCGCACCTCTTCGCCGCTTTGCCTTGTCAACTCTCCAAAAATATACTATGTGTGTTCAGAAAGAATCTCAATCCCCTCGTGAGCCGTAGAAGTTTTGCCTAGGTTCAAAGGCCTTGCTTAATGCTTAACCCGATGAACAGATCTTACGTTCAGTTTTAAACAATTGTCCAAAATATATTTATCAAGTGTAACTAATTTTGTTCTTGGTGGCTCTAATGTGCATGGTTGGTTGCACAGTACTTTAATAGTAACTTGAGTTTGGAATATCTCACTTTATTCCTACGATAACGGAGGCAAGACTATGCCAGTTTGTTCATAGAGGTGAAAATATTAGGTAGAAACTTTGAAAAATATTTTATAGACTCTTGAAACTAAGGTATAATTATTGAGTTTAATTTTAATATATTGACCGTATAAAAAATTTTATACAATCTTTTTATTTGTATAACTATTTAAGTAATAAGTGTGATATTTAATTATATTTGTTGATGTAGTAAAATATGATTAGATGATAGTATAAAAAAAATTTATATTATCAATATATCCAAATTAAATTCATAATTATTTTAAGTTTTATTCTATAAATCTTTGTGACTCTTAGATTAATGGCTTTTCTTCTTTTTTTTTTTTTATCGTAGGGCAAAAAAAGGTTATAAATCTTTTGATTCTATTCTCCTTTTACTCCACTAATTATTTTCTACTTTTCCAAATTGTTCTTATTCTATTCTTACTCCCGTTATTTTCCAAGTGAATGATGCTTATTTCAAACTTTTTGAATTTAAGAATAATAAAATTTGGCAAAATGTTATCATGGCTTAAACAGAAAAAGAAATAAAAGAAAAGGTCCCACCGGGAGTCGAACCCAGGTCGCTGGATTCAAAGTCCAGAGTGCTAACCACTACACCATGGAACCAATTGGTAATGTGTTCTTTCATCAAAATGAATTGCTTAATTATTAATTTAATATTCAGTTGTTCTATGAATATATTTATCTTATGTAGCTCATTAGTCCACGAGGTATAATTAATGTATATAATGTATATCTTAGATATACATTAATTACACCATGGAACCGATTTGTAATATATTCTTTCATTAAAAGGAATTGTTTAATCATTAATTTACTATTCAGTTGTTCTATGAATATATTTATCTTATGTAGCTCATTAATCCATGAGGCTTAATTAATGTATATCTTAGAGTAATGTGACATAAATAGATAATACAATCAAAATGTATCCACAAAAGATTAGTTGATAAATATAATAAGTATCATCATTGAATAGAAATAAGGGCCTGACCTTAAATTCAATTTTTTCATCTAAACTACTAGCATCTGGAGCCAACAGAACTCCAATTAATTTATCTTGAGGCATGTCAATCCATTATAGAGATAAAACTCTCCTAATGCTATTTTTTTTCTATCTACAAAATTCTAACCCAAAATTTTGTTTAAGAAAAATAAGAACAAAATTATTTAAACAAATTAAACGTTGGTGACCTAACTTTAAATTCTAATCAAACAATTTTTATGGAAAAAATTGCTTAATATTTATATTCTTGCAACCGAACAAAAAGTAATATTATGCACGGTTTAAATAAAATTGAATATTGAAAGATACTTTCGATAAAAATAATGTTATCTATACATAAGCTTTAAGGTCTAACGTTTATCAAAAATAAAAAATAAAAATAAAAATAATTATTGAAAAAAATAAAATAATAAAAATCACTTACGTGTAAAACTAACAAACATCTCACATTCTCATGATTTTAACAAATAAACTTGGACTAAAACTCTACAGCTCTAAGCCTTTAACATTTTTATAACTTAATTTGATTCGGCTCCGTTATCTTTGGTAGTAACTCAACCAAGCAAGATAAACTATACATAATAATAAGAAAATGACAAGAAACTTAGGGGGTGTTGGGTTTGGGTATTTTCTGTTTTCATTTCTATTGAAAATAAGAAATAAAGGTGAAAATGTGTTTGGCTTGATTTTATTGAAAATATTTTATGAAAACATATTCTAAAATGACAGAAAATATGAAAACAACAAATCATCATTTTCAACCTTTCCTACAAAAACTGAAAACAAAATCTGGAAACAAGGCGGTGGCATTTTTGTAATAATGTGAAACACCGTAATATCATCTTTCTTTCTCCCAAAGCCAACAGCCATGCTCTGAACCCCCTCTCTCGCCATTCCAACGCCACTTCTGTCTTTTCCTCCTTCCTCTTGTTCCCTCTTGGCTTCTTCCTTCATTAGGTGGGATATGTTCCTTGTCTATTTAGGATAAAAGAATTGGATTGTTGCCTTCGTCCACCTCCATCGTGACCTCCTGTCCACCGTGGGTTACTGCTTCCACTGCCCCAAGAAGCATCGCCATTTGCATCTCCACCATTGATGGTGTCTCGCCGGCCATCGCTTGCTTGAGGACCTTCACCGTCGTTCAGTCTTCCCTGACCACCGACAACAAAGCAATTGGAGCCTCGCCATAGATCGACATTGGGCATTGTGCGTCTGCCACTAATGTTGTTGATCCTTCTCTGTTCGGAGCATTGCCGTTGTGTCATTCTCCACCGTAGATTGTTGTCATCGCCACAAGGGCATTCGTCATGGCCACTGCCACCGCCATGTTGAGCTTTGTCGCGATTTCTGCCATCACTGTGAAAGGGAAAATCACGGTCTTTAGTTTTTTTGATTTGTGATGTCTATTTCTTGTTGGAATGGTACAATCTTTGATACCCTTTGCCCTCACACCTCCTTGTCTGAATCTGAAAGTGGTGGTTCTTGATTTTTAGAAGCACAAAAATGCAATTCAGGCTTTGCTATTGTTGCTGATTTGCTTTGTTGTTTTGATTCTTGAACTATTGTTCTTGAATGTATTGACTTCCTGGTGTGCTTTTCATGAATTTGTTAGAAAACATTTCTTTGATTTGAATTGCCCTCTAAAAAGCCAAATAATTTGAGTTTGCTTCTAAATAGTACTAGTTATTTTATTCACTTATTTTTTTTAGTATGATTAAATTTATTCATAAATCAAATATATCATAAGTATATTTTGTCATTATAAATAATTTTTGTAGTTAAATTTTTTTATAATATTTAATTATTTATTATCATATGTTACGTATCTAATATATATCTATGATTTATCACTTTAAAGCAAGAATTTTTAGCAATTTTTTTAATAAGTAATAAAATAATACTAACTATAGTATTTAAATATTTATTTGTGTAATAATAATAATAATAATAATAATAACTTAAAAGTAAATAATTTATTTTATTCTTAATTTTAATATTTTATAAAATTATTTATTATTCTAATAAATACTTTTAGTAGATAAATAAAATATACAAAATAAATATATATTATTTTTATTATTTAATAATAAATATAATTTTATTATCTCAAATTTCGTTTTAAAAATTATTGAAAATAAATAAATCAAATATATTTTCATTATTTTTATTTTATAAAAATAGAATCTACTTTTATAAATCAAATATATTTTTTAAATTTAAAAAATTTAAAAATAAAATTCCTTTTCAAGAAATAAAAATAAAAAATATTTTCACAAACCATAGCCAACTCACAAATGAAAAACTAACCAAAAACCCCTTCCAGAAAAACGGTCCAATATATCATTGCTTGTTGAAATACATAGTTGCTTTTTCATATCTTAAGATTCGATATGATGGCGTCGCATACTCAGACAGTGAATACCATCCTATGTTTGCAGCCGCCTCTCTCTCCTTCTTTGAGAAAATGTAATAAACTACAGTTATTTGGATATTATTTGAGTGGACACTTATGTTTATATATGAAGAATTGTTTATAAATAAATGAAAGTTTTAGTTACTTTATTATAAATATAAAAGTACAGAGAATTATATTGTTAAGAAATAGAAATTTCAATTATATTATCAATATCTTTAATAAAAGAAATTTTTATTTATTATTAATTATTTTATTATATTCATTAATTTTACAAAAAATATGATTAAATTTTTTAATTATTCATACTGTATCCCTAAATATACCATATGATATCTAAAAGATGAGAAATTTTTGAGTGTTCTTAAAATTTTATGTAAATTATATTTATAGTTAATTACAAAATAATATTTTAAATAAAAATATAAATTAATAATAAATTTTATTTTAAAATATTATTTTATTATTTACCGTGAAAACATGTACGTAATGCTCCATTCCCATCTAGGAATTTCTCCTAAAAGATAGGTTGAAAATAACATTTGTCCTGAGTAAATGTAATATGACAGTTGGTAGGCTAACATGCAGACCAGTCAAACCCACAACTCTTGACCGAGATTGGTTTTTCCACGGTCAAACATCGCCCCTCGCAGCTTCTCAGAAGCAGCTCCCCAAGACTTTTGCTGCTTAGTCTAAAGCCCTTGCCACAAAATCATGCATCAGTTCCCCCTCCTTCTCCCTTCTTATATCACCCCATGACTGCCCCAAGCCTCCCAAATAATATAAATTCAAACACAAACAAGCTTTTCTTCACTGCCATCACCACAACAAATTCATGAAGAATACATCATCTTTCACTGACCTCCTTTCCAACAACAACTATAGTAACATAACCATGGATGATGATGTTAACTGGGGAACTTCTGAAATTAAAACTGATCATCAACAAGCTGGACTTGATGTTCCAAAATTCAAGTCTGCACCACCTCCTTCACTGCCCCTCTCTCCCTCACCAATTTCCCCTTCTTCCTACTTCCCTTTCTCATCATCTTCTTTCAGCCCTTCTGAGTTTTTGAACTCATCTTTGTTTCTATCTTCTCCTAATGTAAGTTACAAACTCCTTCATGCATATTTTTGCTGAAAAATAAAAAATAGAAATAAGTGTATAAGTTTCATGTTTAGGGTCATCACTAATGATTGGTTCTTCTTTGTTTTCATGTATGGTTTCTTAGATTTTTGCATCTCCAACTATTGAGGCTTTTGCTGGACAAAGCTACAACTGGAAGAACAGTTCAGGAGAGGACAACAAGGAGGATGAGAAAAACTTCTCTGACTTCTCTTTCCAAACACAAACTAAGCCTTCATCTCTCTTTCAAGCAGTAAGTACTATTCTTTCTTCCCTTTTTTTTTTTTTTTTCTTTTCGACCATTTGACTTAAACAAGTGCCCTTTTGTGTCTGTCTTCTTGGTTTTGTGTTTAATCATTCGGCTCAATGGGAGACCGGTTCTTGTTCTTTCTATTGTTCTTGACATGGTCATGCTTCTTTCATTAGCTTGTGCTTTGGATTGTGGGGTCATGTTTCTTCTTTTTTTTTTTTTAATTGGCCCTTTGAATTGTCTTCTTCCTTCTTAGTGTTGTCTTTTTTCTTTTATTTTGTTCGTATAACCACGGTTTGAATTGTTAAAACAAGGTTTAAAACTTAACTAGCAGATTCTAATTTTAAGTTGAAAATGTCAAACTTAGAAGTATGTCAATGTTTGTTTCCTTTTTGACAAACAATAAACTCGGTCATAATGATTATCAAAGTGCATAATTAAGTAAACAAGGTGTCTTGTTTATTGATGGCTTGGAACCTTTTTATCCATTTCATTTGTTTTGATTTTGTATTCTAATACTTGTCTGAACAGCAGGAACCACTTAAGAAACAAGACTTGTGGAAATTCAGTGAACCTATAAACCAAACTGATTTTTCATCTCAGAGGGCAGCAACAAAAACTGAATATCCATCAACTCAGAGCTTTTCCTCAGAAATGGCAGCAAGCAAACCAGAAATTCAAAGCAATTCAGTGCCTGAGTCTAGTTCTTTCAGCTTCACCAATGCATCTCAGTCTATTAGAGAACAAAGGAGATCAGAAGACGGGTACAACTGGAGGAAATATGGACAGAAACAAGTGAAAGGAAGCGAAAATCCGCGCAGTTATTACAAGTGCACGCATCTGAATTGCACAACGAAGAAGAAAGTTGAGAGGTCTTTGGATGGACAAATCACTGAAATAGTATATAAGGGCAGTCACAACCACCCCAAGCCACAGTCTACCAGAAGAACAGGCTCTCAACCAATTCATCAGCCTTCTTCATCCTGCACCAACTCAGGGATTTCTGATCAGTCAGTGGTGACACTAGGCAATCCACAAATGGATCCTGTCTCCATACAAGAAGATTCTTCAGCCTCTGTGAGAGAGGAAGAGTTTGAGCAAACATCACAAACCAGTTACTCTGGAGGAGATGAAGATGAACTTGGACCAGAGGCCAAAAGATGGTAAGATCAGTAAATTACAGTCTAATGACCTGCTTCATAATTTTAGAATGAAACTTAACAGGGTGCATTTGGATAAGTTTTTAAAACTAGTGATTTTAAGACCGTACTTAGAATTAATATTATTAGAATCGATTTGATCATAAGTAACTCTTACCTGCTTCTAGAAAAATGCAGAAAACTGATTATTCTCTGATTATGCATTTTCAATAATCTTATCCAAATGGTCTTCAAAGGTTTAAGAAATGATTTTTTTTTTTAATAATTAATTCTGGTTCTCTTTGTTGCAGGAAGGGAGAGAATGAAAATGATGGCCATTCAGCCTATGGGAGTAGAACTGTTAGGGAACCTAGAGTTGTAGTTCAAACTACAAGCGAAATCGATATACTTGATGATGGCTATAGGTGGAGGAAATATGGACAGAAAGTAGTTAAAGGAAACCCAAATGCAAGGTACTTAACTGATGGAAACAAAGCCCCTTTAGTTAATGGTTCTTAGTGTTACAATTCATGTTGTTACCAACACCATCACTTACTCACATGTTCAAAATATTCATTCTGCAGGAGCTATTACAAATGCACAGCCCCTGGTTGTTCAGTGAGAAAACATGTTGAGCGAGCTGCACATGATATAAAATCAGTGATCACAACTTATGAAGGGAAACACAACCATGATGTACCTGCGGCACGTGGTAGTGCAAGTTATAACATGAACAGAAATTCTCTGAACGGCAACAATAGCAATGCACCAGCACCTATAAGGCCTTCGGCGGTGAGCGGTTATTCTAGCGCACCGAGTTTCACAAATTCACTTTACAACACTAGGCTTCCAACAACTGGAAGTCAAGAATCATTTCCTCTGGACATGTTGCAGAGCCCTGGAATTTTTGGCGATTCGGCTCTTGGCAGATCAATGGGTTCATATACCAGTCATGCACAATTCTCAGATGCTGCATACACCAAGGCCAAGGATGAGAGGAAGGATGATTCATTCTTCCAGTCATTTCTGTCAAAGAACTTCTAAAATAAGGACCTGTAATTTGCATGCTATCTTGGATATGCTTTTGTATAGCATATAGGATTTTAGTTATTCATAGCAGAACAGAAACAAAGAACCTCAGTTAGATTAGAGACTAGCACTACAGCCATAGTGATAGGAAATAGTTGTAATACCTTTTAGTCAAAAGTCTCCCTCCGCACCCCCCCTCCCCTCCCCCGGGGAGGGGGCCCCCATAAAAAAAAAACAAATGAAGAGGAAGAAAACTATGTAAAGCTTGACCAGAAGAAGGTCTTATTTCAGCTTTGTTGACTGATGAATATTGTTATTCTTTTGTTGTATTTGTTTCACAGGAACGAAAAAGGTTTCTTATTAAGAGTTCAGTTACTTGGTAAAATATGTGCTAGTGCTTGCTATTTCTACTTTTAGCTTTCATTATAGATGATTTGTGGTGAACAAGAAGATTTTGATAATTTGCATCAACATCATCACTGGGATTTCGATAAAATTTTCATTTCATAGTCCTTGATGACCCAGAATACTAGTCATAATCCTTCACATGTGCAAATTTTGAAGGCAATGTACTGTTAAGTGGCTTCTGGTTTAATTGCAATCGAAACACAGTTCAGATATTTTACGCTGGAAAGAACTTTGTCAAAAACTCACATAGTCAAAGGTTGAAAGTTGAAACGATTAAGATTTGAGCAAAGTCAAGATTTTTTTTATCTGATGCATATTTAATAATCATATTGTGAAAAAACAAAATGGAAATCTAGTGCTACTGCTTGCGCCATCACTTTTGCTTTTTCTTCTCCCACGTAGTTCATTAAAGGAAGAGAAACAATTAACACAACTAAGTCACTAACAAAGTCTAAACTCTGAAGTAGAAAAAATAATTTATTGTTTGTGTTCGTATACAAAATCAGTAACTTTCCATGTCTCATTGTAACATATGCAGAGAGCCACAGACAGGGATGATTGACTCACTTTCCTCAGCATAAATTTACTGATAAATGTGATTTACAAAGAAGTAAAATGAAAGTGTGAAACAATGATAGGGAAAAATTTTGTTGAAGTTCATATATAAGGTTGAGTTGATAGTTTGCAGCCTGAAATGAGTGCTGACACTGCTAGACACAAGAAGGCAAAAATGGACATGCTAATGGCTGCACCTGAAGAGTCTGTAAATATATTGTCTGCACCTTCCCTCATTCGATTTGTTATTGGAACCGTTGAAGATGCTGATGATATCAAAAGATATGCCATGATCTGCAACCAAGAACATTGCCAATGAAGCTCAACTCAAGTTGTTAACATTTCATGGTCCCTCAAAAGCAAACATAACATGATTGAAAGCCAAGTACATGGTTTTGAATAGACAATATAGTATAAAGGTTTGAATTATTCAAAATGAAGCCACTCCACCAACCCACAGGTCATCTGAGTTATATGGCAGTCCCATCGATACGACTAGGACCCATTAACTCCACTAATATAATAAATTAAGGTCAATATAGACTTTGGACAAGATTTGTATTAAATATTTATGTTCATTTTATCTGATTCTCAAATTATGTAAGGATATGTGAATTTTTTTATTTTGAAACAAATCATTTTAAAGTTAAAAATATATATTTATTCTAAAAAAAATATTCACATGTCATAGCATAATTTGAGAATTAGATGAAATTAATATAAAAAATTTCCTCTAACGCTTTTTTTTTTAAATTTTTTTAATCAACTTTTCCCACACGTGATTGAACTGTTGATTATAGAAGCACTTACAACGTCATTGAAAGTTCTACGTCCTTAGAGAAACAAATTTTTATTACTGAGTATTGCTTGAAGTTACGCAAGCTTTCATTTTCATTGCTTCCGTCGAGGTAACTTCAGAGAGAAGTTTCAAGTTTCTACCCAACCTCTTCAGCATTTCTTGTAGTCATAGCTCAGCTACATAGTATAAACTTTTGTCTTCCTTAACTATTAAGGGACAACAATTTAATGCAAAAGATTATAGTGCATCTTATCAACAACCAAAAGATTAATTAATTTAAAAACACTTCAGAAAAAAAAAAATACTAATCTTCCAGTCTGAAAATGAAACCATTGACAAAAACAAGAAGTAATTGTTATGATGATCAGATTTGGGTGGAAAAAACAAAGCAACATAGAAATCAATGTGATGATGATCAAAGAAGAATGAATGCCAAAAACAAACCTGATCTCCAGAAAAGTCAATTATAGCAGCCAATCTGGGCTTAAGCAATTCTTTTCCGGTGGAAAGTTCATGAACTTGACGAAACGCTTGGCCTCCATTGTAAAGAATGGACAAAATCGCAATAGCCAACAAATACCTAAGGCATGTTTGAGATTCAATTAATTTTGTGAATTAAAATATAATATAATCACATATTTTTTTCAACTGTCTCGGTAAACATTCGGCTATAAATTGTTTTGAACTCAAAATAATCTAATCCAAACATGCATCTATCCTCTAAGATCCAATTCAAGCTCATCAACCATCACCACCCCAAATGAACACCAAAACAAAAAATCAAATTTTGATGAAAACCCATTATTCTTCATCCAAAAGGGGTTTCAGATTCCTACCTGTATTCTTCATATTTATCAAAGTCTCTCCAATCCCCATGCTTGTTGCTGGCCATTACAAGGAAGGAAATCAGAGAGAAAAGCAGAGCAGCCCCTCTCAGCGCCAACGCCCCTCTCTTCAACAAGTCCTCCCTCTTCCACCGCCGCAGGATTCCGGCGACGCTGCCGCCGTCGGAGGCTGCGTTCGCCGGCGTCTGGTGGTCCCCATTCCGAGCAGGTTCAGCCATTGGTGGCGGAGACTGAACATGTATCTTTGGCGATGAATTATTGTCTTCAAAATTTGACATGTTATGTGGATGTGTATGAGTGTGTGTGGTTCTTCTCTTACTCTTCGAATTCGAAGGTTTCGGATTTTTCAGAATACCAACGAATTGAAAAAACCGAGATGAATCAGAAGAATAAGAAGAAGAAACCAAAGTTTGTTGCTGTTTTTGTTTTTTTAAATAAAAGTTGGTTTTGTTTATATTAAGGGGGCAATGTCGGTAAAATCGTTATGGAAGTGAACGAGGTTGAATGATGCGCGCCGATGAGAGCGTGCGCAATGCCATTGTGGGATGACGTGGCGTGAAGGGATTGGTTGGAGGAGTGTGGAGTACGACATTGCCAGCTGCTATAGTGTTGTATGAGTAATATTATTTCTTCTTGTTTTATTTCACACAAATCTCATCGTTGAAAATAATGAATGATAGATAATGGATGTGTTGGTACAATATGTAGGTGAAATGAGTATTTTTAATATTACTTATGTTATATAGTTGCATAGTTTGCATGAATAAAATGTGCAAAAAATTAGTTTGCGAGTATAATTTCTCTTTTAGAGTGTGTTTGATTTGGAGGTAAAATTAGGGATTCATTGATCTAATTCATATAAAAAATTATATATGAATAAGATCAATGAAAATTCATCTCTATTTTTACTTCTCAACTAAATATACTCCTAGAGAAATTTTTTAGAGGTAAGATTTATATATAAATTTACACATAGAATCCGTACATATAAATTTTTTCCTTAATTTTACCGCCCTAACCAAACACACCTTAGAAATGTATATCACACCTTGTATAATGATAAGTTTGCTGTTGCTTGTTCAACTGGTGTAAATTTAGTCTACTGATATATAGTTTCTTACCGGCAGGAATGGTTTAAGCACAATTCACAAATGTAGAGGAAGGAAGGGGTTGGTGGAGCTGTTGGAGTGTTTGGAAAGGGAAGGAATTAGGGGTGAACATCTGGGAAAATAGCCTACGGATTTTTACTGTTAAAGTTGGTTCTTTCAAATTCTAATATTTGTCATGTTGGTTTTTATCAGAAAGACGCTTATCACATCAATGCTGGGATTTCATCACTTGGTTTCTCTTCATAGAAGAGACTTAACAGTTAGAACATCTGCATAATCGGACATAAACTCAGGTTTGAGGTCTCATTTATGTTTTACCATTTTGATCTGGTGGATTAATATAATTTGGCTTTGTAACTTCTATAACTTGACAATACTGCTTGTTCATTCTGGTTTTACCTAACTTTTCTTAGATTTGTGCAGGCCTATGTACTGATTTCTAAAGCTAGTTGTAGGCCTAAATAGAATTTGTACCTTCTCTCAGTTAACCCTTTGTTAATCTAGTTACTAACGTAATATACAGTAGAGCTATGAGTTAAGATTTGTTCCTTCACATTAACCATGAAGTTATTATGCAGGATTTCAGTTCCGAGTCTCGGAAAGCTGTACAGCTTGCCATTATAAAAGTTACATGGAATTTTGTGCTTTACAAAACTAATATGCTTGAGCTTCCACCCCCCCCCCCCAAAAAAAACAAAACCAAAAAAACCCAAAAAAAAAAAAAAGTTTCCACAGGTTTTGAGATGCCAACTGACTTTCTTTCAAATAAATTGCTATTATCAACAATAATTTTATGCATCATACCACTCTTCAAACTTCAAACTATGCAAATGGCTTGGTAAAAAGCAAAAACTAAAATCTTACTTATATCAGAACAATGCAATAAGCTATCTCAACTCCACAATTATCAGCTGAAAAACAGAATAGTTGGATGCTGGTCCATCTTATATAAAACCTTCATCAGCTACACCTCAGAAGCAGCGCCTTGATTAGTCCTCCATTTCAATTATCTAATTAGTTTTCTCAACTGATCTTGATTTCTTAAATAATTTTAGCTCATCTAATAACTGCATCAGGTTGTTGTAAGAGGATCCACCCTCCTCTATGGTCTTCTTGGCAGCATCACCAAGTATTCTTGCCCTACTCCTCATTTCCATGCTTTCTTCTCCACTTCCCATCAACATCATCACAGCTGTCGCAATCTCTTCCCTTCTCACCATTGGATCCTCACTGGCCGTTGTCCAGAAATTGTTTTCCTTAGCTCCCACTGCGATACCGACCTTCAAAACATCGACTAGCAACTTCTCATTGTAAAATTGCTCAGCAAACATAGGCCATGTGATCACTGGCAAACCAGCACTCAAGCTTTCAAGTATGGAATTCCATCCACAATGAGTCACAATTCCTCCAATGGCAGGGCGGTCTAATATGAGCAACTGTGGCGCCCAATTCCATATGATACAGCCCTTGTTGCTTTCTTTCATCCTATGCTCAAAATCTTGCAGGAAACTGTCTCCATCATCATTTTGATCCTTTTTCCTTATGATCCAGATGAAATTATGACCAGAATTTTCAAGACCATGAGCTATTTCAACAAGCTGAGCATAAGGAAGCCTGGTTAGGCTTCCAAAATTCACATACAGTACAGAAGCATTTTGCTTTGAGTTAAGCCAATTTAGCCACCTAGGCTCTTCTGCAAGGTCCACTTTGTGTCCCCTAGTGGCCTTTTCTTCATAATCCTTGTTGATCCAAGCTGAAACAGGTCCTACACTCCAAGATTTGTTCCCCTTTGTGCTCTTGTAAAGCTGCTCATAATTACTTTCAAGTTCATGAAAGCTATTGCATAGTACCCCATAGCTTCTGCACTCTGATTCCCATATTGCATTCAAATAGTGTGTCATCTCAGTCTCAGTCCTCACAAAGTCTTCCAGCTGCAGTGGGGTAATCTCTATGTTATCTGGAAGGCCTGGAATTTGAAACTTCTGTGTATCAGAGACTAACCCCTCATGAGGGTTATGCTTCCTGATAAAATGGTGGACACAGTTGGAGAAGTAGCTTGAGGTGTAATAGTATATCCTTGGAATGCCCAGTTTAGCAGCAGATTCCACTGTCCAAGGATAGAACATATCTGTGACCAGACAATCAGGTTGAAGTTCCTGAAACACAGGCTCTATTTGACCTTGGAGCATCATTATTCCTTTAAAGAGTTTACCCAGCATTTCTGGGGTAGTGCCATCTTTGATGTTTTCAACTCCATCAGGAAGACCAAGCTGTGCTGCAGGAAATTGAATCACATGAATTCTGATGGGGTATCCAGAACTGAAGTCACTGTCTATGGCTTTTTGGATTATCAAAGCATTAGCATGAGTAGTGATAATGGTAACACTGGCACCATGCCTGGCAAATAGCCTTGCAGTATCTACCATGGGGTTCATATGGCCTGGAGTTAGATATGGAAGAAAAATGACATTGGGTTGGTGGCTTTCAGACCCCATTACTATGGCAATCTTTTGTGTTTGGTGTCTTCAATCTCCAAAGTTAACAAGTAGCTCTTAACTACTCTTTCCAAGAACAAACAATGCCAACACCTACATTTCAAAGGGTAGCTGTCATTCTATTTATATGGTTATTCAGCTTATTGGAAGTATCATTTTATGTTTGTCTTTATTGGTTATTGATTTGATCATTATTCATTAAGCTGGCTCTTGTTCTTTGCTCTTGACAATTTGGAAGTTTTCATTTGCTAGCTCCTGCTATGTACGGCCTATAGGATCATTTTATTGTAACTTGCTTTTCAATGGCCCTTTGATTTGTCTCATCTGCTTGCTCTCTTTTTTCCCCTGCCGCCTCACAGTCATGGGTGAGGCAACTAAACCATATGCTTTAAGCCTCTCCTCTTTTTCAATTTTTATTTGTTACAAGGCCTCATTTTTTTTTTTTTTCTGTTTATGTTATACTTAATTCAGTTAATTGACGTTTAAACAATTTTAAAAAGTTAATTTACAATTGTGTACGGTATAACAATATTTTTTTTTTATTCTTTTATATCTTTTATTGAAAAAGACAATTTTTTTTCGTCATAATCATATGATGGAATTATCCGCAATGGTCTCAAAAAGATGATAATCAACCTTGGCTTTCTAAGACAAGGAGATGTGTTCAAATTCTAAGGAGATAATTTTTGTGGAGGAATTTCATAACCTTTGTATATCTATAAAGATTAATTTTATAAATGGTTTAAATAGATCAAACTTTTAAGGATACCTCATGATTTCATTAAAAAAAAAAAAATTATATACAGAATTTCAAGTACAAATTACTTGGGCGTGTTTCTTTTCTTAGCTTATATATACTTTGGTTTGTGGAGTTGTTTTATTCTCTACTTGTTTTTATCAGCCATTTGAATTGTCTTATTCATCCTTGTTCTTTTTTGTTTTATTTTGTTGTGATAAGCGCGGTTTGAACAGCTAAACAATGTTCAAAACTTGACTAATATATTATTTTGAAAAGATCAAAAGAATTTGAATGTATGCTTCTATGCTTTGACAAATGACAAACAATAAACTTTTGTTTAGTGATTATCAAACTGCACATAGAAAAGGTGTGATTTGGAACTTGTGATTCATGTCATTTATTTTTTATTTTTATTTTTATTCTAATACTTGCTGTAGTTGAACAGCAGGAGCCTCTAAGTAAACATGACATATGGGAATTCGATGGAGCTGCCTATTTTTATTTTTATTTTTATTCATCTGAGAGGAGAGTAACAAAATCTGAATACTCATCAAGTTAGAGCTTCCTAAAAATGGCAGCACCCAAACGAGAAATGCAAAGTGATTAAACTCCTGGCATTGGTTATTTTAAGGGGCGGATGAAAGGCAAGTCAAACAAATCACCCTCTGTTGGAATATAGCTTGAGACTTGAGACTTGAGACTTGACTTTCAAGCCTTTGATTGCAAATGGACAAATAGTCGAAGTTGCTTTCGGTGCAGCCATCATAAAAGCAGCCATCATAAATGAAGTTTTGCAATTGTCAAATGTTGCAGATTTTGGCACCGATTTCTTTGGAAATTTAGGTATATATCATGGAGCTTTATAAATTGAGCATTTCACGGAGCTTCATTTGGACACCCCCACCAATGGTCGCTCAAAATCCATTACTCTTTGGATATTCGAGAAGTTTTTGTTTTTCTTTGAATACTTCTCTTTGTGTATTGAGTGTATATACCTGTTAAAAAATATTATGAAGTATTTTAGATGTATTTGAGACCTGGGTTTAGGTGGAGTTTTGACCACTTTCATATCTCTATTATTTGAGATTTGGCTTTAGGTGGAGTGTACCACTTTTGCATCTCCACTATATTTTTTTAATGAAATATTTGGTTATCATCTTTATTAGTAGACATCTATTTACCGAATCATGTTAAATTCTTATATCTTTTTTTTTTATGATTCCACATATTTATTTTTTCTGCTTTGTTTGTGCCTCCTTTTGGTCCACCACCACATTTTACAGCAATCTCTTTAGGCCCCATTATTCTACAAGCCCACAATATATTTAACATAATTTTATTAAAACTAAGAGAAGTTAAGATAACTAATAAAATGCACACTTATTCTTTCACTTTCAAACATTTTTTAGCAGGTCTTCACTGCTCTAAGTGTATAATAGATATTTTGTTTTCTTTCACTTCTGACATGATCATATCTCTATTAATTTACTTATAAAGAGTTAGTTGAGGTGATAAACAAATTTAGCCTCTTAAAATGAGGAGATGAAGCTATTCGTTTACAGAAATTGCATAACCCTTATTTTCTTACGGTTGAACTAAGATTAAGTTTATAGACAATTCAAATGAATTGGCCATGTGTATAGTCTTTATATATGTCATGAAAATATATCATTAAATATTAGTGTGAGCTCTTGACTTATAACATAAACTAATTGAATTCTTATAATTATTGTTGTGCTTTATTTTCTGGGAATAAAAAAATTGATATATTAATCATATCATACAACTTATATTAGAATAAGAGATTAATTTTAATATACTATTAATATAAAATAGTTTTATATTTTTATTTAATCATATGCCATTATATGTGACATTTTTTATATAATAGGCGTGAAATATGATTGGATGTTTCTGTAAAATACTTTTACATGAATTATATATCAAAATTAAATTCTTAAAATATTATAATTTTTAAACAATCATTAATAACCTAGGAAGCATAGATACCAACGTAGACACTTGACACGATATGGACAAAGACACGGACATGGAGACACACCAAATTCATGATTCATAATATCTTCAATAATTTTTTATATTTATAGATGTCAAACTAACAATTTTTACTACTTTCTAAACCCCTCTAAAAAAAATAGAGTATTCTTAATATATATCATGTATACTTCCTATATCCCTTCCAAAAAATATAGGGTAATGTTTTTATTGATATCTCAAAAAAAAATTTTCTAAATGAACTTGAATTTTTGAGCCTTTAAATTCTTTTTTGGTCCATCAAATAATTGAAAAAAAAATACTAGATCATGTTTTGGCCATATTCAAGCCGTGTCTGATGCATATTTGAGCCATGTCCAATGCACGTCCGAACCATGCCCAGATGTGTTGACATGTGTTCGATCCGAAAGATAATACTTTTTAAATTGGACATATAGGACCGCGTGTCGATATCCCACTTATGTCGGATACCAGGCTTCATAGTTTATAACATTGTTGATTTCAAGTGAATCTCACTTAATGTACTAATAATAGATGTGGAATGAATTTAAAAGAAACTTGACTTTAGGCCTTTAATCTACAAATTGCTTTCTAAGATACTTTATTTTTTCACTGTACAAACTATGCCGAAAGAATTTTTATCTGGATTAAAAAGAGGTAATCGTGTGTTCCCTGAGCAAATAATTTGGTTTTAATCAAAGCATATAAGTGTCAAGTTTTTTGTAGTATGATTCAATCATATATAAAATCTCATTCAAACAGCTTGTATGAAAAGTCAAGCTAATTTAACGATGTCCCACTCCATAATCAAATGATACTATAGAAAAAACTGCATAATGTATTAATGTATATAGTGAAATCAAAATATAATTCACATTTGGCATAATCAAATAACTGCTGATATGACACAGCCTTTTAACGTGTGTAAAGAGGTGAGTTGGAGTAATCATTTTAATTAGATCATTGATAATCAAGCCTATCTAATCCATTTCCCTACCGTGATAATTACTGATATGTTGACCAAAAAAACCGTTGACTTATTTTACTGCAGCACACACCACAATACTGGGAGGGATTTTATTAATCAAGAAGTTAGGATTTTTTTTTTCTCATTTTTCTTAGCCTAAGATCTTCAAAATTTGCAAACAACAAAGTAAAAAAACCAAGATCTTCCATATACCGAAACAGTGCCACAAGTAATAAGCTACCGAGCTGATTTCCGGATCCCTGTAACATAATTGGCTTAAAAACTATAGTTGCTGTTATTCATCGAGTTTAAAATTCAAAAGCTTCATAAAATCATCGGCTGCACCACCTAAAGCAACAAGATTAACCCTCCACTTCAATCATCCAATCTACTTTTGCTTAGTGCTCTTGAGATCTTCAATGATTTTAACTCATCTATCAACTGCATCAAGTTGTTGTATGAGGATCCACCCTCCTTTATAGTCCTCTTGCCAGCATCACCAAGCTCTCTTGCTCTCTTCCTCATCTCCTTGCTCTCTTCACCACTTCCCATCAACATCACCACAGCATTTGTGATCTCTTCCCTTCTCACCATTGCCTTCTCACCCAAGCTCACCCAAAACTTGTTCTCTTTCACTCCCACTGAGACTCCAATCTTCAAGACATCAACTAGCAACTTCTCATTGTAGAATTGCTCAGCAAACATAGGCCATGTGATCATTGGCAAGCCAGCATTTAAGCTTTCAAGTATTGAGTTCCAACCACAATGAGTCACAATTCCTCCAATGGCAGGGTGGTCCAATATCACCGACTGTGGTGCCCAATTCCATATGATATAGCCCTTTCTGCTTTCCTTCATTCTAACCTCAAAATCTTGTAGGAAATTGTCTCCATCATCATCTTTGTCCTTTTTCCTAATGACCCAGATGAAATTATGACCAGAATTTTCAAGTCCATGAGCAATTTCAACAAGCTGAGGATGAGGGAGCCTTGTTAGGCTTCCAAAAGTTACATACAGCACTGATCGATCTTGCTTGGAACTAAGCCACTTTAGCCATTCTGGCTCTTCTGCAATAAGATCATGGATGTGTTCCCTTTCGGCCTTTTCTCCATCATCCTTGCTAATCCAAGCTGAAACTGGTCCTACACTCCAAGTCTTGATCCCCATTGTACTCTTGTAATGTTGCTGATAATCACTTTCAAGTTCATGAAAGCTATTGTACATTGCCCCATAGCTTCTTCCCTCTGATTCAAACATTGCTTCAAAATATCCTGTGGCATTAGTCTTAGTCCTTATCCATTCAGCAAGCTGAAGAGCTGTAATCTCTACTCTATGCGGCAAACCAGGAATTGAAAACTTCTGTGTATCAGATTCTAAGCCATCATGAGGCCTATGCTTCCTGACAGAATAACTGGCACAGGTGGAGAAGTAGCTTGAGCTGTAGAAGTAAACCCTTGGAATGCCTAGTTTTGCAGCAGACTCCACTGTCCAAGGATAACCCATATCTGTGACTAGACAATCCGGATGCAGATCCTGAAACAGGATCTCAATTTGATCTTTGAGCAGGTGTATTCCAACACTGATTTTACCAAGCATTTCTGGGGAAGTGCCATCTTTGAAATTCTCAACACCATCGGGGAGACCAACTTGGGATGCAGGGAATTGAATCACATGAGCTCTGATGGGGTATCCAGAACTGAAGTCACTGTCTATGGCCTTTTGGAATGTCAAAGCATTGGCTTGTGTGGTGATGATGGTGGCACTAGCACCATGCCTGGCAAATAGCCTGGCTGCATCTATCATGGGGATCATATGGCCAGGAGTTGGAAATGGAAGAAAAATGACATGAAGTTGAGACTCCATCTTCATGGCAATCTATGGTATGGAACTCTTTTATGCTTGCTGTGGTGTGGCTTGTGTTTGTTGTGCCTGTGTTTGCTTGATGAGAACAAGTCTCTGATTCTGGAATACACAAGTAATGGTTTTCAAGCCTTATCTTTGAGAAAAAAACAGAAAAAAAAAAAATATCAAGGGCTCTAATATGTTTTTAACATAACCACTCATTAAGAGTCCTTTTAAAGTTTACAGGCACAAACTCCTTTTCAATTTGTTTATTTAAAATAATAGAGATGACAATGGTTTAACCATTAACTCCATAGTCATAGAGACTCATATGGCATATCAAGAACTAGCTATCTCAATAAGCTTTCATGAATGACTTCTATTATATTTTTAATAACAACAACATCAAATGCAAATACAATAGAACCCTTCATTCTATGCAAGCATAGGCCTACCCCACAACTTATCAAATCAAAAAATGAAATTCCCAGGGAGGAAATCGATATGAAACATACCTGGCTTAGAAATCTCCTTGGAAACTCTTTGCTTGCCTTGAAAACTTTGTCCTTCAGTGATTGTGTTTTCAGAGGGAGAGTTCTGCGAAAACGCATATGAATCAATTAACTGTATTATGTTAAACAAAGAAGAATATCTTATGGTTAAATATATTTTGAGTTTTCTTTTGTCTAAAGTCTAAACATGGACAAAGCCTGCATCTACTCAAAAGTGATGGAGTGCACAACCTTTACTTATTCAATGTATCTTGCCCGAAACACGTTTCAAGATCTGAGGGCTATTCTATTATATATGACCATTTGGCTTAAACAAGTACAATTTTGTGTGTGTGTCTTCTCAGTTATTTATTGTATGATTAGAAAGCTGGTTCTTGTTCTCTCCGTTATTCATGAAACACTTTGGCGTGTTTCTTTTGTTAGTTTCTGCTTTGTGCGGTGATGATTCATTGTTGAGGTGTTTTTAAATGTTCCTATGAATTATCTAGCTCTTGTTCTTCGCTCTTTGTTTTTAGTTGAGTAACGATATTTGTACAGAAGTTTTACTTACACTATTTTGTCACTTGGAAATCATATATTTATCATTAGAATTTTAGTTACATTACTAGAACTAATGTTTGTTAATTCAAGTTATTCGGTGCTGATTTTATCTTAAGCAAAGTTTTGGATTCGATATTTGAGAAAAAAAAAAGGGAAAAACTGATATTAAAAAAACTCAATTTATACTGAACTAGTTCGACATAAATTAAATTAATTAGAATTTAATAGACTCTAATTATAATTTAAGGAGAAAAAAATGGTTATGTTATTAGTAAGAATAAGATAAATGAAATTTTTAGTTATTAACACAAGATATCGCATAATTCTTTTTAGTCAGATTCACATTAAGATAATTGAAATTGACAATATTCTTTTTGCCTGGTAGAAGGGCAGTTACGTTGCTGAGAATAGTTAAAACGAGGTTCAAAACATTGTTCCAAGTTGAAAGCGTCAACTTTAGAAGTACTAGATGTGTATCTCGGTATTTTGTCAAACCATGAAGTTTGCTATAATGATTATCTAACTGCAGAATCACAGCAGAAGGCGTTGAACTGTTGAATTTTTTCTTTTGATTTATTAGAGAAGGTGTTGATTCATTATTGGCTTGGAATTTGTCATTCATGTCATCATATGTATATTACGCACTACTCCCATTAAAAACTTTATGTTACATAATTAAGAGCTAAAGAATATTCAAGTAAAAAAAATTATACTTTAATTAGTAATTGATTTCTAATAGTAATAAAATTTAATGCACCACATTATTGCCATAATATTAATTAGTAATTTACTTATGTTAACCAATATATTTTTTCAATCAACTTTAGAAACATACTAAAATAAATTAGCATAATCCTACAGCACCTATAATGATGATGATGATTCCTAATTTTTCATAACTATTTATGTTTTCTTTCCAATATGCATGTAATGAAAATATAAGCACTTTTTTTATTAATTAGAATGATATTAATTGGTGATTGATTTTTTGTTAGTAATTGAAATTTCATGTACCTTTTTCTTAGTATGATATTAATTTGGTGATTGGCCTCTGTTAAATGGTGTTTTTTTTTCAATCAGTTTCAGGAAAATACTAACATAAATTAACATAATCCTATATATGCACTATTTCTGTAATTATACCTTAGAATCATAAACTTCAAATAACATTGGCTTCTCTTAAATATTGTCATATAAATTAATTTGCCATATTAAATGGATTGGTATTTATTTTAGAATTCAATTTGACAGATTATTAGTATAAATATTTTTTATAAAATTATTTAATTATTTATTACTACATTATTAAAAGTGTGTGCTTCTTACAATAATTAGTCTAAAAGTCACACATATGATAATATATAATTAATTCATAGAGTAAAAACGTTACACTAACAATATATTTGTTGCAATTGGGACCATGATTGAACAGCACAAAAGAAAGAATTGAAAAATAGAGTTGCTACCAAAGTTTATTTAAATTAGAAAAATATTGGATAAAACCCATCTATTTTAGAAAATGTTCTTTAAAGCCGGATCTGATTTTGAGAGCCGGTTATGTATAGAAAAGGGTATGAACTTAATCCTACCATAACTCTAAGACATCTATCGGTTACATTAACTAAGTTGTACAAATTAGTTAATACTCCACAACTTTTCTCTTTTGTTAAGAAGAAAAAATTTTCCCAAAAAAGTTTAACTGGAAGCATTTTTTTTCTTTGCACAATATTTAAGATAGGCTGAGCTATATCATAAATTCTTACGACCTTACGATACTTGAGGATGAAATAATCATACATCAATATCTTATATCATTCTTTATTGTTTTCTTTTGTATCAAAGCTTTAAATTTTGAAAAAAAAAAAAGCAGAGACAAAGACCCAATAGTCTCTGTTTTTACTGGTTCCATTTTGTTTATCAAAAGAATAAGCCTAAAGGTAAAAGTCCCGGCCCAAGCTTCCCACTCCCTCGTCTGTGGTCAGACACAATTATATGTTGGAGAGTCAGAGGGGTGTAATGGGTAGCCCAGCAGCTAGCCCATCTAGAAAGCACACAAAAAAATGAGCCCAAAACTTAACACACACACAAGAAGAAGCCACAAAACCAACCATCCAAAAAAAAAAAAAAAAAAGACAGAAGTTGTATCAAATTTTTCATATTCATATCAATTAATTTTCAAATCAAATGATAGCTTATGAATATTTTTTTTGAAATAAGTAGTTTAAAGATTGAAGGTATACACTCTTCTTAAAGAAAATGTCACTTATTATCCTCTAATATGAGGATTGGATGTAACGGAGACAAGGAATTTAATTTAAATTTTCACAAAAAGTTAAAAAAATGAATAATAATAATCAAATAAAAACTAAATAAAACAAAAGAACCCAACCAAAACCACGTAAATAAAAAGGAAATAGAAGCGTGAGTGGTTGACGGGATTGAAGGGAGGGTTGCATCAGAGATGGCTTGGAAACCAGCTTGTTCTGTAACGTGTTTTTGTTTTTTCTCCCCTTCCCTTTTCTAATTTGTTCATTTTGTTCAGCTTTGTTTTCTGGTTTACTCGCAGTGATGGCGAGGGGTTTTTCCTGATAAAAGGGGATGAAGGTATCTACGTTTTTGGTTTTGGATTCCATTGTTAGGTGATTTTGTTTTTATGATTTTGAGATGATGTATTACATGTGCTTGACGTGAAAGTTCTGTGTGTGGGATATTGTGCTTCAATGTTGTGATCATATGCATGCGGGTAAGAGAAGAGAACAATCTGGGGGTTAGAGATGATACAATGAATCATACCTTGCAACCAGACAATATGAATCTTTCAACTCAGTTGCTTCCCTTCTTCTGAAACTCCTCAACTCCAGAATGTCCGGTTCATTCCCATTGCTTGTCCTATGCATTTTTATTGTTTTATATCCCCAGAGATTTTTCTTGTGTTTCTGCCTAAAGTCTCTCTCACTTTCTCAGTTTTAATATTATTATTATTTATTTATTTCTCAGCTTGTCCTTTTCTCTGAGACCATCCACTTTCCTAAACTCTCTAGACAATGCACTTTCTCTTAAACCTTAACTGTAGCTTCTTTTTTTTTCCTCTGTTTCAATCAGCCAGAGTGTCTTTCCCTTCAAGAAGTGTCCTCCTGTTTGGTTATTCGAGGGAGCATAGTAGAGATATTTTAAACGGATCGGGATCTTTGAAATTTATTTTGAACATATATATATATATATATATATATATATATATATATATATATATATATATATATATATATATATATATATATATATATATAGTGAGAATAATTTTATTGATTAATAAATAAAGGTAAAGCTTGGGTATAATATTATAATATGTTGATACAAACCGTCTAAGTCTAGAAAATTAACTAATGAAAATTATACAGTGTTAGTAAAAATCTCAAAATATGGATGCTAGCACATCACACCATAGACAATCATGAACATAAAAAGTGAATATGTCGTATCTGTATACTAAGCAGCTAAACACAACAATGTATAATTTATCAAATATGGTGATAGTCAAATTTGTATACTAATAGCCTGCTTCGTGGTGCACATTATATCACAAAAGTTTTCAAAGACAATCCTATATTGTAGAAAGAGGCTCACTGCCTTAACGTCAACCAACATTCACTAGTAGAGGTTGTTAATCCATAATTGCCGCAAGCACAAATGTTCGATTCAAGAGGTAACTGCAATTGCAAAGCTCCAACACATGAGTCTCCGATGTAAATATCCTACCATCAAAACAATTCATTAGACATAAAGACCAATCACACTATCAATTAGATGAGGATAGGCAATAAAATATAGGAAAAAGAAACAAAAACCTAAGCCTAGAAGGAAAGGTGATGATCGACCACTATGGAGGGGATGAAACCACCTCCATGGAGCAGCTCCCCCCTTGATCTAAAAAGAGGAAGAAGATCGATTGAAGAAGGAGAAGGAGCTGTGCACAGTGCTAAGTTAGAGAGCATAGCGGTAGAACTGTGTGCAACATTAGTATTACCAAACATGATTATATTATATTAAGATAGATAGACACAAACAAATTAAATTGGGCCTTACCAAATTTCATGAGGACTCTATCTGTTTAAAAATACTTGTATCTATCTCTCTTTTAACATAATATGATTATATTTAAAACATGGAAAACATGTATTCAACTATCCTAAACTTTATGCTTTTTATAAATAGGCACCTTGAACTTTAATTTTATCTTAATTGACCCTTAAAGTTTTATTATTGTTTTACTAGATACTTCTATTAAAGATTCGTTAAAATAAACAGTAAATTGATCATAATCATTCATTTTTTATATCATAACAATAAAATTTATATTTTATTAGCCAGATATAATAATGTTATGATTATAAAAAGATGAATAGTTATGATTAGTTTACAGTTAATTTTATCAAATATTTAACAAAAGGATCTATTATAATAATGGTAAAACTTTAAAGATAAATTAGGACAAAATTAAAATTTAGGTGACTATTTGCAAAAAGCATAAAATTTAAGATGATTAAATACACTCTTTCTGCGTAGCAAATATGAAAAGATTCTAACATATGATAGCAACTTAAGGCGGCTAATTTATTTTCATATTGCTTTGTGTTGTAGCAACTTAATTCTTAGTTTAACTTTTAGAAGAATTATTTTTTAAAAGTTAGTCTTTTAAAAGAATTATTTTTAGAAGAATTATTTTTAAAAAAATAATTTTTATTTGGTTTGAATGTATCAAAAGTAAGCTTAAGAGAATAATTTTTGTTTAAATAGGATAAAATAAAATTACTTTTGATTGTTAATGGGGGAGTAATAGTAAGTTTTCTTTTCAAAAGGCTTTTTCTTAAAATAAAAAGTAATTTTAAGGATACTTCTCCCAAAAAATCTTCTGAGATTTCAAAAGGCTATCTAAAAAAAATCTTTGTACACCAAAATATATTAATTATTGTACATTTTCAATCTTATACCAATAAAAGATTTTTTGGTCCTCTCAAAAAAATATAATCAAATAGGCTACAAGTTGGTAGGGGTGGCTCATTGACATCAAACCACCCCTTTGTCTTGCGGTTTTTTACTTCAAGAGGAGGCCCGAAAATGTAACTTTCAACACACATTTTTTAATTGTCATTACTTTCAATAATTATATTTTTAAGCTCAACACATTTTTTTTAATTATTTTCTTCTTAGTTACTTCCACCTCTTTTTTTAAACAAGCTTAACATTTAAAACATCTTTATTATTTTTCAAATAGAACACGCACATTTTTCATTTTCTTTTAATTTTAGTTTGTTTTGATCCAGATAAAATTGAGTGTTTTCAATATTAAAATTAAATTTTTTATTTTATTCAACGTTTATCAGACGATCTTATTGATTGAAATAAAATTTGTATATAATTTGTTTGAAAATTATATAAAACAAAAGAGTTTAATTGATATACACTGACAGTATAAAACAGTTTTACACTGTCAATCAATAAAAATAGAGAAAAGTGAGAAATCATGATGAGTCTCTCATTATAATGAGTAATTATTTGTATGAGTTGGCACTTTCCATTATTTCTATTGACTGACAGTATAAAATTATTTTATACTGTCAGTACATTTAAATTAAATTCAAAAGAAAAATGATATTCTCCAAAAGTTATCGATCACAAGTTACTGATTAAGGTTTTTCTTATTCTTAGTTTAAAATCTTAAAATATGCAAAAATGCTAAAATCTACTTATAACAAAACAGAGACACAAGTAACAAGCAGATGAACTCCAGACACGTGAAAAATTAGTTGAAGTAAAATAATAATAATGATGATGATGATGATGATGATGTACTTATTGATAGCTTCATTAGCTACATATCCTAGAGCACCAAGATTATTGGTCCTCCATTTCAATTTTCTACTTTGCTTTTACTAAGTTCCCTTGATATCTTCAATGATTTTAGCTCATCTATCAATTGCATCAGGTTGTTGTATGAGAATCCACCCTCCTCTATAGTCCTCTTGCCAACTTCACCAAGCTTTCTTGCTCTCTTCCTCATTTCCTTGCTTTCTTCACCATTTCCCATCAACAGCACGACAGCCTTTGTGATCTCTTCCCTTCTCACCATTGCCTCCTCACCCATGCTGAACCAAAACTTGTTCTCTTTCACTCCCACTGGGACTCCAACCTTCAAGACATCAACTAGCAACCTCTCATTGAAAAATTGCTCAGCAAACATAGGCCATGTAATCATTGGCAAGCCAGCGTTTAAGCTTTCAAGTATTGAGTTCCAACCACAATGAGTCACAATTCCTCCAATGGCAGGGTGGTCCAATATGAGCAACTGTGGTGCCCAATTCCATATGATGTAGCCCTTCTTGCTTTCTTTCATCTTATGCTCAAAATCTTGAAGGAAATTGTCTCCATCATCATCATCATCCTTGTCCCTTTTCCTAATGACCCAGATGAAATTATGACCAGAACTTTCAAGTCCATGAGCAATTTCAACAAGGAGAGCATGAGGGAGCCTGGTTAGGCTACCAAACGTTACATACAGCACAGATTCATCTTGCTTGGAATTAAGCCACTTTAGCCAGTCTGGATCTTGTGCAATAAGGTCATGCTTGTGTCCCCTATTAGCCTTTTCTCCATCATCTTTGCTAACCCAAGCTGAAACTGGTCCTATACTCCAAGTCGTGATCCCTATTGTGCTCTTGTAATGTTGCTCATAATCACTTTCAAGTTCATGAAAGCTATTGTACAGTGTCCCATAGCTTCTTCTCTCTGATTCAAAAGCTGCTTCAAAATAGGCTGTGGCATTGTGCTTTGTCCTTACCCATTCTTGAAGCTGCAGAGCTATCATCTGTACTCTATGTGGCAAACTAGGAATTGAAAACTTCTGGGTATCAGATTCTAAGCCCTCATGAGGCCTATGCTTCCTGATAGAATAACTGGCACAGGTGGAGAAGTAGCTTGAGCTGTAAAAGTAAAGCCTTGGGATGCCTAGTTTTGCTGCAGAATCCACTGTCCAAGGATAGAACATATCTGTGACTAGACAGTCGGGTTGTAGATCTTGAAACAGAAGCTCAATTTGATCTTTGAGCATGTGTATTCCAACACTGATTTTACCAAGCATTTCTATGGAAGTGCCATCTTTGATGTTTTCAACACCATCAGGGAGGCCAACTTGGGATGCAGGGAATTGAATCACATGAGTTCTGATGGGGTATCCAAAATTGAAGTCACTGTCTATGGCCTTTTGGAATGCCAAAGCATTGGCTTGTGTGGTGATAATGGTGGCAATAGCACCATGCCTAGCAAATAGCCTGGCCGCATCTATCATGGGGATCATATGGCCAGGAGTTGGAAATGGAAGAAAAATGACATGCAGTTGAGACTCCATCTTCATGGCCATCTAGTAGGGTAATTCTTTGGAGCAAAGAGGGAGCACCACTGCAAGACTGGAGCTTGCTGTTTGTTGCGCCTGTTTTTGCTTGATGAGAACTGGTATCTGGCTCTGGAATATACAAATAATGGTTTTCAAGCAATATCTTTGAGAACCAAAAGGGGAAAAAGAATTACACATGAATGATTTTAATATATTTTTAACATGGATACTCACTTATGAGTCGTAGTTCTTTTAAGTTTACGGGCACAAATTCAGAAGAATTATTCTAATTTTCAAACAATTAAACAAACATTTTGCCCCAAATCAAGAAGAACTCTAAAAGAATCAATCGCTTTACATCTCAACTTAGATTTGCGGTACTCATCCAAAACTTGAAAGGACAATCGTCCGTAAGCTTGTACCGTATGCTCAGTTTGGTAAGTGTTTCATTGACCACGCATTTTCCAATGTCAAGTGTACAATAATCTTCTTGCACCGTGCAATGGGCTTAACACAACCATTTGTTTCCCTTGACAAAAATGTAACACCATTGGATCACATTCTATTGACTCTGGAAAGTTCTCTAGAGTGTGTGGAACCAGTGCAGCCCCAATGCCCTGATGAAATGAAAGGTTAAGATACTTGAGATTTTGATAAGAAAACTTAGTGTCACGAAATAGAGTAAGCATCGGTTCTAAAAAGGAGACTTCAGATGTAAAGGGGTTGATTTTTTTAGGATTTTTCTTGATCTGGGGAAAAATATTTGTTTAAACGTTTGGAAATTAGGATAGCTAAGCTGACGGAAGATTTGGGATAAAAAATTTTTAATTTAGTGCATGAACTTGGGTTAAATTATTTTAAAAAAAATGTTAAGTGGGTCTAAATCTAAATTCAAGGGTAATGATAAGAAAGTATTTTGTTGGATAAAAATTTAATGCACGGCATAAATATATTGAAATGTGTAGGACTCCTACATTTGAAAAGGTAGCATAGAAATCACCTTGTGATATTGTGCTTCAATGCTTGTGATCATGTGGCTGCAGGTAAGAGAAGAAAACAATTGGGGGAGATAGAAATGACATAAATTCATCAATGAATCTTTTCAACTCAATTAGTGTCGTCTTATAAATCATACCTTGCATATGTGCTGCTTCCCCTTCCTCGGAAACTCGTCAACTCAGAATGTCAGCTTCATTCCCATTGCTTCTCCTCTCTTTTTTTTCTTTTTTTTCTTTTTTTCTTTTTATCCCTCAGAGATTTTTCTTGTGTTTTAGCCTAAAGTCTCTCTCGCTCTCTCAGACCATCCACTCTCCTAAGCTCTCTTCTTATAACCTTATCTATTTCTCTGTGTCTCAACTTGCAACTTTTGTCTGGGACTGGGACCATGCAATCCGAGCTTCACCCCTTTTTTTATTTTTATTTTCTCTCTCTCTCACCCTTCCCGCTTCTTTTAGAGTTTAAGAATTTGGCCGAGACAAGACAGTGCACCTTCCTTACACTCTCCCGGAAGCTCGCTTTTTTGTTTTGTCGAAAGCGTATGTTTGCACGTGATTAAAAAAAATTCTTATAAAAAAATACTTTTAATATATTTTTTTGATATGTGTAGATAAAAAATTTTAGCAAATGCAAAAATCATTAAAAGGGTATAAAAATATTTTTTTAAAAAATTATAATTTTGAATTTAAAAAAATTATTTTTTATAATATAAAAAGATATTTTAAAACTATTTTTTTATTAATAAAACAGATTTTTTAATATTATATGTAAATTAATTTTACATTTAAATATAACTTAATTTTTACTTTTTATGCCGTCAACGTATCCAATCCAAATTAAAAAAATCCCTAAAAGTATCTTTGAAAAAGAAAATGTTTTTTTAAAGAGTTATCCTGACAAGTCTCTCTCTCCCAAGATATTTTGAACATAATGTGATGGCAGCCACAACATGGAACGGTTCATTTATTTTCGGGGTACAGTGTACTGGAGTAAAAGTCGTTGGGGGCTGGCTAATTGACATTGAACCGCCGAAGCCAAATAATATCTTCAAACACGCTTCTTTTTGTTGTATAATTAATAATTTTTTAAGCCGTTTTCAATATAGAAATAAAGTTACTGGAGTTTTTTTTTTTTGGATTTTTAACTTACTTTCACCCTATTTTTTTATTGTAGTTTTTTAATTCGAACAAAACTAAGTGTTCACAATATTAAAATTAATTTTTTTATTTTACTCAATGTCTATTATACGATCTTATTAATTGAAATAAATCTATATATAATTTGTTAGGAAATTATACAGAACAAAAATAATATTCACCGTAAAGAATTATACCTTTGTAGAGAAGCTTTAAATTTATATGTTGAGAAATACTTAAGTTATTATATATCTTCCCCTTTATTTTGAAAATCTACATCCTCATTTCCTAAGAAATAAAAATATACTGCACTTAATTTCATTTTAATTTAAATTTAAATAAACCTCTTAATTGTCGCAAAGAAATATGAGAACGAGTCTTTCATAGTATTAAACATCTTTGCAATTGACTTTAGGACTTTAAAAGACGAAATAAGGTTTCGAACCCCTATTATTTTGATTTTTTACATGTATCTTGCACTAATGCAAATATGTTTAGCCATTGAGTGTAAACACGTCCCCAGCACAACCTTACTGAAATAAGATTTGAACCCCCTTCTAGTGACATTAGAATGTTTTCTCTTATACTATAAGTAAAAAAGTTTAAATATATTTTTAGTTCATCTAAATATTTGATTTTTCGGATTTGATTCCTCAAAAAAATTTTACTTGGTTTTGGTTTCTTATTTTTCAGATGTTACCAATATTAATTCTTGCTGTCAACTGAGTGCTATCAATTACTGACGTAGCAACATAAGATCGAATAAATATTAACACGTGTCAAAATCTCACGTTATTACACCAGCACTTAACAATATTTAGTTAATAACAAGGACTAATATTGGTGATGTCTAAAAAATAAGAAACCAAAATCAAATAAAAATTTTTTAAGAGACCAAATCTGAAAAATAAAATAATTAGAGAAAATAAAAATATATTTAATCTATTAATCTTTTAAAATACTATCAAGTACCTAAGTGGGATTCATTTTAACAGTATTTTTTTTTTCTATATATAAATTCTGAGATTAAACTCAAAACCACATTTTTAAGGGTTTAGATCTCGACTGCTTAGATGAACACCTTATTGGTAAATGATAGTACAATTTAAGTACTTCTCACAAGAATAAAATGTAATTTGCTGTGCATGAAATCATACCTTCTTAGTTGATCAATTTATTATTATATTTGTAAACCATTATAATCATACAGAGACACATATATACTCAAAACAATACTCCTTCCGAAACTTTTAATTTCTCTCAAATATGTATTTATTTAATATAAATTTATGTACTTTTCTTCATCATGAAATCAATTAACCTCTAATACTTTCATTTTATTCTCCTGAAGATATATGCAATAAAAATTTATTCAACTTCCTCAATTTAATATTTAATTAATCTTTTATTAGTATGATATTATTAGTTCAAATATTTATAAATATTATACTAAATAATAAATATTTTAGATTTTATTTGAATTATTCATCTACCAGATCTATATTATCAAGTACACGTATATATTATTTGTATATTTATTTTTTCATAATAACATTACATAGTAGAAAAGTTTTTAATAAACTAGTTGCTACAATAAGTTCTATACGTGATTTTTTTTTTTTAATGCTTCGTCACTTCATATGTGAAAAAGTAAAATTTAGATGTTAGTATTTGTTTAAATCTTTTTGCTCCACATGGATTTTTTGTGTTTTTTTTTTTTAAATTTTCGTTATGATAATTTATGATAGATAACATCATTGCTACATTTTTTTTCATACATATCAGTTGCAATAAGATTTAAATCTCTGACCTCATACATACTTCCCAAGCCACTCACCACTAAATCACTCTTATATAGTGGCTTTTCTTGCATTTTTATTGAAATATCTAATTTTACATTTTACTAAAAAAAAATTATTATTTCAAAAACAATATCCTTTTAATTCTTATACATAAATTTTTCATATTTATTTACATAGAAAAATATTCCTTCTCAAACTTGGGTTATACAACTATGTATTACCCTAAAGAGACAAGACACATGGAAATTCAAGGAAATTATGCAAAATTATAAATAGGGATGGAAACAGGTCAGACAGCTCGTTCGGAGCCTTCGGCTTAATTTGTTCGAGCCATTTTAGTAAACAAATTATGTCTAGACTTTTCAAAAAGTATTTTTAATCAAATAGACCAAGTTATAGGCTATGAAAAAAAGCTTATTAAGTTTAATAAACTAATTTATTTATACTATATTATTATTATTATTTCATAAATTCTAACAATAATTGAACTTTTATGATCTATTTTGAATAGACTTTTTGATCTATATAAGAAGTCTTTTGACCTATTTAGAAATATATTTTTTTTTTTGACATATTTAAAAGTCTTTTGGCTTATTTAAGAGTAGATTTTTTGATTTATTTATTTTCATAATTATTGAAAAAAGCTAAACTATGCAAAGAACACAACACCACCAAACAGTAAAAATAGTATATCAACACCATAAGCTCCCCACATCAACGCTGGCAAACCCCTGATTTTGCATGCCTTTTACTACTTGTATTTGCCCTTCCTTCTTCCTTTATTCCTTCCTTTAGCATTGTTTTTCTTTCTTGTTTTATCTCTTCAATTCTTTGCCAATGCCCATATGGTGTCAATCTTGTTGTCAACAGAGAACCCCAACATTTTCCCCATTTCCCACGCTTTTCTGACTTCCTCCAAAATATCTGCTTCGCTTTCATCTACTAGACTTACACTATGTTTTTCTTGATTTCCCATAACGCTCTCCTCATTCTCAACACCCATTTTCATTCCTATGAGAGACACATTGCGGTTCAAAATTTGGTAGTATAGAGATGCTTCCGTTAGTTGTCCCCAGGCATCTGGTATCCTCAATTGTCTCCAAACTTTTTGATCTATTTAAAAATCTTATAATTAAGTAGGACTTTAAATAGGTTTTTAGGACATGTTAGACTTTTAAAAAGACCAGATTAACGCCCTAAAAAAGTCTTGTCATGGAATAAGTTCAAATTCGGATTTCATATTTATAATGTAGATTAGACCCATTTAAATTAAAGCTTATCCTGCTTCCATTTCAATCCTAGCTAATTGCAAACTGGTTTTTCATGTTAATGGACGGCAACGAAACTTGAACACTTCTAGCTTCTCCTCATAAATTTTTCGAAGAGATAGGATTGGAGCTTAATTTGATTCGAAAATTAGTTAAAGAAAGTCAAATTACTCAAATCACGTAGGAGATACTTTGGCTGTATATGCAACCAAACTTCAAATACAAAATATATATTTGAATGCATTTGAATCAACTTGTTCTGCTAAGATTAATTAATTAAAAACTTTTGCGACAATTTTTTTTTTTTAAAACAGTAAACTTATATCACCAAAAATTTATTAAAAAATTATGGGAAACAAATTCATAATATATAAATATAAATTTTAAAAGTTGCGTAAATAGTTTTCTTTATAAAAATTATGTCTCTATGATACTGCAGCTGCATAATGCGAATCAACAAGTACTTGAAAATGTCGAAGACAAGCGGCAAGCCAGTGAACTGCAGATACATGTGTTCACTGAAAGTAAAAAAAAAAGTTCAAAATATTCATTTGAATATAAAAAATATCAATAAAGCATTTGATGTCCTGATACATATGTTCACTGAAGGGGGAAAAATGTACTTGAATATTGTTTATTGAAACCTTCATCAGCTACATATCATAGAGCACCAAGATTATTGGTCCTCCATTTCATTTTTCTAATTTGCTTTTGCTAAGTTCCCTTGATATCTTCAATGATTTTAGCTCATCAATCAACTGCATCAAGTTGTTGTAAGAGGTTCCACCCTCCTCTATAGTTTTCTTGGAAGCATCACCAAGACTTCTTGCTCTTTTCCTCATTTCCATGCTCTCTTCTCCACTTCCCATCAACATCCCCACAGCATTGGTGATCTCTTCCCTTCTCACCACATCCTCCTCACCCAAGCTCATCCAAAACTTGTTTACCTTCACTCCCACTGGGACCCCAACCTTCAATACATCAACTAACAACTTCTCATTGTAAAATTGCTCAGCAAACATAGGCCATGTGATCATTCCCAAGCCAGCATTCAAGCCTTCAAGTATTGAATTCCAACCACAATGAGTCACAATTCCTCCTATGGAAGGGTGGTCCAATACGAGCACTTGTGGTGCCCAATTCCATATGATATACCCCTTGTTGCTTTCCTTAATCCTATGCTCAAAATCTTGCAGGAAATTTTTTCCATCTTCATCTCCAATCTTTTTCCTAATGACCCAGATGAAATTATGACCAGAATTTTCAAGACCATGAGCAATTTCCACAAGCTGTGCAAAAGGAAGCCTTGTTAGGCTTCCAAAATTTACATACAACACAGAATTCTCTTGCTTAGTGTTAAGCCAATTTAACCATTCTGGCACTTCTTCAAGGTCATCCTTGTGTACCCTGTTGGCCTTCTCTCCCTTGTTAACCCAGGCTGAAACTGGTCCTATACTCCATGCTTTGATCCCCATTGTGCTCTTGTAAAACTGCTCATAATCTCCTTCAAGCTCATTAAAGCTATTGTAGAGTGCCCCATAGCTTCTTCCTTCTGATTCCAACATTGGATAGAAAAAGTGTGTCATCTCATTCTCAGTCCTTACCCAATCTTCCAGCTGCAGTTTCGTAATCTCTATGTTATCATCTGGAAGGCCAGGAATTGGAAACTTCTGAGTATCAGAGACTAACCCTTCATGAGGCTTGTGCTTCCTAATTGAATATCTTACGCAATTGGAGAAGTAGCTTGAGCTGTAAAAGTATATCCTTGGAATGCCTAGTTTTCCAGCAGATTCCACTGTCCAAGGGTAGAACATATCTGTGACAAGACAATCAGGTTGAAGATCCTGAAATAGGACTTCAATTTGATTCCTGAGAATGTGTATTCCAATGGACAATTTTCTTAACATGTCATTGGAAGTGCCATCTTTGAAATTCTCAACACCTTCAGGTAGGCCAACTTGGGTTGAAGGGAATGGAATCACATGTGTTCTGATATGGTATCCAGAACTGAAGTCATTGTCTATGGCTTTTTGGAATGATATAGCATTAGCTTGAGTAGTGATGAGGGTAACACTAGCACCATGTTTGGCAAATAGCCTTGCTGTATCTACCATGGGGTTCATGTGGCCAGGAGTTGGATATGGAAGAAAAATGACATGAAGTTGGTGGTTTTGGGACTCTATCTTCTGCATGGTAATCTCAAGTTTGGTGCCTTCAACCTTGAGAGGTAACTTGGCAAGTTAGCAGTGGGAAAAGTGAACGGTGCACTGAACAAGGGCTATGCATTATTCAATTTATTTGCGGAACTAGAGCTGAAGTTAAACACGTGTGGTGTTGATTTATTTTTTGAGATTTTCACGTCTGGATTTTGTTGCCGATTGACTGATTAAAAAAATGTGCCATGCGAAATGCGTGGCGCTAGTTGATGTCTGATACCAACCTTGTTATTTGCTTTACTAGCGTTTTTTAACCCGTGTAATGTAGTAAAATAATTTTTTTATGTAAATAATTATTATAAAAGGATGTATTTTTAAACAAGAAAAATTAAAATATTTATGTATTTTAATTAAATTTTTAACTAAATAAATTAATAAATATAAAATGAAGGAGAGAATTTTATTATGATTTTAATATGTAATACGGTGAAATCAAAATAGAATACAATAGATTGCAAAAAAAAAAAAAAATGGAAAATTACATATGCTTCTCTAATATAATTGACATATAACTCAGGTCCAAGATTGATCTAGTTATCTGCATAAAAATAAAATTAGTTATTAATAGTTTTAATTTATGACATAAAATAATTTACCTTGAAAAAACTTTGGTGCATAAATAAAAAAATTTTGACCTCAAAGCTATAATTACTTGAATATTAGATCTTTTGAAATACCTCTTGGTAGACAACATTTTTCGTTGTATTGCGTAGATTTTCATTTTTATCTAAAATTAAAATCTTTAACTTTTTCTTTGATTTGACTATTGATACAATAACATAGAGTTGTCTATGAGCAAAGACAAACTTTAGTAAAAACAATTTAATGTAAGATAAAAATTGCTCTTAACTTTTATTAATATTCATAGCAAAACAAATCATTACTAAAAATTTTCTCTTTGAAACTTTAAAGGCATTCCTGGATCAAACAGAATTAAATTCATTTAAGGAATATTAATCTTCTCACCAATATCATTTCCCGTAACAACCTAAAACTTAAGATATCGTATCTATAGATATGGATGGAAGACCTATAATTGGAGTGTCATTAGAATAAAAGGAGCGAATTAATACAATTTAAATTATTTATATTTTCTTATCAAAGTTAAAAAAATTATTTATTATAAGATTTAAAATATACGTGAATATGATTTATTAATTTAAATTTCAATCCTTAAATCCATGGTATTTTTATGAATGAAAAAGTAAATAATATTGTTTATCAAAATTTAAAGCATCTATTATAATAGATATAATTGTAATTTGTAAATATAAATATAGAATTGGAGTGTTGTAAGACTAAAAAATTAATTAGTAATAATTTTAATTGTTAATATTTTCTTATTGAAGTTATAAAATTATTTAATATGATATTAAAAATATAAGCAAATATAATTTTATAATAATGCGTATATAAAGTTTAGGGTTTCGGATTTAAGATATTTATAAACGTATTTGTTGTAATATAACTTAAATATCAATTTTATCACTATTATTTAGTTGCTGTACATACTTTCTTTCTATAAATAATACAGTTTTCTTTGATAATATTTTCTATATCTAATATAGAAAAATTCAGCTTCAATAGCCAGTATGCATATAATTACAATTTAGAATACAATTAATTATCCAAAATTAAAACATAAATGTGAAATGTTAGCTAATCTGGTAAGAGTGTCATTGATGTAAAAGATTAAGGCATGAATATTATAAATTTGAACTACTCATAAAAAATATATTTTATTTATCTAAATATATATTTTATTATTTTATTTATCTAAATAAATTCTAGATGATTAAGATAACAAAACACTTATGTCATCGGTTATAACCATATTAGTCATAATAAAAAAAGTAATTATCCATTGAATTTAATTCACAATTTTAATAAAGAGATAAATTTTTAATTGTCTTGCTTAAATATTTTTTCATTTTCCTGAAATTTTATATTTATTTATTTTAATTGATTTTCATGATTCATATGAAATCTTTTTTTTTAAGTCATTTCACCAATTTTGCATTCATTTCACCAATGTCCCTGAAATAAAGTAATTATCTATTGAATTTAATTCACAGTTTTAATAAAGAGATCAATTTCTAATTGTATTGCTCAAATATCTTTTCATGTTCCTGCAATTTTATATTTATTTATTTTAATTAATTTTCATGATTCATGTGAAATCTTTTTTTTTTAAGTCATTTCACTAATCTTAATTTGATTTTAATTAAATCGCAAATAAAAGAAATGACATTCTTTTGAAAATTCAAAAAAAATCCATTAACATTGCTAAATTTAAATAAATAAAAAGAATAAATGTTAATAACTTTTTAATGATTTAAATTATAAAAAATGTTTTTGAATAGCAACTATCATATACTTTTTGTACTCTCTCAATTACCATATAATTTTTATATTCTCTAAGTATTATTATATAATCTTTATAATAATCTCTTGATTCGCGTTTTGTATTTTTTAGATATAAATATAAAATTGTAATTGTAATTGTAATTTATATTAAATCAATATCTATGTCAATTTGCATCTAAGTAAATCTAGTATATACTGCTTTTGTGATTGGAGGATGGCGAGGTAAATGGATTATACATAATAAATGTTAACAACTTATAGTGGGCCTCATAATTACTCATTATAGTGGGCTGGTTGGAGTTTTGTTTATTTTAAAAAATTAATCAACCAAAATTAATGAATTGTAGTGGGTCTAATTAAATCTCTCCAATTGAAGTTGTAGAGAGTGTCCAATTGATTCACACCTGAAAATCTTTTCGGATTATGGACTTTGTATTTTTTTTTTTTTTGGAGAGAATTATTGGCCTTGTATTATTATTATTATTATTATTATAGGTTTGATACAAATCATTATTACACTGATAAAAAGCTCTTGAGGAATTGACTTAAGTGGTAAGATGTAGCCTCCTAAATCCACATAGTTGAGGTTAGATTCTCAATACTCCAAAAAATTATTACATTGATGAACGTTGCTATGAAAATTTTGTCTTTTTCTAATCTATGTCTTCATTTTCTTTTTCAGGATTTTCACTTAGAAGTGCACAAGGTTGCTCAACTATATATCCACGAATTTCTTTTTTCTAATTTATGTCAAAGAATTTGTGCTTGTCAAAGGCATATAATCATCTTATCCTTATGTTTATATTATTTTTCTGTTTATATTATTTTGAAGAAAAGGTTTACACACACACACACACAATCACACACCATATCAGTATCTTATATTTTTTAGATTTGTTAGTATCACCGTATCAGTATCATACTGTATCAGACTACCGATATGTATTTTACTTACGTGCTTCATAGGAGATAATGTTTTACATATGCTTGATGAAAGTTCTATGTGTGGATATTGTGCTTCAATGTCGTGATCATGTACATGTAGCTAAGAAAAGAAAACAATCTGGGAGTTAGAGATGACATAATAAATCATAACTTGCGGTAGAACAACGAATCTTTCAACTTAGTTAGTGTCGCCCTGTTACGATAAACTCCGAAAAACAAAATAAATCTATTGAATAGAATTTTCTGCATGCATTAATTCTAATGTTTGGCAAAATGAATACAAGCGGATGGGCTGGTTTTCAGGAAATAAAAGACACCTCACAAGGGATATTCTAATTGACTAACAATTACTCCCCCATAATGGAAAGCATCATTCTAGTGACCCTGGCCCACCAAACAATAAAAATCATGCACATAGTTATCCCAACCCCAAGCTTTTGCATCTGTTTCTTGGGCCTTACTCGATCCACTTCTGATCATGAACATTGGGCTCATCCTCATATTTAGGTTGGGCGGTATCATCACCCTTTTAGTTGATAAACACCTTGTCGTCAAGATGTATATTTGGATAATCTTTCAACAGCTGGTCTAGATCCTCCCAAGTTAAATCTCCTGGTGAAAGGCCCTCCCACTACAGTTGGACTCTTCAGGCTTGGGCCACAACAACAATTGTGCCTTCATAGTCTAGTATCGCAAGGGGCTTGATGAAAGGTTGATTAGTCCCCAAAAGAGCTGTTGGTAAATCAGGAATGGAATTCGGGGGTTCACACTAGTGCTTCTTCAATAAAGAGCAATGGAAAATGGGGTGAATTCTTGACCTCTTAGGAAGAGCTAACTTGTAAGCCACAACTCCAATTCTCTCTTCCACAGGGAAAGGCCCAAAGTATCATTTAACAAGTTTGGGAACTTGGGTTTAGGCCAAGGATTGCTGCTGATATGGTCTTAATTTAGCATATACCCAATCTCGAATATTAAACTCCACTTCCTGCCTCCCCCTTGTGGCTTTGGCCTTGGGCTATTCCTAGGCCTTCAACAGTTTGAGACGAAGTTTCTTTAGCACAGCTGCTTGTTCCTCCAGTGTACTTTGCACTGCCTCAACAGAGGAGGAACCCACTTTATAATGAGGAATTGTTAAGGGTTTTTGATCATAAACTATTTCAAAGGGTAAGAGACCAATGACTAAATGTTCAGCAGTGTTATAACTCCATTCCACCCAATGTAAATAACTCCCCGAAATCTTCGGTTTAGTGTGGACAAAAGCTCTCAGGTAGTGTTGCAAAATACAATTTACCACCTCTGTTTGTTTGTCCATCTGTGGGTGATATGCTGTGCTCATCTGAAGCTACATCCCACTTAGTTTAAAGAGCTCCCTCAAAAAACAACTCACAAAGATAAGGCCTCTATCAGAAATCAAACTCCTTGGAAGTCCATGAAGTTTGCAAATATTTAGGCAAACACCTTAATGACCTATGCTATCATGTGATTCTAGGGAAGCAAGAAAAAAGTCCTACTTTTAAAAACCAATTAACCACCACAAGTATGGCTGAATTGCAGTGGTACATTGGCAATCTAACAATAAAATACAATGACAAGTCCTCCTACACGTGTTCAAGAGGTGGAATAGACTATAGTAGTCCCCCTGATAGTTTTGGCTCCTACTTGATTTGCTGACACACATTATAGTGCTTCACAAATTACTTAATGTCCTCCCGAATTCCTTTCCAAGGGAACCTTGACATGATTCGTCTAAGGGTGTTGGCTACCCGGCATGGCCACCCTGCAAGGAAGCATGGTTCTCCCTAATCAAATCGATCTTAAACCGAGAGTAAGGGCTAATAACAATTATGCCCTATTGTAATACAAGGTCCCCTTGGATCGCATAAGATGGAAAAGTCTAAGGTGCTTGAGTAATGGCCCATCGCAAACTAACCATGTCATCAAGGGCACCCGTTTCTCTACGAGGTTCATCCAGAATATCAAAATGAGGCACAGAGAGCACAAGATAGTGAGTAGAATCCACATTAAGGATACACGATAAGGAATCAGCTACTACATTGTGCCCCTCCAGGATTATAGTCGATGGAGTAGTCATACCCCAGTAATTGAGCTAGATAAATTGTTGTTCGAGAGTTTGAATGGTTTACGTCATTAACTCCTTAATACTCCTCTACTCAGTGAAAATTAAAAGGGTCTCCTAAACAAGTAATGACGCTGCTTTTTCGCTACCTAAGTGATGGCATATAACTTGTACATATACGTTGAGGTCCTCAACAACCATAGACAAAACTTCTTACTGAAAAAGGCTATATAGGGTGACCTCGTTGCATGAGTACGGCACCCATTCCCACCCCAAAGGCATCTGAGAATAATTGGAAAGGTTGCTCAAAATCCAGCAATGAGAGCATTGGAGCCTGAACCATAGCCAATTTGAGTTGTCGATTGCTGAAAAGGCTTCCATTATCCACTTGAAATTCTCCCTTTTCAATAGCTTAGTTAAAGGCCCTACAATAGCAGCATAGCCTTTAATAAATTTTCTATAGAATCTAGTTAAGTTGAGGAACCTGCAAAGTTCTTTGACCAAATTTGGCAAGGGCCGCTCGATTATGGCTTGAATTTTGGTTGGATCAAGTGCGACTCCCGCTTATGAAATGATGTGCCCAAGGTAATCAACTGTCTACAAACCAAAGATACATTTTGACTTCTTCAAAAAGAACCTGGCATCAACGAGTAGTTTAAAGATCATCTCAAGGTGATTCAAATGCTTAGATAAAGGGTTGCTATATATAAGTATATCATCAAAACATGTTATAATGAAATGACATAGAAAGGGACGAAACAACCCATTCATGGTCGCTTGAAAGGTTACGGGCGCGTTGCATAAACCGAACAACATCACTTGGAACTCATAGTGGCCTTCATGGGTGCAGAAGGCCATTTTGTGGATGTCCTTAGGTCGCATGCAAATATGATGATAGCCAGAACATAACTCCACCTTTGATAACCAATGTGTGTGCACTAGCTCATCCAGTAACTCATTGATTATTGGTATTAGAAATCTGTCTTTCACCATAATTGCATTCAATGCTTAGTAATTGACATAAAACCACCAAGAGCCATCCTTTTTGCCGACCAAAAGCACCAAAGAAGAGAAAGCACTGGTGCTAGTCTGAATCACCCCTTGATGTAGCATTTCTTTAACTTGTAGCTCAATTTTCTATCTCTAGAAATAAGGATAGAGATAGGGTTTCACATTGACTGATGATTGCCCTGGCTTTAGATTAGTTACTTATCAATCTCTCTTAGTGGAGGTAAAGTCATTGGTGATTCAAACAAGTGAATAAAGCGCTCAAGGAGGCTATCAATTTCAGGTAAACATGCTGTTGGGAGAAGCTCAGAGGGTGGAATCGCCCTCAAATGGAAGAATGCTACTGCTCTTTCAATGGATGGAACTCTAGTGAGTTAATGCAAAAAAATTTTAGAAGCAACTGAAGATGCCTCAGCACAGAGTTCAACTATCTTGCCATCAGGGACAAACTTCATGGTCAAGATCTCATAATCTATAAACACTGGTTTTAAGCATTTCAAAAGCAATACCAGCTCCCCTAATGGTCCAGACAAAGAAATCGACCTTGAAGGAATGAGATTGCAATATAAAAAGGACTTATTTGCAAACTTGAGAATAAGGGAGCTCTGTGCTATTCCCTACAAGCATCATGAACTCATTGGTACGTGAGGACTATAGGCCTAAGAAGTGCACAACACGGTGTTGCACAAAGTTGTGCATATTACCCCCATCAATAAGCACCCAAACTGGGGAACCACCAATCGAACCTTGGACACATAACTTTTTTGGAGCAGAGCGACCATCCAGTGCATGGAGACTAATTTGAGCATGGTCATCAAATATGAACGTGATAAGGTGAGATTGGTCATTGGTGATGGAGTGAGGTTAGGCTTTGATGAGAGCGATGGTCATCTCATCGTCGTCAGGACCTAGGTTATCAGCAAAAAGGAGAAAGAACTTGTGTTTGCAGCAGTGACCTAGATGGAAACATTCATCACATATGTAACAGAGTCCTTCTTGGAAGCACGCCAAACCAATGGCCTGCGAGAAAGAAGTAGGTAGCATTGCTTGAACCTCGCGATGAATTTGAGGCTTAAAACCAGAACTGAAGCAACTGAGGAAAAAGGGGGAAACTAATTACTCAGTTAGCAAGCGCATCCAAATTTGCCTAATAGTCCCTAACGGGCACTGTTTGATGAAGCTTAAATAGGGCATTGCCTAGATCTTTGTAATTCGATGGAGCAAAACAAGCTCGTAAGGCAAGAATGAACTAAGGTCATGAAGAGAGTTGGTTTTTTGCATGTATCCACTAGTATCAAGCAAGAGCTTCACCATCCAAGTAGAAGGGAGCTATGGTGAGGCAATGTTTAGGGGGGTTTTGGTGAAAGTTAAAAAATTAAGAAATTTTAAACAACCAACACATAAAATTCAAGCTGTCAAAACAAGGTACATCTAGTCATAAAGATTGACCCCAAGGTATGGAAAAAGGAAGAGGTGGGCTAGGAGGTTGAGGAGGATGGGGTGGGGGCAAGAAAGCTGGTAGTTAAAGTATGGGTTTCGATAGTATGAATATAGTTCGTGACCTCATCTAGATAAGATGTTAACATCGCAATGACGGCATCTACCTTCAGGGAAGATAAGGCATGGGTAGAAGGAGGGGTATTAAAGGGATCAGCCATGGAAAAGGTTCAACACAAGAATATCAATTTGTTACAATATACTATGATAAAACAAAATAAATCTAGTAACTAGTATTTTTTGCATGCATTTATTCTAATATTCGGCAAAATAAATACAAGTGTATAGGCTAGCATTCCACATTTTCAGGAAATAAAAAATAACTCATGAGAAATATTCTAACTAACTAGCAATCATTTCCCCCTAATGGAAAGCATCATTCCACTGACCCTAGCACCACCCAATATTCAAAAATCATGCACATAATTATCCTAACCCCAAGGCCTTTGCATCTCTCTCTTGGGCCTTACTTGATCCACTTTCGCATCCACTTCTACTTCATGAAAATTAGGCCCAACCTCATATTTAAGTTGGGTTGTATCATGCCCTATATTCAACCTCCTCGTCTTGTGCTTTGCATTTGATAGTATTTTTCTTTACTTAGTTTTGCAACTTTTCTGAGACCATGCACTCCAAGCTCCCCCCTCAGCAGAAAGTTTCTCTCATAAATGGTAAATAACATGGAAGTTCGTAGGTTATTAGGGAAAATTATTTCTTATTTTCATAATCTTCTATTTTTTGGTAGGGACTAGCTATAAAAAAGCATTCATGTATGAGTGTGACAAAAATGACATGGCTTAATCATCAAGATATTAATTTAATAAAAAATGCTCATTGGTATAAAAACTTTTTGTTAAACACCATATGAAGTTGAAATGATGTTGCATTTTGAAGACTAACCCACCCATGTATTCTCATACAGTGCAGAAATTATGTTTGGCACCAATTTCAATTGGTCCACTTCATTTGCACCATTGTCTCGTCAACTTATTTTTGTACTATATATCACTGCTGTAATTAAATTCCCTCAATTTGGAGGAACTAATTTTAATGTGTTGTAAATATAAAAGTTTTTATATAAATATTCAATTATGTATTATCATGTCTTTATAGGTATTTGAATCTTTTTTTTTTTTTTGATAATTTATTGAAAGCTACCTCACCAACCAACTAAGAAGCAAAACGTGAGTAAACAATGCTCCAAATAGAAAACAAGAGGAAACAAGGCTTATCTTCCAAATCTTATACAAATCAAAAGTGACTATCCTCAACAGTGTAACATTTGCACTTGGTTGTTGAACCACTTGTGACTCACCTACTATAAAAAAATCTCCCTCTCCTATTGAGAAAGTGATTAAACCATGCTTTCCATTAAGAATACATATAACATGCCTAATCCACCTTATTTACAATCATTACAATTCAGAACATGATAATGGATTAACAATGTACCAGATATGGGTTAACGTCAGCCTCAAATTCATTTCCAAGTCATATATGTCCCAACAAATAGTAACCATAGAGCATCCAATAGCATCCATGCTGAACTTGATACCAAAATCTCAAAACTCTACCACTAGTTAGATGAACCATAGATGGACCTAAATACAACTTAATTGGACAAAGAAGTGCTGCATCTACTTGAGAAAAATATGCATTTTCTTTTATGGCCACATACTTGTAACCTCTCAAATCTTCAACTTTGTATATTAGAACCTCAGAATCACACTAACTATAATAAAACATCAGCCTCGTCTGATTTAGAATGGCTCCACCATAGCTCATTAAGCAATTGTAATACACCATAAGAAATGGTCAGCTACGAGGTAATGAGCATCATAACCTATCAAAAACTAGAAAAAATGACCAACAAAAATTGACATATCAATAGCCACTACCTTTCTTTTCCTTTTCTCATTTCCACTTCCTGAAGATAGCTAAAACATCAATATTATACATGAGCCTACCCTTGCCAATGACTACCACACCTCCTCTAAAAAGATCATTCGATCTCCTCTGTTGAAGAAATATCTCATCCTACTACCACACCTCCTTTACAAAGATCATTCCATCTCCTCTGTTAAAGAAACATCCCATCTTGCTAAGTCTGATCCATTCCACCAAACCCAAGTCATTTTCTCCAAAATTTTGCAAAATCATCTTGAATGCACCAAGCAAACTAGCAATTAAGCCTCCACCTCCTTTATATGAGTCACCAATAAGTATACTATGTTGGATGCCATCAAAGACCATAGACAAAATCCAATCCACGAAGCATTTCAGTCCACTCCACCCCTCATATCACGACCAAAATACACCTTTATTTCACTAGATAATGTCTAGTCGTACCAAAAAAACATATTTTACCAACCTATGTCAACAAGTTATCACACTTCCTCTGCATATTACAAGCCTCATCCTACTCATATTACTACTCATATTACTGACACAATCTTTGCTACAACCACCACCATCCTTTCTGTACATCAACTAACCACCCATTATTCCACTCCTCGACCTTATATCATGTATACTTTTCCATACATGATCCTGCATCAAAAGACCATATATATCTATTTCTCAAAACCTCTCTTTCTAGAGTCTCCTCTTCCCCCCCTTTTTTTCAATATTTCTCACTAACTCATCTTTTTCTTTTTATGTTTTTCTTTTTTTCTTTATTATTTTTTTTCACAAAACCTTTTCGCTCAAAACAGAATAACCTCACTTGCAAGCAAACAAGCCACAATATAGCAGAACAACAAACCACAAAAAATAGTTACTGAAGAGACCCAAAAAAAAGAAAACTGAAAATTTCTCATAGTGCCTATAGCTTGAGAACAAATCTGCTTACCCGCAAAGCTAACTAGTATAGCAAAGACACTTATCCATCTCCTGACCATTGAGAATGCCAAAGTTTTGACATTTCCATAGCCTCATCTATCTGCAATATTTGTTCTCAAAGATTTTTTTATTTTTGCATTTCCAGACAGTCCATATTATAGCAAAGAAAGTAGTCCATCACCTCTTCCTTTTCACGCCTCTTAAGTTCATCCTAATCCATGATTCGAAAAAACTTTTTTGATCTATAGGGAATACCCAATGTACGCTCCACTGTTGCAGCCAGAAAAACCAAAGATATCGAGTAAACTCACATAAGAAAAATAAATGCACGTAGTCTTCCTCATACTTGTTATATAATGAGCATTGGGATTGATTCTACTGTATAATGCCAAACTTTAGAAACCTATCCTTCCTATTAATCTTGCCAACAAGCATAAACCAAGCAACCCTTGGAGGCATTAAGCCTTTCCACAATGCTTTTGTGAACCTGAAACTATTGACTTCATCACCTTGATCCTTCAAACTCAAAACTTTTTGGGATAGTGACTTAACAGAAAAGACGCTTTTCTTATCAAATTTCCAGGTTAACCTATCCATTAAGAACCTATTAAGATTTACAGAAGCTAGATGCTAATGCAAACTATTTAGTAAATCCAATTCCCATTGAAATAATTCACGCCTTCAATTAAAATTCCAAATCCACTCTAAACCATCCCCAAACCCACAATCCCCAATGAAGCAGTCTTTTTGATTTGATAAAGAACACCATCTTGGACTTGTCTCTCTTAATCTTACACATTCAAGCCACACATCATCCGAAAATATTATCTTCCGATCATCACCAACCTCCATACAAATATCAGATATTGACCTCCATAACCTCTCATCTTCATTGCTGATATTTCTAATTTCAGGCCCAACATCCCCATTCAGCTTAACCTATTGCAAATACAGAGGTTTCTTAGGAATTAAATCATTATAGAGCATACCACTTTTTTTCCAAAGGGGGTACTCTTCCTTTGAGTATCTCCACCACTATTTAAATAGCAGTAAAGAATTCTTTATAACTAGATCCCCAACACCTAAACCCCCTTTAGATTTTGGCTTTTGAATTTGACTCCAACCCACCAAGGGTAATCCTAGCCTGCCATCTGACTTACCCTAGAAAAACATTTGTTGCATAGTAATGATTCTTTTTGCAACCAATTTCGACATTTTGAAAAGGCCAAGATAGTACAAAGGAAGGATACTTAAAACTCACTCAATCAGAAAAAGCTTCCCACCCTTTGATAAAATTTTCATCTTCCACAAACATAATTTCTTCTCAATTCTATCAAGAATTGGTCTCCAAGTTTCCTTCGTATTAACAATTAAAAATAATTTTACTTTATTATATCTAAACAAAAATCATTTTCTTAAATATACTTTTGACATACTTAAACAAAACACAAATAAATTCTTTTAAAAGTAATTTCTCTAAAAGTAATTTTTTCGACTTAATTCTTTTAAAAACAATTCTCCCAAATGCTAAACCAAACATACCCAAGTCACAACATAGGGAGAAAAAGTAAGTATTGTGTTGAAAAGATGGTGATACAAACAGTTATATGTCAGACAAATGATGATTTTCTCCAACTATCTTGATGGCACTAGAAGACTTGAAAAGGAAGTTGGATCATGTTCTTGATCACTTAACACTTTTTCGGGACACTTAACAAACAAACCAGAATGTTCATGGTAGTAAAATTCTAGTAGATAGTTAGTAAAAATTTGGTAAGTGCATACCAAATATATCTTTAAATAAGGCATGTTCTCTTAGAGCATGATCACTGAGGCAAACAACGATGGTAAATGGAGGTAATAGTACAACATATTCTCTAATAAAAGTGATAATAAAATTCCTTTTATTGCCCTAATAAACTGGGTTAACTCATGTCTAAGCCCAATTTTGAGATAAAATCCATTAAGCCATCAAAAGACCAAACTAATGACTCAAATTCATGATGTAAAATTCTTTCTTAAAAACACTTTTTAAAGGATTTTAATGCTTTAAAACGTTTTTTGAAACAATTTTACCTACATCTAGCAAGTTTTTATGCTTTGAAAATGTAAAATCTTATTATTTTAAATTTTTTTTATTGATATGATTTTAAATTTTGAAACGAGATTTTAATAACAATCTATATTACACAAAAGTTGCAGTGAAAAAAATATGTGAACGAGTTTCTGACAGTAGTTTTCTCCTCATTACAACTTTTAACGTTAACAGTGGCTAGTTTATACGCTTCTACAATTGACTTTAAGACATTAAAAGACGAAATAAGGTTTTGAATCCCATACTAGTCATTGGTGATGCTAAGAGACATAGGTAGAGAAAAACTAACCCCAAAAAGTTTGTTTGATAGTTATTTAACATATGCAAGAAGTTTGTCTATATTAAAATACAGTAACCTGTAGCGCATTTACATCTTTCAAAATATGAAATATACGTTTTCACAAAAAAAAAAGAAAAATGATAGTGTAATTTATGTACCTCTCAAAGGAATGGAATGTAATTTACACGAAATCATACCTTCTTTGCTGGTCAATTTATAATTTAATGCATAATATTATTTTTTTATATGGATAATATTATTTTTTTTAAAATCATAATAGTCACACAGAGCCACATAAATACTTAAAGTAATACTCCTTCCAAAACTTTAAATTTCTCTCAAATATGTATTTAATATAAATTTATGTACTTTTCTTCATCATGAAATTAACCTTTAACCCTATCATTTTTTTTTCTCTCAAATATAAATGTAATAAAAATTTATTCAACTTCCGTATTATTAGTATGATTTTAGAATTCAAATATTTATAAATATGAAAATAAAAAATAGATATGTTATATTTTATTTGAATTATTCTTCAACCAAATCAATATTATCCATTATATATTATTTACATATTTATTTTTTCATAATAATATTACATAGTAGAAACTTTTTTAATATACTAGTTGTTATAATAAGTTCTACACGTGAATTTTTTTAATGCTTCATATGTGAAAATGTAAATTTTAGATGTTAGTATTTTGTTTCATTTTCTTTTTTTCACGTGGATCTTTTTTTGTATTTTTTCATTTTTATTATGATAATTTATGATAGATGACATTTTCTTGCATTTTTATTAAAATGTCCAGTTCTACATTTTCCTGAATAAATTCTATTACTTCTAAAACAATATTCCTTTTAATTCTGATACATAAGCTTTTCATATTTATTTACATAGGAAAATATTCCTTCTCAAACTTGGGTTGTATGACTACATATGATCTAAACATACCCTAAAGAAACAAGAACTATAGAAATTCCAGTAAATTATGGAGATTGGTTTTTCATCTGAATGGATAGCAACGAAATCTGAGCACCCATAGCTTCTCCTCTTAAATTATTCGAATTGAGATAGGATTTGAGCTTAATTTGATTTAAAATTAGTTCAAGAAAGTTAAATTACTGAAATCTTATAAGAGATAATTTGGCTATATATGCAACCCATATGTGACTTCACACAAATGGTGCAAGCAAACATAAAATACAAGATATCTATCTGCACGTATTTGAATTAGCTTATTTTGTGTTAAAATTAATTTAACTATAAACTTTTGACAGAATTATTTTTATTTTTTGTTTTCAAAAATGCAATTATCAAATCCAAATACACTAAAATTTTACCACCAAAAATATATAATAATTTTTTATGGGAAATAAATTCGTAATATATAGTTATAAAAAAATAAAAATTTATAATAAATTTCAAAAATTGAGTACATATTTTTCTGCGTAAAAAATTATGTCCCCATGATGCTGCCATTGCATATTGTGAATTAACAACTACTTAAAAGCCTCAAGGACTCTCTTATTTCTTTGGTTTGCCTTTGTAGGAGTATTGTTGAGGAGGGCTGCCATTTTTCTTCCTTGGAGGCAGCCCTACCATTTTCTTTGTTTTTTATTTTGTTTTTGTTATCCACTTTGTGAGTGCTTTATGTATCCCCTTTATGGGTATTTTGTTCCCCCTTTGTGGATGCTTTAATTTTTTCTTATAAGTATTTCTATTTTGATAGTTTTACAAATGACAGAGATATTCAAATCTATTTTAAATGGAGGTATAATGCATTCTTCAAACTACAACACTTTTCATGTTGATCTCTTATACGAAAGATGTTTAAATATCAATAGTCTTCGAGCAAGGAATAGAGCCACAAATCATCGATTAGTTCAAAATATAAAATGGATTTGTTTCTTATTAAATTTGGATTTGATATATCTTTTTCAATTTGTAATTTTCGTAAAGCTTATTTATGAATGAACTTTTCTTTCTTATTGAAAAAAAAGGTCGAGCACAATAATTTTTGTACATTAATTAGACCAATGATATATTTCTAACACACAAACATAGTGAAGGGAAATTTATCGACCATAAGCCACTTATTTTGGTTTTTCTTTATTCTTAGTTTATGCAAATGCTAAAACCTTCTTATAGCAAAACAAAGACACAAGTAACAAGTAGCTGAACTCCAAATACATGTGAAAAAGTACTGAAGGAAAGTAAAATATACCTGAATATTGTTCATTGACACCATCATCAACTGCTTCTTAAGCACCAAGGTCGGCCCTCCATTCATTTTTCTAATTTGCTTCTGCCAAGTGCTCTTGATATCTTCAATGATTTTAACTCATCTATCAACTGCATCAAGTTGTTGTAAGAGGTTCCACCCTCCTCTGTAGTTCTCTTGCTAGCATCACCAAGATCTCTTGCTCTCTTCCTCATTTCCTTGCTCTCTTTACCACTTCCCATCAATAGCACCACAGCCTTTGTGATGTCTTCCCTTCTCACCATTGCCTCCTCACCCAAGCTGTGCCAATTCTTGCTCTCTTTCACTCCCACTGAGACACCAATCTTCAAGACATCAACTAGCAACTTCTCATTGTAAAATTGGTCGCCAAACACAGGCCATGTGATCATTGGTAAGCCAACACTCACGCTTTCAAGTATTGAGTTCCAACCACAATGAGTTATAATTCCTCCTATGGAAGGGTGGTCCAATATGAGCAACTGTGGTGCCCAATTCCATATGATGAAGCCCCTGCTGCTTTCTTTCATCTTAACCTCAAAATCTTGCAGGAAACTGTCTCCATCATCATCACCATCATATTTGTCCCTTTTCCTAATGACCCAGATGAAGTAATGACCAGAATTTTCAAGGGCAAGAGCAATTTCAACAAGTTGAGCATGAGGGAGACTGATTAGGCTACCAAAATTTACATACAGAACTGATTCATTTTTCTTGGAATTAAGCCACTTTAGCCATTCTGGCTCTTGTGCAATAAGATCATGCTTGTGCCCCCTATTGGTTTTTTCTCCATCATCCTTGCTAATCCAAGCTGAAACCGGTCCTATACTCCAACTCTTGATCCCCAATCTGCTCTTGTAATGCTGCTCATAATCACTTTCAAGTTCGTGAAAGCTATTGCACAATGTCCCATAGCTTCTTCTTTCCGATTCAGTAATTGCTTCAAAATAGTTTGCATTATTCTTTGTCCTTATCCATTCTTCAAGCTGCAGAGCCGTCATGCCTATTCTGTGTGGCAAACCAGGAATTGAAAACTTTTGGTTATCAGATTCTAAGCCCTCATGAGGCCTATGCTTCCTGACAGAATAACTGGCACAGGTGGAGAAGTAGCTTGAGCTGTAAAAGTAAAGCCTTGGGATGCCTAATTTTGTTGCAGAATCCCCTATCCAAGGATAACACATATCTATGACTAGACAGTCAGGTTGTAGATCCTGAAATAGGAGCTCAATTTGATCTTTGAGCATCCATGTTCCACGACCAATTTTAACCACCATTTCTAGGGAAGTGCAATCTTTCATGTTTTCAACCCCATCAGGGAGACCAACTTGGGATGCAGGGAATTGAATGACATGAGTTCTAATGGGGTATCCAGAACTGAAGTCACTATCTATGGCCTTTTGGAATGTCAAGGCATTGGCTTGGGTAGTGATAATGGTAACATTAGCACCATGCTTGGCGAATAGCCTGGCTGCATCTATCATAGGATTCATATGGCCGGGAGAAGGATATGGAAGAAAAATGACATTCAGTTGAGACTCCATCTTTATGGCAATCTATGATATGGAAGTTTCTGAAGCTTATTGTGGTGTGGCTTGTGTTTGTTGTGCCTGTGTTTGCTTGATGAGAACAAGTCTCTGGTTCTGGAGTATACAAATAATAATGGTTTTCAAGGCATATCTTTGAGAACAAAAAGGGAAAAAATATACACACGAATAGCTTTAATATATTTTTGACATGGGCACTCACTTTTGAGTTAAAGTTTACAGGCAAAAATTCAGTTTCAATTTTTCTATTTCAAATCATTGAGATGACAATGGTTTAAGCATTAATAACTACTTAATCATAGACACTCTTGAGGCATATTAGGATCTATTTATCCCGAAAGCTTTCATGAATAAATTTAATTCTATTTTTATTATCAACAACATTAAAAGCAAATACAATAGAACCTGCACTGCAGTCATAGGTATCACAATGTGCCTGGAGGGCACTGTGCAAGGGACAACAAAAATTTATTGAAAAATAATTTAATAGAATCATTATCAATTTTTATTTATAGGAAAAATTGAAAAAATATTTTATTTTTACAAAACTGGTCTTTGAAAATAAGATTAGGTTTAGAAGTTTAATTAGGCATAATGAATGGTGAAAACTTAATCCCACCATACCCCTAACACATTCGTCTTACAACGATTATCTTGGAGTTTGTTATGCATATTAATTAATAATTTTAATAATATTTATTTTTTTCATTAAAAAAATTGCAACTATTTACAAAAAAATAAATAAATTCAAGAAAATTTAATTTTGTCATGTGCTCCTACATATTCTCCAGTGCAATGAAGAACTCAAAGTTATGTAATCTTGTGAAAAAATAATTATATATTGGATTGATTTTATTTATGAAAAAAAATCTTTTAAGAAAAGGACAAATCCATTTTGGCACAAAATTTAGAATATTATGAACTATACAATAAAGTATAAACCACTTAATCATAAAGACCACTTAGTTATAATGATTCTTAAGGCATCCAGCTATCCTAAAAGCTTTCATGACTGAACTTTTGTTTTATTTTAGGTGAATTACATTGACCTTCTTTGAGACTAGTGTACTTACATCCGACACTCCTCCATTTAACTATATTACACTGGTCTTCCTTATTACTAACTAAAGTTAACTTCATTTGCGTAATGAACTCGAAACTAGGAAATTGGAGACAAGAAAGAAGTGAATTGTTTCATGTTAAGTGATTGGTTAGCTTGGAACTCGGAAACTAAGGGGACAAGGAAGAAGTGAATTATGTCTCACGTTAAGTGACAGGTTTAGCTCAAAACTCGTTCATGGGCTCACTGTATGTACGGCTATTTGGTCAAACTAACCCCCATCGGATGAGTTCCGAGTTCCGATCTCAACTTGTCATTAACCAACCTCAACGTTCAACAATTCACCTCTTCCTTGACCCCAGTTTCCAAGTTTCGAGTTTCGATTTTATTACACAAATAGATTTAACTTCCATTAATAATAAGGAAGGTTAGCATAATATAGCTAAATAAAGGAATGCTAGGTATAATTATACTAAACTTTATGGAAGGTCATGAAGTTGAGTGTAATTCATCCTTTATTTTACTAACAACAACATCAAAAGGAAATACGATAGAACCTGCCGTGCAAACGTAGGCCTACCGCAGAATTTGTCTAATCAAAAGATGAAATTCCTAGGGAGAAAATCGATACATAAACATACCTAGTTCAGAAATCTCCTTGGACACTCTTTGCTTTCCTTGGAAACTCCGTCCCTCTGTAAGAGTGTCTTAAAAATGCTGCTTGAGCCAGCCACTTAAGAGGAAGAATTCTGTGAAACGCCAAAGAAGAACATTTATAGTTTAACATTTGTTTAATTTTATTTTTACAAACACAAAGAAAGCTTACATCTACCCAAAATGGCTAGTTGCAGTAGAAGTGAATTACAATATTGAATTTTACTTGCAATACTACTTGGAGTCGCCACCTTAGAGAGAACTTAACTAACTATTGCTCTTACCTTGAAATTGCATGAACAGTTTCTTAACACGTAGAAAAGGGAATAATTAAAAAAAAAAAAAAAAACAAACAAACAAACAAAGCCTTCATCTATCACTCAATCATCCACAAGCATGTTTCAAGCGGTGAGTGGCTGAGTGTTGTTCTTTTTTATTTTTTCGATGATCATCTGACTTAAACAAGCTGCTTTGTACGGTTGGTGTGATGATTCATTGTTAACGAGTTTTTAAATATTCCTCCGAATTCTCTAATTCTTGTTATTCTCTCTTTGTTTTTGGTTGAGTAACCATATTTCTAAATAAGTTTTGCCGACACTTTTTCTCACGTTTAAAAAATCAAATATTTATACTTAGGAAATTCAGTTTGCTACTGGCAGAATTCAAAAGGAATCACGTTTTAATAGTCAAGAATTTCAATTGTGTCACGGCTAAATCTAGTGAAAAATTTTCATTCTAAATTTACTTGTAAGATAACTGAAATCACTAATTATTAACACATGATTTCTCATAATTCTACACATACAGATTCACTAACAGCGGAACCAAAATTCCAAATTTTAGATACATGCTTCTCAATCATCTTCGTTGAAAGAAGGACGGTTATTGCTTAGAATAGTTACAATGAGGTTCACTACATTGTTCCTCTAAGTTTTTTTCGATATACATTGTTCTTAAGTTGAAATCGTGAACCTTAGAAGTACTGGATGTGTGTGTGCTTTGTCAAACCATAAACTTTCATATAAAATTATCTAACTGCATATCACAGTAAAACAGGTGTTGATTCATTAATTGATTCATTATTGGCTTGGAATTTGTCATTCAGGTCATCATATGTATATAACATAGTACTCCCATTAAAAATTTTATGTTACATAATTAAGAGCCAAAAAATTTTATACTTTAGCTGGTGATTGATTTCGATTAGTGATAATAATTTATCCACCCTTTTATTAGCATAATATTAATTAGTGATTTACTTATGCTAACGAATATAATTTTTTCCATAAGTTTTAGAAATACTATAATTAGAATAGTTAGGATATTCGTACACCATATGTTATATATAGAGTGGACATCCATTTAGTTCAAGAGTACGTCTCATATATAGAAAAACTTAAAAATTAAACCCAAGTTATAGTGATTTATAAACGGAAAACTGATTAGATGAACCAACCCTTGTTGGCCTATGGTCTTGATGATTAACCATACCAAACAAAAGTATTTGTTTCTTTTTTTTATTTAAGAAAATAGTAAGTTAAGACTATTCTATTTCAAAATACCTACACCTAAGATCCATAGTTTTGGTTCCACTAGCCCGATCATGATTTTTCTGCCCCTAAAAACAAGGGTCCTTTAAAAAAATTAGATATTAATGAATATATAACCTAATAGTCGACGTTTACTTCTATATTTTTAAAACCCCGTTACTTGTCAAAATAAAATAGGATAATGAAGTATTAAATCATTTTTAAACTGTATGAAAACTTACACACTTGCTCTACTTAGTGAAAACTCTCAATTTAATAGTCAAATTGATGAAATTTAATATATATAAAATGTTCAATAAAGTAAATTTACCAACACTTGGAGTAAATAAATCTCCACTAACAAGCACATTAATAATAATAATAATAATAATACTCCTTCCAATATTATCATAACTTTTTCTTTATTCTTTCCAATATCCATGTAGTAAAAATATAAACACTTTTTTATTAATTAGAATGATATTAAATGGTGATTATTTTTGTTCGTAATAGAAATTTTATGTAACTTTTTTTTTAGCATGATATTAATTTGGTGATTGACCTCTGTTAATTAGTATTTTTTTTCAATCAGTTCCAGGAATATACTAAAATCAATTAACAAAATCCTACATATGCACTATTTCTGTAATTATACTTTACAATCACAAACTTTAAATATCATTGGTTTTTGTTAAATATTATTATATAATATTAATTTTCCACATAAAGTGGATTGGTATTTATTTTATAATTCAATTTTAATATATTATTACTGTAATTATTTTTTATGAAATTATTTAATCATATATTTTTACACTATTAAAATTGTGTACCTCTAACAATAACTAATTAAAAATCACACATACAATAATATATAATTAATTCATGGAGTGAAAAAGTCGCTAACAATATATTTGCCATAACTAATTAAAAATCACGCATATGATAATATATAATTAATTCATGAAGTGAAAAAGTTACACTAACAATATATTTGTCATAACTGCGCTTGGGATAAGACGGCGAAAAAATATTGAAAAATATGTTTATTTTAGAAATTTGTCTTTAAAAATCACAATTGAGTTTGAGAGTCAATTATGCATAAAAAATGATAGGAATTTAATTCTACCGTAACAATACTGTACATACATCTGTCTTTTGATGGTTATATTAAGTAAGTTAATAACCTGAATATTTTCTCTTTTATTTTTTTAATTTTTTGTGTATTTTTTTGGTTGTTTTTCAGAGACATTTAACCGAAAACATTTGTTCTGTGCACAAGGTTTAAGATAGACTGCACTATATGACAAATTCTTATGGCCTTGCATTTCTTGAGGACAGAATAATCATACATCACAACATCATCCGTCATTGCATACTTGTTTTTTTATCAAAAGAATAAAAGAAAGTTTGTTGGAGAGTCACAGAGGCGTAATAGATAGCCCAGCAGCTAGCCCATCTAGACATTTTTTTTTATAAAAAAAAAACATAGCCCAAAACTGAACACATACGCAAGGAGAAACTGACAAAACTTACCATCAGGAAGGAGGGAAAAATCATGCATGGTAATCACAGTTTCAGACGAAAAACAAAAAAAAGATAATAATCGCAATCAAATAAGAACTGTATAAAAGAAAGGAACCTAACTAATCCACGGAAGTAAAATGAACCAGAAGCATCAAGAGATTGAAGGGAGGGGTGCATCAGATGTGGCTTGGAGACCAGCTTGTTCTGTGACGTGTTTTTTTTTTTTTTTTTGTGTTGAGCTTTAGTTCCTGGTTTAGTGGTGGTGAGGGTGAGGGATTAGGTTCTGGTTTGGTTTTACGAGAAAGGGAATGAATTGATCTGTGTTTTTGGCTATGGATTCCATGGTTAGGTGATTTTGTTTTATGATTTTGAGATAATGTATGCATATGGATTTAGATAATGTAATATGTATGGATTTGTAAGGTATTTGCGTCTATCTCCCATTTTAATATGATAATATGGTTATGTTCAAAAGAAACAAGAGGATCTGATCCATTATGCTTGATGAAAGTTCGTGGACATTGTGCTTCAATGCTTGTGAAAATGTGGTTGCAGGAATTGGGAGAGTTAGAGATGACATAAATTCATAACTTGCGAGAAGACAATGAATCTTTTCAACTCAATTAGTGTTGTCTCGTAAGTCATACCTTGCATATATGCTGCTCCCCCTTCCTCTGAAACTCTTCAAATCACGATGTCAGCTTCACTCCCATTGCTTCTCCTCTTCTTTTTTCTTTTTTTTTTTTTTTTTTTTCCCTGTTTTAGCCTAGAGTCTCCTTCTCTCGCTCTCTCTTTATCAGACCATCCACTCTCCTAATCGATCTCTTCTTTTCTATTTCTCTGTGTCTCAACTTGTAATTTTACCATGCACCCCAAGGTTCCGCTTTTTTTTTTCAAAAAAAAAAAATCCTGAAAATCTCTGACCCTTTCCTCTTTTATGCAGTTGTGTGTTTGATTCATATTTTACAAAATTAATTTTAAAATTTAAATATTTTATATATAGTTAAAAAAATTTAAAAATTAGTTTTTTTATAAATTATTCTTTTTAATTTTTATAAAAAAATTAAAAATAATTTTTTAAAAAATTTTAATTATTTTTTAAAAAGTATTTAAATGTATAAAAAATTAATTTTTTAATAAAAAATAATTTTTTACTTAGAGAGAACCCAAAATAAATACGCCCTACGAACTTTGCCAAGATAATACACTTGAACGATCCCGGAAGTCCCATTCCTTTCTTTGGTCCCCCTCCGTCAAGAGAGTACGTTTGCACGTGATTAAAATAAAGTCTTCTAAGAAAGTACTTTATTTTATAGGAAAAAAGTACTCTTTTTTTTAATTAATATGTGTAGATAAAATATTTTAAAAAATGCAAAATCATTAAAACGGTATAAGAAGACTTTTTAAAATATATATATATATAATTTTGAATTTTTTTAAAAAATATTTTTATAAGATAAAAAAGATATTTTAAAAAAATAAGAGTATGTTTAAAAAAGGGAAAAAAAAAATTAAGAGCTATACGGACGGGTCTCTTTCTCTTCCAAGATATTTTGGACATAGTGTGCTGGCAGCCACACAAAAAACAGTTGATTTATTTCCACGCGTTGCACCAACTCACAAGTCGATGTTTTTGTTGTTGGGGAATAAAAAATTAAAATGAACTTTATATAATAGAAATTAAAATTAATTATAATTTTTTTCACATTGTTTAAACAAATGTGTAACTTTATTAATATTTGATAATTACGTATAAAGTTTTAAATTTGTATTTCTCATTAAAATAATTTACCTTATCAATTCATTCACACATTTTAAAGAGCATATAAAAATTTTAAGATATTGACAACAGTTATTATTAAATAAATTTTAGTTAAAATCTTTATATTAAATTATTAAAAAGATGTGTAAAATAATATTCATTTGATTATACATCACGCATTAAATTAGCCTTGTACATATTAAATATGCAAGGTGTTCAATATAATTTTCAAATAATAAATTCAAAACATAGTTATACCTTTTAAATACTAAATTTTTATATTCTAATAAACCTGTGGCATTTTATGAAAGAGTAGGTGATTAAATTTATTTAATAATTATTATATATATTATATATCTAAATGAGTATAAAATAAGCTAAAAATTACATTGTTTTGGGTCAAATATAATAAGCTGTTTTTAAAATTCTTTAAGAAGTAATTTTTGAAGGGAGGGGGCCTTCTTAAAATCCATCATTAGATGGGATTGGCTAATTGACTTTGAAGTATTGAACAGCATAGGCTAAAAAATATCTTTAAACGGTAATGTGAGATTAAGCGAATTGAAGTGGTTAGGTGTTGCAGTCTCTTAATCAAATATTTTAAGTTTAAGTTTTGAAAATAAAAAAAATATTATTGAAAGACCTAAAACCCCCTTTAAAATATCTACGGATCGAGTTAAATTAATCGAATTCTCAATAATAAGACCTGATTTTTGGAATCACATCGCATTAGCTTGAGTAGTGATGATGCTGACACTAGCACCATGTTTGGCATATAGCCTTGCTGTATCTACCATGGGGTTCATGTGCCCAGGAGTTGGATATAGAAGAAAAATGACATGAAGTTGGTGGTTTTGAGACTTTATCTTCTACTCGGTAATCTCAAGCTTGGTGCCTTCAATCTTGAGAGGTAACTTGGCAAATTATAGCAGTGGCAAAAGTGAAGGGCTATGCATTATTCAATTTATTTGCGGAATTAGAGCTGAAGTTAAACACTTCACACGCGCGGTGTTGATTTATTTTTTTGAGATATCGGGAGTGTTTATTTGAAATATTTTTGGGTAAAAAATTATTTTTATCTAAAAATTTAGTTTTTATTATTTGAATAATTTTTCTTAAATAATCAGATTCTTAAAAAAAATATATTTTTAACTTTTTTATAGAAATTAAAAAGAATAATTTTTTTAAAAAATTAGTTTTTAATTTTTTAATTATATATAAAATTTAAATTTTAAAATCACTTTTTTTAAAAATTAAAACTAATATATCCTTACACTTTTGGATTTTGGGCGGCAATTGATTGATTTAAAAAAGAATAATGCTTGTTAGCACGAAAAAAATTTCGTGCGTGTTGCATGAAATATTTGATTAGTTAAAGTTATAATAGTATTCAATTTAATGATTTTATCCCACCATAATTTCCATTTTATTCTAACTTTATATATTTATCCTTTACTTAGTTACGCCATTCGTACATTTTCGTTTCGTAACTTACAGTATCACTGTTTAAAAAATGTGCCATGCGAAACGCGTGGCACTTGTTGATGTGTGATGCTAACTTGTTCTTTGCTTTAATTATATTTGGTGTGAGAAGCTTCGACCACGTAGACATGTTTTGTCGTTTTTGCATAAATAAACGGGCACCTTGAACTGTAAGAAATCTTTTAGCAAGATTAATTTGATTCTTTCTATATTTATCATCCCCCTCGGCGCCATTTACAGTGCCCCTAGCCGATTATAGGGCATGGTACATCTTATAATATGATGGTAAAAATTATAATATATATCAATATATTAATTATTAATAATATATTAAAATAATATTTAATTTTAAAAAAATTTAAAAATATAATTAAATATATTTTAAAAATTAATTATTATATATTAACATAAAATTATATTGATAATATAAAATAATTTTATATTATCAATCAATTTTTTTAAAAAATATTTTAAAAATTTTATTGGCTTATTTTATATTATTAGTATAATTTTATATTATCAGTGTATTATAATTAATTCTTAAAATATATTTAATCATATTTTAAAATTTTCTTAAAATTAGAATATTATTACAATGCATTATAGGTGATTGATATATTGATACACCTCACAAATCTCTATCATCTGATGTGCTACAGCTATAAGGTGCATTAAGCACCTTGGACCGTGGAATGCATAGCAGGTAACACCCTATCTCTATATGAACTTGATCTATCCATGATTTTATCCACTGGTGGTGCTGCCTAAATTTGGCTTTGGCGGAATATTGATGTTGACCATTTGACAGTAGTGTCGGCAGAGTTGGTCGGCCCGTTTTGACCCGCCAAAAGTAGGGCAAGGCGGGGCGAATTAGGAAGATGGACTCAATATTTTAGCCCACCCCATTTAAGGGTGGGTTGACTCGCCAAAAAAATAAAAAATTATAAATAAATTTATTTTAATATTTTTTATGAGTTAAATTATGTTAAAAAAATTTTAAATTAGAAAAATATATTGAATGAAAAATCTATTTAAATAAAATAGAATAAAATAATTAAACTATATAATTTATATCCAAATTTAACTAAAATATAAATATAATAAACTAATTAGGATATATAAATAAGTTTATAAATAATAATTAACTATAAATTTATAACCTAGAGTCTATAGTATAAAGTATAATAACAAAATAATCTATAATAAAAACCTAAAAACTTTTTTAAAAAATACTCTTTACTTAAAATAAAAAAAGAGCCACCCTTGGCCCGACGGACTAATCTGCCCTGACCCGCCAAAGTCTGCGAGTTAGGCGGGGCAGGTTAGGTGAGCCGGAAACTTTTGACAGGTTAAATATGTCAACTTAATCCATTATTTTTTACAAGTTTAATGGACCAACTTGACAGATTGAGACTGTTGTGCCACCACTATTTGACAGACGTGAGGGTAAACTTCCATGAGGATAGAATGAGAATTGAGAACAAACCACATAAGAGGGCATCTTAGATCCTCTCAAGCAAGAAAATATTGATATTACGTTGTATTTAATATTTAATATCTTAATTATTTGAGTTATTATTATATCTCATTTTAAATATATTTTTAATAAAATTATTAAAATGTTAAACATTAAATAGTTTAGAGGGAGTGGCCATTTCCGTTCGTTATCTATTGCCACTCCCTATTTAATAAGCTTTTCATTCAATTATCCTAAAATGTCATTTCTTCAATTAAACTAATAATTTATTATTACTTAAATATTATTAACATTCATTATTAGTAATATTTTTAAATAAAACTTCTTTTAAAATTTCATGATTTGTGCTTCTATATTTTTTATTTTGTGAAAAGTTTTTCATAAAAATTTTATAAGAATTTTATTAAATGATAATTAATTCAATTTTAAGATGTTTAATATTGATTATATTTTTTTTTGTATGACTAAATATTATAAGTATTTATCAAGGTTAAGAAAATTGAATTAAACATCGAACCGATTAAGGCACTAGTTCAAAAGTTTAAAAATCCAACCAGGGATTCGACTTTCACTAAATACACCATACATATATTACTTATTAGCTATGCTTTTATGACATTTCACTAATGTTAATTTAAATTCAAAACATAAAAAAAAAACTCCCTAATACCCATTCAGGGCCTAGAGCACTAGACCCCACCCACTCACACAAAGTCTCACACCCTATCCCATCAACTAAAGTCTCAAATGCCAATTTCTTTTCTTTCTTTCTTTCTCTTTTTCTTCTTTTCTTTTTTGACGTGCAAATGCAGTTTCACACTTTCACTTGAGTAGACTTTCTCTAATCTCTATAGGCACAACACATTTGATTCTGAGGGACCAAGTTCGAGACTGCTATGCCATTAGTGGCCATCGCTACACCACCAGTGATCTCATAGCTCGCTGCTCAACCGTGCCTTCCTGTCGCGCCACCAGCTTGCTCACTACATCACCGGCACTGTCTTTTCCTTCCCTGTTGCGCCGCTAACCCGATCGCTTATTGCCACCTCTTCCTTTTCATTGCACCACACCCCACCACGAAGGTTGAAGCTCAACCGCACCTCTGCCTCCTTTGAATCTCAATGCCATTGGTTCGCAAATGGCAACTATAATTGTTGCTTTTCCTCCACCACCGCCACCGTGACAGTTCCTTGGTCCTATGTAACCAAATCTATGATTTTGTGCAACTTCTTTCTCTTTTTCTATTTTTTTTTTGTTTACTTTTCTATATCTTTTCAATTTTTTATTTTTTTGAAATTAACAAAAACCGACAAATCGAAAAAATCGGTTCGATTCATGTCGATTTGGCAGTTTCGCCCAATTCTTTCTAAATTTTAAGGTTGGTGATTTAAGGAAGATGACCAAACCAGCCTAGTGTCCAGTTCCCGAGTAAACCAATCTGACCCGCTAGTTTGGTTTGGTTTTCTTAACAATGGTATTTATAATTAATTCATTTAATATAATTATTCAAATATAAATATTAATTTTTTTAAGAATCTTTTATAATGTAATAATAATCTACATAATATAGTAGTAAGTCTATTAGATAAAAAATAATAAAAAAGTGAACAAATAAATTGTGATATACAACTTTGATGTGGCTCTAGCAAGTATATTGGGTCATACAAATAATAAAATAGTGAGAAAAGTATCTCCCCACAGGAATAGTTCAATTACCGAGATTAACTAATTTAGGTGTTAAGTTGAGCAATAAAAAATGGGAGAATTCAATTAGAAGAACTTAAAGTAAATTGCAATGATAGCAAAGTGAACACTAACAAGCACTACCAAAAATGCACCATTTACTAACGGAATTATGGGCAAAAAAGTCGCCAAAATCTATCGATATGAATTTTACCTTTAGAATTATTGATGGATCAAATCTGTTGGTAATCAACACCTTGGAAGTAAAAAAAAAAAAATTAATATTACTAACGAATCTAGGTTTCCGTCAATAATATTGATAATTACGCCAACGAAATATTTTATCAATACTATTAATAAAAGCATTGATAATATGAACGTAAAAAACCATCAATAAATCATTTATATCGACAAATTACTTATAATTATCAACGGTAATTTAAGCATATATTTATTGTTATTAATTAATTACCAATGGAATATCCATTGGTAAATAAAAAATAATATTTTAATATATATAATTACAGACGAAAAATCCATCAGTAAATAGGGAAAATTATTATTTGCCTATTAAATATTACTGACAAAAATTCCATCAATAGTGTAAGTTTTTTATTTTTTTATTTATGTTATTAAAATTTGAAATTAGTATTTAAATATTTCATGTTCTTATTTTAATTATCCACAAATCCATATAATTAAAAATATAATAAAGTATAAGAATTATAAACAATCAATTAAAATAAAAACTTTAATAATAGAAGAAATAAAATATAACTGTCAATGTCCAAGTTTGAAAATAGAAAAAATACTAAAAACTACGAATATTGATCATTGTTAGTATATGATATGCTGTGTGAGTCTCAAAGTGTATGGTCGTGTAGAGAATGTGGAGGTCATGGAGGTGGAGGCAGAGGTGGTGAAGGCGGAGATGGTGGAGGTTATACACCGGACGATAAACCACCACTTCGCGTCTACTCGAAGTAGCTGTATATCGTCATCATCCTCTACTCCATAGGCTGCATTTGCTACAGTCCACTACTCCTTATCCCTCTTGTGCCACTCATACATCTACATGTACCTCTTATCAGCCTCATCAAGCTGTCTCCGCACTAACTCATTTAATGCATGCACTTGATCATGGATTTGCTCTATATCAGTCCCAATAGGCCTAGCTTTAGACAAGAGGTTGCAGAAAATGACCTATTTGTAAGTAGTCCATATACCATAAATTTACCCCTTGTAGCAGCCGCCAACCTTCTCGGCCCATATCTCATTATCACTGACAGGTGTGCCAACAGGAGTGCTCCCATCCCCATGCAACGATTACTGCGATAAGGCTTAACTCAGTCACTAGATGAACTTATACTACAATTGGAAGAAAGAAAATAAATCAAATTAGATTTAAATAGTAGAAAATATAATAAATTAAAGATATTGAAAACTAAAACTATAAATACTTACATATGCGATCTTTGACCGAGTATCAACCCACTAGGACTTGTCCTGCTTCTAAGTATGGGTCTCCCGGAACAACTCCCCTTGAGTTGGCGGTCTGCTCATTATTTTCTCTAATATTTTAAATAATTTTCATGTGATCATATAATAATGAATATAGAAAATGAATAACTAAATGAGTGAAAATGATGATATTTGCCATCCTCAACTGCATGCTCTCAACGATAGTGGAGTCTATAGTGTGCAGTAAGCCACCTCAGGCTGATCTTCTTCTCACCTGAGCCTTCACCTACTTCACCTTAAACTCGGGCGAGTCCTAGTAGGCTCTCAGTGCCGAAGGATGTCATCAGGGAGCCAATGGGTTCAATCATCATTCTCACAAATGTCGTGAAACATATCGTAGAGTTGTTTCTCGACCCTAGTCCTCCATGCCTTGCAGATTGCAACCACCTCATGTGAATCAATAATAAATATACATTGCACATAAGTAATACAATAGTCAATTCAATTATAATATATAAGCATGCATAAGAATAAAAATCAAAATTAATAATAAAAAAAGTTTAAATATGTTTTTGGTTCTTGTAAAATTAACAAATTTTTATTTTAGTCCTTCAATATTTTTTTTTTTTTTGGTTTTTGTCCAAACATTTCTAAACTTGATCAACTTTGCTTCCTCTTATTTGACTCTTTATGTTAAGTGATGATGTGTCTAGCGGAAAGCCATATCACTAATCCTAGTGGCAGTCTACATCCATGTGACAAACATTAATAATCCAATACGTAAAAATCTTTAATTTAAATTCAATGACCTATTAACACATTTCATATACCCACTCAAATAACCCATTTGATGCAAAATACATAAACAAATGAGACCCAAAACCTAAACCCAATTTCATTTTTCTGAGTGACCCTAGGCCCCAACTCTCCTCCTCATGTTCTCTTTCTCTCTCAGTTTTCTTCTTTTTCCTTTTTCCAAAAATCCCCCAACCTAAAAATCCAACCTTTCCCTTGTAGATTCATTCACCCACCACTCTCTCTTTCCTCAAAACTACCAATTCTGCTATCATCTTGTAGCAATGGCAATGATGGAATAGAGCTATGGGGATGGAATGCAATGGCACAAGGAGTGGTGGCACTGATGATCGAGAAGTAGTGGCGTTGAGGTGTGAGGACTAGTAGTTCATGTTGATGAAGAACATGGTGGTTTGATGGAGTGTGGCGGTGATGTGCAAGGATGGGCTCATGGGCATTTTTTGTTCTAATCTAGGCTAAGATATATTTTGTGTTGAATGTAAATATTGATGTTGATTGTAAGTTGCTCAGATTTTTTTCTTCCCCATTGTTTTTCTTATGTTATTTAGCTATGTATTATGAGTTTTGTGTTTTCACATTTTGATTTATTTTTGCTTATGTTGAGGATATTTTTTAAGTTTTGTTTTTGCTTATGTGGGTCTTTCTTTTTTCTATTCAAAACTTGAGCAAAAAGCAAAAAAAAAGTTCTGATTTTGCTAATGTGGGTCTATGTTCTTGTTCAAAATTTTTTAGATTTGATTTTGGGATGTTATTGTTTTAATAATATTGAAAAAACAATAAGGAGGAATTGTGGAATGGTTAGAGAAAAAATAGGGGGTGGTGGCACAGAAAAAGGGAGGATAAAGAGAGGTTAGGGAAAAAAGGTGTTGGATGGGATAGTATGAGAAAGGGGGTTGAATCGTGCTTTCAAGAGACTTTATTATCTGAAAACTTTTGTCAAAATGATCTATCTCAAGTTCAAACTTGGATTGCGAAAATGATTGTGTTAGTTAAAAAAATAGTTTAGTTATATGTAAAACAAAAATAAACTTTATTTCAGATAAAGTTTAAACAGAGTTGAACCTATGTGATAAACTTAAATAACAAGATCAGAGATAGAGATAATCACGCAAGAGATTTTTATACTGGTTCGGCCAAATCACTTGTCTTCTTCCAGTCCCTAACTCTTTGTTGAGATTTTAAACTTCGAGTATTCTTTGTCTAAGCTTCTCCAAGCTTCTTACAAGTGAGTAGTCTTTTTCTAAAGCTCTCCAAGCTTTACAAATGAGTAGTATTTTCCTAGCTTCTCCAAGCTTTTTACTGACCACTACTGGGTCCAGATACAAATGGTGTGAATAATATGTTTTGTTTGAATACTCACACTAACTTCCTCAATAGAGAATAGATGACGAAGTACTTTGTGTGAGACTTCTCTAAATTCTTAAAGAGAGAATATTATCTATTACAGACCAGAAAAGAATATTTTCTTATATCCTAAAGTTACGATAAGTAATTTTCTAGTGCTCTAGAAACTTGAGAAGGATGAAGAAAGAAAGCTCTTTTTACATAGAAAATATTCAAACAGTCTAACTATTCTTTCTTCGATTTTCAGCCTTATATAGACTTTGAAATATGACCGTTGAATCTTGTAGGCCTTGATCCTTGTGATCCTTTTGGTCTGTTGGCCTACGACTAGATAGAGATGAAATAGCCTTCCTTTTCCCATTCTTCAAAACTTATACAGAAGTAGAAAAGTAGCTATTTTTTTATTTGCCAACTATTCAGACTTGTCAACGCCTCTTTTGTATCTTGTCAAATCACCTTTTTGACTTTTTGAATTTGTCTATTGAAGCGTGCAGAGGAAGCTTTGAAGGTTTAACACTTCAAGAGAAGCATATCTTTGGAGATTTTCCCTTCTGGATAGAGTCATCTTTCTGAATGAACAATATTCACTCTTGAGGCACCATTTTCCCTTCTGATGTTATAGTTTCATCCTTCTGAACCTTCTTTCTTGTTTCTTTCGTGATAACTGAAGAAGTATACAAAGCGTGTATTCCATATCAAGTATATTCAATTTAAAGTACCAATGGATAACATGACTTTATTGATTCTCAAGCATATGATGCACATGATTAAGAAAGAAACACTTCTAGAAACAATGCATTCATATATACATATAGCAAAATTAGCTTAAACTCTGATTTGATGTTCATCAAAATCTTAATACTTGTTCTAGTTTACAATCACATAACGATTTTTGAAGGATATTGGAGTAAACAAAAGGAAAGATAATTTGGAAAATGGGTAGTGTGGCAAGTATAGGAATGGTGATATGGAAAAAATAGGTGATATAGTAAGTCCAAGTTGGATCTTCATTAGCGACGTCAACGGTTAACAAAGAGAATCTAATAGCAGGGACTATAGTCGATCAAGTTTAGAAATATTTGGACAAAAAAAAAATTTAAGGAGTAAAAACAAAATTCGCCAATTTGATAAGGACCAAAACCATATTTAAGCCATTAAAAAAATCATGTTTATATTACCCTTCACTCTTTCCACCACATCTGTTGTGCAGCCTTAAGGCTAGTACAAAACTGGTATACGGGTTACGAAAGTTCTCCTCGAATGCCTTGGTAATCTTGGCAAGCCAAAACTAGTGGAAACCAACTATGTCATAAATAATAAATTAAGTCAGGTACCTATTAATTAAATTTTCTATCACAATTAAAAATTCATAATAAATTTAAATTTAAAATTATTTACTAGGATTTACCATCATATTTAAGCTCTATGCGCTGGTTTGTGTAGTTTTGTGAAGGGGTGGATGATGACGTTCAGGCACCCTATGTACCAGGCTGGCTAAGGGAAAGGGAAGGAATAGAACCAGGTACAGGTGAGGTACAAGCCTCACCTCTTAGAGGTAGGGGTGGAGATGGAGAAGGCTAAGGAGGGAATAAAGGCTGAAATCTTGACTCCACATACAATCTTTTAAGTCAAGGGAATAGGGGCAGATAGTGCATTCTTTTATGCAAAACATCATTATACACCACACTTCCCCCTCTCTTCGGTTTAAACCTAGGCTCTCCATAAAATTTAAAATGAGTTAAGGCAGTAGCATCTTTGTAATAGAGTATATACCCATTCAAATAGCAATCAATCTTCACTTCATTCAACCCAAGCTTAGAAAAAGAACCTTTTGGCTCAGTCTTTTGGGATAGTTTCTGGTTGTGAACTAATCTCATTCATCAATGAAACCCACTGATTAAAGGAACTTTGGCTTCGACTCACCTCTGACTTATTACTCAATATTCTTACTGCTAGAGGTAATTAGGAATACACACTTTTCCCATAAAAGTCTATTCACTACTTCTGACAAACTATAAAATCATTCATCATTTGGATTCGAAACATCTTTTGAAGGTTCGGAATACAATCCAAACTCATGGCCAGTAGCATCAAAAAATCATTCCTTAATAATGACTAAGGTTATCTTCTAAAGTCATATTACCACCCTTGTCGTTATCTATATGGACCTCAGTCGAACTACTTCCAACATAACCTATAATGAATTGATTCTCTGGTGGAAGGAACTCCCCATGTTCAATTCAAACCCGGTAATAAGGCTTAAACCCATCCTTATATAAGTGATATCTAATGGACTCTATATCTAAATATCTCCCACATTTACATTTACGACAAAGACAACTAACTGTCCTTTCATGTGTAAACTGCTCTGTTCGAACACAAGCTATTATGACCCTCTCGTAAAACTGTGATTTAATCCCCCTCGACCTGGGTGCAATCTATCATATATCCATACTTAATTTAGAGCAAATATTGCATTTCAATAATATCATACACCTATAGAGCAATACAATCACATATCAATCAAAAAAATTGGGCAGAGTCTCCTTATAAATTAGGAGTTTCACTAATTCTTCTTACAATAATTTTTTGGTCCGCAGCAACATTTTAGTCCACACTTACAATATTTATTTAATTCAAGTAATATTTGAAATATTTAAAAAGATTTGGGTAGAGTTTCCCCTTAAATTAAGAGGTTTCACAAAAATTAATTCATTAATTAAAGATAAATAATAATTATTTATTTTATTAAATAATTATTTAATTCAACCATTATTCTAAATGAATAAAAAAATTTGGGCAGAGTCTTTCCTTGATTTAGGAGCCTCCACAAAAATTATTTCATCAGTCAAATACAAATAACAAAGATATGCAGTCATACAAATTAATCAGTTAACTCTAAAAACCATTCTACAGCACATCTTCTTACTTCATATTATGTAGGCCAACAACGCTACAATACACAATTTAAACAATGAGAAGGAACTCTAAGCCTTCTCCCAATCATACGATCCAATACTCCTTTTTCCATCCAACAACCTAAAATTTTAAGTCTCTAATATTTTAAAAAATATAAAGTTAAAAAAGGGTACAATGTACATATCTAACACTTTCTAACTCACTCCAATTAGTTAATGCACCAATTACCAAATGCTCCAAGTGCTCTAAACGAGATCTTTAATAATCAACACAATGAAATAAGTTAGTTAACTAACTTAGAAACTAAAAACTTCGAGTAAAGAAATGGAATAAAAAAAAGAGGCGAAATAACAAAATAAAATCGATTAAAATACTCAATAACATACCATGAACACAATGCAGTCTCCAGAAGTGAAATAGAAGCTCTGGAAGCAATCAAATGACCAATGGCCATATGGAGGGAGAGGGGGAGAGAGAGAGAGAGAGAGAGAGAGAGTGTGTGTGTGTGTGTGTGTGTGTGTGTGTGTCTGTGTGTCATGCGAATGAGTAAGAAGGGGGTGCTTTGCATTTGAACATTCAGCTTTAATATGACCGATGGATTTTTCGTTGGTAACAATTTAATGAAACGATTCGTTTCACTAAACACATTTTACCAACGAATTTTCCATCAATACAAAGACAATGAAACGAATCATTTCATTCATCAACCATTACAGATGGAAAATCCGTCAATAATATGGAAACCGAGCAAGTTTAGGTGGAAACCCCAAAATTTCAAATGCCAACATTTAAAAAAAAATTTGTTGGTAATATTAAAAAAGAACTGAAGAAAAATAAAATAAAAAAAGTAAATAATATTTATTTATTTTAATTACTGGCAAATCTTCTGTCGGTAACAAGTTGCATTTTTAAATGATAATAAAAAAGAAAATATAATTTAATGCCAATAATTCTTTCGTCTCTAATTTACTTTATTTACCAACGAAATTTCGTCCATAGAATATTAAATTTTAAAGACAAATTAAAATTAAAATGCAAATATTACCGACAGCAGATCTGTTAGTAATAATTTGGCGCCATTAGACGCAAACATGTATCGATGATTTTATTGGCGGATTGTGTATTCATCGATAAAATTTGACACCAATTTCTCTTGGGGATTTTGTTGACGGTAAAATCCATCGATTATGAACTCATTTCTAGTAGTGAAGAATGAACATGAGAAAATGCTCATTATCAAAGGCACTAGGGCTACTAACTTCACCTACTCTTTAACTCTGTTACCTTGAAAATCAATTATTCAATTTCTATTTCCTTTGCTCAATGGTCTAGTTCCCTAATTTAACTACAAGTCTCTGTCGAGATTTTCCAATTCTCTCTTACTTAAAGTGATTGCTTAATCTCTTAGCACAACCTAAATTAAAGGAGGATAAGCACTATGGATTACAAGCAAGGGCTACACAGGTCACATTTATCTATCTCTAGTTTTCACTCAACCTATGGTGATTATGACAAGAAGTTCCTTTCAAACTCCTCTCTCGAGTGATTGTAAGACAACAAAAACATCTAAGTGTTGATCAGGCACTCAAAAGCATTAAGTACAGTTATAAACACTAAATCATAAAGAATAGAAATGGAATAACATCAAACTAAGAGTAATATTATCAAGAGTGGCTACATTGGTGCCCTACCAAGGGGAACATAGTTTATAATGAAAGTAAACTTAGAAAACATGAAAAAGAATACAATGATAGAGAAAGAATCCATAGAAGAACAAGAGAAAATGTAGAAATTGATGAACATGGGTCTCTCCAACACTTGGTAAGCTCTTGCAACCTTCAATATTTACTCCTTTAGCTCCCAAGACTCTTCTTCAAGGATTAGGGTTCAAAAACGGCTGACCAAACCAAAAGAATGCGAAAAGATCCTTTAAATATGACTCCCAATCTTCTTGTTTAGGTGACAACTTTGAAAAACAACTTTCCTATTTTATCGCAGCCAGACTTGAGCGCACTGCCCTGTACTCGAGTGTGAGTCACTTAGCCAATATTGGATGTCTTTGTGCCTTAGCTGTAGTCAAGTGCACTTCAAAAACCCAAAACGAGTTACTTGATAACTATATTCACTATTAGGATAAAAATTTTAGAGTAAATACCTATTTTGGTCCCTAACAAAAATTTTGGGAGACAAGTTAGTCTCTTAAGATTTAAAATTCTTTGGGTTATCGCTCATCAATAGAAAAAAAAAAGGCACATTAGTCCTTCCATATAGAAATTTTGAAATGGTACAAATTTATACGAAAGCACTAATGTATTCCCTTTTTTAAGTGGTGAGAGACTATTTTTTAATTTTAAGGGACCAATTTATCTCTCAAAATTTTCATTAAAGATCAAAATGTGTATTTACTCAAAATTTTATACCAACATTTGATGATATATTTTCATATCATTTAAGGTGTTTCAATACAATAATATATGAGATATTATTCTATTTAAATAAAATGATAAAATATTATTGGATGTTAATAAAAAAATTTTACATTGACAGTGAAATATTAATTTAATTTTAAAATTATTGTTAATAATTATTTTATTTATTTCCAAATTTATTATGTTTAACAATAATTTAGTTAACTTATTTTCATTTCATATCATATTTATAGAATATTAAAACAAAAAGTATAAAAATACTATTATGCTTAAAGAAAGTTTTGTGAAGTTGAAAAAAAAAAAAAACTTAACTCAATTTAGAAACTATCTTTATGATTCAATTTGTTACATAATTACATTCTTTGTCTTTATGTGGAAATATAAATTTAATATGTTTCATGAGAAAAATTGGTTGAAGATTAAAAGATTTTCATAAAATAAAATATTACAGAAGTAAAAACTTTGAAGAAAATTATTAATAATGTTAAATATGACTAAAACTAGAAATAATAATAGATTGTTTAGTTTAATTATGAAAGCGATGGAAGGACATTTTTGGACAGTTAAACAAAAGTTTATTAAATAGGGAGTGACAATAAATAGTAAGGTATGATAATAGCCACTCTCTAGTTTAGAAACATTAGTTTTTTCTTAAAATTTAATTTGTATGCATCAATAGGGTAAAAAATTTTTACATAATTAATCAATTATATCATTTTATTTGCATAATTATTTAAGTAGTAGATGTAAGCCTTAATTATATTTACTGATATGATAATATATAATTAAATAATATTATAAATTTTTTTATATTGATAGTGCATATAAATTAAATCATTTTTGTTATTTTAAAGGTTTCTAATAATTTTCCATAGTGGGGCGATGGACTAGTGTTGGTGTTAGATTACAACCCTGCCTTTTTCCCGTTTAGAACATTATTTATTTTAACCAAAAACAATTACTAGACTAATATTTTCTTTTTGGTCTTTTCTTTTCGTCGTTTTATTTTGCTGGGGGGGGGGGGAGTTGGAGGGGGCTTTGCCCCTTTTCTTTTTGGTCTGAATTACTAGACTCATCTTTTTTTTTTTTTTATATTGGGTCGGAAGTACTAATTTATTGAAAAAACAAATAGCCCAACAAGGAACCGTGGGCAACAGATACAAGCGAACAAAGCAAGCCCACTACTCAGGCCGAAGAGCCATAACTATTAGAGTCTACGGATAATATTACACTTAGCTCTCGGACCAAAAAAGAGATTACACTTAGCTCATGTGGAATCCTATGGTACCAATCCACAACAAGCACTCCTACTAATTATGACTTGGCTACTAAGCATGTATTTGGATTAGAGTTTGCAAAATTAATTTTGAATTAACATGATTTTATAAACTTGATTTTGATCAAAAGTGAGTTTAGTATGATATAATTTATGTTTGGGAGCCTCTATCTGAAAAGTGAGTTGATAGAATGAATGTTGTTTGGATGATATTAATCAAACTCATCTTTTTACTTGTGAAATTACTAAAAAAGATATATTACAATATTCATGATGTTCCTTTTTTCATTCAATCTTTTAAAATAAATTATATAAATATTATTCTATACTTTTTTTAAAAAAATATTATTCTGAAAGGTCAAAATAAATTATAAAATAAAATAAAATATAAAAATAGTAAGTTGCAAAAATAATTTAAATTAAATGTTTAAAAATTGGAAAAGAAAATAAAGATAATATAATATATTAAAAAAAATAAGCATCTAAAAAATAACATAAAATTGAAAAGATGCAAAATAAAAATCGTAACAATAATAGAAAGTGAAAAAAAAAATGGTGCAAATAGTGAGCCAAAGCTATTGAATAATCTATAAATGAGAGGATAAAAATGTCAAGAAATTACTAATGTCAATTTAGTTCAACGGATAAGCAAGAAAATATTACTTCCACTTGAACCAAGGTTTGCTATAGAAATCCCATTGAAAATTGTTCAACCAAAAAATATCCAAACATCATAATTGCAACTTTCAAGAAAACTAAAACTGCTTTTGGCATGTCAAACGCAGAAACAAGCACAACTTCAATGTGTAGTTGCATTTGACTGCCTCTTTGTCCGCAACATGCCACAATGAAGGAAGGATCTCTTAAGCTTAACAATGTCTTCAATAATCACTGCTATTTCTGGGACAGAAACTCCACATTAAAATGCTTCAATTAGTTGCGAATAATTAGATTCCAGCACAATGGACTCACAAAAAGATCTTCTAGCTAAAAGAAGACCCTCCCTCAATGCAATTACTTCAGCAACCAAACTGGAAGAGATATGAATTCTTCTTGGCTTTCCTATTATCAGCCTGCCTAGATTATCTCTTGTAATAGCTAAGATTGCTTTGATCTTTTTTGAAGGAGAATATGCCATATCTACATTGCATTTCAATAGGCCAGTCAGAGTAGGGCACCAAGAGGAGGTTGAGGGCAAGCTTGAGCTCGAGTTCCCTAGACTTTTATTCCACCCAACAAGCCTAAATATATTCCGAAGTAAGAATTGTTGCCCTGTTTAGAGTTGAAATAGGCATCGGCATCATATGATTAAATGTGCAATCATTCCGCCCTTTCCAGATCTACCATAATATTGAAGCTAGCATACTAATTCTTTAATGAATAAAATCCAAGTTCACCTTTCAAGCTTGGACTGTGTCATAGATCCACGTGTCTAATGTTTGAACATTTGTTACCTAGGGACAATTTAGAGCTGCAAACCAAACAAGAGTGGTTCACGGGTAGAAAAGTAGGGCATGCTCAACAATTTCCCTCTCTTGGCGACAAATTTGACACAAACATGAGTCCACAATCTTTCTTTTAAATAAATTATTCCTCACTGGTAAAGCATTATGGCAAGCCCTCCATAAGAATAGTTTAATATTTTGAGGGTATTGTATATACTATATCAACTTCCATACTAATTTATCAATTCCAACTAAGGTCGATGGATTGTTTATATTTGTGTTTCTACCTTGTTTGATGAAATGATATCTTGATTTAAGTAAAAACTGCCCATCCCTGCTGAAAGGCCAGTGAAATATATCTTGAGCCCTAGTTAAACTAATAGGAATTTGTAGAGCATGCACAGCTAAATCCGAAGGAAGGCATTCCTTCAGCTTAACTACATCCCATTGTAATAAAGTTGCTGACCCTTAGATTGGGATCCTATCCAGTAGGCACTTGAGGAATGATCTCTCTTAACCAATTTTCCTTCCAGATCCAAATTGTTCTGCCATTGCCCACCATCCACCTACCACCTTTGGCAATTATATCTCTGCCCTTCAAGATGCTATCCTATATCTAGAACACCCCTCTCTTCTTCTTCACTTGAAGGAGTTCTTCATTTGGATAGTAGATGAATTTAAGAAATTTTACCCACAAAGTATCAGGATTGTTCAAAGCCTTCCAAGCCTATTTTGCCAGGAAGGTCGAATTCATACTATTAAACTCTTTAAACCCTATTCCACCATCTTTTTTACTTTTGGCCAGCAAATCCCAACTTTTCTAACAGATACTTCTATCCCTTCGACTCATTGATCACCAGAATCTAGCTACTTTACAGCATAAATCTTCACAAAAACCTTCGAGAGTAGTAGAATTGACATGGCATAGCTAAGGATAGCTTGGATGATAGCCTTAACTAGCATTTTTTTTCCCAATCTAGTTCAAAAGTTTCTCATTCTAGCCTTCAAGTTTTCACATGATTACCTCCTTACTATAGGATAAGGTAGATTTTTTAGATCTCCCCCATTATGTAGAAAGACGCAAGTATTTTCCTAGTGAATTCCACTCTTGGATGGATAGAATTCTGCTAATACACTCCTTCTTATCTCTATCAACTTTCCTTCCAAAGATTAATCCTAATTTTTGGGAATTAATCTTTTGGCCAAAGACACGAGAGAACAAATTAAGAATCCTAATAACTTCGTATGCTTCCTCATCTTTGACTCTTCCACATAGAATAATGTTATCGACAAAAAAAAGATGAGTCATAGCCGAAGTTCTAGTTGTCATATTCCGACCACTAATTTTTCGACTTGCTGCCACTTCTATAAATAGATAAGATAATGATTTCATAGCTAAAATAAAAAGATATGGGGATAAGGGGTCTCCCTGTCTAAGACCCCTATGTAGAGTTAACCTTGTAAAAGGAATACCGTTCACCTTAAACTCATAAGAAACTCCCTTGATGCATCTCATAACCAATTGCACCCAATTACCACAAAATCCAAAGGCTAACAAACATTTTTCCAAAAAATGCCATTCCAATTAGTCATATACCTTATTCATATCTAGCTTAGCAACAAAACAATCTCTACTTGGCCCATCCCATTTCTTTAGGCAGTGAAAGATTTCATGAGTAACAACTATATTATCTTGGATCAACCTTCCCCCCACAAAAGCACTTTGATTCTGAGAAATAATAATACCCATATATTTTTTCGGTAGCAAAATAATAACTTTATATATAATTGTAGAAATGAAAGTACAACAGCTGATAGGTTTGAATTCACTAACCTTTTCTGGTTTGTGGACTTTTGGATCAAGCACAACTTAGGTTTCATTGATCTTTTCCTGAAACTCCCTATGTTGAAAGAAAGAATGAATAGCTACACACACATCTTTACCAATTTTGCTCCAGTGATTTTGAAAGAATAAGCCATTTAGCCTATCACTTCTTGGAACTTTAGAGCCCTTAAAGAGAAAGCAACCTTCTTAATTTCATCATCCGTTACTAGTTTACTAAGATTGTCATTTATTCTATCATCCATTTTCCTTGGAATGGCCCAAATGCACTCTTCTATTCCTTAAGGGTCAAAGGAAGGAAATATTTTTGTAACATGATCAAGAATAACTTACGTGACCTATTGTTGACCTTCTCTCTATTCATTTTCATTTGTTTTCAGCCTTTGGATTCTCTTATTTTCCCTGCTTTGAATAGTAGTGGCATGGAAGAATTTAGAGTTTTCGATCCCCCTATTTGAGCCATTTTAATCTAGATCTTTGACCGCAAACTTTTTCTTCTTGTATTTTTCTTCTTGCGACCAAAGTCTCTTAATTTCACCCTTGATTGCTTTTGCTCGATCCCAATCAACAACATCTCTATCTCGATTCAGCATCTCAATTAAAGACTTCCTCTACTTCCTTATTTCTTTATAGCATTCTTGAAAGTTTTACGGTGCGAAGAAGAAAGCTCCCTCTTACAGAACTTAGATTTTTCCAGCAAAGAACTTTAGCAACCTTGGTCTAATTGGCCTATTTCTCAGCCCCTTTTAATAACCTCTTTACACTCTTCATACTTAAACCTCCCACCATCACCTACTTTTGATTTGGCTACCAGGATTAACGGGCAATGATCAAAGGAAACCGTAGGGATGGTTGGCAATGCATTTGTCAATTCTTTCCTTGGTTATAAACCCATCCATTAGATTACTATACGAGGTGTACTTACAGCCCTTCACATCAAAGTCCATCAACCCAGTATCATTGAAGAATTCTTTAAATAAATCTATTTGCCCCTGACAATTTGGCCTTAAACTTTCTTTTTCCTCCTGATTCAAAATTTGGTTAAAGTCACTAATGCATAACCATGGGTTATGAAAATCAACCTATAGATTTTGAATCCTTTCCCATAAAAATCTTCTTTCACTAAAAGATGGATTCCCATATATAAAAGTGCCATCCCAAAAGGGTTCGCCTTCCTTCTCACAACAGACAACATGGATAAAATTCTGACATGCTTCCATCACTTGAATAGATATTATTTTTTTTCAAGTAACCCCAAACCCCTTAACAGCCCATCAGCTTCTACACAAAATAACTCATCAAACTTCAGTTTCACCTTTAAATTCTCCATTCTATCTTTCTGGGATCTTATTTCCATGAGAAACAAGATGGCAAGATAGGCCATTTACATATCTCCTAAAGCTCCTAAATTGCCGAGGCCCCTACAACTCCTTGATTCCAATTAATGATATTCATGGCTGATGTGGGGGCATGATAAGGCCCACCTCCTCAACCATATTAAGATTAACCTCTAATTCCTGAGCATCTATCTTCCCTTTTTTTCCAACATCCTCTTTCATTGAGTCCTCTCCCTGCATATATCCAATAAGACAGGGTGAGTGCTCCTTTCTTCCTCTTTTTAGGTTGAGAAATTTATTCAAACATGAAGCTAAAATATCATCAATAACCTCAGAGCTATGTCTTCCTACTGTCTCCCATCTTCCTTCCTCTTCATTTGCATATATACATAATAAACATATGTATTTTCCTTCTGGGCCTACAGTTCCCTCGTGCTAGCTATTTGGACACCTTGATTTGATGCAAGTTAGGTCAACTGTTGGTGAGTTAGGCCTCGTATATTCTAACCAGTATCTTGGACTCCACTTTCCACCAGAATTTATTGATCGGGTCTTAAATTTCCACAAGATGCTTGGTGTTTCATTGTTTGGGTTGCAATTTGTGTTGGGTCCCCTTGTTTCTTGAGAACATCCTAGTTTTGGGCCCTTAAGATATAAGTTAACTCAATAGTAATGGGCCTCTCCATCTCAGGGGCACTTAATGGTTCCTTTCCCTTATCCCTTCAAAGTTGACTATGCAAATTAGTGTTGCTCAACAAACTTTGGGTATCTTGTAGGACCTAGCTACTTCTTTCCCCACTTATTATACTTTTGTGTTGACTTCATAATCCTTTTTCAGCCAAATTCGTCTCAATAGTAAGATTATTGTTACCCTTTTGTGCAATTCATCAATTTTGTATGTACGGGATTGCACATCCATGCTCCCCCACTCCATAGCATTCGATTGAAAAACACGTGCCTTCTCTATCTCGTCTCCCCTAGACCTTTCTCCTTCTTGATTGTATTTTCCTTCTTAAAGGCCTCCAACCTCCTTGCTATTGGAACACCCAGCCTAGGTCCATATCTTGGTAGCTTTGAGTTTAGTAAAGACTTGACTCTTTTCTCTTTGCAACTTTTTTTTATCATGCCCAATCCTTCCACATATGTAACAATAACCCTACAACTTCTCATATTTTAGCCATACCCAAACATTACCTTTATCCCTCCTTGGAACCCAAAACCTAGTGGTGAGGGGTTTATTGATGTCTATTTCAACCTGGATTCTAAGGAGACTGCTTAGTAGCTGACCCTCAGAAAATGGGTCCTCCACTTCAAAAACTACTCCAAGCTTACTTCCTATCTTCTAGGGGAATAGCGTGGACTTGAACCCAAAAAGGAACAAGATTAAATGTTACCTCTATAATAGAGCTCCATGGGCATCACCATTGTAGGCTTAAAAGATGACCTATAATATTCTAGGGCCCCTTTTCCATTAATCGCTTTGGGGTCTCCTCATCAGAAAAGTTGAACATGAAGCTGTTTGTCTCGAGGTCAATAATAGTTAGCGATTTATGTTCCCCCCCCCCCAAGCTTTTGATATCATCATCTTCACAACTCCTTTATTCAACGACTTCGAGCACACTACTCTACCAACTAGAGTTGCAACTATTACTAGCTTGTCTCCACCTTCATATAGTCCTCTAATGGCACAATATCACTGTCCAATGGAATGTCTTTGTTCATTTCCATCCACTCCTCCTCTGTGATCTCATGGCCTTGTGAGTCTTCACCATTGCAAATATCACATCTTTCTTCACTTAAAGATTTCACTAAAACCCTCCAAAATAGAGGGAGAGCTTGCACTAAGTAGAGAAAAGTCTCACTTGGAAAAGAGAGCTCCTACAGAGAGGAGAGCTAACGGTGTGTCTGTTTTTCTTTTTGATTACTAGACTAATCTAAAAGCTATATCGGTAAGTCTCAAAGTTTGGGCTAAGCTAAAATATGGTGTTACAAGATAGTGTAGCAATTGAAGGGCTGGTTTTCATGGGTTAGGCTCAAAATACTGTAGGAGCCATTATTGTCTTTTTTTTTTTTTTTTGGATCATATGCACTCACACACTTGGGGAAGGGAGGAGAGTTCAGATCCTCATGATCAAACGCAGTACATGGGGTTTCACGAGGCATCACATAACCAATTAGCCTTAACCTTGACCCCAGCCATCGCTGTCTTAAGTAATATATACAGAGGGTTGACATCCAATTGTACACTAGGCTTGACGAGCACATGGAAATATGGCCCACAAATCTAAGCTTATTTGAAGCCCAATATAAAGAGAAAAAAAATGTTCAACTTTTTTTTATTCAATGAAATTGTCCAAGTTTAAGATCATTCTGAAAAAAATTGACAAAAAAAATCATTCTGAAAAAGAAGAAGAAGAAGAAAGGTCATTATATTGATCCGACCAAAAAGAAAAGAAAAAAGGAAAAAGATAATTCTACTGAAAAAAATAAAAAATAAAAAAACTTTATGATCATTCTTCGTCATTGACCAAAATATAGAGGATCATTCTGTCTTCATAACCAACTCCCCAAGAAAAAGGATTATTTTGTGTCGTAATTTCAAGTCAAATAGTTCATTTTTCAAAAGAGCAACATTATTTAAGCAGAGTTTTTTTTTACATAATTTTTTTTTTATCGTTGTTGTTCATTTTCTTTTACTCTCCCCCCTTCTCTCTTTTTCACCCTTCATCTCGTTCTCAACCATTAACAGCTACTAATTTATGCTTTTACTGTTTGTAATTCATTAGTATTTGTTAATAAATTTAACCTGACAGTCATTTAAAAACTAGATTGCTAACACGATTTTAAAAATGATAAACACAAAATTGTGAATTATTAGTAAGCTCAGTATAAGTGACAAGCTATCATAGAATATGCGTAAGGATTGGATTATTATACTTGAATGGGAAAAGGTCTCTACCAACCTCATACAAAATTGTGAGCCATTGGTATTTTTTGAAAGCAGGTTGGTAACGGAAAATGGACAAGACAAATCAAGGGTGATGATGTTGGTTATGTAAGGTTTACGTATAATAGGCATGTTCGTGCATGTAACCAATGGCGTAAAATTTAGCCACCAGAAAAAAATAATAATAATAACAAAGAAAATCTATCGTACATCATGTGGTTACTAAGCAAGGATCTCTCTCACTAAGCACTTGCCAACGCCACCCTGTTTAGGTTGGCATTTTCACCTTCGCGTGTCTTATGACCAAAATGGTTGCCCACTAGTGCTTGTCCTTACTCGGGGAGAGATAAATAAAGGGCCATGAGTTATCAAAGTTCTCCAAGACCAAACCCATAAATATATCTAAACCACGAGGGAAATACGTATTTGGATAAGCTTATTTTAAGACAAAATATATATTTTAGTCCCTGATAAAAATTTTAAGAGACAAATTAGTCATTCAAAAATTTTGTATGGAGATATTAATGTATTTTTCTTTTTGAATTGTGAATAACCATTCAAGAACTTTTAAAATTTGAGGAACTAATTTGTCTCTTCAAATTTTTGTCAGTGATCAAAATAGGTATTTATTTTTATTTTAACTTCAAATAATTTATAATTAAAAGAATAGATAATTTTTTTTTTAAAAATGATTATTTCTCACAGGTAAATTGTTAATACATGTACTCATGAAAAATAGTAGAATACATCCCTTCCCATCATCTTGATCTGCAAATGAAGGGATCTAGCTGGCTGTCTTTATGGGGAGGATAGGAGACGTAAGCCTTGTCATTCATGTAATGTGAGGCATTTTAATCGAAAAGCTACCAAAAACTATCTCCACTGTTCGCACTCTGTTTTCTTTCCACACTATAAGAAATTCGTGCAAAATCGACGGATATTATCAGTGGATAGCTGTTTGTCAAAATCTCTGATGAATTTTCATACGGATGAAGTGTAAAAAATGAATTTTTGATCAAATTTTTTATATCCATCGGTAAATAGTGGTGCCAATACGTGCCATATGACAGGAACTTGTTACCAACGATATTATCGATGGATAATACATTGAAAATCTCATTAAAATATTTAATACAATTATTGACAAAAATTTTTAAAACAATACTCCAAGTTTTTTTTCCCATGAAAGTTTCTCTGACCAATGGTAAATGTTGACATGGAAGTCTGAAGGTTATTGGGGAAAATTATTTCTTATTTTTCATTATTATTGTTATTATTATTATTTCGTAGGGAGTGGCTGACAAAAAGCATACATGTGTGTGTGTGTGTGTGTGTGTGTGTGTGTGAGACAAAGACGCTATGGTTTAATCATCAAGATATTAACAAAGATGTCATCTTCCAGGAAATAAAATGTACGTTTTCAAAAGAAAGAAAATGATAGTGTAATTTATCCACCTCTCAAAGGAAAGGAATGGAATTTATGCGAAATCATACATTCTTAGTTGGTCAATTTAAAATTTAATGCATAATATTATTTTTTTATGTGGATAATATATATTTTCATTAAATCATGATATTCACAACAAAGGCACATATATATTTAAAACAATAATCCTTCCAAAACTTTTAATTTCTCTCAAATATGTATTTAATATAAATTTATGTACTTTTCTTCATCATAAAATTAACCTTTAACCCTATCATTATTTTTCTCTCAAATATAAATGTAATAAAAATTTATTCAACTTCCTTAAATATTTAATTAGTCTTTTATCAGTTTGATATTATTAATTCAAATATTTATAAATATGATAATAAATATGTTATATTTTATTTGAATTATTCATCTACCAAATCTCTATTATCTATTATATATTATTTATATATTTATTTTTTCATAACAATATTAAGTAGTAGAAACTCTTTTTAAAAAACTAGTTGTTATAATAAGTTCTACACGTGAATTTTTTTTAATGCTTCATATATGAAAATGAAAAATTTAGATGTTAGTATTTGTTTCATTTTCTTTTTTCACATGGATTTTTGTGTATTTTTTCCATTTTTATTATGATAATTTATGATAGATAAAATTGTTCTTGCATTTTTATTAAAATGTCCAATTTTACATTTTCTTGAAAAAATTCTGTTACTTCTAAAACAATATTCCTTTTAATTCTGATACATAAGCTTTTCATATTTATTTACATAGAAAAATATTCCTTCTCAAAGTTGGGTTATACAACTATATATGATCAAAACATACCCTAAAGAAACAAAACCTATGGAAATTCAAATAAATTATGCAAATTGGTTTTTCATCTGAATGGATAGCAACGAAATCTGAACATCTTTAGCTTCTTCTCATAAATTATTCGAATTGAGAAAGGATTTGAGTTTAATTTGATTTAAAATTAGTTCCAGAAAGTTCAATTTCTCAAATCTTATAAGAGATATTTTTGCTATATATGCAACCCATATATATGTTGTAACGTTCCCATTTTTCCTTGAAATAATTAGCTCATTTTTAATGAGTAATTAGAGTAGTTAGCAAATTAATCAAGAGATTAATTTATTACTCAAATAAGCAAAAGTTTAGTTAGTTAGGAAAAAGTCAAAGTCAATAATAAAAGTTGACTATAAAAGTCAACATAATTAAGCAAGGATAAAAACGTGATTTAACCACCAAATAATCTTAACTAAAATTAAAAGTAAAAAAAAAAAAATGAATTTAAAATTGATACTCTAGAAGATTTAATCACATAATTTCACACTCAAATATTTGACCGCGTAATATCTCACTTGAATTTAAAGTTGATACTTTAAAAGATTTGATCATATAATATCACACTTGAATTTAAAAAAAAAAATTGATTGTAGATAATGAAGTTTTAAATTTAGATAGTGATTATTCTCTAAAGAAAACAAAATAACCCCCTCCCCCCTTGTCTTTCACTTTTCAATTTTTCACTCCTCTAAAATCCTCTAATCCCCATAAGGAGATCCTAGGTACTCTCTCTATACAAAAACTCTCAAAAGTTTATCCCTTCCTATACTCTTCCTCTCACTTGAAAAGACACAAAATAGCCCTATTTCTCCCTCTCTTGGGCACAAATTGGCTTGGTATTGGAGGAAGGATTCTTCTCCAACAACTTAGAGATCAAGATCCAAGGCAAGAGTTCTTCGCACAAAGGTAGGATTCTTTGCATCCTTTTTAGTGTTTCCTTGATATAAAGTAGAAAGTCCTAGTCTTTTCATGACTATGGGCTCCTATCTTTGTCAAATCTTATTTGATACTTGAATCTTTTATGTTCATGCTTTTTCTCAAAATTTATTGGTTAAAATTTTCTCTTTTATGTTCTTAAATAATTTATTCGGTTAAAAATGTCTCTTTCATATTTTTAAACAATTTCATCAATTAAAAATGTTTCCTTTTGGCTCCCAAGAAATTTAAATGGCTAAAAATGTCTTCTTTTGGCTTTTAAGAAAATTTAATCGGACAAAAATACGTACTTTAGATCTTTAAACAATCAAAGACGATTTTTTTCAAATTTATTAAGCAAGGTAGACGTCAAAGACTTCTTCTTTAAGCCTTAAATAATTTTCAATTGATTAAAAATACTACTCAATCATTTTAATTGGTTGAAAAGTCCCTAAAATACTGGACCAAGAGATTTCATAAAGAAAAGAAAAATAAAGGTGGTTGCTTAGGTGTACATGGCTTCGGCCATGGTTTCTAGTGAGGGCAAAAATTTTAGTTTGAGCTTTTATTAGTGTATTTAACTTCCTCATAAAATTCTAGGTAAATTAGTAACAAGAAAAATAAAGATTAAGACTTTGATAAAGTTAGTAAAGAGGATTCGGCCTACCTAATTAAAAAGGAAAGAAAAATTCTTTAATTTACAATAGTGATGAAAAAAAAACTCCTAAAATATTTAACTAGAGAAGATATAATTCACTAGAAGAAGAATAGATTAAAAGATTAATCCTCATGGAAGGCCACAGCCTAGTGACAAGAAAAGAATATAAGACTTCTAAATTTCACACAAATGAAGACCAATTAGAGAATCAAGAGTAAACCAAGTTAAAAGCTTGTACCTAATTACCTAAGTTAATGCTTATAAAACTTTGTTGTATGAATTGGGTACAATTATCTATGAATGATGTATGGATGAGTTTATAAATGCGGATGCTTATGTTACATGATTATTGATACTGCTCATGTATGTTATGATGTTTGGTATTACTTGCATTAAGTTGCATTTGTGACTATTATGTATGACAACTTTAAGGGAGCTATGATAGAGTTGTTATGCTACTGGATTTTCATTAAAGTTTGGAGTGAGTGTAAATGTACATGGCTCATCCTAACAAACCCACATGTCAAGTAGCAGAAAACAATTCAAGTCACATGTCGTACATGACGTGCATTAATTAAAAAAGAGAAGAATTGATAGTATGATCTTTCAGTAAGGGAAGATGATCCCCAAGCTTGGCACGATCCTTCGATAAGGAAAGGTGATGCTTGGGATACAATCTTTCGATAATAGAAGGTGAGTCCCATTTCCCCCTCTCCCAAAAGAGCATCCTCAAGGTGGCAATGGCCTCAGTATGAAATTATTACCATTTATATTTGGGAGGGTGGACAAAGTAAAAGACTATGATAATGTTAAGTTTAAGAAAGTTAGAAGGCTAAGACCTAAGGCCAAGCTAAGAAAGGAAAGTAAGAATGTGCATAAAGATACATGTCATCATTTATAAATTTATTTTATCAGTCGTTATGCTAGTGTTATCGATGTTAGTATGATGTCCATGCATGTCATGATTATGTTTAAAGAAAAAAAGCATGCTTAAAAGGAACCCATTTCGGCTAACTATGTTTCGAACTTTAATAAATAAACTTCATGTATGCACACCTTTTTATAATAACTCAAAGTGGTTGAGATAATAACAATGACACTTGTTGTCTAGTTAGAATCCTATTGAGAAATTATTATTTCTCATCCCTACTTTCTATGTTGACCCCAGACATAGATGACATCTCAGTGGAGTATCTGAGGAGCCACCCGACTGCTAGTCGCGTTATCAGACGTGGTTTTGGCCCATGTAGGCTACACACCCCAATTATTCCCCATGGACAAGGTCGTTATGAATGATGACAGTGAGTCATAATTTAGGCCGTTTGAGGAGATCGTGTCCTTTAATTTTCAATTGGTTCGATGACAATTGTTAGAATATTTTATGACATTTATTATTTTATTTTGTTGTTTTTATTTGACATTATGGTTATGTGATGGCCATGTTGGAAGGCCAAGTTTGTTGTCTGTGTTTGAGGCCAGCTTAAGCTTGCCCTAAGTTTTATGAATTCCTTTATGATTATTATTATTTCAATATTATTATTATATTTGTTTATCTAGTTTACTGCCTTGTTGTCCGATCGACATATTATTATTGTGACATATCAAGTTTTCAAAGAATTTTTTTTTAAAAAAAAATTACCCACTATTTTCAATAAAATAATTTCAAAAATGAGTTAAATTTTTCACAAAGTTAAAAGATAACAACTAATAGATTCCAAATGCAACTTGAGCATAAGTTGGAACTAATAGTGTGTTACATATGTGACTTCACACAAATGGTGCAAGCAAACTTGAAATACAAGATATCTATCTGCATGTATTTGATGAATTAGCATATTTTGTGTTAAAATTAATCTAACAACAAACTTTTGACAGAGCTATTTTTATTTTATTTTTTTCAAAAATGCAATTATCAAATCCAAATACACCAAACGTTTACCAGCAAAAATATATAATAATTTTTTATGGGAAATAAACTCATAATATATAAATATAAAACTTTATAATAAATTTTAAAATTTGTGTATATATTTTTCTGTATAAAAAATTATGTCTCCATGATGCTGCCGCTACATAATGCGAATCAACAAGTACTTAAAAATCGCGAGGACAATAATTTTCGTACATTAATAAGACCAACGATATCTTTCTAACACACAAGCATAGTGAAGGAAAATTTATTGATCGCAAGCTACTTATTAAGGTTTTTCTTTATTCTTAGTTTTTGCAAATGCTAAAACCTTCGTACGGCAAAACAGAGACACAAGTAACAAGCAGCTGAACTCCAAATACATGTGAAAAAAGTGCTGAAAGAAAATAAAATGTACTTGAGTATTGTTCATTGAAACCATCATCATCAGAAGCACCAAGGTTGGTCCTCCATTTCATTTTTCTAATTTGCTTCTGCCAAGTGCTCTTGATACCTTCAATGATTTTAGCTCATCTATCAACTGTATCAAGTTGTTGTATGAGGTTCCACCCTTCTCTATAGTCTTCTTGCTAGCATCACCAAGCTCGCTTGCTCTCTTCCTCATTTCCTTGCTCTCTTTACTACTTCCCATCAACAGCACCACAGCCTTTGTGATCTCTTCCTTTCTCACCATTGGCTCCTCGCCCAAGTTGTACCAATCCTTGTTCTCTTTCATTCCCACTGGGACTCCAATCTTCAAGACATCAACTAGCAACTTCTCATTGTGGAATTGCTCAGCAAACATAGGCCATGTGATCATTGGCAAGCCTGCATTCAAGCTTTCAAGTATTGAGTTCCAACCACAATGAGTCACAATTCCTCCTATGGAAGGGTGGTTCAATATGAGCAACTGTGGTGCCCAATTCTGTATGATGAAACCCCTGCTGCTTTCTTTCATCCTAACCTCAAAATCTTGCAAGAAACTGTCTCCATCATCATCACCATCATATTTGTCCCTTTTCCTAATGACCCAGATGAAGTTATGACCAGAACTTTCAAGACCATGAGCAATTTCAACAAGCTGAGCAGGAGGGAGCCTAGTTAGGCTACCAAAATTTACATACAGCACTGATTCATCTTTCTTGGAATCAAGCCACTTTAGCCATTCTGGCTCTTGTGCAATAGGATCATGCTTGTATCCCTATTGGTCTTTTCTCCATCATCCTTGCTAATCCAAGCTGAAACTGGTCCTATACTCCAAGTCTTGATCCCCAATGTGCTCTTGTAATGTTGCTCATAATCACTTTCAAGTTCGTGAAAGCTATTGCACACTGTCCCATAGCTTCTTCCCTCCACTTCAGTAATTGCTTCAAAATAGTTTGCATTATTCTTTGTCCTCATCCATGCTTCAAGCTGCAGAGCCGTCATCTCAATTTTGTGTGGCAAACCAGGAATTGAAAACTTCTGGGTATCGGATTCTAAGCCCTCATGAGGCCTATGCTTCCTTATAGAATAATTGGCACAGTTGGAGAAATAGCTTGAGATGTAAAAGTAAAGCCTTGGGATGCCTAATTTTGTTGCAGAATCCCCTATCCAAGGATGACACATATCTATAACTAGACAGTCAGGCTGTAGATCCTGAAATAGGAGCTCAATTTGATCTTTGAGCATGAATATTCCAGTACCAACTTTAACCACCATTTCTCGGGACGTGCAATCTTTCATGTTTTCAACCCCATCAGGAAGACCAACTTGAGATGCAGGGAATTGAATCACATGAGTTCTAATGTGGTATCCAGAACTAAAGTCACTGTCTATGGCCTTTTGGAATGTCAAAGCATTGGCTTCGGTAGTGATAATCGTAACACTAGCACCATGCCTAGCAAATAGCCTGGCTGCATCTATCATAGGGTTCATATGGCCAGGAGATGGATATGGAAGAAAAATGACATTCAGTTGAGACTCCATCTTTATGGCAATCTATGATATGGAAGTTTCTGAAGCTTACTGTGGTGTGGCTTGTGTTTGTTGTGCCTGTGTTTGCTTGATGAGAACAAGTCTCTGATTCTGGAGTATACAAATAATAATGGTTTTCAAGGCATATCTTTGGGAACAAAAAGGGAAAAAATATACACACGAATAGCTTTAATATATTTTTGACATGGGCACTCACTTTTGAGTTAAAGTTTACAGGCAAAAATTCAGTTTCAATTTTTCTATTTCAAATCATTGAGGTGACAATGGTTTAAGTATTAATAACTACTTAATCATAGACACTCTTAAGGCATATTAGGATCTAGTTATCTCAAAAGCTTTCATGAATAAATTTTATTCTATTTTTATTATCAACAACATCAAAAGCAAATACAATAGAACCTGCACTGCAGTCATAGGTATCACAATGTACTTGGAGGGCACCGTGCAAGGGACAACAAAAATTTATTGAAAAATAATTTAATGGAATCGTCACCAATTTTTATTCATAGGAAAAAGTGAAAGAACATTTTATTTTTACAAAACTGGTCTTTGAAAATAAGATTGGGTTCAGAAGTTTAATTAGGCATAATAAATGGTGAAAACTTAATCCCACCACATCCCTAACACATTCGTCTTACAACAATTATCTTGGAGTTTGTTATGCATATTAATTAATAATTTTAATAATATTTATTTTTTTCATTAAAAAAATTGCAACTATTTACAAAAAAATTAAATAAATTCAAGAAAATTTAATTTTGTCGTGTGCTCCTACATATTCTCTAATGCAATGAAGAACTCAAAGTTATGTAATTCTTGTGAAAAAATAATTATATATTGGATTGATTTTATTTATGAAAAAAATATCTTTTAAGAAAAGGACAAATCCATTTTGGCACAAAATTTAGAATATTATGAACTATACAATAAAGTATAAACCACTTAATCATAAAGACCACTTAGTTATAATGATTCTTAAGGCATCCAGCTATCCCAAAAGCTTTCATGATTGACTTTTGTTTTATTTTACGGTGAATTACATTGACCTTCTCTGAGACTAGTGTAATTACACCCGATACCCCTCTATTTAGCTATATTACCCTGGTCTTCCTTATTATTAACTAAAGTTAACTTCATTTGCGTAATGAGCTTGGAACTAGGAAATTGAAGACAAGAAAGAAATGAATTGTTTCACGTTAAGTGATTGGTTAGTTTGCAACTCAGAAACTAAGGGGATAAGGAAGAAGTGAATTATGTCTCACGTTAAGTGACAGGTTTAACTCAAAAATCGTTCATGGGCTCATTGTATGTATGGTTGTTTGGTCAAACTAACCCCCATTGGATGAGTTCCGAGTTCCGATCTCAACTTGTCACTTAACCAACCTCAACGTTGGACAATTCACCTCTTCCTTGACCCTAGTTTCCAAGTTCCGAGTTTCGATTTCATTACACAAACAGATTTAACTTCCATTAATAATAAGAGAGGTTAGCATAATATAGCTAAATAAAGGAGTGTCAGGTACAATTAAACTAAACTTCATGAGAGGTCATGAAGTTGAGTGTAATTCATCCTTTATTTTACTAACAACAACATCAAAAGGAAATACGATAGAACCTGCCGTGCAAACATAGGTCTACCCCAGAATTTGTCTAATCAAAAGATGAAATTCCTAGGGAGAAAATCGATACATAAACATACCTAGTCCAGAAATCTCCTTGGACACTCTTTCCTTTCCTTGGAAACTCCGTCCCCCAGCAAGAGTGTCTTAAAAATGCTGCTTGAGCCAGCCACTTAAGAGGAAGAATTCTGTGAAACGCCAAAGAAGAACATTTTATGGTTTAACATTTGTTTAATTTTATTTTTACAAACACAAAGAAAGCTTACATCTACCCAAAATGGCTAGTTGCAGTAGAAGTGAATTACAATATTGAATTTTACTTGCAATACTACTTGGAGTCGCCACCTTAGAGAGAACTTAACTAACTATTGCTCTTACCTTGAAATTGCATGAACAGTTTCTTAACACGTAGAAAAGGGAATAATTAAAAAAAGAAAACAAACAAACAAACAAAGCCTTCATCTATCACTCAATCATCCACAAGCATGTTTCAACCGGTGAGTGGCTGAGTGTTATTCTTTTTTATTTTTTCGATGATCATCTGACTTAAACAAGCTGCTTTGTACGGTTGGTGTGATGATTCATTGTTAACGAGTCTATAAATATTCCTCCGAATTCTCTAATTCTTGTTATTCTCTCTTTGTTTTTGGTTGAGTAACCGTATTTCTAAATAAGTTTTGCCGACACTTTTTCTCACGTTTAAAAAATCAAATATTTATACTTAGGAAATTCAGTTTGCTACTGGCAGAATTCAAAAGGAATCACGTTTTAATAGTCAAGAATTTCAATTGTGTTACGGCTAAATCTAGTGAAAAATTTTCATTCTAAATTTACTTGTAAGATAACTGAAATCACTAATTATTGACACATGATTTCTCATAATTCTACACATACAGATTCACTAACAGCGGAACCAAAATTCCAAATTTTAGAGACATGATTCTCAATCATCTTCGCTGAAAGAAGGACGGTTATTGCTTAGAATAGTTACAATGAGGTTCACTGCATTGTTCTTCTAAGTTTTTTTCGATATACATTGTTCTTAAGTTGAAATCGTGAACCTTAGAAGTACTGGATGTGTGTGCGCTTTGTCAAACCATAAACTTTCATATAAAGATTGTCACAACCCAACGAGGGCCGTGACCAGCGCTTAGGGAATGTCATTCCCCAGCAAGCCTACAAAAGAATTTTCTTAAGAAAGGGGTAGAATTTCCCCTAAAAATTGGACGTTCCCCAAAATACAAAAAACTCCAGATACAACCAAGAATCTACAGCCCAGCCACAAATCCAGAATATCAACAATATTTAAAATACAGACTCAAAACAACAAGCATTCTCCGAATGCCCTCAAAATTTTAGAACATGCGAGATATACATAAGGATAGATACTCTTTAAAAAAAAAACAAACCTATCACCATTATATATATAGATACATTACAATGGAAGCCAGACCCTACCTGTGGATTATGGAGCATAACTACAAATATTAACATATGATTACTCAATTATATATGGATCAAAATATATATATATATATAACCCGGAGGCCCACATTGATTGCGTCAAGCTCACGAAGTTTCTATACCTTTAATTTATTGAGACAAGTCACTTGCAGCTCGTACCTAACTCTGAAATAGAGGGAAAATAAGGAGTGAGTCTAGCAGACTCAGTGAGAGATAATATACTTATAACGGGGAGTGGGACAAGTGTAAGCATGAATTTTTATTAAAATAAATATAATTAATTAATGATATTCTCATAAAAGATTTGTATACAAATATACATATATATATACAAAAGATATTCCAGATCAAACATCTTGCATGAAACCAGAACATGGTAAAGTAGAAAATAAAATAAAATTCTTAATAAAAGTCATCATTAACAAATTAATACTTCCAACTATTGATAAATTGGGTACAATTGAATACGAAGTCGAAATTAGTTTTAAAAAAAATAAAACAGAACCAATTCTAAAGTTTAGAAGGGGAGGTCTCAATTACAGAGTCAGAACATAACAGAACAGACACGTCTCACCAACGGGCGTCCCCAAAGGATCAACGAGAACAAATATCTCACTAACGGTCTTATGCCGAAGGATCGACAAACAGAGCCGGACATGTGGCCATCACGCCGGGCTAGCAACACCCCTGCTAGCTGGGTTGGCCAAACCAAGGTGCACCCGGGGCTAACGTTTACTGTCGTTAGCGTACAGTTCTGTTTAAGATCCCTCCCATAAAGAAAACTGTTTATCCAAGGCTCAAGTAGAGTTCTTAAACATTTTATTTTAGAAACTAAATTTATTAGAGCACCAAAGCCCAATAACGTTGGAATCCTATATAGTTCTCAAACATATCCAGTTGTAGAATCTAACATACAAGTTCCAAACCTTTTTAATCATTCTAATACTATTAAACTTAAAACAATTCATGGAAATCAATTTCCAAAACTTAACATAACAAAGTCAGTCATTTCTATTGTCCTAATTCAAAATTCCAACTTGAAACATTAATTGCTAACAATAATTGAAATACTTAATTTAAATGGAAGTATCGGAGAGTAATTTCCTCAAAAACTTGTCCCACCTGTGGATATACATAACTAAATAACATAATAACAATATAAGTAGCTTTAAAGGTGCGATTAGAAAATGAGTAGCTATCAAAACATATATTTAGAAATATAAGAACAGAAAATACATTGTAAATATACTATCACTCACAGTACTAAGCCGAGAAGAGAAGGTCCAAGTCTCTTGTGCCACGGAATTAAAGATTGATCCTCTTGTATCTATCGCTACAAATAACATGATGTTATATAAAAGGGAAGTTTATTAAAGGAAAAGGAATACAATAAAAAGATAACAAGTAAATGTTGAGTTTGAGCCAATTACTGGTTTGTAAAGCTATATTAATTTTATTTTTCACATACTCAATTCCTATTTGTATAAGTCCTTAAGCACAAACCTTGTGTTAGCACTTAGTAACCGTAAATTTCAACTAAAAGAAACATTGCAATAGCCAAAAAGAGGTTTAAAAATAATATATATACACTTATTACTTGACTCATCAAAATTTCAAGTGTTGAATCAATTTTAATCCAATCATTTTATAAATAGAATAATCAAAACCCAAATTTCCACTTTTTCTTTGTATCAACAAAGGAAGCTAAATGCCATATTTTCATCTGAATTAATTGACATCAACAAGAAAATCCACCAGAAGCTATTTGCTTAAGTCCACACACATTATAGATATTCTGTTCCCTGACCACCTTATCAATTAAATTATTCACCTACATTCAATTCTTTTATCTCTATTTCTTAGCTCTAAAATCAACCCTTTACACTTAGGAATTTTAAATAAAAATTAACCAGCAATACAAGAATCAAACCAACCAAATAACATAGTCAACAATCAAGTAATCAATCCTATCATCCATTAACTAAATTTATGAATCAGAAGGAAATTAAAACAAGCAGATAGGAAGATGTTCAAACTTGATTCTACAACAATTAAAAAAAGGCAGAAATAACTTACCCAAGGGTTATGGATTTAGAGCAAGCCAGGCAACTTCCGGCAGCAGAAGGGAAACGAAATTGAAATGCCATGAAAAGAGGGAGATGCAGTGGAGGGAGAGAGACGAATGGATAGCAGCGGAGGCAGAGAGAGACGAACGAACAGCGACGGAGGGAGAAAGAGACGGACAAACAGTGGCGGAGGGAGAGAGAGACAGACAGACAGCGGCGGTGGATGAGGGGGCCAAGAAGATGAGATCACAAGTGTGTATATGTGTGAGGGAGAGAGAGGAAGAGAGAACGAGAAAGAACGAAAGAAGGATCGAGAACGGGAGAGAACAGAAAACAGGAAAAAAGGAAAAGAATGCTGACGGTGGGGGTGGGGGAAAGAAAAAATGGAGGGGTATGGGGTAGACCACCATTAGTGAGATACACCATGATCCCTTGTCTTGTCTTCTTCTTTTTTTTTTTTATGTTTTATTGTTAGTTAGTGTTTTATTTTAAGCCAGGATATTACAAAGATTATCTAACTGCATATCACAGTAAAACAGGTGTTGATTCATTAATTGATTCATTATTGGCTTGGAATTTGTCATTCAGGTCATCATATGTATATAACATAGTACTCCCATTAAAAATTTTATGTTACATAATTAAGAGCCAAAAAATTTTATACTTCAACTGCTGATTGATTTCTATTAGTGATAATAATTTATCCACCCTTTTATTAGCATAATATTAATTAGTGATTTACTTATGCTAATGAATATAATTTTTTCTATAAGTTTTAGAAATACTATAATTAGAATATTTAGGATATTTGTACATCATATGTTATATATAGAGTGGGCATCCATTTAGTTCAAGAGTAAGTCTCGTATATAGAAAAACTTAAAAATTAAACCCAAGTTATAGTGATTTATAAACAGAAAACTAATTAGATGAACCAATCCTTGTTGGCCTATGGTCTTGATGATTAACCATACCAAACAAAAGCATTTGTTTCTTTTTTTTTTTTATTTAAGAAAACAGTAACTTAAGACTATTCTATTTCAAAATACCTACACCCAAGATCCATAGTTTTGGTTCCACTAGCCCGATCATGATTTTTCTACCCCTAGAAATAAGGGTCCTTCAAAAAAGTTAGATATTAATGAATATATAATCTAATAGTCGACATCTACTTCTATATTTTTAAAAACCCATTACTTGTCAAAATAAAATAGGATAATGAAGTATTAAATCATTTTTAAACTGTATGAAAACTTACACACTTGCTCTACTTAGTGAAAACTCTCAATTTAATAGTCAAATTGATGAAATTTAATATATATAAAATGTTCAATAAAGTAAATTTACCAACACTTGGAGTAAATAAATCTCCACTAACAAGCACATTAATAATAATAATAATAATAATACTCCTTCCAACATTATCATAACTTTTTCTTTATTCTTTCCAATATCCATGTAGTAAAAATATAAACACTTTTTTATTAATTAGAATGATATTAAATGGTGATTATTTTTGTTCGTAATAGAAATTTTATGTAACTTTTTTTTTAGTATGATATTAATTTGGTGATTGACCTCTGTTAATTAGTATTTTTTTTCAATCAGTTCCAGGAATATACTAAAATCAATTAACAAAATCCTACATATGCACTATTTCTGTAATTATACTTTACAATCACAAACTTTAAATATCATTGGTTTTTGTTAAATATTATTATATAATATTAATTTTCCACATAAAGTGGATTGGTATTTATTTTATAATTCTATTTTAATATATTATTAGTGTAATTATTTTTTATGAAATTATGTAATCATATATTTTCACACTATTAAAATTGTGTATCTCTAACAATAACTAATTAAAAATCACACATACAATAATATATAATTAATTCATGGAGTGAAAAAGTCACTAACAATATATTTGCCATAACTAATTAAAAATCACGCATATGATAATATATAATTAATTCATGAAGTGAAAAAGTTACACTAACAATATATTTGTCATAACAGCGCTTGGGATAGGGCGGCGAAAAAATATTGAAAAATATGTTTATTTTAAAAAATTGTCTTTTAAAATCACAATTGAGTTTGAGAGTCAATTATGCATAAAAAATGATAAGAATTTAATCCTACCATAACGATACTGTACATACATATGTCTTTTGATGGTTATATTAAGTAAGTTAATAACATGAATATTTTCTCTTTTATTTTTTGAATTTTTTGTGTATTTTTTTGGTTGTTTTTCAGAGACATTTAACCGAAAACATTTGTTCTTTGCACAAGGTTTAAGATAGACTGAATTATATGACAAATTCTTATGACCTTACATTTCTTGAGGACAGAATAATCATACATCACAACATCATACGTCATTGCATACTTGTTTTTTTATCAAAAGAATAAAATAAAGTTTGTTGGAGAGCCACAGAGGCGTAATAGATAGCCCAGCAGCTAGCCCATCTAGACATTTTTTTTATAAAAAAACATAGCCCAAAACTGAACACATGCGCAAGGAGAAACTGACAAAACTTACCATCAGGAAGGAGGGAAAAATCATGCATAGTAATCACAGTTTCAGACGAAAAACGAAAAGAAGATAATAATCACAATCAAATAAGAACTGAGTAAAAGAAAGGAACCCAACTAATCCACGGAAGTAAAATGAACCAGAAGCATCAAGAGATTGAAGGGAGGGGTGCATCAGATGTGGCTTGGAGACCAGCTTGTTCTGTGACGTGTTTTTTTTTTTTTTCCTTTTTTTTTTTTTGTGATGAGCTTTAGTTCCTGGTTTAGTGGTGGTGAGGGTGAGGGATTAGGTTCTGGTTTGGTTTTACGAGAAAGGGAATGAATTGATCTGTGTTTTTGGCTATGGATTCCATGGTTAGGTGATTTTGTTTTATGATTTTGAGATAATGTATGCATATGGATTTAGATAATGTAATATGTATGGATTTGTAAGGTTTTTGCGTCTATCTCCCATTTTAATATGATAATATGGTTATGTTCAAAAGAAACAAGAGGATCTGATCCATTATGCTTGATGAAAGTTCGTGGACATTGTGCTTCAATGCTTGTGAAAATGTGGTTGCAGGAATTGGGAGAGTTAGAGATGACATAAATTCATAACTTGCGAGAAGACAATGAATCTTTTCAACTCAATTAGTGTTGTCTCGTAAGTCATACCTTGCATATGTGCTGCTCCCCCTTCCTCTGAAACTCTTCAAATCACGATGTCAGCTTCACTCCCATTGCTTCTCCTCTTCTTTTTTCTTTCTTTTTTTTTTTTTTTCCCTGTTTTAGCCTAGAGTCTCCTTCTCTCGCTCTCTCTTTATCAGACCATCGACTCTCCTAATCGATCTCTTCTTTTCTATTTCTCTGTGTCTCAACTTGTAATTTTACCATGCACCCCAAGGTTCCCCTTTTTTTTTCAAAAAAAAAAATCCTGAAAATCTCTGACCCTTTCCTCTTTTATGCAGTTGTGTGTTTGATTCATATTTTACAAAATTAATTTTAAAATTTAAATATTTTATATATAGTTAAAAAAATTTAAAAATTAGTTTTTTTTATAAATTATTCTTTTTAATTTTAATTTTTTATAAATTTAATTTTTATAAATTAGATAAAATATTTTAAAAAATGCAAAATCATTAAAAAGGGAGAAATGTTTTTTGTACCACTGGGGTAGGTAGACACCTTGGACACCCAGAGATAGAAAGGAGAAAAAAAATTGTAAAAGAAAATGAAAAGAGTGAAATGATTGATGGAGAGAGAAAAAGCTGAGAGAGGGTGTTGGGGTGTTGGAGATTTTGGTATGTACAAATAACATACCTCTTAAAAAGGTATAAGAAGACTTTTTAAAAAATATATATATAATTTTGAATTTTTTTAAAAAATATTTTTATAAGATAAAAAAGATATTTTAAAAAAATAAGAGTATGTTTAAAAAAGGGAAAAAAAAAATTAAGAGCTATACGGACGGGTCTCTTTCTCTTCCAAGATATTTTGGACATAGTGTGCTGGCAGCCACACAAAGAACAGTTGATTTATTTCCACGCGTTGCACCAACTCACAAGTCGATGTTTTTGTTGTTGGGGAATAAAAAATTAAAATGAACTTTATATAATAGAAATTAAAATTAATTATAATTTTTTTCACATTGTTTAAACAAATGTGTAACGTTATTAATATTTGATAATTACGTATAAAGTTTTAAATTTGTATTTCTCATTAAAATAATTTACCTTATCAATTCATTCACACATTTTAAAGAGCATATAAAAATTTTAAGATATTGACAACAGTTATTATTAAATAAATTTTAGTTAAAATCTTTATATTAAATTATTAAAAAGATGTGTAAAATAATATTCATTTGATTATACATCACGCATTAAATTAGCCTTGTACATATTAAATATGCAAGGTGTTCAATATAATTTTCAAATAATAAATTCAAAACATAGTTATACCTTTTAAATACTAAATTTTTATATTCTAATAAACCTATGGCATTTTATGAAAGAGTAGGTGATTAAATTTATTTAATAATTATTATATATATTATATATCTAAATGAGTATAAAATAAGCTAAAAATTACATTGTTTTGGGTCAAATATAATAAGCTGTTTTTAAAATTCTTTAAGAAGTAATTTTTGAAGGGAGGGGGCCTTCTTAAAATCCGTCATTAGATGGGATTGGCTAATTGACTTTGAAGTATTGAACAACAGAGGCTAAAAAATATCTTTAAATGGTAATGTGAGATTGGGCGAATTGAAGTGGTTAGGTGTTGCAGTCTCTTAATCAAATATTTTAAGTTTAAGTTTTGAAAATAAAAAAAAAATTATTGAAAGACCTAAAACCCCCTTTAAAATATCTACGGATCGAGTCAAATTAATCGAATTCCCAATAATAAGACCTGATTTTTGGAATCACATAGCATTAGCTTGAGTAGTGATGATGCTGACACTAGCACCATGTTTGGCATATAGCCTTGCTGTATCTACCATGGGGTTCATGTGCCCAGGAGTTGGATATAGAAGAAAAATGACATGAAGTTGGTGGTTTTGAGACTTCATCTTCTACTTGGTAATCTCAAGCTTGGTGCCTTCAATCTTGAGAGGTAACTTGGCAAATTATAGCAGTGGCAAAAGTGAAGGGCTATGCATTATTCAATTTATTTGCGGAATTAGAGCTGAAGTTAAACACTTCACACGCGCGGTGTTGATTTATTTTTTTGAGATATCGGGAGTGTTTATTTGAAATATTTTTGGGTAAAAAATTATTTTTATCTAAAAATTTAGTTTTTATTATTTGAATAATTTTTTTTAAATAATCAGATTCTTAAAAAAAATATATTTTTAAATTTTTTATAGAAATTAAAAAGAATAATTTTTAAAAAAATTAATTTTTAATTTTTTAATTATATATAAAATTTAAATTTTAAAATCACTTTTTTTAAAAATTAAAACTAATATATCCTTACACTTTTGGATTTTGGGCGGCAATTGATTGATTTAAAAAAGAATAATGCTTGTTAGCACGAAAAAAATTTCGTGCGTGTTGCATGAAATATTTGATTAGTTAAAGTTATAATAGTATTCAATTTAATGATTTTATCCCACCATAATTTCCATTTTATTCTAACTTTATATATTTATCCTTTACTTAGTTACGCCATTCGTACATTTTCGTTTGGTAACGTACAGTATCACTGTTTAAAAAATGTGCCATGCGAAACGCGTGGCACTTGTTGATGTGTGATGCTAACTTGCTCTTTGCTTTAATTGTATTTGGTGTGGGAAGCTTCGACCACGCAGACATGTTTTGTCGTTTTTGCATAAATAAACGGACACCTTGAACTGTAAGAAATCTTTTAGCAAGATTAATTTGCTTCTGATTAAAGGTCATGATGCACCTTATAATATGATAATGAAAATTATGATATATATCGATATATCAATTATTAATAATATATTGTAATAATATCTAATTTTAAGAAAATTTAAAAATATAATTAAATATATTTTAAAAATTAATTATTATATATTAATATAAAATTATACTGATTTTATATTATCAATCAATTTTTTTTAAAAAGGTTTTTAAAATTTTATTGGTTTATTTTATATTATTAATATAATTTTATATTATTAGTGTATTATAATTAATTTTTAAAATATATTTAATTATATTTTAAAATTTTCTTAAAATTAAAATATTATTACAATGTATTATAGATGATTGATACATTGATACACCTCACAAATCTCTACCATATGATACACTACAGCTACAAGGTGCATTAAGTACCTTAGACCGCAGAGTGCATAGCATGTAACACCCTATCTCTATATGAACTTGATCTATCCATGATTTTATCCACTGGTGGTGCTGCCTAAATCTGGCTCTGGCGGAATATTGATGTTGACCATTTGACAGTAGTGTCGGCAAAGTTGGTCGGCTCGTTCTGACCCACCAAAAGCAGGGCAAGACAAGGCTAATTAGGAAGGTGGACTCAATATTTTAACTCGTCCTATTTAAGGGGGGTTGACCTGCCAAAAAAATAAAAAATATAAATAAATTTATTTTAATATTTTTTATGAGTTAAATTATGTTAAAAATTTTTAAAATTAAAAAAATATATTGAATAAAAAATTTACTTAAATAAAATAGAATAAAATAATTAAACTATATAATTTATATCCAAATTTAACTAAAATATAAATAGAATAAACTAATTAGGATATATAAATAAGTTTATAAATAATAATTAACTATAAATTTATAACATAAAGTCTATAGTATAAAGTATAATAACAAAATAATCTATAATAAAAACTTAAAAACTTTTTGAAAAAATACTCTTTACCTAAAATAAAAAAAAGAGCCACTCTTGGCCCGACGGACCAATCTGCCCTGGCTCGCCAAAGTCTGCGAGTTAGATGGGGCAGGTTAGGTGAACCGAAAAGTTTTGGCAGGCTAAATATGTCAACTCAATCCATTATTTTTTACGAGTTTAATGGACCAACTTAACAGGTTGAGACTGTTTTGCCATCACTATTTGACAGACATGGGGGTAAACTTCCATGAGGATAGGATGAGAATTGAGAACAAACCACATAAGAGGGCATCTTAGATCCTCTCAAGCAAGAAAATATTGATATTACGTTGTATTTAATATTTAAAATCTTAATTATTTGAGTTATTATTATATCTCATTTTAAATATATTTTTAATAAAATTATTAAAATGTTAAACATTAAATAGTTTAGAGGGAGTGGCCATTTCCGTTAGTTATCTATTGCCACTCCCTATTTAATAAGCTTTTCATTCAATTATCCTAAAATGTCATTTCTTCAATTAAACTAATAATTTATTATTACTTAAATATTATTAACATTCATTATTAGTAATATTTTTAAATAAAACTTCTTTTAAAATTTCATGATTTGTGCTTCTATATTTTTTATTTTGTGAAAAGTTTTTCATAAAAATTTTATAAGAATTTTATTAAATGATAATTAATTCGATTTTAAGATGTTTAATATTGATTATATTTTTTTTTGTATGACTAAATATTATAAGTATTTATCAAGGTTAAGAAAATTGAATTAAACATTGAACCAATTAAGGCACTAGTTTAAAAATTTAAAAATCCAACCAGGGATTCGACTTTCACTAAATATACTATACATATATTAGTTATTAGCTATGCTTTTATGACATTTCACTAATGCTAATTTAAATTCAAAACATAAAAAAAAAACTCCCTAACAAACTACCTAATACCCATTCACGGCCTAGAGCACTAGACGCCATCCACTCACACAAAGTCTCACACCCTATCCCATCAACCAAAGTCTCAAATGCCAATTTCTTTTTTTTCTTTTCTTTCTCTTTTTCTTCTTTTCTTTTTTGACGTGCAAATGTAGTTTTACACTTTCACTTGAGTAGACCTTCTCTAATCTCTATAGGCACAACACATTTGATTTTGAGGGACCAAGTTCGAGACTGCAAATGCCATTAGTGGCCATCGCTGCACCACCAGTGATCTCGTAGCTCGTTGCTCAACAGTGCCTTCCTGTCGTGCCACCAGCTTGCTTGCTGCATCACCAGCACTGTCTTTTCCTTCCCTGTTGCGCTGCTAACCCGATCGCTTATTGCCGCCTCTTCCTTTTCATTGCACCACACCCCACCACGAAGGCTGAAGCTTAACCGTACCTCTGCCTCCTCTGAATCTCAACGCCACTGGTTCGCAAATGGCAACTATAATTGTTGCTTTTCCTCCACCACCGCCACTGTGACAGTTCCTTGGTCCTATGTAACCAAATCTATGATTCTGTGCAACTTCTTTCTCTTTTTCTATTTTTTTTTGTTTATTTTTCTATATCTTTTCAATTTTTTATTTTTTTGAAATTAACAAAAACCGACAAATCGAAAAAATCGGTTCAATTCATGTCGATTTGGCAGTTTCACCCAATTCTTTCTGATTTTTAAGGTTGGCGATTTAAGGAAGATGACCAAACCGGCCTAATGTCCAGTTCTCGAGTAAACCAATCTGACCAGCTAGTTTGATTTGGTTTTCTTAACAATGGTATTTATAATTAATTCATTTAATATAATTATTCAAATATAAGTATTAAATTTTTTTAAAAATTTTTTATAATGTAATAATAATCTACATAATATAGTAGTAAGTATGTTAGATAAAAAATAATAAAAAAGTGAACAAATAAATTGTGATATACAACTTTGATGTGGCTTTATCAAGTATATTGGGTCGTAGAAATAATAAAATAGTGAGAAAAGTATCTCCCCACAAGAATAGTTCAATTACCGAGATTAACTAATTTGGGTGTTAAGTTGAGCAATAAAAAATGGGAGAATTCAAGTAGAAGAACTTAAAGTAAATTGCAATGATAGCAAAGTGAACACTAACAAGCACTACCAAAAATGCACCATTTACTAACAGAATTATGGGCAGAAAAGTCGCCAAAATCTGTCGGCATGAATTTTGCCTTTAGAATTATTGATGGATCAAATCTGTTGGTAATCAACACCTTGGAAGTAAAAAAAAAAAAAATTAATATTACTAACGAATCTAGGTTTCCTTCAATAATATTGATAATTACGCCAATGAAATATTTTATCAATACTATTAATAAAAGCATTGATAATATGAACACAAAAAACCATCAATAAATCATTTATATCAACAAATTACTTATAATTATCGACGGTAATTTAAGCATATATTTATTGTTATTAATTAATTACCAATGGAATATCCATTGGTAAATAAAAAATAATATTTTAATATATATAATTACAGACGAAAAATCCATCAGTAAATAGGGAAAATTGTTATTTGCCTATTAAATATTACTGACGAAAATTCCATCAATAGTGTAAATTTTTTATTTTTTATTTATGTTATTAAAATTTGAAATTAGTATTTAAATATTTCATATTCTTATTTTAATTATCCACAAATCCATCTAATTAAAAATATAATAAAATATAAGAATTATAAACAATCAATTAAAATAAAAACTTTAATAATAGAAGAAATTAAATATAACTGTCAATGTCCAAGTTTGAAAATAGAAAAAATACTAAAAACTACAAATATTGATCATCGTCAGTATATGAAATGCTGCCTGAGTCTCAAAGTGTATGGTCGTGTAGAGAATGTAGAGGTCATGGAGGAGGAGGCGGAGGTGGTGAAGGTGGAGATGTTGGAGGCTATACATCGAACGATAAACCACCACTTTGCATCTACTTGAAGTAGCTGTATATCGTCATCATCCTCTACTCCATAGGCTGCATTTGCTACAATCCACTACTCCTTATCCCTCTTGTGCCACTCATACATCTGCATGTACCTCTTATCAGCCTCATCAAGCTATCTCTGCACTAACTCATTTAATGCATGCACTTGATCACGGATTTGCTCTATATCAGTCCTAATAGGCCTAGCTTTAGACAAGAGGCTGCAGAATATGACCTATTTGTAAGTAGTCCATATACCATAAATTTACCCCTTGTAGCAGTCGCCAACCTTCTTAGCCCATATCTCATTATCACTGACAGGTGTGCCAACAGGAGTGCTCCCATCCCCATGCAGTGATTACTGCGATAAGGCTTAAGTCAGTCACTAGATGAACTTATACTACAATTGGAAGAAACAAAATAAATCAAATTAGATTTAAATAGTAGAAAACATAATAAATTAAAGATATTGAAAACTAAAATTATAAATACTTACATATTTGATCTTCGACCGAGTATCAACCCACTGGGACTTGTCCTGCTTCTAAGTATGGGTCTCCCGGAACAACTCTCCTTGAGTTGGCGGTCTGCTCATTATTTTTTCCAATATTTTAAATAATTTTCATGTGATCATATAATAATCAATATAGAAAATGAATAACTAAATGAGTGAAAATGATGATATTTGCCATCCTTAACTGCATGCTCTCAATGGTAGTGGAGTCTATAGTGTGCAGTAAGCCACCTCGGGCTGATCTTCTTCTCACCTGACCCTTCACCTACTTCACCTTAAACTCAAGCAAGTCCTAGTAGGCCCTCAGTGCCGGAGGATGTCATCAGGGAGCCAATGGGTTCAATCATCATTCTCACAAATGTCGTGAAACATATCGTAGAGTTGCTTCTCGACCCTAGTCCTCCATGCCTTGCAGATTGCAACCACCTCATGTGAATCAATAATAAATATACGTCGCACATAAGTAATACAATAGTCAATTCAATTATAATATATAAACATGCATAAGAATAAAAATCAAAATTAATAATAAAAAAAAGCTTAAGTATGTTTTTGGTTCTTGTAAAATTAGCAAATTTTGAATTTAATCCTTCAATATTTTTTTTTTATTTTTGTCCAAACATTTCTAAACTTGATCAACTTTGCTTCTTATTATTTGACTCTTTATGTTAAGTGATGATGTGTCTAGCAGAGAGCCATATCATTAATCCTAGTGGCAGTCTACATCCATGTGACAAACATTAATAATCCAATACGTAAAAATCTTTAATTTAAATTCAATAACCTATTAACACATTTCATGTACCCACTCGAATAATCCATTTGACGCAAAATACATAAACAAATGAGACCCAAAACCTAAACCCAATTTCATTTTTTTGAGTGACCCTAGGCCCCAACTCTCCTCCTCATGTTCTCTTTCTTTCTCAGTTTTCTTCTTTTTCCTTTTTCCAAAAATCCCCCAACCTAAAAATCCAACATTTCCCTTATAGATTCATTCACCCACCACTCCCTCTTTCTTCAAAACTACCAATTCTGCTATCATCTTATAGCAATGGCAATGATGGAATAGAGCTATGGTGATAGAATGCAATGGCACAAGCAGCGGTGGCATTGATGAGCGAGAAGTAGTGGCGTTGAGGTGCGAGGACTAGTGGTTCATGTTGATGAAGAACATGGTGGTTTGATGGAGTGTGGCGGTGATGTGCAAGGATGGGTTCATGGGCATTTTTTGTTCTAATCTAGGTTAAGATATATTTTGTGTTGAATGTAAATATTGATGTTGATTGTAAGTTGCTTAGATTTTTTTCTTCCCCATTGTTTTTCTTATGTTATTCACCTATGTATTATGAGTTTTGTGTTTTCACATTTTGATTTATTTTTGCTTATATTGAGGATATTTTTTAAGTTTTGTTTTTGCTTATGTGGGTCTTTCTTTTTTCTGTTCAAAACTTGAGCAAAAAGCAAAAAAAAGTTTTGATTTTGCTAATGTGGGTCTATGTTCTTGTTCAAATTTTTTTAGATTTGATTTTGGGATGTTATTGTTTTAATAATATTGAAAAAAAAAAAATAAGGAGGAATTGTGGAATGGTTAGAGAAAAAATAGGGGGTGGTGGCGCAGAAAAAGGGAGGATAAGGAGAGGTTGGGGAAAAAAGATGTTGGATGGGATAGTATAAGAAAGGGGGTTGAATCGTGCTTTCAAGAGACTTTATTATTTGAAAAATTTTGTCAAAATAATCTATCTCAAGTTCAAACTTGGATTGCGAAAATGATTATGTTAGTTAAAAAAATAGTTTAGTTATATGTAAAACAAAAATAAACTTTGTTTCAGATAAAGTTTAAACAGAGTTGAACCTATGTGATAAACTTAAATAACAAAATCAGAGATAGAGATAATCACGCAAGAGATTTTTATACTGGTTCGGCCAAACCACTTGTCTACTTCCAGTCCCTAACTCTTTGTTAAGATTTTAAACTTCGAGTATTCTTTGTCCAAGCTTCTCCAAACTTCTTACAAGCGAGTAGTCTTTTTCCAAATCTCTCCAAGCTTTACAAATGAGCAGTATTTTCCTAGCTTCTCCAAGCTTTTTACTGACCACTACTGGGTCCAGATACAAATGGTGTGAATAATATGTTTTGTTTGAATACTCACACTAACTTCCTCAACAGAGAATAGATGACGAAGTACTTTGTGTGAGACTTCTCTAAATTCTTAAAGAGAGAATATTATCTATTACAGACCAGAAAAGAATATTTTCTTATATCCTAGAGTTACAATAAGCAATTTTCTGGTGTTATAGAAACTTGAGAAGGATGAAGAAAGAAAGCTCTTTTACATAGAAAATATTCAAACAGTCTAACTATTCTTTCTTCAATTTCTAGCCTTATATAGACTTTGAAATATGACCGTTGAATCTTGTACGCCTTGAGCCTTGTGATCCTTTTGGTCTGTTGGTCTACGACCGAATAGAGATGAAATAGCCTTCCTTTTCCCGTTCTTCAAAACTTACACAGAAGTAGAAAAGTAGCTATTTTTTGGTTTGCCAACTATTCAGACTTGTCAATGCCTCTTTTGTATCTTGTCAAATCACCTTTTTGACTTTTTGAATTTGTTTATTGAAGCGTGTAGAGGAAGCTTTGAAGGTGTAACACTTCAAGAGAAGCATATCTCTGGAGATTTTCCCTTCTGGATAGACTCATCTTTCTGAATGAACAATATTCACTCTTGAGGCGCCATTATCCCTTCTGATGTTGCAGCTTCATCCTTCTGAACCTTCTTTCTTGTTTCTTTCATGATAATTGAAGAAGTATACAAAGCATATATTCCATATCAAGTATATTCAATTTAAAGCACCAATGGATAACATGACTTTATTGATTCTCAAGCATATGATGCACATAATTAAGAAAGAAACACTTCTAGAAACAATGCATTCATATATACATATAGCAAAATTAGCTTAAACTCTGATTTGATGTTCATCAAAATCTTAATACTCGTTCCAGTTTACAACCACATAACGATTTTTGAAGGATATTGGAGTAAACAAAAGGAAAGATAATTTGGAAAAATGAGTAATGTGACAAGTATAGGAATGGTGATATGGAAAAAATAGGTGATATAGTAAGTCCAAGTTGGATCTTCATTAGCCACGTCAACGGTTAACAAAGAGAGTCTAACAGCAGGGACTATAGTCGATCAAGTTTAGAAATATTTGGACAAAAAAAAATTTAAGGAGTAAAACCAAAATTCACCAATTTGATAGAGACCAAAACCATATTTAAGCCATTAAAAAAATAATGTTTATATTACCCTTCACTCTTTCCACCACATCTACTGTGCAGCCTTAAGGCTAGTACAAAACTGGTATACGGGTTATGAAAGTTCTCCTCGAATGCCTTGGTAATCTTGGCAAGCCAAAACTAATGGAAGCCAACTATGTCATAAATAATAAATTAAGTCAGGTACCTATTAATTAAATTTTCTATCACAATTAAAAATTCATAATAAATTTAAATTTAAAATTACTTACTAAGATTTACCATCATATTTAAGCTCTATGCGCTGGTTTATGTAGTTTTGTGAAGGGGTGGATGATGTTCAGGCACCCTATGTACCAGGCTGGCTAAGGGAAAAGGAAGGAATGGAACCAAGTACAGGTGAAGTACGAGCCTCACCTCTTGGAGGTAGGGGTGGAGATGGAGAAGGCTAAGGAGGGAATAAAGGCTGAAACCTTGACTCCACATACAATCTTTTAAGTCAAGGGAATAGGGGCAGATAGTGCATTCTTTTATGCAAAACATCATTATACACCACACTTCCCCCTATCTTCGGTTGAAACCTAGGCTCTCCATAAAATTTTTAATGAGTTAAGGCAGTAGCATCTTTGTAATAGAGTATATACCCATTCAAACAGCAATCAATCTTCACTTCATTCAACCCAAGCTTAGAAAAAGAACCTTTTGGCTAAGTCCTTTGGGATAGTTTTTGGTTGTGAACCAATCTCATTCATCAATGAAACCCATTGATTAAAGGAACTTTGGCTTTGACTCGCCTCTGACTTATTACTCAATATTCTTACTGCCAGAAGTAATTAGGAATACACACTTTTCCCATAAAAGGCTATTCACTACTTCTAACAAACTATAAAATCATTCATCATTTGGATTGGAAACATCTTTTGAGGGTTCGGAATACAATCCAAACTCATGGCCAGTAGCATCAAAAAATCATTCCTTAATAATGACTAAGGTTATCTTCTAAAGTCATATTACCACCCTTGTCGTTATTTATATGGACCTCAATCAAACTACTTCCAACATAACCTATACTGAATTGATTCTCTGGTGGAAAGAACTCCCCATGTTCAATTCAAACCCAGTAATAAGGCTTAAATCCATCCTTATATAAGTGATATCTAATGGACTCTATATCTAAATATCTCCCACATTTACATTTACGACAAAGACAACTAACTGTCCTTTCATGTTTAAACTGCTCTGTTTGAACACAAGCTATTATGACCCTCTCGTAAAACTGTGATTTAATCCCCCTCGACCTGGGTGCAATCTATCATATATCCATACTTAATTTAGAGCAAATATTGCATTTCAATAATATCATACACCTATAGACCAATACAATCACATATCAATCAAAAAAATTAGGCAGAGTCTCCTTATAAATTAGGAGTTTCACTAATTCTTCTTACGATAATTTTTTGGTCTGCAGCAACATTTTAGTCCACACTTACAATATTTATTTAATTCAAGTAATATTTTAAATATTCAAAAAGATTTAGGTAGAGTTTCCCCTTAAATTAAGAGGTTTCACAAAAATTAATTCATTAATTAAACACAAATAATAATTATTGATTTTATTAAATAATTATTTAATTCAACCGGTATTCTAAATGAATAAAAAAATTTGGGCAGAGTCTCTCCTTGATTTAGGAGCCTCCACAAAAATTATTTCATCTGTCAAATACAAATAACAAAGATATGCAGTCATACAAATTAATTAGTTAACTCTAAAAACCATTCTACAACACATCTTCTTACTTCATATTATATAGGCCCACAACACTATAATACACAATTCAAACAACGAGAAGGAACTCTAAACCTTCCCTCAATCATACAATCCAATAACTCCTTTTTCCATCCAACAACCTAAAATTTTAAATCTCTAATATTTTAAAAAATATAAAGTTAAAAAGGGGTACAATGTACATATCTAACACTTTCTAACTCACTCCAATCAGTTAATGCACCAATTACCAAATGCTCCAAGTACTCTAAACGAGATCTTTAATAATCAACACAACGAAATAAGTTAGTTAACTAACTTAGAAACTAAAAACTTTGAGTAAAGAAATGGAATAAAAAAAAGAGGCTAAATAACAAAATAAAATCGATTAAAATACTCAATAACATACCATGAACACAATGCAGTCTCCAGAAGTGAAATAGAAGCTCCGGAAGGAATCAAATGACCAATGGCCATATGGAGGGAGAGGGGGGGGAGAGAGAGAGAGAGAGAGAGAAAGAGAGTGTGTGTGTGTCACGCGAATGAGCAAGAAGGGGGTGTTTTGCATTTGAACATTCAGCTTTAATATAACCGATGGATTTTTCGTTGGTAACAATTTAATGAAACGATTCGTTTCACTAAACACATTTTACCAACGAATTTTCCATCAATACAAAGATAATAAAACGAATCATTTCATTCATCAACCATTACAGATGGAAAATCCGTCAATAATATGGAAACCGAGCAAGCTTAGGTGGAAACCCCAAAATTTCAAATGCCAACATTTTAAAAAAAAAATGTTGGTAATATTAAAAAAGAACTGAAGAAAAATAAAATAAAAAAGTAAATAATATTTATTTATTTTAATTACTGGCAAATCTTCTGTCGGTAACAAGTTACATTTTTAAATGATAATAAAAAAGAAAATATAATTTAATGCCAATGATTCTTCTGTCTCTAATTTACTTTATTTACCAACAAAATTGTCGTCCATAGAATATTAAATTTTAAAGACAAATTAAAATTAAAATGCAAATATTACCGACGGCAGATCCGTTAGTAATAATTTGGCGCCATTAGATGCAAACATGTATCGATGATTTTATTGGCAGATTGTGTATTTATCGGTAAAATTTGACATCAATTTCTCTTGGGGATTTTGTTGACGGTAAAATCCATCGATTATGAGCTCATTTCTAGTAGTGAAGAATGAACATGAGAAAACTCTCATTATCAAAGGCACTAGGGCTACTAACTTCACCTACTCTTTAACTCCGTTACCTTGAAAATCAATTATTCAATTTCTATTTCCTTTGCTCAATGGTCTAGTTCCCTAATTTAACTACAAGTCTCTGTCGAGATTTTGCAATTCTCTCTTACTTAAAGTGATTGCTTAATCTCTTAGCACAACCTAAATTAAAGGAGGACAAGCACTATGGATTACAAGCAAGGGCTACACAGGTCACATTTATCTATCTCTAGTTTTCATTCAACCTATGGTGATTATGACAAGAAGTTCCTTTCAAACTCCTCTCTTGAGTGATTGTAAGACAACAAAAACATCTAAGTGTTGATCAAGCACTCAAAAGCATTAAGTACAGTTATAAACACTAAATCATAAAGAACAGAAATTGAATAACATCAAACTAAGAGTAATATTATCAAGAGTGGCTACATTGGTGCCCTACCAAGGGGAACATAGTTTATAATGAAAGTAAGCTTAGAAAACATGAAAAAGAATACAATGATAGAGAAAGAATCCATAGAAGAACAAGAGAAAATGTAGAAATTGATGAACATGGGTCTCTCCAACACTTGGTAAGCTCTTGCAACCTTCAATATTTATTCCTCTTGCTCCTAAGACTCTTCTTCAAGGATTAGGGATCAAAAACGGCTGACGAAACTAGAAGAATGCGAAAAGATCCTTTAAATATGACTCCAAATCTTCTCGTTTAGGTGACAACTTTGAAAAACAACTTTCCTATTTTATCGCAGCCAAACTTGAGCGCATTGCCTTTTACTCGAGTGTGAGTCACTTAGCCAATACTGGATGTCTCTGTGCCTTAGCTGCAGTCAAGTGCGCTTCAAAAACCCAAAACGAGTTACTTGATAACTATATTCACTATTAGGATAAAAATTTTAGAGTAAATACCTATTTTGATCCCTAACAAAAATTTTGAGAGACAAATTAGTCCCTTAAGATTTAAAAGTCTTTGGATTATCGCTCATCAATAGAAAAAAAAAAGGCACATTAGTCCTTCCATACAGAAATTTTGAAATGGTATGAATTTATACGAAAGGACTAATGTATTCCCCTTTTTAAGTGGTGAGAGACTATTTTTTAATTTTAAGGGACCAATTTATCTCTCAAAATTTTCATCAAAGATCAAAATGTGTATTTACTCAAAATTTTATACCAACATTTGATGGTATATTTTCATATCATTTAAGGTGTTTCAATACAATAATATATGAGATATTATTCTATTTAAATAAAATAATAAAATATTATTGGATGTTAATAAAAAAATTTTACATTGACAGTGAAATATTAATTTAATTTTAAAATTATTGTTAATAATTATTTTATTTATTTCCAAATTTATTATGTTTAACATTAATTTAGTTAACTTATTTTCATTTCATATCATATTTATAGAATATTAAAACAAAAAGTATAAAAATACTATTATGCTTAAAGAAAGTTTTGTGAAGTTGAAAAAAAAAAAACTTAACTCAATTTAGAAACTATCTTTATGATTCAATTTGTTACATAATTATATTCTTTGTCTTTATGTGGAAATATAAATTTAATATGTTTCATGAGAAAAATTGGTTGAAGATTAAAAGATTTTCATAAAATAAAATATTACAGAGGTAAAAACTTTGAAGAAAATTATTAATAATGTTAAATATGACTAAAAATAAAAATAATAATAGATTGTTTACTTTAATTATGAAAGAGATGGAAGGACATTTTTGGACAGTTAAACAAAAGTTTATTAAATAGGGAGTGACAATAAATAGTAAGGTATGATAATAGCCACTCTCTAGTTTAGAAACATTAGTTTTTTCTTAAAATTTAATTTGTATGCATCAATAGGATAAAATTTTTTTTACATAATAAATCAATTATATCATTTTATTTGCATAATTATTTAAGTAGTAGATGTAAGCCTTAATTATATTTATTGATATGATAATATATAATTAAATAATATTATAAATTTTTTAATATTAATAGTGCATATAAATTAAATCATTTTTGTTTTTTTAAAGGTTTCTAATAATTTTCCATAGTGGGGCGATGGACTAGTGTTGGTGTTAGATTACAACCCTGCCTTTTTCCCGTTTAGAACATTATTTATTTTAACCAAAAACAATTACTAGACTAATATTTTTGTTTTGGTCTTTTTTTTTCGTCGTTTTATTTTGTGGGGGGGGGGAGTTGGAGGGGGCTCTGCCCGTTATCTTTTTGGTCTAAATTACTAGACTCATCTGGTTTTTTTGTATTGGATCAGAAGCACTAATTCATTGAAGAAACAAATAGCCCAACAAGGAACCGTGGGCAACAGATACAAGCGAACAAGGCAAGCCCACCACTCAGGCCGAACAGCCATAACTATTAGAGTCTACGGATAATATTACACTTAGCTGTCGGACCAAAAAAGAGATTACACTTAGCTCATGTGGAATCCTATGGTACCAATCCACAACAAGCACTCCTACTAATTATGACTTGGCTACTAAGCGTGTATTTGGATTAGAGTTTGCAAAATTAATTTTAAATTAATATGATTTTATAAACTTGATTTTGATCAAAAGTGAGTTTAGTATAATCTAATTTATGTTTGGGAGCCTCTCTCTTAAAAGTGAGTTGATAGAATGAATGTTGTTTGGATGATATTGATCAAACTCATCTTTTTACTTGTGAAATTACTAAAAAAGATATATTACAATATTCATGATGTTCCTTTTTTCATTCAATCTTTTAAAATGAATTATATAAATATTATTCTATACTTTTTTTAAAAAAATATTATTCTGTAAGGTCAAAATAAATTATAAAATAAAATAAAATATAAAAATAGTAAGTTGCAAAAATATTTTAAATTAAATGTTTAAAAATTGGAAAAGAAAATAAAGATAATATAATATATTAAAAAAATAAGCATCTAAAAAATAACATAAAATTGAAAAGATGCAAAATAAAAATCGTAACAATAATAGAAAGTGCAAAAAAAAAAAAATGGTGCAAATAGTGAGCCAAAGCTATTGAATAATCTATAAATGAGAGGATAAAAATGTCAAGAAATTACTAATGTCAATTTAGTTCAACGGATAAGCAAGAAAATATTACTTCCACTTGAACCAAGGTTTGCTATAGAAATCCCATTGAAAATTGTTCAACCAAAAAATATCCAAACATCATAATTGCAACTTTCAAGAAAACTAAACTTGCTTTTGGCATGTCAAACGCAGAAACAAACACAACTTCAATGCGTAGCTACATTTGACTGCCTCTTTGTCCGCAACATGCCATAATGAAGGAAGGATCTCTTAAGCTTAACAATGTCTTCAATAATCACTGCTATTTCTGGGACAGAAACTCCACATTAAAATGCTTCAATTAGTTGCGAATAATTAGATTCCAACACAATGGACTCACAAAAAGATCTTCTAGCCAAAAGAAGACCCTCCCTCAATGCAATTGCTTCAGCAACCAAACTGGAAGAGATATGAATTCTTCTTGCCTTTCCTGTTATCACCCTGCCTCGATTATCTCTTATAATAGCTAAGACTGCTTTGATCTTTTTTGAAGGAGAATACGCCACATCTACATTGCATTTCAATAGCCCAATCAGAGGAGGGCACCAAGAGAAGGTTGAGGGCAAGCTTGCCCTCGAGTTCCCTAGACTTTCATTCCAACCAACAAGCCTAAATATATTCCGAAGCAAGAATTGTTGCCCTGTTTAGAGTTGAAATAGGCATCGGCATCGTATGATTAAATGTGCAATCATTCCGCCCTTTCCAGATCTACCATAATATTGATGCTAGCATACTAATTCTTTAATGAATAAAATCCAAGTTCACCTTTAAAGCTTGGACTGTGTCATAGATCCATGTGTCTAATGTTTGAAAATTTGTTACCTAGGGACAATTTAGAGCTGCAAACCAATCAAGAGTGGTTCACGGATAGAAAAGTAGGGCATGCTCAACAATTTCCCTCTCTTGGCGACAAATTTGACACAAACATGAGTTCACAATCTTTCTTTTAAATAAATTATTCCTCACTGGTAAAGCATTATGGCAAGCCCTCCATAAGAATAGTTTAATATTTTGAGGGTATTGTATATACTATATCAACTTCCATACTAATTTATCAATTCCAATTGAGGTCGATGGATTGTTTATATTTATGTTTCTACCTTGTTTGATGAAATGATATCTTGATTTAAGTAAAAACTGCCCATCCCTGGTGAAGGGCCAATGAAATATAGCTTGAGCCCTAGTTAAACTAATAGGAATTTGTAGAGCATGCATAGCTAAATCCAAAGGAAGGCATTCCTTCAGCTTAACTACATCCCATTGTAATAAAGTTGCTGACCCTTAGATTGGGATCCTATCCAATAGGCACTTGAGGAATGATCTCTCTTAACCAATTATCCTTCCAGATCCAAATTGTTCTCCCATTGCCCACCATCCACCCATCACCTTTGGCAATTATATCTCTGCCCTTTAAGATGCTATCCTATATCTAGAACACCCCTTTCTTCTTCTTCACTTGAAGGAGTTCTTTATTTGGATAGTAGATGAATTTAAGGAATTTTACCCACAAAGTATCATGATTGTTCAAAGCCTTCCAAGCCTATTTTGCCAGGAAGATCAAGTTCATACTATTAAACTCTTTAAACCCTATTCCACCATCTTTTTTACTTTTGGTCAGCAAATCCCAACTTTTCTAACAGATACTTCTATCCCTTCCGCTCCTTGATCACTAGGATCTAGCTACTTTATAGCATAAATCTTCACAAAAACCTTCGAGAGTAGTAGAATTGACATAGCATAGCTAAGGATAGCTTGGATGACAGCCTTAACTAGCATTTCTTTCCCAATCAAGTTCAAAAGTTTCTCATTCTAGCCTTCAAGTTTTCACATGATTACCTCCTTACTCCGGGATAAGGTAGATTTTTTAGATTTCCCCCATTATGCAGAAAGACGCAAGTATCTTCCTAATGAATTCCACTCTTGGATGGATAGAATTCTGCTAATATACTCCTTCTTATCTCTATCAACTTTCCTTCCAAAGATTAATCCTAATTTTTGGGAATTAATCTTTTGGCCAAAGACACGAGAGAACAAATTAAGAATCCTAATAACTTCATATGCTTCCTCATCTTTGACTCTTCCAAATAGAATAATGTCATCGACAAAAAAAAGATGAGTCATAGCCGAAGTTCTAGGTGTCACATTCCGACCACTAATTTTCCGACTTGCTGCCACTTCTATAAATAAATAAGATAATGCTTTCATAGCTAAAATAAAAAGATATGGGGATAAGGGGTCTCCCTGTCTAAGACCTCTATGTGGAGTTAACCTTGTAAAAGGAATACAGTTCACCTTAAACTCATAAGAAACTCCCTTAATGTATCTCATAACTAGTTGCATCCAATTACCACAAAATCCAAAGGCTAACAAACATTTTTCCAGCAAACACCATTCCAATTAGTCATATACCTTACTCATATCTAGCTTAGCAACAAAGTAATCTCTACTTGGCCCATCCCATTTCTTTAGGCAGTGAAAGATTTCATGAGTAACAACTATATTATCTTGGATCAACCTTCCCCCACAAAAGCACTTTGATTCTGAGAAATAATAATACCCATATTTTTTTCGCTAACAAAATAATAACTTTAGAGATAATTGTATAAATGAAAGTACAACAGCTGATAGGTTTGAATTCACTAACCTTTTCTGGTTTGTGGACTTTTGGAACAAGCACAACTTGGGTTTCATTGATCTTCTCCTGAAACTCCCTATGTTGAAAGAAAGAATGAATAGCTACACACACATCTTTACCAATTTTGCTCCAGTGATTTTGAAAGAATAAGCCATTTAGCCTATCACTTCTTGGAACTTTAGAGCCCTTAAAGAGAAAGCAGCCTTCTTAATTTCATCATTCGTTACTAATTTACTAAGATTATCATTTATTCTATCATCCATTTTCCTTGGAATGGCCCAGCCCAAATGCACTCTTCTATTCCTTAAGGGTCAAAGGAAACAAATATTTTTGCCACATGATCAAGAATAACTTACGTGACCTCTTGTTGACCTTCTCTCTATTCATCTTCATTTGTTTTTAGCCTTTGAATTCTCTTATTTTCCCTACTTTGAATAGTAGTGGCATGGAAGAATCCAGAGTTTTCGATCCCCCCATTTGAGCCATTTTAATCTGGATCTCTAACCGCAAAATTTTTCTTCTTGGATTTTTCTTCTTGCGACCAAAGTCTCTTAATTTCATCCTTGATTGCTTTTGCTCTATCCCAATCAACAACATCTCTATCTCGATTCAGCATCTTAATTAAAGACTTCCTCTACTTCCTTATTTCTTTACAGCATTCTTGAAAGTTTTACGGTGCCAAGAAGAAAGCTCCCTCTTACAGAACTTAGATTTTTCTAGCAAAGAACTTTAGCAACCTTGGTCTAATTGGCCTCTTTCCCAGCCCCTTTTAATAACCTCTTTACACTCTTTATACTTAAACCTCCCACCATCACCTACTTTTGATTTGGCTACCAGGATTAACGGGCAATGATCAAAGGAAACCGCAGGGACGGCTGGCAATGCGTTTGTCAATTCTTTCCTTGGATATCAACCCATCCATTAGATTACTATACGAGGTGTACTTATAGCCCTTCACATCAAAGTCCATCAACCCAGTATCATTGAAGAATTCTTTAAATAAATCTATTTGCCCCTGACAATTTGGCCTTAAACTTTCTTTTTCCTCCTGATTCAAAATTTGGTTAAAGTCACCAATGCATAACCATGGGTTATGAAAATCAACCTATAGATTTTGAATCCTTTCCCATAAAAATCTTCTTTCACTAAAAGATGGATTCCCATATATAAAAGTGCCATCCCAAAAGGGTTCATCTTCCTTCTTACAACAGACAACATGGATAAAATTTTGACATGCTTCCATCACTTGAATAGATACTATTTTTTTTCAAGTAACCCCAAACCCCTTAACAGCCCATAAGCTTCTACACAAAATAACTCATCAAACTTCAGTTTCACCTTTAAATTCTCTATTCTATCTTTTTGGGATCTTATTTCCATGAGAAACAAGATGGTAGGATAGGCCATTTACATATGTCCTGAAGCTCCTAAATTGCCGAGGCCCCTGCAACTCCTTGATTCTAACTAATGATATTCATGGCTGATGTCGGGGCATGATAAGGCCCACCTCCTCAACCATATTAAGATTAGCCTCTAATTCCTGAGCATCTATCTTCCTTTTTTTTTTTTCCAACATCCTCTTTCATTGAGTCCTCTCCCTGCATATATCCAATAAGATAGGGTGAGTGCTCCTCTCTTCCTCTTTTTAGGTTGAGAAATTTATTCAAACATGAAGCTAAAATATCATCAATAACCTCAGAGCTATGTCTTCCTACTGTCTCCCATCTTCCTTCCTCTTCGTTTGGCATATATACATAATAAACATATGTATTTTCCTTCTGGGCCTATAGCTCCCTAGTGCTAGCTATTTGGATAGCTTGATTTGATGCAAATTAGGTCAACTGTTGGTAGGTTAGGCCTTGTATATTCTAACCAGTATCCTGGACTTCACTTTCCACCAAAATTTATTGATCAGGTCTTAAATTTCCACAAGATGCTTGGTGTTTCGTTGTTTGGGTTGCAATTTGTGTTGGGTCCCCTTGTGTCTCAAGAACATCCTAGTTTTGGGCCCTTAAGATATAAGTTAGCTCAATAGTTATGGGCCTCTCTATCTCAGGGGCACTTAATGGTTCCTTTCCCTTATCCCTCCAAAGTTGACTATGCAAATTAGTGTTGCTCAACAAACTTTGGGTATCTTGTAGGACCTAGCTACATCTTTCCCCACTTATTATACTTTTTTGTTGACTTCATAGTCCTTTTTCAACCAAATTCATCTCAATAGTAAGATTGTTGTTACCCTTTTGTGCAATTCATCAATCTTGTATGTATGGGATTGCACATCCATGCTCCCTCACTCCATAGCATTCGATTGAAAAACACACGCCTTCTCTACCTCGTCTCCCCTAGACCTTTCTCCGTCCTGATTGTATTTTCCTTCTTAAAGGCCTCCAACCTCCTTGCTATTGGAACACCCAGCCTAGGTCCATACCTTGGTAGCTTTGAGTTTAGTAAAGACTTGACTCTTTTCTCTTTGCAACTTTTTTTTATCATGCCCAATCCTTCCACATATGTAACAATAACCCTACAACTTTTCATATTTTAGCCATACCCAAACATTACCTTTATCCTTCCTTGGAACCCAAAACCTGGTGATGAGGGGTTTATTGACATCTATTTCAACCCGGATTCTAAGGAAACTCCTTAGTAGCTGACCCTCAGAAAATGGGTCCTCCACTTCAAAAACTACTCCAAGCTTACTTCCTATCTTCTAGGGGAATAGCGTGGACTTGAACCCAAAAAGGAACAAGATTAAATGTTACCTCTATAATAGAGCTCCATGGGCATCACCATTGTAGGCTTAAAAGATGACCTATAATATTCCAGGGCCCCTCTTCCATCAATCGCTTTGGGGTCTCCTCATCAGAAAAGTTGAACATGAAGCTGTTTGTCTTGAGGTCAATAATAGTTAGCGATTTATGTTCCCCTCAAGCTTTTGATATCATCATCTTCACAACTCCTTTATTCAACGACTTCGAGCACATTACTCTACCAACTAGAGTTGCAACTATTACTAGCTTGTCTTCACCTTCATACAGTCCTCCAATGGCACAATATCACCTTCCAATGGAATGTCTTTGTTCATTTCCATCCACTCCTCCTTTGTGGTCTCATGCCATTGTGAGTCTTCACCATTGCAAATATCACATCTTTCTTCACTTAAAGATTTCACTAAAACCCTCCAAAATAAAGGGAGAGCTTGCACTAAGCAGAGAAAAGTCTCACTTGGAAAAGAGAGCTCCTACAGAGAGGAGAGCTAACAGTGTGTTTGTTTTTCTTTTTGATTACTAGACTAATCTAAAGGCTATATCGGTAAGTCTCAAAGTTTGGGCTGAGCTAAAATATGGTGTTACAAGATAGTGTAGCAATTGAAGGGCTGGTTTTTATGGGTTAGGCTCAAAATACTGAAGAAGCCATTGCTGTCTTTTTTTTTTTTTTTTTCGGCTCATAAGCACTCACACACTTGGGGAAGGGAGGCGAGTTTAGATCCTCATGATCAAACCCAGTACATGGGGTTTCACGAGGCATCACATAACGAATTAGCCTTAACCTTGGCCCCAGCCATCGTTGTCTTAAGTAATATATATAGAGGGTTGACATCCAATTGTATACTGGGCTTGACGAGCACGTGGAAATATGGCCCACATATCTAAGCTTATTTGAAGCCCAATATAAAGAGGAAAAAAAATGTTCAACTTTTTTTTATTCAATGAAATTGTCCAAGTTTAAGATTATTCTGAAAAAAATTGACAAAAAAAATCATTTTGAAAAAGAAGAAGAAGAAGAAGAAAAGGTCATTCTATTGTTCGGACCAAAAAGAAAAGGAAAAAGGAAAAAGATAATTCTATTGAAAAAAATAAAAAATAAAAAAACTTTATGATCATTCTTCATCATTGACCAAAATATAAAGGATCATTCTGTCTTCATAACCAACTGCCCAAGAAAAAGGATTATTTTGTGTCGTAATTTCAAGTCAAAAGTTCATTTTTCAAAAGAGCAACATTATTTAAGCAGAGTTTTTTTTTTTTTTTACATAATTTTTCTTATCGTTGTCGTTCATTTTCTTTTACTCTCCCCCCTCTTTTTCACCCTTCGTCTGGTTCTCAACCATTAACAGCTACTAATTTATGCTTTTACTGTTTGTAATTCATTATTATTTGTTAATAAATTTAACCTGACAGTCATTTTAAAAACTAGATTGCTAACACGATTTTGAAAATGATCAACACAAAATTGTGAATTATTAGTAAGCTCAGTATAAGTGACAAGCTATCACAAAATATGCGTAAGGATTGGATTATTATGCTTGAATAGGAAAAGGTCTCTACCGACCTCATACAAAATTGTGAGCCATTGGTATTTTTTGAAAGCAGGTTGGTAACAGAAAATGGGTAAGACAAATCAAGGGTGATGATGTTGGTTATGTAAGGTTTACGTATAATAGGCATGTTCGTGCATGTAACCAATACCTTTGCGTAAAATTTAGCCGCCAGAAAAAAAAATAATAATAACAAAGAAAATCTATCGTACATCATGTGGTTACTAAGCAAGGATCTCTCTCACTAAGCACTTGCCAACGCCACCCTGTTTAGGTTGGCATTTTCACCTTCACGTGTCTTATGACCAAAATGGTTGCCCACTAGTGCTTGTCCTTACTCGGGGAGAGATAAATGAAGGGCCATGAGTTATCAAAGTTCTGAAACAAGACCAAGCCCATAAATATACCTAAGACCACAAAGGAAATGCATCTTTGGATAAGCTTATTTTAAGACAAAATACATATTTTAATCCCTGGTAAAAATTTTAAGAGACAAACTAATCATTCAGAAATTTTGTATAGAGAGATTAATGTATTTTCCTTTTTGAATTGTGAATAACCATTTGAGAAATTTTAAAATTTGAGGAACTAATTTGTCCCTTAAAATTTTTGTCAGTGATCAAAATAGGTATTTATTTTTATTTTAACTTCAAATAATTTATAATTAAAAGAACAGATAATTTTTTTTAAAAAAGATGATTATTTCTCACAGGTAACTTGTCACTACATGTACTCATGAAAAATAGTAGAATACATCCCTTCCCATCATCTTGATATGCAAATGAGGGGATCTAGCTGGCTGTCTTTATGGGGAGGATAGGAGACGTAAGCCTTGTCATTCATGTAATGTGAGGCATTTTAATTGAAAAGCTACCCCAAACTATCTCCACTGTTCGCACTCTGTTTCCTTTCCACACTATTAGAAATTCGTGCAAAATCGACGAATATTATCAGTGGATAGCTGCTTGTCAAAATCTCCGATAAATTTTCATACGATGAAGTGTAAAAAATGTATATTTGACCAAATTTTTTATATCCATCGGTAAATAGTGGTGTCAATATGTGCCATATGATGGGAACTTGTTACCAACGGTATTATCGATGGATAATACATTGAAAATCTCATTAAAATATTTAATACAATTACTGACAAAAATTTTTAAAACAATACTCCAAGTTTTTTTTCCCATGAAAGTTTCTCTGACCAATGGTAAATGTCGATATGGAAGTCCGTAGGTTATTGGGGAAAATTATTTCTTATTTTTCATTATTATTATTATTATTATTTCGCACGGAGTGGCTGACAAAAAGCATTCGTGTGTGTGTGTGTGACAAAGATGCTATGGCTTTCATCAAGATATTAACAAAGATGTCATCTTTCAGGAAATAAAATGTACGTTTTCAAAAGAAAGAAAATGATAGTGTAATTAATGCACCTCTCAAAGGAAAGGAATGGAATTTATACGAAATGATACATTCTTAGTTGGTCAATTTAAAATTTAATGCATAATATTATTTTTTTTATGTCGATAATATATATTTTCATTAAATCATGATATTCACAACAAAGGCACATATATATCTAAAACAATACTCCTTCCAAAACTTTTAATTTCTCTCAAATATGTATTTAATATAAATTTATGTACTTTTCTTCATCATGAAATTAACCTTTAACCCTATCATTATTTTTCTCTCAAATATAAATGTAATAAAAATTTATTCAACTTCCTTAAATATTTATTAGTCTTTTATTAGTATGATATTATTAGTTCAAATATTTATAAATATGATAATAAATATGTTATATTTTATTTGAATAATTCATCTACCAAATCTCTATTATCTATTATATATTATTTATATATTTATTTTTTCATAATAATATTAAGTAGTAGAAACTCTTTTTAAAAACCTAGTTGTTATAATAAGTTCTACACGTGAATTTTTTTTAATGCTTCATATATGAAAATGAAAAATTTAGATGTTAGTATTTGTTTCATTTTCTTTTTTCACATGGATTTTTGTGTATTTTTTTCATTTTTATGATGATAATTTATGATAGATAACATTGTTCTTGCATTTTTATTAAAATGTCCAATTTTACATTTTCTTGAAAAAATTCTGTTACTTCTAAAACAATATTCCTTTTAATTCTGATACATAAGCTTTTCATATTTATTTACATAGAAAAATATTCCTTCTCAAACTTGGGTTATACAACTGTATATGATCAAAACATACCCTAAAGAAACAAAACCTATGGAAATTCAAATAAATTATGCAAATTGGTTTTTCATCTGAATGGATAGCAACGAAATCTGAACATCTTTAGCTTCTTCTCATAAATTATTCGAATTGAGAAAGGATTGGAGCTTAATTTGATTTAAAATTAGTTCAAGAAAGTTAAATTACTCAAATCTTATAAGAGATATTTTTGCTGTGTATGCAACCCATATATATGTTGTAACGTTCCCATTTTTCCATGAAATAATTAGCTCATTTTTAATGAGTAATTAAAGTGGTTAGCAAATTAATCAAGAGTAGTCAAATAAGCAAAAGTTCAGATAGTTAGGAAAAAGTCAAAGTCAACAATAAAAGTCAACTATAAAAGTCAACATAATTAAGCAAGGATAAGAACATGATTTAACCACCAAATAATCTTAACTAAAATTAAAATCAGAAAAAAAAATGAATTTAAAATTGATACTCTAGAAGATTTAATCACATAATATCATACTCGAATATTTGATCACATAATATCTCAGTTGAATTTAAAATTGATACTTTAAAAGATTTGATCATAAAATATCACACTTGAATTTAAAAAAAAAAATTGATTCTAGATAAGAAAGTTTTAAATTTAGATATTGATTATTCTCTAAAGAAAACAAAATAACCCCCTCCCCCCTTGTCTCTCACTTTTCAATTTTTCACTCCTCTAAAATCCTCTAATCCCCATAAGGAGATCTTAGGTACTCTCTCTATACAAAAACCCTCAAAAGTTTATCCCTTTCTATACTCTTCCTCTCACCCAAAAAGACACAAAAGAGCCCTATTTCTCCCTCTCTTGGGTACAAATTGGCTTGATATTGGAGGAAGGATTCTTCTCCAACTTAGAGACCAAGATCCAAGGCAAGAGTTCTTTGCACAAAGGCAGGATTCTTTGCATCCTTTTTAGTGTTTCCTTGATATAAAGTAGAAAGTCCTAGTCTTTTCATGACTATGGGCTCCTATCTTTGTCAAATCCTATTTGATACTTGAATATTTTATGTTCATGCTTTTTCTCAAAATTTATTGATTAAAATTTTCACTTTTATGTTCTTAAATAATTTATTCGGTTAAAAATGTCTCTTCCATATTTTTAAACAATTTCATCAATTAAAAAGTTTCCTTTAGGCTCCCAAGAAATTTAATTGGTTAAAAATGTCTTCTTTTGGCTTTTAAGAAAATTTAATCGGATAAAAATATGTACTTTAGATCTTTAAACAGTTAAAGACGATTCTTTTAAAATTTATTAAGCAAGGTAGACGGCAAAGACTTCTTCTTTAAGCCTTAAATAATTTTCAATCGGTTGAAAATACTCCTCAATCATTTTAATTGGTTGAAAAGTCCCTTAAACACTGGACCAAGAAATTTCATAAAGAAAAGAAAAATAAAGATGGTTGCTTAAGTGTACATGGCTTCAGCCATGGTTTCTAGTGAGGGCAAACATTTTAGTTTGAGCTTTTAATTAGTGTATTTAACTTCCTCATAAAATTCTAGGTAATTAGTAACAAGAAAAATAAAGATTAAAACTTTGATAAAGTTAGTAAAGAGGATTCGGCCTACCTGATTAAAAAGGAAAGAAAAATTCTTTAATTTACAATAGTGATGAAAAAAAACTCCTAAAATATTTAACTAGACAAGATATAATTTACTAGAAGAAGAATAGATTAAAAGATTAATCCTCATGGAAGGCCACAGCCTAGTGACAAGAAAAGAATATAAGACTTCTATATTTCACACAAATTAAGACCAATTAGAGAATCAAGAACCAAGTTAAAAGCTTATACCTAATTATCTAAGCTAATGCTCATAAAACTTTGTTGTGTGAATTAGGTACAATTATCTATGAATGATGTATGGATGAGTTTATAAATGTGGATGCTTATGTTACATGATTATTGATACTGCCCATGTATGTTACGATGTTTGCTATTACTTGCATTAAATTACATTTGTGACTGTTATGTCTGACAACTTTAAGGGAGCTATGATAAAGTTGTTATGCTACTAGATTTTCATTAAAGTTTGGAGTAAGTGTAAATGTACATGGCTCATCCTAACACACCCGCATGTCAAGTAAGAGAAAACAATTCAAGTAACGTGTTGTGCATGACGTGCATTAATTAAAAAAGAGAAGAATTGATAGTATGATCTTTCAGTAAGGAAGATGATCCCCAAGCTTGGCACGATCCTTTGATGAGGGAAGGTGATGCCTGGGATACAATCCTTCGATAATAGAAGGTGACTCCCATTTCCCCCTCTCTCGAAAGAGCATCCTCAAGGTGGCGATGGCCTCACTATGAACTTATTACCATTTATGTTTGGGAGGGTGGACAAAGTAAAAAACTATGATAATGTTAAGTTTAAGAAAGTTAAAAAGCTAAGACCTAAGGCCAAGCTAAAAAAGGAAAGTAAGAATGTGCATAAACATATATGTCATCATCTATAAATTTATTTTATCAATTGTTATGCTAGTGTTATTGATGTTAGTATGATGCCCATGCATGTCATGATTATGTTTAAAGAGAAGAAGCATGCTTAAAAGGAACCCATTTTGGCTAAATATGTTTCGAACTTTAATAAATAAACTTTATATATGCACACCTTTTTATAATAACTCAAAGTGGTTGAGATGATAATAATGACACTTATTGTCTAGTTAAAATCCTATTGAGAAATTATTATTTCTCACCCTTACTTTCTATGTTGTCTCCGGACATAGATGACATCTCCAGTGGAGTAGCTGAGGAGCCACCCGACTGCTGGTTGCATTATCAGTGTGGTTTTGGCCCACGTAGGCTACACACCCCAACTATCCCCCATGGACGAGGTGGTTATGAATGAGGAGAGTAAGCACTAGTCATAATTTAGGCCGTTTGAGGAGATCGTGTCCTTTAATTTTCAATTGGTGCGTTGACAATTGTTAGAATATTTTATGACATTTATTATTCTATTTTGTTATTTTTATTTGACATTATGGTTATGTGATGGCCATGTTGGAAGGTCAAGTTTGTTGTCTATGTTTAAGGTCAGCTTAAGCTTGGCCTAAGTTTTATGAATTCCTTTATAATTATTATTATTTCAATATTATTATTATATGTGTTTATCTAGTTTACTATCTTATTGTCTGGTCTACATATTATTTTGTTTACACCTCGCCATGCACATGTTTATTCCACGGTCAAAGCTCAAGTTTTCAAAGAAATTTTTTTTTTAAAAAAAAGTTACCCACTATTTTCAATAAAATAATTTCAAAAATAAGTTAAATTTTTCACAAAGCTAAAAGGTAACAACTAATAGATTCCAAATACGACTTGAGCATAAGTTGGAATTAATAATGTGTTACATATGTGACTTCACACAAATGGTGCAAGAAAACTTGAAATACAAGATATCTATCTGCATGTATTTGATGAATTAGCATATTTTGTGTTAGAATTAATCTAACAATAAACTTTTGACAGAGCTATTTTTATTTTTTGTTTTCAAAAATGCAATTATCAAATTCAAATACACTAAACGTTTACCACCAAAAATATATAATATTGTTTTATGGGAAATAAACTCATAATATATAAATATAAAAATTTATAATAAAATTTAAAAATTGTGTATATATTTTTCTGTATAAAAAATTATGTCTCCATGATGCTGCCGCTACATAATGCGAATCAACAAGTACTTAAAAATCTCGAGGACAATAATTTTCGTACATTAATAAGACCAACGATATCTTTCTAACACACAGACATAGTGAAGGAAAATTTATTGATCGCAAGCTACTTATTAAGGTTTTTCTTTATTCTTAGTTTTTGCAAATGCTAAAACCTTCGTACGGCAAAACAGAGACACAAGTAACAAGCAGCTGAACTCCAAATACATGTGAAAAAAGTGCTGAAAGAAAATAAAATGTACTTGAGTATTGTTCATTGAAACCATCATCATCAGAAGCACCAAGGTTGGTCCTCCATTTCATTTTTCTAATTTGCTTCTGCCAAGTGCTCTTGATACCTTCAATGATTTTAGCTCATCTATCAACTGTATCAAGTTGTTGTATGAGGTTCCACCCTTCTCTATAGTCTTCTTGCTAGCATCACCAAGCTCGCTTGCTCTCTTCCTCATTTCCTTGCTCTCTTTACTACTTCCCATCAACAGCACCACAGCCTTTGTGATCTCTTCCTTTCTCACCATTGGCTCCTCGCCCAAGTTGTACCAATCCTTGTTCTCTTTCATTCCCACTGGGACTCCAATCTTCAAGACATCAACTAGCAACTTCTCATTGTGGAATTGCTCAGCAAACATAGGCCATGTGATCATTGGCAAGCCTGCATTCAAGCTTTCAAGTATTGAGTTCCAACCACAATGAGTCACAATTCCTCCTATGGAAGGGTGGTTCAATATGAGCAACTGTGGTGCCCAATTCTGTATGATGAAACCCCTGCTGCTTTCTTTCATCCTAACCTCAAAATCTTGCAAGAAACTGTCTCCATCATCATCACCATCATATTTGTCCCTTTTCCTAATGACCCAGATGAAGTTATGACCAGAACTTTCAAGACCATGAGCAATTTCAACAAGCTGAGCAGGAGGGAGCCTAGTTAGGCTACCAAAATTTACATACAGCACTGATTCATCTTTCTTGGAATCAAGCCACTTTAGCCATTCTGGCTCTTGTGCAATAGGATCATGCTTGTATCCCCTATTGGTCTTTTCTCCATCATCCTTGCTAATCCAAGCTGAAACTGGTCCTATACTCCAAGTCTTGATCCCCAATGTGCTCTTGTAATGTTGCTCATAATCACTTTCAAGTTCGTGAAAGCTATTGCACACTGTCCCATAGCTTCTTCCCTCCACTTCAGTAATTGCTTCAAAATAGTTTGCATTATTCTTTGTCCTCATCCATGCTTCAAGCTGCAGAGCCGTCATCTCAATTTTGTGTGGCAAACCAGGAATTGAAAACTTCTGGGTATCGGATTCTAAGCCCTCATGAGGCCTATGCTTCCTTATAGAATAATTGGCACAGTTGGAGAAATAGCTTGAGATGTAAAAGTAAAGCCTTGGGATGCCTAATTTTGTTGCAGAATCCCCTATCCAAGGATGACACATATCTATAACTAGACAGTCAGGCTGTAGATCCTGAAATAGGAGCTCAATTTGATCTTTGAGCATGAATATTCCAGTACCAACTTTAACCACCATTTCTCGGGACGTGCAATCTTTCATGTTTTCAACCCCATCAGGAAGACCAACTTGAGATGCAGGGAATTGAATCACATGAGTTCTAATGTGGTATCCAGAACTAAAGTCACTGTCTATGGCCTTTTGGAATGTCAAAGCATTGGCTTCGGTAGTGATAATCGTAACACTAGCACCATGCCTAGCAAATAGCCTGGCTGCATCTATCATAGGGTTCATATGGCCAGGAGATGGATATGGAAGAAAAATGACATTCAGTTGAGACTCCATCTTTATGGCAATCTATGATATGGAAGTTTCTGAAGCTTACTGTGGTGTGGCTTGTGTTTGTTGTGCCTGTGTTTGCTTGATGAGAACAAGTCTCTGATTCTGGAGTATACAAATAATAATGGATTTCAAGGTGTATCTTTGGGAACAAAAAGTAAAATAAAAAGTACGCATGAATGGCTTTAATATATTTTTAACATGGGCACTCACTTAGGAGTCCTTTCAAGTTTACGGGCACAAGTTTAGTTTCAATTTGTTTATTTCAAATCATTGCGATGGCAATCATTTAAGTATTAATAACTACTTAATCATATTTGGATCTACCTATCTCAAAAGTTTACATGAATGAAATTTATTCTATTTTAATATCAACCACATCAAAAGCAAATGTAATAGAACTTGTTATGCAATCATAGGTGTCACAATGTGCTTGGAGGGTGTCATGCTGGGAAGTAACAAAAATTTATTAAAAAATAATTCATTAGTTGCTACCGATTTTTATTCATGTGAAAAATTGAAAAAGTCTTTTATTTTTGTAAAATTGATTTTTGAAAATGAGATTAGGTTTGGGAGCCTTATTATCGATAGAAAATGATAGAAACTTAATCCTACTGCATCTCTAATACATTTATCTTACAACAATTATTTTAAAGTTTGTGGTGCAAATTAACTAATAATTTTTATTTTTCCCTTATAAAAATTAAAATACCATAACTATTAACAAAAATATTAAAAATAAAAAAATTCAAGAAAATTTAATTTTACCTTAATTTGTGCTCCTACTTATACTCTAATGCAATAAGAAACTTAAAGTCACGTAATTCTTATAAAAAAATAATTGTATGTTGGATTAATTTTATTTACAAAAAGACAAATACAGTCTTGCACAGAATTTAGCATAACATAAGCTATTAAAAATAGTCAAACTATACATTAACATCGTAAATTATTTCGCGGAGTAAAAATATTTTTAAGTATTATCTTTTGTGATTTTTCTTCTTGGAAAAAAAAGAAAAAACTTAACAAAACTGATTCACTTAGTTTCCTTTTGATCTAAAATCACTCTTCAAATTATTTGGGCCATCTATCTAGGCTAACTAAAACACTTGAACGGCAAAAAAAATAAAATAAATAAAAAGAAAAACAAAACAGAGCTAGAAGCTAATTGAGACTAACGCTAACAGGGGGCGGGGATTGCGCAGCCAGGGTGCATAAGTGACAACGGACGGTCATGGGCAGAGTGGCATCACGGCGGCGACACCACGCACGGCGACGGCTGGGGGTCGTGGGTGGTGCAGGTCGGCAATCTAGTGACGGTGGTGCAAAACCTCGACCTCGACATCGACATCGACGTGACGTCGGGACAGAGGCCGAGTTGCGGCATGGCTCGATGCGGCAGAGAGGGTAACAGGAAGGTTTGGCAGCGGGGATCACTGGTGGCTGGGCGGTTGGTGCGGCTATGGTGTTTGTTCGAGGTCGATGTCAAGGTTGGGCAGCGGCGCGCTCATGAGGGTTGTGCGCGGCATGCGGTTCTGATCGTGTGGGTTAACACAACAGTGGCTGGGTGCGTGGTTTTGGGGTGTGGTGGTTCGGCGGTGGTTTGCGAGGTGGTCGCTCGCATAGGTAGGCGGTGACGGAGTTGGTAGCGGGTTTGGAGGTTGATGATGGTGGTCATGACGTTAAGATGTGCCTTTGAGCTTAGATTCTGAATAAGAAGGAAAGAGTTTAAAAAGTAATTATGAGTTCATTTAATGCTTCAAACTCTTTCTTTTCTTTTTTTGCCCTGCAGAATCTTAGCTCTATTAACATACCCTAGAGATTTTAGTGTTGGTTGATGGTGGTGGTTCTAGTGTTGGTTTTCTGTTGTTATTTTTTGGAGAATTTTGATAGTGTTTCACTGTGTATGCTTAGGTAGTGGCTGTGGCTGGCTTTCTGGTTTGAGATTCACAGGACATTTCTGGCGTTGGGTTTGGTAAACAACGGACCAACTTTAATTTTTGATATTTTCTCTATTATTTTGAGTACTAGTTTGGAAAATATATACATGCTAGAAGATATGCAGATGCATAGCAAAAGTTAAAATGCGAAACTTTCGTATAGAGAAAATGAAAAAAATCATAAGCACCGAGTTTGCGATAAAACAAGAGTGGAAGTATGGAGAGAGATTTACCAGCGAGAGCACCAAAAATTGATCAGAAAAAAAAATGGATGGTTTTTGCCTAAGTTTGCTGCTGATTTCTGAATATTGTTGATGGTCTTTCGTATAATGTTCGATATTTATTTATAGGTGTTTGAAGAGTGAAGGTAATTAATTTGAATTGATGCTAATTGAGACTAATTAAATTACTAATTGATGTAATTGATAATCGATTGATGAAATTTGGATCTAATTGATACTTTTTTGGGTACATTAACAGGAATGAGGTTTGAATTTAGAATTTTATATAAATTATTCGAATTTTTTACTACTAGATCACTCGTAGTGGTTTGGATTTAATTGATACTAATTAATTAAGAGATGTTAATTGATATGATTATTTTTTATTTTTTACTTTTTGAATTTTTTATTATTTTTTTGGAGCTAAAATGGGATATGAGTCGTAAGGTTGGACTATTTTTGTTTTTTCGCTTCTTTTTTGAGCCAATAATGGCTAGAACATGAACTGAAAAATTGGACATTTCTCTTTTCTCTTTTTTATTTTTTTAATTCTTTTCTTCAATTTTTTTTTAGGGGGATTCAGATAAAATACGGTGTTTGTAGTAGGCTTACCTTAAATTTATCCAATCAAAAGACGAAATTCCTGGGGAGGAATTCGCTGCAAAAGCATATATGGTCTAGAAGTCTCCTTGAAAATTCTCTGCTTTCCTTGGAAACTCTATTCCTCAGTGAGGGTGTTTTAAACGTGCTGCTTGAGCTAGTTATTGATATTGACAACTTTGTCAACAAAAATTTCGAGTACAAGAATTTTGACTATAGCTACACCAATTACATAGTTTATTGTGTCTTTTTACAACTGTATCACTGCCTCATGTAAAATGGTGAAGAATTGCTGCCCTCCATATCTATCTTGTGCTACGCTAATTACATGGCTCGTTGTGTCTTTTTACAGCTATATCTCCGCCTCATGTAAAATGGTGAAGAATTGCTGCCTCCATATTTATCTTGTGTGACATGTATAAAACTTACTAACCCACTTGTCTCCGAAAAATTTTTAAATGGTCATAGAGCACTATATGGATGTACTCATAGTCAATAATAAAATGATATTTTAAGATAGGATCTACTATTAACTTACACACTTATCTAAAATGTCATTCTATTGTTAGTTGTGTGCACAATCCACGTGGCACTCCAGAAATACCTAAGAATTTCTCCTTATCTTCACCCTTGCTACAGAAGCTCACCATAACTCATTCAATTCACCAGTTAAAGGTTGGAGATAGACATCACTCTTGGCTTTCAGATTATCAGGACAGGAGATTATGCAAGTTAAGAATAAGTAAAAATATTTCATGCACATTTTTAGGCGAAAGATTATAAGAAGTAACAACCACAGGCTAACAAGAATATGGTTTATTGAATTAATTGTTAGGAGTAAAACCATTGGCACATAGCCCTAACATAATATTGTAGGGATCAAATGCAAAATCAGGACAAGTTCGATCAAAATGTTGCCAAGCTTGACCAAGAAAAGGATATGTCATTATATCATCACTCTTTCAGTTCTCAAAGTGTCACCTTATGTAAGGTGCTGAACTTATTGATATATACAACCATTTAAGTTTAAGGATTAAAGGCAAATAGTACATTCTTTTATACAGAATATCTTTGTACATCACACTTCTCCTTTCCTATGGCTTAAACCTAGGCTTTCCACAGAATTTACAATGAGTCAAGGTAGCATCATCATCTTTGTAATAGAGCATACACCTATTCAAACAATAATCAATCTTCATTTCATTCAACCCAAGCATAGAAACTAACCTTTTAGCTTAGTAAAAGTTCTTTGGGATAGTTTCTGGTAGTGTACTAATCTCACTCATCAATGAAGCTTACTGATTAAAGAAACTTTAGCTTTGGTTTGCTTTTGATTTATTATTCAACATTCTTACCGCTAAAGAAAACTGGGATTGCATACATCTTTCCCATCAAGGTCTATTCACTGCTTCTAACAAATTATAAAATCTTTCATCATCCGGATTGGGAACCTCTTTCGAAGGTTCAGAATATATTCCAAACTCATTGCTAGCAATGTAAAAAATCATTCTCTAATAATGATTAAGGTTTTCTTCCCAAGTCATAGTCCTACCCTCTTCGTTACCTATATGAACCCCAGTCAAACTACTTCCAACATAACCCACACCAAATTGATTCGCCAGTGGTAGGATTTCCTCATGTTCAATTAAAACCAAATATTCATGCTTAAACCCATCATTGTACAAGTGATATCTAAATGACTCTATGTCTAAAAGTCTCCTGCATTTATGTTTATGATAAAGACATATAATTGTCCCTTCATGTGTAAACAGCTTTGTTCAAATACAAGCCGTTATGAATTCTTCAACTCCTTCATAAAATTTTGTTTTAACCCCCCCGACCTGGGTGCAATCTATCATACATTCATGCTCAATTTAGAGCAAATATTTTGTTTCTCAACAATATCATACATCTACAGAGCAATACAATCGCATATCAATACAAAAAAATTGGGCAAAGTTTTCCCATAAATTAGGAGTGCCCACTAATTCTTCTTACAATATTTTAATGCACACTTCCAATATTTATTTAATCCAACCAATATTTTTAAATAATGTTTAAAAAGATTTAGGCAAAGTCTTTCCTTAAAATAAGCCTCCACAAAAATAAATTCATGAATTAAACACAAATAACAATTACTCATTTTATTATAATAATTATTTAATTCAAACAATATTCTAAATGACTAACAAAATTTGGGCAGAGTCTCCTCTTAATTTAGGAGCCTCCACAGAAATTAATTCATTAGTCAAACATAAATAACAAACACATGCAATCATACAAATTAATCAGTTAATCCTAAAAATCATTTTAGAGCTTATCTCCTTACTTTACATTATGCAGGCACGCAACACTACAGCACACAATTTAAACAATAAAAATGAACTCTAAGCCTTTCCTTAATCATGTAATCCCATCCTCCTTCTTCCTTCCTATAATTCTATCCTAGAAATTTTAATTCTCTAATATTTTAGAAAGCATAAAGTTAAACAAATGGTTCAATGTACATACCTAATGCTTCCTAACTCACTTTAATTAGTCAATGCACCAATTACCAATAGCTCCAAATGCTCTAAATAAAATCTTTAACAACACAATGAAATAAGTTACTTAACTAACTTAGAAACTAACTTTGAGTAAAGAAATAGAACAAAAAAAAGAGAGGCTAAATAAAAAAAATAAACCAATTAAAATACTCAATACCATACCACAAACATAATGGCTATCTCTGGCAGCAAAATGGAAGCTCGAGCGAAACTCAAATGGCCAATGGCCAATGGCCAAATGGGGGATGAGAAAGAGAGAGAGAAAGGGGGGAAGAAAGAGTAGAATGAGAGTGAAAATAGTGCGAATGAGGAAAAGGAAAGGGTGTTTTGTGTTTTAACATTCTGATTAAATATTAATAATGAATTTTTCGTTGATAATGATATAATGAAACCAATTGTTTCATTAACCACATAAAACCTATGGAAAATCCGTCAGCAAATTGATAATGAAACAAATCTTTCTATTAATCAACCATTACCGACAAATTTTTCACCGGTAATATGTGAACCAAATAGCCTCTAGCAGTAATCCCAAAATTTCAAATACCTACAAAAATTCCATTGATAATATTTAAAAAAGAAATTTTGAAGGAAAAAAAGTAAATAAATAAATAAATAAATAATATTTATTTTATTTAAATTATCCACAGATTTTCTATCAGTAATGTATTAAGTTTTTAAACTAAAATAAAAAAGAAAATATAATTACTTATAGATGATTTTTCCATTGATAATTTACTTTATTTACCGATGGAATTGTTGTCAATAAAGTATTAAATTTAAAAATAAAATTAAAATATAAAATGTTACCAACTGCGTATCCGTCAATAATCATTTGGCCACTAGATGTGAACATTTATCAATGGTTTTACCAACGAAATACGAAACTGTTGGTAAAGTTCCACATCAACAATTTTTTTATTTTACCGAAGGATTATTGTCATCGGTAAAATTCATCAGTTTTTGACGAATTTCTAGTGGTGTATGTAATCTAATAGTTGCCATATATTTATAAAAATACATTATATCTCAAAATAAAATAGGATGATAATTTTTGTACATTAATAAGAACAATGGTATATTTTGCCTAACATACCAACATGGTGAAGAAAAATCTATCTATCACAAGTTATTTATAAAGGTTTCTTATTCTTAGTTTAAATTCTTGAAATGTGCAAATACTAAAATCTTCTTATAGCTAAGTTATGCTATGCGAATATGATATTTATTGCACACTATGCCAACTTACACCTTATCCACATTTGGATGGGATGGGGACTCAATCCAAGTAAGTCCACAACCTATCCGATGGTGGATAGTATACGAGTCGGCATGATATCCAAAGAAGATTATGTACACATAATATTTTTCTAAAACAAAATGGAGAAACAAGTAATAAGTAGCTAAACTCCCAATACATGTGTTCACTCGAGGAGAAAAAAAAAGTTTACTTGAATATTGTTTATTGAAACCTTCATCAGCTACATATCCTAAAGCACCAAGATTATTGGTCCTCTATTTCATTTTTCTAATTTATTTTTGCTAAGTTCTCTTGATATCTTCAATGATTTTAGCTCATCAGTCAACTACATCGAGTTGTTATAAGACATTCCACCCTCCTTTATAGTCTTCTTTGCAGTATCACCAAGACTTCTTGCTTTCTTGCTCATTTCTATGCTCTTTTCTTCACTTCCTATCAACATCACCACAGCCTTCATGACCTCTTCCCTTCTCACCATATCCTCCTCACCTAAGCTCATCCTATACTTGTTTACCTTCACTCCGATTGGGACTCTATTGTTCAATACATCAACTAGAAACTTCTGCAAACATAGGCCATGTGATCATTGGTAAGCTAGTATTCAAGCCTTCATGTATCGAGTCCCAACCACAATGAGTCATAATTCCTCCTATAGTAGGGTGGTCCAATAAAGCTTGTGGTGCCCAATTCTCTATGATATATCCCTTGCTACTTCCCTCAATCTTATGCTCAAAATCTTGAAAGAAAAGATCAATAGCAAGCATTGGAGTTCGAAAGAGAAGAAGAGAACATAAATTTTGAGGGTATTTTAGTGGAAATAATTTTTCTTTAATTATAATTTGGAGTTGCCATGACACTTAAAGATAGTTCATTTAATTATAGATAATAGATAATAAATATTAAATATCTTAAAAACTATAATTAATAAATTCCTAATTGAAATTCAGTCTTAAAGTGAAAAATTATAACAAATTTCTGAAAAGTAAAACAAAATTTGGGTAACAAAACATCCATATCGTAGAGAGTCGAGAAAATGGAAAGCCAACATAACTCTCGTTGCAATATAAGAATGAATGCATACGAGGTCAGGGCAAACTTTGTTTCACTAGGTAGAAAAAAGAGGAAGAAAGTTGGCAGGAATAATTTTCTTGAATTATAATTAGGAGTTGCCATGTAATACTTAGATGTAGTCCTTTTTTTCTTTCAAAAAAACTTCTTTGATTAATAACCAAAGGCATAGCCTGATTACAACAAAGAAACTGGTATAATAGAACTTGTTGATAAAAAAAATACAACTAAACCTAGGAAATTAACCAAAGCACTATATAGCTTTAGTAGACACTTTAGAACATGGACGCAATCACATCACACTATAGATTCCTATTAACGCAAAGGTGAGCACATTAAATCTCAGTTCTATTTAAGGCATCATAAAACTAGTATGCCCAAGTTGTTAAAAAAAAGAAACTAAATATTATAGTCGTAACTTATCAGAGTTGAGGCACTTATCACGACGACATCTAGTTTCACAAACAGAGTGGTAGCCAAATCTGTATACTAGTAGCCCGCTCCATGGTATACATCATATGACCAAAATATTCGAAGATAACTATATGTTGTAGAAAGAAGCCCACTGTCTTAGAAAAGCCCCAACCAACATCCACCAATAGATGTTGTCAATCCATTATTACCACAAGCAAAGTTTTTCGATCCAAAAGATAGCTGCAAGTGCAAGACTCCAAACAAGAGTTCCTGATCTAAACATCCTACCATCAAGAAAACTCATTGCACATAAAAATCAAACACACATATGCTAAGGGAAGGGTGGACAATAAAAAAGTAAAAAAAAAAAAAAACAAAAACAAAAACAAAAAACACCAAAAACTAGAAGGAAAGAGGGTAAGCAATCACCATGGAGGGGGGATAAACCACCTCCATGGGATGGCACCTCTTAAATGGAGAAAAGGAAGGAGAAGTGTTGAGGCGGCGCTTTAGGGTTCCTAATGCTATAAGGTTTTAGCATTTGTTTTGAAAATCCCTTAGACGTAAATCATTTAATTATAGGCAATAGATAATACATTTACTCAACTAGAGTTGAATTTTTTTTTTTTTTGAGTGAAGACCATCGGTTCATTGGGTCTTATTATTAAGAGTCCGACTAATCTAACTTGATATAAATAAGTTTCTGAGGGAACTTTATGTCTTTTAGTATAGATTTTTTTCATTTTCAAAGCTCAAATCCAAAATACCTAATTAAAGGATCAAAGCAACTAATCATTTTTGATTCACCTCATGTTGGAAACTAAAGCTGAAGTTAATCGCATGATGTTGATTGATTTTTTGAGATTTGCGTCCTGGATTTCGTCGTAAATTGATTGATTAAAAAATGTGCCATGCGAAATGCGTTGCACCTGTATATGTGTGACACTAAGCAAATCTTTTGCTTTTCTATTTGATATAAAATCATCATTACATTAAAGAAAGCTTTCTTTACCAAAGACAAAAAAAAAAAAAAAATACAACAATCCCCTTATATTTAAAAAAAAAATATTAAACTCCGTACCAGTGGGGTTACATCGCTTTAAAAATAAATTAATTTATTTAAATATAATTAATATATTAGATGTACTACCAATAATTAGTTTATATTTTAAGGAATATAACTCATATATAGAGATGCATTTTTTAAGAAATAAATATATATTATAATTTTTTAATAATTATTATTTACAAGTTTTATGAAAAAATTAATATTTTATTAAATTATTATTAATATATAATAATATTATTTTTATTTTAATTATTAATATATCATTTTTTTGGATAATAAAGTGAAGTGTCATTTTTTTATAAATTTAAAGTTTAATATTTTTTAAAGAAATCTCAAGGAGTTGTTATGCCTACCTAAAAAAAAAAAAAAAAATTAAAGGAAGCTTTCACGGTGGGTGTTAACATGGTCCACTACTTGTTTTGGACTTTGCTATAGTCTGCCAAGATAATTACAAATTTGACACCGCGTGTATGTATTTAAAATTGCATTCTAACTGCTTTTGTATTTTATTTGCAAAGAGATAAAAGCTTTTATCACCGGCCCATTATCGGAGAGAAGATTTGCGCCATTGCAATTCTTATGGGGCCAACTTAAGCTTGTATCCAGGGCTTGGGGAAAATAATTTTGATTAAAAAGGCATGAAATAATTGGATTCAAGTAGGTGTTGTAAGTGGACCAATATTTCATGGGTTTTTGGAGCCCAATGTCCTTCATTGTCACTAGGCGCCGGCATAGTGTGCAAAGGCAATTTGCAAGCCATACAACTTGTATTATAATAAAGATTGAGTTAATCATTATGTGGCGACTAACTGATTATAAGTTTTGTTGGATCAGTATGAAATGTTTATCATCATGAAGAGTGGTTAGTAATTTTCTCAATTGACCAGTGTTTTTCACTATAATGCGCAGACCAGTGGGTAACTAGAGGAGGGCTTGTGAAAACCAATTGATCTTTTGCTCTTTTCAGAGCTTACTACAAGAACTTTGATGCTAAAGCATGTGTATAGTCTAAGGACTCATCTTCATGTACTTCAAATTCAGCTTCTATGACTGATAATACTTGGTAAGCTCAAGGTCTGAATGCAAATGATCGAAGAATACTTACAGGGGCACAAAATATTACATAATTTATATCTACTGTATACTGCAAAGATTACAAACGATTTCCCCAGGGTAGACCCGTGAATGCAGGCTTTCTAGATCCCCTTAAGTTGTGTCTGGAATCATGATAATTAGAATTTCATTTGATTTTAAAATCTTTTTACTTCCCATTAAAAAAGCAATGAACTTGTCTTCAGTCATATATATGATACAACATAAAATCTTTTTACGGGAGTCCAAATGATACTACACAAATTTTGGAGATCTTATTTGATACTGCATAAATGACTCACTTTGTCCAGTTTAGCTTACATCAAATGCACTTTGAGGGTGAATTTATGATACCAAAATATAAAATCTCATACTCATTCAAGAAGATGGGAGAGTTTCTAAATAGGACATGCCGAATCTCTCACTTTTAACATCCTTCGAGCAAATTTGCAATACTTTTAGCGAGTTTTATCCTCAATTCTTCATGCCTTACAACCTGAAATGTTGTAGTGCAGAGACACCATTTAACCCTATGGCATCGTGGTGTGTAATCAAATGTACAACTGAAACTCATGGACCTATGTTTGGAGCCAAAACTCTATGCTTGGAGCTCACAAATTTATCGGTGATTAGCTGTTAAAAATATTCAGACATAAAGCTAGATAGAAAATGCCATTTAGCCCTTCTTTATTGTCACATAGCAATTTGTAGCAATAAAATTACAGGGATTAAATTTGCGTTTGGAATATATGAATACTGGATGCTGATTTTGTGTTTGGCTTGTAAAGAATCTTAAGAGCTTCTTTTTGTGAAATATATGAAATATATGGATACTGCATAGAGAGGTTTAATGGACATAGAAGTGCAAAGAGGGTTGAACATAGTCTTTTGTTGAGGTTGCTCACAGAGAGTTCTCGATCTGCAAACGAATCAATAGGCAAGAGATAACTTTTAAGCTTACTTAGTCCAGTCAAGTCTTTTACTTGCATCAGATGCTATTTATGGCACACAGATTTTTGGTTTATTACATAATCAGTTAGAGTTAGTTTCTAATCAGTTAGAGCTAATTTTTGTTTATCTCTGATTAGTCCATACTATCTTTGATAAGTTAGTACTAACCTGTTATTAGCAGCTTGTATTTAAACAGTTTTGTCTCAAAAAATATTCACATAAAGAAATTCATTTTCTTGCTCCCTCTTTCCTTCTCTCGTTATCTCTTTCTCTGGCTCACTCTGAGCTTCAAGCACTCTCTTCTTCAACCATATCAGAATTCTGATAATAACGACTGCTGTTGGACACAAGAATTTTCTTTTAATATTACAAGTGTCTGTCATAACACAAAAGCATGTGTCATAACCAAACACATAGTCTAGAAAAAGACAAAAAATGCAGTTGGAAACTTTATTTGGAAATAGATAAACAAGATAATGTTGTGACACACTAATTCTGCATGAAAGAGGACTTATAAAGTCTTAATCACATTAGTTTCTTTTGGATAAAAAGGGCAATAATCATGGGAAAGGGCATCTGGCCTGCAATGAAAAGTAATGGACAGTAAGAAGTTTGTAGTTAATCTCAAACCTTGACTAAACAATTATGGGAAAAAAGTTATGAATTGATATAGCCTAATACTTGACCAATGAACATCTATATGCTACAAGTACCTTTAACACTCAATGCTGGGGTCACTGCAAGTTCTTGTAACAGAAGAACTTGCCAAAATAAACTTGTAAGGTGTGACAATGAACTGGGAAGGTATTGCCAATTATAGAATTGGACCTAATTTATTTCATCATAGAGATATAGCATATTCAGTATGACAACATTAAAATCTAAGTTCATTGTATATTGTACTAAGTACTTACTTGAAAATTTGACATTTATTCTTATAAAATCTTGGAGAAGGATATTGAAATATATATAAGAAGAAACTGAGTGTAGTTTTTATTAGAAAAATTATACTTGTCTCATTTAGTGGAAAGAATGGCTACTTGCGTTCATTTGCAAGTGCTATATTTTTTAAATGCATATTAAGTAAATACGAAAAACTAGACAACTCCACCATTTTCTCATCATATAATAGATTCTGCAGAACAAATTGTAATTAGTGTGTGGTCCCAAATTTGATATTCTATTTGAATTCTTATTGTTTGTTTAGTGAGATGAAAAACAAGGATATATTCTTAATGATGCTGAAGTTTTTCCAACCTAACAATATTTTTAATGATTGAAGCTCCATGGATTACCTAAAAAACTCCAGCCAATGAACCATGAGTCCATGACATTATTTTCTCTAGCTCAGCCTACATACTATCAACATTACACAACAAACCTTGAAAAAAATTAAACACAAAGAATCAAATTGAATTTAAGTTGAGCAACTTTATGAGTCAATCTCATCAATTGTGAGGGGCATGTCAGTTGAGAAAGTGAGGCTTGGCTTCACTTTTGGAACAACAATGGGCGCAGCTTCATTGCTGAGAATCTTCATTGTTGACATTATGCTCAACCCCAACAGCAAAAACATAACCCAATTAACCAAGTTCATCACCTTATGTCCTTGACTCTCAATTGCCTTCTTCCTACATACCACCTCAAGCACCACCATCCCATAGTTGAAATGGTTCCCACTCTTAATGTCCCAATGATTCATAATTTGCTCACATTCTCGATGAAGCCAAATCAATTGCTGCTCTGTTATCTGTCAATTATTCCAAGTATATTATTGCATTGTTCATAGAAAACAAGGGACAGGGGAATCCATTTCCATATCTTCGACAGGCCCATATGTAACCATTCACAGATGCCACAGAACATTCATAACAAACAACTGAAACATCAAAAAATGCTTCAGACAAAACATTTTCCCAGTAAACCACTCCTACATCTCACTTATCTTCACATTTTTTAACGTGCACTATACTACCAATCTTCGTTTCAGGACTAGGGTTTGCAATGCCGTCACTTCTCAAATGCATCATCATCTACTACTTGTACTCTTCTCATTCCTTCATTGGTTAGATATACACCGTTATAAGATCTACACCGCCTCCGCTTAGGTTTCCATCTCTACGCCAACCAAGTCGTCGAAACTGCCGTTGGTGTAGCTGCCCCATCTCTGGTCTCAAAATCGTTAGGGACTGATTTGCAAAAATAAACAATAAAAACACCGAAACTTCGTTTCATTAATGAAAAAAGATGAGTCAAATATCATCCGTTACATTTTAAAAAAACATGATCCAACAGTTAAGCGTGTACAAGCATGGGGAGGATTAACGTTAGCCCATAAGTGCGGGTGGACTAACGAATCCTTCATCTCTAAAGTTTGGTGTTTTTTAAGAAATCTTAAGGAGTTGTTGTACCTACCTAAAAAAAAAAAAAAATTAAAGGAAGCTTCACCAGGTAGACATGTTTTGTCTTTATGAACTGCGAGAAATGTTTTAAGAAGGTTTAGCTCTTTTCACAGATCGGTATTGCAATAGGACCAGGTTTTACAAAAATCAGTGATCGGGTTTGATTTGAGTAAATTGGTTGTTCATGCATGTTTTTCAAAAAAAAAAAAAAATCGCTTGAATCTTTTTATGAAAATGGACGATTTTATAAAATTTTAACTTCTTAAAAAAATAATAGATTATTTCTAAAGTCATTGTTCAATTACTTGGGCATTAAAATGAAAGTTATATCAAGAGATTTAGCCATTTTATAACTAAATATTCGACTTTTAATTTCTCCATTATTCGATATAGGACTAAAATAGTGGGAAGCAAAATAAATATATGTTGTTTTCTACATGGGCTTCCTATACAAATAACATGCTTTTTATTTTATAACTTATGTATTTTTTAAATACTAGAGTTTTTGGACCCATGTAACGCATGGGATAAAAAACTTTTGACAAATATTAAAAGACTTTTATAAAATTTTTGGCAAATATAAAAGCTCTATAATAAATAGATTGTATATAAAAATTTTGATATGAAACTAACAAAATAATTGGTAAATATAAAATTTAGTATACAATTGCATTACAACTTTAATAACTCGAAAAAACAAAGTCTAATATGAGAAGTAATTAAAAATAAAAGTAAGAAAATAGTAAAATAAATTATTTATATTTGATAGTCTGTTAAAAATTCAAATTTCTTGTAAGAAACTAAATTGAAATAAGTATAAAAAATATACATTATATAATAATAAATAAAATTATCTACTTTCAATTTTTATCAAACAACTCAAAATGAATATTTCTTTTTTTTCTCCTTCCCTATTTTTCAATATTCAAGTAAATTAATTTTAAAGATAAAATGATATAAAAGTATTCTACATAACAATTAATTATTCACATAAAACAAACAATTAGTTATTAAAAGTATAATTTATTTTATAAAAATATATACTTCTAATTTTTAAGAGATGATTGAAAATACTTAAAATCAATTATTAAATTTCTAATTTATATAGTTTTCCTATACTAATGTCGAATTATATGTTTACTATATATAGCCTAGTGTTATCATTTATTTCAAAGTTAGGAATTTAAATAAATCCTATATTGATATTGATTAATTCTTGAAAAATTGACTATATAAAAACAAAATGAAGAAATTGTTTGAAGAATATATATTATAAATAAACAAATGCTTCATATAAAAATAAAATTCGTATAAAATTTATTTCAAACTAAAAAGAGAGAGTAAATAAACACATTTATCATTATATTACTACCTAAGAGAAATGATCAAACACATTCTTTTGAAGCAACATACATTCTTTTAGGATAAATTGAAAATGATAAGTAAACAAATACAAATATTATTCCACTGCTAATTGATATATATATATATATATAGCCCATAACTGAATAGGAAAATAGAATGAAAAATCTCCTTCACAAAATTAAACCAGCATCCATCTTGTAGAAAAATTAAAAAAACAAAACAAAAATCCCCAAATTCAAATTCCTAAACCCTAAAATAACATAAAATCATATAAATAAAAACATAGATTCAATTGATACAAACAAAAGCTATGATATAAACTCAGTTTATACATGGTTATGGTCAAAGATATAGGAAGAAGTAATGGAATAAATCTTCATTTCCTTGTTGTCAATTATAAGAGCTCCTAATGTTCACATCTATTGGCTATTCAGGAATAACTTCGACAATAACATATAGTATAAAATAGAAAATGTGAAATAGCCATTGTAAAAAGAAGAAAACTCTAGGGTTTTGGTAGAAAAGAAAAATATATAAAGAGATGGATATATAAGAAATATCAAAATTTAAAGATAAAAGTAATGATATTTCTACTACTTTTTAATTTCTAATAATATATATGAATAAATTATTATTGGCCACAACGCATTAAAAATTAAACATATGTGATATTTTTCCATGGGCATGCATGTGTGAGTTTCCATATCAAAAATCAAAATTACTTTAAAAAAAATAAAAGGCAATAAAATATTATTCCATAGATGGACAATACTCTAATTTGGAAAAATAAAAAAAGAAACAATGTAGTTGAGTAATAAATTCCTAAATAATAAATAAATATATAAAAAAGTGTGAAAAAAATTGACTTGTTGACTAACTATATAATAAAGTATTCTAAAAAAGAAGAATAGCAAAAGTAATTGATTTTTAGATAAACTAAAAATTGACTAATGATGACAAAAGGATGAGTAGTGAAAATTAATTCGGTAAAATACATTGGTAATTGATACTAACAATTATCAATATTAATTTTTAAATTGAATTTTAAATTATTTTTTAAAATACAAAATAATTGGCTGAGTAGTGAAAGAGTAATAAGGTTAACAACAACTATATTAATGCTCATTAAATTTGAAAATTTTATTTTAAATTAATTTAATTTTATAAATAAAATTTAATAGAAATTTATTTAAATTAATTTCATTAACTTTTGTGGTTGAAATGAAACCACCTAAAGTTATTTGAGTAGTGAATCATTTAACGAGAATTAATGGAAGAGAAAATCAAGGGATTGAAAGTTAAATGCTAAAACTAAATTTTTCTTTCTAATTCTTTTAATAAATATAAATTTGAAATATTTCTTTGAATAATAAATTTAAGAGAGTGATCGGAGTAGAATTAATATGAAACTAACATATGGCATAAGTTTCTATATTTTAAATCTTATATATTAATTGTATAAATTTAAATAATTTATGTCTGCAAATAATCAACTAATAACCTAGTGACCCAATCCTCGCCCAATATTATGGTCGAGTCAAGATCGAGTTTAGTTTTATATTTATGTTTAATATATTTATCTCTTTCTATAAAAACTTTATCCATCCCTTTGTTAATGTACTGTGATGCTGCACGAATCTCGTGTAACATTGGACGTTGACTGTTTGACACAAGTGGGCGTAAACTTCCATGAGGACAATGAGAATTGAGAACAAATCTGGCTGGTCTTCGGATCCTCTGATTCCTGACTTTTCTCACTTGCTATAACGCATTACTTAGGTATGTTTGATTTCACTTTTGGGAGAAGATCTTTTAAAAGAAGATCTTTTAAAAAAAAGCCTTTTAGAAGAATTACTTTTAAAAGAATAATTTTTGTTTGGTTTGAATATGTTAAAAGACCTTTTAGGAGAATGAGTTTTGTTTGGATAGGATAAAATAAAGTTACTTTTGGTTGTTGATGTGAGAGTAATAATAGTAAGATTCTTTTTCAGAAGGTCTTTTTCTAGAATGAAAAGTAACTTCAAAGATACTTCTTCTATCCAGAAGACCTTTTATAAAAAGTTAAACCAAACACTACTATTTACCGTACAAAGTCATTCTCCTTCTCCTAGAAGGCCTTCTGGCCATTACAAACTGGGAACCAAACGGGCACTTAATCTCTTCACTTCTTTAGAGTTTGAAATTGTGGGCTCATAATTCGTCCGAATTTTTTACTTACTTAGCCCAAGGTCATCTTAAAGGAAAAATTTTTCTATTTATATCTTGACATGCACCTTATATTAATAGTGGATACTCCCCTTATCTCTTATAAATATCATAATAAGGGAGGAAGTTAGATAATTTCATCTCAACTCATATACTAAATCCTCCCACTCTCTCTATCTCTAGTCGAGATAGCAGCACAATTCAATTGTTGAATTATAACTATCTTTTATATTGATCATTCATGACATTAATAAAAATGTGATCAATTAATTTATATATATATATATATATATATATATATATATATATATATATATATAAAGAATTTATGTGTTGAATTTAATGTCCATAAAAAGTCTAGTAAATAATTTTGGGCTAATTTGGTTTCCACCAATCAACTCCCTGCAAAGATAAAATTATTTTAGTATTAATTATTTTTATTCATAAGACTCGAACTGAAAATTTTGTTTAAAATAAGTGACAAAATCACTTGAATCAATCAAACATTAATTATAAAATAAAATAAAAACTTAAATATGTTTTCTGTTCCTATAAATATAGGTTATTTTGATTTTTATCCCTGTAAATATAAGTTATTTTTGGTCTCTTATTTTTTTAATATTTTATTTTTAATTCTTATCATTCTAAATTTTAGTTTAAAAATTTATTGTAAAATATACGTTTAGCTTTTATAAATATTCGAAATTTTGTTTTGTTATTACAAATATTTTAATAACCTTCTTTTGATTCTTATAAGTATCATTACTTAATAGTACTAATTAACAATAGAGACCGAAAATATAATATTGAAAAAAGAATGACTAAAAGCCAAAAAAAAAATTATATAGATTAAAACCAATATAACCTCTATTTATCGGAATTAAAAATATATTTAAGCCTAAAATTTATGTAAAATATTTATATTTTACTATTCCTAATTTATAATTATATGTTAATAAAAGTATTCTGACTGTCAATTAAAAAGTAGCTTACCAACACGATTTTAAAAATGCTCGACACAATTGTAAATTATTAGCAAGCCAAGTATAAGTGACAAGCTATACACATGAATAGAAATAAAGGTTTTTACCTCATACAAAGATTGTGAGCCATTGGTATTCTTTGAAAAAAAGGTTGGCATAATAGAAAACGGGTAAGACAAATCAAGGGTGATGATGTTGGTTATGTATGGTTTATGTATGAAAGGCATATTTGACTAATTGTGCATGTAAAACCACTTTTTGTGTAAAATTTAGCCCCCAGAAAACAAAAAATCTATAGAACATTAAGCAATTACTAAGTAGGGATCTCTCTCATTAAGCACTTGCCACCCTGTCTAGGTTGGCATTTTCACGTTCCTGTATCTTATGAACAAAATGATTGCCCATTAGTGCTTGTCCTTACGCAGAGAAAGATAAATAAAGGGCTATGAGTTGTCAAAGTTTTGAAACCAAGCAAACCCATAAATGCATCTAAGACCAAGAGGCAAATGTGTCTTTCGATAAGTTTATTTTAAGTTTAAAATAATTTATAATTAAAAATTTTGATAATTTTTGAAAAAAATGATTATTTCTCAAAATTAAATTGTTATTACATACCCGTGAAAAAGAGTAGAGAACATCCCTTCTTATCATCTTGATACGTAAATAAGGGAATCTAGCTGGCTGCCCTCATGAGGAGAATAGGAGAGGCAAGCCTTGTCATTCATGTTATGAGAGGCTAGGGGTGGCAATTACTACCTTATCCGCGGATACCCACCCCGCTCCAACCCGATTGGGTAGGCACCGGAGCAGGTTTGCATACGGACAGGGTTGGATTCAGGTTCAAACCAAATCCATCTCTACCCTACCCATACCCTATATATATAAGATTATTTTTTAAAATATTTCTATCATTCTAGAGTTGTGTTTGATTGGAAATAAAGATAGACATAAAAAATTTTTAATATGTAATTTTTCATATGAAACTAATTTATAAAAATTTTCACTTTATTTTTAACCCCCATATCAAACACACCCCAAATATAAATTAAATTTTAAAATAATTTTCATCTCAAAAAATTTAAAATAATTTTTTAAGTATTTAAAAGGGGTAGCAAGTAGAGATAGGTAGGATACGGGTTGAGATGAGTTATCTACAAGTAGGGTTTGGATTTTGAATATCAAAATATGTGGGTAAGGTAGGGTGGATTGAAACTTATTCAATGAGGTGAAGGACAGATTCGGGTTGAGCTAAAATCTGCCCCATTACCACCCTTATGTGAGGCCTTTTAATTGAAAAGCCACCAAAAACTAAGTCCTCTATCCCCACTTTTTGTTTTCTTCCCAGAATTCCACAAATCATGGCTACTGTATTAATGTTATAGTCCTTTTCAAATCACAACAAGTACACTTAAATTGCTTTTGCAGAACAATAATGGTACTTATAAATTTAATGCAGGAAGATCAGTCAAATAGTGTTGTAACTCCAACAATTTCTTCAATAGGTTTCTCTGTTTATACATGAGGGTATAAAGTTGATTGTGGGTTTATGTTTATATTAGAGGGTCCATTTTCATTTTCATGTCTTCTGCCATACCTGTGACTATGAGTTGTGTTTATGTTTGACCTTGTAACAAGGGTTTAGTCAAGGTAATTTTCATTTTAACCATTGAATTGAAAAAAAAAAATTATGGTGACCATAACTTGACCCTTGTTACAGGTTGGAGCAATCTAATTTTGGTGAAGAAAAGTTTGTGCGAGAAAATTGAGGAACATTTTTTATTAGTATTATAAAAAATCAACAAATTACAAGTTATTTGTACTTTTGTTTATTTATATGAATTTTAAATGTATTTTTTTCTAAACTATTAACATTATATGATCATCAAATTTTAATTAATTTGGATTGAGTTGGCCTGACCTATTATAAAAGTAAATTCTTTTAGTATTAATTTTTTTATTCATAAGATTTGAATTTAAAATCTTATTTAAAAGTAAGTGTTGAATAGTTGAAACTAATTAAATATTTATTTTACATAAATCTATAATTAGTTCAACATTTTTTTACGAGTAATTGAACATCTTTACATATTGATTATGTTATTATTTCTCTTACATATTAACATTTTTCATTGATTATCTTATTATTTGTTTTACATAATATATTTATGTGACATAGGATCTTCCTTTATGTAGAAATGGCAATGGGGCAAAGCAGGGAGTAGTCTCTCTATCCTTGCCCTACATTTCCAAAGTTTCCTCCATTCCCATCCTCCGTGGCAGGGGAAAACCCCTCCTAATCCTCATTCTCCACAAATCCCCAACCCCCCAATGGGAATCCACAAATATCCCAAAAAAAAATTTTTAAAATTTAAAAAATATGTCTAAGCAATTTAATTAGCCTAAAAATTTTGAAAAAAGACTTTAAAATAATAATACAAAGTTAATTCAAGTCTTAAACTCAAAATCTTATATCATTACCACCAAATTTTTTAATGTTGAATCAAATCACAGCTATTAGTCTATCACAAGAACATCATAATAAACAATAATAAATATGTGAGACTATGAGAGGCTAATTAAATTAGGGTTGTATTTTCTTTATATTTGGATTAAAAATATAATAAATATCAATTTTATATATAAAATTATCTATATACCCCTAGAGCATATATTCCCACAAGATAGAGGGCATAATCCCTACCCCCATCTTCAAAGTCATTGCGGGGAGACTTTTACTTCCATCCCAAACCTGATAGGGAAAAAATTCCTATGTTTAGATTTTCATCTGTAGATATCCCCACAGATTTCTCCACCTATGGGTCTCCATTGTCACTCGTAATTAGATGCTTGATTTGGCTGTTTGATATGCTCCTAATCAGTTACCTTATTTACTGTCACTTATAATTTAGCTTTTCCAAAATGTTGAAAAAACTTAAAAGGGCTTGAGTGAATATTGAAAAAAGAAAAAATTACTAAATAAATTGTGCCAAAACATTAGAATTAAGCAATGAATCCTCTTTCATGTAAAATTTTTATATAATTTAATTTAATTATGTATGAATTTTTATCATTAATGAAATTATGTTATGTGTCCTAATTATTTGAGCATTGCTTTCGTAATCAATGGTCAAAATTCACACATATAGTTTATTTGTAAATAATATTCAAATAACTATATAATTTGGGGCTTTTATGGATACATAATTTATTATTAATTTATGGCTTTTCTTTGACTCACCATTACAAAAGTAATATCGCATTATTTTACAATAATTTTAAAGAAGGTTGTAACTCTTTTTTTTTTTATTCGAAACTACATGTATCTTTTTACCAAAGGCAATTCTATTCGAATTGAATAGAACAACTTTGACAGCAAAGCTCTCCATTTGGAGTTTTAACACAATTGTATATCCAAGATTCAAACTTGAGACCTCAAGTTTGAATCTAGACCTCAAGTTAAATTAGAACAGTCCTTGACAGTTGACCTAGGCGCTCGTTGGTGAAGGTTGTAACTCTTAAATAAATTTACAAGAATTTTGTTGAGAATTACATGTATATTATGAAGTTAAAATTAATCTATAAGCCTTTATAGTTTAACCCAATTTTTAATTAGATCCCTATAGTTTATTTTTTTTATTCAAATCCTTATATTAAATAAATTTTTTAATCAAGTTCCTAAAACAACCTACCATTACAAAAATGTTTAATTGTTCTATGAGTCTTTATAGTTTTATTCAATTTTTAATTAGGTCCCTATAGTTTAAAAATTTATAATTACGTCTTTATGTTATATAAAATTTTTCAATCAAGTCTGCAAAGATAATATCAGTTACAAAAAATGGAATATTCATGAAATATTCCATTTCTATCTCCTTCTACGCCCTTTATCCTTCCTCCCCCACCACCCGCCACCCCAACCACCCAAATTAAGCAATAACCACCCCAAACCAGCATAGCCACCCAAAGCACAAACACTTTACACAATAATGGTGAAGCTAAGGCAACCTTGATTGGAAACTTGAAAAGCAGTGCATCACTGGAGCTTACGATCTTTCCTTTGTAAGCGCTATGGTGTCTATTTTGAGGGATGAGGAGACTTGGCAGTGTGATTTGGATTTTAGGTGTGCAGTGGTGGTATGTGTTATGGTGGTTATGTATTGTGTGTGTGATGTGTTTATCTAGTTTACTACCTTATTGTCCGGTTGACATATTATTTCGTTTACGCCTCGCCATGCACATGTTTATTCTGCGGTCAAGACTCACATTTTCAAAGAAGCTTTTTAAAAAAAACAAAAAATTACCCACTAATTTCAACAAAGTAATTTCGAGAATGAGTTAAATTTTTCGCAAAACTAAAAGACAACAACTAATAGATTCCAAATACGACTTAAATATAAGTTGGAACTAATAGTATGTTACATATGTGACTTCACAAAAATGGTGCAAGCAAACTTGAAATACAAGATATCTATCTGCATGTATTTGATGAATTAGCATATTTTGTGTTAAAATTAATCTAAACTATAAACTTTTGACGGAGCTATTTTTAATTTTTGTTTTAAAAAATGCAATTATCAAATCCAAATACACTAAACGTTTAGCACCAAAAATTTATAATAATTTTTTATGGGAAATAAACTCATAAAATATAAATATAAAAATTTCTAATAAATTTTAAAAATTGTGTATATATTTCTCTGTATAAAAAATTATGTCTCCATGATGCTGCCGCGACATAGTGCGAATCAACAAGTCCTTAAACATCTCGAGGACAATAATTTTCGTACATTGATAAGACCAACGATATCTTTCTAACACACAAACATAGTGAAGGAAAATTTATTGACGCGAGCTACTTGTTAAGGTCGAAAACCTTCGTACGGCAAAACAGAGACACAAGTAACAAGCAGCTGAACTCCAAATACATGTGAAAAAAGTGCTGAAAGAAAGTAAAATGTACTTGAGTATTGTTCATTGAAACCATCATCATCAGAAGCACCAAGGTTGGTCCTCCATTTCATTTTTCTAATTTGCTTCTGCCAAGTGCTCTTGATACCTTCAATGATTTTAGCTCATCTATCAACTGTATCAAGTTGTTGTATGAGGTTCCACCCTTCTCTATAGTCCTCTTGCTAGCATCACCAAGCTCGCTTGCTCTCTTCCTCATTTCCTTGCTCTCTTTACCACTTCCCATCAACAGCACCACAGCCTCTGTGATCTCTTCCCTTCTCACCATTGGCTCCTCACCGAAGTTGTACCAATCCTTGTTCTCTTTCATTCCCACTGGGACTCCAATCTTCAAGACATCAACTAGCAACTTCTCATTGTAGAATTGCTCAGCAAACATAGGCCATGTGATCATTGGCAAGCCTGCATTCAAGCTTTCAAGTATTGAGTTCCAACCACAATGAGTCACAATTCCTCCTATGGAAGGGTGGTTCAATATGAGCAACTGTGGTGCCCAATTCTGTATGATGAAACCCCTGCTGCTTTCTTTCATCCTAACCTCAAAATCTTGCAAGAAACTGTCTCCATCATCATCACCATCATATTTGTCCCTTTTCCTAATGACCCAGATGAAGTTATGACCAGAACTTTCAAGACCATGAGCAATTTCAACAAGTTGAGCGGGAGGGAGCCTAGTTAGGCTACCAAAATTTACATACAGCACTGATTCATCTTTCTTGGAATTAAGCCACTTCAGCCATTCTGGCTCTTGTGCAATAAGATCATGCTTGTATCCCCTGTTGGTCTTTTCTCCATCATCCTTGCTAATCCAAGCTGAAACTGGTCCTATACTCCAAGTCTTGATCCCCAATGTGCTCTTGTAATGTTGCTCGTAATCACTTTCAAGTTCATGAAAGCTATTGCACAGTGTCCCATAGCTTCTTCCCTCCACTTCAGTAATTGCTTCAAAATAGTTTGCATTATTCTTTGTCCTTATCCATGCTTCAAGCTGCAGAGCCGTCATCTCAATTCTGTGTGGCAAACCAGGAATTGAAAACTTCTGGGTATCGGATTCTAAGCCCTCATGAGGCCTATGCTTCCTGATAGAATAATTGGCACAGTTGGAGAAATAGCTTGAGATGTAAAAGTAAAGCCTTGGGATGCCTAATTTTGCTGCAGAATCCCCCATCCAAGGGTGTAACATATCTATGACTAGACAGTCGGGTTGTAGATCCTGAAATAGGAGCTCAATTTGATCTTTGAGCATGAATATTCCAGTACCAACTTTAACCACCATTTCTCGGGACGTGCAATCTTTCATGTTTTCAACCCCATCAGGAAGACCAACTTGGGATGCAGGGAATTGAATCACATGAGTTCTAATGGGGTATCCAGAACCAAAGTCACTGTCTATGGCCTTTTGGAATGTCAAAGCATTGGCTTTGGTAGTGATAATCGTAGCACTAGCACCATGCCTAGCAAATAGCCTGGCTGCATCTATCATAGGGTTCATATGGCCAGGAGATGGATATGGAAGAAAAATGACATTCAGTTGAGACTCCATCTTTATGGCAATCTATGATATGGAAGTTTCTGAAGCTTACTGTGGTGTGGCTTGTGTTTGTTGTGCCTGTGTTTGCTTGATGAGAACAAGTCTCTGATTCTGGAGTATACAAATAATAATGGATTTCAAGGTGTGTCTTTGGGAACAAAAAGGAAAATAAAAAGTACACATGAATGGCTGTAATATATTTTTGACATGGGCACTCACTTAGGAGTCCTTTCAAGTTTACGGGCACAAATTTAGTTTCAATTTGTTTATTTCAAATCATTGCGATGACAATCATTTAAGTATTAATAACTACTTAATCATATTAGAATTTACCTATCTCAAAAACTTGCATGAATGAAATTTATTCTATTTTAATATCAACAACATCAAAAGCAAATGCAATAGAACTTGTTATGCAATCATAGGTGTCACGATGTGCTTGACGAGTGTCACGTTGGGAAGCAACAAAAATTTATTAAAAAATAATTCATTAGTTGCTGCCAATTTTTATTCATGTGAAAAATTGAAAAAGTCTTTTATTTTTGCAAAACTGGTTTTTGAAAATGAGATTGGGTTTGGGAGCCTAATTATCAATAGGAAATGATGGAAACTTAATCCTATTGTATCTTTAATATATTTATCTTATAGCAATTATCCTAGAGTTTGTTGTGTAAATTAATTAATAATTTTTATTTTTTCCATTATAAAAATTAAAATACCATAACTATTAACAAAAATATTAAAAATAAAAAAATTCAAGAAAATTTAATTTTACCTTAATTTGTGCTCCTACTTATACTCTAATACAATAAGGAACTTAAAGTCACATAATTCTTGTAAAAAAAATTGTGTGTTGGATTAATTTTATTTACAAAAAGACAAATACAGTCTTACACAAAATTTAGGATAATATAAGCTATTGAACATGGTCAAACCATACGTTAACGTCGTAAATTAGCGCACGGATTAAAAATATTTTTAAGTATTATCTTTTGTGATTTTTCTTCTTGAAAAAAAAAAACTTAACAACACTGATTCACTTAGTTTCCTTTTGATCTAAAATCACTCTTCAAATTATTTGGGCCATCTATCCAGGCTAACTAAAACACTTGAACACCAAAAATAAATAAATAAATAAATTAAAAAAAAACAAAACAAAACAAAACAAAACAGAGCTAGAAGCTAATTGAGACTAACGCTAACAGAGGGTGGGGATTGCGCAGCCATAAAAGCTTAGGGTGCATGAGTGACAATGGACGGTCATGGGCAGAGTGGCAGCACGGCGGCGGCTGGGGGTCGTGGGTGGCGCAGGTCGGCAATCTAGTGACGGTGGTGCAAAACCTCGACCTCGACATCGACATCGACGTGACGTCGGGACAGAGGCCGAGTTGCGCCATGGCTCGATGCGGCTGAGAGGGTAACAGGAAGGTTTGGCAGCGGGGATCACTGGTGGCTGGGCGGTTGGTGCGGCTATGGTGTTCGTTCGAGGTCGAGGTCAAGGTTGGGCAGGGAGCGCGGTCATGAGCGCGGTATGCGGTTCTGATCGTGTGGGTTAACACATCATTGCCTGGGTGCGTGGTTTTGGGGTGTGGTGGTTCGATGGTGGTTTGCGAGGTGGTCGCTCGCATAGGTAGGCGGTGACGGAGTTGGTAGCGGGTTTGGAGGTTGATGATGGTGGTCATGACGTTAAGATGTGCCTTTGAGCTTAGACTCTGAATAAGAAGAAAAGAGTTTAAAAAGTAATTATGAGTTCATTTAGTGCTTCAAACTCTTTCTTTTCTTTTTATACCCTGCAGAATCGTAGCTCATAAACATACCCAAGAGATTTTAGTGTTGGTTGATGGTGGTGGTTCTAGTGTTGGTTTTCTGTTGTTATTTTTTGGAGAATTTTGATAGTGTTTCACTGTGTATGCTTAGGTAGTGGCTGTGGCTGGCTTTCTGGTTTGAGATTCACAGGACATTTCTGGCGTTGGGTTTGGTAAACAACGGACCAACTTTAATTTTTGATATTTTCTCTATTATTTTGAGTACTAGTTTGGAAAATATATACATGCTAGAAGATATGCAGATGCATAGCAAAAGTTAAAATGCGAAACTTTCGTATAGAGAAAATGAAAAAAATCATAAGCACCAAGTTTGCGATAAAACAAGAGTGGAAGTATAGAGAGAGATTTACCAGCGAGAGCACCAAAAATTGATCAGAAGTTTTTGCCCAAGTTTGCTGCTGATTTCTGAATATTGTTGATGGTCTTTGGTATAATGTTTGATACTTATTTATAGGTGTTTGAAGAGCGAAGGTAATTAATTTGAATTGATGCTAATTGAGACTAATTAAATTACTAATTGATGTAATTGATGATTGATTGATGAAATTTGGATCTAACTGATACTTTTTTTAGTACATTAACAGTAATGAAGTTTAAATCTAGAAACTCATATAAACTGCTCAAATTTCTTACCAATAGATCGCTCCTAGTGGTTTGAATCTAATTGATACTAATTAATTAAGAGATGTTAATTGATATGATTATTTTTTATTTTTTACTTTTTGAATTTTTTTATTATTTTTCTGAGAGCTAAAATGGGATATACATCATAAGATTGGACTACTTTTGTTTTTTTCCTTCTTTTTTGAGCCAAAAATGTTAGGAACATGAACTGCAAAATTGGTCATTTCTCTTTTCTCTTTTTTCTTTTTTTAATTCTTTTCTTCAATTTTTTTTTTAGGGTGTTCAGATAAAATATGGAGTTTGTAGTAGGCTTACCTTAAATTTATCCAATCAAAAGACGAAATTCCTGGGGAGCAATTCGCTGCAAGAGCATATATGGTCTAGAAGTCTCCTTGAAAATTCTCTGCTTTCCTTGGAAACTCTATTCCTCAGTGAGGGTGTTTTAAACTTGCTGCTTGAGCTAGTTATTGATATTGACAACTTTGTGAACAAAAATTTCGAGTACAAGAATTTTGACCATAGCTACACCAATTACATAGCTCATTGTGTCTTTTTACAACTGTATCACTGCCTCATGTAAAATGGTGAAGAATTGCTGCCCTCCATCTCTATATTGTGCTATGCTAAGTACATGGCTCGTTGTGTCTTTTTACAGCTATATCTCAACCTCATGTAAAATGGTGAAGAATTGCTGCCTCCATATTTATCTTGTGTGACAGGTGTAAAACTTACTAACCCACTTGTCTTCGAAAAATTTTTAAATGGTCATAGAGCACTATATGGATGTACTCACAGTTAATAATAAAATAATATTTTAAGATAAGATCTACTATTAACTTACACAATTATCTAAAATGTCATTCCATTGTTAGTTGTATGCACAATCCACATCACACTCTGGAAATACCTAAGAATTTCTTCTTGTCTCCACCCTTGTTGCAGAAGCTCACCATAACTCACTCAATTCATCAATTAAAAATTGGAGATAGACATCAATCTTGGCCTTTGAATTATTAGGACCGGAGATTATGCAAGCTAAGAATAAGTAAAAATCTTTCATGCACATTTTCAAGCAAAAGATTGTAAGAAGTAACAACTATATGCTAACAAGAATATGGTTTACTAAATTGATTGACAGGAGTAAAACCATCGGCACATAACCCTAACATAATATTACAGGGATCAAATGCAAAATCAAGATAGATTCGATTAAAATATTGTCAAGTTTCACCATGAGAAGGATATGTCATTACATCATCACTCTTTCAGTTCTCAAAGTGTCACCTTATGTAAGATGCTGAACTTATTGATGTATACAACTATTTAAGTCTAGGGATTAAGGATAGATAGTGCATTCTTTTATATAGAACATCTTTACACATCACATTTCTCCCTTTCTTTGGCTTAAACCTAGGCTCTCTGCATAATTTACAATGAGTGAAGGTAGCATCATCTTTGTAATAGAGTATACACTCATTCAAACAATAATCAATCTTCACTTCATTCAACCCAAGCATAGAAACTAACCTTTTGGCTTAGTAAAAATCCTTTGGGATAGTTTCTGGTTGTGCACTAATCCACTCATCAATAAAGCTTACTGATTAAAGGAACTTTAGCTTTGATTCACCTTTGATTTATTACTCAACATTCTTACCGCTAAATAGAACTGGGATTGCATACACCCTTCTCATAAAAGGTCTATTCACTGCCTCTAACAAACTATAAAATCTTTCATCATCCGAATTGGGAACGTCTTTCGAAGGTTCGAAATATATTCCAAAGTCACAGTCAGTAGCATAAAAAATAATTCCCTGATAATGACTAAGGTTATCTTCCCAAGTCACAATCCTACCTTCTTCGTTACCTACATAAACCCCAGTCAAACTACTTCCAACATAACCTACACCAAATTGATTCACCAGTGGTAGAATTTCCTCATGTTCAGTTAAAACCCAATAATCAAGCTTAAACCCGTCATTGTACAAGTGATATCTAATTGACTCTATGTCTAAGAGTCTCCTACATTTACGATTACAACAAAGACACATAATTGTCCTTCACATGTAAACTGTTTTGTTCAAATACAAGTCGTTATCAATTTTTCAACTCCCTCATAAAATTTTGGTTTAATCCCCCCTAACTTGAGTGTAATCTATCATATATTCATGCTCGATTTGAAGCAAATATTTTGTATCTCAACAATATTACACATTTACAGAGCAATACAATGTCACATCAATAAAAAAAAAATTGGGCAAAGTTTCCCCGTAAATTAGGAGTGCTCGCTAATTCTTCTTACAATATTTTAATGCACACTTCCAATATTTATTTAATTCAACCAATATTTTTAAATAATGTTCAAAAAGATTTAGGCAAAGTCTTCCTTAAAATGAGCCTCCAAAAAAAATTAATTCATGAATTAAACACAAATAATAATTACTTATTTCATTATAATAATTATTTAATTCAAACAATATTCTGATTAACAAAATTTGGGCAGAGTCTCCCCTTAATTTAGGAGTCTCCACAGAAATTATTTCATCAATCAAACACAAATAACAAACATATGCAATCATACAAATTAATCAATTAATTCTAAAAATCGTTTTAAAGCTTATCCCCTTACCTCACATTATGCAGGCACGCAACACTACAGCACACAATTTAAACAATGAGAATAAACTCTAAACATTTCCCTAATCATGCAATCTCATCCTTCTTTTTTCTTCCTACAACTCTATCCTAGAAATTTTAATTTTCTAATATTTCAGGAAGCATAAAGTTAAACAAATAATTCAATGTACATATCTAATGCTTCCTAACTCTCTTTAATCAGTCAATGCACCAATCACCAGCAGCTCCAAATTATCCAAATAAAATCTTTAACAATCAACACAGTGAAATAAGTTACTTAACTAACTTAGAAACTAACTTTGAGTAAAGAAATAGAACAAAAAAAAAGGCTAAATCAAAAAATAAATCGATTAAAATACTCAATAATATACCACAAACATAATAGCTGTCTTTGGCTGCAAAATGGAAGCTTGGATGATACTCAAATGGCCAATGGCCAAATGGGGGATGAGAGAGAGAGAGAGAGAGAGAGAGAGAGAGAAGAAGGGAAGAGAGAGTAGAAAGAGAGTTAAATGGTGCAAATAAGGTAAAGGAAAGGGTGTTTTGCGCTTTAATATTTTGGTTTAATATTAATGATGAATTTTCCTTTGATAATGATTTAATGAAACAAATTGTTTCATTAACCATATATTACTGATGGAAAATCTGTCGATAAATTGATAATGAAACAAATTGTTTCATTAATCAACCATTATCGATGAATTTTTCATCAGTAATATGTGAACCAAATAGTCTCTGGCAGTAATCCCAAAATTTCAAATACTTATAGAAATTTCGTCGATAATATTTAAAAAAGAAATTTTGAAGGAAAAAAAGTAAAAAAAAATATTTATTTTATTTAAATTATCCACAGATTTTCTATTAGTAATGTATTAAGTATTTAAATTAAAATAAAAAAGAAAATATAATTACTTATCAATGATTTTTCCATCGGTAATTTACTTTTTTTATCTATGGAATTGTCGCCAATAAATTATTAAATTTAAAAATTAAAATTAAAATATAAAATGTTACCGATAGCATATTCGTCAATGATCGTTTGGCCACTAGGCACGAACATTTATCAATGGTTTTACTGAAAAAATATGAAATTGTTGGTAAAGTTCCACATCAACATTTTTTTTTAATTTTACCGATGAATTATTGTCATCGGTAAAATTCATCAGTTTTTGATGAATTTCTAGTGGTTTATGTAATCTAATAGTTGACATATATTTATAAAAATACATTATACATCAAAATAAAATAGAATGATAATTTTTGTACATTAATAAGAACAATGGTATATTTTGCCTAACATATCAACATGGTGAAGAAAAATCTACCTATCACAAGTTATTTATAAAGGTTTCTTATTCTGAGTTTAAAATCTTGAAATATGCAAACACTAAAATCTTCTTATAGCAAAAAGTTATGTTATGCGAATATAATATTTCTCGGATACTATATTAACTCACACCCCATCCACTATTGGATGGGATATGAACCTGGTTCAACTAGGTCTACAGCCTATCCAATGGCGGATAGTGTATGAGTCGGCATGGTGTTCAAAAAATATTATGTACACATAACATTTTTCTACAACAAAATGGAGACACAAAGTAATAAGCAGCTGAATTCCCAATACATGCATTCACTTGAGGGGAAAAAAAAGTTTACTTGAATATTGTTTATTGAAACCTTCATCAGCTGCATATCCTAAAGCATCAAGATTATTGGTCTTCTATTTCATTTTTCTAATTTATTTTTGCTAAGTTCTCTTGATATCTTTAATGATTTTAGCTCATCAGTCAATTGCATTAAGTTGTTGTAAGACATTCCATCCTCCTTTATAGTCTTCTTTGCAGTATCACCAAGACTTCTTGCTTTCTTGCTCATTTCTATGCTCTCTTCTTCACTTCCTATCAACATCGCCACAGCCTTCATGACCTCTTCCCTTCTCACCATATCCTCCTCACCCAAGCTCATACCATACTTGTTTACCTTCACTACTATTGGGACTCCAGTGTTCAATACACCAACTAGAAACTTCTGCAAACATAGGCCATGTGATTATTGGCAAGCTAGTATTCAAGCCTTCATGTATCGACTCCTAACCATAATGAGTCATAATTCCTCCTATAGTAGGGTGGTCCAATGAAGCGCTTATGGTGCCCAATTCTATATGATATATCCCTTGCTACTTCCCTCAATCTTATGCTCAAAATCTTGAAGGAAAACATCAGTAGCAAGCATTGGAGCTGGAAAGAAAGGAAGAGAACAAAAATTTTGAGTGTATTTTAGTGGAAATAATTTTTCTTTAATTATAATTTGGAGTTACCTCATAACACTTAAAGATGGTTCATTTAATTATACATAATAGATAATAAATATTAAATATCTTAAAAATTATAATTAATAAATTCCTAATTGAGATTCAGTCTTAAATTGAAAAATTATAACAATTTTCTTAAAAGTAAAACAAAATTTGGGTAACAAAACATCCATATCCTAGAGAGTTGAGAAAATGGAAAGCCAACATAACTCTCGTTGCAAGATAAGAATGAGTGCATACGAGGTTAGGGCAAACTTTGTTTCACTAAGCAGAAAAAAAGAGGAAGAGAGTTGGCAGGAATAATTTTCTTGAATTATAATTAGGAGTTGCCATGTAATACTTAGATGTAGTCCTTTTTTTTCTATCAAAAAATCTTCTTTGATTAATAACCAAAGGAATAGCTTGATTACAACAGAAAAACTGGTATAATAGAACTTGTTGATAAAAAAAAAAAGCTGAACCTAGGAAATTAACCAAAGCACTATACAACTTTAGTAGACACTTCAGAACATAGACGCAATCATAAAACTAGTATGCCCAAGTTGTAAAAAAAAACTAAATATTATAGTCGCAACTTCTCAGAGTTAAGGCATTGAACATGGCGACATCTAGCTTTACAACAATGGTAGCCAAATCTATATACTAGTAGCCCACTTCATGGTATACATCATATCACCAAAATGTTCGAAGACAACCATATATTGTAGAAAGAAGCCACTACCTTAGAAAAGCCCCAATCAACATCCACCAATGGATGTTGTCGATCCATTATTACCACAAGCAAAGTTTTTTAATCCAAAAGGTAGCTGCAAGCGGAAGACTCTAAACAAGAGTTTCTGATCTAAACATCCTACCATCAAGAAAACTCACTGGACATAAAGATCAAACACACATGTGCTAAGGGAAGGGTTGGCAACAAAAAGTAGGAAAAAAACAAAAAAAAAACCCAAAAACTAGAAGGAAAGAGGGTAACTAACCACCATAGAGGGGGGATAAACCACCTCCATGGGGTGGAGCCTCTTAAATGGAGAAAAGGAAGAAGAAGTGTTGAGGCGACGCTTTAGGGTTCCTAATGCTAGAAGGTTTCGGCATTTGTTTTGAAAATCCCTGCGATGTAAACCATTTAATTATAGATAATAGATAAATACATTTGCTCAACTAGAGTTGGAGGTTTTTTTTTTTTTTTTTGAGTGAAGTTCCATAGATTTACTGGGTCTTATTATTAGGAACCCGACTAATCTAACTTGCAATGGATATGTCTCAGAGGGAGGCTTTAGATCTTCTAGTAGAGATTTTTTTCATTTACAAGGTTCAAACCCAAAATGCCTAGATAAAGGATCAAAGCACCTAGTCATTTTGACTCACCTCATGTTGGCAGCTAAAGCTGAAGTTAATGGCATGGTGTTGATTGATTTTTTGAGACTTGCATCCTGGATTTCGTCGTAAATTGATTGATTAAAAAATGTGCCGTGCGAAACGCGATGCAACTGTATGCGTGTGACACGAAGCAAATCTTTTGCTTTTATATTTGATATAAAATCATCATTATATTAAAGAAAGCTTTCTTTACCAAAGACAAAAAACAGTACAACGATCCCCCTTATATTTAAAAAAAAATATTAAACTCTAAACTTATAAAAAAAATATACCACTCCATTATTTAGAAAAATAATATATTAATAATTAAAATAAAAATAATATTAAATAAAGACAAAACATGTCTACCTGGTGAAATCTTCTTAACTTTTATTTTTTTTAAGGTAGGTGCAACAATTCCTTGAAATTTCTTAAAAAAACACTAAACTTTAAATTTATAAGAAAATGACACTCCACTTTATTATCCAAAAAAATGATATTTTAATAATTAAAACAAAAATAATATTGTTTTATATTAATATTAATTTAATAAAATATTAATTTTTTATAAAACTTGTAAATAATAATTATTAAAAATTTATAATATATATTTATTTCTTAAAAAATGCATCGCTATATGTGAGTTATATTCCTTAAAATATAAACTAATTATTGGTAGTACATCCAATATATTAATTATGTTTAAATAAACTAATTTATTTTTAAAGGGATATAACCCCATCTGGAATTAATTATGTTTAAATAAACTAATTTATTTTTAAAGGGATATAACCCCATCTGGAGGGATATATTTTTCAAAAAATGCAAATATTAAAATTTTAGTGATAGTTATTTATGAATTTTAATAAATGAATATTAAAGATAAAATTAATGATGTTTCTACTACTTTTTAATTTCTAATAATATATCTCAATAAATTATCATTAGCCACAATACTTTAAAAATTAAAAATATGTGATATTTTCCATGGGCATGCATGTGTGAGTTTCCATGTCAAAAATCAAAATTACTTTGCAAAAATAAAAGGCAACAAAATATTATTCTATAGATGGATAATACTCTAATTTAGAAAAATAAAAAAAGAAACAATGTAGTTGAGTAATAAATTCCTAAATAATAAATAAATATTTAAAAAAAGTGTGAGAAAAATTTGACTTGTTGATTAATTATATAATAAAGTATTCAAAAAAGAATAATAATAAAAGTAATTAATTTTTAGAGAGACTAAAAATTGACTCATGACAACAGAAGGATGAGTAATAAAAATTAATTTAATAAAATACATTGGTAACTAATGTTAATAATTATCAATATTAATTTTTAAATTAAATTTCAAATTATTTTTTAAGATATGAAATAATTGGCTGAGTAATGGAAGAGTAATAAGGTTAATAACAACTTTATTATTGCTCATTAAATTTAAAATTTTTATTTTAAATTATTTTAATTTTATAAATAAAATTTAATATAAATTTATTTAAATTAATTTACTCAACTTTTGTGGTTGAAATGAAATCATCTAGAGTTATTTGAATAGTGAATCATTTAAGAAGAGTTAATAGAAGAGAAAATTAAGGAATTATAAGTTAAATATTAAAACTAAATTTTTCTTTCTAATTCCTTTAATAAATAGAAATTTGAAATATTTTTTTAATAATAAATTTGAGAAAGTGATGAGATTAAAATTAATATGAAGCCGATATATGGCATAAATTTTCATATTTTATGTCTTATATATTAATAGTATAGATAAATTTAAATAATTTATGTATATAAATAAACAACGAGTAACGTACTGACCCAATACTTTAGTCGAGTCAAGATAGAGTTGAGTTTTATATTTATATTTTATATATTTATCCCTTTCTATAAAAACTTTATCCATCCTTTTGTTAATGTACTGTGATGCTGCACGAATCTCGTGTAACATTGGATGTTGACCGTTTGACACAAATGGGCATAAACTTCCATGAAGACAATGAAGATTGAGAACAAATCTGGCTGGTTTTCGGATCCTCCTCTTTCCTGACTTTTCTCACTTGATCTAAGGCATTATTTAGTCTCTTCATTTTTTCAGAGTTTGAAATTGTGGACATGTGATTGATCCGAATTTTTTATCTGCCTAGTTTAAGGCCATCTTAGAGGAAAAATTTTCTTATTTATGTCTTGATATGTGCCTCGCATTAATAACAAGTATTACCCTCACCTTCGATAAATACCATAACAAAAAAAGGAGTTAGACAATTTCATCTCAACTGATATATTAAATCCCCCCACTCTCTTTATTTTTAGTCAAGATAGCAACACAATTCAATTGTTAAATTATAAGTATCTTTTATATTGATCATTCATGACATTAATAAAAATGTGATCAATTAATTCTCTGTATATTTATATGTATAAAGAATTTATACATCAATTTTAATGTCCATAAAAAGTGTATTAAATAATTTCGGGCTAATTTGGTTTCAGTCGGCCGACTCACTGCAAAGATAAAATTTTCTTAGTACTAATTATTTTTATTCACAAGACTCAAATTAAAAATTTTGTTTAAAATAAGTGACAAATCACTTGAATCAACCAAACTTTAATTGTAAAATAAAACAAAAACTTAAATCTATTTTTAATCCCTGTAAATATAGGTTATTTTGATTTTAGTTCCTACAAAAAAATTTCTTCATTCTTGGTCTCTCATTTTTTTAATATTATACTTTTAATCCTTATCATTCTAAATTTTACTTCAAAAAATTATTTTAAAATATACGTTTAGCCTTTATAAATATTGGAAAATTTGTTTTGTCCTTATAAACATCTTAATAACATTCTTTTGGTCCTTATAAGTATTATTGTGCTGACTAACAATATAGAATAAAAATATAATATTGAAAAAAGAATGACTAAAAGCCAAAAAAAAAATTATATAGGCTAAAACCAAAATAACTTATATTTATAGGGACTAAAAATATATTTAAGCTTAAAATACATGTAAAATATTTTTATTTTACTATTCCTAATTTACAATTGTATGTTAATAAAGTTATTCTGACTGTCAATTAAAAAGTAGGTTACTAACACGATTTTAAAAATGATCGACACAATTGTAAATTATTAGTAAGCCAAGTATAAGTGACAAGCTATACACATGGATAGAAATAAAGGTTTTTACCTCATACCAAAATTGTGAGCCATTGGTATTCTTTGAAAAAAAGGTTGGTATAATAGAAAACGGGTAAGACAAATCAAGGGTGATGATGTTGGTTATGTAAAGTTTATGTATGAAAGGCATATTTGACTAATCGTGCATGTAAAAACACTTTTTGCGTAAAATTTAGCCCCTAGAAAACAAAAAATCTATAGAACATTATGCGGTTACTAAGCAGGGATCTCTCTCATTAACCACTTGCCACCCTGTCTAGGTTGGCATTTTCACCTTCCTGTATCTTATGAGCAAAATGGCTGCCGACTAGCGCTTGTCCTTACTCGGAGAGAGATAAATAAAGGGGCATGAGTTATCAAAGTACTGAAACCAGACCAAACCCATAAATACACCTAAGACCACGAGGCAAATGTGTCTTTCGATAAGTTTATTTTAAGTCTAAAATAATTTATAATTAAAAATTTTTATAATTTTTGAAAAAAATGATTATTTGTCAAAATTAAATTGTTATTACGTACCCGTGAAAAGTAGTAGAGTACATCCCTTCTTATCATGTTGATCTGCAAATGAGGGAATCTAGCTGGTTGTCCTCATGCAGAGGATAGGTGACGCAAGCCTTGTCATTCATGTTATGTGAGGCTAGGGGTGGCAATTACTACCATACCCGCATATACTCACCCTACTCCAACTTGGTCGAGTAGGTAGTGGGCAGGTTTGGCTGCGGGTAAGGTTGGATTCACATTCAAAGTAAATCCGCCCCTATCCTGCCCATACCTTTTATATATATATATATCACTCTAGAGTTGTATTTGATTGAGAGTAAAGATAGATATAAAAAAAATTTAATGTGTAATTTTTCATATGAAACTAATTTATAAAAATTTTTACTTTATTTTTAACCCTTATATCAAATACACCCCAAATACAAATTAAATTTTAAAATAATTTTTATCTCAAAAAATTGAAAATAATTTTTTTAAGTATTTAAAAGGAGTAGTGGATAAAGATGGATAGGATATGGATTGGGATGGGTTATCTGCAGGTAGGGTTCAGGTTTTGAATGTCAAAACCTGTGGATAGGGTAGAGCAGGTTGAGACTTGTTTAATGAGACAAGGGATGGATTCAGGTTGAGCTAAAACCCATCTCATTGCCACCCCTATGTAAGGCCTTTTAATTGAAAAGCCACCAAAAACTAAGTCCGCTATCCTCACTCTTTATTTTCTTCCCAGAATTCCACAAATCATGGCAAGTACACTTAAATTCCTTTTATAGAACAATAATGGTACTTGTAAGTTTAATTCAATAAGATCAGTCAAATTCAAATAGAGTGTTGTAACTCCAAAAATCTCTTCAATAGGATTTCTCTGTTTATAGATGGGAGCATAAAGTTGATTGTGGGTTTATGTTTAAGCATGTTTTACTATGCACCACCTTAAAAATGGTACACCAAGCACCTGGACATCCAACGATGAAAATCAATAATCTATCGATACTCTAATTAATTATGATTCACTACAATAATTCCTCTTTCTCCCTATTCCCTCCTTGATCCCCTCTTCCTCCATCTCCAAGCCCCTTTTGTCATTGCAGTCCAAATCTCGTCAATGAACTCCTTCACCAGTGTCGCTGCCCATTTCCTTTGCCGTTGCCCATCATCCCAGTACATCCACCCCAACTGTTGGCCTCAGAGGGTGAAAAACAAAATCTATCACCATAGGGAGACACTCAATGCAGTATCCATGAAGCAGGTGTGATGGCGTCGACTTCGATGGTGCAAAGCATAACGGTGACAGAGCAAGTGCGACAATGGTGTGCACAACTTGATGGTGGCAGATGCATGGTTCTGCTACAGTGGTGGTTGTGAGTAGCTAGTGGAGCTTGCCATGGTGGTTTGGCAGCAAGATCTGAGCTCGCCGTCACTAAGTGGAGGCCAGTGGTGGCTGGGTTGGAGGCCGACGGATGGTGGCCTACAGCTAGGGGAAAAAGAATAGTTGAGAAATATTATAGTGTATCATAAGGCAAAAGTGTTGATACACTCTTTAACTGTGAGATTCGAACAACACACAGGTGTACTAAGCACCAAGTTCAAACTAGTGTATAGTGGATGGCACCTTATGTTTATATTAGAGAGTCCATTTTCATTTTCATGTCTTGTGCCATACTTGTGACTATGAGTTGTGTTTTTATTTGACCTTGTAAATGGGGTTTAATCAAGGTAATTTTCATTTTAACCATTGAATTGCAAAAAAAAAAAAAAAAAAAAATTATGGTGACCATAACTTGACCCTTGTTACAAGTTGGTGCAATCCAATTTTGGTGAAGAAAAGTTTGTGCGAAGAAAACTGAGGAAGATTTTTTATTAGTATTATAAAAAATCAACAAGTTATTTGTATTTTTGTTTTATTATATTAATTTTAAATGTATATTTTTTTTCTAAACTACTAACATTCTATATTCATTAAATTCTAATTAATTTGACTTAAGTTGGCCTAATCTATTATAAAAGTAAAACTGTTTTAGTATTAATTTTTTTTATTCATAAGATTTGAATTTAAAATCTTATTTAAAAGTAAGTGTTGAATAGTTGGAACTAATTAAATATTTATTTTACATAAATTTATAATTAGTTGAACATTTTTTTTACAAGTAATTGAACATCTTTACATATTGATTATCTTATTATTTCTTTTACATAAAATATTTCTGCAACATAGGATCTTATTTTATGTAGGAATGACAATGGGGCAAAGCAGGGAGTAGTCTCTCTATCCTTGCCCTACGCTTCCAAAGCTTCCTCCATGCCCATCCTCTATGGTGGGGGAAAATCCCTCCTAATAACCAATTCCCACGGATTGCCAATCCCCCAATGGCAATCCACGGATATCCCAAAAAAAAATAAAAAATAAAAACATATGTCTAAGCAATTTAATTAGCCTGAAAATTTTGAAAAAAAACTTAAAAATAATAATACAAAGTTAATCCAAGTCTTAAACTTATAATCTTATATCATTACTACCAAATTTTTAAATGTTAAATCAAATCACAACTATTAATCTATCACAAGAATACCATAATAAACAACTATAAATATGTGAGACTATGAGAGGCTAACTAAATTAGGGTTGTATTTTCTTTATATTTGTATTAAAAATATAATAAATATCAATTTCATATATAAAATTATCAATATAACCCTAGAGCTGATATCCCCACAGGATGGAGGGCATAATCCCCATCTCCATTTACAAAGTCACTACAAGGAGACTTTTACCTCCATCCCAAACCCGACAAAGGAAAAATTCCTATGTTTGGATTTTCATCTGCGAATATCCCCATAGATGCCTCCACCTATGGATCTCTATTGTCATCCCTAATTAGATGCTTGATTTGGCTGTTTGATATTCTCATGATCAGTTACCTTATTTGTTGTCACTTATAATTTAACTTTTCCAAAATGTTGAAAAAACTTAAGGGGATGTTTGACATGTCATTTTAGGTATGATAGGATAAGGTAATACAATATGTTATGACCGTATCCGTTGCTTGCTGCAATCAATGTATTGCATAAATTTATCCATCAAACCTCCCTTATATGTTATAATGATGGATAATTTAATTCAGTCTAAAGATATTATATTAGGCCTAATTAGCTTTTAATGTATAAAGGTTCTTTCATTTTTTTATTTTTTAATATATTTTATTAAAAGAAAATTAATTATTAAATAATAAAAAATAAAATGATATAAATAAAAAATAATTGTAAAATAACTATTCAAACTCAAATAAAAACATAGGAATAAAAATTTATTATTAAAATATATGAATAATAATATTTAATATAAATTTAATTGTATATAATGAAAAGCACAACCAAATATAGAAATTTGATACTAAGTCTGCTTAGATTTTAATATACGAAAACTCCATATCTATTTCATTCTCTTTCTTTCTCTCTCATATTTTTTATATTTATGAAAAAATATTATAAATAAATAAATTTTAATATAAAATTATTTTTATGTATAATAAAAAATAGCTAAAATAATTATAATAACTATTTAAATAATTATATTAATTTTTAATTTTTAAATTTAATATTTAAAAATTATGTTTATTATAATCTCTTTTTCTGGTTATATTTTCTATAATATAATATTTTATATAGTGATATACCAAATATTGTATAGTATTAAATTTTTATCAGGCCTTATACTATCAACCCTTATTCTATCAGGTCTTATATTATCAGACATACCAAACGAGCCCTAAAAGGACTTGAGCGAATATTGGAAAAAGAAAAAATTACTAAATAAATTGCACCAAAACATTAGAATTAAGGAATGAATCCTCTTTCATGTAAACTTTTTAAATAATTTAATTTAATCATGTATGAATTTTTATCATTAATGAAATTATGTTCTGTGTCCTAATTATTTGAGCATTACTCTCTTAATCAATGGTCGAAATTCACACATATAGTTTATTTGTAAATAATATTCAAATAACTATATAATTTGGGCTTTCATGGATACATAATTTATTATTAATTTATGGCTTTTCTTTTACTCACCATTACAAAAATGATAACGCGTTATTTTACAATAATTTTAAAGAAGGTTTTAATTCTTTTTTTTTTTTTGGTTCAAAACTACATGTATCTTCTTACCAGAGATAATCCTGTTCGAATCAAATAGGACAACTTTGACAGAAAACTCTCCATTTTGAGTTTTAACGCAATTGCATATCCAAGATTCAAACTTGAGACCTCAAGTTAAATTAGAATAGTCCCTGCTAGCTGCTCTAGCCGCTTATTGGTGAAGGTTGTAACTCTTAAATAAATTTACAAGAATTTTGATGAGAAGTACATATATATTATGAAGTTAAAATTATGTTTAATTAATCTACAAGTCTTTATTGTTTGACCCAATTTTTAATTAAATCTTTATAGTTTAATTTTTTTTTATTCAGATCTTTATATTAAATAAATTTTTTAATCAAGTCCCTGAAACAACCCACCATTACAAAAAGGTTGAATTATTCTGCAAATCCCTATAATTTTATTTAATTTTTAATTAGGTCTTTATAGTTTAAAAATTTATACTCAGGTCTTTATATTATATAAAATTTTTCAATCAAGTCCGCAAAAATAATATCAGTTACAAAAAATGGAATATTCCATTCTATCTCCTTCTACACCCTCTATCCTTCCTCCCCCAGCACCTGCCATCCCAACCACCCAAACTAAGCAACAACCACCCCAAACCACCATAGCTACCCAAAGCACAAACCCTTGCCCAAACCCTTTACACAGCAATGGTGAAGCTGAGGCAACCTTGATTGGAAACTTGAAAAATAGTGCATCACTGGATTTTACGGTCTTTCCTTTATAAGCGCTATGATGGCTATTTGGTGGGATGAGGAGAGTTGGTAGTGCAATTTGGATTTTAGGTGTGCAGTGGTGGGGTGTGTAATGGTGGTTATGTATTGTGGTTTATGGTGGTGGTTGTGCACGGTGGTTTTGAGAGGTTGAGTTCGCAGGTGAGAAAGGAAGGATGAAGGGGATGATGGTGGTTGCCTAGAATACACCACACTAAGTGAAGTGTACTATACTCCATACTAATTTTAGTCATAGATCTTCATTTTATATATATTGAACAACTTAGGTGAACAAGGTGTGTGGGACATTGATATTTCAACAAGTGCACCATAGCATTATCAAGAATTTTTTTGTAACGATGTTACATCTAGGGACTTAACTGTAAATTTTTAAACTATAAAGACTTAACTAAAAATTGAGCGAAACTATAAGGACTTGTATATTAATTAAACCTTACAAAAACTTTTAAAGTTTTATATAGTTTAATAAGTCCTTATCCAATTTTGTAAGCTTAGACAAATTTTATTATTGTGGATTACTTTAAGAACTTGATTACAAAAATTCATTTAATGTAAGAGTCTAATTAAAAACTTTTAAATTATAGGGATATAATTGAAATTTTGACCAAATTATAAAGACCTATGGATTAATTAAACCTTAAAACTATTGTAACTTTAGAATACTTGTAAGTTTCCTACCTTTGACTCCTTGTAATTTTTAGTCTTATGGTGAGTGTTTGGGTTGTTTTATTAATAAAATGGAATGGATCTAGTAGAAATGGGTTGCGAAAGTTTAGGGAAGGAATGAAACAAAATTATTTTTCTTTTAGTTTAAGAGATGAATAAGAGAACAAATGAAACCTTATTGATCTTGTTTGGAAGTTAAATTGTAAAAGAATAAAACATAGAATTTATATTGTTTAGAAGCGATAATTTTTTATTCCCTCTATTCCTCTCCATTTCACTAAATTTTGAGAGAAAAAAAAAAAGGATTTTTGAGTGAGAAAGAGGGGAATAGATCCCAGGATTAGATCCCTTTAAATCCCTTTCCTTTTCTATATATATAAACTCAAGATATATATATATATATATAAACTCAAATAAGAAAACTTATTCTCTTTCTCCCATTTCTTTTCTATTTCCCTTGTCAATTACCTATAACCTGAACAAAGTGTATAAACATGACTTTTGTCAAAATTCTTGTAGCCTTGTATAGAAGGGTTGACTTTCATCAACACAGTCATAAAATAAGGCACGACTGAAGTAACACATTGTAATTAGAAAAATTGTACTCGATGAAATTTTTTTACCAAAACTTTAGATATAAATCATGAGTGTTGTTGAATGAAATGAAGTGGTAGGACTCATTCATTCATCTAAGAGTTAATAGTATATCTCATTATTCTAACAACTAAATTCTACCAAATATTTTTGTCTCTCCAACATTTTTCTTATAATTAGCCCCATTTAATTTAACATTATTAAAAAATAAATGCGATATTTATTTGTTTATTTTTGGTTATCTGTTTCCTAAATTGATCTTATAGTAATCTTGAATTATAACTCTCCCTAAAAACTATAAGGATAATTGTACTTTTTTGCACAAATGGCTTCACTATTTACACGTGGAACAAACTTAGGGATGACAAATAGGTTGACCCACCCCAACCTGACATGGGTCAACCTTAAAATGGAGTAGAGCAAATTGACTCACTTTAGAAAAATGGTTTGAGATGCCTAATCTACTCCTTTTTTAGTAAAATTAAAACATTAGAAAAAAAAAATTAGGCCTTTGTTTTCTTCTTCCTCAACCAAAATGAAATCACAAAAAAAAAATTCGCAAAATAAAAAACAAAAACCTATTTCAAAATTTCATTCTTCAAAAGAGAGCATCATCCAACATATAAAAAAAAAAAAATCCAAAGCACAATTTGGTGGGGGCAAAATGAGAAACTGTAATGCAAATGATTGATGCAAGCCTAGGACTAAGGGAAGAGGGTGTGGGAAAAGGATTTGGGATGAATGGAGAACAGAAAGAGGATGAAATAAGACACCCTTGAGAGACACCTGTTGCTGGATTACTCATTGGAAAATCACCTTGTGAGACTATTTGACATCGTCTGCCGATTTCTGCCTGGGCAGCTCTACTACATGGGTGTGGGTAGCTTGTCTTTTGGTTCTAGCCAAGTATCTTAAAATTGAGTGAGCTTAACTCAACCCTATAAGCTAGTTCATAGGGGAAGAATTGCTTAATCTCTTATAAAGGTTATGTTGGCTATATTCTTAAGCGATGTAAAACTCTAACGCATCCACTCACATCCAAGACTGGATATCTAGAGCGTGAAGTTCGCAGGACTAGATATCTGCAGGTATTTCAATAACAACCACAAAATATGTTTTAATACCATCTTAAAATTAATTGGACCTAATTCAACATCAAAAGCTAGCTTATGAAAAGAGGATTACCCAAACTCTTATAAAAGTTATCTTGGCTATATCCTCAAATGATGAGGGATTCTAACGAAGCGAAGAGAGAGATTGTGAGAAATAGAGATTAGTGATTAGGCGTGATTTACGATGATGGACAGCAAGTTGATGGTGATGGGAAACAGGTGAGATGAGTTGCAAAGTGTGAGATGTGAGCTGTGAGCTACGATTGAGGGAGACGAATGGATGATAGTGAGTTAAGGAGTGTCATTGTATTTTTGCTAGTGTGTGAGAATATGTGAGTGTATTATTGTGTTGTTACGTTGGCTCTAATGTTTTGATCCAAGCCTACATATTTGCTCACACTGAGACCAGTCAGCCCAGTAGCCCATCGATGCCATTGAGCTTACACAAATAGCAATGTGTAGAGACGACAAAAATTAATCTAACAGGTTGATCCACTCAACCTACTTTAACAAGAGGTTTGGCGAGTTGTTTTTTGTGCTAATTAGAATATGCAACTTAACTTATTAAATATAGCAGGTCATACATATTGACCTAATGGGTCTCACCTGTACTTTCATCTCCAAGTAACTGCAGAATAATTTTTTGCTTTCAAACGTTAGTCATTTAGTCTTCATCTTTATGTTTCCCTTTGACTTAAAGGTTGAGGTTTGTCCGAAAAATAAAAGAAATAAAGGGTTCTGTGACAGATTCTCCTTGGCTTTAGGTGTAGCTATTGCACTGAATAGCGCACGAACCAAGAGAGAAAACACTGGAAGTGACCAAATACAAACTGGATGTGCTAATCCAATAATTAGCAGACAGAATTGCCGGCGGTTCCCCATGGGTTGGGTGGATTTATTAGGTGGCAAATGTTAATACAACCGTACCCCAAAAAATAAATCGTTGGTCCCTCTTCATGTGCTTTTTTCATTTTTGCAATATATAAACAACTTTAGATATAAAATATGAGTCCACCTACAAATCTATAAACATAAATATTAATGGGATATATACATAATTTTACTAAATAAATATAAAATTATCTTTTAAAAAAAATTATTGCAATTTTATATTAAAAACCTGTAACTGTCTAAATTTTCTATATACAAAGATTGTCAACTTTTATATTTATAGCAGCTATGCTTATGTAGTTTTTAAAACTTTACAAGAATTTATATAAAAAATATTATATATTTTTTGCAATATTAAAAAAAATTAGCTTAAAATAGAACTTATTAAAACTCCAAATTGAAAAAAAAAAAAAAAAAAAAAAAGACGCGATAAACAAGGGAGGATGCTCGCACCATTAGCTGTACGACCAACATCCTTATCATGAAGCACTAGTTCTGTTTATGGATGTATCTATAGCCAATGTTTAAAAGTTTAAATCCTACTTATGAAGGCATTAATTCAGTTTAACCATTGAACCCTACTCAAATTGATGATAATGTAATATATATTTTAAATTATTATTATATTATATTAGATAAATGAGTTTTGTCAAACCCCAAGTCGTGAGTCTTGGTTGTGACTGCTGGACACGAGTTTGAGTGGCGATGGTTTGAGGTGATGAAAATAGAGTCTTCAGGTATATCAATGGAATTTGGCTTTGCTAATTTGGTTTGGTGTTGTCTGCGTGACGATGGGTCATTGCTAGCATAGTTATAAGACTCGGACATGTGATTGACCTGGCCAACGCATCAGGTTACTGGGTTATTGGCTCAACCAGTGGATTATTGGTTGAATTGGATATAATTAAATAAATATATAAAAATATATTAAAATTTATATATTTATAATTATTATATATAAATTAGTACATTTAAATTAAAATATATATTTACAATAAAAATTGATTTTAATATTTTCAAATCTTGCAGGAGAGTCAAGAGTGTTGGTTACCTACTTTGAGTCTCAACTCACAAGACATAAAGCATAAGGGCTAGTTGGCCACAAGGCAATACCCCAGTACTACCTTCTTTTTGACATTTTAAAATATAACAACAAATAAAAAAGGTAAACAAACCCTTTTCTCTCACATCTCCTCTCTTTCTCAAGCCTTGACATCGCCACACCAGTACTCAACTCATCTCCCCCTTCTCTCTCTCTCTCTCTCTCTCTCATATATTCGTGGCCCCCTCACATCACAGTGGTGCCGTTGTGCGGTTGTGCCTTGAGGTTGAGTGCAAGGCAACTAGTGGTGGTACTAGTGATCGGCGTGACGACAAGAGGTGATGCGAATGAAAGGTGCGACGACAACGCTTTGCTTCTAGGTTTTGTCGTTTTGTCTATCTTCTACAATTCTGCCATTGATTTGATTCTTCCCTTTTTAATGACCCAGCCAATTTACTCAGACTAGACCAGGTCATCGATTTTCAGGATAATTGACCGATTAACACTTGGTTGATCTGGTTCTATTGCAAGGCTGGTCCAATAAGCAACTCAGACCAGTTGATGCACCAATTCACCAATTTTCAGGTTAAACTGACCGATTCGAGGTGGGTTTCACAACTATGATTGTTAGAGGCCAAAGGAGCCAATGACAATAATGGCTGAGTGGAGAAATGGAAGATTATGAGTTTTGGGATTTTCGATATATGCTTACACCAAAATTACAAGTTAGGGGGTGCAATTTATGGCAAATCAGTAATTTTTCAAAAATACCTCCATATGAGATACATATGGATAAGTCATTTGTGCATTCTAATATCACCTACATCTCACATGCACTTGTTCATCTTAAATTTAATTTCCGTTAACTATTTGTAGCATGTTACATAATTGGCTTTTTTACCGATTTAAAATAAAAAAAATTATTTACGGATATATGCCATTTTAATTTTTTTTCTTTCCAAAATGTCATGTTTTTTGATATAGTGGTGAATTCGATTAAGGTTAGATCGAATTTATTACTGTTCAAATTTTTTCAAAATGCACAGAATTCGATCCAAAGTGGGTAGAATTCTACCCATCCTAGATCGAATTCTAGCCTGATCGTAACCCTAAATCTAAACCGCTCTTAATTCCAACCTCCTATATAAACCCCACCCCACTTGGGGCAACAACTACGGCGGATTGAACTTGAGTGTTGAGAGTTTTTTGGGTGAGTATTGAGAGTATTCTATGAGAGTTTTGTTGAAAAAGTTTGAGAGAGAGCTTTTTTTAAAAAAAAAAAAAAGTGTGAAAAAATGGCTAAGAGTTACATACTTGTGCATCATAGTGGTGAAATTATAAACATAGATGAAGGGATAATATTTTGCAGCCAAAATCCTCAATTTATAGTTGTGCATCTAATTATAAGCTTTTTAGAGTTGTAAAACATAATTCTACATAGGTTAAGGGAGGTGAGGAACAAGAAAATCACATAAGCATTCTATTGGGTTCCCATGACTATTGGAAAAGGTGTGTTTCGCTATAGAAGTTGGTAATTGAGTAATGATAATGATGTTGGACTTATGTTTAATTTCCATGCCCAATTTAAAAAGATTCGCATTATCGAGTTGTATGTTGTTTTAGAGGACTCACACTTCAACTCAGGTAGATCTGCCCTTAATCCATCAAACCAAGCCTTATTCGTTTTATTATACATATGTTTGAAAAATGTATATAAAATATAATTAAAATATATATAAAATTATAAGATAAATAATTAAAATATAGTTATAATTATATATTAGATAAAATTAGATAATTATATTAACGTTAATATTTTTAAACCCTTGCTTTGAAATGATTAAAAAGACTATTTTAATATAATTTAGTAGCAAAATCTATCACTAATTTATATATTTATTATTTTAATTATATTTTTTAAAATAGATTTAATTTATATACACAGATATTATAAAATTATTTTACATCATCATATCCAATCAAACTCTTCTATTGGCATGACTTTTAGAGTAACTGATATACGAATCAAACATGTTTACGAATATAACAATATATAACTGGATAATAATATAAAAAAAATATATACAAATTAAAATTTTTTTATTTGTAAAAGACTAAAATAATAAAATTATATGTTAGTGGTATATCCATTTCCCAATATACGAAATGAAAATCAACCTACATTCCTGTCATACAAATAACAACAGACGAAAGTTTCATGACCCAGTGTCACTTTCTCCAAATTTTCAAATAAAAAATTCAAAAAACCAATATATTTAAATTTAAATATTAAAACAAAACAAATAAAGTATTAAAAAATGCAATAATATAATAAAATATCATATTAAATCAAATTACAATGAAAATTAAGTCAAATCAAAATCAAAATCAAATAAAATTTTATAAAATATTTATATATAATAAAATATTATATCAAATGAAATCAAAATCAAAATAAAAATTAAATGAAATCAATCAAATTTAAATCTTTCTTTAATACATACAATTTTATTGAGTTTATTAGCCATATGTCAATCTCATATCTTTTAAAATAAAAATTCATAAAAATAAAAATTCATAAAATAAAACAATGACAACCAATTTGACTACTCACATCAAATCATCTCCACTATTCAAAGTTTTGACACCAAATTATAGTCCATAAAATAATATAATATTAAATTACTCTATTAAAAAATTAGTTGTTTTAGGTGATTTTAGTTTTAATAATGTCTAACTTACTAGCTATTGATGAGATCTATCTTACCAACTATTGCTGTATAGCTATGGCTATAGCAAACTCGTTTGAAAACTATGGTTTACAACCTTTATTTTTCGATCATTAATGCATATAATCTAGTTGAGTTCATTTGTTGATTATCAACCTCACATTATTTTGAAATTAAAAAATTCAAAATAAAAGTAAAAAATCACACAATAAAATAATGGCAACCGACTTGACTATTCATATTAAATCATCTTCATTATTTGATGCTTGGGCACCAAGTTATAGCCCAAAAATGATATACTATAAAACTACTCTATTAAAAGATTAGTTGTTATAGAATAATTTTGGTTTTGATGAAATCTACCTTATTAGCTATTAATGAGATCTAGCTTACTAGTTATTACCATATAACTATGACAAACTCTTTTGAAGACTATTTTTTATAACCTTTATTTTTTTTTATCATTGGTGTTATTTGTACTTAGCTCTACTTCCTATAGTGAGATATTTTGTTTTTAAGTACTTCTACTCTATCCATATTAGCATTAGGGGAGGTTGGCTTAGTAGAATATTCTTAGGTCTAGTTTGGTAATGCTCTCTGAAGGGGTGCTCTGGATAATAAAAAGCATAAGCTAATTTTTTTTTTTAGTAAACCAAAAAGCTATGGTGCTTTTGCTCCTAGCTTTTAAAGGCTATGGGATGTTCTTGGGAGCTCTCTTAAGATGTTTTTCAGAGCTAGCTTGTACTCTTTAAAATTTAAAAGACTAATATAACTTTACTCTCATTAATGACATTAAAAGTGAAAACTATTCTCTTTAGTATTTATATCTATTATAGTCATTTTAGATTTTAAGAGTAACTTTACTAAACATTACTTTTGGGGCTTTTACTTATTGAGAGCAATTTTTACATTATTTTACCAAACAGTATTTTTTTGGCTTTTCGAAAGCAACTTTTAGAGAGTTCAGATAGCTCAGTAGCTCTCAAAAAATCATAGCAATACAATTGTCAATAGGTGTTGGTTATTTCAAAATTGCCATAGTTTACTTCTATATATTCATTCATTCCTCATCAAGTTGTTGTACTCTTCATTGTTTGTAGCCATTCTATGGTTGTGGTTTTCCTTTCATCATATACATATTATTGTTTTTGTAGCTCTTTTCATATTTAATGAAGAAAAGATCAAGTTCTTCTTCTGTTAAATAATCACTTTGTAATACTAATTCTTTTTCCTATACTCCTTATCTTCTTATGCATCTTATTTGAATTTTGTTTAGGTGAAATTATATATTAGTCATTTCATGGAAGCAAATTCAACCACTATAAAAATGTTAGATGTCATAGGATAAATCAGTCTACTTTTTTGCTTTTATATTCTCTATTAATTTTATGTATTCATTCTTCTTGTGTGTTTACTAATTCAATGCTTGGGCTTCCTAATCCTGTGTTGAGGCTAATGAAGGGAGTACATGTGATATTATTGAGAAATATTGATCAAGCAATTGGTCTCTACAATAGCAGTTGATTTATTATTGTGGTACTTGGTGTTAATATTATTGTATTGAAATTATTTCTGGGAACAATGCAAGTGAAAGAGTATATAATCCTTGGATGAATCGCATCCCATCTAACCAAGTAATACCATTCAAATTCCAGAGGTGCCAGTTTCCAGTATCTCTCTACTTTGCAATAACGATAAATAAGAGTCAAAGTCAAACATTAACCCATGTTGGTTTGTTTTTACCAAGGCTTGTTTTTTTCTCATGGTCAATTATATATTGTTGTATCACGAATTAAGTCTCGTAATGGTCTAAAGATACTATGTGATGAAGAGTCTATATCTTCTAACTCTACCCACCACGTTGTATGTACAAAAGTTTTTCAAAAGATTTGATTATATATGTTATATGGTTGGTGAAATTTTTATTGATTTATTTTCCTTTTAATTTAGTATGTTTAATGAAAGAAATTAAATTTGTATTATTGTGTTCTTTTCCTCCGTAATATACTATGAATTTAATGTTATCATAGTATGTAATGATATATAAGATGGAATTTAAGAAAACTAAGGAATAAATTCAGTTAAAAAGAATAATCAATTAAAATTCTATTATGCCTTTAGTTTACCAAAATTAATGTAATGAATAATTCATCTAATATCATTCAATCGACAAGTTATTAAAAATTTTAATTACAATAATTAACTTATAATGTTTACTAAGCAACGCTTTCATCACTTTTTTATTCTACCATATTTATATGAAATAAGATTCTCATTAAAAGGATCAGAATGTTTCTAATCTTGATATTCATAAGAAAGACTAGATAAATTGAAAGATAATGTCTAATTTACTTCCATATTAGTTCTTTGTACGCGCGGATTTAGATGAGCATCTTTTATTTATTTATTTATTTATTTATTTTTAAGTATATATTTGTTGGATGGTGAAATTGATGTCATCAATTTGAATTTCGAGAAAACTTAAACCGTCAATAAGAGATTAATTTCTCAAATATTTTAATACTTTTATTTTTTCAATATAATGATTATCAAGTGGGAGTGAGACATTACATATTCAAAATTAATTACTATGTCATTTTGGAAACTCTTTTATGTGTAAAATAAAAAGTACAGTCACATTAAAAAAAAAGACAGAAGTATAATGATTAGACTTTATATAAATAGAAATAGTAGAAAGTGTCAATTTATATAAATAATCACTTATTATAATAAAAAATTTATCATAATTTTTTATTTTTTAGTATTTCTATTAATTGATAGTATAAAATTATTTTATACTATTAATACATATCAATTAAATTTTAATGATTATGATATAATACTAAAACATAATCTTTTACATGATGTGCTATATTTTGATGTTCTGATATTTATAATGGAAAATCGATCATGTTTTATTAATTATAATAAAATAAATTGTATATTACATTATTTAAGCCTTATTTAAAATTAAAATGCAGTGTACATATCACAGGCCTTCCGCCAGTGCCCATACATGATACAATATTTTCTCTTGTTATTCCTCGGGTAGCCGTGAAGTTTGATGCTTGGGCTCGAACCGACCCAATGGGAGGTTGGTATGCCATAGACACCCTTCCAACGACAAAAACGAAATTCTCATCTGATATGCTTCTGTGCGCCGTTTTGAGGACCCAAACGGACACACAGAGCACAGCCTGACCTCCAGACTGAAACGACGTGCCGTGTGGGCCATGCTTACCGCCCACAGAAGCATAGGGGTGGTTTAAGTATTTTCCTTTCATGTAACGGCTATGTGGCAGCCTTTTGTTTGTTGGTTATGTTGATTGGGCTTTGTTCCCTCTTTTCGCTTAGCGTGCCTTCAACCCGTGACTCACGCCACCAATGACATCCTAACTCGGTCTGTGACTCGGTCACGTGATGATTTGAACGCCGACAGGTGCCTCTGTGCCATTTTTATCGGTTGAAGGTTTTGACTTCCACTTTTGTACTTATTGGCAAGTGGAGGAATCTTGTGTCAGATTTTCAGATTCATCTGTTCTTATCACAAATTTGATAATCAAATAAGGTGCAGGCTCTGGCACACCCTCTTTCGTAGGGTGCACAACATATCTTATCATCCAATAGTGTCATATATAATAGATTATCTATACATTTTATTTTAATGGTGCACCTCAGTAAATCCCAACACTCATCCCTCCCTCTCTCGCACGCTCGTTGGTCCTCCACTACCATCGTATAGTTCCATCGGCCCCATGAGTATCAACGTGTTGGATTTGCTCCAGGCGGCAATCGACATGCTCCTCGCCGACAAGACACGGATTAATGACCAGGACCATGACTGGTATGGGATCCTTCAAATCCTCTGCTTCACCACCGTCATCCACCACATAACCATCCAATACCATTGCCTCGTCCTCCTTCTGGAAACCCCATCACAGCCCCTTCCCCTTTGCTGCCCACGCCTTCTCCCTCATTCACAACACTTGGTCCGTCTTTTCCAACCCCACCAAGAAGGCCATGTACAATACTGACGCCGCAGCATTGCCACCAGCATAACAATCCTTTGTTGTCGCAGTCTCAGCCACAATAATCTATGTAGAGGAGAACGGTGATGGTGGCGAAGGTAGTGGTGGTGGTGGCTCCAAGATCCAGGGGCAACAATGGCAGTGGTTTGTTGCGATTGAGGCATGGTGGGAATCGGTCCATGTACGATGCAACGGTGTACTGTAGCAGAGCTACAGAGATGAGCTTTCTATGATAAATCAATAACAAAATGGTGCATAAATACATGCCTCCATTGGATGTCAAGATGTATTATGCACCTTGAAAAGTAAGGGATATAGGAGCCTTCACCATCAAACAATGTGTTTGGATGGTGTTTGAGCAAGAATTGATTTTAGATTATCAAAATTAATTTTAATCTATTTTAATGATATTTGATTTAATAATAACAAAATTAATTTTATTTTTAAAATTAATTTTGAGATAAGTAAAAATTTTTTACTTTCTATAAGAATCACTTTTAGAGAAACTATCAAATAAATCACTTTATTTCAAAATCAACTCTAACCAAATTAATTCCAATAAAATCAATTTTATAAAAGCAGATTCAAACACACATTAAAATTTTTCTTTTCAATGTTCATTTTATTATTTTAAATAATAATATATTAATGCATTATTAAAAAATTTATATTTGAAGTTAATATTTTTAATAAATTAATTTAGTTTTTAAATAGTTTAAAACTCTTTTCGATCCTATATATCTATTTTTTTTTTTTTTTACATTTAAATTTGGTTCATCATTTTAGAATCTTTAAATATGGGTAGGGATTCATTTAATTCGAGAGTAAGTATAATATGCTTGCTCCATTCACTAACGTTTTATAATTATTGAATTTAATCAATTTAATTGTTGAATTATATGACATTATATTCATGATTAAATATACTAAGCTTCGTAAATATAAAAAAAATAATAAAATATATAATTAAATAGTCAATATTTACTTATATTTTTAAAAATATATTATACATTAAAATAAAGTAAGATGATAAAATATCAAATCATTTTTAAAATTAATTATTTTTCTCCCTTTTAATTTTACTTCTAGCTATCCTTATTACTAGATATGATTGCTCTTGCAATATAAGGATACCCTTCTCTTTAATCCTTTGTTTAGATAAGAGGAGAAAATGAGAGGAAAGAAAATAAAAAAAAAAGAAAATGAAGATAAAAAAAAGTGTATTTTATTTTTATATATTTAGATGGAGAGAAAATGAGAAGAAAAAAATAAAAATTATATTAAAATGACATAGATTTTCTTGTTGTAATAAAGTATAAATATATTATTTTAATTAAAATTTTAAATACTTTTTTAAATTAAAAAAGAAATAATTTTATGAAATTATTAATAAAAAATTATTTATTAACATTTAAATAATAATAAGTATATTATAAATTCTTAAACAGCAAAAATTTTTAATGTTGTAATAGGTGTAGTTATAATTCGACCTGCTTTCTTTTGTATCAGCCGTTTTCATCACATGTAAGAAGAGAAAACTTTAGACATGGGACCCGTGTGTTTTGTTTTCTTTTCTCTCTTCTTTGCATGCCATCCAAATAGGGGAACTTGGATTCCAATGCATTTTTTTCCCTTTTAAGTTTTTCATTCTCTCAATTTCTACTTAAGCAAACAGGGGGTAAAAATTATGGCAAAGTCTCATTCTCGTACTCTCTTAATAATGAGTTTTTTCATTTAAGAATCAAACTTAGGATATGTTTGGTTATATATGGAACTCATCAATAAAAATTTCTATTTTGCTCTTTCCTCCAACCAAACACACATTTAGGCTATATTTGATTAGAGGGATTTTGGAAGGAAGGAGAGGGAAGGGAAAGAAATAGAAAGGAAAAGATTGGGGTTCCCTTGTTTGGATATGGGGAGAAATAGGAAGTGGGGCCCACTAAAGTAGTGCAAAAATTTTCCCCTCCAATTGAGCGGAAAATTGATGGAAAGCATGGGGGATTTGTTAATTTTCCAATCCTGTCCCCTCTTTTCATCGTGCTTGACTAGCTATTGCACTCACACTACCACACTTGCCAGCTGTCTTAGCACCATGGAGGGTGTATTTGCGCGGAGGCATAAGCGAAGACGTCGGGGTGGTGAAGTTTGCAGCGGTGGTGGTGTTGTGATCGAGCAATGGGGAAAGAGAGAGATCGAGAGAAAGAGAGTTGGGAGAGATGGGGAACAATGATGAAGAAGAGCCAAGGAGGGGTTTGGGGTGTTCAACACCATTTAAGGTGTTGCGTTGTTTCTCCCCTCTTTTATTTTTTTAATCAAAACTTCTAAAAACTCTATCTAAACAATTTTAACTCCTCCATCATTATATTATAAAAAATAAATAGAGAAAATACTCAAAGTAAAAGCTGTGTAAAATTTTAAAATTTTTTTTATTACTAGCGTTTTATTCTAAATAGGCATTATATTTTAAATAGAATATTATATAATTTTTTATTTTTTTGTGCTCTATCAAGAATTTAAATAATAGCCAAATAAAAATTTTGGTATTATTTAATTGGTAAAATGGATTTTTAAGTAATATTTTTGAAATATTGGATTAATTTAAAATAATTATTTTATTTTAAATAATTTTGAACAATTCATTTTTATTAATATTGGTTTGATTTAATATGTTAATGTTATTCTAAACTTGTTAAATTAAAAATATAAATGTGAATACTTTTATATAAATATAAAAGGTCAATTTTTATTATATTTATTTACATTATTTTGATAGATAAATTTATGGCAAAATTGCATTAACTTTTATATTTTCACTAATATTTTTACCAAACTTTATATTTATAGTTAAAATACTTTTTTATAATAACATAAAGGTAAAATTATTATTTAGCATTATTATCTTTTTCTTTTTTTTTCACTTTTTTACACAAATAAATATGAAAAAGTAATTCTTTTTCTATTTTTTATCTTATTTTTTTCATCTAAACATAACAGTAGAAATAAAAAATCTACTCACTTTTTTCCTCTCAATTTTTTTCCTTTTTTTTTCTTTTCTTTGCTAATTATACCCTTAGAGTCTTTCAAATAATGGCTTTTTTAATTATTTAAAATAAAAAAAATAATATTTATGAATATACGTCATTTCAATATTTTTTACCAAAATATCCTATTTTGTGAGATAGTGGTAAATTCAATTGATACTGGATCAAATTTATAATTGTTTAAATTTTTTCTAAACACACTAGATCGAATTCAATACTATTTACTCGAATAGTATTAAATTCTACCCATCCTAGATCGAATTCTGTGCATTTAGAAAAAATTTGAATAATTATAAATTCGATCCAACCTCAATCAAATTTATCATTATCCCCAAAACTTGGAAAAAAAATCAAAATAACATATATCCATAAATATTATTTTTTTTATTTCAAATACGTGAAAAAAACCTTCAAATAATAGTATTCTCCTTAGAGGATCGCATCAATCATGGGTTTATTTCAGGACAAAAAAAAAAGGAAGTAAAACACGGCATGGGAAAGCAACCATAACAGTAGCAGATGGTGAAAGTGAAAAACAATTGGCTTTTGCTGGATATGACTAACTCACAACGGGTCAGTGGTACTGCTTTCTCCACATACTGACAGTCACACAGCGTACCCATCCCTCAGGGTTTCTTCCTTCTGGAATTATGCAACTTTGGCCTATCATTGGAATAAATGCCTAAAACGGCGCAAAGATATTATTATTATTCTTTTCTAGCAAACTCGTTTCACATGCACTACTAATCATTCCTCCCTTTTTTTTTAGCACCTTCGAAAATTCCGATCATAAATCTGAAAAAGAAAAGAAAAAAAAGGAAAAAAGATTATTGTGAATAAATTTCGTACTTAAAAACAAAGCACATCAAAAAATAAATATAAATTTTTACAAATTACTCAAAAAGATCTTTTGTACATACTGTGCTAAAAATTTTCATACATGATCTTATATTGATAGACTTTAACATTTTTTTTTAACATATTGACAGTGATAAAATTTAAATTTATAATATCAAGTAAATTATTTAAATTTTTTATCATTAGATCAATCTTAATACTTTTGACTTTAATACATTAACTATGTGGACCTATTACTTTCTAATTTTCATGCGTTACAAACTAACATAAAAATATTTAACATGACGCATACTAAATAATACAATATGAAAGAATTATGCACTTGAAAGTTACTCTCCAAACCCCTTAACGTTAACTAGGAAATTTTATAATTCAGAGAGATATTAAATACATGTGTATAATTTAATTTTAATATACTCTTAATATAACTATTTATCACACAATTATTTTTTTGACTTTTTTACATGATTATTTAATTATATATTATTATATCATAAAAATATTTGATTCTTACAAATAATATCTCAAAAATTATCAATATAATAATAATAATAATATATAATTAAATAATAATATAAAACTTTTTACAATGAGTGAATATCAAAATTAATAACGAGAGGATTTATAGGGTCCACTTTACAGTATTTATGATCTTAAAATAGATATGAAATGAAAATGGAAGGTTTATAATATATTTTTATAATTTGCTAAGATAATTGAATATAATTAATATATTTATTATAATAATGATTATGAACAGCCTAAATTTAAAAATATTTATTTACTAAAATACTTTCTTTCTCTACTTTTTTTTTTTTCTAAAACTTAATACTTTCTTAAATCTTTTTATTAATTTTTTATACCTAAAAATACTTTTTTTCTCTTTAACTTTTTAAGATATCTCTTAAACTTTTTTCTACAAAAATATTTTTTCTCAAATCCTTAATTTTTCTTAGTTTGAAATTGATATATATATATATATATATATATATATATATATATATATATATATATATATATATAACATCTTTATGTTAATATTAACTCAATGTTAAAATAATAAGTAAAAATAACTTTTCAATATTTTAATAGACATAAAATAATAAATTATACTGTAATTTTATTAAAAATACCCTAATTTAAGAAATCATGAAATGAAGATAATAAAAATATTTTGATATATTAACGAAAACCTCAAATATATTTTCTTCATAAAAAATAAAATTCATAAATAGAATTTCTATAACCTTTTCCTTCATTTCCATCCCCTTCCCGACTCGAAACAAATTTGCAAGCTTGCATCCTTGTAATTGAGGAAACTCTGGGCCCCAATTTCGACCAATAAGACGCACGACAGGCTGGCTACTTTCCCTACCATTATCCACGCAGCTCAATCCGCTTCACTTTTCACTTTATACTGTTTTCCCCCGTGTTACCGGCTATTCCGGTAACCCTAGCCTACTCTCCTCTTTATCTATCTTTCTCTCTCTCTCTCTCTTACTCTATTTTTCCCTGCAAACCCACAACAGCACCATCATCACTGAGTCACAGTTCCCCACTCAAACCTCCCGAGTCATGAACTCACCCTTCATTTCTCCATAGAAAAAAAACACACAACACGCAAACACAGATACAAAAATAAATAAAGAATAACAACCCTGCTTTCTCAAGATTCTTTCACAGCCATGATTTCCCGTTTTGTCCCTCGCTTCCCTCTCTATTCCCCAATCTCTGCCACCGCACCAAAACCCTTAATCGGAGCCAACCACACTTCAGCTCGATTCTGCTCCCGATAATAAAATTGGAAAAAAAAAAAAAACCAAAACCATTTTTTTCCATAATTTTTCGCCATTTTTTTATTGATTTCTGTGAGAAGAAAAAAGAAAAAAAAGAAAGTGCACAATGGCTACAATGGAACCTACCGCTGGCAAGCCCAGCTCCGTCCGGAACGTTCTGATACGGTTACTTCTCTTTGGCGTTTTCCTCATCGGAGTTCGCTTCGCTTACGTCATCGCCGTCACCGGAGAGTCCTGCACCGTTGGCGACTTCTGCTTCTTCTCACTCCACGAGACTCTCAGCCTCGTCATCACCGGCGCCGGAACCAATCCCCTCGCCGCCGAGTCGGCCACCGCCACCGCCGCCGCCGCAGTCACAGCCTCTCCGGCGCGGCCGAAGATTTACACGAGCAAGGAATGGACCGACGGCGTTCGCTTCTACTCGTCGGTGTTCAAGGATCTGATCGCCGGCGGTTACCTCTCGCCGGCGTCGAAGTCGCTCTGCGTGGAGTCGCCGACGGGACGCGACGTCTTCGCGATGAGAGAGATCGGCGTCAAGAGAGCCGTCGGGATCTCGAGGAAGGCGGCGAAGCCGCTGGTGAAGTCCGGCCGCGGTCACCGGATTCCATTCGCCGCTGGCGCATTCGACTTCGTGTTCTCCGGCGAGGGCTCGCTGGAGCTGTCGCCGCTGCCGGTGGAGTTCGCCGCCGAGATCAGTCGGACGCTCAAACCCGAAGGGTTCGCCGCGTTCCATTTAGTAAACCCTAAAGACACGTATAGCTTCAATTCGTTCCTTGATTTGTTCAGTTCTTGCTTCAGATTAGTGAAATCGCGTGACATGGAAGGGTTTGATTCTTCAATGCCTCGTATACGTGAAATTGTTTTGAAGAAAGAGTGTGATGATGATGGTGCTGTTCATAAACTAGTGAAATCTGATTATTTTGATGGTGGTGATGATGATGATGATTCAAATGGGAAGTGTTCTGTTCCAGGGTATAAGCATGAGTTGGTTAAGAATGCTGAGCCTTTGATTTTGAAGGAGCCATTGAAACCATGGATTACTTTGAAGAGGAATGTGAAGAACATAAAGTACTTATCTTCAATGGTTGATATAAGCTTTAAGAATAGGTACGTGTATGTTGATGTTGGAGCTAGAAGCTATGGGTCTAGTATTGGATCTTGGTTTAGGAAACAGTACCCTAAGCAGAACAAGACCTTTCATGTGTATGCAATTGAGGCTGATAGGACTTTTCATCAGGAGTATGGGTTGAAGAAGGGGGTCACTTTGGTTCCTTATGCTGCATGGGTGAAGAATGAGACCTTGACATTTGAGATTCACCGCGATCCTGGTGAGCAGGTTGAGGTTAAGGGCAGGGGGATGGGTAGGATTCGGCCGCTGCAGGGTTCGGGTGTGGGGGACTTCGATGGTGAAGTGGAGAAGATACAAGGGTTTGATTTTGCTGACTGGTTGAAGAACACGGTTTCGACGAATGATTTTGTTGTGATGAAGATGGATGTGGAGGGCACCGAATTTGATCTGATTCCGAGGATGTTCGAAACTGGGGCTATCTGTTTGGTAGATGAGATTTTCCTTGAATGTCATTATAATAGGTGGCAGAGATGTTGCCCTGGGCAGAGGAGTTCGAAGTATGAGAAAACGTATGATCAATGCTTGGAGCTCTTCAATTCTCTTAGACAAAGTGGAGTTCTTGTTCATCAATGGTGGTAATTGGCCTGACAGGTGAAAATCATATACTTATTCTGTAACATTCTTATTTTCCTTTTAACCTTTACATGTTTCATCTTCAAAGTTGTTTTTCTTTTTCAACCCCAGCGAGTAGAGAAGATGGTTGTGTTTCAAAGTCATTTCCATGTAACAGTTGCAACTGAGAATGAATTGATCCCTTTTAAAGTCAACTAACATTTGTTGGACAATTCTCTTCTTTTACTTTATATAGATATAGAAATGGATAACTGGATACTGTAATCTCTTATTTTATCTGAGAAGAGAATTTGATTGTTCTTTTGTTAGTACGAATAAATTCGTTTTAATGTATGAAAAATAAAATTGTTGGATCTTTGGTCAAAAGTTCTTGAACCTTTTTGACACTTGAGAGTGAGCTTTCTTTATGCTCAGGTTGGTTTTGTTCACTGAAAAATAGGATATTAGTGTTTAGTTTTTGAGATTTGAAGTCATTGTCCTACGTAACTATTGTAGAGAATTGAATCCATTGAAAATATTAACCACGGGGATTGAACTTCAGTATTTCGTTGCAGTAATGTGGAGGCAAACATGATCAGCTTTACTTTTTTGCTACCAAAGATTTCTTTTCTTTATTATTCTGGGTTCGGAGTTTATGTACTCAGTTAATTTGTTGGTCCTGATATATTTGGTGAACAGAGGTCAATGCTCCTAATTTCTTCTCTTTTTGGTTGGGATATATTAGAGGTACAAGCATTTAGTTTGGGAAAGGGATTGGGGGCTTGGTGGAGAAATGAACCTCTTGACATCATTGTCATGCATGCCTAAGTTTTAATGACTTGGGTGGTGTTAATTGAACAAGCTCGATGCCTTGATGGTCCAAATGTTAGTTTGTTAGTTTCTAAGAGTTTAATGCCTTTGTACTCTTATGCTTGTTAGTATTTAGTAAAGAGAAAGCAAGATTTGATGTCATTAATTACAATGTAAGACTGTACCAGTTCTGATTAAGTGAGATCTATTGCAATATGATTGTTAGTAGGTGATTTCATTTATGGGAAGCTACTAAACACGGTCATGTTTTCCATGGGACACCACCACATGGACCGGAACGTTGCAATCAAAGTATTGTTCACGTGCTATTTGAATATGCGGCGCAATAAAAGATTAGAAGTGTTCGTATATCTCATATCACCTTTTTTCTACGTTAATAGCTTATAGCATCCAGTATTAGTATCTTGCATTCAACAAACCTGCAGCTGGAATGAAATCACAGTGATTGTTAGCACTAGCAGCATTATATTAATTTATACCTGCTTGTTCAGGACCATGGCTCGCTAACATGGTTCCCAAAATATCTTCCTCACCCCTTGCATTCAAAGATTTTTCCTTCTCTTAGGAAGTCAAGATTGCTTACTACTTTAAGAGCTATCTCTTTAGGATTTGAACTTGCTTCCACCTCCTGGCAAGTTAGGATTGCTTACCCTCTAAACCAAGCTTATGTGGGTACGTTTCTTCAATTTTTAACTTGTGAATTTTATTAATTCTACTTCATTGTTTACTGTACATCTTTTTGCACCTATACATCTTGATTTTGTCACAGCCGATTAGATGTGTACATAGCTAATGTGCCCGTGGGAAGGTAGACTTTAAAAGCTTGAGTTTTGACTGTAGCCGCAGTGAGTCTTTGTGGGGTTCCCATTCTACCTAAGGCTCTTTGGTAGTTGAAGAAAGACGAAATGCACGAGAAAAGGATCGCTATGTGTGACTTTCTATTATTAATTGGTGACAGCGAATACAGCGACCAAAATTCTTAACTGAGTTGCAACTTAGCTGGATATTGATTACAATCAAGATGCCACATTGATGTCAAGCACATGTTAGCATATAAAAAGGGAAGAAAATAAAGACAGAAGGTAGAGATAACAGGAAAATACAAAACCATCTTATCATCTTCTCATCATAACATGGGAGAAAGAAGGGGGTGGTAAAGGTGGTAAAAATCTTGTCGCAAAATATTAGGAGCATGTAATTTTTCAACTGAGATCACCAAAAAAAAAAAAAGTATATTTCTCTACAGTCATTGCCATGGAATAATGATCATGAATGGACAAAAAAGATATCTTGGGTTGGGGGGGGGGGGGGCATGAATGAAGTTCTTTTAATAGGGGTCCAAAAGAACATAGCTAGGCAGATGCTGGGAATTAAACTTGTTTTGTTGCTAGATCTCTGGACAGGTTGGGACATCTGTGTTGGTGGGTTATGCAAATGAGGGTTTCGTAGGGCGGTGAAGTGGTGATTTTTGTGGTTAAGATCAAATGTATGCCTTTTGACTTGAGGAGTTCATCTAGTGCATGTTCCTGTACAAGCCTTCTAAAAAAATAAACTAAAACTTTCTTTCTTAGGTTAGAGTTTAGGGAAGTATTGCATTGAGTTCATGAGCTGATCAAGGATTACCAATCATTTGGAGAAACTATTTAGAACGGCCTGATGCCTTTTCTTCTTATGGTGAAAAAGCATTGATGCATAAAACATTCAAACTAGTCATATAACGGGTGATAACATGTTACCAGTTATAAATTCAATACATATGGTTTTTTATTTTTATTTTTCTGATTGGTGTTGTTGGCATCTTAAATGAACTGTTGTGATCCATTTTGGGGGGTACCACCACTAATTGAAGTGCTAGGCTCGCTTTCAACTTCACTGTCACGAGTGTGACTCTTAACAATTCTTTCACACTGAATGGCTAATCACGGAGTTTGCAACTGTTGGTTTTGAGTTAATTTTGTAACTATCATTGTCCCAGTAACAGCTATCTTTCTTTGAATAATTTTTTCCCTTTTTTCTTTTGGTCCATCTTTGAATAAAAACTTTGGGTGTGTGTGTGTTTTTTTTTTTTTTTTTTTTGTGCGGCCAAGCAATTACAAATGCTAAGGAAGACAAGCAATTCTTAACTAAGAAGCCTCGAACAACACACGTGTTGGATAATTGGGCAAGTAGGAGACGCAAAAAACTCTAAATAATCCCACCCAATTAGCCCTTTATCATCTGTCAATTCGTCCATGAAATTTGCAAGTACCTACTAAATTAGTCATTTTCTTCCATAATATATAAGATATTTCTGATCGTTCTAGTTATGTTAAAACTTATAATCCAATCTAAATCTAAAAGGTTTTTTTTTTCTATTATTTTAAGAAAATAAACTGTACTTGAAACAAAGCTCTAAATTGTTAATTTTCTAATAAGATCGCCCATTACAATATTATTCTTACCTAGAGATGATTAATAGTATACTTGTTATAGTTCTTTAGAAAAAAAAAACACCGTGATAAATTGAAATTGAGGAATTATTTTGCATGATTCTAAATTTCTAATGCTAGTTGAGTAGCCAAATACTCTCAAGATTTCCAGGAATTAGTTGAAATTATGCATGCGGAGCTCTAGGCTGTCAATGAGGGCATTTTGTTATGTAGGAGTTTGTGTTGTGGGAATTTTGTTTGTGTTATGAAACAGAATTCTGAAGACTACATCATGGTGATTCGTCAGGTGGATGCAAACTTTTGTTGGGTCCTATCCAAATCCTATTGAAAATTGTTGTCCTTTGTTTCTTATTATGTGTAGATAGATACTTGTTATATAATTGGAAAGTAAGAAAGTAAAGGAAAGACAGTTGCTTTTTTTAATAAAAAAAAGTTTAGATTGAGAGAAAGATTCCTAATCTACCGTTAGGACATACCTTCTTGCTTATTGAATATTCATATAGGTATTTATAGGGTATTCATCAATAGGAGAACCTAAAAATCAAATCTAAATTATGGCGATATATAAATGGAAAGTCAATTAGAAGAGCTAACCCTAATTAATTGAAGGATAATTGCTTGTCAAACAATTTCTTTCAAATTATAAATGTTTGTGTCGGAGAATTATTGGGGGTATGAGAATGGAGATGAGAGCAACTAAATGGTTGATTGATTTAAGTGGTTTGACACTTATTTTCATTAAGTAACATCTTAGGTTTGAGTTTTATGGATAAAAAAAATAGTGCTAGGAGAGGTTTACTCTCATAGTGAGTTATTTCGACTCGAGTCAAACTAATTAAAATCCATTAAATTCTAAATATTAGTTGTTTTGTTGGGGGGGGGGGGAATGAGAGAATGGAGACGAGCATGAGGAGGACCTAGCGGTCTCTTGAGATAGTGTTGATGTTGTTGTGGAGCAAGGTAGACCATAGACATTATCTTTTCACCTTGTTTTTGTACTAATAGATTCGACTCTTTGCATCCTTAAAATTAGGCATGTTAAACCAAACTACAATTAAATTATGTCTGATTTGTTTGTGATGCTTCTTAATTGTTTGTATAGTATGTTAAGCAAGAGATATGGTATTCCCCGCAAATTTATATGGAGTCATTCTAGCTGATATTATATCATTTATATGCAACCCTCGTCACGGCAAAGTGAACTTGCAGCATGGAATTTCTTTGTAAATTAAATATTTGTATTTTTGTTTTTCTTGCCCAACCCACCAAAAAAATTTTCAATCATGATGTAGACGAGTTGGCTAATGACCAACTGAGAAAGTGGGATGAATTGATATTTTGCATGAACGCACCCATTATCTTGTTAGGCCATTAAAGTCACAAATGGTCCTACTCAATTGTTCATATTCCTTCCATACCATAAGTTGAATTTTTCTTGGTGATTTGTCCATACATTAAAAGTCACGAATCTCATGATTACAATTTTAAAGTGCTTTTCAACCGAATTTTCATTTACGCGATTCACTTCAATTCATATATGTTTAACTTTTCTGTTGCATCTATGTTACATACAAAATTACATATGTAGTAGAAATTATAATCTAACAAATTTACAAACAATTAAAATCAAGGCGAGTGTTACTATGCTTCCTACTTATAAGGTGTTTACAATGACTTGACTTTTTCTTGTTGATTTATCCATACATTACAAGCCACGAATCTCGTGATTACAATTTTAAAGTACTTTTTAATCGAGTTTTTATTTACCCGATTCACTTCGACTCATACACGTTAAATTTCATGCTGCATCTATGTTACATGCAAAATTACATATATAGTAGAAATTATAATCTAACATTTACAAACAATTAAAATCAAGGCAAGTGCTACTATGCCTCCAACTTGTAAGGTGCATTATACGTTATATATGATTAGATATTTGTGTAAAATATTTTTATAGTGATTGTGAAATAAAATTAAACTCTTAAAATAATTAAAATAATTTAAAATTTAAAATGTTTTAATTATAGACCAAAAACAATAACTTTCAAAAATAATCTATATAATTTTCATGCAAGTAGCTAGCTAATGCAATAATGCTCAAGGTTCCATTACACGACCACAAACCATTTGCCAAATTCCGACTTTCTTAGACTTCCTTCTCATGAGTTACCAGTCTTCACCGTCTTTCTAATTGTAGGGTCTCCTAATTTAAGGTTCAAAATATCCAATCCACATGAAAGAAGTTCGGAAGGCATGCAATGTGATGTGAGCTTTGCACTTTGAAATTAGGCATGGATCAAAACGCTATTTATTTGTAAGTCATGGTCTCTCAGTCTCTGCATACATTAATGCTTATATCTGCTTATTTTGGCATTAATTGGCAAATTTATTATTCTGTCAAAAAAGGAGACAAAACTCAAGCGGGATAAAATAACATGTTTGGTTGAAGAAATCTGTCAGAGGACCAGAAATTTTAACAGAAATTAATTGTTAAGATAACGTGACATATTTTATAATTTTTAGATAAATAAAGGAGTTTTTCACTTTATTTTATTTATTCATCACCATTCATTTTTATATAACATTACTTTTGACTAAATTAGAATATTTGTTTTGCTGCACATAAGTAATTATTAAAGAGTGTATATATATTCCTAAGATTACGAAGTATTTTTCTGCGTAAGTGTCACTTATTTTGTCTTTAAACTTGTGTCTTTTTTTTTTTTCCCTAAAAAGTCAAGATTATTTATTATTTTAATTAAATTTTTATAATTTTTAAAAAATGAGACATTAGATAACTTTTCATTTTTAAGTTGACCTAACTTTTATTGCCAGAGTACGACGTTCGTCACCTAAATCTAATTGGTCAATGGATGCAGATTGTGACCCAAACAAATTTTATCTGCAGTATTAAGGTTTCAAATCTTAATATTGTCACTTTAAAAAATGTTATAACTAGTTATTATCCTTAACCCGACATTGTGCAAACCATTACTATTGAAAAAAAAATGACATTCATCCAATCATTTTCTTTAATTGTAAAAAAGGATCGTCCACTTAACATGAATTTCTAGTCAATTTGATTTATCGAATTAATTAATTTAGATAAGAGAAAATTGAGAAATGAACTGATTTCAATTAAATATAACTTTAAAGTAAAATAATTTAATTTTGATATATTAGCAATACAAAATATTATATAGATATTTAATCCATTATTGCCACATATTTACCGCAAAAAAAGGTATTATGTAATATCATCATTTTTTTTGCGCTAAAGTATCACAGTAACCTGAGTAATTAGACATTTAATAAAGAATTAAAGAATAACGATTTAATCAAAAGATAAAAAAAGTAATTAGAGAGAGAAAAGTTAATTAAGATTAGAGATTTACTAATTAAGTAAATTGAACCCTTAATAGACTAATTAAGTATTAATAATTAATAATTAGCTTAATCGAGATCAATTAAACATAATTAAGAATTTAATCTCACTAATCATGAAAACATGAGTTAATTGCTAATTCTTAATTAATTAAGTCACTTAAATAGTAAGAACACTTAATCTCATTATCAAATTCAAATTTAAATCAACCAAATAATAAAATAAAAATGAAATCATTAAAGTGAAAAAATAAAAGACAAAATTCCTTTTGGTAAGAGTTAGTACATGGTTTGTCTAATGTGTCATCTTAATACTCTATTTTGTCCCCTTAATCACATTAAAATCAAAATATCTCTCCCAGTCTACCCTAAACCCACATGAACCCCACACAAACACGTTCTCACTCAAGCAAAGGAGCAAAAGTCTCATCTCTCTCCTAAGAGCCAAAACCTTGTGCACCTTAGGAGCAAGGAGGAGATTTCCACTTCAAGCTTCAACATTTTTCTTGTTTGGATCATCATTTTGTGGTAGGATTCTCTAACTAGTTTTGTTTTCTTTTATGACAAGCCATGAGAACTCAAGTTTAACCAAAACATGGAGCCTTAAGATTCGTCTTAAAACTTCTAGTTTCTTGAGAAAAATGCTATCTTTCACGTTTATACTACTCTTTTGTTCTTCTAATGTGATTATCTTTGAAAAGAATGTGCAAAGTTTTGACCTTTACTCATTTTCATGTTAAGAGCTCCTAACCTTAGCCACGGTTATGATGTTTTTGACATATTTAATTTCTTGTCTTTACCTCTTAAAAGACTCTAAAGTTTGCACCTTTTTAAGTATTTGAGTGTTTCCTTGGTTTATTCCTCACTTTTATAATCATATCTACAAAAAAAGTTGCTTTCCTAAGTTTAATTGATAGGTTGTTAAAAAGTGACAATGAGAAAGTGATTTTAAAACTTAAACATGGGAAAAGTTTCAAATTTTATCACTTATTTCATAGGATCAACTCTTTTTAAGCTTAGATCCATATCCATAAGCCTTAATGAGTCTCAAATGAGTGGAAACAAGAAGAAAAACAAAATAAAAATTGGCATGAGGGGAAAAGAGTTTGATGCTTTTAATTAGGGGTTGATTTATGGTTTATATAAAATATTAACACACTTTATAATAAAGAAAGTAAAAATAAAACTTTATCCAACCCTTAAGGTATAATACTCGACCACTAAGAAAGAAAAGAGAAGAAAGTATTTTTTTTTTTTAACTAAGACAAGAATAAAACTTAATAAATTTAAGTGACTAACTAAAGGTTGTTCCAAGTTTCCATAAATTGTCATAATTCAAAGAAAGCAAGGTGAATTCCTCGTAGCCTCCCTGGAATGATTAGGGCTATTGATTTTGTCATAAAATTTGGAATGCATATATGTTTCTTAAATAAAAATCACAAGATAGAATTTTCACTAGAAATCCAAGGCAAGTCACAACCTTGAAGAAATAACAAGAATATATATATATATATATATATATATATATATATATATATATATATATATATATATATATATATATGCAAGCTTTAAAGATTAGTAAGTAAAGCAAAGGATTTAAAAACCTCTTATCTAGATTAATTTAAGAGCTAAGGGTAAAATGATAATCTAAAAGATTGCACTTAATCACCTAACCATATTTACAAGACTCTTGAGTGCAGTAGTGTGTTTGTTCCATACTCATGGGGAGAATGATAAAGTTGTTTGATATTGAGAATGCTGATCTGTGAATTATAACTGTACTAGGATTGAGTGTTGAGATTCCTCAGGGGAAACCCATAAGAATCATGATCTTTGCATGCATATGATATGAATGTTATGAATGCTTGTCATTTGTAGATTTGTAATTTTGGGGAATCTCTCGATCTAGCCGTTATACTGCTGGATTTTCATTAAAATTGTGGATTTAGCAATATTTATTATATGCATATATGTATCTTATGTTAAGATAGGAAAGAATTAAGTCCTTAAACCTAAGGCATTTATGACATAAGATTTAACACTAAGTTTTATGATAAAGAAAGACTCTAGGATGTGATCCTTTGGTGAGGGAAGGTGATCCACAAAAATCCCTCTATTTGGAGGCAGTCATATTAAGACTTGAAATCCCTCTACTTTAGAGGCAGTTAGCTAAAATGAATCCCTCTAATTTAGAGGTATGTGAATACCCTTGTCAATTGAGTCTAATTTAAGATTAGTGCTGTATGACAATGGTTACAAAATGAGCTTATATCCTAGAATAGTCTATCCAAAGGCATGTAAAATAAAGAATGTTAAGTAAGTACTAAGTATGAAAGTAAAGTTAAAGAAAGACTCTAGTTAAGTTAAAGTTAAGGTGTTTTAATATATTTTCAAGTCCTCTGCAAGTCCGAGCTCTTCATGTGCTCTTCCAGTGGAGGACCTGCAAGGGACTCCGACGCCCATGTTAGAACTTCGTTCCACTCAAATGTAAGCAAAAAGGATTAGTTACTTACCTTTGACTTTTCTCGAGCCCTCTATTATATCCAAGTTTTGAATCCCTCTTCCCCCATTCCTCGATAACTTTCAGTTCCCTATTATCGTGGGATTCCCCTAAGTTCGATAACTACCTTTAACGAGTTAGTTTGAGCTCTTTCGAAGTGGATTCCTTCTAGAAAGACTCTTTTTGAACTTGTCTAGTCCGAGCTCTAAAGCCCAATAAATTTGTTTAGTACATAAAGTAAGTAAGAGTTAAAAGAAAAGTCAAAGTTAATGAAGTTGCACAAAATGTGCATGTGTCTTTATTCCTTCTATATTCATGATCATGTATGCCTTATGATGTTATTGTTCATTATGTTATGTTTAGAAGGGAAAGATTAAAAGAAATCTATTTCGAGAACATATGTATTCAAACTTTTTAAAATTGAATTTATGTATGCTCTCCCCATTTTTATAATTAAACTCGAAGTGGTTGGAACAATAATGATGACACTTACTTGACTAATTAGAGTTTTATTGAGAAGTTATATTTCTCATTCATATACTTCCGTGCCATCTTTAGAGGATGTCGTCGGGCAGCATGGAGATTCATGCTGAGTTCTCAACTTGGCATCAGCATTTTGAGCTAATGTTGAATGTGCGAGCTGCTATAAGAGTCTATATATTCCACGGCCGTCAATTTAGATCATCTGTGATGAATCTTGTTTTTCGCCCTCATGACTCGTATGAGGATATCACTATGCATGTAGTGCGAGCTCTTTTCCATCCCCCAATGTACCCCACAGACAAGGAAACCTACCCCGACACGTGTTTGACACCTACTTACATGATTGAGTCCGACCCCTCAAAGCCATTCTATACCTCAATGATTCAATTGACGTAGGATTCCTAACCCTCGGTAGAGACTTGAGTACATGGCACGAGGTGTGAGCAAGCATCCATTCATACTCAGATGATACTCTGAGGATGAGGATGAGGATGAGGACGAGCATGTGGTGGATGGTGTGGTGATACACTAAGAAGGTTTGGGAACAATTTCATTCTTTTTCTGAGGCTTAATGGGAGGGTTTGTTGCAACGCATGTGGAGCTTGGATTGCAAGTGTAGCTTTCTTTTGTTATTTAGTTTTTGGGCTACACATTTATAGCATGTATGATTCATGGAGACTGATCTTTTGTATTTGCTTTTTTTTGGTAGGGTACTTGAACCCTTTTTGATGACTATGGTTATACTTATGGCTAAATATGGTTTATTGGCCCTTTTGCTATTGCTATATGACATATCTATAGGTATATCTCTAATGGTTATGGATGGAAATTATATTTGCTAATGATGACTTGGATGTTTATTTATGCTTATCTTTATTTAGCGCAAGGCGAGTATATATGTATTAAACGCTTCGCTTATGTAGGATTACAACGAGCTCATGGCTCACGTTTTCAAAAAGTTTGTTTTTGTTATAGATGAAAAAAAAATTATCCCTATTTTCATTGTAAAGTAATTTCAAAGCAAGTTAAGTTTTTGTAGAATAAAAGTAATAATTAATAATTACTGTAATCCGAATTAGGCATAGTATAGGATCACTAGGGTATTATATATTGCCATATCAGCAAAAATATTTGATTCAATCATCTTATACCTTAAAGTCTTGCAAATAGACTTTTCTAAAATGATGAAAAATATTTGTCATTATTCTATAGATATCCTCCTACTGGAGATAATCTTGCTCGAGTCAGGTAGAGCCACTTAGATAGCAAAACTCCCCGTTCCAAGTTTTAACACAATTATTTACCCAGGGCTCAAATCTGAAACCTCTAATTATGTTAGAACAATCTTCTATCAACTGACCTACGTGCTCATTGATATTGATATTATTTTTTGGATAGTCTTATTGGTTAAGAATTTTAATCAATTTCTCACTAAAAATTGCCTTTTTGCGAGATAACTTCAACCCCATTTTTTGCGACTTCTGGTAGGTAATCAATTTTCATTTATTTCTCAAATATTTTTTTATTTATAAATCTTGTTAAAGAATGTTCCAAAAATATTTAATATATTAAATGTTCATAACTAATCAAAAAGAATCACTCCAAAAAATAAAAATAAAAAACAGGGAAAGTCTTAAATATTTAAGTTTTTAACATACTTAATAATTTATTTTCATTTAATACTTTTCTTTTTTTAATTTCTTTCTCAATATTCTTTAGACATTGTTAGCAAAATTCGTCATTTATTTTTTAAAAAAATTATTTGTACACGATTGTTAAACATCTTTATGAGAATATTATGAGTTGAGGTATGTATATTATTATGGGCCCAATTTTTTCTCCAATTCTTGCCCTTTTCTATATGTATTCGTATGATATTTAATTTGATATGAACAAATAATAATACTCTTTATTTATTTTTTACAAGCTTTATTTGTTCAATTTCATTATTTTTAAAAGTTAGCCACATATTTTTTTTATTTTACTTTTTTTTTTAATTTAGACTTTGACTTTAAACATGGACATCATGCCAACGAGGAAATAACAGACAATAAACGAAACCTCCGAAGACACAGGCAATAATATATGCAACTTTCAACCTCTCTCTCAACATGACAACCTCTCTTCCCTCTTCCCCTTGTGCTCCTTGCATGCTTTCTTGGCCATATCCACTTTCTCTCTAACCCCCCCTTCATGCATTTTTCCGTTACCTTCTTTCCATACTTGTGCACCAACCTGAATCCTGACCCTACTACACCCTGAAGAATTAAAAAAAAAAAAAAAAATTCGCAAGGTTCTTCACTTTCTTGCTTGTTTTCCCCATAGAGTTTTCTGGGTCTTCGTTGGAATTTTGTGGGGTGTCCTCGTTTTTCTTCATTGGGAATTTGCTTTGTTAGGCTTCAGGATATGGGAGGATGTTGCAGCCATGATGTTGCTGTGAGAGGGAAGGTGGAGAGCGAGTTGGAGGATGAATATGAGCTTGATTATGAGAGCAATGATGTCTCATACGGATATGGTGGAGAAATCATAAGGTTAAGAGGGTGCTCTAGGTTTGTGTCAATGTATTGCCAACAGGGTAAGAAAGGGGTGAATCAAGATGCTATGACAGTTTGGGAGGTAAGAATATGATTCTAATTCATGTGTACATGTGTTTTTGCAGATTTTCATTTTTCTTGTTTCATTTCCATTTATTGTTGTTGGTTTTTATCTTTTTATGATAAAATGTTTTTTTATTGATTGGTTTTTAAGCTTTCTGTCAATTCTCGTGGCCTGGAATCTGCTCTGTCTTGTCACGGGTTTTCGTTTGATTATATTAATCTTCAACTTTGATTTTTTTGGGGTGAATTTAAAAGATAAAAATCTCATCACAATATTGTTTTTAAGTAATTATCTGTTCATGCAATGATGAGTTTGTTTGTTCCCCATTTTTTCTTCCCTTTTGTTTGCTTTGGTTTTTCATGTTTTATATTTGGTGTTCTCATTAATGATTATTATCTTATCAATATGACTTGATTATCAATGTTCTGTATCTTCCCCCGTTTTTGATTAAACCAAAAAATTAAATAAATAAAACGACGATTGATTGTCACTGGTTCAGGTATGGACATGGAGCCTGTAGGAATCATGTCCTTATCTGCACTTTGTCCATCCTATATATCTTTATCGTATAGTTTGTATTCTTTGCAAATGGTGAATGGCTGTAAGGCAATTGATTTGTAATTACCTTATTTTGAAGTGATTCGATTTTAACCATTCAACAAGAGTTTTTTGCTTTAAGCCAAATATTAAAATGATTTATGAAAAAGACAAAAGGTTAAAAAGCAACCTGAGTGCACCTTTGAAGATTGTTGCATTCTCCTAACCTTTGCTATTAGGAAATGCTGCCGACCTGACAACATTCATATTTAATGGCCATCTCTGTTCTTGATAGTTTTCTTTAGCTTTATGGTTCTACTAATGATGGAATTGAGTGAATTTATTCTATGCTTTTTGTCAAAGCATAATGCTTCTTAATTGATTAAATATGTAGCTTGGATTAATGTATTGTTGGATATGCTATATTATTAGGACTTTACTGGAGAAAAAGATATGATCTTTTGTGGTGTGTTCGATGGTCATGGTCCTCTAGGCCACAAGGTTTCACAATATATCCGCGACAATCTACCCTCAAAACTGTCTGCAGCAATCAAATTGGCACAACAGAAGGCCAGCAATTATTATGATGCTAATGATGCAGATGCTAGCACTTTTGATGGTGAGAATAACCAAAACATGTCCCTTGCTTCATGGGAGGGATGTTTTCTCAAGTCCTTTAAGGAAATGGATGATCACCTTGCCAAGGACATTAACACTGACAGCTATTGCAGCGGTAGCACCGCCGTAACCGTGATTAAACAGGTATAAAAAGCTTCTCACATTTGCATTACCTTCTTGTCATATACATTTGTAAGATAGAGTTAACTACACTTCACTTTCCGCCTCACAAATTTCAGGGTGACCAGCTCATAATTGGCAATTTGGGCGATTCTCGTGCAATTCTTTGCACAAGAGATAGAGATCAAATTATTCCTGTCCAACTTACTGTGGACTTGAAACCAGATCTTCCAAGTAGGTCTTAATGTTGTTGGCTTTAGCTCCAAAGCCTTACTAGCCTATCAAGTCTAAGCATAGCAATATTTCTTCTTCAATGTCTCTCAGGTGAAGCTACAAGAATCATGAATTGTGAAGGCAGAGTTTTCGCAGCAGAAGAAGAACCGGATGTATGCCGAATATGGATGCCTGATGATGACTGCCCTGGACTAGCTATGTCAAGATCCTTTGGAGACTTTTGCCTAAAAGATTATGGCCTCATCTCGAGTCCTGACGTATTTTACAGAAAACTTACCAAGCAAGATGAATTTGTGGTTTTGGCAACTGATGGGGTAAGTGATTTGGGAAATTATTAACTCTGGGATATAATCACTTATTTTTCAAAAGCTCCCTTAAGAAACTTTTGATTATAAGCTGTTTTGAACTCAAAATAAGATTATAGAAAACACTTGAACTTCGTATACTTGATCTTGAATCCTAAGATAGATAATAAACCTTATTTGCTGGTGGTTGTACTTTTTTGAGTTTCACTCACTTCATGTATTTCTCCCAATCCAAGCTACACATGCAAATATTTAATCAAATCATGCAAGCAATGAAATAAGGTTTTCATTAAATTATTTTTATAAGCATCTAGCTAAAGTACCAAGCTTTTCTTTTTTCATAGGTATGGGATGTGCTCACTAACAATGAAGTAATAAACATAGTTGCTTCAGCACCAAGCAGGTCCATAGCAGCCAAACTGTTAGTAAAGCGTGCAGTTCGAGCATGGAAATATCGGTATCCTGGTTCCAAGATTGATGATTGTGCAGTCATATGCTTGTTTCTGGGTGATGAGCCAGTTTTATCCCAATCCAAAATGAATGGAGGCAATAGACATCACAGCAAGCACTTTCATCGCTCTAGATCGACAAGAAACGAGGACAATGAAACTGTGGCTGGCAAGGTTGGGGTAGAACTGAATGTGAATGAAGAATGGAAAGCTCTTGGAGGGTTAGCTAGAGCCAATTCTATATCAAAACTTCCAAGGCTTGCTAGGGACTTGAGTAGACGGCAATCATCTAGGTTCCCTAATGGGAGTTGAAGTTCACTAACTCGGGGCCTTCTCACAAGCTAATAAGAGGGTGGTCACACATTAGACCTAAAGTTGTACATTTAGGTGGCAAAAAGAGGGGGGTTGAAAGATTTTAGGACCATTTTGGTGTCCCCTAAAATGTGAGTGAAAGATGTTAATAATGAGCTTTATATGAAGAAGTCAAATATGACAAGTCATTTTTCACAATTTTATGGAAATACCAAACTGCTTACGCCTCAAAAGATTCAATAGTTGTACCTTCACAAAACACACCTAAAAGAAGTTATTAGATGTTCATGAAATACCAGGTGACTTCTATTCTATTCAATAATAGAATGATATTTTATATAGAAGTGTAAATTAATAATAGTTACTATTCTAAAATATCATGAATATAAGTATAATTCACTTGAAAATGAGTATTTAATAACTTCTCCACTTGCGGGGCCAACATTAACTAACTATTCACCATTGTGAAGGTCATCAATAGCAAGATTTATGCCTCATCCATTTTATAGATTGATGCTTTATTATGAACGGTAACTTCTAATGTAAACTCAACGACAGTAGTTTTGGTTCCAAATTCTTCCTGTGGTTACAGTCTAAGTTTGGATATTTGCAAAACAGTCTGAGATAATTTTAGTTCATTCTAAAACCATGGAGGGCCTTCTTTTTTTTTTTTTTTTGATAAAGTTTTATTTACGTCATTCATATTTTATAGTGATTTTAATTTAATTCCAAAAGAATTTTTTTATTCTATTTACATCCCCAATATTTTCAAAACATTTCAATCCTATCTTTTTGGTAGACGATATTCAAATTATAAATGAAAAAAATGATATTAAGGTCAAATTTTGATATTATTAATATTCAAATCTCATCAATAGAGATTATTTACCTTCAATTCTTCAAGAACAAACGTTGAGTATAAGTTTTAATAGAAGAAAGATTAATTGAACATTAAAGAGATTCAAATAAAAAGGAAAAATTTTTATATTCTACAAAAATATGAGGGGAAATGATGGTAAATAGTATTATTCCATTCAGATAAATAATGAACATATCATCATTAATATTATAACCTGAAATTTATATTAGTTTTTTTCGTTTATAATTTGAATGTCAAAATAGTAAAATTAAAATATTTTGAAAACGTTAAAAACATAAATAGATAAAAAAAAATGAAATTAAGTTAAAATTATTGTAAAATATAAAACATGTAAATTAGGCTTTATCCTTTCTTTTTTTTCTTTCCTTTTGGTAAACTGGGGTATGTTAGTTCCTCTTTTTTCTTTCCATTAAAAAGCAGCGCAAAAAATTTCTGGACGCATAGGCACTAGAGTAAGGCAGATTTGGAATTTCACTAGCCAACAAAAACTTTATTACAAGTACATCTGACTGATAAATAAGACAAGACGCCAACTCATTATTATTGCATAGCAGAACCAAAGTAGTTTAAGAGGAAGGATCCCTCGGAAGAGAAACACACAACCCTGCAACCGGTTAACATTTCTTGATTATTCTAACAATAGTATTCAACAAAATGAGGTCGTTGAACACAAGATCAATTAGTCTTCGTTGTCCCACAGATCAGCCACACTCCTGAATGGCCCTGCTTCTTTGTTCACAAAGATTTTTTCACCATCCATCACTCGCTTCTGTTATCGTAACCAAACACACAGAAGACAATAAACGAATAAATAATCAAATTAGTCCTTTAAAATATATGGAACAGCGATATTAAGTTAGTCTTCTCAATATTTAAAATAGGATAAATTATACCAACCCACTCTAAGATGGAGTGATATTACACATAGCACCCTTTAATTTGTCATACTTACACTAATTTTACCACAGAAATACTCAGTATCATATTTATAAAGGTGTTTAGTATCATATTTTATAAAATATAAAGGTATCGAGTATATTATCACGTAAATCTTAAAGGAAGTTAGTATATATTGTTGCAAATTGAGAGATACTCTGTATAATATCATTTAATTTTGGAGGAAGTCGGTATAATTTACCTTAAAATAAATATTGATTTAATCTTTTAATATATATTTAGATATCAATTTAGTTAAATTGATAGTTATTTTATATATGGTTGAGCATTAGAGTGGAAAAATGGAATGCGCACACGTAATGTACCTGATTCCCTAAATTGGAAAGGGCTCTGAAATCATCTTCTGGAATCTGCCAACCAAAAATGTTGATGTTCTCTTTGATCCTTGCGGCGTTGCTTGACTTGGGGATAGCACTTGTCCCTCTCTGAAGTGCCCATTTCAGCAGCACCTGTGCTGTGGTCTTGTTCAGCTTCTTGGCTATTCTCTCAACAACTTGATCATGTATAAGATCTCTCCCACATTGAGGTGAGCCAAGGGGTGAGTAAGCCTAAACAAAAAGTCCATTCCAAACATCACCTTTCATCAACAAATTTAGAGATAAACACCTAGAAACAGAATCTAAGTTAAATAAATAAATAAGAAATGTTATTTGTATCACAGAGATATTTTTAAAGGTACACTTGAGATGTTTCATAAACATTAGTTAAAAGTGGATCCCAATTTTTCTTTTAACTAATATTTAAAGAACACCTCAAAATATCGCTTTAAAGATGTCTCAAAAAATGGTACAAATATTAATACTCAAAAAAAAAAATTGAACTATACAGTGACAAGGATGCCATTCTTCTTGCAAGCCTTCAGAATCTTATCATTTCTCCATCCTGGGTGCATCTCCATCTGAGCATCAAACCACCAGTTAGGTTAAGATTAAAAAGAAATAGTCACAATTTCTTTTGTCTAACTCATAATATAGAAGGAAACTAAACTATACACTTTATAAATCACCTGGCAAACTGAGGGCTTGATTTTTGCAAAACCGAGTAACCTGTCGAGCTTTTTAACAGTAAAATTGCTTATTCCTATATCTCTAACAAGATTGTCCTCAACCAGCTTCTCCATTTCCTTCCAAACTCCTTCCATGTCAAAGTCTGAAACATCTCCTGGCTTGGGAGGCCTGCTAGCTCCTTCTCTTAGTGAAAATGGCCAATGAATCTGTAGCATATTAATCAGAAACAATGTTTCTTGTCTTACAAAAATTAAAACTTCTCTATATAATTAGGGGCAAAATAATGTACCAAGTAAAGATCAAGGTAGTCAAGTTGGAGTTCTTCAAGGGTATTGTTCAAGGCAGCTCTAACTCTTTCTGGGGTCAATTCAGTGCACCTGCATTTAACTCAAAGCTGCTAGTCCAAGTTCAAAGAAAAAGCCAATGCAATCTTACAAAAAGAGGAAATCCCATTAGACATTGTTCAGAATTAAAAAGATATGCATAAAACTTTATTTAGTTACCATAATTTCGAGGTGATGAACAGATCCTTCCTTTCAAGTCCTGCATGCATTGCAGCCTTCACTGCAAGTCCAACCTGTATCAGAGAGGCACAATTTTTCCCAAGTTGAAAAGATTAAGCTGCATAATAAGTACCTGCTTGGAGAAGAAAGATACCTCTTTTTGAATCCCATAATGGCAACCGGTGTCAACGTGCCGGTAACCAGCCTGTAACCATCATCAAAACGAATATTAGTTGATCCAAACAGGGTATACCCCGAAGAACATTTGATAAAAGATAATGTTGGTAATTATTTCTCCTTATCATTTGACACAATAATCTTGTTTTACAGATGAATTTCTACAATTTTGTCTCATGCTTTTGGAAAATTGATTTCCTTTTTACAAAACTACATACTTTTTCATCACTTCAGCATAGTCAAAGTAGTTTATGCAGTGATCAAAATCCTAAATGCAAGGCAACCTATTAAGAATGTGTTAGTAACAGGGGGTTTGAGTCTTGTATGTTCAAATCTTTGTGCCTTCGATGTACCAATAAAAACTTTGAATTCACGGCCAAACAAAAAGTAGATTATTGAAATGAAGATGGAGTTCTAGCCTTATTAATTAATATCTCCAAGTTAAAACAAATAAAATAAAATAAGGTTATGGTTACATATGTACCTCAACGATTGCTGTGAAGACGGAATTATATGATTCGGAACCACTTTTCCAAGTGCCTAAGCCAATAGCTGGTATGGCATACCCGCTCAGTAGTTTAAATGATTCTATCTTTTGATCACTTGGAGCAAATGTCGACTTTAACATTATTCTTCTTTTCTCTTTTCTTAAGCTCACTTCAGAATCACAGCTTGTACTTTGTTTGTAATTGTGGTTCTTTGCTACAATGAAGCCTCTAGGAACATTGGAAAGGTTCCATATATACATAGAGAACCACAAACGGTGCAACCCCATTTTTTTTATATGTTTGCTAACGAGTCATAGGAACACCCTGGAATCATAGTCTTCTCTGGAATTGTCTAATGCCCTTAGGATTAGTGCATGCGTGTCCATGCTCGGTTAGTTTAGGTGGCTTCATGAACGTTTTAGAGACCCTAGCTTTAGCTTCCAAAATTTGTGCATTTACATGGTAGTTTACGTGTGGAAAACCATGGTGCTGCCAAAGTGCCAATGAAATCAAGATTATTCTAATCAAATCACATGCAGAACATCCAAGAAAAAAAGTTATATCTGGACAAAATTAGCATTGAAATTTACTAATACAAGTTATCTACAACAAAAAAGTATGCAGAAACATGTATTTTTCTATATGACAAGTTTGTTACTTGTTTTATCCCTTTTATGAGAATAGGCAAAATACATACTTGGATGCTTCCACAAGTAAATCCGACACACTGTATTAAAAAGGTTAAAAAATAATCAATAAATCTGTAAATATCCTGGATTACACATTAGTCATTCATTTAAATAAAATTGAGATTTTCCCAACACAGAATAGGCACAAGTAACGATTTAATGGGCATCAGATGATTGTTGAAAATATGACAATTTGAGAACAAATTCTCAAAATCAAGAATTTCAAGCCATGACAAATTGTCAAAAAGATGTATTAATTATTATGGTAAAAATAAAAAATGATCTGCCTATGGATCGGTAGTATCATGAATGTTAGAATCAAGCATGGGGTAAAGTTGCAGTAGTGTGGAAAAGATCAATGCTTTGCTATAAGAATACAGCCTCTGTTATCTATATCAATCATCAAGCAATCAACTCTCCTTTTACATGCCGAGGATTGGTTTAGCGCGTAAATTAAATCATATTGTTGTGTCACAATGAGCACTAAAGTAAATTTGATAAAATTAAATCTACCAATTTACCCATTGCAGTAACATTAAATACGTGCAAAGTATATAGAAAAAGAATATTGAATTTAAACATATAAAATCCCAAATAATGAAAAAAGAAATCACAAGACAAGCTTTAAAAACACATTTTAATATATTAAGATAATTACATTGTCCTTTCTATACTCTCTTATAAAGGAGATATAAATAGTGTTTCCCAGTAAAATCTTATTCAAATATTAAAGAGCTATAGTACTAAAGAACTATAGAAATGATACCCGAAAGTTTCCTGATTTAATTTTCTGCACTTTACACTCTAGAATTTCCTGATGCTCTCTATTTTTTACTCTCCACCAAGGACTTGTATTTTACTCTATGCACTCTTGTTTTGTTGGTTCACTTTGTAACTTTTGCATTGCTCTTTCTCCCCATCAAAAACAACCTCTATTTATAGATGCTTGAAGTAATGCACTCAAAAAGTTTTTCTTCCACCCGCCGAACTTTCTAGCCTGAGCACGGGATTCATGTTGCCTAATTTCTTGGTCCATTTAGAATGTACCTCGTACTACAAGATCCAGTGATAGATTTTGTATAATTAACCTTCGTGCCAATGACTATGTGTACGGTACGGTAATAAAGAAAACTGACTAAGCCTATGTTTGGTTTGGCGTAAAAGAGTTCAGTGCAAACAAAGTCTTAATTCATTTTACTACATGTTATTAAAATTATCACGTAGGCTTATAAATAGTCGCCGGCAAATTTTCTCTTCACTTTTAAAGAAAGAACTAAAATAAAAATTAAAATGTCAATTTTATTTATATTTATTTCTATATATTATATTATATTAAAAATAAACAAATTATTTAATAATATTATATTTTCTTCTTCTCAATTTTTTCCCTCTAAGATAGCAAGAAAAAAAATTATATTTCTCATTTTCTCAGAAACACTGCTCTCCATTTTCACCTCTTCACATTTCTTTTTTTCCATCACGTGTAAGAAAGCGAAAGTAGAAGTTATTAAATAAAATATAAGTAATCATTATTCTAAAATATGCAGAAACATTTAATATTTTTATTTTATTAACATGTACCCGATCAGACAACCATCTTCACTTTGACCCAAAAAAAAAAAAAAAATCTTCATCCGTGCCAGCAAGCACTAGACTAGTAGTGAAGCATCTATTCACTTGGGTAATATTTAAAATGTTCATCCATAAAAAATAAATATTTAATATTTATTTAATTTTTAAATATTAATTAAATTAAAAAATAAATCTAACCAGTGATATTAAAGAATTACTCATATTTCAAATATTATATAAAATATTGTAATCAATTTTTATATAATATCATCTATTAGATTTATTTTTTTAATTAAATTAATTATTAAAAATCAAATAAATATTAAATACTCATTTTTTTGGGCGAGCATTTTAAAACATTACCATTCAATTAAGTCTATAGTTTAATGATTGTCTCTCCAAATCTCATTGAATCTGAAAATCTCACCCTCCCTTGCCTTCGTTTAAGAGAATAAAAAAAAAAATAGTAGTGAAGCAAGTACAGTAATTTATGTCTCAGAAATTGGATACAGAGTGCTCCCAGCTCAATGCGCACAATGTGAACCCATTTAAGTACGGTACTAGTCCAGTAATCTAACGGTAAGCAATGCCTTGAAAAAATACAAAAAGGAGAAAAACACACTCGCTAGTTGCAAGTGTGGGCTTAATCCTCATGGTCCCAGATTTCCGCCGCACTCCTCAATGGGCCTGCACTCTTGTTCACAAACAGGTCTTCACCATCAAGAACCCTCCTCTGCATGTATTAATAACCATGGAAAAGATGCACACGGTCATGAGTTAAAAGACCCCAATTAAATATCTTAATAGCAATGCTAATAACCAGAAGAAATACATAATATTTTAACATTTTCATTATTTGTGTAGACACCCAAATCGATAAATGAGTATAAATTTTCGTTATATAAATATATGATAAACATATTGCTCAGTAACTACGTAAATCTATTCTTAGTTAACATCAACTGAAATTTGCCAACCGCAATATGTTAATTCGGTCTAGAGACCACGAAAAAATAAAAAACTCTCAGATTTTAGTACTTGTCTATTAAGGGTGTAAGAGAGAGACAGACAATTTTCTTTGCGAACATCAATCATATCCTATTCACAGGTGATACATCCAAATATTAAAGAAAGAATCCAAATCCATGTATCGCTAGTAAATTTCTTTTTCCCCCAAGCTTAGATGACCCACCCCACTTTATCACTTATACACACGCAGAGTCACATTTTAAGAGCCTAGTATGTGTCAATACTCAATAGTGGTGAAACCCAAGTTATGTGCCTACCTGATCAGGTATGTTGCTAAGGGCTTTGAAGTCTTGGTCTGGAATTTCCCAATTGAAAACACAGATATTCTCTTTGATCCTCTCTGGCTTGGTTGATTTGGGGATGACACTTGTCCCTCTCTGGATGGCCCACTTCACCAAGACCTGTCCTGGGGTCTTGTTCAGCTTCTTGGCTATCCTATCAACCGTTTGATCATGGATCAGATCTCTCCCACCATCTTGTGAGCCCAGTGGCGAGTAAGCCTACAGAGCAATAGCAATTTTGGCATTCCAAACATGACATAAAATCATAGAGACCATGCAAATAAAATAGAACAAAATAATTGTAGTGTGTTAATAATTACAGTGACATGGATGTTATTCTTCCTGCAAGCCTCTAGCATCTTATCATTTCTCCACCCAGGATGCATCTCCATCTATGACAAAAACATCAAACACAAAAGGTTATGAAAAAGAAAAAAGAGGTGGCATACCATTACCCAAGGTTGTTCCTTCAAATATAAGGACATTAAACTAAACTTAAAAAAAGTGGCCTAATGCATGAGGCTTCTACTTGATAAGATATGAGGAGGATAAATGTATGCAGCTTTACCTTCATAAGGGGATAAGCTATCTCCAGAATTTGAACCTGCATTAACTAAACTATACTGAGTACTAAATGCTTATAGATATAGTTTTACCTGGCAAACTGAAGGCATTGTTTCAGCAATGCTCAGTAGCTTATCAAGCTTTTGAAGAGTGAAATTGCAGATTCCAATGTCTCTAACAAGGTTTTCCTTGACAAGCTTCTCCATTTCTCTCCAAACCCCCTCCATGTCAAACTCCAACACTTCTCCTTCTTTGGGAGGTCTGCTGGCCCCATCTTTCAGTCGGAATGGCCAATGAATCTGCATTTCATATTATTAGAGCCTCTTTTTCTGCTCTTACAGCTATCAGATCACATGCATCATGAGTGTGGGGAAAAAAAAAAATGTAGAAAAGAAAGATAGATTTTAAGCTTAATAGAAGCTTGTTACCAAGTAAAGATCAAGGTAGTCAAGTTGGAGTTCTTGAAGGGTGTTGTTGAGGGCAGGTCTAACCCTTTCAGGGGTCAAGTCAGTGCACCTAAAGATTCAAAATTTCACACAAACACACACATAATATCATGAGAGTTTCATTCAAATGTTGAAACAACATAATTCAATTGAATTAACATAATGAAACAAAGAGCAGGCATTTATATGACCATTATTGTCTATTAGGTTACACGGTTACCATATCTTGGAGGTGACAAAGAGATCCTTCCTTTCCACTCCTGCTTGCATGGCAGATTGAAGTGCATGTCCAACCTGGAAGTAGATAGATATTGAGGACAAGCAAGATATATAGATATCGAATGAACTGAAATTTTTTAGGACAGATAAACATACTTCTTCTTGAACTCCATACTGCCAAGCAGTGTCTATGTGTCTGTAACCAGCCTGCAGCCAAAGGTCAGATCATATAAGTTTCACCTCCCCGTGAGTGGCAACACTTGCATTTTAGGTTGAGTTTGATGATTTTATGTTTTTAATTCTGAAATTTTAGGCAGAGACTGCTTTTAAGTTAGGCTTATGTTTGAAAGTTCTATAAATCGAAGGAAATGACTCATAATGGAATGAAATAGAAAGAAAATAAAAACATGCTCCCATTTTGTTTGGCTGTTCAATAAATTTAATAGGGAGCTTAATTGAGGCAGACAAAAATTGGAGGGCTTGCTTGCTCACTCCCTCCTTTTGAGTTACTCTAATTTTTTACTCTAAAGTACAATTTACTTAATTTTGATCTTTCAATTCCACGTATTCTTTCCTTTGCCATTCCCTCCAAAATTTGAAGGGATGTGAAAAATTTTAAGAGACTAATATATCTATAGATTAAGCCGCTCTTGCAGTTGCAAAATGTGATTTACTGAACCTAGAAATACTATGAAGATCAGAAATTTTATTCTTAGAATTTCTGTCATTAACACTGATATGTTCCATAAAAATCTAGTATTATAATTCAAGATACCAATATTTGGGACTAAAATGAAAAGGAAGTTGATGCATTCATTAACTCTTCGTGTTCTTATCTTCTCTGCATGTAAGTTTAGTAGGTGATTTCATTTCGTGTCTTCATTTATTCTTTTTACATTATCCATAGATGTCAACACAAAATAACACCAAAACATTTTTATTTTCTTCAAAAGCTTTATTCATCAATGAATGTCCTCTAACTCCACCCTCAAAAGTGAATCCCATAATGTTCTAGGATATCCATTAAGCCATAAACAAGCAAACAAAAAAAATGAAGCAATTGGATCAGGGACAAGGAGCCAGTAAATTACCTCAACAATGGCAGTGAACACAGAATCTGTGGCTTGTGAACCAGATTTCCATGTTCCTAATCCAACAGCCGGTATGGTATGACCGCTCAACAGGGTAAAGGACTGTGCCTTTGGTTCTTGCGGCTTAACTGCTTGTGCCATATTTCACAGATGCTGAAATGGTGCTTGTTTCCATTGACATATTAATATTATACCAAAGACCCTTTCAAGGTGCACGGACATGTAGGAACTCACTGACACACATGGCCTATTTGCATGAGGGACACGTTCATATGCCATTTGAGGCTGCGTGTACCTTCTAGGCTACCTCTTCAACACGTTTCATACTTTTTCCCTCTCGAAATCTCTTCATTCATCTCAATTACATATGCTATAACAATAATACTGCATAGTCACAGTTTCTGCGACAATATATGATATGCTAGAATATTGTATCAAGATTCTAGGATGATAGAGCTATAGGAATTATTAGTGGGGAAAGATTTGAAGTATTCACCCACTATAATGCCGATTAATTTGTGCAGTTCAATTCTGACTAACTGCATGACATTTTTCCTTATAGTTTATTTTTACTTTTGTTTATTCCTTTCAAAAAAAATTATTATTATTATTATTATTATTATTATACATTTTTAAAAAAATAATAAAAATGGAAACAATATATTGTTTTTATAATTATTAATAAAAATATTTAAGGGAAAAAAACCAAACGTCACCCAAATGCGACTATCATTTGCTGACATCATCTCCTTCCATGATAAAAATTTGGGTTGCACTAACTTTACTCATTTTTATACAAAATTAGATTTTGCTCCTATATATATATATATATATATATATATATATATATATATATATATATATATATATATATATTAAATTTTAATTATTTATTAATTATTACTTATTAATTAGAAAAATTCAAAATATACTCTAATAATTATTTTCAAATATAATTATAATTATTATTAGTATGGATTAATATTATTATACAATATATTTATATAATATATAGAAGATAAGGAACAATAATATATTTTATATATTATTTATAAATGTACACATGTATACATAAGTTACACATGTGCTTATAGTCATATTCAATAGCTAACAAAACATTTGTGTTATTAAGTAAATCTAAAGATCTATAGGAAATTAGCATGATTTTAATACCACAAAAATCAAACCAAAAGTTGCAATTAGAGTATGTCTATGATAAAAAAAAATTAGTATGCATATTTAAAAGGGCAAATTATAATGATCTTCCCTAAGATTTTGTTAAATTGACCATAATCCCCTCGATTTACAAAAACATATATTGACTTCCACTAATTTTTAGGTAATATTATATTCGATACCCTTGTATTTTGTAAAATATAATACTAAATAGCTATATAAACATAACACTAATATCTCATAAAGGGATGTTAGTGTAGCCTAGATAAATAGAGAAAAATTATAGTAAATTTTATCAAATTTTACAAAAGGTTAGATTAATTTTCCCTATTTAAAAATCCAAAAAATATATAAGAGCATAACCCGTGCAACAATGGGACTAAAATTTTTGCGTGATAGATTAGTACTACCTTAACAAAACATAAAGAAGGAAAACAATATATACAATATGTTCAATCCTTAGCTATATAGTTCAAAAACTCTGAAGTGTAAAATATATCAACAAATATGGACAAATATTGAAAGAAACAAAGCAATAAAAAGGATGACAAAATATATATTCAACTCTTTCACATTTAACAAACCCAAAAAAAGGCAAAAAAAAAAAAAACCCCACAAACCAAGTAGAAATAAATAAATAAATAAAATAGCATAGCTCTTGCAACAGATGCCACACACCATTCCCTTGCCCAAAGCCAAATTTCAAACTCGGAGAAGTCTAAGAATGAGGGCATGTGTGGGTAAATAGCTTATTTAAGCTCTCATATTTTGACTCCAAAAAAAAGTTCTTATATAAAAGTAATTTTTAAAAAATAACTTATAAATAAATTATTTTGTGTTCGGATATACAATAATAGAAGCGCTTATTTAGAATATTTTTAAAAGTACTTCTTGATAAGCTTGATATTTCAACTTTTTAAAAAGAACTAAAAATGACTTTTGAGAAGTAGTAAGCTATAAAACTAAATTGGACAAAAAGTTAAAATTATAACTTTTAACTTCTAAGAAGCTGAAAAAGTCATAAGTGATGTTATTCTAAACAAATCCTAAAACAAAGATGGTGAGAGTAAAACAAAGGAACTATACAATCTCCTAAGAGTAGACTATATATCGTAGGCCTTTCCAAACAATGAAAAAAAATACACAGTACTAAAGGCTTTTTTATTGTTTTAAAATTAAAAAAAATATTTATGTATATACACCTTTTTAACATTACTTTTCAAAATGTCCTATTTTTTGGGATTGCGGTAAATTCGATTTAAGTTTGATCAAATTCATTACAAGTCAAATTTAACACTGGATGCATGAAATTTGATCTAATTTAAATTGAATTCAATACTATTCATGTTGAATTCGATCTAACATACATCAAATTTAACATGCTCCAAAGTATTAGGGTGAACTCCAAATTTTGGGTCTATGATCGACCTAGTATGGTTAAATTACAAAAAAATATGGTTAATTATCATATAACCTTAGCTAATTGCTACACAAGGTGTGGCAAAACATCAGGTTTATGATAGATCGGTGTCCATCCTAAAATACAATAATTATTATACCTTTTTTTTATTAAGGCTGTAAAGAAATAGATGAGGACGATCTGGATCAATCATTGGAGGCTTAAATGTCACAATATTTAATATTTTAAAAAATTTATATTTATTATTTCTATGTATGTGATTGTGAATATATTTATATTGCACCAATGATAAATTTAATCTAAGTTGAATCGAATTCATCATTATTCACCCAAAAGAAAAAAATATAAACTTGTGATATGTTCTAATTAATTACTATTATAATAAATTAACCAAATTAAGTTACTATTTAATTATATTAACTAAGTTAACATAAAAACATTATCCTCATTCATTTTTTTATTACTTTAATAGAGAATAAGGTCTAATAATTACCATATTTCATGATGGACCTCGGTTTATTGTGGACTCGATGTATGGCAATTAGCCATGCTTGTATAATAATTAACCATATTTTTTTATTATTTAACCATACTAGATCTAAAATTTTGAATCCACCCTAAACACCACTCTAATAATTTGGAGCATGTTGAATTTGATATATGTTACATGTCGAATTCCATACATCCAATGTTAAATTTTTCTTGTAATAAATTCGATTGAACTTGAATTGAATTTACTATAATTCCAAAAAATAGAATACTTTAAAAAATAATATTAAAAAGATACATATACGTAAATAATTTTTTTTATTTTAAAACAATGAAAAAGCCTACCTATTTAGCGATGTTTGATTGGGCATTTAGACACCCAAGCCGCAATCGAAATATCATCAACGTAGACAAATTTTGTCTGGATCTTTTCCCATCGTTCAATTTCAACGGGTAGGCCAAAACAGTGTTGCTTTCTCGTTGGACTTCTGGTGGTTAGGGATTAAAGCTCAAATTAGATTTTTAACTACAAACCCTGTCCATCATTCGTTTGCCGGGAACTCTATCCTTCATTCAAAGAAGGCTCATACATGAGAGCATAAATAGTATTTATATATTATAATTTTTTTTTTGGTTGTTGGGGGAAAGGGGGAAGGGAGGGACCTCAGGTCCCTTGATATATTATAAATTAATATATATTAAATAATATATATTATAAATTTATAAGTTAACTAATATTTATATCACACATGAAACCTATATATATATTTTGGTATACAGCTACATATATATTATTTATAATAATATAAATATAATTTTATTTATAATATATTAAAAATAATATTTGTATAATTTTCTTTATAATAATATTTATATATTTTGTTCAAATGACATAAAAGATAATATTAAAAGTATAATATAAAACTCTTATTTGTATACCCTAATCTAAACGAATACCTTTCCATCTCATAGAGTATAGCGAAAAATTTATATTTACAACTAATTGCAACTAAGCTAAATAAAATAAAATAAGCACATCACATCAAATCAGATAGGGCCAGGAGATGCAAAGCCTATACTAAAAGGTTCAGCAATACTGTTTTTGTTTTTCAAACTAAAAAGGTTAAGCACTTCATAAAAAATTAATCAATTTTATTAATAACTTCAATTAATTTTAATACCTTGTTTAGATTTTCCCGACCTGCATAAAAGATAATCCGTAATTTGCTTTTGTTTGTTCATCAATCATGACCATTTGTGGCTTTTAAAAAACAGGGGAAGAAGCACTATCAAAAAAAACTTTCACACACATAAAAAGTCCAGAGCCCAAAGCCATATCATTCCTAAACTTGGCCTAAAATAAGCCAATAATTAAAATCTATGGTCCAATCAATGACTGACAATACAAACAAAATTTTGCAGACAGCCTAATTGCCATAATAAACTGTTAAGTTTATTAGCAGTTAATAGCTTCTCAATAATCTCTTGCGTGCCTCACATCGCCACCGTGTAGTGGACCCGTTTTGTAAGTAACAACACCAAGGTGCCACCGTGCAGCACCGCCGCGTCCTTCCACCTGAATCCCCTGGCTCCGCCATTGAGCAAGGATGCGATGAAGAAGCGGCACTTGCAGTGGGTGATCCTGGGTTGCCACGGTGTCGGAAAAGGAACCTATGCCAGTCTTCCTTCGATCCTGGTTTTTTTTATAATTAAAATAAAAAATATTTTAATTTAAAAAATACTACAAAATAACAATAATGACGAAAACTTGAGAGAGAATTAATCTGAGATAAATGGGCCTGAACTAATTTTGCAAACACAGGGTGTATTTGTTTTAAATTTTAAAAAAAATAATTTTAAAATTTAATTTTTATATATAATTAAAAAAATTAAAAATTACTTTTTTTTATAAATTACTTTTTTAACTTATAAAAAAAGATTAAAAATAGATATTTTTGAGAATCTAATTATTTTTAAAATATTATCTAAATATATAAAAATTAATTTTTTTAATAAAAATTAATTTTTTACCCAAAAAAAAAAGCATAAATAAACACACTCTAAATCAGTTCACCTAAATCGATTTATGTATAAAATATATGTTGCACATAATGGATCGATTTACGTGTGTTTGCAAAAGCTAGGCCGATTTCCTTTGCACTATAAAACTACCAAAGTTCAACCACATGGAATGTGTTTTCTTTGCCCGGCTTTTTAAGAGCTAGAAAATGACTCTGATTGATTCCAAGTAGAAGGCAATCGTGTGTTTTTCTACTTCCAAAATGTCAGAATGCTCTTACGTACAATTAGTAGGAAATTATTTTGGCTGGAACAGTTTGCTTTAATGCAAAATGCCCAGGACGTCCTAGTTTCCGAGCAGCAAGCCACAATTTTTGGACTGGACTGGTCTGTTCAATTGGTCAAACTGTGCAGTTATACCTTTTTTGTCTGACTAATCTTCAGATATATTGTTCGTTTCAACGTTGATTGAACCATTAGTTTACCCCATAATTATTAACTTCGGACCGGTAATTGACCCAATCATAGTATTGGGTCACTAGCTCATTGGTTTAATCAATTAGATTTAATTAAATAAATATATAAAAATATGATATAATTTAAATAAATATATAATATATATTATTATTGACATATTATAACATAACCGATTGCATGGCTTTGGTGGTACTAAAGCGCATTCTGCATAGTCTCTGGATAGGATCTGAGCCATACCTGAGTTGATTGGTTTATAGCTAGTTCGTACTGAATTTGACTGGTTCAAATATAGATCCGATTCAAATAAAAAATTGAACCGGATAAGAGACCGGCTCATTGATTTTCGATCCAATTTTAACAATATTGGCTTATCCAATCTAATTAATAGAATTATCATCAAGAACTCTAGTTAGTAGTTAATTTGATATTTGATTAAGTTTTTAAAATATTTATCATAATCTAACTCACTGTTAATTTATTTACTAAAGCATTCCTACAAGGATAGTTATGTAATCTCAATGTTAATATGTCATTTGCTTTTCGTTTAGCAAACGTTGTCCTATACTTTTATAGAACTTAATATGTGTTTTAAACAATAATTTCACTTGTCAAAGAGCAGACCTTGTGCCCTTTGTCTTTGGCTTTTTCATTTCCGCACTGAAGTAGGTTTTTGAATGAAGAACCATTGTTAATGAGGGTCCTAATGATTTTTTTAAAAATAAAAGATATTAACTAAAAAGTATTAATTAAAGGTAAGCTTTTAATAAGTTATTAATTAATATATTGAATACTTTATTTTTTTCACTTAATACTTTTTAAAGCAAACTGTTCCTATCATAATAATTTTCTGCCAATTGTACGTAAGAGCATTCTGACATTTTGGAAGTAGAAAAACACATGATTGCGTTCTACTTGGAATCAGAGTCATTGTCCAGCTCTTAAAAAACGGGTCAAAGAAAACGTTTCATGTGGTTGAACTTCGGTAGTTTTACAGTGCAAAGGAAATCCGCCCAGCTTTTGCAAACACACGTATATTTTGCACATAAATCGGATTAGGTCGGCCGATTTATATGTGTTTGCAAAATCAGCACAATGAGTCCGATTAGTCTCATATTAATTTTCTCTTGGATTTTAGTAATTATTGTTAATTTATAGTATTTTTAAAATTATTTTTTTATTTTAATTATGAAAAAAACCTTCGATGAGGCCCTTCATCTCTTATTGCATTTTGTATTCGGTTATTCCAGCACTTGGGACAATAAATAACATGTCACAATAGTTTTTTCAAAGCAAAAGGGGATTTTTTTTTTTTTGGAGGTGCTTTGTGTTTCAAGAGTGAGGAAGAAATACTGCATCTCGTAAATGGGATGTGTTTTAAGAGAGATAAAGAGAGGTTGGTAAATATTTGATTGATATGAAATATTGTTGTATCAGGTCATAATAGTAAAATTAGGGTCGTCATGAGTTGGATCGACTTGTTTAGTTTCAGCTAATTTAAGTCCGTGAAATAAACATGCTAGTGAGTTGCATTTTAGTAGTTCGGGCTGTTTATTTTTATTTTTGTTTTTTAGGCTATTAAAAATAATTTTTATTTAAAAAGTAAGAATATTATAAATTAAATTATTAAATCATATTTTTATATCCTAAACTAATGTTTATTTCCTAAAAAAAAAATATGAATAACTAAGCCGGCCCATTTACCTGCGTGGATTAATCTGTTTAACCTATGGATTAAATAGGTCGGGCTGAAAATGGACTAATTTAAACAAATTATTATTTTTTAAATTCAATTCACCTATTTTTGATGGATAAATAGATTGGCCTAATAGATTTGGTCCATTTTTATGGCATTAGGTCAAACAAATAAAATATAAAAAGGCAAAATACAGAAGAATAAAATTACTATGTTACCATGGAATGAGTGGGAAAGTAAGGATGGACAAGCACTGCTTTTATAATAAGAGATAATCATTTAAATTATTCTTGTTTTACGTTGCATGCTCTAATTTAATTTTTTACATTGAATTTCTTGTCCTTTTTTTGCCTGGGAGAGAGGGAGAGAAGGGAGGCGATGGAGATCAAACCCTATATATGAAATTATAAGGCTTTATTTTTATCGCTGCACCCAGGCCTCATTCACCATTGAAATTAGTCTAAATTTTATATAAAATAATTACGGATCAAGAGTGTTATGATAAGTTCTTAAATAATTTGAGTAAGATAAAAGCTTCACTTTGTACTATCTATAATTTAATATATTAGTTTTTATAAGCCATTATTATTTCCTATTTTTTATATTTTTATTTTAACAACTAATATATTAAATAATAAATGATATAAAATCAAATTTTTATCTTGTTCTCAATATATTTAAGAAATTCTCGAAGCGTCGCATTGGATAAACTCGTATTTGTACAAAAATTTAACATAAAAGAAAGTATAATTACGGGGGCTCTGGGCCCAAGTCAAACACAAACAGTATCCATGCAGAGTCTGATATGATGTAAACTGGAGTGCTGATTAAATTTTCTTTCTGGGCCTGTTATTATTAGGCTGTAGATTTCCCATCCAAGTAGGTTCTTACGTTCTTGAAGAAGGTTCAATACATCAATAGGGCAATGCAGTATCCTCAAGTGGAATGCTGGCCCTCAAATCACAGTCCCGTTGCAGCTACCATTGCTGCTACTTCTTCCTAATATAGTACTATTCAACATAGTACCGGAATCCATTTAAGTTTCGTCAGTTGTTTTTTTGTTTTCTGTTTTTTCTTTTTTCTTTTTTACAATTTTTCTTACCATTAGACGGAAACTTCAACATCATAGCCCTTCAAATGTTCTACTGATTTTTTCTCTAGGCAAAGTCGTACAGGGCCAGGCATTGAGAAATGTGATACTTGTTTCAAAATTTCCACTTAAACACGGCGTCTGCAGCTATACTCCTAACAACTTCATGTGTGTGATGGTCTTTATAATCTTAACCGTTTATTTTAATATCAATGGTTGAGATTCTATTAGGAACATCTCTAGCCGACTCGTTAGTGGTATACATCAGAAGCACCAACTCTTCTCTCTCTCTCTCTCTTCGTCCTCCATCTGTCGATGACACCAATGAGCTCATCACGCCATAGCCTTCCCGTCACCACCATAAATTGCCAACAACCCAGGCCAAGTTACTCACTGGCAACTGGCTGACACTGGCTTCAGGCCCAAGTTCTCCGGCGAGACATATGCCAGCGATTCGACTGGGTAACAACCTTGCCGCCCAACCCAAAGAACCTGACGCCAATGCGGAGCTCGAAGCGGGACTGGTTCCGACGCAGCTGCCGGCGAAAGGCGTGGCTCACGGCTAGAAGGTTCTGGTTCCACCATCGAAGGTGCAGGCAGTAGCGGCGGTGAAGAAGCGAAAGGACTTAGATGGAGCAACCAACAGTTACAATGGCCCGGCTACCGGGCCGGCGTATCGGCCACCATGAAGAATGACGAGGCAAGCTGAAGCGATTTTGGGTTTAGTTTCATGGAGAGTTGATTTGGGCTGTGAATGGAGGACGAAAATATGAGATGATTGAAGTCGGTGCATCGGTGGTCTTTAGAGGAAGTGGCTATGAGGAGTTTTGAGGGCTTTTTGATCAAAGTGACGTACTTTTACATACTATATACTGAATTTAAATTTGTCTATTTCACTGTCTATGGTTGTTTGTGAATTGGAAGTATAGCATGGCGCAAGATGAAAATGCGCCAAACTCTCCCAACAGCCGAGTGACATGACAAGAGAGCAGGCACCACAGATGACGCAGGATGGAGTGGCGCCACCCAGCTCACTTGGCGCAGCTTGAAAGAGCGCCATTCTCACGTGACGCGACATGAAATTGCGTCAACTTTCAGCTTAAATTCCCCCTCCCGCTCCCCTATTCAGCGTCTATCGATCTATTTTATTTTAAAATTTTTATGCGAAACTTCCGTTTAAAATTTTCATTTCTCTTTGAAGGTTTCATTAAATTTTCCAATTTTTAATTTCTATAAAATATAATTTTTAAATTTTTTATTTCGTATGTTTTAATTCCAATTTTTGTTTATGTGTAATTGTTGCACTTCTTATTTTTTTTAATTTAGTTAAAAAAATGAGTAATTTTATTATATTTATTTATTGGAATGGTAGAAAATTTGATGGGCCGCAAGAATACACTTTTGAAGGAAATAAAAAATCAATTAAAATAGATAAAGGTGTCAGTTATAATACACTGAAAAAAAAGATTGCTGCCAAATTGAAGCTTCAATCTCATCAAACTATTTCAAGCCTTACTTGTAGGTTTCCAATTGCTAGAGATTGCAGTGCATATACTGCTCTTGAGATAGTTGATAATGACGATGTTGATTGCATGATTAGCACATTTGAGCAACGATCTTCTTTGATAGTGCCCGAATTGTATGCTGAAATCGATGTTGCAGGCAGTTCATTCATGCCTATTGCCCCTTCTGTTCATTCTGCTGCTCCATTTGGTGATCATTATAGTGCTGATATAGGCTTATCAGACGAATATGAAGATTATATCAGAGATCTATCGCCCGATGAAAGTGAAAATGATGATGATGAAGGTGAGATCCCGGATGGTGATTCTTCCGAGTCTGAAGCTGACTTAGATTCTCTAACTATTGCAGTTTCTCTTGTTGCATCCTTATTGCATATCAGAGAACAACTTACACAACAAGATGGTTAGTCTTCATAAGTATTTTTATATATTGTTAATTTAATAGAACCCTTATGATTTGATGATATTTTTATAGGTGTAACACGTTTAATGGAGTCTCCATTTTGAAATGTGTCTCCACATTATAATTATATTAATTGGGACCATCTTAACCAAGAGACAGATGAATTTTCTGGATTGGATGTGCCTAGTTCATGGCATATTGGAGATGAGCTATATGTTGGTTTACGATTTGAAAGCAAAGAAGCAGTATAGATGGCTGTCAAACATTACTCTATGAAAATCCATCAAACATACATTGTGGTTGAATTAACGCCAACAATTTTTTGCACAAAGTGTATAAGACACAAAGAAGGTTGCCCCTAGATAATGAGGGCAATTTTAGGAAAGAAGACAAACAAGTGGCAAATCACTAAATGGAGTGATCCTTATATTTGTCTTAATCCTATGCTATCTCAAGATCATAGCAAATTAGATTCAAATTTTATCTGCGCAAATATCCGAGGTGCGTCACTAAACTATATATCAATTATGTACTTTATGGTTATTAACTTTATTTATTGATAATAATTTGATTGCTTAATTTATAATAGGATTGGTTAAATTAGAACCATCAATTCCAATTTCCTTGATCAGAGAAAAAATTAGTAGTCAATATGGATTTTAAGTATCATACCGGAAGGCTTGGAAAGCTAAGCAAAAGGCAATAGCAGAGGTATTTGGTGACTGGGATAAATCTTTTGCAATGCTTCCTGGATGGCTTGCATATATGTAGTTGTTTGCACCAAATTCTATCTATAAAATTGAGACAACTGAATTTACAATCAATAATCAAGTAGATACTCGGTTTCGCACATTTCATCGAGTATTTTGGACATTCAAACAATGTTGCGATGCCTTCAATTTCTGCAAGCCTATTATACAAGTGGATAGCACATTTCTATATGGAAAGTATCAGGGTACACTCTTAATTGCCATTACACAGGATGGCAACAACTGCATTTTACCTATTGCTTTTGCTATTGTCAAAGGAAAAACTTTAGACGCCTGGTTATGGTTCTTGGGAAATATCCGGCAATATGTGACAAGAAAACAAGGTTTGTGCCTTATCTCTGATAGGCATGCAAATATAAAAGGAGCTGTGGCAAATGAAAACCTCGGTTGGCAACCTCTATATGCATATCATATGTACTGTATTCGCCACATTGCCAGCAATTTCAACCACAAGTTTAAGAATATGAAATTAAAACAAAACTTATTGAAACTTGGTAAGAAGTACTTTTTCATAATTTTAATATTATATATATGAATCTTATTTCTTTTCAAAGTTAACATCCAATTTGTGTTAATGTAGGGTATACAACTTGTATGCACCGATTTGATAGAAACTTGGAAAAATTTCATCAAATTAGTCCTGAAATTCAAAGATGGGTTGATAGTATACCGAAGGAGAAATGGAGTCAAGCATATGATATAGGAGGAGGTAAATATGGGCATATGACAACAAATTTATCAGAGGCTGTGAATAAAGTCTTGGGAGGATGGTAGAATATTTTGTGCAAAGAGGTGCAGAGGCTAGGGCGGAGTTGGGCGCTGGAAATAAGTTTTGTAAGAAGTTAGTCGATGCAATTAGGAAGAATCAGGAAGATGCTTGTTCCCACCAAGTTCGCAGATATGACGTTGAGACCACAAGATTCAAGGTTGAAGAGGCATTCAACCCTGTGACACAAAGTGGCGGTCATACATGGGCTGTAAACTTAAGGAAAGATACTTGTCAGTGTGGAAAATTTCAAGCATATAAATATCCATGCTCTTATGCCATTGCTACTTGTGCTGTTGTGAGTATAAACTTCTATAATTTAGTTGATCAAGTATATTCCATTCAAAATATTGTCAATACATATAGTATACAGTGGTGGCCAATTGGCAATGAAGATTGCATTACAACTACATCAGACTGGACATTGGTTCCAAATCCGTCAACCCTTCGTGCAAAGGGCAGGCCAAAGTCCACGCGCATACGGAACGAAATGGATTTGAGAAAGTCGCAGTGAAGACAATGGTGTGGAATATGTAAAAGGGAAGGTCATAATCGACGTCTTTGCCCTCGTCTTAGCGGAACCATAGATGATGAAGATAATTAAATTGTGCCAAGTTTATCCTTAATCAATTGGTGTGATGTCATTTTAATTTCAAAAACAAAAACTTTCATGCGGTTATTAATTATTTTCTTGCATTGTAATTGTCTAAATTGCTTTATTTATTTAGTGATTGCTCTATAAATTACCCTTAGTTGAATAAATTATACTCAAAATTACCACAAAATAAATTAAATTACCACAATCAAAATAAAGTATGACATTAAAAATAAAACACTTTATTTTACTCTTTTTCTATTTTTTTACGTCATTTCATAAAATAAATTATTACATTAAAAATTGATATAAACTTAACTTTAGAAAAAATTCTTTTATAGTAAATAAGTGAACAAATATGGAGCAGAAAAATTAACTTATTAACATATTATTGAAGACTTATTTTAAATAATAATAATTACAAGTTTTAAGATTTTTTAAGAAAAAAATTTTAAAGAACACATGCATAAAACTGCTGAGATAATAGATTAAAATTTACAGAATATATACATCATACACATATATTTACATAAAAATTTATGCAAATAAACAAGAAGATATATCCATAATCAATCATGTGGAGAGTTAGGCGATAATATACAACCGTGTCGCCTATCTCTCGCTCTACGATATGGGTTTCTTCTCACATCAGCTGCACCATCCTTAGGGTCAGCTACAGATAAAAAATCTTCATTCAAGTCAATACCCTGTAGAGAAACAATATTTACACCACGTGCGGTATAAAGGGTTTCATGTGATAAGAAATCCATTATCCCAATAGGTGCAGTTGGTGTAAACTCTGGTGGCACATACGCAGGTGGTGTGAATTGTGATGGACTCGAAGCGGAAGGGACATACGCCTCATCTGGACCATATGAATGATATGCAGCATGTGAAGAGGATGCTCCTACTGTTGTTGGATGTTGAGGTGGCCAATAATAACTTCTTTCGGGACCTGAATCCATGCGGTTAGCTGATGTTGCTGATGGAACAAAATATTCACCATGATCACGTTCAGGAAGTGGAGGAAGAGTATGAACCTCTATCACCTCTCGCCTTCTGTGCCGCTGAAGTCGTCGAGCTTTCACCCAAGTCGGAGGTATTGCCACATTCACATCAAGTTGTGCAAGAGGCTGTTGTTCAACACGAGCTGCCGCAGGTTCAGTGACCCTATCTAATTCCTCAAACTGCTGCAATAACTCAGCTGTCACATCTCTGACATCGTCCATCAAAAAGCTTGAGTTGTTAATAGAGGACAAATGATGCATCCGCTCCAATTGATTGTGCTATTCAAGTAGATATGAAGATTATATAGAAATGATAATAACACAACATAATTTAATAAAAAAAAAAGTAATAGTACTTACTATCTGCCCTCTGCATGTACCATCCCTACTGATCTAGCGACATGTGTGCCTTGAATACCACCTCATGTAAGGATCATTCTCACTCAATAATCCCATCTGTTGATCACTAATTACCAGATATTGTGCCCTATCATGTCACATTTGGATAACTGAAGCATATAAGAGCATCCAATTATCACTTTCCTTGCCGCGCAGAGTAAGATCATGGAGTTGTTCTGGTTGACGCGGTGGGTCTGGAATATACTGCTGTAAGCCAAATTGACGCATCACTCGATCTGGTTGATGCCACTCCATGATATGAAAAAATATAAGTGGCACAACAGCTCTCCAAACATGAGATCCATCAAGGCATATAGGTGGAAGTGATGCATAAATTTCAACATAGGGTTCCCACACAATCTGCAAAATAACAATAATTAATATTAAAAATTCTATAAAGTCAATATGACCAGAATTATAAAGACATCAATAAGAAATTCTTACATCTTTTTACTTTAACCGATCAAGTTTATGACGATAGTATGACAAGTCTCGTCGTACAGCCATAAAAGTTCTACCACCTATCCATTTGTTATTTAACATATTCAATCAAATATTATAAACATATAATGATTATTTAACAGAAAACTTATTACCAAAAAAAAAAGAAGGAAAAAAGTCATACCTAGCACCACGTGGGGAGTTAGCAATCTCCTGTGGATGAGTTGGGGCAACTGATGGTAATCTATCCTATGCCCATAGTTGAACCAATACAGCCATGCCTTCAATCTCACGTCGATTATAATCCGTACACTTACAAAGCTCGCGATATGAATAAGAGAGCACTGCTGATCCCCAACTGTATTGTCCAACCATGGCGAAATCCTGTAAAAATGGTAGAAGTCTTAAGGGTACTAAATTTCCAGAATGATCTGGAAATAGAAGTGACCCCATCAACCACAAAATATATGCTCGAGCAAATCACTGAATCTGGACCTCATTGCCAATATGATCATTTATATTATTAAAGTGAGTATTTAACCATGCCATTTTCAGTCGATGACCATGAAAAGCATTTTGTGGGGGAGTTATGCCTAACGATTCTTGGAGAATGGGTTGCCACGGACCAGAAGTATTGCCAGTAACTGCCATCCCATCAATACGAAGAGCAGTTTGGACTGCAATATCTTGCAGCGTAATCGTGCATTCCCCCGGGGGCAAATGAAATGTATGTGTCTCTAGCCTCTAATGCTCTACTAGAGCAGATATCAATGTATGCTCAATTTGGAAAAATTCGAGCTTTGCAACTTCAAGAAATCCTGCTTATTCCAAGTACGGAATAATCTCATTAGGAATTTGCTCGGTCCTGCTACGAATAGAGGATTTTCCTCTAACAACCAATACTCGATCAGGATGTCCATTCCAAATATACTATGAAATATATGTTTCTTGCATTGTTAACAACGATGCATCTTCTGGTCCAGGACAAATAACACGTGATGAACAGGAAGAGCTAGATGCCATCTGTAAAAAAAAATATATATAGATATATAAATATACAAAACACTAATATGAAAATAAACTATAAGTTATTATAATTTTTTTTAAAAAATCTCTAAATTAAATTTATCAAAAGCTATTTTTCTTAATAAAAAAATAAATTCATAGCATTATTATATTTATGAATCAAAAATAAATTAATTATAATTTATGAGTAAGAAATAAAATTTAAATTACCTTTACAGGAATTCTTGACTTGTACAAAATAATCAAATAAATTATCTAATAAATATATTTGAACTTAAAAAAAAATAGCACTTGAGAATGATAAGAGGAAAGGTATGAGGATGACAAGAGGAAATGTAAGAGGATAAAGAGCACCACGAAGGAAGAAAGAAAGCAGAAAGCAGAAAGCAGAACAAAATGTAAAGGCAGCATTTGCATATGGGGGTGAAGGCGTTTGCGTATGGGGGTGAAGGTGGACGGGGGAGAAGTGGCACTAGTTGGCGCATCTTGATGCAGCACCATGCATGGGATAGGTGGCAGCTCCCTGAGGTGGCGCTGGTTGGAAAAGCACCATCCTTCCGTCACATCCACTTGGTCACATCACAGGCGGTGCAGTGTTGTAGAGGAGCAGCTTGGTGGCGCATCCTCGATCGGCGCCATCTTCGCCCGTGCCTGTCCTGTCTCGTCAGTCAAAGACTGCATGCTGGCGCTGATTAAAATAGCAGCATTTGACTTAGACAGAAAATATTAAAAACTCCACCTTGACAAAAATAACTATAGACAGGAATTAAGTTGTAAAGGACGATAAGATAGTAAATTATTTGTAAAAGTAACGTAGGTGTGTCAAAAAGCCAGTTCTGAGTGGCTGGTGTGTTATTTATATTAAAATTTCTCTTACTTTTATATTGATTCACTCTCATTTATTATTAGATAGGATATGCGATTTGGATTAAGTAAAGTCTATACTACATTCAATCAATGTAAATAAATTGAAATGGAGGTTAAAATTTTTTTAATACAAATAATATTTCTCTAACAACAAATGTTCTTGAATATTCAATCAAAGTGTATATTTCTCTAGCAGCTACGCAAAGAATTTCTTATTTTTTTTATATGGTAAATTAACACTTTATGTTTATATTTAAGTACATTTATAGTAAAGTTATGGTGTCTAAAAGTGAATAGCTGTATCTTAATTAAAGTTAATAGTAGCTAATTATATTGTAAATATACCTGAAAGAGGTTAAAGTATGATTTAAGACGCTCGATGAAGTAACAGGAGTGTTGGCACCTTTCTTTCTTTTTCCTGACATTATCTAGAATTCAACACAATGTAATTTGCCCTGAATTTTATATGATTTTCTGTTTGTTTCTTTCGTTTTGCATTGACCGATATCGTGTAATTGTCAATGCAATCAATGATTGTTTGAATTATGGGGCCTAGTGCCGGTGTGCCACGCGCTGCATATTTGCAGACGAAAACAATTAACAAATGTGGAAGAAACATAAACAAGTTAATTGGAATAGTCAGATCTTCAATCGTGCACCCTGCAATTTCTGCACAGGGTTCCATATCCTCTACAATTTTAAAAGGGAAAAAATCTCAACCTTTGATTTAACTTTAATGTTTGACGATTTTAAAGATAATAATCATCTCATGTTTCTTACTTATGAGGATATATGTTACTAGAAATACATATACACGTAGAGCTTGTTTGATTTTATTTTTATAAAATTAATTTTAGATAGAATTAATTTTAAAATAAAATAATTTATGCATATTAATTTTTTTATAAGTGATTTTGATAAAAAATAAAATTTTTTTACTTCTTTTAAAATTAATTCTTATAGACAAGAATTAATTCTAGAAGTAAAAAATTAAATAACATAAAAAATGATTAAAATACATTTTGACATTCCAAAATCGATTTTAACCTCCCACTGCCAATCCAAACACACTAATTATCAATCTTATAAAAAAAATAATAATAAGTCCTACTAAACAAAATTATGTTTTTCTCTTCCATCGTATGACACTTTCATGTTAACAAATAATAGGAGAGATGCCTCCTCTGTTCATAATAGAGTTCTAAAGCCAAAGGACTCGAGAAATCCCAAAAATAAGAGGCACTAAAAATATTATACATTGACCAAAAAAATATACTACCTTTGATCTACTTCATCTATTATTTTGAGTAAAAATTATTGATTTATTTTAGAGTGAACATGCAATTTAGTCTCTAAAAAATTCATGTAACATCAATTTAATTCTTGAGAGATCTTTCACATTAATTTAGTATTTGAAAGATCAAATATGACATCATATTAGTCTTTGAATATTTTTTATATTAAATAAGCCTTTGAAAGTTAAAATATGATATCAAATAGATTTCTAAAAATTAAAATATGACATCATTTTAGTTCTTATGAAAGAAATTTTAGGGACTTTTAACGTTACATATATTTTTCAAGAATCAAAATAATATTACATTTTAATTTTTAGAGACCAATTTAATATTAAACAATTTTTAAGGACTAATGTGATATTAAATATTAACTTTTAAGTATCTATTTAATGTCAAAAATATTTTAGGAACAAAATTGATGTTACAAGAATCATTCAAGAATTTACTCTTTATTTTATTTGCTATTTTTATATATCAATAAAAAAATTATTATTAATTTTCCAATTTTACCCTTCACATACCTCTAAGCACAACGTACTTTTTAAATGAGTTTAATTAGATAAATTAATTAGATGTTATTAGTAAATGAATTTCTTAATTTTTGTATATATCACTAAAGTGGCAGATAAAGTGGACCTAATACAGGACAATGATCATCAAAGGAATTAACCGGAATGATTTAAAAGTAAAGGGGAACTGGACAAGAAGAAATTGATGAAGGCCAATTTTGTATAGAAATCTATCAATCTTGTCCATTGTTTTTGGGACTATACAAAATCCTCGTGTCGAATTAATTGCACCATAAATTAGTTATCTATTCAATATAAATATTTTTAACTATAATTTAATGTAAGTTTAATTATAAATTTAATAAATTAAATTATAAATAAAAATTCTTGTTAGTTTAAATCTCCATTTCAATTTAAGTGCAAAAAAAAAAAATCTCCATCTCAATTTTTAAAACATTAATTTGGCCAAGCCTCTCCCTGTTGCGAAACAACCCAGGGAATAACTTCGAATTTAAAGATCTTTAGTTGCCTTGTAGGTTTTCTTGTTAACGCTTCAGACTTGTTGGAAGCCATATGGCTAAATTCCGCGATCCGTTGTCTCTTTTAAGTTTAACCTTATGTTTGTTTTTCTCTCAGTTTTAGTAATGAGAATCTATTGGAGTAAACTCCCAAATCTGTCTTTGACAATATTTTTAATGGATAGATTAGTCATTGATAAAAATAAATTAATACCTAAGTCCCCGATAACTGTAAAAATTATACACTTTAGTTCCTAATTCACTTATAACTGATAAAAAGTGTGATGGATAGTTTACATGCTGACCAAGACATTCTAATCCCATCTCATTCAGCACTAACGCCTTGAAACATGCCAAAAAAAAAAAGGCTAAATTCACCATTTTATTATTGGACCTTAAATCTAATATTTCAAAATTCATAAACTCTATTTTTTCTCTAATACTGTAGCTGAAATAGTGATGAATTATCATAATTTGAGAGAAAATTAGATTTAGACGGGGTTGGATTTTTTGTTGTTGATAGCCAATGATGAATTATCACAATTGGAGAGGAAATAAAGTTTAGTACTATGTCTTACCGTTAGAGGTTGAAATGTTAGCGTTTCCTTTTTTTTTTTTAAATATTTGGAAAAGTTTAAAAGGGTGCCATATGAAATACCACATGGGATGGGATTAGAATATGCTAGTCAGCATACAACATATATATTACACTCTTTACCAGTTGTAAGTGGGTCAAGAATTAAAATATTTAATATTTATAATTATCAAAGACCTTAAAATCAATTTATTTTTATAAGGAATTAATCTATTTAATGAAAATATTATTAGGAACTAATTTGGGGATTTACTCGAATTTATTGCTAAAGTAGTAAAAAAATATATAGACAAATGGCAGATAAGACGCCGATATTAATGGAAAGAAAATCAAAGGAGAGTTGGAGATACAAAAGCATAAGGTGGCAAAGAGAAGAGAATTATGATTTTTAAAATGGGAAATGCGCAATAATACGAAAACTAATCGTACGAATCAAATACGAATATACATGTTACGTTATTATTGGTAGTTGTATTTTTACTCATCCCATGATTTTCGCCCCACAGCATTTGATAAAACACGTTTTTACTGTTCGTACATTTTCGCACATAGAGCTTTCGTGCTATATAGCATTGCTCTTTTAAAATAAACAGGCATAAGTTGATCATTCCCCAAACCAGACCAGACTGCAGACATCACTATCAAAACAGGCAAGGAAGGTGACTCCACTATTCAATTTCACCTTCTTGAACACGTTACCACCCGTGAACTCTTCATTGGAACTCTCATCACCATTCTCCAGCTGCATGGACCATATATCATTCATACCTAATCCATCCGTAGCAGCTAAATTCCCATTACCATTCGCTTTTCACTCTGTGAACAAATCTCAAGTGCTTCCAATTTGGATTAGAACACAAGCCACGACCGACTAAATATTCTATTGTTTCAATCTATCACATAGGACCACAACATCTTTAACTGTTTATGCTCTTAATTTTGCTACTTTAGCATAAAGAAGGCTTTGGTACTCATATCTAGTTTGAGTATTGAAAACTTACAATTGATGCAATTTACTTTTGGTCCAAGATATTTTCTGGAAAACTACGTAGGAATATTTGGAAAAACTTAATTCATTAATGGAGATTTAAAAATTGTCTCTATTTTTTAATTTTTGGTCATGATATAGCTAAGAATCTGAATGTATTTTTTGAGAATTTTAGTGTATTAATTGAAATTTCACAAGTGCACGAACACATGAAAGAATTTCTTGTTTTTCGGTACCAAGAAAATAATTTTGCCAAGTATAGGAAGTGAAGACCTATATTTAATTTCTAATTCAAATCGTGATGCTCAAAAAACAAAACAACCCACTGACAACCTCACCACGAACACAGGGGCATACAATAGCAATATGGTATGCTATAAGCAAAGCTAATTGCTTTTTCTTCTATAAAAATTACCAAGTGATCAAGTCCTACCACCAATTTTCTCATTTTATACATTACACTAGTACACCGCTTAGTGACTTTTATCAGTAGGCTTTGACAAGTTCAAAAGCATAATTTAAAAACAAAACAAAAAGAATTAGAAGCAACATCACAAGCTAGACATCAAATAGCTCCTACAATTATTTGACGCTTAATTGCATCTCTGGTGGTGTGCTGAATTTGCGGACAACATAGCGATAAGCAGCAACTTTTTTCCTCCTGGAGGCACTGTTATCAACAGAGAGTACCAATTTGCCTGCTTCTTTTGATGTGAATGAGTTGTGGATTGCTTCTTCTGAGGCCTCAACCTTCCTTGGCTTCTCAACTGCTATGGTGTAGCTACGTTGTGCAGTTGGGACAAACTCAGCACTGTATTCCAAGTCCCACCCTCCCACCACAATGTCCCATGTGATAGTTGCACCACTCTAAACACACAATAGCATGTAATTAACAACAAATCCTTTCCATATATATACCAAAAAAGATAAACTTTTGGTTTAGCTCAAGCTATGTAACATTTGAGATAGAAAAACTATGATTTATTTCATCCTCAAAACTTCGAGTTATAACATATTCGTCCGTAAAATAAAAAACACATATTTTGGTTCCTGAATTTAACTACGTTAGAACAAATTAACCCTTATGTTAATTTTTTTCCTTTAAATTTAGGGACCAAATTGTATGCATTTTCCATTTTAAGGATGAATCTATTACAACTGAAAGTTTTCAGGGACGAAATCATAGTTTTCCTCTCCACTTGAAGATTCAAAGCCAAAAAGAAAGACAATTTGTTTTTCATCTAAAGAACAAAGTGAGAAAACATCATAATCACCCAATGGCAAGTAATTAACAACAAATCCTTTTCATATTTACCAAAACATAAGTTTTTGGTTTAGTTCAAGCTGTAACACTTGAAAATTCAGATCCAAAAAGATAGTTGTTTTTCCCTAAAGAACTAAGTGACAATTACCAATATAATCTCTGTGGGGAAGAGTACATGGAATGTGGCAAATTGTTTACCTCAATTCCTTCTATTTGAATGTTCACTTTCTCTCCTCCTTTAATCGTGAACTCAGAAGCAGGTTTTGGGGGACCATTCTGCAAATCACTAGGCCGACACAGTCCTCCATACCGAACAGGAATATCCTCAGGCCTTATAAATCTGAACAATAGACAACAACCCCACCTCAAAATCCAAACCAAAAAGAGAGAAATTGTGGGGTAAGAAGCACCCTTTTTTGATATAGGTGCAATGTGTTTAACACAAAATGAAAGCCAAGGAAAGACGGCTCGAACTAAACTAATGATCAAAACATAAAAGCAAAAGTAGAAAGCAGATAAGAAAACTAAGGCTCATTTTGAAATTAATTTTTTAGATAAAATTTTGGAGGAAGAAGAACCCAAATCTAAATTTTCTAAATTAGTTTATCTGTGCATAGCAGAAGACAAAAACTACCAAGAGGAACCAGTAGACTCACTTGTAGAGTGTCTCTGCAGCATTTCCTTCTTTAGAGATCACAAACTTGCTCTTGGTTCTCTGGGTCAGAAATGGACTGAACATTGAATACAACACGCTGAAGTACCATGGCACATTGATGAAAATCTGAAAGCCAACAAAATAAGAAAACAGTGAAATTCCTGCCACACAAAAAGGTGCAGTTGATATTACATGACATTGATAACAAGCAACCAACCATCCCAATTCACCGAAAAAACAAAAAATAATTGTCCTTGTTTCAAATAAAAACAACAAAACCACAGGCTATGGAGTTTGGTAAAAAGGTTAGTCCCATATATGACGTACCATAATTTGAATCTCAGTTAAGGAAAATGCCGATATATTTAGTGCCTGGTGGTACCTCGAAGAGAATTGCCTCCAATCGAGAATTTTTAGGAGCCAAAATACAAACAACAAGAAAAACACATAACAATTAATCAATTACCTTACGAGCCACCATTTCTGGATAGTTGTCTTGGAACAAAGAGAGTATCTGATTAGAAGCAACCCTGAGCTCTCTCTTGGGCATGTCCTTAAGGTCAGTGACCTGAATAAGGGAATTGACCCCACCAGGCTTAAAATGTAGAAGGTTGATTCCCCTTTCGAGTACCTGAACCCTCCACCTCAAGAACTTCTTGAGCTTCTCCTCATCCCCAAACACCCTCTCATACATGTCCTTGTCCTTGAAAACCCCATAAGCATTGTAGCACACAGGGTGTCCCTCCCTATCATACCCTTGCATATAAGCCACCACCCCTTCAAGCTCCTTGAACCCCAATTCCTCACCAACAACACTGTCAGCACCAAACTCCTTCCTCCAAGATAAGCACTTTAGGAGCATGTTGAACGCATCACCAACCCTGAAGTCCCTGGCTCTTAGGAACTTCAAGAGCAACACATCAGCGCTTTCACCACCACCAAGTAAAGGGACACCCCACATGGAATAAGCATCACTGTTGGCCTCAGAAGAAGCATTATTGTTGAGCTTGTCCTTGAGCTCTTGCAGTGCCCTCTTCTCTGAGGACTTGAGGTGGGAAATGAAGTATGTGTCTTCCTTGAAGGAGGTTGCGGCTTCCATCAGGGCGGTGAAGATGTTCCTCTTGTGTTGTGGCTTAGGGGAAGGTTCTGGAAGGTTCTGGAAGGGTGTTGTGGTGGACATGGGGGAAGGAGAGGAAGAGGAAGAGAACGGTGTTGTTGGGGTGTCCATTGATGATGAAAAATGAGGGTTTTGAGGGAGACCCAGATGGAATCTCTGCATGGAAATGGAGAATGCAGGTTGATTTTGAAGGCGGGATTGTTGATTTTTCTTCTCTGAAAAAAGCACAGAGCTTTTCTTTATTTTTCTCTTTGTTTTTGTTTTTGTCCAGAGGAGAGAGAAAGTGAAAGAGGAAAGAAGCTGAGAAGAGAAACAGAAGTGGAAAGGAAAAAAGACAAGGACAGAAGAAGAAAAGATGAGGTTATTTTTATGACACGCGCAGTGTGAAGTTGGCGAGGTTTCAAAGTGGCTGCTTGTTGTTGTTGTTCTTGTTATCCAGCTTGTTGTTCTCTGTGTGCTAATTCAAATGGTGGAAGCAAATTTGAATAGGTGGAGAGGCAGAGCGTGTGGTACACGCGCTGTCTTGTAGCGCGTGCGAATTGCTTCACACTTTTTTTTTTGTTAAATAACTTTTTTTTATTTTTTTTAATGGCATTGTAAGGTTTAGGTTTCATATGGCCAACAAGTTAGATGTGCATTTGGGTCTACAATTTAATAGTTGCCTCTTATTTATTTTATTTGAGTTTGATATATCTTTAGTTTAATTTTCATCCCCTCTCGTAAAAGTATTTAAATAATTTCTAATCTCATTATCTTGGACAAAATAAAAAAATGAGTAATATGTCTATGGCTTCAATGATCTTTTATAGAGATATCTATTTATGATTCATCAACATAAGATCTCTAAAATCCTGTCAAATAAATAAATAAATAATAAGATCTCTAAAATCAAACCTAAATTATAGTAATATATAAAGAAAAAGCTAACTAGATAAATTAATCTCTATTAGCAAACAAGTTTTTGACTAATTATAATTATAATTATTTATTAATTAAATAAATTTATTATGAATTGGTTAGTTCAAGTGTTTTGATATTTATTTTTCTAAAATAAAATTTGTAGCTCAAGTATTGTAAATAAAATAAAATAAAATAATTAAACTTAAATTAGATTAGTTAAAATATAATAGATTTTGGATAATTCGACCTGAATTAAATTAAAGTAGTTCAAATATATTAAATTTCAATACTAATAATTAAAACTAAAACAATTTACTAAAAATCTAATTTTTTTTAATCAGTATTCTCTTATCAAAAGCAATCTTATTCAAGTGCTATGAGGTATTTAAGTGTAGGCGATTTTTTATAGCTGGGATTCAAATTGTGGTCTGTGACATTGTGGTGGATTAGCCCCTTATCACTTGACCAAATCTCAATTAATGTTAAAAATTTAATTTATGTCAAGAAAAATAAAAAATAATCAATGTATAGCTATTTAAAATGTTTTAATTTTATTTTGCATATTAATTAATTAAACATTAAAATAATTTAATTATAGTGTGATATATCTTTAACTCTTTTTTTTTTTAACTAAACTATTAGGTTTTAGAGTCCATTTAACTTCAATTAGTCTAATTCCAGTCAAGTTAGCCAATTACAAGGTGAAGCTTTTCTAACACTTTTTTTTTTTTTTGTTGACAAGACTTCAACCTAATTTTTATTATTTAATCATAAGCAAAGTATTATTAATATTGGCCTGATATTTAATTAATGAATAAAGTTTTATTTATATCCCTCAAAATTTTCAAAAGTTTCAATTTTTGCAACTAGGATTGTGACGAGTCCTAAAAGTTTTTTATTTTTTTTTTATTCTATTTACATTTCTAATATACTCAAATAGTTTTAATTTTGTCCTTTTGATAGATGACATCTAAATTATAAATGGAAAAAATTGATGTGAAGACCAAGTTACAATGTTAATGATATCCAATCACCCTTCGATTCTCCAAGGAAAGCTTCAAGTATGGACTTTAGTGGGAGAAAGATTGATTGAGCATTACAAAAGGTTTACATTAAAGTGGAAAACCTCCCATCTCCTACAAAAATATAGGAGAGAATAATATGATAAATAATATCATCTCACTCAGATAAGTAATAGACCTTCAATCAACTTTTTTCGATTATAATTTAGGTGTTGTCTATCCAAAGAGCAAGATTGAAAAGTTTTGAAAATGTTTGAGTAATAAATAAAACAACAAAATAACTTTTGTAATTAAATTGAAATCTTTGTAAAATGTAAGGAACATAAATGAAGTTTTATCCTTAATTAATCAATGCATGAATCAAAAACTAAAAACTAATTTTATTTATTCAATAAATAAATGAATATTTTGTATGTAATTTTTTTTTTTTATGATAAGAAGTTTCTTAAATTTGGTAGCAAGGAATAGGGACAGACTCAGGGGTGTCAAAGATATTGTGGTATTGCTTAGTCAACGGGGGATCTCTGCAGCACCTTCTACTAGAGAAATTATTTGATGCTTATGAAACATTGGGTGGATTATACTTTATCCAATAATAAAATGATATTTTAGATAAAAATATAAATTAATGGTAAACCCTATTAATAATTGAAGTTGAAATATTACTTTATTATTAAGTAAAACACAATTTTATTTCACGTTTCATGAGCATCTAATAATTTTTGTTGCTGCCATGCTTCCATTGAACCATTCTATTCCTCTCATTTACTAATCCCCGCTTGGTTTCTTTTTCAACTTTTTCAACATTTTAGTGCAATGCAATGCTTCTTGTGGTCCTTCTCTACATGATACATGGAATTTAAAGTCTATTGTGTATTGTAAACTTGCATTCTTTTTGGGAAAATTAATATTCAAATGAAAAAATAACAATGATTTTATCGTAGTTTCGAAGCAATGTCCAAACTTTATAACAATACAAAATGAGCATAATTGATGTATGCCCAATAGTGTGATGGTCAAATGCATTATAGTGTACTGTATAATAATCTGCTTAATGGTCCTACAACATAGTGTTAGTTCACAAATGGTGTGTACTAATGTCACTCAAACTTCTTGCTTTAGTTGTAGTTTGGCAAATAAAAGACATGTGTGATCAATAATATGAAGCAGACAGATTAGTAGTAAAAGCTTGCATATGATATATGATTAGATATAGAATTATAAATCTAAGGCTTGCCAATGTGGTAGTGAATGTTTGCGAGGTAAAATGGGCAATTCTTTCTCATAAATTTATGAATTAAGGTGTAGATGGTGCTCAGTTATTAATTGGATTAAGAGATTAATTTTGACACATTATTCATATAAAATGTTTTACACCGTCAACTAATTATATAATATCATGCAAATAATTTTTAAGGTAATTATTATTATAAGAGTCAAATATTTTTTATTGTATGATAATACATAATTAGAAATATGTATAAAAAAACTTTTACTATGTGATTAAAATTGAGTCCATATATTAAAGAGGTAAATTACTAGTTAAAATTGACCATTCAACTATAAAACTCAAAAAAAAAAAAAAAAAAAAGCATACGAAATGAGTGCTAAAAATTGATAACAATTTTATTGGATGGCTTTAATAATAGATACTTTTGACTAGTTTAGGGGAATATACTTCTAATCAAGTTCGAAGATTGGCTCACCCAAAAAAGTTTGAAGATCATTTAGATAGGCTTATTGTTAATTGTTTAGAGTACACTTCTATTTCAAGGGAATGAGTTTTATGTGAGTGAGCTTTTGTCCCCATGGATTGGGAAGTAAATTTATTGGAGAAAAATATTCTCTCTCTCTCTCTCTCTCTCTTTTAATCAAGACATAAAATTATTCATATGCCTTTACATAGTAATTTAAACTTTTGGAAGAGATTATTCATGACTAGTATTAGAGCTTATATGACAAAGTGATATAGAGTTTAATTTTTATTTACTCCATTCTTCTAGCTAAAAGGTTAAATTTCACTATAAGGTTGGGAGGATTTGTATATTATCCATGCTTCAAGCCTCAAAGGCTCTTGTATGAGAGGCATGTTAAAATAAAAAATTATTTATGCGCCTCTATTCAATAACTTAAACTTTTTAGAGAGGCAATGTGAAATGTTTTTAGAAAAACTAAAGTTATTTAAGTTTAATAAAAATATCTAATAAGATATTGTATGCTTTGTCATAGCCTATAGAAGCATTTGGTAGATGAAATGTTCTTATATTCCTGGAAATATTATCATGGAATGTAAGATTCCCATATTTGGTATATAGTTTAAAAAAATATTTTCGAATAAGTTGTATTACCTGGAATGAAAATTGACCCATTTTCATTCCCACCTCTCCCAAGGGAATGGTAGATTCCCATGGGAAAGGAATATTTCTGTAAAAGTAAAAAAATAAAATTATCCTTATTATTAATGGCCATCACCAATTTTCCATCAACATCATTAGACCGCTACTGCGACTGCTATTGCTAGTCGTTACACCACCACCATCGACCATTGGACCATTGTCGCCAGCCTATTGACGGGCCACCATAAACGGGCGCTGAGCCATTGTTGACCGCTGTCAGACCTCTGCCACCATTTGCCGAATCATTGCTGACCATCAAACCTCCTTTGCTAGCCCTTGGACCACCGCTGCCGACTGTCTACCCTTGGACCTCCATCACTGGTCCTTGAACCACTGCCAATGGTCGTCGAGCCATCGTTGACGACCACCAAACCTTTGCTGCCACTGCTATTTTGTTAAGGGCATTTTAGAAAAAAAAAATATAATATTTTCAAAAATATCATTATCAACCAAATATAAGAATGATACATATTTTTTAAGATTCCTAGGATTTTAATCCTGCTATTAAACACTTCCCAAAATGTCACGGCTGAAAAAGCTATTTCTGAGAACAATATTACCAGGTATAGCAGTTTAAGAAATAAAAAATCAATTTGCCTACCAAATATCTCTATAAGATTTGCATTTGCAATATTTGCTTGCCCAGAAACCACAAAGGGCATAAAACTTATTGAAGAATTATGCGTGAATTTTTGAGGAGTTCCGAATATTTATTGGGATATGAAATTTTCTCCCTTTTCACTTTTTTTTGCGCATTTATTTACTAAAAAATTATGTGTTACCGAACAATAAAAATTTACATAGAAAAGAGTTTCATATCCCTATTAAGTAGGCTAATTTTCTTATAGATTAACACATAATTCCCCAATAAAACTTGCAACAATTGTGGGCATCACTTTCTACTTGCACTCTTTGTGACCATTGTAAATAAAGCTTAAAATATCGCATGAGATTGCCATAGCCTATAAGGTTTGCAGACGGTGCCTGCCCACAAACCACAAAGGGCACAAAACCTACATTTGTCGTGTGGTAGAGGGAACAATTTTTTCCCCGTAATTTGGATGATATGATATGGCTATATCAATGCGGTCGATAGAGGATATATCACTTTCAAGTGAATTTCTGTATCGAGGATTTGATGCATTCACTCTGAATATTGAAAATTGAAAGTGATTGGCCATTGCCTTGTAGCTTGTATTGTCAAATGTCAACTTCCCTATCTGAAACTATACATGTCCAAGAGTGGCCACTAGTCACATATGTAGCTGCACATATGTTGCATTGAGATGAATCATGCATACAAGAACTACCTTCTTGCTAGGCCTGACCAAATTAAGTTCATGGGCCACTGTTTAATACTAAAGGCTGGAAACTGAGCCAGTCTTGGCCTGACCAAATATGAATAAGATAATTGCAGGGTTTTGGGGTTGGCTTGCTTGAAAGCAAGAACCACAAGCAAGAACCAAGAAGCAATGTAATTATTACAGGGGTCAGGTAGCGAATCTCTCGACAGTTTCTAGTGTGGGGGGTTGAGAATATAGCGTGGTCCTGTGGCTCTGGCTTTGGCAAACGCCAGGGAAAATTCAATCGAAGTTTATGGAATTTGGATTCCAAAAGAAAATTGCAAAAGAACTTATATAAAGATTTCATATTTATTCTATCTAATTCTTAAATTAGACAACAATGCCTGAATAATTTTCTTTGAATAAATATATACTTTTAACTTTTAAATTACTTTTTTTTTTAAAAAGTCCACATATTATTACTTGATTTGATAATTAGATAAAATAAATATAAAGAATTTGATACAACTCTTATCCTTTACAAGATTTTGTACACAGATTTTTGTATGAAGATTCACGCAGGTATAAAAGTTCTTGGTGTATTTTTCTTCGCTAAAAATAACATTAATACATTTCCAAAAGAGAAGAGATGATTCAAATCCTAGTCAACAGACTTGTTCAACTAGTTTTTTAGTCTCATTTGTTTTAAAGGAATTTTTACAGTTTGGAATACAGCTGCGGTGCCTGTTTATCTTCGTTACAAGTTTCCCCAAAAGATATCATTTATATGCTCATTATTGGGAGAATATTAACTCACATGCTTATTATTGAGTGAATAGACCTTTTAGTATTTAACCTGAACTGTTTTTCTCTGTATGTTTTCTTCTGCAAAGTGACATTCGGCAAACATTTAGATTTCCTTCATAGTTTGATTTAACCATATGACCACACTTTCCCAGGCTTTGTTTATCAATTATTATTATCAATAAAAGAAGAAAGAAGGATATCCTTGTTTTCCTTTCTTTTGTATCACCTAGCAATTAAGCAAGAAACTGATAAAACGTCAAATAATTGAGACAGTTGCCTAAAGCAAAAGGCAAATGCTAGCACCAGCACTTTCATTTCTGAGGAGATAACAGCGCCGTAAGAGTACTACCTTTGTCAGAGGAGAATTCAGAGACATGTTCAAGATTCTTCCAAGGCTAGCATCTTTGTGTCCCCACCATAACAACTAAGTTAAGAATCATATAATATAATGAGTATATTTTCCGCAGAGTCACAAATACGAGCATCTAGACTTATTACATATGCAAACAAACTTGAAGCCACTGTTTGGATATCCATAATTCCCGGGGAAAATCCCAAACTCGGCAAGAAGCAAAACGAATAATGTGCAAACCTGTGCAATGTGTTAAATGCACATACCCAGATTTTGGTTTAAAAGTTTAGAGGGAAAATATGGAAATTTTTCCAGCAAAAATAAAAGCAAATTCAGGAGAATTTGGTTGTATAGTTTAGAGGCAAATGATCACAATCAAAAGCCCTTGCAAGTAATTGAATGATGTAAAAGATTTTATTAGAGCATCTTCATTGTTAAGAATACCTAGATACAACGACAGACAAACACAGTTTATAGTAGCCAACTCCAGTACTTATCATCTCAACAAAACGTGTATATTTTGTTTCTCCTCAATGGCTCAATCCAATACGCATGAAATGACTGTGGAAGCAGGACAAAGTTGGACAATGAAATAACCAGAGTCTTTAATTGGGCTTGAGGAGAGTGTTATGAAGGGAACAGAAGCCAGGTGTCTACATTTCTTTCTTTCATTGTGATTAAGGGATGTTGATGCATTTATTTATTTATGCTAATCCTAGCATGTTTACCAGTTATGTCCCTCACAAACTTCAAATTTTCAATCAGTTTCTCTAGTTTATGTTGTCAGCTACCATGCCATGCTTAGGAATAATTTTGTATAGTTGTCCATCCATAAACTTATTGTGCACTTTCTTTTCCCGGGGGAAAACGGGGGGCCGGGTTAGCACTTGTAGCTACTTATTACAAGTGGTTGGTGGACTGAATTTGGTGTAGAAGACTTCATCTGATAGATTCACTGTTGGAGCTTGTCCACTGGCTGTTGTGAGTAAACTAGTTATTGACACATGTACTGTTTGATTCTGTATAAAACTGCTGTGCTTGCTTTCCTTCCTGCACAGTGCCACAGCCTTCTCCCTTGCTTCATAATCGTTTCACAAATTTATCTCAAATTCACATTCTCTCTTCCAACTCTGTTCAAAATGTCACATTTAATCATAATATGCATATCTGCTATTGTCAAGGCTTAATGATCCAGCTTCATGATTATATATGGTAAATCTACAGGTTTACCCCTAGTCTTCTTTGTTTAATGCTCCTCACTGATATCGTTCAAACTTCAAGCCTTATTCATGCTGTAGATCCTTTTAACCCAACACCAAATTTATGTCATTGGTTTAAACTGCAAACCATATCCGATTTGCTTCTATTCTGGTTTACTTCATTGTCCATGTCCTGTCCCTCATCAATTGCTGACAAAGTTGGATCTTCAAAAGGAGGGTGCTTCCTCACTTTGCCATGTAACTTGTCAAGAATCCTCCATGTCACACAATCAGGTGTCAGTCCATTCCTTTTCATCTCTCTAACAATCTGGTAAGCCTCTCTTTTCGAACCTAGGTCGCAGGCACAGTTGATCAGAATATTATAACTATATATGTTCGGAGACACCCCAGAATCTACCAATCCATACAAAAAATGACAAGCCTCACTAAATTTTTCAGAGCGGCAGAGCCCTTTCAGAATTGCTGCATAAACAAAATTATCATGAATCCCTGAAGGCCATATAACATTGTGCCAAAAACTCTTTGCCTCTTCTATTTGGTTAGATTCACATAGACCTTCTACTATCACTGTATAAGTGGTACTATCTGCAGTAATGCCATCACTTGCCATGTTATTGAACACCCTCAATGCATCATCTGGTCTCTTTAGTTTGAATAGGCCTCGGAGAAGAGCATTACATGTCACAACACCCGGCCTTAAACCATTTTCAGGCATCACTCTATGGAACAGATCCAGCGCTTCATCGACTTTCGCAGCATCCAATAAACCAGAAATCATTAAGGTGAATGTCACAACATCAGGTGAGGAGAATTTACCCACCAACATGTCATGCAACACCTTTAAAGCTTCATCAATCCTCCCCATCTTGCAAAACCCATTGATAACCGTGTTGAGGGTAATCACATCAGCCGGACACTGGCTCTCAAGCATAAGCACAAGTACATTCAAAAGTTCTGTTGGATTGTTCACAAGACAAAGAGCTCTCAAGTAGATGTTGTAAATCCTAGTCTTGTCGACACCTTCCCTGCTTAGCATCAGTTTAAGAACTTCCCTTGCCTTGCCCACATCCAACACCTGACAAAGAGCTTCCACCAACACCTTATAAGTATGCTCAGAAAGCAAGAACCCGAATTCAGCTCCTTCCTCCAACAACTGATTAGCCCTCATACAATCACCATCCTTGCTAAGACCATGAATAATATAATTATACGACACCGTGCTCGGAACAAATCCTCTCTTCCTCATTATATACACAATCCTAGCAGCCCCGTTGTATCTCCCAACCTTGCATAGCGAATCCATCATCTGTCCATAAGCAACCTCCTCGTGCAAACTACTCCCAAACGGCAACTCCTCTGCAATCCTAAACACTTCACTGAAGTACCCTTCCCTACACAAAGAATCAACCAAATTCGCGAAGGCTGCGGTCTTCACCGCAGCTTCCTTTTCAACTCTCATCCTCTCCCACAACTTGTGCATCATCCACCTCCCGCTCTCCACATCCCTCATCCTAAGAACCCCGCGAATCAAAACGCTATAAGTCACCGAGTTCGCCACAACACCAGTCTCAAGCATTTCATCAAACATCTTGCGTGCATCACCAATTGCACCAACTAGACAATACCCATTAATCAAAGTGGTGTAAGAAACAACACTGGGGCAATGCCCTCTGCTTTTCATGTCGAAAAACAACCTGTGAGCTCGATGGGGTTGTCGAAACCCGCAAAACTGATCCATCAAACGGTTATAGGTGACAATGGAGGGAACGAACCCTGGCTTGGCTTGGATCAAGGAAAGGGCCAAGGCCCATGTTTTGTGTGGGGTTCGGGAGGGGAGGAGGCGGGCGATGAGGACGTTGGAGGTGCGGTGGTCGGGGAGGAAGCCGGAGGAGAGGAAGAGGGAGAAGCGTTGGTGGGCTTCGGAGAAACGATGGGAGTCGCAGAGGTAGTGGATGAGGGTGGCGAGGTGGTGGTGGTTGAAGGTGGTGGCGGCGTGTTGTTGTTCATGTTGGAAGGTGTGGTGGTTGGAGTGTGGAAAAGGTGAGAGGTGGGCGGTGGTTGAGAATGGAAGGGAGAGGAGGGGGATGAGGAGGGGTTTGGGTTTGTAACGAATGAGAAAGGTGAGTGATTGCATTGCATTGGCACTACCACTTGGTATTGGACTGGTGGCAATGTGTTACGTAGTGGACTGTGGACAGAGTATCCTTCTCTGGTGGTTTCTGAAACACAACCTCCGATGGTGAGGCTTACGTTAACTTGACGACATGTTCTGTTCGCACCCACTTTTCTGCCTCCCACCAAAGAAAAGAGAGCTATTGACAAAAGTGTACGATACATTCTCCAAAAGTGGATCCGGATAATTTCTAATGAAAGTATAGTGGACAGTAAATCTCAATTTGTGACTGCAAATGTTAATACTTGAAATTCTCAAATGCTTCCCAAGCAAAAGAAAAGTTTTATAATGGTTGATATATGAAATGATGAATAATATAAAGTAAAACTTTTTTTTTTTCTGACTCTAGGAGTATATAAGAATTTCTCGGCTATATTCCACTGAAGAGCAAGAAAATGAAGCAGAGTGATATAAATAACTCTGACATCTCATGATTAGCATAAATTACTACATGTTAATAATGCATAGGTTACGATTGTATTCATCATCTTGTTATGGGCTAAACCTAGCCCGATTATAGGAAGAAGCCCAATATCGAAGAAAGGCCCAAGACAGAGATCAAATCAATTGCCAAAGGCCATGAGGGCACCCCTATGAGGGATCCCTTGCGTGGCTATGACCTCCGAGAATCTTGCTTACATGGAGAACGTGATGGCTTCTGTCACGACCCAACTCAAGTTGTGACCGGGGCATAGGGGACTCGTCTCCTAACAAGCTTCATATACAAATTCTCAACATGAGATAGATTTAACTAGATAATAAATATGCATTCAAATAAGTTTACATATAGCAATTTATGTATCTTCTACAAAAGTCACCCATGCAAATATAAGACAAGCCAAGTCAGATCCTGCCTGAGGTACCATAGAGCATTAAACACAACTATGAACTTATCAAAGAGGTCTATACAACAAATGAGCCCTTGGATGGGAAGGCTCTCCGAAAGAAAACCATCACTATTGTGGAGCAGGAGGACCTCACCTCTGTTTAAACTTGTATCTAAAACATGGAGAGATAAGAAGTGAGTCAACAGACTCAGTGAGAGTGGGAAATAATATACCCATAATAGGACAAGCTCAAACATGAGGTTTTCATAAAATATAAATCTGTTAAGAAAAGATATTCTTATAAGGAATCATAATTGTAAAACTTGAGACACAAATCCAACTAACAATTCCACTATATTATTGTAATTCCATAAGTCATTTCTCAAGTAAAAATACTCATGCATATCGAAAGTACTATAAAAGTTTCCAGAAAGACATGCCTCATATATGATATATCTCTAAAATATTCGCAGTTCATTAAATCATATTTTGAGTTCAAGTTGCCATAAATTTCTTTATATATATATATATATATATATATATATATATATATATATATATATATATATATTAAGAACACTTGAAAATATTTTTAACAAATCATATATAGTGAAAATATGTTAACTATAAATCTCAGGGCAAGGTTTCTATTCCAGAATTAGCTTCTTGACTAAGTGACTCTAACAACTTGACCCTAGCAGTATCAAATCCAATTCAAAACTAGGCGGCTCCAACGAACGATCCCTAGTATGAATTTCTACATTTGGACGACCCCGACAACCTGACCCTAATGTATCCATAAATCATTCTAGATATGCGGAACAAACACACCGGGTTAGCAACCCCCTACTAGTTGGGGTTTTACCAATGTGCACCAAGGGCTAACATCCACTATCATTAGCGTATAGTTCTGTTAAAGATCCCTCCCGTAAATAAAACCATTTATCCAAAACTCAAATAGAATTTTTAAATAACTTTATTTTAGAAACCAAGTTTATCTGATTTTAAATACGCTATTCAAAGAATTCAAAACACCAATCTCAACCCTTTTCAATCATGCCAAGAATATTAAATTTGGAAATAGTTCACCACTTCAAAACTCAAATATCAATTCCAACCCCTTTTGAGTTCTTTAACAAATTACATTACAAAGTATCATGTTTCAAAATAAAGTATAAGTATCCTTTTGAAAGCTTAAGTGTCAAACGCAACAATATCGAATGTCAAAACTGGATTCTAAAAAAAGTTTAATCTTATGCATGATCCATTTGTTTCAACAAACCATTTAGAGCCTTGAAAGACACTTATAAGGTTGCTTCTCCTACTAATTAGGTGCAAGATATTTAACATGGTTAACTTTCAAATGAGTCAAGGAGTTGGTAAGCAAGTGGCAATATCAACCATTAATCACAACTTACTAAAACATATAAACTATATGCTAAGAAAATAAACACATGGACCCAATATAAATCAAATTATAGGTATACTATCACTCACGAGCTCTCCAAGCAATGGTTATAACTTCCTATAGTGCCAAGAAGGCAAAGGATTGCTCTTCAAGATATCTAACACCACAATCAACATTAATTGACCATAAATTAGCTTCTAATACTAAGGATTTACTCAAAATGTCCCTCAATCACAAAATTCTCAATTGGAACCCTAGGTGCCCAATCTTTATTCTCCAAATCCAACACTAACAGTAAAATTTAATCAAATCCTTTAAATAGATCAAAGAACAAGCTTTAAGAATACTTTTGGAAGCCAAAGAAGGAAGAGGAGGGAATGGATCAGTTGATTGAGTTCTAAAATCGCAACACCATGCCTCTAAAACCATGAAATCATGCTTACCTTTCTTTCTACATAGATTTGAATGCTAAAATCATCATGTGGGGGTGCTAATAGCTTGAAGAAATGAGGGTTAGACATAGGCATATATTGGAGAAAAAATGGAAGAAGAAGAAGGAAGAAGGAGAAGGAGAGGCTGAGCCTTTTCAGGAAGCTTCGCAAGCCTTCATTTTATAGGCATCGCTAGCGCTTAGGCAGTGAAAACTGGGTGCCTGGGCGCTCGTTGGGCAGTTAGCACTTGGATATCCATCGCTTGGGCTTTGGATTTGGCTGCTTGGGCGGTAGCTCTTAAATCCAATACTTACCAACTTTTTGTTATATCTCTATATTATAAATTTTTCATCCTAGGTTCAGGGCAAGGGAGGGCTGGTGAGGACTGATCAACATTGGATCCTAGGTCTAAGATCCAGGGTTTGGGGCATGAAAGGTTGGTAAGGAGTGCTGAACACTAGATCCTGGATCCGAGATCCTAGATCTAGGGTCAAGTGGACAATGGGGGACTGGATAACCAAGGAAGCAAGTGGGGAGTTATAGAGATCGGATCCATATTGAGGGTTTGGGGTTGACATTTGGGATTCGGGGACATTATTACTCTATATATATTTTCTCTCTAATAACTCCCTAACAAGTAAAAGAAAGGCTTCCAAAAGAAACTTTTCTAAGGCTAACCCATGCTAAACTTATGAATTACCTTCTTGGCACTTGCTTTTCCTTCCCAACATACAATGCACTACACTCCTACAAGGTCCGAGAGGCGGCATTCTTAATCATATTCTAACTTCAACAACAACAAAATCAACAAGAAAAGGTTTTCCAAAGATAGTTTATCAAGATTCATGCCAAACAAACTTGAAATTCACATTGCCAGCACCTCAAATTAAAATCGGGGTGTTACATCCTCCCCTTTAAGAAATTCGGTCTCCGAATTTCAGAAGGGCTCTTCCTTTGCACACTATCAATATAGGTAACTCAAATTTACACCCTTCCTTGATTCTTGGCTAAACCTAGGACTGCATCCACTAGGCACCTATTTTTAAGCAAAACATTTCCTATATGCCTTATATGACCTAAAAAATCATATATTACATGTAATTAAATCATCATAACACTTATCATAAACATATTTAGAGCCACAGTTCATCCTAACTGAACCTTCATTATGATATATCCCTAAAATATCTATAGTTCATTAAATCATATTTTGAGTTCAAATCGCCATAAATTTCTTTATACATATTAAGAACACTTGAAAATATTTTAAACAAATCATTTATAGTGAAAGTATGTTATTTGTAAATCTTAGAGGAGGTTGCTATTCCAGAATTAGCCTCATGACTGGGCGACCCCAACAACTGATCCCAACATTACCAAATCCAATTCTCAACTAGACAGTCTTGATAATATGTTTCTAGTGTGAATTTCTACATTTGTGTGGCCCTGATAACTTGACCCTAATGTATCCATAAGCCATTTCAGACATATTGGCCAAATACGCAGGGCTAGCAACCTCTTGTTAGCTAGGGTTCTACCAAGGTGTACCAAGGGCTAATGTCCACTACCGTTAGTGCACAATTTTGTTAAAGATGCCTCTCGTAAAGAAAACATTTATCCAAAACTCAAATAGAATTCTTAAATAACTTTATTTCAGAAATTGAGTTCATCCAATTCTAAATTCATTGTTCAAACTTTTAGAATTCAAAATGCCAATCTTAACCCTTTTCAATCACACCAAGAATATTAAATTTGGAAATATTTCACCACTTCAAAACTCAAATATCAATTCCAACCCTTTTTGAGTTCTTGAACACATTATGTTACAAAGTATCAAGTTTCAAAATAAAGTATAAGTATCCTTTTGAAAGCTTATGCATGATCCATTTGTTTCAACAAAACATTTAGAGTCTTGAAAGACACTTATAGGGTTGCTTGTCCCACTTTCCTAATTAGATGCAAGATATCTAACATGGTTAACTTTCAAAGGATTAAGTAAGTGGCAATATCAAGCATTGATCACAACTTACCAAAATATATAAGCTATATGCTAAGAAAATAAACAAATGGACACAATTTAAATCAAATTATAGGTATACTATTACTCACCAAGCTCTTCAAGCAATGGTGATAAATTCGTACAATGCCAAGAAGCCAAAGGATTGCTCCTCGAGATATCTAATACCACAATCAATATTAATTGACCACAAATTAGCTTCTAATACTAAGGATTTACTCAAAATGTCCCTAAATCACAAAATTCTCAATTGGAACCCTAGGTACCCAATCTTTATTCTCCAAATCCAACACTAAACATAAAATCAAAACTAATCCTTTAAATAGATCAAAGAATAAGCTTTAAAAAATACTTTTGGAAGCCAAAGAAAGAAGAGGAGGGAATGGGACAGTTGATTGAGTTCTAAAATTGCAACACCATGCCTCCAAAATCATGAAATCGCACCACCCTCCCTCTCTACATAGACTAGAATGCAAAATCATCATGTGGGGATACCAAAAGCTTGAAGAAATAAGGGTTAGACATGGGGACATATTGGAGAGAAGATGAAAGAAGAAGGAAAAAGAAGGAGAAGGAGAGGGCAAGCTTTTTCGGGAAGCTTCAAGAGCCCTTATTTTATAGGTGCCCCTAGCGCCTAGGTGGTTAAAACTGGGTGCTTAGGTGCTCGCTAGGCAGTCAACACACTGATTCTTGATAGCCACTGCCTGGGCACTTAGGTGGCCCTTAAACCTAATACTTGCTAATTTTTTGTCATATCTCTATATTACAAAGTTTTAATCCGGGGTCTGGGATCCAGGGCTCGAGGCAAGGGAGGGTTGGTGAGGAGCGCTCAACATTGGATCCAAGGTCCGAGGTTGAGTAGACAACGGAGGCTTGGATAATCGAGGAATCAAGCAGGGAGCCATAAAGACCGAATCTGGGGGCTGAGGTCGAGGTCTGGGATCCGGGGATATTATTACCCTAAACATATTTTCTCTGCAATAGCTCCCAAAGAAGTAAAAGAAGGGCTTCCAAAAGAAATTTTTCTAAGGCTAACCTAATCTAAAATTATGAATTACCTTGTTGGCACTTACTTTTCTTTCCCAACATACAATGCACTATATTCCCACAAGGTCTAAGACGCAACATTCTTAATCATATTCTAACTTCAATAACAACAAAACCAACAAGAAAAGGGTTTCCAAAAACTGTTTATCAAGGTTCACGACAAACAAACTTGAAATTCACATCACTAGTCTTCATGTTAAAATATGGGTGTTCCAGTTTCCCATGGGAAATGGGAATAACCGTTAATACTTTACGTCGGAGGAGATAAATATAGAGAGAAAAGCATCCTGAGTAGGTATCTATTTTCCTTTCATACACTGTGTCTCTGGAACTTTTACTAAATTGATTGTCGTAACCCTTGTAGATACCACCCACCAATACTCAACCTTGGACATACATGTAGATTATCGACTTCACGCTTCTGCACTTTAAGTTCGGAATCAGTTATCTTGTATCTTGTATCTTCATTTATTATAGTTGAACACATCTTATCCATAAAAGTGATTTTTATTTCAAGGATACTTTGAGAGATAAACAACTTAGACAACTTGTTTGGATTTGATTATCCAATTTTCGTGATTTGTAAATATTTTTGTAAGTGTTTAATGAGTTCAGAAGCATATCCTGACTCTTAATTAGAGCGATTCTTTTCTTTAACTTAAATTTTTAACAATAAAATAAAAAAAACCAACTTAATTAGACAGAGGATTTAAATCTCATACATAAAAGTGTCTTATATATTGTTGTGAAAATTGTCTTTGATGAAAGAAAATTTGAACTATGCAATATCAAAGAAGAATCTCTATAATGTGAAAAGAACAAAATTTCAAAGAAGAATTCTCTATAAATTCTTATCTCTCACAAACCTCTTCTCTTCAAATGATTAAATTCTTATATTTTCATTGAATGAAAATGTTATAAATCCTTTGCACCTATATATACTAAAGAACAAGCTAAAATAATTATAGGTAAAGAAAGATTCTCATCCTTAACCATCCATATGACTGGTTTACATTAACTAAACCATTAAATATTTTATGGTTTATATTCTTTTACTAATAATGGTAATTCTTATTCAAGCCACACATAACATACATACATACATACATACATATACATGTATATAGTTGATACACATGAAAATATTTAATGAAAACAGCCACGCTAGTGAATTAACAATAAATAAGCTAAATCGAGCTGATTCATAACTTAAATAGATATTTAAGAAATAGATTATGATTTTCTCTCATATTATTCACTAACTTATGTCATAAGAGATAAAAGACATATATATAAAATTGATAAATAAATATAAATAATAGTAGCTTCTAATTATATGGTAAAATTTGTGTTCTTTTCTATTATAACGTGACTCTCCCATGTTATTTATAACATGAGAATTTCCTTAATCCTTAAAAGATTTGTTCATATTCATATCTAATGAGCTTACAAAGTTCATCAAATGGCTCCAGCTCAAAGCGTCTTTTGTTTTTTTGGCCTTTAAAGTAATAAAAATAAAATTCAATTTTTAATTTTTACTTAAAAATAAAAATATTTATATTTTTTACTTTTTCTATTAAATTCAATTTTAAAATAAGATTTTTTGGGGTTTGTTCACTTATTTATTTATTAATTTTATATAAATTTTGGAATTTATTTGTCATGACACATCATGAGTCAAAATTAATAAATGAGGTAACAGGTTACTAGGTTATGCTTTTTTTTTCTCTTTTGGGTTGGTTATATTGTGGGTTTTAAGGAGGAATGTTGCTCCGTAAATGGGCTCCATGACACATCATGACCCAACATGCTAAGGATATGATATTGATCTATAAGAAGACATCTTTTTTTTTAATGAAAAAAATTGGTTCATAAACAAATTTAACAGCATTTATAAAATGAAAGATATACATCAAATCCAAATTTAATAAAAATAAAATACATTTGACATTATGAACTAACCAATGATCTATGACTTTATTTCTTACTCGAAAACTATCTTGAGCAACTTTTACATCATATATTAACACAAAAAATATTGTAGTTTGAAAAATATATTACGATTCCATTCAAAATAAATTTAAATATCTTTGTCATTTTTGAAACTGTCAAAATAGAGATATTCATAAGAGGAAACCAAAACACTCACAAGAGAAAAATTAAAGTACCCACAAATGAAGAATAAACCTTAAAGAGGATAATAAAAAACACTCATAAAGAGGACAATAAAAACAAAATAATAGATACAAAATGTTAACAATGAAAAGAAAAAAAATTGGTGAAGTGGCTACTTAAAAAGAAATATGGCAGCTGACTCCCTCAACAACACTCAAAAGAAGACCAAAACGAGAGAGAGAGAGAGAGAGAGAGAGAGAGAGAGAGAGAGAGAGAGAGAGAGAGAGAGAGAGAGAGAGAGAGAGAGAGAGAGAGCCCGCTAAGATTTTTTTTTTTTTTCCATAGAACTATAAGGAGACATCTTAATTCGTGATCACCAACATGCTTTTTCGTTCCCTTCCCTCTTGTTCCTCTGCCTCCCTTTATTTCTCCCTTTTTCAAGTTTGCTCCCATTAATATGTCGTGCCAGTGATAAGGCATATGACTACATACAAATTAATACACGGACGAAAGCCACCATCAAAATCCCTAACACCTATAGAGATGAACTAGTGATGTATTAGTTCCTAGATGGAATTTGTGGCTCTCATCTTCTCTTATTATTATGTAACTCTTGTATGTATGTCATTTAAATGGATAGGATCAGCTACATAAATTTTAAAGTAATAATTATTTCAAAACATCTGTGTTATAATGCATATTTAGGAAGACATATTTTAAATTTAAAACAACTTATGATTAATTTTTTTTTAAAAAATTATTTCTTAAAAAAAAAAAAGAGGTTACCAAACACATGCTCATAATCATTCTTGTGCTTTTGTTATGTGGTAGATGTATGCCTCACTTTTTAGAAATTCATATATCTTTCTGATTGATTTGTCATTTATTTTAGGACACTTCCTTGGTGAATAGGAAAGCTTGATGTTGTTCGCACCTCTCAAAGGATCGTTGGCTCGATGATGCGCTCCTTCTCGGATTTGGAACTAGACACTCACAAGTCGCGATCAGGGATCATCATCAGTCATGCTCTTCACAAAAAGATTAAACACATAAAAGTGACTAATCACGATCTTAATCACCATTTTCTGATTATTCTTTGCATTTTGGTGCAAATATGTTTTCGTTAAAAAAAGGGAGAAGTTGAAGCTTTCATGATTTGAAGCGGTAATCCTTTGGCTATGCTTTGGAGCTAAAATAAATCTGGATCATGCTATACAGGGCTTGTGAAGGAGAATTAAATAAAAAAAGAGGATGAATGAGAAATTATTATGTAGAACAAAATTTGGGTTAAAGTTCCCTATACCCCCCAAAAGACATCCCTTCCCCTAAGAACAAACCAATTTAAAGTTTATGACGTCAAAATCACGTGAGAAAAGTAGGCGGGCCTAGTGATGAGTACAAAGTGAGCAAATTAATGTGCCACCTATATAGATCTATTCAATGTCACGGAGCCGACTTGATAAAGGGACTGACATCTCTTTGGTTTACAGTCTTAAAGAATCATAGGATGAGTTTATTTTTAAAAAGTTAATTTATCTTTACCTATAATTTTTAAGAATTAATTTGAAAATTTATTCGAAAGAAAACATGGAATAATTCCACATTCAATTATTTTCGAAGCATGAGAGCATCGACTTGGTTATTAATTATATTAATTCAATCATGTTCTTGCTTGATAAGGAACTTTAGAACATCCAACCAGCTGTTAGGATCGATCAGATGTTCTTTTTCTATTTAGTGGTTATTTTCTGTATCTTGTCCTCTTTTCCTTTAGTGCCAGGGTTTTCATAGTGAAAAAAAATTATAGGAAACCGTTTTAGATATTCGAACCGGTAGATTATTCTTTAATGATATTCAAAAGTACCACCCAACATTTATTTGATTATTAATTAAGTCCATTTATAATATCATTTATATTAGGCATCCATCCAATTTATTTCACATATTACAAAGGGTTCGGGCCAAATCAAATATTATTTTTTTTATTGATGATTAAAGTTCTAAGAAAAATGTTATAGAAGAACGATAATTATGTGTCTTTTTCTTAAGAAGGTAAAAACATGGGAAGGATGTGAGCACTCAGTGAGCTAGAAAATTATTTATTCATGTATTGTTTGGTGGATTATTTTTTAACCTTTACCCATGTCACATAAACACATAGCATGGGAAACTTCTAGTACTGTCGCTTGCAAAGGATTCAAAATCAATTGGTATGGAGATGATATAATAACTACTTTTCATTTGAGTATGATATTGACTTTGGCCACCTAGCACCAAAGAAAGCATGAGAGCAACAATCACAAAATGCCATTTAACTATGATTAGCTTGTGTGAAGTGTAAGAAAATTTGATGACTTAGGGCTTTGTTCTCATCCAACAACCACCAGATAAACTAGTGTCCTTACCTTTCAAGGATAAATCTTGTCAGAAGCGGTTAAAAACGAATTTTCATTTCAGTAGATACTTAATGAGCTTAAATAACACAAAAGGCGAAGGTGTGAAATTAACATTTTAATTTGACCGAAAATTTTATAAACTTGAAATGACTCCTGCATTTCATGAAGCGTTACCTTTCTTGGCTCTGGGATTGGGATTGTTATTGTCTTTTGCACAAGACTTTCCTCAGAATCGATCAATTGACACAAGACTTTCCTCAGAATCGATCAATTGAAGGTCACCATATATAAGAAAACGCATGAAATGTATAATTGCCTTAATATTTTGTTTTTTTCTCTTTTTTCGTGAGATTATTTTCAAAAGGCAAACAGTAGTGGAGACTAGAGAGTAGGATAAATTATTATTTATTATTCTAATCCTTCAACCACAAATACACCATACATAAACCGGAGACAAGTTGGGTTGAGAAGGACAAACCCAACCCCGCATCTTTTCACAAGTGAGTGAATGCTATATATATATGGCCACAAATTAAAGAAGGAAAAATAAGAAAGTAATATATAATGCCAAAGTAGACTCAATAAGTCTCATCCATGTATAGCATCAATAATGTAAGACATAAATATTGTACTCAACTATAGCATCCTTAGTTTTGGGTGAGAACCAATGAGTCCTAAGTTGAGCATAGCCCCTAGCAAAACGAAAGAGGCCACTACCACCAATCACAGGCATCTCCCTCACCTTGTTGAAAACCGGGTTCCTCCCCAAAATAGTGATGGTGCTGCCATTGTACTTGCCTTCAGTGATGGCAAAGTTCATGGCCATGAGCAAATCCACCTCACTTTGTGATGTGGATGCATAGAACCCCTGAGCCCTACCCACCAACTTTGAGCTCAATTCAGGTCCCAAAGTTAAAGGGTTATCAATCATGTTCACCAAACCAAATGCTGAGGTTGAGTTCTTCAAGGGTGGTGGAACAACCGCCATAGAAGTTGGTTTGTGTCCACTAGTTATGTCATGCCAATAGACCTTGAAGTGGCTCAATTTTTCTTGCTTATCCAAACCCAATAGATTGTGAGCCAATAGGCGCACGAAATCATCATGGTCTTCTGAGGTTACGAATGTAATTGGGGCAGTGTAGAAGAGGAGGGTGAGGAGGAAGAAGATGTGAAATTGGGAAGCCATATGGTTACTTCGTGGTTGGTGGTTTTGGGAAGCTCCTATATTGAACAGGTAATGAAACTAGAAATGAAGTGTGGGGAGGAGGCAGTGGAACACACCCAGCGATTTATAATGATGCCCCCTTAAAAAAGGTTAGGGAACTTACCTAATTTGTGGGTGGCATAATCATTTAGTGGTGACCACGTCTCTGCAATAAATTAATAAGGAATGCTTTTTGCACAAAAATCATCTGAACTCTGTATATAAATTTCACAACGCTGATAGTGAGCATAGGATGTGAGAAAATTTTAAAAAGGGAAATTTTAATTGTATATCCAAAAAAAAGTAGACACCCTGACATCTTGTGTCTTGACAAGATATATATAAAATTAAAAAAATTTAAAAGAATAAAATTTAATATTGTTTTCGCCTTTACTTTTTTATGAATGTCTAAGGTGTCTAATGAATGGAAATATACAAATAACATCGCCCGAAAAAAAAAATGACAGAGAAAAATTAAGAAAGACGAAAATCAGTGGTTGTGATAAGAATTTGGGTAGAATTTCAACTTATGAGTTATTTTATATTTGTGCAAATTTAATAACTCTTATGTAGTGAGATATGCGATATCAATTATTTATAGATTTTTATAATGAGTAGTCTAAGAGTGCTAATTAAAGAATTAAAATGATATATACATTTTAAAAGAAAAATAAAGTATTAAATAATTAAAAATTTCTATAATATTTACTAATTTTAATTTTGCAGAATTTAGAATAAAATATCCTGATATCATTTGATTTATGTAGCCAATTATAACTAGTGAACTTATCTAATGCGACAAAACTTAATTATTGTTGTATTTATTATTTTTAATATTTTTAGCAGGTAACCTTACTGAAATCCTTTTTTTTTTTTTTCATTTTTTAGGTATTGTTCATATACATCCATCTTTTATTAGCTTTTTATATATTTATTGACTATTGATTATATTTAATAAGAGCAATGGCACAAAATTTGTTAGAATTCAAAAAAAAGAAAAAAGAAAAAAAGATGATCATGGAATGAAATCAAGTTGTATGATTTATTTATTCATCTAATAATTAATAAGCATTATATATCATTCTATTAAATAAATTTTGACAAAACTACCTATCTGGTATTTTTCTTAATAAAAGTTTAGACATTTGTTATAAAATTATTTAGGGAATGTTTGACAACACGCAGCATCAGACTCATCAAGTTAAACAATATTTAAGTTATATATAAATAATGGTTAGTCGTCATAAGGGAAAAATAAACGAAAGATAATGATAAGTAATAAATAAAATAACAAATTTAAAATGTTTTTTAAATTTTTATTGATTCCCCACTTAGTTAAGTGAACAAATAAAAAAATAATGAGAAAACAAAACAAAAGCCATATGAAATAAAAATTTATATTTAAATTTATCTCTTATAAGTGAAATAAATTAAATGATTTTTTGGAACGATTTTTACTTAAAAATAAACTAGTTATTTTTAGTGATTATTTGATGTTTGACTATAATTAACATGCTAAAATTGTTTTAAATACAAGTTTCTACGAGAAGCTGCACTTTAAAAACAGATTAAAAAACTTTACTTTTAGGGCAAAGATACTCGTGTCGTGTTTCTGTGACACCAAATTGTACGTAGGCTACGCGGGCATGGGATTCTTAAAAGGCTTTCTTTAATTAGAAGCTAAAGTCACTCATAACTACCATACAAACCTAAAGTTATTTAATCATTGCCCTTTCAATACTCCACAGCTTCATAAATCAGTTTTAATTATTTTTATGCGTTAAAAGCACATTATATATAGTCTTTTTTGTTTTTTTGCCCTTGGGGGAAGGGTAATTCATGTGTTATGAGTGATTGGATCCTATGCTGACAATATTAGATACATGATATGAGCTTAAATGGATTTTAGTATGATCATCACACGAAAACTGCCAATTTGTGGCAGACAAATGCGTCAAAAATTAGTAAAATTTTGTCAGAAATCCTACCCATATAATTATTAGTTTAATTTGTCAGGGATATATATGAGTTCTTTAAATAACAAGCAATTATAATGTTTAACCTAGGGCCAGATTGCTTTTGAAAAGAATTACAAGATAATGATTCTGGAATTAGTGGTCATTCGAGAGTTGGGACTAATGTATAATGGAAAACCAGCTAGTTATGTGGACATCAACACATGATGGTATGATATGAGCCATTGAGATGCTGGAATTACAGTGCATGACCTGGGACTATGATCAAACATTTGATGTGGGTTTTATACGGCCTTAAGCTCTAGTTATATATAACTTTTTAATTAAGATGGCTTCTCCCTAACTCTCTGTTTCATTGTATGAAATATTTATATTCTCTTCCAAAATAATAGTAATAATAATAATAACTTTATATAATTTGTCCCAATAATCGTATTGTTGAGACTAAATTTTTTTGTGGGCCATGCACCTTGAAGAGCTAGGTTGGCGATAAGAAAACCCAGGCCTAAAGCTAAAAGATAGGTTTTCTAATTTTTTTTTTTATGGGAATTATGGGTTAAAAATATAATAATATGGGGAAATGTGTTCAATTTTCCCACATTTCACCCTATAAGTAGAGTTTAGTTTTTTATTAGTTTTTTAATGAAATCTACTGGGAGTCCCACAGACTTCGACTTGTAGCGGGGCAAAATGCATGCAACAAAGAGCAACCATGTTTATTTGATTGGGAATTCAGATTTGGTAGACCACATGTTGGGAGTTGCAGGGCACGGGGCTCCTAGGCTCCATGAATTATTAAAAAACATTAGTATAGTACCCCGTGTCATGCACCGGACTACTTTGATATGTATTTTTCATATTCATTTATAATATGATAAAAATATAATTGAGCATATAAGATTAAGTAATAATTATATCTAATAATATGGTTATATTAGATGAGAGTAATAGAGTTTATTATAGAAGAATGATTATATCCAGCAATATCTAGAAAAATTTGAACTTGGAACTCGAGTAAAGGAATAACACAGAACTTGGATCAAGTCCAACAATGGCAATAAAAAAACTTCAACTCAAACTCAAGTAAAGAAGGAACTTCAAATTTGGATTAGGACCAACAATAACAATAGAAAAATTTCAACTCGGAACTCGCATAAAGGATGAAATCGAAACTCGGATCAAGTCCGGCAATATTAATAGAAAAACTTGAACTTGGAACTTAGACCAAGTCCAATAATATCAATAAAAAATTGAACTTGGAACTTGGGTGAAGGTGGAACTCGGAACTCAGATTAACGGTAATAGAAAAATTTGAAACTCATACAAAGGTGAAACCCGGAACTCCGAACTTGCAGCGACTGTGAGTGGATGCGTGTACAGACGTGATGCGCGAACAGTTTCTGATGTGGATGCGTGTACAGACGTGATGCGCGAACAGTTTCTGATGGGCAAGTCATGTCTGCTATAGAATAATGCAATAATAACAACATAATAGCAAAATGACCTTATTGCCCTGGAAAAGTGAGCGGAAAAATGAAGTTGAGCCACCACTCTGCTTTTTTATAATAACAGATTACTATTTTATTATTAATTTTTTTTATATTTATAGAAGGCACCAAAAATAGCAATAAATAAAAGAGAAAGTATTATGTACTTCTTGATTTTTTATGTATTGTTAAAATAAAAATACTTGCTAAAAATATAAATAAATAATAAATATTATTTAATGTAAACAATAATTATATATAATAACAATAAGAAATGTTTAAAATGTTGTACATAAAATTAAAACATATTTTAATAATAATATTTATTTGTTAATTTGTAATTAATAAAAATTACTATATTTTACTATGATTTTCTTTTTTATTAGATTTTTGGTTTTGATTAAATTGTTTATTATAGTGAAAGGATAATATTATTTTATGTAATTCAACATTTTATATAAGGGCATACCATATATTGCATAATATTAAAATTTTATCAAATTTTACACAATCAACTCATATACTATCTAATATTATACTATTAAACATTATCCTATTAGTAGTGCCAAATAGACCCTATGAAGTCATTTTAGTATGCATACTAAGATAATGTTTGATACCACAAAATATGATTATATAAGGCATAATAATATATGACGTAATAAAATTTTAATGCTATATAGTGTTAATTTGGTGCAATATATATTGTACCAAATATTATACTATATAAAATAATAATATTATCCTTTTATTATAACATAATTTTTATCACAAGAAAAATATAACAAAAAAATGAACTTATGATAGTATAGCAATTTTTACTAAAGCCCATAGTTTTTTATTTTTTATTTTTCATAGATAAGATAAGATAAGATAACTCATGCAACTTGGTTATATCTGGTATACTAATAAGTGAGAAAAAAAAAATGGATCCTTATGCCCATGGTCTTCAAAGTTCTCTGATTGCTTGGTTGCTGTTGAAAAAGATAAAAATAGTGAAATGACAATAATATTTTTAGCATTTTTTATCAAAATTTGAATTTATTTACATTAAGAATTCATGTAACGGGCTAAGCCCAAAAGGGCCCAATGGATCCTCAAACGCTGATGGCCCACACCGGAATTGGTTGGAAGTTACTCCACCGAGAAACATCTTTATTTATGACACATTAACTCGAGATTCCATAACGTCATGAAACCAAATGCGTAACGTACGCGATCTGAGACCATTACGTAGGAATCTCGAAAGCCATTATCACCCTGCTACTACAATTAAAGGGTCTCACCCTTGAAACAAGTATGCGTAATTTTGATTCAAACACTTACCTCTTCCTTTGACCGACTTGAGTGTCGGAGTTCTTGCATGTACACCTATCACCACCGTACAACCTGGTGCAACCACTCATTCTTGCCGTGTAGCAATTGTGGAATCCGTTATCCTAGTTCGGGTGATCAGCTTCATTGCAAGTGCCACCTTTACTTCTGAACATTGGCACCATCTGTGGGAAAAATTTTCCTCAATTACTACACGTGAACTACCATGGCTTCTCACCGCCACTGGGATGCAGCAGTGGCACACGGTCATGTAAGTGAAAGACGATCGTTGCACCACGACCAACCAGATGCACACATTGCGTCAGAATCTGCTTCCAATGCCGAGAATCGTTGACGCACTAACCTACCTTCAGTGGAACCACCGAGAATCCCTTTGGCGTCCAAAGTAGAGCGGGTTCCTTGAGAGCCGATTCTATATGATGATATCGTATCAATGATAAAGGAGCAAGCAGAACGTATATAGGAGTTGGAATAGAACATCACAAATTGAAGGGAGCCGATGAACAAGATCCGAGGAAGGATCGTCACCGAGTTCGGGACCGTGATGATAGGTGCCAGTCTCGAGCATGACGGGCAGAGTTTTCGGGGCAGTGAACAATCTCGGGATCAAGAGTATGAGTACACTTAGGAATCAAGAAGCAAATATTCTCATCTTGTTGAAAATGCCGAATCACATCCTTCAAGGGTAAGAAACACTAACCAAACCAGGCATTACTCGAGTCATGATGAGGAGGATGATGATATGCCCTTCTCAGAATACATAATGAGTATAAAGCTCCCTAGGGGATTTAAACCTCCAATTGATATGGAGCCTTATGATGGGAGTTCTGATCCACAAGAGCACATGGATGCCTTCAAGTCCAAGATGGCATTAGCGGGAGCCTCGAATCCTGTGCAATGTTGAACATTCCCGATTATATTGAAGAAATCAGCTTTGAAGTGGTTCAATTCCCTACCATTGAGATCTATCTGTAAGTTCTCGGTTTGACAATCTTATTTTTTAGCTCACTTTACGACCTACAGGTTTAAACCCAAGCCAATGACCAGCCTTTTGGGACTATTTCAACGACAAGGAGAGCCATTCCGAGATTTTCTCGAAAGATTCAATGCTAAAACACTGCTGGTAGAGGAAGTGGAAACCCAAGCAGCAATACTCACTTTTTTGAATGGGCTCCGACCTGGGGCTTTTAAGGATTCTCTCTCCAAGTGACAAGCAAAAATAATGGATGAAATATAGCTAAGGGCTAAAAGGTACATCTATCTTGAGGAAACACATAAAGCCACTGCGAACTCGGCGAGACATCAACTCGAGAAAAAGCCAGGTTCGCAGTATGAAGAGCGACATAAGAAAGAACAAAGGGCATTAAGGGTCGGAAGATTCCATGATTATACTCACCTCAATGTGTCCCTAGCTGATCTGTATAGAGAATTTGTGCAGGTAGAAAGATTTCCAAAGCCAAAGGTAATTCAGGTAAGGGCCAATGCTAATAGGTCCCTATTTTGTGAATACCATAATGGCTTTGGGCACAAGACGGAAGATTGTTACGATCTCCAAGATGCTGCGAAACAACTCATTCGAGATGGGAGGTTGGCAAGATACACTGCCTTACAACGAAGTCCGAGAAAAAGAAAGGCTTCGTTTTTAAAGAATGATGAAAAAAGGAATCCTTGATCACAGAGGGAATCGAACAATGTCCGAACTTATGACAACCAAGAAGAGGAGCCTATAACAAGAACAATTAATGTCATCGCTGGAGGATTTGCGGGAGGTGGAGTGACTAAATCTGCTAGGAAAAGGCATCTTCAGGAGGTGTTGAGCTTGTCAGCGGCAAAGATGAAAAAACCCACAAGCCGCTTACCACTTCGAAAATTGTCTTCTCAAATTCCGAATTCGAGGATATTGTCCCTGGACATGACGACCGTATGGTTATTTAGGTAAAAATGGTAAATGCCGAGGTTAAAAGGGTCTTCATTGATGAGGGAAGCTCAACCAATATAATTTTCTGAGATGCCTTTAATGTACTTAGATTATAAAAAATTTGACCTTAAGAGTTACAAGGAAGAACTCGTTGATTTTTTTGGGAAAAAGGTATACCTGGACGAATTTATTACTTTATATGTAACTCTGGGAAGTCAACCCAATACTCAAACTATAAAAGTCGATTTTCTTATTGTGGATTGTCCGTCAGCATACAATGTCATTTTGGGAAGGCCAACTTTAAATAAAATTGGGGCCATTGTTTCTACAGCTTGCTTGACGATGAAGTTTTTTATTGATAATGGAGAGATAGCTACTGTGAAAGCTGATCAGGTTACAGTTTAGAGATGCTATAATGCAAGTCTTGAAATTATTAAAAAGAAGTTGAAGGAAAAAGAAGCTCGACCTCCGACCTCATCGAAGGTCATGTTAATTGACCTAGATGTTCGAGGTCGGCAGGAGGCTAAATCACCAAAGCCCAGGGGAGAATTTGAAGAAGCACAAATTAGCTCAGAATTGTTTCACACTACCCGGATTAGCAAAAATCTCTCGATCTTCCTTCGAGAAAATCTCATTACTTTATTGAAGAAAAATGTAGGGTTATTTGTTTGGACAAAAACTGATATGCCAGGGGTTGATCTCGATTTCATGAGTCATCGATTTTCAATTTTTCCTAACGTTTGACCTATGGCTCAAAAGAGAAGAAGAATGAGCTCAAAAAAAGAACAAAAAACTCAAAGATAGGTCCAAGATCTATTGCATGTAGGTTTTATCGGGGAAGTGACTTATCCGACTTGGCTATCAAATGTCGTGATGGTTAAGAAATCTAATGGGAAGTAGTGAATGTGCGTTGATTATACCGACATCAACAAAGCCTACCCAAAGGATTCTTACCCTTTGCCGAGCATTAATGGATTGGTAGATACAACGTCTGGTTTCCGATTTCTTTCCTTTTTAGATGCATACTCGGGTTATAACCAGATTCCCATGCATCCATGAGATGAGGAGAAAACAACATTTATCACCCTCATGGCAAATTATTGTTATAAAGTAATGCCTTTTGGATTAAAGAATGCAGGAGCTACATACCAGCTGTTGATGAACAAATTTTTTTTCTGAGCATATCGAAGTTTTAATGAAAGTTTACATAGATGATATGCTGGTAAAAACAAAGAAGGAAGAGGAGTTTTTGCACGATCTGGAAATAGTGTTTGCATGCTTATGAAGGCATAAGATGAGGTTAAATCCTCAAAAATGTGTTTATGCTATTGAAGCCGAAAAGTTTTTAGGCTTTATGCTCACACATCGGGGAATTGAGGCAAATGCCGATAAGTGCAGGGCCATCATCAAGATGAAAAGTCCGAGTGATGTGAAAGAGGTCCAACGCTTAATAGGAAAGATAGCCTATCTTTCTAGATTTTTGGCGGCCTCAGCACGGAAGGCTTCACCTTTCTTTTTGTTATTGAAGAAAAAGAGCAATTTTGAGTAGACACCGGAATATGAACGACCTTCCAAACATTCAAGTCTTACTTGGCAAGGCCCCCAATTTTGTGCAAACCCGAGATTGGAAAGCCATTATACTTGTATCTTTCGGTAAGCGACTCGGCCATAGCTGGCGTCTTAGTCCGAGAAGATGATAAATAGCAATTCCTAATGTACTTTGTCAATAAAACTTTGCAGGGAGTGGAAGTTCGGTATCAAAAGTTGGAGAAAGTAGCTTTGGCACTTATTTTTTCAGCCCCTCACCTTCGGCAATATTTTCAAGTCACACAATTATCGTCAGAACGGACCAATCGATTCGACAAGTGCTCTAGAAATCAGATCTCGTGGGAAGGATGGTAACATGATCAGTGGAGTTGTTAGAATTTGATATTTGATATGAACCCCAGGCAGCAATTAAAGCTCAAGTTTTAGTTGATTTCCTTGTTGAAATGGTGGATGAAGAAGGACTCGGTAATCTGACTTGGACCTTATATGTAGACGGGGCATCAAGCACAAAAGGTTCTGGAGCCAAAGTTATCTTGGAAAAAGAAGGAGCAGCCCGACTTACAATTTGCAGTGATTCCCAAATTGTAACGTCACAAGTATTCGGAACGTACCAGGCAAAGAATTTGTTAGTATAGAAATATTTGGTTGAAGTTAAGGATTTAATGGGAAAAGTCGATATATCTAAAATTCGACATGTTCTCAGGTCAGAAAATATCCGAGCCGATATTTTTTCCAAATTGGCTAGCACCAAGTTAGGAGGGAGTAATAAAAGCCTAATTCAAGAGATTTTGAAGACCTCTTCCATAGCAGACCATGTCTTAGTATTGGAGATTGAAGGAAACTTGAGTTGGATGAACCCAATTAAGCAATATCTGTTAAATGGAGTTTTACCCGGTGATTCTGTCCTTGCAAAAAAATTAACTAAGGAAGCTTCTTACTACAGTATAATTGGAGGACAATTGTACAGGAGAGGTTTATCTCAGCCCAGGGCAAATTACTCCCGTGCTCGAAGAAGTTCATAAGGGGTTTTATGGGCATCACTCCGAAGGAAAGGTACTAGCCTTGAAAATCTTACGAGCAAGTTATTATTGGCCCACGATGACTAAAGACGCTGTGAAGTTTGTCAAAAAATGCCTGAAGTGTCAACAGCATACCAGCCTATATGTAGCTCCAGCAGAAGATCTTTTAACCATAATGTCCCCCTGGCCATTCTCTAAATGGGGAGTCGACCTCTTAGGTCCCTTTCCTCCAGCTGCAGGACAAGTAAAGTATTTGATTATCGCCATCTGGATTGAAGTAGAGCCATTATCTTCCATTACAGCTGCACAAGCTCGAAAGTTTATATGGCGGAACATCTTTACTAGATTTGGAATTCCGGAATCGCTAATCATGGATAACGAGACACAGTTCACTAACAAAAAATTCTGGGACTTCCTTTCGAGCTACAAGGTTAAACACCATTTTACATCGGTAGAATATCTACAGGCAAACGGACAAGTAGAAGCGGCAAATAAGGTGATATTTCGAGGGTTAAAGAAAAGACTTGATGATAAAAAGAGAGCATGGGTGGATGAACTCGGCAGTGTATTATGGTCATATCGGATAACTCCTCATTCTACCATAGAAGAAACCCTATTTAGGCCTACTTATGGGGTAGATGCTATGATCCCAGTTGAAGTTGGAGAACCAAGTCCAAGGGTAGTTTTCCGAAATACTAGTTCCCAGTCGATGAGGGAGGAAATCAATCTATCTAATGAAGCTAGAAAAATGGCACACATCCTCAAACAAAAGGTGGCAAAAAGATATAATTCCTTTGTTGTGCCTTAGAAATTTGAGGAAGGAGATCTAGTGCTATAAAGGGCTAACATCGGACTACCCATTTTAGGTCATGGGAACTCGCAGCAAATTGGGAAGGTTCGTACAAGATCGTCGAAGTCTTGGGAAAAGGGGCATTTAAACTTTCTACTTTGACTGGCTCTCAAGTTCCGAGATCATGGCATAATTCAAACTTGAGAAGATTTTATGTATAAACCATGTTAGTTGTCATACTATTTTTCCTACCTCGGGTTTTTTCCCATTGGGTTTTTCTTGATAAGGTTTTAACGAGGTGAGACTTTCATGGGCCAAGTGGTATATCAATATACTGCTACTTAATTCTCAATTTTATGAATAAAGTTTTCTGATTCTTATTCTATAGTGTGTAAATCCTAAGGGACTGATCACCCCTTAGTTGAAAAACACGTGTTCAGGGTTAAACTCCTCGGACATTATGTAATCCAGGTCGTAACCTAGGAATCTAATTATAACCAAGTTATTGAAAATTATGGCAAGACTTATAGTCAAAATGTCAAATTTATAACTTCGGTAAATTCATTATGATGCGCTATTCCTTTCAAGTTATAGAAACTTAAGCAAATAGTAAATTTCGTAAATCCGAGAATGTCATTATACTAATCGCATAAATCGAGGAATGTCATTACAATAATACTGGAAGATAAGGAATGTCAAAAAAAAAAAATCATCATCATACTTCCGAATTAGCATCATTAACTTCATCAGTGCCGTTCTCATCCTCTTCTAATGGGGCGATTTCAATATAGCCATCTTTAACATGCTTGTCAAGGTTGATTTCACAAAGTTGGCCCCAGGACAAATAACTTGGCATTGCGCCAAGATGTTATCTTTGATCTCAAAGGCCGACTTTTCCCATTGTTGTTCAATGAACTTCATGTTAGCCTTCAATTTCTTTATTTCCTTGGATGCCATGGCATTGAATTCCTTCAGATCGGATATCCGTTTGGCTGATTCCTCCAACTGACGGCCTTTGTCTTCAAGGCTCTGGTCCTTTAGCCGGATAGCCTCTCTTAAATCAGCCATCTCAGATGCTAGCTTGTCTTTCTCTTCTTTTAGGGCCTGTTTATTGACCTTAATAAGATGGATGCTTTCCCCGAGATCTTTTTCTTCTTTCGAAGCTTGGATACTAGCAACAATAGTAGGTTTTGCGCATCTAAGGATAGTCACCAACTTTAAGAGCATTTGACCTATCCATTGCATCCTACTCACAATTCCTTCATCATCTGACCCGATTTGCTCTAAAACAGAATGGGTGATCATGCCTTGTCCATAAAGTCAGTGTAAGGGAAAGTCCTTATAAGGATGTAATTTTCTGGACCAGTCTCTGAGGTAGCGTTATCCTCAATATCAACTTGGATCACTTCTTTTACAATTTTCTTCTCCTTCTATTTCTTTGAAGGTTGGATTTAAGGAATAGGTTTTGCCAGTTGCACCCTAGGGACAGAAACTTTAGCAATTGTTGTGCCTGTATTGCTTGGATCATCAGGTTGAGGATTTTGACAGATATCACCTTCATGAGGTCTTTTATTCAAGATGCGGCATCGCAAGACATTTAGGGCGGACTCCGGAGCCATTCTCTCTGCGTAATAAGAATCCGAGATTACTGTACATATAATATCAAGATAGTGTACGTATAGTACTTGAAACCTAATCGAAGTGAACTCTAGCTATCGGTGAATCAACTTTGACTATGAGTTTCAGATTCAAATTTTCCTTTCCAAATGTCGCCAAGAGAAAGTCAATCAACACTTGTTCCTCGGAAGATAATTCATCCTCATTTACTTGGCGAATTTCAAAGTGTCTACTCCAAAAGCAATTGATCCTTAATTCTCCTTCAAGGTTTTGCCAAAAAGGAATTGTGTTCGGACCCCGAATACTTTGAAATAAAATGGTTTGAAGTGGTGGAAAGATTCCTCATAAAATGTGAATACTTTCCAATTTGGTTAAGCACGGAATGATAGCCACCCATGGCAAAACTGCGAGAAAAATACCTTTGGTGAGGGAGGAATTTGGAGGTAGTCACATATGATCTCAAATCCTTAGATCATGGCCCAACTATTAGAATGAAGCTGGGATGGGGCAGCTCTAATTCGCTCTAAGATGGTAAACTGAATGTGAATGAAAGGAATACGAATGCCAAATTTGGAAATAAGGATGTCGTATATCCATAGCCATCTTAGACTGCTTTCGAGGTTAAGGTAGCAAACTCTCTCATTAGAGCTCGGAGCTTTTAAGATATATTCCTCCTCATACTCTCCTTTCAGATTTAGTAGATCTCTTCACGAAGGGATTTGAGGAATTTCGAGTTAACTTTGGATGGAACTCCTAGGACCTCAGGATTGACCCATCTGTATGTTAGCTGAATCGCAGAATGGAAGACGAGCGCTTGTTTCTTTGCCATCGAAATTAACCTATGTAGGAAGAGCCACCTCTACAGTTAACAAAATCGGAAGTTTAACTCAGAAAACAATTGAAAACAAGCCTACGGTGGTTTTACCTCTAAAGGCACGAAAATCATCAGAATTGGGTGGAGGAGAAGAAATGTTGGAGAGGAGCAACCCCTCTCAACGGTGAAATGATGGAATGGTACGGTGGTTTTTATACCAACCACCATATTTAAGTACCAACACAGCAAAAATATTCTCAAATATCATTATACCTACAAAGGGAAAGCAAACCTTTAAAATGTGGGATTCTTTGATAGAGGTAAGTCTTTGGGTGCACAATGAACGATGGCTCTTTGTGGAGGATGGTTCTCTGGAGGCTTTAGAGCAAGGAGTTTGGTGAAGTGAAAGTGAAGAAGAAACAAAGCTGTTGGAATTTAAAGAATGGCACACGTCCTTTGCCGCATAACCCAAAGGTCATGAAGGACAGAAACATCTTATTTTGCCCTAGAACGAGGACAAAATTGAAAATTCATATAAATTCAAATTATAATGGCGCATAAAACGAGGCGCCATAACAATACATGTTATCTTGGGGAACAAAGATGTGACCTTTGACAACCTGTGACAGAAGCAATCACCTCAGGTCTAGGCATCGATGATGGTTAGCTATAATCAAAGACCAGCCAGATAACGTCGGAGTCCTTCCTCAAACATCTGGATTTGGTTCAACGATCTTGAAATCAAAAACCCAGTATCCGACATTATCATGCCGAACCAATTTGGGGGCATTATTAGGGACTAAGCCCAAAAGGGCCCAATGGATCCTTAAATGCTGATGGCCCAAATGGAAATTGGTTGGAAGTTACTCCACTGAGAAACATCTTCATTTATGATGCTTTAACTCCAGATTCCATAATGTCACGAAACCGGATTGTGTAATGTATGCGATCCGAGATCATTACGTAGGAATCTCGGAAGCCATTATCACCCTGTTACTACAAATAAAGGGTCTCGCCCTTGAAATAGGTATGTGTAATTTTGATTCAAACACTTACCTCTTACTCTGACTGACTTGAGCATCAGAGTCCTTGCAGGTACACCCATCCTCACCGTACAACCTAGTGCAGCCGCCCATTCTAGCCGTATAACAATTGTGGAATCCCTTATCCTAGTTCAGGTGATCAGCTTCATTGCAAGTGCCACCTTTACTTCTGAACAATTCTTAATCATAAAATTAAATGATAATAGCATTCATCTCAAAAAACTGATAAATAAAGGTAAATAGAAAGAGCGCATATATAAATAAAACAAAAAGAAATTATCATTTTATTTCTCAATGTCGTTTAACTTTATTTTACATTTTTGTTTTTGTAAAATGCACATTTTTATATCATTTAAGCTACTAATATTTAAATGGGCTAATGGATAAAAAACTTTATCTTTTTTACCAAAGAAAAGCTACAAAAAAGAAAAGAAAAGAAAAGACACATTTTTATATCATTTGAGTTTTTTTTTAAGTTTTTTTTATTTACTTATTAAATAAGATAAATTATTAGTTTCCGTCATATTATTTTTACGCTTTTTATATTTTATATTGGAATTATGTGTTAAAAATATGATAATATATTTGCACAAATACATATATATGGGAAAATTACACACATTTTGCGCTACTTGTTGCAAAGCAAAATGTGGAAGGAGAATCTCTGGTGGAGTCTGTAGGTTTTTCACCATGTAGCAAGGCAAAATGTTTAACAAATTTATATTAAAAATGTATTAACTAATATATCATAGGCATACCACGTGTTTAGTAAAATAATGTAACAATCGAACAACAAGGTTTTCAAAATATTATAAAAACAATTTAAATGTTACATTATTTGATAATCATCAAATAAGCAATCGAATAAGATTTGTATCATATTTTTGTTTACATGAATAATTAATAATATTTTTAACATAAAAATAATTCTAGGGTAAATAATACTTTTTTAATTCAAGAAATGAGCTATAAAAGAAAATTAACCTTACTACAAAATAAAAAGGAAAAGATAAACGAAAAGATTCATGACTAAAAACCTTTCACCTCTATTAGTAGTCTAGGGAATCTAGTAAAGCTACCATCCAACCCCTACCCCTACTCCTAACGTCTCTTTCTATTACCATCCTTCTTTGACCCACAAAGTGTCCATTTCATTCTTTCACCGTAAATTAGGGAAGTGAAGAAACAAGAGGTCAATGGGCTTGATGTTGTCCTGTTAGCTCTCCCAACAAAAAACCCCTCTCATGCTCACTCAACCATGATTCCCCTTTAAACCCAGCAAGCTGTGGCAATGGCCTTTGCGTGGTGAAAAATTAAATGGTCGGTAAAACTTTAAATGGGTATAACTTTTAACTCGAGACTCGGATTCTCTATTATTATACCTTTCCGAAAAGCCCCAGACATAGCTAGTTGATGCCACTTTTGGCCTCAAAAAATGCTGTTTGAAGTTGTTGTGGTTGGTTTCCTTATTTGAAGCTAACATTGTCTACATTCTAGTGGTTATTCAGTACTTTTAAAACATAAATGTCTTTTAGTAAGAGTTTGTTGTGGTTTAGTGGTTATTCACATAAATGTCTCAAGTTCAATTCTCTAACTCAACATTTATGGTGAAAGAATGAAATTGAGACTTTGTGGGTGTTTTGCTCAAACTTCACAACGAAGGATAGTACTAGAGAGAGATGTTGGGAGTGGGGGAAGATGGTAGGGTGTTGAGTATTCAATACATAGTTATCTAGTGTTAATAAGCATTTTGAAGTTGTGTCTCTGCATTGATAGCTTTCTTAGATTCCTTATGTGCTAGATTACTAGTAGATTTGAAAGGTTTTCAATCGTGAATCCTTTCATTCACTTTTTCTTTTTATTTTTTAGTAAGGTTAATTTTCTTTTATCGATCTCATTTCTTCAATTAAAAAGGCATTATTTACCTGAATAATATTTTTATATTATAAATACTATTAATTATTCATGTAAACATAAATACTATACAAATCTTATTTGATGTTTATCAAATAGTGTAACCCATAATTCCCATAAAAAATTAAAAAAACCTTGAGCCATTCCTACATGATGGGGCAAAATCTCTAAGAAATTGTCTCACATTATTGTTATATTGACATACTAATCCCATATATAAATAATGGAGCTAATATTTTTTCCCATTCCTACATGGTGGGGGGCATTTGGTCTCAAATTTTAGCCCCCTTGGAAGTACAAATTTGCTCAACACATTTCTACTTCTTATGAGGCGAAATGTCTAACCTCTCAGCATATGTTAGTAATAAAATTCACAACACCATATATATATATATATATATATATATATATATATATATATATATATATATATATACCAAATCAAATTTTTGAAACCGAAAGTGCTCATCAAATAATTCAGTTTAAAAATCCAAACTATTGTCCAAAGAGTTTGCCCTACATTTGTAAAATCCATATTCCACTTCTGAAATCCTTCGAAACATTCAAAGTTCATACCAGCTTAATTTCTATTTACACTCAAGCAAATTTTCATTAATGGTAAACATATCGAATTATGGGCTAATTCGGACAAAACCAATCAAAATATTTAGAATTGACTAAATATATCAAATAAGTTTTCAATTTATCTAAAAGTAAATCAAAGTTTATTTACATAAACACATATGTCATAGAAATACCGTCCACTCACAGAACAAGGGAGGACATAAATCCATGTCATAAGGGTTGCTGAACTCGAGGGTCGAGATCCTAAAGAATTTGAAACCAGTACATAATCAAATTATTTCTAATTTGAATACAGAACTATAATTTAGGATCTAAATCCGAATTCTCTTTTCTTTTATTAATTCTTTGCGAGCATAATCGAAAATTCAATCTTATCCAAACATATCAAGCCTCATGTGATTTGCTAATTAACTTATAACACTTACTTCGCAACAATTACTAGTGATTTAACTTCTCGTGAAATGACCGACATAATAATGGCTCCATTGAGTTAGAATACGTCTTACAAACATTCTATGTAAATTTGATAAGGTTCTAGTAGTTGTCACAACTAGGCTTAAAGAATAGAAACAAGCTTTCAATCTATTTCAACATCAAGCAATATACTAGTTAAATACACACATATGTCATAGGCTTCATTTTCCTCCACCACTTCACGCCAACCATGACCCAAAATTAAATCTACCCACCTAAATTCGACTTAACCCTCACTCAATAGACTTGACCCTAAAACCAACCATAGCTCTCAAGAACAAAAAAATTTGCTCAATAGCTACCAAATTCTTATCACCCTCACCAATAACCCAAACAACTAAAACTCCCAATAGCTACTCCTAATAAGGAAAAAAAGCAAGCCAAACATCTAGGTTCCAAGGAGAGCAAAATAACCATAAGAAGAAGAGAAGCTCACCCAAGTTGTGGCTAGTTTGGAAAGGCCACCCTAACCACGGGGTAGAGGTGAGTGGCGGAGGGAGGAATGCGCGATGAAGAAGGACATGGCGAAGGGTCGAATTAGAGAGGCAAATAGAATTGAAGGGGATGGGGGGGGAGAGAGAAGGACCTCACAGGGAGAAAGAGAGAGATGGGTAGCTAGAACCTCAGTGGCGCTATATCACAGAGTTGGTGGAGGACTGGTGGACTAGCTAAACGACACAGTGCCAACAGACCATCGTGCAAGAGGGCAGAGCTCACAAATGCAGAGAAGGAAAGAAAAAGAAAGTAAGGAATAGTGAGGGAATGGGGAAGAAAAAGGGGAAGAGTCCGAAAAGAGAAAAAGAAAAGGGAGAGCTTAGTGCATGTCACACCACTTAAGATGTTGGAGAGTCTCCACTTAATTTTCTTACTTACACTTCTTATTTTACCGAAAGGCATCATTCAATTAATTTTAGTTCCTTTTTCACAACATTAAGATAACTAAGGAAAATACATCAAAAACTCAAGCTTATGTAAAAAACAAATTTTAAAATTCCCACTACCGATAGTTTATTTTAAACAAGATATTACATTGTTAATGTGAAATTTGAAGTCATTTATATTTCTAGTCATATGCAATTGATATAATATGAGAAAAAATAATGTATGATTTAAAATAAAAATAATAAATTCCAAAATGTGTATAGCGACAACTATAAGTGGTCACTAAAACTCCCTTTCTGTTACACTACCTATAAATCATCACTAAAAAGTGTTATAGCGATGGCTATTTTTGGTAACTAAAACTAATAATTTTTAGTAAAAATATTCAGTGATGCAAATTATCACTAAAACTCTTTTTGTGACAATCTTTTATGTTGTCATTGCATGTGCAATTTTTAAGTAATGACTTTTAGTTGTCAACAAAACAACTCTTGGTATAGTGACAACTTATGTCATCACAAAGTGTCATTTATAGTGTCAACTTTAACTATCACAAAAAGTGTTACTCAGTGGCCGAGCTTCTTGAAGACAATGGGGGGCGATGGCGCACCTTCCCCCCCCCCCCCAAACAAAAAATTTTTCTCAAAAATTAATTTATATATATTATATATTGACTCAAGTCTATTTATCATAAAAAATTTCTTTATATAGAAACTTTGTCTGATAAATAAACTTAAGTCTGAAGATGCTTCTTCAATTTAAAAGCTTATCACCTTAAGTTTTGATTAAAAAAACAAAACTAAAAACTAAAAAAAAAAAAATCATAATTGAGCATCATTTAAAGTGAAAATAATATTTGTTATAATAGATAAGTAATCACAAGAGTTGAATAGCATGTTTAATAATCAAATAATAATTTTTTAACTCTAAAATTTGCTTTAATTCCTAAGGATGCTCACGAAATTTTTGATATTGTTAGGTGTACAGTTGAAAATGCAAGAAAATATTTTTTTCAATAAAAATTATTTTGAAATAATTTCATATGTTTAGATAAATAGTTTGAATGGATTATAAATGCAAAAGAAAACTAATTTTAAGTGTAAAATCTATTTATAAGTGAAACCAGGTTTTTTATTTTTTTATTATAAGTAGAAGTTTATTATTTTATAATTATAATATTTTTACTAAAATAACCCTAATCAATATCAAATATTATAAAATATAACAAATCATTTCATAATATTTTTTAGTAATTTTTCATACAAAACCAATTATTTTTATACAATTCAAATAAAATACACTACTTTAAAATTTTGTTAAGTCAATACATCTAAACATAAAATTTATTTTCAACTACTTATAATTGATTATTAAGATAATTTTAATCTCACAACTAATTCAAACACATTAGCATTTATACTCTTGTAGACAAACACTATTCTATGATCTTCACTAAATAGGAGAAGAATAATTTACCTTTTAATTTTTTTTGGGTTGTGTTAATTGTTTGTTTTAAAGTTTATATAAGTGATATATATTTAGTTTTAATTTTTTGATACATTGGTAGCAATAATGGTTGAATCTAAGACCTCATGTACTTAGTTTTAATTTGATTATCATTATTTAATTTACATGTTAAATTTGTTGGCCCCCTTAAAAATTTTCTTTAAACTTTGCCACTAGTATTACTTTTAGTGACAATTATTTTAAGTTGTCACTATTAACTTTTAGCTACGATGCATAGGGATGACTTTTAGTCATCATAGAAATTACAACAAGTCGTTACTAAATGTTTTTGTGATGACATTGAAATGTTTTAGTGACAACTTTAATCATCATAGAAGACCTTATTTTTGTAGTGATCTCTTCCTTAATTGTTTCTTCTTTTTCCTATTTTTTCCCTTCATTCTCCAACCCACACCAAAGATACCAGTAGTGCCCATAAAATCTTTAGGATAATGAGATATTATCAAATTAAAAATAGGTCTTTCAGGGGGACTTTAGGATCTCTTGCACAAAGTTAGAAATGGAGGTGCAATCAACTCACTTACATCACCTCTAATGCCTATAGCTCCCTTCTTTGCTTTCATATTGGCCATGGGTAATTTCAAGTGTAGTTCTTTCTCCAATTTTTTTTCAATTTACTTCTACTCTTTTTTTAATAAAAATAAATTAATTTTGGTGTATAAATTTGTTCATGTTTATTGCCCTTGGACCACCGGAAATTGCAATGAGGAACCTTGAGACTAAACAGTGGCAGCATCAAACATCTCTTGCACCCATTCAACTTCTCGGCAAGCCTCCAAAAAAAAAAAAAAGACCCGATTGGCTTCCACCGCCCACTAGCCGACCACCTGGACACCTCGTAGACAAGACAAAGCACCACTTCTGGTGCCCCCGAACATAGCACACACTACACATCATGAAGGCCAACACACAGCACCATGACCCTTAGCCATTGTCACCATCACTATAGGATCTACACCCCCGCCGCATCCCATCTATATCGTTGGCTTCACCGTCGGGCCTCAATCATCGAAAGCCTTACACCGCCACATCCGCTTCACTTCTGCCATGGTCCTCAACCCAGAAGATCCTTTTCCTGCTCTGCCTTACCACGCCCATAAAAATTGAATCACCGCAACGAGCTCAGCTGCGAACCTGTCACCAAGCCTACAACCACTTCTCGTCACGCCGCACCCTCTTCGCGTCACCATCACCTCATCGCAACCTCGAACCAGACGCAGCCATATATCATCACGAGCACCACCTCACCTAGCTAGCCATGGCCTCTTTCGTCATCTGTGCTGTCGAAACTGCACCGCACCGCACCTCCTTGATCTGCAAAAAATAGTGAACAGGGAAAAGTGTCAAACCGCAAGCCAAAAGATGCTAGCAGTAGCCCCCTAAAGTCTCAATCTCCTCTCTGTCTCTCTGACTATCTTATCTTAGTCTCTTAATTTTCACACATGAAGAAGATGGATGTTAAACACCAGCAAAAGAAAGGGTAGGGGAGAGGGGCTTACTGCAAGCCAAAAGATTGATGTAATGCTAAAAGTTGTAACGTACCAGCTGAACTAAATGTTTTATGCAAGTAAATGTCTCGGAAAGTTCGTCTTCTTGGCGAAAGATTCATCACGTTGCTACATGCATGACTTGAAAGTTGACACGCATCACTTCCGACAAAAGTATTTTCATTGTGATCCAAATAGGAGGTTGCGTGATAAATTATTGAAGTTCTTGTTAAATTCTCAACACCTTCTTCATTTTTGCTATCCTTTGGTGTATTAAGAGATAATCACATGTCAAGTGTGTACACCAAACTTATGTTAAATACTAACCAAATAAGTGAACATAAAATAACTTTATATGATATAACAAATCTTAGAATACAAGAATTACCTAATCTTGAACATTGATCTTTGGGTAACTTTCCTAGTCTAGTCAATCTTCTCGTTTCTCTGTCGTGCTCCAAATGTAAACAACTCCAACTTAGATATTGTATCTACTGTGCTCAGAGACCATAAGTAGTCTTACAAAAATCATCACCCACCATTCAACAATAACCTTTTCATATATTACAGTTCTGACTATCCACCAGAAGTCTAAATCGCCTTGAATATTTATAAGAAACTTACAAAAACTTTTTTTGGAGCATTAGAGACAAACAATCAGTTTAGAATTGGAAAATTATTATAACAGCAGACCTTAAACTTTTCGTGACAACTAATGCAAAATTTTGAAATGTTAAGAGCACAAAAATGTCATATAACAGAGGACATTATATCAATATAAATAGGCAATATAATAATATACTAAGCTAGGTTTTTAAAATTTGAAAAGCACAGTTGTAAATAGATAAAAGAAAGTAAGGAGTAACAACAAAGTCACGTAATGAACAGCAAGTCATGGTATCACTAGCCTGAATGAAAGCAACAATCCAAGAAGAAAGTATTTGATTACGAAGCAGAAAACTCTCACAAGCACTATTGAAAGTTCGGGAGGGAATACAATCTATGGTATACAAATACGTAATATTTGTACATATACTTTTAATGAGTGGACATAATTAAATTCATAAAATTAAATTTATAATAGTGAAATTGATTTTTGCATAAACTTTTAAAAAGTATTGCTTTGAACCTATAATGCCAGATGCAATGATGTGAAATTGAAAATTGAAAGACATAATTAAGCAGGTGAAATTTTTTATTGCAAAATTCAGCGATATGAAAGGTGTGCACATTGCAAACACAAAAATTAAGAGATAAACTGAGATTTAAAAAAAAAAAGGAAAAAGAAGGTTGAGATGCGTGTATGAATAGTGGAATAAACAGTAAATAGGACATTGTTTTAGATTTTACATTTGCTTGCTTATAGATATAATCATTCCAAATTTAATGCCTTCTTCATGTCTACTAATAGGTTCAGAATTCAAATCCTAGTTTTAGACAAAACTGGAAGTACTTCCTTTATGCTCTTTGATAGAGTTGCATTTACATTGCTTAATAAATCTGCTGCTAAATTATTGAAACAACTCCAAGCTGTAAGTCACAAGTCCCCAATAATGCAATATACACTTATAATAATTAACACTATTACTATTACTTAGCTACCAATTTGTTTGTGTAGCTAGACCGCGAATGCTCTCTCCCTCAATAACTAGACAACTTGGAAAATATTTTCTATTAATAAAATGGTTGCGTTTGGTTTGTGAAAATATTTTCTATTTTCATTTTCTATTTTTATTTTTTGAAAAGGATTTTCATTTTCAGATTTTCTGAATTTAGGAAATGCGTTTGGTTTATAAAAGTAAATTCTATTTTCAAAAAGTGAAAACAATAAAAATATGTTTAGTTTGTCAAATTTTAAAATATAATTTTTAAAATTAAATTTGAGATAATAAAATTATATTTATTACTAAATAATAAAAATGATATATATTTAATTTGTATATTTTATTCATCTACTAAAAATATTTATTAAAATAATAAATAACTTTATAAAATATTAAGATTAAGAATAAAATAAATTGTTCATAAATGAATTGTGTCAATTTAAAGAATTTTAATTCATTTGGAGTTTTCTCTCGTTGACTCAAAGGAAAGAGATTTTAGGTCCTAACAATGGCACTCTTGTTAAGAGGTTCTACAATGGCAAAAACAACTGCATGAGAGGCTCTACGGAGGATTTCTTTGTTTGATGGGAAGGGAGTGGAAGAATGGATTGCTGAAGTAACACCATAAACACTACTCATTGAATTGAAGCACACCCATCCCTTGTCAACCAATCCACTATGGCTGCATGCACTTAATACACCTATAAAAGTAACATATTTGGTTTAATTCCTTCTGATATCATCTTGAAGAAATGTTCTAGAGCCTGATCACCAAATCCATGATTTGCAAGACCCATTATCATGACGCTCCATGTAAAGACATCCTTCTTATCCAAAAGCTCAAACATCCTCGGTGCATTATCTATGTCCCCACACTTGGCATACATGTGTAAAAGACTGGTCCTCAACTTCATGTCCATTTCAATTCCATTCCTCCCAATGTACTCATGAATCATCTTGCCCATTCCAAAGGCACCCACATTCCCACACACAGATAAGACACTGATCGTGGTGATCCTATTAGGGACCACATTAGCTAATTGTATTTCATGAATCAGCCTCAATGCCTCATTAGATTGCTGTCTCTGTTCACCATCAATGCCAAACAATTTTTGAGCTGCCTCAACATCACCTAGTGAATCATGGTGTTCCAAGAAACCAAGTCTCTGTTAGGCATCCTATTGAACAGTTGATGTGCCATCTTAATCTCCCCAATTCTAACACACTCAGCCAACATCACATTATAGGAAATCGAGTCTGGTTCTTCCATGTAATCCAAAACCTTGTCGGCATACTCCAAATAACCACATTTTGCATACATCTCAATTAGTGCAGTTTGGACAAACAGATGAGGACCAAACCCAAGTTTCACCACATGCGTATCTTTGTTCCATTGTCCCAATCCAACAACCTCCAACGACAGCTCCAACAGCAACAACAAATATTCACCAACAAACAGAGAAATCAACATCAACAAATCAAAAATCAGAATCAACCACAACGAATCTACAATCCGAAACAACAACAGCAGAAATTCAACACCAAATCAATCAACAAATCAAGAACAACAACAACAACATTGGATTCTTGCACAACACAAGTAGAGATCAATGATGGCAAATCGATTAAGAAGAAGTCATAGATCTCGGCCACAAGGCTCCCTGTTATGGTGGAGAAGGCGGAGCTTGCTCATCCACCAGCATCGGATTCACAGGAACTAGATCTTGGTGTGGCAACTCGCAGCGGAAGCGATTCGCGAGCAGTGGAAGGCGGAGCAAGTAGCAACTTCAAAGATCGGAATAGAGAGGACAGAGATCCAAGCGGAACGACTTTCACTGTCTCAGGCGTCGCGGAAGAAGTGGCCGCCAAGTTTCCGGTCATGGTGATAAGGCTACCTCGGGCACAGAAAAGCGACATCCGCGAGGCTCCTGACAGCGGTGGAGACGGCATCCACAACAGCAACTGCGACGTTTCCAAGCATGGTGAAGGTAGCAACCCGCGGCGGCGGCGGTCATCGAGCGACGATTGTTAGTGCTTCCACAGGGGAGATCACCGACGATGCTAGCAGGTGGAAGGAGACTCTGCAATGGGCTAAAACACAAGGGAGAAGGAGCATAAGTGAATGTGAAGGAAAAAAAAGAAAATGAATTTCATTATTATTACAAGTTTGCCACCGTGCATTTTGGATGAAAACATTTTCAACATTTGAAAACATGAAAATGACGTTTTCAGATTTCCATTGATTTCTGAAAATGTTTCCTTAAAATATTTTCAAAATAATTAAACCAAACATATTTTTACTAGTGTTTCCTATTTTCAGTGAAAATGAAAACAAGAAACACCCAAACCAAACGCCACCTTACATTTTTAAAGTTGAAGTGATTAACAACAATCTCAATAACAATTGGCCTACGTACACAGTCCTAAAAATGACCGTTGATATCCTACTTTATAAAAGCTTTCATTTCCTCTTCCATCATAAATGAGGTATATATTGTCATACCACAAAATACCACTGACTTCTTATTTACTTTATATTTAATATTACATTAAGCATGTGATTTTCTTTTTTCCTTAAAAAATAATAAATTTATAAGAATAATTTTACCTGATTACAGAACTCCTTTGTTGAAGAGGGTTATACTAATGAAAAAGAGTCAACTGAAACTAAAAAGGTACATATTCAGTTACACGAAATTACTAGATCAATACCCTTATTCAACTTAAAACACCTCCAACTTGAATACTTAATGTCTCTTTATTTTATTTTTTCAATTTCAAACCTTCTTGCAGGATGCTTCTTCTATTACTGGTGATAATCGAGGAAGTAAACAACATTCAAAGATTTTAGGTATTATTGACATGCTCACTATTCTCAACCACAAAGCTTGTCAAGCATATCAAAACTGAAAAGCTAGATTGATTGTTTATTTGGAAGTTACAAATATCTTAAATGATAGCATCTTAAGTTTTTTGATCTCAACTAACATAAATTTAGTTGATTGTTGTCTATGTTATCTAGCTTTTTTAGTTGCTTTTGTAGCATATACTCTACAAACAATAAGTAATTTTTATTGTGACTCTAAAGTTTGTTCATAATATATAAATTATTACTTATGACTTTAGTTTACTAAGCTTTTTATTGCAAAGCTAATATAAAATATAATATCATCTATGTTAATATTAATTTAGAAATTTTAGTTTAAATAGATTTTATGCATATCGGGTTTGTTAGCATAATGTAAAATAAATAATTAAAATATTTCTTGCAAATAAATTTTTAATAATATTAATTATATTTATTATTATTATTATTATTATTATTATTATTATTATTATTTTATTTGATATATAAAATATCATGGCATTATTTGCAACCCATGGGAATGAATGGGTACAAGAGCTAGTTATACATAAAATTGAAAAGATTTTGCAACACACGACTAATAATTAGTATAAGATTTAAAATTTCTTTTTTTATTTTTTAAAGATTAATTACTAGTATCTGCTTCCCATGAAATTAATTATTTAGCTAGTTATTTAATGTTAGTTTATTTCGTAAAGTTACTTCCAAAAGTGACATCAAATTGGAGCAAAAAGGTCAAATTTCATGGGATCATATGATGGATAATTCTGAAAGGCACGAAGGCTGATTCGTGAAATGGTGTGCAAGTGTACAATTTCGATGCATTTTATAGACCACCTAGCCATGTATGATAATATGGGTCCACTTTAAATTGTTTTTTTCCTCAACTCTGATTGGTCCAACAATATTTGTCGGTTTTCGTGCATGTTAATTTCGAGCCGTCAAGCATCACTCTTATATTATCATCCAAGGGTAATTGCAATAATTTAAAACTTGAACGATTAAAATAAGGGGAATCTTAGCCTTTACCCCTTTGGTGAAGGTTAGCAAACTTTACTATTTTACTTGGACAAAAAAGTCTGTTGTGTCTTTTGTTAAACAACTTAACTGTTAAGTTTAGTCTTGTAATTAAATATGATATTAATTATAGAATAGCTTTCTCACTCTCCTAATAATTGTTAACTTATAAATTATTTTATTTTTATTAAACACTAATTTCATATAATAAAATCATGATCTTATTAATTTTAAATATAAAATAATAAAATATGTTATTAAATATGATATTAATTATAGAATTGCTTTCTCACTCTCCTAAAAATAATATTTTGGGTGGTAATAAAAAATATTTTTAATTAAATTATTATATTATCAGTTTTTCAAATAGATATGAATAAATTATTGTATTTAAAAAATAAACATTAATGTTTCTGTCTGATATTTTAATTCGTATATTATTATATTGTTAATTTTTTGAAAAATAATAATGAGAGAAAAATTTAAGAAAAGATATTTCGATAAAATAGAATTGTAGTACTATTACAAATAAACGGATTGTCAATTTTCTACATAATTTTTATTAAACATTATAAATTGTATTACTGTTAACTTTTCAAAAAAAAAAGTTTCTTTAAAAAAAAGACCTTTTCAAAAAAAGTTAGAAAAACATTTATGAAGTTAGTAATTATTGGGAGAGAGAAAAATTGTGTAATGAACAGTGTATTTAATCTCAAAATTAAACATAAGATTTAAATTGTTTAACAAAAGACACATTTTTGTCCAAGTAAAAGAGTGGAACTTGCTTGCCTTCATCCATCCGAGAAATTATTCTATACTCCTAAAGCACCACACAGTCATATGTTCATTTCACTCAAATTATGCCACTTAATAATGGGACCCACCACTTAAACCACCACTTAAAGTTAACCATGGTTAACTATCATGACTGGAGAAAATCTAAATATTTATTGTCTGTTGCTCTTCTTTAATTTTATCGATGAACAGTGGGTAGCAAAATTAGAAGCTCAAAACTCAAAAGCTCTAAGAAGAGTTCGGTGGTAACATCGCATCTCTTCAATGATTCAACTGCTACAAGTGTGTCAAACGCAAAAAGAAGGGTACGAAAAAAAAAAGTATTACAAAAATGTGAACATTTCAATTTTCTCTTCTTTAGTTTTCTTGATCGACAGTGTGCAGAAAGCTTAGAGCCCCAAGAGCTACTACAAGAGTTGGGCAATAACACTGCAATCTCCATTGCATCAACTATTATATTTATAAGAGTGTCAGACCCACAAAGATAAAAAAAACCATTATAAGAGCGTCAACTAATTCCAATAGGGTGCTGGCCATATATTTTGTGGATAAGGTACTGCTCCCTTTGAGAAATCTTTGAACTTCCTTGTAAACAAGACTCCAACCTTAGCTCCTGGTGTGGCAAAGGCATCAAAAGCTGACAAGAAGATCCCATTGGCATAAGCTGTGAACAAGATAATAGAGCATCATTATATACAGTTTCAAAACAGTGGGTTTAATTAGTTTTTCGAGGATCATTTGATTTTAAGAAAACATATTTTTTAATAAAATTTTTGAGTAAAGAGGCTCCTGACTCTTCAAGCATGAAGAGGAGCTAGTACAAAAAATACATAAAATACATATAAGACTCCAAACAGAAATTACGTGTTAGCATGAATTGGCCGTTCTTGTCTTCTCTACACCCCTGATTCTTCTTTTATTATTATTATTTTTTTCTCATCAGCTCTGTTTAATTTCAAGTTCTTCTTTTATTTTTGGTTGAATTCTTTACAGGTTGTTTGGAAACCATGGAATTGAATTTATTCAAGAAATTGAATTCAATTTCTTGGTTTGCAACTAACTAATATCATAGAATTGAAATATGAATAGAATTTAATTATTTAAAAAGACCTGAAAATAAATCAGACCAAAATAGGTTTAATTTGCAATTCCTATCATAATGGATTTGATATTAAAAGATGATATATGAAAAATATTCTTCAATTTTATTTAATATTTCTCTTTTTTAATCTCATCACTCTTCCTCTCTTTTATTAATAAAAGGAAAAATATTTAAGATAAAAAATTCAATTCATTTTTATATACATTTCAAACAGTATAAATGAATTTAATTATATAATTTATTGATTTATTCCAAATATAAGAATTTAAATTATAATAGAATTGAATTCATTGAATTCAATTTCATTTATCTTTATCATTCCAAATAAGGTGTTATCGAGAAAATTTAATAATATTTGTTTTAGAAACAGCGGTGATCACGTCAAAAAAACAAAAAAAAAAAAGGAAGAAAGAAACGGCGGTGATATGATAACAATTTTTTCATCCCTTGTTGCTACTTAGTCCATTACGTGGTGAAGGAGGGAAAGAGGTTTTCTTTTTCCATTTTCATAACTATAAAAAAAAAATAATTAACTATAATTAATTAGATAAGTTAAAGACACTAGATGATATGTATTAAAGGTCTTAAATGGTGGGTTCCATTATTAAGAAGCAAAATTTGGGTGGAATAATTAATGAGCATATATCTATATGGCATTTCAGGATTATAGAATAATTTCTTCATCTAAAGGGATAAACGTTAGCATGTCCCTTATTTTAATCGTTCAAAGTTTTAAATTATCGCATTTGCCCTAGGATGATAATATAATAGTCGTGTTTACAATACTCCAGTTAAAAAATTGAATATTGATGATTCAATTTTTATCTAGTAATTAGAATTTTTGTGTCTATAACAGGTCGAAAAATCCAAAGATAAAGGAAATATTACAACTGTGACCTAGGTCAGCATAGATAGAAAGACAATTTTACCCCAATAACTAATGTCTTACTTCACAAATCCACACCACAATGTCTCTCTTCGTGTAGTTGATTGTTACTGTGTCAATAAAAAAAATCTTATTAATATAAATATGTGATTAGATAATAATATAAGACTAATATAAGCATGTAACTAATTTCACCATATTATTATAATGAATTGAGTTAATTAATTTTACCATAAATATAAAAATAAACTTAATGTATATAATTTAATATTATAGAGAATAGTATAAATATGTGATATCTTAGTTAATATATAAGACATTATTCAGATCTCCTATGATTACGATCCTTGAACAAAATTTTTCAAAGTTGGCATTCAGTTTCCAAAAAGATAAGTGTAGTTTTCTTGCAAAGATTCTTCTTCTTCTTCTTTCATTAGTCGATCGTTTGGTTATATTAGTTCTCCTATTAATATTAATGTAAATTTTATAATCCTAAATTTTATTATAATTATTATATTATTAGCTTTACTATTATTAATAGAGATTAATTTTAATACACTAATAATATAAAATAGTTTTAAGCCTAGTTAGATAATGCACTTTGATGGGTGCTCCTATTTGTGAAATCTATAAGTCAAATTTTCCTGTTTAGTAGACAATAAAGGTTAGGTGCTTTTGCTTCTAATTTTTAAAAGCTTGTGAATGCTTTTGAGAGTTTTCATAAGATATTTTTTAAAATTGACTTATACTTTCTATTTAAAATTTTAAATATCAATATAACCTTAAATTTTAATAAAATCCAATTTTTCCTTTTCTTTAATGATGGAAAAATAGAAATTACTTTGTCCATTATAAACCATTTTAGATTTTAAGATTATGTCCATTATAGTGAATTACAGTCACTATAAAAAATCCAATTTTATCATTGTCTTTAACATTTATGTATATTATACTTATTTTAAATTTTAGGAGCAATTTTTTTAGAAGCAATTTTACTGAATACTATTTATATGACTTCTACTTATTGAATACAACTTTTGCATTACATTATCAAATAATACTACTATGATGTTTTAAAAGTAGTTTTTAAATTGTTCAGAGAGCTTAATAGCGCTAAAAAATCACAATATTATCAAATCAAGTCCTATACTATTATCACAATATTATCAAACATTTTTACTTATGTTGCAATAAATGATTAGAGATTTGTGTAAAAAAATTTTATACTGATAATGCATTAAAATTAAATTATTATTAATATTATTATAATTGTAATTGTTAAAAATGTCACTATTATTTTTGTCATTATAAATGATAAATAATATTATAATTATAATTATCACTATTAACATTATATCTTCATTCATTTCACAATTGACTGCGTAAAAGGAATAGGAAAAATGTACAATAATTTTAAAATTATTTTTTGATTTAATAACACCATAATAACTCCCAATCAAAAAAAAAAAAAAAAAAAAGAAACACCGTAATAACAATCTATGCATACTAATACTTACAAGAGTTCCATCCATGCAGTTGCCTACCCAACGTACATCCCAGGACACTCTTCTTCCATGCAGCTCCTTGCACAACACCTCTGTATTAAGCCCGGTTCATTTTCGTCATTCTGATATTTACCCATCAATTGGGTGACTAAATATAGACTTCAAGTATAGGTTATAACCTCAGATTCCCTCAGAACATGAAAATCCTTAGATTTACTTTTTCATCGTTTGGACGGCCACAAACTCCTAGATCATCAATGTCCAATTTTTTCGCTGGAGCATTGTAGATGTCACCTAATATAATCCCATCAATTTTAACCTTTTATTTAGCTCCAATTTGATGTCACTTTTGGAATTAACTTCACGGCATAAACTAACATTAAAATAATGGTTATTTATATTTATTAAAATATTAATGCTCCTGGAGACCTGGACGTGCCAACTGCCACCGGTTGATAGCGATAAATAAATGCCAGGTGCCGCTATAACCCGAAAAATTCTAATAAACCCCTAGAGTAAGAGCTTTTCTTCCTCACCTTGTATTTTTACCCTTGGATGATAACATGAACCCACCTGTAGGTATAGTTGTCAGAAATTTGACTGTGAGAAAAGCTTGTGGAGGAAGAAAATCTTTCCTCCAAGAGTAAGAAAAACGAAAAATGTCACGCCTGTTTTGTTTAATTTTGGTAGGACCCCAGCACCTGTTGATCTCCTTCCCCTATATAAACGAATGCATATCTGCCAAGAAAACAGAGACAAGCTCCGGGAGATAGAGATAGACAACTTAATACCCTATTGTCTCATAATACCCAGGGATATATAATGTGGATAGTCGGAATATCTGTCGTCGCTGTGCTCCTCATCTATGCTTTTCATCGGATTATCACGCTTAACGATCCAAAATTTAGAAATAGATCATCTCTGCCCCCAGGTTCCATGGATTTTCCATTCATTGGAGAGACCCTTCAATTGATGATTCCTAGTTACTCACTGGACCTCCACCCTTTCTTCACAAAGAGAATCCAGAGGTATGCGAAACATAATTATTAAATTTATATCATTCCATAGATATCTATTGCCATCTCTACTTAGGTTGCACAAAAAAAAAGGTCATATTTTAATATTTTAATTTTACCAGTTTATTTTTATATTTAATTTTATTTTGGTTCTAGCGTTTTTTTATTTTTTTCCGTTTGTTTATTCAAACTTCCATACAAATAGAAATTATGCATGGTACCCAAAAGTAGTTACTCCTAGTAAAATTAGATTGTGATATCATGTGAACTTTATCTATAATGTTAAATATTTGAATTTTTACACCACTTTGGGGAGGAATTTAGCTAATCACTACCCCAACTAGAAATTATGTAAATATTTCTTACAACAAAAAAAAAATTTGTTTCATTAGTCTCTCATTAGACATTAACATCAAACAAAAAAAATTAGTCATTTCAATGAAAAGTTGGCCGGTTTGAGCATATATACTAGACCTGTTTTTGTCAATGGTATGTATTCTTATTGTTTTATTGCTTAATTAGCTTGTTAACATAGCACACAATATATTGAAAAATATTTGGTAAACTTATTTTGCATGGGGTACTGTACCGACTCACCCCCATCCACCATTGAATAGGGTATGGACCCCATTTGAATTGGGCTCACACCCCATCCAAAGATAGATAGGATGTGAATTAGTATAGTGTTTCATACAAAATGAGTTCACTCATCATAACTCCAATATATTACATTACATAACCTTTCATGTCCCTTTTCGATTAGGGTTGACAAGTTAGACCATATCTATCAAGCTAGTTTGCTTATCACCTAAAGTAAAGTTGGTTGTGATTCAAATATTTTGACTCATTTAAATTAATTTATTTTTAATTTCGGTCCATTTAACTTGCAAATTAAACAATTTAGACTAATATAATATCAACTCGTTAAGATTGACTAGTTAAATGGATTGAGTCTACATTGATTGGGCTAATCAGTTTAACATCACTATCTACCATGTGCCTTTTTTTGTCAAATAATTGTTATTAAAATATATTTCATTCGTTTCAATTTATCTGTCAATTTGGATAACTTAATATATTTTAAAATCAATGTATCTAAATAATTATATCTAGATATATTGATTTAAGAATTTATCAAGTTGTCTAAATTGACAGATAAATTAAAATGGAAAGAGTACTTACAAGCTACATATTAAAGAACATATGAGTTCAACTCGGTCAATTTATTCCCTAATAAATTCAAGTTTTAGGTATCTTGTAGTGGTTTGATGTACTTGATAAAATATTGTAAAAACACATAACTAAAATGTTATAAAAATAAGATTTATCATTTGTTTTATTTATTTAATTGTTATCTCATTATATATTTATAATTTTATTTTAATATAATTTACCTTTTGATTAGCCATACATTAATTTTTAAAAAGAGAAATATTTGGTAAACTTATCTTTTTTGGGATATCGTGCCGACTCACTTCCCATCTACTATTGGATGAAGTGTGGATCCTACTTAAATTGGCTCTTCATCCCATCCAATGGTGGATGGGGGTGTGAGTCAGCACGACATCCCAAAAAAAATGAGTTCATATATTATTACTCTTTTAAAAATCTTGTCACACTTCTTCAATGTCTTACCTAAAATAGTCTTTTGTTTGGACATTATTGGTGTTTTCACCTTACAAATTTGATTTCAAGAAACATTTTTCTCTTTCCAGATCTGATCCCATATTTCGAACTAGTCTATTTGGTCAGCCAGGTATGACATCAGCTGACCTAGAATTCTACAACTACTTGGTTCAGCATGAAGGTAGATTAGCTCAAATATGGCTCAGTCCCTTATTATCAGATACATTCCTACCAAATGGAGATTCTTGATTGCTTGAACGTGGTTACATGCACAAGTTTATTGGAAGCATCACTTAAGTCATGTTGGTACTGACTGCATTAGAGAAAAACTACTTCCTCAATTGGAAGAGATGTGTAGACAGACCTTGCACAAGTGGTCAACTCAGACATCTGTTGAAGTTAAACAATCTTCTGCTAATGTAAATCGCTAGCTACGACTAGTTTATTACAGTCTAGAAAATGAAAGATATATATATATATATATATATATATATATATATATATATATATCTTTTAACTTTGCCATGTGATAGATGATAAAAAGATGAGTTTCTTAACCTTGCCATGTGATAGATATAACATGCCGATGAATATTAAGACGTGAACATTAGGGTTAGAAAGTTCAAGTTTTCTTGTGAATTTAATTTTGTAAAGACAAATAGCATTGTCTTGTTAGTTTGAAAAAAGATTGACCTAATATTAGTACCTTGCAAATGCAAAAGCCGAATGGATAGGAATTTGTATTATAGGATGACATGAGTATCAGTTAAAAACCCTAGAATATGTGGCAAAAAATAGCCACCCACACTACTTTGGTGGCCAAAATATGACCATACAATTTGAAGACTTAAGAAAAATTCAATTTGCTTTGGAATCCACCAATTACAATACATCAAGACTGGCCAAATTTTTCTCATTTTGGTCCCTATAATTTTGGCCAGCCCCCCATAGTTACACCCTCCATTTTCCTTTTGTGTTTAGTCCATCTTCAACCTTTCAACCTTCACTCAAGAACCTTGATGGTTTTATCTCCTTTTGATCAAATCTTTCACTTTCCTTTGGATATCCTCAAGCAAACCCTAAGATCAACTCAAAATTCTCCTCCCCTTGACCAATTGACATCAGCCCAGCCAAGATTAAGAAGAGGTTTCTACATACTTCAAGGTTTTGAAGGAGTAACATCACCAAACTTCAAGTAGAAGAGTTTACACTTTGGATATTAGGTAGGATTCTTTGAATTTGGTTGCTCTTTAGGGTTTAGGGCTGATTAAGGTTTTCTCATATCATCCTTATTTGATGATGTTTGATAATAATATGACTTATTTATGGTGATTTGAAAATGAGAATCATTGGTTTTGATTGAAAATTTGACCAAAAGACAAGAAGGGAATACAAACAGAAATAATGTGATAAAACCCTAAGTGTACCATCCATATAGTGAACAGTATTGTTCCACCAATATGCATCAAATTCGAGTGAAGCCAATTTTAAATGAAATTAAACTTCAAGAGCTTTCCAACTATATAAATTATAGGTCCATTGGATTTAAAATGAAAGAGTTATGAATTTTTTGAAGTAGATCGATGAGTTACACTCACTATCCTGACTAGTGCAAGTTGAGAAAAATTCATCATGTTGGCATATGCATGACTTGAAAGTTGGCACGCATCACTTCCGAGAAAAGTATTTTCATTGTGATCCAAATAGGAGGTTGGGTGATAAATTATTGAAGTTCTTGTTAAATTCTCAACACCTTCTTCATTTTGGCTATCCTTTGGTGTATTAAGAGATAATCACATGTCAAGTGTATAGACAAAACTTATGTTAACTACTAACCAAATAAGTGAACATAAAATAACTTTATATGATACAACAAATCTTAGAATGCAAGAATTACCTAATCTTGAACATTGATCTTTGGGTAACTTTCCTAGTCAATCTTCTAATTTCTCTGTCGTGCTCCATATGTAAACAACTCCAACGAAGATATCGTATATACTGTGCTCAGAGACCATAAGTAGTCTTACAAAGATCTTCACCCACCATTCAACAATAACCTTCTCATATATTACAGCTTCTGACTATCCACCAGAAGTCTAAATCGCCTTGAATATTTATTAAAAACTTACAAAAACTTTTTTTGCGAGCATTAGAGACATACAATCATTTTAGAATTGGAAAATTATTGTAACGTCAGACCATAAACTTTTCGTGACAACTAATGCAAAATTTTAAAATGTGAAGAGCACAAAAATGTCATATTACTTAGAAGAGGACATTATATCAATATAAATATGCAATATAATAATATACTTAGCTAGGTTTTTAAAATTTGAAAAGCAGAGCTCTAAATAGATAAAAGAAAGTAAGGAGTAACAACAAAGTCACATATAATGAACAGCAAGTCATGGTATCACTAGCCTGAATGAAAGCAACAATCCAAAAAGAAAGTATTTGATTACGAAGAAGAAAACTCTCACAAGCACTATTGAAAGTTTGGGAGGGAATACAATCTATGGTGTACAAATACGTAATATTAGTACATATACTTTTAATGAGTGGACGTAATTAAATTCATAAAATTAAATTTATAATAGTGAAATTGATTTTTGCATAAACTTTTAAAAAGTATTGCTTTGAACCTATAATGCTAGATGTAATAATGTGAAATTGAAAATTGAAAGACATAATTAAGCAGGTGATATTTTTTATTGTAAAATTCAGCTATATGAAAGGTATGCAGATTGCAAACATAAAAGAGATAATAATTAAAAGATGAAGTGTCATAACAACAAAAATTAAGAGATAAACTGAAATATTTAAAAAAAAAAAAGGAAAAAGAAGGTTGAGATGCTCGTATGAATAGTGGAATAAAAGTAAATAGGACATTGTTTTATTATAAGTATACAGATTTTACATTTGCCTGCTTATAGTTACAATCATTCTAAATTTAATGTCTTCTTCATTTCTATTAATTGGTTCAGAATTCAAATCCTAGCGTTAGACAAAACTGGGAGTACTTCCTTTGTGCTCTTTGATCGAGTTGCATTTACATTGCTTAGTAAATCTGCTGCTAAATTATCGAAACAACTCCAAGCAGTAAGTCACAAGTCCCCAAAGGAAGTTGTGACTTGTGACTTACATTTTCAAAGTTGAAGTGACTAACAACAATCTCAATAACAATTGGCCGACATATATAGTCCTAAAAATGACCCATGATATCCTACTTTATAAAAGCTTTCATTTCCTCCTCCATCATAAATAAAGTATATATTTTTATACCACACAGTACCACCGACTTCTTATTTACTTTATATGTAATACTACATCAAACATGTGATTTTCTTTTTTCCTTAAAAAATAATAAATTTATAAGAATAATTTTATCTGATTACAGAACTCCTTTACTGAAGAGGGTTATACTAATGAAAAAGAGTCATATACAGTTTCAAAACAGTGAGTTTAATTAGTTTTTCAAGGATCATTTGATTTTATGAAAACATTTTTTTTAATAAAATTTTTTAGACGCTCCTGACTCTTCAAGCATGAAGAGGAGCTAGTACAAAAAGTACATAAAATACATATAAGACTCCAAACAGAAATTACGCGTTAGCATGAATTGCACGTTCTTGTCCCTGCACCCCTGATTCTTCTTTTATTATTATTATTTTTTTCTCATCAGCTCAGTTTAATTTCAAGTTCTTCTTTTATTTTTGGTTGAATTCTTTATTGAGAAAATTTAATAATATTTGTTTTAGAAACTGTGGTGATCACGTCAAAAGAAAAAAAAAAAAAAAACAGCGGTGATGCGATAATAAATTTTTCAGCCCTTGTTGCCACCTAGTCCATTACGTGGTGAAGGAGGGAAAGAGGTTTTCTTTTTCCATTTTCATAACTATAAAAAAAATGATTAACTATAATTAATGAGATAAGTTAAAGATGCTAGATGATATGTTTTACAGGTTTTAAAAGGTGGGTCCCATTATTAAGTAGCAAAATTTGAGTGGAATAATTAATGATATATATCTCTATGGCATTTCAGGATTAGGGGATAATTTTTTCATCTAAAGGGGTAAATATTAGCATTTCCCTTATTTTAATCTTTCAAAGTTTTAAATTATCGCATTTGCCCTTGGATGATAACCATAATGGTCATGTTTACAATGCCTCAGTTAAAAAATTGAACATTGATAATCGAATTTTTGTCCAATAATTAGAATTTTTTTTGTGTCTATAAAAGATCAAAAAATTTAAGGATGAAGGAAATATTACAAGCTTGGCCTGGTCGGCATAGATAGAAAGACAATTTTACCCCAATAACTAATGTCTTCACAAATCCACACCACAGTGTTTCTCTTTGTGTAGTTGATTGTTTTCGTGTCAATAAAATTTTTTTATCAATATAAATATGTGATTGAATAATAATATAAAATTAATACAAGCATGTAATTAATTTCACTATAAATATAAAATAAACTTAATATATTTAATTTAATATTATAGAGAATAGTATAAATATATGAGATTTTAGTTAATATACAAGACATTATACATATCTCCTATGATTACGATCCTGGAACAAAATTTTTTCAATGTTGGCATTTAGTTTCTATAAAGATAAGTGCAGTTTTCTTGCGAAGATTATTATTATTATTATTATTATTATTTCATTAGTCGACCGTTTGGTTAAATTAGTACTCCTATTAATATTAATGTAAATTTTATAATCATAAATTTTATTATAATTATTATATTATTAGCTTTACTATTATTTTTTTGATAGGAAAAGAGCTTCAACTTACTAGAAGTGAAGAGCTAGAGACAACAACGCAAAGAAGAGGGCATATACAAAAAAAAAAAAAAAAACAACACCAAAGCCAACTCCCACACTAACTAACCAAAACAAACACCAAAAAACAGCACCAAAAAAACCTTGCCCCAAAAGAACGCAGACCACCACAAACCAAAGACCACACACCCAATATTAGCTTTACTATTATTAATAGAGATTAATTTTAATACACTAATAATATAAAAGAGTTTTAGTCTTGGTTAGGTAATGCTTTTTGATGGAAACTCCTGCCTATGAAAACTATAAATCAATTTTTCTTGTTTAGTAAATAATAAAGGTTGAGTGCTTTTGCTCCTGGTTTTCAAAATCTTATGGATGCTCTTGAGAGTTCTCATGAGATGCTTTTTAAAGTTAACTTATGCTTTTAATAAAATCTAATTTTTTCCTTTTCTTTAATGATAGAACAAATAGAAATTACTTTGTCCATTATAAATCATTTTAGATTTTACGACTATGTACATTTAAAGTGAATTATAGTCACTATCAAAAATTCAATTTTATCCTTTCTTTAATATTTATATTTATTATAGTTATTTTAAATTTTAGGATCAATTTTACCAAATATTACTTATATGACTTCTACTTATTGAGAATAACTTTTACATGATATTATCAAATAATACTACTATAATATTTTAAAAGTAGCTTTTAAATAGTTCAGATAGCTTAATAACTCTAAAAAAGCCACAATATTAATAAATTAAGTCTTGCACTATCACCAATTATATATTTTTGTTTATAAGACTTTTAAAATAATGGGTGATTGAGTCAAATATTTTTATTTATATTACAATACATGATTAGATATTTGTGTAAAAAATTTTTATACTGATAATATATCAAAATTAAATTATTATTAATATTATTATAACTATAATTGTTAAAAACGTCACTATTATTATTGTCACTATAAATGATAAATAATACTATAATTATGATTGTCGTTATTAACATCATATCTTCATTCATTTAACAATTAACTGCGCAAAAGGAATAGGACAAATGTATAATAATTTTAAAATTATTTTTTGATTTAATAACACCATAATAACTCCCAATAAAAAAAAAAACACAGTAATAACAATCTATGTACACTAATACTTACTACAGTTCCATCCATAAAACTGCCTGCCCAACACACATCCCACGACACTCTTCTTCCATGCGGCTCCTTTCACAACACCTCCGTATTAAGCTCCGGTCATTTTCATCATGTACTCTCATATTTACCCATTAACTGGTGACTAAATATGGACTTCATGTATCGGTTATCATGTCAGATTTGCTCAATGAATGAAAACCTTTGAATTTACTTTTTCCTCATTTGGATGGCCACAGACACCTAGATCATCAATATCCAAATTTTTCACTGAAGTATTGTAAATGTCACCTAATATGCTCGTATCAATTTTAACCTTTTAGCTCCAATTTGATGTCAATTAATTTTGGAATTAACTTTATGGCATAAACTAACATTAAAATAATAGTTATTTATATTTACTAAAATATTAATGCTCCTGGAGACCTGGACGTGCCAACTACCACCGGTTGATAGAGATAAATAAATAGCCGATACCGCCATCACCCGATAAATTCTATTAAACCCCTAGAGTTAAGAGCTTTTCTTCCTTACCTTGTATTTTTACCCTTGGATGATAACCGGATGATAACATCGGACCCACCTGTTGGTATAGTTGTCTGAAACTTGATGGTGAGAAAAGCTTGTGGAGGAAGCTTCCTCCAGGAGTAAGAAAAACGAAAAATGTCACACCTTGTTTAGTTTAATTTTGGTAGGACGCCAGCACCTGTTGATCTCCTTCCCCTATATAAACGAATGCATATCTGCCAAGAAAACAGAGACAAGCTCCGGGAGATAGAGATAGACAACTTAATACCCTATTGTCTTATAATACCAAGCGATAATGTGGATAGTGGGAATATCTGTCGTGGCTGTGCTTGTCATCTATGCTTTTCATCGGATTGTCATGCTTAACAATCCAAAATTTAGAAATAGATCATCTCTCCCCCCAGGTTGTATGGGTTTTCCATTCATTGGAGAGACCCTTCAATTGATGATTCCTAGTTACTCACTGGACCTCCACCCTTTCTTCACAAAGAGAATCCAGAGGTATGCGAAACATAATTATTAAATTTATATCATCTCATAAATATCGATTGTTATATTTTAATATTTTAATTTTAAAGTTTACTTTTATATTTGATTTTGTTTTGGTTCTAACATTTTTTTTTATTTTTTTCCATTTGTTTATTCAAACTTCCATACAAATTGAAAATATGCATGGTACCCAAAAGTAGTTACTCCCAATAAAATTAGATTGTGATATAAGGTGAACTTTATCTATAATGTTCAATATTTGAATTTTTACACCACTTTGGGGAGGAATTTAGCTAATCACTACCCCAACTTGAAATTATGGAAATAATTCTTAAAACAAAAAATAAAATAAAATAATTTATTTCATTAGTCTGCCATTAGACATCGACATCAAACACAAAATATTAGTCATTTTGTTGAAAAATTGGTCGCTTTGAGCATACTAGACCTGTTTTTGTCAAGGTATGTATTTTTACCATTTTATTGCTTAATTAGTTGGTTAATATAGCATACAATATATTGAGAAACGTTTAATAAACTCATTTCGTATAAGACATCTTACCGACTCACATCCCATCCGACGATGGATGGGATATGACTTGACACGGTATCCCATATAAAATGAGTTCCATCTATTATAACTCCAATATATTACATTACATAACCATTCATGTCTCTTTTCAATTAGGGTTGACAAGTCAGACCATATCTATTAAGCTAGTTTGCTTATTACCTAAAGTAAAGTTGGTTGCGATTCAAATATTTTGACTCATTCAAATTAATTTATTTTTAATTCCCCTCCATTCAACTTGCAAATTAAATAGTTTAGACTAATATAATATCAATAAGATTGACTAGTTAAATGGATTGGGTCTACATTGATTGAACTAATCAATTTAACATCACTATCCACCATGTGTCTTTTTTGTCAAATAATTGCTGTTTTTTTAAAAATATACTCCCGTAATTTCAATTTATCTGTCAATTTAGACAACTCGATATATTCTTAAATAAATATATCCAAATATACTAATTTAAGAATATATCAAGTTGTCCAAATTGATAGATAAATTAAAACAAATGGATTAATTACAAGCTATATATTAAAGAACGTTTGAGTTAAGCTCAGTCAATTTTATTCCCTAATAAATTCTAGTTTTAGGTATCTTGTAGTGGTTTTGATGCACTTGATAAAATATTGTAAAAACAAAAACAATATTTCTCATTTGTGTTAATTATTTAATTGTTATCTCATTTTATATTTATAATTTTATTTTAATATAATTTATCTTTTGGTTAGCCATACATTAATTTTTAAAAATCTTGTCACACTACTTCAACGTCTTACCTAAAATAGTCTTTTGTTTGGACACTATTGGTGTTTTCACCTTACAAATTTGATTTTAAGAAACATTTTTCTCTTTTCAGATTTGGTCCCATATTTCGAACTAGTCTATTTGGTCAGCCAGTTGTAATATCAGCTGACCCAGAATTCAACAACTACTTGGTTCGGCATGAAGGTAGATTAGTTCAAATGTGGGTAGGTCCCTTCTTATCAGATACTTTCCTACCAGATGGCGATTCTCGACTGCTTGAAGGTGGTTACATGCACAAGTATATTAGGAGCATCACTCTAAGTCATGTTGGTGCTGACTCCATTAGAGAAAAACTACTTCCTCAATTGGAAGAGATGTGTAGAGAGACCTTGCACAAGTGGTCAACTCAGACATCTGTTGAAGTTAAACAATCTTCTGCTAATGTAATTGCTAGCTACGACTAGTTTATTACGGTCTAGAAAATGAAAAGCTATATATATATATTCAATGGAACACAAACTCATCTTTTTAATTTTGCCATGCGACAGATGATCTTTCACTTCTTTGCAAAGCATTATTTTGGGTATGAAGCTGAAAAATTACCTGAGACTGAGAGGATATCAGAAGTGTTTACTAATTTCGCAGAAGGGCTTGTGGCAATTCCCTTAAACATTCCTGGCACCACATACCACAAATGTTTGAAGGTAATGAATGTTAGATATAAAAAAAATCAATCACGAGAATCGACTTAAACTTATAAAAGACTAGATCCTTAACGGAAATCCAAAATTTTATAATGAAGTGATTTATAATTTAGGAAAACATATAATTTTTATCCACCAACTATATATTATGTGTACTTTAGTTTATAAATTTTAAAAATATATAACATGATTGCTAACATTTTCTCGATGTGCATGTTATCCCTTCTATTAAGTTTTCCATCCAATTCCATTTTTGGTAGTCACGTGCACTGCACGTTAACCCTTCTTTTCTTCCTCTCCCTTTCTTTATCCCTTTTCTCCCTTAAGCTCTTCTTCCTTTTCTCCACAAGCCCCGATAACCCTCACCCAGGCCTCTCTTTTCTATATTCAACCCCGCGCATCTCCCCCCCCAAAAAAAAACAAAAAATCAACCAAGCATACAACCAAAATAAAATTGAAAGAAAAAAACCTCAACTCCCTTTCTCTGATCCCAAAAAGAAAACAAAAAAGAACTTGCCATCTCATCCTCCGCAGTGCCCAACGACATCATCTTCGTTGCCAGGAACCTCGCCATGAAGGGCACCGAGGACCACCGTCGGATCACTAGCAGCCACTGTTGCCTTACCCTCTGCCATGCCCAACGACATTGTCCTCATACCGTGAAGGCACCAAGGACCTCCTAAACATAACCTTCGCAGCCCAAAAAGAGCTTCTTGAAAATTCTGCTTAAACTAACACAAAGGATATCATATTGGAAAAGAATATACTTCCTCCGTTCTTAAATGTCTGTCCACTGTTGAGATTTTACTCTTCCATAAATAATTATTTTTCTAGAAAATTTAGATAATATTAATTTTTTTTTAGTTATAACCCTAGTAGTGGAACAGAGAGAGCATTGAAGAAGAATATTATGAGAGATAATTAAGAAAAAGAAGGGATTAAAAACTAAGGGATAATTTTATAAAATACACATAAATTTATCTAATTCTTAATTCATGTGCATATTTAAAATTGAGCTGTTATTTGAGAATGGAGGGAGTAACAATTAGCAAAATTAATTTTCTTTTTTACCAAAAAAGTTTGTCACGAAGAAAACGTAGTTACATGCTTATAGCAAATTGTCATTGTTTTTTTTCTTGTTGTCCACATTTTACGAAGCTTCAGCTTTAGAATGATTGCTTAATTTACAAAATATTAGTGATTTCGTATATATGAGTAACTTCATTTCACCAACCGCATAACTTTATATCAAATTAAAATTCGTGAAATTGTAGTACAAGAAAGAGAAACGAGGTTCCAAATGTTGTAAGATGCATCCTATAAAATGTTGAATTACATAGATAATATCACTATTACAAATCATTCTAATCAAAAGTAACAATCTAATAAAAATAAAATGATAATAAAAATAATAATTTTTATTAATTATATATTAACAAACAAACATGATTACTCAAATACTTTTTATTTTCTTAAGTATAATTATTTTACATTATTTATTATTTATTTTTAATAGTTATTTTTATTATTTTCATAAATACAAAAAGATGAGAGAGAAAAAAGAAAGAAAGAAAGAAAGAAAGAGAGAATATTTATACATGAAAGTCAATAAAACATGATCTCACATCCCAAGATAACTGGTAAAGTTATAATACTTATACAATCAATAACTCTTATATAGTGTGCTAAACGAACCGTAGAATTATTCTCAAACCTCCATAACATTAACAAGTTTAAATCAAATATGAAACTTTCACTTTAAATAAAACATCCCAGATGAAATGTTCACATGTCATTGATGTTTTCTTTGGCACTGGATTCATGCAGGAAGCGAAGAAAGCGTTTAAATTTATCAAGAATATTTTGGAGGAAAGACGCAAATCGCCAGAAAAATATCGAGGAGATTTTATTGATCAGGCAATCAATGACATGAAAACAGAGAAAATTATGACCGATGATCAGATTGTCTACGTTGTCGCAGGAATCTGGATGGCTACTTGGGAGACAAGTTCAACACTGTTGGCATTAATCTTCAACTTTTTAGCAGAGTATCCTTCAGTCGCAGAAGAATTAAGGGTATGCATACAAAATCTCATAACTATTTTTTTATGAATAATGTAATTTTCCTATATTTAAGAAGCATTTAATTTCATCTCTTAATTGTCTATTCTCACTCTCTAACTTTTGCTTATTTATTTAAAATATTTTACTTTTCCTTTTATAATTAAATTAATAATTTATTGTTACTTTTAACATTATTTAAATTTATTATTATTAATTTGTTAGAAAATTTATTTTAGCATTTCATTATTTTTGCCTTTGCAATTTATCTTTTTATAAAATAAATTTACTTTTTTATTTTCCTTTTCTTTTGTTATAAAATATATTAAATTTAAATTTTAACATAAAAATGAAAAAATATAACTGTGTTTCAAATCGATTCTCTTAATCATAAAGATAGTTTTGGAGCTAAATTGAAAATTTTAATTCGCAAGGTTTTCTTTAAGCATAGTAATCTTTTAATAATTTCCAATTTTAATATTCTATAAATATCTGATGAAAGAAAAATAAGTTGAATAGTTTATTACTGACAATAAATTTTGAATTAAATAAATTAATTCTTGATAATAATTTTAAAGTTCAATTAATACTTAATGTTAAACTAAAAATATACTGCCATTCAATAATATTTTGTCATTATTTAATAGAGATAAATTTTGATACATTGTATACTTTCAACTAATTATATATTAATATATGTATGATTTTTGAGGTAGTCAAATTCTTTTAATAATATAATAATATATAATTGGATGAATGTAATAACTTTTTTATATTGATAGCATATTAAAATTAAATTCCATTTAATATGTTTAATGTCTCATATATTGTTAAACAATATGAAGCATAGATATAGATACGAGATATAGACGCGATACAATATGGATATAAGGATACGATAATATTTAAAAATTATAAAATATTATATGGCTATAGTATGACATATAAAATTAGTAAAAAAAAATTAACATAAAAATATAAATTTTAAATTAAAATAGAGAATAGTGATTTGGATGTTAACATAAATTCTTATAAATATACTAAAATATATTTATTATTAATTATTTTAGGATTTCCATTTATATATGTATAAAAATGCCAAAACATAAAACAAAAATTTTTAAAATATAACTAGAAGTATCTATAAAGTATTTGATACGACACGTATCAAATACGAATACGACAACTATTTTGAAATATCCGTATAACATAGGTAAACAACTTAGATGATGTAATAATATATAATTAGATATTATTATATATTTTTTATTAGATTTAATTTTAATACACTTTCAATATAAATTTTTTTATACAAAGATCTAATTATATATTGCTATATCATCAAAAATATTTAACTATTATAATAACTATCTAAAATATCATATGTATTATATTATATGATTGGTTGACAATACTTTACACTAATAATATATTAAAATTAATCTTCTTTTTATTCTAATAAAGCATACTAATGTACACGTCAAAAAAAAAAAAAAAAACACATACTAATGTAATACAAAACTAATTTAATACACCATGCTACCTTAATTTTTAACAACAAATATGATAAATAAAAAAATTACTATAAAATTTGAAGAATCGACACTGCAAATACTAGTATGATATGTTTATCTAAAATAGATTAATCTATATAACTATTAGGTAGTAAATACTGAGTATTGAATATGTGTTTTGTATATATAGCGTTTTATTCATTTATTTTTCATGTTATTTTTATTTTTTATTTTTTGTCTAAAAACTTACTGTTATATTATTTAAATATTATTGTATTATATTTTTTCAAAAATAATCTGATATTTCTATCTAGATAATTATATTACATAAATTAATTATAAATGTCGATAATATTTAATGGTCACATAAAATAAAAAATGTAATCATTATTAAAAATTTATAAAACTATATTAATTAACAAATAAATTAATAACATAATAGTCTGTTTAATAATAAAAATTATTATTGGGAATAAAAATTAATGATAAATTATTATTTTAATTAATAAAGAGGAAGATTATTTTAGAGAAACTAGATAAAAACTAATATAATTATAGGAGTTGTGATAGACATATAAGAATGACAATACACACTCCCTCACATCTAGTATAAGAAAAATTATCTTCGCTTAGCAAAAAGAAAAATAGTTGCTCGTAACATGCAATGCCTCAACATCTCTCAGTTTTTTGTAATATTAAAAATATAGTTAAAACGAGAGACATAAATAACCCAAAATTGTGGCGTTACAAATTAAATAATATAGAATACCTACTTGTTAGCATATAAGAATTTTTTTTCTAGAATAAAGAGTTGATTTCTGACTATGCATATGATTTATCTATATATTTTAGGTCGAACACGAGGAAATGCTCAGAAGCAGAGATGGGTCAAGCTCTTCACTAACATGGAATGAATACAAATCCATGAAATTTACCCAACAAGTGATTTAAAAGATCTCATTCATTTATTTTTGGTCACTTCATCTTAACTAAAATTAACAATGACACCTTAATCATATTTATGTACTTTCTACGGCGTGAATTTCAGGTAATCAACGAGGCTCTTAGGTTCTCAATTTCGATTCCTGGATTATTAAGGATAGCATTGAAAGATATCCACGTAAAGGGTATGCTCTCATTCTCTCTAAATATTTCAGGTTTTGAAAATGGTGATGTTATACTTAATCTTTATGAAATTTACAGAATATACTATTCCCGCGGGTTGGTTCATTCTGGTTGTTATGCCCATACTTCACATGAACTCAGAAATATACAAGGAACCACTTACCTTCAATCCATGGCGTTGGAAGGTACATATACGAAATTTTCTCTTAATTTATTTATCTCATCTTTATTATCTTTTAATAGCTGGCAAATTTAATTTCATACTTTCTATAATGCATTCAAGGACCTCGACTCCAATTCTGTGTCCAAAAATTTCAAGCCTTTTGGTGGAGGATCAAGACAATGTCCAGGAGCAGAGATAACTAGAGCTTTCATGGCCACCTTCCTTCATGTTTTGGTCACAAAATATAGGTAGCACATTAAACAACAATTTTTATGCTATGATACATCAAATTATCTTCATAAAGTGTAGCGAGATAAATTCATCATATGTTGAAATTTGTTCATTGTTAGGTGGACAAAAATCAAAGGAGGAAGAGTTGTTCGGAATCCCATTCTAGGATTTGGCAATGGAGTTCATATCAAGATTTATGAGAAGCATAACTAAACGGCAAGTTACGGTGCATGCATATAAAGTGTGCGGGAAGTGTGCGTTGTTCAATAAATAATAAGCAGAAGGATATACCTATCTTTTATAACTCTCCCTATTGTCATTGCTATATGTTTGTATTTGTGATATATTAATATATGCTGAATGTAGCATGCACCGTTTATTCTCCTACGTCAAGTATATGTCAGTGTTCGTTAAGATATTATATAAGGAAGAGCTTGTTTGCTTTAATTTTTGAGAAACATTCTGAAAAATTGTTATAGAAAGTAATATTTTTCTCATTTTCATTAAAAATACTTTTGCACCTATCAAATGTGGCCTGCACTGTTTATTTTCCTATGTCATATATATGGTCACAATTTGCTCAGAGGATGCCATGATAAGAAGCAAGAAAATTTATTTAAAATTTATATAGTTGTCACCAATACATTTATTTAAAATTTATATAGTTGTTTGAAGGTGACGAGCTGTGGTTGTTAATGGCTAAAGGGTGTGATGGTTGTCTTGCGTAAAAGGAGGAAGGTTGTGTGTGTGGGCTCCTGTATTCAAAGGAGATGGAAGTGTGATGGTGGAGGTGCAATTTGCAGGCTAAGGATGGTGATGATAGGTTGCTCTTCCCTCCATATGCTAAGTGGTGGGATCTTTATATAGAATAGAGTAATGGTATTTATATCACTTTTTCATAATATATTTGAAGGGGGTGTTCCTTAAACATTGGCTTAGAGTGATTCCCAACTTTTCTTTTAATCAATGTTTAAGGGTGTAGTCAAGAGTTTGATTTATAAGGGAAAGGGAAGGAAAGAAAAGGTTTATGGGGTTTATCCTTGTTTACCAATTTTACTTTATGGGAGGGAAAGATTTTTGAGAATTTTATTAAACTCTTAAAACCTTCCGTTATCCTCATTCCATGGTTCCCCAAATTTGGGAGGATTTTGATGAGATTAAAAATATCATTTACTATATTATTCCTATTAAAATATTACTTTTACATTTCTTATGAAACATATTAATTATATTTAATTATTTTAATAAAAATATATTATAAACCCTTCATTTTCTTCTCCTTATTTATTTTATATTTACGAATAAGGATAAAGTAAAACTCTTTAAACCTATTTTATTTACCCTTCCTTTTCTTTTGGAGGCATGTGGTATTTGCAATATTTTTACGTTCCTGAGAATCTGATCATAAGAATGTAAAATTCTCATGTTTGGCAAGTAGTTGAAAAAAAAAATTACCAAATAAGTTGCATTTTTTAGAATGAAAAAATGGACCATTTTTATTTGTACCTCCTCCATAAGAATGTTGAATTCCCATGAGAAGGGATTGCTTCTAGAAATATAAAAAGTCCAAATTGTCCAAAACCTTAAATCTTAAACCACCATCACCATCGCTGTTGTTGCCATCGTTCGATCACCACCATTGCTATCGCTAGATCACCATCATCGGTCCACCACCGCTGCTGCCACCGAACTGTTGTTATTGCCACCACATTTTGTCAAGGTATTTTTGGAAAAATATTCAATATTCCCAAGAGCTAGGAATGTCAATGTCAATCAAATGCGCTGAAAATGTATGCCGGAAAGCTTTTCTAAGAAAAACAACATACTCGGGGATACCTTAGGTGTCCTTTTAAAGATGTAAAAAAAAAAGTGATATAAATAACATTACTTGATTTAAAAATCAAATAGAAAGAGGAGAAATGGATAGAGATGGAGAGAAAAGTGATATAAAAATAGAAGGGCCTCATCGATTGGGTTGATAAATTTGCTAGTAATTCTGAAAGGATGTTTCTTCGCATTATTCTTTGAAGTTCTATTATTTTTACGCATGGTTATGACTCATTATCGGGCTTACTAAGATCTTTTGACCATTGAAGTAGTTCCCACTTTTTTCCTCAATCAATAATTAAGAGACAACTTAATAATTCTCATAAAGAGCACCAACTATAAGTACAAAAAATATTTTTGTATTGTTTGGCACATTTGGTGCTACAAAAATGCCATAGTAATTTCGAAAGCTTTCTTTCCTAAGGGTGTTCTTTTGGAGAAAATGTTCTTGTGGACACATGATGAATAGTTTTTCAACAACATTTGGTTGCTGCAAAGCAATCTTGTGTGATTGGTTGGCATAACCTTCGTCCACTGTTTGTAAAGATTAATATATTAATGTTAGTTCTTTGGGAAATCCTAGGCTATAGGTTTCAGGGGGTTTCTTGATGCATATTACCGATGCTGGTATGTGGATAACTTGTTTCAAAAGGCATGTTACTCATGTAGATGACTTACTTATTAAGTTATTGGCTATTAGAAGAGGCATTAAAATAGCCTAGGATGTTGGCTTGTTTTGTATGAATTTGACTATGTAGAGGCAGTATGTTTGGTGCAGGGAAATATTCAGTCCTTCCATCGTTATGGAGTTATAGTGTTGGACTTGGACATTGAGAGCTTGATGGTTAGAAGCTAAATGTTGTGTTGAGCATGTTCTTCGAGAGTGCAATCATGCGGCAAATATCTTGGCCAAGCATCGAGTTGCATCAAGTGAGGGGTTTGTCAGGCTAGATGCCCCCCCCCCCAAAAAAACCTTTATGAAGCTGCAACTCCTTGCAAATATGGTTGGGGATCAGTATTTTGGGAATTAGTTTTTCTTTAATTGTTCTTTTATATACCAAAAACAAAAGATAAATTCATTACATTTGTGTTTGAAGATATCAATATGATTATTTTCAGAGCTGAAAGATTTATCTAAATATTAGTATAACCTTCTATCACTTGTGGTCAGTAACCACGATCCTTTAATTGGGACATACAATAGAATGTCTAGATAGGAAATCTCTTTTGGACATGGGAGGGTTAGAGATCTACAAAAAAGCAAGCATAATCGAAAGGTCTATAAATCACAAAAGTTCACCTAGCACTATCAACTGTCATTGCAAAAGTCTCAAGTGACAACGAAAAAGTGGAAGAAATATAAGCCCGATGTGAAGTCATAAATAAACTTAATTATAGGAAACTATAAAAGGCTAGAAATCACAAACTAATTGAATAAAAATTGGCACAACATAGAATTATATAATATTAGGAAACCAAATCGATCGAGTCTTGTGAAAGTTACATATTGGACTACAAAAAGTGGACTCCTTACTTGAGAGAGAGAAGGGGGGGGAATTCACAAATAATATAAAGAGTAGAAGAGTTATTAAACAAGTTGATCAGCTGATTTACCTAGCTAAGAAAGTTGCAATACTAATGTGACATACTCCAAAAGCCAAAAATTCAATAACCATTTGTAGCCGATATCATGTACCAACAATAGCCATGAATGGAGTATAACTTTGATCTTTTTAAAGTAACCATTTGTAACATTTTCTCTACCTTAGTTGAAAATGAACATATAAAAAAGAGATAGAAAGGCTACCAATTACAAAGGAGCAAGCTTTCCAACCACAACATTTGGATGTAAAAATGGGTTTCCTTTAAGATTGCTATTTCCATCTTGTGTGCTGTCCTAAGAGACATCCCTTTAAGCATAATAACACAATTTGTAAAATATTATTATTCAAAAGAATAGCAAATTAAGAAAGGAATAAAATAGTAGAACATCTAACTCAATCAAGTGAAACAAATATGAGGATCTCAAATCAGTAAACATGTTGAGAAGTTATGAACATAAATCGTTGAACTGAAAGTTAAGGGAGAGATTTTAGGCTTACAAGTTGAGTTGTTGACGAGGGAAAAAAATTACTGGAACTCGACATTTGGAACCTACACTTATATCTTCAATTCAAAACATTGAGTATCTGGTGAAGAAATTGCAGATATGAGGGGAAGAGCAGGGAGCAACACATGGCCATCAAAGTCCAACCATCCCCCATGCAATATTCCATTTGTATGAAGATGGTAAATTGCTAAAGCATTACAAATTACATAATGTTGCAATTGGATCATTCATCCATGCAATGAGAAATTTCAAACATTTTATATTTATTGACTTAAATTGATTGGAATCCCTCCAACAAAAAGTTAAAAATTAACATTTCATAATGCTAAAACTTCATGGGGATGGAAGATAAATAAATACTTACTATTTAATAATCTTGTTTTTCGGTCTGACTTACTATTTGATAGTCAAAGTAGTAGGTTTAGATGTTGAGAATGCAAATCAATATTCAATTGATCATTAAGGCTAAAGACACTAATTAAAGAAAATGTCAAATTTTATCCTAACATACGCGCATAAAGAGTGTGGCGTAATATTGAATGATACAAAATTTTTTCGCTATAGTAAGATAAGAATGTATTAGATAACCACACTCTTTTTTAAAAAGAAAGATTTAATTATTTTGTAATCTTTATAATTTCAATCAATTTTCAATTAAATCTCTATAATTTAAAAATTTTTAATAAAATTTCTATATTGTATAAAATTTTTGAATTAGGTCCCTAGAGCCAATAGCTATTATAAAAATATTTTGGTCAATATTATAGTGCACTTAATGAAGTCAAGTGTACCACACACTTTATTAATTTAAACCATTCAATGTATATATAATAAAAATATATGGCTAAAAATAGCATGGAGTATTAATACATCCATTTGGTGTACTGCACTCTAGACATACCCACACCATCACCCTCCTCCTCCTCCTCCTCCCCCCCTACTTCCTTACGCTATGCAACCTCCCTTTTCCCATCTCCCCCAAAGTAAGAATTACCAACCACCCCTGCCCTATAGCTGCACTCGACCACCCCTACCCCATGGTTTTATCCGAACTCGTTCCATCCCATCCATCAAGAAGCCATGACATTGATCTTAGCTTGAAGTTTTGAGTTAGTATTCTTGAAGAATGGATGATGAGTATGCACTGGTTTTTCTTATTGATATCCAACAATGTTGGCAAGTGAAGAAAAGTGAGTATTTTTCTAGTCTTGGTTGAAGCATTGTTTGTGTTATGCAGTTGACTTTGGTGTCCTTGTTGTGCAAATTAGTAAAAACCAAATGAAAGGAGAGAGAGAGAGAGAGAGAGAGAGCGAGAGAGAGAGAGAGAGAGAGAGAGATAGAGGTGAGGGTGAAATGGGAGGAAGGTGGAGAGGAATATTTTGCGCATATTCCATTAACTCTAATGTTTTTGTAATAATTAATACAGATAGAGACTTTATACAATATAGGGATTAGATTATAAATTTTAAACTACAAGAACTTAATTAAAAATTAAGTAAAACTATAGATACCTGCAGAATAATTAAATCAAAATGAATATTATTGCCATAGTTTTTAAACAACCAGAATTTTTGCTATAATTTTATTGTCAGATAGATATAGCATTATTATTAGCCATTGGATTAAACAGTGGGTTCTATCACTTTCTATCATCCAACCACTATCATAAATTCTGTCAAAAATTCTGATTATATTGTTTTGGCAGTATTACATTTGAAAGTTTTAAATTTTGTATAGTGCGTATCATGATAAAAAGATCCTAATTGAACAAAACTATTTCGTAACTAACAGTTTTGTCAATAAGATTTGTAAGCCAAGCTTGCTGCGCCACCCTATATAACCATCTAAAGCCCGCAAAATTGCATAATAGCTTGCGGCAATTTTGAGGCCATCATTCATCGAAATTGCAGTCAATCTTACCATGTTTGTTATGTTTTATTGGCCATTAATTTTTTTTAATATTTTATTGATATTTGTAGCTTAAAAAAGGCCTCACTAAAATATTACTCTTTATGATTCAAAATATCTCTCACTTTAGTCATTTGTATATTAATTAAGAAGTTCAAAATCAATAATTGATTAAAATGATATTTATTAAAATACCTTTATTTAATAACTAATTTATTATTTTAAAATTTTATTATTTATTGTGCTTAAAATTACATGAAGGATAAAATTTGAAAAATTATAATAAATGCTTTATTAAAATATGAAAATGATAGCTAAAATAAATCAAAAAATTTTACTTAAATTGATAGTTAATTTAAACCAAGAAATATTGTCGTAGAATGTGCCAACTGCCATTAGTTTAAAGCCCGTTTGGTTTAACTTTTAGTAAAATTATTTTTTAAAAATTAAATTAAAAGAATTACTTTTAAAGCAATTGATTTATGTTTAGTTTGATTATGTCAAAGTAAATTTAAGATAATAATTTTTATTTGGATAAAATAAAATAAAGTAAAATTACTTATAGTTATTGATATAAGAGTAATAGTAAGATTTTATTATTTTTTCTAGAATAAAAAATAACTTCAAATATACCTCTCCTAAAAGTACATTTAGTTACTTAAAAAGTATTTTTAATGGAATAAAAAAATTACCAAAAATATTGAATTACTATACAATTTCATTTTCATGCTAACAAAAATGCTTTCAAGATTCCAAACTTTAATCCAAATGAGCTCTTAATTGATGGAAGTAATTTAAAAAATAATAATATTATAGACTCAAGTTTATGGTAAACTCGACACATTGACAATATATCAACTAGTGATTCTTATAATATTTATATATTGTAATTATAAATTATATTTTGAATGGTTGAGATCTTGTCATATGTAGGGTTTATGGTAAATCTGAGACTATAGTATCATTACTCATAATTAAATGGCCAGAACCATTATATGATACGAAAAATTCAAGTTCGAGAAACGATGAAACTGTACCTATACAATAGAGGGAGTACCATCCAAGAGAAGAGAGAGTGAAACATAACAACTTTTTTTTTTTATGGATCACTAATATCCAAAAGCTCATTGGACTCTGTCTAATTTGGTTCGAGCTAGGTCAACCCACTATATAAGTAAAACTCTCCCATGCTAGTTTTTTTCATCTATAAGACTCGAACTCAAGACCTTGCTTAAGAGGAACATATGCCGTTGAACCAACTAAGTATTGGTGTAAAACATAATAATTAATAGTATGATTACGAATGTCAACGGTGTGGGGCGGTTGATAGGGCTCCATGTCCCTCACCTCGTGGATAGAAACCTGCTCCCATCCCCCATCCCATACACGCAAGGGTACCTACATTTGGAAGCCCCCACGAATAAGATGATACCCACAGCTATCCATAGGTACCCTTATATAATTAAGAACTTTTAAAATTCCAGAGAATTAAAACAAATAAATAAATTTTAATGCCATAATTCACAACTTAAAATGCTTAAAATAAAAATAAAACACATAATAGTAGTCGAAGATAAGTTTTAGTAACCATTAAATTACTAAATAATAGACGATTTCTACATTTGTGATCATAAAAAAAGGTTTAAAAAATTAAGCCACAAATGCAGAGAATAATAAACAATATTCTAAATCAAATTTTTTAGCTATAATAGTATAACATCAACAATCACAAAAGCTATCAAAAGAATCCTACATTAATATGAAGTATGAACAATTGTTTCCTTGGCCACCACCAACCAAGTCAAATAGAAAAAAGAACTCATATTATTAAAAACACATAAAACTTTTCCTTTGAAAGAAATAGGTTACAAAACAAAACTCCAAACAAAAAGCATCATTACAACATTCAAACCTTAAAAAGGAAAAACCAAAAGCAAACCAAGCATGATGAATGAGTACTCAAATTAAGAGGCAAAACCCATTTAAGAAATTACCAAAAAATAAAAAAGAAAAAAATATATTAAGAAACTGTGCTGCGAGACTTATTGTGAGACAATGGCTAAGGGCCTTAGGCTTCTGTTCTTGACATCTTGTTGTGTGGTCTTAGGCTGTTGCTGACTTGCTGTGAGACTTGCTAACTTGCCTGCAATGGTGCCTCATGGTCGCGCAAGGCTGTGACAATGGAGCCAATGGCGGAGCTATGCATATGAGGTTGAAGTTGCAGTGGCGAGTGCAACAACTGATGATGGTGGTTGGTTGTGGGCTGGCAATTGACGGTGGCCAAATGAGGTGGTTATGGATTTGAATTCTTAGGTTAGAGCAATGATAGATGGTGGGGGTCCTGGGTAGGCGGATGAAAGAATCAAAGTAGTGAAATTGGGGTTTGAGAAAGACATAAAGTGTGTGAGTGTGTGTGTGTATATATATATATATATATATATAAAGCGGATCACATGAGAGGAGTTGTTTATTATGAGAGTGAGGGGAGCAAATCTGGGTCGTATAGCCGTATAACCATACATAGATAGTCATGATTTAAAGTTATTTAAAGGTCACATGATCACTTAAAAAAGTCATGTGACTTTATATTTTAATCTTGATTAATATTCTCACTTTTACAATTAACCGCTCCTCTCATGTGATACACTCCCTATATATATGGGAACATATCATATAAGAGAAGTGCTTTATTATGAGAGTGAGAGGAGCCAGTTTGAGCCTATAATTTATAATTTTATACTGGGTACCTACGAGTCTAGGGATAGCAATCCCCACATCCACCTCATTTAACAAACGAGTATTTAAAATCTCTATTCCTATTATCCGCTGGGAAAAACATTCCCTCCATACCAGCCTTGTCACGAGTATTACTTGCGAGTATCCGCAAGTGCGGATAAAATTAATATCCCTAAGTGCAATATTTAGATCATCTTTTATTTCTATTTTTATTTTTTATTTTTATTTCATGATTTTAGTTTTAACTAAAAAATGGCACCTTATTTTTATATCTTTGAACGATTAAAATGGTCAGTTACTAAATATTATTGTCCTGGGACGTGCCAACTGCTAATTGATGGAAATAATTAAATGCCCAGAACCGTTATACGGTACCAAAAATTTAAATTCAAGTTCGAAAATGACGAAAACCGAACCTGGACAATAGGCATGCGAGGATCAAGAGAGTTTTAAACATAATAACTAGGCTTAAATATGTTTTTGATCTTTAAAATTATGGTGAATTTTAGTTTTAGTCCCTATAAAAATTAAATTTTGGTTTAGATTCAAATATTTTTAAAATCATTTGGTTTAAGTCCCTACCATTATTTTGTTTGATTTTTGGTCCCTGAACCAAAATAATATATTGGTTTCAAGTCTCTAAAAAGTATATGATAATTTGATTTAAGTCCTTTAAAATATTAGTTTGAGCTTCCTAAAACCAAATTATCATAATTTTTTAAGGATAAAATCAAATATTTTTGAAAATGTTTAGATCTACATGAAAACAAAACTTTTATAGGGACTAAAGCCAAATATTTTTAGAAATATTTGGATCTAAACCAAAAAATATTTTACACAGATTAAAACCAAACAATATTTACAATGACCAAAGACATTTAAACCTAATAACTAATAGTACAATATTAAGAGCATATTTGGTTTTTATTTTTATTTCATAATTTTAGTTATAACAAAAAAATAATACTTTATTTTCATTTTATTACTTGATTTTAAGATTTTGTGAATAAAAAAGTAAAAATAAAAAAGCTTTTTTTATTTCTATTTTTATTATTTTTTTCATAAAATTCTAAAAATAAGAAACAAAATGAAAACAATGCGACACTTTTATAATTAAAAGTGTCAATTAAAAACAAAAACAGAAAAAAAAAACAGGTTCCAAGTTATTTCGTTCCTCTTAAATGCCACGCCTTGTTTTGTTTTGTAGGACCCCAGCACCTCTTGATCTCTTTCCCTTATATAAACGATAAAAATCTGCCTAGAAAACTGCAACATCCTCTAGGAGATAGACAACATAATACTCTGTTGTCTCATAACATCAGGGAATAATGTGGATACTGGGATTATCTGCTGTGGCTGTGCTTGTCATCTATGCTTTTTATTGGATTATCACTCTTAACAACCCAAAATTTAGTCATAGATCTGTCCCTCCAGGTTCCATGGGTTTTCCATTGATTGGAGAGACCCATCAATTGATGATTCCTAGTTACTCGCTGGACCTCCACCCTTTCTTCAAAAACAGAATCCAGAGATATGAGAAACATAATTATTAAATTCAGATTTACATTCGACTTAGGTGACATATTGGATCAACAAAGTTGGTCTTTTTTTCTCTTCTTTTTCTAATCTCAAGTTGCAATAAAATATCATATTTTAATATTTTAATTTTTTTCAATATACTTTTATATTAATTTTATTTTGGTTCTACAATTTTTTTATTTTTTAGTGATTTGTTTATTCAAACTTTAATACGAATGGCAAATATCGTTAGTCACAATGAAATTAGATTATGACTTCAGGCGAATTTTATTTGTAATATCAAAAATTTGTATATTTATATTAAAATTTTTAGAAGAACTTTATCTAATCACTATCTCTACTTAAAATTGTGTGAGTAATTCTTAAAACAAAAAAAAAAAAGACAAATGAACTAGATTTATTTCATTAATCTCTTATTAAAAAATAACATCAAACACAGAAAATTAGTTAGTTCATTGAAAAATTGGTCGCTTTGAGCATATTAGATCCATTTTTGTCAATGGTATGTATTCTTATCGGATTATTGCTTAATTAGCTGGTTAACATTGCATTCAATACATTACATAACCTTTCATATCTCTTTACCATTAGGGTCATAAAGACAGACCAAATCCATCAAGATATTCTAGTTATCCCAAAAATTAAGTAGGTTAAGATTCAAATATTCTGACTCATATAAACTAATTCACTTTTAATATTGCTCATTTAACTTGAAAATTTGTATTTTGCGACCCCTTTATTTTCCTAAATTTTAGTCCCATGTTACTTGAACTGGTTATAAAATCAATTGTAAATTTATTTTTTTGCGATCAAAAAATTTCGATTGCAAAATCGATCACTATACCGATATTTTCTAGTAGTGAAATCTAGTGATTAACTTGAATAAAAAGAGTGTAATAATAAAATAAAACTTAAATAACTTGTTGAATTAAATTTGCATGTAACTATTAATGTAAAATTTTTTTACACTAACATCTAATCATATTTTATTATATTAGTAAATATGGTTAAATCTCATACCTACTTCTTGAATAATTATGTAAATGAAAAGATTTGATTGGTTGATTATGTAAAAAAAAATTATATTGTTAATGCATTTAAATTAAACTCTAACTTATCGTGTTTGATCAAATGAAAATATAACATTCTCTTCTCACATCATATTTGTGGAAAGTAAAATCCAAATCTTATTATGTTGTAATTCCATGAAAAGGATAATTCATCGAAAGTTTTCAAGCAATATTTGCTATTGCAACACCAAAAATATATATTTAAAAGGCAATAGTGAGAAGATTGATTATGTATATTAGAAGACACAATAGACAATCTTATATAAATGTTTACTTTAGTGAAACCATATTTCAAAATAATAGTATGAAAGAGCAGATAAGTCCATAATTTTTAATCAATCATGGCGACAACCAAAGGGTTAATAGAAAATTATAATAACAATCAATAGGTCTCATCAAAATAAATTAAAGGGAGCTGTCACATTATGTCCGGAGAATGCCACGACGAGAGGCGATAATAAATTTTGAAAAAATATTAATGGAGTCACCACCAATTTTTATTTATAGGAAAAAATAAAAAAAATCTTTTAAATTTGCAAAACTAACCTTTAAAAATGAGATTTAGATTCGAGAACATAAGGAAGGATAGAAATTTAATTCCACTGCACTCCTGATACATTCATCTGTTGACGGTTACCTTAAGTTAGTCGCACAAATTGATTAATAATCTGACGATAATTATTTATCCCCTTCAAAGAAAGATTAAAATTGAGCAATTATTTGTAAAAGGAAAAAAAAAAAGAGAAAAAAAAGAGCATAATTAAGAAATATTAATTTTGAATTTATTTATTAAGATATAATGATTACTTACAAATGAACCAATAATTCAAGCAAATATGAAATTATTTTTTGTTGGATTTATGAAGGAAAAAAAATTATGAACATATATATTTGATATTTGCTATTGCAGTCAAATCCTGCCAGCGCTCTTGGAGGAATATGACATATGGCCTCAAGAATTTTAGGACTCCAATCTTCTCCTCATATTTCTATCATCAACTAGTTTCAAATTAATTTATCAATATGAATTTTTAAAAAAAAAATTGAAAGAAATTGGTTCTTATTATTTGGATGATTATTGAAAAGTTTAATTATAGCACCTAGATTATGCAAATTTATTTATTTATTTATTATTATTATTATTATTATTATTATTATTTATCTATCAAGATAATTATGAGAATGTTTTAAAGTTTTATTTTTTATTGAGATCAGATCTCATCAATGCTTTTGACAAAATCTGATATAAAACCTCAAGAGTTTCATAAAGAAATTACTTAATTGGTACTCCAATTTTCTCCTAAATTTTTCTATCATTGGTGGATGTTGATTGATATAATATTTTGAATGGAGGAATAAAATAAAAAGATACAAATGCAAAATAAAATTTGATTGTTGGAAAAGAATGGTACATAATTGCAGTACTTGAAAATGCTAAAATTGAAAGCACACGTATTAGATTAATTCGATTAATTATGGACAAATTTGGTATCAACAGGAGCAAGTGGATTGCCACTAAACTACTACTTTGCATTTGTCCAAAAGTGGTTGAAATGAGGCCAATACTTTTAATATGACCAATGATGCCAGCAACTTTGCTACCTGCTAAAAAAATCCCACAAAAGTGAAAACCTTCGAAATATAGTGTTAAGAAAAGTTTTCGATACGATTATACTACAAAATACTTTAATTTAGTTTTGAAAAAAAATGGACTTAATATGGGCTTGGTTTAATATGTTAATTTTATTTAAATTTTTTTAAATTAAAAAGGTCGTTAATTTTTACGTTTAATATTAATTAATATAACTATTAAATATAAATTTAAAATATAAGAGTAATAATAGACTAAAAAATTTAAAATAATTTTTAATTAATATCATATGTTAAGAATATCAAAATAAAAGCAATAAAAATGGAACATCAATAGATAATGAATAGTGGCAATAGTTGTTCCTATTTTTTATTTTTAGAATTTTATAAAAAAATAATTAAAAATAATATCTTTTATTATTTTAGTTTGCTTTGACTGTCCTCTTATTTGTACTTTTTCTTAAAAAATTAATTGTTAGATTAAAAATTTATATATTATGAATCATATATATAAAATTTCATATGAATCCTAAATCGTTTAATACTATATTATATACATCTAAATGCACATAATAAATAATTTTTAAATATACATGAAAAAAAATTACTTAATCATACTCTTATTCATTTCTAATTGTTTTTAAAATTTTGCACAAATAATCAGTATAATACATAGTTATAATTTAATGATAGGATTGATAAAAGCTATATTATATAAAAAGTGTGTTAATATTTACACTCACTTCGATGAAACCATCACCTCCTACCCCACCGTCTGGCACCCTCCAATTCTCGTGAATCACCGCCGCAAGGAATTTCATTGGCGGAAGAAGAGTCAGTAAGCGTTTCCACGCAGGGTACGCGCTCGCACCGAGCAGTGCTTCATCGAGGACTCCCTTGTGACACTCTTCTGGTCATGTGGCATCAACTTGGTCCGGGTCAACCCTACCTGACCATTATTGGAGCAGGGCCCCTTCAACTGCGTCCTCCACAAGCTCTACGACTTCGAGTAGAAGCGCCGGTTGAGGGAAAAATCGAGTGTTTTCCCCTAACAATTACTCGTGTAATTTTGGGTAAGGAATATAGTAGTTAAGTAAGATTGTTTTTATAATTTTAAAATATTATTTTATATCTTAGATTTTTTTTTGTTTTTCAAGTTTTTGGGGTACATAATTGATATGTCATATTTTTATAAAGAAAATTGTTATTTGAAAGTGTCCTTTCATGAAAACGATAAAGAGGATCATGTATGGTAAGCCTTTGACAATTAGAGGAACTTAAGATTTTTTTTTATTTTTTTTGAGTTCCCTATCCTTGATGTAGATAGCCACCGGCAAAAAAATACAAATTGATCTAGCTGATCCTTAATTGGAATGAAAAGTAGCTAACAAGAATGGTTTCTTGATATACATGAGTAAACATTCTAATAAGTGGAAAATGCGTCTACTTTCGTGTATAAAAAAGTGCTTTTAAGTGCCTATTCATTCATCTAATAAACTTGGAAATACATGCAATTTATTATGCAAAGACAAAGCAAACATTTGAAATCCAGCCGTACTTTTTTTTTGTTTTAGGAAAAAAAAGAGTTGATTGAAGAATATGATTGTAATAAGTACATGTTTATTAAAAAGTGATTGATGTTAGTAACAGTGGAATGTTATATCAGACGAACTTTACTCATAATTTCATATGTTAGAATTATTGAATAGTCACTTTAGGAACGATTTTATTTAACCACCATTCTCGGTTCAAAATTACGTCAACAATTTTTAAAACAAGAAAGAATAAGTTTATGTTTTAAAGATGGGAGTGGTTATTGTCCCACTTTATTATATATTGTTACTCCCCTATATAATGAGTTATTGTTACACTAAATAATATATATTTATTTTCATTAAGATTTTTATGTTTTTTCGGTTTTCCAAGAGTATCTCTCGTCTTTTCCTTTAAGCATAGTTAAACTTATCCTCCCAATTGATATTCTCTTCATGATTCAAATTGAGAACCTCCCTGAGATTACAAACAAAAATGTAAGGAAAGGTTCCCAGAAATTCCCTTGGTCGCACTAAAACCAAAAAGATGAAAGATACATTACCACAGAAGAAAAATAAAAAGATATCAAAACAAATATTACATCTTTAAATAACAAAGCAATAGAAAGAAGAAAGGCGAAGAACTTTAACCCAGCTAACTATAGAACTCTCAGAAGAATAACCGATGCGATGTAGATGAGAGAGTAACAGAAAGAAACGGTGCATACTGCATACCTTGAATGTTTGGGAAGAACTGACAAGATATATTAGAGGAGTGAGTGAATAAATGTGATTGAAAATTTTATATTTTATATCACGATATATATATTGAAAAAAAAAAAATGGAAAGTCTCTCTCATATATGCATTGAAATGTAAATATTTGAAATTAAACTGATATTTGAAGTTGGGGTTATATTTGAAATTGAATGTACCCTATATAACAATTGAACTGATTTGTCATCATAATTTGGTTCCCAATTAAAGCATACAGCTAGTTATTTAATTGCATACAATTCATTTAACTTAGGCAATTTTTAACATACAATTCTGAATAGAAAATATACCAATTTCAATAATTGTTATAAATTGACTAATTAATTATAATTGGTTCCAACTTATCAATTTGATTAACAGATTTATTAATAGTGTATATTCATAGTGTACATTAATTTTCGTATTTAAAATTGAGCTTTGATTAAGGGATATAATTATGTGTGACATAATATTTGTCAAGAATAAATTAAGAATTATTTTTAAATTGATTAATTAGATTTTCATGGAAATACATGATAGTGTGACATGTGGCAAAACATTAAATAGAAGTAGGATGATTAGCGGTAATGATTAATGTCTGCAAGGTATAGCTAACGTTGCTTAGTTTTTTGAAAAAAAAAAAAGGCGACACATTTGGCAGCGCCCAAAATGACACATGTAAAGTAAAACGATGGGAGAGGGTAACGAGAAGACATCTTATTCAGCATTGACTCGTAGAAGAATGTCCAAGAGTCACTTGATCAACGACATGCCCGAGACGCACGAACAATGCAGGATTGCACTGCCAGCTATCTTAAAAATTATTGTTGAGCTAAGTGCAATCACAAACGTGCCGCGTCGCTGACTCAATGAATAATTGATAATGCTTAATGATACGAAAATGGAGGATAATTTCTTTACTTTCGAGGGGAGCTGACCTCCCAAAAAAATAACAAAAAAATGGGAACAAAAAATAAAACTAAATTGCATGCTTTTCTTCTCCAATTCATTCATCCTAAAAAATTACGTTTATAATTATGTGAAGGATTTTAAATTCTTCCATTTTTACACATATCATTCTCATATACATATTATAAAATATACCTATTATTATTCTTTTCTATCAGAATATTTTGTGGACAAAAATAACATAGCATTCTGAACATCCCGAGTTTTGCACTATCAGCCACTCTCCCTGCTTTCCCTAGCACCCACCATTCCTCTCATCCACTTTTGGAAATTGAAACCCCTTAATGATAATATAATTTTTTGAGTTAACATACATTTTGATCCTTGAAAGAATCAGAATTTAACATATTAGTCCCTTAAAAAAAAATTTACCTTGTAAGAATTTAATTCTTTAATTAACTTTCATATATTAAATGTTATTTTATATCTAATTTAGATTTAATTCAAATATTGTATTTCAATAATACATATAAAGAAGGCCCAAGTTACCAAATGAAAGAACTAACTTGTTACAATATGTTTAACTTTAGGGATGAAAGTGTAAGGAAATTTTTTAGTGGGCCTAATATGTTATATCCCAATACTTTCAAGGATCAAACTGCATACAAACTCTACCTTTTATCTTTTACTTGTGCCTAAACATATTGTCATCACTATGTAATATAATTTAGTAAAGGAAAGTGTTAGAAAGACAGAAATTTTATCAATATTTAGCTATTAGAGTAATGTGACATAATTATTGATTTTTAAATGAATAAATGAGTCATACTATTAAGGGTGTCTATTGGGATTGGACCCATAAATATGTGGGTTTCAACCTAACCCAACCCAAAAAATACAAGTTGGTTCAATCGATGGGTGGGTTGGGTTGAGAAATGTCTAACTCATAAGATATAGGTTGGGTTGTGGGTATGGAAATTTTCAACCTATCCAACCCAACCCACCTTTTTTTTTAGTGGCTTTAAACTTGTGTAAAATATATGCAATGCAATGTGCTTTTCTTATTGGGCTTGAAGAATTATTTTTATTGGGTTTAAAGAATTATTTAAAAAAAAACTTCAACTAGCTCATGTAGTATGTTATGTTAATCCATATGCTATATGTGATGATGACACCAACTTCAACTGACTTATGTAGTTTGCTATACTTTTGGAATTAAGTATGCTTTCTTGAAAACTATCGGGACTTAGTATGCTTTCTTAAAAACTTTTGTGATAAGCTTCTAGGACTTATGGATGCTTTTTTAAATTTATGCATGTTGAGACTTACAATTCTCATGCTTGTTATTAAAAGTTTTGATATTTATATTAAAGCTTATATTATATATGTTTAGATTTATTATATTCAATTATATTTTTTGATATGTTTCAATAGATATATATTTCTTTTAGATGTATATTAGACCCATGGGTTCAACTCAATTGGGCTAGATCGAATTGAGTTGAAAGAAAAAATTTGCTTAATCCAACCCAATCTATTATTTGAATGAGTGGATTAAGTTGAAAAAGCATTTCAAATCCACCAAACCCAATCCATATACACCCTTATTAATTACTTTATTTTATCCAACAACTATTATAATTTATGTCAAAGGTTTTGGCTATGTAACATTGTTGTTTAGTAAAACCATTCAAAAGTTGAACAAAAATTTAAATAAACTATAACATTAGGGGTGTTCATAGGATTGGATTAACCTGATGAATCTGAAAATTTAAATCAAACCAGTGAAACTAGTTTTAAATAGTTCAAATAATCGATTTATTTCAAGGCAAAAAATCAATCTAAAATAATCATTATTAGTTTGGTGTTCCAATTTATGACTTTTCAACCTGGAAACCTGAATGACCAACTTGGTCGCCTTAATCAACTATGTTTGTCTTGTTTATTTATAAGTTTTCGAAGTTTTGCACTTACTTTAAGTAGTAAAATCACTTTTTTTATTTTCTTAGTTTATATTTGTTTAAGGCATTTATTTATTATTCATATAATTAATTATTAAGTATCTCCTAACCAATGCTGGCATCATCATTAGTTATTATAAGGATAAAAACTTAAAAAAAAAAGAACTACAATTTTTATTTTTTATTTCGACTTATGGCCTAAAGCAAACCAATCTAATAGTTTGGATTTGCTAGCAAAAGTTTCAAAAACTAAACCAAATAAACTCAATTGAATTTGATTGGTTTGAATTTATTTTTCTTTTAAACTCAAGCCAAACCAACTTATTTAGACCTCTACATATAGTTGAACCTAAAAATAATGCAACTGCATGCGTAGTGGACACATTTATGGTTTTTTCTTGTAAACTGCATTTAGTTTATCTCATTTCTTATGGTATTTATATAATATCAATATAAAAAAGAACAAAATACTATTATAATTAAAGAAAGTCATGTGGAATCTCAATAAAAAAAAAAGTCATTTGGAATAACAAAAAAATTAAATCTAATATATATGTTTTTTAAGATTATTAAGAGAATCAACTCTAGACACAATTATATTTTTTACATTGTTAAGTGAAAAATTAAATCTAATATATATGTTTTTATAAGAAAAAAATGAGCAAAAATTAATTCTTTTTCACAAAATAAAAAATAATGAATTATTTAAAGAAGTCTTCTTGAAAATATTAACAATGATGAGTTTGAACAAAACTAGAAGTAATAGTAGACTATTGGTTTAATTACGAAAAAGAAAGAAAGACATTTTAAGAAAATCAAACAAAAGCTAATTGAATGGGAGAGATAATTAATAGGCAACAAGGAATGAGTTGAGAAATAACATTATTGGCAAGACTATTATTAAATTTTAAATGTTATATTATTTTTGAAAGTAACAAGTTACATTAACTTACCAATTTAGTGGACAAATAATAATTTTTATTAAAATAAGCTGAATTTATTTTTAATAATTATTTTTTTGTGCATATTTTTTAATAATTATTTGAAAAAATCACAAATAATATCGTTTTTCTGTTATGAAGAAATTCAATTAAATATTGAATGATTAAATTAAGATGATTGTTTTTGTAATTCTACTTACGTAACTAAGTATTACTACACATAAACAAGGTAAAATTTCTCATGTAATGAAAGTAAGGAGTTCAACCCTTTATATATCTTAATTTTTCTTTTCTTATCCCCCACCATCTGTCTCATCCTCCAGACGAGGCCTCGTCAGGTGACTCATTTGCCAGACACGCCAAACCAGGATGGATCATAAACAAAAAAAAATCAATCATACGATCTTTTGAATGTGTCATCTTCTTAAGAATAACAGTAAATTTGAATTAATTTTTTTTAAATGTTAGACTATATCAATTATCAATTATCAATTATCAATTATCAATTTTGTAAATAAACAATACTTTTACAGTCCAGATTCATTATTAATACATTTGAGAGAATAAAGAGTAACACCATATATAGTTTTTATGTTATAAAAATAAGACATTTATGCGTTAAAATAAATTAAAATGAAACACTTTTTTCCGTCTATTTAACTTATATGAGTAAAATATTGATACAAATAAATAAAATAAAATTGAGACGCATGGTTTTTTAAGATTTTGAAATTGAATCACTTTATTAATTGTTTAAGAGTGGAAGGATACTTGGATTAATATATTTTATAATTAAGAAGTTTTCTCAAAAGTTTATTTCAAATATATTGATTATAAACTACTTTATAAACAAAGTAGACAAACTTGAACTGGTGATTAATTAATTAGTTCCATTACATATATTATAGGCCAATGGGAAGGCCAGGTGTGCCCTTAGAAGCTATGTATTTGAGACACAGCACAGTGAATATTCATCTTAAGTCAGCAAAACAAAGCACTAAATGTGCTAAACTGAGAAATGATTGAGAGTTTTAACTGCAGCCTCACGATACATATGCAGAAAGAACAAAGAAAGATCAAGGGAAAGAAGGTGTAATTGCATAAACACAGGTGAAAAAGAATGAAGGATCGAAGGTGATGGTTGCGTTAATCTATGCACACACACACATACACACTGATACTGATCTGATATGTATCTATTTTGACACATGTGTAATTGATAGAGTTAGTTAGTTAGTCTCGTTAGCTTACAGGTGGTTAGTTAGTTTGCTTCCTGTACGTTCGGCAATTACATTGCAATCCACATACACAACTAGTAATCGGTCGAAAATTCTCTAATTCACCCCAAAGTCCCTTCAATTGAGTGTAATAGCTAGTAACAGTAAGGTTACCTTGCTTAACCGCATAAATCTCTTCCTGTAGATCAGCCAGTCTTGTATGACTGCCTTGGGCAAACGTCTGTCGTAGTTCGTCCCAAAGATCCGAAGCTTTATTCAGATCCATCACACTGAGGGCTATCTCACTGGGCAAGGATCAATTTAACCAAGCTAAAATCATTGTATTGTTCCTCTCCCATGCCGATCTGAGAGGATTCCCAACCTTGGGCTCTAGAATCGTTCCATTTACGAACCCTAGTTTGTTCTTCGAATACAGAGCAATATACATAGCTCGTGACTGAGCTTAGTAATTTTCCTCTGTCAATGGTGTGGAAACCAGCGCCATTCCTGGACCTTCGCCAGGATGAAGATAGAACGGGCTCGAGATATCAGCCAACAAATTCACCGCAACCTGAGCATGTGCGGCTTGTGGATTAACCACAACATGAATATTCTCAGCAACAACGTTTGCTGGAGCTTCTTCCGCCATTGTTGAAACTCACTGATTCTTCAAGCAAAATGAAGCAATCGCGCAATTACAGAGGAAAAAAAAAAATGAAAGAAAAACGAAGAAGAGGTTGTTTGTGGAAGAAGACTACACAGATAACGAGAAAGAGAAAAGTTGTTTTTTTTTTTTTTAAAAAAATATGTCCTATAGTAGATCTAATTGATTTTTATATTGGATAAATTAGTTTTTAATAAAAATAAATTTATAAAATGGCCTCCAATTTTTTAAAATATTGGATAAATTAGTCCTTAATAAAAATAAACTGATAAATTAGTTCTTAACATTTAAAAACATCAAATAATTTAGTCTCTCCATCAAATTTTTTTCATTAAATACTATGACATGATCTATTAACTAGTTGACAAAGCATTATTATCTCCCACCATATGTTTTTAGTCACTTCTGTTTATTAAAATGATATCATTTTTGGCATATTCTTAAGCTAATATGCTTAATTTTATGTTATAATATAATATGTAAATAAAAAGAGTTGTACCAAAATGATGTTACTTTAATAAACAAAAGTGACTAGAATGATAGGGTAGTAGTGAATGTCACAATTTACCTAAATTATAATAACTGGTTGCACTAAAATTTGTAGCAAAGTGGTATAACTTAGGTCGTCTTACATGGATGTTAATGTTATTTGATTAATAAGGAGGAGGTTTTCGTGTTTCATGCAATGGTTAAAAGCTAAAATAAGAAACTATATATGATTTAGGCACTAGCTCAAGAAGTTCCTAGAGCATAAGATTGATCAATCATCAATAGACAAACAGTTAAACACACGATATGGCTAATTGAGCTAGTAGAGAAACCTCTACCAATAATTCCACAATTCTACCTAGAGACCTCTAGGTGTTCAACCAACATGAAATTAATTAGGAAGTTGAAACCTCAACTCTAATTAACTTATATTGATTTTTAGTTCCAATTGCATTAGTCTAGGTTTGAACCCAAACCTAACTCCCAATTTCTTAGTTAATTGAGTCCTTACTAATTAACCAATTAACACAAACTCAATTAATGATCCCATTCAAAACTAACATGTCAATACCATTCAATGTAAGCAATAAATAAAAGAAGAAGGTAAGGAATTAAAGAAAATATATCACATATCATAAATGTAGCATAGGGTTTCAAGATACAACCTATAAGCCATTTGGATGCCTCTTGAGCTAGCTTGACTCTACTCCTCCATGGTAATGGAAGTTACAAACAACAACTACAAATTGGTTTTTATAATCCTTGATGAAAAGAGAAGAAAAATTTAGAAGAAGAAAAACTAGAGAGAAAGGAAATCTAAGAACTAGAGAAAAGAGTTCTCTTTCCTAAAATGAGCTTGTTACTTCATTTGGTAAAGTCCTAGGAATTGGTACATGAATTCCTGTGCATTATCTTTCGAAAAGTGGGCCCAAGTGGCCCAAAACCCGAGATTGTAGCCTTTCTCCTGTTATGCACTTTTCTGGTTGTGCTATAGCACAACATGCTGCGCTATAACGCAACAATTAGTAGATCAAGTGTTGTTTCAATTGCAGGTTGCGCTATAGCATAGCCATTTGCACTATAGCGTAAGATCTTGATGGCAATTATGCAGAATTAGATGTTATGGTCATTTCTAAGCCGTGTTTGAGACCAAAAACATCTGAACTAGCTCTCGGTGTCTTCATGAAAGTTGTAGATCTTTTTCTTGGCTTCAAAATGGACACCTCATTTGCTTCATTTGGATTTCGAATGAGAGAGTTATGGTTTAATCTTTGCATCATGCTCCTGACAGTAATTATACAGAATTTCATTTTTTAATCACTTTCAAGCTCCATTTCAGTCCCAAAAACCTTCGAATTAGCTCTCAGTATCTTCTCTTGGCTTCAAAATCGACACCTCATTTGCTTCATTTAGATTTGAGATTAAAGAGTTATGGCTCAATCTTTGCATTATGTTTAAGTTAAAATTTTAGCAACATTGAAATTGAGCTTCCAATCACCTCTAAGCTTCAAATCCCTCCAAGTTAGGTTCCTACAAGTCAAAAATAACATATATAAGTTTTGGATGTATTAAAACACAAAATCAAGGAAAAAGGTATATTTATACAAGAATTGGCAAATGAGGCAAATTAACACCAAACTATGAAATTTTTGTAATTGGAAAGCAAACATGCAATGCAGAGGACTAAAACACTAAATATGAGGAATAAAATTACTATCTAAATTCAACTTATCAAATTCCTTCACACTTAACTTTTTTGCATGTCCTCATGCAAAATCCTAAGAAACTTCACCAACAAGCTTAAGTTAAGACCACTTCTCTTGACAACTATCCTTAAAGTTGACACATACCTAAAACCAAGGAAAAACACAATTTCAAAAGGACTTTCAAAAGATGCAAGCCAAAAGACAAAGAGTGCACAAAAGTACCAAAATTCTAACAAGTAAGACACAAATGCACAAAAGGGACAAGCATGTTAGAATTCATTTCAAAGAGCATTGACCAAGCATAGAAGACCTCATAACACAAGTGTTTAACACTCAAGTTTCTCAAAGTGTTTAAGCTTAGGATTTGACACTCAAATTATCTCAAATGGAAATGCACTACCATAGGCTTGCTAGTCATCTAGTCCTCTACGAGTCAAACATATACACTCTCAAATCAAGAGGGCTTATTTGATATTATAGTGGGGCATAGGTAAGGGTTAGGGGATTCATAAGAATATGCAAAGTTGAAACTTAAGGCCTAAGAGAGCATAGGCATATGCACAAGACCATAAATGCAAGAAATGCATTCTATTACAAACTATGCTTACAAAAAGCCTTAATCCCTCAAATTCAACCACAAAACACCAAAACTTCTTTATTTATGAACAATTTTTTTTATGTGCAGATTTTTTCTTTCTCTCTCTCTCTCTCTCTCTCTCTTTGTATATGCAAATTTTCTTTTATATGCAGTTTTTTTTTTCAAACCACTTCCCCTTTTTTTTTTTGGGTTTTTCTCCAACTTTGCTACCCCGCACACTTAGACCATTGCATGGCCTCATGCAACATCTCCACATTTATGCTTAAGCACATATTAACACAAACCAATGCTCTCATAAGCCATTAAGGTTGGGTAAAATCATTGTTTTCCACTTAGGCTTGAAATGTTCTAAAACAAGAAGGGGTCATATAGCTCAAAGTGGCTCATCAAAGGGTAAAATGCAAGGTTGGCCATTTAGTCAAAGAGCTTAATCCAAGCAAAATGCCTCTATCATGCTTATGCACGCATTATGATAATAAAGCTTCAAACAAGAATTAAACAAGTTCTAGAGCACATAACAATGAGTGAAAGCACACAAGAAGGACAAGAATGGCATGCAATGTATCCATTCAATAACAAGGCCCAAAAGCTCACAAGGAAAATTGCCCACACACTTAATCCAAGCAAAATGAAGTGAAGCTACCAAGCATGCAAATATGTGAAATATGGTTCACGGTTAAGCATGTTGGAAACATATAAAAAAGTGCTCAATGCCAAGGCAAGCAACCTCAAGATGCATCAATGGAAATAGATACAGAAGACACATAAGACAAACACCAAATAATAACTAATAACCTAGACATAACTAGCAAATGGAAACTAAGCTAAGATATTCTTTATTGAAAGATATAAAGTGCAAAGACAAAAAAGTGGAAAGAACTCCCTTAAGGTGGGTAGATGGCCTCCACCAACAAAGTCTCAGTCTCAGAGTCGTGCTCTCTTGGCCCCGCATGGTATGGTTTCAGGCAATGTCCATTGACCTTAAAAGATACTTTGGTCTTCACATCTTCAATGTCTACCGCCCCATAGGAATACACATGAGTGACTACATATGGGCCTTCCCATGGAGACTTCAGCGCATCAGTTTAAGTCGGGACTTGTACAACAGGACCCGCTTACTAACCACAAAGGTTTTCCTAGAAATGTTTTGGTCGTGGAAGGCCTTTGTTTTTTCCTTATATATCTTAGAGCTTTCATAGGCCTCTAATCGCAACTCCTCTAACTCTTGCAATTGCAACTTCCTTTCAGCCCTAGCTTTCATGAGATCCAAGTTGCATTGCTTGACAGCCTAGTATGTTCTATGCTTTAACTCTACAGGAGATGACATGCCTTTTCAAAGACCGTCCTAAAGGGACTCATTCCAATAGGTGTCTTGTAGGCAGTCCTATAAGCCCATAGAGCATCATCTAATCGGCCGCTCCAATCCTTCCTACTAGGCTTGACAATTTTTTCCAGGATTTGCTTAATTTCTTGGTTTGATACTTAAGCCTGCCTATTAGTTTTGGGTTTGTAGGGAGTGGATATTGTATGAACAACCCCATATTTTTTTGAGCAAGGCTTCCATGCTCTAGTTGCAAAAGTGAGTTCCCTGGCCACTGATGATGGCATTTGGAGTTCCAAACCTGCAGAAAATATATGATGTGACAAAATCTACAATAACCTTGGAATCATTAGTTCAAGTGGCAATGGCCTTCACCTATTTAGAAATATAATCAACAACAAGTAAAACATAAATAAAACCAGAAGAAGGGGAAAAGGGCCCATGAAATATATACGCCATACATCAAAAATCTCACAAAAAAGAATAGGTTGCTAGGGTATCTCATTTCTCCAAGAAATACCTCCTACTCTCTGACATTGCTTACATGACCTGCAAAACTCATAAGCATCTAGAAACAGGGTAGGCCAATCAAAACCATAGACCAATACCTTCCGAGTTGTACGTTGGGGACCAATGTGTCCACCACATGCATAATTATGACAAAAGCTAGGTATGGACTCAAACTCAGAATCAAGTACACAATGCCGAATCACTTGGTCACTATAAAATTTCAATAAATACGGGTCATCCCACACATAATATTTAGAATCATTCTTCAGTTTGTCTATTTGTGCTCTAGTGAAATGCGTAGGTATGACTCCAGCAACCAGATAATTAGCTATCTCAGCAAACCAAGGTACAACAGTATACACATGCAACAAATAGTCATCAGAAAAATCATCTTTAATGAGAAGGGGGTCGGTGGTAGGATGCTCAATTCTACTTAAATGATCAGCAACTAAATTCTGGGCTCCACTCTTATCCTTAATCTCAATATCAAACTTTTGGAGCAAGAGCATCCATCTAATCAGTCAAGGCTTGGCCTCAAGCTTTTTTAGGAGGTACTTTAGAGCCGCATGGTCAAAAAACACTACTTTTTGGATCCTAACAAGTAGGAACGAAATTTATCTAAAGTAAACACAACAGTTAAAAGCTCTTTTTCAGTAGTGGTGTAATTTCACAAGGTTGCATCTAAAGTCTTAGAAGCATAATAAATAACATGAGGGACCTTACCAACCCGTTGAGTAAGGACAGCTCTTAATGCATGGTTAGAATCATCGCACACTAACTCAAAGGGGAGTGTCCAATCTGGCGGCTGTATAATAAGGGTGGTGGTTAAAGCTCTCTTCAAATGATCAAATGCCACTCGACATCTCTCATCAAATACAAAATCCACATCCTTTTGCAGCAGGGTGGATAAGGGGAGGGCAATCTTGTTGAAATCCTAAATGAACCTCCGGTAGAAACCTGAATGGCTAAGAAAATACCAAACCTCTCGCACACATGCAGGGCAAGGCAAAGAGGTAATAACGTTTATCTTAGCAAGATCGACAACAATCTTGTTGCTAAAGACTACACAGCCTAAGACTATACCTTATTCCACTATAAAATGACATTTTTCAAAATTAAGAACAAGGTTAGTCTCAGTGCATTTATGTAGAACTCTAGCAAGACTATCTAAACAGAAATCAAAAGAAGAGCCAAAACCAGTAAAATCATCCATGAATACCTCCATGCACTCCTCCAGCAAGTCTGAAAAGATACTTATCATGCAACGCTGGAATGTGGTTGGTGCATTGCAGAGGCCAAATGGCATTCGCCTATATGTATAAGTGCTAAAAGGACATGCGAATGTGGTCTTCTTCTGATTTTTCAGGGCATTATGAATCTGAAAGTACCCCGTATAGCCATCTAAGAAGCAGAAATGAGACCTCTTTGCCAGCCTTTTTATCATTTGATTAATGAAAGGCACAGGGTAATGGTCTTTTCGGGCTGCTTGATTAAGTCACCTATAGTTAATGCAAACACGCTGTTTGTTCTGAACTTGTGTCAGTACCAACTTATTCTTCTCATTGGCTACCACTGTAATTCCCGATTTCTTTGGGACTACCTTAACCATTCACTATTTGAAATAGGATAGATGATGCCAGCTTGCAGTAATCTGGTCACCTCCTTCTTCACCACATCAAGAATTAGTGGGTTGAGTCTTCTCTAGGGTTGCCTTATTGGTTTAACACCTCCTCTAACAAGACTTTATGCATACATGTGGAGGGGCTAATACCAGTAATATCTGCTAGTGTCCAACCAATAGCCTGCTTGTGCTTTTTTAGCATCTGAAGTAACCTATGCTCCTGATCATTTAAGAGGCCACTAGCTGCTATAACAGGTAGTTACTTACCATCTCCCAAATATGCATACTTAAAGTGGTCAGGCAGTGGTTTCAGCTCTAATTGTGGTGGTTGGACTATAGAAGGTTGTGGTTAAGCACAAGATGTAATTTCTGTAGCTAATATCTGAACTATATGAGCCTCCTCCTCAGTGTCAACAGTCTCAAAATCATCATCCATCAAGAACTTTGCTAACTTAATAAATTGCTAGCCAGAATCATCATGAAAACACTTATAATTGATGGGACTGTCAACTACATCCTGTAAGCTAGATGTCTCAAAACTCTTTCCATGCAGCTCACAAGAAATCTCTATAGTTAGATTATCAATGACATCCACATGGAAGACAGACTCTTCCACAAGATGCTTCATGGCATCTAAAATGCTAAATTGTACAATATTATCTCCAAATTCCATTGAGAATGTCCTAGCATATACATCAATCTTTGGCCTCGATGTCTTAAGGAATGGTCTCCCCAAGATGATAAGAGCTGAGTTACCTGGTGTTTTTGCCTCCATCTCCATGATGTAAAAATCGGTAGGGAAGATCAATTCTTGCACTAGCAATAAGATATCCTCTATCACCCCTGTTGGGTAAGCAATGCTTCTATTAGCTAACTGAATCACAATCCCTGTAGACCTCAAGGGACCAAGCCCAAAGGAGCTAAAGATAAACATAGGCATGACATTGATCGAAGCTCCTAAGTCAAGTATGGCATTTTCAAATCTACTCTGGCCAATAACACATGGAATAGTGAAAATGCCAGGATCCTGACACTTCTTGGGCATTAGCTGAATCATGGCTGACACATTCCTTCCCATACTGATTCTCTCATCACCCTTTAATTGTCTCTTGTGCATACACAATTCTTTCAAAAACTTGGCACACTTGGGAATTTGCTTTATGGCATCTAAGTGAGGAATGTTCACCTCCACCTTTCGAAAGGTGTCTAATAGCTCTTTGTCAACCTCTTCTAATTTCTTGCTTGGAGGTGCTCGCTATGGGAATGGGAGAAGTGCAGATCGTTGTCCAGTATTAGACTATCTCCTATTCGGCTTCGCGGGTCTTTGTTGTGAAGAATTTGGCTCAGAACTTTATGCTAGCCCCTCAGTACCCTTCTTCGATGCTTGCACTGGATCTGGCAATTTTGTCCTAAATCTTAATGTGATGGCATTGACATTCCCCTTAGGATTGGGATAGGCTAAGAGGGAATCTAGTCGGGACCTTGAGACTGGCTAAGTGAAGATGTAATCTATCCTAACTGGATGTGGATATCTTGAATAGCAATATCGATCCTCTGTTGGTTCTCTAACAGAAGTCTCATGATATCTTGTAGAGATGGCTCAGAGGAAGGAGGTGGAGCTGGGGACACTGGCTGTTGAAAGGTAGGTGGTCTGGGCTACTGGGAAACTTAGTGAAAGGAAGGCATACTCTACTATCTTTGGTGGGGTGGCTGATACTTCTGTTGAAACTGTTGCTGTGGAAACGGCTGTTGAGATGAATAACTCCAACTCATGTTGGGATGATCTCTCCAGCCAAGATTATAAGTGTCACTAAAGGGGTCATATCTATGCTGAGGAGTCTAGTAGTGGATTTTCCTAGGAAACACATTGACAATTGCAATTGAAGGATCCTCCTGAAGTTGTGGACAAGTATCAGTGGTGTGCATGTGGCAAGAGTAGATACCATAGACTCTTGCTGGTTCCAATGGATGTGAGGAAGTAGATTGCTGCCCTAAAGCAAGCTGTTTCATCAGGAATGCCATCTCATCTAGCTTCTGCTCTAACCGGTGTGAGTCAGTATGAAATACTTCTCCAACCCCTCTAGTTCCTATGATCACTCTAGACCCAAACTGCTGAGAATTTTCTGCCATATTTGCGATCAGATCTATGGCCACTGCAAAAGTCTTATCCACTAGAGCACCACCACTAGTAGCATCTATCAAGTTTCAGTCCATAGGCACCAACCCCTCATAAAAGTACTGAATGAGGAGTTGTTTTGGAATTTGGCGGCGTGGACAATTAGCACAAAGCTTCTTGAATCACTCCGAATACTCATAGAGCATCTTTCCTCACAACTGCCGAATACCACAAATATCTTTTTTGATGGCTGCAGCTCTGGATGCAGGAAAGAATTTTTCTAAGAATAGTCGCTTCATATCCAACTATTCAGTCATAGCTCCATGAGGCAAATAGAACAACCAATCTTTTGTGGCACCCTCAAGGGAGAAAGGAAATGCGTGTAACTTGATCTGATCTTCATCCACTCTTTGCACTTTTCATGGTGAAGCAAACAATATGAAACTCTTTCGAATGCTTATGTGGGTCTTCTTCTGCAAGTCCATGGAACTTAGGCAAGAGGTGAATTAGCCTAGACTTCAACTCAAAGTCAGCATCTAATTCTAGATAGTGAATAGCCAATGGTTGATAGGCCATATCAGGAGTAGCAAGCTCCATAAGAGTCCTATCTTGTTTAGCCATGGTATTTAAAACATTAGCGGAGATATCATACACAAAAGGAGTCACACAAAAATAAAATTGAAAAATGCAAGAAAAAATCAAAATAGATTGAAAAAGTTGTCAAAATGGTCGAATTTGGGCAAAATAGGGTAGGGCTTACTATGTAAAGTGAGTCTTGCTCAAAATGCCAAAAAACCTTAAACTAAAAAGTTTCAAGTCAATCAGAGAAAGTCCAAAACTGGGAAGCACCTAATTATGCACCAAAAACATTGAAAATGACCAAAAACATGAAAAATAAAGCAAACGCAGGTATGTGCAGGTATTTACAAGTCAAATAGCACCAACATCCCTGGCAATGGTGCCAAAATTTAGTAGTAAATGTCACAATTCACCCAAATTACAATAACCGATTGCATTAAAATTTGTAGCAAAGTGGTACAACTCGAGTCGTCTCACGTGGATGTTAATGTTATTTGATTAGTAAGGAGGGGGTTTTGTGTTTCATGCAATGGTTAAAAGCTAAAATAAGAAACTATATATGATTCAGACACTAGCTCAAAAAGTTCCTAGAGCATAAGATTGATTAATCATCAACGTACAAATAGTTAAACACATGATATGGCTAATTGAGCTATTAGAGAGACCTCTACCAATAACTCCACATTTCTACCTAGCAATTGCTAGGTGTTCAACTAACATGAAATCAATTAGGAAGTTGAAATCTCAACTCTAATTAACCTATATTGATTTTTAGTTCCAATTTGGTTAGCTTAGGTTTGAACCCAAACCCAACTTCCAACTCCCAATTCCTTAGTTAATTGAGTCCTTACTAATTAACCAATTAACGCAAACTCAATTAATGATTCCATTCAAAACTAACATGTCAATACCATTCGATGTAAGCAATGAATGAAAGAAGAAGGAAAGGAATTAAAGAAAATATATCACATATCATAAATGTAGCATAAAGTTTCAAAATACAACCTGTGAGCCCTTTGGAAGCCCCTTGAGCTAGCTTGAGTCTACTCCTCCATGGTAATGGAAGTTACAAACAGCAACTACAAATTGGTTTTTACAATCCTTAATGAAAAGAGAAGAAAAATTTAGAAGAAGAAGAAGAAAAACTAGACAGAAAGGAAACCTAAAAACTAGAGAAAAAGAGTTCTCTTTCCTAAAATGAGCTTGTTACTTCATTTGGTGAAGTCCTAGGTATAGGTACATAAATTCCGGTGCATTGTCATTCCAAAAGTGGGCCCAAGTAGCCCAAAACCTGATATCACAACCTTTCTGTTGTTTTGCACTTTTTTGGTTGGGCAATAGCGCAACAATTAGTAAATCAAGTGTTGTTTCAATTGTAGGTTGCATTATAGCGCAAGGTCTTGATAGCAATTATACAAAATTAGGCATTCTAATCATTTTTTATTCCCATTTGAGCCCAAAAATGTCTGAATTAGCTCTCGGTGTGTTTATGAAAATTGTAGATCTTTTTCTTGGCTTCAAAATGGACACCTCATTTGCTTCATTTGGATTTCGGATGAGATAGTTATGGCTCGATCTTTGCATCATGCTCCTAATAGCAATTATGCAGAATTTCACGTTCTAATCACTTTCAAGCTCTATTTTAGTCCCAAAACCTCTGAATTAGCTCTCAGCATCTTCATGAAAGTTGTATATATTTCTCTTGGCTTCAAAATGGACACCTCATTTGCTTCATTTAGATTTGAGATAAGAGAGTTATGACTCAATCTTTAAATCATGTTCAAGTTGAAATTTCGGCAACATTGAAATTGAGCTTTCAATCACTTCTAAGCCTGAAATCCATTCAAGTTAGGTTCCTACAAGTCAAAAATAACATATATAAAGATCCAAAACTCTTGGAATGCATTAAAATGTAAAATCAAGAAAAAATGCATGTTTATGCTAAAATTAGCAAAAGAGGCAAATTAGCATCAAACTATAAAATTCTTATAATTGGGAGGCAAACATGCAATACAAAAGGACTAAAATACTAAATATGAGGAATAAAATTAATATCTAAATTCAACTCATCATAGGGCGAGAAATAATAGTGTTATGCCAACTACTTAACATGTTACATCATAATATTTAATGGAGGGATTAAATTATCTCATATTTTAAAAAGTTAAAGATTAATTTGTCAATTTATTTTTATTACAAACTAATTTGTCTAATATTTTGAAAGGTTAAAAATTAATTTATCAATTTTTTTGGTTAAGAACTAATTTGCCGATATAAAAATCAATAGGGACATTTTGAAGGGTTTATTATTATTTTTTTAAATCACAAGTGGTTTTTCTTTCTGTCAATACAAAAGTGGTTTTTTTTTTTTCGGGGCGCTCATGAAAGTCGTTTTTATATTTATACTCAAACAAAAAATAGTGTTTTGGGCCTGTATATACAGGATTTGCGTAAAACACAATGAATGTGATTCTCATATCTTCAATTTTAAAATTTCAACTTATCGGCGTATCATTGCTCAGCCCTATCGGTATCTATTTCATCTGGGTACTTCGAAGCTTAGAGATGTCCAACTTTGACTTACTATACAGTCATAATTGATTTAAGAGTATTTTAAATAAAATAAATTAATTCAAAAAATAATAAATATTTATTCGTCAAATGGAAAAAGTCATAGTCTATCTATACTTATAATAAAACTATGGAAAACGCGTCTCAACCTTCTTTTTCTTTTTTCTTTTTTCTTTTTAATTTTAACATTCAGTTTTCTCTTAATTTTTGTTGTTGTGACACATAATCTCTTAATTATTATCCTTTTTTATGTTTGTAATCAACACACCTTTTACATCTCTGAATTTTACAATAAAAAAGTTCGCCCATTTATACATCCTTGATTATTTCTTCTTATGCCACTTGATATGTCTATGTCTTTCTCTGTGTCTTTTTAATAATTATAAAAAAACTAAAAAAAAAGTCTGTCTCTCTCCGTTTTTTACCCTGGCACACCTCTCTTTCTCCCTCCATACCCATCTCTTCCTTAATCATTTCCTTTTTTTTTTTTTCTTATTCTTTTCAGTTCATTCTTCAACCCCACCAAAGATGCCGGACCGGCAGTGCCCATAAAATCTTTAGAATAATGAGATATTATCAAAGTAAAAAAAAAAAAAGTCTTTCAGAGGGTTTCAGGTTCTCTTGTCCAAAGTTAGAAACGGAGGCAAAATCAACTCACTTACGTCACCTCTAATGCCTCTCTCTGCCTTCTCCGCTTTCATACTGGCCATGGGTAATTTTAGGTGTAGTTTTTTCTCTTTTTTTTTTTTTTTCAATTTACTTCTATTCTTTTTTTTTAAGAAAAACAAATTAATTTTAGTATAAATTTGTTCATATTTATTACCCTTGCCCCATGGGAAATTTTCTGCCGCTAACCCGCGTTTTTCTGGTAGTACATTTAGACATTTGCCTTCTGATGTAAACTCATTAAAATATAAAACTAATTATAAAATAAAATAAAATAGTGTCAACCAAATAAAATTTTAAAAACTAGATGGCAATGTAGCAAAAATAAAAAATTACCCACCTTTTTTTTTTATAATTGGATAAAGCTTAATTCTCAAAAAGTAATGTTCTGAAAATTGAATCGGATATTGAATCGAAAAAGGTATTAGTTCAAAGATTTATCGGTTCAACTGGGATTCAATTGGTTCAAATAAAGTGTATAAAATTTATGCAAATATATAAATATATAATAATTTTAAAAAGTCTAATCAAAATTTTAGGTAAAAGATAAATATTCTATTAAAAAATTTATTAATAACGTCAAAACAGAGTATGTTTCCTAGTCAACCATAGTGAAATCATTTTTAAATCTATTATTATGTTTACCCAAAAAGAATAGTATCATTCTTTTCCTCCGTTTTGGCCATGGGACCCTTAACATAACATGGACAAGACAAAAGCCAACATCATTATCCTATGCTAAAAGAGAAACTTGTTAACTTAATTGGGCTCCAAAACAAACCAAACCCAACCCAGTACTCCACCCAACGATTTAAAAAAAAAAAACCCTAGCTTGTATGCTACTTACTTCTTATTGCAGTAGACATGAAGCTGTCGCATTCCTCTCTTAACACAAGTCTACCAGAGCAACTCAGCCAACACACCATGTGATGGCTAAATAGGCCATGACACAAAGCAACTAAGGCTGTGGCAGTGAGCTCGAATACCAACAGTGGGCGTTGCTAATGTCACTACTTCCCTCTAACAAACCACAAATCACAATCTTCTTCTTTCTACGATGGTTCGAGCAGCAGTGGGCTGCCATAGCCACCGTAGGAAAGTCCTCTTATTTCATAGTATTTTTTTTTATATCTTCATCGAACCACCAAATCGCTAAATCAGTTATGGTTTAAGCAGTTTTTCGAGTTTTGATTGATTTTTCTAGTTCTTGATCGATTTTTAGAGCACTGAGTTTTAGCACTTGGCTTGATTGGAAGAGGGTTTGGATTCCGGTTCAACTGGTCGAATCGGCTAGTCCGGTCTAATTTTTAGAACATTGTAAAAAAATAGAGGAGCGATTAGGATACATCAAATAGTCCATAGAGAAAGCACAAAACACAACACACTCTTCTCTAAACATGGAGTATGACAACACCACACACTAAACTCGAAACTTGAAACATGATACTCGATACATAAACCTAAGGTACCTTGAGACCAACACTGGCAGCACCAAACATCTCTTGCACCTGTTCAACTTCTAGCTAAGTCTCCAAAAAAAAAAAAAAAGAACCGTTGGGTTCCACTGGCCGCCAATTGACCTTCTAGATACCTTTGTGATGAGACAAAGCACCACTTCCAGCACCCACGAACAAAGCACACACTACACATTATGAAGGCCAATACAGCACCATGACCCTTAGTCGTTGTCACCATCACTATAGGATCCACACCACCACCACATCCCATCCTTACCGTTGGCTTCACTATTGTGCCTGAATCATCGGAAGCCTTGCACTACCACATTTGCTTCACCTCTACCATGGTCCTCAACCCAAAAGATCCCCTTCCTACTCTGACATACCAAATCGACATAAATTGCATCACTATAGCGAGTTCAGCAACCAACCTGTCACCAAGCTTGCAACTGCTCCTCATTACACCATCATGCACTGTTGCTTTGTCACTCATGGTGTCGCACCCTCTTCGCATCATCACCACCTCGAACCAAACCTGTGGCCATCATCATGAGCACCATCGCACCTAGTTGTAGCCTCTTTTGTCACTTACACTGCCGAATCTGCACCCCACCTCCTTGATCTGCAAAAAATAGTGAATAAGAGAAAAGGGGCAAACCACAAGCTAAAGGATGCTAGTAGTAGCCCCTTAAACCTCAATCTTCTCTCTATATCTTGGTCTTTATATGTGAAGACCAAGATATAGAAAGAAGATTGAGGTTCATGAAGAAGATGGATGTTAAACATCAGCAAAAGAAAGGGTAGGGGAGATGGGCTTACCGCAAGTCAAAAGATGGCTAGTAGCAACCCCCTAGATGATTGATTTTAAAAAAAAAAATTACCTACCTAATTATGTCTTTCAATTTTCAATTTCAAATTGTTACATCTAGCATTATTGAGATTGAAGTAATGCTAAAAGTTGTAATGTACCAACTAAATTAAATGCTTCTTGCAAGTTTAACGCACAATTTGAAATGTCTCAAAAAGGTTGTCTTCTTGGCAAAAGATTCATTATGTTGTGAAAAGATGGGCCAAGACCATTGAGGGTGGCAATGACAAGGTCAAGATCATCCATAGGATGACCAATAAGTGCAAGCTCATCAGCTATGGAGCAAATGGAGCACAAATAGTCGTAGATGTTGGAGTCGCCTTTAGTGATGGATGAAAGATGCTCTTTGAGTGACATTATCCATGTGCGAGAATGATTGGCATAGGCCTTTGTCAATCTCGACATTGCATCAGTGGAGGAAGTAGCAGAAGACATCACGATCTGTGCCTCAAGACCACAAGAACCCATAAGGGCTAGTAACACATAATGATCTTGACGCTTCGAGTGGAGAAAGGCAGGATTCTTAACAACTGCGTCACCAGTACCGATTGTGCTAGGAGGACATGGAAGGGTGCCATTAACATATCCGATGAGGTTATTTGCAGTAAGTAACAAATTGATTTGTATATACCAGGTGGGGTAATTTGAGGAGGATAGTTCACAGGTAATTGAGTGGTAGTGTTCAATTCCACGAGAGGGGAAGACAAAGAAGTAAAGTTGGCCATTAATAGAATGGAAATGGGCCAGTTAAGCTTGTGGCTCAATGACACCATGTAGAGAATTGTTACTTTTCATTAAAATCAAAAGTATAACGTACAGTAGGATATATAGAATTACAGGAGAGAGAGATAGTTCCTAAGTAATAGTAACAAGACTACAAAAAATGAATAAAGAAGTTACAACTAGTAGCTATAATAAAACCAAATCATGATCCTGCATGATCTTCGGTTGGTAGTTGCTATGGATTAATGAGAGAGAGTTACAATATGCATGACTTGAAAGTTTGTTTCTTTTTTTTTATAATGTGATGGACTTGAAAATTGACATACATTACTTCGGACAAAAGCATTTTCATTATGATCCAAATAGGAGGTTGGATGATAAATTGTTGAAGTTCTTGTTAAATTCTCAATGCCTTCTTCATTTTGGCTATCTCTTTGAGTATTAAAAGATAATGACATGTCAAGTGTATAGACAAAACTTATGTTAAATACTAGCCAAATAAGTGAACATAAAATAACTTTATACAATATAACAAGGCGAGTTCTATAGTGCGCCAGATTAACTATGCTGCACTATATGCCAGTTTGAAAAAGCAGAGGGTGCATTGTGGAGCTCATTGCCACCAGCAACAATCCTCCCTTGCCCTCTGCTTTTGCTCCCTCCTCTGCCTGTATGCCCATACCTCCTCCTTCCACCCTGCCACCCAGCTCCATGCTGCTACCATGGTCGTTGTCCTCGTCACCCTTATCGATCCCCATGGCCACCGCCATCATCCCTACCTCCAACCCCAACGACAAAGCTAGAAAGTCTTCTCCTTTGGCCACCCAACATTCACATCATTCCTATAACTCAACAAGATTAAAGCTCTCAGAATTTGTGAAAATCCTTTATCTGTGTGTTAATCAAACACCAAATCTCACTTTAACTACCAAATTGAAAAACCAGTGAGTACTCCTTTGCTCCTCTACACCCATATCTTCCTTTTGGCCCTTCGTTGATTGTATCTACGCCCCCATTTTTCTGAGATAGGTCCATTGAGCCACCGGGTGCTGAGGAGCTTGGTGGAGCTGCTGAGCAATGATGATTCGGCGACAAGGAAGGTCGCGGCGAAGGAGCTGGTGGAGGTGGCAAATCGTTAGTTGTAGTACTATCTGCTGCAAGGTGTGAAGGTGGATCATGCTGGAGATGGTGGATTGGGTGTGGATAGAAAGGTGGTTGTCTGTGTTATGAGGGTATCTGACAGAAAGAGTGGATGTAGTTGCACTGGTCCATCAAATGAATTTAGCCACATTCTCCAATGTGTTTACCCACACTTGTTAAATATGGGTAAAATTTGATGTGTGGTGCACCATAGTTAGTTCAGTGCGCCACAGAACTCGCCATATAACAAATCTTAGAATACAAAAATTTCCTAATCTTGAACATTGAACTTTGGGTAACTTTCCTAGTAGTCAATCTTCTCTTTTCTCTGTTGTGCTCCATATGTAAACAACTCCACAATGATATTGTATATATCATGCTCAGAGGCCATAAATAGTCTTAAAAAAATCTTCACCCACCGTTTAACAATAACCTTCTCATATATTGGAGCTTCTGACTATCCACCAAAGGTCTAAATCGCCATGTATATTTATAAGAAACTTACAAAAACTGTTTTTCGAGCATTAGAGACCAAACAATCATTTTATAATTGGAAAATTATTATAATAGCAGACCATCAACTTTTCATGACAATTAATGCAAAATTTTGAAATGTGAAGAGCACAAAAATGTCATAATGCTTAGAAGAGGACATTATATCAATCTAAATAGGCAATATAATAATCTGCTAATATAAGCTAGGTTTTTAAAATTTGGAAAGCACAAATCTAAATAGATAGAAGAAAGTACGGAGTAAAAACCAAGTCTCATACTGAACAACAAATCATGGTATCACTAACCTAAACGAAAGCAACAATCCAAGAAGAAAGTATTTGATCACAAAGAAGAAAACTCTCGCAAGGACGGTTGAAAGTTTGGGAGGGAAATTGATATAACACAGAATGTAATTTATGGTATACAAATGCGTAATGTTAGTATATATATTTTTAATGAGTGAACATAGTTAAATTTATAATAGTGAAATTGATTTTTGCATAAGGAAAAAATAATTAAACTTTAAAAAAGTATTGCTTTAGACGACCCAAACCTATAATGTTAGATGTAATAATGTGAAATTTAAAATTGAAAGATATAATTAGGTAGGCGAAATTTTATGTTGTAAACTTCAGACTATATGAAAGTTGTGTAGATTGCAAACATAAAAGAGGCAATAATTAAGAGATGAAGTGTCACAACAAAAAAATTAAGAGATACTAGACGATGGGAAAATAATTTTTAAAATTATTATTTAATTTAAAGTTATTTAAATTTTTTTAATATTTTATTTTATACGATATTAAATTATTTTTTTATAATTTTATTTTTGAACATTTTTATGTTTATACATATTTGTTATTAGTTATTGTAAAATAAAAAAAAATGAATAAATTAGACACTTCTCCCTTAAGAGATATCTTTATTACACAACTCTTTAATTTTCTCCAAAATATACACCATAATGGTTATGAGATGAATTTTGTTAATGAGTTTAATTTTTTTCTAAAAACAATTGTAGGTAATCTATTTGACAATTTAAATAACTACATAATTTTTCACAAACAATTGAGTACAAATATAACAATGAATTTGTTGAAATAATGTAACATATAAAAATATAAAGGTTTTGAAATTAATTAAATTAAAATTTAGATATTACCTTTATTGGGTTAAATTTAACATAAATACATTAGTCATAATTTGGATGATAATTACCGTAACTATTTTAAATTGTAAAATATTTATGTATATCATGATTATTCAACAAATGTGCAAAATTATTTGTCTTAAAAATTTTGAAATTAATCAAGACAAATTATTGATATTGTGTTTATCAAGTTTAATTTAACATGAGAAACGTTATTTGGCCCATGATTTGGGCGACATATACGGTGTCCACCGTATGAAAATGAGTAAAATGATAAAAGAAGAAGACAAATACGGAGGAAGCGGTAAAGGGAGTATGCAAGCAAAAAATTCAAACAAAAACGAAAAACCACACCCGGGAGAACCTCGAGTTTTCCTCCCCAAACCCACGAAGCCCTATCCCTTCCCACTGCTCACCCACTAACTCTCTAAACCTTTATGCAAAAATGGAAAGCACTCTGCATTCTCTTTCCCTTGGAAAAATTGCAGAGTCTCATGTCTTAAATTCGCCACTCCTAATACACTCTAATGCTGCCACTTCAGTGGCTTTCAGTCGTCATTTGCCCAACTCCAAGTGCTTTCTTTCTCAATCTCAGCTACCAAGCCCAGGCGGACCCAAAGCAAAGGAAAAGCAAATCCTAGGAGTGGGAGCTGTACACGTCTCACGGCTCAGAGTCAGAGGTTACAAACCCAACAACAAACGCTTCAAAAAAATGGCTTCTTGAGCCAATTGGTCAGTTCAGTTTAGTTCAGTTGCATCTTCTTCAATATAAATCATCTTCAATATATAACGTAATCACATGACAACTTGTTAAGTGCAAATAATAGGGTGAACGTGAATTCTATTGCGATTGTCTTCTTAGCAACATCTCAGTCTATGATTCTGTTTTGAATACAGACTTTATAATGAATAATCGATAATCGAGCATTACAAAAGTATGATGTGACCGAAATTCAGATTTTTTTTTATCATGATTTGCTAGGATGGTTATTGGGAGATGCATCATTTTTTCTTTTGATCGTAGGAATGATCCTTCTGTCCTAACAAAAATTATAGTCTCACAAGCCTTTTCACCTTCAATTGCTTTGTTCTTGCTAAATATAGAGTCCTGAATCAGAGGTGTCAAATATTTTATGGCTTTGTGGTGTGAACCTTGAGCTTTTGATTTGATGCTTCAGAGCATCAAAACCGTGTTGTAACCTTGCTCCATATCAAAAGATTAAGAATATGTTCATGACTAAGCATAATCCTTCACATGATTAGGCCAACTTGATCAAACAAACACCTGTGGCATTGCAAACTTTCTGATTTTATAAGCAATTAGAGGCCGCTATGCCATAAATAACATAAAATGATACTTAGGCCATGCTCATACTTCAACCATACAAGCAGTAGCAAGATTACATGATTTACATAATAAACAACTGAGAAGTTTAAGCTGACTGGTTTATAATACAAGGGACAAGTGATTCTGCCCCTTCCTGCTTTTATAGTTATTGTGGACAACATGTAACATGTTGCTTCTAGTTCAGGGACTTGCATTTTGGGATGTTGGAAATCCTTTACCTTTCTCTCTTTTTTTTCCCTCTTCCCTACTACTTTGTTTGCAATATAAGCTTCACTATCATACTAGATAGCTTTATGCAGAAAATTCGATATGAACCATGACGCCAAAATTTTCTAATTTTATCTTGATGGACTAGATAACTAAGCTCAATCCTTCATAACATTATAAATAGATAACATTATAAATAGGAGTTTGAATATGATTTTTTGAAGACCCATGATTGACAATGTGCTTTATCCCATTGGAAGTATAACCAATCCACATGCATTTGATAGGAGATGGTAATACAAGGCACATAGGCTTCAATGTTGAGATGGCAGGCCCATATGAAATTGCTTCTATAAGTAATTTAAGACTCAATAATATTTTGTGTTGCTAAGTATGCCTTAGATTAACTAGCTTGTTTTTGAATTATTTAGTCCAAGGTGACTATTGGACACGTTCCTGAGAAAGCTGAGCTAGTGATCCCAGTTGCAATAAGTATAAATTTCCAATGGATAAAATTGTTATGTATTTTGACTTTTACAACTGCAAACATACTTTCCTAATGCATGCCTCTGACTCTGTGGTCAATCTTGCAATTGCAGTATGTATTGGTTGGTTACGTTGTCACCATTAACTACACACTAATTGGTAAATGAGAAACACTTTTTGTTACGAGATGAACTCTTAGGAATGACATGTTACTGGTGATGGATGTTTATGTGGGGCCAAGTTTGAATATTTGACTACATTGCATCACTTGATTACCAATAAAATAGAAACCTCCCCTTCTTTTATAGTTCATTCATGCAATTCATACAAAAATAATTTTATGCCATTTATTATTACTCTTGGTAAATTCTTGTCACTAGTATTTGCACAGGTAAACACAATGGGGGAAAAAAATAAGATTGATTAATGAATATATTTATTAATTTGCTTTGTGTTAGGATATGCTCGGATGCCTAGTTCTAAGAAAGCATTCTTTGGTGTACCCTGAGGTCTTTGTAAAGGAAATAAGGAAAATAGTGAACACTTGATATGATCTTTATGAAGCCTTCTTGTTGCAACTAGTCTAACAAAGGCAACTTCTGAAAAGTGGTTCAAGTATCCTATGCAAAGTGAATCAATTAAGAACTATATATATTATAAGCAAAAACTTGGGTGAAATTTACAGAATTACTCAAACAAAACAAAAGAAAATGAAGTACAGACTATAGTGTGGTATGAAAGCATGCCACTATCACCCCAATTATATACAATTTTAAAAGAGACTATTAGGACCCCGTTAGTTAAGCAAGGGTGTGTACTATATAAGGAGGCATAAATGAAAGAATGGGCTACAAGATAAAATAAGGCCAAATTCAGTTGTCAATAGGAACAGAGGAGGTAATAGGGGAGTAGAAAAGCGGGAAAGTCAATTGGAGGTTGTTAGAAAGGTTAGTTAAGTGGTTAGGAAGTTAGTTAGTCATTAGATAAGGCTGGACTTAGAAGAGGGAGGGTCTCTAATCATTTTGATGAGTTTTGCAGAGATGGAGGAACTCTAAAAAGTCCTGAGTTGTATGCATGATTCCAGGATTTCTTTGACACATTGTCAAGAATCCCCATCAATAAAACAGTATCATTTCTTTCAATTTTCCTTCTAATTCTAGTGTCTAACAGAGACAATCATATGTAGAACTTTATGATGTTGCAGCATATATCTATTCGGCATTGTAAGTCTACATGTTTAGTGTTATGAAGAGAGTTTCAAAATGATAAGTTCATTATCCCTAAAAACATAAAATATTGTGTTGACATACATACCATACAAACGAAGTACTACAATAATCTGGCCTTGTTAAGTGGTTTATCTTGGTGATCATTTTATGAATATTTAAAGTTACAAGCTTAGCTGCTAAATCTCTGTCTTCACGATTGGCAGAAGACACCCATTTGGCTATGTTCCGTGTATGGAAGCTTGAAGATGATACGGCTGCAGACACAGTTGAAGCAACTGAAGCTAAACGAGACACTGATAATGAACCTGATAATACTCAAACAAGTGGAACTTCCAGTGTATATTATGTCTACGTGAAAATTGAGAGTGATGCAATCTGTTCTATTCAGAATTGTTCTGTAATAATGTAATAAAAATGAATATTGTGTAAAAAAGTATGATTTGGACTATGAAGCATTTGTTTGTATCTTGTAGTAGGTTTGTACATTGCATGTTTAATTTATTTACTATCTTAAAGAGTAACCTTTAAAGAGCAAAATCAGGTGTGAGCCTACAAGTTGTTGGGAAAAGGCTTGAACTCTAGTCCAATTAACTATTTATCCAAATGCTGATCTTATTGTTTGTAAATTTCTTGAATTAGCTGGCAAAGCATGCTCATTGGATTGGCAATTTTGGTAAAAGCGTACTTAGCTTTTGATGTTATACAAATTTGCAGGGGTTATAGCTTCTTTGCTAAATTTATGTAAGGATATAGGTTGAGAGATATCATCTGTACTATATATTTCCTTAAGAAGTTGGTAACTTATTTTGGTTTTTGGTAACTCTTCAGGTGTTGCAACATTATGGAAGTACGTTGATTTGAAAATAAACTTGCCTCACCGAACAAGATTTGAGAATCCCTTTATTAGGCTTTGCAAGTCACTTCTCACATGGGGTTGGGACTCCCTTCACCAATGTAGCACAAAAGAATGTGGTCTTAACTTGTTTGGATGGACTAATCTATTCTGCAAGGCCAATAGAACTAAAACAATAATTAACTGATAAGTTACCATTTTTTTGCAAAAGCTACTAGTTTATCGAATTAAAGTTACTAGCTTTTTGGGTGCAATTACTAGCCAAGTGTAGATCTTCACTTAGGATTTGTAAGTCACTCTTCATGTGGAGTTAAGGATGCCCTCGCCAATCTAGGATGAAAGGGCTTGGTCTTGACTTATTTGGATGCACCAATCCATTCCGCAAGGCCAATAAAACCCAAACAATAATTGCATGATAAGTTATCAGCTTTTTAAAAAAGTTACCAGCTTATTGACTTGAAGTTACCAACTTTTCAGCCCATGTTACCAATCAAGAGTAGGATGGAGCATTGCTCACGAAGGCCTTGTAATTCTCTCTCCATTTGATCTAATATTTGAGAGTGTGATCTTAACTTGTTTGGTTATACCAATCCATTCAACAAGCCCAATGAAACCAAAATTCTAATTTTCTAATAAGTTATCAGTTTATTGAACTAAAGTTACTAGCTTTTTGACTTAAGTTACCAACTAAGTGCAAGAGGGAGAGGTGTTGACCTAGGCTTTGCAAGCCTCCCCTTATGTGATCTAATATCCTAGGGTGTCATTTTAATGTATTTGGTTGCACCAATGTATCCTCAAAGGCCAATAAAATGAAAATCCAAAATTCCTGGTAAGTTACCAGCTTTTTTAAAAAGTTACCAGCTTATTGAACTAAAGTTACTAACTTTTCGGCCCATATTACCAACCAAGAGTAGGATGGAGCATTGCTCACGAAGGCCTTGCAGTTCTCTCCCCATGTGATCTAATATCCGAGAGTGTGATCTTAACTTGTTTGATTGCACCAATCCATTCGACACGCCTAATGAAACCAACATTCTAATTTTTTGATAAGTTACCAGCTTTTTCAAAAAGTTACCAGCTTATTGAACTGCAATTACTAGGTTTTTGCCCCATGTTACCAACCAAGTACAAGATAGAGAAGTACTCATTTAGGCTTTGAAAGTCTCTCCCTATGTTGGATTGACAATCCCCTTGGGAATCTATAGGAGGGTGTGATCTAATACCAGCTTTTTTAAAAATTGACTAACTCGTTAAGCAGAAGTTACTAACTTTTTAAGCTCAGTAACTAACCAAGTGGAAACCCAGAGGTGCTCACTATTTCTTTACAACTTTCTCCCCATGTTGGGGTTCTCAGATAAATTTGTGAGACAAAACAAGTTTAAAGGACTCCCTATGTTCAGGTTCTCTTTATCAATGTATAATCATAGGGAGTTCTTCAAACTTGTTTGGCCACACAAATTTATCCAGGAATTTTAATAGTTCCTAAATTCCCATGACCTGAAAAGTTACTAGTTTTTTGGAGAAATTACTAACTTTTTGAACTAAAGTTACTAGCTTTTGAGCCCAAATTACCAACCAAGTGCAGGAAAAAAAAAATAAGCTTCTTAGCCATTGCGCATCTACTTTCATGCTTTGTTAAGCTCCCTTGATCAATATATAGTCATAGGAAGTCTTTCAAATTTGTTTGGTCACAAAATTTATCTGAGAATTCCAATAGCATCTAAATTCCAATGACTTAAAAAGTTACCATCTTTTTCGAAAAGTTATTAGCTTTTTGAGCTGAAGTTACTAACTTTTCAGCCCAAGTTACCAACCAAGTGCAGAGAAAAAAATATACTTCTTAGATACTACACCTCTATTTCCATGCTTTGTTTATCAATGTATAATCATAGGAAGTCCTTCAAACTTGTTTGGTCACACAAAATAATCACTGGATCCAAATACTTCCTAAATTCCAATGATATAAAAAGTTACTAGCTTTTTGAACTGAGATATCTAGCTTTTAAGCCCAAGTTACCAACCAATGCAGGCAAAAATACGCTTCTTAGATATTGCACCTCTATTTAGATAATTTGTGTTCTAGCCCCCTTTATCAATCTATAATCATTAGGAGTCCTCTTAACTTATGTGGTAACACAAATTTATTCCACGTCCCAATACTTCCAAAGTACCCGTGACCTGAAAAGTTACCCCAGCTTATGTAAAAAATTACCAACTTATTAAACTGAAGTTTATATTACCAATCAAGTGCAAAAAAATAAAAATAAAAAAAGCAATAGTAATTGGCCTTTGCAACTCTGTTTCCCTATTGTGTTTAGGCTCTTTTTATCAATATATAATCACAAGGACTCTTCTTTACTTGTTTGGTGCAACCCTTTTAATCAAGAAGCCTGATACTTTGAAAATTTTCATGACGTAATAAGTTGCTAACTTCACCAACTTCCCCAAATGGGCACAAATTTTGGATTGCAAACTAGCATATGGGATATATTTGAAAAAATTTTAACCTTTGCTTCTTATAGTCCTTTAGTCATATTTTTAATCGAAATGAGAATGTAAGTATGTGATAATGAGAGTATTGAATAGTGACTCCCAGTTGATACCAAATAATTACTATAAGTTATTCTCAAACAAACAAATAATGGTATAAGTGCTATCACTAAAAATTTAAAAATATATTTGAAAGTCCTACAAAGTTTTGAAAAGAAAATTACAATATATTATCTTGCAATGACATAGAAACTCAAGTTCCATAACCCTAAAATTGAATTAAGTAGAAAGCCAATTGTCAAGAAGTCGAAAGTGGCAGCTTCGATCTTTAAATATCTACAATTGCAAACCAAAAAAATAGAAGAAAGAAAAGAAAAGAAAAGAAAAAATCAGTTTAATCAACATTCAGAATGAACCTCAAACTAGTCAATAATCAAATATAAACATATATAGAACAAGAAGGCTAACATCACATTGATGAATAAAAGAAAAAAATAATGATACAATAAAAAAATAATGGGTTTTATTCAAAAACTGAAAAAAATATATATCACAAGGTCAATGTAATCAAAAATAGCCTTAATGCTTCATTCATGTAATTTTAGGCCTAAGAAATAGCAAATAGAATGAGTAAAATTTTCAGATATGAGCAGGAAACAGGGACAAAAGAACATATATACATCTTCAAGAAAATATATACATATACCATAAAAAGGCAAGTGTCCCAACAAAAAGCAATAGCAACTTGTGTTATATACCCAAACTGGCATGTAATGAATTCCAAAAATAGTACACCACTGTTATTGAATTTAAAATATCAAATCCAAATGTTCTATGCAACCATAGTGGGGAAGGAGTTCTCTCAAAGTCGAACACAGGAAAAAAAGAATAAAGATAATAATTAAAACCGTATCTTTTCAACTTAGCAAGGATTAAACTTGCAATCTTCTCACTGGAGGACAGTTTTTATCTAGACCTACTTTCATTTGGTTTAAGTTGTTAAGTTAACATTTATGAGTGATTTTACATTTGATAGATTTTACACTAACTATACTCAAGTGATGATAACACAAAAAGAATTTCCACTTCATATTGATATAGAAATCAATTATAACTCTTTTTCTAATTTCTAATATGCTTACTTCACAGTATATGTATGAACAATAATCATGGGCCTAAATTTGTTTCTTGACTAAGATCTTCAATTTTACATGTAGATATAAGGACATTTTCTATGAATAATTATAATGGTCTATGTTAGACTAATAACAAGTAGTGATCAAAGGAAGGAATTGGAACATTGCATGGCTAAACCAAAAAATCTAATTCAGGTTCATTATCTCCTCCACGCACTGTCAAAATATCAGTGTAACTTTATTATTTAAAAAGCTAAAATTCTAATTTGACTTGCATATTAATAGAAGATAAGATTGGGAAATAATAAAAGTATAGCAATAGGTGAGGTACTTGTAAGTGATCCAATAGGTACCATCGATGAACACTACAAAATTTTATTATAGATGAAGACGTTAATGGTACACTTGGTAAAAATGGTTTGGGTGAACGTAGTTACACACATTATTGCCAGATATATCACAAAAATATTAAGCCAACCAGAATTATTAATTTTTAAATGTTGACAACATAAATCACAAATATTAGCAAAACTATTACGAGTTCATTACATTAATGCCAACTAAGATGTATCACCAATTGAAGAATCTTTTATTGTAGAAGAAAATAAGGACTTCTTATTTTAGCCCTTAGGCAAATAATACATTAATCACATGGACTCTGAAGGATTTGTTCAAATGGAAGCATGTATGCACATAATGGTACAGGCTCAAAGAAAATCGTCAGATGATGTCATAATAGTTGCTTAAGTGACTGCATCTTTTTAATTGGTCCTATTAACTCTTCTTTATTGTGTTAAAGCAATTGAGAAAAAAAGGTTCTAATGTTGGGATCATGAAATTTCAAATCAAGTTTAAGCCTTTACTAATGAAAAGACTAACAACATCAAAAGTCTAGACATACAATTCATATATTCGATAAAGATTTGCATAAGAGAAACGCAAGCATTTACTTTAGGTGTACTAAATCATATTATGATTTATTAGCATTGGGCTTGAACAAACAAGTTAATAGTCTGAAAAATTCAATATAGTAACAAAGAAGTAAAAAAGTTGTATATAAATTAAACAAGGCAGTCTTGTTGCTCTTCTTCTTGAGCTTAGGATTTAGGATTCAGGGGAATAAATGTGTACCTACAAGCTCAATGAAACCAAATTTATCTGTACTAAAAAACTTAGTCTAGCCAATTGAAAGGGTAATGGCAGGTGAAAACTTACATTCTTCATGCCACCACTATCATTGACAACAATGACATCAAGGGGTTGCATGATGTCCATTTTCATCACCGCAGGCAATGTAATCATCAGGTAGAAATTTGAAAGAGCGAAGTAGGACTGTTCGACATGTAAAAGATTAAGAATGATTCACATCCGTTGACAACAGTAGAATAAATAAAAAACATGTGATGTCCAAATCCATTAAAATATACCACATGACAATTGTCATTATTTATCATACTTATAAGCTGCTGCACAACATTCTTATCTTTACCAACAAACACTTTATTTGCTTTGTCTTATATTATCTTTCCTAGTGCAGATACTAGTAAAGGGTGATTAGTGAGGACAGGAAGAAAAATGGAATATGAGAGAGAACGCGACACTGAGCTTATGCCTCGATGCAACAACATAACTGTTTTCCATCTACAATGACCAGGAAAAAGCTAAAAAGCATGTTTAACTGAATCTGTAACACATTTTTTAAAAATAATGCCAGATATTAGTCTAGGTAGTTTGAGAAATGTTACCTCTATTTGCATGTTCACTAATCTCAAAATTTCGTCTGCCACAATCCTAATATTGAAGAGTAAGGTGGCAAAATTTGTTGAGGGACAAAATTTCACAAAGAAACTTGACAATTTCCAAATAGCCTAAGAACATGTAACTCAACCATACAAACAATAAGACCAAAAGATTACATGGAGGCTAAACTAATTTATACAAGATCATCTGATTCAAAAACCTAAAATCAAGAAGAGGTCAAGCAAGCTTGCTATATTCCAATGACAATTCCACCAACTACACACACTGTCTCAGTTCTATTGCTCAAAAAACTATTTTAAAAAAAAAGAAAAGAAAAAGATAAATTGACATTTTTGCAAGAAAAGTTAATCTTAAGATTACAGTTACTTTAGGAAAGATCTAAATAGTAAATACTACTTGGCTAGACACCAGACCTTGAATCCACTAGGTTTTTCTAATGCATTACTGCAATGAGTGGGGCCTACAACTTCTATTTCAATCATGCTTTCCATGTTTGTGTTTAGCTAAAAGCTTCATGATATCTAGCATTGCTCATTACTTCAAGGTAATGTAGTCTATCTCAAAGAATTGTTTTATATGTCATACACGTGTTATTGTCTCTAATTTATTTCTTCACTGCTACAAATAGGTAGGCAATGCAGTAGCTTAATAAGCATCTTCTCACTGCATAGGCTAAAAGAAAAATAAAAGACCTAATTCTGACATATTAAACAATTTACACTAAATAGGCTAAAAAGAACAATAACCAAGTAATCAATAGATAACCTTGTTATTTGCATTAGTGAAAAGAAACTTCACCAGCTCTTTTGGTAGGTGCTATTCATATGATGTTGTTCAAAGCAAAGCCACATAACGTAACTACACAAATAAATTATGAAAAAGGAAGTTAAAGCATTGAATTCTTTTATTGTCCAACAGCCATTCCGAAGGTATGTATGCATAACAATTTAAGTGCCTATTCTATAGAGTTATTAGCATCAGAAACAAACATCATTAAAATAATTTATAAATTTTAGGAGGTAAAAAAATTTTATAAGAGAAAGTTCTTAATGTAAATGATGCCATGTGCTAAGTTGAGTCAACAATTAAGTGCACAAGAAATGCATATAACCTGATCGCATCCATGTCTAATTTAACTTACAAATTATAGATAAACAAGTTCAAGTCACTACCAGCAAAAAGATTTAGATGGAGCACTAAGGATGGAAAAAAGAGGAGACTAAAAAGGGTCTTAAAAATTTCTAAGAACATTAAGAAAAACTTTAGTGCAACTAATATAAATAAGACTTTTTGTCAACAAAACAAAAATATGTATAAATACTAAGTACAAGCCTTAGTTTAACTATTGTACCCAAGAAAAAAAATCATGATATGCATGAATACTAAGTAAATGGTCTTCATGTAGATAGTTTACAATGCAGATAGCAAGCAACAAAGAATTAAAAAAGCAAAGCAAAGTAAAACAAAGCTAAGAAAGAAGAAGGTAAGTTGAGGTGAGGTGACCTACATGCTAGTGATTGCAGGGGAAGAAGAGGAAGAGCATTGATCCTTCAGATTCTTCTTTGTGTTTTTTCTAACAGCGGCTAATGGCAATCAAAAGTCTGCTGGAATTGCAGTTTTGCTTCCAATTAGCACATTTTCCATGTCCTCCATTTCCGTTTATTTCCTCCTTCCTTTGATTCTTTTCCCACTCTTTTTTCCTCTTTTATGCTCCACCTCCGGTCACACCCCTCACCTCACCCAGGAGACGGGGATGAAGAACCATGGTAGCAGCAGATGGGTCAAGAACTTTGGTATCAGAAAATGTGATTGAAGGATCATAGTAGCAGGAGCATCTTGCAAAGCTTCTTGATCAAGGCCATGGGCTTTCTAGTGAGACCTTTCTAGAACCTTCTGTGGGCGAGGACACTGAAGAGCTTGACGAGCTCATCGGTGAACATGTCGAGAAGGGCATCCAAATCGACGCCCCTAAAGCTGAACCTTTTGAACGTTCTCTTCTTTGGCTGCCTCGTCACAACATCAGCTTGCACATCTACCTACAAATGCAATCAATGCATGCACACATCAGAAACGCACAAAAAAGGGAACAAAGAGAGAATGGTAATGATGGTGTGAGTGTGAGTGGGGTTATGCTCACCATGGTTGGAAAATGAAATCGGTGCTGAAACCCTTTCTTGGATGAGGTTGATGATGCAAAGTTCTGTTGCCTGCCACTGGGATTTTGCAAAACAAGAAGAAAGTTGGAAGAGTTTCGGAGGAAGGGGGAACAAGAGTTGGGGAAGGAAAGAGAGAAAAGAGCGGGTCCTTGGGAAAAAAGAGTAGCTTTTTGTTTTTTGTTTTGAAAATTAAATGCTACTCCATCATATATCTACTGTATACCAATCCACCATAACTCACCCTCTCCCTTTACAGATTTTGTCGTTTTCCCACTAATTTATACGGTGGACACCGTATATGTCAAAAACTCCGTGGGCCAAATAACGTTTCTCATTTAACATATATTGAACCAATATATAATATAACTATATTAAAATATTACAAAATGTTATATAATATATATCTAAAAAAATAGTTGAAATCACTTTAATTGTCCTCAAGATTTTGATTTTGTCAAATTTAAATTAACACATATAGCTATATTATTAAATAATATTAAGATATTGATTTTATTGAATAAGTCACTCCCAAATATAGTTATAAAATTAACCTTGTTAATGAGGTTAAGTTAAAATAATGAAGTTAATTTATTTGATAATTTGATTAACTACATAATTTTTTTTAAAAAAATTATAAAGATTTTGAATACCCAATAAAATAATTAATTAGTTGAAATGATATAATATACAAAGATAAAAAGATTTGAATCTAATTAAATTAAAATTTAGATATTGCCTTTAGCAAGATAAATTTAGATATTCCTATTTTTATAAAATAAGTGATAAGCAATATGAATATTTTAAAGAAAATATATACATATTTTATAACATGATTAAATTAAATTATGTTAAAATTTTAAAGTTATAACTACAAAGTAAATATATAAAACACTTAAAAGTAAAGAGTTATTGCATAAATAATATAGCAAAATTATATTTATTAAATATACATATAAATATTGTTAGAATTAATGCATATGACTAATTGTGTATTTGTTTTAACTTTTAAAAAGAGAAACTATAAAACATGAACTTTTTATTTTCTATGCATTATGCATTATGTTTATTTAAAAAAATTATATTTATTTCCTATTCACTATATATATGGTGTTGATGGGTGTCTAAATGAAATACATATTAAACTAAAATATTTTCCTTTACACATAGTTGTTTCGTATACGCTCCTCCTCTTCTTTTATTTTTCTAAAAATTGAACAAATACTTAAAATACAAATTCATAAAAAAAAATTCAGTTGTTAATACATTAATTTTTTTCAAAAATATCTATTCTTTGTTTTCTAATCAATGCACTGATGGTACCACATAAGAAATCTCTGTAAAACTATAGAAATTAATTGATTGAAAATGTATTTGATTTTGTACCCAATAAAATAAGTTTGATTTTGTATCAAAAAACATATTTTGGCAAGGCATAAATTAAGAGAAAATTGAAAATTTTGGATTTTAGAAAAAAAAAAAAGGCTATCAATGATTGGGTGGAGAAGGCTAAATTTGGTATTGTAGGTATTTAATGCAAGTCTTGGAAAAAGTTAAAAATAAAAAATATTAAATCAAAAATATTAATTGAGAGACTTTTGATATCTTGAATATAAAAAGTTATAGTATTACTTTAATATATAGATACTAGACGATACTCATGTACTGCATAAGAAAATAATTTTTAAAATTATTATTTAATTTAAAGTTATTTAAATTTGTTTAATATTTTATTTTATAAGATATTAAATTATTTTTTATAATTTTATTTTTGAACATTTTTATCTATATACTTATTTGTTATTAGTTATTGTAAAATAAAAAAAATGAAAAAATTAGAAACCCTTCTCTTAAGAGATATCTTTATTATACAACTCTTCACTTTTCTTCAAAATATATATCATATGCGTATGAGATGAATTTTGCTAATGAGTTTAATTTTTTTCCTAAAATAAATTGTACGTAATCTATTTGACAATTTGAATAAGTACATAATTTGTCAAAAGCAATTGGATGCCAATAAAACAATGAATTTGTTAAAATAATGTAATATATAAAAATATAAAGATTTTGAAATTATTAAATTAAAATTTAGATATTACCTTTATTAGGTTAAATTTAACATAAATACATTGATCATGATTTTGATGATAATTACCGCAACTATTTTAAATTGTAACAATAATATTTATATATATTATGATTATCCACCAATTGTATACAATTATTTGCCTTAAGAATTGTGAAATTAATCAAGAGAAATTATTCATATTGTGTTTATCAAGTTTAATTTAACATATATTGAACCAATATATAATATAACAATTTTAAATATTATAAAATGTTATATAGTGTATATCTAAAAAAATAGTTGAAATCATTTTAATTATCCTCAAGATTTTGAATTGTCAAGTTTAAATTAACACATATAGCTACATTTTATTATAAATTAAATTAAATAAGATATTGATTTTGCTGAATAAGGTGCTCCAAATATAGTTATAAAATTAACATTGTTAATGAGGTTAAGTTAAAACAATGAAGTTAATTTATTTGACAATTTGATTAATCACATAACTTTTTTAAAAAAATAAAGATTTTGAATACCCAATAAAATAATAAATTAGTTGAAATGATATAATATGCAAATATATAAAGATTTGAATCTAATTAAATTAAAATTTAGATATTGCCTTTATCTGGATAAATTTAGATATTTTCACTTTTATAAAATAAGTGAAAAGCAATATAAATATCTTAAATAAAATAAATACATGTTTTGTAATATGATTAAATTAGATTATGTTAAAATTTTAAAGTTATAATTACAAAGTAAAGACATAAAACACTTAAAAGTAAAAAATTATTGTATGAATAATATAGCAAAATTATATTTATTAAATGTATTTATATATTACTAAAAGTAAAAATATTTGATAATTTTATTAAATATACATATAAATCCGGTTAGAATTAATGCATATGATTAAGGGTGTATTTGTTTCAGCTTTTAAAAAGAGTTATTATAAAGTATAAACTTTTTATTTCCTCTACACTATGCACTGTTATTATTTAAAAAATTATATTTCCTTCCTATTTACTTTATATATAATGTTGATGGGTGTTTTTATGAAATACGTATTGAACTAAAATATTTTTCTTTGCACATAATTGTTTCATCTATATTCCTCCTCTTCTTTTATTTTCCTATAAATTCAACAAATACTTAAAATATGAATTCATAAAAAAAATTTCAATTGTGAATACATTAATTTCTTTTAAAAAATCTATTCTTTATTTTAATCAATACACTGACGATACTATATAAGAAATCTCTGCAAATATATAGAAATTAATTGATTGAAAATGTATTTGATTTTGTACCTAAAATAAAATAAGTTTGATTTTGTATCAAAAAATATTTTTTGGAAAGGCATAAATTAAGGAAAAATTGAAAATTTTGAGTTTTAAAAAAAAATGAATGGATGGAGAAACCTAAATTTGTTATTATATGTATTAAATGCAAGTCTTAAAAAAATAAAAAATATTAAATTAAAAATATTAATTAAATTTTTTTAATATTTTGAATAAAAAATTATATTATTATTTTAAGATATAAATATATGATATAATATAAAATTGAAATATTAAAAAGAAGTTTTAGATGCGTGTATGGACAGTGGAATAAATGCGTGTATTGATAGAGTCGATAGTGTTGCATTTACTATGCTTAATAACTGCGCTGCTGAATTATTGAAAACAATTCCAAGCTCGAAGTGACATGTCCCCAATAATGCAATATATACTTACAATCAGTATTATAAATGTCAAACCATACCGGCCGATCCGACCAATGAACTGGCGAACGGGACAAGTGATCGGTCAGAGCCGTACAATGGACCGGACCTACATAAGAATTTTTGAGCAAATCCAACGCTCAGTCCAATTTTAGTAACAAGGATTGATAAGATAATAGTTGATAATATAAGATTTGGTTGTGCAATACTTGACAAAAATTTAATATTATGTAATATTTGATATATTATTTTATAAGATATTATATTATATAAAATATAATTAAAAAATATTATAATAAATATAATTTTTAAATATTAAATTTAAAAATTAAAAATTAATATAATTGTTTGAATAGTTATTATAATTATTTTAGATATTTTTTATTATTATAAAAATAATTTTATATTAAAATTTATTTATTTATTTATTTCTAATATCTGTTCATAAATATAAAAAATATGAGAGAGAGAGAAAGAAATAGAGAGAGTTTTTATATATCAAAATTCAATCAGACTTAATATCACATTCCTATATTTGGTTGTGTTTTTATTATATATAATTAAATTTATACTAAATATTATTTATTATTATTTATATACTTTAATAATAAATTTTTATTCTTATAGTTTTATATTAGTTTGAATAGTTATTTTACAATTATTTTTTTAAAAAATATTTATTTATTATTTAATATTTTTATTAAATAATATTATTTTTTATTAGTTATTTAATAATTATTTTTTCTTTTAATAAAATATATTAAAAAATAAAAAAGTGAAAAAAAAACTTTTATACATCAAAAGTTAATCAGGCCTAATACAGTCTCCCTAAATTAGATTAAGTTATCCATCAATTTAACGTATAAGAGAGGATTGATGGATAAGTTTATATAATACATTGACTGCACCAAACAACGGATAAGATTATAACGTATTGTATTATCTTATCTTATTATGCCTAATACGATATGCCAAACACCCCCTGAGTAAAACTAGCTAGGTTATGTATATTTTGTCTTTTTGAAAAAATTTTTAACTTCTTATTAGAAGCATAATTGATGACTCTTTCAAGTCGTCATGATAGATGTAATTGGATATTTTAATTTTATAGCATTAATCTTTATTTTCAGCTACTTTCATTTTCAATGTGGGATTAACTAACAATGGAAAGTATTGATTTCCATTTACTTTCATATTTTATGTGGGACTAAAAAATAGTGAGAAGTAACTCATTTATACTATAAACTTATTTTCACTTGAGGATTTACTTCAATTTATGCAAGACAAATAAAACATCATATTATATTATATATCTATATCTTAAAGTAATATTATAACTTTTCATATTCAGGATATCAAAAGTCTCTCAATTTAATATTTTTTATTTTTATCTTTTTGCAAGATTTGCATTAAATATCTACAATACCAAATTTAGGCTTCTCCACCTATTCATTAACATCCTTTTTTTCTTTTTTCTTTTTTTTTGCCAAAACCCAAGATTTTCAATTTTCCCTTAATTTATGTCTTTCCAAAATATGTTTTTTGACACAAAATCAGACTTATTTTATTTTGGGTACAAAATCAAATACATTTTCAATCAATTAATTTCTATATATTTGCAAAGGTTTCTTATATGGTATCGTTATTGTATTAATTAAAAAAGAAAGAATAGATTTTTTTAAAGAAATTAATTTATTCACAACTGAAAGAAATTTTATAAATTCATATTTTAAGTATTTGTTGAATTTGTAGGAAAATAAAAAAAGGGGAGGAGCATAGATGAAATAACTGTGTGCAATACGTACTTTGTTTAGATACCCATCAACACTATATATATATTGAATAGGAATAAACATAATTTTTTTTGAATAATCATAGTGCATAGTGCATAGAATATAAAAAATAAAATAATCATATTTTATAATAACTCTTTTAAAAGCTGAAACAAACACACCCTTCCTCAAATACGTTAATTCTAACAATATTTATATGTACATTTAATAAAATTATCAAATATTTTTAAGTTTAGTAATATATAAATATATTTAATAAATATAATTTTGCTATATTATTCATGCAATATTTTTTTACTTTTAAGTGTTTTATATCTTTACTTTATAGTTATAACTTTAAAATTTTAACATAATCTAATTTAAGTATGTTACAAAATATGTATATATTTTCTTTAAAATATTCATATTGCTTATTGCTTATTTTATAAAAGTGAGAAGATCTAAATTTATTCTGATAAAGGTAATATCTTAATTTTAATTTAATTAGATTCAAATCTTTATATCTTTATATATTATATCATTTCAACTAATACATTATTTTATTGGATATTCAAAATCTTTATTATTTTTTAAAAAAACTATGTGGTTAATCAAATTGTCAAATAAATTACCTTCATCGTTTTAACTTAACCTCATTAACAAGGTTAATTTTAGAACCATATTTGGGAGTATCTTATTCAATAAAATCAATATCTTAGTTAATTTAATTTATAAAAATATATAGCTATATGTGTTAATTTAAACTTGACAAAATCAAAATCTTAGGACAATTAAAGTGATTTCAACTTTTTTTTAGATATACACTATATAACATTTTGTAACATTTTAATATAGTTATATTATATATTGGTTCAATATATGTTAAATTAAACTTGATAAACACAATATCAATAATTTGTCTTGATTAATTTCAAAATTTTTAAGGCAAATAATTGTACATAATTGTTGAATAATCATAATATATATAAATATTATTGTTACAATTTAAAATAGTTGTGGTAATTATCATCCAAATCATGACCAATGTATTTATGTTAAATTTAACCTAATAAAGGTAATATCTAAATGTTAATTTAATTAATTTTAAAATCTTTATATTTTTATATGTTTCATTATTTTAACAAATTCATTGTTTTATTGGTATTCAATTGTTTTTGAAAAATTATGTAGTTATTCAAACTGTCAAATAGATTATCTAAACTTTTTTTTAGAAAAAAATTAAACTCTTTAAGAAAATTCATCTCATATCCATATGGTGAATATTTTGCAGAAAAGTGAAGAGCTGTATAATAAAGATATCTCTTAAAGGGGGAGTGTCTAATTTATTCATTTTTTTATTTTACAATAACTAATAACAAATATGTATAAAGATAAAAATGTTCAAAAGTAAAATTATAAAAAATAATTTAATATATTATAAAATAAAATATTAAATAAATTTAAATTAAATTAAATTTTGATTTTAAAAATCATTTCCCCATGCAGTGCACGAGTATTGTCTAGTAGGCTTTAAAAATCAATCGTAAAAAAGAAAACCAACACCGAAAAATAACTTAACTCTCCTCAAGAAAACTATTAGATGGTTGCTATTATTATGTAATCATAAAGCTTTCTTTGGTTACTTTCATCTGTAACAAATATTAGATGTATATTTTTTATAATATAAATGTACTAACTAGTATATAATGATGTATATATGCTTTTATATATATTTATATAAGCATATAAATTTTTAAAGTGTGTTAAATTGATAATTACTTGTGTCATTTTATTGTATTTATTTTTTGGTGCTATTCATTGTATTTATTTGAATTTTAATATATTTTATATATTTATTTGATTAAATTTGATTCAGTTGATTCAACAAGTAACTCATTGATTGAACCAATGATCCAATAACTTAGTGTTTTGGCTGACGAGTTTTATAACCATACTTATAATAATTAAGACTGTTAATCAACTACCAATTTGTTTGTGCAGCTAGGCTATGAAGAGAAATTCTTATATGGTCCCAGAATACCACATGGTTGTGCTCCCGGCCAATCATGTAAATGTATTTTTATAGGATTATGTGTTAATAATGAGTTTCATATAAAATACGCTTACATGCTTGATCTAAAAGTACAGCCATATAATACTCGCCGACCATATAAGTATTTCTCAGCCTTGAATGCTCTTTCCCCCTATAACCAGACAACTTGGACAAGCATACATTTTCAAAGCTGAAGTGACTAATAACAATTTCAATAATATGCGGTCTGCATACGCAGTCCTAAAAATGACCGATGGTATCCTGCTATAAGAAAAACTTTCATTTCCTGCTCCACTATAAATGAGGTATGTATTGTTATATCACACACAATACGATTGACTTCTTATTTACTTCATATTTAATATTACACTAAGCATATGATTTTCTTTTCTTTCCCTTAAAAATAATAAATTTATAAGAATAATTTTATCTGATTACAGAACTCCTTTGTTGAAGAGGGTTATACTAATGAAAAAGAGCCAATTGGAACCAAAAAGTTGTATATTCAATTACACAAATCACTAGATTAATGCCCTTATTTAAAGTATAACACCTCCAAGTTGAATACTTAATTTTCCTTTTTATGTCAAACCTTCTTGCAAGATGCTTCTTCTGTTGTTGGTGATAATCAAAGAGATACTTCATCTTCTTCAAGCATCACTCCTATGAAAAAGCTAAGTAAACAACATTCAAAGATTGTAAGGATTACTGGCATGCTTACTCTCCAATTCTCAATCACAAAGCTTATCAAGCATATCAGAACTAAAAAGCTGGATTAATTATCTATTTAGAAGTTACAACATTCAGGTTTATTTTAATAAAAAGTGATTTTTTAATTAATAAAAAAATTACTTTTTATAAAAGCTACTTATTTTAGCTTTTGAATAGAAGCTGAAATAAATAATTTTGATGCAATGTAATTTGTTTTAATGAAAAAATTAACCAAACACACTCTTTATCTGGCTTTTTGAGTTGCTTTTGTAGGATACACTCTACGAACAATAAGCATTTTCTATTGTGACTCTATAAAGTGTGTGCATAATATATAAATTATTACTTATGACTTTAGTTTATTAAACTTTTCATTGCAAAGCTAATATTAAATATAATATCATGTGTGTTAATATTAATTATGAAATTTTAGTTTAAATAGATTTTATGCATACCGGGTTTTTTAGCATAATGTAAAATAAATAATTAAAATCCTTCTAGCAAATAAATTTTTAATAATATTAATTGTATTTATTATTATTGTTGTTGTTGTTGTTGTTGTTGTTGTTGTATTTGATATATAAAATATCGCGGCATAATTTGTAACCCGTGGAAATGAATGGGTGCAAGAACTAGTTATACATAAAATTTAAAAGATTTTGCAACGCACCACTAAAATAATTAGTATTAGATTTGAAATTTATTTTTTTATTTTTTCAAGTTTAATTACTTTAAAGGATCCGCTTCCCATGAAATTAGTTATTTAGTTAGTTATTTAATGTTAGTTTATGTCCTAAAGTTACTTTCAAACTAGATGATATCCATGCGCTGCACGAAATAATTTTTAAAATTACTATTTAATTTAAAGTTATTTAAATTTGTTTAATATTTTATTTTATAAGACATTAAATTATTTTTTATAATTTTGCTTTCGAACATTTTTATTTTTATACATATTTGTTATTAGTTGTTGTAAAATAAAAAAAATAAATAAATTATACACTACTCTCTAAAGAGATATTTTTATTACACAAATTTTCACTTTTCTTCAAAAGATACACCATATGGCTATGAGATAAATTTTGTTAATGAGTTTAATTTTTTTTTAAAAGAATTGTAGGTAATCTATTTGACAATTTAAATAACCACATAATTTTTCAAAAACAATTGAATATTAATAAAACAATGAATTTGTTGAAATAATGTAACATATAAAAGTATAAAGGTTTTGAAATTAATTAAATTAAAATTTAGATATTACCTTTATTAGGTTAAATTTAACATAAATACATTGATCATGATTTGGATGATAATCATTGCAACTATTTTAAATTGTAACAATAATATTTATGTATATTATGATTATTCAACAATTGTGCATCATTATTTGTCTTAAGAATTGTGAAATTAATCAAGACAAATTATTGATATTGTGTTTATCAAGTTTAATTTAACATATATTGAATCAATATATAATATAGATATATTAAAATATTAAAAAATGTTATATAGTGTTTATCTAAAAAAATAGTTGAAATCACTTTAATTCTCCTCAAGATTTTGATTTTGTCAAGTTTATATCAACACATATAGCTACATTTTTTTGTATAAATTAAATTAAATAATATCAAAATATTGATTTTATTGAATAAGACACTCCCAAATATGATTACAAAATTAACCTTGTTAATGAGGTTAAGCTGAAGGTTTATTTGACAATTTGATTAACCATATAATTTTTAAAAAAATAAAGATTTTGAATAACCAATAAAATAATAAATTAGTTGAAATGATATAATATACAAAGATATAAAAATTTGAATCTAATTAATTAAAATTTAGATATTACCTTTATCAGGATAAATTTAGATAATCCCACTTTTATAAAATAAGTGATAAGTAATATGAATATTTTAAAGAAAATATATATATGTTTGTAACCTAATTAAATTAGATTATGTTAAAATTTTAAAGTTATAACTATAAAGTAAAGATATAAAACACTTAAAAGTAAAAAATATTGAATGAATACTGTTAGAATTAATGCATACTAAAATTATATTTATTAAATGTATTTATATGTTACTAAAAGTAAAAATATTTGATAATTTTATTATATATATATATATACACTGCTAGAATTAATGTATATGGCTAAGAGTATATTTGTTTCAGCTTTTAAAAAGTGTTATTATAAAAGATGAACTTTTTTATTTCCTATATACTATGCACTATGATTATTTTAAAAAAATTATATTTATTTCCTATTTACTATATATATAGTGTTGATAGGTGTCTAAACGAAATATGTATTGGACTAAAATATTTTTCTTTGCACATAGTTATTTTATCTACCCTTCTCCGCTTCTTTTATTTTTCTACAAATTCAACAAATACTTAAAATATGAATTTATAAAAAAAATTTCAGCTATGAATACATTAGTTTATTTTAAGAAATATATTATTTGCTTTTTAATCAATACACTAACGATACCACATAAAAAATCTCCGCAAACATATAGAAATTAATTGATTGAAAATGTATTTGGTTTTGTACCCAAAATAAAATAAGTTTGATTTTGTATCCAAAAATATATTTTGGAAAGGCATAAATTAGGGAAAAATTGAAAATTTTGAGTTTAAAAAAGAAAAGCCTATCAATGAATGGGTGGAGAAACCTAAATTTGATATTATAGGTATTTAATATAAGTCTTGAAAAAGGATAAAAATTAAAAAAATATTAAATTAAAAGTATTAATTGAGAGACTTTTGATATCTCGAATATAAAAGGTTATAGTATTACTTTAAGATATAGATATATGGTATATGATATGATATGAGGTGACATCAAATTGGAGCTAAAAGATCAAATTTTTGATGGGATTGTATTATCATCCGAGGGCAAATGCGATAATTTAAAACTTTGAACGATTAAAGCAATGGTCATCCACTAAATAAGTATTGTCCCGGAGGCCTGGACGTGCCAACTGCCACCGGTTTAGATGATAGAGATAATTAAATGCAAGCTTACCGCTTTATGCATTGGACAAAAACTTCAAGTTGCAAAAATAACGAAAAATGTCACCACTTGTTTGTTTTAATTTTTGGCAGGACCCCAGCACCCCTTGACCTCTTTCCCTTATATAAACGAATGCAAATCTGCCAAGAAAACAGCAATATCCTCTCCGAGAGAGATAGACAACTAAATACCCTATTGTCTCATAATACCAAGGGATAATGTGGATAGTGGGAATATCTGTCGTGGCTGTGCTTGTCATCTATGCTTTTCATCGGATTATCATGCTTAACAATCCAAAATTTAGAAATAGATCATCTCTACCCCCAGGTTGTATGGGTTTTCCATTCATTGGAGAGACCCTTCAATTGATGATTCCTAGTTACTCACTGGACCTCCACCCTTTCTTCACAAAGAGAATCCAGAGGTATGCGAAACATAATTATTAAATTTATATCATCTCATAAATATCGATTGTTATATTTTAATAGTTTAGTTTGAAAGTTTACTTTTATATTTAATTTTATTTTGGTTCTAACATTTTTTTAATTTTTTTTCCATTTGTTTATTCAAACTTCCATACAAAATGAAAATATGCATGGTACCCAAAAGTAGTTACTCCCAGTAAAATTAGATTGTGATATCAGGTGAACTTTATCTATAATGTTCAATATTTGAATTTTTACACCACTTTGGGGAGGAATTTAGCTAATCACTACCCCAACTTGAAATTATGTAAATAATTCTTAAAACAAAAAATAAAATAAAATAATTTATTTCATTAGCCTGTCATTAGACATTAACGCCAAACACAAAATATTAGTCATTTTGTTGAAAATTTGGTCTCTTTGAGCATACTAGACCTGTTCTTATCAATGGTATGTATTCTTATCATATTATTGCTTAATTAGTTGTTTAACATAGCATACAATATAATGAGAAATGTTTAGTAAACTCATTCTGCATGAGACACCTTACCGACTCACACCCTATCCAATGGTAGATGGGATGCGAGTCGGTACCGTATCCCATATAGAATGAGTTCCATCTATCATAACTCCAATATATTACATTACATAACCTTTCATGTCTCTTGTCGATTAGGGTTGGCAAGTCCGACCATATCTATCAAACTAGTTTGCTTATTATCAAAAGTAAAGTTGATTGCGATTCAAATATTTTGACTCATTCAAATTAATTTATTTTTAATTCTGCTCCATTTAACTTGCAAATTAAACAATTTAGACTAGTATAATATCGATAAGATTGACTAGTTAAATGGATTGGGTTTACATTGATTGGGCTAATCAGTTTAACATCACTATCTACCATGTGCCTTTTTTGTCAAATAATTGCAATTTTTTAAAAATATACTCCTTTATTTTAATTTATCTTTCAATTTAGATAATTTTATATATTTTTAAATTAATGTATCTAAATATATTAATTTAAGAATATATCAAGTTATCCAAATTGACAGATAAGTTAAAATGGATGGAGTAGTTAAAAGCAATATATTAAAGAATATTTGAGTTCAACTTAGTCAATTTTATTCCCAAATAAATTCAAGTTTTAGGTATCTTGTAGTGGTTTGATGCACTTGATAAAATATTGTAAAAACAAAAAACAATATTTATCATTTGTGTTAATTATTTAATTGTTATTTTATTTTATATTTATAATTTTATTTTAATAAAATTTATCTTTTGATTAGCCATACATTAATTTTTAAAAATCTTGTCACACTTCTTCAACGTCTTACCTAAAATAGTCTTTTGTTTGGACATTATTGGTGTTTTCATCTTACAAATTTGATTTTAAGAAACATTTTTCTCTTTTCAGATTTGGTCCCATATTTCGAACTAGTCTATTTAGTCAGCCATTGTGATATCAGCTGACCCAGAATTCAACAACTACTTGGTTCAGCATGAAGGTAGATTAGTTCAAATGTGGGTCGGTCCCTTATTATCAGATACTTTCCTACGAGATGGCGATTCTCGACTGCTTGAAGGTGGTTACGTGCACAAGTATATTAGAAGCATCACTCTAAGTCATGTTGGTGCTGACTCCATTAAAGAAAAACTACTTCCTCAATTGGAAGAGATTTGTAGAGAGACCTTGCACAAGTGGTCAACTCAGACATCTGTTGAAGTTAAACAATCTTCTGCTAATGTAAATTGCTAGCTACGACTAGTTTATTACGATCTAGAAAATAAAAGCTATATATATATATATATATATATATGTATATGTATTCAATGGAACACAAACTCATCTTTTTAATTTTGCCATGTGACAGATGATCTTTCACTTCTTTGCAAAGCATTATTTTGGGTATGAAGCTGAAAAATTTCCTGAAATTGAGAGAATATCAGAAGTGTTTACTAATTTCGCAGAAGGGCTTGTGACAATTCCCTTAAACATTCCTGGCACCACATACCACAGATGTTTGAAGGTAATGAATGTTAGATATAAAAAAAAAAAAAAAAATCAATCATGAGAATCAACCTAAGTACTTAAACTTATAAAAGACTAGATCCTTAATTGAAATCCAAAATTTTATAACGAAGTGATAGGAAAAAATATAATTTTCATCCATGAACTATACATTATGTGTACTTTAGTTTATAAATTTTAAAAATATGTAACATGATTGCCAATATTTTCTAGATATTCATGTTATCCCTTCTCTTAAGTTTTCCATCCAATTCCACTTTTGGTCGTCACGTGCACTACACGTTAATCCTTCTCTTCTTCCTCTCCCTTTCTTTATCCCTCTTCCTCTTCAAACACTTCTTCCTTTTCTCCTTCCAGCCCCGATAACCTTAACCCAAACCTCTCTTTTCTATATTCAACCCTCACTTCCAAAAAAAAAAAAAAAAAAAATCAACCAAGCATACAGCCAAAATAATTTTTTTTTTGTTTTTTTAGAAAACCTCAATTCCCCCTCTCTGATCCTATCAAGAAAACAAAAAAGAGCTTTGCATCTAATCCTCCGCTGTGCCCAACGACATCATCCTCGTTGCTAAGAACGTCACCATGAAGGGCGCCGAGGACCACCGTCGGATCACCAGCCGCCACTGTTGCCTTACCCTCATCGCCGGGTGCCTTACCGTGAAGGTACCAAGGACCTCCTAAACATGCCCTTAGGAACCAAAAAAGAGCTTCTTGAAAATTCTGCTTAAACTAACACAAAGAATATCATATTGGAAAAGAATATACTTCCTCCGTTCTCAAATGTCTGTCCATAATTATTTTTCTAAAAAATTTTGGTAATATTAATTTCTTTTTCAGTTATAACCCTAGTAGTGGAAGAGAGAGAGAGAGTATATAAGAAGAATATTATGAAAGATAATTAAAGAAGAGAGGGAATTAAGTAATGAGGGGTAATTTTATAAAATATAAATAAATTTACCTAATCCTTAATTCATATGCATGTTTAAAATTGAACTGTTATTTGAGAATGGAGGGACTAAAAATTAGCAAAATTAATTTTTTTTAAAAAAAATTTTGTCAAGAAGAAAACGTAGTTACATGCTTATAGCAAATTGTCATTATTTTTTTTTCTTGTTGTCCACATTTTACGAAGCTTCAGTTTTAGAATGATTGCTTAATTTACATAATATTAGTGATTTCGTATATATGAGTAACTTCATTTCACCAACCGTATAACTTTATATCAAATTAAAATTCATGAAATTGTAGTACAAGAAAGAGAAACGAGGTTCCAAATGTTGCAAGATGCATTCTATAAAATGTTGTATTACATAAATAATATCACTATTACAAATCATTCTAATCAAAAGTAACAATCTAATAAAAATAAAATGATAATAAAAATAATAATTTTTATTAATTATATATTAACAAACAAACATGATTACTCAAATACTTTTTATTTTCTGAAGTATAATTATTTTACATTATTACTCAATTTTAGAATGAATGCTTAATTTGCATATTTATTTTACATGATACTCTCTCTTTTATTTATTTTGATATTTTATATTTCTTGTTATAAAATATAACATGTAAAAGAGAACTATAATAAAATAATAATGGTTATTAATTATTTGATTATAAATTTAAAAATTAGTATAATTGTCTAAATAAGTAATTCTTATACATGAAAGTCAATAAAACATGATCTCACATCCCAAGATAACTGGTAAAGTTATAATACTTATACAATCAATAACTCTTATATACTGTGCTAAACGAACCGTAGAGTTATTCTCAAACCTCCATAACATTAACAAGTTTAAATCAAATATGAAACTTTCACTTTCAAACATCCCAGATGAAATGTTCACATGTCATTGATGTTTTCTTTGGCACTGGATTCATGCAGGAAGCAAAGAAAGCGTTTAAATTTATCAAGAATATTTTGGAGGAAAGGCTAATCGCCAGAAAAATATCGAGGAGATTTTATTGATCAGGCAATCAATGACATGAAAACAGAGAAAATTATGACCGATGATCAGATTGTCTACCTTGTTGCAGGAGTCTGGATGGCTACTTGGGTGACAATTTCACCACTGTTGACATTAATCTTCAACTTTTTAGCAGAGTATCCTTCAGTCGCAGAAGAATTAAGGGTATGCATACAAAATCTCATAACTATTTTTTTTATGAATAATGTAATTTTCCTATGTTTAGGAAGCATTTAATTTCATCTCTTAATTGTCCATTCTCACTCTCTAACCTTTGTTTATTTATTTTAAATATTTTATTTTTCCTTTTATAATTAAATCAATAATTTATTGTTACTTTTAATATTATTTAAATTTATTATTATTAATTTTTTAGAAAATATATTTTAGCATTTCATTACTTTTGCCTTTGCAATTTATCTTTTTATAAAAAAATTTACTTTCTTTTTCTTTTTCTTTTCTTTTGTCATAAAATATATTAAATGTAAATTTTAAAATAAAAATGAAAAAATATAATTGTGTTTCAAATTGATTCTTTTAATCATAAAGATAGTTTTGGAGCTAAATTGAAAATTTTAATTCGCAAGATTTTCTTTAAGCATAATAATTTTTTTAATAATTTCCAATTTTAATTTCTATAAATATCTTATGAAAGAAAAATAAGTTAAATAGTTTTTTATTAATGATAATACATAATTAGACATTAGTATATATTTTTTATTAGATTTAATTTTGATACACTTTCAATATAAAATTTTTTTTATACAAAGATCTAATTATATATTGTTATGTCATAAAAAATATTTAACTGTTGTAATAACTATCTCAAATATCATATGTATTATGTTATATGATTGATTGACAATATTTTACACTAATAATGTGTTAAAATTAATATTCTTTTTATTCTAATAATACATACCAAAAAAAAAAAAAACACATACTAATGTAATACAAAACTAATTTAATACACCATGTTACCTTAATTTTTAACAACAAATATGATAAATAAAAAAATTACTATAAAAATTGAAGAATCGATACAGTATGATATGTTTATCTAATGATAGATTAATCTATATAACTATTAGGTAGTAAATACTGAGTATTGAATATGTGTGCTGTATATAGCGTTTTATTCATTTATTTTTCATGTTATTTTTATTTATTATTTTTTGTCTAAAAAGTTACTGTCATATTATTTAAATATTATTGTATTATATTTTTTAAAAAATAATCTAATATTTCTATCTACATAATTATATTACATAAATTAATTATAAATGTTGATAATATTTAATGGCCACATAAAATAAAAATGTAATTATTATTAAAAATTTATAAAACTATATTGATTAACAAATAAATTAATAACATAATAGTCTGTTTAATAAAAATTATTATTGAGAATAAAAATTAATAATAAATTATTATTTTAATTAATAAAGAGGAAGAGTATTTTAGAGAAACTAGATAAAAACTAATATAATTATAGGAGTTGTGATAGACATATACGAATGACAATACACACTCCTTTACATCTAGTATAAGAAAAAGTTATCTTCGCTAAGCAAAAAAAAAAAATAGTTGCTCGTAACATGCAATGCCCCAACATCTCTCAGTTTTTTGTAATATTAAAAATATAGTTTAAATGAGAGACATAAATAACCCAAAATTGTGGTTTTACACATTAAATAATATAGAATACCTACTTGTTAGCATATAAGAATTTTTTTTCTAGAATAAAGAGTTGATTTCTGACTATGCATATGATTTATCTATATATTTTAGGTCGAACACGAGGAGATCCTCAGAAGCAGAGATGGATCAAGCTCTTCACTAACATGGAATGAATACAAATCCATGAAATTTACCCAACAAGTGATTTAAAAAATCTCATTCATTTATTTTTGGTCAATCCATCTTAACTAAAATTAACAATGACACCTTAATCATATATATGTACTTTCTATGGCGTGAATTTCAGGTAATCAACGAGGCTCTTAGGTTCTCAATTTCGCTTCCTGGATTATTAAGAATAGCGTTGAAAGATATCCACGTAAAGGGTATGCTCTCATTCTCTCTAAATATTTCAGGTTTTGAAAGTGGTGATATTACTTAATCTTTATGAAATTTACAGAATATACTATTCCCGCGGGTTGGTTCATTCTGGTTGTTATGCCCGTACTTCACATGAACTCAGAAATATACAAGGAACCACTTACCTTCAACCCATGGCGTTGGAAGGTACATACACGAAATTTTCTCTTAATTTATTTATCTGATCTTTATTATCTTTTAGTAGCTGACAAATTTAATTTCATACTTTCTATAATGCATTCAAGGACCTTGACTCCAATACTGTGTCCAAAAATTTCAAGCCTTTTGGTGGAGGATCAAGACAATGTCCAGGAGCAGAGATAACTAGAGCTTTCGTGGCCACCTTCCTTCATGTTTTGGTCACAAAATATAGGTAGCACATTAAACAACAATTTTTATGCTATGATACATCAAATTATCTTTATAAAGTGTAGCGAGATAAATTCATCATATGTTGAAATTTGTTCATTGTCAGGTGGACAAATATCAAAGGAGGAAGAGTTGTTCGGAATCCCATTCTAGGATTTGGCAATGGAGTTCATATCAAGATTTGTGAGAAGCATAACTAAAATGCAAGCTACGGTGCATGCATATAAAATGCGCGAGAAGTGTGCGTTGTTCAATAAACAATAAGCACAAGGATATACCTATCTCTTATAACTCTCCCTATTGTCATCGCTCTACGTTTGTATTTGTGATATATTAATATATGCTGAAGGTAGCATGCACCGTTATTCTCCTACGTCAAGTTTATGTCAGTGTTGGTTAAGATATTATATAAGGAAGAGCTTGTTTGCTTTTCCTTTTGACAAACATTCTGAAATTTTTTTATAGAAAGTAACATTTTTCTCATTTTCATTAAAAATGCTTTTGCACCTATCAAATGTGGCCTGCACTGTTTATATTCCTATGTCATGTATATGATCTTAATTTGCTCAGAGGATGCCATGATAAGAAGCAAGAAAATTTATTTAAAATTTATATAGTCATCACCAATACATTTTTTAGGAAAATTATTATTGGAAAATAACTTTTATTTTTACCAGAAAAATTGGTCTTTTTAAAAATATTGGGTTAGGGAATCTAATTATGCACAAGAAAGGATGAAAATTGAATTCCATTACATCTTTGTTGCATCCATCTTACGAGGGTCACCTAAAATTCACTGTAGAGATTAAATAATAACTTTGATAATTTTTATTTTTCGTCTAAAAAATTTAAGAAAATTTGGTTTTGACTTGACTTAAGCTTCTACATATCCTCAAATACAGTAAGCAATTAGCCACATAGTTCTAGAAAATGATTGTGTGTTGGTGAATTTTTATGAGAAAGATTTTTTTAAATAATATAAAATTAAAAAAGAGATGCATTTTGGCAATTAATTCAAGATAACAGAGCTATACAATAAAATACAATGAACTCTTAGAGGTCTTGTGAGACTTGAAGATGGTAAATCATACATTATTAACATCGCAAATTGTCGTGTGAACTAAAAGTTTATAAAATATTTTTTATTGAAAAAGATTTTTTTTTAAAAAAAATCGTAATGCACACAACATGCAAAATAAATGAGACAATATAAATTGATAATTGCATAGATCAAACAAGCCACTAATAAGGTTAAAAGTTCGTATGATAATTTAAATAATGAATAACCAAGCCACTAATAAGCTTAAAACAACTCAAACATTTTTGTTTTCACATTTTTTTTATTATTCTTATCTTTTTTAATATTTTGGGCAGGGGAGGGGAATTTTGGGGAAGGGAGAGAGGCAGTGGTTTTTTGAATCTTGGAGCTGTTTACCAACTTGCCTCAGGCCTCAACCAGTATTATTCTTATCTTATCATTACCTATTTGACTATTTCCTTTTCCGAAAAGAAGACTGGATTGAAAAACGGCCCAATTAATAATTGAGTAAATTATAATCCATTCGCTTAAGAGAAGGTATTATTACACTTCCCTCTTCTCTATTTTTAAAACTTGTATTTCCCTTCTCTAAACAATAAAAGATAATCCCCTTTCTTTGGAAATAACATTATTACATCACCCTCCCCTTTATTTTTAAAACATATACTCCTCTCCCCCAAAAAATTAAAATAACTTAAACTTTAATCAATTTTTAAGTTTTCTATTAAATTTTCATTATGTCATGTTTAATATTTTACTTTTGGCCAAAATACCCTTTAATAATATTTATACATATTATTCATTTTACAAAATAAAATATATATGTGGCTTATAATAATTATATATAGTTTAATTTAAAAATTAAATTATTACTATATTAAGAGACAAATTATTTATAGTAACAATAATTTGTCATAATCTTTTTTTTCAAAAATAAAAAGTAATATATTTTCAGCTATTAATTTTAGAATATTATTGTATATCTTTTATAGTAAAATCGCAAAAAAAAAAAAATTATTATCATTTTCGTGATTCATCCTTATATATGATATTAACAAATAATTTTTATTTTTATATAAATTAATTTTTTAGAATTACTAGTTGAGGAAATATATAATTTTTATTTTTGAAAGATAATTATTACAAATTATTTTTATTACTAATAATTTATTCTCTTAATATCATAATAATTTAAAATTTAAGAGAGGAGGTTAGTGGTGTTGGTCGCGATTCTAAGTTGCATACGTAATGGCTGTCATAGCCTCAAAGGCATGGTGAGGATGGTATTCAAGGTTGGTTTGCGAACTGTTATGTGGCTGCAGGTTGTTGTTGAAAGAAGAAGGCAGTGACGAAAATTAAGGTCCTTGTGGTGGAAGCTTTCGATGGTAGCATGACGATGATGGTGGCGTGGGAGAAAGGAATGATTATGTTGGTACTTTTTAGAGGTATCGGCTGTTGTATGAGTATTTTTGGCGGGGTCATCGGGTGGTGGGAGTATGTCAATGTTACTTTTGTTTGAAGGTGATGAGCTGTGGTTGTTAATGGCTGAAGGGTGTGATGGTTGTTTGGTGTAAAAAGAGGAAGGTTGTGTGTGTAGGCTCCTATATTCAAAGGAGATGGAAGTGTGATGGTGGAGGTGCAATTTGCAGGCTAAGGACGGTGATGATAGGTTGCTCTTCCCTCCGTATGCTAAGTGATGGGATTTTTATATAGAATAGAGTAATGGTATTTATATCACCTTTTCATAATATCTTTGAAGGGGGTGTTCCTTAAACATTGGCCTACAGTGATTTCCAATTTTTCTTTAAATCAATGTTTAAATGTGTAGTTAGGAGTTTGATTTATAAGGGAAAGAAAAGATTTATGGGATTTTATTCTTGTTTACAAGTTTTACTTTATAGGAGGGAAACACATTTGAGGATTTTATTAATCTCTTAAAACCTTCCCTTATCCTTGTTCCATGGTTCCCCAAATTTGGGGGCTTTTGATGAGATTAAAAGTATCATTTACTATATTATTCGTATTAAAATGTTAAAATATTACTTTTTTGTTTCATATGAAACATATTAATTATATTTAATTATTTTAATAAAAATAAAATTATAAAAATATATTATAAACATTTCATTTTCTTCTCCTTATTTATTTTACAATTACAAATAAGGGTAAGGTAAAACTCTTTAAATCCCTTTTATTTACCCTTCCTTTTCTTTTGGGGGCATGTGGCATGAGGAATATTTTTACATTTATGAGAATTTGATAATGAGAATGTAAGATTCTCATGTTTGGCATGCAGTTGAAAAAAAATATTAGATAAGTTACATTTTTTGAGAATGAAAAATAGGTCATTTTTATTCCTATCTCTCCTATATGAATGTTGAATTTCCATAGGAAGGGATTGTTTTGAAAATATAAAAAGCCCAACTTGTCCAAAACCTTAAATCTTAAACCACCACCACCATCGTCATTATTGCCATCGTTGCTGACACTGGATAGCCATCGTCGGTCCATTGCCGTCACCGCTGCCAAACTGCTATTATCGCCACCGCATTTTATCGAGATATTTTTGGAAAAATATACAGTATTCACAAGAGCTAGGAATGTCAATGTCAATCTAATGCGCCAAAAATGTGTGCTTGGAAAAGCTATTCAAAGAAAAATAGCATACTCGGGGGTACTTTACATGTCCTTTTAAAGATGTCAAAAAAAGTGATACAAATAACATTATTTGATTTAGAAATCAAACAGAAAGAGGAGAAATGGATAGAGATGAAGAGAAAAATCGTTATAAAATTAGAAGGGCCTCACCGATTAGGTTGATAAATTTGCTATTGATTTTGATGGGACGTTCCTTCATGTTATTCTTTGGAGTTGTATTATTTATACTCATAACCGAGACTTATTATGGAACTTACTAAGGTCTCTTGACCATTAGTTAGGAGTAGTTCCTACTTTTTTCCTCAAACAATAATTAAGAGACACCTTAATAATTCTCATAAAATGAGTACCAACTATAACTACAAATAATATTTTTGTATTGTGTGGCACATTTGGTGCTCCAAAAATGCCACAGTATTTTCTAAAGCTTTCTTTACTAAGGGTGTTCTTTTGGAGAAAATGTTCTTATGGACACATGATAGATAGTTTTTGGGATCATTTTTCAACAACATTTGGTTGCTCCAAAGCAATCCCATGTGATTGGTTAGCGTAAGCCTCGTCCACTGTTTGTGAAGATTAATATGTTAATGTTAGCTCTTTGAGGAATCCTAGGCTATAGGTTTCGGGGGGTTTTTTGATACATAGTACCAATGCTGGTATGTGGATAACTGGTTTCTATGGGCATGTTACTCATGCAGATAACTTACTTATTGAGTTATTGGCTATTAGGGGAGGCGTTCAAATAGCCTGGGATGTTGGCTTGCTGGAAGTTTTGTATGAATCTAACAATGCAGAGGTAGTATGTTTGGTGCAGGGAAATGTTCAATCCTTCCATTGCTATGGAGTTATAGTGTTGGACTTGGACATCGAGACCTTAATGGCCAGAGACTGAATGTTGTGTTGACCATGTTCTTTGGGAGTGCAATCATGCAGTAGATATCTTGGCCAAGCATGAAGCGGCATCAAGTGAGGGGTTTGTCTTGCTAGATGAGCCCCCCCACCTCTATGAAGCTGCAACTCCTTGCAAATATGGTTGGGGTTCAGCATTTAAGGAATTAATTTTTTTTAATTGTTCTTCTGTATACCAAAAACAAAAAATGAATTTATTACATTTGTGTTTGAAGATATCAGTATGATTTTTTTCACAGAATTGAAAGATTTATCTGAATATTAGCATCAACTTCTATCACTTGTGGCCAGTAACCACTGTCCTTTAATTGGGACATAGAATAGAATGTCTAGATAGGAAATCTCTTTTGGACATGGGAGAGTTAGAGATCTAGAGAAAAGCAAGCATAATCGAAATTGAAAGGTCTATAAATCACAAAAGTCTGCCTAGCACTAACAACTATCATTGCAAAAGTCTTAAGTGACAACGAAAAAGTGGAAGAAATATAAGCCAGATGTGAAGTCAAAAACTTAATTGTAGGAAACTATAAAAAGCTAGAAATCACAAACTAATTGAATAAAATTGGCACAACATAGAATTATATACCATTAGGAAACCAAATCGGTCGAGTCTTGTGAAAGTTACATATTGGACTACAAAAAGTGGACTCCTTACTTGAGAGAGAGAGAGAGAGAGAAGGGGGGATTCACAAATAATATAAAGAGTAGAAGAGTTATTAAACAAGTTAATTAGTTGATTTACTTAGCCAAGAAAGTTAATTGCATTACTTACCTGATATACTTCAAAAGCCAAAAATTCAATAACCATTTGTAGCAGATATCATGTACCAACAATAGCCATGAATGGAGTATAACTTTGATCTTTTTAAAGTAACCATTTGTAACGTTTTCTCGATCTCAGTTGAAAAGGAACATGTAAAAGTGAGATAGAGAGAAAGGCTACCAATTGCAAAGGAGCAAACTTTCCAACCACCACATTTGGATCTAAAAGTGGGTTTCCTTTAAGATTGTCATTTCCATCTTGTGTGCTGTCCTAAGATACGTCTCTTTAAGCATAATAACACAATTTGTAAAATATTATTATTTAAAAGAATAGTAAATTAAGAAAGGAATAAAATGGTAGAATACCTAACTTAATCAAGTGAGACAAATATAAGGATCTCAAATCAGTAAACATGTTGAGAAGTTATGAGCATAAATCCTTGAACTAAAAGTTAAGGGAGAGATTTTAGGCTTACAAGTTGAGTTGTTGACGAGGGAAAAAAAAATTACTGGAACCCCACATTTGGAACCTATACTTATATCTTCAATTCAAAACATCGAGTATCTGGTGAAGAAATTGCAGATATGAGGGAGTATGAGGGGAAGAGCAGGGAGCAACATGTGGTCATCAAAGTCCAACCATCCCCCATGCATTATTCCATTTGTATGAAGATGGTAAACTGCTAAAGCATTACAAATTACATAATGTTGCTATTGGATCATCCACCTATGCAATGAGAAAGTTCAAACATTTTATATTTATTGACTTAAATTGATTGGAATCCTTCCAACAAAAAGTTAAAAATTAACCTTTCATAATGCTAAAACTTCATGGGGATGGAAGATAAATAAATACTTACTATTTGATAATCTTGTTTTTTGGTCTGAGTTACTATTTGATAGTCAAAGTAGCAAGTTGAGATGTTGAGAATGCAAATCGATATTCAATTGATGATTAACGCTAAAAACACTAATTAAAGAATATGTCAAATATTATCCTAAGATATGAGCATAAAGAGTGTGGCGTAATACTGAATGGTACAAAATTTTTTCGCTAAAGTAAGATAAGAATGTATTAGATAACCACACTCTTTTTAAAAAGGAAAGGTTTAATTATTTTGTAATCCCTATAATTTTAATCAATTTTCAATTAGATACCTATAATTAAAAAATTTGTAATAAGATCCCTATATTGTATAAAATTTTTCAATTAGGTCCCTAGAACTAATAGTTATTGTAACATCCTCCCGAAATGCATTATTATGTTTAAGTCATAATACCATACTCAGGAGTTGTTACTATTACTTTAGTCGACCTTTTCTGACAGCGACTTCAGCCGTCTTCGAAAACTTCTCAAGCTATCTGGAGATAATACAAAAAATAGGAGTGAGAACTTTAAGTCCTCAATAGGATCCACTAAGTAACTCCATGCTGTGTCATCGTTATTATCTCCAACTGCTTCAATTTATTGTGAAGAAGGTGATCATGCCAAATAAATTACTCAATTTTATAGTTTAAAAACATATGGTCTGAACTAGAGTTAATTTTACTCATACACTTATTAAACGGAGTAAGGAATTCAAGCCTGAGTACAATAGTAATTCATAATGATAATAATAATATTGATAACAAAAGCCTACTTGCAATGTTATAATGATGATAATAAGTACTATTCATCATTCAATCCTGCATATGCGTTTCATCATACAGTCATGCATATGCAAATACGTTCACTTGAGTTCATGCAAAATGCACTTATGTTTCGTTAACTTCCTTTGATTCCCTTTCCTTGGCACATATAGGCGTTACTTACCACCGTCCCTAGGGTGCTTGCATATGTTTTAATCTTAAGTCTTTATTGCCCTTGGATAGTCTGATCTAGGAATGAGCTCAACTCATCACCATCATCACACAGTACTGACCCGCAAGGGGACCCATGTGCTTCTAGGTCGAAGGAACTCAGTGGTCATCTGCCTCCAACATAGAGGGACACAAAAGTTTTAGCTGCCATCACAGGAAATGATCCATTGGGTAACTGCCTCCAAGTGAGGGGACCCGCATCTTTATCTTTTAACTGCCTTCACCTGGATGGATATAAATGACTACCTCTAAGTGAAGAGATCTCATATATTCTTTCTTTATTCATATGCAAATATGCATGCTCTCATAAGACTAATTTATGATCATATCACCTTAACATATTCATAAGTCTCCCATATAATAAACATTCATGATTTCATAGACTTTTGCCGAAAATTCGGCAGTATAATGGATCGAGTCTGCTTTCCCATGAATAGTGGCAGACAACCAGAAAATTTTAATCAAACAGCAAATTCAATATAGAACATCATATTCATACCAAGAGGATAACGATATCAATAGTGGCAAGTTTTAAAATCTTAAGTTTTAATCTATCTTGCAAGCTTTTAATTCCTATTGATATTCCCGAGTTCGACTTCCAAGATTGAATGGGGTCCGAGTTCTGAGATTATATAGGTTCCGACTTCCAGGGTTATGTTTGACTTCCGAGATTAATTCTGGATAGAGTTCTGGAACTCCGTGCATTAGAGTTTTAAAGTATCCTAGTGTTCTCGACTTCCGGGATTCGAGTATAAGATCTCCTATTCTAGTACCAACTTCCGACTTATGTTGAAGATCCTGGACTTCCGAGTTTAAGTATTTTAAAGTCTATATTCTTATCTTTAACTTCCGATTTTAAGGTAATTGATGTGATATGTGATTTCCGATCTCCAACTTTAACTATACTCGATCTAGTTTTCTACTCACTATGTTCTGAGTTCAACATTAAGTATACTCGATCTAGCTCTTTGTCTACTAAGTTTCCAAATTCAACCTTAAGTATAACCTTCTGAGTTCAACCCTAAGTATATCCTTACGAGTTCAACCTTAAGTATACCCTTCCGAGTTCAACCCTAAGCATACCCTTACGAGTTCAACCTTAAGTATATCCTTCCGATTTCTGAGATTAACTCAAGTTATTTGGGTTTTATCACAGAATGCCCTACTTCTAGCCAGAATTGCACCCTTATAAAAGAAAATTTACCAAAAATAGAAATCTAGGTGAAATCATGTGAAATTTATATTAATGTAAAGCTAACAGAGCAAGCTTTCAAATGAAAGAAGTTGCATGTCATTTAAATAAGTATAATTCAAGATATAAGTCCTGAAACTTGACCCTACTAGATTACCCTGCTCCAGCACGGGTGAACTTAAGGTAAATTCATTGATGGACTGGGGATAGCTGGTAATGAATCTGGCTCTAAAATTTTTATGGGATGTTTCCTCATATGTTAACTTTCAAACAACTTTAGATTCACTCAATTTGGAGTTGTGTAGAGTGAGTTACACCCTTCTCAACTCACATTGCCCGGATGAAAGTCCTGATTTCTAGATCAGACTTTAAAAATTCATAACTACCTCTACACTGATCCAATGGCTTTATATTTTATATGTATGGAATGTCTAGTTTCATATAAAAATAAATTCATGGAATTTAAATGGCTGTAAGCGAAGCCGTACACTCTACCGTATGGACTGTCGAGGAAAAACGCTAACAGCTTCTTGAGTTTTCTCTTTTCTTCAAATTCTTTCCTATCAATTCCAATTCTAATCACAGCATACATGCATAATTAACTATAATTCATCATCATCACTTCAGATCTCATCAGTATCACAAGATATCCAAGACCCCCATATAGTCCCAAACCAAGGAAAGTAAGAAGAGAAGTAGAATTCCTACCTTGTCTAGTTGAAATTTAGTTAATTTGGTGCCTTAGATGGAAGCTACTCTTGATAAGACTTGAAGAGAAGTTAAAGATGGAGTAGAGAGGAGTGTGAATGGAAAAGAAACGAAGGGGAATCAGTCTCTTATCTTGACCGAAATTCACAAGGACAAAGAAGGAATTGAACACAAACTTATGGAGCAAGGAGTTGTGTGATTGGTGGATTTGAGTAGGTTATTCAACTTGTTTTATTGTGGCTATTTCTTGGCTGAAAATGGCACCACCTATGGAAATGTTGTGGCTGAATCCTAGCCATTCATTTTAGGGTTTTCACAATGATTCTTCTATTGGTCTAGTTTCGACAGTTTTTAAACCACCGAAATCTTACCGATTTCTCTTAAATTGATAGATCGATTTTAGAAAAATTCTATGAGGTTTCCTATGTTCCTAATCTTATTCCATCAAGTCTAATCACTTCTAAATCACACTTAATTGGCTTTAAGTAAATGCTTAATCGAATTCCGATTAAACCCACTTATTCAATAAAAATTGAACAACTCGGTTATTAACGATAAAATTTTTCGGGCGTTACAGTTATTATAAAAATGATTTGGTCAATATTATAATGCACTTGATGAAGTCAAGTGTACTATACGCCTTGTTAATTTAAACTATTCAATGTATGTACAATAAAAATTTATGGCTAAAAATAGTATGGAGTATCAATACATCCACTTAGTGTAGTGCACTCTAGATACACCCACACCATTACCCTCGTCATCCTCCTCGCCCCCCCACTTCCTTACCCTATGCAACCTCCCTTTTCCCATCTCCCCCCTAAGTAAGAATCACCAACCACCCCTACCCTACAGTTGCACTCGACCACCCCTACCCCGTGGTTTTACCCCAACTCATTCCATCCCATCCATGAAGAAGCCATGGCATTGATCTTAGCTTGAAGCTCTAAGTTGGTATTCTTGAAGAATGGATGATGAGTATGCACTAGTTTTTTATAATGAATTTAATAGGCCCATTAGGCTGGAATGAGTCAAATAGCCTAAGTGACCCAAGAGATGAACATTATATAAGTTGCTGAGGTCAGAAGGAGAGGGCAGGCATTGGTATGAAATCACTTCCCTCACCTAAATATTCTTTTCTTCCCTCCCTTAACTTTTCAGCTATTGATTCCAATTCGTCACTCACTTGTAGGTATCGAGTGTAGGGGTCGATGGTTCAATAAAGTTCCTTTATATTTATGGTTATCCTTTAGATTTTCTTGTTGAGATCCAAGTTGCTTACAGTTACTGAAGCTATTATTGTGTTCTTCCATATACCTACTATGTTGATATTATAATTGTATTGATCACTTTTAATTGAGGTATATATTTCTATAATTCTTGTGATATTGGTACCGTTACATTGGTGCTCTCGTTAATCCCACATGGCTGAGGAAATTGAAGACATCTCTCAAGAGGAGTACGATGAGCTTAACGCTAAGCTCAATCAAATCTCCAAACAAATGGCAAAAATTCATGCTCAAACGAAGGCACAGATGGATCGGTGGGAAAAAAATTTCGATAGGATGGAGATAATTGCTAGCAATTGCACACATCTGTGTTTCTCAACATGTGGGAAGAGCTCAAGCTTAGAGATAACTTCAACCGAATCAATTGTTCCAAATTTTCCTATGGGAATCACAAATACTATACCAAATGTTGAGAATCGGGAACAAATGAGGATTGGCACAATCAGTCCCATAAATCATTCAACCTCCTCTACTTCTTTCACACAAATGACGCCATCTGCCGAAATTAGGTAGCAAAAGGCTCAATCCAACAACCATCATTCCGATCCACTCGATGTCTCAAGCAAGGAGCCCATCCTCCTCGACGGATGCGATTCCGAGCATTTGCTTGTCGTCCAGGTGAAGACTGAGCGAGCGTCTAGCTGCGATGAACCAATCGACCGGTACATCAAACCCATTGCCTAAGTCGTCAACAATGAAGAAGAAACCCAAAACATGATGGCAATAATGTAGTTGAAATTCTCACAGCTATGGTTGCAACCATCATGGGGACCACCGAATTCAGACGCCTTATTCGAAGTAGAATCAGATGGATCATGGTTTGAGGCTGAGCTAAGGGTTTCACATACACGGATAATGTGTCCACCTCCAAGGCCACCAGACCATTTAGCTCTAGAAGCGAGCATGAAGGTCCTTGAGACGTCTACCATGGATGTCCGCACGGCAAGAGCGGCTGCGAGAGTCGCCATGGAACCACCACCAATCCCCGAGCCACTGGCTTGGAATCATCACTACCATCCGTCTTACTGCACACAAAGTGGGAGTCTACAATGAATAAGGCTATACTCTCTAATGACCACAGCTATCGAGGATGCAACCCACTTTCTGGTTGATTTAGCAACAATGTTTTGGAAGTTTAGAATCGTAACTAGAAGACAAAGGTTTATGAATGGTTGGTTGTACATGGAAGCATGTTAGTTGTGATGTTTGCTTTGGAGTTGGTCCCTTAATCATATTGGCAACAAAGATAGTTACATGTGCTTTTGCTACTACATTACATCTATATACGGTTGAGCATTTGGGAAGAAAAATTCGAGCGGTGGTTGTGATTGAGAAGGATAATGGTGCTTATTTAAGGGTGCATAAAGCTAGTTTGGAATATGCCTAGTTGGGTTCACTTGCTAATCCAAGGTCTGCTGCTCTTATTGTTTCTTCCATTTACAGCGTTGGAGTGAATCATGTATTCTGCTTTATGGGTATAATATTGTTTTCATGGACCATATTAGTTGTACTTGAAGCTTTTGGGGAAAAAAATATTGCAGGCACTAAACCAGCATTAGCAACTCAAGCTACATTACTTTTCAATTCTGTCCTTGGGAAACTAGAATTATTTTCTGTTTATATCTATAGAGCTGCACTTAATCCAAATTCTCAGTTGATTTTGAGAGTTGAGTTTGCTGCTGTTCTCTTCCCATTGCCTTTGATGGATATATACTTGCTAGATATATTTCATTGCAAGCTGCATAGAGATCACAAATTTATTTTTGCCATTACTTCCATTGGTGAAGGTTCCCCTTTTGTGTGGGGAAGTGACAACTCAGAAAGTCTAGCCTGTTGTAATGGCAGTTTGAAATTAACTCCTTTTAATGGCACCGCTGGGAAGACTTGGATTCCTGATGAGGTTTTTATAGTCTTCAAGGATGCAACTGAGCATGCAGAGTTGAAGAGCAATCCGGCTTAACTTTTAAAGTCAACATAACATGGAGTTTTACAATGGCTCATGGTGAGTTTCACATTGTTTACAAATGTGGTGTAGTTCATGATTATGTGGTGGGCCTTAATATTTTATCCCTGCTTAAATTAGAAGGGTATGCCAAGATTTTAATGGTGGAGACACAAGATTCCCTCCTTAATGTAGCCAAAGTATCAGTAAGAGTCTATGACTGTATTGGATTTCAAGCCAATTCCATTTTGGTTTCTGAATCAATTCGAGCAGCAGAGAATTTGCTGTAAAATGCAAGAAACATATCTGGGAAATGCTTAACAGCAGCATCTACTTTGGGACACAAGAAATTAGCAGCCAATGGGTTGAAGAATAATGGGTCAACCTTACCTCATTTTCCTGTAATGGGTCATCAACGTAAAATGCAAGCCTCGGGTTCATGGTTATATTCAGCCAAATTTGATATCACATGTTCTTGGGATCTAAGAATCAAATGGCTATTCTTCTATGAGCGTACAACAATCTTCCTTACTCCCATTTTGGAGACTTTATCTGCGGCTTTCATTTGGAGCCAACACTTGCTATTGTGTCCACTAGTATATGGCCTTAAAGTTGCAATTCTGGAATCGAAGTGTTGCATGTTAGAACTTGATCGGCTAATAAAAAGATAGCCCATGAAAATTGTTACTGTCAACTTAATTTGGGAAGTAATGATACATCATTACCTCACAAGGTCCATTTCAATGGGGGAGGTAATGTAATGAATTTAATAGGCCCATTAGGTTGGAATGAGTCAAATAGCCTAAGTGACCCAAGAGATGAACATTATACAAGCTGCTGAGGTCAGAAGGAGAGGGCAGACATTGGAATGAAATCACTTCCCTCACCTGAATATTCTTTTCTTCCCTCCCTTAACTTTTCAGCTATTGATTCCAATTCCTCACTCACTTGCAGGTATGGAGTGTAGGGGTCGATGGTTCAATAGAATTCCTTTATACCTGTAGTTGTCCTTTAGATTTTCTTATTAAGATCCAAGTTACTTATAGATACTGAAGCTATTGTTCTGTTCTTCCATATACCTAATATGTTGATATTATGATTGTATTGATCACTTTTAATTGAGGTATATATTTCTATAATTCTTGTGATATTGGTACCATTACATTTTTCTTCTTGATATCCAACAATGTTGACAAGTGAAGAAAAGTGAGTATTTTACTGGTCTTGGTTGAAGCATTGTTTGTGTTATGCAGTTGACTTTGATGTCCCTGTTGTGTAAATAAGAAAAAACCATATCAAAGGGGAGGGGGGGGGGAGAGAGAGGTGAGGGTGAAAAGGAAGGAAGTTGTAGAGGAATATTTTGTGTATATTCTGATAACTCTTAACGTTTTTGTAATAGTTAATATAGATAAGGACTTGATTGAAAAATTTTAGAGGGATTAGATTATAAATTTTAAACTACAATAATCTAATTAAAAATTAAGTGAAATTATAGATACATGTAGAATAATTAAACCAAAAGGAATATTATTGTCATAATTTTTAAACAACTAGAATTTTTGCTAAAATTTTATTGTCAAAGTGATATAGCATTATTATTAGCCATTGGATTAAATAGCAGATCCTATCACTTACTATCATCCAACCACTACCATAAATTCTTTCAAAAATTCTGATTATATTGTTTTGACAATATTACATTTGAAAGTTTTAAATTTTGTATAGTGCGTATCATGATAGAAAGATCCTAATTGATCAAAACTATTTCGTAACTAACAGTTTTGTCAATAAGGTTTGTAAGCCAAGCTTGCTGCGCCACCCTATATAACCATCTAAAGCCCACAAAATTGCATAATAGCTTGCGGCAATTTTAAGGCCATCATTTATCGAAATTGCAACCAATCTTATCACGTTTGTTATGTTTTATTGGCCATTAAATTTTTTAATATTTTATTGATATTTGTAGCTTATAAAAGGCCTCACTAAAATATTACTCTTTATGATTCAAAATATCTCTCACTTTAGTCATTTGTATATTAATTAAGAAGTTCAAAATCAAGAATTGATTAAAATGATATTTATTAAAATACCTTTATTTAATAACTAATTTATTATTTTAAAATTTCATTATTTATTGTGCTTAAAATTATATGAAGGATAAAATTTGAAAAATTATAATAAATGCTTTATTGAAATATGAAAATGATAGCAAAAATAAACCAAAAAATTTTACTTAAATGACAGTTAATTTGAAACAGGAAATATTATCCTAGGATGTGCCAACTGCCATTAGTTTAGAGCCCGTTGGTTTAACTTTTGGTAAAATTATTTTTAAAAAAATTAAGTTGAAAGAGTTACTTTTAAAACAATTACTTTTAAAGAAATTGATTTATGTTTGGTTTAAGTATGTCAAAATAAATTTAAGAGAATGATTTTTATTTAGATAAAATAAAGTAAAATTACTTGCAATTGTCAATGTAAGAGTAATAATAGGATTTTATTATTTTTTCTAGAATAAAAAATAACTTCAAATATACCTCTCCTAATAATATATTTATTTACTTAAAAAGTATTTTTAATGGAATAAAAAAATTACCAAAGATATTGAATTACTATACAATTTCATTTTCATGTCGTACTTTCAGGATTCCAAACTTTAATCCAAACGAGATCTTAGTTTATGGAAATAATTAAAAAAAAATAATAATATAAACTCAAGTTTATAGGAAACTCGACATATGGCAATATATCAACCAGTGATTCTTGTAATATTTGTATATTGTAATTATAAATTATATTTTGAATGGTTGAGATCTTGCAATGGTTTATAGTAGATTCGAGATTATAGTATCATTATTCACAATTAAATAGCTAGAACCATTATACGATACCGAAAATTCAAGTTCGAAAATGACGAAAACTATACCTATACAATAGAGGGAGTACCATCCAAGAGAAGAGAGAGTAAAACATAATAACTTTTTTTTTTTTGTATGGATCACGAGTATCTGAAACCTCATTGGACTTTGACTAACTTGGTTCGAGCTAGGTCGGCCCACTATAGAAGTAAAGTTCTCCCAGTGCTAGTTTTTTTTCCACCCACAAGATTCAAACTCGAGACCTTGCTTAAGGGGAACAAATGCCAAACTAATTGGGCATTAGTATAAAACATAATAATTAATAGTATGATTAGAGATGTCAATGGGGTAGGGCAAGCAAGGTGATAGGGCCCTGTCCTTGGCCCTATGCCTCGCCCTGTGGATAGAAACTTGCTCTCATCCCCCATCTCATACCTATATAGGTATTTGTATTTGGAAACCCCTGCAAATAAGTCTATACCCACAAATATCCATAGATACCTATATAATTAAAACTCTTTAAAATTTCAGAAAAATAAAACAAACAAATAAATTTTAATGCCATAATTCACAACTTAAAATATTTAAAATAAAAATAAATACATAATAATAATCCAAAATAAGTTTTAGTAACCATTAAATTACTAAATAATAGACAATTTTTGCATTTGTGATCATAAAAAAAAAGGTTTAAAAAATTAAGCCACAAATGCAAAGAATAATAAACAATATTCTAAATCAAAATTTTGAGCTATAACTGTATAACATCAACAATCACAAAAGCTATCAAAAGAATCCTATGTTAATCTGAAGTATGAACAATTATTTCCTTGGCCACCGCCAACCAAGTCAAATAGAAAAAATAACTCAGATTATTAAAAATACATAAAACTTCTTCTTTGAAAGAAATAGGTTACAAAACAAAACTCCAAGCAAAAAGCATCATTACAACATTCAAACCTGAAAAAGGAGAAACCAAAAGCACACCAAGCATGATGAATAAGTGGCCAAATTAAGAAGCAAAACCCATTTAAGAAATTACCAAAAAATAAAAAAGAAAAGAAAAAAAAATTTAGAAACTGTGCTATGATACTTATTGTGAGACAATGGTTAAGGGCATGAGGCTTTTGTTCTTGACTTCTTGTTGTGTGGTTCGAGGATGTGCTATAACGGCGATGGTGGTCTGAGGCTATTGCTCACTTGCTGCGAGACTTGCCAACTTGCTTGTAATGGTGGCTTGTGGTTGTGCAAGGTCATGACGACAGCGGCGCCAAGTGTGAGCTATGCATATGAGGTTGAAGTTGTGATGGCGAGTGCAACGACCGATGATGGTGGCTGGTTGCAGGCTAGCAGCTGACAGTGGCCAAATGAGGTGGTTATGGATTTGAGTTCTTAGGGTTTAGGGTTTGAGAAAGACATATATATATATATATATATATATATATATATATATATATATATATATATAAGGAAGGGTAAATTTATAATTTTATACTGGATATCTACGAGTCTGGAGATAACAATCTCCGCTTCCACCTCATTTAACAAATGGATATTTAAAATCTCTATTCTTATTATCCGCAGGTACCCGCAAAGGTGGGTAAATTTGATATCCCTAAGTATAATGTTTAGATCATCTTTGATTTCTGTTTTTATTTTTTATTTTCATTTCATGATTTTAGTTTAACCTAAAAAATGGCACCTCACTTTTATATCTTTGAACGATTAAAATGGTCATTTACTAAATATTATTGTCCTGGGACGTGCCAACTGCTAATTGATGGAAATAATTAAATGCCCAGAACGGTTATATGGTACCAAAAATTTAAGAGAAATGTTTTTTGTACCACTGGAGTTGGTAGACACCTTGGACACCCAGAGATAGAAAGGAGAAAAAAAAATTGTAAAAGAAAATGAAAAGAGTGAAATGATTGATGGAGAGAGAAAAAGCTGAGAGAGGGTGTTGGGGTGTTGGAGAAAGAGGTATGTACAAATAACATACCTCAAAATTTAAATTCAAGTTCGAAAATGACAAAAACCGAACCTTTACAATAGAGGGAGTACCACATGCAAGGATCGAGAGAGAGTTAAACATAATAACTAGATTTAAATATGTTTTCGATCTTTAAAACTGTTGTGAATTTTAGTTTTGGTCCCTATAAAAATTAAATTTTGGTTTAGATTCAAACATTTTTAAAATCATTTGGTTTAAGTCCCTACCATTATTTTGTTTGATTTTTGGTTTCTGAACCAAAATAATATGCTTGTTTGAAGTCTCTAAAAAATTATGATAATTTGATTTAAGTTATTTAAAATATTAGTTTCAGCTTCCTAAAATCAAATTATCATAATTTTTTAAGGACTAATATCAAATATTTTTAAAAATATTTTTACAAATACAAAAATCAAACAACATTTACAATGACCAAAGACATTTAAACCTAACAACTAGTAGTGCCATATTATGAGCATATTTGGTTTTTATTTTTATTTCATAATTTTAGTTATAACTAAAAAATAATACTTTATTTTCATTTTATTACTTGATTTTAAGATTTTGTGAATAAAAAAGTAAAAATAAGAAAATATTTTTTTTATTTTCTTCATAACATTCTAAAAATAGGAAACAAAATGAAAACAATGTGACACTTTAATAATTAAAAGTGTCAATTAAAAACAAAAACAGAAAGAAAAAAAATAGGTTCCAAGTTATTTCGGGCTTGTTTGAAAGTGTTTTTATTTTTAAAATTTTTAAAACTATTTTCTAAAACTGTTTTTAAGTTCAATTTTGAAAAACAAAATAACAAAAAAATTTGTGTGGCAATAACATTTAAAAAACAATTTTTAAATGATAAAAAATAAAAAATCTGTTTGGATGGTTGTTTTTAAATAATATTATATTCTGATTTCAATTGCAATTTCTCCTTACTACCCTCCCTCTTTTTTTTCCTCTTTGAACACACTCTTTTACTCTTCCACAATTGTCTCATTAAATCAAAATTTATCAACACCACTTCCCTCCACCTTCTTTGATCCCACTTCCCTCTAGTTTGCCGACAGCACTATCCCATTGGAATCCACCCAAGTTCACAGCCACAATCAACCCACACAAATCAATACAAACAAATCATCTAAAAACCAAACTCAGAACAACAACACTCAAAAATAGAATCAAACCACCACTATTATCAAACTCAAACAATAACCAAATCCAAAGCAATCTTAGCACTATAGCAAACAATCAACAACTAAAAACCAAACCAAAGAAACAAACAAAAACAAGCTCAATTCCAAACCAAGATTCCAAACCAAAATACAGAACACATTACAACTTGACAAACCAAAATCCAAACCAAAAGCTCAAAATAGAATTACAAACACTAACCCCAACCAACCCATTAATGAATCAAATCCCTGAAACTGAAACAAGATCCCAAGTTAACCAAACACCCCTATTTCACACAATCATTTAGCCCTCATTAGTTACCATCGCGAGCTCATTGTCTTCTCCTCCGCCGCAAGCCACTGCAGAATGTTGCTGAAGCCATATAGCGTTGCCCATGGTCTTCAACCTCCCGATCCACTCTGTTACAAGCCCCACCTCTCACCGGCATCGCCATAGCACCACCGCATCCTGCTGTGCTCTACCGTTGAACCTAACCATCATGACCTCCAAGTGCAACAGACAGAGAGAAAGAGACAGAGAGCATGTTGCGAGAGGGGGGAGGGGAGAGAGACAGAACATGACACGGAGAGATATGGCGGAGAGAGGAAAGCGAACGGTGGTGGTGAAGAGGGTGTCATGGACGGTGGTGGTGAAGGGAGGGAGATCGAGAAAGGAGTAGGGTGGAAGAGAAAGAAAGAGGAAAAAGGAGAAGAAGAGGAACGAGAGTGAGGAGAAGAATATGGGAAACTAATGATTTCATAGAATTGATGTGAGAATCGAATAAAGATCAAACCAATAAAACAAAAAAATTACAAACGATGCCACCATCTCTTTTGTTGTTTTTAAGAACAAAAAAAGACAAAACATCTTTCATCTATTTTTAGTTTTCTATTTTAAAAACTCAGAATCTGTTTTTTAATTTTTAAAATCAACATAAAAAAAAAATCTTCCAAACATGATTTTTTGTTTTTTTTTTTTTAAAATCAAAAACTGTTTCTGAAAACAGTTGTCAAACAAGCCCGTAAGTAATAGTTCTTAATTGGATTTTTTTTCCTTCTTTTGTTAAGAAAGAACATTGCACCAACTGCGGGAGTTCTTGACAGCTAACCAATTTTGGGCAGTGCTTGACTATCACGTTTTCTGCTCTACCACGGTGGTGGTGTCAGGGCCTAGGGGAGAGAGGAAAGAGGGTTAGAAAAGAAACAAATTAGGAAGGATAAAAAAGGTAATCCAATTTTATTTTTATTATAATATTATGGTCACTAACTCATAGCGATCATCTTCGAATTTGTCTTATTGTATATATGGTTGTGAAATTTGCAAAGCTTACACAAATTCGAATTATAAATTCGACTTGTAACATGTAAAAGTTTATTTATTTAAATTAATATTAAAAAATATATGTAATATCTAGTTATAATAAAATAAATCCATCATAAAATAAATATTTATCAAAATTTTACTTGTAACATCATAATAAAGCAAATACATAGAAGTCATATAAAGTATGAAATAAAATTAAAATCACAAAAAGGTAACAAATAGGGGCTTCAAGATGTGAAAAATCAAAATAACTTAAGTCAAGATATCAAAATCTTCAATTTTGGAAGGAATAATTGAAAGTGCTTCTTGTGTAACATTGTGTTTTGGTGTTTGAGAGACTAAATTTAGACTAAAATAGTAAACTCGCGAGTTTATCTAAAGTTTACCCAAGTTTATTCAAGTTTATACGAATTTATCCGAGTTCACCCGAATTTACTCATGTTTGAGTTTCTAAGTGAGTTAACCTGATTTAAAAACCATGATTATGTGATCAACTTTCCTACTTTTAACTTTTCAATCTATGCTCTCTCAACTTGCTCTCAATTCTCTCTTATATCTATCATGCTTTCTTGGGGTGAAATAAGTTAGGCTAGGTTAGGTTTTAACTTAAATAGGCTTGACTTGTATTTTCAAAAAATAGCCAGAGCCTAGGCTTATTACCTGACATATGTTTTTTTTTGGAGCTTTAGTCTGACATTTTTAAAAGCTTAACTTGGCCTGAAAGTCTATTTAGAGACTTACTTGATAATAATACTCTTAAATAGACAAAAAAATTTGTTCTTAAATAGGTCAAAAGGTTTTTAAATATACTGAAAAAATATGTTTCTTAATAGCCAAAAGACTCTATATATAGGTTAAAAAAGTCTATTTCTATTTAGACCAAAATACTTCTATTATCATTATATTTTTTAAATAATAATAATAATAATAATATAGTATAAATAGGACAACCAATTAGACTTAACAGGATTTTTTCATGGCTTGGAGCCTAGTCTTTTTGGCTAAAATTTTTTTTTGAAAAGTCTTGATCTAACTTTTATACTAAATAGGTTAAGCCAAACTAGACCTATTACAAGGTAGGTTGAAGACCTTTGATGAACTGCTTGACCTATTTTCACCCAATTGCTCTCTAACAAAATCACTTATAATGACATTTTAATGATATTTCAATTAATGTTTTAAAAATTGACCTACAATTAAAATTAGTAAAAGCTTTGAGTTATATATAGCTAATTTGTTCAACCAATTAAATTAATGATCGAACCGTAGTTAAATTGAATAATATAACAAGGGCAAACCTAATTGGTCCAGGTTTCAAAACATTATTTCAAGAATATCATTTTCTATCTACGAATAATACCCCTTCAACCTAAGATAAATTTATAAGTAAACTGCAATGAAATTTTTCTTACTCTGATCTATATGGCTGAATGCATATCATTTATCATAATGTTTTAACAAAGTTAAACACATTTTGTGCTAACAAGTAAATCAGGTGGCACTAAAAGTAAAGTAAGATCCAGCGATTTCTAGGGTCTCCTTCTTTGTTGTCCCTATATGGTTAGAAGGAAGTAAACCTACCATTGATAGGGCATTTCAAAGTGGACAGAGACTGAGCTATACAATTCACCCACCAAATTTGGTATAGAGGTCAGAAGTAAACTCGATACAAAGTGGCAACAATATTGAAAAGCTTAGATAAGATAATTCCTAAACACGTGATTGTGGTTCTTGATTACTCTAAATCACTCATTTTCTTTTTTGCAATAGGGGTAGGGTAGTCCCATCCATCAAACAATTTAACAAATTGTTTTCAGTGTATCTTTGCTGTAATTTTTATAAAATTAACCATTAAACTACAATTTAGGGGTAAATAAAGGATGTAAAATTCTCATAGACAATTTTTTTTTCAATAGTTGACAAATAGCTCAACCACTCATGAGGAAGGAGTAACAAAAAGCAAGAAGACTAGAACCAACATCAACAAAACACCAGAAGCAAGCTGAAGTAGCACCCAAAAACAATGCCAGCCAGACTAACAACTACCCAATACACCAAAGAACAACAAGCACAAAACAACACCAAAACAGAAACCAAGAACCAAACCAACAACACAAAAATAAGATCCTAACCTAGAAGCCACAAAAAATTAATCAGAAAAAGGTAGGAATGCAGAGCCTACAGACATCCAACAGGACCCCACAAGCACCAACCGAGCTAGAAAAAAAAAACCACCAGCCAGAAAAAAGTCAACTTTGAATCTCCATGACGAGCATCGAATAGCAAAATATACCCCTAATCTCAATTATAGTTTTTGGCCTTCTTGGGACGACCCCTCCTTCTTGGCAAGACGAAATCTTGGCAGTCTTGAACTTTGGCTATGGTAGCAACCATGGCCTTTTCATTGGTAACCGAAAGCCCCAAAGTCTTCCCAAGATACCACGAAATCCATGCTTTCACGAGTCTCTCTTACCACGGCACCTTCGTTTCAATATCATCCTCTTCCGAAAATGAAACTGCTTCTTCCTCTAGTGTTTAGGGCACCATTTCAATCGGATCAGAGAAGGATCTGAGAGATTCCCCAAGGCTCTTATTTGAATCGCTCTCTTTCCCCAAAATAGCCTCACTCACACAGTCACTAATAGGCATATTCTGCATTTTACCTGAGTTTGTTTGCCCATTGTGACCCAAAAAATTTTCGAACCCAGGTGGGCATTCTGGGCCACTGCACAACGATTCCTCCCAGCTTAAAGCATCCAATCTCAAATTGCTAGAGGAAGGGTCTTGTTGAATTAGCACGCTTGGGCACTGTGTTTGGGTAACTTGCTCCACACCAAAAATGAATGGCCCCACCACTGCCTCACTCTAACCAAAACTTTCCAAAGGTTGCAAAAAGTCAAATTGTTCAATAGGGGAGCAAGGCTCGTATGAATCCTTGTGTCCCATTGATGACACCAATTCTTTTTCCAAAAAAGCCTTTGATTGTTTGTCACTTCTTTCCTTCTGCAGTTTCTCCTCTATCTTCCTGCAATCAACCAAGACATCTATGGCTACTTCTCTTCCTTTGATCGCATTAAACACCTCTTCAAACACAACTCCTATTTTCTATTTGATTTCCTCTATATTGGCCGAGTTAAAAATCTCTTCGGCCAATGTCCAAATCATCCCCTTAATGCGCATCTTCTCAATCTTTCTTCCATTGTTTTCCCAATTTGGAACTGCTTTAGATGCAAGGTTTTCCTCTAACTAATCGTTCACATTCGGATGTTATGGCATACCTAACACCACCTCTTTTAAGATCCTTCCATCATTCTTTCTATTTCGGAGCTTTACCTTCCTCCTCTCCGCCTCTGAAACTTCAATAGTCTCCTCGATATGAGATCCACTCCACGATTTGCCATCCTTATCATACTTCGCGAAGGATACCTTCATGATCTTCCCTCTAATCTTAACACCATCCAAGATGCTAATTGCCTTTCTTGCTTCCTCCACCTTTTCAAATCTAACAAACCCAAATCGGCAAGCTTAGTTACTTCTTCTCTTCTGAGAGATATATATGTCTGATACTACTCCCACCTCCCTAAAAACATGTAGTAACCATCTCTATGTTATCTCCATTGGGAGTCCATCTATGAATAGAGAAACAGCATCCTTTAACACCATCCCCTTAGAGTCCATCTGCTCTTGTTACATCAGTTGAGGAGTTCTAAAAATTTTCTCTCATAGACAATTTTTAATTCTCTGTGATTTATATTTTAATGTCAAAAATTTAATCTGTAACACCCTACCAATACCATACTATGCTTAAGTCATTTTATGGCATTACTAGTTGTTACTCTTTTCTAACGGAAGTCCTTATCTTTGAAATTAGCGTAATATACGAAAATAGCGTATAATTTTTTTTTGTAAAACCTTTACGCTTGAAAACTGAGCCTTTAAGCGCTTACTTACTCATATACATATGAACGTTATTCTTCATATTACAGAATTACTGATAAGACATATGACAAAATGGAAGCAACATAACATAATACCTTAAGTCAAGAATGTAATCATAGATAATCAAGGTCATCATTACATTTACTAAGTATCACATATGTAATAGGTCAAATTAAGCAGCATGACTCCCCACATGCTCTTAATTACACATAAACTGCCCAACTAGGGCTCTTAAGAAAATAAAAATACTACGCTACCATCTCGATCCTCCTTAGCTAGGTGAAGAACATAGCAGCTCCTCATCTTATCTAGTCAGGTACCGTCAGAAGTGTTACCATGGATGCCATCAGCTCCATCTGAAGACGACACGGAAATGTAGGAGTGAGAAATACAAGATTTCTCAGTAGGATCGCGACTAGACAATATTGTGTCATCGTCATCGTCCCAGCCACTTCGGGTTTAATTATAAACACAGTGGACAGATATAAGTTCAACTTTTAACAGTTTTGAAAACTTAAACCCCGAAGCGGGTTGCTTTTAAAGTTAACATCATAACCACATCATCATGACTAGCATACATACTGAAACATAGAATAAACATTCATAATGCAAATGGACAATATAATTACATGCAAAGACATCCATCATCATAGACTTAACCATGGTTATGCTTAGACTTTACTTTCGTTTTTGGCACGTGCTAAACATTCTTTTACTTTCCTTTAAAATAGACTGCTTTTGGACATGAGCTCATTCCGTGACTGTCGTCACACAGTATTACCCAAATCAGACTAAGCCGATATTGGTTACCTCTAAGTTGGAGGGTCCTCCAAAACACCCTTGCCTCCCTCATAGAGGTTTCTTAGTGGATCACCGTCTCTCACTTCCCGGAAGTGATCGAGGGGTCATGTCCCATTCTTTTGTTTCTTATCATTATACTTTACATGCATACTACTTCTTTGATTAGACACATGCAATGATATGACTAAGTCCCTAATTTTGACGGAAATCCGGCAGCATAACGGCTAGACCGAAGTTTGCCCAAAATGCCAATCATAAACTTTCAATCGACAATTCATCATATCTACATCATATCATCACACTCATCATTCAATCATGAGACAAAGCTCAAGTAAGCTCATCATTCATCGTGCCAAATGGCATCACAGATTCATACCCTAGAGGGGTTTATAGTTGTGTTATTTTTTTGTGAAGAATATTATGAATCATCATATGATTTCTCATGGTTACCCATGAGAGAATCACATAGTTAAGATATGTGTACGTGGTCTTTCAGTTACTTAGTTCTCATATGAAATTATTCTTCACTTGAGTTCATGTCTTATGGAACACTTGTTCAAATTAATTAAGTTAAGTGATTGTTTCCTTTCCTTAAGATAGTGCACTTGGTGATTCCTAGGTTCATGGTATGCCCAGAGGCCCTAATCATACTTCTGTTCCCAAGGAGTTCGAGATCCTTCTAATCCTTAGGTCATGACAACGCATAACCACATCATGAACCCAACAACACCATGTTCACTAAACACCAAGGGTGATTTTTAACTTAATCAGGTTACAAAGCTTCGAGCTTTTATCTTAAAGATTAAATCTTATGAAATGATGGTTCAAGTTACTAGCTTTTTAGCTAAAAAGTCTTGTTCTTTATGAAGGTTGACTCATTTAATCATTCTAAGACCATCAAGGTCTCCACTTTATGACTTAAAGTTGTCTTCACATTACAAAGGTTCCTACTTTATCAACTAGTGACATGAAACATTAACTTTAAGGTTAATAAGTCTTAATCTTTATAAAAGCTAACACCTTTAAGCTCTTTTTTTTTTTTTTTGGTTCAAGATCTAAACTTTATGAATTAAATGTTATAAAACAACACTTTATGACTTAAAGGTCTCATTCTTGACTAAAGTTTGAAACTTTATGAAAGGTCTTTTCTTTAAGGTTTGATTTCTAAGACATAAAGTGACAAGATATCATTTTCTAACTCAAAAAGGCTTATTATGCCAAAAAGCTTAGACCTTTACATGCATTCTTGTCTTCAAAACAAAAGAAAACTTTATGGTGGCACTAAAACTTGCGCCACCTCAAGTGTGTCAAGAAGCAAACTTTTTAAAGTTTTAAGCTTTTAGAATGTTCAAAGTTTTATCAAATCATGCGAACATAAAAAGATGAAGCTTTTCTAGTCATCAACTTATCATAAAAAGGAAAGAATAACTTTAAGCAAGCTACCAACAAAAGAGAAAACTTAAGAACACATGAAGAACATCAAGAACTTATTTTTCCAGAAGAGGAAACTTAAGAACACGTGAAGAACATTAAGAACATACTTTTAACACATGAAGAACATCAAGAACATATTTTTTCAAAAGAGGAAACTTAAGAACACATGGAGAACATCAAGAACATATTTAGAACATATTTTTCCAAAAGAGGAAACTTAAGAACACATGAAGAACATGAAGGATCTTCTCAAGTTTTCACTTAGAGATCTTGGTCATGAAAGAACCAAGCTCCAAGCTTTCTTGAGCAAACAAAATGAAAAAGATGAAGGTCACTACCTTTCTTGAAGATGGCGCAAAACAAGAGAAGTAGAAGAAGAAGATGATGACTCCTCTTGATGATGAAGGTGGCGGTTTTGAATGAGCAAGGAGAGAACTCTTGAGTTCTCTTGAAAATGAGTCTTGTAGTGTTTAGATCTTGTCTCCAAAGACCCAAAGATGAGGTCTTTGAAGGGTTTAGTAAGAAAGGTTTGGTTATGGAGGTGGAGAATGATGAAGAAGATGAAGAAGGAGAAGAGGAAATGTAGAGAGAGGTTGGAGAGTTTGAGAACTTTAGAGAGAGAATAAGAAGTTGAAAATGAAGTGAATGTGTGTATGTTGTGTTGTTGTGGCCGAAACTTTTAGTAGGGTGGGGGGAGATATTTTTGCTTCATTTTGTGATAATTAAGGTTTAGGAAGATAAATTGGATGATAGGGGAACAAACTATGGTCAAACTCTTACATAAAGTAGTCTTGTCTAATGCTTTTTGCTTTTATGACATCACTCTTTACTTTATTGTCTAGTTGACTAAATTTAAATTTAATCATGTTATTAAGTGCTCATACAACTTAATTAAGATGATTAAGCAAGGATTAGTAATTAACACACAAGAACATAATTAACAAAAATTAATCTAGCAATTAAACTTAATTAATCTTAATTAAACTCGATTAAGCTAATTAAGGGCGACTAGTGCTTAATTAAGCTGCCAAGGGTCTGACTTGCTTATTAGAGATTATCTAATCTCGATTAAGCACTCCCTTGACTTATCTAATCCGAGTTAACTCATAAACTCTTCGTTAATCCCTTACTCAAGCCATAATCTCATAATTTCTCATTAAGTACCTAATTACTTAGGGTTATTGAGGTAATTTAGCACGACACGAAATTGAGGATGTTACATAATCCTTCACCAGACTATGTTGTTAGAAATCCTTAATATTAAAGCAAAAGAAAATGCTTAACAACGGCGAGTACATAACAATTTATTTGAATTCGATGTTTTCTTTTTAATATGACTAATTTGGGAATAAGTAACATGATTGCAGATCGGGTTAGCTCAAAAGTTAGGTTGATTTAAACAAATCCCAAAGATAAATTGGGTGTGTGATCAGCTTATTTTGATAGAAAAGTGATTTTTTTTACTTAAAAAAATATTTTTATAGAAGTTATTCAGTTTAACTTCTATCCAAAAATTGAAAAAATAAAAAAAAAAGAAGAAGAAGCTATTTTTAGCTTTTGAATAAAAGCTGAAATGAGTAACTTATATGAAAGGTAATTTTTTTAATAGTTGAAAAAAAAAACTTAAAAAAAGGCACCCAAAGTTGTGGTGTAATAATAAGTTTTTTTTCCCCTAAGAATTACTCATGTAATTTTGGGTATGGAATATAATAATTAAGTAAGATTGTTTTTATAATTTTAACATATTATTTTATATCTTAGATTTTTTTTTGTTTTTCAAGTTTTTGGGGTACATAATTGATATGTCATGTTTTTATAAAGAAAAATGTTATTTGAAAGTGTCCTTTCATGAAAATGATAAAGAAGATCATGTATGGTAAGCCTTTGATAATTAGAGGAACTTAAGATTTTTTTTTTTTTCTGAGTTCCCTATCCTTGATGTAGATGGCCACCGGCCAAAAAATACAAATTGATCTAGCTGAGCCTTAATTGGAATGAAAAATAGCTAACAAGAATGATTTCTTGACATACATGAGTAAACATTCCAATAAGTGGAAAATACGTCTACTTTTGTACATAAAAAAGTGCTTTTAAGTGCCTATTCATTCATCTAATAAACTTGGAAATACATGCAATTTATTATGCAAAGACAAAGCACACATTTGAAATCCAGCCGTACTTTTTTTTTCTTTTAGGAAAAAAAAAAAGAAGAAGAGTTGATTGAAGAATATGATTATAATAAGTTTATGTTCATTAAAAAGTGATCGATGCTAGTGACAGTGGAATGTCACATCAGACGAACTTTACTCATAATTTCATATGTTAGAATTATTGAATAGTCACTTTAGGAACGATTTTATTTAACCACGATTCTCGGTTTAAAATTTTTTTTTCGATAGTTTTATAGAAGACAACTCACAAAAGAAGTGAGTCTGAGGCCCAAAGTACAAAAGTCCAAAGCTTTACAGTACGCACCATAATCCCCATGACTCAAAACTCCAAACTGTTTCACCTGTACATGCTTCATCAAGAGCAGACAGTTAATTATACATCTTTTATCCTATGACACCCCATATTGCATACACTTGTGAGTCAATCAGAAATCACAGCACCAGTTAAAGCACCGACCTGCCAATATTTCATGATATTTGTATAAGGGAAATAAATTTAACTTGTTTATTGAACTGAATTGAAGTTGAATATATACACTTGGTTGCTAATAGATTTCCTATAAAGTAGAGTCCGCTAACTTTGCTGATACTAGCAATACAGCTATACATGAGTAACAGATATACAAGATATTCTAAACAGAATTGAATCATTCAAACTACTATAATGCTGTTATACGCCCCCTCAAGATGAAGTCTCCATGGAGGACTTTCATCTTGTCTCTAAGATGTTCAAATTTTGAATGAGGTAGGGGCTTAGTCATGATGTCTGCAATTTGATCTTGAGTAGGTACATGAGCAACCCGAAGAGCCCCAGCTTGAACTTGCTCTCGAACAAAATGGAAATCAAGGGAGATATGCTTCATTTTAGAGTGCAAAACTGGATTGGAACATAAGTATGTAGCTCCAATATTATCACAAAATAAAATTGGCTTAACTAACTGCTGAACTTGTAATTCCTTAAGAATATTTTGAAGCCACATTATTTCGGAAGTAGCTGCTGCAACTGCCCTGTATTCAGCCTCTGTGGAGGATCTAGCAACTGTTCTTTGTTCCTTGGAACTCCATGAAATTGGATTACCGCCAAGAAAGATGATGTATGCTGAAGTAGAAGTGCAATCATCTGCATTGCCCCCCCAGTCGGCATCAGTATAAGTGACAAGGTTGAAGGAACTGGTTCTACTAAGGTGAAGACCATAGTTGATAGTGGACTTGAGATATCTCAATAATCGTTTGAAATGCTGGAGATGGCACATCATTGGCTTGTGCATGAATTGAGAGAGCTTGTTGATGGCAAAGGATAAATCTGGCCGAGTTAAATTCAAGTACTGCAAGGCACCAAGGACTTTTTGATAGTAAGTTGCATCCGCTACAGAGAAGCCATCATGAAGCTAAATTTTGGCAGAGGAAGATAGTGGAGTTGGAGATGGTTTTGCACCTGCCATGTCAAATCGCTCAAGGATATCTCTTATGAATTGATGTTGAGAAAGAAAGAGACCATCCTGATGAGGAATGAGTTCAATCCCAAGAAAATAATGAGGTCTGCCTAAGTTTTTCAGAGAAAACTGAGTTGACAAGGCCAAAATGAAATCATTGAGAAACTGATCATTATTCCCTGTGATTAAAAGATCATCAACATATGCCAGAAAATATGCTATTGTGCCATGATTGGAGTAAATAAACAAAGATGGATCACTCTTGCTGGTTTCAAAGCCATATGAGTTGATAAAATTTTTTAGCTCTTGATGCCAAGCTTGTGGAGCTTGTCTGAGACCATAGATGGCTTTGTTGAGCTTGCAAACATAATCAAGATGGAGATTGTGCTTGAAGCCAGGTGGTTGATCCATGAACACCTCTTCAGTTAAGGTTCCTTGAAGAAATGCATTATTGACATCCAATTGGTGCATGGACCATGAGTTACCCAAGGCAAGAGTAAGGATTATTTTTACAGTTTGAGGTCGAACTACAGGAGCAAAAGTATCATGAAAGTCTATCGTTGGTAGTTGAGTGAAGCCTTTGGCCACTAATCTGGCCTTGTATCTGGAAATTGATCCATTAGGAGTCCGCTTAATGCGAAACAGCCACCTGCAACCAACCACATTCTGAGTGTTGGACCTTGTCACCAGCAACCAAGTACCATTTCGGATCAAAGCATCAAATTCTTCTGCCATAGCCTGTCGCCAATGAGCATGTCTCATGGCTCTCTTACATTAGAAGGTTCAAGATTTTCCGGGATTGGATGTTTGGTGGCAGCAAAGATTCTTTTGGGTTTGAAGATATTGTTTTGGGATCTAGTTACCATGGAATGGTTGCGGGTGGATTTGGTAGGAGGTAGTTGAATTGGATTAGGTGCAGTAGCTAAAGAAGAAGGTTGGGGAGAGACATTACCTGGTAAAGGAGAAGAAGACAGGTGCTGCTCAGTCAAAGAAGCGTTGGAATTTGCCTCAGGTACAAGTATGATGTGTGGTGAATCTAATGCAGGGATTGGGGGAGAGAGAGTAGGATTTTCAGAGGCTGTGGTTCTAGGAAGAATTGGTTGTAATGCAGGTCGGTTAAGGGGCAGAGTCGTGATAGTGGAGGTTAAGAGGGGAGGATTATGTGGTGGAGAAGGTGATTCAGGTAAGGAAGATTGAGAGGAAGTTAAGGTTGCAGGGATTAAGGAAGGATAAGGGAATTGATCATCAAAAAAGAGGACATGTCTCGAAATATAGAGTTTGCTGGTGATTGGGTCAAGACACAGATATGCATATTGAGATGGTGAATAGCCTACAAAGATGCATGGGAGAGACCGTGATTCTAACTTGTGTTTTGTGTAAGGCTTTAACCAAGGAAAACACTGACAACCAAATGAATGCAAATGTAAAGGATTAGGAGTAGAATGAAACATGATTTGAAATGGAGATTGCATGCGAAGATTAGGAGTTGGCATGCGATTAATGAGGTATGTGGCAGTTTGGCATGCATATGACCAGAATGTAAGTGGAAGCTTAGAATGATGCATGAGAGCACGTGCAGTCTCAACAATGTGACGATGTCGTCGTTCAGCTTGTGCATTCTGTTCTGGTGTGTGTGGTGAGGAAGTGAAATGGGATATGCCATGTTCAGAAAGAAAGGAACGTAATTTGAGAAATTCTCCGCCATTGTCAGAGTAAAAGGACACAATTTTTGAGTTGAAGAATTTTTCAGCAATAGCATTGAACCGAGGAAAGATAGCAGAAACATCATATTTATATTTTAAAGGGTACAACCAGATGTATTTGGAGAAGTGATCTACAAAAATTAAGTAATAAAGAAAACCATCTATAGACCTAGTCGGGGCAGGGCCCCATACATCAGAGAAGATTGTTTCAAGTGGCCTAGAACTAGATAGTGTAGATCTTGAAAAAGGCAGCTTATGACTCTTGGAGCTGCAACAAGAGACACATGGTTGAATTGTGTCAGCTTTTATTTGATGCTAAGATGCCAAATGTTGGAAAATGCGCTTAGAAGGATGTCCTAATATGTGATGCCAAGTGGATGCAGTGGAGGTAAGGAAGGCAGATGGTAGTGGTGAGGATGGAAGATGATAGAGGCCATTCCTAAGCTAACCTTTGATAAGAGGAGTTCCTGTCTTCAGGTCCTTTAGCACAAAGTAATTAGAGAAGAATTCAATGGAAGTTAGGTTAGTTTGACAAAGTTGAGAGACAGAAATTAAAGGTCTAGAAATAGAAGGGGCATGGAGAACATTAGAGAGAGCAAGGGGATGTTTGGAGGTACAGAGCAAACCTTTACCAATATGAGAGATAGGTATGGCATTACCATCACCAATGATGACTTGATCGGTGCCATTGTATGGCGTGGTCAAATGAAGCTGATCCAAGTTGTTGGTAATGTGATGACTTGCACCAGAGTCCAAAATCCAGTCAGAGTTGGCAGCAGAGGATGTAACTTGGGCATGATGAGCTACATACTTTTGTCCTTGCTTAGGAGGATAGCCATGGATTTTATAACAAACCTTGGCTATATGACTAGGTTTCTCACAGAATTGGCAAACAACCCTCTTAGATTTGCGAGGGGAAGTAGATCTGGAAGCTTGAGTAGGAGACGGATGGAAAGCTGGTCCTTTGAAAGAGGACTGCACTCGATGAGCAGCATTTGCTGTTACTATAGCAGATTGATCAGCAAGAGAATCAATTCGCTGAAGAAATGTTTCAAAGTCTGTGAGCATAGCATGCAACTCATCAAAGGAAATTGGAGTTTCTCGTGCATGGATAGCAACAGAAATTTCTCTGTATTCTTGTCCCAAGCCATTCAAAGTGTGAATGACCAAGTCATCATCATCAATAGGAACATTGATTGTGGCAAGCTCATCAACAATAGACTTGATGCTGGTGAGATATTCAGTAATGGAGATGGAACCTTTAGATGAATGAGACAGGCGTTCCTTGAGATGTAGAATGCAGGATCTTGTCTTGCTACCAAAGGCTTTGTACAAGACATCCCAAGCTTGTTTTGATGTCTTGACATTGCATAGCATAGTTACAATCTTGTGATCAACACAAGTGATGATAGCATGTAAAATGAGCTGATCCTGGCAAATCTAGTAGGAGAAATCAGCATAGTTGGTAGCAGGACAGGAATTGGAACCATCAATGAATCCAATCAGGTCATATCCAACAAGTAGTGCATTCATTTGCACCTTCCAGGCAGTGTAATTGGTGGTATTGAGTTTAAGTGAATGTTGTACATTGAGCACAACAACAGATTTGGGTGCTGCAAGGTTGGTATTAGGATCCTGAGGGATAGAATCACTAGAGGTGTGGGACATAGCAGAGGAAGTCATGATGGAATGAAGGATCAAATGCTGTAAAGCTTTGGGCGTCTGATACCATATAAGGGAAATAAATTTAACTTGTTTATTGAACTGAATTGAAGTTGAATATATACACTTGGTTGCTAACAGATTTCCTATAAAGTAGAGTCTGCTAACTCTGCTGATACTAGCAATACAGCTATACATGAGTAACAGATATACAAGATATTCTAAATAGAATTGAATCATTCAAACTACTATAATGCTGTTATAATTTGCACCCGTATGTGATACTTGCATTTGACACGCTTTCTGTTATGATGTATTAACTGGCATCACATTAGTTTCACTCACATCCAATCACCTGTTGATCAAATTCTGCTCCAATCTGTTTATATGCCACGAGATCTTGAGTTCTAAAGCTTGTGGCAGACCAACTTTTCTGCACACAAGACCTCAGAGCACCTATTTACAATTGAAAACTGCTTTCCGAAGTAATGTCAGTCCAGATTCCATTCTCTGTATCAAAGACCACCACTATTGATCCAATTCTGCACCAGACTGCTTATATGCCTCGAGGTCCTGAGCTCCAATGCTGATGGTAGATCCACATTTCTGCACTACTCCTATTAAGGCACCAATTTGCAATTTGAAATACTTTCTGATCTGAAGTCTTCATGACTCTAATTCTACATCTACACACAATCAAGCGACAGCTACTTATCCTGCAGATTTCCGCAGCATCTTGCTCCAATAAACTTTGAACATGATATGGCACATCGCTATATACACAATATGCACACCAAAAGAACGGCAGCACTTCGAGACATCAATCTAAACCTAGATAAGCACTTGAGCTATAAACCATTGCGATTTAGATTTATGTCCAATACCTCTGTATCATAAAAGGCCGCAAGTACTTATGGATATTCTTAACTTCCTAATCTCACTTATCTAGCATTGACTTTTCTTCTCTCAAACCACTCACTCACGCATAGCTCTTACTTTCCCAGCAGCACTCTGTCGGTCCACTCGCAACAAATTAGTGTAACTTAAATAAGTGTAACAAATCAGTTCCTAGTTCAAAATTACGTCAGCCATTTTTGAAACAAGAAAGAACAAGTTTATGTTTTAAAGGTGGGCGTGGTTATTGCCACATCTTTTTATATATTGTCATTCCCCTATATAATGAGTTATTGTCACACTAAATAATATATGTTTATTTTTGTTAAGAATTTTATGTTTTTTTGGTTTTTCAAAAGTATCTTGCCCCTTCTCCTTTGAGTATAATTAGATTTGTCCTCCCAACACTGTCGAAAAACCAAAAAAAACAACACTTTTTTAACCACACTTCCAGAAACATGGCTAAATAACACTAAAGCCTATAAAGTTTCTGGAAAAAAACGAAACAGCACTCGTAAAATATTCAAACACTCACCCTCTTCTTTTTCAAAAGAGGGAACTTGCACTCTGCCTCTTCTCTCTCGTAAACTCACCACCGGCACCTTCCGCTGCTGCTTTCTGCCATTGGTATCGCGTTCTGCCCTTGCTTTCCACCACAGGCACCGTTTTCTGCCGCTACTTTCCACCACCGGTTTCGCCTTCCACCATTGCTTTCCACCACCGGCACCTTCCTCCACTTCTTTCCGCCACCGGCACCGCGTTTCGTTGTTGATTTCCACTGCCGGCACCACCTTCCCCCGCTGCTTCTCAACCTCAACTCACTCTCTAACCACCATTCGACGTCACTTCTCAACCTTAACAATCTTCAAGTTCTCAATGTCAATCTCACTTCGATCTATATTCATTCTCATTCTAATAATATCGCTTGTTATCAAAATCAACAGCATTTCTCTCTCTCATTCTGATCGACGGAGCTCCACTTTGCACTCCAATGGTGGAGTTCTTGTTCTTCGTCTCGCACAATTATTGATCTCTGATCTCTTTGGATTATGCTGTGATTGTTCTTCCTTTGGAATTTTCCAAGGTGAGGTTTCATTGTAATCTAGATCTACCATCGTTTTTCAGTTTTACTCTTGATTTAGCTTGTAGTTTGGATAATTATAAATCTAACCTCCTATTTCTTTCCCTAAGATCCTGTTAATTTTTTTTTTCCAGGTATTGATTATGGAATTTCATTCTTTAATTTGTTGATTTAGCATGGTTTCCTTTGCTAATTTCATAAAATTTTGTAGTCTCATAGTTCCATTGATGTTTCATTTCCAGCAACTACAGATTTGAGTCCAAGAGGTTCTATATTCTCCACGTAATTTGTCAAATATAGCTTTACTTAGGCAAGTTTTGCTACATTTTCAAACATTGATTGATGAAGCTATGTTTAGTGTTTATTGTTTAATGTTTAATATTTTACCAAATGGTATTTTATATACTTTAAGGCAAGTTTAGCAGTGAAAAGCATGCTTAAATATACGTATACACCTTCCATCATATGCTTATTGTAGATTAGTTTATCTTATATTACATTTCTTGCACAGTATACGCATAGTGTGGACAGGTAGCATATCTAAGGAAATACCTTTGCATAAATATCTTAGTTGCTCTTGCAACTTCTATGCAGCATGGCCATTGAATGGTGTAGGTATTGAACTTGATTTCCAATTTCCAGGTCCAATGTCCACTACGGAGATTGTGATTACAAATAGCTTTTGTTCTAACATGATTTCTGTAACATCCGATTTCCGACTTCCGACCCCATTAAATGTTGAAATTTACGATTTCCGAGTTTGTCTTATAATTCCGCTTCCGACCTCAATATTAGCTTCGACTTCCGACTTTGTTCCAAGGCTTACAAAGGGATGCTGTATCTTTCGATTTTCGACCTCATGCATGAAGCTTACGGTTTCCGACCTTATGCTCAAGTAGGAACGAACGTGATATCTGAGTTCCGACATTAGGTGATTCAAAATGGACACGAAGTGCGACTTCCGAGTTTTAGCTGAATTGGATTCCGAATTCATTACCAAGATCTTTTCTTCTCGTTCACGAGTTCCGATATCGAGTTGAAGTGCCAGATCCTATAAATTATGAGTTCCGACTTCATCCGAATAGATATGCACGAATTCCGACTTTAAGGAGCTCACGAGTTCCGATGTCACGTTCATATGCGCTGGCAGCGAGTTTCACTTCTTAAGCGACGTGGAGAGCATTTTTGTCACACAAGAGGGAGACATGGCTGAATTTTACCCACAAGAATTTCACTCAATCAAAGCCACCCATCCTAACTACCACTCCAGAGCCTTGTGTATATATATATATTCTCCTCCTGCCTCTTCAACTCCATTTTTCCTACGTTGTTTTCTCTTCTTCAGTTCAACCCTCTTTTCTCTTCTCCACTCACCCACTCTATCCAACTTTCACTTCAACTACCAACTCAAGCTTAACCTGATCATAAGAGGTAGAGGTCTTAATTCCCATATTGATTTTTCTGATTTTGAATAATTATTGGTGGTTTAATTCTTCAATTCTGATATATTGATTGAGTGATTCATAATGAATTGTGGCTAGTTTATTGACTGTTTGTGAAATTAAAAGTTGAATTGGAAACAAGAAAGGATGCAGATATGAAGTTGAGAGGCTGGGAAACTCAAAAACCCTCGGCAGTCCGTACGGCGGAGTGTACGGCTCCGCCTCCCGCCGTTTAAAATTGATGAAACCATTTTTATGTGAAACTAGACATCTAGGGCTTTCAACACATATATCATATGAGACCATTGGAGTGATATTGAAAGAGATATGAATTTTTGAAGTTCAACCTAGGAATTAGGACATCCACCCGGGCAGTATGGGTTGAGAAGGGTGTAACTCACCCTATACAACTCCAAATCGAGTGAAACTAATTTTGTTGGAAAGCTTACACATAGAAGAACAATATCCAAAGAAATTCCGAGTTTGTTATCATTTCAGTTGTTCCCAGTGATTTGGAGAAGTTATCCTATGTCCAAACCAGGCTAACACAGGGCAGTTCAGGAAGGCTAAGTTTTAGGGCTTGTAACTCGAGCCCTACTAAGGCAACTGAAATGGAACTTTTTGTATCTGAAAGGTTGTCCTGTTAGCTTTAATATGAGGCCAATTTCATATGATTTGAGCCAGTTTTCGATTTTTAGTAGATTTTTACTTTTAAGTGTGCAATTCTGGCCACCCACAGGGCAGGCCGGGATAAAACCCGAATACCTTGAGTTATGGTTATCCAAATCAGATGGGACCAAAGAGGTTAGAAAATAGACACATAACACTTTAACATATCCGCATTTGAGGTCCAAATGAGCTAAATAGAATGTATGGCATAATTTACAAGAACCGGGTTGAATACAAGTAGTGAAGCAGTAAGCATGTTCTAAAGTGCAATACTTGTGTCTTGAATTAAGGATTGAGGCATGAATGAAATATGTTGAATTATGCATGGAATGAGGTGTTTCTTTTGATAAATTGATATGCTAAATACTGGCACTATTCATGGGGAAGCGGATACGTTCCATTATGCCGCCAAAATTGCGGTAAGGTATATGCATGAATTATGAGATACACGTAGAGGCATGTGTATTTTCAAGAAAGCTATGAGAGCTATGTTATGATAAACCCAAAGAATATGTCATGATGAAAGTTCCATGCTACTTGGGCCAGCCCTGGATAGAAAGTTAAGGGGAATAGATCGGTGGGAAGGTCGGGGAAAGTAAACCCGGCATTCTTATATAGGAACGAGCTCGATCCTGATAAGCAGACTATTACCCAGGAATCTAAAATGGCTAAGAACTCCCAGGGGACCAAGTGATGGAAAATGATAAAGAGTAATGGGAAAATGTTTATGAAGAATAGTTCAAGAATGAAGTTTACATGATTACATTAAGCGTATGATTGCATTGAACATGTCATTACATGATATTTGCAGTTTGTCCGTTGTGTTTATTTGTTGTTGTATATTCATTATCTTGCCCTTTGTCCAATGTATTAATGTTGATGGTTTATTCTGTTTCTTATGTCATTTTAAGTAAAACTGAACCTTGTCTCGGACTAGACATTTTTCTCCACATTGCTGAATATGAGTAGTTAAGTTTAATCTCATGTTTTAAGAAAATTTAATAAAACCCGAGGCAACTGAGAATGAACGCGAAGTCAGTATATACTATATGCAAACCCTACTGAGAATTTCTCCTAATTCTCACCTCGCTTCGCATTTCCGCCTCATTCTCAGACGTGGACGATGGACACGACAGCTACCCTTTTTGTTGAGATTCCAGACCTGCAGCTCCACCATGACCCTGCAGTAGGCTCGTTGTATATAGCCGGCTCTTGCCAGTTCCGCTTGTATCTTTTTAGTGATAGGGATTTTACTGTTCCCTTACATTATCCTGCTTTCGACCCTGCCACCCCATACTTTGAGGTCCCATTGTACGCAACACATCCTCCGCCAGTGCCTCCTGCACCTGCAGCACCTGTGGCCCCTGCTGACCCTGTACCGGAGTCACCTCCGCAGGTGGTACCAGACATCCCGGTCAGCTCCAAGAGTGACCCCTCAGAGGCCACCAGCTCATTTTCCCCCTCCTCTGGATCAGTTTCTGACTACTCACCAGCCGGGCCCGGTGTGGCCAACGGCTATCTGACTGAGTAGGTCAGCCACAGGTCGTATTGTACAGCATGACCCTCTTTTAGTAGCATGCGGCTTTGGGTCATACACACAGTGGTAGATTTTGAAATGTCCGCTGAGGACCACGTAGGATCGGACTGACTGACACGGGTCTTATGTCTTTTAGTACACGACCTCACTTATGTATCCTAGTTTGAAACTTGTATGTAAATCAAAACAGTGGTTCCTGTCTATATATATATATATATATATATATATATATATATATATACCTATATACAGTTGATAGCATGTGTGTTATTTATGCTTACCTTATTGTTATGATGAAATAAATTCTATCACGTTCATTGTACGGCATCCCATTTCCCCCAAATGATTCGAATAAATGAAACGTAAGTAGAATATTAACACAGTAACACAAACTACTTAATTTCATGCTATGACTTAAGCATAACATTAAATAAGTAGGGTGTTACAATTTCATATTACCTTTGGTATGTTCAACTGCCTCTATTCATTCATTCAGTTGGATTGAAAATTTTGACATAAGGAATTAGTTTTAAGTAACACTAGTTCTTACAAGATGATAAATTTTTGCATGGTAAGCTCAAATACTGATTGTTTAAACATCCATTGATTGCTTCATTTGGAAACAGGTTTTTGCACGATTTTGTCATATCAAAATTTTTGGCAGATAAGGATTGTGTTAGGTATTAATTCTTGTTACTCTTTGTTAGGTATATCAAAATTATTCCTATTTGCCTGTAGCCTTTCAACATAAATACATGTTACTTTATTCCTTTGAAAGATTTTGGAATTGCTATGCATTATTCTATCCCTTATGCTTACTCTGCTAACTGCTTTTTTAGGATACTCCAGTGCTTGGGATGCCAACCATTTTCACCACTGGTAATGTGGGGTAAATCAATTATCCTTAATTAGATTTCCATAACTTGTCCATAATTAGATCTGTTGATATATCTTTGACATGTTTAAGTTCAGAATATTTTATTCAGGAACTTTCACTTCGCCCGAAAGCAATCCACTTATGCTTGCTTTTCACAGTTTGGTACAAGTTAAATTGGTCTAGCCTAGTAAGATCATAGCATCCTCTTTTCTGGGACTTTGTTTCAATGTTTGTGATTTTGGTCCTTCTGGTTTTGTGATTATTTTGATTTCATTGTCAAATAATTTGTTCTCCTTTGGTGGACAGCAAGAAGCAAAGGCTATGGACACAAAGCATGAAAATAAAGATCATACAACCGGATCCTCTAGCAGGTATTTTACTATCTTGGAATTCTGTATACTCCGCCGAAAGGTTGTCGTATACACAGCAAAACATGTGTTGTTCTTTTAGATGCACTGCAATATATTTTATGGCTAAGCAACAAGAAATTTAATCATCATGCATGGTCTATATGCTCTTCATATTCTTAAGTCACCTTGGTACCCTAATATACTTGATCCTTCTGCTTTGAGTTGAGACATGACGGCATGAGTATAGTCAAATAGAACTAAATTGAAATAACTATCAGCAAGGATTCTACAATGATTGAGTGGATTCTAGGATTTTATTATTGTTTTATTTTGAAGGCATAATTATGCTTGATTTTAAAGGGTATTCTTAACGTGCTTATAAACTTTATGGATTGCAGAGAGCAAGTCCCCAATCGATTTCCTTCCTTGTATTTTTCCATTCTTGAAGGATATTTACTCAATTTACTGCCAACAGAGTGTCTTCAAGTTCTTTCTGTGCTCACGTAATTTTAAGTTGGATGCCAATTTTGTTTATTATTTGCCAAATACTTTTGCATTATTCATTTTTGTACACTATTAATTTATTCATTTTTGACATGTCAAAACACTATGTCTAAGGTGAAATTTCTTTTTATAGTAGCAAAACATAGGGCAACTCTTATTGTCATTTCCTTTTTCTTTTATGCAACTTACTAAAGATGTTTGATTTGTAGCAGTGTCATTTCTCTATTTTTATAGTGTACTATTAATAAACTATCATAGTGGTACTCTTTGAATTTCCTCGTAGTTTAGTTTAGGCAATAGGCAAGCCTTCCAAGATGCTCAAGGAGAAAGAGAGGCTGCTATTTGCTGGCAGAAAGAAGGTCAGAATGCTCTGTTCGTTAGAAAAGGATCCTCAATTTCCCCCACTTTGGTCTAAAATTTTTTATACTTCAATGAAATATTCAGTAATTTGAGCAAATTGGCCATATTTTAGATATTTCAAGTTTATTTGAATTTTTTTTTTTAGTTTTAGATTTACTGTACTTGTCTTAGTTTGTTTGGAGGTTTTTTTTTTTTGTTTTAAAATTTATTGTATAGGATTTATTGTCAATTACTGGATATTGTTTGGCCATATGCCATGTGTTTATCTATTTCTTCAATTAATTCAAAGAAATTCTTTTCTATAGTTTTGAATATAAGCTTAGGATGAATGTTAAATAGTTTTGAACCAGTTTGGAATTAAGCAAAAATTTATTTAGAATTTAGGTTGAATTAATTTTAAAGGCAGCTTGACTAATTGAAGAAAAAAAATGACATTAGCCACATTTGTGAAAGTGTGGTTCAATAAGAGTGGGTATGTGGCTAAATAATAAGACATTAACCACACTTTATAACTGTAGTTAAATAAAAGTTAAAAGTGCGGCTGAATGATATGTCTCCCATACATGTAATAGCCGTATCAAAATCGCAGGTTGGAAGATCGATTAGCCACGCTAAAAAATGTGTGGCTAATCGACATTTTTAAATGTGGCAAATTGACACAATTTTAGTAGTACAACATTGAGAACCTCCCTGAGATTACGGACAAATATATAAGGAAAGGTTCCCAAAAATTCCCTTGATCGCACTAAAACCAAAATGATGAAAGATATATTACCACAGAAGAAAAATAAAAAGATATCAAAACATATATTACATCTTTAAATAACAAAACAATAGAAAGAAGAAAGGCGAAGAACTTTAACCCAGCTAACTATAGAACTCTGGAAAGAATAACCGATGCGATGTAGATGAGAGAGTAACAGAAAGAAACGGTGCCTACTGCATACCTCGGATGTTTGGGAAGAACTTAGAAGATATATTAGAGGAGTGAGTGAATAAATGTGATCGAAAATTTTATATTTTATATCACGATATATATATTTAAAAAAAAATGGAAAGTCTTTCTCATATATACATTGACGTCTAAGTAAATATTTGAAATTAAACTGAAATTTGAAGTTGGGGTTATATTTGAAATTGAACGTACCCTATATAACAATTAAACTGATTTTTCATCATAATTTGGTTACCAATTAAAGCATACAGCTTGTAATTTAATTGCATACAATTCATTTAACTTAGGCAATTTATAACATACAATTCTGAATAGAAAATATACCAATTTCAATAATTGTTATAAATTGACTAATTAATTATAATTGGTTCCAACTTATCAATTTGACTAACAGATTTATTAATAGTGTATATTCAAAGTGTACATTAATTTTCGTATTTAAAATTGAGCTTTAATTAAGGGATATAATTATGTGTGACATAATATTTGTCAAGAATAAATTAAGAATTATTTTTAAATTGATTAATTAGATTTTCATGGAAATACATGATAGCGTGACATGTGGCAAAACATTAAACAGAAATAGGATGATTAGCGGTAATGACTAATGTCTGCAAGGTATAACTAACGTTGCTTAGTTTAAAAACAAAAAAACTGACACATTTGGCAGCGCCCAAAATGACACATGTAAAGTAAAACAATGGAAGAGGGCAACCAGAGGACATCTTTTCAGCATTGACTCGTAGAAGAATGTCCAAGAGTCCCCTGATCAACAACATGCCCGAAACGCCGAACGTTGCAGGATTGCACTGCAAGCTATCTTAAAAATTATTGTTGGGCTGAGTGTAGTCACAAACGTGCCACGTCGCTCACTCTGTGAATTGAAACAGTCAATATGATAAATTGATAATGCTTAATGATACGAAAATGGAGGATAATTTCTTTACTTTCGAGGGGAGCAGACCTCCCAAAAAAATAATAAAAAATGGGAACAAAAAATAAAACTAAATTGCATACTTTTCTTCTCCAATTCATTCGTCCTAAAAAATTGCGTTTATAATTATGTAAAGGATTTTAAATCCTTCCATTTTTACACATATCATTCTCATATACATATTATAAAATATACCTATTAGTTATTCCTTTTTATCATAATATTTTGTGGACAAAAATAATGTAGCATTCTGAACATCCCTATTTTTGCACTATCAACCACTCTTCCTGCTGCTTTCCCTATCACTCACCATTCCTGTCATCCACTTTTGGAAATTGAAACCCCTTAATGATAATATAATTTTTTGAGTTAATATACATTTTGATCCTTAAAATAATCCGAATTTAACATATTAGTCCCTTAAAAAAAATTTATCTTATAAAAATTTAGTTCTTTGATTAACTTTCATCTATTAAATATTATGTTGTATCTAATTTAGATTAATTCAAATATTGTATTTCAATAATGCATATAAAAAAGGCCCAAATTACCAAATGAAATGACTAACTTATTACAATATGTTTAACTTTAAGGATGAAAGTGTAAGCAAATTTTTTAGTTGGCCTAATATGTTATATCCCAATACTTTCAAGGATCAAAATGTATACAAACTCTACTATTTTTCTTTTAGTTGTGCCTAAACATATTGTCATCACTATGTAATATAATTTAGTAAAGGAAAGTGTTAGAAAGACAGAAGTTTTATCAATATTTAGCTATTAGAGTAACGTGACATAATTATTGATCTTTAAATAAATAAATGAGTCATACTATTAAGGGTGTCTATTGGGGTTGATTCAACCCATAAATATGTGGGTTTCAACCTAACCCAACCCAAAAAATACAAGTTGGTTGGGTTGATGGGTGAGTTGGGTTGAGAAATGTCTAACTTATGAGATATGGGTTGGGTTGTGGGTATGGAAGTTTTCAACCTATCCAACCCAACCCACCCTTTTTTTAAGTGACTTCAAACTTGTGTAAAATAAATGCAATGCAATGTGCTTTTCTTGTTGGGATTCAGGAATTATTTTTATTGGGTTTAAAGAATTATTTTAGAAAAAAAAATACTTCAACTGACTCATACAGTATGTTATGTTAATCCATATGCTATATGTGATGATGACACCAACTTCAATTGAATTATGTAGTTTGCTATACTTTTGGAATTAAGTATGCTTTCTTGAAAACTATTGGGTCTTAGTATGCTTTCTTAAAAACTTTTGTGATAAAGCTTTTGGGACTTATGGATGCTTTTTTAAATTTATGCATGTTGAGACTTACAGCTCTCATGCTTATTATTAAAAAATTTGATATTTATATTAAAGCTTATATTATATATGTTTAGATTTATTATATTCAATTATATATTTTGATATGTTTCAATAGATATATATTTCTTTTAAATGTATATTAGACCCGTGGGTTCGACTCAATTGGGTTAGATCAAGTGGGTTGAAAGAAAAAATTTGCTCAACTCAACCAACCTATTATTTGAATGAGTGGATTAGGTTGAAAAAGTATTCCAAATCCACCTAGCCCAATCCATATACACCCTTATTAATTATTTTATTTCATCCAACAACTATCATAATTCATGCCAAAGGTTTTGTCTATGTAACATTGTTGGTTAGTAAAACCATTCAAAAGTTGAACAAAAATTTAAATAAACTATATAATTACGGGTGTTCATAGGATTGGATTGACTTGATGAATCTGAAAATTTAAATCAAACCAGTGAAACTAGTTTTGAACAGTTCAAATAATCGATTTATTTCAAGGTAAAAAATCAATCCAAACCAATCATTATTTGTTTAGTGTTCCAATTTATGACTTTTCAACCTAGAAATTGAATGACCAACTTGGTCACCATAAACAACTATGTTTGTCTTATTTATTTATAAGTTTTCGAAATTTTGCACTTAAGCTTTAAGTAGTAAAAATCACTTTTTTTATTTTCTTAGTTTATATTTGTTTAAGGAATTTATTTATTTATTCATATCATTAATTATTAGGTATCTCCTAACCAATACTTGCATCATCATTAGTCATTATAAGCATAAAAACTTAAAAAAAAAAAAAACTACAATTTTTTATTTTTTATTTCAACTTATAGCCTAAACCAAACCAATCTAACGGTTCGGATTTGCTAGCAAAAGTTTCAAAAACGAAACCAAATAAACCCAATTGAATTTGATTAGTTCGAATTTATTTTTCTTTCAAAGTCAAACCAAACCAATATATTTACACCCCTACATATAGTTGAACCTAAAAATAATGCAACTACATGCGTAGTGGACACAGTTATGGTTTTCTCTTGTAAACTGCATTTAGTTTATCTCATTTCTTATGGTATTTGTACAATATCAATATAAAAAAGAACAAAATACTATTATAATTAAAGAAAGTCATGTGGAATAACAAAAAATTAAATCTAATATATATGTTTTTTAAGATTATTAAGAGAATTAACTCGAGACACAATTATATTTTTTACATAGTTAAGTGAAAAATTAAATCTAATATATATGTTTTTATGAAAAAAAATGAGCAAAAATTAATTCTTTTTCACAAAATAAAAAATTACATGATAAAAAATAATGAATTATTTAAAGAATTCTTCTTGAAAATATTAACAATGATGAGTTTGAATAAAACTAGAAGTAATAGTAGACTATTGGTTTAATTACGAAAAAGAAAGAAAGACATTTTAAGAAAATCAAACAAAAGCCAATTGAATGGGAGAGATAATTAATAGGCAATAAGGAATGAGTTGAGAAATAACATTATTGGTAAGAATATTGTTAAATTTTAAATGTTATATTATTTTTGAAAGTAACATTACATTAAGTTACCAATTTAGTGGATAAATAATAATTTTTTTTAAAATAAGCTGAATTTATTTTTAATAATTATTTTTTTGTTGCATATTTTTAATAATTATTTGAAAAATATCACAAATAATATCGTTTTTCTGTTATGAAGAAATTCAATTAAATATTGAATGATTAAATTAAGATGATTGTTTTTGTAATTCTATTTACGTAACTAAATATTACTACACATAAACAAGGTAAAATTTCTCATGTAATGAAAGTAAGGAGTTCAACCCTTTATATATCTTAATTTTTCTTTTCTTATCCCTCACCGTCTGTCTCATGCTCCAGACGAGGCCTCGTCAGGTGACTCATGCCAGACGCGCCAAACCAGGATGGGTCGTAAACAAAAAAAATCAATCATACTATCTTTTGAATGTGTCATCTTCTTAAGAATAACAGTAAATTTGAATTAATTTTTTTTAAATGTTAGACTATATCAATTATCAATTATCAATTTTGTAAATAAACAATACTTTTACAGTCCAGATTCATTAATAATACATTTGAAAGAATAAAGAGCAACACCATATATGGTTTTTATGTTATAAAAATAAGACACTTATGCGTTAAAATAAATTAAAATGAAACACTTTTTTTAGTCTATTTAATTTACATGAGTAAAATATTGATAAAAATAAATAAAATAAAATTGATACGTATAATTTTTTAAGATTTTGAAATTAAACCACTTTATGAATTGTTTAAGAGTGGAAGGATACTTGGATTAATTTATTTTATAATTAAGAAGTTTTCTCAAAAGTTTTATTTCAAATAGGCTTAAACATATTTTTAGTTCTTATAAATATAAGTCATTTTAGTTTTAGTCTCTCTGAAATTTTTTTTTGATTTTAAGTCCTTCTTTTCTTTAATATCATATTTTTGGTCCCTATTATTAGTCAACACAATTAAATAATGATATTTATAAGGATGAAAAGAAGATTATTAAAATATTTATAAGGGTAAAACAAAATTTTTAATATTTATAAAGGCTAAATGTATGTTTTAAAATAATTTTTTGATTTAAAATTTAGAACGACAAGGACAAAAAATATAATATTAAAAAAAGAAGGGATAAAAAATAAAGAAAATTTTTTACAAGGACTAAAATCAATATAATCTATATTTACAGGGACTAAAAATATATTTAAACCTTTCAAATATATTGATTATAAACTACTTTATAAAGAAAGCAGACAAACTTGAACTGCTGATTAATTAATTGGTTCCATTACATATATTATAGGCCAATGGGAAGGCCCGTTGTGCCCTTAGAAGCTCTGTATTTGAGACACAGCACAGTGGATATTCATCTTAAGTCAGCAAAATAAAGCGCTAAGTGTGCTAAACTGAGAAATGATTGTGAGTTATAACTGCAGCCTCACGATACATATACTGGAAGAACAAAGAAAGATCAAGGGAAAGAAGGTGTAATTGCATAAACACAGGTGAAAAAGAATGAAGGATCGAAGGCGATGGTTGTGTTAATCTATATACACACACTGATACCGATCTGATATGTATCTATTTTGACGCATGTGTAATTGATAGAGTTAGTTAGTTAGTTTCGTTAGCTTACAGGTGGTTAGTTAGTTTGCTTCCTGTACGTTCGGCAATTACATTGCAATCCACATACACAACTAGTAATCGGTCGAAAATTCTCTAATTCACCCCAAAGTCCCTTCAATTGAGTGTAATAGCTAGTAACAGTAAGGTCACCTTGCTTAACCGCATAAATCTCTCTTCCTGTAAATCAACCAGTCTTGCTTGTATGACTGCCCTGGGCAAGCCTCTGTCGTAGTTCATCCCAAAGATCCGAAGCTTTATTCAGATCCATCACACTGAGGGCTATCTCACTGGACAAGGATCGATTTAACCAAGCTAAAATCATTGTATTGTTCCTCTCCCATGCCGATCTCAGAGGATTCCCAATCTCGGGCTCTGGAATTCCATTTACGAACCCTAGTTTGTTCTTCGAATGCAGAGCAATATACATAGCTCGTGACCAAGCTTAGTAATTTGCCTCTATCAATGGTGTGGAGACCAGCGCCATTCCTGGACCTTCGCCAGGATGAAGATAGAACGGGCTTGAGATATCAGCCAACGGATTCACCGCAACTTGAGCATGTGCGGCTTGTGGATTAACCACAACATGAATATTCTCAGCAACAACGTTTGCTGGAGCTTCTTCCGCCATTGTTGAAACTCACAGATTCTTCAAGCAAAATGAAGCAATCGCGCAATCACATAGAAAAAAGAAATTGAAAGAAAAAACGAAGAAGAGGTTGTTTGGGGAAGTAGACTACATAGTTTACGAGAAAGAGAAAAGTGGTTTTTTTTTTTAAATAAATCCTACAGTAGTTCTAATCGATATTTATATTGGATAAATTAGGTTTTAATAAAAATAAATTGATAAAATGGTCCCAATCTTTTAAAATATTGAATAAATTAGTCTTTAATAAAAATAAACTAATAAATTAGTCCTTAATATTTTAAAACGTCGAATAATTTAGTCTCTCCATCATGTTTTTTCATTAAATACTATGACATGACCAATTAACTAATTGACAAAGCATCATTATCTCCCATTATATCTTTCTAGTCACTTCTATTTATTAAAATGATATCATTTTTGCCATATTCTTAAGCTAATATGCTTAATTTTATGTTATAATATAACACGTAAATAAAAGGAGTTTTACCAAAATGATGTTACTTTAATAAATAAAAGTGACTAGAATGATAGGGTAGTAGTGAATGTCACAATTCATCCAAATAATAATAATCGGTTGCACTAAAATTTGTAACAAAGTGGTACAATTCAGGTCGTCTCACGTACATGTTATTTGATTAGTAAGGAGGGGGTTTTTATGTTTCATGCAATAGTTAAAAGCTAAAATAAGAAACTATATATAATTCAGGCACTAGCTCAAGAAGTTCCTAGAGCATAAGATTAATCAATCATCAATGCACAAATAGTTAAACATGATATATGGCTAATTGAGCTATTAGAGAGACATCTACCAATAACTCCATAATTCTACCCAGAGACCTCTAGGTTTTCAACCAACATGAAATCAATTAGGAAGTTGAAACCTTAACTCTAATTAACCTATATTGATTTTTAGTTCCAATTGCATTAGCCTAAATTTGAACCCAAATCCAACTCCTAACTCCCAATTCCTTAGTTAATTGAGTCCTTACTAATTAACCAATTAACGCAAACTCAATTAATGATTTCATTCAAAATTAACATGTCGATACCATTCAATGTAAGCAATGAATGAAAGAAGAAAGTAAGGAATTAAAGAAAACATGTCATATATCATAAATGTAGCATAGAGTTTCAAGATACAACCTATGAGTCATTTGGAAGCCCCTTGAGCTAGCTTGAGTCTACTCCTCCATAGTAATGGAAGTTACAAACAACAACTACAAATTGATTCTTACAATCTTTGATGAAAAGAGAAGAAAAATTTAGAAGAAGAAGAAAAATTAGAGAGAAAGGAAACCTAAGAACTAGAGAAAGAGAGTTCTTTTTCCTAAAATGAGCTTGTTACTTCATTTGTGAAGTCCTAGGTATTGGTACATGAATTCCAATACATTATCTTTCCAAAAGTGGGCCCAAGTGACCCAAAACCCGAGATTGCAACCTTTCTGCTGTTCTGCACTTTTCTGGTTGTGCTATAGTGAAGTAGGCACAACATGCTGGGCTATAGTGCAACAATCAATAAGTCAAGTGTTGTTTCAACTATAGTGCAACCCTTTGTGCTATAGCACAAGGTCCTAATAGCAATTATGCAGAATTAGATATTTTGGTCACTTTCGAGCCCCATTTGAGCCCAAAAACGTCCGAACTAGCTCTCGTTATCTTCATGAAAGTTGTAGATATTTTTCTTGACTTCAAAATGGACCTCATTTGCTTCATTTGGATTTCATATGAGAGTTATGACTCGATCTTTACATCATGCTCCTGACAGCAATTATGTAGAATCTCATGTTCTAGTCACTTTCAAGCTCCATTTTAGCTCCAAAACATTCGAATTAGCTCTCAGTATTTTCACGAAAGTTGTAGATCTTTCTCTTGGCTTCAAAATAGATATTTCATTTGCTTCATTTGGATTTGAGATAAGAGAGTTATGGCTCAATCTTGGCATCATGTTCAAGTTAAAATTTCAGTAACATTGAAATTAAGCTTCCAATCACTTCTAAGCTTCAAATCCTTCCAAGTTAGGTTCCTACAAGTCAAAAATAACATATATAAGGATCCAAAACTCTTGGAATGCATTAAAACATAAAATCAAGGAAAAAGACTTGTTTATATAAGAATTCGCAAAAGAGATAAATTAGCACCAAATTATGAAATTCTTGTAATTGGAAGCAAACATGCAGCATAGAGAACTAAAATACTAAATATGAGGAATAAAATTAGTATCTAAATTCAACTTATCATATGACAAAATATAATAGTGTTATACCAACTACTTAACATGCTACATTATAGTATTTAACGGAACGATTTAATGGAATGATTAAATTATCTCATATTTTAAAAAGTTAAATATTAATTTATTAATTTATTTTTATTATGAACTAATTTATCTAATATTTTGAAAGATTAAAAATTAATTTATTAATTTTTTTATTAAGAACTAATTTGTCGACATAAAAATCAATAGGGACATTTTGAAGGGTTTATTATTATTATTTTTTAACCAAAAGTGGTTTTTCTTTCTGTCAATACAAAAGTGGTTTTTCTTTTTATCGGGGGGTTCATTAAAGTGGTTTTTATATTTATACTCAAACAAAAAATAGTGTTTTGGGCCTGTATATGTAGGATTTACGTAAAACACAATGAATTTGATTCTCAAATCGTCAATTTCAAAATTTCAACTTATCAGCGTATCATTGCCAAATCCTATCAGTACCTATTTTATCTTGGTACTTCGTAGCTTAGAGGTGTCCAACGTAACTTTGACTTACTATACAGTCATAATTAACTTAAAAGTATTTTAAATTAAATAAATTAATTCAAAAAATAATAAATATTTATTCGTCAAATGGAAAAGTCATAGTCTATCTATACTTGTAATAAAACTATGGAAAACGCGTCTCAACCTTCTTTTTCTTTTTTTTTTATCTTAACATTCAGTTTTCTCTTAATTTTTGTTGTTGTGACACATAATCTCTTAATTATTATCTTTTTTTATGTTTGTAATCAACGCACCTTTTATATCTCTGAATTTTACAATAAAAAAGTTCGCCCATTTTATACATCCTTGCTTGTCTCTTCTTATGCCACTTGATATGTCTATGTCTTTCTCTGTGTCTTTTTAATAATTATAAAAAAAATAAAAAAGTCTATCTCTCTCTGTTTTTTACGCAGGCACACCTCTCTTTCTCCCTCTATACCCATCTCTTCCTTAATCGTTTCTTTTTTATTTTTTTTCTATTCCTTTCAGTTCATTCTTCAACCCCCCACCAAAGATGCCGGCAGTGCCCATAAAATCTTTAGAATAATGAGATATTATCAAAGTAAAAAGAAGTCTTTCAGAGGGTTTCAGGATCTCTTGTCCAGAGTTAGAAACGGAGGTAAAATCAACTCACTTACATCATCTCCAATGCCTCTCTCTGCCTTCTCCGCTTTCATACTGGCCATGGGTAATTTTGGGTGTAGTTTTTTCTCTTTTTTCTTCAATTTACTTCTATTCTTTTTTTAAGAAAAATAAATTAATTTTAGTATAAATTTGTTCATATTTATTGCCCTTGCACCATGGGAAATTTTCTGCCGCTAACCCGCGTTTTTCTGGTAGTACATTTTGACATTTGCCTTCTGATGTAAACTCATTAAAATATAAAACTAATTATAAAATAAAATGAAATAGTATCAACCAAATAAAATTTTAAAAACTAGATGGCAATGTAGCAAAAATAAAAAATTACCCACCTTTTTTTTATAATTGGATAAAGCTTAATTCTCATAAAGCAATGTTCTGAAAATTGGACCAGATATTGAATCGGATAAAGTATTAGTTCAAAGATTTATCGATTCAACTGGAATTCAATTGGTTCAGCTAGAATGTATAAAATATATGCAAATATATAAATATATAATTATTTTAAAAAGTCTAATCAAATTTTTAGGTAAGAGATAAATATTCTATTAAAAAATTTATTAATAATGTCATATCAGAGTATGTTTTCCAGTCAACCATAGTGAAATCATTTTTAAATCTATTATTATGTTTACCCAAAAAGAATAAAAGCCTATCAGTATCATTCTTTTCCTCCGTTTTGGTCATGGGACCCTTAACGTAACATGGACAAGACAAAAGCCAACATCATTATCCTATGCTAAAAGAGAAACTTGTTAACTTAATCGGGCTCCAAAACAAACCAAACCCAACCCATTACTCCAGGCATGAAGTTGTCGCACTCCTTTCTTAACACAAGGCTACGAGAACCACTTCGCCAACACACCATGCGATGGCAAAATAGGCCATGACACAAAGCAATTAAGGCTATGGCAGTGAGCTCGGATACCAACAGCTGGCGTTGCTATGGTCACTACTTCCCTCTAACAAACCACAAATCACCATCTTCTTCTTTCAACAATGGTTCGAGCAGCACTGAGCTGCCATAGCCACCGTAGGAAAGTCCTCTCATTTCATAGTATTATTTTTTAAAAAAATCTTCATCGAACCACCAAATCGCTAAATTGGTTATGGCTCAAGCAGTTTTTTGAGTTTTGATTGATTTTTCCAGTTCTTGATCGATTTTTAGAGCACTGAGTTTTAGCACTTGGCTTGATTGGAAGAGGGTTTGGATTCCGGTTCAACTGGTCGAACTGATTGGTTCGATCTAATTTTCAAAACATTGTAAAAAAATAGAGGAGCAATCAGGATACATTAAATAGTCCATAAAGAAAGCACAAAACACATCACACTCTTCTCTAAACATGGAGTATGACAACACCATATGCTAAACTCGAAACTTGAAACATGATACTCGATACACAAGCCTAAGGGACCTCGAGACCAACACTGGCAGCACCGAACATCTCTTGCACCTGCTTAACTTCAAGGCAAGTCTCCAAAAAAAAAAAAAAGAATCGTTGGCTTCCACTGGCCGCCGATTGACCTTCTAGACACCTTTGTGATGAGACAAAGCACCACTTCCAACACCCATGAACAAAGCACACACTACACATTATGAAGGCCAATACAGCACCATGACCCTTAGTCACTATCACCATCACTATAGGATCTACACCACCACCACATCCCATCCTTACTGTTGGCTTCACTATTGTGCCTGAATCGTTGGAAGCCTTGCACTACCATATCCGCTTCACCTCTACCATGGTCCTCAAGCCAAAAGATCCCCTTCCTGCTCTGACATACCAGACCGACATAAATTGCATCACTATAGCGAGTTCAGAAACCAACCTGTCACCAAGCTCGCAACTACTCCTCATTACGCCATCATGCACTGCTGCTTTGTCACTCATGGTGCCGCACCCTCTTTGCATCATCACCACCTCGAACCAAACCCGTGGCCATCATCATAAGCACCACTGCACCTAGTTGTGGCCTCTCTTGTCATTTACGCTGCCGAATCTACACCTCACCTTCCTGATCTACAAAAAATAGTGAATAAAGGAAAAGGGGCAAACCACAAGCCAAAGGATGCTAGTAGTAGCCCCTTAAACCTCAATCTTCTCTCTATCTCTTGGTCTTCACATGTGAAGAAGATAGATGTCAAACATCAACAAAAGAAAGGGTAGGGGAGATGGGCTTACCGCAAGTCAAAAGATGGCTAGTAGCAACCCCCTAGATGATTGATTAAAAAAAAAAATTACCTGCCTAATTATGTCTTTCAATTTTCAATTTCACATTGTTACATCTAGCATTACTGAGATTGAAGTAATGCTAAAAGTTGTAATGTACCAACTAAATTAAATGCTTCTTGCAAGTTTAACGCACAATTTGAAATGTCTCAAAAAGGTTGTCTTCTTGGCAAAAGATTCATTATGTTGTGAAAAGATGGGCGAAGACCATTGAGGGCCGCAATGACAAGGTCAAGATCATCCATAGGATGACCAATAAGCTCAAGCTCTTCAGCTATGGAGCGAATGGAGCACAAATAGTCATATACGTTGGAGTTGCCTTTAGTGATTGATGAAAGATGCTCTTTGAGTGACATTATCCATGTGTGAGAATGATTGGCATAGGCCTTTGTCAATCTCGACATTGCTTCAGTCGAAGAAGTAGCAGAAGACATCACGATCTGTGCCTCAGGACCGCAAGAATCCATAAGGGCTAGTAACACATAATGATCTTGACCCTTCCAATGGAGAAAGGCAAGATTTTCAACAGTTACGTCACCAGTACCGGTTGTGGTAAGAGGACATGGAAGAGTTCCATTAACATATTCGATGAGGTTATTTGCAGTAAATAACAAATTGATTTGCGTATACCAGGTGGGGTAATTTGAGGAGGATAGTTTAATGGGTAATTGAGTGGTAGTGCTCAATTCCACAAGAGGGGAAGAAGTAGAGTTGGCCATTAATAGAATGGAAATGGGCTAGTTAAGCTTGTGGCTCAATGATACCATGTAGAGAAGTGTTGCTTTTCATTAAAATCAAAAGTGTAATGTACAGTAGGATACATAGAATTATATGAGAGAGAGATAGTTCCTAAATAATAGTAACAAGATTACAAAAAATGAATAAAGAAATTACAACTAGTAGCTATAATCAAGACCAAATCATGATCCTGCATGATCTTCGGCTGGTAGTTTCTGTGGATTGATGAGAGAGTTACAATATGCATGACTTGAAAGTTTGTTTCTTTTTTTTTTTTTTTAATGTGATGCATGACTTGAAAATTGACATACATTACTTCCAACAAAAGCATTTTCATTATGATCCAAATAGGAAGTTGGATAATAAATTGTTGAAGTTCCTGTTAAATTCTCAACACCTTCTTCATTTTGGCTATCTCTTCAAGTATTAAAAGACAATAACATGTCAAGTGTATAGACAAAACTTATGTTAAATACTAGCCAAATAAGTGAACATAAAATAACTTTATACAATATAACAAGGCGAGTTCTATGGTGTACCATACGCCAGTTTGAAAAAGCAAAGGGTGCACTGTGGAGCTCATTGCCACCAACAACAATCCTCCCTCGCCCTCCACTTCTGCTCCCTCCTCTACCTCTATGCCCACACCTCCTCCCTCCACCCCGCCACCCAGCTCCATGTTGCTGCCATGGTCGCTATCCTTGTCACCCCTAGTGACCCCCATGGCCACTGCCATCGTCCCTGCCCCCAACCCCAACGACAAAGCTAGAAAGTCTTCTCCTTTGGCCACCCAATATTCATATCATTCCTATAACTCAACAAGATTAAAGCTCTCGGAATTTGTGAAAATCCTCTATCTGTGTGTTAATCAAACACCAAATCTGGCTCTAAATACCAAATTGAAAAACCAATGAATACTCTTTTGCTCCTCTACACCCATATCTTCTTTTTGGCCCTTCATTGATTATATCTACGCCCCCATTTTTCTAAGATAGGTCCATCGAGCCACAAGGTGCTGAGCAGCTTGGTGGAGCTACTGAGCAATGATGACTCAGTGACAAGGAAGGTCACGGCGAAGGAACTGGCGGAGGTGGCATATCGTCAGTTGTAATACCATCTACTGCAAGGTGTGAAGGTGGATCATGCTGGAGATGGTGGACTAGGTGTGGATAGAGAGGTGGTTGTCTATGTTGTAAGGGTATCTGATAGAAAGAGTGGATGTAGGTGCACTGGTCCATCAAATGAATTTAGCCACATTCTCCAATGTGTTTATCCACACTTGTTAAATGTGGATAAAATCTGGTGTGTGGTGCACCATAGTTACTTCGTTGCACCACAGAACTTGCCATATAACAAATCCTAGAATACAAAATTTCCTAATCTTGAACATTGAACTTTGGGTAACTTTCCTAGTAGTCAATCTTCTCTTTTCTCTGTTGTGCTCCATATGTAAACAACTCCACAATGATATCGTATATATTGTGCTCAGAGGCCATAAATAGTCTTAAAAAAATCTTCACCCACCGTTTAACAATAACCTTCTCATATATTGGAGCTTCTGACTATCCACCAAAAGTCTAAATCGCCATGTATATTTATAAGAAACTTACAAAAACTGTTTTTTGAGCATTAGAGACCAAACAATCATTTTATAATTGGAAAATTATTAGAATAGCAGACCATCAACTTTTCATGACAATTAATGCAAAATTTTGAAATGTGAAGAGCACAAAAATGTCATAATGCTTAGACGAGGACATTATATCAATCTAAATAGGCAATATAATAATCTGTTAAGCTAGGTTTTTAAAATTTGGAAAGCACAAATCTAAATAGATAGAAGAAAGTAAGGAGTAACAATCAAGTCTCATACCGAACAACAAATCATGGCATCACTAACCTAAACGAAAGCAACAATCCAAGAAGAAAGTATTTGATCACAAAGAAGAAAACTCTTGCAAGGACGTTTGAAAGTTTGGGAGGGAAATTGATATAACACAGAATGTAATTTATGGTATACAAATGCGTAATGTTAGTATATATATTTTTAATGAGTAAACATAATTAAATTTATAATAGTGAAATCGATTTTTGCATAAGGAAAAAATAATTAAACTTTAAAAAAGTATTGCTTTAGACGACCCAAACCTATAATGATAGATGTAATAATGTGAAATTGAAAATTGAAAGATATAATTAGGTAGGTGAAATTTTTTGTTGTAAACTTCAGACTGTATGAAAGGTGTGTAGATTGCAAACATAAAAGAGACAATAATTAAGAGACGATGTGTCACAACAACAAAAATTAAGAGATACTAGACGATATCTGCACGGAAAAATAATTTTTAAAATTATTATTTAATTTAAAGTTATTTAAATTTGTTTAATATTTTATTTTATAAGATATTAAATTATTTTTTTATAATTTTATTTTTGAACATTTTTATCTTTATACGTATTTATTATTAGTTATTGTAAAATAAAAAAATGAATAAATTAGACACTCCTCCCTTAAGAGATATCTTTATTACACAACACTTTAATTTTCTCCAAAATATACACCATATGGTTATGAGATTGATTTTGTTAATAAGTTTAATTTTTTTCTAAAAAAAATTGTAGGTAATCTATTTGACAATTTAAATAACTGCATAATTTTTTAAAAATAATTGAATAATAATATAACAATGAATTTGTTGAAATAATGTAACATATAAAAATATAAAGGTTTTGAAATTAATTAAATTAAAATTTAGATATTACCTTTATTGGGTTAAATTTAACATAAATACATTGGTCGTAATTTGGATGATAATTATCGTAACTATTTTAAATTATAACAATAATATTTATGTATACCATGATTATCCAACAAATGTGCAAAATTATTTGTCTTAAGAATTTTGAAATTAATCAAGACAAATTATTGATATTGTGTTTATCAAGTTTAATTTAACATATATTGAACCAATATATAATATAACTATATTAAAATATTACAAAATGTTATATAATGTATATCTAAAAAAATAGTTGAAATCACTTTAATTGTCCTCAAGATTTTGATTTTGTCAAGTTTAAATTAACACATATAGCTACATTATTAAATAATATCAAGATATTGATTTTACTGAATAAGACACTCCCAAATATAGTTATAAAATTAACCTTGTTAATGAGGTTAAGTTAAGATAATAAAGGTCATTTATTTGATAATTTGATTAACTACATAATTTTTTTAAAAAAATAATAGAGATTCTGAATACTCAATAAAATAATTAATTAGTTGAAATGATATAATATACAAAGATAAAAAGATTTGAATCTAATTAAATTAAAATTTAGATATTGCCTTTATCAAGATAAATTTAGATATTCCCATTTTTATAAAATAAGTAATAAGCAATATGAATATTTTAAAGAAAATATATACATGTTCTGTAACATAATTAAATTAGATTATGTTAAAATTTTAAAGTTATAACTGCAAAGTAAATATATAAAACAATTAAAAGTAAAAAATTATTGCATGAATAATATAGCAAAATTACATTTATTAAATGTATTTATACGTTACTAAAAGTAAAAATATTTGACAATTTTATTAAATATACATATAAATACTGTTAGAATTAATGCATATGACTAGTAGTGTATTTATTTCAAGTTTTGAAAAGAGTAAACATGAACTTTTTATTTTCTATGCATTATGCACTATGATTATTTAAAAAAATTATATTTATTTCCTATTCACTATATATATAATGTTGATGAGTGTCTAAATGAAATACGTATTAAACTAAAATATTTTCCTTTGCACATAGTTGTTTCATGTATGCTCCTTCTCTTCTTTTATTTTTCTAAAAATTCAACAAATACTTAAAATATGAATTCATAAAAAAAATTTCAGTTGTGAATACATTAATTTTTTTTTTTAAAAATCTATTCTTTGTTTTCTAATCAATACACTGATGATACCACATAAGAAATCTCTGTAAACCTATAGAAATTAATTGATTGAAAATATATTTGATTTTGTACCCAATAAAATAAGTTTGATTTTGTATCAAAAAACATATTTTGGAAAGGCATAAATTAAGAGAAAATTGAAAATTTTGGATTTTAGAAAAAAAAAAATTTATCAATGATTGGGTGGAGAAGGCTAAATTTGGTATTGTAGGTATTTAATGCAAGTCTTGGAAAAGGTTAAAAATAAAAAATATTAAATTAAGAATATTAATTAAGAGACTTTTGATATCTTGGATATAAAATGTCATAGTATTACTTTAATATATAAATATTAGACGATACCCATGTGTTGCATAAGGAAATAATTTTTAAAATTATTATTTAATTTAAAGCTATTTAAATTTGTTTAATATTTTATTTTGTAAGATATTGAATTATTTTTAATAATTTTATTTTTGAATATTTTTATCTTTATACTTATTTGTTATTAGTTATTGTAAAATAAAAAAATGAAAAAATTAGACACTCCTCCCTCAAGAGATATCTTTATTATACAACTCTTCACTTTTCTTCAAAATATATATCATATGGCTATCAGATGTGTAACGTCCCATATAACGTAATAGGAAATAATTAAAATAAACTTTTCTTATTCACAATTTTGTCCCTGAACTTTTTAGAAAATGACATTTAGGTCCTTATATCAATTGGATTAGCAGAATAAGGTTTTAAACGAAGCAGAATCACGTAGCGAAAACGTAAAAACTTAAACCTTGGCCGATTGAGCCACGGAGGTATCCATATGTGAAATGATATGGGATGTCCCTAAACTTGCCCATAATTACGAAGATGCCATTGGTCATGAAAAACAGAAAATAGAAATGCCATCAACTTGCAAAACGATTAATTTACACCTTTAATTGATTAATTTGATTTTAGTGGATAAGTAAAGCTAATTAGAAATTAATTAGAGATTAATTAGGAGCTAATTAAGTGTTAATTAGAGATATTAGGATTAGAAATAATTAAAATAGAAACATATAAAACTTCACAAATTTCTTCAAAATCGATTTACCGATTTAAAGGAAATCGGTAAGATTACGGTATTTTAAACTGTCGGAACCGAACTAATAGAATTTCAATTCATTAACCCTATTTTAAGTGACTGAGAACTCAGCCACTTAACCCCTAAAAGTGGCACAAATAAGGCCACAAGAAGGGAGGAGGCTTAGCTGAATTTCAGCCTCTTGTGCTCCCACCAATCACCTTGCAAGAAGCTAACCACTCTCATCATTAAATCAGATTTTTCTCCTTCTTTCTCCACCCAATTTTCGAGCTCCCTCTTCCAGCAGCCTTCCTCTCCTCTTTTCTTCATCCTCTTCATCTTATTCTTCCACTTTCAGCCTCCCTCAAGCTTCTTGCATCCAAATCCTTCACTAGAACTCAAGACTAGCTAGTTGTTACATCAAAATAAAGGTAGGATTCCAATTCTTGTCTTGATTTTCTGATTTGGGTGGCTGGTGGTGGTTTATTCTCTCAATTTTTGATGTATTGATTGAATGATTATGATGATATATGGCTGTTTTATTGGTTGTTTGTGATGTTAAATTCGAATTGGAAGCAAGAAAGGATGAAAATAGGAAGAGCTGAAGGGTTGGAGAATCAAAAACTCTCGGCAGTTCGTACAGCGGAGTGTACGGATCTGCCTACCGCCAATTAAATTCAATGAAACTATTTTTATATGAAACTAGACATCTAGGGCTTTTCATACATATATCATATAAGGCTTTTGGATTAGTATTGAGAGAGATATGAATTTTTGAATTTTGACCTAGGGTTTGGACTCTGGTTCTGGGCAGACTGGGTTATTCAGGGTAGAACTCGCTCTATGCTATTTGAAAATGAGTGAAACGAACTTTTTTAGAAAGCTTACACATAGGAGAATGTCCCATAAAAATTTCAGAATTAGATAAGGTCCCAGTTGCTCCCAGTGATTCAAGAAAGTTGCCCTATATCCAAACCATGCTAGAACAGGGCAGTTTAGAAAGGTCAGAATTCGGGGCTTATAACTCGGGCCCTATTAAGTCAAATGGAATGAAACATTTTGTAAATACAACTTTATCCTGTTAAATTTAATATGAGTTCAATTTCATATAATTTGAGTCAGTTTTCGATTTTTAGTGGATTTTTACTTTTAAGTGTCTGATTCTGGCTAGTCACTGGGCAGGCCGGGATAAAACCTAAATATTTTGAGCTATGGATATCAAAATTAGATGGGACTAAAGAGGTTAGAAAATAGACACATAACACTTTAACCTATCCAAAATTGAGGTCCAAATGAGTTAAATTGAAATTATGGCTTGATTTAGAAGAACCAGGTTGGTTGACTATGCTGAGGCAGAAACTTTGCCTTAATGAGATTATTGTTATTATGAGTTTCATGTTGAAATATGTATGCAATGTTGTGACCTTTGTGATAAATTGATGTTTTGGTGTGTTGGCACTATTCACGAGGAAGTGGACTTGATCCGTTATGCTACCGAAATTTCGACAGAAATATGTGAATTATATGAATGTGATAAACATTTATGTGTTATGCTCACAAGATTCATATATGCAAGGATGATTTAAGTATAGTATGAATATATTGAATGTGGGTCCCTTCACCTGGAGGCAGTTACGAGATCCCTCCTAGTGAAAGCAGTTAAATAAGATAAGATATGAATCCCTTCACTTTGAGGCAGTTGCACTTTGAATCCCTCATTGTGAAGGTAGCTACCCTCTACGTTGGAGGCATGTGGTCAGATGAGATCCCCCTATATTGAAGGCACGTGATCAGAGGAGATCCCTCAATTTGAGGCACGTGACCAGAAGAGATCCCTTCAATTAGAGGTACGTGACCAAAATGAGATCCCTCCATGGCTAGAGGCACGTGAATCCCCCTGTGGGTGAGTTGGTGTAACGACGGTCACGAGTCGAGCTGACGAGCTCACTCCAAGGCTAGGCTACCCAAGGGTAGTAAAGGCTAAAGACTAAAGATTAAATCATATGCAAGCACCCCACTCATATGAGGCATGGTATCGACCCAGCTAGTGTGAGTATAGGGGATAGAACTTACATAAGGCACGGCATGATCCAGCTAGGGTAAGTACCGAATAAAGATCCCATATTCCTAAGGAACGTGACATAGCGATCACGCTCTGACGGAGTGTGAGACGGCGATCATACTGTGGAATGTGGCACGTAAAGATTTTATGATAAAAAGGAAGACAGAGAAAGAAGAGTGAATCTTATGTTTTTGCATAAGTTCAAATACAAGTAGAGGCAGGCGCAGATGTCATGTATCTAGTTTATTGATGTGTATTTTAATATGCGCAGTTATTATTCATAGTATAGTTCATAAATTGGTGTTGTGTGGACTCTCCCAAAGGTCAAGTGTATGAGTAAAATAAACTTTGCTTCGGACATTATATTTTCAAACTTTAAAATTGAACAGCTTGTATAGCATGGTCATCTATTTCAAAATAAACCGAAGCAAATTGGAGATGACAACGATGACGTTATGCATGATAATTAGAAAATCCTACTGAGAATTTATAATTCTCACTTCTGTTTTCGTGTTATCTCCAGATAGTTCAAGAAGTTTCGGAGATGGCTGAAGTTCTTTGTCGAGATAAGGTCCTCAGTACTTGATAACAATTCTTGAGTGTGGTGCTATGACTTAAGCATACTACTGTACTTGGGAGGGTGTTACAAGATGAATTTTGCTAATGATTTTAATTTTTTTTCTAAAATAAATTGTAGGTAATCTATTTGACAATTTGGATAAGTACATAATTTTTCAAAAGCAATTGGATACCAATAAAATAATGAATTTGTTGAAATAATGTAACATATAAAAAGATAAAGATTTTGAAATTATTAAATTAAAATTTAGATATTACCTTTGTTAGGTTAAATTTAACATATATACATTGATTATGATTTGGATGATAATTACCACAACTATTTTAAATTGTGACAATAATATTTATATATATTATGATTATCCAACAATTATGTATAATTATTTGCCTTAAGAATTTTGAAATTAATCAAGAAAAATTATTGATATTGTGTTTATCAAGCTTAATTTAACATATATTGAACCAATATATAATATAACTATTTTAAATATTATAAAATTTTATATAGTGTTTATCTAAAAAAATAGTTAAAACCACTTTAATTGTCCTCAAGATTTTGAATTTGTCAAGTTTAAATTAACACATATAGCTATATTTTATTATAAATTAAATTAAATAAGATATTGATTTTGCTGAATAAGATACTCCCAAATATAGTTATAAAATTAACCTTCTTAATGAAGTTAAGTTAAAACAATGAAGGTAATTTATTTAAAAATTTGATTAATCACATAATTTTTTTTAAAAAAAATAAAGATTTTGAATACCCAATAAAATAATAAATTAGTTGAAATGATATAATATACAAAGATATAAAGATTTGAATATAATTAAATTAAAATTTAGATATTGCCTTTATCAGGATAAATTTAGATATTTTCACTTTTATAAAATAAGTGATAAGCAATATGCATATTTTAAAGGAAATAAATACATGTTATGTAATATGATTAAATTAGATTATGTTAAAATTTTAAAGTTATAATTACAAAGTAAAGATATAAAACACTTAAAAATAAAAAATTATTACATGAATAATATAGAAAAATTATATTTATTAAATATATTTATATATTACTAAAAGTAAAAATATTTGATAATTTTATTAAATATACATATAAATACGGTTAGAATTAATGCATATGATTAAGGGTGTATTTATTTCAGCTTTTAAAAAGAGTTATTATAAAGCATAAACTTTTTATTTCCTCTATACTATGCACTATTATTATTTAAAAAAATTATATTTCCTTCCTATTTACTTTATATATAGTGTTGAATGGTGTTTATCTGAAATATATATTGAACTAAAATATTTTTCTTTGCACATAATTGTTTCATCTACACTCCTTCTCTTCTTTTATTTTTCTACAAATTCAAGAAATACTTAAAATATAAATTCATAAATTTTTTCTCAATTGTGAATACATTAATTTCTTTTAAAAAAATCTATTCTTTATTTGTTAATCAATACACTGATGATACTATATAAGAAATCTCTGCAAATATATAGAAATTAATTGATTGAAAATGTATTTAATTTTGTACCCAAAATAAAATAAGTTTGATTTTGTATCAAAAAATATTCTTTGGAAAGGCATAAATTAAGGAAAAATTGAAAATTTTGAGTTTTAGAAAAAAAAAAAATGAATGGATGGAGAAACCTAAATTTGGTATTATATGTATTTAATGCAAGTCTTAAAAAAACTAAAAAATATTAAATTAAGAGTATTAATTAAATTTTTTTGATATTTTGAATATAAAAATTATATTATTATTTTAAAATATAAATATATGATATGATATAAAAATGAAAGATTTTAAAAAGAAGGTTGAGATGCGTGTATGGACAGTGGAATAAATGCGTGTATTGATAGAGTTGATAGTGTTGCATTCACAATGCTTAGTGACTGCGCTGCTGAAATATTGAAAACAATGACAAGTCCCCAATAATGCAATATACACTTACAATCAGTATTATGAAAGTCAAACCATACCGGCCGATCCGACCAATGAACTGGCGAACGGGACAAGTGACCGGTCAGAGCCGCACAATGGACCGGACTTACAAAAGAATTTTTGAACAAATCCAACGCTCAGTCCAATTTAGTGCCGTTTGGCAATGGCGAACAGTATAAGGACCGATAGATAGTGATTGATGGTATAAGATTTAATTATATAATATTTGATAAAAATTTAATATTATATAATATTTAATGTATCATTATATAAAATATTATATTATATAAAATATAATTAAAAAAATTATAATAAATATATTTTTTAAATATTAAATTTAAAAATTAAAAATTAATATAATTATTTGAATAGTTATTATAATTATTTTAGATATTTTTTATTATATATAAAAATAATTTTATATTAAAATTTATTTATTTATTCATTTATTTCTAATATCTTTTCATAAATATAAAAAATATGAGGGAGAGGGAGTTTTTATATATTAAAATCCAATCAGATTTAATATTGTATTCTTATATTTGTTTATATTTTTTATTATATATAATTAAATTTATATTAAATATTATTTATTATTATTTATATACTTTAATAATATATTTTTATATTAATTTGAATAGTTATTTTATAATTATTTTTTAAAAAAATTATTTATTATTAAATATTTTTATTAAATAATATTATTTTTTATTTATATGGTTTTTATTTTTTATTATTTATTTAATAATTATTTTTTCTTTTAATAAAATATATTAAAAATAAAAAAGTGAAAAAAAAACTTATACATCAAAAATTAACCAGGGTTAATATGACCTCCCTAAACTGGATTAAGTTATCCATCAATTTAACATATAAGGGAGGATTGATGGATAAGTTTATACAATATGTTGACTGCACCAAATAACAGATAAGATCATAACATATTATATTACCTTATCTTATCATGCCTAATACGACATGCCAAACACCCCCTTAGTAAAACTTGCTAGGTTATGTATATTTTGTCTTTTTGAAAAAAAAAATTAATGTCACGACCCACCTTGAGTCGTGACCGGCGCTTGGAAGTGATGAACCTCCAGCAAGCCTTAAACATTAAATTTTTCGTGACAAACAGACAGAGTCTCCCCTATTTTTTCAGCTTCCCCGTAAAAGTCAGACCTGTTCCAATAATCAACCAGCACATATATCCAATTGAGGCTCTCAGAGCACTTTCAGTAATTTGCATATACCCGAGTATTAGGCATTCATTTCTCACAATAGTAAAATAATTCCGTCTACTTATCCATACATGTGAACATATATAAATATATGCATCTTTAGCTACCATAATTACCCATACACATAATTTATAAAGTAAACAAGTTCCCATACATATATCCCTTTCAAAAAGAATTTCAAGCAGCAGGATCCTGTCTGTGGATCATGGAGCAACTCTAAGACGGTAATTATATTCAAAACATCAAAATAAAGGCAAAAAAATAAAGCCCTCACATGTAAAGGGGTTGTCAAAAAGTGTCTGCATCCTACACCACTGGAAGACCTGAAGCAAGTACCACACTAGGATCTGAAATAGGAAGGGAAAATAAGTGAGGCTAACTAACTCAGTGAAGGGCAATGGTACTATAGCATATGAGGACAAACTCTAAAATAAAACAAATTACATATAAATAAAAAGTTAATATCAAAACTAAGTATAACTAAGAAATTAATATAGAACCATGCAATATGTGGAGAAATAACATTATTCACAATTTGAATGACAATTCTCAAAATAAATAGAATTAATATTATCTTGCAATTTTGAAAATATATCTCTTAAATGTAAATATCAAAGCAGGGAGGGTTTTAATTCTGAAAACATCCAACAAGGGTTAATCCCTTCAGATTTGACTGAGTAGACAGTGTATGTTGGCCTTACACACTCACAGAGCTAGCAACACCCCTGCTAACTGGGTTCGAACCAAGGTACACCAACGCTAGCGTCAGCGACCGCTAGCTACCGATAACTGAGATTCCTCCCACTATATGTATATAAAACCAAGGTAATATGTATCAAATAAAAACTAGAGCAATAAAATCAATCAAATTTCTAATGAATGGAAATACTCAATAGAGTTCAAAAATTCAAAACAAAATTTTCACAAGCAAAATACCAGGAAAGGTTTTCAAACTCAAACAAAATTCCCCAACAAGTCAGTTTAGGAATTTAAACAATTATTCAAGAGCTTGTCCCAACCTTCAAAAAATCCATATTCTTTTTCAACAAGCTTTCCGAATATTTAACCGTTGCATACTAGCAAAAATTCCTCAAACCAAAATAGATATCCATGAATAAATAGATATATCAGACTACAAGGCAGTTGTATCACTAAACAGAATATTCATAATTAACTAAATATATAAAAATAAACTGTTAATATATATATTAAAATCAAACTAACACTAATTGTATAAAATAAAACCATATGCTATAAAAACACTGTCCACTCACGAAATATCAGGGAACGTCTGATTTAGGTCCTGGGGGCTGTTGAACTGGTAGGTTGGTTTCCTAGGGGATCTGAAATCATACATAAGTGGTTATTTATAATTTAAATATAAGTTTAGTTCCACTTAGAGTAATCTCTCATCTATCAATTTCTATCATCACTCTCACATAATCACCCTATTAGTTTAACTAATAACTAACAAGTCAATCTAATTTACTTCTAAAGTCAAGTAATATCTAATTTATTAACTCACAACTCTTTTAATTTTCTTAATTTAAAACTAAAGTTTTCGAGTCCTATTTACTCTTTACAATAAACTCACCCCAGAACCTCTCTATTCACCATCAAAATTACAAAATCATAGACTAGTAACTTACCAGGAAGGCTGTGAGTTTGGAAAGAGCAAAACCACCATAGCCACTTAAAGCCAGAACAACCAAAAATTGAAAGAGAGAGAGACTGGTGAAGGAGAGATGCAAACAGAAGGAAAACGCGGAAGAAGGGGTTCTGTGGTGGTGAAGGTGGCCCAAATAGATGATGTGGTGGTGGGATGAGTGGAAGGAATGAGATGGAGAGAGTAAGAAAGAGGAAGGGTTGAGAGAGTGAGAGAGAGAGACGTAGCAGGGGAAAAAGAAAACGAAAAGAAGAAAGAAAAGTGAGGATACGAAGCTGAGGCGGTGCAATGAAATAAAAGGGGGGCCTATGGTGTGCCATAGGAGTTATGGTGCACCGTGGTCTCCCCTTCCTCTTTTTTTTTTTTTGGTTAAAAGCTAATACTTTAAAAATTTTATCTAACAATTTTAATTCTGTATCACTATATTAGAAAATGCCCAAAAACGTAAACTATGAATTTTTTTTCTCTGATTATTGACGTGTTATTCTAGTTAAACATTTATTCTAAACCGAGTATTACATTCTCCCCCCCTTAGAAAATTTGATCCCCGAATTTGGAAGGAGCATTACCTTGAGATAAGAATAGATGGGGATAAGAAGCACGCATAGAATCCTCCATCTCCCAAGTTGCTTCCTCTATGGAGTGATTCCTCCAAATTACTTTAATTAGAGGTATCTTTTTTGAGCGAAGTTTCTTCACTTGTTTATCAACAATGGCCACCGGCTCTTCTTCATACGTCAAGTTTTCATCTAACTGAATGGCGGGTGAGGATAGAACATGTGAAGGATCTGGCAAATACTTGCGAAGCATAGACACATGAAACACTGGATGTATCATTGAGAGTTCAGGTGATAATGCCAAACGATATGCAACAGGACCCACTCTTTCCAATATTTCAAAAGGTCCGATATAACAACGACTAAGTTTTCCCCGTTTGCCAAACCTCATAACCCCTTTCATAGGAGAAACTCGCAGAAACACATGCTCGCCCACCATAAATTCCAAATCCTTTCTCCTACGGTCCACATACGCCTTACATGCTCGCTCTGAGCTGCTAACAATCTTTCCCTAATCAACCGAACCTTGTCCATGGTATCTTGGACCAAATCTGGCCCAACAAGTTTTGCCTCTCCAAGTTCAAACCACTCAATGGGTGACCTGCAACGTCTCCCATATAAAGCTTTAAGCGGAGCCATTTGAATGCTGGTTTGATAGCTATTATTGTAGGAAAACTCAATCAAAGGTAGATAATTACTCCAACTCCCATCGAACTCCAAGATACATGCCTTTAGCATATCTTCTAGAATTTGAATGGTTCGCTCTGATTGTCCATCCGTTTGTGGGTGGAAAGCTGTACTAAGATCCAAACGGGTCCCCAAGGCTTGTTGAAAGGCTTTCCAAAAATGTGAAGTGAATTGAGGGCCGTGATCAGATATGATAGATATTGGAACGCCATGAAGTCTGAGGATCTCATCAATGTATAACCGAGCATATTGAGCAGCATTGAACGTTGTTCTCACTAGAAGGAAGTGAGCTGACTTAGTCATCCAATCGACAATTACCCAAATAGCATCATATCCTTTAGGGGTACGTGGTAACCCTGTCACAAAGTCCATAGTAATCCTTTCCCATTTCTACTCTGGAATTTCAATTTGCTGGTGTAAACCAGCAGGCCTTTGATGCTCCGTTTTCACTTGTTGGCAGACAAGACAGCAAGAAACAAACTCAATTATATCTCTTTTCATGCCTTCCCACCAATATAGATGTTTAAGATCTTGATACATTTTAGTGGCACCTGGGTGCATGGAGTATTTGGAATTGTGGGCTTCTTCTAGGATTATTTTCTTCAAGTCCCCAATATTGGGTACACAAAGTCGATCACCAAATCGTAATACACCTTCATTATCAATTTTGAATGCAACACCCTTTCCACTCTTAACCTCAGTTATTACTTTGGTCATCTTGGGATCCTTTTTTTGAGCTTCTTGAATTTGTGCATTAAGCAAAAATTGAGCTTTCACATGAGCCAGAAACACCTTTGACTCTCCCAGGTCAAAATGCACCATTCCTAACTCCAGTTTGTGAATATCTTCCACCAATGGTCTCTTGACAGGAGCTATATGAGTCAGACTGCCCATTGATTTCCTGCTTAAAGCGTCTGCCACCACATTCGCCTTTCTAGGATGATACAATATGGTGCAATCATAATCTTTAAGCAGTTCTAACCACCGCTGCCTAAGATTCAAGTCTTTTTGCTGAAAGATATATTTCAAACTCTTATGGTCTGTATAAATTTCACACGTTTCTCCATAAAGATAATGTCTCCAGATCTTCAAAGCAAAAACCACCGCAGCCATTTCTAAATCATGGGTGGGGTAGTTTTGCTCATGCCTCTTCAATTGTCTCGAGGCATAAGCAATCACCCGGCCATGCTGCATCAGAACACACCCAAGCCCCACTCTTGAGGCATCACAAAATACTGAAAACCCTCCTGAACTTGAGAGTAATACAAGAACTGGGGCTGAGGTCAAACAATCCTTAAGTTTCTGGAAACTAGCCTCACAATCGTCTGACCATTCATATTGCACATTTTTTTGAGTGAGTCTAGTCAATGGAGCAGCAATCTTGGAAAAATCCTTAACAAATCGACGATAGTACCCAGCAAGTCCCAAGAAACTGCGAATCTCAGTCACAGAAGTAGGTCTTGGCCATTGTTGGATGGCTTCAACCTTCTTGGGATCTACCATGATTCTTTCACTGGACACAATATGCCCAAGAAATGTCACCTTCTTTAACCAGAATTCATATTTTGAGAATTTAGCATATAATTGGTGATCTTTGAGAGTCTGCAAAGCGATTCTCAAATGATGCTCATGCTCTTCCCGACTTTTGGAATACACCAATATATCATCCATAAAAACAATAACAAAGCGATCTAGAAAAGGCTTGAACACCCGATTCATCAGATCCATGAAAGCGGCCGGAGCATTCGTTAACCCAAAGGGCATTACTAGAAATTCATAATGCCCATAGCGGGTTCGAAAAGCAGTCTTAGGAACGTCTGATTCTTTAATCTTCAGCTGATGATAACCTGAGCGAAGATCAATCTTAGAAAAATATGTTGTTCCTTGCAATTGATCAAAATGATCATCAATTCTAGGGAGAGAATACTTGTTACGTACCATCAATCGGTTAAGTTGTCGGTAGTCAATACATAACCTCAGAGATCCATCCTTTTTCTTCACAAATAGCATTGGTGCACCCTAAGGCGAAGTACTAGGACGGATAAAACCTTTGTCTAACAATTCTTGTAGTTGTTCCTTTAGTTCCTTTAGATAAGGAGGTACACTTACAGGTTGAGCATCGGGCACAAGATCAATACAGAATTCGATCTCCCTATCTGGGGGCATCCCTGGCAATTCATTAGGAAATACATCTAAAAATTCTTTGACTATTGGAATCTGTGTGATGGAGGGGACTTCAAGTGAAACATCTCGCACCGTAGCTAAATATCCCAAACACTCCCTTTTTAAGAAGTGCATAGCTCTTAGAGAAGAGATAAGTTTAGACGGGGAGGTACTAACTTTGCCTCTAAACCCAAAAGGTGTTTCGCTTGGCATGGCAAATCGCACTATTTTCTGATGGCAATCGATGGTGTCATGACAAGAGGCCAACCAGTCCATTCCTAAGATAACATCAAAGTCAACCAAGTCTAGAACAATCAAATCTACCCTGGAGTCTTTGCCATTTATGGTCACTAAACATGATCTATACACAGAAGTGACTAAGAGAGATTCTCCCATTGGAGTGCCAACCCAAAATGGTTGGTCCAGAGGTTCAGGCAGTCCTCCAAATCGAGAAGCAAAGTATATCGACACATAGGAATGTGTAGATCCAGGATCGATCAAAGCATGCGCATCAAAGGAACAGACAGATAGAATACCTGTTACCACCGCATTAGATGCCTGAGCATCCTAGCGAGTCAATGCATAAACCCTCGGCTGTCCTCTACCAACTGAATCAGATCCTCGGCCCTAGGCACCTCTACCTCTGCTTCCTCTACCTGCTGATCCGATGGCATCACCTCGAGATTGATTGGTAAGAGATGATGATGAAGGAGTAATAGGCTGAACTAATCCTCGGCCTTGACCTCTAGGTACTTGAGGACAATCCTTCCTCAAATGTCTAGTCTAACCACACTGAAAACAAGCTCCTGTTATTCAATGGCACAATCCAGAATGCATCTTTCCACATGTCTGACATAATGGAACAGAAGGAGCTGAATGCCCAGAACTCCGAAGATTGGATTGAAATGTACTCCTAACTTGAGAACCTAATGTAGGAGCACTCATAGGAGATGGTTCAGAGGATGTCACCCTTCGCGGAGGAGTGTGCTGTGTACCCTGCTGGTTAGGTGCTCCATTAAAACTAGCACGGCCAGAATAAGAACCCCGAGTCTTCATTTTCTTGGTCACCTCCCTAGCAGCTTTCCTGTCTGCCTTGCTAGATTCAATTTCTAAGGCAGCATGCACGGCTTCTGCATAAGTAAGCTTCCCAATCTGAGGTGATAATGTGGTAAAATATGGATCCGCCAACCCCCTAATGAATCTGGCAGCTCTCATATGCTCATTATCTACTAAATGCAAGGCATGATGTGACAGTTGAGTAAATTTTGTGTCATACTCTGTGATAGTCATCCCCTGAGTCTGCGTCAGTCTCTCAAACTCTGTAGCAAGTCTTGCTCTTGTGCTTGCAGGAAGAAATCTTGTCATGAAAGTTTCAGTGAATTCTTCCCAAGTCATAGGCTGTGATCCAGCTGGTCTCTCCCGTAGTACGTTTTCGTACCATTGTTCAGCTACACCTTCCAACTGATAAGCTGCAAGTTCAACAACTCTTGTAGTGGAACATTTTGATGCTCTAATGGTTTTGCCCACCTTGTCTATAAACAGTTGTGGATCCTCAATCACTAGATTACCTGAAAATGTTGGTGGTTTCAGGTTAAGAAACTCTTGCACGGACACCTCTACACCAGGAAAGGGCGGAGCTTGTCTCTGAGCATGTAGACTAGCCCCTGGCCGAGGCTGTGGCCCCATAACCCCCACTAAAGTTTCAACTGCTTGCTGCAATCCATGCATTCTAGCAATTACTTCAGCCATACCCCCTTCAGAGGCTGGTTCTGCTACTCGCCTAGTCATTCTCCCATGAACGCTACCTCTACCTCTGGTTCTACCTCTACCTTTGCCCCTATCCCCAAGCATAGGGGATAAGGCTCTATCTGATCCAGCATCTGAGGGCTCATTTTCCTTAGTTCGCTGCCTCTGGGATTGCACCTTAGGTAGCATCTCTACCTATTTAAGACAAAAACACTTTAGATTCTTAAAAGAGACCATAAGAATTCAAATTCTCAAAGAAAATCAAAGACATTTAGAAAAGAATTTCCTAAAGCCTCTGGTAGCATTGCATTTTGTGAAAATGGGCCGGCAACCATTTATACAATTGCAATACTACTAAAGGGCATTTGCTCCATTAACCACAGATAGAACTAACTAGGCTCTAATACCACCTTTGTCATGACCCACCTTGAGTCGTGATTGGTGCTTGGAAGTGATGAACCTCCAGCAAGCCTTAAACATTAAATTTTTCGTGACAAACGGACAAAGTCTCCCCTATTTTTCCAACTTCCCCGTAAAAGCCAGACTTGTTCCAATAATCAACCAGCACATATATCCAATTGAGGCTCTCAGAGCACTTTCAATAATTTGCATATACCCGAGTATTAGGCATTCATTTCTCACAATAGTAAAATAATTCCATCTACTTATCCATACATGTGAACATATATAAATATATGCATCTTTAGCTACCATAATTACCCACACACATAATTTACAAAGTAAACAAGTTCCTATACATATATCCCTTTCAAAAAGAATTTCAAGCAGCAGGATCCTGTCTGTGGATCATAGAGCAACTCTAAGGCAGTAATTATATTCAAAACATCAAAATAAAGGCAAAAAAATAAAGCCCTCACATGTAGAGGGGTTATCAAAAAGTGTCTGCACCCTACACCATTGGAAGACCTGAAGCATGTACCACACTAGTATCTGAAATAGGAAGGGAAAATAAGTGAGTCTAACTAACTCAGTGAGGGGCAATGGTACTATAGCATATGAGGACAAACTCTAAAATAAAACAAATTACATATAAATAAAAAGTTAATATCAAAACTAATTATAACTAAGAAATTAATATAGAACCATGCAATATGTGGAGAAATAACATTATTCACAATTTGAATGACAATTCTCAAAATAAATAGAATTAATATTATCTTGCAATTTTGAAAATATATCTCTTAAATGTAAATATCAAAGCAAGGAGGGTTTTAATTCTGAAAATATCCAACAAGGGTTAATCCCTTCAGATTTGATTGAGTCGGCAGTGTATGTTGGCCTCACACTCACCGAGCTAGCAACACCCCTGCTAGCTGGGTTCGAACCAAGGTACACCAACGCTAGCGTCAGCGACCGCTAGCTACCGATAACTGAGATTCCTCCCACTATATGTATATAAAACCAAGGTAATATGTATCAAATAAAAGCTAGAGCAATAAAATCAATCAAATTTCTAATGAATGGAAATACTCAATAGAGTTCAAAAATCCAAAACAAAATTTTCACAAGCAAAATACTAGGAAAGGTTTTCAAACTCAAACAAAATTCCCCAACAAGTCAGTTTAGGAATTTAAACAACTATTCAAGAGCTTGTCCCAACCGTCAGAAAATCCATATTCTTTTTCAACAAGCTTTCCGAATATTTAACCGTTGCATACTAGCAAAAATTCCTCAAACCAAAATAGATATCCATGAATAAATAGATATATCAGACTATAAGGCAGTTGTATCACTAAACAGAATATTCATAATTAACTAAATATATAAAAATAAACTGTTAATATATATATTAAAATCAAACTAATACTAATTGTATAAAATAAAACTATATGCTATAAAAACACTGTCCACTCATGAAATATCAGGGAACGTTTGATTTAGGTCCTGGGGGCTGTTGAACTAGTAGGTTGGTCTCCTAGGGGATTTGAAATCATACATAAGTGGTTATTTATAATTTAAATATAAGTTTAGTTCCACTTAGAGTAATCTCTCATCTACCAATTTCTATCATCACTCTCACATAATCACCCTATTAGTTTAACTAATAACAAACAAGTCAATCTAATTTACTTCTAAAGTCAAGTAATATCTAATTTATTAACTCATAACTCTTTTAATTTTCTCAATTTAAAACTAAAGTTTTCGAGTCCTACTCACTCTTTACAATAAACTCACCCCAGAACCTCTCTATTCACCATCAAAATTACAAAATCATAGACTAGTAACTTATCAGGAAGGCTGTGAGTTTGGAAAGAGCAAAACCACCATAGCCACTTAAAGCCAGAACAGCCAAAAATTGAAAGAGAGAGAGACTGGTGAAAGAGAGATGCAAACAGAAGGAAAACGCAGAAGAAGGGGTTCTGTGGTGGTGAAGGTGGCAAAAATAGATGATGTGGTGGTAGGATGAGTGGAAGGAATGAGATGGAGAGAGTAAGAGAGACGAAGGGTTGAGAGAGTGAGAAAGAGAGACGTAACAGGGGAAAAAGAAAACGAAAAGAAGAAAGAAAAGTGAGGATACGAAGCTGAGGCGGTGCAATGAAATAAAAGGGGGGTCTATGGTGTGCCGTAGGAGTTATGGTGCACCGTGATCTCCCCTTCCTCTTTTTTTTTTTTGTTAAAAGCTAATGCTTTTAAAATTTTATCTAACAATTTTAATTTTTGTATCACTATATTAGAAAATGCCCAAAAACGTAAACTATGAATTTTTTTTTCTCTGATTACTGACGTGTTATTTTAGTTAAACATTTATTCTAAACCAGGTATTACATTTAACTTCTTATTAGAAGCATAATTGATGACTCTTTCAAGTCATGATGATAGAAGTAATTGGATATTTTAATTTTATAGCATTAATCTTGATTTTCAGCTACTTTCATTTTCAATGTAGGATTAACCAACAATGGAAAGTATTGACTTCCATTTACTTTCATTTTTTATGTGGGACTAAAAAATAGTGGGAAGTAATTCATTTATGCTATAAACTTATTTTCACTTGAGGATTTACTTCAATTTATGCAAGATAAATAAAATATTATATCATATTATATATCTATGTCTTAGAGTGATACTATCACTTTTCTTATTTAGGATATCAAAAGTCTCTAAATTAATACTCTCAATTTAATATTTTTTTATTTTTATCTTTTTGCAAGATTTGTATTAAATATCTACAATACCAAAATTTAGGTTTCTCCACCCATTCATTAACAGCCTTTTTTTTTTTTTTTCTAAAACCCAAGATTTTCAATTTTCCCTTAATTTATGTCTTTCCAAAATATGTTTTTTGATACAAAATCAAACTTATTTTATTTTGGGTCCAAAATCAAATACATTTTCAATCAATTAATTTCTATATGTTTGTATAGATTTCTTATATGGTATTGTTAGTGTATTAATTAAAAAACAAAGAATAGATTTTTTTTTTTTAAAGAACTTAATTTATTCACAACTAAAAGAAATTTTATGAATTTATATTTTAAGTGTTTGTTGAATTTGTAGGAAAATAAAAGAAGAGAAGTAGCATAGATGAAATAACTATGTGCAATACGTGCTTTGTTTAGACACTCATCAGCATTATATATATAATGAATAGGAAATAGACATAATTTTTTTTTGAATAATCATAGTGCATAGTGCGTAGAATATATAAAATAAAATGTTCATATTTTATAATAATTTTTTTTAAAAGCTGAAACAAATATACCCTTACTCAAATGCATTAATTCTAACAATATTTATATGTATATTTAATAAAATTATCAAATATTTTTACTTTTAGTAATATATAAATACATTTAATAAGTATAATTTTGCTATATTATTCATGCAATATTTTTTTTTACTTTTAAGTGTTTTATATCTTTACTTTATAGTTATAACTTTAAAATTTTAATATAATCTAATTTAAGTATGTTACAAAATATGTATATATTTTCTTTAAAATATTCGTATTGCTTATCGCTTATTTTATAAAAGTGGGAAGATCTAAATTTATTCTGATAAAGGTAATATCTAAATTTTAATTTAGCTAATTTCAAATCTTTATATCTTTATATATTATATCATTTCAACTAATACATTCTTTTATTGGATATTCAAAATCTTTATTGTTTTTTAAAAAAACTATGTGGTTAATCAAATTGTCAAATAAATTACCTTCATTATATTAACTTAACTTCATTAACAAGGTTAATTTTAGAACTATATTTGGGAGTATCTTATTCAGTAAAATCAATATCTTAGTTAATTTAATTTATAAAAATATATAGCTATATGTGTTATTTAAACTTGACAAAATCAAAATCTTGAGGGCAATTAAAGTGATTTCAACTATTTTTTTAGATATACACTATATAACATTTTGTAATATTTTAATATAGTTATATTATATATTGGTTCAATATATGTTAAATTAAACTTGATAAACACAATATCTATAATTTGTCTTGATTAATTTCAAGATTCTTAAGGCAAATAATTGTGTATAATTGTTGGATAATCATAATATATATAAATATTATTGTTACAATTTAAAATAGTTACAGTAATTATCATCCAAATCATGACAAATGTATTTATGTTAAATTTAACCCAATAAAGGTAATATCTAAATTTTAATTTAATTAATTTTAAAATCTTTATATTTTTATATGTTTCATTATTTCAACAAATTCATTGTTTTATTGGTATTCAATTGTTTTTGAAAAATTATGTAGTTATTCAAATTGTCAAATAGATTATCTATAATTGTTTTTAGGAAAAAATTAAACTCATTAACAAAATTTATCTCATATCCATATGGTGAATATTTTGCAAAAAAGTGAAGAGTTGTGTAATAAAAATATCTCTTAAGGAAGAGTGTCTAATTTATTCATTTTTTTATTTTACAATAACTAATAACAAATATGTATAAAGATAAAAATGTTCAAAAATAAAATTATAAAAAATAATTTAATATCTTATAAAATAAAATATTAAATAAATTTAAATTAAATTAAATAATAATTTTAAAAATTATTTCCCCATGCAGCGCACGGGTATTGTCTAGTAGGCTTTAAAAATCAATCATACAAAAGAAAACCTCCCCTCAAGAAAATTATTAGATAGTTACTATTATTATTTTCATCTGTAATAAATATTAGACTTGTATTTTTTATAATATAAATGTACTAACTAGTATATAATGATGTATATATGCTTTTGTATATATTTATATAAGCATATAAAGTTTTAAAGTGTTTTAAATTGATAATTACTTCTCTCATTTTATTGTATTTATTTTTTGGTGCTATTTCATTGTATTTATTTGAATTTTAATATATTTTATATATTTATTTGATTAAATTTGATTCAATTGGTTCAACCAGTAACTTATTAATTGAACCAATGATCCAATAACTCAGTGTTTTTGCCGAGTTGATCATCGAATCAAGTTTTATAACCATGCTTATAATAATTAAGACTATTACTCAACTACGAATTTGTTCGTGCAGCTAGGCCGTGAATGCTCTTTCCCCCAATAACTAGACAACTCGGACAAGCGTACATTTTCAAAGTTGAAGTGACTAATAGCAATCTCAATAATAAGTGGTCTGCATACGCAGTCCTAAAAATGACCGATGGTATCCTGCTATAAGAAAAACTTTCATTTCCTGCTCCATTATAAATGAGGTATGTATTGTTATATCACACACAATACCATTGACTTCTTATTTACTTCATATTTAATATTATACTAAGCATATGATTTTCTTTTCTTTCCCTTAAAAATAATAAATTTATAAGAATAATTTTATCTGATTACAGAACTCCTTTGTCGAAGAGGGTTATACTAATGAAAAAGAGTCAATTGGAACCAAAAAGTTGTATATTCAATTACACAAATCACTAGATTAATGCCCTTATTTAAAGTATAACACCTCCAAGTTGAATACTTAATTTTCCTTTTTTATGTCAAGCCTTCTTGCAAGATGCTTCTTCTGTTGTTGGTGATAATCAAAGAGATACTTCATCTTCTTCAAACATCACTCCTATGAAAAAGCTAAGTAAACAACATTCAAAGATTGTAAGGATTACTGGCATGCTCACTCTCCAATTCTCAATCACAAAGCTTATCAAGCATATCAGAACTAAAAAGCTGGATTAATTATCTATTTAGAAGTTACAACATTCAGGTTTTTTTTTAAATAAAAAGTGATTTTTTAATTAATAAAAATATTACTTTTTATAAAAGTTACTTATTTTAGCTTTTGAGTAGAAGCTGAAATAAATAATTTTGATACAATGTAATTTGTTTTAATAAAAAAACCACTTTTGTTTGTCTAAAAAAATTAACCAAACACACTCTTTATCTATCTTTTTTATTTGCTTTTGTAGGATATACTCTACGAACAATAAGCATTTTCTATTGTGACTTTATAAAGTTTGTGCATAATATATAAATTATTACTTATGACTTTAGTTTATTAAACTTTTCATTGCAAAGCTAATATAAAATATAATATCATGTGTGTTAATATTAATTAAGAAATTATAGTTTAAATAGATTTTATGCATACCGGGTTTTTTAGCATAATGCAAAATAAATAATTAAAATCTTTCTAGCAAATAAATTTTTAATAATATTAATTGTATTTATTATTATTATTGTTGTTGTTGTTGTATTTGATATATAAAATATCGCGGCATAATTTGCAACCCATGGAAATGAATGGGTACAAGAACTAGTTATACATAAAATTTAAAAGATTTTGCAACGCACGACTAAAATAATTAGTATTAGATTTGAAATTTATTTTTTTATTTTTTCAAGGTTAATTAGTTTAAAGGATCCGCTTCCCATGAAATTAGTTATTTAGTTAGTTATTTCATGTTAGTTCATGTCCTAAAGTTACTTTCAAACTAGATGATATCCATGCGCTGCACCGGAAATAATTTTTAAAATTACTATTTAATTTAAAGTTATTTAAATTTGTTTAATATTTTATTTTATAAGATATTAAATTATTGTTTATAATTTTGTTTTTGAACATTTTTATTTTTATACATATTTGTTATTAGTTGTTGTAAATTAAAAAAAATGAATAAATTAGACACTACTCTCTAAAGAGATATCTTTATTATACAACTTTTCACTTTTCTTCAAAAGGATACACCATATGGCTATGAGATAAATTTTGTTAATGAATTGATTTTTTTTTAAAAAAATTGTAGGTAATCTATTTGAAAATTTGAATAACTACATAATTTTTCAAAAATAATTGAATATCAATAAAACAATGAATTTGTTGAAATAATGTAACATATAAAAATATAAAGATTTTGAAATTAATTAAATTAAAATTTAAATATTACCTTTATTAGGTTAAATTTAACATAAATACATTGGTCATGATTTGGATGATAATCACCGCAATCATTTTAAATTGTAACAATAATATTTGTGCATATTATGATTATTCAATAATTATGCATAATTATTTGCCTTAAGAATTGTGAAATTAATCAAGACAAATTATTGATATTGTGTTTATCAAGTTTAATTTAACATATATTAAACCAATATATAACATAAATATATTAAAATATTACAAAATGTTATATAATGTTTATCTAAAAAAATAGTTGAAATCACTTTCACTGTTCTCAAGATTTTGATTTTGTCAAGTTTATATTGACACATAGACACTTCCAAATATGATTATAAAATTAACCTTGTTAATGAGGTTAAGTTGAAGGTAATTTATTTGATAATTTGATTAATAACATAAATTTTTTAAAAAACAATAAAGATTTTGAATACCCAATAAAATAATAAATTAGTTAAAATGATATAATATACAAAGATATAAAGATTTGAATCTAATTAAATTAAAATTTAGATATTACCTTTATCCGAATAAATTTAGATATTCCCACTTTTATAAAATAAGTGATAAGTAATATGAATATTTTAAAGAAAATATATACATGATTGTAACTTGATTAAATTAGATTATGTTAAAATTTTAAAGTTATAACTATAAAGTAAAGATATAAAACACTTAAAAGTAAAAAAATATTGCATGAATACTGTTAGAATATATATATATATATATATATATATATATATATATATATATATATATATATATATATATATATATATATATATATATATATATGTTAGAATTAATGCATATAACTAAGAGTATATTTGTTTTAGCTTTTAAAAAGAGTTATTATAAAAAATAAACTTTTTTATTTCCTATGCATTATGCACTATAATTATTTTAAAAAAATTATATTTATTTTCAATTCACTATATATATAGTGTTGATGGGTGTCTAAATGAAGCATGTGTTGTACTAAAATATTTTCCTTTGCACATAGTTGTTTTATCTACCCTCCTCCACTTCTTTTATTTTTCTACAAATTCAACAAATACTTAAAATATGAATTCATAAAAAAAATTTCAGCTATGAATACATTAGTTTATTTTAAAAAATATATTCTTTGCTTTTTAATCAATACACTAACGATACCACATAAGAAATCTCCACAAATATATAGAAATTAATTGATTGAAAATGTATTTGGTTTTGTACCCAAAATAAAATAAGTTTGATTTTATATCAAAAAAATATATTTTGGTAAGGCATAAATTAAAGAAAAATTGAAAATTTTGGGTTTAAAAAAAAAAAAAGAAAAACCTGTCAAGGAATGGGTGGAGAAACCTAAATTTGGTATTGTAGGTATTTAATAAGTCTTGGAAAAGGATAAAAATAAAAAAATATATTAAATTGAAAGTATTAATTGAGAGACTTTTGATATCTTCAATATGAAAAATTATAATATTATTTTAAGATATAGATATATGATATGATATGAAGTGACATCAAATTGGAGCTAAAAGATCAAATGTTTGATGGGATTATATTATCATCCAAGGACAAATGCGATAATTTAAAACTTTGAACGATTAAAGCAATGGTCATCCACTAAGTAATTATTGTCCCGGTGACCTGGACGTGCCAACTGCCACCGGTTTTGATGATAGAGATAATTAAATGCAAGCTTACCCCTTTATGCATGGGACAAAAACTTCAAGTTGCAAAAATAACGAAGAATGTCACGCCTTGTTTGGTTTAATTTTTGGCAGGACCGCAGCACCCCTTGACCTCTTTCCCTTATATAAACGAATGCAAATCTGCCAAGAAAACAGCAATATCCTCTCCGAGAGAGATAGACAACTAAATACCGTATTGTGTCATAATACCAAGGGATAATGTGGATAGTGGGAATATCTGTCGTGGCTGTGCTTGTCATCTATACTTTTCATCGGATTATCATGCTTAACAATCCAAAATTTAGAAATAGATCATCTCTCCCCCCAGGTTCTATGGGTTTTCCATTCATTGGAGAGACCCTTCAATTGATGATTCCTAGTTACTCACTGGACCTCCACCCTTTCTTCACAAAGAGAATCCAGAGGTATGCGAAACATAATTATTAAATATATATCATCTCATAAATATCGATTGTTATATTTTAATATTTTAATTTGAAAGTTTACTTTTATATTTAATTTTATTTTGGTTCTAAGATTTTTTTTTATTTTTTTTTCCATTTGTTTATTCAAACTTCCATACAAATTGAAAATATGCATGGTACCCAAAAGTAGTTACTCCCAGTAAAATTAGATAGTGATATAAGGTGAACTTTATCTATAATGTTCAATATTTCAATTTTTACGCCACTTTGGGGAGGAATTTAGCTAATCACTACCCCAACTTGAAATTATGTAAATAATTCTTAAAACAAAAAATAAAATAAAATAATTTATTTCATTAGTCTGCCATTAGACATCAACATCAAACACAAAATATTAGTCATTTCGTTGAAAAATTGGTCGCTTTGAGCATACTGGACCTGTTTTTATCAATGATATGTATTCTTATCGTTTTGTCACTTAATTAGTTGGTTATAATAGCATAAAATATATTAAGAAATGTTTGGTAAACTTATTCTATATGAGACATCTTACCGACTCACACTCTATCCAATGGTAGATGGGATGTGAGTCGGCATGATATCCCATATAGAATGAGTTCCATCTATCGTAACTCCTATATATTACATTGCATAATCTTTCATGTCTCTTTTCGATTAGGGTCGACAAGTCCGACCATATCTATCAAACTAGTTTGCTTATTATTAGGGATGGCAAAAATATTCATTAAAGCGAGTACCCGTGGAGATTACCCGCAACGGGGACAGGGACGGGGACAGATTTGGTCCCTATGGGGACGGGGGAATGTCCCCGTTTAGCTAATGGGGGCGGGGGTGGGGGTGGGGGATGAGGTCTTCACTCTATAGATACCTACGAAATCCCTGCTTGAATATGAAATTACATAAATATCCTTATATATAAATAAGCATATGTCTTATAATAACTAAATATATAAATTTACTACCTATATTTTTTTTACTTGCACACTTATCAAAAAATTTACTAATTGAGTTTGGAATTTTGATATTTAAATTTGTAATTTGAATATTTCTATTGTCTTATAATAAATTTGCAATTATGTACTTTATTTTTAGTATAAATTGTGATATGTTGTATTGGATAATAATATGAACTATGAATATTTATGGATATTTTATTAAGTTTAAAAATATTTTCTTTATATTTTTATCATTTTTTAATTTTTTAATTTTTTTTTATAGAAACCTGCGAATATCCACGGGGATCTGAATCCCCATGGGGAACCGGGACCTGCAACAGGGATGGGGACGAGGATGAGGGGCAAAATCCTAAATAAGAATGGGGGCGGGGGTATGTCCCCGCCTCTATGTGTACCCATTGTCATCTCTACTTATTATCAAAAGTAAAGTTGATTGCGATTCAAAATTTTTGACTCATTCAAATTAATTTATTTTTAATACTGCTCCATTTAACTTGCAAATTAAACAATTTAGACTAATATAATATCGATAAGATTGACTAGTTAAATGGATTGGGTGTACATTGATTGAGCTAATCAGTTTAACATCACTATCTACCATGTGCCTTTTTTGTCAAATAATTGCAATTTTTTAAAAATATGCTCCCTTTATTTTAATTTATCCGTCAGTTTAAATAATTTGATATATTCTTAAATTAATGTATCCAAATATATTGATTTAAAAATGTATCAAGTTATCCAAATTGACAGATAAGTTAAAATGGATAGAGTATTTGCAAGCAATATATTAAAGAACATTTGAGTTCAACTCAGTCAATTTTATTCCCTAATAAATTCACGTTTTAGGTATATTGTAGTGGTTTGATGCACTTGCTAAAATATTGTATAAACAAAAAACAATATTTATCATTTGTGTTAATTATTTAATTGTTATCTCATTTTATATTTATAATTTTATTTTAATAAAATTTATCTTTTGATTAGCCATACATTGATTTTTAAAAATCTTGTCACACTTCTTCAACGTCTTACATAAAATAGTCTTTTGTTTGGACATTATTGGTGTTTTCACCTTACAAATTTGATTTTAAGAAACATTTTTCTCTTTTCAGATTTGGTCCCATATTTCGATCTAGTCTATTTGGTCAGCCAGTTGTGATATCAGCTGACCCAGAATTCAACAACTACTTGGTTCAGCATGAAGGTAAATTAGTTCAAATGTGGCTCCGTCCCGTATTATCAGATACTTTCCTACCAGATGGCGATTCTCGACTGATTGAAGTTGGTTACATGCACAAGTATATTAGAAGCATCACTCTAAGTCATGTTGGTGCTGACTCCATTAAAGAAAAACTACTCCCTCAATTGGAGGAGATGTGTAGAGAGACCTTGCACAAGTGGTCAACTCAGACATCTGTTGAAGTTAAACAATCTTCTGCTAATGTAAATTGCTAGCTACGACTAGTTTACTACGGTCTAGAAAATGAAAGCTATATATATATATATATATATATATATATATATATATTCAATGGAACACAAACTCATCTTTTTAATTTTGCCATGTGACAGATGATCTTTCACTTCTTTGCAAAGCATTATTTTGGGTATGAAGCTGAAAAATTACCTGAAACTGAGAGGATATCAGAAGTGTTTACTAATTTCGCAGAAGGGCTTCTGACAATTCCCTTAAACATTCCTGGCACCACATACCACAGATGTTTGAAGGTAATGAATGTTAGATATAACAAAAAAAAAAAAAAAAAATCAATCATGAGAATCAACCTAAGTACTTAAACTTATAAAAGACTAGATCCTTAACTGAAATCCAAAATTTTATAACGAAGTGATAGGAAAAAAATATAATTTTCATCCATGAACTATACATTATGTGTACTTTAGTTTATAAATTTTAAAAATATATAACATGATTGCTAATATTTTCTAGATATTTATGTTATCCCTTCTATTAAGTTTTCCATCCAATTCCACTTTTAGTAGTCACGTGCACGACACGTTAATCCTTCTCTTCTTCCTTTCCCTTTCTTTATCCATCTTCTTCTTCAAACACTTCTTCCTTTTCTCCTTCCAGGCCCGATAACCTTAGCCCAAACCTCTCTTTTCTATATTCAACCCTCATCCCCAACCAAAAAAAAAAAAAATCAACCAAGCATACAGCCAAAATAATTTTTTTTTTCTGTTTTTTTGAAAAACCTCAATTCCCCCTCTCTAATCCTAGCAAGAAAACAAAAAAGAGCTTTGCATCTAATCCTCCGCTGTGCCCAACGACATCATCCTCGTTGCTGAGAACCTCCCCATGAAGGGCACCGAGGACCACCGTCGGATCACCAGCCGCCACTGTTGCCTTACCCTCATCGCCGGGGGCCACGTTTGAGATTTTACCTTCCCATAAATAATTATTTTTCTAAAAAATTTAGGTAATATTAATTTCTTTTTCAGTTATAACCCTAGTAGTGGAAGAGAGAGAGAGAGTATATAAGAAGAATATTATGAAAGATAATTAAAGAAGAGAGGGAATTAAGTAATGAGGGGTAATTTTATAAAATATACATAAATTTATCTGATCTTTGATTCATGTACATATTTAAAATTGAACTGTTATTTGAGAATGGAGGGACTAAAAATTAGCAAAATTAATTTTTTAACAAAAAAAGTTTGTCACGAAGAAAACGTAGTTACATGCTTACAGCAAATTGTCATTGTTTTTTTTTTCTTGTTGTCCACATTTTACGAAGCTTCAGTTTTAGAATGATTGCTTAATTTACATAATATTAGTGATTTCGTATATATGAGCAACTTCATTTCACCAACCGTATAACTTTATATCAAATTAAAATTCATCAAATTGTAGTACAACAAAGAGAAACGAGGGTCCAAATGTTGTAAGATGCATTCTATAAAATGTTGTATTACATAAATAATATCACTATTACAAATCATTCTAATCAAAAGTAACAATCTAATAAAAATAAAATGATAATAAAAATAATAATTTTTATTAATTATATATTAACAAACAAACATGATTACTCAAATATTTTTTATTTTCTGAAGTATAATTATTTTACGTTATTACTCAATTTTAGAATGAATGCTTAATTTACATATTTATTTTACATAATACTCTCTCTTTTATTTATTTTGATATTTTATATTTCTTGTTATAAAATATAACACGTAAAAGAGAACTATAATAAAATAATAATTGTTATTAATTATTTGATTATAAATTTAAAAATTAGTATAATTATTATTAATTATTTGATTATAAATTTAAAAATTTGTATAATTGTCTAAATAAGTAATTCTTATACATGAAAGTCAATAAAACATGATCTCACATCCCAAGATAACTGGTAAAGTTATAATACTTATACAATCAATAACTCTTATACACTGTGCTAAACGAACCGTAGAGTTATTCTCAAACCTCCATGACATTAACAAGTTTAAATCAAATATGAAACTTTCACTTTAACTAAAACATCCCAGATGAAATGTTCACATGTCATTGATGTTTTCTTTGGCACTGGATTCATGCAGGAAGCAAAGAAAGGGTTTAAATTTATCAAGAATATTTTGGAGGAAAGGCGCAAATCGCCAGAAAAATATCGAGGAGATTTTATTGATCAGGCAATCAATGACATGAAAACAGAGAAAATTATGACCGATGATCAGATTGTCTACCTTGTTGCAGGAGTCTGGATGGCTACTTGGGTGACAATTTCACCACTGTTGACATTAATCTTCAACTTTTTAGCAGAGTATCCTTCAGTCGCAGAAGAATTAAGGGTATGCATACAAAATCTCATAACTATTTTTTTATGAATAATGTAATTTTTCTATATTTAGGAAGCATTTAATTTCATCTCTTAATTGTCCATTCTCACTCTCTAACCTTTGTTTATTTATTTTAAATATTTTATTTTTCCTTTTATAATTAAATCAATAATTTATTGTTACTTTTAATATTATTTAAATTTATTATTATTAACTTTTTAGAAAATTTATTTTAGTATTTCATTACTTTTGCCTTTGCAATTTATCTTTTTATAAAAAAATTTACTTTTTTTGCTTTTTCTTTTCTTTTGTCATAAAATATATTAAATGTAAATTTTAAAATAAAAATGAAAAAATATAATTGTGTTTCAAATTGATTCTTTTAATCATAAAGATAGTTTGGGAGCTAAATTGAAAATTTTAATTCGCAAGATTTTCTTTAAGCATAATAATTTTTTTAATAATTTCCAATTTTAATATTCTATAAATATCTTATGAAAGAAAAATAAGTTAAATAGTTTTTTATTAATGATAATACATAATTAGACATTAGTGTATATTTTTTATTAGATTTAATTTTGATACACTTTCAATATAAAACTTTTTTATACGAAGATCTAATTATATATTGTTACGTCATAAAAAATATTTAACTGTTGTAATAACTATCTCAAATATCATATGTATTATGTTATATGATTGATTCACAATATTTTACACTAATAATGTGTTAAAATTAATATTCTTTTTATTCTAATAATACATACCAAAAAAAAAAAAAACACATAGTAATGTAATACAAAACTAATTTAATACACCATGTTACCTTAATTGTTAACAACAAATATAATAAACAAAAAAAATTACTATAAAAATTGAAGAATCGATACAGTATGATATGTTTATCTACTGATAGATTAATCTATATAACTATTAGGTAGTAAATACTGAGTATTGAATATGTGTGTTGTATATAGCGTTTTATTCATTTATTTTTCATGATATTTTTATTTATTATTTTTTGTCTAAAAAGTTACTGTCATATTATTTAAATATTATTGTATTATATTTTTTAAAAAATAATCTAATATTTCTATCTACATAATTATATTACATAAATTAATTATAAATGTTGATAATATTTAATAGTCACATAAAATAAAAATGTAATTATTATTAAAATTTATAAAACTATATTGATTAACAAATAAATTAATAACATAATAGTCTGTTTAATAAAAATTATTATTGAGAATAAAAATTAATAATAAATTATTATTTTAATTAATAAAGAGGAAGAGTATTTTAGAGAAACTAGATAAAAACTAATATAATTATAGGAGTTTTGATAGACATATACGAATGACAATACACACTCCCTTACATCTAGTATAAGAAAAATTATCTTCGCTAAGCAAAAAAAAAAAAAAAAAATAGTTGTTCGTAACATGCAATGCCCCAACATCTCTCAGTTTTTTGTAATATTAAAAATATAGTTTAAATGAGAGACATAAATAACCCAAAATTGTGGTTTTACACATTAAATAATATAGAATACGTACTTGTTAGCATATAAGAATTTTTTTTCTAGAATAAAGAGTTGATTTCTGACTATGCATATGATTTATCTATATATTTTAGGTCGAACACGAGGAAATCCTCAGAAGCAGAGATGGATCAAGCTCTTCACTAACATGGAATGAATACAAATCCATGAAATTTACCCAACAAGTGATTTAAAAAATCTCATTCATTTATTTTTGGTCAATCCATCTTAACTAAAATTAACAATGACACCTTAATCATATATATGTACTTTCTACGGCGTGAATTTCAGGTAATCAACGAGGCTCTTAGGTTCTCAATTTCGATTCCTGGATTATTAAGAATAGCGTTGAAAGATATCCACGTAAAGGGTATGCTCTCATTCTCTCTAAATATTTCAGGTTTTGAAAGTGGTGATATTGCTTAATCTTTATGAAATTTACAGAATATACTATTCCCGCGGGTTGGTTCATTCTGGTTGTTATGCCCATACTTCACATGAACTCAGAAATATACAAGGAACCACTTACCTTCAACCCATGGCGTTGGAAGGTACATATACGAAATTTTCTCTTAATTTATTTATCTGATCTTTATTATCTTTTAATAGCTGACAAATTTAATTTCATACTTTCTATAATGCATTCAAGGACCTTGACTCCAATACTGTGTCCAAAAATTTCAAACCTTTTGGTGGAGGATCAAGACAATGTCCAGGATCAGAGATATCTAGAGCTTTCGTGGCCACCTTCCTTCATGTTTTGGTCACAAAATATAGGTAGCACATTAAACAACAATTTTTATGCTATGATACATCAAATTATCTTCATAAAGTGTAGCGAGATAAATTCATCATATGTTGAAATTTGTTCATTGTCAGGTGGACAAAAATCAAAGGAGGAAGAGTTGTTCGGAATCCCATTCTAGGATTTGGCAATGGTGTTCATATCAAGATTTGTGAGAAGCATAACTAAAATGCAAGCTACGGTGCACGCATATAAAGTGTGCGAGAAGTGTGCGTTGTTCAATAAACAATAAGCACATGGATATACCTATCTCTTATAACTCTCCCTATTGTCATTGCTATATGTTTGTATTTGTGATATATTAATATATGCTGAATGTAGCATGCACCGTTTATTCCCCTACGTCAAGTGTATGTCAGTGTTGGTTAAGATATTATATAAGGAAGAGCTTGTTTGCTTTACCTTTTGACAAACATTCTGAAATTTTTTTATAGAAAGTAACATTTTTCTCATTTTCATTAAAAATACTTTTGCACCTATCTAATGTGGCCTGCAGTGTTTATATTCCTATGTCATATATATGGTCATAATTTGCTCAGAGGATGCCATGATAAGAAGCAAGAAAATTTATTTAAAATTTATATAGTCATCACCAATACATTTTTTAGGAAAATTATTGGAAAAATAACTTTTATTTTTACCAGAAAAATTGGTCTTTTAAAAAATATTGGATTAGAGAATCTAATTATGCATAAGAAAGGATGAAAATTGAATTCCATTGTATCTTTGTTGCATCCATCTTATGAGGGTCACCTAAAATTCACTGTACAGATTAAATAATAACTTCAATAATTTTTATTTTTCCTCTAAAAAATTTAAGAAAATTTGGTTTTGACTTGACTTAAGCTCCTGCGTATCCTTAGATACAATAAGCAATTAGCCACATAGTTCTAGAAAATGATTGTGTGTTGGTGAATTTTTATGAAAAAGATTTTTTAAATAATATAAAATTAAAAAAGAGATGCATTTTGGCAATTAATTCAAGATAACAGAGCTATACAATAAAATACAATAAACTCTTAGAGGTCTTGTGAGACTTGAAGATGGTAAATCATACATTATTAACATCGCAAATTGTCGTGTGAACTGAAAGTTTATAAAATATTTTTTATTGAAAAAGATTTTTTTTTAAAAAAAATTGTAATGCACACAACATGCAGAGTAAATGAGACAATATAAAGTGATAATTGCATAGATCAAACGAGCCACTAATAAGGTTAAAAGTTCGTATGATAATTTAAATAATGAATAACCAAGCCACTAATAAGCTTAAAACAACTCAAACATTTTTGTTTTCACATTTTTTTTATTATTCTTATCTTTTTTAATATTTTGGGCAGGGGAGGGGAATTTCGGGGGAGGGAGAGAGGCAGTGGTGGTTTGAACCTTGGAGCTGTTTACCAACTTGCCTCAGGCCTCAACCAGTATTATTCTTATCTTATCATTACCTATTTGACTATTTCTTTTTCCGAAAAGAAGACTAAGTTGAAAAATGGCACAATTAATAATTGAGTAAAATATAATCCATTCGCTTAAGAGAAGGTATTATTACACTCCCCTCTCCTCTATTTTTAAAACATGTATTTCCCTCCTCTAAACAATAAAATATAATCCCCTTTCTTTAGAAATAACATTATTACATTACCCTCCCCTTTATCTCTAAAACATACACTCCTCTCCCCCAAAAAATTAAAATAAGTTAAACTTTAATCAATTTTTAAGTTTTCTATTAAATTTTCATTATGTCATGTTTAATATTTTACTTTTGGCCAAAATACCCTTTAATAATATTTATACATATTTTTTTTTTTACAAAATAAAATATATATGTGGCTTATAATAATTATATATAGTTTAATTTAAAAATTAAATTATTACTATATTAAGAGACAAATTATTTATAGTAACAATAATTTGTCATAATCATTTTTTCAAAAATAAAAAGTAATATATTTTCAGCTATTAATTTTAGAATATTATTGTACATCTTTTACAGTAAAATCACAAAAAAAAAAAAATTATTATCATTTTCATGATTCATCTTTATATACGATATTAACAAATAATTTTTATTTTTATATAAATTAATTTTTTAGAATTACTAGTTGAGGAAATAAATAATTTTTATTTTTGAAAGATAATTATTACAAATTGTTTTTATTATTAATAATTTATTCTCTTAATATCATAATAATTTAAAATTTAAGAGAGGAGGTTAGTGATGTTGTTTGCAATTCTAAGTTGCATACATAATGGCTGTCACAGCCTCAAAGGCACGGTGAAGATGGTATTCAAGGTTGGTTTGCGAACTGTCATGTGGTTGTAGGTTGTTATTGAAAGAAGAAGGCAGTGACAGAAATTAAGGTCCTCGTGGTGGAGGCTTTCAATGGTAGCACGGCAATGGTGGTGGCGGCGTGGGAGAAAGGAATGATTGTGTTGATACTTTTTAGTGGTATCGGCTGTTGTATGAGTATTTTTGGCGGGGTCATTGGGTGGTGGGAGTATGTCAATGTTACTTTGTTTGAAAGTGATGAGCTGTGGTTGTTAATGGCTGAAGGGTGTGATGGTTGTTTGCCATAAAAAGAGGAAGGTTGTGTGTGTAGGCTCCTGTATTCAAAGGAGATGGAAGTGTGATGGTGGAGGTGCAATTTGCAAGCTAATGACGGTGATGATAGGTTGCTCTTCCCTTCATATGCTAAGTGGCGCGATTTTTATATAGAATAGAGTAATCGTATTTATATCACTTTTTCATAATATCTTTGAAGGAGGTGTTCCTTAAACATTGGCCTACAGTGTTTTCCAATTTTTCTTTTAATCAATGTTCAAATGTGTAGTTAGGAGTTTGATTTATAAGGGAAAGAAAAGATTTATGGGATTTTATTCTTGTTTACAAGTTTTACTTTGTAGGAGGGAAACACTTTTGAGGATTTTATTAATCTCTTAAAATCATCCATTATCCTTGTTCCATGGTTCCCCAAATTCGGGGGCTTTTGACGAGATTAAAAGTATCATTTACTATATTATTCGTATTAAAATATTAAAATATTACTTTAATGTTTCTTATGAAACATATTAATTATATTTAATTGTTTTAATAAAAATAAAATTATAAAAATATATTATAAACATTTCATTTTCTTCTCCTTATTTATTTTACAATTACAAATAAGGGTAAGGTAAAACTCTTTAAATCCCTTTTATTTACCCTTCCTTTTCTTTCGGGAGCATGCAACATGAGGAATATTTTTACATTTATGAGAATTTGATAATGAGAATGTAAGATTCTCATGTTTGGCATGCAGTTGAAAAAAAAATATTAGATAAGTTACATTTTTGAGAATGAAAAATTGGTCATTTTTATTCCTACCTCTCTCATATGAATGTTGAATTTTCATAGAAAGGGATTGTTTTGAAAATATAAAAGCCCAAATTGTCCAAAATCTTAAATCTTAAACCACCATCACCATCGTCATTACTACCATCATTGTTGACACTGGATAGCCATCGTTGGTCCAACGCCGTCGCCGCTGCCAAACTGCCGTTATTGCCACTGCAGTTTATCGAGATATTTTTGGAAAAATATATAGTATTCCCAAGAGCTAGGGATGTCAATGTCAATCAAATGCGCCAAAAACGTGTGCTTGGAAAAGCTATTCAAAGAAAAATAGCATATTTGGGGATACTTTACATGTCGTTTTAAAGATGTCAAAAAAAGTGATACAAATAATATTATTTGATTTAAAAATCAAACAAAAAAGGAGAAATGGATAGAGATGAAGAGAAAATGGTTATAAAAATAGAAGGGCCTCACCGATTAGGTTGATAAATTTGCTATTGATTTTGATGGGACGTTCCTTCATGTTATTCTTTGGAGTTGTATTATTTATAGTCATAATTGAGACTTATTATGGAACTTACTAAGGTCTCTTGACCATTAGTTAGGAGTAGTTCCTACTTTTTTCCTCAACCAATAATTAAGAGATACCTTATTAATTCTCATAAAATGAGTACCAAGTATAACTACAAATAATATTTTTGTATTGTGTGGCACATTTGGTGCTCCAAAAATGCCACGGTATGTTCTAAAGCTTCTTTACTAAGGGTGTTCTTTTGGAGAAAATGTTCTTATGGATAGATGATGGATAGTTTTTGGGGTCGTTTTTCAACAACATTTGGTTGCTCCAAAGCAATCCTGTGTGATTAGTTGGCATAAGCCTCGTCCACTGTTTGTGAAGATATGTTAATGTTAGCTCTTTGAGGAATCCTAGGCTATAGGTTTCGGGGGGTTTCTTGATACATTGTACCAATGCTGGTATGTGGATAACTGGTTTCTATGGGCATGTTACTCATGTAGATAACTTACTTATTGAGTTATTGACTATTAGGAGAGGTGTTCAAATAGCCTGGGATGTTGGCTTGCTTGAAGTTTTGTATGAATCTGACAATGCAGAGGCAGTATGTTTGGTGCAGGGAAATGTTTAGTTCTTCCATCGCTATGGAGTTATAGTGTTGGACTTGGACATGGAGAGCTTAATGGCTAGAGACTGAATGTTGTGTTGAGCATGTTCTTCGGGAGTGCAATCATGCAGCAGATATCTTGGCCAAGCATGGAGCTGCATCAAGTGAGGGGATTGTCATGCTAGATGAGCTCCCCCACCGCTATGAAGCTGCAACTCCTTGCAAATATGGTCAGGGTTCAGTATTTTAGGAATTAGTTTTCCTTTAATTGTTCTTCTGTATAACAAAAACAAAAGATGAATTTATTACATTTGTGTTTGAAGATATCGATATGATTTTTTTCACAGAGTTGAAAGATTCATCTAAATATTAGCATAACCTTCTATCACTTGTGGCCACTAACCACTGTCCTGCAATTGGGACATATAATAGAATTTCTAGATAGGAAATCTCTTTTGGACATGGGAGAGTTAGAGATCTACTGAAAAGCAAGCATAATCGAAATAGAAAGGCCTATAAATCACAAAAGTCCGCCTAGCACTAACAACTGTCATTGCAAAAGTCTTTAGTGACGACGAAAAAGTGGAAGAAATATAAGCCAGATGTGAAGTCATAAACTTAATTATAGGAAACTATAAAAAGCTAGAAATCACAAACTAATTGAATAAAAATTGGCACAACATAGAATTATATACCATTAGGAAACCAAATCGGTCGAGTCTTGTGAAAGTTACATATTGGACTACCAAAAGTGGACTCCTCACTTGAGAGAGAGAGAGAGAGAGAGAGAGAGAGAGAGAGAGAAAGAGAGGGGGAATTCACAAATAATATAAAGAGTAGAAGAGTTATTAAACAAGGTGATCAGCTAATTTACCTAGCCAAGAAAGTTAATTACATTACTTACCTGACATACTTCAAAAGCCAAAAATTCAATAACCATTTGTAGTCGATATCATGTACCAACAATAGCCATGAATGGAGTATAACTTTGATCTTTTTAAAGTAACCATGTGTCACATTTTCTCTACCTCGGTAGAAAATGAACATATAAAAGCGAGATAGAGAGAAAGGCTACCAATTGCAAAGGAGCAAACTTTCCAACCAGCACATTTGGATCTAAAAGTGGGATTCCTTTAAGATTGCCATTTCCATCTTGTGTGTTGTCCTAAGAGATGTCCCTTTGAGCATAGTAACACAATTTGTAAAATATTATTATTTAAAAGAATAGTAAATTAAGAAAGGAATAAAATAGTGAACACCTAACTCAATCAAGTAGAGTTATCTGGTGGTTGAGGTAGGCGATGGGTGCAGCTAAATCTAATTTTGAAATCTGGTAGCAGTGGAGCTATCCTTTCATGCAGGTGATGTGTTACTAGTTGTTGGGTTAGTGTTTTTTGTCAGGTGCAGCGTGGCAGTTTTTGTGTTTTGTTAGGTGTGTTGTGGTCCTAGGTGTATTTTGCTTTTCAGCTGATGGTCCTTCTCTTTGCTGTTGGTTGGGCCTGGTTGTTTGTGCTCCTTACCTCTTGTCGGTAAGTCGAGCTCTTCATACTAAATATCGAAAAAGAAAAACTCAATCAAGTGAGACAAATATGAGGATCTCAAATCAGTAAACATGTTGAGAAGTTATGAGCATAAATCCTTGAACTGAAAGTTAAGGGAGAGATTTTAGGCTTACAAGTTGAGTTGTTGACACGGGAAAAAAAAATTATTGGAACCCCACATTTGGAACCTATACTTATATCTTCAATTCAAAACATTGAGTATCTAGTGAAGAAATTGCATATATGAGGGAGTATGAGGGGAAAAGCAGGGAGCAACACACGGTCATCAGAGTCCAACCATCCCCCATGGATTATTCCATTTGTATGAAGATGGTAAACTGCTAAAGCATTACAAATTACATAATGTTGCAATTGTATCATTCAACCATGCAATGAGAAAGTTCAAACATTTTATATTTATTGACTTAAATTGATTGGAATCCCTCCAACAAAAAGTTAAAAATTAACATTTCATAATCCTAAAACTTCATGGGGATGGAAGATAAATAAATACTTACTATTTAATAATCTTGTTTTTTGGTCTGAGTTACTATTTGATAGTCAAAGTAGGAGGTTGACATGTTGAGATGTTGAGAATGCAAATCAATATTCAATTGATCATTAAGGCTAAAGACAATAATTAAAGAATATGTCAAATATTATCCTAACATACGTGCATAAAGAGTGTGGCGTAATACTGAACGGTACAAAATGTTTTTGCTAAAGTAAGATAAGAATGCATTAGATAATCACACTCTTTTTAAAAAGGAAAGGTTTAATTATTTTGTAATCCCTATAATTTTAATCAATTTTAAATTAGATCCCTATAATTCAAAAATTTATAATAAGATCCTTATATTGTATAAAATTTTTTAATTAGATCCCTAGAGTTAACAATTATTATAAAAACGTTTTAGTCAATATTATAGTACACTTGATGAAGTCAAGTGTACTATACGCTTTGTTAATTTAAACCATTCAATATATGTACAATAAAAATTTATGGCTAAAAATAGTATTGAGTATCAATACATCACTTAGTGTAGTGCACTCTAGATACGCCCACATCATCACCCTCGTCATCCTCCTCGCCCCCCACTTCCTTACCCTATGCAACCTCCTTTTTCCCATCTCTCCCCCCCCCCCCAAGTAAGAATCACCAACCACCCCCACCCTACCGTTGCACTTGACCACCCCTACCCCATGGTTTTACCCCAACTCATTCCATCCCATCCATCAAGAAGCCATGGCATTGATCTTAGTTTGAAGCTCTGAGTTGGTATTCTTGAAGAACGGATGATGAGTATGCACTGGTTTTTCTTATTGATATCCAACAATGTTGGCAAGTGAAGAAAAGTGAGTATTTTCCTGGTCTTGGTTGAAGCATTGTTTGTGTTATGCAGTTGACTTTGATGTCCCTGTTGTGTAAATAAGAAAAAACCATATCAAAGGGGAGAGGGGGGGAGAGAGAGAGAGAGAGAGGTGAGGGTGAAAAGGAAGAAAGTTGCAGAGGAATATTTTGTGCATATTCTGATAACTCTAACGTTTTTGTAATAGTTAATATAGATAGGGACTTGATTAAAAAAATTTATACAATATAGGGATTAGATTATAAATTTTAAACTACAGTAATCTAATTAAAAATTAAGTGAAATTATATATACCTGTAGAATGATTAAACCAAAAGGAATAATATTGCCACAATTTTTAAACAACCAGAATTTTTGATAAAATTTTATTGTCTGAGTGATATAGCATTATTATTAGCCATTGGATTAAACAGCGGACCCTATCACTTACTATCATCTAACCACTATTATAAATTCTGTCAAAAATTCTGATTATATTGTTCTGACAGTATTACATTTGAAAGTTTTAAATTTTGTATAGTGCGTATCATGATAGAAAGATCCTAATTGATCAAAACTATTTCGTAACTAACAGTTTTGTCAATAAGGTTTGTAAGCCAAGCTTGCTGCGCCACCCTATATAACCATCTAAAGCCCACAAAATTGCATAATAGCTTGCGGCAATTTTAAGGCCATCATTTATCGAAATTGCAACCAATCTTATCACGTTTGTTATGTTTTATTGGCCATTAATTTTTTTTAATATTTTATTGATATTTGTAGCTTATAAAAGGCCTCAGTAAAATATTACTCTTTATGATTCAAAATATCTCTCACTTTAGTCATTTGTATATTAATTAAGAAGTTCAAAATCAAGAATTGATTAAAATGGTATTTTATTAAAATATCTTTATTTAATAACTAATTTATTATTTTAAAATTTCATTATTTATTGTGCTTAAAATTACATGAAGGATAAAATTTGAAAAATTATAATAAATACTTTATTAAAATATGAAAATGATAGCAAAAATAAACCAAAAAATTTTACTTAAATGACCGTTAATTTGAAACAGGAAATATTATCCTAGGATGTGCCAACTGCCATTAGTTTAGAGCCGTTGGTTTAACTTTTGGTAAAATTATTTTTAAAAATATTAAGTTGAAAGAATTACTTTCAAAACAATTACTTTTAAAAAAATTGATTTATGTTTGATTTAAGTATATCAAAACAAATTTAAGAGAATGATTTTTGTTTAGATAAAATAAAATAAAATTACTTGTAATTGTTAATGTGAGAGTAATAATAAGATTTTATTATTTTTTCTAGAATAAAAAATAACTTCAAATATACCTCTCATAAAAATATATTTATTTACTTAAAAAGTATTTTTAATGGAATAAAAAAATTACCAAAGATATTGAATTACTATATAATTTCATTTTCATGCCGTACTTTCAGGATTCCAAATTTTAATCCAAACGAGCTCTTAGTTTATGGAAGTAATTTAAAAAATAATAATAGTATAAACTCAAGTTTATAATAAACTCGACACATGATAATATATCAACTAGTAATTCTTATAATATTTATATATTGTAATTATAAATCATATTTTGAATGGTTGAGATCTTGCTATGGTTTATAGTAGATTCGATATTATAGCATCATTACTCATAATTAAACGGCTAGATTACTCATAATTAAACGGCTAGAACCATTATATGATACTGAAAATTCAAGTTCGAAAATGATGAAAACTATACCTACACAATGGAGGGTGTACCATCCAAGAGAAGAGAGAGTAAAACATAAAAACTTTTTTTTTTTGTATGGATCACTAGTATCTGATATCTCATTGGACTATGACTAACTTGGTTTGAGCTAAGTCGGCCCATTATAGAAGTAAAGTTCTTTCAGTGCTAGTTTTTTCCATCCACAAGATTCAAACTCGAGACTTTGCTTAGGAGGAATAAATCTGAACTAATTGGGCATTAGTGTAAAACATAATAATTAATAGTATGATTAGGGATGTCAATGGGGCAGAGCAGGACAAGGCGGGTGATAGGGCCCCATCCCTCGCCCTGTGGATAGAAACTTGCTCTCATCCCCCATCTCATACCTGCATGGCTACCTGTATTTAGAAACCCCTGCGAATAAGTGGATTCCCGCAAATATCCATAGGTACCTATATAATTAAAACTTTTTAAAATTTCAGAAAAATAAAACAAACAAATAAATTTTAATGCCATAATTCACAACTTAAAAAAATTTAAAATAAAAATAAATACGTAATAATAATAATCCAAAATAAGTTTTAGTAACCATTAAATGACTAGATAATAGACAATTTCTGCATTTGTGATCATAATAAAAAAGGTTTAAAAAATTAATCCACAGATTCAAAGAATAATAAAAATCAAAATTTTGAGCTACAACAGTATAACATCAACAATCACAAAAGCTATCAAAAGAATCCTATGTTAATCTGAAGTATGAACAATTATTTCCTTGGCCACCGCCAACCAAGTCAAATAGAAAAAATAACTCAGATTATTAAAAATACATAAAACTTCTCCTTTGAAAGAAATAGGTTACAAAACAAAACTCCAAGCAAAAAGGATCATTACAACATTCAAACCTCAAAAAGGAGAAACCAAAAGCAAACCAAGCATGATGAATGAATGGCCAAATTAAGAAGCAAAACCCATTTAAGAAATTACCAAAAAATAAAAAGGAAAAGAAAAAAATATTTAGAAACTGTGCTGCGAGACTTATTGCGAGACAATGGCTAAGGGCATGAGGCTTTTGTTCTTGACTTCTTGTTGTGTGGTTCGAGGATGTGCTGTAACGACGATGGTGGTCTGAGGCTATTGCTAACTTGCTGCGAGACTTGCTAACTTGCTTGTAAAGGTGCCTTGTGGTTGTGCAAGGCTGTGACGACGGAGCCAGTGGCGGAGCTATGCATATGAGGTTGAAGTTGTGATGGCGAGTGCAACGACCGATGATGGTGGCTGGTTGCAGGCTAGCAGCTGACAGTGGCCAAATGAGGTGGTTATGGATTTTATGTTCTTAGATTAGAGCAATGGTGGGGGTCCTGGGTAGGCGGCTAAAAGAATCAAATATATATATAACGGTAAATTTATAATTTTATACTATATACCTGCGAGTCTGGAGACAACAGTCCCTGCTTTCACCCCATTTAACAAACGGATATTTAAAATCTTCATTCTTATTATCCACATATACCCACGAAGGTGGATAAATTTGATATCCTTAAGTACAATGTTTAGATCATCTTTGATTTTTATTTTTATTTTTTATTTTCATTTCATGATTTTAGTTTTAACTTAAAAATGGCACCTCATTCTTATATCTTTGAACGATTATTGTCCTGGGACGTGACAACTGCTAATCGATGGAAATAATTAAATGCCCAGAACGGTTATATGGTACCAAAAATTTAAATTCACGTTCGAAAATGACAAAAACCGAACCTTTACAATAGAGGGAGTACCACATGCAAGGATCGAGAGAGAGTTAAACATAATAACTAGATTTAAATATGTTTGTTATCTTTAAAACTGTTGTGAATTTTAGCTTTGGTCCCTATAAAAATTAAATTTTAGTTTAGATTCAAACATTTTTAAAATCATTTGGTTTAAGTCCTTACCATTATTTTATTTGATTTTTGGTCTCTGAACCAAAATAATATGTTTGTTTCAAGTCTCTAAAAAATTATGATAATTTGATTTAAGTTATTTAAAATATTAGTTTGAGCTTCCTAGAACTAAATTATCATAATTTTTTAAGGACTAAAATCAAATATTTTTGAAAATATTTTTACAGAGACAAAAATCAAACAACGTTTACAATGACCAATGACATTTAAACCTAATAACTAGTAGTACCATATCAAGAGCATATTTGGTTTTTATTTTTATCTCATAATTTTAGTTATAACTAAAAAAAATACTTTATTTTCATTTTATTACTTGATTTTAAGATTTTGTGAATAAAAAAGTAAAAATAAGAAAGTCTTTTTTATTTTCTATTTTTATTATTTTCTTCATAAAATTCTAAAAATAAGAAACAAAATGAAAAGAATGTGACACTTTAATAATTAAAAGTGTCAATTAAAAACAAAAACAGAAAAAAAAAATAGGTTCCAAGTTATTTCAGGCTTGTTTGAAAGTGTTTTTATTTTTTAAAACTATTTTCTCAAACTGTTTTTAAGTTCAGTTTTGAAAAACAAAAGAACAAAAAAATATGTGTGGCAATAACATTTAAAAAATAGTTTTTAAATGATAAAAAAAAATTGTTTGGATAGTTGCTTTTAAATAATATTACATTGTTCAATTGCAATTTCTCCTTACTCCCCTTTCTCTTTTTTTTCCTCTCTGAACACACTCTTTTACTCTTCCACAATTGTCTCATTAAATCAAAATCTATCAACACCACTTCCCTCCACCTTCTTTGATCCCACTTCTCTCTAGTTTGTCGATAGCACTGTCCCATTGGACTCCACCCAAGTTCACAACCACAATCAACCCACACAAATCAATAAAAATAAATCATCCAAAAACCAAACTCAGAACAACAACACTCAAAAAACAAAATCAAACCACCACTATTATCAAACTTAAACAACAACCAAATCCAAAGTAATCTTAGCATTATAGCGAACAATCAACAACCAAAAGTCAAGCTAAAGAAACAAACAAAAACAAGCTCAATTCCAAACCAAGATTTCAAACCAAAATACAGAACACGTTACAACCTGACAAACCAAAATCCAAACCAAAAGCTCAAAATAGAATTACAAACACTAACCTTAATGAACCCATTAATGAATCAAATCCCTGAAACTGAAACAAAACCCTAAGTTAACCAAACACCTCTGTTTCACACAATCATTTAGCCCTCATCAGTCACCATCGTGAGCTCATTGTCTTCCCCGTTCTCCTCTGCCACAAGCCACCACAGAATGCCGCTGAAGCCACATAGCGTTGCCCACAGTCTTCAACCTTCCGATCCACTCTGTTGCAAGCCCCACCTCTCGCCGGCATCACCATAGCGCTACTGCGTCCTGCTCTGCTCTGCCGTTGAATCCAACCATCGTGACCTCCGAGTACCTTGTAGCAGTTGCTCACCAGTCTCCAATAACAGACAGAGCGAAAGAGATGGAGAGCATGATGCGTAGAGAGAGAGAGAGAGAGAGAGAGAGAGAGAGAGAGAGAGAGAGCATGACACGGAGAGATATGGTGGAGAGAGGAAAGCGAACAGTTGTGATGAAGAGGGTGTCATGGACGGTGGTGGTGAAGGGAGGGAGATCGAGAAAGGAGTAGGGTGGAAGAGAAAGAAAGGGGAAAAACGAGAAAAAGAGGAATGAGAGTGAGGAGAAGAATATGGGAAAATAATGGTTTCATAGAACTGATATGAGAATCAAATAAAGATCAAACCAATAAAACAAAAAAATTACAAATGATGCCACCATCTCTTTTGTTGTTTTTAAGAACAAAAAAACACAAAACACTTTTCATCTATATTCAGTTTTCTATTTTAAAAAGTCAGAATCTATTTTTTAATTTTTAAAATCAACATAAAAAAAAAAAAAAACAATCTTCCAAACATGATTTTTTTTTGTTTTTTTTTTGTTTTTAAAAATCAAAAACTGTTTTTGAAAACAATTGTCAAACAAGCCCGTAAGTAATAGTTCTTAATTGGATTTTTTTTTTCTTCTTTTGTTAAGAAAGAGCATTGCACCAACTACGGGTGTTCTTGACAGCTAACCAATTTTGGGTAGTGCTTGACTATCACGTTTTCTGCGCCTAGTACACTTCGCCATTGACTGCTCTGCCACGGTGGTGGTGTCGGGGCCTAGGGGAGAAAGGAAAGAGGGTTAGAAAAGAAACAAATTAGGAAGGACAAAAAAGGTAATCCAGTTTTATTTTTATTATAATATTATGGTCACTAACTCATAGCGGCCATCTTCGAATTTGTCTTATTGTATATAAGGTTGTCAAATTCGCAAAGCTTAAGCAAATTCGAATTATAAATTCGACTTGTAACATGTAAAAGTTTATTTATTTAAATTAATATTAAAAAAATACATGTAATATCTAGTTATAATAAAATAAATTCATCATAAAATAAATATTTATCAAAATTTTACTTGTAACATCATAATAAAGTAAATACATACAAGTCATATAAAGTATGAAATAAAATTAAAATCAGAAAAAGGTAACAAATAGGGGCTTCAAGATGTTAAAAATCAAAATAACTTGAGTCAAGATATCAAAATCTTCAATTTTGGAAGGAATAATTGAAAGTGCTTCTTGTGTAACATAGTGTTTTGGTGTTTGAGAGACTAAATTTAGACTAAAATAGTAAACTTGCGAGTTTATCTAAAGTTTACCGAAGTTTATTCAAGTTTATGCGAATTTATCCGAGTTTACCCGAATTTACTCATGTTTGAGTTTCTAAGTGAGCTAACTGGAGTTTAAAAACCATGATTATGTGATCAACTTTCCTACTTTTAACATTTGAATCTATGCTCTCTCAACTTGCTCTCAATTCTCCCTTATATCTATCATGCTTTCTTGGGGTGAAATAAGTTAGGCTAGGTTAGGTTTTAACTTAAATAGGCTTGACCTATATTTTCAAAAAATAGCCCGAGTCTAGGCTTATTACCTAACACATGTTTTTTTTAGAGTTTTAGTCTGACCTTTTTAAAAGCTTAACTTGGCCTGAAAGTCTATTTAGAGAGCTAGTTGATAATAATACTCTTAAATAGACCAAAAAATTTGTTCTTAAATAGGTCAAAAGGCTTTTAAATATATTAAAAAAATATATTTCTTAATAGCCAAAAGACTCTATAAATAGGTCAAAAAAGTCTATTTCTATTTAGACCAAAACACTGCTACTATCATTATTTTTTTAAAATAATAATAATAATAATAATATAGTATATAAATAGGACAACTGATTAGACTTAACAGGATTCTTTCATGGCTTAAAGCCTGGTCTTTTTGGCTAAAAAAGTTTTTTGAAAAGTCTTGATCTCACTTATTTATTAAATAGGCTAAGCCAAACTAGACCTATTACAAGCTAGGTCAAAGAACTTCTATGAACTACTTGACCTATTTTCACCCAATTGCTCTCTAGCAAAATCACTTATAGTGACATTTTAATGATATTTCAATTAATGTTTTAAAAATTGACCTAAAATTAAAATTAGTAAAACCTTTGAGTTATATATATAGCTAATTTGTTCAACCAATTAAATTAATGATCGAACCGTAGTTAAATTGAATGATATAACAAGGGCAAACCTAATTGGCCCAGGTTTCAAAACATTATTTCAAGAATATCATTTTCTACCTACGAATAATACCCCTTCAACCTAAGATAAATTTATAAGTAAATTATAATGAAATTTTTCTTACTGTGATCTATACGGCTGAATGTATATTATTTATCATAACGTTTTAACAAAGTTAAACACATTTTGTGCTAACAAGTAAATCAGGTGGCACTGAAAGTAAAGTAAGATCCAGCGATTTCTAGGGTCTTCTTCTTTGTTGTCCCTATATGGTTGGAAGGAAGTAAACCTACCATTGGAAGGGCATTTCAAAGTGGATAGAGACTGAGCTATACAATTCACCCACCAAATTTGGTATAGAGGTCAGAAGTAAACTCGATACAAAGTGGTAGCAATATTGAAAAGCTTAGATAAGATAATTCCTAAACACGTGATTGTGGTTCTTGATTACTCTAAATCACTCATTTTCTTTTTTGTGTTAGGGGTAGGGTAGTCCCATCCGTCAAACAATTTAAAAAATTGTTTTCAGTGTATCTTTGCTAATTTTTATAAAATTAACCATTAAACTACAATTTAGGGGAAAATAAAGGATGTAAAATTCTCATAGACAATTTTTTTTTTGATAGTTGACAAATAGCTTAACCACTTATGAGGAGGGAGCAGCAAAAAGCAAGAAGACTAGAACCAACAATAACAAAACACCAGAAGCAAGCCAAAGTAGCACCCAAAAACAATGCCAGCCAGACTAACAACGACCCAAAACCCCAAAGAACAACAAGCATAAAACAACACCAAAAGAGCAACCAAGAACCAAACCAATAACACAAAAACAAGATCTTAGCCCAGAAGCCACCAAAAACTAATCAAAAAAAGGTAGGAATGCAAAAGCTATAGACATCCAACAGGACCCCAAAAGCACCAACCGAGCTAGAAAAAAAAAAACCGCCAGCCAGAAAAAAGTCAACTTTGAATCTCCATGACAAGCATCAAATAGCAAAATATACCCTCAATCTGAATTATAGTTTTTAACCTTCCTGGGATGAGCCCTCCTTCTTGGCAAGATGAAATCTTGACAGTCCTGAACTTTGGCTATGACAACAACCATGGCCTTTTCATTGCTAACTGAAAGCCCCAAAGTCTTCCCAAGATCCCACAAAATCCATGCTTCCACAAGTCTCCCTTCCCACGGCACCTCAGTTTCAATATCATCCTCTTCCAAAAATGAAACTACTTCTTCCTCCAGTGTTTGGGGCACCATTTTAACCAGATCAAAGAAGAATCCAAGAGATTCCCCAAGGCTCTTATTTGAATCACTCTCTTTCCCCAAAACAGCCTCACTCACAAAGTCACTGATAGGCATATTCTGCATTTTACTTGAGTTTGTTTGCCCATTGTGACCCAAAAAATTTTCGAACCCAGGCGGGCATTCTGGGCCACTACACAACGGTTCCTCCCAACCCAAAGCGTCCAATCTCAAATTGCTAGAGGAAGGATCTTGTTGAATTAGCACCCTTGGGCACTGTGTTTGGGTGACTTGCTCCACACCAAAAATGAATGGCCCCACCACTGCCTCACTCTGACCAAAACTTTCCAAAGGCTGCAAAAAGTCAAATTGTTCAATAAGGGAGCAAGGCTTGTATGAATCCTTGTGTCCCATTGATGACGCCAATTCTTTTTCCAAAAAAGCCCCTGACTGTTTGTCACCTCTTTTCTTCTGCAGTTTCTCCTCTATCTTCCTACAATCAACCAAGACATCCATGGCTACTTCTCTTCCTTTGGTCGCATGAAATGCCTCTTCAAACACAAGTCCTATTTTCTGCTTGATTTCCTTTATATTGGCTAAGTTAAAAATCTATTCCACCAATCTCCAAATCATCCCCTTCATGCGCATCTTCTCAATCTTTCTTCCATTGTTTTCCCAATTTGAAATTGCTTTAGATGCAAGGTTTTCCTCTAACTGGTTGTTCACATTCGGATGTTGTGGCATACCTACCACCACCTCTTTAAAGCTCCTTTCATCATTCTTTCCATTTCGGAGCTTTACCTTCCTCCCCTCCGCCTCTGAAACTTTAATAGTCTCCTCTACATGAGATCCACTCCACAGTTTGCCATCCTTATTGTACTTCGCGAAGGATACCTTCATGATCTTCCCTCTAATCTTAACACTATCCAAGACTCTAATTGCCTTTCTTGCTTCCTCCACCTTTTCAAATCTAACAAACCCAAATCCGAAAGTGTGGTTTTTTCTTCTCTTCTGAGAGACATATACATCTGATACTACTCTCACCTCCCTAAAAATATGTAGTAGCCATCTCCATGTCATCTCCATTGGGAGTCCATCTATGAATAGAGAAACAGCATCCTCTAACACCATCCCCTTAGAGTCCATCTGCTCTTGTTACATCAGTTGAGGAGTTCTAAAAATTTTCTCTCATAGACAATTTTTTATTCTCTGTGATTTATATTTTAACGTCAGAAATTTAATCCTTCACCAGACTATGTTGTTAGAAATCCTTAATATTAAAGCAAAAGAAAATGCTTAACAACAGCGAGTACATAACAATTTATTTGAATTCGATGTTTTCTTTTTAATATGACTAATTTGGGAATAAGTAACATGATTTTAGATTGGGTTAGCTCAAAAGTTAAGTTGATTTAAACAACCCTCGAAGATGAATTGGGTGTGTGATCGGCTTATTTTGATAGAAAAAGTGATTTTTTTTACTAAAAAAATATTTTTATAGAAGTTATTCAATTTAACTTCTATCCAAAAAAAAAAAAAAGAAGAAGCTATTTTTATCTTGAGTAAAAGCTGAAATGAGTAACTTATGTAAAAGATAAATTTTTTTAATAGTTGAAAAATAACTTTTTATTTAAAAAAAAACTTAAAAAAAGGCACCCAAAGTTGTGGTGTAATAATCAATTTTTTTTACCCTAAGAATTACTCGTGTAATTTTGGGTATGGGATATAATAATTAAGTAAGATTGTTTTTATAATTTTAAAATATTATTTTATATCTTAGATTTTTTTTTTTCAAGTTTTTGGGGTACATAATTGATATGTCATATTTTTATAAAGAAAAATGTTATTTGAAAGTGTCCTTTCATGAAAACGATAAAGAAGATCATGTATGGTAAGCCTTTGATAATTAGAGGAACTTAAGATTTTTTTTTTTTTTTTTGAGTTCCCTATCGTTGATGTAGATGGCCACCGGCAAAAAAATACAAATTGATCTAGCTGAGCCTTAATTGGAATGAAAAATAGTTAACAAGAATGGTTTCTTGACATACATGAGTAAACATTCCAATAAGTGGAAAATACGTCTACTTTTGTACATAAAAAAGTGCTTTTAAGTGCCTATTCATTCATGTAATAAACTTGGAAATACATGCAATTTATTATGCAAAGACAAAGCAAACATTTGAAATCCAGCCGTACTTTTTTTTTTTTGCCTTTTAGGAAAATAAAAGAAGAGTTGATTGAAGAATATGATTATAATAAGTATATGTTCATTAAAAAGTGATTGATGTTAATGACAGTGGAATGTCATATCAGACGAACTTTACTCATAATTTCATATGTTAGAATTATTGAATAGTCACTTTAGGAACGATTTTATTTTGCCACGATTCTCGGTTCAAAATTTTTTTTCGATAGTTTTATAGAAGACAACTCACAAAAGAAGTGAGTCTGAGGCCCAAAGTACAAAAGTCCAAAGCTTTACAGTACACACCAGAATCCCCAAGACTCAAAACTCCAAACTGTTTCACCTATACATGCTTTATCAAGAGCAGACAGTTAATTATACATCTTTTATCCTATGAAACCCCATATTGCATACACTTGTGAGTCAATCAGTAATCACAGCACCAGTTAAAGCACCGACCTGCCAATATTTCATGATATTTGCACCCGTATGTGATACCTGCATCTGACTCGCTTCTGTTATGATGTATTAACTGGCATCACATTAGTTTCACTCACCCATTGATCAAATTCTGCTCCAATCTGTTCATATGCCACGAGATCCTGAGTTCTAAAGCTTATGGCAGACCAACTTTTCCGCACACAAGACCTCAGAGCACCTATTTACAACTGAAAACTGCTTTCTGAAGTAATGTAACTACAGATTTCATTCTCTGTATCAAGGACCACCACTATTGATCCAATTCTGCACCAAACTGCTTATATGCTCTGAAGCATAGGTACGTTATTTTATTAAAAGTACCCGTACCGGGTACATTTCGCACGGCACACGTTATAATGCGTTCGTCGTCTGGTGCACTCTATTATTTAAAAATAAAAAAATTGGAGTGCGGCTTGGAGTGCGGTTGGGTACTCTGAGTGCACTGAGTACGGCTCTGGGTACGGGATTTTATAAAAATGGTGTAGTTTTAAATTTTGTTTTTTTTTTCCCTTTTTCCCTTCTTTGGCGCTGCAGCATTCTTTTTTTCTTTTTTTTTCCCCTTTTTTCCCTTTTTTCCTTCTCGGTGCCTGTACCATTTTTCTTTTCTTTTTTCTTTTTTCCCTTTTTTCTTTCTTTGTACATTGCCTACCCACAGTAGTACAGTACCCACTTCTCCCTTTCTTTTTTTCGTTTTCCCCTTTCTGAGCCCTTATTCTTCAGTCCTTCTCCTTCTTTCTTTCATTCAAAATTTCTACCTCTCTTCTTCTTCTTTCTTCTGATATTGATATCTATCTTCTTCTTTCTTCAAATACTCATCCCCTTCTCTTTAAATAACAAAACTCTCCCCTTCCTACTCCCTTTCTTCTTCTTCTTCTTTCTTTCATTTCAAACGGCCTTCACCTAGCAGCGGCGGCGGCGGCGGCGGCGGTCCTGACAGTGAGAAGCAGCGGCAGCACGAAGACAACAGCGGTGGCCGGCGGTCCTTCACCCAAGTAACGTCTGATCTGCCTCTACTTTTTGTTCTGTTTTTTTTTGTTGGTTTTTTTTTTGTTCTGCTGTTGCTGATATTTACTGTTGGTGTGGTTTTATTTTTATTTGGTTTTTGTTGTTGTTTTTTGCTGTTGCTGTTGTTGATTTTTCTTGTTGATTCTGTGTTTTTTTTTTTTGGAGCTGCTGATTCTGTGGTTTTTTTTTTTTTTGAGAAAACTTGTTATCTGAAGTGATTGTGTTGTTGCTGCTGAAAATTAAATTTTTTACTTTTGAATACTATAGAAACTTTGTAATTATTTATCAGATGTTTTCACAAGGCTCAACAACCGGGTCTGGTAATGGTAGTGGGTCTGGAAGTGGTAATAATGCTGCCAATTCCTCTGCTTCTTTGACTAGTAAATTTGCGACTGGAAAATCTGAGAATAGTGGTGCCCTTTGGGCTTATGTAACCGTGTTGCAAGATAAGAAATCCGGAGGAGGGAATGTAAATTGGCGTTGCAATTTTTGTAATGGAGCTTACAAGGGATCTTATTTTCGGATAAAATCTCATTTGTTGAGAGAAAAAGGAAAAGGAATTGCTATTTGTACACAAGTGAATAATGATTATCTTGAAGAGATGAAGCAAATAGAAAGGGAATCTATTGAAAGAACAAAGTCGGTGCAAGTTCCTTTTTCTACTGGAACTACAAGTTTGAACCCACCTAGAGATAATATGTTTGATGGGAGCAAGAGAAGAAGAGGTAATGAAGGACCTTTACAAAGGGCTTTTAATAATGAAGCAAGAGAACATTTGACTTGTGAAATAGCTAGGTTGTTTTACTCCGCTGGTTTGCCATTCAATGTTGCCAGAAATCCTTATTTTGTTAGTTCATTTACATATGCTGCTAACACCAATATTTCTGGCTTTCTTCCACCTAGTTATAATGCCATTAGAACTTCATTATTGCAAAAGGAGAAAGCTAATATAATGAAGTTACTTCAACCTATCAAAGACACTTGGCCGGAGAAGGGTGTAAGTATAGTGACTGATGGTTGGACTGATGCACAAAGAAGACCATTAATTAACTTCATGGCTATCTCAGATTCGGGACCTATGTTCTTGAAGGCTATTGATGGTTCAGGTGAATATAAGGATAAACATTACATTGCCAACTTAATTTCGTCTACCATTGATGAAGTTGGATCACAAAATGTAGTTCAAGTCATTACAGATAATGCACCTGTTTGCAAGGCTGCTGGATCAATTATTGAATCTATGCATCCTCATATTTTCTGGACACCATGTGTAGTGCATACCCTAAACCTTGCTCTTAAGAACATTTGTGCTCCTAGAAATACACCAACCAATGAAGTTGTTTATTCTGAGTGTAGTTGGATTTCTACTGTTGCTGATGATGCTTTTTTCATTAAAAATTTCATCATGAATCATTCCATGAGACTTGCCATGTTTAACAAATTTGTGCATCTGAAACTACTTGCCATTGCTGAGACTAGATTTGCTTCCATCATTATTATGCTTAAAAGGTTGAGAACCATTAAGCACGGTCTCCAATCTATGGTTATTAGTGAAGAATGGTCTCATTATAAAGAAGATGATGTTCCAAAAGCAACATTTGTGAAAGAAACAATTCTAAATGACAGTTGGTGGGATCAACTTGATTATGTTTTGAGCTTCACAAAGCCTATTTATGACATGCTTCGATCTTGTGATACTGATAAGCCATCCCTTCATCTGGTTTATGAGAAATGGGATTCCATGATTGAGCAAGTGAAGAAGGTAATATATCAACATGAAGGCAAAGAGTTGAGTGAACGGTCATCCTTTTATGAAGTGGTACATAGTATTCTAATTGATAGATGGACTAAAAGTTATACACCACTTCATTGCTTAGCTCATTCACTTAATCCCAAGTAAGTTTAAATGTCTAAATTTTAACTTCTTTTACCTTTTGTTTTTTAAAATGTACTTTAACTCTTAGAATTAGTAATGCATTATACTTTATTTTATAGGTATTATTGCAAACAATGGCTTGATGAAGCTCCAAATAGAATTCCCCCACATAAGGATAATGAGATTTGTTTGGGAAGGAACAAATGCCTTAGGAGTTATTTTCCAGAATCAAAGGATAGGTTAGAGACAACCCAAGAGTTTGTCAAATTCTCAAGTGGTGAAGATGAGCTTGGCCAATTTGATAGCTTACAAGATAGATGGAACCTATCACCCAAGGAATGGTGGGTGATGTATGGATCTTCACTTCCAAAACTTCAAAATGTAGCCTTGAAGCTCCTTTCACAACCATGTTCTTCCTCTTGTTGTGAAAGAAATTGGAGTACATATTCTTTTATTCACTCTTTGAAGAGAAATAGACTCAATCCTAAAAGAGCCGAAGATTTAGTATTCATACACACTAATCTTCGTCTCCTATCAAGAAGGACTAAGAGCTATCATGAGGGTGAGACAAAAATGTGGGATATTGGTGGAGATGAATGGGATCCATTTGAAGGAGCTGGAATTCTTCAAGTAGCTAGTCTTTCACTTGATGAGCCTGATTTAGAGACTATTCTTTTCACTGATGATAGGGAAGGAAATGATGAGATTGAGATTGTTAGAGTTTAATTATTTGTATTTGTTTAGAACAATGTTTTAAATATTGTAATTTTTTATTTTTGTAATGTGATGTTGAACAATTTAGACTTGTTTTATATTGAAATTGGTATATTTTCCAATTTATCATATGAAATTTTAGTTCTTATTTTACAAAATTTGTGAAATTTTCATATTTTTAAATATATATATTGCCGTACCCGTACCCCAATTTTTACAAAATTTTACGTCTGCAGTACCCGATGCAGTACCGTACTGCATCCGTGCAACATAGCTTATATGCCTCGAGGTCCTGAGCTCCAATGCTGATGGTAGATCCACATTTCTGCACTACTCCTATTAAGGCACCAATTTGCAATTTGAAATACTTTCTGATCTGAAGTCTTCGTGACTCCAATTCTACATCTACACACAATCAAGCGACAGCTACTTATCCTGCAGATTTCCGCAGCATCTTGCTCCAATAAACTTTGAACATGATATCGCACATCGCTATATACACAATATACACACCAAAAGAACGGCAGCACTGCGAGACATCAATCTAAACCTCGATAAGCACTTGAGCTATAAACCATTGCGATTTAGATTTATGTCCAACACCTCTGTATCATAAAAGGCCACAAGGACTTATGGATATTCTTAACTTCCTAATCTCACTTATCTAGCCTTGACTTTTCTTCTCTCAAACCACTCACTCACATATAGTTTTTACTTTCCCAGCAGCACTCTGTCGGTCAACTCGCAACAAATCAGTGTAACTTAAATAAGTGCAACAAATCAGTTCTTGGTTCAAAATTACATCAGCAATTTTTGAAACAAGAAAGAATAAGTTTATGTTTTAAAGGTAGGCGTGGTTATCGCCACATCGTATTATATATTATCATTCACCTATATAATGAGTTATTGTCACACTAAATAATATGTATTTATTTTTGTTAAGATTTTTATGTTTTTTTGGTTTTTCAAATGTACCTCCCTCCTCTTCTCCTTTGAGTATAATTAGATTTGTCCTCCCAACTAGTTCAAATTGAAAACCTCCTTGAGATTACAGACAAAAATATAAGGAAAGGTTCCCAAAAATTCCCTTGATCACACTAAAACCAAAAAGATGAAAGATATATTACCACAGAAGAAAAAATAAAAAGATATCAAAACAAATATTACATCTTTAAATAACAAAGCAATAAAAAGAAGAAAGGCGAAGAACTTTAACCCAGCTAACTATAGAACTCTGAGAAGAATAACCGATGCGATGTAGATGAGAGAGTAACAGAAAGAAACGTTGCCTTCTGCATACCTCGAATGTTTGGGAAGAACTTAGAAGATATATTAGAGGAGTGAGTGAACAAATGTGATTGAAAATTTTATATTTTATATCACGATATATATATTTTAAAAAAATGGAAAGCCCCTCTCATATATACATTGAAATCGAAGTAAATATTTGAAATTAAACTGAAATTTGAAGTTGGAGTTATATTTGAAAGTGAACGTACCCTATATAACAATTAAACTGATTTTTCATCATAATTTGGTTGCCAATTAAACCATACAGCTGGTAATTTAATTGCATACAATTCATTTAACTTAGGCAATTTATAACATACAATTCTGAATAGAAAATATACCAATTTCAATAATTGTTATAAATTGACTAATTAATTATAATTGGTTCCAACTTATCAATTTGACTAACAGATTTATTAATAGTGTATATTCAAAGTGTACATTAATTTTCGTATTTAAAATTGAGCTTTGATTAAGGGATATAATTATGTATGACATAATATTTGTCAAGAATAAATTAAGAATTATTTTTAAATTGATTAATTAGATTTTCATGGAAATAAATGATAGTGTGACATGTGGCAAAACATTAAACAGAAGTAGGATGATTAGCGGTAATGATTAATATCTGCAAGGTATAACTAACGTTGCTTAGTTTAAAAACAAAAAAAGTGACACATTTGGCAGCGCCCATAATGACACATGTAAAGCAAAACAATGGAAGAGGGTGACGAGAAGACATCTTTTCAGCATTGACTCGTAGAAGAGTGTCCAAGAGTCACTTGATCAACAACATGCCCAAAACGCCGAACATTGCAGGATTAGCTATCTTAAAAATTATTGTTGAGCTGAGTGCAATCACAAACGTGCCACGTCGCTCACTCTATGAATTGAAACAGTCAATATGATAAATTGATAATGCTTAATGATACGAAAATGGAGGATAATTTCTTTACTTTCGAGGGGAGCAGACCTCCCAAAAAAATAATAAAAAATGGGAACAAAAAATAAAACTAAAGTGCATACTTTTCTTCTCCAATTCATTCATCCTAAAAAATTACGTTTGTAATTACGTAAAGGATTTTAAATCCTTCCATTTTTACACATATCATTCTCATATACATATTATAAAATATACCTATTAGTTATTCCTTTCGATCATAATATTTTATGGACAAAAATAATATAGCATTCTGAACATCCCTAGTTTTGCACTGTCAACCACTCTTCCTGCTACTTTCCCTATCACCCACCATTCCTCCCACCCACTTTTGGAAATTGAAACCCCTTAATGATAATATAATTTTTTGGGTTAATATATATTTTGATCCTTAAAAGAATCAGAATTTAACATATTAGTCCCTTAAAAAAAATTTACCTTGTACGAAGTTAGTTCTTTGATTAACTTTCATCTATTAAATGTTATGTTGTATCTAATTTAGATTAATTCAAATATTGCGTTCCAATAATACATATAAAAAAGGCTCAAATTACCAAATGAAACGACTAACTTGTTACAATATGATTAACTTTAAGGATGAAAGTGTAAGCAAATTTTTTAGTGGGCCTAATATGTTTTATCCCAATACTTTCAAGGATCAAAATGTATATGAGCTCTACTTCTTTTCTTTTAGTTGTGCCTAAACATATTGTCATCACTATGTAATATAATTTAGTAAAGGAAAGTGTTAGAAAGACAGAAGTTTTATCAATATTTAACTATTAGAGTAATGTGACATAATTATTAATCTTTAAATAAATAAATGAGCCATACTATTAAGGGTGTCTATTGGGGTTGAGTCAACTCATAAATATGTGGGTTTCAACCTAACCCAACCCAGAGCATACAAGTTGGTTGGGTCGATGGGTGGGTTGGGTTGAGAAATGTCTAACCCATGAGATATGGGTTGAGTTGTAGGTATGAAAATTTTAACTTATCCAACCCAACCCACCTTTTTTTTAAGTGGCCTCAAACTTGTGTAAAATATATGCAATGCAATGTGCTTTTCTTGTTGAGCTTCAAGAATTATTTGTATTGGGTTTAAAGAATTAACTTTAGAAAAAAAAATACTTCAACTGACTCATATAATATGTTATGTTAATCCATATGCTATATGTGATAATGACATCAACTTCAACTGACTTATGGAGTTTGCTATACTTTTGGAATTAAGTATGCTTTCTTGAAAACTATCGAAACTTAGTATGCTTTCTTAAAAACTATTGTGATAAAGCTTCTAGGACTTATGGATACTTTTTTAAATTTATGCATGTTGAGACTTATAGTCCTCATACTTGTTATTAAAAAATTTGATATTTATATTAAAGCTTATATTATATATGTTTAGATTTATTATATTCAATTATATATTTTGATATGTTTCAATAGATATATATTTCTTTTAAATGTATATTAGACCCATGGGTTCACTCAATTGGGCTAGATCGGATTGGGTTGAAAGAAAAAGTTTGCTCAACCCAACCTAACTTATTGTTTGAATGAGTGGATTAGGTTGAAAAAGCATTCCAAATCCACCCAACCCAATCCATATACACTCTTATTAATTATTTTATTTCATCCAACAACTATCATAATTTATGTCAAAGGTTTTGTCTATGTAACATTGTTGCTTAGTAAAACCATTCAAAAGTTGAACAAAAATTTAAATAAACTATATAATTAGGGGTGTTCATAGGATTGGATTGACCTGATGAATTTGAAAATTTAAATCAAACCAGTAAAACTAGTTTTGAACAGTTCAAATAATCGATTTATTTCAAGGTAAAAAAATCAATCCAAACCAATCGTTATTAGTTTAGTGCTCCAATTTATGACTTTTCATGAATGACCAACTTGGTCACCTTAAACAACTATGTTTGTCTTATTTATTTATAAGTTTTCGAAGTTTTCCACTTAAGCTTTAATTAGTAAAATCACTTTTTTTTATTTTCTTAGTTTATATTTGTTTAAGGAATTTATTTATTTATTCATATCATTAATTATTAAGTATCTCCTAACCAATACTTGCATCATCATTAGTTATTATAAGGATAAAAACTTTTAAAAAAAAACTATAATTTTTTATTTTTTATTTCAATTTATAGCTTAAACCAAACCAATCTAATGGTTCGGATTTGCTAGCAAAAGTTTCAAAAACAAAGCCAAATAAACCCAATTGAATTTGATTGGTTCGAATTTATTTTTCCTTCAAACTCAAACCAAACCAACATGTTTACACCCCTACATATAGTTGAACCTAAAAATAATGCAACTACATGCGTAGTAGACACAGTTATGGGTTTTTCTTGTAAACTGCATTTAGTTGATCTCATTTCTTATGGTATTTATACAATATCAATATAAAAAAGAACAAAATACTATTATAATTAAAGAAAGTCATGTGGAACCTCTACCAAAAAAAAAGTCATGTGGAATAACAAAAAATTAAATCCAATATATATGTTTTTTAAGATTATTAAGAGAATTAACTCTAGACACAATTATATTTTTTACATAGTTAAGTGAAAAATTAAATCTAATATATATGTTTTTATGAAAAACAAATGAGCAAAAATTAATTCTTTTTCACAAACTAAAAAATTACGGGATAAAAAATAATGAATTATTTAAAGAAGTCTTCTTGAAAATATTAACAATGATGAGTTTGAATAAAACTAGAAGTAATAGTAGACTATTGGTTTAATTACGAAAAAGAAAGAAAGACATTTTAAGAAAATCAAACAAAAGCTAATTGAATGGGAGAGATAATTAATAGGCAATAAGGAATGAGTTGAGAAATAACATTATTGGTAAGAATATTGTTAAATTTTAAATGTTATATTATTTTTGAAAGTAACAAGTTACATTAAGTTACCAATTTAGTGGATAAATAATAATTTTTATTAAAATAAGCTGAATTTATTTTTAATAATTATTTTTTTGGTCCATATTTTTAATAATTATTTGAAAAAATCACAAATAATATCGTTTTCTGTTATGAAGAAATTCAATTAGATATTGAATGATTAAATTCAGATGATTGTTTTTGTAATTCTATTTACGTAACTAAATATTACTACACATAAACAAGGTAAAATTTCTCATGTAATGAAAGTAAGGAGTTCAACCCTTAATATATCTTAATTTTTCTTTTCTCATCCCTCACCGTCTGTCTCATGCTCCAGACGAGGCCTCGTCAGGTGACTCATTTGCCAGACGCGCCAAACCAGGATGGGTCATAAACAAAAAAAATCAATCATACGATCTTTTGAATGTGTCATTTTCTTAAGAATAACAGTAAATTTGAATTAATTTTTTTAAAATATTAAACTATATCAATTATCAATTTTGTAAATAAACAATATTTTTACAGTCCAGATTCATTATTAATACATTTGAAAGAATAAAGAGTAACACCATATATAGTTTTTATGTTATAAAAATAAGACACTTATGCGTTAAAATAAATTAAAATGAAACACTTTTTTTAGTCTATTTAATTTACATGAGTAAAATATTGATACAAATAAATAAAATAAAATTGATACGCATAATTTTTTAAGATTTTGAAATTAAATCACTTTACTAATTGTTTAAGAGTGGAAGGATACTTGGATTAATTTATTTTATAATTAAGAAGTTTTCTCAAAAGTTTTATTTCAAATATATTGATTATAAACAACTTTATAAAGAAAGCAGACAACCTTGAACTGGTGATTAATTAATTGGTTCCATTACATACAATTGAGCGTAATAGACAGTAACAGTAACGCATAAATCTCTCTTCCTGTAAATCAGCCAGTCTTGTATGACTGCCTTGGCCAACCTCTGTCGTAGTTCGTCCCAACGATCCGAAGCTTTATTCAGATCCATCACACTGAGGGCTATCTCACTGGAAAAGGATCCGAAGCTAAAATCATTGTATTGTTCCTCTCCCATGCCGATCTGAGAGGATTCCCAATCTCGGGCTCTGGAATCGTTCCATTTATGAACCCTAGTTTGTTCTTCGAATTCAGAGCAATATACATAGCTCGTGACCAAGCATAGTAATTTGCCTCTGTCAGTGGTGTGGAAACCAGCGCCATTCCTGGACCTTTGCCAGGATGAAGATAGAACGGGCTCGAGATATCAGCCAACGGATTCACCGCAACCTGAGCATGTGCGGCTTGTGGATTAACCACAACATGAATATTCTCAGCAACAACGTTTGCTGGAGCTTCTTCCGCCATTGTTGAAACTCACCGATTCTTCAAGCAAAATGAAGCAATCGCGCAATCACATAGAAAAAAAAAATTGAAAGAAAAACGAAGAGAAGGTTGTTTGTGGAAGAACACTACACAGTTTACGAGAAACAGAAAAGTGGTTTTTTTAAAGAAAAAAAATAAATCCTACAGTAGTTCTAATCGATTTTTATACTGGATAAATTAATTTTTAATAAAAATAATCGAATAAATTGGTCCGTAACATTTTAAAACGTCAAATAATTTAATCTCTTCGTTAAGTTTTTTTCATTAAATGATATGACATGACCTATTAACTAATTGACAAAGCATCATTATCTTCTAACATATCTTTCTAGTCACTTTTATTTGTTAAAATGATATCATTTTTGGCATATTCTTAAGCTAATATGCTAAATTTTATGTTATAATATAATACGTAAATAAAAGGAGTTTTACCAAAATAATGTTACTTTAATAAATAAAAGTGACTAGAATGATAGGGTAGTAGTGAATATTGCAATTCACCCAAATTACAATAACCAGTTCCACTAAAATTTGTAGTAAAGTAGTACAACTCGAGTCGTCTCACGTGAATGTTAATGTTATTTGATTAGTAAGGAGGGGATTTTTGTGTTTCATGCAATGGTTAAAAACTAAAATAAGAAATTATATATGATTCAGACACTAGCTCAAGAAGTTCGTAGAGCATAATATTGATCAATCATCAACGCACAAATAGTTAAACACATGATATATGGCTAATTGAGCTATTAGAGAAATCTCTACTAATAATTCCATAATTCTACCTAGAAACCTCTAGGTGTTCAACCAACATGAAATCAATTAGGAAGTTGAAATCTCAATTTTAATTAACCTATATTAATTTTTAGTTCCAATTGCATTAGCCTCGGTTTGAATCTAAACCCAACTCCCAATTCCTTAGTTAATTGTGTCCTTACTAATTAACCAATTAACACAAACTCAATTAATGATCCCATTCAAAACTAACATGTCAATACCATTCAATGTAAGCAATGAATGAAAGAAGAAAGCAAGGAATTAAAGAAATCATATCACATATCATAAATGTAGCATAGGGTTTCAAGATACAACCTATAAGCCGTTTGGAAGCCTCTTAAGCTAGCTTGAGTCTACTCCTCCATAGTAATAGAAATTACAAACAGCAACTACAAATTGGTTTTTACAATGCTTGATGAAAAGAGAAGAAAAATTTAAAGAAGAAAAACTAGAGAGAAAGGAAACCTAAGAACTAGAGAAAGAGAGTTCTCTTTTCTAAAAGGAGCTTGTTATGTGAAGTCCTAAGTATTGGTACATGAGTTCATGTGCATTATCTTTCCAAAAGTGGGCCCACGAGGCCCAAAACCCGAGATTGCAGCCTTTTTGCTGTTCTGCACTTTTTCTGGTTGTGCTATAGCGCATCATGGCACAACATGCTGCGCTATAGCGTAATAATCAGTAAATCAAGTGTTGTTTCGACTGCAGGTTGCGTTGTAGTGCAGCCCCTTGGGCTATAGCGCAAGGTCCTAACAGCAATTATGCAGAATTAGATATTCTGGTCACTTTCGAGCCTCGTTTGAGCCCAAAAACGTTCGACCTAGCTCTCAGTGTCTTCATGAAGTTGTAAATCTTTTTCTTAGCTTCAAAATAGACACTCATTTGCTTCATTTGGATTTCGAATAAGAGAGTTATGACTCGATCTTTGCATCATACTCCTGATAGCAATTATGTAGAATTTCATATTCTAGTCACTTTCAAGCTCCATTTTAGTCCCAAAACCTCCGAATTAGCTCTCAGTATCTCATGAAAGTTGTAGATCTTTCTCTTGGCTTCAAAATAGACACCTCATTTGCTTCATTTGGATTTGAAATGAGAGAGTTATGGTTCAATCTTTGTATCATGTTTAAGTTGAAATTTTAACAACATTGAAATTGAGCTTCCAATCACTTCTAATCCTCAAATCCCTTCAAATTAGGTTTCTACAAGTCAAAAATAACATATATAAGGATTGAAAACTCTTGAAATGCATTAAAACACAAAATCAAGGAAAAAAACATGTTTATGCAAGAATTGACAAAAGAGACAAATTAGCACTAAACTATGAAATTTTTGTAATTGAAAAACAAGCATACAACACAGAGGACTAAAATACTAAACATGAGAAATAAAATTAGTATCTAAATTCAACTCATCATAGGGTAAAAAATAATAGTGTCATGCTAACTACTTAACATGCTACATCATAGTATTTATCGCAAAGATTTAATGAAGGGATTAAATTATCTCATATTTTAAAAGGTTAAAGATTAATTTATCAATTTATTTTTATTATGAATTAATTTGTCTAATATTTTGAAAGATTAGAAATTAATTTATCAATTTTTTTATTAAAAACTAATTTACCAATATAAAAATCAATAGGGACATTTTGAAGGGTTTATTATTATTATTTTTTAACCAAAAATGGTTTTTCTTTCTGTCTATACAAAATTGGTTTCTTTTTTTTTTTCGGGGGGTTCCTAACAGTGGTTTATATATTTATACTCAAACAAAAAATAGTGTTTTGGGCCTGTATATACAGGATTTACGTAAAACACAATGATTTGATTCTCATATCTTCAATTTTAAAATTTCAAGGTATCGGCGTATCATTGCGCAATCCTATCAGTATCTATTTTATCTTGGTACTTCGTCGCTTAGAGGTGTCCAACTTTGACTTACTATACAGTCATAATTGACTTAAAAGTATTTTAAATAAAATAAATTAATTCAAAAAATAATAAATATTTATTCGTCAAATGGAAAAGTCATAGTGTATCTATACTTATAATAAAACTATGGAAAACGCGTCTCAACCTTCTTTTTCTTTTTTCATTTTTTAATTTTAACATTCAGTTTTCTCTTAAGTTTTGTTGTTGTCACACATAATCTCTTAATTATTATCTTTTTTTATGTTTGTAATCAACACACCTTTTACATCTCTGAATTTTACAATAAAAAAGCTCGCCCATGTTATACATCCTTGCTTATCTCTTCTTATGCCACTTGATATGTCTATGTCTTTCTCTGTGTCTTTTTAATAATTATAAAAAAAAAAAAAAAAGAAATGTCTATCTCTCTGTTTTTTACCCAGGCACACCTCTCTTTCTCCCTCTACACCCATCTCTTCCTTAATCGTTTCTTTTTTTTTTTTTTTTTTCCTATTCTTTTCAGTTCATTCTTCAACCCCCACCAAAGATGCCGGCCCGGCGGTGCCCATAAAATCTTTAGAATAATGAGATATTATCAAAGGAAAAAAAAGGTCTTTCAGAGGGTTTCAGGATCTCGTCCAAAGTTAGAAACGGAGGCAAAATCAACTCACTTACATCATCTCTAATGCCTCTCTCTGCCTGCTCCGCTTTCATACTGGCCATGGGTAATTTTAGGTGTAGTTTTTTCTCTTTGTCTTTTTTTTCAATTTACTTCTATTCTTTTTTTATGAAAAATAAATTAATTTTAGTATAAATTTGTTCATATTTATTGCCCTTGGACCATGGGAAATTTTCCGCCGTTAATCGGTGTTTTTCTTGTACTACATTTTGACATTTGCCTTCTGATGTAAACCCATTAAAATATAAAGCTAATTATAAAATAAAATAAAATAGTATCAACCAAATAAAATTTTAAAAAATAGATGGCAATGTAGCAAAAATAAAAAATTACCCACCCTTTTTTTATAATTGGATAAAGCTTAACTATCAAAAAGTAATATTTTGAAAATTGGACTGGACATTGAATCGGATAAAGTATTAATTTAAAGATTTATTGGTTTAACCGGGACTAAATTAGTTCAACTAGAATGTATAAAATATATGCAAATATATAAATATATAATTATTTTAAAAAGTCTAATCAAATTTTAGGAAAAAGATAAATATTCTATTAAAATTTTATTAATAATGCCATAACAGAGTATGTTTTCTAGTCAACCATGGTGAAATAATTTTTAAATCTATTATTATGTTTACCGAAAAAGAATAAAAGCCTACCAGTATCATTCTTTTCCTCCGTTTTGGTCATGGGAACCTTAACATAACATGGGCAAGACAAAAGCCAACAACATCAGTATCCTATGCTAAAAGTGAAACTTGTTAACTTTATTCCAAAACAAACCAAACCCAACCCATTACTCCACCCAACGATTTCAACAAAAAAAAAAAAAAAAAAACCCTAGCTTGTATACTACTTACTTCTTATTGCAGTAGACATGAAGCTGTCGCACTCCTCTCTCAACACAAGTCTAGAAGAATAACTCAGCCAACAAATCATGCGATGGCGAAATAGGCCATGACACAAAGCAACTAAGGTTGTGGCGGTGAGCTCAAATACCAGCAATGGGCGTTGCCATGGTCACTCCTTCCCTCTAACATAAACAACAAATCACAGTCTTCTTCTTTCTACAATGGTTCGAGCGGCATTGGGCTGTCATAGCCACCGTAGGAAAGTTCTCTCATTTCATAGTATTTTTTTTTTTTTAAATCTTCAACGAACCACCAAATCGCTAAATCGGTTATGGTTCAAGCAGTTTTTCAAGTTTTAGAGCACTAAGTTTTAGCACTTGGCTTGATTGGAAGAGGATCTGGATTCCAATTCAACCGGTTGAACCGGTTGATTCGGTCCAATTTTCAGAACATTGTCAAAAATTGAGGAGCAATTAGGATACATAAAGTAGTCCATAAAGAAAGTACAAAACACAACACATGCTTCTCTAAACATGGAGTATGACAACACTACACACTAAACTCGAAACTTGAAACATGATACACGATACACAAGCCTAAGGGACCTTGAGACCAACATTGGCAACATCAACATCTCTTACACCTATTCAACTTCTAAGCGAGTCTCCAAAAAAAAAAAATCGTTGGCTTCCCCTGGCTGTTGGTTAACCTTCTGGACACCTTTGTGATAAGACAAAGCACCACTTCCAGCACCCATGAACAAAGCACACACTACACATTATGAAGGCCAATACAACACCATGACCCTTAGTCCTTATCACCATCACTATAGGATCTACAACACCACCACATCCCATCCTTACCGTCAGCTTCACTGTTGTGCCCGAATCTCGGAAGCCTTGCACTATCATAACTGCTTCACTCTACCATGGTCCTTAACCCAAAAGATCCCCTTCCTGCTCTGACGTACCAGACCTACATAAATTGCATCGCTATATCGAGTTCAGCTACAAACCTGCCACCAAGCTCACAATCGCTCCTCATTACACCATCATGCATTGCTGCTTTGTCGCTCATGGTGTCGTACCCTCTTCGAATCACCACCACCTTGAACTAAACCCGTGGCCATCATCATGAGCACCATCGCACCTAGTTGTAGCCTTTTTTGTCATCTACACTGCCGAATCTGCACCCCACCTCCCTGATCTGCAAAAAACAATGAATAAGGGAAAAGGGACAAACCACAAGCCAAAGGATGCTAGTAGTAGCCCCTTAAACCTCAATCTTCTCTTAGTCTCTCAATCTTCTCTCTATCTCTTGGTCTTCAGGCGTGAAGAAGATGGATGTTAAACATCAGCAAAAGAAAGGGTAGAGGAGACAAGCTTACCGCAAGTCAAAAGATGGCTAGTAGCAACTAGGGGTGTAAGCGGATCGAATTGATCCAATGAACCCGAAGATCCAAACCAAACCAATGGAATTGGCTTAGATTGGTTCAGGTAATCGGTTCATTTTCAAGGTGAAACCAAATCAAACCAATTATTATTAGATCGATTTCGGATTTATGATTTTTCAACCCGATTACCCAAACATCCAATCCAATCATCCGATCAACTAATTTTTTTTAAAATTTCTAATATTTCAAAGTTTTGCACTTAAGTTTCTAGCAATATAGTCACTTTTTATATTTTTGTTAATATTTATTTAAGAAATTTGTCTATTTATACCATTATTAAGTATATCATAATCAAACTTTACATTATTATTAGTTGTTATAAAAATAATTTTTTAAAAAAAATATAATTTTTTATTTTTTACTTCAATCCGATGATCCAAACCAAACCAATCTGGTCTTAATCGGATTTGTTTCATTTGGATTTGTTGAAAAAAAGTTTAAAATCTACACTAAATCAATTCAATCAAATTTGATCGGTTCGAATTTAGTTTTCACTCAAACCAATCCAAACCAATCCGTTTATAGCCCTAGTAGCAACCCCCTAGATGATTGATTAAAAAAAAATTACCTACCTAATTATGTCTTTCAATTTTCAATTTCACATTGTTACATCTAGCATTACTGAGATTGAAGTAATGCTAAAAGTTGTAATGTACCAACTAAATTAAATGCTTCTTGCAAGTTTAATGCGCAATTTGAAATGTCTCAAAAAGGTTGTCTTCTTGGCAAAAGATTCATTATGTTGTGAAAAGATGGGTCAAGACCATTGAGGGCCGTAATGACAAGGTCAAGATCATCCATAGGATGACTAATAAGCGCAAGCTCGTCGGCTATGCAGCGAATAGAGCACAAATAGTTGTAGAAGTTGGAGTCGCCTTTAGTGATGGATGAAAGACGCTCTTTGAGTGACATTATCCATATGCGAAAATGATTGGCATAAGCCTTTGTCAATCTCGACATTGCATTAGTGGAGGAAGTAGTAGAAGACATCACGATATATGCCTCAGGACCGCAAGAACCCATAAGGGCTAGTAACACATAATGATCTTGACGCTTCAAGTGGAGAAAGGTAGGATTTTCAACAGCTGCGTCACTAGTATCGATTGTGGTAGGAGGACATGGAAAGGTGCCATTAACATATCCAATGAGGTTATTTACAATAGGTAACAAATTGATTTGTATATACCAAGTGGGGTAATTCGAGGAGGATAGTTTAATGGGTAATTGAGTGATAATGTTCAATTCCACAAGAGGGGAAGACAAAGAAGTAAAGTTGGCCATTAATAGAATGGAAATGGGCTAGTCAAGCTTGTGGCTCGATGATACCATGTAGAGAAGTGTTGCTTTTCATTAAAATCAAAAGTATAACATACAGTAGGATATATAGAATTACATGAGAGAGAGATAGTTCCTAAGTAATGGTAACAAGATTACAAAAAATGAATAAAGAAGTTATAACTAGTAGCTATAATCAAGACCAAATCATGATCCTGCATGATCTTCGACTGGTAGTTGCTGTGGATTGATGAGAGAGAGTTACAATATGCATGACTTGAAAGTTTGTTTCTTTTTTTTTTTTTTTTTTGTAATGTGATGCATGACTTGAAAATTGACATACGTTACTTCCGATAAAAGCATTTTCATTATGATCCAAATAGGAGGTTGGATGATAAATTGTTGAAGTTCCTGTTAAATTCTCAACGCCTTCTTCATTTTGGCTCTCTCTTTGGGCATTAAAAGATAATGACATGTCAAGTGTGTAGACAAAACTTATGTTAAATACTAGCCAAATAAGTGAACATAAAATAACTTTATACAATATAACAAGGTGAGTTCTATGGTGCACCAAATTAACTAATATGTACCATATGCCAATTTGAAAAAGTAGAGGATGCACTGTGGAGCTCATTGCCATCAACAACAATGATCTCTCGCCCTCCGCTTCTACTCCCTCCTCTATCTCTATGCCCAAACCTCCTCCCTCCACCCTACCACCCAGCTCCATTCTGCTGCCATGGTCGCTATCCTCGTCACCCCTATTGACCCCCACAGCCACCGCCATTTTCCCTGCCCCAAACCCCAATGACAAAGCCAGAAAGTCTTCTTCTTTGGCCACCCAACATTCACATCATTCCTATAACTCAACAAGATTAAAGTTCTCAGAATTTGTGAAAATTTTCTATCTGTGTGTTAATCAAACACCAAATCTCACTCTAACTACCAAATTGAAAAACCAGTGAATACTCTTTTGCTGCTCTACACCCATATCTTCCTTTTGGCCCTTCGTTGATTGTATCTACGCCCCTATTTTTTTGAGATAGGTCCATCGAGCCACCAGGTGCTGAGGAGCTTGGTGGAGCTGCTGAGCTATGATGACTTGGCGACAAGGAAGGTCGCGGCGAAGGAGCTGACGAAGGTGGCAAATCATCAGTTGTAGTACTATCTGCTACAAGGTGTGAAAGTGGATCATGATGGAGATGGTTGGATAAAGAGGTGGTTGTCTGTGTTGTGAGGGTATCTGATAGAAAGAGTGGATGTAGGTGCACTGGTCTATCAAATGAATTTAGCCACATTCTCCAATTTGTTTACCCACACTTGTTAAATGTGGGTAAAATCTGGTGTGTGGTGCATTATAGTTATTTCGGTGTACCACAGAACTCGCCATATAACAATCTTAGAATACAAAAATTTCCTAATCTTGAACATTGAACTTTGGGTAACTTTCCTAGTAGTCAATCTTCTCTTTTCTCTGTTGTGCTCCATATGCAAACAACTCCACAATGATATTGTATATATTGCGCTCAGAGGCAGAGGCCATAAATAGTCTTAAAAAAATCTTCATCCACCGTTTAACAATAACCTTCTCATATATTGGAGCTTCTGACTATCCACCAAAAGTCTAAATCGCCATGTATATTTATAAGAAACTTAAAAAAAAAAAAAAAAAAAAAAAAAAAAAAAAAAAAACTGTTTTTTGAGCATTTGAGACCAAACAATCATCTTATAATTATAATAGCAGACCATCAACTTTTCATGACAATTAATGCAAAATTTTAAAATGTGAAGAGCACAAAAATGTCATAATGCTTAGAAGAGGACATTATATCAATCTAAATAGGCAATATAATAATCTGCTAAGCTAGGTTTTTGAAATTTGGAAAGCACAAATCTAAATAGATAGAAGAAAGTAAGGAGTAACAACCAAGTCTCATACTGATCAACAAATCATTGTATCACTAACCTAAACGAAAGCAACAATCCAAGAAGAAAGTACTTGATCACAAAGAAGAAAACTCTCGCAAGGACGGTTGAAAGTTTGGGAGGGAAATTGATATAACACAGAATGTAATTTATGGTATACAAATGCGTAATGTTAGTACATATATTTTTAATGAGTGAACATAATTAAATTTATAATAGTGAAATTGATTTTTGCATAAGGAAAAAATAATTAAACTTTAAAAAAGTATTGCTTTAGACGACCCAAACCTATAATGATGATGTAATAATGTGAAATTGAAAATTGAAAGATATAATTAGGCGGGTGAAATTTTTTGTTGTAAACTTCAGAGATATGAAAGGTGTGTAGGTTGCAAACATAAAAGAGACAATAATTAAGAGATGAAGTGTCGCAACAACAAAAATTAAGAGATACTAGACGATACTTGTGCAGCGCACGGAAAAATAATTTTTAAAATTATTATTTAATTTAAAATTATTTAAATTTATTTAATATTTTATTTTATAAGATATTAAATTGTTTTTTATAATTTTATTTTTGAACATTTTTATCTTTATACATATTTATTATTAGTTATTGTAAAATAAAAAAATGAATAATTAGCTACTCCTCCCTTAAGAGATATCTTCATTACACAACTCTTTAATTTGTTTCAAAATATACACCATATGGCTATGAGATGAATTTTGTTAATGAATTTAATTTTTTTGTAAAAAAAAATTGTAGTTAATCTATTGACAATTTAAATAACTACATAATTTTTCAAAAACAATTGAATACAAATATAATAATGAATTTGTTCAAATAATGTAACATATAAAAATATAAAGGTTTTGAAATTAATTAAATTAAAATTTAAATATTACCTTTATTGGGTTAAATTTAACATAAATACATTGGTTATGATTTGGATAATAATTACTGCAACTATTTTAAATTGTAACAATAATATTTATGTATATCATGATTATTCAACAATTGTGCACAATTATTTGTCTTAAGAATTTTGAAATTAATCAAGACAAATTATTGATATTGTGTTTATGAAGTTTAATTTAACGTATATTGAACCAATATATAATATAACTATATTAAAATATTACAAAATGTTATATAATGTATATCTAAAAAAATAGATGAAATCACTTTAATTATCCTCAAGATTTTGATTTTTTTCAAGTTTAAATTAACAAATATAGTTATATTATTAAATAATATCAAGATATTGATTTGACTGAATAAAACACTCCCAAATATAGTTATAAAATTAACCTTGTTAATGAGGTTAAGTTAAAACAATGAATGTAATTTATTTGACAATTTGATTAGCCACATCATTTTTTAAAATATAATAAAGATTATGAATACTCAATAAAATAATGAATTAGCTGAAATGATATAATATACAAAGATATAAAGATTTGAATCTAATTAATTAAAATTTAGATATTGCCTTTATTACGATAAATTTAGATATTCCCATTTTTATAAAATAAGTGATAAGCAATATGAATATTTTAAAGAAAATATATCATATTTTGTAATTTGATTAAATTAGATTGTATTAAAAATTTAAAGTTATAACTACAAAGTAAATATATAAAACACTCAAAAGTAAAAAAAATATTGCATGAATAATATAGCAAGATCATATTTATTAAATGTATTTGTACATTACTAAAAGTAAAGATATTTGATAATTTTATTAAATATACATATAAATACTGCTAGAATTAATGCATATGACTAAGTGTGTATTTGTTTCAGCTTTTGAAAAGAGTTATTATAAAACATGAACTTTTTATTTTCTATGCACTGTGCACTATGATTATTTAAAACAAATTATATTTATTTCCTATTCATTATATATACCTTGTTGATGGATGTCTACATGAAATACGTGTTGAACTAAAACATTTTTCCTTTACATATAGTTGTTTCATCTACGCTCCTTCTCTTCTTTTATTTTTCTACAAATTCAACAAATACTTAAAACATGAATTCAAAAAAAAATTTTTAGCTGTGAACACATTAATTTCTTTTAAAAGGATTTATTCTTTGTTTTTTAATCAATACAATGACGATATCACATAAGAAATCTCTACAAACCTATAGAAATTAATTGATTAAAAATATATTTGATTTTGTACCCAAAATAAAATAAGTTTGATTCTGTATCCAAAAACATATTTTGGAAAGGCATAAATTAAAGAAAAATTGAAAATTTGGGTTTTAGAAAAAAAAAAAGCTCTCAATGATTGGGTAGAGAAACCTAAATTTAGTATTGTAGGTATTTAATGCAAGTATTGAAAAAAGTTAAAAATAAAAAATATTAAATTGAAAGACTTTTGATATCTTAAATTTAAAAAGTTATAGTATTATTTTAATATATAGATATTAGATGATATCCGTGCGTTGCATAGGGAAATAATTTTTAAAATTATTATTTAATTTAAAGTTATTTAAATTTGTTTAATATTTTATTTTATAAGATATTAAATTATTTTTATAATTTTATTTTTGAACATTTTTATCTTTATACATATTTGTTATTAGTTATTGTAAAATAAAAAAATGAATAAAGTAGACACTCCTCCCTTAAGAGATATCGTTATTACTCAACTCTTCACTTTTCTTCAAAATATACACCATATGGCTATGAGATGAATTTTGTTAAAGAATTTAATTTTTTTTTCTTAAAAAATTGTAGGTAATCTATTTGACAATTTGAATAACTACATAATTTTTCAAAAACAATTGAATACCAATAAAATAATGAATTTGTTGAAATAATGTAACATATAAAAATATAAAGATTTTGAAATTATTAAATTAAAATTTAGATATTATCTTTATTAGGTTAAATTTAACATAAATACATTGATGATGATTTGGATGATAATTACCACAACTACTTTAAATTGTAATAATAATATTTATGGAGATTATGATTATCCAACAATTGTGCACAATTATTTGTCTTAAGAATTTTGAAATTAATCAAGACAAATTATTCATATTGTGTTTATCAAATTTAATTTAACATATGTTGAACCAATATATAATATAACTATTTTAAATATTGCAAAATGTTATATAGGGTATATCTAAAAAAATAGTTGAAATCACTTTAATTGTCCTCAAGATTTTGATTTTGTCAAGTTTAAATTAACACATATTGCTATATTTTATTATAAATTAAATTAAATAAGATATTGATTTTACTGAATAAGATATTCCCAAATATAGTTATAAAATTAACCATGTTAATGAGGTTAAGTTAAAACAATGAATGTAATTTATTTTACAATTTGATTAACCACATAGTTTTTTTAAAAAACAATAAAGATTTTGAATACCCAATAAAATAATAAATTAGTTGAAACGATATAATATACAAAGATATAAAAATTTGAATCTAATTAAATTAAAATTTAGATATTGTCATTATTAGGATAAATTTGGATATTCCTACTTTTATAAAATAAGTGATAAGCAATATGAATATTTTAAAGAAAATATATACATGTTCTATAACATGATTAAATTAGATTATGATAAAATTTTAAAGTTGTAATTACAAAGTAAAGATATAAAAGATGTAAAAGTAAAAAAATATTGCATGACTAATATAGTAAAATTATATTTATTAAATGTATTTATAAGTTAATAAATTAAAAATATTTGATAATTTTATTAAATATACATATAAATAGTGCATATGACTAAGGGTGTATTTATTTCAACTTTTGAAAAGAGTTATTATAAAACATTAACTTTTTATTTCCTATGAACTATGCACTATGATTATTTTAAAAAAATTATATTTACTTTCTATTCACTATATATATAGTGTTGATGGGTGTTTAAACGAACTATATATTGATCTAAAACATTTTCCTTTGCACATAGTTGTTTCATCTACGCTCCTCCTCTTCTTTTATTTTCTTACAAATTTAACAAATACTTAAAATATGAATTCATAAAATTTCTTTCAGTTGTGAATACATTAATTTCTTTTTAAAAAATCTATTCTTTATTTTTTACTCAATACACTAACAATATCATATAAGAAATCTTTGCAAATATATAGAAATTAATTGATTAAAAATATATTTGATTTTGTACCCAAAATAAAATAAGTTTGATTTTGTATCAAAAAATATATTTTGGAAAGAAATAAATTAGGAAAAAATTGAAAATTTTGGATTTTAGAATATAGATGGGTGAAGAAACCTAGATTTGGTATTATAGATATTTACTGTAAATCTTAGAAAAAGATAAAAATAAAAAATATTAAATTAAAAGTATTAATTAAAAAATTTTTAATACCCTAAATATAAAAAATTATAATATTATTTTAACATATAAATATATGAAATATATGATATGATGTGAACCGAAAGATATATTAAAAAAAAAAAAGAGAAGGTTGGGATGCGTGTTTGGACGGTGGAATAAATGCGTGCATCGATACAGTTGATAGAGTTGCATTTACAATGCTTAATAAATGCGCTGCTGAATTATTGAAACAACTCCAAGCTGAAAGTGACAAGTCCCCATAATGCAATATATACATATAATCAGTATTATAAAATTCAAACCATACCGGCGGATCCGACCAATAAACTGGTGAACGGGCCAAGTGATCGGTCAGAGTCGCACAATGGACCGGACTTACATAAGAATTTTTGTCAAATCCAATGACTCAGTACAATTCAGTAAAACTAGAGAGGTTATGTTTTGTTTTTTTGAAAATTTTTTTAACTTTTTATTAGAAGCATAATTGATGACTCTTTTAAGTCATGGTGATAGAAGTAATTGGATATTTTGATTTTGTAGCATTAATCTTGATTTTTACCTACTTTCATTTTTAATGTGGGATTAACCAACAATGGAAAGTACTGACTTCTATTTACTTCCATTTTTTATGTGGGACTAAAACATAGTGGAAAATAATTTATTTATGCTATAAACTTATTTCCACTTGCGAATTTACTTCAATTTATGCAAGATAAATAAAATCTCATATCATATTATATATCTATATCTTAAAGTAATATTATAATTTTTTATATTTTGGATATCAAAAGTATCTTAATTAATACTCTTAATTTAATATTTTTTATTTTTATCTTTTTTCAAGATTTGCATTAAATACTTACAATACCAAATTTAGGCTTTTCCACCCATTCATTAACAGGCTTTTTTTTTTTTTTTTCTAAAACCCAAAATTTTCAATTTTTCTTTATTTTATGTCTTTCCAAAATATGTTTTTTGACAAAATATGTTTTTTGATATAAAATCAAACTTATTTTATTTTGAGTACAAAATCAAATACATTTTCAATCAATTAATTTCTATATGTTTGCAGAGATTTCTTATATGGTATCGTTAGTGTATTAATTAAAAAACAAAGAATAGCTTTTTTAAAAAGAAATTAATGTATTCACAACTGAAAGAAATTTTATGAATTCTTATTTTAAGTATTTGTTGAATTTGTAAGAAAATAAAAAAAGAGGAGGAGAATAGATGAAACAACTATGTGCAAAGGAAAATGTTTTAGTTCAATATGTGCTTCATTTAGACATCCATCAACACTATATATATAGTGAATATGAAATAAATATATATTTTTTGAATAATCATAGTGCATATTGCATAGAAAATAAAATGTTTATGTTTTATAATAACTCTTTTTAAAAGCTAAAACAAATACACCCTTAGTCAGATGCATTAATTCTAACAATATTTATATGTATATTTAATAAAATTATCAAATATTTTTACTTTTAGTAACATATAAATACATTTAATAAATACAATTTTGCTATATTATTCATGCAATATTTTTTACTTTTAAGTGTTTTATATCTTTACTTTGTAGTTATAACTTTAAAATTTTAACATAATTTAATTCAATCATATTACAAAACATGTATATCTTTTCTTTAAAATATTCATATTGCTTATCACTTATTTTATAAAAGTGGAAAAATCTAAATTTATCCTGATAAAGGCAATATCTAAATTTTAATTTAATTAGATTCAAATCTTTATATCTTTGTATATTTTATCATTTCAACTAATATATTATTTTATTGGGTATTCAAAATCTTTATTATTTTTTAAAAAAACTATATGGTTAATCAAATTGTCAAATAAAATACCTTCATTGTTTTAACTTAACCTCATTAACAAAGTTAATTTTATAACCATATTTGGGAGTTTCTTATTCAGTAAAATCAATATCTTATTTAATTTAATGTATAAAAAAATGTAGCTATATGTGTTAATTTAAACTTGACAAAATCAAAATCTTGTGGACAATTAAATTGATTTCAACTATTTTTTTTAGATGTACACTATATAACATTTTGTAATATTTTAATATAGTTATATTATATATTGGTTCAATATATGTTAAATTAAACTTGATAAACAAAATATCAATAATTTGTCTTGATTAATTTCAAAATTCTTAAGGCAAATAATTGTGCAAAAATTGTTGCATAATCATGATATACTTAAATATTGTTGTTACAATTTAAAATAGTTGCAGTAATTATCATCCAAATCATGACCAATGTATTTATGTTAAATTTAACCTAATAAAGATAATATCTAAATTTTAATTTAATTAATTTTAAAATCTTTATATTTTTATATGTTATATTATTTCAACAAATTTATTGTTTTATTGGTATTCAATTATTTTTGAAAAATTATGTAGTTATTCAAATTGTCAAATAGATTACCTACAATTTTTTCAGGAAAAAAAATTAAACTCATTAACAAAATTCATCTCAAAGCCATATGGTGTATATTTTGAAGAAAAGTGAAGAGTTGTGTAATAAAGATATCTCTTAAGGGAGGAGTGCCTAATTTATTCATTTTTTTTATTTTACAATAAGTAATAATAAATATGTATAGAGATAAAAATGTTCAAAAAATAAAATTATAAAAAATAATTTAATATTTTATAAAATAAAATATTAAAAAAATTTAAACTAAATTAAATAATAATTTTAAAAATTATTTTTCCATGCAGCACAGGGATATTGTGTATTAGGCTTTAAAAATCAATCGTGCAAAAGAAAATCAACACTGAAAAATAACTTAACTCCCCTCAAGAAAACTATTAGATGGTTACTATGATTATTTCATCATAAAGCTTTTTTTGGTTACTTTCATCTGTAATAAATATTAGATGCATATTTTTTATAATATAAATGTACTAATTAGTATATAATGATGTATATATGCTTTTATATATATTTATATAAGCATACAAACTTTTAAAGTGTGTTAAATTGATAATTACTTATGTCATTTCATTGTATTTATTTGAATTTTAATATGTTTTATATATTTATTTGATTAAATTCGATTCAATTGGTTCAACCGATAACTCGCTGATTGGACCAATGATCTAATAACTCAGTGTTTTGATCGAGTCGATCACCAAATCGAATTTTATAATGATGCTTATAATAATTAAGACTATTACTCAACTACCAATTTGTTTGTCCAGCTTGGCCGTGAATGCTCTTTCCCCCAATAACTAGACAACTTGGACAAACTTACACTTTCAAAGTTGAAGTGACTAACGACAATCTCAATAATAAGTGGTCTGCATACACAGTCCCAAAAATGACCGATGGTATCCTACTCTAAGAAAAACTTTCATTTCCTCCTCCATTATAAATGAGGTATGTACTGTTATATCGCACACAATACCATTGACTTCTTATTTACTTCATATTTAATATTATACTAAGCATGTGATTTTCATTTCTTTCCCTTAAAAATAATAAATTTATAAGAATAATTTTATCTGATTACAGAACTCCTTTGTTGAAGAGGGTTATACTAATGAAAAAGAGTCAATTGGAACCAAAAAGTTGCATATTCAATTACACAAATTACTAGATTAATGCCCTTATTTAAAGTAAAACACTTCCAAGTTGAATACTTAATTTTTCTTTTTATGTCAAACCTTCTTGCAAGATGCTTCTTCTGTTGTTGGTGATAATCAAAGAGATACTTCATCTTCTTCAAACATCACTCCTATGAAAAAGCTAAGTAAACAACATTCAAAGATTGTAAGGATTACTGACATGCTCACTCTCCAATTCTCAATCACAAAGCTTATCAAGCATATCAAAACTAAAAAGCTGGATTAATTATCTAGTTAGAAGTTACAACATTCACGTTTTTTTTTTTTTAATAAAAAGTGATTTTTTATTAATAAAAAAATTTACTTTTTATAAAAGCTACTTATTTTAGCTTTTGAGAAGAAGCTGAAATAAATAATTTTGATACAATGTAATTTGTTTTAATAAAAAAAATCACTTTTTTTGTCGAAAAAAATTAACCAAATACACTCTTTACCTAGCTTTTTGAGTTGCTTTTGTAGGATATACTCTACAAACAATAAGCATTTTCTATTGTGACTCTATAAAGTTTGTGCATAATATATAAATTATTACTTATGACTTTAGTTTATTAAACTTTTCATTGAAAAGCTAATATAAAATATAATATCATGTGTGTTAATATTAATTTAGAAATTCTAGTTTAAATAGATTTTATGCATACCGGGTTTTTTAGCATAATGTAAAATAAATAATTAAAATCTTTCTAGCAAATAAATTTTTAATAATATTAATTGTATTTATTACTATTATTATTGTTGATGTTGTTGTATTTGATATATAAAATATCGCGGCATAATTTGCAACCCATGGAAATGAATGGGTACAATAACTAGTTATACAAAAAATTTAAAAGATTTTGCAGCGCACAACTAAAATAATTAGTATTAGATTTGAAATTTATTTTTTTATTTTTTCAAGGTTAATTACTTTAAAGGATCAGCTTCCCATTAAATTAGTTATTTAGTTAGTTATTTAATGTTAGTTTATGTCGTAAAGTTACTTCCAAATTAGACGATACCCGTGCGCTGGAATAATTTTTAAAATTACTATTTAATTTAAAATTATTTAAATTTTTTTAATATTTTATTTTACAAGATATTAAATTATTTTTTATAATTTTTTTGAACATTTTTATCTTTATACGTATTTGTTATTAGTTGTTGTAAAATAAAAAAAATGAAAAAATTAGGCACTACTCTCTAAAGAGATATCTTTATTACACAACTCTTCACTTTTCTTCAAAATATACGCCATATGGCTCTAAGATAAACTTTGTTAACGAGTTTAATTTTTTTCTAAAAAAGTTGTAGGTAATCTATTTAACAATTTGAATAACTACATATTTTTTCAAAAACAATTGAATACCAACAAAACAATGAATTTGTTGAAATAATGTAACATATAAAATATAAATATTTTGAAATTAATTAAATTAAAATTTAGATATTATCTTTATTAGACTAAATTTAACATAAATACATTGGTCATGATTTGGATGATAATTATCACAACTATTTTAAATTGTAACAATAATATTTATGTATATTATGATTATCCAATAATTGTGCACAGTTATTTGCCTTAAGAATTTTGAAATTAATTAAGACAAATTATTGATATTGTGTTTATCAAGTTTAATTTAACATATATTGAACCAATATATAATATAAATATATTAAAATATTACAAAATGTTATATAATGTATATATAAAAAAATAGTTGAAATCACTTTAATTATCCTCAAGATTTTGATTTTGTCAAGTTTAAATTAACACATATAGCTATTTTTTTAATAAATTAAATTAAATAATATCAAAAAATTGATTTTACTAAATAAGACACTCCCAAATATGGTTGTAAAATTAACCTTGTTAATGAGGTTAAGTTAAAACAATGATGGTAATTTATTTAACACTTTGATTAACCACATAATTCTTTTAAAAAACAATAAAGATTTTAAATACCCAATAAAATAATGAATTAGTTGAAATGATATAATATACAAAGATATAAAGATTTGAATCTAATTAAATTAAAATTTACATATTGCTTTTATCGGGATAAATTTAGATATTCTCACTTTTATAAAATAAGTGATAAGTAATATGAATATTTTAAAGAAAATACATACATATTCTATACTATAATTAAATTAGATTATGTTAAAATTTTAAAGTTATAACTTCAAAATAAAAATATTAAATACTTAAAAGTAAAAAAATATTGCATGAATACTGTTAGAATTAATGTACATTAAAATTATATTTATTAAATATATTTATATGTTACTAAAAGTATATATATATATATATATATATATACTTTTAGAATTAATGCATATAGCTAAGGGTGTATTTATTTTAACTTTTAAAAAAAGAGTTATTTTAAAACATAATTTTTTTTCTTTCCTATACACTATTAGAGATGGCAAAGCGTGCTGGCCCGCCCCAACCCGCCAAAAGTAGGGCAGGGCGAGGCGGGCCGAATTAGGAAGGCGGACTTAATATTCTACCCGCCCCGTTTAAGGGTGGATTGGCGGGTTGGCCAACCAAAAAAATAAAAAATATAAATAAATTTATTTTAATATTTTTCATGAGTTAAATTACTTTAAAAATTAGAAAAATATATTGAATAAAAAATTTATTTAAATAAAATAGAATAAAATAATTAAATTACATAATTTATATCCAAATTTAACTTAAATACAAATATAATAAGCTAATTAAGATATATAAATAAGTTTATAAATAATAATTAACTATAAATTTATAATATAAAGTCTATAGTATAAAATTTACATATTAATAAAAGTATAATAATAATATAATTTATAATAAAAATCTAAATTTATTTTTAAAAATACTCTTGAATCTAAAAGAAAAAAAAGTGACAAGTTTGGCCCAGTGGGGCGGGTTAGGTGAGCCAAAAATTTTTGGCAGGCCAAATATGTTAATCCAACCCGTTATTTTTAGTGGGTTTGCCATCTCTTTGCACTATGCACTATGATTATTTTAAAAAATATATATCTATTTCCTATTCATTATATATATATATATATATATATATATATATATATATATATATATATATTGATGAGTGTCTAAATGAAACACATATTGAATTAAAATATTTTTCTTTGCATATAATTGTTTCATCTACGCTCCTCTGCTTCTTTTATTTTCCTACAAATTCAACAAATACTTAAAATATGAATTCATAAAAAAAATTTCAGGTATGAATACATTAGTTTATTTTAAAAAAATATATTCTTTGTTTTTTAATCAATACATTAACGATATCATATAAGAAATCTTTGCAAACATATAGATATTAATTGATTGAAAATGTATTTGATTTTGTACCCAAAATAAAATAAGTTTGATTTTGTATGAAAAAACATATTTTGGAAAGGCATAAATTAAGGAAAAATTGAAAATTTTGGGTTTAAAAAAAAAAAAAGCCTGTCAATGAATGGGTGAAAAACCTAAATTTAGTATTGTAGGTATTTAATATAAGTCTTGGAAAAAGATAAAAATAAAAAATATTAAATTAAAAATACTAATTGAGAGACTTTTGATATCTCAAATATAAAAAATTATAGTATTACTTTAAGATATAAATATATGATATGATATGAAGTGACTTCAAATTGGAGCTAAAAGATCAAATTTTTGATGGGATTATATTATCATCCAAGGGCAAATGCGATAATTTAAAACTTTGAACGATTAAAGCAATGTTCATCCACTAAATAATTATTGTCCCGGAGACCTGGACGTGCCAACTGCCACCGGTTTAGATGATAGAGATAAATAAATGCAAGCTTACAGCTTTATGCGTGGGACAAAAACTTCAAGTTGCAAAAATAACGAAAGATGTCACGCCTTGTTTGGCTTACTTTTTGGCAGGACCGCAGCACCCCTTGACCTCTTTCCCTTATATAAACGAATGCAAATCTCCAAGAAAACAGCAACATCCTCTCCGAGACAGATAGACAACTTAATACGCTATTAAATTATCTCATTATCCCAAGGAATGATGTGGATACTGGGCTTATCTGTCGTGGCTGTACTTGTCATCTTTGCTTTTCACTGGATTATCGCGCTTAACAACCCAAAATTCAGAAATAGATCATCTCTCCCCCCAGGTTCCATGGGTTTTCCATTCATTGGAGAGACCCTTCAATTGATGATTCCTAGTTACTCACTGGACCTCCACCCCTTCATCAGAAAGAGAATCCAGAGGTATGAGAAACATAATTATTAAATTTATATTGCTCCATATATACTCATTGCTATCCTTACTCAAGTTGCTAAAAAAAGTCATATTTTAATTTTGTCAGTTTACCTTTATATTTAATTTTATTTTAGTTCTGGCATTTTTATTTTTTATTTTTTTATTCAATACAAATAAAAAATATGCATCGTACCCCAGAAAAGTAGCTATTTCTAGTGAAGTTAAACCGTAATCCCAGATAAATTTTACCTACAATGTTAAATATTTGAATTTTTACACCACTTTGATGAGAAATTTAGCTAATCACTACTCCAACTTAAAATTGTATAAGTAATTCTTAAAACAATAAAGAAAATAACAAATAAAATAATTTATTTCATTAGTCTCTCATTAGACATTAACGTCGATCAAATACACAAAATATTAGTCATTTCGTTGAAAAATTGGTCGCTTCGAGCATATTAGACCATTGGTCGCTTTGAGCATATTAGACCTGTTTTTGTCAATGGCATGCATTCTTATCGGTTTATTGTTTAATTAGCTGGTTAACATAGCATGCAATGTATTACATTACATGAACTTTCATGTCTTTTTCCGATTAGGATTGGCAAGTCAGACCATATCTATCAAGCTAGTTTGCTTTTTACCGAAAGTAAAGTAGATTGCGATTCAAATATTTTGACTAATTTAAATTAATCTATTTTTAATTTTGCTCCATTTAACTTGCAAATTAAACAGTTTAGACTAATATAATATCAGCTCGTTAAGCTTGACCAGTTAAATGGATTGGGTCTAAATTGATTGGGCTAATCAGTTTAACACTACTATCTACCATGTAATTTTTTTTGGTCAAATAATTGTTATTTTTTTAAAATATACTTACAAACTATATATCAAAGAATATTTGAGTTCAACTCGGTCAATTTATTCCCTAAGAAATTCAAGTTTAGGTATCTTGTGGTGGTTTGAAGTACTTGATAAAATTTTGTAAAAACACATAACTAAAATGTTGTAAAAACAATATTTATCATTTGTGTTAATTATTTAATTGTTATCTCATTATATATTTATAATCTTGTTTTAATATAATTTATCTTTTGATTAACCAAACATTAGTTTTTAAAAATCTTGTCACACTTCTTCAACATTTTGCCTAAAATAGTCTTTTTGTTTGGACATTATTGGTGTCTTCACCTTACAAATTTGATTTTAAGAAACATTTTTCTATTTTCAGATTTGGTCCCATATTTCGAACTAGTCTATTTGGTCAGCCGGTTGTGATATCAGCTGATCCAGAATTCAACAACTACTTAGTTCAACAAGAAGGTAGATTAGTTGAAATTTGGCTAGGTCCCTTATCAAAGGCTTTCCTACCAGATGGCGATTCTCGACTGCTTGAAGGTGGTTACATGCACAAGTATGTTAGAAGCATCACTCTAAATCATGTTGGTGCTGATTGCATTAGAGAAAAACTACTTCCTCAATTGGAAGAGATGTGTAGAGAGACCTTGCACAAGTGGTCAACTCAGACATCTATTGAAGTTAAACAATCGTCTGCTAATGTAAATTGCTAGCTACAACTAGTTTATTATGATCTAGAAGATGAATATATATATATATATATATATATATGTATATTTTAATGGAACACAACCTCATCTTTTCAATTTTGCCATGTGACAGATGATCTTTCACTTCTTTGCAAAGCATTATTTTGGGTATGAAGCTGAAAAATTACCCGAAACTGAGAGGATATCAGAACTGTTTACAAATTTCGCAGAAGGGCTTATGGCAATTCCATTAAATATTCCTGGTACCACATACCACAGATGCTTGAAGGTAATGAATGTTAGATATAAAACAAATCAATCATGAACATCAACCTAATTACTTAAACTTATAAAAGACTTGATCCTTAACTGAAATTCAAAATTTTATAATGAAGTGATTTATAAACTATATGTTATGTGTACTTTAGTTTATAAATTTTAAAAATATATGACATGATTACTAACATTCTTTCAATGTGGACGTTAACCCCTCTATTAAGTTTCCCATCCAATTCCACTTTTAGTAGTCACATGCACTACACATGATTCGTTTGATGACCAAAATAATCTCCTCCCAGTCCACCTCCACCCTCCTCTTCTTCCTCTACCCCTCTTCATCCCTCTTCTCCTTCAAATCCCCATAATCCTAACACAAACCTCTCCTTGCCCCAATTCAACCAAACAGAAAGCCGGAAAGAAAAAATCAACCAAACATACAACCAAAAAAAAGAAAAAAAAAAAACCACAATTCCCCATCTCCTATCCCAACAAGAAATCAAAAAAAGAACTTCCCACCTCATCGTCCACCATGCCCAACGACACTGTCCCTGTTGCCAAGTGCCTCACCGTGAAGGGCATCGAGAACCCCCCCCTCTCTCGGGTTGCCGGCTACCACTGCTGCCTCACCCTCCACTGAGCCCAACAACATCGTCCTCATCGCCGAGTGCCTTACCATGAAGGCACCAAGGACGTCCTAGACATGCCCTTCTCACCCAAAACAGAGCTTCTTGATTGAAAATTTTTCTTAAACTAACACAAAGAATATCATATTGGAAAAGAATATGCTCTCTCCGTTCTCAAGTAGCTGTCTATTTTTAAGATTTTACTTTTTCATAAATAACTATCCTTTGAGAAAATTTAGATAATACTAATTATGGAAAAAGCTTAATGGCTCGAAAGGTTTTTTGTCACATTTTGCACGAATGAATTTATAATTGTTTCATTACTTTCGACTGACACTCTCTCTCCCATTTTTCAACTCTTGTATTCCGTCAAATTGCCTATAGTCACCATCACAAATTCGTACCTTTCGTTTCATGCCACTTGGCAAATTAACCCTAGTAGTGGAGAATAGAGAGTATGTAAAAAGAATATTATGAGAGATAAAGAAAGAGAAGAGATTAAGAAACAAGGATAGTTTTATAAAATATACATAAATTTTTTCTAATTTTTAATTCATATGCATATTTAAAATTGAATTGTTATTTGAGAATTTGAGAATGGAGAGAGTAGCAATTAATAAAATGAATTCTTTTAAAAAAATTTGTCACGAATAAAACATAGTTACATGTTTATAGCAAATTATCATCTTTTTTCTTTTTTTCTTTTTTTTTTTCCTTGTTGTCCACATTTTAGGCAGCTTCAATTTTAGAACGAGTAACTTCCTATATATGAGTAACTTCATTAATTTCACCAACCGTATAAATTTATATCAAATTAAAATTTATGAAATTGCAATACAAGAAAAAGAAACGAGGTTCCAAATGTTGTAAGATGCATTCTATAAAATGTTTTATTAAATATATAATACTATCTTTTCGCTATTTCAAATAATTCTAATCAAAAGTAACAATCTGAGAAAATAATAATAATAATAAAAATAATAGTTTTTATTAATTGCAAATTAACAAACATTATTACTCAAATACTTTTTATTTTCTAAGTATAATTATTTTACATATTTTCTATTTTTTTATTTTATATAATTATAGTGTATATTAAATAATATTTATTATTTACTTATATATTTTTAAGTTTTTGTTGTTCTAATAAAATATAAAAGATCAACAAATACATAATACTCTCTCTTTTATATATTTTGATATTTTATATTTCTTATTATAAAATATAACACGAAAAAGACAACTACAATAAAATAATAATTTTTATTAACTATTTGATTATAAATTTAAAAATTAATATAATTTTTTAATTAATTATTATTTTTAATTAAAATTATTTTAATTATTTTTTAATTTGTATTATATATAAATATAATTTAAATTTAAAAATATTTATTATTTATTTATATATTTTTAATAGTTATTTTTAATTATTTTCATAAATATAAAAACATGAGACGAAAAAGAAAGAAAGAAAGAAAGAGAGAATCCTCATACATCAGGGTCAATGAAACGTGATCACACATGCGAAGATAACTGATAAACTTAAATATATTGATTTATATAATTAACTCTTATATAGTGTGCTAAGGGAAGCGTAAAATTTTTCTCAGACCTCCATAACATTAACAAGTTTTCATAAAATCTGAAACTTCTACTAAACTAAAACTTCTAGAACGAAATGTTCACGTCATTGATGTTTTCTTTGACTCTGGATTCATTCAGGAATCAAAGAAAGCGTTTAAACTCATCAGGAAAATTTTGGAGGAAAGGCGCAAATCACCAGAAAAATATCGAGGAGATTTTATTGATCAGGCGATCAATGACATGAAAATGGAGAAGATTATTTTGACCGACGATCAGATTGTCTATATTGTAGCAGGTGTCTGGGTGGCTACTTGGGTGACACATTCAACACTGTTGGCATTAATCTTCAACTTTTTTGCAGAGTATCCTTCAGTCGCAGAAGAATTAAGGGTATGCATGCAAAATCTCATAACTATTTGTTTATGAATAATTTAATTTTCCTATATTTAGGCAGCATTTAATTTCATCTCTTAATTGTCTATTGTCACTCTCACCTTGTTTATTTATTTTAAGTATCTTACTTTTCCTTTTATCATTAAATTAATAATTTATTGCTACTTTTAATATTATTTAAATTTATTATTTGTAATTTTTTTGGAAAAATTTATTTTAGCATTTCATTATTCTTTCTTTAATGTTACTTTTGTTACTTTTTCTTTTCTTTTGTCATAAAATATATTAAATTTAAATTTTAACATATAAATAAAAAAAAATAATTGTGTTTCAAATTGGTTCTTTTAATCATAACGATAGTTTTGGATCTTTTGAACACCAAAAGATAGTTTTGGAGCTAAGTTGAAATTTTTAATTTGCAAGACTTTCTTTAAGCATAATAATTTTTTTAATAATTTCCTATTTTAATATTCTATAAATATCTTATGAAAGAAAAATAAGTTAAACAGTTTTTTTATTAACAATAAATTTTGAATTAAATAAACTAATTCTTGATAATAATTTTAAAGTTTAATTAATACTTAATATTAAACTAAAAAAACTTTACATTATCTTTCAATAATATTTTGTCGAATTATTTAATAGAGATAAATTTTGATAAATTATGTGTGTGTGTGTGTGTGTGTGACTTTTGAAATAGTTATTATAAAAGTCAAATATATTTAATAATATAATAATATATAATTAGATGAATATAATAAATTTTTATACAAGCAGTGTACTAAAATTAAATTGTATTTGATAAGTTTGATGTCTCATATATTATTGAACACATTAAATAATGTAATAATACATTGTTAGATGTTAGTGTATATTTTTTTATTGAATTTAATTTTAATTTACTAACAATATAAAAAAATTTGTACAGAGATTCAATTATATATTGTTATATCATCGAAAGTGTTTAGCTAGTATAATAACTATCTCAAATGTCATATGTATGATGTTATATGATTGGTTAACAGTACACTTTACACTAATAGTAAATTATAATTAATCTCTTTTTTAATTTCTAATAATACATATTAGTAGTGTACATGTCAAAAAAACAAAAAAAAAACACATACTAATGTAACACAAACCTTAATTTTTAACAACAAATATGACAAATGAAAAAATCACTATAAAAATTAAAGAATCGAAACCGCAAATGTTAGTATGATATGCTTATCTAATGATAGATTAAACTATGTAACTATTGGATACGAGATACTGCGTATTGAGTATGTGTGTTGTATATAACGTTTTATTCGTTTATTTTTCACGTTATTTTTTATTTATTGTTTTTGTCTAAAAACTTATTGTCATATTACTTAAATAATTACTGTATTACATTTTTTTTTCAAAAATAATCTAATATTTCTTTCTAAAACTTTTATTACATAAATTAATTAGAAATATTTAATGGTCGCATAAAATCAAAAATGTAATTATTCCGACTTGCTTTTTGAGGGCGTCCGACGATATCCGCAGTATATCCAAGCTCTTCACGTGCTTCTTTAGTGAGGGACTTGCAATCCAATGTCAAGTCAAAACTTTGTTCTACTCATATGTGAGTAAAAATGATCCGTTACTTACTTTCGGCTTTTCTCGAGTCCGCCTTTTATATTCTAACTCTAGGTGGGTGTTCCCCAGATTCTGTACTGGTTTCTTATCCCTCTATTAATATGGGGTTCCTTTAACTACTCTTAACGGGTTAGCTACTTTCATGCGCTAATTCGATTTGAACTTATCCGGAGGAAATTCCTTATAGAAAAGTTGTTTTCGAGGTCTTATATGCCGAGTTCTAAAATCCAATGAATTTGTTGGGTCTGTAATCATTATTAAAAACTTATAAAACTATATTAATTAACAATTAAATTAATAATAGTCTTTTTAATAAAAATTATTATTGATAATAAAAATTAATAATAAATTATTATTTTAATTAATAAAGAGGAAGAGTATTTTAGAGAAACTAGATAAAAACTAATATAATTACAGGAGTTGTGATAGAAATATAAGAATGACAATAGACACTTGCATCTAGTATAAGAAAAATGATCTTCACTTAGCAAAAAAAGTAGTTGCTTGTAACATGCAATGCCCCAGCCTCTGTTAGTGTCTTTTTTTAGGGTAAAACCTTATTTATATTCCTTATGTGTAGCAAAGATTTCAATTTTATCCCTAAAATTATTTTTTTTTGTTCTATTTATGTCCTTAATATTTTACAAACATTTCAATATTCTGGTTGACGCTATCTAAATTGCTAACTGAAAATGATGTGTCTACGAGAATGGCACTATTGGAACGTTTGTGAAACGTTAGGGATATAAATAGAAAATTAGAGCTTTCTTCCGTTAGGGATATAAATAGAATATTAGAGTTTTCTTTTTCTAACTATCTTCTTCCCTAACTCCCATATTCTTCTTCTTCTTCCTATGTCCTCTTCTCTACTACTCTTCAACCACCACCATACTTAAGATGAGGAGACAGAACAACCCAACAGAACCACCACCAAACCAATCCTTAGCCTCAACCTACACCAAACCACCAACAGACCCTCTTGCTTTGCCCCTCAAACCACACCTCATAGCCGTTGCAGAACCCACACCGTCCATCACTACTCTGTGTAAACCACCTCGCAGCCACCACCACGTCTCCATCTCGTCTGTCCTAGCCACAACAAGCCATTGCACACGTAATCACCACCAACACTCATAACCCACCGCCATGGTGCTCTTCAGTTGTGCACCATCAACCACCGCCATTTCTGCCCTGTGTTGCGAACCGCTGTCACACCTCCGCCTTTGTCCTACCAAAACTATTGCGAGCCCAGCCCTCAACCACTGCACCTCTTCCTAGCCTGTAAATCCTGTGCCAGCCTCACCTCCTGAATTAGCTCTGTCGACCACCACATCCAATCGTGGGTCCACCCATAAACCATTAGCATAGCCTTGTCACATTGCCACCATCAGTCGCTGGTACCTTGGTCAGCCGAAGCTCAGCCGGTCCATCCATGCCACTCCAGTCCATGTCACTCTAGCCTTGTTCCATAGTCGCTGAGAAAGGAGATGGGGAAAAAGAGAGTCGGGAGAAGAAAATCCTAATATTCTATATATATTCTTAATGGAAAAAATTTTTTAATATTCTATTTATGTCCTTTACAAATTGACATGTTATCATTTTCCATTGTCAATTTATATAGTGTTAACGAAAATAACAATATTAAAATATTTGTGAAACGTTAGAGACATAAATATAACCAAAAAAAAAAAAACTTTAGAGTGAAATCTATGTCAAATGAAAGATATAAATGAGGCTTTGCTCCTTTTTTCAATATTAAAAATAGAGTTAAAATGAGAGATATAAATAAAGTGTTAGACATTAAATAATACAGAATACGTACTTTTTAGCATATAAGAATTTTTTCCTAGTATAAAGAGTTGATTTCTGACTATGCATATGATTTATCTATATATTTTAGGTCGAACACGAGGAAATTCTCAAGAGCAGAGATGGATCAAGCTCTTCACTAACATGGAATGAATACAAATCCATGAAATTTACCCAACAAGTGATTTGAAAAATCTCATTTATTTGTTTTTGGTCAATTCTTCTTAACTAAAATTAACAGTGACACCTTAATCATATTTAAGTACTTTCTACTGTGTGAATTTCAGGTAATCAACGAGGCTCTTAGGTTCTCAATTTTGATTCCTGGATTATTAAGAACAGCATTGAAAGATATCCACGTAAAGGGTATGCTCTCATTCTTTCTAAATATTTCAGGTTATGTAAGTGGTGATATTACTTAATCTTCATGAAATTTACAGAATATACTATTCCTGCGGGTTGGTTCATTCTGGTTGTTACTCCCATACTTCACATGAACTCAGAAATATACAAGGATCCACTTACCTTCAATCCATGGCGTTGGAAGGTAAATACGAAATTTTCTCTTAATTTATTTATCTGATCTTTATTATCTTTTAATAGCTGACAAATTTAATTTCATACTTTCTATAATGCATTCAAGGACCTTGACTCCAATACTGTGTCCAAAAATTTCAAGCCTTTTGGTGGAGGATCAAGACAATGTCCAGGAGCAGAGATAACTAGAGCTTTCGTGGCCACCTTCCTTCATGTTTTGGTCACAAAATATAGGTAGCACATTTAACAACAATTTTTATGCTATGATACATCAAATTATCTTCATAAAGTGTAGCGAGATAAATTCATCATATGTTGAAATTTGTTCGTTGTCAGGTGGACAAAAATCAAAGGAGGAAGAGTTGTTCGGAGTCCCGTTCTAGGATTTGGCAATGGAGTTCATATCAAGATTTGTGAGAAGCATAACTAGAATGCAAGCTATAGTGCATGCATATAAAGTGTGCGAGAACTGTGCGTTGTTTAATAAATAATGAACACAAGGATATACCTATCTCTAAAAACTCTACCATTATTATTGCTATATGTTTGTATTTGTGATATATTAATGTATGCCGTATGTAGCTTGCACCGTTTATATATCCTCCTACGTGAAATATATGTCACTGTTGGTAGAGATATTATATAAAGAACAGCTTGTTTGTTTTAATTTTTTACAAGAATTTTGAAAAACTTTTATAGAAAGTAATAATTTTTCAAGCTACAATTTGTTCAGAGAATGCCATGATGAGAAGCAGGAAAATTTATTTAAAGTTTATAGAGATGTCATCAATACTTTTTAAAGAAAAATTATTGGAAAAAACCTTTATTTTTATCAAAAAAAAAATTGGTCTTTTTAAAAAATATGGGGTTTGGGAATCTAGTTATGCACAAACAAGAATGGCAATTGAATCCCATTGCACCTCTGTTGCATCATCTTACGAGGGTTACCTAGAAACTATGCAAATTAAATAATAACTTTGATAATTTTTATTTTTCCTCTAAAAGATTAAAGCCTAAAAAATTTATTTACAAAAAAAAATTAAGAAAATTTAGTTATGACTTAACTTGAGGTCCTACGTATTCTCGTATCCTTAGGTGCAATGAAGGACTAGCTACATAATTCTTCTAGAAAATGATTGTGTGTTGGGTGGATTTTTATAAAAAAGATTTTTTAAAAGAATATATAATTAAAAAAACAAATGCACCTTGGCAATTCAAGATAGCAGATTCAATTGCATAACAGAGGAGGATTCTCAATGCATGCTCTGTTTGGGTGACATGGAGTCTATCTCTTACTTATTCTTTTCCTGTTCAGTACCGTGGAGGTTCTAATTCAACTGTATGCAATGATGCAATATAGCTTTTGTTATCCTAGCAGACTCGTGGATTTTTTTTGCAGCTTGGGTTGGTGCTTCTTTCAAAGGTTTTGACAAACATCTTTGGATATCTATGATGTATGTGGTGCTGTGGTCAATATAGAAGATTAGAAATAGAATTATTTTTTAAAGTTTTTCACATAGGAATTTGAGATTCAGCATCTAAAAATTAGAGTAGGATATTTGGCTAAGGCATGGTGCAAGGAGTTGCCATTTTCCCCTGAGTTTGTTGCTCATAATCTTCCTATAGTCAGGAATTGGCGTCATCCTCCAAGGCGCAGACTTGGGCATCCATGATTGGTTTGGAGTTCCTACTGATGTTTGGTTGATTAATAATGATATGTCTTTTCGTTTGTAGTGCTTGTATTTTCTATCTGGTTTACTTCTCTTTGATCTTGTTGTTTGTAACTATGTTGGACATTATCATGCTCTCAGCTGCTAGTGATTGTGTTAGTTTTCCGATAAAAAAAGGTAACAGAGGTATACGATAAACTCTTACAGGTCTTGCGAAACTTAAGGATGGTAAATCATACATCATCAATATTGAAAATTGTTGTGTGAACTAAAAGTTTATAAAATATTTTTGATCAAAAAAGTTTTTTCTTTTTTGATTTTGTAATGCACACAACGTGCAAAGTAAATGAGACAATATAAAGTGATAATTGCATAGATCCAGCAAGCCACTAATAAGGTTAAAAGTTCATAAGATAATTTAAATGATGAATAACTAATAAGCTTAAAACAACTTAAACACTTTTGTTTTCACAATTTTTTTGTTATTCTTATCCTTTTTTCTTCTTTTTTTTTTTTTTTTACAGGGGAGGGGAATTTTGGGAAAAGGAGAAACGAGAAAGGACAGTTGATTTTTTTTTGGTCAACGGGAAGGCTAGTTTAAACCTTGAAGCAGTTTTCTCTGGGAAGATATCAGCTAGTTAGACAGTTCTAGTTAGTTACAAGTCGAGTTGCTTGCTATTGTAATTAGTTAGGAAGAATATTCTAGATGCTTTAGTATATTCACTCTTGTATGTATGATAGTGAACTCCACTTCAATAAGTTAATGAATTATTTTTCACATTCACTCAGTCTTGGTTTCTAATACGGTATCAGAAGAGTAACCTTCTCTTTGCTTCCAGGATACTCTTTTCTCTTTTCTCTGTTTTCTCGTGTCACTTCGCCATGGATGACCTTGCAAATCCTCTTCTTCTTCAACAATCAGACACTCCTGGTCTTGTGCTCGTGTTGTAACCTCTCACCAGTGACAATTACTCTTCCTGGAGCTATCCTATGCGCATTGCTCTCTCCATCAAGAACAAGTTCTCGCACGTTGATGGTTCATTTCCTACTCCCAACACTAAAGATGATCCTATTCATTATTTAGATTTGGCTTCACATGAACAACATGGTGATTTTGTGGCCTTTGAGCTTGATCTCAAAGGAGATTCTTTCGACAATCATGTATTACCATTCTGTGGAGACATGGTCCAATCTGAAGGATCACTTCCAATTGCGCAATGGTCCTTGTCTCTATTAGATCAAGCTTGAACTAATGACTCTAGTTCAAGGTGATTCTTCGGTGACACAGTATTACTCAAAGCTAAAAGTGCTTTAGGAAGAGATGAATGAACATTGCCCTACTCTGGCTTGTTCTTGTGAAGGTTTGAGGCTTTTTCTTGATCACCTCCGTACAGAGCATGTTCTACAGTTTCTCATGGGACTGAATGATGAATTCTCTCAAGTTCGCTGCCAGATCTTGATGATGGAGCCTTTGTCGCCGATTAACAAAGTCTATTCCTTAGTTGTTTAAGAAGAATGACAAAAGGCTATTTGCATATCCTCTCTTGGCTCGGATCTTGCTTTTGTGGCCAAAGTTGGTGATGCCAAGGCCAAAGGTTCCAAGAAATCTCGGCTTCTTTGTACTCATTGTGGCTTGCATGGGCACAATATTGACAAATACTTCAAACTGCATGACTATCCCCCTGGCTATAAGCCTAAATGAAAATCTACTGTGGTCAATCAAGTTTTTGGCTCCAGTGGTGATAGTGTGAACATTCCTATTGATCAGTACTAGTAGCTCGTAACATTGCTTCAGTCTCATATATGTCAAGTGTATAAGCCAAGTGCTTATCACAATGTGCTTGTTCCAGCTCCCGAGTCCAGTATTCTTATTTTTTCACTTAGCACCTCTCCTCCCGATTCTAGTTATTGGATTCTTGATTCTGGTGCATCATGCAATATTTCTTTATCCCAATTTCTCATATTAAACTTGCTTTTAATCACTATGTTCAACTTCCTAATCATACTAAGACTCGTGTGCATTTTTGTTGGTTTTGTGGTCTTATCCTCTGACGTCACTTTGTGGAATGTGTTTTATGTTCTAGATTTTAAGTTGAATCTAATGTCAGTTAGCTCTTTGCTCCACAATTCCAATTGCACGATCACTTTTACCTCTAACTCGTTTTACATTTACGACATCAGCACATTGAAGATGATAGGCAAAGGTGAACTTGTGGATGGATTATACCTTTTCAAGACCACTCCTCTGCCTGTTGATACTTCACCTATTTGTCAATTTTCGGATAGCTCATTTGTAATATTAGCATCTGCTATTGATAATGTTGATTTGCCTGTTAACAATGTTTCCCTTAGCATTTGGCACTCTTGCTTAGGACATCTTTTACCTAAGAAATTACTTGTATTGTCTGACAAATTGCACATTACATCTAATAAAATGTGTTTTGTTGATTCTTGTTCTATTTGTCCTTTGGCCAAGCAACACAAACTTCCTTTTCATTCTAATAATCATATGTGCTTACATGCATTTGATTTGACATTGTGACATATGGGGGCCATTTCACATCACTACTCACACTGTACATCGATATTTTTTTAGCATTGTGTATGATCATACTCGATACACTTGGATTCATTTGCTGAAGCACAAGTTTGAAGCCACTCTGTTAAAGAATTTTATTGCCTGGGTTCATACCCAATATGTTGTCACAATTTGAGCTGTTCGAATAGATAATGCTAAGGAACTGATGTTCACTTAATTTCTTGCCAAGAAAGGTATACAACACCAATTCTCATGTGTGGAAACCCCTAAACAGAGAACTCTATTGTCGAAAGGAAGCATCAGCACTTGTTGAATGTTGCGCGAGCCCTGTTCTTTCAATCAAAGGTGCCACTAGTTTTTTGGGGAAAATGTGTTAGTATAATTGTCTTTCTCATTAACAGATTACCTTCCTCTATCCTTGATAATGTCACGCCCTACACCCTCCTTTATGGCCAAGACCCGGATTATCCTTCTTTTCAGGTTTTTGGTTCCTTATGCAATGTCTCCACTTTACCTTCCACAAGACATAAGTTTATTGCTTAAGCCCATCCTTGTGTGCTTGTTGGATATCCTGTTGGGATGATGGATTACAAGGTTTACAATCTCCATAGCAAATAGTTGTTGGTAAGCTATAATGTGGTCTTTCATGAGGACAAATTCCTTTTTTAGGAATCTGCCATGACCAATGCTGCACTGGCTAATGATTTCCTAGTTCCTGTTATTCCCAAAAGCTTGGATATTGGCACCCTGCCTCCTATACCTATTGCTGTTCTTGCCCCACCTCCAAAGCCCCCTCCTGCACCTAAGCAGCCATTTCGCGGGTCTTCTTGGACTTCTAGACCTCCTGTATACTTACAAGACTATGCTTGAGTAGCTGCTCACCCCACTACCAAGGATTTGTTTTACAACTGCTCAAGTGCCTCTTATTCTGCATTCGTCCATAACTTTACTGTAGTATTTGAGCCAAAAAATTTTCATCAAGCCATTAAACATGTTGAATGGAAACAGGCTATGTAGGAGGAGTTAAATGCCATTGTCTCTAATAATACTTGGTCTATTGCATCATTACCCATTGGCAAAACTCCCATCAGCTATAAGTGGGTATACAAAGTACAATACAATCTAGATGGCTTCGTGGTAAGACACGAAGCCCATTTGGTGGCGCAAGGGTTCACTTAGCAGGCTGGTGTAGATAATATTGAGACCTTTTCAAGCTCACTACTGTGCAGGTGTTACTGTCCATTGCTGCTGCTCATGGTTGACACTTGTTCCAACTAGATGTGTACGTGTCTATTTTGCTCGGCTATTCCTCTCCCAAGGTTTCAAGTAAGGGGAAGACTTTGGTTTGTCGACTTAATAAGTCAATTTATGGTCTCAAGTAGTCGTCTCGACAATGGTTCACAAAATTCTCTACTGCATTATTAACTCTTGGTTTTATTCAATCCAAGAATGACTACTTTCTGCTCATTAGGGGCTTAGGTGATTCTTTTGCTGTAATGTTGGTCTATGTAGATGACATAGTCTTGGCTAGCCCTTCTGTTGATGTGTTAAACCAGGTTAAGCTGAATCTTCAACAACGCTTCAAGCTTATGGACCTTGGGGTGCTTAGATATTTCCTTGGTTTATAAATTGCTCGCTTAGCGAAAGGGATTGTACTGAACCAGTGCAAATATGTTTTAACATCGTTGGATGATATTGGGTTCCTTGGTAGCAAACCTGTTTCCTTACCTATGGATCCTTACTCCAAGTTTAAGTGCTACTGAAGGAAAACCTTTGGAGGATATTTCTCAATGCCATTGCTTAGTTGGCAGGCTTTCTTATCTCCAAATTTCCTATCCCAACATCACCTTTGCTGTTAACAAACTGAGTCAATTTGTTCACAGCCTTGAGAACCACATCCACATGCTGCTCACCACTTGTTGCGATATTTGAAGGGGACTCCTGGATAGGGTCTTTTCTTCCCCTCGGACAGCAATCTCATCCTTTCAGCCTTTACTGATATTGATTGGGCTGCTTGCCCTGACACTCGCAGACGAACCACATGGTATTGTATGTTCCATGGGGATGCTAAAGTCTCCTGGAAATCCAAGAAACAAGTCACTATAGCTCAATCTTCAGCAAAGGCCGAATATAGAGCTATGGCTAATGCAACCAGTGAAGTCTTATGGTTAATAAAGTTGCTCAAAGACTTTCATTTGGATGTTCCCTCTATGAAGTTACTGTGTGATAGCCAAGCTACCATGCACGTTACAAACAACCCCACCTTCCATGTGAATGGCCCAAACACATAGACATTGACTGTCATTTTGTCCAAGATCATGTGCATTCAAGGCTTCTTCGTCTTATCCATGTAAAGTCTTCCCACTAATTAGTTGTTGATTTATTGACTAAGCTGCTCCCTTCTGCCAAGTTCCAAGAGTTATTATCCAAGTTGGGAGTTTTAGACCTGTACCTCCTAAATTGTGAGGGAGTTTTAGGGAAGATACTAGTTAGTTAGACAATTGTAGTCAGTTACGAGTTGAGTTACTTCCTATTGTAATTAGTTAGGAAGAATATTCTAGATGCTTTCGTATATTCACTCTTGTATATATATGATAGTAAACTCCACTTCAGTAAGTTAATGAATCATTTTTCACATTCACTCAATCTTGGTTTTTGATAAGTTTCTATGAGACATCAATCATGACCAACTTGCCTCAAGCCTCAACTCATACCAATCTTATCATTAGCTATTTGACTGTTTCTTTTTCCTAAAAGAAGACTTGATTAAAAAATGGCCCAATTAATAAATTTAACATAAAAACTTCAGCCCAAGCCTCAAACAAATGCTCAATAAACACACAAAATCAGGGCACAAAAGCAGTTGAGATGGTGGTTTGATGGTGGATCTATCCACCTCTCACTAACTATACTTAAATTTGATATTAGACAGAGTTTGATTTGTAGTACGTGAATCTCCCGATAAAGATATTTATGCGTTTATAAAAAAAAAAAATAGGCCACAAAAAAAAATGAACAACCAAAGGAGAAAAAAAAAAGAAATATTATTTGAATTACTTTTATATATAGATAAAATATAGGCATAGTATATATATGAATGTGAGTATTGTGGTACAAGGTAAAAATGTTGTCATATTTATCTAAGAGATGTATTATACTGGGCATTGAAATGTTATGTATGAATAAAATGATTAAAAAAATATAAAGAAAGAAAGAATGATTGCCAACAACAAAAGATTATGCCACTAAAAACCTAAACAAGCGACTGCAGGAGAGAGCGGCTGTGAGCAACCAAGGAAAAGGGTGGCTGTGCGTTGGCGGCATGTCGAGGTCGCGACGATGGTGAAGCACCAAATCTACGGTATGACAACGATGGGCTCGGAGTGTGGCACTGCAACATGAAGGCAGTCCGGCGTGTCGACGTTGGGCAGTGCAAACGGCGACGCGAAGAAGGAGGCAGCAATGCCGCAATGGTATTGTGATGGTGAATGTTGCGTAGGAGAAAGGAATGATTGTGTTGGTGCTTTTTAGTGGTATCGGCTGTTGTACGAGTATTCTTGACGGACGAGTGGTAGGAGTATATCGATGTTACTTTTGTTTGAAGGTGATGAGCTGTGGTTGTTAATGGCTGAAGGGTGTGATGGTTGTTTGGCATAAAAAGAGGAAGGTTGTGTGATGGCGGAAGGTGTTATTTGCAGGCTAAAAGTTAAATATGTCGTAGTGTAACCGTCCTTATCATGATGAGATGTGTTATTTGGACATCCAAAAAGTGGGTGTCCATCAACACCCATCTACATCCAAACCATTCAATCTACTTAATTTTATATTTTAAATTTTTTATTTCAACTTTTTCTAAAATCTTAGTGGGGTGTCTTTAAGGGTGTTAGAGTTTACAATGTACAAAAAATATTTCCCTATCATGATAGGTTCCTCTCCCCTCTATATGCTAAGTGGTGGGTGGGACCTTCACATAGAGGGGAATGTTGCTATGCTCCTCAATAAGTAATGAGCACCATACACTCTATTGTGTAATGGAGTAGATAGATGGAGTATCTGTGCACTTAGTTGCTTATGGTGCATCCTAGTAGCTTTCCTAAAACCCCTGGACCTTTTCCTCCGCCGTCTAGCTTCTCCAAACTCTTTCCTTCTGCCATCCTTCTCCATGGCTGGAGCTCCACCCATAGTGTCTCCGGCTCTGCCACCCATCTCCCTTCATTCTATTCTACTTCTCTTTTCTCCTTCTTTTTATTCGTTTTGTGCTATGGGAATGCAGTTCTGAGCCCAATTGTGCTGTTCCAAAACAACAATGGAGGATCTTCTTCCCAGTAACTTCAGAAAAGAGCATTTACTATGGAAGCATTAATTTTATTCTTCGCAAGAAGATATAAAAAAAGTGTAGAAAATAGAGTATAATACCATTCATTATTCATATACCATCACATCATGAGTTGCAAACAGCATTTCTATACAAAAAAAAGGGGCAGGCCAAAAAAATGATTCCCTCGCGAAAAACTTGGAAAAGATAATGTGTAGGAGAAGCAATCACTGGTAGTTGCTATACCCAGGGAACAAAACAACCTAAATAAAACTATAAACAGTGCAGGAGCTAGGCAAGATAATAAAACTAACAAATAAAAAATTTAATTTGAAAAATGTCATATGATATAGTTCTGGATGAACAAAAAGAATAGAGAGTAATGGTGAGAGAGTGGAATTAAGTTATGAAAGGAAATACCTTAAGGAATCACCTTAAGAAATGGCTTGGTCCCGAAACCGCCAACTGACCAACATATGGAGCGATCTACGCAGTACTCAGTTAGGTATTTCTTTAGCATTACCTCTCTATTGTATCAGATTTTCAAAACCAAAACCATTCATTAAATGGATAGTATATGAAGATTTTCTAGCGGTATCGATGGATGGATGAAGGAGGACAGCAGGGGGTAAAGGTTTGAGGGGTTTGGGGAAGCTCTTAGAGTGCACCATAAGCAAGTAAATGCAAACATACTCTATCAATCTATTCGATTTATAATAGAATGTGTCATGCTTATTACTTATGGAGTACCATAGCAGCATTAGCCTTATATAGAATAGAGAAATGGTATTTGTATGGCTTTTTCGGGATATCTTTGAAGGGGGTATTCGTTAAACATTAGCTTAACGTGAATCCGAACTTTTCTCTCAACTAATGTTTTAAGTATATGTTCAAGAGTTTGATTTATAGGGAAAAGAGAAGGAATGAAAAGGTTTATGTGATTTTACCTTTGTTTACGAGTTTTACTTTATAGGAAAGAAAGACTTTTGAGAGTTTTATTAATCTCTTAGAACCCTCCATTATCCTCATTATTTCATGATTTCCCAAATTTGGGGGTTTATGAGATTAAAAATATTATTTGTTATATTATCCCTATAAAAATAGTAAAATATCATTTTTATGTATCTTATGAAACATATTAATTATATTTAATTATTTTAATAAAAAATAAGATTATTAAAATATATTATAAATTCTCCATTTCTTTCTCCTTATTTATTTTTCACTCACAAATAAGGGTAAAGTAAAACCCTCCAAACCCTTTTTATTTACCCTTCCATTCCCTTTGGGCAGCATGTAGCATGTGGAATGTTTTTACATTCCCAAGAACCTGGCCATGGGAATGTATGATTTTCATATTTGGCAAGTCGTTGAAAAAAATATTTTCAGTTAAGTTACATTCTTGGAAATGAAAAATGAGCTATTTTTATTTCTACCTCCCCTATGAAAATGTTAAATTCCCATAGGAATAGAATATTTCTGAAAATGCAAAAAGTTCAAATTGTCCAAAACCTTAAATCTTAATTGCTATTGTTCCAATGCTAGACCACCACTGTTGTTGTTGAACCACCATCATCATTGTTGCCACAGCCGAACCGCCATTTCCATTGTCAAATCGCCGCCATTGCTAAACCACCACCATTGTTGCAATCGAGCTACCATTATCGATCCATTGCCGCCGGACTATCATTATCACCACCGCATTTTGTCAATGTATTTCTAGAAAAAAAATATACAATGTTCCCAAAAATATCAATGTCAACAAATGTGCCTAAAATATATGCCTGAAAAAGCTATTCTTGAAAAAACAATATACTCAGGGGTATCTTAGGTGCCACTATAAAAATATCACAAGAAGTGGTACAAATAACATTTCTCGATTTAAAAATCAAATGAAAAGAGGAGAAATGGATAGAGATGGAGAGAAAAGTGGTTATAAAAATAGAAGGGCTCCACCGATTGGGTTGGCAAATTTGCTGCCGATTCTAATGGGATCTTCCTTCATGTTATTCTTTGGCACATTTGGTGCTCCAAAAATGCCACAGTATTTTCAAAAGCTTTCTTTCCTAAGGATGTTCTTTTGGAGAAAATTCATCACCTCATGGACAAATGACGGATAATATTTCAACAATATTTGGTTTCTGCAAAGCAATCCCATGTGATTGGTTGGTGTATGAAGTTACCCGTGTAGATAACTTACTTATTGAGTTATTGGCTAGTAGAAGAGGCGTTCAAATAGCCTGAGATATTGGCTTGTGGGAAGTTTTGTATGAATCTGACTATGCAGAGGCAGTATGTTTGGTGCAGGGAAATGTTCAGTCCTTCCATCATTGTGGAGTTATAGTGTTGGACCTGGACATTAAGAGCTTAATGGCTAGAGATTGAATCCTGTGTTCAACATGCTCTTTGGGAGTGCAATCATGGGCAGATATCTTGGCCAAGCATGGAGTTGCACCAAGTGAGGGGTTTGTCCTACTAGATGAGCCCCCAACCTCTATGAAGGTGCAACTCCTTGCAAATATGGTTGGGGTTCAGTATTTTAGGAATTAGTTTTTCTTTAGTTGTTCTTCTGTATACCAAAAACAAAAGATGAACTTATTACATTTGTGTTTGAAGATATCAATATGATTTTTTTCTCAAAGTTGAAAGATTTATCCAAATATTAGCATAACCTTCTATCACTTGTGGCCAGTAACCACTATTCTTTAATAGGGACACATAATAGAATGTCTAGATAGTAAATCTCTTTTGGACGTGGGAGAGTTAGAGATCTACAAAAAAGCAAGCATAATCGAAAGGTCTATAAATCACAAAAGTCCACCTAGCACTATCAACTGTCATAGCAAAAGTGTTAAGTGACAACGGAAAAGTAGAAGAAATATAAGCCTGATGCGAAGTCATAAACTTAATTACAGGAAACTAACTGAATAGAAGTTAAAAAGCTAGAAATCACAAACTAATTGAATAAAAATTGGCACAACATAGAATTATACACCATTTGGAAACCAAATCGGTTGAGTCTTGTGAACTCCTTACTTGAGACAGGGAAAAAAAAATCACAAATAATATAAAGAGTAGAAGAGTTATTAAACAAGTTGATCAGTTGATCTACCTAGCCAAGAAAGTTGCATTACTAACCTGACATACTCCAAAAGCCAAAAATTCAATAACAATTTGTAGCCGATATCATGTACCAACAATAGCCATGAATGGAGTATAAGTTTGATCTTTTTAAAGTAACCATTTGTAACGTTTTCTCTACCTCAGTTGAAAATGAACATATAAAAGAGAGATGAAGAGAAAGGCTACCAATTACAAAGTAGCAAGCTTTCCAACCACCACATTTGGATCTAAAAATGGGTTTCCTTTAAGATTGCCATTTCCATCTTGTGTGCTGTCCTAAGCATAATAACACAATTTGTAAAATATTATTATTTGGAAAAGAAAATAGTAAATTAAGAAAGGAATAAAATAGTAGAACAACCAATTCAAGCAAGTGAAACAAATATGAGGATCTCAACTCAGTAAACATGTTGAGAAGTGATGAACATAAATCCTTGAACTAGAAGTTAAGGGAGAGATTGTAGGCTTACAAGTTGAGCTGTTGATGAGGGAAAAAAAAATTACTGGAACCCTACATTTGATACCTGCACTTATATCTTCCTTCAATTCAAAACATCAAGTATCTAGTGAAGAAATTACAAACATGAGGAATGTAACATCCCGATTTCCGAGTTCGGCTTCGCCCTCAAGACTGATTCATTCCGATTTCCGACTTCGTCTTTGAAACACAGATAAGAGGATTATTGCCGAGTTCCGAGTTAGTCTTGCTGGATTCTCGACTTCATGCCTTGTACGACTTCCGACTTCGTATGGATTATTTCCAACGACTTCCGAGTTTAACCTTCAAGTCCGAACACATGAACGTAATTCCATGAGATCCGACTTCATGCCTCAAGGAAAATATATCCGGCTTCCGATGTCACCAACCATACCGTATATAAATCCCGAATTTCGAGTTTAAGAACTTGTGTTTGGAAATGTGACTCGAATTCCCGAGTTCCGACCTTAGTGTTGAACTCAATTAGGATGGACACGAGTTCGGACCCTTGAGCAAATCTTCAGTCACACGAGTTCCGATTTTACATCCAGCATTGGCATTCCCAAGTTCAAATAGGGATTTTCGAGATTATAGAATTGCCAGTTTCATGAGTTCCGACATACGACCTTGATACAGGATTACCTCAAGTCTCACACGAGATTGGACGAGTTACGACATATGACTTAAGCTCCAGTTTCAACTGGAATAACACGAGTTCCAACTTAAGGTGTAATAGAGACGAGTTCCGATTTCAGATAGAACAGAAGCGTATCTCAGTTTTTGGGACGACGTGGAGAGTAACACAGCCACAAAAACAGGCGACATGGCCAAACTTCAATCACAAAACTTCAACCAATCAACACCCACAATTCCAACTACCCCCATCTATTTAAGTCAGATTTCTCTCTTCATTCCCAGCTGATTTACGTTCCCCTTCCTCTTGCCCCAGCCTTCTTCATCTTCCCTTCCTCTCTCAATCAACCCCATTACTCCTTCAAGTTTAACAAGGTTCTATCAATCCAAGCTTTAGCACTTAGCTCAAATTAACGCCAAAGAGGTAGGATTCTACTTTTATTCTTGAATTATTTGCCCTATGGCTGTATAAACTTGTATTCTTCTTCATGTATTTGATGAGTTAATAGATGTATTATGATGGATCTTGATTGAGTTAATGTGAAATATTGGGTTGGGAGAAAGATTAGAAGAAGAAAACTAGGAGAAGTGAAAGTTGGAATACTGTCTAGTTGAGGAGTTCCACGGCAGTCCGTACGGCGGAGTGTACAGCGCCGCCTACAATCTGTCAAATCCGATGAAACCATTTTTAGGTGAAAGTAGACATCCAGGGCTTTCCATAGATATATCACATAAGGTTATTGGATTAATATTGAGGGAGATACGAATTTTTGAAGTTTGACCTAGGGTTTAGAATGTTCATCCGGGCAGGGTGACATGAGGAGGGTATAACTCACCCTATACAACTCCGAATTGAGTGAAACTAAGTTTGTTAGAAAGCTTACACACAGAGGAACACCCTAATATAAGATTCCGAGTTTGTTATGGTTCCAATTATTCCCAGTGATTCGAGGAAGTTGTCCTATGTCTAATTCAGACCAAAACAGGGTAGTTCAGGAAGGTCGACTTTCAGGACTTATATCTTGAGGTGTACTTAAGCAAATCTTCACTTGTGGCAAATGAAAGGTTGTCCTGTTAGCTTTGATAAGAGACCAATTTCGTAAGATTTGAGCCTAATTTCGATTTTTAGTGAATTTATATTTCCAGGAGTGTAATTCGGGTTAGTGACTGAACAAGCTGAAGAAAAAGTTGAATATCTTGATTCATATAAATTGGAATGACATGGGACCAAAGAGGTTAGAAAGTAGACATATAGAGCTATGACATATCCAAATTTCAGATTTAAATGAGTTTAATAGAGATAAAGGTGGATTATACAAGATACGGGCGTAATCCAACATTGGCAGAATGGCCAAGATGATAATTTTACAAGTGTTAGTAGAATACGTAAAGTTTGAGTTGAGGATTTCCAGCTTGATATTGATATATGTGTGTTACGATTGATTATGTTGTTATGACTGATTTGTCCGTGAAAGCTGGCACTATTCATGGGGAAACGAACCTGATCCGTCATGCTGCCGGATTTACGGCAGAAGTCTAAGAAGCTATGAATGTTTAGATGTAAGGATGAATTAAAGTTTAAATGGGTATATAGAAACCCTATATTCAAGAATGACATAATTATGTTATGAGGTATGTGAGGGTAAGTGATGTAGCATATGTATAACTATGCTTGAATATGTTTGAGAATGAGAGAATGTAAATGTATTGAATGTGAATCCCTTCACTTGGAGGCAGTTGCACTTGAATCCTTCCCTGTGAAGGCAGTTAATTGATAAAGATATGAATCCCTTCACTTGGAGGCAGTTGCACTTGAATCCCTCCCTGTGAAGGCAGCTAAGACAATGAGATCCCTCTACCTTGGAGGCACGTGGTCAGATGAGATCCCTCTATGTTGAAGGCACGTGGTCAGATGAGATCCCTCAATTTTGAGGCACAAGACCAGAATCGATCCCTTCAACTAGAGGCACGTGACCAGAATCGATCCCTTCAACTAGAGGCACGTGACCAGAATGAGATCCCTCCAAGACTAGAGGCACGTGGGTCCCCTTGCGGGTGAGTCAGTGTGACGACGGTCACGGGTGAAGCTGACGAGCTCACTCCAAGGCCAGACTACCCAAGGGCAGTAAATGCACCCTAGGGACGTCGATACGGCTAGGTGTGCCAAGTAAAAGACTAAAGACTAAAGATTAAAGTATGTGCAAGCACCCCAATCACATGAGGCATGGCATCGACCCAGCTAGTGTGAGTATAGGGGTAGGACTTACATGAGGCATGGCATGACCCAGCTAGTGTAAGTACCGAATGAAGATCCTATATTCCTAAGGAACGTGACATGGCGATCACGCTTTGATGGGGTATGACATGGCGATCATACTCTGGAATATAGCATGAGGATCCCATCTTCCTAAGGAACGTGACATGGCGATCATGCTCTGATGGGGTATGACATGGCGATCATACTCTGGAATATGGTATGATGCTGCACTTGAAGGAGGACGGCGATACGCAACGCTCAAGTGTAGACAGATCCAAGCACCCTAGGGACGTCGATACGGCTAGGTGTGCCAAGTAAAAGACTAAAGACTAAAGATTTTGTGACGAATAGGAAGATAAAGAAAGAAAAGCAAGTTTCATGTATAGGCATGAAATTAAGTACGAGTAATTTTATGTGTAAATATTATATTCCCAGCATATTGATATTATATGTGTTTTAATATGCTACAGCTATTATTCAGGGTGTTATATTTGAATGAATTTTAGGGGCTCTCCCAAATGCTAAGTGTATGATTAAAATGAACTTTGATTCGGATAAGACAGTTTTCGAAATGTAAAATTAAACAGTTTGTGTAGCATGTTCACCTTTTTCAAAATAAACCGAAGCAAACTGGAGACGACCATGATGACACTATGTATGAAGATTAGAGAATCCTACTGAGAATTTTATAATTCTCACTCCTATTTCCATGTTGTCTCCAGATGATTGTAGAAGTTTCCGAAGACGGTTGTTCTTTGTCAGACAAGGTCCGCTCAGGTAACAGTAACAGCTCCAGGGTATGGTACTATGACTTAAGCATAGTACTGTGCTTGGGAGGGTGTTACAAGGAAGCATGAGGGGAAGGGCAGGAAGCAACACATGGTCATCAGAGTCCAACCATTCCCCATGCATTATTCCATTTGCATGAAGATGGTAAACAGCTAAAGCATTACAAATTACATAATGTTGCAATTGGATCATTCACCCATGCAATGAGAAAGTTCAAACATTTTATATTTATTGACTTAAATTGATTGGAATCCCTCCAACAATTTGAAAGTATTAGAAATAAATGAATTTGACTTTAAAAGTTAAAAATTAACATTTCATAATGCTAAAACTTCATGGGGATGGAAGATAAATAAATACGCACTATTTAGTAATCTTATTTTTTGGTTTGACTTACTATTTGATAGTCAAAGTAGCAGGTTGAGATGTTGAGAATGCAAGTTATCCTAACATACACACATAAAGAGTGTGGCATAATGCTGAATGGTACAAAATTTTTTTCGCTAAAGCAAAATGAGAATGCATTAAATAATCACACTCTTTTTAAAAGGAAAGATTTAATTACTTTGCAAGTCTCTATAATTCTATTTAATTTTTAATTAGGTCCTTATAATTTAGAAATTTGTAATCAGGTTTCTATATTATATAAAATTTTTCAATTAGGGCCTTAAAGCTAATAGCTGTTACAAAAACATTTTGATCGATATTATATAGCACCATACACCATATTAATTTAAATCATTTAATGTATATCTAACAAAAATCTATAGCTAAAAATAGTATGAAGTACCAATACACTATTTAGTATAGTGCACTCTAGATACGCCCACACCATCACCTTCGTCCTCTTCCTCGCCCCCCACTTCCTTTCCTTATGCAACCTCCCTCTACCCATCTCCCCTAAGCAAGAATCACCAATCACCCCCACCTAGCAGTTGCACCCAACCACCCCCAACTCCATGGCAGCACCCTCACCACCCTCACTGTAAAATACAAGTCGAGAATTACATGAATTGTGGTATTTTGTCGTGTCGAACCCCGCAAAATTTATGAAGTTTGAACCCTATATCTCCTCGGAAGGCTGTATGATTTAGACATTTTCATGGGATAAAAAATCCCAGTAATTGTTCCTTAGATATTCAAAAATCGAAGAGTGCTTTTTTAGTGAATTTTATTAAGTTATTAACCCTTTTATTTGTAGCTCGGAAGTTTAAGAAAAAGCAAGTCTTTTGGAATTTGTATTAAAATTCAAAAGTTGGATTTTGATGCTTAAGGATTTTGATTTTTTGAATATTTTAATTGAATCAAATGGAGGGTATTCACTTATTTATATTTATGTTTTAAAGTTAACGGAGATTATCTTAAAATTAGTAAATATAAATAAGTGTGTAAGACCATGGCCTAAGAAGCATTGGATATTAGAAGAGAAAAAAAAATCAAAATTCTAGAACCTGGGAGCCAAGCTTGAGCATAGCTCCCTACGCTCCAACGTGCTCTCAAAACAAGGTGAGAAAGGATTTGGAACCGAGCCATACTCGAGCGTAGCCCTCTGCACTCCAGCATGCCCACATTGGCGAGAAAAATAAAAATAAGGGTTTCTAGCCCCAGTCTTTCACTTTCTCTCTCCTCTCTCGTTCCTCTTTCTTCTCCTTTGAGCTCTTTCTCTTCCTTCTCCAAAAAATTCTCATATATGATATTTTTACCATCTTATACCACCATTTGTCTCTATCTACTTCTTAACTATTCTATTCCTTACTGATATACTAAAATATTTCCCATTTAAGCAAGTAGGGAAAGCTATAGGAAGTCCTGGGAAAAGACCTAAGCTCTCCACTATGTTTCTTTCCATTCTTTGGTACTCAAAGGTAACTTTTAAGCTTAAAATCCCTCCTATGTCAAGATTTACAAAACTTTTTCCCAAAGGATTTGCTCTTGAGCTAGGATCTGGAGTTCTAGAGTCCTAAATCCTAGGGTTTTTTTTTATATTTAAAGGTAGTTTAAGTTAATTTCTTACCTCTATGGTTGAGGTGTAGTTATATTGTCCTGTTATGGTATCAAATTTGTGACTAGAGCAACTGGTTAACTCGATAGTTTCACCAAGGAACTCCCCCCTTTTCTAGCTGGAGTACTATGAGTAGATAGTTTATCTATAATAAATTTTGAATTATATATATATGTTATGTATTTATCTTTATATATTATGTGAATTTACCAAGAAAGTTGGACAGTAAAATAAAGGTTTAAGAAAATTAGTTTTCTTGTAACTGAAGAGATACTGAATAAAAATAATTGTATGATATAGATTTCTGTATAAAGAGCATGGGATTGGCTAATCTATGCATAGTTTCTAATTGGATTTGAAATGGTTATAATTTTCAAAGTTACTAGTCGATTATATAAGAAAAGAAATAATTTTTTTTTAGCTATACCATGTTAGAAAAGTTTGAGCTATGTTCGTTAAAGAAAAGAGTTTATTTATGTTATATTTCAAATCAGCTTTGAAATTGATGTATTCTGATGAAAAGAAATGAGTTTTGTAGGATAAGCACCTCATAGAATCATAGCTAATGAAGGTAAACGTTAGACTTGATGCATCTTGTATGAATCCCAATTAGCAGGGCAAGTGCTAGCCCGACATGTTAGGCCGATACGACTGAATTATAGTTCATTGAGGGCTGTGCCGATGATGCCGCGTAGGGTATTACAGCAGGAATTCTATAGTTGCAACCTCCCACCCACTATAAGTGCATATTTTAACTTCCTAGATTTTGTGAAAATGTATTCCAATGGGATTTCTAATATATAAATATATATGATCTTTTTATACGTTCCAATTGACTCAAATTTATAAAAGAGCTATACCTCCGATGATGTTACAAAATTTAAAATGAGGTTACCTTAAATGTGTTATATGACATAAATTGATCCTAAATGCCAAGTGTGGCAAGAATATTTTTAGTTGTTTTAAAAATAGTTATAAAGATTATTTCTTTAGTAGTTTTCAGAATTGAAAGAAAGAGAACTATTTCCCCAAGTACTTTAGGTGTAAGACATATTTTCATTAGAATTTCAATATAGTTCTATGTATAAGGCCACCAGAGGCATGTCTAAATTGAATAACTCTATTTTAACTTTGTCCTATGCTAGTCATAGATAAATTATCTCTCATTGAATTATTTAATCACCCAATTGCCTCCCCATATTTCGGGTGTTGGGTTAAGCTAGCTGCCAGTTACCTTTTAGTAGGTCCAATGCTTGAATGGGTCTTTTCTAGTCATCATAGGGATCATGATATATGGTCTCGTGCTCCATTGAATTGCAGGCAAGGTCCCGAATTGTGGTAGTTATGACCCTACTTATGTTAGAACAACTTATATGTATATATTATGTGTATATCTATTTAAGTATTCTGGATGTCTATGGACAAAGTGCATTCAGGGATTGTTTATGGAAAAAGATCCATTTTTTTAAAAAGGCAACTGAATTAGTTTTCAAGAAAGGGTCAATTGAGGCTTACTAGAGAACCAAAGCTCCCTACATGTCGGTCACAACCAGGTTGGGTCGTGACATGCAACCCGTGGCTGTTCCCCCACTAGTTCCATCCTATCCATTAAAAAGTTGTGGCATTGATCTTGCCTTGAAGCTTTGAGTTAGTATTCTTAAAGAATGGATGATGAGCATGCACTAGTTTTTTTGATTGATATCCAACAATGTTGGCAAGTAAAGAAAAGTGAGTATTTTCCTAGTCTTAGTTGAAGCATTGTGTGTGTTATTCAATTGCCTTTGGTGTTCTGATTGTGCAAATTAGAAAGAACTAAATCAGAGAAAAGGGAGAGAGAGAGAGAGAGAGAGAGAGAGAGGTGAGGATGAAAAGGGAGGAGGGAGGAGAGGAATATTCTGCGCATATTCTGATAACCCTAACATTTTTGTAATAGTTAATATAGATAGGAACCTAGTTGAAAAACTTTATACAGTGTAGGGATAAGATTACAAATTTTTAAATTATAAAGGCCTAATTGAAAATTATGTAAAATTATAGGGACCTACAGAATAATTAAACCAAAATAAAAATACTAAATAACTAGAATTGTTGCTAAAGTGATGTGGCATTATTATTAGCCTTTAGATTAAATAGTGGGTCCTATCACTTTCTATCATCCAACCACCACTATAAATTCTGTCAAAATTTCCAATTATATTTTTCCAACCGTATTATATTTGAAAGTTTTAAATTTGTTGTATAGTGCATATCAGGATAAAAAGATCCTAATTGATCAAAACAATTTCATAATACTTTTGTTAATAAGATTTGTAAACCAAGCTTGTTGCGCCACCCTATATAACCATCTAAAGCCCACAAAATTGCATAATAGCTTGCGACAATTGCGCCACCCTATATAACCATCTAAAGCTAGGGGTGGAAATAGGTTAGGCCGCTTGTCATGGGCCTATATTTGGCCTGGCCTATTTAAAACTAGAACCAGGCTTAGGCCTTTTTTGGAGCATATATATATATATATATATATATATATATATATATATATATATATAATTTACTAAAATATCGAACTAGAGTTTTGAACCGATGCCATCAAGCCAAGCAACTCGGAACCTGACCACCAGTCTGGCAGTCACGTATAGTTATAATTATGCCTAATTTTTGTCTTTATCTCTTTGTTTCTTTGCTTTTAAAATTCAATTGAAACCCTAAAGTTTCTTTTCTCTTGCCACAGTCGCTTAGTTTCATTCTCTTTTGTGCATAAAGCATTTTTATTTTGCTTTGTTATCTCTTCTATGCACCACAACCCCCCAACACACACACACACATACACTCTCTCTCTCTCTAACAAGCCACTGCCACTGCAACTTCACTGACCACTTTCTTGCCTTGCTGTGCCTCACCACTATCTAGACCGCTCTCGCTGTGTAAGTCGCGAGAGCCTCACTAGTTGCCCTCTCTATTTCTGCTATATGTTTTGTACACCACTATATGAGTTGTTGACATAGATCTAGGCTTATCAAAATGCTACCTGAGCTTTTTGGTCTGAATCCATGAAATGATTTTTTTTTTTTGGAACACTTAGTTTTTATTGTTATTATTATTTCAATGTTTGATCTGAGTCTAAACTTTTCTTACTTAGTTAACTTATTTTAAGGATGAGAAAGGAAGATAATATCATAAAATTGGAAGCAAAAAATAGAAAACATCTTAGCTTATGGAAATATATTTGAATATAGTGGTAATATTTTCCTTTTTGTAAAACTCGTGTTCATGCTTAGCTGGCAATTCTTAATTAATTGTGAGATCTTCATCAAATACTAGGCTTTGTTAACAAATTTCAGGCAAAGACAGACTTGTAAACAAGCCAAGTTCAAGCCAATTAGTTACAATATAGGCCTGATCTAGTAAGGTGCAAGCCTAGCCTAGTTCCACCCCTATCTAAAGCTCACAAAAATGTAGAATAGCTTGCGGCAATTTTAAGGCCATCATTTACCGAAATTGCAACCAATATTATTATGTTTGTCATGGGTTATTCATCATTAATTTTTTTTAATATTTTATTGATATTTGTAGCTTATAAAAGGCCTTACTAAAATATTACTCTTTACGTTTCAAAATATTTCTCATTTTAATTATTTGTATATTAATTAACAGGTCCAAAATCAAGAATTGATTAAAATGATATTTATTAAAATACTTTTATTTAATGATTGATTTATTATTTTAAAATTTTATTATTTATTATGCTTAAATTATGTGGAAGGTAAAATTTACAAAATTATAATAAATGCTTTATTAAAATATGAAAATAATAGATGAAATAAACTAAAATTTTTTACTTAAAGTGACAATTAATTTGAACCAAGAAATATTGTCCTGGGATGAGTCAACTGCCGCCAGTTTAGAGATTATTTGATTTAATTTTTTAGAGAATTGTTTTTGAAAAAATTAAGCTAAAGAAATTATTTTTAGAATAATTATTTTTACAAAAATTGATTTATGTTTGATTTAAGTATATCAAAAGTAAATTTAAGATAATAATTTTTATTTAGATAGAATAAAATAAAATTAATTTTAGTTATTAATATGAGAGGAATAGTTAAATTTTATCTCAAAAGTATTTTTTTAGAATAAAAATTAATTTCTAATATACTTATCCTAAAAATACTTTTAATTATTTGAAAAATATTTTTAATAAAATAAAAAAATAAAAAATATTAAATTATTATATAATTTCATTTTAATACCTATAAAAATACTTTCAGGACTCCATACTTTAATCCAAACGAGCTCTTAGTTGATGGAAATAATTAAATGGCCAGAACTAACATACGATACCAAAAAATTCAAGTTCGAAAGTGACGAAAACCGTACCTATACAATAGAGAGAGTACCATCCACGAGAAGAGAGAGTAAAACATAACAATTAATAGTACGACATTAAGATTATCTTTGATCTCTATTTTTATTTTGAATTTAATTTGTATATATTGATACTATAAAATAATTTTATATTATTAATTAATAAAAATATAAAGAAGTACTTAATTATGGTGTCTCTCTTATTTAAGCGAGTAGTTAATTTGTTTATTTTTTATTTTCATTTCATGATTTTAGTTTTAACTAAAAAATGGCACCTTTTTTCTATATCTTTGAACGATTAAAATGATCATTTACTTAATATTATTGTCCTGGGACGTGCCAACTGCTAGTTGATGGAATTAAATGCCCAGAACCGTTATATGGTACCAAAAATTTAAATTCAAGTTCGAAAATGACGAAAACCGAACCCTCCAATAGAGGGAGTACCACACACGAGGAGAGAGAGTTAAATATGATAACTAATAGCACGATACTAAGAGCATATTTGGTTTTTATTTTTATTTTTATTTTTTATTTTCACTTCATAATTTAAGTTGTAACTAAAAAATAATATGTTTTCATTTTACTACTTGATTTTAAGATTTTGTGAGTGAAAAAGTAAAAATAAGAAAACCTTATTTTTATTTTCATTTTCTATTTTTATAATTAAAAGTGAAATTAAAAACAAAAACAGAAAAAAAAAATCAGGTCCCAAGTTATGTCATTCCCCTTAAATGCCACGCCTTGTTTTGTTTTGTAGGAACCCAGCACATCTTGATCTCTTTCCCTTATATAAACGATACAAATCTGCCCAGGAAACAGCAACATCCTCGTGGAGATAGAGACAACTTAATAACCTATTGTCTCATAATACCAAGGGATAATGTGGATACTGGGATTATCTGTTGTGGCTGTGCTTGTCATCTATGCTTTTCATTGGATTATCACTCTTAACAACCCAAAATTTAGTAATAGATCTCTCCCTCCTGGTTCCATGGGTTTTCCATTGATTGGAGAGACCCTTCAATTGATGATTCCTAGTTACTCACTGGACCTCCACCTTTCATCAAAAAAAGAATCCAGAGGTATGTGAAACATAATTATTAAATTCAGATTTACATTCGACTAAGATGACATATTGGATCAACAAAGTTGGTCTTTTTTAATCTCAAGTTGCAATAAAATATCATGTTTAAATATTTTAATTTTATCAGTATATTTTATATTTAATTTTATTTTGGTTCTACAATTTTTTTTTTGTCATTTGTTTATTCAAACTTTAATAAAAATAGAAAATATCGTACCAAAAAGTGGTTGGTCACAATAAAAGTAGATTATGATTTCATATGAACTTTACTTGTAATATCAAAAATTTATATATTTATATTGCTACTTTTGGAAGAACTTTATCTAGTCACTGTCTCGATTTAAAATTGTGTGAGTGATTATTAAAACAAAAAGAAAATGACAAATGAACTAGATTTATTTCATTAGTCTCCTAGTAGACAATAACATCACAAAAAATTAGTCACTTCATTGAAAAATTGGTCGCTTTGAGCATGTTAGATCTATTTTTGCCAATGGCATGTATTCTTTTCGGATTATTGCTTGATTAGTTGGTTAACAAAGCATTCAATATATTACATTATATAACCTTTCATGTCTCTTTACCATTAGGGTCGTAAAGGCAGACCGAATCCATCAAGATAATCCAGATATCCCCTAAAAGTAAGTAGGTTAAGATTCAAATATATCTTACTCATTTAAACTAATTCATTTTTAATTTTGCTCGTTTAACTCGCAAATTAGTCAATCTAAACTTATATAATATCAGCCCATTAAGATTGACTAATTAAATGGGTTGGGTCTAAATCGATCAGGCTAGTTCGTTCAACACCATTGTCTACTATGTGCTCTTTTGGTCAAATAACCGTTATTTTTTTGTTTAAAAAAAAACGTACTTACAAGCCATAAAGAATATTTTAATTCAGTTCGGTCAATTTATCTCCTAAATTCAAGTTTAGGTACCTTGTAGTGGTTTGATGTACATGATAAAATATTGTAAAAAGCATAATTTAAATGTTATAAAAATAATATTTATCATTTGTGTTAATTATTTAATTGTTATCTCATCATATATTTATAATTTTGTTTTAATATAATTTATCTTTTGATTAGCCATACATTAATTTTTAAAAATCTTGTCACACTTCTTCAACACCATACCTAAAATAGTTTTTTGCTTGGACATTGGTTTTTTCACCTTACAAATTTGATTTTATGTTATTCAAATATATAAATCTTCCACAACGTTTTTCCCTTTTCAGATTTGGTCCCATATTTCGAACTAGTCTCTTTGGTCAGCCAGTTGTGATATCAACTGACCCAGAATTCAACAACTACTTGGTTCAGCAAGAAGGTAGATTAGTTCAAATGTGGCTAGGTCCCTTCTTATCAGATACTTTCCTACCAGATGGCGACACTCGACCGCTTGTTGGTTACATGGACAAGTATATTAGTAGCATCACACTAAGTCATGGTGGTGCTCACTGCATTAGAGAAAAACTACTTCCTCAATTGGAAGAGATGTGTAGAGAGACCTTGCACAAGTGGTCAACTCAGACATCTGTTGAAGTTAAAACAATCTTCTGCTAATGTAAATTGCTAGCTACAACTAGTTTATTACAGCCTAAAAAAAATGAATTTTATATTATATATACAATGAAGCACAACCTTATCCTTTTAACTTTGCCTTCTGACAGATGATCTTTCACTTCTTTGCAAAGCATTATTTTGGGTTTGAAGCTGAAAAATTACCTGAGACTGACAGGATATCAAAATTGTTTATTAATTTCGGAGAAGGGATTATGGCAATTCCCTTAAATATTCCTGGCACCACAGACCATAGATGTTTGAAGGTAATGAATGTTAGATATAAAATACCAATCATAAGCTTCAACCTATTTACTTAAACTTTTAAAAGAGTTTATCCTTAGCATGATATTTGAGCTTTTGTAATTAAGTGATTTATGTTTTAGGGAAAAATACAACTAATCTTGTGAATTATTATTCATTTATACTTTAATTAATGAATTTTAAAAACATATAACATGATTCCCAACATTTTCTCAATGTACACATTAACTCTTCAGTTAAGTTTTTTATCCAATTCCACCTTTAGCAATCTCAAGTACTACACGACACCTTTAATGACCTGAATACTCTTTTCCCAATACACATTCACCCTTCTCTCCTTTCCGTTCCCTCTTTTCCTTCATGCTCTTCTTCCGCTTCTCATATGCAGTGCAGTCGAGGGTGCAGGTGTAGTCGGAAAAGGGTATTTCGACCATTAAAGAAGTCATGTGCAGTGCACGTGACCTCCAACAATGGAAGCGAATAGAAAACATGACGGAAGGGTTAATGTGTACATTGAAGTAACATCAAAGATATCATGTTACATATTTTTCAAATTCAAAGATTAAAATACACATGATATATCAGAGGTTATATTGGGGTTTTTTATATTTTATTAAACATAAGGACCATTGCTTGAGGGGTCATGGGCTTCATAGTGAAGCGAAAAAGGAGCTTCATGATTGGAAATTCTTAAACTAACAAAAAGTAACCTAACAAAAAGACTATCATATTAAAAAAGAATTGATCAATTAGCAAAATGAATTCTTTGCAAAAGGTCTGTCAAAAAGAAACCATGATGTTTATAGCAAATTGTCATATTTTCTCTTGTTGTCCACAGTTTAGGAAGCATCAATTTTAGAATGATTAATTGCTTAATTTAGTGACTTCGAATATAAGTAACTTCATTTCACCAACCCCATAACTTTATATCAAACTAAAATTTAAGAAGCTGTAGTACCCTAAAAAATAAAAAGAAAGAAACGAGGTTCAAAATGTGCTATATAAAACAAAACATTTTAGAAATCAAAAGAACTTACTAATGATCTTCACCCAATCTTTCTTGCAATTAAAAGCTCAACACAAATGTAAGGTCTGTACAGCACATCTAATAGGATAAGATCTAATAATATAAAATTTGATTGTATAAAATATGATAAAGTTGTGATACTATGCAATATTTAGTATAAATTCTATAGTACAAGATTTTGTATTATATAAAATAATATTATCTTATTATTATTATAAATAATTCTAATCAAAAGTGACTATCAAATAAAAACAAAATTATATTAAAAATACTAATTTTTATTAACTACATACTACCAAATAAGCAGTATTATTCAAATAATTTTTATTTTCTATGTATAATAATTTTAAATGTATCCTATTTTTATTTTATATAATTACATTTTATATTAAATAATATTTTTTACTTATATATTTTTAATAAGCATTTGTTATTTTAATTAAACATAAAATAGAAACAAATACATAATACTCTCTCTACGGAAAGCCGTGTATTAACTTAAACAATTAAGTCTTATACAATGTAATAAAGGAATCCTAAAATTATTCTCAAACCTCCATAACATTAACAAGTTTAAATCAAATTTGAAACTTTCACTTAATTAAGACTCCCAAGGTGAAATGTTCACATGTGTTTCTTTGGCACTGGATTCATTCAGGAAGCAAAGAAAGCATTTAAACTCGTCAAGAATAATTTGGAGGAAAGGCGCAAATCACCAGGAAAATATCGAGGAGATATTATTGATCAGGCAATCAATGACATGAAAACTGAGAAGATTATGACCGATGATCAGATTGTCTACCTTGGAGCAGGAATCTTGTTGGCTAGTTGGCTAACAAATTCAACACTGTTGGCATTAATCTTCAACTTCTTTGCAGAGCATCCTTCAGTCATAGAAGAACTAAGAGTATGCACACATAAGCTCATAACTATTTGTTTATGAGTAATGTAATCTTCCCATGTTTAGGAAGCATATAATCTCATCTCTTAGTTGTCTATTGTCACCTCTTTAGCTTTTGTTTATATATTTTTAAAATATCTTATTTTTCGTTTTATAATTAAATTAAAAATTTATAGATACTTTTAATTTTTATTATTATTATTATTATTTGGAAAAAAATTGTTTTAGCATTTCATTATTCTTGCTTTTGCAATTTACCCTTTTTTTTTAAAATTACTTTTTCACTTTTTCTTTTCTTTTGTCATAAAATATATTAAATTTAAATTTTAACAGAAAAATGAAAATATATAATTGTGTCCCAAGTTGATTCTTTTCATCATAAAGATATTTTGGTGCTAGATTGAAATTTTTACTTCACAAGACGTTCTTTAAGCATAATAATTTTTTTTCAATAATTTCTTATTTTAATATTCTATATATAGACATCATGTGAAAGAAATATAAGTTAGATAATTTTTATTAGCAATAAATTTTGAATTAAATAAATTAATTCATGATAATAATTTTAAAGTTTAATTAATACTTACTTAAGCTACAAATATTTTACACCATCATTCAATAATATTTTGTTACATTATTTAATAAAGGTCAATTTTGATACACTATACACTTTTAACTAATAATATATCAGTATATGTGTAATTTTTGTGATAGTTATTATAAAAGTCAAACTCTTTTAATGACATAATAAAATATAGTTGGATGAGTGTAAAAACTTTTATATTAGCAATATATCAAAATTAAATTTTATTTAATAAGTTTGATACCTCATATATAATTGAACTCCTTAAATGATGTAATAATAGATCACCAGATGTTAGCATATATTTTTTATTAGATTTAATCAATTTTGGTATACTATCAATGTTAAAATTTTTTATACATATTCATATATTTCTGTGTCATCCAAAGTGTTTAACTCTTATAATAATTACTTCAAACGTCATATGTATAATATTATATGACTGATTGACCATGCAAAACACTTTACACTATTAGTATATTAAAATTAAAATCTTTTTTTATTCTAATAATACATACTAATGTAATACATAATTAATTTAATATATTACCTTAATTTTTAAGAACAAAGATGATGAATAGAAAAAACTACTATAAAAATTTAGGAATTGATACGCAAATGCTAGTATGATACGTTTATTTAATGATAAATTAAACTATGTTACTATTAGATAGTAAATACTGAGTATTGAGTATGTATGTTGTATGTTATGTTTTATTTGTTTTATTTTTAATTTTATTTATTATTTTTGTCTAAAAACTTACTGTCATATTATTTGAATAATATTGTATCATACTCTTTTGATAATAATCTAATATTTATATCTAAATAATTATATTAAATAAATTAATTATAAATTTTGACAATATTCAATGGTCGCATAAAATAAAAAATGTAATCATTATTGAAATAATTATAAAATTAAATTAATTAACAATTAAATTGATAATAGTTTGTTTAATCAAAATTATTATTGATAATAAATAATTAATAATAGATTATTATTATTTTAATTAATAAAGAGGAAAACTAATTTTAGAGAAATTAGATAAAAACTAATGTAATTATGAAAGTAGTGATAGATATATAAGAATGAGAATAGTGCACTTCCTTATATGTCTAGTATAAGAAAAATTCTTTTCCCTTAATTAGCATAAAAAGTATTTGCCCGTAACATACAATGCCCGGCTAACATCTTAGTTGTTCTTTATTATTAAAAATGTAGTTAAAATGAGAGATATAAATGACTCAAAATTGAGGTGTTAGACATTAAATAATACAGAATATCTACTTTTTAGCGCATAAGAATTTCTTCTAGTATAAAAAGTCGATTTCTGACTATGCCTATGATTTATCTATATATATTAGGTCGAACACAAGGAAATTCTGAGGAGCAGAGATGGATCAAGCTCTTCGCTAACATGGAATGAATACAAATCCATGAAATTTACCCAACAAGTGATTTGACAAATCTCATTCATTTATTTTTAGTCAATCCTTCTTAACTAAAATTAACAATATTGGCACCTTAATCATGTTTAAGTACTTTTTACGGTGTGAATTTCAGGTAATCAACGAGGCTCTGAGGTTCTCAATTTTGATTCCTGGATTATTAAGAACGGCATTGAAAGATATCCACGCAAAGGGTATGCTCTCATTCTCTCCGAATATTTCAGGTTTTGTAAGTGGTTATATTACTTAGTCTTTGTGAAATTTACAGAATATTATATTCCAGCGGGTTGGTTCATTCTGGTTGTTACTCCCATACTTCATATGAACTCAGATATATACAAGGATCCACTTACCTTCAATCCATGCCGTTGGAAGGTACATACGAAATTTTCTCTTAATCTATTTATCTTATCTTTATTATCTTTTAATAGCTGACAAATTTCATACTTTATATAATGCATTCAAGGACCTTGACTCCAATACTGTGTCCAAAAATTTCAAGCCTTTTGGTGGAGGATCAAGACAATGTTCAGGAGCAGAGATATCTGGAGCTTTCATGGCCACCTTCCTTCATGTTTTGGTCACAAAATATAGGTAGCACATTAAGCAAAATTTTTTTATGCTATAACGCATCGAATTATCATCATAAAATGTGGCGAGATAAATTCATTGTTTGTTGAAATTTGTTCATTGTTAGGTGGACAAAAATCAAACGAGGAAGAGTTGTTCGGAATCCTGTTCTAGGATTTGGCGATGGAGTTCATATCAAGATATGGGAGGCATAGCTAAAATGAAAGCTATAGTGCATGCATATCAAGTGTGCGAGAAGTGTCCGTTGTTAGATAAATAATGAGCATTGAATCTCACAAGGATATACCTAGCTCTTAAAACTCTCCCCATTATTATTGCTATATGTTTGTATTTGTGATATTATTAATATATGTTAAAAGTCATTAGAAGTGGTCTAAAGATGATGGGCTTACAAGTAGTAGTATATTTAAGATCATAAATTCAAATATCATTGCCACTAATGTACCAAAAAAACTATTAATATATGCTGAATGTAGCCTCCGCCATTTATTCTCCTAAGTCAAATAAATATGTGTCTATGTTGGTAAATATATTATGCAAAGAAGAGTGTTTTTTTTTTCTGATAAGTGGAAAAGGAAAAATCGTGTGACACTTTTTTAAGAAATAAATATAGGGGGATTTTCTTTGGTACCCTTGTTTTTACAAGGGTATTGATATCTTTTTATGTTCAACGGCTATAATTTACTCATAAGTTTTATAAATCTTACATATAATTAAAAAAATTTTAAAATTTGATAATTTGAGTTAGTGAAATACGTGACAAATTCTTAATCATAAATAACTAAAAAATATTGATATCCTTGAATTTTATAGAGGTACTAAAAAATCCTCAAATATAGGTCGTATTGAATTTAGCCCATCTAAAAATTTTTTTTGGCTTTTGATCCCTTTTGTTTTCTAATATTATATTATTGGTCTTTGTCATTCTAAATTTTGGTCTCTATAAGTATTTTAAAATATATATTCAGTTTTTCTAAATATTGAAAAATTTATTTTTATCCTTATAAAGATCACCTTTTAACAATAGTATCTAACAGCAAAGACTAAAAAATAATATTAAAAAAATAAGGGACCAAAAGCCAAAAAAAAAAAATAGAAAAACTAAAAATAAAATGACCTAAATTTATAGGAATTAAAAATATATTTAAACCTTTCAAATTATCTTTGCAAGAGCACATATACAACATACAAAAAGTTATGTTAGGTTGATTGTAGCAAAATTTGGCCGAGGGTAGGTTGGATGCCGATAGTTTAGGTTGATTGAAAATAAAGACCTTCAAATGCTCGTCTAAACACCTATTAACAACCTCAGTTTGCCCGTCACTTTTGAGGGAGGTAAGTTGTACTATAGTGTAAATTGGCAGCACTAAAGATTAGAGGTGTCTTCTGAATTGCTTATGCTCTCTTGTGGCCAGTGTTCACCCCTCTCCTAGCCTTGATAGTGATATCTTATCCTGGGTTCCTAGCCATGATGGCTCTTTCTCCTTTAAATCCTTGTAATTTTCTGTGACAGGCCATGATCAATATGTTGAGACTCATTTGTCCAGGCTGATCTGGTGGTGGAAGGGTATAGAGAGATTGAGATCCATTTTTTTGGCTGGTTGTTACGGATGCTCTTCTTATTAATGAACATAGATTCAAGAGGCACCTTACTCAAATCCCTGTTGTTGTCAATGCAACCTAGTCCTTCTAGGGAATGTCCTGTATTCTCTCTAAGATTGTGGTGTGATTTAGAACTATCGGAATTGATTTATCCAATTTTCACTACTAAAAACTATGCGAATAGCGAAGGAATTATTCTATTGCTAATTTACAAAAATCCAGCTCTAAACTACTTAGCGACGGAATTTGTCATGGCCAACAGAACGTTGCACAATTCTTCGTGATTAATTAGTCAGCAATGGAAATTATTGTTCGTGGCTAATTAGCCAAGGAAAAATCCAGCGCTGATAAAGACAAAGTCCATCGCCAAGAACATATCATCATCCATAGCTGAAACATGTTCAAAGATGGAATTTGCGACGAAATTATTATGTCTCTGAAATCAAATTACATTAAAATATATTTATCCATAAATGACGTCGCTAAGTATTTTTTATATTTTTTTTAATTTCAAACAATCCAATTATATACCAATCCTGAATCAGAATTCAAATCGAAATTTTACAGGTTAAAAGTCATTAATTAAAATATATATTAAATTTTACAAATGTATCTCAAAAGGTTAAAATAAAAGTATTTCAAAGGGATAAGTTTAATACAAGTTTATGTTATGCAATAAATCCTAATCAAAACAAAGATAATGACACCATACAAATATAAGGCAAAAAAGGAACATAATCATCCTCAACCATGTCATCCTTGTCCCCATCCTTATCTCCATCCCAACCCTCCCCAATAAGTGGCTCATCATGATTCGTGAACAATTTGAAACCCACTAGCAAAGTTATCCAAACGTTGCACAATGGTGTTAATCATGGCTTGTTGATCAATCAACTGCTTTTAGTAATATCAAAAAAGGCATAACTCCCTAATTACATAACAACTCATGAGTAGTGTCATTAGCAATGTCACAAAAATGGTAGAAGTGTTGATTGTATAACACATTTAAATCTATTTTGAGAGTTGTCTATGTGAACAAAATACACTTTTCTTGGCATAGTTATAAGATTCTGCTAGTTAAGAAATTCAAGCTCAGCTGATACTTCATATCCTTCAGCCTATGAATTGGCATGTAAAAATTAGAAATAGAATTTTCCAATATGGCACAAACATGCATTTTCAGTAAACATCACTAAGAATTCATGTAGACCATTGCCTCATGCTAAAACCAACCCGTAAACCTTGTACATTTCTTTCTAGTTCGGCTATGTATTGAAGTTTATGGACACATGAATGTTGAGCAAATTGTGTGCAATACATAATTGTTTCATATTATTAGTCTTTGCCAATTTTTATATATAAATCAATTGGTGGCATAAAAGTCACCACCCAATTTGATAAGAAGGCAAGCATGGTGAACTGTTCCCCCTTAATGAAAAAAAATTCCCTTTCTTTTTTATTTATATTTGAGAATTAATATTCACATAGCATTAGTAACAGATTTCACTCTATGTCACAACTAATTATTATATCTTATCATTCTAAGCACATCTTAGAAAGTTCTGCTTTAATAATATATTTTCTAGTTAAGCACTCTATTTAGACAAATTTAGAAAAAATAAATAACAGATCAAGACATGACTTTATGGTTCTGTTATATAACCCAAAAAAGGGGAGGAAAATACAACAAGCTAAAGAAATGAGCTACCATGAAGAAAGAACAAGAAAAAGTATACCTGACATCAAGTGAAACTTAAACAAAAGGCACTACTCAATTGCCATTAATATTATTTCCTTTCACTATGTTAAGTCCTATTTTGCTTTTGTCCCACTAGCTACGTTCTCCGGTTAAGAGAATAAACCTAATTACCATCAGCAAGGGTTAAAGAACCTGCAGAGTTATAAGTAGAAAAAGAAAGTTCCTTTTAACTCTTTCAACAAACTAGCTTTTTCAGTCAATATAGAAAGGAATACAGAAAGAAAGAAAGCATATTGAATGGATGAGGTCTTATTGGTGAAAGATAGGTAATAGCAATAAGAAGTGGGTCAGGTGAGTCCCAGATAAAGTAGTGCTAGATGCACGTTGGTACTATGTAATAAGAAGAGTTGAAAGGTGAGTTCTTTGTGCGGAAGGGTTGGCATCTTAGGATACTAGCTGAATAAACTAGAAATCAAATAATCAAGGATACTAGAGCACATATATGAAGACTACTTAGCCATGAGAATAGTTAAAGTTTGTTACTAGCTAGATTTGTTATTCTGTTAGTATTGTAATTCTTCTTCTAAAATATTCTCTAATCCCACACATGTATGCACACACTTCACACTTAATCCACCCTTTTCCCCTACCTCATTGTGTCTATATAAGCAGCCTATATTGCCACTAGAATTATATCTCTAAAATTTATCATTCAGTGAAATCCATTTATATTTCTCTCAATTTCTCAGCTTTTAGTTTTTGGCTCTAAGCTATGTCTATAACATGGTATCAGAGCTCTCATGGTATCCACCATGAGAGGTTCTCCTTCTGCTGCAGTAGCGAGCTTTTATTGGACTCAAATTTATTTCTTCAACATTTTTTTCTTCTTTCACTTCCTCGATTATATCAATTTTTCTCTCTAATGTTCATATCCTTCCTCCTTCATCCTCCTCAAACACATGTCAATGAAAAGGTAATACCAATTATGCAATCTGCTCCGTTCATGTCATCTGAGTCAATGCTTCGTATTACCTTCTACCCCACCTTCCTATCTCCCTTTTTCAGATCCACTGCTTTTGCCTAATTCACAACTCTCCTTATGTGTTAAAAAAAAACAAAAAATGAAATCATCATCTTATTTCTGATCTTGTTTTTGAAATCCTCACACATAGTCAAGCATCCTTAAGAATTTGAGGAAGCAACAATGTAGGTTCCTTGACCAATATCTACCAAAAAAAAAAAAAAAAGAAAGAAGTAAGAAAAATTACATTCCTTTTCAGTGTATTTCATGATGTTTAACCTTAAATGACTTTAATTTGCTTCTGTCTTAGATGGTTAATCTTAAAGAGTATTTCTGTCTGTGGTGGTTAAGCTTTTGAGTTTCGCTTCTGCCTTGGATAATTAAGCATAGAGTTAGCTTTTATCCTTGGTGGTTAAGCATTTGCCTTAATATGGTATTAAAGATTGATATTTCCTAAATTGGGATTTTTTGATATAGCCCTATGACTTTAATGTTTTTCACTTTACTTTGACTGGTTAAGCATTAGTTTAGCTTCTGCTCTTAGTGGTTAAACTCTTAATATTGTTGATGTTCATTCCTTCTCAAGCTGAGCATATTGGACTATACCAACCCTTAGCTTGCCGAGGCTATTAGAGATCGTGGGTCCTTATGAGAAGATCCTACACCGGCATCTACATTAGTAAATGCAAAGATTCTAGAAGAATAGCTGTTAGCACATTCCAACTCATCAAAATCAATCAAACCTTCATGTTGCATGATTCTTAGGGTTTTCTATGTTATGTTGGGATATGAAATTTTCTTTTTTCAACATTTTATTATTTTTCTTTTATCAACCTTTATGTGCTAAATATAACACAGCATCTATGTATATCAGTTGTAATTCACAAAACTTATCAATGAGAATAATCTTCATCTTTTAGAAAATACTCTATTCTCTACATTTTTTTCTTTTAATTTTGACTCTAGTCATGTTTTTTAACATGGTATTAGAGCCATGGCATCCACTAAAATTTTCTTCTCCATTCCTAGTTAAGTTCTTTTTGAACTCATTTTTCCTTCAACTTTCTTTAATTTTCTCGCCATTTCTATCCCACTCTTCTTTACATTTCAATCTCATTTCCCAAGAAAACCATCTATCTTCTCTCTCATTAGCAATTTTGTTCAATGAAAAATATGTTCACTTAATATTACTAATTTTGTCCTCTTGCATTTTTTTTTCTCTTTCCACTCATTCAGTTTTCCCGTTTTTATCTCAAGTCATTTTTTATCTAACCAGGACATCAAACTTTCTTTCTGCTTCTCAGAAAATCAACCGAGACATCAAATTCATTGTAATTTCTCTCAAGAAGAAAAGGATAAACATGAGAAAAATTTTGGTTAGTTCATGTTTGAGCTTCAGATCTATTTTCCAACTACATTTGTATTTTTCATCTTCATTTGCTTCGTTGGTTGATAGATCTGAATCTGCTCCATCTTCATCTTCCAGTGAGTTCATGTTTTTGGCATGGTTGCATTCTCTATTGGTTCTTCGATCTATTGTGGATCTTGCTTCCTTCGATCTATGCATGAGTCACATTTGCCAGTGTGGTTCATGTTTCCGACGTGTTCTCCGACGAGGTCTGCTTGGGGGTTTGTCAGTTTTGGTTTTGGTTCCAAATATTTAGAACTTGTTGGCCAATTTGATGCTATGGCTTCACTAGATCTTGATGATTTCCTTTGGTTAGTTGGAGTTTGCTACAAGCTTGGATTATTGAGATTTGACGTTGAAGACTTATTAGTTCAACCTTAATTTGGCTTTGATTTGCTTTTGTCTTGGGTGGATAAGCACCAGATATAGCTTCTATCCTTGATGAGCAAGCTTTGGTTCTAGCTTATGCCTTCTTTTTTTAAGGTGGTTAAGCATTTCCCATAATTTGACATTGAAGTTTGGTGTTCCCTAAATTGAGGCTTTTTTTTTTTATATATAGTCTTATGGCTTTTACCTCTATTTGGCTTATGCTTTGACTAGCTAAGCATAGTTTCTGCTCTTAGTGGTTAAGCTTTATTATGATTTGATGTTATTATTGGAACACTTGAGATGGCTCTTGGAAGCCATGTGACCTTGATTTTCACTACGGATTCTCTTTTCCAAGCTGGAGATTGTTGAGAGCAACCACTCTCCAGTTTGCAAGGGATTATTAGGGCACATATACGAAGACTACTCAACGATGCGAATAGCTAAAGTTTGTTAGTAAGTAGGGTTTGTTATTCTGTTAGTATTGTAATTCTTCTTCTAGAATATTCTCTAATTCCACACATGTATGCACACACTTTACACTCAATACACCCCTTTCCCCTACCTTATTGTGTTTATATGAGCAACCTATGCTACCATTAGAATTTTATCTCTGAAAATTATCATTTAATAAAATCCATTTATATTTCTCTCAATTTCTCAGCTTTTAGTTTTTGGCTCTAAGCCATATTCCTTAACAAAGGATAAAGTACACATTCTAAGTGAATTTAGAAAATAGTTCTGAGAAAAGATAATAAAAATAAAAATAATAATAATAATAACGTGGTGTGATTTAGAACTGTTGGAATTGATTTACCCAATCATACCGCAACCCATTTTTCTCCATAAATAGGCAGGAATGGTTCACCTCTAATATGAGAGTTGGTGAGTGAAGGTCACTAGATAGAGGCCAAGAGTTCTGCATGGTCTTTGTAGTCGCTTAAGTATTCTAACCGTATTTTAGAAGATTAGTTTTTCATATGTTGAGTGATGGAATACTTTTGAGAAATAAAAAAAATTGATATAATTTTTTTTATAATGTTATTCAATCATATGTTCTTATATGTGTGGCTTTTAAAGTAGTGATTTTGAGAATCGAACAGGTTTAGTAATATGGTAATACATGATTTGATGACTTGTAAAAATTTTATACTGACAATATGTAACATCCCATTTTTTATAAAATGTTGTGCTTGAAATAATTTTGATCATTTTATTTAAATATGTTAATTGATTTGTTGCAAAAATGTTAGAGTTGAAAAATAATATTAAATTTTAATAAATAGAGTTATTTATATAAAAATATATATATTTTTTAGTTTACTAGACAAAGTTAAATTGAAATTGATATTTTATTTTTAGTTAATAAAGTTTAAAGATAAAGACTAGATTTTAATAATACTACTAATAATATAACCATGGTAATAGTAGATAAAAAAGGGGGAAACTTCACGTAAATTATAATAATATAACTATGCAATAATAGACCAAAAAAAGAAGGGTGCGGGGGGGACTTTACGTAAAGTAAAAGACTTAAGGTCAAGTCATTGGAGAAAAACTTGTTGCATTAACATGTATGACAAAAGTAAAATCTATTAATCTAACTGAGAAAGAAAAGATAAGTTTAGAGGGAAAAAATAATAATAATAAGAGTAAAACGTCATGGGTGATATTTGGGAGCATCAAAAGTAAGTTTGCTGACGCCTATATATATGATGGGGTGGAGCCACCGTAAAGGAGCAAGGAAAGGAGAGGTAAATTGTGTTATTGTGTGATTTGAGAGTGAGGATTTCATAGAAAAAAGAAAGAGAGAACATGAACAGTGAGTGAAAGGAATAAAGATTAGTGATATCACTACCATTCAAACTTGATAGGGGATTGAGGCAAGGTGACCTTCTATACCCTTTCCTGTTTGTTATGATAGTTGAGGTTCTAAATTGCCTTCTAATAATGGCAAAGGATGACGGGATCATTGAAGGGGTTAAGGTGGGAAGAAATAAAGTGGACGTGACCCACTTGTAATTTACGGATGATATACTGATTTTTAGCCCAACAAGTAGAGAGAACATCTTGAATATTCGAAGAATTCTGGACATTTTTGCTATTATGTTCAGGCTTTCCATTAATTATAGCAAATCGGCCATGATTTCGATATGCTATGATGATGTATGGGCCACTGAAATGGCTGAAGAGCTGAAAGTGCAAATTGTTGAAACTCCCTATTACATATCTAAGCATTCCTTTGGTGGCCAACCCGAGGAAGGTATCTACTGGGAAGCCAGTTATGGAACAATTTGAAAAAAGATTGGCTATGTGGAAAGCGAAGACACTTGGAAGAGTGGACGGGCTTACTCTCATCAAGGTGGTCCTAAATAATATGCCACTATATTACAGGGGATTATTCAAAATCTAGAAGATAGTGGTACAAAAAATAATTCATATTCAGAGGAGATTTTCTAGGTAGGCAGCGAGAATCGAAAAGGACTACCATTAGTGGCATGGCAGATTATTCAAAAACCAACGTACCTCGACGGACTAGGTGTAGGTGATTTGGTGGGGAAAAATGTTACTCTACTATTTAAATGGTGGTGGCGCTTTCTTAGTGGTAATGAAGCTCTTTGGAAGAGAGTCATTTTATCTACTCACTATAGAAGCACGGATATTCAAGAGATTATTCAAGAGATTGACATGGGCAATTAGTGAAAGGAGGTTTATGGGGAAGCCTTATAGCTACTCAGTCCACTAAGCATGAAATTTCAGAAGCTGTATCTTCTGGTTTATGGAGGAAAATAGGAAAGGGGAATGCAACTTTATTTTGGGAGCATGTATGGATAGATGATAAAGCGCTTATGGACTCTTTTGCTCGCCTATACTCCGTATCAAACCCGAAAAAGACGTTTATTATTGACATGTGCTATTAGGATGGACATTTGTGGCGGCGGTCCTTCATGTGGAGGCGAGATTTCCTCCAATGGGAAGTTAAACTTTTTAACAGTTTTGTTGCTTTGCTTGAACAACAACCTGTGACTCCAGATATGGAGCATGAGGTGAGATGGAGATATAGTTCTTCTGCGATGTTCTCTACTAAATCCTTCTATTTAAAAGTGGAAATTTTAGTTGCAAGTAACTCGGTAGGAAGTCCAGCAGCATGTCTAGCATGGAAAGGCTTGGCACCTCGCCGAGCGGAGTTGCTAGTACGGTTTAATTGTCCTTCAAGTTAGACTCAACACCAAAGAAAGGCTTGTTACTCTGAAAATATTTCCCCCTATTGCTGCTGTTTGTCCGTTTTGTGTTTTAGAGGTAGAAGCATTGCACATATTATTAACGCTTGCAGGTTCTCATGGGGACTATGGGTTGACTACCTATCCTGGTGGGAGATTCAATGGCGCTGTCCAAATGAACCCCTTGCCCTCTTCAATGCTTGGTGTTGGGTACAATTGAAAGGGGTCGAGAAAAAGATGTGGGTTATGCTATTTTATGTAATTGTTTTGTCCTTGTGGAATAATAGAAATAAGGTGATTTTTTAAAACAATAAACCAAATTGGGAACTTGAAGTGAGGCAGGTCAAAATGCGCTGGGGATTCTGGTTAAGAGCTTAGATGACTAATAAAAATAGCATGCTTGAAGAATGCATGAGAGGCCAACCCATCAGCCTTGAGATCTAGAAAATAGAGGTGGTTATGTAATGGATGATCTTGTTCGGAAGCACTTTATACATAGGAGCGCCTGAGGAATACCATCTGTCTTGTTTGCTGGGTGTCCTCTGTCATGTTTGCTAGCTGATCTTGATATATAGGCTTACATGTTATGCTTTATCTTTGTTTTCTATTCATGTGTTTTCTGGTTGTTTGTTGCTTTTTGGGACTTCTACTTGCAGACTGCTGTTTTATAGCTCCATTGTTTTGGGGTTGGGCATATGCCTATATATCGAAAGAAATAAAAAAATAGTGAGGTAATGTGAAAGGAAAGGAGATGAGAGAAGAAGAGAAAAAAGAAAAAAAAAGGAAGGACAGAGAATATAAAGGTGGACGATAAAGAGAAGAATTTATCAAGCCATTTTTTATGTCAGCAAGAATATTAAGTGAGAAAATAAAATTATTTGAGAAATAAAGTTATGGTTATATTTATTTATTATAAGTTATTTTATTTATTTATATTAAAGCTATTTATTATTATTTATTACTATAATTTATTGTTTCAAGTTATTTTATTTAGAGAAAATTGTACTGTATCCCTTAAATTATAAGTTATATGCACTTTAGTTCTTGTATTTTAAAAAGGTATAAATCGACCTCCTGAGTTTTTTTAAATGTGCAAATTGATATTTTTGTTAATTCTTCTATCAATTATTAACAAAAATATCACATATTCAAGAAAGTTTAGGGTATTAGGTTGCATATTTAAAAAAATTTAAAGGATCAATTTATACATGACCCAAAGTTTAATGGTATAATACATTTATTTTGACTAAAATATATATTTAGGAAAATTCAGAAGAGGGTCAATCACACCTTTTTAAAATACAAAAATTAAAGTGTACATAGTCTATAATTTAGGGAGATAAAATGTAATTTTTCCTTTTATTTATTATTCATCTATATTAAAGTTTCTTATTATTATTTATTATTGCCATTTATTATTCCAAATTATTTTATTTATTGTTTCTTTATATTTATGTTGCTCATTATTTATTTCAAGTTATTTTATTTCTTGTTCTTTTACATTAAAGTTACTCATTATTATTATTATAATTTATTTTATTTATCATTTCTTTATATTACCTGAGTTGTTATTCTCTTATAACTTATCTATTGTTGTTGTCATTATTATTATTATTGTTGTTGTTATTGTTGTTGTTTATATAGTGATATATTATTTTGCGTTGGCAATTTTTATGGTAATTTCTCCAAGGGATTAATCCTAAGAGTAAAATATTATATCTAACACTTAAAATAAGTAAAATTTATCACATGGACTTGGATTATTAAGTTATTTTTTAGAATTTTATACCTTAACTCATGAAAAGTATTACAACATTTATGATGATCTTTGATTTATGAATATTATTATGACTTTATAATGACCATTATAATGATAGAACTTTTATATACTAAATGTGTCATGATGATAAAGAGAAACTTATAGACCATGAGAAAGTTAAAAAAGAAATTAAATAAAAATAATTTTAAATTTGGTCTTTTTAAAAATTAACATTTAGATTTGACAATTCTATGCTTTGAAAAATTTTATTAAGATATTGTGTTATTTATGTTGCTTAAGCTTATATTATTTTAATTCTAGTGCATTTTATTTATTTTAAGTTTATGAATTATTTCATATTTTATGCATTGTTCAATTTATTTTATTGCTTAATTTTATGTCTTACTATTTAATTTATTATGATTATTTAAATGTGATAAATTTATCTTTATTATTCAAGTTTACTATTTATTTTATATTACTTGAGGTTTTTTAATTTAAATTCTATTTATTGCTTAAGTTTATGCATCTCTATATTTATTGTGAATTTATATATAATGGCAAGCAAATAATTAAAAAAAAAGATATTTAAAATTTATCGTTATCTGTTAAGAAGTCAAGGGGATAAATATAAGATCGTTTTATGTTATATGTCTTGTTTAGTAGTTGTGAATATTCCCTAAAGTGGATTTGATATCATTATAATACAGTAACTATGTAATTTTTCATACTAAGATATGGCCGGAACCAACTATAGTTCAATTGTTTTGAAATTGTCTATTTTATACTAAAATTTTCAATTGTCATTTTATTTCTAATGGTTTCACATTAATTAAGTAACCCCCAAGAAGACAGCAAACTCCTTCATCTACTAGTGAGATGCAAGTTTTTTGTTAAAATAATGTCTAGATTCTATTATTGGTTTTAGAAATGTTTAACCTGTAACCATAACCAGTGGCATTAAGAAGTTATCTCAAATCACTCTAATTGTACTTATCTAAATTAATGTTAAATGTTGTACTTCTTGTATAAATTCATGCCATTAACTATAGTATGAATGGGCATTACAGAATATATCAAAATTATATTGACACTAGTGTAGGAATTAACTTACACCTTCAATAATTTTTTATACAATATAATTCTTATCAATCTAATTATTGAATTATAACTACATATTATATTGATCATTTGTGTCAAATTGTAAAAAACTCAGATAGCATTAAGGATGCAATTAAATAGTTATTTTTGACATATATTTAAAAAGTATTTATTACATTAATTCAAATCTATATACAAAGTGTATTAAATAATTTTGGATTAATGTGCAATTTTATACACAAAATCTATAATATATAAATTTTCAATTGAATGGATAGTTTTGTTAAAAAACTATTCAATAAAAGGTTATTTAATAGTATAAAAAATAAGTTAACTTATATTGACGTAAGTTAATTCTCTCCTATACACACACACACACACACACACCCAACCGCACACTAGTATTTTGAACTTACACAATGCACAGGATAAAATAAATTTTTAATTGTATTATATTTAAAAAATATTAAGTACAAAGACAATTACCATATTATTAAAGGTCTTATTTTTTATGAGTTTAATTGGTACGTAACGACAGTGTAAAATAGTTTTATATTATCAACTAATAAAAATATCGAAAAATGAGAAATCATGGTGGATCCCTTATTATAATGTATGGTTATTTATATTAGTTGACACTTTCTACCATTTCTATTGGCTGACTGTCAATGCATTTAAATTAAATTCTTTTTTTATATAGATACACACTTTTAATTTTTAAATAAGGATTGAACATCTAATTTTTTTTTCTCTCTTCCATTTCTTTAGTTACTTATTATTAAAAATATACTTTGTTTTATAAGAATATCTGCATTCAATTTTTAAGTGAGTATTAAATAACTAAAAAATTTAATTATTCTTTCCTCATCATTCTCATTCTTCAACTTTATAGTAAAGCAACTTTAAAGAAAAAAAAAATTCAAATAAGCATTCTATTTCACAATTTTCTACTGAAAGTGTAATTCATTTGATAATATATATATATATATATATATATATATATATATATATATATATATATATTTGTAATTGTTTGAGCAAGGATAAAACAATTCATAAAAAAAAAATCAATTGATTTTCATCTACCTTTTATCCAACCTTTGGTAAAGAAATTTAAAAAAACTTATAAAGAAATTTCATATAATAACTCATTATTAAATATATAATTCGGTTATAAGGATATTTACTTTAAATTTATAAGTAAGAATTGAATTATAACTAATCCTCTTCCTCCCATAAAGTAATTTAAAAAAAAAAATCGTATAAAACTATGCCATATATAAGAATATATACTTTCAATTTTTAGGTGAGAAATAGAAAACTAAACAAAACTAATTTCTCTCTCTTCCTTTCCATTTTTTCAATCAAATTCTTAGTAAAATAATTTCGAAGAAGCCGTTTGACCAAAGCATTTCATATAACTCATTATTGAAAAAAAAATTATAAGAATATTATAAAAAATTAAAGTGCAATTATTATTAAACTCTTGAATTAAAATAAACCAAATGTGTTAATGGAAGTAATTATATTTTAATATTTTGATTGAAAAAGATGTTAGTAGAAGTAGTCAAGATAATAAATATAGTGAAAATTTGAAAAAAGTTGGATGAAAAATGAATAGGTAATAGCAGCTTCAACCAATGGAAAAATAGATAATATATTTTAATAAAATTTCCATAAGAGGAAGGATTTCAAAATAGTAGAGAGACAAATGTATAGAAAAGTGACACATATAAAACTTTCTTTGTTAATATATATATATATATATATATATATATATATATATATATATATATATATATATATAATTCACATGTTATGAATGTAAGATACACACTTGTGGTGAGTAGTGTGAATTTTATAGTTTTTATTCAAGAGGAATATTAATACGATACAAAATAATAGGTTTATCTTCACAAAATTTACATAAGACTTTTTTAAATAAAAACTTTTTTGCATTGGAGTCATTTAACTTATTTTTTTTAATTCTATGAACAAAATTACCCCCAATAGATATATACATGTAATTTTGATTAAAAAAAAACACAACAACAATGCTGTAATTGAAGTGGTCACTGCCTGTGCGATTCGAGCGAGGTTTGGATACTTTATAAATCGATGTAAAAATTTATTTTTTTAATAAAAATAAATGTATTGTTATCCGTTTGATAATAAACGTAATTTATTTTAAATTATATTTAACGCGAACAAGTATTGTGCAAATAGAAGATATGCATTCGTTTTGTTAAAATTACATCATATATAACTCGGGTTTGAAGCAGGGAAAATCTAATCCAATCAAAAAGTAGGCTTAGGATTCGTTGGACCAACGTTAGTCCACTCTTCTGTTACCATTACATTTAATTTTAAAATAAACGAACGAATCCGTTTTAATAAATAAAATAAATAAATTTAATTTGAAAAATTAAACAAATTTGTGATTTTTCAAATCTGTCCTTTCTTCATTCCCCTTCTTTCTCCTCTTCTCTGGCAGCCTTCTCCTCCGCCTTCGCCGCCGCCGCCGACGATGACCGAGACTGCTGATTACTGCGAGCTGCAACGAGACATCCACCGGACAACCTTTCACAGCCACCGTGAACATGGTACAATCAATAACTCAAAAAAGTTCAATACAACCTTTGATCTTGCCATCCATGGCAACCCAAAATAGAACCAGAGTTTTCTCTTCAACCACCAAAACTAGAATACCCAAGCAGGAGAAACAGAACTTCCAGGGAGGGAGAAACACGCCAACCATACCTCCCCCCCCCCCCCCCAAGCTCAATCTGGTTTAAAGTTTTATCTTTTATGAAAAACAACAGACCCACTTCAAATCTAAAGATCAAATAAAGAGAAAATAAAAATAAAAATAAAAATTGAAAATTTATAATCCAATGCAGTGATTCCAACCAAGAAATATAGAGGAAAAAAAATTAAAAATTGAAAACCGAGAAAGATTGAGGCGGCGTGCGTGAAGGGGGGGCGGCGCTGGCCGGGTGGAGGATACAGCGGCGGGCGGCGTATGCGGCTACGACGACCTCGTGAAGGATAGGCTGAAGAGGCGCTGCTCGAGCAACAAGAACTTCTGCCCGGTGAACTTCGTCACCACCATGAACTTTTGTGTGCCGAACCACGGGTGCGCGAACAACGGCGGCGGCGGGCACTATGACTTGGTGGTAGAGGCGGAGGTGGTGAACGTTGGCAAAGGTGAAGCGGTGGCCAGCGGCGGAGCGACGGTGGCAAAGTGGCAGAATGTACTCTTGCATTTTTTTTTTCTACTTGGTCGTGGTGGCAAAACTTTTATGAGGAGGTCAGTTTTGTAATTGTGTCATGGGAGTAAAGTAAGTCCAAAACCATCTGCGGACCATGGTATTCTATGCCCAAAAAGTAAGAATAGTGATCTGCCCCAAGCTATGGAATGCATGAGGAGGTTACGATTCTAACTTAATGGATATGGAGTATCCCATACTTATTAACATGTGCAATTTTTTTTTTTTGGGTCAATTGGGGAATTATTTAAGAAATTTGGGGGACTTTTAGTTTGAGAGTCGGAAGTAATAAAACTGCCTCTCCACTTTTTATTTTGGTACCATCATATGATTGGAGATCTTAATATTATTTTTTGATGTTTTAATGTATTGATCGGTGATGTAAAGTTTTCTCTCTTCAAATAAAAGAGAGGCAATTTTCTCGTTTTTCCCACTCGAACTAAAATCTCCAAAAGATAACACTTAAATTCCTAGTCATATGATGACTAAAAAATAAAAAATAGGGAGAGAAAGTTCTTGCCCCCTTCCCTAAAAAAATTTCTTACATGATTCCTTAATTGATTGAGATGAATTATGCATATAAATATGTATTGAATGCTTCAAACTCCTTAACAAGGATGGTAGACAAAACACTAAAACACTTATCTTATCATATTACAACTTCTCTCATAAGTTGTCGACCAAAAAAACACTTCTCTTACAAGTTAATAGGATTTTACCGTAAAATTCCATTTTATGTATCCACAATAAAAAGGTTATAAAATGTTATCCAATAACTTACATAACTTTAAAAAATAAAATGTTAACATTTTATGTTTAGTGTTGTCTAATTTATATATTTGACCTACTTTGTATAATCAGGTGGAGGAGGCTGTAGTTCTCACTAATAGATTTGGAGTATTCCATACTCATTAATATGTGTAATTTTTTTTTTGGTCGACTATGAAAATACGTAAGAAATTTAGGGGATTTTTAATTTGAAAGTGGAGAATAAGAAAATCGTCTCTCTTCACTTTTTATTTCTATATCATCACATGATTGGAGATTTGGATGTTATTTTATTGGATTTTAGGGTATTAATTTGGGATATAAAATTTTCTTTTTCTTCAAAATTTTCTCCCTTTAAGTTAGAAAAAAATAGTTGTCTAATTCCCCACTCTTAAACCCAAATTCTTTTAACACTTAGATCCTAAGTTATATGATCACACACAAATACAAAGTTGGAGAGAGATAATTTGTCATTCTCTATTCTTGAATTGAAAATTTTTCAAATTTCTTTTTTGTTTCTTACATGATTCTTCTTTTTCATTTTATTTTTTTTACATGATTTTCCAATCGACTAAAAAAATATTGCATACGTTAAATGAGTATTGAATACTCCAAGCCCATTAATGAGGAATGAAGATAGAGTCTGACAAAGTTTGATTATCAACATTTAATTAGATCAACTGGTGTAGTATCTATTTTTCTTAAACATGATTTAAGATTTGAGTACAATATATTTCAGATATCATTGGTTTAAAATAATAATAATAATAAGGCTTGGTTGTTTTCATTTCATCAATTTTTTATTTTTATTTTTTTAAAAAAGGGCACTCGATCAACCATTGCCCTCGGCGTTTCCCACTGTAACATTGCTCTTTCCCTTTGGCGCTCTGTGTTCAGTCCTCGCGACCATCTCTCTCTCTGTCTCTCTCTGTCTCTCTCTGTGATCATTCGTTCTGCTTGGTATGCTGCAAAATGTAGGAATCCAAAATGCCGAGACTCTTATTTTTCAACCCTCACTTCATGATCATAAGCACAGTGAACTTTTTTGGTTTGGTTTTGCATTTGAGCCTTTATAGTTTTCAAGTCATTTGGTTAAACCCCATTTCATCAATTTTAGACTTTTGATCTGGGTTTGTTCTATTATTCTCTTCTGCTCTCTCTCTCTCTCTCTCTCTCTCTCTCTCTCTCTCGAGAGAGAGAGAGAGAGAGAGAGAGAGAGAGAGCTTTTGTATGTTGTTTTGCATAATGTGGTATTGAATTTAAAACATGGAGCCTTTTTTTTTTCGGAAGAAGTAGTATTCCTACTTACATGTAACTTGGGAAGTAATGCCAATTATGATGTTTTAGTTACATTAGTAAGAGCTTCTAAACACAGGTGTTTGTGCTTCTGTTCTAGTGTTTCTTGTTTAATGGTTCTTATGAATTGGAATGTGGCCTAGGATCGCTTTGCTGTATTAGGAAAAAGCTTCGTTTGTACATTTCTATTGCGGCATTTCCATTAATTCTTGATTGTTTATCTTGGTTTTTTCGTTTGGACTGAGTACTGTGTTGAAGGGTCCGAGTTGAGTTAATGCTCAAATAGAATTTGCATTCAATACAATGAAATTTTTGTGAAGTGTATCTATACAAAGAATCTACCCATCTATTTCAATAGAAACAAAGTCTATATACTTTTTCAAAGCCTGAATTTTTTTTAGTCCTTTGAGATGCATTATTAGCATATTGATTGTTAATTTCTTTATGCTTTGATTGCTTCCAATTTTGCCATGGATTGTCTATGAAATAATCTTCATCGTCTTATGCCAGGATGGGGGCAGGGAAGAAAACTCAAACTTCTCATTTCAGTGGGAAGCCAAATTCAGTGGTCACTTCTGTATGTGGCAGAAATTTGAGGAAGAATGAACTTGGCGGCGTCATATTTGGGTGCAAGAACAATACAATGAAAGAATGTCTATCTAAACAACTATTTGGTCAGTTTTCTGCATTTGTTTGTTTTTGGTTAATAGCATTAGCAATAGGAATAGCTATTAGCAAGAATCTAGAAACAAATAGGTGACAATGATATTCAGCATTTCAAAATTGACATTGTGTTGTACCCGTATAAATTTCCACTCTGTATGACATGACAACACTGATATATTTGACATGAACTTAATGCTTGAAACTTATACTATCAACACCATAGAATCATTGGTATTGTCAATGAAATTGTCACTTTTCTGGCATTATGGTGACTTCCACTTATTTTGAAGGTGAGTGTTGTATTCAGCTCATGGGAATTTTTATCTGTCTAAACAGGTTTACCAGCTCAGCATTTCTCTTATGTGAAGAATATTGATCCTGGCTTGCCTCTGTTTCTATTCAATTATAGTGACAGAAAGCTTCACGGAATTTTTGAGGCAGCTAGCAATGGGAAAATGTTTATAGACCCTTATGGATGGACTGCTAATGGTTCAGAGAGAACGCAATATCCTGCACAGGTATCACTTGGTATCTACATGCTATACTCTATGTGCTATGGTTATATTCAGGACAATTGTGGTCATGATTCATGAACAGGCCTTCACACTCATACTTTTCTGTTACTAATATTTAAGGTGCAGATTCGTGTCCAGCTTCAGTGCCAGCCACTGTCTGAAGATAAATTTAGACATGCAATCGCTGACAACTACTACAATATTAACCATTTCTGGTTTGAGCTAGACCATGCACAAACAAGCAAGCTGATTTCTTTACTAGCACCCTCAGCAATTGCCTCTGGTAATTCTGTCCCTCAGAGTACACTGAAGTTGCCAATTGTATCTCAACCTCCTCCATCATATGAAATTCTGAGGGAATTTGAATCATTTAAAATGCTTGAATCGGATATAGAGCAATCTACTCACTCAAGCATGAGATCAGAATACACTGAAAATGATTCTACTTTAGATGGAGACATCCAGCCATTGGATACTCATTTAGTTTTGAAGGAAGCAAAACAGGATGAGAAGAATCTCATATTTACGAAACTAAAGGAGTTGGCTCTTAACTGTAAAAGTCAAAATCTCTCTTTGCCAGACAATGTAAATGATACTCTTGATGCAAATAATATGCCTTCAGTGGAAAAGGGTAATTTGGATGCACCAACTGGGTTAGAGAAGAAGGAAGAGAGTCCTAGTCCTCCATTTGAATATCAATACAACATAGCCCAGGTGGTTAAGGATGTTTGATGGAAAATATTAATGTGATAAATTTTGTTCGCAAGCAACTAACTTTTAGTGTATTTATAGTTGGTGCAAGAGGTCCAAGAACTGACAGCTTTCAAGAAAATACAAACTGAGAGGACTAGTTACCTGCAGCAGAAGCTGGTATTCTTTGCTATGTGGTAGATGCTATCTGTAATTTATCATATTTCTCGGTTGTTTCTCCATCCCTAACATCTTTAAGTATATTACTGGCATGCACTAAAATGTATACACGCTTCATACCAATTGACCAAGTACGTGGAACTTCCCAATTGACCTTATTTATAGATTCTTATTATGTAATTATCTCCATATTAAATTTTAAACTTCTGCTGCTTGAAGTGGTTTTGTTTCTATTGCAATGACTGCATTGATGCAGTGGGGGAGTGAAATAAATAAAACAAGTGGGTTCCAACAATTTAAATATAGTGAGCCTCATTTTTTTATTTTTTATTTTTTGGCTCTTTCTCTGACTACATCCATGCAGTGACTGCTATTGATGCAATGTTATATTTTCTTTTCCTCTTAAGTTTGAAAATGCATAAATTAAAGTAATTGAGCAAAAAGAAAGTTTTTAAAAGCAAACTGAAGGGAATATAAGTTAAAACTTACAAGTATTAATGCATGGCTGGATTAGAGAAGAAAAACTAAGATTGGAAGTACATTGAAGGATGGCTAAGAAGCTTGCATTGGTTATTTGAGAATTTTTGATGAAACCCCAGGAAGTGTAAATTACTGTAATAAAAAGTTGGTTTATTAATTCGAATGACATTTATCTGAGTGGTGTTGAAGTAAGAATCATGTTTTAGAAGTAGTGCACTCAGTTCTATTTTTCATATCATATCCGATATAGCTTTCCCTATAATTATTGGATGATTTCTATTTGCCATTCAGATGGAGGCCGAAATGGAAATTCAGCATCTTAAAGATCGTTGTAAATTGTTGGAATCTGCATATAATATTCCTCTGGCACATGTTGAGAAGACATTTATCAAGTCATCAGCTGAGCTGCATTTGGACCCCAAAGATTCATTATTTTTAATAGGAGGTTTTGATGGAGAATCTTGGTTGGCAACTATGGATTTGTATTGCACATCCCAAAATGTGATCAAATCGCTCAAGCCTATGAGCTCAGTTCGTTCATATGCTTCAGTCGTGCAATTGAATGGTGATATTTATGTTTTTGGTGGTGGAAATGGTTATGTTTGGTATGAAACAGGTACAAGATCTTGCTGTTGTTTTAAAATTGTTACTTTTTTAACTGAGATGAAGTTTTTCTCAACCTCTTGTATCTTACGTCTATGTAGTTGAATCATACAGTCCAATTCATGACAACTGGACCTTGTGCCCTTCGTTGAACCAGAAGAAGGGAAGCTTGTCTGGAGCTGCTTTGAACAACAAAATATTTGCTGTTGGTGGAGGCAATGGAGTTGACTGCTTTTCAGATGTTGAGATGCTTGATTTAGACATTGAACGGTGGATCACCACACGTTCGATGCTAGAGAAGGTAACGTGGGACTATATAATGGTAAATATTTAAGGTCTTGATCGAGATTTGAGAGGTATAATTACAACTGTAGAATAACATGAGGGCTTAAGTCTTTTTTACCTTGATTTTTGAGGCATAAGCTTCTTAACATGCCAGCTGGGAACATATTTTATTAGATGTTGGTTTCACAGCATTTTTTTTTTTTTCCGGTTAATAAAAGAGTTGACTGTGTAGGTAGTTCAAAGATGTTACAGAGAAGCTTATTTCATGATTTAGTCCATATGCTTGCATCAAGTACTGTAATCTACCTTACACCTTTAATACATCTATGTATTAGTCACCTCTAGAATGGGAAGTCACAGTTCTCCCTCACCTGCGTCTCTTCTTCTCACATTACAGAGATCAAATAATTACGCAGTCATTTGGAGTGTTTCTTTGACAAGCCTATGAAAATATTCAACTTATTGCTTGAATGCTCTTTTACATTTCCAGAGATTTGCTCTTGCTGCAGTTGAACTCAACAATGTACTGTATGCTACTGGTGGATTTGATGGAAATGATTATTTGAAGTAAGATTTGTAGCATAGTTTCTGTTGAATTGATAGCTAAAATTCATATCATTCAAGCATACTTGATCTAGACTTCAATTTTTTTTTATATTATATTTATATCTGTTCTAACATGAGTGACGCTTCCATATAACTGCAGCTCTGCTGAAAGATTTGATCCCAGGGAACATTCTTGGACCAAAATCCCAAGCATGAATGCCAGGCGGGGCTGCCACTCATTGGTAGTTCTAAATGAAAAATTGTGAGTTCGACTTCTTTCCTTCTCCCTGATTGCCTTTGATTTTCATTTTATTGATGCAGTAGTAATTAAGACTTGCACAAGTGTCCTGTGAGTGTTATGTAAATTATGTCTAGCTATGCTGATATAGTGCAGTGCAGAATTGTCCTCCTTGGACAATATTGGTGACCACATCTACTTGATGATTTTAAAAAGAATAAGTGTTTGGGGAATGTCATGTTGGGCCTGTTTATTGCTTAAAAGTTCCTAAAGTACTCAAGTCCTTAGAGTTGTTTTTCTACCACCATTTAGCAATCTTCTCATGAGCTCTCAACATATGTGCAAATCATTTTGGACAAAATTATGTGGTAATTAACTGAATAAAATTATACAGATAAAGTATTGCCATTCTAGCCAGAGACCACTTTCCTGTCCGTAATTTTCTGTGCTTGATTGAGACATGCTTCACTTAAACTTCATTCACTTCATAGGTATGCTCTAGGCGGCTTTGATGGAAGCACAATGGTTCCAAGTGTTGAAGTGTTTGATCCTCGTCTTGGGGCATGGATGATGGGGGAGCCAATGAACCATCCTAGGGGGTATTTTGCTGCTGCAGTTGTCAATGAATCCATTTGTGTGATCGGGGGAGTTAAAGCTGGTGACAACATTGTAGACACGGTGAGTATATTAACATTAATGTTTTGCTTTTGGTGATACCATTCAGACAAGCCTCATGCATATATATCTGTACTAACAGAATAGACATTACAGGTTGAGAATTATAAGGAAGGTCAGGGATGGCATGAAACATGCACAACAGCAGTTGCCAAAAGGTGTTTCTTGTCAGCTATTGCCTGCAGTCACGAGTAACAGAAGGTTGTTCATTGTAGCGATTGCTTTTTGTAAAGTCATAGGATAAAGTGTATTTTTGCATGACTCTGAATCCTTTATTTTGGCATTTACTTCAATGCCGTTAATACACAGAGCGATTGTTTTGTATAAGATGTTTGTCTGCTTGATATGTAGCTGAGTTTGTGTGTGCATAGAAGATTTAATATGACACTCACATTGTTTATGAATTGTTTGGTTACTAGAAACCCTTTTTCATTTTTAATCAACTTTGGAGATGTTAATGTTTGCAGTTTCCTAATTCAAAAGAGGTTTAGGTTAATGACAATGACAAAATCAGCAATAGCCACTATGATACTAAGCTAAATACGCTAATTGGCAAGTCAAATATAAATATTTGCATAATGAAACAGGATGCAAGTTGTGTGAACCTAGTTTGTTGGTTAATGGTGCTTGTGGTGTGGTAACTGCCTGAATATCTACTGAATAAAACCATATAAATATATGTAACACTCATAAAGAAACTCAATAATTAGATCACGTTATTGTTGGACATTCTTGAATATGTAGTCTGTCAGATGCTGTTATGCACATCTTGGAGCTAGCCGCAGATTCTCATAAACTCATCTGCTACATGTCACTTGAGGCCAACAAGCTGCCTTCACAGAGGCTTTTTAGTAATAGTCAAACTTTTCATTGGTTGGATCTGTTCATTGTTGATGGAAAGAAGAAAGGAAAGCCGCTGCAAGCCCATCTTGATACACATTATGGCAGTATGCCTCTAATATAATGTCACTATTAGTATAACGTTGGGTGGCTCTTAAGATGGTTCAACCCCTCCTCTGGACCATATGGTAGTCCACTATCCGTGAACATTAAACGTTGTTTGAATGGTTTGGATTTAAAGATGTACTAATTATATAAAATTATAAAATAAGATAATTTTTAAAAGATCAACTACTAATTCAACTCTTTTCCCACTCATTTCTAGCCCCCCCCCCCAACCACCACCTTCGTCTTCTACTACCTCCTAGCAGCCACCAGCAAAGGCCGCTGCCACTACCACCACCGGAGGAGACCGTCGCTGCTCCACTTCCTAATCCAAAACTAATTAATGCATTTTGAAATTATGGCTTCATAGTGACGGAGGAAGATAGGATGTATTTTGAGCCCAAAAACATTTTTGTTGCTGCAGAATATTTTGACAAAATAAGTATCAGTCCACTTCCTTGATTCATAGACAACTGACTACCAATTTGGACCCTTTTGAGGAAATTCAATGAGCTTTCTAGAAAATTTCACTAATATTAGAAGTTTCAAGAGGCAAATTTGCACATTTCAGAAAATGAGGAAAATCATTTACATGTCATAAGCATAGAGTTGATGACACGCAATAAAACACTGATGCTTGATAGATCGGCTCCAATCATTGTAGGCAAGCTACGTTGATGATTTAGTATCTGATAAGCTTGCTCCAAGATGGGCCGCACATGCATTGTAATCATGGGTTCTGAGGGATTTATGGCAGCAGCCACATCTGTCATCCATGCAATCTTTCGCAGTGTACATTGTTAATATCAAATGTGGGTCTCAACCTCCACACCAACTTTTATGTTCTATGTATAACAAAGCAAACTCGTTACAACTACTTGTATGTCTCGACCAAAAAAAAAAACTATTTGTATGTGTAATAAAGAAAGGACGATGCAGAGGTTGAAACCCACGTTGTGATATTAACAATGATACACCGCGACAGATTGCATGGATGACAGATATGGCTACTGCCATAAATCCCCCAGACCCCATGATTACAATGCATGTGCGGCTCATCTTTGAGCAAGTTTATCAGATACTAAAACATCAACGTAGCTTGCCTACAATGATTGGAGCTGATCTATCAGGCATCCGTTTTTCATTGCATCTCATTATCTATGCTTATAACATGTAAATGATTTTCCTCATTTCGAGAAATGTGTAAATTTGCCTTTTGAGCTTCTAATATCAGTGAAATTTTGTAAAAAGCTCATTGAGTTTCATAGAGAAGGTCTAAATAGGTTGTCAGTTGTCTATGAATCAAGGAAGTGGATTGTTGATTCTTCTATCAAAATATTCTAGAGCAGCAGAACTGTTTTTTGGCTCAAAATATATACTTTCTTTCTCCCTATGAAGCCATAATTTAAAATGCGTTAATTAGTTTTGGATTAGGAAGTGGAAAGGTGGCAACCTCTGCCAGTTGTGGTAGTGGTGGCGGCCTCCACCGCTGGCTATTAGGAGGAAGTAAGAGATGGTGGTGTGGGGGCTAGAAAGGGGAGGGAAAATAGTTGAATGGGCAATTTGATCTTTCAAAAATTATTATCTTGTTTTATAATTTTATATTACATCTTTAAATCTAAACCATTCAAACATCTAACTATCACACATAGTAGACCACGGAATGGTCCAAAAAGAGAAACTAAACGACCTTAATAGCCACCTAATACTGATACAAAGCTATGATGTGATGGTATCACGAATATCAAACCCTTGGGCTCACACTACTTCAATAATTGTGACCATAAGAATCTTAGAAAAAGGACAGACATTACTCGGAAAAGGTTAGTCGATGTGATCAATAACTTCAATCTCTTGGAGTTCAAATTCATGGAAGAAATTCTTGCTAGAAAATCACATAACTCGTACTCCTGGGATCGAATAAAAATTAATCTCATAATAGTGGTTTAAATGAATCGAACTTATGAAAATAGCGCTTAATTAAGGGTTTAGGGTTTTAAAAAACAAATACATTGACGGAGATTATCAACAAATGCGGTTGGTTATTACTCAGGTCCCCTTGGTAAGTCCATTTGCTATTATCCCGAGCCTTGACTGTCTTGTAATATTGTCTTAAACTACTCATTGACCATTTTAACCTGTTACAAAATTTGGATAGGAGACACACTGAATGCCGGTTGAGTCCAAACAAAATCAGAGATATCACTAAGACGTGTGGCTAAGTTGGTAAATTAGTCTTCATGTGATTATTTCAAATTACTGCCATAATTTACAATGTAGATCATCTGGAAGTGCATTGGTAGTTAACGAGCAGTAGTTTTCACTATCACAGCGAAAAAAGGGGGGAAAAAGAATATTTAATCTTTATTAACCTTGGAAAGATAAACTGGTTTCTCTTTACAAAGAAGTACTAGCTCGTGTTTTGGTCCCCCGCGTATTTGAACTGGAGTGACATTTTCAAACAAAGATTCTAAACCCATACTAACCTTCAATGTGAAAGAATTAGCTTTTGGAGTTCTGTAATATGGTGCAACAAAAGCCAGATTTCTTACCTCTCCAGAGACTTCAAAACGGTTCAAATCTAGATAGCAATGTTGTGTTAAACCATCATCCATAGACATTCTTAGCCACAACGTGCTCTTACTTGAAATATTATGCAGAGTGATGTCACATGGTATACCAACAGGTAGTCCTGAAACAAAGGGAAGAGGATGTTCAGAGTCATTATTGGGAATACTTAGTTCTGCCCTTGTATGTCTGATTGTATCACGAAACACAAACTGCTTCAGGGAGAACAATTTCAGACATCTATCAAATGGCAGTGAACTGCAGGAAGCTCCATTGATGGAGGTGCTACTTCCATGTATTAAGTTCCCAAGTTCAACTATGAAGCTGGATGGAAAAGCTGATCTTTCTTTAACAAGAGATTCGGTGCGTAAATATATTGTAGTCATCCTCTTGAATGTAAAATTGCGACTGCAGATTTCAACTCTACACAGCCTGAGGGCATAAGTCAGTAATATTAGCTCCAACACATACAATTCCTCTTCTGCAGAAAAACCTACAAACCTACTCATCAATTCTTTAGCCCTCCCATCAAGCTTTCCCAGCTTGAATTCCAACTGTCCCATTCCAGAATCCACCCTTTTTTCAGGCACCAAGTGTTCCCATACTTCTGCAACCAGCTTTATTATCCGAAGATACAGTAAAGTAAATGCCAAAGCATCAGCAGATCCTGAAGAATCCAATGTCAAAGTTGCCAACTCTTCCTTCCAACACCTGCATCATTAATATCATCATCCCCCCAAAAGGAAGAAATGACAAAAATCCAGAGACAATATTAGATGCATACATTTTATACAAAAAATATTAGATATCTACCTGCTAAATTAAACAATCAAAAGATAAGAAAATTCCGTATCAGTTTATATGCGTGCACGACATCTTAAGTTTAAAGCCCTCAAACCAAGCTAGGCACCATCAACCAACCAGAAACCCCACATCATAGATGCATGCTAAACTCAGGACACAAGTATAAAACAAGATGCAATATCCAAGTTACTGCAAGAGCGATCTGGGATACCGGACACATTCCACAAACATTGGAGGAGCAAAATTGCTGTAAATGCCAAGGCACGAATGTTACTGAAGCAATAAAATAGTTACTACCTCAGGGAACTTAGCACTTCATTTGTACAACGTGACTGTACCATTGGCCATATATCAGGGAACTTCGCAAGGATGTAATTTGTGTATTTCATAACATCATTATACGCCGGTTGCTGGTGTTCTACCTGATAATGGGCTACCCCATTTGGCTCCTTCATGATATGGGACTGAATTTCAGAATCAATCACCTCATTGCTAGCAAAATTTCGAGCATCGTCTTCAGGTAAAGACAACTGTCCATCCCCATGGTTAATATTTGCTGCAGAATACCCCGTAGATCTGCTTTTCTCACATAAGTACACCAAGAGGCCATCCCTATCCATGGCATCACTAAAAGCACAATGAATTCTACCTAAAAATGTAACTGCATAAGAAAACATTATTGGTGGTATGTTGCCTATATCTGCATTCAAGAGTGGAGCAGATATAGACAGGACTAACAGGGCAGCCATCCTCGCACTCTTAAATTCTATATTTCCTTCGAAAGCTGCCTCTACCTGTAAGGACAACATCAAAAAAGTAAGCAGTGCCACTCTTTCTAAGGACAATAGGTATATCTATTTCATTGGCATGCCTGTATATGCCAAATGTTGAAGAAGATACCCTATATGGTTACTTTATAATCTGAGCAAGCATACCTCTTCAACGATTTCCTTCATAATTAAGGCTACACATTTCTTGTGTTTTCGGCCAAGATGAGAGAGAGCAGAAAATACATCAGCTTCATCCTGGTAAGAAAATGATTAAATGTTAAGCATGGGGAAAAAGCAACAGGTAAGAAGTGCTAAAACGTGGTTGCATGAGTAACTTGCTGTATTATTCCAAACACGCTAAGATTAAGAAGCATGTAATTGATAAAATATAATTGAAGGATATTTGGTCAAGGATACAGTTATTTATTGCCTGAACTGTGAAATAAGCATTCATGTAATCATCAAGGTCAAGTTTTTCCCATCTGTTCTGCTTTTCCTTTTGACTCAAGGATTCTGGCAGTCAAATGTTAGTGAATGGGACAACGATTGATTGAGGATCAAGAATGAGGTGAGTTTCATAGGTAATGGCTATAAGAAAAATGGATTTTCAGAGGGGAATATCAAGAAGAATAGTAAGAATGAACTCAAGGAACAATACAGTTAAACCATCAACATGGAAATGACCAAACAAGCGAAATGAAATTTTCATAAGCAACGCAATCACAACTTTATATAATCTGGTATAAAACCAACTTGTACCTTAAAAATTGACAAATTAGGATGAGATCTCACAATGCCATTTGAAGAAATAAAAGACAATCAGAAAATAATACAAAGCAAACCTGTGGATAACTGTCTAAATTTTTCAGAAGGCCATCAATGGTTGATTTGAACAACGTCAGATCATTTAGCTTCTCTAGTTTAAGTATTTTCCTTCCAGCATATCTTACTTCCTTACTATTGTCCACTAGAACACCAAGAAACTGCAAAACAAAATGAAACATAAGCAGGGTATCAATCACAATTCATCACATGGATTAAGGGGAAGGGGAAGAAGAAGAAGAAGAAGAAGAAGAAGAAAGTAAAGCTCATACATAAGTCAGAAAGAGAAAGTTTCATCTATTTGGCAATTTACGATTACTAAAAAAGATTAGCAATGCTTAAATCCACTCAGAAAAGGACACTCCATATCCATAACCCTTCTCAATAAAATCCCCACAACCCAGTCATGATTACTCACTAGGTTTTGTTTATATAAAATGTTTATATTAAAGCTCAAGTTTATGGGCCATACGAGACAAACGTTTTTCAGTTGAAGAGTAAACAATGCTTGTAACTAAGTGGAAAATTATTATTATTAGAAAAGATATAAGGATCCCTTTCTAACTCTATTAAGTCTTTCTTTGTTTAATTTGATCTTCCCACATATGCCAAAAATCTATTTTTTCTTTTCTTTTTCTTCTGTTTACTATACCTCCAAATAGGCCATCCGGCCAATCTCCGAAACCACATTTTTATGGCTTCCAGCAAGAACAAATTTTTTCCTGAACTCCAGTAGTCATCTTCACTTTCCAAAAGCAATTTTTTCAACCCTAGTGACCTAATTCATTCTACAAACCTAATAAACTTATTCATCAATTAGAAACCAACAAGTGCAACTTTATTCACATTCCAGGAAAATAACTACACCACCAGCACAAATCTTCAGCCATAAAACCTCCAAATAAAAAGATGTGGGATTTCTGTCCAAATTTGTCCTACCTTAAGAAACAGGTTAAATCTTTCTGCTTAGAAAAATGATACAAAGATTGTACTCATTAACTCACGATACAACAACAGGAAGGAGGTTCCATAATTATTTGAAAAACAATGAAACCCATCATGGAGTTTCAAACAAAAGGAAAATTGTAGGCACCAAAATATATACAGGACACCGACCAAAATGATTAATGAAGGACGAGAAACAAACCATATGCATGTGCTTTTCCTGAATCTTTAGACAACCATTAATTGCCATATGATGCATAGTTTCTAAAGATTGTATCCGAACTACCACTGAATCATCATTCAGGACATCCATTAACAAGTTTAAGGCTTCGCGAGCAAACTCAACAGAGAGGATTGTCAGCGCATGTAAGGACTCGCATGCAGACTTCCGCACCTTCAGTTTAAGCAGAAATCCAGTCATTATTTCATATATGAAGATAAGAAGAAAGCAATTAAGCCTTGAAACTACCACAGTTAGTACCAGTCAATTTTTAGAAGAACCTCCAAAAGCGAAGTGTAATATATGACTTGGGGATGTGCTAGAAAGTTACCTCAAAGAACTCATCCTCAAGTCCATGAACTAGTACACCGGCAACACTACTTGCTAGCAGCACAAATTGTTCAGTTGTGCTCTGACCCAAAGTTTCCTTTTGCTTTCCAGACACTAAAACTCTCTTTGATAAGCTTTGCATTAGCAATTCCTCAGATACTATTTCCATCTTTGCAAGGCCATTAAACGCTTCAGCCCTGACCTTCATGTTCATATCTCTTGCCATAGAACAGAGCTACATGCACGTGCAAGGAATTTGATATTAAGGGAACCAGCCAACAACTGTCATAAATGCTAGGAGTAGAAAACTCAAACAGATACTTAAACATAAAAAAACTTTTGGGACATGCAATTCCTGAAAATGAAATCATCAACAACTAAAAATATACCTTGGCAAATACTTCGTTGGACCAATAGGTCTTCATCTCTGCATTAGTATTTGCTAACATTAGGCCCCATAAAGCTACCTGAAATATAACAGCTCACATCATTCAAATAACCACCATCAACATCCCATATGTTAACACAACTAGCTTTACTGCATAAACTTAATCATTCAGCATTGCCTGAACTCAACAAGAACAAAACATCCAGTAACACTTACTCTGAAACATCTGATTTTCTGAATTCTAATCTCTCTACAACTCAAGATCAAGACAATAAAAACAATAGCAAATGCCCATCTTGGTATATGACTCAACATCACTTCACCTTGGTCCTTCACTTATATAGGCTACATCAAATTAGCCTTTCAATGACAATTAATACCATCAGTTTGCTATACTAAAAGACTACCAATTAAACTAGATGCCATTAGTTAATCAACAATCAACATTAAAAAACTACTTCGATGTCCGTATAAATAGAGAATTAATATAATGTCAAATATATTTTGTAGGACCCAAAACGAAAATTTTCTCTAATAACAAAATAATTTTTCAAGTATATTTTGTACGACCGAAATCAACATTTACCGCGAAATAAAATTAAAATAAAGAACATATGTCTTTTATGATACAAGGGCTTGTAAATGAAGCGTAAAAAGTAAAGAATTCTGTTATATCCACGTTCGAAATTTCACACTTAGTTAAACGCGTATAAAATACAGAAAACTACTATCTTGCATTTCTGGTGATCATAATAATAATAATGAAAAAATTCATATTGCAATCCACCCAAAAGACACACGTGTTCAGTTGAAATTTATACATCATTCTAAGACTACAAAGAGATAAATAATAGTGTCTAGTTAATTTCAAAAAAACGTTTTTAGTATTCATTTAAAGTTTTTAACATTAATTATAAAATTACCGCCTTTCGCAGAATATTAGAAATAATTTTATAATTAATAGTATTATAAACAATAGCAGAATATTCTGAATCCAAACATGGAAACTTACAACTCGAACCGCAGACACCCTCACGCAATCCTCCATGTCACTGAGAAGCTGAACACCGCGCTCGTAGCACCCTTTCACCATTCCAACGTCTTCGAACACAGCACGCTCTCCCAACCGAACCAACCCTTCCAACGAGGCCTCCCTCACGTAAGGGTAAGGATCCTTCGTAAAACCCAACAAAACCGTAAAAAGCAAAGCGGGTCGGACTCTGACCCGAGAACCCGCATTCCTCAACAACCACAATCTCGCGGGAACGGAGGGTCCGAAACACAGAGACGCGAATAACTCGTCGTCGAGCTCGAGAGGTTTCGAGGAGATGGAGGCGAGCGCGTCGAGGTACTCGGCGGTGAGCCGACTCGGCGACTCGGTGAGTTGGGGGAGGTTAGAGCGGAGCGACTCGAGGGCGAGTTGGGAGAGGTGGGGGTGGTGGGCGGCGAGGTCGGAGAGGAGCTTGAGGATGTGGTGGTGGTGAGTTCGCGGAGCGAGTTGGAGGGAGCGGGTTAGGGTTTGGAGGATGGAGGAAACGGTGCATTTCGGTGTGGAAGGGTTGATGATGAGGGACCTCATGGAAGAGAGAGTGTGGAGAGATAGTGGTTGTTCTGGTGGGTCGGGTTCCGGAGTGTGGTCTTGTTGGTCCATTTAGAGAGAGAAAGAAGAGATAGAGAGTCGCCGGAGAGAGAGATTGAGTCGCCGGAAACTGAAGCTGACGGCGGAGGCAAAGAAACAAAGGTGGAGAAGGTAATTACCGATTTTTTAATCTAACAATTTTCTCTTAACAGTTAAAACCTTATATATGCGTCACGGTTTGAATTTGAAATTTTTTTGTTTTATTTCTTAAATTGAATAAAAAGTAGTATATGGAAAGCTATATATGGCGGATTTTTCTTTTTAATTTATATGTTAAGTAGTTATTATATGGTTGATAGTGGATTTTTTTTTTCCTATTTACATGGTAGGTAATTATTAGAGGAAATTATGATAGTGTCTAGAAAATTATTTTGAGAAATAATATTTATTGCTTTTTCAAATTTATTATTATTTAAAATTAAATTTTATTGAATAATAATGATGAAATAAGAAATACAGGTTTGGATAAACTTAAAGAAGGATTCCCATTATAGAAGCTGACAACGGCGGAGAAAAGAAAACAAGGTGGATTCCTGATTTTCATTTGACAATTCTCTGAAAACCTTATATATAGTTATATATACGTCACGGTTCAAATCTGAATTTTTTCATTTCTTAAATTAAATGAAAAATAATTATAATGGAAAATTAAATATGGTGGATTTTTTTCTAAAAAAATAAAGAAAGAAAATTTACATGTTAGGTAGTTATTATACGGTTGCTAGATTTTGTCTATGTATATGTTAGGTAATTATTAGAGGAAATCATGACAACGTCTAGAAAATTATTTTAAGAAATAATATTTATTGTTTTTACAATTTTATTCTTATTTAAAATTAAATTATATTGAATATTATTGATAAAATAAGAAATAAAAATTTAGATCAAATGAAATAAGAATTCCCATTATAGACTATAAAAAAAAAATTCTTTTTGCTTTAAAATATATTTGTTTATGACTAAGGATAGTTATGTGGTTTTAAATATAAAATACATGCACTTAATTCATTAAATAAATGAGTTTTTAAAAGAAAAAAAAACTTAATTTTTTTAAAAAAATTACATGTTAGGTAGTTATTATATAGTTGATAGATTTTGTCTATGTAGATGTTAGGTACTTATTAGAGTGAATTATGATGACGAATAGAAAATTATTTTGAGAAAGAATACTTATTGTTTTCACAATTTTATTCTTATTTAAAATTAAATTTTATTAAATAATAATGATAAAATAAGAAATACAAATTTAGCTAAAATAAAATAAGAATTCCCATTATAGATTTAAAAAAAATTCTTTTTGTTTTAAAATATATTTACTGATGACTAATAATTTTTATGTGTTCTCGGTAAGCATTAATTTTATGTCTTTGGATAGTTATGTGGTGTTAAATATAAAATGCGTGCACTAAATTCATTAAATAAATGAGTTTCCTTTTTTTTTTTTTGAAAAGCTTATTTTAAGATCTTTTCCATAGTAGCCTAGATTAGTTGAAGTCCAATTAACTTCAAATATGAGTGTTTAAATTGAATCCAATTTCATCAAAATCGTTAAATCGACTTATAAAAAAAAATATTGAAAATTGATAAAAAAATGTAAAAGTTTAAATTGAATTAGTTATTGTTTTCTAAAAATCATTTGGATAAATTAGATTTTAGATTTAATTTTTAAAATTGATCTAATCTAATTTATTGAATAATATTATATAATATAAGTTTTTATTATTTATACTTTTATTCATAATAATTTTAATTTATTACACAATTTTTTATTTATATCATCCTCACCTAAATATTATTTTATACATATTTAATGAGTCATTTGTATTTTTATTTATTCATTTTATTGATTTAAGTTTGTAATATTCTAAACTTAATTTTTTTAATAAAAAAATCAATAAAATTGATATAATCCACACTATTATAAATTATATTATTTGGATCAATTTATTTTTTCGCTTAACCAATCTAAATCGAACTGTGAACATCTTAATCTCATATATTGGTAGTTTAAACAAAAAGCAAAATTAATTGTATCATAAATGACTTACTTTGAACCATATTAAAATGGTAACTTAGTCAAGTTCAAATTAATCTGCCAGTCTCTAAATTTTTTGGGAAAATTCAAATAAGTCCATATACTTTAAAAGTTTGTAATTGGGTTCTCAAACATACAAAGCATTTGTAATTGGGTCCATAGGCCATATATTCATCATGTCACCATTAAGTAAGATGATATGGCATATCTTGGATTGGAAATGAATCTTTTCATGTTAAATTTTTGCATGACCTTGTTATATGTGATATCTCATTATTAATTCTTTTATACCATATGTCTTCTTTTGAGTCTTACATTTTAAATCAATAATGAGAGATCACATATAATAAAATCATGTAAAAGTTTAACATGAGATGATCCATTTCTACATGAAAGTACGGGCATAGATGAAAGCGACAGTCTTTCATTTACCCACATTTGATAGAAAATGTGGTTGAACACATTTTAAAATTTACAAGTCTAACGACATGAATAAGCGGTTACGTTTTTGCTCACATTCGTTTTGCATTTATCCACATTTCTGAGAGAATGTAGTTAAACACATTTTTAAAACACGGCTAATGCGATGGCATCTCCCAACATTTGATTTACAATTACCTATACTTAAATTTAAAAAAAAAAAAAGTTACTAAATGCGTGTGCTAACAGAATAAAATTAGCTTCATTTTTTTAATTTCTTAAATTTAATAAAAATAGTTATATTGAAAATTATATATGGTGGATTAAAAAAAAAGGGAAAATTTACATGTTAGTTAGTTATTATATGGTTGATAGATTTTGTCTATTTATATGTTATGTAATTATTAGGATGAATTATTATAATATCTAAAAAAAATTAGTTTTAGAGAGATATTTATTGTTTTTCCAATAAGAAATACGTATAAAATAAAAGAATAATTCCCATTATAGATTATAAAAATATTTCTTTTTGCTTTAAAATATATTTATAGATGATTATTAATTTTTATGAGTTCTCGGTAAATATTAATTTTATATATTTGGATGGTTAAGTGGTTTTAAATATAAAATGCATGCACTAAATTCATTCAATAAATGAGTTTTTTCTGTAAAAAAAAAAAAAAAACTTATCTTATGATCTTCATTAAGTTATGTTGAGGTTATTTTTCCTTGGTTCTTTTTATGGGTGAGTGATGTAATATCAACTCTCTAAACATCCAATGAAGATAGAAGCATACTTTGACCGTAGACTAGGGCAACCCTTCCTCTTAACTTAAACTTTTTTTCATAAATTTTTAAAAAAATGAAAAAAAAATTGACTATTTATGAATGACTTACTTTGAAGCATATTAGAATGGTAAACTAGTCAAATGTATATATAGTGTTCAAGATTTAACTTGATCTGATAACTCATTTTGGCTTATAATTTATTTGATAGGGTTGGATTTTAAAAATTAAACTAGTGAATTTTTGGTCTATTTTTAAGTCATACTTAGACTAATCCCTCCTAATTTCGAAGGTTTCAAAATTCCTTTAAATTTATATTTTAAAGAATACTATAATAAATTATAAGAATTTTAAACTTTATTTAACATACTTTACAAATAATGATATTATTTTTGTGTTGAAACATAATTACAGACTAGCCTCAAGGTTCAAATGGCAAAGGTTCAGGGGCTCAAAAAATAGGCCCAAATCGGAAATTGGCCCAAAAGCATACAAGTTAGCAAGGAAAGCAGCGAACCTCAAGGGATTTGAGATTATCCCAAAAGGCAGTTACCTAACTTCCCTTAGCTTTGAGATAAGCAAGACTAGAATTCCCCTCAAAGTGGAACAATCGCTTTTAGCTACCTACTATAAATATTGAGTTACGAGTTTAGGTAAGTCACCTAATCCTAGCACTCTAGTACCTCTTAACTTTGGCTGAGTTAAGTATAGGAGTTTTTGCAGGTATGCTACCCACTATTGGAGCAAGGATATTAACCTAGTCTCTTGCTATCAGACTCCACTCTATCGGCATAGCATATTTACCAGGTAACTCGAATTACATCTTGTTACTCTCGAACACATATTATAAAGTATAATTCAATTTTTTTTTTTTTATAAATTTTATGAACCATGCACATTGTTCATATCTATATATTTTATTTGATATCAAGTTAACTTGGTCATTAAATGACTCATGATCAAATGAAGTTTATGATGAAAAAAATTTAATCAAATAAAAATTTCGAGTCAATTTTGAGTTTGGTAAAATTTCTCAATCATTTATTTTTACACTTATATATATATATATATATATATATATATATATATATATATATATATATATGTGTGTGTGTGTGTGTGTGTGTGTGTGTATGTATGCAAGTTAGCTTGAACATTATTCAATGATGATGATGATAAAAAAAATTGCCAGAATCACTAGTGATTGCCAATTAGCCATACAATGGTGAAGAGTTAGAGAAGGGCAATCACTCATTCTTAAAATCAGCATTCTTAAGACCAAAGAGTTAGGCGGAAAAAGGGAGAAAGCTCTCCGTTTTCGGTTCTCCTATAGCTGGATCCTTCGGAACCACAAGACTCCTTAGTTAGAATGGGATTCTAACTTAGCATGTTTTGAGAATTTTGAGAAGAGCTACTTTTTAGAGAGCATAGTACAATGAAAGTGGTAAGCTATATTGTCTATCGTTAGCCTTTATGGTAGAATCAATTGGGTCTTGAGAGTCAATATTCAAAGAGGTAAAGGAAGGAGATGCTATATTATGTTTAATAAAATCCCCAATGGATAAAGATATAAAAAAAAAGGTGCATAAATAGGACATATCATCTTTTGTATAGTAGTGGGGAATTATGGGAGAAAAAAAAAAACTGCTTCTTTTTAGACCTCATACAACTCAAAGTCATGATTCTCTTTGGGTTGCACAACCAACCATTCACAGAATCTAAAAGGAGATTTGAAAAAAAAAATGAGATTGTATCAAGAATTATACATGAAAAAAAAAATAAGAATATTTTCCAACATCGAGAGAATAGTAGGGATAAAGATTAAAAAAGGAATCGATCTAATTTAAATCATAATTTATATAAAATGAAAATAGGATAGATCAGACAATATTTTGTCTTAAATGAGTCTATCCTATATTTCAAATATTCAATATGAATCTAGACCTATTACCTGAAATAGGATTTTTTAAAGGACCTAGCCTAGCCATTTTAAACACTAACATGGTTTGAAAGCTTATATGATATAGAGATCTATTTGATAATAAGATCTTTAAATAGGCCAAAAAGCCTTTTGAAATAATAATAATAATAATAATAATAATAATATAAATAGATCAATTTGTAAAACCTAATAGATTTTTTTTTAATAACTTGTAGCTTGAATCGAGGTTTATTGCCTAACATAAGCTTATTTTAAAGACCTAATTTGACCATTTTAAATATCTGACATAACCTGAAAACCTATATGATATAGAGGCCTACTTCATAATATGATCTTTAAATATACCAAAAAGTCTTTTAAAATAATAATAATAATAATATAAATAAATCAATTTGCCTGGTGCAATAAACTTTTTTCATAACTTATAATTTGACCTTTTTTATTACAATCGAACAAAAATTTTAATAAAAATTATAAAAGCTAATTTGCTATGGAGCAGTTGCTAAAAACTAATTAAGAAAAGACTTTTCTTATAGGATGAAAAAAAAGAGAGAACATTTTGAAAAGGCTTGGTCCAACTTGTCTATTAAACAAGTTATAGGCTAGGCAGGGCCGAAGGCACTTGATGGCCGCTGGCCTATTTCCACGTCCTACGGACGCCTCTTGAGTTTGTTACGACTACAGTGACTACCCCTAATAGCAACGGAGTTGGAAGTTGTTTTAGACATGGGTGATATGGTGGAAGCATGTACATGTGGTGCTCCCCCAGCTCCATTAGCCATTGTCTTCCATGATATTTTAATGTTGAAGCTGAACTTTTGCCATTGTGGTTTCGTATGGACGCCTAGAGATGCCAATCGTGTGGCGCATCAGGTTGCGAGGTGGGGATTGGTTGCAAATCTCCAGAGGGATTTGGTTGTCAATGTGTTCCTGCTAGTCAGTTGCAGGATCTTTTGTCTGCTGATGTGTTAGGTCCTGCTTAGTTGTTATGTGCTTGGGCTGTGTCTGTTTCTTTTTCTCCCACTTTTGTTGGGCTTTTCCTATTAATGGAATTTGCATTCCTGAGCCTAAAAAAAAGCAAAGGAAAAGACATGGGTGATATGTCCAACATGCCCCCGTTCTAAAATTGCATTCAATATTTACCGGTACCCGTAACAAAATTAACCCATGTCATCCTTAACAAAAACAAAAGAGGGTAAAAAACCTTAAAATTTTAGCATTGGTCATTAGTGGTGAGGGAGAAAAGTCGTCCACAAAGTAATATTTGTATATTGGAATTTTCATATTTATTTAATATTAAATTTACTTATATAATAAATATTCAGTTATGTTATATAATTAATATGAATATTTAATATTTACAATTAGCAAATGAAACTTGTGTATTGTAGGATTAACAAAGGGATAATCATATTAAATTGTTTGTATTTATTTAATATTTAATTTAATTATATAATAAATATTTACTTATGTCATATTATTAATTCGAATAGTTAATATTTACAGTTAACAAATGAAGTTGTATATTATAGGGTTTAGATTTTTAAATGGTTCAATTTTATTTTGTTAATCAATTGATTGCTATTAAATTTAAGTTAAATTTATCAATTTGATAATTATTATTTGCTTACTTTTTTTAAGTTGGTAATTATTATGAATTCATATTAAATTTAAATTAATAAATTATAATTCTATATATTTTTTATGTTTTAACAAATAATTTTTTTAAATTATTATTAATTATTAATTATGTTTTTAATCTTACAATACTTCAATTATAAATCTATATTTCACAACTATACCTATTAAATTAGGTAATTTAATTTTAATAAGTAATGTTATTTACTTTTTAATTAATAAAAAATAATAAATATAATCGCTCAAAAAAAGCAGAGGATGAGGAATTTAGTAGGTCTTTACAATTTATATTTGAAGTCTTGTTACAATCTTATTTAAGAAAATAATGCTCGCACATGGCAAAAGAAATATGTCCTAGGACGATTTTGTTACAAAAGTTGATACCTCAACAAACAAGTTATTAGACTGAGTGGCAAGCAATTTAATTTCATGTAATGATGAAAATACAAATTCAAATCTCAAGAATCACACTTTTTGGGTAACTATAAATGCTCCATCCAACCCTTGGAATTGCAAAACTAAGGATAGCAATGGGTATCTATGAAGGTGGGGACATGCCCCCACCCCCTTTCCTGTTTAGAATTTTCACCTCTCGTTCCAGTCCCAATCCCCGTAAATATCTGTGAGTTTATATAAAAAAATTTTAAAAAATCTAAAATAGAGAAAAATCTAGATAAAATAATTTTAAATTTAAATAAAATATTCATAAATATCTATAATTCATTATAATACTTTTCAACACAATACAATCCAAATTAAAAATGAAATATATGATGCAAATTTATTAAAAGATAATTAAAAATATCCAAATCACAAAGACACAAATATGATGACTAGAATTTTTTTATTATTTGTTTATATATACGAGCACATTTAAGTAAATTTACGTTAATGGAGATGTAGCGAATCCCCAAGCGGTGGGAATCTCTTCCCCTTCCGTCAGCCCCACTCCATTTACTAAACGAGGACTTCTCCCCTCCCCTTGGGGACCAAACTTGTCTATGTATCATTCTCATCGCGAGTAATCCCTATTTATGCCCACTTTGGTTGGGTTTTTTGTCATTCCGATATAGGAGCAATGTCTCCAACAAGTAATACCAAACATATATATTGAATTGGTGATAACAAGCATTTATATTGCACGGAAGTTAACCTCATAATGCTTATCAATTCATATTGAATTTAAATTAATAAATTATATTTTTATATTTGTTTAATCTTATAATAAAAACAATTAATGTTAATTTAGCTAGAAAACATGAGAGGGAAACTTTGATTTTTAACTCATCAAACAAGGGATGTTTTATTGTAATTTGATATGTTCAAAATCCATCTAATATTTCAAATCAATGATTACAGGATAAGGTTTAATTGTATAAGATCTGATAAAATTTTAATATTATGCAATATTTGGCACATTTGTTATTGTATAAGATGTTGTATTACATAATATAATATTATCCTTTGACTATCACAAACAATTCTAGTCAAAGATGATAATCTAATAAAAAACAAAATTATAATAAAAATTTTAGTTTTGATTGGTTACAAATTAACAAATAAATGTTATTACTCAAATACTTTTTATCTTTTAAGTATCATTATTTTAAATATTTCAGATTTTTAATTATATACAATTATATTTTGTATCAAATAATATTTATTTCTTTATATATGTTTAATAAGCATTTGTTATTTTAATAAAATATAAAAATCAATAAATACACGATACTCTCTTTTTTATTTATTTTAATTATATTTCTTACTATAAAATATAGCTAGAAAAAGAAAAAATAATAAAATAGTAAATTTTTAATTATTTAATAATAAAATAGGAAATTGATATAATATTTATATATTTATTATTTTTAATGATAATTATTTTAATTTTTATCATATATAAATATAATTTGTAATAAAAATGATTTATTATTTATTTATATATTTTTAATAATTATTTTGTATCATTTTTATAAATGTAAAAACATGAGAGAGAGAGAGAGAGAGAGAGAAAGAGAGAGAGAGAGAGATCGTTATACATTAAAGTTCAATTAGATCGAATCTTATACCCTAAAGCTTAATTGAGTTACATATTATTTTAATATATAAAAAGATTTTGATGGATAAATTAATATATAGCATATATTGATCACACCAAATAACTAATAAAATTATGATATATTATATTAACTTATACAATCAAGCCTTTATTATAATATGCAAAATGGATGCTAATGTATGGTGTTGCTACTATTGCAATTATTATTTTTTGAAAAAAAATAACTTAGTGCAACTTCAAGCACAACTGCTCTTAGTATCTATGGCTCAAAAGGCCATTTTAATGTTTTTGTGGTTTTATCAATTGGCTTTCTACTATGATTTTTAAGAGTTTCTTTTGGTTTGTTTTTGGGGGGGAGGGGTATTGGGGCTCTGGCCCTAGGACCCAAAGTCGCATCCCTCGGGTGCGCCTTTCTTGAGGTAAAGAGGTTAGTCATTTGAGCTGGGCTCAATTTGCTGATTTTTAAAAGTCAAAAATGACAAAATAGGCTATGTAAAATTTGGATGGGCCACCAACAACAAAAGATCAAATAGGTGTAGCCCAAGGGCCGCCACTAGAGATTGTCCGACAAAATAAAGACCAAAATATATATATATATAAACAATCCGTTCATCACTTCTTTCATCTGAATTAACTAGAGATTCTGTTTCTACTTACTTGATGGAAACTATGGGAAACGCAGTTTTGGGATTGGGTAATGAGTTCGTTAATGTTTAATTCTTGTATAGTAGGACATGGAGTCCCAAATAACGGGAGAAAAAAAAATTATTGATTTGAGAAATAACTCAATAAGACTTGGTATCTTCTTGTTATTCTATAATTCACATGCGAAGGTAGAGGGGGATTTGGGGGAGGGTGTTGGTGGTGGCTACCTAACATCTATTTATACAAGTAAGCTCACTAGTTAACTAACCCACAATGTAAATATACTAACAACTAATGGTAAACATATCAAGTATCATGTTATCCAATCGAAATCCTATATATCTAGAGTGAGATAGTTTCATTTTTTTCAATTATATGTTTTTTATGATTGATCAAAGGGAAACTTATAATGACCTCCCCCAAAGTTTACTGTAATTATAACTAACACCTCTCTAGATTTAGAAATTACACTAAATAACTGCCCCTGAGACTTACATTTTGGTTGCATAAAACCTTCTAATGTTATGTTATCATTTATGAAATTGACGGAACACGGAGCACACATTGACACGGAGCGCATAATATGATGTTTGTCCCACATCGTTTATATTCGTTTCCTATTGTATTTGCTATTTTGTTTTTGGTCCCACATTGCTTGCATTGCAGGAGATATAAAGAAGAAGTTGTTTTAGTCCGCTGTTGGAACATCCCTTTAAGAAAGAAAGTTTCGATTTAGCATTTTTTTTTTCTCTCTCTTTAGTGCAAATTAGCTATGTCGAGGGTCCTATCGTGTGTGGACTTTACCCAAGGTGAATAATATGACCTTAAGAGCCGAGTTGATTTTGTAGGAGAGGGGTTGAGTTGATCATTCCCATAGGAATTATGGAGGAGGTGACTCTTACCGAGCCAATGATAGAGGCAAGGTTGCTGATAAAACCTCTACATGCGCCGAGTGTTATAGGAAGGAGAGAGCAACAATGAAGCAGAAGGTGTCAGAAGTAAAGGAGGCACCAAAGGCTGCCAATCCATATGCAAAATCGATGCCGAGAAAGTGTTTAAAGTGCAATCAGCTGAGATATAGGGCAAATGATTGTCCACTTCGAAAGACAATCGACATGTTGGATCGGGAAAACGATGACAACCGAGATGAGTGCAACCCTGATGGAGATGAAGATGAGGTCGATGAAGAAGTTGAGGATGATGGATAGAGCAATGTGGTCAAGAGGTTGATGCTAACATCAAAATAAGAAGACTAGACGAGAAGAGGTAAGGATTGTGAGACTCACAACTTTTGTAAATAAAAATATTTATCTTTTCTAGATTAAAATATATTTTCAATTATAAGGACATTATTAACAATTAATCATATATAGAACAAATATTATTAACCCCATCTAATATAAAAGAAATTTATTTAAGAATACAAACTAGAGAGGTGTTGAATATAATTATAATAAACTTTAGAGAAGTCACTATAATTTTCCTTAATCAAATATCAGCAATTACTAAAAGTGATGTGAATAAGAGTTAATGGTGAAGGGCTTTGAAATTGCTAACCCGAAAGTGCCTCTTACACATCTTCAGTTTGCCAATAACACTATCTTATTCTGCTGGCTCAGGCGAAGACTTTAAAGAATTATAAGAGGATTTTGCAGTGTTTCGAGCTCATATCTGGACTTACAAATAATTTTGAAAAATCTGCATTTTGAAAAATCTGCCATGTTTCCTCTTCACTGTTCTGAAGACAGAATCAGCATGCTACAAGCATGTATAGGGTGCTTAGTGGCCTTTTTGCCCATAAGATACTTGGGAATGCCGTTTCGGGCCAACCCCAGATGTAAGCAGATATGGAGAGACCAATTATTGAAAAAATTGAAAAGAGGCTCAGCGGATGGTGGGCAAATTTATCATCAAAGGCAGGCAGGCTCGTGTTTATCAAATCAGTACTAAACAGCCTACCCTTATATTACCTTGGCCTTTCAAAATTCCAAAAGGAGTGGCTAAGAAGATACTCTCCTTGTAATCGAAATTTTTCCGGGCTAGAGGGCCGGACAAGAAGGGTATTCCGACTGTTAGTTGGAAATAAATACAATTATCAAAGGAGCAATGTGGCCTAGGGGTAGGAGACATTGTTATGAAGAATGCTAAAATGTTATTCAAGTGGTGATGGTGATTTTCAAAAGAAGATAACCCACTGTGGAAGTAGGTAATGACATCTTGTAATAATTTGTCCGTGAACAGACCCATGGGTATGCAATTGAAGAATAAAACGAGTAGTCCATGGAGCTCTATTGCCAGCATTTGGGATATTAGTAATGAGGTAAAAGATGTTGTTATGAAGGGGCTGTGGATAATGGTGGTGACAGGAAGAACACGCTGTTTTGGGAAGATCTATGGATTGGAGACCAAAGTCTCAGAGAAAAATTCTCTAGACTCTTTTCCATCTTCTGTCTTAGAGAACATTCTATTGCTGAATGTGGGTTTTGGGATGGGTGTGTGTGGAATTGGAGCCTTCAACGAAGGCGCCAGTTTTTTGAGTGGGAGAGGAATCTTTTAAATGACTTACATGATTTGTTAGTGCAGGTTATTCTAAACGCAGAAAGGAGTGATCATGCAGTTTGGAGACCGCATTGCTCAGGACAATACTCAGTAAAATCCTTCATTTCATTAGTGGCATCAAAAGAGAAACAACACATGGAGATTCAACATATTTTCGCCAACATTTGGAAAGGCTTGGCTCCTCCAAGAGTGAAGTTATGGGTGTGGTTTGCTATCTCGGACAGACTCTGCACAAAAGATCGGCTTAAAAAAAATGAATATACTTCATGGAGATAACTTCAGGTGCGTTTTTGTGGTATTATGGATGAAACTAGTGAGCATCGGTTCATTCACTGCATGTTCTCACGGAAAACTTGGTGCATGTGTCTGAGTTGGGATGGTACAAATTGGGCAACTGCTGCTGATTTAAAATCTCAGTTTGAATCTTGGTTAGAAGCAGACATAAAGAGAATTAGGAGGAAATGTTGGGGATGCTTATTTTTTTAAGGAGGATGGGCCTTATATCTTATCCAGTTTGACGCCTTTCGGTCAGTACGGTGATGGAGTGCAATGAGTTTCTCGGATCCTGGTGCTGAACTTGTTTTGTTTTGCTGCTGTCTTTGTTTTTGTCTACTTTGTCCTTTTGATCCTTTGTTCTGTTGTTTCTCCTCACTCTTCATTGTGGGTCGCGACCTTGTATCGAACTATCGAAAAATGTGAACAAGAGTTAAAGAACTAGTTTCCAATTTTTATTCGGACATATGATTATGCATTAGGACAAAATTGGTTTTTCAGAAAGCAATATTAGCATGAAATTAGCTGTCAAAAGTTGGCTGCATTGTGTTATGATGAGCATTGCAAATTTTCAGGAAAATATTTCGTAAAATAGAACACGCATAGGTGTCAACTAGTTATTGCAGGTAGAATATTCATCACTACTCACATTGGACGTTCAACTTCGATCTGAATTTGAAAAAAAAAAAATCTATAACATTCATGCAGATTTTTCAAATTATCTTTCACTCTAATTAGCATTTTTCTTTTGTTATTTAACTAACAAATACTCTTTACATATTCATGGACTTTTATCATCCACTTATTACTTTTTAAAATCTTTCTTCCTTTGCTTTCAATATCATCTATGGCTTTTCCTTGTTGTTGTGTAAATTTGTATTGATATTATTTTTTGAGTAAAATCATTTCCCAAGTTGATGACTGTCAGCAAATTTAAAAAATATTCTGTATGCGCACATTTGTAGGCTGCAATTTTTCTTCTCTTATTGTTTTATTTTTTCTATAAAATATTTCCCTTAAATAAGTTTTTGAATTTGAGTATTGCAAATAAAAAAATTAATATTAAAAGAGTCTTATCTTTATAATGGGCCAACTTGATTCAAGCTAAATTAATTGGATCTCCATAAATTAACTTGGGTATTTGATGGTTTGGGCATAAAAGACCGTATTAGATTTGTAGAACAAAAGTTTAACATTCCTTAGACAATTGAAAAACATTTCAAATCCTGAAGCCAAGCTATATAAAGCACATAAAATCTACTCAATCAGTATATGTTAAAGGATTGACATAAAGGGTGTAAAGGATCGACATCAAAGGTTTAGGGATATTGTTTGCACGTTACCTTTATGTACTACCATATGACTTTGCTAGTTTCTACTAAGGCCAATTCTTCAATGGGCAGTGTAAGTTAGTGACTTATATGGCCCTTGAATCGACATCATCAAAATAATAATGATAATAATAATAATAAATGGTTGAGATCAGAAACTTTTATTTTTTAAAAAATAATTTTATAATAATTTATAATTATATTTTAATAATTAAAAGAATATAGTGTGTTAATTTTACTCTAGTTGGGTCATGCTCAGGTGGATATTGTTTCAAATATACACCTATGGATATGTGAGGTGGCTCTTCCAAATTAAACCACATGGCAAAGTCTATGGTAGAGCTTGTCTTTTGTGTTTTACAATAGAGAAATCCAAGCTTATAGGGTAGAGCCACTCTTTCACTCCTCCACCGCAACAGCTCCCACAATACTCTCCCAAATCAAGCACCCACGACCTTCGCCACACCTCCACCACAGCACCTCCATCGCACCTTTGCGATACTTGCTTCCACTACGTCTTTCCCTCCTCGCCCAAATCAGTCACCCCCACACATTTCACTGCATCAATCTTTTGGTCCTCCTTTAGTTTTATTCGCCGCTAAATTATAGCTCCATACAATTACAATATCAACATTGAATCCAATCACTTAAAACATTCGGAAATTTCTGCACACGTAGCAGATAATATGCACCAAAAACCCAAAAAGTCATGAAATTTTCTCAACTCACATAAAAACCAAGATAAAAAAATGAAACTTGAAGAACACCCATTAAACCCCATTATCCCAAGACACTGAGAAACACAAAATCATGGAAAGAAAAGAAACGGAAGGACGTAGATTGAGTTGTTCTGCATCGAGGGGTAAGAGTGACATATGGAAGAAACGGAGCTAGGGATGTGAGGAAGGAGAAGGAGCTCGCGAGAGAGGAAAATTGAGGGCACAGATGAAGGCCTTGGCATGCTCGATGGGTGGTTGTAGTGGCTGCACCTCCTTCAAGGGATAGGTGGGTGGTGGTCAGGGAGTAATAGAGGCGTGGGGAAAGAGGAGCTTAGGCGAGTTGGCATTGGTGGCCAGTGGGTGTTGGTGACCAAGCTCAACAGCAGCAAAGGTCGGGGAGGGTGTGGTCTCGACGGTGGTGAGGGAGTGTGGGTGTGGTGGTGCGGCTAGAAGAGGAGGGGGGAGAGCGAGAAGGTAAAGGGGTGTCTTATCATGGACTCAAAAAAATTAAGGCCTATCCTAGACTAATTTAATTTAAGGATGACACCATATGTTATTAGCACTGGTGGATATTTAAAAAAATATCCACTTAAGTGTGACTCCCTTAACTTTTATAAATTCTCTTTTTCCTTACATCTTCCACTTCAACCCCTGCCACTTGAGGGGCAGTCACCATCGCCACCCTCGCTTGTCGATGCCACCACCATCCCGCCATGCCACTACCACCCCTTTACCCCTTGCTTCTTGCCCTCTCTTCAAACTATCTCCTTCCTCCTCCATACAGGACAAGAATAAACCCATCAAGATCCAAGGCTTTCCACTGTAGGCTTATCGGCAATGGCTTCTCCAACCACAAGCTTGTCGACAAAGGAAGCCATGGCTATGTCTTCAAAGTCATTCTTCCATGATTTGTTTATGTGAGATCTCCCCAGTCCCAGCTTAAAATTCACATGTAAATCACTGCTAATAGAAATAAATCAGCAAACATAACATATCCTCCTTTTATTTTCTAGCACTAATTTAACAGATTTTAACAACAACAGTGACACCGTTATCTTCCTTCAATGAAAGTTATAACAACAAGACCCATGTCTTGCAACATTCACAGGAACAAAATGAAGACGCTTATATTCTACAAATTTGGGACTTGGGGTCAAGTTAGACATGCTTTATGGGGTGAAGCTTAGAGAGTACAAGTGAACATCCTTTTGGAAATGGGTTGAATGGGTTTTGTGCAGAGAGGGAGGAAGTTTGTTTGGGTTTTTGGGTTGAGGGGGAGTGAGAGTGGCATAGAATTAAGGTTAAGATGGTGATTTTGGGGTCATTAATGGGGCCAAAATAATAATTTACTATTCTTTTTTAATTTTATTTTATCAAGGACCGTGTAACTCATTAACTTGCGAGGATCATTTAAGAATTGGCCTCCTACAAATTTTCAAACGTGTTTAATCATTTTTTTCTTTTTTTAATTTAAGTTAAAACTAATTTTTGGTTCTATACATGTTCCATATTTTGATTTTAGTGCTTATACTAAAAAATTTTTGATTTAGACCCCTATATATTAAAAAAAAATTTGGTTTAAGTCCTAATAATGGGACTAAGTTAGTATCTACTATTAAAAAATTATTAGATAATATTAATTTTTGTTAATGTGGATAATAAAAATTGATATAGGACCTAGAGAAACTTGATTGAGGTCATTTCAACCTAAAGAAGGTCCTTTCGATACTCTTTTAATCACTTTTATTTTTTAAAAAAGGTCAGTTTAGGTCTAAAGATAGTCTAAAAGAAGTCATTTCAAAACTTTATTAACAATATACCATATCTATGTCAGATTCGATTAGCTATATCGGTAAAAACTTTCACTGTGTAAAAATTTTCTAAGAGCAAGGATTAACTCTTTAATGGAGTACCAATGTAGGGATCTAAACAAAATTTTTTCAATATAAGGATTAAAACTAAAATTTAGGACTCATGTAAGGACCAAAAAAACTAGTTTTAATCTTTAATTTATTTAAACGTGTTTAAACGTTTTTTGTATTTAAAACTTGTGACATGAAAAATAAAAATATCAATATTAAACAACAATTTATTATAGCAACAGGTTTAATTAATTTACATCAAAATGTAATTTCTGTGCATTCATTATATTAGAAAAACAAATAATAAGTTAGTAATATATATAATAAGACAAAATCAAATTTACTATCTATATATACCATGTAAAATATATAAAGGATGGTGTGCGAGAGGGAATGTGCAAAATTTCAAATACAACTTTAGCCATCAAATCAAACAAGTGGCACATAATAGACTAATTACATAGTTCAAATACACCCCTTTTATATATAAGTTTATATAGTTCAAATCAAACAATTTAATAGACTAATTATAAACTATGTCTAAGCATCATAATATTAAAGTGGCACATTTTTTTCTCGATACTTATATTTTTTTTAATGGGAATTTGATACTTTATTAAACTGGCACATTGTCGATCTCATCAAATGTGTAATATTAATTTAAATTTAATGCAGGGAAGACGAGGCTAGTTAAAGTCAATGCGATAAGATGACTGCAAGGCATTTTTGTTTGGATGATTCGGTCCGAATTGCAATCTCACAACTTTGAAAGTAAACTATTTTAAAGTGTTTTGTGTAACTAATCATATGATTTGAGTTCGACTTGAGAAATTATTTATGGATAGGTAATTTGTAATCTTACTATAAATCCTGCTTGATGTTGAATAATTTGCTAAGACTAAGTGAGAAAAACTTTTCTTCGCCTAACAGCTTTCTATACTTTGATCCTAAATATGAAAAATGAAAAATAAGTGTTTTGTGTGACCCACAAAGAGGTCCTGCTGTTCATATTGCAATTCTAACATCCACCATTATATACCTACAGTTAGAGGAGTTGGCAAAGCACCAATTCCCCTTATATCAACATCACTCATTAGTCAAAGAAACACATCCCTCATAAATTGTCTCCCAAAGAATCCTAATTAATGGTCAACTGCATATGCCACTCGATGGCACACACTATTTAATCTAATACGTCATTACTAACTTCGTTGGGTTATATGATGATATAAACGGAAAAATGGTGTTTAATTTTCTCATGCTGATGCCATTCTTCCTTTTATATCATCATAGTGACGTATTAGATTAAATAGTGCGTGCCATCCAGTAGCATATACAGTTGACCATAAATTAGGATTCTGGAAAATTTTCTAAAATCAAATAATAGCGGGCTTGAATCAGCTCGCGCATGCAGGAGTTCGCTCATAGTCGTATCATAAGGCTTTTCTCAACTCCTTTGTCTTGGCTGAAGGAGTTATTTCACCTATCAGAGTTTACATATATGAAAATTTAGAGACATGCACAAAATTAATCTATTTTAAAGATACCAAAAGGTAGTTACTAAAGGAAATCCCCTTTATATATGTATAGATTAACTTTAAATGCAGTGTTAATTACCTACATTAGCCAAAGGATAATTTAAAATAAAATTAGGGTTTCATAAATAAAGTAATCGCACAAAATAAACCAAACCCAAAATCACATTTATTATCTCAAACTTTTTGAATGACGTGCGCTAATTAAGTCTTCTCATAATATCTAATGATTATAGATTGGCATTAATGTGCTAAGCTGGTGATGTAAACCTAGGTCGGCTTTTGCTTAGCTCACTTAGTAATGGAGCATTTTTTGGCTCAAGTTTAGATTTGTAAAACAAATACCAGCATGTATCAAATAAAAGCACTATTATTATGATTAAAAAAAATGACTATACATGGTCAACAATGAATTAATTTTTGTTCCTTGCTGGGATTATATATAAAGAGAATTTTATTTTAGGAGTTGATTTTTGGTTAAGTGAGAGAATACAAAAAATACTAAGTATTTTATTTTTAGAGAATGATTTGGAGGCACTCATCAAGTATAGTTAGGGGTGGAAGTAGGCTAGGTTAGGATAGACTTAGACTATAATTAACTTAAATGGATCTACTCTGCATTTCAAATATACAAACTGAGTTTAAGCCTATTACCTCCTTTTATTTTGAAGCATAGTCTGACCTTTTTAAAAGCCTAGTATAGCTTAAAAATCTATTTAAAAGTCTATTTGATAATAAAATTTTTAAATAAATTAAAAAGTTTTCTCTTAAATAGATTGAAAATATATTCCTAAATAGACAAAAAAAATTTTAAATATGTCAAAAAATCTATTTCTAAATAGACTAAAAAGCTTCTATTATCATTAGATTTTTAAAATAATAATATAATTTAATTTACATGATTTTATGGGATATCTATTTGGATGAATGATTTACCAGATCTTGCCCAACAATAAAGAATCACAGGTATTCAAATATATAGAAGAAACGATAATCATTAAGGTTAAAATGTGCCGAAGAGTTTTTCTCTCTATTTTCATGATCAGAATCACAAGCCATTGAGCCCTCACGGTGGAACCTTATAACATAATTTAATTTATATGATTTTGTATAATAATAATATAAATAGATTAATATGTTAGACTCAATAGGCTTTTTTGTATGACCTATAATATGACCGTTTTGGTTAAAATAACTTTTTAAAAAGCCTTTAACCTAGCTTATTTTCTAAATAGGTTAGACCAGAACAAGCTTAATGTAGGTTAGGTTAAAGGTCTCCAACGAATCGTTTGGGCTATTTCCACCCGTAAGTATACTTAGAAAGCAGAAAATTAGTTTCTTTTATGAGGTTTGTAGTATGAGAGAAAACTTAGAATGGCAGTTGCAATTTTGGGCTGGTTTTACATGATTACTTTGTCCGTGGAGCTGAAAAACTTTCACAATGAGTTTTATTAAGAGATAATCAAATTACATTTTACATTTTTTGACATTTTATTAGTATTTTGATTTGTTGATGGGGCTCACGTTAACAAATCATATCAGGAAAAGACAGACACATGGTATCCATGTCAGCAATTGTCGTTAATAATTAAATTGAATTGGAAGGAAGATCAATAATGAAATAATTAACAATATTTGAAACATAAATAAATTCTTTCAGGACGAAATCCAAACTTTCGTCAAACATAACACACATAAATATAAGTTTATTTTTAAAAGAAGAAATATAATTCAAGCAAATGATCTAGCCTGGCAATAGGCTAGTTGACCCGAAGTTTGGTAAGGCCATATTAGACCAAGTTAAGCCATGCCAAGATAAATTCAATGTTAAAATATAATCTCGGTCCTTATATGTGTCCTCAATTTTGAGTTTAGTCCTGTGCGAATTTTTTTTTTTTTTAAAATCGGTCCCTACATAACCAATTGTTTGTAAGACTCACTTGAATTTAATCAATCTTTCATTCAAAACATCTTTATGGTATTAGGTTTTTTCATGGCTAATGCCAAATCTAATACTAGAGCAATTGGTGTCTCCTTCAATGGAGAAACTTCGACACCCCGCGACCATGGAGGGTTTATCGAAGAAACTCCAGTGTCCCTCCCAATAATCCCTTCCCTTGGATGTACATATAACCAGACAAAAGGTTTTGATCATCTTACCCTTGGCTTTTGCCACCTGCACATCATCCATAATCTTGTTCGAGCATGGCTCATAAGTAGTCGTCTTATTGAGGACCCTCCAGTATCTAGCCATTGATATTAGAATTTTTCAAAAAAGTTTGATTGATACTCCAATATACTCTGTTTAACTACATCTAGTGTTTCGAGACCATATGGGATGATCTTATTTTTGTTGGCAAAATGCCTTCCAATCAAGATCGACTTATTTATTTCCATGGAGATATCGGCTCACCACTCACTTCCATTGTTGTCATTAATCAAACATGACTTTTGCATGGGGACATCCAGTTTGAGGGGGGGGGGTGAGCGGATAAACAAGGATAATACTCCATGTTAGCTAAGATTTAGGGGGTGTTTGGCAAATAAGGAAAATCGGATAATTAGGTATAATGGGACTCCATTTTTAATAAATGTTGTTTGATAACTACTTAAATATTTTAAAACTATTTTTTAATTGAACAAATTTGGACTACCAATTCTTTAAAAAATCAATTTTAAATTGATTTATTTCATCTGAATTTTTTCTCCTTTTATTTTATATCTTCTCACTTGATACCAATTAATTATTTCTCTATTGACTTTGTCAACCATCCGCTACCACCATCCACCACTATTCATCATTGCCGTCTACTGTCGACTGCCACCAGGGCCACCGTCAATTGTCGCCTGGCGATATCGATTGCCATCATTGGCCACCACTAACTGCCGCTAACGGCCACATCGCCCCCTAGTCTGCCATCGTTAGCCACCACCACTGTTTTCCATAGCTTGCTTTGTCTGCTATTGTCTGCCATCGTTGGCCGCCGCCACCTACTGTTGCTGGCGATGTCATCCACCATTAACTGCCACCGCTCGCCCCATCTGCCACCGTCTGCCATCATTTGCCACCACTATTTTTCCACAGCCCGCCCTGTTCACCATCGCCTATCGTTGATGGCCACATCGTCACCACTGTTTGCCACCGTCCACTATTGCTGCCCATCCCATCTGCCACCATCTTCTGATGCTAGCCACCACCATTTTCCACTAGCTGCCATTGCCTACCACCACTGTCTGCTAGATTGGTTTTTTTAATGATGTAATCAATGAAGAAGAAGAAGAAGAAGGAGAACAAAAATGTTTAAACTAATTTTTAAGTTCTCAAACCAAACAACATTCAATAAAAAAACTAAGTTATTTTTATACCGATTAATATAATTGGTTCTACTTTGTATCATGTTAACTTGGTTTTTAAGATTGCTAAACACCCCTTTAGATTCTAAATTTATTAGAATTTTGATTTAGTTTGTTCTATCTTATCCTTAATTATAAGTTTATCTGTATTTTTCTATTGTCTATTAGTTTATCTTCTATTTATTGTTATTCTTAAAACTATTTTATCTATATACTAAACTTACTGATGTAACTCATTTAAATTTAACCGACCTTTCATTCAAAATCTCTTCAAGTTTTACGACTTTCAATTTTAGGCTGAACCAGGAGTTGACCCACCTCATCATCTCTACTTTCGAAACAAAAAGAAACGGAGCACTAATGAAGGAACCACCCCCAACTCATCAGAATATTAACGTTCACCACAGTGAGTACCACAAGGAAACATATTGTCACTTTCAAGGACCACCTCCTCAAACCTGCAAGCCAGTGTCTCCTCCTTTGCATATCAGAATAACATCCAATGAACATGTATCCAAAAAAAAAAAAAAATCCAATGAACAATATTAGATCAAAATAAATAAAGGGCCAAATTATGGGAAAATTTAATCTTTAGAAAGATTCAATTAAATTAATCTTACAAAAGGCTAACTTAGTAATGGCTGAGTTTTTCTAAAAATTGAAGAAAAAGGATTTAACTGTTTAAAGTCCATAATTTCTTTCTTTGTAATTTTTCTTTGATTCCAGTTGGATCAAAATATTTCTATCTATTGGGAGGCAAAAAAAAAAAAAAAAAAGAACATATTAACAGCTATGTAGCCCTTTTTTTTTTTAATTTTTGTTGGAATTTATAGTTGGGTACTAATTCAACATCATACAGTGATATATTTAGACAAAGACAGTAGTACTCTGCCTTGGTAATTTTGTAACTTTGTTGTCTCAAGCTTTGGATTTTTTTTTTCTACGAAATCACATATATCTTTTTATCTGAGACAATCTTACTTGAGCCACGTAAGACCTCTATAGGTGGCCAAAACTCTCTCTTCTTATACTTTGGATTTAATGAAGTGTATGATACACCTAGAGAGTAAAGTGTAAAGAAATAACGGTTAATATAAAAATTAAGAGAGTGAATTTTTACCTCTTCATTAGTTGTTATATTTTGGAGCTTATAAACATAAATATTTAAGTCATCCTTTTCTTCATCAACAACTATTGTTTTCTTTCTAAAATATATAGTTATTGAATCATCAAATCTATGAATTGACAGATATTGCTCCAATATCTCTTCAACGATCTAATTAAAACTTCCTCGTCAAATATTAGCATATCTTCAACTAATAAGAATCTTCGGTAAATGGAAAAGGTTTTCACATTTCTATACTAAAACCAAAAAAATTTAAAAAAAGGAGTGACGATGAATGGTGTTAAATAATTTGATTTTTTAATATTAATTGATATATTATTAATGTAAAATATTTTACATTATTAACTAATTATGTCTTATATTTTCAATGACTTTTTTAAATTAGTTATAACAAGAGTTAAATAGCTTTAATAACATGACTATACATGATTGAATGATCATATAAAAAGGTCTTGCACAGATAATATATTAAAACTAAACCTTTTTTGGGGATTCTAATATACTAGTAGTATAAAGATTGATGCATTATCATCCAATTTTATACTATTATTTGTGTGATTTTTAAAATAGTGATTATAAAAAAGTAATTTTATTAATGTGACAATATACAATTGAATGATTATATAAAAAAAATTTTATACAGTGCATGTAAATAATATTTTTATTGATGCCAAGTAAATACTTTATGCCATCCTATTCCGTAATTTCTCCGTCTCTTGTCAAAACAAAATTACATTTATTTTTATTTATTTATTTATTTATTTTGGGGGTACAAACCAGTTTAGCTGTTTACATATTCCTCAAGCAGGTTTGCCTTTAATAGCTACACAATACCGACACTAATTGTTGGGATCCACTGAAGATGGGTAAGCATAGAAGCACCGAAGGACTGTTTCTCAAGGCCTACCTCCCATTCCCATTAAGGGAGAGAGAGAGAGAGAGAGAGAGAGAGAGAATTAAAGAAGGAAGCATAACTGCACAGGACACATAGTGCATAGAGACAAAAAGTGCATATTCTAGATAATTGACGTCTTTGTATCAAGTAGTGCAAAGTGGGAAAATATGTTCTTGTCCTTGGTAACCCCTTTTTTTGTATATATTGATCATGCAATGTGTGGAAATGCTTGCTTGTGGAGTAGGTGTAGTACCCCACAAAGGCACTAGACTAATTTTCTTTCAATTAGTGTTCATGCAGTGTATTTAAAGCAAATAACACACCAAAGAGAAAAATTGGAAGTAGAATCTGTGCAATTATTTTACCGTAAAAATGTTGATGTGTCCTCATACTATCAAGGCCGAGGGTTACGTACTTTAGAGAAAGTTCTAAATTAGCAAAAAGCAATAAGTGCAAAAATAAATAAATAAATAAGATAAAGTAAATTGATATAAATAAGTTTAAGGGGGATAGCTGTGCTGTTTAAAGTTATGCAATTGGTCTTTGCGTATAATGCATACTTGCAAGGATATCATACGTACCATTTTGGTCCTACACTATGCTTGATTGATGGAAGTGATAAAATAGACTGAAATAGAATGAAATGATATTAGGTGTCATTATTTGAATATTTTAAAATAAAATGAATTGAATGGAATTCCATTGACCCTGTGCAATTTCACTCAAGTCCATCTAATTTTTTTTTTCTCTAATTTGGACACAAAAGATAAAATGAAATGCCTTAAAATACTTACTATCTAATTTCCTTCTATTATAATTCCAAAAGTGAATGAAATAGTAGTGTAGCCAGAAATGTTATTTGAGGGGGCCAGATTAAGTACACGTACTCTTGTTAATAACACTACATATACTCTTATAAATATATATAGAAAATTTGGGATGCAGGGGTCCATATGGCCTATAAAAGCCCCTGGATCCGCCCATGTGAATGTACTTCTCTTCACGTGAACTAACCAATTGTTGGTTGGTATGAAATTTATATGTTATTCTATACCATTTTATGGATTTTATTTTGATGCACTTCAATGTAAAATATTTTTACATAATTATTTAATTATGTATTGTCACATCACAAAAAATATTTGACTCTTCAAATAACTATCCCAAAATTCACATGTATGGTGATATTTGATTTGTTGACAATATGAAATATTTTATACTAATAATATATCAAAATTAATTTCTCATTTTATTCTGTAAATCATTACTATATAAAGAAAGCCTAATTAATAGAGTATGCTAATATTAATTTGGTCTTCAAAAATATATAATGTCAATTTAGTGGGAGTTGCAATTGTCACCTCTAAATGTCTATTGTCATTCCCATATTTACTATAATTTCTTTAGCTTCTTTAAAATGCCCTTCCTTTCATTTTTTGAACAAAATAATAATCTAACATTAAATATTTATCATCAATTATATTTTATTTAAATTTAAATTTTTTATTTTCATAAAATAATTTTTTATATTTAATATTATCAAATTTTATTTTCATTTATAATTAATTTATTTAACACGATTATTTGATTTTAATATTAAATTATTTTTTCAATTTTTTCTTAACATAATAATTGTCTAAATAATAAAAAAGTGAGTATTTAAAAAAAGCTAGTAGACAAATTAGTATAATGTGATATATGACGTATATATCCAATATTTTATTTGAAATTGATACTTTCAATTTAAAAACTTCTTTTAATGTTTTATTATTTTTGCCTTTCTATTTTTTTAAAAAACAATGCCTTTTACTTATTTTTTTCATAAAAACACACTAAATGTATATTTTTTTCTTATAAAAATTTGAGAAAATATATGATCGCAACTCAAATAAAAACTTCTTGTTTTATGCAAAAAATAAACTTCGCGTTGTTTATGATCAAAGAAAAAAAAATAAGGGAAGGATTAATATTCGTTTGCAAAAATTGAAAAGAATATATCATATTAGGGAGTGAGAAAAATACACTTAGTATGTTTCTATGAACAAAAAGAATAAGTAAAATACATTTTTTTAAAAAATTAAAAAATATAAATTACAAAGGCATAAATAATAAAACATCAAAAGCGGTATTTTAAATTAAAAATATTAATTTCAAATTAAATATTGGATATAGACATCGTATATTATATTATACAAATTTGTCTACTAGCTTTTTTTAAATACTCAATGTTTTATTTAGATAATTATTATATTAAGAAAAATTGAAAAATACTTTGATATTTAAATTCAAATAATCATGTTAAATAAATTTATGATATATAAAATTAAAAATTGAAATATTAAATGTATATATATATATATATATTTTGGATGGGGAATACGAATTCATTCAAGGGCAAGCCCCATGGGCCAAAATATCCATAATACAATCAAATGCCTCATTGGCCCAAGTTTGGTTATCCCTAATTCTAGCTAATCTTACTAGTTTATCAACAACTAAATTACAACATCTAGGAACAAATTGAGCTTTAAAGAAGCTAAATCTAGATGCTATACAGTAAGCTTCTAAGAAAATGATCCCATTGTGAGATAGAATAGTTGAGTTTTGTTCAAAACTTTCTAAGACAACCTTGGCATCACCCTCTAAAATTAAAGCCCTAATTCCCAAATTTTGGGCTAAGAGCAAACATTCTCTCACAACCATAACCTCGGCCCTCAAAGCTTTGGCTTCACTTGAGAACTTCCTCACTGGTACCGTGATAAATTTTCCTTTCTAGTCCCTAATTATCGTCCCTATTCTGATCACGTTCTTATTCGCAAAGGTGGCTCCATCCACGTTTAATTTTAAGACTCCTGGTGGTGGCGTTGTCCACTTCTTTGGTAGGCAATTCTCATTTGGTGTTCGGGGATCCCATGTCAAGGTGCGATAGTAGCAGTTCATCCTTGTTGTGGTTTGGAGAGAGATTTGCACAAGACTTTCAATAGGTTTGCCTTACCAAACTTAATTCCTCTAATTCCAAAAGTGTCTTCCTGTAGGGTTGCAATCAATTCTCTGTCTCTAATGGGAAGCTTGGTAAAATTCGTTTGCTGGAATTCCAGCCATGATTTTGTGTCTTGAGTATTCCCTTAGGGGGCGCTTGGTAGAATGTTTAGAATAGGATTCCTGGGATCCCATTAAGATGCCCATGTTTGGTACAAGTTTTGAAAAAATATTCTCAGAAATATAATATTCCTGGGATTGATTTTAGGGTAAGATTCCCCCCAAAATAATCCCATCTAACATATAGGATTGTAGCATTCTTATGGTATGAGAATATTTTTCCATGTGAAAAAAACCAAATTACCCCTGCTGCTATCTACCACCAGTTACCCTCCACCACTGGGCCACCATCGGACCACCGTTAGACCACCGCTTGACCACCACTGACCATCGCGAACCACCACGGGCCATGGCCGGACCACAGCCAACCGCCACTAACCACCGTTGCGCTGCCACTAGACTACCACCATCCACCGCCAACGGACCATCGCCGTTTGCGGCTAGACTGCCAAGGGTATTTATGGAAATGAACAAATTTTTTTCGAAAATTTAATTTGTCTACCAAACACCTCAAAGTACACATGTCTGGGAAACCTATTCCCAAGGATAATATCCTCGGGATTAAGATTCTTATGAATGAAAATTGAAACCCCCTACCAAACCCCCTTTAAAGTTGAACATGCATATTGGAAAAGCTAAGAATAGTTTTGAAAAAAGGACAGCAATGTAACAAATGCCATTCCTTCTCTGGGCCTGCATTATGCATGTAACACCCATCTACTACTTGCATATTTTTAGAAAGTAGTTGCCTTTTAGTAGATAGGATATTTCTAGCTGCTCTCCATGTAAAGATCCTAATCTTAGGTTATATTTTCAATTCCCAAATAGCTTTCCATATTTGTTTGAACTGAGACATTGTAATGAATTGTTGATTATATTCCTAGTCTGATGCTCTATGTTGATCTATGATTGCATTCCAGTCGATTTTATATCCACTTTTTATTATATATTTCCCTTTTGGATCAAAAGTTCAATATCTTGACTCCTAGCTTTCCCCTTGAATTAGAGGGATTTGTTAAATTGTTGCTGCCTTTTGAGTATCAAAGACTTCCTCAATTAACTCAGAATTCCACCTCCTAGGGTTGTTTAATAATAGTTGATTAACCCACTCAATGTTATTTGTTTGTCCATTTCTCATTTGCACTCTCACTACTAGAAATTCATCAAAAATCAACAAATATTACTGACGGTAAAACCGTCGGTAAAATAAAATAAAAATATTGACACATAAATTTACTAACGACAAACTATCTATAGGTAAAAATATTGATAAAACTTCTCACCATTTGTGCCAAACAATTACTAATGGAACAACTTTTGATAAATAAAAATTATTATTTCTGAATGAATTAAAAATAATGTTATAAAAATACCGACAGAAAATTCGTCGATAAAATGAAATAAAATATTTTTTTAATTTTTTATTAGAAATTTGTATTTTTTATTTTACTAACGAATAATCCGTCAGTATTTGAAATTTTGGACTGACCGCGCAATGGCTTTTCATGTTCCATTTTACCAACGGATTTTCTGTTAATAATATTCAATTAACGAAACGATTCATTTCAGTTTATTATTACTGATAGATTTGATGTCGGTAAAATGGAATAAATGAAACGAATTGTTTCATTTATTTTTTACCAACAGATATTCCATCGGTAAATCAAAACTGATTGTTAAAATGTGAGCCGTCTTTCTTCTTCCTCACTTCATGTTTTCTTCTCTCTCCGTCTTCTCTTCATTCTCTATCACTATCTCTCTTTCTCCCTGCTATTTCACTACCACTGGAGCCTCCATTTCGTGATCTGGAGCCGCTATTGTGTTCCTGGTATGTTTTTTTAACATTTTTATTGGTTTTATTTTTTAGTTTGGCCTTTTTTTCCGTTCTATTTCTTTACTTAAAGTTTTATGTTTGTTAGTTAGTTAACTAAGTTACTTTTTTTTATTAGAGATTGAAATTTTCTAGGATAGAATTGTAGGATTGGATTACATGACTAGGGAAAGGCTTAGAGTTACTTCCCATTATTTAAATTGTATGCTGCGATGTTATGCGTTTTAGAACGATTATTAGGATTAACTTTAGAATGCTATAATTATTGTGTTTTATTTTGGTTATATTGTGGTATTGAAATACTGAATTAATTTTCAGTGGAGGCTTCAAATTTAAAGGGAAACATTTCCAAAATTTTGTTTAATCATTTAATATATTATTAAAATTAAATAATTATTGATATGATAAATGTGTTATGCCTTTATTTAGTTAATATATGTCTTATATTTTTTTTATATGTTATACAGATTAGTTATGGTAGGATGGAGACTAGGTTTCGAATGAAGTAAAGGTAGACCTAGAAAGCATGGTCTACCCCCTTGCACCCATACCCCACCCACCACTTCAACTGCACCTGTGTCCACAACTCCTGCGGGTGGCTCCTCCATCCTTCCTGGTCCACATACTTAAAAGTTTGTTATGATATCCAACTCTGGGTATCATAACTTGGAGCCTCAGCCATTATTCTAGCAGCAGGCTTCTCCACTTCTACTCCCACCTCCAGGAGGTGAGGCCCATGGTCAGTCTGCTTATACGCCTTCCTCTAGTCAATTTGGTTCGTAGGGTGCCCAGGCTTCTTCGTCCACCCTTTCACAAGGCTTCACAAACCAATGAGTGGAGCTTAGATACAACGGTAAATCCTGGTAAGTAATTTAAAATTTAAATTTGTTATAAATCTTTAATTGTGATAGAGAATTTAACTAACAAATATGTGATATAATCCATTGTTTTATGACACAGCTAGATTCCACCTCGATTGGGGTTGTGCAGGATTATCGAGGTATTTAAGGAGAATTTCCACCCCCCCGCATCACAGGTTTCTGCAAGTGCCTGATGACACATAGAAGTTGTGGTGGAAGGAGTGGAAGGTAAAGTAATTAGTATTTTTTATTTTTTTATTATAAGTTTTGATTTTCACTTTACTTGCTGACTATTGTGTTATATGTATGCAGCGTGTGTTCATTATTGATCTACGCGAAGATGCTGCCATTTACAGAGTGTAGGACTAGAGCCGAGAAGTGCCTTCGCAATATGTTTTATTGCATTCGAAAGACACAAGCATCCATTGGCTCACAGATGAGATCCTCTAGGCCTTGAGGGCCTACTAAGACTCACTTGCATTTAAAGAGATAAGCAGGTGAAGGCCTAGACAAGCAGAGGATCAACCCGTGATGGCTCTTTGCATACCGGAAGCTCCACCACTCTCAAGGGCATGCAGCTCAAGATGGTCAATATCATCCTTTTCTTATTTAGTTTTTCTATTTTTGTATTAAATATATATATATATATATATATATATATATATATATATATATATATATATATATATATATATATATATATATATATATATATAATCATGTGAAAATTCTTTAAAATATAGGAGAACACGATGAGTAGGCCGCCAATCCAAGGGGAGCTATTCTAGGAAACCCATACCCAGAAGTAGGGTAAGTCCCAGTGGATTGATATGCTATCAGAGACCATGTACGTAAGTAATTATAATTTAGGGTTTTAAATTTTTTTAATTTATTATGGTTATTATAATTTAAATCTAATTTATTTTCTAATTGTAGCGTGAGTTCACCTATAGGCTAACTAAGCCCGATTACAACAGTCACAGCAGGGGGATAGGAGTACTCCTAGTGGCCCACCTATTAGCAATGATGAGGTATAGGCCTAAATAGTTGGTAGCTACTACAAGAGGCGCATTTACGGGATGGGACCTCTTACAATAGGTCATATTCTCTAGGCTCTGTGTTTGGAGCTAGGCCTATTGGGACCAATCCAGAGCCCATTTGTGATCAGGTCTATGCACTGAATGAGTTAGTGCAGAGGCAACTTGGCAAGGCTGACAGGAGGTACGTGGAGCTATTTCAACACCATGAGAGAAACATGCAGTAATGGAGGTAGCAGCTACAGACCATGGAGTAAAGGATGACGGTTATGTACTCCTTCTACGAGTAGATGCGGAGCAGTAGTTTGTCATCCGTTGCGCCACCTCCACCCCTACCTCCACCTCCCTCGCATTAGCCTTCTCCACATGGCCATCCATCTGGAGTTGGACATGACGATAACGACCATTATGAGGACGTCATCTCGAATACTGACAATGATTAGTATTTGTAGATTTTAAGATTTTTTTTTTCTTTTTAGAATTGAATTGTAAATATTTTTTAAATGACATTACATATTTTTATTAATTAATTATTTTTTTACTTCTTTTGCAACAAAAACTAAAAAAATAAATAATTATTAATAATCATTGACAAAATAATTCTAAATAAATAATAATTGATAAAAAATATTTAATATTTTTTTATTGACAGATTATCCGTCAGTAATTATTATTAATTTGTCGGTAGAATACCACAATTGACGTTTCTTTACTTTATTATTACTAATGTATATTTTTTTTACCGATGTTTATATTCTATAGGAAATATTAAAAATATACTGATGGATAATTTTTTCATTGGTAATATTAATACTTTTTATTACCGACACACCATTTACTGACAGAAATTTGCAAGTTTTCCGTCTATAATGAGTGCATTTCTAGTAGTGTCTAAAGTTTGACACATTTGGAACCCATAGGGAGTCTCTTATGTTGATGCTAACTCCATTTCCAACCATCCAAATTAGCCTTTCTCTAGGATTGCTCTTCCTTTAATAACACTTCTCCAAGTATACGATGGATTATTCTCTACTGGTGCAGTCATGAAATCTCTATTAGCATAATAGTTGGCTTTAAGAATCTTACTTGCAAGAGTGTTTTCATGTTAAGTAAGCCGCCACCCTTGTTTTGCTAGTATGGCTAAATTGAAGGAGTGTAAGTCTCTGAATCTTAGGCCGAACACATACCTAGGCCAGCATAACTTTCCCTAACTCACCCAATGGAATTTCCTAGAATCTGTTTGATCCCCCCACCAGAATTTGGCCATAAGGCCCTATAACTCTTTGCAAACAGTAATGGGGATTTTAAAGCATGCCATAGAGTAAGTGGGGATGGCCTACGCTACCACTTTAATTAGAACTTCTTTACCTCCTTTAGATAGTAATTTTTCTTTCCATCCTTGGATACGCTTCCAAATTCTATCTTCAAGGGATTGAAAGGAGTAATTCTTTGATCTACCAACCATAGAGGGGAGTCCTACGTACTTTTTAGAGGAGACTATTGAGTTAATGCCAAAGTAGTCTAAGATCTAGTCTTGTGTTTGTTAGTTTACATTAGAATCGAAGAGGATGAAGGACTTATCAAAATTGATTCTGTGACCAGATGCCTCACCATATTTTTGAATAATCCCTAAGATTTCCTCACAATACCTTGTATTAGCTTTAGAGAAAACTAGGGTGTCATCAACGAAAGAAAGGTGGGAGAATTTGGGTGCAGCTTTACAAACTCTTATCCTTGCAATATTTTGATCCATTTCAGCTTTTAGCAGTAAAGTTGAAAGTCTCTTTGCACATATGACAAACAAGTAGGGGGACAAGGGGTCCCTTTATCTCAGCCCTCTTTGGGAGCTAAACGGTTACCTGGGTATCCATTTAAAAGAATCGAATAAGAGACAGTTGAAATACATTGATTAATTGGATAGAGCCATCTCTCACTAAAGCCCATCTTTTTCATAATTGCTAAAAGAAACTTCCATTCAACTCAGTCGTAGGCCTTACTCATGTCGAGTTTGAGGGCAAAAAGGCCATCTTTCCTACTCTCCTATTCATAATGGCATGGATTACCTCATAGGCTATAAGGTCATTGTCAAAAATGAGTCTATTCTTAATAAAAGCGCTTTGGGACTCCGATATAAGGTTGGTGAGAAGCACCTTAATCCTATCAGCTAAAACCTTACTAACCATCTTATAAAGCACATTGTATAAAGATATAAGCCTAAAATGGGAGACAAATCATATGGGAATTTAATTTTTGGGATGAGCACAATATATGTATAGTTTATCTCAAGAAAGGTATCATTACCATTCAAAATGTTAAGAGCTGCCCTAGTAATTTTTAATTAAAATAAAAATTATAAATTTAAATAAAATATAATTGATAATAAATATTTAGTTTTAGATTATTATTTTCTTAAAGAAATTAAAGAAATAATAGTAAAATGGAAGTGGCAATAAATATCTAGAGTAGCAATAGCCACTCCCCAATTTAGTTTTAAAAAAAATGAAAAGGGCCAACAATTTAGTCATTTGAAAAATTAACATTAATTCAATTCTTTAATAATAGAAAAGATAATATCTATTCAATTCTACAAAAATAAAAAGTTGATATGAATCTAGCCCATTACTAATTGAAAATTACATCAAGTTAATCATTTGATCTTGTAGTTTGTGGATAAGATTAGGGTAAAAATTAGGTGAGATTAGGCTAGACTTTGCTTTGAACAGACCTAACACATTTTTTATTAAATATGTAGTCTGAACTTAGCTATTACCTAACATAAGTATTTTTTTTAAGATTTAGTCCGATCTTTTTTTATAAATCAGACCTACCTTCAAAACTTGTTTAAAAAAATATTTCATAATAAAACCTTTAAATGGCTAAACATACAAGCCTATTCTTAAACAATCTTTTTTTTTTTTTTCAATTCAATTCTTTGGAAATAAACATTTTTTGTGCTTCTTAACTTTACCCTTCAACAGTTTTGACCTCTTCAATCCCCCTCGCCATTTGGTTTTATACTTTGCATACTTTAAAGTTTAAACATGTTTCTAATTAAAATCTTTTAAAAAAATAATGTGTTAATTTAATTGATTCAATTTTGATGCATTGTTAATATAATTTTTTTAAACAATTATCTAATTATGTATTGCTAAATTATTATAAATGTTTGACTTTTAAAATAATCATCCCAGAAGTCACACATGTAATAAGATGTGATTGATTGATAATATAGAAATATTTTACACTGACAATATATTAAAATTAATCTCTTACTTTCTCCATTTCAAAATAATTGTCTAATTAGGGTTAACGCATAAATTAAAAAAATAATAAATAATTTTGGTGATGGTATAAAATAAATTAAGTGGACAAAATTATCCCTATTTGAAAAAAAAAATCCAAAAATGCAATTAATCTATACATATAATAATCAGGAACCTTAAACATGGAAAGTCCTACCACATGTCAATTTTCCCGCCAAAATTCAAGAGTTGTTATTTTTAGAAATTCTTCAATTGAAAAAATCTTGAAATAAATTGTAATTATTTATTGCTTGGTTATTAGATATTGAAATATAGAATGTTCAGTTATTAACTCACCTTGGTATTTTAACTTGAGCCCATAATCTCCATTTATACATTCAGGGCCTCATTCTTCCACACTTGAGCAAACTCATTAGTTGATATGGAGCTGTAGTGAAAACGAAATTTGAAAGGGATCATTTTAAATTATACATTCAAATTAAAGGAAATATTGCAAGAAATATTATATAATTACTTCGCAAACATTGCTATGTACTACTATATAATGTGGATTGACCATTTCCACTGCTTTCAGTTACAATTTTTGTTCAATTTGTCTTTATCATTTATTTATTTGTAAGTACCACTTTAAGTAATTTTTTTTACCCATAACTTTAAGTTAAAGAGAAAGATCTGCTCCAATTTAAGTCAGAACACATCTCTAGACTCATCAAGCACTCACTGAATAAATGACTTATCAACAGACAAATACCCAAAAGTAAACTTAAGTCATGATAATATATGAGCAAAAACCAACAAAATGAGCTAACTCTTGCTGATTACTGCAAGTAACTAACTTCTAGGCATATCTATAGTTTGTAATTTCAAAACTAAATCAAACACTTAACTTTTTCATTCTACGTGACAAATTACAAATTAATCCATCATTAAAAATACAGAGGTTAACGCGTTATATAGTGTCTTTTAATCCGTCAGCTCATCTATAACTATTACAGAAAGATTTATCATAACTCAATAATCAAATTAAATCTTTCTAATAACCCAACAAATGGAGAAAGAGGTCACTGCAAATCTTTATAATATACTTCAATTTTTCTATATCAAGTTAAGAGTATCTTGTTTTTTTTTTTTTTCTAAATTATCAATATTTGAAATCTATTGGATTCCAACTAATATAATCTAGCTTGATTTAGGTTGGCTCATTGCAGGAGTAAAACTTTTCTAGTATTAGATTTTCTCATCTATAAGACTCGAATACAATACTTTATTTAAAGGAACTAAGTGTCAAACTATTTAAGCTAACCAAGCATTGATAAATTAAGGATGCTTTGTTAAAATAGATAGCAAATTTAAATCATTGAATTTATATTTGCGTAAGAAAGATAACCAGAAATTTTCACCTGAGATTTTAAAATTGTCAAATGAATTCAAGTTAATTTCAATCTTAATATAATTGAGCATAGCCCAAGTTTTGCTTCAATAGTAGGGTCAGTTACATAAATCAATCAACACTAATTAAGCATATTTATAGTCAAATAATAAGAATCTAAATTTTTAAAATAGTTTTTCTATATATATAAAATTTATTCATTCATGTATGCGACTTGTCTCTTTCAACTTAAGGTGGAGGACACGGTTTGATACCCTCTTCATAAATAGATAAAAAGAAAGTAATAATAGGGCTATTATTGAATGTCAATTCATCTCAATCACTCATTAAAGTAGTATTATATTTTTTGTAATTTAGCATATAATATTACACAATTAAACTCACTTTAATTTTAATTTGCTTAACTTTTTTGGTGGTAAAAAAAACCTCTATGCCCCTTAAACTAATTTCAGTTAGTTGTAAATAGTCATTCTAAATTTTTAAATCTATTAATTAAATATTTAAATAATAACAATTTTCAGAATTAGTAAATATATTCAATTTACTTAAACTCGCCGATGTAGTAAAACCTAAACGTGTCACATGTCAAAATCTCTATCTTTCCTTTTTATTAAAAAGCTCATAATAAAAATGGGATGACAAAATTGAAAAAAAAAATATTTATAAATCTTCTCATTGTCCGACACGGAACCCCTATATTTAATCTATCCATTTTTCACATCCAACCAAACAAGACAATCTCTAATTTCTCAAATGAAAATGTAAAAAAGGAGCACAATTAGGAATACTGATCATAATACAAAAATAAATAATTCAACATAAGACGTGAAACCTCATACTTAGGTGTTTAGCCTTCTTCCACCGCTCCACATTGCATACGGGTTCGGGACCACGGGACCATTTCCGCCGCGTTTGGAAAATATGAGTTCTTTTGCGTTATGTATACGAGTGGCAACCAAGACATTATTTGCTTCGGAAAGAACACAATTTTACAATCCGATGCAGATCTTGTTGTGGTGCTACCGGCGTACCAAAACACTACCTATTTCCCCATCTCTATCGGCATGGGCCAGAGTGAGAACTGTTTTCATCAGAATATGTCTTTAATTTTTAATATATTAATATGTATTTTTAGTAATATTAAATAAGATAATAAAAAACAGACTTTTTTAAAAAAGAATGACAAAGATTTTAACACGTGACATTCATAGGTTTTACTACATCAACAAGCTTAGGTAAACTGAAGAAACTGACTGATTTTAAGAATCGTAGTTTAAGGTTTTAATCAAAATATTTAAAAGTCTAAGGTAATTATTTGCAACAGGTTAAAAGTTTAAGAGGCTTAAATGCTATTTTTCCTAACTTTTTATTGCTAAATTATGGAAATTTCCTTATAAAAAATCTATAATTAAATTGCGGTTGCGTGTTGCATTGCGATGTAGAGAATTGCAGGAAAATGTATTCAAAATAGCCACAATTGCCGTTGTGATGTAATTGCGGACCGCAATTTGTAACCATGAAATGAGATATGGGATAAGTAAATAAAATAATTTATTTGGTGCGCTGGCTGTGGAAATGAAAATGAAGGGTAAGGGATCTTTCCATTCTAAGTTGGCCGTAACGGTGAAAGCTCTATAGCTTCAGCTGTTCCCTTTTATGTCTATATATATCCAAGCTTGGATTGCCATGAATTTGAACTTGGAAGACCAGAACCACAAAGAAAAAAAAGGAAGAAGATGCCTTGCCTTTACATCACCACCAACCTTAACTTAGATCGAATTGACACTAATCCCATCTTTTCTGAAGCCACCACTGCTGTCTCCACAATTATCGGCAAACCTGAAAAGGTATGCTTTTCCCTCTCTTTCTTTCTTTTTCAGTATTTTTCAAGTAAAGCTTATGATTATGAGATTTGGCCCCCAGGCTGTGAAAGGAGATTATTTTTATGCTTGATAAAATCATGGGGTTCAGTTTTTTTTTTTCTAGACGTGGTATTGGGGTCTATTTACTTTATTATTGCATGGAACTTCTGGTAAGTTTGGATGTAACTGAGTCATTGGCTCAATCATTTTTGCTTTTGCCAGAAAGATATTGTATTTATACTCAATAAGTCCAACTATATATGTTTAAGATAATCAAGCAATCTGAACTGCATATTGAACTAGACCCAACTTTAAATTTGACAAGATTTTAAGCTATGAGATGTTCAGACTAATTCAGAGCTACACGCTTTTTATTGTGCCGAAGATAAGCAGTTGTTGGTTTCTCTTACATTGGTTTAATTATTAGTTTCATCATTGCAACCAAGAGAACTCTTCACTCATTGATGTTGTTACTCATTGTCATGCTATTTGGTAGGAAGAATGTAATTTGTAAATCAATCCTGATATTTACAGTGACACCATATGAGTGAGTGGTGAGGTTGAGAAATAAATTATAAAAAAATTTTAAAAATAAATTTAAGTGTTGAAAAATGGAGTTGTTCAGTGTTGGAAGAATGGAATGGAAGTGTTTCTGATTGATATTCATAAAAAACATGCAAATAACAGCCCTCCTTTGGCACCAACCAGGCAAGCTGGAAAGCTTTGTTATGGGGTAGAGTATCAGTACTTTAAAGTGTTGTTTAAGATTGCTAAAGTCATACAAATCATATCCTAATAATTAAGGATTTGGGACAAACCCTCAATAAAATATCGTGAGTGGTAGTTAAGAAACTGATGTATTTCATGTTGTCATGACATGATTGTACAGAACGGGTGTGAGTTTTCCATGTAAAACAGCTATTGCTTGAAGGGCAAATTGAAATCGTAAATTAGGTTCACTGAATTCTGCTCAAGTAATAATTTGATAGTCGGAAGTAACCAATAGGATACCATGGATCCGTCCAATTTCTTTCTTGAGCTATTCCCTGAAAGGATTATCACATACGAAAAGGGGGTGGACAGTGGAAAAAGTACTACTCCTTCAAATTGCACTTCAGGTAGCAAGTAGCCTTACCTCTATCACAGGCTTCCACCATCCTTTGTGTGGGACCACCACACCAACACCACTTCTAGTTTGTTCATCATTACAGAGGCCAAGGCTGTGGTGGTACGTTATTTGAAAATCGTTGGCGTAGCTCATTTGGAAATCGAATAATCATGTATATATAAGTGATAATTTTAGTTACATTATTAGTAAAATTTTGATAACTGTGTATTTTACCTTTAAATTTAGTGAAAATATTTCTTACCTATTATTAATTATCTCATTATATCCACAAGAATTCTAATTAAAATCTTCAATTATTTATACAAGAATTCTGGGGAGTGTAAAGTGTTGTTAAAAGAAAACTTGTCGCAGTGAAATCTCAATCTCACAAACCCAACATCAAGAGACATGGACACTCACAATCTCAAACCAAGAAAAATTCACTATGACCCCAAGATAATGTGGCCTTCTTGTCCTTCAGGGTGAACATATCAATGCTAGAGTTATCAAACTTCAAAAATGTTGTACTTGTTCAATTCTGTGGTCCTTAATGTTGTGACCTTTTTTATCTGTGATGTGGATATAATTATGCAGTTTGTGATGGTCATACTGAAATCGTCAGTGCCAATATCATTTGAGGGTACCAAAGAGCCAGCTGCATATGCTGAGATAGTTTCTATGGGTGGCATAAATTCAGAGGTGAAGAGGAAGCTGATCGCTACTATTGGGACCATATTGGAGTCCAAGTTGTCCATCCCAAGAACACGATTTTTCCTCAAAGTATTTGATACAACCGCATTTCGTGCTAACTCCAAAATGTAATGCTTTTTCTGATTCTCACAAGCTACAAGATTGAGCCCTAATAAATCGTTATGGGCTTTTAAGGTGTTTATTGCTATAATTCTCATATGTAAAATGTTCTACATTGCATGATTTGGTAAGTCATCATGTTCCTGCAAAACCTCTATCTTCTATATGGCATTTTTTTTAATTATTATTATTATATCATGCCTTTCAATAGGCAAATCAACAAAGTCTTACTTCATTTAAAGGTAATTTTTATGATACCCCTTCAATTTGAAGAGGTTTGAACCCTTCTTATGTGGCTCAATTCTATTGGACCATGTGGTAAGTAATTGTTTACCTAAACAATTATATGTCAATAATTTAATATTTAAATTAAAGCCATTTTAACTTTTTTATTTCAATTTTTTCCAAGATTTTTTAGAAAATTTAAAATTCTCAATCTCAAATATCAAATCAAATTTGTTTTGATTCTCAAACATCTAAACAATTTTTTTATTCAAAAATCTTAAGAGCCCTAATTCCTTTTCTAAATCTAGGAATCCTAAATTTTTCAATCTCCCTCACCCAATCTGATTATTGCGGCCATATTCACCTCTTGTTCTTATTCCCAATCGTAATAGTGGTAGTCTTTCTACACATGACCGATCATTCGCCTTGAATTCTCTTTACAGGTTTAGTACCAACACTACCCATGCATGCCAATTGGCTTTATCGACTCGCCTCTAATGCAGTCCATAGAGAAAAAGGGTGTTCTTGACAAAACTAATAATTAAAATGAAATGCTCATTTACGCGTAAGAATGGAAGTGGTAGATCACTTGAAATATAGAAAAACTACTTATTTTTATTTCCAAAGTTTAATGAATTTTTGGCTTCTTTTCATTGGACAGCAAAATGCTACCCTTGTTTGTTGTAGTTTCTCACAAATAAGATTGTAGTGTGCTGAGTAGTGAGAAGTTAGAGTAACGTCACTCTATTTTTTCTCCCACAAATTTGACTAGTCCACTATTAGCCAGAACAGTATCGTCCTATGTTTTTCTTTTCCTGCTTAATTTCTTTTATGCCGATGATGGTTCTGGCCGCAATGGTGTCGGCGAATACGACTGCAGCTCCTTCAAAGATCAAATTAGGTAAGGAAGATTAAAAAAAATTTAGGGTTCCTAATTTTAGGAAAAGAGTTATACTTCTTAAAATCTTAGAATAGGATTTTTAAGACTTTTGGATAAAAACATTTTTGATGTTTTGATATCAAAATAATAAATTTGGCTTAGTGTTAGGTATTGAGTTTTTAATTTGTTAAATAGATCAACGTAAAATTGTAATAAGAAAAAAGTTAAAAGGATCTAAACATAAATACTTAAGTATTGATATGTTGTCCACATAATTAATTACTTATCACATGGTCAAATAGAGTTAAATCACACAAAAATGATTTCAAACCCCTTCAAATTGAAAGAGTACAAGAGAAATCACCTTATTTAAAAGCTACTCAATTAACAGTGGATTTGTCGATGTATTATGTAATGTATAAGAATATATGCATATATTTAAATTGGGATCAAATTTATTATTGGCATCGATGGAAACCTTACCTCACTAAATAATTTTCATTTTGTTGCAGCTGACTTATAATTTTATGTGGTTACAAAATTAAACTGTGCATACACAATTGCCAAATTCCCTAGCAGAAATATCGAGACTATTAAATTTCAATGGAAAAGACCCTAAAATTCCAGGAATACTAGTCATTATCAAACTACGTAAAACACACAGTATTATTAAATTGTTTTAAAACAGTAAGTGTCAAAGAGGACGATCGTAGGAAAAGCGAACAGTTTATTTTTCATTTTTCCTTGCGGCATAAAGGCCCAGAACAACTTTCGATACTTAGAAACAAAAATACAGCAAGCCTAAGCAAATGACAATATGGACAAAAAAATATATCCTAGACAGTGGCACGACCAGAACCAAGCAGCCCAGCCTCCTTTTTAATGCGCCAGTTTCTCACGTACTTCATGTTTGAAGCCACAAGCTCAGGGGGAAAGGGAAAATTAAAGCACCTTCCTTTAATCTAATAGTCTAGTTTCGACTTTATTTGCAGCATCTCAAGTTCGCACTTCTGAACAAAATTTTCAAATATCATCATGTGGGATATTTTTGAAATTTACATAAATATGGTTTTACGTTACACAATCCGCACTTAAGCAAGTAGAAAATATTTTTTATTAATTTTTTATTCACTTGCAAATATGGGAACACATGGGGTCCATTGCCTACAAAAAGACTGTCATTTTTCTATCTAAGCCATGGCAGAACCTAGAATAGATGCTACAGTAACTAAATCTCTGTCCTCGGTCACATTGTTGCAGGCATCCCTACGCATATGATAGTGCAGAACATGGAACATGGAATCTCTATTCCAGGGTGGAACCCGCAACCAGGAACTCAGAACCCTAAAGAAACTTAGCGACCAATTTAGAGACCGAAATTTTTCGGTCGCTAAAACTAGGAATTAGTAACCGATATAGTGACAGATATGAGAAAGCAAAAATTTGTTGATAAAAGAAAAAAATCGCTCACTAAATTTTTTAGTGATTGATTTAGAGACCGATCAACAAACAAATTGTTTTTTGGTGAAAAAATCGATCGCTAAATTGGTATCTAATTTTCAATTAGAGATCGATTTAGCGATCGATTTAATTTTTAAAAACTAATAACTACTAACTCAAAATCGGTTACTAAATCGATCACTAATTGAAAAATTAGAGATTGATTTAATGACCGATTTTGGTTTACATATGTTTGTGATTGCCTTCAACAAATCGGTCACAAATTTTTCAATGAGAGACCGATTTAGTGACCGATTGTGAGTTAATAGTTATTACTATCTGTGAACACCATATTTTGTCCGAGACAAAAAAATAATAATAATAAAAAAATAAAAAATAAAATAAAAAAATAAAGAGAAAGGAAAAAGGAGAGAAAACTGACCCATTTACCTTTTGAAATAAGGAAATAGCCCAAGTATGAAATGTTTTGACCAAAAAAAAAAAAGAATAAAATCAAATCAGAATAAATAAAAACAAATTTGGGCGAATCTCTTAATTTTGGCATTTGTATCCAAATCAGATCAAATCGCCAATCATCATTAAGACCGAATTTTCAATTAGGATCGATCAAATTTAATGGCAATTGATGCCTCCAACACTTATAAATAGAGCCAATGTTGAGAGGTAAAGGGGGTTCTTTTTTCGAAAGCAACAGAAAAGAATAGGAGCAAAAGACCTATCAACAAATCGGAAAGGTTGAGAAAACTACCATATACTCAGGTTCAGTCAAAACATCATAGCCTTGGCTGTCTTTGCAGTGGTTTCTTAATCATTTCGAGAGCAAGTCTGGCCTTAAAACACTCGTGTGCCACTAAAGTCATCCTTTGGTCAAATTTTATTCCATCATAGGTAAATTCCTGCAGCTCAACTTGCATCTCATTTTAATTAACTAGCGTTGGCATTATTTTTTTTATTTTATCAAATATGGCCCGTCATTTATCTCGTTTGCTATCCAAAGCCAAAATAGAGTGCACACGATAATTACCCAAAGCTAGTCATTATTAGGTCTTGGTGTGTGTGCGTGTTTCATTTTATTTTATTTTTCCCCCTCTTGTTTTCGTGTGAGATCTTTTAAATTTTTTTGGGTTTGCTAATCTCATTTTTGGCATGATGCTAATTTTTTTTTTTTTTTTTTTGCTTGTTATGGTTTTCGTGTGTCTTAGGTTTTCTTTCTTTTAAGCGGTTTTTACTACAAATACAAAAAAAAAAACGAAAAATAAAAGAAGAAAAAAAAAAAAGCTTAATTCTGAATTGTCTCATTGTTCACACTTCTGATTTTGAATCTTTTGATGATCATTAGCAATTCAAAATTTTTTCTTGTTGAAATAAAAAATAAAATCTTTTCAAAAATCTTCTTTTAATCCACGCAACAAGCTGACAACCTTGATATATAGTTTGATTATCCTCAAGTGTTATGAGAATTATAAGGGTTTATTGTATAGCTCACGTTATCCTGAACCCTGTGCAAAAGTGGATTTGTTTTCTTTCCCTTTTTTTTTTTAAAATAAAATCTTTTCTTAAATAAAATCAATCCAATCCATAATTATTTTCTACAAAAACTACGTGATTTTGAATTCTTCATTGCACCAGAGGATACGTAGGAGCAGACAATATCTGTCAAATCAAAAGTTAAATTTTCTTAAATTTGACTCGATTTTAATTCCTTAAATAATTGTAACATTAATTTCACTTCCTTTTCCGTTTGTAAATAATTGTTATATCAATTTTTGTTTCTTTTGTAAATAATCATAATATTAATTTCACTTTCATTTCTGTATGTAAATAATTGTTACAATAATTTCTATTTCTTTTGTAAATAATCATAACATTAATTTTATTTTCTTTTTCTTTTGCAAATAATTATTATATTAATTTCTGTTTCTCTTGTAAATAATTGTATATTAATCTTACCTTTTTTGGGAAAATTATCATATCAATTTTACTTTTCTTTCTTTTTATAAATAATTATCATATTAATTTTATCTTTCTTTTCTTTTGTAAATAATTGTCGTACTAATCTAACTTTATTTCATTTTATTTGTAAATAATTATTATATCAATTTTGCTTTTCTTTCCTTTTATAAATGATTATCATATTAATTTTATTTTTCTTTTCTTTTGCAAATAATTGTTGTACTAATTTAACTTTATTTTATTTGTAAATAATTATTATATCAATTTTGCTTTTCTTTCCTTTTATAAATAATTATCATATTGATTTTATTTTTTTCTTCTTTTTTTGTAAATAATTGTGGTACTAATCTTACTTTATCTTATTTGTAAATAATTATTATGTTCTTAAGGGGAAAAATCAATATTATTAAAGTTATTAATTTGCATGATAAGCTCTAGGGTAACCGTTGTAAAACGGATATATTAGGGGTGCAGTGGGATTAAGTTTCCACCCTTCCCTATGCATAATTGGACTCCCGAATTCAATCTCTTTAAAAGACCAGTTTTGCAAAACCAAAAGGTTTTTCCGATTTTTTCCATAAATAAAAATTGGTGGCGACTCCATTGAAATTGAATATTATTTTCAATATTTTTTGTTGCCTCTCGTCGCGGCGCCCTCCAGGCATGTTGTGACAGTTTGGCGACTCCACTGGGGATGGTTAGAGAGTCAAGCCTATTAGAGTAAGTTATGCAAATTACATAACTAGAATATTATTTATTTTTCCCCTTCTTGTTTCTTTTCATTTTTTTTTGAATTGTAAATAATTATTTTTGTACACAATTTTTATTTGTATGTGTTTATTTTATTTGTAATTATCTCTCACTTAGACCTTAGGATAGTAGATCTGTCTTCTCTATATTTTGTATATATCTCAAACCTTAGGGTAGTTGATATACTGTGTATATGTGTGTTCTTGGTCTTTTGCAGGTTTTATGTTTAGTTTTAGGGTTAAAAAGTTTGAATGCTCCCTTCACACACCTCACTATCACTTACCTCACACACTAATTGGGCTCTACACCCGAGCCTTGGAAATCCATAGGAGTAAAAGGGGTTTTGACGAGGTTATTGTGAAGTTCACGCTTCCTTGACAGTCGTTGATTTTCCCGCTCAGATTTGCTACCGGAATTGTGAGCCTGCGCATTGTGACTCTTAAGTCCCTGTGGTTGTGCTCACAAAACCGGGTCCTTATTTTAAATAAGGGCAATCTGGGGACCATGATTTAAAGGTCTAGATCTGTCCAAAAAAAACCGTGCACAATAGAAGCAACTAGTGGACTACCCAATTAGGGTTCGAGCCTCATAAGTACCCAACCATTAAGTCTCACCCTATTAGGACAAAAGGGAGCATACTTCTTTCCTTTTCCCTTAAATCACATCATACAGCATTTAATCATCTGCATTGTGCATATCTATAATACGTCATCATGCACTTCTTAACATGTCAGCATCCTTTTCTTGCTATTTGTACATAATCATCATGCATACCATCCAATATCTCATCATAATGCATCACACATCCAGCATTGCATCAAACATATTTACATTTTTTCCTTCTTTCTTCTTTTCCCTGATATTTTATTCAAATTCACAAAAGGGGATAGCAGTGACACCATATTTGATAGCAAGATGATGGAAGAAGTACAACACGCTAGCAATATCACCGATGGGAAGAAGAAAACCAGTGTAGCCATAAATATTAGCTCATTGGAAAATCTAAGACAGTTGAGTCAATCACTCCCTTTTGAAGAAAAGAAGGCTTTTACCAAGAAATATGGAGCTATCTTGGACTTGCTTTTCATTCCAGTTGAGACCGCTGCTCTCAATGTCCTGGCTCAATATTGGAGCCCGGCCTTGAGATGTTTCGAGTTGCCCAATATTGATATTACACCCACCATTGAGAAATATGCATGCATGTTGAAGTTACCAATGAGAAAAAACTCTACAGTGTACCTACGCATGGAGGAGTATTTGTCTGAGATGAAAGTAATCGAGCAATATGGGGAGCTATTAGGGGTACCTGTGACTCGAATGAGACTGACAGGGCATACAGACTCTCGGGGGCTGACCAAAGCATTTGTGGAAGCACATTTGAGAGAGTTGGGACATTTACAAGAATGGAGAGTCTTCGCGAGGGTGTTAGCACTTGCCATCTATGGGTTGGTGATATTTCCGTCTGCACCTGACATGGTGGATCAAGCTGCCATGGATGTTTTCTTTGCTGTGGAAAGGAAAGAGAGGAACCCAGTACCTGCCGTGTTGGCTGAGACATTCCTGACCTTGGATTTCTGCCAACGAAAGTCAAAGGGGAAGCTTCGATGCTGCATACACCTGTTATATGTATGGGTTATCACACACAGGTATGCTGGCAATCATCTCAAGAGTACATCAGATCCGTTGGGAAGCTTCCACCGAATTCCAACAAAGTCAAGAGATGAAAATGAATGGAGGGTTGAGTTTGACAATGTTGACACAAAGGCATTCAAATGGGTGTGCCCATGGTATGGACGTGAACGAGGAGATATCATCTACAGCTGCGAAAAATTTCCTAATGTACCCCTCATGGGTCCAAGAGGGTGTGTAGCTTACACACCAGTAATAGTACTCAAGCAGCTTTGCTGGACGCAAAGGAAGCCACAAGAAGAACGATTGGGTGGATTATGCTTCTGGTATAAAGATGGAGAACACACTCAGCTTTTATCAAGAGATATTAAGAAAGCATGGGCAAATATCCGAATGGCAGGAAGAGCAGAATTAGGAAAACCACTTGTGATCGACACCGCAGAGTACATCGCATGGAGAAAAGCAAGAAGGGTGCCCCAGACTGTCCCTAAGAAAGTCACAGAAAAGAAGAACAATTCTTGCCCAACATTTGCAGTAGCCGAACAGTTGGAGGTTTTGCAAGCTCAAATTCAACTTTTAGAGCAGCAAAAGCAAGCTGCACAGTTAGAGGCCGTTATTGCCCGAAGCCAGTATGAGAAGAAAGCAAAATTGGTTGAACATCTGAAAGACGAACTAGCTGATGCCCCTGTAAAAGTTCCTGCAGCACTCACAAGAAAGATTCAAAGCCTTGAAGGTAACTTACGAGTCCTTACAAGAGAAAGGGATGAATTAACTGAGGAAATTAAGCCGCAAGAAATAGTCAACGAGGAGCTAGCAATGGAAGTCAACTGGCAGAGACAAGCAAGAGAAGAGCTGATAATTGAAGTGCATAAACAGAAGCAAGAGAAAAGCAAGTTAGAGCACAAACTGGAAGAATTAACCGCGCTTTTGGCACAAATGAAAAGTGACCGTGATCGTGGATGGGCTTCGTCCATGCAATACCAAGACACACTCATCCAAACAGCAAGTATCGGAAAATTTTGGAAGGCCCAAGCATTAGAATGGGAAGCACAACATAAAGATTTGAAAGAAAGACATGCAAGAATGGTTGAGGAGCTAAATTGCCACATCTCGAACTTCATTTACTACTTCGAAAAAGCGGAAGAAGAAATTTGGGGGAATCCCATGCTCCACCTTCCTCGCGGAATAAAAGATTTCATGAAGATGAGTAAGGGTCTTACAAGGGGGTTTAAGAGAAAGAGAACCAACCTTTTGATGTAATTGATGTTTTTAGACTTTGCAAATTTATGATGTATTTGCACTTTCAAGTGAATTTTTGGAATGAAATTATGACTCAACTTGCTTCTTTATCCTCTACACGAAACCCTCTCTTCTTAATTCATCATTATTACTCGTACTCGCCTTATAGGACTTTCCTTTCCTTCTGTGCGAAGTAAAAAGCAAAGGATTTCGAGAAGGGTTAAGATTTTGATATTGCTAGAGTGTTGTTAATAAAGTATATTGTGGAAAGAAATCTCCCCTATACTTTTTATCCGCCAGGGACTCCATCTAATAGAGCATGGTCCATCATCATTGCTATCAAATATAGGTGATACATTCCTTCCCCACTGGAAAAAAAAAAATTCTTTTTTTGTCTTACTCTTGTTGTTATGATAAGCAGGAATTTCCAAACATTGCTCCTTCAAAGAAAACTTCATCTAAACCTAGTAACTCATACGAGTTGCGATCCAAAGCCCCTCTAGAAGGCATGGCAAATGAAAGGAATTTGAGCCAAGAGATTGATAACTTGAAGACCATGATGCTTGAACAAGGGGAGGAGTTCAGAAAGATTCTCGAGGTCATAATCAAAACCAAAGGAACTAGTGAAAACAATGATCCTCATGATCAACCGGGGTATGAATCAGGGAATGACAACAACCTTGAAGTGGAGAAAGAGGTGGAACGGTTGAAACTGAAGGAAGAATTAGAGAAGGAGATGCAAGCACAATTCCGGATGCTCCGAGGGCCTAACCCATACGGCTCTATGAGCATTAATGATCTCTATTTAGCACCAAGCGTCACTATCCCCAAAGACTTCAAAATGCCTGAGTTCATTAAGTTCGATGGCAGCACAAATCCTATGATGCACCTGAGAATGTACTGCACCAAGATGGGGATGTGGTCTAAAGATGAGAATTTCATGATTAGTTTTTTCCCTGAAAGTTTGGATGGGGTCGCGTGGGAATGGTACATGCAGTTAGATCAGAATCAAATCAGGTGTTGGGAAGATCTTGCCACGGCCTTCACCAATCAATATAAGTTTAATATGAATACTGCACCTACCAGAGACCAGCTGAAAAATTTGAGGAAGAAAGAGAAGGAGCCATTCAAAGAATACGCCCAAAGGTGGAGAGCAATAGCAGCCCGGGTTATTCCCGCTATGTCAGAGCAGGAAATGTGCTCTTATTTTATCCGCACTTTGGAAGGACCATTCTTCAAGAATATGTTGGGCACTCATGTCAGAGAATTCATTGACTTAGTGGAAATTGGAGAAAGGATTGAGGCAAACATCCAAGAAGGCAAGGTGGAGCCAACGACGGGTGAAATAAATGAATCTCAATTTAAGAAAGGACAGCCACAAAAGAAAAAGGAAAACACTGTCAACACCATACAATCACAACCACCCCAACCCTACCAAGCCTCTTTTCAGCAAACTCATTGTCCATATCAACCCCCATACTTTCTATATCCTTCACCCTATCTACCTACCATGCCTTACCCTCCTCAGCCGTACCAAGTCAATAATGTTTCATACCCCCGACCTTATACACCATCCATACCTACACTTCACCAAATAGCTAACCCTCCCCTAACCCCATCACAAATACCGCCTAGAGTCAGTAACACCTCCAATCCATCAACCAAAGACCGTCCCTTTCCCAACTTTCACATGAGTAATTCTGAGTTATTTAAGCGTTTGTGTGGTCAGAATTTGCTAACCCTACGCCTTGGGAAGACTTTCACGACACCTTATCCTCGTTGGTATGATGCGAATCTTTCATGTGAGTACCACTCCAATACTCCCGGGCATTCAATTGAGAATTGTTATGGCTTTAAACATGCTGTATGGCGCCTGATTGATACCAAGGCCATTCAATTGGAAGAAACGGAAGGGCCCAATGTGAGAAGCAATCCATTTCCAAATCAAGATGGAAGACAGGTAAATGTTATTTGTTGTGATAGCCACATGGGAGGAGAATTTGAGGACATCAAACTCCCAATGAAGTGCATCTTGGAAGGGTTAAAATCGGCAGGATATGAGATGATTGCTGAAAGAAAAGAAGGAAAAAGGATTTTGAAAGGAGATAAGGAAGGATTACTCTGCAAATGCCTCGGGGTTGAGAAGAAACATCATATTGAAGACTGTCCCGAACTCAAATGCTTTGTTAAAACAATGATCAAATTGGGTGTACTTGCGGTACCCAAGATCGTTAAGGAGCAGAGTGTCAACACAATTCACCCAACACCTCCCGTCTTTAAGATCTCTCCTCGGAGGCCGGTGCTCATTTTCAAGGTACCTAAGCCGTTCCCTTACCAAAGTGATCATGCGGTCCCATGGAGATATGAGACAATAGTGGAACCAAATATTGGAGCAAGTCATAGCCCTGCAAAGATCGAGGCAACAATTCCTGCTTGAGAGTCACGACCTATTTTCCAAGTGTCAAGGCAAGCCCATCACACCGATCCAGCTCTCCCTGAGAGGCATGGAGCTGTTGTGAAAGACGACACTGGAACAGGCCTCGACCTTAAAGTGACCGAATCAGTAACAAATATTGTAGGAATAGGAGGGGTAACCCGAAGTGGCAGGTGTTATACTCCTGAGAAGCTCCAAAGGGTGCCTGGAACAATAAAATCATCAGAAGACCACAAGGAAAAAAGCCAAGAGGATGAAGGAGAAGAGTTCTTGAAGATCATGAAGCAGAGTGAGTACGATGTGGTAGAACAGTTAAAGAAGACGCCTGCAAAAATCTCTTTGTTCTCGCTAATTATGAGTTCTGAAGCTCATCGTGATGCTCTTAAGAGAGTATTGGATCAGTCTTATGTAAACAAAGATATAACTCCTGAAAAGGTCGAGGGAATTGTAGGTGCAATCAAAGCCAGGAACTCGATAACTTTTACGAAGAACGAGATAAGCCCGAACACCACATCGGGTCGCCCAAAGGCTCTACACATCACTCTGAAGTGCCAAGGCTATGTCATCGCGAAGGTGCTGATAGATGGGGGGTCGGCTTTTAACGTGCTTCCTTATTCCACCTTACAACAATTGCCTGTTAATCCGGCTACAATAGAGCCAAGTGGCATAATTGTAAAAGCGTTCGATGGCACCCAGAGGGAAATCATGGGAAATATTAATCTGCAGCTGGAGATAGGACCGACCACCTTCGTGACAGAGTTCCAAGTACTAGACATTGAGCCGGGATACACTATGTTATTAGGAAGGCCATGGATTCATGAAGGGCCGTTCCATCTACCCTACATCAAAGGGTGAAATTTGTATCCGAAGGGAAACTAATCACTATCAAAGGGGAGGAGGAGTTATTGATGTCTAAAACAGTCACAATCCCTTACATTGAGTGTGCCGAAGGCTCCTTTGAAGTATCTTTTCAAAACCTAGATATAGCAGAGCCAAAGGAACAGACGAGTAGTGAGAATCAAGTCGTTGCTCAAATGATGCTCAAAAGTGGATTTCAACAAGGAAAAGGATTGGGAAGTCAACTACAGGGGATCAAACGCCCAATTGTGTTGCCTGATAACCCAGGAAGACTTGGCCTGGGATACAAAGTAGGGGAAGAAGAGCAGTCGCCCTGGTTCGATGCAAGGAAGATTCCACACATCAAGAAAACGTTCCCTAAGGCTGCAGAAGTTATGGCGCTAGAACCGGGTGAAACAGTCAATACCCGGAGAAATGTCAGGGAGGCTCCCTTCCTTATCCACCCAAGCTATGAGGCAGAAGAATTGAACAACTGGGAATCCAAACCTTTAAATGATTATTTGTATTTTGAGTAATGGATGCTTTTATCTCTTTATTTTGTATTTCAAATTTTATCAAATAATGTAATAATTATGCATGGTTTTCCCATCTTTTGTCTCCTCTTCTTCTCTTTTCTTTTCAAGATGCACTCTTGCAAATTTATTCACTCCTAGTCTCATCTCAATTCCAGGGATTCTTCCTTTTCGGGATCTCCTTCCCGTGTGGATGATTGTGATAAACTATTAATTGATTCTTGTGTTACAATGGACTTGAATGAGAAGGAACAAGATGAAGATCCTAACCTGTGCCAACAGTTCGCCAAAATGATGGATTCATTAGAAAAAGGGATAGATCCACATGATGAAGTGGTCGAAATAATAAACCTAGGAACTGACGAGGAAAAGAAAGAACTAAAAATAGTTGATAACCCAGAAAGAGAAGAGATGATTGCGCTGTTCAAAGAATACATGGACGTTTTTGCTTGGTCGTATAAAGATATGCCTGGCTTGGACCCAAACATAGTGGCCCACAAAATCCCATTACTTGAAGGGATGGAACCTAAGCAACAAAGACTGCGAAGGATGAGCCCTGAAATGTCACTTAAGATCAAAGACGAAGTTACAAAGCAACTTGATGCTGGCTTCTTAGAGGTACCACTTTATCCAAAGTGGATAGCAAATATAGTACCTGTGCCCAAAAAAGATGGAAAGGTTAGAATGTGCGTGGATTATCGAGACCTTAACAAAGCCAGCCTAAAAGACAACTTCCCGCTGCCTCACATAGACGTTCTGGTTGATAATACTGCCAAAAGTCACCGATTCTCCTTTATGGACGGATATTCTGGCTATAATCAGATCCTCATGGCAGATGAAGATAAAGAAAAAACATCTTTCATCACTCAATGGGGAGTGTTTTGCTATAGAGTGATGCCTTTTGGATTGAAGAACGCTGGAGCCACCTATCAGCGAGCAATGGTTACGCTATTCCATGACATGATCCACAAAGAACTAGAGGTCTATGTTGACGACATAGTAGCCAAGTCACAAGAGGGAGAGAGTCATGTTGCCGTGCTTAGAAAATTATTCGAAAGGTTGAGAATTTACAAGCTGAGATTAAACCCGGCAAAATGCACTTTTGGGGCATCCTCAGGCAAGTTATTGGGATTCATTGTTAGTAAGAAGGGCATCGAAGTGGACCCTGATAAAGTCAAAGCTGTCCAAGACATGCCAATACCCAAGACGGAAAAGGAAGTTCGCGGTTTTTTGGGACGGTTGAACTACATAGCAAGGTTCATCTCTAACTTGACCCATACATGTGAACCAATCTTCAAGCTGCTGAGGAAAGATAGCCCTGGCAAGTGGGATGATAGATGTCAAGAAGCCTTTGACAAAATCAAGAAATACCTGATAAATCCTCCCCTTTTAGTCTCACCAACATTAGGGCGACCACTCATCCTGTACCTTACAGTGTTGCATGGATCCATGGGTACTGTGTTAGGTCAACATGATGAGACTGGTCGGAAAGAGCAAGCAATTTACTATTTGAGCAAGAAATTCAATGATTGTGAATCTCGATATATGGCTATTGAGAAGACTTGCTGTGCCCTCGTGTGGACCGCAAGAAGATTGCGACAATACATGTTGTACTATACAACTTGGCTAATATCTCGAGTAGATCCCTTAAAATATATCTTTGAAAGTCCACATATTTCCATGAGAATGTCTAAATGGCAAGTGGCTCTGGCAGAATTTGACATTAAGTATGTGACTAGAAAATTAGTAAAAGGGGGTGTCACAGCTGATCACCTAGCTGAGAATCCACTCGAAGAATATCAGTCAATGAAAGTTGAATTTCCTGATGAAGATATCTTGGCAGTCGTGGAGGATGAGAGCAAAAACGATGAAGAGGAAGGCTTGATGTGGAAGATGTACTTCGATGGTGCAGTTAACGTCCATGGGAATGGGGTTGGAGCAATACTGGTGTCGCCTGGTGGCAAACAATTCCCAATTGCTGTTAATTTGGCATTTGACTGCACTAACAACATGGCCGAATATGAAGCCTGTATAACCGGCCTAAAAGCGGCAATATCTCTTAATGTGAGATACCTAGATGTCTATGGTGATTCGGCGCTCATCATTTATCAAGTTAATGGGGATTGGCGAGTCAAGGAACACAGACTGATGTCGTATTATGAACATGTGATTAGTCTAGCAAAGGAATTTGAAAAAATCACCTTAAACTATTTGACACGTGACAAAAATCACTTTGCTGATGCACTCGCCACTTTGGCTGTCATGACCAAACTCGATTTGGAGGTGGAGGTCCAGCCTTTACAGGTCGTTGTTAGAAGAGAACCAGCATACTGCTTAAACATCGAAGAAGAGCCCGATGGTCGACCATGGTTCCATGACATCAAACAATTCATTAAGGCAAAGGAGTACCCAACTGGGGCAAATGAGAATGATAGAAGAACGCTCCGCCGCCTAGCAATGTCATTCTTCCTCACTGGTGATGTACTATACAAAAGGAACTATGATGGGGTCTTGCAAAGGTGCATTGATGCCACAGAAGCTCGCACTGTCATATCCGAGGTCCATGAGGGTATTTGTGGGACCCATGCTAATGGGCACACACTATCCCGACAGATCTTAAGGCACGGGTATTATTGGCTCACAATGGAAAAAGATTGTGTTGAATTCGTCAAAAGATGCCACAAATGCCAAATCTATGCTGATCGCATTAATTCTCCTCCAGCCTTATTACACAACCTTACGTCACCGTGGCCGTTTGCAATGTGGGGCATCGATGTCATTGGCCCAATTAACCCTAGGGCCTCCAATGGACATCGATTCATCTTAGTGGCTATTGATTACTTCACTAAATGGGTAGAAGCTGCCTCATATGCTAGTGTTACACAAAAGGTGGAAGTGAAGTTCCTGAAAAATAACATCATTTGTAGGTATGGATTACCCGAGAGGATCATTACAGATAATGCCTCCAATTTCAATAATGTAGAAGTGCGAAGACTGTGCGAGCAATTCAAGATCAAGCATCACAATTCGGCTCCTTATCGGCCAAAGATGAATGGAGTAGTGGAAGCAGCAAACAAAAATATCAAGAAGATCCTAGGGAAAATGGTGGTCACGTATAAAGATTGGAGTGACATGTTACCTTATGCATTACATGCATATTGCACTTCGGTAAGATTCTCGACTGGGGCAACTCCATACTCATTAGTGTATGGAATGGAAGCAGTAATGCCAATAGAGGTAGAGATCCCGTCCTTAAGGGTCTTGATGGAAGCTGAAATGGAAGAAAACGAGTGGATCAAAGCGAGATACGAACAATTGAATATGATTTATGAAAAACGATTGGATGCAATCTGTCATGGACAGTTGTACCAAAAGAGGATGGCTAGGGCATTCAATAAGAACGTTCATCCACGAACATTTCAACCTGGTGATCTTGTGTTAAAAAGGATATTGCCAAATCAGGAAGATAGTAGAGGCAAATGGTCACCTGCATATGAAGGCCCATACATTGTTAAAGACGCATTCTCTGGGGGAGCATTGATCTTGACTGACATGGAAGGCCAAGTACTTCCCAAGCCAATCAACTCAGACGCTGTGAAGAAATATTTCGCATAAAAAAAAAAAAAGCTCGCTAGATTGAAAACTCAAAAGGGCAGTCTAGGCAAAAATTAGAGCACAAAAAAAAAAAAAAGAGGCTCGTTAGATTGAAAACCTGAAGGGGCAGTCTAAGCAAAAGTTAGAGCACAAAAAAAAAAAAGGGCTTGCTAGATTAAAAACCCGAAAGGGTGATCTAGGCAAAAGTTAGGGCAACAAAATATCTGCTAGGTTGAAAACCCGAAAGGGCGACCTAAGCAACAAGATATCAGCTCAAAATCCAAGCAAAGGGTGAGAATCTAGAGATGACATTAAGCTGGGGTAATTTAATGGATGAAAGATAGGAGAAAGAATCAGTGAATTGAGGCAGACATTGGCACATGTCAAAGGATTACGTTCTTGGCCTGAAAATGCAAGTCCGGTGTAACCAAAGAATCAGTGAAATGGGTTAATCATATGAAATCTGCATTGCAATCCTCCTAATCTTTTGGGTATCTCATTTGTTTCTTCATGACTATTTGTGGTTTTTAATGTTTTCTAAATACAATAAATTTGTCTTATTCTACCGTCTTTTTGTCACTCATTTTTCTCTTTTCTCTTTCCATATTCTTTATTCCCATCATCAAAGAGTGCATTCTGTTCTTCCTATTCTCCTCTAAACCATGCACAATTAGAACATTATATTCGAAATACAATGAAAGAGATATCTGTAGACAGGGCTCAGATGCTACAAGACCATTCAATATCGGATTCAAAAGCAGTAATGCAATTAAAAAAAAAAGAAAAAAAAAAGAAGAGAGAGAGAGAATAGAAAAGAAGAAAAAGAAGAAGAGAAAGCAAGAAAGAAAGAAAGAAAGAAAGAAGGGAAGGGTTTGTTAGATCGAAAACCAAAAGTGGCTGTTTGAGCAAAAATTAATGCGAAGGTTAGAGATTTTGAAACGAAGATCAAGAGAGGGGGACGAAGCCAAATCATACAGAAAGCTTCAAAGAAAAAGCTCTTGTGGTGGATTCATGAAACTAGAGGGCTTATTATGGATTAAATGCAGAATTCCCCAAAAGAGCAATGTTTGAAAACAACAACCTGGGGCAAATTTTTTGTGTACAAATCTTCAATTTAGTTTCAATTCCAATTTTTAATTTTCCAAAGCTGCATCTTCAAATTCAATTTCAAATATATTTCAATTCTGTAAAGCTGCATTCTCAATCTTAATTTCTCATACCTGCATCTTCAAATTCAATTCAATTTCAAATCTATTTCAATTCTGCCTGCATCTTCAATTTTCTAAAACTGCATCTTCAATTTCAAATTCGCTTGCATTTTCAAATTCAATGTCAAATCTATTTCAAATCCATTTGCAATTTCAAATTTATTTCAATTCTGCATGCATCTTCAAAATCCAATTTCAAATTTATTTCAATTTTGCAAAACTGCATCTTCAATTTCAAATTCGCTTGCATTTTCAAATCTATTTCAATTCCGTCTGCAATTTCAAATCTATTTCAATTCTGCTTGTATCTTCAAGTTCAATTTCAAATTATGCAAGGTTGCATTTCGTTTTGCAAGACTGCATTTCATTCGCATGGTTGCATTTCATTTTCATTTGCAAAGCTGCATTTCATTCACATGGTTGCATTTCGGTTTCATTTTGCAAGACTGCATTTCATTCACATGGTTGCATTTCATTTTCATTTGCAAAGCTGCATTTCATTCACATGATCACAAAGCTGCATTGCATTTGCAGGGTTGCATTTCATTTTCACAAGCATATGCTCTCATCATGTTCCTTGCTCGGACAAAATACATGTTCATGTCTTTACTAGTTCTTTACTACGGAAATATTAAAACCTATGGTTTTATATTTTCTAGTAAAAAACAAGTAAAGAGGGGCAATTGTGAACACCATATTTTGTCCAAGACAAAAAAATAATAATAATAATAAATTAATAATAAAAAAATAAAAAAATAAAGAGAAAGGAAAAAGGAGAGAAAACTGGCCCATTTACCTTTTGAAATAAGGAAATAGCCCAAGTATGAAATGTTTTGACCAAAAAAAGAATAAAATCAAATCAGAATAAATAAAAACAAATTTGGGCGAATCTCTTAATTTTGGCATTTGTATCCAAATCAGATCAAATCGCCAATCATCATTAAGGCCGAATTTTCAATTAGGATCAATCAAATTTAATGGCAATTGATGCCTCCAACACTTATAAATAGAGCCAATGTTGAGAGGTAAAGGGGGTTCTTTTTTCGAAAGCAACAGAAAAGAATAGGAGCAAAAGACCTATCAACAAATCGGAAAGGTTGAGAAAACTACCATATACTCAGGTTCAGTCAAAACATCATAGCCTTGGCTGTCTTTGCAGTGGTTTCTTAATCATTTCGAGAGCAAGTCTGGCCTTAAAACACTCGTGTGCCACTAAAGTCATCCTTTGGTCAAATTTTATTCCATCATAGGTAAATTCCTGCAGCTCAACTTGTATCTCATTTTAATTAACTAGCGTTGGCATTATTTTTTTTATTTTATCAAATATGGCCCGTCATTTATCTCGTTTGCTATCCAAAGCCAAAATAGAGTGCACACGATAATTACCCAAAGCTAGTCATTATTAGGTCTTGGTGTGCGTGCGTGTTTCATTTTATTTTATTTTTCCCCCTCCTGTTTTCGTGTGAGATCTTTTAAATTTTTTTGGGTTTGCTAATCTCATTTTTGGCATGATGCTAATTTTTTTTTTTTTTGCTTGTTATGGTTTTCGTGTGTCTTAGGTTTTCTTTCTTTTAAGCGGTTTTTACTACAAATACAAAAAAAAAACGAAAAATAAAAGAAGGAAAAAAAAAAAGCTTAATTCTGAATTGTCTCATTGTTCACACTTCTGATTTTGAATCTTTTGATGATCATTAGCAATTCAAAATTTTTTCTTGTTGAAATAAAAAATAAAATCTTTTCAAAAATCTTCTTTTGATCCACGCAACAAGCTGACAACCTTGATGTATAGTTTGATCATCCTCAAGTGTTATGAGAATTGTAAGGGTTTATTGTATAGCTCATGTTATCCTGAACCCTGTGCAAGAGTGGATTTGTTTTCTTTCCCTTTTTTTTTTAAAATAAAATCTTTTCTTAAATAAAATCAATCCAATCCATAATTATTTTCTACAAAAACTACGTGATTTTGAATTCTTCATTGCACCAGAGGATACGTAGGAGCAGACAATATCTGTCAAATCAAAAGTTAAATTTTCTTAAATTTGACTCGATTTTAATTTCTTAAATAATTGTAACATTAATTTCACTTCCTTTTTCGTTTGTAAATAATTGTTATATCAATTTTTGTTTCTTTTGTAAATAATCATAATATTAATTTCACTTTCATTTCTGTATGTAAATAATTGTTACAATAATTTCTATTTCTTTTGTAAATAATCATAACATTAATTTTATTTTCTTTTTCTTTTGCAAATAATTATTATATTAATTTCTGTTTCTCTTGTAAATAATTGTATATTAATCTTACCTTTTTTTGGAAAAATTATCATATCAATTTTACTTTTCTTTCTTTTTATAAATAATTATCATATTAATTTTATTTTTCTTTTCTTTTGTAAATAATTGTCGTACTAATCTAACTTTATTTCATTTTATTTGTAAATAATTATTATATTAATTTTGCTTTTCTTTCCTTTTATAAATGATTATCATATTAATTTTATTTTTCTTTTCTTTTGCAAATAATTGTTGTACTAATCTAACTTTATTTTATTTGTAAATAATTATTATATCAATTTTGCTTTTCTTTCCTTTTATAAATAATTATCATATTGATTTTATGTTTTTCTTCTTTTTTTGTAAATAATTGTGGTACTAATCTTACTTTATCTTATTTGTAAATAATTATTATGTTCTTAAGGGGAAAAATCAATATTATTAAAGTTATTAATTTGCATGATAAGCTCTAGGGTAACCGTTGTAAAACGGATGTATTAGGGGTGCAGTGGGATTAAGTTTCCACCCTTCCCTATGCATAATTGGACTCCCGAATTCAATCTCTTTAAAAGACCAGTTTTGCAAAACCAAAAGGTTTTTCCGATTTTTTCCATAAATAAAAATTGGTGGCGACTCCATTGAAATTGAATATTATTTTCAATATTTTTTGTTGCCTCTCGTCGCGGCGCCCTCCGGGCATGTTGTGACACTATCTAAAAAGTAAATCGGTCATTAAATCGGCCTCTAATTTTTCAATTAGTGACCGATTTTCAATTGAAAGAAAATTCCTCCTTCTTACACAAATTAGTCATTAAATCGGTCTCTAATTGAAAAATTAGAGACCGATTTAGTGACTAATTTTTTGAAAGCAATCATAAATGTATGTGACCAAAATTGATCACTAAATTGGTCTCTAATTTTTTAATTAGAGATCGATTTAATAACTGATTTTCAATTGAAAGAAAATTCCTCCCTCTTACGTAATTCGGTCACTAAATCGAAATTCCTCTCTCTTAAGTAATTCGGTTACTAAATCGATCTCTAATTAAAAAATTAGAGACCGATTTAGTGACTGATTTACATCTTAGAAACAAATAACTATTAACTCAAAATCGGCCCCTAATTTTCAATTAAAAACTGATTTAGTAACCAAATTATGTATAAAGAAAGAATTTCTTTCAATTGAAAATCGGCCACTACATTTTAAAATTTCCCAAAAATTTTAATCACGTCTGACCCCCCCCCCCCCCCAAAATCACTTCTTCTCTTTTCTTCCTTCTATTCTTTTCCCCTGCACATTTCCCACTTTCCTCCTGCCACCATAGCTGTCCTTCCACCGCACACTCCTCCGCTGCACGCCGTCTTCCGCCAGAAGCCGTCGAGCCACCGCTGCAACGCAGCCCAGCCACCACTGCGGTGCTGCGTCGTCTCCAACTGGTGCTGCAGCGCTGCATTTTCCGTCGTTTTTAGCAGCATATCCAGAAGCTGCAGTCTCATCCAAGCTCCACCATCGAAGCTACACCGTCACATCCCTCTGCCGCTCCAGATTTGCATCTTCATCGCTCCAGATTTGCGTCACTGCAGCATGCGCAGGGGAGGCAAGCTGCTGCCCTTTCTCCTTCCCTTTAAGGTGAGTTTTCTTGTTGTTGTACTTGTTATATGTTGTTTGTTGATGTATTTGTTGTTTGTTGTTTAAAGTTGATGTTTTCAAAAATTTTTATCACATCCACTTGATTTTTGTGAAATAAATCCCAGTGGGCTATTGCAATTGTTATCTATAGCAAATAATGAATGAAAAGCAAGCATTTTATCAATTTAAATCATAATATTTAAACAAATCGAATAAATACCTCAAATGACAGGCTGATACCACAACGGAAAAGACAACACAAAGGGCAACTATTTAGAAGTAAAATGGCGTAATTTTGCAGATTTTGAAGATAGTAAAAAAGAAAAAAAAAATGCAGCTGATGCTTGAGCGTATAAAATAGAAAAAAGAAATTTAGCCAGGTTTAGTTTTTGTCATAGTAATTGCTCACATCATTCCAAACCGAGACAGGTTAAACTCCTTTGAAAATGACAATAATTAGTAGAATGTTAACATTGTTAGTAAAGTTCACCTTGCTTACATTTCGGTTGCTATGTTGCCAACCACTCTTGGAGTGTTTTTTTCATTTTTTATTTTTCCCGAATTGAAATAATTGGAATAAGTAGAAAAAGTAAGAACACAGAAGCAATTAGTGATAAGTTGTGCCATATTGATTATTGACAAAACCTAGAATAAAAGGCATATTTGGCGCATTCAACTACTCCACACTCCTAATTTTTTTAGTTTCGCAAGATTGAAGTAAAAGTAAAATAGAAATGCCACATACTCCAAAGAGCAAAAGAGACAAAGATTTAATTTAAATAATACATTATTAAAGTAAATGTAAATGTGTATCAATAAAGGTTTTCTTGAAGATAAATTGCTATGAAAATAAAAAATTTTCTTTTGGCCTTTTGAAACATGTATATGATGTATTCACTATGACTATGGTTTACTAATGTAGTTTTTAGATTTCTTGTGTTGATTTGGTGTATGATTACTATTGATTTGATTTTTTTTTCTCTTATTTATTTTTAGTGATTAGAGAATACGAAACAAGTTATTTAATTGATGATATTGTCAAAATTGTGAGGAGTTTTTTGATGTAAGTTTCTTTCTTTTCAATTGAATAGATCTCCTATTTTGGTTTGGTGTGTTGTTGCTCTTAGTTTGATTTTTTTTTTTTTCTCTTTTGTGATTCTAGTGATTAGAGAAATGGAAGAAAGTGATTTAATCTATATAAGGATATTATCAAATTTGTGAAGAATTTATCATGTAAGTTCATTTCTTTTAATTCTTAAAAGTTGAGTTTTGATTTGCCTCATAGTAAATCTTTTAAAAATGTGAAAATCTAGTTGATATTTATATTTCGTATTTTTTTATAAATAGATCCACATTTGAAATTACTTACAAAGTTGGTGGTGACCCATCTTTTCGACTTTGGCCATTTATCTCCATTTTGGTCTATCTAACGAAGGTACGTTAATTTATTTCATTGACCATATAATCTTATTTACATTATTTCATTGATGAAACGTATGAATTTTCAGCTTCCTAAGTTCCAACCACCAGCAGAAGACATAAATAAGAGGGAAGAGGAGCATGATGAAGAGGATGAGGGAGATGATGAGGATGACTAAAGGAGGACTTGTGTTACTAACTTGTAGAGAGGGACTAGGAGTAGGACTACTATTAAGACTATAATAGAACTAATTATTTAGACTGCAATAGCATTACTTGTTAAGATTTAAATGAGACTCTTATTGAGACATAATTAGGATTAGATATTATCTAGCTTTATGTTTACAAAATTTAATGAATATTACTTGTTTTTATATGACGTTTAATACTTATTTAGTATTAGAAGTTTATTTGGTTGGGCTGATATATAAAATTTATGTCTCTTTACTGGTAAAATTGTCTGAATTTCAGGTACTTAAAATTAGGATTTCAAAGAGTGCAAAATACTCATTTTATCAACATTAGGTATTAGCGACTGATTTTAAATTTAGCGATTTATTTAGTGATTGATTCAGCATTAAGTGACCGACATACAAATTAGTGACCGAAATTCAAACTGGCAGGACCAAACAAAACTCAGTGATAAAATTAGTGACCGATCTAGTGATCGCTTTAGTGACTGATTTTGTGATCGAAATTGGTTTTGTCACAAATTAGAGACTGATTTAGCGACCGAAATATTAGTCTCAAAATTAGATGACCAAAAGTTCTCGATTACAATTTAGCGACCGATTTAGAGACTGATTTAGAAATCAATTTAGTGACTGATTTTTTAGTCATTAACTGTTAAACTAGCAACTACCCATTTTTGCCATTAATCTCTCAAATTGGTCGCTAAATCGGTCTTTAGTTTTAACGACTGAAAAAACGATCGCTAATATTTTTAGTAACCAGCATTTTAGCAACCAAAAGTTCAATCACCAAATTGGACACTACCAGGTTTTGCGACTGATTTTCTTTTTTTTAGCGATCGAAAAATTGGTCGCTATTTACCAATTTTTTTATAGTGTTTCGGTCACTAAATCAGTCGCTACTAGGTTTTACGACCGATTTTCTATTTTTAGCGACCGAAAAATTGGTCACTATTTACCTATTTTCTTGTAGTGTTAATATGAAATAGATATGTTGGACTAGGACCAGGTTCCGAATCCTAGATTCTTCCCTGAAGTTCCTCCTTACTGTGGGTATGGATGCTTGCCGACGTGACTTTAGGGAGGAACTTGAAACCCAGAACCTAGTCCTAGTCAACACACCTATTTCATATTAAACATTAAGGTTCTAGATTTTGGGTTTCGAGTTCCTCCTTATAGCATTTGTTCCAAGTTCCGTCATGGTTCAACTAGTAGGAAAGTGGCAGCCTTTTTGTAGGAGGTGGACCCCGTATTTTCTAGCTTTTATAAGCGAGGAAAGAAAATAATAAGAAATTGATTACAACATATTCCATGGCGGATTATCTAACATGTTTAAAAACAAATTTTAGGTCACATTCCTACATCAATGGGGGGTGGATTGTCTCACAATTTTTCCGCCCCTCTCTATGGTGGATTCTCTCTAACTTTAACCATATTACCATAATAAAATCGAAAATGCCATATGATAGTTATAAACACACCCAAATGTCATCTTAAAAAAATGGAGCCCTTTTTCACATTAATTTAATTAATTCTTTTTAATAATTTAGTATTAGTATAAAGTTGAGCCTAGCTCATTTCCAGAATGAGGCACAGAGTGCAAGAAATAACAAAATTATTGTTATAAAATTTCACAAACAAATGACAATATAATATATATACTTTTTAATGAAATAGAGTATGAAAGATGTTTAGGGTTTAAATAATAAAGTATAAAAATGATTTAAATATAATAAAAAAATGTGAACAAACAAACTACAAAGAAAATGAATTATGCATGTCTTTTACTCTTGTTTTTCTTTTTATTAATGAAGGTGTAAATCTGTCGGGGAATCTAATAAAACTATATAGACTAAATCTCCCTCCTCCTCTTTGTTCTCTTCTCTCACCCTCACTAACCTCACCACCCCTACCACCCTCAGCTCCATCATCACCCTCAGCTCCATCACCACCCTCACCCTCTTCAGCTCCGTTTTCCTTATATTCCTCGGGATCCTCCACCTTATTCTGTTGCTCCATCACTGTCGTTGCCGCTTCACCCTAAGAGGAGTCAAGACTACTTCTTGGGCCGATGGTTGACCAAAGCCATATCCCAGAATGGGTGGTTTGTTGACCTCATGGCCCTGAAACTAGGGGTCCAAAGTGGTAACTGCTTGAAACCATTGCTCCGAAGTAGGATTCCAATCACTGTCGTAATTTGCAATAGCAACTGCAGCTTGAGAAGCTGGAGGTGGTGTCCCCATGTCCACAAGATAGTGCACATCATCGACTAGGGCAATAGGTGGGTTTACTAGGCGGCCCATAAGGTGGTCCACTAGTTCCTCCATAATTGTGCCTACTAGCTCATTTAGATTGAAGAACATATGAATTCGAATGGGGGGTGACCGCCGAGCCGACTTTAGCCTTGCAGAATGCGCCCTAGGTTGAATATGGTAATCTGTCCGACGGTTATTGACGCTCAATGACGAGCTAGATGAGTCAACAAACATGCATTTTGACTGATGGACAAACTGCCAACTGTATCCAGCATCAGCATGAAATAACCCAGGATCAACAAAGTATCGTGGTGGGTCTACATGGAACGACTACTGAGGGGGCAACATATGGACATACTGATTGTGCATATGAGGAATTCCCCATTGCCGAGGATCTTGCAAGCGGGAATCTCTAGATAACAACGTCCTTGTAGTCACATAGTGTTGGTTATACCATCACCAATATTCTGGTGAAAGGCATATAATTGGCAATGATCTCCCCATGTGATGTGTTCTCAAATCGCATAACCCATTGTCGATCCATTACCCATGCATAATTATTCAGTTCCAGTCAAACTTTCCCCTTAAGTCCTGGTTATGGGACTCTCCCAGTTTGATGGGCTTGGAAGGAATAACTTGATGAAGGCAGAATTGATGCGTGAACCAGTCACTTAGGTGCCAATCAACCACCTTGAAGCAAATAAGTGCAATGATGGCACACTACATAATTGTTCCACACATGGACTGGAATTAAGCCAACAATAGGATGAATCTCGTAGAGCCCATAGAAACTATGTCTACATTATAAAATTAAAAAAATGATATATATATATATATATATATATATATATATATATATATATATATATATATATATATATATATATATATATGAATTTCTACAAAATTTTAATCGCTACCTAATCATCCAAACCGATACAATTGAAACCCATCCTTATGTTGGCAACACTATTGTAATCAAAATTTCATGGGTATGGTGCATTTGCCCAACTGTAAAATATTATATTAATTAGATTAAATGTAAAATTGACAATAAGAAATTAAAACTTATTATGTGTGATGAATTTTACCTCGCTGCTAAGGGAAATTAGTGCAGTCTGTCCCATCCAGGACACAAAAATGGCAGGCAAAGCCATGCCCATCACTGCAGCAGGATCATGCAGCTACTCATCTCTTGTGTTCCAATGCATGAAGCACAATATAAGCCTCGGTGTAGCATCATAAGACATGCTACCCCTAACTGTATTTACTGACCCTCCCAATCTACAAGCAATGGAAGGTACTTTAAATGCAATGAGGTTGAGGACTTGTCTGGCATTATTCTATGTCCCAGTACACGTAGTATATAAGCATGAGCATAGCACTGTACTTTGTGCTTGTCGGCATTCTGTTCTAATTCTTCGAAAATCGCAATCAGCCAACCTAGCCTAATCGCACAACCATCAAAATCTCTAGCTTCAGGTTGTCTTCCAAGTAGCCACTAATAGATGTCTTGCAAATATGGAATATCGAAATCAGTGCCTCTAGTGACAACTTTGCCATCTACGGGGAGCCCAAGATAAAGTGCAACATCTTCCAAGGTTATTGTATACTCCCTACGTAGAAAATGAAATGTGTGACACTCCAATCTCCACCATTCGACCAGAGCACTAATAAGTTCTCGATTTATCTTCATTGGGGCAATGTGGGCCGTGTGATATAATTTCACACCCTGTAAGATCCGATCTATCCTAGCTAGATGACAGTTCCTCCAAGCTCTTTTGTCTCACACGCATACTTTCCTTCTCCTGTTGCATTATGTAATAGTGAATTAGATAAAATTATCCTATATAATAGCAATAATATAAATTACCAACTCTTTTGCATAATACTAAAACTAGTGTCATATGCAATATCACTACAAAATCTCAAACATAATATAATGAATATAATTTTTGAAAATAAGTATATTACATTAGCAAAATTTTCTCAATTTTCTTCTCAACCCTAATATTTTAATTTATAAATTTATAACAATATTTGTTAAAAATTCACTTTTCTAACTTTTATAAACCACAAAAAATTTCCTATATATCAGTAAAATATAATTCTCTTACTCTTCCATTAATCAAGTTATCCTAACTAAATTATCCATAAAATACTATCTTTAATTACTCAGTTTTATTCAAATATTACCATTCAATATATTATCGGAATAAAATTTTTTCATATAATCACTTATTTATCTATAAAATTTAATTAATTGATACCGTTTGTCCTCAATGCGTGAAAATGTATATACAATAAATTAATTAATTCAAACAAGAAATAACAAAATTATCGTTATAAAATTTCACAAACAAATTACAATACAATATATATACTTTTTAATGAATTTATAGTTTATAATTCCCGCATTATTTCTAACGACTTTGGATCCTTCTTTTTTTAAAGAAAACAAAATTCTAAGAATCTAAAATGGTCAGTAACAAACTTTACTAACCCTATCTAATGTCCCCTCTTAATTTCTAGTCACCCATCAAATCTCAATTTGGTTTCTGTCACTTTCAAGTTAATCTCAATGTGGTTCCTTGAGTTTCCTTTGGCTAGAAGTATCCGAAAAATAATAATAAATTAAGGTGAAAAGGGTAACCTAAAAAATATAACATAAGAAGTGAAAAAAAAAAAAAAAAATTAGTAATCAGTAATCTATTGAATTAAAAATCTACTCTATAGTAAAGACAATAATATATTACATAATACCATTCTACAATAAGCTTTTGAACCAAGGCAGTAATAATCTTTAATTAAAAAAAAAATACATTACATTATCACGACAAATTTGCGTTGTATCATTCCTCCTGCATTGTAGCATCGCTGCAAAACCATTTCTTTATTCAGCACATACTAACCAACCCTCACACTAGCCAATCCTTTCTACAAAACCCTTACACTAACTCTTCTCACTTTGGCACCCGAACTCTCCTCACATAGACTCTCAAAACCCAAGGCTCAAGTGCTTTCCCATATATATTCAGCGTCAGAGGAGCACGCATGCACATGAATAATGCACAGCGTCTCATCCTGTCGTGCAAAGTTGGTAGTTTTCTGGTCAAAGTTGTAGAGATTCTCTGCACTGCCAAAGTCTCATCCTGCCTGTGCAGATTCTTTGGCTTGTTACCAAACCCACCCAAGAACTGGTAGGGTCTTGGAGCTTTTCAGATTCCGTGCACATTTCGTCTTGTCCGAGCAGATGTTTGTTACCAAATTCGCCCAAGAGATGGCGGGGTCTTGGTCAACTTTTCAGATTCTGTGCATTGTGACACAATCTGCCCAGCTCTCGGTAGACTTTTGGTGAGATTTGTCAGTTGCTTCCGGTCCTTTTCGAATTTTTTTTTTTTTTTTTTGTTTCAGAATTCGCCCAACACTTGGTAGGAATCCATTTCTTTCTTACTATAGGGAAGATTATGAAACATTGAACCCGTATTTCTGTAAAGAACCAAAAAAATCCATATTGTCATCATTATATCCCTATAACACCATATAAAAAATGAAAAGCTTATATATATATATATATATATATTGGCTGGCAATGACAGCACCATAATTACTCAACTAAGATAAACAAGAATCCCATATATATAGTCTAGAATTTCATGCATGAGAAGAATAAATGGCTAAGACTCTCTACCTCCATAGGAAAAGACAACAGAAAACTTTACACTCTACTTTTACACCAACTATAAACATGTAAATAATCAACTTATGATTATAATGTATTGTATACTATGTCATGGTCAATTATATCAATTACCTCCTTAATATCATTTCCATCGTACAAGTTTTGCAGCCAGTGTTTTTTTTTCATTTTTCTGCTCTTTCCTTCAATGGTTGTATCCCTTATAGTGTTTTAGGGATGTGAAACACAGCCTCTGTAGTAATTTTCTAGTAGAAAAAATGGTTGCTACATATTTGTATGGCGCCGTTTTAGATTTGCATAGATGATGGAGCTGGGTATGAAGGAGCAAAATAAATAAGATCATAAAGATTGATTTGATAGAAGTTTCCCATCTAAGAATATCTCTTGTTTCACTCTCTTGCCTACTTGCAGCGCAAGTCACGGAAGCATCCCGTAGGGTGTTAGGAGTTAAATCTTAAATGAGTAACTATTCATCTAACTCCTAATGCCAGGGTCACGTCCGAAGTCGCTTCTGAAAATGCGTTGATCCTTCCCTGGTGCTTTCATGGTCTTTCCTCCTGTAGAACTTGGCCTGCACAATTTCCAGAGAAGGTCAGTGCGCTAATCTTTAATGCCTTATAACTATCCTCATAATTAATTTCTCTAATTAATAAAAATTTCTAACCTCATATCTAAAATATCCCAACTTAGAAGGAAAAAAAAATAACATTTGTCATCTCACTTGATAAAATTTGTATGCAACCACTGGCCTACATCATCATCTCATATATCTAAAATAACACTTCCAATGTCAAATATCTACACAAGGAGACATAAACAAATTAAAATACACAATAAACATAACAACCAAACTGCTTCATATCACTAATCTCTAATACCTTATTACTAATCTTATAACTAATCTCTCTACTTAATAACAATCTCTAATCTCAACATAATCTCTAATGCCTTATAACTATCCTCATAATTAATCTCTCTAATTAATAAAAATCTCTAGCCTCATATCTAAAATATCCTAACTTAGAAAAAAAAAAAAAACAACATTTCTTATTTCATTTGGTAAAATTTGTACGTAATCACAAGCCCACATCATCATCTTATATATCTAAAATAATATTTGCAATGTCAAATACCTACACAAAGAGGCACAGACAAATTAAAACACATAATATAAATGACAAACCACTTCAATAAAAGAAAAACAACAAAAGATACCATTGACATTCTAAATCTAATTTTAAATAAGGATACCACTAACACAAAAGAAAAACAAAACTTCAATAAAATCTAAATCAAATCACATAATCAATCTTAAAAACAATATTTTTAGATCCCTAAATCTCAATTAACAAACCCAAAAAATTGCACTTCTTTTCCTAGTAATGGCATTAACATCCCCTTCTTTTTACACCTCTCTTACCCACTCCAAATCACCCAAACTAGCCTCAAAAACCAGCCCCAAACTTACTAACAAAGACTAGGGAAGATGCATTAAGGGTTGGGCAAACCAATCTACAGTAGAACGCTACCCAAACTGCAATAGAACAGGTAGACTTCAATGCGGTGGTGGCGGACTTCAACGCAGCGGATGGCGGACTGGGCAACAGCACGATGATAGTAGCAGTGGTGGATTGGGTGGATGGAGGGTCAAGGTGGGGTGGGGAAGGGAGGAAATAAGGGAAGGTGAAAGTGTGTGAAGGTGGGGGTTGCAGACAACAATAGAACTTAGGGCTCTTTTGCGATAAAGTTAAAAAAATAGTGACGATAAATCGGTCAGTAATTTTGAAATTAGTAATCGATTTCATAAACAATGCGAAAGCAATAGATTTAATAAATCAGCTGCTAAATCGGTCACTAATTTTTCTTTTAGTGACTAATTTTAGTATATAAGAATACATCTTCTGTAATAGAATCGGTCACTAAATTCAATTTTAGTAACTGCTTTTCAAAGACATCATTTCTCATACTCTAATACAAATCGGTTGCTAAAATTGATTTTAGTGACCGATTTAGTGATCGATTATATAGACAAAATATTTCTTCTTTTTTTAATAAAATTGGTCATTAAATTCAATTTTAGTGACTGATTTAGTGACCGATTTTCATAGAGCCATTTTGCACCCTATTGTAAAATTGGTCACTAAAATTTAATTTAGTGTCCAATTTAGTGACTAATTATGGAGACAAAGCATTTCTTCTTCTCTGATAAAATCGGTCACTAAATTCCATTTTAGTGATTGATTTAGCAACTGGTTTCCATAAGACCATTTCACACACTCTTGTAAAAATCGGTTATTAATTAGTGACTGATTTAGCGACTGATTGTGGGGACAAAGCATTTCTTTTTGTCTAATAAAATCAGTCACTAAATTCAATTTTAGTAACCAATTTTCAAAGACATCATTTCTCATACTCTAATACAAATTGGTCACTAAACTAAATTGATTACTAAAATGGATTTTAGTGACCGATTTCCATAGTAAGACCATTTCATATGCTTACACAAAAATGGTCACTAAATTCGAAATTAGAGACCAATTTTACCTCAAATTGACTTATTGATTTCGGTCACTAAAATTATTATAGACTGATTTAGTGACTGATTTTTTCTACCAAAAAACAACTCTATGGATCTTTAAATCAGTTGCTAAATCGGTCTCTAAATACTAAACATAATGACCGAAAAAATTCGGTCGCTATTCCAATAAATTTTAGTAATGGCGGCAGCAATAGCAACCATAGCTAATCCAACAGTAGAAACAACATGGGCATCTAACCCCTTACCTCCACCGTTGGAAGTACCTTCCTCTACGATTATACATCTATACCATTTGTGTTGGTTGTTTTCTGTGTGCTCTGAATACTACCCATGCTACCAGCTTTACACTTCTAGATCGGTTTGAGATACTCTTGTGTGAGTACAAATTCAACAACTTGGATTTATACACACTCACGTATAATTAATGTAAGTCAATAATAATCACTATTAGTGGACCCCAATTTACTCAGCTATGATTTTTATATGAGTGTGTGTAAATCTAAGGTGTTAAATTTGTGCTTACCCAAAAATTATTCAATTTAGTGACCCTTCTTTTCCGTATATATATACACTCCCTCCATCCACTTATAACTGTCTTTTACCAAACAATTTTTTCCACAATTATTTGTTATTTGAGATTATGTGTAGTATTGAATACTGATATTACAATAAATGTTGAAAGGAAATCGCTTTTTTTTAAATTAAAAAAATTAATGGTTTTTAAAATAAAAAGTAAACTGAACAAAATTTACTTCAGCAGCTTGAACTAAATATTCAAAATAAGCTAGTGTAAATCGATTTAAATTAGTTTGATTAGTTTTAATTAAAAATTTTATAAATATTTTGAAATTTATCAAATTAAATTAATTATTAAAGATTATACATTATAAATTTGAAATCTAAATCAATTATATTAATATCTAAAACTAATAATTCAAAAATATAATACAAGATTTAGAGGATATATATATATATATATCACCCTCCAAATACATATGCCATGCTCGATCATAGGTTATATCTAGATGTTGTTACAGACGCTATGAAAGACTTTAAAATAAGAAAATATAATATATACGGCCCGCAAACTTCATAATTATTTACTGAATAAGGATTTATAAATCCAAATGTTCGATACATCTAAAGTAAAATAATTACAATTCAAAAGAAACTTAATTAATATTATATTTAACTTGCTTTGGCCTGCGATCTTCACTTTGTAGTTATTGGACGCTTACTTTCATTTCTGTTGTGCTGGGCTTAAGTCCTAGTCCTGCGCATATGTCCCATGACATTTGCTGCATACTTGAAGTCTAGTCTATATATTGGAATATTTATGGAAAACATACAAGCAGGTAGTGAGAACTTAAAGTTCTCAGTAAGTATATTCAATTCACTATTTATACAAAGTGTTATCATAAACATTCTAACAGCTTCAATTTCTTAAAAAAACGTGTACACATACGCATAGGCATGGGATCAATTTTAAGTTTAAAAATATATTTCTCGAAGTAGATTACTTCTTTTTAATAATCATTTGGCATATCTCATAGCAAATATCATAGCAATAATAACATAAAACTTTAATCATAATTATAACAGCATAATAGCATAATAAGATACTTAAATATGCATATACTGATGCACAAACTTGATTTATGCAAGTACACTTGACTTTCTTATCTCTTTCTTTAACTTGCAACTTAAACTTTTATACTTGGTCCTCTGCAAGAAGGCCTCCAACTTTGAGCTTGAAGCTCATAACAATTGAGATGTAGAAGAAGAACATGGAGATGGAGAGGAAAATGGAGGATGATGAATTGGAGGGGGTGGCCGAATTTCTAAGGGTAAAAGGGTAAGAAAATGTTGGCTTGTTGATTAAGTTGGACTGACTTGTAACTCAAGCTTGATAGGCTAAATCTCATTGGTGGGTTTCACACAAAATTAAATTATACTAAGCTTAAATTTGAGTGGCTCATCTTTAGCCACTAAGAGGATTTTGTGTGGTTAGTTTTTAGCACATATCTTAGGATTTTTAACTAATACTCATACTTATAGATAATATAAAACCCTTGAGGGTTAATTCAAGGTGTTCGACTATCAATTTGGGTATTCTAAGCTACCCCAACCACTATAACATTGTGTGAGTAATCCTATACCCTTATTCAAAACTATGGATAGAAAATCTCAATTTGAAATTATTACATGTATTTTAGTAATATATTAGCGTCATGGGATCCACAAAAAGCTCGAAATCAGAAATTTTTCTACGGTGGCCTCTCCCGACAACTGTAAACCTTTAATTACAACTCTGTCATTATAATCTAATAATTATAATTTCATCCCTACTTTTAGTACAGTTTACCTAATTACAATTTTGCTCTTATCTTAGGCTCGAGCTTCCTTATGTCTCAATCTACTCTTAAAGCTCGAGATGTTACAATATATATATATATATATATAAACTATCCTTGTATTGATAAGGGGCATAGTTGAGAAAACCCCCCATCACATATTTATTTGTTTTTTTTAATTAGTTTGGTTGATATAAATTTTTGTCACTTGCTTGTGAGTTTTAATGAATTTTGTTGATAAATATCTCCTTCAAATTAATAATAATAATAATTTAAATTTAAATTCATCAACTCTAAAAATATATAGTATCATAAAATAAATTCAAATTATATATATATAACACAATTATTTACATACTATAATCTATTTCTTATAAAGTTCCTATAAATTATTTTAAATATTTTTATAATAACATAATAATTTTAGAATTAAATTATTTATCACCTCAAGAGTGAGGCATTCCAAGAGTGCAAGAAATTGACTCTTTTGTGAAGGTTTTTTAAACACCTAAGAATGTTGTTTATAGTGAAAAATATTATCCGTTGGCTTGGAGACTAGACATAAGTCACAAGTGGTTGGTGGCCGAATCAAAATAAATACCTGTGTGTTGGTCTTCTCCTTGACTCTTTTACTTTAAAATTTATAATTTAAGTCTTATTCCCTGTCTATTTTATCTTTTTATTCGTTTTGTTAAGATTTTCAAATTTATTTGAAAAAGGGTTTGCTTGTAAAATTTCAAAAAGTTTTGAAAAACTCAATTCACCCCTCTTGAGTTGTGAAACCGCTTAGTAACATCGACTTCTTTGATAACTAGTTAGGGCTTTCCCTGCTTGGAGCTAGCTTTCCTTCATCATCAGGATTTCTTTGTAGTTCGATCTTTCTCAAAACTAAACCTCCTTCTTCGAAGCTTTTTCAATACATTGATCATACTTTTGAGCTAGTTGCAGTTTCATGGCCTTGTTGTTTTCTTCATCACCACGTAGCCATCTTGGGGCTGACCTCCACAATTTCAATCAGGGTCATGGCATCATATTGCAATACAAGCCGATACGGTGTTTCCTTTGTGGATGTTTGAACTATAGTGTGGTAAGCCCATAGGACAACTGGTAACTCTTCTGCCCACGGGCCTTTTGCCTCCTCTAACCTTTTCTTAAGACCTGCAAGAATATTTTTGTTTGAGGCTTCTGCTGATCCATTTGTCCATGGGTCTTCTACTAAGAGGAAAAGCTAGAATAATTCTAAGGTCAAAACAGAAGTCTTCAGATCACCAATTTGTGAACTAAGTTCCATCGTCACTAGAAGCCTAACGTGGCACACCGTACTTGCATATAATCCTTTTATGCAAAATGTTTTTTTTTTTTTTTTCAATATCAGTGGTTAGTAATGGTCTCGCTTCAATCCGCATAATGATATCTTTTGTTCTTTCTTTTAATAAAAATAACAAAAATAATAAAACAAATATTTTTCTTATCAATTTTTTGAATTTTAATCAATCTTATCCTTTTGACCGCCTTTCAAATTTTTATCTCATTCTTTTAATTACTTTTTAGATTGTTATTTTATTCTTTCAACTGCTTTTTAAATTTTTATTTCATGTTATTCAAATTTATGTGAGAGAGAGAGAGACCTTTCTTTCTAAAGGTTTTACACACAGTCTTTATTTGAGCATTAGAATTCAATTAGTATTGGTTGAATATAGCAGTTTGATCAATTTTGATTCTTTGTGCGGTAAATCTCTTCTCTCTATATTTTATGATTTTTCTTATTTATCTGTTAGTATGAAAGACATGCAGAATGAAGAGCAAAATTAAAATGAATGTGATTAAACTGCAAGACCCGCGTCGCAACCTTCATCATCATCATATATCATTCTTCGCCACCAATCACCATCATTAAGTATCAAACTCGCAGCCTACCATTATCTTCACCTCATTTTGGTTGTAATCTCGTCACTACATCTCCTTTTGGGTTGGTAAAGGCGTCATCTATGGTGTACCACTGTCATTATGGCATTTTGTGTTTCTTTCCATTTCATTATTTATTTATTTTTTTGGTCTATTATATATATATATATATATATATATATATATATATATATATATATATATATATATATATATATATATATATATATATATTTATATATTTTGCACATTTTACTTCAAAAAAAAAAAAAAAAACCGTTTTGAGGCCTTTCTTTCTTTTTGTTGGCGTGTATGTCTTTTCACTTCTGATTTTTTTTTAAATGTGCCTAAAAATTCAATTCTTTCTTTCTTCATTTAACTAATAAATTAATTTTTTAATCCATGCAACAATTTTTAATATTGATGTATGATTTAACCATCCTCAAATATTGCGAGAATTATAAGAATTTATTGTACGGTTCATGCTATCCTAAATCGTGTGCAAAAGTGGATTTATTTTTTTCTTTCTTTTTTTTAATAAAATCTTTTCATAAATAAAATCAATTTAATCCATAAATTTTTCTACAAGAACAACGATAGCTTTGAGTTCCTCATTACACTGAGGATACGTAAGAGTGGACACTTCTCATCAAGCCAAAAGTTAAATTTTCTTAAGTTTTATTTCTTCTTTCATTTTATTTTATTTTTTGTAAATAATTGTCATTTCTTGTAGGGGAAAAATAAGTGTTATTATGGTTATTATTAATTTGCATAACAACATTTAGGGTAACCGTTATAAAATGGATGTATTAGGGGTGCATGGGATTAAATTTCCACCATTTCCTAAGCATAATTAGACTTCCGAATCTAATCTCTTTAAAAAAAAATCAATTTTTACAAATTTAAAAGATTTTTTTAATTTTTTCCTAAATAAAAATTGACGGCAATTCCATTGAACATATTTTTAATATGTTTTTTGTTGCTTTTCGTCGCGACGCCCCCCAAGCACGTTGTAACAGCTACCAACAAGTATTTTAATTGTCCAGGAGCAATGGGGAAATGTCCAAGGATATTTATTCCCCATCTATAAAAAGGCTAACTGACATCCAAGTAGTGGAGCTTTTTCTAGAGGAGTATGCTATGTTCCGGAACCATTGGCACCCATTATATTTTCAATGAATTGGAGACAATACGACCTCATTATCAGCCAAAAGTAACCAACTCTGGGGACTTCTGCTACCAAAGATCATTCTCCAATACGGCTTCTGTAGACAGCTTTATGAACTTCCTGCACAATATGGTTAATCTTCTCCTTTTCCACAAATTTTAACAGAGGCTAAGAATATCGTCGCCTGAAGAATTCACATGCAATTAAAGTATAGAAGTTAGGTGCTCTTCTTATCTTGTTTGCTTCCTTTTCTTTTTGTGGGAGTTGTCCGTCTAGCATATTCAACTTAAGTATTGCCAACTTCTAGGTTCCTTGCTTTCCAAGGTCATTACTTCTTTCTATTCAATGCTAGGTGCTGCAACAACTTCTTGTATAACTGATCTTCTGAATGTAATGGATTTGGTGCTTGCTAATTTAGATAAGAGGTCAGCTCTGGAATTGTGTTCTTAGGGAATTGATCGATGTTATATCTTTCGAAAACTTGCGTCAATTTCTCCACTTTTAGTATATATTTCACAGGCTAGGGTTATATTGCATGAACTTCACCTTTTAACTTATCCATGACAACCTAATAATCTACTTTAATAGCAAGCTACTGAACTTTTAATTCCTTGCCTAACCAAAGTCTAGTGATTAACGCTATGTACTCAGCTTGATTATTACTGGCCTTAAATGCAAAGCACAAGAATTGTTCTATAGTGATTTCATTTTCTCCTTCACCGTTTCCTTTACAATTGGAGGTTCCGTCGATGTATAACGTCCATGGTACTTCCAGTTGATCATTTGCTAGAATTGGAGATAACTCAATAATAAAATTGACTTATACTTGGGACTTTATTGGTCCTTTAAGCTTGTATTCAATGTTGAACTCTGATAGCTTGATTGATTAGGCTACTATTCATCCAGTTCCTAAGAACTTGCTTGATCGAGTGTGTGGTCTTTACAATAATATGATGGCTTTGAAAATAAAGTTGGAGCCTCCTTATTGTGATGACTAGTTGCACAGGCGAGTTTCTCAATTTTTCTGGTATCAAAGCTCTGGTCCTTACAACACCTTGCTAACAAAATAAATAGGTTTCTGATCCTTTCCTTCTTCATGTACCAATTTTGAGCTTATAGCTTGTTTGGTTACTGATAAGCAGATAAACTGTTCTCCCATTTCCAGCTTGCCCAACATGGAGGAGTTGCAAAAATTTTTTGAGCTCACGGAATGCAATTTTTAACTCCTCAGTCCAATGGAAATTATTTTACTTCTTAAGGCACTTAAAAAAGGGAAATGCCCTCTCGACTGACCTTGATAAATCTAGATAATTGTAAAATCCTTCATATGAGCTGTTGTACCTCTTTAATGTTTACTGGGCTTCGCATCTCTAAGATAGCTTAGTACTTTTTTTTGGGTTTGCTTCAATTCTTTTGAAGCAATATTAGTGTAAATTTCTTTCTATGTTAATATCTAATTATATATTGCCATATTATCAAAAATAGTTCACTCTTATAATACTATCTCAAAAGTCACACATATAGTAATGTATAATTGTATAATAATAACAGCTCTGCTTAATGATAGTGTTAAAAGTTAATCTCATTATTTTATTTATGTCCGATTTACAATAGCATAATAAGATGTCGTCAATTCATATAGCTGACCTCACATGGTGAAACAATACTTAATTATTGTTGTTGATATTAAACTTTATAGTTTATATTTAAAAAATGGTTACATTTATATTTTGGAAAAACTAGATTCATGAAATATACTTTTCTAATAAAAATTTAAATGCATGTAAATAAAATGTTGGAATTCAAAATAGATCTTTTACGAATACATTGTCCAATGTTCATGTGGCTGCATTATGTAGGAGGCATTGTCCTATTCTCCTACTTTATGTTCCTGCCTTGGGCCCTCTAGAACACGAGTCAATGTCTCTTGTTGGACTGACATCTTCTAATTTTAATCTTGAAGTTGTTGCACTACATGAAGGAGATTATTTGCTCTTGGTGGAGAGGGTTGTGGTTGTTTCTAATAGAGAAATATTTGCATGGTCCGGGAACATCATGCGGTTGTGTCTTATATAAAATACACTTACAAGATTGGCTGAGAGCACAGCCACGTAATGCTCATGGACCATGCAAGTATTTCTCATTTCTGATGTGCTTTGGTGGAACCTTATTAGTGTTTCGATCACGGGTCAGAGCCGTGGTGGGGTAGGTCTCTTTTATTGGGGCCCACAATAGCTTCATTGTCCTAGTCTATTTGCCTGAGTTTGGGTAGATCCTAACTTATCTAGGCTCTGTATAGCACTAGTAAGAGACTTGCAAGGGACTCTGATATCGAGTTAGTGACCTATTAACTTTGTGAGTGAAAATAGGTGAATAAAAACCATGAAGTTATAGAGTTGTTTTCTCTATTCCGAATAACTTAGGCTGTTCCTAAAATAAGGGGAGCATTCAAATTTGAATGATGGTCTATCTTCATTTGATTTTAGTCTCTAATCTGTTAACGGGCAATGCTCAGTTTAAGTTTTTCTCGAAGATCCTGACCTCTCAATCAAGCGGGTTGAGCTGTAGGCCCAATGAAATAGTTCAATCCACATAACTATAATCAAGCATACCTAAGGACAAGGCATATAAATTATCGAAAGCTCGGAATATCGTCAATTGATGGCCAAGTGTACCGTGCCACAAGTAATAAAAGATGAGTAAGGGATGAAACGTTCTCTCAAATACTAAAATCAATTACCATTTCACTTGGGCTAATCACTATTTAGACAAATGCAAATAAGATGTAGGAACTTTTAAAATATGAAAAAATAAAAATAAGTGAGCAATATAGAATATGAATTAACAATGAATGGAAGGAAAATTGTTAGGGGGTTGATTTTATCTAAATTCCTAGGTTGGGTTATCAAATATTAAATTAATTCCTTAATCAATACAATTGCTGATCGAATTACTCAAAACTAATAATCAAAATTCAATTCCTTGAGACTATGATCCTCTTAAGATAAAATGAATAATTTAATTCCTTGTATTATTCTAAACCTATCCTAGGGATGGAGAACAAGAATTCAAAAGATTGCACATTTATATTCCTACCTACTCTAACCTTTGCCAATTTCTAGATTGACTTATTTTATAAGGTGAATTTTCATTCAATAATATAAAACCATATGTCAATTAATGGGTGATCAGGTCAAAACACCATTGAGATTACTAGAAATCATGCAAAGTATTGACAATCAAGATTAAAATAATGTAAAGTAATACAAAACATGTTCCCTTAGACTACATCTACCTAACACCTAAAGAAACTTAGAAGCCATAACAAAGGAAAAGAAAACAACAAACCTTAGAGTTATTTCAATAGAAAAATGAATGTGATATCTTAGAGATGGAATCTCAATTATTCCTCAATTCTTCCACTCCTTTACACACAATGCTCTCAGAAAACACAAAAGCATTAGCCTATATTTTTCTCTCTAATAATGGATAATTCCCTTTGAAGACATTATAAGTATTTATTAAAAAGGGAAAAAGACAAGAAGTTCATGAGATCAGTCAGCGTTGGCACTATAACACTCCCTAGGGCGCTATAATACTAGCGGACAGGCACAAAATCCCTTAATTTTCCCTCTAAATCAAATCTATTATCAAATATCTTTTAAATCTACTCCAAATCTTTTTCAAATGTTCAAATTTTTATTAGAATATTTTTTTCGTTTATCTTCTCATTCATTAGGGTTATATTTTATTTTGCGTCCAAATAAATCTGGTGAAAATCTTTATCTATTAAGCTCAAAATAATTATATTTTCTTTGATAGCACTCATAAACAAAATTTATTAACATAAATAAAGGAAATTATCTTATTGAGAATAAATTTAGAATAATTAATACACAAATATGGGTTAAAAATAATATATTTTCATAAGTTATCGTAAACTCGGCTTCCAATCCTTAGATTGTAGTCGAGTTTGGGGGCTATGTATTGAACTTATGAGCTTATTCAATAATTAATAGCTTGGTCTCAAGAGTGCCAAGGATAGGAGTGATATAATATGGCTTGGCAAGCTTACCTATGGCTTGGTTGAGCATACCTCAGGTCTGACCAAGCTTATCCAAGGCCTGTCTAAGCTTATCCAAATAGTATAAGTCCAACCTCAAGAATGCTCATAATGGAAGTGATGTATTCATGCCTAACCGAGCTTACCTAGGCTTAACTAAACTTATTTGAATAAGTTTAACCTTATTAGTTAGTTGAGATTATCCATAAAATCTGGACTTCGCCCAAGATTGGAAGTCCTAGGAGAGTCAAGAGATTAGCAAAGAGAAATATAGGAATGTCTTCGATCCATTGAAAGAAATATGGGGACTTCTTCCCTATAAATAAGAGTTCAACTCAGAGTTAGGTGATAAAATTGAGTCTGAGTGTTTTTACCAAAATTGTTCTAACATCGACAAAGCCATAGCTAGCTTCCCAGTTTTTCAAAAAGAACAAGTTTATATGATTACAAAAATAATTATTTGTACATCATGAAATTTTGCACTCTAGTTTTTCATTAATGATCAACATGTAAAAAATTAACTTATGATTAGTGGATATTAAATCGTGCTCAAGGATATCGCTTACGTCTATAATATTGATAACTTATGAAATATAATATTTTTTGCGCTATATTTGTGCTTAAATTGTTTAAGTTTTGTCCTGAAGGATAATTTAATTTAATAAATTAAATTATTGAGTGCTATTAGTGCGAAGTATGATTTTTTTTTTTGGTTAATTCATAAAGATTCTTTCTTGAATTGTTTTTATAAAGAGTACTAATATGTATACACAAAATTGGGACTCACTACCTGACACTCTCACAAAAAATTATGAGGTTCACCTCTGTGCAAGATGTTATATATTTTTATCTAATAGCTCTCTTTTCTTGAATAAGTCGGGTAGTGACTTGGGCAGTCAAATAAGTACAAACATCATTTTTCTCTTATATAGGATATATATACTGCCAAGGAATTAGGAGACAAATAGAAGACAAAGGGAAAGGTTTGAAGAGAAGATTAGATAAAGGGGAAGATTTAAAGAGAAGATTTGAAAAGAAGATCAGATAAAAGGAAAATTTTGAAAAGAAGATTGGAAGAAGATCATATAAGAAAATGTAAAGATTCTGAAAGCTTCCAACTTCTTTAGCGCCATAAGTCCAATGCTATAGTGTTGGCATCATAGAATAATTTTATAAATTGATTGTAGTTTTTCCTTGAGAGACCCCTTAGAGGGAGAGAGTATAGCCAATTAACGGAAGAACCTTAATTAGTTTCGGAGATTGTTTTGTGTCTAAGGAATTTGCATACTTGAGGAGTCAAGATTTATTCCTTTTTGGGAGATAGATAATGTCATTTACCATGGCATCTCCAATGTCTATTTTCTTTTTGTTATCTATAGGTTTCAATGTTTCTTTAGGTGTTAGAGCAATGTAACTTGATCAAATAATTATGTATTCTTGATTTTTGATCTAAGGAAGTGTTTGACAATCTCAAAAACCAAGTTAACATGGTACAAAATATAACTAGTTATGTAAACCAGTATAAAAATAAAATAATTTTTTTATTGAACGTTGTTTGATTCGATAATTTAAAAAATTAGTTTTAATATACATCGTCTTTTTCTTCTTCTTCTTCCTCTTATTATTATTATTATTCTGTACCTCTTTCTTCTTGATGATGTCATTAAAAAATCAATCTAGCGGAATGTGGCGGTCGGTAGTGGTGGATGGTGGCAGCTAGTAGCAACGGGTGGTGGAATACGATGGTAGCTAGGGCAACAATGACGGCAAACAGTGGCAAATAGTGGTGGATGATGGCAGTCAGTGGTGGCCAAAAGTGGCAATCAGTAGCTGCTGGCAACAGGAGGTGGTGACTGTGATGGTAGTTGGCGGCAGGCTGTGGCGATTGCAATGTTAGTCGGCAGCAAATGATGGTGTAGGGCGGTGGCAAACAGTGGTGGATGACGACGATGGATCGTGGTGAACTGTGGCAACAAACGGTGGTGGGTAATAATGGCAAACAACTGACAAAATTAATGGAGAAAGAATTAATTGATGTGAAGTGAGAAAAATAGTGGTGAGAAAATATAAAATAGAAGAAGAAAAAATTGGGACGAAATAAAATATTTAAAATTGGTCCTTTTAAGAATTAGTTTTAAGTCCAAATTGGTTCAAATAAAAATTAATTTAAAAATATTTAGATAGTTACCAAACAATGATTATTAAAAATCAGGCCTCATTGTACCCAGTTAGCCGATTTTTCTAGTTTGCTAATCACCCCCTAAATTTCTTTTTCAACCAATTGAGTGATTATTAGTATTCTTAATGATGTCTTGGCTTAATTAGGAATTGACTTATTTTTGGTTTTTTTTTATGGTTGATTGAAAATAATAATTGCCATACAATTAGGTAGGATTTTAAAAATAGAAGTACTCATTTTGTGTGATCATTTATCATGGTCAATTCTAGAAATAGAAGTACTAATTTTCGAAAGTCCAATAAAGAACTTGAGCCAGCTTGTGCGCATCATATTCATAGGGCTTTCTCAAATCCTTTCTCTTGGGCTCTTGGCTGAAGTAATTTCAGCTATCACAGATTACATGTGTGATTTTTTTTTTTTCCGGGTACAATTACATATATGAAAATTTAGAGACAAGCTAAAAAATTCTTCTTGTTAAAAATTTACGTAAACTTATATGCAATCTAATCTATTTAAGTTGTGTATTGGCTGTAATTTTTATCTTGTGTTCCCAATCACAGATAAGGATGAAAATAGGTCAAGCTACTTAACCTCGTTATTAATAAATAAACTAGCTCAGGCCTTTTTTTTAAAAGTCTATTTACTTCAATGGGTTAGACCTGGACTCTTCGCAAGATTTGAACACAGGTCCTTGTATTACTAATCTACTTTCATCACATAACAATACCACTAAGCCAAATTAACTTGTTATACTGAATTATGCCTATTTAATATATTTATAAAATACGTATTTTTTTAAAAAAAAATTAACAAATCAAATAATTTGCAATCACTGATTCATTGATACTGAACTATCGAGAAGCCCCCTCGAAAGACTCAACCTCTCAAAAGTTTCCAAAAAAAAAAAAAAAAAAAAAAGAAACCCTTGCAGCCGCCGAGACCCAAGTACTCAGTATCAGAAGTCAGAACGCCGCTGCACCTCAGAACGCCAGTCAGCCGCCACCACATCCACCTCTACCTCCACGTCGTGACACTGCTATTCATCTCTACAGTTGCGACGTCACTATCCATCCCATCCACCTCCGCGCTCGCAACGCCAATTACAAGCACCGGCCATCCACCTCTGCTCTGCGGCGTCGCTGTCTAGTCCCTACCACCTTTTCTGTGCAGGTTGGTTGACCACTTGTCCTCCCTTCTGAACAGTGTTGTCATCACTCGTTGGGGAGGGTGGACTGCACATAGAAAAAGTAATAAAGATAGTGGTGTATAGTATTACCGCCCACACATTGGTTGTGCTTGTCCATTTGTTACTGGTTTTGCTTGCTATTTGGCTCTAATTGTTGTTTGGTGACACTTGTTATAAATTTTATATATTATAATATAATTTTTTTTTCAATACTTGTTAAATTATATCATGGTTTAATAATATAAATAATTTTTTAAGAGATTTTTAAGGGGTTTCTTAAGAGGTTTTTTTTTTTTTTTTTTGGGGTAACAAGTTTTAGATTAAGCAAGACCAAGTTAAAAATAAAGCTTTTGATAATTAACAGCTCAAGCTCAAGTTTAATAATTATAATAGAGGTTTGGGTTACTTAGAACATGGTTGGCTTGTTTCCATCCCTCAATTTTAAGTAGTTTAATGAACCCATATATGGAGCACATGTTTAAAGAGTTATATTATTTGGACTATATTTTAAGATACCTTACAAGCGCACGTACCAAAGAGTGAGAGCGAATATTATTTTGCTCCCATTGTATCTTTTCTCTCACTTTTCCATATGAATCGGCGTGTGTGTCAACAAATTTGTTTTAAAATATCATTTCTTATATTTAAATTCTTGAAGCTTAAGGGGATTATATATGGGTGGCGCAGGTGAATAATTTTCACATTAAACGGAAATGAAGAAAATAAAAGCCACATAAAGTGTAAGGACCTATGAATCTCATGCTTTAAGTGTTTGGTAGGGCGTTAGAAAATATATTCTCGAAAAAGTTAAGAAGATTCTCATATTTGGTATAAGTTTTGGAAAAATATTTCTGAAAATATTACATTTTTGGGATTTGTTTTAGGGTAAGATTCCCATCAAAATATTTTCATCTCATATATGAGAATGTAACATTTTCATGGGATAGAAATATTTTACCTTGTGAAAAGATTACATTACCCCTATCGCCAATCATTGCCACCCACTGTGCAACGATTACTAGTATTGCCATCCTCCTCAAGCGGCTGTAGTCATTATATCTTGCTAGACAGCCAAAGGTATTTTTGGAAATGAACAAAATATTCTTGAGAATTCAATCGGTTTATCAAATGCTCTAAAAAATACATGTTTGGGAAAATTATTCCCCAAAATAATATTTCTGGGAATGAAAATTTAAACCTTCTATCAAATACCTTATAGGTTTTAGAATTTTTGTTAAGCCATGATGTTAAACCCATTAATGTGGTTTCATGATAAGCCTGTTGAAATATAGGGTGCTTTTATTTGTGTTTCTAGCACAAAAAGAAAGCTTTTTTATTTTAAATTTTTCATAAAAAGTATTTATAAAATTTTTAATGTTATTCGTTTATATTTTTCAAAAAAATAAAAGTACAAAATAATCAATTTAGGTTAAAATTTTAGTAGTAGTACTTCTTTAAAATTAGAATCAGAAGTAGAAAATATTTCATTCATAGATGTAATTATAGAAGTATTTTTAATCATTAATAAAAAATTATTAAAATATTTGAATATAATAAATATAAAAGTATTTTTTAGTATAAAATTACAATTTAATGTCTATTTTCAAGAAAAAAGTTAAGAATAAAATGGTAATAGTGTGAAAAAGTAGTGGGTTTAAAATTCAAGAATTATTTTTCTCTCTTCTCCATTGATTCTTCTTTTGGGAGAAGTAACTCCCTATCTATTTCTTAAAAAAGTAGAAAATTGATTATTTTCTACTTTTATTTTTTTTTAAGAAGCACAAACAAATAATACCAAAAGTACTTTTTGTTTTCAAAATTTTTTTAAAAGAAGTACTTTTGGCCTTCCTAGAAGCAAAAACACTAGGCTCATGGAGCTGTTTCTCCCAAAAGTAAAAATAGTAAAAAAGAGAGAATTTTATTCCTTAAATTTAGGAATCACTACCTTTTTACTTTATTACAATTTTGTTCTTAAAATTTTAAAAAATATCACTTTCTTTCCACGCTCTTTCCCATTTTCTCTTTTTATGTTCTTAATTGTAATTTTATAAGATAAAATTACTTTAATATTTATCACATCCAAATAGTTTAACAATTTTTGACTTTGATAAAAGAAAATACTTATACTATTACATCCAAAGACAAAAACAATTTTTGTTTTTGCTTTTACTTTTGCTTTTAAAAAAATATTTCTTCTAAAATATTAATCAAATGGACCTATATTTTCCAAAACATTTTAAGCTTCCCCTCTATCAAAGCTGCTAAGACGAGTATTGTGCAAACGATGTTTGATGAATCACTAGTCTGATGATTCAATATGGCTTGATGTGGTGCAGTAAGGTGTAGAGGGAATGTGACTTTTTTATTATGTCCACACTATGTGCATTATATATGTACAAAAAATATATTTTATAAATAATAAGCTTTGCGTGCTTATGAAAAATATGTTAAGCACTTGTTTTACGCGCGCATATATATATATATATATATATATATAAAATTAAAAGAGGGCATAAAACACTTCCCAAAGGAAGGAGCCATAAGCCAAATTTTTTTTTTTAAAAAAACAAGCAGCATAAGACTCCACCACCATGACAAAAACATAGCGCATTATCGGGAACAATCATAACCCAACACCATACTGCAGTCTCCAAGAAGCACCACCTTCAACTAACTTCTTACTCCAACCTCACTTTAAGTTTCCAATATACATCAAACTCCATTTAGAGATAACACCACGGTATTAATGACTCCAAATACACCAACCAAGCTTCGTATTATATAATAAGCACTTGTTATATAATAAGCTTCGTGTGCCTGGAGAAAGGTTGTAAAGCATTTCTTTTCTTATTTAAAAAGCTTAGGTAAATTCAACTTCGGTTATCCTACCAAGGTCAAAGCACAGTTCCTAGGTCTAGAGAGTACTTACAGGGGACTTATGAAATCGGTAGCAATGGGATCTTCACATCGGTAGCGAAAATCAAACTGTATACTTGCGGAATACGAGTTCATTCCTTATCAACTATGCCTATTTTCATTGAGAATGTTGTTATTATATAAAAAATTTCACCTTGACATTGTATAAAAATAATTTGTTTGTTGATGCCAGTTAAATGCTTATCAAATCCTATTTCTTAATTTATCCATCTCTTATCAAAACAAAATTACATTTAAGTTCTTTTTTGGGTATGAACCAGAATAGCTTTTTACATATACCTCAAACTGGGCTTTAATAGCGAAATGATGGCGAAGGTTGCAATGCACCTTACTTGACAAGTTGCACCACACACCTCGTCAACTAGAGGCTAAGATATGGTGGTGTGTATTCATGCTCCCTACATTGTGATCCACGTTGAAATTCTCTCAAACTCACTCTCTCCCCTTCCCCTTTCTGCATCTAACCTGGTTCTCATTGGCACTGTAGCGAAGGAACAGAGATTCGACGAGGAACTAGATGCCGATGGCGAAGCATTTAAACCCATTGCGTGGAGCTCGTGGCTGGCACAGAGCTTCAGGAAATGACTTGTTTCAAGACTAAAAGCACTTGCATCTACATTTTAAGATAGAGATTTTTCAGTTATGAAATTGCCTCCGTGCTTGCGACAGTGAGCTCAAAGCTTGCGTGGAGCTTCAGGCCCGTGGTTAGGGCGCTGCTGCTAGATGAGGATGAGTGCGTCATCATTGATGCCTACAGATCTACAATTGCAATCCAAAGCAAATTACTTGCTGGAGTTGAATTGCAAGAATTGCTGGAAAAGGTCTGATGTGTGTTCAGTGGGAGATGGCGACAAGTATGGCCCACGATTGGCGGTGTGGTTGTGTGGTGGTGAGGGGTGAAAGGTTGAAAACGGAGAACATGGTGATAATGGTGGTGGTGAATGGTGAGTGGTAGTCAGAGGGGGGGGGCTAAGGATGGTAACTGAAAGGGAAGTGGAGAGGGAGGAGGGAAGAGAATTTTTTTTTTTTTTTTATATATTATATATGATTGGTTACACTGATACATCCTCATATCTTGACTATTAGATTACAAGATGTGTGGTATATCTTGTCAAATAAAGTGCCCTGGAGCCTTCCCCACTAAACCCTGTGTACACTTTGATTGTTGGAATCCACTAAGAATGGCTAAGCATAGAAGCACCAAAGGACTGTTCAAAGCCTACCTCCCATTAGACATAGTGCATAGAGACATAAAGTGCATAATCTAGGTAATCGACGTCTTTGTATCAAGTAGTGCAATGTGAATATCCTATTGTCCTTGGTGACCCCCTTTTTCTGTATATATTCAGATAGTCATTATACACTGTATGGAAATGCTTGCTTGTGAAGGAGGTGTGGTACCCACAAAGGCACTAGACAACGGCCTTGATTGGCTAATTTTCTTCTCAACTAGTGTTCAAACAGTGTATCTAAAGCAAATAACACACCCAAAAAAAGAAAAGAAAAGAAAAGAAATGGAAGTAGAATCAGTGCAATTATTTTACTCTCAAAATGTTGTCACATCCTCGTACTATCAAGGATTGCATATTTTAGAGAAAGTTCTAACGTTGCAAAAAGAAGTAATTAAGAGAAAGAAAAAGATTTGAGTACATGTCCTATGACAAAAGTTATTAAAGATGAGGGCCTAGTAACGAAAACAAAAAGGGTTCTCTTTAGTTTGTTTTTTTCATTTTCTATATTTTCTATTTTCAGAATTTTGCAAAAATAGTAAAAACAAAAAATGAAAATAAGAAAAAAGATTTTATTATTTTTACTATTTTATTCACACAATCCTAAAAATAGGAAATATAGAAAATGGAAAACAGAAATCAAACATATCCTAATGTTCTATAAATAAAATATAAGGAAATTATTATTATTATTATTATTATTATTATTATATGTACGTTTGTGCAAAATAAAAATAAACAAATAGAATAAATTGATATATAGGGGATGAATGTGCACTCTAAAGTTATGGAATTAGTCTTTGCTTGTAGTTCATACTTGCAAGGATATGTACCATTTTGGTGCCTAACACTATGCCTTGATTTATAAAAGTTATAAACTAAAATGAAATGGAATAAAATGATGCTATGTGTCATTGTTTTGAATATTTTAAAAATAAGATGAATAGAATGAAGTTTTAAAGACTTTATTCAATTTCACTCATATCCATCTAATTTTTTTTTCTCTATTTTGGATAGAATAGATGAAATGGGAGTAAATAACTTAAATTCTTACTATTTACGTTCCTTTTATTGTATTTTTAAAAGGGAGTAAAAGTACTTCTCTCAAGTTTATATTGATATCCAAAAAATAATATAAAATTTTTGTCAAATCCACAAGATTCCAATTAATTTGACTTGAATTGAGCCGTCTTTCTATAAAAATAAAACTTTTTCAAAGTTAGTTTTTTCATCCACAAATTTTTATTGATTGATATCAAATTTTTATTTTATTGCATGTTAATCTATACCATTTTATTTCATTAATTATTACTATACTAACAAAGCCCAAAAGATTATATTAACATTAATTCGATCTTTAAAGGATATCCATACTACCAATAAAATAGAAGAAATAATATGGAATGTTTTACATGTGTCGCAATGAAATTGATTCTACATTAAATGTATTTATTTGAAAAAAAAAATCTATACTACTATAAAACAGAGGTTTATAAAATAGAGGTTTGTAATTCGACGGGACATGGTGACGGGATGCAATGACGCGGCGAGCTCGAATGGATGCAATAACATGGCAAAGCTTGAGGCGGGAGGCAACGGAGCTCGATAGAACGGCACTGCAAAGCATGGACTCAAAGTGGAGAAGGTGCTGTCTGTCGATGCACCATCAAAATTTAAAATTAGTGTATGGTGCACTATAATTAATAGGATGCATATTAGAATACATCTTTAAAAAATATTTAATTTATGTAATCCGTACAATATACGGAATAAAATAACTAGTTTAGCATGTAATATTGAACAATTAAACTCACTTTCAAATTTATTTTGCTTAACTAATTTTCAGTCAGAGTCAAATAGTCGATTTAAACTTTTAAATCTATAAATTAAATCCTACTATAACAATTCTCAAAGTTAGTCTTTCTATTTAATTTAGCTGAGATTGCTGACGTCGCGAAATCTATGCGTCACACAGCAAAATCCCTATCTTTCTTTTATAATGAAAAAATTCTTGTATTATCTTATTTAATATTAGTAATATACATATTAATATATTAAAAACTTTAAAGCATATTTCAATAAATATGAGATAAAATTAAAAGTATTTTTAAATCATCTCATTGTCCTACCACGAATTCCTTGTGTATATTTAATTTTTCCATTTTTCACATCTAGCCAAACAACATACTCATCAATTTCTCAAACGAAAATAAGAAAGAGGAGCACAGTTAATTAGGAATACTTACAACACAAAAACAAATAATTCAATATAAGAAGTGAAATCTCGCAATTAGATGTTTAGCCTTCTACCGCAGTTCGACGATGCACATTGGCTTGGGACCAATCTCCACCTCGGTCGGAAAAGACACGCTCTTTAATGCTATCTATGCTTGTGGCAACCAGGATATTATAGGCTTTGGAAAAAAACACGACCTCACAATCTAGTCCCGATCTCATCATGGTGTCATTGGCGTATCAAAAACAACCTTTTCGCTCATTGTTGTCGGCAAGACCAATGTGAGGTAGAAATGTTTTCATCATAATTTTTTCATTTTTAATATATTAATAAGTATTTTTAGTAATATATATATATATATATATATATATATATATAGGAATAACAGAGATTTTGATACCTGACATTCATCAATTTTACAGCGCCAGTAAGGTAAATTAAGGAAAATGACTGATTTTGAGAATTATTGTTGTTTGAAGCAAGGGTAATTAAATCCAACCAAATTCAATTAAAATTATTATTAAACCAATCCAATTTAAATCAAAATCTGACTAAATAAATCATAAAAATTTGAATTGGATTGATTCTTAATTTTTTACAAATCGTATGGATTGGATTGGATTTCAAATTTAAATTTTAAAATCAATCTAAAATAAAAAATATTATACAATATAATTTTTATTGTTGAATTTATCCTTTTACTTATAATAATTTGAATTTATTATATAATATTTTTATTTTCGTACCACTCTTACTTAAATAATATTTTATAAATATTAAATAGATTATTTTTATATTTTATTTTTTCATATTCATTTTATAGACTTAAGATATTTTATTTATAATATTCTAAATTTAAAATTTTATTTTCTCAAAATTAATTAAATCGATCCAATCCAAATTATAATAAATTATATTATTTAAATCCAATTGATTTTTCATTTAAAATCAGTCGATCTATACCGACCGCAAACACTCCTAGTTTAAAGTTTTGACTAAAAGATTTAAAAATTTAAAGTGATTTTTTGTGACTAGTTAGAAGTTTAAGGTTCTAAATGATCTTTTTCCTTGGTTAGATATCTACAATTAACTCATTTGAAGCATTCAAAATGAGCTATGGGGAAAGTAAATAAAATAAGTTACTTGGTGTGCTGGCTATGGAAATGAAAATTTCGGTAACGAGTTTCTCTATTGTAAGTTGGCCGTAACAGTGAAAACTCTAACTTCAGCTGCAACCTTTTATATCTATATATATCCAGGGTGGGATTGCCACGAATGTGAACTTGGAAGACTAGAAGCACAAAGAAAAAGGGGAAGAAGATGCCTTGCCTTTACATCACCACCAACCTTAACTTAGATGGAATTGACATTAATCCCATCTTTTCGGAAGCCACCACTGCTGTTTCCACAGTCACCGGCAAACCTGAAAAGGTATGCCTTTCACTCTATTTCTTTCTTAATTTTTCAGTGTTTTCAAGTAAAGCTTATGATCAATATGAGATTTGGCCCCGTAGGTGTCAGGATTAATATTGTTAAGCTTGACAAAAATCATGGTGCTCAGACTTTTTTTCCCCCTAAACCTTCTATTGGGGTTTATTCATTGCATGGAACTTCTCAATCGAAGTGATCCATTTCTATAACTATAAGATAATTAAGCAAAAATGAATAACATATGGAACTAGACCCAACTTTAAATTTGACCGAATTTTAAGCTAGGTGCACGCTTTTCATTGCGCTGGAGATAAGTTGATGGTTCCTCTTACATTGGCTTAGTTTAATTGTTGCAACCAAGAGAACTCTTAACAAACTATATTACTGATATTGTTACTCATTGTCATGCAATTTGGCATAAAGAATATTATTTGTACGTTAACTCTTGACGTTTTTGAGAATAGCGAGTGATTTTTGTTTTTTGTCTTTGGTTTTATTTGTTGGGGGGTTTATAAAGCATAGATACTTCTAAATTGCTGCTATGTTTCTGTTGGATACTTAACTTTTAGTACATCTTGATTACATATTATAACAAACAGATGTTACCTAAATACAAGTTAGCTTTTATATATAAAATATCAAATTTTGCAATTAAACTATTTGACTGCTTTCAAATTAAACAAACTACTGATATTTTTATTTGATTGACATATTTTGACGAAAACTTAAAGATAGAACATTATAGAAATTATATTCATATTATAATGATTTAATTACTTTAACGTTTATAAGTTTATATTTTCATATAATATATCATCATGTAACCTTATTCTAATTTTTTGTAAAAATATATATATACCTATGTAACATAGAGATGAAAAATGAATTTAAAAAATTTGAAAAGAAAAACTCTAAATATTAAAAATTAGAGATGTTAGTGATAATGTCCATAATAATGTTCAGATAACAAGTAACAAACTTTATCAAAAAATAATACGCTGCTGCAACCCTCATTTGGCACCAAGCGGCAAGTTGGAATGCCTGGTTACGGGGAAGAGTGCAGCACTCTAAGGCAGCGGCTGGGATGGATAATACATTTAGATTATTGATAATATTTAATTAAATTATTTGAGTGCATAATATTATTTTATTTAATTAAATAATATTATTGATGATTTAAATTTTTAAAATAATATAGATTATTGTTAATATAATAATATAAATTATCCTATGGGTGCTAAAATGGATTATTAAGACCAATGTAATAATCTTTCTGTTATAATAATAATATTATAACTAATAATTTATAATAATAATAATAATAATAATTAACTATTTATTATTATTATTATTATTATATTAGTTTAAAATATATATTATCAAGTAATTGTTTTGAAACATGAAATAGAATAATATAAGTTATTATTTAGATTATTTATGTATATTAAATATTATATTTAATATTATTAATAAATTAAAAAGTGATAATTTTTTTAAATAATAATTCATATTATTAAATATCTTAATAGATAATATATCAAATGCTATTTAAAGTGTTGTTTATGATTGTTAAAATGGAGCAAACCAGATCCCAATAATTAACAAACCAGAGCTGCTTTTTTGTACGAATCATTTACGAATTGAGATGATCGGCCAAAAACTTGGAATTTATCAGAAATTACCCGAGGTTATTACATACAAGAGAAGATTTTACGGACGGTGAAACTGCCACATCATTCATCAAGGAGTGAACAGAAAATTTTTTGTACCATACATCATTTCTGTTAACAAAATATCGTGAGGGATAATTAAGAAGTGGATGTATTTCACGTTGCATGTCTTAGTTGTATCGAACGGGTGTCAGTCTCCATGTAAAACAGCTACGGCTTGAAGGACAAATTGAAATCATAAATTAAGTCCAAGGAATTCTGCTCAAATAATAATTTGATAGTGATAACTAACACTGTATGGTAATTCAGATTTAATAATATTAAAAAAATATTATTAAAATTCTTTAGTAACATAATTTATACAAATACTTATAAAAATATTTTAGTAATATTTCTTATTTTTTCAATTTTTTAATATTTTTAAAACATTATAATTTTTATAATATTTTCATATAATCCAGATAAAACACACTAATTTCATTATTTTTAAGTTAATATATCTAAATATAAATTGATTTTTATATAATTAATTATATAAAAAAGTAATTATACCTATAATTGATTATTGAAATATTCGTAGTGCATGTTTAGGGACTCCATATAACACCTTTTTATTGAAAAATAAAAAGCAGTTTTTCATAATAATCTAACATGTTTGGGTTAAAATGTTAAAATTGATTATAAACAAAAATTATAACTTTGAGCTAAAAATGGCTTAATTATATATAATCACAAGAAACTTTGTCAAGTTTTTGATTATAAGTAGAACTCATTACCTTAAAATTATTTTAAATTAACATATCCAAATATAAATTAATTTTCATATAATCAATTATATTTATAATCGATTATTGAAATAATTTTAATCTCTCAACTTTCCTAAATACGCACTTAATCTCACAATTTTTCCCCCACACACACACTAAGTTCAAGGAATTATGCTCAAGTAATAATTTGATAGTAGTAACTAACACTGTAGGGTAATAATAGAGATCTAATAATATTTTTAAAAAATACTATTTAAATATTTTAGTAACATAATTTATATAAATACTTATAATAATATTACTAAAATATTTAAACAATATTTTTTATAATATTGAAATAATATTTTTTATATTTTTATAATATTTTAAAAGTATTATAATTTTTATAAATATTACAAAAATATTATAATTTTTATAAATATTACTAAAGGAAGTGTAATAGGATTTCACGGATCCTTCCAATTTCATTCCCCCCTTCATCTGTTCCCTAACAGGATTGTCACATGTGAAAAACGTGCAACTTGCGTAGCAGGAGCCTCGCCTTTATCACAGGCTTCCACCATCTTTCGTGTTGGCGCACTACGCTAACACCACTTCTAGTTTGTTTATTTGTCCCAGCAGCATAGCATACTTTTTGTAGCTCATTTAGTCATTTTCGACATGCAGAAGATAATTATGCATAAATAATTAAAAATTTTAACTTTATATATATAAAGTTATGTGCTAATAATAGAAAGTTTCAATCATCATATTAATAAATTCAATGAAAATATTTATCATCTACTATTATGATTACCTTATTATATTTATTAGAAGCATAACTTAAATATTTGATTATTTATGCATTGACTTCCATATGTCTAAACTAGTGTCTAAAACATAAGAAAACTTCTCACGGTGAAATCTTATTCTCATAGCCCAACATCCAGACCTGCACACTTACAATCCCAAACCAAGAACAATTCATTATGACCCCATGATAATATGGCCTTCTCCTTGTCCGCCATAGTGAATATAAATGCCAGAGCAATTACTGTCAAACTTAAAAAATGTTGTACTTCTTAAATTCTGTGGTCCTTAATGTTGTGACCTTTTTATCTGTGATGTGGATATATATAATTGTGCAGTTTGTGATGGTCCTACTGAAATCGTCAGTGCCAATATCACTTGATGGTACCAAAGAACCAGCTGCGTATGCTGAGATAGTTTCAATGGGTGGCATAAATTCAGAAGTGAAGAGGAAGCTGATTGCCACTATTGGGACCATATTGGAGTCCAAGCTGTCCATCCCGAGGACACGATTTTTTCTCAAAGTCTTCGATATAAATGCATTTCGTACTAAGTCCAAAATGTAATGCTTTATATCAGATTCTCACAAGCTTCAAGATTGAGCTCTAGTCCTCCCTAATAAGTCAACAAATAATTATGGGCTCTTAACGTGCTTTTCTTGCGGTGTCTTTTTCTTTGGGTTTTTTTTTTTTTTTTTTGTTATTTTGTTTGCTTCTCCTTTTGATTGTACCCTGTTTTGGCTCCTCTCTTTTGAGTTTTGAGCCTTTTTTATATAATTATTGGGAAAAAAAAGGGGCTCTTAAAAGTGTGTTATTAAGAAGTGAGTCGATTTAGTTTATTCAATCCCAAAAATTAGTTTATAAGGAGGGTTATCTAAATATTTATAAAAGTTATCTATACTATATCCTTAAACATGATCTAATAATAATCGAAAGGCTCTAATATATATTGATCTACTTGCATGATTTAGAAATTCATTAGGTTTCTGTAATAATAACATATAAGAGGCTCTGATATTATTTTAAAATTGAATAGATCTAGTTCAATCCCAAAAGTTAATTCATAGAAGAAGAGTTGACCAAACTCTTATAAAGACCATCTTAATCATGTCCTTAAACAATGTGGGGTTCTAAAACTGATAACCTCTGCTTCTATATTTATAAGTTACTCAATTAGCAGTGGATTTGTCGATGTGTTATGGATAAGATCAAATTTATTATCTGTATCGAAACCTTACCTCACTTTTAATTTTCTTTTTGATAACTTTCGGGCTACAGCTGACTTATAATTTTATGTGGTTACAGATATAAATTACGCATACACAATTTATTAAGATCACATGTCAAATTGCTAGCAGAAATATCGAGACTAGAAAATTTCAATGGAAAAAAGACCCTAAAATTCCAGGAATAATAGTCATTATCAAACTATATAAAACACACACTAATATTAAAATTTTCCAAAACAGTAGATGTCAAAGAGCACAATCGCAAGAAAAGACAACAGTGTATCATTTTTCATAAGAACAAAAAGGCCCAAAACAACTTCGTACATTGGGTTTATTTGGTAGAGGATAAAAATGATGGGTAAAGTTTATATAGATAAATTTTATGCATAATTTTATATATGAAACTCAACTATAAAATTTTCACTTCTAATTTTACTCCCTAACCAAATACACCCTAAATGGTGAGCGTGATATGAGATAAAAATAGGAGAAAAAATTTTATGAATTAGATTTCAATTTATGGATAAAATTAAATATAAATTCAATTCATAAATTTTTTTTTTTTCCCATTTTTACTCGTTTATCAAACTAACCCTTAGAAAGGAGCCAAATTACATAAGCAAACGTAAACCAAGGAAAAAAAAAATATACCAACCAAACCCAAAAAATAGAAAAAGCAAATGACAAAACAAACAAATGACGAAAAAAGCAAACATAAAACAATCCTAGACGGTAGCATGACCGGAACCAAGCAGTCTCGCCTGCTTCTTAATATGCCAGTTTCTCACGTCCTTCATGTTAGAAACCACAAACCCATCAGAGGTGAAGGAAAAATTGAAGCACCACCAGTCTAATCTAAACTTAATTTTGCAGCATCTCAAATTTTCAATTTAGAACAAAAATTTTAAATACGTTACGATTTTTTAATTTTAAGATAGACCATGTAACAACAAGGAAAAGTGAAGATCACATCTTTACTGAAAGTCAAACAAAGAAACATCCGGTCATGCATATACATACTATATATATATATATATATCCACCAAGATAAACAATAAGTCCATATACTCTAGAATTTCATGCATGAGAAGAATAAATATAAATATAGCTATTACTCTCTGCCTCCATAAGAAAAGTCAACAGTTATATTACAAAAAGAATTTTTGTACAGCAAATATTACACTATGCTTTTACACCCATGATCAATATATCCCTAATGTATCATTTCTCTCATACAAGTTTTGCCGCCACTGCTTTTTCATTCCTATATTTTGTCATTTTAGAAACTAGGCATATTTGTGGATTGGATTGGATTGAGTTGATTGAGTCAGCCTTCATCCTAATTTGAACTAACAAGTGGGTTAACCAAATATTTTGGACCTGATCATAAGTATACTATTGATCAAGTAGAGATTGGCCGGTCAAATTTTAAACAAAATAGATATATTTAAGTTTAAATATTATATATTGCTAAGTAATAAAATTCTAAAAATAAGAAATTACTATTAAGAGATATATACATATAGAAACACATTACATTAATATTTTGTTGTCTTCAAGGTATTGCTCTTATTGATAAACACATTATATTGATATTCAAAAATATTATCTTATTATATATAAAATATTAAATTAAAAAAATCCTAAATGTGAAAATGATTAATTTGTAAATCTATAAGTGAAGCTTTTTGTGGAGGTTATCTTTCTTCCACAACCATCATTCCACTATTTTCTCCAAGTATATTACTTTTTTCTCTCACGCGTTACTGGTAGTACATTTTTTTAATAATTGTAGGATTCATGATTTAATTTAAAAATTAACCTACCTATAATTTAAGTCGAAAATTTTTAAATTTATTTTTTTAGACAAATATATGTCTTAATGAATTATATATATCAAATTGCACTATACTAACTTAAAATTTCATTCAATCCTTAATTAAAAATATTTTGAATATAAGAATATAAACTCAACTACCTGACTTAAGCCGGATTAAATCTTTAGAACTCCTACTTATAAGTGGCAAAATATTGGTGCAATAATCACCGCAGCAGAAGGACCATGCATATGGATTCATACTTTCGTCATAATACCAACAGCATTTTATTACGTTCTTTTTGTTAGCACAAAATGTATATATTCGTCACAAATGCGTTTAAATATTCTCTAGGTAGTGATCATTTCTTCGCTACTCATGACATCAGAATCTGATTTCATAAACTTGTTGAGCTTCATTAACAAGCCGACCATACCAATGTATAAGAGGTAAACTGCGGTAGTATTAAATGCCATATACAAATATGCTACACACTGTACACTCTAATAAGTAAATGCGAATTGTGCAAAGGTAAATTATATATCAATAATGATTATTGGTACGTAATTAAAATTCATACTGCTGCACAAATTGGGCCCATTTAATTAATATTTTAGAAAAATTACTTTTTTAAAAGTAGAATTAGAGGTAGAAGCAAAAGTAGAAACAGAAATTATTTTAAGTTTGAATATAATTATAGAAGTATTTTTTACGACAACTAGAAGTTGTTAAACTATTTGGATATAATAAAATAAAAGTACTTTATTCTTATAAAATTATAATATTACTAGATAGAGTGATATTTTTAAGAAAAAATTAAAAATAGAATGGTAAAAGTGTGAAAATGTAGTGGATTTGAAATTTGAGGATCACTTTTTTCTCTCTTCTATTACTTCTGCTTTTGCTCCTGGGAGAAGTAGCTCCCTATCTACTTAAAAAAAAAAATAGAAAAATTGATTACTTTTTGTTTCTGCTTTTTTTAAGAAGCACAAACAAATAACACTAGAAGTACTTCTTTTTAAAAAAATTAAATATTTGTTTTCCCTTAGAGAAGCACAAACAAAGGCGCTTATTATCATGGAATAGCTGGTTTTACTTTTTAGCTAGTTCTATGGTGCACCAGTTCAAATATGATGCATCACACACCATTTAACTTTGACTAGTGAGTAGGAAAGGAGTTGATCAATATGTCATTTAGCCACACTTAGAAAATGCAATTAACTGCATTTTGAAAACATAGTTAACTTTTTCGTCTTGGTCCTCATCTACCTCCAACTGCAACACGTGATGTAGCTCCAACCATTGTCTTGCATAACCCTTCATAGATTGTCCAAGACCCACATCCACTTCCCATATTTCATCCCAAATATCCACTTTAGCTTCCACATAATCTTTGCCCAAAAACCCCCCCACGATCTTGACCACTTTAATCTTATCTACTTACTTGTTTAATCTATGCCAACTAGCTTCCAACAATTCATCACCACCTCATCCAATAAACCAACTTGAATTCTTGCACCTAACACCAAACCTTCTAAATATTTTCTTCACCCAATATTATCTCACCAAGTTTGGTCTATATCGAGCCTCACATTTAGTCTCAATTCTATGAAGCATGGGTACTCTATTTTGGCAAAAGTACCCGTACCAAGTACATTTTGGATACGGGCATGTCTCCGCTATGCCTGGCTACACCTAGGTATATACCTTTTTTTTCTTAAAAAAAAATTGGGTACAGTGGGGTGTGGCTTGGGTATAGCTGGGTGCGGTTGAGTGCGGTTGAGTACGGCTCAAGTACGCGACTTAAGTAAAACTACGTTGTTTTGGCCCTTTTTTTTCCTAAATCAAAACAATCTTAACTCACCCCCTTTCCATTTCATGATCCCTCTGCCCCCCTAACTTCCAACTTGTCACCCACCAGCCACCACCACTCACCTTCCTCAACTACTCCACTGCTGACAACAAAGACAATGATTCGGCCGACAAACCACTTGGACAACAGCAGTGGTGACAATTCTGGGCAAGGAGGTGACCAACATGGACGTCGGCTCCTCTCTCTAGTCTCTGGCAAACCAATGCGGTCGCTTCTCTCTCCTGCTTCTCTCTTGTAATTGTGAGATACTTATATTTTTATTCAATCTCTTGAGTTTTGCTTTCTTCTGTGTTGATAATTTTTTTTTTTGCTATAATTATTTCTGGAAATAGCTTGAGATATGAGATTTATTGAATACTTAAGTGTTTGTTTATGTTGTTGCTGCTATTTTGTCATGTTTGCTCATGTTGAGTGTTCTGGAAAATGAGCGGAATGATATTGGTATTCTAAGTATTATAGTTTTTTATTTTTGAGATGTAATGTTGAAAATTTAGTCTGATTTTATGTTGAAATTGATGTATTTTCTTATTTATCATATGAAATTTTATTTTTTATTATATCAAATTTGTGAAATATATAGATATACTTGTAACCTAATTTTTACAAAAAAATTTTACACTATACCCATATCTGTGCAACATATCAACAAACAACAAATCTCTCATTCGACTATTCAATCATGATGTGATGTCACAGCACCAGAGCTACCAAAGAGTAAGAGCAATGGCAGTGGTGGAAGTTTGCTATCATGACAGTGAAGATGAAGGAGCACAGCTGGTGTAGGCGTTAGAAGGGGGAGACATTAATTTTAATCCCCATTGTCCAATATCATTAAATTTCATCCGTCGGTATGGATTAGCAAATTTCATAGTGCACCCTCTTTTTTTTCAAATGGTACACCGCATACCATAGTTTAAGTTGTGCACCACAAAATTGACCTTACTTCCTCCCCCTCTTAAGGATGTCACTCGCATGGGCGCAGGGTTAGAGAGTGCCTCCCTGCTCCCCATCCTTGAGACCCCAAACCCACCTTGCCCCCATCCTTGATCCTCGTTGTAGGGGAATTTTTCTCTCCATCCTCATTTGCCGCCTTCCCGGAGGTCCACGTGGTTTCCCCAGAAAATGCGAAAAAAATTGAAAAAATTGGAAAAACAAATAGATAATGATATACTAATTAGTCCAACAAAAACATTAAATATAAAATATGGTTACAACATGAAATTGTTCAAAATAACAAATTATAGCATAATTAAATTTAACATAACCAACCGCAAGTGTTCAACATAACCAAACTCAATATGCTTTAACAATAAAATTATAAATAAGCTTCAACTTCAATTATTCTCCTCTATTCATTGCCAAGGCCTTAGCTAATCAAGTAATCAACTTCCCTACAAAATAAAAATATATACAAGTATGTTTGTATAAACAAAAATGAAATAACTTATATTTAATAAAACATTTCATTTACCTAAGTTTCAACATGTTCTATATCATCACTAATAGTGCAATATAGAATCTTTTCTTTTGAAGAACCTATTGATCATACAATCAAATTAACTTTGTAAACAAATTAAATATATATATATAAACTTTAAATACTTTCACCTAAAGAGCGTAACCAATCTTGAGTACAGATTAATACCTCAATTGTGTTTTCATTCAATCTACTATGATGTGGGCCTAGAAATCGACCACCAGTGTTAAAGGTAGACTCTGAAGGAACCATAAAATAGGAATGGCCAAAAAGTCTCTTGCAATTTTTTACAGAGTTGGATATTTCATTCCAATATTTTTTCAATAGCCCAAAATATCAAACATTTCTATATTTGATTGATCAAGCAAAATAGGCTCATCTAAATAGTAATCTAATTCTGACTTGACATTACTATCTACAACAGTATCTTGCACATATTGCGAATAATTGTAGCTCCATCTTATTCTTTTTGAAACAGAACTTACATCAATCAAAGTTGAAGATGTAGAATCACTATTGGTTGGAACACTTTTCCGACTTCTTTCCTTAGCTTGATATTCACAAACCAAATTTTGACATAATTTTTTGATCCTATGCAATTTATTAGAGCTTTCACTTCCATATATACGAGAGAAAAACATAATTCAACAACTTCATCTTATATCTAGGATCTCAAATAGCTCCGATTGCCATGACCCCATTGATCTAACTCCAATAATTATCAAATTTAGAAATCATAATATTCGCCATAATTTGAATATATAAGCATAAGAAACTTTTTCAAGGTTTTGATTACAAGAAGAACACACTACCTTAAATTTTTTTTTTAAATTAACACATCCAAACATAAATTTATTTTCATATAATCGATTATACTTATAATCAATTATTGAAATAATTTTAATATTTCAACTTTCTTAAATACACACTTAATCTCACAATTTTTTCCAAACACACACTAAGTTCAAGGAATTATGCTCAAGTAACAATTTGATAGTAGTAACTAACATTGTAGGGTAATAATAGAGATCTAATAATATTTTTATTAAATTTTTTAGTAACATAATTTATATAAATACTTATAAAAATATTACTAAAATATTTTACCAATTTTTTTATATTTTTATAATATTTTTAAAATATTATAATTTTTATAAATATTACTAAAGGAAGTGTAATAGGATTTCAGGGATCCATCCAATTTCATAATTCCCCCCTTCATCTGTTCCATGACAGGATTATCACATGTGAAAAACGTGCTACTCCTGCAAGTTGCACAACAGGTAGCAGAAGCCTCACCTTTATCGCAGGCTTCCACCATCCTTCGTGTTGGCGCACTACGCTAACACCACTTCTGATTTGTCTATTTGTCCCAGTAGTATAGTATACTTTTTGTAGCTCATTTAGTCATTTTCGACAGCATAAGATAATTATGTATAAATAATTAAAAATTTTAAGTATATTATTGAGGAATATATATAGATATAAAAAGTTATGTGGTAATAATCGAAAGTTTCAATCATCATATTAATAAATTCAATAAAAATATTTATCATCTACTATTATAATTACCTTATTATATTTATTAGAAATATAACTTAAATATTTGATTATTAATTGATGCATCGACTTCCATATATCTAAACTAGTGTCTAAAACATAAGAAAACTTCTCACGGTAAAATCTCATTCTCATAACCCAACACCCAGACCTGCACACTCACAATCTCAAACCAAGAGCAATTCATTATGACCCCATGATCATATGGCCTTCTCCTTGTCCGTAATAGGGAACAGATCAATGCTAGAGCAATTACTATCAAACTTCAAAAATGTTGTACTTCTTAAATTCTGTGGTCCTTAATGTTGTGACCTTTTTATCTGTGATGTGGATATATATAATTGTGCAGTTTGTGATGGTCCTACTGAAATCGTCAGTGCCGATATCACTTGATGGTGCCAAAGAACCAGCTGCGTATGCTGAGATAGTTTCAATGGGTGGCATAAATTCAGAAGTGAAGAGGAAGGTGATTGTCACTATTGGGACCATATTGGAGTCCAAGCTGTGCATCCCGAGGACACGATTTTTTCTCAAAGTCTTCGATATTAATGCATTTCGTACTAACTCCAAAACGTAATGCTTTATATCAGACTCTCACAAGCTACAAGATTGAGCTCTAATCCTCCGTAATAAGTCAACAAATAATTATGGGCTCTTAACGTGCTTTTCTTGTGGTGTCTTTTTCTTTGGGTTTTTTTTTTTGTTGTTATTTTGTTTGCTTCTCCTTTTGAATGTACCCTGTTTTGGCTCCTCTCTTTTGAGTTTTGAGCCTTTTTTATAATTATCGGGAAAAAAAGGGGCTCTTAAATGTGTGTTCTTAAGAAGTGAGTTGGTCTAGCTAATTCAATCCCAAAAATTAGTTCATGAGAAAGGTTATTCAAGTGTTTATAAAGATTATCTATACTATATCCTTAAGTATGATCTAATAATAATCGATAGGCTCTACTATATATTGTTCTACTTGCATGATTTGGTAATTCATTAGGTTCCTGCAATAATAATATATAAGAGGCTTTGATACTATTTTAAAATTGAGTAGACCTAACTCAACCCCAAAAATTAACTCATACAAAGAGAGTTGACCAAACTCTTAAAAACACTATCTTAATCGTATCCTTAAACAATGTAGGGTTCTACAAGTGATAACCACTGCTTCTATAATCAACAAAGACTGTTATGTATATAAGTTACTCAATTAGCAGTGGATTTGTCGATGTGTTATGGATAAGATCAAATTTATTATCTGCATCGAAACCTTACCTCACTTTTAATTTTCTTTTTGATAACTTTCGGGCTACAGCTGACTTATAATTTTATGGGGTTACAGATATAAATTACGCATACTCAATTTATTAAGATCACATGTCAAATTGCGAGCAGAAATATCGAGACTAGAAAATTTCAATGGAAAAAAGACCCTAAAATTCCAGGAATAATAGTCATTATCAAACTATATAAAACACACACTAATATTAAAATTTTCCAAAACAGTGGATGTCAAAGAGCACAATCGTAAGAGAAGACAACAGTGTATCATTTTTCATAAGAACAAAAAGGCCCAAAACAACTTTCGTACATTGGGTTTATTTGGTAGAGGATAAAAATGATGGGTAAAGTTTATATAGATAAATTTTATGCATAATTTTATATATGAAACTCAACTATAAAATTTTCACTTCTAATTTTACTCCCTAACCAAATACACCCTAAATGGTGAACGTGATATGAGATAAAAATAGGAGAAAAAATTTTATGAATTAGATTTCAATTTATGGATAAAATTAAATATAAATTTAATTCATAAATTTTTTTTTTTCCATTTTTACTCGTTTATCAAACTAGCCCTTAGAAAGGAGCCAAATTACATAAGCAAACGTAAACCAAGGAAAAAAAATATACCAACCAAACCCAAAAAATAGAAAAAGCAAATGACAAAACAAACAAATGACGAAAAAAGCAAACATAAAACAATCCTAGACGGTAGCATGACCGGAACCAAGCAGTCTCGCCTGCTTCTTAATATGCCAGTTTCTCACGTCCTTCATGTTAGAAACCACAAACCCATCAGAGGTGAAGGAAAAATTGAAGCACCACCAGTCTAATCTAAACTTAATTTTGCAGCATCTCAAATTTTCAATTTAGAACAAAAATTTTAAATACGTTACGATTTTTTAATTTTAAGATAGACCATGTAACAACAAGGAAAAGTGAAGATCACATCTTTACTGAAAGTCAAACAAAGAAACATCCGGTATATATATATATATATATATATTATCACCTTACAGCACCGCATAATACTCCACCAAGATAAACAAGAAGTCCATATACTCTAGAATTTCATGCATGAGAAGAATAAATATAAATATAGCTATTACTCTCTGCCTCCATAAGAAAAGTCAACAGTTATATTACAAAAAGAATTTTTTACAGAAAATTTTACACTCTGCTTTTACACCCATGATCAATATATCCTTAATATATCATTTCTCTCATACAAGTTTTGCCGCCACTGCTTTTTCATTCCTCTTTTTTGTCATTTTAGAAACTAGGCATATTTGTGGATTGGATTGGGTTGATTGAGTCAGCCTTCATACTAATTTGAACTAATAAGTGGGTTAACCAATATTTTGGACCTGATCATAAGTATACCATTGATCAAGTAGAGATTGGCCGGTCAAATTTTAAACAAAATATATAAATTTAAGTTTAAATATTATATATTGCTAAGTAATAAAATTCTAAAAATAATATATATTTATATTGAAACACATTACATTAATATTTTGTTGTCTTCAAGGTATTGCTTATGACTGTACTCAACTCTTATTGATAAACACATTATATTGGTATATAAAAATATTATCTTATTATATATAAAATATTAAATTGAAAAATTCCTAAATGTGAAAATGATTAATTTGTAAATCTATAAGTGAAGCTTTTGTGGAGGTTATCTTTTTCCACACCATCATTCCACTATTTTCTCCAAGTATATTACTTTTTTCACTCACGCGTTACTGGTAGTACATTTTTTTAATAATTGTAGGATTCATGATTTAATTTAAAAATTAACCTACCTATAATTTAAGTCGAAAATTTTTAAATTTATTTTTTTAAGACAAATATATGTCTTAATGAATTATATATATCAAATTGCACTATACTAACTTAAAATTTCATTCGATCCTTAATTAAAAATATTTTGAATATAAGAATATAAACTCAACTAACTGACTTAAGCCGGATTAAATCTTTAGAACTCCTACTTATAAGTAGCAAAATATTGGTGCAATAATCACCGCAGCAGAAGGACCATGCATATGGATTCATACTTTCGTCATGATACCAACAGCATTTTATTACGTTCTTCGTGTTAGCACAAAATGTATATATTCGTCACAAATGCGTTTAAATATTCTCTAGTTAGTGATTATTTCTTCGCTACTCATGACATCAGAATCTGATTTCACGAACTTGTTGAGCTTCATTACCAAGCCGACCATACCAATGTATAAGAGGTAAACTTCGGTAGTATTAAATGCCATATAAAAATATGTTACACACTGTACACTCTAATAAGTAAATGTGAATTGTGCACAGTTAAATTATATATCAATAATGATTACTGGTACGTATTTAAAATTCATACTGCTGCGCAAATTGGGCCATTTAATTAATATTTTAGGAGAATTACTATTTTAAAAGTAAAATCAGAGGTAGAAACAAAATAGAAACAGAAATTATTTTAAGTTTAAATGTAATTATAGAAGTATTTTTTATGATAATTAGAAGTTGTTAAATTATTTGGATATAATAAGATAAAAGTACTTTATCCTTATAAAATTATAATATTACTAGATAGAGTGATATTTTTAAGAAAAAATTAAAGATAGAATGGTAAAAATGTGAAAACGTAGTGGATCCGAAATTTGAGGATCAATTTTATCTCTCTTCTATTACTTCTGTTTTTGCTCCTGGGAGAAGCAGTTTTCTATCTACTTCTAAAAAAAATAGAAAAGTTAATTATTTTTCGCTTCTGCTTTTTTTAAGAAGAGCAAACAAACAATATTAGAAGTACTTCTTTTTAAAAATAATTAAATATTTTTTTCCCTTAGAGAAGCACAAACAAAGGGGCTTATTATCATGGAATAGCTGATTTTACTTTTTAGCTAGTTCTATAGTGCACCAGCTCAAATATGATGCATTATACACCATTTAACTTTGACTTGTGAGTAGGAAAGGAGTTGATCAATATGTCATTTAGCCACATTTAGAAAATGTGATTAACTGCATTTTGAAAATGTGGTTAACTTTTTCGTCTTGGTCCTCATCTACCTCCAACTGCAACACCTGTTGTAGCTCCAACCAATGTCTTGCATAACCCCTCACGAATTGTCCAAGACCCACATCCACTTCCCATATTTCGTTCCAAATATCCACTTTAGCTTCCACAAAATCTTTGCCCAAAAACCCCTCCATGATCTTGACCACTTTAACCTTCTCTACTCACTTGTTTAATCTATGCCAACTAGCTTCCAACAATTCATCACCACCTCATCCAATAAACCAACTTGAATTCTTGCCACCTAACATGCCAAACCTTCTAAATATTTTCTTCACCCAATATTATCTCACCAAGTTTAGTCTCCATCGAGCCTCACATTTAGTCTCAATTCTACGAAGCATGGGTGCTTTATTTTGGCAAAAGTACCCGTACCAGGTACATTTTGGATACAGGCATGTCTCCGGTATGCTTGGGTACACCCAGGTACATACCTATTATTTTTTTTTTAGAAAAAAAAAATTGGGTACAATGGGGTGTGGCTTGGGTACAGCTGGGTGTGGTTGAGAACGGCTCGGGTATGCGACGTAAGTAAAACTATGCTATTTTGGCCCTTCTTTTCCTAAATCAGAACAACCTTAACTCACCCCTTTCCATTTCACGAACCCTTTGCCCCACCAACTTCCAACTTGTCACCCACCAGCCACCACCACTCACCTTCCTCAATTGCTCCACTGCTGATGACAGCACAATGATTGCGACAGCAATCACGGCACGACAAAAGTGACGACAATTCTGGGCAAGGAGGTGACCAACATGGATGTCGGCTTCTCTCTCTAGTCTCTGGCAAACCAACACGGTCACTTCTCTCTCTTGCTTCTCTCTTCTAACTGTGAGAGACTTATTTTTTTATTCAATCTTTTGAGTTTTGCTTTATTCTGTGTTGATATTTTTTTTTGGGCTATAATTATCTTTGGAAATAGCTTGAGATATGAGATTTATTGAATACTTAAGTGTTTGTTTATGTTGTTGCTGCCATTTTGTCATGTTTGCTCATGTTGAGTGTTCTGGAAAATGACAGGAATGATATTGGTATTCTAAGTATTTTAGTTTTTTACTTTTGAGATGTAATGTTGAAAATTTAGTCTTATTTTATGTTGAAATTGGTGTATTTTTTTAATTATCATATGAAATTTTAGTTTTTATTATATGAAATTTGTGATATATATATATATACCCTAATTTTTACCAAAAAATTTTACCCTATACCCATATCCATGCAACATATCAACAAACAACAAATCTCTCTCTTGACTATTCAATCATGATGTGATGTCACAGCAGCGGAGCTACCAAAGAGTAAGAGCAATGGTAGTGGTGGAAGTTTGCTATCGCGACGGTGAAGATGAAGGAGCACAGTTGGTGTAGGCGTTAGAAGGGGGAGACACTAATTTTAATCCCCATTGTCCAATATCATTAAATTTCATCCATCGGTATAGATTAGCAAATTTCATAGTGCACCCTCTTTTTTTTTTTTTTTTGAAATGGTACACCACACACCATAGTTTAAGTGGTGCCCCACAGAATTGACCTTACTTTCTCCCCCTATTAAGGATGTCACCCGCATGGGGCGGGGTTGGAGAGTACCTCTCTGCTCCTCATCCTTGAGACCCCAAACCCACCCTACCCCCATCCTTGATCCCCGCTGCGGGGGAATTTTTCTCCCCATCCCCATTTGCCGTCTTCCCGCAGGTCCCCGTGGGATCCCCAGAAAATGCAAAAAAAAATTGAAAAAATTGGAAAAACAAATAGATAATGATATACTAATTAGTCCAACAAAAACATTCAACATAAAATATGGTTACAACATGAAATTGTTCAAAATAACAAATTATAGCATAATTAAATTTAACATAACCAATTGCAAGTGTTCGACATAACCAAACTTAATATGCTTTAACAATAAAATTATAAATAAGCTCAACTTCAATTATTCTCCTCTATTCATTGCCAAGGCCTTAGCTAGTCAAGCAATCAACTTCCCTACAAAATAAAAATATATGTAAGTATGTTTGTATAAACAAAAATGAAATAACTTATATTTAATAAAACATTTCATTTACCAGAGCTTCAACATGTTCTATATCATCACTAATAGTGCAATATAGAATCTTTTCTTTTGAAGAACCTATTGATCATACAATCAAATTAACTTTGTAAACAAATTTTATATATATATATATATATATATATAGATTAATACCTCAACTATGTCTTCATTCAGCCTACTATGATGTGGGCCTAGAAATCGACCACCGGTACTAAAGGCAGACTCTGAAAGAACTGTAAAAATAGGAATGGCCAAAAAGTCTCTTGTAATTTTTTGCAGAGTTGGATATTTCATTCCAATATTTTTCCAATAGCCCAAAATATCAAATATCTCTACATTTGATTGATCAAGCAAAACATACTTATTTAAATAGCAATCTAATTCTGACTTGACATTACTATCTACAATAATATCTTGCACATATTGCAAATAATTGTAGCTCCATCTTGTTCTTTTCGAAATAGAACTTACATCAATCAAAGTTGAAGATGTAGAATCACTACTGGTTGAAACACTTCTCCAACTCCTTTCTTTAGCTTGATATTCACAAACCAAATTTTGATACAATTTTTTGACCCTATGCAATTCATTAGGGTTTTCACTTCCATACATAAGAGAGAAAACATAATCCAACAACTTCATCTTATATCTAGGATCTAAAATAGCTCCTATTGCCATGACCCCATTGATCTGACTCTAATAATTATCAAATTTAGAAATCATACTATTTGCCATAATTTGAATATATAAGCATAAGAAACTTTTTGAAGATTTTGATTACAAGGAAAACATACTACCTTAAATTTTTTTTTTAAAATTAACACATCCAAACATAAATTAATTTTCATATAATCGATTATACTTATAATCGATTATTGAAATAATTTTAATATCTCAACTTTCCTAAAGACACACTTAATCTCACAATTTTTTCCAAACACACACTAAGTTCAAGGAATTATGCTCAAGTAATAATTTGATAATAGTAACTAACACTGTAGGGTAATAATAGAGATCTAATAATATTTTTGAAAAATATTATTTAAATTTTTTAGTAACATAATTTATATAAATACTTATAAAAATATTATTAAAATATTTTAACAATTTTTTTATATTTTTATAATATTTTTAAAATATTATAATTTTTATAAATATTACTAAAGGAAGTGTAATAGGATTTCAGGGATCCTTCCAATTTCATAATTCCCCCCTTCATCTGTTCCCTGACAGGATTATCACATGTGAAAAACGTGCTACTCCTGCAAGTTGCACAACAGGTAGCAGAAGCCTTACCTTTATCACAGGCTTCCACCATCCTTCGTGTTGGCGCACTACGCTAACACCACTTCTGATTTGTCTATTTGTCCCAGTAGTATAGTATACTTTTTGTAGCTCATTTAGTCATTTTCGACAGCATAAGATAATTATGTATAAATAATTAAAAATTTTAAGTATATTATTGAGGAATATATATAGATATAAAAAGTTATGTGGTAATAATCGAAAGTTTCAATCATCATATTTATAAATTCAATAAAAATATTTATCATCTACTATTATAATTACCTTATTATATTTATTAGAAATATAACTTAAATATTTGATTATTAATTGATGCATCGACTTCCATGTATCTAAACTGGTGTCTAAAACATAAGAAAACTTCTCACGGTAAAATCTCATTCTCATAACCCAACACCCAGACCTGCACACTCACAATCTCAAACCAAGAGCAATTCATTATGACCCCATGATAATATGGCCTTCTCCTTGTCCGTAATAGGGAACAGATCAATGCTAGAGCAATTACTATCAAACTTCAAAAATGTTGTACTTCTTAAATTCTGTGGTCCTTAATGTTGTGACCTTTTTATCTGTGATGTGGATATATATAATTGTGCAGTTTGTGATGGTCCTACTGAAATCGTCAATGCCAATATCACTTGATGGTGCCCAAAGAACCAGCTGCGTATGCTGAGATAGTTTCAATGGGTGGCATAAATTCAGAAGTGAAGAGGAAGGTGATTGCCACTATTGGGACCATATTGGAGTCCAAGCTGTGCATCCCGAGGACACGATTTTTTCTCAAAGTCTTCGATATAAATGCATTTCGTACTAACTTCAAAACGTAATGCTTTATATCAGATTCTCACAAGCTACAAGATTGAGCTCTAATCCTCCCTAATAAGTCAGCAAATAATTATGGGCTCTTAACGTGCTTTTCTTGTGGTGTCTTTTTCTTTGTTTTTTTTTTTTTTTTGGTTATTTTGTTTGCTACTCCTTTTGATTGTACCCTGTTTTGGCTCCTCTCTTTTGAGTTTTGAGCCTTTTTTATAATTATCGAAAAAAACAGGGACCCTTAAACGTGTATTTTTAAGAAGTGAGTCGGCCTAGCTTAATCTCAAAAACTTGCTCACGGAAGAGTGTTGCCTAAATATTTATAAAGATTATTTATATTATATTCTTAGGCATGATCTAATAATAATATATGATAAGCTTTAATACCATCTTAACAATTAAATAGGCCTAATTCAACCATAAAAGTTAGCTTATAAGAGAGAGTTGCCCAATTATTTATAAAAATTATCTATGTCATATCTTTAATTGAAGTGAGACCGGTACTATCTTAAAATTAAATAGACCTACCTCAATCCCATAAATTAACTTATAGGGAGAGAGTTGCCCAAACTCTTGTAAAGATTATCTTAATCGTGTCCTCAGACGATATGGGCTCTAGAAGTGATAATATCTGCTTCTATAATCAACGAAGACTATTATATTTATAAGTTACTCAATTAGGAGTGGGTTTGTCGATGTGTTACGTATAAGATCAAATTTATTATCTGCAGCGAAACCTTACCTCACTTATAATTTTCTTTTTGATAACTTTCAGGCAACAGCTGACTTATAATTTTATGTGGTTACAAATATAAATTACGCATACACAATTTATTAAGATCACATGTCAAATTCGTAGCAGAAATATCGAGACTATAAAATTTCAATGGAAAAAGAACCTAAAATTCCAGGAATAATAGTCATTATCAAAGTATATAAAACACACTAATATTAAATTTTTTCAAAACAGTAAATGTCAAAGAGCACAATCGTAAGAAAAGACAACAGGTATCATTTTTCATGAGAACAAAAAGGCCCAATACAACTTTGTACATTGAGTTTATATGGTAGGATGGTAAAAATGGGATGTGAAATTTTTATAAATAAGTTTTATGTGTAATTTTATATATAAAGTTTATCCATAAAATTTTTACCTTTATTTTTACTCCCCAACTAAACACACCCTAAAGGTGAGCATGATATGAGATAAAAATAGGAAAAAAAAAATTTATAAATTAGATTTCAATTTATGGATAAAATTAAATATAAATTTAAGTCATAATTTTTTCCTCCATGTTTACTCGTTTATCAAACTAACCCTTAGAAAGGGGCCAAATTACATAAGCAACGAAAACCAAGGAAAAAAAATACATATCAACCAAACCCAAAAAATAGAAAAAGCAAATGACAAAACAACCAAATGACGAAAAAAGCAAACACAAAACAATCCTAGACGGTAGCATGACCGGAACCAAGCAGTCTCGCCTTCTTCTTAATACGCCAGTTTCTCACGTCCTTCATATTTGAAACCACAAACCCATCAGAGGTGAAGGAAAAATTGAAGTACCACCACTCTAATCTAAACTTAATTTTGCAGCATGTCAAATTTTCAATTTAGAACAAAAATTTTAAATATGTTACGATTTTTTAATTTTAAGATAGACCATCTAACTCAAAGAAAAGTGAAGATCACATCTTTACTGAAAGTCAAACAAATAAACATCCAGTCATGCGCGCGCGCACAGGCACATATATACATACACAGCACCACATAATACTCCACCAAGATAAACAAGAAGTCCATATACTCTAGAATTTCATGCATGAGAAGAATAAATATAAATATAGCTATTACTCTCTACCTCCATAAGAAAAGACAACAGTTATATTACAAAAAGAATTTTTGTACAGCAAATTTTACACTATTACACCTATGATCAATATATCCTTAATACATCACTTCTCTTATACAAGTTTTGCCACCTCTGCTTTTTCATTCCTATATTTTGTCATTTTAGAAACTGGGCATATTTGTGGATTAGATTGGGTTGATTGAGTCAGCTTTCATCCCAATTTGAGCTAATATGTGGGTTAACCAAATATTATGGACCTGATCATAACTATACTATTGATCAAGTAGAGATTGGACGGTCAAATTTTAAACAAAATGTATAAATTGAAGTTTAAATATTATATATTTAAATATTATATATATATATATATATATATATATATATATATTGAAACACATTATATTAATACTTTGTTGCCTTCAAAGTATTGCTTATAACTGCACTCAACTCTTGTTGATAAACATATTATATTGATATATAAAAATATTATCGTATTATATATAAATATTAAATTAAAAAAATGCCAAATGTGAAAAACATTAATTTGTACATCTATTAGTGAAGCTTTTGTGGAGGTTATCTTTCTTCCACAGCCATCATCCCACTATTTCCTCTAAGTATATTACTTTTTTCTCTCACGCGTTGCTGGTAGTACATTTTATAATAATTGTAGGATTCATGATTTAATTTAAGTCGAAAATTTTTAAATTTATTTTTTTAAAGACAAATATATGTCTTAATGAATTATATATATCAAATTGCACTATATATACTAACTTAAAATTTCATTCAATCCTTAATTAAAAATATTTTGAATATAAGAATATAAACTCAACTACCTGACTTAAGCCGGATTAAATCTTTAGCACTCCTACTTATAAGTAGCAAAATATTGGTGCAATAATCACCGCAGCAGAAGGACCGTGCATATGGATTCAGACTTTCGTAATAATACCAAGAGCATTTTATTACGTTCTTTGTGTTAGCACAAAATGTATATATTCGTCACAAATGGGTTTAAATATTCTCTAGTTAGTGCACAAACTTAATTGATTATTTCTTCCCCACTCATGACATCAGAATCTGATTTCATGAACTTGTTGAGCTTCATTACCAAGCCGACCATACCAATGTATAAAAGGTAAACTTCAATAGGATTAAATGCCATATACAAATATGTTACACACTATACACTCTAGTAAGTAAAAGTGAATTTTGCACAGTTAAATTATATATCAATAATGATTATTGGTACGTATTTAATATTCATACTGTTGCACAAATTGGGCACATTTGGTTATGATTTTGTGAGAAATATTTTTTTATAAGCAGAAAATAGAGGCAGAAAATTATTTTATATTTGAATATAATTATAGAAGTACCTTTTATAATAATTAGAAATTGTTAAACTATTTAGATGTGATAAAATAAAAATAATTTATTCGTATAAAACTACAATATTAGTAGATAAAGTGATATTTTTAAGAAAAAATTAAGAATAAAATAATAAAAATATGAAAAAGTAGTGAATCTAAAATTTGAGGGTCACTTTCCTCTCTCTATTTACTATTTCTATTTTTCGAAGAAGCAGCTCCCTATTTGTTTATCAAAAAAGCAGAAAATTGATTATTTTCTGCTTTTATTTATTTTTTTTTGAGAAGCACAGACAAATAATACTAGAAATATTTTTTAAAAAAATCTTTTGAAAAATAGTACTTTTTCCCCTTAAAGAAGCACAAACAAATGGGCTCATTATCATGGAATAGCAGGTTTTACTTTCTAGCTAGTTCTGCTGTGCACCAGTTCAAATATGATATACCTTACACCATTTAATTTTAACCAGGGAGCAGGAAAGGAGCTAATCAATATGTCATTTAGCCACACTTAGAAAATGCGATTAAACGCATTTTGAAAATGTGGTTAAATGCTTTTTTTCTCTTGGTCCTCATCCATCTCCAACTGCAGCACTTGCTGTAGCTCCAACCAATGTCTTGCATAACCCTTCACTGATTGACCAGGACCCACATCCACTTCCCATATTTCGCCCCAAATATCCACTTTAGCTTTCATAGAATCTTTGCCCAAAAACCCCCACAATCTTGACCATTTCAACCTTATCTACTCACTTGTTTAATCCATGCCGACTAGCTTCCAACAATTCGTCATTACCTCATCCAATAAACCAACCTGAAGTCTTGCCACCTAACATGCCAAGCCTTCTAAATATTGCCACTTCACCCTATATTATCCCACCAAGTTTGGTCTCGATCGAACCTCGCATTCAATCTCGATTCTATGAAGCATGGGTACTCTATTTTGGTAAAAGTACACATATCGGGTATGTTTTGGGTATAGATATGTTTCGAGTACGCCTAAGTACACCCAGGTATGTACCCATTAATTGTTTTTTTGAAAAAAAAATTAGGTATGGTAGGATGCGGCTTGGGTATAGCTGGGTGCTACTGATTATGGCTCGGGTACACAGCTTAAATAAAACTACGTCATTTTTGCCCTTTTTTTCTCCTAAATCAAAACAATCTTAACTCACCCCCTTTCTATTTCATGATCCTTCTGCCCTCCCAACTTCCAACTTTTCACCCACCAGCCACCACCACTCACCTCATGCAATTGCTCCACCATCGACAACAGCACAGCGACGGCAGCATTGATCACGGAACAGTGGCAACAGCAACAATTCTGGGCAAGGCAACAACCACATGGACATCAACTTCTCTTTTCAGTCTCCGACAAACCAATGCGGTGGCTTCTCTCTCCTACTTCTATCTTGTGACTATAAGGGACCTATATTTTTATTCAATCTCTTAAGCTTGGCTTTCTTTTGTGTTGCTTTTTTTATTTTTTGCTATAACCATTTTTGGCAATAGCTTGAGATATGAGATTTATTTAATACTTGAGTGTTTGTTTATGTTGTTGCTGCCATTTTGTCATGTTTGCTCATGTTGAGTGTTCTGAAAAATGAGAGGAATGGAAATAGTATTCTAACTATTGTAGGATTTTTATTTTTGAGATGTAATATTGAAAATGTAGTCTTGTTTTACGTTGAAGTTGGTGTAATTTCTTATTTATTATGTGACATTTTAGTTTTTATTATATGAAATATATATATATTGACATACTTGTATCCTAGTTCTTACAAAACTTTTATACCTTGTACTCGTATTAGTTCCCGTATATGTGCAGCATACCAACAAACAACAAATCTCTCACTTGACCACTCAATCATGATGTGATGTCACAACACCAGAGTTGCTAGAGAGTAAGAGCAATGGCAATTGTGGAACTTTGCTATCAAGGATAGTCATTATGAAGGAGCACAGTTGGTGCAGGTGTTGGAAGGGGGAGACATCAATTTTAATCCCCACCATCCAATATCCTTAAATTTCATCCATCGGTATGAAGTAGCAAATTTCATGGTGCACCCTCTTTTTTTTTTTTTTTTTTTTATCAAATGGTGCACTAGACACTATAGCTTAAGTGGGGCACCACAGAACTTACCTTACTTTCTCCCCTTATTAGAAATGTCACCCACATGGGGTGGGGGCGGGGATTGCCTCCTTACTCCCCGTCCTCTCGAACCCAAACCCACCCTGCCCCTATCCTTGATCCTTGCTGTAGGGCATTTTTTTTTCTCCATATCCCCATTCCTTGCCTCCCCGCAAGTCCCCACGGGATCTCTAGAAAATGAGAAAAAATTGAAAAAATTATTAAAAAAATAAATAATGATATAACTAATTAGTCCAACAAAAACATTAAACATAAAATATGGTTACAACATGAAATTGTTCAAAATAACAAATTACAACATAATTAAATTTAACATAACCAACTTCAAGTGTTTAACGTAACCAAACTCAACATGCTTTAACAATAAAATTATACATAAGCTTCAATTTCAATTATTCTCCGCTGCTCATTGCCAAGGCCTTAGCTAATCAAGTAATCAACTTCCTTGCAAAACAAAAATATATGTAAGTATGCTTGCATAAACAAAAATGAAATAACTTATAGGGTTAATTGCAGTTTACCTCCTATATTATAGCCCATATGTACTTTGCCCCCTATATTTTAAAAATGTGCATCTTGACTACCTGCATTTTTCCAAATGTGCACTTTGGCCCTTCTGTTGATTTTTTCATCAATTGTAAACAAAAATATTACATATTCAGGGTGTTGGCTTGCACATTTGGGAAAGTTCAAGGGGTCAATTTGTACATGACTCAAAATTTAAGGGAGTATGGTGCACTTATTTGGGGGTAAAGTGCACATTTATGAAAATACTGGTAGTCGAAATAAATATTTTTAAAATGTAGGGTGTAAAGTGCACATGACTTATAATACAGGAGGTAAACTATAATTAACCCTAACTTATATTTAATAAAACATTTCATTTATGTGAGCTTCAATATATTCTATATCATCACTAATAGTGCAACATGGAATCTTCTCTTTTGAAGAACCTATTGATCATACAATCAAATTAACTTTGTAAACAAACTAATTATACATATAAATAGATATAAACTTTAAATACTTTCACCTGAAGAGCGAACCAATCTTGAGTACAGATTAATGCCTTAACTATATCTTCATTCAACCTACTACGATGTGAGCCTAGAAATTGACCACCAGTGCTAAAGGCAGACTCTAAAGGAACGGTGGAAATAGGAATGGCCAAAAAGTCTCTTGCAATTTTTTTGCAAAGTTGGATATTTCACTCCAATATTTTTCCAATAGCCCAAAATACTAAACTTTTCTACATTTGATTGATCAAGCAGAACAAGCTCATCTAAATAGCAATCTAATTTTGACTTGGCATTACTATCTGCAATAGTATCTTGCAGATATTGCGCATAATTGCAACTCCATGTTACTCTCTTTGAAATAGAACTTACATCAGTCAAAGTTGAAGATATAGAATTATTACCGGTTGGAATACTTCGCTGACTCTTTTCCTTAGCTTGATATTCACAAACCAAATCTTTACATAATTTTTTGACCCTATGTAATTCATTAGGGCTTTCACTTCCGTACATAAGAGGGAAGAAATAATCCAACAACTTCATCTTATATGTAGGCTCTAAAATAGCTCCTATTGTCATGACTCCATTGATTTGACTCCAATACTTATCAAATTTGTAAATCATACTATTCGCTATAATTTGAATCATGTCGTTAGCAGAAAAAAGCCACTCAGACAAAGTCAATATAATTTCACACACTTTTGGAAAATAAACATTTAAAGTTGGATATTGAGTATTAGAGAACAACTCAGTTACATTATAAAATATTTCTAACTTTCCAACAAGGTCATTTCTAATCATCATCACTTGGAAAAAATCTGTATTAAGATTGAAGTTGCTTTAAGTGCTTAAAAACTTCCTGATATGGTAATACAGAAACAAGCATAAAGTATATAGAATTCCATCTAGTTCTACAAAGCGCGCAAGCTTCTTGGAATAATCAACATTCAATTGCCTACAAGTCTCAACAAACTTTTCTTCCTTCTTTAGTGTTGCAACCCAATAAGCAACACTTTCCCTAATTTTTTCAATACAAATATATATTGCAGACATGTCATATCTCACAATCAAATTTATAATATGAGCACAACAACACATATGAAATAAAGTCCCTTTCAAAACAAATGAAGAAGGTGAAATCCTATCAAAGACACACTCAATCATGGCACCATTTGTGCTATAGTTATTAATAGTTACAATTGACAATTTTCTATTCAAATTCCAATCAAAACATCACTAAGAACTTCAATAAACAAACCAAAAACCAATAATTATAAATAATATATTCAATAATCATTCGTAACATTTGCAACAAAAAGATAAGAACAAAAAAAAGAAACCTAAAAAAAGACTTCAAGGTGAGAGAATACCTCACAATCCAACATTGCAAAGTCCAATTATCATCAATGAAATGGATTGTAATTGACATGTTCCGTTTGTTCTGATTGAATGCAATCCACATATCAGTAGTTATAGCAATACGACTTCCATTCTTTTCAATTAATTTCAAAACTTTATTTCTCTCACTCTCATACTTCTTCATGATATCACTTCTCATTTTATTTTGTGAAATTACTTTGAACAAATTTTGGACAACACCCATGAATGATCTAAAACCACCATGTTCAACCATACGATCATCTTTGCAAGTTCCATCCTTGCAACATCTTAATTAAATGTATAATGCCCAACCACTAGTGACTCCCTCCTACCTCCTATTGAAGATGATGATTGTGCCACAGTTTTTAATATTTATTGCTTTAGACTGCTCACAATACAAAGCTTACAAATTCTAATATGATCATGTAAATGCTTAGTACCTTGCCTAGTCTCACCTCCAAGCTTTCTTTCACAATATTTGCATATCACCTTCTACTTGTCATCTATTTTCTCCCTCCTAAAATGTGCCCATACCTCCGATGTTAATCCTCTTTTATTTGGACTAGATGGCTCATTAACTTCTTGTGTTTGCGCTTCACTTGTTTCATTAGGAGGAGTGGCAAGAGCTTGATTTTGTTGGGTCTATTCTACTGAAGGTTGTTGTGCATCATTTGGAACTTGATTGCTTCCCTCAGGAGTATTAGGATCACTACCATTCATCCTGTTGCATCACAATTAAATAAATAACAATTAATACTAATTTATTTAAATTGCATAGGACTAAAATACACCCCTCAAAACCAAACTAACAAATCACAAATGTTTAATTGAACTAAACACCATCTTAATGCTAAATTTACTATTTAAAGTAATTTAATCAACAAAATATTTTTATCATTATGAATGAAAAAGTAAAAAAAAGAAACATAGAACACAAATGGCATATAAATAAACAAACAAATTCAGAGCAAAAACACAATACTCACTTCACTTGTTAATGCATAACTTCACATGCATAGAGCCATAGACTTAGAAGATAGAAATCACTTACAGCCATATATAGAATTAGAATAAATCAGAATAAATAGCAAGAGAAACAAACAAGACACAAAAATCAAATAACCAATAAGGCAACAACATAAATTCACATGCTAATTAGATATAAGCAAAATTATTCTATCCATTTTGGTTGACTTCCAAAGGAAAAACAAATAAGGAAACAATTTTTATCATGTTCCTATTTAATAAGAAATGCAAATAAAAAGGAAGAATAGTTTTAGTTTTTTACCTTTTAAACCCAAACGTAGAGGCTAAGGTACTGTGAGAGTGAAGAAGAAGTAGAGGCTAAGGCATTGTGACTCACAGGGAGGAGGTCTAGTCCAGGCGTCCAGTGTGAGCACAGTTGTGGGTGGTGCTTTGACATTGTGCAATGGCAATTTGTTGTGCTGGTGTTGCGTTGTGCAATGGTGATATGGCGAGGCAACGGCGTGGCTGGCGTTGTGTGGAGAAGAAGAAGAAGAAGAAGAAGAAGAAGGAAAGGGGAATGGCTAGGGATAACAATAGGTGTCTATAGGGGAGGAAACATGCCCTCACCCCTATCTCTATTTAGAATTTTGCTCCCCATTCTCATCTCCATCCTTGTCTTGAGTCCTTGTTTCCCATTCCTCGCTGAAATTCAAATCCACGCGTATATCCGCGGGTTTATATAAAAAATTTTAAAAATTTAAATAAAACACTCTTAAATCTAAATAAAACATTTATAAATATCCATAAGTCATTATAATATTATCCAATACAATACAATCCAAATTAAAAATGAAATACATGATGCAAATTTATTAAAAGATAATTAAAAATATCCAAATCACAAAGACACTAATATCATGACTAGGGTTTTTTTAAATTATATATTTATATATACAAGGACACTTAAGCAAATTTGTGTTAACGGGAATTTTGTGAGTCCTCATGGGGCAGGGACCTCATCCTTTCCTCCTACCCCATTTACTATATGGAGACTTTTCTCTTATCCCCATAGGGACCAAACTTGTCCCTGCCCCCATCTCTGTCCTGTCGCATGCACGACCCTTCTATCAATATGAAATCTAATGTTTCAAAACTCAAAAGGGGAAAAAAGGTTAGGGTTAGCAGAATTTAGAAAAATTTTTAATTATTAAATTAAATAGATGTGTAAAATATTATAAAAGTATAGGTATAGTAAACATTCACTAAGAGTGATATTATCTTTTCATATTTGTGAGGTCCCTGTGTAGGGCAAGGAGGTTGATCCCCACCCTTGATCACAAGGGAAAAATCCTCGAATTCAGGGCCCTAAACGGGGCAATCCCTAGGGGGATCTCCGTCACACAGAGATATTTGACATCCTTAGACCCCATGATTTCCGTTTTTTTCAGCCCTTATTACTTACTTACTTAAATTTTGTGGGGCCACGTCACTTTTCGTGCGATTTGTACCAAAATATTTTCGAGCCATATAGCAGCTCTCATTGTATATTGCACTCAGGGAAATTCTACCTTAATTGTATACTACCTACTACAACATATCCTCACGAATTATTGGATGAAAAGGATCAAAACATAAAAGAGAAATAGATAAGACGATGGAGCTCTACTGTACTCTGCATTGAGTCCTCTTAACGTAGAAAAATATATTTGTAAAACATTGAATTAGATTGGAGAAATCAGCTGGAATAAATGAAGTCAGGTCCTACGTACCAACTACAATCGAAGACGGCACAATAGATCCGTTAATTAAGCATAGAAGTTAAGCATAAATATAAACTAGTATTTTGTACCAGTGCAATGCACAGGATAAGACAAAACAGATTTTAATTATAACAGTTATGAAATTTTGATTCCTTCAAGTAATAAAATAATAAAAATAATCCACTATAAGAAAGCATAACATTAATTGTAACAAATAAATAAAAAATAAATAATAAGTTACAATCTTCATATTTTGATATTATGAATATAAATATTAATAATGTAAAAATTTAAAAATTATATTATATAATAGTAATAATTATTTATTAAATAAAAATAAACAAAATTTAATTTTAGTGTATTGTCAGTAACATTTAAGCTCCTAACAACATTTAAATTTATTAAATTTAACAATATATATATATATATATTAAAGAAATGACTTTTAAGCTCCTAACAACATTCAAATTTATTTGATTAAAGCTATTTGCACTAAATTGATTTACTTTTATAAAATACTTTAATGTTTTAAAACAGCAAATTAAATATATTATACTTTAAATTTAAAGTAAAGTGTGTTTGTTTGAAAATTATATAGTTACATTAAAAAAAAATTAATGTTTACTTACATGTAAAGCTTTAAAGGAGTCAGTTTTATTTTAGAAATTAAAATGGAATTAAATAATAATAATAATAATAATTATATCTTGTGGAGTTTAGTAAATAATTGTTTTTTATATGAATGTCATAAGGATTATAGAATTATTTTATTATTTAATTAATTATACTTTAATTGTAGAACAACTTAAAACAGAATTCGTAAATAACAAAAAGCATTAGGAAGAATTGAAATTAAAAGAATTGTTGTAGACTATGGTCATAGTAAAGAACTTAACTTCATAGAATGATTATGAATGTTTAATCATTAATAACAATATTTATATGTACTATTGCACTATCCTTAAAGAGAAGACTCTTGAAACAGATTTCAGTTTTTGCCTACTTTTGTCTTTTTAAAATTCCCAACCTTTACAGTCTAGTTTAGCTATTTTGCTTACTTATTATCCATTTCCAACATCTGGTTTCCATCATCTGTTCACATAACAAAATAATGAAGTTTAGGTACATGATGCAATGTTCCCATAATGAAATGGCTAAATGTTTAGGTACAGGATGTAAGCTGCTTTTCGAAATCCAATGCATGTAAGTCAAGGAAACTACCCTGTAAGCATAATGTCATAAGGTGTTTAGTCTTTCAAAGCACTGAAGCTTGAATATTTAAATTGGCGAAAGCCATCAGTCGGATTTTGAGGAGAATATATACAGAGCATCAAGCAAATTTCACAATGATAAAGCAAATTTTTTATATTCAGATTAAGGTAAACACAATCAGTATTCTAATGAAGCCTCAATCTATAATTAAAAAAAAAAAAATCAAAAACTCCAAAGTAAGATACAATCAGGACCTTGAAATGAATTAAAAACATAAGGATATGTGCAAAGATTAAATTAAACACCATTAGCAGCATATACTTCCATATTCTGAATTCTCACCTCTCTTAACAATTCATGTGTGAGTAATTATGAATGGTGTTTGTAATCTGATGGTAATCAAGTTTGTTAAGATATGAAAGGAAACAAAACTCCTAATAAGCTCAGATCCTTAAGACATCAACCATTTAGATCAGATGAATGGCGTGAGTGTGGTTGTTGAGAGTGAGACAATGAGCAAGGCAGGGAGGGAGATGAGGCGTACTAGCATCTAAAACTACGCTTGAATTAACAAATTTCTGCAACAAAATCAGCAAAATCAATTAAGTCTTACCTAAAATGCCAAATTTTGAATATCCCTGCAAGAAGCCATAAAAAATTGACTTTCCAACCAACATTCTATTGAGGTAAAGGACAGGGTGAAATTACAGCTACTGCTTACAGTGAATAGGGAAATCCCAAAACCTAAGATGAACCATTCACTCACAATGGTAAACTACTCGAAAATGGATTTTAGTTAAACTACACAACAAAATCACAAAGACAAAGTAAACCCCAATGGTTTATGAAATAGTCAAATCAGTCGATTTCTATTGCTTTCTAATACAGAGGGACTAACATTTGTGTCATGTCATCTAATCATACCAATTTTCTGCATCCTTCTGCCGTCCATGTAATTAAATTCATCATCTCCTACTCATTCTTTTTTTAAAGTGTACGTTTCTTTGGCCATAGAATTATCTTTTGTGAGAATTAGCTCCAATAGTTCAACAATTGGCAGTTTTAAAAAACTGAGCAATGTCACACGATGATTAGCCTAAATTATGTATGGTATAAGTGGTAAAAACGGAAAACAATCAGCATGTTTGTGTGCGACAAATGTGTTTATGATTATTGAGCATCATGTACAGGATGAAAAATATATCACAAACTTTATCCTTTTTCTCACATGGAAAAATAAATCTAATGTTTCTAATATTCCCCTTCTATATCTGTTTGGATTTAAACATGCATACAATATAGTGCTTTCCAAATTTGGGGAGAAATTGTACTGGTTGCAACCATGACTACACATCTAAAAGACATCAAATCTGTTGAAGCCGCTCGAGGATGTTCCTTTCTAAAAGAACTGAACAGAAAATGGAATGACAATAATAAAGCATTACTGATAGGGGCCCTAACTCATTTCACATTACAGATTGAAATTAAACAGGAAATTTAAAGAAAACTGCAGCTGCACCTGCACTCCTCTGTCCAACGTCTTGCTCTCCAAACTGTAAATGACTTGATCAGGTTCCAGATGCTTCTGATTAGTGATCCAAACAACATCAGCACCAATGTCCCTCAACAGAAATGCCGACTCCATTAGCAACAAAGGCCCACTTGCAAGTGAATTAATCCTTACATTCCAACCGAAAAAATGTATTCATTTTCCATTTTTGTTTGTGAAACGTGCCCAAAACAAGATATTAATTTCAAAGAGAGACAGGCCACAAGAAACAAACACAAATAAAAAATAAAAGTGATCAAACTAAAGCCAAATATACAGGTTTTTACCAATCGTAGCACCCGTCACACCGCACCATGAGGTCATCCGGGTTATAATACATCTCGCACTTGCAATACCTGCAAAACACACACACAGACAAAAACCAAATCAACAATAAAACACCATCATCATTCCATTAAGACAAAAAAAACGTCTATGAACCCAAAAGGAATAAAAAACTCGTACAGCAACACGGTCTGGTGTGAAAGCCCCAGTAGCAGTCTTGTACTCAAAACTACAGTGGTAGTCCTCAGTACCCACATTCTGAAGCTTGGTGTAGTTGTTAAAGGAGAATTCTGAAATTGTACTTCTCTTCAATGGTGTGAGCACTTTGAAATTCATAATGATCGGACAGAAAATTAGAAAAAGCTCCTTTGCCCCATGGAGCTGCCCGCGTCCACCAATGGACTTTTCAGGCCAGTAGTACCACCTCACGCGCACCTTCATGCTGTTCCTGCTATCAGACTCCATCTTCTCCATGCGCTCCCACGTACGGTGAAGAAGAAAATGCATAGCAAAAATCACACCCATATATAGAAGAGAAATGTAATCAAAACGGTGAAGAACTCTCACCGATTTACATGCTCTGTTGAAGAACCAAAACCATGATCAATCAGATGCTACATTGATTGCCCAATCCCACAAACCATTCATCAATTTTAAACTCATCATTCAATGATTCAAAGCCAAGATTGGCATTACCAACATAGAAAGGGATTAGGTTGGAAGAACAGATTCAATGCTTATTACTTCTCATTTACTCTTAGGAAGAAGAAGAATCGTGAAAGAGGAAAGATGTGGCTCGGAAAGATAAAACTGAGAGACCACTGTCCATCAAAAGAAACCCTATGCAAAAATCATTTATTTATAAATCATTTATAAAATTAAATAGCAATGTTGTATGATAATGATTTGAGTCTGCACATGTCACCGTCCAACTTAAAAACCCACTAACAAAAAAACTGAACCACAAATGGGGTGGGGTCAGATTCTTGTTAATCTTGAATTGAAATAGTTTTGGTACTTAATGATTATATTTAATAATTTTTTTATTTCCTAAATTAGTAAGTTTTTAATCTTGGTTGAAGAGAAGCGCTCCTAATGACTGCCAAATGGCAGAAAATTCCTGTTTATTCTGCTATTTATTTTATATGTATGTGTAGATAGACACCGTTTACAAGTTTGTTTCAGGTAGTATGCTAATGCCCACTTAAACCATATTGTAATGGTACCGTCAACTAAAGTTGCTTGGTACCTTCAACACAAACCATGATATATAACTTTCTACTTGCATGAAAAGAAGCACTACTACCTCTCCCACTCCCATTAATAACTAATAAAATTGCCCCTTTATTTCATGGAGAAACTTAGACATAAAATTCCTATATTAAATATACAATCAATCTTCAATATATATAAAACTATTCTGCATATTAAAGACTGATTAATATATATAAGATAGAAATTTTAAGAATATTTGATGTTCACTCCCTTGTCTACTTGCGGCGCAGATCACGAAAGTACCCCGCAGGGTCACGTTCAAAGTCACTTCTGAATATGCGATAATCCCTTTCTGGAGCCTTCATGGTTTTTCCTCCTGAAGAACTTGAGCTGAACATTTTCCGGAGAAGACCAACAGCAGCAACGGATGCTGCAACGGCTACCCCAACAGCAGGAGCACCCTTATCTCCGCCGTTGGAAGCACCTTCCTCCTCTACATTACTAGTGTTGCTTGATTTCTGTTTGATCTCGACACTACCCATTTTGCCAGTTCCAGTTTAGCGACCCTTCTTTTCAGCTTATGTGATGTGGTGTTAATTCTATCGAGTGGATATATGAGAAATACTTGGTCCGAATCGCGTAGTACTCTGGACTACGCAAATATTTCTCATAGTCATACATATATATATATATATATATATATATATATATATATATATATATAGAAAATTCAGGAAAACGTACATGTAATGGCTGGGTTCTCCCTTGATTGGCCACCTATTTGGCAGTGAATGCATAAACTGGTCAATTTCGTTTTGATTTGTGAAGTGGATAGGTGCATCGGAAACTGATGGTTTACACTTCAAATGTATTGGAAACTAATGATTTACACTTAAAAACTAAAATGTTTTGGAAAATGATATAGACTAAAATGTATTGGAAAATGATAGAGCGAGGATTACAAAGGGACTTAATGGTCTATTGGAATATGATGGTTTACACTTCAAAAGCATTTTTTTTAATAATTCTTAATTTTTAATATATGTAGTGATTTAGAGTCAATGTTTTCAGAGGATGGATAGCTAGAGAACACTTAAGCACATTCTTGAGTGTTCTAGCCGTTAGGTCAAAGTATGGGGTGCATATTTGTGTTTTTATCAAGACAAAATACATTAAATTGGTCTTTCTTAATTTTTGGGTTTAACAAATTGATTCTTGTATGGTAAAAAAATACTAAATTTATAGTCCTTGTCAATTTCAAACGTAAAACATGAATATTTTTAATGGATTTATAGGATAAATTGATCCTTAACAATTTATACAATAACTCAAATTACTCCCTAATAAAAATATATATAAGACAAATAAATCCATTAAAATACTAAAAAGAGGCTAACTTGGTCTACAATTTCAATGTTAAAAAATCATGAGTTGTGTTTTTTTTTTTTCTCGAGGACCAATTTATATATTGTTATTTTGATAGAGATAAAATTAAGAGTTTTGTCTCTTGTTAATAGCAGGTAGTTTAAAAGAAAAATATAAAGGTGCGGTAGCTAGCTCGAGCCTTAGTTGCCATGTTTTTTATTAATATATAGTTAAGGAACTTAATACGATACTATATGACTATATGATAAGGATGGGTTATCTCATGAAAATTTTATATGAGTTGGTTATGTATAAACTTTTGTCATAATTTTTACTTTTAATTTATACAGAAACTTTTATTAATGATTAGATTCTTTCACATTTAACTTTTTTGATTAATAGTTTCCATAAAAAGAATTTCTTGATCAAAAGTAAAAAAATTTTATATGACATAGTCATTTGTAAATTTTCGTATGAGTATCTATTCTCCTTTGTGAGTATGACTAGTGCAAAATGTGTAATGTATAAATGGGGGATTTAATTGTGTGTCAATAAATAAGATTATGGATGGGAAATAAATTTTCAATAAAGATTAATAAAGTAAATGGTATTATCAAAATATATTAGTAAGAAATAATGAAAATTTATTATTGGAATAGATTTTATAAGTAACAAATAATGACAAAAAAATCCATCATCCCTTCCCCTTCCTCCCCGCTTCTTCTTGAGTAAAGAAAAAAGATTGAAAATTTATATTAAATAAAATAAAAAAATTAAAATAAATATATATATGAATTCATAAGCATAATTTATTTAAGTGGGATATTCTTAAAAAAAATTAATGAAAATTTATGAACAAAACAAATAAAAATTGACCAAGCCCTATCACTCACCTGTTCAATGATACAAAAAGAGAGATTGTAATTTCTCAAACGGAATACTAAAAATTCAAATACACAAAAAAATCTAGAATGGTAAGGATTGAATATCACAATGCACGACTCTCTCAGAATTATAATTCTGAAAAGTAACTATGCTTATTGTTAAACACCATTGAGAGAACACTACCTTGTTTCAATGAAACACTTTCTTTTAAAACAGGAAGAAGCAAATTGATAATACCCGCAAAATGATTTGGGGTAGAGGTGAGAGTTTTGTCCCTAAGAAATGAGAAATGGCAAAGGACGGGGAAAACGGATACTTGCTTTTCTTTGGTGTGCTTTCCACTCTTGGTTTAGCCACTTCCCTGTCTAAGCGACATAGGTGATTGATTGTTCTTGATGATGCTTAAGCAAAAACAGTCTGTCGCAGCTATCAACTGAAGGGAACTAGTACCCGACAATAGGCTAATACCTCCTTTATTGTTGCTTGATCAGAAGATGACAAATAAAGAGATGAAAAACCACAAAAAATCATCCAAACTAAAAAATCTGAAGAATACCTTCAGAGGAGTGAAGACAATAAATAAAAACGTCTCCTGAACTCACTAGATACACCATCAAAACCGAACAAAGAATAGAAGATGTCGAAAAGGCAAAGATATAAGTATAATTAGGTTTTTGGAGGAAGAAAGATTTGATACTAAAATAGAGGTAGAATTTGAAGCGGTGAAAAGGAAATTCTATGAACAAAAAGGAAAATAAGAGAAATGAACCTAGAACTTGCCGATCTTAAAATTGTAGATAGAGTTGAGCTTGTTGCCATCGATGATTGCCATCGCATTTTATTTGAAAATAAAAAGTGGAGAGGGGACATGAATAGAAACCAACGAAATGGAAAGGGAAATAAGGCTTAGAACATGGACAAAGGAGAGGAAAATAATTTAACAACTGAGCAGGGAATATAAAGAGTCGAAGGACAGACCAAAGGGTCAGAAATATAATATGATTTGAATTTAAATTTTATGAAGGGTCAGAAATATAATTTGACTTGAATTTAAAATTTATGATATTGTTGAAAATTGAAAGATATAATATGCGAAAGTGGAAAAGGTGGCATACATTGGAAAACATCAAAGAGTCACCAACATTTAAGAAAAAAGATCAAAATAAAAAAAAAATTATGATTGGCCAACAGGATTTGGGCAGAAATTTAAATCTTTTTAAATTTGAAAATTTGAGTTTTGAAAATCTGACTGGAACTTACTATAGTATAGCAAGTGAAGAAAAGAGTGTTGAAGAAGCGATTACATAAGAAATTTTCACGTCAAAAGTAAGTTTCTTCAATTGTATGGTTTCATCCTTGGCCTGGTGAAGATCTTCAGCATTAATTCAATTGGCGATCCAAATTATATGTTTTGACGTATTATATGTTGGACTAAACCAACTTAAAATGTAATTTAGTCCTGATTAAATACATTTTTAATGTAACTTTAAGAACATAAACTTATTTAGAATATTTTGAAATGTTATTAAAATGTAATTTTGTTTTTTTTTTCAGTTCAAAAAAAAAAAAAAAAAAGAACATGAACTTAACTAGCTTTCACTTTCAGAATAAAATCTTTAGCACTGCCACTAATTAAGTAGTAAAATATTTGTAAATAATTTATAGCACTAGAATGAACATGCATGTGCATTCCTACCTTCACAATAAAATTTTCTTCGTTCCTTTCTTGCTCAACTCAAGACCTGTTGAATCTAATTTCGAATCCTTGCTAAGCTTAGTTACCAATCCAACCACGTAAACCAATACATAGTACGTTTATAAACTTATGTATATTATGCCAATTACAAAAAAAAAAAAAATTTAAGGATTTAAACAACTAATCAACATTTAGGATCATACATGTCCGATAGAAAATTTAATAATCCGAAAAGTTTTTCTGTACTTATATGAAAATGCGACTTATATGAAAATGCGTTGATCATTCTTAGCACCGTAACGAAGATTTGTCAAAACGTTGAATAATATTGGAGAAATCTGCTGAAAGAAATGAAGCCACCTACGTATAACAACAATCATTGTTTACGGAGGACAAAATCACTGTTGTACGAAATTTAAGCCAACGAAAACACTTTTGGAGAGGGAACAATAATTCTCATAAGCATAGTATGAAATACAATATTAGTGCTTACTTAAACCATATTATATAATTTTCAACTTAGATGCAAAAAACACTACTTCCCCTCCTAATAAAATAACTAAAAAAATTGCCCCTTTATTTCATGGATGACTCTAAGGCACAAAGTTCCTATATTATATATGCCAATCGATCTGTAACATGTATGAACCTATTCTACATATTAAAGATTAAATTTGCATATCCAACACAGAAATTTTGCATCAAGAATCTCCCTTTGTTTCATCCCCTAGCCTACTTGCGCAAATCACGAAAGCACCCAGCAGGGTCAGTTTCAAAGACACTTCTTAAGATGCGATGATCCCTCCCTGGAGGCTTCATCGTTTTCCAACAGTGCGAGCAGCAGAACCTGCGCTAAGCAGCTTAGAGAAGAGACCAACAGCAGCAATGGCAGCCACGGCTACGACAACAGATCTCTGTGTGCTTTCACTGCTACCCATTCTGCCAATGTACCGGTGGACCTTCTTAATTATGAGTTTTTACAAAACCTATAGGGTGGACGTATATATAGAAAATTCTGGGAAAATGTACGGTCATGCAATAGTTGGGTTCTCCCTCGATTGGCTATTTGGCAATGAATGCAAATGAATGCCCCGCGTTTGTGTTTTACTTGTTTTGATACTAGTGAAGTGGATAGGTGCTTGCATGCGGAATTAAATGTTATAGCATGAATTACAAAAAACTTAATGAAATTTACTTCAGTTTGAATTAAATATTAGAAAAACCTAATGTACGTTGGTTTACATTTAGGTCAATTAGTTTAATTTTTCATTAAAATTTTTTTAAATGTAAAAGAATGATTTTCAAATTAATCAAACTAAATTGATTAGTAATATTTTTATACATTATAAAGTTGAAATATATATTAATTATAAAAATTACTAATATCTAACACTGATATTTGAAGTATACAATATGATATTTGAAAAAAAAAATATTGCATACAGTTTCAAAATTATTAAATAAAAAATTAATAAATAATTAAGAATATAAAATATTATGTTAAAATATGATGAAATTCGTATGGTGCTAATTTATAGTGTTAAAATAACTAAAAGCCAACAAAGTAACTATCCTCAAGGTCGCCAAACTCAACTCATAAGAGTTTACATGTTTCAAAAGTATCATTTAAAAATATTTTTTAGTAACTAAACATAATTAACAAAACATACTTATGATTAATGTTGGTCAATTGTAACTTTATAACAAAATAAGTGAAAAAAAAAAGGTTGTAAAAATTTAACTCAATACATGAATCAATTCTTATACAATACTTTAATTTGTTAATATATTATTTTATAGTTTGATAAAACATAACTAAATAATAGTAAATATATAAAATTAGCTTAATAAACTAAATAAATATTGTATAATATAAACAAGTCAACTCAAGTATCCAACAAAAGTGACCAAAATTGTATAGTTTTAAGGGCAAAACCAAGTCTAAATTTAGACTCATAAACTCGTTAGTAAAATCAAGAGTTTATCAATTTTATTAGAGTTTATTTAAACTCATACGAGTTTAACAAAAAAGAATTTATATATAAGTTAACTCAAGACTTCAACAACCATGATATTCTTATATATAAGTTGATTTTGTTAATTTTATCAAAAAATAATTTTGTTAATAAATTTCTCCTTCAAATTATAATAAAAATCTAAATTTAATTTCTTAAACATTAAAAATATATACAATCATGTAATAAATTTAAATATATATATATAATTATTAAAAGATTAAACTTAGACAATTATTTAAATGTATACCATAATAATTTATAAACTATAATCTACTTGATTATAAAAATACTATGCATTGTTTATCACCTCAAGCACTACTACCTCTAAAGTGAGCATATTTGTAAAATAAAAAACTGAGAGGATTAATTACCCTTAGATTAATGGATAGAACCCACACATGATGGAAGTAATTGATCTAAGAATGGCGACCCTTCATTTTTTCACTTTACAAACATGCTTATTTTAAAGAATCCAAATTCCCTTCGATGTAATTTAACAAGGAAAATGCTTTTTGTACCTGAAGATGGGGTCTTCAATGCACCAACTTATTTATGGTGCATCACACACCATTGTCATCCAACGGATATATATAAAAGTGTATCGATGCACTTAAACACAGGTGATATACTCTAACTTTTTCCTCTCCCCACTGCCTACTCCGCACCGCTTCCTACTCCTTCAACTCCAACTCTGTCATGCATTGCTACACCCTTCTACCAATTCTTTGGCAGTGTCGATGCTAGAGAACGGCATTTGGACGGCGACGAAGCAAAGGTGGGAGTTGATGTCGAAAAAGGCAGCCTTGTTGGCGAGCTCCTGCATGGAGAAGCAGCGAGTGGAGGAGAGGAGGACTAAGAAGATCTTTGGGTCCATGGGGCGACACTGGCATGCACTGTCTGTCGGAGATCCGGATCGGTGACCGAGGATCCTGGTTCTTCCTCCTAGAAGGCCACAAACGCAGCAGCCACCATCCATCATAGGACGATGGGGACAGGGGTAGCGTCGGGTGATGGTTGCTACACCTTGAAACGTTGCAGCTGTCCACGGTGGAGCACATACGATTGCAAAGGAGGGGCCGATGGCGAGGAGAGAAGGGGGTGAGTTGCAGTGGGTAAGGCGTCTTCGAGGTCCCGGAGAAAGTGAAAGTGTGCTTTCTATAGTGCATCAGCATGAATTAGTTTATGGATGCACCGAATGATCTTGCTCACACATGTACAAGGTGCGTGATGCACGATAAATAAGCATGGTGCATTGCAGACGGACCCCTGGAAGATATATACACTCTTTAGTAAATGTTAGCATATGTAATTGGGATTAGAAATTAGTTAGAGTTGATTGAGTTGGTTAAATATTAGTCAATAGTTAGTTACACTCATTGGTGAAAAGTATTGTCATAATCTTTTTTACTTTAATATTTTTAGAATTTTTAGAAAAAATAATAGAGTTTAATTGGTATATACTAACAGTATAAAACAATTTTATACTGTCAACCACTAGAAATACTAGAAAGTAAAAAATTATAATGGGTCTCTTATTATAATGGATGATTATTTGTATGAACTGACACTTTTTATTATTTATATTAGCTAACAGTGCAAAACTATTTCACACTGTCAGTATATTTAAATTAAATTCAAAATAATAATATGAAATAAAATGGTACAACTCAGTTACAATTTTTTTTTAAGGCTCAACATATTTATGTTACATCGTGAGTAAATATTTATTTTAGTTCTAATATTTTAAAGTTGATATTAATTTAGTTTTAAAATTTTTTTGTTAAGACTAAATTGATCTCAAAGTTCAAAATGTTAAAACTAAATTAATGTTAAAATTCAAAGTATTAGGATTAAATTGATATTAAAATTATTTTTAAGACCAAATTGATGTCAACTTTAAAGTGTTAGAGCTAAATTGACGTCAAAATTTTTTTAAGATCAAATTGATATCCCCTTTAAAATGTTAGAATTAAAAATGTTATTTACCCTTACATCATTGTGCGAATAAATTTGAGTAAAAAAAAAAATTCTAGCATTTTTCTTGGAGAAGATAGTAAAATGACGGTATTATGATGGGCATTTTGGAGAACTTGAACATATTATTTCCACTGCTAGCCATGCAAAGACAAGGCTGCGTGAGGGTTTTTACTTTTCATTTTCACATCACTGCTTATACTAGTAGGAAATAGAAGAATACTGATATGTGAACGCACAAAATTGTGATGCATACAGAGAAAGTGAGGGAAGTGACAAAAATGCTTAGATAATTGGTATTACATGATCATTGTTCTTTTTGTCTAGAAAGTTACTAGCCTATTATATAGAGTTATCAGTATTTTCAGTAAAGTTACTAGCATTTTGGCCAAAATTATTAACATATTATATATATTTTGTTGAAAATGTTGGTAACTTTATATAATATACTGATAACTTTATATGATATGCTGGTAACTTTACTGAAAATACTGGTAATTCTATATAATATGCAGTAACTTTGCCCAAAAATACAGGGAATTTTGTTGAAAACACTAATAACTCTATACAATTCGCTAGTAACTTTGACCAATATGTTGACTCTTTATTGAAAATGCTGATAACTCTGTATAATACGCTAGTAACTTTCTAGACAAAAAAGAACCTAGACCAAAAAAATAATAATAATCATATGAGATTAGTTATCCAAAAATTTTTGTCATTTTCCTCGCCTTTTTCCGTATGCATCGTGTATACATCGCGATTTTGTATTTCCCTCTATCATTTTTCGAAATAGAAATAGCAATAGAAATAGTTGCAGACACAGTGACAGAGAGCGAATAAGAGTGAAAGAGAACAATGACATGCCTCAACCTCTCCACCAAAGTTAACCTCGACGGTATAGACACCTCTTCCATTCTCTCCCAAGCCACTTCAACCGTCGCCAACCTTATCAGCAAACCTGAAGCTATAATTTGAAAAAAAAAAATCTTTTAAATTTACTTTTCCTCTTGCAGTGATTTTTTTTATCATTGTTTATTTGCAATTATAACATGCTGTATGTGTTATAACTTATAATTATGTTCGTAATTTGCCTTTGAAATGGTGAAATTAATGGGCTTTTCTTTTTGGTTTAATACAAGGAAATTAGAGAAGTAATTAGTTGGGGTGGGGGGACCCCCTTTCTAGCTTCTCATCTTCAAGTGAAGATTGGACTGTCATGTGATCTTTTTTTTTTTTCCCCTTTTTTCAAAAAAGAAATAGTTTTTTCTTTAGTTATGGTTATATGGGTGTAGAGCTGATAAAGATTTTGTTTTGACACCTTGGTTGGAATTGTGCGTTGAGTCTTGGGGATAATTTGTTATTGTTCTAATGGGCTTGATTAATAAACTGTGCCTTTTATGACAATTCATGTTAATCAATGCGCTTCATCTTATTTTTTGACATTGCTAGAAAGAAATATTTTGCTGTTAAATGCTTACTAATAATAGGCTGTATGGAAAGTCAGTGGTATTCGTTTTAGAAGTTACCACTTTCTTTCTGTAAATACTCATATGGTCTTTGATTCTCTCTTCATGCTCAATGGACTTCTAATAGAACTTATGGCAGTATGGCACCCTTAGGTTATTAGAACTTAGAAGCATTTGACTATCGACCCCCCCTTTTTTTTTTTTTTTGGTGCTAACTTGGATTAGAGAGTTGCGTTCATAACTTGCAATGCTCAATGTCTAATCCATGAATTTTTGCAAGAAAGGATTCATGCTGCCATTGTATTGTGTGACAACTTGATAACATTTTTGGTAACTATGAATGAGTTGGAAATTACATCCTGTTATTTGGTTGGTAGGATAAAAGGATGGCGAGTATTGGGGAGTATGCAATAGCATTAATTACATATGTTAACCTGTGTATAAATGTTTTATAATTTTCTCTGTTTTGACGTCTTACTGTAGTTTCTTTTCAATTGGACTGAATTAACTGGCCTAGTTTATTTTCTAAGAAGCTTACTACTAACAAATCGGAATGAGTTAAGTGAATGTTACCTGGGGAGTGCTTCTACACTTGGCATCTGGATGACATTCCATGATATACTCTTTTTTTATTTACCTTTGGATTTGTCAGCAATGCAATGATATATACAGCGTAAGTTGTTCTATAGTACCGATGTATTTTTGTGGTTTCAAGAATTTTTCTGGCTTAATATATAAATTAAGTCTGATATTTCTTTATTAACCTGCTTTGTTTCTGTTGCTTTATTATTATATGTTTCTTGTTTTGACTAATTCATATTTTGCTACAAGCTTTAGAACCTGCTTTTTTGTTGTTTTGCAGTATGTGATGATTGTACTGAAAGGATCAGTACCCATGTCTTTCGGTGGGAATGAACAGCCAGCAGCTTATGGTGAACTGTTGTCTGTTGGTGGCCTTAGCCCTGATGTGAACAAGAAACTTAGTGCCACAATTGCTTCAATTCTTGAAATCAAGTTGTCCGTGCCCGAGTCTCAGTTCTTCTTGAAATTTTATGACACGAAGGCAAGTATCGAATGTTCGGAGTTGGCTTGAGGGTCATTGCCCTGCAGTTCTCCACTCTTTTCTTATTGCATGTTCTTCCTTCTTGTTTAGGTCCATCAGAGTCGAGAATATGCACAATGTTTGCATGCTTTACACCAGCACTAGGTCATGTAAATAAACCCTTACTGTTCAAGACTTTTAGTAGCCGCTATAAGCTGTACTTAGTAATCCAAGCTGTTTCCTCTTGATGCTAACTTTAAATTTTTAATGTCCAATATATAAATAAATAAATAATGCCCAATAAATTGCCGGTTGTATTATTTACTGATACTGATGGTGATGGTGCTTTGTTTGTTCTGCGGGGTTCCAACTTTGGATGGAGCGGTTCTATATTCTGAATAACTGAATTCCATGTTACTTTGGTCTCGGTGCCTTGAATGTTGGACATCGGATGAAGTCGTTATAATGTTCTACAACTCCTTTATGCTCATACTTGATGTCATAAGTACTCTGAATTTCTGATAACCCAATTTGACCATCATGCCACCCTTATTTGATTAAGTGGCAACTGCTTTTTTCGGAAATAATCATTTTTTTGTTTTATTTTAACAAGTTGTTTCAAAAAACTGTTGATTTTAAGTTGTTATAAACTTAAAATAAGCTAATCTATATACGACTATATGGGTTTGTAATGCTATTTTTGGACAAACATTATCCTGCAATGCATTAAACCATCATTTGTATTGATGTTGAATTATGAATTTTTAAACTTGGGGACCTTGATGGTACTCTGTAGATCCTTTTTGTTATTAGCATGATGCTATCATAGTTCTGTCTATGGTAGATTAATGGTTGGTTTGTATCCATTCTGAGTAATCAAACTTTATGCTACGGGTCCAAGTAAAGATGATTAGAGAAATTTTTGTTTTCCTCATGTTATATCCAAAGGGGGAAATAGTATCACACCTGAATTGGAAATTTTTGTTTTCCTTATGTTATATCTAAAGGAGGAATATTATCACACCTGAATTGGAGCCAGTAACAAGGTACAATCTACACTGCAAGGGTGAACGGTTCAATTCCAATATCAGGCCAGTAGATACACTAATACACCCTACTCAGTCAAGCATTGAATCTATGGCTGCTTACTTCACGTCCCGCATATTAGTGCCTAAAAAATATGGTACATAAAACTGGATACAATTGGAGAATTATAATAACGCTGATTTGCAAGGATTGGGTGCTTTTCGATCTGCTTCAGATATTTTTTTGACCCTCGATGGACCAAGGACTCTTCCGGATAGCCTTCCACTATGACTTTCTTCCAAAGATTGAGTCCATCAATCCATTGAAGGAGAGGAAAGGGAATGGAGGACCCACTCCCTCTACTATTTTATGGCATCCAGATCGCGTAGAATTGGCACTCAAATTGAGCCATCTCATACTACGAGCAGTCAATTGCCAGGCCTATGAGCTTAATGTTACCTTTTATTGAGCTTTCATGTTTCAATTTATCCAAACCAATGCTGCACATGAATGGTATGAAGGAAGTTTGGTGTATATAAGAAATTATGAAGGTTGGAGGTAGCGGTGGAATAAGGCTAGGTTAGGCAAAACTTTGGCTTAAATGAATTTAATCTGTATTTCAAATATGCAGTTTGAATCTGGGCTTATTATTTAACATAGGCATTTTTTAAAGATATAACTTTACCTTTTTAAAAATTTAGCCTAACTTAAAAGCCTATTTACAGATACTTGATAACAAGACTTTTAAATATATTCAAAAATCCTCCTTAGAAGGCATTTAAATATGTCAAAAAATATGTTTCTAAATATTCCAAAAATTAAAAAAAAAAGTTCTAAAAAGATCAAAAGGCTTATATTATAATTAGGGTTTTTTATATAATAATAATAATATAGTATAAATAGATTAGTTTGTTAGGCCCAATAGGTATTTTTCATAGCTTGTAGCATAACCTTTCTAATTAATTAGGCTTTTTGAAAAATTTTGACCTAACTTATTTATTAAATTAGTTAGGTCCAACCAGGCTTAATATGGGTTAGGCCAAAGACCCTTGAAGAACTAAGTGGCCTATTTTCACTCCTAGTTGGAGTACAATAGTAAGACCTAGACTAGCTTTGCCAGTCAAACTGGAAGACTTACCATCTAGCCTTTGGGTCGATTTGATTGAAGTTCTAAATTGAAATTCGCATTAAGTCAATCAAATTCGGATAATCCTAGTGACTTGGATCACCTTAATTGATCGGGTTCTTTTATTGTTTCTAAGGAAAAAAAGTAATTTATCCCTTAAACTATATATTATGTATACTTTATTATTAGACTTTTAAAAATGTGCAAATGAGCTTCTGATATTTCTTAATTGTGCAAATTGACCCTTCATTACTTTTAACAACCAAACTATCCTCATCTTTTTCCCTTCCCTTCAAGCTCTTCTTACTCTCTTTCCCTTTGACCCCACAACCTCCCACGACACCTCCACACCTAAAAAACCGACATCCACCCATGTTTATATGTACTTTTTACTTCATCTTTATAATAAATGGGTGTGTGAGGCTTTTTATATAGCAAAAGTTACAATAAACAAAGTTTCTTATGTCATATGTCATATATGGGTCTCACATTTTAAATCAATAGTAAGATATTACACATGACAAAGTGTTTGTTTGATTCTGTTTGTATAAAATTGATTATGGACATAATTTATTTTATTGGAATTAATCTGGTTAGAATCAATTTTGAGGTAAAGTGGTTTGTATTAAGTAATTTGATTTGAGAAGTAATTTATATTTGGATGACATTAATCAAAATCACTTTTAGATATATAATTTACAAAAAAAATACCCAAAATCAATTCTCATAGAATTGAAAAATAATAAATTTTTATTTCTATCCAAAATCAATTTTAAAGCAAAAATTAATAGCATGGTTGGATTAACGTTTGGGGGGTCTAGAATTGATTTTGCCATTCCATGATGATGTTTGGTTGTTAGAAATAAAAATCAATTCTTACATCTATAATTGATTTTGAGAGAAGTAAAAACTTATTATTTTCTTTCGTAATCACTTTTAAAAATTGCCAAATATAAATCATTTTATCTCAAAATCAATTCTAACCAACAGTGCATTTGTTTCAACTTTTAAAAAAATAATTTTGAAGCTTAAATTTTATATATAACTGAAAAAATTAAAAATATATTTTTTTGAGATTATGATATTTTTAAAAAATTATCCAAAGATACGAAAATTGATTTTTTTTCAATGAAAAATGTAATTTTTTGTCAAAAAAATCACAAACAAATACACTCAAATCAATTACAACAAAATCAATTCTATCTAGAATTAATTCTATAAAAACAAAACCAAAAACACTATTAATTCTAGTTGAGGTGTTTAATAGAAAACCAAACAAGTTGAAAAGTATCCAAAATTAATTCTAATATCTCATAATTGATTCGGATAAATGCAAATGAAAATCCAAACACACTAAACATCATGGGAAAATTTAACATGAAAGGATTTAATATTTTTTTTTTAAACATCTAGCGTGACTTATATCGACCTCCACTGTCCTCGCCTATTGCTTATGCTGCCACAAGTCTTTTAATTCCAACAAAGTGTTGGAAGTCACCACAATAAAGTCATACACAATCTCGAAATTAACCAATTCTTATTTATGAAAATGCTTTGCGTCTTCTTAACGTAGTAACGGATGTTTGTCAAACGTTGAATTAGATTGGCGAAATCGGGTGGAAGACACTAATGAAGTCACCCACTACCAACTACGATCATTGTTTACAGAAATAAAAAGCTTAGTAGAAATTTAAGCAAACGATAATGACACAGGGAGATGGCACAATGGTTCCCTTAGGCATAGAAGTAAAGCATATACAGGCACCGTTCTCATGTTTGTTTCGGATACACAATATTAGTGCCCACTTAATTGAGCCATATTATTGGTACCTTCAACTTAAATTATCCTCTCACTATTTCAATTTATCTTTCTATCTGAACAATTTGATTTATTTCTAAATTAATATATTTGGATATAGAGTTCGTTTGAATTGATTTTTTTCAAGAAAAAAGTGTTTATTTTTTTAAAAAAAATACTTCTATAAATTTTTATAGGTATTTGGATGTAACTTTTAAAAAAAGTGCTTCAATTAAAAAAGTCAATTTATCATTTTTTTTAAAAGTTAGGAATACCTAACTTCTAAAAAAATTAAAAGTAGAAGTGATTTTTAATAAAATTATTTTTTAAAAGTATCTTTTATTTTTAATTAAAATTATAATATATATTATTCATTTCTTATCCCTTATCAAACCTTAATTCTTTTTTCTCTTTTTGAATTTTTTTTTGTAATTTAACCATAAAAAAAATACTTTTATTCTTTTGTATCCAAACAGATTTATAAGTACTTTCAATATTTAAAAGTACTTCTCATATGTCTCTCCAAATATAAAATAACGTTTTCTAAAAATTAAAGCCATACTAAAAAAACTTTAAAAAAAATCTTTTTTTTTTTAATTTATCCAAACGAACTCATAATTCTTGATTTATTTTTAAATTAATATATTAAATGAACAGATAAATTGAAACGAAAATAGTGCCATATAACCTTCAACATAAATGAAAGGAAGCACTACATCTCCCATCTCCCAATAATAATAACTAATAACAGGGCCCCTGAATTTTGTGGAAAATTCTGAGACACGAAGTTACTACATTAAATATGCAAATCAATCTTTAATACACATAAAACTATTCTACATATTAAAGATTGAATTACATATCTAAGATAGAAATTTTCCACTCCCTTGTCTATTTGCCGCGCAAGTCACGAAAGTACCCCCGAGGGTTACGTTCAAAGTCACTTCTGTTAATGCGAGAATCCCTACCTGGAGCCTTCATGGTTTTTCCTCCGGAAGAACTTGAGCAACACAGTTTCCAGAGAAGACCAACAGCGACAGCTACACCGATTATACCAACGGCCGTAGCAGCATCAGCATACCCCTTTGTGCTTTCATTACCCATTCCGATATCAAAACTAACACATATAACTCAAATAATCTCTCTCTTTCTCTCTCACATAAGAAGAAAAGCAACACAGGTAAAGGAAGAGGAGTTTGAAGAGGAGTTTTTCATTCACTCACATAATGCTTTTACACGTCCAGCCCAACCCTTTATTGGTACAATTATTGAATAAAATATTGAAAAATAAAGCACCAAAGGAAAAAGCTGTCGGTGATTCCTTGATGACGAAGGAAAAAGCAGCTGTAAAAGTAGAAAAGATATGATGGCCATGTGCATCAATTTGGAATTAGGTCCTAAAAGGCGGCCAATAGTTGGAAAAGTCAATAAAATAACATAAATAATATATAAATTCAATTCTTTTGGCAAAGTAATTAATGATAAAAATGTAACAATTAAATATAAAAATTAAATAGCACAATAAAAGAAAATAAATAATATAACTAAGAGTTGTTAAATATTAAATTTAAGAGTATTTTATCCCCATAAATAAAAATTTATTTATTTCAATTTTTAAAAATATTATTATGAAATTAAAATTTTATATATAATTAAAAAACATGAAAATAGATTTATTTTTAGAAATTATTGTCATTAATTTCTATTAAAAAGATGAAAATTATTTTGTACATTTTAATTATATTTAAAATTTTATTTAAATATGCAAAAGTAATTTTTAACTAAAATAATATTAAACAAATGCACTTTAAATTACCTGATATAAATGATCTTTACCGATAATATTCTCCCATGAACACCAGCAACTTCCCTCCAGTTCTATACTTAAATTAGTGAGGGTATAAGAACAACTCTCTTAAAGTTACTCAGGTGAACCAAGAAAGGAATATATTGAGGATAAAAATTTTTGTTTGTAAGATCGTAAATTTAATATTTTCTAAGGTGAAAAAAAAATATTTCTCACCACTACTATCTATACGTACTAGTGTATTTAATTATGTGTATAATATAATTTAATGTAGTAATTTATTATTAAAATTTCATTATTTTAAATAAGTTTAATAAAGAATTCTAGAATTTGAATTAAGAGATATGATTATCTAAATTAATTTTAAAATTTTTTATAAATTGAAGAATATGTAGAATAAAATAATTATGAAAATAAAAAGTATAATTTTGATTTTTTATTAAATAAAACTAATTTATTTTTAAAATATTTATTCTTTCAATGCAATAATTCGATATCGAAAATGTAATTTATTTTACAATTTTTTAAAAATTTTTAAGTAAGGATCCAGTAACTGAAGAAAAAATCCGTTACATTTTCATCTTCCTCTTTTTCATTAAAAACATATTTTATTTCTCTCTCTGTCCACTTTATTCAACCTTCTAATAATAATTTATTAAAATCAAAACAAAGAAAATATATATTCTTATAATATTTAAATAAAAATTCAATAATTAAAATATAAAAATCATTTATTTTCCCATGTTTAATATCTCTAATATTCTAATTCATAAGAAAGTCTTAAAACGAAACTGAAGCATGTCTAAATATTTATTTATAAATTCTTTCATAAGAATTTAATATAACCTATAAGCCTAAACTCATAATTTTAATTTGATTATATTTTGTGTAAAATTTTTCAACCCCGTATATAATAATGTAAACAACTTTTAATAGTATATAATAAAGTATACATCTATATAAAATATTACACGATATATCCTTATGTGTACAATTAACTTTGGTTGAAATAATAAAGAAAAAAAAGCATAATTATTAAATTATTATTGAAGAAAACAAATTATTTGAGAGAAAAATTAAAGAAATTTGTTCCATATAACATCTCATTATTGAAAATATAATTTATTTTATAATAAAAATTTCTAATTTTTAATTGAGAATGGAAACCTCTTCCTTCCATTTGTTTAGCCTCATAATAACGGTTTATTAAAACTAAACTATATATATATATACATATATATATATATAAAATTAAATTTTAATTCAAAACATAATTTACAATACTATATAAGTTGAAATTCAACAATTAATAACATCCATTTATTTTGCACCTCTTCCATATTGTATAGTATCTTAATAATGTATTCTTGTTGAAACATATTTGTAATATCCATTTACAGATTTTTGTTTTTACATAGATTAACCGTAACCTCATCTCATAAGTGATAAAATTAAAAATAAAACGAATTCTCAAAAATAAAAATGTAATAGATAAAACAATGAATATAGAAATTAATAATCATAAATTTTATATAATATTGACATCTACTTAATATCACGCACGCAATTTAAATAGATAAGCATTTAGAACTCAAATATAAACAATAAAATCAGCAATTAACTATTTAATAAAATTGTAATCCAAGTATTGATTAAATAATCCAGACATTTCTGAAATGAATATAATAAATTATGTTTATTATCAGTTATGAAATTTACTAATCTATATAAGAACATCGTTTTTAAAGTTTGTCAATTTAAGTCTAACATTTTACGTCAAACAATTTTAAAATTGAATTTATTGTATATAAATAGCTAAACAATGAAATACAAAAAATAAAAAGAATAAGAAAAACATATTGTTGTAAGTCTTGATCTCAACTTTGAATAAGAATAAAGGATAGATAGGGTTTACAAAAGGAAAAAATGAAGATAGATAGGAAACAATGCCATGAAAACTATTAGCTCATTAATAAAGCATAAATGATATGTAAATGAAGGAGATTGGATGCTATTCCCTGATTGAACTATTGGTCCCTAGGTAGTTGATGTGATTAGGTAACAACTATCAAGCTTCAATAATAAGAATTCATAGTTTTTCATGCTTCATTAATAAGCATTCATAGTTTTGAAAGATGGTAACGTTATACAAAGATGAAAATAATTCTGCTACTGTTTAACCTCAAATTTTCACTCCATTTTTAAGAACTTACCGTATGCTTGTTTATTAAATACATTGAGTTTTCATAAAATCTTGTCAAACATAAATTTAAATTGGAGAAATAGGCTGGAAGAAATGGAGTCACCTGCATATAACTACTGGATACTTTGTCTTTGCTTGCGGAAGACAAAATCACTGTCAGTGGAAATTTAAGCCTACGAAAAACACTTATATGCAGAGAGAGGGTACAATAATTCTCTTAAGCATAAAGGACAACTTTTACGACATAGGCAACACGGTTCTCAGTTCTCAAATTTGATTGGGATACAGTAATAATGCTCACATATATAACTCAAATTAATAAAACAGCACTTCATCTCCTGATAATAACTAATAGAGAAGTGATTAGTTTGGGGAATGACCCCTTTTTAGTTTATATTGTCTTCAAGTGAAGATTGACTGTTATGTGAATTTTTTTTTGTCCGAAAGTTTCTTCTTTAGTTATGGTTATATGGGCATGGAGCTGATAAAGATTTTTTTTGACAGCTTGGTTGAATTGTGTTTTGAGTCTTGGGGATAATTTGTAATTGTCGTAATGGGCTTGATTAATAAACTGTGCCTTTTATAACAGTTCATGTTAATCAAGCCGCTTCATCTTAAGTTCTAACTTTGCTAGAAAGCACTGTTTTGCTGTTAAATGCTTACTAATAGTTTGTATGGAAAGCCAATGGTATCGTATCGTTTTACAACGTTCTTTCTGGAAATACTCATATGGTCTTTGATACTTATTTAGTTCTCCCTTTATTTTTGGTTTTTTTTTTTTTTTTAGCGAATGAGGGAGTTGCATTCATAACTTGCTATGCTCAATGTCTAACCCATGAATTTTTGCAAGCAAGGATTCATGCTGCCACTGTATTGTGTGACAACTTAATGACATTTTTGGTAACTATAAATGAGTTGGAAATTACATTCTGTTATTCGGTTGGAAGGATAAAAGGATAGCAAGTGTAGGTGTGTATGCAATAGTATTTATTGCATATGTTAAAACGCTGTATACATGTTCTATAATTTTCTCTGTTTTGACCTTTACTGTAGTTTCTTTTCAACTGGATTGAATTACCGCTGTCCTGGTGTTAATATTTTATTTTCTAAGAAGCTTACCACTAACAAATCCGAATGACCTGAGTGAATTTACCTAGGTAGTATTGCTACACTTGGCATCTGAATGACATTCCATGATATACTCTTTTTTGGTTTACCTTTAGATTTGTCAGCAATGCAATGATACATACAGCCTAAGTTGCTCTGTAGTACCAATGTATATTTTGTGGTTTCAGTCCTCTATTTGAAAAACTTCTCATTCAAATGCACATGCTTGTTCAGTGAATTTGAAAGATGCTTTATATTAGATGCTGAAAACCTGAGACCATGGTCTTCACATATCTACATTTCATGAATTTTGCTGGCTTAATATATAGTAAGTTACAAATTAAGTATGACATTTCTTTATTCACCTGCCCTGTTTCTGTTGCTATACTTTCTAAAGCCTTTAGATTATTCTTTGTTAGTTTGCAGTATGTGATTGTACTGAAAGGATCAGTACCCAAATCGCGGTTCTTCTTGAAGTTTTATGACATAAAGGCAAGTATCTAAAGTTCGGAGTTGTCCTGAGGGTCATTGCCCTGCAGTTCTGCACTCTTTTCTTATTGCATAGTCTTCCTTCTTGTTTAGGTCCATCAGAGTCAAGAGTATGCACAATGTTTGCATGCTTACACCAGCACTAGGTCATGTAAATAAACCTAAACCCTCACCGTTCAAGACTTTTAGTACCCGCTATAAGCTGTACTTAGTAACCCAACCTGTTTCCTCTTGATGCTAACTTTAAATTTTTTAATGTCCAATACTTATATATATATATATATATATATATATATATATATATATAATGCCCGATAAATGGCTGGTTGCACTATTCACTGATACTGATGGTGATGGTGCTTTGTTTGTTCTGCAGGGTTCCGACTTTGGATGGAACGGTTCTACATTCTGAATAACTGAATCCCATGGTACTTTGGCCCTGGTGCCTTGCATGTTGGACATTGGATGAAGTCGTTATTATGTTCTACAACTCCTTTTATGTTCATACTTGATGTCATACGTACTCTGAATTTCTGATAAACCCAGTTGGTCACCATGCCACCCTTATTTGATTAACTGGTAATTGCTCTTTTAGGAAATAGCCATTTGTTTTTTTAATTTCACAAGTTGTTTCATTGAACTTTCGATTATAAGTTGTTTTAAACTCAAAATAAGTTAATCTAAACATGCACTATATGGGTTTGTAATGCTATTTTTGGACAAACATCATCCTGCAATGCATTAAACCATCATTTGTATTGATGTTGAATTATGAATTTTTAAATTTGGGACGTTGATGGTACTTTATAGATCATTTTTGTTATATGCATTATGCTATTATATTTCTGTCCATGGTAGATTAATGGTTGGTTTGTATCCATTGTGAGTAATCAGACATATATGTTAATAGCAAGGGGTCCAAGTAAAAGATGATTAGAGAAATTTTTGTTTTCCTTATGTTATATCTAAAGGGGGAATATTATCACACCTGAATTGGATCCAGTAACATACAATCTGCACTGCAAGGGTGAATGGTTCAATTCCAATATCAGGCTGGTAGAATAAACCCTAATCAGTCAAGCATTGAATCTATGGCTGCCTACTTCACGTCCCGCATATTAATGCCTAAAAAATATGGTATAAAAAACTGGATACAATTGGAGAATTATAGTAACGCTGATTTGCAAGGATTGGGTACTTTCCGATCTGCTTCAGAACTTCCTTTTTTTTTTTTTTTTTCGAGAATCACTAATTTGGCTCCCAAAAAATTAATATATTGACAATTTAACTTTTAAAAGATATTATTTTCTCCTATAATATCCTAATGATAAATGCACTGAAAAATTTAGTCCCTAAAATATTAATACACTAATCCTTAAAATATCAATTTTCTAACAAATTAGTCTCTAAAACGTCTTTTGTTAACACTCATAAAGTCTATTAGTAATAATAGAATTTATCATTAGAATACCACAAACTAATAAAATATTTTTTAAAATTAAATTGTCAATACTTTAATCTTTCCGGGGCCAATTTTTTTTTTTTAACCTTTCTTTTTAACCCTTTATGGACCAAGGACTCTTCCGGATAGCCTTCCACTGTGACTTCTTCCAAAGACTAACTCTATCAATCCATTGAAAGAGAGGAAAGGGGATGGGGGAGCCGCTCCCTCATTACTATTTTATGGCATCCAGATTGCGTAGAACTGGCACTCAAATTGAGCCATCTCATGCTACGAGGGGTCCATTGCCACTTGCCAGCGTTATGAGCTCGACGTTATATTTTATTGAGCTTAATTTCATGTTTCAATTTATCCAAACCAATGCTACAAATGAATGGTATGAAGGAAGTTTGGCGTATATAAGAAACTAAAGTATAAGAATAATAATTTATTGTTGATAATTTACTGTTCTGTATAAGAATAATAAAATATAAAATTTTAATAAAATATGGTTATATAAATTAATTTTAAATATTATTTAATTAAAATTATGTAAAATAAAATATTTATATAAATAAAAAGTAGCGGTGAAATTTTTATTGAATAAATTAATTATTTTAAATAATATTTGTACACATTTTTATATGATAACTTACTATTAAAATTTTAATATGTTATATAAGAAATTTCTTTAATCGAATTTTTATATGAGAAGAAAAATCAATTCCATTTACCACTGTCCCTTCCTATTATGAAATTTATTTCATTTTTCTTTCCCATATATTAACAATTTATTATAACCAACCTAAAAAGAATGTATTTTAATAATAAAATCTAAAATTTTATCTAGTATATATTCTTGAAAATTTTATCTAAAATTTTTTATGAGCTAGCAATTTTTACTATTTATATTGGTGGACGATGTAAAACTGCTTTACACTGTCAGTGCATTTAAATTAAATTCAAAATAATAATATGAAATAAAATGGTACAACTCAGTTACAATTTTTTTTTAAGGCTCAACATGTATATGTTACATCGTGAGTAAATATTTATTTTAGTTCTAATATTTTAAAGTTAATATCAATTTAATTTTAAAATTTTTTGTTAAAACTAAATTGATATCAAAGCTCAAAATGTTAAAACTAAATTAATGTCAAAATTCAAAGTATTAGGATTAAATTGATATTAAAATTATTTTTAAGACCAAATTGATGTCAACTTTAAAGTGTTAGAGCTAAAATGATATCAAAATTTTTTTAAGATCAAATTGATATCACCTTTAAAATGTTAGAATTAAAAATTTTATTTACTCTTACATCATTGTGCGAATAAATTTGAGTAAAAAAAAAAATTCTAGCATTTTTCTTGGAGAAGATAGTAAAATGACGGTATGATGATGGGCATTTTGGAGAACTTGAACATATTATTTCCACTGCTGGCCATGGAAAGACAAGGCTGCGTGAGGGTTTTTACTTTTCATTTTCACATCACTGCTCATACTAGTAGGAAATAGAAGAATAATGATATGTGAACGCACAAAATTGCAATGCATATAGAAAAAGTGAGGAAAGTGACAAAAATGCTCGGATAACTGGTCGCACATGATCATTGTTTTTTTTATCTAAAAAGTTACTAGCGTATTATATAGAGTTATCAGTGTTTTCAGTAAAGTTACCAGCGTTTTGGCCAAGATTACCAATATATTGTATATATTTTTCTGAAAATGTTGGTAACTTTATATGATATACTAGTAATTTTATATGATACGCTGGTAACTTTACTGAAAATACTGGTAACTCTATTTAATATGCGGTAACTTTGCCCAAAACGCAAGGAATTTTGCTGAAGACACTAATAACTCTATACAATTCTCTAGTAACTTTGACCAAAATATTGGTAACTTTACTAAAAGTGCTGATAACTCTACACAATACGCTGGTAACTTTCTGAATAAAAAAGAACCTGGATCAAAAAAAAAAAATCATATGAGACTAGTTATCCAAAGATTTTTGTCATTTTTCTCATCTTTTTCCGTATGCATCGTGTATACATCGTGATTTTGTGCTTCCCCCTATCATTTTTCGGAATAGAAATAGCAAATAGAAATAGTTGCAGACACAGCGACAGAGAGCGAATAAGAGTGAAAGAGAACAATGACATGCCTCAACCTCTCCACCAAAGTTAACCTCGACGGTATAGACACCTCTTCCATTCTCTCCCAAGCCACTTCAACTATCGCCAACCTTATCAGCAAACCCGAAGCTATAATTTGAAAAAAAAAAAAAAATCTTTTAAATTTGCTTTTCCTCTTGCAGTGATTTGTTTTATCATTGTTTATTTGCAATTGCAACATGCTTTATGTGTTATAACTTATAATTATGTTCGTAATTTGCCTTTGAAATGGTGAAATTAATGGCCTTTTCTTTTTGGTTTAATACAAGGAAATTAGAGAAGTGATTAGTTGGGGTGGGGGGACCCCCTTTCTAGCTTCTCATCTTCAAGTGAAGATTGGACTGTCATGTGATCTTTTTTTTTTTTTGTCCTTTTTTCAAAAAAGAAATAGTTTTTTCTTTAGTTATGGTTATATGGGTGTAGAGCTGATAAAGATTTTGTTTTGACACCTTGGTTGGAATTGTGTGTTGAGTCCTGGGGATAATTTGTTATTGTTCTAATGGGCTTGATTAATAAACTGTGCCTTTTATGACAATTCATGTTAATCAATGCGCTTCATCTTATTTTTTGACATTGCTAGAAAGAAATATTTTGCTGTTAAATGCTTACTAATAAGAGGCTGTATGGAAAGCCAGTGGTATTCGTTTTAGAAGTTACCACCTTCTTTCTGTAAATACTCATATGGTCTTTGATTCTCTCTTCATGCTCAATGGACTTCTAATAGAACTTATGGCAGTATGGCACCCTTAGGTTATTAGAACTTAGAAGCATTTGACTATCGACCTTTTTTTTTTTTTGGTGCTAATTAACTTGGATTAGAGAGTTGCGTTCATAAATTGCTATGCTCAATGTCTAATCCATGAGTTTTTGCAAGAAAGGATTCATGCTGCCATTGTATTGTGTGACAACTTGATAACATTTTTGGTAACTATGAATGAGTTGGAAATTATATCCTGTTATTTGGTTGGTAGGATAAAAGGATGGCGAGTATTGGGGAGTATGCAATAGCATTAATTGCATATGTTAACCTGTGTATAAGTGTTCTATAATTTTCTCTGTTTTGACGTCTTACTGTAGTTTCTTTTCAATTGGATTGAATTAACTGGCCTAGTTTATCTTCTAAGAAGCTTACTACTAACAAATCGGAATGAGCTGAGTGAATGTTACCTGGGGAGTGCTTCTACACTTGGCATCTGGATGACATTCCACGATATACTCTTTTTTTATTTACCTTTGGATTTGTCAGCAATGCAATGATATATACAGCGTAAGTTGTTCTATAGTACCGATGTATTTTTGTGGTTTCAAGAATTTTTCTGGCTTAATATATAAATTAAGTCTGATATTTCTTTATTAACCTGCTTTGTTTCTGTTGCTTTATTATTATATGTTTCTTGTTTTGACTAATTCAGATTTTGCTACAAGCTTTAGAACCTGCTTTTTTGTTGTTTTGCAGTATGTGATGATTGTACTGAAAGGATCAGTACCCATGTCTTTCGGCGGGAATGAACAGCCAGCAGCTTATGGTGAACTGTTGTCTGTTGGTGGCCTTAGCCCTGATGTGAACAAGAAACTTAGTGCCACAATTGCTTCAATTCTTGAAATCAAGTTGTCCGTGCCCGAGTCTCAGTTCTTCTTGAAATTTTATGACACGAAGGCAAGTATCGAATGTTCGGAGTTGGCTTGAGGGTCATTGCCCTGCAGTTCTCCACTCTTTTCTTATTGCATGTTCTTCCTTCTTGTTTAGGTCCATCAGAGTCGAGAATATGCACAATGTTTGCATGCTTTACACCAGCACTAGGTCATGTAAATAAACCCTTGCTGTTCAAGACTTATAGTAGCCGCTATAAGCTGTACTTAGTAATCCAAGCTGTTTCCTCTTGATGCTAACTTTAAATTTTTAATGTCCAATATATAAATAAATAAATAATGCCCAATAAATTGCTGGTTGTATTATTTACTGATACTGATGGTGATGGTGCTTTGTTTGTTCTGCAGGGTTCCAACTTTGGATGGAGCGGTTCTATATTCTGAATAACTGAATTCCATGTTACTTTGGTCTCGGTGCCTTGAATGTTGGACATCGGATGAAGTCGTTATGATGTTCTACAACTCCTTTATGCTCATACTTGATGTCATAAGTACTCTGAATTTCTGATAACCAAATTTGATCATCATGCCACCCTTATTTGATTAAGTGGCAACTGCTTTTTTCGGAAATAATAATTTTTTTGTTTTATTTTAACAAGTTGTTTCAAAAAACTGTTGATTTTAAGTTGTTATAAACTTAAAATAAGCTAATCTATATACGACTATATGGGTTTGTAATGCTATTTTTGGACAAACATTATCCTGCAATGCATTAAACCATCATTTGTATTGATGTTGAATTATGAATTTTTAAACTTGGGGACCTTGATGGTACTCTGTAGATCCTTTTTGTTATTAGCATGATGCTATCATAGTTCTGTCTATGGTAGATTAATGGTTGGTTTGTATCCATTCTGAGTAATCAAACTTTATGCTACGGGTCCAAGTAAAGATGATTAGAGAAATTTTTGTTTTCCTCATGTTATATCCAAAGGGGGAAATAGTATCACACCTGAATTGGAAATTTTTGTTTTCCTTATGTTATATCTAAAGGAGGAATATTATCACACCTGAATTGGAGCCAGTAACAAGGTACAATCTACACTGCAAGGGTGAACGGTTCAATTCCAATATCAGGCCAGTAGATACACTAATACACCCTACTCAGTCAAGCATTGAATCTATGGCTGCTTACTTCACGTCCCGCATATTAGTGCCTAAAAAATATGGTACAAAAAACTGGATACAATTGGAGAATTATAATAACGCTGATTTGCAAGGATTGGGTGCTTTTCGATCTGCTTCAGATATTTTTTTGACCCTCGATGGACCAAGGACTCTTGGCGATAGCCTTCCACTATGACTTTCTTCCAAAGATTGAGTCCATCAATCCATTGAAGGAGAGGAAAGGGAATGGAGGACCCACTCCCTCTACTATTTTATGGCATCCAGACTGCGTAGAATTGGCACTCAAATTGAGCCATCTCATACTACGAGCAGTCAATTGCCAGGCCTATGAGCTTAATGTTACCTTTTATTGAGCTTTCATGTTTCAATTTATCCAGACCAATGCTGCACATGAATGGTATGAAGGAAGTTTGGTGTATATAAGAAATTATGAAGGTTGGAGGTAGCGGTGGAATAAGGCTAGGTTAGGCAAAACTTTGGCTTAAATGAATTTAATCTGTATTTCAAATATGCAGTTTGAATCTGGGCTTATTATTTAACATAGGCATTTTTTAAAGATATAACTTTACCTTTTTAAAAATTTAGCCTAACTTAAAAGCCTATTTACAGATACTTGATAACAAGACTTTTAAATATATTCAAAAATCCTCCTTAGAAGGCATTTAAATATGTCAAAAAATATGTTTCTAAATATTCCAAAAATTACAAATTCAAGTTCTAAAAAGATCAAAAGGCTTATATTATAATTAGGGTTTTTTATATAATAATAATAATATAGTATAAATAGATTAGTTTGTTAGGCCCAATAGGTATTTTTCATAGCTTGTAGCATAACCTTTCTAATTAATTAGGCTTTTTGAAAAATTTTGACCTAACTTATTTATTAAATTAGTTAGGTCCAACCGAACTTAATATGGGTTAGGCCAAAGACCCTTGAAGAACTAAGTGGCCTATTTTCACTCCTAGTTGGAGTACAATAGTAAGACCTAGACTAGCTTTGCCAGTCAAACTGGAAGACTTACCATCTAGCCTTTGGGTCGATTTGATTGAAGTTCTAAATTGAAATTCGCATTAAGTCAATCAAATTCGGATAATCCTAGTGACTTGGATCACCTTAATTGATCGGGTTCTTTTATTGTTTCTAAGGAAAAAAAGTAATTTATCCCTTAAACTATATATTATGTATACTTTATTATTAGACTTTTAAAAATGTGCAAATGAGCTTCGGATATTTCTTAATTGTGCAAATTGACCCTTCGTTACTTTTAACAACCAAACTATCCTCATCTTTTTCCCTTCCCTTCAAGCTCTTCTTAGTCTCTTTGCGTTTGACCCCACAACCTCCCACGACACCTCCACACCTAAAAAACCGACATCCACCCATGTTTATATGTACTTTTTACTTCATCTTTATAATAAATGGGTGTGTGAGGCTTTTTATATAGCAAAAGTTACAATAAAAAAAGTTTCTTATGTCATATGTCATATATGGGTCTCACATTTTAAATCAATAGTAAGATATTACACATGACAAAGTGTTTGTTTGATTCTGTTTGTATAAAATTGATTATGGACATAATTTATTTTATTGGAATTAATCTGGTTAGAATCAATTTTGAGGTAAAGTGGTTTGTATTAAGTAATTTGATTTGAGAAGTAATTTATATTTGGATGACATTAATCAAAATCACTTTTAGATATATAATTTACAAAAAAAATACCCAAAATCAATTCTCATAGAATTGAAAAATAATAAATTTTTATTTCTATCCAAAATCAATTTTAAAGCAAAAATTAATAGCATGGTTGGATTAACGTTTGGGGGGTCTAGAATTGATTTTGCCATTCCATGATGATGTTTGGTTGTTAGAAATAAAAATCAATTCTTACATCTATAATTGATTTTGAGAGAAGTAAAAACTTATTATTTTCTTTCAGAATCACTTTTAAAAAAATTGCCAAATATAAATCATTTTATCTCAAAATCAATTCTAACCAGCGTGCATTTGTTTCAACTTTTAAAAAAATAATTTTGAAGCTTAAATTTTATATATAACTGAAAAAATTAAAAATATATTTTTTTGAGATTATGATATTTTTAAAAAATTATCCAAAGATACGAAAATTGATTTTTTTTCAATGAAAAATGTAATTTTTTGTCAAAAAAATCACAAACAAATACACTCAAATCAATTACAACAAAATCAATTCTATCTAGAATTAATTCTATAAAAACAAAACCAAAAACACTATTAATTCTAGTTGAGGTGTTTAATAGAAAACCAAACAAGTTGAAAAGTATCCAAAATTAATTCTAATATCTCATAATTGATTCGGATAAATGCAAATGAAAATCCAAACACACTAAACATCATGGGAAAATTTAACATGAAAGGATTTTTTTTTTTTTTTTAAACATCTAGCGTGACTTATATCGACCTCCACTGTCCTCGCCTATTGCTTATGCTGCCACAAGTCTTTTAATTCCAACAAAGTGTTGGAAGTCACCACAATAAAGTCATACACAATCTCGAAATTAACCAATTCTTATTTATGAAAATGCTTTGCGTCTTCTTAACGTAGTAACGGATGTTTGTCAAACGTTGAATTAGATTGGCGAAATCGGGTGGAAGACACTAATGAAGTCACCCACTACCAACTACGATCATTGTTTACAGAAATAAAAAGCTTAGTAGAAATTTAAGCAAACGATAATGACACAGGGAGATGGCACAATGGTTCCCTTAGGCATAGAAGTAAAGCATATACAGGCACCGTTCTCATGTTTGTTTCGGATACACAATATTAGTGCCCACTTAATTGAGCCATATTATTGGTACCTTCAACTTAAATTATCCTCTCACTATTTCAATTTATCTTTCTATCTGAACAATTTGATTTATTTCTAAATTAATATATTTGGATATAGAGTTCGTTTGAATTGATTTTTTTCAAGAAAAAGTGTTTATTTTTTAAAAAAATACTTCTATAAATTTTTATAGGTATTTGGATGTAACTTTTAAAAAAAGTGCTTCAATTAAAAAAGTCAATTTATCATTTTTTTTAAAAGTTAGGAATACCTAACTTCTAAAAAAATTAAAAGTAGAAGTGATTTTTAATAAAATTATTTTTTAAAAGTATCTTTTATTTTTAATTAAAATTATAATATATATTATTCATTTCTTATCCCTTATCAAACCTTAATTCTTTTTTCTCTTTTTGAATTTTCTTTTTGTAATTTAGCTATAAAAAAATACTTTTATTCTTTGATATTCAAACAGACTTATAAGTACTTTCAATATTTAAAAGTACTTCTCATATGTCTCTCCAAATATAAAATAACGTTTTCTAAAAATTAAAGCCATACTAAAAAAACTTTAAAAAAAATCTTTTTTTTTTTAATTTATCCAAACGAACTCATAATTTTTGATTTATTTTTAAATTAATATATTAAATGAACAGATAAATTGAAACGAAAATAGTGCCATATAACCTTCAACATAAATGAAAGGAAGCACTACATCTCCCATCTCCCAATAATAATAACTAATAACAGGGCCCCTGAATTTTGTGGAAAATTCTGAGACACGAAGTTACTACATTAAATATGCAAATCAATCTTTAATACACATAAAACTATTCTACATATTAAAGATTGAATTACATATCTAAGATAGAAATTTTCCACTCCCTTGTCTATTTGCCGCGCAAGTCACGAAAGTACCCCCGAGGGTTACGTTCAAAGTCACTTCTGTTAATGCGAGAATCCCTACCTGGAGCCTTCATGGTTTTTCCTCCGGAAGAACTTGAGCAACACAGTTTCCAGAGAAGACCAACAGCGACAGCTACACCGATTATACCAACGGCCGTAGCAGCATCAGCATACCCCTTTGTGCTTTCATTACCCATTCCGATATCAAAACTAACACATATAACTCAAATAATCTCTCTCTTTCTCTCTCACATAAGAAGAAAAGCAACACAGGTAAAGGAAGAGGAGTTTGAAGAGGAGTTTTCATTCACTCACATAATGCTTTTACACGTCCAGCCCAACCCTTTATTGGTACAATTATTGAATAAAATATTGAAAAATAAAGCACCAAAGGAAAAAGCTGTCGGTGATTCCTTGATGACGAAGGAAAAAGCAGCTGTAAAAGTAGAAAAGATATGATGGCCATGTGCATCAATTTGGAATTAGGTCCTAAAAGGCGGCCAATAGTTGGAAAAGTCAATAAAATAACATAAATAATATATAAATTCAATTCTTTTGGCAAAGTAATTAATGATAAAAATGTAACAATTAAATATAAAAATTAAATAGCACAATAAAAGAAAATAAATAATATAACTAAGAGTTGTTAAATATTAAATTTAAGAGTATTTTATCCCCATAAATAAAAATTTATTTATTTCAATTTTTAAAAATATTATTATGAAATTAAAATTTTATATATAATTAAAAAGATGAAAATAGATTTATTTTTAGAAATTATTGTCTTTAATTTCTATTAAAAAGTTCAAAATTATTTTTACGTTTTAATTATATTTAAAATTTTATTTAAATATGCAAAAGTAATTTTTAACTAAAATAATATTAAACAAATGCACTTTAAATTACCTGGTATAAATGATCTTTACCGATAATATTCTCCCATGAACACCAGCAACTTCCCTCCAGTTCTATACTTAAATTAGTGAGGGTATAAGAACAACTCTCTTAAAGTTACTCAGGTGAACCAAGAAAGGAATATATTGAGGATAAAAATTTTTGTTTGTAAGATCGTAAATTTAATATTTTCTAAGGTGAAAAAAAAAATATTTCTCACCACTACTATCTATACGTACTAGTGTATTTAATTATGTGTATAATATAATTTAATGTAGTAATTTATTATTAAAATTTCATTATTTTAAATAAGTTTAATAAAGAATTCTAGAATTTGAATTAAGAGATATGATTATCTAAATTAATTTTAAAATTTTTTATAAATTGAAGAATATGTAGAATAAAATAATTATGAAAATAAAAAGTATAATTTTGATTTTTTATTAAATAAAACTAATTTATTTTTAAAATATTTATTCTTTCAATGCAATAATTCGATATCGAAAATGTAATTTATTTTACAATTTTTTAAAAATTTTTAAGTAAGGATCCAGTAACTGAAGAAAAAATCCGTTACATTTTCATCTTCCTCTTTTTCATTAAAAACATATTTTATTTCTCTCTCTGTCCACTTTATTCAACCTTCTAATAATAATTTATTAAAATCAAAACAAAGAAAATATATTTTCTTATAATATTTAAATAAAAATTCAATACTTAAAATATAAAAATCATTTATTTTCCCATGTTTAATATCTCTAATTTCTAATTCATAAGAAAGTCTTAAAACAAAACTGAAGCATGTCTAAATATTTATTTATAAATTCTTTCATAAGAATTTAATATAACCTATAAGCCTAAACTCATAATTTTAATTTGATTATATTTTGTGTAAAATTTTTCAACCCCGTATATAATAATGTAAACAACTTTTAATAGTATATAATAAAGTATATATCTATATAAAATATTACACGATATATCCTTATGTGTACAATTAACTTTGGTTGAAATAATAAAGAAAAAAAAAGCATAATTATTAAATTATTATTGAAGAAAACAAATTATTTGAGAGAAAAATTAAATAAATTTGTTCCATATAACATCTCATTATTGAAAATATAATTTATTTTATAATAAAAATTTCTAATTTTTAATTGAGAATGGAAACCTCTTCCTTCCATTTGTTTAGCCTCATAATAACGGTTTATTAAAACTAAACTATATATATATATATATATATATATATATATATATATATTATATAATTAAATTTTAATTTAAAACATAATTTACAATACTATATAAGTTGAAATTCAACAATTAATAACATCCATTTATTTTGCACCTCTTCCATAGTGTATAGTATCTTAATAATGTATTCTTGTTGAAACATATTTGTAATATCCATTTACAGATTTTTGTTTTTACATAGATTAACCGTAACCTCATCTCATAAGTGATAAAATTAAAAATAAAACGAATTCTCAAAAATAAAAATGTAATAGATAAAACAATGAATATAGAAATTAATAATCATAATTTTTATATAATATTGACATCTACTTAATATTACGCACGCAATTTAAATAGATAAACATTTAGAACTCAAATATAAACAATAAAATCAGCAATTAACTATTTAATAAAATTGTAATCCAAGTATTGATTAAAAAATCCAGACATTTCTGAAATGAATTTAATAAATTATGTTTATTATCAGTTATGAAATTTACTAATCTATATAAGAACATCGTTTTTAAAGTTTGTCAATTTAAGTCTAACATTTTACGTCAAACAATTTTAAAATTGAATTTATTGTATATAAATAGCTAAACAATGAAATACAAAAAATAAAAAGAATAAGAAAAGCATATTGTTGTAAGTCTTGATCTCAACTTTGAATAAGAATAAAGGATAGATAGGGTTTACAAAAGGAAAAAATGAAGATAGATAGGAAACAATGCCATGAAAACTATTAGCTCATTAATAAAGCATAAATGATATGTAAATGAAGGAGATTGGATGCTATTCCCTGATTGAACTATTGGTCCCTAGGTAGTTGATGTGATTAGGTAACAACTATCAAGCTTCAATAATAAGAATTCATAGTTTTTCATGCTTCATTAATAAGCATTCATAGTTTTGAAAGATGGTAACGTTATACAAAGATGAAAATAATTCTGCTACTGTTTAACCTCAAATTTTCACTCCATTTTTAAAAACTTACCGTATGCTTGTTTATTAAATACATTGAGTTTTCATAAAACCTTGTCAAACATAAATTTAAATTGGAGAAATAGGCTGGAAGAAATGGAGTCACCTGCATATAACTACTGGATACTTTGTCTTTGCTTGCGGAAGACAAAATCACTGTCAGTGGAAATTTAAGCCTACGAAAAACACTTATATGCAGAGAGAGGGTACAATAATTCTCTTAAGCATAAAGGACAACTTTTACGACATAGGCAACACGGTTCTCAGTTCTCAAATTTGATTGGGATACAGTAATGATGCTCACATATATAACTCAAATTAATAAAACAGCACTTCATCTCCTGATAATAACTAATAGAGAAGTGATTAGTTTGGGGAATGACCCCTTTTTAGTTTATATTGTCTTCAAGTAAAGATTGACTGTTATGTGAATTTTTTTTTTTTTTTTTTTTTCCGAAAGTTTCTTCTTTAGTTATGGTTATATGGGTATGGAGCTGATAAAGATTATCTTTTGACAGCTGGGTTGGATTGTGTTTTGAGCCTTGGGAATAATTTGTAATTGTCGTAATGGGCTTGATTAATAAACTGTGCCTTTCATAACAGTCCATGTTAATCAATCCGCTTCATCTTAAGTTCTGACTTTGCTAGAAAGCACTGTTTTGCTGTTAAATGCTTACTAATAGTTTGTATGGAAAGCCAATGGTATCGTATCGTTTTACAACGTTCTTTCTGGAAATACTCATATGGTCTTTGATACTTATTTAGTTCTCCCTTTATTTTTGGTTTTTTTTTAAGCTAATGAGGGAGTTGCATTCATAACTTGCTATGCTCAATGTCTAACCCATGAATTTTTGCAAGCAAGGATTCATGCTGCCACTGTATTGTGTGACAACTTAATGACATTTTTGGTAACTATAAATGAGTTGGAAATTACATTCTGTTATTCGGTTGGAAGGATAAAAGGATAGCAAGTGTTGGTGTGTATGCAATAGTATTTATTGCATATGTTAAAACGCTGTATACATGTTCTATAATTTTCTCTGTTTTGACCTTTACTGTAGTTTCTTTTCAACTGGATTGAATTACCGCTGTCCTGGTGTTAATATTTTATTTTCTAAGAAGCTTACCACTAACAAATTCGAATGACTTGAGTGAATTTACCTAGGTAGTATTGCTACACTTGGCATCTGAATGACATTCCATGATATACTCTTTTTTGGTTTACCTTTAGATTTGTCAGCAATGCAATGATACATACAGCCTAAGTTGTTCTGTACTACCAATGTATATTTTGTGGTTTCAGTCCTCTATTTGACAAACTTCTCATTCAAATGCACATGCTTGTTCAGTGAATTTGAAAGATGCTTTATAGTAGATGCTGAAAAGCTGAAACCATGGTCTTCACATATCTACATTTCATGAATTTTGCTGGCTTAATATATAGTAAGTTACAAATTAAGTCTGATATTTCTTTATTCACCTGCCCTGTTTCTGTTGCTACGCTTTCTAAAGCCTTTAGATTATTCTTTGTTAGTTTGCAGTATGTGATTGTGCTGAAAGGTTCAGTACCCAAATCGCGGTTCTTCTTGAAGTTTTATGACATAAAGGCAAGTATCTAAAGTTCGGAGTTGTCCTGAGGGTCATTGCTCTGCAGTTCTGCACTCTTTTCTTATTGCATAGTCTTCCTTCTTGTTTAGGTCCATCAGAGTCAAGAGTATGCACAATGTTTGCATGCTTACACCAGCACTAGGTCATGTAAATAAACCTAAACCCTCACCGTTCAAGACTTTTAGTACCCGCTATAAGCTGTACTTAGTAACCCAACCTGTTTCCTCTTGATGCTAACTTTAAATTTTTTAATGTCCAATACTTATATATATATATATATATATATATATATATATATATAATGCCCGATAAATGGCTGGTTGCACTATTCACTGATACTGATGGTGATGGTGCTTTGTTTGTTCTGCAGGGTTCCGACTTTGGATGGAACGGTTCTACATTCTGAATAACTGAATCCCATGGTACTTTGGCCCTGGTGCCTTGCATGTTGGACATTGGATGAAGTCGTTATTATGTTCTACAACTCCTTTTATGTTCATACTTGATGTCATACGTACTCTGAATTTCTGATAAACCCAGTTGGTCACCATGCCACCCTTATTTGATTAACTGGTAATTGCTCTTTTAGGAAATAGCCATTTGTTTTTTTAATTTCACAAGTTGTTTCATTGAACTTTCGATTATAAGTTGTTTTAAACTCAAAATAAGTTAATCTAAACATGCACTATATGGGTTTGTAATGCTATTTTTGGACAAACATCATCCTGCAATGCATTAAACCATCATTTGTATTGATGTTGAATTATGAATTTTTAAATTTGGGACGTTGATGGTACTTTATAGATCATTTTTGTTATATGCATTATGCTATTATATTTCTGTCCATGGTAGATTAATGGTTGGTTTGTATCCATTGTGAGTAATCAGACATATATGTTAATAGCAAGGGGTCCAAGTAAAAGATGATTAGAGAAATTTTTGTTTTCCTTATGTTATATCTAAAGGGGGAATATTATCACACCTGAATTGGATCCAGTAACATACAATCTGCACTGCAAGGGTGAATGGTTCAATTCCAATATCAGGCTGGTAGAATAAACCCTAATCAGTCAAGCATTGAATCTATGGCTGCCTACTTCACGTCCCGCATATTAATGCCTAAAAAATATGGTATAAAAAACTGGATACAATTGGAGAATTATAGTAACGCTGATTTGCAAGGATTGGGTACTTTCCGATCTGCTTCAGAACTTCCTTTTTTTTTTTTTTTTTCGAGAATCACTAATTTGGCTCCCAAAAAATTAATATATTGACAATTTAACTTTTAAAAGATATTATTTTCTCCTATAATATCCTAATGATAAATGCACTGAAAAATTTAGTCCCTAAAATATTAATACACTAATCCTTAAAATATCAATTTTCTAACAAATTAGTCTCTAAAACGTCTTTTGTTAACACTCATAAAGTCTATTAGTAATAATAGAATTTATCATTAGAATACCACAAACTAATAAAATATTTTTTAAAATTAAATTGTCAATACTTTAATCTTTCCGGGGCCAATTTTTTTTTTTTAACCTTTCTTTTTAACCCTTTATGGACCAAGGACTCTTCCGGATAGCCTTCCACTGTGACTTCTTCCAAAGACTAACTCTATCAATCCATTGAAAGAGAGGAAAGGGGATGGGGGAGCCGCTCCCTCATTACTATTTTATGGCATCCAGATTGCGTAGAACTGGCACTCAAATTGAGCCATCTCATGCTACGAGGGGTCCATTGCCACTTGCCAGCGTTATGAGCTCGACGTTATATTTTATTGAGCTTAATTTCATGTTTCAATTTATCCAAACCAATGCTACAAATGAATGGTATGAAGGAAGTTTGGCGTATATAAGAAACTAAAGTATAAGAATAATAATTTATTGTTGATAATTTATCTGTTCAGTATAAGAATAATAAAATATAAAATTTTAATAAAATATGGTTATATAAATTAATTTTAAATATTATTTAATTAAAATTATGTAAAATAAAATATTTATATAAATAAAAAGTAGCGGTGAAATTTTTATTGAATAAATTAATTATTTTAAATAATATTTGTACACATTTTTATATGATAACTTACTATTAAAATTTTAATATGTTATATAAGAAATTTCTTTAATCGAATTTTTATATGAGAAGAAAAATCAATTCCATTTACCACTGTCCCTTCCTATTATGAAATTTATTTCATTTTTCTTTCCCATATATTAACAATTTATTATAACCAACCTAAAAAGAATGTATTTTAATAATAAAATCTAAAATTTTATCTAGTATATATTCTTGAAAATTTTATCTAAAATTTTTTATGAGCTAGCAATTTTTACTATTTATATTGGTGGACGATGTAAAACTGCTTTACACTGTCAGTGCATTTAAATTAAATTCAAAATAATAATATGAAATAAAATGGTACAACTCAGTTACAATTTTTTTTTAAGGCTCAACATGTATATGTTACATCGTGAGTAAATATTTATTTTAGTTCTAATATTTTAAAGTTAATATCAATTTAATTTTAAAATTTTTTGTTAAAACTAAATTGATATCAAAGCTCAAAATGTTAAAACTAAATTAATGTCAAAATTCAAAGTATTAGGATTAAATTGATATTAAAATTATTTTTAAGACCAAATTGATGTCAACTTTAAAGTGTTAGAGCTAAAATGATATCAAAATTTTTTTAAGATCAAATTGATATCACCTTTAAAATGTTAGAATTAAAAATTTTATTTACTCTTACATCATTGTGCGAATAAATTTGAGTAAAAAAAAAAATTCTAGCATTTTTCTTGGAGAAGATAGTAAAATGACGGTATGATGATGGGCATTTTGGAGAACTTGAACATATTATTTCCACTGCTGGCCATGGAAAGACAAGGCTGCGTGAGGGTTTTTACTTTTCATTTTCACATCACTGCTCATACTAGTAGGAAATAGAAGAATAATGATATGTGAACGCACAAAATTGCAATGCATATAGAAAAAGTGAGGAAAGTGACAAAAATGCTCGGATAACTGGTCGCACATGATCATTGTTTTTTTTATCTAAAAAGTTACTAGCGTATTATATAGAGTTATCAGTGTTTTCAGTAAAGTTACCAGCGTTTTGGCCAAGATTACCAATATATTGTATATATTTTTCTGAAAATGTTGGTAACTTTATATGATATACTAGTAATTTTATATGATACGCTGGTAACTTTACTGAAAATACTGGTAACTCTATTTAATATGCGGTAACTTTGCCCAAAACGCAAGGAATTTTGCTGAAGACACTAATAACTCTATACAATTCTCTAGTAACTTTGACCAAAATATTGGTAACTTTACTAAAAGTGCTGATAACTCTACACAATACGCTGGTAACTTTCTGAATAAAAAAGAACCTGGATCAAAAAAAAAAAATCATATGAGACTAGTTATCCAAAGATTTTTGTCATTTTTCTCATCTTTTTCCGTATGCATCGTGTATACATCGTGATTTTGTGCTTCCCCCTATCATTTTTCGGAATAGAAATAGCAAATAGAAATAGTTGCAGACACAGCGACAGAGAGCGAATAAGAGTGAAAGAGAACAATGACATGCCTCAACCTCTCCACCAAAGTTAACCTCGACGGTATAGACACCTCTTCCATTCTCTCCCAAGCCACTTCAACTATCGCCAACCTTATCAGCAAACCCGAAGCTATAATTTGAAAAAAACAAGAAATCTTTTAAATTTGCTTTTCCTCTTGCAGTGATTTGTTTTATCATTGTTTATTTGCAATTGCAACATGCTTTATGTGTTATAACTTATAATTATGTTCGTAATTTGCCTTTGAAATGGTGAAATTAATGGCCTTTTCTTTTTGGTTTAATACAAGGAAATTAGAGAAGTGATTAGTTGGGGTGGGGGGACCCCCTTTCTAGCTTCTCATCTTCAAGTGAAGATTGGACTGTCATGTGATCTTTTTTTTTTTTTGTCCTTTTTTCAAAAAAGAAATAGTTTTTTCTTTAGTTATGGTTATATGGGTGTAGAGCTGATAAAGATTTTGTTTTGACACCTTGGTTGGAATTGTGTGTTGAGTCCTGGGGATAATTTGTTATTGTTCTAATGGGCTTGATTAATAAACTGTGCCTTTTATGACAATTCATGTTAATCAATGCGCTTCATCTTATTTTTTGACATTGCTAGAAAGAAATATTTTGCTGTTAAATGCTTACTAATAAGAGGCTGTATGGAAAGCCAGTGGTATTCGTTTTAGAAGTTACCACCTTCTTTCTGTAAATACTCATATGGTCTTTGATTCTCTCTTCATGCTCAATGGACTTCTAATAGAACTTATGGCAGTATGGCACCCTTAGGTTATTAGAACTTAGAAGCATTTGACTATCGACCTTTTTTTTTTTGGTGCTAATTAACTTGGATTAGAGAGTTGCGTTCATAAATTGCTATGCTCAATGTCTAATCCATGAGTTTTTGCAAGAAAGGATTCATGCTGCCATTGTATTGTGTGACAACTTGATAACATTTTTGGTAACTATGAATGAGTTGGAAATTATATCCTGTTATTTGGTTGGTAGGATAAAAGGATGGCGAGTATTGGGGAGTATGCAATAGCATTAATTGCATATGTTAACCTGTGTATAAGTGTTCTATAATTTTCTCTGTTTTGACGTCTTACTGTAGTTTCTTTTCAATTGGATTGAATTAACTGGCCTAGTTTATCTTCTAAGAAGCTTACTACTAACAAATCGGAATGAGCTGAGTGAATGTTACCTGGGGAGTGCTTCTACACTTGGCATCTGGATGACATTCCACGATATACTCTTTTTTTATTTACCTTTGGATTTGTCAGCAATGCAATGATATATACAGCGTAAGTTGTTCTATAGTACCGATGTATTTTTGTGGTTTCAAGAATTTTTCTGGCTTAATATATAAATTAAGTCTGATATTTCTTTATTAACCTGCTTTGTTTCTGTTGCTTTATTATTATATGTTTCTTGTTTTGACTAATTCAGATTTTGCTACAAGCTTTAGAACCTGCTTTTTTTTGTTGTTTTGCAGTATGTGATGATTGTACTGAAAGGATCAGTACCCATGTCTTTCGGCGGGAATGAACAGCCAGCAGCTTATGGTGAACTGTTGTCTGTTGGTGGCCTTAGCCCTGATGTGAACAAGAAACTTAGTGCCACAATTGCTTCAATTCTTGAAATCAAGTTGTCCGTGCCCGAGTCTCAGTTCTTCTTGAAATTTTATGACACGAAGGCAAGTATCGAATGTTCGGAGTTGGCTTGAGGGTCATTGCCCTGCAGTTCTCCACTCTTTTCTTATTGCATGTTCTTCCTTCTTGTTTAGGTCCATCAGAGTCGAGAATATGCACAATGTTTGCATGCTTTACACCAGCACTAGGTCATGTAAATAAACCCTTGCTGTTCAAGACTTATAGTAGCCGCTATAAGCTGTACTTAGTAATCCAAGCTGTTTCCTCTTGATGCTAACTTTAAATTTTTAATGTCCAATATATAAATAAATAAATAATGCCCAATAAATTGCTGGTTGTATTATTTACTGATACTGATGGTGATGGTGCTTTGTTTGTTCTGCAGGGTTCCAACTTTGGATGGAGCAGTTCTATATTCTGAATAACTGAATTCCATGTTACTTTGGTCTCGGTGCCTTGAATGTTGGACATCGGATGAAGTCGTTATGATGTTCTACAACTCCTTTATGCTCATACTTGATGTCATAAGTACTCTGAATTTCTGATAACCAAATTTGATCATCATGCCACCCTTATTTGATTAAGTGGCAACTGCTTTTTTCGGAAATAATAATTTTTTTGTTTTATTTTAACAAGTTGTTTCAAAAAACTGTTGATTTTAAGTTGTTATAAACTTAAAATAAGCTAATCTATATACGACTATATGGGTTTGTAATGCTATTTTTGGACAAACATTATCCTGCAATGCATTAAACCATCATTTGTATTGATGTTGAATTATGAATTTTTAAACTTGGGGACCTTGATGGTACTCTGTAGATCCTTTTTGTTATTAGCATGATGCTATCATAGTTCTGTCTATGGTAGATTAATGGTTGGTTTGTATCCATTCTGAGTAATCAAACTTTATGCTACGGGTCCAAGTAAAGATGATTAGAGAAATTTTTGTTTTCCTCATGTTATATCCAAAGGGGGAAATAGTATCACACCTGAATTGGAAATTTTTGTTTTCCTTATGTTATATCTAAAGGAGGAATATTATCACACCTGAATTGGAGCCAGTAACAAGGTACAATCTACACTGCAAGGGTGAACGGTTCAATTCCAATATCAGGCCAGTAGATACACTAATACACCCTACTCAGTCAAGCATTGAATCTATGGCTGCTTACTTCACGTCCCGCATATTAGTGCCTAAAAAATATGGTACAAAAAACTGGATACAATTGGAGAATTATAATAACGCTGATTTGCAAGGATTGGGTGCTTTTCGATCTGCTTCAGATATTTTTTTGACCCTCGATGGACCAAGGACTCTTCCGGATAGCCTTCCACTATGACTTTCTTCCAAAGATTGAGTCCATCAATCCATTGAAGGAGAGGAAAGGGAATGGAGGACCCACTCCCTCTACTATTTTATGGCATCCAGACTGCGTAGAATTGGCACTCAAATTGAGCCATCTCATACTACGAGCAGTCAATTGCCAGGCCTATGAGCTTAATGTTACCTTTTATTGAGCTTTCATGTTTCAATTTATCCAGACCAATGCTGCACATGAATGGTATGAAGGAAGTTTGGTGTATATAAGAAATTATGAAGGTTGGAGGTAGCGGTGGAATAAGGCTAGGTTAGGCAAAACTTTGGCTTAAATGAATTTAATCTGTATTTCAAATATGCAGTTTGAATCAGGCTTATTATTTAACATAGGCATTTTTTAAAGATATAACTTTACCTTTTTAAAAATTTAGCCTAACTTAAAAGCCTATTTACAGATACTTGATAACAAGACTTTTAAATATATTCAAAAATCCTCCTTAGAAGGCATTTAAATATGTCAAAAAATATGTTTCTAAATATTCCAAAAATTAAAAAAAAAAGTTCTAAAAAGATCAAAAGGCTTATATTATAATTAGGGTTTTTTATATAATAATAATAATATAGTATAAATAGATTAGTTTGTTAGGCCCAATAGGTATTTTTCATAGCTTGTAGCATAACCTTTCTAATTAATTAGGCTTTTTGAAAAATTTTGACCTAACTTATTTATTAAATTAGTTAGGTCCAACCACCCTTAATATGGGTTAGGCCAAAGACCCTTGAAGAACTAAGTGGCCTATTTTCACTCCTAGTTGGAGTACAATAGTAAGACCTAGACTAGCTTTGCCAGTCAAACTGGAAGACTTACCATCTAGCCTTTGGGTCGATTTGATTGAAGTTCTAAATTGAAATTCGCATTAAGTCAATCAAATTCGGATAATCCTAGTGACTTGGATCACCTTAATTGATCGGGTTCTTTTATTGTTTCTAAGGAAAAAAAGTAATTTATCCCTTAAACTATATATTATGTATACTTTATTATTAGACTTTTAAAAATGTGCAAATGAGCTTCTGATATTTCTTAATTGTGCAAATTGACCCTTCGTTACTTTTAACAACCAAACTATCCTCATCTTTTTCCCTTCCCTTCAAGCTCTTCTTACTCTCTTTCCCTTTGACCCCACAACCTCCCACGACACCTCCACACCTAAAAAACCGACATCCACCCATGTTTATATGTACTTTTTACTTCATCTTTATAATAAATGGGTGTGTGAGGCTTTTTATATAGCAAAAGTTACAATAAAAAAAGTTTCTTATGTCATATGTCATATATGGGTCTCACATTTTAAATCAATAGTAAGATATTACACATGACAAAGTGTTTGTTTGATTCTGTTTGTATAAAATTGATTATGGACATAATTTATTTTATTGGAATTAATCTGGTTAGAATCAATTTTGAGGTAAAGTGGTTTGTATTAAGTAATTTGATTTGAGAAGTAATTTATATTTGGATGACATTAATCAAAATCACTTTTAGATATATAATTTACAAAAAAAATACCCAAAATCAATTCTCATAGAATTGAAAAATAATAAATTTTTATTTCTATCCAAAATCAATTTTAAAGCAAAAATTAATAGCATGGTTGGATTAACGTTTGGGGGGTCTAGAATTGATTTTGCCATTCCATGATGATGTTTGGTTGTTAGAAATAAAAATCAATTCTTACATCTATAATTGATTTTGAGAGAAGTAAAAACTTATTATTTTCTTTCAGAATCACTTTTAAAAAAATTGCCAAATATAAATCATTTTATCTCAAAATCAATTCTAACCAGCGTGCATTTGTTTCAACTTTTAAAAAAATAATTTTGAAGCTTAAATTTTATATATAACTGAAAAAATTAAAAATATATTTTTTTGAGATTATGATATTTTTAAAAAATTATCCAAAGATACGAAAATTGATTTTTTTTCAATGAAAAATGTAATTTTTTGTCAAAAAAATCACAAACAAATACACTCAAATCAATTACAACAAAATCAATTCTATCTAGAATTAATTCTATAAAAACAAAACCAAAAACACTATTAATTCTAGTTGAGGTGTTTAATAGAAAACCAAACAAGTTGAAAAGTATCCAAAATTAATTCTAATATCTCATAATTGATTCGGATAAATGCAAATGAAAATCCAAACACACTAAACATCATGGGAAAATTTAACATGAAAGGATTTTTTTTTTTTTTTTAAACATCTAGCGTGACTTATATCGACCTCCACTGTCCTCGCCTATTGCTTATGCTGCCACAAGTCTTTTAATTCCAACAAAGTGTTGGAAGTCACCACAATAAAGTCATACACAATCTCGAAATTAACCAATTCTTATTTATGAAAATGCTTTGCGTCTTCTTAACGTAGTAACGGATGTTTGTCAAACGTTGAATTAGATTGGCGAAATCGGGTGGAAGACACTAATGAAGTCACCCACTACCAACTACGATCATTGTTTACAGAAATAAAAAGCTTAGTAGAAATTTAAGCAAACGATAATGACACAGGGAGATGGCACAATGGTTCCCTTAGGCATAGAAGTAAAGCATATACAGGCACCGTTCTCATGTTTGTTTCGGATACACAATATTAGTGCCCACTTAATTGAGCCATATTATTGGTACCTTCAACTTAAATTATCCTCTCACTATTTCAATTTATCTTTCTATCTGAACAATTTGATTTATTTCTAAATTAATATATTTGGATATAGAGTTCGTTTGAATTGATTTTTTTCAAGAAAAAAGTGTTTATTTTTTTAAAAAAAATACTTCTATAAATTTTTATAGGTATTTGGATGTAACTTTTAAAAAAAGTGCTTCAATTAAAAAAGTCAATTTATCATTTTTTTTAAAAGTTAGGAATACCTAACTTCTAAAAAAATTAAAAGTAGAAGTGATTTTTAATAAAATTATTTTTAAAAGTATCTTTTATTTTTAATTAAAATTATAATATATATTATTCATTTCTTATCCCTTATCAAACCTTAATTCTTTTTTCTCTTTTTGAATTTTTTTTTGTAATTTAACCATAAAAAAAATACTTTTATTCTTTTGTATCCAAACAGATTTATAAGTACTTTCAATATTTAAAAGTACTTCTCATATGTCTCTCCAAATATAAAATAACGTTTTCTAAAAATTAAAGCCATACTAAAAAAACTTTAAAAAAATTTTTTTTTAATTTATCCAAACGAACTCATAATTTTTGATTTATTTTTAAATTAATATATTAAATGAACAGATAAATTGAAACGAAAATAGTGCCATATAACCTTCAACATAAATGAAAGGAAGCACTACATCTCCCATCTCCCAATAATAATAACTAATAACAGGGCCCCTGAATTTTGTGGAAAATTCTGAGACACGAAGTTACTACATTAAATATGCAAATCAATCTTTAATACACATAAAACTATTCTACATATTAAAGATTGAATTACATATCTAAGATAGAAATTTTCCACTCCCTTGTCTATTTGCCGCGCAAGTCACGAAAGTACCCCCGAGGGTTACGTTCAAAGTCACTTCTGTTAATGCGAGAATCCCTACCTGGAGCCTTCATGGTTTTTCCTCCGGAAGAACTTGAGCAACACAGTTTCCAGAGAAGACCAACAGCGACAGCTACACCGATTATACCAACGGCCGTAGCAGCATCAGCATACCCCTTTGTGCTTTCATTACCCATTCCGATATCAAAACTAACACATATAACTCAAATAATCTCTCTCTTTCTCTCTCACATAAGAAGAAAAGCAACACAGGTAAAGGAAGAGGAGTTTGAAGAGGAGTTTTTCATTCACTCACATAATGCTTTTACACGTCCAGCCCAACCCTTTATTGGTACAATTATTGAATAAAATATTGAAAAATAAAGCACCAAAGGAAAAAGCTGTCGGTGATTCCTTGATGACGAAGGAAAAAGCAGCTGTAAAAGTAGAAAAGATATGATGGCCATGTGCATCAATTTGGAATTAGGTCCTAAAAGGCGGCCAATAGTTGGAAAAGTCAATAAAATAACATAAATAATATATAAATTCAATTCTTTTGGCAAAGTAATTAATGATAAAAATGTAACAATTAAATATAAAAATTAAATAGCACAATAAAAGAAAATAAATAATATAACTAAGAGTTGTTAAATATTAAATTTAAGAGTATTTTATCCCCATAAATAAAAATTTATTTATTTCAATTTTTAAAAATATTATTATGAAATTAAAATTTTATATATAATTAAAAAAGATGAAAATAGATTTATTTTTAGAAATTATTGTCTTTAATTTCTATTAAAAAGTTCAAAATTATTTTTTACGTTTTAATTATATTTAAAATTTTATTTAAATATGCAAAAGTAATTTTTAACTAAAATAATATTAAACAAATGCACTTTAAATTACCTGGTATAAATGATCTTTACCGATAATATTCTCCCATGAACACCAGCAACTTCCCTCCAGTTCTATACTTAAATTAGTGAGGGTATAAGAACAACTCTCTTAAAGTTACTCAGGTGAACCAAGAAAGGAATATATTGAGGATAAAAATTTTTGTTTGTAAGATCGTAAATTTAATATTTTCTAAGGTGAAAAAAAAAATATTTCTCACCACTACTATCTATACGTACTAGTGTATTTAATTATGTGTATAATATAATTTAATGTAGTAATTTATTATTAAAATTTCATTATTTTAAATAAGTTTAATAAAGAATTCTAGAATTTGAATTAAGAGATATGATTATCTAAATTAATTTTAAAATTTTTTATAAATTGAAGAATATGTAGAATAAAATAATTATGAAAATAAAAAGTATAATTTTGATTTTTTATTAAATAAAACTAATTTATTTTTAAAATATTTATTCTTTCAATGCAATAATTCGATATCGAAAATGTAATTTATTTTACAATTTTTTAAAAATTTTTAAGTAAGGATCCAGTAACTGAAGAAAAATCCGTTACATTTTCATCTTCCTCTTTTTCATTAAAAACATATTTTATTTCTCTCTCTGTCCACTTTATTCAACCTTCTAATAATAATTTATTAAAATCAAAACAAAGAAAATATATTTTCTTATAATATTTAAATAAAAATTCAATACTTAAAATATAAAAATCATTTATTTTCCCATGTTTAATATCTCTAATTTCTAATTCATAAGAAAGTCTTAAAACAAAACTGAAGCATGTCTAAATATTTATTTATAAATTCTTTCATAAGAATTTAATATAACCTATAAGCCTAAACTCATAATTTTAATTTGATTATATTTTGTGTAAAATTTTTCAACCCTGTATATAATAATGTAAACAACTTTTAATAGTATATAATAAAGTATATATCTATATAAAATATTACACGATATATCCTTATGTGTACAATTAACTTTGGTTGAAATAATAAAGAAAAATCAAGCATAATTATTAAATTATTATTGAAGAAAACAAATTATTTGAGAGAAAAATTAAATAAATTTGTTCCATATAACATCTCATTATTGAAAATATAATTTATTTTATAATAAAAATTTCTAATTTTTAATTGAGAATGGAAACCTCTTCCTTCCATTTGTTTAGCCTCATAATAACGGTTTATTAAAACTAAACTATATATATATATATATATATATATATTATATATATATATATATATATATTATATAATTAAATTTTAATTTAAAACATAATTTACAATACTATATAAGTTGAAATTCAACAATTAATAACATCCATTTATTTTGCACCTCTTCCATAGTGTATAGTATCTTAATAATGTATTCTTGTTGAAACATATTTGTAATATCCATTTACAGATTTTTGTTTTTACATAGATTAACCGTAACCTCATCTCATAAGTGATAAAATTAAAAATAAAACGAATTCTCAAAAATAAAAATGTAATAGATAAAACAATGAATATAGAAATTAATAATCATAATTTTTATATAATATTGACATCTACTTAATATTACGCACGCAATTTAAATAGATAAACATTTAGAACTCAAATATAAACAATAAAATCAGCAATTAACTATTTAATAAAATTGTAATCCAAGTATTGATTAAAAATCCAGACATTTCTGAAATGAATTTAATAAATTATGTTTATTATCAGTTATGAAATTTACTAATCTATATAAGAACATCGTTTTTAAAGTTTGTCAATTTAAGTCTAACATTTTACGTCAAACAATTTTAAAATTGAATTTATTGTATATAAATAGCTAAACAATGAAATACAAAAAATAAAAAGAATAAGAAAAGCATATTGTTGTAAGTCTTGATCTCAACTTTGAATAAGAATAAAGGATAGATAGGGTTTACAAAAGGAAAAAATGAAGATAGATAGGAAACAATGCCATGAAAACTATTAGCTCATTAATAAAGCATAAATGATATGTAAATGAAGGAGATTGGATGCTATTCCCTGATTGAACTATTGGTCCCTAGGTAGTTGATGTGATTAGGTAACAACTATCAAGCTTCAATAATAAGAATTCATAGTTTTTCATGCTTCATTAATAAGCATTCATAGTTTTGAAAGATGGTAACGTTATACAAAGATGAAAATAATTCTGCTACTGTTTAACCTCAAATTTTCACTCCATTTTTAAAAACTTACCGTATGCTTGTTTATTAAATACATTGAGTTTTCATAAAACCTTGTCAAACATAAATTTAAATTGGAGAAATAGGCTGGAAGAAATGGAGTCACCTGCATATAACTACTGGATACTTTGTCTTTGCTTGCGGAAGACAAAATCACTGTCAGTGGAAATTTAAGCCTACGAAAAACACTTATATGCAGAGAGAGGGTACAATAATTCTCTTAAGCATAAAGGACAACTTTTACGACATAGGCAACACGGTTCTCAGTTCTCAAATTTGATTGGGATACAGTAATGATGCTCACATATATAACTCAAATTAATAAAACAGCACTTCATCTCCTGATAATAACTAATAGAGAAGTGATTAGTTTGGGGAATGACCCCTTTTTAGTTTATATTGTCTTCAAGTAAAGATTGACTGTTATGTGAATTTTTTTTTTTTTTTTTTTTTTCCGAAAGTTTCTTCTTTAGTTATGGTTATATGGGTATGGAGCTGATAAAGATTATCTTTTGACAGCTGGGTTGGATTGTGTTTTGAGCCTTGGGAATAATTTGTAATTGTCGTAATGGGCTTGATTAATAAACTGTGCCTTTCATAACAGTCCATGTTAATCAATCCGCTTCATCTTAAGTTCTGACTTTGCTAGAAAGCACTGTTTTGCTGTTAAATGCTTACTAATAGTTTGTATGGAAAGCCAATGGTATCGTATCGTTTTACAACGTTCTTTCTGGAAATACTCATATGGTCTTTGATACTTATTTAGTTCTCCCTTTATTTTTGGTTTTTTTTTAAGCTAATGAGGGAGTTGCATTCATAACTTGCTATGCTCAATGTCTAACCCATGAATTTTTGCAAGCAAGGATTCATGCTGCCACTGTATTGTGTGACAACTTAATGACATTTTTGGTAACTATAAATGAGTTGGAAATTACATTCTGTTATTCGGTTGGAAGGATAAAAGGATAGCAAGTGTTGGTGTGTATGCAATAGTATTTATTGCATATGTTAAAACGCTGTATACATGTTCTATAATTTTCTCTGTTTTGACCTTTACTGTAGTTTCTTTTCAACTGGATTGAATTACCGCTGTCCTGGTGTTAATATTTTATTTTCTAAGAAGCTTACCACTAACAAATTCGAATGACTTGAGTGAATTTACCTAGGTAGTATTGCTACACTTGGCATCTGAATGACATTCCATGATATACTCTTTTTTGGTTTACCTTTAGATTTGTCAGCAATGCAATGATACATACAGCCTAAGTTGTTCTGTACTACCAATGTATATTTTGTGGTTTCAGTCCTCTATTTGACAAACTTCTCATTCAAATGCACATGCTTGTTCAGTGAATTTGAAAGATGCTTTATAGTAGATGCTGAAAAGCTGAAACCATGGTCTTCACATATCTACATTTCATGAATTTTGCTGGCTTAATATATAGTAAGTTACAAATTAAGTCTGATATTTCTTTATTCACCTGCCCTGTTTCTGTTGCTACGCTTTCTAAAGCCTTTAGATTATTCTTTGTTAGTTTGCAGTATGTGATTGTGCTGAAAGGTTCAGTACCCAAATCGCGGTTCTTCTTGAAGTTTTATGACATAAAGGCAAGTATCTAAAGTTCGGAGTTGTCCTGAGGGTCATTGCTCTGCAGTTCTGCACTCTTTTCTTATTGCATAGTCTTCCTTCTTGTTTAGGTCCATCAGAGTCAAGAGTATGCACAATGTTTGCATGCTTACACCAGCACTAGGTCATGTAAATAAACCTAAACCCTCACCGTTCAAGACTTTTAGTACCCGCTATAAGCTGTACTTAGTAACCCAACCTGTTTCCTCTTGATGCTAACTTTAAATTTTTTAATGTCCAATACTTATATATATATATATATATATATATATATATATATATATATATATATATATATATATATATATATATATATAAATAAAATAAAAAATGCCCAATAAACGGCTGGTTGCACTATTCACTGATATTGATGGTGATGGTGCTTTGTTTGTTCTGCAGGGTTCCGACTTTGGATGGAACGGTTCTACATTCTGAATAACTGAATCCCATGGTACTTTGGCCCTGGTGCCTTGCATGTTGGACATTGGATGAAGTCGTTATTATGTTCTACAACTCCTCTTATGTTCATACTTGATGTCATACGTACTCTGAATTTCTGATAACCCCAGTTGGTCACCAAGCCACCCTTATTTGATTAACTGGTAATTGCTCTTTTAGGAAATAGCCATTTGTTTTTTTAATTTCACAAGTTGTTTCAATGAACTTTCGATTATAAGTTGTTTTAAACTCAAAATAAGTTAATCTAAACATGCACTATATGGGTTTGTAATGCTATTTTTGGACAAACATTATCCTGCAATGCATTAAACCATCATTTGTATTGATGTTGAATTATGAATTTTTAAACTTGGGACTTTGATGGTACTTTATAGATCATTTTTGTTATATGCATTATGCTATTATATTTCTGTCCATGGCAGATTAGTGGTTGGTTTGTATCCATTGTGAGTAATCAGACATATTTTAATGCAAGGGGTCCAAGTAAAAGATGATTAGAGAAATTTTTGTTTTCCTTATGTTATATCTAAAGGGGGAATATTATCACACCTGAATTGGATCCAGTAACATACAATCTGCACTGCAAGGGTGAATGGTTCAATTCCAATATCAGGCTGGTAGAATAAACCCTAATCAGTCAAGCATTGAATCTATGGCTGCCTACTTCACGTCCCGCATATTAGTCCCTAAAAAATATGGTATAAAAAACTGGATACAATTGGAGAATTATAGTAACGCTGATTTGCAAGGATTGGATACTTTTCGATCTGCTTCAGAACTTCTTTTTTTTTTTTTTTTTTTTCCGAGAACCACTAATTTGGCTCCTAAAAAATCAGTATATTGACAATTTAACTTTTAAAAGATACTATTTTCTCCCATAATATCCCAATGATAAATACACTGAAAAATTTAGCCCTTAAAATATTAATGCACTAATAAATTAATCCCTAAAATATCAATTTTCTAATAAATTAATCCCTAAAACATCATTTGTTAACACTCATAAAGCCTATTAGTAATAATAGAATTTATCATTAGAATACCATGAACTAATAAAATATTTTTTTAGAATTAAATTGTCAATACTTTAATCTTTCCGGGGCCAATATTTTTTTTTATTTACCTTTCTTTTTAACCCTTTATGGACCAAGGACTCTTCCGGATAGCCTTCCACTGTGACTTCTTCCAAAGACTGACTCTATCAATCCATTGAAATAGAGGAAAGGGGATGGGGGAGCCACTCCCTCATTACTATTTTATAGCACCCAGATTGCGTAGAACTGGCACTCCAATTGAGCCTTCTCATGCTACGAGGGGTCCATTGCCAGTTGCCAGACTTATGAGCTCGACGTTATATTTTATTGAGCTTAATTTCATGTTTCAATTTATCCAAACCAATGCTGCAAATGAATGGCATGAAGGAAGCTTGCTGTATATAAGAAACTAAAGTATAAGAATAATAATTTATTGTTGATAATTTACTGTTTTGTATAAGAATAATAAAATATAAAATTTTAATAAAATATGGTTATATAAATTAATTTTAAATATTATTTAATTAAAATTATGTAAAATAAAATATTTATATAAATAAAAAGTAGTGGTGAAATTTTTATTGAATAAATTAATTATTTTAAATAATATTTGTACACATTTTTATATAATAACTTACTATTAAAATTTTAATATGTTATATAAGAAATTTCTTTATTCCAATTTTTATATGAGAAGAAAAATCAATTCCATGTACTGCTGCCCCTTCCTATTATGAAATTTATTTCATTTTTCTCTCCCACATATTAACAATTTATTATAACCAACCTGAAAAGAATATATTTTAATCATAAAATCTAAAATTTTTTCTAGTATATGTTCTTGAAAATTTTAGTAAAAATTTAACAATAGCAAAATTTAAAATAATCATTTACCCATCCTCATACTTTTAAATTTAATTATATTCTATAAAAAATATATAATATAATTAGTTATCAATACTATATAATAATATATACATCTTTATAGAAATATATGGAAAAAATGAAAAATACAATTGTGTAATTATTGTTGAAGAGAATAAGTATTTTTGTAGAAAATAGTGTAAATATATTCACGAAAGCATTTTTTTAAAAAAGTTCATTTTTTAAAAAAATCATTCTATTTCTTAATCTCACTCTTTTATTAAAAAGTTCATTTTATTTCTCTCATTTTATATAGCCTCTTTATATAACTTCCTAATAGCGAGATATTAAAACCATAATGTAAAGAATATATATTAATTATAAAATATAAAATTTAGTTTAAAAAATCATAATGTAAAGAATATATATTAATTAAAAAAATAAAATTAAAATTAAAATTAATTTTTATAATATCTATGTAGAAATTCAATATTTTATATGAGATGCATTAAATGAGAGAAGTTATTAAATATTCTTGTATATTTTTATCTAATAGCTTTTTTCGTATAAAACTTTCAATCTTGTACATAATAATATAAACAAATCTAAATATTATGCAAGATTGAAAATGGAATAAAGAACCATTTGAATAATTCTTTGAAAAAGCTAAAGAAAAAAAAACTGAATTTCTATTTAACTATAGAAATGCTTCCATTTCCACCTATTTCAAAGAAGAGACCACGGGATATTTTCAAAAATACAATTAAGAAATAATTCCTCTTTTTTCCCTCATTTTTCTACTTATATTCCCTTTTTTTTTTTTCTTTTCTCTTCTTCTGTTTTACTCTTCTCAAACTCTCTTTTTCTCCTATTCTTTTCTCTCTCTCTTTTTTTTTTTTTTTGGTTCTTTTTTCTATCACTTTTCACATTTCTTTTCCTCTCCTTTCCTCGCAACCTGAATACAACAGAACTTGCGCTAGAAACATAAACAAATACCAGCTACCTAGAGAGTCTTTCGTCATACTTAAGCATCCATGCAAACTTAGTCATGACAAAAATCTGCACTAACACAGAACGATCTCCACCTTTATAACTGATCCAGGATAACCATTGCTTCACATTTGATTTCCCCACTGGCTTAAGACTCAGATCCTGCAAAACATATTGATTGCATTCAAAAATAGGCAGAAAAGGATAGCAACAGAAAAACACACATGCCAGTAAAACAATCACAAAACACCAGCAAAACATACATGTACAGTTTGAAAATCAACCCGAATTCTTTTAGCACCACTTAATGGGTGCTTCTATGGCGTTGCACTATTACTCCATCGTGCAAAATATGTTTTTGCCATGTTTAATGCCTCTTCTTGACTAGTCACCTTACTCTCAAAATTGCGCATGTTCCTACATCTCCATATTGTCCAAACGACAACAAAGAACGCTGTGCACCAATGTTTTTTACTCTCCTTCTTTAACTTCACATCCATCTATACTTCAAAGAACAACTTGTGGTTATTTGGGGAAACCCAATATACATTCCATTTCATCAACCAAAACCTCCATAGATACCATGCAAAGTCATAGGAGAACAAACAAAATGCTCAAGGCTTTCACATTCGTTATTACATAGGCAACACATCAGCTGATTGTAAGGAATTATCCTAAATTTATGAAGCCTATCTTTGGTGTTAAGCCTGCCAATGATAATAACCAGGCGAATATCTCAACTTTTGGCGACACCAACCCTTTCCAAATAGATTTTGTGAAGTGATAACTATTCACCTCACTTATTCTATTTTGTTCGGCCATTATAGCCTTTGAAACTAACCCCGCCGAGAAAATTCCATTTTTATCAAACTTCCAAATGATTCTATCACTAGAAAATCTATTAAGCTTGACTGTGGCCAGTAGGGAGTTCAATTCATCCAAAAGCCCTAACTCCCATTGAAATAAAGTTCTACGCCACTGAAAATTCCAAATTCACTCAATCCCACCCAAGAAGCTACAATCACCCACATAACATTTGTAACATCCTCTCGACACAGTACTAGCACTATGCTTAAGTTATGGTACTATATTGCAGAGTTGTTACTGTTCTTGAAACAGACCTTGTCTGACAGCAATTTTAGGTCGTCTCCACTCATCCTAGTCAACTTAGGATGACATCTTTCAGGATTCTTAAACTATTTAAAGATAATACAAAAATAAACATAGGAGCGAAATACAAATATTCTTAGTAAGATTCTCCAAACTATCACACAATATCATCATCATTATCTCCAACTGCTTCCGTTTATTATAAAAAAGGGTGAATATATCATAAACTTTTCAGTTTTATAGTGTAAAAATATATTATTCGAAACTTAATTCATTTTATTCATATACTTGAATCAATAGGGCAATAATATGATAAATTCATATTTCAAAATTAGAATAGTAATCACAGCATACTTAAATAAAACAATCTCAACTTAGCAAAGCAGGGAATGTCCTTATGCAGATGCTTGTACTTGAATTTATGTAAGTACACTTGTGCTTTCTTAAATTTTCTTTAATATTTACTGCCCTTGGGTAGACTGATTTAGGAGTGAGCTCAACTCGTGACTGTCGTCACATAATACTAACCCGCAAGAGGACTCACATGCCTCTAATTTGGAGGGATCTCATTTGGTCATATGCCTCCAAGATAGAGGAATCTCATAGTTTAACTGTCTTCACAAAGAGAGGCTCAAATAACTACTTTCAAATGAAGGGATCTCATTTTGTCCTTCATATCATTCATATGCTCATGTATGATGCTTGAGAGCCTTATGCACATGCTCTATACCTTATTTTCGAACATTCATGCATGCATGACACATCTTCATGTACATAACATATATACATGCTTAACGTTCATATATTTTTGCTGAAATTTCGGCAATATAATAATGAGGTCTGCTTTTTCGTGAATAGTATCAATCAACCAGACAATCATTCGTATAGAAAAAATCAATATAATGCATCAATCTTTCAATACTTATACAAAATTTGCAACCTTTGAGCTTGAATTGAGTTCTTGCCAATTTCCTTCAGTTTTGTTCGGTTTTCTAAATTAAGCCATAATTTCTAATTAACTTATTTAAATGTAAATTTTGGATATGTTAAAGTATTATTGGTCTAGTTTCTAACCTCTTTGATCCTATTAGATGTTGAGGAGTATAACTCAAGAAATTGTGGATTTATCTAGGTCTGTTATGTAGCCAAGCATATTTACACATGAAAAAGTAAAAATTCACCAAAAATAGAAACCAACTTGGATTCACATTAAAGCTAATTGAACTAGTTTTCATTTCCAACAAGTTTCATTTCATTTGAATAAGCATAGCTCTAGTTATGAGCTCTTGAAGTTGGCTAATTTGAGCTGCTTTCTTCTAGCTCGGTCAGGACATGGGACAACTTCAATGAATTACTGGGAGCAACAGGGATCGAATTTGACTCTAAAATTTTTATGAGATGTTTTCCTATATGTAAGCTTTCTAAAAAATTGGCTACACATAATTTGAAGTTGTATAGGGCAAGTTATGACTTACACAAGCCACTCTAGTCAGATCTAGAGACAAAAACCTATGGTAAACTTAAAAAACTCATATCTCACTCAATACTAATCTAATAACCTTATAATTTATATAATTGGAAAGCTCTGAATATCTATTTTCATTTAAAATTGGTCTAACTTCATTTAGATGTCTGTAGACAAGTCTGTACACTTCACAGTACAGACATATGTTGGGATTTCAATGTTGGGCAGATTTTATTTCAGTTGTCTTTGAGAATTTCTCTAACTTTTCAATCCTACTCAAATAAATGCATGCTAAGTCAATCATAACCACTCATATGAACATAGTATATCATCAAGAAACCAAGTAGAAATAAAATTTCACACAGCCTTCATATCACAACCACAAGGGAATATCATGAAATACTACCTCTAATTGATAAGAAAACTAGCTAGTCTTGATGATTAAGTCAAAGAGGTTAATTGGAGTTGGAGATGGGGTAAGAGTGAAATAGAAGAAGAAGAGGAGGAGGAGGAGGAGGTTGCTACTAGCTTGGCCGAAAAAATAGGGAGTTGGAGGTGATTTGGTGTTTTAAAACATGAGGAATGACTTGTGATTGGAGGAGATTTGTGTTGTGCAAGTTGGACCAAATTTCTCCTCTCAATAGGGCAGCACATGGCACCATATATATAGGGGAAAAGTGGCAAAATCTCAGCCGCTTATGTTAGGGTTTTTAGTGTGGAATTTTACTGGTTCGATTATAACAATTTAAAATACCGAATCTTTACCGATTTCCTTCAAATTGGCAGAACATTAGTAAATAATTTTGGGAGATTTTCTATATCTCTATTCTATTGTTCTTAAGCTAATCTCTTTAATTAACTTCTAATTAGCTTCTAATTAATCTATAATTAACTTCTAATTAAATTTTAATTGCTCTTGCATGAGTATCAAAACTGAATAAATCGATTAACAGTGTAAGTTAATCGTTTTGCAAATTCAGGGCCTTTCTATTTTTATTTTTCATAGCTAATGACATTTTCATAATTTTCGACAAGTTTAGGAGCATCCCTTGTCATTTCACATGTGGACACCTCTATGACCCAATTGGCCAAGAATTAGGTTTCTACGTTTTTGCTACGTAATTCTGCTTTGTTTAAAATCTTATCCTACTAATTCTATTGATGTAGGGATCTAAATGTTATTTTATAAAAGGTTCAAGGATAATTATGGAAAGAATCTTTGGGGGTCAATATGTAATTACTAAAAGTTTCAGGTTAAAACTACAAATAACAAAAGTTTATACAAAGGCATTCTTGTTATTTTTTAATTTTTGTTATATGGCAGCACCATATTTTCAATGGTAGTGTTATGCTACCCTATAGTTCTAAGTGTGAGGATCGTCAAGCATAGCACTGCCTGATAAATTCTTACACTGCCTAAGGGAAATATTTCTAAATTTCTTTTATGCTATTTTCAGAAAGTGGAATGTTACAACACTCCTTCTAATTTGATAGAGAAAAAAGCTTTGAAAATAACTCTCTTAATCCACTATTCCCTATCTGGGCATCCTCCTAAAAATCTTGTCTATTTTCCATTGCCCAATTCTATTCTAATACCGGCGGCTTTTAGACGTTCCTTATTATTAAAATCAATGCTACATATAGCAGACCATAACCCTCATTATTCTTGACTTATTGGAAACTTATGGGCTCATTCAATTGGAGTTTGTTACAAGAGCTTACGACTTTCCTCCATAGTGGGCACTCCTCTTTTGGAAACCTCCATCACAATTTAAACAGTAAAGTTGTGCACTTGATAACCAAATCTCCCACACCCAATCCACCAAACTCCTTGGGCTTTTGTACTACATTCCAACTTACTAAAGGTATACTCCTACTCCCTTGATTATTCTCCCAAAAGAATCTAAACTGTAGCACTATGATCCTTTTTGACACCTCCTTAGGCATTTTAAACAAACCTAGATGGTATAATGGGAGGCTATTAAAAACTGACTTAATCAATACCAATTTCCCAACCTTGGAGAGTACCTTTGATTTCCAAAGATTTAGTTTCTTCTTTATCCTACTAATAATCGGCCTCCAACTTTCTATTCTTTTTGGGTTAGCACCCAAAGGAATATCTAAGTACTTCATTGGCTAAACACCAACATTGCATCCTAGTATTGCACCAACAGACCTTGTCCAAGTTTTTGCACAATTTAGTAGGATGATAGCAGACTTGTTGAAATTTATACTTAAGCTTGACATGACTTCAAAACATTGTAATATCCTACTATAATTCACGATAGTACTCTCTTGTTGGGGGCAAAAGATAATGGTGTCATCCACAAATTGCAAGTGAGAGAAGTCCAGCTTCATTTTTCTTACTTTTAACGTCTTAATAAGACCTTTTTTCACAACTTTGGACACTAAACGATTAAGGACTTTAGCAACAAGCACAAATAGGAAGGGAGATAAGGGATCCCCTTGCTATAGGCCTCTCTCCATCCTGAATGGCTTAGTGGGGATGCCACTATCATAGTAGACATAGATGCTATTGAGATACAAGCTTGTATCCAACATCTCCACTTTTCCCCAAAACCCAATTTTTGTAATGCTAAACCGAGAAGACTTCATCTCACTCAATCTTAAGCCTTATGGAAATCCAATTTGATAATACAATCAGATTTCTTCTTCTTCTTCTTCATCTAGTGTACAGCTTCACATGCAATTAAAGCCCCATCCAGAATCTGGCGACAAATGACAAAAGCACTTTGTGTTTCACCCACTAACTTTGGCATGACCTTTCTTAATCTACTAGCAAGAATTTTTGACACCACTTTATAGGTGCTCCCTACCATACTAATGGAGCTGTTTTACATAGGGCTCTTGAATACACATAACTGAGGGCCATGTTTAGTATTTAGATCATTCTTATTAAATTCTTTGAGTTAAAAGATGTCCCATAAATTAATAGCTTTTAAATCAAATTCGTTTATTTTATATATGCATTTATTGTTTGTTTAGGTGTGTACATTACAATTGATCGCCAACGATGATATGATGTCCATATTTATAATATTACAAAATTTGTTTCACGTCACAATTATACAATTTTTGTGTCTTTTGCTTATATTGTGTGCCTTAAAAAGCCAATCAAAACAAATTCTAATCCTATCTAGCATAAGGGAACGAAGAGAAGGGGTTCCAGCTGAAATATGAAACAAATTATTGGTATTGAGATAAATATTGGTACGAAGATAGATATTCAGTTGAAGCCCTTTAATAATTTTTTACTTATTATTTGAATGTTTAGTTTTCATAAATACTCCATACAATAACAATATAAAGCTATTAAAAGAACTGTGCAGATAATTAACAATTATAATTATTCTGTTTTGTTCCTTTGCATGTAACTTTCAAATACAATTAATAAATTTCAATTCCAATCCTCTATTAGTCTTCCAAACAAATAGGAAGGCAATTTTGTTTCTTTTCTTTCATTCTTTTTCCAATCTTTTTTCCGCATGTTTTGATCTTTGGTTCTCTTGCTGCTCATCCCGGAGAGATATTTGAGCATAGGATAATGATCACGTCCTATGGTACGGTGGCGATCATGAAGCATAGCGTGGCCATTTTACTGATTGCTCTGAAAAATGCGAGTTCACGGAGTGGCTGGTGCCTGATGGACGTTCAACCTCCTCTGATCTGACCCCTCTGCCTTTTCTCTTTTTTTTTTTTAATTGATTTTTTTAATAGTACAATGTCAACATGGAACAAAAACAATTTCCATGCCTTTTTCCCTCCTTTTTTGAAATGGGGAAAAAGGGTGATGGGCTCAGGCCAATATGCAACAGAAAATCGAGTAGGGCTCATACTCTATTTAGCTTTTCCATTTTATTCTTTTTGTTTTAAAGAAAAATAGATCATAGGCTTGGCTTGGGCCAAAATACAAAATAAAAAGAGAAAAGAAAGAACAACAATGAGCGCTTCTCTCTCTCTCTCTCTCTCTCTCTCTCTCTCTCTCTCTCTTAAATTCACAATAGTTTTTTAATTAATTTTACATTATAAATAAAGAGAAAGAAAGAGTATAGATAAAGCAAAATAAGATAACATGTGAAAAGAAGATATTTGAGTCAAGAAGGATTAGAAAGCTAATTTAACAATTATTGGGAACTCATCATGTGGAAATAAACTAGACAAAATATGGTGTTTAGGGTTTAGGGAGTAACAAATTAGTTATTAAATGTATAAAGGAGCTAATGTGAAGCACTTATATGCAGAGTTGCACTCTAAAATTTCAATTCTAATTTAATTATGTATATTCAAACTTCTACAATACAGGTGAGGTACTCCATGAAATGGGACAAAATATTAGGCCAAATAGATAAGATTATGGCGTCTTTTCTTTTTTGTAAATTACTACAATGAATCTTGAGACTTTATCATTTTAAGACTTTAGTTATTAATTCAATAGGCTGACTGACTAAAGTTTATAAACAATAATTAAAAAAAATTAATATTGATGTTGAAGATTCGCGAAAGATTAAAAAAATCAGATGTTTCATAAATAATTTAACAATCGAGAGGTTTAATCGACATTTAGGAGCATAAGTGACAGACAGAAAATATAATAACAAATTTAAAACTGAACCGTCTTATTTATAAGATACATTGAGTTTTCTCAAAATCATATCAGATATTTGTCAAACGTAAATTTAAATTGGAGAAACACGCTGCAAGAAATGGACTCACCTGCATATAACTACTGGATATTTTGTCATTGTTTACGGAAGACAAAATCACTGTCAGCAGAAATTTAAGCTAACGAAAAACGCTTATATACGAGGAGAGGCCACAATAATTCTCATAAGCATAGAGGACGACTTTACATAGGCGCACGGTTCTCACATTTTATTGGAATACAATAGTGATGCTCACTTAAACCATATTATATAACTTTCCACTAATATTAATGACACACTACTTCCTCTCCGGATAGTAAGAGGGCCCTTTTTTTTCATGGAGAAATTCTTAGACACAAAGTTCCTATATTTAATAGGATTTAATTTTACAAAATAATTATATGTTGTCATATCAGTAAAAGTTTTGATTCAATCACCCATTATTTTAAAAATTTTAGAAATATAAGTATTTGATTGAATGGTAATATAAAACTCAGTGCATCAAAATTAATCTTCATTAAATATGCAAATCAAACTTTCATATGTCTAAAGTTACTCTGCATATAAAGATTGATTTATAAATCTAAGATAGAAAATTTTCATCCGAGAATATCGCTTGTTCCAGTCCCACGTCTATTTGCGGCGCAGGTCGCGCAAGTACCCTGCAGGGTTAGGTTGAAAGTCACTTCTTTTAATGCGATAAGAGAAATGTTTTTTGTACCACTGGGGTAGGTAGACACCTTGGACACCCAGAGATAAAAAGGAGAAAAAAAAATTGTAAAAGAAAATGAAAAGAGTGAAATGATTGATGGAGAAAGAAAAAGCTGAGAGAGGATGTTGGGGTGTTGGAGATTTTGGTATGTACAAATAACATACCTCATGCGATAATCCCTACCTGGAGCCTTCATCGCTTTTTCTTCTTCTTTAGAACTTGAACCGAACATTTTCCAAACAAGACCGGCAGAAGCAACAGCTGCTCCTGCAGCTACGGCTAAACCGACAGCAGTATCTGTTCCAGTGGAAGCACCTTCCTCTATAGCACTTGCGTTCGTTGATTTTTGTGTGCTTTCTTTTATATCCATTCTGCCAGTTCTAGCTAGTCACCCTTCTTTTCAGTTCATATAAAACCTATATATATATATATATATAGAAAATTCTGGGAAAATGTACGGTCAAGCAATAGTTGGGTTCTCCCTTGATTGTCTATGTGCCAATGAATTTGTGTTTCTCATGTTTTGAGGTGGATGTTAAGGTGGTTGAGCCCCTCTTTGGATCATTAGATGGAACTCTCCTTTATGCCATTAAATTTAATATTAGAATAAATAAACGGTTCAAATTTAATGAATAAAATGAATAAATTTAATTTAAAAATTATGCAAATTTTTGAATTTATAAGCCCATCCTTCCTCCCCAAGTCAATCCTAATGCCCCACACCCCTTCGCTTTCCACTCTGTAGCAACGCCTGAGGACTAGTCGGTGGCTTCTACCATTGTTTGTGGGTTGTTCGTGTGGTGAAAGTACGTAATCTATTGAATACTTTTTGGACGACTTGGTTTCTGTTTTTAAAAAAAACAAAGGAAAATAAAAAGCGCAGGAGAAACATTTTCTTCCATTTATATCTTTTTTTCAACTGGAGGGGTTACCCTATTACTGAATGGATAATCCCCACGTTATATGAACCCAAGTTGTTTATATAGTAAAATTTCCTAATAGCATTTTGATTCTTTCATGAACCAGCAAAGGAAGATATAACTTATCCAGTGTTTTTCCTTAAATATCCCCCAAGCACTTTCATCTCTATTATGCTCTCTTCCTCCATCCCTATTGTTGGATTAAGCGCTTACCAGATCAAAAGTTATAATTATTAGCTAGGGTGCGACTCTTATTATTTAAGTCCATTTGACTATTACCAAGCGCCATAGTCTAATTTGACTCTGACTCCATTAATGGGCCTTGCCAAGGTAGGGGTGCTGGTCCATGGCTAACACCCATGTCAATATATGCATAATCCCTAATATTCAATTAGAGCTGTCAAAATGGGTCGGCCCGACCCATTCGGGTGGGATCATTTTTGCAGGTTGAGTTTGATCGGGCTAAACTAGTTTGGGGTTAATATTTTGCTAGCCCTACCTAATTTTATTCAGGCCACAAGCTGAATATCAAGTCAGTCTACTAATTTTTTAAATACAACAAATATATTTTGAAATAATTAAAAAATAAATTTAAAAAAATAATGATCTTATTATTATCTCATGATCCATATGAAAAACTAATGAATAAAAGTATAACTTTTTTTTTCAATAATTAAATTTAGCTATTTTACTTATTATAAAAGTGAAATAATAATTTTTATTATTTTTTTTGTTAACATAATTTTTGCAATTTAAACTTTCGTTAAGTGAAAAAATAGCAAACAAAATCCAAAATCAAATAATAATGATATATGTATGAAATTAGTTATTTAAAAAAACAAAAAAGCATTCGGGCCATTAGGCTAGCCCATTCGGGTCGAGCCAAATTGGGTTGGGCTGAATCAAATTAACTTTATTTTTTACTCCAATTTTTCAGTCCAATCCGCACACTTTTTCGGATTGTTCGGATCGGCCCATCGAGCTTAACCCATTTCGACAAGTCTACATTCAATATCAAAAATAAAACTTACAGAGAGCGTCAATTCTTGATATCGAATGTCGTCGGCATCACCCCTCAACTTATCAATCGGTGAAAGTGGGGTTAGTGTTTAAGACTGAATAGAAATTCCTTTTTTTTTTTTACTTTTTTAATATTTTTATTTGACATGCATTTAAAGTTATAATTTTAGAAGGAAGGAGGAGATGATGGAGTTTAGTTTTTAGAGTTGATTGTAGGGAGGCAATGGTATGGTGATAGGGGCGGCAGTGGTGATGAAGAGAGAGGAGAAAAGTGGGTGTTTAGAAAGGAGAATTGAAAAGTGAAAGAAGGACAATTTGCTAATTTAGGCTCCGTTTGGTTCTCCGTTTGCAACTCCCAGAAGGCCTTCTGGGAGAAGAAAAATGATTTTGTACAGTAAATGGTAGTGTTTGGTTTAACTTTTTCTAAAAGGCCTTCTGTTTTAGAAGAAGTATCTTTGAAGTTACTTTTTATTCTAGAAAAAGACCTTCTGAAAAGGAATCTTACTATTACTCTCACATCAACAACCAAAAGTAACTTTATTTTATCCTATCCAAACAAAACTCATTCTCCTAAAAGGCCTTTTAACATATTCAAACCAAACAAAAATCATTTTTTTAAAAGTACTTCTTCTAAAAGGCCTTTTTTTAAAAGACCTTCTTTTAAAAGATCTTCTACCAAAAGTGAAACCAAACGGACCCTTAGTGGTGGATCATGAAATAATCCTACGAATGGAAGGACCACCATATCGATCCCCCACCTATGTTTTGATACTCCTGGAGTGCACAGGTGCAAGGAGAATTAAATTATCGGACCCTTCTTTACACTTTACACTTCAAAAGTATTTTCTTTTTCAATTTATTTACATTTAACACTTTTTCAATTATTGGACCCTGCTTTGCACTTTACCCTAAGCTTAATATGTTTAGTAGGCGACAACTGAAAAAAACACTCAAGCGCATATTTTGTTACTCGTGAAAGTAGATAGAGACGTGGGGAATTAAATTATGAGGCAGGTTATTTATATATAATAAAGTTGACATAATTTGGACATATAAGATATGAAAATAGTGAGGTTCCCCATATTTTTTTTCTCAATATTTATTATTTTGTTTCTTTCTCTCACCAAATATATTCTTATTATGTCAACTTGTTATGTTCAAATACTATTTTTAATAAATTCTTTACACTTCGAAGAATTTCCTGTGTTATATAATTTTAAATATAGTTAGTAACGAAGAGTAAATGTTTTTAGGGGACAGGTGGAAAACACTCCAGCAAATGTTTTGACATTTGTGAATGGATTAGTTCAGGTGAAATAATTAAATGACTTTTACTATATTCTTCTAAAATATTTTCCTAAAAATCCTCTTAATAAAGAACATGTTAAATGAAAAAGTAAAAGTTTGTAATGCCTTGTGAACATAAGAAGTATTAAATATTTTTCTTATTTAGCAAGTAGAAGGATTGATGGGAGGATCTTCTATAAGATTTAACATCTCTAGAATTAAATTATTGGATACCGGTTTATACCTTCTTTTTATTTTTATATAATTTTTTATACATTTAGTAGGGGATAGCTAGAAAACAGTCAAGCATATGTTTAGATGCTTTAGTGAGTGGATAGGTGCATGTAAAATTAAATTATTGGACACTAGTTTACACTTTAAAAGTTAAGGGAGTCGCTATTGTTGTACTTTATTTTATTACTTTTACTTTGATATTTTTAAAATATTTTTAATTAAAAGTTATATTTAACTTTTATCTATTAACACTTTCATATTTTAAATTATATTTACTAATTATATTAATTAATATTAAATACAAAAATTAACTATTTTTAATTTAATAGTTTTAATATAAAATTAACTTATTTGGCTTGGCAAGGCTGGTTCTGCTGGGAATTTAGAATTGGCTGTTTGGGAGAACCCTCCTGTGGAAATTCGTCCTCTGCTTCAAGTAGATTACATGAGGACGTGTCATCTTCACTGTTAGTTTTTTGGTCTGACGTACCAAAAAAATAAAATTAAATTAACTTATTAAATCAAGTTCATACTAAGTCCAATTTGTTTACGAACTAAATCAATTTTTTTTTTAAATAGAATCCTATTTGACACTTTTACTGATATAATATTTCTACAGTACTTACCTTTATGTGGCTGTATCTCTTATATTGCTAGTCTCAATAGACTTTTGGTCTCTATAGTTTTTTTTTCTTACAAGTTAATTATTAGATTTAATTAGATTTTTTTTTTTGTGTTGAGTTAAGAATTTAATTATAATCAATTTTTATATTTAATATTAATTAGTATGATTATTAAATATGATTTTGGAATATGAGACTGGCAATACATACAAATTTGAAATAAGTTTTACTATCAAAAATTGAAAAATAAAAAATACTTGATATCCAAAATATATAAAAAAACCACAATCTTTAAAAGTTAAAAAAATAAATAAACATTTTAGAATCATACGAAATAGAGATAACACACTTCTCTAATATTATCTTGTATTAGAAAAGTGATTGAAAGCATTCAAAAGATCGAAAAAAAAAAATACTCAAAAAAGACCTAAAGTTTATCATTTATCATATCATAAGAACGAAACGGCCGACAACGACTTTCTGAACATGAGCCAACTTACATGAGCAAATGTAAACCAAGTAACAAATACAGCAAACGAACCCAGAAAATTAATAAATAACGCAAATTACAATATGGGCAAAACAATCCTTGACGGTAGCATGACGAGAACCAAACAGTCTCGCTTTCTTCTTCTTAATACGCCAGTTTCTCGCGTCCTTCACGTCCGGCACCACAAACTCGCGGGAAAAGGAAAAATTAAAGCCTCGTCCTTTATTCTAATAGTCTAGTCTTAATTTACAGCATCTCAAATTTCCGATTCAGAGCAAAATTTTCAAGTAGGTACGGTCATGCAATAGTCGGGTTCTCCCTTGGTTAGCTATTTGGCAATGAATGCAGAGGCTGGTCAAGAAATGCCTCGCGTTTGCGCTTTTCATATTGTTTTGACACTTGAGAAGTGGATAGATCCATTGGAAACTAATGGGAGAGGGGCTATTCTCACTCCATTTTATCTTTTGTCATCCCACTCAACGATTCTATTTGTTAATTTCTCTATATTATCCTTTCATGCCGTCATAATTAAATTAATAAAATTGTTCAACTTCACACTTACTGATAAAATATATTAGATTACATAGTTTAATTACACAATAAATAAAATAATTTAGATACGACTCATTTATTTTCATGATAATAAAACTATTTTAGATGTTAAATTTAATCTTTACTTTATCTATATATATATATATATATATATATATATATATATATATAAGGAGTCATTTATATGCATCTGTTGTCACTCCTATCTAATTGATTTAAATTTATTTAATATATCTAAAAATTCTTGTTCCTTCCTTCATGAAACTAATTGTTTAATTTTTAATTACAACTCCTAATATTATTTGAGCCCTTAGAACTTTTTTAAATTTTTCATTATCACTCTCGATTTTTATTTTTATTTTTTGTGACAATTATTTTACGAATTCATAAATGTACTTATTTAATATAAATTTAAACCTTAAATATCAAATTAAGTAATTTCAAGTTTTTTTAAAGAATCCTTAGAAAATATGACAAATTCGTATGTTAAGGTTATTAAATATAATTTTTTAATTCAAAATTTGGCACATTATTAAAATTTTATCAAATTTCCTTCTTATGTATATTTTTAAATAATATTACAATATGAAGTATAAAAAATAGTATACCTTAAAAAATATGAAGTAAATATTGAATTCATCATCTGAAGTAGTTTTATTATCATCATAATAAATATAGGTCACATATAAATTATTTTATTAATTTTTTTATTTAAAAGTTAATGTATTTTATAAAAAATTGTGGAGTTGAACAATTTTATTAATTGAATTATGAGAAGGGTAATTTAGAGAAATTAGTAAGTAAGATTATTGAGTAGGAGTGGCAATACATGAAAAAGAGTGACAATAGTCATTCTCAACAAATGGTTTGCACTTCAAAAATATTGAAAAACTAGTGTGTGGCCCATGCGATGCACAAGAGAAGTGGTGAACAATATATTTAATAAATTTCATATATTTAATATATTAAATACAATAATTCTTTGTTAGGATTTTACTGTAAGATGTGTACTTAAACAATTATAAACTTTCCAATGCATGGTTGTTTAAGGTGGTAGATATTTTGACCTCCTTAACTAAAAGTCTTAGGTTTGAGTCTTAGGAATGAAAAAACTTTTTGCTAGGAAAACTCTACCACTTTTAGAGACCTCAATTAGGTGGGGCTAGATTAGTTGTGTTCCTAGCAATAGGGTCTAGATACCAGTGGTTCCATAAAAAAAAAATTATAAACTTCTTAATAAAAATGGGTTTTATAAAATAAATTAATTTTAATGCATTTCACATATAAAAATTTCTTACACAATCATCCAAGTAAGTATTGGACCTGCTTTGATTAACATTTTGGGAGAAATGGTTGTTCAAAACCAAAATCAAAAGCAGAAGTAAAAGTAGAAATAGAAATTTATTTTACATTTGGATGTAATTATCAAAATACTTTTTATCAAAATTAGAAGTTATTCAACTATTTGAAGATGATAAAATAAAAGCATTTTTTCAACCATTAGCACCATAAATGTTCTTAGCAAAACAAAACAAAAAGCAAGAAGGAAATATAATCATCTAGAGGAGTCTTCAATCTTTTTCAATTTTCATTGCTTTAAGCTTGGTGGTGGAGTCAAATTGGTAGCATGACTTTGTAGCTCGAGGCATCAAATCCGGTAAAAAGTAACAATCATAAAAGTAGCAACATGATGCGGGATTAGTAATGGAACCTTGTTTATCTCAAGAAACAGAACTTCAGAATTTATAAAAGGATGTATTCGAAAGTTAAATAATAGTGTTTATGAATATTCTACAGTATTCACTAATCAACAGATCTAAATCAAGAAGGAATGATGCCTACAATGATGGTTCAGGAATTTCATCTGCTATCTATTGAGCAAACAAGAATAACAGTCCTATGGGTTACAAGACTTCCTAGTGGCATCAGAATCACCTGTATAAGAGAAGAAAACGAGAATCAGAGGAGAAAGGTGAGCAGAATATTGAGCAACAAGGAAAATGCAGAGGAAGCAAGAGTAAGAGTCAAGACTCACAATGAACGTCCCTCCTCCCTTGCCTCAGTTCCACGCCTTATGTTCAAAGTCCTTCAACCATTTAGGTTCTTGGCGGTTTCAGTTACTCTTTCTCACACTTTTCACCTTGCAGATGTTAGTGTCCCCTTTTCTCGGATCAAATGCCACGTGTACAAATCATTGGTCTCGATTATTCGCACTCAGTCTATTGCCATCTACATCATTACAGCTCCCCTGGAAATCAACCTTGTCCTCAAGGTTAGGAGGAAAATTAGTGGCTACATCTGGACCCGCACTGTCAAGAGTATCCTGCAATAATGCCTCTAGAAATACGTGTGCATGTCCTTCCCCGATGCACTTCTTAAGTAAGGAAATGTGAAACACCGGATGGATCTTCGCATTCTCCAGTAGTTGCAATTTATAAGCTACTAGTTCGATATGCTCTATCACCGGAAAAGGACCAAAATATTTCATGGCTAATTTTTTATTTCTCCTCAAAGCTACAAAGTGCTATCTATACGGCTATAACTTTTCAAAAACAAGATCACCAACTTGGAATTCCAACTCTTTCCTTTTGGAATCAGCATACGCTTTCATTTGTTGTTGAGCCCACATGAGATTGAGTTTTAATTGTTCCAGCAATGCATCACATTCCTGTAGTTGCGGTTGCACCTGAGGTGTGTCAACAGGAGTGGGGACATATTTTGTCAGCTGAAGGGGTTCTCTACCAAAAATAGCTCTATATGGAGTCATGCCAATTGCTGATTGGAAGGCAGTGTTGTACCAATAATTAGCCCAAGGTAGAAGTCAATACCACTCCTTTGGGTTGTGTTGAGTATAACAATGCAAGTACATTTCCAAGCAATGGTTAAAGACCTCTATTTGGCCATCCATTTGTGGATGGTAAGCTGAACTCATAGCAAGTTGGGTGCCCTGCTTCTTGAAGTTGTCCTGCCAGAATACACTAGTAAAGATCTTGTCACGGGCAGACACAATTGATTGCGGAATGTCATGAATCTTAACCACATGTTGAATGAAACTGTCGGCTACCAACTTGGCAGTAAATTTTGCTGGCAGGGGGATAAAATGGCCAAATTTAGATAGCCTATCAATGATAACCAATATAATAGTACAGCCATGTGAGAGTGGTAAACCCGTAATGAAGTCCATTGCTATATCCTGCCATATTTGAGCTAGTATTGGAAGTGGTTGAAGTAGCCCAAGTGGAGGCTGTGCCGAATATTTAGCTTGTTGACACACACAATAGTGTCGCACATATTCCCTAACATCATCATGTATACCTTGCCAATAGAACTGAGCCGTCACTCTTGCAAGTGTACGCTGTCTGCTAGCATGTCCCCCAGGCAAGGAATCATGAAACTCTTTAAGTATTGCTTGTCGAATGTTTGAGGAAGAAGGAATAAGGAGCTTTCCTTTCCAGAACCAGAAACCATTGTGTTGCTGTAAGTGTAAGGCAAGGTCTTTTGTAATAGCTAAATCAGAATATGGATCATATTGCTGAAGCTCTTGTTTAAGGTCTGGAAGGATACCATACTGGATTTGAGAAAGGGTCATAAACTCCCGAGACAATGACTCTGCTGCTTGGTTTTCGAAGCCTTTCTTATATTCTATGGTAAAGTCAAAGCCTAAAAGTTTGGGGAGCCACGCTTGCTGTTTCGGCATTTGAATCACTTGGGTTTGCATTTCCTTCAAGCTTTGATGGTCCATGCGGATAATAAAATGATGCCCCAGCAAATAGTGACGAAATTTAGCCACTGCTTCAGTTATAGTGTGCATTTTCCTAGCATATGCGGATTGGTTTTGCATTCTTCGAGAAAGTTTCTCGGAAAAATACGCAATCGGGTGTCACTCTTGACTCAAAACAACCCCTATGCCTGTGGCTGATGCATCCATTTCAAGGACAAATGGCTTGGAGAAATCTGGAAGCGGCAAAACTGGAGCATGTGTCAATGCTGTTTGTGGAGTAAGAAAAGCCTTTTGGGACAGTTTTGACCACTTGAATGCCTCTTTCTTAAGGAGATCTGTCAATGGAGTTGCGATCATTGCAAAATGGCGGATGAACTTACTGTAGTAACTAGCAAGTCCAAGAAAGGCATGCAGCTGCTTAAGCAAAGTCGACAGTGGCCAATGTCTGATACAATCAATCTTGGATTCATCCACTTTTTCGCCCTCTCGAGAAACCAGAAGGCCAAGGTATTCGACCTAAATTTGACCGAATAAGCACTTAGAAAGCTTCGCAAATAAGGAATGTTGTCTCATTGCTTGGGAAAGGTGTTGGATATGGGCATTCCAATCAGGGCTATACACAAGTATATTATCGAAAAACACTAGAACAAATTTGCGCAGAAAGGCAACAAAAACAGAGTTCATGAGGGATTGGAACGTAGCTGGTGCATTTGTGAGCCCGAATGGCATTACTAACCATTCATATAAGCCATGATGTGTGCGAAAAGCAGTTTTGTATCTGTCTTTTGGCTTCACTAAAATCTGGTGGTAGCCCGAACGTAAATCCAACTTAGAAAAATACCGAGCACCAAAAAGTTCGTCTAGTAATTCATCCACGGTCGGCATATGGAATGAATCCTTAATTGTGACAGCATTAAGAGCTCTATAGTCGATGCAAAAACGCCAAGTGCCGTCTTTTTTCTTGACGAGCAACACGGGTGAAGAGAAGGGATGTAATTAATGAAATTTTAAATGAAATAACTAAATTTACAAACAATTTATAACAGATGGAACTATCTTAGTAATGGAAGACTTAATATCTTCGAAGTCCAATCTCAGATGATTCCCCAGGTGACAATCCCACAGTCACATTCAGCACGCATTCGAATTCCAAAATATGCCAATCAAGGAAGAAGAAAAAAAATAATCAAAAAGGAACATATGCATGCTTCAACATATATACTAAGGAAATGTTTATTATACATTTCAAATACAATCTAAATGTCACGCCAAAAACCAAACCAAAATAGAAAGGAGTATCGGCATTATCAACGTAGTTCATCAGCCTAGACTAATAAGTTGATTCATAAGGATAAGATAATAAAGAATATGACAATTGGGAAATGCTAACCTTAACCAGTTTGGTGAAAGTTTCACTCCTTTAATTGGATAAAAATATCCGTTATGTCTTTCTTAAACAACTTAGATGTTATATCTATTTTAGTAATTAAATATACTATTTACTACAAAAACAAAATTTTCTCTTATATGCTATTTATTGCAAAACAAGCTTTTCTCTCACCTAATAATTACTAATTTTATAAATATTTTTCTAACATTTTGTTTTTTGGTGAGATATTTTTCTAACATTTTTTAACAGTAAATAGTAGTACAATAGTATAATTATTATTTTTTAATAAAAATTATATAGAAAAGTGAAAATTCGTTTGTTTTTTGGGTACATATACGTTTATTTTTTAATATACTTTTTATTGCAAAAAAATCCTAAAACATACGTAGTTTTTTATTTGGTAAAAAAAATCCTTTAACATACGTAATTATTTTTTTGGTAAATGTACGTTTTTTTAACATAATTATTATTTTATTACTTTCTAAACATTTTTTCTTAAATTTTTTCTAATTATTATTTTTCAAAAAATTAAAAATATAATAATTTACTTATGAAAATATCATAATTTATTAATTTCTCTCTAAGTATTGATAATATTATAATTTAATTTTATAAAATAATTTTAATTTTTTAAATATAATATTTTTATTATTTTTATTTAAAAATTAATAATATAATACTAAAAAGAAAATAATTTATGAAATTAGCATTTATTAAGAGAGAGAAAAAGTTTTTCTATAACTAATACTATATTTAATTACTAAAATAGATGTAGACTTGAGTTGTTTCACAAAAGATATAATGGACATTTTTGTCCAATTGAAATAATGAAGTTTGTTAATTGACCTTCACCCAAAGTGATTAAGGTTAGCATTCCCCATGCCAATTATATATGTTTTAAAAACGTAAACATGTAAAGTTTCGGGTATAAAAAAACTGCAAAAGCTGTAGCAAAACCAAACCATTAATTAATAGACATAAGCATCATCTAAATTTCTTGATCAGATTAACAAAAGAAATTTATTGGTGATGTTTGTATAATAAAGAACCAAATCAGACCAAAAAATAGCATGAGCATTATCAAGGCTAAACAACCAGAATTGATTAATCAAATTAAGATAATAAAGAATAAAAAAAATAATGTTCTAAAATATTACAATGAGTATAAAGTGATTCAACGGAGCTGTGTGATGGGTACAAAGTATAAAGTGATTGAACACCTATAATTGGATTCGTTTGTTGGCTTGATACTTCTTAATAGGCAATAGCGTAAGAGGATGCTGAATTCAATTGAGATAATTGTTGCTCCTGAGTTACCAATTGAAACTTAACTTTAGATTTGATCATACCTCGGGAAAGACCCTCATCATGCCCAATTCCTGTGTCTCCTTTCGTTTGGTAGCACTGATGAAAATGGGGAACTGGATTATTGGTTGAGTCTCTTGAACAGGTAGGGATGGCACCATCTTGAACCTGTTCTTCGTTGACACTATCGATAGATCCAGGGCTTCATCATCCCTGGTATCCCAATATTCGATAATTTCCATATGTGATTTCTGTTGCTGTATTTTGGAGGGCCGTTCGCTACCCAGCATGTTTTGAAAATGAAACATCTACTATTTTGGGAAGCCTCTCTTTGCACACCCAACTTTGACTCAGTTCTTTTAAACCAGGCTTCCGATGCTAGATCTCTCTGATTGATGAGCTCAATGACTTTGGATATCTTAATCCTCAATTGTTTGACCTCTGTGGCTATTTCTAGTGCGTTATTTCTTGTGCTTCTGCCATGGTGTCTAATGAGAGCACCGTCTGTAACAACCCTCCAATTACAATATATGCGCATAATGTAGGGAGGCAAATAAAGAATGAAATATGGAATGGCATGTATTTAGATTCTGTGATATTGAGTCATTCTATTCTTCCTCCACCATTTACTTTCACCACAAAATCTCTGGATAACAAGTGGATCCGATATAAAGTTTTGTAAGGTTATAATTCATTGCAGAGGTGTCACAACGTGCCCGGAGGGTGCCGTGACGAAAGGCAACAAAAATATTGAAAAATATAATTTAATGCAGTTGCCACCAATTTTTATTATGGAAAAAATCAAAAAAACCTTTTAAATTTGCAAAATCGTTCTTTTTAAAGAGATTAGATTCGAGAGTCTATTTATGTACTGGAAAGGGTGGAAACTTACTCCCACTGTACTCCAAATACATCGATTTTAAAACAGTAACCCTAGAGCTTGTTGTGCAAATTAATTTAAAATTATAATAATATTTATCTTTCCCCTTTTGAAGATATAACACAAAAAAAAAGGATAAAGAAATTATTTACAAAAAAAAATTAATATGATAACTATTTACAAAAGAAAAGAAAAGCGAAATTAATATGATAATTATTCCAAAAAAACAAGATTAATATATGATTATTTACAAAAGAAATAGAAATCAATATAACAATCATTTAAAAACATAAAATTAACGTTATGATTATTTACAAAAGAAGTAGAAATTGATATAACAATTATTACAAATGAAAAAGAAAAAAAGCAGAATTGATATGATATTTACAAAAGGAAAACAAAATTTCAAAAAATTAATTTTGGCTTGACTTACACTCCTATGTATCCTCTGGTGCCATAAAAAACTCAAAGCCACGTAGTTTGTATAGAAAATAATTGTGTGTTAGGTTGATTTTATTTATGAAAAGGATACTTGAAAAGAAAAAAAAAAAAACTAATCCATTCTTGCACAAGATTCAGGATAGCATGAGCTATACAATAAATCTTTACAATTCTCATAACCCTTGAGGATGGCTAAGCCATACATCAATATTAGAAATTGTTGTATAAATTTTAAAGACTTAAAAAATTTGTTTTTTATTATCTGAGTAAAAAAAAAACTCATTTTTGTGTATATTTATAAAAATAAAAAGGTAACTCCCAAAAACAAGAAAAAGCCTAACATTTTAAAAAGAAATGACAAAATATAAAAAATAAAACAAAACAAAAAGGATAAAAGAAAAAAAAAAAGGCACACAGGTGCTCCAAAACAATGGCGATGCATCATAATCAACACCATTTTAAAAAGGGACCGTGCCTAGGCCGTTCCGTGAAAAAACCAGATGGTGGCAACTTGGTTTTTTGACTTTGGCTTCAACATCGGCATCGGTATAAAGGTTTGGCAAGGAGGCTAATTTTGTTTTCCTTTACATTTTTGTTTTTGTGAAATGATGACGTTGTGTAAGTGAATAAGAGTGGTTTTTGAACAACAAAAACAAACTGATGCAAAATGGCGAAAATAAAATGATAGTATGTGTTGTGTTGAAAGAATACTAATGCAAAGTAATAAAAGTGAGTGCAGTGCGTTGAATTGAAGGGACCAAAATGAGCTAATGCAAAAATGGTAAAAAAAAAAAAAGAAAAAAGGGAAAAAGATGAAGCACAAGAGTGGTACCAAAATTGCAGCAATACTCTACTCTGATAACACCTTTCCTGTTCTTTATATCTCGCAACAATTCTAGCTCTTTTCTGAGTTCTTTTTTTTGTTCCCCTTGCGCACAATCACCATTTTTTGCTCTTATTCTCTCTTGCCGTTGTCAAAAGACCCCTTTTCTTTGAATTGTGTGGTCTATTTATATGTGTTGAAGGGGATTAATTGAAATTAAGTTTGATTGATTCTGATTGAGAATTTACTTTGATAGTAATTAGCAAATTTAATTTGATCTGAAAGATACAAATGCCAAAATTGATTGTGCACAAAATTAAGAGATGCTAGCCAAATTTTGTTTCCATTTATTCTGATTTGATTTAATTTTTTTTTTTCCTTTCCTTCCTCTTCTCTCTCTCTCTCTCTCTCTCTCTCTCTCTCTCTTTCTCTCTCTTTTGGGTTAAAATGATTGGGCTATTCTCTTACTCTGAAATGGACCGGCTTTCTTTCCTTTCCCCCCCTTTTTTTTGTGTGTCTTGGACAAAATATGGTGTTCACAGTTGCCTTTCTTTACTTGTTTCTTACTAGAAAATATAAAATCGTAGGTTTTGATATTTTCATAGTAGGGAACTAGTAAAGATATGAACATATATTTTTGTTCAAGCAATGAAGATTATAGGAGCAAATGCAAATGCAATGCAGCTTTGTAACTGTGTGAATGAAATTCAACTTTGTAATGAAAATAAAATGCAACCATGCAAATGAAATGCAGTCTTTGCAAAATAAAATATAGCCTTGCATAATTTGAAATTGAAATTGAATTTGAAGATGTATTTATGAAAAATTGAAATTGAGAATACAGCTTTACAGAATTGAAATATATTTGAAATTGAATTATTGATTTTGAAATTGAATTGAATTTGAAGATTTAGATATGAAAAATTAAAATTGAGAATCCAACTTCGCATAATTGAAATAGATTTGAAATTGAATTTAAAGATGCAAGTATAATTAAAATAGATTTGAAATTGAAGATGCAATTTTGCAGAATTGAAATTGAATTTGAAGATACAGATAGAATTGAAATAAATTTGAAATTGAATTGAATTTTAAGATGGAGATATAAAAATTTGAAATTGAGAATGCAACTTTGCAGAATTAAAATTGAATTTAAAGATGAAAGTAGAATTGAAATAGATTTGAAATTGAATTTGAAGATACAGACATAATTGAAATAGATTTGAAATTGAATTGAATTTGAAGATGCAGATATGAAAAATTGAAATTCAGAATGCAGTTTTGCATAATTGAAATAAATTTAAAATTGAATTTGAAGATGCAAGCATAATTGAAATAGATTTGAAATTGAATTGAATTTGAAGATGCAGTTATCAAAAATTGAAATTTAGAATACAACTTTGCAGAATTGAAATAAATTTAAAAATTGAAATAGATTTGAAATTGAATTGAATTTGAAGATGTAAGCATAATTGAAATAGATTTGAAATTGAATTTAGATATGCAAGTAGAATTGAAATAGATTTGAAATTAAATTGAATTTGAAGATGTAGATATGAAAAATTGAAATTGAGAATGCAGTTTTGCAAAATTGAAATAAATTTGAAATTAAATTTGAAGAGGCAAGCATAATTGAAATAGATTTGAAGTTGAAGATGCAGTTTTGCAGGATTGAAATAGATTTAAAATTGAATTTGAAGATGTAGACAAAATTGAAATAGATTTGAAATTGAATTGAATTTGAAGATGCAGGCAAAATTGAAATAGATTTGAAATTGAATTGAATTTAAAGATGCAGATATAAAAAATTGAAATTGAGAATGTAGTTTTGCAGAATTGAAATAGGTTTAAAATTGAATTTGAAGATGCAGAGAGAATTGAAATAAATTTGAAATTGAATTGAATTTGAAGATGTAACTTTGAAAAATTGAAAATTGGAATTGAAATTAAATTGAAAATTTGTACAACTAAAAATGCTTATGGTGATGATGATATGAAGCATGACATGTGTATTGACTACAAGATCTAGATGACTTAATGATGTAAAAGATGAAAGGCTTTACATGAGGAGAAAGAATGAAAAGAAAAAATTGCTCTAGTTTGTAGTTTCCAAACATTGCTCACTTGGAGAAATCCTTGTCAAGTCCAAATAAGTTGTTGCATTTGAAGAGTCATTGCATTTAACTACTCTTGTGAACTATTTGTGTCATGCTCGTTTCTCTGACTCTATTTTGACTTCTGATGTGTGGTTTTGCATGCTGAATAGCCTTTCTTGCGAATTGCTTTCTTTTTGAATTTATGCCTTAACCTTGACTTTCAACTGATTCTTTATTTTGGCATGCTTTGTGATCTTTATTTTTTTTTATTTTGCTCTAATTTTTGCGTAGACCGCCATTTTTGGTTTCCGATCTAGCGAGCCACCTTTTTTTTCACTCTAATTTTGCCTAGACTGCCATTTCTGGTTTTCGATCTAGCGGGCATTTTTTTTAATTTCTTTTTTCTTCTTTTATGCTCTAATTTTTGCTTGGACCACCCTTTCAGGCTTTCGATCTAGCGAGCTTTATTTATTTATTTTTGGTCTAACTTTTGCCTAGATTGCCCTCTCGGGTTTTCAATCTAACGAGCTCTCTCTTTTTGGTTTTTTACCACTGCAATGTGAATTCTAAATCTAATGTTCTGATTATGCATGATTAAAAGAAAATATATGAACCAACCAAAATGCACCCTTTGTTGATGATAATGAGAGAGAGAGAGAGAGAGAGAGTAGAGAATGAAAGCAAAAAGGAAAGTAAAGAGCAAAACAGATTTATTAAGCTCAAAATTGGAAGTTTTTACAAGACATGGACAAGTATGGAGAGATAGATAGAGTACAGTGAGGTTGAAAAGACTTGCAATGCAAATTTCATATGATTGGCCCATGTCATTGATTCTTTAGTTACTTAGACCAGAACTCATGATCAGAATTAAAATCCCTTGCTATGCAACAAACAAATCTGCCTTTGACAGTTGACTTCTTACAATTAAATTGCCTCGGTTTAATATTCTTCTGATACTTCTTGTTCATGTGCCCTTTCGTTTGGCTTCTCAAGTGATACACCTTTGCCTTGGTCACTTAGTAATATTTTTGTTGCTCTAACTTTTGCCTAGATCACCCTTTCGGGTTTTCAACCTAGCAAGCACTTTTTCTTTTTCCTTTTTTCTTTTTTTTGCTCTAATTTTTGTCTAGACTATTTTTGCATTTTTGATCTAGCAAGCCTTTTACTTATTTATTTTTCGGCTCTAACTTTCACCTAGACCGACCTTTTGAGTTTTTTGATCTAGCAAGCCTTTCCTTTTCTTTTTTCTTTTCTTTTTTTTTTTTGAGACACTTTTCATTGCACTTGACTCGATTAGCTTTTGAAGTTCTTGATGCCCTCCTGCCTCAGTTGTCTTCTTGAGTTGAGAAGTCATCTAGCTAAACTATTTGAGCTAGGATGCTCTTCCCATCGTCTTCAGTACATTTACCCACGGCAGCTCAATGTTTCTCCTTAATCATATTCAACTCTTGGGGAGTTCTTACCTTCATACAATAAACACAAAATTGCCCCAGTTAATAATTAAATTGGATTAAGTGGGGCAACATTTCGCTCCCCAGTTACAATTATCTCGCCATTTTGCCACTAAGTTCAATGTCTCAGCAAATTGTTTGCATAGCCAAGGATCTTTATCATGTTCATGATAGTTCATATCCACTATAACAGAAGAATCAATTGATGGCTTTTTCATGATTATCCACATGGGACAGAGATTCTGAAAGGAAGAAATGACTTTGTAAAAGGTGCAAAAGCAAGAGAGAGTGTATGGATAAGACATGAAAGATAGTGTGTTGATTTAAAAGAAGAAACCATGCATAATCATTTCATTACTTCAGTGGATTTTAAATACAAAACAAAGACAATAAAAGTATATTATTCAATATTGAAGATACATCAAGTTAAATCAAGATTCACATCACTAATTGTCTAATGCCTCTTCATTACAATAAACACATCTCTTCATATCTTCCAAAGCTTTGATGGACTCATTAGGATCGAGTGCTATAGCTTCTGCCAAGACTAGGAATAACTTCCAAATATGCTTGATCAACTTTCAAATATGCAGAATCTTCTCTTCAGTGATTTATTGGGTCATGTTCCTTTCTTCTAATTTTCTTACTTCCGCCTTATCTCTTTTTCCCTTTTTCTCTTTTCTTTTTCTTTTTCTGTTTTTTTTTTTGGCCCGTGACTCTCCAACACAGCTACTTGAATTGAACAAAGTCTTCCTTGAATGAAATGAGCGATGTTTAGAGACAAAATGGTGCATCATATTTTCAAAGTTATTTTTTATTAACAAAATGCATGTTAGAAATAAGAAAAGGTGTATGATATGCATGAGTAATATGAAAGAGATAAAGAAAAAAATGCAGGTTAGATGAATTCTTCCTAAATGCGTATTAATGTGTGCTATTATGTACGAGAAAGATGAGAAAAAAGTGCATGCTATGAATGTTTAAGGTTAAAAGAAAAATGTATTTTTTTTTTTTTTTTGCTTTTTTAAGCATGTCATGAAAGTTTGTTGGCATAAGAAAAATGCATGTTATATGGACCTTTTCTTTGTTCTTTTTTTTTTAATGCATACCATGAAAGAAAGATGCCTGTTGTGAATATATATATATGTATGTATGTCATGAATGTATGGAAGAGCAAGAAAAAATGCAAGTTCCAAAATTTTCTCTTAAATTTGTGCATGTTATGAATTTATGGAAAGGATAAAAGGAAAAAGGAAAGATGCAATGTTATGAATAATTTTTTTTTAATTTATGCATGCTATGAAGTTATGGAAAGGATAGAAATAAAAAGGAAATATGCAATGTTATGAATGAGATTTTTTTGGCTTTTTTATGCATATGTTGAATGTATGCAAGTTCAAAGAATTTTTTTTTTCAAGTTATGCATGCTATGAATTTATGAGAAGGATAGAAGGAAAAAAAAATATGCATTTTTGCTTTTCTATGCATGTGGTAAATGTATAGAAGGAATATGGGGGAGGAAATGCATGTCCAATGAGTTTTTTTTTTATTTATATATGTTATGTTACAACCTAATGAATGCATGGAAAGGATAGAAAAGGAAAGGAAGAAAAATGTATATTCAATGAGTTCCTTTTTTTTTCAATTTATTTATGCATATTATGAATTTATGGAAAAAAATAAGGAAAAAAGAAAGATGGAAAGTCATGACCGTGCCTTTTTTTTTTTTTTTTTGCTTTTTTGTTCATGTTTTGAATGTATGGAAAAGATAGAAAGATTTTTTTTTTGCTTATCAATGCGTGTCATAAATGTGTTGAAGTGATAAGGGGAAAGAAAGATGCTATTATGAATGAGTTTTTTTTTTTTTTTTTTGCCTTCTATGTATGTCATGAATATATGAAAGAATAAAGGAAAGAAACAAAGATGCAATGTTATGATTCTTTCTTCTTCTCTTTTTTTTTTTTTTTTTTTTTTTTTTTGCTTTTTTATGCATGTTATGAATGTATGGAAGGATAGAAAGGAGAAAGAAAGAAAAATGGAAGTTCAATGAGTTTTTTTTTTTTTTGTATGCTATCTTGCAACCTAATGAATGCATGGGAATGATAAACGGCAAATAAAAAATGCATGTTCAATGAGTTTTTTTTTTTTTTGCCCATTTATGTATGCTATCATGTGTGATAAAAAAAGAAAATGCTATGCATGTCGTAATGAATGATGTGGAAGAGGGAAACTCAAGAGAGCTAAGAGTATAATATGCGGCATGTTATGCGGATGCATGATTTGAAATTCAAATTACAAGATAAAAGGAATGAAAGTTATGACCCTTTTTTTTTTGGCTTTTTCTTGTCTATAGATGCCATGAATGTATGGACGAGGAAGAAAGGAAAAATGCAAGTTTGACGAGTTTTTTTTTTTTTTAAATTTATGCATGCTATGAATTTATGGAAAAGATAGAGGGAAAAAAGAAATATGCAATGTTATGAATGAGTTTTTTTTTTTTTTTTTTTTTTTTTTTTGCTTTTCTATGCACATGATGAATGTATAGAAAAAATAGAAAAGAGAAAGAATGAAAAATGCAAGTTCAATGAGTATATATGCTATGTTGCAATCTAATGAATGCATGGAAAGGGAAAATGAAAAATGCATGTTCAATGAGTTTTTTTTTTTGGCCCCATTTATGTATGCTATGTTGCTTGATTTTGATTATGATGAAAAAAAATATGCTCCTTTGTGTCCTAGAAAGGTGGGATCTAGTGGTTAGGTATTTCTAAATATCAAGACCCTGATTTGGATAGCTGCTATGTGCAATCTATTAGTGCATGGTTCTTGAAACAGATCTAGACGCCCTAAAAGTCAAGGTCCTTAGATTGCCCCTATCCATAGGATAAAGACCTGGACTTATGAGCAAAGTCATAGGGACATAGAAGTCGTAATATAGTAACTCACAATCCTAATAACAAGCTGAGCAGAGAGTCAACGACTGTCAGGGAAGCATAAGCTTCACAATGACCTCGTCAAAACTCCTTCTAGCCCTACGGGTTTCCAAGGCTCGGGTACAGAGCCCAAATGATATGTGAGGAAAGTGACGGTGAAGTGTGTGTAAGAAGCATAAAGAATTAAGCACTAAAACTACACAATAAAGCCCAATCTATATTTACAAAAAGTTGATTATCCTAAAGTTTGAGATATATACAACATATAGAAAAGATAAAAATAAATCTACTACCCTAAGGTTTGAGTGACAAATAATTACAAATAAAATAAATACTTACAAATAAAAATTATGTACAAAAATAGTTATTTACAACCCAAAAAAAAAATGAAAAGCAACAAGAAGGGGAAAAATAAATATTATTTTAATTATATAATTTGTATAATTTACTCTAATGGATTGACTCTCTAACCATTCCTATTAGAGTCACCAAACTGTCACAACGTGCCCGGAGGGCGCCGCGACGAGAGGCAGCAAAAATATTGAAAAATATAATTCAATGGAGTCGCCACCAATTTTTATTATGGAAAAAATCAGAAAAACCTTTTAAATTTGCAAAACTGGTCTTTTTAAAGATATTAGATTCGGGAGTCTTTTATGTATTGGGAAGGATAGAAACTTAATCCCACTGCACCCCAAATACATCTATTTTAAAATGGTAACCCTAGAGCTTGTTGTGCAAATTAATTTAAAACTATAATAATATTTATCTTTCCCCTTTTGAAGGTATAACACAAAAAAAGGGGAAAGAAATTATTTACAAAAAAAAAAATTAATATGATAACTATTTACAAAAGGAAAGAAAAGCGAAATTGATATGATAATTATTCCAAAAAAAACAAGACTAATATACGATTATTTACAAAAGAAACAGAAATCAATATAACAATCATTTAAAAAAAAAAGAAAGTAAAATTAATGTTATGATTATTTACAAAAGAAGTAGAAATTGATATAATAATTATTTACAAATGGAAAAGAAAAAAAGCAAAATTGATATGATATTTACAAAAGGAAAGCAAATTTTTTAAAAAAATAATTTTGGCTTGACTTGCGCTCCTACGTATCCTTTGATGCCGAAGCCACGTAGTTCTTGTAGAAAATAATTGTATGTTAGGTTGATTTTATTTATGAAAAAGATTCTTGAAAAGAAAAAAAAAAAACTAATCCACTCTTGCACTCAGAATAGCATAAGCTATACGGTAAATCTTTACAATTCTCATAACTCTTGAGAATGACTAAGTCATACATCAATGTTAGAAATTATTGCGTAAATTTTAAAGACTGAAAAAATTTGTTTTTTCATTATCTAAGTAAAAAAACTCATTTTTGTGTATATTTACAAAAATGAAAAAAACAAAAAATAAAAATAAAAAGGTAACGCCCAAAATCAAGAAAAAGCCTAACATTTTAAAAAGAAATGACAAAACATAAAAAATAAAACAGAACAAAAATGATAAAAAGAAATAAAAAAAAAAGAGGCACACAGGTGCTCCAAAACAATGGTGATGCATCATAGTCAACACCATTTTAAAAAGGGACCATGCCTTGGCCGTTCTGCGAAAAAACCAGATGGTGGCAACTTGGTTTTTTGACTTTGGCTTCAACGTCGACGTCGGTATAGAGGTTTGGTAAGGAGGCTAATTTTGTTTTCCTTTGCATTTTTGTTTTTGTGAAATGATGACGTTGTGTAAGTGAATAAGAGTGTTTTGTGAAGAACAAAAACAAACTGATGCAAAATGACGAAAATAAAATAATAGTATGTGTTGTGTTGAAAGAATACTAATACAAAGAAATAAAAGTGAGTGCACTGTGTTGAATTGAAGGGACCAAAGTGAGCTAATGCAAAAATGGTAAAAAAAAAAAAAGAAAAAAAGGGAAAAAGATGAAGCACAAGAGTGATACTAAAATTGGAGCAATACCCTACTCTGGTAACACCTTTCCTTTTCTCTATATCTCGCAACAATTCTAGCTCTTTCTGAGCCCCTTTTTTTGTTTCTCTTGCACACAATCACCATTTTTTGCCCTTATTCTCTCCTGCCGTTGCCAAAAGACCCATTTTCTTTGAATTATTTGGTCTATTTATATGTGCTGAAGGGGATAAATTGAAATTAAGTTTGATTGATTATGATTGAGAATTTGCTTTGATGGTAATTGGTAAATTTAATCTGATCTGAAAGATACAAATATCAAAATTGATTGTGTCCAAAATTAAGAGATGCTAGTCAGATTTTATTCCTATTTATTCTGATTTGATTTAATTTGTTTTGCTTTCCTTCCTCTTCTCTCTCTCTCTTTTTTGGGTTAAAAGGATTGGCTATTCTTTTATTCTAAAATAGACTAACTTTCTTTCCTTTCCCCCCTTTTTTTTTGTGTATCTCGGATAAAATACGGTGTTCACAGGAGGAGGAGGAAGAAGCGCGGAGTATGTTAGAATTTTTCCAATCAAATGATAGTGGTGGTAGTGTGGTATAGCAGAAACAGGGAAGAAGCATGCGTTACTTGATACAATATTGGTAGAAGAAGAGAGAAAGGGGTAGAGAGGAAGAAGCAAGACTTATATCGACCTCCACTATCCGCTACAATAGTCATTACACAATCTCAAAATTAACCAATCCTTATTCCTTATTTACAAAAACGCTTCGAGTCTTCTTAACGTAGTAATGGACGTTTGTCAACCGTTGAATCAGGCCGGCGAAACCGGGTGGAAGAAATTAATGAAGTCACCTCCTACCAACTACGATCATTGTTTACCGAAGTAAAATGCCAGTGTCAGGGTATGTCTTTTGTTTTTGGGGGGGGGGGGGGGGTTAAAAATAGGACGAAAATTTTTGTAGATGAGCTCAATAGAAATTTAATTATAAGCAAACGAAGATGACATATGGAGATGGCACAATGGTTCCCTTAGGCATAGAAATAAAGCATACATACATAGGCACCGTTCTCATTTTTGTTTCGGATGCAATACTAGTGCCCACTTAAACCATATTATATTGTTACCTTCAACTAAAGCAGTTCGTTACCTTCAATTCAAACCATATTATATAACTTTCCACTTAAATGAAAAGAAGCACTACTACATCTCCCAGTAATAAGAGTGCCCCTCTATATTCTCACACACAAGGTTACTACACTAAATATCTAAGATAGAAAATTTCCATTTGCCTTGTCTATGTGCCCCGTAAGTCACGGAAGTACCCGGCGGGGTCAGCTTCAAAGTCACTTCTGAAGATGCGATAATCCCTCCCTGGAGCCTTCATGGTTCTTCCTCCTGAAGATCTTCCGCAGCACCGGGAACATGGGCAACACATCCAGAGAAGACCAGCAGCAACAGCTGCCACGATTACACCAACAACCGTATTCATTCCGATATCAAAGCCTGCACTCTCTCTCTCTCTCTCTCACACACACACACACTCATATAAGAAGAAAAGCAACACAAGTATAGGAAGAGGAGTCTTCCATTCACTCACATATATAATGCTTTTGCCCATCCAGCCCAACCCTTTATCGACAAAAGTATAGGGAATAAAATATGAATTTAATTTAAATGCACTGATAGTATAAAATAGTTTTACTCTGTCAATCAATAGAAATAGTAAAAAGTGCCAATTCACACAAGTAACTACCCATTATAATGAGAGACACACTATGATTTCTCATTTTTTCCTATTTCTATTAGTTGATAGTGTAAGACAGTTTTACACTATCAATGCATATCAATTAAACTCATAATAATATTACAAAATAAATTTCCGTGCATTTGCTTAAGCTTTTAAAGGTACTTTTTTCTATTAAACTTCTTTTAGTAGAGTTTTTTTTTAAAAAAAATAATTTTGTGTTTGAATAGACTTTATTATGAGCATAAGTTTATTTGAATAAAAATAAATAAAAATATTTATTTCATAGTCAAACTATAAAAAAAAAAGATATTTAAGAGAGAAGGGAAAATTAGGATTTGATAAAAAAGAAAAGATATAAATTATAATTATTGATAAAGGTAATGGATTTTTTATAAAATAATGAGCCCTTTGTTTGTGTTTTTCCAAGAAAAAAGAGTACTTGTTTTAAATTTTGTTTGAAAAAAGTACTTCTAGTTTTGTTTATTTGTACTTCTAAAAAAAATATAAATATAAAATAATCAATTTTTTTATTTTTTGAGAAGCACATAAGGAATTATTTCTCCTAGAAATAGAAATAGTAGAAGAAAGAGAAAAATATATTTTAAATTTCAAATCCACTATTTTTTCATATTTTTACCATGTTATCATTAATTTTTCTTCAAAATATCACTCTCTATCTATTAATATTGTAATTTTATAAAAAAAATATTTTTATTTTTTCACATTCAAATAGTTTAACCACTTCTGATTCTCATAAAATATACTTTTATAATTATATTTAAATATAAAATAATTTTTTATTTTTAATTTTATTTTTATTTCTGATTCTACTTTTAATAAGGTACTTCTCCCAAAATTTTAATCAAACGGGCCCAATTTTATTAAAAAAAACATTCTATTTCTATTTTTTTTTGGAAATTGAATATTACTAGTTTAAAATATTAGTGTTAAAATAACACTTTTAATTATAAATATTATTTGAAAAAAAACCAATCTAAACACTTTAAAGAATATATAAAAGCACTTTAAAAAAAGTGCTTTTTCCTGGCAAGAAAAACGCACTCAAAATTGCTTAAAACACCAGAGAATCAAGCTGTCGGTGATTCCTTAATGACGAAGGAGAAAACAGCTGTAATAGTATAAATTAGATAAAGAATAAAAGATATGATGGCTCTGTGATAGTTGGCTGTGCATCATTTAAAAAAGTTGTTAAAGGTGGCCCAGCGAATGCTGATCGCGCGGTCGGAAAAGTTGATTAAAATAGAGTAATTTATTTATATTTAATTTTGGGAGTAATTTTAAAAAATATATTAAGGTGTTATTTAATTAGGAGTGGATTCTATATTTTATTCGAACCAATAATTAAGTAACATTTTAGTGTATTCTCTTAAAATGAATCTTAAAATTGAATATAAATAATATTTTGGTTAAAATAGCACAAATAATATATAAATTAAATTCTATTGACAAAATAATTAATGATAAAAATATAACAGTTAAATATAGAAATTAGATAGCACAATAAAAAATAAAATTACTTATTAGTTTGACTGAGACATATTAAATACTAAACTTAAAAGTATTTTGTAATCATGAATAAATTCGATATAAATGGTTTTCACTTTAATACTTCCTAATGCAGAACAGTTACTTTCCACTAATTCTATATTTGAACTAGCGAAGGTATAGGAACAATTCTCTTGAATTTACTCAAAAGCACCAAGAGAGGAGTATATTGAGAATAAGAATTTTTCTTATGAAGATTGTAATTTCAACATTTTCTATCCAAAAGAAAAAAGAATTCTTCTCACTACTACTATCTATACATACTACTTAGTGTATTTAACCCATGCACAGGTGTAAATTATACATAAATACGTAATATAATTTAATGTAGTAATTTATTATTGAAATTTTATTATATCATATAAGTTTACTAAGGAATTTTAAAATTTGAATTAAGAAATGATTATCTCAATTAATTTAAAAATATTTATAAATTGAAAAAATGTAGAATGGAATAATTATGAAAATAAAAAGCATAATTTTGATATTTTTATTGAATAAAACTAATTCATTTTAAAAAATGTTTGTATAAATTCATTCAGTACAATAATGTAATATTAAAAATGTACTTTATTTTATTTTTTTAATTTTTAAATAAGGATTCAGCAATTAAAGAAAATATTCATTACATTTCATCTCCTTTTCATTAAAAAAGTATTTCGTTTCTCTCTCCATTCGCTTTACTTAACCTCTTAATAACAAGTTATTAAAATCAAACTAAAGAAAACATATATTAATCATAACACCAAAAATTAATTTAAGATATATTCTTTCATCTTAAAAAAAAAAGGATATATTCTTGCAATATTTAAGTAAAAATTCAATAATTAAAATAGAATATGCATATATTTTCCTACCTTCGACATTCTTTAATATTCTAACTAATAACAAATTCTTAAAACTAAATTGAAGCATATCTAAATATTTATTTACAAATCCTTTCGTAAGAATTTAACAAAATTTTAGGCCAGACTCATCATTTTCATTTGATAATATTTTATGTCAAAATTTTCAACACCATATATAATAATATAAACAATGCTTAATATTATATAATAAAACATACATACATACATACATATATATATATATATATATAAAATACTGCACATTATATCATTATATGTACAATTAACTTTGGATGAAATAATAAAAGAAATAAAAAGTATAATTGTTAAGTTATTATTGAAGAAAACAAATTATTTGAAAGAAAAATTAAAGAAGTTCGTTCCATATAATATCCCATTCTTGAAAGTATAACTCGTTTTATTGAAAAAAAAATTAAATTTTCAGTTGAGAAATTGAAACCTCTCCCTTCCACTTATTTAACCTCCTAATTATGATTTATTAAAACTAAACTAATATGTGTGTGTGTGTGTGTGTGTGTGTGTGTGTGTGTGTGTGTGTGTCTATATATATATATATATGACAAAATTAAATTTTAATTCAAAATATAATTTTGCTATTTATTGTGGAAATTCAACAATTAATAACATCCATTTATTTTGCCACCTTTTCCACATTGTTTGGTATCCTAATAACATAGAGCACATTTGTTTGCACTTCTACCAGTAAATGGAAAGAATATAATTTTCTTTTTTTGAATTGTTCAATCCTCATGTCAAAAATTAAAATAGATATTCTTATAAAATAAATTATACTTTCAATAATAGATTGTTATTTGAAATGAATCTATGGAATTTTTTATTTCAAATTACTTTACTACAAAGTTAAAAAAATGGGAGGAAAGGGAATTTTTTTTAATTGTTCAGTCCTTATTCAAAAATTTGAAGTACATATCTTTACAAAAAATACAATAATGGATTATTATAAGAAATGAATTGATATAAATATTATTTAAAATAATTTATTGGGTAAAACTTTCATAATTATACCTATTTTTATGTAATTATCTCATTCTACAGAATTTTAATTTTATAAGAATTTAAATTAATTTATATAAACATATTTTAATTCAAATTGTATAACTTTATTGTTAAATTTATGCAATAAGATAAATTTCCAATAGTGAATTATTACATTAAATTATATTATATATATTCAACACAATTTATCTCTGCATCGGACAAATATACTAGTAATATATAAATGAAGAAGATTGGATGCTATTCCCTGATTGAATTATTGGTCCCTAGCTGATGTAATTTGATTAGGCAACAACTATCAAGCTTCATTAATAAGAAGTCATAGTTCACATGCTTAATTAATAAGCATTCATAGTTTTGAAAGAAGGTAAGGTTATACAATGATGAAAATAATCCTGCAACTGTTTAACCTTAAAATTTCACTCCATTTTACTGTTTCTTTATCTTAATCAAATAAGACTTTGTACCTTCAAATGATAATTAATTAAAAATAATTGTGTTACGTAGGAAGTGATGCTAATTAACACAAATGAGATGAATAATACTCCTTCCATTTTAATTTATTTGTCCATTTGGATAACTTGATATATTTTTAAATTAATATATCTGGATACAATTATAATTATATTTTGATACATTGATTTAAGAATGTACCAAATTGTTTAAATAGACACACAAATTAAAACGGAGAGAGTAATATGCAAACTAATGCTCATAGTTGATCGAGTTCTGAGCATCAAATGGCCCAAAATAGTGATAAAGAAGGAAGCACACAAGTTTGCATTTGTCATATGGAGACTTTCAAGAAAAATTTAAAAGGCTCTCATTAATTTGTTTTGTGAAACCAAGGTTTTAAATTGGGTCATGTGATGTAGCCGTAATATTACCATTGTAGTCACTGTTGCAAACGCATCACACCGCAATTATAATACTACACCTATTCACATAAAATGCCCACAACATAACCACATGACTCAAAACGGCTATGACGAGCGCGTAGGGAGCCTTGGCTCTTCAACAAGCCTAATTGGAAATCTTATGGAGAAATAGATGGAGTTTTCCTTAAAATTAGGCTTCCTCCACAGCCAACCCTATACTAAATAGACTACAACCAAGCCAGAATAATATAAACATATATAGATATACATAGATATGCATCTATATGTTTAAAAAAAAACATAAATTCCCTTACTACTTGTATAAACATAAGGGCGATACATAATCTTTCCCATAAACCAAAATTAAATATGGACCCTATTTGTAGTTCAATAGAGCACTAATAATTGGAGGGCACACAAAAGAAGGCCCACACTCATGGACTTACTAAAAGAAAGTCAATAGCTGCCTATGGAGCTGGTGGAATTGGATTTGAGTCTACACCAGAATATGAAATAGGAGGAAATAATTGGGTGAGTTAAGCAACTTAATAAGAGATAGTTTATCTATGACTAGCATGGGATCAAATAAAGTAGACGTATACACTTGGAAGTCACTTGCAACTACTTAAAGTAATCATATATCTTACTTTTTTGACATTATGCTGAAACGTACTTTTCACTAAAACATAAAAATCATACTGTACATATATATAGTTAGTGGGAGACCACGAATGCAAAATTCCTATTTTACTACATTGAGGGGCACAAACAGCCAGCCTTCAATGAATTCATAAGCTAGTCGTGTCGGTTTAACATGCTGAGCTAACACCTTCCCCTATAATTGGGGTTCATACAAGGTGCACCAAGTCTAACCCCTATTGTTGTTAGCTGTGGTTCTATGAAGGACTTATCCCACAAAACTTATTTTGTTATTGAACATAGTTCAAATCTCCTTTATCATAGGATAAATAAGAAATCATTTCTTTTTTCCTCATATGAACAATCATAAATTTCACATTTCATAAGAATTTCTAGAATAAGTTGAAATATAGCATAACCAATCTAGTTCCATGCACTTTTCGTACCACCAAATCATGTAAACACCTATTCCCTCATATACCGTAGAGAAAACTATTTCATTAAATTCATTTATATATGAAAGTTCATAACTAGATTCATATACATATTATTATACTTATAAGTAAGTATCAGAAAACAACTATAAATAAACTATCTATCACAGTACTCCAATCACAAGGTGAGAGTTCCTCTAGGGAGCCACAGAACCAACGGGATGCTCTTGGAATAGATCTGACACCATAAACATGCCAATATAACCAAACATTAGCCACAAGGGTAAAAGATTAACACAAGTTACTCCTACCCTTCCAAAATCCTCGGCTCCATAACTCTAGGACTCGAGAGCCTAGCCCAAGAGCCAATCCTATAAGAAGAGCTAGTTAAATCCTGACATAAAAGAAATGGTAAGTTTAGAGATTACCTTTGAGTGTCAGCGAATGAAAAAAAGCTAGGTGGAGAGTTTGGGTCTTATCTCAAGACTTTCCAAAGCTTCTCTCTGCTTACTCAATGGAGATTTTGATTGGTAAAAAGGCTAAGGACTGTTGTATTAGCCCTTACACAAAATAAGGACCTATTGTATTAGCCCTTACTCAAAGTGCTTTTGGCTTTGGAAATCTCTTCACCCACCCAACTTCCTTGTATAACTCAGCTAGGGATACATTGAAAGGAGTATAATTGTGATACCTTTCGACCCTCAGTACCGTAGGTTCCTTCCTCTGGCAATCCTCTTGTTATGGACCCGACTTATTTTTGGCTTAGCTTCTTGCCGAGTTTGCCGTGGTCCTTTGTGTTTCTTCGAGATAAATGTATCTCTTTGCCCTCACCTAGATCCCATCCATGGTTTTTACTAGCCACTTGGAAAGCAAATCCTTAAATGCTCCAAGTTGGATCTTATTCAACAGTGTAAGCACTGCAACTTGAGTTTCTAACTCCTCTACTAGCAATGTTTCTGTGTTGAACCGCTCAAGGAAATCTCAAAGTAGTTCTCCTTGTCATTGAGACAACTCCAGAAAGCTAGTGACTAGCTTCGGTTTAAACCTGCAAGTTCTGAAATGGTCTAAAAATCGAGATTGGAAATCTGAGAACTTACTGATGGATTTTGATGTTAAGGAGTTGAACCATTTCAATGTTGCCTTCTTTAGTGTAATTAGAAAAGCACTACACCTTACAGGATTTGAGGCTCCTGCCAATGCCATTCTGTATTTAAAAGCATCCGTATTTTCTTAAGGGTCAGTACTTCCATCATAAGGCTATTTAAACCCTCTAGGGAGGTTGACACTCATAATATACTCGAAGAAAGGCATTTCATCTTCCTCATTAGAATTGTCATAATGATCCGGATAATGCCTGTGTTGTCCTAAACTCCTTATCTGAGTTGGGTGTGACATGACATGATCAACAGTTGAGAGTGTTCACTAGATTCCCTTCAATACATATGCTCCTTCCCTGATGTCGATCATCTCCTCGGGAGTTTTGTTCATCTACATAACACTGAGCTCGATACTAGTGTGGATTTTTATGACCATGAACTCGGTGATGACCATGTTGATGAACTCGTTCACTAGTAGCTCCTCTCACCTCTTGTAGATTTCATTCCAATTCTCAGATACGTTCAGCTTGTTCTTGCATCATGGAAACAATTTCTTTGAATAGGATTGGGTCTTGAGGAATTCATTCCACTTCAGACGCTATGGCATTCCTTGGTGGTGGTTCCAAAGAATGCGTGATGGCATTTTCTCGATTCCCAGCATCAAATGCTGATTCTGAAGTAGTCCGACCATCTACTTGTTCATGCAAAGGTAGCCGTATTTCGTTCACAAGGCCATGGGCTGTTGTGACTTATTGTCAGTGATGAGTAGAGATGGTTGTAAAAGGGGTTGTGAAGAAAAAGCAATGACTCAAGTTCCCCCCAAATGACGCTAATATTTGGAGATGGATCACCAGTTTCTAAAAAAGAGATCCTTTGAACCAAAATTAGGACTCCTGAGGCTGCTACTCACAGTGGTGATTGCAAAAAGGTTTGAATTCCACGGCAGAAAAATGAGGGGTACCTGCAAGAACTCTGATGATCAAGTTAGTTAGAGCAACAGCTATGAGTTTAGGATTAGTTATGCGTACTTGTAATCAAAATGAGCTCTCTTATTTATAGAGGCCTTGAAATAATGGTCAATAACGGATTTTTGAGATCCTCAGATAACGGTCTCAAATTCGTAATGATTTATGTATGTTACAGAATCTGGTTTCATACGTTACAAAATTTGGAGTTAATGTCCATGTAACTGAAAACGGTTTTCATGGTATTGCTTCTAATGGTTTCCAATTTGGGCTTTTTGGGCCTTGTAGAGATAGGACCTTGATGGGCTATCCATGATTTTGGACCTTTGGATCTAGTCAGGAATAATTCTTTTTTCATGAAGTCTCTGAACATATATTTATACCATGGTTTTCATTGGCTTAATGTTGCTAAAGTTGTAAGTTTCTTGTGTATTTTGCTTCGTTGTGACGTTGAATAAATTGCATACTCCATGAAATCTGCAAATAGGCATTTATTAGAAATGGTTATGCGAATTATTTATTTTTTTCCATAATTGTGTGAATTATTTATTAGACATACTGATTAGAATAAAGTTCAATAAGTTCAATAAATGTTAATTAATATGGAGAGAAGCAAGGTAGCCCATGTATAATTAGCTGCCTACTTGGTCTCTTAAGGCATGGAAGTTCTTGTTGGGTTGAGGATGTGACACCGGAACAGGTTGCTTCAGCAGGGTGTTAATTCCTCACTGGGTTTTTACGTCTTTCTATTTGGAAAAATGTAGATGACATTACCTGCACTTTAGAATGTGGTTAAATGACAATCAGGCCTGTGGGTAAATGTGGCACATCCCCACGCCAATTTTAGCTGCATCTAGGACAAATGCTGGAAGATCATTTAGCCAAATTAAAAAATATGGCTAAATGATATTTTTAAACATGATTAACTTCCGCATTTTTATAGGAAATTTTTTTTTGTCTAAAATAAATTAAGGATTGAAAGAATTAATCATCTTTTAGTAGCAGCATAAATGCCACATAAAAAAAAAAAAAAAGAAGCATAAAGGAGAGAAATAAAATTTAATTTACATGCTAATAAACTATAACTCAAATAGCACCTCCCTTAATCTTTATGCTAAGGAGTTATAGTGTCAGGTTAGAGATTTGATCTCTGGATACCCATCCTTTTCACCATTTCTTTAGCTCCACTAAAAACTCTTTAAAACTAAAAATAAATAAATAAATAAATAATTACTGTCTCAAAATCTTATTTACGAAAGAGTCTTAAATCTTATTTACGGAAAAGTCTTCAGAGTCTTCTTAACCTAGTAACAGACAATCCACCAAAAAGTATAGTAGCCGGTATTTGTCAAAAATTGAATTCGATGGGAGAAATCGGGTGGAAGGAATTAATGAAGTCAACTGCTACCTGCTGCGATCATTGTTTAGAGAAGACAAAACCACAGTTGGCAGAAATTTAAGCAAACGATAATGACATATGGATATGACACAATGGCCCCCTTAAAGCATAGAAGTAACATATATATATATATATCAGTGCCACTCAAACCACATTACATTGGTATCTTCAACAAACCATAATGTATAACTTTCTACTTAAAGGAAAAGAAGCATCACTACATCTCCCAATAATAGCTAATAAGAGTGCCCCGTCATATTTCCTGGAGAAATTCTTAGAAACGAAGTTCCCTTATTAGATATGCAAAATCAATCTTCAAATATTAAAGATTGACTTAATATCTACGGTAGAAACCTTCCATCCAAGAACATCTCTTGTTTCACTCCCGCGTCTATTTGCGGCGCAAGTCACGGAAGTACCCCGCGGGGTCATCTTCAAAGTCTTTTCTGTAAATGCGATAATCCCTTCCTGGGGCGTTCATCGTTCTTCCTTCTTCAGAACGTGGGCCGTCGCTGGACAGCATCGCCAGAAGACCAATAGCAGCAACACCCATACCAACAACAGCAGCAGCAGCTACACCAACAGCTGCAGCAACACTACCATGCCGCTTTCCTCCTCCGTTTCCTCCGTTCATTCTGATATCAAAACTCACACAAATAACTCGAATTATATGTACTCAGATAAGAAGAAACGCGACACAAGTTTGGGAAGGGAAATTTTTTGTTCACTCACATAATGCTTTTACACGTACAGGCCAGCCTTTTATAGGCACACAAGTATTGATTCCTTAATGAAAAAGGATGGATTAATTATTAAACAGCTTCCCGCGGTTCCTTATTGACAAAGGAAAAGATACGATGGCTGTGTAGTAAGTGGACGGTGCATCAACTAGGTAGCAAAAAGTGGGAAAATGTTGGATACGTTGGAAAAGTTAATTAAAATAACGTCAATTTACCAACAAGAGCAGAGATTAGTTAGCACAAGGTAAGTCTAGCGTAACCAAAAGTCTCGAGTTCTGAGTTCTGAATATACAATTACATTAAATTTTGAAAAGGAGAATTTTATTATTCAAGTAATCTTATCCAGCTCAAACAAAATTACCTTAATAAGAGGGTACCTATAATTTTGACAAAATAATAATAATAATAACAATAACATCAATTTATCCACGTTATATTGTTAATAATCTTTTTTTTACATGTATATTACTAATAAGCTTAAGTCTATTATAATTATAAGAAAATTATTGCCAATGTGTTAATTATTTAGATTTTTCTTTTTCACTTCCATACATTTTTCATTAAGTGCTCCCACTCACAATTTATCTTTTATTATTATTCCTTTCTCACTTACATTTGGAATTTATTCCAGGTATCTCTTTTCTTTTCTATGTTCTTTTAATTTTTTTTTGGGATGATATGTAAAGGAAGGAAGAAAAGGGGAATGATTGGGAAAAGAACTTGTTCATTTGTTTGGGTGTTTAATATCAGATAGAAAGGGAAAGAAACTCATGGGTAATAATTCCCTCTCATTTCCTCTCAAAAGCTCATATTCTCTTCCCCAAAACTTGAGATGAAATGAGAGGAACTGAAAATAGTTTTAGATATTTGATATTTTTATCCCTTATTATATTTATAAAGTTCTATGTTGCATAAGTACGAATATGAGTATTGAATATGATACAATACAATATATAAATATAAAAAATTTATAAAAATATAAAGGGCAAATTATATTTTTCTCATGACATTAGGTAAAATTCACCCGAACTCCTCTTTATTTATAAAATTTGTTTTAAAGGCCCCTAAATTTGTCAAATTATTATGCTACCCTCCTCTATTGATGTTGGTCTATTAGTGTAGTTGATGGAAATATGATCATGTGTGATGCACATGATTTTTAATGGCATTTTTGTAACATTTAAAAGCTTCGGAGAAAATGAAATGACCATAATATCCCTTCTATTGAATGGCAAAGGCATGTGATCAAACTACAAGTCAAAAACAAACCCGTGCAACCAAACTAACAACATAAACACACAAAACAATTCATTTAAACAAAGAAAGCGGTTGGGTTTCTAATTTCATCATTCTTATTGGAGGAGAATGTCGAATTTGTTGGGGTAGATATATAACAAAATTACAATTTGTAACAAAAGCAACTGAGATAAAGTAAAACAATAACATTGAGGGTATGAACACGGGATTAAAAGGGAAAAAATTTCTGTTAGGGATTGAAACTTAGCTACAGTCATAGGATCGGCGACCATGGGAGAATAGCGGGACAACATAAGGATGGCGAAGTAGGGCAGCGATGGCTAAGTTGCAATGACAGGTAATAAGCAGCTATGGCAAAGGATGAGGTGCTGTGCGGATTGATGGTGGCGGAAGAAGTGTGGTGGCTCATTGGGACGGATAGTGGCGAATCTCGCGCGGCGTTAGGGGTAACAGTTGAGACTCGACCATGGTAGGTCGCAGTGGTTTGGCTGCAAATGACAGTGAGATGGTAGTGCGCGGCGGTTGGCAAGGGTAGCAGCGATGCGATTGGAGGCTGGATGACTGGGCCAAAAGGCGTGCTGCAACAAGCTTATGATTTTGGGTTTGACGTTATTTTTGTGTTGCATTGTGTTTTCATTCAGAATCTCTAGTTCGGATTTGAGGAAGGGAAGAAAAACAGTAATTGTGTTTTGATGGGAATGGTTTTGTTGATTATTTTCATTTGGATAAAAGAATGAGTGTATTGGGAGGCATTTGATGAGGAGAATGATCTTGTTGTGAACATAAGGGGTGAATTTAGTTAGGATAAATTGGACAATTTTTCCTTTCTGTTAACGCTGTCTAACATCGTTATAACTGGGGAGGTCAATATAGCCTGAATAAATAGAGAGGAGTCAAGATGAATTTTACGAACCATTAAAGACCAATATAATTTGCCCAAATATAAATTACAAATACTACAACATATATTAAATAAAAAAAATCCATTTATTTCTATAAAAGACGGTACATGCTTAACGGAATATGCCAGCTATCACCATTCCATGCTTCCATTTTCCCTCCAAAATGCGCCCTTGACATGGAAATATTTCATTGGTGCGTCACTTATCTTATCTGTTATATGCCATTAGTTATGTGGTTATGAAATCTCTAACATGTCATTATGTCCTTGGCTATGCAAGAGGGAGAAATTCTTATATGGTCTGAGAGTACCATATGGTTGTGCTTCCGACCACTCATAAAAATATACTTATATGATTGATCCTAGAGCACAGTCACATGGTGCTCCTAAACCATGTAAGTATTTTTCATGCAAGAGAATGCTTTTAAAAAATAAAGAGAATGCTTTCTTTGGAAGCTTTTTATAGCACTCAACTCTTTCCATTACCTATTGATGTTTTCTATTCTATACAACTTTTTCCTTCTTCCCCGCTTTTCTTCTTTTCTCAATTTGTGTGACTCTTCATTTTTTTTTTTTTGTGACATCCCTCCATCTCCTTGCTTCTTTCTAATTTTTTCTCTTCATATTCTCTTTCGATGCCTCTTCTTCTTCATTTTTTCTTGGTTCATAGCCATCTTGCACAAGTGCGCGATTTAACATTTGTAAGTTCTTAATCTGTTTTACCTATTTAGTCCGAACCGTCATTAAAGTCTGTAGATATATTATTCATGTTCTTCATGTTTTTCTATTCATTTTCAATTACTATTAATTATATTTATTTTTCAGTTGGAGAAGTGATTTGGTTTGGGATTTTGTGTAATATTTTTCAAGGAAACCTCTTCTTTCATATCTGTAATAGTTTTTAGTTGCCTAAATATATTTAGTATCAGTTTTTTCAGTAAATGTATTCAGTAAATTTATTTTCACTTCATATTTAATATAGATTTTGTTTTTTTTGCTGGTCTATTTGAACGTTCATCATTTGCACATTTTCTTTGGTGTTCAGTTTTGTAGGTATCAAAGAATTTGGGATTGTCAGTCTTAGATATTTATTGTTTCTTATGAGCTTTGTTTTATTGCTAAGTTGTTCTAATTGTATGTCTTTTGAAATTATTTATTCAGTTTATTTTCTTAATGTTCTTTTGCATTCGTATTAAGTTTTATATTCGGGCAAGTTTCTGGGTTCCATATATACTATTGGGATTTTGTCTTTCCAGGTATCTAATCTATTGTATTTTGCAGATTTATTTGATCTTTTTGCAGTCATTAAAAAAAAGAAAAGAAAAACTTAAGTTTATTAATTTATTGGTTAAATATGGTTAATTAATTGTTCCCCTATTGACTTTGTTTATAGATTCTGCATTCCAATCTCGGTGCAAAAATTTTATGAATACTAGACTATTAATAGTTCTCATGTATCTCCTCATAACATCTTAGTAGTTTTCATTTACTGAATTCTCTTCTTATGCCTTCGGATACAGATTTATTAGTCAAATTTCTTCTTATTTCATATTTGTAAGTTTCCATTACTGTTTATTATTGACTTTGCTTAATATTTGATAGCAATGTTTTTAATTTATTCAAACTTATATCACCTTTGCATACTTATATATTATCTATCAATATTGTTTGTTTCTAATACTACATCTTTCTGTGGCCCTAAAAAAAAGGGGAGATTTTGATTAATTTGATTTTTTTTTTTAATTTCGCGATAAGCATTAATTATCACATAAGTCAAACAATGCAATTGCTAAAACAATAATTAATTTGAACAAAATTAAAAGACAAGGACAACGGGATAATTCAAGAGATAAAAGAGAAAATTAAAAGATTTAAATAAAAGATCAAGCACAATAACGACTGACTTTTTTTTTCATTTTAAAGTTTTTATATTTTATTTTTGTTTTTTTTTATTAAACTAGCCCTCTACTTTTTTTTTTCTTTTAAATCTTGTGCTCATTAGATTCTTTCTGTTTTCTATGGCTTGAAATAAGCTAACCTGATTTGTGAACTATTTTTAACTCAATTCGTTAATAGCTCAATAAATTAAGCTTATATTCTTATGAGTGGAGCTTAACTTAAAGGTTTGAATTTATTTACGAAATGAGTTAAATTTGAGTTTTAGTATATTCTACTTATTAGTTCATGGGCTATCTCTCTCTCTCTCTCTCTCTCTCTCTATACATATATATAAAATCATATTATATTATTACTTTTTGGCATCTATTATTATTATTATTATTATTGAGACTATATTCTTATGATTAAATATTCTAATTTATTAAGCTTAAAAGACTTAATTTATATCAAGTTTGAGTTATTTTATTAAATTTAGAGTTAATTGTAATTTACCTCCTATATTATAAGCTATGTACATTTTATCCCCTATATTTTAAAAATGTACATCCCGACTATCTACATTTTACAAATGTGTATTTTACCCCAAATAAATATACTATACTCCCCTAAATTTTAGATCATGAGCAAATTGACTTTCCGAATTTTTCTAAATATGCAACCGTACACCCTAAATATATAATATTTTTGTTCATAATTGATAAAAAGTCAACAGAATGACCAAAGTACACATTTGCGAAAACGCTGGTAGTCGAGATGCATATTTTTAAAATATAGGGGATAAAGTATATATGACGTATAATACAAGAAAGTAAACAGCAATTAACCTTTAAAGTTACATGGTTCATGAGCTAACTTGAGGTCAATAAGCTTTTGTGAGCTGAGCTCAAGCCAAGACTAATATTATCGAATCAAATATGAGCTTTAACAAACTAACAAGCTCAGCTCAAATTAGCTTATTTTCACTTGTACTCTCCTCTTTTCTTTCAATGATTTATCAATTTTTTTCTTAAAAAAAATCCTAAAATTTTATTCAAACTTTTTGCCTAGAATTATCATATGTGTACATATGAGATGTGAGTCAATACAATATCTCAAACTCTATATGTACATATAATATTTTCTTCTATCTATTCCCAGATCCAAACAAACCTAAGATATTTTTTCAAAACAAAAGAAATCAACAAGCCCCATCTAACATTATGCCCAAACAGAAAAACCAAACCCATATTTACGGCCAATATTATTCAGCGGGTCTAAGCTCTCCTGCGTCGATCATGGGAAATCATGCTGGTCCATATTCACCGCAAGGCTAATGGGGCTACAGATTTCATGGCTGCAAGGGGTCATTCTCTTGTATTGGGTCTCTCCATTTGTTGCTTTCCTCTTGATGGACTAGGTTCCATTCTTAGAGATGTTTCTGCTGTGGCTTTGCCTAGACTTTCATGTAGTTTTTTTTCTTGTTTGGGCCAATGCCCTGTTTAATATGAAAAGAAATAAAAACATACCCAAGCCGAATGCCATGTCAACAATGCAAATAATTTTTTTTTTAAAAAGTATTACCAAAAAAAATTAAAAAAATAAAAGAAATAAGAGGATATCAGAAGCACACTCCCACACACCTCACTAAGTATTCCTCTCTAACTCACTCGTGGCGCAGCATAGAAGAGGAAGAACTGAAAACCCAATTAATTGACTAACACTTGTAATTATTGTACCTATTTGCCATAGAAAAATGCTTTTATAGGCTGCAAATATGAATAAAGAAAGAAAATATACAACGACCATATTAAATGTCCGTGTGAGCAATAAATGTTGACGTGAAATTGCAATGGATTTGCTACAATCTTCTCGACAACTTTTTGGACTGTAGAATTGGTGCACGACTATATAGAGCTATAGAGTGGCGATAGAGTCGGCTAAAGATTTGTGTGCATGCAATTGCAGGATCTTTGGGTGATGATATTGAAATGCTTGGTTCAATTTTACGGCATAGCCTCCTTTCAACTAAGCATGTAAAGTTAATTATTCCAATTGTTTTTTTCACCTTACAAAATAACTCAATCTTTAATGGATCTAAAAAAATATATGCAACTTGTTCTTCAGTATGACAATAATCAATCAATACTTTTTTCTCAACCACCAATTCTCAATTCTTGTGGTATTGGATATCAATATGCTTGGATCTTCTATGAAATACTGAATTTTTGTAAAGTGCAATGATAGACTTATTATCACAAAATACTATTGAGGGAATATTCTATTTCTAGTTCAATGATTCAAGAATTCTTCTTAGCCATATTGCTTGAGTAGCAAAACTGGCAGCTGCTATATATTGTGCTTGAGTTGTAGAGAGTGCAACAGCTGGTTGTTTCTTTAAAGATCAAGATATAGCACCTGACCTAAGATGAAAGACATACTGGAAATGTTTGTTCTTGTCTCTATGTCAGTTGCCCAACCACTATTTGTGTATCCAACAAGTTTCACATTATAAATATTACCATAAAAAGTTCCATCATTCAAGGTACCTTTGATATAATGAAGAATTCTTTTAGCTGCTTGCAAATGACAAGCAAGCAGCTCCTCCATGAACCTGTTGAGTAATCCAACTCCATAAACTATGTTTGGCTTGGTTGCTGTCAAATATCTTAAGCTCCTAATCAAGCTCTTATAGTAAGTAGGATCCATAGCTCTTCCTTTATGTTCCCTTAACAATTTCAACATTTTTTTCAACTGGAGTGGAGATTGGCTATGAATTCTACATCTGAATTTTCTTCAAAATATTATTAGCATATTTCTTTTGGGAATCAAAAATTCTATCATCCTGCTAGACAACTTCAATGCTTAGAAAGTAAGACATCAAACCTAAATTTGTCATTTCAAATGCTTCACCATAGCCTCCCTGAACTCTGTAACCATCTTCAAATTATTTCTTATGAAAATCAAATCATCAACATAAAGACACACAATGGGAATATCACTAGGCTCAACAAATTTAATATATAAAGTGTGCTCAGATGAACATCTTTGAAAACCATTATTAATGAAATAAGAATCAATCTTTTCGTACTATGCTCTTGGTGCCTATTTCAAATCATACAGTGCCTTCTTCAATTGATAGATTTTATTTTCTTCTCCAAGGATCATATAACCTGCAGGTTGCTCAAAATATTCTTCTTCCTCTAAGGTACCATTGAGAAATGTAGATTTAACATCCATCTGATATATCTTCCACATATTTTGAGCAAGCAATGAAATAATCATGTGAATTGTGCCTAGGCTAGTAACAAGAGCAAATACTTCAAAGTAAACAATACCTAGCTTTTGTTTGTATCCCTTTGCAACCAATCTTTCCTTAAAGCGATCAACCTTACCATTGGGCTTATACTTTGTCTTGTATATCTATTTCACTCTTATTGGCTTCTTAGCTGTAAGCAAATCTTTTAGCACCCATGTATCATTTTCCTCAATTGCAAAAATTTCTTCATCCATAGCTTTTCTCCAACTCTTGTCATTGGATGCCTCTTCAAAGCTTACTGGTTCGCAATGCAAATAAAGCAAACTTGATATTCTCTTCATTAGATGGATCATTATCATTACTCACAACAAAATTTTCCAATCTAGCTGGTAATCGACAATTCCTCTGAGGTCGACGGGATGATTCCGATTGAGATGATGTGTCTGCTTGCCCATTTTCTTCTTTATAAATGTCAAGAATCATCACGTGCACTTTTTGAGTTTTGGAAGACCAGTTCCACATTCCTTCTTCATCAAATGTCACATCTTAGCAAATAATCACCTTCTTTGTGTCTAGGTTGTATAATTTTTATGCCTTTGAGTTCATGTTGTAAGCAATGAAAATACCTTTCTCACCTTTGTTATCTAACTTTTTCCTTAGCTAATCTGGTATATGAGCATATGCAATGCACCCAAAAACTCTGAAATGATAAACTGAAGGCCTCCTTCCACTCCAACCCTCTTCAGGACTCTTATCATGAACATTCCTTGTTGAGAACTTGTTCAAAATATACATAGCAATAGCAACTGCTTTTGCACAAAATTCTTTAGGAAGTTATTTGAATCACAGCATGTACTCACCATGTCCATGATTGTTCTATTCTTCCTTTCAGCTACTTCATTCTACTGGGAAGTGTACCTAGTTGTTAGTTAATGCTGAAACCCATGCTGCTCAAAGAAATTTGCACATGCAAGATACTCTTGACCTTTATCTATTCTTAAAGTCTTGATCCTACACCGACTTTGTTTTCCTACAAATGCCTTGAATGACCTGAAGACATCACAAGCTTCTAATTTTTGCTTTAGAAAATATGCCCAGATTTTTCTGCTAAAATAATCAATAAAAGTAATAAAATATCTGCTGCCACCATGAGTTGGCACATTAATATTGCACAAATCTGATTGCACAATCTCTAACAACTTTCTTGCTTTCTAGGATTTTCCAATAGGAAATGATTCTTTATGCTTCTTTCCTAGTTGACAAGTCTCACAAGCACAATTAGGAATTTCAACTATTGATAGACTAGAAATAGTTCCTTTCTTGACAGATAATTCAATCCAGAGAAGTGATAATGTCCAAAATGTATATGCCACAACTAGTTATCATCAGGTATCACTGAACTCAAGTAAGAAAATTTTTCATGTTGAATTTTCAATGGGCAAAAGTCAATTTGGAGTCATTTTTACCTTGGCTACAAAACTCCCATTCTTGTCAACCATTATGCAACATTCTTGATGAATTTGCATGTTATAGCCTTTCTTTGACAATTGTCCCATACTCAACAAATTGTGATGAAGACTAGGAGCATAAAATACATCAGAAATGAAAATTTGAGAGTCATCTTTCAATCTAATTGATGTCTAGCCTTTTCCCAAAATTGGAATGTTTGCATTGTTGCCAAATTTCCTTGATGATTTTACAAATTTATCTAGTGAAGAAAATAATTCCTTTTTCCCACACATATGACTACTACAACTAGTATCCAACTACCATGCATTTTCATCTTTAGTAAAAGAATTGCTTGTCAAAAATAAACTTTATGGATTAGAATTCTCACCAATATTTTGGTTCTAGTTTTTGGCAACATTTGCTTGAGTGCTGTTACTATTATAGTTCATTGGTCTGAATTTGTAATCCGCAACTTTATGGCCAAACTTTCCACAATGAAAACAATTAAAATTCGTTCTTTCTTGGTAAAAATTACCTCTTGTTCTTCCTTGGCTAGCAGACCCAAAATTACTTCCACCGCTTCCTCGACTTGGTTGTCTAAAATTGTTACCCCTTCCTTGATTGTAATTGTTGTCATGACATTTTTCTCTAAAATATCCTCTGCCTCTGCCTCTAAAATTTCCTTTGGCTTGATCATAGCCTTTTTCTTTCTCCATCTTGGCTTGACTTTGCAAATTTGTTTAAATTCACCTAACTTTTCAAGGCTTCTTCTGTTGATTTTTTTGTCTTCTCCAAAATTTTGCTAACATGACTTTCTATGTGTTCCTCCCTATTTTGAAATTTGCCTCCTATCTCTGTCCCCATCCTCATCACAAGCCCCTATTCCTTGTTCCATGTGAGGATTCAAATGCTCATGGATATCCACAAGTTTATGCAAAAAATTAAAAAAGAGAAAAATTATATATAAAAAAATCTTAAATTTGAATAAAACATTCACAAATATCCATAATTCATTATAATGTTAGTAATATAACACAATCTAATTAAATTAAAAATAAAAATACATGATACAAATCCTAATTATTATAAATTTTATTTTGATCAAAGTTAGTTAATTATTATAAATTTGATTTTGGTGAAAAGTTTAGTTTATCATATGTTAACTATATTTTGAATCAACTTGATTTAATTGTGTATTATTATCAAAATGTATTTGTAAGTCTATATATATATATATAAAAGGTAAATAAATGGGGATTTAGTAGGTCTTCATCCCTACCCCATTTAGAAAATGGGGACTTTGTCCTCATTCCTGTGGGGACCAAACCAATTCCTGTACTGGTCTTTATCGTTGGTAATCCCCACGGAAACCTGCTTTGATGGGTTTTCTTGTCATCCCTAATGTTGTGTGACTCTAGTATTGTAGTCACTATATGATCAAATTTTATAAGCATGGTGCAAAGAATTTTCTCAACCACCTTGCTATCTCGTATGTCTCCTCCATATACTCTCATCTTAGTGAGAAGGCCAGTAACATGACAAAAATATTGCTCAATAGTTTCTAAGTTAGACATTGCATACTTTTCATATTCTCTACATAAGGACTGCAATTTAGATTTTTGTGCCTTATCTATATCTTTGTAAGATGGCTTCAAAATGTCCCCTGCTTCTTTGGCAGTTTGGGCATTGGCAATTTTTCCAAACACTAAATAATCTACTCCTTGACGGATTTGTTATAGCGCCAATTGATCTCTGCTTTGAGTTGCTTGATTTGCCCCTTCTAGAATGCTTGGCTCAATAAGGCTCCAAATATTATGAGTCTTTAGGTGAGTGGACATTAGAGTTGCCCAATAAGTGTAATCAAGTTTCCCATCTAATTTAAGACCTAACAAACAATATTGTAATTGTTTGCCATAATGTCTCTAGAAAAATTAACTGTATAAGAACACTCTTGCTCCTCATAAATTCTCTAAAAAAAATTAGCACTGGATTTAACCGGCTATGATACCAACATGATATCATAAGCACATTCCCATACACCTCACTAAGTATTTCTCTCTGACACATTAGTCAAGACATAGCATAGAAGAGGAAGAACTGAAAACACAATTCATTGACTAACACTTGTAGTTATTGGACATATCTCATACCATAAAACAATGCCTTTATACATTATAGAGGATACCATAAAACAATGCCTTTATACATTATAGTTATGAATAAAGAAAGAAAACATACAATTACCATATTAAATGTCCATGTGAGCAATAAATTTTGACATGAAATTGCAATGGATTTGCTACTAAACAACTTTTTGGACCATAGAATTGGCGCATGATTATATAGAGCTGCAGAGTGCTAATAGAGTGGACTAAAGTTTTGCATGCATGCAAGTGCAGGATCTTTGGGCGATGATATTGAAATGCTTGGTTTAATTTTACTAACATAAGAAACACCTAAAATGACAAAACAAAGCCAAAGATGAAAAAACACAAAGCGCAAAACAAACGGGGATTCTGGACTTGAAGTTAGTTGGAGCTGTCGTATCTTGGTCTTGTTTCCTTTTTTTTTTTTTCAAGTGAGATTTGATCAATTGTTCAAATATGGTTCTGTTTTGTTTTTTTTTTTCTTTTGGTTTTAGTCTGGCTTGAGTTGCTTTAATTCAATTTTTTGGGGGGGGGGGGATTTTGGCTCTTGGTTTGTGGTCGAATGGCCGGAGCTGCAAGGATTAGGGGTTCATGTTTAATTCTAGTTTGGATGGTGGTTTTTGGTTGATTAGGAGGGACTTTAGATTTTGGTTTTTTTTTTTTTTCATTATTATCATTACAAAGAATGAAGGATTTGAGCAGTGTTTTACTTTTTGGGCGAGTCTTTTATTTTTTCTATAACATCCCCATATAACGTAATAAGAAATAATTAAAATAAATTTTTATTATTCACAATCTTGCCCCTGAACTTTTTGAAAAATAACCTTTAGGTCCTTATATATTATTTACAGCCTTGCCCCTGAACATTTTAGAAAGTGACGTTTAGGTCCCTATATCAACAGAATTAGTAAAATAAGGTTTTAAACGAAACAGACTCGCGTAGTGAAAATGTAGAAACCTAAACCTCAGCTGATTGAGCCACGGAGGTATCCATATGTGAAATAACATGGGATGCCCCTAGAATTGCCCATAATTATGAAAATACCCTTAGCCATGAAAAACAGAAAACATAATGGCCATCAATTTGTAAAACGTTTAATTTACACCATTAATCGATTTATTCGATTTTAATGCATAAGTAAGTTAAATAGAAGTTAATTAAGGATTAATTAGGTATTGATTAGATGCTAATTAGAGGGTTAGAATTAGAAATAATTAGAATAGAAACATATAAAACTTCACAAATTTCTTCAAAATCGATTTATCGATTTAAAGGAAATCGGTAAGATTCCGGTATTTCAAACTATCGGAACCGAACTAATAGGATTTTACGCTCTAAACCCTGCATCAAATGGCTGAAAACTCAGCCACTTAACCCACCAAAGTGGCGCAAGACAGCCACAAAAGGGAGGGAAGCATGGCTGAATATGAGCCATACAAACTCCAACCAATCAAATTACAAGATTTCAACCACCAACACTTTCATAATATATTTCTTTCTTCCTTCAGCAAAATTTTCGAGCTCCCTCTTCCAGCAGCCTTCCTCTCCTCTTTTCTTCATCTTCTTCATCTCCTTCTTCCACTTTCAGCCTCCCTCAAGCTTCTTGCATCCCTAAAACTCAAGATGAGCTAGTTGTTGCTTCAAAATAAAGGTAGGATTCCAATTCTGTCTTCATTTTCTGATTATGGGTAGCTGTTGGTGACTCTATTTACTCCATTCTTGATGAGATAATTGAATGATTATGATGTTATTTGGTTGGTTTGTTGGCTCTTGTTGGTGTTAAATTCGTTGAGGAGGTAAGCAAAGGGTGAAAGGATGAAGATGTGAGAAGCGAAAAACCTAGAATCCCTCGGTAGTCCGTACGGTGGAATGTATAGCTCTGCCTATAGCCAATTAAATTTGATGAAACTATTTTTATATGAAACTAGACATCTAGGGCTTTCCATACATATATCATATAAGGCTTTTGAATTAGTATTGAGAGAGATATGAATTTTTGAATTTCGACCTAGGTTTTTGACTCTGATTCTGGGCAGACTGGGTTGTTCAGGGTAGAACTCGCTCTATACTACTTGAAAATGAGTGAAACCAAATTTGTTAGGAAGCTTACACATAGGAAAATATTCCATAAAAACTTCAGAATTAGATAAGGTCGCGTTTGCTCCCAGTGATCCAAGAAAGTTGCCCTATGTCCAAACCGGGTTAGAACAGGGCAGTTTAGGAAGGTCAGAATTTGGGGCTTATAACTCGAGCCCTACTAAGTCAAATGGAATGGAACTTTTTGTAGATGAAACTTTACCCTGTTAGCTTTAATATGAGTCCAATTTTATGTAATTTAGTCAGTTTTCGATTTGTAGTGGATTTTTACTTTTAGGTGTCTGATTCTGGCCAGCCACTAGGCAGGCCGGGATAAAACCTAAATATTTTAAGCTATAGATATCAAAATTAGATGGAACTAAAGAGGTTAGAAAATAGACACATAACACTTTAACATACCCAAAATTGACGTCTAAATGAGTTAAATAGAAATTATGGCTTGAATTATAAAAATTGGATTAGTTAACTATGCTGAGGCAGAAACTTTGCCTCAATGAGATTATTGTTATTATGAATTCCATGTTGGAATATGTATGCAATGTTGTGACCTTTGTGATAAATTGATGTTCTGGTATACTGGCACTATTCACGGGGAAGCGGACTAGATCCGTTATGCTGCCAAAATTCAAGTAGAAATATGTGAATTATATGAATGTGATAAATATTTATGTGTTATGCTCATAAGATTCATTTATGCAAGGATGATTTAAGTATGATATGAATATATTGAATGTGGGTCCCTTTATTTGGAGGCAGTTACGAGATCCCTCCTTGTGAAGGCAGTTAAATAAGAATAAGATGTGAGTCCCTTCACTTGGAGGCAGTTGCACTTTGAATCCCTCCATGTGAAGGCAGCTAAAACTTTTGGGTCCCTTTATGTTGGAGGCAGATAGCCAACTGAGTCGCTCCGACCTAGAGGCACGTGGGTCCCCTTGTGGGTGAGTCGGTGTGACGACGGTCACGAGTCGAGCTGACGAGCTCACTCCAAGGCCAGGCTACCCAAGGGCAGTAAAGGCTAAAGACTAAAGATTAAAAGATATGCAAGCACTCCACTCACATGAGGCATGACATCGACTCAGCTAGTGTGAGTATAGGGGACAGGACTTACACGAGGCATGGCATGACCTAGCTAGTGTAAGCAATGAAAATGTATGGTGGCAACATCAATGACATTAACTCAGTATAGAACAAAGAAAGGCATCAGGGTATTCGCATGAATTCAAAGATGAGAATTTGCATAATGACATCCCATGTTTAATTGATGCTGAAGTTGTACTATCTATTTACACTGTAATTATTTTCTAAATATGAAATATTGCCAATGCGACTCAAGCGTGTGAATAAAATGAACTTTGCTTTGGACATTATATTTTCAACTATAAAACTAAATAGTCTATTTAACATGCTCACATTTTTCATAATAAACCGAAGCAGCTAGAGATAATAACGATGACACGGTATAAAATTTATTAATGAATCCTACTGAGAATTTTATAATTCTTACCCTTATATTTATTTCCATGTTATCTCCAGATAATTCAAGAAATATTGGGAACAACCAGAGGTTGCTATCAGACAAGGTCCGTTCAGGTAATAGCAACAACTCCTGAGTGTGGTGCTATGACTTAAGAATAGTATTGTACTTGGGAGAGTGTTACATTTTCAAGAATGAAATATAATACGTATCAAAACATGGATTCAAGGTTGACAGCATAGTAGAACAAAGAGTTGATGGTTCAGAGTATTAGGAATAGAAACTTACCTATGATAGAATCTCACAAGACTTGTATTCTTTTTTTTTTTTGTTTAATTATTCTATAGGTCTCTATAATTCCACTCAATTTTTTAATTAGGTCTTTCTAGTTTAAAAATTTGTAATCAAGTTTCTATACTATATGAAAATTTTCAATCAAATCCTTGCCTTCTTTAACTATTACAAAAAGGTTAGATTAAATGGAATATTCTTAGAATATTCCTTGAGTCATCTAAGGTTGATGTAATAGGGACTTGATTGAATTTTGTAATGAAACTATAGAAAGATAATTACAAGTTTTACAAATTGTGGGGATTCATTGGTCCACCCTTTGTTTCGGACCAATGTTAGTCCCCCCGAAAATTACTAATTTGGCCATTTTTACTTTTTAATTTTACATTCCAACCACTATCTACTTTCATTTCACCTCCTCTCCAACAATGCTGCAGCCGCTTTCTTTCTCCTTAGGTGACTAACATAGCGATGGTAGCAGAGCAAGATAGTGAGATGCGATGGCATGGGCCGAGTTGGAGGTGCACTATGACTATGCAATGAGGATGGAGGCAGTGAATAAGTGATCAAGATGGTCGTTGATAGCAGTGAGGCAAGCGCCATGTCCAGAGCGCCGTTGTCTCTTTCGGCTGCAAGATGTGTGCACTAGGATGACCCCCATTGCAAGCTAGTCTCCTTTGACTGTGACCAAGGCCAATGGAAAATTTTTTTGCTATCCTTTTTTTCTCAATGTTACCTTATACTTTTCCTTTCTCATTGCACCATGCAAGAAAGTCTAATAACTTGGACATAATATTAGTTCTTTGGGGAAGATTCCATACTTGCGGTACTTCTTATGCCTTTTAATAATACTAGAATTTAATGAAAACACTTTTTTATGATTTTGGCATCGAAATTCTGATACATAAGCCATATACTCTTGACAAGCTCGATCCCAAACATGCAAGTTTTTGTATCGTTGCTTGCAGTGAACCCCAAATGAACAAAGGGGTTGTTGGTTTTTTAATGAAATTAAAGTAGATATGAACCGATTCAAGTTTCCTTTAATATCCTTACACTAAATTTCCAGTGGACATAGAAAGGGGAGAAGGAGGAGGAGGAGAGATGCTACATGGCAATAGAAGAGGTGGATAGTGAAGGGATAAAAAGGGATTGAAGAAGGATAGATTTGGAAATTCAAAATTTATTTAACATTTTAAATTAAATTTATTTGTATTATCTATTAAATCTAAGATGCTCAATTATTTTAATATTAAATTTGATGACAATTAATGGGTGGACTAACGTTGGTCCACAATAATGGCGGACCAACGAATCCTAAGCCAATTAATTAAGACAACTATTTATTGGATAATGATATGCTGTGCATGGTATAAGTATAGGATTTGGTTCAAGTTTTTGAGGAGATGATGCCAGGGATAGAACATAGATTTTGTGTAAGGCATTTATATGCCAATTGCAAAAAGGCATATGGAGGAAAGACTCTTTTGAGATATTTAACCTTGTCTACAGCAAAAGCAACTTAGTGGAAGAATGGGAGAGGAGAATAAGGTAATTAGATAGCATAAAGATGGAGTGCTATGAGAAATTAGTTTTACTGTCCCCTCCCCTATATTATACACAACATATCAATATCAACTAAATAATTGTCTTAATTAATTACTATGTAGGTTCTTATAATTTCCAAAATTTGTGATCAAGTCCCTATGGTTTCATTACAAACTTCAATCAAGTCTCTATTTCATCCACATCAAATGACTTCATAGAATATTCTTTAACTTTTTTGTAATGATGGAAGGAGGTAGGGACCTAATTGAAAATTTTTATACGATATAGGAACTTAATTATAAAATTTTAAACTATAGGGACTTTATTGAAAATTGAGTGAAACTATAAAGACTTACAGAATAATTAAACTATTTGTTTTTTTTTTTATAAAATCTCACTTTACTTGCAGAATAATCAAACCATTTGTTTTTTAGTAAAATCTCACTTACATCCTTCACGTTTTGTGGCGATTTGAACTTAATCTCAAATTTTTTTTTTCTATTTATATTTCTAATATTTTCAAAATATTTTAATTTTGCCTTTTCGATAAATAGCATTCAAATTATAAATGAAAAAAAAATGATATTAATGTCGAATTTCGATGTTATTGATATCCAAATACCACCAAGGAAAAGCTTTAGATATAACTTTTAATAAGAGAAAGATTAATTAAATATTAATAGGATTTAAATTAAAAGGGAAAGTTTCATATCTACAAAAATGTGGGAGCATTTGATGGCAAACAATATCATCTCATTCAAATAAATGATGAACATATCATCACTAATGTTCCAACTTGACTTGCATATCAGTTTTTCTTTTCTGTTTATAATTTGAATGCTAAAATAGTAATATTAAGATATTTTGAAAATGTTAAAAATATAAATAGAACAAAAAAGAATTTTATGATTAAGTTGAAATCATTTTAAAACTTAAGTGATGGAAATGAGGTTTTACCCTTTTTTTTTCTTTCTTTTTTTCCCCCTTGATGCACTTCTTCCGTATTTATCCTTTGCTCTCTTGTTGCTATTCCCATAGGGGCCATTTGGTAGACGGAATAAATTTTCAGTCCTAGGAATAGGATTTCAATGAATGTTATTTCTGGAAATAACTTTCTCGGATATAATATTTTAGGAGTGTTTGGTATGCAAATTGAATTTCTGGAAATATTTGATAAATTTTCAAAAATACCCTTGATGGAGATGGAGGCCAATGGTGATGATGGTGGCCGGTAGTGGTGGAGGGTGGCTGCTGGCGGCGGCGGCGATGGTCGGTGGTGGCAGAAGGTGGCTGCCGGTGGCCAGCGGTGTTGAAGGGTGGCTAGTGGCGACGGCGGCGGCTATCGGTGGCTAGCGGTGGTGGTGGCGAAGGATGGCCGGTGATAGCGGCGGAGGTGGCCAATGGTGCCAAAGGGTAGGCAGCGGTGGCGACTGGCAGTGGAGGCTAGCCGGCGGAGGGTGGTCGGCGGTGGCGACCAATGGTGGCGAAGGGTGGGCAGCAACGACAACCGACAACGGTGGGTGGCAAGCGGCGGTGACCAGCGGCGGCTGGCAGTGATTGGTGGTGGGTGGCTTTGAGTGGTGATAAGAGTATTTTGGTCTTTTTACAATAATAAATATTCCCTTCATATGGGAATGTTGAATTTCCATAAGGAGAGGTAGTAATGTTTTGGGAATGAAACTCCTTCCCAAAAATACAATATTTCCAAAAATATTACTTCAAACCTCCTATCAAATATGAGAATATTTTAACATTTCCAAAAAAATAAAAAAAATTTCCGCATAACAAACGCGCCATAGAGATATTTGAGCATAGGATAAGTCACTTCCTATGGTATGATGGCGATCAGAGAGCGCAGAGTGCCCATTTTGCTCGTTGCTCTGAAAAATTCAAGCCCAGGGAGTGGCTGATGTGTGATGGAGGTTCAATCGCCTCTGGTCTGACCTCTCTGCCTTTTCTCTCTCTTTTTTTTGTAATTAATTTTTTTTAATAGTAAAATGTCAACCTCAACATGGAACAAAAACAATTTCCATGCCTTTTTTTAAGTAAAAAAAAGGGTGATGGGCTCAGGGCAATGTGCAATAGAAAATCAAGTTGGCTTATACCATATTTTACTTTTCTATTTTTTTTTCTTCTTTTAATAGAAAAATAGATCATAGGCTTGGGTCAAAATACAAAATAGAAAGAGAAAAGAAAGAAAAAAAATGAGTGCTTCTCTCTCTCTCTCTCTCTCTCTCTCTTCTCTACATTCACAATAGTTTTTTTAATTAATGTTACATTAGAAATAAAGAGAATATAAATAACGCAAAATAAGATAACATGTGAAAAGAAGATATTTGAGTCAAGAAAAATTAAAAAGCTAATTTAACAATTTGAAAATTCATACGAAAAGTTGTTAGATAAAATACGATGTTTACAGTAGCAAGTTAGTAATTAAATGTATAAAGGAGCTAATTAATGTGAAGCACTTATATGCATAGTTGCACTCTGTAGTTTCAATTCTAATTTAATTATGTAGATTCAAACTTCTACAATCCAGATGAGGTACTCGATGAAAGGGGACAAAACATTAGGCCTAATAGATAAGATTATGGAATCTTTTCTCTTTTGTAAATTACCAAACTGAATCCTGAAACTTTTTCATATTAAGACTTTAGTTATTAATTCAATAGGCTGACTGAATAAAGTTTACAAACAATAATTAAAATTTTTGTAATATTGATGGTGAAGATCCGTGAAAGAATTAACCAAAAAAAAAAAAGAAAACAGATGTATCTTTCTTGTAAATAATTTGACAATCGGGAGGATTAATCAACATTTGGGAGCATAAATGACAGACAGAAAATGTACTAACATTTTTAAAACTTACCGTATTCTTATTTATAAAATACATTGAGATTTCTTAAAATTATACCAGCTATTTGTCAAACGTAAATTTACATTTGAGAAATAGGCTGGAAGAAATGGAGTCACCTGCATATAACTACTGGATACTTTGTCATTGTATACGGAAGACAAAATCACTGTCAGTAGAAATTTAAGCCAACGAACAACACTTATATACAAAGAGAGGGCACAATAATTCTCATAAGCATAGAGGACAACTTTTACATAGGCGCACGGTTCTCACATTTGATTGGGATACAATAGTACTGCTCACTTAAACCATATTATATATTAACTTTCTACTTAATAAAACACCACATCCTCTCCTGATAATAACCAACAAGAGTGCCCCTTTTTTTTTTCACGGAGAAATTCTTAGACGCAAAGTTCCTAAATTAAATATGCAAATCAAACTTTCATATGCATAAAGCTGCTCTGCATATAAAGATTGATTTATAAATCTAAGATAGAAAATTTTCATCCAAGAATAACTCCTGTTCCAGAAGTACCATGTCTATTTTTGGCGCAGATCACGAAAGTACGCCTTAGGATCCCGTTCAAAGTCACTTCTTTTAATGCGTTCATCCCTACCTGGAGCCTTCATCATTTTTTCTTCTTCTTTAGAACTTGAGCCGAACAGTTTCCAGGCAAGAAGACCGGCTGCAGCAACAGCTGCTCCTGCGACGGCGGCTATACCAACTCCAGTGGAAGCATCTTCCTGTTCCTCCACAGCACTTGTGTTGGTTGATTTCTTAGTGCTCTCTTTTCTATACATTCTGCCAGTTCTTAGCTAGTCACTCTTCCTTTCAGTGCGTATAAAGCCCATTGCGTGGACGTATATATAGAAAACAAGTCACGGGAATTACTTAGCTTTTAAATTTTTGAGTAAACACACCCTTTATTTTTCGAAAAATTTGTATGACATTTATTTATTTTTTAAATAATTTTTGACATAAAATATGTTTTTAAAAATTAAAATATGACATCATTTTAGTCTTTTCAAAAAAATTTTATCCATCTTTTTTGATAAAATATGAGTATTTATAAACCTATTAGATGTCAAATAATTTTTAGAAGAGTTAAAAGACTATTTAATTTTCTCTTTTGATAATGTATGAGTTTTCAAACACTTTTTTGACATAAATAACATTCGAAAGTTTTAAAGTGATATCATATTTTATTTTTTTGAACTTATTTAATGTCAAATAATTTTTAAAGATTAATGATACTGATTATTTTTGTAACTTTTTATCATGTCATTGTAGTTCAGTTTAAATAATAACAAAATTAATAATGAATCAAAATTAATTTCTATCTTTATTATTTTAATGGAATTTAAGATTAGGAATTTAATCATTAAACAAATATATTATTTTATATCTTTTATGATAAGTCATTTTATAAATATATGTATCAACAAATATTTAAAATAATATAAAATAAAAGTCAGTTATTTCATATTATTTTTAATATTTAATATTTTAAATTATTTTATGGATAGTTCTAACACTAATAAATTCAAAAAATTACACGATACTAAAGATCAGATATTATATTTAATAATCTCAATTTTTAAGTAGTTCATGCATTGAAACAGACATAATAATATGCTAACATTTTTACTACTTAAAATATTTTTATGCCGTAAATAAATATGAGACTACTAATTCAGGTAAAAAAAAAATGAGACTACTAATTTGGAAAAGATACATTGCTTTATTTTTGGAGCATTTTAAATTTAAATTTAATATGATACTCTATAATAAATCATAAATTATGGTAAACATGATGGATCTATTTTATTGTGTTGTTACTCCCAACCTTTAATTTTACAACAAAAATTAAAACAAAATTAAAATTACAAACAGGCTTCTGTTCCTTTTGAATTAAGCAAAGATGAGAAAAGATGAGTTTTCTGGGGAACCGTGAAAAGCTGATGGTGACATAAAATTGATAGTGATATAAAATTAATTTGGATAGTAATATAAAATTGTATAAATAGATAAAATTATTTTTATTTAAAGATAATAAATTAGTTTAATATATTTTTTAACTTTAATTATGATGATAATGGATAATAATTAAATTAAAAATATAATTAAAATAAATTTAATATTATCTTAATAATAAAAATAAATAAATATTTTAAAATTTTAAAATATTAAAATTGAATAGATATTTTAAAATAAAGGAAATAATATTTGAATAAAAAGATAAAAAAATGTTGATGAATGTGCAGTATGTTAGATAGATAAAAGAGATATGTAACAAAGAAGTGAGTAGGTCCGTAAAGCACGTACTCACAGATAAAAGTTTCAAATTTAATAGAAAGAGAAGATTATAGAAAAATGTACAGTCACGCAATAGTTGGGTTCTCCCTTGATTGGTTGAATGGGTGGCATCTAATTGGGTCTTCACTGTCTTCTAGATCATGTCATAGTCCTGTTGTTTAGACTGGTAGATAAAGTTTAATGAAAATCTAATGGCTAAAAAAAATACATGCGTATATAAACCTTAATTAACATAGAGCATATAAATGTTAGCCTATCTCCCTCTCTTCGTCAACGAGCCTCCATCATCGACGCCACCCCACCATCTCTCTTCCACTTCCTGGTTCTTGCTAACAACCTCTTCGAAACGATGACCTCCAACACAGAGGGGCACAAAGTACATTGCCATTAGCCTCACCTAACGCAGTGCATAGTATAATACCCTCTCAAGTGTAGTACCATACTTAAGTCATAGCATCACACTCAAGAGTTATTACTGTTATCTAAGCGGACCTTATTTCACAGCAACTTCAGCTGTTTTCAAACTTTTTGAGCTATCTGGAGATAACATAGAAATATAAGTGAGAATTTTAAATTTTCAGTAGGATTCATTAAGAAATTTAATACCATATCATTATTATTATCTCCAGCTGCTTCATTTTATTATTAAAAAAAAGTGAATATATTACACAAATTGTTCCGTTTTATAGTTTGAAAACATATGGTCCGAAGCAGAGTTTATTTTATTTCACGCACTTGAGTCACATTGACAATATTTCTTATTTAGAATAATAATCACTGCATAAGTAAATAGAACAGTCTCAGCATCAATAAAATATGAGATATAATTATGCAAATACTCATATTTGAATTTATGCAAATGTATTGGTGCTTTTCTTTAACTTTCTTTGCTTTCTTTTCTTGGCACATCTAGGCGTTACGCATCGCCGTCCCTAGGGTACTTGTATATGTTTTAATCTTTAGTTTTTACTGCCCTTGGGTAGTATGATCTATGAGTGAGCTCAACCCGTGACCGTCATCATACAACACTGACCCGCAAGGGGACCCATGTGCCTCTAGGTCAGAGGGACTCAGTTGGCCATCTGCCTCCAACATAGAAGGACCCAAAAGTTTTAGCTGCCTTCATAGGGAGGGACCCATTGTGCAACTGTCTCCAAGTGAAGGGACCCACATCTTTATCTTTTAACTGCCTTCACCTGGAGGGACTCAAATAACTACCTCCAAGTGAAGGGATCTCATATATTCTTCCTTCATTCATATGCAAATATGCATGCTCTCAAAAAAATAATTTATGATCATATCATTCATAATTGTATAATTGTTCACCTTTGATCATGCATGTGAATGCTCTACATTCTTATACATGACTCACATTATACTTTAATCATATTTGCATGCATGATTATCATAGTCACCACATATACCTACTCATAATTTTAAATTCATAAATAATCAACTTGACTGGTAAAAATTATCAATCCATTAATCTTGCATTTTCTGCCAGAAATTCGGTAGCATAACGGATCGAGTCTGCTTCCCCATAAATAGTGCTAGACAACCAGAAAATTTTAATCAAAAACAGCAAATTCAATATAGAATATCATATCTCCATTAATTGTTACACACAACAAAGTCCTATGAGCAAAGCTTAGGTAGTTAGGTGCAAGTTTAAAATCCTAAATCTTAATCTATCTTACAAGTTTTAAACTTTTATTAATGCTCTCGAGTTTGAGCTTAGGACCGACTTCCCAACTTCTAGGATTTGGGTATAAGGTTTCATATTCTAGTATCGACTTTAGGGTTTTATGTTGAAAACCCTAGACTTCTGAGTTTAAGTATTTTAGGCTTTATATTCTTATCCTTGACTTTCGATTTCAAAGTACTTTATGTGTTATGTGATTCTGATTTTCGATACTAACTATACCCAATCTAGTTTTCTATTCACTAAGTTCCAAGTTTAACATTAAGTATACCCAACCTAGCTGATTGTTTGCCAAGTTCCGAGTTCCAATATTAACTCAAGTTATTTGTGTTTTATTCCAGACTACTCTATATCTAGCTAGAATTATGCCCTTAAAAGAGAAAATTCACCAAAAATAGGAATCTAGGTGAAATTATACGAGTTTTATATCAATGTAAAGCTAACAAAGCAAGCTTTCAGCTAAAATAAGTTGCATATCATTTGAATGAGTATAATTCGAGATATAAACCCCGAAACTTGACCTTCCTGAATTGCCCTATTTTGGCCCGGTTTGGACATTAGGCAACTTCTTCAAACCACTGGGAGCAAACGGGACTGAACCTAACTCTAAAATTTTTAAGGGATGTTCTCCTATTTGTTAGCTTTCAAAGCTAGTTTCATTGAATTCCGAGTTGTATCGGGCAAGTTTTGCCCTGAATAACTTGGTTTGCACAAAATCAAACTCAAAAACCTAGGTCAAATTTTGAAAATTCATATCTCTCTCAATACCAATCCAATGACCTTATATTATATATGTATGGAAAGCCCTGAGTGTCTACTTTCATTTAAAAATAGTCATCAAATTTTAAATAGCGATAGGTAGAGCCGTACACTCTGTCGTATAAACTGCCAAGAGATTTTGGTCTTTTAGCCCCTCACTTCTTACTACTTTCACCCTTTCTTACTTCTTAATCGATTTTAACATCAAAAACAACCAACAAATCAGTCAAATATCATCATATTCATTCAATCATCATATCAAGAAGTGAGAAAATAAAGTCCCAAATCAGCCACCCATAACCAAAAAACAAGAACAAAGTTGAATCTCTACCTCTAGATTGAAAGATAGCTTGACTAGATGAAGAGTTTTGATGTTAAAGGTGCTTGGAGCTTAAAAGCAAGATGAGATGGGATGAAGTAAAGGAAGAAATAAGGGAGAGAGCTGTTGTCTTTGGGGCGCAAAAATGAGGGAGAAGAGTGAAAAAAATGGAGTTAATTAAGGTGGTAGTTGGCACACTAGCTTCCTATTGGTCCTTGACTTATATGGCTAGTGTTGAGCCAACTCTCCTGCTCCCTTAAGGCTGATTGGTAGCACCATTTAGGGGGAAGTGTGGCTGAGTTTATAGCCACTAATCCTAGGGTTTTTGATATATAATTTTATTGATTCGGTTTCGGTGGTTCAAAATACCGAATCTTTATCAATTTCCTTCAAATCGGCAAATCATTATTGAATAGTTTTGTAAGAATTTCTATGTATCTATCTTAATCTTCTCTAAAATTAATCCTTCTAATTAACACTTGACTAAATCCTAATTAATCTCTAATTAATTTCTAACTAATCTTACTTATCCGATAAAATCGATTAACGAGCGTTATACTAAATAATTCTTCATAGTCTTTTATACAACCATCTAAATTTTCTTTAGCTCTAATATTTATAATTTATCCCTAATTACTCTTATTTTTTCTAATAAATTGATTGACAATGCAAATTAATTGCACTGTTTCTTTGGGATTATTATCTTTTTGCTTTTTCGTAAATCTTTTAATAGTTTCTATTTGGTTTTTGTAAGTAATGGCATTTTTGTAATTATGGGCCCGTTTAAGGGCATCCCGCATCATTTCACATATGGATATCTCCGTGGCTCAATCAGCCGAGGTTTAGGTTTCTACGTTTTTGCTACGCAATTTTGCTTCGTTTAAAATCTTATTCTACTAATTCTATTGATCTAGGGACCTAAATATCATTTTCTAAAAGGTTTAGGGGCAAGACTATAAATAATAAAGGTTTGCCCAAGGACGTTTTCATTATTTCCTATAACATTATATGAGGATGTTACACATAGCCTCTGTGCACCTCCCTATGTTGGCTTGAGAGGTTGACGATCAGCATTGGAGGTGGAGAACTGGAAACACGGTGTGAGGAGGAGATGAGGTGAAGATTGAACTGTTGCTATCGCATTTCCACCTCGGCAGAGTTCTACCCATTTTAGTAAATTTAATTGTGCAACCTTGGAGCCCAATTTGTGTCCTTTTTGGAGATGGTGTAGATGCAGTGCCATTTGCCGGCATGAGGAGGTGGTCGCGACTATCACAATGATGTTATCCTCTCATGATAGCAGCAAGTGCGAAAGTGACGGCAAAGGACCATTGGCTATGGGAAGTGAGTGTTGGCAGATATAGACGACACAACTACACCAATACCATTCTGCCGAAAACATCAAGTTCAATGCTGCAAAATGTGGGAGGAAGAGGACTGTGATGTGGCAACGCTTAACATACTCTATGCCAATTAGAGTCTATGTATACATGCATTTTGTCTCAACTGTCAAATTTTTAATAAATCAAATCTAGCGGTTTATAAAGATGAATCATATAATGGTCTAGAATATGGTTAGGACCAAATTAGATGCTACTGGCTCTAAATAGCCCTGCGATTGTGTTTATCATGTTTTGAGGCAGCTATTAAGGTGGTCTAACCACTCTTTTGGACCATTAGATGGTCCTCTCCATAGTACCATTAAATTTAATATTAAAATAAATAAAGGGTTTAGATTTGATGAATTAAATAAATAAATTTAATTAAAAAATCATGCAAAATTTTGAAATTTACAACTCTATCCTTCCTTCCCAAGTCAATCCTAATGCCTCAAACCCCTATCGCTCTCCGCTCTACAGTAGCGCTTGAGGAACAATTGGTGACTATTGCCATTATTTGAGGGTTGTTTGTCTGATGAAAATATGTAATCTATTGACTGCCTTGGGGTGACTTGGTTTCTTTTTAAAAATAAAAAAAATAGAAAATTAAAAATGCAGGAGACACTGTAACACCCCACGAGTTCCGACTTCATCTTCCCAATTTCCGACTTCTGACTTCAACTTCACAAAAGGGACATTATTTTTTATTTCCGACTTCGTCTTCGAGTTTCAAAGAAAACGGATCCAATTTCCGATCTCCGAGTTTATCACCAAGAACCTTCCATTTTTATTGGTGTCCCCGAGTTTGTCTTATGACTGACTTCCGCTATTGAATTGGGAGCTTTGGGATTATGTAAGTTTCGATTTCCCGATTTCCGAGATTATGAATGACTAGGTCTCCGACTTCTGGGATCAAGTATTTTAGGCTTCACCTTTTTATCCTTAATTTCCGATTTTAAGGAGGTTATATAATGTGTGATTTCCGACCTCTGAGTTAATAATTATCACGAGTTTAGCGGACATGAGCTTCGATCTCAGAGCTGATTTCGACGAGAATGGACATGAGTTCAGATCTCTGAGTTGATCTCCAAGTTCGACCAGAATTTGCACGAGTTTCGATTTCCTATTTTATGACCAAGCTTCAAATAAAACGAACACGATTTCCAATTTCCAGATCTATTCCCAAGTTTCAAATAGGAAGGGTACGAACTCCGACATCTGACTTCATCTCTAAGTTCAAATAAAACGGACGCATATTCCGACCTTGGGCAGAATGGAGACGAGTTTCGATTTCAGATAGAGTGGAGGCGAGTTCCACTTTTAGGCGACGTGGAAAATGATTTAGCTATAAAAGAGGGAGACATGGCTGAACTTTGTCCACAAGAAATTTAGCCAATCAATACTCTCAATCCCAACTACCACTTCACTATTTAAATCAGATTTTTCTCTTCTCCCTGTTGACTTATGCCTTATTCTCCAGCCTTCTTGTTCTCTCCTTTCTCTCAATCTTCTCCATCAAACCTTCAAGTTTCACAAGGTTCCATCAACTCAAACTCAAATTCAGCAATACCACACCTAAAGGAGGTAGGATTCACTTTTTATTCTTGATTTCTCTGAACTATGGCTTATATGAGATTCCACTTTTCTTCAATAATTTGATAATATATTGGATGTATATGATGGATTATGGTTGGATTAATATGAAATCTTGAGTTGGAATTAAGATTAGAAAAAGAAAACTAGGAGAAGTGAAGGTTTGGGATGCTGCCTAAGCGAGAAACTCCACGACAGTCCATACGGCGGAGTGTACGGCTCTGCCTACAGCAGGTCAAAATGGATGAAACTATTTTTAGATAAAAGTAGACATTTAGAGCTTTCCATACATATATTATATAAGGCAATTAGATTAGTACTGAGAGAGATATGAATTTTGGAATTTTTACCTAGATTTTAGGGGTTGATATTGGGCAGACTGAGTTGTTTAGGGCATAACTTGCTCTATACAACTCCAAATTAAGTGAAATGAACTTTTTTAGAAAGCTTACACATAGGAAAACATTTACAAAAGATTTCGAGTTTGATGTAGTCCCATTTTCTCCCAGTAGTTCAAAGAAATTGCCCTATGTCCAAATCGAGTCAAAATAGGACAATTCAGAAAGGTCAAATTTATAGGCTTATAACTTGAGTTATATTAAGGCAAATGAAATGAAACTTATTGCAAATGAACGGTTATTCTGTTAGCTTTAATATGATATCAATTTTGTATGATTTGGATTGGTTTTTGATTTATAGTGGATTTTTACTTTTAAGTGTGTAATTACAGCCATTCTGTGCATCAGAGGTAAAACTTAGATAACTTGAGCTATACAAATCAAAAGGAGATGAGACCAAAAAGGTTGGAAGCTAGACACATAGAGCTATGACATACCCAAAATTTAGGTCTAGATGAGTTAAATAGAATTTATGGCCTGATTTACAAAAATAGGGCTGAGTGAAGGTGCTAGGATAGCAACTATGCTTTAAATACAACTGATGTTCCTATGAAATTGATGTTAAATAGTGAATGAAGTATTGTGAATTTTCTGTAAAATTGATTATCTGAGTACTGGCACTATTCATGGGGAAGCGGACATGTTTCGTTATGCTGTCGAATTTTCAGTAGAATTGTAAAGAGGGTTATGAGCGTTATGTGTTAAGAACATGTATGTAGAACTCATGTATGTAAAGTTATATGAAAGTAAATGATGAACAATATGTATGAATGCACTCCGCATGACTATGCATGATCATGTATGAGAATGAAAGCATATGAATATATTGAATGTGGGTCCCTTTACTTGGAGGCAGTTAGAAGATCCCTCCTTGTGAAGGCAGCTAAATAAGATAAAGATGTGAATCCCTTCACCTGGAGGCAGTTGCACTTTGAATCCCTCCTTGTGAAGACAGTTAAATAAGATAAGATGTGAGTCTCTTTACTGGGAGGCAGTTGCACTTTGAATCCTTCCCTATGAAGGTAGCTAAAACTATCAGATCCCTCTATCTTGGAGGCACGTGACCAGAAGATATCCCTTCAATTTAGAGGCACGTGACCAAAATGAGATCCCTCCAAGACTAAAGGCACTTGAGTCCCCTTGTGGGACAGTCTGTGTGACAACGGTCACGAGTGGAGCTGACGAGCTCGCTCCTAGATCAGACTATCCAAGAACAATAAAGACTAAAGATTAAAACATATGCCAGCACTCCACTCACATGAGGCATGGCATCGACCCAGGTAGTATGAGTATAGGGGATAGGTCTTACATGAGGCATGTCATGACCCAGCTAGTGTAAGCAGATGCAAGCACCCTAGGGACTGCGATACGTAACACTTAGGTGTGCCAAGTAAAGAAAGATGAGCAACGCTGCACTTGAGGACGACGATACGTAACGCTCAAGTGTAAGCAGATGCAAGCACCCTAGGGACGGCAATATGTAACACCTAGGTGTGCCAAGTAAAGAAAGATAAGCAACGCTGCACTTGAGGACGGCGATATGTAACGCTCAAGTGTAAACAGATGTAGACACCCTAGGGACGGCAATACGTAACACCTAGGGGTGTCGAGCAAAGAAAGTAAAGATAAATATTAAAAGAAGTAAAGAAAGAAAAGAATCCAAATTAAGCTCCCTCACCCATGACTCACATGAGGTATGGCATGACTCAGCTAGTGTGAGTATAGGGGAGAGGGCTTATATGAGGCATGGCATGACCCAACTAGTGTAAGTACCAAAAATTTATAGTTAGTGGGTGAAAAGAAAAAGACGTAAGATAAAGTTAAATTATGGAAAGAAAAGGGACTTCGGTCCAAACCCTTGGAGGGAAGTAGTTAAGAGAAGCTTATAGTATAGCCAACCATGTTTTGTGTAATTATACTTGTGTCAATGTATGTTATAATATAAATAATCAGAGAATATGTTAAAATTGAATCTGCTTCGGATATTTATATTTTCGAAAACTTAAGAATTGAACCTTATGAATGCTCACATTTTTTCACAATAAACCAAGACAGCTGGAGATAACAACGATAACACGGTATATGGTAGTTTAACGAATCCTACTGAGAGTTTTAAAATTCTCACTCCTATTTCTATGTTGTCTTCAAATAGTTTCAAAGTTCCAAAGAAGGCCCTTCGAGGCAATGGCAGCTGAAGGTTTCTGCCAGACAAGGTCCGAGTAAATGACAGTAACAACTCCTAGGTGACGTATTATGACTTAAATATAGTACCGTACTTAGGAGGATGTTGCAGACACATTGCCCTCCAGTTACATTATCTCAATTTGGAGGATCGAAGTTACCCTTTTATTGAATGGATAATCCTCATGTTATATGAACCCAAGCTATTTATAGTAAAATTTCCTAATAGTATTTTTATTCTTTCATGAACTAGCAAAGGAAGACATAACTTATTCAGTGTTTATCATCAGGAATAAAACTTAGGAACTGTCAATTCTTGATGTCGAATGTCATCGGCACCACTCCTCGAATTATCAATCGGTGGAAGTGGGGTTAGTGTTCAAGATTGCCTAGAAATTCCATAATTTTTTTCTTTACAATTTTAATGTTTTTATTTGAGATGCCCGTACAGTTATCATATTAAAAGAAAGGAGGAGATGATAGGGCCGATTGGTTTTCAGAGTTGATCGTAGGAAGGTCATGGTGGTAATAAGGACAGTAGTGGTGATGAAGAGTGAGGAAAGAGATGAGTGCTTAGAAAGATTGCAAACTCATTAGATGATGGAGGGCTGGGCTTTAGACTTGTCCCATTGGATGATGCTGCGCCCCAAAGATTGCAAACTCTAGAGATTTTTTTGGACCCCAATGGTATTGAGACATCGACTGAAAGCCTTATCTTTCCCCAAGTTTTGATCCTCATAGAGTTTCATGAAAAGAAGCTTACCTTTAAAATAAGTTTGAGGAAGGCGAGCTAGAAATTCAAAAAGACCAAAGAGATGGACTAGAATTTGAATATGAACATGTTGTGCTAAAGGAAGTAAAAAGAGCCTGGGAAATAGGGAAGATGTTAGAGCTCTTGTCATCTAACAAGATTGATGTCATATGGACTACGGTGAAGAACCGGAGAAATGGGAAAGGTAAAAAAAATGGAAATTTGAAAGAAAGGAAAGCCAAGGATTAAAAGTCAATTTTTTTTAAATATTGTTTGTTGATGTTGTTAGGTGTTGATGACATTATTGGGGCTTTCTAGATTTTTTTGGGTGCTTTCTAGATGTTGGTTTGTGTCCTATGTTGATAGGTTTTATGGGAGTTGTTTTTTGTCGTGGGGTGTTCTTATGTCTCTTTAGGTGTTTTGTTTTGTTTGGTGCTCTTGTCACTTGTTTTGCTCCTCTCCTTTTAGAGAGCTAGAGCTTTATTCAGTAATTATCGAAAAAAATGACTGCTTAGAAAGAAGAATTGAAAAGTGAAAGAGGGAAGGATAATTTGATAATTTAGTAGTGGATCATATAATAGTCCTAAAGATGGGAGGATAACCATATCCCCCACCTATATTTTGATACTCCTAAAGTGGATAGATGCACGCGGAATTAATTATTGGACACTATATCCCCCACCGCGATTTACACCTTATGCTTTACACTTCAAAAGTATTATCTTTTTCAATATTTTTGCACCTTACACTTTACCTTTATTTACACTTTACCTCACTTTACCTTTGGTTTAAGTTTAATATATTTAGTAGAGGACAGACAGAAAAAGCTAAAGTGCATATGTTGATACTTGTGAAAGTAGATAGGGGAATGTTGAATTAAATTATGAGGCATATTATTTATGTATGACAAAGTTGATATAGTTTGGATATACTAGATATATAAGTAGTGAATTTCACCATATTTTCTCTCTTAATACTCACTATTTTGTTTTTTCCTCTCACCAAATATGTTCTTATTATGTCAACTTGTAATGTTCAAATACTATTTCTCATAAATTATTTGACACTAGTTTACGCTTCAAAAATATTTCCTTTTTTAATAATTTTTAATATATTTAGTAATCACGAGTTAATGTTGTTGGGGTACAACTAGTAACATTCAAGCACATGTTTTGATAATTGTGAAATGGATAGGTTCATGCGAAATTAAATGAGTTTTGCTATATTCTCCTAAAATATCTTTCTAATAATCCTCTTAATACCTGATAAAGAAGGTATTAAATGAAAAAAGCAAATGCAATTGATGCCTTGTGAACATAAAAAGCATTCAATACTTTCCTTATTTAGCAATTAAAAGGATTATTAGAAGAATATTTTAGGAGGATTTAACATTTCTGAAATTAAATTATTGGACACCGGTCTACACTTCAAAAGTATTTCTTTTTTTTTTTCAATGCAATTCTTGATATGTTTAGAAAGGACAACTAGAAAACACTTGAGCGCATATTTTGATACTTGTAAGGTGGATAGATGCATGTGAAATTGAATTATTGGACACTAGTTTACACTTCAAAAGTTATGCAAGTGGCTATTACCTCACCCAATTGTCTATTATCACACCTTTTTTATTGCTTTCATTTTGATATTCTTCAAATATTCTTATTGAAACATTATGTTTAACTCTTGTCTATTGCCACTTCAATATTCTAAATTATATGTAATAATTATACTCATTAATATTAAAATTTTTAATTTAATGGTTTAAAAATAAAATTAATCTATTAAATCAAGTCCATATTAAGCCCAATTTGTTTACAAACTGAATCAAAAAATTTTTTTAATAGAATCCTATTCGATACTTTTCCTGATACAACATTTCTATGGTACTTACCTTCATGTGACTACGTGTCTCCTATATTGCTAGTCTCATAGAATTTTGGTCTCCTATAATACATTTTTTTATACAAGTTAATTATTAGATTTAATTTTGATTTTTTTGTGCTAAGTGAAGGATTTAATTATAGTCAATATTTATACTTGATGTTAATTAGTATGATTAGTAAATATAATTTTGGGATATGAGAATGGTAATAAATAAAAATTTCAAATAAGTTTTAATCTCAAAAATTGAAAAATAAAAAGTATCTGATATCCAAAATATATAAAAAACACAATCTCAAAAAAAAAAAATAAAAGCTAAATAAATATCTCAAAATCATACGAAATCACTACTAGAAATGCACTCCTTACCGATGAAATTACGGACAAACAGGATCCGTTGTTAAAGATAAACGTCAGCAATAAAAAAATGAATATTACCGATAGAAAAGCTTATCCGTTAGTATAATAAAATAGTGTCAGTAATAATAGTATCAAAAACCGTCACTAACGAATTATTTATAATTACCGCCGACATATCTATTGTAATGTTACATCCATTTTTATAATTTAAATATATTACCGACATATTATTCGTCGGTAATATAAAAATAATGTTTTAATGTATATAATTATTGACAAAAAATCCGTCGATAATTAGGTAAATAAAATTTGCTTACTAATTATTACCAACGGAAATTCTGTCAGTACATAAGGATTTTTTTTATTTTTTCTTGTTTATATTATTAAATTTTGAATTTATATTTAAATATTTCAAATTATTATTTTAATTATTTACAAATCCATATACCCAGGGTTGCGTATCATAACAAACTTCTAGGTATGTGAACCATGGCCAGGAGGGGTGGATGCAATAGCAGTGATGGGAGTCGTGGACATGGGCGTGGTGGATGGAGCACAAATGCAAGGGGTAGATCATTCTTTCTTGGTTTACCCTTGCCCCATCAAGAACCAGATCTTCATGCTATCATAAGTGATCTGTATATCATCTGTATAAATTAATAAACATATACAACATACATAATATGCATATAACTATAAATGCAAATAATTAAACTATAACATCAAAATATATATGCACAAAATTGAAAATGTAAGACATATTATTAAGTAAATAAAAACACAACACATGTGGCACCTCGTTATTTTGTAAGTTGAGGACCATCTTCATCACCTTGGTTTCAACATCGTCGTCGAATTCCCCTCCCTCATCCTTTATGCTAGCCCCCCTCTCATTAGCTTGACACATTGAATGTTGTCTTGGTAGTTCACTTATGTCAACTTCCCCTGAGATGGAGCATAGATTGGAGGAGATATCAGTATCAATAACAACCCTGGACAGACTTAATCATTAATTTGGTAAGTTTGCTCAAATATTTCTTCAAGCTTTAATCTACCCCTTGGTTTACATTTTATTGTCACCTTCCGATTAGATTTGCATTTTCCAGGGTATTGCAGGTAATAAACTTATCTTGCATTTTGAGCAATGATAAATGGATCAAATTTTTTATATATTTTAGTGTGGTTAATTTGAATTATTTTGTAGTGTTGTGTCTATGTGTTCCCCTGGGACGTGTTGCATCATATTATTCACAAGTGAGTAGCACAACCCTTTTAAAAGGTTGACTAGGGTACTCCAACTCAAGTATTTCATTAACTACTCCATCTCGAGTATCTCGCCTAACACAAACTCAGTGTTGTTAGTTTTCTTCCCTTTTCCCAAATCAGTTGTACGAAATTTGTAACCATTGACATTGTACATTTGCCAACTCGTAGCTTTGGTTTTCAAACCCCAAGCTAAATTATACAAGTGAAGATTGGTTACACCATTCCTTTGATCATGCACCTAAGTATAAAGATTGAAATATCAATTGCATAATAATAAAAAAAAACAAAAACACAGTAAAATAGAATCACTGTGTCACATACAAATGATTTGAACAATTCGAGAAATTATTCAAGGGATTATTGACCATATAATTGTTCAAAATACCTGTAAATATTAGACAAATACAAGAGAAGATGCATTGTCACAATTTATCATTATACATGATTTGAGGAATTGTAGAACAAAGAATGCAAGAAAATAGTTTATTAGTTACCTTCTGAATGACTCCACTTCATCACAATTTAGCAATATATATAAATGTGTAGACTTCTATTCACTCTCGGTCAACCATTAGTCTTGGCATCATCTAGCAGCATGACTAGATTAGTTGAAAACTGACAAAGCTAGTTTGATTGAGCTTTCACTACCATCATCATTTTAACCAACTCTGGTTCTTCTGGATTGGACATGTGGCTCAAAGTAGTAGGAGTAAAATTTAGATATCTCATTCGAAATGCATGCTTGACATATCAATCCATCTACTTTAGTTCTATTCTTTACCCTTTTTTTGTACCCTCCTATCCTCTGCTCGAATGAGTACATTCACCTATATTGAATAGGCCCACATATCCGTGCTTTATAGGCCAAGTGTACAAGTAAGTGCTCCACAGAATAAAAAAATCTAGGAAGAAAGATCCTCTCTAACTTACAAAGAACAATAGGAATTTTTTCTCCATCACCAAAAGATCATCAACCCTAAGAGTGGATGAACACAAATCTCTGAAATATTCACTCAACTCAGTTAATGACCTCTAAACATGATTAAGCAGTTCTCTTAATGCAACATATAGCAAACACTCCATAAATAAATGACAGTCATGACTTTTTATACTAAAAAACCTTCTTTGTGCAACATTCACACACTTACCCAAGTTCGAGGCATAACCATCCAACATTTTTAAATCTTGCATCCACTTACACACATTTTGTCTCTGCACAGAGGTCAACATATAATTGGCCCTAGGTTTAGGCCAATGACCATCTCTTAAGGGTTGTACATTTAACTCAGGGTATTTATAGTACTCCTCTAAATCCATTCTTGCTTTTTCATTGTCTTTAGTTTGATCACTATTCATCACAATGTGTATAATATTATAAAATACATTCTTCTCAACATGTATCATATCTAAATAATAACAGACTAAGTGATTCTTCCAATAGAGTAGTTCCCAAAATATACTTTGTTTGGTGCAATTATGTTCTGCCCTATATCTAGGCAATATAATGGATTTCCAAACTTCTATAATCTTTGGAAGTCATCTAACTCTATCCCAAATTTGTTGACCAATAAGTCTAACAGAAGTCTCCTCACATTCTCTGGTATTTTTTCTAAATCCATACCTATTGCACCTATAAGTATGATTTATATCTAAAAACCTTCTATGATAGTTAAACCAAGAATTCTTTCTGCCATACTTTAGGGTGAACGCTTTTGTATCCTCTATACATATTGAACATGCCAATTTCCATTGCATCATCCATCCAAACAACATCCTGTAAATTAGAAAATCATTGATGGTCCATATCAATACTGCCCTTAACCTAAAATTCTGCTCAGTTGAAATGTCATAAGTCAAAATACCATCACATCATAACTCATTCAATTCATTAATTAGAAGTTGGAGATAGACATCAATCTTGGCCTTTGGATTATTGGGACTAGGGATTATGCAAGTTAAAAACAAGTAAGGATCTTTCATGCACAATTCAAATGGAAGATTGTAAGGAGTAACAGTCACAAGCCAACAAGAATATGGTTTACTAAATTTATTGTTAGGAATAAAATCATTAGCACATAGCTCCAACCTAATATTGCAGGAATCAGATACAAAATCAGGATATGTTCGATCAAAATGATGCCAAGCTTTAGCATAAAAAGGAAGTGTCATTACACCATCACTCCTTCAGTTCTCAAAGTGCCACCTCAGGTAAGGTGCTAAACTCATTGATGCATACAACATTTTAAGTCTAAAGATTAGGGGCAGATAATGCAATCTTTTATACAAAACATCCTTAAATAAGTTAGGGCAACATCATCTTTGTAATAGAGCATACAACCATTCAAACAACAATCAATCTTCACTTTATTCAACCCAAGCTTAGAAACTAACCTTTTAGCTTGGTAAAAGTCCTTTGGGATAGTTTTTAGTTGTAGAAAAATCTCACTCATCGATGAAGCCTATTGATCAAAGGAATTTTGGCTTTGATTCACCTTTGACTTATTACTCAACATTCTTAACTTCAGAGATAATTGAGAATGCACACACCCTTCCCATAAAGGCCTATTCACTACCTTCAACAAATTATAAAATCCCTCATTATCTAGATTGGGAATCTCTTCCAAAGGTTTGGAATACATTTCAAACTGATGGTTAGTAGCATAAAAAATTATTCCCTGATAACGACCAAGGTTATATTCCCAAGTGACATTATCACCCTTTTCATTACCTATATGGACCCTAGTCAAACTATTTCCAATATAACCGACACCAAATTGATTCTCCGGTGTAAGGCTTCCCCATGTTCAATCCAAATCCAATAATCAAGTTGAAACCCATCCTTGTGTAGGTGATATCTGATTGACTCTATGTCTAAAAATCTCCTACATTTACATTTATGATAAAGACATTTAACTGTCCCTTCACATGCAAACTGCTGTATTTGAACACAAGTTGTTATGAATTCCTCAACTTCCTCATAAAATTTGGTTTAATCCCCTTGACTTGGGAGCAATCTATCATACATTGATGCTCAATTTGGAGCAAACATTTTGTATCTCAACACTATCCCACACCTACAGAGTAATACAATCACACATCAATCAAAAAAATTAGGCAGAGTCTCCCTATAATTTAGGAATCCCCACTAATTCTTATTACAATAATTTTTTAATCCATAGCAATATTGTAATGCACACTCCAATATTCAGTTAATTCAACCAATATTTTTAAATAATGTTCAAAAAAATTTAGGGAAAGTCTCCTCTTAAATTAGGATCCTCTATAAAAATTAATTTATCCCCTAAACACACCTAACAATTACTTATGTCATTACAATAATTATTTAATTCAAACAATATTTTAAATGATCAACAAAATTTGGATAGAGTCTCCTCTTATTATAGGACCCTCGACAAAAATTATTCTATCAATCAAACACATACAGTCATACAAATTAGTTAGTTAATCCAAAAAATCATTGTAGAGCATATCACCTTACTTCACATTATGCAAGCATACAACACAGTACACAATTCAAACAATGGGAAGAAACTCTAAGCCTTCCTCTAGTCATGCAATCCCATTGTCCTTCTTCCATCCTACAACTCTATTCAGTACATTTTAAATCTCTAATATTTCAGTAAACATAAAGTTTAAAAATGAGTACAATGTCATACCTAAAGCTTCTAAAGTCACTCTAGTTGGTCAATGCACCAATCACCAAGCGCTTTAAGTGCTCCAAACAAGATCTTTAACAATCAACACAACAAATTAAGTTAGTTAATTAATTTACAAACTAAAAATTTTGAGTAAAGAAAAGAAATAAAAAAGGAGGTTAAATAAAAAATAAATCAATTTAAATACTCATTGATATACCACGGACATAATGGCAGTCTTTGGCAATAAAATGGAAACTCTGGCGGTAAGAAAACGGCTTGGGACCATAATGGGGGATGAGAGAGAAAGGGAGTAAACAGAAAGGGCATAATGAGTGAATGAGGAAAAAGAAGGAAGTATTCGCATTTTAACATTCTATTTCATTGATAACAGATTTTTTGTCGGTAATAATTTAATGAAACGATTTGCTTCATTAATCACATATAATCGTCGATAAAAATATTAATGAAACGAATCGTTTCATTAATCATCCATTATCGATGGAAAATCCGTTAATAATATGAAAACTGAACAGCTTCTAGTAGTAATTCCTAAATTTCAAATACTAACGAAAAATTCATCAATAATATTTAAAAATAAATTGTAAAAAAATTTAAATTATTTATTTTATCTAAATTACCTCCATATTTTCCATTAGTAATGCATTAAGTTTTTTTAATTAAATTTAAAAAGAAAACATAATTAGTTACTAATGATTTTTCCATCGGTAATGATTTGTCGTTATTAGGCGTAAATATTTACCGACGATTTTACAGACGAAATATTAAATCATCGGTAAAATTCATATCAATGATTTATTTAATTTTACCAATGAAAAATCGGTCGATATTTTCGATAGATTATTGACACCGGTAAAATCTATTACTTTTTAACGAATTTCTAGTAGTGAATAGAAGTAACACATTTCTCTAATATTACCTTGTGTTAAAAAACAAAAGGAACCTTGCTTTTCTTTTGTCAAAAAAGTGATTCAAAACATTCAAAGGGTAAGGGGAAAAAAAAAAGCAATCAAATGAGACCAAGAATGTAAACAAAATAAGAAATATTGCATCTAGAAAAGTATCAAATAGGATTCTATTACAAAAAATTTTGATTTACTTTGTAAACGAATTAGGCTTAGTATGTGCTTGACTTAATAGGTTAATTTTATTTTAAATTTATTAAATTAAAAATATGGGAGTGACAATAGACAAAAGCTTAACACAACTTTTGATTAAGGATATTTTAAGAATATCAAAATGAAAGTAACAAAAAGGGTATTGCAATAGACAATAGAATGTGGCTATATCCACTCCCAAATATTATTTCCTTAATATAGCGATGAAGAGTCATTATTTTAGGAGGATAGTTAGAAAGCGCTCGAGCTCAAGTTCTAATGATTGTCAGTGGATAGGTGCATGTGAAATTAAATTATTGGACACTAGTTTATGCTTCGAAAGTAATTTTATTTTTTTTTTCTATAATATATTTTGTAGGTGACAACTAAAAAACACTAGTGCATATTTTGATACTTGTGAAAGTAGATAGATGCATATGGAATTAAATTATGCGACGTATTATCTGTATATAGCAAAGTTGACATTTGGACATACAAAACACAAAATAGTGGGGTTCAGTATATTTTCTCTTTCAATACTCACTACTTTGCTTCTTTTTCTTACCAAATATGTCCTTATTATATCAATTTGTTATGTTCAAATACTATTTCTCTTTAATTATTGGACACTTGTTTACACTTCAAATGTATTTCCTTTTGAGTCCTGGTATATCTTTTTAAAACATCCACCTACTACTCCTCCTAATACTTAATAAAGAAAGTATTAAAAAAAAAAAAGCAAATGCATTTTATACCTTGTAAACATAAAAAAACATTCGATACTTTTTTTATTTAGCATTTAATAGGATTATTAGGAGGATAATTTAGAAGGATTTAGCATTTTTGTTTCATTTTTTAAATAATTTCTTAATATATTTAGTAATGAAGAGTCAATGTTTTTAGGGGACAACTAGAAAAACAACTCAAGCACATGTTTTGATACTTGTGAAGTGGATAGGTTTATGCAAAATTAAATGACTTTTGTTATATCCTCCTAAAATATTCTCCTAATAACTCTCTTAATACTTAGTAAAAAAGGTATTAAATAAAAAAGCAAATACATTAACATCTTGTGAACATAAAAGCATTCAATATTTTTCTTATCTAGCAATTCGGAGGAGGTTTTAGGAGGATTTAACCATTTTGAAATTAAATTATTGGACCTTTGCTTATGCTTCAACGTATTTCCATTTTTTTTAAAAATTTTTTTGTATATTTGGCAGGGGATAGCGAAAAAATAGTCCAACACATGTTTTGATACTTGCGAAGTGGATAGGTGCATGCAGAATTAAATTATTGGACAATAGTTTACACTTCAAAAGTTATTTTCTTTGTTTATAATGTTTAATATATTTAGTAACGAAGTGTGATTGTTTTAACGAAGAGTCATTGTTTTTAGGGGACAGCTAGAAAACACTTGAGCACATGATCTCATAATTGTAAGTGAATAGGTGCATGCGGAATTTAATTATTGGGCACTTATTTACGCTTAAAAAGTATTTACTTATTTTATAATTTTTAATTTTCAATATATTTAGTAGGAGACAGCTAGTAAATATTCAAGCGCATGTTTTGATACTTGTGAAGTGGATAGGTGCGTGCGGAACTCTTTCAACCCATTTCTCTCTTTCTTTCCCCTTTTCCTTTGGCCAGCATTGATTCATCTCTCTCTTCACTATGGATTCCCTTTAAAGAAGTAATGTTGTTCCCTTATAGGTTCAGCTTATTTCATTAAATATAACATATAGTGAACAATATTCACTTTTTCTTTTTTAATCTCTCAATAGGTTTTTTTTTTTTTTCCTTGAGTTTTTCTGATTCCTTTTGTTCTTTCTTTGCAATAGTGGGTTACTTTCGTCTGGTAGTGTCGTGTCTATGGAAGGTCTGCATTTGCCATAGTATGCTTTTACCAAAGAGGTGGAACTTTTCAAAATTACTTTATGGTAATACACCTTAAACGTCATTTGAGCTCATTAATATATGATTGTTGAAGAGAAAAATCAGCCTTATGTAAGGAAGGTAACGGGTCGATGCCAAAACTTTTTTGGTTGCTTCCTATGAAACAATAGCATGAAGGGACATTCCCTTCATGTTTGGTTTTACATTGCATTTTGATACATGTTTGGTTTTACATTGACATTCCCTCACAAAATTGCTTTTAGCTCTAGAATTGATTTTGGGAAGAAGCATGTAGGACTTGCTTTTACGGTCACAGCAAATCAATTCTGCATATCTAAAAGATTTTTTTCCTTATCTACCCTTATCACTCTCTTTCGTGTGCTTATTGCTATCAACCATATATCTTGGAATTATTTTTAGACACGAGACAAGAAATACTCTGGAGTAGGGATTCTGGTTTTACTTTTATTTTTTACGTTTCACAATTTAACAATATTATTTAAACTGATATACAAAAATAAAAATAAATTCAACAAACAAAATAATTGGATGATTTATATTTTAATTGTAACATTAAAAGTAAAAGTTGATTGTTATAAATATATTTTATCACTTATTCAAATTTAACTACAAAATAATAAAAAGAAACTATAATGAAATGAATGAATGAAACTTTTTTGTAATTATATATTTAAAAGTAATTTTGATCAATGCTATCCAAACAATATCAATTTTGACAAAATTACTTTTCAAATCAAACTACCAAATATAAATTACTTTACTTTAAAATTAATTCTACAAATACAGAACCAAACACATACTAAATTATTAACATGTTAAAGTTCATTAGCTTTTTTCTCAATTAAAGCAAAATAAACCATGAATATATGATTGTGCAACATGAGTATCGCACATAAAGAAACAAAGGGCTCAAGGCAGATATAGCTCAATTAAGTGGCAACACAGCAAAAAGACAACACACATACTAATTTCAATGCCTATGCTTTTTTTTTTTTTTTTACTTCTTTTCTTTTTCTACACATTCTGGAATTTTTTTTTCTAGTAAAAAGATTCAATTTCCATTATATTTTTAATATTTTTGTGTGTTTTATCTAATCTTATTCCAATAACATGGAGTCATGGACCCCATGGCATAAAAAAGCATGAGGCCGTGAGGGAGCTTGTTAATTATAATGTTAGTTATGATATTTTTACTTGTCACAAGAAAAAAAGTTGTGATTATTTTTCTTTAAATTATTTTATTAGATGCTTCACTTTATTTTTCATCATTGTGGACGTCTCTTCTCATATTTTACCTCTCTTTTGTAGTTTCTAATATGTAATTCTAATGATAGCAAATCAAAGAATTAATGCAATTTTTAAGAAAAAGGTTACTTACAAGAGGGGGAAAATATAACTTCAAAACATTGTTCTATTGCTCGAATCATATATTGATGAAGAGAGTGAGAAACAATATTCCAAGATTCAAAGCATCATATCTAATGAATTTCATCTTAATTCTTTGAATGAAATCTTAAAAAATGACCCACCCTAAAAATTTTGTTCAAATTCTACCACTGATTATAATAATCTTTATATGAATGTTTATTGTATATTACATCTTTTATTCAATAATATTATTCGAAACATTTTATTTTGTCAAAAATTACTTTTTATATAAAATTTTTCAAACTCAAATTACTTTATCACAAATTCAATTTTAATCAAAATTAAGTTTGTAGATAATATTCATATAGTTTTTTATATGATAATATTAATATAATTTATTTAAATATCTTGAAAATAAAAATAAAATAAAAAATACATCAAAAGTATAATATAAAATTTATATCTTTTATAGTAATTACATATCCAAAAGTGATTTTTGACTAACCTTACCCAAATAATATTTAGTCTATGATAATCATGTTGAAATCCATGGTAGAACAGAGAAAAGAGAGAACAAAATAGATAGGAATTGGAAATTTATGATTAGATTGAAGAAAATGCGAAAGATTGACACAATAGAATTACAATATGACTTACATAGTGAGACAAGAGTAACTAATTACCATAACATTCTAACTAATTCTAATTAACAACCTGTAACAAACTAACAAATTCTATATACTCTAACACTCCCCGGTGCAAGCTGGAGGATGCGTACATTAGCATTTCTAACTTGGGATGAAAATGCATTACAACAAACCAGAAAAAAAATACAACGACAATATCGGTAAAGGCAACAAGATGCTAAAAATAACAAATGTTGGTGATCGCTAAGGTCCATAGCACTTCTTCTGGCGTCTTCACAACTCTCATCCTAACTAGAAGCAATCATCAAATGCCAGATGCAACAGCTTAACCACTCAAGCAGAAGTTAACCAATCTTAGAGCTTAACCACTTGGCAAAAGCAAACATCAAAACCACGAGGCTATCGAAAAGAGATTAGAGCCATAGGACTATCAAAAAGAAATCCCAATTTAGGGAATACCAATCAATAAACTCAACAAACAGCTTAACCACTAAGAGTAGAAGCAAAATCATTCACGCTTAACCATCCAAAGCAGAAGCTAAAATCAAAGCTTAACCATGAAGATAGAAGCCATATCTGAAGCTTAATCATCAAGACAAAAGTAAAAGAAGGCCATATCAGGCTAACAAAATCATAACCAACTCTAGACAAAGTGGCACTCACAATAATCTGAACCAGAGATGGAAAATATCAAGAAGAACCGGAATAATCCAAATCTGAGAAATAATCCTCAATAAACCAAAACTTCAAGCAACTGATATTTATCGTGGATAAGAGCATCACTGAGTACCAATCAATATTTGAAAAAGAAAAATTATCCCAAACCCGATCAGAAGTGGAAGAACTAATTCTAAGTAGCAACCAAGGCTTCAAACAGAAATCAGCATCAAGAAAACAAACCAATGATCCAAATGTCCCAAACACCACCAGACAATGTTCACTTCAGGTATGGGGACAGCAATGATAATAGAGGATAATATATGCTCCAAGAAGACGCACCAAAGAAATGGAGAAATCTCACCTCGCCGAGAGATAAAGATAAGCCTCCCTTCCACATATTAACCATTAACGCCTCACAACGAGACAAAATCGATGCTCGTTGAAGAATGCACAATCACGAGATCACAAGATAAGCTCTGAGGACGTGAACACCTAGAAACTCAAACTCGTCGGACAAAAATGAATCAAATTGAAAGTAGATTTGAAGATTACAGATCTAATGAACTGGACGAAAATGCAGCGCCACCAAAGTGAAGCTCTGAGAAACTAAAACAGAGCATTAAATACATGAACACGCCGTCGCAAATTCGCCGAGATGAGAATGGGAAAAACCATAGTGGCAACAAAACATAGAGGGAGCATCAGAGAGAGAACCTCTTCAGCTCCCCAGAGACTACACTGAAAAATGGAGATCTGACGGTGAAGAAGCAAATCCTAAGAGCCAGCGTCCTCCATCATAAATTCGCCGGAGAACAAGAACAAATTGCAGATCTGAAGGTGATGAACCGGGACTACTAACGGAAAATCAGATCCGAGGATGAAAAATTGGATTTGACAATGGCTAAGAGGAGTGCAATCGCAAGCAAATCTGAGACGGAGGATATGTGGGCGCTCATGTTGGAGATGGAACCATGGAGATGTGAGAGACAGATTTGAACGAGGATTTGGATGGCGCTGGCATCGGTCACCGATAGTGGATAGGTCAAAGATGGTGATGGGAACTACCGCAACCAAAGTTAAAATCAAGAATCAGACACAAATCGAAAAAGGAGGTAGAGCCCTGAAGGTGAGATTAGAGAATCTTGCAAGAGAGAGAAAAATAAACAAGGAAAAGGTGTTTGGTCAATGAGAATGCATGACAGAGTGAAAGGGAAATGCAAGAAAGTGAAAAAAACGTTCCAGGAACTCAAGGGTAGCGAAAGAAAAATATGGTATCAGAGCCTTACCACCAACCTTGAAACCCTTTTTTTCTTCCGCTGTCTCTAGTTTTTTTTCTTTCATTTTCTTACACTTTCTTACTCTCCAAATACTGTATCAGTTTCTTTCCTCTCTATTTCACACTCAAGATTTTTTTTGGCCCCCTAAGCATAATTTTCTCTCTATAAGGGTTTAATCACTTGTTTGAATTATTCGAACTCAATGCCAGAGCCATGATTGCAATCTAATCCTGGCCTCGTTAGCGAAGCTGTTGCCACCACCAATCATTCTTCCTCTTACAGACAATCCTTGGATCTATTCTCTGCCATGCAATTCACATTTCAGCGCCTTCAGATTTGGTTGTTCACTATTGGATCTTCATGTCCCGGTGTGGTTCAAGCTCGCTTTTTGGCCACCGTCGTTGCCTCATTTCCCATCACCTCTGCTTGTCTTAATCATTTTTCTTTCAGATTTGGTCCGTCATGGTTCCGATCTTCTTCTTCAGCATGGCTCCTGTTCGCATTCCTAGCTCCAGATCATCTTTCTCGAGTTCAAATCATTCTGTTTCATCACTGTCAGGTCCAATTTCTGTCATTCATGTTCTTCATTAGCTTGTGTCGTCAACGTGGTTCTTCAGATCCGGATCTACTCCATCTCCATTTTTCAATTTGGTTAGTTTGTCCTCTACTTTTCACTTCAGATCAAGTGATTGTGATATTTTGGATCAAATCCTCTTGATTGGGAAACTACGTTTTATGATTCCCCTGCATTGGCTTTGTTTTGGTTTAAATTGCTCTAGTGTTGTTGTTCATTTTTTAGCTATTGAATTTCTTGGTTCAAGATTCAAACATGTCTGGAGCCAAATTTGGTTCTTCTTGATTTGGTTTGCTATGATTCATTGGATTTAGTTCTATGATGGATTGACGCTCTATTGCATTAGACATTGGTTCTAGCATCAGCAATTTCTGTTTTTCATGGTTGTTTTAATGGCTCAACCATCCTTTCGCTTGTTCAGCTCTCATATTGGAGAAGAGTTGTTGATTTGGCCTTGGATAGGCTTTCTTTTGCTTTTGTCTTGATGGTTAAGCTTTGATTTCAACTTCTGCTTTGGGTGGTTAAGCGTGAATGATTTTGCTTTTGCTCTTAGTGGTTAAGCTGGTTGTCGAGTTTGTTGATTGGTGTTCCCTAAATTGGGATTTTTTTATAGCCCTATGGCTCTAACCTCTTCTTGATAACCCTATGGCTTTAATTTTTGCTTCTGCCAAGTGGTTAAGCTCTAAGATTGATTAGCTTCTGCTTGAGTGGTTAAGTTGTTGCCTCTAGCATTTGATGATTGTTGTTCCTATGTTGGGTTTTCTTGGTAGTTGGAGGCCGTGGAGACGCCAAAAGTAGAGCTATGGACCTCGGTCGTCATCAGTTTTTCAGACTTTTATGCTTCCTTTGTTTGTTATTTTGATTTACTACATTGTATTTTTCTTCATTTCTTGTTGTAATACACTTTCATCCCAAGTTGGAGATACTAATGTACACATCCTCCAGCTTGCGGCCGGGGGGGGGTTAGTTTGTTACAATTGGTTAATTAGAATTAGTTAGGGAGTTATGGTAGTTAGTTACTTTTCTCCCATTATATAAGTCATATGATAGTTCCATTGTAAGTAACATTTCTCATTTTCTTTAATCTAATTAGAAATTTTCAATTCCTATCTATTTTTGTAAGTCATATAAAAGTTACCAAATATAAATCACATTGACGTTGGCTCAATTTGATGAAAATCAATGTTGTAAGTTGATGCAAAAACCTGTTTGAAAACTATAATCCAAACACACACTAATAAGAGTGCCCCTCTATTTCATCGAAATTCCCGGACACAAAGTTACTACGTTATTATATATGCGCAAGTCACGAAAGTACCCCCGAGGGTTACGTTGAAAGTCACTTCTGTTAATGCGATAATCCCTACCTGGAGCCTTCATGGTTTTTCCTCCGGAAGAACTTGAGCAACACAGTTTCCAGAGAAGACCAACTGCAATAGCTACGCCGATTATACCAACGGCCGTAGCAGCATCAACATACCCCTTTGTGCACTCATTACCCATTCCGATATCAAAACTTACACATACAACTCAAATAATCTCTCTCTCTCTCAAACACACACACACATAAGAAGAAAAGCAACACAAGTAGAGGAAGAAGAGTATTTACGAAATAAAATTACTTAAAAGCACCAACTCTTAATTGGTACAAGTATTGAATAAAATATTACAAAATAAAATTAAAGCACCAGAGAAACAGGCTGTCGGTGATTCCTTAATGAAAAAGGAGAAAACAGCTGTAAAAGTAGAAAAGATACGATGGCTATGCATCAATTTGGAATTAGGTTCCAAAAGGTGGCCCGGCAAATTGAATGGATGGAAAAGTTAATTAAAATAACACAAATAATATACAAATTAAATTCTTTTGGAAAAATAATTAATGATAAAAATATAACAATTAAATATGAAAATTAAATAGCACAATAAAAGAAAATAAATTTTATTAATATAACTAAGGGGTGTTAAATATTAAATTTAAGAGTATTTTAACACCATAAATAAATTACTCGGCATAAATTATCTTTACAGTTAATATTCTCCAATGAACATCAGCAACTTCCCTCTAGTTTTATACTTAAATTAGTTAAAGTTACTCAAGTGAACCAAGAAAGGAGTATATTGAGGATAGGAATTTTTCTTTGGAACACTGTAGTTTCAATATATTTTAGAAAAAAAAAAAAAAACAATCCTTCTCACTACTAATATTTACACATACTAGCATATTTAACCCGTACGATGTGTAGGGATAAATTATGTGTAATATGTATAACATAATTTAATATAGTAAGTTATTATTAAAATTTTATTATATTATGTAAGTTTAATAGAAAAAATCTAGAATTTGAATGAGGATATGATTATCTAAATTAATTTAAAAAATTTTATAGATTGAAGAATATGTAGAATAAAATAATTATGCAATTAACAAGTATAATTTTGATATTTTTATTGAATAAAACTAATTTTTTTAAAAAACATTTGTGTAAGTTCTTTAAATACAATCATTCAATATCGAAAATGTAATTTAGTTTATAATTTAAAAATTTTTAAGTAAGGATCCACCAACTGAAAAAAAAATGTTACATTTTCATCTTCCTCCTTTTCATTAAAAAAATATTTTATTTCATCTCCCTATTCACTCTATTCAACCTTCTAATAGCAATTTATTCAAATCAAAATAAAAAATGTATATTTTTACAATATTTAACTAAAAATACAATAATTAAAATAAAAAATTATTTATTTTCCCGTGTTTAATATTCTTTAATATTCTAATTCATAACAAACTCTTAAAACAAAACTGAAACATATCTAAATATTTATTTATAAATTCTTTCATAATAATTATATATATATATATATATATATATATATATATATATATATATACATACTGAATTCATAGTTCTACTTTGATTATATTTTATGTACATTTTTTTAACCCCGTATATAATAATGTGAACAACTCTTAATATTATATAATAAAATATACATCTATAGAAAATATTACAAAATATATCCTTACGAGTACAATTAACTTTGGATGAAATAATAAAGACATAGAAAGTATAATTATCAAATTATTATTGACGAAAACAAATTATTTGAGAGAAAAATTAAAGAAATTTGTTCCCCATAACATCTCATTATTGAAAATATAATATTCTTTAATATTCTAATTCATAACAAAGTCTTAAAACAAAACAGAAGTATATCTAAATAATTATTTATAAATGCTTTCATAAGAGTTTAATATAACCTCCCTCCCTCCCTCTCGCTCTCTCTCTCTCTCTCTCTCTCTCTCTCTCTCTATATATATATATATATATAACCTCATAATTTTAATTTGATTATATTTTATGTAAAATTTTTCAACCCCGTATATAATAATATAAACAACTCTTAATATTATATAATAAAATATATATCTATATAAAATATTACACAATATATCTATACGTGTACAATTAACTTTGGATGAAATTATAAAGAAAAAAAAGTATAATTATCAAATTATTATTGAAGAAAACAAATTATTTGAGAGAAAAATTAAAGAAATTTTTTTTCCATATAGCATCTCAATATTGAAAATATAAGCTATTTTATAATAAAAATTTCTAATTTTTAATTGAGAATGAAACCTCTTCCTTCCATTTGTTTAGCCCCATAATAACGGTTTATTAAAACTAAACTAAAAAGATATATATTAATCATAAAATTAAAGTTCAAATCAAAATATAATCTCACAATATATAAGCTGAAATTCAACAGTTAATAACATCCATTTATTTTCCCACATCTTCCGTATTGTTTAGTATCCTAATAATGTATTCTTATTGAAACATATTGATAATATCTATTCACAGATTTTTGTTTTTACATTTATTAACTATAACCTCATATCATAAGTGATAAAATTAAAAATAAAAAAATTTCTCAAAATATGTAATAGATAAAACAATGAATATAGAAATTAATAATCATAATTTTTATATAATATTGACATATACTTAGTACGTAATTATGTACACAATTTAAATAGATAAGCATTTAGAACTCAAATTTAAAACAATAAAATCAGCAATTAACTATTTAATAAAATTGTAACCCAAGTATTGATTAAATAATCTAGACATTTGTGAAATGAATTTAATAATTATGTTTATTATCAGTTATGAAATTTACTGATCTAAATAAGAACATTGTTTTTAAAGTTTGTCGATTCAAATCTAACATTTTACGTCAAACAATTTTAAAATTGAATTCATTTTATATAAATAACTAAACAATTAAACATAAAAAATAAAAAGAATAAGAAAAGCATATTGTAGTAAGTCTTGATCTAGAAAAGCGTATTGTAGTAAATCTTGATCTCAACTTTGAATAAGAATAAAGGATAGATAGGGTTTACAGAAAAGAAAAAAAGGAAGATAGATAGGAATCAATGCCATGAAAACTGTTAGCTCATTAATAAAGCATTAATGGTATGTAAATGAAGAAGATTGGATGCTATTCCCTGGTTGAACTATTGGTCCCTAGCTAGCTGACGTAATTAGGTAACAACTATTAAGCTTCAATAGTAAGAATTCATAGTTTTTTATGCTTCATTAATAAGCATTCATAGTTTTGAAAGATGGTAACGTTATACAAAGATGAAAATAATTCTGCTACTGTGTAACCTTAAAATTTCACTCCTTTTTAAAAACTTACCGTATGCGTGTTAATTAAATACATTGAGTTTTCTTAAAATGTTGTCAAACATAAATTTAAATTAGAGAAATAGGCTGGAAGAAATGGAGTCACCTGCATATAACTACTGGATACTTTGTCATTGTTTACGGAAGACAAAATCACTGTCAGTTGAAATTTAAGCCTACGAAAGACACTTTTATATTCAGGAAGAGGGTACAATAATTCTCATAAGCATAGGGGTCAACTTTTACTGTTTTACATAGGCACACGGTTCTTAGTTCTCACATTTGATTGAGATACAATAGTACTGCTCACATAAACGATATTATATAACTGTCCACTTAAATTAATAAAACGCCACTTCCTCTCCTGATAATAACTAATAAGAGTGCCCCCTTTTATTTCATGGAGAGAAATTCTTAGACACAAAGTTCCTATGTTAAATATGCAAATCAAACTTTCGTATGTATAAAGTTACTCTACAGATAAAGGTTGACAACAGAAATCTTTCATGCGAGAATATCTCTTGTTCCAGTCCCTTCTCTATTTGCTGTTTCCACCACCACCTGAAGCCTTCAGCCCTTTTTTGTCATAATAATTTGAGCTGATCATCCAACCAAGACCGGCGGCAGCAATAGCTGCTCCTGCTATGGCTAAACCAACACCAATATCTCTTCTAATGGAAGCACCTTGCTCTGCAGCACTTGTGTTGGTTGGTTTCGGTTGTTTGTCTTTGGTTTCGGTCGGCATTCTGCCAGTTCTAACCGGACACTCCTTTTCACTTCATATAAAACCTACTGGGTGGACACATTTATATAGAAAATTTTGGGAAAATGTACGGTCGTGCAATAGTTAGATTCTCCCTTGATTGGCTGCGTCCTATGTGCCAATGAATGCAGCACCGTGTTTGTGTTTGTCATGTTTTGAGGTGGATGTTAAGGTGGTTCAGCCTCTCTTTTGGACCATTAGATATTCTCTCCCTTGTACCATTAAATTTAAACGGTTCAGATTTAATGAATGAAATGAATAAATTTAATTAAAAACTATGCAATTTTTGAATTTACAACTCTCTCCTTCCTTCCCAAGTCAATCCTAACGCCCCAAACCCCTTTCGCTCTCCACTAGCAGCGCCTGAGGAACAGCCGGCGGCGTCTGCCATTATCTGTGGGTTGTTTTGTGATGAAAATATGTAATCTATTGCTTTTGGATGACTTTTTTCATTTAAAAAAAAAATGGAAAATAAAAAGCACAGGAGAAACATTTTCTTCCATTTACATTTTTTTTTTCAATTGGAGGAGTTACCCTTTTACGGAATAGATAATCCCTATGAACCCAAGCTATTTGTGGTAAAATTTCCTAATAGCATTTTGTTTATTTCATGAACCAGTAAAGGAAGATATAACATATTCAGTGTTTTTCCCTAAACATTCCCCCGCCGCTTTCATCCCTATTTTGCTCTCCTCCTCCAACTCCATGTCAACGACATCATCCCTAACATTTGATATCAAGAATGAAACTTACAGATGGTGTCAGTTCTTGATGTCGAATGTCATCGACATCACCCCTCAAATTATCAATCGGTGAAGGTGAAGTTAGTGTTCAAGATTGAATAAAAATTCCACAAATTTTTTTCTTTACAATTTTAATATTTTTATTTGACATGCCTATAATGTAAAGTTATAATATTAAAAAGAAGGAGGAGATTATGGGGTTTAGATTTTAGAGTTTATTCTCAGGAGGCAGTGGTGGTGATAAGGGGGTGGCAGTAGTGATGAAGAGTGAGGAGAAAGGTGGCTGCTTATAAAGGAGAATTGAAAGTGAAAAGAGGGACAATTTAATAATTTAGAAGTGGATCATGAAATAGTCCTAAAGATGGAAGGATCACCATATCCTTTACCCATGTTTTGGTACCCTGAAGTGGATAGGTATGCGGAATTAAATTATTAGACACCTGTTAACATTTTACACTTCAAAAGCAATTTCTTTTTTAATATATTTACACTTTACCTTCACACTTTGCCACTGTCTAACATGCACTTCGGCCAACAAGGTATATCACACATCGTGTAAATATGAGGGTGAAGATCAATGGTGTATGTATACAACTACTTGTTGCTAATGCACCCTAAAATTTCACCCAAACACTCTCTACCAACTCCTTTATTTTCGTTGTTCACATCCGTTCTTCATCGATTCCCTTTGTCGCCCTCCATTACCAACCACTGGACTCCTTAGCCGATGCTATCGCCCACTCCCCTCCGCCGAATTCCTTCTCCGTCGCTGCCCATCCCGTAGTGACATCATGGATATTGCCAACTGATTTTTCCCTTGAAAGCAAGTTTGATAGGTATGAGCAAAAGTCTCTTGCTTCTTATGGGAACATGCTCAACAATAACATCTTAAAGACTTCAGCTCTCCATCAAGAAAATCAAAATCAAAAGTTATTTTCATGACATCCTTGAGCTTTGGGTACTTTGAGAATTTAAGAACCATATATTGGGAGCACCAAATTGTGAATGGAGATGTGGTGGGGGTTTGCTAGCCATGCCATGAAGAATTTCAACTGGCAGAGAAGCAATTACACAACAGGAAGGCATGGGAAAAAATGTATCTCCTTAGTCTCACTTGCAGCTTTGAAGCCATAGATTCTTTTACAAACTTGTGAATAATAGAACACTAGATCCACCTTATCATCAAGTCATGTCAATGGAGCCATGTTTCTATGCTCCCCCATATTATGATCTCAAGGCAAATATTGGAATTGATACTGGTAAACTTGTACCTTGTGTTTCAATGTACTATGATGGGCAGCATGGCAAAGGAATCCGGCAGAAGGGAGTGGGTGGTGACGCCGACGGAGGAGTCCAGTGACGGGTAATAGAAGGCAACGAAGGGAGGAAAGGTTTCCAGATGGGAGATTGACTGGTGGTGGAGGTGAGGGAAGAAATAGGAAGAGTCTAGTGTGTATCATAGATGAGTGGTTTACAAATACATCACAACATCTAATCCATTAGATCTCATGATGCATGATCCACCATTTTTTCTAAAGCGCATGGTATTTACCTATGTTTAATACAATTAGGAAGTGTTCTGTGATGCTCTTTCGAATTCCAAAGGATATGGTACACCTTGCAATCTAATGGTTAAGATTGTGAGATGTATCGATGCACCAATTACCTGTAATGCATTTTAGTAATTTTCTAATTTTAGGCAAACTTAAAAATATGGTTAGATGCATTTTAAAACTCACCAAAATTTATATGCGTGATCTTGAAATTGCAAAGCATATCTCTAAAAAATTCTTTTTAAATTCAAGATAATTCTACGTAATTTCAGGTACAGATAATAAAAAAAGATTTTATGATACTTTGGAATTGTTGAGAATATTTCCAAAAAGAAATTATATAATTCTAGGATCATATAAGAGAATATTGACCACTTTTAAAATGCATGGATCTAATCGTATTTTTAAATTTGGCTAAAATCAGAAATTATTACAATGCAATGCAAGTGATTGTTGTATCAATGCACCACACAATCTTCATAATTACATTGCAAGGGGCACCATGCCCTCTTAAACTCGAAGAGCATCACAAAATGCCCCTCTATCTAAAAGTTGTCATTTACTGCTTATAAGAGAAAACAAAATCTATCATAAATTTTACTCTAGTGCACACACCAATGTCCTATGGGAAAGGGGACATGGATGAGTAAGAAAGTTAGAAAATGTGAGGATGATAGGGCTTATGAGTCTGAACATGATGTGAGAGTGCTTGAAGGTAGGGCTTCATGATCTAATGGAGAAAGATGTATCTAATGAGTTTGGAAATAGGTTTTCTGAATATAGAGCTAGGTCGATAGGTCATGTATCTAATACGAGCTTAGGCAAGTCATTGTTTAGGAGTAATGTAGAGGGGAGCTTCTCCATATTTGTAGGCAACATCCCCCTCTACATCTAAAGGATGGCTATGTTGGGTTTCTAGTCCGTTTGGACCTATTGTGGATATTTTCATATCTAGGAGAGCTTGTCTTCGTTCAGCTGCATCTATATGTTTGTAAGGTTTAAAGATCTTAAGTCAACACATAATCCCATACACAAGCTTAATGGAGTGGTTATGGATGGTCACAGGCTGAAAGTTTTTATTGCATGGGCTCGAAGACCACTCAAGAACTTGTACTCATGTGGCAATTTGGACGATGATAAGGAGCCTTCTCTTATGACAAAGGCTTGTGATGAAACCCATAAACTCCATATAGGAAGTTCTTTGGAGCAAGGTTTGAGTCCTAAAGAGATGATCGGGCACGTCCATGACAAAGTGAAGTTTGTACGAGGCAATGTTAATAACAAAAATCTAGAATGGCTTCATCGAAGCGTTGTGGCTGAGAAAGCCACTCCTATAAACTTTGCGGAGGTCTCTAACAGCTTGCTTAGAGCAGATAAAAAAGCTACAGAGTTTAGGGAATGGGGTTCATTCATAGTTCTCATCACTTTTGAGTCTAAGAAAGCTATGGAAGATGTTCTTTCATATGAGGCAGAGTGACTGTGTTCATTTTTTAATGAGTTTAGACCTTGGTCAAGTAATGAGTAGCCACATTCTAGGAAAGTTTGGATTGAGTGCATTGGCCTTCAACCATTTGCTTGGTCCATTAGAATCTCAGGGCTATTGGTCAAGCCTGGGGTATAATTATTGGTTTTGAGGAGGACTCTGTTTCTAGCAGATGTGTGGGGACTACCAAAGTTTTAGTTGACACATACCAAAAGAGTCACATCAAGGGTTTGGTTTCTCTTGACTTGGTTCGGATGATATGTGACCTCTATGTTAGAGAGGCTTGCTTGGATATGAGTTCTATGAAGGTTTCTTGCGATGTTATGGAATTCAAAAGTGATTATATTGTTCGAACCTCTCCTCATGGTGGTAGTTTTGGTAGCTTTGATGGCTTAGTGGCTGTTGTGCGGCATCCGACCAATGATGCAGTGGTTGGGCAACAATTGTTAGAAAAGCAAAAGTTAGAAGGAGACATAACAGTTTGTACAATTAATAAGGGTCTTGGGAAGAGTTTCAAGGTAGCTAATGATGTGCATGCAGTGGGTGGAGTCCAAGATAATGTGGTTAGCATATCTTAATGCGCTTTTGGTGGGACCGATGAAGCCAAGAAGATAGTCCCACAAGATGCATTTATGATGATAGGAGAACAATTGATGTGTTAGCAGGCTTAGGATATGAAATAGTGGGCCATGAGGGTGGGTACACTAATGGGTTTCAAATGAATTCTACTCCTAAAGGGTAGCCATCTTTGGGCCTATCTTCACTAGATTCTTCCCCTTTTGTTCCTCCAAGTTTTCGGCTGCACTCCCCTTCTCAAACTGAGCAAGGTCCACTAGATGGGGAAGTTGCAACTAAATTGATTACCTTGGCCCACCCAAGTCTCAATTGCAGAGGTTTATATCAGAAGCAGGATGGGAATGGCAGTATTGATAATGATTTGATTGTGGCTTCTATGGCTTTTAAGAATAAAACCAATCCACAGCAAAAGAGCTAGAATACAAAAAAGAAGAGTAAGAAGTCCTTCAAGCGAAGGAGCAATAGAACCATGTCCATCAACGATGAGTCTAGACATCAAGTAAGAAATGTTCAAGTTGAAGAAGATATAAAGGGTGTTGTTAGTGAGGATGATGAGGTAGATACTTTTGATAAGGCTATTAAGGCGTGAAAGATGAGTGAACATATTGGGTTGTTAGTTGAGGATGAAAATGCAATAATAGCGGTGTTTGCAAGTGCTTTTGATGTTGATAAGAGCAAACCCATGAAATGCAAAAAGAAGAGGTGTAAAGGGGAAAATATGAAGGAGGAGTTCTAACCCGTGTTGATCATCCCAAAGGGTCTTGTGTCTTTTATTTCTATAGTTAGTCTATGAGTTTCCTTTGAGTTTTGTTTGGTTGGGCATGTGTTTTGTATGGATTTTTAAGTCCTTGGTCTATGTTTTGTTTTGGTTAGGTCATGCGAGACCTATTGTTATGTCTTTGCTCTTGCTCTTCTCTCTTTGGAGAGTTTGAGCGCTTTTTTAACTATAAAAAAAAAAGCCCCTATATTTAGTACGGGACAGCTAAAAAACACTCAAGCGTATATTTTGATACTTGTGAAAGTAGATAAAGACATGTAGAATTAAATAATGAGGCATACTATTTACACATAACAAACTTGACATAATTTGAATATACAAGACACAAAAATAATGGGGTTCACCATATTTTCTCTATCAATACTCACTATGTTGTTTCTTTTTCACACCAAATATGTCCTTATTATGTCAACTTGTTATGTTCAAATACTATATCTCATAAATGTTTATACACTAGTTTACATGCACTTCAAAAGTGTTTCCTTTTTTTTGTAATTTTTAATGTACTTAGTAATGAAGAGTCAATGTTTTTAGGGGACAGCTAGAAAACACTCGAGCAAATGTTTTGATACTCGTGAAATGGATAAGTTCATGCGAAATTAAATGACTTTTAATATATTCTGCTAAAATATTTTCCTAATAATCATCTTAATACTTAATAGATGTATTAAATGAAAAGTAAATGCATTTAATACCTCATGAACATAAAAAACAGTAAATACTTCCCTTATTTAGCAATCCGAAAGACTATTAGTAGGATGTTTTATGAGGATTTAAAATTTTTGAAATTAAATTATTGGACACTGGTTTATACTTCAAAAGTTTTTCCCTTTTTTTTTATACTTTTGATATTTTTAGTGGGGGATAGCTTGAAAACACTCAAGCACATATTTTGATACTTGTTAAGTGGATAAGTGCATGCAAAATTAAATTATTGGACACTAGTTCACACTTGAAAAGTTAAGGAAGTGGCTATCCTTACACCTTTTTTTTATGATATTCCTAAAATATCTTTAATTAAAAGTTGCATTTAATTTTTGTCTATTGTCATTCTTATATTCTAAATTATATTTAATAATTATACTAATTAATATTAAATATGAAAATTAACTATTTTTAATTTAATAGTTTTAAAATAAAATTAACTTATTAAATCATGGCCATACTAAGCTCAATTTGTTTACAAATTAAATCAAATTTTTTTTAATGGGATCCTATTTAATACTTTTGCTGATATAATATTTCTATGGTACTTACCTTCATATGGCCATGTGTCTCTTATATTACTAGTCTCATAGGGTCTTGGTCTTCTATAGTACATTTTTTTTATACAAGTTAGTTATTAGTTTTAATTAGAATTTTTTTTGTGTTGATTTAAGAATTCAATTATAGTCAATTTTTATATTTAATATTAATTAGCATAATTATTAAATATAATTATGGAATATAAGAGTGGCAATAAATAAAAATTTGAAATAAATTTTAATATCAAAAGTAATGTCCAAAATATATAAAAAACACAATCTCAAAAAATTAAAAAAAATAAATGTCTTGGAATCATACGAAATAAAGATAACACACCTCTTTAGTATTACCTTGTGTCAAAAAATGAAAGAAATCTTACTTTCCTTTTATCAAAAAAGTGATTGAAAGCACTCAAGGAGTTGGGGGAAAAAAAATAAAACTCTCAAAAGAGACCAAGAGTTTAAGGGACTCGCATGGCTGTGGAAAGGTAAACAACACAGCAATATTGTATCTAGAAAAGTATCAAATAGGATTCTATTATTAAAAAAAAGGTATCTTAGTATGTGCTTGATTTAATAGTTTAATTTTATTTTAATATTATTAAATTAAAAATATGGGACGCAATAGACAAAAGCTTAACATTTTACGTCAAACAATTTTAAAATTGAATTCCTTTTATATAAATAACTAAACAATTAAATACAAAAAAAAAAAAAAGCATATTGTAGTACATCTTGATCACAACTTTGAATAAGAATAAAGGATAGACAGGGTTTATAAAAAGAAAAAAAAAAAAAAGAAGATAGATAGGAATCTATCATTAATAAAGCATAAATGATATGCAAATGAAGAAGATTGGATGCTATTCCCTGCTTGAACTATTGGTCCCTAGCTTGCTGATGTAATTTGCTTTGGTAACAACTATCAACCTTCATTAATAAGAATTCATAGTTTTTCATGCTTCATTAATAAGCATTCCTAGTTTTGAAAGATGACAACGCTACAGAAAGATGAAAATAATTCTTCTACTGCGTAACGCTAAAATTTCACTCCATTTTTTAAATTCTTTCATAAAAATTATATATACACATTGATCACGATGAAACCACTTATTTATGAACCCTATTATTCGGAACCCGACTGATTTAATCCGACCTGATGGAGGTCTTTGAAAAAGATAAGATTCTTCTAGAGAAGATTTGTTTTTTTATTCTCAAGGTTCGAACTCAAGATCTCTGATTAAAAGATCAAAGGTATCTACCACTTTCACCAATCCCATATTGGTTATACAAACAATTATTATTATATAATAAAATATATATCTATATAAAACGTTACACAATATATCCTTAAGTGTACAATTAGCTTTGGGTGAAATAATAAAGAAATGGAATGGATAATCCTAAGGTTTGGTCTAGTAGTAAGGGGCCTAGTCCACCACAATGTGATAAATCACAGTTCAAATCTCAGCTAAAAGAGTCGCTCAAATTTAAATGACTGACAATACTCAAATAAGATTATCTCCAGTGAAAGAATATATATGGAAAACTAAAAAAATTATTATTGAAGAAAACAAATTATTTGAGGGAAAAAATTAAAGAAATTCGTTTCATATAACATTTCATTATTAAAAGTACAATTCATTCTATAATAAAAAAATTTTATTTTTAATTGAGAATCGGAACCTCTTCCTTCCATTTGTTTAGCCTCATAATAACGGTTTATTAAAACTAAACTAAAACAATATATATTAATCATCAAATTAAAGTTTAATTCAACATATAATCATGCAATATATAAGTTGAAATTCAACAATTAATAACATCCATTTATTTTTCCACCTCTTTCAAATTGTTTGGTGTCCTAATAATGTGTTCTTATTGAAACAAATTTATAATATCTATTTACAAATTTTTGTTTTTACGTAGATTCACGATAACCTCTTCTCATAAGTGATAAAATTAAAAAAAAGAAAAATTTCTCAAAAAAAAGTAATAGATAAACAATGAATATAGAAATTAATAATCATAATTTTTATATAATATTGACATCAACTTAGTACGTAATTATGTACACAATTTAAACAGATAAGCATTTAGAACTCAAATATAAACAATAAAATCAGCAATTAACTATTTAATAAAATTGTAATCCAAGTATTGATTAAATAATCTAGACATTTGTGAAATGAATTTAATAAGTTATGTTTATTATCAGTTATGAAATTTACTAATCTAAATAAGAAGGTCGATTTTAAAGTTGGTCAACTTAAATCTAATATTTTACGTCGGACATTTTCAAATTGAATTCATTTTATATAAATAACTAAACAATCAAATACGAAAAGCATATTGTACTAAGTCTTGATCTCAACTTTGAATAAGAATAAAGGATATATGGGGTTTTAAGAAAAAGAAGAACAAGAAGAAGAAGATAGATAGATAGATAGGAATCTATGCCATGAAAACTATTAGCTCATTAATAGAGCATAAATGATATGTCAATGAAGAAGACTGGATGCTATTCCCTGGCTGAGCTATTGGTCCCTACCTGATGTAATTTAATTAGGTAAGAACTATCAAGCTTCATTAATAAGAATTCATAATTTTTCATGCTTCATTAATAAGCATTCACAGTTATGAAAGATGGTAACGTTATACAAAGATGAAAACAATTCTGCTACTGTTTAGCCCTAAAATTCACTCCGTTTTTTAAAACTCGCCGTATGCTTGTTTATAAAATACATTGAGTTGTCTTAAAATCTTGTCAAACGAAAATTTAAATTGGAGAAATAGACCGGAAGAAATGGAGTCACCTGCATATAACTACTGGATACTTTGTCATTGTTTATGGAAGACAAAATCACTGTCAGTAGAAATTTAAGCCAACGAAAAACACTTATATATATGGAAGGAGAGTACAGTTATTCTCAAAAGCATAGAGGACAAATTTAACTGTTTGACATAAATAATGGTACACCAGTGCACCATGTACCGTTGTAAACGTTTCCTAAAATTGTACATGTCACGATTGTGAAATAATTATTAGAAGGTACTTTATTTTGTCTTTTCATATTGTAAAAGATTTTAACGGATGACTTACCGGAAAAAATCCTGGTACACCAGTGCACCATGTACCATTGTGAACGTTTCCTTTACATAAATACGCAAATGAAACCTTCATATGTATAAAGTTACTCTAAAGATAAAGGTTGATTTATAAATCTAACATTGAAAATTTTCATGCGAGAGTATCTCTTGCTCCAGTCCCTTGTCTATTTGCGGCGCGGCCACGTACCCCCCAGTGTCACGCTCAAAGTCACGTACTTGTCCCTTCTCTTATTGCGTTCGTCCCTGCCCGGAGCCTTCATCGTTTCTTCTTCTTTAGAACTTGAGCTGAAAAGTTTCCAAACAAGACCCGCAGCAGCAACAGCTGCTCCTGCAACGGCTAAACCAGCAGCAATATCTCTTCCAGTGGAAGCATCTTCCTCTACAGCACTTGTGTTGGTTGATTTCTCTGTGCTCTCTTCGCCCATTCTGCCAGTTCTAGCCAATTACCCTTCTTTTTAGTTCATATAGAACCTATTGGGTGGACATATATATATATATAGAAAATTTTGGGAAAATGTAGGATCATGCAACAGTTGGGTTCTCCCTTGGTTGGCTAATGCAGCTCCGTGTTTGTGGTTCTCATGTTTTGAGGTCAATGTTAATGTGGTTCAGCCTCCCTTTTGGACCGGTAGATGGTCCTCTACTTTGTACCAGTAAATTTAATATTAAAATATATAAAAAGTTTATATTTAATGAATAAATTTAATTAAAAAATTATGCAGATTTTTTAATTTACAACTCTATCCTTCCTCCCCAAATCAATCCTAACGCCCCAAACCCCTTTTGCTCTCCACTCTGTAGCAGCGCCTGAGGAACAGCCAGTGGCTTCTGCCATTATTTGTGGGTCGTTTGTGAGATGAAACTAAGTAATCTATTGCTTTTGGATGACTTGGTTTCCTTTAAAAAAAATGGTAAATAAAAAGTCTAGGAGAAACATTTTCTTTCATTTATATTTTTTTTTTCAATTTGAACTGGATAATCCCCACGTCGTATGAACGCAAGTTGTTTATGGTAAAATTTTCTAATAGCATTTTGATTCTTTCATGAACCGGCAAAGGAAGATATAACTTATTCAGTGTTTTGTTAAACATTTCCCCGCCACTTTCATCCTTATTTTGCTCTCCTTCTCCATTCCCATGTCAGCGGCATCATCCCTAGCACTCGATGTCAAGAATAAAACTTACAGAGAGTGTCAATTCTTGATGTCGAAGGTCATTGGCATCATCCCTCAGATTGTCAATCGGTGAAGGTGGGGTTAGTATTTAAGATTCAATAGAAATTCCATTTTTTCCTTTACAAGTTTAATATTTTTATTTGACATGCTTGTAAGGTTATAATATTAGAAGGATCAAGGAGATGATGTGGTTTAGCTTTCAGAGTTGATTGTATGGAGGTAGCGGTGGTAATAGGGGTGATAGTAGGTGACGAAAAGTGAATGAGGGATAATTTGGTAATTTAGAGGTGCATCTTAAAATTGTCCTAAAGATGGAAGGACCACCATATCCCCTGCTCATGTTTTGATACTCAAAAGTGGATAGGTCCACGTGGAACTAAATTATTAGACTCTCATTATCGCTTTACACATCAAAAGCGGGCGCTTGCTGCTGTACTCCATAACAAATAAGGAGTATAGCACAGTGCTCGCTAATCTAAAAGCACAGATCTGGTAGAATGCTTATGCACCTAAACCTTAGGGTGCACTGAAGTAGCTCCTCGATCCGGCCAAAGCCAAAACTTTGACCTCTCCCTCCCATACATTTCCCCCTTCCCTTTTGTTCCTCACTCTTCTAATATCACCACTGCCACCATGTCCTCCACCAACACGCCACCAGTGTTGCTACCGATGCCACCCTGAACACTCAAACGAAAACCCTGCTAGAGAAGTCATCATCAAAGGCAAGGAGGAACGATCTTGTCTCTTCCTCGAATTCCAAGTCCCGCTTCGAGGCCTACAATCACCTTTAGTCGACCGCCGTGGCCTTCGGCGAGACAATCCTAATCCATGAGATTGTGGGCCACGGTTGGCAGTCTAGTCTAGCGGCAAGAGCTCGCTCTTGGAAGCCTTCATTGGCTTCCGCTTCAACATCCGCAGCCGCAAGGTCGTGATGGGCACTCAAAGCACCCTCATCCTCCAGATGGTTGACGACCCCTCCTCCATCAAACACGCCTGCTGCTGTTTCCAGGCTCCTTCCCTCACTCCCCGTATCGATGCTGTTTTGAATTTTTCACGAAGGATGTCAAGTTGAATGCAATGCTTCTGTGAATAATCATATTTGTTGAAAGGTTTAGGATTGCGATGATGGATGGATGACAATGATCGATGAATGTGGTGCTTCCCGTGATGCAACATTACAATGATGGATTTAATATATCTTATCAAGCCAGGGTATTGTGGTTTGGATATGCAGCACTTGAGATAATTAGGATGTGGATTGGATCAATCAAGCAAGGGTCACGAAGCGAGGGTGGCAAAGTGCGTGCTTGTCGGTGCAGTTGATGGTCCACCGGTCGTGTGAAGATATTATGGCGGACATGGTGTATGACACTCCGTACTTGTCAAGGAGTATAGCAGACAATGCTTTCTTTTTTAATATATTTACACTTTACACTTTACCTAAGTTTAATATATTTAGGGAGCATTCTGTTATGCTCTTCGAATTTCAAGTGCATGGTGCACCTCTTAATATAATGGTCAATATTGTGAGATGTATCGATACACCAATCACTTATAATATATTATAGTAATTTTTAATTTTAGGCAGGCTTAAAAAATGCAGATAGATAAATTTTAAAACTCACCAACATTTGTCTGCGTAATCCTAAAATTGTGAAAAACATCTAAGAAAAATTCTATTCTCCTAAAATATCTTTCTAATAATCCTCTTAATACTTACTAAATAAGGTATTAAGTGAAAAAAATGCATTTAATGACTTGTGAACATACAAAATATTAAATACTTTCCTTATTTAGCAATTAAAATGATTATCGGGAGGATGTTTTATGAGGATTTAACATTTCTGCAAGTTAAATTATTGGACACTGGTTTACACGTCAAAACTATTTCCTTTTTTTTAATATAATTTTTTATATATTTAGTAGGGAATAGCTAGAAAACACTGAAGCACATGTTTTGATACTTGCTAAGTGGATAGGTGCCTGCAAAATTAAATTATTGGACATTAGTTCACATTTCAAAAGTAAAGGGAGTGACTATCACCACACATTTTTTATTACTTTCATTTTGAGATTCTAAAATATCCTTAATTAAAAGTTATGTTTAATTTTTATGTATTGCCACTCTTATATTTTAAATTATATTTAATAATTATACTAATTAATATTAAATATAAAAATTAACTATTTTTAATTTAATAGTTTTAAAATAAAATTAACTTATTAATTTAAGCCCATGCTAAGCTCAATTTCTTGACAAACTAAATAAAAAAATTTAATAAAATCCTATTTGATACTTTTTCTGATACAATATTTCTATGGTACTTATCTTCATGAGATCATATGTTTTCTATATTGCTAGTCTTATAGATTTCTGGACTTCTATAGTCCATTTTTTTTTTTTTCATACAAGTTAATTATTAGATTTAATTAGATTTTTTTTTTTGTGCTGGAGTTAAGAATCTAAATATAGTCAGTTTTTATACTTAATATTAATTAGTATGATTATTAAATATAATTTTGGAAAATGAGAGTGGCAGTAAATAAAAATTTGAAATAAGTTTTAATATCAAAAGTTGAAAAATTAAAAAAAAATACTTGATGTCCAAAATATATGAAAAAAACTCAAATTTTTTTTAAAAAATAAAACATCTCAGAATTATACAAAACAAAGGTAACACACCTCTCTAGTATTATCTTGTGTCAAAAAATGATCAAAGGAATCCTACTTTCCTTTTGTGAAAAAAAAATGTAACTAAAATATTAAATACGAAATACATACATATGTATGTATGTATGTATGTATGTATGTATATACTAAACCTTAATTATTTAACCTGACTGTTCAGCTCTTGGCTTTGGAGCAATGCAAGAATTGGGACCCTTCCGAGTAAACAGTGATGGAAAAACGCTTCACATAATAGATATTCATGGAACTATGGTATACCTCAACAAATTGACTTGCTTTCCTTTTTCTATTACCAATCACATTATTTTAAGTTTCTAATTTATAACTTAATTCGATTTTGAAGCTGCAAATGTTTTGCTCCTGGAAAGGCTGACTGGCGTGGGATTCTCTTACTCCAATAGATCATCAGACTATAAGGAAATTGCATATGGGGATAAGAGAACATCAGCAGAAAATTATGTGTTCTTGGCGAACTGGTCAGAGAGGTTTCATGAGTATAATTAATAGCAGGGATTTCTACATTGCTGGGGAGAGCTATACTGGGCATTTTGTTCCTCAACCTAACGCATTATTCTCTACCGTAACAAAAAGGCTAACAAGACAATCATCAACCTCAAAGGCATTTTGGTATGTACCTCCTCAAATTTGAACTATGCTAATTAGAGAGCACTAAGTTGTTATTTTGATATGCATGCTCTCAACATTAATGAGTTCAAATTCATTAGAAATGATAATATAACATTGACATTTATGGTTTTTTTCTTTTATATATGTGAAAGTGCTCTGACTCACCAGAGGTGAGGAGTTAACAAAAGTGACCAAAGAAACAACGAGGACAGGAAAACACCAAAAGACAAACACCAACCACACAAACAAAACCAAGCTAAGCGCCACCCCCACAAACAAGTCAAAAGAGCCCCTAAAGGAAAAGAGAACAACACCAAACAAGAAGATTAATAGCACCAAGAGACCGAGCACCAAGCAAGGGCTAGCATGCCAAAGACCCAAAACAAGCCACCACCACACCACCCCCAACACACAAGCAAAGACAAAAGCTGACCCAACTGTGCCACCAAGACCAAGCACAAGGACATCGCCCACAAGCCGAACAAACCAAAAACCCCTAGACGAGCAAAACCAAAACCACGAAAACCAACAACCTTAGGACCCTCCTTTCTTTTTGCCTTTGGCGACCCCTTTTCCACGGAATGGTGAAATTTTGACACTCCTTAATTTTAGATATCGCTTTAACCGCTCTTAATACATCACTAGTATTGAGTCCCAAGGCCTTACCAATATTCCATGCCTTTCGTGCTTCCGCTAGTTCCTCTTCGAATGGAAACACAATCTCGATTGTGCTACTATAGAAAGTTGGTACAGACTCATACAACTTGAGATTTATGGTTCCACTAGCCCATCAATATTATTTAACAAATATCTCAAAATTAGTTTTTAAACAAGTTGAGAAACATTTCCATGGATATAGAAAGAAAGTGTTTAATCAAATATACATTCGAGTATTTGATGTTAGCATCGAATGTCAATTAACGATTTTCAAATATCACCCCTTCACATACCAATACTATACTTTAGAATACACAAGTCAGGTCAATACTCAAATATGATTTCATAATATCTAAATGTTTAAATACTAGTCTTTAATTGAAAACACTCAAAGGAGACCAAGAGTTTAAGAGACTAGCAATATAGAAGACACATAGTCACTAGAAGCTAAACAACATAGTAACATTTTATCTGAAAAAGTATCAAATAGGATTCTATTACAAAAAAAAAATGATTTAATTTGTAAATGAATTGGTTTTAGTATGTGTTTGATTTAATAGTTTAATTTTATTCTAAAATTATTAATTAAAACTAAAATTTGAGAGTGACAGTAGACAAAAGCTTAACACAACTTTTAATTAAAAATATTTTAGAAATATCAAAATAAAGTAACAAAAAAAAAAAAGTGTAGTAGTGGACAATAGGTGTGGCAATAGCCACTTCCAAAGGTTATTTCTTTTGTTTATGATTTTTAATAATGTTACCGTTTTTAGGGGACAACTAGAAAACACTTGGGCGCATGTTCTAATATTGGACACTGAGTTACGCTTCAAACTTATTTTCTTTTTCTATATATAAATTTTTATATATATTTTGTATGGGATAACTAGAAAACACTCAAGCACATGTTTTGATACTTCAAAAAGTAGATAGATGCATGCATAATTACGAGGCAAATTATTTCTGCATAACAAAGTTGACGTGGTTTGGACATACAGGATACAAAAGTAGTAGGATTTACCATATTTACTCTTTCAATACTCACTACTTTGTTTTTTCCTCTCACTGAACATGTCCTTATCATGTCAACTTATTATGTTCAAATACTATTAATCTTAAATAATTGGACACTGGTTTACAGTTCAAAAGTATTTGTCTTTGAGTCTTGCTATATCCTCCTACAACATTCTTCTAATAATTCTCCTAATACTTAATAAAGAAATTAAGTATTAAATTAAAAAAATGCATTTAATACCTTGTAAACCAAAAAAAAAAATGGTTTCAATACTTTCTTTAATTTATTACTTAGGAATTATTAGGAGGATATTTTAGCATGATTTAGCATTTTTGTTTCCTTTTTGTTAATTTTTAATATATTTAGCAATGAAAAGTCAATTTTTTTAGGGGGAGCTACAGAACACTCCAGCACATGTTTTGATACCCGTGAAAGGGCTAGCTTCATGCAAAACTAGATAAATTTTGCTATATTCTCCGAAAATACCTCCTAATAATCCTGTTAATAATTTATAAAGAAGGCATTAAATGAAAAATGCAAAATGCATTTAATGTCTTGTAAACATAAAAAGCATTCGATATTTTTCTTATTTAACAATCAGGAGGAGTATTAGGACGAAATTTTAGGAAGATTTGAAATTTCTGAAATTAAATTATTGGGCCTTGGTTTACACTTTAAAAGTATTTCCCTTTTTATAGTGTTTAATATATTTAGTAAGGGATTGATAGAAAATAAAACTGTCAAAATGGGTTGAGGCAACCCACTTTGGGCCAGGCTATTTTTGGGTCAGGTTTTAATTAGGTTAAATTAGTTTTAAGTTAGAAAAATGCTAGCTTAATTTGATTCTTTGCAGGTAATGGGCTAGATATCGAGCCAACCTATTGTTGTTTTTTAAAATAAATAGTTTTCGAAGTTTATGTGGCCTATTTGTTTTTTTTTTTCTCATAGCGTAGATAAAAATTTTTAGAAATTCATTCAAAAATACTCATAACTTACTGTTTAAAGAGGGGAAAAAAAGTTAGAACCCTATATGATATAATGTAAGAGGAGAGACAAAAAACTGAAAGAACACATCTTTGTAAAATGTTTACCTGTACCAGAAAAGAAGATACTGCCAAGAGAGTTGTTTAGTTAAAACAGTATTTAAAAGATAATTTTTAAACAATATTTATATAGTGAAAATAGATTTTTATTAAGAATTTTAAAAATTAACGATATTATATTTCTAATATATAAAGTTTTAGATATTTTATTTTTATGTGACACTTTTTTTTTAAAAAAAATTCTTATCAATTGATATAGCTGTAACGTATTATAATCAAAGGGTAAAAAGAAAAAAGTATTGAGATTCAATTGATCCAACTTTGGTGTTAGTGCAAAATGGGCCAAAAGTTATAGTTTTCTTTTTGTTTTAAATTACAGCAGCCATTTATGTTTTTATAAAAATATGTTCAGGCATTTGAGCTGGTCCAGCCTGACGCTAGCTGGACCAAATTGGGCTAAATTTTTTTTATGCGGCGAGTTCTCTAGTGCCTTCCTATATTTCTATATTTGGTGCCACTTGTGATATGGAGCCAAAAAAAAGAGTGACACGTGCAGTTCATTTTTTTTTTTCAAAGGAGTGTTTTACCATGGAAAGAAAATTGGGTGCATCATGAGCCCGTCCCTTCTCCACCAGCTATTCAATCTCCAATCCCTATATTAGAGTTGTACTGTTCACTTTTGTTCTAACACCACCGTAAAGCCACCAAACAACATCCTCTACCAACCCAAATGAGCTGCTGTTGTCACACCTCTCCATAGGGTGCTCTGTTTTTGCTACTCTGTTTCTAAAACTTAATGGATATATTTAGATCATGATATATCTAGTGTTTTGAAGGGAAGTTTTTTTTTTTTTTTTTTTGGTCCTAGGTAAGATAAAAATTGAAGCAGCATGATAAGATAAGTTTGATTCATAAACCGTGATAGTTTTTGCTTTGTTTGCCACTTCTCAAGTAGGCTCACAAACACAGTAGGTTCACAAATACAATGGATATATTTTCAAATCAACCAATGAAACTATAAACAATATTACTGTGAGAAAAAGCCATTATTTTTTCTCGATATGATAACATAGAAACTGTACAGCATAGAGAATGGACCTTTCATGTTGATTTGCAAACCTCCATGTTGATCCACTATACAGCCATGGCAGAAATGGGAGCAAGAGAGAGGTGAGTATTTGAGGAGAGAGAAGATAACGTCAGTTTGGTAACGTAGATAGTCCATCACGGACCCAAAAGTTTTTTTGTATCATAAAACCAACATTTTTTAAAGTCAACCATTGACTATTAAGAAATATTTTTTGAACATATTATGTATAGATATAGTATGAGATATACTATATTTATATAAGTATGAGTGAATATTGAGGTGCACATATATTGAGATAAAATAATAAATTATATATTTATATGAGAAGGTATTGTATTTAAATATCCCAAAAAGTGGGCCAAATAACAGCTCTCTTCACTAATCCAGTAAGTTTTAATACCGTAGCTCGCAGTTGGACTAACACAAATCTCATAATGCGCGTGTCATCTTTTCATTTATTAGGCAAAATATTGGCACCAAAGGTAGAAATATAGGAAGTCACAGAGAACTCACCTTTTTTATACTCCTATTTTTATAGCTCAATGCAACCGTTTATTTGGACTATTCGTACTGATCCACTGAGCTTGGTCTATTTCAATGGCTCTACTAAGAAACCCTCAATCACATGTTTTGATACTTGTGAAGCAAATAAGTACATGCAAAATTAAATTATTGGACACTAATTTACACTTCAAAAGTTATTTTCTTTGTTTATAATTTCTAATATATTTAGTAATGAAGAGTCATTATTTTTATGGGGCAGCTAAAATACACTCGAGCACATGTTCTGACATAGTGGAATTAAATTATTGGCACTTATTTACACTTCAAAATCAAAGTATATTCTTTTTTTTTTTTTAATTTTTAATTTTTAATGTATTTAGTGCTAGACAGCTATAAAAAAACTCAAACTCATGTTTTGTTACTTGTGAAGTGGATTGATGCAAGCGAAATTGAATTATACAGCATGGATTACAAAGCACCTTCATGGTACACTTAGGCGCTTTCTATGGTCAACCTTATCAAATATGATGCATGATGCAACTTGATATCTGATGATGAAGATCTAATTGGCGTATCGATATAGTAATCACAAGGAAGCACTATGTTGCCTCCTCTTCTTCTTCCTCATCCTTCTTCCTCCTCCTTCAATCTCTGGTTGACGCCATCGTCCAACCCCCCAAGCGCAACGCTACCCCACAACCCCTTGTGCCACCGTTGTTAATCAAGGCTGCAGTTGTGAAATTGTGTTACGCGCAGGTTGTTACAGTTGGAGGCAGGGGGCTTAGAAGCTGGTTGAGCTTGTTTCGGGAATGAGCGCAAGCGGCCAAGGAAGGAACGCAAGGGATTGTCCATAACGGTCCATGATCTCTTCAGCTCGCTAGACGTCGTGGCTGCTGCCATAGTCATATCCTTCGTCGCTTTGATTGATTCGGAACAAGTCAGTTGCTCCAACCCCAGTATAGCTGAGCGATGACATCTAGAAGCCCAGCAGGAGGCTCGAGGTGTGGCTCGAGTGCGGCTCGTCCAACGGCCTCGGTCATTGATGTGAACTCCTACGCCAGTGCCGGATCCAACACTGAGTCGGGGGGAGCGACGTCGCCGGTGTGTAGGCCGAGTAGTAGCAACGACAACAGGTACGGGCTCTGGCCTAGTTGCAGGGAAGGGGAGGAGAAGAGAAAGGATGGAGAACGGTGCGGCAGGTAGAAGGAGAAGAAAGAGAGTGAATGAGGATTATTTGAGTGTACCACAAGTGATTGTTGTAGGGTTAAACGCCCTATACACCATACTTTATAACCTGCATTAAAGATAATGCTTACACTTCAAAAATATATATTTCCTCTTTTATAATTTTTAATATACTTTGTAATGAAGAATCAATGTTTTTAGGGACAGTTAGAAAAGAGAAATATTTTTTTTATATATTTTACATATTTTGATATTTTGTATCTATATCTATTCTCTCTTTCCTTGGTTTTTCATTTTTTTAATATTCTTTTTTTCAATCTTATCTCTAAATATATGAATATCTATAATAAAGAGTGATGCAAATAACACTTCTCGCTACAAAACTCTTGAGCGCATTAATGCTAGTGTGTTTTTGCGACTGGTGAGGCAGAGATTTATGTTTTTTGTTAAGGATTTTGTTACATGGCACAGGAGTGAGTCGAATGGAATATATTTTCATTTATCATTGTCTTTTTAATAAAATTATTTATCCATAATTATTTATTATTTGAGAATTTTAAAATAATATTAATTAAATTTTACTAATTTTATCATTATTTTTGTTCACCTATCTACTCGTAATAAATATTTTATAATTTCTTAAAAAGGGATAATTTTGTTAAAATAGTCTAAATTTTTTTTTTATGTTTGTGTAATTTTAATAATTTTTAATTTATGTGTCAAAATTTTAAAAGGCAGTTATAAGCAAATAGATGGAGTAATTAATAAATGTAATGTAATTCAATGCAATAATTCATGGTTGAATTTTACTTTAGAATTTTTACTTAGTGCTACAATTGCTTCAATTGTCGAAACCAAGTTGTCTGTGCCCAAGTCACGGTTCTTCTTGAAGTTTTATGACTCGAAGGCGAGTATCTAAAGTTCGGAGTTGACTTCAATGTCCTTGCTCTGCAGTTCTGGACCACTTTATTTATTGCATATTCTTCCTTTTTGTTTAGGTCCATCGGAGTCAAGAATATGCACAATGTTTGCATGCTTTACACCTGCACTAGGTCATGTAAATAAAGCCTTGTTGTTCATGACTTTTTGTAGCCGCTATAAGTTGTATTTAGTAATCCAATCTATTTCCTCTGGATGCTAACTTTAAATTTTTTTTTAATGCTCAATAAATGGCTGATTGTATTCTTACTAATACTGATGGTGATGGTGCTTCGTTTGTTATGCCAGAAATTCTTATATGGTGTGGTTATACTTTCGATTAATCATATAAGTACATTTTCATAAAATTATGTATTAGTGGTGGATCTTATATAAAATATACTTACATAATTGATCTAAAAACACAATCATATAGTACTCCCGAACCATATAAGTATTTCTCTTGTTCTGCAGGTTCCAACTTCTAATTTGGGTGGAAGGAACGTATATACATTCTGAATAAGTAATAACTGAATCCCATGGTACCTTGTTCTTGGTGCCTTGAATATTGAACATTGGATGAAGTTGTTTGTTCTACAATTCCTTTTATGTCTATACTTAATGTCATAAATACTCTGGATTTCTGATAAAAGTGGCATTTTTGATAAATACCCTTAATATTCATAAGTAACGGTGGCATTATTATTTAAGCACAACGACGAATGGGGATTGTAATGCTATTTTTGGACAAACATTATTCTGCAACGCTTCAAACCAGCATCTGTTATAAGCATGGTGGTATTTTATAGATCCTTATTGTTATTAGCATGATGCTATCATAGAGCAATCTATGGTAGATCAACGGTTGGTTTGTATCCTCTATCAATAATAATCAAACGTTTTGCTAATAATGCTAATAAGAAGGGGATGGGGGAGCCACTCCTTTTGGCTCACTAGAGTCCATTGCCAGGCTTATGAGCTCAACGTTACCTTCTAGTGAGCGTTCATATTTCAATTTATCCAAATCAGTGTCACACACGAATTGTATGAACGAAGTTTGGTGTATATAAGAAATTCTGAAGGTTGGAAGCGTAGTCGTATGAGCCAGTCGGACTGGAAGACATACTATCCAGCCTTTGGGTAGATTTGATTGGGGTTCCAAACTGAAATTTGCATTAATTCAATCAAATCCGGATAATCCAGGTGACCTAAATCACCTGAGTTGATCGTCTTCTTTTATCTTTTTTTAATTTTTACTAAAATAATTTTGCATTATTTTTCAGATTAATTTACTAATTGAGAATTTTTTCAATTTAAATCTAATATGTTTCTCTTTTATTTTTTTCCTCTTATGCATAAGCTTATGAAAAGCTTTTGTTTTTTGTTTTTTTTTTTTGGTGTAAACTAATAGTATCAAAGGTTTATTGAATTTCAATTAATCTAATTTGAATTTAGTCTATTCATTATAAGTTAAATTTCTTTTACAGTTTGCTTTTTTCATTAAAAAAATGTGAACCTGAGACTTGTTTACAATGAGCTATATATATATATTGTAATTTTTTAAAAACTTTTTATTCTTTATCTGAATTGTTAGTTAACTTGTAGTTAAATGCTAACCTAGTAACCAAACCATCTAAGACAAGGTTATAGAATTATAAAGTGCATTAAATAATATGAAAAAAAAAATTCAGGTGTAATTAGAACAAGAAAAAGGTAATGTTTTATTCAATGTACACTTCAGTTTCATAAACGATTACTATCACTTACTTCAACAATATTTTTAATGAACTTGCTAAAATGTCCATTGTTGAATATAATTTATTAGCATGAGGTTTTTCTTACTCTAAGAATGTCTCTAAATATAACTAACAGTGAATAAATTAATTAAGTTTGTACATTAGAACTGTCAGCATTTGGTAAGCAAAGTGGACCCATAGTTGAACCTTCATGGCCGTTGGTCTTTGATCAGGAGCAGAAAGACAGAGACTTCATTGTTTTTAAATTAAAAGGAAAATAATTACATGCAAAACAGGTATATTCAATAATTAAACAAGTCACAATCAAAGAACTTTGGCACTGTCGATAATACATTAGAAAGTAGGGCCAAAGCAAGGATAATTAATGCATTGAAGAGAGAAAAAAATGTCTGGTGGTAATTGCAACGAGGAAGTCTGATATCACAAGCAACAGTGGAGTGAAGAAGAAGAGGATGCCGTGCCTCACCCTTTCGACCAACGTGAGCCTTGATGGCGTAGACACCTCTTCCATACTCTCTGAAGGCATCTCCACCGTCGCCAAGCTCATGGGCCAGCCTGAGTCTGTATGACTACTGCTCCCTCTCTCGAATGCATGCCTCTCTTCCCTGTTTGCATCTCTGCTATATATCTTGCGGTTTTTGAACTGCCCACAATCACAATTATAATATTGTCGTTGTGGTACCCTCTGCACCTGTATCATAACAGCAATTATGACTGCATCAATTATATTTTTACACAATTTTCCATATCGTAACACAATTGCAACTGCGATTTAAAATTGTGATATATATGACTATGGATATATGATAATGATTAATTTTCCACCCTGGGTTGATTTCTAGTATTGATATGCTAGCTTTTAAGGTGGTTTGATATGGTACTATGGTGTAAAATTGGAGTGAAAAATTCAGGGTGTACTAAACCTGATTCATGAATTTGTCACTTTTTTTTTTCTTCCGTTTCAAACTGACCCTGAAATTAGTTTGAATTCAGATTAAGATCACTTTCATCCCAACAAGGACTATTTTTTTCAGAGTTATATTAATTTCAGGATTTATATCTAAAGTGGCATTTTTTCTTTCTTTTTTCTTTTTTTTTTTTTTTTGTTTCGGACATCAGTTAGACTGGTGGCAATTTGGCTGGAATCTATCTTCAGATTACACTGTCGGAAAAAAAATCTCTCCAGATAGGATTAAAGCAAAAGACTCCATTTGATTTTGGTAGTAAGCAAAAGACTTGTTGGCCCAAAAGCAAAAAAAAAGAATCATCATTGGGCTGAGTTTTATGGTCCATCTTGCGGGCCTAAGCTTATATCCGTTTCTATCCTGTGCCCGTTAGCTAGGTGGGCCGCTGTTTTATTTGTGTCTCTGGATAATGAATTTTCACGATCAAGGTGGGGCTTGTTTGGATGTCATTTTTAAATAAACAGAGAATTCTTTTTTAAAGAAAATGCTTTTTACGTTTTTTTTATATGTTTGGATAAGTTTTTTAAGAAAAAAATAAAATCATTAGAAAAGTTAGAAAAATGTCTTTTTAGAAGCTATTTTGATCTTTTAAAAAGTTTTTTTTTAAAAGTCATAAACAAGTTGTTTAGGGATAAAAGAATATTTTATATAACATTACATCTAAACATAAATTAAATTTTACCTTTTCAAAAGATCTTTTTAAAAAGATAATTAAAAATAAAAAATAAAAACTTTTCAAAAAAGCTCATCTAAATGAGCTCTTGTTAAGAAAGCACAAGTTTAGAGGATACAATGTTTCACGTAACAAAAATTTGAGTATAAATGACGGCAAATAAAACTTGGAAATTTTTTTTTTTGAAGTAGACCAATTAGTTAGGGCCTTTAGATCATAATGATTCCTGTGGAAGCCCCCGGTGCCCTTTTTTTTTTATTGAGCCCGATGCTGAGGTTTTTTTTTTGTTTTGGTCATTGGGGGAGGTGGGAAGGAGAAATATTTTTCTACTATTTGGTAGGTAGATACCCTTGGACAGCTAGAGAGAGAAGAGAGAAAAAAATTGTAAAAAAAAATGAAATAAGTGAAATAATTGATAGAAAAAGAAAAAATAGAGAGCAAATATTGAGGTGTTCAAAATTTTGATGTGTACAAATAATATTACCTCAGTGGAAAGTGGGGGTTGCGTTGAACCCTAGGAGTTGATCACAAGTCGATGCGGAAACCTATATGCGGAATAACCACCAACTGCCAAAGCGAAGTTCATCAATACCATGATGTGAGATTAAGCCCAAATCATGCAAGTCTAAATTCTAAATTTCAAGCCCTATCTCCAAACCGCAAAACTTCAGCTAGTATTTTTTTTTCCAATTTGGGGTGAGTTTAGTATGGAAATAAAAGTATGGGTGAAAATTTCATAGATTAAGTTCATGAATAATTTGGATAAATCTTTGATGAAAAGGGGGGAAAAAACTTTAAAATCTGTATTCCTTTTCTTTTTGTGTCTTCATTTTTGCTATTCATATATTTTAATATTTGATTTGCAGTATGTGATGGTTTCACTTGAAGGATCAATACCCATAACTTTTGGTGGGACTGAGGAGCCTGCTGTCTACGGTGAATTGGTAGCCATGGTCGGTTCTCTCAACCCGGAGTTGAACAAGAAACTGAGTGCTACAATTGCCTTTGTTCTTGAAACCAAGTTGTCAGTGCCCAAGTCACGATTTTTCTTAAAATTCTATGACATTGAGGCAAGTTCTCCAAATAGTACCGAATATTAATTTGAATTCTTTTGAATTTTGAATATTGCATTAACATTTGTTCTCTATGAGAATGAAGTTCGTTATCTTTAGCTTGTAATTAAACTTTTCTCTTTTGATAATAGTTATCACTTTTTTCCTCTAGCCCCTCCTCCCACCCACCCCCTTTTAATTTGATTGAACTTGATAATAACTGTGTTTCATTTGTTTGTTTGTAGGGCTATAACTGTGGATTGCATGGGTCTATCATGGTGAAAGAGTCCAAATGAAGGAAAAGTGAAATCTGGTGGTTTATTTTTATTGTAAAATGTACATGATATGCATGTTGATGAAGTTAATATCGTAATTAAATATTAGATTTAATTTGTATATACTATTAATATAAAAATTTTACACAGATATCTAATCATATATTACTACATTAACGAGAATATTTAACTCAGTCTTCCACTATCGGAAAAGTTTTATAAATACAAATATTTGCTTGAATAACAAAATGAAACTCTTTTACATTGCTAATATATAACAATTAAACTTTTAAATATTTTACTTGTAATCTTAAAATCATTTTCTTCTTTTATAAGACGATATATTCATTTGAATCTATAAAGTACTTGTAATTGATATTGTGAATCAAATCTTATTCTATCTGTAATGTTATTTTTCCCTTGTAAGAAGTGCATGTGTTGGTTACTTGTTAATTTGCTGAGAATATATATTATTCCTATGGTGTCACGAGGCACAAGTTACTAGTGGGGAGACTTCTATGAAGATGTTAGATGGCCAAACAAAAAAAAAAAATACTCAAAATTTTGAGTTGAGAACTTGCATTTTCAGGTTTGGCGAACTTAGGTTTTTAATACTAAGGATGTCATATATCATTATGCGTAGAACTTCGGTACTGATATACATGATGGTTAATACTTAGGATCTCATATTTTATTATGTGTAGAACTCGTAATATTTTTTGTCTCTAGGGGTACGTGAAAATGTAGTGATCAGACTGCTGTCTTTCTAACTCCTTCCTCCCCACACACCATCGATGAGGAAAGATACCTCTATAGCACGTTTTGTGTAGCAATTTTAGCAGCCAAATTGCCAATTTGTCATTGCACTACCCTAATAGCATCACCCTTGCGAACAAGTACAACCAAAATACTTGTTGTCAATAGTGATGGATCCAAAAAATTTAGGTAATAGGAGCAAAATTAATACATATAAATAACAAAAAGTTTCACATAATTTTTATCTCAATGTAAGGTCAAATTTAATAAAATAATAAAAAGAAAATGTGTAACATCTATATATTTTAAAAAAAATTCTTAATTTTCGGTGGGGACAACTGCCCCCAAAAGAATGCATACAGAACAGACTTCATTCTCACTTCTACTTAACGCTAATTTTGGACCAATAGGAAAAACAACTATGTATGGCTATGAGTCTATGATTGACAGTGCATTCAATATGACCTAATCAACTTTCCAAAATTAAGAATTCGTTGATATGTCAATAAATGATACCACCGTTAGGCTGTCCAGGCTATAATGTGAGAAATGTGAAATTGAACCCATACATCTTAATCTAGTGAATAAATGAGTTCATTTCTATATCAATCCATTTAATTCCTACAGACGGAATAACTATACAGCACGTATTTAATGGTTAATTAAGGCGTTACAGGATTTCTTTATACCAGAAGGCACCGGCAATAGATTGATACATTTCAGACCAGCTTCCTCTTGGTTAATTTGGCTCTCAGATCTATAGTAGCCAAACCAGAGATAAACACTAACCAGCGCAGAATCTCGTGCTCAATTTTAAATATAATGGTCCTTGCTATTCCCTATCAACAAAGAATTCGAACGTCAAGTTCTTTTTTCCTGGGTTAAATGTGAACCATGCGAATGGTTTTGTAGTTCATAACTACCAATCATGCTATCAACATCTAAAAATATTGCAAATTGCAGTTATAGCATCAAATCACATTATAAATAATCTTTTTGTCTTCGTAATTATTAATAGACCTCACCTCAAGCACTCATATCATAGAACAAGAGATACAAAACATTTGTAGCTCGTTTGGTTGTGGACACAAGGGAGAAATTTCGCATCCCAAGGCAATTTTAGCCAAAAAGAATTGTTGGAGTATCTTTTGCAAAGACGTGTTAATCACGGTTCAAATATAGTTGAGTGAATCACCCACATTTAAATACTTTACAGAATTAAGATAAAATTATCTCTAATAGGAAAATACCTATAAAAAAAATGCGTTAACGTTGAGTAGAATTTAAAACAAATAATTGTGCTGATCATAGGGATTAATACTTTATATTTTTTTTCTCTGTAATATGAGTTTTATTTTTCTTAGTTCAACCTACAATATCAATTCTTATTAGTATCCATTTTTTTATACAAATTCCCAGTATCCCTTTTGTATACAAATGATATTACTCAACGCTTTTAAATCATTTCCTCAAACTATTTAGTTTACTTGAATTCAAATATTTCTCATCGACTTCAAGTCAATAAAAATCTTTAAAAAAAATTAGAAAAGATCCACCCAACATTTAAAAAAAAAGAAAAGAAAAGAAAAGTAGGGTTTAGCAAGCAAAAAGGGTTGGGATATATGTACTCATCCCTCCAACATAATTCCTCACACTTCCGTCAAATCCACTATTAAATGCTCTTATTATTATTTTTTTCTTAATTTTGAGTAAATCTCCAAATTAATCCTTGACAATATTCTCAATGGCTAGATTGGCTTTTGACAAAAATAAATTGGTCTTAGGATTCCTAACAATTGTAAAAATTAGATATTTTAGTCTCCGACTTGCTTATAATTGGTAAAGAGTGCAATGTGAAGGTTGCATACTGATTAGAACATTATGATATTTCTGTTTGTTCTTGATTAAGACACTTATTCTACATATAATGTCAATTTCAATATAAATGCTTAAACAGTCTCGGTCTCAATATGAAACGCAAAAAGATTAAGAAACATGTATGCTTAATAGTAGCATTATTATTCCATTAATATCAATTTATCAAACAATACACCACTCAATAATCTCCTTTCTCATCAATATTATAGTTGTGGTATTAGAGCGGAGATAGAGTTTAAGAATTTTGAAATATTAGATTTAGGACTGAGTGAATAAAATGGTGAGTTTTTTTTATTTTTTTTGGTTGCATGTTTGGGGGAATGGTGCTACATGGATGAGGTTAAGATTATCTATGCAATCTATACATCACATTACTTACCACTTGGAAATAAACTAGAGGCTAAGGTGTCTATTTTTGCAATTATTAAGAATATTATAATCAATTTATTTTTTTTAGAGACTGATTTAAGAGTTTATTCTAAAATTTTTTATTCATCATTTGCTATCAATCAAAGGAGTAGTCGATTAGTCTGTCAACCTATTAAATGTGCAAAAAGCTTTTCTCAAACAGAATTCACATTAGATAAAATAGATAATGAATTTAATTTGTATACATTAATAATATAAAATTATTTTATACTGTCATCTAATAGACAATTCTATTAACATATAAAATAATTTCTATTAAATGACATAACATCCCATGATTTTTATTGAATAATAATATAAAATAATTTTATATTATCAATTCATTCAAATTAAACTCATAGACAATTCACTTTTTATTTATTTATTTATTTTCATTATATTCCCTTTCTATTTCTAGCTCCATTTCCAGCAACCTCTCCCCCTTCCTTCTCTTTCATTTTCATTACAAAACCCAGAGAAAAACCGCTTCAAACCTTTCTCCGCTTGTTCTCTCTCTATCCACCGACAATGCATCCATAATATTGCATGGTTTAAAGTTGTCTATCTATACTTCCTTTATAAACAGATCTCTTAATATCCAATTCTATGTTTCTCAAAATGCAATTAATTATCATTTAAACTTAAACACTAAAGAATATAAAATGAAAATTATAAATAATCTTTACACAGCTTGAACTGTTCATTTGAGTAAAACTTTGAGTTAACTTCAAGTCAGTTTTTATTACTAAAAGAAATTAAAAAAGACATTAGAAAACACAACCAAAAAAAATACAAAAACTTTAAACTTGTTCATTACAAAATAAAAAATTAGTCCATTCAATTCATAATAGTTGTCAATTTGACCATTTTTATATAAATTAAGAAATTTAAAATTAATATATAGTTATAATATAAATTTATGAAAATATCCTTATTAAAATTTATTATGTGATGAAAAGTATGACTTTTTAATATTTCAATCATTATGTAATAGAAAATAACTATTTGATTTGACTAATAAATATTGACTTTAATGCACGGACAATATAAAACAGTTTTATCCTATCAACCAATAGAAATAAAAGAATGTGAGAAATCATAATAGACTCATGGGTGATTATTTGTATGAATTGATATTTTTTATTATTATTATCAGCATATTTAAATTAAATTCATAAATATATATAGATACTTAAAAATAATAACTATTATTAAAAAAAATTATTCAAATTCATATATATTGTGAAGCGAAAGGAGTAGGGTACAATAGCCAATTATTACCTTCCTATTTCTATCTCCGTCAACCTCCTCCCCCCTCCTCTTTCATCTTCACTACAGAAACTGACAGAAAAAGCCCTTCAACAGATCGAAACCTGCCATAAAAACTCACATTTTCCACCCTCACCCTCTCATTCCCCCTCTCTCCCCTCTTTCTCTCTAGATCCCCACCGTCACCATGGCATCTCCCTCCCCACCCATCCTCCCCATTTCCACCCCAAAAACCACCATGTCCATGACCAACACAACAACCTCAGACCTTCCCTCCACCACCCCTGCCCTCCGCACCATCCTCACCAACCTCTCCTACTCCATCCGCCACCGCCGCCCCTGGTCCGAGCTCCTCGACCGCACCTCATTCTCCAAACCCCAGTCCTTCGCCGACGCCACACTCCGCGTCCGCAAGAACCTCCCTTACTTCCGCACAAACTACTACGCCGTCGTTTCCCTCGTCCTCGCCATCTCCCTCCTCACAAACCCTTCCTCCCTCATCATCCTCATATTCCTCCTCGCTGCATGGCTCTCCCTCTACCTCCTCCGCCCCTCCGACACCCCATTGGTGCTCCTCGGACGCACCTTCTCCGATTTCGAGACGCTGTCACTCCTAACTGTTCTCACCGTCTTCGTCGTCTTCCTCACCTCTGTCGCATCCGTCGTCGTCTCCGCCCTCCTCGTCGGCGTCGGTGCTGTACTCGCTCATGCAGCTTTTAGAGTTCCCGAGGATCTGTTCCTTGATGAGCAGGAGGGTTCTCAGGCCGCCGGGTTACTGTCGTTCCTCCGCGGCGCCGCAGTCAATGCCGCCGTCGCCGCTCGCGGTTGACGGTAATCGCTTCTCTTCTTTCTTCTGATCCCTTGTAATTCTTTTCCGGGGCTTTAAAAATGAATAAATTTTCAGAAAGCTACATTATTAATATTATTATTATTATTATTTTGTTTATACTATACATTAATTTGTACGTAAGATTGGAAACGCTCTTGGTGATGGATCAGATGATGTTCTTACTTAAATTGATTTATTATTCATTATGTAACATGAATTTTGAGTTATGAAGGAGTAGATAGTGGAATGTCTCTTTTTGTTTGATTCCATTTCATTAGGATAATTTATTATATTCTTGGAAAAATATATAAATATAGTTTTTTAATAGAATTTAATATTTTTTTTGACGTGCAATAGAATCGAATTTTAATTTTATAGTAATAATGCATTAATATTAAATTCGTTTGTAGTACTTAGATTGGTGATTTGTGTGTATTATTATGTTATATTGTTATTGATTAGTGTAAATAACACAAATGTCCTTCAGATTTCTTAAAATGGTAATTAACCCTATTTTTGTTCCAAAATTTCACTTCATCCTATTATAAAAATATTCTAATAAAATATTCTCATTTATTTAATCAAAATTAATCCAAAATATTTTTTTTAAAAAAATTTAACTAACATTAACTCACATAGTGTTATTCTTTGATCACCGCATAACCTCACTAACTTTATTATATCTCTTTTTAAAAACTCATAAGAAATAAAGTTAAGCTCTTTTATTTTAGTTTTCTCTATATTTTCATTTGTTTAGCAATTTCTTTCTATTTTTAAAAAAATTCACAGGCCTTTTATTCTGTGAATTTTCTTACCTTTTGAATACATAAAATTTGTTAAAAATGTAGGAGATTCAGTGAAAAATTGTTGAATACTTTAGAAGATACTTTTCTAATGTTCTAATTTTTTTTTAAATAAAGACGATAAATTTCATAATTTTAACATATAAATGAGGTTAAAATAATTTTTATAAAGTATAATATGAACAATTTTTGAAGAGAAATTTTAATATTCATGATCTAATTGAAAGATCAAAGAATTATAATACCTACATAATAAATTTTGAATGTTTAGTTTAGTTTTGAAAATGTTGATTTATTTGTAGAATAACTAAACTATCTACATAGAGAGAGAGAGAGAGAGAGAGAGAGAGAGAGAATTATCTTTTTTTTTTCTTGGTTGTGAGAAAGTAAATTATCTATGTAACTATTTAGAATTCAATGTTGAACACAATCAATATAGTTCCATATTTTAGTGTATCTTAAATAATTAGAATATAGAGAAAATTGTTAAATGGAAAAACTTCACATTGTTTCTTGAAGTTTTTAATAAGAGATATAACAAAAGCTAATAAGGGTAAGCAATGATAAAAAATGAGATCATGTAAGTTAAGTTGGTTAATTTTTATATATTTTTTTAACATTTTGGGTTAATCATAATTAAATAAATGAAAATATTCCATTAAAATATTCTCATAATGGGATGAAGTGTAATTTTCAATCAAAAATGGGGTAAAGTGCCATTTTGAGAAATCTCAAGGATGGTTTGTGATATTTATCCTATTGATTATTATCTTCCAGTGTGGATGTACTATACGAAAATCAACGTAGATCGTGCCATCATTAAGGTGTTAACATAACGTGAAAAAAAATGTGTAAATGAAAAATGTCTTGTTAGTCAGTAACTGGTGGTGTTTTGATGTGTTGAACATGAAGATCTTAGTGGTTATTTCGCCACCCTTGGTTCCCAGAACAGAATAATATCGAAGTTTAAATTCTACTCATGACCTCTACTTGTTTTCGGTATCAATAGTGTTGAAACTAGAAAAAATTCTTAGTTGCTGCTAGAGCAAAACATAATTTTTGCTCTAATTCATTGATCATACTCCTAAAATAAAGTATTTTTGAAATATTGAAAAAAAAAAAAAACCAACCATGTTTAATTATATTTGGGTTTTGAACCTAGACCTAACATTTTTATTTTAGTATTTTTTTAAGGTAGTTTTTATGGTATCCACTCAAAACTAAAGAGTTTTAAATTCTTTCTAGGTGGTCCAATGAAATCTAACCACATGTTTAATTTAATCCACCTAACTAGATACTTTTAATTTTATGTTTAAACCCACAATATTTTTGTTTGGTTTCAATTTTTCCCCAATCCTTATTATCCCAATCCTTATTCCAAACAACTAACAAGTTGTCTTATCTTAATATCTAAATAGTTGAACAAAAGATTATTTGATCTAAAATTTGTAAAACATAAGAAATAGAAATAACACTTATCAAATAGCCCAATTGCTCTTCATATAAAAAAATAAAAAAAAAAACCTAGCCCCTCTTCACATTTGTGATGAATCCGACCACATCTAATGGGATCGCAATCCAAACCATGAAAAAAGAAATCAAAATCAAGAGCAATTTATCTTTTGTTTCAATTTTTCATGTGTTTGGTTTCGGAGAGTGTTAACAGGATTGTGGTTTTGGGGAGTTTGTTGTTGCTTAGGGCCTGGGAAAGTTTATGGTTATGGTTATGAATTATTATTGGATACATGTTTGTGGTGTGCTGGGGATAAATAATGGAAATCATAATTGTTCAAATAGTTAATAAAAAGATTGTGTGTTGGAAGAAAAGGGATGCATTAAATAATCTTTTATTCAACTATTTAGATATTAGAATAAGATAACTTGTTAGATGTTTGTAATAGAAATTGGGATAATAAAGATTGGGGCAAAATAGAAACCAAATAAAATTATTGTGGGTTTAAACATAAAATTAAAAGTATATGTTTAGGTGGATTAAATTAAACACATTATTGGGCTATCTAAGAAAGGGTTTAGAACCTTTTAATTTTGGGTGGGTACCATAGAAACCATCTTTTTTTTAATTAGTAAAATAAAAAATATATTTTTTAAAATGAGTTTAATAGGTATACACTGACAGTATAAAATAATTTTACAATATCAACCAATAAAAATAGGAGAAAGTGAAAAATTATAGTGGGTCCCTCATCATAATGGGTAGTTATTTGTATGAATTGGTATTTTTCACTATTTATATTGGTTGACAGTGTAAAATTATTTTACACTATCAATATATTTAAATTAAATTCTTTTAAAATACATATTTTCTTTTTGTTCTAAAAAAGTACATATTTTCATTTTGTTTTCTTTTTGTTTGCAAATTGGTATTAAAAATTAAAAGGTATAAGAATTTTTTATATCAAAATCAGTTCATGTTTTATTCAGATCTCTTTCTTTTTTTTTTTAGGCTCCTACTTTTTGGTGGGCATGTCTAAAGGTTTTGGGTTGGCTGGTACCCCCAATGAATAGATGTAGCCAGGCCAAGTTTTTGAGATCTTATTCTTTGAGAGGGCGAACCCTATTTTTTGATGTATTTCAGGCTGGTCCACTAGTTTTGGAATGAGAAAGAAGGTGGTTGAGAGCTTTTTGTTTTTAGTCATATTTTGGGGGGGGGGGGTGAATTTTATGGTCAAGAATCAAACTGATTCCCTTAGCTTTATGAGGTGTAGGATTATCCATCGAGGCTCTGGCCTCGTCCTGCACTTGAGAGTTTAGCATAATGATAAAATGTTGCCTTGGCAAACCCATACTTAGCACAACCCAAAAAAAAAAAAAAAAATGTTAGGGGTACTATCCCCATTCCCAATTCCCTTCCTCACACTCCAAAAAGAAAAAGGCCAAGAAAGAAAAAGTTCTATTAGTGGGGATAAAAAAAAAGGATTTTTTTTAAATAAAAATTATTATTGTTTGGAGTTTATTGTATTATAACTAATTTGATTTGACTCAAATTGATCTATTATGAGTTAAAATTCTCCCAACACTATTTTTTTTTTAATTTATAAGTGTTGCAACTTACCTAAAATATGTTGTGACAAAAGGTGGCAAAAAAAAAATTATTGAAAAAAATTATTTATGGGATTTTTTTTGAAATGTTTTGGAGTTACCACTAAAATTTATTTAAGGAAAATTATTAGAAAAAACTTTTTTAAAAAGTTTAAAATTAGTCTGTTAAAATAGAATTAGATTAGGGAATCTGATTATATACAGAGATGAGTGAAAATTAAATTTCATTGCACTCTTGATACATTTGTTCTAAAATGGTTACCATAAAATTAGTTATACAAATTAAATAACTCCAACATATCAAATTTACTTGTAAAGACATTTCAGAACAATTGAGTAAATTAGATTATACATTTATAGATAAATAATAAATAATAAATAAGGACAAATTAACATATTAACAAAGAAAGGAAATGAGATAGCAACAAAATTATGAAAATTTATAGTTTGACTTAACTTGTATTTTTTTCTTTTTATATATTGGTGATATTAAGATTTGAATCTATGAACTTATGCAAACTATCCAAATCCCTTATCATTAACTCAATCCTAGTGGCTTGGGTTAATTAGTTTTAATTTTGAAAAAAAAAAGGAGATTTTCTTTAGGAAAGATACTTTAAAAAGAAGAAATCCACATTTATATGGAGCTCAAATTAAGACCACGGTACTCCATAAACTGAGATCTAATGGCATTGAAGGTAATGTCCGCTTTTCAATCAAAATTATTAGTCATTGACTAAAAACATATAAAATAACAACAATAAAAATTTGTTTAAAAACTAGTTAATTTTAACTAAGTAATATATGAATATAACATAATCAATCAAGAGATCAAGCTGGCATAAATCAAATGGGTGATCAACAAAAAAAAGGTTAAAACTAAATTGGGCCAAATTTGTTTAAGCCACGGGTCATTCACCGGAGTTTGTTGTGACCGTGGCAACTGAATATTTTTCTTTGAATATTTTTCTAAAGAAACGTGATTCACATCTCGACAATGAATTGTGAAAATTGCTAGTGGGCAATCCGTGTCACATATTTTGCCTCTTTGCAGTACAAATATCATCGCTTAAGTCACCATTAAGATATTTATTTTAAGAAAAAGATAGTAATGATGGCTTCATAATTTTTTCTTATTATACTAGAAACCAAATAAATAATTATGAAAAATAAGTGTTAGATGCCAAAGTGGGGAATCTCCCGTTAATAAAATCTCAACTTATTAATATACAATTCAATATTTATAATTAATGCATCAAAAATAATGTGTGAATATAATGGTTTATATACTAGCGATCTCAATCAAGCAAAATTAACCCATATCCAATACAATCTAGCCGTTGCAAGACCAAGCCAAATTAAAACCCATATTTTCTGTGCTTAGGCCTGGCCTGCTCTTGCAAGTATCAACCAAACCCGTTATGCAGAATCTGAAATGAATATGAAAAGATATGGCATTATGTATCGTTAGTCTATATAAGTAAAACTAGCCGTTACAATTAAGAAAAATGCAAAGTTTTGACCCATTCCAACTTCACCCTCTCCCTCATTTTTTTCCAACTCTCTTAAAAACAATAGTAACCCCACAATCTTCCTCACTCAGTACATGCCTTTATCAAAAATCCTAGTCCTTCTTCTCTCTCCCACAATCTCAGTATTTTCTTGTTTGTTGTTACTGAGGACTCAGAACTGAGAAGAAGTGGGAACTGTCGATAACACACCCATACAGTTCCACTGGAACCTTTTTTCTTTCATCATAAGCACCTCCCACTTCATGGGCAACAATAATTGGTGTGCCAAAGATTTTCCCGCATACCAACTTTGGTTTTTGTTTGGAAACTGTAGCTTCATTTGCTTTGCTTTCTTGCTGTTTCTACAATCTCTTGCTTCTCAACCACTAGTCTCAGGACACCAATGGGATGGTGTGGCTGTGACTCAAACAGATTACCAAGCTCTAAGGGCACTGAAGCATTCACTGGTTGACTCCAAAGGGTTTCTGAGAAGCTGGAATGACACCGGTTTTGGTGCTTGTTCAGGTGGGTGGGTAGGAATCAAGTGTGCCAAAGGAGACGTTATTGCAATTCAGCTTCCTTGGAAGGGATTAGGTGGAAGAATCTCAGAGAAAATTGGGCAGCTTCAAGCACTAAGGAAGCTCAGTCTCCATGACAATGTTCTTTCTGGTCCTGTCCCTTGGTCCCTTGGGTTACTTCCTAATCTTAGAGGTCTTTATCTCTTCAACAACAGGCTCTCAGGTTCTATTCCTCCTTCCATTGGTAATTGTCCAATGCTTCAGTCACTGGATATTAGCAATAACTTACTCACTGGTACAATTCCTCCTAGTTTGGCTAACTCCACTAGGCTATTTAGGCTCAATTTGAGCTTTAACTCACTTTCTGGAGCCATTCCTAGCAGTTTCACCATGTCTAATTCTCTCACCATTCTTGCACTCCAGCACAACAATCTTTCTGGTTCTATCCCAGATTCTTGGGGTGGAATGGGAAACGAAGCTTCTAAACTTCAGGTTTTGACCCTTGACCACAATCTCATTTCTGGTAGCATCCCAGTTTCTCTAAGTAAGCTGGTTTTGCTTGAAAACATTTCTTTAAGTCATAACCAGATGGTAGGGTCTATTCCAAGTGAACTAGGTGCACTCTCAAGGCTTCAGTTTCTTGATCTATCAAGCAATTTCATCAATGGCAGCTTCCCTGCTAGCTTCTCCAACCTCACTTCTATTGTTTCATTGAACTTAGAGGGAAATCAACTTGAAAATCATATCCCTGATACTGTGGACAGATTAAAGTACCTGTCTGTGCTTAACCTGAAGAACAACAAGCTTGATGGCCAAATCCCATCAACAATTGGGAACATCTCAGGCATTAGCCAAATTGACTTATCCAAAAATAAATTTGTGGGAGAAATTCCTGATTCTTTGACCAAACTTGCAAACCTCAGTTCCTTCAATGTCTCTTACAACAATCTGTCTGGTCCTATTCCATCTCTCCTCTCCAGAAGATTCAATTCAAGCTCTTTCACAGGGAATCTTCAGCTGTGTGGGTACATCACCTCAAAACCATGCCCCTCACCCCCACCTCAGAATCTCCCAGCTCCAGCTCCATCACCAAAGCCTTCTTCCAAGCCACACCACTATAAATTAAGTACCAAGAACATACTCCTCATAGCAGCAGGTGCTCTCCTGTTAATTCTGTCATTACTATGCTGCATTTTGCTGTGTTGTTTGTTCAGGAAAAGGTATTCTTCACAAGGAAAGAATGGCGATGCTGCTAAGGCAGCAGCAGCATCTGCTCGGAGTGTCGAGAAAGGTGCCCCGGCTGGTGCTGGAATTGAATCAGGAAGTGAAGCTGGTGGGAAACTGGTTCAATTTGATGGGCCACTTGTATTTACAGCTGATGATCTTCTGTGTGCCACGGCGGAGATAATGGGAAAGAGTGCATATGGAACAGCATACAAAGCAACATTGGAGGATGGGAACCAAGTTGTTGTGAAGAGGTTGAGGGAGAAGTCTACTAAAGGGCAGAAGGAGTTTGAAACTGAGGTTGCTGCACTCGGCAAAATTCGACACCAGAACCTCTTAGCTCTCAGAGCCTACTATTTGGGACCAAAAGGAGAGAAGCTTCTTGTCTTTGATTACATGCCCAAAGGAAGCCTAGCATCGTTCCTTCATGGTAAGTGGTAATTAAAGAGCTCCTATCAGTTAATATTTTTGGATTAAGATCCTCTAAAGTAAGATTCTTTATAAAGAAAGTGAAGGGTTATCCACTTTTGAATCAAGATATTACATTGTGTGTGAGTCCTACCAACTAATCTAAGAATGAATAACCCCTCACAATCTCACTTTACAAAGGATCTCACTTTATAGGATCCAAATCCAATATTTTTAGAGCTTAAGTTGCTCTACCATTTTTTCTTATGCTGATATCTTTCATTATACACAGCTCGAGGGCCTGAAATTGTCATTGACTGGCCTACAAGGATGAATATAGCCATTGGAGTCACTCGCGGTTTGAGCCACCTCCATAAGCAAGAGAACATAGTACATGGGAATCTAACTTCTAGCAATATACTACTGGATGAGCAAACAAATGCACAAATTACAGATTTTGGTCTCTCAAGGCTAATGAACACTTCTGCCAACACCAACATCATTGCAACTGCAGGTAGCCTTGGTTACAATGCACCAGAGCTTTCAAAGACCAAGAAGCCTAACACAAAGACTGATGTTTACAGCCTTGGTGTCTTCATCTTGGAGCTCCTAACTGGTAAGCCACCAGGCGAGCCAACCAATGGCATGGACTTGCCTCAATGGGTGGCATCAATAGTAAAGGAGGAGTGGACTAATGAAGTGTTTGATTTGGAGCTCATGAGGGATGCACCAGCCATAGTTGATGAGCTGCTTAATGCATTGAAACTAGCCCTGCATTGTGTGGATCCATCTCCAGCAGCAAGGCCAGAAGTTCAGCAAGTTCTCCAGCAATTGCAGGAGATCAGACCTGACTTGGTTGCAGGGGATGATGGAGCTAAAGTCCCAACAACTGAATAAGAGGGATTATTTATTTTCTTTGGCATGAGAAAAAGAAAGAGGGAAGTTTTTGGTTACTTAAATTGTTTAAAAAGGATAGATGTGTCATCGTATAGTTCTTTCATTCTTTAATTCTTTGTGAAGTATATGTATGTATATACGAGCAATCGGAGTTTTATTTAAAATTTTGCATTAAGTATTCTTTTTTACTAGGTGAATAATGTATTTAACAGTTTATTTAACAGTCTGTTTTTCCAATCTATGTTTATTTAACAGTTTTGTACTCAATAAAACGATTGTGATCATCTGAAGTATATTTTCTTCTTTTTCATCCTTCAGTTTCTCTGTAAGAGTGTAACTAATTTCCTTGGATAGATTCTGCTATCAATGCAATTGCAGAGCCGATAGCTGATAAACTTGAATATATACAATCTATACAAAATTGGGCAATAAACAAATAGGAAAATAATATTCCACGAATTTCGGTTATAAAAACTTAGAATAAAATTATTCGTGCATTTGAAGAATCATATGCGGATTGTCTCATTTGACTCCTCCCTGGAAGAGCAGCAAATTCAGCATCAAGTTACTTGGATGAAGCTTCACCCTTCTTCTCAGAGAGGTACCTAATCAGAGTACATTATCAATCAATCAGGCTCAGACATGAAAAGCAGAATCATTAGTGTAGGTACTCAAGGAAACATGGAAACATGCAACCTATGAAGCATGGATATATATATATATATATATATATATATATATATATATATATATATATATATACATACAAGATACGGATATGATACAGCATAAATCCAATGATACGATAATATTTAAAAATTACAGGACACAGCATGACTATGGTATAAGATCTAAAATTAGTATGAAATTAACATAAACACACAAATCTTAAATTAAAAGAGATCTATTTGATTGTTATTGAATTTTCACTTATATAGCTATAAAATTTTAAAAAATTAAAGAAAAAAACTCGTAAAACATAATTAAGAATATCTGAATGTATCCATAAAGTATCCAACATGATACGTATCTGATATGAACATAAAGACTATTTTAAAGTAGTATTTGTGCTTCTTAGCATGCAACTAGGTGAACCATAGTACTGCAGTTTTAATCAGATCTTAGCTGCATACCCATTCCCCTTTGCCCAGCGAGAGAATTGGTATAGCTGTACAACCTCATTGGAGGCATGGCAAGAAAGAAGCAGACAGTTTCGTGGTTGTACCATCCATGCAAATCTCATGAACAATGCTGAATAGACACACATCACTGCAGCACCAACACAAAGGCAAGAGTACAGGAAATTTTAGCCACATCCTATATATGCTAAGAATATTCCAAGTTCTCTTCAAAATCAGATATTTTCAACCTGCTGTCATGTTGCCAGAGATCATCTCCGGAGGTTTATTCATGTCCACCAACCCCTTAAACCAAACACATGACAAATTTTAATCATGAAAGCATGGTATGAGATGAGAGAATTACAGGTATCATATGAAAATGCTTAAAGACCTCCAATATATAATATAATATAATATAATATAAAGAGAATCAAAGTAATGTCACATACAGCAGCCACGAACCCCCAATTGGCTACAGGTCCCCAAAAATGTGTTGTTTTTGGACCAACTGGACTGTTCCAAAATGCTCGGAATGAAGAAGCCATATGTTAATCCTGATGCTTAAACAATTCTGATTGTCGGCATAGAACATAAGTTAGATGATTGGAGGTATCGGTAATATGGTAGTATATAGAAAGAATTTCCTCTTTTTTTTTTCTTGAGATCAGAAGAAAGAAAAATATCATTATCAACCCTGAGAAAAAGGCTAGATTGTCGTCGTTGTTCAGTAGAAAGAAAAAATAATGTTATATAATAAGAAATCAAATAATTTGATGGCCATGAAGAGCATAGGCAATGATTTCATTTTAACAATCCTTTCCTAGAAGTGAAGCTACTTTGACTAAAATTCCGGTTAACTCGTTCATAACATTTTATAACTTTTCCCAGCATCGGAAAATACACAGAAAATGGTAATAAACAAAATTACAGATAGCCCCTTCTGTAATTCATCACCGGATTCAAGCAAATATCAGTAATAGAATGAAGTCCCCATTAGCAAGTGTTGAACGTAAACTAAACAGACTTTTGAGTTCAAAATAACTTGTCACGTCTAAATAACCAAAAATTTTATGCAAACATACTGGCAGCAGGCCAATAAATCATCAAATATTTTCCCTGATAACACAGTTGCAGTATGTAATCACAAACTCACATGTCACACACAGTGCTATCATTTCTCCAACAAAGCCATAAATTCAAAACACAAGCGGTCACATTTGTCACAGAGAACATCAACTTTTGAGCCTTGACAAAGGGGAAAAAAAATTGCCTTAGCATAAGCACTCAATTGGCTATGATTTGGCCATTGGTCATAAGGCTAGCAAAGAAAACTTTAAAAAACAATAGAACGAATAAAATAACCAACATTCCTAATCAGCTGAAAACTTTGAGCAAAATGATACAGATAAAAAACAAAGAACAAATAAATGGAAAAAAAAAGAGCCTCAAAACTCAATACAATCATACCTAGGATGTTGATTAAAACAGTAATGTGATGTCCATATCTTAGAAGCACATGAAAGACAATGACTTCACCTTATGGTTAAACTTTGCAGCTAGATTGTGAAGAGAATGGTCAGGGACAGACAAAGTGAGAAAAGCTCGCCAGAGACACAAGTGATGATGGCAGATTCCTAGACGTTTGGAAGTAGTCAACTTGTTTTTTTGTTGAATGGTAAGGAAAAGGAGTAGGGGTAGGAAGGTGACCATAGGAGAACAAGGTTAACCAACCACCACTAACGAACAATGTCAATGTGGCTATTGAAATGGGCTTCAGCATTAAAGGCCTTGGTCATCGCCTGCTAGGGTATTCACTGTGTAAGCCCAAAGATAATGGTTGATAACGCACATGAAGGGAAAAAAAAAAGCTAGAATACCCAACAGTGGTGTAAACTGTGACCAAAAAAAATATAAAATGAGGTGACGATTAATAGAAATATAATGAAAATAAATAAATCTTTTCATAACAATTATTTAGACAATTTTTAAATAATTTAGAATTGAAGTTTTATTATTTATTAGATAGAAATAAAGAATACTTTTAAAATAAAAATATCCCCGTATAATATTCACAAACTTTTAGAAACACTTATGTCTTGTTTGGTATCTACAGTTCAATATAAAATTAGATTTTGTAATTGTAATTGGACTTCTCAACTGCACTTTTTATGTTTGGAATATTATATCAGAATTATAACTCTACAAACCAATTCTATAAAATTAAAAAAAAAATTAAGAAAAGTTCTTCTTACTTTATAATATATACCTTAAAAATTACCAATTCTAAAACTTGAAAATGTATTTATTCTCAAAGTCTCTGCAATTCTCTCGTTCTCATTTATTTGTTAATATTTATAAAAAATTAATATTTTTATGAAAATTTTATAACATAAAAAATCTAAATTCTAATTTATAACAAAAAATATTTATAAAAAATGTCAGCATCGGTATTTTTATTAATTTTGAATCACAACTTTAAATAATAAAATTATAATTATAATTCACATTTTAATTATGACGCAAATTCTAAAAATAAAGTTTAATATTATATGTCAATTCAAATTATAAAAAAATTGAAAATGAAATTAAAATTTTATATTACAATTCTAGTTTTGGTGTGCCAACAGACCTAGCTTTTAAAAAGTTTACATATTTCCTTTTAGTATTCTATAAGGGGACTTCTATTTTATATATTATTATTATTATTATTATTATTATTATTTAAAGATATTACTTGAGTGACTTATTTGATAACTGGCTATTATCATAAATACAAACAAATTGAAAGAATTGAAATTTTAAACTATACATACGAACAGAATTGATTAAATTTTGTCAACAAAAATGGTTAATTAATTTAAAATAATTTTAATAGATATTTTAAATATATTATATTCTTACCTGACATTTATCAACTATAATAAAAATTAACAAATATCAACATTATAGACTGTCATGTAACAATATATATTTCAAGAATTTTGTTGATGAACTTTCTCTTTATTACATTAAATTCATAATTCGTGAGTAAATTTACACATAAAAAAATAGTATAAAAATAACTAAATATTAAAACTAATAATTTTTCCACTTTAGTTTCCAGTCACACTTCACATGATAATTAAAATGATTTACAAATTTGACCACAAGACTAAATATAGTAAATTCACATTATAATGAGAAGTGCTAGTGGAATAGAGTGAAATTTGCCAAGAAATTGTGCGACTTAATATTATTTGAACTACTTATGTATAGATATGTAAAGACACAATATATGAATGTAAGAGTAAATGAGTATCGAAGTATATATATATATATATATATATATATATTAAGATAGAAATGTGTTGTATTTGTTTATGTAAAATAGATATCATATCGAAAGTTAAAAAGTTATATATAAATAATATATCTTTTAGGCTTTGTTTGATATTGTTATTGCTTTTTCAGAATTGTTGAACTTTCTAAACCTTTTAAAAGTTGTTTTGAAAAAGTTATAATAGTATTATTTAATAAAATAATGTAAAAATTATTTTTAATAAGTAGAAGCTATAAAAATAGTATTTAATAAAATTATTTTTAAAATATAAAATAACTATAATGGTTATGTATATTAAAAAGAATAATTCTTATTTTTTAAATTTTAGAGAGTATAAATTAATTTTAAAAAGTCCTATAATGGCTCTCATAAGTAGCCCATAATTTTTAAAAATCAAAAATAAAAATATCCTAATTTTTTTATCAAATAAAAAAATTTATTTATATTTTTATAAATAACTTTAGAGAGCACTACTAACTACAAACATCGCTGTTATATAGGACGAAATGAAATGTCTTAAAATATAAATTAAAAACATATCAAAATCAAAATCTTAAAATAAATATAAATGAAATGTCTCCAAATCAAAGGAAAACAATAAAGTTAAAAAAATAAAAAAATTAATTTATATGGATTAAATTTTTTAATATTTTTATTAAGTGAGAATATAAAATTATTTTATAATATTAATTTATACAAATTAAACTAAAAAATAAATGTTTAAATTAATGACGTCGAGCGAGTAGCTGCGAGGAGACCAGTTGGCAAGGAAGTACTTCATGATGAAGAAAGCTCCCTGGCCTCCTGCTCTCCAGGCATCTTAAGCACCTGCCAGTTGCCACCATGAAACAAGCTCTTGCCACGTGTCACAACCCCAGCTGCTCATAGGCGCTCAGCTTAGATTCTGAAAATGAGCCACGTAAGTACCCCTATCCAAATCCACACTTGGCCTTTTCCCACCTTCAAGAATTAAATTGAAGACATAAACTTGTTTCTTATTATCCAAGTCACACATGACGTTTGTGATGACGTTGATGTACGTATCCCAAGAAACACAGCCAGACGCCTCCAGCAATACAAATTCCAAAACCCTTCTAAAACCCTCAAGCGCAAACTGCTGCATCAAACACAACAACAACAACAACACAAGAAGAAGGAACCAAACTGTATGCTACAACAGCATTTGCAAAGCGCATGAAGACTGAAACTGTTTCTGGGTCAGTAGCTTATTTCTTCTGATTTCTTTGGACTTATATAGCTCCTTGTCCTTGTTACGTTTGAATCAATTTGATTCTTTTTCATCTGATCCGAATTTCATCCTTTTTTTTTTTGGTGTGTTTTTTTATTTCATCCTTTCTCTGTTCACTCTCAATGGTTTTAAATTTAATTTGCGGTTGCGATGTGGTTACTGTGATAGCAAAAAACTTTGATGTGGCCGCAATAGCTGTTCGTTGAAGGCACGCAACAGCAATATGGCAGCCGCAATTGCAAGACTGCAATTTAAAGCCTCAATTATGGTTATTGGAGAAGCTTTTTCTATGATTCTTCTACGTTTCTATATATAAATTTCTATACTTTGAAACCTTAGCTAACCATCTGTTGAAGGAACTGCATGAAGTTGACAAAATTTTTTGTTTATTTGCCGTGTCTTGTGGCTGCAGAAATAGGAAATCACGCAAGAGGCGCAGTGGAGGAAGTGACTCAGTGGAGAACACTCTTGAGAAGTGGAAGGAGTACAACAGGCAACAACAACAGCAACAACAACTTGGCTCTGGAGGAAATGGGGTGGAAGTGATTCACAAGGTTCCTGCAAAGGGCTCCAGAAAAGGGTGCATGAGAGGCAAAGGTGGGCCTCAGAACTCTGATTGCAAGTTCAGAGGTGTGAGGCAAAGGATTTGGGGCAAATGGGTTGCTGAGATCCGTGAACCTATCAATGGAAAGCTTGTTGGTGAGAAACCAAACAGGCTGTGGCTTGGTACTTTCTCTACTGCACTTGAAGCTGCTCTTGCTTATGATGAAGCAGCAAGGGCCATGTATGGCCCTTGTGCCCGTTTGAACTTCCCTCACCATAGTGTGGAGTCAGTAGGGTCCAATGGATCATCATCTAGTGCAGCCCCTGATCAAAAATCACCGAGTGGAACTTCTGCAGATACTTTGATTGTTGGTGGCGAGCTTGCAAAAGCTGAGGGGTTGGGGGAGAACATTCACCAATCTAATGGAGACAAACCCGAGTTTTCTGAGGTTGGCGTCTTTGAGGGAAGAGGAGAGAAACAGGTTCTTTCTCAGGTTTGTGTGGCTCAGGACTCAGTGAAGACAGATAGGAAATGCAAGGCAAGAAGAATTCATCAAGGGCTTTTCAAGGATGTTAAGGTTGAAGTGCCTGGAGAAAGTGAAGGAATAGAGGGAGAATTAGAGGAGGTTTTGAAGAACTCTGGCATAGTTAGAGACGGTAATCACATGCAGAAGGAGCCTATGTATAAGGCCATGAATGTAGGAGCTGATTACGGCACTTGTGATGCTACTTCACATGGGATTCTGGTAGAGAGTGAACAAACAGCAGGGGAACCAGTGGAAAGTTCCAATTCCTGCGAGCCGGGCTGCATCAACCATTGCTTTGGATACTTGCATGATATGCTACCACGAAGCAATACAAGACCAATGTGTGAGCAGTTTAACAACATCAAAACCGATGCATCTATTGCGAGGAAAAATATGGAGGAAGTACTCGCTGAAATTCTGCAGCTATGTAGAAGCAAGTGCTCAAAGATTAGCAATGTTCAGTCACAATATGAGCAATATACATATAAACAATTTAATGCTAATGATAGCAAGAATGAAGCAGCCAGAATTGGGGATTCCAATCATTCCATGCAGAGAAGTTATCTGGTTCCTGGTGGCACTGTTGGATCAGTTGAAAGAGTGTCTGAAGTATCTGGACAAAATACTAGCAGAGACTCTAAATTGCATGAGAAAGGGAATAATGGAAATGCACTATCTGGATTTAGTTCAGGGCAAAGTAGGAAGATGTCTGATCTTTCCCAACACTTACAGAAAGTGGGTGGTTGCTTGCCTGAACATTTGAATAATGTGCAGTTTGCAGACCTAGAAGTGGGTTATGATTATAGTTTCTTAAGACCGGACTATGATTTTGGTTTATTAGAAGAGAAGAAGTTACTTGATGTATGTTTTTCAGATAGAGGGTCTAGTTTCTGAACGCTTACTAAGTTCTGTTTTTCATTGTGATGGGGTTATTGCAGGATGGTTTTATAGTTTTGTTTTTCATTTTGGTGCGGCCATTGAAGTATGTTTTTTGCCCCACCTTAGTGGTTCAATAAGGCCTCGTTTCCATTCTCTTTTTCCACATCGCAATCACTACAGATACTATGTAAGAACTTGCATTAAGCTATAAATGTCGAAATACTGATGCTTTCTTTAGTGAAAATTAGTGCTATAAAATGATCTCTCATATAAATTGAGGGTTTTATTATGTAGTTCAACCTCAAATATACAGCACATAGAATTGCAAACACTTCTTTCTTTTCTTTATGGCTAATTCAAAATTAACATTTCCGGAGTCTACCGGTAATTTGAAAATTTCCTCACAGTAAAAATGAAAAGCACTATACCCCATATATAAGAATCGTATAAAAAGAAAAGAGTTACAGAATTTATCACAAACAGCTGCAACGACGAGTCATAGTATATTACTCCAGATGCAGTTGCCTTTAGCTATGACTATATACAAAGGAATGTGCAATCTCCCAATAAATACAAATTTTTTCTACCAACAATTATCTCCCTCCCTGTACTTCTTTCGATTATTCAAACTCTCTCTACTTGTACCAGCAACATTTTGGCAACTGGTTTGCAGCAATTACGGCAATATTCCAATGATTTACTATAGTCCTACACTGCTATTGTATTCTATTTAATTACAGGGATCTGTTGCCAGGTGAGTGTGCACATCCTATTAGTGTCAACATATTAAAGCTCTTGAGGATCATGCCCTGACCATCCTGAAAATGGCTTTTGTCATCTGATAAGTGAAAGTAGCAACTTTGAATACTGAATACATTACATCAAAAGCATGTCATTCAGTCTCCTGCTCCATCCTTATACCAGACCATACTCCATGGGCCGCTTTTGCTGCTCAACCTTAAAAACAAGACAATAAAAAGATTAACTCAATAAAAATCTTTATAAGAGAATTTTTAGCATGACATCCAAAAAGTACCCTCTCCAACCCATTTTCTCCCCTCCCAGCAAGACAACAGAGAGAGAGTAAAACGATCATGATTGGCATATGATGCCAAATCACATGCTGACCAGCATGTCCCGTATCATGTTGCCATTGTTTTTTGAGCTAGGATTGGGTCATAATCCACCAATAGCGTCCCAACTATCACCATAAAAATGAATTAGACACATAATTACTAATTACCTCCATGTTCCAGCTAGAACACGCAAAGTCATGAAGAGAAACAATCCTGTCCAGACTCCAGGAAGTCCTAGTGCTGGAACAGCTACCAGCAGGAAAATTGAAGAAACTAGTCCAATGAGCATCTACTCATAACAAAAGCCAGAACCAAGAGGTAAAAAAGGGGAAAAAAAGGCAAACGATGGCAAAGAGAAATGATTGAACAGAAAATCAATCATACGAAATTTTTAAGTGTCTTTAATCAATGGGTTACAGAATTACCATCGAGTAAGCAGCATAGGTGAAGTCTGATACCCCATAGTAAAGGCCATCAATAACAAATGCCAAAGCATTCACTGGTTGAGATCCAGCTACAAACTGCACGTGTGAGTAAATTTCAGATATTTCAAACATTACTAGATGTACAAATGCATCCACAGACAGAAAGGAGAATCATCATACTACCTATAACAAACATTTAATAGTCCCACTAGAAAGTTAGCCTGGCTAAAACACCACACAATAACACAACTTCTGATCCTGTCAGAAAAGATTAGATTTCATCTGTTCAACTCCAAAAAGGCTTCAGCATGCAAGATGTGATTCATAAATACAAGCGGAGAAATAGTCTACATTCAAAGATTTATAAACAGAGAACCAAATGAACCTTCAATTGTAGCCAATCAACAATCAATTACAAAACAACTACAAAGCCTTTTCTCATTAAGTGGGGTCAGCAATTACAATAATTTATTTTGGTCAAATAATGTCGATTCATATTTTCTATACGAAAAAATTCTGAAGAAAATGTGGAAAAGATCTAAGTTTATACATTCATCATAACCAAGTAACGTTAAAATATAAATTGTTCACAGTATTCAATTTTTTGGAAAAAAGAAAAAGAGTTGACTCTTATGCTTCACCTGACCGAGTCCTTGTCCTTCCTTAACAAAGACACTCTATAATGTAATGTTTTCAACCATAAGGATTACAATTTTGGGTTGGCAGTTAAGGAACTGACTTAGACACTCACTCCGGATTTTGCACTGGCTGATTGCTTGAATCTTAAAGTCAATCCAAGTCAACAAGTGAGTACATATGAAGGTGCTTTTCTGCAAAGAATTGTGATTTCTTACCAATATGCCTGACTGAGCAACATTCAGAACTTCCAAATCTGTGGTGAATAAGCTAGAAAATGCTCCAAACCCAAAGAATAAGATCATAGACAAAGTAATTCCTGTTCCTAAACCAATCTGCTTGACATATAAAAGAGAGTAGGGGAAAAAAATTCTGGATGGATCAGCATAAGTTCCAATCACATAAAAAGAAATGGAAGAAGGGAAGCAATTTATGGCGGCAACAATCAGTAACCTGTAGCACTCTATATACAATGAGGCGTGCTTGCTCATAATTTCCTTGGGAGTAACTACTGGCAAGAAGTGCCTGTAAAAGAAATGTCATTACAACAACATAATTAATAGGACATCATTTTAAGCATTGCTCGAAAGTTTGAAAACTGTCATCAACTATCTCTCCCAAAAGTTTGGGCTGTTGGGCAGAGGAACATGACTGGTTTATATCTCAACAAAAACATTTCATCTTATCAGCAAAAGTTTTTAAATTTAATCATACCCAATTCACTTGATTTCATGGTAAGGGAAAGCCTCCAAATGATCACCATACTGCACTTTATAATTGTAAAATTTTATTTTTCTGAATTCATATGCAACTTGGAAACTGGATGAGCTAAACTGTCTAAGAGATATGTTTTGATCATTTGATCTGGTGTAACTTTGTTACTTTAGTCATATTTGATAGCATGATCTAACCTGACCAGCAAGTGCTAGAGCATCAGTGAGCAAAGATATTGACAACCAAACTTGCATACAAATTTGATGACCAGCCATAGGTATAGTGCCCTGCTTAGCTGCCACAGATGTTGTCAGCGTCATAGTCAGGAACACAGCCAAAGTCCTGCCAGTAAGAAGACCACCTACAATACAAAATGCAATAAATAAAAGTAAAAACTAATAGCTCACATAACTCTTATCATGTCTTCTATCAGGTCATAGAAGTCGCTAAGCAAACAAAATCTTTTACAAGTTAATGAAAACCATATTTCATACAAAACTATACAGTATCATATATGAACAAACACAGAAGCCCTGTCAAAAGTACAAATGCAACCAAATTCCCCTTTCAGAATCAGAAGCAATGTAATTGTAATATCCTTTGAAAATGGACTATTCAAAAAAAAAAAAAAAAATTATAACTATATTTTTTAATCAGTCAATCCCCTCTGATCCTATCAGCAAATCCTTCTATTTTCTCAAAACTCACATTCCAACTGATCAGTCATTAAAAAGCAAAATCCAACTTGAATCAACATGTGAAGGCTCCCCAGAATTTCAAGCCTACAGTAGTAATAAATGCAAAACCACAAATAGAATACACTACGCACTTGAAGCATAAAATCAACAAAAACTGAATATTTATGTGATCCCCAAACTGGCATTTAGTTGATTAGTTCTAAAGATAAGGCATTGCTAAATTTGCTCTGCACCACCATGCAAAGACAAAGTTCATCTACAAAAATTTCAATAAATTGTACTGCAAAAACTAGTAATCATTTTTCCATTCCACTCTGATCATTCCATTATCATTACCAAAACAAATCATTTTCTTTGAAGGATAGATAAGGACAACCAAAGCAACAATATGACTTAATTTAGAAAGACATACCAGATTTCAGATAGCTGAAAACTTTAATCCCATCAAAGTCAAAGGGCATTAGGAGCACTTTGCCACTCAATTTCCATAGAAGAATAAAAGCAATTAAATATCTGGTGAGCAAAAGAAAATTCTGTTAAAAGCAGAAGATCACAGGAATTAAGGGACATGTGCAAAATGCACCGATAATACTAATTTAGCACATAGCTGACATACTCAGAGATCACTGTAGCAACTGCAGCACCACCAATGCCAAGGCCAAAAGTAAATATTAATATTGGATCCAATATGGCATTAAGAAAGTTGCCAGCACCTGACAATTCAAGACAAGCATCGTCATCTACACATCCAGCAATTTTTCCACATCAAAACTGGAAGAGCTGCATGGAGTACTTTTCAGTAAAACATGCAAAAACAACTTTTATCAAAAACAAAATTGTAGAAACAACAAAGTGTAAAAAGGGTAAAATAAAAATGTGAAAAGATTTTGCTAACAGCTATTTGTTTTATTATATCCCTCCTTCATTTATTAGCCTTTATTGAAACATTACGTTCTTCCTGCATTGTATATAGTAGGATAACAGGTACTATACCAAAAATTAAGATAGTTGAAATGATCCAATAGACCCTTTACACTTGTTTGCTCTAGAAAGAATAGCAATGGGCCGAAGCATAGAGGCCTGCATGTGTATGACTTACAAAAGGAGAAACAAGTCTGGAATTGAAGAGAACGGAGCAAACTTATAACATCAAAGAATATGCCAAAGGAATAGTTTCTTAGAAGAGAGAGGGACATCAGAAACAAGGGAGACAGCTGGCACATGCTGAGTGGAGGAGGGAATTCTAGTATCACACCAGAATACAAGGGTAAGGATAAAAACGGGGAAGACAGAAAGAAGAGTGAGACAAGAATTTGAGGCAAAAGGGAGAAGTCTGGGATGGGGTCTCTACATCTGAAAAAGCTCTGTTTCTTTACTATTTTCTGTCAGTTTCTTTCTGTATGTTAGATTTTCAGAGGTCTAATTCTGTTTCGTAAGGAGCTAGTCTCTGATTAGCCTTTATATTGACACCAGTTCCTATCATCAATAAAGTTAAATACTTTGTATCTTTCCATAAAATATAAGCAGCAGAGGAACGGCACACTCAGAGTGTAGTTTCAGAAAGTAAGACAACTGTGCAATCTCCATCACATCTTTACCTCATGGATTATCTTGGCCAGTGGACACTTGCTTGTAATTCAAAATTTCAAATCATGTAACACTTTGCTTTTTTTCTTCATTATCAAATGTATACTTAATGGTTAATTTCTTGTCTAAATTGAATTATTTTTTAAGCTGTGTCCTTATAAATTAAAATTTTTAGTCTTGTGGCCAATTAAAATTAGTGACAAAGTACTCTTGCAAATGGACCCAGGGGAAGATATTTCTAACTTCAATCACATATGAATGAGAAACGATAGATGTAGGATGTTGATGCAGTACTTGCCAACAGCATATAGAGGCGTCTTTGTATCCTTAAATCCACGAAAAGTGCCTTGTGCAGCTAATGCAATCACAATTGCTGGAGCACCAAAGGCCCTCAGCATAAGAAAAAGCTCAGCAGGTCCGCGCATGGGAGAATCCTGTACAGCATATAAAAGAATAAATGATACAACCAATATTTTTACTAAATCGAAGATTATGCAAGTAAAATCTAAGAAATTAATTTTGATGCCCTATCAATGTAAAAGTATTTTACACATAGATCTAGTTATGTATTACTGTATCAACAAAGTGTTTGACTCTGCCACCCACCCTCAAAAGTCTCACATATAGTAGCATGTGATGTGATTAGATAATAGTGTAAAACTCTTTTACACTAGCAATGTATTGAAATTAATCTAAAAATCTAATTATAGAAAATCAAATGCCCACGAAAAATTTTTTTAAAAAAATGCTCTGTTTACTTCTAATAAATTCAGACCAAAAAAAAAAAAAAAAAATAGTAGGTCAAAGAAATGTCTAGTTATGCATACGATAGGACTGATAGCAAGTGAATGTGAACCAAGAGAAAGAAAATTTACATTGATCGTTTATATATTTCTTAAATTGAATGCAACATGTCTAATTAACATTTAGGCTACAACTACATAATGATATTGGTGGTAAAGGTTTACAAATTGTTATAGAAAATAAATTAGGAGTGAAAGCCATCACAATCACATTTCATGTGCCAAAAATAAAGTTCTATATAAAATAAAACATAATTTTACATCTGAAATTCATATTTCATTTTTTTTTTTTTGCAATATTGATGATAATTAATTAAAACAATTACACACTATCCTATAGAATAAAAACATAGAGAATCATAAAACAAAAGAAGAAATAATTGGTTTATTTTAAATAAAGTTTTACAGAAGAAAAAGAAATTTTATTTGCAATTATACAACAGAAAACAAGCTTATAAGCAGCTAATCACACTTTCATGATTCAATCTCAAATATAATTTCACAGCATCAGCTGGAATATTGCTTCCAACCAAGATCTTTCATGATAGGTATACAGAGAAGTTGTAAAAAGCACACATGGAACTATATTAGATGGAACAAAATACTCTACTTCAAGAAGAAATTTATGTAGAAACCAAAATAAATAACTTCGCTATTAGTTTTTGCAATCAATGATTCCTTTTTTTTTTTTTCTTGGTTTTCATTCACATTCCTCAGGTTGGGTGGGTGGTGTTGTCCTGCTCAACCAAGTGCACAGTCAGAAGAAAATTTAATAGGCAGAAACAATAACAATATGAGGTGATGTATGGATCAATAATCAGTCAAGGTTGACATACAGCAGGTATACCCATGATGTTCATAATAATGCCAGAGCCAAGGGAAAGAACCACAGTTTCAGCAATTCCAAGAGTTGAAGCAAGTGCTAAAGAAGTTGATACTGAAGGAAGGAGCTTCTTGCCAGTGAAATCTAGACAACACCCATGTGAAACCAAAGTTCTCAGTAAATGTACCTGAACAAGAAAACCAACCAACAACCATGTCCAGGAAAAGTATAGAAACAATATTAAAAAATTGGTAGCTTTCTTGTAAAACTTACTATTTTCGTCAGTTTGACTGGAATCTTCCTTCTTGCTAATCAGTGCCTGTTCTTCCGCAACAAAGGATGTGGTAATATTAAGTAAAGGAATGTTGAATATTTTTGACACTAGATTAAACACAGAAGTTGAAACCCCAACTGCAGCCAATTCAACTGGCCCTGCATATATCAATATAATGAAGTGAGAATTCTCTCTATAACAAGCTAATACTGGTAGTCATCATCATCATCATCAACAACAAGATGATTACAATTATTAAATAAACAAACAACAAAACCAACAAGTTAGAATTATTAGCTTCCAAGGGAAGAATAAAATTAAGCTAGCTAAATCACATTTTCTTTTAATCCCCCAAATTTAAAATCAAAATTTCAAAGCCTAATCTTAAAACACATTTCAACAGATGTACCTATGTGGCCAACAAACGCTGTGTCAATCAATGAGGCAAGTGGGTCAGCCGCCAAAGCCAAAGCAGCAGGCAGTGCAATGGACAGTATTTCCTTCCCAAGTTCATCAAATTTAAGCCACTTATTTCTGTTCAAAGCCCAGTAAGAAAAAACTTCAAAACTCCAAAGTATATAATCTCAAAATATCAATTTTGCATAAAATTCAAACAAACCGAAGACAGCAAATTCATCAGATTAAATCCACCAGTTTCATCTCAAAATGCAAGAAACAAACTTCAAAACCCAAATTTACAAATAAATAAAACAAATTAGAAAAAACCCTTAAATTAAAAGCAACTTCAAAAGTCCCAATTACCCATATTGAATGAGTGAAATGAATGGAACTGAATTATTTACACATAAGTTAAACCTTATATAGTGATGGAGTTCGCACATACTCTGCTACTGGAGCTACACAGGCGTTACAGATATAAACATAACAAACTAACAGACTTGTAACTACTGTACAACAGATTATAACTAACTCAGTAGCTAAATTCCACAATACTTCCCCTCAAGATGGGAAGTAGATGCTCCTGATGCCCATCTTGGACAACAAAAACCGAAACTGAAAAGCTGGGAGGGTCTTGATAAGGAGATCAGCCAATTGGTGTTTGATAGGAACATGAACCAGTTTAATAACAACACTTGTGACCTTCTCCCGGATGAAGTAACAATCCACCTCGATGTGTTTAGTCCTCTCATAATAAGTTGCGTTAGAAGCAATGTGGATTGCAGAATAAAAATGAGCTAGCAAAAAATTCATCAAATTTCATATCTCTTCAAAGACCAAGAAAGAATCTTCCAAACTCCCCACTTTACAAAGAAAAAAAAAAAAAACTTGAATCGATTACACAATCCAAATCATTCATAAAATAATATTCAGACAAAGCATAATCTACAAATTGATCAAGGTTAAGCCACCCATTTCAGCTCAAAGCCCAAGAAGCGCACTCTAAAACCCAACTTACAAATATATAAATCCTTATACCAACTCGAGAATCCCAATTACGCAAAAACAAGGCTCAAACAAAAGCACTGAAAACGAAAATCCAGCTCCAATAGGAACTCAATTGAAACAGTACCCGAAACTGCGAAGCAGAGAAGAAAAGGAATCGTCGGAAGAAGAATCACGGGGCGCTTTAGGCGAAACAGGTTCGAGGGAGGTAGTTTCAACGGAATCAGTGGTGGTGGCACTGTTGTTTTTAGAAGAAGCTTTTGGTGCGATTCGAACTCGAATACGAGCAAAGCAATGATAAGGTTTTGGGGTTAGCATTGGAGATTTGAATGGTGGATGGTGGTGGTGGGGTTGTCGCAGTTGCAGAGGGTGAATGAAATGAAAACGGTGAGAGAGAGAAGAGGCCATTTTTCACTTTGGAGCATCACAGCGAGAGAGAGAGAGAATGAGAGAGTGTGGGAAAACATGCATAACGGTGGCATAACCATATCTTCATTTTCTATCTTTACGTGATTTTTATTCAGTCACAAAAAAATAAATAAATAAAATAATAAATATCTATGTTATCAAGGTCATGCACTGTTTGGGCCTCAAATTGTTGTTAACAGTTTGAGCCTCATGTTTACCATTGAGGGTAATTCCTTTCAAAACAAGCCCAAGATACGAAAATCATACACATTAAAAAATTTTACATAAATAAATTAGACATATTAAAAAAACTAAAGTGCAGCTCCATGATCCCATAAAACGGGCTAAATTCTCATCCTATAACATCTCCCAAACTAAAATAAAAGGTTAAATTTTTTGTATTAGGAGATCTAAAACCTCCTTTAAAACCTCTACAGATTAACTCAAATTAGTCAGATTTCTGATAATATACTTCGATATATTAGTGGGCTTCACCTCAAAAAAAGAGGTTAATTTTGAAATGCTATTAATATTATATGCATATGACTCTATCTACAAATTGTAAAAGTTAAATATTTTTAATGATATATCAATGCTTTGGGTGTCTATCTACAAATCTTTTACATTAACAATACATATAATATTAAATTCAAAATAAAATTGCTATATTCTGAATTTTTAAAACAATTAATAAGTAAATACAAATATTTTATGAGTTCAACGTTATAACCTAATGGGAAATTGGAAATGTTTAAATTTTAGCACCATTTTGTCATTTTTTTTCCCCTTTTGCAAGTTATTTGGATAGGCTAGAGGCTATTTGGTTTGCTATTTTTTTTCATTTCTACCAAAAACAGAAATTGGGAGTGAAAATATGTTTGGTATCAGTTTTTCAAAAATATTTTCAGAAAATATTTCCTAAAATACTTGAAAATGTGACAATGACAAATCCACATTTTCTATGTTTTAGATTTGCTTGCTAAAAATATCTCCAACGAAGACACGGTGGCACAATGATAATAAATAGGATGTCTTTCTTATTCACCCATGTTCGAGTCTTGGCACAAGGATGCATACATTTTTTTTGTCCAATTCTTTCCCTCTGTTTTGGCGCACTACATTTGAACCACAAACGGAAGGGAAGAGCAATTTTTTCCCCCCAATTTGAAGAGAAAAAAGCCCTAACCACTAACACCTAGCAACTTGTAGCTCGCCGCCTCCCTCAACAAGTAGCAGCTCGCCATTCTCGCTACTGAGCACCTCGCCACCGACCACCTTTAATACCACCATCAACACGTCTGTCTTCCCTTTCTGTCAGATCGCTATCGCTTGCTGCTGGGAATGGAAATGAGATTTTGGATTTTTATCTTTTCTTTTTTCTCCCTGAACTGTTTTCGCACTGCTCACAGGGACCCTCACCGCTCATCGCCATTCAGACCTCCACCACCACCACAGCGGTTCCCTTCCCTCACCCCTGGTTTTGGCTTCTATTTTGGTATGGATGTATTTCTGGTTTTTGGCTTTTTTTTACTTTGTTTTTCTTCCATGAGCCATTGTCATGATGCCATAGGGACCATTGCCACTGCTCATTGTCGTTCAAGCCACCACCACGCTGTGATGTCCTCCCTCACCCCTGTTTTCGGGTTGTATTTTGGTATGGATTGTTGGTTTTTTTTTTTCTCCCTTTCTATTTTGGTTTTAATTTGTTTTAGTTTTTTTTTTTTCTATTTTGGTATATTTATTATGTTAGCAATTATATGTAGATTATTTGCTGATTACTCTCGAGAAGACATGATTGAGGATGAGCAAAGTTTAAGGGTTGATCAAGGTGTTGATATTAATGCTATTGAAGCAATTTAAATGGCATAAGTTAAGGAGACAATTGCCAATCAAACCTGGAATAATTATCGTCGATAATTGATGACTATCACTTTTTATATTTTGTTTTAGGATGATATATTTCTCTTTTTCTCTTTTTTTTGTATGTTTTAGCTGGTTGATAAGTTGAAGTATAATAAAGACTATAATTTCGTGATAGTACTAGCTATTTTATTTAATTATGTCTCTTTTCAGTTAAAGTTTCATTTCTAATATTTAATTATATAATAATTTATAATGATAATAAAATTACTTAAAAATGAGCAATTTGTTTTATTTTTAATCTTAAAATTTTATAGAGTTATTTTATTTTAATAAATACTTTTAAATTCATCTCAAATTTGCAAATAATAAAGTTCATCTAAATATGCAAAAATATATATAACATTTTCATTATTTAATTATAAATATAATTTTAGAGTTTAATTAATATGCATTGACAATGTAAAATAGTTTTATATTATCAACCAATAGAAATACTAGAAAGTGATAAATCATGGTAGCCCCTTATTATAATGAGTGGTTATGTGTATGATTTGACACTTTCCAGTAATTCTATTGGTTGACAGTATAAAACTATTTTACACTGTCAGTACATTTAAATTAAATTCTAATTTTATTATCTCAAATTTGATTTTGAAAATATATTTTGAAAACAGACAAATCAAACATATTTTAATTGCTTCCCCTTTTGAAAATAGATAAACCAAATATATTTCCTAAATCTAGAAAATCTAAAAATGAAAATCCTTTTCAAGAAAATGAAAACAAACAATGAAAATACAAAATATTTTCACAAACCAAATGCACCTATAGTTTTTACTTTGTTGACAGAATTTAATAGAAATTAAATTGAAGTTACCACATATAATAAGTTAGTAACTTGTTGTACATGCTCAAATACTTGATGTCAGACTCAGCCAAGTTAAAATGTATACATCAACGATCGTTAATGTTGTATGCACTTGTTAATGTTTTTACTTTGTTGTATGCTCTTCTAGGGCTTTGTCATGTGCTCCAGCTTCGGGATCTAATGTCGATCTCTTGACGTAAAAGTGTGAGTGACTCATAGCCAATCTAGTAGTGGTGAAAGGTGTTAATCATGGAAACATATCTAGTACGTGATCATGGTGCAGAATCAAAAGATGATATTTTGTTTTTTTTAATAAGAAGATATAAGAGGAGGTATTGAGGAATGCGAGAGAAGTTTAGTTAGGAGAATACTAGCAGATCGTTCTTTCAATGCAGGTACAATAGAAGCCGCTTTTAGTGCAATACGAGGGCATCCTGAGGGTTTTCGAGTCCTTGATCATGGGGATAACATTTTCCAGTTTTTCTTCGCAAAGGAAGTAGAAGTGCTAAGGTTGGAAAAGGAGGCTCCATGGTTGTTCAAAAATTTTATTCTTAATCACAGAGATGGAGAGACGACATAAAGATTGAAGAGGAAGATTTCTCTCACGTTCCATTATGGGTGCAACTATGGGGGATGCCAGAACACTATAAAACTGTTGAATTAGGGAGGAAGATTGGTGAGAAAATAGGTGCAGTGGACGAGGCAGCTATATTCAACATGAAGGGGAGAAAAGCGAGAATTGTGAAGATCAAAGTAAACCTAGATGTAACTAAGGTGCTGAAAGAAAAGGTGAAGATAGCAGGGTTGAATAAACAAGTGGTTGAGATTGCTTTGAAATATGAAAGGATAGGTTGTTTCTGTCATTATCGTGGCCATTTGGGTCATGAGGCCTGCTCTTGCACTAATTATCTTGAAGATACAATTAGAAATAAAGTGAAGGAGAACAAAGTAGGACCTTGGATAAAATCTGATCAAGTAGGGAAGAGTATGGAAGGAAATAAGGAGAATGTTGATCCCAACAATAAAAAGAGAGAGCTCTATCAACAGGGATCGAAGTAGGAAGCCCAAACCTGTTAGTCTTTTACGAATGCTCTCTAATCGTTCAATGAATGAGGACAATGTAGGAACTAGTAAGGGAAGGGCAATTATAACAATAGAGAAGACAAGCATATTAGGAGGAGAAGCAGAGGAGAGGATGAGAAAAGAAGAGACTAATGCTAACAAAATAGGAAATGCCTTGAAAGAGTTAGGTGATGAGGATATAGTATCCATAACTTATAATGGGAGGACAGTAGAAATAAGAGCTGGGAATTTAATGATGAATGTGGAGAAGGAAGAGGCTCATAAGCTAAGGAAGCCTTCAATGAAACAAATGGCTTCGTCTAATTGCAAGAGAGTAAGTAGCATAACTGGTGCTAAGAGAAGAACGACAGAAGAAGAAAGTGTAAGCAGTGGGAAGAAGCAATGTATGATAGATGTAGACTTGAATGATATGGTGGAGGGTGCCAGATGCTATCGTGGAATTGTCAGGGTCTGGGGAGACCTCTGACAGTTCACAACTTAAAAGAGACTTGTAAATCTCACTCCCCTGAGGTTGTGTTTATCTATGAGACTAAAAACCAACCTACATATGTGACAAATACTTTGAGGAAGTGCAGGTTCATGAATAAATTTTTAGTAAACACAAGAGGTACAGGAGGAGGTCTAGCATTGGGTTGGAAGGATGACATGAAGATTACAGTAAAAGACCATGATGAATTTTTCATTTATTTGGAGGTGGAGGATCAAGTTAGATCATTGGTATGGAATGTGTTTGCTGTTCATCTACACAGTGAGAAGAATTTGCACAATCATAGTTTGAGAGAATTCTTTAGCTGATATTAAGAACAGGAGCTAATTACACAGTGATAGGAGACTTTAATGCTATATAACATTTGCTGCAGACAAATTGGATGGTCGAACGAAAGCAGTTGATTCAATTGATACTTTCAATAACTTCATCAACAAAGGCAGCATGGTAGATTTGGGGTTTGTAGGCTATGAATTTACATGTTCAAATAGGAACTTTGGTGGAACTTTAGTGAAGGAGCAAATTGGCAGAAGTTTAGCTTCAGTAGATTGGCAAGCTAATTATCCGGAAGCTAGACTTTTGCATCTAGACAACAACGGCTTAGATCATTGTCCTATTCTACTTGATGCTTATCCACTGAGCCAAAGGAGGAGGAAAAGATTCAAATTTCAAGAAAGATGGTGTGGTCTAGAGGAAGTGCAGAATATTGTGAGCAATGCTTGGTCAGTGGATGTGGTGGGATCCCTAATGTTCCAGCTATTTCACAAACTCAAACACTGTAGACCTGAGTTAGTAAAATGGCAGCAAGGTGGAATGTCAAATACCAAGGAACAAATTAATAAGCTGAAGGAAAGATTGGCAGATTTAAAAGAAGGTAGACAAGCTGCTAATTCTGAAGACATTGAAAAGCTAGAAGAGGATCTAACCAAAGCTTATGAGCAAGAGAAAAGGTATTGGAGGAAGAAATCTAGAGTTAAATGGCTTAAATGGGGGGATTAGAATACCAAATTTTTTCATGCTCGTTTTCATGATAGAAACAAGTAGAACAAAATTTGGAAGTTGGAGGAAGGCAATGAGGGATGGTGCTCAGGCCCAGAAAGTATAGGAAAAAAAGCCATTGAGTATTTTGAAGATCTTTTCACTTCCAACGGGCCAGAAAGCCCAAAAACTCAGCTGGAAGGTTTGAGGGGAAAAGTCACAAATACAATGAATTGAAACCTTACAAGGCAAGTTTCAGAGAATGAAGTTAAAAGAGCAGTTTTCTCAATCCACCCATTTAGTGCTCCTGGAGATGATGGTTTTAATGCCAAATTTTATCAGTTCTATTGGGAAATTGTCAAAAAGGATGTAATGAGAGCAAGAAGAAGTTTTTTTGTCAGTGGAAGATTGCTGAAAGTTTCAATCATACTCAGATTTGCTTAATTCCAAAAGTCAAAAATGCCTCATCAATGAATTAGGTGAGACGTATAAGCTTATGTACAGTGTTTTACAAGATTATATCAAAAATACTGGTTCACAGGTTGCAGCAATTCATGAATAAACTTATAAGTGCGAAACAAAGCGCTTTCATAAAAGGGAGGTTGATAAGTGATAATATATTAATGGCTCATGAATGTATACATTTCCTAAAGAATAAAAGGTTGAGTAATGCTTTTGATTTGGCGCTAAAATTAGATATGAGCAAGGCATATGATAGAGTGAAGCAGGAGTTTGTGTGGTTTATCATGAAGAAGTTGGGATTTTGTGATAAATGGATCAACTGGCTAAAAGAATGTGTTTCTACTGTATCATTTTCTGTTGTGGTGGAAGGTCAACCTATTGATTTTTTCAAATCAAATAGAGGTCTCTGACAAGGAGATCCTCTATCTCCCTATCTTTTTCTTTTTTGTGCAGAAGGTCTATCATTTTTACTTCACATAGCAGAGCAGAATCAAAAGGTGCATGGGATAAGAATAAATAGTAGATGCCCAACTATTAGCCACTTGTTATTCACAGATGACTCTATTCTTTTCAGCAAAGCTTCTACAAGGCATTGTGAAAACTTGCTAGAAGTTTTGAATACTTACAGCCAGTTGAGTAGTCAGGTGTTGAATTTGTCTAAATCCTCAGTTTTCTTTAGCTGCAACACTCCTCAACAGATCAGGGTGCAACTAGCAAGAAGTAGAACTTACACTGTTTGGTCAAGCTATGAGATAGCATTTCAATTTTTCCACCCACCAATCGAAACTCTCCCAGCGCAACTCAGAATCAGAAGACTATGGAGTTCCATTTGGTCATTGTGTGCCTCCAAAAGTGAAGCTACTTGTGTGGAAGCTCATCCATGATGGAGTTCCGGTTAGGCAAAAGCTGGAATCTCGCTTTGTTAACATCGATGACAAGTGTCCAAGGTGCAATATTGCGGTGGAATCGATTCAACATTGCTTTCTTTCTTGCCAACATTCAATGCAAAGTTGGACAAGAGCTGGTTTCGAGAATCAGAATTGGATCGATGGGAACAGGGCATTCTAGCAATGGTGGATGGATCGAGTTGAGGAAGCGAGGACTGAGGTTAATGGTGCAGGAATCTTGAGCAGGATAGCATTTATTCTATGGCGTCTGTGGTTGGCTCGAAATGAAAAGGTGTTTGGAGACAAAAATTGTGTAGCCGCAAGTCATCACTTCCATTGCCTTAAGCTTGGTTGACGAGTTCTTAAGGCTTAACTTTACTCTTTCTTTATCATCTTAAGAGTATTTCTTTACTTTTTCTTAGAGTAGTATGCTTTATTGGGAGTTCCCCTGTGGACCTTTGCTGTTGTCCGTTTCTTCGAACCACTTGTTACTCTTACTAAGTTTGAGGAATAAAACTACCTATCTTTGTTCAAAAAAAAAAAAACAAATAAATAATAAATTAAGATAATAATGTTTATATATGGGTAGTGTAAAATAATTTTACATTATTATCTATTAATTTAAAAAAAAAAAAAACTGTCATGAGTAAAATTATAGATGTATTTGTACAACAAAATGTAGAAATATATCAAGGAAGTTTGAGATAGGGAATGGAAAACAAAATGCATATGTAATAGTTAGAGGAACACTTGGTCAGTGTAAATTTTTTGTATCATCGCTTCATTATTTATTGTTATATCATTTTTTTATGTGTTATTTATTGCTATATCATTAAATTTGTTAAACTCTTATGGTCACTCTGATTTCAAAAGTCATACCAAAAAAATACGATATGATTGATTGTCAGTGTAATAGTGGTGAATAATCTTCAAATGAAGAAATGTCTGGGTGTAGGGCTACTCCATTCACGAAATGAGTGTCTTGAGTTCGCATTAGTGAAATATGTAACCAATGCATCACCAGTAGTTGGGTGTATGCCTCTGCTACTATACTAATAATATTAGTTAGTTGGGATTAGGAGAGTATAAATAAGGGACTAACATCATTTATAACTCATCGTTGAAAGTTGAATTGAGTAGTTTTGGAGTCTTCCTCCCTTACTCGAAGAGGGAGGTTCTATCAGCCTCCTGATATTGCTGTCAGAAGGTAGAAAGCATGCTTGAACGGATACCAATCCACTTTTTCTCACGTGCAGCATGCACATTAGTGCAGATTGATGTTCTACCATTACTATAGTCTCATCCGCAGCGTGTATATTGGTGTAGAGTGATGATTCACCATCACTCAACATATTATGTGGAGTAGAATCAAGAGCATGTCGCATATTTGCTAGCCTCACAACTAATCTGGCTGGCAAAGCAGCATAGCAAGATGGATTCGAAGATAAGGCAGGGATATGCGAGCCGTTGAGGTTTGGTGGTGAAGCAAAGTCGATTTTGCCAACGTAGTTCAATGTTGTTTCTCAAGCAACTAGTTGAATTTTGTGGTTTGCTGCTTCAAGCCACCATCAAATGACAAGTTTTGAAGAATTCTCGGTGTTGTTCTTCTAGCGTTTTCCAAGCAAGTTCAGTGACGCCGGGCAATATTTTTTCTTCAACAAGAAGCTTTTCCATGACTTCTTCACGCTTCATATATTGTGGCAGACAAGGTTCTATGAGACTTTGAACTATCTTAATATCTTCACAAGAAAACAATGCACTTGGTGTGACGATAACAAATGCACTGGAGAATAGGATTGAAAATCGAGGAGGAGCTATTTTGAGACGAAAGGAAACGCAAGGGTGCACAAAAGCAGAGTGAGGGAAAACGAATCAGCAAAAGAGCTGTTTTTCGAATTTCCATGATAATAAGTTCAGTTCAGTTTTATTTATTTTTAACCAAACTGATGGTCATATCTATGAGACAAATTTTTAAAATTAAACAAATTCAATTTATCTTCAAAGATTCTGAACATTAAAATCAGTATACAAATTAATCCAGATTATATTTGTTACATATTAAGTTTTTTGAAAAAATAAATTTTATTTTTTAAAACTTTAAATTTTACCTCGACTGCATTAGGAAGTCGGTAAATTTGTGAGCACTGTCAATCTTGAAAACATGGAAAACGACAAGGTTGAAATTGAGCTGTTATTCATAATGGAGAAGTATAAAATCTCTATGCACTATAATATTACATCCGAATTTGCCAACCCAAGTAATAATGAAAGATGTGAAATTATTGCAATCAGACTATGGACGAAACGAGATGAGAACAAAATTTAAATTATATCTATCTAACAACTTCCTTGATCTTTAGCCAAAAAGAATAAGACGAAGTGAGACCTGTGATGGTGACAGCTCTCCAAAAAATGCTTGACTTCAAAACAAAAGGGCCTTGCGGGTCTAAATCCAAGCTAGAGAGGACTTGCAACACAACCTCGATGACCCCACAAGAAATTCTTCTGAATCCTACCACAAAAATGCATCATGGGACTGAATGCATTGAATCTTCCTTTGTGTATCATGGAAATTACAGTCTCAGGCTCACTGCTTTTTCAGCCAATAAACATTAGAATATTTATGTTCCAATTCTTTCTAGATTTTCAGAGACAGTTTTCATTCTAGGCCTGACCTCAGGGTCTCCCTCAGTGCATGATAGTGCTACATGAAACACAGCTAGTACCTCCTTCTTGGCATGCACTTCTTGGAGTAGAGGGGGATCAACCATCTCAGATAATGGACTTTCTTGCTCAAAACCTTTCCTTACCCACCTCACCATGTCAGGGACTTCCACAGAAGTTGATGGGGCAGGAGAAGGATCTGGGGACTTCCCGGTAAGCAATTCAAGCAACACAACCCCAAATGAATACGCATCCCATTTCTGGGTGGGTCTGCTACCTGGGACTCTAGCCTCAGGAGCTTTGTAATTATTGGTTCTCTCTGTTTGCGATGACTTCAAGTAAGGAAGAGCTCCTCCCATGAAGCCGCCATTGGAGGGGTTATTGCCAGTGATGCTGATCAACCGGTTAAGGCCGAAATCGGAAATGAGGGGTTGGAAGTCCGCATCAAGGAGGATATTGGAGGGTTTGATGTCACCATGAACAAATTTTCTTGGACTGCATTCATGGAGATAGGCCAAGCCCCTGGCTGTTCCTTTGGCTATTCTTAGCCTGGTTGACCATGGAAGGTACACAGTCGGTTGACCGTTTCTCCCTGCATAAATAATTAGGATTGAATATCAACTACTTGTAGCTGAAAATGTTTATTGGGAAGACTATAAATCTACTACAGAATGCAAATGCAGATTGAGTTATCTTTATTTGCAATTGCAAATTTATGCTGTTGGTACAAAAAGAATTTCATGCAAAGGTCTTTATAGAATTGATATATCTTCTTGATATAAAGACATGTATAACAGTTTAAAGTATATAAATTCTCAATATTGCTTCAAATACAATAATCATGATAACTGGTTAGTGTATCTTAAATCATACACAACACAATATTCCGTAAGCAAATAGTTAGAGTCAAACAAGAATGAAGTAGAAGCATGGAGTAGGAAAACAATTCTAGTAGGGCCCGGGTTTAATATAGAGATAGTGAAGCTGGTAAAGACCGCTTCAAAAGTAAGAAAGTTTAGCCAAAAAGACACATAATGGAACACGAAAAAGCAAATTTTTTCACTAGGAGTCATCGAACAGGGAAGTTCAACTGTGAGTCTGTGACAGAAAAATCAAAAACTAGGAAGTTCATCTACGAAATAAAAGCACAAAAGCCGCACAGACATCCAAGTTCTTTTTCAGCCTACAGAAACAAGACACTTTAAACAAAGCTACTTTAAAAGATACTGTTACGGTGTGTATGACAAACTGAAAACATACGTATGAAAAGGAGATCCAAATTCCAAACAACCGCGAATTTTAAAGTCAACAGACGCTGCGCTTGAGGAAGATAAGGTCCACTACCCCAAATATACTAAAGTTTTTATAAAAAAAAGAATAAATCGTCTGAAAATTATTAAAAATCCACATGGGGGGTCTCAGTGACACTGCTGCTTGAGAAATGGTTTCTACGTGTGAAACCGCAACTTTTCCACCAAAAGTTTTGGTTTGTCTAGTGGCCCCATGTGCTGAGAATGAGATAAAGGACTAGAAGTCCATGGTCCCAAACAAGAATACCAGTGCCATCTCATTTCCCAGACACATGGTGAATGTCTTACTTTTTCGTCGGAGGCAGGTCGTTTTACATTACCATTGCTGTCTCACCAAACAGTTTCTTTGGATCCAACGCCCCTTCCCAATAATAAACACTACACTAATCATCTAACTAAAGTGCTCACCTAGCCACACTCCCTTCAAATTAAATTTTAGAATATTACTTCTTTCTATCTACCAAGACAAATTAAAATTTAATATTGCTCATTTGCACAGTAAACCAACCATTTCGGTCCATTGTCCCACAAATCTACGACGGAACAGACAAAACTCCAAACGCAGTGTCTTTCGTCATTTCCATGCAAGTATTTGTAGCATATTTTACCATTAATTTTTTAAAAATATTATATTTACTACTATTTCTGATAATCCTTTATAAGGAGGACAAAAGTTAATCGCATTATTAAACGTACGAAACTTAAAATGCAGACAAATCTTTGTCTGCGCAATCAAATTGCAGTTGTACTAACTCATGAAAACCAAAAATTTCTAGAAAAGCAGAGGGTGGAGCCATGTTTTAACGGATACTAACTCAATGAGAATTGAGAACGTCAGCTGTCAGAAAATTGGAAAAACAAAAAAAAAAAAACTCATGGTAATTTCAGGTTTATTTTATAGCCTACAGAATAACATCTCAACCATACTGCAAATCATTTCATTTAAAGAAATAATCCTTCCAGGCAAAGGAATTTGGAAAAAACGAAAATTATATGCCAGACGGGTAATATAGTCAAAGTCACTAAAGACATTATGCTAGGATGGATTAACCCACGCATCACTAGTCCATGTAATGTAATATAAGGATAATGTTATATTAAAATATTTTCTTTAAAAAATATAGTTATTAAGTTATATGAATTTATATAAATAAAATAATACTAATTTCTATAAATCTAATCTGATTTTTTTTTTGGGCACCTCCTCAGATCCAAATTTCACGTACCTATCATTAGCCATCATTATTATTCTTGAGACACTATTATTATCAACTGTCATTATTGTCCAACACTTTCTACACTCTTTACCCAAAGTCAGCTACTTCATTATGCAAGGCAAGAGTGAAAATGGAAGTCAAACCCTGCTCTTTCCCAGTGCAACAAAATGAAATCAATGACCCAAAATGAAAATGAGAAAATAACACCAGAACAAAAAACGTGAAAGAAAAGAAACTCACCTCTAAGAGCAGTTGCCAAATTGCCATTGGAGATGAAATCACTGATCAATAGCTTCTCATCAGGAGCCCAATAGTATGCCCTGAGCCTCGCAATGTTAGGGTGCTTGACCTTCCCAATGGCCTGAACCTCAGCAGCAAACTCCTTATACCTCTGTTCCCCACCCTCCCCGAGCCTCCTCACAGCCACAGGCACCCCATTCCCAAGCACAACCTTATACACAATCCCCAACCCACTCTTCCCAAGCACATAAGCAGAAGCCCTCAAAAGCTCATCAAGCTCAAAGTTGAAACCTTTATCAATTGCCACCAAATCCCCTTCCCCTCTTCCACTCTCCCCCTTCTCACCCTCCTCCAATTCAGAATCATCACTCTTCAACACCCCAATATTCATGCATGGCAAAGAACAACACCACCACCCAAAAAAACCTGTTTTTTCGTTTCCCCCACCACCAAACTTGGCCTTCCCAGTGCAACTACACCCATTACATCCATCCTTCTTCTTCCAATAAACATAAACAATAATAAGTCCAATTAGTGCCACCCCAGCGGCATCCGCCACTGAGATGAGCACAATTAAACCGGGGCTCAGCCCTTTATTGGACCGTGTGGCCGGCCCTGCTCGCGAACCGGGGCTCGCCCCTGGTTCGCTGGGAGCCGAACCGCCGCACGGTCTCTGAAGCGGGAACCCGCAGAGGTTCGGATTATTGAGGAAAGCGGTGGGTCCCTGGTTCGCAAACGACCCCGTTTGCGGGATCTCGCCAGAGAGATTGTTGTTCTTTAAATCGAAGCTCACCGTCACGGGAAGCTTCCCGAGCGATTCCGGAACGTTACCGGAGAGGTGGTTGAACGAGAGGTTTAGCGTTCCTGTGAGGGACTGGAGCCCGCCGATCTGGGCCGGGATCGGGCCTTCTAGAAGGTTTGCGGATAAGTCCAGCTGGAGGAGCCCCCGGAGCTCCGGCCATGGGGTCGCCGGAATCTCGCCGGAAAACTTGTTCCTTGCAAGGACGAGGCGCTGGAGATTGGAGCAGTTGCGGAGCGAGCCGGGGATGGAGCCGGAGAGGGAGTTGTCAGAGAGGTCGAGGTTTTGGAGGCGGCGGAGGGTGAAGAGGGAAGGGGGAAGGTTGCCGGAGAGGTTGTTGGAGTGGAGGAAGAGGGAGCGGAGCGCGGTCGCGTTGAAGAGCTGGGAGGGGATGGGGCCGCGAAAGGCGTTGGAGTGGAGGTTGAGGCGGCGAAGGTAGAGGAGCGTGCCGAGCTCCGACGGCAGATAGCCCCGGAGGCCCCTGCCGGCGAGCGACACGCCGACGACGCGGGGATCGGGATCGCCGGAGATGTTCGAGCAGCTCACTCCCGACCACCCGCACGGCGTCGCGTCGCCGTCGTTCCAGTTGGAGAGCGCGGCGGCGCCGGCGGCGTCCACTGCTGATTTTAGGGTGAGAAGGGCGACGCCGTCGGAGGAAAGAGAAACAACGGTTTGGAAAAGAAAGAAGAACAAACAAAGGAAGAGAGAAACGGTCATTTAGAATGAGTGATAGGCACCGTTTCGGATGAGAAAATGATAGTTTTTTTTTGGGGGGGTTATGTTATGGATTGTACAGTGCGTCCAGTGAAGAGTTGAGGGAGAGTGTGAATGGGAAGTGATGTTTGGAAATGGTTGAGGAAGAAGAAAAATGGAGGTTGTTGTATTTATGAGAGGAAAAGGAGAAAAAATAAAATAAAAATCAAGGAGTTAGAGGAGGATGAGATTTTAATTTGGTGGGGTCCAATTCGCGCCAAAAAGGTAGAGAGAGAGAGAGAGAGAGAGAGAGAGAGAGAGCAGTTGCTAACGGAAGTGAATTGAAAGAGAAGCAACTGGGGAGAGGAGAGGAAGAAAGAATCTCTTTCTTACTTCGGTTACCACTAAAAATTGGATCATTGGATTTGGAATTGGTTAGGTTCTGTCACCAATATATATTGAAATATTGTGGATGACTGAGTTGAACTATATTTTGCCTTGTGGAATCCAAGTGTTCTTTACGGACATTTCAAACAGAGTTAGAACAAATGCCATGTTATTTGTCAATTTGTTAATCCACATGGAACATACACCAAAAAAAAAAAAATGGAAATCCACATGGAACATGAGTTAATTCCTAATGCATGTGAAAAATTTAATGCTGGAATGTTCCTGTTTGTTTCTATTGAGTTCGTTTGTGCAACCTAGTTGAATAAAATACATGAAGTATTCCACATCCCTGAATATTATATATTTTCTTCTTGTTAATTTGTCAGTTTTACTTCTGATAAGCCCGGAGTCTTAATTAAAATATATTAAAGAGACTAAATTAAGAAGCTTTTGCATCTTTTTATAGAAGATAAATTAGTTTACACCCACTAGAATTTCAGAGCATATTAAAGTGAAACTTGTCATTAGGTTTTCATAAACGTTTTCAAGTCACATGTCTCCAATGTCGTAGAGATGTATTTTAACCAAAAAACAAAAAATTAGTATATGAAGTAAAGTAATACTTAGTTCACCTAAGTTGGTAATAATGGTAAAGGTAAAAATGCACTGGACAAGTATGAATTCCATGACATTATTATCTCTTCTGGCCACTTTGAACTCTTGTAGTGATGTAATCCCTTTCTTCAACCAAACACCACTCTCACACTCATAATGGCAGGGGTCACAAACGTTAACAACGTTTGTTTGTACCTCATATTCCATTACAATAACAGTATGCTGTTCCTTCACTTCGTTGGCTACTGCAGAGGCACCCAGGTCATTTTGCAATTATTTATTCATTGAATGGAACTATACGTGATAATTGCCTGCAGTTCTCAATCATCCAAAACAAACTTAGAAGCTAACAAAGCAAACAAAGCCACACGAGCGATAATTCTATTAATGGAATTTGTTTTAAGCATTTCTTGTGCGTATAATTTCAGTAATGATTTCTGTCAGGAAAAGATAAAAGGACTTTATGCATGGGCAATGATATCTTTCCCCCTATTTCAACAGAAGACAGCTTAAATCCATCCTAAAGAGTAATCAGATGTACTTTGAGAGAGAAAATAAAATTAATAAAACCCTTTGCTTTGTAGTCAAGGGATATAGTTGGTACCAGATGAATTCCAGCTACATAAAACCAGCAAAAAAGACAAAGAATAATTCGAACTGTTAGACCAGGAACATAGGTCCCGCACCAAAAATTAAAAATGGATAACACTATGATACTTGAGGGAGGGATTCTAAGGTATAATGGATCCACCCAAATAAATGAACTTAATTGTTTATGTAATAAATCTTACACAATTTACTGAATCTCATTACACAGAATAAAGCTCGAGTATTCGATCATCCATTTATCTATTCAAGAATTTCACCCTTTGAGGCCATAACTGCCACAGATAATGAACTTGAATGACACACCAATATCCTATTAAAATTAAGTATTTTGATATGTCATGTTTTAAAGTGAACATACTTTATAAATTTTCCCTGCATCTAAGTTTGTAGATAGTTTTACACGATTTCCATTCTATCTAAATCAAATGCAGGTACTTAAAACATTAGTGAGCTTAAAGTGTTATGAATGTTGTATTACTGTGAAAGAAAATCCAGAAAGAAAAATGGGAGCATGTTGTATTAATGTCTTCTGAGATGTCAATGCAGTGCTTGCTGTGTATGGGAGAGCTATTAACGCCCCACGTGCATTCAGCGTCTGCAATCCTTTAAGGTCAGTCCCAATCATTATGGAGACCTCAATTACCCATCTCAGTTTGCGTTTTCAGTTCCCCTACCCTCCCCCATTTTTATTTGCCATCACCTCTTCTTCCACCTCTACATAACTTGGGAAACTCTTCAATTCTTCCTGCACCTGAATTCGGAAATTTCTGTGATCTGTGCAGGGGACCACAACCAATAAAGGCTCCATTGTCTCGGCCAAAAATCAAGAAACAAAATTACAACATGAACACTAAGCCAACACACGTAATTTGAGCGATGTCAATTACTCATTCACTACAGCAACTAGAGATTTGATCCTCGATAGGTTGCTGCTTGCTGGTATGATCCCTTCTCAAGGGAGTTAGTGCAAAATTTCTTAATCTTTTATGTTATATACGAGAATGTCAACTCTCCTAATAAAGCGAAGAATGCAAGAAATAACTGACATTACATCATTTCATTCATAACATGCATTTATAGAAGTTCCTCCAGGCATATTTTATCGATCTCTCATTATAATTAGGTGTACAATTTTCTTAGATATAGGGACTTATTCTGGTAGTAGATTATAAAAACTCTCGAATAAGTTACTGATACACGAGCTCCTTATGCGTTCGTTTCATCGTCAAGACAGGGTGCCATAAAGATTGGATACAAGCTAATGAACCTTAGAACGTGCCACATTAAACCTTATCCTGACACCAATATTTATGTGTGATGTCTGAATGGCGAATAATGGAGGGATCAAATTTGGCCTAAAATGATAACTGAATAGAGGTTTAAAATTCCATTACATTCACAGCTATTTTACCTCTTACCAACAAAATAACAGCATCTGGACAACCTACGCTATATCCGTTTTTTGATTTGAAAGGCTTGCATTTAAATAATTAAATAATATAAGCAAAATAAGGGAAATGACCAGAACACTCTATTTGCTACACGGGATTTCTTATGATTTGCAACTTTTGCACGAGTCTGTACTGCAGCACTGATTTGATATCTAACGAATTCTTTTAATAACCAAGACAAAAAACTCAACCGTATGCTTTAGCTAGATATCTTCAATGCAGAGACACACGAGCCCCACCATGAATATGCCATGACGTCTATGACTATGATATCTCCAGTAAATCCAGATTTTAAGTCATGAATACATTAGGTAGTTCTCAGAAGTCAAAAAACGTGAAATAAAATTTTTCTAGAACAGAAATCTAAACTAAAAACCAATCAATTCAGCAACCATATATCCAACATCTCCCAGATCCTCTCCGCAAATAGTGCATATAGAAGTGCAAGGGTTGATGTTATATTCAACGTCCACCATCTTCACCAGTAGGCTCAACCAATACCGCAACAATATTAACAACTATTAAGCCTTTTCTCACTGGATGGGTTGCTAAACCAATGCTCAAATTTTCTTAATTACTGTGAAAGCTGAAAACAGGTAACAATAAGCCCGACTTAATTCTGCATTTGCCACTGATGCCGTCAAAAGAAATTTAATCACAAATCATGAGATTTAAATGTTTCAGCAGATGCCCTGACAGTAACCATGTCTTCAGCCGAAATTAGTTGATTTATTACATCTGGAAAACAAAAATCATGTCTACAATAGTCTAACATTTTCCACAGGCATGGAGGGAAAAATATGAATACCCTAAAAGTTAACAAGCTTGATGGGATACTGCAAAACTGAGAATTAAGTTATACACTCAGACCTTGAGCCAATTTATGAAGGAGGTGCTTCAGTGCTGGAGCTCACATGATCAGACACCGGGGCAGAGATGGAACATACATCCATGCTTTCTTGAGAATTTCAGCCATGACCCAATGTTTACGCTTGCTCAAAGGCCTAGATGCATCCAGTCGAACCTAAAACAATGGAAAAATCAATAGCTTTATTGACTTTTCTGAAAAAATCAAGAGGACCAATCAGGTGATAACAATAATGTTCAAAAGAATTGGCATTGATAAACAAATCAGCCAACTAGATGGGTAAGTTCATGTTACTACCTCGGTCACCAATGTTACAGAGATTGTGCTCATCGTGAGCCATAAACTTAGAGGTACGCTTGACATAACGATTGTACAACTTGTGGTGGAATAGTCTATCCACTGCCAAGACGACCGATTTCTTCATCTTATTGGAAGCCACCATTCCTGCTACTCGCTTCATTTTCTCTCCCCAACCTGCAATCCCCAAATCAGATTCAGATGTGCAACAAAATTATATTTAAAAAGAATCATTAATTTCGCATTTGAATTTCGTGGAAAATAGAAAATATTATGGAATAACAATATTCATTGATTTCAGCAAGGGAAATAGAAAGGCAAGTACGTTGTCAATGGTTACCAACTGCAAACATGCAATCCCCATTGAACCCCTGATTAACTAAATATACATCCCTGCACCCAAATTTGATCCTTCCCCTACCACCCAAGCTGGTGGAAGATGCGATATGCAAATCCATTATGGAAGAACAAAAGCTTTCAAACTGGACCAATCTGGTGTATCTGGCTTGCCTAAAACAGGCCAGGTCAGGTCAGGTTGGTCCGTTGGTATCACTTTCAAACCACCAGGCTAAAGAGAAACACTGAATCACTGCAGATGATGTTTAAGCACCCTTCTATCTTCTGCAAATGAAACCAAATCACCATTCTATCTTTTCAATATAAATCATACAATTTTGATTAGATCCTCTAATGTTTTTTATTCACATGGTCATGCCATGTGAAGAGATATAAATGCAAAGTATTAAATACGTGTAAGTCCTCTAAAAATTTGTGTAACCCAAATTAAGTGCTTATAAGTATCATGCGCATAAGAAACGAGAGAATCCATTCTCCTATCAGTATCACTGGGGACAGCTACTTCATTTCTTTCCATTCCCAAGTATTAGAAGAATGATTGAATGAATCTGTATCATTGATCTTTCTCATTAACTGACACTGTTTATACACAACTAGAACAGTTAATACCGTTATAACAAACTTAACGGTAACTAACTCACTCTAATAATAAGCCCTCTCACGAGGAATCCTTCCCTCTCTTACTCTAAATTAACTCGAAGCTGAATCTCCAATGATCAATCCAGCACGAATTTCCATATCTCACAATTCACAAATATCCTACAGGTATCACAGTAAACTAGGCTTAATTCCAATACTCCCAAATAAGTAAAGCATTCAACTTTCGCATGGAAACTAAAATTGGAGAACCATAATAGCCAGAATCTAAATCCAACCATCGCCAGAGATCAAATACTCATCTCTTGGGTATATGATTTTGATGATGAATAATAAGTGCTGATTTCTAGTTTCTATTAAAGGAGATATTATATTTAAGAATTTCCTTTTTTATCCTAGTGAATGCTTTCTTTATTCTAGTCTAAATTCAATTTGAAACATATCTGATTTGAAATTATTATCTGACCTATTTTTACTTAGAAAAATCATGTTTAGGGGATGAAATCATGAAAACCAACGTTCAAATAAGTGAAGTATTGCATAGTTATGAAAGCAAAGAGAAACAACAATTAAACCAGCAACTACGAGTCAGGATCCAGCAATTACTCTCAGTTATAGCAGATACACAAGATAGCATCCTCTGGTCCGAATTCAAGCCACAATTCTCTCTAACGGCCAGTAAGCTTCAACATTTCATGATCTATAAAAAGCCTTCCAGATTGAAGAGAAAATACACACCTTCCATCAAGAGAAATTAGAGATTAAGAGTACTATTTTTTACTTTGTTCTTACATTTGCTCATTCCACTCTTAGAGAGAGTCTAAGTCTTTTCTTATAGCTCATATTCAAGAGGAACACTTTGCTTTTATAATTGAGTTGTTCATTTTCTAGAGAGGAGAGAAGAGTGTGGATAACATTTTAGGAGTTCTTTCTTTCTAAAATCACCCTACTTGGAAGATAGGTGGAGGAAGGTTGGTTGAAAATCTTCTAAAACAAAATTCAACTCATAGTGAAGAAAATCCCAAGTAATTGGGGATTGGACGTAGGTTGTGAATTGTAATCGAACCAGTATAAATCGTTGGATATTTCTCTTCACCCTTATCTTTTTTAATTTTCTGCTATATTATGTTTAAACTATTCAAAGCTTAATTCTAAATTGTTTTCTATTTAATTTTGCTTAAGTTTTTAAATTTCAATTATAGAACCAATTCACCCCCTCTTGGTTCTATCACCGTCAAATTCACTTTTTTTTTTTTTAAAAAATCTCCATTAGGTGATCTTTACCACAACCCTCATTCACAGCTTAAACGAAACAAACTCAAAATCAAACAATGCAATTCAATGACATTTAAATCAATAGCTCATATGAAAAGTAAATAAATAAATAAAGTGCGACAAATTGAGGAAAATTGGCGGAGATTAGAGACCTCGAATAAAATGAAAGCAAGGAGAAGAGATGGAGATTATTTCAAAAATGCTGAAATGGATATTATTCCGTCGTCACCAAAGGGCAACTGCGCTAGGAGGAGGCGGTGGATCAGACGGCGGAGCTGCCGCGCCGACGCTAGAGAAGGGTCGAGAGCAGCACAGTACCAGTATGCTACTCCGATTTTTTTGTCACCAAAAAAGTAAAGGTAAGATTTATGTTCTTGTTTTTGTTTCTTGTTTCTTGTTTTTTTTGGTTTTGACAGTTGAAAAAATGGTAATATTAGGATATATTTGGCTTAATTTTTAGAAAAATTATTTTTTAAAAAAATTAAATTATATTTAAAAATTTTTAAAAATAAATTTTATTTAAATATAATAAAATAAAAATATTTTTAAAGATATAATTATTAAGAAGATATTTTATAATCAGTTTACGAGGTAGAGTGAGAGAGTAAGGAGAGTATTATGCAACATCTTCTTCACTTCTACTAAACTTAATTTTTTTCACCTGAAAAGTAAGTTTTGGTCATCACTTTTGAAGCCAAACTATACTCATTCTGAAATTTTTCACTTTCAATTTCAAAGAATTACGTTTCACTCGCCCAAAAATATAAACAAATGGGCACTTAATTTTTAGTAATTAGTAACTAATATTTCGTTATAAGTTTACTAATTTGAAATTTATCTATACTATTTATAAAATAAAAGTTGCTGTATATAGAAATTTAACTTAGTAAATTCTATATATTTTTATTTTAAAAAATTCTAGATAAGGAAATAAATTAACTGTATTTGAAATTAGACCAAAAAAAAAAAAGAAGAACGTTCAAAATTTTCTTTCAGTTATGTATTATTGATTTAGAGAACATATAAAGAATATAATTAAATGAAATTAATATATTTTATTCATTTTTATTTAATTAGTCAAATCTATTTTATATATCAATCAAAAATATTTTAAAGAAAATGATTTAATATTTATCTATTTTATTTTGAAATGGATAAAAAATGGGGTGGGAAGCTTTTAGGATATATTTGATATGAGAGTAGAAATAGAATGTAAATTTTCATAAAATCCTATATATATATATATATATATATATATATATATATATATATATATATATATATATATATATATATATATATGTAGTTTGAATTTTTTTGCGGAGGTATAAAATTTTTTAATATTTATATAATAAAAGTAGAAGAATGAGAAGTTAAAGTATGTCCATAATATTTATTTACAAATTTTTACTTAGAGATTCAATATAATATTTATAAATATTAAATATCCTATTAATCAAATATCAGCTATTAAATTTATAATCTATACTACTTATAAAACAAAGGATGCTATATATAAAACATTTACACATGTCAAAACCTAGCAAATTCTACATATTTTTATTTAAAAAATTCTAATTAAGGAAATAGATTGGAATTCGACAAACAAATGAAGAACATTTAAAAATTTCTTTTTGTTATGCGTTATTGATTTAGGGAGCACATAAAAGATATAGTTAAATGACATTGATATACTTTATTTGTTTTCATTTAATTAGTCAAATTTGTTTTACATATCAATCAAAAATATTTTAAAGAAAATAGTTTAATTTTTATCTATTCTATTCTGAAATGGATGGAAGATGAAGTGGGATGTTTCTAGAATATATTTGACATAAGAATAAAAATATAAAATAAATTTTCTTAAATTCTATTCATGTATAAAATTATGTATGAATTAATGTTCTTAACTCGTACAAAGCACAGGATTTTAAAAAACAAAGTCAATATGTATAAATTTTTAAAAAATATAACATAAAAGCAGTTTAATTTTTTTTTTATGGATGTATAAAATTTTTAATATTTATATAATAAAAGTAGGAGAATGAGAAATTAAAGCATGTCCATAATATTTATTTACAAATTTTAACATAGAGATTTAACATAATATTTATAAATATTAAATATCCTACTAGTCACATATCACCTATTAAATTTATAAAAGAAATTTTTTATTTAAAAACTTGAATTTAATCTTTCTAAATATTTAATCTTTTCAAAATTTATCCTTATGTAAAGGTGATTTATTTCAAATAAATGAATATATTTATTTTTTCTTTGTTCCTTTTTTAAATTTAAATTTTTTATTTTCAAAATAAATGCATTTAATGTAAAATTAATTTAGTTACGACATATATAAAACTTTCATGTTAACTTTTTCTGTTTTATTAATATTATAGATATATAACTGTAAAACTTATTAATTTTATTTTCTGTTCTAAAATATATTTATCTAATAATGATTATTATTTTTAATTTTAATTTTTAGTTCATAGTTGAACGTTATATATAGTTAACTTTTTTACGATTATATTTATATAATGCAGTATAATATGAGAAATTGCAAATGAACGCAAAATGATAAAAATTTATTTGATTTATACTTATCTTTTTTTTTTAGATTCTAATTTATATTTTCGCTATTAATTCATTTGATATGATAATATGCATCAATTTTGTATATTTTGTATTTAAATAATAGTTTATTACTTTATATTTAAATTTTATCTTAAAACTTAATTAAATTATTTTGTTTACTTTTCGTAATTTTTTTAAGCCGTGCATTGCAAAACACTAGTTGTCATAAAATAATGAAGAATGAAGCAAGAGAGAAAAATAACAAGAGATTATAGAAACAAAATAAGTCCTCTAATGCGCGCGCGCGCGCGCGAGAGAGAGAGAGAGAGAGAGAGAGAGAGAGAGAGAAGGATAATTCTATTCTCAATAGAAGTAATGCACAATATTATTTAGGCCTCTATTTATGAGCTTTTAAATACAATGAAAAGTGGAAAGATTTACAAAATGATACTAATTGATAATTAATAGAAATTCCAATCAATTAACTATATAAATATGGTAAAACTACTAGTTTATGCGATAGAATAAAAGGGGAGGGACTATGGATCCACCGATTTTTTTATTTGCTAATTATTTTTCTAATTCTTTATTGATGCCTTTTCACTGAGGGACTATGGCTATTTATACAGTTTTTTGACCTTAAATGTGATTAATTACAAAATGTATTCATTTGATTTTGTTGGATAAAACTTTGGCTTGAACGACACTGATTTTGATTTGATTGGGATTGATTGTTAATGATTTAGCTTAACTAAAACTAATTGATTAACTTGATTGATTTTTTTATTATTTTGTTTTTTATTTTTGTTATGGCTAAGATGGGTTATCGAACTTGGGTTTAAAAGATTTGCCTTTTTTTTTTTTTTTGAGTCTTGTTTTTTTTAAGCCAGAAAGGGTTTGGAGATATATATGGGATAAAAAATTGGGCTTCTTTTTTTTATCTTCTTTTTCTTCTCTTTCCTTGTTTTTTTTTAAAAAATTTCTTCTCTCTCTCTTTTTTTTTTTAATTTTATATTTTAGAAAATTTTCTTGTCATGCCTTGTGTGGTTGAGGTTACCACTTAGCCTTTGATAATTATTAAATATCTACTTAATTTGCTAAAGACTAACTGAATAGATCAGAAGATAACATAGAGCTTGTAGAAGACTCAATAGTTGAAAACTTAATAGATACAGTTGAAGACTAAATAGTTAAAGACTTATTAAATAAAATTAAAGGCTCAATAGAGAATGTTGAAGATACAATAGAAGTTGATAAAGAATCAATGAAAGTTGAATACTTAATGGAAAAAATTGAAGAAACAAGGAAACGATAATTAATTAGAAGTATGCTAAAAATTTATCTTCCAAAGTTTTATTAAGAAGAACGTTGTATTTTGGTCAACAATGTATGTTGTTATAGTTTTATATTATGGTAGTTTATGTATATTGTATTTAGAATATATGTAGTTGATAGTGGTGTTAACTATATTGTATATGTTAGATAACTTGTGCTTGTTGAATTAAGACAAAAAGACGCATTATGGATTATTGGATCTTATTTTCTAGATTTTTTGTTGAACTCAGGTGCATTAAATTTGGATTTGTAAGATTCTGGTGATTTTTTTTTTCTATTTTTAACTTTGCGATCGATTAATGTTTACGACTGATTTTGCGACTGAAAACATACAGTAGTAGGCATATTGAATTCCACATTTTTCTGTCGCAAAATTTGCAGCTGAGTTTTCAGTAGTAAAATTTAGAATTTGCAATCGATTTTTCAATCCCAAATTTGCGACTGAAAAATCGATCACAAAATAGTCAATAAACGGCCAAATTAGACATGGTACATAATTGCCCTAAATTGGTTGCAAAAATTTGTGACTTAAAAAATTGATCGCAAAAAATTTGCAGCCAAAAAACTGGTTATATTTGCAACCTGCTTAAATACAACAGACAAAATTGGTCGCAAATGGTCTTTGCAACCGAATTGGCCCATTTTGCGACCGAAAAATCAATCGCAATCAACCAATTTTCTAGTAGTGTGTATTTTCATATTCTTTTTTGGGTTTGACCATTTTGATCCAAGCCTATCCCCCCCACTATATCACTCAATATGCCACTACACTCACTAAGAGACTAGTGTCTCAGTTTTCATCTTTTCAATTTCTTATCCATCCGCAACCCTAAAACAAGGCTCATGTTACATTACTCTCTTGTAAGTATGGGAGTTAGTTACTCCCATGTTTTAAAATATAAAATAACCCAATAGCAATATTGCAAAAAAGGGTGTCCCTTATTTCTATTTGCCAGCAAAGACTTCTCCCCATAGTTGTTATGTTCACTAGAGGCTTGTCCCCAGGCTTGTCTATTGTTCACACCATGGAGTTGGTTTAGCCATCACAAATCTGTTGCATAATAGTAAATTCGCAGCACAATAGGGGAGGCGACGTTTTCCCCATGGCCTCCCCTGATATGTTTCTGATGGTCGGTGTATGCCCCATTCCTTTTGGGTTTGATAAGGGTGTGCTTGTTTTGCTCTAGTTCACAAAGAAAATAGCTATGTTGTCCACAACTCTAGGTGCACTTTCTAATCTCCAAAAGTTTGAATCTTTCCGACAATGCACTCATTGGCTTGGTTCCTGTTCAGCTGGGTAACCTTTCCAACTTGGCTACACTTGATCTTGGCAAGAATCCTCAATCTGGGTCATTACTGAGTGTTTTGTTTTCCAAGCTTTTTAAACTTGAAGTTTTGGTTCTAAGTGAGAATGCTTTTGATAGGGCTCTTCTTGCTATGTTGTGGTTAGGGCTTTTGATGGGGCTTTTCTAGCAATAACTTGACGACGTGGTTGAAGCATTTGGACATGTGATGTTCAAAATGAACTTCCATCTGACAAACATAACTGTGGGGAGAAGCCTCTATCTGCAAATAAAAATAGAGGACACTTTTTTTGCAATATTATTTTATATTTTAAAACACGAGAGTAACTAACTCCCATACTTGCAAGGGAGTAACATAAAACGAGCCTCAAAACAAAAGAACACACTTATAAACATCACAGTCATTGATCTCTCATCTCAATCTCGACTCTCACTCACTCTCTGGTCTCTCATCTATCTTGCCTCTCACTCTTCTCTCACAGCTCTCATTTTCAACAAACAAAGCAGTGGCATTACACTCAAACTGCGGACAGGATCGCGGCGACTGGCAAAACATGGACAACAGAGCTGGCTAGCATAGTAGCGATGGCAATGAGAACAAACATGGACAAATGTAAATGTAAGCTCTTTTCCATTTTCAGCTTTTAGATAAGTTTTTCTTCTTGTTTTATAATTATTTTATAATTAATCTAAATCCTGATTGATTGGTTCTAATTTTTGCTTTTGAAATTTATTTGTAATCTTAATATAAAAATATTTAAATAATAATTTATTGGTTCTCATTAAAAATATTTAGAGTCTGTTTGGGTAAGCTTTTAAGAAAAAGGCTTTTTTCTCTAAACTTTTTTTAGTAGAGCTTTAATTTTTAGAAAAAATTATTTTGCATTTGGATAGATATATGAGAAATACTTTTAATTATTAAAAGCATTTATAAATTTGTTTGGAGATAAAAGAATAAAAGTACTTTTTTTATAGCCAAATTACAAAAAGTGTTCAAAAAAAGAAAAGAGAAGTAATATTTGATAAGAGATAGAAAGAAATGATATGTATTGTAATTTTAATTAAAGATAAAGGATATTTTTAGAAGATAATTTTATTAAAAATTATTTCTGTTTCTGCTTTTTTTAGAAGCTACGTATTCCTAACTTTTAAAAAAAGTGATAAATTAACTTTTTTAGTTGAAGTACTTTTTTTAAAAATTATATCCAAATATCTATAAAACCTTATAAAAGTAATTTTTTAAAAAAAACAAGTATTTTTTTCTTTAAAAAAATCAATCCAAATAGGCTCTTAAATAAAATTATTTTTATTTTTTTAAAATTCTTTTGATAGGCCAAGCCGTCAATCTGTTCTTAAACGGGGCAAGGTAGAATGTTGAGCACATTTTTTTAAAGTAGTCAGCCCACTTCTACCCTGCTTTAGGCATGCTTTTGGCAGGGCAAGGCCGGACAGTTCGTTTTGCCATCTCTATATAGTAAGAGGTAATGGAGGAATCATCTTGTCAATGAGCAAACAAAAGCTCCTGCAACTCAACAACGTGATATAGTTCACCTTGGTTTTGCAACACCTCAAATTGCACCGAAGATCATAAGCCACTTCAATCCCCATGATGCTATGTATAATCTCGAGATCAACAGAGTTGGTGATCCAAGCCAAGATAAACTTGTTACAACAATCCCGGGCCAGGAACAGCGGGTCATCTAGGTTTTGCAAGCCTTACATCGAGAAGCTTTTTTTATTTTTTTTATTTTTTCTTATCTTCATGGCACGAGTCCAACAATGGTAGTTGCTGCCAGTTAAAACAATGTTTGATGAAATGCGTACTAGGACCCTCATTAGGGTGAAGAAAATATGGACCATCGAAAGAGTCATGGTAGGATCTTGATTCTTGAACCACGGATTTCCGTTCTCCATGACCAAAGTTCAAATGTGCAGCGAGCAAATCAAGAAGTGTGAAGAAAGATCAAAGATCAAAGGAAAAAAATCTAATACCATGTAGAAAATGTGCGCTCAACAAACAAAGAAGAAAATGAGAACTTCAGAGAAAACGAGAGAGAATTAGAGATATTCTGAATCTGAATTCAATATGCTGAGTTAGAGTGAAAAGGTTCTTACCAGATATTTATATACAAGAGTGCTCCACACTAGGTCTGAGTGCTTTGCAGAATATGTTAAATAAGCAACTCTACATTCTACAACTAACTTGTTTTACACGTAACTAATTAGACAACCAGCCTGCACTGAAGCTAACTAACTTCAGAAGCCTCCTTGAGCTTGGACTCGGATAACAGAGGGAATGCGAGTAGGGAGGTTAACCAAATCGTAGCTTAGGGGGTGAGGGAACACCCAATTGTTACAAATTAATATTTAAATTAAATTTAATAAATTTTAATAAGATCATATTTATTTAAAGTAACTTGCGTTTAATTATTTCTCTTCATATCACATGATTATATGCGGATAAAAAAGTTACAATTCATTCCAAAACAAACCATACATGTGAGATTCCCTCACGCATGCAGGATTATGTGAAAAAACATTCTGTAAGTACATTTATAAATTCAACAGCCAAGTTATAATATATCTAATAATCTATGTAATGCACAATGTATGGGCTACCGTTAATTCATATTTTTTAAGTTTTATAAAAATGGGTTGGTGGACTATCTATTTGGGAGCCAGGATAGGTTATGGCGATCCAATTATTTTTCGGCCTACCATTTTTTATTGGACTGACATGGCAGGCGACTTGGTGTAAATCCCTAGCTTGGTGGCTCGTGACGGATAACTCACAAGGGTTGGCATCCCCTCCACTTCATACCGCACTGCCTTACCTATTGAGAGATATAATTTTGTTCGAAGTATGGAAGGAAAGATGTAATCTCGAAGGAGATTATTCAACCAATCATTATCAAATAAGTACGCAATTTATCGCTAGAGGTAGAAGTAGGCTAGGGTTCGTGGGGCCTTTGGCCTAGTTCATATTCAGATTAATTTAATCTAATTTTTTTAGTAAATAAATTAGATCTAGACTTTTTAAAAAATCTTTTTAATCAAACAAGTTAGGATGTGGGCTATAAACAAAATTTATTAGGCCGTTGGTTTATTTATACTATATTATTATTTTTTCACAAATTCTAATGGTAATCAAAATCTTACTATCTATTTTAAATAGATTTTTTGTTCTATTTAAGAAGTTTTTTGACTTATTTAAAAGTATAATTTTTGACATATTTAAAAGTTTTTTAACCTATTTAAGAGTAAATTTTTGATCTATTTAAAAATTTTATGATTAAATAGGGATCTAGATAGTCTTTTAAACTAGACCAAACTTTTTAAAAAGCTAAGTTAAGGCTGCGGGTTACATATTTGTAATACAAATTAAACCCGTTTAAATTAAAGTCTAATATAGCCTAACCTAATTTAGTCTACTTCTATCCCTATTTATCGCCTTTAATTTACTTATAATAGTCTATAATCTGACATAGAATTTTAAAATTTTTACACTCCAAGCCAACTCTTGAAGTCTTGTGAACATGTATAATTCAACATATAGTGTTTATTTAAATTGTGGAATGGGTGGCCTTTGGAAAAATTTGAAGTCCAGTTGGCCCTTCAGTTTACTTTCATAGGCTTTTGTAATCTTTTTAGTATGTTTCTTTTAATTATTATGGTCAGGCGATATTTAGACTAATTACACAAAATTTGGTTTATTCAATTTTACAGTTTGGTTAAAAGAGAATTTTCTGAATTAGAATATTAAATTATTTTTTTTTTTTTGAAAAAATTGTAACTTCACCATAAAGTCTGACAAAACAAATATATACAAGAATACACATATAACTACGCCCCATGATATTTTTCTTCTGCCACTAAACTAAGGCGTTGAGACTATCGTTTACCATTCCAAAAGTTCCAATCATCCTTAGTACTGTATCGCTGCTTTATGTTATATAATATATATTGCAAGGTTAGCTATTTATAATGAAAACTCTTAAATGGCAAAATTTTATTGCTAGAATAACGTGTTATTATTGCTAATATTTAGATAGATGAGTGATAGTTATTTCTTTGAATTATCCAACAACCACTCTTTGAATTTTGACAAATAATTTTAATTATATAACATTTGCTCTTTATAATTTTACCATAAATTGTTATCAAGTGGTTGGTAGTTGGTTTGGCTTTGAAATAGAAACAGATTTTCTTTATTCTATTTTTCAAAAAAATACAAAAAGAATATGAGAAAAGTCTATTTAAATTACATGTTGGTCCAGGTACGCTAAAATTTTTATTCTCTTGTCTCCGAGTCATGTCTTAGCAGGTCAAATATAGCGTAAGCAGAAAAGTTCGGCAATATAAAATGATAATTTCACAATAATTAACTTTATAATTTCCCTTGTGATTGAATTCCGATCCAAAGAAAAAAAGTTATTCAAATACAATTAAAAATGCATGTTATAATATAAAACAGTGAAGTTCCACTATGAGAACAAATAATTTTTGAAAATAACATCAAATCTTGACTCGCACTTTTCATTTCTAAGGGTAAGATATGCCATGCATGCACCATCATTTACCGGAAAGGGTGATCTTGTTGAATCAGTGAAGAAAAAGTAGTCCTCAAATAATTATTAAGACACAATAATTCCAGATTCCTACTAGATTTGTAAGGTATGGCTTGCTCACCACCGAAAGGAACCCTGAGAAACAGACATTAAAAATAGGATGAGAAGATCTCCACTTATAAAGTGGTTTATATTTTAGTGGTAGCTTTAATCCCCAAAATAGAAAAATAAATAAATAAAATTTAGTGCTAGCTGCACGTACGGTTACTAGAAAGGGGAAAACTATGTTATTTTAAAAATTATAATGGTATGCGCCTTAAACGTTTAAGCCATCTAATTATGAATAGCTTTATTCTATAATACTTCTTTTGTCAAATTCAATTCCAGCCACAAGTGCAGCTCCTGTGATCAATTTTAGATTATAGTAGTTGTTGTTATGTAAGTAGCAGTACTTGGCTTGGTGATCACCGATCATCGAGAAATCCAATACAAATAATTAGAATCTGCATATATTCTTTTTCTTTTTAATAACACGTGAGCATATAAAAAGCTACAAACTATATATGGCTGATATATTGACTCTACGAAAAAATAATGAATAACCTCTCTACAATAGTCCTTACATAATATTTATCTCCAATCAATTGTATGCATTTTTTTTTCAACTGAAAATAAACTTTTATTAAACTCAAACTGAGTCCAAAAACAATACATGGGAAAGGAAATCAGGGGCCTGATTCAACCATACCTGAAATGCAGAATCCTTTGTAAAATTTGCAAGACTATCAGCGGCCCCGTTACAATTTCTAGGAACAAAATTACATTTGAAACACCTAAATCTATAACAAAAATAATTGTCTGCATTTTTGTTAGGTAACTTAACACAGTTCTGTTGTTAAAGGAGACAAAGGAACAAATTCAAATTCAAATTAAATACCATGAATAGTTAAGTGCAGTGTTAAGCAAATACCTTTTAAATAGAGAACTAAATTTTAGAAAAAAAAAATAATTATTAAGAGAGTTTTTTGATCGTGAGGCCCAAAGAATTTGTCGAATAGAAACACCGCACAGGGAGAGATTGGCATGTATAGCAGCTTAGCTTTTACGTTTTGCAATAAAAAATTAAAAAATCATGGGAATTTAATGTTCATTTTAGAACTGAGTGCCTTCGCACAGAATGATGAGAAATTATTTTCTTCTTGAGGAAGTTCCTCCTCCACGTGGTATTATCACCATCTACTTTGAAGGGTTCTACTACTTTTTACGACTCTCGCAAAGTTTTTCAATGTTATAAGTTTCACCTGGAATAAGAAAAATACTTCCCCCAAGAAGGTAACAAGCTTTCCCGAATGACACTAAGAAAATCATCAGTGTCACCCATCCCAGAAAAAAAAGAACCATTTCAAAGTTTTGCAGGAAAAAATGAAAAATGTTTATGGTAAAATACAGCCTCTCATGTTCAACGCAACGCTTGATCGTTGGACGCACAATATATATATTAGAATATGCTTAATAACAGTAAACAAAACTGAAAAAATCAGTAAGAAAAGTGGCAACAAATTAAACTTTGGCAATGGCAAGAGGCCAAATTTTTTTTTTGATTGGAATCACAAATATCCTCTTAGCCAATCCCGTTCAAAAATTTGAAATCATATAAGAAGCATGGTTTCTTGAGGGACGTGGTTTTTTCACGAATATGTTCTTCTTCATTTTTCAACAAGACACTGTTCTCATAAAAACAGAAAACTGAGACATTAAAATAGCCACAAGCATAAATCACATCGGAAATAATAAAAGACTGGATTCCCGAATGATCAAAAAGCCATGAATTGTTTTATGCTTCTCCATGGGGCTCAGATTCAACCACGCACCGCACATACGGGTGTGATGGATATGGAGCTAGAGAGTATGAAGGAGCCATGAAGCTCAGGATGGATAGCGCAATGGTGAAGATCAGAATGAGAAGATCAAGAAAAGATCCTCCATGGTGCTATCCCTCCTGAGCTTTACAGATTCTTCCACACTTAAAAAACAAGAAGCAGTGCCACCATATATATGCTGGGGTTTGGAGATAATAACAATTCCAGAAAAAGGTCTATGCTAGATATCATCATGCGATGTTAAATGCTTCTGATACATGGTGGGGAGGGACGTGTAGCGGAGGTCTTTATAGACGCTAAGAAATAGAAGGCGACATGCGTGGGGAATCACGGCACTGCTATATATGGAGCCATGTCAAAAGCTTCACTATTAAATATTTATTAATTAACTAGTACCACTTTGACAATTTCTTCGGTTGCGAAAAGTTAAATAGGAAAAGAGGTTTGATTTCAGGACATGCATATATAAAATTTAATAAGGGAAATACTAAACAGCTATAATTTTATGCGAAAAGTATTTCTACATAGCAAGGTGACATAGTATTGACATATTAAGTGAGAAAAAAAGAATACTAGAAAGTGAGTGTTAAGGGAGAAAATATGGTAGATTCATCGATTTTGTTTCTTATATTTGTGATATATTCAAATAACATTGCTCTTTAATCTTTAATAAATAGATGATTTTTAATCCTTTCACTCATTTAATCACCTCAATTGAATCTGACAAATTTTAGCAATAATTTTAACGATAATTTTAATAAATAATTCCAGCTATATAGTGTTGCTCATATAATCATTATTTATAGCTAGACTTGCACCTTTTCAATGGATGGGTGAATATTTTTATTTTTTTACACTAACGATTTTTTCACATTAATCATTTATTAATTATTATTTCTTTGTTATTGGTTTTACATTAAAAATATAATTTAATATTTATTATCATTTATCATTATATTCATAACTAATTAGTATGAGAATTAGTATTATTATACAATATATTTATATAGTATATATATAAAGATAAATATTATATATACATATATTAGATAAATAAGAACTTCTATCGTTACAGAGAAATAAAATTCTTCTTTATAAAGTATCTCAGTTACTCATTTCTTCTTGTCCTTCAGTCTCTCTCTCATTTCATTTTTGTAAAATTTTTGAACAAATTAAAATTAGAATTTAATTTTGATGCACTGTCAGCTTAAAAACATTTTACATAAATATCTAATAATATATTATCATATCAGCAAAAATATTTGACTCACATCTATTAACTTATAAGTCTCATATGTGACATATAATTAGATAATAATATAAAACTCTTACACTGGTAATATATCAAAATTAATATCTTAAAATTATATAACAGATAAAATAGATGACATTAAGTAAAATTGCAAAAATAAAAGAAATTGACAAAAAAAACAGTAAAAATATAGAACATATGGCTATGAATTCAGCTAACTTTGCTATGCATAAGAAAAAGAAAACTACTATAATATTTGATATGTAAGACCTAATAGTAGACGTCCCAATAAAATTTTAATATTAGTTAGTGTTTTGTAGTAGAAGATACTATATTTATAACATAATATTATCATTTCGTTATCATAAATAATTCTAATCATTTGTAAAAATTTAATACAAAATAAAGTTGTAATAAAATATTAATTTTTTATTATAACACAATTTTTGTAATTTAGCCAAAATAATTTTTATAAATATTATAAATATTTCTTAATTTTTAATATACAAAATTGTAATATATATTTAATGTTATTTATTATTTATTTTAAATATTATTTATTACTAAATATTATTTACAATTTATTTATATATTTTTTTATATTATGCAGAATAGTTATTTCATATTAAATATTATTTATTAATAAATATTTATTTATTATAAGATATTTTCAAATAATTATTATTTACCAATTGCTATAAATTTTTATTTTTATTATTTATTCTATTTATTTATATTAAAATATAAAAAATAACCTGAAGGTAAAACAGAAAAAAAGAATCAAAATAGAAGTTAAAATGGCTTAATTATGTTTTTGGATCTCACAATATCACATTTTTTTTCCCTATAGTCTCTCTTTTCTAAAAGCTTTCAGTTTAGTCCCTCAAAATTTATTTTCATTCTTGTTTAGTCTCTCTGTTAATTTTCTGTTATCTTCTGCCGTATAATGCCGATATGATAGCTTATATGGATGCTAACATGAATTAATGAGGAACCAAACATAAAAATTGAGATATTTTAAGGGACTACAAGGTTAAAAAAAAAAAATGATGTTTTAAAAGACTAATAACATAAACCCAAAAAATATCAATCTCCTCTCATTATCCTTTATTTTCACATACTAAATTTATGCAAACTCTTCACTCACCTCAAATTCATTAGTATATATAACCGTTTGTTCAAATAATATGATTAACTAATTAATTATTTATTGAATATATTTAATTAATAAATATTTGTATATATAACTAATAAATTTAACTGTAATTATAAATTCGTGATTTTAAATCATAATTAACTATTAATAACTAAATTATTTGAACAACCAAATTAATAATCATATGTTAGTAAAAATTTTAATTGTATATTTAAGTTTTTTTTTTCGATAATATTATTGAGGCACCAAACTGACAATCAGTGAAGGGCAGGATTACAAGCAGCAGCTTCGCAAAAGAAACAAAAACAACACAGTCACAGAATAGACATAAGAAAGTCCGAAAAAATAGCCAAACACCGGAAGTCACCTGCGGAGGAAGATTGCGACAGAACCGCAACGGATCGCAGAATCTGATTGCAATCACTAGCTGCCAATTAACTCAGCGAAAATTGAGCCGCCAAATCAGTATTGCATTATCTTCACTATGAATGTGACCAACCTGTTATAAAGAATTGTTGCTATAAAGGTTCTGAACCTTCAAAAGAGGGGAGCTCAGAAAACTTTCTTGGCCGAATGCAATGCTTTAAGAAATATCAGGCACAGAAATCTAGTGAAGATGTTAAAATGTTGTTCTGATTACAAGGGAAATGATTTTAAATCTCTAGTTTTTGAGTACATGTCAAATGGAAGCTTGGATGAATGGTTGCATCCTGATAAAGAAAGGGTAGAATGGCCGAAAACATTGAACCTGGAGAAAGGATTGGAAATTATTATGGGAGTTGCTTCTGCATTGCATTATCTTCACTATGAATGTGACCAACCTGTTATTCATTGTGATTTGAAGCCAAGCAATGTCCTTCTTGATGATAACATGGTTGCTCATGTGAGTGATTTTGGCTTATCAAGACTCGTCTCAACAATTGATGGCAACTCTCAAATCCAAACCATCACTAGTGAAATTAAAGGAACTATAGGTTATGCTCCTTCAGGTACTCTTTTTTTTTTTTTTAATCTTATTTTCCTTTTGAAATCTAGTAAGAATCCATCTGTTTTCTTCTTTTGTTTCCTTTTGGATTAATGTTTGTAACATTGGATTTGAAAACATTAATTGTTTCTAAAATATTTCAGAATATGGGACAAGTTCTCAAGTGTCAATAGAAGATGACACATATAGCTTTGGTATTTTTATTTTGGAGATGCTAACTGGAGAAGACCAACAGGGGAATTGTTCAAAGATGGATATAACCTCCACAATTATGTCCATACTGCAATTCCAAATAACATCTTGGAGATTGTTGATGCAACTCTTCTCTCAATGAAAGATGAAATTCCAACAGTACCAGCTGTAGCAGAAAACAACCATTTGGAGATTGCAGGCCATTTGCATCCTAGTGCCATGAAGTGCTTATTATCATTATTTAAGATTGGTCTTGCTTGTTCAGTGGATTCTCCAAGAGAAAGAATGAATATGAATGAAGTCAACAGGGAACTAAACATGATTTGAAATGCTTTCTATACTTGAGGGATCAAAGGTCATTGGCTACTTATATGACAACATAACATAAAGGTGCCGTATTATAGTGCTAGCCTTATTGATTTATGCAACTGTAGTTTCACAGTAAATGCCATTTATTTAAACTATTTTCTCATTTATTATATTTCAGAATGATTTTTAAAGTAGAAGCTTGATTTTCATTTCTATTTTTCATAAGAAAAACACTAAAAGCGTTGGACCTTGTACATGCTTTCACCAAATGTTTATGCTGTGCCTCCTAAATTTCATGTTGCTTGATACTGACCGTGAATTGCTGATAAATCAAGTATGACAAGTACAATGAGACAGTGAGTCATAAACCTGATGTGTATTAAAAAAGTTAGCCGTTTGAAAATATGATTCAACCTTTTTGTGTGTCTTTTCTGTAAGTCATCTAGTTAAACTGAACCATGCATCTTATGAGTATTTCACGGTTTAATTCTTGTTTTATTCAACAATGACTCGTCACTTTTTTATGTGTTGATAATGTAAAAGGTTACTCTGCCCAACTTAACCTCTTCAAATTGTGATTGCAAACTTGTAATATTCCATAGGCTATGAAATTTTGTTGTACTGAAGATATTTTTCAGTGATTTTAGTCTATAAAATATAAGCATTTGAAAAAAATTAAATAACTCTTAACTTCCGGATCTTGCTTTGTATCCTGTCTAGGAAATTATCACCTGATATTTTTCTAAGACTTAGAAATTTATTTCTATTAATTAAAAAGATACAAGAAAATCATTATTTTAAAGTACCTATAATTGTCACCGCTAAGTATTTCACTTTTAATTTTTCTTTCTGAAAAAGAGAGTTGTCCCATATTAGTATAGTTTGTTGTATCTATATATGGATCTTAGTGTGTTTCAAACTTAGTTTATCTATATATATTTAACTACGGAAGAAGTCCCATATTGCTCATGAAAATGTTTTAATAAGCATTTATATATGATGATATTTAATCGATAAATACCTTATGGTATTGAGGTAGCATTGTGGACTTGGGTCTTAGTTAAATACACACACGCATGCCTCGCCCCGCACCCTCGCGTCCGCACACGTGTGAGCCTGCCAAGGTTTTACTACCCGTGCAAATTATTATTTTAAATTTTTTAGCCAAATTTCTGTTTTACCGTTGCAGCTCTTTAGTGTTTCAACGGCTCTTTTTTCTGACCATTATCCAATGGCTAGTTTGCAACGGCTCTTTTACAACAGCTACTTCTTTTCCCTATATATACCCTACTACATGGCACAACACAATACACAGAACAACCATCATCTCCTCATTCTCACTCTTCTATGCAATAGAAGTTGCCCCCACTGCTTCTATTGCATTTTTTGCTATTTGCAAGATCTGCTGCTAAACGTATCGGGATCATCGTGTGGACAAGTTCCTGTGGAGACCCACGTCTGATCCTGAAGGGTTAACCATGAACGCCAGTCCACCGAGTATAGCTTTGGGTAGGGCGGAATTAAACCTTTAAGGACAATACTTTGCACGATTTGTGATAACCTTGTTCTACTACTTCTTATTGTTGCTATCATTTTATTCTTATTATTTAAAGTTAGAATACTAGTGTTCAAAATTATTTTTGACAACATAGTTAAATAAAATCAAATTCATTTTTCACTCTACATATGTCCAAAGTTTTTTTTCAAGTGAATGCAAAATATTCTGAGAGTTTACAATAATTATCTGGGAATCATTTTTTTTAAATGCGACTAAACAATAAAACTTGCTACACAAGAAAAAGGAGAAATAATATTTAAGAAGCATTATTTGTATAATGAAAGGCTTGTTATAATACTTAGTTTCTACTAGCGAAGGATGATAAAGCAATAATAACAATCTATGTTAGTTAGCATTCAGATTAAGTTTGTTAGGATTTCAATTTTAATTAACATAGATTGTTATCATTGTTTTATTAAAGGATTGCCGCCAAATCTAACAAGAAACCAAAGGAATATAATATAATTTTCAGTCTTCCTATTTTTGTTTACGTATGCCAAACCTTTTTTTTAATTTTTTTTTTCACATATCACTCCAAAATAACGGATTATTTCATGGTTTTATTTACTTTTGAAATTGGATTCTTTCCCACAAAAAAGTTTCAGTCGATACATTGTTGCCATTCATGCATCTATGCCTAACACAGAGCGGGCAATTGTCCTCACAAATTGCTATATGTAGTTTGCATTATTATGTAAGTTTTGTTGATTTGCCTCCATAATTTCATCAAATCTTCAGGTGTATAATTCGTCTCTGTAGATTGAGAATTTTGAATCTGTCTTGTTGTAAAGTGTTCTTTTTCGCAAGGCTTAAGTTGAAAGGACAATTTTTTGATGCCAGCAAAGCATAAGAGCATCTGGTTACATTGCCCTGTCTATACCACGTGATCTTAAGTGTACGCCATTTTTTGCACCAAAAAATTATCCTAGTTTTTAACTTATCTTTTTTAAAAATTGTAATATTTTATAACTTTGCAAACTATAAATTAATTTTACAACTCCTTTCGGGCTAGATATGCAGGAGCTGGAAATCTTTGGAACGGATGAAACTAGATATACAGTAGTCTTCGTCATCATCTTCATGATGAGGTGGCTTATTGTCTCCATGAGTACTTTGATTCCCCGACTGGGCATGACGCCATGCCGCCTACGAGCTTGTGTTCCTTGCTGCCTTCATTTTCCTTTCATTTCCCTTTTACCTTGCTTTCTTTGCTTCAATAATTTAACCAGACTGAAAAACTTGTCATGTCATGTGTATATTTCAACTGTTATTATAATCTTTGGTAATGTTCTCGTATTTTATCAAGAGACATTTGCCATTTGGTTTTGGGCATAAAATTAAAGTTCAAAGATATAATTGGACTTCTTAATTTTAATTTTTTTATTTAGTGTAACATATATATAGAATCAGAATTACAATTCTATAGATTAAATTTATGAAAATAAAAAAGAATTAAGAGAAACTCTTTTTAATTCTTACTTCATACTATGAACATTATCGATTCTAAAATTTATTAAATATCTCTATTCTCATTAAAAAGTATATGATTATCTTTCTTTCTTTTTTTCTCTTTTATTCACCAGCAAAATTCCTAAATTCTAATTTACTATTTTACTATTTTATATATAAATTATTTTTAAATAATAAAATTACTAAAAAAATTATAACTATAGTACAAAATGATTATTGTAATATTTTTATTTATATTTAAAATTTGGAATCAACATTTAACTAATAAAATTAGGGTAAGAAAACTAAGAAACTAAACACCTTTTGAAACATAAAAGAACAAGCTCGACTGGGTGCTATTATTCTAATAAAAGATCTTTTTCCATGAAAACATATTTTTTTATGTTTTTTTATATATTTAGGTAAAATATTTTAGAAAAAGCAAAATTACTAAAAAATATATATATAAAAAGAACTTTTTGGAAAAGCTATAGTTTTGATCTAATATAAAGTGATTTCTTTCATTGCATAAAATAGTTGTCAAAGTATAAAATAAAATTTTTTAATATAACATCCAAATATGTAATAACTTTTACTTTTTTAAAAGATCTTTAAAAAATAATTTTTTCTTAGAAGTTTATCCAAATGAAGTCTAACAAAGATGAAAACATGCATGAATTTTTCACCTTAATTCTAAGAAACTTAACATGTTATTTATAATTATTAGAGTTTAACTTTGATATATTAACAATATAAAATATTTTTTTACAGTCAACCAATCATATCTTTTTATTTGTATGATCATTCAAGAATAAGTGTGAGACTTAACCATATTTACTGATATGATAAGATATTATTTGTTGATTATGTACAAAAAAATTTATATTGCCAAGGCATCAAAATTAAATTCTAATTTTTATATGTCATTTTTCTTATAAAACATTCTTTCTCTAATTTTTTTTAATATTTTTATATCATTTTCTTAGTCTTGTTTATTTGAATATTTCGTCATGCTAAAATTTATGTTTTTATTCTAATTTAAAATAATAATCATACTCTAAAACAGATTTTTATCTTTTTTTCTAGAAAAATTATTTTTTTTTCTAACAAATTACTCGAATAAAATCAAATTCTTTTTTTTTTTTTGGTCCTTAAATGAAAGACTTTAAAAAAAAAAAGTAAGAAGTTTATTTTTTTTAACAAAAGACTTAAGCCCAAATTACTCAGTAAAACAGAAATAGCCCCTGAAACAAAAACGATCCGGCCCAATAAACCCAAAGAAGGGAAAGAAGACGGCCACCTCCTCTTATACGCTCATGCAACCCAGAGACGCGAGGGGACAGATTCGGAGGCTGGAATACCCGAGACCCAGAGGGTGAAAACATGATGTCCGCGATGAGCAGCGCGGCGGCGACCCAGGTGCCGGCTACCGCCGGCGGCGGCGAGCGTAGTTGCGGTGAGAGGTTGCTGCTGGCTCGGGACGGCGACGGAAGCCTGGTTCAGAGGTGGTTCCTCTGCTTCGTGCGGGGTTTCTTTGGGCATAGTAATAGAAGAAGGCCGGTTTTAGGTTTGGGTTATGCTTGATTTTGGTGAGAAAGGCAATTGATTTCTAGTTTGGGTTTGGGCTTATGTTTGATTTAGGGAGGGCGGTAGCGGTGGTGGTTGTCTGTTTGGGCTGTTGGAATGGGTCTGCGAAGGAGATCTATGTTGGCCTCAACACCTTGCGCTTTCAGGTACGTCACATCGTGGCCTGGTTGGCTTAGCATGCTGAAATTTTGATTATTAATTGTGATTGCAATAGCTTGTGATTAGAGGAATACTTAAATAGTACTCGAATACCACGTGGTTGTAGTTAATCAATGAGAAAATGGCATTTTACACAAGTATTTCTCCTTGTGGTTATCGCAATTGCAAAATATTGCAAAATAAATAAAAATAAAAAATTGGCTGATGGGGACAGCTCGTGAAGCAGATGTAGGCCACAATTTAAAATTGTGCTATGGCCTACTTGCCATTCACGGACTTATGTCCCTAGTGAGATAGAAACATTAGGAATTCTGCACTTCAGCAACCTTCTTTTTTGTTGCTCAATGATGTCAATCATGTCAAGTTCAGTTTGCCCCATATCCTTTGTCTTGCTTCTTCTCTTCACTTCAGACTTATGGTGTTTCCAACCCAACAAAACTGCTTCTGCCTTAGGAAATGAGACTGATCATTATGCTTTGCTCGAGTTCAAAGAATCAATAAAACATGACCCTCTTAAAGTGTTGAACTCCTGGAATAATTCAAGCCACTTTTGCAACTGGCATGGAGTCACATGCAGCCACCGGCATCAAAGAGTTATGGAGCTAAACCTGCAAGGATGTCTCATGCAGGGGTTCATATCACCACATGTTGGGAACCTCTCCTTTTTGAGAGTCCTCAACCTCAGAAACAATAGTTTCTATGGCAATGTTCCACAAGAATTAGGCCGTCTATTCCGACTCCATGTACTCGCTTTTGATAATAACACGTTAGGGGGAGTACTTCCCATGAACTTGTCAAGCTCCTCTAACCTAAGGGTCTTGAGCGTAGAAGGGAATCATTTTATTGGTGAAGTACCAACAGAGATTGGATCCCTTAGCCAGCTTAAATACTTGAATGTTCGGAGGAACAATCTAACTGGACAAATCCCAGCTTCAATAGGAAACCTATCTTTCCTCACTGTTCTTTCCATGAGTTACAATGATCTGAAGGGACCCATACCAGAAGAAATTGGCCGATTGAAATATTTGATAACTATTTCGGTGCAAGACAATAAACTGTCTGGTAATGTTCCTTCTTCCCTCTACAATTTGTCATCTCTTGTTCAATTCTCATTTGCAGCCAATCAACTTGATGGTTCCCTTCCAGCTAACATATTCCTCACCCTCCCTAATCTCACCTTTTTTTCAATAGCTGGTAACCAATTCTCAGGTCAAATCCCGACTTCTATCACTAATGCATCCAGAATTCAAGTATTAGATATTGGTCATAACAACCTTATAGGACAAGTCCCAGACCTAGGGAAGCTACGAGATATTTACCGTCTAAGTATACAATATAATAATCTCGGCAGCAATTCATCTATTGACTTGCAGTTTTTACGGTCATTGATAAATTGTAGTCAGCTGAATGTTTTGGGTATAGGCGAAAATAATTTTGGGGGGCTTTTTCCTAATTACCTGGGCAATTTTTCCACCACGTTTACTGTTCTATCTTTTGGTGGTAATCAAATATCTGGAAAAATCCCTTCGGAATTAGGAAATCTAGTCAACTTAGTATTCTTGAATATACAGGAAAACTGCCTAACTGATATCATTCCAGCTACTTTTGGTAAGCTTCGAAAGATGCAAGTATTAGTTTTGTGGGGGAACAAATTGTCAGGAGAGATACCAAAATCCATAGGCAATCTCAGTCAGTTGTCTGAACTGGATTTATCATTTAATATGTTGAATGGAAATATTCCTTCAACAATTGGACTTTGCAAAAACTTATTAATCCTACAACTTTCATATAACAACCTTAGTGGAGCTATACCATTACCGGTGTTTGGAATTTCCACTTTATCAATCGGACTTGGCCTATCACATAACTCATTAACTGGTAGTCTGCCAGCGGAAGTGGGCATGCTAAAAAATATCGATGATCTGGATGTGTCTGAAAATTCTCTCTCTGGTAGCATTCCTACAACAATTGGAGAATGCGTAACCTTGGAGCGCCTTTTCTTACAAGGGAATTCCTTCCATGGAACCATACCACCTTCTTTGGCTTCATTGCAAGGTCTTCGAGAATTAGACCTATCAAGAAACAAATTGTCTGGGTCAATTCCAGAAGGAATACAAAATATATCTGTTTTAGAATACTTCAATGCTTCTTTTAACATGTTGGAGGGTGAGGTGCCAACAAATGGTGTCTTCAAGAATGCAAGTGCAGTTTTTCTGACTAACAATCACAAGCTTTGTGGTGGGATATCAGAACTAAAGCTTTCACCTTGCCCCTTAAAAGATATAGCAAAGAGAAAACACCATAATCGCAAAATGAAAGTATTCATAATCTGCTCAGTTGCCTTTTTCCTTCTATTCTTATGTATCCTTGCAATCTATTTGATGAGGAAAAGGCCGAGAAAAGCATCTATTGATTCAACCATTGTCCAGCTTCCTATGGTATCGTACCAGAACTTGCACCATGCAACAGATGGGTTCTCATCTCAAAACTTGATAGGAACAGGAAGTATTGGTTCTGTGTACAAAGGAAGTCTTGAGTCTGAAGAAAATGTTGTTGCAATAAAGGTTCTAAACCTTCAAAAAAAAGGAGCTCACAAAAGTTTCATTTCCGAATGTAATGCATTCAGAAATATCCGGCATAGAAATCTTGTGAAGATTGTCACTTGCTGCTCTAGTATGGACTACAAAGGAAATGATTTCAAAGCTTTAGTTTTTGAGTATATGTCAAATGGAAGCTTAGAGAAATGGCTACATCCAATGAAACAAATAGAAGATCAGTCAAGAAAATTGAACCTTAAAGAAAGGTTAGAAATTGTTGTTGGTGTAGCTTCTGCATTGCACTATCTTCATTATGAATGTGAGCAACCCATTATTCATTGTGATTTGAAGCCAAGCAATGTCCTTCTTGATGATGACATGGTTGCTCATGTGTGTGATTTTGGGTTAGCAAGAATTGTTTCTACAATTAATGACAATTTCCAAATTCAAACTAGCACAACTGGAATAAAGGGTACTATTGGTTATGCTCCTCCAGGTATGATTTGATCTATTTAGTTTTGGAAATAATGTATATCCATTGGTTTAGGAATTTATTTTTTTCTGTTTCATTAATGTTGTAATGATAGCTTTCAAAGCATTGATCAGTTTGAACATATTTCAGAGTACGGAATGAATTCTCAAGTGTCAATCGTTGGTGATGTGTATAGCTTTGGGATTCTTCTTTTGGAGATGTTAACCGGAAAAAGACCAACCGAGGAAATGTTTAAAGATGGTCACAACTTGTACAACTATGTCCAAAACGCATTTCCAAATAACATTTTAGGGATTGCTGATGCTTCTGTTTTCCCATTGGAAAATGAATCTCCTACAGAAATAGTAGATGGAGAACGTAGGCTTCTAGAAATTGCATCCCATGTACATCCAAATATTGAGAAGTGCTTATTTTCACTATTTAGGATTGGACTTGCTTGTTCTATGGAGTCACCAGGAGAAAGAATGAATATGATGGAAGTGATCACGGAACTAAATATTATTAGAAATACTTTCAATTTTTGAGGGATCAAAGGTAAATCTCTACTTCGTAAATGCAAATTGATAAATATAAGTATTCCTCTTCCATACTGCTACATGCTTTACCAATTTACATAATTGTGATTTCATAATATATGCCTTTTCTTCCATCTATATTTCCCATTGTTGTTATCCAGTTATCATGAATTGTTTTGTAGTTCTACTGAGTAATAAAACTTAATTACTATTGATTAAAATGATAAATAAATTTTAGAAGCATGATTTTGTAAATCAAAAGGGTTGTTATAATAGTTTAATTCAATTTGGTGCAACGTATATAGAGTTGGCACCAAATCTGGCATGAAATAAAAGGAATAAATATATGTTTAAGTTACTTTTATATATATATATATATATATATAGTGTGTGTGGGGGGGGGGGGGTGTATCCTAGCTTTTTTTTTTGGGTCTCATATCGTCAAAAAATTAGAATATTTTAACTAAATTTTATTTATATTAAAAAGCGGTGTTTTTTTTTTTTTGGCCAAAAGTTTAAAGTATTTACCTTTTTGTGAGGTGTCTTTTTTCAATATTAATTGAGTATAAATTCCCTCTTTTTCAACTTTTATAATTGCAGAAAACTATACACTCACTGTAAAACTCTTGCTTTGCTAGATATTCAACAGGCGGAAATCCTTGGAATGTATTTTAGGACTTCAACAGTGTAAAGGATCAAGCTGGATTGGTGTTCTTTGACATCTTTATGGTCTCCATGCTCTCTTGCTGAAAAACTTGGTTTTGTGGCGGCATGGAGCTCGTGCTCTTGGGCTGCTACATTCTTTTTCCTTCCATTAGCATTTTTATGGCTTCCTTCTTTTCTTCAATAATTCAACCAGAATTGAAAACTTGTCATGTCATGTTTAAGCTTATACCCAGTTGATGTTTGGATCTTTAGTGTATGAATTGAAGCTTTATATTGGCTAGCAATGTTCTTACATGCGCATTATTATTCTATTATGGGCATTTTTTAGATATTTTTCATTTGCATGTCCATTTTTGTGAAAAAATTATTGTTTGAAATTCAATGTAACTTCTTTTCGAGTCAAATTTTGTTTACTTTCTTAGCATTTGATTAAAGTCTCAATATTATCTTGATTTTTTCAATTTACATTTGCTTTAATCAAATTTTTGTCCTCTTAAAATATTACAATTTTTTTATCATTCTTTTTAAAAGAATTCTTGTTTAATTCCTCAAATAAAATTTTCATTCCCGTTTTATTCCCCCGTTAACCTACTATTTGTTTTCTCCATTAAGTGCCAATTTGACTTCCCACGGGGAGGATGACAATAGTTTGGGAATCAAAAGGGAAAAGTATGATATTAGAGAGCCGAAGCCGTGATATTCCACATGAAAAAGTATTCATCTTTATGCGCAAAGAATAAAAATTTAATCAAATTAGTTTACATGTAATTATTATAATTAGAAATTAATTTTTTTAATATTTTTAAATAATTATTTCTATAAAGATATATTTTGTTAGCATGTAATATTTAAAATCTATTATATTATATTTTATGAAATTAAACACTCTGTATAAATATAACTAAAATGAAAATACACAAGAAGTGACAATAAGATAAAAAATAATTCTCTCATGAAAGGAGTTTGACTTTGTAACCAAAAAAAAAAAAAAAATGTTACCTCCTTTATGAACTTGAAAAAGGGCAACTAATTACAAACTCTTATTTATTACAATCCTTTTTTTTTAAATAAAATTTATTGCGATCCTTTTTTATTATTATGAAATGTTCAATTTAAAAGTACGTACAAATCATTATATGTTACTTTTATTCAAATTAAAAAATTGTAAACTATTTAATGTTAATATATATTATTAAATTGTATTAATATTTTATTTAAAACTTATAAAACATATTAAAATAAAGTGTTAACATGAATTTATAATATATTAATATGATATATAATTTTAATTATATTTATTTAAAATTCTTAATTCCGTAAAATATAATATAAAGTATTTTAATATTACGAGCAATGATATTTATTTTTATAAAAATAAGCATCTAAAAGATATTTAATCAAATGATTTAATTTCATTATAACTAATAATTACACGTAAATTAATTTTATTGAATGTTTAATTAAAATCTTTATTTTGTATATGTAAATATAAATATTTTTCATGTAATATAGTAGGATTTTTTGTTTATCCTTCAAAATATCATGGATTTTTCCTTTGGTTCCAAAATATCTGATTTCGACATTTTGTTTGATCTATCTTTTTGCCCATTAGTCTATGGGGCCCTTCACATGGGGTGGTGAGTTAGCATTTAACAAAGAAAATTAATAGTAGGCAAACGAAGAGATCAAGTAGGAATCAAACAAATTGTTTAGGATCGAAGCAGAAATGTTACATTTCTTCATTTGACATTTTCTTGTCATTGTTAGGTGATGGTAAAAGAAATCACTACTGAAGATAGTTTTCTATAGGTGACACACTCATCCTTACGTAAAATATAGTTGAGAAGATCAAGAAGTGCAAAAGTATTCGAGAAATCGGAAGTTGGCTATCATGAACAAAAATTAAGATATGGCAAGTGAGGGGATGACGGTGGGCAGAGAGGTGAGAAGAGTAAGAAGCGCAGAAATCATCAGGAAATTGGAAGCAGAGTCTTTCACTGTGTTCGTGAACAAGGTTTTTCCCACTGAGGCCAAGTGCTTAACAATATGAGTAAAGCATTTTTGCATCTCTTGGATGCTTTCTTCTAGGTTCAATCTGAACAACTCGTGTCCATCGATAAGGGTATTAATTCTGCCCTTTTTACCACCTTCATTCATTAGTTACTTGCAAGGTTTTCCACATTTTTTGAGCTACTTTGCAATTTGGAATCCTAAAGAATTCACCATGCCCTAGAGTGGAAGTGATCTTCAGTCCTTAGCTTTCAAATTATATTGGACTCCTTTTTGCCATCTTCAGTCCATTCTTTTCTGGACTTTCAACCTTTTTTCCATTAAAAACATGTACATAAAGTTACTGCCGATGCAACATCCCAAATATCTAAATCAATAACCTCAATGAATTATATCAATAAATAAATAAATAAATAACCTCAATGAAGATTGCATACGTTCTTTTCAATACGCATATCCCTCACCATTTACAACTGGTGGCCTCTTAACAAAGGCACCTTCTTGGAACAGTAAATGAAGTCATTCTCTTGAGGTTGTTAAGCCCTTTAAACAAGAGTCTAGCTCTTACTCCACTTGTTATCAAGTAGCTTCAAAACTCAAGAGGGGATGAATTGACTTTTATAAAATTTTGGAAATGCCTTTCTCAAATACCTCTTTCAAATAAATTTGAAATACTTGAAGCATGATAAACTAGAAGATAAGCTGAAAACAATAAAGGACTTGAACTAAATAGCAGAAAGGGATGAGAGCAATACAAAGGTATATATTTGATTCAACCACTAACCACTAACCACTTGCGACTTAAGTCTAGTCCCCACGCCACATATAGCAGGAATTTTCTCGAGCCATTTGAAGGCATTTGCATCCTCCCTTTTTATTTGGTTCATTGTCTATTTGAACTCCAATCCTAGTAACTCCTAACAACTTTTCAGAACAAGCTTCGTATCAGCATGCCTGGAAGTTTTTCTTTGAAATTAGTATAAAGGCGTATGCAAAGCCACTTGTGTTAAGCACAGCAGAATGCCTTATTGATTACTTGGTCAAGTCCCTAGATATAAAAACAATAGGATCAATAAAAAACATAAAAAATGTCCATGTAACATTGCATTTTGGAAAGAATTAAGATAAAAGAATTACCTTCTATCTCTCAGTAATCAGAACAAAAGGGTTGTATTGTAATGAATTTCCAATCATTGAATCCAAGAGTTACAAAAAAAAGTCCAATTGTTCCTATTTTCCACCTCAACTAGAGCCTGCCCTAAGAGATATCTCATTATTTCTATTTAAAGACACACACTACATGAAACCCGTAGAAAATCGATGGACATTGCCAGTGGATAAACATCCGTTGGTATTATCGGCAGATTTTTAAATGGATAATGTAGTAAAATGGATTTTTAATCAAATTTAACAGATCCATCCATAAATCCATTAGTAATACGTGGCACTAATATGCACCACATGGCGCAAATTATAACTGATGGCTAATGCTTCAGAAGTCTCGAAAAAAATATTTAATGTGCCGTCAGTCTTTATTTATTTTACTTTTCTTTATGTGTCATAACTTATCAATGGTTCAGCCGTCGGTGATTATTATTTAATTTTTTATTTTATTAGTCAGTATTACCAATGAATTTTTTAATGGATAATGTAGTAAAATGCATTTTTCGTCAATAATATGTGAATCTAATACATGCTATATGACACGAATTATTACCCACAGTTGTGTCATTGATATTTATTTATTTTACTTTTTTACATGTAATAACTTATCGAAGGTTCAGCCATCGATGATTATTATTTTATTTTTTATTTTTTTATTGTATTAATTATCAATGCATTATCATCGATAATTATTTTCATTTAAAATTTTTGTTTGGAGTTACTTATGGATAATCATCAATAACTTCATGCCTTTGAGCATTGTTTGGTTTGCCAAAATCTTAAGAAATACTGATGACATTACCAATGGATGTAAAATGCACCGTTTCACTAACATAGTTACTAACAGATTGTCTGTCCAGGGTCGATAATGGCTTTTAAGTGAAATAGTGCATTTCACTTTTAATTTATTGATGGATTGCTTTTCGATAACGCTTGAATGTGATAATCACAAACACCCTTCCTCTTCCTTATGTCTTCACCATTCTCTCTCACTCCTTTCCACTATCACCTTCGGTCACCATCCCAACCATCACCATCGGAGCTCTGTTACTACCATTGGACATCGCCATTATGTTTCAAGTACTTTCTAGAGCATATTAATAAGTTTAATTTTTTGATATCATCTTTTTTTTATGCATTCTATCTAGGGGTGGTAGTGGGGTGGGTTTTAACCTAACCCAACCCCGCCCCGCACCCTACCTGCCCTACTTGTTACTTTTCTTTAAACTCCAATAAATTATTTTAAAACACAATAATACAACATAATATTTAAATGTAACATAATTATCCAACGTAACAATCATAAAAATTAAACCAACATTATATCCAATCATAACATCTGAAAAGAGGAATTAGAAAACAACAAATAACAAACTAAACAAATCTAACATAATTATTTAAAATACAATAACAGCAAAACTTTATATTTAGTCTAACAACTCTTCAGTATCCATCAATCTATAATAATTGCTTCTCCATCAACCATATTTGATTGACAATCAGTTATTTCATCTACAAATTAAAATAAAAATTCAATTAATAAATCAATTAATATTAGCTCAAAATCAATATCAATGCAATAAAAAATTAGATAAAATATATAAGACAATTTACCTTTATTTTGCAAATTTGCCCGCAACCAATTTTGAGCACACATTAAAGCTTCTATTGTGTCTTCATTTAAACTACCGCGATGAGGAATAATCAAGCAACCACTCCTACTAAAACTAGATTTAGAAACAATAGTGGACATAGGGATAGCAAATAGATCTCTGGCAATTTGTTGAAGAGATGGATACTTGGCCCCATTTGCCTTCCACCAAATCTAAATATCAAAATCCAGTGTTCTTGGAACATCATCTTCCTCTACATAATAATCAAATTCAATTTTTACAAATGAGTCCCTTGCCTTCTTCTTATTTCTAATATACAATTTATAACCAATGTCATCATCATCTTGATTTGCATAAATAGTGAGTTCTTGTGTAGAAAGATCTTGGATATTACTTGAAGAACTTGTCTTCTATTGGTACTTATTAAGCAAGTCATAACATAACTGTTGAATTCTTTGAACTTGTTTTGAACAATCATTTGGATTTAAATGCAATTTTGAGAACTTGTACTTAAGCACAATAATCTTATATCTACGATCTAGGACAGCAGCATCACCCATAATGCCATGAACTTCATTCCAATACTTTTCAAATTTCCTCTTCATATTAAATGCCATACGACTAATCAATGGATTAGGAGAAGCAATCCATTTTTCCAATACCAACTTTATTTCACAAATTTTGTTGAAACATATATATTAGTAGTTGGAAATTGTGTCCCAGAAAATAATTAAGTCACATCATTGAACACTTTCAATTTACTATAGATTTCCTAAGCAAGTTCCCACTCCTCATTACTTGGCACACTTTTATATTGAGGTTCCTTTTGTCTTAAATGAGAAAACACATCTTCATACAACCAAGCAATTTCTAACATCACTTAAGTTGAATTTCATCTAGTTGGGCAATCAACAACTAATTTTTTTGTGAATGAAGCTCTCATTTTATTACACTAAGTCACAAATATTTCATGCCTTTCAGGGGTTGCACTCCAATATAATACACTATGATGAATCTTCTCCACTCTTTCCTTAACTATATCCAAACCATCTTTCACAATTAAATTCAATATGTGAGTGTAGCACAATGTATATGCAATCATTTACCCCTTAATAACAAATATCCTGTATCCAAATGACCCAACAACTCATCTATCATGGCGTCATTAGTAGAGTAATTATCCAATGTAATGGTTGATAATTTTCTATCTATATTCCATTCCAACAAAATCTTCATTAATGTGTGAGTAAGTGCTTCACTTGTGTAAAGGGTAGAAACATAAAAAAAGCTGAAAAGTTAAAAGAACATATATATTATGAAAAGACAAAAATCATTAAACCGATATTAAAAATAAAAAAGATATTTAGAAAAATACCTCAAAATGCGCATTTGCAATTTCCATGAGTTATCAATGTAGTGTGCCGTGACAATCATGTATCCTTTATTTTGATTGGAAATCTACATATTAGTGGTGGTTGCCACTCTACTTCCATTTTGGTCCGATGTCTTAGTTGATTTAAGCTTCTCTTACTGATATATTTGAAAGATGTCTTTCTTGATTGTGTTTCCACTAAGCATCTTAAATGAAGGTTGTAAAGTTGTAGCAAACTCCCTCAATGCAACATGTTCCACTACACTCATTGGATATTCATACATGATAATCACCTTGGCAAGACACCTTCTTATATATGCTGGATCAAATGTAAAAGTGTCTCCACTTTGCCCTTATTTCACAAAACATTCAGCAATAGTTGATTGCCTTGAGTTGGCTTGCTTTATTCTCTTACAATAGTGAAGCACATGATTTTTCAATGTCTTGGTCCCATTCCTTGGATTTGCTCCAAGTACATTGCCACAATGATTACACTTTGCCTTCCATTCTCCATCTACTTGATATCTTTGAATATATTGCCAAAAAACACTCTTAGTATTATATTTGTTGTCATTGTCAAGTGTGTCTTCCTCATCAATTGGGATAGTATTAGATGTTGCTTCCATAGTTAGATTAATACTTTCTCTTGTAGGAACAGAACCTTCATTAGATTATAAGATGAATATATAATTCCATGCCAATGGACATTTCGTCGGTATATTTTTAGATATAAAAATATATAAAATTAAAATGCAAACTCTTACCGACGACATATCTGTTGGTAAAATTATATCGCTATTAGGTATGAATATTTATCGATGTATTTACTGATGAATTATTTCTCCATCAATAAAATACCACGCCAATTCTTGTTTTTAGTTTTACTAGCAGCGTATTCGTCAGTAATTTCCATTGGTTATTTATTTTTTTCTAATAGTGATTCAAAATCACTTCATTCTTTATATGCCTAGTTTAAGATAGGCATAGTTATACGTTGAACCTTTATGACCCTTATGAAATTGTGGACAGGACAACCGCACTGCATATCAATGTTGTATATCATTGCATATGATTTTTTCTTTTGAATAAAATCTTTAAATCTTTTGAAGCAAATTTATTTGGACTAAGAAACTAAACACCATATCTTAGGGGGAAAAAATAACAATAGCAGCAAGAACGAAAACAAGAATAAATATTTTATTCAATTTTTAAAAATTAACATTTTTTAATAATTTTGCATTTCTCTTTTTGTAAAACTCTCTTTCTCTACTTTTTTTTTATATATATATTTTGATCATTTTCCTAGTCTTATTTATTTGAATATTTTGTCATACTAAAGCTTATACTTTATTTTACTTAAAAAAATAATCATACTCTAAAACAAATATATATATATATATATATATATATATATATATATATATATATGTTTGGAAATGATTCAAGTAAAATCAATGACTATCAACAAATCAAACTTTTTTTGAGAGATGTTAATTGTAGCTAGTATTTGTGAGATACTATACCGACATGCTCTTATCCAATATTGGATGAGGTGTGGGACTTAAACCAGGTGAAATCTATACCTTATCCAATGGTGGATTGGAGTATATTGACACAATATCCCACAAATATTATCTTTTATTTTTGGTAATTCAACAAATCAAGTTTAAATCTAGAGATGGCAAAATGGGTCAGATTTGTTGGGTTGACGTGCACACATCACAAATTTTGGTGGGGTGAGTTGACCCACATAACTCACCCCAGTTGACCTGTGGGTTGAAGCAAGGTGGGTGGGTTTGGCCTTTGAGTTGCCCTTTTTTTCTTTGGTCCATATTTTTTAATTGTGCACATAGTATACTCAATATTTGGGCCTCTTGTTGGCCTACCCACACATGTTCAATAGTAAGAATTGTGATTTTTAACCCTTTTGGAGTTAAGTAAATAGTTTAATACTTTATGAGTTGCCATGGAATCGGTAGTTTCGTACTCTAAAAAAAATGGAGAGACGATGACATTGTTTTTTGTGCTTGAATACGTGTAGTAGGATATGTATTATAGGCAACTGGATATTGAATTATTAACTAATATGTATGTGATGTCTTTTAATGGCATATTGTAATGCTAAATAATGTTTAATAATGCAACATTTTATGGTTGTCTTTGATCTTTTTGAGTATGACTCATAAATTTGGTGATTAATTTTTTTTTTGTGTGGTTGTATGGAAGTTAGTTTGTTGTATTTAGACATAAATTCCTTTTTTTTTAAAAAAAATTTAGATGAATTAATTCATTTAAAATGAAAATTTTTTAAAAAATTTCCATTTTTTTGACAAGTCAACCCATTAACCCGCCAACCTGCACATATGTGGGATGGGTTAGCATACTCAATCCATATTATTAATGCAGGTTGGCTCACCCCGCCCCATCCCGCTTAAGGCTTGACCTATGGCAGGACAAGTTGGCCCATTTGCCAATGTTACTTAAATCCAAACAAAGAACCCTTTTTTCGCAGAACAAAACACTTAAACCCAAATAATCACACTTGGAGGCATGGTTTAGTGGTCATGTACATGGCCTTCTAATCAGTAGTGCACTTAGGGAGCTTGGAGTCGCTAGTTCGATTAGGTATGATAATGGGCATCCATGGGGGCAGGGACATGCCCCCGGTTCTTGTCCCAGTTGCGAGTCTCCATTCCCTGTTCCTTGTGGATATTCGCGAGTTTCTATAAAAAAATTCTAAAAAAAGATAAAACTATAAAGAAAATACTTTTAAGTTTAATAAAATATCCATAAATATTTATAATTTATATTATTATCCAATACAACACATTATAATTTAAATTAAAAATAAAATACATAATTGCAAATCTATGACAAGACAATAAAAATATTCAAATTACAAACTCAATTAATAAATTTCCTAATAAGTGTACAAGTCAAAGAAAAATATAAATAGTAAAATCATATATTTAGTTATTATAAGACACACACACACACACACACATATATATATATATATATATATATATAAGAATATTTGTGTAATTTTATATTTAAACGGGGGCTTCACGAGTCTTTATGGGATAGGGATCTCATCCCTTGCCTCCACCTCTATTAGCTAAACAGGGACATCACTCCTATCCCTGTAGGGACCAATTTATCCCCATCCCTATCTCTGTTGCAGATAATTCCTATGAATACCTATTTTAATGGGTATTTTTGCCATCTATAAATACGGCTCCGATAGGGCTAAGTCTCCACTGTCCCTTCCTCCTACCCCTGAAAGCCCCAGATGGGCTGACCCAAAAAATAAAAACCCAAATAACCCAATATCTAGCACACACAAAAAATAGGATATATACGACAGATTATCGACCCAAATAAACTCTGAAGCAAAAAACAAAATGAAGGGTCACCTACTATTTGGGTAGATTAGTTGGTAAGAGCAGTGCCCTAAAAAAGGGATCGTGTTCGATCCCCGGGAACAGAGCTTCAGCCTCACCTCCCCTCGCCTCCCTCCCAGCATAGATGGGTCCGCCTCCATCCGTTGGACCAAAATATAAATAAATAAAGGGTCACCTCACCTGACGCATAGAGTCAGAGACGCAAGTAGGACTAGTTTTTGGTTTTGGCTACGTTCGATTTAGTGAGAAAGGGAATCGATTTCTGGTTTAGGTTTGGGTCATATTTGATTTTGCGGGGCTGGAGAGGCAGTGGTTACGTGTATGGGTTGTCGTACTCGCAACGGGTCTTTGAAGGAGATAAAAATTTGGGATATTTTAACTTGGCTTATTCTTTCTTTCCAGAAAATATGAATGTAAGAACATAACAACATCAAAGCATCCATGATTATCCTTATATTATGACAAAGCAAGATTGCAGTATAAGGCTTACCTTTGAGCACTACCTCAAATACCTTGCAATTTCTGGTACATCACTTCTTGGCCTTTTCGGCTTGAGTTATTTGCCATTGTCTCCTTTTCTGTCGTGAAGCCTACTGAAATGTTTGATTGTTATTGTGTTCGTGATGGACTGTAGTTATCATGTCTTTAATTTGGACTGGCATGTAGTCATACTATTACAGTTGAACGGTGCAGAAAATCACCATCAGGAAAAATAGCATTGTATACTGGGAGCTATTCGTTTCTATTTTAATTTCATTTGTTAGCTAAATAGAGACTGTGAGTCAGAGACGATCTTACTTCTGCAACTCTCATGATATTTCAGTTGCTGTCATTTCCATCCCTCTCTTATTTCAGTTGGTTGGATTGGGAAAATGATTTCTGTTGACTGCGTCAACCTCTTGAATTTAAAAAATTTATGGGAATAACGTGATCTTCTTTTCTTCTCATTGGACGACAGGGATTCACATCTTATGACTTTATGAAGCACTTAGGAATTCACATTTGAAACGAAATAGGGGGCGCACTTCTGCTTAGGGGAATGCATTACACAGTAACAAAGTAATAAGTCACAGCTTATGATATGCCCCTTACAACATTGAGTGGCAGAGGATGAATTGTTTCTTGTGAGAGGAGATGATAGTTTTGGCCCAATCCCATTCCCCCAGTCACAGGCTTACAGGAGCCATCTATGCCAAGTTTGCTTGAAGTTTTGCTCCCACAGCCGAAATTTTCAGCAACCAATCAAATGGTTCAGCCAATTTGAAATTTTCATACAAAAAACAGAACGCTAACGACAATCAATAATTATGAATGTCTGTAACGCAGCACGCTATCCTGCAAGTAGAATCAGGGCTGTAAAATTAGTTATGGCTAATTTGGAGTTTGTTAAGACAATAGTATAAACACAAAAGAAAATAGTTTCAACTTTTGCTTAAACCAAAAACTTCAATGTGGATAAAGTTAAAAGCTGTGTTAAAAAAAAAAAAATTCAATAATAATTGGGAATAAGTATAGAGTGGCAGCGTCCCAAGAACATCTCTTCAAGAAATGGAAATAATTTTAAAAATTTCATAATGTGCACATTACAATTTAATATCAAATACATTGTCTCTTTCATATCAACATATGGTACATTCGTTCTATCTTAAGATATGCTATACTTCCAACGTTCACCCACTCTCAGGTCTATATATGACAACATACTGTATTTACAAACTACATTATCATAAAACATTTCCCACTTAAAAACAATGGAACCCAGCTATGAGTCTGGCAAACATCTTACTTTGACCGGCAATTCGATAGAGGCTGAATTTGTTTATTATGAGCTGAGAGTTTCTTGTCCAAATCCATTAATCACCATACAACTCCCAGTTACATATTATATATATCCCGTATATGAGATCAAAGATTTAGGAATGTGCGATCTAGCAACCTTGTTTTCTGGCCCTCAAACATGCTACGTTTGTTATGCCATGTCTTGCTTCTTCTCTTCACTACAAACAACTTGCTGTTGTTTCAACCCAACACTACTGCCTCTGCCTTAGGAAACGAGACTGACCATTTTGAACTGCTCAGTTCGAAGAATCAATATCCAATGACCCTGTTGAAGTGTTGGCCTCTTGGAATAGTTCTAGCCACTTTTGCAACTGGCATGGAATCACACGTAGTCGCCGGCATCAAAGAGTTATAGAGTTGAAACTGAAGGGTGTCGTCAGCACGGGCCAATATCACCGTATGTTGGGAACCTTTCCTTTCTTAGAATCTTCAGCCTTCAAACCAATAACTTCTATGGTCATGTCCCACAAGAGTTGAGCCGTTTATTTCAATTACAAGTACTCTATTTAACCAACAATAACTTAGTGGGGGAGTTTCCCATTAGCTTGGCAAATTGCTCTAAGTTGAGGGGCTTGAGTTTAGCCCGGAATCATTTTACTGGTCAAATACCAATGGAGATTGTGTCTCTTAGGAAGCTTGAAAGGTTGTATCTTGTTTCAAACAGTCTATCTGGACAAATCCCACCATCCATAGGGAACCTTTCTTCTCTCATTGTTCTTTCCTTGACGTATAATAACCTGGAGGGAAATATACCTGAAGAAATAGGCCATTAGAAAAACTTGGTGAATATTCCAGTGGGAGGCAATAAGCTCTCTGGTAAGCTTCCTTCCTCACTTTATAATTTGTCATCCCTCATTGGCTTAACAGTTTCATTCAATCAATTTAAGGGTTCTCTTCCAAGCAACATGTTCTTGACCCTCCCAAATCTCATGATCATTGAAGTGGAAGGGAATCAATTATTTGGTCCAATACCAGCTTCCATCACAAATGCATCCGGGCTTCAACTGGTTGGTTTTTCTTCCAGCAATTTTGTAGGACAAGTCCCAAATCTAGGGAATCTTCAAAATCTTTCAGTTCTAGATCTAGGTGATAATGATCTTGGTAAGAATTCATTTAATGATCGGGAGTTCATAGTCTTCGATGAACTGTAGTAAGCTGAAAGAGTTTGGTATAGAGTACAATAATTTTGCAGGTCACTTGCCTAATTTCACAGGCAATTTGTCCACCCTGCTCAATAAACTAGCTTTCAGTGGTAATCAGACAGCTGGACAAATTCTTACAGAATTGGGAAATCTTGTTCACTTAATTTTTTTGACCATGGAGGAAAACTACCTAACTGAGATCATTCCAGCTTCTTTTGGTAAGTTTCCAAAGATGCAAACATTATATATGTACAAAAACAAATTGTCAGGAGGGGTACCAGCTATCATAGGCAATCTTACTCAGTTGCCTGAGCTAGATTTGTCACATAATATGTTAACTGGAAACGTTCCTTCAACCATTGGAAATTGCAAAAGTTTAGAGTGGCTAGACATTTCATATAACAACCTTAGTGGAGCCATACCATCACAGGTTTTTGGTCTTCCATCTTTATCAGTCCTACTAAATGTATCACTATCACACAACTCATTAAGTGGTAGTCTACGTAGTGATGTGGGAATGCTTGAAAATATTGATAAACTAGATGCGTCTGAAAATCATCTGTCTGGTGGAATTCCAAACACAATAGGACAATGCATTAGCTTGTAATACCTTTATTTACAGGGGAATTCCTTCTATCGAATAATACCACCTTCCATGGCTTCATTGAAAGGCCTACAACGCTTAGATCTATCACGAAACAAGCTGTTTGGAACAATTCCACAAGATTTCCAGAATATTTCTGTTTTGGAATACTTCAGTGCTTCTTTTAACATGTTGGAGGGTGAGGTGCCACCAAATGGGCTTGTTATGGTGTGTTTCGGAATGCAAGTAAAGTTTCGTTGACAAGCAATGGCAAGCTTTGTGGTGGGTATCTGACCTGAGGCTTCCACCGTGTCCCTCAAAAGCTATGAAAAAGAGAAAACATCACAATTTCTGGAGAAGAGTGGCTATAATATGTTCAATAGTGTTCCTTCTTCTTTGGTCATTTATTCTTGCAATCTAGTTGATAAGGAAAAGACACAGAAAAGCATCTACTGATTCTACAATTGACAAATTTCCTAAGGTATCATACCAGAACATATACAATGCAACAAAGGGGTTCTCAACCAGGGACTTAATAGGAACTGGTAGTCATGGCTGTGTATAAAGGAATACTATAAAGGCTCTGGACCTTCAAAAGAGGGGAGCTCACAAAAGTTTCTTGGCCGAATGCAATGCTTTAAGAAATATCAGGCACAGAAATCTAGTGAGGATTTTAACATGTTGTTCTAGTATGGATTACAAGGGAAATGATTTTAAATCTCTAGTTTTTGAGTACATGTCAAATGGAAGCTTGGATGAATGGTTGCATCCTGATAAAGAAAGGGTAGAATGGCCGAGAACATTGAACCCGGAGAAAAGATTGGAAATTATTATGGGAGTTGTTTCTGCATTGCAGTATCTTCACTATGAATGTGACCAACCTGTTATTCATTGTGATTTGAAGCCAAGCAATGTCCTTCTTGATGATAACATGGTTGCCCATGTGAGTGATTTTGGCTTAGCAAGATTCGTTTCAACAATTGATGGCAACTCTCAAATCCAAACCAGCACTAGTGCAAATAAAGGAACTATAGGTTATGCTCCTCCAGGTACGTTTTTTTTAATCTTATTTTTCTTTTGAAATCTAGTAAAAATTCATCTGTTTTCTTTTGCTTCCTTTTCGATTAATGTTTGTAACATTGGATTTGAAAACATTAACTGTTTCTAAAATATTTCAGGATATGGAACAACTTCTCAAGTATCAGTTGAAGGTGACAGATATAGCTTTGTTATTCTTATTTTGGAGATACTTACTGGGAGAAGACCAACAGAGGAATTGTTCAAAGATGGACATAACCTCCACAACTATGTCCATATTGCAATTCCAAATAACATCTTGGAGATTGTTGATGCGACTCTTCTCTCAATGAAAGATGAAATTCCAACAGTGCCTGCTGTAGAAGAAAACAACCATTTCGAGATTGCATGCCATTTGCATCCTAGTGCCATGAAGTGCTTATTGTCATTATTTAAGATTGGTCTTGCTTGTTCTGTGGATTCTCCAAGAGAAAGAATGAATATGAATGAAGTCAACAGGGAACTAAACATGATCAGAAATTCTTTCTATACTTGAGGGATCAAAGGTCATTGGCTACTTATATAACAACATAACATAAAGGTACCGTATTATAGTGCTAGCCTTATTGATTTATGCAACTGTAGTTTCACAGTTCATGCCATTTATTTAAACTATTTTCTCATTTATTATATTTCAGAATGATTTTTAAAGTAGAAGCTTGATTTTCATTTCTGTTTTTCATAAGAAAAACACTAAAAGCGTTGGACCTTGTACATGCTTTTACCAAATGTTTATGCTATGCCTCCTAAATTTCATGTTGCTTGATACTGACCTTGAATTGCTGGTAAATCAAGTATGACAAGTACAATGAGACAGTGAGTCATAAACCTGATGTGTATTCAAAGAGTTAGCCGTTTGAAAATATGTTTCAACCTTTTTCTTTGTCTTTTCTGTAAGTCATCTAGTTAAACTAAACCATGCATCTTATAAGTATTTCATGGCTTTAATTCTTGATTTATTCAACAATGACATGTTACTTTTTTATGTGTTGATAATGTAAAAGGTTACTCTGTCAATGTTAACCTCTTCAAATTGTGATTGTAAACTTGTAATATTCCATAGGCTATGAAATTTTGTTGTACTGAAGTTATTTTTCAGTGATTTTAGTCTATAAAATATAAGCATTTGAAAAAACTTAAATAATTCTTAAGTTCTGGATCTTGCTTTGTATCCTGTCTATATAGATGTATAAAGGAAATTCTCACCTGACATTTTTCTAAGACTTAGAAATTTATGTCTATTAATTAAAAAGATACAAGAAAATCATTATTAAAGTACCTATAATTGTCACCGCTAAGTATTTCACTTTTAATTTTTCTTTCTGAAAAAGAGAGTTGTCCCGCATTAGTATAGTTAAATAAAATCAAGTCCATTTTTCACTCCTACATCAACTGCAGGTTATGTCCGAAGTTTTTTTTCAAGTGAATGCAAAATATTCTGAGAGTTTACAATAATTATCCGGGAATCATTTTTTTTTTTTTCAAATGCGACTAAACAATAAAACTTGCTATACATGAAAAACGAGAAATAATATTTAAGAAGCATTATTTGTCTACTGAAAGGCTTGTTATAATACTTAGTTTCTACTAGCAAAGGGTGATAAAGCAACGATAATAATCTATGTTAGCTAGGATTTAGATTAAGTTTGCTAGGATTTAAATTCTAATTAACATAGATTGTTATCATTGTTTTATCAAAGGGTTGCCGCCAAATCTAACAAGAAACCAAAGGAATATAATATAATTTTCAGTCTTCTTATTTTTGTTTACGCATGCCAAACCTTTTTATTTTTTATTTTTTTCACATGTCACTCCAAAATAACGGATTATTTCATGGTTTTATTTACTTTTGAAATTGGATTTTTTCCCACAAAAAGTTCCAGTCTATACATTGTTGCCATTCATGCATCTATGCATAACACAGGGCGGCGGGCAACTGCCCTCACAAATTACTGTATGCAGTTTGCATTATTATGTAAGTTTTGTTGATTTGCCTCCATAATTTCATAAAATCTTCGGGTGTATAATTCGTCTCTGTAGATTGAGAATTTTGAATCTGTCTTGTTGTAAAGTGTTCTTTTTCGCAAGGCTTAAGGGTCTGTTTGGTGTAATTTTTGGGAGAAGATCTTTTAAAAGAAGGTCTTTTGAAAGAAGGCCTTTTAGAGGAATTACTTTTAAAAGAATGATTTTTATTTGGTTTGAATATGTCAAAAGTAAGTTTAGAAGAATGAGTTTTGTTTGGATAAGATAAAGTAAAATTACTTTTGATTGTTGATGTGAGAGTGATAGTAAGATTACTTTTTAAAAGGTCTTTTTCTAAAATAAAAAGTAACTTCAAATATACTTTTTCCACAGAAAGTCTTTTAAAAAAAGTTAAACCAAACACCTCATTTTACTATATAAAATTATTTTCCTTCTCTTAGAAGACCTTCTGGCAATCCCAAATTGGAATCCAAACAACCCTAAGTTGAAAGGACAATTTTTTGATGCCAGCAAAGCATAAGAGCATCTGGTTGCATTGCCCTGTCTATGCCACGTGATCTTAAGTGTACGCCATTTTTTGCACCAAAAAATATCCTAGTTTTTAACTTGTCTTTTTTGAAAATTGTAATATTTTATAACTTTGCAAACTATAAATTAATTTTAGAACTCCTTTCGGGCTAGGCATGCAGGAGCTGGAAATCTTTGGAACGGATGAAACTAGATATACAGTAGTCTTCGTCATCATCTTCATGATGAGGTGGCTTATTGTCTCCATGAGTACTTTGATTCCGCGACGGGGCATGACGCCATGCCGCTTACGAGCTTGTGTTCCTTGCTACCTTCATTTTCCTTTCATTTCCTTTTTACCTTGCTTTCTTTGCTTCAATAATTTAACCAGACTGAAAAACTTGTAATGTCATGTATATATTTCAAGTGTTATAATCTTTGGTAATGTTCTCGTATTTATCAAGAGACATTTGCATTTGGATTTGGGCATAAAATTAAAGTTCAAAGATATAATTGAACTTCTTAATTTTAATTTTTATCTTTAGTGTAATATATATATATATATAATCAGAATTATAATTTGACAGATTAAATTTATGAAAATAAAAAAGAATTAACTCTTCTTAATTCATACTTCATACTGTAAAAATTATCGATTCCAAAATTTATTAAATATCTCTATTCTCATTAAAAAATTATATAATTATCTCTCTTTCTCTTTTATTTCCCAGCAAAATTCCTATATTCTAATTTACTATTTTATATGTAAATAATTTTTAAATAAAAAAATTAATAAAAAATATTACTATAGTACAAAATGATTATTGTAATATTTTTATTTATATTTAATTAAAATTTGGAATCAACATTTAACTAATAAAATTATGGTAAGAAAACTAAGAAACTAAACACCTTTTTAAACATAAAAGAACAAGCTCGATCGGGTGCTATTATTCTAACAAAAAAATCGTTTCCATGAAAAAGTATTTTTGTTTTGTTTTTTGCTATGTTTAAGTAAAATATTTTAGAAAAAGAAAAATACTAAAAAAATATAAAAAAACTTTTGAAAAATCTATAATTTTGATCTAATATAAAATGAATTTTTTATTGCGTAAAATAGTTGTCAAAATATTAAATAAATTTTTTTAATATAACATCCAAATATTCATTAACTTTTACTTTTTTGAAAGATCTTTTAAAAAAATTATTTAAAAAATAATATTTTCTTTGAAGCTTATCTAAATGAAGTCTAACAAAGATGAAAACATGCATGAATTTTTTGCCTTAATTCAAAGAAACTTAACATGTTATTTACAATATTAGAGTTTAATTTTAATATACTAATAATATAAAAAAAATTTATGCAATCAATTAAAATGGGTATGGGGAGGAGATCTTTGTTGGCCTCAATAAGAATGGGTCTGCGAAGGTGATCTTTGTTGGGCTTTTTGACCAGACTATGGCATATTTACAAACTAAATACCAATCTATTGTAGTTTAAAAACAATTTGCCTGTTTGTGGTTGATTTTGCCACAGAGGAGAGCATGGCACAGTTTGATGGTTTGCCACCAGCACTAGCCCCTGACACCGACGTGATAAGTGCAATAGGCCTCTCGAATCTCGGATGGTGCTGCTTCAGACCACACCAACCTTGGCTTCTGACACGGACAAGACCCGAGCTCGTTGATAGCGCTGGGTGAGGGCACACCAAACTGTGCATCTAACCACAATGGGACTGCGACTTGGATGGCGCTAGTGCGGGTTGCTTGGATGGTGCCACCAGCTTCCCTATATGGTACTTTTCTTCCCTTTCCCCCATCCCCTTCACCCATATGCTTCTCCCACTCATTCTACTGCTCTAGTTAGTTTTTTTTTTTTTTTGGTGCAAATTAGTTGATAGACCCTTATAATTTGCTTGATCATTTTATGCAATTTAGCAATTCTTATAAGGTAATTTTAATATTATTTATTGTTTATAATTTTAATTAATTCATTCAATTCATATTTCTAATATTTTGCTATAAGTTTATTATTTTTTTAGGAATAAATTTTGATTTTATTAATAAGTTTAATTTTAAACATATTTTTTAAAATTTTTAAGAAATAAATAAAATTATAATTGATACCTTTTTTTATTTTAATTAATCTTTTATTATCTTCAAAAGTACACCCTTACAACCCATCAAATTTTCTACCATTCCAGTATGTAAATACATTAAGCATACTCATTTTCTTGAAGTAAATTAAAAACAAAAGAATACTATAAAATAATTTTTTTATAGAATAGAAGTTAAAAAAATTCAAAGACAACAAAAATAATAAAACTAAATATTGAGAAACAAAAAAACTCAAAACACTGCAAAAAGGAAAATAAAAATAATTTAAAGAAATTAAAAATTGATAAATTTCATATAAAGTGCATAAAAACTAAAAAGTTGATAAATTTCGTATAAAAATTTTGTGGAGGGGAGCAAATTCAAGCATACAAAACCTAGAAAGTATCAATGAGAAGAGTCTGAATGCAAATTGAAGATGGTGTGCGCGAAATAGTCCGGGAGGGGAGGAATAAATAGGAAGGATGATGCAACTTCATTATGCGCCAGCTGTTGACTCTATCACCCCATGATTGGGCTTGTTTTGGTGGTATTGGTTAGCACAACCTTAGCCACCGTCAACACTCCAACTCCTTCTCTGCCCCAGGGACAGGTGGCGCTTGCCCAGATTGGCGCAGCCTCACTCAACACCATCCACAAGCTGCAATCTCATCTGTGTCAGATTCCACCAGAGTGGTGCCGCCTCACCCAACGCCATCCAGAGCTCGGGTCTTGTCCATGTCAATCGCCACAGGCTGGCACAGTCTGAAGCAGTGCCATCCCAGAGGCCTGCTGCACTTGTCATGTCAGTGTCAGGGGTGGATGCTAGTGGCAAACCACCAAACTGCGCCATGCTTCACGTCCAAATCCAGCGTGGCAAAAACAACTACAAACAGGTAAATTATTTCTAAATTGCAATAGATTGGTATTTAATTCGTGAATATTCCATAATTTGGTCAAAAAGCCATCTTTGTTGGTCTCAATACCTTGCGCTTTCAGGTAAGTCACATCGTGGCCTGGTTGGCTTGAGTTGTTTGCCATTGTGTCCTTTTCTGTCATGAAGCAGCATGCAGAAATGTTTGATTATTATTGTGTAAGCGATGGACGGTAATTATCATGTCTTTAATTTAGACTTGCATGTTGTTTTACTACTATAGTTGAATGGTGCCAATAATCACCGTCGGGACAAAATAACATTGTATATTGGGAGCTTATAAATTTCTGTTGGTGTTAAGGGACTTGAAAAAATCTTCCTTCATGAAACTCCTATGAGAAATTTTGTGCCTAGCTAGCTATATACGGATAGTGTGTTAGACTCTTATTTCTGCAACTCTTCTGCCGTCATTTCCGTCTCTCTCGTATTAATGGGATGGATGGCAGCTTCGGAGACTTGTACCACCACTCAAGTCAACGACAATGGAAAGTGTTGGGTGTTGACTGACCTGTTAACATCGCTCAAGCTGGCAATGGAAAATGTTGGATGCTGACTGCGTCAAGCTCTTGATTTTAAAAAAGGTGTGGTGATAGAGTCTTTCAAAATAAACCAAGACATACGCCATATTGACCAGAATGCATGTAACACTGTGGCCATTGGAAAGCATGCATGCGTAACAAAGAAGTCATGATCAAGGTATTGACTTCCCTTCCCCAAGGAGTGGTGGGAAATGACCTTGTTTTCTAAGTAGAGTTATCGCCTAATTGTCATTCACCTTGTTATATCCCAAGTGAGATAAAAAATTAGAAATTCTGCACTTTAGTAACGTCGTTTTCTGTTCCTCAACTTTTGCTTAAATTACTTCAATATGGAATTATGGATTAAGTTAGAAAATTTAATAAAAAAATAAAAAATATAAATGTGAATAGGTATATTAGAGTTCCAATAACATCTCTTCAAGAAATGGAAATAATTTTAAAATTTCAAGATTTGTACATTAATTTTTTTTTAAGTGTATTTGTACATTAAGATTAAAAATCAAGTAAAATATTTCTTTCATATTCATATTAACATATGGTACATTCGTTCTATCTTAATATATGTTATACTGCAATATTCACCCACTCTCAAGTCAATATGTGACATACAAACAGTATTTATTAACCCTATTATCAAAGCAAGAAAACATTTTACATTTAAAATCAATGAAAGTTAGATGTGTGTCTCTTTCACTTAATAGGAAGGGACAGACATCTTTCTTTGACCGGCACTTCAATGCATACTGAATTTGCTTTTTATGAGAGTTTGTCGTCCAAATCCATTAATCAACATTCAGCTCCCGTTTACATATTATATATCCCATATGAATCAGAGTCCTTGGAATGTGCCATCTAGCAACCTTGTTTTCTGGCCTCAAACATGTTACGTTTGTTATGCCCTGTCTTGTTTCTTCTCTTCACTTCAAACAACTTACTGTTGTTTCAACCCAACACTACTGCCTCTGCCTTAGGAAACGAGACTGACCATTTTGCACTGCTCAAATTCAAAGAATCAATATCCAATGACCCTTTTGAAGTGTTGGCCTCTTGGAATACTTCTAGCCACTTTTGCAACTGGCATGGAGTCACATGTGGTCGCCGGCATCAAAGAGTTATACAGTTGAAACTAGAAAGGTATCGTTTGCAAGGGCCAATATCACCATATGTTGGAAACCTCTCCTTTCTTAGAATCTTCAGCCTTCAAACTAATAACTTCTATGGTCATGTCCCACAAGAGTTGAGTCGTTTATTTCGACTACAGCGACTCTATTTGACCGAGAACAACTTAGTGGGGGAGTTTCCTATTAGCTTGACAAATTGCTCTAGATTGAGGGGCTTGAGTTTAGCCGTGAATCATTTGGCTGGCCGAATACCAATGGAGATTGTGTCTCTTAGGAAGCTTGAAATCTTGTATCTTTTTTCAAACAATCTATCTGGACAAATCCCGCCATCCATATGGAACCTTTCTTCTCTCATTGTTCTTTCCGTGACTTACAATAACTTGGAGGGAAATTTACCGGAAGAAATAGGCCATTTGAAGAACTTGGTGGATATTTCAGTGGGAGTCAATAAGCTCTCTGGTAAGCTTCCTTCCTCACTTTATAATTTGTCATCCCTCATTGGCTTAACAGTTTCATTCAATCAATTTAAGGGTTCTCTTCCAAGCAACATCTTCTTCACCCTCCCAAATCTCAGGATCATTGAAGTGGATGGGAATCAATTGTCAGGTCCTATCCCAACTTCCATCACAAGTGCATTTGGGATTCAACTGGTTGATTTTTCTACAAACAATTTTGTAGGACAAGTCCCAAATCTAGGAAACCTTCAAAATCTTTCAGTTCTAGATCTGGGTGAAAATGATCTTGGAAGGAATTCATTTAACGACTGGGAATTCATAAAATCTTTGATAAACTGTAGTAAGCTGAAAGAATTTGGTATGGAGTACAATAATTTTGCAGGTCACTTGCCCAATTTCATAGGCAATTTGACCACCCAGCTCAATAGACTAGCTTTTGGTGGTAATCAGATAGCTGGACAAATTCCTACAGAATTAGGAAATCTTGTTGACTTAATTTCCCTTGGCATGGAGGAAAACTACCTAACTGAGATTATTCCAGCTTCTTTTGGTAAGTTTCAAAAGATGCAATTATTAGATATGAACAAAAACAAATTTTTAGGAGAGATTCCAGCTATCATAGGCAACCTTAGTCAATTGTCTGAGCTAGATTTGTCATATAATATGTTAATTGGAGACATTCCTTCAACCATTGGAAATTGCAAAAGCTTGGAGTGGCTAGACATTTCACATAACAACCTTAGTGGAGCCATACCATCACAGGTTCTTGGACTTCCATCTTTGTCAGTCTTACTAAACGTATCACACAACTCATTAAGTGGTAGTCTACCTAGTGAGGTAGGCATGCTTAAAAATATTGATACGCTAGATGTGTCTGAAAATCATCTGTCTGGTGAGATTCCAGAAACAATAGGAAAATGCACAAGTTTGGAATACCTTTATTTACAGGGAAATTCCTTCCATGGAATTATACCACCTTCTATGGCTTCATTGAAAGGTCTACGACTGTTAGACCTATCACGAAACAAGCTGGTTGGAACAATTCCACAAGAATTGCAGAATATTTCTGTTTTGGAATACTTCAATGCTTCTTTTAACATGTTGGAGGGTGAGGTACCAACAAATGGCGTGTTTCGGAATGCAAGTGAAGTTTCATTGACTAGCAATAGCAAGCTTTGTGGTGGGGTGTCAGACCTGAGGCTTCCACCTTGTCCCTCAAAAGCTATGAAAAAGAGAAAACATCACAATTTCTGGAAGACAGTGGCTATAATATGTTCAATGGTGTTTCTTCTTCTATTGTCATGTATTCTTACAATCTGTTTGGTAAGGAAAAGACACAGAAAAGCATCTACTGATTCGACAATTGACAAATTTCCTAAGGTATCGTATCAGAACCTATACAATGCAACTAATGGGTTCTCAACTAGGAACTTAATAGGAACTGGTAGTCATGGCTCTGTGTATAAAGGAATACTAGATTCAGAAGAAAGAATTGTTGCTATAAAGGTACTAAACCTTCTAAATAGAGGAGCTCACAAAAGTTTCTTGGCTGAATGCAATGCTTTAAGAAATATTAGGCACAGAAATCTAGTGAAGATTTTAACATGTTGCTCTGGTGTGGATTACAAGGGAAATAATTTTAAAGCTCTAGTTTTTGAGTACATGTCAAATGGAAGCTTAGATGAGTGGTTGCATCCTGAAAAAGAAAGTGCAGAACAGCCAAGAGCATTGAACCTGGAGAAAAGATTGGAAATTATTATAGATGTTGCTTCTACATTGCATTATCTTCACTATGAATGTGAGCAACCTGTGATCCATTGTGATTTGAAGCCAAGCAATGTCCTTCTTGATGATAACATGGTTGCTCATGTGAGTGATTTTGGCTTAGCAAGACTTGTCTCAACAATTGATGGCAACTCTCAAAACCAAACCAGCACTAGTGGAATTAAAGGAACTATAGGTTATGCTCCTCCAGGTACTCATTTTTTTTTTTTTAAATCTTATTTTTCTTTTGAAATCCAGTAAGAATCCATTTGTTTTCTTCTTTTTTGTTTCCTTTTGGATTAATGTTTGTAACATTGGATTTGAAAACATTAATTGTTTCTAACATATTTCAGAATATGGGACAAGTTCTCAAGTGTCAATAGAAGGTGACACATATAGCTTTGGTATTCTTATTTTGGAGATGCTAACTGGGAGAAGACCAACAGAGGAATTGTTCAGGGATGGATATAACCTCCACAACTATGTCCATACTGCAATTCCAAATAACATCTTGGAGATTGTTGATGCAACTCTTCTCTCAATGAAAGATGAAATTCCAACAGTACCAGCTGTAGCAGAAAACAACCATTTGGAGATTGCAGGCCATGTGCATCCTTGTGCCATGAAGTGCTTATTATCATTATTTAAGATTGGTCTCGCTTGTTCAGTGGATTCTCCAAGAGAAAGAATGAATATGATGGAAGCCAACAGGGAACTAAACATGATTAGAAATGCTTTCTATACTTGAGGGATCAAAGGTCATTAGCTACCTATATAACATCACATAAAGGTACCGTATTATAGTGCTAGTCTTATTAATTTATGCAACTGTGGTTTCACAGTTCGCCATTTCTTTAACCTATTTTCTCATTTACTATATTTCAGAATGATTTTTAAAGTAGAAGCCTGATTTTCATTTCTGTATTTCAAAAGAAAACATTAAAAGCATTGGACCTTATTAATTTTTCTTTGTTGTTCACATATCACTCCAAAATAACGGATTATTTGATGGCTTTATTTACTTTTGAAATGGGAACGTCAGAAAAGATTAAAGTCGTTACATTGTTGTCATTCATGCATATATACATAACACAGAGGGGGAAATTCCCCTCACAAATTACTACATGTAGTTTGTATTATTATCTGAATTTTGTTGATTTGTCTCTATAATTTCTTTAACTCTTTTGGTGTAAAATTCGTCTCTATAGATTAAGTTTTTTGAATCTGTCTTGTTGCAAAGTGTTCCTTTTCATAAGGCTTAAGTTGAAAGGACAATTTTTTTATGCCACCAAAGCACAAGAGCATCTGATTACTTTGCCCTGTCTATAATATTTTATAACTTTACAATACTATAAATTAACTATAGAACACCTTTCGGGCTAGATATGCAGGAACTGGAAATCTTTGGAACGGATGAAGCTGGATATATAGTTTTCGTCATCATCTTCGTGATGAGGTGGCTTATTGTCTTCATGAGTACTTTGGTTCCTTCTGTGACATGGCGTGACGGCGTGCCACTTATGAGCTTATGTTCCTAGTTACCCTCATTTTCCTTTCATTTCCTTTTTACCCTTGCTTTCTTTGCTTCAATTAAAAAAAAAAAAATCCTTGTTATAATCTTTAGTAATGTTCTTACATTTTATCACGTTTGGCATTTGGATTTAGGCCTGTAATAAAAGTTTGAAATTAGAATTAGACTTCTTAATTTTAATTTCTATATTTAGTGTTACATATAGAATTGGAACTGTAGTTCCACTATAATAAAAAGAAGAATTATTGTTCCACATACTAAATTCATAGAATTGAAAAAAAAAAAAATCTCAAATGCCCTCTTTTTAATTCCTACCCCGTACCAGAAAAATGATCAATTCAAAAATTTATTAAATGTCTCCATTCTCATTAAAAACTATATGATTATCACTCTCTCTTATTTGCTAGCAAAATTCTTAGATTCTAATTTATTGTTAGATATATATATATGATTTCCGCATAAGAAAATTACTAAAGAAATATTAGTATAGTGCAGAATGATTATTGTAATATTTATTTATTAAAATATGGAATCAACATTTAAATAATAAAATTAGGGTTAGAACATTAAGAAACTAAACACCTTTTTAAAAGTAAAAGAACAAGCTTGATCGGGTGCCATTATCCTAATAAAAAAATATTTTTTTCTGTAAAAAGTACTTTTTTATGTTTTTTGATATATTTAGGTAAAATATTTTAGAAAAGGTAGAATCAATAAAAAAAATACAAAAAGATATTTTTTTCAGACGTTATAATTTCTGGTCTTTAAGATACTTATACCCCAAGTATTATCCTCCTAACAATTGTCTTTTTTAAGATTTAAACTCATATCGTCTCCTTGAGAGTACAATTCATTTATCATTGTACCCTCCCAAAATTATACATAGAATTTATAATTTTGATCTTAATAGAAAAAGATATTTTTTTATAATATAAAATAGTTGTCTAAGTATAGAAGAAGACTTTTTAGCATTCCATTCAAATATAAATTAATTTTACATTCAAATATAAAATAATTTTTACCTTTTTGAATTACATTTCAAAATAAAAAGATTGTTTGAAAAGAAAAAAGAATTTTTTTCTTAGAAACTTCTCCAAACGAAGTCTAACAAATATGAAACCATGCATGAATTTTTTTTCTTCAATTCTAAAAAACTCAATATGTTATTTATAATTTTTATATTTCATTTTTTTATAAAACTTTCTTTCTCTACTTTTTTTATCTTTTTATATCATTTGTTTAGTCTTATTTATTTTAATATTTCGGCCTGCTAAAATTTATATTTTTATTTTAAATTAAAATAATAATCAAACTCAAACAGATTTTAATCTTTTTTTTTAAATTAATTTTTTTGTCAAATACATACATGACTCTACGAGAAAGGGGAGGATTCATATATCATAAACCGAATATGCACCACTAAATTAATGTCTCAATTGTACAAAAAGTTTTTTGTTTGGGGGGGGGGAGGAACTTTTTTCGTTTAAAGCAAAACGCTTAAGCCAAAATAACTCTACTCAGAACACACAAAAACAACCCATCAAACAATAGAAGATCCGCCCCAAATAAACCCAAAGGAGGAAATGAAGAGGGCCACCTAGAGACGCAAGGGGAAGAGATGGAGTGTAACTATCGTGTCTTTAATCTAGACTTGCATGTTGTTTTCCTGCTATAGTTGAATGGTGCAGATAATGACACCATCTGGAAAAAATAACATTATATATTGGGAGCTATAAGTTACTAGGTGTGTTTGGTATGGGTAACATATGGAAAAAATAACACACTAAAGAGTCTTGAAAGATACTTTTTTCATGCAACCCCTATGTGAAATTTGTTAATTTCGATTGCAAGCTACATAGAGATTGCGAGTTAGACTCTTACTTCTGCAACTCTTCTGTTAAATCTGTTGCTTTCATTTCCATCTCTCTCTTATTAATTGGATGGTTGGTAGCTTCAGCGACTAACCACTCAAGTTGCCAGTGGAAAATGTTGTATGTCGACTGCGTCAAGTTCTTGACTTTAAAAAACTTTTGGTGATAAAGGCTATCAACCAAAACTTAAAGCCATCTTGACCAAAATGCATGTAACACTGGCCAATGAAAAGCCATAGTGTTGGAAAATGAGCTTGTTTTCTAAATTGAGGCATTGGCCCATGGTTTTAAATTGTAATTGCAATAGGTTGTGATTATTGCAATTGCAGAAAATTACGAAAAAAAAATTGGCTGATGGGGACACATTGCGAAATAGTTGTAGACTACAATTTAAAACTGTGGTATGACCTAATTGCCATTCAGCTACTTATATCCCTAGTGAGATAAAAACATTAGGAATTTTGCACATTAGCAACCTTGTTTTCTGTTCCTAAATGATGTCAGTCATGTCACCTTCAGTTTGGTCCATAGCCCTTGTCTTGCTTCTTCTTTTTGCTTCAAACTTATGGTGTTTTCAACCCAACAAAACTGGTTCTACATTAGAAAATGAGACTGATATTCCTGCTTTGCTCAAGTTCAAAGAATCAATAAAAAATGGTCCTCTTAAAGTGTTAAACTCTTGGAATAGTTCAAGCCACTTTTGCAACTGGCATGGAGTCACATGCAGCCATCAGCATCAAAGAGTTACAGAACGAAACCTTCAAGTATACCACATGCTGGGGTTCATATCACCACATGTTGGGAACCTCTCCTTTTTGAGAGTTCTCAACCTCGAGAACAATGGTTTCTATGGTAATTGTTACGGACTAAGCCCAAAGGGCCTAGAAACCCCGAATGGACCCTCAACGACTGAAGGCCCACACCGGGAGCGATTGGAAGTATCTCCACCAAGACCATTTTCAGTTACGAAGCACGATCTCCAGATTCTGTAATGTTACAAGACCGAATTATGTAACGTACACTAATCCGAGACCGTTACCCAGGAATCTCGAAAAACCATTGAAGGAACAAAGAGGGGGTGAATTGGTTCCTTAATAGAAAATTTAAAATTAAAATAGAATTAAACAGAAAAAATTCGAATAGAAGCTTTGAACAATTAAACACAATAGTGCAGAAAGTAAAAGAGGTAAGAGAAAAAAAGATAACACAAGATATTTTTATACTGGTTCAGCCACAATGTGTGACCTACATCCAGCCCCCAATTACTTGAAATTTTTCTTCATTATCAAATTTTTACTTACAAGGATTTGATAAACCTTCCTCTACCCAATTCTCTAGTAGAGTATACGGTGGTTTGTTTCTTACAAGGATACTACTAAACTTCCTCCTATCTCAACCACAGTAGGGTAATCACACGAGATACAAATGCTTTTATAGTTGAGCTACGGTGGGTTTCAAAGGCTTTCAAGAGAATATGAGCAAGTTAAGGTGTAAAGCCTATGAGATATAATAAACAAGATAGAGCTATGCTATCTCTCAAACAATTGTAAGAGTAACCTAATAAGGAGCACTACTAATCTCACTTTCTTCTTAGTGGAAGTTATATTTCTACATATTTAATAAGGAAATTATTTACTAGGATAAATAAAGAAACTATTAAATATAGCATTCCTTTTAGATGGAAACAAGAAATCAGAAATTATTCTTTCAATATTCATCATCAAAACTAGATATCTAACAACCGTTATCATTCAAAGCTTCTATAAATAGGGGAGCTCACATTTGAAATATGTATGCATTTTTTACTCATTACTGATACCTCTACTCTGGCTAACTTGATTGTCGGATTCCTTGTAGGTACCCCTCATCCAAGCACCATCATGCACAGTGATAGAAGAAGCCCCCAATATAATTCGAAGAGTTCATTTTCCAAAATCCGGTAATCTCTTCCGAATAGTAATATACCATAAGAATTAAGCCATTTATTTTGACCCTAGATACTCTCTTTGTTCAACAACACATTATGCGGAGGATTTCCCATCAACTTGATAAATTGCTCTGAACTGAGTGTCTTGAGGTTAGAAAGGAATCGACTTATTGGTGAAATACCAATGGAGATTGAAACCCTTAGCAAACTTGAAGAGTTGAATGCTCGTAGGAACAATCTAAGCGGACAAATACCAACTTCAATAGGAAATATATCTTCCCTAACTCTTCTTTCCTTTAGTTACAATGATTTGGAGGGACACATACCAGAAGAAATAGGCTGCTTGAAATAACTGACAAGGATTCAAGTGGCAGACAATAAGCTGCCTAGTAAGCTTCCTTCTTCACTTTACAATTTGTCATCTCTGATCAAAATCACATTTGTAGCCAATCAATTCAATGGTTCTCTCCCAGCCAACATGTTCTTTGCCTTCGCTAATCTTGAGAAAATTACAGTGGGTTTGAATCAATTCTCAAGTTCAATCCCTCCATCCATCACTAATGCATCAAGACTTCATTAGATATTGGTGACAACTATTTGGTAGGACTAGTCCCAAGTTTAGGGAAATTATGGGATATTTCCCTTATAAATATGGATTCAAATAATCTTAGCAGCAATTCTTCTATTGACTTACAGTTTTTAAAGTCTTTGATAAACTGTACTCAGCTGAATATATTGAGTATATTCTCCAATAATTTTGGAGGGCTATTTCCTAATTTTGTGGGCAACTTTTCCACCAAAATCACTTTATTGGCTTTTGGTTATAACCAAATATATGGAAAAATTCCTTTAGAATTAGTAAATTTAGTTAACTTAGATGCCTTAGGTATGGAGGAGAACAGCTTAACTGGGATCACTCCAGCTACTTTTGGTAAACTTCAAAAGATGCATGAATTATCTTTGGCAGGAAACAAATTGTTCGGAGAGATACCAACATTCATAGGCAATCTTAGTGAGTTGCTGGAACTGGATTTATCATATAATACGTTAAATGGAAATATTCCTTCAACAATTGGAAATTGCATAAACTTACTAGTCCTACAACTTTCACATAACAGGGTAAGGTTTCATTGCACCTTACTTCACAAGGTGCACCACACCTCACAGATCTAATGGTCAAGAATATGGAGCATGTATAAAACTAATTACTGCCAATCCACTATAAAATGCGATGCTCTTTCTCCCAACTTAGCCCACCTCCTTCTACTTCTATACCTTGACCTCTATGGCCATCGTCGCACTGCCCCGCCTTGCTCCCAGCCACCGCTGCCTCGCCCTGACCACCATCCACCCTTACTCTCTTTCTTTTCTCCACTACTGACACTGCTTCAGCTGGTGGCACTGCCCACCTTCACCATTGCACCCACCCCCATAGCTGCACTCCCACCACCCCTACCCTTACTATAATGGCTTGGGCTTAATAACCAGCCTCTCCATAGCCAACCATCTCTCTTTCAGCTACCACGGCAGCATTACAACACCAGCTAGTCATAATTACAACACCCCTATCCACTTCACAACCCAGTAGATCCCTTAGCCATTACAGCCTTTACCACGTCATCCCTCATCTTTGTCGCCCATCAGATTGAGATAGCAAGGGTGGGGGAAAGGAGAGTGGGTGGTGTTGTACGTAGAAAATATATTATCTTTCACAAGTTCCATATGGCCATCACTATGCCTTTTGCCTACCGGATGGTTCATTGGTCTACCAACGAAGAAGATGGTGGGTGAGGAAGAAAAATGGAGGCACCGAAGATATAGTTGAAAGTGGGAAAGGGGATGGAAGAGAAACTATGAGAGTTTTAGAGTGAAAAATATGTTTTTTGGTGCATCCTTAGTCTATTACATCCAAACCATCAGATAACCCGATGTGTGGTTTACCTTGTAACTATCGGTGCATAGGAGCCTTATCCCATACAACAACCTTAGTGGAGCTAAATCATTGCAGGTGTTTGGAATTTCCACTTTATCAATTGTCTTGGACCTATCACATAACTCATTAAGTGGTAGTCTACTAGACGAAGTGGGCATGCTGAAAAATATTGAAATCCTAAATTTTTCCGAAAATTCTCTTTCTGGCGGCATTCCTGCAACAATTGGAGAATGCTTAAGCTTGGAGTACCTTTTCTTACAAGGGAATTCCTTCCATGGAGCCATACCACCTTCTTTGGGTTCATTGAAAGGTCTTCGACAATTAGACCTGTCAAGAAACAAATTGTCTAGATCAATTTCGGAAGGAATACAAAATATATTCGGTTTAGAATACTTCAATGCTTCTTTTAACATGTTAGAGGGTGAGGTGCCAACAAGTGGTGTCTTCAAGAATGCAAGTGCAATATTTCTGACTAGCAATGGCAAGCTTTGTGGTGGGATATCAAAAGTAAAGCTACCACGTTGCCCCTTAAAAGACATAGCTAGCAAAGAGAAAACACCATAATCACAAAATGAAAGTATTGATAATCAGCTCAGTTGCCTTTTTTCTTCTATTCTCATGTATCCTTACAATTTATTTGATGAGGAAAATGCCAAGAAAAACTATTGATTCAACCATTGTCCAACTTCCTATGGTATCATACCCGAACTTACACCATGCAACCAATGGATTCTCATCTCAAAACTTGATAGGAATTGGAAGCACAGGTTCAGTGTACAAAGGAAGTCTTGTGTCTGAGGAAAAAGTTGTTGCTATAAATGCTATAAAGGTACTAAACCTTCAGAAGAAAGGAGCTCACAAAAGTTTCATTACCAAATGTAATGCATTCAGAAATATCCATCATAGAAATCTTGTAAAAATTGTCACTTGTTGCTCCAGTATAGACTACAAGGGAAATGATTTCGAAGCTTTAGTTTTTGAGTATATGTCAAATGGAAGCTTAGAGGAATGGCTACATCCAGTGAAAGACATGGAAGATCAGTCTAGAAAATTAAACCTCAAGGAAAGGTTAGAAATTATTGGTGTAGCTTATGCATTGCACTATCTTCACTATGAATGTGACCCACCCATTATTCATTGTGATTTGAAGCCAAGCAATGTGCTTCTTGATGATGAGATGGTTGCTCATGTGTGTGATTTTGGGTTAGCAAGACTTGTCTCCACAATTAATGACAATTCCCACAATCAGACTAGCACAACTAGAATAAAGGGTACTGTTGGTTATGCTCCTCTAGCTATGATTAGGTCTCTTTAGTTTTGGAAATAATGTATATCCATTTCAAAGCATTGATTAGTTTGGAACACATTTCAAAGTATGGAATGAATTCTCAGGTGTCAATCATAGGCGATGTGTATAGCTTTGGGATTCTTCTCTTGGAGATGTTAACTGGGAAAAGACCAATGGGGGAGATGTTTAAAGATGGTCACAACCTGCACAACTATGTCCAAAAAGCATTTCCAAATAATATTTTAGAGATTGTTGATGCTTCTCTTTTCTCATTGGAAAATGAATCTCTTGTAGAAACAATCGAAAGAGAACATAGACTTTTAGAAATTCCATCCCATTTGAATCCTAGTGTTGAGAAGTGCTTATTTTCACTATTTAGAATTGGACTTGCTTGTTCTATAGACTCACCGGGAGAAAGAATGAATACGATGGATGTGATCAGGGAGCTAAATATTTTTAGAAATACTTTTGCCTTTTGAGAGCCCAAAGGCAAATCACTACTTCTATGAATGCAAAAAGATAAAGAAAATTATTCATCTTCCATATTGCCAGTACTATTACAATTTACATAAATGTAATTTCATAATATATGCCTTTTCTTCCATTCATATTTCCAATTGTTGTTATACACTACTGAGTAATAAAACTTACTATTGATTAAAACAATAAATAGATATTAGAAGCATGATTTTGGAAGTCAAAAGTTATTATAATAGTTTAATTCAATTTAGTGCTACGTATAATAGCAAAGAGTTGACACCAAATTTGGCATGAAATAAAAGAATAAATGCATGTTTAAGTTGCTTTTATTTTTGAGTAAATAATATTTTTAATCCTAAGATTTTATATTTGACATCAATTTAATCCTAAAATTTTTTTAACATTTAGTCCTGATATTATAAAATTTTACATCAATTTAGTTTTACTATTAAATGAAACCACCAACTATTAATGAACATCTACATAACATATTGATATGACATCATCAAAATTAAAAACAGAAAAAAGAACAAAAACCCCATTTCCCCACTCTCTCTCCTCCCTCACCATCTCCACTATACCCTCTTTGCTCTAGTACCACCACCACTGTGAAGCTATCGTACACCACCCTCACCCTTTGCAACCCAAAAAATCCCATCTCATACCATTCTCTTGCTCACAAAAGCCATTTCAGTGAATCCCCTCTAATTACTCCCTATTGAAAAAAGAGACTATTTTGCAAATGGGTTTTAGAGAATCCAAAGAAATTTTATGTTGCACGGATACAAGTATGGTACAGTACAAGTACCGGGTACAAATATGTCAATATATATATATATATATTTAAAAATATAAAAATTTTACAAATTTTATACAATAAAAACTAATATTTCATATGATAAATAAGAAAATATATCAACTTAGACATAAAACAAAGCCTAAATTTTCAATATTACATCTCAAAAATAAAGAAATACCAATACCATTCCTCTCATTTTCCAAAACACTCAACATGAGCAAACATGAAAAAATGGCAACAACAACATAAACAAACATTCAAGTACTCAACAAATCTCATATGTCAAGCTATTTCTAGAAATAATTGTAGCAGAAAAAAAAATTATCAACATAGAATAAAGCAAAACTCAAGAGACTGAATAAGAATATAGGTCCCTCACAGTCACAAGAAAGAAACTACCACATTGGGTCGCTGGAGATTGGAGAGAGAAGCCGACTTGCTGTTGGTAGAATTGCCACTATTGTTGCTATGTGTAGTGCCCAACGTGTTGCTACTGTGTTGTTTACTCCTCGCCATAGCCGCTATGCTGTCGCCGGCAGTGGAGTAGTTGAGGGAGATGAGTGGTGGTTGCTAGTGGGTGAGAACTTGGAAGTTAAGGGGGCAAAGGAATCATGAAATGGAAAGAAGGGTGAGTTAGGGTTATTCTAATTTTGAGAAAAAAAAGGCCAAAATGACGTAATTTTATTTAAGTCACGTACCCGAGCCGTATCCTACAGTACCCAATTTTTTTTTTTTAAGAAAAGAATATAATAGTTATGTGCCCAGGCATAACCATAAACAAAACATACTCGGTATTGGTATTTTTGCCAAAATGGAGTACCCATACTTCATAGAAGAAATTCCAAGCATTTCTCTTATTGCAGTGAAGCTTCAAGTGGAAGGGCGGCAAATCATAAATATCATATTTGCTTCAATTGATTCATTCTTTCCTTCTAAAATCCTACAATTGCCATGCTTTGAGCAAACTGAGGACACCCCATGTGGGGATCACTGTGTAGTCATGGAGGTGGGTGGTTCGTGGTGGCCAGGTTAGGTGGCTTTGTGGTCATCCAAGCAACAGTGGGGTGGGTCACTGGAGTTGGGTGGCTTTATTGTGGCTGTTGGGTGGATTGGAGGAGAATGGGCGCGATGGAGAGGAAGGGATTGGACTTAAGGTCCTTTGTGAACAAGCTCAATGAAAACTTTCCATGGGTGGCTGGGTGAGGAGTGTTTTTTTAATTTTAATGATGGCACATCAATAAGCCATGTATATGCTCATTAGCGACAGCTAATGAGATTTAACAATGAAAATAAATTGATGTCAAAATTGATAATATTAGAACTAAATTGATATTAAAAATTATTTTAAAATTAAATTGATATCAAATATAAAATTTTAGGACCAATAAGGTTATTTACTCTTTATTTTTATATTTATATGCTGAACTTTTTACTTTTGTTACATATAGTCACAAAAATAAAATATTTTACTAAATAATATTTACTTTACAAAGTTTTTTTTTTGGGGGGCTCAAAAGTCTAAAGTATTGCCTTGTGAAGTGTCTTTTTTCAGTGTTAATTAAGTATAAATTCTCTCTTTTTACTATAGACTAACTATAGAACTCTTGCTTTGCTAGATGTTATATTCAAGAGGCGAAAATCCTTGAAATTAGTTTAGGGCTTCAACAATGGAATGGATCAAGCTGAATTGGTGATCTTGACGACTTTATGATCCCCATATTCTCTTGATGAATAACTTGGCTTTTTGAGGGCATGAAGCTCATGTTCCTTCTTTCTTGTTACCTTCCATTACCTTTTTTGTGCCATCCTTCTTTTCTTCAATAATTCGACTAAAATTGAAAACTTGTCATGTCATGTTTAATCTTTGCTCAGTTATTATTTGGATCTTTACCGTATGAATTGAAGCTTTATTCTGGTTGACAATGTTCTAATATACATAATTCCATTATGGCCGGGCATTTTTAGATATTCTTTCTTTTTTTTCGATAATTTTATTCATGTGCTCGACTCACAACTGAGGAGTGAGAAGCCAAAAAAGCCAACAAGAAAGACAAATAATAGTTAGTACTATCCACAGAATTACAAAAATAAATAAATAAATAAATAACCCACACCAAACCTCAATACACCAATCAGTAGTAGAACCTACAAAATCATAAACCCACACCAAACCCCAATACACCAGTCAGCTGTAGATAGGACAATAGAGGAAACCATTTGATGAGGAGGACATGCAGCACACTGTTGTAGCAGTAGGATGCAACTTATGATGAGGACACCAATATGCCAATCTGCAATATATCAATATGCCAATATGCCACACCAATATCCCAATAATCCAATATGCCAGAATGCCTATCTGACAGAAAAAAAATAGACCACAGCAAAATGCCAATGTGCTTAATCAAGACAACAGCAAAATAATTAGAATTGTGGCCGAGGAGTACATCTGATGATGAGGACACCAATTTGCCAATCTCCAGTATGCCAATATGGCAATATGCCACAAGAATATGTCAATAAGTCAATATGCCAAACATCAAACAAGAGAAAATCATGCCACACCAAAATGCCAATTTGCAACAGATGTTAGGTACTCCAAATGTTGTTATAAAACCAATTCCATAATAGTATAATGCCAGTAATTGCATTTTTCACAAAAAATCTTCTTCAGTCTTTAACCCAAGCATCCCTTCTTCGAATCAGATTACCAAGAAAGTTGTCCCATGATATCGATTTATGCTGAAAAATAATATTGTTTTTAAGCTTCCAAATTGACCATTTAATCACATAAAACCAAGAGATCCAACACTTTTTCTGGTCCTTAGATATTCTTTCTTTTTAGGTCTACTTTGTGAAAAAAATTATTATTTGAAATTGAATGTAATTTTTTTGGAGTAAAATTTTATTTTTGTTGTTTACATTTGATGAAAGTCTCAATATTATCTTAATTTTTTTTAAACTTACATTCGGTTTAATTATATTTTTTGCCCTCTCAAAAGAGTCTTGCTATATCTTTTTAATATATCCTCTTAATATTTAATAAAAATATTAAATAAAAGGTAAATGTATTTAATATCCTATGAATATAAAAAAAACACTCAACACTTTTCTTATTTAGCAATTAAAAGGATTATTAGGATGATATTTTAGGAGGATTTAACATTTCTGCTCTCAAAATATCATGATTTCTTTTTTGTTTTGTCACTCTTTTTAAAAGAGTTTTCGTTTAATCCCTCAAAAATTCTTTCACTCCCGTCTTATCCCTTCATTAACATACCATTTGTTTTCTCCATTAAGTGCCAATTTGGCATTCCACGGGGAGGATGACACAGAACGAAGGATAAAAAGATGGACTAAACGAAAAATTCACAATATTTTGGGAATCAAAAGGAAAAATTATGATATCTTGGAGGAAAAGTCATGATATTTTACATTAAAAAATATTTATATTTACGAACATAGAATAAAAAATTAATAAAATTAGTTTATGTGTAATTATTATAATTATGAACTAAAATTATTGTGTGAATATTTTTAAATAATTATTTCTATAAAATATTTTTTTAGCCTATAATATTTAAAATCTTTTATATTATATTACATTTTATGAAATTATATACTTTGCATAAATATAATTAAAATAAAAATATGCAAGATGTGAGAATAAGATAAAATGAATATTCTATTGCGAAAGGAGTTTGATGTTGTAACAAAAAATTATTACCCCATTGAAGAACTTCAAAGAAAATATGTGCTTGTTTTAGCGCCATTATTTTGATTAAAAAAACAGATATTTTCTTTAATAAAAATGTACTTTTTATATTTTTTAGTATATTTTGGTAAATTTTTTTTCTAAAAATAGAATCAATAAAAAAAGCATAAAAAATATTTTTTAAGAATTTATTTTCATTTTATAATAAATTACAAATAATTTACACGTAATTTTAACAATTTTTAACTTGTATACATAAAGTTTGTTTTGTAATACATAACTCCAGAAAAGCATGTATTAAAATAAAAAAGTTAAATTTTATCAATTGTGATGTTTAATAACTCACATGAAAAGTATGTGCTCTATATATAAAAGTTAAAACTAACTAAAACTACATTAAGGTAATCTGCAATTTACCTTTTTATTTTGTGTAACACCAGATTCTAGAGTTTAATAAACCCCCGATTAATTTGGTTGGGAGTCTATCCAAAGCTTAGTTTAAGAAGAATAAATATTGCATTACTTGAAATTATTAAGCTTTAACTGAGTTTTTGGTTAATACACTTTACATCAATTTTTAAATTAGTCCCTGCACTTTTTTTATTTGAGTCCCTTTACATAGTTGTAAACATTTCTAAATAGGTCTCTCCTACTACCCTCAATTATAATGCTTTAATCATGATAAATCGTCAACCGATTTCTCATATTGTCTTACATCAAATGTTAAATGAATTTTCTATTTGCAATAGTAGTCTATGTCATATTTATCTCTTAGATCCACCCATCTTAATTAAACTAAACAAAAGCATTTTAATCTTACAAAACCAAAGAGAATGATCAAAATGAGAGATTAAAATAAAGTCGACACCAAGGTCTATTTAAATTGAAAAAATATTGAAAAATCCCTTTTATTTTAGGACAATGAAGAAAATTGTCTTAAAAAAACTAGATTTGTGTTCAAGGTTTTGTGGTTTGCGTAGGTTAGTCATGCAAATTGATTAATAACCTAAAAAGATTAGTTTGCCTTGTTATTTTTGTTACTTTTTTTTCACATTTCTTTTCGAAAATGAGTTGCAATATATAGTTATTTTTAAAAGAAACAATTAAATAAAAAATATTTTTATTTTTAAGGATAAAGTGAGATAGAGTAATTATTAAAAAAATAAAGCAAGTAAATTGAGAAAATTTAATTTTTCTTGATGGAAGAACTACAACTTCTATGTAATCCTGGGTGCGATGAAAAGTCCAATATATATATAAACATAGTTCAAGATGGGCAAAGTTATACGATAAATCTTTATGTACGATATTTGAGGATGGGAAAACCACATATCATTGTACATTTTGCATGCGATTTTTTTAAGAAAATTTATTCAGACGAAGAAACTAAATACCTTATTATAGGGCAAAAAACAACAACAAAGATGACAAGAAGCATAAAATTTTTATTTAATTTTGAAAATTGTTTTCTTTTATAAAACTCTCTTTCTCTACTTTTTTTTAAAATATTTTTTGATCACTTACTTAGTCTTATTTATTTGAATATTTTGTCTTGCTAAAGTTTATACTTTTATTTTACATTAAAAATAATCACACTCTAAAACAAATTTTCATCCCGCACCAGCCCGCCCGCCACCCGCCCCCGGGGGGTCCTGATTCTCAAAATCAAACTCGTGGTGCAGCTCTTTTGAGACCAACATGTCAACCACTACCTTAGAGCCTCAGTTGCACAAATCAAGTTTGTTTTTTGGTCAAATGTACAAATCAAATTTTTTTCTGGTCAACACACGCATCCCGGGGGGGAGGGCAAGTGGTCTTGATTGCAGTGTGAGTTCAGTCGAACTTGCGCCCCAAGGCATGGCTACCTTTGTGAGGCAACAAATTTGCACAAAGCCAGCTCTTTTTTTTGGGTCTGATGCACAAACCAAGCTTTAATCCAAAGAAAGGACCCTTTTCTGTTAAAACATAAAACTTAAGCCCAAATAACCCAATATTCAGTACACCCAATCAAACTACAAATGATCCGGCCCAAATAAACAAGAAAAAGGGAAAAGGAAAATAAAGGGGCCACCTTCCCTGGTGCAACCCAGAGAGTCAGACACGCAAGAAGGATTAGCCTTTGGTTTTCGCGAGAAAGGGAATTGATTTCTGGTTTAGGTTTGGGTTATGTTTGATTTTGCAGGGCTGTAGAGGTTGTGGTTATGTGTATGGGTTGTTGTAATGGGTCTTCGAAGGATATGAAAATTTTGGCTATTGATATGAAAAATTTGGGATATTTTAACTTTGCCTAATTTTCTCTTTCCGGAAGATATGAATGCAAGAACAAACAATGGAAAAAATATACAACATCAAAGCATCCATGATTATGCTTATATCATGACAAAGCAAGAATCATTCATCTAATCAATTTCTTTTTAATTTTTTTAATGTATTCATCCAATTAATATTATAGTCTTCACTAAAAGATTGCTGTATAGAGGCTTATACCTCAATACCTTGCATCTTACTACTATAGTTGAATGGCGCAGATAATCACCATCACGGAAAATAACATTATATATTGGGAGCTATTAGTTTCTACTGGTGTTAATTGTTAAGAGTCTTTGAAGAAACTCTTTTCATGAAACTCCTGTGTAAAGTTTGGTTAATTTCAATCGCTAGCTAAATAGAGATTGTGAGTTACACTCTTATTTCTGCAATTCATAATATTTCAGTAACCGTCATTTCCATCTCTCTCTTATTTCAGCTGGTTGGCAGCGGAAAATGTATTATGTTGACCGTGTCGAGCTCTTGAAATTAAAAAATTTATGGTGATAACATAATCTTCTTTTCTTATTTAACAACAGAAGAGGATTCACATCTTATGACTTTATGAAGCACTTAGGAATTCACTTCTACTTAATGGAATTCATAACAGTAACAAAGTTATGAGTCACAGCTTATGATACTCCCTTACACCATTGAGTGGCAGAGGATGAATTGCTTCTTGCGAGATGAGATGATAGTTTTGCCCCAATCACCATTCCCCTAGTTACAAGAGCCATCTATGCCAATTTTGCTTGAAGTTCCCACAGCCAAAATTTTCAGCAACCAATTAAATGGTTCAACCAATTTGAAATTTTCATACATAAAACAGAATGCTACCGACAATCAGTAATTAAGAATGTCTATAACGCAGCACGCTATCCTATAACTGTAAGTAGAATCAGGACTGTAAAATTAATTATAGCTAATTTGGAGTTTGTTAAGACTATATTATACACATAAAAGGAAATAGTTTCAACTTTTGCTTAAATAAAAAACTTCAACATGGATAAAGTTAGAAGATATAGTAAAAAAAAGAGTGGGGAGTAAGTATACCGGGGTCCCAATAGCATCTCTTCAAGAAATGGAAATAATTTTAAAAATTTCATGATGTGTACATTACAATTAAATATCAAATAAGATATCCCTTTGAAATCAACATATGGTACGTTCGTTCTATTTTTATGCAGAATTATTTCCATTTCTTGACGTCAATATATGATAACATACAGTATTTAATTATAAATTATATTATCAGACAACATATCCCACTTAAAAACAATGAAAGCCGCTATGAGTCTAGCAAACATCTTACTTTGACCGGCAATTCAATAGAGACTGAATATGTTTATTATGAGCTGAGAGTTTGTGTTATAAGTATAAGTCCTTGGGAGAACCACACCCCAAAAGCCCAAGGACTTATGCTCGTAACAAATGGTGCTTTCGTTAAGAGCTGACCAATCGGAAAGGGCTACCTGTGAAGGGTTCTGACCAACGGAGGGGCTGACCATGATCGTGTGAAGTGTCGTCGAGTGAAGTGCTGCTAAGTGAAGTATCGCAGAGTGCAACCGTCAGGATGCCAACTTCCGAAGGGGGAAGCAATGTTAGGAGTCCCACATCAGGAAGATTACCTTGAAAGAGAGGCCTTATAAGAACTTGGGTTTAGGATTTCGGGTTTCAATAAACAATGACCCTTTCAAAGTGTTGAACTCTTGGAATAGTTCAAACCACTTTTGCAACTGGCTTGGAGGCACATGCAGTAGCCGGCATCAAAGAGTTACAGAGTTGGAACTGCAAGGATATTACATGGAGGGGTTCATATCACCATATGTTGGAAACCTCTTCTTTTTAAGAGCCCTCAATGTCATGCCCCAAACGTAGGCTGTGACCAACGTACAGGCCAATTTGACTCACTTAACTTGGCAAGTCTAATGACAAAATTCTATTCACATAATTGAGCAACTTAATTATTGGAGCTGCCAAAAATTCGGCAGAGTTTCCCTTAAAAATTGAACAATCCAAAAATCATATAAACATGTTTTATATCAAACATAATAGCCAGAAGGAACAACCAGAATATCTCTTATATTCCAATAATCAACAAAGTTTCATAACCTTGATCCTGAATTAGGTTTTTGCTATTTCCTTTTAATTCTGCCTGGTTTCTGTAAATTAAGCTGTAAATTCATTTTAACTCATTTAGACTTGAATTTTGGATATGTTGAAGTGCTATGTATCTAGTTTCTAACCTCTTTAGTCCCATTAAGTTTTGATATGTATAACCTAAGTTATTAACATTTTACCTAAGTCTGTCCTGTTACTAGGTAGATTTGCATACCGAAAAGTAAAAATTCACTAGAATAGAAAACTAGTTAGAATTAGATGAAACTTATATTATTTTAAAGGTAATTGACTCATATATCATTTCCAAGAAGTTTCATTTCATTTGATTAAGTAGAACTCGAGTTATGAGCTCATAAACTTGGGTAACTCTAACTGCCCTATTTTAGCCTAGTTAGGACTTAAAGTAACTTCAAAAAATTACTGGGAACAAGAAGGATTGAATTTGATTCTAAAATATTTATGGCATGTTATTCTATTCTAACAAAATTGGTTGCACTAAATTTGAAGGAGTATCGGGCGAGTTATGTCTCTCGAAATCTAGTCTGTTCAAAATCAGGGACAGAATTCTAGGGTTAACTTCAAAAATTCATATCTTTCTCAATACTAATCCAATGATCTTATAATTTATATAATTGGAAAGTTCTAAATGTATAGTTTTATTTAAAATTAGTTTTATTAAATTTTGATGGCTGGGTGGGAGTCCGTACACTTTGCAAGTACGGACGCTGTACAAACACTGTGGGTTTCTTAGTGACACCTAATATGGTTGCTTTCATTTTTTATTTTTTCACTAATTAACCAATCAAAACACAATATACACCGATAATCCAGTCATAAATACCCACATAAATTCAATATAACATCAAATACATGACTATAGATGAGATTACAATAGCCATCAGTTCACAAGAAAGTAGTTAAAGAAGCTGAATCCTACCTTAATCTAGTGAAGTAGCTAGTAAGAAAAGGAAGTCTTGAGGAAGTAGGATGATTAAAGCTCAAGAACAAGGTGAGATGAGATGAGTTGAAGGAAGAAAAGATGGAAGAGAGCAGCTAGTGTTTTTGGGTGAAATATTTTTTTGAAAGGACAAGGGAGGAAAATATTGATAATGCTGGTAATTAAGGCTCTCAAGTCTTATTGGTTCTTGGCTTTGTGGCTCAAATTGAACCAACATTCTTCCTTGTTTTGAGGCTGAAAATGGTGTCACTTTAGGGGGTATTGTGGCTAATTTTTTTTGCACAATTCACCGGGTTTTTGATGTATAATTCTATTAATTCGGTTCCAACAATTTAACATATCAAATCTCTACCGATTTCTTTCAAATCGGCAAATTATAACCAAAATAGTTGTGTGAAAATTCCTATGTATCTATCTCTAAGCTTAATTCCTTCTAATTAGCACGTAATTAACTACTAATCATCCTCTAATTAACTTCTAATTAGTTTTACTTATCCAATAAAGTTGAATAATTGATTAACGACGTAAATTAAATGTTTTAAAAAATTTCGGATGTTACATTGTGCATTTGAGATTCAACAAGAATACCTAGTACATAATTTTGACTTTCAATGTCAATATTAATTTATGATTTCTTATTTAATAATATCTTGCTTTTTCTCTATTATATGATATAGTTGGCTTCCTTCTACTCTGGATCTACATCGCATCACTGAGATCATTTAGTCAAAGCATGATGTGTCATATAAGACATTCCCTAACATTCTTCCTGCCATAAAGGAGATGTAGTATCAGGAGTGGACAATAAGATGACACTTGTCTTTTTATTTGATGTCAATGTTTTACTTCCATATATAATTTAAATGACTATTGTGTATATGTGGCGTGATTTTATCATCGACTAGTGTCAGGAGCCTTATATCAAGAAAGCTCAGAGGATTAAGGCAGAAAAGCAACTGATGCAGCTGTAACCGGGGGGCTTCCCACTACTAGATAGTGAACACCCATCTATGAGTCTTGCTAGCATACTGGGTGTTGGAATCATTCAAGGACAAGTCAATGAAGGTGAAGGTGAACAGAGCACATCTAGGGGTAGCTCACTCCACATTAATGGCTCCATTGCCACCAAGGACACTAGGACATAGATAGTAAATAACTTCGATTGCATTTAATTTTACCTAGTCACTTTTTTGTATTAATTTATTTATGATCATATGAATGTAATTTGAAATGCAAGTGAAGGAGCTCAATAGGAGCCTTATTAAGGTGAGCCATTTAAGGAGACCCACACGCATAAGTATGACAAGTCGCAGTGGGTTGCCACTTGCTTGGAGTTGAAATATGTAAATTTTGAACTTAGATTTTCATTAATTATTATATATATACTATTATGCAAATCTAATTTGTTTCATTTAATTGCAAAATCAAAATACACTAGTACTCGAGGAAGCACAGACCCAGCAAACCTAACAAGCAGAACAGTAAAGTGGGGCCAGCACCGACTACCCAACTGTTAGTGAATACGATTTTTGGTCATAGATGGTTGGTGCCCTTAAAAGATCGCATCTACAGGATACGAACCTAGCATAATGATAGTTTGCCTCCTACCTCTATGACTGAAGGTTCACTTGCTGGGGATGATGAGGTCTGTGACCATGTCCATGACTTGAATGCAGAATTTTGGCTTAGGAGCGGCTCTAGGAGCATGATCAATGACACTAGCAAGAGAGAGTTAAGTGGCAAGAGGCATGCAAAAGAAGGCGAAGAAGGGTAAGAAGAATATCAAGCAGAAGATGATGAGCAAGATACATGCCTACTTCTAGAAGATGTAGGCTAGTGCAGTGTTTTAAATTGCAGTTGCGGCTGCAGATGCGGTGGTTGTTGCAGTTGTTGCGATTGCGATGTACATTGCAGCTATTGCAATGTGAATCTTTTTTTTGTTTGCCATTGGAAATTAAGCTCGTTGCAGCCTGATACGACTTGTTGCAGCTCTGATACGGTATATTGCTGCTTTGATGCAATTATGTTGCGGTCAATTTATGTGAATTGGTGAAACACCGCAATTGCGATGTGATGAAGTTGCGGCAGTGACCGCAATCGCAATATGTGATGCGGTCCGCAATTTGAAACACTGGGTTAGTGGGTCATCTGCAATTCCACCCGATCTTTTGTTAGTATCTAAGGATTTCAATGATAGCAACGATTCCAGTGATGATGAGGATTCCTAGGACTATCATCGATTTTGCATATTTTTATTGGACTTGATTATTTGAACGTTTGTATGTTGATTGTATATTTTATTTTCTTATTATAAAATAATTTGAACGTTTTGCTTGTAATCTTTGATGATATGTTTTCAATTATATAAATGTTCAAACAATTTAAATAAAAAATAAAACAATAACTAAATGAAAGTAATTAAAAATAATTAAATAATAGCAACAAAAATAATTTAAAATAAGTAATTTTAATTAATTAATTAAATTAAAGGTGACAAATAATTTAAGAAATTTAATATTAACATTAACGATGGATTAACTATCTGTAATGTGATTAATTATAATTATAACTAAATTTCAGAATTGGAATTACCAATGGAATACCCATTGGTAAGTGTAGTAAAAAAAAATTTATTATAAAATCACCAACAGATATTTTCATCGGTAATAATACAGAATCTACCTATGTGAATTTTCATAATTAAAAACTTGTCGAAGAATGTCCCAAAATTTTATCCGCCAATTTTATTATTTTTTACGGATATTTTGTCTATAATTTGCCAACAGGATTTACATTATGTTGATAATAATTATCAAGATTAAGGAAGTTGGACCGGACATCGAACCAATTAAGGCAAGGGTTCGAAGGCTCAGAGGTTCAACCAGTTCAACCGGAGGTCCAACTGAGACATAGTAAAATATATATATTTAATTATTTATATAATTATTTATATATATAACTATATACATATGATTAATTAAAAAGTAAAAATTATATTAAATTATTAATGATAACATAACTAATGCAAAATAATATTTACTATGAGGCAATTTATCAAACATCTTAAATATAAAATTTATTTATTTTAATTTTTACTTATATTTCTTTTAAAAAGTACTCACAGACAGTATAAGAATTATTTTTTATTTTTTATTTTTAAATTAATTTAAGAGTATATAACAAATAAACATACTAAAAGAATCAAGGCTTAAAAAAAATAAATTTTTGTTTTGATTGAGCATTTTCTTTTTTTTATAAAAGAAAAAATAGAATTTTTATCAAAATTGAAAAAAAAAAAAAACAAAACTGGTTAACTAATTTGACTAGTCTAGTTCACACCGATTCACCAATTTTGACTGGTTTTGACTACAACCGGGTTTGTGGTGAAGACTGAACCAACTTGGGGTCCGATTCCCCATTGGACCAGTCTAACCACTTGATAATTATTGACATGAGTTGATCGACAAGTTTATTCTATCAATAAAATAATTACCGAGGGATTTTTTTATTATATTTTATCAATAATTCCGTCAATTTTTTAGATTTTTTTTATCATTCTTCCAAATCGATATATACCCAATTGACAAGGTATCTCGGGAAGAAAAAAAAATTAACAAAATGTTTGCCATGAAAAATTATGATTATAATGTCTTTCATGAAGCATTTAATTTATTATTTGTAGTTTTTTTTTTTTTTGGTTTAAACCACTGCTGTTACTTCATCTTAGTAACAGGTATTACTTCATCTTAGTAACAGGTATTACTTCATCTTCCTTGATTAGCAGTCCCATAATGGTTTTCACCTCTTCCTTGGCCAGTTGGTTTGAAACTGTTGACATATCCTCTTCCTCCAAAATTTCCTCTGCCTCCATTGCTGTAATCATGACTATTTCTATCTCTATCTTAGCTTGACTTTAAAAATTTATTAGATTCACCTGATTTTTCAAGGCTTCTTTGTTTGACTTCTTTGTCTTTTCCAAAATTCTGTTTACGTGGTTTTTCATGCTTCCCTATAATTTTGAAATTTTCATCATGTTTGAATCATGTGACTCTATTATTGTGGCCAGCACAAGACCAAATTTTATTGGTATGGTGTGAAGAATTTTTTTCAACCATCTTGCTATCTAGTATCTGCTCTCCATATAACCTCATCTTATTTACAAGATTGGAAATATGAGAAAAATATTGTTCAACAATTTCTAAGTCGCACACCTTTCATATTCTCTACGTAGAGACTGCAATTTGGATTTCTGCAACTTATCCACTCCTTTGTAAGATATCTTTAATGTATTACATACTTCCTTGGCAGTTTTGGTATGGCCAATTTGGCCAAATATTGAATAATCAATTCGTAGGAATATTTGAGATAATATCAATTGATCTCTCCTTTGAGTAGTTACATTAGCTTGTTCATGTATTCTTGGTTTGACAAAGCTCCAAATATTGTGAGCTTTAAGATGCGTATACGTCAAAATTTCTCAATAGATATTATCAAGTTTTCCATCTAATTTGGGACCTGACCACACAATATTGTAATTGTTTGTTATAGTGATTATAAAAGATAATTGTATGAGAACATTCTTATTCCTCACAAATATCTAAAACTAGGCACTGGATCTTATCTAGCACTGATACCAAATGCAAAAAATAAAAAAAAAAACTCATGCACACACCTACACATGAAGAGAAAGAGATAAGAAGCCTATTTCAGTTCATTTTTCTCTCTTATGTTGCATGAGTACAATGGGTTGCCTTTTGTAAGCAATGTGATGCATTAAAATAGTAAAAGGAAGAAAAACTATAGCAACAAATAAAGGTTGGTATGGGTTCTCAAATCAATAGCATCCACAAATCTTCTTTCGCTAATTACAGATGTGGTAACAACTTGGTTTAATATCTATCATTAACTCCTTATGGCATCAAGTGTCCTTAATGGGATCAACAACAACAACAACAACAAAAAAAGAGATTAAAAATAGAGTTGCCACAAAAGTTTACTTAAATTTTAACAACTTTTTTTTTAAAACTTTAGGAGAAAAGGAAATAATATTTGAAAACTAGATATAAGTTCAAGAGTGGTTGCACACAACAAAGGCCATGAAATTATTCCTATAATGCCCCTATTGAATCTACCATAGGATGGTTACCTTAAGTTAATCTTGCAAATTAATTAATAATCTTAAAGAAATAGTTTACCATGTAATTTTATTATTTTAAAATAGTTTTCCTTGCCAGAAGAACTTCTACTCTTATGTATCTTTGGTGCAATAGGAGTGGACTTGGTAATATGTAGGAGGTCGTAGATTTAAATATCAATTTCATCGTTGTATTGAGAAAAGAAAAAGTGCAAAAAAATCTTTTTTCATAAGCTAATTTTGATCTTATAAAAAAAGATCTTTTTTATAACATGAAAAAGTTGTTTAAGGATAAAAGAACATTCTTTAATATTGCATCTAAACATAAATTAATTTTATATACAAACATAAAATAACTTTGACATTTTTATAACAGTGTTTAAAAAAACAATCATTTCTTAGAAATTCATTCAAGAGAGGCTTAACAAAGATGAAAACATGCATGAATCTCTTCATAAAGACACTAAACTTCCCTTGAAGTTTGTAGAAAAAAAATACTAAGCTCCAAAATTATATAAAATAAACACTCCATTCCATTGTTAAAAAAATATTAATAATTAAAATAAAAGTTACTTCATTTCATATCATTAAAATAAACTCTTTTTTAAATGGTAAATTCATTAAAAATATTAAAATAAACTTATTTATATTTTTTAAAATTTTTTATTTTTTGACAAGCTAACCCGCCAACTTACCAACAAATGAGATAGGCTAGCATGGCTAACTCATTTTACTAAGCAGGACCGACCCACTCGGCCCCATTTTAGATAAACTTTTAGTGAGGCAAGGTGGGTTAGCTTGCTTTGCCATCTCTACCAACCCTACCCTACCCAGCTTGTAGTCAAGAGTGGAGTTGTCTTGTCAAGCCAGCAGTTATGGGCTTCCACTATATAGGAGGCTTGTGCATTTGAGATTCAATGAGAATACTTAATACATAATTTTAAATTTCGATGTCAATATTAATTTATAATTTCTTATTTAATGATATCTTGCTTTTTCTCTATTATATGATATAGTTGGCTTCCTTCTACTCTAGATCTACATTGCATCACTGAGATCATTTGGTCGAAGCATGATGGGTCATATAAGACATTCCCTAACATTCTTCCTGCCACGAAGGAGATGTGGTATCATGAGTGGGCAATAAGATGACACTTGTCTTTTTATTTAATGTCAATATTTTACTTTCATATATGATTTAAATGACTATTGTGTATATATGGTGTGATTTTATCATCAACTAGCATCAGGAGCCTTGTATTAAGAAAGTTTGGAGGATTAGGGCAGAAAAGCAACTGATGGAGTTGTACAATGATATCGACAAGCGGGGGGCTTCCCACTAATGGATAGTGAGCACCCACCTATGAGTCTTGCTAGAATATTGGGCATTGGAATCGATCAAGGACAAGTCAGTGAAGGCGAAGGTGAATAGAGCACATCTAGGGGTAGCTCGCTCCATATTAATGGCGATGTGCTAGCTCACTCCACATTAATGGCTCCACTGCCACCAAGGGTACTAGGATATAGATAGTAAATAACTTTGATTGCATTTAATTTTACCTATTCACTTTTTTTGAATTAATTTATTTATGATCATATGAATTTAATTTGAAATATAGGTGAAGGAGCTGAATAGCAGCCCTATCAAGGTGAGCTATTTAAGAACACTCACACGTATAAGTATGACAAGTCGCAATGGGTTGACACTCACTCAGCATTGAAATATGTAAATTCTAAACTTAGATTTTTATTAATTGTTATATATATATATATATATATATATATATACACACTATTATGGGAATCTAATTTGTTTCATTTAGTTGCAGAATAAAAATACACTAGTACTAGAGGAAGCATGGAGCCAGCAAACCCAAACAAGCAGAACAGGAAAGCGGGCCAGCACCGACTACCCAGCTGTTAGTGAATACGATATTTGGTCATAAATGGTTGGCGCCCTTACAAAGATCGCATCTACAAGATACGAACCTATTATTATGATAGTTTGCCTCCTGCCTCTATGACCGGAGGTTCACTTCCCGGGGATGATGAGGTCTGTGACCAAGTCCATGACTTGAATGCAGAATTTCAGGCTTAGGAGCGGCTCTAGGAGCAGGATCAACGACACTAGCAAGAGAGAGTTGAGTGGCAAGAGGCATGCAAGAGAAGGCGAAGAAGGATAAGAAGAATATCAAGCAGAAGATGATGAGCAAGATACATGCCTACTTCCAGAAGATGTAGGCTAGTGGGTCCTCTGCAATTCCACCTGATCTTTCGCTAGTATCTAAGGATTGCAATGATAGCAACGATTCCAATGATGATGAGGATTCCTAGGACTATCATCGATTTTGCAAATTTTTATTGGACTTGATTATTTGAATGTTTGTATGTTGATTGTATACTTTATTTTCTCAGTATAAAATAATTTGAACGTTTCGCTTGTAATCTTTGATGATATGTTGTCAATTATATAAATGTTCAAATAATTTAAATAAAAAATAAAACAATAACTAAATGAAAGTAATTAAAAATAATTAAATAATAGTAACAAAATAATTTAAAATAAGTAATTTTAGTTAATTAATTAAACTAATTAAATTAAAGGTTACAAATAATTTAAGAAATTTAATATTAACATAATGATGGATTAACTATCGGTAATGTGATTAATTATAATTATAACTAAATTTAATAATTGGAATTACCAATGGAATACTGGTATGTGTAGTAAAAAAAAATTTATTGTAAAATCACCAATGGATATTTTCATCGGTAATAATACAGAATCTACCTATGTAAATTTTCATAACTAAAAGATTGTTGAAGAATTTCCCAAAATTTTATCGGCCAATTTTATTCTTTTTTACGGATATTTTGTCTATAATTTACCAACAGGATTTACAGGCTCCGTCTTCTATGCGCTTCGCGGTCCAAGGTGCACTATACACCTTGTGACTGTAGCGCATCAGATGATCGAGATTTGTGAGGTGTATCGATATACCAATTATCTATGATGCACTATAGTAATATATTAATTTTAAAAAAATTAAAAAATATAATTAAATATATTTTAGAAATTAATTTTAATACACTGACAGTATAAAATTATACTAATAATATAAAATAATTTTAGACTATTAATGTAATATTACACTGATAGACAGTGCAAAATTATATTGACAAAATAAAATTATAATGATAAAATTTTTATAATTTTTATATATTAATAGTGTAAAATTATATTGACAGTATAAAATAATTTTATACTGTCAATATAATCAAAAAATTTTATCAGTGTAATTTTACTTTATCAATGTAATTTTACTCTATCAATGTAATTTTATATTGATAGTATAAAATTATTTTATACTGTTAGTATAATTTTATACTGTCAGTATGATAATTAATTTTTTAAATATATTTAATTATATTTTTAAATTTTCTTAAAATTAGATATTATTACAGTGCATCATAGGTGATTGGTGCATCGATACACCTCACAATCTCACCATCAGATTGTAAGGTGCACCATGCACCTTGACCAGTGAAGTGCACTGTAGATGGCGCCGGATTTACATTCTGTTGATAATTATTATCCACACGAGTTGATGGACTAGTTTATTCTATCGATAAAATAATTACGGATTTTTTTATTATATTTTATCAATAATGCCGTCGATTTTCTAGATTTGTTATCATTCTTCCAAATCGATATCTACCCAATTGACAAGGTATCTCGAGAAGAAAAAAAGATTAACAAAATGTTTGCCATGAAAAATTATGATTATAATGTCTTTCATGAAGCATTTAATTTATTATTTGTAATTTTTTTTTCTAAACTATCCGTATTCAAAATTTACTAAATTTCAACTAATTTGACTCAAATTAGGCCGATTTTTAAATTAGTCTTTATTTTTTTTTTATTTGAGTCCGTATATATAACTATAAACATTTCTAAACAGATTTTTCTCTATTACCCTAAGTTATGATACTGTTAATTACGACAAACCGTTAACTCATTTCTCATCTTGTTTTCTGTCAAACGTCAAATGAATTTTCTGTTTAACATACTAGTTCACATCATATTTCTTTCAAATCCACTCATCGATATTAATTAAACTAAACCATTTTAATATGATAAAAATTGAAGAAACATCAATTGTTCTTTCTCACATTTTCGTCTATCCATCTTGGTCCTCCATTTTCTTTATCCTTCTTTTCATGTTTTCATTCATGAACAATGAAGTATTTGTGACTAGCTTAAGCCAAAGTTAATGGTATTATTTCGTATGGTAATAGTAACGGATTTGTATAGAACTTTCATCTAGACTTCTATACTATTGAAAGAAAATTCCTCATTTTAACTGTATTTAGTGTTCAAATTTTACCTTCCTAAAGTATGATAAGTTAAAAAAAGTTAAGGGAAGTTAAGAAGTAAAATAGAAAAAGTTATTTTAGCAAGTTGGGAAGAAGATATGATAAATACACAAAAGAATAAAAATAAATTTACTAACTTGAATTTCAATTTTATTTTTTCAAAATGAATAAAAAACAAAATTTTAAATTGATAGTAAAAATAAAAATGTTGTTGATAGGCACATTTATTTACTAGTAACTATAAAGACTCATTTAAAAAATAGATTAATTTTGATGTACTATGAGTGTAAAAGTTTTATATTGTTATCCAATCACAGGCTTTTAATTATTTGTTAGTAAGGTAGTGAATGATCGAGCAAAACACTTTTGCTAATAGAGCATACATAATTAGATGTCTATATAAAATCTTTTTACATTGATAGTGTATCAAAATAAATTCTTTAAGAAAATATATAAGGAGGAATTAATTATTGATATAAATAGTAGGAATTAAAAACTTAGTTTGACATTTAATTTATTATATTTTTATGGCAGTCTACCAAGCAGGCGGAGTGGTTAATAGCAAAAGTGAAAAGAGGAAATCTTAATTATTAGATCTTACTTAAATAATCAAGATTAAAACATAAAGTTATGTGACAATTTTAAGTGATCAATGACTTTTAAGTAACTTTTAATTTTGATCATCTATATATAATTATATCGTCAAGATTTGCTCATTTCACACCTCTAGTATAAAATCACCCTTTTCCATTTGCATAAAGAACATTTCTCTTTGGATAAATTACATTAATCTCCCCTAAGATCCATTGATATTACCCTTATACCTTCCTAGCTTTCAAGTTGACATTTGATTTCAAGTTGACCCTAAATTCTAAATTAAAAAAATAAAATAAAATCATTATTTTATCCTTAATAATTTGTTCTATTTCTATTCACTATCATCCCCCTCTCCAGCCACCAACACCTAGAAAACCTAAACTCCTAAATCCCTAAGTCCCCAAATTCAACTATCAACCAATATCCAAATTTGAACAACACCTCACCCATAACCATAAGATGCGAGGATGTGCGATTGGATGTTAGGGGTGAACAACGGCTTCACAAGGTACTTCGCGAACCCAAACAACAACCTCAATGTGGTGCCATGCAATGGAAGACAGCTTCACAATGGTCGAGCATATGGTAAAATTTGGTGGTGCTATGTAGTGATAGCAACTACAATTCAGAGGAGATGTGTGTGTGAGGGATGACAAAGTCTGAGGTAATGAAAAGGATGGTCTGAGGTGGGATTGAGATTATGGGGGTTCTAATTATTCTAGTGTAAGGGTGATAGCTGGTTTGTTTTTTTGGTGTTCATGAAAGAAATTGATAGAAGTGAGATGTGCTTACAGATGAAGGCTAACTTTGAAGTCACATTCCAATTCTGTTCTTAGTAATGTTTGGTTTGAGGCAAGTGGTGGTGCTTGTTTCTGTGTATGGATGGAGATAGAAGAAGATAATATTAGTTTTTTTTTTCCTTTTGGTTATGGGTAAATTTGAAATTTTAAAAAATATGTTAAGAGAGGGCGGTTAAATGTTAGTTTGAAATCTAGGCATGACTAGGTGTAATATTGATAGACTTCAAGGCAGATTGGTATAATTTGCCTTTTCTCTTTTGACAAATCTCTCATCTTAGTCCTTAACCAAAATGTCAAGGAACAAATTTGTCCCTTATGAATGAAAAATCTAAAAATAGGCCTAGTTTGGATAACACTATTGATGTCATTTTTTTAACTTTTAAAAAATCAAAAGTCATTTTTCAAAATTTTTATCCTGTTTGATTGTACAACTTATTATTTCCTAAAAATTCATTTTTATTATTTTTTTGATAAGTTAAAATATCTAACTTATCAAGAAACACTTATTAAAATACTCTAAACAAGCATTTTATTACTACAAATTTAAATACAAAATAACTTATTTATGTTATTTTTCAAAAGTTATTTTTATATAAGTAACTAAATAAACTGTTTATCCAAATGGGCCCATAGTCCCTAAGTATTAAAAATATAGGTCAAATTAGGCATTTTTAGAGACAAATTAATCCTTGAAAAATATTTTATATGACATATTAGTCTCTAAAAGACACTTACTTTTGGTCCTTCAAAAACTATTTTGAGACCTTTCATTTACCAGGAACAAATTTGTCTCTTGATATTTTAGTCAGTCAAATACCAAAATGGGGATTTCACCTTCTCTTTTTGGGGGGCAGATATGTTGGTCCCCATCAGTTTGGGACCATTCAAGGATATGCTATTATGAGCTGTTAGATTAATTAATGTGTTATATGAACGGCTTCGATTAATTGTTATAAATATTATAAATAATTTATTAAACAATTAAAAAATTTAGAATTACCCTTTTATCCTTCTTCTCTCTGCTTGCACAACTCCGCACTCCATTTCATTGAACACTACCTATATACCTCTATCTCCACCATCAACCCCTATCCTTACCCCAAAAAATAAAAACGCCATCCTTTTTGCTCACCCAAACCATACCCATCAAAGCTTTTGCACTCAATTTCAAGTTCGAGCAAATGGTACTCCAGAAATTGGGCTGAAATTATCCTCCAACCATTGTCAGTATTGGGGGTTTAAGTTTTAGATTGAACTTGCAAATTATAAAACTATGAAGCTATTGCTATAACAACAAATAGTTCCAAGCGATTAAATTAAAGCGGTATTCTTAGATAAAAACATGACTTAATTCACATTGGGTTCAAACAATTAGGTTCTTTGAACATAAATTAATAATTTCTCGAGGAAGGAAAAAGGAATGAGGGTTGTCGGAGATTCGGGTTTTCCGACAACTGGTTTCATGGGCTAGGCGTTTGGTAGTGTCTTTTGGCGATGGTCCTGGCCACGTGCTGCGCGTGTGAGGGAATGCACAAAACTGCCTCAACATTGCGGTGGAGGAGATGATTGATAAGCGTACGATGGAGAAGCAGAGGTGCTAGCGAGGGGATAAGGGTGCTCGAGAGAGGACAAGGATGCTGCAGAAAGAGGTGTGGGTGGTGCGTGAGGTGGTGAGTGGATAAAGGTTTGTATTATATTCTTCTCTACCATATTAAGCTACAGCAAAAGTCCAGAAATATCTTCCCCATATCTTTCAATCTAATGCAAGTCCTATGTTTACGTTATTGAAGGAAAAAAAAAAAAACAAAACCACATCTTTCTTAGTCTAGGAATGTTAAATGACAAAAAAGTGACACAAACGAGGAATTAAAATTCAAAAGATGGTTAATTTGGTAATTTTATTGTGATAAAATGCCGAGCATTTGAAGGTCCAAAAGATATAAGGATCAACGTGTCGTTCACCCTCTTTTTGATTTCTTATTTATCCTGCCCCGACGATAACTTGTCCAGGAGGAAACGGTGCGTTTTATTTGCTCTCCTTCCTGGCCCCATAGTTACCCTACTTCGTTACGCAAACTTCGACACTCGGTGCCCTAGCTCTCTCTCTCTCTCTCTCTCTCTCTCTCTCTCTCCACCGCCCGGTTCTCCGGTTGCCGCCTTCCCCAGTTCCGGTGAGCTCTTCTTGTTGAATGGTTCTCTCTCCGTTTACAAATTTCGTGTCTCTTTGTGTTATTGCTCTAAAATGTCGTGAACCTGTTCTTGTTCTTTTGTCCTGATTGTGTTGCCTTATCTACGTTATTGTTCTTGTGGTTGGTGTTGGGTTTTAAGCGTCATCATCTCGTAATCTAGTACTCCCCCTTTCAAATTGTGTTAGTTTCTAGGTTGAAAAAAGTTCGAATTTTACTTTTGATTAGGTTGAAGAACACTGAGAAAATAGATGCTAGTGAGCACAAGTAGATATGGGGAAACTTTTGTGAGTCGAATTTAAAATGCGATTTTGGCACTTGAAAATTAGAATTTTTTGGGTTTATGGGAGAGATTGATTGATCGGTTTATGGAATATGGATGGTGATATATTGGTGTGGGGAACAGTTTTGGTCGCAATGTATATTCTGTTATTTTGGATCTCTGATTCATTTTGAGTGGTTCAGTTTGTTAAATGATCTGAGGCTCTAGTTATGTGCACTACATGGCCCCTTGCTTCCTGCTTCTGCTGATTCTGAATTTCTCTGGATGGAAAATGGTGTTTGTGATAGCTTGTTCAACACCTGGTGAACTTTCAGTTGAGATTATAGAATGTGTTTACTGGAAGTTAGATCTGTCACTGACTTACAGATCCTTTAATTTGCTATCTTGTGATAAATTATTTCAAGTGATTTCTATAATGACTGACGACTATATCTTTGTTAGAATTGCTGTGGATCATTGGCATTTTCGGAGTTTCTAAGTTAATGGTTGTATATTGCTGCCAATCTTTCCCTGGAGGGTTTCTTTTGTCTCAATTTTTTCTTGATATAGATTTGTGTAATTCATGTGATTTCCAAAATTTGATGTGTTTACTTTTAAGAGGAAGATAAAGCTCAGACCTTGTGGCTTCAAAATGTCACAACTGTGTGCGTTGTGCTGTTGATTTGACAGATTGTCCATGAGATAACTGGTATAGAAGCAGAGTTGTGTTATTCTGTGAATCTTGTTGTGTGACTTGAACGACTTCTTGTTATATATGTCACTGGAAGTTCTATATTCTTTCTTTCACTATAAATACATGGACTTCTCTTATTCTTTCTTTGGTGCTTTTGTCTCTTTTTTTTTTAATTTAAATAATGTGCGTGGTGCTTTTGTCTCTAACTTAGACCAGGAACTTTGTAAGGAGGAATTCTAGATCAGTCTGGTGTTACTTCACCCAAGTTTCCCACTTTGCTTTACTCTATTTTTACGGTCTATAATTTTTTGCTGGTTTGAAAACCTTAACTCTCGGGAGAATTTAAAGAAAGGAGATCTTCATGCAAAACATAGTCTTGAAGGAATAATAATCACTCAAATTGGCCATTTAAGTCATTACAAGCCAATTTATGATATACAAAAGCCACTTCAGGTGGTTATTTTCTCTTCTACAGTAGTGCTTATTTCGAATTTGCCTGTAGTTCTTTCCATTTGTTTTCTTTTACCTAAGAAATACTTTATTCATTCCACTCTCTTTATGTCTTTGCTTTGAACTAAAACCCAGAGATCAATATGTCTAGAAGATATGACAGCCGTACAACAATCTTCTCCCCCGAGGGACGTCTTTACCAAGTAGAGTATGCAATGGAGGCCATTGGGAATGCTGGTACTGCAATAGGGATCCTATCAAAAGATGGGGTTGTTTTGGTTGGTGAAAAGAGGGTCACATCAAAGTTGCTGCAAACCTCAACTTCCACTGAGAAAATGTACAAGATTGACGATCATGTTGCATGTGCCGTGGCTGGGATTATGTCTGATGCCAACATCCTAATCAATACTGCTAGGGTCCAAGCTCAACGCTACACATATGCTTACCAAGAGCCAATGCCTGTAGAGCAGTTGGTTCAATCTCTTTGTGATACCAAGCAAGGGTACACGCAATTTGGTGGTCTTCGCCCATTCGGAGTCTCATTCCTGTTTGCGGGGTGGGACAAAAACTTTGGCTTTCAACTTTACATGAGTGACCCTAGTGGAAATTATGGTGGTTGGAAAGCTGCAGCTATTGGTGCAAACAACCAGGCAGCACAGTCAATACTAAAACAGGACTACAAGGAGGATATCACAAGGGAAGAAGCAGTTCAGCTTGCATTGAAGGTCCTAAGTAAAACTATGGACAGCACAAGTCTAACCTCAGAAAAGCTTGAACTTGCAGAGGTTTTCCTCTCACCCTCTGGAAAGGTCAAATATCAAGTTTGCTCCCCAGAGACCCTTACTAAGCTGTTGGTGAAGTTTGGTGTGACCCAACCAGCAACTGACACTGCTTAGCTTGCTGTTCCATGTCTGATGCGGTTTGATTATGACTATGAATGCATTTCTTCCATTCAGAATAGACTACAGAAAGTGTCCCAAGTTTATTTCAAAGTTTAAACTTATAAAACATTTCATCTTGGTGATGCTATTGGCTTTGTATTTCGTATATATTTATTTGATCTTTTAAGACTTAGATCTATGATATTTGCGTTCATATATCGTGTTTGGTTTCCGCCAATTTTTAGTTTCTATCCGTATATATTTGTATGATGTCGCAGAACAACATGTCCGCTCTTTTGTTTTTTTAGCCCGGTTGTAGCATATTCGCTAGCTTGTCCATCTGTTTCTTTCTACGGGAAAGAACTAGGTAAATTACTCTCCTTTCTTCACTCGGACTTAGATAGATCAAGTCTATTTTTAGGGTTAGTTTGCTACAGATGTTAAAAGTCGTAAGAGTAAAATGTTTTTTTAATATAATATTAGTATAAAATATTTTTATATTAATAATACAATTTGGTCACCGATAATATTATTATAATAAAAAGGAATGGTAGAATATCTTTTTTAAATCTTACTTTTATTAATTTCTTTTTCTTCAAACTCCTTGCTGAGTTAGGGATGTCACCCGCGCAGGGCAGGGGCGGGGAGTGCCTCTCTGTTCCCTGTCCTCGCTACCCCAAATGCTCCCCACCCCATCCCTGATTCTCCCTGTGGGGAGATTTTTCCTCCCGTCCCCGTTCCCCACCTCCCTGTCGGTTCCTGCAGGGTCCTGGAACATAATAATAATTTTTTTTCTAACAACAACACAAATCATCAATAACAACAAATCATAAACCAAAAAAATAAAAAAAAATTAAAAGGAAGCAACATTAGGATAGGAATCATTTTGAAATGTCATGTAATCCAACATTAAGAACAACAACAACAACAACAACAACAGCAACAAACATAGATAGATCTGAGAAAGGAGTGGCATAGATCTTTCGCGGAGGAGCAACAACCATCTGCAATGGTGGAGGAGCAGCGATGGTGCGCTTGCCGTTCATGGATTGGCGGAGGAGTAACGATGTTAATGTCGTTTGTAGTGGCAGAGAAGAAGAGGAGGAGGTGGAGGTAGTGAGGCGTGAAGGGAAAGAAGAGATGCGTTGCAAGAGTGCCGCGAGGTTGCCACCGGTGGTGTAGCAAGTAGAAGGGCTCACCGCGACATTGCCTTACCCTCTATCTTCCTGATGTGCTACTGTGGAGACTGGAGAGTTGTGTGTGTGTGTGTTTTCGGGGTGAGAGATTGGGTTAGGATAATGGGCTTAGGTAATTGGCTCTGGGCTTATGGATCACTTAAGTTGGGGATTTTTTTTTTTTATAATTTATGAAACTAAATTTATATATGAAATGTCATAAATCTACAACATAAATATATATATATATATATTTTTTTTTAAGGGCATTTTAGTATTTTCATAAATGCGGGCTCCTCGCGAGGAGGGGAGAGTGATCCTTGCCCCGATCCCCAAATCTGCTACCGGGGGAGTTTTATCTCTATCTCCGTCCTCGCGGGGGAAAACTCCCCAAATGCAGGGCCCCAAATGGGGCAGTCCGCACAGAGATCCCCATTGCGTGGGAATTTTTGATATCCCTATGCTAAGCCCAATGTAGTGAAGCTTTAAACAAGGGATAGAGATCGACATGGCAACATTGCGTTTGCACAGTTTGCTGCCATCCAATCATTGGTTCCTACTTTACGAAGATAAAATCTCATTTTCTTCGAAAAAGGTTGATCCTTTTCAAAATCCATGAAAAAATTAATGGGGTGGCACTAAGTCCATAGCAAAAACCTCGCACATGTAATATCCAAGTGCTTGGTTTGGTCACCACCAAAAAGTAATTGCCTTTGCTTGCCTTGTTAAATGCATCCTCCACTCCAGTGATCCAATCCGTCTCTTTAGGTGCTGCACAAACTGATGAGTGGAGTTGCGCTAGGAGGGGGAGGCAGTGGATAGTAGCGGTGATGTAAGGGCAAAGGCGGAGTTGGGGTGGGGGTGAAGATGGTGATAGTCGGCGATGGCTTTTCGGAGGTTTGAGATCGGAGAGAAAGGTAAAAGGGGTTGTGTTGGATAGCACATACTTATAGTGGAGGATAAAATAGGTAAATTATATAAAATATAAATTTTAAGATATAGATATAAACTATTATGAAATTATGTTTTTATAGTAAAAACCTTCACTCCTAACCCTTTACTTAATTTTCAATAGTTTGAATTTAATGACCAATACGGTCAAAAACTCAACCCTCCCATTCACATAACTCACCTTGAATGTTTTGCTATAATAAGTTAACAAGAGAAAGAATAAGTTTGATATTGAGAAAGTGATAATATTGCATTGTGTAAGTGGATATAGTAGATAATATAAGATTTGCTATCAATGCATTTGAGGGAGTTAGTGTGATATTGCAGAAAAAATTAATAGAATTTTGACTTTAAGTGGTTTAGTAATATCAAGAGAAGACTCATAAAAGCTTAAGTAAGAGGGAAGAATGAATCAAATAAAATGATAATCTAATCTAATAACTAGAAATAGAGAGAATCTCGTATAATGTATCTTCGTTTTTTATTCAACAAGTGTGTTGACATGTTAAGATTGAATGTTAAGCAATAAAAAAATTAATAATATCTTTTTTTATGGGAAAAAAATTGACAATGTGTTTGATATCGAAAAAGTGATTTTTTTTATATAATTGAAAAGGTGATAATATTACAATATGTTAGTGGATATAATAGATAATATAAGATTTGGAATGAATGCATTAAAGGCTAAAAGGAGATAAAGGTTATTTTGTAATTTTGAAATATATTATTCCTTCTTATTTATAATATTTTTTAATTTAGGTAAATTTATTTGGTTTAATTTATTTATTATTATCACATTTCTATCAAAAAAATTATTATAAAATTTTTAATTATATCTTATACATAATTTTAAGGATAATAAATAATAAAATATTAATACAATAAATTAATTATTAAATAAAAATATTTTGATCAATATTTTTACAATTAACTCATAATTTGAAATTTTTTAAGAATTTAATTTAAATACACTGACAATATAAAACAGTTTTACATTATCAACTAATAGAAGTAGTGGAAAGTACCAACTCATACAAATAATCACTTATTATAATGAGGGACTAATCATGATTTTTTATTTTTCTCTATTTTCATTAATTGATAATATAAAATTATTTTATACTATCAATACATACTTATTAAATTCTCTCTTAATATCAGTAGAAATAATTAAATTGATAGATATTGTGAAAGAGCGAGGGAGTATATACTATTTAATAAATTATTTATAGGTAGGGTTTGAAACTTCTGCTTCTTTTGTTGGCCCCTACCCTCCATGCTTGGTGCTTAGCAACTTGGACGCTTTGCCGACTTGGCTCTCTTTGCCGCCCCCTCATGCAAGTCCCAGTGAGTTTCCGTCTCAATTTCTTTGTCTCTCCATCTCTGTTTTGTTGCCATATATTTGCCACTGTTCTTGTGGGTTCACTTTGGTGTTAGTGTTGAAGCTGTGAGTTTTTTTTTTTTTTTTTTTGATTTCTTAACGGGCACCATGATGAATTTCGTCCATGCTCAGAAACATTCTAGAATATCCGAATTAAAAGACTTAAAGCATTGGCTTTTATTATTGTGTTATTCTGTTTGTGTGACTCTGCTTATATAATTTGTTTTCTTTTATTGTTTTTAAAAATACCTGGAATTCTCTCTCTCTCTCTCTCTCTCTCTCTCTCTCTCCCCCCCCCTCTTTGTTTTCTCATTGACAGAGCTGCTTGAACTAACTGTTAGTTATGACGTTGAGTTTTCTGAATAGGATTTCCATGCTCTGTCCAATGACCCTTTGTTTTGTTTCTGTTTCATTATCTTCTTTTGGCTTAATGGTAGCTTACTTTGGTATTTCTGCTTAGCCTTACTGAAACTTGTATTGCTGCCATGAGTGTTTAATGCGTCTATGATAAAGGGGTTTGTTTCAGTGTCTTAATAATGGGTAATTGGTTTGCTTGTGCAGCATTTTGGTCTTTGTTGCTTGAAAGGCATTAAGATTTAAGCCATTGTCATCAAAGGGAACCTCCACGCTGGAAGCCGGTCCACACTCTATAGGTGGTGGCAATTTCCAAAGGCGGGTTAACTTGTGCCTGGTGCACCTGCAATATCTGCTTGTAAGCATAAAATTATCCTCTTCTCTATGCAAATGGAAGAACAAGTAGAACAGGTCTCAATTAGAAGCAAACCTAAAAGGCAAACAGTATGCGAAGAATGCAAATCTAACCCATCAAAATACAAGTGCCCTGGGTGCTCCATACAGTCTTGCAGTCTTCCCTGTGTAAAAACTCACAAAGAGCGCACTGGATGTACTGGCAAGAGGAACCAGACTCAGTTTGTTCCTCTTTCTCAGTTTGATGACAATCTCCTACTCTCTGGTAATTTAATCTTGAAAATTTTGTAATTTTGCCTTTGAATATTAAGAACCATTTTATCTAGTTGATTGCTTAGGCAGAACAATTTTGCTTGTTAATATGCTTTGTATCAACCAGAAGGACCCTTTTTTTGGTTCCTTACAGATTTTACATGAATTCTTTTTCCTGAGTTAATTTTCAATATTTTCATGTGGATTTCTCTTTTTTTTTTTTTTCACCCCTTGAATTTTACGTGTTCTTGATTCATCATGTTTGTTGTTATTGTTGCTGAATTTCCGTAAATGTGCACTACTTTACATGTATAGTCCTGTTGATGAATTCTTAATTTCCCCTATTCTACGTATTTATTGTTTATCTTTTGATTTCGTCCATCTAGACTATAATTTGCTGGAGGAGGTGAAGAGGGTAGCTGAATCTGCTCAGAGAATGAGAACTAAATTGGGCATGTATACATATTTTAGGTTACCTCATCACCTTAAAAACCTACGAAGTGCTGCTGGGAGCCGGAGAACCAAACTACTGTTTCTTCCTAGCGGAATGTCAAAAAGACAGAAGAATCAGACTCGATATGACCAAAGGTATTTTCATTTTTCATGATAAACTTCTGTTAGGAGGATGCTATATATAAGCAATTTCTTTGTTTTGTACTTAACTCATTACATCCTCATTTACTTTTGAACCTATGGTGTATATATGATCTGTAATATACAAAGTGAATGTGTGTAGCTTCGATTTGAAAGTTTTATCAAGTTATAGTTTCTTCTTGAAACATTGATGCTAGAGGGAAATATAGATTATAAGAATGTTTCCTTTTAAGATTGCTAAGTTGGAAGCTTTTGTTTTAAAGTAAATTACGAATATGTTCAAAAAACTTTCAGGAAGAAGTTGATATCTTGGACAATTGAATGGCGTTTTCATTCAACGGATGTCATTTTACATGACCACGGGTGAGCCACTTAGCTATGTCTTTGGTTTGGATTAGGTACTGCACTTTACATTCTATTTTATGTTTTTTGATTGAAGAAACTGCTCTTTAAATTCTTATCACATGCTTAGAGTCTAGACTATGGAGAAAACAATTTTGATAGGATGTTATGCTCATGTCTTCCAGAGTCAATGAAAATGCAAGCTTCTGCTCCATTCTAGAGAAGCACCTCAAACCTGGTCCTTGGAATCACCAGCTAAGGCAATTTTGTGAAGACCAGCTGGATTGTCTCAAGCTTTTCATTCGTAAATACCCAAAGGTGGTTTTCTTTGCCTTTTCTATGGTTGAAATCCAGGATACTAAGCCAAGGATCACATTGACTAACCACATCAAGATATAATTTATTTCAGCTTTTAATTTTATCTTGTTCGGGTTAATACAGGGTCCCAAGTCACCCTTCAAAGAGCTGGATATGAAAGCACCAATCAGACAGCAATTAGCAAATGTAGTCATTTTGGAGTTTCCTGTTGTTTTTGTTTTATTGCCGTCTTACAGAATTGATTTTGAAGTTATTAAAGATGTCAGTCCCACTATACAAAATAAATCACTTCAGAAAGAGGGTGAAGACAACCAAAGCCTGGTAGGTGTATCATTTAGGGAGGAGGAGATAGAAGATGACAACAGCTCTGCAGATCCTCAGGTTTTTGATCTCATGAAGCATGTGGAATCAAGTTCATCACATCGAGTGCTTGCCCAAAATATGAGTTCTGAGAAAGTGCCAAATGATTCATCAGATAAACCTCTGCTTGAAGGACACACTGTGGGTAACCTTTCACATTCTTCGCTGAAAAACAAGGAACTAAAATTCTCCGGAGATATGGCAGTTGACTTTGATCAAGATTTTATGGATGTCTATGCTGATCTTATGGCTGAAATGAATCCAGATGACTTCCTTGATTTTGATGATGAATTTCCCAAGAACACAAAAAATGAGATAGATTTGATTGGTACAAGTGGAGTATTCCCTGTGCTAGAGGAATTGGAGGAAGGGGAAATTCCAGAATAGTTGGTAGGGCTATAGTTCAATTCTGTTAAAGAAGTGGAGGGAATATGAGGGAACATTGCCAACACGAATCGGATTATATATTTTTAGGTCCATTGCTTCCAAGAATGCATTTGGAGTTGAGTTTCCAATTTTTTGGACATGATTGAAAAGCTCATACTTTCCCCAGTTCTTAAATAGTTCACTTTGGATGCGTTAAATTACTCACAAAATCCTTTCTGTAAAGTTCAAGCAACTGTTTTTTGTATGGGGATTCAGACAGATCACGAAAACCGTGCTTCACATTTTCCGGCTGCATTGTTTGTTTTTCTCATCATTTCAGGTCAAACTTATGGTATTGGCGTACTTCTGGTTGTTACCCTACTTTTTTAAGGAGAAATTGAATCCAAATTAATGGATCAATTTTCCAACCTTTGCTATTAGCATGATGCCTGCACAGCCTTGATCATTCACATACACTTTGCTTGGTAGGAGTGAAAATCATCAATGTATTGTAGATCATGCATACTATGATACGTTGCTAATCCTTTTCGCTGCAATTCTTTCACTTTCTCATCAGTCTTCAATTGAAGTGAAAATCAACTAATGTATTCTCTATCCATTTAAAACGCTGGAGCATGCCCTTTGATGATTGGGAACTTGAAATAATTGCATATATTCCCTAGGTCATCCATGTCATGAGGTCATCTTTAAAATGTTGCTCATGCGGATTGGAAAATTTATCTGCCCCATGTTAATATGCTAAAAACAAGCCAGGTTAGGCTTACGAATAGTTTTGGCTAATGGCGGTGTCCGTGTAGACAAGTCAAAGGAAAAAAGGAAAGCCATTGCTATACAATATCAGTGGTTGAAAAATGATTAACAATCTTAGAAGGTTGTATGGTGTTGGTTTTTTACACAAATTACTGTTTTCCAAGCTTGTCATGTTAAAATGTTCGTCATTGATGGAAAATATAGGAATAAAGGAGCTCATTCCACACATCAGGCACTCCAGGGAGGCACCAATGAATGCAATCTGCATAACTATTTGGATCTGCTATCTGTTCGTGGGTTAGAGGTTCCCACTGCTTCTTGTAGATAGAAGGGTGGGCTTCTTTTCTGTATTCTGAGAGCTGAGTGATGTTAAGTATTTGAACATTCAAGCCTCTGGTTTTCAAATCTTCAATCACCTTCTCCACCACATGCATCATTTTAGGATCTGACCCCTTCCCCCAATACCCTTCTTCCGCAATCATATCTGTTTCTTTGTAACAATTGTCACCCTTGGCTGCTCCCCATTCTTCAGCCCTGCAAATTCATTTTGTTATTAAAAATTTATTATGGTTATTGATTCCAAAGACTTCTCTTGAAGAATCGAGCTTTGATCTGAAATTATTGTGATTATTACAAAAGATTTTATCATTGGAATCATCATTTTCGTCTAGTAATATGTACTTTGTGCAAGAAATTAAACTAACATTGCAGAAGAGTTATCATTCTTGGGATGACTGATCATTGAATTTTCTGTGTACAATGAGGATTTTTGCTGCATAAGCCAAAGTTATAAGCTGATACAAAGATTATGACTGAAAGTAGTATAGAAATGAAAAATCTAAAATATTGTCAAATATAGATATAGAGCTAATTCATTAATGCGTATGTAGATGCTATAGGATACAAAACTATTCAGGAATGTGTAATTAATTTTAAAATTTTGCGTTTGTTTAAGTATTGCAAGATCGAAAAGTTATCAATTATCATTTATTTTTCAAAACATTTCCAAAAAACTTCAAAAAGTTTGTCTCTCGTATGAAAGAAAAATGTTAAGTGTCTCACCATAAAGTTGTATTCATTCAAGAACCAAGATAATTTTACTTTTATTAGAATCAATTCTAACAACCTAAAAATATGTAAAGTTTTTTTTTTTGGGGGGGGGGGGGGGACATTAATCATAATTCTTTAAGTTGAAAAATCGAGCTGAGTTACACAAAGCAGCATTTTACATCAATTTAAAAAAATAAAGAAAAAAAATCACTCGTCTCAAAAGACTGTGAGAATTAAAAGCAGTAGCAGTAGTAGTCCACACGCTGGAACGTGTAACAGCAACACCCAACTGATTAGTGTTACTCGTTAGAATCTGTTTTGGAGTCTTGTACAAGATTTTGGCTCCAAAATTTAGAATAAACAGACCCCAGCTCCATATGATATGCATAGGGTAGTTATTTTCTTTCTTTTCTTTTCTTTTCTTTTTGGGAGATTGGATGTGATATTTTGGGATCTCATAATTGTGACCCTGGAATCATTATTTTAACTCAATTCTGATTCATCTACTTGTGGGGAATGCACTTGTCCTAGTAGATTGTTACCATATATATCAGTGCAAAATATATTTTAAATGTTGATTAGGTACTGTGAACTTTTCCTTTATATATACCTTTCATGAGTTGGCGACATGCTAACAAAAAACAACTGGGTCTTGTTACGATTAACATGGACCTCCAACCATTCTGACCATGTCCTCAAGGCCATCTCATAGACTCTGAGCATTTCTACTCCTTTGTAAACCCCATTTGGGTCTCCAAATGTTCCCCACCTGAAAACTTGTCACAATCAAAATCAATTTGATAATGGAGTAGGGCGACTGTATGATGATGAATTAATAGGCATCACACAACACAATCATATCATATATATGGTGGTTGGAAATTTGGAGCAATATGACATACAAGTTGATCAAAGAAAGTGATAGTTAGGCCAATTGCACTTACAGAACATTCATCACAGGCCTTCTCCACCAGAGGTAAGTGTTGAAAACAAGAAAGTCTGCATCAGTCCACTGCCTAGCATGCTTCTCGATGGCATTGACTCTGACAGTTCTTTCTGTTACCCTATGGTGCACTGGATCATCCGAGTTTGATTCTACTAGCAATGGGGCCCAATAGTGCTCAACGGTTGCATTATATTCCTTGATATTAAAAGAGTCAAATAAGAAACTATTAGCAACGCAAATAGTTGTAAATATTACTAATAGAAAAATGTTTGAGAGGTTTTTTTTTTTTTTTTGTCATAATGATATGATATTTGCTTATTAACTCTTGAATAAGTGAGTTATAGCACTTTATTAAATCTAAAAACCACCCATATTTTATGTAAAAATAATTTTTTTTTATTACATAACATTGCTCTTACTAGAATTGTCCAATTTATTATCAAATTGTATTAAGACCTACATCCACTTGGCATATGGCCTAAATAATTTTTATAATTATTTGGCCAATTTCCTCTCTATGAACTAACTTTTTTAGTTAAATCCCCACAATCTTATAATATAGTAGCATATCCTATACTTTATGGTGGATCACTCGTAAATATCCTGTCATGTAAACTTCATGCTTCACAGCTCTAATGTGAACATTTTTCTCTCTTGTTTATTCTATTGTTATTTAAAAGGTGATTAAAGAACAAAAAAGAAGGGAACAAGAAACAGCTTGTTTACATTTCTAGCTACACCTATTCTTGTTACACGGTGAAAACTTACTTTGACCTTCCAAACATTCAGTGAGCCATTAGCCGTGGTGTGCATGGATGTGAGAGTTGAGGACAGGGAAGAGTCAACAAGGCAAACCATGGAAACCCATTGGCCTCGGTTGAGAGAATCCCCCACAAACACAAGCCTCTTGTTCCTTAGCCTCTCAAGCAATGCTGTGGCATTGAACCTTTTGAACATAGAAAGAACCACATATTCCACAAAGCTCAAAAACATAGCCAAACCTGATTAAAGCATATCATACACGTAGGTATATAAACTATAAAAAATAAATATTCAAAACCATCGTTGTGGAAGAACGGGGAAAGAGAGAGACCTTGGTAGGTCACAACTGTGGGGCTTCCACCTCCAATTCTGGTAACTCAAGTCCTTCCTTCCAAACTTCTCACAAGCTAATTGATCCGACATGAACTTGCATTGCTTATCTTTGTATAGTGGATAAGATTGGTTATCAAAAATCCACTTCCCAGAGAACAAGTCACATTTTGATGGTAAAGGGTCATCAGAGACATGTATTTCTTGGGATAATCGTGTTCTATCCTGTTTTCGATAAATGACACTTACAACTAGAAGAGTTGTAAGGATGGCCAAAAGCGAATGAAACGTGTTTTTGATTCCCCAAGCGCTCCCTAGCACTATTTGGTGTGTCTTTGCCAATTTCATTATGATTCTTGATTCTTCCTTTCACTCCGTGGAAGCACCTTCTCTACCTCCTTTTTGAAGCTTCATTGCAATCGGTTGGTAAGAAAAAGATTTTTATTATCGCTAGCCAACTTGCCCACTAAAAGTAGTAGGTAAAGCTAGCATGATGCATTTCTAAGCTTGTTGCTGACTTATTTCCCAGTGAAAATGGTATTTGATGAAGAATCAAATTTACCCACTTTTATGATGATTAAATATGGAAATTTGTTTTCAAATATACAAATTGAAACTAAAACTTCAACATAATCTTAAGAGAAGTTGGTTTTGCTCTAGTACCTTAGCCCCACTAAATGTCTTTTCTTCACTCGTTTTTTTTTTTTTTTTTGGGTACATTCTTAACTTTTCTTTTAGGTAAAATAATTAATTTGTCCATTAATTTATTTTTTAATTTAAATTTATCATCTAAATAATAAATATTTCAAAATTATTCTCTAATTAATAAATATTCTGAATTTTCCTTTTAACTTTTAAAAATCATCTAGTTTGTTTTCTTCGCAAATATCATTTGTTGCATTAGATAATAGATTTGAAAATAAAATTTGTTATATAAAATCTCATTTGTATTATTTTTGTCAACTCATATACCAAATATAATTTTTTATTAATATAACAAATATTGCTTATAAAGAGGATAAATATGTTTAACTTTTAAAAGTTATATGACGAATTCAAAATATTTATTACTTAAAATATAAATTTAAAAACGAAAATAAATTAGGGGACAAATCAATTATATTTATCTTTTTTTTAAATATACTTGTACAATAAATATTGTACACACAAACTTTACTACTTGCTACTTCACCCCCGAAACTTCATATTGCATATAGTGATTTTTGCATCCTACTCAGATATAAGAATATCTTTTTTTTCCTTTTTTGGTACAATCAGACGTAAGATGTTAAGAGTAATCAGCGAAATTCAACTAAATCTAGCAATATTTTATATTAGATGTCTATATGTTTTTCAACCTTTGTTTGATATGACAATGTGCAGGCCCAGCTTAACGATATATCAGTAGGTTGTGCTGTTGACGTTTTCACAACCAATAACATTGCTTGAAGTACAAGCTCGAAGTCTTATGTCCTTTCCTCACCTCTCCTTGCCCAAAAGAAGGTGGGATTCAAATCAAATCCAACCAACAATTGTCATATAATATTTCTCCATACTTTTCTTATGGATATAATGCTTGAGAATATAGTGGAAAACAGATAAGATTTCGGATTAAATTAATTTGGTTTTCTCTCCTTTAAACACAGAGGAAAGAACAGAAAAAGAAAACTTAGAAGAATGGTAATGGTTGCACATATACAGAAGTCCAAATACAAAGCTACGTGACTTAAGTATTACTACCAAAAAGAATGTCTTAAGGGTTCAACCAATTTTGCTTGTAAAGCAAGCGAACATTCTCAAATCGACTTGGTTATTAATAACTTCAGCGCCGCAAAGGTCTTCACTTCTTTTACAACCCTTTACTCTTGCACTTCCCCCACTTTGTGAAAACGTTCACCCTCAATTACTGCAATTTAAGCAAGCTGGAAATATTTAAAGATAAAGTTTCCAATAACTAAAACCTTCACTCTTCAAAGGTTTTGCTAGCATATTGGTTAAAGTTTCCAGCAACTAAAATAAATACATATACTTGAGATAAGGACATGTATTTTTCTAATGCTATCCACATAATTGTTGTTTTTTGTTTTTTTTTTTTTTTCCAATTAGTGCTCTAATTAAATATAATAATTAGCTTTTCCCCGTAAAGAACAGGCCGAAGGTTAAATACGTTACATTTTGTGGTCTACTACAACACCAAGCTTGGGTGTTTTAACTTAATTACACTCAGAACACTCAGATTGACTTACACAAGTTATTGGATCACAAAATGAGCTACACTTAAATCTTTCTGCAAACATTTCACGTTAGTCACGTCAGCTAGCTCAAGTTTAACAATTATCACCTATTAATTTTCACACATAAAATTTTTCATAAGTTGAACTTCTAAAATAAAATTTTGAATTTTTGCATTGTTAGATTTAATTTATAGCACGTAGTTTTCTTAAGTTATTGATATCGAGTTCAGTTCTTACTGAGTTTCAATCCCCTTTCGAAAGCCATAATTTCTCCCATCGATATACTAAGATTAAGACCTTCCATGTGAATAACTTTTTTGGGCTAAACCTTCCATGTGAATAATAATAATAATAAACTATAAACAACCTATATACTAAGCTGCTTGTAAGTTCTTATAAAGCTAGTCTTACGTTTAGTGGATGTCTAGTCTTAAATATATTTTATTGTTAACATTACCCAAATGAAACCCAACTTATGGCTATGTTATGCATTAATAGCGTTCTTTACGAATGTTAACTATCATCTAAAAATGATTTGTATAGTCCTGTGCTAAGCTTTTTGACGTATATAAGCTTGACCTCCTCTTGGCTTTGAGTGCCAAAGTGACTTCACTAGTTTATTGATTATTCACTAATGATTTAGAATGAAAGTAATTTCTCTATTTATAGACCAACTAAGTAACTAACTACTAATAGATCGTAACGTACAATATTCTCCCTTCAAATCAACCTAGCCCTCAAGGTTGAGAAAGAAAAGAAACATCAATCTCTCTTTATTTAGAATTACAGCCACCAATTTTCCTATCAAGTGGATTCCTTTATTTAAGAGAGAGAGGGTGGGGGGAGAGGCGGGGCTAATACAAATAATTTCCCACCAAGATCCCATTACTTGAAAGATAAGAATATGAACCAGTCCTTTGTTTTTGGGCCCAATTCTATCGCTTTCAAGAAATTCTCTTTTCTTGCCATGAGTTGGTCATTGTTGAAACCCATGTCCCAGCCCAATCCCCATTTGCTTTCCTTATTGTTGTGGGCTAGGCCTATTAGGAAGCAAACTGGCTTTAAGAACCCTAGAATCACCCTACTTTCTTCTTCCTTCCTCACGCCGCCGCCAATAGCGTCTCTCACCCTTAGAATTACCATCGCTATAGACCCTAATTGTGTTGCCACCAGCTACACCACTATCACTTTTCCGCCATGGTTGCTACTTCCATGCACCAAAAAGTGTTGTTGCAATTGCTGCTATTGCCTCCGTTATGCCTAGGAGTGTCATAGCTGCCTCCCCCATGGGATGATGCGCCGCAATCATGTCGCCTGTAGCCGTGTTTACATCTGCCATTGAAGTTGCGCCACCATCCTCGCCAACCTTAAGTGTTATGTGCATATTTTTATCACCAACTAAATTCTCTTGTAAGTCCCATATACCCACCTTCTTAATCAATAACAATAATAAAAAATATATACTTAATAAGGTAATGGGAAATTGTCATAAAATGGTCCATTCCTGAACCATATAGGATCATACTTTGTTCGAGGAATTTAAAGTGAGATTATTCCACATGTGAAATACTTTTGGCCATTTTACTAATTTGATGTAAATGCTACTGTCATGGATACTGTTCAACATCCAAAAATGCTCAACAACACAAAAAAATGCATATAAGCTATGATGAGGATGTAGTCTTGGAGATATAAATGACTTTAAAATTTGCATTTTTTTTTCACAGGTATCTTTCTATTGGAAACAATTCTATTTGAGTATTTGAAGTTCCATAAAGGATATGGTCCTTCCAACACCGGTTGGTCCACACCTAGGACTCAACATGAGACCACTAGATGGTTAAAAAGAAGAAATATCTACCATTCTTACCATGTGTTGGTAAAATTTGCAATTAAAAGATCAAATTTTTAGAAGAATTTGTTACTGACAGAATGCCAACTAGATACTTAATTCATTGATGTCCAAGGTTGTCAATTGATGTGCGTTTTGCTGTTAGCCCCTTAGATCCTCTTTCAAGCTGCAAAAGGCAAGCCCTGCAACTGTTTTAATCCTTCCTCATATGGAAGGTTGGTAGGACGATTACTCTATCTCACCAACACTAGACCTGATTTGGCTTTCTTTGTGGGTCGATTAAGTCCATAGCTAGAAAAGCCTATGGTAGAGCACCATCAAGTTGCTATGAGAGTTTTAAGATACATCAAGTCAACACTTGCACGAGGATTGTTCTTCCCAATTGCATCCGATGGAAAGCTCATTAGTTTTGCTTATGCAAACTGGGGTTCTTGCATTGATATCCATAGGTCAGTAACAGGTTCTTGCTTCTCCTTTGCTAAAGCTTTAGTGTCTTGGAAATGTAAGAAACAACCGTAGCCAAAAGTTCCTAAGAAGCTGAGTATAGGTCCCTTACTGCTGCAAGCTATGAAGCTCAATGGTTAAGTTTGCTCATGCAAGATCTAAATTGCCCTCTCTTGGATCCTATTTCTCTCTTTTGTGACAAGAAGTCAGCTATTCATATAGCCACCAATCCTGTAGAGCTATTTAAATGGGCTGGCTCGGCCTATTTTGAGTCGAGTTTGATCGAGTTGAGTATAAATTCGGGTTAGTAAAATATTAGCCCAGCCCAATTCTTTGAGGGCCATGGGCCAATTTCGGGCTAACCTATAATAATTTTTTTATTATTACTTTCTAACTTTTGTTTTATGCATCTGCCTTAGTTTTTTTTTTTGGATTTGTGTTACCTTTTTTTTTTTTTGTTTCTCGTTTGTTGTCTTCTCTTTTTTTTTTTGCAATTTTTTTTTAGACATGCTATCTATGCTATATGATTCATCATTAACATACTATCACAATTTTGGTAATGCACCACGTGGGTAGTGCAGGGAACACATCAAATAATCGTTTACTATTTTTTTGTTTTTGGGGTAGAGGTGGGCTATTTTAGAGTGTAAATATGGGCCAAAGTAGTTGTAGCTATTTGTTTTTCAAATTACAGCAATTGATTTTTTTAAAATGTATTTGGGCCAATTGGGCTGGCCCGGCCCAAAGTGCGCCGAGCCAAATCGGGCCAAGCTAGGTCGGGCTAAAACTTTTTTTAACTCTTATTTTTATAGCCTAGCCCATATATTTTTCCGGTTATTCGGGCTCAACCCATTTTTACGGCTCTATAATCTTGTATTTTATGAAAGAACTAAACATATAAAGATGAATTACCATACTGTTAGAGAAAAAAATTCAAAGTGGCCTTATCCATCTCCTCCCCATTTCCGCTAAACACCAAGCTGTTGATATATTCCTTAAGGCCCTTTAGCCAAGACCCTTTCATCAAATGGTGTCCAAGCTTAGCTCCATTGACATATATCAACCAGCTTGTGGGAGGCTATTACATGAGCATACAACCAATAAAGACTCATTGGGATGAAGTTGAAGGTGAAAGCCTAATTACACGAATGCTTCATCATACAGATTAGTTAGTTAGCTTACATTCAAAAGTTAGAAGTTGTTGTAAATGATTAGTCAGTGAGTTATGAGGTGGTTAACTTGTAGAGTCTTAATGTACCTGTATATCTAGTAGAGATCAGAACCTTCTGTACTTGGTTGATTCTTTTGTACATTTTATCACTTCTCAAATAATGAAGTATTCTCTCAAGAACTCTTACTCTTCTCTCTCTCTCTCTCTCGCTCATTCAGTTTCTTGCTTCTTGTTCTCCATTTGTGGTTTACATTTTTTTATATTTCTTATAATTTCTTTGTAAACAAATAAATATGCAAAAATAACATGATAATTAAGCTTAAACATATTTTTAATCCCTAAAATTATATTATAGCAACTTTTGATTTTGGCTCTTCAAAAAAAAAAATCATTTAAGTCTCTTATCTTTAAAAACAAGTGTACATATTCTCTCTTGTAGATATGAAAAACATAATTCACTACTATAAATTATCGAAATAGCAACTGATTTATTTCGTTCGCAAAAAAATAAATTTACAACCAATTTGAGTAATATGTGACAAACCTTTGGTATAAAAATTTTTTCGTAAATTTAAAATTTGCAACTGATTTTGCGATTGATTATTTCAAGTCAACGAAATAAAGTGATTAGGAAAATTCAGTCACAAAATATAAATGTGAAAAAATTATGTTTAATAAGAAAATTAGTCGCAAAATCAGTCGCAAATTGATAAGGAATTATATGTAATAAGAAAATTGATCGCAAATTTAAAAATTTGTGACCGATTTTTAAACATATGGAAATTTTATGTATAGGTAAATCAGTCACAAATCTTGAAATTTGTGACTGATTTTTAAATATATAGGAATTATGTATAATAATAAAATTGGTTGTAAATTCAAACATTTAAACAAAAAAAAAACCAAGACAAAACATCATTCTCCTCCATTCCCTGTTGCTATTTCTTTTACCTTTCCCAATTTCTCACACCCTCCTTCCCAACCCCTAACCCTCCCCCACCCCAAGTTGCCACCGCCAACAAAGGCCGATGCTGGCATCGCCATTAGCTAAATGCCGGAGAGGAGGACATGCCGCCATCGCAAAGAGTGTTACAAGACACCACAAAGCCTAATGCCACAAAAGCCCACCACTGCTACTATCCGTGGCCGCTGCTATCCCATTGCTGCTACCCCTCCTCCACCATTGTGATTCTCTCCTTCCTTTGGTTGCTTCTTTTTTTTTATTGATCAATTTTTTTTTTTAATAATGAGTGTTTGGTTGATGTTAGATTGTTGGATTGTTAGTTTTGTTCAGTTTTTTAAATTACATTATTTGGCCGTTTGTGTTGTTAAATTGGTTGAGATTTTTGGGATTGATTTTTGGTTTTATTGGTTGATTTAGAGAGTTTATTGTTGTTAAGGATAGTTGTTTTGATTGAAATTGAGTTTAATTATGTTGTCAGGTGAGATTAAGAGTATATAATTGTTCTAATTTTTTTAATTTTTTAGATCTGATTTTTTTTTTTATGTAATGAAAGTTTTGGTATTATTATTTGATTGTATTGGCTTGTTTGTGTTCTTAAATTCTTTGAGGTTGTTGAGATTGATTTTTGATGTTATTGGTTAATTGAGAGGTTGTTATCGCTAAGAGTGGTTGATTTAATTAAAATTGGGTTTAATTATATTGTTGGTTAGATTAATTATTGATGTTATTGGTTGATCGAGAGAGTATGGTGTTGTTAAATTAATTGATGGCTTAGGAAAATATACTAAATTTGTTAAATTGTTATATTTGGTTGATGTTTTGGTTATGGTTTCTTTTATTTGGTTATGGTTTTGCTAGATTGGAGAGTAATGAGAAACAGGTTCAGACCACTAATCAACTGGTGTAACAGATGATGTAGCGGATGAATTTTGAACCTATTGATTTCCAACCCACCATTGAGACCAAGTAGAGGATGACGAATCAAGTGATGATGGAGAAGGGTCTAAATGAACTTAGTACTTATATTTCTTGTTGATTGTAGTTTGGATTATATGCTAGTTATTTATATCTATATTTGTATGTTTTAAACTTTAGGTATTGGATTTCTATGCTTTGTGATGTTCTAGTATTAGGTACTGATACTTAATTATATGTAATATTGACCTTTTAGCTTATAGATTACTAGATATTGTTTTCTCAGCTATTATTGAATTCAGGATTATCTAATTTGGATTTTAAAAGATTTTGAATTTTTTTTTTGCTGTTTTAAAATTTGCGACCGAAAATATGTAGTAGTAGGTAATATGAGTTAGAATCTATTGCAAATTCCAATTTTTACAACCGATTTTTCGGCTGCAAATTTGCAACCAAAGTTTTGTGACTGAAAAAATTGATCACAAATATATTTGCAACATGCTAAAATATGACAGACAAATTTGGTCGCAAATGCTCTTTGCAATCCATTTGGCCTATTTTGCCACTGAAAAATCAGTTGCAATCAGACAATTTTTTAGTAGTGATTTTTTAAGTTTCTTAATGATTATTTATATTCAAACTTGAATTACGTAAAATTATTTTATTAAGGGACTAAATTTAAAAAGTATCATATTAATTTTTTGGAATGAATAAATATAACTTAGCCTAATAATTATTAGTGATAATTTTGATATGTTACTATTGTAAAAAATTTTATATTATTATCTAGTCATATGCTATTATATATGTGACTTTTGAGATACTAATTGTAAGAGTTAAATACTTTTATTGATTTAATAATATATGATTAAATGATTGTATAAAAAAATTATATATGTTAAAATTGAATTTTAATTATTATAATATACAAATACCAAAATTGTATGTATTATAAAAGTTTTATATTGTCATTGAATCATATGTTTCTATTTGTAAGACTTTTAAAATAGTAAATAATTAAATCAAACACTTTTACTGATGTAATAATATATAATTGAATGATTATGTAAAAGTTTTTAACACTAATTTATATATGGAGTATTTGTTGTACTTGGCACTTCGCGGGTAATTGCCACAGTGAGTGAGTGGCAGGGAGTTATTGACCCAAAATAAGCGAAGTAACGCAGGCTGGAGCCATAGTGTGGTCAATTTCACAACAATGAATTTAGCAAAGAGAGCAATCAGCCCTCATGCAACTGGATGGAGAGAGAATGCAAAAGGTGGCGTCAAAGGCAAATGAAAATTGAAGAAAGCTTTGTACATAAAAAGAAAAAAAAAAAAAAGACATCTCGTAATTTTTCTTTTTGTAAAAAAAGATAAATACAAAATTTTAGATAATAATAAACATTGCAAAAAATAATCAAAATTTATATTTATCTCTTTTTAAAATGTTTATAAAATATGTAACTTTTTATATACAATAATACAAATATTATTTCTCTAATTTATGGTGGGCGCATGAACCCTGCACCGCACGAGGATCATTAAGAGCATCTCTCTCTTTCTCGGGTATCTTATCTCCCACTTGCTGACCAACTTGCAGGAACCGACGACGTACTAGTGATTATTTCAAACAAACAAACTATCCCACGCTGGACATTTCTTTTCTTTGATGTCTCTCTCTTCTATGAATTAAAATTAAAACCATTGTGTCTCAGCAACATCAAAACGTGAAACTATTACTTTAATTTGCTGCAACTTGCATGTCTTTTTCTGTCCGTTTGCGCAAATTATAATATTGTGATGGACTTGGATTGAAACTTAGGGAATATACATAACTTTGACAAACCAAGAAAAGTCAAGTTACAGCCGAATACAGCTGGTTATATGATAATATATATTAATATCATGCTCAATTTGCTATTGATCTCTATGTATCTAACTCTTTAGTCAGATAACAAGAAGACTTATAAAATTTCCAGTAAGAAGAGTATATGAGATGATCACAATTGAATATGTAGAGATAGAAGAAGATAAAAAAAATTATAGGTCTTAAATTTTAATAATTTATATAGACATGATTTATGATAAGATATAATAAAATTTATTTGAGTTTAATTTTTATATACTGATAATATAAAATAATTTTATACCATCTATCAATAGAAATATGAAGAAGTGTCAAATCACATTAATTAACTACCCACTATGATTAGAAAGCCAAAATTACCATAATTTGGTACTTCCTTGTATTTTTATTGGATAATAGTATAAAATTATTTTACATTACCTATGTATATAAACTAAAATCAAATTATTTAATCTATCTAAATAACTCCACCTCGTAGAAAAAGACTTGATTATTGTTATTATAGTGTTTCTAGCTCAATGCAATTGGCTTTCATATATATAATATATATACTAATGTCAAAAGATATATTTAAACTAGTGATTGGATGATTGTCGTCTACAGTTGAATTTAATTTTTAGTGAAAATTTCACTTTACCTCTTAAAACTATATGTTATATGTACTTTAGCCCATAAACTTAAAAAATGTGTAAATCGATCTCCTGAACTTTTCTAAATATACAAATTGACTGTTCTGATAATTTTTACATCAATTGTTAATAAAAATATCACATATTCAAGAAAGTTTGGAGTGTTAAATTGCATATTAAGAAAGGTTCAGGAGGTTAATTTGCATATGACTCAATGTTCAAGGGATATAGTACACTTATCTCGACTAACATACATATTTAAGATAGTTTAGGGAGTCAATTTACATATTTTTAAGAATTTAATTTGAATGCACTGACAGTATAAAATAGTTTTATACTCAGTCAATAGAAATAGTGAAAAGTGCCAACTCATACAAATAACTACCCATTATAATGAGGGGTCCATCATGATTTCTCACTTTTCCTTATTTTTATTGGTTGATAGTGTAAAATAGTTTTACACTATCAGTGCATATCAATTAAATTTTATTTTTAAAGTTTAGGGACTAAAATACATTTAACTTATAATTCAGAGGGGGTAAAATGTAATTTTCCCCCATTTTTAATTACTTAGTAGTGTTATAGTTCTTAAAAAGATGTCCTCTAAAATTTTCCTTATAACAAATGAGGAACATATCTTTGCCATGTGAAAGTTTCACAATCTAGTTATGTATGCATTGGTTTTAACTATTGATTAAGAAGGTATATCCTGACTTGAGTTTCACAAGAGAATTTATTCAATGCTAAAAAATAACACATGACCAACTCAAAAAAATTTATATGAGATGATCTATGCCCTAACAAGCATACATAATTTTACAAAAGCAAACCAGAAAATGAAGGCATGAAGACAATACAATCCATTATGCAAGTTGCATCACAATCATCATAGCCATCGTCACATGCATTCGCCATTTCGCCTTAACTTCTAGGAGCTCAAATATTTCAAAAGACTCTCTGCATTTCATGTGAAAAGTTGTAATTCACATGACAACTGCCTGAGTTATATGCAACTAGCTAATAATCAATTTATAAACAGCACAATCACATGCCACTCAAAATAAGTTATCAAATGGTGGGTAAAAATTTTTGCATGCACCCTTAAAAGTAAAGAGCAATATTATGTCTATACCTAAATTTTGTTACTGTTATACGCGGTTGACTAAAAATTCGTAAGTTGTTAACTTAATGTAACCAATACATAGTCCAATTCCAGATATGAATGAAACATTTTCAAAAAGCAAAGGCATCAATTTGATTACAACTTTTAGGATTGGACTAACATGAAGTGAGAAAATAAGGAGAGTATTCTCCCTAACATCAATAAAGTGCATATCATGTGTGGGTCTATACAAAGGTGGATATTTCTAATAATCTCACTTTCTCAGCAAAGCGAAAAAACAAAATGATCACAAAAACTCGGCAGCAGAGAGAATCTATTTTTTCCTCCGAGTAGCAAAACTCGTAATTATTATAAAATTTACTTAGAATTAAAAGAAAAAATAAAAAAGAAGGAAAATTACCAACAGCACAAAATTTAATGTTGATGCGGTCTCGTTCTAGCTAAGTTCTCGGCGAATCTCGCGAGCGATTGAAGGTTGCACCGAACGATGGTGTCAACGAAAACGCACGTGTCCTCGGTGGTGTTTCCCGGCGGCACGTCAACCACGTAGGACTCCACCACCACTGTGCCGTCATCGTCGTCACCGTCGAGGGCGGAGGAGGAGGAGCGGCGGTGGAGGGTGGTGACGGAGTGGTAGTTGGAGAGGCGGTGGTCGCCGCCGACCATGCTGAAGGCGATGACGTGGCGGCGGTCGTCGAGGAGGTCGAGGCGCTCGGTGCTGACGGCGGCCGGGAGGCCAGAGACGACGCGGACCTCGCGGAGGGAGCCGACGGCGGCGCCGTCGCCGAGGACGAGGTTGCAGGTCTTGACGAAGTGCTTGTAGGCCTGGGGGTTGTCGAAGCGGCGGACGACGGACCACACGGTGGGCAGAGGGGCGGCGATCTCCTGGACAACGGCGGAGCAGCACTGGTTGGCGGCAACGGCGTGGGTGTGATGGCGGGCCACGGCGGCCGGGACAGTCGGAGGACCTGGTGGCGTTGGTGGTGGTGGTCGGGGTGGTGGCATTTTTGTGCTTGTGAGTTTGATGAAAATGATGATGATGTCTTCGAGGCTTGAGTGAGTGTTTTGTTGATGTGGTTATGGGTGTTAATGGAACTGAAGTTGGAGGGACCAAAGCTACTGGACAGGTCACAGGTTTCGTTTGTTTTGCGGCTATAATATTATGGAAAATACCGATTGGTATCAAAGGTTAATACCTTGGCTGACCACCACCTAAAGTAAGAGTAGTTATAAAATAAAAAATTGAGAGGATATTTATTTTTAAATTATTTTACTGGAATTATATATAATAAAAATTATTAATTTAAGAGCGAATAACTTATTATTTTCCCATTTTTCATCCACTTAAACCTTTGAGTATCATAAACCAGTAACTTGTGGGTAGAGAGAGACTAGAGGTTAAGGTTGGATTTTCTGGAGATCTGTTCTTTACTATTACAATTACTAACGCAATTTAGAATCAGGACAAAGTTAAAAGATCTTTCCAAAGAAGCAATTTCAGGACTTGAATTCTTCTGTGATATCAAACACTCTTCATTTGATTGATGAGTTGAAAAAGTCACAATTCAATACCAAATACAAGGAATTGATTTTCTCATGTTTATTTTTCCCAAGTTATGCAAAGAAAATAATTACAAACACTTAAATTGTGCTTATAGCTTTTTGTATATGAAATTTTCACATAACTTCATTATGTATAGATTTTTATTATTAATTGAGAAGATGAGGCTTACTTTAGAGCCCATAAGAGGCTCTAATCAATTATAAATATAAACATGTGATTGTAAAATTTTTATATGAGATGACTGATTTCCAATTGAATCTCACAAATTTTAGAAGAGGATCAACCAGCACTCTAGCATTTATATTCAAAACAAGAAAAAAGTCTATCTATTCATAAATTGACACTTTAATAATTTTTTTTTAAAAATGTAATGAAAATAGAAAATAGTAATAACATACAATTCTTAAGTTTTATAAATGGGATAGACCAAGACGTTTTTCTTATTATGAGAATATCAAAGAATTTCTCCTATCTTTCTCTTCATATAACATAATCATGTAAAAAATAAATATGAGAGGAATCCATTTCCCAAATACAACTCTCACAATATATATATATATATATATATATATATATATATATATATATAGAGAGAGAGAGAGAGAGAGAGAGAGAGAGAGAGAGAGAGAGAGAGAGATGAACAAATGTAAGGATGGTCAAGAGAGAGAGTATATCATATGAGAAGAATGATTTATTATGAGAGTGGGATGAATAAATCTGAGCCATATAATCATATATGGATGGTCAAGATTTAAAATTTTTTAAAGGTCACATAATCACTTAAAAAAATCACACGACTTTATGTTTTAATCTTAAATATTTATATAACATCTAATAGTTAATATTTGCTTATTTCATTCTCACAATTAACCATTATATATATATGGGCCTCATAGCTCAACCCAAGAAGACTTGAGATAGCCTACTTGAAAGCCAATCACCACAAGATTCCAGAACTAGAGGAGATCCCTATATTAAGGGTGTGTTTGTTTCAACTTTTAAAAAAAATAATTTTGAAATTTAAATTTTTTTATATATAGTTAAAAAAGTTGAAAATTGATTTTTTTTCAAAAGTTATTCTTTTCAACTTCTATAAAAAAGTTGAAAATGAATTTTTTTGAGAATCTAATTATTTTTAAAAAAATTATCCAAACATACAAAAACTAATTTTTTGTATAAAAAAATTAATTTTTTATCAAAATAATTCTAAACAAACACACCCTAATTGTATGGATTTGCACACAAATAAGCTCGAGATGCTATAAGAAGGGGAGGATCCCACAAAGACTCAGAATTGTTGGCTAATCCCATGATTAAGGGAACGGATCCGAAGGTTATTCAAGCCATGATCATTTGAATCTCTATAATGAAGGAAAGGGTTGAGGAAATCCCAAGAACCTCAGAGGATATGATTCTTATCAATAATGTCCTCTATCACGATATAAAATGCCATCTCACTGATTTACCTTAGTCATCATACTTGAATTTTCTCTTACTTGAGTGTTGTAGTATTTTTGCATGTCAACCTACAGTAGCACAGTTCTTCCAGGCAAGGACAATAATGTATCCATTTCACTTTATTACATATATACCTTGATATTCACCTACATCAACATTAATATACAATATTTATAGGATGTTTGCACAATATAAATTCGAAAATACATTTCCTTTTCATAAGCCGAAGGGGTAACGGATCTCACGTGGGGAGCGATTAATTGTTTTATATTCTTAAAGAAAATAATATATTATGGTGTGTTGATTTTTAAAATAAGTTATTCTAAATGTTCAATGTTAATATAATAATGTGTAATTATCTAAAAGATTATGATAATAGTAAACTAAATTTAATCTTTAAAAATATAACTTAGATTGTGAAAGAAATTCATTTTATGGTCAGTATTTTGTTATAATTATTTTAATCTTAAAATTGTTCATGTAATTCCAAGTTAAGGATGATAATACCAACAAGGATTGGGATTAGTAGAATGAGATAGTTCCAACAATATGTTGAACCACAGTTCAAATTTCAGTTGGAAGAGTTTTCCGTATTTAATATCTAACCGTATCTCGAATAGGATTACCTCTAGTAGAAAATAGAGAAGAAAAAAAATTAAGGATGATATTTAGATACTATCCACAAAGTGATGACTCCAAAAATGATAGTGTGATTTTTAAATTCTTTTATTAATTAATTGTTTGTAAATAGATTTGTAAATATTCATTAAGCATTAAAACTGTTTGACTATGAATTTAAAAGAATTTTTCATAATTTAATTTTGTTTATAATAAAAGGCCCAATTTTATATTTGGAACAATAGTTTGAAGGACCACTCTAAGGTTTTAGTAAGAGTTGGTGCAGTAATAAGCGAGCTGTTATAGTCCTACAAGGAGGATCAAGGTTCAAATTCTAGATAAGACAATTATTAAAAATAATCTCTTAATTGCATTAGTAATGTTAAATCCAAATAAATTTTGTTATTATTATATATATTCCCTCCATCTCATTTTGTCTTTTACTTTAAGAAAAAAAAAATCAGTTTTCATAACATCTGTTAATATCACATATCAATAAAATATTTATGATTAACTTTCTAATTTTACTCTTTATAATATTTTAAACATACTAATAATTAAAAAATATAATGTGCATGATTAAGATGATTTAATTAAATGCTTTTTTTTGTTACATTATCGACAATAAAATTTGAACCTATAATTTTATGAAATCTACCTAAGCTCCTCAACACTAAACCATTCCTAATAGCTTACAATTTAACTAAATGCTAAAAATTAACTGAAGATATTTTGATAAAAAATTTTTATAATTAAGCCTTAATTCCTGTATATATAGCTATAGTTGCAAATAAAAGAGAGCCCTTTACAAAATCAAATGTCTTCAAAAAATAAAAAATAATAAGAATATAGTTTAATTTAGGTATACTGATAGTATCAAATTTTTTTATATTATTATCCAATCAAAATATTCTATTTATATGGTCATTCAAGCAATGGGTGGTTATGTCAAAGAGTTTTGCTGATGTAACAATTTATGATTGGATGTCTGTATTAAAAAAATTTATACTAACAATATATTTAAACTAGATCCATAAGAATATTTAGATGATTCAAATAATGTGGCATTTATTTCTTCTAATAAAGTCTTGGAATCGTGTAATGGGAATGGACAAAATTTGTTACCAAATTAAATGCGAAATGTCAGGAGTATTATTGACACCATGGAGAGTGGCTTCTTTTAAAATTTCCCAAGACAAGAAGGCTCCAACAACTGCTACGTTACCAGATACATTTATTCAAATGAATGATCCACTTGCAGGACATGGTCGTAAGTTATGAGATCAGAAAAAAAATTATCAATTAGAAAAATAAACATTTAGAAAAACACGCAGAAATGTCGTTGTTATAAGTAGATAAATTAATATAGAAGGTTGAAAATTCCACCCCATGACAGATTCCAAACTCTGCAAGTGCCGAGGAAGCAGAATTTCAAGCAGTTATCCCTCAAAGGACACTTATAAACAGTGAAGACCTTTTCAACAATATTTATTATAGTATGTATTATTGAGTTGAGTAATGATGGACCACGAGAAAAATTTAAGACAATATTTATTGAGTTAAATTTGCAATGTTACTTGCGCATAAAAAATATATATTTTTATAATTTTTATTATTGTATAAATTTTAATTTTTTTAATGTAGAAAATTTACATGTCTCTAGGTATTAAATAGTGTATATATATTGATGGAATGTTATTATATTTCTAATGAAAATTTTAAAAATAAATTATTTTCTTAAAATTTAAAAATTTTCGAATAATCACTTATTATTTTAAGAAGGAACTAATATATATATTTTTTAATAATAAAAAATTATTCAAAAACTTTTAAATCACAAATAACTAATTTATCTATTATCCGCCATCAAAATTGATATTTACTCATTAATATATTCATGCCTAGCCACCGTACACAGCCTAAGCGCATACTTTTCCTTCCAAAGTCCAAGCGCAGCCTCATCATAATCTATCTGTATTAGTCCATGTCTCAATTTTCAAGACTCCTTCCTGTCGCTTTATTTTGACGAGCCAAACTCTTGTTTTGTTTTCCATTTTTCCTCTGTTCAAAACTGCAAAAAGTTCACACTGGGGTACATGCCAGTGGCAAATTCAGACTTTTGAGCCATTTTGGTGCACGTGACGTGAAGTTGATGCCAACATGTGTTCCCTCTTGCCTATGCCACTGCTGCAGTCTATTAGCTATCCAATTGGCATGTAAATAGGACCGGGGACCATGGCGAATTCTGCCATGCTCACTGTAATTTTATGTGCGTAATATTCTTTGTAATCTTAACCATTTATTTTAATGCCAACGGCTGAGATTATATTTAAAACATTTTTATACCACTGATTGGTGGTGCACAATAGAAGCACCAACCCTACCTGTCTCTTTCTCAGTTTTCATCCTTCCTTCTGCAGCCGTTGCCCGCGAGCTCACCATCAAAGCGCCCTCAACGTACTGAAAGAAATCTTGCAAGTTGAATGTTGACTGTGAACGGAGGTATTGAGGTCACCAACTCATCATGGGTCAACTTTGGAGCTGTCGTGTGGCTCCATATTACTTCAGGAAATGGCTTCGTTATTTTAGTGGCTTGATTTAGTAGAAAATTTAAATAATGTAATTTAAAAATAATAAAAATCATCACAATCAAAAATAAAAATAATAAGGAAAGTCTTAAATTTATCTAAGATATCAAGGGCGTTTGAAAATGGAAAATAAAATGAAATAAATTGAATTACAAATCAAATATCATGCTTAAAATCACCTATGTAAAATAGGAATTAAATTAAATTATAAATCAATTTTTATGTTTGAAATTCAATTAAATAAGAATTAATTTGAATTAATTTTATCATTTTACTTATTTATTGTTATTTATCATTGATTTGTTATTATTTTTAGTGGAATTCTCAACTCCAATTAAATCTAAGTGAACAGAGAAAATAAAAAAGTCAAAAACTAATGAGGTACTGATTTATCAGTCAGACTCGTTGTTGCCTTTCACCTCCCTGCGGGGCTCCCTTATTTAGATATCGTATTTATATATAATTATCACAAAAATATTGTATTTTTTATGTATTTAAAAAAATATGGTGATTTTTAAAAAAAAGTCGCAATAATTAATTATGATTTCAGTAGCTCAAAAATAAAAAAAATTATTTTAATAGAAATCGTAACATATTATTACAATTTCAATCAAATTAAAATTTAAATAAAATAAAAAAATAGAAATTGCAACACATTGTTGCGATTTCCATAAAATAAAATTAAAACAAAATAAAAAATATTATTTTGCTAGAAATTGCAATTTGTTGTTGCGATTTTTATAAAATAAGAAAAATAAAAAATATTATTTTAATAAAAATTGCAACTCATTGTTATGATTTTAATAAAATTAAAAATAAAATAAAATAAAAATATTATTTTAATATAAATTATAAGTAAAAGTTGTGATTATTTATTTATTTATTTTTTGTATATTTACTGTGTATATATGTGCCTATGCATGTATTGTGTGTGTTTTGATTTGATTTTTTTTTTTTTTTTTGTGTTTGTGTGTGAGAGTATGAGAAAGCACATGAGAGAGTGAGAGAGAAAGAAAAAAAAATTAATTAAAAAAGAGAAAGGAGAGAAGAGACAAAAAAAAGAGAGAAAGAATAATAAAATATAAAAATACCATAATCCCCTATTTTTTTCAAAAAAACAATAAATTATCAAATTTCTTATAAAAATATAATAAACAATCTTAAAAATTCCAAATAAATAAACCAAAAGAAAAAATCAAAATAAAATAAAACCCTTGTCAGTTAGCTAGCGTTTTTTTTTTTTCATTCCCAATTTCCGATTTGCGTCAATCGGAACGGAAGAAAACCTCGAAATCGAATCGAATACATAACATTATTAATAAGTTCACAATTTTCATTTTTTTCTTCTTTTGCATCAGTAGCAGAGAGAGAGAGAGAGAGAGAGAGAGAGAGAGTTGCTGGAGATGGATACACTCCCAACGACGTCGTCTAAGAGCGATAGGAGAGGAGGGAGATTGGCTGTTCAGATGAGGGGTAAAATGACCTTGAAAGTTTAAAAATTGAACTCAATCCATTTCCCAACAAATTCTCTCATAAATAAAGAGATTTATAAAAACACAGTAGTTAGTTCCATGGGATTTAAAAATTAAATCATTTTCTTTTTTCTTTAAATTTTAAACACTGAGTTTGATTTCCAAATAAAATTATTTCTTATTTAATTGCATTCTAAACACATTGTTACTGCCGTAGTTTGATAGAAAATTTAAAATAATGAAATAAAAAACTAAAAATAATAAAAAAGATAAAAAAATAAAAATAGTAAAGAAAGTCAACAAAATAAAAATCAACAAAATTTAAAAATAAAGGTAAAAATAAAAATAATAAGGAAAGTACCAAATTTGTTTAAAATATCTTTAGAGGTCTTGATTAGATGAAAAATTGAAATAATAAAAAATAATAAAATAAAAAAAATAAAAATAAAAATAATTGTTCAAGATATCTTTGGAGTCTTGGTTTGATGAAAAAATAAAAAAATAATAAAAATAAAAATAAAGGAATTAAAAAAAATAAGGAAGGTGAAGCTCTTTGCCCAAAAGAAAAAAAGAACAAAAGAAAAAAGAAAAAGGTCAACAATTTAAAGTGATAATAAATGAAATATTTGGATCTAATACAAAATGGTGGAATTATATATTAGGATCAAATGTCGATGAGAATTAATCTGAGATTGCAATAATACAATAGTAACATAGGAAAGGTAGAAAATAAAAACAAATCAATTCATTAACGTGAAGTAATGTGCTGTAAAGAGAAAAGGATTTGTCATAGAAAGATGTATAAAGCAATTAAATGTAAATCAACTCATTAATTTGTGCTCTAAAGTGTAAAAACTTTGTGATAATAAAAGAGATATAAAGCAATTATATCCAAATCAAATTAGAAAAAAATAAATAAAATATATTAAAATTTTTTTGGTGTAATTGAGTTTATTTTGGCTTACATATAATAGACAAGCACCAAGCACACTGCAACACACAGTTAGATATATATACCTTGGATTTACCAAAAAATAAAAAATAAAAAAAAAGATCTATATACCTTGGTTATATGCAAATAGAAATGGAAGTCTGGGAGACGCAAGCCTGTGCGTGTAAGTACATTTGTAACGAAAGCCTTGTAGAAGGCGTACATGTCTTCTTCAAATTTCAAAGTGTGCCTATGACGAAAAAGCTAGGGATGGACCAAGGTTATGATTACAATAACCTCCTAATATTCTTGAGGCCAGACATAATTAAATATTTGTTGAGTAATTGAAAAAATATATGATAATATTTTCTTCCAAAATAAAAACATAAAATAACCGCGAGTGAATTTGTACATATCTCCAACTTTCAATGGCGGTGATTTAAAAATTTTCCTTTTTTTAAAAAATTAAAAAAATATTTCTTTAAAAATCCTTTTTGAATAAAATAATAATAATTTCTAGAATCAAATCAGATTTTTCAAAGTTAAGAATTTATTTGGCCATGCTTTTTTTAAAAGGAAATACTTTATTAAAATTAATATTTATTCCCTTAAAATAAATTTTGAGCTGTAATTTATTTTCAAAATATTTTTTTAAAGAACAAATTTTTGATTCACCATTTTCACACTTGTGGGGATGTAAATTTGACAGAATAATGGTATTTAGCTGCCCATTCCCCATCTTATTCATTTTACCACTCATTATAAAATGCCAACAAAGCGAGAGATGCAAAAATAAAAAAATAAATTTTTTTGCAAATTACAAAAAATAAAGAATCAATTCAAAAAATTTTAAAAGATAACATAAGATAAAATATTTCAACTATTCTTGGAATGAATGATATAGGATGCTGACATCTTCTCTAATCATAACCTCTAAATCAAAGACCATCGTCTCAATTCCTGATTGAAACATTTCATTTCCAATGGATGGATTGATTGGTGATGACTCTATGACCTTTCTTAATTTTTTCCAATGCCCTTGAGAGTGGTTGTTACAGTTAGCAACTCCACTAAGGATTGTTATTTCAATGCTTTGCTTGCACATAATTAGCCTTGTACTTGGGCCTGATAACTTCTAGGCTAGATAGATGGTTAAATAGTGTTATTTTGTGAAACCTTTGGTCTTTGTATAGGGCTATGAAAGTTATTAGAGAACAAGAATTCATTGGAGTTAGTTGGTTAGGCAGTTAATGACCTTTGGAGTTAGTTAGTTAGTTAGTTACTGCTAGCTGGCAGTTCTGTTAGGAATAGTTTTATCATGTCCAATGCTTTTATGGGTGTATTCCTACTCAACTGACGTTGTATATAAGAGGATCATACTGTTATGTGAAATATAGAAAACCATTTCTTCCTAATTCATCATATGCCTCTCTATTTCTCCTTCGAACTCTCTGATTCTTTCATGGTATCAGAGTTCGGTTATGGCGCGGAATTCTCACCAAAACGCTACTGCAACGAACCAATCGAATCAAGCAGCAAGCTCCAATTCCACCATGCAAATCCAGAATCAACTCCAAAGGGATCTAGCTCATAATCCATACTTTCTCCATTCTAGTGAAAGCCCCAACCAGATCTTGGTTTCTCCAATCTTCACTGGTTCCAACTACCACAGCTGGGCCAGATCGATGAAACGCACGCTACTCTCCAAAAACAAATACAAATTCGTGAATGGAACGATTTCCAAACCCGACGAGTTTGATCCGATATATGATGCTTGGGAAAGGTGCAATAACATGGTGCACAATTGGTTGATTCACTCAATCTCACCAGCTATAGCTCGAAGTGTTGATGCATTAGAGCTAGCCTCCGATGTATGGAGAGATCTTAGGGAATGATTTTCTAGAGGCGACATGGTGAAGATTGCAAAGTTAATGCATGAATTCCATGGCTGCAAGCAAGGGTCCTTGTCAGTAACGGAATATCACATTGAGTTGAATGCCTACTGGGAAGAACTAGAGAATTACAGGTTTGTTGCACCTTGTACATGTGCAGTAAAATGTGCTTGTGAAGCTATGAGAAATGCACGAACCTTGAAGCAGCAAGAGTATGTCCTTTAGTTCTTGAATGGACTAGCGGAACAATACTCACAGGTCAAGTTGCAAATTCTTGAATCAGAACCATTTCCAAGCATGAATCAAGTGTTTTTGAAAGTCTTGCAACAAGAAAAACAAGTAAGCAGAACCTATCAAGATGAAGCAAAGGTTCTTATTAATGTTGCAGCAGCAGGTAATAGAGTGTATGGCAGAGGCAAGGGAGCAAATTCCAATAAGGTTTGCTCATTTTGTGGAAAAATCGGACACACAGTCGATGTTTGCTATCGGAAGCATGGCTTCCCTCTGCATTTCAAGTTCAAGAACTCCACCTCTGCCAATGCAACAATGACAGAATCAATGGAAGATGTGAGGCTTAAGAATGCATCAGTAGATCCACAAAAGGAGGAAGTTCCTCAACCAACAGTTCCAGTCCTCACTCAAGAACAGTACAAAAGCCTAGTAACTTTGCTTCAGAATTCAGATTTGAAGTTCTTAGCAGCCTCAGCATCCAATTCTCATCAAGCAACTGTCTCTCATGTCAATTCAGTCCCACAAGGACTAGATGTCACACCTGATCTAGGTAACAACTTTGTCTTTGCATGTTTTAAACCTATGTCACCTATGTCTTCAAACTCCTGGATCATTGATTCAAGAGCTTCAGATCATATATGTTGTTCTTTGGATTGGTTCATTAGCTACTCCAAAATCAGACCAGTTCAAGTTAAATTACCTAATAATCAGTTTGTCCTACCACAGTTCTCACGTACAGTTGCATTTTCCAGCAATTTCATACTCACAAATGTGCTTTACTTGCCAGAATTTCATTTCAACTTAATATCCATTTCCTGTCTCACCTCGAATTCGAGCTGCACTTTATTGTTCTCATCCAATTCTTGTCTTATATAGGATATGTCAACTCACAAGAAGATTGGTTTTGGTAGGCAGGAAGGTGGCTTGTATTACTTAGTAACCGACCAGATTAAGACCAGCAGCATAAACTCTACACACACCACACCTCACTCAACCCAAATTTCAACCATAGCAGATGTAGACCGTTGGCACTACAAGTTGGGGCATATATCTTCGAAGAGGCTTTATTTGCTCAGTAAACAATTCCCTTTTATTAAATACCGTGAATGTGGACCTTGTGACATTTGTCACTTTGCTAGGCATAAGAGAATTCCATTCCATAATAGTACTAATTGTGCTGATAGCTTGTTTGAATTGTTGCATTTTGACATTTAGGGACCATTTAGGGTTCCATCAATACATGGACATCGATATTTCTTTACTATATTAGATGATTACAGTAGATATTGCTGGACTATTATGTTGAAATCTAAGGCTGCAGTTTCTGAAAGTATGCAAAAATTTATTGCCTTTGCTGAGAAACAGTTTAATGCACGAGTCAAGGTGATTAGGATAGATAACGGTGTAGAATTTTCCATACCAAATTTCTATGCTTCAAAGGGAATCATACACCAAACCAGTTGTGTGGAAACACCACAACAGAATGGTAGGGTGAACATAACCAGAGCTTTACTTTTTCAATCAAAGTTGCCTAAATTGTTTTGGTCTTATGCTGACCAACATGTAGCTTTTCTTATCAACAGAATACCTTCACCCATTTTGCATGAAAAATCCCTATTTCAATTGTTGTATGGGAAGGTCCCTGATCTGAATGAATTGAAGCCATTTGGTTGTTTGTGTTATGCTGCCACCATAGTTGCAGGACGACACAAGTTTGATTCTAGATCTAGGAAGTCTGTGTTTATTGGTTTTAAACCTGGAGTTAAGGGCTTTGTGTTAGTAGACCTGGTGACTAAGGAAGTCTTTATTTCTAGACATGTTAAGTTTTATGAACAACATTTACCTTATGGAAATAAATCTATTGACCATAATTTTCATCACAATTCCTCCATTCTGTTTGATTCATCATCTAAGGATGATATTGCCCTACCTTGTACCACCACTGAGGTTGTATCTTCACCAGCATCTTCTCCCATTGAAGATCCTACCTATCCAATTCACATAGCCTCACCTTCTCCTCATCTGCCATCACCTGGATGTCAACCTCTCAGACATTCCACCAGAGTTACATCACGCCCTGCATATCTCTCTGATTACCAATGTAATGCAGCCACTGCTCTTGTTCTCCACCAATCAGCTTCTTTGGTTGCTTATCCTCTATCACAAGTACTGTCATGTTCGAGCCTATCACCTTATTTCCAATCCTATTCTTTCAATCTCATCTCTAAATCTGAGCCCACTTCATATGCTGAGGCCAACAAATCTGAATGCTGGCGTGAAGCTATGCAAGTTGAAATTCGAGCTCTTGAGAAGAACAAAACCTGGTGGGTTGTTGATCTACCTTCTAATGTGGTTCCAATTGGCAACAAATGGGTCTACAAAATCAAAAGGAAATCAGATGGCAACATTGAGCGATACAAGGCTCGGCTTATGGCAAAGGGTTGTAACCAGGTTGAATGTTTGGATTATTTCGACACCTTTTCCCTGGTTGCTAAAATGACCACAATTAGACTGCTCCTAGCTCTCGCCTCAGCGCATCATTGGCACCTCCATCAGTTGGATGTCAACAATGCTTTCCTTCATGGGGAGCTTCATGAGGATGTCTATATGACTTTGCCACTTGGCTTTCCTGCTCCAGGGCCCAATAAGATTTGTAAATTGACCAAATCATTGTACGACTTGAAACAAGCCAGTAGACAATAGTTTGAGAAGCTGCCCCAAGTTCTCCTTACATATGGTTACACTCAAGCATTCGCAGACCACAGCCTATTCATCAAGCGAGATTCTTCAACATTCATAGCTTTCCTAGTTTACGTGGATGATATCATTCTCGCAGGCAGTACCCTTGCTGAGTTTGATGCCATCAAAGGAGTTCTTGACAACAAATTCCGAATTAAGGACCTTGGTCTTTTGAGGTATTTCCTTGGCTTGGAAGTGGCCCATTCTGACTCTGGTATCACAGTTTGCTAACGAAAATATTGTTTAGAGTTGCTTGCTGATTCTGGTTTAACAGCCTCTAAACCAGCCACCACTCCCCTTGATTGTGCCGATCGTTTTTCTCAAGAAAGGGGGTAGCCATTTTCTGATGTTCCTGCATATCGACGCCTTGTTGGCTGACTGCTATATCTTACCACCACACGACCAGATATCATGTTTGCAACTCAATAGCTTAGCCAATTCATGGCTAGCCCGACCATGCAACATTTCAAGGGAGCCATGAGGGTTGTTCGCTACTTAAAGAGTTCCCCTGGTCGTGGCCTGTTCTTCCCACGGCAGTCATCCATCCAATTGTTTGGGTTCAGTGATGCTGATTGCGGTGGGTGCCTTGACAATCAGAAATCTATCTCAGGGTATTGTTTCTTTCTTGGTCATTCTCTCATCTCTTGGAAGTCCAAGAAGCAAACTACCGTGTCACGCTCTTCTGTTGAGGCTGAATACCGTGCACTTGCAGCTGCTACATGTGAACTTCAATGGATCACTTATCTCTTACGGGATCTTTCTATCACATGCTCACGACCCCCTATTCTCTACTGTGATAGTCAAAGTGCTCTCCATATCACTGCCAATCCAGTGTTCCATGAACGGACCAAGCACTTAGACATTGATTGTCACCTTGTGCATGAGAAACTACACGATGGCCTCATGAGATTACTACCGGTTTCCAGCTCTGACCAGAAGGCTGATATTTTCACCAAATGCTTGACTCTCCGTTCCTTCTCTGAGTTTCTTCCCAAGCTTGGCTTGTTGGACATCTACCAGCTGCCAACTTGCCGGGGGGGGATAAGAGAATAAGAATTCATTGGAGTTAGTTGGTTAGGTAGTTAGTGACCATTGGAGTTAGTTAGTTAGTTATTGCTAGCTGGTAATTCTATTAGGAATAGTTTTATCATGTGCAATGCTTTTATGGGTGTATTCCTACTCAACTGACGTTATCATACTGTTATGTGAAATATAGAAAACCATTTCTTCCTAATTCATCATATGCCTCTCTATTTCTCCTTCGAACTCTCTGATTCTTTCAAAAGTCCCTTGCTCAATTGAACCCTTTTCGCTTAGAACCTACAATGGGTGAAGATTAGTGACCTTGCTAGCCAAAATATTGACTATGGATAATTTGGGGACCTTTTCCTACTAGAACAAGAACAAAGTAATATTGCCTTAAGAAACCCTTGGTCTCCATATATAGGCACATGAAACCATGCTACTAAAATTGAATCTTCTCAACTTGTAGCTTGTTATGGGGGAGTTGGGACTTTTACTAGCCAAAGTATTGGAGTAATTAATAGGGGTAGTTTATGACCTTAAAAACAAATAGGAATCTAGAACTCAAGCCACCACATATTAGAATGACTCCAAAGGCCACCACGATCTATTAGAACCATCCTTGAGGACAAACATCAAGCCTAAATAGGTGAAGGATATGTTGGTCCTACACATGTTTTGGACCATCACCTACATTTATTTGCCACTAGAGCAAGCTCATTAAAATCTATTGGGTAAAAGTATATTCGAGTGTAAAGTAAAGTAAGAGCATTATAAGAGTTTACTCTCTTATAAAATTACTAAACCCTCAATCATCTTAGTTTTCTAGTATGGTCGTTTCCAATCCTAGGGCCGTTAAAATAGGTCAAACCTATTGGGTCATTCCGTTTATCGGCCAAAAATAGGTGGGTTAGGCTTAAAAAATAACGACCCGTTTAAACTAACCCATTTTCAACCCACTCCATTTAACCCGCGGGTTAAACGGGCCAGCCCGTTTACCCGTGTTTATTTTTTTATTATTTTTTAAAGTAAAATTGTATAAATTTAGGACATAAAAATATAATTTAATAATTAAATTTAGAATATTTACACTTTTTTAATAAAAAATAAGAATTATTTTTAGCCTTTTTTTAAGATGAAAATTATTTTTTAATAAAAATAATTTTTAAAACATGAAAAATAAAAAAATAAATAATAAACTGGCCAACCCGTTTAAGACTGCGGACTAATCTTAAATAGGTCAAGCTAAAAAATTTTGGTTTACGGGCTAAATGGGCCAACCTATTTATTTCGCGGGCCTAAACGGGTCAGGCTTAAATGGGCCAACCTGGCCCATTTGACCGCCCTATCCATTCCCCTCCCTACACTACCCACCTTTGCCATCTCACTCGGATTGTGCTAGAAGAAGTGCACAAAAAGCAACACTCTCAAGTCTCAATTGAAGGAGCAACCATAATTCAGAGTGACATATATAATTTTAGTAGAAATGCAATCTGAAATTGAAATTTCATCTTAGACTAAACCAACCAAATGATGAATTCAATAACAAATGGAAAACCAAAAACCATGTGGCATCCACTTCATATATATGAGAATAAGGTTCTTACATTAGATAAAACAAAAATGAATATTGAAATAAAAAAAAAAGATTCTTTGGGGAGCTAGTCCCTTGTGTGTGGACTAGAGGTGGCAGCGGACCATGAACCTTCAAAGGGACTTGTCTAACCATGAACGAGTGGTGGCGAGGAATTCTAAGTCATGACTCAATGGGTGAGTTCGTGACTCACTACAGGTGGAAAGTTGCAATGGTGGCAACAATGGTAGTGGAGGTGGTGGCAGTGACAACATTGATGGTGAATATAGCGAAGTAGTTAGAAAGGAGAGGTAAGGAAAAGAGTGAGTGATTGATTAGGTGAATCAAAGACTGAAAAATGGGTAATTTAGTAATTTTTGAAGTGAGTAAACTTTTACGATGCTCTTACTTTATTTTACACTAAAATAAACTAGATACATTTTCATCCATTACATTTTAATAAACTAGATCTAATGATGAATAAATATGGATGGTTAAATGGTCCAAAAGATATGCAGGACAAACATATCCTTCACCACCTAGGTAACCTTATAGGGCACTTAAAGAAGCATGATATGTTTTGTGTATCTTTCATTCTTTTCTTGTGTAGTTAACTAATCTCTCCCTTGCTTTTTTAGAATCTCTGCATACTTTCCATATGCTTTCAGGGTCTCATAGCAAAACATCCCGAAAGCATGGATAGGGGGAAATAGTTATCTTAATCAAAAATGACCCATAGTGTTAGTGAAGTGATCCAAGAGTCAGAGTAGACACATATGCAAGAAGAAGATAACTTGCCATATGGATCCTTTGTTCAATTGCTGCCATTAAGAAAGATTGATTTTGAACAAACGAACCTAAGACCACTAAAAGATGTATGGGCATGAATGGTAAAGAAGAAAGATTTGAACACAAAGTATAAACTCATAACATATCCTTTGTTTGTTCTATCAGATGTTCCCATGATATAAGCTTTGCTACACATTTAGGATCAATTTTTCTCACTACTTTACATTTTGACAACTTGATATAGTCCATGTGATTGAAAAAATATGCCAAATTACTAGATTTGAAAAATGCATATGAAAATAAGGTATATTACTAGAAGTTGAAAGTAGCAACAAAAAGGTCCAAATTAATAGGATTCAAATGATTGAATCGGAAAAATTTATGTAGGACAAGGGACGTAGTTGGAATGCAAGATTCTTGAAGTTTGTTAAAGGTAGTATTAACAAAGAACAAGAGATGGTTATGCATGCTTTACTTATCTACAGGTTGGTAATCTTCCGGGGGGTAAAGGGAGAAATAGAAGGACAAGTCATCAAGCTATACAAGAAAATTGAGCACAGTGACAACACAATACCATCAATCTTGGCTGAATTTATCTAATCTTTAACCTTCTATAAACATTTCCAAAAGTGCCAATTTTGGGTTTGTGGTTAGTTGTTAAATGCTTGGATGGTAAGGCACTACCAACCTTTGAGGGCTTCCAATACTCAAAATTTGAATAGAGAAATATCATGCTGGATTCTATAACCTTCTCCAAGCATATAGTGATGCATAATTAGCCTCCAAGACACTGAGGAGGGATTAGTGGATCAGCTTCTTCTCATAAATGACGGAGATGGTTTAAAAGGTCATGTGGATATCACTTACTACTATTATCAATTGATGTGGAGAAAATATATGAATCCCACTCATTAGTACTTAGAGGGTGACTAGTTATGCCCTACCCATGGTTAGAATCTAAGAAGTTACCGAATTATCTATTCTAACACTAATGAAAGAGGAAGAAGATTAATGAAGCCTCAAAAGACATATGACAAGTGAAAGGTTGTCTTTCTAGTTATACCACCCATGCCATCAGACATGATAAGAGAAAAGAGGAAAATGTTTCATTATACCTAAAATAGAGTACCCCCTTAATCTCCAAGCAAAAGTTAAAATTAAGAAGGTATGAAGCTATGTCAGCAAACCACAAACTAATTTCCTAAAAAGAAGAATGGGAATCCGAGCTTGTAGAATCAAAAACTAAGCTACAACATGAGGATGATGAAGTGAGAAGGCCTAGATACGGTTGCCAAGCTCTCAAGTTAACCATTAAGTAAAGGACATGTAACTCATAGCACTTGTTAGAAGAAATGAAGCTTTACAGTTGAATGTGCAAATTATGACTTCCATGATTGAGGTTAGTGATACATTAATTACTCAATCACATGGAGAAAAGGCTACTTTGGAGATGGAAAGATCGATTTAAATAATGGAATAAGATATTTGGGCAATAGGAGCAAGAATTTTGAGGATTAGGACAAAGAATTGATGAAAAGGTCTTGTGGTCATCTTGAAGATGCTAAAAAGGTCACTAAAAAGGTTAAGAAGAAGTACAAATACATGAGAATGGTCTCTTGGTGGCCTTTTGGATTTGAGTCTTTACGCTTCTCTAACTCTCTTCTTGGCCCTTTCAGTAACCTTTTTAGTACCTTTAGGAAAATCACAAGACATCTTCATCAACTCTTGGTCCTAATCCTTATAATCCTTGCTCCTATCGCCGGAATACCTTATATCTTTATTTAAACTAAAGTTTTTCCATCTCAAATTGACATTTTCTCCTTATGCTTGATTGACTTCAATCATGGAATTCTTAGTTTGGCACATTCACTGTAGAACTTTATTTCTTCGATTGAGCATTATGAGTTGCACGTCGTTTACTTCGATAATTGCCTCAAAAGCTTGGCACCTATGGTCTAAGCCTTTTCATTTCACCACCTTATGTTATAGCTTAGTTTTTTATTCTGCCAGCCTATATAGACATTCCTCAATCAATTTTGTGCTTTTGTTTGCCAAGATATCTTCGTACCTTTTTTCAACTTACACTTGGTGATGAAGGGGGTCTTCTACTTTAGGTGCAATGAAACTTTTTCCATTTTTCTCTTGCCATATTAGACAGCATGGGCTGGTATCACTAGAAGGATGACCTTTCGCATTTCGTATGTGTTTCAAGACTTTATTTGCTTCATCGATCTTGTTACTCTTTCATTCGTATTAGAACAAATTGTATGAACTTTAATTGTCTTCTAATCATGGCCAGGGTGTAAGTGGTTACTCCCCAAGTACTAATGAGTGGAATCCATAGCTTTTCTCAACATTGATGTATAGCAGCAATAAGTGGTATCCACAAGGCCTTCCAAACCAACTCCTTTCTTTATGAGACTAGCTAATCAATTGATCCCTCCTCAGGATTTTGGACGCTAAGCGTAATGATTGTATGCTTGGAGAGGGTTATGGAATCTAGCATGATATATATACTCCATTTTTTAGTTACTGGAAGCCATCCAAGTTTAGCGATGACTTACCACCCAAACATTCAACGACCAAACAAAACCCCAAAATTAGCCCCTTTTGCAATGTCTACAAAAGCCTAAGTTAGATAGATCAGTCAAGATCCAATGATATTAGGTATAACTCGATGCCTTTTTTTTTATAGGAAAAAGAGCTCCAACTTACTAGAGGTGAGGAGCCACCAAAAACAACAATGCAACCAAAGAAATAAGGAAAAAACATAAAGACAAACATCAAACCCGCCAACAAAACACGACCAAGCACCACCCCTATGAACAAGCCAAAAAAAACAACAACAAACGAGCAAAAACCATAGAACCAACAGGCAGATGGACACCAAGAGAACGAGCACAAAATTAGGGCACTAAGCAATAGTAGGCCAAACAATCAAAACACACCAACACACGAACCCCAACACACCAGCAAAGACAAAAGCAGAAACACCAAAGCCCTGAAGACCAAACACAAGGACACTGTCCACAAGCCCACCGCACCAATAACTACCCAAACATGCAGCACCAAACCACAACAACCAACAACCTTAGCAAACTCCGTTGTTTTTCTTATGGTGACCCCTTTTTCGAGGAAGGGTGAAGTCTTGACACTCTTTAATTTTAGATAGATAATTAACCATAGCTAGTTCATTAATAACCGTGAACCCCAAGATCTTCCTAATATTCCATGTATTTTGTGCTTTCACATGTTCTACTTTGAATGAAAGAATGATCTCAATTTCACCACCCTGGAAGACTTGTTCAGGCCCAGACAACGAGAATTGCAGATACATCCTGCTAACTCTGAGTAGGAACCATAGGAAAAACTAGAACTTTGTTCAGCTTTGATGCCAATCTCCATCGGATTAACACACCCAAAATTTTCCATTGCCTTAAGCTGAAAATGAGTTTGTGATTGGAAGTCCATTCACAACTTCAAGATGTTCAAAGCTAGGGGGCAAGATAGCCCAATGCTCATAGAACTCGGACAACCCACCTCCATAGGGCCCAACATAAAAGCTGGAACCTACTAGGCCATTAAGTCCAGCACTGGATGGAGAGACTGACCAAGAGAATCTTCCTCCACACACCTCTTAGATGGACCTGTATTTGTGCTGCTCTGCAAGACTAACCAAGATTATTCAAACACACCAATGGGGGAGTAGCGATCACGTCTCCCACTGTGCATCATCAAAGCAACCAAATTCTCTTCTAGAAAGACCCCTCCCTACTTAGCTTCTCCTTCTTTTCACTTGTTTCCGTCTCCCTTTCTGCATCAAGGAAACTCGGCCTCTATATCGCTAATCACTCCCTCCTACAAGGTCCAAAGGTGGCATTTAAACTCTTCTAGGTTGCTTGCATTGAAAATCCCTTCAAAAACTCTCCACACTAGCTCTTTGATCTTCATCTTGTCAAGCCACCTACTAAACTCACCAGCATTAGCAGTTTCCACCTCACATGAGTTTCTCCTATTCCGATTAACAAGCTTTGGTTGTTGACGCAAGCCCTCCACCACCTTTTTGAAACTCCTCCCATCCCTTGCACCTGACGTGCTTATCACACCGCCCTCTATAGGCTCCTCCTTCTCATCAGTCTCCACGATGGCCGAGCCATTTTGGAATACTCTCTTCCTACCATATTTTGCAAATGTCACCATTATCCTTCTCCTTTTAATCGATAATCCATTCAGTTTGTTGATTGTGTTTGTAGTCTCCTCTAGCTTCTTAAATCTAACAAAACCAAATTTGCTGTTGTTGAAACATCTTCTTTTATGAGAGACATAAACATCGCTTACGTCTTCTTCCCCTCTAGTTCATCTCCTATGGTAGCCCATCGATGAAAAAAGAGACATCCTCATTGCAATCCTTGTCCATCTATTTTTCCTTTTACCCTCAAGAAGATTACTAACTAGTAAATGAGTAAGGCAAGTATAGCCATTCCTTATTCTTTGTCAATATTGCCTTAAAAAAGCTTCATTACCTTGAACAAACTTCGACAATCTTGCATCCCAACTATGACCCTTGTCCGTCATATATTTTTCCAACTCTTTCACTTGAATCCCCATGTTTGGATAGTTTCCTCTTTAGCACTACTTCTAGCTTGTAATGATAAACCTTATTTTCAATGCATTTTTTGAATTTAGTAATTTGGCATAGTTCTAAATTGTAGGGACCATAAAGTGTAGCAAAGCTTTTGTCATGGGAACATCCATTGAGATAAACAAAAGACATGCTACGAATCTATATTGTGTTAAATCTCTCTTCCTTGCCGTTCATGCCCATACACTAATCTAATTTGCTATTTCTCCAAATTTTGTATGCCATCCATAGTAAGAATAGATGGATAAGATAGATATGCATTAATCTACATTGCTATCTCTTCGAATTTTTCTGTGCCATCCATTCCAATAAACCAAGTGATTAGTATATTCAAAGATACTATTAGCTTTGCAAAGTTAGGTATAATACAAATGAAAAGCAAAAGATTAGTTATATATATGAATTTATTGTCTAGGAAAATTTCTAAACAATTGTAATTAGAAAAACAAAATCTCTCACTTTAGACTTCATTTTAAAGATAACATGGATATTGCAAACTACCAAGATTTATTATAATCAAAATATAAATTAAACTATTTACCAAAAACATGTAATATATAAGATGAGTTTTATAAAAGGAAAAAATCGAATGTACACACATGCGTTTGCATCAAATTCTAAAAGGTGGTTTTGAGTGCATTTATTTGTGCTTCTAACACTAAAAAAAGTTCTTTTTTAAAAAAAATTCAAGAAAAAGTACTATAAAATTTTTAGTAATATTTGTTTGCGTTTCTAAAAAAAAGTAAAATCAGAAAATTATCAGTTTTTCTGCTTTTTTGATAAGCAGATAAGGAGCTTCTTCTCTCAGAAGCAGAAGTATTACAAAGAGAGAATATTACTTCTCAAAATTAGTAACCACTTTTTTACTATTCAATTATGATTTTATCATTAAAATTTTTGAAAAATACCACTCCCTTCCCACTCCTATTCTCACACTTTCTATCCATATCCTTAATTATAATTTTATAAGAAAAAATGCTTCTATATTTATCATATCCAAACAACTTATCAACTTTTAATTTCAATAAAATGTACTTATATAATTATATTTAAATATAAAATAATTTATTGCTTCTACTTCTACTTTCTGCTTCTAAAGAAATACTTCTCCTAGATTCTTAATAAAACGGACCCATTAGATCCAAGTATCATCTTGTGTTTTTGAAGCTTTGCTAATATTGAAAACCCATCCATAAAAGCACAAAAGCAAACGCTAACACTGGTCACCGTGGAAGCAATTGCCATTCATCGATGTTAGATATATAGTTTTGATGATGAATATTGGTAAAATAATTTGTGATTTCTTGTTTCCATCTAAATGCTATATTTAATATATAGTTTCATCATTTATCCTATTAAATAATTTCTTTATTAAAATCTAAATTTATTCTAAAACATACCTGATTAAAGAATATTTTTTGACCTTACTCAAAAAAATCATGTTTAGAGGATGAAATTAGGGAAGCAACATTCAAAAGATTGAAATGGTGCTTGGTTTTGAAAACAGAGAGAAAAAGCAACTAAACCAGCAATTATGGGTTAGGACCCAACAACTACTCTCCAGTTACTGCAGTTATATGAAATAACATATTCTAGTTAGAACTCAAGCAATAATTCTCTTCAACGATTAGTAAACTTCAATGTTCCAACATCTTTATAAAACCTTCAAGAATGGAGAAAAGACGTACCTTCTACTAAGAAAAAAGTGAGATTAGTAGTGCTCCTTATTACCTTACTCTTAAAGTTGTGTATTCGACTCTTAGAGAGAGTTTGAAATCCATTGGAGCTCAACTATAAGAGCATCCCTACTTTATGAGATTACCCTACTTTGGTTGAGAGAAGGGAAGGTTTTGTGGTATCCTTAGGAGAAAGAAACCATTAGCATACACTAAATAGAGGGAGGTTTTGTGATGTCCTTGTAAGAAACAAACCATTATATACTCTACTAGGGAATTGGGTAGAGAAAGGTTTATCAAATCTTTGTAAGCAAAAATTTGAGAGTGAAGAAAAATCCTAAACAATTAGGGATTAGATGTAGGTCACACATTGTGGCTGAACCAGTATAAATCTCTCATCTTTTTTATTTTCTGCACTATTGTGTTTGATGTTCAAAGCTTCAATTCTGAATTATTTTCTGTTTAATTCCATTTTAATTTTAAAATTTCTATTATTAAACCAATTCACCCTCCCTTTTGGTAGAACACTATCTTTGTAGGTTCAATAGTAGAAAACTTGATGAACTCAACAATCATTGAAGGACAATCTATTGTAAGGCTACCATATTTTGATGGAAGTAACTACACATATTGGAAGGAGTGGATGATGATATTCATTCAATTCATAGACTACAAGCTTTAGCTTGTGATCAAGAATGGACCAAGCATTCCAAAGAAGGTAGTTGATGGCAAAGAAATGGAGAAACTAGAAGAGGAATTCAATGATCAAGATATGAAGAAGATGGAACAAAATGTAAAGGCAAAGAATATCTTCCCTTGTGCCGTGAACTCGGATAATTTTGGAAAAATCTCAAGGTGCCAAACCATCAAACAAATGTGGGATAAATTAAAAGTCACCTATGAAGGTACTAGCCAAGTCAAAGAGGCAAAAATTGATATGTTGCTACATGAGTATGAGTTATTCACCATGAAAGAGGAGGAAAACATTGATAGAATGTTTGAGAGGTTCTCAAACATTGTCAACACACTTGATGCTCTTGGGAAGTTATACATAGATAGAGAATTGGTAAGAAAAATTCTATGAAGCCTCACCAAAGAATGGAAATAAAAAATGGCTGCAATCCAAGAAGGACGTGACTGCAACTCCATGTCCTATGATGACTTAAGAGGTAATCTCATTACCTATGAAACGACTTTTCTTAACAAATTGCATAATGAAAATAGGAACAAGAAATGAGTTGCACTAAAAGCTACTATAAGCTCTAACCAAGAGGAAGAAGATGATGAAGGAGGTCACATGAATAGAGATGAAGAGATAGCCTTCTTAACCAAAAGACTATGAGCTCAACAAGAAAAAGTATAAGCCAAAGAGGAGACAAAAATTCAAAAAGAAGAAGAAAGTTATGATTGCAAACTCCACTTGGAGTGATAGTGATGAATCCTCATCGGAAAGTGAAGAAGAAAAAAAGGAGGAGATAGTCAACATGTGCTTCATGGCAAAAAGTGAGCAAGAAGATGATAAAATAAGTAATCTTGACACTTCATATGATGAGTTATATGAGGACTTTCAATAATTTCTTAATGATTCTATGAAGTTGTCTAAATCATATTTTGCTCTAAAATCCAAATATGATGATGCTCTAGTTGAAATTGATGAATTGAGAAAGGAAGTTGATCTTTTAAAATTAGAAAATGGTTCAAAAGAAAATGAACAAAAATTGTTTCATGAGAATGTCTCTTTAAAAGAAAAGGTTGATGAGTTAACTAAAGACCTTGCAAAATTTGTGAAAGAAAAGGAGAATTTGGATACTCATTGGGATCACAAAAATGCTCACTTGATAAAGCTGGACTTGGTTTTAATCAATTTAAAAAGCAAAAATACTATAAGAATTTTTTTGTGAAATCAAGTGCTTCTACAATCCCTTATATGACATGTAATTATTGTGGACAAAAGGGGCACATATCACTGTGAATACCATATTTTGTCCGAATCATTTTTCAAAAATAATGAAAAATAAAAGCTCAATCTTTTGGCCCAAGTCTAGGAAGCATCTTAGTCCAAAAAATAATAAATATAAAAATAAAAAAATCAAAATTGCATCCATTTAGCATAATTTAAATTATCAATTAGTATCAATCAGCATATCTTAATTTGTCAATTAGTGTCAATCAGCATCTCTTAAATAGTCAATCAGTTTTAGTTGGTTTTAATTAATATCAATCAAATCAAATCTCACAATCACCATCAATTTAAATTATTTTCTCATTAACTATGTTCATCCCCTAAACATCTATAAATAGGCATCAAGTATCAATAATAAAGGGCGGAGAAGAGTGAGAAATCAGGAAAAAACCATCAACAATAATCAAGAAAAAAAAAATCTTTGGCATCTTCAACCCCCTCACCCACAACCTTTGTCAACCACCATCTTCTTTGCTATATACCACCGTCACCTTCACTATCATCCCTATTACTGTCTACGCCATCCCACATAACCACCCGTAGCAATCTTATCCCCCCCTAACATTGCCACAGCCACCACCTTCAGACTCAAGACTAGTGCCAACCTCCATTACCCCCAGCAAACTAACAACCCAAGAAAAACAAGACAACAGAACCACCATCTTCACCCTTCAGCCACCCACAAACCAAGCAGAAAAAACCACAGCACCTCCCTTAACCCATCAACGTCAACGTCGCGAACCACCATCATCATGTGCAAGCTTGTCACGAAACCACCACGATCAAACCACGCACCACCACCTTACACGACACCATTCACAGCTAACTACCAGTCTCGCAGCTCGCCTTCAACCAGCAACCGTGATCCAACCTCGACATCGACTTCGCGTGTAGCACCACAACTTGATGGTTGCTTCACTCATGCTGCACACACCCTTAGTCTACAGCCACTCCATCTTGCTGTGACGCCGCCTCCCTTGTGTTTGCACTGCTGTCGCCCTTTTCCTTGTTGTCGCGTTAGTTACGTACTTACGTTAGGTTACTTGCTTTCTTTCGTTTTTAATCCTTGAAACTTGCTCGAAACGGTTGTTTTTGTCTTTTTCTTTCTTTTTCATTTTTTCTTCATGCTGAGCTAACTTTAATATATATAATAATAATAATAATAATTTCCTTATTTTATGTTCATAATTTGTTGACCCATTTCTTTCGGTAGAATACAAGTGTGTACGAATAAGAGGTAAGTAAAACTGACAAAAATGATAAAATAAAATGTAGAGTATAAAACATAATAAGATAAAACACAAAAAAATAAAGATGCTTGCGTTATTTTGAATGCGTGAGTTTTTTTTAATGGTTTTCCTTTTTTTTTTTTGTGTGTGTATTGTCCAATTTTTTTTATCTTGTCCAACCCTTTTTTTATTAAAAAAAAGAAATAAAGTATTTTCAAAAAAATCTTCTTTTAATCCGTGCAACAAACTTGCGGCATTGATGTATAGTTTGCCTATCCTTAAGGATCGTAAGAATTGTAGGGATTTATTATGTAGCTCATACTATCCTAAATCCTGTGTAAGAGTGGATTTTGTTTTTTCTCTTTTTATAAAAAGAATATTTTGTAAATAAAACTAACCAACACACAATCGTCTTCTACAAGGATTACGTAATTTTGAATTCTTCATTGTATCAGAGGATACGTAGGAACGAATAATCTCTGTCAAATCAAAAATTAAATTTTCTTAAATTTGGTTCAATTTTAATTCCTTAAATAATTGTAATATTAATTTTACTTTCTTGTCCATTTATAAATAATTATTATATCAATTTCTATTTCTTTTGTAAATAATCATAACATTAATTTTACTTTCTTTTTTTTGTAAATAATGGTTATATTAATTTCTATTTCTTTTGTAAATAATTGTATATTAATTTTCTTTTTTTTTAAAATGATTATCATATCAATTTTACTTTTCTTTCCTTTTGTAAATAGTTATCATATTAATTATTTTTTACTTTTGTAAATAATTTCTTTCTTTTCTTGTTATATTTTCAAAGGGGAAAAATAAATATTATTATAGTTTTGAATTAATCTGCATGACAAGCTCTAAGGTTACCATTTTAAAACAGATGTACTTGGGATATAGTAAAATTAAGTTTTCACCATTTCCTACGCATAAATAAACTCCCGAATCTAATATCTTTAAAAAACCAATTTTTGCAAAATTAATAGGTTTTTCTGATTTTTTCCATAAATAAAAATTGGTGACGACTCCATTTGAAATTATATTTTCAAATTTTCTAGTTGCCTTTTGTTACAGCGCCCTCCGGGCACATTGTGACAATCACACATATGTACTATTAAGAAATATGGTTCTAATATGATATGGGTTCCTAAAGCTATTAAGGGATTATCTTTAAACTCTAACCCCCAGGGACCCAAAAGAATTTGGGTATCAAAGATAAAATCTGTTTTTGTAAATGTCAAAGAAGAATGGCTCCTCAAAAATTGGATGCTTATATAAAAGGAGCTAGTCAATTTCATCTTACACAAGCTCAATGTGAAAGAAACATCACACATTGGGAGATAATTGTGAAGGATAAGCTTTAGAATTGGTAATATTAGTATATAATGTCCTATTCCAAAATTATGTACCTTTTATGCTAAGTTGTTAATTTGTTTTTTTATGTGTTAACTTGCTTGAAAAGATGATTTATATGATATTTTATGCAAATTCTAATTGATTGGAGCCATACTCAAAGGCTCTATGAAGTATTTTCTATGTGTTTTTTATGTTTGATTTATCCTGTCAAAACTAGCAACTAGTGTTTTTCTATTGGGTAAAACCAACAACTACCCTATAGTTGCTGGAAGTGATTGCTATTCCTCTCTGATTTTGTATGATGCCTCAAGTCTCTTGCTACACTAAATAAGGGCAAATTTATCTTTTTCTATGTTTTTTTTTAAAAAAAAAAAAGAAAGGAAAAAAGGGGTTCATCTCTCTCTGCTCTCAATTCTCTTCTCTTTCTCATCTTTTCTTTTTTCAAAATCTAGCCCCCAAAATTAGAGAAAGAGAGAGCAGACCTCAGCCACCACCACTTGTTCTTCTCCAACGGAGCACCACCACACTTCTCATCGGCTCTGCACTATCATTATCTCAAGCATTAGCGGAGAGCCTCTTTCTTCGACAAAGTAGCGGTGACCACGCATGTTGCCCACATCCGTGACCTCATCTGATGCCGCTTGCTCCATTGACATGGCTCTTACTAGCGTTCATCACAGCCACCACAGCAAGCTCAAACGAACCTGTTGCCACCATAGGCGTCTTCTCCATCATCAGGTCTCGTGCTGCCCCGTTTGTGGATTAACTCCTAAGCTTCGATCCTCTATTGTTTGTGGTTCTCTGGTTTGTTTTAGTTAAGAGCTCTTAATTTTTTTGTGTCTGAGAATATGGAAGAACATATTTTGGTCTTGCTATTTGTGGTGTTACGTATATGCTCAGGATATGATGCTGAAATATTAGTTTTGTCTATTGCATAAGGTATAGATCTAAGTTTAATTGGGTTTGCTAAAATATTCTCTATTTAATGCCTTTGATCGGGAAATCAATATTTTATTGTGGGCCTATTGTGTTATTGTGACAAAAGTGGGTTGTTAATGGTTTTTTATATTATGTTTGACCTGACACAACTAGTACTGGGGTTAAAGTATTGTGTTGTGCTTAATTGAGTACTATACATGGAAATTATTGCTAATTTCTCTTTGAATTTTGGTTTATTTTTGTTTCTACTTTGTGCGGTAATATGTTGTTATTCTTTGATTTTCTGGGTATTTCATAAACTAGGCTCCAAGATATTGTTAAGTTTTCATTAGGACTTTATTACTGATTTTTGTTTTGAATAAGCTAAAATTCTTGGGTTATTCTTCTAATTGTAAATCTGAAAAAAAAATTTGGTCTAATACTATATGTAGATAATCTTTTTGAAGGTAATTTGCTGGTGTTAGTTTGAAAATGCTTACTAGTTGATATTCGCTGGTCTAAATTTTCTTTACCGGAGCTTTTGAAATTGTTTCAATTTGGCTTTGGTACAACAAAACATATGGCTTTAATCTCTTGTTTATTCTTTGGTTGATAAGAAAGATTCGTTAAGATTTTATGAGATGGAAAGAATTAAAAGATATTCTCGAAGAGAGAGTATTGATGATGAGAAGTATTTTTTTTCTAGTACTAAAAATTGATATGGCCCCCACCTTTTATAATTTGGTATATTATCTTCATCATGTTATTATGGATTATTGATATATTACACTTGACCTTTTTTATGCTAAAGGGGGAGAAAGGAGAGGTTTACCAATTGGGAGCATGATCATGGATTAAGAGGGAGCATAGCAATAAGAAGAAGATCAGAAGATACTCATGGATCAAGGAGGAGTATAGCTATTTGTCAAAGATCAAGAATGGAGTCATAGATTAAGAGGGAGCATAGCAAGTCCTCAAAAACTAAAGAACTCATGAACTACGGAGGAGCTTTCTTTAGACTTTTAATCTTTAATTTCTTTAAATATATTTGATTATGATGATAATGTTGGCAACTCTGATTATTATTGAATATAGGACATATGACTTGATTGTTCTCCATATCTTCTTATCATAGTCAAATTGTTTATAATAATTCATAATTGGGTCATCATCAAAAAAAGGGAGAATGATAGATATATAGTTTTGATAATTAATATTGGGAGAATAATTTCTGATTTATTGTTTCCATCTAAAAGGAATGCTATATTTAATAGTTTCCTTATTTATCCTAGTAAATGATTTCTTTATTAAAATCTACATTTATTCTAAAACATACCTAATTTGAAAATATTCTTTGACCTAATATTACTCAAAAAAAAAAATCATGTTTAGAGGATGAAATCAGGGAAGCAACGTTCAAAAGATCGAATTGGTGCTTGGTTTTGAAAGTAGAGAGAAAAAGCAACTAAACCAGCAATTACGGGTTAGGATCCAGCAACTACTCTCGAATTACAGCAGTTATATGAAATAGCATATTCTGGTTAGAACTCAAGCAATAATTCTCTCCAACGATTAGTAAACTTCAATGTTCCAACATCTTTGTAAAACCTTCAAGAATGGAGAAGAGACATACCTTCCACCAAGAAAAAAGTGAGATTAGTAGTGCTCCTGATTACCTTGCTCTTAAAATTGTGTATTCGACTCTTAGAGAGAGTTTGAAATCCATTGAAGCTCAACTATAAGAGCATCCCTACTTTGTGAGGTTACCCTTCTTTGGTTGAGAGAAGGGAAGGTTTGGTGGTATTCTTAGGAGAAAGAAACCACTAATATACTCTAATTAGAGGGAGGTTTTATGGCATGGTATCCTTCTAAGAAACAAACTACTATATACTCTAGTGTTATAAAAATTGGCTCGAACCGGCCGATCAGACCAATAAATCGGTGAACCGGCCACCTAGTCGGTCCGAGTTCCTTTAAAGATCGGCCATGCAATAGAACCGAAATGAACCGATCAAACTCGGCGGTTTTGAGCGAAAACTGGTGGCCGACCGATTTGCTTAAACCGGACTGGGTCATGAGAAGGGGAGGAAGCAGATCAATGGCAAAACACAAGCCTCATAGAAACTAGAAACAATGCATTGCCATCACACTGGTCACTAGTCATCTCCCACCACCACGAGCTGCCTCGCGCTTAACCTACAGCACCACCGCACACCATCAACATCATCTTACACCTTCGCAGTGTCACCACCATCGCAATGAGGAAGGGCCACGAATACGAGAGAGAAAGAGAGAGAGAGATAGCGGGGGGGCAAATGAGTTGAGGAGCCAAAACGGGTCATTGCGACTTTGAGAAAAGAGAGAAACTGAGAAGTGAGAAAGATACCTAGGGTTAGTTGCCTTTTATTTATTGTTATTTTTTAAAATTGAGAAAGAAGGAGTAATGGGCTGCTTATGGCAACGAGCAACGAGCCCTTCTTCTTGAGCCATAATTTTTTTGGTTTGGGCCAAACTCTTGAGTTTGAGTAAGATTTGGAAAAATTAAAATAAATTTTTATTTTTTATAATTTAAATGTACTAACTAAGATATAATAATGGTATACATGTTTTTATATATATTTACATAAGCATATAAATTTTTAAGGTGTGTTAAATTATTTATTAATTGTGTCATCTTTTGTATTTATATAAATTTTAATATATTTTTATATATTCATTTTATTATATCCGGTTGAACCAATGACCTAGTGACTCAGTACCTTGGCCAAGTCGATCACCGGTCTGAGTTTTACAACTATGATATACTCTATTAGGGAATTGGGTAGAAAAAGATTTTTCAAATCCGTGTAAGTAAAAATTTGAGAGTGAAAAAAATTCTCAAGTAATTGGAGACTGGATATAGATTACACATTATGGCTAAACTAATATAAAAATAGTTTGTATGATCTTTTCTTCTCTTATCTTTTTTATTTCATGCATTATTGTGTTTGATTATTCAAAGCTTCAATTTTAAAATTTTTTTAGTTTAATTCTATTTTAATTTTAAAATTTCTATTATTGAGCCAATTGATCCGCCTCTTTGTTACTTCAATCGAGTACCTACATATGCTTTGTGATGGCTTTCGGACGAGCCTTAGCAAGGCATGTCTTATCGCTTGCTACTCTAATCTTTCTCATTAGTTCGTTCCTTCAGTATACTTGGGGGTCTTATTAGAAGAGAAATAGTGCTTCCTTGTATGCTTATAAGAAGTATTGGCATTATAATATCCAGTAGTTGGTGGTGACGATGTTTCTTTATGCAAAAATTTGCAAGGATTTTTGTTGTATCTCCCATTTAGCCAGTACATATAGGTTGTCCCACCAAAATGTTCAATTCAATCCTTGTTGTAGCCTTATAGTCATATTGCACTGAAAAACACATACTCTAATGACATCCTAAATTAGGCACATTCTATTCTGTCAATAAAATCCTCAATGGCTGATGCTTTCTTCCAAAACTGAATAATAAGTTTTAGAGTCAGTTCCTCATCAAAACCCAAAACCATTTGCTCCTGCGTTTTCCATTAGCCAAACTTTAGTACACTTAACTAGGAAGACAGAAATCTCAAACCTAGACTTCAGTTTGAAGATAAGGAGAGACAACTCCAATGTAGTATGTCATCAATTTGTGACTGAAAACTTAAAGGGACTCGAACAAAAACAAAGGAAAGCAGGTAATAAAAGAATGGAAGTATGGAACAGAAGTACCTGGATGCAAATTTCCTCTTTGCCCTGTTCCTTCCATAATTACGGAAGAGAAGAGAGACAAAAACATCAAAGTAGCTCAAAGAACGGGATAAAAACTGCACAACTTGCGTAATAAACCGCCTTAATAGAAAATTGCACACATGATCAGTATGTTAACTACCTCAAGTTATATTTTCAACCCCACGAAAAGTTGTTCAATAAATTATTTTTAAAAGTTAAAATGGAGAAAAAAGTTGGACACTAACCAAAACTATCCCTTTTATTATTAGTGAATAGATATATTTTTTAAAGAGTTTAATTGATATATACTGATTGTACAAACAGTTTTATATTGTCAATCAATAGAAATAAGGGAAAGTGAGAAATTATGATAGGTCCCTTATTATAATGGATAGTTATTTGTATGAGTTGACACTTTTCATTATCTCTATTAACTGATAATGTATTTAAATTAAATTTTTTTTTAAATCTTTAATAATAATAATAAAAAATTAATTTCTATATACTGATAATATAAAATAATTTTATATTATCAATCAATAAAATTATAAAAAAAGTGATAAATTATAATTGATAATTATTTATTTTAATTTATCATTTTCTTATAATTTTATTAGTTAATAATATAAAATTATTTTATATTATTAATATATAGAAATTAATAAGTATTTTTAAGATTATTATTAAAGATTAATTTCTATGTATTAACCATATAAAATAAATTTATAATATCAACAAATAAAATTGTAAGAAAGTGACAAAGTATACTGGATAGTTATCATAATGAATAGTAATTATAAAAAAGTGATAAATCATAATAAATAACTATCCACTGTGATAACTATTCACTATAATTTGTTATTTTCTTATAATTCTATTGATTAAGAGTATAAGATTATTATTAATGTATAAAAATTAATCTCTTAATAAAATATTGAAAAGATATATTTACGCAACAAATTTTTCATCTCACTTTTATATCAGCAATAATTGTCCAAATAATTAATAATTATCATGCATTAACTATAGAGTTTAATTAGTATATATTGATATTTTAAATTATTTTACATTCTCAATCAATAAAAATACTAAAAAATAAAAAATCATGATGAACCCCTCATTATAATAGATGATTATTTATATGAATTAACACTTTTTACTATTTCTAACTACTGAAAGTGCAAAACTGTTTGCATTTAAATTAAATTCTAAATGATAATTAATTAGAGACGATAATCCATTGCCAATATTACCGTTCGGCTTACACTTTCCAAAGTTGTGTTCAGTGTTGAGACTTAAGATAGAAGAGTGGTGGATCGTGTAGTGGAGTAGAAGCAGAGATGGATCAGATACTGAACAAGGTGGGGTCCTACTGGTTCAACCGGAAGGCTACCAAGCAGCTTAACTCTGTTGGTGATGATATCAATGTCTAATCCTTCACACCCTTTCTCATCATTTTTCATTTTCTTCACTGAATTTCGGTTTTTTATTATCTGGGTACTTGAGTTCTGGCTAGCCTCATAAAAAAGTTGCAATTTTTATGCCTTTCTTAACGTTGGATTCATGGCTTTGCTTAGAGGGTAGAAGTTGAAGCATAAATTGTTGATTATTCAAGTGAATGAAACATACGGTTTTGTCCTTCCAGGATATAAGCATTATGTAGAATTTTAGATAATGTTATTTGTTGTTGTATTTTTAAAAATTTTATTTATTTATTTATGTATTATTTTAAGGGAGGGGCGTGAAAAACGGTTTAGGAAGAAATCTTGGATTTTATTTATGTGTGCTAAAGAAATTTAGGTTGGGTATGGGAGGGGCAAGGTGTGCTGGAAGAACGAGGAGGTAGAAGATTTGTGCATCAAGTGAATTTTGAGAGGGTTTTGGTTTGGTTTGGCTTATATCAGCCGGGAAGTGCACCCTTTGGAATCAAGCTGTTACCTTGATCTGGGTATGTGTTTTTGATGACAATATAAAATATGAAACATCTGAGATGGTGCCTCCTTACTGTGATGATAATTCTCTTCTTAAGCACCCAAAATGAATTTACACATTGTTGCTGGTACATTTCCCTTTATTGAATAATGAATGCTTGAGTTATTCCTTGAATGAAACCAGAGTTATTGGCTAGTTAGTATTGACTTAGATTTCCAAGTTCTCCTGTTTTTAATATGAGTGGTATCTTTGGCATGAATCCCGGGGAAGGTGAGAATGCTCGCAATATTTTATGGTGAGGGAGAGACAAGATTAAATGAGAATCAGGCCGAGTGGGATAAAATATTTAGGAGAAACAAGTTGGGGATGGACAGAGAAAGGAAGAGAACCTCAGTAACTTGTGTGCAAGAGTTGATGCCATTTATGCAGGATTTTGTTTCTAGAATCAATTTGATAAAGTTTTGCTCTGTATCCACGATTCAGTAGAATAATGCACCTATGACTACTAGTTTTGATTAACCAAGTTGGTAGTGTCGCAGGAAGCCCTAAAGTTTAGTAATTTTCTACTTTATCGCGGTGCATGCTTAAAATTAGTTCTGGTACTGACAGGTGTTGTCGATTCATTTTTCTTTACTGAAAATTTGGAGCTTTTCACTTGGTATAGGCAAGTACTTTGGCTTGATAATGACTTAATGAGTGACTTAGTTCTCTATTTCAGTATTTCTTATTGCTTTGGGTGTAGACTATAACAATGTTTCTACTAGACTATAACAAATGTTGAAGATGAAGTTGCATAGCTTAATTTTTATATAACATTTTCCCTTTGTTGGCTAGTCACTGTCAAACAGTATTGAAGGGGGAACCAAATGGCTGGTCAACAAAATAAAAGGTTTGTATTTCTTTAATATTTCTGTCTGTTGCTCAAACATTTGTTGTACTAATATAGGTTGTGAAATCTGTACTGAGTGGGGATTTCTTTTAATTTAAAATCAGAATCCCAAATAAAGAAATGCATCGAAGTTTGAATACTCACTTGGATTTACCAAGGCCATTAACATGTGCTTGAACCAACCTTGTATTATATGTAATTGATTTTCATGGGACCAGAATTATAGGATGTCTCCAACATGAGTGGACTGGAAAGAAACTTCAAAATTTGGAAATTTGAACCACTGATAGCTGTACTCTTTTTTTATAACTCTCCTTTTTTTTTTGGTGAGTTGAGGTGGGATTCTAGTGTACATAGTGGGAGATTTATACACTGGCATTGCTTTTTCCAGAAACTATGTTTCTTATGGTGCCAAGCACAATTACTTACACTGGAAAGGATTTCAAAACTCTCCAAATTGGATTATTGGAATTAATGTGCCAAACAGGCATCGTGTCATCATGTATTACAAAGTCATCTTGTACAATAAAGCTTCTGATCTTTGATCCTTCCTTAGGTAATGTAATTTGAGGAAGTGAGATATTTGTATCTTATCATTAGTGAAGACATATTACATATCTATTGTATTCATTAGCAACCGACTTCCATGGATTTTGAAAACCTGCTAAATCCTTTCAAAGATGATTTAGACACCCTTCTCCACCTATTGCTTTCTCCAGTGATTGTCATCTGATACTTAGGATTTGCATATAATCAGAGTAGATAAATATTTTCCCTAAATCACTCCTTTTCCATTTTGATTAAAATTACCATCTAACTCAAAAAAATCACTTCACAGGAAAGATGCAGAAACCTTTAACAGAGTTGCTAAAGGAGTATGATCTGCCTGTGGGAATCTTTCCTCGAGACGCAACAAACTATGAATTCAATGAAGAAACAGGGAAGCTTGTTGTTTACATTCCTCAGGTGTGTGAAGTAGGCTACAAGGATTCATCGGTCTTACGTTTCTCGACCAGTGTGACCGGTTATCTGGAGAAAGGAAAGTTAGCAGATATAGAGGGAATGAAGACAAAAGTGTTGATCTGGGTAAAAGTGACCACTATTACATCTGAAGGATCAAAGCTCCATTTCACTGCTGGCATGAAGAAAACAAGGAGTAGGGAAGCATATGAGGTTTCTAGGGATGGTGTAACCGTAGATAAATTCTAATACATTAGTATCCTTTTATTAATGGTTTGGCAATATGTAGTATAAATTGTCTGTTGAATGTTGTAATGTTGTAACTTGTGATTTGGTAGAACTTCTCTTTGGTCCTTGTTGATGAGAAAGTAATTCAGTTTTTGTTGTTTGGGTTTATCATGTTTTTATTCTTGTAAAAAGCTTATTTAACACTAAAACAACAATGTTTTTCTAGTACATTTTGAGGTTCATTAACCCGAGGATATTGATTTCCCACTGTAATTAGATGCTGCTGTTAACTGCGTAGAGAGTGATTACAAAGTCAAGGACACATTTGAAAATGGACACTATCACATATTTCTTTGTAAATAATCGACATAATAGATACATTTTCAAAGCATATCAGTTACTTCTTGTAAATATTGGAGTCTATGCCCTGACGTAAATTGTAGATCAACACTTTTGTTACAATTACAATTAGTATAAGATATGAATTCAAGCAATAATGCGTCTGCTAAAAATGTTTTAGATCAGTTGTTCTCTAGTTGTTGAAGTTTAGAGCGGAGCGTCATCATCATTCAACTATGGAGCACGTGGAGCGGTACCTAACACGATTTGGGCACATGAATTTACGTTAAGAGGCAAAAAGGGAAGATGCACCAGCCGGGAATCGAACCCGGGTCTGTACCGTGGCAGGGTACTATTCTACCACTAGACCACTGGTGCTGTTGATGATATAGTGATTGTAATAAAAGGTCATTTCGTTATGTAAGTTGTCGCTTTTATGGATTATCCATTCTCATAGGATATTTTCAAGTCAGAGCAATAAAAGTACTTACACTTTTTTAATATGATTTTTCTATGACCTAAATATATAAACCATCCTAGTTAGATATATACAAAGACATAGAGGCAATAGTTTGGAAAGTTCCACGTTCTATGGCAACTGTATCGATACATGTTGAAAAATAATCTAAAGTCTAAACTCTCAAAAGTATGTACTCAGAAAATTTTTGCTCACAAAACAAAAACACAGCCTGTGCAAGCCATTTGGAGGCAATGGTCATTGATCGATCCACTGTTTGTGGCTCATGTCTGAGTCAGTAGAAATACTCTTAAAGAGACATTGTCAAATTGATTGAGTTGAGAGAAATATTATACAATTATAGCAGAAAAATCTTCATCATATACATAGGATTCATCTCTTCCGAGTATAATCACCATCAGCCAATATACAAGCCCCAACAGTATCTTAAAAGTTGTATCTCACTAGTCACTGCAGCTGTGACTGATCAATTCCCTTTAGCTGGTTGATCATATACACATGTATATGATGCCATTTTATTGTTTTGAATTTTTATCCACTTCAGCCAACATTAAGTTTCTGAAAGAAAGATTTTGATGCCTCATAGGTGGACCAACAAATTGCAGCAGCAGGTGCGTGAAACAGCATTCTAGGTATATAACCTCTCATAAGACCCCGATATCCATCTTTCCTTATCACTGTTTGAATGACATGCCCAATTGAACTGCTAGAGAATCTATCACAGCCACAGACGCCCTGAGAAATAGAGAAGATAACAAATAATATTTAATTTTTAAACATGTTAATTTAATTATATATTTATATACATAACCCTCTCAAAACAATTATTTCGAGAGTAACTTTTTAAATAACTTAAAAATTCATAGTTAAGTGTTATTGTAATAGACTAAGTACGTTAAAATTAAATTAATCCTATATGTTATTGGATGGATTTGAATCTATTAGGCAGGGAGATGTCTAATTAAGTGCTATGCTGGAACTTCACATAAAATCTATGATATATTCACAAATGGTTGACTAAGGTGGCGAACAAAGTAGAACTTGAAATTAAATCTGAGTAATGTTATTTATAGTATCTTTTGGAATATTTTAATGTGTTTCTCAAATATTTGTTGAAAAAAATGTTAAAGTATACTTTCAGTCAATATTAATTCATTTGCCTATTCGAAACTGTTTCAAAAAGGGGTACAAATAATTTTTTTTTCGTTAAATCCTAAGAGGCAACTTACTGCATAACTTACAATCGGTTTCAATTGTGGTCTCACCGTCTCACCAAAATAAAAAATCCATGTGCCTATCTATCCAAGAAAATTTTCATACACATACCTGGCACTGAAGCTGAGTTTTGACAACGTCAAGCGGGGTGGTTACAGCAGCAGCCAAGGCACCAGCGGCAGCACCAGCGGTGGCATGAACCACCCACCTCCCATCATCAGCGCTCTCCGGCGACACCTCCACCATCCCCCTCTTCGCCGCCTCGTACGAGGCGAAATGCACCGCCGTGAACGGCGCATTCATCACCACCGTGGTACGGTAAGACTTATAAAACGCACCAACCCCTTCTTCCACCGCCACCCTCCTCACACAATCCACAACACCCTTGTAGGGACTACTCTTCAGTTGCAACCTCTGCTTCACCACGTCCATTGGCGTGAAAACGGCGTCGCTTGTGACCGTAGCGCACACCCCAGAAGCTGCATGCACCAATGAGTTGTTGTTGTTGTTGTTTGTGGTGGAAGAAGAGAAGGTTTGTTTGCAGAACTCGTAGACTGAGAAGTACACTGCGTGTGCGGGTCCTGCGCCGAGTCCCATTGCGGCTATGCCGCGGTAGAGGCTCGAAGGGCCTTCGAGCTTGAGGATGGAAGTGAGGGCTTGGCGAAGGCCGAAGGGGTGGACGGGGCACGATGATGAACCGCCTCCAAGGGCCTGCATGCGGGTCTTGAGCGTGTCCACCGGGAACATGGCCATGTGCTCCACTAAACCTGCTATGGAACCTGCTATATTGCCACCGACTATGTTATTTACGTACATGAATCTTTGAGAGAATCGTATGGTTGTGTTATTTGTATATTCAATATTAAAGGCATCCGTAAATGAGGAATACTTGCATGGTTTAGGAGTACTACATGATTATACTTCCCAACCAATTATATATATGTATTTTATATGGAATCTACTACTAATATTTAATTTCATACAAAATATACTTATATGATTAGACGAAAGTACAACCATATAATACTTTTGGATCATGCAAGTAATATTTTCATACATGATTCTCATAATCTTATAATTATCATATCATATTTTTTCAATTCTTTCAATTTTAAAAATAAGGAGTAAAAATAACATAATTTGAAAATTTCAGATCGAGCAGTGAATATCATTTTTTTTTGGGTTATTATTTTCTTTTACTTTTATTATATTTTTATTATAATAACTAATTCCATGAATACTAGTAGACTAATATATGGAACTATTTTTTTACTTACTGTCCAGGAGTACTTAACAATTACTCTTCTTGTATATATGCTCCTAGATTTATTTATTTATTTTTGTTTTTGGTGCTATTATATGCTCCTAGATTAAGATAACATATTGTCATGTAACATTTATAGTTTAATATCTTAAATTTAATTAAATGTTATTTTGAAATAAAGATAATAGACACATACGCGGGATATACGGATGAAGAGAGATAAACAATTTTGTAAGAAACAAAACATATGATAGGTCCCACAAATTTTCTCACCCATTCTTGTCCCAGATATGTCCAGAATCTTATATCAAAGCAACGATTCTATTAAATTTAGCAGTTGGCATTATCTTTTACTTTCATTATACTTTAAATGTAATAGTTGAAGTGTTAGGTTGTTTATGTTGCATAGCAATAATTCTTTTTTTTAGATATTTTTATAGCAAGAAGAAAAGTTATGCTTTAAACAGTAGTTTGGTAAGTCACTATTACTATTTTCTGATTTCACAATATCTTTAATGTAATAATTAATTTATTAAAATATAAATAGTATCTAATAACTTTTTTCACACTCTAAGAATTCCTCTATTTTTCTTCTAACATCAGTTAAATTTTCTCTCAAAATTTTTGCATTAGTTTTCCGATTTTTTCTTTTTTTACTTCGGCAAAATAAAAGAAGAGAATATGTGTGTGTGTGTGTGTTTGTTGGGGATTGCGCTTTTGTTGTTTATGAAAAGAGTGTAAAATGGTGTAATTAATATAAACGATGTGGAAGTAACATTTTTCACCTGCCACCATGTATTGCCAGAACTCCAAGCCGTCGTGCGTTGTTGCAGGTAGGGAAAGTTCGGGGTGGAACTCGGTGGGAATGGCTTGAAATTTTGGCGAAGTGTCTGTGGCCATTGTTTTTGTTTTTTTTTTTGGGGGGGGGGGGCGCGTGGTGATGGAGGTTGAGCGGAAGAGTGGAACTGATGGAGGAGCTTATAGTGTGGAGTGAACGATTTGATTGGGGTTGTGGAAAATGGAGATCGCTTTCGTATTGGAATGAAATGGCTTTTCGCCAAGGACGAATCTTTCTTTTTTTATTATTTTATTTTGTTGTAAATTGTTCAGAATTTTTGTAGTGGGATGTGGGAGAATAAAGAGGCTAACAAGTGGCACATATACAGAAAAGGAGAATCGTAGAAAGAGAGAGAAGTGTATAGAGAGAATTTTTTCTGAAAGTAGAAACCAAAAGATCTTGTGGAATTTATATGAGTCCTAATTCTGTAATGAGTGAGGTTGTCCCTCCACTTAATTAAAGTTTTTTTTTTTTTGAAATTAAAAAGATCATGCAGAATTTGTGGAACCCCAAAGTTTTGATTAGAAAAAGACGGGCATCAAGGTGTTAGCGGAGTGTTAAAAAGAGGTCCCTTGAAGTCTATTTAGCATAAGTGTATAACAATTACCTGGAGTTTCTGTGCAAGTATTTTCTTGATGAATTTTACTTTAAACATAAATATCTTCCAACCATATTATCTGAAGCCCTAATTTGCTGTCTAAGGTATCTGAAATAATGTAAATTCTTCTTGCAAGAATTAAAAATATTATGGTGATCATTGAAGGCACCTTGTAATGACTTCGCTGTTGTCTCTTAGTTGCAAATGTTAACTCTCAACAATGAAAACCAGAATATTGAGACTATACTATTAATTAGAAAAAGTTGCAAATTCGGCATTTTATTCTTTCTTTGATTAGAGTGCCCATTTTCTTCTTCTTTTCTTTTTTTCTTCTTCAAAAGGGTGGCATTGAAATTTAGTTTTGCTTTAAAGATCACAGAGATGCTTCATTCTGTCTGATTTATTAGTCAACATTCCTCTACAGATGCAAAACCGGTGTCCCTCTCCGGAGCTCTCATTTTCTGGGTAAAAGCCAATTCTATAAGCTCAATGACACAGTGATGGTTGTTAAAAATATTCCGATGAGAAACTTATATCGTAAGGTTTTAAGTTAAACAGTATTGTGAAGACAAATATTGTAGTTTTTCTTTAAATTGATAATATTGGCAAACTTGAACCATAAATTCGACTCGTAAATTTGTAAAAGTTTATATATTTAAAAATATTATTTAAAAATATATTTTGATAATTAAATATAATTAAATAATATTTTTATGATTAATATTAAACTATTGTAACTTTATAACAACATAAATAAAAAAAATTATAAAATATAGTCCAATATATGACTTTATTTTTATATTATATTTTATTTCTTACATATATTATTTTGTAGTTCGATAAAATATAATTAAATAATAATAAATAAATAAAATTAATAAAATATTAAAAGAAATAAACAAGTAAATCAAAATATATAAAAAAATAACCAATATTTTATATTTGGAAAGCAAAATTATTTGGAAGTAAAGGTGGCACTTGTAATAAAGCTGGTTATCCAATATTATTATGTCGAACTGGTTTGGAGGCACTATTACTAAGCCTAAAAAGGGTCTAATGGATCCTCAAACGCTGATGGTCCACACTGGAACTGTTTGGAAGTCACTCCACCGAGAAACACCTTCATTTATAATGCATTTACTCCAGATCCGTAACATCACGAAATCGGATGGCATAACATACGTGATCCGAAACAGTTACATGAGAATCTCGGAAGCCACTATCAACCCGCTACTATAAATAAAGGGTCTCACCCTTGAAACAGGTACGCGAATTTGATTGGAGCATTTACCTCTTACTCTAACTAACTTGAGTGTCGGAATTCTTATAAGTACACTCATTTTCGTCGTACAACTTAGTATAGCCACCCATTCTCGTCGTGTAGCAATTGCGGAATCATTTATTCTAGTTGGGGTAATCAGCTTCATTGCAAGTGCCACCTTTACTTCCGAATAAAAATCAAATATAATTTTGACTCATAAAATTGTTTATGAAATCGAGAATTGACCAATTTTGTTAGAATGTACTTCAATTTGTATGAGTTTTACAAAAAAAAAAAAATTATACGTGAATTAACTCAAGAGTTTAACAATCATGGACCCTCAACATATTTGTGGGAGTGTTATTGTAAGTACACGTACACTTTAAAAAGGAAATTTTCTTTTTCAATACAATGTAAAAGAAATTATTGAGAGTTTAAGAGTTAATTAATAAATATGTGAACGGAAGAAGTCCTATATTAAAAGGAACAAACAGCAGAGTATATGTAAAACTTTTCTGTTGTACTAACCACCAGCGCTATCTCAGCAATTGTCCTTTGTTTTTTTTTTTTTCCCGCCGGTAAGATTTTTTTTAAGGTTAATTTTTGCTTTACTATAAATTAAATTATTATCAACAATCTTTGAGTCTCATCCCACCAGTCACCCATCATCGACTTGTTAATATTCAAAAACATTAATATATTGGTACCACATCATCCTCAGTGATCACGGCATGCAACAGCTCTTCACCTCGGCATTTGTACGATTTCAAGGGCTTGCAGGTATGACATGCAAGCAAGCATGATTTGTCAGTTCAAAATTTGAGCATTTCACATCAGTACAAAAAGTAAGTGTTATCTCCAACAAGGATTCTCCACCTTTTTCTCAACATTGGGTGGTCGTGAGCGCATGGTGTCCACAGGCCTCATTGAAAAGCATCAGTTTCAACATCCCAGAGCCAAAAGGTTCTCAGCATAAGCCTATAGCAATTAAATGACAATTAGCTGGAATCTCCAGATATTAATCCAATGTCCCCCTCCTTAGCATAAGACAAACAAACTTGGATATATGTGGCGTTTCTATATGGACGACGTGTTGCAAAATGTACACATTTTGTGTTTTGATTATTATAACAGATTTAATTTCGATGTACTTTAATTATAAATTTTTTATATGAACATCTAATTAATATTATCATATTATTGAAAATATTTGGACTTAGACAAAAAAAAATATATATTTCAAGGTATTTTTTTGTATATTTTTTTGATCTAAACTCTAAACTACCACCATCTGAATCCATTGGATTTCAATCAATTTGGCTTGAGTCGAATCAATCTATTATAAAGATAAAACTTTTCTATGTTAGTTTTATTTTTTAATCCACAAGATTTGAATCCAATATCTTACTTAAAGAGAAAAAGTATCGAACCATTTAAATCAACCAAGTGTTATGATTATTTTTAAGAATAAAATACACTTAATACCATTGAAATATCAAGAAATAATACTCTACTTCATTTGTTTACAAAATATACACTCTATCTCAATTTATTAACACCATGTTTAGCAAAGGAAAGAAAATAAATGAAAGAAGATGATTGAATTTTTATTTTCCACAAATATGTTTATATGAAAAAGAAAAATGAGAGAAAAGAAAATAGAAAAATAAGTATTTTCTCTTGTTTATTTGCATAAAAAAGTGAAAGAAAAGAAAAAAAATAATAATGCCAAATAATAATTTTACCATTATGTCATTATAAAGATTACTCTAACCATAAATAAAGAATCACGTAAAAAATTAGTGGAAATATAAAAGTTAATGCAATTTTGTAATAAATTTATCTATTAAAATAATATAAATAAATATAATAAAAATTGACCTTCTATTTTTATATAAAAGCATTCACATTTATATCCAATTTGTCTATTACTACTCTCATTTCTTTATTTTTATTTTAATATTACTAGAACACCCTTAATTAAAAGGTGTACTGAACTACGGTCACTTCTGTATTTTTAATTTATAATATGTAATAATTATATTAATTAATATCAAATAGAAAAGTTAACTACTTTTAATGTAACAAGTTTAAAATAATATCAATTTATTAAATTAAGCTAATATTAATAAAAATAAATTATTTAAAATTATTTAAAATAACAATATTAACGTATAGAAAATATTGGAAATAATGGTTTTGAGTCCATTTTCCTTCCCCTTTCCATCCAGTGGGAGGAAACAAATATAGTGGGTTTCACATGTATTTTTATATTACTTATTTTTTTCTCTCAATTTTCCTTCCACATCCAAATAAAGGAAATTAACTTCTATCATTTCAATTTTTTTCCCTTTCCTCTCCTTTCTTCCATTTTCCACTCAACTAAATAAAGCCTAATAGTGTATTTGTTTTTTTTTAAACAAAAAAAAAGAAAAAGGCACTTTTTTTTTGTAAGTTTTTACGTGTATTTAGATACAACTTTAGAGAAAAGTGCTTATAGAAAAAAAAGTTAATTTATCAAAATTTTAAAAATTAGTAATACCCAACTTTTAAAAAAAACAAAAGAAAAAGTAATTTTTAATAAAAGAACCAATTGATTTAAATTTTAAGAGAAATATTTCTTCAAAATAAAAAATAGAAGCAGAAGCAAAAAAATATTTTACATTTGGATATATAATTATACATGTACTTTTGATCTAAATTAGAAATTATTAAAATATTTGAATATGATAAATATAGAAATATTTTTCTAGTAAAAGTATAACTAAAAACATGGAGAGAGAGGAAAGAGACAGAGTGAGTGCATGAGTAAATGAAAAATGAATGATATTTAAAATAAAATTAAGGAAAAATCATAATAAAATGAAAAAATAGTGGTTCATAAATTTGAAAAATAAAATCTTTTCTCTTTTATTACTTCTTCTCTTGGGAGAAACATCCTCTTAACTGTTTTTTAAAAAAATAGAAAATTGATTATTTTTTATTATTTTTTTAAAGGCATAAACAAACAATATTAAAAATTTTATAAATAATTTTTAAAAAAATTTAAAAAATACTTTTTTTTGCTAGAAACACAAACAAATGCATGTAAAATTATTTTTCAAAAATTATTTCTTTTTTTTTAAAATATTAGGTGTTACTAACTTTTAAAAAATGGTAAATTGACTCTTTTTTCTACTAACGTTTTTTTTTTAAATAAAATTGTATTCAAACACACTTTTTAAAGCTTACAAAAGCACTTTTTTAAATAAAAAAGTTAAAAAAGTGTTTTTCCTAAAAAAAAAGAAACTTTGGGATGAAGTGTATATTTTATAAACAAATGGGGTGAAATGTTATTTTTTAATATTTCAAGAGAGTTAAGTGCATTTTACTCTATTTTTTATACTCATATTAAAGTTATATATATAATATTATATAATTAATTGACAGTGCAAAATTAGCTCTTATAATAATTGATTCTTATAATAATTAGCTTAAAAGTTATACATATAACATTATATAATTAATTGACAGTGCAAAATTTTTTATATGGATAATGTCTTAAAATTAATTTAATTTCTATTATAATATATACTTATTTAGGGCCACATGCTTAACAAATTCAAATCCCATGATCAAATTCAAGATCACATGGTTAAGGGACCCAAATCCTTTGTACTTAGATTAACACCTTGTTGATCCCTTTATTTTCTTTTGGTTGTAGAAAATGATACATGATGAAGTTCATCATGTTCTCTTTCATTGGCTAGAAACCTTCAGCACTTTTCAAGAATAGATATTTTCTTTTATAAAAAATTCAGTAATAATTTGCTAAATTATCTTTTATACTATTATGTCAAACCTTAAATTTCAGCATATAGTAATTATTGATGGTTACTTTCCTTCTTGATATCTACATTTGAGGAGATACTTGGGTCTTTCAACACCTTGTCAATGTTATTCTCATCCTCCAACCTGAGTAATTTCCAATTTGCAATTATAATAACATTTACATTATTTCCATAGGAACTAAAATATATATAGACCTAGAATATGAATGATTATTGTCACCTTGGAGTTTCCATATAACATTCATTTAAGTTGAAGCCTCCTATATACATGAATGAGAATATCTATGCAGATTGGTATACGGTCAAATTGGTAAGAGGGAAAGACATTGAAGTTTCCATAACACCTTCATTTAATATATTAGCGTGCTATTCTCATAATGTTCTATACATTAACATTTATAAAGTTCAAAATAAAATTTACCTTTCTTTGAAAATGCTTTGTACAATTCTGCCTTGCCTTTTACTTGTAAATAATTTTACCGAGTAAATGTCGTTTCTTCCCTCGTAGTAAATACCGAGTATATATATATATATATATATATATATATATATATATATATATATATATATATATATAACACTTTCGTAGTGAAAAAGCTGCATATCAAAGGACAAAAGTTCTTTCCATTTTGTTAACGCGTGGATTTTATTAAGGCCTTTGTGGACCTTATTGGGGGCCCTTTATATTAGAGTGCACAGGATCAAATCAACAAAACGTTGTCCCTTCAGTTGCTTCCAGCCACTACAACTCTGGGTGTCCTATTTTTCCTCAGATTTGGGAATGTCACTCGCGCGAGGTGGGGGGTGGGGTGGGGAGTGCCTCATATGCTCCTTGTCCCAATTCTTGATCTTTGCCATGGGGAGATTTTTTCTCCCATCCATGTTCCTTGCCCCTTTGTAAGTCCCTGTGGGGGCCCTGAATTCAAGAAAAAAATTTGAAACAAATACAGAAAAATAAAAAAAATACAAAGGTAACAAAATTATAAAATGAGAACAACAAGAGCAACAATGTCAGATCAACTTTCGATAAAAAACATATCAACATCAAATAAGACCAAACCAACCAAAGCCCAAGTTTTTATTGAAACATAGAACAACCACCATTGAAACCTCAACCCACTAAGCACGATCTAATTGATCACAACTTCCAAGGTGAAGCTTAATAGATTTATGGATAGTCCAGGTTGTGGCAGAGGAGAGTTGCTATTGGCGGAGGGGAGTTGCTATTGTGGTGGTGGAGGAGAGCTACCACAACGATAACCGCTGGAGGAGGTGGAGGCGTGATGCGACAGCTTAATGGGGCGTGGCTCTATTGCTACAGGAAGAAAGAGGTCCTAGTGTTGCTGCAAGGCTGCCGGTGATGGCTGTGGGCAAACAGGAAGGTCCCATGGTTGGAGCTTTGATGCACCGCTAGGAAAGAACAGAGACCAAGATAAAAATTAGGGTTGGGGTTAATGGGAATGGGCCATTGTGTGGGTATACTGTTAATCCAAGTAAACCAAGCTTATCCAAAGACACATAAGCATAGTTATCTGATATCCATTATCATTAGAAGTTACATGATGCTTCAACCAACATGTTACGGTTGAAGATAAATATGACAGCTTATGTTTTAATCATTTTCTTTGAATAGTCAAATAAAAGTCAATCACGGTTTTAATGTTTTACCACCGCCTTGATGTTTCATTTGGATTAAGCAATGTATATTGTTATTTTATTATGATATCTTGCCTATATAAAGGCTGGCCTTGTACGTGGTTGTAGAATGAATGATCAATGAAGTGTGTGTTTTATGTATAAGAGCTCTTCTTCCTCTACATGTCTATGTGTGTGAGTGAGAGAAAATTATTTTGAGAGTTATATTGTGGGTTTGTGATAAACTACAATTGGTATCAGAACCCGGTTTATTTAACGCCAATTTATTTTAGAGAGTTTGTGAGAAACAAGAGAGTTCTCATATTTTTAGAGAGTTATCATGGCAAACAATTTCAATATTGTTTGGTCAGGTCCCAAGTTAGACGGGAAATTTGATTACAACTATTGGGAGATTTTGATGTCTACCCACTTGAAGGCTCACAATATTTGGAGTCTTGTTGATCCAGGTTTACAAGAAGGAGCAGATGCTGCCGTTCAAAGAAGAGATCAATTGGCGCTATCTCAAATTCACCAAGGTGTAGATTATTCAGTATTTGGCAAAATTGCTAATGCCAAAACCGCTAAAGAAGCATGGAGCATTTTGAAGCTGTCCTACAAAGGTGTTGATAAGGCTCAGAAATCTAAACTGCAGTCTTTACGTAGAGAGTATGAAAGGTATAAGATGTCTAGCTCAGAAACTGTTGAGCAATATTTTTCTCGTGTTACTAATCTTGTCAATAAGATGAGAGTCTATGGAGAAGAGATTCCAGATAGCAAGGTAGTTGAGAAAATTCTCCGTACCATGCCAATAAAGTATAATCATGTGGTGACTACAATCTTAGAGTCCCACGATATAGATACCATGACAATTGCAGAGTTGCAGTGAAGCATAGAAAGTCATGTTAGCAGAATATTAGAGAAAACAGAAAAACCAACAGAAGAAGCCTTGAAGAGCCGGGTTAATTTAACTAATGATGCAGAATCAAGCAATGATCGAGAAAGAAGAGGTCATGGCTACAACAATCGAGGCAGAGGTAGAGGAAGTTTCAGAAGAAGAGGTCGTGGTGATAATTTTAATCAAGGGAGAGGTAATAATTCCAGATCACAAGGTCGAGGAAGAGGAATAGGCAACTACAACCAAGAAAGAACCAACTTCAATTGCTTCCACTGTGGCAAGTATGGACACAAAGCTGCAGATTGTAGATTTAAATCCATGAACCAGAACAACTTCAACTCTCAAGTAGATGTTGCCAACAACCAATATCAAAATATTGGTGAGAATTCTAATCAAAGTTTGTTTTTGACAAGTAATTCATGTTCTGGAGATAAAAATACATGGTATTTGGATACTGATTGTAGCAATCATGTGTGTAGCAAAAAGGAATTATTTTCCTCACTAGATGAATCAGTAAAATCATCAGTGAGATTTGGTAACAATACAGATATTCCAATTCTGGGAAAAGGTCGGATATCAATTAGATTGAAAGATGGCTCTCACAACTCTATTTCTGATGTATTTTATGCTCCTGACTTTCATCACAATTTGTTGAGTATGGGACAGTTATCAAATAAAGGATATGATATGCAGATTCATCAAGGATACTGCACCATGTATGACAAGAATGGCAGATTCATTGCTAAGGTGAAAATGACTCCAAGCCGTCTTTTCCCATTAAAAATTCAACATGATAAGTTTTCTTTTTTAAGTTTTGTGATACCTGATGATAATTGGCTGTGGCATATGCGTTTTGGGCATTTTCACTTTTCTGGGTTGAATTATTTATCAAGGAAACAACTTGTCTCTGGTTTGCCGATTGTTCATATTCCTAATTGTGTATGTGAGACTTGTCAATTAGTAAAGAAGCATAGAGAAACATTTCCTGTTGGAAAATCATGGAGAGCAAGAAAGCTATTGAAGATCGTGCACTCCGATTTGTGCACTGTTGAAGTGCCATCTAAAGGTGGTAGCAGATATTTTATTACGTTTATTGATGACCTTAGCAGAAAAACTTGGGTGTATTTTCTAAAGCAGAAATCAGAATCCTATGATGTCTTCAAAGCATTTAAGACATTTGTGGAAAAACAAAGTGGCTGTAGAATAAAGATTCTGAGAACAGACAGAGGGCAAGAATATCTTGCTTGTGCAGATTTCTTCAAGCAGCATGGAATTCAACACCAACTGACAACTAGATATACTCCTCAGTAGAATGGAGTAGCTGAAAGGAAGAACAGAACCATCATGGATATGGTCAGATGCATGCTAAAGTTTAAACAACTGCCAAAAGAATTTTGGGCAGAAGCAGTTGCTATTGCAGTCTATATTTTGAATAGGTGTCCAACAAGAAGTGTTCATGATAAGACTCCTGAAGTAACTTGGAGTGGAAGGAAGCCATCAATACGTCATTTCAGAGTCTTTAGATGTATTGCTTATGCCCATGTTCCAGATCAGCTAAGGAAGAAATTAGATAATAAAGGTGAAAAGTGCATTTTTATTGGCTACAGTATGGATTCAAAGGTATACAAGTTGTATAATCCAGAAACAAAGAAAGTGATCATCAGTAAAGACGTGACGTTTGATGAAGAAGGAATGTGGGACTGGTCCTCCAAAGCTGAGAAGCAGCCAATAGTGATACCAGATAATTATGAAGAGGAAGATAGACAAGCAGACACATCAATTCAACCAGAAACATCCAGAAGACCTCAAAGAAATCGTAGACCACCAGTTAGATTGGGAGATTATGTTGTAAGCAATGATAATGATCTCTTTGATGAAGAGATTATGAATTTTGCTTTATTTGCAGATTGTGAACCAGTGAATTTTGAAGAAGCATCCAATGATGAAAATTGGAGGAAAGCCATGGATGAAGAAATTCACGCAATAGAGAAGAACGATACATGGGAGCTAACTGATTTGCCTGCAGATAAGAAGCTGATTGGAGTGAAATGGGTTTATAAGACTAAGTATAAGCCTAATGGTGAGATTGATCGTTTTAAAGCCAGATTAGTTGCAAAGGGGTACAAGCAAAACCCAGGTATTGACTATTTTGAAGTATTTGCACCAGTTGCCAGATTAGACACAATTCGTATGATTATTTCTCTCTCTGCTCAAAATAAGTGGAAAATATATCAGATGGACGTTAAGTCAGCATTTCTGAATGGTAATCTAGAAGAGGAAGTATATGTTGAGCAGCCTGCAGGTTATGTGATCCCTGGAGTAGAAGATAAAGTTTATAGATTGAAGAAAGCACTATATGGCTTAAAACAAGCACCAAGAGCGTGGTATAGAAAAATTGACTCCTATTTTATTGAGAAAGGTTTCCAGAGATGTCCATATGAGCATACTCTATATATTAAGTTTGTTGAGCCGAGCGATATTTTGATTGTGTGCCTTTATGTTGATGATTTGATTTTCACCGGCAATAATTTGAAGATGATTGCAGAATTCAGGGAGGCTATGGTGAAAAATTTTGAAATGACTGATATGGGCTTGATGTCTTATTTTCTCGGCATCGAAGTTACTCAGAAAAATGATAGAATTTTTATTTCTCAAAAGAAATATGCTAGTGATATTTTGAAGAAATTTCAGATGGAGAATTCAAAGCCAGTGTCTACTCCGGTTGGAGAAAAGTTGAAGCTAATAAGAGAAGATAAAGGAAGAGCTATAGATCTTACCTATTATAAGAGTTTAATAGGAAGTCTGAGATATTTGACTGCAACCAGACCAGATATTGTATTTGGAGTCGGTTTACTTAGCCGATTCATGGAAGAGCCACATGCCTGTCATTTACAAGCAGCAAAAAGAATTCTTCGATATATTAAAGGTACTCTGAATGATGGAATTATCTATGAGAATACTGAAAATGTGAAGCTTATTGGATATGCCGATAGTGATTGGGCTGGTGATGTAGAAACAAGAAAGAGTACTTCAGGGAATATTTTTCATATTGGATCAGGTGCAATATCATAGTCGTCAAAGAAACAACCAATTGTTGCACTTTCTACAGCAAAAGCAGAATATATAGCAGCTACAAGTTGTGCTACACAAGCGGTGTGGTTAAGGAGAATTCTTGAAGCATTAAACCAAAAGCAGAATACTCCTACAACAATATATTGTGATAATAAGTCAGCTATTGCACTTTGTAAAAATCCAGTGTTCCATGGGAGATCCAAGCACATAGACATCCGATTCCACAAAATTCGGGAATTAGTAAATGAAAAGGAAGTATTGATTAATTATTGTCCTACTGAAGAACAAGTGACAGATATTTTTACAAAGCCTTTGAAGGTTGAAATATTTTACAAGTTGAAGAAGATGCTTGGAATGATCAATTCTATAAGCTTGATTTAAGGGAGGCAATGTTAATCCAAGTAAATCAAGCTTATCCAAAGACACATAAGCATAATTATCTGATATCCATTATCATTAAAAGTTACATGATGCTTCAACCAACATGTTATGGCTGAAGATAAATATGATAGCTTATGTTTTAATCATTTTCTTTGAATAGTCAAATAAAAGTCAATCACGGTTTTAATATTTTACCACCGCCTTGATGTTTCATTTGGATTAAGCAATGTATATTGTTATTTTATTATGATATCTTGCCTATATAAATGCTGGCCTTGTACATGGTTGTAGAATGAATGATCAATGAAATGTGTGTTTTATGTATAAGAGCTCTTCTTCCTCTACATGTCTATGTGTGTGAGTGAGAAAAAATTATTTTGAGAGTTATATTGTGGGTTTGTGATAAACTACATATACTGGGTAATGTGTAAATTGTTTAATTTTTGAAATTAAATTATCCCATGTGAAATGTCATAAAAGGACAATATATAAAAGGAATACATACATATATATATATATATATATATATATATAAATTAAGGGTATTTTTGTACATTATATATACGAGGTCCCACGGAATAGGGAGAGTGATCTCTGTCTCTTTCTCCAAACTTGGAGCAAGAGGACTTTTACTTAATCTCCATCCTCGTAAGAGAAAAATTCTCGAACTCGAGGCCTCGAATGGGATAGTCCCCGTAGAGATCCTTGTTTGATGAGAAATTTTGACATCCCCATTGAAACTCATGCATTGCTTCGTAAGTTGTTCTTAGTTCCCTTTCCACGGTTGGGTTGAAATCATTAGAGTTTGGCTGCAACCTCATAAGTGTTTTTTTTATTCTTTTATATATATATTTTTGCCTTTTTATCATACCAGAATCCTTAAAGCCCTCATTGTAGGAGCTAGTTTAGACGATGGAAACATGTAAGACTTGAGTTAAATTAGTTAAAATCTAATAAATTTTAATATAATTTAAAAACAAAAAAAAATGGTGGTGTAGGAGATAAGGCTCGTTTCTGTGTGAGTCACGAGTAGCCAATTTTTTGAAGAATACTCAATCTCCACGTGGACCGAATATGTTTTTAAACTTCGCGTTCACACTGGACGGAGCACGAGGCCGCCACACGCCCCTGCTCCTCACACGATCCTACGCGTCCACGTGTTTCTTATCGAACGGTCCACACTGACATGCTGCCCATCTGGAATTCCCAAAATGCACCTCCATGCCACTACTTATTTCTCCTTTGTCTCTCCTTCAGCTCCATGCCACTGATTCTTCTCCATTTCCTTCCTTCCTTTCTTCGTTTCTCAACCCTTTTGGAACACTATTCTCGTGATTCTACCCTTATGGCTCTTGCTTATCCAAAAGTTTCATCCTTTTCTTCGTTTTCTCTCTCAACCATTGTTGGTGATGGGGTGAGAAAGCCAACGCCTTCTGTCTCTTCTTCTCTGAGCTTTCCTATGTCTTCAGTTCCTTCTTCCTTAAGCATTTCTAAGAAATGGGGTAGCAGAGATCTCAGTGTTCTTGCCTCAACTGCACCTCTCACTGGTGTGATATTCCAACCATTTGAGGAGGTGAAGAAGGGTGATCTTGCTGTTCCAACAGCACCTCAAGTTTCACTGGCTCGTCAGAACTATGCTGATGAGTGTGAATCTGCTATTAACGAGCAGATAAAGTGAGCATTTACTTAATTTCCATTTTTTTTTAATTTTTTTTGTCTAAACTATCCATGTCGAAAGTCACTGCATTTTAATTAATTTGATTTAAACTAAATTGATTCACGACAGAGATAGAACTTTCGAAGTATTAATTTTTTTATTATTTTTTTCATCCACAAATTTTGAAACTGAGACCTTACTTTAGGAAAATAACTATCGAATCACTTATATCAACCACTTATATCAACTAAGCCTTTGATTTTTTTCCCCCATTTTATATGTATCTCGTGTTGTTCATATGAGCATATCAAACCTTTTTTCTTGCAAAGATATTTTCTTGTTCTCCAGAGAATCATAATACTAACATTTTTTTTTTATAAGATCTTCATTTTGTTACTTATTTTTAATTTGTGATGCCCTTTTTACTTCTTCTTTTGGTGCATGCAATCTCATTGTTACTTTGCTAAGAGCGTTTCCTTTCAACATTGTGTGTCACAGTGTGGAGTACAACGTTTCCTATGTGTACCACTCCATGTTTGCATACTTTGACAGGGACAATGTGGCTCTCAGGGGACTTGCCAAGTAAACAAACACAACCCCATGTGCTTACTCCAACTTCTTGTTTCTTTCATTTCTCAAACGGGTTTTCAATCTCATGTGCTGTTATTGTTGAAAACAAACAGGTTCTTCAAGGAATCTAGTGAAGAAGAAAGAGAACATGCTGAGAAGCTTATGAAGTATCAGGTCGGTTAGGCTTTGTGCTTCTCTATTGATAAGCTAAAACCTTTCTAAAGTTCTCTTGCAATAGCTGTATTGACTTAGATATACGGTTCTCAATAACTTTCTTAGAACATTCATGGTGGAAGAGTTGTGCTTCACTCCATCAAGAATGTCCCCTCAGAATTTGACGATGAGGAAAAGGGGGATGCATTGTATGGTGAGTTTGATGGTTTCATTACTCAAACTTCTCTATTTTTTCAATGCCTTGTTCTTTTTTTCTGTTTGCACTTTCCATCTTTACACGGTTGAGTTGTGTTGTGAAGTTAGGCATTCTGCTTTATCATATTCATTTGTTGAAACCATTATCTATGCTGACCTTTGATTTTATGTTTTATTCTTTTGCTTGATTATTCAGCTATGGAATTAGCTCTGTCTTTGGAGAAGTTGACAAATGAGAAACTTCTGAATGTGTACAGTGTAATGCCTCTTTACCTCTTCATCTTTTGTTTGCAATTTTTTAACACTTCTGTTTTTTATTATACGGTACATAGTTGTTAAGACTAATGAAAAGATTTGTGACAACAGGTGGCAGACCGCAACAATGATCCTGAAATGGCAAACTTCATCCAAAACGAGTTTTTATGTGAGCAGGTGAAACTCATCTAATGTCTCTAAACCATAGTGTGGTTGAGGGTCCATATATGGAATTCAAATTAGGGAAAGGCATGAAATTTAGAAAAGGAAAAATGAGAGATAAAAATGGCTTAAACAATGTAAGGGATTCAAAAACTTTTATTCCCTTTATTATTATTTTGATGATTTTTTTAAAAAATTGTGGGAGATATTGCTCTCGCAATTTCGGGAGATAAAGCATTTACTATTACTCCCCCTACCAATAAGTGCATTTTTTGGAATTCAAACTTGTATCCTTATTCTTATGAGAGACTAAGCTACTTACTACTGGTCCAATAGCTTGTTGGTTCTCTTTATTATTATTATTATTATTATTATTATTACTAATACTATTATGATTATTATTTTCTTTACAACAATCTAGCACTATAAAAATTGAGTTTTAATGTTAAATGTTATCGTGGAAAAAAATAGGAGGAAAAAACTAAAAAGCATTCTAAGAAGAATTGAGGACCATTACATATACATCAAAGCAGGAAACATGAACTTATAAGGAAAAATCCTTAGCTGTACTTAGAAAAAAAATTTATTTAAACTATTTAATGCTCGACACTTTAGTTTTATGAGCCATTATTCTCTCCTATTGTAACTATATTTTTAATGCAATTGATGAGGTGTTGAACATTGGATGATTAAAAGTAAAAACTTTTTCTTGTAAGAATCTCTCACTTCTATGTTGACTCCGCACCTTTGGTTACATTACTACTGTGCATGTCAAATTGTCAAGACATCTCATATTCTTTCGTACAGGTGGAAGCAATTAAAAATATAGCAGAGTATGTGGCGCAATTGAGAAGGGTTGGAAAGGGTCACGGTACGTATATAGCAACCATCATTTTTTTCATATTGGTCCCCTAACATTGCCTTACATGTTGCAATCCATTACTTTGGCCCTTTCCCTCCTAAGAGAAAGAAAGGAAAGGAAAGATACCCTTGGGTTCTGATAAAATTGATGATTTTTGGCTTGCAGGTGTTTGGCATTTCGACCAAAGACTTCTTCATGACTAAGATGCTGCATGATCTTGAATAGCGTTCTTTTCTAGTATTTTTACATTTGGTCTTTTCTGAAGTTCTGTCTTGTTTTCCTATTGTATAATAGTGTTAAGTGTTTTTCCTTTGTACTGAGATCTTGGCACTATGAGTAAATTAAGTGCTTGTATCACATGTAAAAGGCTACAACCCAATATTATGCGATGACTTCGTTTAACTGGTTTCAATTATCTTTCTCAGAAATGAAAATGTCGTTGGCTACTTAGGTTTAAATGGAACTATGAGATGGTTTGAGAATTTTCATATACTGATATCTAGATACTGCATAATACTAGATATAAAAAGGAAAATGTTTCACAAGTTGAAATTGAAGGCTATCTCGGCCCTATGCCTGGGGACTAAAGATGCCGAGTGATGCCAAGTCATTGAATTACTTGCAAGTTAAAGGAGGTTATTATGTTTTGAAGTGAGCGTAAATTTGTATCAGCCGTCAAAGGAAAGTTCCCAATTCGAATATTGGTAAAATACTTGGTTTATGTGATTTAACATGCTTGGTTCATATAGGAACATTTTTTAATTTATTTGGCAAAGTAGATGGATAGAAATGCAGTCAGTTTTTTCTCCAGTACATCCCGGTTCTCACCCTGCTAAATTTTTGAAAAGCATGGAAGCAAAATCTTAACTCAAAACATAGACTAAACACAGATACTGGCTTCTACATGAGTTTCAAATTTGGACTCTGATAATTCACTTCCACTTCCTATGTAACAAAACTAATCATGTGATGGAAGGAGAAGAGGCTGAAGGAATGGAATTGCCATGTACTGTATCCAGATATGAATCCAGTCTTGATTCCTCTTCTCTCTGAACTCTTACCAATCTTCCATCAAGAAAATCTTGGACCATTTAGCTGATGTACAGAGAAGAGTTCAAGTTGACCGGAAGCAGACAGCCCAATATGAAGACCTTTTGGTCCTTTTCTTGCTAAAGACATGTTGAGGAGGTGAAGATTGTATCATTTTCCACATGACTTGTATATCTGCATATTCCCCACAAGACTCCATGTCCTTATAAAGACTAAGAAGTCCATTTCTTTGTCCTGTTGTCAACACCATAAATAAACCAGATGCAAAGTTAATTTATTTACTTCTTGTAATTCAGAATCTTTGATGATATATGCCGATGGTTTTATGCAACATGTTTCACAATTTGGCCGCCAATAATGGAGACTCCATCAGCATGTTACTTACCTTCTGGTTTGAAACTGAAGTTTGAAGTGACTTTTCGGAGGATGCTCTTAATTGGGTAGATAGGCGAGCTTTTGAAGTACCTCCAGGCCTTCCAGTTCCTCATTTTCCAGATCAGACAGCTTTTCTTTTCTTTGCAGCCTCCATTTTATATATGCATCACGCCCTTGGAAAAAAATATTACAAAAGGTTTCTAGCAAAACAAGATGAATCCTTCCATAGCAGAAAGCAACAAAGAAGAAGACAACGCCTTTGTGTGCTCCCTGATCCTTCTATTTCGCATAAAATATTCGAGAAACTTGCTTGAATGTCCTATATTAACTGGCACTCCTATTTAAAAGTAAAAGTATTAACTATTTATGTTGATGATGTTACTTAAATTTATCAGGAAAACTCGTTATTGTAAATTGATATTGGTCGAGGAAAAGAAAAATACTCCAAGGACAAACCAACCGTTAGGTAGTGATTGAATTTTTTATGAGTATGTGTCATATAATGCAGGGTTAGAGTATATAAATAGTGAGCAGAAGGAAATTTTCATTTGGATTTTGCTTGCCTTACTTATCCATCTAACTAAATATTCTCAATTTGATTGCATCAAGGAGCGTAGTGTGGGGCCACTGGTCAAGCGGTTGATTGGTTTATCTTCAAGTGCCCTTGTGTTTGTATTTGCACTTTCTCTGTAGTCTTATGCACTGAAATAATGGTTGATTATGGCATGTAAAAGGACTTAGCATCTACACTCTAAATATGAAAGCCAAGGTGCTTGATTGGCACAATCTAATAGGATCAGAAAAGTGATTAATGTTGAAATTGGAAAAGAACATTGGATTCTGTTGCAATCGCTTTCTTTGCTAACACAATCATTTATGTGAATGCAGTGTAAAAGCTAGACCGAAGCTTGTTTTCGTGGAACTATTTTTGTAGTGCTTCTCAACCGCTTGCCATGACATCTCACCTATTTATATAAGTTTTAATATTGAGTTTATCCCTTTTGTTGTGTTGTCTCTGTGTGTGTGTTTTATTTGGGGAAGGAGTGTAGATATTTTGTTGCATATTCTGTGTTTTTAAGGGTGGCTCTACCTAGATAATTTTCGCCAGATGTACAATTCTTATTGAATTATCAGATGTATTAATTTAAAGGATGTAGTTGCAAAAATTTAAAAACATAAACTCAAACTACAGTGATTTAATTACGTTCAACTGCTAAACACATATATCTTGCATGTTATTATCAAGCGCATTGTCATGGGAATATAAATACAAGGCCTTTTTGATGCATACGAAGTTGACCTACACCTCTGCTTTGTAGGAGATTCAGGATAGAAAGTCTATATATATATATATTAAAAATGTACTGAATTATACCATCATACTATATTCTTCAATTTAAAATATATGAAAATCTGTAAAATCATGACTTAAGTTATAACCAAGAACTTTTATTAGTAAAAAAAAAAAAAAAACTTATATTTTTGTTGTAATAGCATATGAATGTAACTATTCCAAATACTGATAAATTATAAAACAAGTTGAAGCTCCGCACTAAGTTTATCATTGCTGGACGAAAGTCCATAGTTTGCACAAACTCAAACAAAGAAAAGACTGGATAGAAAAATACAAAACCAAAGAGAACGAAATGACGTGCTCTGTTCGCCTTACATATAATATACAATACACTATATTGAAGAGCACATACATGTCTCACGCAACATTTTCATAGATGAACACAATTAACCACGAAAATAAGAATCTTGAAACTAAGATAATAATTAACAAGCCTAAATGCTGCTACTCTTTCTCCCTAGGCTCAACCTGTTTAACCGACAAAATCATTATTTTAAGCACTAACAAAACATAACAAATGGCTCTAACTTCTTTGCTTTTCACACAGTGAAAATCAGGAAGTCATCCACCTTAGAGTTCTGTACTTCTTTCCTCCACGATATTCATACACAAAATCAAGTTGAGGGATGACCTTGTAGAGAAACTCATCCACGTGCTTGCAATACCACAGCCTCCATTTCTTGCACAACATAAGAGGAAGAATGACAAATCCAAAGCCAAAAGTGAATCCTAACTCGGCACTTAAGAAACTCCAGTGAATTGAACTGTGTGTCTCAGATGGTGGTGGTTGTGTTGACAACCCATCCACTCGATCATCATCGTTGCAATTCTTGTTAAGTGGAGGTCCACATAGCCCTTCATTGCCTTCAAAGGAATTTGCATCAAATGATTGGATTTGAGTCCCTATTGGGATTTTCCCCTCCAAATGGTTAAAAGAGAGATTCAGGACTGAAAGGAAGGACAAATTGGCAAGTCCTATGGGAATTTCTCCACTTAAAGAGTTGTTCGACAAGTCTAAGGACTCAAGCTGCATCAAGTTTCCCAAAGATGATGGCATATGGCTTGAGAAAGCATTATTTGACAAGTTAAGAACATTTAGTGCTCTAAAGTTCATAAGCTCTTTCGGTATTGGACCTTCAAAATGGTTGCAAGAGAAGTCTAAGGAAGTGAAGACACTGAGGATTTTGACAAACTTCATTTGCAAACCTTTGTTGACAACTGTAACTGAATCCAAGTAACGACCGCCTAATTCTTCAGCATTGACATAATAAGAGAATATGTGCTCAGTCATAGCAGGAGTTTGTCCAGCTAACATTTTGGCCAATTTTAGTACAATGACTTTGTTGATAACTAGCAACAAATCCTTAAAACGCACAGAATGCTTGTTATCATACATATCGAAAAATAAATTGCCAGAAATTCCCTGGGCCTCATTTTCATTGCCCATCATTGATGTCCAACTTTGCAACAGTGTTTTTGGTACTGTGCCATTGAAATTATTGGAAGCTAGATCAACAATATGAAGCATTTGCCAATTACCAGTGCTGTGTGGGCATCCAATGGGACCATGGAGTTTGTTTGACCTCAAAATCAACACTCGGAGTGTGGAAATGTTCCTTAAAAAACATGGAAATCTATCACTTAATAGATTGTTTCCGAGGTTTAGGACTTGTAGCTTCTGGCAGTTGGCTAGAGACTTTGGGATGTTACCACTCAAGAGATTTTTGTTGAGATCAAGGAACCTCAAATTGCAGGAACTTGAAATTGTATCAGAAATATAACCTGTGAGTTTGTTCCCAGCGAGATCTAATACCCTAAGAGTACTGCTCCTGCTTGTCAAACACTTGGGAATGAAGCCATTGAAGCTATTGTGGGAAAGATCAAGCATTCGAAGAGTAGAAGAATAGCAGAAGGATTCATGGATTTTTCCATGTATGCTATTATTTGAAAGCGAGAGGAAATATATGAAGGGGAGGTACTTACCAATGTTTGGTGGAACAATGCTGAATTTATTACTTGAGTAGTCCAAATGAACAGCATATTTTGTGAAAATTGGAGTTGAACCTCGAAGTTGGTTGGAATGCAGGTCTAGTATTAACAGATTAGAGCTAAGATTTCCAATGGGTCCTTCCATATCTATGAAATGATTGTTGGAAAGATTCAGATAAACCATAGAATCAAATCTCCAAATCCAATTGGGTATTGTTCCCTGGATAAGGTTGTTGGATAAGTCTAGTGTTGCTAACTGGGATTGATTTTTCAAGAAAGCAGGGAATTCCCTTAACTTGCAGGATGCCAACAATAGAACTTTCAACATTAGAAATGGTGGAAGACCATGCTCATCATTGAAAGTTGTATCAACTAACAAGTTGTTGTGCGAAAGGCCTAGTGCTTGCAAACTTGGTAGCCTCCGAATCATATCTAGCCGTATTGTACCATTGAATTTATTTGAAGAAAGTTGGAGGAAACCAAGTCTTCTAAGATGAAAGAGAGAAACAGGAATAGGCCCTTGTAATTTATTGCCACTCAAATCAACGAACTTTAATGTTGAGGAAGACGCATTTGGGAATTCATCCAATAGACCCTCAAAGCCATTATGAGAAAGTGTAAGCTCCTCCAAAGATGGAAGTGTAAAAAGAGATGAAGGAACTCTCCCATTTAGGGAGTTATCACCTAAATTAATAATGAGGAGATTGGCAAGCCCATCCAAATAAGCAAATGGAATTGGTCCTATGTAGTCATTGTGAAGGAGGGATAAATATATGAGGTTCTTGGACATATTGAGAGAAGGAAGAGGGCCAGTGAAGTTATTGAATGACAAGTCCAGGTGAACAAGTTGGGTGAGTTCTGACAATGAAGTAGGGAGTGTTCCGTTGAATTGGCAATTAGATACATCTAATGCCGACAACTGCTTCTGATTGGAAATAGAACTTGGTATTTGTCCAGAGAAATTTGTATTGCTAAGATTCAAGGTGTGAAGAGATCCATCTTGTGGAAAGTTTGGCAGGGAACCAAGAAGAACTTGATTCTCTGATATGTCAAGGACCTTTAGGGTTTGTATTTGGAAGATATCCTCTGGAAAAGCACCACTTAACTCGCAGTTACTGAGCTCCAGGATGGTCAAATTGGAAAAATTTGCAAAGGATACAGGCACTGGGCTTGACACGTTATTCAGGTTCAGTCGAATTACTGAGAGTGACTGAAGCATTGCGAGTGAAGAATCAATTGGTCCTGAGAGGTTGCAAGATGACATGCTCAAAACTTGTAACTTTTGCAATGAAGATATGGCATGACACCACTCGTTCCCCACAGCAGAAACACTCACGCCATCCAGATATAATTCTGTGATATCTATAAGGTTCCGCACAAGCGTTCCCAGATCTGGCTTCTCTAGTTTTAGAGGATGTTGTAAGATAAATGACGTAGACAAATCAAGAGTAGCCAGCATGGTGAGGTGAGAGATCTCAATTGGAATTTGCCCCTCAAAACCAGCATTTGCCAAGTTCAAGTACCTCAAACTCTTTAGCTGGTCAAACTTTGTAGGAATCGAAGAACCAAAGACGTTGTAAGCCAAGTTCAAACTCTGCAAATGTTGCAGGTTGAAGAGACTTGAATTGTCTAGTCCTCCGGTTATAGATTCCTCACTCAAGTCAAGACCAACTACACGTCCATTGCTGCACGATACTCCCTTCCACTGACAGCAATCACCATTTTGATTCCAATGAACCAGTTTTTCGGATTTGGCAGAGTTGAATATCAGGCTATCCTTCAAATGAAGCAACAAGGTTTGCTGGTGAGCAAGACAGTGGCTGGTAACAACATAAACATCGATACTCAAGTTTATCAAGCAAAAGGGTATAAAGAAAGACAACAAGACTCGAAGGAATCTCATTGAAATTGATTACTAGAGACACCACTATGAGTAACTGGTTAAGTAGGATGAGGATGGTCTAGGATAGCTTGAAATGTTCCTTTTATAGACACAAAAACTCATTATTTTAGTTGCTTTCATAGTTTACGTCTGACAGTAATATGCAAGTTATCTCCTTAATTTGCTGCCTTATACATTATTTTAGTGAATTATACAGAAGTCAAAGATTGAAGGCCACGCCGTTGACGAAATAAAGAATAAAGATATTATTCGGCACGAATCTCCTGGAAAACGGCATAAACATACTTGGCATTGTATTTTAACTCTCAATATCTCTCTACTTCGTTATATTCTCATCAATTTTCCTTTCACTTCCAATTACAATTGGCCTTTTGTATTTGTATGCACTCACGAAAAACATTTTCGCGCTGTTTTAGTAGTGCTCCAAAGTAAATGATTGACTCAATTAGAGTAAACCTTCAAATTAGCCACAGATGATATCTCCGGGAGATAGATTGATCATGGACAATTGCAAAAATTAGATACTTTAATTATTAACTTACTTACAACTAGTAAATAATGTGATATATAAGTTATATATTAGTTATGAAATCTTAATTCTATGCCATGTGGCATCAACACCCTTAAATATGTAATCAAAAATTAAAAAAATAAACAAACATATTATTTTACTCACCAAGCCATAAATTTAACATTTCAAAATTTTCGAACTCTATCTCCTCTCTAATACCATGATTAAAATAGTGATAAGAAAGAAGATCATTGTATAGTGTAGTGGAACACTAGTACTATTGCTAAGCATATATGTTCCTTAGTCTTTTCGTATTTTATACAGGGATTGAGATTGTTTAAGTATTTATATTGAAACCGACATTATATACAGAATAAGTGCCTTGGCTAAGAATAAATAGAAATATCAAAATATTCTAATCAATATGTAATCTATACATTATATTTTTTATTAGTTATAAGTGAAACAAGAACCAAAGTATCTAATTTTTATAATTATGAAAGACCACAAAACTAACTTATTTCTACCAGAGATCAATCTATCACCAAAAATATTGTTAGGGACTAATTTGAGGATTTATTGATTTAATTAGGTATCCAGTGCGAGGTCTCAAATCTAAATTTGAATCTGCCCTTCGAAGCTGGTAATATCAAGAGTAGTAACAGGTGCCTAGTTCCGTGCTAGTCCATTAATCACTGAAGGCTGTAGTTGAAACAAAGTGACCTAAGTGAAAGAATTTTCCTAACATTATATATTATAATAAAAGCAACTTGAGTGGTCATAGTTCATCCCTTAAGATTCGAAACATCTGCGTTCTTTCTATTTTATTTGTTTATTTATTTATTTTGCTTTTCCTTATAAACAATCTCTATTGGCGACTTAACCATTTATGTTTGATACGATACTTGTTCTTCCAACTGTTAATTTAATAGGCAAATTTATAAAATGATAATTTAGAATTTAAGAAAGAGTACCATTTACTAAAATCCAAGTCTCGAAATTTCGATGATATTAAAGAAGCTTGAATAGTCATTCAAGTAAACTCTTCAGATCATAAAATGGGTTAGGTTTTAGCATTGTTTCTGGACAGAGCGCCAAGTCTTTCAATTATACACATTTTTTTTTTTTAATTGAACAAAAGGAGCATAATATTGTCATTCTCAGTTATCCTGCGTTTTCCAAACGTCATGTATTTGACGACGTGAGAGTACTGCAACTAATATGTGCGTTTCTCCTGAACAAATTAAGGAGGCAAGCTATTGTTTGTTTTCTGCTCTGAGTTGAGCTGGGTTTTCTACCCGTCAAGAAAAAAATTAGAGACATATGACGAAAGAGATTAGAAAATTGAGACAATTGGTTGTCATTGACCGCTGCTAATATTAAATGGGTCAGGAGTGAAATTTTCCAATCATCATAGTCAAGTAACTTAAAGGCAGTCTACTAATGCTTGCATTTGATTGTGACTAGTCTATGAATTTATTCTTGCAGTGAACGAGTCAGTCATCCGGTATTTGTTCTAGAACTTATAATGGCCTTCTGGTTTAATTTAACATTTATCTATTTACCAGGGGTGCAACTTTCACCTAGGCTAGCCAGTAGCTAGGGGCCACGGAGAAGCGATGGAAGGGGAATTTAATTTTATTTATTTCTCTTTGGTTTGACGGCGGAGGTTTTTTTTTTTTTTTTTTTTTTTTTTTTTGGGTCTAATTTCTTGGCATTTGAAGCTTATTGATTCCAATTAGACCAGTAATCTGGTTGGTTTACTATGGTTGGTTTACCATGAAGTGAAGCTTTTTCAACCCTAAATTTTTATCCATAAAATTCAAATACAAAATTTTATTTAAGAAAATAAATATCAAACTATTTAAACTTACTAAGTGTTGGTAGAGTTTAGTTTACTAGTGTGTTTTGTTTCTTTTATGAATGATATTTGGATTATATTAAATGTTTATATTTAAGAATTTCATTTCAAAAAATATTATAAATTGAAATAATTAAAAGTTTAAATATCTTTTTAGTTCTTATAAATACAAGTAGTTTTGATTTTGATTCCTTTAAAAAATTTTCTATGATTTTGATCATCCCTCCTTTTTTTTTCTTTTTTTTTTATTTTTGGTCTCTATCATTCTATAAATTTTGATACCTATAAAAAATTTAGAATATGTGTTTGTCGTTACAAATATTAAAAATGTTGTTTTTTGTTAGTATATATTTTCTTAATTTTCTTTTGATTCTTATAAATATTATCACTTAATATTGGGTCCAAATAACATGATCAAAAGCCTAATAATAGAAAAAAGAGAAATTAAAACCAAAGAAAAAATATTAAAGGGATTAAAAATGATAACAACTTCTAAAATATTAGTTAAGATGCTATCTAGCTAGTGAAGTTGTTCACAAAATTTTTATGTGTAACTCAATAAAGCTGCAACGATCGATGACAGTATGAAAAAAAAAAAAAAAACACATCAAAGAGAGATTTAGGATATAAGATTTTTTTTTTTATTGGTTCGTATTGATTTTGTGAACCCAAAAATTCAAATCAAACAAATTAAATTGATTATTTATATTGACTTGATTAATCATTTCATTTTAATTCAAACTTGAGGCAAATCAATTATTGTTAATTTGATTTTTAAATTTATGATTTCAACCTAAAACCTAAACACTAAATTCAATCACCTAATCAACATTTTTTTAAATTTATTTCCAAACTTTCAAAGTTTTGTGCTTAAGATTTAATAGTTATGTCACTCTTTATCTTCTCTATTTGTATTCATTCAAGGCATTTATTTGTCCCACTATTATTTACTATTACCTCATCACTTTAGTCTTATGGATAAGAATTAAGGAAATTGAAATCAAGACTTAATATATTATATATATTTATTAAAATACTCTTATTTTTTGCTATATGAGTGACAATGAGATTTAAATCTATAACTTTATACATATTACACAAATCTTTGATGCATCTAATTAATTTCTTCTATTAATTGCATACTATATTTCTTGATAAATGGTATGTTTAGAACTGCGTGAAAGATAAAATTAAAAAATTAATAATAAATAATTTATTGATAAATGAAAATAACAAATAAAATAGATCAAAAATTTTTACTCAAAGTGACAAATAAAATGGGCCAAAGGTATTATCTCATGACCAAGTTTTACAATATTTAGTCATATGATACTCACTCATTCTGTATTTTGATAACGGTTTTTCTTTTTTTTATAATTGGGTCTGAAATTTTGATAAAGGTTAACATAAAGTATTTAAATTAAAACGATTTTTTTATATACAAAAGGAAACAATTATTTGTAATATGATTATTTTGCAAAATGAATTTGAATAATAATTTTAAACTTCAAGTATTTGCTAATTATATTTCATACTATTTTAATTTTGACGACTTTTAATGTACTTTTTTTTGTTTTTCGATGATATATATATATATATATATATATATAAAATTATCTTTTTTCAAATTTGAATTTATATCCTTCTTTTATGATGTTATAGTTACTTATCATTTATTATTTAAGATTGAGTACCTGACATACAGAGTATGAAGTTTGCTACAATGGACATTTGTGAGGTCCAATAACAACCATAAAATAGACACTTATGCCATCTTAAGAATTAATTAGATATAAAAGTTAGCTCATCAAGAAAAAAATTGTTTAAGCTATTATAAAAGTTATATTGACCATATCTTCAAGCAATGTGGGACTTAGCATCCTTCTGCTATGAGGTTAAAGTTACTTATCATTTATGTTTGTATTTTTGACCTTATCAGAATTATTTGATCCTTCAACTGTTAATTTAATAGGAAAATTTATAAAATGATAATTTAGAATTTTAGAAAGAGGACCATTTACTAAAATCCAAGTCTCAAACTTTAGGTGAAGTTAAAGAAGCTTGAATAGTCACTCAAGTAAACTCTTCAGATCAAAAAATGGGTAAGGTATTCTAGCATTGTTTCTGGACTGATCCAAGTCTTTCAGTCATACACAGATCTTTTTTTTTTTTTTTTGAACAAAAGGGACATAGTATTGTTTGTTATCATTCTCAGTTGACCTGGGTTTTCCACACATCATGTATTTGACGTGAGACTACTGCAAACTAATATGTGTGTTTTTGCCGAACAAAGAGACCAAGTACTATTGTTTGTTTTCTACTCTGAGTTGAGCAGGGTTTTCCACCCATCAAGAAAAAAATTAGAGACATATCATGAGAGAGATTGGAAAATTGTGACAATTAGTTGTCGTTTACCGTTGCTAAGATCGAATGGGTCACAGGAATTTTCCAATTATTGAAGACAAGTAACTTAAAGGCACTTTACTAATGCTTGCAATTGATTGAGACTAGTCTATGAATTTGTTCTTACATTGAATGATTCAGTCATCCAGTACCCCTTTTTTTTTTCAAAAAAAAAAAAAAAAACACTTGTAATGGCCCTCTGGTCTTACACATATCTACTTATCAGATGAACAATTTTCACGTAGGCTAGCTAATAGCGAGGTGCCATGGAGAAGCGATGGAAAGGGAATTTAATTTTATTTAATTATCTTTGACATTAAGCTTAGGTGGAGTTTCTTTTTTTCCTTTTTTCCTGAATTATAACTATAAGAAGATTATTAGGCTCCCTGTGAAAGTGAAAGTGAAGTTCCCTCGGCGCTAATTTTTTTAATCTACAAGACTCGAATATAATACTTTATTTAAGGAGAGTAGGTAGTGAATCATTTGAATCAACTAAGCTAAAATATTAGTATCTAAAATCTGCTAAATTTTAACTAATTTTGCTTAAGAGGTTAGCATATCATTGAGGTAAAGATCTCTTAATACTAATTTTTTTATCCTCAAGACTCAGACTTAAAATCTTGCTTAAAAAGAATAAATGTCAAATTACTTTGAACCAACTAATATTTGCATTATATTAAATGTTTGTATTTAAGAATTTCATTAGGAAAAATATCATGAAGTTAAAAATTTCAAAAGTAAGTAGTTCTACGCATTTTTAACTTCAATCACTGAATAATTTCGTATCGTTATAGACCGGCTGTTTAGAGCATTTTAAATACAACTTATATATATATATATATATAAGGAACCAATTGCTTGTAATATGGTTTTTTACAAAATTAATTTGAATAATAACTTTAAAATTTAATTTATTTACAAATAATATTTCATACTATTGTACATTTGAGATTTGACCACTTCTAATGTAGTTTTATAATTTTTGAAAAATAATTTCTTTATATTTTTTTTATTAATGAAATAATCAAGAAACATATGCTAGACTAGAAAGAAAGCAATGAACTGGGAAAAGTCAAGCCCATGAATGTCCTCCAACATCAACTGGGGACAAAGTTGGAGATAGACCAGCTAATCCATCGTACAAAATGGTAAAAATCTTTATGTCAAAAAATGGAAAAAAAAAAAAAAGGAAGATGATTCTAAACACACACGTCATCTATACCAGCGTGCCGTGTACACGTGGTGGTTACAAGCACAAAAGGATTGAAAAATTCAGCACATACAACATTTTTGCATGGCGCGTTCTACCATGCGCTGCGGGAAAAATGGTGCATCACGCACTGTCAGGTCAACGGCGTAGATGCTATGATGTATTTGTAAACCACTCATCTATGATACATACTAGACTCTTCCTATTTCTTCCCTCACGTTCCCCACCCGTCTCCCATCTTGAAACCTCCCTCCCTCCGTCGCCCTCTATTACCCATCGCTGGCCTCCTCCGTCGGCATTGTCGCCCACTCCCTTCCGCCGGATTCCTTTGCCATGCTGCCCATCACAGTACATTGAAACACAAGATAAAAATTTACCAGTATCAATTCCAATATTTTCCTTGAGATCATAATATACGGGAGAATGGAAACATGGCTCCATTGACATGAATCGACGACAAGGTGGATCTGGTGTTCTATTGTTCACAAGTTTGTAAAAGATCTATGGCTTCAAAGCGGCAAGTGAGACTAAGGAGTTACATTTTTTCCCATGCCTTCCTGTTGTGTAATTGCTTCTCTGCCAGTTGAAATTCTTCATGGCATGGCTAGCAAACCCCGACCACATCTCCATTCACAATCGGGTGCTCCCAATATATAGTTCTTAAATTCTCAAAGTACCCAAAGCTCAAGGCTGTCATGAAAACAACTTTTGATTTTGATTTTCCTGATGGAGAGCCGAAGTCTTTAAGATGTTATTGTTGAGTGTGTTCCCATAAGAAGCAGTAGACTTTTGCTCATACATATCAAACTTGCTTCAAGGAAAAAATCAGTGGGCAATATCCATGACGTCGCTACAGGATGGGCAGCGGGGGAAAAGGAATTCGGCGGAGGGGAATGGGCGGCAACATCGGCGAAGGAGTCCGGCCGGCGGCAGGTAATGGAGGGTGACAAAGGGAATCAATGAAGAACGGATTTGAAGATCGAAAATAAAAGGGTTGGCAGATACTGTTTGGGTGAAATTTTAAGGTGCATTAACAACAAATAATTGTATACATACACTGTTGATCTTTACCCTCATATTTACAATATATGTGATACACCTTTTTGACCAAAGTGCATCTTAAACAGCGCCTACTTGACTATACTAATGCTTGCATTTGATTGTGACTAGTCTATGAATTTGTTCTATATCAAGGGAGCAACTTCCACCTAGACTAGCCAGTAGCTAGTAGTCAAGTAACTTAAAATAAAGCAGTTTACTAATGCTTGCATTTGATTGTGACTAGTCTATGAATTTGTTCTTGCAATGAATGAGTCATCATTCATTTAGTTTAATTTTTAAAAAAAAAATTTTTGAAAGAAGAGTTTTTAAAAGAAGATCTTTTATAAAAAATATTTTTAAAAAAATAATTTTTATTTAATTTGAATATGTCAAAAGTAAGTTTAGGAGAATGAGTTTTGTTTAAATAGAATAAAGTAAAATTACTTTTAGTTATTAATATGAGAGTAATAGTAATATTTCTTTTTAAAAGATCTTCTTCTAGAATAAAAAATAATCTCAAAGATACTTCTCCTAAAAGACCTTTTAAAATTCAAAAGGCCTTCTAAAAAGTAAAAAATTAAATCAAATACTACTATTTACTATACGAAATTATTTTTATCCCATAAAAGGCCTTTTAAAGTATGCAAACTGCAATCCAAATAGGCTCTCAGTCATCCGATACTTGCTCCAGAACTTATACAATGGCCTTTTGGTTTAATTTAACATATATCTATTTATCGGGGGAGCAACTTTCACCTAGGCTAGCCAGTAGCTTGGGGCCATGGAGAAGCGATTGAAGGGGAATTTAATTTAGTGTTGTTTTTCTCCCCCTCTAAATTCTTGGCATTTGAAGCTTATTGAATTTTAATTAGACCGGTTCGAATCCGGTTGGCTTGCTATGAAGTGAAGCTTTTTCTAATGTTAATTTAATCATCCATAATTCAATTACAAAATTTTATTTAAGAAAAATAAATATTAAACTGTTTGAAACTAACTAAGTGTTGATAGAGTTTAGTTTACTAGTGTGTTTTGTTTCTTTTATGAATAATATTTGGATTATATTAAATGTTCATATTTAAGAATTTTATTTGGAAAAATATTATGAAGTGAAATAATTAAAGGTTTAAATATATTTTCAATTCGTATGAATACAAGTCATTTTGATTTTGATCCCTTTAAAATATTTTCTTTTATTTTGATCTCTTTTTTTCTATTTTTTGTTTTTGGTCTCTTTCGTTCTATAAATTTTGATACTTATAAGAAATTTAGAATATGTGTTTGTCCTTAAAAATATTAGAAATTGTGTTTTTTGTCAGTATATATATTTTCCTAGTTTTCTTTTGATTCTTATAAATATTATCATTTAATACAAGATCTAAATGACATGATTAAAAGCCTAATAATGGAAAAAAGAAGAAATCAAAACCAATGCAAAAATATTAGAGGGATTAAAACTAAAACAACATATATTTATAGAAACTAAAAATATATTTAAACCTGAAATAAATTCAAAAGTAGTTTCATACATTTTTAACTTGAATCACTTGAATAATTTTGCAACGTTATATACCGGCTCTTTAGAGCATTAAGATAAAACCAATTTTTTTTTTTAATAAAAGGAAACAATAATTTGTAATATAATTTTTATATAATTTATTTGAATAATAATTTTAAAATTTAATTCATTTACAAATAATATTTCATACTATTTTACATTTGATGTTTTACACACTTTTAATATAGTTTTATAATTTTTGAAAAAAAATTCTTTAGATATTTTTATTAATGAACTAATTATAAAACAGTGGCTAGACCAGAAGAAAACAATGCACCGTGAAAAGACAACCACTCGGATGTGTCCTCCAACACCAAGTGGTGAGCAACAAATCCAGTGTACAAAATGGTACAACTTTTTATGTCAGAAAAAAAAAATAAAAAACAGAAAAGAAAATTTTCTAAACACACTCCTCACCTATATCAGCCTGCTGTGTAAACATGGTTACATGCACAAAAGGATTGAAAAATTCAGCACATATAACACTTTTGCATCCAAGTCTGTTGGCCTATTCTTCAAAAGTCATTCCCTTGACTTTTCATTGTCGGGAATTATTTCTGAAGTTGTTGGAATATATGTGATCTAAGACTTCCAGAATTCATGACTTGCAAATCGACATTAATTTCCTGACATTGCCTTCTGTTCATTTTCTGTGATCAGCACAAAACGATATACTTGTATCTAACGTAGTCCAACCCTATATACATGTCAAGAGCTACTCGACTCCATTGAACAAGTTCTACGCAGTACCGTCATCACTAATTGGAAATTTTCTTACAGTGTTGACGAAACCCGTAAAAGCATGTAGTTCTAGTGCATTGATTCCGTTCTAGTTTCAATCTATAATTCTATCTCAAATTCATGGCCCAAGGCGACATTATTCTCACCCTCACCGTGCTTCCGCACCATATATAATCCTTTTTTTTTTTTCAATCACAAGTTAATTATCTTTATATATTTGGTTCAATTCAATCGGACATATGACTGATTATTGTTTGACTATGGAAACACAAAGTTTATGGAGTCTCTCATAAGAAATACTTTGCTCAAGGTTTAGCCAGTATCAGTTTTTTTAAGGGGGCAAATTTTGCATAACACCTTAACCATATTCCTGGGTTTTTATAGTCTCTTATCATATATGCAATCACTTATAAAAATTTTGTGAAGTATGTATATTTTAAAATTATTTAAAAATGTTAAAGTGATCGCCCATGATGCTTTTTTGTTTGAAGTGAGGCCATCATAATAATCAATAATTTATGTGGAAGTACATGAAAAGTGAGTGAATGTAAAGGGATAATTACTTCTACTTTAATGCAAGCTTTCGATAGAGAGGGGAATGGAAGAGAGGAGAGGTGAAGAAAATGAGTTAGTTGCTGATTTTTGTATGAATGTTTAACTAAATACAGGAAGACAACTTTTATATTTAATGGGGAAGGAGAAGAGAAGGCCTCATATAGGACTAAATTGATATTAACATCATACTTAAGTTCTAAACACTTAGCAGGTAAAAATGGAGTTACAAGTTAACTGCTTTGTTTTAGACTTCAAACGTATATACAATAAATAAGGGGTGCAAGCGACTCTTCTCTCACAATAAAACCAGTTCTCATGTAATATGCCACAAATCCAGTAATCGTGATTCTTGTTCAATTGCTGAATAAATCCTAGAATGAAAACTATCCCTCACATGTTGGTATGCCTTATATATACAACAAGATAGCATTTTTAATTGTTAACGAAAATATATTAATTAAAAATAAAAATAAGAAAAGCTAAAATTATCTTATTTTGCGATTTCCACGAACTTAGATAGCTATGTCCCAATCTCCAAATTCATGATGAAAGTTTTTAAGCACGATTTTTTAATATTGAGATGTATGTTATGTTTCAGAACGTTTAGATCATATTAGGAAAGTATGGTGTGTTAGCATTCATCTCACGAATGTTAGCTGCTAGAGTTAAGGAACACTATAACACAACTAAAATTTAGAGATGAGAAAAGTAGAACTGGCACAAATATTTTAGCAAAAATAGAAGATATTTATAATAACTAAGTGGAAAAATTATATTATCTTAAAATATAAAGAGAGAATAATAACACTCTCTCCTATATATATGGAGAACGCAAACACACTAGAAAATATATATATAGAAGAGACTTAATATTCTTTTCTCTTTCTAAAATACTTTACTCGAGTTTCTAACTCTTGCTCTTGGTTACCATTTTGGTATAAATATAGCCCAAAAGAAGGACACCACCATCTATATATAGACGTTAGGGTGCATTCCATGTTTAATTAACAATTAAGCAAAATGATCTAACTTGTTCTACAAACCTCATTTAGTTCTTGTTCATCATGCATTGGTTTTGCTTCAAAAGAATTCTTTTCTCTAGACTTATTATCCATGTACACTATAGTAGTCTCTTCAGTGTTGCTAACATTTTCCTGCTCCCTTTACAGCTCATTTTTTACAAATAACATATCTCCACTGACAATAACGTCACAGGCAGTGGGGTTCTGCAAGCAATACCATTTAGCATTATCAGCAAAACCAAAGAAGATGCATTTCTTAGATTTAAAATCCAGCATTGTTCTTTCTTGGAAATTGTATATCACGTGCACAAAATATTTGAATCTATGTAGAGAAGAATTATCGCCTGACTTACCTTGCCACCTCTCACTACAGGTGTCTTTAACCCTATTACTATTGATGATGACCGATTTATAATGTAGCAGGCAGTTTTCGCTGCTTTTGCCTGGAGAGACTTGGCTAAACTTGTAGTTCGCAACATAACTTGTATTCTTCCTAGGAGAGTTCTATTCATCTGCTCTACTACACCATTTTGTTCAGGAATATATGCAACTATGAATTTCTTTGAATACCCTCCTTCTTGCAAAATGCAATAAAATCACCGTTTGTATATTCTCCTTTGTTGTCAATCCTCAAGCACTTAATTTCCTTCCCAGTTTCAAGCTCCGCCCGTGCTTCAAATTTGAACTACTCAAATATTGGAAGCATATTTGACTTTCTCTTGATAGGGAACACCCATAATCTCATGGAGTAATCATCAATAAATAAGACAAAATACTTTGCTCCTCTTAGGGACATTTCTGTGACTCCGGCACATTAGAATGAATCAAATCTAGTATGTGTTTGCTTCTAGTGGTAGATCTTTCAAACTTCAATCTATATTACTTACTTGTCACATAGTGCCCATAAAGAGGTAATTTTATTGATCTGAGCCCGAGAAGGAGATTACATTCTGCTAGAACTTGCAAACCATTTTCTAACATGCGGCCTAATTTGTGATGCGACATCATCATTGTGTCTTCATATTCATTGCCTGATGTAACTGATGCATTTACTACCTACAACATATCTCCCAAAAGCCTATATAGATTATCTACAATCTTCTCTATCGTCATTACCACAAGAGCTACCTTTAACAATTTTCAAGATCCCATTTTTTGATATGGGCCCTACACTCGAGGCCATCTAGTTGCCCAATAGACAATAGTTCTTCTTCATGCCTTTCAGATGTCTTACCCCTTGAATAGTGTGAATGGAACCATCAAACATTTTTATTTTGATAGTACTTAATCCAACAATTTTTAAGGCATAAACATTTCCTGTGAACACTGATATATCCTTCTAAGATAGGTTCATAAGTAGAAAACTAGTCATGCCACTATACAAGATTTCTTCATCATCAAAGATACTAACAACACATCTTTGAGAGGTTGTTGCTTCTAGAGTCTTCTTTGTAATCTTCTTGTCGTGCTAACAATCCTTTTTCAAGTGCCCTTTCTTGCCACAACTGTTGCAAGTAAAGTTCTTCCTTCTTGGAGATTTTGGTTTGCCATGATGGTGACTCCCACTAGAGCCAAGTTCCATTGATCTACTTCTCATCATCGATAAAGCTTATGCTTGCCTTGAACTCTCCATTCGATCGTCCTCATTTTTTTGCCTTCTTTCCTCTTTAAGAACAGAGGCAACAACATCGTCAAAATGGAGGTGATCAATCAACAATATTGTTGTTGTTGATATGGATGATGAGTTGATCATATGAATATGGTAAGCTCTGAAGTAGAAGCTCCATATGTTCATTTTCTCTATCTAACATTCCATGGCTATCAATTGCTAAAATAAGATATTCAGATTATTGATATAATCTATCATCAATGTAGATTCATTTTTTGAAGAGTGTAGAGTCTTCTATTCAAAAATCCTCTATTTTGAAGTAACTTGGCCTCGTATAATTTGGTGAGTACACCCCAGATTTTCTTTGCTGTCTTTTACTCTAAGGTACTTGACAACATTGAATGCGCCATTACAAGATCCAGATTAGCAATAGTGTTGCCATCCATCTCCTTTCACTTGTTAACAGAGATCCCTGTGGGTCTGCCTTCAATTGCATCTAAGCAATTTTCATTTCTCAAGATTGCCTTGATCTTTAGTTTACATAGAGAGAAATTACTCCTATTGAACTTCTCAATCTCAAATTTTGTTGTCATGGTTTTAACACCACGATTCTAACACCAATCTACTCCTCTATGGCAGATAATTACCAATAGTTGGGCTTTAATACCACAGCTAGGTACTAGAATTAAGGAATAGTATAACACAACTAAAATTTGGAGATGAGAAAGTGGAATTAACACAAATATTTTTGGCAAAAAGGGATGATTTTATGATAACTAAGTGGAAAGATTACAATCTCTCAAAATATATATATGAGAGGGAACAATAACACTTTCTCTTACTATGGAGAACACAAACACACTATGAAACATACGCACAAGAGACCTAATAATGAAAGTAATTGAACTGCAAAATGAAGATTGTGCATTTTGCTCGCAATCGTTTAGTTGTGTTGCATAATTTCTTTAATCCTCCAAGATGTTGTATTAATTTGGGGACTAAGTTGGTGTTTACATAACTATAGAGTTGTTCACGGTAGAGGTACTCAAATACAATTTAATCCAATCAAAATCACTAAACTAATCCAAATTGTCCCCAGTATACAAGAGAGAAAAAGGAGGATTAGGGTCAGTTAGAAAAAATATTTTCCCCAATACAATTTGCAGTAGGTACAAACCATTTCTTGATGTCAATTCCAATGATGACAACTTCTAAAATATTAATTGAGATGGTATCTGGTGAATTCGTTCATAATATTTTCATATATAACTCGATAATGTAGCGTCGATGACAGAACGCTTAACAAAGCACCAAAGAGGGAGACTTAGATACTAGGTGGCTTTTATTGGTTCATATTGATTTTGTGAATCCAAAAATTCAAATCAAATTAAAGAAATTGATTATTTATGTTGATTTGAGTAATTATTTCATTTTAATTCAAACTCAAATTAAATCAATTATTATTAGTTTAATTCTTAGATTTATGGTTTTCAACTCGAAACCCAAACACTAAATTCAATCACCTATTTAACCCTTTTTTTTTTTTCAAATTTGTTCTTAAGCTTTCAAAATTTTGTGTTTAAGATGTAGTAGTTATGTCACTCTTTATCTTCTCGGTTTGTATTCCTTTAAGGCATTACTTGTCCACACTATTATTAAGCACTACATTTGATTTACGTTATCTGTTACTTTAGCCTTATGCACAAGAATTAAAGAATTCAGAATCAAGACTTAATATATCAATCATCATATATGTGTATTAAATTAATATTATTTAATTTTTAATATCTAATTGATTTCTTCTATTAAGTATAGATATATATTTCTTGATTAGAGGTATATTCAGAATTATATATTGAAGGATAAAATTAAAAAATTAATAATAAATAATTTATTGAGACATAAGAATGACAAACAAAAAGGATTAAGAATCTTTGTTCAGAGTGACAGATAAAATAGCCGGTGGTAGTATCTCATAACCAAGTTTTACAATATTATTAATTATATGATGCTTACTCACTCTTTATTATTTGTTAACTCGGCATACTTGCTGGAGTCTTTTTGATAAAGGTTAATATAAAGCATTTAAAATCAAACGATTATATATATATATATATATATATATGAGGAAACAATTAATTGTAATATGATTATTTTGTAAAATGAATTTGAATATTAATTTTAAACTTCAATTATTTGCAAATAATATTTCATACTATTGTAAATTTGACAAACCCCAAGGGATTGGGCAAGTAGAGCACGACAGGTCTCCTGTATGATAAGTTGCAGGTTTAAACCCTCACATATTACTTTGAAATAAAGTAAATGTAAGTTCTTTTTTAAATATGGAAGATTTTTCTACCTCGGATTGGAGTACCATCTTTTCATCCTAAATTTTTTTCCTACGAAAAAAAATTTGACTATTTTTAATGTACTTTTATAATTTCTGAAAAGAATTTATTTATTATTCAAGTGTGATTTTTATTACTGAAATAAGTAAGGAACAAATGCACCCCTTGCATGACCTCCAACGCTGAAGGGAGACAAAATTGGGGATAGCGTCCAAAGGGGGGTTTTTTTTTTTAAAAAAAAAAAAATTTAAATGAACGAATTCTACTCGCATACCTCACCTATGTATTAGCGTGCCGTGTATACGTGATTACAGGGACAAAAAGGATTGAAAAATTCAGCACATTCAAGACTTTTGCATGTATGTTAGTCTGTGTTAGCCGTTTTCAGTCATGCCCTGAACTTTCACTGTTGAGAATTATTTCCTTAAGTTGTGGGAATATCAGATTATCAGAATACATGACTTTTGTGTTGACATTAGTGTCCAGACATTGCCTTATATTAATTTTCGGTGATCAGCACAACACTATATACGTGTTTTCTACGTAGTCCAACCCTGTATATACGTGAAGGTCAGAGCTACTCAACTCCATTCAACAAGTTTTTTTTTTTTTTTTTTTGGACGGGAGTGTCATCATTAATTGGAAATTTTCTTGGAGTGTAGGCGAAACCAGTAAAACCTTTAAAAACATATTCTTCAAGTGTATTGAATTTTATTTTGTTGGGTTAAAATGATTAAAATGAGACTAGGTATACATGACAAGATACTTATTTCTTACTACAATTGATTCCGTTTTAATTTCAGTTAATCTTATCTCAAATCCTTCACCTCCTTCGACAACCATCCATAGAAGCGGAGTCAAGACTTGCGTCAAGTATTTAAAGAAATAAATTGGTCACTCAGTGTGGACTCTAACTCGGCCACACATAACACACGAACTGACTTTTAGCTTTTAACAATACTTTTGTTTGTTTGTGATAATGGCACACAATCTCTCAAACTTACAGCCGAAGGGGATCTCAATCTCACATTCACGAAATTATCACACTAATAGTCTTCATTGATATCATAAACCCACAAACAAATCACCCAGGATTACTCTCAACACTCTAGTTCACAAACATAACTCTCAAAATAATTTTCACTCATGACTCACAAAGGTGGCGTAACTCAAAAATAAAGAAAGAGAAGTGTTTTCTTTCACAAACTCATAACATTGATACCTTAAATCACGTACAGAGCTATAGCCTTTATATAGGCAAAATTTCATAATAGTACAAAATAATATTTATTAATGTTTAAGAAGATGCAGTGGCGGTGCACTTCAACTTAAGCCACCAATTTTGACCAATCTAACTAAATTGACTACTTGTTTTCGAATAGAAAGCCATAAATCAATGGTGTTTCTTCATGAATTGTCCAGCAGCTGTATAACAGCTTGCATGTAGAAGTCGTAAATCACTTTAATTTGACTATTCAAAAAATGATTAAGAAGGAAGCTGGCAAACTTATCATCTTGGGCTGCCTCGTGAAACTTCTAATGATAATAGGTAGATAAGTATACTTATGTATCTTACGATAAGGTTGGTTTAATAATTTCTAACGTGCATATTATATAGTGTTTAGAACTAATTATGATTCAACTACAGCAGGACAAAAAGTTATATAGTTTCTTTATAAAATTGTCTTTCTTTAAATTTAAATTTATATTTTTTTCTATGATGTTAAAATTATTTAGAATTTATTATTTAAAAATTGAGTGAATTTAACTTAATTCAAAAATATAATTCATACAGAAGAGTTTACAAACTTTTATAAAAGCTTATCTTGTCTATATGCCATATGATCAAACAATGTGGGACTTAACACACTCACAAGATAGGTTTTGATGCCATCTTAAAAATTAAATGAATCTAACTTATTTCCAAAAATTAAATCATCAAGAAAATGTTATTGAAGCTCTTATAAACACTATTTTGACCAATCTCCAAACAATGTGAGAATTAACTTTCTTCTCCTATGAGGTTAAAATTACTTTTACCTTTGTATTGTTGATCACCTTATCAGAATTAGAACCAGATAAGATATTTGATCTTTCAACTGTTAATTTAATAGGAAAATTTATAAAATGATAATTTAGAATTTAAGAGAGAGTACCATTTACTAAAATCCAAGTCTCAAAATTTGGGTGAAATTAAAGAAGTTTGAATAGTCACTCAAGTAAACTCTTCAGGTCAAAAAATGGGGTAGGTCTTCTGGGCAGAGCCAAGTCTTTCCGTAGTACACAGATTTATTCTGTTGAACAAAAGGGACATAGTATTGTTTGTTATCATTCTCAGTTGACCTGGTTTTTCCACAAGTCATGTATTTGACGTGGGACTACTGCAACTAATATATGTTTTTTTACTGAACAAAGAGACAAAGTACTATATATAGTTTGTTTTCTACTCTCAGTTGAGCAGGGTTTTCCACCCATCAGGAAAAAAATTAGAGACATATCATGAGAGAGATTGGAAAATTGTGACACTTGGTTGTCATTTACCGCTGCTAATATCGGATGGGTCACAGGAATTTCCCAATTATCAAAGTCAAGTAACTTAAAATTAAGGCAGTTTACTAACGCTTGCAATTGATTGAGACTAGTGTATGAATTTGTTCTTATATTGAATGATTCAGTCATCTAGTACCCTTTTTTCAACTTGTAATCGTCCTCTGGTCTTACATATATCTACTTATCAGAGGAACAATTTTCACCTAGGCCAGCTAGGAGTTAGGGGCCATGGAGAAGCCATGGAAAGGGAATTTAATTTTTTTTAATTTATTTATCTTTGATATTAAGCTTAAATGGAGTTTATTTTCTTTTTTTTTTTTCGGTCTGAATTAACAGAATATGAAGTTTATTAGATTTTAATTAATATGATCCGAATTGGATTAACTCACTGTGGGAGTGAAATTTTCTTATCGCTAATTTTTTCTATCAACAAAATTTGTATATGAAATTTTATTTAAGTAGAATAAGTGATAAATAATTACTTGAATCAACTAAGCTAAAACATCAGTATCTATGTCTACTGGAATTCAATTCAACAGTTCAACTAATCTAGCTTGAATTTTCCAATTATCAAAGTCAAGTAACTTAAAATTAAGGCAGTTTACTAACGCTTGCAATTGATTGAGACTAGTCTATCAATTCGTTCTTACATTTAATGATTCAGTCATCCAGTACCCTTTTTTTTAACTTGTAATGGCCCTCTGATCTTACATATATCTACTTATCAAAGGAACAATTTTCACGTAGGCCAGCTAGTCGCTAGGGCCATGGAGAAGCAATAGAAAGGGAATTTAATTTTATTTATTTATCTTTGATATTAAACTTAAGTGGAGTTTATTTTCAACTTTTTTTTGCCAGAATTAACTGTATATAAAATTCATTAAATTCTAATTAATCTAATTCGAACTGGATTAGCTCACTATGGGAGTTAAACTTTTTTAACGCTAATTTTTTCTATCCACAATATTTGAGTACGAAACCTTATTTAAGAGAAATAAGTGACGAATAATTACTTCAATCAACTAAGCTAAAACACCAACATCTAAAGTTGACTGGATTTTAATAGTTTAACTAATCTAGCTTGAGACAGATTAGTATATTATTGAGGTAAAACTCTCTTACTATTAATTTTTTTTTCATTTATAAGATTAGAACTCTAAATATTGCTTGAAAGAAATAAGTATCAAATCATTTTAAATCACTAATATTTACATTATATTAAAATGTTTATATTTGAGAATTCCATTTGAAAAAATATTCTGAAGTTGAAAATGTCAAAAGTAAGTAGCTCGTGCATTTTTAACTTGAATCACTGAATAATTTTGTATCCTTGTACACTGGCTGTCTAGAGCTTTTTAAATTTAAGAAATTTTTTATATAAAAGGAAACGGTTGTTTGTAATATGAATTTTTGCAAAATTAATTTGAATAATAACTTTAAAATTTAATTTATTTACAAATAATATTTCATACTATTATACATTTGAGATTTGACCCATTTTAGTGTAGTTTTATAATTTTTGAAAAATAATTTCTTTATTTGTTTTTTATTAATGAAATAATTAAGAAACAGATGCTACACTAGAAAGAAAGCAATGCACTGGGAAAAGTCAACCCCTTGTGAGTGTGTTACGTGTGGTATTTGGGTTACTTTTGTTTTTTCTGTTGGGTATCTGATGTACATTGCTTTTGCTCTTCTTCTGGGAGAGTTGAGCCCTTTACAATTATTTAAAAAAAAAAAGAAAAGAAAAATTAAAAAAGAGGAGACAAAATTCGGGGTAGTACGAACTGGAGAACAATTTTTAATCTGGCGAAAAAAAAAAGGGAAATGATTCTCAAAACACACCTCATCTGTGTGACGGTGCCGTGCACACATGGTTAATGCACAAAAAGGATTGATTTCGTTTTAGTTTCAATCTATCATTCCATCTCAAGCTCATGGCCCAAGGCGTCGTTATTCTCACCCTCACTGTACTTCCACACCATATATAATCTTTGTTTTTCCAATCACTAGTTGTCTTTACGTACTTGCTTCATTTCAATCGGGCATACAACACAAAGTTTATGTAGTCTTTCTCATAAAAATTACTTTTCGTAAGGTTTGAAACTAGTATAATTTTTTTAGAGTCAAAATTTGCATAGCACCATAACCATTCGTGAGGTTTTAAAGTCTCTTTCTCTTATCATATATCCAATCACTTATAAAAATTTTGTGAGTTTGTATATTTTTAAGTTATTTAAAAATGTTAAAGTGATCGACCATGACACATTTTTCATCTGAAGTGAGACCATGATAATAATCAATAATTTATGAGGAAGTATATGAAAAGTGTATGAGTGTAAATTAAAGGGATAATTACTTCCCTACCCAAAAAAGGAGGGATAATTACTTCTACTTTAATGCAAGCTTTTGAAAGAAAATGGAATGAAAGATAAGAAAGGTGAAGGAAATGAGTTAGTTGCTGATTTTTGCATGAATGTTTAATTAAATACAGGAAGACAACTTTCATTTTTAAGAAGGAAGAGAAAAGAAGGTCTGGTATAGGATTAAATTGATATTAACATCATGCCTAAGTTCTAAAGACTTAGGCAGATAAAAATTGAGTTAACTGTTTTCTTAAGACTTCAAATGTATATACAATAAAGAATTCATATGGGGTGCAAGCGGCTCTTCTAATCTCTCACAGTAAAACTAGTCCTCTTATGTAATATGCCACAAATCCAGTAATCATGATTTTTGTTCAATTGCTGAATAAATCCTAGACTTAAAACTATCCCTCTTATGTACAACGTATGCCTCATATATACAACTAGTGTATTACCTGTGCGATGCACCGGTGATTATACGTTAAAAAGGACTAAGAAATTGATGAAGTGAATATATATTAAAAATTGAATTGAATGAGAATATCTTAATTTTTTATAATTTTATTGTACAAATAATTTATCAAAATATCTAAAGATCAAATATTATGAAACTTATGCGTAATCAAAACATCTATAATGGCTCTTATTTATAAACAGAAGAGGATGGATGAAGATAACTTGATTTTGACAAAAATAATAGAAGTTGACTATTTTCATGGAATATGTATTTTAAATCGTTCTTGCAGATACAATACATAAATTAAATTACCATAGACCAAACATAAGTGATCAACTATATCTATTGTAATTGCTTCATTTGAACAATTCTTCCAAAAAGTAAATTAGTAACAAAAGCATTCATAGTGATCATCTAACTAATAACATTATATTAAATAAGAGAAGGACCCTTATCATAAACAGGTCTAACAAAAGTTGAATAGTTTATTCCAAGGGCCTAATGGAACTTACATAAATTTCATACATTTGGCAAGATAATTTGTAATAAGACTACAGAAGATGATCAATCTTATGGTATCAAAATGAGTCCTTTGTTGGTTAGCAGCAACATGTGTATTCATTTGCAACATTATAAAATGAATAACATAAATAACTATATATTTGCCATTTAAAAATACAAAGTCTAGTAATTATTGAATACCAATCAAATAAATAATTTCATTAGTAAGTCATGCAAGTTATTGTCACGGGATAAAGTAAAAATTAGTGACTATTAATGGTTAAAAATAGTAGTTTAGAAAACTAAATGCATGACTTGAATAATTGACATTATTCTAGCTTGTCAAATACTTTTCTATGTCACACTGATTGTGCAATTTTTTGACACAGTTTCATAATTTTGCAATAGAATTCTTGGACCTTCTTTAACTTTACTCTTGAAAGTGCTATATAGAGTTAGCGATGTATACAATCTGGCCTAGGTAGTAAAAATGTCGAAATGGGTTGAGCCCAATAAATTAACTCGAATAACCTAATAAAATGTGTCGGCTAAGCTAAAAAAATTAGAGCCAAAAAAAAAGTTAGTCTAATTTACCTTAACCCAATTTGACATGACTTGAACTCTTTCTTTTATTAAATAACTAATTTTAAATATATGTTATTACTACTTAATCTTAGGTTGTTTGGCCCATTTCTTTACTTAAAAAAAGTTTAAATTGCAAAAAATATGTTCACAAAAAAATAATAATAAAAAACCATTACTTCACTTTTGTAACAAGTAAAACTACCAAGTCTAATTACCAAAAAAAGAAAAAAAAACTTATATTTTTATCCATTTTTCCAAGAGGAGCTTCCATCACTTGGAAAGCCATGGTGAAGGCCTGCAATACTATGAAAGATGGTTGCCTTATGAGCTTAGCAGGTGGCTCGTCCTCCATTAGGTATGATAACTGGACCAATACTGGAGTTTTCTGTAATAAACCAGACTATGTTCAAAACTTCACATATCTGACACACTCCTTAAGGTGAAAGATACATGGACGAATGGAAACTAGCACCTAGAGAGGTTGGCTACTCCTCTATTTGATGAGGTTAGAATGTCATTCTTAGTTACCTGCTCTGGCTTAGTGAAGGTAGCATGGATAAGATTGTTTGGAGAGGCAACTAGTCGGGTACTTATAATTCAGCTTCAAGATATGATTGGGTATATTCTCGTCATAACATCCCTGCGAATATGGGCCACTGGAATTGGATTTCAAAGGTGAAGATTTCTGAAAAATGTAAAATTTTCATTTGGTTAATCATGGATGGAGCATTACCCACTAACGTTCTTAGGGCAAGTCGTGGTATGAGCAACTCCACCACGTGTCAACATTGCCTTGCTAATGATGAAAGTATCATTCACTGCCTTAGAGACTGTGCAAAGGCTCACTGAATTTGGGCTTTATTGAATTTCACAAACTCCCCTGATTTCCTCATCCAAAATGTGCGGGACTGGGAGTACAATATGGCAACTGGGCCTAGTGGCCAATTGTTTTGTACTACCCTTTGGTGCATTTGGATTACCAGAAACAAAGAAGTCATTGAAGGGGTGACTTGTGCTGAGGTGGTTTCGAATCCGAAACCTTTATGATGACTTTGTGAAGAGTTTTTCCTGTGAACAAAGAATCTCATGAGGCATCCTAAGCTCATTATTGGTGTCCCCCTCCCGAAGATTTTGCGAAGATAAATGTGGATGGGATTGCTCAATGGTGTCCCTGGAAGGTGGTGTGGTGGAATCTTATCATAATGTGGGTAATTGGCTAACAGATTTTACTTGTTACCTTGGAATAACTATTAACTAATAAGCTCTGGGCAGAAATAATGGGCATAAATCATAGTCTGGATTTGGCTTGGAAGCTGGGTTTTAAAAGTATCATCTGTGAATCTGACTCCCTTGAAGCCATTCGCCTTGTGAAGAAGGATGAAGATGATTTTCATCACGAGATTAGAATCAGTCTTAGTCTTAGGTGGAATGTGAGGATCACTCACATTCTGAGACAAGCAAATAATTGTGCGGACGCACTTGCCAAACAAGAGGCCAAAGGGGACAACGGTTTCCATGAGTTGATTAGTCCTCCTGCTGCTATCTCTCATTTCATCTCAGCAGATGCAGCAGGGATCTCTTTTATTAGATTTTTCCTCTTTTTATTTTTCTTTCTGCTCTACCAAAAAATAAAAATATAAAGTTAAGGGATAATTACTTCTACTTAATGCAAGTTTTGAATAGAAAGTGGAATGAAAGAGAAGAGACATGAAGGAAATGAGTTAGTTGTTGATTTTTGTATAGAAATTAAATTAAATACAAGAAGGCAACTTTTATATTTAATAGGGAAGAAGAGAAGAAGGCATGGTGTAGGATTAAATTAATCCGTTTCAAAATAACCGACAAAAAACAAAAAAGCAAACAAATTAAGAAATATAATAAATTGATTTTGGTAATGATACAAAATTATATAAATGAATGAAATTATCTTTGTCTAAAATAAAAGTAAATAAATGCATATAATTATCATCACAATTAGATTAAGGATATTATTGGAAAAAAATTAATATTAGTTTGATATTAAAAATAGACAAATATTTTGAAAACATTAAAATATCAAAAATTTGATAGATATATTAAAATAGAGAGAGTACTTAACTTCTAAAGACTTAGGCAGGTCAAAATTGAGTTACAAGCTAAATGCTTTTTTAAGACTTCAAATGTATATACAATAAAGAATTTAGGGCATGCAAACAACTCTTTTAATCCTCACAATAAAACCAGTCTTCTCATATAATATGCCACAAATCCAGTAATCATGATTCTTGTTCAATTGCTGAACAAATCCTAGACTTAAAACAACCCCTCTCATGCCGATATGCCAGCCTTGTATATAAAATAATATAGCATTTCTAATTATTAATGAAGATATATATATATATATATATATATATATATATATATATATATATATATATATATATATATATAGGAACAAATCTAATTAAGGGAGTGCCTATTGCCACACTCTAATATTTATTGCCACATCTTTTTATTAGTTTTATTTTGATATTTCTAAAATGTCCTTAATTAAAAGTTATGTCAAGCTTTTGTCTATTGCCACTATATTCTAAGTTATATTAAATAATTTTACTAATTAATATTAATATTAAATACAAAAAATAACTATTTTTAACTTAATAAATTTAACATTTTAAAATAAAACTAGCCTATTAAATACAAAAATTAACTTTTTTTTATATATGATAAGAAGAGAGTGTTATATTTTTATTTGTTCCAACTTGATAGGTTATTTAAATTTTATTTTATTACATTTTTTTATACAAGTTAATTATTAGATTTAGTTAGGATTTTTTTGTGTTGAGTTAAGAGTTTAATTAAAATCTGTTTTCATTTTTAACATTAATTAATATGATTATTAAATATAATTCGGGAATATGAAGAAAGTGCAATAGATAAAAATTAAAATAAGTTTTAATAAAAAATAAAAAAATAAAAAACACCTAATATGTAAAATATATAAGAAATACAATCAGAAAAAATTTCAAAAATAAATATACATCCCAGAAACATATGAAGCAGAAGTAACGAATCTTACAGTATGATCCTATATCAATGGGTAAAAGGAATCTTACTTTTTTTTTGTCAAAAAAATCATTGAAAGCATTCAAAGGGTTGAAAAAACACTCAAAAGATACTAAAAGTTATGAGACTAGCAATATAATAGACATATAGTGGTAGGAAGATAAGTATCTAGAAAGATTATATCAAGAAAAGTATCAAATAGGATTCTATTACAAAAAAGTTTTGATTTAGTTTGTAAATGAATTAGACTTAGTATAAGCTTGATTTGATGAGTAATTTTATTTAAAAATTTAAAAATTATTAAATTAAAAATATTTAATTTTGTATTTAATATTAATTAATATAATTATTAAATATAATTTATTATTAAATATAATTTAGAATATGGGAGTAGCAATAGATAAAAGTTTAAAACAATTTTTAATTAAGGACATTATAGTAATATCAAAAATGAAAGTCATTAAAAGGATGTGGCCATAGATATTAGGGTAGGGCAATAACCATTTCCCAAACCTACAACTACCTTATTTGCGATTTTCACGAACGTAGATAGCTACATCCCAATTTATGCATCTTCCCAATTCATCATGAAGGTTTTTAAGCATGATTTGTTAATATTGAGATGTACGTTATGTTTCAGAACATTTAGATCATACTAGGGAAGCAATAGTGTCCTAGGATTCATCTCATGAAATTAATCAAATTGCAACCTGGAGATTGTGAGTTTTGTTCACACTCTTTTAGTTGTGTTGCATAATTGCTTTAATCCTCCCAGAAGTTGTATCATTTTATTGGGGACTAAGGTGGGTTTTCATAATCTTAGAGGTGTTTGTGGTTCAATTTGAATCGATTTTGGACGAAAAACTCAATCATTTCAAAGAATATAATTATAACGTCTTGAAATAGATTGATGTAATTAGTTTAGAATTTTGAATTTGATTCAATCTGAATCAATTTCTATCATTTTGATAGGACTGATCTAGTCTGTTTCTAACCCAAAAAAAAAAATTTATAATATTATAAATTAAAAGTAATTTGAGTTAATAAAATAAATAAATAAAAATAAAAAATAGAAGAATTCATCTAATATGCATAAAATAATATTTACATAATAGTGATATATAAATAAAAAAATGAGATAAGTTAAAATTGTCATGAGTATAAGTATATATTTAATAATAAAAAATTATATCATAGAAATAATATTCAATTTGAATTGAATTGGGATGATTTTAAAAATTAACTCCAAAATTCAATCCAATCTAATCAAATCAATTTTTAGAAAAAAAAAAAAACTCTTCCAATTCAAATTTTTACAATTTTAATTAGTTTTAATTTTTTTGGATTATTGATTTTGGTTGGATAGGATGAGATTTAAACAGCCTTAGATAATCGTAATGTTGTTGTCAAGTATTATCTCCTTTTCATCCAACATTTTTTTTTAAAGGAAGTATGATATAACTAGTGTATTTACCTGCGAGTAGTTAAACATTTATAATGACAAATATATTATATATTTTTTTTCATTACAACGATGAGCAATGTTACTCAATTAGAATAAATTTGTCTAGATCTTTGACAAAAATTAAAAAAGGAATTAGTTGAGACAATTAGATAAGATTTACTTATTTATCGAAGAGTTAATAGTATGTCACAACCGAAACTAATATAAATATGCTAAACAATTTTTTACTTTGATTATTCTTTTGAACTTATTTTGATAATCTAAAGTAAAAAGCATTTTTACACTAAATCATTCAAAGAACTTCATTACTCAAAAGTATTTCTAACTTAAAAGTGAAATATTCTGCTAAAAAGAACTCCACAATTTTTTCAGTAACTGTTTATATTCTCCTTTTGTTTTCCTTTTACTAAGGCTAGTATAATCATAAATTGATGCCCATCAAAACAAGGCCTCAACACAATCTACACCTTTATTTCTTGCAACAATATTACATGTATGTTTTCGTGAACTGTATTGGACTGAAAACCACAACAAACAATTACACGAAGCTAGGAGATGCTACATCTTCGAATTGCAATTATGTAAGGAATGAGAGGGTGGAAGCCAGGTAAGTGTGAGGAGGACACCAACAAAATGGAAAGACTACTATTGAGAAAAGCATGAGTGTGGCATATTCTGAATTCTCCTTCTACCCTATTCTGATTCTCTTGTTCTCGTCATCGACCTTTCACCTCCATTGTAGTGGAATTCAAACCGCCTGCAGTATATTGAATTATAATTGTTATTGTATCAGTATTTCTTCAATTTCTATTTTACCATAAATACACACTTCAAATTGCTATTGGACAAAGTTATATTTTACAAAAACTTAAAACAAACAGAAAAAGACTGCAAGAAAATTCATATACCATTCATGAAATCATGCAGGTCTCCACCTTAGAGTTCTGTACTTGTGCTCTCCTTGTTGTTCATATACAAAATCAAGCTGAGGGAAGATCCTCCAAAGCAAATCATCCACATGCTTGCAATACCATAACCTCCATCTCTTCCAGAAAACAAGGGGAAGAATGACGAAACCAAAGCCAAAAGTAAATCCCAACTCAGCACTCAAGAAATTCCAGTCAATTGAACTATGTGTTCTAGAAGTTCCCAATGGTGGTGGTAACAACCCGTTCACTCCATCATCACCGCATTTCTTGGTTAGAGGAGGTCCACATAACCCTTCATTGCCTTCAAAGGAATCTGTTTCAAAAGACTGAATTTGTGTCCCTGTTGGAATTTTCCCAACCAAATGATTAAAAGAGAGATTCAACACTGAGAGGAAAGATAAACTTGAAATCTCAGTGGGAATCTCTCCAATCAAAGTGTTATTTGATAGATCTAAGGACTCAAGCTGTGTCAAATTTCCCAAAGATGAGGGGATATGGCCTGAGAAAGCATTGTGTGACAGGTTAAGAACATTCAATGCTTTCAAACTCATAAGCTCTTCTGGTATTGGGCCATCAAAATGGTTGGATGAGAAATCCAAGGAAATGAAGACAGAGAGAATTTTGACGAACTTCATTTGCAGCCCTTTGTCGACAACTGTAACTGAATCCATGTAGGTTCCACCATATTCGAATTGGTTGGCATTGGTAAAAAATGCATACATGTCATCAAATGCAGATCTAGACTCAATTGCAAAAATCTTGGCGACTTTTTTGATAAGAGTGTTGCTGGTACTTGGCACCCTATCCTTGTAACGAACAGAATGATGCAAATTATACATATCAAGAAACAAATAGCCTGTATTTTTCCTTGTATCATTTCCATCATCCATCATAGCTGTCCAACTTCGCATGAGTGTTCCCGGTAGTGTGCCAGTTAAATTATTGGAGGCTAGATCAACAATATGAAGTATTTCCCAATTGCCTGTGCTACATCTGCATCTAATAGGACCATGCAGTTTGTTTGACCTTAAAATCAAAACTCGCAGGGTGGTAATGTTCCCTAAGAAGCATGGAAATTCATCACTCAAAAGGTTGTTTCCTAGGTTTAGTACTTCTAGCCTTTGGCAATTGGCCAGTGATTTTGGTATGGTACCACCCAATATATTTGCACTGAGATCAAGATACCCTAAATTACATGAACTTGAGATTGTATCGAAAATATGACCTGTGAGTTTGTTTCCAGCCAGATTTATAACCTTAAGAGAATCACTCCTTGCTGTCAAACACTCAGGAATGAAGCCATCAAATTTGTTATGGGAAAGATCTAGCATTCGAAGAGTAGAACTATTACAAAAGGAGTCTTGAATTTGTCCATGAAAGCTATTGTTTGAAAGGGAGAGGAACATTATGAAGTGAAGGTACTTCCTAATGTCAAGTGGGATGAAGCTGAATTTATTGCTTGAGTAGTCCAAATGAACAGCATATTTTTAGAAAAGTGGAATCGATCCATGAAGTTGGTTGGAATGAAGGTCAACCATTAAAAGATTAGATCTAGAATTTTCAAAGGGACCTTCCAAATCTGTGAGAAAATTATTGGAAAGATTTAGATAAATCATGGAGTCAAATTTCCAAATCCATTTAGGAATCGTTCCTTGAATCTGGTTGTTGGATAGGTCTAGACATCGCAACTGGGATTGATTTCTCAAGAAACTTGGGAATTCCTTTAACTTGCACGAACCCAGCAATAGATTTATCAGGTTCGGAAAGGATGAAAGGCCAAGATCAGCATTGACAGTTGTATCTACTAACAAGTTATTATGGGAAAGGCCTAACATTCCTAGGTATTGGAGCATCCGAATCATATCTAGCTGTATGGTGCCATTGAATTTATTCAATGAAAGGTTAAGGAGATTAAGTCTTTTAAGATGAAAGAAAGACACAGGAATAGGCCCTTGTAATTTGTTGATGCTCAAATCAACCAACTCTAATGTGGAGAATGTTGCATTTGGGAATTCATCCAAAAGACCCTCAAATCTATTATCAGATAGAATGAGCTCTTGCAAAGATGGAAGTGTAAAAAGAGTAGTGGGAACTTTCCCACTGAATGAGTTATCACCTAAATTGATTGTGCGGAGATTTGAAAGTCCTTCCCAATGAGTAGGAGGAATTGCTCCTGTCAATTCATTTTGAAAAAGGGATAAATATTTGAGGTTCTTAGACTTATTGAAAGACGGGAGAGGGCCAATGAAATTATTGAATGACAAGTCTAGGTGGACCAGTCTGGTGAGCTCAGACAAAGAAATAGGGAGTGTCCCATTGAATTGGCAGTTAGATAGATCTAAAGTTGACAATTGCTTCAAATTGGAAATAGCGCTTACTAACTGCCCAGAGAAATTTGTGTTGCTGAAATTCAAGGTGTGAATATATCCGTCTTGTGGGAAGTCTGGCAAGGAACCTTGAAAATCTTCATTGTCTGATATATCGAGGACCTTCAGTGTTTGTATTTGGAAGATACTCTTTGGAAAAACACCACTCAACCCGCAACTGCTGAGTTCCAAGGTGGTCAAATTGGAAAAGTTTGCAAAGGATTCTGGCACTGAACTTGACATATTATTCATGTTAAGTCGAATTACCTGAAGGGATTGGAGCTTTGCTAGTGAAGAATCAATTGGCCCTGAGAGATTGCATGATGACATGCTCATAACTTGTAGATTTTGCAATGAAAACAAGGCTTGGCACCACTCCTTTCCAACAGCAGATACCCTTACACCATCCAGATATATTTCTGTGATTTTAGTAAGGTTTTGCACAAGCATTCCTATAGCTGGCTTCTCAAGTTTTAGAGTATGTTGTGAGGTAAATGATGTGGACAAATCAAGAGCAGCCAGTTTTGTGAGGTGAGAGATCTCATTCGGAATCTGCCCATAAAATCCAGCATTTGACAAGTTCAAATGCCTTAGATTCTTTAGCTTGCCAATCTCCGCTGGAATTGGAGAGCCAAAGTTGTTGTAAGCCAAATTCAAACTATGCAGGTGTTCCAGGTTGAAGAGACTTGAATTGTCTAGGCCTCCAGAAATAAATTCTTGGCTCATGTCAAGACCAGTAACATGTCCATTGTTGCATGATACTCCATTCCATTGGCAACAATCAACACTTTGATTCCAATGAACCAATTTTGTGGATTTGGAAGGATTGAATATGAGGTTTTGCTTCATATCTAGCAAAATGAACTGTTGATGGCTAAGGCAGTGGCTTGTTGTCACGTACATATTGATACTCAAGTTCATCAGGCATAAGTGTATGAAGAAATGTAATAAGAGTTTAGGAATTGTCATTTTGGAGATGAATGTTTTGAGGCAACCGTATGACTAGCTTTAAGAGGGGTGAGGATTGGGTATCTCGTTAATCGAAGATACTCCTTTTATAGATTCAATATCTTTTTTCATTTTTCATTTTTTGGTCGGCTAGATAATGCAAATCCGACACAAGTGTCAATTTATTGCTGACATTGCTTACATTGCTATTTGCAACTTTGTCGTCAGTCATTGAAAATCTTGGTTGCGTGTTTGACGGAAACAAATTAAGGGTGGTCCACTTTGTTGACTGACATGTCACAACTCTCAATAGGTGTCTGATGCTCACGGCGGTATTTGACAAGTTCAGAATACATACAACTGACTGAATCGTAAAGAATTGGATTAATGTATATATCAAGCATACGATATGACACCAGTCGCTAAGTATGAGAGTGAAAAACAAGTAACTTTTATTTTTAATCTAAATCAATCTTAATTATTAGATTTTTTTTTTCTAAAATTTGATATTACATTATAAAGTTATTTGATTTTTTAGTAAGAGATTAATTTTAATATATTATTATTATAAAAAAATTTATATTATTATTAAATAATTTTCTTTTATATATGTAACTTTTGTGATAATGAAGGTAAATGTTAAATATTTTTGTGGATATAGTAATACTTGATTAGATGATGATATAAATTTTTTTTTATTAATAATGTATCAAACTTAAATATTTTAATAATTATGTAATTTTTAGTAACTTTTAATATCAATTATCTATATATACTTTCAAGATGAAATTTTACTTTCCTTAGAGAATCACTCATTTTGTGAAATATATTAACCTGATGGTAGAATTAGTACCACCAATGAAGATGACACTTGCTGCCTTGTGACATCAACTCTCGACAGATAACAATGTGAACACCAAACATTTCTGAATGCTAATTCACTTGATAAATACTTCTTCCGTTTTAGAATATCTGTCCAAAACAAAGAAATACATAAATTAAGGAAAAAAAATTAATCTCAATAATGGTATAAAATTATATAAATAGATGAAATTATCCTTATCTAAAGATAGTGGGTTGGTCTAACATATTCTTTAACTCTAATTATGATAATAATAGATGATAATTAAATTAAAGATATAATTAAAAAAAATAATACTATCTTGATAGTAAAAAGAGATAGATATTTTGAAACCCTAAAATATCAAAATTAGACAAATATTCTGAAACAGAAGGAGTAACTTCTAAAATATTAATGAAGATCCTTTTCTTAATGTTAATTCTAATGGTGACAACTTCTAAAATATTAATTAAAATGCTGTCTGGTGAACTTCTTTGTAATATTTTCATGTATAACTCCATAAAGCGGCAGTAATGATAGAATTGTTGGTGGGGGGGGGGGGACAGGGAAGAGAGACATAGGATACTAAGGTTTTATTGGATCGTATTGATCTAATGAATCCAAAAATTCAAATCAAGCTAATATAATTGATTTAGATTGATTTTAGTAAGCATTTCATTTTAATTCAAACTCAAACTCAAATCAATTATTAATAATTTAGTTCTTAGATTTATGATTTTCAACCTAAAATCGTAACACCAAATTTGATCATGTAATCAACTATTTTCTTAAAATTTATTTTTAATCTTTCAAAGCTTTTGCTTAAGCTTTAGTAATTACATCATTATGTATCTTCTTTGTTGTATCCATTTAAGATGTTTACTTATTTATACTATTACTAAGTATCTCATAATCAAGATTTATAATACTATTAGTCATGTTTTACAATATTATTAATTGTCATAAAAATAAAATTGTTTTAATATATAATTCAAAGGCACTAAGGAGCAGAAAAAGTGTTGGATCTCTTGGTTTTATGTGATTACATGGTCAATTTGGGAGCTCAGAAACAATATTATTTTTCAACATAAATCGATGTCATGAGACAACTTTCTGGGTAATTTGATTCGAAGAGGAGATGCTTGGGTTAAAGAATGGAGAAGATTTTCTGTGAATAATGCAATTACCGGCGTTTCACTATTGCAGAAGTGATTTTATAGTAGTATTTGGAGTTCCTGCCATCGGTTGCAGATTGGCATTTTGGTTTGGCATGATTTTCTAATGTTCAATGTCTGGCATATTGGCTTATTGGCATTTTCTTGCGGCATATTGCCATATTGGCATACTACAGATTTGTAATTGGTGTCCTCTGGTACTTTGGGTGTCGTCTTCATTAAGTAGATTGGCATTTTGCTGTGATCTATTTTTTTGGTCAAATTGGCATTCTGGCATATTCAATTACTGAGATATTGGTGTGGCATATTGGCATATTTGTGTCATCATCATCAGTTGCATCCCACTGCTACATCAGTGTGATGCTTGTCCTCCTCATCAAATGCTTTCCTTCTGTAGCTAATTGGTGTATTGGAATTTGTTGTGGGGCCCTGAAGCACGGAAAAATAATTTTTTGGAAAAAAATTGGGTATGGTTGGATACAGCTCGAGTATGAATTTAAACCAAACTCCGTCGTTTGGCTACTTTTTTTTTTGTCGGAAAGATAAAACAAAGCAGAAACCCTTCCCCCCCCCCCCAAATTTTTCCTTTATTTCCCAAATCGAAACACATCCCACCCCACTTCCAACTTTCCACCAACCACCACTGATCTACCCCTCAACTGCTTCGCCACCAGCGAATCCTCGCAATGGCTACGCTCCTAGTCCAGCAGCGACAAAGCTCCTCATCCTTGCAATAGCGGCGCTTCCAATTCCTAGCGGTGGCCCAGCCAGCAGCTCTAGTCCTTCTTCTCTCTTGTGACAGAGGTTCAACTCCTTCTCTCATTTGTTTTGACTATTTCATTTTTTTTTGTTCTATATACTATGTTGGAGCTGGTTTGTTGGAATTATTCCTGAAACACATAATGAGTGATTAATTTTTTTTTTTTTTGGTATTCTAATTTTTGTTCTTTATAATGAGTGATTAATTTTTTTACTTTTGAGTAATATAGAAATTTTGTAATTATTTATCAGATGTTTTCACAAGACTCAACAGCCGATTTTGTAATTACTTTTGAGTGATTAAATAATTGTTATGTATTTATTTTGATCAATATTTTACGTATTGTAGTTTTTATTTTGTGATGTAATGTCGAGCAATTTAGACTTATTTTAATTGAAGTTGATGTTTTTTATTATTTATAATGTGAATATTAGTTTTTATTTTATGAAATTTATGATATATATATATATTTATGTACCTGTACCCCAGTTTTTACAAAATTTTTGTACTCCATGCCCGTATCTATGCAACATAGGTTGTGGGTTGTGCTTTTGTAGTTTCTACTATTGATTGGGGTTTGGCGTGGGTTTTTGGTACTCCTGTGAACATAACCAACTTTATTTGTCTTTCTTACTTGTTGGCTTTTCTGGCTCCTCATTTCTCAGTTAGTGGGTTGAGCACATGAATAAAATTATCAAAAAAAATAATATATGATTTTTTACATTTTGCAATAATCCGATAGTACAAATCAAATCAACTTGATCTTGTTAAAAAATTTTTAGAAACCAAACCAAACTAACCATTGAATTTAATCGGGAGGTTCGATTTTAATTTTTCCTTCAAAGCACAACCAAATCCACGCGTTTATACCTTTGCAGGGCAAACAAAAAGAAAATCTGACTGCAATATTAACTAGAAAGGTTAAAAAGAAATATGTCCTACTCTTAAATTAAAAGAGGTTGGAAGCATTTATGAATAAGGTGACTAGCTGCATCTTAATTAATATTTTAGATATCAGATCAAAATAATAATAATATTTTGGATACAACGTTATTATTTGAATATATAGTGATTTACATAAGTGTAAATTTTAATGATGCATATTGAATTAATATATCGTCTTTGCTAATAATATAAATTTATTCTTAATTAACATCACATTCAATATTTGCATAAGTAAATTTCACACACATTTAAAATGTGATAATCATCTGTGCACTAAATATAACAAATATTTCTCTTTTAAATACTGTTTTCATATTCAACTTTCATGTTAAATAAGAAGATATTCTTGAAATCTCCTAGAAGAAGAAAAATTCTTCCTTGAAGTAGATCTTGTACCATTAAAATAGTTGTAGAAAATATAAAAGAAATGGAGCGCATAAAATATATGGTAAGGATGAAATGATTTTTCTCCCAGAGGAGGAAACAATCTCTCATCAAATAAGTCACGAAAAACTGTAAGGTAGGTTCAAGCACCAGCATGGGGACTTTTGAAAAGCTTCATCGTTTAATCAATCCAAAAAAACCTGTCATTTTTTTTAATTATCATTAGGGTTTTGCTAATTAGTGTTTTAAAGGAACCGGTTAAAATTTTTAAAGTGGGAAGTTTTACATGAAAATATAATTTTTTTTAAAGTTTTTAATGTATTAATGCACTGCAAATTTCAAAATTTTAGGACATCGATTATATTATTATTGTTATCTGTCCCAGAGTCATGTCACCATACAATACTATCGGCATCATCTTCATATGGAACAATGATGGATTCAAAGTATTTTAACAGAGAAAGGAACAAAAATATGAAAAGGTTTGAAATTATCATATTTATATAATAAAAATAGGTCTTAGCTAGTTTCCATAAGCATGGTTTAAATTTACGATTTGTCTATGAATACCTCTTAACTAGTTTTAATAAGCATAGTTAAACACTCTTAAATACCTTACATCTTTTGTTATATTGACACCATAGAGCCACAGAGAAAATTCAAGCAATAATACTACGGCTTTCTTTCGATTTCAGCTCATTTTCAGTATGTTTTGGTTTATGTTCTTTCTAATTTTAGTTTATATTGCTAGTTGTATGCCCTAAAGCTGATATGTGTATAAATAATATCTATAAATGGCAGTCAATTATTCTTCTATTCATAATTTGTGTATATTTAGTAGAATAAGTCCAGATACTTGATAGATACTTCATTCTCAAGAGTTGAGATTATGAGCAATGAAGTAGTCTAATACAATATCTTGAAAATAGTTCACAATCATAAGAATATTAATTGGACATTATTATTTCAGAAGAATGTCATCTCTATCTATCTCTATGATTAGTATAACGTACTAATGAAGATGGAATAGTGAGTCTCATGCTATATAACATTAGATGTCAAAACAGATACGTGGACACTTATATGATAAGTGGGTCAAATGTGACATATAGATAATGTTCACATGTATTTTACTAATGTCAATGAAATATTATCTAGATCACATTAGTGCATGTAATCCTTTGACTTGAGATTGCACAGTTATCTTATACATATGTAACTATAATTTGCTACTGCTTATATACTTATGTTATGCATTGGTATTAGGTAATTTGTGGCTATACTTAGTTACGTATGGAGATAGTTAAACATTCAAGAAGGAATTCATTACCTTAGGTAAACAAAGATAGGTTTTATGGATATAAGGTTATTCTTGATCATGAAATTCTTGGCCAAGGTACTTGGACTTAAATGTAAAGGAATTTCTATTTCATGTTCCATCGATCGAAGAATAGAAACCTAGACTATTCATATGGTCTTAGCTAAAGGGTTTGACATTATCCATGTGTAACATCCTCCCGAAATATCGTACTATACTTAAGTCATAGGACCACACTCAGGATTTGTTACAATTACCTGAACGAACCTTGTATGATAGCAATCTCTGGTTGTTCCCACCATTTCTTGAACTATCTGGAGATAAAACGAAAATATAGTGAGAATTATAAATTCTCAGTAGGATTCAATAATGAATTTCATACTGTGCCATCGTTATTATTTCCAGTTGCTTCGGTTTATTATGAAAAATGTGAGCATGGCAAATAGACTATTCGGTTTTATAGCTGAAAATATATTGTCCGAAGCAGAATTTATTTTATTCACGCACTTGAGTCACATCGGCAATATTTCATATTTAGAAAATAATCACAACATAAGTAGATAGAACAGCTTCAGCATTACTAAAACAAGGGATGTCATTATGCAACTTCTCATCTTTGAATTCATGCAAATGCATTGATGCTTTTCTTTAACTTTCTTTGCTCTGTAATCAGCTAATGTCATGGACGTTGCCACCATAAATTTTCGGTACTTACACTAGCTGGGTCATGCCATGCCTCGTATAAGTCTTATCCCCTATACTCACATTAGCTGGGTCGATGCCATGCCCCCGTGTGAGTGGGGTATTTGTATATGTTTTAATCTTTAGTCTTTACTGCCCTTGGGTAGTCTGATATAGGAGTGAGCTCAACTCGTGACCATCGTCACACAGTACTGACCCACAAGGGGACCCACATGCCTCTAGGTCGAAGGGACTCAGTTGGCCATCTGCCTCCAACGTAGAGGGATCCAAAAGTTTTAGCTGCCTTCACAGGGAGGGACCCAATGTGCAACTGCCTCCAAGTGAAGGGACCCACAACTTTATCTTTTAACTGCTTTCACCTGGAGGGACCCAAATAACTGCCTCTAAGTGAAGAGACCCACATTCATTATATTCATATCATTGCATTCTCATACATAATCATGCATAGTCATGCTGAGTGCATTCATACATATGATTCATCATTCACTTTCATATAACCTTACATACATGAGTACTACATACATATTCTTAACACATAAATGCTCATAAATCTATCGAAAATTCGGCATCATAATGGAACGTGTCCGTTTTCCCATGAATAGTGCCAGCACTCAGACAATCAATTTTATAGAAGATTCACAATACTTCCTTCAGAATTCAATATCAATTGTATAGGAACATTAGTTGCATTTGAAACATCACAATTCAACATCAATCTCCTAGGAACATCAGTTGCTGTCTTCATACTTTCACTCAGCCTAGTTTTTGTGAATCAGGCCGTAATTTCTATTTAACTCATCTGGACCTCAATTTTGGATATGTTGAAGTGTTATGTGTCCACTTTCTAACCTCTTTAGTTCCATCCAATTTCGATAAGTGTAGCTATAGTTATTTACATTTTACCCCGGCCTGCCATGAAGCTGGCCAGAATTGCACACTTACACATGAAAATCCACTAAAAATCAAATACCAACTAAAATCATATGAAATTGGCGTTTTATTAAAGCTAATAGGATAACCTTTCATTTGGAAGAAGTTCCATTTCATTTGCTTTAGTAGAGCTCGTGTTATAAGCCCCAAAATTCAACCTTCTTGAACTGTCTTGTTTTGGCTCAGCTTGGACATAGGGCAACTTTTTCGAAATACTGGGATCAAATGGGACCACAACAAACTCGAAAATTCTCATGAAATTTTCTCCTATGCGTAAGCTTCCTAGCAAAATTGGTTTCACTCAATTTGGAGTTGTATAGAGCAAGTTATGCGCTGAACAACCCAGTCTACCCAATATCAACCTCTAAAATCTAAGTCAAACTTCCAAAATTCATATCTCTCTCAATACTAGTCCAATGGCTTTATATATATATATATATATATGTATGGAAAGCCCTGAATGTCTAGTTTCATATAAAAATAGTTTCATCTAATTTAACCTGTGGTAGGTGGAGCCATACACCCCACCATAGGACTACCGTGGGTTTCTCACTCAGACAGCATCCCAAATTTCCACTTCTTCAAAATTTCTCCTTCTCACCTTAATTCTAACTCAATATTTCATGTTAATCCAATTATAATCCATCATATACATCCAATGTAACATCAAATACATGAAGAAGAGTAAAATTACATGCAGCCATAATTCAGAGAAATCAATAAATAGAAAGTGAATCCTACCTCCTTGAGTGGGATTTTGCTAAGTCTTGGAGTTTGAATTAATAAAACCTTGCAAAGCTTCAAAGTTTGATAGAGTTGGTTGAGAGAAAGAGAGAAAAGGAAGCTGAAATCAGAGAAGAGAGTGGCATAAGGAAGAGAGAAAAATCTGATTTAAACATTGAAGGAGTAATTGGCTCTATGAGTTTTGATTGGTTGAAATCTGTGTAGATAAAGTTCAGTCATGTCTCCCTCTTTTATAGCTAAACCATTCTCCACGTCACCTAAAAGTGGAACTCGTCTTCACTCTATCTAAAATCAGAACTCGGTCTAGTTCTCTTTGAAGCATAAAATCGGATATCGGGAATCACGTCATTTTATTGGAGCTAAAGTTGGAAGCCGATAATAATGTCCCTCTAATTTGAAACTTGAAGATGGCCTAATATCGGAAATCAGAAGTGAGTATCAGAATATGAAACCTTGTACTCGAATCGTGGAAGTCGTTAAATTAGGATGCTCAAACTCGTATCCGAAATTCCTAAACTCGGAATCTCAATAAGCCGTAACCTCAGAACTCGGCCAAGAGCCAATCTCGGAGAGCTATGATAAACATGACCATGGAAGTCGGGAATCAGTACATTAACCATACATATACGAGAAGTCGGAACTTATACCCGGAACTCGGAAATATCGAAAGTCGGCCCTAAGCTCAAACTCGGGAATATCAATAGAAACGAAAAAAGCTCTTAGAAGTAGTTTCGGAGATCTGGACTCGTATATATCCTTATGATGTCGGAACTCATATTCATTCTCATTGAACTTGGATGTAAACTCGAAGGTTAGAACCATGTATACTCGTTCCAAAGATGAAGTCGGAAGTCGTAAGTCATGTATAGTATAATTTAAACTCAAAGTCAGAGATCGGAAATCATTTCATTTCATTTGAAGCTTGGGAATAAGGTAGGAGGTCGGAATTCGAAATTCGAGGGAGGGGGACGTTACATTACCACCCTCCTTAAAAAAATTTTGCCCTCAAAATTTAGTCACCAAACTAACTATTTATTGTTGCAAGAGTTTCAGGAAAAAGTTGATATATAAGTACATAGAAAGTTGATAAGTATAATCAAAGAAAATATAGAAAACCCAGATATACAATTCAACATAACATAGTTAGCAAAAAGTGAATCTTTGTCGTGGGTTATTCCCAATTTTATGTCAGCTCTTCCAAGGAAATAGTCCCTTCATCAACATTCAACCTTGGATGTTACGGCTTAGGAACAGGTAGTTGATGGCCGGGGCAGTCTTTAACCATGTATCCTGGTTTTCCACACTTAAAGCATACTTTCTGCCCAGCCAAACAAAGTTTTCCTCCATGGGCCTTTCCACACTTAGGGCATATCTGCTCTACGCTTGACCCTTGAAACTGTTTATCATCTCATCCATTAAATTGACGCAGCTTCCTTGGTGGTGAGGTATATTCAAGTTCCTGGTTTTCAGGTGCTGGCCCCATAAGCATCAGACTGGGCAATCTCTAATTTCTTATTATAGTCTTCCACAAGTCTGCACTTGTTTACCAAAGTAGGAAAATCCCTGATCTCCATAGGGCCTATTGTTGCGAGGATATCTTCCCTCAATCCACCTCCAAATTTGACACATTTCCACGCCTCATTTGGATTCCGTTGATAGATTGTGGAAAACTTACATAGTTCCTCAAACTTAGCAATGTACTCTGACATGCTGCTACTTCCCTGGCGGAGTTGCATAAATTCCAACTCCTTGGCATTCCGAACAAATGGAGGAAAGTATTTCTGGTAAAAAGCGTCCTTAAACACAACCCAAGTGATCTCCGTCTAGGACTCTTCTAATAGTCGTTTCACACCGTTCCACCAGAATTCCGCTTCTGCTTTGAGCATATAAGTGGCGAAGGCCACTTTCTGGCGACTCATACAATCCAAAACAAAGAAACCTTTTCCATCTCCTTAATCCATTTGTCAGCCTTGTCAGGGTTGAAAGCTCCTCTAAAGTTGGATGGGTTTGCCTTTCTGAATTTAGCGAACTTGAGATACTCCAGATCCATCCCAGGGCCTTATGGATTTCCTTCATAACCAGCCTCGGGTCGCCTACCCAACTGGTCCATTATCTGGTGAGCTGCAGCGGCCTGTTCCCGCATTACATGAGCCATTTCACGCATTATGTCCATAAAAGTAGCAGGATTTTCTGGAGTGGGTCTATTTCATGGCCTACCACGCCCCCTGGAAGCCATTAGTTCCTAGTCACACACAACAAAGCATTGAGTTGATCAGACTCAACAATAAGTTAAGTGTGACAGCAACTAATATCATTCATAGTTGGGCAGTCATGTATATCTAATTCCCTATATCTTATCCGAGCAGATAAGATTTATCGCATGACATTTTCTAAGGATTCCAGAGTGCACTGGAAATGTAGTCAGTCCAAATCCTCAGGTCCGGGGAGGATCAAACTGCTATGATACCATTTTGTAATATCCTCTTGAAATGCCGTACTATGCTTAAGTCATAGGACCACACTCAGGATTTGTTACAATTACCTGAACGGACCTTGTATGATAGCAATCTCCGGTTGTTCCCACCATTTCTTGAAATATTTGGAGATAAAATGGAAATATAGTGAGAATTATAAATTCTCAGTAGGATTCAATAATGAATTTCATACTGTGCCATCGTTATTATCTCCAGCTGCTTCGGTTTATTATGAAAAATGTGAGCATGGTAAATAGACTATTCGGTTTTATAGCTGAAAATATATTGTCTGAAGCAGAGTTTATTTTATTCACGCACTTGAGTCACATCGGCAATATTTCATATTTAGAAAATAATCACAGCATAAGTAGATAGAACAGCTTCAGCATTACTAAAACAAGGGATGTCATTATGTAACTTCTCATCTTTGAATTCATGCAAATGCACTGATGCTTTTCTTTAACTTTCTTTGCTCTGTAATCAGCTAATGTCATGGACGTTGCCACCATAAATTTTCGGTATTTACACTAGCTGGGTCATGCCATACCTTGCCTCGTGTAAGTCCTATCCCCTATACTCACACTACCTGGGTCGATGCCATGCCTCATGTGAGTGGGGTGCTTACATATGTTTTAATCTTTAGTCTTTACTATCCTTAGGTAGTCTGATCTAGGAGTGAGCTCAACTCGTAACCGTCGTCACAGAGTACTGACCCGCAAGGGGACCCACGTGCCTCTAGGTCAGACGGACTCAGTTGACCATTTGCCTCCAACGTAGAGGGACCCAAAAGTTTTAGCTGCCTTCACAGGGAGGGATCCAATGTGCAACTACCTCCAAGTGAAGGGATTCACAACTTTATCTTTTAACTGCCTTCACCTGGAGGGACCCAAATAATTGTCTCCAAGTGAACGGACCCACATTCATTATATTCATATCATTGCATACTCACACATAATCATGCATAGTCATGTTGAGTGCATTCATACATATGGTTCATCATTCACTTTCATATAACCTTACATACATGAGTACTACATACATATTCTTAACACATAAATGCTCATAAATCTACCGAAAATTCGGCAGCATAATGGAACGTGTCTGTTTCCCCATGAATAGTGGTAGCACTCAGACAATCAATTTTATAGAAGATTCACAATAATTCCTTCAGAATTCAACATCAATTGTATAGGAACATTAGTTGCATTTGAAACATCACAATTCAGCATCAATCTCCCAGGAACATTAATTGCTGTCTTCGTACTTTCACTTAGCCCGATTTTTTTGAATTAGGCCGTAATTTCTATTTAACTCATTTGGACCTCAATTTTGGATATGTTGAAGTGTTATGTGTCTACTTTCTAACCTCTTTAGTTCCATCCAATTTCGATAAGTGTAGCTCTAGTTATTCACGTTTTACCCCGACCTGCCATGAAGCTGGCCAGAATTGCACATTTACACATAAAAATCCACTAAAAATCGAATACCAACTCAAATCATATGAAATTGGTGTTCTATTAAAATAATAGGATAACCTTTCATTTGAAAGAAGTTCCATTTCATTTGCTTTAGTAGAGCTCACATTATAAGCCCCAAAATTCGACCTTTCTGAACTATCCTGTTTTGGCTCAGTTTGGATATAGGGCAACTTCTTCGAAATACTGGGATCAAACGGGACCACAACAAACTCGAAAATTCTCATGAAATTTTTTCCTATGCATATGCTTCCCAGCAAAATTGGTTTCACTCAATTTGGAGTTGTATAGAACAAGTTATGCCCTGAACAACCCAGTCTGCCCAATATCAACCTCTAAAATCTAGGTCAAACTTTCAAAATTCATATCTCTCTCAATACTAGTCCAATGGCTTTATATGATATATGTATGGAAAGCCCTGAATGTCTAGTTTCATATAAAAATGGTTTCATCTAATTTAACCGGCGGTAGGTGGAGCCGTACACCCCGCCATAGGACTACCGTGGGTTTCTCACTCAGACAGCATCCCAAATTTCCACTTCTTCAAGATTTCTCCTTCTCACCTTAATTCTAACTAAATATTTCATGTTAATCCAATCATAATCCATCATATACATCCAATGTAACATCAAATACATGAAGAAGAGTAAAATTACATGCAGCCATAGTTTAGAGAAATCAATAAATAGAAAGTGAATCCTACCTCCTTGAGTGGGATTTTGCTAAGTCTTGGAGTTTGAATTAATAGAACCTTGCAAAGCTTCAAAGTTTGATAGAGTTGTTGAGAGAAAGAGAGAAAAGGAAGCTGAAATCAGAGAACAGAGTGGTGTAAGGAAGAGAGAAAAATCTGATTTAAACATTGAAGGGGTAGTTGGCTCTGTGAGTTTTGATTGGATGAAATCTGTGTGGGTAAAGTTCAGCCATGTCTCCCTCTTTTGTGGCTAAACCATTCCTAAAAGTGGAACTCATCTTTACTCTATCTAAAATCGGAACTCGGTCCAATTCTCTTTGAAGCATAAAATCAGATATCGGGAATCACGTCATTTTATTGGAGGTGAAGTCGGAAGTCGATAATAATGTCCCTCTGATTTGAAACTTGAAGATGGCCTAATATCGGAAATCGGAAGTGAGTATCAGAATATGAAACCTTGTACTCGAATCCCGGAAGTCGGTAAATTAGGATGCTCAAACTCGTATCCGAAATTCCTAAACTCGGAATCTCAGTAAGCCGTAACTTCGGAACTCGGCCAAGAGCCAATCTCGGAGAAGTATGATAAACATGACCACGGAAGTCAGGAATCAGTACATTAAGCATACATATACGGGAAGTCGGAACTTATACCCGGAACTCGAAAATATCGGAAGTCGGCCCTAAGCTCAAACTCGGGAACATCAATAGAAACGAAAAAAGCTCTTGGAAGTAGTTTTGGAGATCTGGACTCGTATATATCCTTATGATGTCGGAACTCGTGTTCATTCTCGTTGAACTTGGATGTAAACTTGAAGGTCAGAACCATGTATACTCGTTCCAAAGATGAAGTCGGAAGTCGTAAGTCATGTATAGTATAATTTAAACTCGAAGTTGGAGATCGAAAATCATTTCATTTCATTTGAAGCTTGGGAATAAGGTAGGAGGTCGAAATTCGGAATTCAGGAGGGGGGACATTACACCATGACCCTAGTTGGATCGGGATGCTATAAAGAAAGGCTTCGCGTGCATGGTAAATATAATCATTAGTTCATAAGGATATTCTAATTGATATATTCGTCCTTACTTGGGTGGTTATGACATGTTGTGCTAGGTGTTACCCATGACTTATGAGAGCTGAGGGTATTTTGGAAATTTTACTTTATGTACGAAAATGAGTTTTTGATAAAATCAAAAGGTTGATTTTATAATCTCATTGCCAATTAGAGATGAACCTAGTTAGTCACACACAATAGGATAGGTACTTGCCAAGAATGAATTAATTCTAATTCAAATACTTAATTAGAATTTAATTATTGGATTAGACTTGCAATTTGATTGTAGGGTTGCTAGCACATCTTGAAGTCAAGTCCAGGGTAAAGGTGAATTCTCATAAGAAAAGTTTCTATATATGGAAAGTCCACATTTTAGAAACTTATGTCAAAGGCATTTTGGTCTTTCCAAATTCTGGGTTAATGTAAGACATGAGATGCCTTATATATTAGTATATGCTAATTTTGGTGAATATCAAAAATTACATTGGCCTATTTAAAATAAGAATTATCTGAGAAATTAGTTCTATTTTAAAGAAGGTTTTGTTTATTATGGAAATCAATTAAGAATTGATTATGATATAAATTGTCAACCCATATTTTGCAAAGTATAACTCTAGAGAAAAGAAAAGGATAGGTCACTATTAATTACAATAAATAGAGAGAGGAGGTTAAGAGCCAAGTGAACCGACTGAAACCTTTGAGCGTAAAAACTCTCTATTTTTGTTGAAAAAAGCTCTCTGACATCACCACCCACTCAAAAGTTATTGGAGGATTTTGTTCTTGAAGAGGGCAACAAGGAATGGACCTTGGATTGACAAGAGGAGTTTCTTGGCGAATTGTGTTCATGTGGACGAGCTAGAGGTCATGCAGTTGTGTGACTGTGTTCATGAGACAAACATTAGATTTCTATGGGACATCACTTCAAGAGGTAAATGTCTCGTACAATCTTTTATATTTTTAGGTATTTACATTGCCTAAATAATACGAGGTGATATCAAATTCATGAAATATGATTTCATGAATTTCATGAGTGTTATTTGATCCTATATGAATATATTCATATGATGAAAAAATTTTATTTGTTCATTTCGCTGCATTTATCTGATATTTTCTAACATATATACATTTTGATCTATTTAGTTAACTCTGTTGTTCGGATTCCTTCTTTATCTTCATGCTTATTATTGCTTAACAAATCATTTCTACAACATGCTTACAAATTGACAAAGGCTTCATGCTGAGGTCGTAATAATCATACATTTCACTTAAGAAACCCTTAGTTTTTTTGTTTTTGATAGTTTGATAACAAACTCGATTCACAAAACAAGTGAGGAGCCAAAGAAGGACATCATCAAGCACAGATGCAAACATAACTAACTTATTCCTAAAAGCATTGCATGACACTAACACCAAAGATCAAGGTAGCTAGAATTGTGATCTATCTCATAGGATCGCACGATTTTAAGATCTTGAATGCCTCCCTTAATCCCGATCCCAAGGTGTAACTCAGACTTGTGGGATTGCCAAGCTAGATCACGAAATTGTTGGGAGCAAGCAATTTTCACGAGTTGGCGGCGACACATTTTAGCCAACAATGAGAAGATGGAAAGAAGAAAGAAAGATGTTGGAGAAGGAAGCAGAAGAAAGAAGCAACAAAACTAAGGGCTATTGGTGGTGAACAAGCTCAAAGCCAAGGGTAACCAAGGGTAGATGACAATGAAATGGCCATATAAGAGACAAAGATCCAAAGATCGAGAGGGAGAGAGGGTGTGTAGCCACACCTAACCTGCTTTCTTTTAGGTTTTTTTTTTCTTTTTTTTTCTTTCATGTAGATTTTTTGTGTTGAAACTTTTTTTCTTTGGGCTAAAAGTGAGTGCTCAAGCTATATTTGTTTGTTTCTTTTATTTTCTTTGTTTGTCTTCTTTCTTTGCTGAAAAAAGTTGTTGGGCTTTTTAAGTCTTAGACTTGACATAAGGAATTGTTTAGGTTGGGATTGTCTGTTTGCTTTCTTTTCTTTATTTGACTTCTTCCTTTGTCACAAAAATGCTATTGGGCCTTTTATATCCCAGAGCCATAAAAAATATGTTTGGGCTAGATTTATTTCTTCTTTTTTTTTTCTCTTTATTTTGCTTATTTATATTATGTTATATGCTTGTTTATTTGTATGATTGCAATTATCTATTTTTATAAGATCTTACGATCTATGTTATGATTCCAAGTTTTACGATTTTGTATCACCTTTTCGATCCTACCTAGAATCTCAATCTAGCTACCTTCCCAAAGATAGCTAAGAACCAATCACCATAACTGCATGAACCTTGATACTGCTGATGCCAGAAATCAAGAAAGCATGAGGTAGAATGAGACCACTAGAAGACAAAATAGCCTATAGCATTAGCGCATAACTTCTGTCACAGTGCACAAGAGCCAAGTTGATCACATCCACCTGATGCAGGGAAAGAAACTCCAAAAGACACAGATCGTCCTCCTGCTTAGCACATATATTCAAAGGGCCAGATTCGTTGGTCCAACCCAACTATTAGATTAACGTTGGTCCGGTCAAAATAATCACAAAATATACCTCGAATATGTTATTTTAAAATTGCAAAAAGGTTCCTAAAGTTATTATTTTGCAAAGAGAGGTAAGAGTCATTTTATATTTGATGTTATTATTTTGTAAGGTTTTTTATTTTTATTTGTTTTAACATATGTACACAAAAAGAAGGACCCAAAAGACGATGTCAACCAAGCACACAAAAACAGGAATGACCCAAAAACGCAGCACTATATAGTTTTTTTTTTTTGAAAATCTAAATAAATAAATAAAAGAAATAAAAAACCAGAAACTAAAAATCCCAAAATTAGACTTGAGATGCTGTGAGAAAGAGGCTCTATGCGGCGCTCATGTGTAGACTTCACCGGCGACGGAATGGCACTGCGGATGGCGAGGCAAGTGCGGGTCCATGCGGTAGCACTGGTGGCTCGACTAATTTTCCTTGCTACTGGGGTATTCACGTTTGATTCCGCTGGCTTAGGATGATGCAAGCTTGTGACTGTGGGTGAAGGTGAAAAGTTGCAGCGGTGGTTGTCTAATGTTTGAATGATGGTGGTGATGGTTGATGGAGCTCGGTGCTTTGCCTCCACATGCCTCTACAATCAACCAAAGAAAGGGACGAAGCCAAGGGACTAATATGCAAATCTTAACAATTTAAAGACTAAAACCAAATTCGCTTATGAAATGACACGGGCAAAATAGCAACCGTCCGATTACATAAGCAACTCATGCAACGGTTGAGTGTGCCTGGAGTAACGTTAGTCCAAAAGATAATCGGACTAACGAATCCGTCACCATATTCAAAATGTCGAGTAGACGCAAAGAGGACAGCCTGTATGCATAGAAAGAAAGTCTCCAGAAAACATAAAAGCTCAAACAGCACTCTAGCTAGGACATCATATCTGCGTATCTGCATCAGCTGTAAAGACTGCAAGTCAAATTGTCACCATCAGAATGAAGAGATTCACACCAGTACCGTTGAGACAACTGCTGCAGGCCATATTATTGCCTCCACCATGAGATAGATGCACTCCATTGCAAAAGACAGCAGGCGTACCAAATGCTGTATATGACTCTAGGCAACAACATATGCTACCACCATCTGCATATTTCTGAAACCATCAAAAGACATTGGGAAAGCCTCCGTACTTACGTAAAGGTGGTGATTTCATTCCTGAAATTGAGATTTAATTTAGAATCAAAGGATTCGACTCTTGTCGAATTCTACTTTAACAGTAAAATTAAAGAAACTTGAATGTGGGATAGTCACACAAGTAAAATCTTCAGATCATAATAGCTGGTGGTCTGCCATATTGCTTCTTGATGTTTGAATTTTAAGTATGAGTAATGAAGTTTCACATTAATTAAGATTAGAGTAAGTAAAGAGTATATATTTAGAGCAATCCACGGATTTATTGTTTTAAGGTTTTGGGTTAAACTGTGACGTCCAATTTGTTATGGTATTTTCTCACTTAATCCTTTAGCTTAGATCTCCCTAATTTTTGGGTTCCCTTGACTACTTTGTCCAACACTTGACACAACAGCTATGCATTATGCATTTTATACTGAATAAATGAAACCCACTATTGCTTGTTACCATATTCCACACATCATTTATTTGACGGGAGACCACTGCAACTATACGTGTGTTTTCTACTGAACAAAGAGACATACTAATGCTTCTTTTCGATTCTAAGTTGAGCAGGGTTTTCCACCCATCAAGAGAAAAATTAGAGACATATCATGACGGAGATTAGAAAATTGTGATAACCGGTTGTCGTTTGCAACTTTTAATATCAAATGGGTCATAGGAATTTTCCAAACATCAAAGTCAAGTAATTGAAAATAAAGGCAGTTTACTAATGCTTGCATTTGATTCAGACTGGTCTCTGAATTTGTTCTTGCATTAAATGACTCAGTCATCCATTGCTAGCTTCTTCTTCTGTTTTTTTTGTCTTTTTTTTTTTTTCCTCCAACGTCTAATAGCCTTCAAAAAATAGTGCTAGTTTTAAAATATCTATTTACTCTCTCCGATTCAAAATAAATGTGATTTTAAATAAAATGTTTTAGTTCATATTATGTATCACTCTCACATTTCAATAAAATATTTGTTACAAAGGATGCTGTTTCTGTTTCTTTACCTTGGGCATTATGCGATGGCGAAGGTTTAACCAAGTTTGGATATGATTTTAATACATCCTACAGCTCTTGTGCAGCGCTGTTCATCTCTGCAACTAAAACACCAACTTTAGATGATTTTGTCATCATTGTATTTGCTAGCACTCTTTTATGACACCAGCGGAGTCGGCTTCCACTTTTAATGTGCTTCCACTTTTGAGTCGGCTTCCACGGTTACAGATACAGTCTATAGTAAGCGTTATGACTTACTTGAAAGCCCAAAATTATGCGCTACGACACATACAATTTTATAGTCTCATCATTTCATTAGTTAATTAAAATCCAGTAGTAATACTACATGTTTCAATTCACAACTGTACCCTTGGTAATCTAAGTACAACCTAATAATCAATATAAAATTTTCAATTAAAACCATGGAAAATGTATGTCAGCCCGAGTTTCTACTGGAAGATGAATTTTCAATTAAAACCATGGAAAATGAGATATTGCTAATGTGCTTCTTTATCTCAAATCATGTAAATTAATTGCTCGTAGCTAATTAGTATCATATAGCTAGGCTAAAAATACTCAATATAAGTTTGTATTCAATTATAAAAATTATCTTTCAATGCTTTTATAGTGGTGCTAAAACGCCAGAGTAAACTGCCAAAAACTAGTTGCCAGTTACATATGGCAAGATAAAAACTGTAAAGAACATGGAGAGAGAGAGATATTATGTGGTGACTAATAACCATTCATGTTGTGCTACGTCACTCATGAAATTCATCTTCCGGTAGAAACTCGGGCTGACATACATTTTCCATGGTTTTAATTGAAAATTTTATATTGATTATTAGGTTGTACTTAGATTACCAAGGGTACAGTTGTGAATTGAAACATGTAGTATTACTACTGGATTTTAATTAACTAATGAAATGATGAGACTATAAAATTGTATGTGTCGTAGCGCATAATTTTGGGCTTTCAAGTAAGTCATAACGCTTACTATAGACTGTATCTGTAACCGTGGACTTTAACATGGCATAGCCCTACATATTTGAGCTGATTGCGTATACTGGTTTTTTAGATCACGTCAGAATGAAGCAGTTCATATTTCCTAATACTTGCACGTATATAATATGTGGATTGTCCTGAATAATCTATCTAGGACTACATAGTTTGTTACCCCTTTGATTGGGCTATTTACAATATAAAGCACTGAGTTTGATTCATCTTGAGTACAGTATCTGTTGCTTTAGTTTTGGGTTCTTTGATACTAGGTCAATTAAAATCTGGAGCAATGAGATTAACCAACTTTTTTGACAAAATGTGTTATAAAGTGTGTAAGAGTTGCAATTTTGTTCTATCTTATTTGTCAATTTATAGCCAAACTATAAATAATTATTTACAGGAATTTACAGTTTGGATGTTGAGGTGTATGTCATTATTAAATAATTATTACCTTTTATTTAAAGTGTTATAGCAATATTCTGTATTGGTCCTTAATTTTTTTTGTCGTTACTTCAGTTTTAATTTATTAATTAATATGTTAATTATATTCCATGACTAATTAATTGTTAACTTTATAATTTTTTGAGTTTATAAATAAAGTTATGTTTTTGTAGGATTCACATGATAACAATAGAGATTTTATGACAAGTTAGTTTTTCTTACTTTTATCCTAATTATTTTGCTCATGGTAAATGATTAGTCTGCTAGCTGTATCACCTAAAAACTCAAGGTTGGCTTTTAAAAGTGTATATTGTTTTCGCTTCTGTAGATATCGTGTTAGAACTACACTTTCTGGCTTATCATAAAAGTTGCTACTATAATTTTGCGTTTCGTATTTTCCATTTCTAGTTTCTTATTGGAGATGTTAAAAATATTAGTTGATTTAAGATGTTTCAAGCTTTTAGCTTGATAATTTAAGTACTTAATAAAGTTGGTTCAATTTGAAAAACATTTCTAATTATAGTTGTGACTTAGAAAAATCTTTTTCTATTACTTTAATTTGAGCAATTAAAAGTTCAAAGTTTCTCATATCAAAAATCATTTTACTTTATACACAGTTTTACTACTTTTTAATCAATTTCAACAAATTATTCAATGGTTCATTTAATTTCAAAGCTGTTATTAATAAGCAGTGATACTATTCAATGCAAAACCTTATTTTGGTTTGATAATAAATGATATAACATATATTTTATTTTGAAAAACAGTAAACAAAAATAAGAAAAAGTAATGAAAAAATTATCAAATAGAAAAAATATAAAGGAGCCAAACGAAGCCATGAAATCACATGAATAAATATTAGTATTGAATAAATGAAACCCACTAGTGTTTGTTACCATATTCCACACATCATGTATTTGACGGGAAACTACTGCATCTATACGTATGTTTTCTGCCGAACAAAGAGACATACTAATGCTTCTTTTCTATTCTAAGTTGAACAGGGTTTTCCACCCGTCAAGAGAAAAATAAGAGACACGTCATGAGAGAGATTAGAAAATTGTGATCACTGGTCGTCGTTTGCAGCTTTTAATATCAAATGGGTCATAGGAATTTTTTTAACGTGAAAGTCAAGTAATTGAAAAATAAAGGCAATTTACTAATGCTTGCATTTGATTCAGACTGGTCGTTGAATTTGTTCTTGCATTAAATGACTCAGTCATCCATTGCTGCTGCTTTTTTCTTCTTCTTTTTTTCTCCAACGTCTAATAGCCTTCACAAAATAGTGCTGGTTTAAAACATCAATTTGCTTCCTCTAATTTAAAATAACTATTACTTTAAAAAAAATTATTTTTATTATTTGTCACTCTCACATTTTCATAAAATATTTATTATGAAGGATGATGCTTCTGTTTCTTAACCTTGGGCATTATACGATGGCGAAGGGTTAACAAGTCTGGATATGTTTTTAATGCATCCTACAGCTCTTGTGCAGCGCCGTTCATCTCTGCAACTAAAATACCAACTTTAGATGATTTTATCATCATTGTATTTGCTAGCACTCTTTTATGACACCAGCGGAGTTGGCTCCCACTTTTAATGAGATATTTAATGTCATCTGGCCTGCTCAAATCATGTAAATTAATTGCTTGTAGCCAATTAGTATCATACAGCTAGGCTAAAATTACTCCATAAAAGTTTGTATTCAATTATAAAAATTATCTTTCAATATTTTTAGAGTGGTGCTAAACAGCCAGAATAAAGTGCCAGAGCCAGTCGCCAGATACACATGGCAAGATAAAAACTGTAAAAAACACGGAGAGATATTACGTGGTCACTTATAACCATTCATGTTGTGCTACGTCAGTCGTGAAATTCACCTTCCAGTAGAAACTCTGGCTGACAAACATTTTCCATGTTTTTAATTGTAAATTTTATATTGATTATTACATTGTGCTTAGATTACCAGGAGTACAATTATGATTTGAAACATGTAGTATTACTCCTGGATTTTAATTAACTAATGAAATGATGAGACTATAAAATTGTATGTGTCTTAGCGCATAATTTTGGGTTTTCAAGTAAGTCGTAACGCTTACTATATAGACTGTGTCTGTAACCGTGGACTTTAACATGGCATAGCCCTACATATTTGAGCTGATTGCGTATGCTATTTTTATTCAGATCACGTCAGAAGCAGTTCATACTTCATAATACTTGCATGTATAATATCTGGATTGTCCTGAATAATCTATCTAGGACTACATAGTTTGTTGCCCCTTTGATTGGGTTATTTACAATATAAAGGACTGAGTTTGATTCATCCTTCGGTGCACTATCTGTTGCTTTAGCTTTCGGTTCTTTGATACTAGGTAAATTAAAACCTGGAGCAATCAGATTAACCAACTTTTTTGACAAAATGTCGGTGTTGTTAACTTTAGAATGTATGTGTTATAAAGTTTGCAAGAGTTTCAATTTTGTTCTATCTTATTTGTCAATTTATAGCCAAACTATAAATAATTATTTACAGGAATTTACAGTTTTTAATGTTGAGGTGTATGTCATTATTAAATAATTATTACCTTTTATTTAAAGTGTTATAGCAATATTCTGTATTGGTCCTTAATTTTTTTGTCGTTACTTCAATTTTATTGATTAATATGTTAATTCTATTCTATGACTTATTAATTGTTAACTTTATAATCTTTGGAGTTTATAAATAAAGTTATGTTTTCGTAAGATTCATATGATAACAATAGAGATATTATGAAAAGTTGCTTTTTCTTACTTTATTCTAATTATTTTGCTCATGATAGATTATTAGTATGCTATATGACCTAAAAACTCAAGGTTGGCTTTTAAAAGTGCAGTCTTTTCGCTTCTAGAGATATCTAGCTAAAACTATACTTTTTAGCTTATCATAATGATTAACATAAGAGTTGCTACAATAATTTTGCAGTTCGTACTTTCCATTTCAAGTTTCTTATTGGAAACTTTTAGAAATATTAGTTGATTTTTAAATACTTAATAAAGTCGACTCTCTTTGAAAAATATTTTTAGTTATAATGGTAACTCAGAAAAATCTCCTTCCAATATTTTAATTTGAGTAATTAAAAGTTTAAAGTTTCTCATATCAAAAATCCTTTTACTTTATCAACAATTTCATTACTTTTCAATCAATTTCAACAAACTATTCAATATTCTATTTAATTTCAAAGTTGCTATTAACAAGCCGTAATAAGTTGCAATACAAAAACCTTATTTTAGTTTGATAATAAATGATATAACATATACTATATTTTGAAAAACAGTAAACAAAAATAATGAAAAATAATGAAAAAATTATAGAATAAAAGAATAAAGAAGCCAAAATAAAGCTGTGGAACCATGGGCATAAATACTAGTATTGAATAAATGAAACCCACTATTGTTTGTTGCCATATTCCACACATCATGTATTTGACGGGAGACTACTGCATCTATACGTCTGTTTTCAATTGGACAAAGAGACATACTAATGCTTCTTTTCTATTCTAAGTTGAGCAGGGTTTTCCACCCATCAAGAGAAAAATAAGAGACACATCATGAGAGAGATTAGAAAATTGTGATAACTGGTTGTCGTTTGCAGCTTTTAATTTCAAATGGGTCTTAGGAATTTTCCAAACATGAAAGTCAAGTCATTGAAAATAAAGGCAATTTACTAATGCTTGCATTTGATTGGACTGTTCTCTGAATTTGTTCTTGCATTAAATGACTACGTCATCCATTACTTTTTCTTTTTCTTTTTCATCCTCCATAATAGCCTTCAGGTAATAGTCCTGATTTAATATATCTATTTACTTCTTGGTTCAAAATAATTGTTACTTTGAATAAAAATTTTTTGATTTATATTATTTATCATTCTCACATTTTAATAAAATATTTATTATAATTTTTTTATTTTATCCTTTATACAATTTTAAATATAATAAATAATAAAATATTATATAAATAATGATAATAAAATATTTTAAAAATTATTTTTATAATTAATTCTTGATTTTGGATTCTTTAATTTCTATACAAATGAGCAAAGTGACAGTTATTTTGACCGATCATAACTATTTTCAAAGAAACATAACTATTTATCAAGAAAATCTTGGCAGGTAGGGGCATGGAGAAGCGATGGAAAAGGAATTTATTTATTTGCCTCTGGTATTTTGGTTTTCATTTTTTTTTTTTTTTTGGGGGAGTAGTTAACTACTTGCTGGCGGGTGTGTTTTGTTTCTTTTATGATAATATTTACATTATATTGAATGTTAATATAAGAATTTTACTTGGAAAAACATTATGAAGTAAAACCAATTCAGAAAAGTAAGTAATTCTATAAAATTTTAACTTGAATCACCGAATAAGTATAAGTTTGGCATGATATATATAAGACTTGATAGGATTAGATAATATAATACATTATAGGGTGTGGTTATTAACACTCCAAATTATCTATCAACACTTCTTATTAATTATTTATAACTTTAAATTCTTAAATTATCCTTACCTAAACACTATTTTATTAAAGTTAAACTTTAATTAAATATATCAATGTTTATCTATTTACACTCCATATTATTAATTATTTTATATTTTTACTTATCTTATAATTCAAATTATTATAATTTTATAATTTTATAAATTATTTATTGATTTCTTTCATGACAACTTATAGTTAACATAAACTAAAACAGTATATCTATTAAGGATACATTTGTTGAAGCTTGGGGAAAAAAAAAAAGTTTATGATGTAATTTTTTGTATAGTTTTTTAAAAATGAAACTTGTTTAGCTTATGAAAAGATGCACTAATTAAAACAATTCTTTTTTATTTTTATTTTTATTTTTTATTCAAAATTTCTCTATTTCTCTTTAATTTTTAGTAAATTTATTTTGATTGGAAAAATACTTTTTGTTTAAAATAGCTCAAATAATAAACCTCAATTATTATGATGTAAAATATCATTAATACAACAATGCGTTAAATTAACATTTCAATTTTTTTAAAATATGAAAGTATCATATAATCTTTAATTATCTTTTACAAAAAAAAATTATTATAAGATTATATTTTAAAAAATAAAAGAATACTTCTAAAATGCCTTTTGATTCTACCAATTTATCTAACTTTGTATTTATTCTTATTATCTAGAATAAAATTAATACGCATTTAGTATCATAATATAATACTTCTCTAATATATTTAAAAAATTATTTTACTCACAATCAAAATTTATATTGTTAGTTGTTAAATCTTTAGAAAAATGCAATATCAATTGTAACTTCAATAACATTACATTATAAAAATGCCATAAAACATGAATAAACTAAGAAAACTAAAACATTTTTTTAGTATTTGAATAAGAAATCTTGTTAAAGTTTTGTTTGTAGCAATTTATAATTTGTCATTTATCTTTGTGAAGAAAAAAATAAAATGATGATAAAGGAAAAAACTAGAAAGAGAATGGAAGAATGAAGAATTTTGATACATGAAAATATCATTTTATCGAAAATATAAATGGATAAATTAATAGTAATATAATTAAGGAAAAAATACATTTTACTCCCCTGAAATATAATTCATGTGCACTTTACCCTCTAATACTTAAAAATGTGCAATTCGACATCCTAATATTTCTAAATTGTGTAAATAAGATATTCTATTAACTCTGGTGTTAAATATCACCATTAGCAATTATGTGTTATTGAACTTGAAACTCGGAACTCATTCACATAACCTAATAAATTTATAAATATGTAAATAAGAAAGAAGTGAACTCTATGTTAAAATTGAAACTTGAAAATTGGGGCAAGAAAGAAGTGTACATTCTCACGTTAAGTGACACACTGAACTCGGAACTTGAAATTCAAAACTCACACTATTAAACTCAGAACTTATATTTAATAATAAAGTTAAAAGAAAGTCTCATTTCCACATTTTGAAAAAGTCAGGATATCAAATTACATATTTTTAAATATTAGGGGATAAAATGCACATGTGTTATGCTTCGTGGAAGGTAAAAGTGCAATTTTTCCTATAATTAATGAAGCTTAATTTGAATCAAGTGAGGGTAATTTAGAAAATTACAATTAGATAAATTGTTAGTGAGGAGTGTAGATAAGCAAATGGGAGGGTTAATAGCCCCACCTTACATTATAATTTATTGATTGGCTGGTTTATTGTATATTAACTTATTCATTAAAATTCTCTTATAAATTAGAATGATAGATAATTGACCAGGTCTTGAAATGTGGGGCTAGTCCTGGTCGGATTTTAGTTATGAGGTGTGTGTGTGTGTGTGTCTCTCTCTCTCTCTCTTTCATTTGTTGTTTTTAATAATTCATTAAAATAAAAAACTAACTATTAAAATCATATGAATATATGTTAAATAATTTTTAATATAAGTTATAGCTGTATAAAATATAATATAATATACTTAAAAATTGTGATTAAAAATAATAAATATTTAAATAATATCATTTATTCTTAAATTTATAATTAAATAGTAAATTAAATTATTATTTAGATACAATTTTCCTTTTTCTTATTATGAGCTCATCTGGGTGCTATTATTTTGACAAAAACATATTCTTTTTTTTTTAAAGAAAGTACTTTTTTTTATATTTTTTTCATTTGTTTGGGAAATCTTTTTTGTATCACTAACAAAAAGAAAAGATTTTTTTTTTCTAGAAGCTGTAATTTTTATCTTCTAAAAAAAGATTTTTTTAATAAGATAAAAAACATGTTTAACTTTAAAAAAAATAGATCTTTAATGTTATATCAAAATACAAATTGATTTTAATCTAAATATAAAATTATTTTTACTTTTTAAATTTTTTTTTAAGAAACTCATCCAGATGTGCCCAATATTTCATGGTAAGGGACACAAGTAGGAAAAAATATTAAAATGCATCCAAGAAAGTATTGTGTTTTGTTAATTTTTATATTTTATTAAATAAAAATATTAAAAATATATAAATAAATAATAAATATTGTTCAAGTTTTTTGGGTTAAAAAGATTAAAATGAGACTAGATATAAACAACAAGATATTTATTTTTGAATACAATTGATTTCGTTTTAATTTCAGTTAATCTTTCCTTAAATCCTTGTGCTTCTTCAACAACCATCCATAGAAGCAGAGTCAGATAGTGTATTTGAATCAACTTATTTTAGCAGCACGTCTGTTGGCCTTTTCTTGAAAGTCGTGGCCTTAACTTTTACGGTACGGAATTATTATTTCCTGAAGTAGTTGGAATATATGGGTTCTCAGACTCCCAGAATATATACATGACTTGAAATTGACATTAGTTTCTTGACACTGTCTTCTGTTCATTTTCGGTGATCAGCACAACACTATATCTGTGTTTCTTGCGTAGTCCAACCTTATATATGCATCAAGAGCTACTCAACTAGTCAACTCTTCCACTAGTTCATTTTCCACACGGAGTGTCATCATCAATTGGAAATTTTCTTGCAGTTTAGGCTAAACCAGTAAAACATGTAATTCTAGTGCATTGAATATGATTTTGCTGGGCGAAAAAGAAAATGAGACTATATGTTTGACAAGATATTTACTTTTGCATACAATTGATTCCTTTTTAGTTTCAATCTATCTTAAAGTTATGGCCCAAGGCAATGGTATTCTCACCCTAACCGTACTTGCACGGTACCATATGTCTTGTTTTTCTTTTTCTTTTTCTTTTAAATCACAAGTTATCTTTACATAGTTGGTCCATTTCAATAGGACATATGACCGATTGTTGTTTTGACTATGGAAACACAAAGTTTAGGTTCGTTTCGAAAAACTTATAAGAAAAGAACTTTTTTCTTAAATTTTTTTTTGCTAGTACTTTATTTTTAATAAAAAATTATTTTTGTATTTGAATGGATTATTTAAAAGTATTTTTAATTATTAAAAATACTTATAAATTTGTTTGGATGAAAAATTAAAAATATTTTTTTTATAATCAAATTACAAAAACAAGATCCAAAAAGAGGAGGGAAAACTAGGGTTTTGTAAGAGATAAAAAGAGAAGGATATGGAATATAATTATTAATAAAGATAAAAGATATTTTTAGAAGATAATTTTATTTAAAACTACTTCTATTTCTACTTATATAAAAAGCTAGATATTACTTGCTTTAAAAAAAGTGATAAATTGACTTTTTTTAATTGCTAGTACTTTTCTAAAAAAAAAAATTGTATCCAAACACCTTAAAATCTTATAAAGCAATTTTTTCTCTAGAAAAAGTACTTTTTCTCAAAAAAAAAAAATCCAAATGGGTAAGTAGTCTCTTTCATAAGAATTGCTTCTCTTAAGATTTGAACTTGCATCATTTTTTAGGGGTCAAATTTTGCATAACACCTTAACCATTGCAGGGGTGAAGCTAGATTGTTTCGTTAGGAGGGGCCAATACTTAATAGCTAATCTTATATAGAGAATAGTATATATTTTATAATTTTTGTTCTTATCTAAAAATTTAAATAAAATTCACAATATGTAAAAAAAATAAATACTTTACAATCACAATTCAAGAAAGACACATTTATACAACATATTATTTATTATAATAATTAAGCTTCTAATTAAGTAAAGAGTTTATAAGAACTAACTAAATAAAAAATTTTAGAGAGAGCCAACAAAAAAAAATGAGAAATTTAAAAAATGAATAATTTTTTTTTGGGGGGAAGGGGGTGCCCCCTTTGCTTATAGAAAGGAGCCACCCCTGACCATTTGTGAGTTTTTAGTCTCTTATCATATATGCAATTGCTTATAATTTTTCTTTTGGTACAACCTATAAAAATTATGTGAGGTATGTATATTTTTAACTTTACTTAAAAATCGAAAAATGTTAAAGTGATCGATCGACCGTGATACTTTCATTTATTTATTTTTTATGTGAAGTGAGACCATGATAATAATTTTTTTATTACTTTTCATAGGTATACTTTTATTAGAGACAATTTTGTTAGAGCATTTAAGATTATATAGGGGGGTATGACTCTTCTAATGATAATAATCAATAATTTACGTGGAAGTATATGGAAAGTGTATTAATGTAAAGTTAAGGGATAATTACTTCTATTTAATGCAAGCTTTGAGTAGAAAGTGGAATGAAAAAGAAGAGAGGTGAAGGAAATGACTTAGTTGCTGATTTTTGTATGAAAGTTAAATACAGAAAGGCAACTTTTATGTTTAGAGTAAACATCCAAATTAGTTTATGAAAATATTCTTAGTGGACATATTGATCCCTAACAAAATATAATTGGCTTTGTAGTCCCCAAAAATTACAAAAATTAGATACTTTCATCTTTGACAAGTATGAAAATTGGACACCTATAGTCCCTTACTTACTTGCAACCAGTAAAAAGTTTTTTTATAAAGATAAACTAATGATTAAGACTTCCTTAACCCTATCTCACGTGACACTCTTTAAATACACAGTTTGTATAACTTTAAAAAATCCTGTCAACACACTCTTTCGAAAGGTTAAGATTAGCTGTGATTAATTAAAAATGGTACATTTAGCAAATTTTTTTCAAGTTATACGAATTATATATTTAGAGGATGTCACATGGAAGAAGGTTAGGAAAGTTTTAATTATAATTTTTTGTTCATATCAAACTTTTTACCAGTTGTAAGTGAGTCAGGAACTAAAGTATCTAATTTTTATAATTGGCAAAGACCAAGAGACCAATATTTTTTGTCAAGGACTAATATATCCATTAAAAATATTGTTAGGGACTGATTTAGGGGTTTACTCATATATTTAATAGAGAAGGAGAAAAGAAGGCCTGGTGTAGGATTAAATTGATCCTAACACCATACTTAAGTTCTGAAGACTTAGGCAAGTAAAAATTGAGTTACAAGTTAAATGCTTTTTTAAGACTTCAAATGCATATACAATAAAGAATTTAAGGGGTGCAAGCGACTCTTTTGATCCCTCACAATAAAACCAGTCTTCTCATGTAATATGCCGCAAATCTAGTAATCATGATTCTTGTTCAATTGTTGAATAAATCCTAGACTTAAAACAACCCCTCTCATGCTAGTATGCCAGCCTTATATATAAAACAAGATAGCATTTTGAAATATTAACGAAGACATATTAATAAAAACAAACCTAAACCAACCTTATTTGCGACTTTCACGAACGTAGATAGCTATGTCCCAATTTGTGTATTCTCCAAATTCATCGTGAAAGCTTTTAAGCACGGTTTGTTGATATTGAGATGTACGTTATGTTTCAGAAATTTTAGATCATACTAGGGAAGCAATGGTGTGTTAGGATTCATCTCATGAAACTAACCAAATTGTGAACTGTGAATTTTGTTCGCCCTCTTTTAGTTGTGTTGCAGAATTTCGTTAATCCTCCCAGAAGTTGTATCATTTTGCTTGGGGACTAAGTTGGGTTTCCATAATCCTGAAGTGTTTGTGATTCGATTTGAATCAGTTTCGGGTGAGAAACTCAACCGTTTTAAACAATTTAATTGTAATGGTTTGGATTTGATTGATTTAATTACTTTAAATTTTTTAGTCTGATTTAATCTAAACTAATTTCCATCAAATTGAATTGGATTGGTTTAATAAGCTTCCGGAAAAAAAGTAAAATAAAATTCACAATATTATAAATTAAGAGTAACTTAAGTTAATAAAATAAATAAATAAAAATAAAAAATAAAAGAACTCATCGAACACACATAAAATAATATTTAAAGTGAAAAATGATGTATAAATAAAAAACTGTGATAAGTTAAAATTATCATGAGTAAAAGTATATAGTTAATAATAAAAATTTATATCATATAAATAATATTAGATTTGGATTGAATTGGATTAATTTTGAAAATTAAATCTAAAATCCAATACAATTCAATCGAAGCAATTTTTAGAAAACATGAACTATTTCAATTCAAATTTTTACTATTTTAATCAGTTTTAATTTTTTAAAAGTAGTGATTTTGATTGGACTAGATGAAATTTGAACAGATCCAGATAATGCGTAATGTTGTTGTCAAGTGTTATCTCCTTTTTCATCCAACATTTCTTTTTTTAAAAAAAGGGAAATATAATATAATTTATATATGCTCTTATAAACGATTAGCACTTTTGGATTAACTTTTCTCTAAGAAAAAAAAATATTTTTTTTCCAAAACTCTTTCAAGAAATATTTGACTAACTTGTTTGAAACACAACCGAAACTAATATAAATATACTAAACAATTTTTACTTTGATTCTTCTGTTGAACTATTTTTGATAATCTAAACTAAAAAGCATTTTCACACTAAATCAATCAAAGAACTTTATTGCTCAACGTATTTCTAACTTAAAAGTGAAATATTCTGCTAAAACTAACTCCGCAATTTTTTCACTAATTGCTTATTTTCTCTTTTTGTTTTCATTTTGCTAAGGCTAGTATAATCATAAATTGACAGCCATCGAAACAAGGCCATCAACACAATCTACACCTTTATTTCTTGCAACAATATTACATGTATGTTTTCGTGAACTAAACTCAGCATCGAACTGAAAAACCACAACAAGCAATTACAAAGCTAGGAGATGCTCCACCTTTGAATTACAATTGTGTAAGTAATAAGAGGGTGGAAGCTAGGAACGTGTGTGAGGAGGACACCAACAAAATGGAAAGACTACTGTTGAGAAAAGCATGAGTGTGGTATATTTTGAATTCTCCTTCTACCCTATTCTGATTCTCTTGTTTCTCTTCATCGACCTTTCACCTTCATTGGAGTGGAATTCCAACCCCCTGCAATATATTGAATTCTGATTGTTATTGTATCAGGATTTCGTCAATTTCTACTGTTAGCATAAATACACACTTCAAATTACTATTGAACAAAGTTATATTTTACAAAAACTTAAAACAAACAAACAAACAAACAAAAAGACGAGAAGAAAATTCATATATATGCTCGTTACCATTAATGAAATCAGGTCGGTCTCCACCTTAGAGGTTCTGTACTTGTGCACTCTGTGTTGTTCATATACAAAATCAAGCTGAGGGAAGATCCTCCAAAGCAAATCATCCACATGCTTGCAATACCATAGCCTCCATCTCTTCCAGAAAACAAGGGGAAGAATGACAAAACCAAAGCCAAAAGTAAATCCCAACTTAGCACTCAAGAAATTCCAGTCAATTGAACTATGTGTTTTAGAAATTGTTGATCATAGTGGTGACAACCAATTCACTCCATCATCACCACAATTCTTGGTTAGTGGAGGTCCACATAACCCTTCATTGCCTTCAAAGGAATCTATCTCAAAAGACTGAATTTGTGTCCCAGTTGGAATTTTCCCAGCCAAATGATTAAAAGAGATTCAACACTAAGAGGAAAGATAAACTTGAAATCTCAGTGGGAATCTCTCCGGTCAAAATGTTATTTAATAGATCTAAGGATTCAAGCTGTGTCAAATTTCCTAAAGATAAATGGAATATGGCCTGAGAAAGCATTGTGTGACAGGTTAAGAACATTCAATGCTTTCAAATTCATAAGTTCTTCTGGTATCGGGCCATCAAAATGGTTGGATGAGAAATCCAAGGAAGTGAACATGGAGAGAATTTTGACGAGCTTCATTTGCAACCTTTTGTTGACAACTGTAATTGAATCCATGCAGGTTCTACCATATTGCAATTGGTTAGCATTGGCAAAAAAAAGCGTACATGTCATCAAATGCAGAACTAGACTCAACTGCAAAAATCTTGGCTAATTTTTTGATAATAATATAATGTTGCTGGTACTTGGTAACCTATCCTTCCAACGAACAGAATGATGGAAATCATACATATCAAAAAACAAATAGTATTTTTCCTTGTATCGTTTCCATCATCGCTATCCAATTTTGCAAGAGTGTTCTTGGTAGTGTGCCAGTTAAATTATTAGAGCCAGATCAACAATATGAAGTATTTCCCAATTGCCCGTGCTACATGTGCATCTAATAGGACCATGCAGTTTGTTTGACCTAAAAATAAAAAACGCACAAAATGCACTAGTTCCTCTTCAAATGGAAGCACAACTTCGATTGCGCCACCTTGAAAGTTTGAACCTGATTCAAACAATGGGTTTTGAGGAACCACCTCTTCTGAACATGGGGGAGAACTTTGGGCTCCACTGGAACTATGTGAATCTTCATTTCTATTCTCTGCGTACTTGTCACCCTCAAAAATCTCATTATCCCCAAATTTTATTTGAGCCATGTTAGAAAGTCCATCCTTAAAATTTTCGAAACCTAGAGGGCTCTAGCTTGCTACTCTCTGGACTTCGTAGGCCCAATTCATTGGAGCCCAACACTACAACTGGCGGATTAGAGTCCTTCAAACACAGTCCAGGAGGGAGCTTAGCTTCCTTCACATGCTTCATCTTTGGCCCCACCTCAAGGCAGCATAGACTAGCAGAGCAAGAAGATTCAAATGCACCAATGGGATGGCTAGAGATGTTGCTTCTCCTGTGCATCATCAAGAAGATCAAATCCTCTTCTAGAAATGCCCTTCCTTGCTCATTCTCTCCATTTTTCTACTGCTTCGTCATTTCTTTCCTGCATCCAGGTGACTCAACCTCAACCGCTTGGAACATCACCTCCAATAAGGCCCCAATATTTCGTTTGATCTCCTCCAAATTATTCGGGTCAAAGATCTCATCAACCAATCTCCAAGCCATCTCCTTGAGCCTCACTTTTTCATGCTGCCTACTAGGCTCATCAACTCAAGATTTTGTCTCTATTCTGAAATTCTTTAACCCCTGTCTATCCACCTTCGAGTGTTTGGGTAAACCTACCACCACCTCTTTGAAGCTTCTTCCATCTCTAGTTTTCATCTTGTCCTTTACATCACCTCAACCGGATCCGCCCCTTTATCCATCTCCACCAGAAACGAGCTCTCTCAGAACATGCCTTGTTTGTTATATTAAGCGAAAGATACCTTTGGACTCCTTCCTCAAATCCTTGATCCATCTAGGTTCCTAATTACGTTCATAGCCTCCTCTAATTTCTTAAATCAAACAAACCCAAACATACTGCCATTGAACCGCCTTCTTTTCTTGGATACAAAAACATCGATGACCTCCCCTTCCCCACTAAAAATTTGCAATAGCCAATTCCAAGACATTTCCCATGGCAGTCCATCGATGAAAAGAGAAAAAGAAGATTCCATCAAATCCCTAAACAATTAGCCACATAGGGTAGCACAACATTTGTCAACATTTGAGATGAACTTGAAAACTAGTTGTCATCTGCAAGTCGAAAATGGTATATAAAACAATAGACAAAGATAATGATGTGAACAAATCAAGAGTAGCCAACTTTGTGAGGTGAGAGATCTCATTTGGAACCTGCCCATGAAAGCCATGCTTTAGATTCTTTAGCTCGCCAATCTCTGAAGGAATTGAAGAGCCAAAGTTGTTGTAAGCCAAATTCAAACTAGGCAAATGTTGTAGTTTGCAAAAACTTGAATTGTCTAGGCCTCCGGAAATAAATTCTTGGCTCATGTCAAGACCAATACAATAACATGTCAATTGTTGCATGATACTCTATTCCACTGGCAACAATCAACACTTTGATTCCAATGAACCAATTTTGTGGATTTGGAATATAAGGTTTCGGTACATATCTAGCAACATGAATTGTTCATGAGTAAGGCAGTGGCTTGTTGTTACATGGATATTGATACTCAAGTTCATCAGGCATAAGTGTACGAGGAAAGGTTTGGAAAATTTTTCTTGCAATGTAGGCTAAACCGAGGAAACCTGCACTTCAGGTGCATTGAATTTGATTTTATTGGGTTAAAAAGATCAAAATGAGACTAGATATTATATGACAAGACATATTTATTTTTGTATACAATTTGATTCCGCGTTTTAATTTCAATTCATCTTATCTCAAACCCTTCAGCTTCTGCAACAACGGTCCATGGAAGCAAAGAGTCATAGTCATCACATGAAAAATTCAAATCCTGCGGCTATATATGATCCAAGTTGAAGATACATGACTTGTCATGTATTCGGGAAATAAATTGGTCACTTGCACTTTAACTGGGCCACATATAACAAACGAACTGACTTTTTATTCTTAACAATACTTTTAGTTTGTATTATTGTACATTATGGTACACACTCTCAAATTTACTCACTCCTCACCGTTTGAGACTTTGGTACCTTTTTTTTGAAACTATGAGATATTCTTAAAGGTATAGTCTATTTGAACTATTTATAAAATTAAAAGTAAATCTCTAAATTAGTCCTTAACAGTATTTTTTATGGAGAGATTGGTCCCTAATAAAATTAAATTAGTCTCAATGTCTCTTACAATTATAAAAGCATTTAATTTGGCCTCCGATAAAAATAAATTGGTTCCAACATTCCTAACAATTACAAAAATTAGATATTTTAACTTCTAACTCACCTGCAAAAGATAAAGAGAGTAATGAGTATATTGCATCCTGACAAAGACATTCTAACCCCATTCTATATGACACCAACACCTCCAAACATGCAACCAAAAAAGAAAAAAACTCACTGTTTCATCAAAATGTGGAAAAAAATAAGGAAAATGTATGCTTAGCAGTAACACTATTATTTCATTGAATGTCATTTTATCAAGTATCACACTACTCAATATTCTCCCTTTTCATCACTGTTTCAGTCACAATATTAGAGAAGAAATAGAGTTTATGACGTCAAGTTTAAGGCTCAGTGAGTAGAACCATTTTTTTCTTTTTGGTTGCTTCTTTTGGGGGTGCTAGTGCTATATGGGATAGGGTTAGAATGTACTCAACATACAACTTACACATCACACTCTTCACCAATTATAAGTAAGTTAGAGACTAAAACATCTAATTTTTGCAATTGCCATGCACCTTGGGACTAATTTATTTCTGTTAGGGACTAATCTATCTACTGAGAATATTGTCAGAGACTTACTTTAAAATTAATTCTCAACCAGCGGTAGAAGCACCAAACTTATGCAACCTTTTCGTAAGGATTGTCTTTGAGTTTATGTTTTGCTCCTCCTAAAGAATTAAGTTTACTTATTATCTCAACTGATATTCATGTTTTTTCATATAGTCTCTTATATATCAAATATGCAATCACTTATAAAATTTATGTGAGATATGTTTATTTTAAATTTAAAAAAAAATGTTAAAGTGAGACCATAATATTAATCAATAATTTATGTGGAAGTATAGGAATAGAGCATGAATAATGGATAATTATGGGATAACCAGAATGAACTCGTGAAATGCGCAAATGAATGAAATAGAGGAATGTTTTATTAAATATTGTAAGAATAATTAAAAATGAAATGAAAATATTGATAAAATGAAAGTTTGGTATAATATATATTAAAAAAAAAAAATAAAGGCATTTGTCCTTTATAGCTATTTAAAATGTATTAAAATTATGTGAATATTTGATATTCAAATATGCTTAATCTTTTTAATGTTATCTTTGTCCTTATATTTTTTACATCTGTCTCCTTAGGAGAAGTTGGGAGATAGAAAAATTTATTCATTGTTCCTTTCAATATTCTATACTTATGGTATAAATTTTTTTTCCTCTTATAACATATGATTGAAATATGAAATCGAATTTTTCCGCATTACTGCATGTAAAGGAGTTCCTTTTGTAATTGTATAAGTGAATAGAATAATGATGAATAAAGTGAGAAAGTTGATATTTATGTTATTAAGGCAATATATTTAATCTTATTGTTATTAACTTTTAGTTTAAGTATATGTATTTTTTGAGAAAATTATTGATTAAAAGATGATAAGTGCAATGTTACTTGGTATAATAAAAAGAAAAGGAATATATGGGAGCCTGTTGATTATTTTCTTTTTAACGTTTAAAATATGTTTTTAATTTTTTTTATTGAAGAATAATTTATAATTGTATTTGAAAAATGAAAAAGTTCTAATAATTTTGATTAAGAAAGTAAATATATATAAATAATTAATTAGTTTTAAGTGTATATGACAGTGTGAATGTTTTAAATAAAGTAAAAGGAACATAAAGTAAGGTTTTTTTTAATATTCGAATAGAAAATTAAGAAATGAAATGGTATACTTTAAACTAGTATTAATTTGGTAATTTTTAACATAATAAAAGTTACGATTTTATCTTTTCTTAAAGTTTTTATGATATTTGAATATTCAGTTGTAATTTGTTACAATAAGACATTGCATGAGTAAAATGATATTAACAATAGTAAAGCTATAGTAGTTGTAAAGAGTATTTACTAGTTCATCCAATAGTATCATTTTTAAAGAGAACTGGATCTTCTTGATTTTTTAGTATATATTACTACTAGAAATGCGCTATTCATCAACAAATTTACCCATCGAAAATTGAATAAAATCTGTGGATAAGAATTTTACTGACAGTATTACCAACGGATATAATCTATTGGTAAGAAATGTGTCGGTAATAAAAACAAATGAATATTGCGGACCAAAAAACTTATCCGTCTGTAAATTGTGTAATTATACCAACAAAAATTATCTCTCGGTAAAATAAAAATACATTGGTAATAATAACGTTAGAAACCGTCATTGACCTAAACCGACCAATTATTAACAATTACCGACGAATTATCCGTCGGTAAAATGAAAATAATATTTTATTTTATAAATTTACCAACAGAAAATCTATCGATAAAATAAAGATTTTTTTTGTTTTAATTGTTAATATTTGAAATTAATATTTAAATATTTTGAATTATTATTTTAATTCTTTGCAAATCCATATAAATAAAAAAATATAAAAAAATATTGATAATTCTAAAAACATAAAAATAGAAGAAATTAAAAAAATTGGTAATTAAATAAAATATATACACTGTTACATTAAAATAAAAACTATCAATAATGAAGGAAATAAAAAAAAGTCAAACCATAATTCTAAAAAAATAAAAATACTAAAATCTACGAATATTAACTATCATCAGTATCCGAGATGCTGTCATCGTCGTCGTCTCTGGATAGGTGGCGATGTGGAGAAGGTTATGGTGATGGAGGTGGGGGCATAGGTGGTGGAGGTTGTACACTGGATAAAGAACTGTCATTCCACGTCTACTCAAAGTAGCTATACATGGTCACCATCCTCTGCTCCATGGACTGTATCTGCTACGTCCATTGCTCCCGATCCCTCTCGTGCACTTATATAGCTCCATGTATCTCCTGTCGGCCTCCTCGAGCTCTGCATCGATTCATTTAGTGCATGGACTTGATCAAGAATGTTCTCCACATTGGTCTCAGTCGGTCCAGCGCTAGACACATAGTTTGGAGAATATGACCTGCTGTAAGAGGTCCCTATCTTGTCAACCCACCCTTTAGAGTACCTCATTATTGCCAACTAGAAGGCCAGTAAGAGTGCTCCCGTCTCCTTGCTGCGACTATTGCGAGCGGGCCTTGGTCAGCCGCTGGGTGAACTCATGCTACAATTGGATAAGATAAAATAAATTAGATTTAAAGAATAATAACTATAATAAATTAAAAGTATTAAAAACTAAAATTATAAGTATTGCGTATGTGGGCTCCAACTAGGTATCAACCTACTGAGACTTGTCCTGCTTCTGAGTGTGGGTCTCCCAAAATAGCTCCCTCTGAGTCGATGGCCTACTCATCACCCTCTCCTACATTTTTCAAAAAATTTTCACATAATTATAAAATATTTAATAGGAAAATTGAATAACTAAATGCGTAAAGGACGATATTTACCATTCTTAGCTGCATGCCCTCGATAGTAGTAGAGCCTCTAGTGTGCAGAGAGCCGCCGCGAGCTAATTATCTGCTCGTCAGGGCCTTTACTTGCTTTGCCTTAACTAAACCCGAGTGAGTCCCAACGGGCCTTCAGTGCCTGGAGGATTTCATCCATGAGCCAATGAGTGCTGGCACCGTTCTCATGAATGTCATGAAACATATCGTAGAGGTGCTTCCTAGCCTAGGCCCTCCACGCCTTGTAGATGGAAGCTTCCTCGCATGGATCAATGATAAACATACACTGCATACATGTACCATAATAGCTAGTAGAATTGTAATAAATAATCATGCATAAGAATAAAAATCAAAACTAATAATAAAAAAGTAAAAGAAAATAATTATTTTTCTTTCTACTCTTTCCATCACAACTGTTGTGTGGCCTCAGGGGCCTACACAAAACTAGTATATGGGGCATAAAAATTCTACTCAAATACTTTGGTAATTCTACGTAGCCCTAGTCATGGTGGAATCCAACCGTATCATAAATAATAGATTATGTTAGCTATCTATTAGTTAAATTTTTTATCACAATTAAAAATTTATAATAAATTTAAATTTGAAATTACTTATCAGGATTTATCATCATATCTAAGCTCCACGTGCTAGTTCATGGAGCCTTATGAGGGGATGGACGAGAAGGCTTGGGCATCTTGCAAACCAAGCTGACTAGAGATAGGGGAAGGTGCAGAACCAGGTATAAGTAAGGTGCGGGCCTCACCTTTTGGAGGTGGGGGTGGAGGTGGACAAGACTGAGGCCTTGACTCTACATACCTAGGGTTAGGTATCATAACAAACTCCTAAATATGTGAACTGACCAGGAAAGGTGGAGGTAGCATCAGTAGCGAGTGTGGTGGACAAGGGCACAATGATGGTGGTGGGTGGGGCACTAGTATGAGGGGATAAATCATGCTTCCTTGGTTTACCCTTACCTTGTCCGGAATTAGATCCTTTTCCTGCTATAAGCGATCTGTATAACATGTACAAAATAAAAAATATAAAACATATGTTAACTAAATAAAGACACAATATACTTAGCATAGCAATAATTATTTAATTCAAAGCATATTTTAAATGATAAAAAAATATTTGAGCAGAGTCTTCTCTTAAATTAAGAGCCTCTACAAAAATTAATTTACCAGTTTAACACAAAATAACAATTATTTATTGCATAATAATAATTATTTAATTCCATTGTTTTGAGAACCAAACCAGATCGGCTGATCTGATCAATTGAATCGGGAACTAGACCCTCTTTCGATCTGATTGTTTGCTGAAACTCGGATATCTAAAAATCGGTCAAAAACCAAATAGATTGGTCAAAAATTGGTAAACCGCCTAAACTAGTGGTGGTTCATATGACTAGCGATTCAACAAAAAAGAGAAAAAAACAAAAAACTAATTTTGCTTCTTCACAACTTCGATTGGCCTCCTTCCCTGTGCACCTTCCACTTGCCATTGGTGCTCAAGAGCAAGAACAATGTGATAGACAAGAGTGAGATTTGGGAGAAGTATCAAGAACAAGTATCAAGAACAAGAAAAGCAAGTGGAAGAGAGAAGACCCTGAAGGAAAGGGAAAGAGAACTGCTATGGCTATTGGAAGAGAAATGACCAAAAAGAAAAGGGAAAGAGAAGTGATGCGGTTGTGCATCACTCTTTAGAGTTTTTAACTTTTCTTAACAAATGAGCCACGGGTCATGGGTTACTCACCCAGGCCCAATTTTCAAGCTCTCCATGCAGTCTCGGAGTTTGCGTATATAATAAATAACATGGTGTTGGGCTTTTTCAGTTTTGCTTTTTTTTTTTAAACAAAAATAAATTTTTTAGTTTTGCTCTAAACCTTGTTTTGAAAAAAAAAAGCTGAAAAATAAATTCTTTAAAATACAAATGTATATGTATGAACAAAAAGTTATTTAAGTAATATTAGAAATAAATTAGTTATTAGAGAAAAAAGTAATAGTTAGTAGTTGTTCACTATTCTTTACTTATATTATTGAAATTTTTTATTTATTATATATATATTCCGATTAAACCACGGTTAAACCAGTCGAACCAATAAACTTTTGAATTAGTACCTTATCTGGTTTGATGTTTGGTTCAATTTTCAAAACCTTATTTAATTCAAAGAATATTCTAAATGATTTTAAAAATAATTATTTCAAAGAATAATTATTTAATTCAGTATTTCAACACAATAACAATTATTTATTGAAAAAAATTATTTCATTGGTTAAACACAAATAATAAATACATATAGTCATGCAAATTAATCACTTAATCCTAAAAATCATTCTAGAGTACATCCTCTTACTTCACATTATGCATATACATAACACCACAGCACACAATTCAAATAATAGGAAGGAACTCTAAGCCGTATAATAATTCTATCCTAGAAAATTTAAATCTCTAATACTTCAAAAAATATAAAGTTAAAAGAAGTACAATGTACATACCTAATACACCATGAAACTCAAATCAATGAATGCATTAGAATGGAAGCATTCCAAGTGCTCCAAATGAGATCTTTAACAATCAAAATAACAAAATAAGTTAGTTAACTAACTAAGAAACTAAAAGCTTTGAGTAAAAAAATGAAATAAAAAAAAGGTTAAATGAAAGAACTAAACTGATTAAAATGATAAATAACATACCAGGAACACAATAGCTGTTTCCGGTAGCTAAATGGAAGCTCTAGCGTTGGTAAACTGGCAAAAAATCCTCTGGAGGAGCAAGAGAGAGCGGGAGTGTGGAGAGAGAGAGAGTCAGGGACATAATGAGGAAGAAGAAGAAGCCAACTCATGTTTTAACAAACTATTTCTTTTTTATTGATGGATTTTTGGTCGATAACAAGTTAATGAAATGATTTATTTCATTAATTAATATCTGTCGGTAAAATGATAACGAAACAAATTGTTTTATTAATTGAACATTACTGACTAGAAAATGAACGGACAATGGCGGTCATTCCAAATTTTCAAATACCGATGGAGAAATTGTCAGTAATATAAGTAAAGAATAATTATTGAAAAAAATTAAAAAATAATTTATTTAATTCTAAATTACTGATGGATTTGCCATTGGTAATATTTTAATTTGTTAAATCAATTTAAAGGGAATAATTATTACTTACTGACGAGTTTTCTGTTGATAATAATTTGGCGCAATTAAACACGAATATTTATCGACAGTTTTATCGACAGAATATCAAACTGTCAGTAAATTTCTATGTCAATCATTTATTTAATTTTACCGACGAATTATCCGTTGGTACTTCCGATGGATTATCCGTTATAGCCATCGATAATATCCGTAGACTTTCGGCGAATTTCTAATAGTGTATAAAGACATTCCACTAGCAAACCACACAAAACTTTCGATGTGAAGGCGTGGACACTAGAATGATATATAGTACATATTGTAGTATAGCTGGTTTTATTAAATTTTTAATGATTTTGTAGTTATATTTATTTTTAAATTGGATTGAAGACAAAGAGTTACTATTATTATAAATAGTATAGAGATATTTGTTTATCTTTTCTCTCATTAACCGGATCAGCAAAATTTAATAGGGAAACTTAGGACTTGTTTAACTTGGTTTTCGTTTTCATTTTTTATTTTTAATTTTAATTTCAAAAATACCACTTTATTTTTAATTTGTTTTTTTTTTCATTATTTTCTTCACAAAAATTTGAAAATAAGAAATAAATTGAAAACAATGTAGCATTTTTATAATCAAAACTAAAAGTAGAAAATAAAAATAAGAAATAAAAAAATTAAACATACTATTACTTGTTAGTCTGTCAATAATAGTCGTTTAAGGTTGTGGCACATGGATTATGGAAACAATTTAATATCTTTGATGTTTGGGAAAAAAAAAATTAATAGACTAAATTGTCCTTTAACTAAATTGAGGAGTCACATTATATGATAGTTTAACAAAGTAGGTGATAAGAGAATGAGAAATAGATGTAATTAATGGAAACAATGATAAAATTGATATAAAATAATTAATACTTCATTAAAATTTTAAAACAATGAATAGTATGAGACAAAGAAATTTTTCTCTCGCATTTTTTGGTCGACAAAGAAAATGTTCTAAACAACTATTATTTTGGAATAGAGTATTATAAACAAGTGGAAAGATGAAGTGCAACTAATCACTCCTTACGGGGAGATTGTGAATAACTGAATCTAATAGAAATATCTAGTTTGTTAATCCACCGAAAAGGTTGGAAAAGAATAAAATTGAATATTAATGGATCACATTTACATTATTAAAACAAGCGGTTCCATTGTTTGAATATAGAGATTTAGACACTTAAACCAACATGTGATTATTGTTGTCACAATTGGGATCACAAAAAAATAGCACAAAAAAAAAATGAAAAATAGATCCGCCAAGGTTTATTTGAATTGGGAAAATTTTTTGAAAAAACACTTTTATTTGAAAATACTAAAAATAGATCCCTAAAAATTTCTTTTGAAAAGACTAAAATAATATCATATTTTAACTACTTTTAACAATCTATTTGATATTACAAAATTTTGGAAATTAATATGTGACATTTGATTTTTTGAAAATTAAATTGATGTTACATGAATCTTTCAGGAGCTAAATTGCATATTCACTCAATAACATTTGATACTATTCCACATTTGATATATGACAAACTTTTAATGTAGTTTTATAATTTTTGAAATGTAATTTCTTTAGGTTTTGTTTTATTAATGAAATAATTATGAAACAGATGCTAGACTAGAAAGAAAGAAACGCACCGGGAAAAGTCAACCCCTTGCGTGTGTCCTCCAACACCAAGTGGAGACAATATTGGAGATAGACCAACTAATCCAGGGTAAAAAATGGTACAATATGTTTATGTAAATAATAAAAAAAAAATGATTCGACACACATTCCTCACCTATATCAGCTTGCCGTGTACACATGGTTACATGCACAAAAGGATTGAAAAATTCAGCACATCATTTTTGCATGTATTTGCAAGTCCGTTGGCCTTTTCTTCGAAGTTCAAAGTCATGGGTTACAGTAGAGTAGTTCGTATTTACGCGATCGCAGACTCCCAGAATACATGACTTGTAAATCGACATTAATTTCCAGACATTCCCTTCTGTTCATTTTCTGTGATCAACACAACACTATTGTCACACTTGGAGGCGCCTCAACGAGAGGTAATAAAAAAAATATTTTAAAAAAATATTCAATAAAGTCGTTATTAATTTTTATATAAGGAAAAAAATTAAAAAAAATCCTTTTATTTTTGAAAAAATTGGTCTTTTAAATAAACTGAGTTCAAGAGTCTAATTATGTATTAAGAATGGTGAAAACTTAATCTCATAATACGCCGTTATATTCGTCTTTCAACGGTTACCTAGAGCTTATAATTCAAGTTAATCAATAACTATAATTATATTTATTTTTACCCTTTTAAAAAACTTACAATAATTATTTACAAAAAGAAAATAAAACAAATTATTTACAAAAAAATAAAATAGAAAAAGAAACAAAATTTAAGAAAATTTAATTTTGGGCATGACAGGGTGTGCCCACTCCTACATATCCTCTAGTGTAATGAGGAACTTAAAGCCCTCATCATTCTTGTAGAAAATAATTGTATGTTGGGTCGATTCTGTTTAAATAAAATAAAATAAAAAAGAACAAACAATTCATTTTGTATAGGATTCAGGATAGTATGAGTTATATAATAAATCCTTACAATTCTCATAATATTTGAGGATGGTCAAATCATACATCAATATTAGAGATTGTTACATGAATATAAAAAAAAAAACTCAATTTATTGTTTAAGTGAAGAAAGAAAAGAAAAACTTACTTTTTAAGTATATTTATAAAACAAAATCATAGAGCCAAAAAATAGAATAAAATAAAATAAATAAGATAAATAAAATGAAAGAGGAGCACATGAGCAAAACTAATAGTGTTGCATCATAGACGACACCTTTGACAGCTCCAAAACGAGATGCAGATGCAGAAGCAAAAGCGTGACCGCATCCCAAAACGAGGTGGAGACAATGGTAGGCTATTGGCTTGATAGCTAATGATGGTGATTGGTGGGGAGAGATGATACATGATGATGGTGAAGGCTGTGATGTAGGTTTGTTATAAATGGTGCAGGATTTGTGGTGTTGGGAAAGATGAAGATGGGTTATGATTATGGTTAGAATAAGAATAGTGTTGTGTTTATGGAAGATATTGGAGCTAGGAATGATGTGATAGTAATAGGATTCAATACTTGATAAGAGAATAAGAATGAGAAATAGTGAAAATGATTTTTAACTAATTGAATTCCTCTTTTTTTAAATGAGGGAGTTGGCTTTATATAAAGAAGAATAAGAAAAATCTTTGGCAATAGATTTATTATAAATTTGAAAAGCAATTGAAAAATTGGAGATAAGATGAGATAAAAATTTGAAAAATAGTTGAAAGCTTAATATTAGAATGAGATTCTAGAAACTAATAGGAAGGAAAATTTATTTTATTATTTTCTTAATTTTATTAAAAACAAGGACGAAATATAGTGTTTCACAACTATATACGTGTTTCTAAAGTCCAATCCTATATACACGTCAAGAGCTACTCAACTCCATCCATTCAACAAGTTCTTTTTTCCGCACGGAGTGTCATCACTAATTGGAAATTTTCTTGCAGCGTAGACTAAACCAGTAAGAACATGTGGTTCTAGTGCATTGATTTCGTTTTAATTTCAATCTATCAATCTATCTCAAACCTATGGCCCGAGGCTAGGCTGTTCTCACCCTCACCGTGATTCCACACCATATATAATCCTTTTTATTTCTTTTTTTCCCTCAATCACAAGTTAATTATCTTTATATGTTTGGTTCAATTGAATCGGGCATATGGCTGATTCTTGTTTTGACTATGGAAACGGACAGTTTATGCAGTCTCTCATAAGAATTACTCTGCTTAAGGTTTGAACTAGTATCATTTTTTTAAGGGCTCAAATTTTGCATATAACCATTCCTGGGTTTTTATACTCTCTTATCATATACACCATCGCTTATAAAAATTTTGTGAGATATATGTACATTTTTAAACTATTTGAAAAATGTTAAAGTGATTGACCATGATACTTTTTTTCATGTGGAGTGAGGTCATCATAATAATCAATAATTTATGTGGAAGCATATGAAAAGTGTATGAATGTAAAGCAAAGGGATAATTACTTCTACTTTCATGCAAGCTTTGGATAGAAAATGGAATGAAAGAGAAAAGAGGTGAAGGAAATGAGTTAGCTGCTGATTTTTGTATGAATGTTCAATTAAATACAGAAAGACAACTTTTATATTTATATTTAATAGGGAAGGAGAAAGGAAGGTCTGATATAGGATTAAATTGATATTAACATCACACTTAAGTTCTAAACACTTAGGCAGGTAAAAATGGAGTTACAAGTTAACTGCTTTTTTTTAGACTTCAAATGTATATACAATAAAGAATTTATAAGGGGTGCAAACGACTTTTCTCTCACAATAAAACCAGTTTTCTCATGTAATATGCCACGAATCCAATAATCACGACTCTCGTTCAATTGCTGAATAAATCCTAGACTTAAAACTATCTCTCTCATGTTAGTATGCCTTCTATATATAACAAAATAGCATTTTTTTAATTATTAACAAAAATATATTAATTAAAAATAAAAATAAGAAAAGCTAAAAATACCTTATTTTTCGATTTTCACTTACTTAGATAGCTTTGTCCCAATCTCCAAATTCATGATGAAAGTTTTTAAGCACGTTTTTTCTAATATTGAGATTTCAGAGCATTTAGATCATGCTAGGGAAGAAATGATGTGTTAGGATTCATCTCATGAATGTTAGGTACCAGAGTTAACGAATACTGTAACATAAGTAAAATTTAAAGATGGGAAAAGTGTAATTGACATAAATTTTTTGGCAAAAAAGGAAGATATTTATGATAACTAAGTGGAAAAATTATAGTCTCTTAAAATATAAGGAGAGAACAGTAACACTTTTTCTTATATATGGAGAACACAAACACACTAGGAAATATACATAGGAGAGACCTAATATTTTTCTCTCTCTAAAACACTTCACGCAAGTTTCTAACTCTTGCACTTGGTTACCATTTTGGTACAAATATAACCCAAAAGAATGGCACCACCATCTATATATAGACGTTTGGGTGTACATGCTTAATTAACAATTAAGCAAAAAGATCCAACTTGCTCTAAGAACCTCGTTTGGTTCTTGTTCATCGTGTACTAGTTGTACTTCAAAAGAATTATTTTCTCTAGACTTATTGTTGATGTACATCATAGTAGTCTCTTCAACATTGCTAACACCTTCCTGCTTCCTTTGTAAATCATTTTCTGCAAATATCACATTTTTAATGACGACAACCTTGTAGGCAGTGTGATTCCACAAGCAATACCATTTAGCATTGTCAGCATAACCAAAGGAGATGCATTTCCTAGATTTAGGATCCAGTTTTGTTTTTTCTAGAAATTGTACATCACGAACATAAGACATCCGAATATATGTAGAGAAAAATAATTGGCTAGCTTACCTTGCCACATCTCCATAGGTGTCTTTAACCCTATTGCTATTGATGATGACCAATTTATAACAAAACAGGCAGTTTTGACTGCTTTTGCCCAGAAAAACTTGGCTAAACCTATAGTCCACAGCATAGCTTGTGTTCTTTCTAGGAGAGTCGTATTCATCCACTCCGCTACATTTTGCAAGGGAGTACATGCAATTGTGAATTGCCTTTGAATACTCTCCTTCTTGCAAAATACAATAAAATCACTGTTTATATATTCTCCTCCATAGTTTATCCTCAAGCACTTAATTTTCTTCCTAGTTTCAAGCTCCACCTGTGCTTCAAATTTGAACTCCTTGATTATTGGAAACACTCTGACTTCCTCTTGATGGGGAACACCTATAGTCTCTTAGAATAATCATCAATAAATGAGACAAAATACTTTGCTCCTCCTAGGGACATTTTTGTGACTCCCACACATTAGAATGAAGCAAATCTAATATGTGTTTGCTTCTAGTAGTAGATCTTTCAAATTTCAATATATGTTGCTTACTTGTCACACAATGCTCACAGAGAGGTAATTTTATTGATCTGAGCTCAGGAAGGAGAATACATTCTATTAGAATCAACAAAACCACATTCCGACATATGGCCCAACCTGCGATGCCACATCATCGTCGTGTCATCATCTTCATTGATTGATGTGATTGATGCATTTGCTTGCAGCAACGCGTCTCCCAGAAGTTTGCATAGATTAGCTACAATCTTATCCGCCTTCATCACCACAAGAGCACCTTTAACAACTTTCAAGATCCCATTTTCGATATGGACCTTGCACTTGAGGCCATCGAATTGCCCAATAAACAACAATTCTTCTTCAAGCCTTTCACGTGTCTTACCCCTTGAATGGTAAGAATGGTACCGTCAAGCATTTTTATTTTGATAGTACCGATTCCAACAATTTCTAAGGTATAATCATTTCCTATAAACACTAATCCTTCTAAGATAGGTTCATAATTAGAAAACTAGTCATGGCGGGGAGTTTTATGCCAAGTTGCTCCTAAATCCACTATACAAATATCAGTGAGCTATTTGCCAGCTTTAGAAATGCTTCGCTATACAAGATTTCTTCATCATTAGAGATACTAACAGCACATCTTTGAGAGGTTGTTGCTCCTAGAGTCTTCTTTGTACTCTTCTTGTTATGCTAACAATCCTTTTTCAAGTGCCCTTTCTTGCCACAATTATAGCAAGTAAAGTTCTTCCTTCTTGGAGATTTTGATCTGCCATGATTGTAACTCCCATTAGAGTCACATTCCATTGATCTACCTTTCATCATCGATAAAGCTTCTTCTTGCCTTGAACTCTTTGTCCAGTCATCCTCATTTTTTTGCTTGCTTTCCTCTTCAAGAACAGTGGCAACAATGTCATGAAAATGGAGGTGATCAACAATATTATTGTTGGTTATGTAGATGATGAGTTGATTATATAAATTTGGTAAACTCTAAAGTAGAAGCTTCACATGTTCATTTTCTCTATCTGACATTCCATGGCTGTCAATTGCGAAATAAGATATTCAGATTGTTGATGTGATCAGTCATCGTTGTAGATTCATTTTTTCGAAGAGTATAGAGTCTTTTCTTCAAAAATATTCTATTGTAAAGTGGCTTTGGTGAGTGCATCCCAGATGTCCTTTGCTATCTTTTTCTCTGAGATACTTAATGTAATACCCTACCAGATATTATACTATACTTAAGTCATAATATTTTATTCGGTAGTTTGTTGCATGTGGATGTCTTAATTCATCTATCCTTAATTAAGTGACTAGGTCAAGTAAGTTTTTATTGTGAGATGTGGTGGTTGATTTGGCGTTAATCTACTTTGGCGATATATATGTTTTGTGCCACAATAAAAGCATGATCAATAAATCGGGCAGAAACTGCATCATATATATTTAGCTGTGTATATATCTCATCAAAGTTTGCAACAATACAAGTACATATAGAATAGAGGGTACAAAAGTGGGGCCGTCAAATAAAATAACCTAGCCCATATCCATGAAGTGTACTCTTAAAAGGTTCGCAAGGGACATCTAGACCGGTAGCAAGCACTATCTGAGAAACACTAAAAAGTAACCAAACCTTGGCCCAAGGTCATAAGAACTCCAAAAGAGGGCCACTCTGTACACTATGTCAGCGGGGTGGACATTGTCTCTAATCCGATGCTGAAGACAAGAACCCATTAGCCATCTCGGGCTCCACTAGCATATAGTCGCCACTAGGTCTCGAGGATAAGCTAGAGGATGACTCTACTACCTCTGAAAGATCATCATCATCATTATCAAGGGAGAGAAAGGGAACCAACTGAGGGGTGACATGAGTGGTGAAGTAGCCAGTGGTGTTAGAGGTGGTGTGGGATGCGCCACATGCAATGGAATAGCTATAAAGGGTGTGGTAGGGTCGAACAGGGGGTGAGAAAGAGGAATGGCAAAATCTCTGTGGAAAAGGGAATACAAATGGAAGCGACAGGTTCCAGTAATGTACAGGGAGTCTACCACTGGATCAAGATGGAAATGCAGCTCAGGGAACTCAGTGAAGAGGATGGTCATTGCTGCCTGGTCTATAGTCTGAGAATGATGTAGATACATACAGTAGTGTGATGATTTGTAAAATTATTAGTAGGAGTTTTACAACTATGCTACACTGATATTGCGTTCATTCCCAATTCCTTCGGTTTTTGTTTAATTTCATGAAAATGTGAGTGATATCTAATAATATCGTTTCTCTTTGTTTGAAAAATATAGCTTGAAGTAAGGTTCAATTTTATTTAAGACAAGAAGAGACAGAATAAGCATCATACAAAATATCATACGGAACAAAACACAGAGCAAGTGAATAATAATAGTCATAAAGAGGGGCATATGATAATAGTCACATGGAACTACATCTAGAAATATTGCAATTTAAATCACAAATCATCAGCACATCTTTACAATGCATTAATGCATGGAAATTGAATGCATTTCATCATCCTGGGTCCTTAAACTTGTACGTCATAAGATTTCCATATTTGGTCCCCTAGGAGTCTTAGGCTATATAACTCCTGCGTAATAGTCTGCTTTTCAGAATAGAGCTCATTCCTATATAGGATTGTTGGATTTACTTTCCCCGACTTTTCTACTGATCTATTCCCCTTAATTATATTTCCAGGGCTAGCCCATGTAAATGAAATCCATATAGTCTTTATAGATCATAGGATTATAAGCAATTCCACTTGAATGACATGAGAAATACATACAAATACATAAATTTTGCCAAAATTTTGGTAGTATAATAGATCAGGTCTACTTTCTTGTGAATAGTACTAGCTTAACAAGAAAATCAGTCACAACAACAGAGCAAACATCTCACATTAATGTCTCAATATTGTCATACGCTTGCAATATCTAACACCCATTTGCAACTTCTTCATGCATTAAGGTAGCCAATTACTTAATTAGCAATTTTGCTCATATCACTCAAATCTACCCATTTTTTTATCTTATGCCATAATTTTTATTTAAGTTATTAAATTCTGAATTTTTGTCTAGTTTTTAACATCTTTAATCCCATTCAATTTTGATGATTATAACTTAAGATATTGGAAGTTAACCTAAGTTTGCCCTATGTTAGACAGAATAGGGGACTAAAATGTAACAATTCACTAAAAATAGAAATCTTGTTGGATTTGAGTGAATATTATATCATTGTAAAGCTAACATAACCATCTTTCATTTCCAATTTCATTTCATTTAAGTTAGTAGAGCTAAAGTTATAAACTCTCAAATTTGGTGGAATTGATCTGTTGTGTCTCTATCTAGTCAGGACATAGGGCAACTTTGATGATTTATTGGGAACAACAGAGATCAAATTTGACTTTGTAATTTTCATGGAATGTTTCTCTATGTACAAGCTATCTAAAAAAATTGGTTGTACTTAAATTGAAAGTGTATAGGGCAAGTTATGCCCTATAAAACCCACTCTGGTTAGGTCTAGAGGTCGAAATCTGAGGTAAATTTCAAAAAATCATATCTCACTCAATACTAATCCAATGAGCTTATAATTTATATGGTTAGAAAGCTCTAAATGTCTAGTTTTATTTAAAATTAGTTTCATCAAATTCTAATGGCTGTTTATAAAGCCATACACTTCATAAGTACGGACACCATAGGGTTTTCAATTCACTCAGATTTTGTTTTGCTATTTTTATGGTTTTTCTCTCAAATCCCCCACCAAGTCCAACTTGTACATGTTAATTCAGCCACAAAAACTCATATAAATGCAGTACTATAGCAATTAGATGCATGAAATAAAAATTGTTAATAGCCACTAATTCACAACTTGAAGAATAAAACCATGAATCCTACCTCTAGTTGACAAGAAAACTAGTTACACTACATGATTTGGGTGCTAGAGGTTGATGGAAGTTGAAGATGGAATGAGAGTGAAGTAAGATAGAAGAAGAAAGAATGAAAGGAGCACCTGGAATTGGGGGGGGCACCGAAAATGAAGGAATTGGAGGGGATTTTGTAGTTTTAAAGCATGATAAATAGGTGGTGATTGGTAGAGGCTTGGATGGTGTATATTAAGCCATGTTTCCCCTCTTGTTTGGGCAGCATGTGACGCCACTCAAAGGGGTTAGGAGTGGCTAAACTGAAACTAAGATTGTTGGTGTAAAATTCTATTGATTCAATTTTGACAGTATAAAATACCGGATCTTTATCGATTTCTTTCAAATCGGCAAAACATTACTTAGTAAATTTGTTAAATTTTCTACATGTCTATTCTAATTTTCTCAAGTCTAATCTCTCTAATTAATATCTAATTAACTTCTAATTAATCTTTAATTAACCTCTAATTAACCTTATTTATTCAATAAAATCAATTAAATTGATTATCAACATAAATTAAACGTTTTAAAAATTTTCGGATGTTATACTTGACAACACAAAATGTGCCATTACAAGATGCAAATTAGCAATAGCATTACCATCCATCTCCTTCCACTTGTCATCAGAGATCCCTGTGGGTCTCCCTTCAATTGCATCTAAGCAATTTACCTTCCTCAAGATTGCCTTGATCTCCAATTTTTGTAGGGAAAAATTACTTCTATTGAATTTCTCAATCTCAAATTTTGCTGCCATGGTTCTGACACCAATCTACTCCTTTATAGCAAATAATTACCAATAGTTGGGAGCTAATACCACTGTTAGGTACCAGAGTTTAAGAACAATATAACACAACTAAAATTTGGAGATGAGAAAAGTGGAACTAACACATATTTTTGGCAAAAAGGGAAGATATTCATGATAACTAAGTGAAAAAATTACAATCTCTCAAATTATATATATATATATATATATATATATATATATATATATATATATATATATATATATATATATAAGGAGGGAATAATAACATTCTCTCTTATATATGGAGAACACAAACACACTATGAAATATACATATAAGAGACCTGATAATGAAAGTAACCGAATTGCAAATTGGAGATTGTGCATTTTGCGCACAATCTTTTACTTGTGTTGCATATTTTCTTTAATCCTCCAAGAAGTTGCATCAATTTGGGGACTAAGTTGGGGTTTCCATAATTTTAGAGGTGTTCATGGCAGGGGTGTTCGAATTCAATCTTACCCAATCAAAATCGGTAAACTAATTTAATTCAAACTAAAAACTGATCAAAACCATAAAAATTTGAATTGGATTGGTTCTTATTTTTTACAAACCACTTGGATTAAATCAAATTTCAAATTTAATTTTCAAAATTGACCAAATCTAATTGAAATAAAATAATATTATATAATGTAATATAATATAATATTTTATTATTAAATATATACTTTTACTTTAATAATTTTAATTTATTGCATAATTTTTTTATATATATCATTCTCACTTAAATAATATTTTATAAATATTAAATGAGTTTTTTTAACTTTTTTAATTCATTTTATTAACTTAAGTTACTTTTATTTTATAATATTTTAAACTTAAAATTTTATTATGTTAGAAACCGATCCAATCTAAAGCGATAAAAAGTTGGATCGACTTAAGTTCGATTCAAAAATTAAAATAAATTGATCCAATCCAAACTATAATAAATTATATTATTTGGACCAAATTGGTTTTTCATTTAAAATCGATCCAAATTGAATTGTGAATACTCCTAGTTCGTAGTTCGATTTGAAATTTAGATCAATTTAAAATTAAAAAAAAAAATTGATTCAAATAATATAGTCTATATTTTTTAATTGGATTGGTTTATATTATATTTTGAATCCGATCTAATACGAACCAATTTTTATAAGTTTGGATTAGATTAGTTTAATCGATTTTTTACAAAAAAAAAAATTAATTTAGAATATTAAAAACTAAAAATAACTTAAGTAAATAAAATAAATAAAAAAGTAAAAAAAGTAAAAGAACTCATCTAATATTCATAAAATAATATTTAAGTGAGAATGATACATAAATAAAAAATTATAAACAAATTAAAATTTTCATAAGTAAAAGTTTACATTTAATAGCAGTTGAGCCCACAGCCTGATATTTGTCTCTTGCATGTCTCATTAAGCCTGCAATATCCCGTGTTCGACTTCTATTTATACATTTAACAATAAAAAATTATATCATATAATATTATTTGGTTTGGATAAACTAAATCTGAAATTCAATCCAATTCGATCAGTTTTTGGAAACCAAGAACTAATCTAATGCCAATTTTTGTGGTTTTAATTGGTTTTTAGTTTTTTTGGATTGATTTAGAACTTTTGGTTGTATTGAATTAAATTTAAATACTCCTGCATAGTTCATAGTGTAGTTGATAAGTATTATCTCCTTTTCATCCAACTTTTGTAAAAATGGAAATATAATATAATTTATATATACTCGTTTGTATTTATATATATATACTCTTATAAACGACTAGCACTTTCGGATTAACTTAAAAATATATATATTTTCGAAAACTCTTTTAAGAAATATTTGAATAAGGGAAACTAATGTAAACATACTAAACAATTTTCACTTTGATTATTCTTTCGAACTTTACTTTTGATAATCTGAATTAAAAAGCAGTTTTACACTTAAATCATTCAAAGAACTTTTTTTGGGTACATCGTTCAAAGAACTTTATTACTCAAAGTATTTCTAAATGAATTGAAATATCTTGGTGGAAAGTAATCTGCAATTTTCTCAGTAATTGTTTATATTCTCCTTTTGTTTTCGTTTTGCCAAGGCTAGTATAATCATAAATTGACACCATCAAAACAAGGCCATCAACACAGTCTATACCTTTATTTCTTGGAACATTACACGCATATTTTTGTAAACTGAACACGGCATTAACCTGATAAACCTCAACAAGCAATTATAAACCTAGGAGATGCTACATCTTCGAATTACAATTATGTAAGAAATGACATGGTGGAAGCCAGGCATGACTGAGCATAAGACCTAGAATCCAAGGATTTGAGGAAGGGCCAACGTCTGAGGAGACAGCAGCAAAATGGAAAGACTACTATACTGAGAAAAGCATGATTATGATATGTTTTGAATTCTCTTTCTTATGCTGATTCTCTTGTTCTTCATTCTTTCACCTTCATTGTAGTGGAATTCAAACCCCCTGCGCAGTATTTTCAATTCTGATTGTTACTATTTCATCTAGTTACTTGCATCAGGATTTCTTCAATTTCTATTGTTAGCATAAATACACATTTCAAACTACTATTGGACAAAGTTATATATATTTTACAAAAACAAAAAACAAACAAAGAAAAAGACTACAAGAAAATTCATATACCTGTTACCGTTCATGAAATCATGCAGGTCTCCACCTTAGAGTTCTGTACTTGTGCTCTCCATGTTGTTCATATACAAAATCAAGCTGAGGGAAGACCCTCCAAAGCAAATCATCCACATGCTTGCCATACCATAGCCTCCATCTCTTCCAGAAAATAAGGGGAAGAATGACAAAACCAAACCCAAAAGTAAATCCCAACTCGGCACTCAAGAAATTCCAGTCAATTGAACTATGTGTTTTGGAAGTTGCTAATGGTGGCGGTGATAACCCTTGCACTCCATCATCACTACAATTCCTGGTTAAAGGAGGTCCACATAACCCTTCATTGCCTTCAAAGGAATATGTTTCAAAAGTTTGAATTTGTGTTCCTGTTGGAATTTTCCCATCCAAATGATTAAAGGAGAGATTCAACACTGAGAGGAAAGATAAACTTGAAATTTCTGTGGGAATCTCTCCGGTCAAAGTGTTATTTGACAGGTCTAAGGACTCAAGCTCAGTCAAATTTCCTAAAGATGATGGGATATGGCCTGAGAAAGCATTATGTGAGAGATTAAGAACATTTAGTGCTTTCAAAGTCATAAGCTCTTTGGGTATTGGACCATCAAAATGGTTGAATGAGAAATCCAAGCAAGTGAAGACAGAGAGAATTTTGACCAACTTCATTTGCAAACCTTTGTTGACAACAGTAACTGAATCCAGGTAGGTTCCACCAAATTGCAATTGGTTAGCATTGACTTGAAAAGAAAACATGTTTTCAAGTGCAGAACTAGGCATAACTGCTAAAATCTTGGCTAATTTTATGACAAGAACGTTGTTTAGACTTGACAACATATCCTTGTAACGCACAGAATGATGGAAATCATACATATCAAAAAACAAATCGCCTGCATCGTCCCTTGTGTCATTTCGATCATCCATCATTGCTGTCCAGCTTTGCAAGAGTGTTCCTGGTAGTGTGCCAGTGAAATTATTGAAGGCTAGATCAACAATATGCAGCATCTCCCAATTGCTTGTGCTATGTGTGCATCCAATAGGGCTATGTAATTTATTTGACCTTAGAATCAAAACTCTTAGGGTGGAAATGTTCCTTAAGAAGCATGGAAATTCATCACTCAAAAGATTGCTTCCCAAGTTTAGGATTTCTAACCTTTTGCAGTTGGCTAGTGATTTTGGGATGGTACCACCCAATAGGTTTGCACTGAGATCAAGAAACCTTAAACTGCATGAACTTGAGATTGTATCAGAAATGTGACCAGTGAGTTTGTTTCGAGCAAGATTTACTACTCTAAGAGTACTACTCCTTGCTGTCAAACACTCAGGAATGAAGCCATCAAAGTTGTTATAGGAAAGATCAAGCAAGCGAAGAGTAGAACAATTACAAAAGGATTCACGGATTTGTCCATGAAAGCTGTTGTTTGAAAGGGAGAGAAAATATGTGAAACCAAGGTACTTCCTAATGTTGGGTGGGATAAAGTTGAATCTATTACTTGAGTAGTCCAAATGAACAGCATATTTTGCGAAAAAGGGAACCGATCCACGAATTTGGTTGGAATGAAGGTCAATCATCATCATATTAGAACTCAGATTTTCAAAGGGACCTTCCAAATCTGTGAAAAGATTGTTGGAAAGATTCAAATAAATCATAGAGTCTAATTTCCAAATCCATTTAGGTATTGTTCCTTGAATCTGGTTGTTGGATAGGTCTAGAGCAAGTAACTGGGATTGATTTATCAGGAAACTTGGAAATTCCGTTAACTTGCAAGAAGCCAACAATAGATTTACCAGGTTGGCAAAGCCAAGATCATCATTGATAGTTGTATCAACTAACAAATTGTTATGCGAAAGGCCTAATACACTTAGGTGTGGTAGCTGTCTCCAAATCATATCTAGCTGTATGGTGCCATTGAATTTATTCATTGAAAAGTTGAGGAGACTAAGTCTTTTAAGATGAAAGAAAGACATAGGAATAGGCCCTTGTAATTTGTTGATGCTCAAATCAACCAACTCTAACATGGAGAATGTTGCATTTGGGAATTCATCCAAGAGACCCTCAAATCCATTATGAGACAGAGTGAGCTCTTGCAAAGATAGAAGGGTAAAAAGAGTTGTAGGAACTTTCCCACTGAAGAAGTTATCACCTAAATTTATTGTGCGGAGATTTGAAAGTCCTTCCCAATGAGTAAAAGGAATTGCTCCAGTCAATTCATTTTGTAAAAGGGATAAATATTTGAGGTTCTTGGACTTATTGAAAGATGGGAGAGGGCCAGTGAATTCGTTGAATGACAAGTCTAGGTGGACCAATTGGGTGAGTTCAGACAAAGAAATAGGAAGTGTCCCATTGAATTGGCAATTAGATAGATCTAAAGTTGACAATTGCTTCAAATTGGAAATAGCACTTACTAATTGCCCAGAGAAATCTGTATTGCTAAGATTCAAGTTGTCAAGACATCCATCTTTTGGGAAGTCTGGCAAGGAACCTTGAAGGTATTCGTTGTCTGATACATCAAGTACCTTCAGTGTTTGTATTTGGAAGATTCCATTTGGAAAAACACCACTTAACCCGCAACTGCTGAGCTGCAAGGTGGTCAAATTGGTGAAATTTGCAAACGATTTTGGCACTGAACTTGACATATTATTCAGGTTCAGTCGAATTACTTGAAGTGACTGAAGCTTTGCAAGTGAAGAATCAATTGGTCCTGATAGGTTGCACGAGCACATGCTCAGAACTTGTAGTTTTTGCAATGAAGATAAGGCTTGGCACCACTCCTTTCCAACAGCAGATACCCTTACACCATCTAGATATAGCTCTATGATTTGCGTAAGGTTCTTCATAAGCATTCCTATAGCTGGCTTCTCAAGCTTTAGAGTATGTTGTGAGGTAAATGATGTGGACAAATCAAGAGTAGCCAGTTTTCTGAGGTGAGAGATCTCATTCGGAATCTGCCCGTAAAATCCAGCATTTGACAAGTTCAAATGCCTTAGATTCCTTAGCTTGCCAATCTCCGCTGGAATTGGAGAGCCAAAGTCATTGTAAGCCAAATTCAAACTATGCAAATGTTGTAGGTTGAAAAGACTTGAATTGTCTAGGCCTCCGGAAATAAATTCCTGGCTCAAGTCAACACCAATAACATGTCCACTGTTGCATGATACCCCATTCCATTGGCAGCAATCAACACTTTGATTCCAATGAACCAATTTTTTGGATTTGGAAGGATTGAATATAAGGTTTTGCTTCATATCTAGCAACATGAACTGTTGATGGCTAAGGCAGTGGCTTGTTGTCACGTACATATTGATACTCAAGTTCATCAGGCATAAGTGTATGAAGAAACGTAATAAGAGTTTAGGAAATGTCATTTTGGAGATGAATGTTTTGAGGCAACCGTATGACTAGCTTTAAGAGGGGTGAGGATTGGGTATCTCGTTAATCGAAGATACTCCTTTTATAGATTCAATATCTTTTTTCATTTTTCATTTTTTGGTCGGCTAGATAATGCAAATCCGACACAAGTGTCAATTCACTGCTGACATTGCTTACATTGCTATTTGCAACTTTGTCGTCAGTCATTGAAAATCTTGGTTGCGTGTTTGACGAAAACAAATTAAGGGTGGTCCACTTTGTTGACTGACATGTCACAACTCTCAATAGGTGTCTGATGGTCACGGCGGTATTTGACAAATTCAGAATACCTACAACTGACTGAATCGTAAAGAATTGGATTAATGTTATATATCAAGCATACGATATGACACCAGTCGCTAAGTTTGAAGTGAAAAACAAGTAACTTTTGCTTTTAATTTAAATCAATCTTAATTATTAGATTTTTTTCTAAAATTTGATGTTACATTATAAAGTTATTTGACTTTATAGTAAGAAATTAATTTTAATATATTATCACTATAAAAAAATTTTATATTATTATTAAATAATTTTTTTAATATATGTAACTTTTGTGATAATGAAGGTAAATGTTAAACATTTTTATGGATATAGTAATATCTGATTAGATGATGGTATAAACTTTTTTTATTGATAGTGTATCAAACTTAAATTTTTTAATAATTATGTAATTTTTAGTAACTTTTAATATCAATTATCTATATATACTTTAAAGATGAAATTTTACTTTCCTTAGAGAATCACTCATTTTGTGAAATATATTAACCTGATGATAGAATTAGTACCACCAATGAAGATGACACTTGCTGCATTGTGACATCAATTCTCAACAGATAACAATGTGAACCCCAACCTTTTTTGAATGCTAATTCACTTGATAAATACTCTCTCTATTTTAGAATATCTATCCAAAACAAAAAAAAAATACATAATTAAGGAAAAAAATTAACCTCGATAGTGGTATAAAATTATATAAATGGACGAAACTATCCTTATCTAAAGATAATGGGTTAGTCTAGCACATTCTTCAACTCTAATTACGATAATAGTAGATGATAATTAAATTAAGAATATAATTAAAAAAATTTAATACTTTCTTGATATTAGAAATAGACAGATATTTTGAATCCCTAAAATATCAAAATTGGATAGATATTCTGAAATGGAGGGAGTAACTTCTAAAATATTAATGAAGATCCTTTTCTTAATGTTAATTCTAATGATAACAACTTCTAAAATATTAATTAAAATGCTCTCTGGTGAATTTCTTTGTAATATTTTCATGTATAACTCCATAAAGCAACAATAATGATGGAATTGGGAGGAAAAAAAAGACAAGACAAAGGATACTAAGGTTTTATTGGATCGTATTGATCTGATGAATCCAAAAATTCAAATCAAACTAATATAATTGATTTAGATTGATTTTAGTAAGCATTTAATTTTAATTCAAACTCAAAACAAATCAATTATTAATAATTTAGTTCTTAGATTTATGACTTTCAACCTAAAATCGTAACACCATCAACTATTTTCTTAAAATTTATTTTTAACTTTCAAAGCTTTTGCTTAAGCTTTAGTAATTACATCATTATGTATCTTCTTTGTTGTATTCATATAAGATGTTTACTTATTTATACTATTACTAAGTATCTCATAATCAAGATTTATAATACTATTAGTCATGTTTTACAATATTATTAATTGTCATAAAAATATCATAAAAATAAAATTGTTTTAATATATAATTCAAAGGCACTAAGTAGCATAAAAAGTGTTGGATCTCTTGGTTTTATGTAATTACATGGTCAATTTGGGAGCTCAGAAACAATATTATATTTCAGCATAAATCGATGTCATGGGACAACTTTCTAGGTAATTTGATTCGAAGAGGGGATGCTTGGGTTAAAGACTGGAGAAGATTTTTTGTGAACAATGAAATTACCGGCGTTTCACTATTGCAGAACTGATTTTATAACAGTATTTGGAGTTCCTACCATCTGTTGCAGATTGGCATTTTGGTGTGGCATGATTTTCTAATGTTCAATGTCTAGCATATTGGCTTATTGGCATTTTCTTGTGGCATATTGCCATATTGGCATACTACAGATTGGTAATTGGTGTCCTCATCATCAGATGTACTCCTCGGCTACAATTCTGGTGTTTTGGGTGTCGTCTTCATTAAGCAGATTGACATTTTGCTGTGGTCTATTTTTTTTGGTCAAATTGGCATTCTGGCATATTCAATTACTGGGATATTGGTGTGGCATATTGGCATATTTGTGTCATCTTCATCAGTTGCATCCCACTACTACATCAGTGTCATATTTGTGGCTAATTGGTGTATTGGGATTTGTTGTGGGCTTTGAAGCACGGAAAAATAATTTTTTGGACAAAAATTGAGTACGGTTGGATACAACTCGGGTACGGACTTAAACCAAACTCCGTCGTTTGGCTACTTTTTTTTGTCGGAAAGACAAAACAAACCAGAAACCCTCCCCTCCCCCCCCCCCTTAATTTTTCCTTTCTTTCCCAAATCGAAGCACACCCCACCCCACTTCCAACTTTCCACCAGCCACCACCGATCCGCCCCTCAAGTGCTCCACCACCAGCAAGTCCTTGCAATGGCGACGCTTCTAGTCTAGCAGTGGCAAAGCTCCTCGTTCTTGCAGTAGCAGCGCTTCCAATTTCCAACAGTGGCCCAGCAAGCAACTCTAGTCCTTCTTCTCTCTTGTGACAGAGGTTCAACTCCTTCTTTTATTTGTTTTGACTATTTCAATTTTTTTTTGTTCTATATTCCATGCTACAGTTGGTTTGTTGGAATTATTCCTGATACACGTAATGAGTGATTAAATGTTTTTTGGTGGTCTAATTTTTGTTCTATATAATGAGTGATTAATTTTTTTACTTTTGAGTAATGTAGAAATTTTGTAATTATTCATTTGATGTTTTCACAAGGCTCAACAGCCGATTTTGTAATTACTTTTGAGTGATTAAATGCTTGTTATGTATTTATTTTGATCAATATTTTAAGTATTCTAATTTTTAATTTTGTGATGTAATGTCAAATAATTTAGAGTTATTTTATATTGAAGTTGATATTTTTTCTTATTTATAATGTGAATATTAGTTTTTATTTTATGAAATTTGTGAAATTTTTATATTTTTAAATATATATATTTATTGATGTACCCATTCCTCAGTCTTTACAAAATTTTAATTCTCCATACCTGTGTCTGTGCAACATAGGTTGTGGGTTGTGCTTTTGTAGTTTTTGCTACTGATTGGGGTTTGGTGTGGGTTTTTGGTACTCTTGTGGACATAACCAACTTTATTTGTCTTTCTTACTTTTATTGGCTTTTCTGGCTCCTCAATTCTCAGTTAGTGGGTCAAGCACATGAATAAAATTATCGAAAAAAATAATATATAATTTTTTAGTTCTTGCAATAATCCGATAACACAGATCAAATCAACCTCACCTTGTTAAAAAAATTTTAGAAACCAAACCAAACTAACCATTGAATTTAATCGCGAGGTTCGATTTTAATTTTTCCTTCAAAGCACAACTAAATCCACGCGTTTATACCTTTGCAGGGCAAACAAAAAGAAAATCTGATTGCAATATTAACTAGAAAAGGTTAAAAAGAAATATGTCCTACTCTTAAATTAAAAGAGGCTGGAAGCATATATGAATGAGGTGACTAGCTGCATCTTAATTAATATTTTAGATATCAGATCAAAATAATAATAATAATAATAATAATAATAATAATAATATTTTGGATACAACGTTATTATTTGAATATATAGTGATTTACATAAGTGTAAATTTTAATGATGCATATTGAATTAACATATTGTCTTTACTAACAATATAGATTTATTCTTAATTAACATCACATTCAATATTTGTATAACTAAAATTCACACACATTTAAAATGTGATAATCATCTGTGCACTATATATAACAAATATTTCTCTTTTAAATACTGTTTTCATATTCAACTTTTATGTTAAATAAGAAGATATTCTTGAAATCTCCTGGAAGAAGAAAAATTCTTCCTTGAAGTAGATCTTGTACCATTAAAATAGTTGTAGAAAATATAAAAGAAATGGAGCCCATAAAATATATGGTGAAGATGATATGATTTTTCTCCCAGAGAAGGAAAGAATCTCTCATCAAATAAGTCACGAAAAACTGTAAGGTAGGTTCAAGCACCAGCATGGGGACTTCTGAAAAGCTTCATCGTTTAATCAATCCAAAAAAACCTATCTCTTTTTTAATTATCATTAGGGTTTTGCTAATTAGTGCTTTAAAGGAACTGGTTAAAATTTTTAAAGTGGAAAGTTTTACATGAAAATATAATTTTTTTTAAAGTTTTTATTGTATTAATGCACTGAAAATTTCAAAATTTTAGCACATCGATTAACAAAGCCCTTATTATTATTGTTATCTGCCCCGAGTCATGTCACCATACAATACTATCGGTACCATCTTAATATGCAGATCATAATAGCTGGTGGTCTGCCATATTGCTTCTTGATGTTTGAATTTTAAGTATGAGTAGTGAAGTTTCACATTGATTAAGTTTAGAGTAAGTGAAGAGTATATATTTAGAGCAATTCATAGAGTCACTGTTTTAAGATTTTGGGTTAAACTGTGGTGTCCAATTTGTTATTGTATTTTCTCACTTAATCCTTTAGCTTAGATCTCCCTAATTTTTGGGCTCTCTTGACCACTTTGTCCAACACTTGACACAACAACTACGCATTATGCATTTTATACTGAATAAATGAAACCCACTATTGCTTGTTACCATGTTCCACACATCATGTATTTGACGGGAGACCACTGCAACTATACGTGTGTTTTCTACTGAACAAAGAGACATACTAATGCTTCTTTTCGATTCTAAGTTGAGCAGGGTTTTCCACCCGTCAAGAGAAAAATTAGAGACATATCATGACGGAGATTAGAAAATTGTGATAACCGGTCGTCGTTTGCAACTTTTAATATCAAATGGGTCATAGGAATTTTCCAAACATCAAAGTCAAGTAATTGAAAATAAAGGCAGTTTACTAGTGCTTGCATTTGATTCAGACTGGTCTCTGAATTTGTTCTTGTATTAAATGATTCAGTCATCCATTGCTGGCTTCTTTTTTTTTTTTTTTTTAACTCCAACGTCTAATAGCCTCCAAAAAATAGTGCTAGTTTAAAATATCTATTTACTCTCTCCGATTCCAAATAAATGTGATTTTAAATAAAAAGTTTTAGTTCATATTATGTATCACTCTCACATTTCAATAAAATATTTGTTACAAAGGATGCTGTTTCTGTTTCTTTACCTTGGCCATTATGCGATGGCGAAGGTTTAACCAAGTTTGGATAGGATTTTAATGCATCCTACAGCTCTTGCGCAGCGCTGTTCATCTCTGCAACTAAAACACCAACTTTAGATGATTTTGTCATCATTGTATTTGCTAGCACTCTTTTATGACACCAGCGGAGTTGGCTCCCACTTTTAATGAGATATTTAATGTCATCTGGCCTGCTCAAATCATGTAAATTAATTGCTTGTAGCCAATTAGTATCATACAGCTAGGCTAAAATTACTCCATAAAAGTTTGTATTCAATTATAAAAATTATCTTTCAATAATTTTAGAGTGGTGCTAAACAGCCAGAATAAAGTGCCAGAGCCAGTCGCCAGATACACATGGCAAGATAAAAACTGTAAAAAACATGGAGAGATATTACGTGGTGACTTATAACCATTCATGTTGTGCTATTTCAGTCGTGAAATTCATCTTCTGGTAGAAACTCTGGCTGACAAACATTTTCCATGTTTTTAATTGTAAATTTTATATTGATTATTAGATTGTGCTTAGATTACCAGGAGTACAATTATGATTTGAAACATGCAGTATTACTCCCGGATTTTAATTAACTAATGAAATGATGAGACTATAAAATTGTATGTGTCTTAGCGCATAATTTTGGGCTTTCAAGTAAGTAGTAACGCTTACTATATAGACTGTATCTGTAACCGTGGACATTAACATGGCATAGCCCTACATATTTGAGCTGATTGCGTATACAAATTTTATTCAGATCACGTCAGAAGCAGTTCATGCTTCACAATACTTGCATGTATAATATCTGGATTGTCCTGAATAATCTATCTAGGACTACATAGTTTGTTGCCCCTTTGATTGGGTTATTTACAATATGAAGGACTGAGTTTGATTCATCCTTCGGTACACTATCTGTTGCTTTAGCTTTCGGTTCTCTGATACTACGTAAATTGAAACCTGGAGCAATCAGATTAACCAACTTTTTTGACAAAATGTGGGTGTTGTTAATTTTAAAATGTAGGTGTTGTAAAGTTTGCAAGAGTTTCAATTTTGTTCTATCTTATTTGTCAATTTATAGGCAAACTATAAATAATTATTTACAGGAATTTACAGTTTTTAATGTTGAGGTGTATGTCATTATTAAATAATTATTACCTTTTATTTAAAGTGTTATAGCAATATTCTGTATTGGTCCTTAATTTTTTTGTCGTTACTTCAATTTTATTGATTAATATTTTAATTCTATTCTATAACTTATTAATTGTTAACTTTATAATTTTTGGAGTTTATAAATAAAGTTATGTTTTCGTAGGATTCATATGATAACAATAGAGATTTTATGACAAGTTGCTTTTTCTTACTTTATTCTAATTATTTTGCTCATGATAGATGATTAGTATGCTATATGACCTAAAAACTCAAGGTTGGCTTTTAAAAGTGCGGTGTTTTCGCTTGTAGAGATATTGTGCTAAAACTATACTTTTTAGCTTACCATAATGATTAACATAAGAGTTGCTACTATAATTTTGCATTTCGTAATTTCCATTTCAAGTTTCTTATTGGAACTTTTAGAAATATTAGTTGATTTTTAAATACTTAATAAAGTCAGACTCTCTTTGAAAAATAATTTCAGTCATAGTTGTAATTCAGAAAAATCTCCTTCCAATATTTTAATTTGAGTAATTAAAAGTCTAAAGTTTCTCATATTAAAAAATTCTTTTGTTTTGTCCGCAATTTCATTACTTTTCAATCAATTTCAACAAAGTATTTAATGGTTCATTTAATTTCAAAGTTGCTATTAACAAGCCGTAATACATTGCAATACAAAAACCTTATTTTGGTTTGATAATAAATGATATAACATATACTATATTTTGAAAAACAGTAAACAAAAATAATGAAAAAGTAATGAAAAAATTATAGAATAAAAGAGTAAAGAAGCCAAAATAAAGCCGTGGAATCATGGGTATAAATACTAGTATTGAATAAATGAAACCCACTATTGTTTGTTACCATATTCCACACATCATGTATTTGACGGGAGACTACTGCAACTATACGTATGTTTTCAACCGGACAAAGAGAAATACAAATGCTTCTTTTCTATTCTAAGTTGAGCAGGGTTTTCCACCCATCAAGAGAAAAATAAGAGACATATCATGAGAGAGGTTAGAAAATTGTGATAACTGGTTGTCGTTTGCAGCTTTTAAATGGGTCTCAGGAATTTTCCAAACATGAAAGTCAAGTAATTGAAAATAAAGGCAATTTACTAATGCTTGCATTTGATTAGACTGGTCTCTGAATTTGTTCTTGCATTAAATGGCTAAGTCATCCATTACTTTTTCTTTTTCTTTTTCATCCTCTATAATAGCCTTCGCGTAGTAGTCCTGATTTAATATATCTATTTACTTCTTGATTCAAAATAATTGTTACTTTGAGTAAAAAAATTTTAATTTATATTATTTATCACTCTCATATTTTAATAAAATATTTATTATATTTTTTTATTTTATTCTTCATACTATTTTACGTATAATAAATAATAAAATATTAATATAATAAAATAATAATAATAATAAAATATTTTAAAAATTATTTTTATAATCAATTTTTAATTTTGAATTCCTTAATTTCTATACAAATGAGCAAAGTGACAGTTATTTTGAACTATCATACAATTAAAGAAACATAACTATTTATCAGGAAAATCTTGGCAGGTAGGGGCATAGAGAAGCGATGGAAGAGGAATTTATTTATTTGCCTCTGGTATTTCGGTTTTCATTTTTTTTGTCGGCGTTGGGGGGAGGGGGGGAGGAGTAGTTAGCTACTTACTGGCGGGTGTGTTTTGTTTCTTTTATGAATAATATTTACATTATCTTGAATGTTAGTATCAGAATTTTATTTGGAAAAACATTATGAAGTAAAACAAATTCAGAAAAGCAAGTAATTCTATACAATATTAACTTGAATCACCGAATAAGTATAAGTTTGGCATGATATAAGACTTGACAGGATTAGATAATATAATACATTAGAGGGTGTGGTTACTAACACTCCCAATTATCTATCAACGCTTCTTATTAATTATTTATAACTTTAAATTCGTAAATTATCCTTACCTAAACACTATTTTATTAAAGTTAAACTTTAATTAAATATATTAATGTTTATCTATTTACACTCCATATTATTAATTATTTTATATTTTTACTTATCTTATAATTCAAATTATTATGATTATATAAATTATTTATTGATTTCTTTCATGACAACTTATAGTTAACATAAACTACAACAGTATATCTATTAAGGATACATTAGTTGAAGCTTGGGGAAAAAAAGTTTATGATGTAATTTTTTGTAGAGTTTTTTAAAAATGAAACTTGTTTAGCTTATGAAAAGATGCACTAATTAAAATAATTCTTTTTTATTTTTATTTTTTATTCAAAGTTTTTTCTATTTCTCTTAAATTTTTAATAAATTTATTTTGATTAAAAAAATAATTTTTCTTTAAAATAGCTCAAATAATAAACCTCAATTATTATGATGTAAAATATCACTAATACAACAATGCGTTAAATTAACATTTCAATTTTTTTAAAATATGAAAATATCATATAATCTTTAATTATCTTTTACAAAATAAACTATTATAAGATTTTATTTTAAAACATAAAAAAGTACTTCTAAAATGCCTTTTGATTCTACCAATTTATCTAACTTTGTATTTATTCTTATTATCTACAATAAAATTAATACGTATTTAGTATCATAATCTAATACTTCTCTAATATATTTAAAAAATTATTTTACTCACAATCAAAATTTATATTGTTAGTTGTTAAATCTTTAGAAAAACACAATATCAATTGTAACTTCAATAACATTACATTATAAAAGTGCCATAAAACATGAATAAACTAAGAAAACTAAAACATTTTTTTTTAGTATTTGAATAAGAAATCTTGTTAAAGTTTTGTTTGTAGCAATTTATAATTTGTCATTTATCTTTGTGAAGAAAAAATAAAATGATGATAAAGGATAAAACTAGAAAGAGAATGGAAGAGTGAAGAGTTTTGATACATGAAAATAGGGAATCACTAACATTTTATCGAAAATGTCAATAGATAAATTAATAGTAATATAATTAAGAAAAAAATACACTTTACTCCCCTCAAATATAATTCACGTATATTTTACCCCCTAATATTTTCGAATTGTGTAAATGAGACATTATGTCAACTCTACTGTTCAATATCACCGTTGGCAATTATGTATTATTGAACTCGAAACTCGAAACTCACTCACATAACCTAATAAATTTATAAATATGGAAATAAGGAGGAAGTGAACTCTATGTTGAAATTGGAACTTGGAAACTGGGACAAGAAATAAGTGTACATTCTCACGTTAAATGACACACTGAACTCGGAACTTGAAATTCATAACTCACAATATTGAACTCAGAATTTATATTTGATAACAAAGTTAATAGAACGTCTTATTTGCACAGTTTGAAAAAGTCAGGGTATCAAATTGTATATTTTTAAATATTAGGGGATAAAATGCACATGTGATATATTTCATGGAGGGTAAAAGTGGAATTTTTCCTATAATTAATGAAGCTTAATTTGAATAAAGTGAGGGTAATTTAGAAAATTACAATTAGATAAATTGTTAGTGAGGAGTGTAGATAAGCAAATGGGAGTGTCAATAGCCCTACCTTACATTATAATTTATTGATTGGCTGGTTTATTGTATATTAACTTATCCATTAAAATTCTCTTATAAATTAGAATGATAGATAATTGACCAGGTCTTGAAATGTGGGGCTAGTCCTGGTCGGATTTTAATTATAAGGAGTCTCTCTCTCTCTCTCTCTCTCTCTCTCTCTCTCTCTCTCATTTGTTGTTTTTAATAATTCATTAAAATAAAAATCTAACTATTAAAATCATATGAATATATGTTAAATAATTTTTGTTATAAGTTATAGTTGTATAAAATATAGTATAACATACATAAAAAATTGTAATTAAAAATAATAAATATTTAAATAATATCATTTATCCTTAAATTTATAATTAAATAGTAAATTAAATTATTATTTAGATACAATTTTCCTTTTTCTTATTATGAGCTCATTTGGGTGCTATTATTTTGACAAAAACATATTCTTTTTTTTTAAAATGTACTTTTTTATTTTTTTTCATTTGTTTGGGAAATCTTTTTTGTATCACTAACAAAAAGAAAAGATTTTTTTTCTAGAAGATGTAACTTTTATCTTCTAAAAAAAAGATTTTTTTATAAGATAAAAAATATGTTTAACATTAAAAAAATAGATCTTTAATATTATATCAAAATACAAATTGATTTTAATCTAAATATAAAATAATTTTGACATTTTAAAATTTTTTTTAAGAAACTCATCCAAACGTGCCCAATATTTCATGGTAAGGAACACAAGTAGAAAAAAATATTAAAATGCATCCAAGAAAGTATTGTGTTTTGTTAATTTTTATATTTTAGTAAATAAAAATATTAAAAATATATAAATAAATAATAAATATTGTTCAATTTTTTTGGGTTAAAAAGATTAAAATGAGACTAGATATAAACGGCAAGATATTTATTTTTGAATACAATTGATTTCGTTTTAATTTCAGTTAATCTTTCCTTAAATCCTTGTGCTTCTTCAACAACCATCCATAGAAACAGAGTCATATACTGTATTTGAATCAACTTATTTTAGCAGCACGTCTGTTGGCCTTTTCTTGAAAGTCGTGGCCTTAACTTTTACGGTACGGAATTATTATTTCCTGAAGTAGTTGGAATATATGTGTTCTCAGACTCCCAGAATATATACATGACTTGAAATTGACATTAGTTTCCTGACACTGTCTTCTGTTCATTTTCGGTGATCAGCACAACACTATATCTGTGTTTCTTACGTAGTCCAACCTTACATATACATCAAGAGCTACTCAACTAGTCAACTCTTCCACAAGTTCACTTTCCACACGGAGTGTCATCATCAATTGGAAATTTTCTTGCAGTTTAGGCTAAACCAGTAAAACATGTAATTCTAGTGCATTGAATATGATTTTGCTGGGCGAAAAAGAAAATGAGACTATATGTTTGACAAGATATTTACTTTTGCATACAATTGATTCCTTTTTCGTTTCAATCTATCTTAAAGTTATGGCCCAAGGCAATGGTATTCTCACCCTAACCGTACTTGCACGGTACCATATGTCTTGTTTTTCTTTTTCTTTTTCTTTTAAATCACAAGTTATCTTTACATAGTTGGTTCATTTCAATAGGACATATGACCGATTCTTGTTTTGACTATGGAAACACAAAGTTTGGGTCCGTTTGGAAAAACTTATAAGAAAAGAACTTTTTTCTTAAATTTTTTTTTGCTAGTACTTTATTTTTAAGAAAAAATTATTTTGTATTTGAATGGATTATTTAAAAGTATTTTTAATTATTAAAAATACTTATAAATCTGGTTGGATGAAAAATTAAAAATATTTTTTTATAATCAAATTACAAAAAAAAGATCCAAAAAGAGGAGGGAAAACTAAGGTTTTGTAAGAGATAAAAAGAGAAGGATATGGAATATAATTATTAATAAAAATAAAAGATATTTTTAAAAGATAATTTTATTTAAAACTACTTCTACGTCTACTTATATAAAAAGCTAGATATTACTTGCTTTAAAAAAAGTGATAAATTGACTTTTTTTATTACTAGTACTTTTCTAAACAAAATTGTATCCAAACACCTTAAAATCTTATAAAGCAATTTTTTCTCTAAAAAAAGTACTTTTTTCTCAAAAAAAAAAATCCAAATGGGTAAGTAGTCTCTTTCCTAAGAATTGCTTCTCTTGAGATTTGAACTTGTATCATTTTTTAGGGGTCAAATTTTGCATAACACCTTAACCATTTGCAGGGGTGAAGCTAGACTGTTTCGTTAGGAGGGGCCTATACTTAATAGCTAATCTTATATAGAGAATAGTATATATTTTATAATTTTTGTTCTTATCTAAATATTTTAATAAAATTCACAATATGTAAAAGAAAATAAATACTTTACAATCACAATTCAAGAAAGACACATTTATATAACATATTATTTATTATAATAATTAAGCATCTGATTAAGTAAAGAGTTTATAAGAACTAACTAAATAAAAAATTTTAGAAAGAGCCAACCAAAAAAAAAATGAGAAATTTAAAAAATGAATAATTTTTTTGGGGGGGAGGGGGAGGGGTGCCCCCTTTGCTTATAGAAAGGAGCCATCCCTGACCATTTGTGAGTTTTTAGTCTCTTATCATATATGCAATTGCTTATAATTTTTCTTTTGGTACAACTTATAAAAATTATGTGAGGTACGTATATTTTTAACTTTACTTAAAATTCGAAAAATGTTAAAGTGATCGATCGACCATGATACTTTCATTTATTTATTTTTTATGTGAAGTGAGACCATGATAATAATTTTTTTATTATTTTTCACAGGTATACTTTTAGTAGAGACAATTTTGTTAGAGTAGTTAAGATTATATAGGGGGTATGACTCTCCTAATGATAATAATCAATAATTTATGTGGAAGTATATGGAAAGTGTATTAATGTAAAGTTAAGGGATAATTACTTCTACTTTAATGCAAGCTTTGAGTAGAAAGTGGAATGAAAAAGAAAAGAGGTGAAGGAAGTGACTTAGTTGCTGATTTTTGTATGAAAGTTAAATACAGAAAGGCAACTTTTATATTTAGAGTAAACATCCAAATTAGTTTATGAAAATGTCCTTAGTGGACATATTGGTCCCTAACAAAAAATAATTGGCCTTGTAGTCCCCCAACAATTACAAAAATTAGATACTTTCATCCTTGACAAGTATAAAAATTGGACACCTATAGTCCCTGACTCACTTGCAACCAGTAAAGAGTTTTTTTATGAAGAAAAAATAATGATTAAGACTTCCTTATCCCTATCTCATGTGACACTCTCTAAATACACAGTTTGTATAACTTTAAAAAATCCCGTCAACACACTCTTTCGAAAGGTTAAGATTAGCTGTGATTAATTAAAAATGGTACATTTAGCAAATTTTTTTCAAGTTATACAAATTGTATATTTAGAGAATGTCACATGGGAGGAGGTTAGGAAAGTTTTAATTATAATTTTTTATTCATATCAAACTCTTTACCAGTTACAAGTGAGTCAGGGACTAAAGTATCTAATTTTTATAATTGGCAAAGACCAAGAGACCAATATTTTTTGTTAGGGACTAATATATCCATTAAAGATATTATTAGGAACTGATTTGGGGTTTTACTCATATATTTAATAGAAAAGGAGAAAAGAAGGCCTGGTGTAGGATTAAATTGATCCTAACACCATACTTAAGTTCCGAAGACTTAGGCAGGTAAAAATTGAGTTACAAGTTAAATGCTTTTTTAAGACTTCAAATGTACATACAATAAAGGATTTAAGGGGTGCAAGCACTCTTTTGATCCTTCACAATAAAACCAGTCTTCTCATGTAATATGCAGCAAATCCAGTAATCATGATTTGTTCAATTGTTGAATAAATCCTGGACTTAAAACAACCCCTCTCATGCTAGTATGCCAGCCTTATATATAAAACAAGATAGCATTTTGAAATATTAACGAAGACATATTAATAAAAACAAACCTAAACCAACCTTATTTGCGACTTTCACGAACGTAGATAGCTATGTCCCAATTTGTGTATTCTCCAAATTCATCGTGAAAGCTTGTAAGCACGGTTTGTTGATATTGAGATGTACGTTATGTTTCAGAAATTTTAGATCATACTAGGGAAGCAATGGTGTGTTAGGATTCATCTCATGAAACTAACCAAATTGTGAACTGTGAATTTTGTTCGCCCTCTTTTAGTTGTGTTGCAGAATTTCTTTATCCTCCCAGAAGTTGTATCATTTTGCTTGGGGACTAAGTTGGGTTTCCATAATCCTGAAGTGTTTGTGATTCGATTTGAATCAGATTCGGGTGAGAAACTCAACCGTTTTAAACAATTTAATTGTAATGGTTTGAATTTGATTGATTTAATTACTTTAAATTTTTTAGTCTGATTTGATCTGAACTAATTTCCATCAATTTGAATTGGATGGGTTTAATAAGCTTCCGGCAAAAAAGTAAAATAAAATGTACAATATTATAAATTAAAAGTAACTTAAGCTAATAAAATAAATAAATAAAATTAAAAAATAAAAGAACTCATCTAACATGCATAAAATAATATTTAAAGTGAAAAATGATGTATAAATGAAAAACTGTGATAAGTTAAAATTATCATGAGTAAAAGTATATAGTTAATAATAAAAAATTATATCATATAAATAATATTAGGTTTGGATTGAATTGGATTAATTTTGAAAATTAAAGAAGCGATTTTTTGAAAACATGAACTATTTCAATTCAAATTTTTACTATTTTAATCATTTTTAATTTTTTAAAAGTAGTGATTTTGATTGGACTGGATGAAATTTGAACAGCTTCAGATAATGCTAATGTTGTTGTCAAGTGTTATCTCCTTTTTCATCCAACATTTCTTTTTTTTAAAAAAGGGAAATATAATATAATTTATATATACTCTTATAAACGTTAGCACTTTTGGATTAACTTTTCTCTTAAAAAAAAATATTTTTTTCCAAAACTCTTTCAAGAAATATTTGACTAACTTGTTTGAAACACAACCGAAACTAATATAAATATACTAAACAATTTTTACTTTGATTTTTCTGTTGAACTAATTTTGATAATCTAAACTAAAAAGCATTTTCACACTAAGTCAATCGAAGGACTTTATTGCTCAACGTATTTCTAACTTAAAAGTGAAATATTCTGCTAAAACTAACTCCGCAATTTTTTCACTAATTGTTTATTTTCTCTTTTTGTTTTCATTTTGCTCAGGCTAGTATAATCATAAATTGATAGCCATCGAAACAAGGCCATCAACACAATCTACACCTTTATTTCTTGCAACAATATTACATGTATGTTTTCGTGAACTAAACTCAGCATCGAACTGAAAAACCACAACAAGCAATTACAAAGCTAGGAGATGCTCCACCTTTGAATTACAATTGTGTAAGTAATAAGAGGGTGGAAGCTAGGAACGTGTGTGAGGAGGACACCAACAAAATGGAAAGACTACTGTTGAGAAAAGCATGAGTGTGGTATATTTTGAATTCTCCTTCTACCCTATTCTGATTCTCTTGTTTCTCTTCATCGACCTTTCACCTTCATTGGAGTGGAATTCCAACCCCCTGCAATATATTGAATTCTGATTGTTATTGTATCAGGATTTCGTCAATTTCTACTGTTAGCATAAATACACACTTCAAATTACTATTGAACAAAGTTATATTTTACAAAAACTTAAAACAAACAAACAAACAAACAAAAAGACGAGAAGAAAATTCATATATATGCTCGTTACCATTAATGAAATCAGGTCGGTCTCCACCTTAGAGGTTCTGTACTTGTGCTCTCCGTGTTGTTCATATACAAAATCAAGCTGAGGGAAGATCCTCCAAAGCAAATCATCCACATGCTTGCAATACCATAGCCTCCATCTCTTCCAGAAAACAAGGGGAAGAATGACAAAACCAAAGCCAAAAGTAAATCCCAACTTAGCACTCAAGAAATTCCAGTCAATTGAACTATGTGTTTTAGAAATTGTTGATGATAGTGGTGACAACCAATTCACTCCATCATCACCACAATTCTTGGTTAGTGGAGGTCCACATAACCCTTCATTGCCTTCAAAGGAATCTATTTCAAAAGACTGAATTTGTGTCCCAGTTGGAATTTTTCCAGCCAAATGATTAAAAGAGAGATTCAACACTAAGAGGAAAGATAAACTTGAAATCTCAGTGGGAATCTCTCCGGTCAAAATGTTATTTAATAGATCTAAGGATTCAAGCTGTGTCAAATTTCCTAAAGATAAATGGAATATGGCCTGAGAAAGCATTGTGTGACAGGTTAAGAACATTCAATGCTTTCAAATTCATAAGTTCTTCTGGTATCGGGCCATCAAAATGGTTGGATGAGAAATCCAAGGAAGTGAACATGGAGAGAATTTTGACGAGCTTCATTTGCAACCTTTTGTTGACAACTGTAATTGAATCCATGCAGGTTCTACCATATTGCAATTGGTTAGCATTGGCAAAAAAAAGCGTACATGTCATCAAATGCAGAACTAGACTCAACTGCAAAAATCTTGGCTAATTTTTTGATAATAATATAATGTTGCTGGTACTTGGTAACCTATCCTTCCAACGAACAGAATGATGGAAATCATACATATCAAAAAACAAATAGCCTGTATTTTTCCTTGTATCGTTTCCATCATCGCTATCCAATTTTGCAAGAGTGTTCTTGGTAGTGTGCCAGTTAAATTATTAGAGCCAGATCAACAATATGAAGTATTTCCCAATTGCCCGTGCTACATGTGCATCTAATAGGACCATGCAGTTTGTTTGACCTAAAAATAAAAAACGCACAAAGTGATAATGTTCCTTAAGAAGCATGGAAATTCATCACTTAAAGGGTTGTTTCCTAGGTTTAGTACTACTAGCCTTTGGCAGTTGTTCCGCGATTTTAGTATGGTACCACCCAAAATATTTGCACTGAGATCAAGATACCTTAAATTACATGAACTTGAGATTGTATCAGAAATATGACCTGTGAGTTTGTTTCTGGCAAGATTTAGTACCACAAGAGTATCACTTCTTGCTGTCAAACACTCAGGAATGAAGCCATCAAATTTGTTATGCAAAAGATCTAGCAACCGAAGAATAGAACTATTAAAAAAGGAGTCATGAATTTGTCCATGAAGGCTGTTATTTGAAAGGGAGAGGAAATATGTAAAGCAAAGGTACTTCCTAATGTCAAGTGGGATAAAGCTAATTTATTGCTTGAGTAGTCCAAATGTGTAGCATATTTTGTGAAAAAACGGAACCGAATCACGAATTTGGTTGGAATGAAGAGCAATCATAAAAAGATTAGAGCTAGGGTTTTCAATGGGACTTTCCACATCTCTGAAAAGATTGTTCGAAAGATTTGGATTAACCATGGAGTCAAATTTCCAAATCCAGTTAGGTATTGTTCCCTGAATCTGGTTCATGGATAAGTCTAGAGTAACTGGGATTGGTTTATTAGGAAACTCGGATTTCCCTCAACTTGCAAGAAGCCAGCATTAGATTCAGCAGGCTGGGAAAGGATGAAAAGCTAGGATCGTCATTGATAGTTGTATCAACTGACAAATTGTTATATGAAAGGCCTAATATACCTAGATATAGTAGTCTCTAAATCATATCTAGATGCATGGCGCCATTGAATTTATTCAATGAAAGTTTGAGGAGATTAAGCCTTTTAAGATGAAAGAAAGGCACAGGAGTATGCCCTTGTAATTTGTTGATGCTCAAATGAACCAACTCTAATTTGGAGAATGCTACATTTGGGAAATACGCTCTTGCAAAGATGGAAGTCTAAAAAGAGTTGTGGGAACTTTCCCACTGAATGAGTTATCACCTAAATTGATTGTACAGAGATTTGACAGTCCTTCCCAATGAGTAGAAGGAATTGCTCCTGTCAATTCATTTTGAAAAAGGGATAAATATTTGAGGTTCTTGAACTTATTGAAAGATGGGAGAGGACCAATGAATTTATTGAATGACAAGTCTAGGTGGACCAGTTGGGTGAGTTCAGACAAAGAAATAGGGAGCGTCCCATTGAGTTGGCAGTTAGATAGATATAAAGCTGATAATTATTTCAAATTGGAAATAGCACTTAATAACTGGCCAGAGAAATTTGTGTTACTAAGATTCAAGGTGTCGAGATGCCCATCTTGTGGGAAGTCTGGCAAGGAACCCTGAAGATCTTTATTGTCTGATACACCAAGGACCTTAAGTGTTTGTATTAGGAAGACAAACTTTGGAAAAACTCCTCTCAAGCCGCAGTTACTGACCAACAAGGTCGTCAAATTGGTGAAATTTGCAAAGAATTCTGGCACAGAACTTGACATGTCATTCACATTCAGTCAAATTACCTAAAGTGACTGGAGCTTTGCTAGTGAAAAGTCAATTGGTCTTAACAAGTTGCATGAGGACATGCTCAAAACTTGTAGTTTTTGTAGTGAAGATAAGGCTTGGCACCACTCCTTTCCAAAAAGCAGACACCCTTACACCATGTAGATATAATTTTGTGATTTGTGTAAGGTTTTGCATAAGCATTCCCATGCTTAGCTTCTCAAGTTTTTTTTTTTTGATACGTAAAGGAGCTCCTACTCATCAGAGGTGAGAAGCCAAAACAACTAAACAGTAATCAAAGAAAAAGAGACAACAAAAAGCCAACGCCAAACCCGCCTACCAAACAAGAACAAGCAAGACCCCTAAAAACAAAAACAAAGCAACACCAGAACCAAACGCCAAAAGCAGGACCAAACAAGTGAAAAGCCACCTAGTGACTGAAAAAATTGAACCACCCAAACCACTATTTGAGCATGCTGCAGAAAAATAGAAAGGGAAACCACAAGGCCAAGAACTTCCACAAGGCACCACACCAACACCAAACCAACCAAGCACCACAAACACAAAAAGCTCCAAACTTAGGTACCTCCTTTGTTTTTTCTTGTACACCCCCTTCTCCTTGGAAGGGAAAAGTCCTGGCATTCTCTAAATTTAGACAAAGCATCTAGCACAGCTATTTCATTACTTGTTGAAACCCCCTAGGCAATTCCAATTTTCCACAAATTTTGAGCTTCCACTAGTTCCTCTTCAAATGGAAGCACAATTTCGATTGCGCCACCTTGAAAGTTTGAACCTGATTTAAACAATGGATTTTGAGGAACCACTTCTTCTGAACATGGGGGAGAACTCTGGGCTCCATTAGAACTGTGTGAATCTTTATTTCTATTCTCTACATATTTGTCATCCTAAAAAATTTCATTATCCCTAAATTTTATTTGAGCCATGTTAGAAAGCCCATCCTTAAAATTTTTGAAACCTAGAGTGCGGTCTAGCTCGCTACTCTCTGGACTTCATAGGCCCAATTCATTGGAGCCCAACACTACAACTGGCGGATTAGAGTCCTTCAAACACAGTCCAAGAGGGAGCTTAGCTTCCTTCACATGCTTCATCTTTGGCCCCACCTTAGGGGCAGCACAGACTAGCAGAGCAAGAAGATTCAAATGCACCAATGGCATGGCTAGAGATGGCGCTTCTCCTGTGCATCATCAAGAAGATCAAATCCTCTTCTAGAAATGCCCTTCCTTGCTCATTCTCTCCATTCTTCTGCTGCTTCGTCACTTCCTTCCTGCACCCAAGTGACTCAACCTCAACCGCTTGGAACATCACCTCCAATAAGGCCCCAATATTTCGTTTGATCTCCTCCAAATTATTCGAGTCAAAGATCTCATCAACCAATCTCCAAGCCATCTCCTTGAGCCTCACTTTTTCATGCTGCCTACTAGGTTCATCAACTCAAGATTTTGTCTCTATTCTGAATTTTTTTAACCCTTGTCTATCCACCTTTGAGTGTTTGGGTAAGCCTACCACCACGTGTTTGAAGCTTCTTCCATCTCTAGTTTTCATCTTGTCCTTTACATCACCTCAACCGAATTCGCCCCTTTATCCATCTCCACCAAAAACGAGCTCTCTCAGAACATGCCTTGTTTGTTATATTAAGCAAAAGATATCTTTGGACTCCTTCCTTGAATCCATGATCCATCCAGGTTCCTAATTACGTTCATAGCCTCCTCTAATTTCTTAAATCAAACAAACCCAAACATATTGCCATTGAACCGCCTTCTTTTCTTTGATACAAAAACTTCGATGACCTCCCCTTCTCACTGAAAATCTGCAATAGCCAGTCCCAAGACATTTCCCATGGCAGCCCATCGATGAAAAGAGAAAAAGAAGATTCCATCATATCCCTAAACAATTAGCCAAAGAGGGTAGGACAACATTTGTCAACATTTGAGATGAACTTGAAAACTAGTTGTCATCTGCAAGTCGAAAATGGTATATAAAACAATAGACAAAGATAATGATGTGAACAAATCAAGAGTAGCCAACTTTGTGAGGTGAGAGATCTCATTTGGAACCTGCCCATGAAAGCTAGCCAACTTTGTGAGTTGAGAGATCTCATTTGGAACCTGCCCATGAAAGCCGGCATTTGACAAGTTCAAATACTTTAGATTCTTTAGCTCGCCAATCTCTGAAGGAATTGAAGAGCCAAAGTTGTTGTAAGCCAAATTCAAACTAGGCAAATGTTGTAGTTTGCAAAAACTTGAATTGTCTAGGCCTCTGGAAATAAATTCTTGGCTCATGTCAAGACCAATAACATGTCAATTGTTGCATGATACTCCATTCCATTGGCAACAATCAACACTTTGATTCCAATGAACCAATTTTGTGCGTTTGGAAGGACTGAATATAAGGTTTCGGTACATATCTAGCAACATGAATTGTTCATGACTAAGGCAGTGGCTTGTTGTTACATGGATATTGATACTCAAGTTCATCAGGCATAAGTGTAAGAGGAAAGGTTTGGAAAATTTTTCTTGCAATGTAGGCTAAACCGAGGAAGCCTGCATTTCAGGTGCATTGAATTTGATTTTATTGGGTTAAAAAGATCAAAATGAGACTAGATATTATATGACAAGACATATTTATTTTTGTATACAATTTGATTCCGCGCTTTAATTTCAATTCATCTTATCTCAAACCCTTCAGCTTCTGCAACAACGGTCCATGGAAGCAAAGAGTCATAGTCATTACATGAAAAATTCAAATCCTGCGGCTATGTATGATCGAAGTTGAAGATACATGACTTGTCATGTATTCGAGAAATAAATTGGTCACTTGCACTTTAACTGGGCCACATATAACAAACCAACTGACTTTTTATTCTTAACAATACTTTTAGTTTGTATTATTGTACATTATGGTACACACTCAAATTTACTCACTCCTCACTGTTTGAGACTTTGGTACCTTTTTTCTGAAACTATGAGATATTCTTACGGGCATAGTCTATTTGAACTATTTATAAAATTAAAAGTAAATCTCTAAATTAGTCCTTAACAATATTTTTTATGGATAGATTAGTCCCTAATAAAATTAAATTAGTCTGTTACAATTATAAAAGCATTTAATTTGGCCTCCGATAAAAATAAATTGGTTCCAAGATTTCTAACAATTACAAAAATTAGATATTTTAATTTCTGACTCACTTGCAAAAGGCAAAGAGAGTAATGAGTGTATTGCATGTTGACAAAGATATTCTAACCCCATTCTATATGACACCAACACCTTCAAACATGCAACCAAAAAAAAAAAAAAACTCACTGTTTCATCAAAATGTGGAAAAAAAAAAGGAAAATGTATGCTTAGCAGTAACACTATTATTTCATTGAATGTCATTTTATCAAGTATCACACTACTCAGTACTCTCCCTTCTCATCACTATTTCAGTCACGATATTAGAGAAGAAATAGAGTTTGTGAATTTTGAGACGTCAGGTTTAAGGCTCAGTGAGTAGAACCATTTTTTTTCTTTTTGGTTGCATCTTTTGGGGGTGTTGGTGCTACATGGGATAGGGTTAGAATGTACTTAATATGCAACTTACACATCATACTGTTTACCAATTGCAAGTAAGTTAGAGACTAAAGGGTCTAATTTTTGTAATTATCACGCACCTCGGGACTAATTTATTTCTGTTAGAGACTAATCTATCCACTGAGAATATTGTCAAAGACTTACTTTAAAATTAATTCTCAACCAGCTGTAAAAGCACCAAACTTATGCAACCTTTTCATAAGGATTGTCTTTCAGTTTATGTCCTGCTCCTCCTAAAGAATTAAATTTACTTATTATCTCAACTGATATTTCATGTTTTTTCATATAGTCTCTTATATATCAAATATGCAATCACTTATAAAATTTATGTGAGATATGTTTATTTTAAATTTAAAAAAAATATTAAAGTGAGACCATAATATTAATCAATAATTTATGTGGAAGTATAGGAATAGAGTATGAATAATGTATAATTATGGGATAACTAGAATGAGACCTGTGAAATGTGCAAATGAATAAAATTGAGGAATGTTTTATTAAATATTGTAAGAATAATTATAAATGAAATGAAAATATTAATAAAATGAAAGTTTGGTATAATATATATTTAAAAAAAAAAACAAAGGCATTTGTCCTTTATAGCTATTTAAAATGTATTAAAATTATGTGAATATTTGATATTCAAATATGCTTAATCTTTTTAATGTTATCTTTGTCCGTATCTTTTTTACATCTGTCTCCTTAGGAGAAGTTGGGAGATAGAAAAATTTATTCATTGTTCCTTTCAATATTCTATACTTATGGTATAAATTTTTTTTTCCTCTTATAACATATGATTGAAATATGAAATCGAATTTTTCCCGCATTACCGCAGGTAAAGGAGTTCTTTTTTGTAATTGTATAAGAGAATAGAAAAATGATGAATAAAGTGAGAAAGTTGATATTTATGTTATTCAGGCAATATATTTAATCTTATTGTTATTAACTTTTATTTTAAGTATATGTATTTTTTGAGAAAATTATTGATTAAAAGATGATAAGTGCAATGTCACTTGGTATAATAAAAAGAAAAGCAGTATATGGGAACCTGTTGATTAATTTTTTTTAATGTTTAAAATATGTTTTTAATTTTTTTTATTGAAGAATAATTTATATTTGTATTTGAAAAATGAAAAAGTTCTAATAATTTTGATTAAGAAAGTAAATATATATAAATAATTAATTAGTTTTAAGTGTATATGACAGTGTTAATGTTTTAAATAAGGTAAAAGGAACATAAAGTAAGGTTTTTTTTAATAGTCAAATAGAAAATTAAGAAATGAAATGGTATACTTTAAACTAGTATTAATTTGGTAATTTTTAACATAATAAAAGTTACTATTTATCTTTTCTTAAAATTTATATGATATTTGAATATTCAGTTGTAATTTGTTACAATAAGACATTGCATGAGTAAAATGATATTAACAATAGCAAAGCTATAGTAGTTGTAAAGATTATTTACTAGTTCATCCAATAGTATCATTTTTAAAGAGAATTGGATCTTCTTGATTTTCTAGTATATATCACTACTAGAAATGCACTATTTATCAATAGATTTACCCATGGAAAATTGAATAAAATCTGTGGATAAGAATTTTACTGACAGTATTACCTACGGACATAATCTATCGGTAAGAAATGCGTCGGTAATAAAAACAAATGAATATTGCGAACCAAAAAACTTATCCATCTGTAAATTGTGTAATTATACCAACGAAAATTATCTCTCGATAAAATAAAAATACATTGGTAATAATAATGTTAGAAACCATCATTGACTGTATTAAACCGACTAATTATTAACAATTACCAACGGATAATAAAAATACATTGGTAATAATAATGTTAGAAACCATCATTGACTGTATTAAACTGACTAATTATTAACAATTACCAACGGATTATCCGTTGGTAAAATGAAAATAATATATTATTTTATAAATTTACCAACAAAAAATCTATCGATAAAATAAAGATTTTTTTTGTTAATATTTGAAATTAATATTTAAATATTTTGAATTATTATTTTAATTCTTTGCAAATCCATATAAATAAAAAAATATAAAAAAATATCGATAATTCTAAAAACATAAAAATACAAGAAATTAAAAAAATGTTAATTAAATAAAATATATACACTGTTACATTAAAATAAAAACTATCAATAACGAAGGAAATAAAAAAAAGTCAAACTATAATTCTAAAAAAATAAAAATCTTAAAATCTACGAATATTGACTATTGTCAGTATCCGAGATGCCACTGTCGTCGTCGTCTCTGGATAGGTGGCGATGTGGAGAAGGCTAAGGTGATAGAGGTGGGGGCATAGGTGGTGGAGGCTGTGCACTGGATAAAGAACTGCCACTCCACATCTACTCAAAGTAGCTATACATGGTCACCATCCTCTACTCCATGGACTGTATCTGCTGCGTCCATTGCTCCCGATCCCTCTCGTGCACTTATACAGCTCCATGTATCTCCTGTTGGCCTCCTCCAGCTCTGCATCAATTCATTTAGTGCATGGACCTGATCAAGAATGTCCTCCACATCGGTCTCAATAGGTCCAGCTCCAGACGCAAAGTCTGGAGAATATGACCTACTATAAGAGGTCCTCATCTTGTCAATCCACCCTTTAGAGTAGCCGCCGACCATCTGGGCCCATACCTCATTGTTGCTGACTAGTAGGCCAGTAAGAGTGCTCCCGTCTCCTTGCTGCAACTATTACGAGCGGGCCTTGGTCAGCCGTTGGGTGAACTCATACTATAATTGGATAAGACAAAACAAATTAGATTTAAAGAATAACAACTATAATAAATTAAAAGTATTAAAAACTAAAATTATAAGTACTTGCGTATGTGGGCTTCAACTAGGTATCAACCTACTGAGACTTGTCCTGCTTCCGAGTGTGGGTCTCCCAAAATAGCTCCCTCTGAGTCGATGGCCTACTCATTGCCTTCTCCTACATTTTTCAAAAAATTTTCACGTGATCATATAATATTTAATATGAAAATTGAATAACTAAATGCATAAAGGATGATATTTACCATCCTTAGCTATGTGCCCTCGATGGTAGTAGAGCCTTTAGTGTGCAGAGAGCCGCCGCGGGCTAATTATCTGCTCGTTAGGGCCTTTACTTACTTTGCCTTAACTAAACCTGAGTGAGTCCGAATGGGCCCTCAGTGCCTGGAGGATTTCATCCGCGAGCTAATGAATGCTAGCACCATTCTCATAAATGTCATGAAACATATCGCAGAGGTCCTTCCTAGCCTAGGTCCTCCATGCCCTGTAGATGGAAGCTTCCTCGCATGGATCAATGATAAAGATACACTGCATGCATGTAACATAATAGCCAGTAGAATTGTAATAAATAATCATGTATAAGAATAAAAATCAAAACTAATAATAAAAGAGTAAGAAAATGATTATTTTTCTTTCCACTCTTTCCATCACAACTGTTGTGTGGCCTCAAAAGCCTGCACAAAACTAGTATATGGGGCATGAAAATTCTACTCGAATAATTTGGTAATCCTACGTAGCCCTGGCCGTGGTGGAATCCAACCATGTCATAAATAATAGATTATGTTAGTTATCTATTAGTTAAATTTTTTATCACATTTAAATATTTATAATAAATTTAAATTTGAAATTACTTATCAAGATTTATCATCATATTTAAGCTCCACGTGCTGGTTCATGGAGCCCTATGAGGGGATAGATGAGAGGGCCTGGGCATCTTGCAAACCAAGCTGACTAGGGGTAGGGAAAGGTGCAGAACTAGGTATAAGTAAGGTGCAGGCCTCACCTCTCGGAGGTGGGGGTGGAGGTGGAGAAGGCTGAGGCCCTAACTCAACATACTCAAGGTTGGGTATCATAACAAACTCCTAAATATGTGAACTGACCAGGAAAGGTGGAATTAGCATCAGTAGCAAGTGTGGTGGACAAGGGTGCAATGATGGTGGTGGGTGGGGCATGAGTATAAGGGGATAGATCATGCTTCCTTGGTTTACCCTTACCTTGTCTGGAATTAGATCCTTTTCCTGCCATAAGTGATCTATATAACATGTACAAAATTAAAAATATAAAACATATGTTAACTAAATAAAGACACAACACACTTAGCATAACAATAATTATTTAATTCAAAGCATATTTTAAATGATAAAAAATATTTGGGTAGAGTCTTCTCTTAAATTAGGAGCCTCTATAAAAATTAATTTAGCAGTTTAACACAAAATAACAATTGTTTATTGCATAATAATAATTATTTAGTTCCATTGTTTTGAGAACTGAACCGGATCGGCTGATCTGATCGATTGAATCGGGAACTGGACCCTCTTTCGGTCCGATTGTTTGCTAAAACTCGGATATCTAAAAATTGGTCAAAAACCAAATAGAACGGTCAAAAATCGATAAACTGCCTGAACCAGTGGTGGTTCATATGGCTAGCGATTCAACAAAAAAGAGAAAAAAAACAAAAACTAATTTTGCTTCTTCACAGCTTCAATCGGCCTCTTTCCCTGTGCACCTTCCACTTGCCATTGGTGCTCAAGAACAAGAACAATGTGGCAGACAAGAGTGAGATTTGGGAGAAGAAGTATCAAGAACAAGAAAAGCAAGTGGAGAGAGAAGACCCTAAAGGAAAGGGAAAGAGAAGTGCTATGGATATTGGAAGAGAAATGACCAAAAAGAAAAGGGAAAGAGAAGTGATGCGATTGTGCATCACTCTTTAGAGTTTTTAACTTTTCTTAACAAATGAGCCATGGGTCATGGTTTACTCACCCAGGCCCAATTTTCAAGCTCTCCATGCAGTCTTGGAGTTTGCCTATATAATAAATAACATGGTGTTGGGCTTTTTCAGTTTTGCTTTTTTTTTTTTAAACAAAAATAAATTTTTTAGTTTTGCTCTAAACCTTGTTTTGAAAAAAAAAAAGCTGAAAAATAAATTCTTTAAAATATAAATGTATTTGTATGAACAAAAAGTTATTTAAGTTATATTAGAAATAAATTAGTTATTAGAGAAAAAAGCAATAGTTAGTAGTTGTTCATTATTCTTTGCTTATATTATGGAAATTACACACACACACACACACACACACACACACACACACACACACACATATATATATATATATATATATATATATATATATATTCCGATTAAACCATGGTTAAACCTGTCAAACCAATAAACTTTTGAACCAATACCTTATCTGGTTTGATGTCCGATTCGATTTTCAAAACCTTATTTAATTCAAAAAATATTGTAAATAATTTTAAAAACAATTATTTCAAAGAATAATTATTTAATTCAGTATTTTAACACAAATAACAATTATTTATTAAAAAAATTATTTCATTGGTTAAACACAAATAATAAATATATACAGTTATGCAAATTAATCAGTTAATCCTAAAATTCATTCTAGAGCGTATCCCCTTACTTCACGTTATGCATATACACAACGCCACAGCACATATTTCGAATAATAGGAAGGAACTCTAAGCCGTACAATAATTCTATCTTAGAAAATTTAAATCTCTAATACTTCAAAAAATATAAAGTCAAAACAAGTACAATGTACATACCTAATACACCATGAAACTCAAATCAATGAATGCATTAGAATGGAAGTGTTTCAAGTGCTCCAAATGAGAACTTTAACAATCAAAATAACAAAATAAGTTAGTTAACCAACTAAGAAACTAAAAACTTTAAGTAAAGAAATAGAATAAAAAAAAAGGTTAAACGAAAAAACTAAATCGATTAAAATGATAAATAACATACCAGGAACACAATGGTAGTCTCCAGTAGTGAAATGGAAGCTCCGACGATGGTGAACTGGCAAAAAATCCTCTGGAGGAGCAAGAGAGAGTGGAAGTGTGGAGAGAGATAGAGTGAGGGACATAATGAGGAAGAAGAAGAAGTGAACTCACGTTTTGACAAACTATTTCTTTTATACGGATGGATTTTTGGTCGATAACAAGTTAATGAAACGATTCATTTCATTAATTAAAATCTGTCGGTAAAATGATAACGAAACAAATTGTTTTATTAATTGAACATTACTGACTAGAAAATGAATGGACAATGGCGGTCATTCCAATTTTCAAATACCGACGGAGAAACTGTCAGTAATATAAGTAAAAATTAATTATTGAAAAAAATTAAAAAAATAATTTATTTAATTCTAAATTATTGATGGATTTGCCATTGGTAATATTTTAATTTGTTAAATCAATTTAAAAGGAATAATTATTAATTACTAACGGGTTTTCTATTGATAATAGTTTGGCGCAATTAAACGCAAATATTTATCGACAGTTTTATTGACGGAATATCAAACCGTCAGTAAATTTCTATGTCAATCATTTATTTAATTTTGCTGACGAATTATCCATTGGTACTTCCGACGAATTGTCTGTTATAGCCATCGATAATATCTATCGACTTTCGACGAATTTCTAATAGTGTATAAAGACATTCCACTAGCAAACCACACAAAACTTTCGATGTGAAGGCGTGGACACTAGAATGATATATAGTACATATTGTAGTATAGCTGGTTTTATTAAATTTTTAATGATTTTGTAGTTATATTTATTTTTAAATTGGATTGAAGACAAAGAGTTACTATTATTATAAATAGTATAGAGAAATTTGTTTATCTTTTCTTTCATTAACCGGAACAGAAAAATTTAACAGGAAAACTTGGGACTTGTTTAACTTGGTTTTCATTTTCATTTTTCATTTTTAATTTTAATTACAAAAATACCACTTTATTTTTAATTTATTTCTTTTTTCATTATTTTCTTCACAAATTTTTGAAAATAAGAAATAGATTGAAAACAATGTAGCATTTTTATAATCAAAACTAAAAGTAGAAAATAAAAATAAGAAATAAAAAAAAAATCAAACATACTATTACTTGTTAGTCTGTCAATAATAGTCGTTTAAGGTTGTGGCACATGGATTATGGAAACAATTTAATATCTTTGATTTTTGGGAAAAAAAAATTGAAAGACTAAATTGTCCTTTAACTAAATTGAGGAGTCACATTACATGATAGTTTAACAAAGTAGGTGATAAGAGAATGAGAAATAGATGTAATTAATGGAAACAATGATAAAATTGATATAAAACAATTAATACTTCATTAAAATTTTAAAACAATAAATAGTATGAGACAAAGAAATTTTTCTCTCTCATTTTTTTGGTCGACAAAGAAAATGTTCTAAACAACTATTATTTTGGAATAGAGTATTATAAACAAGTGGAAAGATGAAGTGCAACTAATCACTCCTTACGGCGAGATTGTGAATAACTGAATCTAATAGAAATATCTAGTTTGTTAATCCACCGAGAAGGTTGGAAAAAAATCAAATTGAATATTAGTGGATCACATTTACATCATTAAAACAAGCCCATTATTTGATTATAGAGATTTAGACACTTAAATCAACATGTGATTATTGTTGTCACAATTGGGATCACAAAAAAATAGCAAAAAAAAAAAATGAAAAATAGATCCGCCAAGGTTTATTTGAATTGGGAAAATATTTTCAAAAAACACTTTTATTTGAAAAGACTAAAAATAGATCCCTAAAAATTTCTTTTGAAAAGACTAAAGTGAGATTATATTTTAACTACTTTTAACAATCTATTTTATATTAAAAATTTTTGGAAATTAATATGTCAAATTTGATTTTTTAAAGATTAAATTGATATTACATGAATCTTTCAGGACCTAAATTGCATATTCACTCAATAACATTTGATACTATTCCACATTTGATATTTGACACACTTTTAATGTAGTTTTATAATTTTTGAAATGTAATTTCTTTAGGATTTTTTTTATTAATGAAATAATTATAAAACAGATGCTAGACTAGAAAGAAAGCAACGCACCGGGAAAAGTCAACCCCTTGCATGTGTCCTCCAACGCCAAGTGGAGACAATATTGGAGATAGACCAGCATTTATAAAATGGTACAATATGTTTATGTAAATAATAAAAAAAATATTCGGCACACATTCCTCACCTATATCAGCGTGCCGTGTACACATGGTTACATGCACAAAAGGATTGAAAAATTCAGCACATCATTTTGAGGGATGTTATTTATACATACTTAAAGGTATGTCTAATTAAACACCCATTCACAAAATTTAAAAGAAAAATTATGAAAGAAAAAGAAAAAATAAAAAGCAAAAGAAAAGAAGAGAGAAATAGAGAGAAAGTATCAAAATATGTCAATAATAAATATATATAAATTATTTTTCTCCATCATTTTTGCATGTATTTGCAAGTCCGTTGGCCTTTTCTTCAAAGTTTAAAGTCATGGGTTACAGTAGAGTAGTTGGAATTTACGCGATCGCAGAATCCCAGAATACATGACTTGTAAATCGACATTAATTTCCAGACATTCCCTTCTGCTCATTTTCTGTGGTCAACACAACACTACTGTCACACCCACAACAAGAGATAATAAAAAAAATATATTTTAAAAAAATATTTAAAAGAGTCGCCAATAATTTTTATTCAACAAAAAAAATTAGAAAAAAATCTTTATTTTTGAAAAAATTAGTCTTTTAAAGAGACTGAATTCGAGAGTCTAATTATGTATGGGGAAGGGTAAAAACTTAATCTTACAATACTCCATTACATTCGTCTTTTAACAGTTACCTAGAGCTTATAATGCAAATTAATCAATAACTATAATTATATTTATTTTTCCCCTTTTAAAAACTTACAATAATTATTTACAAAAAGAAAATAAAACAAATTATTTAAAAAAAAAACAAATAAAATGGAAGAAAAAACAAAATTTAAGAAAATTTAATTTTGGGCTTCACAGGGAGTGCCCGCTCTTACATATCCTCCAGTGCAATGAGGAACTCAAAGCCCTCATCGTTCTTGTAGAAGATAATTGTGTATTGGGTCGATTCTATTTAAATAAAATAAAATAAAAAAGAAAAAATAATTTATTTTTGCACAGGATTCAGGATAGCATGAACTATATAATAAATCTTTATAATTCTCATAAGCCTTGAGGATGGTCAAACCATACATCAATATTAGAGATTGTTGCATGGATATAAAAAAAAAAACTCAATTTATTGTTTAAGTGAAGAAAGAAAAGAAAAGCTTACTTTTTAAGTGTATTTATAAAACAAAATCATAGAGCCAAAAAATAGAACAAAATAAAATAAATAAACTGAAAGAGGAGCACATAAGCAACACTGATAGTGTTGCATCATAGACGACGCCTTTGACAACTCCAAAATGAGATGTAGAAGCAAAATTGTGACAACATCCCAAAACGAGGTGGAGACGATGGTAGGCTATTGGTTTGATAGATAACGATGGTGATTGGTGGGGAGAGATGATGCGTGATGATGGTGAAGGCCGTGATGTAGGTTTGGTATAAATGGTGCAGGATTTGTGGTGTTTGGAAAGATAAAGATGAGTTATGATTTAGCTCAACTATACGGTTCGAATAAGAATATGGTTGTTTTTATGGAAGATATTGGTGCTTAGAATGGTGTGATAGTGATAGGATTCTAGAATTGATAAGAGAATAATAATGAGAAATAGTAAAAATGATTCTTAACTGACTGAATTCCTCCTTTTTGAAGTGAGGGAATTGACTTTATATAAAGAAGAATGAGAGAGATCTTTAATAATAGATTGACCAAAAATTTTAAAAGCAGATGAAAACTAGAGATAGAATGAGATAAACATTTGAAAAGCAGTTGAAAGGTTAATATTAGGATGAGATTTTAGAAGTTAATAGAAAGGAAATTTTGTTTTATTATTTTATTATTTTTATTAAAAAGAAGGACAAAATATGGTGTTTCACAATTATATACGTGTTTCTAAAGTCCAATCCTATATACACGTCAAGAGCTACTCAACTCCATCCATTCAACAAGTTCTTTTTCCACACGGAGTGTCATCACTAATTGGAAATTTTCTTGCAGCATAGACTAAACCAGTAAGAACATGTAGTTCTAGTGCATTGATTTCGTTTTAATTTCAATCTATCAATCTATCTCAAACTTATGGCCCGAGGCGAGGTTGTTCTCACCCTCACCGTGGTTCCAAACCATATATAATCCTTTTTATTTCTTTTTTCCCCTCAATCACAAGTTAATTATCTTTATATATTTGGTTCAATTGAATCGGACACATGACTGATTCTTGTTTTGACTATGGAAACCAACAGTTTATGTAGTCTCTCGTAAGAATTACTTTGCTTAAGGTTTGAACTAGTATCATTTTTTTAAGGGGTCAAATTTTGCATATAACCATTCCTGGGTTTTTATAGTCTCTTATCATATACGCAATCGCTTATAAAAATTTTGTGAGATATATGTACATTTTTAAACTATTTTAAAAATGTTAAAGTGATTGACCATGATACTTTTTTTCATGTGGAGTGAGGTCATCATAATAATCAATAATTTATGTGGAAGCATATGAAAAGTGTATGAATGTAAAGTAAAGGGATAATTACTTCAACTTTAATGCAAGCTTTGGATAGAAAATGGAATGAAAGAGAAAAGAGGTGCAGGAAATGAGTTAGCTGCTGATTTTTGTATGAATGTTCAATTAAATACAGAAAGACAACTTTTATAGTTATATTTAATAGGGAAGGAGAAAAGAATGTCTGATACAGGATTAAATTTTTATTAATATCACGCTTAAGTTCTAAACACTTAGGCAGGTAAAAATGGAGTTACAAGTTAACTGCTTTTTTTTAGACTTCAAATGCACATATAGTAAAGAATTCATAAGGGGTGCAAACGACTTTTCTCTCACAATAAAACCAGTCTTCTTATGTAATATACCACGAATCCATGAATCACGATTCTCGTTCAATTGCTGAATAAATCCTAGACTTAAAACTATCTCTCTCATGTTAGTATGCCTTCTATATACAACAAAATAGCAATTTTTTTAATTATTAACAAACTATATTAATTAAAAATAAAAATAAGAAAAGCTAAAAATACCTTATTTTTCGATTTTCACGTACTTAAATAGCTTTGTCCCAATCTCCAAATTCATGATGAAAGTTTTTAAGCACGTTTTTTCTAATATCGAGATTTCAGAGCATTTAGATCATACTAGGGAAGAAATGATGTGTTAGGATTCATCTCATGAATGTTAGGTACCAGAGCTAAGGAATACTATAACATAACTAAAATTTAAAGATGGGAAAAGTGTAATTGACATAAATATTTTTGCCAAAACAGGAAGATATTTATGATAACTAAGTGGAAAAATTATAGTCTCTTAAAATATAAGGAGAGAACAATAACACTCTTTCCTATATTTGGAGAACACAAACACATTAGGAAATATACAAAGGAGAGACCTAATATTTTTCTCTCTTTAAAACATTTCACTCAAATTTCTAACTCTTGCTCTTGGTTACCATTTTGGTACAAATATAACCCAAAAGAATGGCACCACCAACTATATATAGACGTTAAGGTGTATTCCATGCTTAATTAACAATTAAGCAAAAAGATCCAACTTGCTCTACGAACCTCGTTTAGTTCTTGTTCATCGTGCACTAGTTCTACTTCAAAAGAACTATTTTCTCTAGACTTATCATTGATGCACACCATAGTAGTCTCTTCAGCATTGTTAACACCTTCCTGCTTCCTTTGTAAATCATTTTCTACAAATATCACATATTTAATGACAACAACCTTGCAAGCAGCGTGGTTCCACAAGCAATACCATTTAGCATTGTCAGAATAACTAAAGAAGATGCATTTCTTGGATTTAGGATCTAGTTTTGTTTTTTTTTCTAGAAATTGTAAATCACGAACATAAGACATTCGAATATATGTAGAGAAAAATAATTGGCTAGCTTACCTTGCTACATCTCCATAGGTGTCTTTAACCCTATTGCTATTGACGATGACCAATTTATAACAAAGCAGGCAGACTTGGCTAAACCTATAGTCCACAACATAGCTTGTGTTCTTTCTAGGAGAGTCATATTCATCCACTCCGCTACATCATTTTGCAAAGGAGTACATGCAATTGTGAATTGCCGTTGAATACTCTCCTTCTTGCAAAATACAATAAAATCACTATTTGTATATTCTTCTCCATTGTCTATCCTCAGGCGCTTAATTTTCTTCCTAGTTGCAAGCTCCACCTATGCTTCAAATTTGAACTCCTTGATTGTTGGAAACACTTTGACTTCCTCTTGATGGGGAACACTTATAGTCTCTTAGAATAATCATCAATAAATGAGACAAAATACTTTGCTCCTCCTAGGGACATTTCTGTGACTTCCACACATTAGAATGAAGCAAATCTAATATGTGCTTGCTTCTAGTAGTAGATCTTTCAAATTTCAATCTATATTGCTTGCTTGTCACACAATGCTCACAGAGAGGTAATTTTATTGATCTGAGCTCGGGAAGGAGATTACATTCTATTAGAATCTAAAAGACCACGTTCCGACATATGGCCCAACCTGCAATGCCACATCATCATTGTGTCATCATCTTCATTGATTGATGTGATTGATGCATTTGCTTGCAGCAATGCATCTCCCAGAAGTTTGCATAGATTAGCTACAATCTTATCTGCCTTCATCACCACAAGAGCACCTTTAACAACTTTCAAGATTCCATTTTCAATATGGACCTTGCACTTGAGGCCATCGAATTGCCCAATAGACAACAATTCTTCTTCAAGCCTTTCACATGTTTTTCCCCTTGAATGATAAGAATGGTACTGTCGAACATTTTTATTTTGACAGTACCGATTCCAACAATTTCTAAGGCAAAATCATTTCCCATAAACACTGATCCTTCTAAGATAGGTTCATAATTAGAAAACTAGTCATGGTGGGGAGTTATATACCAAGTTGCTCCTAAATCCACTATTCAAATATCAGTGAGCTATTTGCCACCTTTAGAAATGCTTCACTATACAAGATTTCTTCCTCATTTGAGATACTGACAGCATATCTTTGAGAGGTTGTTGCTCCTAGAGTCTTCTTTGTACTCTTCTTGTTATGCTAACAATCCTTTTTCAAGTGCCCGTTCTTGCCACAATTATAGCAAGTAAAGTTCTTCCTTCTTGGAGATTTTGATCTGCCATGATCGTAACTCCCATTAGAGTCACATTCCATTGATCTACCTTTCATTATCGATAAAGTTTCTGCTTGCCTCGGACCCTTCGTACAATCATCCTCATTTTTTCGCTTGCTTTCCTCTTCAAGAACGGTGGCAACAACATCATCAAAATGGAGGTGATCAACAATATTATTGTTGATGATGTAGATGATGAGTCAATTATATGAATTTGGTAAACTCTAAAGTAGAAGCTTCGCATGTTCATTTTCTCTATCTAACATTCCATGGCTGTCAATTGCGAAACAAGATATTTAGATTGTTGATGTGATTAGTCATCGTTATAGATTCATTTTTTCGAAGCGTATAGAATTTTCTCTTCAAAAATATTCTATTGTAAAATGGCCTTGTAAAATTTGGTGAGTGCATCCCAGATGTCCTTTGCTATCTTTTTCTCTGGGATACTTAATGTAACACCCTACCAGATATAATATTATACTTAAGTCATAATATTTTATTCAATAGTTTGTTGCGTGTGGATATCTCTTAATTCGTCTATCCTTAATTAAGTGACTAGGTCGAGTAAGGTTTTATTGTGAAATGTGGCGGTTGATTTGGCGTTAATCTACTTAGGCGATATATATGTTTTGTGGCGCAATAAAAGAATGATCAATAAATCGGGTAGAAACTGCATCATATATATTTAGCTATGTATATATCTCATCAGAGTTTGCAACAGTACAAGTACATATACAACAAAGGGTACAAAAGTGGGGCCATCAAATAAAATAACCTGGCCTATATACATGAAGTGTACTCCTAAGAGGTTCGCAAGGGACATCTAGACCAGTAGCAAGCAATATCTGAGAAACACTAAAAAGTAACCAAACCTTGGCCCAAGGTCATAAGAGCTCCAAAAGAGGGCCACTCTGTACACTATGTCAGCGAGGTGGACACTATCTCTAATCGGATGTTGAAGACAGGAACCCATTAGCCATATCGGGCTCCACTAGCATATAGTCGCCACTAGGTCTCAAAGATAAGCCAGAGGATGACTCTGCTACCTCTGAAGGATCATCATCATCATCATCAAGGGAGAGAGGGAACCAACTGAGGGGGTGAAATAGGTGGTGAAGCAACCAATGGTGTTAGAGGTGGCGTGGGATGCGCCACATGCAGTGGAATGGCTATAAAGGATATGGTAGGGTCGAACAAGGGGTGAGAAAGAGGAATGGCAAAATCTCTGTGGAAAAGGAAATACAAATGGAAGTGATAGGTTCCAGCAATGTTCATGGAGTCTATCACTAGATCATGGTGGAAATGCAGCTCAGGGAACTCAATGAAGAGGATGGTCATCGCTACCTGGTCCATAGTTTGAGAATGATGTAGATACATACAATAGGGTGAGGATTTGTAAAATTATCAATAGGAGTTTTACAACTATTCTACACTGATATTGCATTCATTCCCAATTGCTTCAATTTTTGTCTAATTTCATGAAAATGTGAGTGATATATAATAAAATAGTTTCTCTTTGTTTGAAAAATATAGCTCAAAGTAAAGTTCAATTTTATTTAAGACAAGAAGAGACAAAATAAGCATCACACAAAATATCATACGGAACAAAACACAGAGCAAGTGAACAATAATAGTCATAAAGAAGGGCATATGATAATAGTCATATAGAACTACATATAGAAATTAGTGCAATTTAAATCCCAAACCATCAGCACATCTTTACAGTGTATTAATGCATGGAAATTGAATGCACTTCATCATCCTGGGTCCTTAAACTTGTACGTCATAAGCTTTTCATACTTGGTCCTCTAGGAGTCTTAGGCTATATAACTCCTGGGTAATAGTCTACTTTTCAGAATCGAGCTCATTCCTATACAGGATTGTTGGATTTACTTTCCCTGACTTTCCTACCACTACTAGAAATTTCAAATTTAGAGACGGAAAAAACTCGTCGCTAAATTGTGCAAACTTCGTCGCTAAACGAATTAGAGACAAAATTTGAGATGGAAATGCATCCGTCTCTAATTAGAGATGGAATATTTCCGTCTCTAATTTGAACCTTCCTTCTCTAAAATTGTGACTAAGTTGGTCACTTTTTTTTGGGAAAAAAAGTCATCAGAGACAAAACAATTCCGTCGCTAAATGGAAATATTCCGTCTCTAATTAGCGATGGAAACAATTCCGTCTCTAATTTAGAGATGGAACTGTTTCCGTCTCTAATTTAGAGACAAAATTATTTCTGTCTCTAAATCTTAGATTAGAGACAAAAAAAATCCATCTCTAAATCTAAATTAGAAACAAAATTTTTCTATCTCTAATTTAGATTTGGAGACAAAAAAGAAATCTACCAACCAAATTTTTGAAGGAAACCTGGGACTTCAGCATCAACGCCATACATTTTAAGAGGACCAAAATAATTTTTAAGAACCTAATAATTTGTCAAATAGCATTAATCACAAAAGTGAGAAATCAGCAAGCTCTAAGCTTCCACTTCTAGCAAAAACCAGCCAAGCAAAGAGTCGAGGCATGTTTCATTTCCAAGCAACTTGTCTTAAGATAGAAGACAAAGTTAACAATGGAAACCAAGCAACGTCAGTCACAGAACAATATTAAAAGACGCATCATTTTTCTCCTAATCAGAGCCATGAAAATCCATAGGTAGCTAGCTAGAAACAAGCAATTCAAACAGCTGCTGAATATTCCTTCCACGCAAAAGGGAAAAACCTGAATATTTGGTGCGAAAAGCCTAACCTACATGAACCTCAAACTGTGAAGAGCTGACCTGCACAATATTTAAAAATTGTAAGTGTTATTTTGCACAACTAATGGATTCCTGGACTGTGGCCTCAAACATATAAGAGAAGAGTAAGCAGAACCCTCAAACATATAAGAGAAGAGTATGCAGAAATACCTCAATGTTGCAGCATCCACAAAATTCCAACGCAGATTTTGATGACCTCAAGCAATTTCTATTGATCAAAACATAACAATTAACAGAGTAATAGATATACAATAACTCCTACATGAACTTCATACACAAATCCCCTGTCCACGTGCAAAAATATAAAGGAAAGAAAGCTAAACAAAGGGAAGAAAGACTTGGATCATTTGGCAAGTTTTTCACATGTAAGGGTCATGAGAGAGAAAAATACACAGTTTATGCCCAAGTGTAACCAACATCAATGGATCAAAAACAATAAAGAAACCAACTTGAGAAGAACCAGTGATAAATTTAAGATCAATAGTAAGAAAGGATAGTAGTTAAAAAATAATAACAAGAATGATCAAGCACTAGTTCTTAGAGAGCTTATAAAAAATAAAGCCTTAATATAATGGAAGCAACATAATTAGAGATTCTCAAAAATGAAGAAAAAAAATCATGCTTTCCCCATACTTTCAGTATACGTAAGAGATTCTCAAAAATAAAATTTAAAAATAAAGAAAAAGAGCAAAGGTACATAGAACAAAGGCTATCCTACTGGTTATCTATAGGCTAACCTTAAACCTCATTCAAAACTCACTCCTATAAAACTCAAAGGCAACAAAAATAATTTACATAATCATATTGCTTAAAAAAATATTTCTTGATAATAAATTATCTCGTGCCTAGAAAAAAAAAATTGATTGTAAGGGATAATCCCAGAAGACTAAAATTGAAGAAATGAACATAGTTCTTTCTTAGCAGACCCATGTAGATTTGGGGTTAGAACATAGCCAACTAACTATATACAAGATAGAGTAGTAATAAGCAATGATTTATTAAAATATTAATAAAAATTATATATCAATTTAACTAATTCATTATTCCATTATATTTAATCTACTTTATAAATTTCTATATGAATCATAATTTCAAAGTTGATACAATTGTCAAAGGTATGATGCTCGTGGACCTCTAGTTAAACCCCATAGATTTTATTTTTATTTATTAAAAACCTTGATTAGATCTAAAACGTTCTAGTGTCTGACTTCTAAGGTTTATTCTTGACCAAACTAAGCAAACTCAAAATATCTCCATCACTTATACATTTCTAGGTTGTTGTGTTAGAAATTTCAAGTTTAGTTCAACATCCCAAAAGAGAAGGTCACTCCCATTCAAAACAGCTAACTCTTTATTGACAAAGAACAGAGGAAAAAGGGGGTTAAACCATAGACATAACTCACTATTTTGTGTTCAATTCTGCTTCTCAATTATGGTTTCATTGTTTCTCACTTTCGCTTCAAAATTTCAATTCAGCGGCAGCCACTTTTTACCAAGAGAAACAAAAAAGAAACTACAAAATGAATTGAATGAATAGTGCAGATATAACGTAATACTTCCAAATTAAAAATCCCCTTTGTTAGTCCACATTCCACTTTTTAAAATTTTTTATAGCCCTTTTACGAAAAACCAGGCACCAATCAATTAATGCACGTTTACAATGTACAATATCCTATGACAAATTGTCATAACTAACTGAACTTATCATCTATTAGTGATGCAGTCTCTTTCATCATATTGCTCCATATGCTGTGATAGTATGTAAGTAATAACATTAGTTCAACACACTAATAACTCGCATTTTATAACTAGTTTCACGTATGTCTTTTATGAAAACAAAACTATAAAACAAAGTAAATATTAATCGAGTCCGCCACTAATTATTTTCCTTTCAAATAACTATTGCTCAATACAGAACACTACACTGATCCTTAATCACAAAACAAAATCCAGGCGCAACACAACACAATCTCAAAGGCAAATATATATACATATGTACATAAATAAAAGTAAGAATAACAAATTATAGAAAATTTCATGAGATTCATAGTGACTCACTTACAACAACAACAACAAAGATCAAAGCTCATCCTCCATCCTCAATAACTCTCCGACATCAGCTTGGGCATAGCAAACATGGGAGTTGGGAAGATCTCCTCGCGTTAGGTTCACGCGTGTTGCCGCTGGGAAGAGCCGCTGCTGTGTCAGGTCTCCGCGGGAGGTGACGTTGAGAACACGCTTGACAACAAACAATCCAAATGCTCTAGAGAACGCTCCAAACGGTGTCGTTGCAGCCGAGGATGCCCCCCAAATGGCATCATCACACCGAAAATGGAATTTGTCGTCAAGCTCCAATGGAAGAACCAGAACCGGAACTGTAAGGTGGCGTAGAGGATGCAGTGGCTTGGGGTGGCGGCTGGCAAATGTGCAGTTTCCAGAGAAGAGAAATTTGGTGACCTAGGGTTTGTTTATGGCTTTGGGGAGAAGTTAGCACTTAGCACTAGAAAATGAGAAAACTTTTAGGGATTATTATCGGGTGGAAAACTTTCTAACGTCAGGCGGGAAGTGAAATTTTATAATAATAATAATATATCTCTTTAATCAAAAGATGGTAATAATAATAACAATAATAATAACAAATCTCAATTTTAAGTATTATATACTAAAATTTTATACTAATATTATATCTCAATTTAAGCATTAAATAAAAAAATGTATGTTTTTATAAAAATATTTTTTATTATTTTATTGAATTTAATTTATATATACTGTCAATATAAAAAAAATTTCACAGGTATTCAATTATATATTGTTATATCAACCAAAATTATTGACTTAACCAATTTTATTACACCGATACTAATATCATAACAATTTTATACTAATACTAAAATTTTATACCAATGTTATATCTTAATTTTAAGAAAGGCTAAAGTTATAAATATTCTTATAAAATTTATTTCTAGTATTTTTTTTAGCAACATGTATTACTCTTTTTTTTATAATGTGTTAGTCTTTTTTTACATAATTTTTGTCTAATCAAGTAAAACTTTAGTCAATTTGTACAAATTCTGTCCTTTAATGTTTTCGACAATGTATTGCCAAACATTGTCTTACACTATAAGGAGTAAAAATACATGATTAGTTAATTTTTAATAATATAAAAATATTTGACTCAATTATCTATTATTTTAAAAATTTTACAATTAAAATATATGATTAATTAATAATATAAAATTATTTTATACAAACAATATATTAAAATTAAAGCTATTTTATATTTACAAGTGAATATTTCAAGTCAGATGCTATTTTATATATACAAATAAATATTTCAAGTCACAACGACTTAACGACATATATTCCCTTTTTTGTGGATTAGAAACAAAATTAAAAGAATTAGTAAAAGATTAAAAGATTTTCACCAAAAAAAAGATAGAGCACAAAAGTGTTCGTCCTATAATAAAAAAATCATAAATTATAAAACTACAATTATATTAATGATTTTTTTAAAAGTTTAAACTAATTTTAATTAAATTGAAAAATAAGTTTAAATAAAATTATAATTCATAATACATAATTAATATTACACTATTTTTTTAACTAACAAATAAAAATTAAGGTATTTTAAAGAAATTTAAAAATCATCTTCTTCTTTTTTAATTTAAAATGGAACAAACCCATCTCTAAAACACATTGACCGTCTAAAAATAATTCTTTGACTAATTAAAGGTGGATTTTAGAGATGAAATATTTAGAGACAGACTTTGAATCCGTCTCTAAAATAATTGACTATACAAAAGTAATTGTTTGAGTAATTAGAGGCGGATCTTGAATCCGTCTCTAAAATCTATTGACTTAATCTTTGACTAATTAGTGACAGATTTAAAGATGGAATATTTAGAGACGGATCATACATCCATCTCTAAAATACATTGGCTTCACATTTGATTAATTAGAGATGGAATATTTAGAGACGGATCTTGAATCCGTCTCTAAAATCTATTGATCCATCTCTAAAATCTATTGACTTGATTTTTGACTAATTAGAGATGGATTTAGAGAAGGAATATTTAGAGACGGATCCTATATGTGTCTCTAAAATCCATTGACTTCACATTTAACTAATTAGAGATGGAATATTTAGAGAGGGACAAATTCTGTCTCTAAATCCGTCGTTAAAATGAATTGACCTTTTGAGAATGAATATTTGACTTATTAGTGACAGATTTAGAGACGGAATGTTTTAAAGACAGAAATTGGCTGTCTCTAATTCCATCGCTAAATTGCCAACATACAATTTGGTCTCTAATTTTATGTTTTCCACCACAAATTCTGTCGCTAATTAGCGATGCATTGTTTCCGTCTCTAAATTCCACTGTTAAATCAGATTTTCTTGGTAGTATACCAATCTATTCCCCTTAACTGTATTTCCAGTGCTGACCCATGTAAATGGAATCCATATAATCTTTATAGATCATAGGATTATAAGCAATTCCACTTGAATGACGTGAGAAATACATACAAAGTATATAAATTTTGCCGAAATTTTGGCAGCATAATAGATCAGGTTTGCTTTCTTATGAATAGTACCAGCTTAACTAGAAAATCAATCACAACAACAGAGCAAACATCACATATTAATGTCTCAATATTGTCATAGGCTTGCAATATCTAACACCCATTTCCAACTTCTTCATGCATTAAGATAGCCAATTACTTAATTAGCAATTCTACTCATATCACTCAAATCTACCCATTTTTGTATCTTATGCCATAATTTTTATTTAAGTTATTAAATTCTGAATTTTTGCTAGGTTGAAGTGTTGTTTGTCTAGTTTTTAATGTCTTTAATTTCATTCAATTTTGATGAGTCTAACTTAAGATATTGAAAGTTAACCTAAGTCTCCCCTATTTTGGACAGAATAGGGGACTAAAATGCAACAATTCACTAAAAATAGAAATCGTATTGGATTTGAGTGAATATTATATCATTGTAAAGCTAACATAACCATCTTTCATTTCCAATTTCATTTCATTTAAGTGAGTAGAGCTAAAGTTATAAACTCTCAAAGTTTGTGGAATTGATTTGTCCTGTCTCTATCTAGTCAGGACATGAGACAACTTTGATGATTTACTGGGAGCAATAGGGATCAAATTTGACTTTGTAATTTTTATGGAATGTTTCTCTATGTACAAGCTATCTAAAAAAATTGGTTGTACTTAAATTGAAAGTGTATAGGGGAAGTTATGCCCTACACAACCCACTCTAGTTAAGTCTAGAGGTAGAAATCTAGGGCAAATTTCAAAAAATCATATATCACTCAATACTAATCCAATGAGCTTATAATTTATATGGTTAAAAAGTTTTAAATTTTAGTTTCATTAAATTCTAATGGTTGTTTATGAAGCCATACACTTCGTAAGTATGGACACCATAGGGTTCTCAATTCAATCAGATTCTATTTTGCTACTTTTATGGTTTTTCTCTCAAATCCCCTAGCAAGTTCAACTTGTACATGTTAATTTAGTCACAAAAACTCATATAAACACAGTATAATAGCAATTAGATGCATGAAATAAAAATCTTCAATAGCCACTGATTCACAACTTGAAGAATAAAACCATGAATCTTACCTCTAGTTAACGAGAAAACTAGTTACACTACATGATTTCGGTAATATAGGTTGATGGAACTTGAAGATGGAATGAGAGTGAAGTAAGATAGAAGAAGAAAGAATGAAAGGAGCACCTGGAATTGTGGGGGTCCAAAAATAAAGGAGTTAGAGGGGATTTTGAAGTTTTAAAGCATGATAAATGGGTGGTGATTGGTAGAGGCTTGGATGGTGTATATTGAGCCATGTTTCCCCTCTTGTTTGGGCAGCATGTGACGCCACTCAAACTAAGGTTGTTAATGTAAAATTTGATTGATTCAATTTTAGCAATATAAAATATTGGATTTTTATCGATTTCTTTCAAATTGGCAAAATATTACTATGTAATTTTTTTAAATTTTCTACATGTCTATTCTAATTTTCTCAAGTCTAATCTCTCTAATTAATATCTAATTAACTCCTAATTAATCTTTAATTAACCTCTAATTAATCTTACTTATTCAATAAAATCAATTAAATTGATTATCAACGTAAATTAAACGTTTTAAAAATTTTCGGACATTACACTTGACAACACAAAATGTGCCATTACAAGATGCAAATTAGCAATAGCATTGCCATCCATCTCCTTCCACTTGTCATTAGTGATCCCAGTGGGTCTTCCTTTAATTGCATCCAAGCAATTTACCTTCCTCAAGATTGCCTTGATCTTCAGTTTTCATAGGGAAAAATTACTTCTATTAAATTTCTCAATATCAAATTTTGCTGCAATGGTTCTAACACCAATCTACTCCTTTATAGCGAATAATTACCAATAGCGGGGCTCTCATACCATTGTTAGGTACCAAAGTTAAGGAACAGTATAACAACTAAAATTTGGAGATAAGAAAAGTGGAACTGACACATATTTTTGGCAAAAAGGGAAGAAATTCATGATAACTAAGTGAAAAAATTACAATCTCTCAAATATATATATAAGGAGGGAATAATAACACTCTCTCTTATACATGGAGAACACATACACACTATGAAATATACATATAAGAGACCTAATAATGAAAGTAACCGAATTGCGACTTGGAGATTGTGCATTTTGTGCACAATCTTTTACTTGTGTTGCATATTTCTTTAATCCTCCATGAAGTTGCATCAATTTGGGGACTAAGTTGGGGTTTCCATAATTTTAGAGGTGTTCATGGTAGGGGTGTTCGAATTCAATCTTACCCAATCAAAATCGGTAAATTAATTCAATTCAAATTAAAAACTGATCAAAACCATAAAAATTTGAATTTGATTGGTTCTTATTTTTTACGAACCACTTGGATTGTATCAAATTTCAAATTTAATTTTCAAAATCGATCAAATTCAATCGAAATCAAATAATACAATATAATATAATATAATATAATATAATATTTTATTGTTAAGTTTATATTTTTACTTTAATAATTTTAATTTATTACATAATTTTTTTATATATATCATTCTCACTTAAATAATATTTTATAAATATTAAATGAGTTTTTTAACTTTTTTAATTCATTTTATTAACTTAAGATACTTTTATTTTATAATATTTTAAACTTAAAATTTTGTTATGTTAGAAACCGATCCAATCTAAAGCGATAAAAAGTTGGATCGACTTAAATTTGATTCAAAAGTTAAAATAAATTGATCCAGTCCAAACTACAATAAATTATATTATTTAGATCGAATTGATTTTTTATTTAAAATCAATCCAAAATGAACTGTAAATACCCCTAGTTTGTAGTTCGATTTGAAATTTAGATCAATTTTGAGTAAAAAAGAAATCTCAACTTATTCAAATAATATAATTTATATTTTTTAATTGGATTGGTTTATATTATATTTTGAATCCGATCTAATATGAACCAATTTTTATAAGTTTGGAGTAGATTAGTTTAATCGATTTTTCACAAAAAAAATTTAAAATTTAGAATATTATAAACTAAAAATAACTTAAGTGAATCAAATAAATAAAAAAAGGTAAAAAAAAGTAAAAGAACTCATTAATATTCATAAAATAATATTTAAGTGAGAATGATATATAAATAAAAAATTATAAACAAATTAAAATTTTCATAAGTAAAAGTGTACATTTAATAGCAGTTGAACCCACAGCCTAATATTTGTCTCTTGCATGTCTCATTGAGCCTGCTGCAATGTCCCGTGTTCGACTTCTATTTGTACATTTAACAATAAAAAATTATATTATATAATATTATTTAATTTGAATAAACTAAATCTGAAATTCAATCCAATTCAATCGATTTTTGGAAATTAAGAACTAATCTAATCCCAATTTTTGTGGTCTTAATTGGTTTTTAGTTTTTTTGGATTGATTTAGAACTTTTGATTGTATTGAATTAAATTTAAATACTCCTGCATAGTTCATAGTGTTGTTGATAAGCATTATCTCCTTTTCATCCAACTTTTGTGAAAATGGAAATATAATATAATTTATAAATACTCGTTTATATTTATATATATACTCTTATAAACGACTAGCACTTTCGGATTAACTTAAAAATATATATATTTTCGAAAACTCTTTCAAGAGATATTTGAATAAGCGAAACTAATGTAAACATACTAAACAATTTTTCACTTTGATTATTCTTTTGAACTTTACTTTTGATAACCTGAATTAAAAAGCAGTTTTACACTTAAATCATTCAAAGAACTTTTTTTGGGTACATCGTTCAAAGAACTTTATTACTCAAAAAGTATTTCTAAATGAAGTGAAATATCTTGGTGGAAAGTAATCTGCAATTTTCTCGGTAATTGTTTATATTCTGCTTTTGTTTTCTTTTTGCCAAGGCTAGTATAATCATAAATTGACACCCGTCAAAACAAGGCCATCAACACAGTCTACACCTTTATTTCTTGGAACATTACACGCATATTTTTGTAAACTAAACTCGGCATTAGCCTGATAAACCTCAACAAGCAATTATAAACCTAGGAGATGCTACATCTTCGAATTACAATTATGTAAGAAATGACATGGTGGAAGCCAGGCATGACTGAGCATAAGACCTAGAATCCAAGGATTTGAGGAAGGGCCAACGTGTGAGGAAACAGCAGCAAAATGGAAAGACTACTATACTGAGAAAAGCATGATTATGATATGTTTTGAATTCTCTTTCTTATTCTGATTCTCTTGTTCTTCATTCTTTCACCTTCATTGTAGTGGAATTCAAATCCCCTGCGCTGTATTTTCAAATCTGATTGTTACTATTTCATCTAGTTACTTGCATCTATATTTCTTCAATTTCTATTGTTAGCATAAATACACATTTCAAATTACTATTGGACAAAGTTATATATATTTTAGAAAAACAAAAAACAAACAAAGAAAAAGACTACAAGAAAATTCATATACCTGTTACCGTTCATGAAATCATGCAGGTCTCCACCTTAGAGTTCTGTACTTGTGCTCTCCATGTTGTTCATATACAAAATCAAGCTGAGGGAAGACCCTCCAAAGCAAATCATCCACATGCTTGCCATACCATAGCCTCCATCTCTTCCAGAAAATAAGGGGAAGAATAACAAAACCAAACCCAAAAGTAAATCCCAACTCGGCACTCAAGAAATTCCAGTCAATTGAACTATGTGTTTTGGAAGTTGCTAATGGTGGCGGTGATAACCCTTGCACTCCATCATCACTACAATTCCTGGTTAAAGGAGGTCCACATAACCCTTCATTGCCTTCAAAGGAATATGTTTCAAAAGTTTGAATTTGTGTTCCTGTTGGAATTTTCCCATCCAAATGATTAAAGGAGAGATTCAACACCGAGAGGAAAGATAAACTTGAAATTTCTGTGGGAATCTCTCCGGTCAAAGTGTTATTTGATAGGTCTAAGGACTCAAGCTCAGTCAAATTTCCTAAAGATGATGGGATATGGCCTGAGAAAGCATTGTGTGAGAGGTTAAGAACATTTAGTGCTTTCAAAGTCATAAGCTCTTCGGGTATTGGACCATCAAAATGGTTGAATGAGAAATCCAAGCAAGTGAAGACAGAGAGAATTTTGACCAACTTCATTTGCAAACCTTTGTTGACAACAGTAACTGAATCCAGGTAGGTTCCACCAAATTGCAATTGGTTAGCATTGACTTGAAAAGAAAATATGTTTTCAAGTGTAGAACTAGGCATAAGTGCTAAAATCTCGGCTAATTTTATGACAAGAACGTTGTTTAGACTTGACAACATATCCTTGTAACGCACAGAATGATGGAAATCATACATATCAAAAAACAAATCGCCTGCATCGTCCCTTGTGTCATTTCGATCATCCATCACTGCTGTCCAGCTTTGCAAGAGTGTTCCTGGTAGTGTGTCAGTGAAATTATTGAAGGCTAGATCAACAATATGCAGCATCTCCCAATTGCTTGAGCTATGTGTGCATCCAATAGGGCTATGCAATTTATTTGACCTTAGAATCAAAACTCTTAGGGTGGAAATGTTCCTTAAGAAGCATGGAAATTCATCACTCAAAAGATTGCTTCCCAAGTTTAGGATTTCTAACCTTTTGCAGTTGGCTAGTGATTTTGGGATGGTACCACCCAATAGGTTTGCACTGAGATCAAGAAACCTTAAACTGCATGAACTTGAGATTGTATCAGAAATGTGACCAGTGAGTTTGTTTCGAGCAAGATTTACTACTCTAAGAGTACTACTCCTTGCTGTCAAACACTCAGGAATGAAGCCATCAAAGTTGTTATAGGAAAGATCAAGCAAGCGAAGAGTAGAACAATTACAAAAGGATTCATGGATTTGTCCATGAAAGCTGTTGTTTGAAAGGGAGAGAAAATATGTGAAACCAAGGTACTTCCTAATGTTGGGTGGGATAAAGTTGAATCTATTACTTGAGTAGTCCAAATGAACAGCATATTTTGCGAAAAAGGGAACCGATCCACGAATTTGGTTGGAATGAAGGTCAATCATCATCATATTAGAACTCAGATTTTCAAAGGGACCTTCCAAATCTGTGAAAAGATTGTTGGAAAGATTCAAATAAATCATAGAGTCTAATTTCCAAATCCATTTAGGTATTGTTCCTTGAATCTGGTTGTTGGATAGGTCTAGAGCAAGTAACTGGGATTGATTTATCAGGAAACTTGAAAATTCCGTTAACTTGCAAGAAGCCAACAATAGATTTACCAGGTTGGCAAAGCCAAGATCATCATTGATAGTTGTATCAACTAACAAATTGTTATGCGAAAGGCCTAATACACTTAGGTGTGGTAGCTGTCTCCAAATCATATCTAGCTGTATGGTGCCATTGAATTTATTCATTGAAAAGTTGAGGAGACTAAGTCTTTTAAGATGAAAGAAAGACATATGAATAGGCCCTTGTAATTTGTTGATGCTCAAATCAACCAACTCTAACATGGAGAATGTTGCATTTGGGAATTCATCCAAGAGACCCTCAAATCCATTATCAGACAGAGTGAGCTCTTGCAAAGATAGAAGGGTAAAAAGAGTTGTAGGAACTTTCCCACTGAAGAAGTTATCACCTAAATTTATTGCGGAGATTTGAAAGTCCTTCCCAATGAGTAAAAGGAATTGCTCCAGTCAATTCATTTTGTAAAAGGGATAAATATTTGAGGTTCTTGGACTTATTGAAAGATGGGAGAGGGCCAGTGAATTCGTTGAATGACAAGTCTAGGTGGACCAATTGGGTGAGTTAAGACAAAGAAATAGGAAGTGTCCCATTGAATTGGCAATTAGATAGATCTAAAGTTGACAATTGCTTCAAATTGGAAATAGCACTTACTAATTGCCCAGAGAAATCTGTATTGCTAAGATTCAAGTTGTCAAGACATCCATCTTTTGGGAAGTCTGGCAAGGAACCTTGAAGGTATTCGTTGTCTGATACATCAAGTACCTTCAGTGTTTGTATTTGGAAGATTCCATTTGGAAAAACACCACTTAACCCGCAACTGCTGAGCTGCAAGGTGGTCAAATTGGTGAAATTTGCAAACGATTTTGGCACTGAACTTGACATATTATTCAGGTTCAGTCGAATTACTTGAAGTGACTGAAGCTTTGCAAGTGAAGAATCAATTGGTCCTGATAGGTTGCACGAGCACATGCTCAGAACTTGTAGTTTTTGCAATGAAGATAAGGCTTGGCACCACTCCTTTCCAACTGCAGATACCCTTACACCATCTAGATATAGCTCTATGATTTGCGTAAGGTTCTTCATAAGCATTCCTATAGCTGGCTTCTCAAGCTTTAGAGTATGTTGTGAGGTAAATGATGTGGACAAATCAAGAGTAGCCAGTTTTGTGAGGTGAGAGATCTCATTCGGAATCTGCCCGTAAAATCCAGCATTTGACAAGTTCAAATGCCTTAGATTCTTTACCTTGCCAATCTCCGCTGGAATTGGAGGGCCAAAGTCATTGTAAGCCAAATTCAAACTATGCAAATGTTGTAGGTTGAAAAGACTTGAATTGTCTAGGCCTCCGGAAATAAATTCCTGGCTCAAGTCAACACCAATAACATGTCCACTGTTGCATGATACTCCATTCCATTGGCAGCAATCAACACTTTGATTCCAATGAACCAATTTTTTGGATTTGGAAGGATTGAATAAAAGGTTTTGCTTCATATCTAGCAACATGAATTGTTGATGACGAAGGCAGTGGCTTGTTGTTACGTAGATATTGATACTCAAGTTCATCAGGCATAAGTGTATGAAGAAAGGTAAGAAGACTTTATGAAATGTCATTTTGGAGATGAATGTTTGAAGCAACCGTGCTTTAAGAAGGGTAAGGATTGTGTATCTCCTTAACTGAAGATACTCCTTTTATAGATTCAATAACACTTTCTCCTTCTTTCTTTTTTTTTTTTTTTTCTTTTCCATTTTGCTAGATAATGGAAAACCGACACAAGTGTGGATTCATTGCTTACATTTCTATTTGCAACCTTGTCGTCAGTCATTTACGTGTTTTGACGGTAACAAATTAAGGGTGTTCAACGTTGTTGACTCACAGATCTCAATAAGAATCTGATGCTTGGTGGTATTTGACATGTTCAAAATAGAAAATACCTCCAACTGGAGGTAATTGAATTGTAATGAAATGGATTAATATATACATATAGTCGAGTATGAAAGTGAAAAACAAGTAAATTTTATTTTTTATTTAAAATGAATATTAATTATTAGATTGTTTTCTAAAGAATTAATATTATAATATAAAGTTATTTTTATTTTAAATAAGAGATTAATTTCGATATAACATTAATATAAAATAATTTTATATTATTATTCAATTATATACTTTTATATATATAACTTTTGTGATAGTGAAGGTAAAGGTCAAATATTTTTACTAATATTACAATACATGATTAGATGACTGTATAAAAATAATTTTATACTGATAATATATTAAAATTAAACTTTTTGACAACTATGTAATTTGTAGTGACTTTCCATATGAAAAAAAAAACTGTAATTTGTAGTAACTTTTAATATAAATTATCTAATATAATTTAACAATCAAATTTTACTTTCCTTATGCTATAAAGAATCACTCCTACCAACAAGGGTGTTGGCGTAGTAGTAGATGCACACTATAACTCTAGAAAGGACCACAGTTTGATTCCTGAAAAGGACGCTAGTTGGGAGAATGAATCTTATTATGCCTAAAAAGGATTAGCCTCCTTTCTAGGTAATAGGGAGAGGGATACCATTGACAAATCAAAAATAAATAAATAAATAATCGCTCCCATCATTGCCGCAAAAAACCAAAAAAAAAAAGTAAAGAATCACTCATTTCATTAAATATTAACATGATGATTGAATTATTATCATGAATGATGATGACACTTGTTGCATTGTGATAGGTATCTTAACTCCTTAATCAGAAGTCTCGTATTCAAGCATTGAGAATAGAAAAAAATTTTCATTAGGACACCTCTACCCTTTTCAAGGACCTCCATTGATTCAAGCCAGATTAGTCGAGTTTTTGATAATAGGGCCTGGATACCGATAGTTCCATAAAAAAAATTAAAAAAAAAAAAGAACTTTTCTTGATGTTAATTTTTCACATAATATCAACTTTTAATCAAAATATTAATAAATAATGAAGATCCTTTAATTTTATGTTAATTCCGATTACAACAACTTGTAAATTATTAATTAAGATGATATCTGGTGAGCTCGTTCATAGTATTTTCATGCATAACTTCATAAAGCAGCAGTGATGACAGAACGACAAAAAAAAAAAAAAACATAGGAAAGAGAGACATAGGGCATAGGGGATTTTATTGGATCCTGTTAATGTGGTGAATCCAAAAGTTCAAATCAAACTAATGAAATTGATTTAGATTAATTTGAGTAATCATTTCCTTTTTTTTCTAACTTGTGTCAACTAAATTATTATTAGTTCGGATAATTTACGGTTTTCAAGCTGAAACCCGAACACTAAATCTGATACTTGAACAATCTGAACACTCTTTATTTTCTCTGTTTGTATTCATTTAAGGCATTTACTTGTACACACTATTATTAAGAGTGTGTTTGTTTAAGTTTTTTTTCTTTGATAAAAAAGTAATTTTTTAACTATTAAAATATATTTTTTTACAAAAGCTATTTAATGCAACTTTTACTTCAAAGTTAAAAGTAATTTTTTAAAAAAAGAAAATTTGAGTAAAAATTGAGATGGATAGTTTCTATAAAAAAAATATTTTAATTAAAAATTATTTTTTGTCAAAAAAAGATGAAACAAACAAATCCTAAATGTCTCATAACCAAGTTTTACAATATTATTAAGGATTTAATTTGGATGACTGATAATATAAAATTTTTTTATACTATCATCTAATTATATGCTGCCATATAAGCAAACATGCATAACTCTCATCTCCACTACTTCAAAAATCATACAAATGGGAGAATTTAATTAGATAATAGTATAAAAAAATTTTATACTATCAATGCATATAAATTAAATCCTATTATTAATTGTCATAAAATAAAACTTTTTAAAATATAAATTTTTACCTTTTACAATATTCCAATAACAAAAATCTAACCAACTTGGTCTTGTTAAAAAAAATTAGAAATTAAATCAAACTAACCCAATTGAATTCGCGCGGTTCGAATATTATTTTTCTTTAAACCATAAAGATGCGCTACTCCCAAAGAAAAAGAGGTTGCAGTATATTTATAAATGAGGTGACTAACTGCATTTTAGTTAATATTTTAGATGCAGTTTTATTATTTCAACATAGTAATTTAGAAATATATTTTTTTTGGAACATAATAATTTAGAAAGTTAAATTTACATGTGATAAATGTAATTTCAATGATCTATATTTTAATTACGTAAATATCAAATTAATACATTGTCTTTATTAATAGTGTAGATATATTTTTTATTAACATCATATTTAACTTGTATAACTAAATTCATAGTTGTTTGAAATTTTTTTTTTTGATAATTTCAAATAGAGGCTCAACACTCATGAAAAAGTGGAGCAATTGATAAAATAGATTTACCTTTTTACATTGATGTACTTAGTAATAGTTATATAGAATATCTCAAGTACAACATAAAAAGAAAAAAACAAATTACGAAATACAAAGATAAGGAGATACCAAACATAACTAATAATCTAAATGCAAGAACACAGTTTGAAATGCTATCATCATATGTCAATTTAGATATTTATATATACAAAAAATATTTCTCTTTTAAATACTGTTTTCAGTTTGAACTTTTATATGAAATTAAGAAAAGATTCTTGAAAACTCCTAGGAGAAAAATTCTTCCTTCACTAAAATCTTGTACCATTAAAATAGTTGTAGAAGATATAAAAAGCAGTAAAATCCATAAAAACATATGGTAAAGATAATATGTTAAAAAAATAAATTTTCCTGCAAGAGAAGGAAAGAATCTTTCGTGGAATAAGCCACAAAAACTTCACACGCCAGTACGGTGACTTTTGAGTTTTGAATCGCCTCGTCGTTCAACGAGCTGAGTCCCAAAAAAAATAAAATTGTCCGGTTTGAATTTCAAACCGGTTCACAAAAATTTGTCCAGTATTGTCCGGTTCACAATACTATAGGTACGATCTTAATATGCAACGTAATAATCATGGATTAAAAAATTTTAAACAGAGAAAGGAAAGAAAAAATGAAAAAAGTTTGAAATTATTATATTTATATATTAAAAATAGGTCTTCTTTAATTGCAATAAGTACAGTTTAGTCTTAAAATTTGTCTATAAATAAGTCTTAACTAATTTTATCAAGCATGATTAAACAGTTTCAAAATATCCTTTGTCACATTGACACCATGGAGTTACACAGAGAAAAATCAATACTATCGCTTTCTTTTATTTTCAGTGCACTTTGGTTTATGTTCCTTCTAATTTCAGTTTGTAGACACAAATTTGAAAAAGAGAAGGAAAAAAAAAAAAAGAAATGTCCCAAAACTATAGATATTTTCTTACACACACTAGAAGCCGTGGCACAAAAGGACTGAAAAATTCAGCATATACAACATTTTCCAATGACCATTTCACGGCAAACCAAATAGTGCTTCAAAGTCATGGCCTTAACTCAAACGGTAGGGAATTATTTCCTTAAGTTGTTGGAATAAGTACTGTGTATGGTCCCAGACTCTTAAGAATACACGTGACTTGTAAATTGACATTAATTTCTGGGAAAATTACAATAATCTCTCTTGATATGTGTTAAAAATACATTCGCCCCTTTCTAGATATTAAAACTATACATATCATTCTTAATTATTTAAAAGTCATTACAGTGATACCCCTTCTCTCTAACGACGCATGAGTTGCCCATGATTAAAATATATGACATAACTTTTATGCATGAGTTGCACACCCTAATTTGGTTTCTGATGTATTTGATCATTGCTCCTCTTCCTTTGAGAGAGTTTGAGACTTGTTTTTAACTATTGAAAAAAAAAAAAAAAAAAAACCAATCCTCTTGACCTCCGCTCAACTTACATTCTCACCATCCTCTTCCATCAAAATTAACCACTGAATTCCAACTCCCCATGTAACTTTAACAGAAATGTGTCGATGGAGAATCTGTGCAAACTTCATGGCTGGGGAATTCGTGAGTGCCCAAGACGCATCTATGATGTTGTGCTGTTCAGTAATGAGTTGGAAATAGCTAACTTGCGTTGGAGAGAATTGTATCCTTACATAACACAGTTTTTTCTTCTTGAGTCAAATTCCACCTTTACTAGTAGGCCTAAGCCTTTGGTTTTCAAAGGGAATCGAGAGCAGTTCAAATTTGTCGACTCCCTTACGTTACTATTGAAGGGAGATTTAAGAAAAAAGAAATGAGGGGAAGATGGGAAGGGTGTTGAATAGATAATTGAATTTTTTTTTTTTTTTTTTGTTATGAAGTGTATTTCGAAAATTTTAAAAATTTTGTGGAGTCAAGGGAGATAGATATAATTTTAGCATATAGACATAGGAGGGATTATGTAACTTCCCCTAATTTTTCTGATCAGCACAACACTTGGATCGTGTTTCCTACGCAGACCAACCCTATAAACGTCAAGTAGTTGGAACATTTCTTGCAGTATAGACTAAACCAGGAAAAGCTATACCTCAAGTGGAATGAATCTGACTTTGTTGGGTCAAAAATATTGAAATGAAACTAGATATATAATGCGATATATTTATTTTCGTACGCATTTTGGTTCCACTTTAAATTCAATCCGGCGTCTTTATACGGGAAGCAAAGAATCATAGCCATTACATAGGAGTAGACTGGAATTGTCAAGAATACTGGAAAATAAATTCGTCAACCATTGTGGCTCAGCCGTTTTACACTAATATTTTTGGGAAATAAAATGGGAATTCCTTTTTTTTTTTTTTTGGTAAAAGAAAGGCTATGTCCACAATTGGGAATATTTTATTCATTAAAAAAGTTTATTTTCATTTCAATTATCTAACTAAACATAAAAAATAGAAAAATACCCGTTTCTATTCCCGATTTCCCATTATCTAACTGAAAACAACGTTAAAATACCATGTCACAATCGATATGTTGACAACTTGACGAGTATTATATGCTCTGTTTTTTTAATATGGCATTAGGGTGTGAACATAACCATTATATTGTGTATTAGATTTTATTACAGGAACGTGGTGTTAGTTAGAGACAATTCACCATAGATGAGGGTAGAAAAATTTTATTACACAATCCACCCCAGATTGTGTAGGAATCCGCCTCAAAAAGTTGTCACTTCCCTTCCTGATCCACAGTGGAAGGGACCAAGAACCCGGAACCCAAAACCTGTGTCTCACATAATTTGCTCAAAATCCTACCTTAGGGAAATCGAGACCCAGAATCCAGAGCTAGTGCATAATTTGCTGAAAAATCCTACCTAAAAGGGGTGGAACCTCTGTCCGCGAGAGAAACCTTGAACTCGGATATTACAGTTCAATATGTTAAAGTTCAATGTAAAATAGATGTGCCCAACTAGGTTCATGTTCCGGATTCCAGGTTTTGGCTTCATCTAATATTGCTGCTGTGTCCGCCCTCCACCAGGTCAAGATTAGTGTGCCTTTTGTAGAATCGTTGCCTTTTCTAGTGACATGACTGCGCGACAAAGATTCCCTAATTGTTACTGTATATGTTTCAGGTTTCGCCCCTAGCATACAGAATTTTGTTTTAAAAAATAATAAAAAAACATAATCCTGCTTGGTGTAGGGCGCAATGTGTATAAATTTTCTATAATCCGGTATTTGTGCAAATTATGCCATATTATTATATTTTTCACACATAACTCCCATAAAAAGAAAATGAAAAGCCGTGTTATACAGTTGAAAAAAGTTAATTAATATTTTGAATAAATATAAAGGTGGTTGTTAAATAAAATAGTGTGCTTAGGATTATTTATTCATCTGAGAGTCAAAATATTCCTTATTATTTTAATAAAAAAATCCTAACGAAGTTCCTGATGGGTGACTATGATAACAGACTTTGGGTGACTATGATGCTGAGTTGCAATGAGAAAAGTGAGAATACCAGAGCCTCAATGAGCTAGAGTCTGTGGTGTGTATGTAAGGTGTCCACAAAATTTAATCCACTTATCTTACTCATATACAAAGTATTTCTGGTGTTTAGTATTGTTATTTTACCATTCGCTTATGATAATCATATGGATTTGAATTCGGGGTTCGGTCCTTTATTAGTAAATGATCTATGATTTAACATCTATAACAATCATCGCTAAAACTATTAATTTTCATGTACTTTACTTAACTCTTTTGAAAAAAGGAAAAATAAGTTATTAGCAATTAACTTGATTGGCACAGGCGAGTGCGATGTTATCTTAAAAGAGCGATGCTTTATAGCACAAATTTATTTTCATATGTGTGTTACGAAAACTGATTAACCAATCACGGATGGATGTAGAAGTTTGATGAGAGGAGAGAAAAACGATAGTTAACAAAAACCAAAAGTTGTCCACCTCTTTTTCTATGGTGAATTCTCTGGTACCTTTGCACTAGTGCATTTGGTACCTTTTTTCCATCTAACCAATAGAAAACTGACTTATATTCTTGTAGTTGGATGCATCTTAATTACTTTGGTACACATTAGAAACCCATCTTGAAAAAGAAACTCCCTAGCTCTCCTTCACTCCCGATCTACGAAACTTCCACAAGTCCCCTGTAACAGCCACCGACAACTACCCTCCCGCCATAGCAGCCGCCCAAACCCACCATCACCGCGACAGCGCCATGCCTACCCTCCCCTTCCATCCTATCTCAGCCATGGCTGCAACCACCCACGCGACAGCCGTCAGTCGTGCTGCCACAATTTATGGCCAAACGCACCACCTACCTTGCACTTCCTCCATCCAACCCACACCCATCGGCCTCCTCCACGCAACACCCACCAAGCTCAAGACCCCAGCCCCAATAAGCGACTGCTGCCACCGTGAAACCAGTGGCCACCCATCACGAACCAGATCTGCAACCCATATGCCCCCGTCAAACCAGATCTGCAGCCCCAACACAACCATCATCTTGAACCAAGGCAATCACCCCTATCATCTCTGCCTCTGCCTCACGCTACTGCCAACGGATCTCAACGAGTAAGCTGCATTGTCGAGTCTGACAATGGCGTAATCACAGAGCTTGCCGAGGAGGAGGTCATAGGCCATTGCACGGGAACGGAGGTGGTTGCCTAGAGGAAGGTCTTGGCTGAGTAGTGGTACTGTTGTTGCTGGTGTTGAAGTTGGATAGGAGGTGCGGTAGTCCATTCTTCAATTTTTTTCTTTTTTAAGGCTATGTCTAAAATGTACCAATTAGATAAAAGGTGCACCATGTACCATATCACTTGTCAACATTTTATTGACTACACTCAAAAAATGTACAAAATGCATGATCAAAGGAAGGTACCAGAGAACTCACCCTTTTTTCTATTTCATCCTTTTTATAAGTCTCTTTTTAGGGTTTAGGGTGTCGTTTCATAAAATTTCTTTTGGGCCATTTTCTATTTCTCAGTTCAAAAACATTATACTAATCTACCTTCCCTTAACTAATGAGGTGCATTCACCTCTTACAATTTAAAAAATTATCCTCTTCATTTAACAATACTCACAATGATAAGCTACATACTCTCTTCACTACTTCACCTCCCTTCTCATTTGTTTCACTTTCGTGGAGAGGAGGGTTTTAGCGATGGTCACAGGTGAATCTTCGGACAGGGGTGGCAAGCTCATTCAATGCTGTCAACAATGTTGGAGGTATTCTATGCATTTGGGATGAAGAATTCATTGATCTAGTGGAAGAAATTATGGGGCAGAAATGGCATTATATTGTAGGTGTTATTAAAGAGAAAAATTTTCCTTGTAGTATTTGTATCCTTTACGGTGCAATACCCATGAGGAGAAACTCACTTTGTAGCAGGAATTGAGTGATTTGAAAGTAAAAGTGAAAGTTTCACTTATATTTATGGGGGACTTTAATGAAACCCTAAAACTAGAAGAAAGAAAAGGGGCAACAAGATTTTTGCCAATAGCCGTGATTTTGGAAAATGGATGAATGAGATGGAATTGCAGGACTTACCAATAGTTGGAAGGAAATTCACATGGTTCAGAGGCAAATCATGTAGCCATATTAACAGGACATTAATTGACTCAAATTGGTTGGTGAATGGTGACATTTTCAATGACATCAGAGCTCGGGGATTAAACAGGGGCCTATCTAATCATTACCCCTTGATTTTTGAAGACTCGTCAGTTCATTGGGGTCCTAAGCCATTCAGAAATTTGGATGCTTGGTTCTCCAATGATGGCTTCTTATCCTTCGTAAAGAAAGAATGGAGGATGCTAGGTAATTTGCAAGTATTAGAAAAATTCAAAGCACTGCGTAGGCCTTTAAGAAAATGGAATAAAGTGGTTTTTGGTTGCATTGACGAGAAGAAAAAATTGCTGGAATTGGAAGAATTGATAAATTCGAGGAGGAGCTCACATGCAAGGAGATTAGCACTAATGAGTTTGGTTGAGAAATGGAACACCAGGAAGGAGGTGTATTGGAAGCAAATATCAAGGTCAAAATACGCCAAAGATATGGATAAGAACATGTGTTTCTTTCATACTACAGCCGCAATTAACCAGAAAGATGAAGAAGCAAATTTGAAAAATGAATATTGGCGGAAGATCATTTCAGAATACATCAATTATCAAGAACCCCGCTAATGAAGTTTCAAAAGCAACTTGGTGAACATCATATCTAAGGAAGAAGCTACCGGGCTGGAGTTCATTCCATCTATGGAAGAAATTAAAAAGGCTGTTTGGTCTTGTGACCTTTCAAAGGCTCCTAGGTCCGACGGTCTTAATTGGAATTTTATTAGGAAGCTTTGGGACAAGATTGGTGTTGAATTTTCCGAAGTAGTGAAAAATTTCTTCATAACGGCTATCTCCCTAAAGGGGCAAACACGACATGGGTAACCATAGATAAATTATCCCCTCACAATACTTTACCCAGAAAAGTAGGAGCTCCTTAGTGAAATTACTAGGCCAACTAATTGCAGCAAAAATAAATCTAATACCACAACATGATAATATAACTAAACCTTAAGCATAGAGGTAAAATATTAATTTAAACTACTTTTAAACCTAAAAAACCCTGATATTCAAGAATCTAAAGCTCCAAATTAGGTCTAGAAGCTAATCATTCGAGAAAATTTTTTCTAAATCTTGACATAAAAAGGATTTTGAGCTTATCAAGAATTACCTTTGAGTATCAAAAAATGGAAAAGAATGAGGTGGAGAGTTTAGGTCTTCTTCAAGAACTTCTTAAAGCTTCCCTTACTTGCTCAAAGAAGAAAATCAATAGGTAGAAGAGTTAAGGATCTAGTTGACAAAGAGTAGGTAGAGATAAAGGTAATATAGGAAAGGAAGAAGATGATAAAAGTACCCAACAAAGGTTATTCTAGAGAGAGTGAAAAGAGAAGAAATGAGAGAGGATAGGGAAAGACTATGAGAGAAATGGGGCTGAGAGCCCCTTTTTATTTTTTGGCATTGACCTAGACACGCTAGAGCATAGCTACCGCGCTTGAGTGCGGCTGGGATCCAAAATATTCCCCCACTTCAACTAGGGATCATATTGGAGCGCAAGGGGCTGCGCTTGAGCGCCACTTCGAGATTCTTGAAATTTGGCTGCAGTCCAGTACTACTTCGAGGTTCCCGAAATTTGGTTTTCTTCCTCTTTTTCAATCTTCAATGCCACTCAGGCCAAGGTCTTATACACTTTAACTTTAAAATATAAATATAACTAAAGAAATACCCTCCATTTATGAAATTTGCATTTTTATAAACTTTTGGACTAAAAATGAAGGAATTATTAACTTCCTAAAATTTATTATAAATAACTTTTCAACTCCTTAATATCTAATGATCAATTACTAGGACTTTTAATATTAAGAAAATATCCTAAACATATAGATCTTCAAATAGGTATAAGATTTAGATTTAGAACTTTCGTGGGGTTTGAAAGGACAAAGAACCACAATTCATATGATTCTTGATTGGGATATTACATTTTTAATATTTTAAGCAACTGATCATATACAAAGAAATATAATTTATAGCATGGAATATGTGGTTGTCATTAAGAAGTTTGATATTTAAATCATTTTTATTTGATTTTCAAACTTTATGAATTAAAAGTAGAGTGAATATGTACACAAATATAGCATATATAAACAAAACCATCACATTAAACAAGTTATAATTGCATCTATATGATTAAATTAAAATCAAACCTTATAATATAAATATAGATACATTTTTTTTATTTTAATTGTACATTGCAATAAATGCTACAATGGAGTGAATTATACATATACACCACATGCCATTTTGTCTTACTTTTAAATTTTTTAATTCTTAAAATTTCAATTATTCTTTAATTTTTTATTTTATTAATATTTTTCTATTGTAATTACTGTATGACATCTCTTCAATTAAGTTCTTTTAATTACTATAAATTATGTTTTATTTTGACCTTCCAATTCTCTCAATTCTTTCTTAATTTTTTATCCTCTGTAACTATTTAGTATAAAATTTATGAAATTTTATTGTAAATATTTGTAAGATAATATGGTAAACAAGAATTTTATTGAGATGTATTTTTTTAAAAAAAAATTACCAAAATACAATTAAGATCAAGTTTTATAAAATAAAAAATTAAAGAATAACAACTGTATGTCACAACATAAAAGAATTCATTGCTCAAATTCTTAAACGACAAATATTTTTCTAAAGGATGAGACTTAGGCGAAGTTACTATTTCAGACAGATGCAATAGGTAAAATGCAATAAATAACCTACTTAACTATAGTTAATATTTTTTGATGTGTTGAATCTATCAAGAATTTATCTATTCATCCATCCATCTATCTATAATCTATAATCTATTTATAATCCTCCAATATAAAAGTTCTTTCACTATCAATATTGTCAAATGGCATTTTGTCTTAATTTAAAATTTCTTAATTCTTAAAATTTTAATTATTCTTTAATTTTTCATTTATTTTACTAACATTTCTCTATTATAATTACTATCTGACATCTCTCTAATTAAGTTATATTCATTACTATGAATTATATTTATTTTGATCTTACATTCTTATCAAAACCTCTTTCTTAACTTTTTATTTCCTATACCCGTTTTATATAAATTTTTTGAAATTTCATTGTAAATATATGTAAGATAATATGACAAACTAGAATTTTATTTACATATTTTTAAATTTTTTTTATCAAAATACAATTAAGACCATGTTTTATAAAATAAAAAACAAAGAATAAGAATTGTACAAAATTTTCACATTATAAAAGAATTCACTCAAATTGTTAAAATGAATGTAATAATTTTTATTTAATGTATTTATTTAAAGTTTAAGAATAAATATAAATATTATTCATAATGAACCATAAAAAACTTAGACAAATAATTATTAAATTTTAGATATACCTCTTTTGTTTTGCTCTAAAATTTTGTAAATATGTTTACTTTAATTCACTTTGTTTTAAGCAAGACTCTTAGCTAAATATTTTTATGTAAATATTTATTATATTTTACAAAGAAACAAATGAAACTATATATTTCTGCTAACCATATGATACAAATTACACAAAGTTATGAAAAAGAATGAAAACCATATAGGCATACACAAAAACAGACACATATTTACGTTCATGAAATTTCAAACAATTTTCAGCGATGCTATACGCTCCCTTCGTTACAAATATGGCTTTAAATTGCAATTTTAGTCACAGTTACATGGCGATTATGGATGCGGCCGCAATTGCAACTATAATTCTGTTGTAAAGGGCACCACAACCACACTATTGTGGCCTCAATTGCAGTTGCCGACCCTAATGTAAAAGGATGGTCACAAAGGAGATCTGCCACTGCTTTTTTGATTATTCTTTTCAATGTCACTTTTCACAAACTTCTAATGAAAAAGTATTTCAAACTTAACAAACCACTCAACCGAAAAACTCTACAAATTTATCAGATCTTTATATTAACTTGTCTTTTGGTCGCCAAACTTTGCTATAGGGAGAAGGTTACGAAGAGAATCATGAATTCACACACGGTTAATAATTACCTTTAAGTTTTTTATTTTTTGCCGATATTTATTTTGTAAATGCAAATCATCACTGGTGGGACAGAAAATGGGACCAGGTTAATGGATATAGTAGAAGATTTCCAACCGCTAGTGCTCACCATGCAACGATCAATGCAACTTTTCTCTTTTGTGTAATTGTACATGCATCTTTACATAAACTCACGCCGTACTGACGTGAAAAATCGTAATGATCAATTATAAAGCCAGGTGAAGCAATGTCTTCTCACTATATCATTTATCATTGTTGAACACAGTCCTTATTTAACAAAAACTGAAAGAGTAAGAAAGACAAAATGCAAAAGCCAAAAGACAAAACACATTATATATTGATTCTCCATACCATTTGAGAAATCAGTTCGGCCGCCACCTTAAACTTCTGTACCTTTGCTCTCCACGTTGCTCATAAACGAATTCTAGTTGAGGAAAGATTTTCTGAAGCAAATCATCCACATGCTTGCTATACCATAGTCTCCATCTCTTCCCGAAAATAAGGGGAAGTATGAAAAGTCCAAAGCCAAAAGTGAATCCCAACTCAGCACTTAAGAAACTCCAATTAATTGATCTTTGCCTTTCAGAAGCAGGTGATGGTGGTGGTGTTGACAACCCTTGTACTGCATTATCACCACGATTCTTGGTTAGTGGAGGGGCACATAGCCCATCATTGCCTTGAAAGCGGTATGCATCAAAAGACTGAATTTGAGTACCTGTTGGAATTTCCCCCACCAAATGATTGAAGGAGAGATTCAACACAGAGAGGAAATGTAAACTTGAAATCTCAGCGGGATCCTTCCACTCAAAGTGTTATATGATAGGTCCAAAGATTCAAGATTCTTCAAATTTCCTAGATGATGGGATATGGCCAGAGAAAGCATTATGTGACAAGTTAAGATCATAAAATGCTCTCAAATTTACAAGCTCTTCAGGTATTGGACCTTCAAGATGGTTAGAAGAGAAATCCAAGGAAGTAAAGATAGTGGGGATTTTAATCAACTTCATTTGCAAACCTTTGTTGACAATTGTAACTGAATCCAAGTAGCGAGAACCAAATTCATTAGCAGACATATAATAATAAAGTAAGTGATCTACCACAGTACAAGATTCTCCTGCAAACAATTATTTCAGTTTTATTACAAGAACTCTGTCTGTTTCAGTGAACAAATTTATGATATGCACGGTACCAAGGACAAGGACATCATAAAAGTCAAATGATAAAGCCCCATAATAAGGAGTGGGTAAGGTTAAGTGGAGACAAAAGATGGTAAAATATCATGGGTAAGAAATTTTTAGAGAGAGAAAGAGAGAAACTTAGAGAGGGAGAGAAGAAAAGAGAGAGAGAGAAAGAGAGATCTCTCCAGCCCCTTTTTATTTTTTTCCTTGCTGTCTGGCTGTGCTCGAGCATGAGATTCCATGCTCGAATGTAGATGAGGCCTAGAAGCTTTTGCAAACTCTGACCAAGGCATGCTCAAGCGTAGCCCTTTATGCTTGAGTGTGGATGATACATAAACTTCCATTTGAGCTATGGTTGGTAGCACGCTTGAGCGTGACTCCCTATGCTTTAGCTTGTCCCTTTCCAGATTCAAACTATCAAAAAAGCTATCCTTATCTCTTCAAACTCTAATATTATCTAAACTCAAACTTAATACACTCAATTACCTTGCTTAGACCTATGAAATAGCTCATGTAACACTTGATTGGGGTTGGGGTGTTACAAAAATTATAGTAACAATCATTAAATATCATCATAATAATTTAAAATATTAAATAAAATCATTGAAACACATAAGTCACTAAAGTAATGCAGAATGAGAGCAATTTTTTTATAGATGATAATATGAACACTATAGAGAAAGCATTTTCATTTACAGCTCAAACTAAAAGTATTTCCATGTATACATAGTTCTAGGAAAATGCATTTTTTAAAATTCTTTCTTTACTTTCTATGTTATAATTTTTCATGACAATATAACCAACCTAAAATTTTTAGATTGATTTTATTTAAAGGTGATCATATTAAAAATAGTTAATCTTTTTAATTAATATTAATTAGAATAATTATTAAATATAAATTTTAAATATGGGAGTAAAAATAAACAAAAGTTTAAAAACAATTTCGAATTAAGCGTATTTGAGGAATACCAAAATGAAAACAATAAGAAGAAAGCGGCAGCAGACAAATAGTTGACGTAAAGATTAAGTATGTTCTTTCCTTTCTGTTAATGACTTATATTTGAATTTTTTTTCATCAATGCTTAATTGAAATTAATTTGGATTGACGCAAAGTTTGAAAGTAAATTAAATTCCTCGCTCGGGTATGAGTAGCAACACTGGACGTAAATAGTCTGTTATTCAGTTAAGGCAAGTATCAACATCACGCGTATTTGAAGAAAAAGTATCCTTTTACGGCTTCTAATATCAATTGACTCACAGGAATTTTCCAATAATCAAAGTCAAATAACTGAAAATAAAGACAGTTTACTAATGCAAGCACCTGATTGAGACTAGTCTATGAATTTGTTCTCCCATTAAATCTTTTGTTTTTTTTTTTTTTTCAAAATTGTAAATTGTAAATTGTAATAGCCACCACACCATAGTGCTGGTTAACATATCAATCTATTTATCAGGTGAAATTTTCACCTAGGCTAGCTAGGAGCCATGGAAAAGTAAGGGAAGAGGGAATACAATTTACTGCGTGTGTTTGCCTATCTGCTGTAGATAATATTTACATTATACTACACCTTAATATTTGAGAATTTCATCTGGCAACATGACAAGTGGAATATAAATTCAAAGGATGTAAGTAGTTCCACACGTTTTTAAACAAATGAAATTTTATTATAATAGAAACTACTAGTTATATATGATTTGATGAATAATATCATAAATTAATTAACAATACTGATGAATAGATAAGATTTTATCATTTGCTGTTATCGATAGTAATTCAGCAAATCATTAGTAGAATAATTTATTGAGTCATAAGTTAAAGTTTAAGGACTAATCTAAAAGATTTTAAAGTTCGTGGTGTTAATTTGCAAGAGAGTGGAAGTATAGGAGGTCTGCATATGCTCTTTTTTCAGAGTTTATTTGAAAATTTGGAGCAACTTACGGTAAAAAGCCAACACCTTGCGTGTCCTTTAACCACTAAATGCAGACAAAGATGGGGATAGACCAACTAATATGATTAGATACTTAAGCAAGATCTCTTTTAATAGTATTTTTATTTTTTTAATATATAAATTTTGAGATCAAATCCAAAATGATATGTTTAAGGAATTTGAGTCCATTTTATTCGGACTAATATGTTATTAGTATATAAAATTTTTATGATTGATTTAGTAGAAATAATTACTATTAATCAAGAAATTGAGGGTGACTAGAAGCATATGAGAAAATCTAATTAATAATATATATTATTAAGAACATGACTAACCCGATCTACGGGAGGTCCCTAAAGGGGTGTATTATACCCCTTTCTTGCACGCTTGAAGCCGTGTATGGTTACGTTTATATGCCCAGAGAAAATTTCGGTACATTTATATTTTCAAATCTCCTGCCCATTTAATTTCTTGAAAGTCATGGGGGACATTGCACGGTATGGCATTGTTTCCACTTTCCAGTTGTTGGCATAAATTGGTATGTGTTCTCAAATTCTCATAATAGACATGTGCATTGACATTAATTTCCTCACATTGCCGCCTTCTCTGTAATGCCATGCAACAAGTTCATTCTATAGGTAGTGGCATAATCAATTGGAAAATTTCATGCCGTGCAGACTAAACTATGAAATTGATTTTGTTGACTAAATAAATTGGAGTTTTGTTAATTCATGCTGAAAGCATGCAATTAAGAAATAAAAATAGTATATAAAACAAAAAACATTATGGTGGATTTTCTGTTGCTCACGTGCCCTCCTGACTTCTCCAATATGATTTAAATATCGTATATTCATTAAGTATCTTCATTTATTACGTGCTGATGTCAACAGCACTGTATTATAAAAACTTAATAAAATATACAAATATTTATATTATTTTGGACCAATTTAAGAGGGTTCCTGTAGCCTCCAATTAACCTAGATACTAGACAATTAAAGCACATTAATTATTAATATATTAAATTCTTTAAATGTTTTACTTTTATGTTATTGGCACCACTTTAAATGGAAGAGAAATGTTATCTCTATATAAAAAAGTGAACTTCTCACGGACATTATAAAATAAACACAAAATTCTACATAGTGAGTATGTACTATATATTCAAAGGGAAAAAAATCAAGACTTTATGTCTAGATTTCTGATCTATAATATTTATGCAATACTACGTCTAGCCTATTTTATCTATCATTTTAGTTATATGCATAAAAATTAATGAACTTAAAATCACGAGTTAATTATAAAATATATTTACCAAGATACTTTTATTTAATTTTTAATATCTGATTAATTTATTATATTAATCTCATATTATGTTTCTCAATTAATGATATACTTAATTTTATGTAAAGGGTAAAATTTAAAAACTCATAACAAATATTTTATCAATATATAAGCGTAATACATAAAATGGACGAAATTTTTTTTCACAAAGTGATAATTAAAATAAATCAAAAGCAATATATACTTTTTTTATGTTCAAATAATATTTCTCTATATTCAATTCAAGTATTTCAAATCCTTCAGCTTCTGTAATCCGATCCATGGAAGCATGGAGTAAGAGACACTTATGGCTTTAACAAGACTTTATGCATTAGACCAAAAAACTTGTGTACTATAGACTACTCTCTCCATTTCAAGTTATTTGTCTATTTGGATAACTTGGTTCATTTGTATTGAGGTATATTAATTTAAGAATAAAATAAATTGTCCAAATGGATAGATAAATTGAAATGGAGGGAGTATGTTGCAACACTTAATAACCACTCATTCAGTTAATTAAACCTCACAGACACAGCACACACTTTCAAACTTCTGGAGGCTTTGCTGTTTTTTTTTTTTTTTTTTTCTCAAAACAAATTTCCTATAAAAGGAAGGAGCCAAGTTTAGATACAGAGCAAGATAAGAAACATAGCAACCAAATGGATCAGCAAAAACACAGAAAAAGTTCCTAATTAAAATCTTAGATACTAATGTCTACATCCGACAAAGCATATTGAAATTTTGAATATTGAGTTGTAATTTGTTGTAATAAAACTTTACAAGAATAAAATAATATGATATTAACAATGGGCAAGGATATAGTATTTGTGAGTAGTATTTAACTTTTCATCCAAGAGAAATCTTCTAATCTTCTAGTGTCAAGACATTCCACAGGCGAATTATACGAACTTTGAGAAACCAAATCTTTATTATTTATATTGAGGTTTTGAAGAAATTAGTATTTCACATAATTTTATGTAATTTTTGTGTGAACTTTTCTATGACATATATGAGAAGTAGAGAGTTAGAGGTGAAACACGCATATTGTAATATAGTTGTTTTTCTGAAATTTTTAATGATTTTACAGTTATATTTTATTTTTAAATTAAATTGAAGACAAAGATTTTCTTTTATAATGTGATAATATTGGTAGTTAAATGCTTCCTATTGTGATTAAGTTGTGGAACACCGAATCATAATGGGAGTGAAAGTTAAGGAATTGCATAGTTTAAAAATGAATATTCAAAGTGGCATTTATTTGCTCTGGGAGTGTTTGAGAAGGTTATCACATGACTAATAAATAAGATTTTTATATATTGATTAGCCATCATATTTAGTTTATTAGACCTCTTTTGCTTTTAATTGGTCAATATTAAACAGATTTTATGAGTTTGGACTTCAATTGAGTTTAATTATATTTTTCAGTATTATTGCAAATTTATATCGTTTATATATTTTTAGCATATCTTGAGTTATAAACTTCTAAAAATTACAAATTTCATATCATAGAAAATATGAAAAAAAGATCTACAACTTTAATGAAGAAGTCGAGAGCTAATTCAAATATCTAGTAGGTCGAATTGGGCCACAAAATCAAAATAGGACTATTGTTGCTGGAACCTGAGTATTGTACACTAATTAGGTCATAACTTGAATTTTAGATATCGGATTGAGGTGAAACTAGTGTTATTCAAAAATTAAAACATAAAACTTTAATTCATATGAGGATCACTTTCCAAGAAAAATGACATCTTGATAGTCTTATTAGTTGCATATAACAATTTTTATTTAATATGTTTATGCAAAGTTAAAAAATAAATATAAATATTATTCACAATAAACCATAAAAATTTAGACAAATAATAATTAAATTTTAGATATATGTCTTTTTGTTTTGCTTAAAAATATTCTAAATATGTTTACTTTAATTCACTTTGTTTTAAATAAGAGTCTTAACTAAAAATTATATTTTTAAAAATAAACAAATCAAAATATATATTAAATATTAATTCATTTAGTAAAAATTATAATAATAAATAGTTAACTGATATTGTAACATCCTCTTCTTTTCATAGAATATTTAATATAGAGCTATCTAATTAATCCACTTGATTGAAATATTTTGGGTGATATATTTGAATTGATTGACCAAATAATTAAAATATAGATATTAACTTTTAAAGTAAGATTATAATTAATAACAATAACTTTAAAATACATTATTTTATAATATCAAATATCAAATATTAATATTAGAACAGGTAAAGTAATAGCAACAATAGTAATAATAATTGCAAATAATAACAAAGTTATAAAAATAAAAATACTACAGCTCACGCTAACAGTGTGATGTTTGGAGTGTTGAAGTCTTTAACCTTGGAAAACAAAACACAAGCAATAAATGTAAGGTTAAAAATAATAATAATAGTAGTAGAGAGAGAGCTTGGTCAAGAACGAGGGGGTTAGGCAAAGACTTTGATTTGGAAAACATTACACAAGAGTAAATGCATATAAAAGAAAAGTAACAATAAGAACAATAAAATAAAAGATTGAAAACGTCATTAGTGATGATTGTTGATTAGTGCAAAATTCTATAAATACTAAGGAAGAAAAGTTACTCTCGGTAAAACAAAAAGAGAGAGAGAAGAGTGGGAAGAGAATGAGAGAATGAGTTGTCAGAACGAGTAGAAAAAAATAAAATAAAATAAAAGAGAGAAGTAGATAAAGAGAGAAAAAGAGAAAGAGAGAAAGAAAGGAACAACGGAAAGAGGGCAAGGGGGCAGCAGAAAGGAAAGAAGAGAAGTTTAGCATATCTATATCATTTTTAATTGTTTAGCACACTTAGAAATAGATAATAAAATTATTTATGAAGTAAAATTATGGTTTTATTTATTTATTATAAGTTATATTATTTAATATTACTCTACTTATTATTATTCACTATCGCAGTTTATGTTATATTCCAAGTTATTTTATCTGATGTCTCTATATTAAAATTTATTCCAAACTATTTCATTTGATATTCTTTATATTGTTATTCTTTATTATTCACTGCAATCTATTTTATTATTCCAAGTTATCTTATTATTTTATTACATTAAAGTTGCCCAATATTTCTCTTATTGCAATTTATTCTAGTTACTGTTCCAAGTTATTTTATGTTCTTTTATATTATTACTGTTTATTAATTATCATTATAATATATTTTATTTATCATTATAAGTTATTTGATCAAATGTTAATTTATATTATTACTTAATATTATTCTAGTTTTATTTATCATTTCAAGTTAATCTATTTAATATTCCCTTGTAATATTGATTACTATTATTATTATTATTATGATTCTTGTTATTATAATGTTACATTATTTTGAGTTGTCAATTTTTATGATAATTTTTTTAGAGGACCAATATGCGTCATGATGATAATGACAGACTCATAGATTATAAAAAGAAAGTTAAAAAGGAATTAAATAAAAGTGATATTAGATTCGGTCATTTTAGAAACTAACATTTTAAAATAACAACTCTATGTTTTGAAAAATTTTATTGAAATATTATATTATTTATTTTACTTAAGTTTATATTATTTAAATCCTTGCACACTTCGGTTATTTTATACTTGTGAATTAATTTATAGTTTCTACATTTTATTCCACTTATTGATTCTATGATTTATTTAATTTATTATGAGAGAAATTTATTATTTAAAATTATTGTTTATCTTATGCTATTTGAGTCTTTTATTTAAGTTATATTTATTGCTTAAGTTTATACATTTGTATATTTATTATGAATTTATGTATTATGGCAAGTAAGTATTTTGAATGAAAGATATTTAATTAAGATTTGCTACTAACCGCCAAGAAGGCAGAGGGATAAGATGCAAGATCTTTTTATATTACCTGTCTTAGTTAGTGTGGCGTAAAAGTCTAGCTTTGTCGTCATGATGTTAAAAGTACCACCAGAGAATGGGAATTCCCTAAGAGAAGACCTTCGAATATGTGTGAGACAAGCAAACAAATAAAAGTAGAGATTAAAGTAAAAAGATTATGTTGATATTAATACTTATTAATGCTTGTTACTTTATGTATTACATAACATATATTGTTAAGCATTTACTGCCTATAATATTATGATCTTCTTATAAATAATGTGATGAGATTATGGTACATAGCCGTGTGAATTTCCGTGCTAAGACACGGCTGGAACCATCATAGTTCAAATGCTTTAGAACTAATTATTATCTACTGAGAATTTTAAATTCTCACTCTATTTCTGATGATTTCAGATTAGTCAAATAACGCCCCAGAGGAAGGTGGACTCTTCCAGCTGCTAAAAATATGTGGAGTTGTAATTAAATAAATTATGGTTTTATTATTGGTTTAAAAATTTTTAGTTTAAGGTAAGCAGAACTTTACTTCTGCTCCGAAACTCTGTGCTATATCTATGTACATTAATGTCCAACTCTAAACTTTTTATGTAAAGTTGTGCCATTAACTTTATTATGAACGGGTGTTTTAGACATAATCCATACAATGTACAAGATAAATAACTATATATTTCTATTAACACTATGTTAAAAAATAATGATACAAATTAGAAAGTTATGAAAAGAATGGAAACCATACGGTCATACAAAAAAAAAACAAACACATATTTATGTTCATAAAATTTCAAACAAGTTTTGGCGATGCTATATTCCGCCCTTGGTCACAAAGGAGATCTGCCACTGCTTTGATTATTCTTTTCAATGTTACCTTTCACAAACTTTTAATGAAAAAGTATGTCAAACTTAACGAACCACTCTACTAAAAAAACTCTACAAATTTATCAGATCTTTATATTAACTTGTTTTTTGGTCGCCAAACTTTGCTATAGAGAGACGGCTACGAAGAAAATCATGAAAATATTTATTTTCTAAATGCAAATCATCACCGGGGGACAGAAAATGGGACCAGGTTTATGGATATAGTAGAGGACTTCCAACCGCTAGTGCTCACCATGCAACGATCAATGCAACTTTTCTCTTTCGTGTAATTGTACATGCATCTTTACATAAACTCACACAGTATTGACGTGAAAAACCGTAATAATAAATTATAAAGCCAGGTGAAGCAATGTCTTCGCACTATATTAATTATCATTGTTGGACAAAGTCGTTATTTAAAAAAAAAAAAAAACTGTGAAAAAGAAAGAAAGAGAAAATGCAAAACTCAAAAGATAATACATAATACATGATACACGAGCTCTTTATGCCATTTGACAAGTCAGCTTGGCCTCCACCTTAGACTTCTATACCTGTGCTGCACTCATGATACACGCATGCTTGCTATACCGCAGTCTCTATATCTTCCAGAAAGAAAGACAAAGTCCTTATTTAACAAAAACTGTGAAAAAAAAAAAGAAAGAGAAAGAGAGAAAGACAAATGTCCTTATTTAACAAAAACTGAAAAAGAGTAAGAAAGACAAAATGCAAAACCCAAAAGACAGTGCAAAATAGATTATATATATATTAACTATCCATACCATTTGAGAAATCAGCTCGGCTTCCACCTTAGACTTCTGTACCTTTGCTCTCCACGTTGCTCATAAACGAATTCTAGTTGAGGAAAGATTTTCTGAAGCAAATCATCCACATGCTTGCAATACCACAGTCTCCACCTTTTCCAGAAAATAAGGGGAAGGACGACAAGTCCAAAGCCAAAAGTGAATCCCAACTCAACACTTAAGAAACTCCAATCAATTGAACTTTGTCTTTCTGAAGCTGGTGATGGTGGTAGTGGTAACAACCCTCGTAGTCCATTATCACCACAATTCTTGGTTAATGGAGGGCCACATAACCCATCATTGCCTTGAAAGGAGTATGCATCAAACGACTGAATTTGAGTACCTGCTGGAATTTCCCCCACCAAATGATTGAAGGAGAGATTCAACACTGAGAGGAAATGTAAACTTGAAATCTCTGTGGGGATCCTTCCACTCAAAGTGTTATATGATAGGTCCAAGGATTCAAGATTAACGAAATTTCCCAAAGATGATGGGATATGGCCAGAGAAAGCATTATGTGACAAGTTAAGATCATAAAGTGCTCTCAAATTCGCAATCTCTTCGGGTATTGGACCTTCAAGATTGTTGAATGAGAGATCCAAGGAAGTGAAGACAGTGGGGATTTTGATCAACTTCATTTGCACACCTTTGTTGACAATTGTAACTGAATCCAAGTACTGACCGCCAAATTCATTAGTACTCACATAATAAGCAAGTATCTGATCTACCACAAAATAAGGTTCTCCAGCCAGCAGTTTGATCAATCTTATTACAAGATTTCTGCTGATATTTATGAACAAATCCATTAAATGTACAGCAGGGTTATCAAACGTCAAAAAATAAAGCTCCATACTTCTCATGGGCTTCATTGTTATCACTCATCATTTTTGTCCAGCTTTGCAAGAGTGATCCAGGTACTGCACCAGTAAAATTATTGGAGGCTAGATCAACAATATGAAGCATCTCCCACTTATCAATGTTATGTTGGCATCCAATGGAACCGTGGAGTTTGTTTGATCTTAAAATCAGCACTCGCAATGTGGAAATGTTGCTTAAAAAGCATGGAAATCCATCGCTAAGTAGATTGTTTCCAAGATTTAAGAATTGTAGCCTCTGGCAATTGGCCAAAGATTTGGGGATGGCACCAGCCAAGAAATTTTCATTGAGATCAAGGAACCTTAGATTGCATGAACTTGAGATTGTATCAGAAATATGACCTATGAGTTTGTTTCCAGCAAGGTTTAGTACCCTGAGTGTGCTATTCCTTCTCAACAAACACTTGGGAATGAAGCCATTAAAGCTATTGTGGGAAAGATCAAGCAACCGGAGAGTCGAAAAATTACAAAAGCATTCATCAATTTTTCCCGATAAGGTGTTATTTGAAAGGGAGAAGATATATAAGGAAGGAAGGTACTTATCAATGTTGGGTGGGACAAAGTTGAATCGATTGCTTGAGTAGTCCAAATGGACAGCATATTTTGTGACAATGGGAATTGACCCAGAAAGTTGATTGGAATGAAGATCAAGGACGTATAAATTAGAACTCAGATATTGCAAGGGACCTTCCAAACTTGTGAGAAAATTGTAGGAAATATTTAGATAAACTAGAGAGCTAAAACTCCAGATCCAATTGGGTATTATTCCGTGAATCTGGTTGTTGGATAGCTCTAGAGCATTCAATTGGGGTTGGTTTCTCAAGAAACCTGGGAATTCCCTCAAGTTGCAAGAAGCCAAAAAGAGATATTTAATGGAGGGAAAGGATGAAAGGCCATGACCATCGTTGAAAGTTAAATCAACTGACAACTTATTGTGTGAGAGGCCTAATGAATGTAAACTTTGTAGATTCCGAATCACATCAAGTCGTACAGTGCCGTTGAATTCATTTTCAGAAAGTTGAAGAAAACGAATTCCTTTTAGTTGGAAGATTGAGATAGGAATAGGCCCTTCTAATTTGTTGAAGCTCAAATCAACCAACTCTAATTGGGAGGAAGAAGCATTTGGGAATTCATCCAATGGACCATCAAACGCATTATGAGAAAGTGTGAGTTCCTGCAAAGATGGAAGTGTAAAAAGAGATGAAGAAATTTTCCCATTGAGGGAGTTATCACCCAAATTAATGGTGAGGATATTTAGAAGTCCCTCCAAATGAGCTGATTCAATGGATCCTGTCAAATCATTGTGCGAGAGAGATAAATATCTGAGATTCTTTGACATATTGAAAAGTGGAACTGGACCAGTAAACTTATTGAATGATAAGTCTAAATGGACAAGTTGTGTGAGTCTTGACATTGAAATGGGGAGTGTTCCATTGAATTGGCAATTAGAAAGATCTAATGTAAACAACTGCTTCAGATTGGAAATAGAACCAGGTAATTGCCCAGAGAAATTTGTATTGCTAAGGTTCAAGGTGTGAAGAGACACATCTTGCAGGAGGTTTGGCAAATAACCATGAAGATCATGATTATCTGATATATCAAGGACCTCCAATGGTTGTATTTGGAAGCTATCCTTTGGAAAATAACCACTCAACTTGCAACTGCTGAGCTCCATGACTTTCAAATTGGAGAACTTCGAAAAGAATTCTGGCACTGGACCTGATATACTATTCAAGTTCAGTCGAATTGTTGAGAGTGTCTGGAGCAATGCTAGTGAAGAATCAATTGGTCCTGAGAGATTGCAAGATGACATGCTCAAAACTTGTAGTTTTTGCAGTGGAGATAAGGCTTGGCACCATTCCTTTCCTTCAGCAGATATCTTCACTCCGTCCAGATACAATTCTATGATTTCTGTAAGGTTTTCCACAAACATTGCAATATTTGGCTTCTCAAGTTTTAGAGTATGTTGTGATGTAAATGATGTAGACAAATCAAGAGTTGCCAGCTTTGCCAGTTGGCAGATCGCAGGTGGAATCTGCCCCTCAAAGCCAGCATTTGACAAGTTCAAATACCTCAAACTCTTTAGCTTGTCGAACTTTGAAGGAATTAAAGAACCAAAGCTATTGTAAGCCAAATTCAGATTCTGCAAATATTGCAGGTTGAAGAGACTTGAATTGTCTAGGCCTCCGGAAATAAATTCCTCACTCAAGTCTAGATCAATCACACGTCCCTTCTTGCATGCCACTCCATTCCATTGACAACAGTCACCACTTTGATTATTCCAATGAACCAGTTTTTTAGATTTGGCAGGGTTGAACATAAGGTTATCCTTCAATTGGAGCAATAAGATTTGCTGGTGAACAAGACACTGGCTAGTTGCTACATCAGTGTTGATACTCCAGTTTATCAAGCAAAAGGGTATAAATAAAGGCAATAAAGCCAGATGAGATCTCATTATAATAATTAGAGGCAGGCCTGTGACTGGTTGGTTGTTGGTTAAGAAGGGTGAGGGTGGTTTAGTCTTGCTTGAAGATAATTCATTTTATAGACTCAATAGATCAAATTCACGGTAGAAAATGGCACACACGTTTGTTGACTAAGTGAAAAATGAAGGCAAATCAAGGGTGGCCGACTTCGTTGATTGAGATTTTAGAGGTTACAAATGGAACAGGTGGTGTTAGTGTACAACAAATTCTAAGACATTCAAATCTTGAGATGTCCCCATGTTTTAACACAACTAGTGGAGAAAAGATTAAGGAAGTATGTTTTTTTATCTTTCCGTTATTAACTTTTATTCGATTTTTTGGCCAAATTTGGATTGACGAATAAGTTAGTTTGAACATAGTATTATGAAAAATACGATTGGGTTGAATAAATACCTTGTTCAGGTAAGAGTAATAACCCTTCCCTTGCCTTTGAATGACTAATGTATTTTACGTGAGACTCACTGTTGATCAATTAGAGCGAGTATCAACATATGTATTTGACGTGAGACTACTTCAACTATATGTGTGTTTTCTACTTAATACAAATTATCTTCTATTTCCTATTCTGAGTTGAGCTGGGTTTTTTCACTTATAAGGGGAAAAAGAAAAAGAAAAAGGCGTGTCCTGAGAGAGAATTAAAGTTTAAGGAAAACGATCTTAGAAGTTTTTTTTTTAATTTTCTATTTTAATGTCCATATTTTTAAGATTTTGTGAAAGTAACTCTGAAGATAAGACTCCTTGTATAGTTGGTTGAAGAAATTATCCTTTTGCTGCTGCTCTAATATCAACGGGCTGACAGGATTTTCCAATCATCTATAACGTACCGTAAAAAAAAAATAGTATAATGTAAATATTATTTATCCAGAAGAAAGTAAAAGCAAGCAGTAATTTATATTCCTCTTCTCTCGTTTTTCTATGGTCCTTAGCTTTCTACTATAGCTAGTCTAGCTAGGTGTACATAGCTCACCTGATAAACAGAGAGATATGTTAACCAGCGGAGTAATCAGAAAATCACAACACATACACGACTTATTAAGAAAAAGCGAGAAAGTAGTAAAAATATTTGGTTTCATATAATTATTATTTTGTTATCAGATTTTTTTTAATCCAAAAGGTTACTTCCTAGCATACGCTAGTAAATAACTCTTACTTATTAATATTTTCAGTAATACACTATTAATCTTTTGGATAAAAAAACTCTAATAAAAAGAATAATAATCATATAAAACTAATTATTTAAGTATCTTTATCATATTTCTCACTTTTTCTATATACATCCCAAATTTGTGTGTCCCCAAACATTATTCTAACCAGTGCCTTGTTGTGGAGGCCATTGCAAGTTAAAATATAAAAATTAAACAAAAAAAAAAAAACACAGGATTTAATGCGAGGACAAATTCATAGTCTAGTCTCAATCAGATGCATGCATTAGCAAACTGTCTTTATTTTCAGTGATTTGAATTTTTGGGTGTTTGGGGCGTTTAAAATAAAACGATATTTTATACTAAAGGAAAAGATTTATTTATTATAATGAGTTTGTAGAAAATTTATTTGAGGAAATAAATTAAAACTTTAATTTATTAAAATATTTATATATTTCATTCTATATCTATTATTTCTACATTTGACTATTATTAATATTATTTTATAATTTTATAAAACTACTTCCTTTTATTTACGATAGAAATGTTTTCTTATTAGTGAAATAATTAAAAAATAAACCGTTTAATTGATTTAAGTGGATGGCATAGTTCTCCTTAACCAAAGTCACTGATTCAATTTTTGTAAATAAAGAAAATTAATATTTAGAGAATTTTATGGTCATCATGAATTGTGCCATATCAATTGTGGGACTTTAGCATTTTTTTTGGTTAGTTGCGTGATGGAAAAATGATTACAGACCAAAATGAATATAATTTTAAACATAAGGGGCCAGAAAAAAATAAAAATAAGAGATTAAATTGAAAAAACAAATAAATATAAGGGACAAAAATATCTATTTAATAAGTCATAAGTAGAAGAAAATAAAGTAAATCCCAGCAGAAGAAATTTTTTATGGCTAAAGTGATGGAGTAAGAATAGTAACATCGACTAGTTGATGATTAACAAGGTGATATAATAAAGAAATGCTAAATTATAAACTAACTAGTAGGATGTTACATTTGATAAACTTGAATAGCTAGACCACATCCAAATGCGGTCGAGCCAGCCATACATGATGGCTTGAAATAAGTGAATGATGAAAGCATAGATGTCGAGTTCTACAATTGAAAACCTGCGCCGAAAATGAAAAAGTGACTGACATAATTCGTGAAAGATAAAAGAAAAAGGAAAGAAGATAAGATACAACTATAAAAATATATCGAGAAGATGAAAAAGATAGAAAGAAGAGAGGATGCACTCAATGGATAAGAAAATAATTAGTGAAAAGTGGAAAAAAAAAAGATAAAATAGAAAGAGAGAAATTTAGGATAAGATAAAAATTAATTTAAAATTATATTTAAAGAACAAATTTAGACAAAAATTGATATAAATAAAATCTAATTTTAAAATATTTAGTTAGTAATCAAATATATTTTATTTAAAATACAACATTATTGTATCTAGATGTCTAGTTTTCTAATTTTGACAAACAGCCCCTACGAAATTGGTTTATCTGATTTTGCACAAGAGAATCACTTTTTCAAGCAAATGAATTATTAGCATATTTGGTTCTGCTTTTATAGAATTGATTTTAGAGATAATTAATTTTATAAAATTGATTTGAATAGAATTAATTTTGAGATAAAGTAATTTATATTTGGTAGTTCCTCTAAAAGTGATTCTGATATAAAGTAAAAAATTCTTATTTCTCCCAAAATCAATTCTAGAGACAAGAATTGATTCTAGAAATATATAACCAAACAACTCAAAATTTGATCAAAATCAATTTTAGTCATTCAAAATTGATTCTAGTGGTGCTGAAAATTTTTCCAAACATGCTATATGATTAATATTAGGTAGTTCGATTGTTAATTTGAATGAATTAAGACTTTTTTGTTTGGGTCAATGAATGAATTAAGACTTCGATTGTCGTTTTATGGTAGATGGGTCGGGTCACAGGAATTCTCCAATCATCAAAGTCAAGTAATTGAAAATAAAGGCAGTTTACTAATGCTTGCATTTGATTGAGACTAGTCTATGAATTTGTTTTTATTCTTTGAATGACTCAGTCATCCGGTATTTTTCTTTTTAAATTTGTAATGGCCTTTCTTGTTTTAGTGTGGGTCAAGTTATACTGATGTAATTTTAAATAATTTTTATATTATTAAATAATTTTTTATAAAATCTATTGTTGAATTAGAAATTTATATTTTATAGATCATATATGTAAAATTTTATATTAATTTAAATTTTGATTATTAAATTTTATATAAATGATCAAGATTAAAATAAAAAGTCATGTGATATTTTTAGATGATCATATAATTGTAAATAACTTTTTAATCTTGATCATCTATACAAGATTATATAGCTCAGATTTACTTTTCTTACTCTTATAATAACTCACTTTTTTCATTTGATATACCCTATATATATATAGAGTTTAAAATATACAAGAAGAAGCAGTATTTTTTTTCTTTTGTCCAAGAGTAAGGAGTATTTGATTAGATTGTTATTCAATTTTAAAATTTGTCACACAAATGATCTCCACAAGAGATTGTAATGAATCTAGAAAATTTTGCTAATAAAGCAAAGATAATACATAAGTACAATAAGAAATTTCATATAATTTTTATCTTAGCGTGGGATCAAATATAATAAAATAATAGAGGCCAAAATACGTATATATCTATATACTACTAACAAAATTATGAAATTTTAGTGGATTACATGCCCCCACCATTTTATACATATATGATCCGCCCGTAACAATAGGTAATTATAATTGGATAGATAAAGAGTATATTTTATAAAAAGTTATTAATTAGTATAAGTATACTTAAACTTGATTATATATTATTTATTTATTTATTTATCAAGGGAACAATTTTCACCTGGGATTGCTAGTAGCTAGTGGCCATGGAGATACGATGGAAGGGAAATTTAATTTTATTTATTATCTTTGGTATCAAGGTGGAGTTTTTCTTTCTTTTTTTTTTTGTCTAATTTAAAATTTATTAGATTCTAATTAAACTAATTTAAATCAAACCAATTTACTGTAAAGATGAAACTCTTTTAATATAAATTCCTTTTTTTTTCATTCAGATGACTAGAACTCAAAATTTCACCTAGCAAAAACCAATGTTAAATCACTTGTACCAACAAGGTATGGGTGGAATTTAATTTACCGAGGTGTGTTTTGTTTCATTTATGAATAATATTTACAATATATTAAAATTTTCTTTTAAGAATTTCATTTGAAAAAGGGCAAGAATCTTGTTTTGTTGAAAACGAACATAGTCTTGTCATGTTCATATCTCCACCATTGATTTTTTTCAACGGTGGAGATGTGAAAATGAACAGGTCATGCTCATTTTTTATGAGAGGATCCTTGAATCACTAGATAATTTTGTAACCTTGTATGCTAGCTATTTAGAGCATTTAAAATGGTTTTTGTTATAAAAGGAAAGGATTATTTGTATAATGATTTTCAACAAAATTAATTGAATAATAATTTTAAAATTTAATTTATTTACAAATAACATTTCATGCTATTGTAAATTTGATATTTGACCACTTTTAATATAGTTTTATAATTTTTGAGAAATAATTTCTTTATTTTTTTAAACAAAATAATTAGAGGTCATTTGGCAAGTTGGATAAGGCTTGATTGTATAAACTAATATAATATATTATAACTTTATCTATTGTATTGTATTAGCTTATCTATTAAAGTTCCCTTATACATCAAAACAATATATGACTAAGCCGTGGGGTTTGGGGTTAGGCCTTATTGAACTCTTTATGTATAAAGACTCTTTTTCTTTTCTTTCTCTTGTGTTTCTTATGTTTATGAAAGAAATAAAAGTAATTATTAAAAATATATAAATAGATCATTTTTTAATATAAATTATATTTATAAAATAAAATTATAAAATTAAATAAATTATTATTAAAATTAAAATATTTAAATAACTATAATAATTTTTAAATTTATAATTAGATAACTAAGAAAATTATTATTTTATTATAACTTTTCTTGTCACATTTTGTGGTAAGAAGTAGAAGATAACATAATATATAAAAGAGAGTACTATGCATTTGTTAATTCTTTTTATATTTATTAAAATAATAAATATATTTATTAAATTTTATAAATAAATAAAACATTATTTAATATTAATTAGAACTAAAAAATTAAAAAAATGTGAATATTAATATTTATTTGTTGATTTAAATTAATAAAAATTACTATTTTTTTATTATAATTTTGTTTTGTTATTAAATTTTTTCTTATAATTAGAATTATTTGTAATAGTAAAAGAATAATATCATTTATAACACAATATGTCCTATAATAACATACCAAATACTGCATAAGAATTAATTTTTATTAAACTTTGTACAATCAAATAATCTTACACTATTAGATGTTATACTGTCAGGTTTTAACTTATTGTAGTTAGAAAATGTGCCCACAAACAGACAGCAATGCACCGGAAAAAGGTCAACCACTTGATGTCCTTCAACATTGGGGATAGGCCAACCAATCAAGTGCACGAAGTGGAACAATTTTTTGTTAGAAAAATCGACAGGAATGATTCTAACCACGCACCTCACCTCTATCAGCGTATCGTGTACACATGGTTACGTGCACAAAAGGATTTAAAAATTCAGCATACGTATCATTTTTGCGTGTATATGCGAGTCTGTTGCCATTCCTTCAAAGTCATGTCCTAAACTTTCACGGTAGGGACTTATGATTATGAAGTTGTTGGAAATTGGAATATATGTGCTTTCAGACTCTCAGAATACATGACTTGTAAATTGACATTAGTTTCCTCAATCTGCTCATTTTCGGCGATTAGCACAACACAGTCAACACTACAAACGTGTTTCCCACGTAGTCCAACCCTATATATACGTCAAGAGCTACTCAGCTCCATTCAACGAGTTTTATTTTTTTATTTTTCTCTTTCCCGCAGAGAGTGCACGTCATCATCAAGTGGAAATTTTCTTGCAGTGTAGGCTAAACCGGTAAAACCTGTGCTTCGAGTGCATTCAATTTGATTTTACTGGGTTAAAAAGATCAAAATGAGAGTAGATACATGTGACAAGATATTTATATTTGTACACAAATTGATTCCGCGTTTTAATTTCAATTCATCCATCTCAAATCCTTCAGCTTCTGCAACGACGATCCATGGAAGCAAAGAGTCATAGCCATTACATGAAAAATTCAAATTCTGCAGCTATATAGGATCCAGTTTTCGAATATATGATTCAGGTTGAAGAAACATGACTTGTCACTTGGACTTTAACTGGGCCACACATAAGAAAAGAAACGAGCTAACTTTTATTTCTAACAATACTCTTTTTTTTTTTTTTTTGGGAACAAATTTTTAACAATAGTTTAGTCTGTAAATTGTGGTACACACACTCCCAAACTTCTGGCCAAAGGCGATCTTATTCTCACTCCTCACCTTTGGAGAGTGTGGTACCTTTTTCCTCGGACAGAGATACCTACACAGGCAAAGTCTAATTGAACTGTTTATAAAAATTAATTTCCAATACGCAGAAGTATAAGAATTATGCAATTTTTTTTCACAAGAATTGTCTTTGAGTCTGTGTTCTTTTCCTCTTAAATAATCACGATTGCTTATTATCTCAATCAATGCTTCTTGTTATTTCATATTAAATATGCAATCGCTCATAAAAATTATGTGAGATATGTTTATTTTTAATTTGTTTAAAAATGTTAAAGTGAGACCATGGTAATGACCAATAATTTATGTGGAAATATGAAAAATGTATGAATGTATAATTAAGCAATAACTAGAATTAGACTTGCAAGATACATGGGCAAATAAAATACAGGAATGTTTTATTCAATATTGTAAGAATAATTATAAATGAAATGACTTTGTAATAATATAAAATTATTATTTATGTACCGAAAAAATGAAATTATTATTTATTTGAAAGATGAAAAAGTTGTTGGGAATAAAACCTTCAATATACACAAGCCAAACAAATAAATAAAGCCAAAAAGGAGCATAAGAACATTAACGTTGTTTGGCTTTTACTGCCTACGTGCATGACTTCATACATCAATCTACTAACTTTTGCCAAAATACAGTCACTAATTAAAAATCTGTTTCAAATTCAAAATTCCGAAACCCCAATACACTATAATGATGAAACTAACAAGTATGGACTATAGAATTACAGAAACAAAATTTCCATGAAATCTTCAACGTAACGGCAACATGCTCATAATTAACACAGCGAGCTAAAGCAGTAATGAATCGTCCACTATCAATAAAAAATCAAAAATGCAGCAAACAGGAAATAAACTTCATCATTACGGGTCATCACTTGAGAATCATCTGCAAGAGAATTGAAGGATCAGATATGAGATAAGAGTGAAGTAAATTGTGGAAGAATGCAGAACAGCGGGAAGAAAAACTCAGAAGGGGGAAATTGCATGCCACTCATTCCAGACCCCAACTCTCTGGCCCCTTCTTCCTTTTGTATAATTTTTCCATTGATGGCCAAGCCCAAATTATTACTTATTGCATTATCTCCCCATTTGAAATGGACCTTGTCCTCCGACCAAAAAAACTCAAGGTCCGAAATTGGATAACCATAAACCACTGGAAGTGTTATAGCTGCTGCCATTGCCTTGTGCATTATGAGATTCATGCCAAACATCGCAACAATGTTTCCAGCATTGTCATTGAGTGGATCAGATGCGTCTATGGCCAATCTAATGGCTATACTTTTTTGCAGCTGCAGTTCAAAATTCCCATACATAACGGTCCTACAAAATTCTGCAGCACATTTTAGAGGTTAAAATGTATCAAATGGTGGGGCACATGCCTCCACTAAAATTTGAGAATTTTGTTAGTAGTATATAAGTATATACATATTTTATTTTCCTTATTTTATTATACTTGATCTCATATTAAGATAAAAATGATGTGAAACTTCTTATTATATTTATGTCTTATATTTGCCTCAATTATTTAAATTTTCTGGATCTGTCACTCGTTGCGACAATAAAAGCAAATGCAAATATTTAAAAAAATTATAAAAGGGAATATATTGTTTGTGGTGGACTTGGTCTCTGCAAACTTCCTATTTTTCTAAAATAATACTTAATTTAAAAAAATAAAAAAAAACGAACAAGAGTTTGTGGCAGAGTGGATCACTGCAAACTTTTGGATTTTTTAGTATGTGTTTGGAAAAATTATAAGATTAAAATTATTTCAATAATCACTTATTTATATAATCACTTTTTTATATAATTGATTATTTGATAATCAAATTGTGTTTAGATATTTTAGCTAAAAAGTAATTTTAAAATAATTTATTTTATTTGGATTGTATGAAGAAAAGTTATTTTGATATGGTAAAATTACTAAAAAATATATAGAATGATTGTTTATATTGTGTAATATTTAATACTTATGATCAATTTGGCAAAAATATAATATTGTATGTACTGTATAAAGAGCTTTTAATAAAAAAAAGTCCAAATTTTAGCTTCCACTTTTTTTTTCCCCCAAAAACAGCTTAAATTCTTTGAAAATGATTATAATCTATTTCAATAAAAGTTACCCAAACAAGATTTTATTTTCAAAACAATTCTTTTTTTGAAAAAAAAAGATGTTCCTTGGGAGTTCCCAAATATGCACTTAAAATCAAAATAAAAAATTTTAAATTTTCTAAAAAAATTTAAAAAAGAATAATAGTTTAAATAAGAAACAAAAAAGAAAACTTAAATTTGCAACAAACTTGACTGCTGCAAAAAAGCAAATTTTTTTTTCAAAAAATATTAGTTTTCAATGGACTTGGCTACCACAAATTGAGATATTTAAATTGTCATCAAATGGCACTGCCCTTTCACTTTTTCTTATTCTCTCCTTTTTGTCTCTTCATCATCTCCTCCTTCTCTCTTCCTCCCATGCCGCCCTAACTGCCACTAGCCACTGCCTGCCACCACCACCACCTAAAGCTGCCACTGTTTCACTATGAGAACAACAAATAATGCCAACTGCTAGCTTATAGCTCTGCCACTACCATCCTGCCATCATCAACAATACTAATTTTTTAAGTGTTTTTGTTTAATTTCTTAAAAATATATTATCAGTATATATTGTTGATTTTAGGCTTGTTCATTTTTTTTTTTTTTTGTGGAGCTTGTTCATATTGCTAAATATGTGGACTTGTGTTGCTTGTATATTGTGCATAGTTTTGTCAATTATTGAGAATTGTTGGAGCTTTTATTATGCTTTGGGTTCTTTGTTTTATTCATTTATACTACATTAATGTGAAATCATTCAGTATTTGTGATGTTTGTGTTAATTGTTTGTCAACTTTTATATCTTGATCTTGTGTTTAACATCACTTGAATTTTTGTCTACCCTCTGAATTGAAACATCTAACCAATTTTTTTTTGTTTTAATTTTAGTCATTTGTGGTAAACATGGCCCCCACTAATTAGAGGGGGGACAAGTCCACCACTAATAAGAGGGGGCTACACTAATTAGATGGTGAAGTGGTCGCTAGTAATAAGAGATGGATGAGATCGCCGCAAATTAGAGACAAATAGCAATTCCTTATGCCTCAATTTCATATAAAATACTATAAGTATGACCAGTAATTTTTGCATGTGTTGAATTTTTAGGATTTTCCATGTGAGTTTTGTTTTTGCACAATTTCAGTTGTTTGGGTCCATATATACATAATTGATAATTACCTTTTAAGCTACTTAAATATAAATTGTGTTTTCTATTAGAACAGGCTGAATCCCATGCCTCCGCAATGGGCTATATGATAGGAATAATTTCTAGAGACCAAAAATCTTGGTAATTACTCCCTACATATGAAAGAATTAAAGACTGCTTTTTAATTAATTTTCAAAGGTCATTAACTCCTTCATCTATAGCCTAAAAGTTTATAAAAGTGCAACTTTTCCCAAATTTGAACTAAAACTCAAAAATTGGATTTTGATTCTCAAGTATTTTGATATTTTTCATATTTTATTTGAATCCAATGGGAGATATTTCCTTACTTATATTTATGTTTTAAAGTTATTAACGGAGAATAAAATTAAAAAGGGCATTAACTTAAGAATAGTATAAAATAACAACTAATTTTCTCTTTCTCCCTCCCTTTCCTCAAGAAAAATCGGCACCCCTTTCTCTTTGCCCTCTCCATTTTCCTTCTTCTTTATCTTTTCTTCTTCCTCCTTTTCCTCTCTCAACATCATCTCCTCCTTCCTTCCATACTCCCCACCCCAACATAACACCCACTTCTTCTTCGTCACTTTCGTCACTTTCTCTCTCTAGAACTCCATTGATGACCATAGAGCTTGGTGGAGAGCTTGAGTGATCTTTTCCTCTCTCCTCTTCCTCTTGGGTTAGTAGGCAATGTTTGCTCATAAATGTTATTGTTGTCATATTTGTGGTGCTAGATTCTTGTAAGGATCATTCTCTTGGCTCTTGGACTTCGTGGCATTGAAATTACCCCTCTTGGGTAAGTCTGTGAGTAAATATTGTATCTTTAGTTGTCTTCTAATGTTTCCTATTTACTATAAATATCGTTAAGGATTGAAAAATATGAGATTGATGGTTTAACTTGTGTTGACAAGTTACTTGAAATGAAAATCCCCTTTCTCTAAGCTTATATTTTATTTTAATTAAATTTATACATGAGGTAAGATTGTATATATATATATGAGGGGAGTGGTTTATTATGAAAGTGAGATGAACAAATCTGGGCCGTAAACCATATATAGATGGTCAAGATTTAAAGTTGTTTAAATATCACATGATCACTTAAAAAAGTAATGTGATTTTATGTTTTAATGTTGACCATTCACGTAAAATTCAATGGTCAAGATTTGCTTATCTCACTCTTATAATAAACCACTCCTCTCATATGATACGCTCTCTCTCTCTCTCTCTCTCTCTCTCTCTCTCTCTCTCTCTCTATATATATATATATATATATATAATTGAATGGTTTTTGAGAAGTCTCTAATAGGATTTGTAGCTAACGACAGCCTTGGTGCACATTGGCTAGTTGATTTACACAGCCACTCAAAAAGTGGTGCATGACGATTACGGGATCACAAGAAGAAATGGGCACCTAAGTGTGATTCTGACGAACTATCTTGGATTTGATAACTTCCCACTTATTTTTGTAACCCTTTAAAATAGTTATGAAGCTTATGCTTTGAATCAACTGTTTATTTTAACTTATCGATTTACAGTTATGAAACTTACTAAAATTGTATCTTTTGTTATGTTTATTACTGGAACATGTGGGCTATGGATACTCTATCTTTCACTGAGTTCCGAAACTCACCTCGTTGTCCCTCCTCTTTTTAGATATAGGTGTTGATCCGAGTTTTACTCCTCCAAATCCTGTATAGTTGGATTTGTCTATTGGTGAGCCTTCTTGGGAGGCTAATCCTCATGTTGGAACCTTTTTGGAATATGTTAGTTTAGCTTGATCCTATTAGCTCCATAAGTCATAGGTAGGGTCCAACCTTTTGTTGTTGACTTGTTTGGTATTTGAATATGGCATATGTATTTTAGGCTACGTTGCATAGATACAGGTACAATACCTGTACTCGGTACTGATATAGGAATGGGCACCAGGTACAAATATTTTGTAAAAACTGGTGTATGGGTACGGCTATATATATATATATATATTTAAAAATATAAAAATTACACAAATCTCGTGAAATAAGAACTGGAATTTCATATGATAAACTAGAAAATACACCAACTTCAACATAAAACAAGTTTAAATTGTTCAATATCACATCACAAAAATAAAAAACTACAATACTTAAAACACAAAACCATTTCAGATCACAAGCTACCTTTCGGCAGCAATAACACATAACCATTTTAGATCACAAGTTTTCAAAAAAAAAAAAAAAGAATCAGCAACAAAAATCAGCAGTAGTAGCAAAAAAAAAAAAATAATAAAGACAAATAAAAATAGAACCAACAGCAAAAATCAGAAGCAGCAGTAAAAAAAATCAACAAAAACAAATAAAAATAGAATAAGAATAGAGACAAAAGCTACCTTGCATCCTTGAGAAATTGTTCTCCAGCTGCTATCTTCGAGCTGCTGTTGTTGCCATGCTGTTAGGACCGCCACTACTGATTTGATGTGAAAACCGCCATCGGTGGATGAGTTAAGTGGTGGTGGCCGTGGGTGAAGGGTGTTTCAAATGAAAGAAAGAAGAAGAACAGGAGTAAGGAAAGGAAAGTCTTTCAAATGAAAGAAAGAAAGAAGGGGATAAGTCTCTAAATCTTGTGGAGTTCTGGTTGTTTCGAAAGAAAGAAGAAGAAGAAGGGTAGGGATTTTGAATGAAAGAAAGAAGGAGAAGGGATAGGATTCTGAATGAGGAACTTCTGATAAGGTAAAAACAAAAAAAGAAAGGCAATGTGAAAGAAAAGAAAAAAAAAGAAAAAACGGAAAAAAGGAAAACCAGGAGGCATCGAGAAAAAGGGAAAAAAAACAAAAAAAAACCTCAAAATGACACAGTTTTAATAAATCCTGTACCCAGAGTTATATCCAGCAGTACTTGAGCCGTACCTAATATTTTTTTTCAAAAAAAAAATGGGTACGTACTTAGATGTAACTGTACCCCTACTTTTGTCAAAATGGAGTGCCCATGCTTCATAGATTTTACGGATATATGTAAACCTATTTTATATATTTGATTACCTACTTTGAATGCTTGTGAATTGGATATGGTTGGATTGTAATACGTTATGAAACTTAAATGAAAATATGCTCTCGTGAATATGCCTGCATGCTATTAGGTGCATTATAAGAACACCCGGATCCCAATTGTTTGGTGTGTGTTAGTTTTGTTTGATGTAGGAAGAGCCCTTGTATTTGGGGAATTGACTTGAATACAAAGAAGACTTTGTTCATTTTTTGGAAAAATTGTATATTTAGGCTTGAATAGGAAAAAGGTTCCCAAATATGCTGATCACGACCTAAGTTGGGTCATGACAAATTCACTACAAATTAGTGGGAGATGGGCCACCAATTTTGGTTAGTAACCCTGATTTTAAGGAGCACTCAAGCTCTACTGCAAATGCTATATTAGTGGCGGATTTCGCTCGATTAGGGCCGATTTTATCCGCCTCAAATTAGTAATTTTCTTGTAGTGACATAAACTCACAACACTAACATGCAAAACTATAATAATCAATCATAAAGCTACGTGAAGCACTGTCTTTGCTTTATATTAATTATCATTGTTGGACAAAGTCATTTGTTTTACAAAATCCGAAGAAAACGAAAGACAAAATACAAAATACAAAATACAAAAAACAAAACCCAAAAGACAGTGCAAATTGCAAGATATATTAGCACTTTATACCATTTGAGAATTCAGCTCCGCCTCCACATTAGACTTCTATACCTTTGCTCTCCACATTGCTCATAAACGAATTCTAGTTGAGGAAAGATTTTGTGAAGCAAATCATCCACATGCTTGCTATACCACAGTCTCCATCTCTTCCAGAAAATAAGGGGAAGGATGACAAGTCCAAAGCCAAAAGTAAATCCCAACTCAGCACTCAAGAATCTCCAGTTAATTGAACTATGTGTTTCAAAAGGTTTTGGTGGTGTTAACAATCCTCGACCTCCATTATCACCACAATTCTTGGTTAATGGAGGGCCACATAACCCATCATTGCCTTGAAAAGAATATGCTTCAAAAGTTTGAATTTGAGTACCTGTTGGAATTTTCCCCACCAAATGATTGAAGGAGAGATTCAACACTTGGAGGAAATATAAACTTGAAATCTCTGTGGGGATTCTTCCACTCAAAGTGTTATATGATAGGTCCAAGGATTCAAGATTCTTCAAAATTCCCAAAGATGATGGGATATGGCCAGAGAAAGAATTATGTGACAAGTTAAGATCATAAAGTGCTCTCAAATTCACAAGCTCTTCAGGCATTGTACCTTCCAAATGGTTGGAAGACAGATCCAAGGAAGCAAAGATAGTGGGGATTTTGATCAAATTCATATGCGAACCTTTGTTGACAACTGAAACTGAATCCAAGTAGCGACCACCAAGTTCATTAGCAGTCACATAATAAGCAAATATGTGATCTACCACAGAATAAGGTTCTCCTGCTAACAATTTGTTTAGTTTTATTACAAGAACTCTATTGATGACAGTGAACAAATCCTTGAAACGTATGGTATCATGGTTATCAAACATGTCAAAAAATAAAGCTCCATACTTCTCATGGGCTTCATTTTCATCACCCATCATTTTTGTCCAGCTTTGCAAGAGTGATCCAGCTACTGTACCAGCAAAATTATTGGAGGCTAGATCAACAATATGAAGCATCTTCCAATTGCCAGTGCTAAGTTGGCATCCAATGGGACCATGGAGTTTGTTTGACCTTAAAATCAACACTCGAAGGGTGGAAATGTTGCTTAAAAAGCATGGAAATCCATCGCTAAATAGATTGTTTCCAAGATTTAAGACTTGTAGCTTCTGGCATTGGGCCAAAGACTTTGGAATGGCGCCAACCAACATATTTGCTTTGAGATCAAGGAACCTTAAATTGCATGAACTTGAGATTGTATCAGAAATATAACCTGTGAGTTTGTTGTTGGAAAGATTTAGCACCCTGAGCGTACTATTCCTTCTTGTCAAACACTTTGGAATGAAGCCATTGAAGCTATTATGAGAAAGATCAAGCAACCGGAGAGAAGAAAAATTACAAAACAAATCATCAATTTTTCCTTCTAAGCTGTTATTTGAAAGTGAAAGGAAATATAAGGAAGGAAGGTACTTATCCATGTTGGGCGGAACAAAGCTAAATCTATTGCTTGAGTAGTCCAAATGGACAGCATATCTTGTGAAAATGGGAATTGACCCAGGAAGTTGATTGGAATGAAGATCAAGGATATACAAATTTGAACTAAGATTTTCCAAGGGGCCTTCCAGACTTGTGAGAAAATTGATGGAAAGATTTAGATAAACCAGAGAGTCAAATCTCCAGATCCAGTTGGGTATTGTTCCATGAATCTGGTTGTTGGACAAGTCTAAAGCATTTAGTTGGGGTTGGTTTCTCAAGAAACCTGGGAACTCCCTCAACTTGCAAGAAGCCAACAATAAATATTTCATAGTGGGAAAGGATGAAAGGCCATGACCATCACTGAAAGTTATATCAACAGACAACTTGTTGTTTGAGAGGCCTAATGTATGTAAACTTTGCAAATTCTGAATCACATCAAGCCGCATAGTGCCACTGAATTCATTTTCAGAAAGTTGAAGGAAACGAAGTCCTTTAAGTTGAAAGATTGAAACAGGAATAGGCCCTTCTAAATTATTGCTGCTCAAATCAACCAACTGTAATTGGGAGGAAGAAGCATTTGGGAATTCATCCAATGGAGCATCAAATCCATTATGAGAAAGTGTGAGTTCCTGCAAAGATGGAAGTGTAAAAAGAGATGAAGGAATTTTCCCATTGAGGGAGTTATCACCTAAATTAATGGTGAGGAGATTTACAAGTCCCTGGAAATGAGCTGATGGAATGGCTCCTGTCAAATTATTGTGAAAGATAGATAAATATCTAAGATTCTTAGATATATTGAAAGATGGAATTGGACCTGTAAACTCATTGAATGATAAGTCTAGATGAACAAGTTGGGTGATTTTTGACATTGAAATGGGAAGTGTTCCATTGAACTGGCAATTAGAAAGATCCAATGCAGACAAGTGCTTCAGATTGGAAATAGCACCTGGTAATTGCCCCGAGAAGTTTGTATTGCTAAGGTTCAGGCTTTGAAGAGACAAATCTTGCAAAAAGTTTGGTAAACAGCCATGAAGATCAGGATTATTTGACATATCAAGAACGTTTAGTGTTTGTATTTGGAAGATATCACTTGGAAAAGGGCCACTTAACTTGCAACTGCTGAGCTCCATGACTTTCAAATTGGAGAACTTTGAAAAGAATTCTGGCACTGGACCTGATATGTCATTCAGGTTTAGTCGAATTTTTGAGAGTGCCTGGAGCATTGATAGTGAAGAATCAATTGATCCTGTGAGATTGCAGGATGACATGCTCAGAACTTGTAGTTTTTGCAGTGGAGATAAAGCTTGGCACCACTCCTTTCCTTCAGCAGATATCTTCACTCCATCCAGATATAATTCTGTAATTTCTGTAAGGTTCTGCACAAACATTGCAATATTAGGTTTCTCAAGTTTTAGAGTATGTTGTGCTGTAAATGATGCAGACAAATCAAGAGTAACAAGCTTATTCAGTTGAGAGATCTCAGGTGGAATCTGCCCCTCAAAGCCAGAATTTGAAAGATTCAAGCTCCTCAAATTCTTTAGCTTTTCAAACTTGGAAGGAATGAAAGAACCGAAATCATTGTGAGCCAAATTCAAATTCTGCAAATATTGCAGGTTGAAGAGGCTTGAGCTGTTCAGTCCTCCGGAAATAAATTCCTCACTCAAGTCAAGACCAACTACTCGGCCCTTGTTGCATGTTACTCCATTCCATTGACAGCAATCACCACTTTGATTCCAATGAACCAGTTTTTTGGATGTGACAGGGTTGAATATAAGGCCATCCTTCAACTGGAGCAACAAAAGTTGCTGATGGCCAAGACAGTGGATTCTTGCTGCATCGGTATTCTCAATGTTGATACTTAGGTTTATCAACCATAAGGGTATAAAGAAAGGCAATAAGGCTTGATGGATTCTCATTGGAGATGGTTATTAGAAGAACCCCTGTGGCTGACAAGTTAAGAAAGTTAAGGATGGTTTAGCTCTTGAGCATACGCCTTTTATAGATATTCGAAAACTCATTTGTTGTTGGCTGGATCATGTAGTACGTCTGACACCAGCGCGGAAATTCCTTCCTCAGTTGACTACTTTTCATCAATCTTTGAATTTATTTGATCTTAACTACGTATTCACATGAAGAAGACATCCACACAAATTAAAGAATGCCACATACCCTTTCTTGACCAAGTAAACTAGTAACTAGCAAATTAAATTTGGTTCAAAGATTTAAAAATATTCCGTGGGCACACTGGCTGGGGCTCAGATAACTTGTTCCGTATTTCTGTTCTACCAGTAATTTCACTTGATTATTATGGTTGTTAGGAAATGAGCGAACTTAACTTAAACTTAAAAGCTAAGTCATGAGAGAGGATTGTTCAAGCATATATAAAAATTAACTTTCAATTTTTTTTTTAATGCAACATTTTATAGACTCTTTTCTTTTCTCTAGTATACCTAATATGAGACTTATATCTTTCACACACATGTGTATTTTCCAACATATCAACCTCTCATAAAGTATATTATAGTCATATTCCCAAACAATCGTGGACTTAACAAAGATGTTTTATAGGTGAGGCTTGACTATAATTACAGTTTGAGTTAATAAGTACATACTAACAAAGCAAAAAAGCATCGTATCCCCCTATTTATCCACTGCCGGCATAACAGTTTAATATTTGCACTTAGCATCAGATCGAAAAGGGATGTATATTATACACTTCGCAACCATTTTATGGTCCTATCCTATGGCTCAGGTTCAGCAGTATTTCTTAATTGTCTATGTCAACACGTTTTCCTTAAGCCAATCTTTGTTCACTATTGCTTGAATTGACATTGTGATAAACTGATAATGGAGTCATTTAAATATGCCACTTTTTCTATTTGAATTCTTTATTCCATTTTACAGTTTGAGTTTTATTATTTAAAAATTTCAATGGTGTTATTCATTTATTAATTTTCATGCGGAAAATCTTGTGAATAACTATTTTCTATCTCATTATCTTTATTATTGTTGTTCTTGTTATATGTTTAAAGTTTCTAATTACATTTATTACAAATATGTACGAACGAAGATTTTAGTATTTGATTCAAACAAGGCAAAACCTAATCACGACAACTTTTGCATTCTTTTATAACCTTGTGAGTTGCATGACAATTTTCTTCATAGTGGCGTAAATTAACAAGACAAAAAAAATTGTTGAAGGTGAATATAACATCTCGCAGATTAGAATCTACAGTGAAAACAAATAAAATGTGACCGTAATCAAACATCGAAAACAAAATTGATGATCTATATCCATGTGGAAGGATTTTTAATGAAACCAAAAAGTTGAAATTGAGTTAGAAACTGAAGAGGAAGCTTATAATTCGTAACTAAACACAAAACGCATTTTAACGAAAAATGAAAACAACAATATATAGAATTAATCTACATAGCATTTCGCTGCTCTTGTAAAGGTTGATCTTGTTGAGAATACCTTTCTCCTCTTTCACATTTTTATATACTAACCCTTGTAATTAGCAAAAAGTATAATAACACAAATCATGCATAACACTATTTGGCTAAATTAACATTCATATTTTCATAAGATTTAATTATTCTACAGGTTCTTATAATTTTACTCAATTTTTAATTAGGTCCCTATAATTTAAAAATTTATAATTTAGTCCCTATAGTTAATCACAATTACAAAAATGTTTTACGGTGTAGGGCATATTTTATGGTGGTTTGTCTCAAATATGATGTACTATACACTATCTTATTTAATAGTTTAGATTATGATGGTGCACCATACACCGATCACTCTTTATTCACCATCAAATTACTCATATTCTCTCTCCTCCCTTTATCCCAACTCCACTTGTGGGCTCGCTATCTCCTCCTCACGCCCCACCATAACCAAAATAAAAAATAGAGCCAAAAAGCTCAAGATAAACTAGAGAGTGTGAAAGTCACACCCTAAACCATAATAAATTCCAAAACAAAAAACAAAACATATCTCCAAATCACAAACTAAACTTCAAAGAAGCCAATCAAGTATCAAATCAAGTCCCTTGTTTAAAACAAAAACTTTTAATTAAGTCCCCAGAGTTAAACCCCATTACAAAAATGTTTGATGGTATAAGGCACATTTTATTGTGTACCATCTCAAATATGGTGCACTATGCCCTATCTTATCTAAGAGTTCAAATTATGATAATGCACCCATACACCAGTCACATCCTAAAATTGCTTATACTCTCTCTTTTTCCCTTGTCCCACCTCCACTAGTGGGCTTGCCATCTCCTCCCCCACCCACCACCAAAACCAAAATCAAACATAACAAAAAAACTAGAGCCAAACTAGAGAATATGAAAGTCACAGCCTAAACCATTATGAATTCCAAACCAAGAAAAAAAAACTTAACCCCAAATCATAAACCAAACTCCAAACAAACCAATGAAGCATCAAATCAAGTTCCTAGGTTAAATGAGAATTGTAATCAAGCCTCTATAGTTAATTACCATTACAAAAATGTTTGACGGTGTGTGTGTTTTATGGTGTACCATCTCAAATATGGTATACCATGCTCTATCTTTTCTAAAAGTTTAGATTGTGATGGTGCATCTATACATTAATCACCTTTTATTCACCCTAAAATTACTTATATTCTCTCTTCTCCCTTTACCCCAGTTCCATCGGTGGGCTTGTTATCTCCTCCTCGCCCCCCCACCACTAAAACCAAAATCAAACAAAGCAACAAACTAGAGCCAAACTAGAGAATGTGAAAGTCACACCCTAAACCATAATCAACTCCAAACCAAAAAAAACAAAACATATCCCCGAATCACAAATCAAACTCCAAACAAGCCAATCAAGCCCCAAATAAAGAGAAAAAAAAGTCATCATTGTTTTGAGCCAAAATAGTTTCCTTCTTCCTCTGTTCAAACCAACCACCACCGCACTGCCTACTGGAGCTGTGGGTGTCAGATGGTGGTTTGCAATGGCCTTTGATTGGCAACTAATGTTTGTTTGGTATACCAAACAAGTTTTCGTGTGCATTTGATAAATTTGTTATTTGTTTTTCTCATATTTTGTATTGAGAGGAGTATTGGTTGCTATAATCAGATATGTTATATGGAAAAGGTAACTCTATTTTTGAAGATTTAATTATTTTACAAATATGTTATAATTTTACTCAATTTTTAATTAGATCCCTATAATTTAAAAATTTATAATCAGATCCCTAAATTAAACATATACAGTGTTGAAAGAACTTTCTTATATTTCATTTTTAAACATATAACCTTTTCTTTATATTTTATTTAAAAGACCGTGTAGTTTGTTGGAGCAGTGAGGCTTCGTCTAATCCTCTCGCCGTGATGGGGTATAGCTTATAAGTATGCAATTTTTCAGACAGAGAAATAGAGAAGGTGGGAAAATGAAAAAAAAAAAAAAAATTAAGGATAGATTGATAAAGAGAATGGTTTCATATTTGTTGGGTATATTTTCTTTCTTTTACTACTTCAACTTCTTTTTTTTTAGGATACAACTCTCTATCTATTTTTTAAAATAAGGAGAAAAATGATTATTATCTAATTCAACATTTTTTTTTCTAATAATCACAAACAAACAAACAAATAAAGTAATATTTAATATTATAGAAAAAAATAATTATTTTATCTCAAAAGCGTAACCAAAACGCACTCATATTTCCAGGCAACTTTATTTGACAAGCATGACTTTTACATATTCTTTATGACTTATTTTACTTTCGATTTGAAAAAATAAACATATATATCATTAACTACAAAAGTTAAATTACCAATAAAAAAATCATTAATAATTATTAATAAAATTTAATGTGACTCCTCCTTCTCTTTTAACAAAATTTTCTTGTCATACAAGTAATGAAATCAGAAGTCATTAACTTTTAGGTAGTCATATAGTCATAGTAAGAGTCATTTCCACATATCTCAGATTAAAATCTACGCAAGCAGCTGACTAAAACTGATTTCCCTATCAGAAAAAAAAGAAAGAAAGAAAAACCTGATTTAGATGGTCTTTCAAATGAAGTTGAGAGACACAAGCAAACACCCCCCCTCCGCGGGGCGGCAGGGAAAAAAAAAAATCGTCGAGGGACATAGTATTAACTAGTTAGAAAGAATGGAATTGGACCATCATTATTTTTTATGCAATACAAGTTATTAATAATATTAAGTAATGAATATACTTTTGTGTGCGCGCAAAGATGATTTTTGACTATTGCTGATGCAGCTTTGTAGGAAGTATTATTGACTAAGTATGCATTCTCTACAGGAAATATGATTGTTTCTTTTCTAATTCTTTAACTTTCCAGATTTCGAAAATTCAAGTTATAGGATCACATACGACATGTGGGACGTGACCATCGTCAATGGTTAAAGCATACTTTGTGGAATACTAGGTGACTGATGCAGTGGTGCTAATATATGATTTTGCAGAACGTTTTCTCTCCCATTTTGGCCGTTTTGCCCTGTTTTTTATTGACTGAATCAAAAATGTACTTCATGAGACCTTTTTTTGGTGATCCATAAAATGTTAATTAAACATGAAAAGGTACTATTCCATTCAGCAATGTCTGTCATAATTTTTTTTCTTTGGGAAAAAGTAATAAATTCGTAATGCATTTATGGTTGAACCTCTATTTTTTTTTTTTAATATCTTGACTTTGAATCATAAGCTTGAAGAATATGTGAAGTTTGTAATTATTTCATCACTTTTTTAATCTTGCGGTGGATACAAATTCGGAGCGTAGCATATATAACTCATTTAATTCACGGTTCACTCTTTTGTAGATAAAAGTATTTGTTGAATTTTTAAAATATATTTTGCAAGATTTAGGTTTGTGTTGTAGTATATAAATTTTATAAGGAGGGGTTAACCCAAAATCATAACGAAAATTCGTTTCATATACTTATATGATATAAAAAATTCTGTTGAAAAGAAAAAAGGAAAAATGAGCAGTTAGAAATTTATTTAAAATCCAGTGAAGCGTGATGGGGCTTAACCAATCCCACTTAAACCATTCACTCCGACGCTTGAACCAAAATTTGGGGCAAGAATCAAATGAGTGACTTGACCAAAATTGGTTTTTCTTTTTTCGTTTCTCACTTAGATATTGAGTTCGATTTGTACCAAATGATGCATCACTCAATGGCGCACCAAAAATTTCACTTATCCGTTGAGAGGAAAGTGACCCACAAAGTGCTGTGGAATAAGATGAACAAGACCAAGGATTGCTGATCCAAGTAAAATGGACTTGAGTCTCTTATAAGTACGTTATCATGAATCATTTACGAAAGAAACACTGTTGAGAGTGACCCGCGTATGACTTCGACCGTATGTTGAGCATGATTAATCCCATACCCAAAAAATTTAATGATACCTTCAGTTAGACCAAAAATGAAAAGGTGAACAAGAGAGCTTAAGGTTAGTGGATGCAATAGTTGTGGGTCCTGATTTTAAGTAAAATTTGTATCGATGATCATCTTCAATGACTAATCTCTTGCTCGGTTCAGCTAAATTTTAGCACTACTTTTTTCTTACTCTTGGACCATCTAACACTTTCTCTATGGCAAATACTTCATTACGCTCTTGTATTATGTTATCATTTTTCACTTCACAAGATTCTCGACAAAGCTTTATTGACTATAACTTCTCTAGTGGTTTACTATTTTATTTTGTTTTGTCTACGAACAGATCCAGAAGTTAAATCTTAAATTTCATTTTGCGTATTAACTTCATCCTAATTTATCCAAGAAATTTCTTTCTTTGTTTTGTTATTGTTCCCAAATATTACATATTTTCAAATATTTAAGTTTCGCTACGAATCACTGCTCGTGACTATACTACTAATTTTTTTTAATAAAAAATTTAGGTTTGGAGGTTCATTCCAGTCTAAAGACACAAATATCTCCTGCCTCAATGAGCGATTTATGGAGATACTTACATATAATTTATCAACGAAAAAATTCAAGAATTAAAATCAAGTCGTGATAACATATAAAGAGAAGGTTAATCAAATGAGCCAATCGCATTAGTACACGGAGAATTACATTCAATTTTGTTCCAAGTTTTCAATCTTCTTATTTATTTATTGGTCGCAAGGTTCCCATTTTTTACCCTTGACCAATGTAAGCCAGGCATATTCCTGCACACATCATGGAATTTCTTTGCAGTGGTTTGTCATTAAGCATCATTTGATGAAGAATTTCAAAGTAGCTCATTGTATATCTGTTTGTATTTTTAATTTATTGACCAAGCAAAATTATTAAATACCAAATACATAAGAGCTTCTTTGTAAGAGATGTCGCAGAAAAAATCAGAAAAAAAATTATAATAATATCTCAAGTGGTTGACACAATTTATTTAAAATATTTTTAAATTTCCTTACATGAGGTTGAGACTTTAATCTTTGAGAATATAGTGCTATTTCTCATTTATAAGGTATTGAGAATAGTGTGGTATTTCTCCATGTCTATCATTATTCCTCTTTTAATCTTCAATGTTTTTCTAGCTCTGCCATCACTTCAAAGAACATTGTGTTAGCACTAATACTATTTTGGTTTAAATATATTTTTGGTTTCTATAAATATGGATTATTTTGATTTTAGTCCCTCAAAAATATTTGCTTTGGCTTCGATCCCTCTTTTTTCTTATTATTGAGTTTTTTCTTTATCGCTACCGTTTAGATTCAATGTTAAGTAGTAATTTTAGAAGGATCAAAAAAAGATTCATAAAATATCTACAAAGATCAAAATGGGATATGATAAAGACTAGCTTCCAATCAAAGGAAGGAAGTCATGAAAGAAGAAAAGAAAACCAATTCCTTAAGAATTAAGACTACCTTTCTATCATTCCATTTAAACCATTAAAAGAGAAAGAGAATTCAATTCCTTAAGAATAAGACTAACTTTCAATCAAAGGAAGAAAGCCATGAAAGTAGAAATAAAAACCAATTCCTTAAGAATTAAGACTAGCTTTCAATCATTACATTTAAACCATTAAAAGAGAAAGAGAATCCAATTCCTTAAGATTAAGACTAGTTTTCAATCAAAGGAAGAAAACCATTGATGATTAAATGGAAACCAATTCCTTAAGAATTAAGACTAGTTTTCAATCATTCCATTTAAACCATTAAAAGAGAAAGAGAATCCAATTCCTTAAGATTAAGACTAGCTTCAAATCAAAGGAAGAAAGCCATGAAAGAAGAAATGGAAACCAATTCTTTAAGAATTAAGACTAGCTTTCAATTATTCCATTAAAACCATTAAAAGAGAAAACATGTCATGTCGAGTTTACTGTCTCCTCCTTGCCTACCACTAAAACCAGAATCAAATAAGGAACAAACTAGAGCCAAACCAGAGAATGTGAAAGTCACATCCTAAGCCATAATCAATTCCAAACCAAAAAACAAAATCTATCTCCAAATCACAAACCAAACACCAAACAAGTCAATCAAGCCCAAAATCAAGAGAAAAGAAAATCATCATTGTTTTGAGCGAAAATAGTTTCCTTCTTCCTTCTTTCAAACCAACCATCGTTGCATTGCCTACCAGAGCCGTGGGCATTGGATGTTGGTTTGCAATGGCTTTTGATTGGTGACTAGTGTTTGTTTAGTACACCAAACAAGTTTTCGTGTGCATTTGATAAATTTGTTATTCGATTTTCTCATATTTTGTATTGAGAGGAGTATTGGTTGCTATAATTAGACATGTTATATGTAAAAGGTAACTTTATTTTTGAAGATTTAATTATTCTACAGGCTTTTGTAGTTTTATTTAATTTTTAATTAGGTTCCTATAATTTAAAAATTTATAATCGGATCTCTAAATTAAACAAATACAATCTTCAAAGAACTTTCATGTATTTCATTTTTAAATATATAACTTTTTTTTATATTTTATTTAAAAGACCGTGTAGGTTGTTGGAGCGGTGAGGCTTCATCTAACCCTCTCGCCATGAATGGGATATAGGTATGCAATTTTTGAGATAGAGAAATAGAGAAGGTGGAAAAGAAAAAGAAAATTAAGGATAGATTGATAAAGAGAATGGTTTTATATTTGTTGGGTATATTTTTTTTCTTTTACTACTTCTAACTTTTTTAAAATATAACTCTCTATCTGTTTTTTAAAATAAGGAGAAAATTGATTATTTGACAAGCATGGCTTTTACATATTCTTTATGACTTATTTTACTTTCGATTTGAAAAAATAAACATATATATCATTAACTACAAAAGTTAAATTTACCAATAAAAAAATCATTAATAATTATTAATAAAATTTAATGTGACTCCTCCTTCTCTTATAACAAAATTTTCTTGTCATACAAGTAATGAAATCAGAAGTCATTAACTTTTAAGTAGTCATATAGTCATAGTAAGAGTCATTTCCACATATCTCAGATTAAAATTCTACGCAAGCAGCTGACTAAAACTGATTTCCCTATCAGTAAAAAAGAAAGAAAGAAAAACCTGATTTAGATGGCCTTTCAAATGAAGTTGAGAGACACAAGCAAACCCCCCCCCCCCTCCCCCGGGGGCGGCAGGGAAAAAAAAAAAATCGCCGAGGGACATAGTATTAACTAGTTAGAAAGAATGGAATTAGACCATCATAATTTTTTTATGCAATGCAAGTTATTAAAAATATTAAGTAATGAATATACTTTTGTGTGCACGCAAAGATGATTTTTGACTATTGCTGATGTAGCTTTGTAGGAAGTATTATTGACTAAGTATGCATTCTCTACAGGAAACATGATTGTTTCTTTTCTAATTCTTTAACTTTCCAGATTACGAAAATTCAAGTTATAGGATCACATACGACATGTGGGACGTGACCATCGTCAATGGTTAAAGCATATTTTGTGGAATACTAGGTGACTGATGCAGTGGTGCTAATTAATATATGATTTTGTGGAACATTTTCTCTCCCATTTTGGCCGTTTTGCCCTGTTTTTTATTGACTGAATCAAAATGTACTTCATGAGACCTTTTTTTGGTGATCCATAAAATGTTAATTAAACATGAAAAGGTACTATTCCATTCAGCAATGTCTGTCATAATTTTTTTTCTTTGGGAAAAAGTAATAAATTCGTAATGCATTTATGGTTGAACCTCTATTTTTTTTTTTTAATATCTTGACTTTGAATCATAAGCTTGAAGAATATGTGAAGTTTGTAATTATTTCATCACTTTTTTAAATCTTGCGGTGGATACAAATTCGGAGCATAGCATATATAACTCATTTAATTCACGGTTCACTCTTTTGTAGATAAAAGTATTTGTTGAATTTTTAAAATATATTTTGCAAGATTTAGGTTTGTGTTGTAGTATATAAATTTTATAAGGAGGGGTTAACCCAAAATCATAACGAAAATTCGTTTCATATACTTATATGATATAAAAAATTCTGTTGAAAAGAAAAAAGGAAAAATGAGCAGCCAGAAGTTTATTTAAAATCCAGTGAAGCGTGATGGGGCTTAACCAATCCCACTTAAACCATTCACTACGACGCTTGAACCAAAATTTGGGGCAAGAATCAAATGAGTGACTTGACCAAAATTGGTTTTTCTTTTTTCGTTTCTCTTTTAGATATTGAGTTTGATTCGTAGCAAATGATGCATCACTCAATGACGCAACAAAAATTTCACTTATTCGTTGAGAGGAAAGTGACCCACAAAGTGCCATTGAATAAGATGAACAAGACCAAGGATTGCTGATCCAAGTAAAATGGACTTGAGTCTCTTATAAGTATGTTATCATGAATCATTTACGAAAGAAACACTGTTGAGAGTGACCCGCATATGACTTCGACCGTATGTTGAGCATGATTAATCCCATGCCCAAAAAATTTAAGGTTAGTGGATGCAATAGTTGTGGGTCCTGATTTTAAGTAAAATTTGTATCGATGATCATATTCAATGACTAATCTATAGCAAAGTTTGAGAATTTTGTTAGTAGTATATAAGTATACACATATTTTATTCTCCTTATTTTATTATATTTGATCCCATATTAAGATAAAAATTATGTGAAACTTCTTATTATATTTATGTTTTATATTTGCCTCCATTATTTAAATTTTCTGGATTTGTCACTCGTTGCGACAATAAAAGCAAATGCAAATATTTAAAAAAAATTATAAAAGGATTATATTGTTTGTGGTGGACTTGGTGTTTGCAAACTTCCTATTTTTCTAAAATAATACTTAATTTAAAGAAAAAAAAACGAACAAGAGTTTCTGGCAAAGTGGGTCACTGCAAACTTTTGGATTTTTTAGTATGTGTTTGGAAAAATTATAAGATTAAAATTATTTCGATAATCACTTATTTATATAATCACTTTTTTATATAATCGATTATTGGAGAATCAAATTGTGTTTAGATACTTTAGCTAAAAAGTGATTTTAAGATAATCTATTTTGTTTGGATTATATGAAAAAAGTTATTTTTATATGATAAAATTACTAAAAAAGATATAAAATGATTATTTATATTATATAATATTTAATACTTAGGATCAATTTGATAAAAATATAACATTGTGTGTACTGTATAAAGAGCTTTTAATAAAAAAAAAAAGTCCAAATTTTAGCTTCCACTTTTCTTTTTTTTTCCCCCCCAAAAACAGCTTAAATTCTTTAAAAGTGATTATAGTCCATTTCAATAAAAGTTATCCAAACAAGATTTTATTTTCAAAACAATTCTTTTTTTTGAAAAAAAAAAGCTGTTCCTTGGGAGTTCCCAAATATGCACTTAAAATCAAAATATAAAATTTTAAATTTTCTAAAATTTTTTTAAAAAGAATAATAGTTTAAATAAAAAAAAAACTTAAATTTGCAACAAACATAACTGTTACAAAAAGTAAAATTATTTTCAAAAAGTATTAGTTTTTGGTGGGCTTGGCTACCACAAATTGAGATATTTAAATTGTCATCAACTTGTACCGCCCTTTCACTTTTTCTTCTTCTCTCCTTTTTTCTCTCTTCATTATCTCCTCTTTCTCTCTTCCTCCCATATTGCCCTAACCGCCACCAGCCACTGCTTGCCGCCACCACCAACACCTAAAGCTGCCACCGTTTCACTGTGAGAGAAACAAATAGTGCCAACAGTTAGCCTATAGCTCTGCCACTACCATCCTGCCATCATCAACAATACCAATTTTTTAAGTGTTTTTGTTTAATTTTTAAAAATATATTGTCAGTATATATTGTTGATTTTAGGCTTGTTCTTTTTTTTTTTTTTTGCTATTGTGGCGCTTATTCATATTGCTAAATATGTGGACTTGTGTTGCCTATATATTGTACAAAGTTTTGTCAATTATTGAGACTTGGTGGAGCTTTATTATGCTTTCAGTTCTTTGTTTTATTGATTTATACTAAATTGTTGTGAAATCGTTGAGTACTTGTGATGTTTGTGTTAATTGTTTGTTAACTTTTATGTCTTGATTTTGTGTTTTAACATCGCCTGAATTTTTGTCTATCCTCTGAATTGAAGCATCTAACCAATTTTTTTTCTTAATTTTAGTCATTTGTGGCGGACATGGCCCCCACTAATTAGAGGGGGGACAAGTCCACCACTAATAAGAGGGGGCTGCACTAACTAGAGGGTGAAGTGCTCGCTAGTAATAAGAGATGGATAAGACCGCCGCAAATTAGAGACAAATAGCAATTCCTTATGCCTCGATTTCATATAAAATGCTATAAGTATGACTAGTAATTTTTGCATGTGTTGAATTTTTAGGATTTTCCATGTGAGCTTTGTTTTTGCACAATTTCAATTGTTTGGGTCCATATATATATAATTGATAATAACCTTTTAAGCTAGTTAAATATAAATTGTGTTTTCTATTAGAACAGGCTGAATCCTATGCCTCCGCAAAGGGCTATATGATAGGAGTAATTTCTGGAGACCAAAAATCTTGGTAATTACTCCCTACATATCAAAGAATTAAAGACCGGCTTTTAATTAATTTTTAAAGGTCATTAACTCCTTCATTTATAGCCTAAAAGTTTACAAAAGTGCAATTTTTCCCAAGTTTGAACTAAAACCCAAAAATTGGATTTTGATTCTTAAGTATTTTGATATTTTTCATATTTTATTTGAATCCAAATTGGAGGTATTTTTTTTCTTACATTTATGTTTTAGAGTTATTAATGGAGAGTAAAATTAAAAAGGACATTAACTTAAGAATAGTATAGAATAACACAACTAATTTTCTCTTTCTCCCTCCCTTTCCTCAAGAAAAATCGACACCCTTTTCTCTTTTCCCTCTCCATTTTCCTTTTTCTTCATCTTTTCTTCTTCCTTCTCTTCCTCTTCCAACATCACCTCCTCCTTCCTTCCACTCTCCCCGCCCCAACATAACACCCACTTCTTCTTCCTCACTTCCATCACTTTCTCTTTTTAGAACTCCATTGATGACCATAGAGCTTGGTGGAGAGCTTGAGTGATCTTTTCCTCTCTCCTCTTCCTCTTGGGTTAGTAGGCAATGTTTGCTCATAAATGTTATTGTTGTCATATTTGTGGTGCTAGATTCTTGTAAGGATTATTCTCTTGGCTCTCGGACTTCGTGGCATTGAAATTCCCCCTCTTGGGTAAGTCTGTGAGTAAATATTGTATCTCTAGTTGTTTTCTAATGTTTCCTATTTACTATAAATATGGTTAAGGATTGAAAAATATGAGATTGATGGTTTAACTTGTGTTGACAAGTTACTTGAATTGAAAATCCCCTTTCTCTAAGCTTATATTTTATTTTAATTAAATTTATACATGAGGTAAGATTATATATATAATTTAGGAGATATTTGTCAAGTCTTTTATTTCCTATAAAATCTCATTTCAATTTAGGAGATATCTCCCCAGGTTTTGTGTTCCTTCCCAAAACAACCAAAATATGCCATTCATATGTCAATTGGTCTCAAACTTTACAATACTATAAAGCCATTCATATCTCCTAAATTGAAATGAGATTTTAAAGGCGATAAAAGACTTGAGAAATATCTCCTAACATATATATATATATATATATATATATATATATATATATATATATATATATATATATATATATATATATATATATAGAGCGTATCACATGATAAGAATGATTTATTATGAGAGTGTAACACCCTAGCCTGAGTTGCAGTTACCTGTTGAAATCGGAACCTGAAAAATTCTGAGTCTGAACCCTATGTCTCCTTGGAGGGCTATAGGTTTGAAGCATCTTCTTAAGATCAAAAGTCCCGGTAATGGTTCCCTGGACATCAATGAGTTGAAGAGGGATTTTTAACGAATTTTAGGGAATGGATAACCCCTTTGTTTTCAACCCTCAAGTTCATAAAAATGCAAGTTTTCGGAGAATTGCACTAAAACCAAAAAGTTGGATTCTAATTCCTAAAGATTTTGAATTTTTATATATTTTTATTGAATCCAAATGGGGGGTATTCTCTTATTTACATTTATATTTTAAAGTTAATGGACAGTAAAGTTAAAGGGGATATTAAATGTAAATAAGTCTGTGCAATATCCTGGACTTAAGAAAGGACTGCAGAAGGAGGGAACTAAGTTTTTGGAGTTGGTAATCAATTACAGAGGACCTGTAATCGATTACAATCCTCTCTATATGCCATAGATTAAAATTTTTTTGTGTGGTAATCAATTACCAAGGATGGTAATCGATTATCAGTTTTGGGTTTGTGGTAATCAATTACCAGCATTGGTAATCGATTACTAGCTCTTTGGCTGTGGTAATCGATTACCATAATTGGTAATCGATTACGACAGGCCAATATATAGGTTCGAACGCATTCTACGCCCTCATTTTCGAATTTCCTTCCTCTCTCTACCCCCAAAACTCTCTCCCTTCTCCCTAAAACCCATTCCTCTTCAATCCTTACTCAAATCCTTTAACTTTTCCTTCCAAACTTCATTAAATTACACTCCTTTCACTCTCATAATAACAATTTCATCTTTAATCTTCATCCTTCTTCCAATCCCCAACCATATCCTTGGTGAGTCTTGGAGCTTGGAGTGGGAGTATCAAGATGCCTAAATCTTTTCTCTTCCTTTCTCTATCTTCAAAGGTAATCCTCAAACTCCTTTCCTCTTCTTTTCCTATGAATTATAGATTATTTGCTCTATAGTGAGTTCTTGGAGGATCATAGGTTAGAAGAATTGGGGATTTTCTTACCTGAGCATAAAGTTAGATTGATCCTTAGTCTAAGTGATTGACTCTGAATTAAACTGCCATATTATTGATAGCATATGCCACTGAAGGACTGGCTTTGGCTCTCAGAGTTCATGGGATTAGGATTCCGCTATTGGCGTTAAGTCTGTGAATAAATAGTTTATCCCTATCTTAGTTTTAATATATTTTGTCTATATGTATACATATGCAAATGATTTGGCATGTCTTAGCAATATAATTTAAATTTTGGTAGCTTATCTATTTCTACTGGTTCACATGAGACAATGACTTGATTTTCAAAAGGAAAAATGTGGCAAATGTTTATTACCTTGGTTTCCTATCAAACTTTGGAAAATTTTCTTTGTTTGAAAGGTTTTTGGATAAAAGCTTTGGACTTTTGTTCATTTTTTATTTATTAAAGTGTTAAAGCTTTATTTTTCTTTGAAGTTACAATTTTATTGTTTTATATAAGGCATATTGGTATCTTTTATAAGAATCTTTATTAAATGTTCTGTGTAATGGAAAAGAAAGACTTAGGAAAGTCTAGGCCAGGATCTGTAGGCTAACGGTAGTAGGTGTTAGCCCTGGGTGCACCTAGGATATTGTATTTCACGGCCACTCAAGAGAGTGGTGCGTGCTTGTTATTCACGGCCATACATATAATGTGGTGTATGCCTGATATTCACGGCTACGGAAAGGGTAGTGCGTGCCTAATTACGGGTTTCATAAGAAGAAAATGCCACCTAAGTGTGATTCCTGACAGATTATCCTGGAATAGATAGACTCTGTTTTTGGAAAAGAAAATTTGGATAATATTTGATTAAGATTTCTATTTTTGTATTATTATACATATTATTGTATTACCTTAATATCTCCAATTTAGCACATTGTCTCATGTGGGTTAGGGATATTCTATCTCTCACTGAGTTTCTCAAAACTCACCCCGTAGTTATTATATCCTTTTCAGATACATGTTCAGACTTGGGAGCTGACTCTTCTACTCAGCATCATTAGATTCTTATTTTGGTGAGCCCTTAATAGTAACGGCCCTGATTTGTAATTCTGTTTCAGTTGTAATCTTAGTATGTAGCTTCATAGTACTACAGACAGGGTCCGGCCTTGTTCTGTTTTTTTGTTGTTGATATGTATTCAACTTGTTGGAATCAAAGTTATGTAAAGAATTTGTTTTCTGAAGAACTTAAGCTATGTATTTTGGACATACGATTGTATTTTTATATTTTACTATTATACTGTGTGCTGAAGGGTGTATTCTGAGAATACCTGGATTTTTGATGGAAGATTTTGTTGTTTATCTTGCAAGGTAACATTTTGTAATTGAGAAATATCCTAATTACAAAGAGGACTCTGTCGAAATTTTTATAAAATTCTGTGGCGGAAGGCTTGCACAGGGACTTGTCCCTATGCGCCAATCTTTGCCTGGGTTTGGGTCGTGACAAAGAGTGAGAGGGACAAAAATGGGCCGTAAACCATATATGAATGGTTAAGATTTAAAGTTATTTAAATATCATATGATCACTTAAAAAAATAATATGATTTTATGTTTTAATCTTGACCATTCATGTAAGATCCAATGATCAATATTTGCTTATCTCACTCTCATAATAAACACTTCTCTCATGTGATACGCTCCCTATATATATATAGGGTTTTTGAGAAGTCTCTAATGGGATTTGTAGCTAACGACAGCCTTGGTGCACATTGACTAGTTGATTTACATAGCCACTCAAAAAGCGGTGCATGACGATTACGGGATCACAAGAAGAAATGGGCACCTAAGTGTGATCTTGACGAACTATCTTGGATTTGATAACTTCCCGCTTATTTTTGTAACCCTTTAAAATAGTTATGAAGCTTATGCTTTGAATAAACTATTTATTTTAACTTATCGATTTACAGTTATGAAACTTACTAAAATTGTATCTTTTGTTATGTTTATTATTGTAACATGTGGGCTATGGATACTCTATCTTTCACTGAGTTCCAAAACTCACCTCGTTGTCCCTCCTTTTTTCATATGCAGTTGTTGATCCGAGTTTTACTCCTCCAGATTGTAACATCCCCGATTTCCGAGTTCGGCTTCGCCCTCAGGATTGATCCATTCCGATTTCCGACTTCATCTCTGAAACACAGATAAGATATTATTCCCGAGTTCCGAGTTAGTCTTGCTGAATTCTCGACTTCATGTCCGTCAAATTCGCTCGTCTGGATCATTTTCCACGACTTCCGAGTTTAACCCTCAAGTCCGAACACATGAATGTAATTCCATGAGATCCGACTTCATGTCTCAAGGAAAATATACCCGACTTCCGATTTAATCTTCAATTTTGATTATTGCCGGTTTCCGACTTTGAGGTATATTGCGCATAATTTCCGATATCTGACTTAAAGTGGCATAATTTACTGCTTCACGACTTCCGACTTCATGTCTCAAAGGTATTTATACACGGTTTCCGATATAATCAAACGTAAGATACCGACTTCTGAGTTTAAGAACTTGTGTTTGGAAATGTGACTCGAATTCCCGAGTTCCGACCTTAGTGTTGAACTCAATTAGAATGGACACGAGTTCGGACCCTTGAGCAAATCTTGATCACTGAGTTCCGATTTTACATCCAGCATTGGCATTCCCCGAGTTCAAATAGGGAGTTCCGAGATTATAGGAATAGGAACTGCATGACTTCCGACCTACGACCTTGCTACAAAGATTTCCCCAAGTCACAAACAAGTTGGTACGATTTCCGACATTAGTCTTCAGCTCCAAGCTCAAGTAAAAACGACACGAGTTCCGACCTCAAGTATAATAGGGATGAGTTCCGACTTGAAATAGAGTTAATGCGAGTTCCGATTTCAAACAGTATGGCGGCAAGTTACCGAAAGGAGAGCGTGGCTAAATTACATCCACAAGAAAATTCAGCCAATCAAAGCCCTCCAAGTTAAATACCACCTCAAGCTTATAAACTCATCTCTTTCTCTCATTCAGCCCCATTTCTACGCCACTTTCTCCCTTGTTCAGCTCTCTTTTCTCTTCTCCAACTCCCTCACTCCTTCAAGCTTAGTAAGGCTCTAACACTCCAAGTTTTAGCACCTAGCTCAAATCATACTCCAAAGAGGTAGGATTCTACTTTTATTCTTGAATTATTTGCCCTATGGCTGTATGAACTTGTATTCTTCTTCATGTATTTGATGATTTAATAGATGTATTATGATGGAACATAATTGAATTAATATGAAATATTGAGTTGGGATTAAGATTAGAAGAAGGAAACTAAGAGAAGTACATGGATGAGGGTGCTATCTTGGTGGAGAGTCCACGGCAGTTCGTATGGCGGAGCGTACGGCGCCGCCTACAATCGGTCAAATCCAATGAAACTATTTTTAGATGAAACTAGACATCCAGGGCTTTCCATAGATATATCATATAAGGTTATTGGATTAGTATTGAGGGAGATACGAATTTTTGAAGTTTGACCTAGGGTTCAAGATCTTCATCCGAGCAGGGTGACTTGAGGAGGGTATAACTCATCCTGTACAACTCCAAATTGAGTGAAACCAGTTTTGTTAGGAAGCTTACACATAGAGGAATACCCCAATATAAGATTCCGAGTTTGTTATGGTTCCAATTGTTCCTAGTGATTCGAGGAAGTTGTCCTATGTTTAATTCAGACCAAAACAGGGTAGTTCAGGAAGGTCGACTTTCAGGACTTATATCTCGAGGTGTACTTAAGCAAATGGAGTGAAACTTGTGGCAAATGAAAGTTGTCCTGTTAGCTTTGATATGAGACCAATTTCGTAAGATTTGAGCTTAGTTTCGATTTTTAGTGAATTTATATTTCCAGAAGTGTAATTCGGGCTAGTGACTGAACAAGCTGAAGAAAAAGTTGAATATCTTGATTTATATAAATCGGGATGACATAGGACCAAAGAGGTTAGAAAGTAGACATTTAGAGCTATGACATATCCAAATTTCAGATTTAAATGAGTTGAATAGAGATAAAGGTGGATTATACAAGATTCGGGCAGAACCGAATAGAATTGGCAGAATGGCCAAAATGATAATTTTACAAGTGTTAGTGGAACACATAAGGTTTGAGTTGAGGATTTCCAGCTTGACATTGATGTATATGTGTTAAGTTGATTATGTTGCTATGACTGATTTGTCCGTGAAAGCTGGCACTATTCATGGGGAAACGGACCTGATCCGTTATCTTTGCGGATTTACTGGCGAAGTCTAAGAAGTTATGAATGTTTAGATGTAAGGATGAATTGAAATATAAATGGGTATATAGAAACCCTATATTCAAGAATGACATAATTATGTTATGAGATATGTGAGGGTAAGTGATGTAGCATATGTATAACTATGCTTGAATATGTTGAGAATGAAATAATGTGAATATATTGAATGTGAATCCCTTCACTTGGAGGCAGTTGCACTTGAATCCCTCCCTGTGAAGGTAGCTAAGACAATGAGATCCCTCTACCTTGGAGGCACGTGGTCAGATGAGATCCCTCTATGTTGAAGGCACGTGGTCAGATGAGAAACCTCAATTTTGAGGCACGTGACCAGAAGAGATCCCTTCAACTAGAGACACGTGACGAGAATGAGATCCTCCAAGACTAGAGGCACGTGAATCCCACTGCGGGTAGTCGGTGTGGCAGCAGTCCGCGGGTGAAGGTAGCGAGCTCACTCCAAGGCTAGACTACCCAAGGGCAGTAAATGCACCCTAGGGACAGCGATACGTAACGCCTAGGTGTGCCAAGTAAAAGACTAAATACTAAAGATTTTATGACGAAAAGGAAGATGAGAAAGAAAAGCAAGTTTCATGTATAGGCATGAATTTAAGTACGAGTAATTTATGTGCAGATGTTATGTTCTCAGCATATTAATGTTATGTGAGTGTCTTAGTATCTTTGTAGTTCGATGAAGTATGTGTAGAAGTTATGCCTCTGGTACATTCTTTTGCTATGACTTTATGGTATTTCGGTTATTAGTCCTAATATAATTCATAACTTGATTTTATGGATTCTCTCAGATGCTAAGTGTATGATTAAAATAAACTTTGCTTCGGATCACATATCTTTGAACTATAAAATTGAACAATATATATTCGCTTTTTTTAATAAACCGAAGCAAACTGGAGACGACCATGATGACACTATGTATGAAAATTTGAGAATCCTATTGAGAATTTTATAATTCTCACTCCTATTTCCATGTTGTCTCCAGATGATTGTAGAAATTTCCGAAGACGGCTGAAGTTGCTGTCAGATGAGGTCCACTCAGGTCACAAGAATAAATTTCAGGGTTATAGTACTATGACTTAAGCATAGTACTATGCTTAGGAGGGTGTTACACAGATCCTATATAGTTGGATTTGTCTATTGGTGAGCCTTCTTGGGAGGCTAATCCTCATGTTGGAACCTTTTGGAATATGTTAGTTTAGCTTGATCTTTTTAGCTCCATAAGTCATAGGTAGGGTCCAACCTTTTGTTGTTGACTTGTTTGGTATTTGAATATGGCATATGTATTTTAGGCTATGTTGCACGGATATAGGTACGATATCCGTACTGGGTATCGATACGAGTATGGGCACCAGGTACAAATATTTTGTAAAAACTGGTGTATGGGTATAGCTATATATATATATATATATATATTTCACAAATCTCATAAAATAAGAACTGAAATTTTATATGATAAATTAGAAAATACACCAACTTCAATATAAAACAAATCTAAATTATTCAATATCACATCATAAAAATAAAAAACTACAATACTTAAAACATAGAACCATTTCAAATCACAAGCTACCTTTCAGTAGCAACAACACAAAACCATTTTAGATCACAAGTTTTCAAAAACAAAAAAAAAAAAAGAATTGGCAACAACAATCAACAGCAGTAGCAGAAAAAAAGTAAAAAAAATAAATAAAAATAAAACTAACAGCAAAAATTAGCAGCAGAAAAAAAAAAAGAAAAACTAACAAAAAAAAATAAATATAGAACAAGAACGAGACAAAAGCTACCTTGCATCCTTGAGAAATTGTTCGCCCAGCTGCTATCTTCGAGCTGCCGTTATTGCCATGCTGTCAGGACCACCGCTACCGATCTGACATGAAGACCGCCACCGGTGGATGAGTTGAGTAGTGGTGGCTGTGGGTGAAGGGTGTTTCAAATGAAAGAAAGAAAAAGAAGGGGAGTAAGGAAAGGAAAGTCTTTCAAATGAAAGAAAGAAAGAAAGGGATAAGTCTCTGAATCTTGTGGAGTTCTAGTTGTTTCAAAAGAAAGAAGAAGAAGAAGGGCAGGGATTTCGAATGAAAGAAAAAAGAAGAAGGGATAGGGTTCTAAATGAGGGACTTCTAATTAGGAAAAAACAAAAAAAGAAAGGTGTAACACCCTCTCTTATATAAGCCATGCTCAAGTCATACAGTTATATTAAGAGGTTGTCATTGTGCTAAGAAAATCTTTAAAATGCGGAATATATAATACATGGCCCTTCAACTGTACACTTTATTACTAAATTATGATTCATAAATTTCGTTGCCTCTAATACATATAGAATAAAATAATTACAATTTAAAAGAAATTTGTGACTAACATATCACATAGAACTTGCTTCCGTTGCACATCAACTAGCTTTATAGTCTCTTGATTTAGTTTGCTTCCGAGTCTTGCTTAGTGAATGTCCCAGTATTCCACCTCATAATTGATTTCCAGCTTAAGTGCTGAAATATTTACGGAAAAGAAAAAACATACAAGCAGGCAGTGAGAATCTATGATTCTCAGTAGGTAAACTCAAATCATATGAAATTGATATCATATTAAAGCTAACAAGATAAGTTTTTATCTGAAACAAGTTCCATTTCATTTGCTTTAATAGAGCTCGAGTTATAAGCTCCGAAATTTGATCTTCCTAAACTACCCTATTTTGGCCCGGTTTGGACATAGGGCAACTTCTTTGAACAACTAGGAGCAAACGGGATCGTATTCAACTCAGAAATTTTTATGAGATGATCTCCTATATGTAAGCTTTCTAACAAAGTTGGTTTCACTCAAATTGAAGCTATGTAGGGTGAGTTACACCCTTTTCAAACTCACACTGCCCGGATGAAAGTCCTGATTTCTAGGTCAAACTTCAAAAATTCATATCTCTCTCAATACTAATCCAATGGCCTTATATGATATATGTATGGAAAGCCTCGAATGTCTAGTTTCATATAAAAATAGTTTTATCAAATTTGGATGGCTGTAGGCGGAGCCGTATACTCCACCGTGCGGACTATTGAGGGAATCTAGTCTCCCAGCCCCTCACATCTTCCTATTCTCACTCTTTCCTACTTCTTAATCAAATTTAAGCACAAAAATAGCCAAATATAATCATATTCATTCTTTAATCACATCAGAAAGTGAGAAGCTAAGGCCAAAATCAATCACTCGTAATTAGAATAACAAGAACAAAATTGAACCTCTACTTCTTTGTATGTGATCCTGCTAAGTTTTGAAGTTTGATTGAGAGGAGAAGAGAAGAAGAAGTGGAGAAGAGAAAAAGAAGTCTGAAGCAAGGAGAAAGTGGCACAAGTCAGTAGGAAACAAGTGAGAAAAATCTTATTTAAGCATTGAAGAGGTAGTTGGCTTTGTGAGTTTTGGTTGCCTGAAATTTTGTGGGTAAAGTTTGGCCATATATCCCTTCTTTTGTGACTAAAAATTGTTCTCCATTTTGCCTAAAAATTGGAACTCATTTTCATTCTGTCTGAAATCGGAACTTGTCTCCATTCTCCCTAAAGTTGGAGCTCGGGATTTAGGAAATACATAAAAGTTTTGGAGGACTGGCTTAAAGTCGGAGTTCGGAAATCACACAGTAAACAAATCACATTAAAATTGGAAGTCAAGGACAAGAATATGAAACTTAAAATACCTAAACCTGAATCTCAAAAGTCGAGAACTAGGATACTTTAAAACTCCTATTACACGTAATTCTAAAATTTGGTCAGGATCAATCTCGGGGATCGATTCACAACCCCGGAAGTCGGAAATCAAGACACCAACCTTATGCACCGGGAAGTCGGAGCTGCGCTCAACTCGGGAACCTCAATAGAAATGAAAAGCTCTTGGAAATAAATTCGGATATCGGAACTCGTGTGTAACCTAGAAACCAATTCTTAGGTCGGAACTTGTGCCATTCTAGATAAACTCAGAGACTGGAACTCATGTTCATTTTGGTTGAGCTTGGATATCAACTCGAAGGTCGGAACTCGGTACATTTTTGTTGAATCTTAATTAACATCAATTATTTGCTAAAAAAAATCGAACAATTAAGTGAAAAATGATAGGAAAATTCCAGTGGATGTTACAAAAGATAATGTGAAAGAAAAGGAAAAAAAAGAAAAATGGAAAAAAAGGAAAAAGTAAGAGGCACTGAGAAAAAGGAAAAAAAAACTCAAAATAACATAGTTTTAATAAATCATGTACCCAGAGTCACATTTAGCAGTACCTGAGCTGTACCTAATATTTTTTTTCAAAAAAAAAAGGGTACGTACTTAGGCGTACCTGTACCCCTACTTTTGTTAAAATGTAGTACCCATACTTCATAGATTTTTGGGATATATGTAATCCTATTTTATATATTTGATTACCTACTTTGAATGCTTCTGGATCGGATATGGTTGGATTGTAATATGTTATGAAACTTAAATGAAAATATGCTCTTGTGAATATGCCTGCATGCTATTAGGTGCATTATGAAAATACTTGGATCCCAATTGTCTGGTGTGTGTTAGTTTTGTTTGATGTAGGAAGAGACCTCGTATTTGGGGAATTGACTTGAATACAAAGGAGACTTTGTTCATTTTTTGGAAAAGTTGTATATTTAGGCTTGACTAGGAAAAAGGTTCCCAAATATGCCGATCACGACCTAAGTTGGGCTATGACAAATTCGCTACAAATTAGTGGTAGACGGGCCACCAATTTTGGTTAGTAGCCCTGATTTTAATGAGCACTCAAGCTCTACTGCAAATGCTATATTTGTGGCAGATTTCACTTGATTAGGGCCGATTTTATCCGCCTCAAATTAGTAATTTTCTTGTAGTGACATAAACTCACAACACTAACATGCGAAACTATAATAATCAATCATAAAGCTACGTGAAGCACTGTCTTTGCATTATATTAATTATCATTGTTGGACCAAGTCATTTATTTTACAAAATCTGAAGAAAACGAAAGACAAAATACAAAATACAAAACACAAAAGACAAAACCCAAAAGACAGTGCAAATTACAAGATATATTAGCTCTTTATACCATTTGAGAATTCAGCTCGGCCTCCACCTTAGACTTCTATACCTTTGCTCTTCACATTGCTCATAAACGAATTCTAGTTGAGGAAAGATTTTGTGAAACAAATCATCCACATGCTTGCTATACCACAGTCTCCATGTCTTCCAGAAAATAAGGGGAAGGATGACAAGTCCCAAGCCAAAAGTAAATCCCAACTCAGCACTCAAGAATCTCCAGTTAATTGAACTATGTGCTTCAAAAGGTGTTGGTGGTGTTAACAACCCTTGACCTCCATTACCACCACAATTCTTGGTTAATGGAGGGCCACATAACCCATCATTGCCTTGAAAAGAATATGCTTCAAAAGATTGAATTTGAGTACCTGTTGGAATTTTCCCCACCAAATGATTGAAGGAGAGATTCAACACTGAGAGGAAATATAAACTTGAAATCTCTGTGGGGATTCTTCCACTCAAAGTGTTATATGATAGGTCCAAGGATTCAAGATTCTTCAAATTTCCCAAAGATGATGGGATACGGCCAGAGAAAGAATTATGTGACAAGTTAAGATCATAAAGTGCTCTCAAATTCACAAGCTCTTCAGGCATTGTACCTTCCAAATGGTTGGAAGACAGATCCAAGGAAGCAAAGATAGTGGGGATTTTGATCAAATTCATATGCGAACCTTTGTTGACAACTGAAACTGAATCCAAGTAGCGACCACCAAGTTCATTAGCAGTCACATAATAAGCAAATATGTGATCTACCACAGAATAAGGTTCTCCTGCTAACAATTTGTTTAGTTTTATTACAAGAACTCTATTGATGACAGTGAACAAATCCTTGAAACGTATGGTATCATGGTTATCAAACATGTCAAAAAATAAAGCTCCATACTTCTCATGGGCTTCATTTTCATCACCCATCATTTTTGTCCAGCTTTGCAAGAGTGATCCAGCTACTGTACCAGTAAAATTATTGGAGGCTAGATCAACAATATGAAGCATCTTCCAATTGCCAGTGCTAAGTTGGCATCCAATGGGACCATGGAGTTTGTTTGACCTTAAAATCAACACTCGAAGGGTGGAAATGTTGCTTAAAAAGCATGGAAATCCATCGCTAAATAGATTGTTTCCAAGATTTAAGACTTGTAGCTTCTGGCAGTGGGCCAAAGACTTTGGAATGGCACCAACCAATATATTTGCTTTGAGATCAAGGAACCTTAAATTACATGAACTTGAGATTGTATCAGAAATATAACCTGTGAGTTGTTGCTAGAAAGATTTAGCACCCTCAGCGTACTATTCCTTCTTGTCAAACACTTTGGAATGAAGCCATTGAAGCTATTATGAGAAGGATCAAGCAACCGGAGAGAAGAAAAATTACAAAACAAATCATCAATTTTTCCTTCTAAGCTGTTATTTGATAGTGAAAGGAAATATAAGGAAGGAAGGTACGTATCCATGTTGGGCGGAACAAAGCTAAATCTATTGCTTGAGTAGTCCAAATGGACAGCATATCTTGTGAAAATGGGAATTGACCCAGGAAGTTGATTGGATTGAAGATCAAGGATATACAAATTTGAACTAAGAATTTCCAAGGGGCCTTCCGGACTAGTGAGAAAATTGATGGAAAGATTTAGATAAACCAGAGAGTCAAATCTCCAGATCCAGTTGGGTATTGTTCCATGAATCTGGTTGTTGGACAAGTCTAAAGCATTTAGTTGGGGTTGGTTTCTCAAGAAACCTGGGAACTTCCTCAACTTGCAAGAAGCCAACAATAAATATTTCATAGTGGGAAAGGATGAAAGGCCATGACCATCACTGAAAGTTATATCAACAGACAACTTGTTGTTTGAGAGGCCTAATGTATGTAAACTTTGCAAATTCTGAATCACATCAAGCCGTATAGTGCCACTGAATTCATTTTCAGAAAGTTGAAGGAAACGAAGTCCTTTAAGTTGAAAGATTGAAACAGGAATAGGCCCTTCTAAATTATTGCTGCTCAAATCAACCAACTGTAATTGGGAGGAAGAAGCATTTGGGAATTCATCCAATGGAGCATCAAATCCATTATGAGAAAGTGTAAGTTCCTGCAAAGATGGAAGTGTAAAAAGAGATAAAGGAATTTTCCCATTGAGGGAGTTATCACCTAAATTAATGGTGAGGAGATTTACTAGTCCCTGGAAATGAGCCGATGGAATGGCTCCTGTCAAATTATTGTGAAAGATAGATAAATATCTAAGATTCTTAGATATATTGAAAGATGGAATTGGACCTGTAAACTCATTGAATGATAAGTCTAGATGAACAAGTTGGGTGATTTTTGACATTGAAATGGGAAGTGTTCCATTGAACTGGCAATTAGAAAGATCCAATGCAGACAAGTGCTTCAGATTGGAAATAGCACCTGGTAATTGCCCCGAGAAGTTTTTATTGCTAAGGTTCAGGCTTTGAAGAGACAAATCTTGCAAAAAGTTTGGTAAACAGCCATGAAGATCAGGATTATTTGACATATCAAGAACGTTTAGTGTTTGTATTTGGAAGATATCACTTGGAAAAGGGCCATTTAACTTGCAACTGCTGAGCTCCATGACTTTCAAATTGGAGAACTTTGAAAAGAATTCTGGCACTGGACCTGATATGTCATTCAGGTTTAGTCGAATTTTTGAGAGTGCCTGGAGCATTGATAGTGAAGAATCAATTGATCCTGTGAGATTGCAGGATGACATGCTCAGAACTTGTAGTTTTTGTAGTGGAGATAAAGCTTGGCACCACTCCTTTCCTTCAGCAGATATCTTCACTCCATCCAGATATAATTCTGTAATTTCTGTAAGGTTCTGCACAAACATTGCAATATTAGGTTTCTCAAGTTTTAGAGTATGTTGTGCTGTAAATGATGCAGACAAATCAAGAGTAACAAGCTTATTCAGTTGAGAGATCTCAGGTGGAATCTGCCCCTCAAAGCCAGAATTTGAAAGATTCAAGCTCCTCAAGTTCTTTAGCTTTTCAAACTTGGAAGGAATGAAAGAACCGAAATCATTGTGAGCCAAATTCAAATTCTGCAAATATTGCAGGTTGAAGAGGCTTGAGCTGTTCAGTCCTCCGGAAATAAATTCCTCACTCAAGTCAAGACCAACTACTCGGCCCTTGTTGCATGTTACTCCATTCCATTGACAGCAATCACCACTTTTATTCCAATGAACCAGTTTTTTGGATGTGACAGGGTTGAATATAAGGCCATCCTTCAACTGGAGCAACAAAAGTTGCTGATGGCCAAGACAGTGGATTCTTGCTGCATCGGTATTCTCAATGTTGACACTTAGGTTTATCAACCATAAGGGTATAAAGAAAGCCAATAAGGTTTGATGGATTCTCATTGGAGATGGTTATTAGAAGAACCCCTGTGGCTGACAAGTTAAGAAAGTTAAGGATGGTTTAGCTCTTGAGCATACTCCTTTTATAGATATTCGAAAACTCATTTGTTGTTGTGGCTGGATCATGTAGTACGTCCGACACCAGCGCGAAAATTCCTTCCTCAGTTGACTACTTTTCATCAATCTTTGAATTTATTTGATCTTAACTACGTATTCACATGAAGAAGACATGCACACAAATTAAAGAATGCCACATACCCTTTCTTGACCAAGTAAACTAGTAACTAGCAAATTAAATTTGGTTCAAAGATTTAAAAATATTCCGTGGGCACACTGGCTGGGACTCAGATGACTTGTTCCGTATTCGTGTTCTACGAGTAAAAATTTCACTTGAGTATTATGGTTGTTAGGAAATGGGTGGACTTAAACTTAAAAACTAAGTTATGAGGGAGAATTGTCCAAACTTTTATAAAAATTAACTATCAAATTATTTTCTAATCCAACATTTTATAAATTTTTTTCTCTTTTTTAATACATCCAATGTGGGACTTATATCCTTCACACACATGAATTTTCCAACAATTCAACCTCTTGTATAGACTATTATAGTCATATTGTTAGATAATTTTGTGGACTTACATAAATTAAATCGTATTTAATTTTAAACCTGGATTAATTGAATGTCAAAATTGATTAAAGCCAATTGTTTAAGCCTAAGTTAATTAAAATTATTATTGTTATTGGGCCTATATATCGCTCATTAGTGGGTATTGTTATTAATTTCTATGTGTATGGGTCTTGCTATAATGGGTGGCTTGGCACATCACTTTTCTGGCATAGGGAAAGACCCCTCCTTCTAACCCTATATATAAGCGATGTGGCCCCATTGAAACAGAACGCCCTTTTGGCGCTCTGGGAATTAAGAGGAGCTCTTTTCTCCTTCTGGCCTTCCTTAGCCAGCTTTGGATCAAAGAACGGAAAACAACTTTGGATCAATCGTTCTTCATCGATTGAACCAGGTTCTCTCGAACCTATTATGTTCTTGATTTTCATGCCATAATCAAAATCAAATCTTGATCCAAGGGCATTAAAATTCTTTCAAGTGGTATCAGAGCCCATTTTGATCTCTAATTATGGTTGTTTGTTGTGTTTTTTATGACTGATTGGATGTTTGAATTCAAAATGTTCATGAACTCCAGAGGGGTCGATTTCGAATTTGTGATTCTAGCCGTTTGATTCCAAAATTTATTGAGGATTATTGTTGTTTATGTTGTTGTGAATCTATTGAACCGATTATTGTGTGATTTGAGGCTGGATTGAGAGAGAAATCAAAGAAGAACCTTAAGAACCTAACACTTTGATCGAAATTCTAGTTTAATAATCTAGACCGATTTGCGTTCGAACTTCATATGGGTTTTGTAGAGCACATCACCACAAATTCATAGTGACCAAGAACATAAATTTTTGTTGAGAATTGAGGAAGAAATCCTCGAAAAATTGAGGAAACCCATGCAATTTTTCTTTGAGGTGGCCTAGGAGCTATAGGCCACGGTTCTTCAATATATCATATGGGTTTTGTAGCTCTCACTCTCACGAATCCATAGACACTAAAATCGCTCAAAACAGTTGAGAAACGAAGGAGAAAAGCTGCTCGACCCGTTTCTGCCTTGATGGGTTGCAAACTAGGTCGAACCAACCCACCAGAGGTTGAAGATGGATGAATAGTTGCAGCGCGTGACGCCCACTTGCGAGCCCAGGCGGTGGGGGCGCACCAAATGTGAACCAAAATTCACCAAAATTTGCAGGCTTGGGTTTTTGATTGAGATAAAATTATTGGTAAATTTTATTTAATTTTTTGAGTATTAAAAATATTTATTTGAATTTATTTCAAATTTAAAATGCTCAAAATTATATGATACTCTCTGAATTTTGGCTTGAAACTTTTTGTGCACATTTGTGCTATTATTGGGCATATTGTGTTAAGCATATTCTTAGAGTTAATGTGCTTTACACATTGAAATAATTTTGAGATCTTTATGTTCATTATATTGCATAATTAAAATTGTGAATTATCACTATTGTTGAATATTGTGCAATATTACTATGATAATTGTAATTTAAGAAATATTAAGACTATTATTTTGAGCATTAATGAAATTTTGGGTATCAAATAAATTATTTTGAGTTTTCCAGAAATTAAATTGTCTAAAATTGTATGATATTCTCCCAATTTTATTCTGGAAAATTTTATGGATAATTATGACGTATTTGGATATGTCATAATTCGTGCAGTCTCAAAGTTTGGTGATATGATTCACCATTATCAATGAGAGAAATAATTCAAATTTTGAAAATTTCTCTTTGTGTTTAGTTCCACAATCTAACAATTATTTTCTATTTTGATTTTAAGGGGAGTTTTGCTCACAATTCATTATTTATTATGTACATTTTGTGCTTTCCTATGAGAAAATTTAAGGAGTTATTTTTTGTTACTATGAGCATTCATTTGATAAACTCAAAAGTTTAGTTGCTCCCCTATTTTGGCTGTTCTGTCTTTAATCTTTGTGGAAATTTAAATATTGTTACTTATGTTGTATTGAGAATTACGTTGATAATGAACTTACCCTTCAGTTTGTCTTTATTGACATAATTCTTAATAATTTGAAACATTGTATCCTAAAGTTCTCAGTATCCTCTCGATACTAGTTTCAGAGACATGATTTTAATATTCGTCGAAGTATACTCATGTGTTAAAGTTTGAAACCCTAAAAGGGTATTGCAATTACATGAGGCTCCATTTATTAATTGGGCATTTGAAGCAATCCGATATTTTGTGAATTTTATTTCAACATATGGTGAAGCTTATTGTATGTTGAATTAAATTATGTATGGATTGTGAATATTGTTGGGTTTTGTAGATAATGGATATACCCTTTGGTGTGACATTATTGACATAATTATTGTGTGATAGAGAAGACTCTATCAAGTGGAAAAGATTTATGTATTGTGATCCGAAACCCTTCGGTAGGATTGCAATGATATAAAGTCTTTAACTCAATTAATTATCCAATTGATTGAACGAGAGAAAACCAATTTTATATATGAATAAATTATGATATTCTAATGTAAGAGTTTTCTATTTCCCTATTGGGCTGTCATTGCGCTATTATTTTGCCGCCTATTTTAAGGACACTTTGAATCTTTTAGAATGTAATGTTGTTCCTATCTATCTATATATATATATATAGATATATATATGGAAACTATTGTTATAATGGGAGTTAAAAACTTTATATTTTGTTATGTTCTTATTAATGGCTATATATAGGTCTAAAATGCTTTGGCTAGCATATTAATTTTGCTATGCCTTTATAATTTGTTGTTTGAGTTTGCGATGACAAAAAGAGGAGATATTTGTTTTTAAAGTGTCAAAGACACTCATGATCTCCTCATTTATATAAGCAGGGTAAGTGAAGCCAATTTTGTGAAACTTCATGACTGAAAGTTTTGTTAATTCTGCATTTTTGTGATTCTCTCTATTTGTACTTTTATCGTTAGCGAGAATAGTGGTGAGTTTCAAACACACATTGAGCATTTTACCACAAAACTATTGTTTATCCCACTATTGATTATTGTACTATTAGAGTATATTGAAGTCTTATGGTCTCTAATGGGATCATTTATATTGTTTGATATATTAGATTAGTGGGAGATATTATGCCATATATTAATTTGCATTCTTTTGTGATTACATGGCAATTCATGATAAACTCCAAACTCTTCTCGAGTATATTCCTATAGAACTTATTGTTGTTAATCCCCTGACCAAATGCTAGCCGCTAAAGGTTCTATTGTTGATTTTGTAACTCATATGGGTATATATTGAGATCCCTTTGGCATTTTGGGTTAGTGAGAGCTTGTTCTGTAGATTGATCATAATCTTAAACTACTGTTAATGCCATTTAAGTTTGTGCAATTTAATTGTTTATGCAATTTGCATAATGGCATTATTGTTGAGATATATTGGGCTCAGTCTCAATTTTGTTATATTGAGATATTTTGTTGAATTTTAGATAGCATTTTGGGTTGATGTTTATGTTGCCATATATTATTGTGCACACTTATGTTGATATGGCAAATATTAGAGAAATTTCAGACCCGTCTCATATTGTGATGAGATTTATTAGATCTCATATAGCATCTGGGGCGGACACTAGGGCCAATCATTGGGAATTGCACCTTGATAATCTATCGGCATGTCATTCTATTGTTGTGCATTTCTATTGGCTTATGTACCATCATTTATTGGGTCATTGGGAGATGAGTATTTCATGTGTATGATATCAATACTCCTTTGAGTATGATTCTCTGTATTGTTGATTGCTTGTTATCCCATATCGAACCATTTGGTTGAGAGTGTGGGTTCAATTTTGACATCATATTGTGGCCACATATTGTGAATTAGTCTGGGGAAATTGTTTCATAAGAATTTGATTTATATCATCTAAGTGGGAAATTGTTGGATAATTTTGTGGACTTACATAAATCAAATCGCATTTAATTTTGAATCTGGATTAATTAAATGTCAAATTGATTAAAGCCAATTGTTTAAGCCTAAGTTAATTAAAATTATTCTTGTTATTAGGCCTACACACTACTCATTGGTGGTTATTGTTATTAATCTCTGTGTGTATGAGCCTTACTATAATGGGTGGCTTGGCACATCACTTTTCTGACACAAGAAAAGACCCCTCCTCCTAACCCTATATATAGGCGCTGTAGCCTCATTGAAACAAAACGCCCATTCGACTCTCTGGGAATTAGGAGGAGCTCTTCTCTCCTTCTAGCCTTCCTTGGCTAGTTTCTTTCTTTTTTATCCAGGATCAAAGAACGGAAAATAGCTTTGGATCGATCGTTCTTCATTGATTGAACCAGGTTCTCTCGTACACATTCTATTCTTGATTTTGTTCTTGATTTTCATACCATAATCGGAATCAAATCTTGATCCAAGGGCGTTAAAATTCTTTCACATATTCCCAAACAATGATAGACTTAACAAAGATATTTTATCGGTGGAGGCTTGACTATAATTACAGTTTGAGTTAATAGTACACACTAACAAAGCAAAAAAGCATTGTATTCCCCGATTTATCCATGGCCGGCATAACAGTTTAATATTTGCACTTAGCATCAGATTGAAAAGGGATGTATATTATACAGTCACGCAACAATGTGATCGTCCTATCCTATGGCTCAAGTCCAGCAGTATTTCTTAATTCTCTATGTCAACACATTTTCCTTAAACTAGATGGCAATGGGTACCATGGGGCGGGGCCATTGTTTAGAAATTTGTTCTTTGTTACCGTCCCCATTCCCATCACGGGTCCTTATTCTTTGATCCTGTGGGAATTCAAATCATCACGGATATCAGTGGATTTATGCAAAAAAAATTAAAAAATCCAATATATATATATAAGTCTTAAACTTAAATAAAACATTCAGAAATATCTATAATCGATTATAATGTTAGTAACATAAGACAATCTAAATTAAAGATAAAAATATATGATACAAATCCAAATTATTGTAAATTTTATTTAGATCAAAATTAGTCAATTATTGTAAAGTTGATTTTGGTAAAAAGGTTTAATCTACGATATAAACTTAAATAAAACATTCAGAAATATCTATAATCGATTATAATGTTAGTAACAGAAGACAATCTAAATTAAAGATAAAAATATATGATACAAATCCAAATTATTGTAAATTTTATTTAGATCAAAATTAGTCAATTATTGTAAAGTTGATTTTGTTAAAAAGTTTAATCTACGATATATTGACTATATTTCAATCAATTTGATTTAATTGTGCATTATTATTATTATTGTCAAAATATATTTGTAAGTAAATATATATATATGGGAATTTAGCAAGTTTCCATGAAGAGGACCCATTTAATAAATGGGGACTTTGTCCCCACTCCCATGAGGATCAAATTAGTCCTTGTACCCAACCCTATCGCAGATAATACCCATGAATACTCACTTTGGCGGGTATTTTTGCCATCCCTACCTTGAACCAATCTTTATTCACTATTGTTTGAATTGACATTCTGATAAACTGATCATAATGGAGTCATTTAAATATGCCACTTTTTCTATTTGAATTCTTTATTCCATTTTACAGTTTGAGTTTTATTATTTAAAAATTTCAATGGTGTTATTCATTTATTAATTTTCATGCCCAAAGTCTTGTCAATAACTATTTTCTATCTCATTATCTTTATTATTATTGTTATTATTATATGTTCAAAGTTTCTAATTACATTTATTACAGACATTTACGTACGAAGATGTTAGTATTTGATTCAAACACGGCAAAACCTAACCACGACAACTTTTGCATTCTTTTATAACCTTGTGAGTTGCATGACAATTTTCTTCATAGTGAAGTAAATTAACAAGACATAAAAAATTGTAGAAGGTGAGTATAAATCATTTCGCAGATTAGAATCTACAGTGAAAACAAAAAAAATGTGACAGTAATCAAACATCGAAAACAAAATTAATGATCTATATCCATTTGGAGGGATTTCTAATGAAATCAAACAGTTGAAATTGAATTAGAAACTGAAGAGGAAGCTTATAATTCGTAATTAAACAGAAAATGGATTTTAACGAAAAATGAAAATAACAATATATAGAATTAATCTACATAACATTTCGTTGCTCTTGTAAAGGTTGATCTTGTTGAGAATACCTTTCTCCTCTTTCGCATGTTTATATACTAACCCTTGTAATTAGCAAAAAGTATAATAATACAAATCATGCATAGCACCATTTGGATAAATTAAGATTCATATTTTCATAAGATTTAATTGTTTTGCAAGTCATTATAGTTTTATTCAATCTTTAGTTAGGTCCCTATAATCTAAAAATTTATAATTTAGTCCCTATAATTAATCACAGTTACAAAAACATTTGACGATGCAGGGTATATTTTATGGTGCATTATCTCAAATATGGTGTACTATACACTATCTTATTTAAATGTTCGGATTATGACGGTGCATCTATATACTAGTCACCCTTTATTCACCTTAAAATTACTCATACTCTCTCTTCTCCCTTACCCCAACTCCATTGGCGGGCTTGCTATCTCCTCCTCACCCACCACGAAAACCAAAATAAAAAGTAGAGCAAAAAACTAGAGATAAACTAGACAATGAGAAAGTCACACCCTAAACTGTAATAAATTCCAAAACGAAAAACAAAACCTATTAACAAATCACAAACTAAACTCCAAATAAGCCAATCAAGTATCAAATCAAGTCCCTAGTTAAAAACAAAATTTTTTAATCAAATCCCTAGAGTTAGATATAGTTACAAAAACATTTAATGTGCATGACACATTTTATTGTGCACCATCTCAAATATGGTGCACCATGCACTATTTTATCTAAGAGTTCAAATTGTGATAGTGCACCCATATATACATCAATCTTTATTCACCCTAAAATTGCTCATACTCTCTCTTCTTCCTTTGTCCCAACTCCACCAGTGGGCTTGCCATCTTCTCCCCATCCACCACCAAAACCAAAATCAAACAGAGCAAAAAAATAGAGCCAAACTAGAGAATATGAAAGTCACACCCTAATCCATAATGAATTCCAAACCAAAAAAAAAAAAAAAAAATCCCCAAATCACACACCAAACTCCAAACAAGCCAATGAAGTATCAAATCAAGTCTCTAAATTAAATAAAAATTTGTAATCATGTCTCTAGAGTTAATTATCGTTACAAAAACATTTGATGGTGTAGGGCGTGTTTTAGGGCGTAGCATCTCAAATGTGGTGTACTATGCACTATCTTATCTAAAGGTTTAAATTGTGATATACCAATCACCCTTTATTCACCCTAAAATTACTTATACTCTCTTTTCTCCCTTTACCGCAATTCTACCGTCAAGCGTACTATCTCTTCCCTGCCTACCACTAAAACCAAAATCAAACAAGGAACAAACCAAAGCCAAACCAGAGAATGTGAAAGTCACATCCTAAGCCATAATCAATTCCAAACCAAAAAACAAAATCTATCTCCAAATCACAAATCAAACTCCAAACAAGTCAATCAAGCCCGAAATCAAGAGAAAAGAAAATCATCATTGTTTTGAGCCAAAATAGTTTCCTTCTTGCTCCTTTCAAACCAACCATCATTGCATTGCCTACTGGAGCCGTGGGCATTGGATGGTGGTTTGCAATGGCTTTTGATTGGTGAGTAATATTTGTTTAGTAAACAAGTTTTCGTGTGCATTTGATAAATTTGTTATTCGTTTTTCTCGTATTTTGTATTGAGAGGAGTATTGGTTGCTATAACCAGACATGTTAAATGCAAAAAATAATTTTATTTTTGAAGATTTAATTATTTTACAAGTTTATATAGTTTTACTTAATTTTTAATTAGGTCCATATAATTTAAAAGTTTATATTCGAATTTCTAAATTAAACAAATACAGTCTTGAAAGAACTTTCTTATATTTCATTTTTAAACATATAACCTTTTTTTATATTTTATTTAAAAGACCGTGTAGGTTGTTGGAGCGGTGAGGCTTCATCTAACCCTCTCGCCATGAATGGTGTATAAGTATGCAATTTTTGAGAGAGAGAAATAGAGAAGGTGGAAAAGAAAAAGAAAATTAAGGATAGATTGATAAAGAGAATGGTTTTATATTTGTTGGGTGTATTTTTTTTCTTTTACTACTTCTACCTTTTTTAAAATATAACTCTCTATCTGTTTTTTGAAATAAGGAGAAAATTGATTATTATCTAATTCAACATTTTTTTTCTAATAATCACAAACAAAAAAAGAAAGTAATATTTAATATTATAGAAAAAATAATTATTTTATCTCAAAAGCGTAACCAAAACGCACTCATATTTCCAGGCAACTTTATTTGACAAGCATGACTTTTACATATTCTTTATGACTTATTTTACTTTCGATTTGAAAAAATAAACATATATATCATTAACTACAAAAGTTAAATTTACCAATAAAAAAATCATTAATAATTATTAATAAAATTTAATGTGACTCCTCCTTCTCTTATATCAAAATTTTCTTGTCATACAAGTAATGAAATCAGAAGTCATTAACTTTTAAGTAGTCATATAGTCATAGTAAGAGTCATTTCCACATATCTCAGATTAAAATCTACGCAAGCAGCTGACTAAAACTGATTTCCCTATCAGAAAGAAAGAAAGAAAGAAAGAAAAACCTGATTTAGATGGCCTTTCAAATGAAGTTGACAGACACGACCAAACCCCCCCCCCCCCCCCAAAAAAAAAAGCTGAGGGACATAGTATTAACTAGTTAGAAAGAATGGAATTAGACCATCATTATTTTTTTATGCAATACAAGTTATTAAAAATATTAAGTAATGAATATACTTTTGTGTGCACGCAAAGATGATTTTTGACTATTGCTGATGTAGCTTTGTAGGAAGTATTATTGACTAAGTACGCATTCTCTACAGGAAACATGATTGCTTCTTTTCTAATTCTTTAACTTTCTAGATTACGAAAATTCAAGTTATAGGATCACATACGACATGTGGGACGTGACCATCGTCAATGGTTAAAGCATATTTTGTGGAGTACTAGGTGACTGATGCAGTGGTGCTAATATATGATTTTGTAGAACATTTTCTCTCCCATTTGGCCGTTTTGCCCTGTTTTTTATTGACTGAATCAAAATGTACTTCATGAGACCTTTTTTTGGTGATCCATAAAATGTTAATTAAACATGAAAAGGTACTATTCCATTCAGCAATGTCTGTCATAATCTTTTTTCTTTGGGAAAAAGTAATAAATTCGTAATGCATTTATGGTTGAACCTCTATTTTTTTTTTTTAATATCTTGACATTGAATCATAAGCTTGAAGAATATGTGAAGTTTGTAATTATTTCATCACTTTTTTTTAATTTTTCGGTGGATACAAATTCGGAGCGTAGCATATATAACTCATTTAATTCACAGTTCACTCTTTTGTAGATAAAAGTATTTGTTGAATTTTTAAAAGATAGTTTGCAAGATTTAGGTTTGTGTTGTAGTATATAAATTTTAGAAGGAGGGGTTAACCCAAAATCATAACGAAAATTCGTTTCATATACTTATATGATATAAAAAATTCTGTTGAAAAGAAAAAAGGAAAAATGAGCAGTCAGAAGTTTATTTAAAATCCAGTGAAGCGTGATGGGGCTTAACTAATCCCACCTAAACCATTCGCTTCGACGCTTGAACCAAAATTTGGGGCAAGAATCAAAAGAGTGACTTGACTTTTTTCATTTTTCGTTTCTCGCTTAGATATTGAGTTTGTTTTGTACCAAATGATGCATCACTCAATGACGCACCAAAAATTTCACTTATTCAACATTCGTTGAGAGGAAAGTGACCCACAAAGTGCTATGGAATAAGATGAACAAGACCAAGGATTGCTGATCCAAGTAAAATGGACTTGAGTCTCTTATAAGTATGTTATCATGAATCATTTACGAAAGAAACACTGTTGAGAGTGACCCGCGTATGACTTCGACCGTATGTTGAGAAGGATTAATCCCGTACCCAAAAAATTTAATGATACCTTCAGTTAGACCACAAACGAAAAGGTGAACAAGAGAGCTTAAGGTTAGTGTATGCAATAGTTGTGGGTCCTGATTTTAAGTAAAATTTGTATCGATGATCATATTCAATGACTAATCTCTTGCTTGGTTCAGCTAAATTTTAGCACTACTTTTTTCTTACTCTTGGACCATCTAACACTTTCTCTATGGCAGATACTTCATTATGCTCTTGTATTATGTTTTCATTTTTCACTTCACAAGATTCTCTACCGATTCTCTACAAAGCTTTATTGAATATAACTTTTACTATTTTATTTAGTTTTGTCTACGAACAGATCCAGAAGTTAAATCTTAAATTTCATTTTGCGTATTAACTTCATCCTAATTTATCCAAGAATTTTCTTTCTTTGTTTTTTATTGTTCCCAAATATTACATATTTTCAAATATTTTAGTTTCCCTAAGAATCACTGCTCATGACTATACTACTAATTTTTTTTAATAAAAAATTTAGGTTGAGAGGTTCATTCCAGTCTAAAGACACAACATATCTGCTACCTCAATGGGCGATTCATGGAGATACTTATATACAATCTATCAATGAAAAAATTCAAGAATTAAACTCAAGTCATGATAATATATAAACAGGAGGTTAATCAAATAAGCCAATCACATTAGTACACGGAGAATTACATTCAATTTTGTTACGAGTTTCCAATCTCCGTATTTATTTATTGGTCGCAAGGTTCCCATTTTTGACCCTTGACCAATGTAAGCCAGGCATATTCCTACACACATCATGGAATTTCTTTGCAGTGGTTTGTCATTAAGCATCATTTGATGAAGAATTTCAAAGTAGCTCATTGTATATCTGTTTGTATTTTTAATTTATTGACCAAGAAAAATTATTAAATACCAAATACATAAGAGCTTCTTTGTAAGAGATGTCGCACAAAAAATCAGAAAAATTATAATAATATCTCAAGTGGTTGACACAATTTATTTAAGATATTTTTAAATTTCCTTAAATGAGGTTGAGACTTTAATCTTTGAGAATATAGTGCTATTTCTTATTTATAGGGTATTGAGAATAGTGTGGTATTTCTCCATGTCTATCATTATTCCTCTTTTAATCTTCAATGTTTTTCTAGCTCTGCCATTACTTCAAAGAACATTGTGTTAGCACTAATACTATTTTGGTTTAAATATATTTTTAGTTTTTATAAATATGGGTCGTTTTGATTTTAGTCCCTTAAAAATATTTGGTTTAGCTTTGATCCCTCTTTTTTTCTATTATTGAGTTTTTTTTTTTTTTTGTCGCTATTGTTTAGATTCAATGTTAAGTAGTAATTTTATAAGGATCAAAAAAAGATTCAGAAAATATCTATAAAGATCAAAAACAAAATTTTCAATATTTGTAAGGATTAAACACATATTTTAAAATACTTATATAAGAATCAAAATTTAGAATAAGAGAGACTAAAAACAAAAGAAATTGAAAAAGAAGGGACCAAAATCAGAATAAAAATTTTAGAAGAACTAAAATTAAAACAACCTATATTTATAGGGATTAAAAATATATTTAAATCTATTATATTAAGGGAGCTAATGTGGGTTTCTCAATTATTTCAATGGAATCGGGTAACATTTTATATTCTTCATGTCTATGAATTTGAATTTTTCCTTTCAATGATGCTTCCCTTTTACGATTACCCTTCTTTTGTTATATTGGCATCTTGATTAGTAGTATTAATTAAATTAACATATATATTCTTAGTATCACTTTTTACAAAAGAAGTAATTCTTTCCAAGCAACCGTAGAGAGTGAAGTACCCATTGTACTAAACAGGTTTTATTGAGAAGAAGACCTAAGGTAATCAGGTGAATGCCAATTTTTCATAATTAAGAAGCCCTCTCCATCACATATCATTTGCCTCACAAAGTGTACATACCCAGACCTTACAACTAACAGAGATGTTTCGCGTGCTCCCAAACAAAGTTGGAACATCCTATGCTCATAAAATAGTTTTTTATATACACTAAATTACGATGGAATCATGGGTTAAAATTCAAGGATCTTAGTGAGAGTAGTAGAAAACTTTTGAATATCAATACTAGCAGAAGTTGTAATGGGGTTCTTTCTCTTTTCTCAAGGAAATTTCTAATAAACATGGTTCCTCCTCCAAGTGGTACGAAGAAACAAAACAGGTGACGGTATGTGTTAAGAAATTTGTTTCTCTTTTCAAGGAAAATTCTAGTAAACAACACGGTTCATTCTTTCTTCGAAATTTGTTTCTTTCACTGGTTCTCTTTGTTTGGATCCATTCTCTTTGCTCATTACAAGTCCTAAGAAACATGTATTCATTCTTCAAGTTCTAGGAAGAAACAGAGACAGGTGACAACAGAGTAAGACCAAGCATTTTGTCAACTAAAAAATGTTGATGCAATTGTATGGGTTATTCGGGTTGCTATTAGAAATTATGTGGCTATTTACTGTTCTAAATTTATTCTCTTTGCTTAGTTTACTTTGACTGTTAAGAGGTTCTTTTATTATCGTAGTCCTCAAAATGTTTTCTTCTTCCTTCTGTATCTTCCACTTTATTATCAGTGGCCATAGCCTTGTTTACAACCTCTTAAATCCGTCCCAACGACCGCTACTAATCCAAGATAACTAGCTATCAATCAATTCACCCCAATTAATTTTATGTAAGGTTGGGTCAGTTTCAAATTTTATGTGCCATACAAATCCATCTTGCCAAAATAAAAGAGTTGTTACTCTAAGAGCGTATTTGGTGAGGGGGTAAAAATGAAAAAAAAAAAAAACTTTTTGTAGCACATAGAGCTTGTCCTTGGAAATTTTTTCCGCATTTTTACCCCCAAACCAACTATATCTTTAACTTTATTATTGCATTTTCATAACCACAACACCCTCCAACGCAATAGTTTTACTTAACATACCAATATATTACAGGTAAAACATGTCAGCATGATAACATGCTTCTCCAGTGTTCATTCCTGACCAAGACATCAGAACAACTCATGTTTCCATGCAATCACAAGTCTGAACAGAGCTATTCCTATAAGCAGTTTGAGCAAATGCAACACAATTTCAAGACAAAATTGACTCAAAAACACAGCCACCCAATATGGCTAAGGTAACCAATTAAACTCACATGAAGGCTAGCTCAAAATTGTGATGTTAAGTTGGCAAACTCACAACCGGTGGCATCCTAGATGTGGATGGTCTCAAAACTTCTCGTGTTTCTCCCTTTTTGATGACACCAACACGACATCTATTCCTTCCTCTTGTCACCATAACAACATCAAAATTGATGAATTAGTGGTATCGTTAAGTTCCAAGTCTAGTTTGACAGTGTCATTTGCCTTGATTAGTGGATCTGGATAGTGGATGGTGCGCAACCATCGTAGGTGTTCAGATAGGGGATCCCTTTCTGCCCAAGCTAAACAGATCTAACCTTGCAAAGCTTAAACTGCAAAAAGTAAGGGGGAATCAGATTATAAAATCACTATATAGAAAACCTACAGCTACAGAACTAAAATGACAACAAGCATAAGCAATCAAACAATATAGTAAAAAGGAGATTTATGTGTATAAGTCCTCATTTCCTGCTAGCATTTCACATTTATGCTTCAAAACGGTCTACAAATCAAAGATATATTCAAACAAGTTTTCCGAATATTGATCTAAACGTCCAAGATTCATTCATCCAACTGCACACCTCCTTTATAAGAGTGCTAAACGCTAAGAAGCATCAGTCAGTTGATAAACATAATACAGTGGGGAAAAAAAAGCCACCATTTATTATATAAACAAGCAATTTCATACTACTTGTTAAAATTACAGAGATTGTGAAGGATTAGACATATGTTTGCCTCATCATCCCTTACAGAGTGGAGAAGGTAACCACCCTTTGTGTCATAAAGAAGACGGAATTTTTCATTTGTCTTGGGAATAGATATGACATCTGGAAGGTGGTAACAAAAGAAATTAAAACAAGCTACAGAATTGAAAACCGGCATACTTGAATTGTCTAAATACTCAAAACATTTCCACATTGTGACAAGAAAAGATAATGGGAAAGTGGCAACATTGCCCAATTTTTCAAAGAAATAAATATGAGATCAAGATTTCAGCAATACCGTGAGCCATTCAAGTTTAAATGAACATACTCATGTAAGACGCAGGATATGTCTTCTGTCCAAACCTTGCCATCAACAAGAACATGGCGCTGCATCTAGATGATAATTACTTCTCTATATGTGAGAGCATACTTCTGTCTGTTTCGTAGGATAAGGATCAAAGGCAGGCACTCCCTTCATTTGTCGAGTCTAGATGATGGTGTTGGTGCCTGCATAACAAGACAAATTGAATACATAGGCTCAAATGGAAACTAACGTAAATAAAAACATGTAAAATAGTATGACTGACACAAGAACTCATAATAATGTTCATACAAAGGCACTAGCAAGCTTGTCAAGCATCCAATGTTTTGGAGCATTGAGCCTCTTCAAGTGTTTCTTCAACCCTCTTCCCTGCAATACCTGAGAAAGAATACAAATTAGATTATGAAGTAAATTTCATGTTCTATATTACTACCAACACCAACCAGAAAAACCTTTTTAACAAAACACGAAAAATAAAAATATTCATAAAGTTAATGTACAGTGTGTGCACACACATATACGCTCACTCACAAGGGAGTGAAAAAAAAAAAAAAGTTCAATAGAGAACATCAGCAAGACCAAGGCTGAAGAATGCAAGCAAGCCAGCTAAGAAGGTAACTTCCTATTCATCAGAACTAGGTAGAGGTCGGTTGAGTCATGATTAACATAACTTTCTCAATGTGCCACAAAAAATAGAAATTAATGCTCTTCAACTAATCTAATAATTGAATTAAGGGATCAAAATGAGCCAGAGAGCACGTCAGAAAGTAACCTGATCAATGGTGAGAATGCACACGTGATCGGGTCATGTGCAATTAACAAAAGAGATCCTCCACCATATTTCCTGTTATACAACATTACAATGAAGTTTTGGTGAACGTTTACCTATATACCCAATTTTGTAGGTCTCAGAACTAGTAGCTATGGTATTCAAACTTCCAATATTATCCATGCTCATTGCAAAATTAAAGCCAAAATAATTGATCCTAATTTCTCTTAGGACACTGGTAAGCTGAGTTCATTTCCAAAAAAACAGGAAAGCAAAAATAATGCAAGAGCCTAGAAGCCTAGAGGAAAACTAAAAGGAACTGCGCCAGCTCCAAATGTAAAACAGAAATCAATATTTATAACGTAGTATACCAAAACACAATAATGCTTTAAGATCAGAAAACACAATCTATAAAAATCCAAATAGTAATCCTTTTAACTCAACTGCTAATCTAAAATGCCAAAAAAAAAAAAAACGACTCTATCATCTTCAAAATCACATCAACAACAGAGAAATTGGCATGCATACAAATACTTTCCTCTCTCGCCACATCAAAACTCAATAACACATTGTTTTCACACATACACCAGAATACACAAGTACATAGTACTTCAGAAGAAAATTCAATCCGAACAAGCTATACCCAAATGAAAGCCAAACAGATAAAAAGTTCAGAAAGAATAAAAAGGAATTGAATTTGGAGGGAAACAGGTTCCATAAACCAAAAAAAAAAAATGTAGGAAAAACAAAAAAAACAAATAATTACAGTGTGAAATAATAGGAAGCAATAGAACAGTGAAACTATGGCATGAGATTGAAGACTAACCGTTTTGGTGCTTTGAACGCAGAGATTAACGATTTAAGGGTGAGGCTGTGTGTGTGTGTGTGCACGTTTCTGGGGTGGTGAAGGAAGAGAGAAATACAAAAATCCTAGCTAAGTATATATACATAATCCATTACCTTTCACAGATGCTAAAATGGGTCGAACCCACCATATTAACTTGCATAACCTAGATTTTTTAGCGAGGTGTGTTGATATTTTTAATTTACAAACAAAATTCGACTAGCATAACTTGTCTTACATAATTTTTTTTCTATTTTCATTTTTTGCCACAAAATAAACCCAATATTTGGGCCCTTGGCGGATGCATAGCACACATGCCCCCCCAGCTCTCAAAGAAGTGCTATGTCACATTACTCCCCCCAAAAAAAAATCAATTATGACCTAACATCCTAACCCTTTCTTTAAACTTATGAGTATATATGGATGCGTGACATAATATCCTAACTCTTTTAGTCTTTCTTTTCAATGACTCTTATTCATTTCATTCTCAATAGTCAATTCTGTCTCTCTCAAGCTCAATGCATGCCCCCAAAACCAAAACCCCCCCATTTCAATTTTTGTTTTACAAATCTAACACCAACAAAAAGAGATGCATAGCCATATTGTTTTAATTTGGTATTGAATTAGGTAATTAGAATTTTTTTAAAAAATTTGTTTGAATGTTATTTTGTTGCATTTAATTAAAAATTTATTTATTTTTTCTAAAAAAATTGGATGAATTAATTCATATAATTTTTTTTTTGTGGACCAACCCCCTCAAAAGCAAGGTGCGTTGGCATATGTAACCCATATTACAATGACGAATTGGCCCGTCTCACCCCGCTTAATTGTCCAACGTGGGGCGAGTTAACTCATTTGCCATCTCTACCTTTCACTATTCATTATTTTATTTTGTTTATCATCTCTCTTTGTCAACAACAGACATTTTCTGTTTTGGTCCTTAACAAAACCTATTCATTATTCAAGGAAAGCATATTATGGGCTTTCTAGGCCAATCTGTGCTCTCGTAAGGCCCAATAAGCCTTTTCTTGTTCAACAATCAATAAGAAAGTTTTTTTTTTTTAAAAAAACTTAGGTTTTATTCCTTACATTCTTATTACTTGACCAGATTAGATAGGATAGGATCAAACCATACCAGACCAAATCTAACCAGACAAGATTGTACCAAATTGAACTAGATCGAATAATACCAAACTAAACTGAACCAAACTGGATCGAATTGAGTCAACATAATTGGATCGAAGCAAATTGAACCAAATTAGACTAGACTAGATCGAGCTAGACCACATTAGACTATACCGGACTAAACTAGACCAGATCAGACTGAACTGAACTAGACTAAACTTAAAAAATTGAATCCGATCATACCGAACTAGGCTAGACCAAATTGGACCAGACCCAAAAAAAAATTTGTATAATTCTTAAGTCAAGTTTTGTACCATAATTTAATAACCGAATAGTAAGGATTTAAGATATTATTATCTTATTTCTTTTTCATTTTGACTAAGTTGTTATCTTGTATACTTTATCCATGGTTGTCAAAATCGTATTCCTATTTTGTAGAATTGTACGATTTTAAGGGCTTAAAAGAGGGGAGCAATCTCGATCTTAGTACAAACTTGTTTTTGCTTGAATCATTGTGGGATTGCATCTCAACATGCAAAAGAGAAAGATTTGCTTGGTTTAGAAGAACCATGTGGTTGTGCTCTTGATGAATTATGTAAATGTATTTTATATAGAATTTACTATTAACATATAATTTTATATAAAATACACTTATATGATTAACTGGAAACACAGCCATATGATCGTAGAATCAGTAGAATCCTACGATCCTGTAGAATCCACTAAAGCCACAAATTGTCCTTGAATTGCCAGATTTCATAAAATACCCACCCAAAACCCAGAATATACTAACCCAAAAAATAACCCACATAAAAGAACCTTGACCCAATTGCTGTTGTGACCTTGGTTGCAACTGAAACTTGCTCGCTAGCCGTGTCTATAACAGAAGTGGGTTGTGAACGCTCATCGCGAACCATTCGTCGAGTCATGGCCACATCGATCCTAGGTCCAAAGAATTAGCTCGATTTATTTTTCAGCTTGGGTTCGTAGAATTGAACAACAAAATAAATTCTATGATTTTCATTCATATCATTTCTGTATACAGGATATTCTATTCTTATAGTATTTTACTCCTACAAATCAGGGCCTAAATAAGGGAGTTTGCATAATTAAGGACTAAATTAAGGAAGTCCTAATCATGCAATATTTTGCACAAATGTATACAAACCTATAATTTAGCTAATCAGATATTTTTATCTCAACACTCCCCCTCAAGTTGGTAAATGGATGTCATACATTCCCAACTTGTCTAACAATCTCCCAAAAATCTGACTTGTCACAGCTTTGGTAAGAATATCTGCTAGCCGATCTTCAGATCGAATATTTGGTAATTCTAGAACATTTCCGACAAGCTTTTCCTTGATGAAAATCTATCGACCTCCACATGCTTCATCGCATCATGTTGGGATGTGGTTGTGAGCAATGTCGCCCAAGCTTTATTATCACAATACAATTGAATGGGACGCGTATGTACATGCCTAAATCCTGGAGAAGTAGTCTGAGCCACAAACCTTCACAGAGTCCAAGAACCATTCCTCTGAGTTCAGCTTCTGCACTGGATCTAGCTACAACACTTTGCTTTTTGCTTCTCCATGTGACAAGATTACCTCCTACAAATGTAAAGTATCCAGAGGTTGATCTTCTATTATCAAGAGCACCTGCCCAATCTGCATCAGTATAAACCATCACATCCTGGTAGTTGGAGTCTTTCTTGAACAGAATTCCTTTTCCAGGAGCAGCCTTTATGTATCTTAAGATCCGTATGACAGCATCCATGTGTTTTGTACTTGGATTGTGCATAAACTGACTAACCACACTAAGAGCATAAGCTAAATCTGGCCTGGTGTGTGCGGTACATCAATCTCCTACAAGTCTCTCGATATCTTCCCTTGTTAGTTGGAGTTTGATCTTTTTCAACACAATCAATCCCCTTCGCTAGGGGAGTTTACGTTTGCATGTCTGTCATCCCGATTTCTTTCAACAAATCCAATGCGATTTTACTGAGACAAAAAATACTGCATTTTGATCTTGAGACCTCAATTCCGAAAGTACTTCAAGGACCAAGATCCTTCATCTCAATTCCTTTGCCATGTACTCTTTCAATGCCTTATGCTCTCTCTGGATCATCTCCCGTGACTATCATGTCATCAACATAAACAATAAGAATTGTAATCTTTCCTCCTTTTTCTTTGAAACAGTATGATCTTGATTGCTCGTTTATATCCAAAAGCAATCATTGACTTGGTGAATCTACCAAACCATGCTCGTAGCGATTGCTTTAGTCCAGATAATGACTTCTTCAACTTGCATACCTTTCTATGTGTATCGGGGATCATACATCCTTCGGGTAGCTCCATATAAACTTCTTCAGACAATTCCCCATGTAAGAAGGCATTTTTTACGTCAAATTGTTGTAGGGGCCAATCGCGGTTTATGCTCGAGAGAACAATGCTCGAATCAGGCTAATCTTGGCTATAGGAGCAAACGTTTCAGTATAATCGACTCCATATGCTTGTGTATACCCCTTTGCCACTAATCTAGCTTTGAATCTCTCAACTGTACCATCTGCATTAAATTTCACTGTATACACCCATCGACATCCTATTGGTTTCTTTCCAGCTGGACAATCCACCAATTCCCACGTTTCATTTCTTTGCAAGGATCTCATCTCCTCATTCATAGCATCCTTCCACCTCGAGTCAGCTAAAGCTTCCTGTACACTGTTAGGAATAGATACACTAGATAATTGACTTATAAATGCGCTATTTGAGCTAGACAGATTCTGGTTAGAAATATAATTACTCATAGGGTATCTAGTCTTACTAGTGAGTCGGGATCATAAGTAGGCTTAGGGATACCTCTAGTGACACGATTTGGCAGGAATTCTTCTGACTATATTAGGTTCTTGAGGGGACGACGTGTGGTATATTGTCGGCATCAACCAAACCTTCAACCTCGACTTGCCTCAAATCCTCCATGATGTCGCTCTTCCTCATTATGTGATGGTGGATGATCAGGTTGGTGGACACTCTCATCATCCCCTAGTACAGCTTTGTAACTTCCCTTCTCCAATCTGACCTCAGTATCAACTTCTTGAGGGACAAGAGTCTGAATTTCATCACAATTCTCCCCCTGAATTTCAGACTCAGGGGAAAAATATATCAATGTCTCATGAAAAACTACATCTATAGTAGTAAACATTCGCTTGGTTTGTGGATGGTAGCATCGGTATCCTTTCTGATGAGCAGCATAGCCAAGGAACACACACCTTTCAGCTCTAGGAGACAACTTGTTTCTCTGATGCTTGTGCAAGTGAACATAAGCAACACAACCAAAAACTCTGTGTGTTAATTCAGCAATTCTAGGACTTACTACTGCATCCATAAGTGATTGAAGGGGTGTTTTATACTCAAGAGACCTAGACGGTGTTCGGTTGATAGTGTATGCATATAGAGCTTCTCCCCAATATATTGCTGGCATGTGAGCTCCAATCAGTGCAGCTCGGACCACCTCCAATAGATGACTCTTGCTCTTTCTGCTCTGCCACCCCGTTCTGTTGTGGAGTATTTGGGCAAGATCTCTGATGAACAATTCCTTTAGCTACCAGAAAATATTGAAGTTCTGATTGCATATACTCTCCTCCATTGTCGCTACGCAATACCTGAACTTGTGCTTTGTACTGAGTTTCAATCATTTTGCAAAATTTCTGAAATAGTCCTCCAACTTCACTTTTAGACTTCATCATACAAAGCCAAGTCATTCGAGTACAATCATCAATAAACGTTACAAACCATGTTGATCCACCCAACGTTGTAACCTTAGATGGACCCCATACATCAGAGTGAATAATCATAAATGGAAGAGAACTTTTATTTGAAATTAAAGGAAAAGGAGTTTCGACTCTTGCAAGTTCACAAACATCACAATACAAAGTTGAAGTGTCTATTTGATCAAATACATTCGAAATAATTTTTATGTAATCGAAAGATGCATGTCCTAGACGCTATGCCATAACCAAATATCTCGCTTTTCTCACTTCTTGAGACCTTTTGTCGCTAGCACTTGACCAAGCCTCTCAATCTTTTTCTCACAAATCCAGGTAATACAACCTTCCTCGTCTAATACCACAACCAATCGTCTTCCTCGTTTGAATGTCCTTAAAAACACAAGAGTCAGGCCAAAAAATTACAACACATAATAGAGCTTTGGTTATTTGAGAGACTGACAATAGGTTGTATTTTAGAGAAGGAACGACAAGGACAAAGATTCAAGGTTCAAATTGCTTGAATAGAACTGCCTTCTCCAATGATGGTGGATTTATCGCCATTGGTGTGGAAATACTTTTTTGTGAGGAAGATTTAAGATTTTTAATCTGAGTAGCATCAAAAGTCACATGATCGGAGCATGCAGAGTCAATTATCCATGCAGTATTCAAAGCATAGATGTGCTTATTAAGGCCTTACCATTGGGGTTATCACTACACCAGTTGTAGCAAGCACCATGCCTTTCTCATCCTCTTTCTCATTAGTACTTATAGCAGCAGCAGCTTGGAATTTTTTGAATTCTTTCTTGACGCGCCCGACTGTGATCCCACCACTCGGGGTATCCTATGATTTCATAGCATCGTTCCTTGGTGTGTCCATCCTTATTACACTGAGTACACTTGTAGTTACCCTTTTCAGAACCTTTTGACTGCCTTGCTTGCTTCCTTGTCATCATAGCCATGGAATCTGAATTCATATCTTCGTTCAACGTTGTTCGCTTGTCTCACGGATCAATGCATATCATTCTTCAAAATCAAGTGCCACTTCCTTCCGCAAGATTTCTCCACGAACTTGCTCAAAATCATCATCCGATCCGACAAAGAAGGAATATGTGTACCTCAATCTCTCAATTGACTTCGATATGACTTCACATCATCGTGGTCTTTCATGACTACTTTGTCACGATGGTCCAATTCCTAAAAATCTCAACCAACTCCCCATAATATTCAGCTAGGTTTCTATTATTCGCTTTGCAAAGAATGCCCTTTGATTCAAAGACAAACACCAGAGCTCATCACTTCCATCATAAAAAGCTTCGACAAAGCATTCCAAATATCAAGGGCGTGGGTAAGCGAAGATACCTTTCATGATTTCTGGTCATGGACATCACAGCCCATCTTTTTCACTTTTGGTTTTCAAAGATACCATTTTTCATATCCTCATCTTTTTCTCTCATAGAGGCTTCACCTTCCCGCGTATGTAGGACAATTTTTCCCTCTCTGCGTTGTGCATCTCCATTAGTTGTGACCATATGTCATAGTTGGATTCATTGAGGATGATGCCTACGTTGAAGACACCTTCAGATTGAACCACCACTGGAATTGGTTTTTCAGCCATCTCTCCAGCGAAGATCTTCAAGGATTCAGAAAAAAAAAAAAAAAAAAAAAAAAAAAGGAGCCTAGGCTCTGATACCAAATTGAACAACAAAATAAATTCTATGATTTTCATTCATATCATTTCTGTATACAGGATATTCTATTCTTATAGTATTTTACTCCTACAAATCAGGGCCTAAATAACAGTGTTTGCATAATTAAGGACTAAATTAAGGAAGTCCTAATCATGCAATATTTTGCACAGCTATACAAACCTATAATTTAGCTAATCAGATATTTTTATCTCAACACGTAGTTGACTAAACACGTCTCATGAAACTAAAACTTGATCAAGATGGAAGGAAAGGAAAAAAAAAAAAAAAAAAACATTTTGATTAGTTAGAGTTGTTCAGAATTTATTCTCCAAATTAGGTAAAGTCTAGTGATTTTTGGATATTGATGATTTAGGATATGTTTGATTGGAATTTTTTAGGTGAAAAATCACTTTTTTTCATTAAAAAAGTTAATTTTTATATATTTGGATAATTTTTAAAAAATAATTAAAATATTAAAAATTTATTTTTAACTTTTTTTGTATAAACTGAAAAAAAATATTTTTTTTTCAATTTTTTTAACTATATATAAAATTTAAATTTTGTAATAATTTTTTAAAAAAAAAATTGAAACAAACACACTTTTAGATTAAAAAGAAAATCTCATGAACAACCTTAGAAAGGAATTGTACTTTAAGAGGCTAGATTTCTCTTTCTTCTTTTTTAATTTTTTTGATGACATTTGTTTTGGTTGCAACCTTAAAAGTATTTTAAAAATTTGTAAGAAATGATATGTATAAGTAAATTATTTTTAGCACTTCTAGAATTAATTGATCTTGTCTTGAATTAAAAAAATAAAATTATTCTTTAAAACAATAAAAAAATGAAATTTTTATCAAGCACTCGAGTAAAAGTTAATCACTATGGCATGGCAGGCAAACATAATATAAAGGGTCCAAGAGGAAAGTTCATCTACAAACTTAAAAGTACAGTACAGCTGTACAAATGCCTTGCAACTTCCAAACACCAATGCACAAGCCCAGCTTCAATATATGGATTTATGCTCCTTAGTCCATGCTAAAGAAGAATTACAAGTGTTAACCAAACTTAACCAAGAACACTCACTAGAGCCAAAGAATAAATACAGGACACAGTGCAAAAGAATCCAGTTTGCAGTTTGGTGCCTAATTGAAGGAATGTTTTGCCTAGTCACGAACAAGAGAGTTAATTAAAATAGATGCCTCGTCTGCTGTGGGAACCGCATCATCTGGTGAAAACAGGGCAGTGACTATCAAATACCATTTTCTTTGAAGAAAAAGCACATAATAATAATCATCAAGTTTTTTTTTTTTTTTTTCTAAATACTCTCAATAATTTTAAGTGAATTAACATGGAAGACATAACAAAAGAATTCAATTCAAAGCCAAGGGATAATACTTTGCTTTATGACAAAAATTGATATCATCGAAAATTTTTGTCTAAAATATATGCTAGATAGATGGTTTATTTTTTGTTGTTTACCTGGGAGTGATACAGGCAAATGGGAAACAATGTCATGAATGATGCTTCCACCGCCACCATTATTAGCCCCATTCTCTGTCTTCACACGTTTCATTTTCTCATCAACGATCACTTCCTCGTCTTCCTTGTCCTTCACATTTTCCATCACACCTTCACCACCGCTTTGATGAAACAAATTGGAAACAAGATTGCTGATTAACCCTCCCTCCCCACTATTGCCAACCCCACCTCTTTCTCCATGGTCAACGCCATCAGCAGCAGCACCACCTTCCTCAGAATTGAACACACCATTCCCAGTTTCATGTTCAGTGGCTTTCCTAGTCCCTGGACTCAAGGGAGAGACCAGGGTGGAGATCAAGTTGTTAATTAGACCACCTTTACCTTCATCTTTTGCAGCACCATCTTTTCCTGCTTGTTCTATACCAAGATCTTCTTGTTTCACCCCTTCAACTTTCCCATCTTCTTTTCTCTCATCATCTTCTCTTTCAGATCCATCTTCTCTTTCAGATCCATCTTCAGGATTGAGATTCAGAGGAGGAAGCAGGCTCTGAACTTCTATTACACCGTCTTCCATAGTTGGGGATTGTGTATTCGTCTTGTTCCCTCTAATTAAATAGACAGATAAGCACAATATAGAATAATAATAAAATATGATATAATAATAACAATAGTATATATATTCATATTATATAATGAATGCACGCCTATGTTACACGTACTTCACTGCTATTGTCCCCTTGAAAAACTTAAGCCAATTAGATTAAGACATGTGCTGCGTCACCGTTATGACTCTTGGCATGAAGTCGGTGGAATAAAGTCCTTGGACTCTGTAGCCACCCTGATTTTAGTATTTCGTGATTGGTCTATCTAATACTAGGTAAGTTCTAATGTATTCTTAAATTTTATTTATAAAAAATTTAATAATTATTTTATTTTGTAAAAATATTATATAAAATATTTAATAGACAAAATTTAACGATCATCTTAATTCAAAAATCATTATAACGATATCTTCTGATACTAATTGCTAACTTCGGTAATAGGTTTGCAATTTACTATTCTCATTTTGCTTTTTAGATTTTAGGGCACTGATTGAGAAAAATTAAGAATACAAATATTTTTAAGTTTTTAATACGTTAAAAACCTAAAAACCATATATTTCAATCAAAATCTTTTTATTCTTAATTCTTTATTCAGTGCTTTAAGTGCACTGGTTAGCCAAAATTTTTTTGTTTTTATAATATAGGGGAGGGGAGTTTTGGGGGAATGGAGGAAGAGAGGTTCTTATACTTTTTTAGAGTAAGAAAATTTTTTTGCTTTAAATTATTTATTGTACAGCACTTCATCAGTTGCATCAAAATTAAAGTGTGAAATGATGATGGCTCATAAAGTTAAAATATTAAATAATAAATGATTCAAAGTTAAAAAAAAAATTATTACTCTTCGACCACTTAAGAAATTTTAGGGAGATGAGATGCGGTTGGGGAGCGAACCCCTTTTTTTTTTGGGGTTTGCAGATCGAACCCTTTGCGTGAGATAATAAGCCACGCTTCAATCATTTGACCTCAAGCCTTTTCCTTTTTAAAAAAAAAAGGAACAAAGAAAAAAATAACAGTTTAATTAATATATATTAATATTTATATTATCATTTAATTAAATATTTATATTTATAAAATTTTTAAAATAATAAATAATTAAGATAAATATTTTTATTAATATAATAATATATAATTAAATGCTTATATAAAATATTTTAAAAAATAGTCTTTTTTTCCAATCAAAAATCCATTTTTCAAGCTGCCTTTCTTTTTTGTTTTTTTTGGTCAGAAGCTGCCTTTTCTTTAGCCGGGCATAGTGCACGACCCAAAAAAAAAAAAAAATCAAGATTTAAATATATTTTTTATCTTTGAAAATATTGCAGATTTTAGTTTTAATCTCTATAAAAAAATAAATTTTGATTTAAATTCAAGCATTTTAAAATATTTGGTTTAAGTCCTTACTATTATTTTGTTTATTGTTTTAGTCCCTGTATCAAAGTGGTATGTTTGTTTTAAGCCTCTAAAAAATTATAATAATTTGGTTTAAATTCTTTTAAATATTAGTTTGACGTTCCTGAAACCAAATTATCATAATTTTTCAAGGACTAAAATCAAATATTTATGGAAATATTTGAATCTACATCAAAACAAATTTTTATAGGGATCAAAGTCAAATTTTTAAAATATTATTTAGACCTAAACCAAAATAAATTTTTTGTCAGGAACAAAATCAAAATTCACAATATTTTAAAGAATAAAAAATATATTTAAGCCTCCCTCCCCCCAAAAAAAAAAACACACCAATGCCTGATTTTTTTTTTTTTTCATCCTTTACCCTCCGTACGAACACTATAAATTCAAATTCATCTTTCCCTCTTTAGCATGAATACCGACTGATATATATATGTACTTTTATAACTGATTCCTATTTTGCAATTTTCTCACTTTACTCATATTTTGACGTTTTCAATTATCTTATAAGTACTAATTTGATACGCAATTGATAAGAGCGACTAAATTTTGAACATGTGTTGTGATCCTCAAGTTTTCAAGTGTTAATACGCCACCGGTAGCCTGATTTCAAAATCACTGTCACCGGTTTTGCAGATCACCTTCTGAAGGTGGGGTTTATCTAGTTCTCACAGCTTGTGGTACTATGATTAATGTTTAAGAGATTATCCATGGACACTATTGATATGCACAGCGACATTTTCAACTGCAAACAAAAGACAAAAAATATATGCAAGTGCAGTCTAATCCAGTAATCTACAGTTTGATGCAGGTCCAACAAGTCAGATATGTATGATGTGTGTATCAAGAAGCAATTTTTCTCAAATCTTAAGCTGTCAAGTGAATGAATAATTTTTGAATAATAAAAATAGGAAAGATTGAACTTTAAACTACTTGATCACATACGCTGATACCATATCACAAATTAACTTCTTAAAAAAATTGTATAGGCATGCACATAAACACAAAGAGGTAAAGGCACAAAAACTATGAAGCATAGACACACACTATTCAAGTGCCGTATCTACATTTTGGAGATGTGTTTGTGTCAGATTTTGCATGACATACTAATGAGATATGTATTTGATTCTAATACATAAAGACACTATAAATAAGATCATTTAAAATTTGATAAAGGAAATAATATATAAATTTTGAATTTATTTTGAATGTTTAAAGAATTTCTAATACTGAATAAAGAAAGAGAAATATTTTTTGTACACCCACTTTCTCTTACATAGTTGACACCTTCTTTCTATCTCTCTCTTCTCTCCTTTTGTTTTTTCACTTTTTCACTTTTTTTTATAATATTTTTTACTTACTTTGTGAGTGGGTGTTGATGGGTGTCCCACTTTAAAGTGGTACAAATAACACCACTCATAAAGAAAATAAGATATAAGAAAAACTTATATAAATAATATTATATAATAATAATTTTTTTTTATTTTTAATTTCATAGCGCATAAATGATATTATAACTAACCGAATGTTGGTGGCATAACGAACGGGCTAACTGCTACACAAATTGGCAAGGGAAATCTTTTAGTTCTTGTACTTTGATAATGCTTAATTCTTGTTGACTGATAAATCAATGGTCATTGCTCCTGTCTTTTTTAGCTATAAGCTCTTTGAGGTTGATTTTTATGTCAACAATCAGATTGAACAAGAATATGCTAAGGACACTGCTTTGCTTAATCCTCCCCACAGTTTGTTCCATGGGTGTTGTGAACAAACATGCATTCCAAAGGTTTGAGACTAATCTGAAAGACTCTATAATCCACGCTAGTTTTGGCCTAATGTGTCCCTTACCCTACCCTCCTTCTTCATTTTATTGTGGTTGCAGTACTATCAGTATAATTTTAACTTGTACTTGCAATTGCAAAGCTATCAAACGAAATTTGAAGCCAGATGCTTGTATATCATTTAAGTTTCAACAAGAACTTATGAATCAAATCAGAAGATCAATTCCATTCACCCCGTTTGCCTGTGCTGATGAAGCAAGTGATATGCCTTCAGATTGTCACCAGATAAGTTGGAAATCCTTATAAAATGAAGTTGGAATATTCTTTTGGTGTGATCATGTGGCTATACAAGAACTTTCACTTTGGCATGTAGGTTCTGATACACATAGCTTGCCTAGGAATTACTGGGCCGGGGTTACGAAATCAATAGGGGGGAAAAAAAACTAAACCGGTAATTAATGGTTAACGACACAAAAAGAATGCAGAGTATATTTCAAAAATTTTCCACGATTGTATATTTTTCCCCTCTTCATTAATTTCTCTTCATATAATTTCAAATTCTCTTATTAGTATTTTCCTTTTTATTTGAAGAATTGTAAGAAATATTTGTTGAGTTGGTTCTCTCCTATGTGTGAGACCCAAGCCCAATATTTTAGGTGTATCTCTTGATATGACTTACAATGTAGTTAACCTTATCTTTAATAGGCAGATAAGGGATTATTAGTGAGTGGAGAACTAGAGACGTGTGGATAAAAGAGAAAAAATTTGCGGTCATTAGCCGCAATCTGTTTTCATCAAACAGATAATTGGATAGTCAAATATTGTTCAATTGAGCTGAAATTTTAACCGGAGATTTCTCATTCATAGTTCGTCAATCTAGACATTGTGATGTGTGATTTGAGCTCTACAAAATTCCCAAAAAATTAGTGAAGAAACATTATTTTTCTGGCTGCAATTTTGAACTCTTCTTTGTTGTTTTTTTATTTTTGTTGATGTTTTTGGGCCTTTGTGGATGACCATTTGATAATGTGGAAGAGTTGTGTAAGTGTGCTTACTACTTGTAAGCTGTAAGACTCCTTTGTGTCTCTGTTTTTAGTGATGAGTGGAGCTTTTGACCATGCCGTGAGCTTTTTTAATCTCCCACATTGAGAGGGTTTTTTCCACATTAAATTTGGTATAATTCCTATTTTGCGCATTAGTTTGCTTATGTGCTTGCTGACTGTTACTGCTATATTGTGCCTAAATTGCTTCCATAATTGTTCTTTTGTTAGAAAGCTTTGTTGCTTTCACTGCCCGTCTCTATCAATATTGGACCTGTGTTTTAACAGAACTTTGTAGAATGGTCATTATGAATGCGATCTAAATTCATTAGAATGTGTTCTCTGTTATCAGAAAGAGAAAACACAAGAAAAGCATGTGTCCTTAATGTTTGGAATGACGTACTAAGCGTAATGTGCTATTATAGAGTTCTCAAAGTTTAGAGAACATAGAAACAAATCTAAACATTGCAGTCACAAAAACTGTCAAACAGACCACTCTTTCTACTGGATCTAAGATATCCACAATCAAATTATGACTGCTTTGAGTCTCTGACGATTGACTGAGGAGCCGTTTGTGACTTCTATAACACAAGAAACGGAACAGAGGTTACTTTACATTTCTATGACTATATTTTATAATTAACCGAAACAATATTGCAGAGGAAATTCGGAGTAGGTTATTTTTCTATGATTTTGTTAGTGAAGTCATTACACAGCAAATTAATGGTTAACAGCAGTAGCACCCAATCAAGACAACAGTGTTACGCAAAATTATAGATGCTGTGTTAAAGTAATTAAACCTTGTAACTACAGCCTTTGATGTAACTGATTTTTACCATGTGAAATCTGCTTTATGATCTCTTAACATTTAAAAGAAAGAAAGAAAGAAAGTAAAAAAGAGAAGGGATTTCCAAAGGAAGGTTAAAGTTGTGCATGCTTATCATTTTGCAAGAAAGACGGTAACTTTGTTGGGAGCTCTTCTTCAGAAAGCCATGATATGCAGATGCAGTAGTGGTGAAACTTAGATTAACATAATATTTATTTTTATTATTGTATATTACTTATGATCATTCATGGATTAATGGAGGAGGTCCATAACTAAACCTTCAATTCATCCTACTATCCTACTTCCATGTAGCTTTTGTTATATACTGCATACATAACAAGATACATAGGAGGTAAAGGACACAAGGATTCTTATACTACACAACATAGGATACATGTGTGCAAAGCACACAAGCATTATATTGTAATACGTATTTGCATAATATGATTACGTTTTTATAGGAGGAAACAGTTCAGATAGCAGTGGGCATAGCAGAACGCCAGATGGGTGAAGCTTAAGAACAGGATCTGGAAATGATGGAGATGCACAAGGATCATCATACGATAGTACTGCAGTAGGAGGGGGTTTAGGAAGAACAGCTATGATCCCCATTGAGTATATGTACTTTGGTCACAGCCCAAAGAGTGAGCAAAATGTGGAGCCTGCTCTTGCCCTTTCATAGAAGAGCAATGCCAAGCTCAATGGAGTTGGCTAAGATGGTAACTTGGTATGAAATGAATAAAGCATTTTGCTCGGGAGTTATTACATTGGGATTGGATTCCATTCTCTCTATCGTGCAATATTCCTAGTGAATTATTTGTTAGGGTGGTGGCTTATATGCTACCCGGGAGTCAAAGGCATATCATGTTCCTTGAAGTACAATGGTAAAGATAGCGAAATGTATCAATATATTTATTACTTTGTGATATACTGTAGTAATTTTTTAATTTTAGTCAAATTTAAAAAATAGAATTAGATATATTTTAAAAATGGCCAAATTTGTTTTCGTAATTCTAAAATTAAACAATTCTTTTTAAGATATTCTCAACAATTCTAGAGTATTATAAAATATTTATTTGATTAATTTGTATAATTCTAAAATTAAACACAATTATTTCGAAGTTAGACGTAATTAAAGAGATTCTAAAATTAAACATAAATTTTGGTCATTTTTCAATTATTCTAGCCATATTTTTTAAATATGACAAAGTTAAGGAGCAATTAATGCAATGTATCATACATAATTTGTGTATGGGTATAACTCACAATCTTCATCGCTACATTGTGAGATGTATTATGCACCTTGGGCAGCAAAGTGCATCGTAGCACTAGCCATTTGTTTTTTTGTTTTTTGGTGGGATGGGTTGTTTGTTAGTACAATCGAATTCATCGTTTGCTACGTGGGGACTTGAGGAATCAATGCGAAACTATATACATAAGGCATTAGATTTCGATTATATTTGTTAGGAATAAAGTTACATAAACCATTTATGCGTTATACATAGTACTGTGTAAGCCGTATCCAATTCGGAAGCAAAATTCATTTCCTTTGACGTAACAAGGTAGAAACAACAATGGGTCTTTATACTGCGTATAATGGCTGGGGCATCTTACATCATTTCATGTGTGAGATGACACACTAGGATGTGAGTGTAATAATAAAATAATAATAACATAAAATTTATCTGTAATCAAATAAATAAGAATTGCGTGTATAAACTGATTAATGTAAGTTGATGTCTACAGCACAGTTTAATACAATATATAACTCAAGAAAATAGCATAAACTCAGCTAGTAATAATAATAATAATAATAATATACATGGCTACAAATTTTTTTGAAAATGGTTGTACATTTTTGTTTTCTGAATGTGAAATTAATTTAAACAATGCCAATCTCAAGATTAAAGTTCCAAAGGGTATATTTAAAGTGAAAATGCATCGTAAAAAAATTCAAATATTATTCACATAAAAAAATTTTATATTTTTTTATTATGTTTGAATTATGAATTATATTTAAAGAATTATTGTAATTTTTAAATTATTTTATAGGAGAGTCTCAGCTGATAAAATAACTTGCGTGTAATTATTTAGCATGCGATGAAATTGGTCAGTAGTCAGAGACTATTTAGCTAGCGGGTAGTTAAACAGCTATACATAGTTAAGTATCTGATTTTCCCTCCAGAACTCTATGTTGGGGGACTTGGATATAAACTCTGTCCGGTGAATAATTCAATAAGGGTATATTTAATTGAGGAGTTAAAATAGGATGAAATTTTTATTGGATAAACTCTACATATAAAATTATACATAAACATTATTTATGGAAAATTTCCTTTCATTTTTACTTCCAACCAAACGTATCCTAAGTAGAAAATTTTCCATTCAAATTCGCTCTGTTTTTTTTCTTTTGCCAGAATCTTTCCCTGCTTGAAACGCCGATTTGGTATCAGAGTTTTGAGAAATTAGGGCTCTGCTATTGGTGCGTCCTCTCCTTCCCTGACAACCGAAGCTGCAATGGCGTCTCGAGGTTCAACAGTAAAACCTCCTACTTTAAAAGTCACCCTGTAAAAATACAGTGTATATTGAAAACACTTGCATTTTTTTTTTTATCAATTTACGTTATGCAATAGGTTTATGAAACTAATTAATTTAAATGAAAATATTTACTTATTCTTTAATGTGCGAATAAAAGTATTAATTTTAGTTTTTATTCGCTTATTATTTTCTTTGAATAATTTTTCTCATATTACTTGCCCATGATGTATACTTTATAATAGATTTACATCATTATTTATGGTATCCAAATCATACATATTTCTAATTTTAATTATTTAAATATTTATATATGAAAACATAATATACCGTGCAGCTCACGGGTTTCACACTAGTATATTATATATAAAGAAAAAGGAAACTAAAAACTGCTAAGGACAAAAGGAAGTGAATGAAAGTCCCTAACAGCGAGTTTTGTACAGCTCGTGGTCGGCAAGATGAGTCAGCGAGAAGGTTGCACGGTTGGAAGAAAGAAAATGACAAATAGATTAATTGAATTTTATTCAATTCAATGTTGATGTAGTATGAATATTTTTACGCTAACAATATATTAAACTTAAATTTGTTAATAAATACTTCTTATAAATAAAACAATGTGATTTATAACAAATTTTTTATTTTTAATGATAATATTATTGTTTAAATATAAATAAACATGATTTTTCATTATTATTTCAGATAATGCTCCACTACATTTTCAATTGCAAACAAAAGACAAAAAATATATGCAAGCACAGTCTGATGCAGTAATCTACAATTTGGTATATGTCCAACAAGTCAAATTTGTATGATGTATGTATTAATAGATACCCTTTCTAATAGCTTAAACCAATAGATATTTCATTTTAAAAATTTAAACTGTGAGGTGAAGGCATATGACTAATTTTAAAATAACAAAGTAGAAAAGATTGAACTCTAGAGTACCTAATGGTGGAGGCTGATGCCATATCACAATTTAAATTTATTCTCAAAAGAAAAAACGTATAGGCATGCACATAAACACACATAGAAGTGACGGCACATAAAACATCTTATAACTAACCGTATGTTTGTGGCATAATGAACGAGTTAATAGCTTCCATTAGCACTGACCACTAAAGAAGTGGCAAAAGAAAATCCGTTACTTCTTTTAGGGCTTGTTTGAATAAGTATATTATTTAAACGCTTATGTGAAATGGACTTTTAAAAAACAACTTATAAATAAGTTACTCTATGTTTGAATATGTAATAATAAAAGTATTTATTTTGAATGTTGTAAAAAGTTCTTTTTAGGAAGTAAGATCTTTCAACAAAATGTCTCTCTGAGAAATAATAAGTTATATAATCAAACATTACAAAAAAATAAAAAATATGACTTTTTAACTTCCAAAAAGTTAGAAAAATTATAGTGTAATCCAAGGGACCCTTACTTTCATATTACTTATTTCTTGTTTACTGATACATCATCAATGCCCTTGCTCCTGTCTTTTCCAGCTTGAGCTCTTTGAGGTTGATTTTTATGTCAACAATCAATCAGATTGAACAAAAGTATGCTAAAGACGCTGCTCTGCTTTATCCTCCCCACAGTTGGTTCCATGAATGTTGTGAACAAACATGCACTCCAAAAGGTTTGAGACTTATCTGAAAGCTCTACAACCCACGTTAATTTTGGCCTAATGCGTCCGTTACCCTCTTCTGCCTTTTATTTTGGTTGCAGTACTATCAGTATAATTGTAACTTTTATTTGCAATTGCAAGGCTTTCAAGGGCAATTTGAAACCAGATGCTTGTATATCATTTCAAGAATTCAAGTTTCAACAAAAACTTATGACTCAAATCAAATTAGAATATCAATTTCTTTCATCTTGTTTGCCTGGTTTGATGAAGCCAGTGATATGCCTTTCCGCCTGTCACCGGATAAGTAGGAAATCCACATAAAAATGAAGTTGGAATATGCTTTTGGTGTGGTTCATTTGGCTATACATGAACTTTCACTTCGGCCACAATGCTTAAGATTTTGGCTCGTACATAGGTTCAGAACTTCAGATGCACATGGGTTGCCTAGTAATGTGTAAGTGAAAGTTATCATAGCAGAAATTGTTTGTTTACAAATATGAACTATATTACTTTTTCCATTTTATGTTCTTTCTCTCTGGGAGCAAAAAGACCATTGGATCTTTGACGATCATTAGGTCTTATATAGATAATTAAAATTAAAATATAATATTATATAATTTTTTAAGTAATTATATAATCTTTAAATAATTTTTAATTTTGATCATTTATATATAATTATATACCTCAAATTTACTCTTATAAATTTTATAATAATCCACTCCTTTGTCTTGATAGGTCATATACGTGCACATGTAAAACATATAACATAATCATATCATTAAATCATTGGTCACGAATTTCACCATGACTGTCAGTATATATACTTCAACCAGGTCAATAGGAAAAAACTGAAAATTGGATATTAGTGGTTAACAACCCAAAAGGAATGTAGAGAATATTTGAAAAAACGAATTACGATCATATTTTTCTCCTCTCTTTATTAATTTCTATTTGTATAATTTCAAATGCTTTTATTAGTATTTTCCTTTTCATTTGGAGAAGAGTATGAAATATTGGACCTGTACGTTAAAAAATTTGTAGGATGGTCATTACGATGCAATCTATGCTCATTTGAATGTATTCTCTTTTATCAAAGAAAGAAAATATAAAAAAAATATCTGCTCTCAGTTGAAATGGGAATGGATTCTCTCGTTTGAAAATCTCACATGATTTTGTCATGTATTGATTTTCATGATTAGATACTCTTGCGTGTCCCATGCTTGACTCCACCTTTTTTATCAATGATAAAAATCAACACATAACAAAATTATGTGAAACTTTCAATTGAAAGGATCCATTTCCGTTTGGAACAATATAAGCCTATTGTGATATTCCAGAGTTCTTATTAGTTTAGACTTAGAGAACATAGAAACCTAAACACTGCAGTGGTATACATGAAAACTGTCCAACAGATCATTCTTTCTACTAGATTTAAGATATATCTACAACCAAATTATCATGCTGAACAAATACTATGCTTTGATTTACTGTTTTGAGTATTCAAGGATTGCCCGAGGAACCTATTGTGAATTCTATATCGCAGGAAAGGGAACAGAGGTATAGGTTACTTTACATTTCTGTGACTTTAAACTTTATAATTAGCCAAAATGATATAGCAGTGTGAAATTTGCTTTATGATCTCTTAACATTTAATTATTTAAAAGAAAGGGATTTCCAAAGGAAGGTTAAAAGTTGTGCTCACCATTTTGCACGAAAGATGTAAGTAAACTTCGTTGGGATATCTTCTTGAGAAGGCCATGATGTGCAGATGCAGTAGTGGTGAAACTCAGATTAATACAATTTTTATTTTTATTGTCATATATTACTTACGATCATAATTCATGGAATGGATGGAGGTCCATAACTAAACCTTCATCCTTCCATGTAGCTTTTAACATACACTGCATACATGGAAAGATACATAGTGGGCAAAGGACAAGAGGACTCTTATACTACACAGCACAGGCTACATGTGCAAAGCACACGAGCATTATTGTAATACTAATAATACGTAACATGATTACTTCTTGAAAGGATCAAGAAAGTCAGGAAACAGAGATGGAGGACGAAATAGTGATGCTCCTGAGTTCCTATCAAATGGATCAGGTAGGTTGTTAATCGCGTCGAGGGCCAATAATGCCGCCAGCAGTGGACCTTCTGGCCCTGGTGGAGGTGGAGGCAATGCCGTAGCTGCAAGCGGGGGTTGATTACCCATTGAGTATATTGGTTTTGGTCACAGGGTGAGCGAGATGTGGAACCTGCTCTTGTCCTTTATATAGAAGAGCAATGCCAAGCTCAATGGATCGGAGCTGGTTTGGATAATGGTAACTTGGTGTGAAATGAATAAAGCATTTTGCTCGGGGGTTAATTGCAAGGATTGGATTCCATTCTCGCTATTAATGTGCAATTTCTCCTAGTAGATGATTTGTTAGTTTAGTACTATAGAATTCATCTTTTTGATAGCTGGGGACCACTGTTAAGGAATCAATGCAAAACTATACAAGGCGTTAGATTTTGATTGTATTTGTTAGGCGTAAAGTTACATAAGCCATCCATGCATGCGCTAATCTTGGTACTGTAAGCCGCATCCAATTCCCAAGCAAAATTCATTTCTTTTTACGTAACAAGGTAGAAACAACATGGTGTCTTTATACTGCACGTAATGGTACGTTTATGCATCTTCCATCATTTCATGTGTGAAACAAATTTTAAAAAATAAATAATAAATAAAATCTGCAAGTCTTATATTTTGACCCAATTTTTAATTAGATCCTTATAATTTTAAAATTTTTAATCAGGTTCCTTTATTGAATAATTTTTTGTAATTAAGCTTGGAAACATCCTAATATTATAAAAAAAATTTAAAATTTTATATAGTGTAATAGATCCCTATCCAATTTTGTAAGTTTAAATATAAGAATTTATTCAATCTAACCAAAAAATTTATAATAGTGTGTTGTTCTAGAAATTTGATTGAAAAAATTTATTCAATATAAGCACCTAATTAAAAATTTTAAAACTATAGGAATCCAATTAAAAATTAGGTCAAACCATAGTGACATGTAGATTAAATAAAAAATAATATCATAAAATTACCTGTAATAATAAGATAATAAGGATTGCATAAATATAAATTGATTTGTGTTAGTTGATGTCTACAGCACTCTACTACTACTACTACTACTACTACTACTACTACTACTAGTAGACACATTAAAAATCAATACTAACAACCATTAACAGGTATTAATTAATAACAAGAATTAATTATATTAAATATTATTTAAAGAGAATGATAAAAACATTATAAGTAAATAATAATATTCTTAAATTATTTTCTAATATATATATTTTTTATATTATATATAAGGTTGCTGTCACTCCCTCAATCCTTTTATCCAATGTCAGATCCTCATTTTGGCTAGCAAACCGTCGTCTCAATAATTTTTGGCCAATTTCTTAAAGGCAAGGAGGTGATTGTTCACAGCCGTGGACAGTGGTATGTCACTCGCTAAATGCATTGGGCAACGTACAAATTAGTGATGGTGGGACTAAAATTTCCAATAATTTGTCAGGCCCAATGAATTGTTTTGAATTCTCAATATTATTTTGGCTGACCTTGCATCATGCTCTGAATTATGGACCCTTTGTGGTTTTTATGTAATTTGGCATAGGTCCCGCCAGTGTAGAGAGATCTTTTGCATCACGACCGGCAAGGGACACAGTATACACTGAATGATATAGTTGAAGCCAAAAAGCATGTTTGCATTGGCGTTTGCCAACTCCAAAACGTGATTCTCGGAACCTTAAATATTTTTGCAATTCGTTTTTACCTATATTTTCTATAAAAAAATATTTTTATATAATAAATGATTTATTATGTAAATAAAATGATTATGTTGATTGATGTATATTACTGCTTATTACAAAAAATATTTCAACAAGAATAATTAATATTTCTAATTAAGATTTTGTATTTTTAAAAAAGTTTTAAAAAATATAATAATACTATATAACTTATTAAAATATATTTAGAAAATGTGTAATTATTTTGCATGTCTATATAATTTTAATCATTTTTTAAATAGCTCTCGATAGTTTCAAAATTTTTAATTTGGTCCATATATTTAGTAAAAATTTGTAGTTAAGTCCCTCAAGCAATTCACCATTAAAAAATTATTAGAAACACTAACGGTGGCATTTGATGTGGCATAAGAGTCCTACTTGAATTTTAAATAAACTATAGAGATCTATTTGAATAATTAAACCCCTAATTTTTAAATAAAATATAAAACTAGGTTAAATTAGCATTTCTATATCACTAAAGGTGAAACATACTCTTATTTTCGATTTTAAAGAATATAACAACTTTTATTTTTTATTAAATTAAAATATAAGCATTGAAAAATTAAAATATAATAGCATTTCACATAGAACTGTTATCTCAACTTTTCATTTCTTTCCTTCTTTACAAAGGGAGGAGGAAAGCGTTACCATATGTCATTACACAATCATCAAAAAAGAAAATAGTTTAATCATCATATTACATGTTTTATCTATATTTTCACAATTAAAATTTTAAAATAAAACAAAAACTACCAAAAAACTAAATCTGATTCTTGGAGGCGCGCGCGTGGTGTTGGTTTGCTCGCATGGGTAGTTATTGGAGTAGTAGGCTTGTGGGCTTTGTCCTTGTAGTTGTTCTTGGAGGCACTGCTAGTTCTATATTTAGTGTTTGCTGGTGTGGTGGAGGTCATGTGGTATTTTGGTTTGGTTCTTTGGCTTGCCTCTGTTAGCCCTTGCTTTTTGTCTGTCCTCTTGGTGGTCTTTCGTCTTTTGGTTCTGAGTTTTTGTGCTGTTTTTCTCGTCTTTTTTGGATTGTTCGTAGGGTCGTGGTGTCTGGCCTTGCTTGATTTGCAAGTTTGGTGTTGGTCTTTTTGTTTTATCCTCTTATTTGTGTTTCCTGCGTTGTTTTTGTTGGCTTCTCACCGATGGGGAGTTGGAGCTCTTTTACCTATTAAAAAAAAAAAAAAAAACTAAATCTGAGTCATGCTTGCTTATATATTGTAGATTAGAGACATTCTACCTATATAAGTATAGTCTTCTTTGACCAATCAGAATGATGTCTACACTTATATTATGTAGGAAATTATATTGTAATAAATTAGCCTGTATTCTGTTTTTTCCTCCTAAAATTAATTTATCATGTGATAACAAAAGTATAATATTTTAACTCTTTATTTTTTATAATGAAGAATGCTCAATTTATTTTAAAAATCAGGCATGCTTATTTCAACAACTGAACCAACAAAGATTACTTTATTTGTGAAATTATTTGACCTAAGTGCAACAAATGACCATCATGTTATATGGCATTACGTGAAGAAAGGAAAGCAAAAAGAAGGAGAATCACTCAAGGCTAAGGAAATTAGATAGTCTGGCATTGTATATCATCAGTATTTGGCAAGAATAGCGAAGCAAATGAAGTCTTAGAATGCTATACACTAAGAGATACATACAGGAGCAATATAAACTTTGATTTGAAGAATTTCCATAGGCCTATAAGATCAACTTTTTTAGCTTAGATGTGAATATTTTAGTGGTTAAGATATATCCATTAGAGAGTTAGGGGATGGTGCAAATTAGTTGATATTAAAAATTCAAAATTGATAAAAAAAATGTAAAAATTTTCTGATGCAATGTTTTTAATCAGCTCCCTTCGCATAAGGGTTGAGAGCTTGTTTTGTTCTATACAACTATAGAAAAAAAATGAAAATATTTAAAAAAATTATAGTAATATTTCATACTAATAAACCCTAAAATTAAATTCATAAGGTATTGTATACATAATTAATAACGTAAAAATACTAATTTAGGTGAGTGTTATACTTAGTTTAGAAATTAAATGCTTAATCATTATGTAGGTTCCTGTGGTTTCAATCAAATTTCAAATAAGTCTTCATAGTTTCATTCAAAATTCAAGATCAGTAACTGGATATGAGATGGCTCTATATTAGATAACCTTATACATATATCATGTCACGTCATCTGGAATAATAGAATATTTTATTTATATTACGATGTTATAATGGAAGGGACCTACTTTCAAATATTTAATCAATGTAGGGATTTAATAATAAATTTTTAAATTATAAGAATTTATTGAAACTATAAGGACCCCAGGCTAATTAATCGTTTAGAAAATAGGGAAATGTAAAAGAACACAACATTAACATTGTAATATATACCTTTTTTTAGTAATTTTAATGTAATTTTTTATCAATATCATCTAAATAATCTTTATTTTGTCAAACTCACTTTTAAATTAAAAGTTTTCAAACATAAATTAAGTTATATGAAATACACTTTTAATCAAAATCAAGTTCACAAAATCAAATTGATTTAAAATTATATTTGCAAACTCCAATCCAAATGCACACTTCATAGTTGTGCCAGGGAGAACAAGGGTGTGAGAGCAGCGGGAGAAGAAGGTTGAGAGTGTGAGCCGCACAAAACCTTAAAAATAAAAATAAAGAAATAGTTTAAGGAATTATAAGAATTTTTAGTCCTTCTCCTTGAATAATGTTTAACAGGTCCTTTTAATAACTTTAATAGAATTAGTCCTTTATCTCAATTAATAATTGCTGATGGTCTTTAATATCCACTACAAGAGAACAGGCAATTTCCGGTAGACAATATCGCTGGAAAATTGATTAAAAGCGGTAGAAAAGTATTGATTTCCGACGGATTTTCAATAGATTTCAAAATATAAGAATGTTCATTATGAATTTAGATGTGATCTATACTCATCTGAATGTGTTCTCTTTATATATATATATATATATATATATATATATATGAAAGCATGTGTTTTCAATGTCTGGAACAATGTACCAAGTGTATTTATGCTATTCCATAGTTCTTTATAGTTTAGAGAACACAGGAATCTAAACACTGCGGTGGTATACATGAAAATTGTCCAACAGATCATTCTGTCTACTAGATTTAAGATATCTACAATCAAATTATGATGCTGAATAAATACTATGCTTAGATTTGCTGTTTTGAATCCCTGAGGATTGCCTGAGGAACCTACTGTGAATTCTTTAACGCAGGATTGGCAACAGAGGTTACTTTACATTTCTATGACTTTATATTTTATAATTAACCAAAATAATGCAGCAGTGTGAAATCTGCTTTATGATCTCTTAACATTTAAAACAAAATGGTTTTCCAAAGGAAGGTTAAAAGTTGTGCTAATCATTTTGCAAGAAAGATGGTAATCAACGTCGTTGGGAGCTCTTCTTGAGAAGGCCATGATGTGCTGATGCAGTAGTGGTGAAACTCAGATTAATACAATTTTTTATTTTTATTATCATATATTACTTATGATCATTCATGGGATGGAGGTGGTCCATAACTAAACCTTCATCCTTCCATGTAGCTTTTATTACACACTGCATACATAAAAAGATACATAGTAGACAAAGGACACAAGGATTCTTATACTACATAACACAGGCTGCATGTGCAAAGCACACAAGCACTATTGTAATACGTAACATGATTACTTTTTATAAGGAGGAAACAGAGATGGTGGAGGCAATAGCATACTGCCACGTGGTGACAGGGTCGTTGCGACCAATGCCTTCAACAGTGGATGTTCTGGCTTTGGTGGAGGTACAGGCGGGTCTTCCAATAATGGCGTAGGTGTATGCGAGGGTTGATTCCCCATTGAGTACATGTATTTTGGTCACAGGGTGAGCGAAATGTGGAACCTGTTCCTGTCCTTTATAGAAGAGCAATGCCAAGCTCAATGGAGCTGGTTAATTAAGATATGGTAACTTGGTGTGAAATGAATAAAACATTTTGCTCGGGAGTTAATTACAAGGATTGGATTGGATTCTCGCTATTGTGCAATTTTTCCTGGCAGATGATTTGTTAGTACTATAGAATTCATCTTTTTGATAGCTGGGGACCATTGTTGAGGAATCAATCCGAAACTGTACAAGGCATTAGATTTTGATTGTCTTTGTTGGGCATAAAGTTACATAAGCCATTCATGACCTGTTCTTAGTACTGTAATCTGTATCCAATTCCCAAGCAAAATTCATTTCTTTTCGCGTAACAAGGTAGAAACAACAAGGTGTCTTTATACTGCGCACAATGGTACGTTGGTGCATCTTCCATCCTTTCATGTGTGGCATGACACATTAGTACCGGAGTGTAAATTTTTTTTTTAAATTAATTAATTGGTAAGTCCTATAATTTGACCTAATTTTTAATTAGATCTCTGCAATTTTACAACTTTTAATCAGATTTCTTTATTGAATAATGTTTTGCAATTAAGCTTGGAAGCATCCTAATATTATAAAATATTTTAAAATTTTATATAGTTTATTAGATCACTACCCAATTTTATAAGTTTAAACATAGGAATTTATTCAATCTAACCAAAAATTTTATAATAATATGCTGTTTGTAATGTCTCCAATTTTGCTGGATTTGTAACTTTGCATAACAAATTAAATAAATAATACTGTGTAAGATTATTAAGGAGCAAAAATATTTAAATTAAGATTAAAATTATTTAGAACCATGAAATTTTAGATAAAAGCTTACAGAAAAACTATTTACCAAAAATGCAATGAATAAAAATTAAAATGGGGAAATAAAATAAGATAATAACATATTAAATTTCATAGTTAAAGATCCTACCAGGGATAAAAATTTAGTAAATTATATTCTCAGGTAAAACAATTAGAAACAGTTCTAAATTTCTGTTGGAACCTCTTAAAGCTTTTAGAATTGTTCAATTTAAGGATTTTAGGTACAATAGAATACTATTATCATGTCACAAAGTAGCAATGAATGACATAAGGTGATAACTACCACTTCCAATCTTTTAATCAAAGACTTGGATCAAGTCCCAAGTCTTGTTTTTAATCCAAAGGCTAGAGTTTAAACACTTATTAACATCAATAACGCTTAAAACTCCCAAACTCTTTCTAAACACAATTCAAAAAAACAGCATACTCTCCCTCTCTTCCTCTCTACTATTCATGGCAACTTCCACCCCTAAAACCCTCTCCATTTTTCTTTCTCCAACCTCCACAAATCTCACAAAACTCCCTCAAATCTCAAGACCTCTCCTTCTTCTTCTCATTTCCTTTCTTCATCATCAACTAAGAAGCAAAACTCCTTTCCCTCTCTCTCTCTCAAGGCTGCAACTACCTTATCTAAAGAGGGAGGAGATTTTCTCTTGAAGTGGTGATTCTTAAAGGTGGAGCTTGAATCTTGAAAGGGTTTCTAAGCTAGGAAGAAGCGGTAATGATCTCTAACACTCTTATATTGTGATTTATGAAGGAAATATGTGATTTGGGGCTCGGCTCCCTATTCTAGGGTTCAAAGAGTTGAATATAGTGGCATGTTTATATCTTAGGTTTAGCTTATATTAGCTTAGGCGAGTGTTCTAAAATATTTTTTGTGAGGTGGAACCCTTAAGAGAGCAATTAATTGAGTTATATCATAAACTAGCTAGAAGAGAATTATTGAAGTTAAGACTTGAATTCCCAATATTTAATACGAGATTGAGGTTCTTATGAGTTTAAATAATTTAGCTGTCCCTAAATATAAGTGCAATTGTAAACCCAAACTTGTAGGACCACCATCTTGAGTTTTTTTCACAAAAAGGTAGTTAAATCCTACATTGGCAACCTAGAAAGGTGGAGAATTAATTATCTTACCAATGGAATAAATGCAAACTGATTTTACCCCTTAAAATACATGATGTCTAGAGTCTAAAATTGTCCTTCAGTAGTTGGTTTGGTGAAAGGATGAGCAGAAACAATTTTGGACCGAAACTAGCTCCAATAAGCAACTAGAAGGGTGAATTTCGATTCTTATTCCTCTATAAATAATAAAACTACTTTTATTCTTGAGTTATATAGACTTTAGAAATGTCCTTGAATGGTTGGAATTGGTTTAAGATGAATTATGGAAGATTTGGGTGTTAACTAGTCAAATTCTTTAGTTCATGAAGTCATTTTCAGCCATGTGTTTGAGAGTTAACTAAATCCATGTTTTAGTAAAGTATTCAAAGTTATTATGGTGAATTTAAGTGCCTTAGACTGTTAGATAAGTTTAAGATAGTTTAGAATTGGTTTAAAGGTATGAATAGCAAGAAAAAGTGTGTTTTATCAAATTTAATTGTGATTAAAGCATTAACAACGTTGAAATAACCTCCTTTAAATAAAACTCAAATCCTGCAGCCAAGAGTTCTTGAGAAAAAGTGTAATGTTACATATCTATTTGAATGTGAAGTGAATATGATGGTGGGGAACCACTTAGAATTGAATTGTTTGAAAATGATTGTTCATGGCCAATAAGGCCAAAGAATGAAAACCATGGTACTTGTTACCCTTGACTCTTGGAACCTTGATAATTTTACCTTGATTTGCCTTATTTATGACTTATGATGATGATGATGTTATTTGTGGAAAAGGATGCATTGGAATTATGGATTGATGAGTATTTATTGAATTGATGCTATGACCGAGAATTTTTTGATTGTTTATTTAATGTTTCAAATTTTGGTTTTCTCCTAGTACAACCATTATGCTGCAAGATTTTTGTTAGACTTCCTCTTGATTCCATAAATTGATGCCTCCTAATATGGACATGCCATAAGATTGTGCAAAAAGAAAACTTACAATGTACGAGTTTGTAGCATCCACAAGTTTGCATGATGCATTATGTAATTGCACAAGACCCACAAATCCAAAAAGATATTTGAAATTAACCCAAAACTTTAAGACTTATGATAATTAATCAGAGAATTTATATCGTGTTAATTACTTTATTTAAGGTCCGCGAATTTATACCTGACAATGTTGATTGAATTAGGGAATTTACACCTAATAAGACTTATGGTAATTAATTAGAGAATTTATATCGGGTTAATTACTTTATTTAAGGTCAAAGAATTTATACCTGATAAGACTTATGGTGATTAATCGGAGAATTTATATCTAGTTAATTACTTTATTTAAGGTCAGGGAATATATGCTTGACAATGTTGCTTGGATTAAGGAATTTATACCTGATAAGACTTATGGTGATTAATTAAAGAATTTATATCTAGTTAAATATTTTAGTTAAGATCAGGGAATTTATACCTAATAACCTTCCTTGAGTTAGAGAATTTATACCTGATAATCTTGCTTGACTCAAGGAATTTATACTTGGCTAGGTATAGATCTTGTGAATGATGATTCACTGATAGGAATGAGCTCATATCATAGAACAATCTATCCAAGGGCCCATAATAATTAAAAGCACATACTTAAAGAAAGGCCTTAATGGCAAATGAATAAAGAGCATAAGCATCCATAATAAGTCTTGCATAACATTCATAGCATGAGTGACAATTTAATGTGTTACTAATGCTATTATGTTTTAGAGTCTTGATTTAAGTGATTGAATAAAATAAACCTACTTCGCAGTTTATGATTTCAAAATTACTAAAAGGAATATTTATTCTCTTCAAGCATGATCACTAATTTTATTAAATAAACCGAAGTGGCTGAGATGATGACGACATTATTGGTATGTTTAGTTAGGAATTCCTATTGAGAAATATTTTATTTCTCATCCTTGTGTGTTCTCATATCGTCCTCAGACGAAGTTGATGGCGTCTACGATGATCCTCCTGTAGGTGCCTGCATCGACCTGGCATTGTGATCCTACCTTGAACTCATTGGTTTTGGTAGCCTACAGTAGTTTTAAAGTTTATATCTTTTTCCCTAGGGGCTCGTTTGGCATATTTGTAGGAGCTAACCATGGTAGACTCACTCTTTTGCGATGACTATATATGTAATTTGTTTAGCTTGGTCTAGGGCCTTGTTAATTCAACTGGCTAGGCACTTTTGAGATACTAATATGTAACTATACATACCCAATACTTATGTATCTAAATATATGAATTTATCAATTATCAATATACGAATTCTAGTACTGTACGTTGTAACGATATTATCAACTATAAGCATTAGAAGGCTCAATTTTAATTATTATTATTTTTAAAAAAATTATATACTATTTTCATTAACCGATCCATTTTGTAACCATAACTGTTTCGCTAGTTTAGCTGTAGCAACTAATAAATACTACAATACGACTTAAGTATAGTGTGGTCTTATTAGGGCATTACATTTTGGTATCAGAGCAGTTTGACCTATTAGAGCCTGAGTACTAGACTGACTATGCTTCTAGCATGCTCTGGAAGTGTTAGTATAATGTCATGCACTAGGTATCATTTGCTTGGGATAAGATGTAGAAATTTTATAGGCATGACTGCCTTGTTGTGCGTGCATTTAGTTGCTATCACACTTAGGTTAGTGTTGAGCCTGATCAACTCAATATCTTTTATTTTGTATGGCTAGGAACCAATGGCTACTGGCAGGTGTAGTAGACTGTAGTGAGAATGTGCCCCTAAAAAGGAGGCAGATATAATGCATACCTTCCATGCAATGGCTTTCGCCATGGGGGATGAAGCTGTTGCTGTAAACCGCATGATGGAAAGGTTAGAAAGACAACCCGAAATGAATGCTAGAGGAGTTGGAGTCAATCAAGAGTACCTAAAGTTCTATGAGTTTAAGAAGGCAAACCCTCTAAGTTTTCATGGAACTTTCAACCCAGACAGAGTTGACAAATGGGTGAAGGCAATCGAGAAGATTTTCTCTGTCTTACCTTATACTGAATAGCAAAAGATGGCATTTGCTACCTATATGGTTGAAGCAAATGCAGAATTCTGGTGGGTAGGCATGAAGAAATTACTGGAGGAGGCCCAAACTCTCATTACTTGAGAAGTTTTCAAGGGCATATTCTATGAGAAATATGTCCCAACATTGGTGAAGAATGCCCAAGAGCTGGAATTCATGAGACTTTGGCAAGGAAATATAAGCGTCTCTGAATATGTCACTAAGTTCGAGGAGCTCTGCAAATTTTCTACTATTTACCCATGTAACCCCGATGAAAACTAGAAGTGTATCAAGTTCGAAGGAGGATTAAGAGAGGATATTCTTGTTTTGATCGGACCAATGGAAATCTGGAACTATGCTACATTGGTAAATACGAGTCGATTGGTGGAGAACTATAACAAGAAGCTTGCTATGGCCAAGTCTAATGCTTTTAAGAAGAGGTCAACACTCGAAGACTGGAGACTCGAGCAAGCCCCACTGCCAAAGAAGCAATTTCGACAAAGTGGTGTGAACACCATATTTTGTTCGAGACAAAAAATAAAAAAATGATAAAATAATAAAGAGAAAGGAAAAAGGAAAGAAAGCTGACCCATTTACCTTTTGGAATAAGATAATAGCCCAATTATAAAATATTTTAACAAAAAAAACAAAAAAAAATAATAATAATAACAATAATTAAAAAAAAATCAAATCAGAATAAATAAGATTAAATTTGGGCGAATATCTTAATTTTGGCATTTGTATCCAAATTAGATCAAATCGCCAATCATCATTAAGGCCGAATTTTCAATTAGGATCAATCAAATTTAATAGCAATTGATGCCTTCAACACTTATAAATAGAGCCAATGTTGAGAGGTAAAGGAGGTCTCTTTTTTTTTTTTCTCGGAGGAAACGGCTGTAGAACTGAGGAGCAAGATTCTGAAGTCCATTTTGGATTTGATATTTCTCATCCATTGAAGCATTTGTGGTAAATCTCTTCCTCATTTTGTATGAACTAGTTTCATTCCTTTTAATATAGCACATCGTCACCTTACATTAAAATATTTTCATTCAACACAAACACGCATGTACACTGCCACTTACCCTTCTGCATCCGTTACCATAGCATCGTCATACACTTTCTTTGTCATTTTGCATCACTTTCCTCTGCTCTTTCAACGCCACAAACGACCAAAAAACATTAAAAAAAAACAGACTCTTCCAAACAACCACTACTGCATCCCCTTGATCCCCACATGGCCAATGTCCAGATCCATCAATAACAGTGGTTCACAATTGCCAAGCTTGCCCTTCTCCTATGCCACAGCCACCACCCGGACTGCCGTCCCACACCACATCCTTACCCTATCCAACCAATACAGCATCCTAACCCCCTTACACCTCAAACCAAATAGAAACAGAATCATCACAGCCAAAAAAAAAAAAAAGGAAGAAAAACAGAGCAATTTGCATTCTTCACTCCACGGTTCACCCCTTCGGCCTCCATCCACCTTAGCCAATACTGTCCGCAAACCAGTGTCGCCGTTGAGCCCATTGTCACCGTGGCAGCAGTTGGAGCCCCATGCCGCAGCCACCACAGTCCGCAACCAGCATCGTCGTTGAGCCCATCGTCGCCGTCGTAGCAAGTGGATCCCCTCGCGAGACACCATCTCGCTGCCATAGCCACCGCCGAAGACATTGCTGCAGTGGAAGATGGCGCCGTGAAGCCTGCCGCCGTGAAGCCCTGCACCTCTCTCGCCCCTCCCTGTTTTTTTTGTTTGTCCCCAAATGACTTAGCAAATCAAGTCCTTTCCTTTTTCTGATTCTTGCGTCCTTTTTTTTTTGCTGTTTTATATTTTTTTTCTAGTCTGTTTTCTTTGAGATAGTCCAATTCTCTTTTTTTTTTCTTTTTTTGGGCCGTGGTCTTGGGCCTCGTTTGTACTTATGTACATATATAAAAAAAAAAAACAAGCAAAAGGATTTTTTTTTTTAAAAAAAAGACGAAAACAAAATAAAAAATATTGTAGATTTCTTCTCTTTTTGAACTCATGCAACGATATGTGACATTGATGTATGGTTTAACCGTCCTCAAGGGTCATAAAGATTGTAAGGATTTATTGTGTAGCTCATGCTACCCTAAATCCTGGGCAAGAGTGAACTTTTTTTTTTCTCTTAAAAAATAAAAAAATAAAAAAATATTTTTCTCCTTTAAATAAAACTAACCAACACATAATTATTTTCTACAAGAACTATGTGATTTTGAATTCCTCATTGCACCAGAGGATACGTAGGAGCAGACAATCTCTGTCAAATCAAAAATTAAATTTTCTTAAATTTGGTTCAATTTTAATTTCTTAAATAATTGTAACATTAATTCCACTTCCTTTTCCATTTGTAAATAATTGTTATATCAATTTTTGTTTCTTTTGTAAATAATCATAATATTAATTTCACTTTCATTTCTGTATGTAAATAACTGTTATAACAATTTCTATTTCTTTTGTAAATAATCATGGCATTAATTTTACTTTCTTTTTCTTTTGAAAATAATTATTATATTAATTTTTATTTCTCTTGTAAATAATTGTATATTAATCTTACTTCTTTTGAGAAAATTATCATATCAATTTTGCTTTTCTTTCTTTTTTATAAATGATTATCATATTAATTTTATTTTTCTTTTCTTTTGTAAATAATTATTGTACTAATCTAACTTTATTTTATTTTATTTGTAAATAATTATTATATCAATTTTGCTTTTCGTTCCTTTTATAAATGATTATCATATTAATTTTATTTTTTCTTTTCTTTTGTAAATAATTGTTGTACTAATCTAACTTTATTTTATTTTATTTGTAAAGAGAAATTATATCAATTTTGCTTTTCTTTTCTTTTATAAATAATTATCATATTAATTTTGTTTTGTCTTCTTTTTGTAAATAGTTGTGGTTCTAATCTTACCTTATTTTATTTGTAAATAATTATTATGTTCTTAAGGAGAAAAATTAATATTATTAAAGTTATTAATTTGCATGATAAACTCCAGGGTAACCGTTGTAAAACGGATGTATTAGGGGTGCAGTGGGATTAAGTTTCCACCCTTTCCTATGCATAATTAGACTCCCAAATTTAATCTCTCTAAAAGACCAGTTTTGCAAAACTAAAGGTTTTTCCGATTTTTTTCATAAATAAAAATTGGTGGCGACTCCATTGAATATTATTTTCAATATTTTTGTTACCTCTCGTCGCGGCGCCCTCCGGGCACGTTATGACAGTTTGGCGACTCCAGTGGGGATGGTTAGAGAGTCAAGCCTATTAGAGTAAATTATGCAAATTATATAACTAGAATACTATTTATTTTTCCCTTCTTGTTTCTTTTTATTTTTATTTTTATTTTTTATTTTTTTTGTTTTGAATTGTAAATAATTATTTTTATACACAATTTTTATTTGTATGTGTTTATTTTATTTGTAATTATCTCTCACTTAGACCTTAGGATAGTAGATCTGTCTTCTCTATATTTTGTATATATCTCAAACCTTAGGGTAGTTGATATACTGTGTATATGTGTGTTCTTGGTCTTTTGCAAGTTTTATGTTTAGTTTTAGGGTTAAAAGGTTTGTATGCTCCCTTCACACACCTCACTATCACTTACCTCACACACTAATTGGGCTCCATACCTGAGCCTTGGAAATCCATAGGAGTAGAAGGGGTTTTGACGAGGTCATTGTGAAGCTCACGCTTCCCTGACAGTCGTTGATTTTCCCGCTCAGATTTGCTACCGGAATTGTGAGCCTGCGCATTGTGACTCTTAAGTCCCTGTGGTTGTGCTCACAAAACCGGGTCCTTATTTTTTAAATAAGGGCAATCTGGGGACGATGATTTAAAGGTCTAGATCTGTCCAAAAAAACCGTGCACAATAGAAGCAACTAGTGGACTACCCAATTAGGGTTCGAGCCTCATAAATACCCAACCATTAAGTCTCACCCTATTAGGACAAAAGGGAGCATACTTCTTTCCTTTTCCCGTAAATCACATTTAATCATCTGCATTGTGCATATCTATAATACGTCATCATGCATTTCTTAACATGTCAGCATCCTTTTCTTGCTATTTGTACATAATCATCATGCATACCATCCAATATCTCATCATAATGCATCACACATCCAGCATTGCATTAAACATATTTACATTTTTTCCTTCTTTCTTCTTTTCCCTGATATTTTATTCAAATTCACAAAAGGGGATAATAGTGACACCATATTTGATAGCAAGTGATGGAAGAAGTACGACATGCTAGCAATATCACCGATGGGAAGAAGAAAACAGGTGTAGCCATAAATATTAGCTCATTGGAAAATCTAAGACAGTTGAGTCAATCACTCCCTTTTGAAGAAAAGAAGGCTTTTACCAAGAAATATGGAGCTATCTTGGACTTGCTTTTCATTCCAATCGAGACCTCTGCTCTCAATGTCTTGGCTCAATATTGGAGCCCGGCCTTGAGATGTTTCGAGTTGCCCAATATTGATATTACACCCACCATTGAGGAGTATGCATGTATGTTGAAGTTACCAATGAGAAGAGACTCCACAGTGTACCTACGCATGGAGGAGTATTTGTCTGAGAGGAAAGTAATCGAGCAATATGGGGAGCTATTAGGGGTACCTATGACTCGAATTAGACTGACAGGGCATATAGATTCTCGAGGGCTGACCAAAGCATTTGTGGAAGCACATTTGAGAGAGTTGAGGCATTTACAAGAATGGAAAGTCTTCACGAGGGTGTTAGCACTTGCCATCTACGGGTTGGTGATATTTCCATCTGCACCTGACATGGTGGATCAAGCTGCCATGGATGTCTTCTTTACAGTGGAAAAGAAAAAGAGGAACTCGGTACCTGCCGTGTTGGTTGAGACATTCTTGACCTTAGATTTCTGCCAGCGAAAGTCAAAGGGGAAGCTTCGATGCTGGGTACACCTGTTGTATGTATGGGTTATCACACACATGTATGCTGGCAATCACCTCAAAAGTACATCAGAGCCCTTAGGAAGCTTTCACCGGATCCCAACAAAGTCAAGAGATGAAGATGAATGGAGGGTTGAGTTTGATAACATTGACACAAAGGCATTCAAATGGGTATGCCCATGGTATGGAGGTGAACAAGGGGATATCATCTACAGCTGCGAAAAATTTCCTAACATACCCCTCATGGGCCCAAGGAGGTGTGTAGCTTACACACCCATAATAGTACTCAAGCAGCTTTGCTGGACTCAAAGGAAGCCACAAGAAGAACGATTGGGGGGATTATGCTTCTGGTATAAAGATGGAGAACACACTCAGCTTTTATCAAGAGATATTAAGGAAGCATGGACAGATATCCGAATGACAGGAAGAGCAGAGTTAGGAAAACTACTTGTGATTGACACTGCAGAGTACGTTATATGGAGGAAAGCAAGAAGGGTGACACAGACCATCCCTAAGAAAGTCACAGAAAAGAAGAACAATTCTTGCCCAACATCTTCAGTAGCTGAACAGTTGGAGGTTTTGCGAGATCAAATTCAACTTTTAGAGCAGCAAAAGCAAACCGCAGAGTTAGAAGCCGTTATTGCCCGAAGCCAGTGTGAGAAGAAGGCAAAATTGGTTGAACATCTGAAAGACGAACTGGCTGATACCCCTGTAAAAGTTCCTGCAACACTCACAAGAAGAATTCAAAGCCTTAAAGGTAATTTACAAATCCTTACAAGAGGAAGGGATGAATTAACCGAAGAAATTAAGCGGCAAGAAATAGTCAACGAAGAGCTAGCAATGGAAGTCAATTGGCAAAGACAAGCAAGAGAAGAGCTGATAATTGAAGTGCATAAACAGAAGCAAGAGAAGAGCAAGTTAGAGCATAAACTGGAAGAATTAGCCGCGCTTTTAGCACAGACGAAAAGTGACCATGATCGTGGATGGGCTTCGTCCATGCAATACCGAGATACGCTCATCCAAACAGCAAGTATCGAAAAATTTTGGAAGGCCCAAGCATTAGAATGGGAAGCACAACATAAAGATTTGAAAGAAAGACATGCAAGAATGGTTGATGAGCTAAATCACCACATCCCGAACTTCATTTACCACTTCGAAAAAGCGGAAGAAGAGATTTGGGCGAATCCCATGCTCCACCTCCCTCGCGGAATAGAAGATTTCATGAAGATGAGTAAGGGTCTTACAAGGGGGTTTAAGAGAAAGAGAACCAATCTTCTGATGTAATTGATGCTTTTAGACTTTGCAAATTTATGATGTACTTGCACTTTCAAGCGAATTTTTGGAATGAAATTATGACTCAACTTGTTTCTTTATCCTCTACACAAAAACCCTCTCTTCTTAATTCATCGTTATTACTCGTACTCGCCTTATAGGACTTTCCTCTCCTTCTGTGCGAAGTAAAAAGCAAAGGATTTTAAGAAGGGTTAAGATTTTGATATTGCTAGAGTGTCGCTAATAAAGTATATTGTGGAAAAAACTCTCCCCTATACTTTTTATCCGCCAATGACTCTATCTAATAGAGCATGATCCATCGTCATTGCTATCGAATATGGGTGATACATTCCTTCCCCACGAAAAAAAAAAAATCTTCTTTTTCTTATTGTCTTACTTCTTGTTGTTATGATAAGCAGGAATTTCCAAACATTGCTCCTCCAAAGAAAACTTCGTCTAAACCTAGTAACTCATACGAGTTGCAATCCAAAGCCCCTCTAGAAGGCATGGCGAATAAAAGGAATTTGAGCCAAGAGATTGATGACTTGAAGACCATGATGCTTGAACAAGGGGAGGAGTTCAGAAAGATTCTTGAGGTCATAATCAAAACCAAAGGAACTAATGAAAACAATGATCCTCACGATCAGCCGGGGTATGAATCAGGGAATGACAACAACCTTGAAGTGGAGAAGGAGGCGGAACAATTGAAACTAAAGGAAGAATTAGAGAAGGAGATGCAAGCACAGTTTCGGATGCTCCGAGGGCCTAACCCATACGGCTCTATGAGCATTAATGACCTCTGTTTAGCACCAAGCGTCACTATCCCTAAAGACTTCAAAATGCCCGAGTTCATTAAGTTCGATGGCAGCACAAATCCTATGATGCACCTAAGAATGTACTGCACCAAGATGGGGATATGGTCTAAAGATGAGAATTTCATGATTAGCTTTTTCCCTGAAAGTTTGGATGGGGTCGCGTAGGAGTGGTACATGCAGTTAGATCAGACTCAAATCAGGTGTTGGGAAGATCTTGCCACAGCCTTCACTAATCAATATAAGTTTAATATGAATACTGCACCTACCAGAGACCAGCTGAAAAATTTGAGGAAGAAAGAGAAGGAGCTATTCAAAGAATACGCCCAAAGGTGGAGAGCGATAGCAGCCCAGGTTATTCCCACTATGTCAGAGCAGGAAATGTGCTCTTATTTTATCCGCACTTTGGAAGGACCATTCTTCAAGAATATGTTGGGCACTCATGTCAGAGAATTCATTGACTTAGTGGAAATTGGAGAAAGGATTGAGGCAAACATCCAAGAAGGCAAGGTGGAGCCAACGACGGGTGAAATAAATGAATCTCAGTTTAAGAAGGGATAGCCACAAAAGAAAAAGGAAAACACTATCAACACCATACAATCACAACCATCCCAACCCTACCAAGCCTCTTTTCAGCAGACTCATCATCCATATCAACCCCCATTCTTTCCATATCCTTCACCCTATCTACCTAACACGCCTTACCCTCCTCAGCCATACCAACTCAATAATATTTCATACCCCCGACCTTATACACCATCCATACCTACACTTCACCAAACAGCTAACCCTCCCCTAACCCCATCACGAATGCCGCCTAGAATCAATAACACCTCCAATCCATCAACCAAAGACCGTCCCTTTCCCAACTTTCACATGAGTAATTCTGAGTTGTTTGAGCGTTTGTGTGGTCAGAATTTGCTAACCCTACGCCCTGGGAAGACTTTCACGGCACCTTATCCTCGTTGGTATGATGCAAATCTTTCATGTGAATACCACTCCAACACTCCCGGGCATTCGATTGAAAATTGTTATGGCTTTAAACATGCTGTGTGGCGCCTAATTGATACCAAGGCCATTCAACTAAAAGAAACGGAAGGGCCCAGCATGAGGAGCAATCCATTTCCAAATCATGATGGAAGACAGGTAAATGTTATTTGTTGTGATAGCCACGTGGAAGGAGAATTTGAGGACATCAAACTCCCAATGAAATGCATCTTGGAGGGGTTAAAATCAGCAGGATATGAGATGATTGCTGAAAGAAAAGAAGGAAAAAGGATTCTAAAAGGAGATGAGGAAGAATTACTCAGCAAATGCCTCGGAGTTGAGAAGAAACATCATATTGAAGACTGTCCCGAAATTGGGTGTGCTTGCGGTACCCAAGATCGTTAAGGAGCAGAGTGTCAACACAATTCACCCAACACCTCCCATATTTAAGGTCTCTCCTTGAAGGCCGGCGCTCGTTTTCAAGGTACCCAAGCCGTTCCCTTACCAAAGTGATCATGCGGTCCCATGGAGATATGAGACAATAGTAGAACCAAATATTGGAGCAAATCATAGCCCTGCACAGATTGAAGCAACAATTCCTGCTCGAGAGTCACGACCTATCTTCCAAGTGTCAAGGCAAGCCCATTACACCGATCCTGCTCTCCCTGAGAGGCATGGAACTGTTGTGAAAGATGACACTGGAACAGGCCTCGACCTTAAAGTGTCCGAATCAGTAACAAATATTGTAGGAATAAGAGGGGTAACCCGAAGTGGTAGATGTTATACTCCCCAAAAGCTCCAAAGGGTGCCTAAAACAATAAAACCATCTGAAGACCACAAGGTAAAGAGTCAAAAGGATGAAGGAGAAGAGTTCTTGAAGATAATGAAGCAGAGTGAGTACAATGTGGTGGAACAATTAAAGAAAACACCTACAAAGATTTCCTTATTTTCGCTAATCATGAGTTCTGAAGCTCATCGCAATGCTCTTAAGAGAGTGTTGGATCAGTCATATGTAAACAAAGACATAACTCCCGAAAAGGTTGAGGGAATTGTAGGTGCAATTAAAGTGAGAAACTCTATAACGTTTACTGAAAATGAGGTAAGTCCTAACATAACAGGCCACCCAAAAGCACTACACATCACCCTGAAGTGCCAAGGCTATGTGATCGCAAAAGTGTTGATAGATGGGGGATCAGCTTTTAACGTGCTTCCTTACTCCACCTTACAACAATTGCCCGTTGATCCAGCTACAATAGAGCCAAGTGGCATAATTGTAAAAGCATTCGATGACACCCAAAGGGAAATCATGGGAAATGTCAGTTTGCAGCTGGAAATAGGACCAATCACTTTTTTGACAGAATTCCAAGTACTGGATATTGAGCCAGGATACACTATGTTATTAGGAAGGCCATGGATTCATGAAGCTGGGGCTGTTCCATCTACCCTACATCAAAGGGTGAAGTTTGTAGCCGAAGGGAAGCTAATCACTATTAAAGGAGAGGAGGAGTTATTAATATCTAAGACAGTCACAGTTCCTTATATTGATTATGCTGAAGGCTCCCTTGAAGTCTCTTTCCAAAACCTAGATATAGCAAAGCCGAAGGAACAGATGAGTAGTGTGAATCAAGTTGTTGCTCAAATGATGCTCAAAAGTGGATTTCAACAAGGAAAAGGGCTGGGAAGTCAACTACAAGGGATCAAACACCCCATTGTGTTGCCCAATAACCCAGGAAAACTTGGCCTAGGATACAAAGTAGGGGAAGAAGAGCAATCACCCTGGTTCGATGCAAAGAAGATTCCACATATCAAAGAAACATTCCCTGTGGCTGCAGAAGTTGTGGCACTAGAACTGGGTGAAACAGTTAATACCCTGAGAAATGCCAAGGAGGATCCATTGCTTATCTACCCAAGCTGTGGGGCAGAAGAATTGAACAACTGGGAATCCGAACCTTTAAATGATTGGTTGTATTTTGAGTAATGGATGCTTTTATCTCTTCATTTTGTACTTCAAATTTCATCAAATAATGGAATAATTGTGCATGGTTTCCCCTCTTTTGTCTAATTCTCTTTCCTCTCTTTCCATTCAAGATGCACTCTTTTAAATTTATTCATTCCTAGTATTATCTTAATTCCAGGGATTCTTTCTTTTTGGGATCTCTTTCCCGTGCGGATGATTGTGATAAACTATTTATTGATTCTTGTATTACAACGGACTTGAATGAGAAGGAACAAGATGAAGATCCTAACTTGTGCCAACAATTTTCCAAGATGATGGATTCGCTAGAGAAAGGGATAGATCCACATGATGAGGTTGTCGAAATAATAAACCTGGGAACTGACGAGGAAAAGAAAGAATTGAAAATAGTTGATAATCCAAAAAAAGAAGAGATGATTGCACTATTCAAAGAGTACATGGACGTTTTTGCTTGGTCGTATAAAGATATGCCTGGCTTGGACCCAGACATAGTGGCCCACAAAATCCCATTACTGGATGGGATGCAACCTAAGCAACAAAGGCTGCGAAGGATGAGCCCTGAAATGTCGCTTAAGATCAAAGATAAGATTACAAAGCAACTCGATGCTGGCTTCTTAGAGGTGCCACTCTATCCAAATTGGATAGCAAATATAGTACCTGTGCCCAAAAAAGATGGAAAGGTCAGAATGTGCGTGGATTATCAAGACCTGAATAAAGCCAGCCCAAAAGACAACTTCCCGCCACCTCATATAGATGTTCTGGTTGACAATACTGCCAAAAGCGATCGGTTCTCCTTTATGGACGGATATTCAGGCTATAATCAAATCCTTATGGCAGACGAAGATAAAGAAAAAACATCTTTCATTACTCAATGAGGAGTGTTTTGTTACAGAGTGATGCCTTTTGGATTGAAGAACGCTGGAGCCACCTATCAGCGAGCCATGGTTACGCTTTTCCATGACATGATCCATAAAGAACTAGAGGTCTATGTTGACAACATAGTAGCCAAGTCACAAGAGGGAGAGAGTCATGTTGCCGTGCTTAGAAAATTATTCGAAAGGTTGAGAATTTACAAGCTGAGATTAAACCCGGCAAAATGCACTTTTGGGCCATCCTCAGGCAAGTTATTGGGATTCATTGTTAGTAAGAAGGGCATCGAAGCGGACCCTGATAAAGTCAAAGCCATCCAAGACATGCCAATACCCAAGACGGAAAAGGAAGTTCACGGTTTTTTGGGACGGTTGAACTACATTGCAAGGTTCATCTCTAACTTGACCCATACATGCGAACCAATCTTCAAGCTGCTGAGGAAAGATAGCCCTGGGAAGTGGGATGATAGATGTCAAGAAGCCTTTGACAAAATCAAGAAATACCTGATAAATCCTCCCCTTTTGGTCCCACCAACATTAGGGCGACCACTCATCCCTGCACTTCAGTGTTGCATGGATCCATGGGTGCTGTGTTAGGTCAACATGATGAGACTGGTCGGAAAGAGCAAGCAATTTACTATTTGAGCAAGAAATTCAACGATTGTGAATCTCGATATATGGCTATTGAGAAGACTTGCTGTGCCCTCATGTGGACCGCAAGAAGATTGTGACAATACATGTTGCACTATACAACTTGGCTAATATCTCGAGTGGATCCCTTAAAATATATCTTTGAAAGTCCACATATTCCCATGAGAATGTCTAAATGGCAAGTGGCTCTGGCAGAATTTGACATTAAGTATGTGACTAGAAAATCAGTAAAAGGGGGTGTCATAGCTGATCACCTAGCTGAGAATCCACTCGAAGAATATCAGTCAATGAAAGTTGAATTTCCTGATGAAGATATCTTGGCAATCGTGGAGGATGAGAGCGAAAACGATGAAGAGGAAGGCTTGATGTGGAAGATGTACTTCGATGGTGCAGTTAACGTCCATGGGAATGGGGTTGGAGCAGTTCTAGTATCACCCAGTAGCAAACAATTCCCAATTGCGGTTAAATTAGCATTCGACTGCACTAACAACATGGCCGAATATGAAGCCTGTATAACTAGCCTAAAAGCAGCAATATCTCTTGGTGTGAGATACCTAGATGTCTATGGTGATTCGGCGCTCATCATTTATCAAGTTAATGGGGATTGGCGAGTCAAGGAACACAAACTAATGTCATATTATGAACATATGATTAGTCTAGCAAAAGAATTTGAAGAAATCACCTTCAACTATTTGACACGTGACAAAAATCACTTTGCTGATGCACTTGCCACTTTGGCTGTCATGACCAAACTCAATTTGGAGGTGGAGGTTCGACCTTTACAGGTCGTTGTTAGAAGGGAACCAGCATACTGCTTAAACATCGAAGAAGAGCCCGATGGTCGACCATGGTTCCATGACATCAAACAATTCATTAAGGCAAAAGAGTACCCAACTGGGGCAAATGAGAATGATAGAAGAACGCTCCGCCGCCTAGCAATGTCATTCTTCCTCACTGGTGATGTATTATACAAAAGGAACTATGATGGGGTCTTGCTAAGGTGCATTGATGCCACAGAAGCTCGCACTGTCATATCCGAGGTCCATGAGGGTATTTGTGGGACCCATGCTAATGGGCACACACTATCCCGATAGATCTTAAGGCACGGGTATTATTGGCTCACAATGGAAAAAGATTGTGTTGAATTCGTCAAAAGATGCCACAAATGCCAAATCTATGCTGATTGCATTAATTTTCCTCCAGTCCTATTACACAACCTTACTTCACTATGGCCGTTTGCAATGTGGGGCATCGATGTCATCGGCCCAATTAACCCTAAGGCCTCCAATGGACATCGATTCATCTTAGTGGCTATTGATTACTTCACTAAATGGGTAGAAGCTGCCTCATATGCTAGTGACACAAAAGGTGGCAGTGAAGTTCCTGAAAAATAACATCATTTGTAGGTATGGATTACCCGAGAGGATTATTACAGATAATGCCTCCAATTTCAATAATGTAGAAGTGCGAAGACTGTGCAAGCAATTCAAGATCAAGCACCACAATTCGGCTCCTTATCGGCCAAAGATGAATGGAGCAGTGGAAGCAGCAAACAAAAATATCAAGAAGATCCTCGGGAAAATGGTGGTCACGTATAAAGATTGGAGTGACATGTTACCTTATGCATTACATGCATATTGCACTTCGGTAAGATTCTCGACTGGGGCAACTCCATACTCATTAGTGTATGGAATGGAAGCAATAATGCCAATAGAGGTAGAGATCTCGTCCTTAAGGGTCTTGATAGAAGCTGAAATGGAAGAAAATAAATGGATCAAAACAAGATATGAGCAATTGAATATGATTGATGAAAAACGATTGGATGCAATCTGTCATGGACAATTGTACCAAAAAAGGATGGCTAGGGCATTCAATAAGAACGTTCGTCCACGAACATTTCAACCAGGTGATCTTGTGTTAAAAAGGATATTGCCAAATCAGGAAGATAGTAGAGGCAAATGGTCACCTGCATATGAAGGCCCATATATTGTTAAAGACGCATTCTCTGGGGGAGCATTGATCTTGACTGACATGGAAGGCCAAGTGCTTCCCAAGCTAATCAACTCAGATGCTGTGAAGAAATATTTCGCATAAAGAAAAGCTCGCAAGATTGAAAACCCAAAAGGGCAGTCTAGGCAAAAGTTAGAGCACAAAAAAAAAAGAATAGGCTCGTTAGATTGAAAACCTGAAGGGGCAGTTAAGCAAAAGTTAGAGCACAAAAAAAAGGGGCTCGCTAGATTAAAAACCCGAAAGGGCGATCTAGGCAAAAGTTAGGGCAACAAAATATCTGCTAGGTTGAAAACCCGAAAGGGCGACCTAAGCAACAAGATATCAGCTCAAAATCCAAGCAATGGGTGAGAAGCCAAAGATGACATTAAGCTGGGGCAATTTAACGGATGGAAGATAGGAGAAAGAATCAGTGAATTGAGACAAACATTGGCACATGTCAAAGGATTATGTTCTTGGCCTGAAAATGCAAGTCCGGTGTAACCAAAGAATCAGTGAAATGGGTTAATCATATGAAATCTGCATTGCAATCCTCCTAATCTTTTAGGTATCTTATCTGTTTCTTCGTGACTATTTGTGGTTTTTAATGCTTTCTAAATACAATAAATTGTCTTATTCTACCGTCTTTTTGTCACTCATTTTTCTCTTTTCTCTTTCCATATTCTTTATCCCCATCATCAAAGAGTGCATTCTGTTCGTCCTGTTCTCCTCTAAACCATGCATAATTAGAACATTATATTTGAAATACAATGAAAGAGATATCTGTAGACAGGGCTTAGATGCTACAAGACCATTCAATATTGGATTCAAAAGCAGTAACGCAATAAGGAAGGCTAAAAAAAGGGGGGGGAGAGAATAGAAAAGAAGAAGAAGAAGAAGAGAAAGCAAGAAAGAAAGAAAGAAAGAAGGGAAGGGTTTGCTAGATCGAAAACCAAAAGTGGCTATTTGAGCAAAAATTAATGCGAAGGTTAGAGATTTTGAAACGAAGATCAAGAGAGGAGGACGAAGCCAAATCATACAGAAAGCTTCAAAGAAAAAGCTCATGTGGTGGATTCATGAAACTAGAGGGCTTATTATGGATTAGATGCAGAATTCCCCAGAAGAGCAATGTTTGGAAACAACAAACTGGGGCAAATTTTTAGTGTACAAATTTTCAATTTAGTTTCAATTCCAATTTTTAATTTTCCAAAGCTGCATCTTCAAATTCAATTTCAAATATATTTCAATTCTATAAAGCTGCATTCTCAATCTTAATTTCTTATACCTGCATCTTCAAATTCAATTCAATTTCAAATCTATTTCAATTCTGCCTGCATCTTCAAAATCCAATTTCAAATTTATTTCAATTTTGTAAAAACTGCATCTTCAATTTCAAATTCACTTGCATTTTCAAATTCAATTTCAAATCTATTTCAATTCTGCTTGCATCTTCAAGTTCAATTTCAAATTATACAAGGTTGCATTTCATTTTGCAAGACTGCATTTCATTCACATGGTTGCATTTCATTTTCATCTGCAAAGCTGCATTTCATTCACATGGTCACAAAGCCGCATTGCATTTGCATAGTTGCATTTCATTTTTACAAGCATATGCTCTCATCATCTTCCTTACTCGGACAAAATACATGTTCATGTCTTTACTAGTTCTTTACTATGGAAATATTAAAACCTACGGTTTTATATTTTCTAGTAAAAAACAAGTAAAGAGGGGCAACTGTGAACATCATATTTTGTCCGAGACAAAAAATAAAAAAATAAAAAATAATAAAGAGAAAGGAAAAAGGAAAGAAAGCTGACCCATTTACTTTTTGGAATAAGAGAATAGCCCAATTATAAAATGTTTTAACCAAAAAAAAAAACAAAAAAACAAAAATAATAATAATAATAATAATAACAATAATTAAAAAAAATCAAATCAGAATAAATAAGATTAAATTTGGGCGAATCTCTTAATTTTGGCATTTGTATCCAAATCAGATCAAATCGCCAATCATCATTAAGGCCGAATTTTCAATTAGGATCAATCAAATTTAATAGCAACTGATGCTTTCAACACTTATAAATAGAGCCAATGTTGAGAGGTAAAGGGGGCCTCTTTTTTTTTCTCGGAGGAAACGGCTGTAGAACTGAGGAGCAAGATTCTGAAGTCCATTTTGGATTTGATATTTCTCATCCATTGAAGCATTTGTGGTAAATCTCTTCCTCATTTTGTATGAACTAGTTTCATTCCTTTTAATATAGCACATCGTCACCTTACATTAAAATATTTTCATTCAACACAAACACGCATGTACACTGCCACTTACCCTTCTGCATCTGTTACCATAGCATCGTCATACACTTTCTTTGTCATTTTGCATCACTTTCCTCTGCTCTTTCAACGCCACAAACGACCAAAAAACATTAAAAAAAAAAAAGACTCTTCCAAACAACCATTACTGCATCCCCTTGATCCCCACATGGCCAATGTCCAGATCCATCAATAACAGTGGTTCACAATTGCCAAGCTTGCCCTTCTCCTACGCCACAGCCACCACCAGGACTGCCGTCCCACACCGCATCCTTACCCCATCCAACCAATACAGCATCCTAACCCCCTTACACCTCAAACCAAATAGAAACAGAATCATCACAGCCAAAAAAAAAAAAAGAAGGAAGAAAAACAGAGCAATTTGCATTCTTCACTCCACGGTTCACCCCTTCGACCTCCATCCACCGCAGCCAATACTGTCCGCAAACCAGTGTCGCCGTTGAGCCCACTGTCACCATGGCAACAGTTGGAGCCCCACGCTGCAGCCACCACAGTCCACAACCAGCATCGTCATTGAGCCCATCGTCGCCGTCGTAGCAAGTGGATCCCCTCGCGAGACACCATCTCGCTGCCATAGCCACCGCCGAAGACATTGCTGCAGTGGAAGATGGCACCATGAAGCCCTGCACCTCTCTCGCCCCTCCCTATTTTTTTTGTTTGTCCCCAAATGACCTAGCAAATCAAGTCCTTTCCTTTTTCTGATTCTTGCGTCCTTATTTTTTTTTTGCTGTTTTATATTTTTTTTTCTAGTCTGTTTTCTTTGAGATGGTCCAATTCTATTTTTTCTTTTTTTGGATCGTGGTCTTGGGCCTCATTTGTACTTATGTACATATATAAAAAAAAAAAAACAAGCAAAAGGATTTTTTTTTAAAAAAAAAAGACGAAAACAAAATAAAAAATATTGTAGATTTCTTCTCTTTTTGAACTCATGCAACGATCTGTGACATTGATGTATGGTTTAACCGTCCTCAAGAGTTATAAAGATTGTAAGGATTTATTGTGTAGCTCATGCTACCCTAAATCCTGGGCAAGAGTGAACTTTTTTTTTTCTCTTAAAAAATAAAAAAATAAAAAAATATTTTTCTCCTTTAAATAAAACTAACCAACACATAATTATTTTCTACAAGAACTGCGTGATTTTGAATTCCTCATTGCACCAGAGGATACGTAGGAGCAGACAATCTCTGTCAAATCAAAAATTAAATTTTCTGAAATTTGGTTCAATTTTAATTTCTTAAATAATTGTAACATTAATTCCACTTCCTTTTCCGTTTGTAAATAATTGTTATATCAATTTTTGTTTCTTTTGTAAGTAATCATAATATTAATTTCACTTTCATTTCTGTACGTAAATAATTGTTATAACAATTTCTATTTCTTTTGTAAATAATCATGACATTAATTTTACTTTCTTTTTCTTTTGAAAATAATTATTATATTAATTTTTGTTTCTCTTGTAAATAATTGTATATTAATCTTACTTCTTTTGGGAAAATTATCATATCAATTTTGCTTTTCTTTCTTTTTTATAAATGATTATCATATTAATTTTATTTTTCTTTTCTTTTGTAAATAATTATTGTACTAATCTAACTTTATTTTATATAAATGATTATCATATTAATTTTATTTTTTCTTTTCTTTTGTAAATAATTGTTGTACTAATCTAACTTTATTTTATTTTATTTGTAAAGAGCAATTATATCAATTTTGCTTTTCTTTCCTTTTATAAATAATTATCATATTAATTTTATTTTGTCTTCTTTTTGTAAATAGTTGTGGTACTAATCTTACCTTATTTTATTTGTAAATAATTATTATGTTCTTAAGGGGAAAAATTAATATTATTAAAGTTATTAATTTGCATGATAAACTCCAGGATAACCGCTGTAAAACGGATGTATTAGGGGTGCAGTGGGATTAAGTTTCCACCCTTTCCTATGCATAATCAGACTCCCGAATTTAATCTCTCTAAAAGACTAGTTTTGCAAAACTAAAGGTTTTCCGATTTTTTCCATAAATAAAAATTGGTGGCGACTCCATTGAATATTATTTTCAATATTTTTGTTGCCTCTCGTCGCGGCGCCCTCCGGGCATGTTGTGACAAGTGGTCATGAGGATAAACCACCATAGAAGCTAATCATGAGGTAAAATTGCCTGAATTGCGAAAAGGATCATGGAGAAAGACCTTGCTTGAAAGGACAATATGTGTGCTACAATTGTGGAAAGGCCGGACATAAGTTCTGGGACTGCCCTGACATGGCTCAGCCACCTACCACTAGGCCTCAACACCAAGTGAGATACTTCACTTTGAATGTTGAAGAGGTGACTAAGCCTGAGGATTATGTAATTACACAAAACCCATGAATCCAAAAAGATACTTGGAATTAATCCAAAACTTTAAGACTTATGGTAATTAATTAGAGAATTTATATCTGTTAATTACTTTATTTGAGGTTCAAGAATAGGGAATTTATATCTAACAATGTTGCTTGAATCAAGGAATTTATACCTGATAAGACTTATTGTGATTAATCAGAGAATTTATATCTAGTTAATTACTTTATTTAAGGTCAGCGAGTTTATACATGACAATGTTGCTTGAATAAAGGAATTTATATTTGATAAGACTTATGGTGATTAATCAGAGAATTTATATTTGGTTAATTATTTTATTTAAGGTTAGGGAATTTATACCTAATAACCTTGGTTAAGTTAAGGAATTTATACCTGATAATCTTGCTTGAGTCAAGTAATTTATACTTGGCTAGGTATAGATCTGTGTGAATGATGATTCACTGATAGGAATGATCTCACATCATAAAACAGTCTATCTAAGGGCCCATATTAATTAAAAGCACATGCTAAGAGAAAGGCCTTAATGGCAAAGGAATAAAGAGCACAAGCATCCATCATAAGTCTTGCATAACATTCATCGCATGAGTGATAATTTAATGTGTTACTAATGCTATTATGTTTTAGCGTCTTGATTTAAGTGATTGAATAAAATAAACCCACTTTGGAGTTTATGAGTTCAAAATTACTAAAAAGAATCTTTATTCTCTTCAAGTGTGTTTACTGATTTTATTAAACAAACAAAAGTGGCTTAGGGCACTGACGACATCAGTGGTATGTTTAGTTAGGAGTTTCCAATGAGAAATATTTTATTATTTAGTTAGGAGTTCTTACTAAGAAATATTTTATTTTTTACCCCTATGTGTTCCTATGTCGTCCTCATATGAAGTTGATGGCACCAGTGGTGATCCTCCTAGAGGTGCTTGCTTGGCCCTAGCATTGTGATCTTGCCTTGGACTCACTAGTTTTGGTAGCCTGCAGTAGTTTCAGAGTTTATATTTTTCCCTAGCGGCCCATTTGGCATATTTGTAGGATCTAACTATGGTAAACTCACTCTTTTGAGATGATTGTACGTGTATTTTGTTTAGCTCAACCTAGGGCCTTGTTAATTCAACTTACTTGGGCACTTTTGAGATACTAATATATAACTGTGTATGCCAAATACTTATGTATCTAAATATATGAATTTATCAATTATCCATGTAAATTATGGTGCCTCTTACTTTTTGTAACTATGTTGCCTATGATAACGAAAGTATAATATTTTAACTCTTAATTTTTTATACTGAATAATGCTCAATTTACTTTAAAGATCAGGCATGCTTATTTTAACAATTGAACCAACAAAGATTACTTTCTTTGTGAAATTATTTGGCCTAAGTGCAACAAATAACCATCATGTTATATGGCATCAGTTGAAGGAAGGAAAGCAAAAAGAAGGAGAATCACTCAAGGCTAAGGAAATTAGATAGTCCAGCATTGTATATCATCAATATTTGGCAAGATTAGCGAAGCAAATCAAGTCTTAGAAGGCTATACACTAAAGGTTACATAGATGAGCAATATAAACTCTGATTTGAAGAATTTCCATAAATCTATAAGATCAACTTCTTTAGCTTAGATGTGAATGCTTCAGTGGTTAAGATATATCCATTAGAGAGTTAGGGGATGGTGCAAATTACTTGCTATTAAAATTTTGAAATTGAGAAAGAAAAAAGTAAAAATATTTTGATGTAATGTTCTTAATTAGCTCCCTTTGCATAAGGGTTGAGAGCTTATTTTGTTCTTTACAACTATCAAAAAAATGAAAAATATTTAAAAAAATTATAGTAATATTGCATACTAATAAAACCCTAAACTTAAATTCATACGATATTGTATACATAATTAATAATGTAAAAATGCTAATTTAGGTGAGTGTTATACTTAGTTTAGAAATTATAGATATTTAATCATTATATAGGTTCCAATAGTTTCAATCAAATTTCAAGTTGGTTTCTATAATTTCATTCAAAATTCAAGATGGCCACTAACTAGATATGAGATGGCTCTATATTGGATAATCTTATACACATATCCTGTCACGTCATCTGAAATAATAGAATATTTTATTTATATTACGGTGTGGACCTACTTACAAATTTTTAATTAATGTAGGGATTTAATTATAAACTTTTAAGCTATAAGGACTTATTGAAACTATAAGGACTATAGAGTAATTAAACGTCTAGAAAATAGTGAAATGTAAAAGAACACAATATTAACATTGTAATATATAATTTTTTTAGTAATTTTAAAGTAATTTTTTTATCAATATCATCTAAATAATATTTATTTTGTCAAACACACTTTTAAGTTAAAGATTTCAAGCAGAAATTAAGTTATACGAAATACACTTTTGATCAAAATCAAATTGACAAAATCACATTGATTTAAAATTATATTTGCAAACTCCAATCCAATTGCACACTTCATAGTTGTGCCAGGGAGAACGAGGGTGTGAGAGCAGCGGGAGAAGAAGGTCGAGAGTGTGAGCCGCAGAAAACCTTTAAAAAAAAAAATTAAGAAATAGTTTAAGGAATTATAAGAATTTTTAGTCCTTCTCTTTGAATAATGTTTAACAGGTCCCTTTAATAACTTTAATAGAATTAGTCCTTTATCTCAATTAATAATTGCTAATGGTCTTTAATATCCACTAGAAGAAAACAGACGATTTCCGGTGGACAACTTTGCTGGAAATTGATTAAAAGCGGTAGAAAAGTATTGATTTCCAACGGATTGTCAATAGATTTCAAAATGTAAGAATGGTCATTATGAATTTAGATGCGATCTATACTCATCTGAATGTGTTCTCTTTTATCAAAATATATATTTATTTTATTGTTCCAAACATTGAGAACACATGCTTTCTTTTATATTTATTATATGTATATATATATATAATAAATATAAAAGAAAGCATGTGTTCTCAATGTTTGGAACAATGTACCAAGTGTATTTATGCTATTCCATATTTCTTTATAGTTTAGAGAACACAGGAATCTAAACACTGCAGTGGTATACATGAAAATTGTCCAAAAGATCATTCTTTCCACTAGATTTAAGATATCTACAATCAAATTATGATGCTGAATAAATACTACGCTTTGATTTGCTGTTTTGAGTCACCGAGGATTGCCCGAGGAACCTACTGTGAACTCTATAAAGCAGGAGAGGCAACAGAGGTTACTTTACATTTCTATGACTTTACATTTTATAATTAACCAAAATAATATAGCAGCGTGAAACCTGCTTTATGATCTCGTAACATTTAAAACAAAGTGGTTTCCAAAGGAAGGTTAAAAGTTGTGCTAATCATTTTGCAAGAAAGATGTTAATCAACATTGATGGGAGCTCTTCTTGAGAAGGACATGATGTGCAGATGCAGCGGTGGTGAAACTCAGATTAATACAATTTGTATTCTTATTATTATATATTACTTATGATGGTTGATGGAATGGAGGAGGTCCATAACTAAACCTTCATCCTAGTTCCATGTAGCTTTTATTATATACTGCATACATAAAAAGATACATAGTAGGCTAAGGACACAAGGATTCTTATGCTACACGACATAGGAAATGATACATGCGCAAAACACACAAGCATTATTGTAATACTTAACATGATTGCTAACGACGACGACCGACATAAGGCGGACGAGGTGGTGGAATGCGGGGGACACTTGGTGGAGGAAGAGATGGAGGAATTGAGGGAGGAGATGGACGCTCGATAACAAGCGGTGGTGGTTGAGGAGGCGGAAGGTCGGGCGTAGATACTGGAATCCCCATTGAGTTATATGTATTTTGGTCACGGCACACAAGGATGAGCAAAATGTGGAACCTGCTCTTGCCCTTTATAGAAGACCGATGCCAGGCTCATTGGAGCTGTGGTTTAGATGGTAACTTGGTGTGAAATGAATAAAGCATATTGCTCAGGAGTTTTTACGAGGATTGGATTCGATTCTCGCTAGCTATCGTGCAATTTTTCCTGGTAGATGATTTGTTAGTAACTATTGAATTCATCTTTTTGTTAGCAGGGGACCATAATCAATGCAAAACTATAATAAGGCATTTGATTTTGATTGTATTTGCTAGGCGTGAAGTTACATAAACCATTCATGCGCTACTCCTAGTACTGTAAGCCGTATCGTATTCCCAAGTAAAATTCATTTCCTTTGATGTAACAAGGTAGAAAGAACCTGTGTGAAATTTGGGTCTTTATACCGCGCGTAATGGTTGGTGCATCTTATATCTTTTCTTGCGTGAGATGTCACATACTCACATGTATAGAATGTAAATGTAGAAATAATAATAATAATAATAATAATAACATTTTTTTTTTGATAAATATGAAAAGACAGCTCCAAGAAACATAGGGAGCTACCCAAAGACTGAGAACAAACGTCAGAAGCAAATTATACCAAAAGCATCTAATAATAATAGCATGAGGGGTGGGGCTATTGCCACTCCCAATTGTCTATCCACACTTTCTATTAATTACTTATAATTTTAATTTCCTAAATTTCTCTAATAAACTCAAAACTTTAATCATTTAATCTATGTTTATTTACATTTCAAAGCATTAATGATTTTATAATGTAATTTATATAATAATTAATTCAAACTATTAAAATTATTCAAATTTTTCATTAATTATCTTTCTCATAACACCTAGTCAATATAAAGCGATAACAATAATCTACTAAAAGTGTATTTGTTTAATTTAAGAAAAAAAATTGTGATGTAATTAGTTATATCACTATTGATTTATCTATTTATATTTTAATATAATATTATTATTTCTTACTTTTTTTTATCCACCAAAATTCTGTGGTACTCTTCTATTCCTTTTTCTAGTTTTTCCTTCATTATTTCATGTTTTCTTCACAATATAAATTATTAGTTTTAAATTGTTACAAACTAAACTTTAATAGAATTTATTATTCTAATGATGGAAATAATTTGGACCTGGAGTTGATTTCTTATCTTAACAAGCATCCTTCTAATGTTGTACTATTGTAACCACAAATGATGTTGTAATCTTCTAATACTTAACTATTAACAGTAAAATTTTTATTGTGAGTCTAATTGTTTTTAGATATATAAGAGAACTATTTTATTGTACAGAAAATATATTTCAAAATATTTTTGTACAAATAATTAGAAGCAATACAAAGTTTTATAACTTGAATTAATAAAAAAAATGACCTTTGAGAAATATTCTTTTATTCTTTGGAGTAAAATCTTGAAATGTATTTCGTAAAAAATAATTGAAGATGTTTAATATGATATACTTCGTCTTTTAAGAAAATTAAATGAATAATTAAAGATATTATTTTATTAATGATGTTTTAAATAATAACAATTCGGGCCATTCGTTTGAGCTTTTTTTTTTAAGAAGAAATGCTTTCTAATCAAAAAGGTATGTATACAAATTTTAAGTTAATTAAAATTATTTTTGAAAAAACAAAACTAAAAGTAAAAAAATATTTTAACTAGTTTTTCACAAATTGAAATGAATAAATTTATAAAACAAAGCTACAAAAAATTACATTATAAAAATATCTTTTTTCTAAATTTAAACTAATGTACCTTTACTAGATTTATTGTTATGACTTTATATGGATTATTAGGCTTGATATATGAGAAAGAAAATTAATAAAAAATTTGAATAATTTTAATAGTTTGAATTATTATATAAATAAAAAAGAAGTAGTTAATAATTTGAATTGCAAGTAAACAATTAATATACCCGATTAAAGTTTGACTGTTTTTTTGAAAAAACAAACGATTAGGTTAGGGTAATTTAGGAAATTAAAATAATAATTAATCAATAGATAGTGTAGATAGATAATTGGGAGTGTCGAGAGCCTCATCCTCACATAAAATCACCTGTAATCAAATAATAAGAATTGCATAAGTATGAATTCATTAGTGTAAATTGATATCTATACACTGTTTTTGTACAATATAATACTAAATAAAATAGCACAAAACTCATCTAGTAAATAATAATAATAAAAATAATGACTACAATTTTTTTTTTTTTTTTGCGCAGGGAAATGGCTCCAAATTCTTGTTTTCTCATTGTGAAATTAATTTTACCAGTGAAAATCTCAAGATTGGGTACATTTGCAGTGTACAAAATATGCATATACTATTTTTCATTCAGAAATCTTTTAGTAGGAGATCTTATTTCACGTGCAATCACAATATTAATTTGTTTTATTTTTCAGTAATAATTTAATGACTTTAGTTTAGAATATTATTTAATTGATTATAGTTTTTATTAATTATTAACTAAATTTACAATTTTTGCTTAATAATTAATTAAACATGTTATATAATTATTTAATTCAACGTATATCTTAGTTATACTTTTCTAAGAGTAAAACTTTTACTACCTATGAAATAATTTCTGGCGAAACGCAAAGACTAAAAGGCCAGTTATAAAGTAAAAAGTAATGAAATAAATAACTAGTGGAGAAATGTAAAATTAAGAAATATATTAAAATTAAGTAGACATTATTACTTATATTAAAGGGGGAAGGAGGCGCTACAAGGGCATCCCCAGGAGGCCAAATGCCTAAAGAATAGGGTTGAAGCTTATAAAATGGGCATGACGTATATTGAATGACCAATCAGATTATATAAAAGAATAAGCATGGAAGTAAAATAAATCAATATTTACATGGGCCCCTAACAAATATTCAGAACACTAGGTTATTTCTTTTAAAATTTTAGACATTAATTTTATCTTTGATAATATAAAATAACTATTAAGGACCAAATTATTATCTAAAGACACATTGAAAAAAGTTAATTAATGTCCAACGATATATATATATACTTGATATTCCTTGCATTTTCTAAAGACAAATGTAAATCATAGTTATGGGAGATCTTGCACGAATAATATGTTATGTTTTATTTGTGCTTCTGGAATTTCTCTTGTAACTTTTAGCAATTCTCAATTTTTATTAACTAATATACCAGTAGCCCCTTTGTATTGGGCTTGTTTGGATGAATTTCTAAAAAATAAAAAGAACTGTTTTTTAAATAGTCTTTTTTTTAAAAAAAATTTTAAAATATTGAAAGTTACATTTTATCAAGATGTAAAATTAATTTATATTTGAATATAATATTATAAATATCTTTTTTATGTCATAAAAAGATCTTCTTTAGAAAATAAAAATTATAGCTTTTAAATAAAAAATATTTTTTTGTACTTTTTCTAGTAATTTTATTTTTTAAATAATTTGATCCGAACATATTAAAAACATAAAAGTATTATTTTAAAGGAAAAAATTGGACAACGATACGCCAAGGAGACTTCTCAGATTAATCCACCCCCATAGATTTGTTCAATGTGTGGTTGTGACACCAAGCTAGCACCTTTGAAAGATGTTTGTCATTTATATGTAAGATTCCAAAACCCAGCTGAACTTTGGCCTTGCTATCTCCTTTTATGGTTGTAGAACTACCACATTCAGTAACATATATATTTGTAGGGCATTAAAGGGTACCTTGAAACCGAATGACTGTATATCACTTTTAACAAGAACTTATAGAACAAATTAGAATATCTTTATACCAATTCGTAATCTTGATGAAGTTACAATTTTTTGTTTAATTTAGATTGATAAGAAGGTTTGCTCTAATTTACGGTCAAATATTTCGTTAAACAAATTTTCAGGTTTATCAAATGCTTGCAGAAATATTTATAAATCATCTACTAACATTAGAATCAAAAAATTAAGCCCAAATTATGACAATATATAAGTGAAATACTGACCAAATGAACCAACCATTGTTGGCAATGAAGTTATACATAAATCTGACCTTATGACCAGCGTCCTGTGAAAATGAGTTAAAATATATTTTGGTGTGATTCATGTGGCTATTTCTATGAGAACTTTCGGCCATAATGTTTAAATTTTGGGCTTATTTATGGGTTCTGATGTATTTGGATTGCCTGTGACTGTGGAAGTGTAAAATTATCGTAACCTAACACGAACCATATTTCAAAAAAGGCACAAGAATTGCAGGCAAAAACAGAGCTTATATCTAGTATATAATCTACATTCACCCTTGTACAGTTGTACTCTCCTCTCATCGTAATTTCGCCCAACTCATTAAGTAGCTTTACCTAATAAAGTATAATATTTAAAAATATTAAAATTAATAATGAGTATTGCGTGTCTCGAGTGAGGAAAACTGTCCAACTGATCATTCTTTCCACTAGATATAAGACATCTGCAATCAAATTATGATACCGGGCAAATATCACACTTTGATTTACTGTTTTGAGTCTCCGAGGACTGCCTGAGGAGCATATTGTAAAATTCTATCTTTGACTATATATTTAATAATTAACGAAAATAATATAGCTGTGTGAAATCTGCTCTATGATCTCTTTAACATTTAAAAGAAAGGAATTTCCAAAGGAAGGTTAAAAGTTGCGCTCATCATTTTGGAAGAAAGATGGTTAATTAACATTGTTGGGAGCTCTTCTTCAGAAGGCCATGATGTGCAGATGCAGTAGTGGCGAAACTCAGATTAATACAATTTTTATTTTTATTATTAAATATTACTTATGATCATTCATGGAACGGAGGAGGTCCATAGCTAAACCTCATCCTTCCATGTAGCTTTTATTATACAATGCATACATAACAAGATACATAGTAGGCATTAGGTTAAAGGACACAAGGATTCTTATACTACAGAACATAGGATAGGATACATGCGCAAAGCACACAAGCATTATTGTAGTGCTTAACATGATTACTTCTTGTCAGGAGGACAGGGAGAAGGCGTAGGCAATGGTCGGTCATCTCGCTCAGGTGGAGTTGTTGGAGTACATATTAGAAAGCAGGCATTAGATCGAGGAGGTGTAGGAGGAGGAGGAGGAGGAGGGGCACCACCCGTCGATTGATCATTCCCCATTGAATATATGTATTTTGCTCACAGCCCACAGGATGAGCAAAATGTGGAACCTGCTCTTGCCCTTTATAGAAGAGCAATGCCAAGCTCGATGGACTTGGTTAAGATATGGTAAGTTGGTGTGAAATGAATAAAGGTAAGGATTGGATTCGATTCTAGCTCGTACAATTTTTCCTAGTAGATGATTTGTAGTACTATAGAATTCATCTTTTTGTTAGCTTGGGACCATTGTTAAGGAATCAATGCAAAGCTATAAGGCATTAGATTTTGATTGTATGTGTTAGGCGTGAAGTTACATAAACCACTGTAAGCCGCATCCAATTCCCAAGCAAAATTCGCTTTTTTTCACGCAACAACGTAGAAACAACAAGGTGTCCTTATACTGCGCAAAATGTTACGTTGGTGCATCTTACGTCACTTCATGTGTGAGATGACGCATTAGAACCGGAGTATAAAAAACTACTTAAAAAAAAGTTTAATTAATCTGCTACTCCTATAATTTAATCTAATTTTTAATTAGATCTCTATAATTTTAAAATTTTTAATCAGACTCTTTTATTGAATAAATTTTTATAATTAAGTACTTGGAAACATCCTAATATGATAAAAAAATTTTAAAATTTTACATGATTTAATAAATCCCTACTCAATTTTCCAAGTTTAAATGTAAGAATTTATTCAATTTAATAAAAAAAATTATAATAGTGTGTTGTTCAATGGATTTGATTAAAAAGATTTATTCAATATAACGACTTAATTAAAAACTTTTAAACCCTAGGGACTTAATTGAAAATTTGATCAAATTATAGAATCTATAAATTAATTAAAAAATAATATCATGAAATTACCTGTAATAATCAAATAATAAGGATTGCATAAACGTAAATTGATTAGCGTAAGTTGATGTCTACAGCGTTGTTTCAATACAATATATAACTCAAGGAAATAGCACAAAACTAAACTACTAATAATAATAACAACAACAACAACAATAATAATAATAATATAAATGGCTACAAATTCTTTTGATGAGCAATAGTTACAAATTTGTTTTCTGAATTTGAAATTAATATCACCAGTGATAGTATCAAGATTAAAGTTTAAAAGGGTATATTTAATATAAAAAATGCAATGCATAAGAAGTTCATATATATGCCTTTTTTACTAAGTTTGAATTATGAATTATATTTAAAGAATTATTGTAATTTTTAGAATTTTATAGGAAAAGAGAATTTATCTAATTTATTATATAAAAGAAAACTTTTAGTAATGGATCTCATCTCACATAGCATCACAATATTAACTTGTTTTCCTTTTAAATAATAATTTAATGACTTTAATTTAGTATACTACTTAATTGAATGTACATTTAATTAGTTATTCAATTAAAATAATTAACTAAATTTATAAATTTTACTTAATATTTAATTAAACATGTAATATGATAATTTAATTGAATGTATATTTTAGCTATACTTTTCTAAGAATAAAACATCAACTATTTGTTCAATATAATTCTGTTCGATACAAAAACTAAAAGACTACTAGACTAATCATAATATAAGCCACTAAGAGTGAATTAGTGGTGAGAGGTTTGGGTAATTAGCATGACATCACAAGATCAAATCTCATTATCATTTGTATACCCAAAAAAAAAAAAAGACTAATTATAATGTAAAAAGTAACGAAAGAAAAAACTAGTGGACAATAACTAAAATTAAGTGGCCAATTATAACTTACATAAGGGGAGAAGGAGAACCTACAGGGGCGTCCAAAGAGGCTCAACGCCTAATAAAAAGTAGGCTTGAAGCTTAAATATCGGCATGAAGTGTATTTGATGTCCAATCGGATTATATAAAAAGAATAAACTTGGAAATAGAAAAAGCAATATTTACAGAGGCCCTTAAAAAAATTCAGAACACTAAACCATTTTTTTAAGATTTTAGAGACTAGTGTTAACTTTCTTAGTATAAAATAATTAGTAAGGAACAAAATTAATATCTAAACACATTAAAAAATTTAATTGATTTCTATTTTAAATAGGAAAAATCAATACTAGTGATCATGAATAAGTATTAATTAAGAACAAGAACTAATTATATTAAAATTATTTATTAAATATTATTTAAGAAAAATGATAAAAAAATTTATAAATATATAATAATATCCTTAAAATATTTTCTAATATTTTTTTATTCTATATAAGGTTTCTGTCACTCACTCCCTCAATCCTTTTATCCAATGTCAAGCCCTCATTTTGGCTAGCACACTTTGGTCTCAATAATTTTTGGCCAATTCCATTTCTTAAAAGCAAGGAGCTGATTGTTCACAACCTTGGACATGAAGGGAGTTGGATTGGATGCCGGCATTCACAGAAGTACGTCACTTGCTAAATGGATTGGGCAATGTACAAATTAGTGATGGTGGGACTAGAATATCCAAGTTAATTTGTCAGGTCCAATGAATTGTGTTGAATTCTGAATATTATTTTGGCTTAGCCAGGTTTACATCATGCTCTGAATTATGGACCCTTGTGGTTTTTGCGTAAATTGGTATAGTGTCCCTCCGGTGTAGTGAGCTCTTTCATATCGCGACCAGCAAGGCTGATATAGTTCATACTGAATGATATAGTTGAAGCCAAAGAGCTTGTTTCCATTGGCGTTTGATATCCAATTTTAGCAAATCAGATTTGGCAAGTACACCGGGTCACAAAAAAAACAAAAAAAAAGAGTATGGGGTTATCATTTTCACCAAGATTAAAACCAATTACTAGTTCACTTAAATACGTCACTATTCATCAGGCAAATGCAATTGAGAGAAAATTGGAATTTAAATTAATGCAAAAATTGTAAATAAACAAGAAATAGAAAATAGGAATAAACAGTGGATGGAAAATAGGTGTGAGGGGTTGATTTCATCAAAATTTTCTGACTTTTATATTATCCAATTATTAAATTAATTCTTTCACAATATCATTATTAATCGAATTACTCTTAATTATAGTCAAAGCTCAATTGTTTGATATTAGAACAGTCTTAAGACAAGTTAAACAATTTAATTTCTTAAACTATTCTAAACCTATTGTAAGGATGAAAAACAAGAATTTAATTGGTCACACAAATGAGTATTTCCACGTTTGGCTACTCTAACCTATGTTAATTTCTAGTTTAGCTTATTTTATGAAGTGAAATGGCTTTCGACATTGCAAAATCATACATTAAGAATTCTAGAAATTAAGTAATGTATTGGAAAGATAATTAAAATAACAAAATTGAATACAAAATTCGTTCCCTAAGATTATATCTCCCTCATATCTAGAAGAAATTTAGTAAGTTATGAAAAATGAAAAGAAAACAATACTCAGAGTAATTTCAAAGTCATGTCAACTGGAAGAGGCTTGTGATAGATCTCTAGAGTCTCTAGACCTTAGCCTATACTCCTCTCTCAAACAATGGATGATACCTTATAATAGATAAAAGAATTTAAATCAAAATAGAAAGAAATTGATTCCCTTTATTTACTCCTTTTTTCAAATTTTCATCTCCATTCTCTTATCTTGATCTGTTTAAAAAATCTGATTCAAATATTCAGGTAATATCTTCTATCTTTTTCCTTCTTTAACTCAACTCAAATCTTTCAAAAATCCTTTTTATGCTCTTCCAAATCTTCAAATTCTTATCCAATTGATCCACTCTGATCTTCAAATCATTGATGCTGAAAATCATCTACAATCAAAATAAATTTAGTGATTTAGTGAGAATATTTTCTAATTAAACTCAAAATAATTAATTTCTCACTAAAAGTATCAACGATTAAGATTTATTAAATTAATCCAAGAAAATTATCATTATAAGAACAAATTTGGAAAAATTCAATATATAAATACAGGAAAAATAATATATTTTCAATTTTTCTTGTCTTCAAGCAAAATAAGAGGTAAAAATGGTAAGAAAGGGACATCTCACAACCTCCCAATTATCGGGCACCAATTGAAATTATAGGCAATATAGATGGCAGTAGATTCATAAAAGTCAACTTTAACACAAACTTGCAAAGCTACACTAGAGTTCTAATCTTGATGAAATATTCGAAAGCTCTAATTAATTTAAGTAATGGTAAAATGGCTCAAATCAAGTTCTTTTATGGATTCCATAAAAGGAAAACAAATTAGGCACACCAAAATTTTCTAAATTGACCAATGAGAAAGAAATAAAATATAGACCACATATTCAACATATTTAAATTGAATTTAATTTTTGGGACTTAACTAACTCTAAATGCTCTATACTATAATGAATCTTTAGAGAAATGTTCAATCAATGATTGTCGTTCCAGTTGGCCCAAGATATTAGGTGATAAAGCAACCATTGAATCTACTTACTCTAGTCATCCAATGCCATAGATGCACCACAGGTACATATCCAGGATTAATGTTTTGTATTATGTATAGCCTGAACATTGGTACTCAAAGTCTTCAGATTTTTATAGCCTTTAGCAATTCCTCAAGTTTTATTTTCTTTGATTTTTCTCTCCTTTTTTTTTATGAGGTCTGTAAAAAAATTTCAACCACCACATGGACAATATTAGAAGCACATAACAAAAGATTAATTCCAAATAAAAAGTCACTAAGAATAATGGAATAAGCCAAGAGCTTACAAAGAGCATAAAAAGATTCTAACAAGCTGATAAATCAAAAGGCAAAAATATTTGTGAATTAAAACAATTTTCGGCAAACTTTGACATTTACCACCTTAAACAATCAACTGCCAATTTATGCCACTAACCTAGCAAAAGAAAAAGAACTGAGATTACATATGGCTAAGTTGATGTGGCTAAAAAACTAAACTAAAAAGACTTGAATTCCTAAGCTCAAAAAAGAAAAAACTAAATAAAAAAATAACTTGAAATAAAGGAAAATATCAAATTGACTGAGAAAAATAGAAACGAAAGCAAAAAGATAGCAGATACTCTCCAAATTTTTGTTTGGCAGCCGTTGTTCTTTTATTGGATCTGGTGATTTCATCTATTTGATTCTAGAGCTCTTCAATATTCCAACATCAAGTTTCAATTTGCACTTTAAATTGAGGCCAAGTGGAGTACCTGTCAAGACACCAAAAAAAACAAAAAAAGAAAAAACAAAACACCCTTTATAAGTCCCAAAAAAAAAAAAAAGAAATTGGTGGTAGTGTCCAAGCCTGGTGCTATAGCGCTCATATGGGTGCTATGGTGCTCCCTCCACTATAGCACTCTTAGGAGCACTGTAAGTGCTTTTTTCTTTCTTTTTTTTTTTTTTTTGTTTTGAGCATTGTAGCACCTACATTAGAGCAACGGCACTGATGTCACTCAACCAAAGTCGAAAATTCACTTAGTGGGCACTATAGAACCCTTGCCAACGCTGTAGCATTGACATTCTACTTTAGTTACAGATGTTGGGCTCTATAGTGTCCTCCAAGCTGCTACAGTGCCAACATCGCTTGTCGGTCTTCAAATTCTAGCTCCAGCATTAGTCTTGCACTATACCTAGACACAAAACAATGAAATTAACATGAAAATTAAAACTAAACACAAACAATAACTAGCAAAAATTAAAAATATACCAAAAAAAAAAAAAAGAAACTTGGGATTGTCTCCTAAAAAGCATTTATTTATAATCCTAGCTAAGCTGTGTCCCTTTTTTATGTCTTGTCAAAATTGATAAAGGACCTTCCTTTTGCCACATGAAAATATTTGAGCTACACTAACCCAAAAGTTAACTAAAGGATCGCCTAAATCCCAGTACTTCTTGGTGATGTCGGCGTGCTTTGCTTCCTTGTATGCACCTTTCCTTTGAATTATGCTATAGGGCTCAAAAGGCTTGGCTAGCCGAGATCCTTCCTTCTGAGTGTCTTCTATCACCGTAGAAAAACTCCATTTTTGCCTCAAGCATTGTTTGTATGTCTTCCTGGGGTATCTTCTCTATTGGAGGATTCTTGACATCCACTTTATAGCAATGATCTTTCTACCCAGGATAGTCTATTGTTTGAAAAACTTTGAAGTTCACTTTTTCATTTTAGACTCTGAGTGTTAGCTTCCCTTTTTGAACAGTTATTAATGCTCTGTTAGTGGTCAAAAATGGTTCCAAGTATAAGAGGAATATTATCATCCTCTTCTATGTCTAACACCACAAAGTTCACAGGCAAGCTAAATCTATCCACCTTCACAAGAACATCATCCACAATGCCATATGGGAATTTTATGAAAAGATACCATAGTAGGCTTCACTTCACTAATGCCCAATTTCTTCATAATAGAAAGAGGCATCGAGTTGATGCTTGGCCCCAAATCACAAAGTGTCTTACCAATGGCCATATTGCCAATGATGCATGGTATAGAGAAACTTCCAAGATCCTTCAATTTGAATGGCAACTTCCTTTGAAGTATGGCAGAGCATTCTTCAGTTAGTGGCATAGTCTCATCTTCTTCCAACTTTTTTTTCTTTGACAGTAACTCCTTCATGAATTTAGTGTAAGACGGCATCCGCTCTAGCACCTTAGCAAAAGGGATATTAACATGGAGTTTCTTGAAGACATCCAAGAAATGAGCATACTCCTTCTTCTTCTCTTGCTTCACCAACCTTCTAGGCTATGGGATTATCGCATATGGATTATCCTTTAACTCTTCCCCTTGCTTATTGCTTCTTTTCTCTTTTTTTTCTCTATTTTTCTCCCTCCATTTTTTTCTCACTCTCATTTTTCTTTTTTCAACTCTTGCTCTTTTTCCTTTTCTTTTTCACCTTCCTTTCTCAATGCCTCATGTTGCTGCACTATCCTCCTACTCCTCAAGGTAATAGCATTGCAATGCTCCTTCGGGTTAGGAATAGTGTCACCTAGCAGAGTGTTGTGTGACCTCTCTAAGTTAGAAAATTGCTTTGATAGCTGATTCATCTGCAACTCCAAGTTCCGAATGCTTGCACCATGATTCTTGAAATTTGCTCTTGTCTCTTCCATGAATACAGTAGTATGTTGAGCAAGCTTTTCTATGGCTAGCTTCTAGTCAGCCTTCTTCTCTTGTAAAGGAGCATTAGGTTATGACCCATATTCCCTTGATTACTTCAAGAGAAGTTTTGATGATTTCTCCATCCTGACTTATAATATTGGAATAAGGATTATTTTGGGGTCTTTGTGGCTATCTCATGTAATTGGCCTACTCTAATGCAGCTTGAATATTTGCAGTACAATCTCCAATACCAAATGGTTGAGTTTGTATCACTGTTGACTGGACCAGACTCATTTGCTTACTTATGTCAACCATCTGTTGAGTCATGGTAGTAACCACTTGGGTCAAGAGCTTGCTCTGACTAAAAAGGCATCTGTGGAGTCAACATGGAAAACTCCGCTTTGCTTTTTAGATGGCATCTGGTATTCATTTGCTGCCATATCTTTATTAATTCTCTTGCATACTTGGGAGTCTTCGTATTCAATGAGCTACTAGTAGATGCATTGACCATAGATTTTGTGGTAGGATTCATGCCACTGTAAAAGATCTGCACCTGCTGCCAATCTACAAATGCATGATTTGGGCACTTCCTTAGAAGCTCCTTGAAGTGTCCCCAAGCTTCATATAATGATTTACCCTCTTTCCACATAAAATAAGAGATGTCAGACTGCAGTTTAATAATCTTAGAAAGAGGGAAATATCTACCAAAAAATTTAGAAACAAGATTATCTCAAGTAGAAATACTCCCTAACGGCTATGTTGATAGCCAATGAGCATCCGTATCTCTTAGAGAGAAAGAAAACAATCTAAGTCTGATAGCATCATCACTTGCTTCGTTGATCTTGAAGGTATCACAAATTTGAAGGAGAGTAGTGATGTGTGCATGAGGATCTTCTAAAGGACTTCCTCCAAATTGATTTTGTTGCACCAATTGCACAATAGCTAACTTGATTTCAAAGTTGTTTGCTTACACCAGTGACCTTCCTATGCTTGATCCACAACCATCAATAGTCAGAATGGCATAGTCTCCTACAGTTCGTGGAGGAGGAGGATTTTCGTTAGCCATTGCACTTTCCTCTTTTCTTCTCTCCCTTGCAAGTTTTTGATTCTTCTTAGGAGACTTCTCTATTTCAGGATCAAAGAGAAGTAAATCTGGTGGACTATTATGTCGCATAAACCAAAGCAAAGAACATGGAAAAACTCCATAGGAGGTGAGTAGTAAAAGTAATTAAAATAAGTAGCTAGATTTTTTTTTTTTTTGAGATAGGAATAAAATAAATAACTAAAGAAAAAAATGAAGAATATAAAAATAAGGAAAAAATAAATAAGAAAATAAAAAAATAAAAATAAAAATAAGCAACCTAAATTAGCAATACCCAAATTACTAATGATATTGATCTTTAATTCCTAGCAACCACGCCAAAAACTTGTTATCCAATTTTAGCAAATCAGTTTCGGCAAATATATCAGGTCACAAGTAATAACCAAAAAAAAAAAAAGTATGGGATTTTTGTTCTCATGAGGACTAAAATCAAGTATCAATTCACTTGGACACATCACTATTTAGGCAAACGCAATTAAGAGACAATTGGAATTTAAATGAATACAGAAATTGTAAATAAACAAGCAATAGAAAATAGGAATGAGAAATGAATGGAAAGTAGATGTTAGGGTTGAATTCATCAAAGTTCCCTGATTTTTGTATTACTCTATTACTAAATTAATTCTTGACAATATCATTACTGGTTGAATTACCCTTAATTATAGTCAAAACTCAATTGCTTGATACTTGGATCCTCTTAGGACAAGTTGAACAATTTAATTTCTTAAACTATTCCAAACCTATCCAAAGGATAAAAAACAAGAATTCAAATATTGGGCGCATAGATGAGTACTTCCACTCCTAACTACCTAACCTATGTTAATTTCTAGTTTGACTTATTTTATGAAGTGAAATGGCTTTCTACATCACAAAATCATACTTCAATTAATGCGTAATCAGGCCAAAAGCAAAACTAAGAACACTAAAAATTAAGTAATGTAAATCAATTCCCTAAGAATATATCTCCCTAACACCTAGAAGAAATTTAGCAAATCATGGGAAAAGAAAAATAGAAAATAATACTCAGAGTCATTATTAACTAGAAGAGGCCAATGATAGATTTCTAGAGTCTCTAGACCTTAGTCTATGCTCTTCTCTCTCTAACAATGGATGGTAACCCTCTAACAGATAAAAGAATTTAAATCAAAATAGAAGGAAACTAATTCCCTTGATTTTGTTTTTTTTCAAATCTTTATTCCCATTTTCTTATCTTGATCTCTTTAAAAAATCTGATTCAAATATTTAGATAATCTCTTTTATCTTTTTCCATCTTTAACTCAACTCAAATCTTTCAAAAATTCTCTTTTTGCTCTTCCAAATTTTCAAATCCTTATCCAATTGATCTACTCTAATCTTCAAATCATTGATACTGAAAATCAATTCCACAATCAAATAAATTTAGTAAGAATATTTGCTAATTAAACTCAAAATAATTAATTTCTCACTAAAAGCATTAATAATTAAGATTTATTAAATTAATCCAAGAAAATAATTGTTATGAGAATAAATTTAGAAAAATTTTATACACGAATATAGAAGAAAATAATATATTTTCACAAGTTATCGGTGTTTGCAAACTCCAAAACATGAGTTAAGGAACCTTAAACTTAGTTTTGCGCTCAGTTGATGATATTTGGCAAAAAAACACATTTGTCAGATTTGCCGTGATTTTACTCTCAAATCAAGGTTTGAGTAGAAACATTTTTTGTTACTTTTACGTTAATCAAAATCACGTTAGTTTATTCATTTTTTCTAAAACATATTAAATTCCCATTATAACATTTTTACTTATACTTTTTTTTACTAATTTAAAATAATTTTATACGTTATTATTTTTATATTTTATTTTATAATTAATTTTTACCTATATTTTGTATAAAAAAATATTTTATAAAATAAATGATTTGTTATGTAAATAAAATGATTATGCTGATTTATGTATATTACTGCTTATTACAAAAAGTATTTCAACAAGAATAATTAAGACTTTAAATTAAAATTCTGTATTTTTACAAAATTTTTAAAAATTATAATAACACTGTATAATTATTAAATGTATTTAGAAAAATTTTAATTATTTTGCATATCCCTATAAATTTACTCAATTTTTATAATTTCAAAATTTATAATCAGGTTTCGATATTGAGTAAAAATTTGTAATCAAATCTCTTGAGTAACTCACGGTTACAAAATTGTCAGAAAAACTGGCGTAGAATCCAATGTGATATTGGGGCTTGCTTGAATTTTAAATGAAACTACAGTGATCTACTTGAAGAATTAAACCATTAATTTTTCAACAAAATATAAAATTAGGCTATATTAGGATTTCCATGTTATTAAAGGTAAATATAATGTTATTTTCAACTTTAAAGAATATAATAGCTTTTATAACATTTATTATTTTTATTAAATTAAAATATAAGATTTAAAAAGTTAAAATTTTATAGCATTTCATATGGAACTGTTATTTCAACTTTTCATTTCTTCCCTTCTTTACAAGGGGAGGAGGGAAGCGTTTCCCAAGTGTCACTACACAATCATCAAAAGAAAAAATAATTTAATCATTATACTACATATTTTATCTATATTTTAACAGTTAAAATTCTAAAAGAAACCAAAAACAATTAGAATTATGTCTACACTTATATCTTTTTATTTGCACAGTATAAATTATATAGGAAATTATATTGTAATAAATTAGTCTGTATTCTATTCTTTGCTATTAAAGTTAATTTATCATGTGATCATGAAAGCATAACATTTTAACTATTTAGGCTTTTATAAAGGTGAATGCTCAATTTATTTTAAAAATCAGGCATGCTCATTTCAACTTTTGAACCAACAAAGATTAATTTGATTATGAAATTATTTGATCTTAATGCAGCAAATGACCATCATGTTATATTATGTTAATTGAAAAAAGGAAAGCAAAAAGACGGAGAACCGCTCAAGGCTAAAGAAATTGGATAGTCTAGCATTGTACATGATCGGTGTTTCGCAAGATTGCTGAAGCAATTCAAGTCTTAGCAGGCTATAGCTATACACTAAGAGTTATATATAGAAGTAGCTAGGGATGGAAACAGGCCAGGTCATACTCTAAACAAGCTAAGCCTACATCATAATTATTGGGCTTGAGCTTGGCCTATTACCTGTTAAAGGCTTTATTTTCAGCCTGACCTGGCCTGAAGTCTGTTAACAAAGCCTGTTGCAATAAAAGCTCACTTAATAGGCCAGCATGGAGGCCTAAAGAGGCCTAGGCCTTTGAACATGCTATAGAACACACAAACAGAGTGAATAATCACATGCTTTTTATTTTGTTGATTAGGCTATAGTTTTTAAGCATGTCTCATCATGTTCAGCTATACCAACTTCTGTTTTACTCATAATTTTCCTTGTTATCATATATTTTGACTACAATTACATTAACTAGGACAACTAAGAATGAGCATACATAAGGTCAAAAAGCCTATAAATCACACGACATAGGTTCAACCCAATCATAATACCCCATGATTATGCAATACAACTCTTTCATATTGTTGAAATATAACATAAGTTTTAAACCACTAGAAGCTTCAAGAGGTCAGAATTTCTCCCCTGATTTTATAGTTTATACAAATACTAACATGCTATCAGTTAGTCAAAAGAAAAAGGAAAGGGCAGCAAGATATGAAGCATGGAACCTTAAATATTTCTATGCCATGCTAATGAAATTGTGAGTTCGTATGAGGTTGAGGACAAATATCAAGAGTAGACCAGGATATTAGTATTCTCTATCTATATATCCAACAGCTAATCAATGAATTTACTTACCTTTCTCTTCCATATTTTAAAAAGCAAAAAGAGCACTACTTGTATTGACATCTCCTAGCATCTCATTCACCTTGGTTACAGTCCTAAATGAACATCAACCAAAAATCATGATTAAAAGGGACATATAATATAGACTGAAATGATAAGATGGAAGTCAATAGGAAAATGGTTTGGAAGACAAACTTTGCAGAGTGAGCTCTAGCTTTCAGAGTATCCTTCTTGGACCTTGCCCCCTGTATCTTACTCTCCAGAAGCTACAAAATAAACAATTTATAGAGCACAAATGTGATTAATATGTATCACTAGCTATAACAAAAAAATGTTTGCATTAGAATATTAAACTAAAATGGATCAAACAATTCCAATCACTCTAGAAGGATGCACTTTCTTACAGAACAGCAAAAATAGTGCATTGTGTCCACTTCCAGCAAACAACTTTTCATTAACAAATTATCGTATAAACCTGAATCACGCAGCAACAAAAAAATAAAAAATAAAAAAAAATAACATGTAGTAGCAACAATTATAGAAAAGGGGAAAAAGAACAAAAGGGAAAAATATATCAAGATGGGCTACAGAACACGCACCAACAACAACTACAGCAAACAAACACATCAACATACTATCCTGGTAAGGCTGGACGCCAGTGATGGTTGCAAAGTTGGATGCTAGTGGTCGTTGCAGGGCTGGACATAGTGACAAAGGATGTGTGAAGGTGGACGGTGATTGAGTAGTGGTTGCGGAGCTAGATGAGAGCGATGATTGCGGGGCTGGACGCAGCGACAAAGGACGCGTGGAGGTGGACGACGATTGCTGTGTGGGAAAAGCAACAACAGCGGAGCCGTGGAGGTGGATGGCGATTGTTGCATGGGGAAGGCAGCGACAACAGAGCAGTCAGACAAGGTAGATGGTGGGGTATGGGAGGGCGGCAATTTGAAGAAAGTTCGGTTTCTACCTTTGCTTTGGTTTTAGGGTGGATGGATGGTAGCTTGGCTTTTGGATCGGGGTTTTCAATTTGTGATGGTTTGGGCTGTGTTGGCTTCTGTTCACTTGAGGTTAAATTTTCTAAAAAGAAATAACCAATAAATATATTAAATATGCATTAATAGGTATAACAATTAAACTTGGCTTTGTGGTGCAGGCAGCTAAAGGTAGCATGAAGGGTGTGGGTTCGAACCTTATTGAGGACTAAGTTCTTTTTTGAGCAATGTATATATATATATATATATAAACAGGCCGATCTGTTAGGCTTAACAGGCTTCATAATAAGCCTAGGCCTAGCCTATTTAAATAAATAGGCCTTAAAAAAGGCCTGAGTTTGACTTATTTATTAAACAGGTCAGGTTAGGTCAAGTCAAGTCAGGCCTAAAGCAGGCCAGGCCATAGCCCTTGTCAGGTTGCCTGACTTGTTTCCATCACTAGGAGTAGCATAAACTCTAATTTGAAGAACTTCCATAGATCTATAAGATCAACTTTTTAGCTTAGATGTGAATGCTGATGGTCAACATATATCTGTTTCGGTTCGATTTATTTAGTCTTCAAGGTTTTTGTTGGTTGATCTATCTTTTATGTATGATCTATGTTAGATCTTGTTTGTCTGATTGTTGATACATCTATGGTTCTATACCCGTTGGAAGTTTTTAAGACTTTTAATTATATAAAAAAAAGGGAATAGTATCCAAAAACATGGGAAAAAGGTAAGTCTAATTGGCCCTTATGAAAGCTTTGAGTAGGATTGTTAGGGGTTAGGGGATGGTGCAAAATTCCTGCTATTAAAAATTCAAAATTGAGAAAAAGTTAAAATTTTTATGTAATGTTGTCAATCAGCTTCCTTTCCATAAGGGTTGAGAGCCTGTTTTGTTCAATATATATATATATATATAGAAAAAATGAAAATATTTAAAAAAAATAATAGTAACCTTTCATACAAATAAAATCCTAAAATTAAACTCATAAGATATTGTATAAATAATTAATAATGTAATAATGCTAATTGAAGCGAGTGTATACTTTGTTTAGAAATTAAATGTTTAATCATTGTATAGACCCTTATAGTTTCACTCAAATTTCAATTAGATTCCTATAGTTTCACTAAAAATTCAAGTAGGAGGTAGACAAGGCGGACAGTCAGGCTTAGATGATGATAGTACTATCCCCATTGAGTATATGTATTTTGGTCATGGCACACAGGATGAGCAAAATGTGGAACCTACTCTTACCCTTTATAGAAGACCGATGCCAAGCTCAATGGAGCTGTGGTTTAGATGGTAACTTGGTGTGAAATGAATAAAGCATTTTGCTCAGGAGTTAGTACAAGGATTGGATTCGATCCTCCTTAGCTATCATGCAATTTTTCCTAGTAGATGATTTGTTAATACTATTGAATTCATCTTTTTGTTAGCCGGGGAGCATAATCAATGCAAAACTATAATAAGGCATTAGATTTTGATTGTATTTGTTAGGCGTGAAGTTACATAAAACATTGATGCGCTATTCGAAGTACTGTATGCCGTATCGTATTCCCAAGTAAAATTCATTTCCTTTGATGTAACAAGGTAGAAAGAACCTGTGAAATTTGGGTCTTTATACTTCGCATGATGGTTGGTGCATCTTATATCATTTCATGTGTGAGATGTCACATATTAGAATCTAAATGTAGAAAGGAAAGAAAAAACAAAATAACATTTTTCGATAAATATGAAAAGATAGCTCCAAGAAACATAGGGAGCTACCCAAAGACAGAGAACACACGTCAGAAGCAAATTACGCAAAAAGCATCTAATAATAATAATAATAATAATAATAATAACATAAAGGGTAGAGCTATTGGCACTCCTAATTGCCTATCCACACTTCCTATTAATTATTTATAATTTTAATTTTCTAAGTTGCTCTAATAAAGTCAAAACTTTAATAATTTAATCTTTGTTTATTTAAACTTCAAAGTATTAATTATTCCATATGGTAATTTATACAACAATTAATTCAAACTATTAAAATTAGTCAAATTTTTTATTAATCACCTTTCTCATAACATCTAATCAATATAAAGTGATAACAATAAATCTACTAAAAGTTTATTTGTTTAAGTTTAGGAAAAAATATTTTTATGATGTAATTAGTTATATTACTATTAATTTATCTATTTATATTTTTAATATAACATTATTATCTCTCACTTTTTATTCTCCAAAATTCTGTGGTACTCTTCTATTCCTTTTCCTAGTTTTTTTCTTCATTATTTCATGTTTTCTTCATAATATAAATTATTGGTTATAAATTACATTGCTACAAACTTTAATAGAATTTAGTATCCTAATGATGAAAATTATTTGGACTTGGAGTTAATGTCTTATCCTAACAAGCTTCCTTTGATATAGTACTACTGTAACCACAAATGATATTGTAATCTTCTAAAACTTAACAATTAACAATAAAATTTTTATTGTGAGTGTAATTTTTTTTAAGATATATAACAGAACTATTTTATTGTAGCGAAAATATAATTCAAAATATTTTTGTACAAATAATTAGAACCAGTAGAAAGTTATGTAACTTGAATTAATAAAAAAAAAAGGACTTTTGATAAACATTCTTTTATTCTTTGGAATAAAATCTTGAAATATATTTTGTAAAAAATAACTGAAGATTATTAATATGATATATTTCGTGTTTTAAGAAAATTAAATGAATAATTTAAGATATTAATTTATGAATGATGTTTTAAATAATAACAGTTAGGCCCATTTATTTGAGCATTTTTTTAAGAAGAAAAACTTTCTAATTAAAAGGCATGTATACAAATTTTAAGTTAATTAAATTATTTCAAAAAAACTAAGGATTTAATTTAAATGCTCTGACAATGTAAAACAGTTTTACACTGTCAGCCAATTGAAATAATAGAAAATGCCAACTCATACAAATAATTACCCATTATAATGAGGGACCAACTATAATTTCTCACTTTTCCCTATTTTTATTAGTTGACAATGTAAAACTATTTTACACTGTCAGTGCACACCAATTAAGCTCAAAAACTAAAACAAAAAATATTTTAGTGAATCTTTCACAAATTGAAATGAATAAATTTCGAAAAAGAAGCTATTAAAAATACATCATAAAAATATTTTTTTTTTAAATTTAAACAAATGTACATTTAGTAGATTTATTGTTATGACTTTATATAGATTAAGTGTTATGTATGAGAAAGAAAATTAATAAAAAATTTGAATAATTTTAATAGTTTGAATTATTATATAAATAAAAATATGAAGTAATTAATAATTTTAATTGCAAGTGAACAATTAATATACTTGATTAAAGTTTGACTGTTTTTTAAAAAACAAATGATTAGGTTAGGGTAATCTAGAAAATTAAAATAATAAATAATTAATAGAGAGTGTAAATAGGTAATTAAGAGTGCCAATAGCCTCACCTAACATAAAATCACCTGTAATCAAATAATAAGAAATGCATAAGTATAAATTGATTAGTGTAAATTGATATCTGCACACTGTTTTTGTGCAATATATTACTAAATAAAATAGCACAAAACTCAGCTGGTAAATAATAATAATAAAAATAATGACAGCAATTTATTTATTTTTGCTGGGAAATGGCTACAAATTTTGTTTTCTGGTGGTGAAATTAATTTCACCAGTGAAAATCTTAAGATTGAGGGTGCATTTAGTGTGAAAAGTGCAATGTGCAAAATATTCATATATATACTATTTTTCGTTTAGAAATCTTTTTGTAGTAGATCTTATTCCACGTGGCATCACAATATTAATTTGTTTTCTTTTTCAGTAATAATCTAATGACTTTAGTTCAGAATATTATTTAATTGTTTATAATTTTAATTAATTATTAAATAAGTTAAATTTTTTTCTTAATAATTAATTAAACAGGTAATATAATTATTTAATTCAACGTAAATCTTAGTTATACTTTTCTAAGAATAAAACTTCTGCTGCCTATGAAATAATTTCGTGCAATCCGCAAAGACTAGAAGGCCAGCTATAATGTAAAACGTAATGATATATTATTAATTATTAGTATTAAAAATTAATAGAATAATAATAATATTATTATTATAATTAATAATTATTGATATACCATCAAAGTAATGTGAATTGTCACTTAGATTATCTGTACATATCAAATATTATATTATAATATTATTAGTAATTTAAAAGGTGATGATCTTTTTAACTACTAATCTATGTTATTAACAATTTTAATAGGTAATGTACCAAATACTAGAAGCAATGCCAAGCTCAATGGAGCTGGTTAAGATATGGTAACTTGGTGTGAAATGAATAAAGCATTTTGCTCGGGAGTTAATTACCAGGATTGGATTGGATTCTCGCTATCGTGCAATTTTTCCTAAAAGATGATTTTGTTAGCACTATAGAATTCATCTTTTTGATGGCTGGGACCATTGTCAAGGAATCAATACAAAACCATACAAGGCATCAGATTTTGATTGTATATTTGTTAGGCGCAAAGTTACATAAGCTGTTCATGCGCTATCCTTAGTACTGTAAGAGAAATTCTTATATGGCTCCGGAGCACCCTATGATTGTGTTCCCGGCCAATTATGTAAGTGCATTTTTATGGGATTGTATGTTAATGGTGGGTTCTATATATAATACATTTATATGATTGATTTGGAAGCACAATCGTATAATACTTTCGGATCATGCAAGTATTTCTTGTACTGTAAGCCGTATCCAATTCCCAAGCAAAATTCATTTCTTTTCACGTAACAAAGTAGAAACAACAAGGTGTCTTTATATTGCGCTTAATGATACGTTGGTGCATCTTCCATAATTTCATGTGCGAGACGACACACTAGAACCAGAGTGTAAAAAAAAAAATTTAATAAAAATTAGTTAATTGTAAGTCCTATAATTTGAACAAATTTTTAATTAGATCCGTATAATTTTAAATTTTTAATCAGGTTCCTTTATTGAATAAATTTTTGTAGTTAAGCTTGGAAACATCCTAATATTATAAAAAAATTTAGAATTTTATATAGTTCGATAAATCCCTACCTAATTTTGTAATTTTAAATATAAGAATTTATTCAATCTAACTAAAAATTTATAATAGTGTGTTGTTTTAGGGATTTGATTAAAAAAATTTATTCAATATAAGTGCCTAATTGAAAGCTTTTAAACTATAGAGATCCAATTGAAAAATAGATCAAACTATAGAGACCTGTGGATTATTTAAAAAATAATATCATAAAATTACTTTTAATAATCAAATAATAACGATTGTATAAATATGAATTTATTGGTGTAAGTTGATGTCTACAGCGCTCTGCTACTTCTATACACATTAAAAATCAATACTAACGACCATTAATAAATATTAATTAATAACAAGAATTAATTATATTAAAATTTTTATTAAATATTATTTAAAGAGAATGATTAAAAAAAATAAAGTAAACAATAATATCTTTAAACTATTTTATAATTTTTTTTTATTATTCTATATGAGGTTTCTGCCACTCCCTCAATCCTTTTATCCAATGTCAAATCCTCATTTTGGCTAGCAAGCCTTCGTCTCAATAATTTTTGGCCAATTTCTTAAAGGCAAGGAGGTGATTGGTCACAACCTTGGACAGTAGTATGTCACTCGCTAAATGTATTGAACAACGTACAAATTAGTGATGGTGGGACTAGAATTTCCAAGAATTTGTCAGGTCCAATGAATTGTTTTGAATTCTGAATATTATTTTGGCCTACGCAGTTTTGCATCATGCTCTGGATAATGGACCCTTGTGGTTTTTGTGTAATTTGGTATATAGGTCCCTCCAGTGTTACGAGCTCTTTCATATCACGACCGGCAAGGGACATAGTATACGCTGAATGATATAGTTGAAGCCAAAAAGCGTGTTTGCATTGGCGTTTGCCAACTCCAAAACGTGAGTTTAGGAACCTTAAATATTTTTATAATTTATTTTTACCTGTATTTTCTATAAAATATATTTTTATATAATAAATGATTTGTTATGTAAATAAAGTGATCATGTAGTTCGATGTATATGACTGCTTATTACAAAAAATATTTCATCAAGAATAATTAGGATTTTGTATATTTAAAAAAGTTTAAAAAAATATAATACACTATATAACTTATTGAAATATATTTAGAAAATGTTTAATTATTTTTCATATCTCGATAGTTTTAATTAATTTTCAAATAGATCCCTATAATTTCAAAATTTATAATCAGGTCCATATATTGAGTAAAAATTTATAATCAAGTCCTTCAAGCAACTCATCGTTACGAAATTATTAGAAATAGTGACATGGCATCTAATGTGACATAAGAGCTACTTGAATTTTAAATAAAGTAAAGGGACCTACTTGAATAATTAAACCATTAATTTTTAAACAAAATATAAAACTAGGTTAAATTAGCATTTCTCTGTTATTAAAGGTCAATATACTCTTATTTTCAATTAATATAACAACTTTTATAATATTTATTATTTTTTATTAAATTAAAATACAAGCGTTGAAATATTAAAATATAATAGCATTTCATATGGAACTATTATTTCAACTTTTCATTTCTTCCCTTCTTTAAAAGGGGAGAAGGTATGCGTTACTATATGTCATTACATAACCATCAAAGAGAAGATAATTTAATCATTATACTACATGTTTTATCTATATTTTCACAATTAAAATCGTAAAAGAAAACTAAAACAACTAGAAAACATAATCCGCTTCATGCTTGCATATATATTGTAGATTAGAGACATTCCACCTATATAAGTATAGTCTTTCTTGGCCAATTAGAATGACGTCTATACTTAATATTATGTAGGAAATTATATTATAACAAATTAGTCTGTATTCTAGTTTTTCCTCCTAAAATTAATTTATCATGTGATAACAAAAATATAACACTTTAACTATTTAGTTTTTATACTGAAGAATGCTTAATTCATTTTAAAAATCAGGCATGCTTAATTCAACAACTGAACAAACAAAGATTACTTTGTTTATGAAATTATTTGATCTAAGTGCAACAAATGACCATCATGTTACATAGCATTAGTTGAAGGAAGGAAAGCAAAAAGAAGAAGAATCACTCAAGGCTAAGGAAATTAGATAGTCTAGCATTGCATATCATCAGTATTTGGCAAGATTAATGAAGCAAATCAAGTTTTAGTAGGCTATACATTAAGTTTCGTAGAGGAGCAACATAAACTCTGACTTGGAGAATTTCCATAGATCTATAAGATCAACTTTCTAGCTTAGATGTGAATGCTTTAGTGGTTAAGATATATCCTTAGGAAGTTAGAGGATGGTGCAAATTAGCTGGTATTAAAAATTCAAAATTGAGAAAAAAGTAATTTTTTTTTTACGTAATATTCTCAATCAGCTAATTTTTTTTTTTTTTTACGTAATATTCTCAATCAGCTCCCTTTGTGTAAGGGTTGAAAGCCTATGTTTCCTAGACAACTATAGAAAAAAAATGAAAATATTTAAAAAAATTATAGTAACGTTTCATACTAATAAAATCCTAAAATTAAATTCAGAAGGTATTGTATACACAATTAATAAAGTAAAAATGCTGATTTAAGTGAGTGTTATACTTAGTTTAGAAATTAAATGTTTAATCATTATGTAGATTCCTATAATTTTAGTTAAATTTCAAGTAGGTCTATATAATTTCACTCAAAATTCAAGAGGGTCCTTAATTAGTGACAAGGATATGAGATGACTCTATATTAGATAATCTTATACACATATCATGTCACATCATCTAGAATAATATAATATTTTGCTTTATATTACAGTATTACAATGGTAGGGATCTACTTATAAATTTTTAATCAATGTATGAACCTGAATATAAATTTTTAAATCATAGAGATATATTGAAACTTCAAGGACTACAGAGTAATTAAACCTTTAGAAAATAATGAAATATAAAAGAACATAACATTAACATTGTAATATATACCTTTTTTTAGTAATTTTAAAGTAATTTTTTTCAAAATCATCTAAATAATATTTATTTTTTGGTTTTCAAACATAAATTAAGTTATACAAAATACACTTTTGATCAAAATTAGTTCCACAAAATCATATTGACTTAAAATTATGTTTGCAAATTCCAATCCAAATTCGCACTTCATAGTTGTGCCAGGGAGAACGAGGGTATGAGAGCCGCGGGAGAAGAAGATTGAGAGTGTGAGCCGCAGCAAACCTAAAAAAGAATAAAAAATAATTAAGAAATAGTTTAAGGACTCACAAGAATGTTTAGTCCTTCCTGTTGAGGCCCGTACTGTGGTGGACCACAAACCAGTTAATTTAGTGAATTGGATGATACTGGTGCATTGATACACCAAATCTATTTTTCCACTGTAAATTTTCAAATTGTCTCATCCGCTTCCCCAATGATACTGGTGCACTAGCTTATTTACGATGGCTTCTTCTCCCCCAACTCCACCTATCTCCGATAGTGCAATGAACGTGGCGGCGAAGCTCTGTGTTAGGCATGTCAATTAAAGTTAGTTAGAAATTCAGTTAGAGTCAATTACATTCTGTTAGATGTCATCACACTCACATCCTCTGTATAAATACTCACACCACTGTAATATCATTAACATGAAATCATTTCACTATTCATTCAATTCTCTGTAATCTCAGGTTTTCTCTTTCCCTCTCACGATTCTTTATCATGGTATATAGAGCCTTCTTTTTTGCTCTCTGAAGCTTCTGCCACTTCTGCAATGGTAGCTCCAGCACCTTCCCCACCACAATCACCAACTTCCTCTACTTCTTCTTCTCCATCGTTTGCACCACACACTTTTTCCAATCCTATCTCGTTCAAACTCACTGATGACAACTTCACTCTTTGGCAACAAGAAGGCATGGCAACAATCAAAGGCCACAAATTGCAAGATCACTTGCACAAAGATCGAATCCCTGCGGTGTATTCCTCTAATGAAGATGCTGCTGATAGACAAGTGAATTCAGAATTCATAAATTGGGAACAACAAGATAATTTGCTGCTTTCATGGTTGCTTGCTTCACTTAGTGAATCGGTGAGAATTCACATGGTAGGTTGTGTTTTCTTCTATCAAGTTTGGGAGAAAATTGAGAAGTTTTTTGCTTCGCAAACTCGTGCTGGAGTTCATTAACTCAAGACTCAGCTGCGTAGCACCAAGAAGACTATGTCCATGAACACGTATCTACTTGATATCAAGAAGGTGATTGATCAACTTGCTATTACTGGCCCTCCAATTTCAACTAAGGAACACATTGAAGTTCTCCTCGATGGCCTACCTACTGAGTATAACTCTATGGTAACCTCCATTATCTCACGCTTAGATCCTTACTCTATTGATGAAATGGAAGCATTATTGTTAGCTGTTGAGTCTCGAATTGAGAAATGCAATCTGTTGGAAGCTGGATCCTCGAATCTTACACTACCTGTGCAAGCCAATATGCTCAAGCTCCAACCAATTCTCCCTGGCATGGGTGTGGAGGTTCTCAACCTCAGTCCTGTGGTTGTGGTGAATTTTGAGGTCGTGGCCGTGGTGGTTTTGGCCGTGGTAGAGGTCGAGGTGATTATTTTGGAAACAAGCCACAATGTCAAGTCTATGGCAAATATGGCCACTTTGCTTGGAATTGCTACCATCACTTCAATCCTCACTATCAGCGACCTCAACAACATCAACACAATCCTTAAGCTCCTCTTCATGCGTATCTTGTTGCTTCTGTGTCTCAATGTCTAGAGTTGTCCACAGCCTTTGTTGCAACACTTTCAACCGTGTATGATCCACTTTGGTATCCAGATTCGGGTGCATCACATCACTTGACTCCTGATACATCAGGTTTTATTCAGAAATTGCAGTATGATGGTGATGATTGAGTTCAAGTTGGTGATGGCTCAGGTATGTGTATTAGACATGTTGGGGATTCTGTTCTTTACTCATAATCAGCTAAAACCTCCTTTGCTCTCAAGAACTTATTACATGTTCCAGGCTTAACCAAAAATCTACTTAATGTTTCTCAATTTGCACATGACCACCACGTCTTTTTTGAATTTCACTCTAATTCTTGCTTTGTAAAATCACAGGGTACCAGGGAGATTCTTTTCCAAGGCACTGTTAAAGATGGACTCTATGTGTTTCCTGACTTGTCCTCTAGCATGATTCCCAATTCTGTACATTGTAATTATGTTTCTAGTTCTGCATCCCATGCTTTTCATACCTACAAAATAAACAACGACAATGTATTTTCTCTTTGGCATGCCCGTCTTGGACATCTATCTAGCAAGGTTGTATAGCATGTGCTGCGTTTGTATAACATCCCCTATGACATAAATAAATCTGAAGTTGTTCGTAAATCCTGTTGCTATGGCAAATCACACAAATTACCATTTTCCCTCTCCTCTTCTATTTATTCAGAATCTCTTCAACTTATTTATATTGATATTTGGGGTCCTGCCCTGTATCAGTCATCATCTGCTGCATGATACTATATTAGCTTCCTTGATGCTTATTCAAAGTTTACTTGGATTTATCTGTTAAGCAACAAGTCTCAAGCATTTGCTTCCTTTGTGACATTCAAAAACCTGGTTGAAAACCGGCTAGGCAAACACATTAAATCCATTCAAACTAATAATGCCAAGGAGTTTCTAGCTTTCTCCAAATTCTTAGCTACTCATGGCATTCAGCATAGACTTTCTTGTCCCCATATATGAGCAAAATGGTAGTATTGAACGAAAACATAGGCATATAACAGAAGTTGGCCTCACCCTACTTGCTAATGCCTCTTTACCACTCACATTTTGGGGGAAGGCATTTCTTACTGTTATATATCTCATCAACTTACTTCCCACTCCTATGTTGAAAATGGCTTCACCTTATCAAACACTATTCACCAAGGCACTTGATTATACTTTTCTAAAACCATTTGGTTGTGTATGCTATCCCTTAGTCAAACTATACAAAAAACACAAACTAGATTTTCACTCAGACCTGTGTCTTTTCCTTAGGTACTTTGACCAACACAAAGGTTACAAATGCTTGAGCACTACTGGCGAGACCTACGTATCCAGGAATGTCATCTTTGATAAGTCACAATTTCCCTACCTGCAGTTTTTCTCCAAAGAACCTAAGACTATTTATACTGCATCGTTACTTCCCTACTTCCCTATACTCATTCCTCAAATACCTCTTGTCAACCGAAATATTGCATATTCCCCAACTGCTAATACTCATAATCCTACTGTTACAAATGCTACTACTAACCCTACTGCTGTGACTACTGATTCTTATAGGTCTCACTCACCTTCTCTGGCTATGAGATCAATTTCTCCACCTGCTCCACTCGTGGGTCCTGCTCTTGCATCACCAACATCTGTTCCTCCATCACAACCTGTTGTAGTTCCTAATCCTCCATCAGTAGCTGCTGCTCCCTTAACTGGTCATTCAATGATCACCAAAGCCAAAGATGGTATTTTCAAGCCTAAAGTGAGATTGTTTGCTGCTTCTATTGAGCCTACCTCAGCTAAGAAAGCTATGCAGGATGCCAATTGGCTGCAAGCTATGAAAGAAGAATATGATGCCTTGATAAAGAATAACACTTGGTCTTTTGTATCCTTACCCCTTAGCAGGGAACCAATTGGTTGTAAGTGGGTCTTTAGAATCAAATATCACCCTGATGGCACCATCAACAAGTACAAAGCTAGGTTGGTTGCAAAGGGGTTTCACCAGCAAGAAGGGTTTGACTTCCATGAGACATTCAGCCCTATGGTTAAACCTACCACAATACGCATCATCTTAACTATTGCTCTCACATATCACTGGGATATCGGATAAGTAGACTTGAACAATGCATTTCTAAATGGTGACTTGCACGAATCAGTTTATATGGTCTAGCCAGAAGGATTTACAATTGGTAACTCTCACCCTGTTTGCAAATTAAACAAAGCTCTATATGGTTTAAAACAAGCACCAAGGGCTTGGTTCAGCAAATTGAGTTCTGCTCTTCATTCACTTGGTTTCCACTCTGACAAATCTGACTTGTCTTTATTTATTAGTGTCTCATCCACTTGCAATTTGTATGTCCTGGTTTATGTGGATGATGTGATTATTATAGGGAATTCTTCTATAGCTGTCTCATGCCTAATCCAAGCACTCAATGATAAATTTTCTCTCAAGGACCTTGGCAAACTTCACTACTTCCTTGGGATAGAAGCCAAATTCTCTTCGAGTAAATTATATTTATCTCAGTCCAAGTACATTTCTGATCTCTTAGCCAAGGCTCAAATGACTAAATGCATGGCCTGTTCTACTTTTATGACAAGTGGTTTGAAATTGTCTAGATAGGGCACTGATTTCTTTGACAATCCCTCTTTATATCGGTTTGTGGTGGGTGCTCTCTAATATACAACAATCACAAGACCTGAAATAGCTTTCTGTGTAAATAAAGTCTCTCAATTTATGCATCAGCCCCTGCTTTCCCATTGTTAGGTAGTGAAAAGAATCCTTCGATACTTAAAAGGCACCATCTCTTTTGGTCTCACCCTTAGAGCCTATCCCAACTTGAATCTCTTTGCCTTTTGTGATGCTAATTGGGCGTGTGATCCTGATGACAAAAGGTCAACATATGGATTTTGCATCTTTTTTGGTGGCAACTTTGTCTCTTGGAGCTCAAAGAAATAAGCTGTGGTGTCTCGATTGAGCACTAAAGCAGAATATCGAAGTATGGCTTTAACTATTACAGAACTCATATGGATTCAAGCACTACTCACTGAGTTGCATCTACCTCCTTCACTCACTCCCACTATCTACTATAATAACCAAAGTGCGGTTATGCTCATTGCCAATCCAGTTTTTCATAGTCGCTCAAAACATTTTGAGCTTGATCTCCACTTTGTCCATGAGAAGGTTCTTCAAAGACAACTTCATGTTAGTCACATCCCCTCAGATGAACAAACTGCAGACATATTGACCAAGGCTGTCTCCAGCTCCAAGTTTCCTCACCATCGCAGCAAACTCAGGATTGAGTCCTCTCCCCCCTGAGTTTGGGGGGCTATTAGGGATGTTAGTTAGAGATTCAGTTAGAGTTAGTTACGTTCTGTTAGATGTCATCACACTCACATCCTCTATATAAATACTCACACAACTGTAATATCATTAACATGAAATCATTTCACTATTCATTCAATTCCCTATAACCTCAGGTTCTCTCTCTCCCTCTCATGATTCCTATCACTCTGGTGCTATTAAGCACGACGGTGATGAGGATAGGCTCCAAGATGTGACGCAGCATGGCATGGGGTTGAACATAAAAGCCATCACGCTATTCGCAAGTGCGTGGTGGTTGTCTACTGTCGACGGAAAAACCTCACGAAAGGCTGAGCCTCCAACTCCAACCACAAATGTCCAAGGCTCTAGCAAATCAATTAGTGCACAAAGGTTATATTGTTTTGGTATTTCAGAAAAACAATAGCAAAACTAGAGTCTCATGAATGTTGTGTTCATATAATCAGCTCGCAATAGAGGAAGCAAACCTGCAAGTGGAGTGCAAGAACAACAAAAGCATCCCTGCAAGTGTGCATACTTTGTTAACAAATCCGCAAAATAATCCCCCCAAACATTAAGAATGGTAGAGCTCATATGGTGCAAAAGAATGTTTTATAGGTGGGAAATTTAGAACGAAAATTGCTTGACATGAAAAAGAGGTTGGGAGCCAGAGCACTAGCGCAAATGGTGGAGTTGGGAGAAAGAATGTTTGTCAGAGAAATTTTATGGTGCATTGGCTATGATTGATTGTATGCATGCACCATCAATCTTGACTCTCAAATTAACATGGTATGTGGTGCATCATACTTAATTTGTGTGGTGCACCATCAATAATGTTTAACAGGTCCTTTTAATAACTTTAATAGAATTAGTCCTTTTTCTCAATTAATAATTGCTAATGGTCTTTAATATCCATTATAAGAAAATAGACAATTTCCTCTAGACAACTTCGCTAGAAATTGATTAAAAGCGGTAAGAAAGTATTGATTTCCGATGGATTGTCAGTAGATTTCAAAATTTAAGACTGGTCATTATGAATTCAGATGCGATCTATACTCATTTGAATGTATTCTCTTTTATAAACAAATAAATAAATAAAAGCGTGTGTTCTAAATGTTTGGAACCATGTACCAAGTGTATTTGTGCTATTTCATCGTTCTTTGTAGTTTAGAGAACACAGGACTCTAAACACTGTAGTGCATGGTATACATGAAAATTGTCCAACAGATTATTCTTTCTATTAGATTTAAGATATCTACAATCAAATTATGATGCTGAATAAATATTACGCTTTGATTTCCTGTTTCGAGTCTCCAAGGAATGCCTAAGGAACCTTCTGTGAATTCTATAACATGGGAAAGGCAACAGAGGTTACTTTCCATTTCTATGACTTTATGTTTTATAATTAACCAAAATAATATAGCAGTGTGAAATTTGCTTTATGATCTCTGTTAAGGGAAAGGATTCAGTTACTGATTAGTTAAGTCAATTATAGTTGGTTCTGTTTCTATCAGTTATAGTTAGTTAGTACTATTTCTATTAATGGACTAATGTATTATGCAAGCTTTGCATAAAACTAGTTTTGTATATATATCAGCACTGTATTCAATCATTAATCAAGCAATATTCATTCTTTCACTTTCACAAATCAATCTCTCTTTCTCCTCTCTTCTGCTTATTCTGTCCCTTGAGCTCATACTCTGATACCATGAGCTATTGAGGATCCATGGAAGCTTCACCTTCATCTTCTGCCGCAAACCAAAACTGTAGCCATGAGTACACACCAAAAACCTTCTCCAATCCAGTATTATTCAAATTGAATGATGAGAATTTTGCTCCTTGGAGGCATCAAGTATTAGCCGCCATTAAAGCACACAAGTTGCAGAAGCATCTTGAAAAGACAACGTGCCAAAGAGGTTTCTCTTAGCAGCTAATGAAGAAGCAGAATCAGAAAGCCAAGAATTCATAGAATGGGAACAGCAAGATCACCATCTTGTGGCGTGGTTACTCTCCTCCATGAATGAAGCATTCTCCAATCGCGTTGTAGGCTGTGAGTTTGCACATCAAATTTGGGGCAAACTAGACACCTATTTTGCTTCAAGGACAAAAGCAAAGATTAAACAATTAAAGACTTAATTGAAGTCTATCAAAAAGGAAGGCTCTTTAGTTGCAGAGTATGTTCTCAAGATCAAGAAAGTGGTTGATTCATTAGATGCTGTTAGAGCTCCTGTAGGCACAAAGGAACACGTTGAGGTAATACTTGATGGCTTACCTGAAGATTATTGCCATTTAATCATTACTATTCTGTCAAGAACTGTGCCGTATTCAGTTGATGAATTGGAGGCATTACTTATGGCTCATGAAGAAAGATTAGAAAAGTACAAGAAAACTGATGTGGCTCTTATGCAAGCAAATCTTGCATACACTATCAAAATGATGGAAAGAAATCACAACCAGAAAGTGGAGGCAGATATGGTTTTGGAGGTGGAAGAAAAGGCCGTGGAAAATTCTTCAGAGGAGGAAGATCTGGCTGGAACTCAAGAGGCAAGCTGCAATGTCAACTTTGTGGAAAAATTGGTCACAATGTGTGGCAATGCTACCATAGGTTTGACCAATCTTTTCCCAACCCAAGCGGCAACTTTCAGCAACTTTCCCCTCCTCCATCATCTTTCCATCAGCCTGGTGCTCAATAGGCTTAGTCTCGAGCATACTTAGCTACTCCAACCACATTGAATGACTCTTCTTGGTATCCTGACTCAGGAGCTTCCGACCACCTCACATTTGAGTGAGGAAATCTGTTGCAATGCTCTGAGTACACTGGTTTGAATCAAGTGCAGATAGGTAATTGAAAAGGTATGAAAATCAAGCAAGTTGGCCATTCTATTTTTCATTCTCCTACTTCAAATACCTTCTTTTATTTGCATAATCTGATGCAGTACCTGAAATCAAGGAAAATCTTGTGAGTGTCTCAATTTGCAAAAGATAATCATGTGTTTTTTGAGTTTCACCCTAAGCATTGCCTTGTCAAATCTCAGGATACCAAAGAGATTCATCTCCGAGGATGCATCAAAGATGGTCTTTATGCTTTCCAAAATGTTGATGTTTCTGTTGTAAGATCAAATCCTACACCTTTAGCTTTCCATACTCAATGTACATCCTTTTCAAATAACTATGACATTTGGCATCAAAGATTAGGCCACCCCTCCCCCAGAATTGTAGCTACTGTCCTAGACACTTGTAAACTATCATATGATGTGAATAAAATTTCTTCAGTTTGTAAATCTTGTTGTATGGACAAAATGCATCACTTATCTCATTTTCCATCATTGACTAAATACAATTCTCCACTCAAATTGGTATTTTCTAATCTTTGGGGTCCAGCACTCATCACTGCTTCTTCTAGTTACAGATTTTATATTTCTTTTGTGGATGCTTTCTCTGGATATACTTGTCTTTACCTACTTCATCTTTAAGCAATCTAAAGCCTATATTGAACTACAAACTGGTTACCAAATTAAAGTCCTACAAACTGATAATGGAAAGGAATATCTATCCACTCCCTTTATACAGTTCCTATAGCACCATGGCATGGCTCATAGATTAACTTGTCCATATAGCCATCAACAAAATGGTCGTGTAGAAAGAAAGCACAAATCTATTATTGAAATAGGCCTCACCCTTCTAGAAAATGACTCACTTCCTTTAAAATTCTAGGATCATGCATTCATGGCTGCCACTTATCTAACTAATAAGCTACCCTCCCTCAATACCAGAAACCAATCCCCATACTAACTTTTATTCAACAACACCCCAGACTATAAGTTCCTCAAAGTTTTTGGTTGTGCTTGTTACCCTTACCTCAGACCCTACATACGCCAAAAACTAAATTTCAAAACCCACCAATGCACCTTCCTATGCTATGCACCACAACACAAAGGCTTTAAAATGCTTGAGTCCTATAGGTAAAATCTATATCTCCAGAGATGTTGTTTTTGGTGAAACTTGTTTTCCTTATGTTGAGTCTACCAAACACACCTCACCAGTGCCCAACCCCTCAATTTCTCCTTCTTGTGTGTCATATATTCCTTTAATTTCCAAATTACCTCAGATTTAGCATGCCCCTCTTGTTTCTGATTCATCTTTGTCTATTTCTCAATTTGTTGCTACTGATCTAAACCATAGTGCACACAGTGGTTCTCCCTCTTTGAATGTAGGTTTTATAGGTCCTACTATTGCAATTGAGTTGCCATTCGCATTTGAATGCTCCCTACAAAAAACCTTCCTGTTGTGCCTGCAAGGATATCTACTCATCCTATGCAAGCTTGTGCCAAATCTGGAATTTTCAAACCAAAAATATTTGTTGCTGCTCTCATGACTCCACCTGCAAACTTAATACACACTAAACCAACCTTAGTACAACAAGCACTACTTTCCCCTCATTGGAAAATAGCAATGGAAGAAGAATATGCAGCCCTTCTTAAGAACAAAACTTAGAACCTGCAACCTTTCCTAATAGGTAGATCACCCATTGGCTGCAAATGAGTCTTCAAAATAAAAAAAAAAAAAAAATCCTGATGGCAACATTTAGAAGTGCAAAGCCAGGTTAGTTGTGAAAGGTTTTCATCAAAGGGCAGGGTTGGACTATGATGAAGTTTTTAGTCCAATAGTAAAACCAACTTCTGTCAAGTTAGTTCTTTCCATTGCCTTGTCAAAAGGTTGGTCAATAAGGCAATTTGATTTTAACAATGCATTCCTTAATGGGGAGCTCAGTGAGGAAGGTTTCATGCTTTAGCTAGAAAGGTTCATCTCATCCAACCCTAACATAGTCTGTCATCTTCAAAAAGCCCTGTATGGCCTAAAACAGGCCCCTCAGGCTTGGTTTTCCAAACTCAGCCTTACGCTCACTCAGTTTGGTTTTCATGCTACCAAGTTTGACACATCCCTTTTCACTAGATTCACCCCGACCTCCACTACCTACATTCCAGTCTATGTTGATGATTTACTTATCATAGGAGACAACCCTTCTAAAATTTCCAACATCATCTCTAGCCTTGATCAAATTTTTGCCTTAAAATACCTAGGCGAAATGCATTTCTTCCTTGGCATTGAAGCCATTGAACCTAAGCCTGAAGTAGTTCTACTCAACCAAGCCATGTACATTCGAGATCTTTTGAAGAAAGCAGGAATGGACTCTGCCAAACCAATGCCCACACCAAGTATTAGTGGATAGAAGCTTTCAGCCACTGGCAGTAGCCCTTTTCATGATCCAACACTCTATAGATCTGTGGTGGGTGGATTGCAGTACGCAACCATCACCAGACCTAACATAGTATTTGTGGTCAAACATGAGCCAATTTATGCATGCTCCTTTGGACTCTCACTGGAAAGTTGTCAAGAGGATCCTCAGACACCTGGCTGGAATAGTCACTCATGGTCTTACATTCTACAAATCCAATGATCTACGACTCCTTGCATTTTGTGACTCAGATTGGGGTTTAGACATCGACGATCGAAAATCAACTAGTGGTTATTGTGTTTTCCTTGGTCCCAACATCATCTCTTGGGCTAGTAAGAACCAGAATGTGGTCTCTCGATCAAGTACTGAGGCTAAATTCAAAAGTCTCACAGCTGTTCTTGCAGAGTTAACATGGTTCAAGTCTCTTCTTTCTGAGCTCCACCTTCCTTGCCCTGTGGCTCCCTCAGTATTCTACGATAATCAAAGTGATGTGTTGCTCGCAGCAAACCCAATTCTTCATAGCAAAACCAAGCACTTCGAGCTTGATCTCTACTATGTTCGGGACCAAGTCATTAGTAAACAAGTTCATGTCTCCCATATCCCCTTTGAGGTCCAAGTTGCTGAGGTACTCACCAAGAGCCTCTCTCAGTCCAAGTTTTTGGATTTTCGCACCAAACTCAGAGTTTTAGAACCTTCCTCTTTGAGTTTGCGGGGGGATGTTAACGGAAAGGATTCAGTTACAAATTAGTTAAGTTAGTTATAGTTAGTTCTATTTCTGTCAGTTATAGTTAGTTAGTTCTGTTTCTGTTAACTGACTAATGTATTATGCAAGCTTTGCATAGAAACTGGTTTTGTATATATATCAGCACTGTATTCAATCAATAATCAAGCAATATTCATTCTTTCACTTTCAGAAATCAATCTCTCGTTCTCCTCTCTTCTGCTTATTCTCTCCCTTAAGCTCATACACTGATACCTTTCAATCTCTTAGCATTTAAAAGAAAGAGGTTTCCAAAGGAAGGTTAAAAGTTGTGCTCAGCATTTTGCAAGAAAAGATGGTAATCAACGTTATTGGGAGCTCTTCTTGAGAAGGCCATGATGTGCAGATGCAGTAGTGGTGAAACTGAGACTAATACAACTTTTTATTTTTATTATTATATATTACATATGATCATTCATGGAATGGAGGAGGTCCATAACTAAACCGTCATCCTTCCATGTAGCTTTTATTACATACTCATACTGCATACATAAAAAGATACATAGTAGGCATTAGGCAAAGGACACAAGGCTTCTTATACATATGTGCAAAGCACACGAGCATTATTGTAATACATAACATGATTATTCGGAAACGAATCGACGATGATGGAAAGATGGAGGAAATCGGGGGAAAGGAAATGGATCATTCGGAAGTGGAGGAAATCGGGGGAAAGGAAATGGATCATCCGGAAGTGGAGGAAATGGACCATCCGGAACTGGACGCGGAGGCGCAGGTGGTACATTCCCCATTGAGTATATGTATTTTGGTCACGGCACACAAGGATGAGCAAAATGTGGAACCTGCTCTTGCCTTTTATAGAAGACCGATGCCAGGCTCAATGGAGCTGTGGTTTAGATGGTAACTTGGTGTGAAATGAATAAAGCATTTTGCTCAGGAGTTGTCACAAGGATTGGATTCGATTCTCGCTAGCTATCGTGCAATTTTTCTTAGTAGATGATTTGTTGGTACTATTGAATTCATCCTTTTGTTAGCAGGGGATCATAATCAATGCAAAACTATAATATGACATTAGATTTTGATTGTATTTGTTAGGCGTGAAGTTACATAAAACACGCTTGCGCTATTCTTACTACTGTAGGCCGTATCGTATTCCCAAATAAAATTCATTTCCCTTGACGTAACAAGGTAGAAAGAACCTGGGAAATTTGGGTCTTTATACTTCGCATAATGGTTGGTGCATCTTATATCATTTCATGTGTGAGATGGCGCATATTAGGCTGTAAATATAGAAAGAAAAAAAAAATATATAATGACATTTTTTTAATAAATATGAAAAGATAGCTCCAAGAAACATAGGGAGCTACCCAAAGACACAGAACAAATGCAAATTACACCAAAAGCATCTAAAATAGTAGGTTCTTTATTCGGTACCCTTATTTTTATATGGGTATAGCTACCGTTGCATATATATCATTTAATAATTGATTAGCTGATAAAATATATTTAATATAAATTTTGAAAATAAACTGATAACTCACTGAACAAGTTAAAAAAATGTATCTAGTTGAAATTATAACATTATTTCCAATTTTTCTTTAATTTCAGAAATATGCACACTTTACTAAACAATATTCTAGTCCTCTACACCCAAGCCTCCCTCCTTGAAAATTCTCTCCACAACCTCCCTGATATTTATATCTCAATGCACCTCCCTCTCCACACATATTGCTTCAAGATCTTGTCCCAATTCGAGAAAGAAATGCAGAGTGTAGGGGTTACTGCACATCGAACAAAGGAATAGAAGAAATGGGAAAGGAAAATAATGTATTGTAGACTTTTTTTTCAGAGATAATGGAGTGGGTTGGTGACAATATTATCACAAAAAAAATAGATTTGCTGCTGAAGGAATGAAAAAAGATAAAAATCACATAAGATAATGAAGAAAAATGATAGGAAAGTAACTGGTGTTTGGGGGCAAATCTAAATCTAAAATATTATATAATTCTGAGAACGATATTTTAAATTTTAAAAAAGAAAAAATCGGCAGAAAACTTTAATACAATAAGTATTGAGGCCTAAGAACATCGGTATCCAAAAAAACACTTGAGGTACTGGAGAAATCTCCAAAACAATAATAGTTATAATGACATAAAGTGTGCAGCTATTGATGCTCCCAATCACCTATCTATTAATTACTTATAATTTTGATTTCCTAAATTACACTAATAAAGTCAAAACTTTAATCATTTAATCTCTGTTTATTTACATGTCAAAGTATTAATTATTCCATATTATAATTTATATAATAATTAATTAAAACTATTAAAATTATTCAAATTTTTTATTAATTGTCTTTCTCATAACACCTAATCAATATAAAGTGATAGCAATAAAACTTCTAAAAGTCTATTTGTTTAATTTTAGACAAAAAAATTTTATGATGTAATTAGTTATATTACTAATAATTTATCTACTTATATTTTCAATATAATATTATCATCTCTCACTTTTTTATTCTCCAAAATTCTGTGGTACTCTTCCATTCCTTTTCCTAGTTTTTTCTTCATTATTTCATGTTTTCTTTCCAATATAAATTATTGGTTATAAATTGCTACAAACTAAATTTTAATAGAATTTATTATCCTAATGATGAAAATTATTTGGACTTGGAGTTGAATTCTTATCTCAACAAGCTTCCTTTTGATATTGTACTATTGTAACCACAAATGATATTGTAATCTCTAAAACTTAACAATCAACAATAAAATTTTTATTGTGAGTGTAATTTGTTTTCTAGATATATAAGAGAACTATTTTATTGTAGCTAAAATATATTTCAAAATATTTTTGTGCAAATGATTAGAAACAATACAAAGTTATATACTTGAATTAATAAAAAAAAGGACTTCTGAGAAACATTCTTTTTTTCTTTGGAATAAAATCTTGAACTATATTTGTAAAAAATAACTGAAGACTATTAATATGAAATATTTCGTGTTTTAAGAAAATTAAATGAATAATTTAAGATATTATTTTATTAATGATGTTTTAAATAATAACAATTAGGGCTATTCATTTGAGCATTTTTTTAGGAAGAAAAACTTTCTAATCGATATGTATGTATACAAATTTTAAGTTAATTAAATTATTTTTAAAAAATAAAACAAAAAAATATTTTTGTGAGTTTTTCACAAATTGAAATGAACAAATTTCTAAAAAGAAGCCATAAAAATACATCATAAAAATATTTTTTAAAAAAATTTAAATAAATGTACGACGTTATATATGAGAAAAAAATTAATAAAAAATTTGAATAATTTTAATACTTTGATTTATTATATAAGTAAAAATATGAAGTAATTAATGATTTTAATTGCGACTACACAATTAATATACTTGATTAAAGTTTGGCTGTTTTTGAAAAAACAAATGATTAGGTTAGGATAATCTAGAAAATTAAAATAATAATGAATTAATAGAGAGTGTATATAGGCAATTGGGAGTATCAATAGCCTCACCCTAACATAAAATCACCTGAAATCGAATAATAAGAATTGCATAAGTAGAAATTAATTAGGGTAAATTGATATCTACACACTGTTTTTGTACAATATATTGCCGAATAAAATAGCACAAAACGCAGCTAGTAAATAATAATAATAATAATAATAGTGGCTGCAATTTCTTTTTTTTTTTTCTGCTGGTAAATGGCTACAAATTTTGTTTTCTGATTGTGAAATTAATTTCATCAGTGACAATCTCAAGATTGAGGGTACATTTAGTGTGAAAAGTACAATGTACAAAATATTCATATACTATTTTTCGTTCAAAAATCTTTTAGTGGCAGATCTTATTTCACGTGACATCACAATATTAATTTGTTTTCCTTTTCAGTAATAATCTAATGCCTTTAGTTTAGAATATTATTTAATTGATTATAATTTTAATTAATTATTAACTAAATTTGATATTTTTTCTTAATAATTAATTAAACATGTAATATAATTAATTAATTCAACGTATATCTTAGTTATACTTTTCTAAGAATAAAACATTTACTACCTATGGGTTAATTTCGTGCGATACGCAAAGACTAAAAGGCCAGTTATAATGTAAAAAGTAATGAAAGAAATAACTAGTGGAGAATTTTTTTTCGGATAATTCAATCCACGCTTGACCCGCAGGAGTGAGAAGCAAAACAAGCTAGAGCTCAAAATCGAACATCAAAAAACTAAAGCATCTGCACGATGCTGCTCGCCTTATTCGCCTTGCCAAGAATGGATGCACTCCTAAACTGTTAACAAAATGAGAAATACTTATATAATCCAGGAGCACCATGTAATTATACACCTAACCAATCATATAAGTATATTTTATATGGGATCCACAGTCCCATGTAAAATAAACTTACATGGCGGAAGTACAGTCATGTGCTACTCCCAGATCATAAAAGTCTTTCTCTAATTGCATCTGACCCTCCAAAGCTTTACTATTCTGCTAAAAGTCCCCCCTGCCAGACTTGAGCGCTTGGAATGACTAAATTTTGGAATTAATTTGATTTATAAATTAAATTTTATATTTGAAATGATTATGTAAAAATAAGATTTAAATTGATTTAGAAATCAATTCTTGTACTTATAATATATTATATTGTATTTGAAATGATTAAGAATGGAATTGATTTGATTTGATTTGTACTTAAATTTTGAAATCAAATCAATTTTCATTAAATCCTTTTAATTTTAATAGGATTTCAAATACAAAAGAGTCAAATCTCATAAAATTTAGAAACTAATTCATTTCTTATTTTTAAAACACTCAAATACAATATTTGATTTTTAAATCAAATCATTTCCTTTTTTTTTTTTAACATTCCAAACACATCCCAAATGTCATATATCAGGAAACCAGCAGACAATTCCAACTGGCACCACTAGGTTTGCATAACACCATAACCATTAACCAGAGACCAGCAGCACCTAAATACAATAGCCAATGCATATGCCTCCATAATTCAGATTAAAGATCCCTTCAGCACTTGCCTTTCGGAGTACTGATTGCACTTAGATCTCCATAATTGAAACCACCTAAATTCGGACTTCTTATAGAAGAGGTTTGTCACCTTTTGAAACCATGAGTTGTAGTTTCTCAACTGGTTTATAGCAAATCTGTTTTCCACTTTCCTCAGATAGCCAAGATATCAGATCCTTTGAGTAGGACCGAAATTCGAAATCTGATTCATTACAATCAAACTTCTCAATAGCACTTTGAAGCGATCCTTTTAAGGCAACAACTAGAGCTTCTCCCCGAGATCCTGTCTTTGAAAAATCAGTCAGCACAGAAATTAAGTTGTGATTTCTAGGGAATAGTTTTTATGCCCTTGTAGCTCCTCCTTCCCCCTTTTAGATAAGTAACAATTTCTACTTAATTTTATCCAAACATATGGAAAAACATAAAAAGTATTGTTTTGAAGAAAAAGATTAGACAAAGATACGCCAAGGAGACTTCTCAGCTTAAACCACCCCCATAGATTTGTTGATTAATGTGTCGTTGTGATACCTAGCCGGCACCTTTGAAAGATGTTCGTCATTTATATGTAACATTCCAAAACCCAACTAAACTTTGGGCTTGATATCTCCTTTTACGGTTGTAGAACTACCACATTCGGTGACATATTTGTAGGGCACTATGGGTAATTTAAAACCAAATTACGGTAGATCAATTTTAACAAGAACTTATAACTCAATTTAGAATACTAATTCCTTTATTCCAATTTGCAATACCGACGAAGTTATAATTTTTCGTTTTCACTCTAGCTTAGGATCAAACATATTTTGAGATCTATCAAGCATGTGCAGAAATATTTATATATCATCCACTAAAGATAGAATCCAAAAATAAAGCTCAAGTCATCACAATATATGAGCCAAACACTGACCAAATAAACCAACCCTTGTTGGCGATGAAGCTATAAATCTGACCTTACGACAAGTGTCATCGTGAAGGTGAGTTGAAATATATTTTGGTGTGATTCATGTGGCTGTCTATATGAGAACTTTCGGCGTCAACGTTTAAATTTTGGGCTTATTTATAGGTTCTGATGTATTTGCATAGTCTGTGAATGTGGAAGTGTAAAATTATCGTAACCTAATATGAACCATATTTCAAAAAAGGCACGAGAATTGTTGGCAAAAACAGAGCTTATATCTAATATATAATGTACCCTTGTACAGTTGTATCCTCCTCTTATGCTAATTTACCTTCACCTTATTAAGGTAGGAGAAATGTTTTTTGTACCATTGGAATACGTAAACACCTTGGACACCCAGAGATAGAAAGGAGAAAAAAAATTGTAAAAGAAAGTGAAAAGAGTGAAATGATTGATGGAGAGAGAAAAAGCTGAGAGAAGATATTAGGGTGTTGGAGTTTTTGGTATGTACAAATAGCATACCTCTTAAGGTAGCTTACCTAAAATATTCTTCATTTCAATTTATCTGTTAATTTGGATAACCTGATACATTGTTAAATCAATATATCTGAATACAATATCAATATATCTGAATATAATTGTATTCATATATATTGATTTAAGAATATATTAAATTATCCAAATTGACAAATAAATTGAAATAGGTAAAGTAAAATGTTATTTAAAAATATTAAAATTAATAATGAGTATGGTGTGTCATGAGTAATGAGCGCCTAGGAATAAAATGCTCCCTTAAAATTTAAGATGAAAGGGAGGCCTTTTGAAATTTCTCTGGCATATTTACTCTAATAAATTAGTACAAGTATGAATCAATATCATTCAACCATGTGCCATGAATTTCACCATGACTATCAGGATATGGAGAGATTGAAAGAGACATAATTAAAATAATTCTCGTACAGTTTCACTTATGTATATATATATAGAAAGACAAAAGAAAAAGAAAGCGAAAACTACTAAGGACAAGAGCAATATGATGAAAGTCTAAAAATAAGTTTTGTACAACTTGTCAATTAAGATTGGCACAGGTGGCTGGGATCCGGATCCTGGATTCGTGATGCCCATGTCACGGGTTCAAGTCCTATCTAGGCAGTAAAATCCCCAATTGGTGGGCAACCCTCCGTAGGGAGATCCCCTTCCACCGAAGGATAATGTCAATGAGTCCTCTACATGGCTTTGGGATGGCCCAATTTTGCAGGGGTGAATGTGTTGACTATGGCCTGAACCCGGTGTGTATCCTTCACCTTTGATTGGCTGGATTCCCATTCCAGGCAGCTGGTATTGGGATGCCTCCCCTTATTGGCATTTTTTGTACCCAAAGAAAAAAAATGAAAGTTTTGTACAGCTCGTGGTTGGTAAGATGAGACAAAGTTAAAGAGACAGGGATGCACTGGTGGACGATAGAAAGTGACAAACAGACAAGAATGCCAATGAAATCTCAATATTAAAACCTATTTTTTTTGGTTATTTTTATTTTTGTTTTATTTTTTCTGTGGAGCTATAAAACAAGTTTAGCACAACACACAAAAGGAGGCTAGCAGTGTGAACAGATGATCATGGCTGATATGGTTGTAGCTTCTATCCCTAGGCTTGATCCTGTATATTTCTCTGCTTCATTCCTCCTTGTTTATACCAGATAGGGAAAAAAGGAAAAAGGAAGAGGATTTTGATTATACTATTTTCCAAGTACAAATTATGAAATTGATCTATCAACTTAACTACTTAAGACAAAAGCAATTTTGTTTTCACATAGAGGTTTCTCCATAAAGGCAGACACAAACAGAAAAACTCGGTGTACTAATGGGTACCATAAGTCAATTAGTCAATGACTTGTTGCCTTTTATACATTCCCTGTCTCTCTCTCAGTCTGTCTATTATTTTTTAACCTTTTCTTCTCTTTTGCTCTTTGGCTGCTATCCATTGTGACTAATATATGAAAAGAGTCAGTGTAATATTCATTCACACACTTAAATCCAGAGACACAGCAGAGAAATCATCCTAGTTTTGTAGGCTCAAAAGAAAGACAATGGTTTCTCCAAAACTAGCCATCATCATTGTACTAGCATCAACCCTTTTCATTTTCATCTATGAATCCGGTGGTGCTTCTTTCCCTTCTGGTTCACATGCTGATAGTGTTGAGATTACAGCATTTGCCTCTCAGAAAGTTAATCTGTCAGTATACTATGAAAGCCTTTGCCTACCTTGTGCAACTTTCATTATAAAGAATCTGGTGGAAATCTTCTACAACGATCTCATCAACATAGTCAATCTCCAGCTAGTACCTTGGGCCAATGCTCATGTCAATAAGACTAACAATTCCATAATATGTCAGGTTTTATTTTATTTCTAATATTTCATTTATTATGCTAGAAGGAATTATATGTTTGATTATGTTGTGTTGTGCTGATAAAAACTTTCAGCAATTAACATTGTTGAATTTTCTGTGTCACTGGAACCATTGATATCAATTTGGTAGGCTTTAGAGAGGTGATAGCAAGCTCAAGGGCCTGAGCGAAAACTGAGGGTATAATGTTTATTGCTTCTCAGTTCTGTTGATTAAAAATCTAGAATCACGCATTTATGGGAAAATAATTAATAATCAAACATTATAGTACAGTATGAAACTTAATAGGAATTCAAATTGGCTGTGCTTATTATATTCATTTGCTTTAAATTGTTCTCTTTGTGGATTCATTTCATTTGCTTTGAATACGCCTTTTTGGACTTTCTTTTCATTTCAATGAGGGAAAAGGCGTTTAAATTTAACCATGTCTTTTAATTTCTGTGTTGTTGAAGTTTTGGTCAATGAATTTTTATGGTCAAAACCCCATTGTAACAAATGATACATTTCCAGCTCAGCTTAACCCACCAGATGACTGGAGTAATCCATACGCAGACCCCAACACAGAGATTATTTGAAAATGTTTCCTTGATTATAGTAATTGTTTCTTTATTCTCTTTATCTACTCCTCCTTTATCCATTTTTCATTTTTATTTGGACTAGAACTGTGAGAAATTTGAATATCTGATGATAATGTTATATCCAACGAAACATTGCAGAATGGCCCTGATGAATGTAAGCTTAATTCATTGGAAGGTTGTGCCCTCAACCTTTGGAATGATGTGGTAAGTGTAATGTTCCTTCCCCCAGTTCTTTAGATAACATAGCAACCTGTCCTCAGGGATGGTAAACATAAATTCTGTCCAACAGATCATGCTTTCAATTGGATCTTGGCTTTCTACGATCAATTATGATGCAGAACAAACATTATGCTTTGATTGTTTGCTTTGAGCTTCTGGCAATTGAGGGAAGGCAAAAGAATTGGAAGGACTGTTTCAGCCAATTGGGATTGCCTAAGGATCCTATTTTGAAATGCCATCACACAGGAAATGGAATCGAGGTTACTTCACATTTCTATGACTTATAATTAACCAAAATAATATAGCAGAGGATATTAATTAGCAAGAAGTTATTTTTCTATTACTTTATTAGTGAAGCCATTACACAGCAAATTCATGGTTAATTATAGTAGGCACCTAATCTTGAGTATAGAGTTGTGCAAAATTATAGATGTTGTATTCAATTTCAACCTTATACTACAGCCTTCTATGTTATTGATTTTCCACTTCATGGATTCTGCTCTATGATGTTTAACATTAAATTTGAATTGGCATGCAGCTTGCACGGAAATATATTAATGAAACTGCACTTCTTCACACACCCCATACATTCCTGCCATGGGTGGTGGTAAACAATCAATCAATTGGAAAGGTTTTTGTCCTTTATCTTGCTCTTCTCTTTCTCATTCCCTCTCTCACACACTTATCTCTAGTGTGATTTCTTGATTGTTGTGAAAATACTCGTGAAGAAACGCTATTGTTTGTGTTAATTCAGGAATATGAAAGTTTTACAAGGTATGTTTGCAAGGCTTATAAAGGTATTGCCATTCCAAAAGCATGCAAACTTCGTTAGAAATGAATGCGAGCTAAATAAATTGGAAGCTCATACTGCTATGGATGTGAGCCAATCATGGCTTCATATACATGACAAGAACATTAGGCTGAAAGCTCTCCAGAAGACATGTAGTACCTGCAGAGCAGCTTACATTTTGTTCTAGTCCACCAGGTAGTGAAATGTCGCCATATATGTACAACATTCACGCTACAACACAATCAATGCAAACAGTTAAATAGCAAATGACATATATGTGTTGTTATATGCATGTTTATGTTATGCCTAATGCCATTTTCCCCCCATTTCTTGGTCCCTCTCAGTGCCCAACTTGAGCACATCAGAAAACATGATAGATAGTTAATTATTTCATGCTATAGGCCTGCCTGATAATGAAACCTGCATATGCAGACTTAACAATCACACTACAGAAACCATTGATTTTTCATCATTATGTTCATTGGAAAGTTAGTGCGTGTGTATGTATTTATGTACATAGTCCTTGCGAAGATGATACAACTCCACCTATGCCAATTAAAAGTTCGGGGCAAAAAAACTCACCTTTAAATTGAAGAGTTTAATTTTGATGCTGTAAAAAGGTAACACAATTTTTCACTTATATAGCAGTTTCAATAAAAGTATCTTACTCTAATTGTCATTATCTCAAAAGTTAATATATTGTAACATATGATTTTATATTAGTATAAAACTTTTTATACTTACAATATATCAAAATTAATCTTAAAATGAGAAACCAAAGAATATTTTGTTATTTAAAAAAAAATAAGAATGAACAAGAGATACTTTATAAGACAAGTCTGTAGGGAAAAAAAATAACTCATCTTTGAATGGAACAATTTAATTTTGATGCTATAAAAAATTAACACAATTATCCACTTATATGTTGTCATATCTGCAAAAATATTTGACACTTATTATCATTATTTCAAAAGTCAATATATTGTAACATATGATTTGATAATAGTATAAATTTTTTTATATTTATAATGTAGCAAAATTAATCCTAAATGAAAACCAAAGAATATTTTGTTATTATAAAAAAAATTAAAAGAAATAAGAATGAACAAGAGATACCTTAAGAGACAAGTCTATACCAGGTGATATTGAAGTGGGATGCAAAAAATCATTGGGGAACGTCTCTATTTATAGCTGAGCCTCCCCATCGAAAGCAAAAGGAAAAAAATTCTTCATAATTCTGACACTCACGCTGTGGGAGAAAAATTCAATCTGCCCTCTGCAAGAATTAATGCACCGAAATACAGGAGCATGGTTCTTTGACTTGCCAAAAGTGGCTTTACACTAGCAAGAAATATTTACATGGTCCGAGAGCACCATGTACCTATACTATTAGCTAATTATATAAATATATTTTATATGGAACTGTGTATTAGCAGTGGTTCCCATATAAAATGCACTTACATAATTAACTGGGAGCACAGCTACGTGGTGCTCCCTAAGTATTTTTGTTACACTACCACACACTTTCACAGTTACCCAATCGAAGTGTTCAGGTTGTGTATGAGTAATGAAACTAATAACCAGTTTGTGAAGGTTGATGACTTGGGTGACCGTGTGCTGTTTCTTGGTTTTTGCAAGTCCATAGTAATGTCAAGTGCCGCCTTTAATAGCACTAGAGAGTTAATTGCAACAAATTGTATCTTTGTTGCTGTTACGTATCAATGTCCCGCAAATCCATGGGACGGCTTTCAATTGGGGGATCTTTTGCTTGGCTGATAACAGCACCCAAGACTATTCTATTCAGAAGTCTGGTCAACATAATCCCCCCTTATCCTATCTGGTTCTTACCAAGTCTTTGATAATTTACACATTTGACACTTGTATATGTTTTATGCCAATGTTTGCTACTTCTGTTCTGCCATTTTATTTTCATTTTAGCTATTGGTTTTATTCTTCCCTAGTCAAGACTATCCATATTGCACGTACATCATGCTTTAATGACTTAAAAGTATTTGAGCCAAACCAACTTCTATGATATAACCATATTCTCATCATTGGTTGTTACTTGTTAACAATATAGCTTAGAAAAAGAATGTCAAAATTGAACATGATTGAGAATATACCCTAATTTTAGATTGAGAAATATTTCTTTCAACTTAAATCTTAACATACCCAAAAAAGAAATGCTAGAAATTGGAAACGAGGAAATTCGTTTTAGAGCCAAAAAAAAAAAATTATTCTAATTTATTCATCATTTAATACATCATATTTTATCTTTTGGACAATAGAAATGCAAATGTCAAGTGCACTACACCAACGGGATCAGCCCTTCCCTTGGTGTTTCTTGGTGGCAGTCAAGTTGGTCCACTGTATCTTTGGACAATGTGATGGTACTAAATTTTACCATTAGATCCAAAAAAAAAAAAAAATGGATGGACGGATCAGATTAGCAGTAGATAAATATTATACATTTTCTAAATGATATAATTTTACTTTTGAAATTACGAAATTATCCCTTATTCACTGCCCTTTCTCTCAGCTGCTTCAGTTCCTTCTCTCTGTCTCTCTCTCTCGCGGCTCTCTCTTGCAGGAGCACTGCGACAACCAACGCCCCCCACTGCGACCACCACTGCCGCGGACACCCTCCACAGCGAGTCATGCTGCTTCGGGTTCTAGTGTCTTGGTTCAACATGTAGTTTTCCACGAACAGCAAGCAAATTAAAAGCACCAAAAACTTGAACACAAAAGACAAAAAAAATAAAAGTAAAAATGGCAGAATCTATGCGCCTAGAGTATCATGGGCAGCATATATTTTACAATAATGAACCAATTCAATAGCTGTAGTGACTTGAACGTTTGGCTAAATGGCTACGATATGTTTGTTTAATTGTGTTATCCATGGTTTTGATATTTGATACATCTTATTTGTGCCATTAGATTATAAAAGCCAGATTTGAATGACCAAAATACCTTCAAGAGAAAATCAGATTTAAGGGGAAAGAAGGATAGTGGTTAAATGACAAAATTTAAGGTAAAAGAGGGTTAATTTGATAATTGAGAAGTGAACAATTTGAATGGTCCAAAATAGCGTCGATAATGGGTGCCTATATAGGGCTGAGACATCCCCCAACTCTCATCCTTGTTTAGCAATTTGTCTCACGTGTCCATCTCCATCTCTATCACAAGATCTTTAATCCTGATATTTTTTTGTAGAGATTTAATTTCCTGCAAATATATGTAATTTATGCAAAAAATTTAAAAAATATTTTAAAAAGACAAAATTTTATAAAAAAATTATTAATAAATCTAAATAAAATATTTATAATTTATTATAATATTATTAACACAACTCAGTTTAAATTAACAATAAAAATTATAATTATAAAACTTGATCATCAACTCGACTAAAACATGATATCATTAGTTAAACTAAGTACAATTAAATAGATGCATGAAATATATTTAAAATTCAAATAGATACAATAAAATGATATAAATAATTAATAATTTAATATACTTTAAAGATTTGTATATACAATTATTATATGTTAATTAATATATTAAATTATAAAAAGCATATATCTAATATTTATAATAGTTCTAAAAATATCGAATCGACCGACCTAACCGATTAAACCAAAAACCAGCCAGATGACTAGTCTGATTATGTCTTAATAATCGGCATTTGAAAAACTAGACACAAATCACTTGAACCAGCCTGAAATGATAAACCAAACAAACTAGATTGGTTTATCCAGTTGAGTAGTATTTTTTATTTTTTCTTTGAAAAAGTAAACACAAACATAGGAGCCATGGCCATCCAGAGAAGAAGAAGAAGAAGAAGAGGAAGAAGCGGGAGCACTGGCCACTAAGAGATAAGAAGAATCTATTGCGCAGCTAGCCTCCCCTTTTAGAAGTTGAAGTCGTCCTTGCACCCAACGCCGTGCATCCTCCCAGCGTCAGCACCTTGCACTAACCACCGGGCCGTACCATCACCTGAGCGGCCTTGTAGCTGCCGTGCTACTTTCGGTGCCACTACTCGCATGTTCATATGTCGCGGTCCTCCCCGATTGAGTTTTCCAAAATTCTAGTTGTATATACTACTTCCATTTTCTTCGCACAGGTTGTTTCAACTTTAGGGTTAGCTTACAAAAGGTGGGGGGATATTGGAGGGCTTGGGCATTAGATGATGCTTGAGAGTTAGGCTAGGCTATCTTGTATTTTTTTATTAATTTTTCTATTTGTTTAAGACTTTTTTTTTTTGGGGCTGGCTTTGTGTTGTTTTGTCCTGTTTGATTTTGGTATATGTTTTGTTTTGTTTTAGTATTAAAATCTTGTATGTTTGAAGACCAAAAAAAAAAAATGCTTTGTTTGGGTTGTGTTTTAATTATATATATATATATATATATATATATATATATATATATTTGCATAGTTATATTTATATACATTCTATTATACTACGGTTGAACTTTGATTAAATCGATTGAATTAACAAACCTTTGAGTTAATATCTTATTCAATTCGATTTTAAGAACCTTGATACATTTATAAATAGAAGTAACCAAAAAAATCTTTGTGATGAAATAATAATAGCAACTATCTAATAGTTTCCTTGAGAGGAGTTAAGTTATTTTTAGGTGTTGGTTTTCTTTTATATGATTAATTTTTAAAGCCTACGATAGCATAAATGACTTATTTCCCACTATTTCTTAGTCCTACATGGAAAATAGAAGTAAGTGGAAGCCAATACTTATGTTATAAAATGCTACCATTGTTGATTAGTCCTATATTGAAAAAAAAAAGTAAGTAGAAGCCAAGACTTATGCTAAAAATGAGAAGACCCAATTACTTCCATCATCATGACTTGAAAAAGTCATCAATATTTTTCCTAAAAAGTTAATCTTTTTTAAAAATAAAATATATATAACCTAATCAATTTTACTAGACCAAGTTGGGTCACTTGTTTTGCCTAGAACCAACCGAGCTAGATTGGGTCACACCAATTCCTGAGCAAGTTGGGTCCATTGTGTAGCTCGGACCATTCACCAATTCACTAGCTCAAGCCGATCCGGTGTAATACATGATGAAGATTTAATAGTTTTGACAATAATTATAATCACAAAAAGCAATTACAAAAATTTAAATTATAAATATCCTTGCTATGATTTGGGTGTTTTATTAGTGTGTAGGTAATTTTATATGTAAATGGAGATTTGACAAGTTTTCATGGAACAGAGATCTTGCCCCCCATCCCTACCCAATTTATTAAATGGGAACCCTATCCCCATGCCCATCCCCATGGGAACCAAAACCGTTCCGTATCCACACCTATCATGTTGGAGGACAACAATTAGGTGGGTATCGTGTTTTCCGTGGAGCAGGACAACCGTCGTAATCGTCCGAAGCTGAAAAGGATTGATTCCCCATTTTATATATATATAAGGATGTGCAAAATGTGGAACCTGCTCTTGCCCTTTTATAGAAGAGCAATTCCAAAGCTCAATGGAGTTGGCTAAGACGGTAACTTGATTGGTGTGAAATGAATAATTAAAGCATTATGCTCGGGAGTTATTACAAGGATTGGATTCGGTCCTCGCTGTCCTGCAATTTTCCTAGTAGATGATTTGTTAGTACTGTTGGATTCCTTTCTTGTTAGCTGGAGGAACTATCGTTAAGGAATCAATGCAAAACTGAAAGGCATTAGATTTTGATTATATTTGTAAGGCGTAAAGTTGCATAAACCATTCGGGCGTTATTCCTAATGGTGTAAGTCGAATGCTATTCCTGAGCAAAAGCCCTTTCGTTTTAACGTGATAACAGGGTACAAAGAACCTTTTGAGTCTTTATACTGCGCATAATGGTTTTGTGCATCTGCATCTTACATCATTTCAGAAATGTGAGATGACACACATTAGAATGTGATCGTACAAAATAAAATAAAATGAGGTATGTTATTTGTACATACCTCTTTCTCCAACACCCCAACACCCTCTCTCAGCTTTTTCTCTCTCCATCAATCATTTCACTCTTTTCATTTTCTTTTACAATTTTTTTTTCTCCTTTCTATCTCTGGGTGTCCAAGGTGTCTACCTACCTCAGTGGTACAAAAAACATTTCTCAAATAAAATTCCCTGCAATCTGATAATAAGAATTGCATACGTGTAAAATGATGTCTACGGGCGACACAACTACAGCACTATTTTTATACAATATATAACTCGAGAAAATAACATAAAACTCAGCTAGAAATTAATAATAATAATAATAGTGATAAATGGCTTCAAATTTTTTGATGGGAAATCGCTACAGTTTTTTGTTTTCTGAGTGCTAAATCACTTTCACCACTGTGGACGTCGAGATTAAAGTTTCCAAGGGTATATTTAATGTAAAAAAAGTGAAATGATTAAAAAAAAAACTAGAATATTGATCTTTTATTAAGTATGATTATGAATTATATTTAAGGAACTATTATAATTTTTTAAATTATTTTGTATAAGAAGAGAATTTATCCAATTTATTACATATTAAAGACAACTTTTAGCAATGGATCTTATTTCACATGGTATCACAATATTAATTCGTTTCCTTTTCAATGACAATTTAATGACTTTTATTTAATGTGTTATTTAATTAATTTTACTTTTAATTAATTATTCAATTAAAATAATTAAGTAAATTTATAGATTATTTATTTGTAATTAATTAAACATGTAATATAACTATTCAATTCAATGTATATAATTATTTATTAGTAAATTAACATATTGTAACACAATAGCGGATACACTAACCCACTTAGCAAAATTGGTTGGGAGTTGATTGTGGATTCGTGAGGTCCCAAGATATGTCAGAGATCTTGTAATATTGGATCTTTAGTTTGAATATATGAGGTATATTCATAAAATAAAATATTTAATTCAATGTGTATTTTAATTATACTTTTCCAAGAGTACAACTTTTACTATTTATGAAATAACTCCACGCGATGGAAAGATTGAAAGACCCGCTATAATGTAAAAAGCGATAAAGGAAATAATTAGTGAAGAATAAAAAAAGTTGATAAATATGCTAAAATTAAGTGGGAATAATAATTTATTTAAGGTAAGAAGGAAGCATCCAAACGAGGCCAAATGCCTAAAAAGTAGGGTTGAAGCATTAATATCGAAGAAAATTTTAGATAAATATTTCCTATTATGTCAATATTTAGGTACTTTATTCGGATATTGAAATGTATAAAAATGGTGGCTTACATGTCTCAATTTTCATTAATATTATAATTTTGTTAGTTATTTTCTATTTATTATATCTATCTATTAATAATTATTAATATCAAAATATAATAATTATCTTTCTAAATTATTATTTTTAAGTTACTTTTGCAGTATTTTATTATTTTTAAAATTCTTATTATTAATTAATTTTTAAATATTTAATATTTTTGTGTTAATAAATACGTTTAGAAAAATATATTCAAGTAATTATTAATATTCATAAATTATATCTGTTTAATAATAATAATGATAAATATAATTTTTAAATTAATTTTTCTGCAATTTATTTTTAAATTACCATTATTAATTAAAATTTATCTAGTTGTTGTAATTAGCATAATTTATTCTATTAAAAAATATTATTAAGTTTTAGATATCTAGCCTCTTTTTTTTTTTTTTTTTTTTTGCAGTAATGCAATATCTAGCGTTTAAGGTAATTGAATAAAAATTTAAAAAATTATTAAATAATGAGTCATGTAAAACGAAAGTAAATTTCATTAAATTATTATTTTTATATTTATCTTAAAAATTTTTAAATTTAATTAAGAACGATAATTTAAAAATAAATTGCTGAAAAATTAATTTAAAAGCAATATTTTTTATGTTTGATATTATTATTAAGAAGATATAATTTGTGGATATTAATAATTAATTCAATATACTTTCCTAACCACATTTGTTAACAAAATAATAATAATAATAATATTAAATATCCAAAAATTAATTAATTATGATGATTTTTTACTATTAAATAGTAAAGTACTAAAAAATAACTTGAAAATGGTAATTTAGAAAAGGTATATGTACATATATATATATATATATATATATATATATATATGATTATTATTATATTTTTATATTAGTTATTATTAATAGATAGATATAATAAATGGAAAGTAATTAATAAGATTTTAGTATTAGTGAAGATTGGGATACGTGGATTATAATTTTTATACATGTTAAAATATAAATGGAATGCCTAAGTGTGTGTTTGGGAACAAAAAAAAAAAAAAAGTTGTTTATGCATAAAAAAATCTATTTTGAAAAACAAATCTTGTTTAGGTAAATTTATTCTATCATATTATAATCTATGATCTATTAATTTAAGCTGTTTTATGAGAAAAAAATAGAAGCAAAAATTTGAGCATTTTGCTTCCACAATCATATGCACATTATTCACGCCATTTCAATATTCTTAATCTACCTCCTTATCAACGGCCATCAATATTGTCTACATATTATAATATACCTTTTTTTGTAATTTACCATATGAAAGCAATTACTTTTAGAGAATCCAAACAGAACAAATTATGCTTAAAATTATTTTTAAACTAAAGTATCCAAACATAAATTGATTCTCATATAAGCGATTATATAAAAAAATAATTATAAAAATAAGCGATTATTGAAATAATTTCAATTTTTCAAACTTTCCTAAATACACACTAAATGTTGATATAGTAGGAAGTGGCTATCTGAGAATTTCTCATATAGAAGAATAAGCATCGAAATAAAATAAATCAATTACATTGGCCTTCAAAAAATATTCAGAACGTTAATTTATTTCTTTAAGATTTTGGCAAGCCCAAGGGCCAGAGCGAAAACCGAGGCTATAAGGTTTATTGCTTAAAATAAATAATAATCGAACATTATAGTATATTATGAAACCTATGGGTCTTCGACCTGGTTATGCATATTATATTCATATGCTTTAAATTATTCTTTCTGTGGATTCAGTTCATTTGCTTTGAATATGGCTTCTAGGACTTTTTTTTTCCCACTCCAATGAGGGAAAAGGCATATTTAAGTTTAAACAAGTCCTTTTATCATTTCTATTTTAATGAAGTTTTGGTCAAGGAATTGTTATAGTCAAACCCCATTGATACAAATGATACATTTCCAGCTCAGCTTAGCCCACCAGATGACTGGCGTAATCCATACACAGACCCCAACACAGAGATTATTTGAAAATGTTTCCATGATTATAGTGTTTCTTTATTCTCTTCATCCTTTATCCATTTTTCATTTTTATTTGGACTAGAACTGTAAGAAATTTGAATATCTGATGATGATACTGTATCCAACAAAACATTGCAGAATGAACCTGATGAATGTGAGCTTAATTCGTTGGAAGGTTGTGCCCTCAACCTTTGGAATGATGTGGCAAGTGTAATGTTCGTTCCCCAGTTCTTTAGATAACATAGCCAACATGCCTTAGGGATGGTAAACTTAAATTCTGTGCAACAGATCATGATTTCAATTGGATCCAGCTTTCTACAATCAATTTATGATGCAGAACAAACAGTATGCTTTGATTGCGTGCTTTGAGTTTCTGGCAATTGAGGGAAGGCAAAAAAATTGGAACGACTGTTTCAGCCAATTGGAATTGCCTAAGGATACTATTGTGAATTGCCATAACACCGGAAATGGAATCGAGGCTACTTTACATTTCTATGACTTATAATTAACCAAAATAATATAGCAGAGGATATCAGGAAGAAGTTATTTTTCTATTACATTGTTAGTGAAGTCATTACACAGCAAATTCATGATTAATTATACCAGGCACCTAATCGTGACTATAGAGTTATGCAAAATTATAGATGTTGTGTTTCAATTTCAACCTTATACTACAGCCTTCTATGTTATTGATTTTCCACTTCATGAGGTCTGCTATATGATGTTGGCATGCAGCTTGCACAAAAATATATTAATGAAACTGCACTTCTTCACTCACCCCATACATTCCTACCATGGGTGGTGGTAAACAATCAATCAATTGGAAAGGTTTTTGTCCTTTATGTTGCTCTTCCCTTTCTCATTCTCTCTCTCACACACTTATCTCTAGTATGATTTCAAGATTGTTGCGAAAATACTCATGAAGAAAGGCTACTCTTTGTGTTAATTCAGGAATATGAAAATTTTACATGCTACGTTTGCAAGGCTTATAGAGCCATTGCCATTCCAAAGGCATGCAAACTTCGTTAAATATGAATGCGAGCTAAATAAATTAGAAGCTCATACTTCTACGGATGTAAGCCAATCATTGGTTCATATACATGAGAAGAACATTAGGCTGAAAGCTCTCCAGAAGACATTTATATAGTACCTGCAGAGCAGCTTACAATTTACTCTAGTCCACCAGGTCGTGAAATGTAACCATATATGTACAAGATTCAAGCTACAAAACAATCAGTGCAAACAATTAAATAGCAAATAGCATATATGTGTTTCTATATGCATGATTATGTTATGCCTAATGCCATTTTCCCCGCATTTGTCGGTCCCTCTCACTGCCCAACTTGAGCACGTCAGAAAACATGCTAGATAGTTAATTATTTCATGCCACAGGCCTGCCTGATAATGAAACCTGCGTATGCAGACTTAACAATCACACTACAGAAACCATTGATTTTTCATCATTATGTTGATTGGAAAGTTACTGTGTGTATATTTATGTATATATAGAGTCCCTGGGAAGATGATATACAACTCCACCTATGCCAATTAAAAGTTGGGGAAAAAAAAAACCTCACCTTTAAAGGAATGGAAGAATTTAATTTTGATGCTATAAAAATTTAATATAGTTATCCAATTATTTATTACTATATCAACAAAAGTATTTAATTTTTACTATCATTATCTCAGAAGTCAATATATTATAACATGTGATTTGATAATAATGTAAAATTTTTTATATTTACAATATATCAAAAATTAATCCCAAAATGAGAAATCAAAGAATATTTTGTTATTAAAAAAATTTAAAAATAAGAGATAATTGGGAGACAAGTCCCTACCAGGTGATACTTGGGGAATAGTGATCGGATACATTGATAAAGAACTTACTGTTTCGTCAAAAACTATGACCAATAACAAAAGTATATTTTACATTCCTAAGGTTTTTCTAAATCGCATTTAGCATAAACGACTATAAAGGGTCGCGAATCATAATGTCAAGTCACTGAATCCTACAATTGTATTTATTGAAAGTGTCATGAACTATAATATTAAATCACTGAACCTTAAAGTAACACTAAAAAAATAAAGTTAACAATTTCTCGTAATGTCACAGGGAATTTCTGATAAGAAAAAATAATTAATAGGAATATTTTAGAATGAGTATGTAGTGATGACATGTGTAATGTGTGTGAGTATGACATGTATAGGGATAGAAAAATCTAGAATTCTTTACATCATTATAGATATAATTCTTTGATATGAATGAATCGAAAAAGGAAAATTCTAATCAATTAATTTTTATCTTAGTTTTCTTTAGCTTTAGGATGTCTCCTTCTCTCCAAAAAAGAATTATTCTTAATTTTTTCTAACAATTTGGTGCTTTCATTTCAAACTTATCATATTTCCCCTTTTATCTCCATACTAATTTTGGCAATCACCCTTCTGACTCCCACTCACCAACAGTTCCTCACTCCATTAGAGTACAATATGAGATTCTTCTACCACTTTCCAACACTACCGCATCCAACATAATGTCATTTCATGATTCTGGTGTCAACACCACCACCACCATATCAGCTCTGTGGTGGAGAACTATGGATCCTCCACCATACCACAACAAAAAGCTTGCAACTGCCATCGATTATATTCATCGTCAATTGGATAAAATTAATGCAATGCTTAACATCCTAGAACTCAAAACAAAGGCAATAGCATATCCAAAATCAACAGCAGCAGCAAAGCCAACCACAGATAATAACCATTACCATTCACTCAAAAACTATAGTTGATAATAAGGGTTAAAATATTAAGCATATCAAATTTTAAAGATAAAACTGAGATAATAAAGCTAGTCATGATAAAAGAAAAAGATGAGATAAAGCTAGTAGAATTGATTAACATCTAATTCCTTTTGTTTGGGTTAAAATTTGAAACAAAAAGTTGAGTATCATATAAGAAAAAGAAATGATGAAATCATAGTAATTGATAATAACAAATTTTGAAAAAATATTTCACTGTATAAAAAAATTACACTATTCTTTCTTAATTCACTGCAATAAATATATCCTAAGATAACGCTTAAAAAATGTGTCTGTTAATCATAAAAGTGTGGCCTTAAATAAAAGGCAACATTTGTTGCCAATAGGCTATGTTTTTTGTGCCATATCTTATAAAACCATATCCTCTTTCCTCTAGTCATGCTTGTTCAGAGCAAAAGTTGTGGTTTAGACAAAGCATGGCCTTTGACTGAAAAAATGTGGTATTTGATTTAGCAAAAGCAACGATTTCGCTCATTAGGTGATTCTCACACACAAGAGGTTAAAAAAATATCAGTATTTCAGGGAATATCGCCCTTAAGGCATATCAGCATTTCTATGGATTAATGCATTGTTTTAATTTTTAATTTGCTGAACTTGTCTTATCTTCTTTATCCTACTTTCACTCTTTTTAACCCCTTTGCTTTTCATCTAATATATATGCTGAATCCACAAATATATATTAAAACCTTGGTATGTGTGCGCATATAAGCAAAGCGCATACCCATGGCCCGATGGTGCAACAGGGTTTGTGCTTTAAAGTACCCAGAAGCTGCCTGCAGTTGCACTTATGCTTGGTTATTTTGAAAGCAAGGTGGAAATGTAATTGGAACTCGAACTTCACAACTAAGGCCATGAACTTTTTTTCTTTCGATAAGTGTTATTCAAAAGGCTACATGAAACACCCATGTGTAACAGCCCCCCCCCCCCCCCCCAACAGAAAAAAACCAGCTTATTCAGCAAGTTACAGATCGCTTAAGTATCATAAAAACAGAAAAAACAGACATCCTGCACCACCCATAAACTTAATTTATCACTCAAGCCATAAACTTAATTTAAAACTAATATAGAGATGAATTGTGATGTAAGGTTGAATACTAAACATACTGAAGCTGAGGCATATATATCTGTATACTTGTTTAATTGACGAATGGATCATTTATTCCTAATAGGCCTTTCCCTTATTATATCATATTTTTATATTAAAAGAATGGAGACAAACCTCATTTATTGAATGAAGGTTTAAATATATGTCGTGCTTTCCATTATTAATTTCCTACGCATACCCAGCTTATGATACTATCCACTTGATGTTCTTACTGCCAGAAATATGTATATCTAGCTTGTGATAGGACCCACTTTAAATGGCGGCCTACTGAAAATATACAGAAGGACAGGAATTTGTGGTAGACAGTATATATTAAGGTGTATACTCTGGTGCAAATGATGCAGATGTGTTGTGGCACGAAAGAAGAGTGACGCGCGGCAGGGCGTTTGGTGGGCCACATGGATTAGTTCCGAGTTCTGAGTTTATTAAAGCAAGTTTATTCCTTCATTGTCCTTCAGTTCCCAAGTTACAAATTCTGAGTACCGAGTTCACTTCTTCATTGTTTCCAAATTCCCTCGTTATTCCCGAGTTACAGGATCCAAGTTCCGAGTCCATTTCTTTATTATCTCTAAGTTTCCAAGTTATGGATTCAGAGTTCTAAGTTCAATAGTTGACAAGTTGTAAACTCATATCTCCAATGGTCACCAGCCCATTTGTCATATGGAATGTCTGCACCATTTGCACTGATGGTGATCTACACCATAAAATTGGCCATATATTGTTTATTTAGTGGCGACAATTTGTTTGGCATATTGTCGACCATTTATGGAGCTTCAGCTGACAAGTAATTATTAAGATATGCCAACCCATATAGTTAAGATAGTATTCACATGGATTCAAAAACTCATTAATTAGTCATATACATTGATTACTTTTTATGTTAATTAACACTTATCTTTTACTTGGATAAGAAGAGAAAATTGAGAGAAAGAAAATAGAAAAAAAGAAAATAAAGAGAGAAGAAAATAAGAAAAAATAAAATAAAAAATATTTCTTTTTCTTACTTCATTAGGAGAGAAAATGAAAAAAAAAATATTAAATAACATTTTAATCCTTAATATAAATGAAAAGTAACAAAAGAATGAGGATAATATTATTATTTTAAATAACATTATACTTTCTATCTAATTTTCTTTTCAAAAGTGGAGAGAAAACTTTTTTATGGACTCTACATCCCTTTTTTTTTCCTTTCTTTCTTTTTTATTTTTTCTTTTCATCCACACAAGAGAAGAGTTTATAATCATCCCATCTTCTTTCTTCTCATTTTATTTCTCTCCATTTTGTGTGGTCTCAAAATACGATAATCTTAATATTTCCTAAATGCTATTAGTGATGAACTTTTTTTAACAAAAAAAAATTAGTGATGAACTGTTGAAGTTATGACTCTTATCTTAAATAGGATCACTACGTACTATCTTCTTTAAATAGTTGTAGTTTACACTTATCTTCTGTTCACTTATTTATGATAAGTTTATTGAACCTGCTTCACTTATTTTTTATGTTTTTATTTTTGATTTAATTTTTTAAAATATATATATTTCCTATTATTACTAGCCGGTTTGATATTTTACTCTTCTTTATTACATTTGTGGTTTGTGAGGATTTTTTAATTAAGCAAAGGTGCAATGAACTACCATATATAGACCTATTTAGTTTACAGTGTCATGGACATCCATTGAAAGACATACTAGTATTACAAGAGAAGGCTTTTAACAGAAAATGAAATGACACAGTCATCATTAGCAAAGATAACTCAAACTGAAAGGAGTATCAGGATTAGGATTTATGTTAAATTTGTTCGAAAATGATAGAATATGAGCTGTTCCTTGTTACCATAATATTAATTCTCTAATCCAGCTAGGATATTCAATCAGCCAAAGCCTTTCATCAACTGACGGAAATCAAATTTTGTCTAGCTAGAAAGTACCAAGCCATATACATGTTTCACTATAAATCATTCAAAGACCAAAAGCTTTCCTAGAAGCGAATAAATAACAAATATGAAAGAAAGATGTTCTTTCACTGGATAATCTGTTTTTTTGGGTCTTACATGAAACTGTCTAAACTAGTGATACATGGATGACCGATTTATAAAATCAACCCCGACAAATATATCAGGTCACAAATAATAAATATAAGTGGAAGGAATGTCATTCCCACAAGGACTAAAATCAACAACCAGTTCATTTGAGCACATCACTATTCAAGTAAATGCAAATGAGAGATTAATAAAGCAAAAATTATGCAAGAATGTAAACAAGTGAGCAATGGAAAATATGAATAAGCAATGAAGGGAAAGCACATGTTAGGAGTTGATTTCATCCAAGTTTGGCTTGTGTTTTGCATTACCTAAATGTTAAGTTAATTTCTTGACAATATTATTACTGATCAAATTACTCATAATTAATAATCAAAATTCAATTCCTTGATACTAGGATCCTCTTAAGATAAGCTAAATAGTTTAATTCTTTAAACTATTCTAAAGCTATCCTAAGGATGAAGAATAAGAATTCAAATGACCATACAAGTAAGTACTTCTATTCTTAACTACTCTAACCAATGTTAATTTCTAAATTAGCTTATTTTATGAAGTGAAATTTCTTTCGATATCACAAAACCATAAATCAATTAATAGGTGATTAGGCCAAAAACAGTATTAAGAACACCAAAAATTAAGTAATGTACGAAAAAGAGAATTAAGATTGAAAAAAAAAGGAATACAAAACTAGCTCCCTAAGACTAAATCTCGCAAGCACCTAAAGAAATCTAGCAAGTCATAGTCAAAGAAAAGGAAACAATAAATCTTAGAGTCGTATAATCTAGCAGAGGCATGTGATACCTTTGGGGTTGAATCTTGATTCCTCAAGTTTTGCTCTCCTTGACACTCACAATGCTCTCAAAAAAACCAGAAAACCTTAGCCTCTCTCTCTCTCTCTTTGTCTCTCTCTCTCATTAATAATGGATAACTCCGTTCAAAAAGTTACAAGTATTAATAAAGACAAAGAAAGCTAATTTGGCCCACAATAGTGCCAGCACCATGGTGCTAGAGTGCAGGTACGAATTCCTAAGATTTTCTCCTTATCTTGTAATCAAATCCTTAGTTGTTTCTTCAAGCTTGATCTATATCTTCTAAGCTCTTTTTTTTTTTCCTCATTAATTCTTCAAAATCTTTATTCAATCAATTCCTTTGATCCTCCATTCATTTGTGCAATAATTTACTCTACAATCAATTAGATTTGGTGAGAATATTTATCCATTCAGCTCAAAATAAATAAATTCTCACTAAAAACAACAACAATTCAAATTTATTAATATAATCCAGGAAAATTATCATAATTTAATACACAAATACGGGGGAAATAATATATTTTTACAAATTATCATTTATGCAATCATTAGAGACATATAGGGTTCTATTACCATCTCAACCATATGGAGGTGAGAGACATGGCAGTAAACGAGTTGCAAAATACCTCTTTTAAGGGTAGAGGGTGTAGTGCCAAGTTGGGGAGCGCAAAGCTTGGAGCTGTATAGTGAAAGTTGGAATAATAGTGTTTAGCCTTAGAGATGACTATATATACCTTTTTCCTCTGTTATATGAGGTATTTACAGTGGGAGATGTAAGTAATGTGAGTACATTTAGGCATGTATAGGGGGTCTTAATAAGTAATCAATGGCCAAATTGGAACTAGGTTGAAGGGATAGAAGGGGGATTTTCTCCACAAGGTGAATGTTATCAAGCACTCCAATTAAGGGAGAAAGAAATGGGGCAATCATTTAAGCAATGTTGTAAACAAAAGGTGTTCAGGGCTAACGACTTTACCCAAGGAGGCAATGCTTATGTCCAAAGGCCATGTAGCCTAGATAGACCATAAGCCCCTTGGCTTTGAGCACTAAAGCAAAGAAACTTATGGACAAATAGGGTTTCCTGGGGGTGGAGGACACCCAAAGGCCAAGTAGCCCAGACAAACCACAAGCCTCTCAACCTTAAGCTCTGAAGAGCAAAAAGACTTTGGCAAGATTATCACACATCAAATCTTGCTAAGGCCAAGGGAAATAGGTGTTCAAGCAAGGTTGGTAGGAGCATCATTATTATTGACAGCTCAATAAGCTGATAAACCATTAGGGGTTAATGGTTGACTCCTTAATAATTCATAGTTGTTGGGCCTTTTCAAATACCGAGGTGGCTACACATGTCATGCTTGCAATGGGGTCCTGTCATGTCACATCACATCATTTTGAAGGAGAGATCCCAGCCATTACTCATGCTTTTACCGTTTATTTTGTGGTTGTTGGATTGGGGACTAGTGGTTTTTGGTTGCCTCAATCTTACTTGTTGAATGTGAACTATTTATGAAGTGGGGACCATAGGATTGAGCAGGAGCTAAAAGGGGTAATTACCTTCTTAGGGCTTATTTTTCCTTACTAAAAAAACTTCAGCCTTTTGATCCCCATTCTCTCTATTCAAGTTCCTTCTTCTTCTTTCAATTTTTTTTTTGTCCATTGTGGCTATCATCGCTGTGAGAATTTATTTTGTGTAGTACCCTAGGTGGTTACTTAGTATTGTTTTGTGATCGCAAGACCCTCGTCAATTACTTTTTTAGGTGAGTTTTCCTCCTTCCTTTTCCTTTCCGTTCCTTTTCCATTTGAGAAACTTAGTGAAGGAACCTAGTGCTTAGGATTTGGGTTTTATTTATTTTTAGTATTTGATAACACTATCCCTTAGTTGTGAGTGGCATTGCCAGTAGAGGGTGTTTCATGTAAGTGTTTCATTCTTATTATGTTGCGAAGGTAGATAATCAATAAAGAGGTAGACCAGGTCTCAAAGGAAAAGCAAGAAAGAAGGAACCCTTAGATTAGTGAGGGTGGTAGGTTCATCAAGATACCAGACCATTAGTATGCGAGCTTGGTGGAAATGTTTTTCTTAGCCAACACTCCTTATTCGAGCCTCCTTAGCTAGCTGACTATGTTAAATTCAGTTCAATGATGGCCATGACAAAGGGTATTTAAGCTAGATTGCAAATTTATGGCCCTATATCTCCTGCATCTAACAGTTAGGACAATGTACTTGTCTTGTCATTTTCTTCTAAAAAGATGTTTGATCAATTATCCAAGGAAGCAAGTTTCCAGTCTTCTGAGATAGCATCGAGGATATAATACATGGGAATCCATTTCCAATCTAAGTAGAGCTACATCTCCAACTCAATTTTCTAGTTCTTTGGACAATTATCATCTAGAGATTTGTTGCCCCTTTAACCTAGTTTGTGGCGATCCCGGGGAGGTTGTTTTTTCATGTACGCTACTTATTTCACTAGGGTAAAGATATATATCGATTCTTTTTTTCACCTTTGTACTATGAAGTTCATTATTTACCAATTAAGGTTGGCCTTAGTACAACTGTATCACAATAGGTAGGTCTAGTGTGCAAACAACTTGGGTTTGAGGCCTCGACACAAATATTTTCATAATTCTTTTTCCATATCTCGAGTAATCAAGGTAAAAAAAGAAAGCCTTATTTCATTGTTCAAGGTGAGAGGAAAAAGACTTCTATGTGTAGCCCTTCAATTCATCCTACAAGAAGATGTCATGTTAGGAAATATTTTTCAAGCTAAAGCCCAGTCCTTGGTATTGTGCCATTTCGTTAATAAAAATGGTCAATAGAGGTTTCTTTTTAAGTAGGTTAAGGCCATTCCCCTTCTCCCTAGATTACTACTAGAGATTTCTCCGATGTTGACCAGGCTAATATGACTAAACTTGATATGCTTGCCAAAGACACCTCTTCATTGGAAATGATTGGGCTGTGTTATTCAAAGATAATCTAATGCTATGAGGATCCAAACCTCCTACAACAACATTTTTGCAAATTCATTTATTTTCTGATGTCTCATCTTTAAACTATTTTATAGTGCTAGCATTTCAGTCTAGGACTTTGCAGTACTTTTTTGACAAAGTATCAGAAACAAAGTGGCAACCATTATAACATCATTGCAGTTCGTTCTAAACAACGAATAAAGGGAAGGATTTATACAAAAGGCCAAGGATGAATGAGATAATTAACATTGATACGATCGATCTTCCATCAATCAATGGCTCTCCTAAGCAGTCCAAGGATGGCGAAGAGATAATAGAGGCTAAGCCTCAAACCCTAGGGTCCCGTGTCACCATTTAGCCAAACTCTGTGACATAAAGAGCTAGTTCCTTGGATAGCCCTCGCCACTAGGTTAGAAATTGCCACAAACACAACTTAATCCCTTGCTTAAGGAAGCCAAATGATTCTTTTTTAAATATGATGGGGATGAAAGGACTGTAATCTAATATAGGACCAACATTTTTTAAATAAGGTTCATATAAATTAATGCCTTTCTAGCTCAGTTAACTAAGTGAAGTATAAGAATATTGGGCTTATGCACTGTTTTGAATGCTTGAGGCTCATGTTGTAAGGAATGCCAATGCGGCCTGGTTTTGTGAAATGAGGTCTGATAGATGTCTAATCACTTAGGTGCAACCATCCAACACAAAAAGTTGATGAAGAAGCTCCAAGAAGCCTAGGAAGCCAAGTAGGAGAAGGTCGATTGTCAAACTTGTCATTTAGAAGATGAGATAACCAAGCTAAAAGATAGGGTAGAAGCTTTGGAGCTATTCAAAGATTGGTCTAGGCAATGATTAATGAAAAGGCAACATAATTGATGTCTATCCTCATTGAGACTAACAAGTGGACCATCATAGTAGAGAAGTCAACCTAGGATGCTCATGAGGATTTGAAAGAGAAAACAAGACCTTAGGATGAAGAGAGGTCAAGCTTACCAGATAACATGGATCGTCAACATGAGGACAGTTATTCAAAAGCTTGAGCCCATTTTTGTCACCTTTATCCTGACCCATCTCCCAATTTTGATTATGTTGAGCATTGCTACAACTTGAAGTTTGGAGACTAGGCCCCTCCCGCCCTCAAGTCTGAATAGGAGGTAGAAGAAGAGGGCGAAGGCCACAATTCTGTTGAGCCAACTAAGTCAGATGCTGAGGATCCAAGCAATCAGGGTAACAAAGAGGTGCCTGTGATGCTTGTATTGGAATTTCAAGTGTGAATGATGAAAGTTCCACATTGATTAAGAATATACTAAGTGAAAAGTATATAAATATATAGCAGGATTCATAAACTCATTATCTTAAGATTTTGTATCAAGAGATGTGGTGCTTAACTCGTTATTATGATTTATCACTTGGTCCATTAATTTAAATCTCTTCGGATTTTGGGCTCCCACTGACCACTTTCCTTAACAGCTTGAAGGTCAAGGAATGCCTTAAGTGATGTATGTAGATGATTGAATGAATTTTTTGGTCTAGACCCTTAGTATCTATAGTCTACTAGACTCCAATTAATTTAATTTGAGTTGAATCAATTCACTATGAGGATAAAGCTATCCCAGTGCTATTTTTTTTTTTTCATTTATAATACTCAAATTTAAGATCTTATTTAAAGGAAAATAAGTGTTAAACCACTTAAATTAACTACATAAACTAAATATCCTTTAAATCTATTTTAAATAATTTAATCAATTTTTTTAGCAAGACTTAATCACTTTGTTAGTAAAAGTAAAATTTAAAACTTCAAATTTATTAATTTTGTTATAATTTATCAAATAAAGTAATCTTCGCAAATCACTGAAGTAATATTTCTAAAATATCTATACATTATAAGTAGGGGAGTATTGGCATAACAGTAAAATTACTTGCAACGGTAAAGCTATGTATATTTATCCTCCCAACACATAACCACTTCTAGAGAGTTCCTAACAAATTCTGAAAATGAAAAGGAGGAGGTTGTTGTAACAGCCTACCACTGCGGACTCAGCAGTAACTAACTCGCTGAGATTAAATCAGCTACTTCATTCTTGTGTTGCACTCTAACACATTGTGCCTTTGACTGCTGCAAGAGGCACAATTGGCTACAAGGCTACTTAATTGTTGTATGAAAAATATAGGAGGATCCTCAAGGCAGATATCTACTACATGTTTAGGAATGTTGTTGCTGATGGAAATGGCACATATTCTGAAGAATATGAATCCATGTCCAGAAAACTCAAGCAAAATTTTCTCTCCAACTTGAATTTATGATCAATTTAACAAACAAGTAAACATGGAATTGGATGTCAGCACAGATGAGGAAAAGAATAGAGGCAAGATCATGGTTGCAGCATGGTACATACATCCAAATATTTATTTTTAGATTTTTTTTTTTTTGATCTGGAGAAACATTTTTATTTTTAAGATACAGTTTTTCAAATACAAAATAAGACTAGTTACATAAGTTTAGATAAAAATTAATAACCTATAAAGGTGAACTTATTGTTTGTGCTCAAAATCGATACTAATATTCAATTTCCTTTATACAAACATAAACAATTTTTGGTTATCTAAATTATCATGCTTTATATTTTCTCGCACATTTTTTTCAAAACTAATCTTATTTTGCAAAATATAAACAGTTCTTAAATAAAAAAATTATTTTTATTGAGAAAATTTAATAAAGAGAGTATTAACATACTTGTTGACTGTTAAATCAATAAGTAATTTATATTCACATACTAATCAATAGCTTATTGTTTCATCAGATGCCAACATTCGGTGGCAGTGTGAAGAATAATTTCGCTCCCCTTGGCAAACTGGGATTTGGGTCATGACCATTTTGCTAAATGGTGAAGTATGTAGATGAGGCAAAGAAATCTCTAGAATGGAAGAAAATGCTGGCTGCTACTGCTATTGCTCTTTGGAATATTTTGAAAGCTAGGAGCTTAAAAATGTTTTAAGGGAAAGATAGAAGGCCTGAAGAGACAGCCAATGCAACACTGAAGCTGAAGGAAGAAATCAGAGCTCTTACTGTCACACACTGGCTCTTCTTTAGTTTTTCCATTCTGGTTTTATCTACTTGATGTTTAGTAGCATAATTGGCTTTGTCCAAATTGTGTATGCTTTTTCATTGATGAAGTGCAGCATCTACTTTTGGGTGGGTGGGTTTTTTTTGTTTGTGTTTTTTGTGTCACCGCCCCCCTCCGGGGGAGGAGTAATTTATATTATTTTATCTGATTCAATAACCGCCACTAAATAAATACCTGCTTAGGAAAACTTCTTAAAATAGATTTTGTTATGTTATATTTTTTAAAAAAAATATTTTAGAAAACTATATATAATCATGTTTTTGTGTATTATTTTTTAAAAAAAAATTATTCTTAAATTTCTTTTTGATGTTTTAAAGAAGTCTTTTTGAACATCTAAAAAAAAAAAAAAAAAGGAAGAAGAGGAAGTCTTTTTTTGAAGTAAAATATTTTATTTTATTTTTTTTAATAACAGAACAGCTAGAAAGAGCACAATTATCTAATTCTTCATCTTTATTTATAAAGAAATCACCAGAATATCTTAAAAATATAAAAAGTACTTATTATAAAAAAAAAAATCTTTATTTGTCCAATAGCACAACCAAATGTGTTCAAATTTAGTGGAACAAAAATAAAGGGGGAATTTAAAAAATGAGAAAGGTCAACGCTCGTTGACTAAACCAAAACCCAACCGTGACTAAATTCCAATTTTTTCTCTTATTCAATTTAAATATAAAAAAAATATCTTTTGGATTCAATTTTAATGTATTATCTGTATAAAATATTTGATATAATCATTTAATTATATATAGTGTTCCAAGTTATTAAAATAATTTAATTTTTATTATTACTACTTCAAGAGTCATATAAATAATATAATATGATTGATTTATATTGTAAAATATTTTACACAAGTAATATATCAAAATTAATCTAAAAAAAATCAATATAGTAAGTTTTTTAAATTTAAGCAATAACCAGATATTAAAAAATTAAAATAAAAGTTAAGCAATAACAAAATATCCTGTATCTAAGCTCAGCCGATATATACCTAGGTATGTGTTTATTTGAAAATTGCCAAGCGCCCAATATAAATAATATGCAGCCGCAAACGACTCACCTCATTCCATCTCCGGGTTTCCCTTGATCGTCGCTTCAATTCTTCTGCTTAAAGTAATTTCTGTCCACGCAATTTTGTTAATGTGCAGGTTCGTCTTGTCTCTGGCATGAAGCCTCTTATTTTTTATCACATTACCATTATCGAAGTTGTTCCTTCTACAATTCCAGGTTTGGTGTCTAAGTGCTTTACATCTTGAATTAAACTCAGATTCTCTAAATACTCTTGTTGCTCCTTTTTTTTTTTTTTTTTTTCAATCCACCTTGCCTATTAAAGCTTATTTTGTAACAGTTCAGCCACTCAATATATGCACAAACTTATTATACATTCATTATATATTTTCATAAGAGAAATTCATTTTTTTTTTTCTCATACATCTTCATAAGACGAATTCTTAGATCCTATTAGAATAAAACTAAAAAGTGTCCTGTGTTATTGTATGTCTAACACTTCAACTTTTGCATTAAAAATATAATTATAATCGGACTCAAAACGACCTACAATCCTAAAGTGTTAGATATTGAATGGTGTATAATACCTAATTTTTCTTGCTCTGGAAGGATTTAAGCAATTTTCTTCTCATAGAATACATTGAATAACATCCTGGTACCAATGTTTCTATCTAAGTAGTTCAGATTGTGTAGATAACTCACTTAATGAGTGCAAGTATATTCTTTCTCTGTGAAAATGCAATGACCAAGAAATCTGCACTTGCTGTTCATCCCTCACACAGAACTAGAAACACACTGCATTGTCAGCCGCAAGAAAGCAAACTTGTTAGCGAGAACATGGAACAAAACGAAATGACACTTGTTATAGACAAGAGGAAACAAAACAAGCTCAGTGAAGAAGAAGAAGAAGAAGAAGAAGAGATAAATATCTACGGATGGACACATCTCCCAGATGATATCCTGGAACTGATAATGAGGCGTTTGTGCCTTGCAGATTACCTTGGATTGCGTGCGGTGTGCTCACCTTGGAGGGCCACCATTGTTAATGCCATTGCAAACAAGCATTGCCACCCTCTACCTGAACTGCCATTGGTTGTGCTAAGATATTTTTACAAGGTAACCCGATTTTTCAGCTTGAGCACAGCATGTGTCTTTCGCCGCAAAACACCACTATTAGAAGGCACTCAGTTCTGTCATGGCTCAGTTGAAGGATGGATGATTGTGTGTGACCATCCTGATAAGAGTAGACATAATAGTATCTTGGTCTTCTTCTTGAATCCGGTGACTAATGCTAGAGTCTCTGTCCCACCCATGTTGAACTACCCATCTGACTCACCCCTTAAGGGAGATCAATTGTCTATTGGAAAAATGGTGGCCTCTTCCAAACCTGATTCTTCAAGCTGTTTCTTGGTGAGCCTATTCACTGATTTTTGTCACATTGCGTTTTGTGGACTATCTGACAAGTCTTGGACTATGATTGGAAAAGAACATGATTATCATTTTATGGATGTGGAAATTTTCGGTAGCAAGTTGTATGTTAGAACTGACAAATCGATGAATTGCATAATGGTTTATGATCTGCAAGATTCTAGAGGTGGTGACCCCCCAAAGCCTAAGCTACTAGCTTTGCTTCCACCAGTAAGGCCACCACCAGTATCAAGTATAATTGGCAATCGCCGTTTTGTCTGGGGCACAGTCATTGCCTTTCTGGCCAAAGATGATGCATTACAAGAGTTGTTGCTCATTTACATGCACTCCGATGCAGTTCATGATACTGAAAGGGTTGGCTATTTGAACTTGGTCACCGAATTCGTTAGCCCGCCTCAGGTTACCGCAATTGAAGTGTTCAAGTTATGTCTGAGTAATAATGAGACTAATAACCAGTTTGTGAAGGTTGATAACTTGGGTGACCGTGTGCTGTTTCTTGGCTCTTGCAAGTCCATAGTAATGTCAAGTGCAGCCTTTAATAGCAATGAAGAGTTATTTGCAGCAAATTGTATCTATTTTGCTGTTAACTATCGATGTCCTGCAAATCCATGGGACGGCTTTCAACTGGGGATCTTTTGCTTGGCTGATAACAGCATCCAATACTATTCTATTGAGAAATCTGGTGAATGTAAACCCCCTTATCCTCTCTGGTTCGTACCAAGTCTTTGGTAATTCACTATTTTGACACTTGTTTATGTTTTATGCCACTGTTTGCTACCTCTGTTTTGTCATTTTATTTTCATTTTAGCTATTGGTTTTATTCTTCTCTAGTCAAGACTATCCATGTTGCAGATCCATCATGCTATTTAACTGTTCATGGCTCAAAAGTATTCGAGCCAAACCCTCTTCCATGATATAAAGTATTTCCTATTTGGTGTATTCTCTACAGGTTGTTACTTGTTAGCAATATATATAAGCACAGAAGAAAGACATATCCTGATTTTAGACATAGTCAAATGTTTCACTTAACTTAAACTTTAGCATACCCAAAAAAAAAAAAAAAAAAAAAATGAATGCCAGAATTTGGAGAAGAATATCAAGCCACACACACCAACCGCATAATTGCTTGGTTTTCTTGGTGGCTGCTAACATAACTTTTGGACCATATGATCATCCTAAATTTTATCATGCATTAGGGGTGTGTTTGGTATGAGTTAAAATTTTATGTGGAGCTCATCTATAATATTTTACCTCTCAATTTTACCCTAGATCAAAAAAAAAATAAAAATAGATGGATAGTTTAAATTAGCGGGTTTTTTTTTTATATGGTGTTTGGATGGAAAATATATCAAAATATCGAAATTGGGAATAATTTATATTGATATGTGATATACTAAAATCGGAATTTTCGATTTCTATCAAAGTAAAATCGAAAATTCTGAATTTAATTAAAAAAATATTTTATTTTTTATTTGTAGTGAAATCAAAAATAAATAAAAAATAAAATATTTTTTTAATTAAATTCAGAAATTCCGAATTCACTTTTTTTAGAAATCGAAAATTTCGATTTTAGTGGATCCCATATCAATATAAATTTTGCCCAATTCCCATATCTTGGTGATTATATATAACTCAAATACTATATAAAATATACAATCCCTAAATTAGTAGTAGATAAATATTGTATATTCACTAAAACGTTTGAATTATGAAATTATCCATGATGCACTCCCCTTCTTCTTCGTTGCTTCAATTACTTCTTTTTCCCTCCATCACGGCACTCTCTTGCAGGAGCACTACAACCACACCATGACCGCCATTGCAACCACCACCGCGACCACCACCGCCTTGTACACCTTGTGCATACATAACATTGATCAAAAGGAAACCCAATGCAATGGGTCATGCTGCTGGGTAAAATTATAAAGAATGTACGGGGAGAGGAAAGAGAAAGAAGAGAACGGGTATAATTGTAAAGACGTGGTTTATAAATATTAAATTATTAAATTTAAATTATTATAAAATTATTTTTTTATAATAAAAAAAAAGTTTAATCTTACCCATTGACTTTAATTTTAATGATTAATATTCAAGGATCATTAAAGTCCAAAACTCAACAAGCCTTATTATAGAATCCTCCCTTGTTACATAGGTAATTACTTTTCATTTCTATCATAACTTGTAGGTTTAATTATTTTATAAGTTTTATAGTTTGACTAAATTTTTAATTAAGTACCTAAAGTTTAAAAGTTTTAAACCAAGTCTATATATTAGATAATTTTTTATTACCAAGTCGTTAGAGCAATAGAATATTACGAAAATTTTTCAAATTTTATATAATTTAATAGATCTCTATCCAATTTTATAAATTCAAATATAAAAAAAATTATCTAGCGAAAAATTTTGTAACAATATATTCTTCTAGGAATTTGATTATAAAAATTTGTTTAATATAAAGATTTAATTGAAATTTATAAAATTCTAGGGATCTAATTAAAAAATTATATCAAACTATAAAGATTTGTAAATTAATTAAATCTAACTTATGTTGTAACCTATCATTTTCACTTAGCACCAAAGCTTGGTTTGGTGTTGTTGACTTGCTGTGGCTTTTTTAGAGTTGTTGGGCTCTTTGAAAACTGCTCTCAAAAAATTATAATAGTCATATTTGGTAATGTAATGTAAAAGTTGCTTTCAATGATCAAAAGCCAAAAAAATAGTATTTGGTAAAATTATTTTTAGATTCTTAAATAACTATAATAGGCATAAATACTAAATAAAAATTTTTACTATTAATGTTATTAAAAATAACAAGATTATATTAATATTTTAAATTTTAGAGTACATAAGCCAGCTCTGAAAAGTACCTCATAAGGTTCTAGAGAGCACCACTGGTTTTTAAAAGCCAAAAGCAAAAATACCCTAACCTTTTTGTTTATGAAATAGAAAATATTATCTTATATTTTTCATAAATTATAACACATTTTCAGAGAGTACTAGCAAATTAAACTCAAATTTTGTATATAATTAAATAGAAACTAATACAAGACTGCGCTAAACCAACAAAGTATTAGTTCGAACAAAAGGAACTCGCATTCATTAAACATGTGGTTTTAAGTTTGAGTTCAAGATCATAATTATAGAAAAAATATCATTAGGAGTTGCTTAGGTGCTTAATCATACCTAGTAAAATTAATTTCTTATTTATCAGATGAAGAGAAACTTTGAGAAATTAAAAAAGAAAAATTGCATTAATATAATATTATGCGTAGATACCAAATCCACATTATAGGAAACTGAAAGGACCAAAATTTATTTTGCCAATCGATGCCTTTTCATGAAAGGAATAGGAAACTACCAATCAGGCAATCCCTTTCACCCACTTTGCTTCTTACCAAGGCTGCCCGCCAATTTATTCTTCTTTCTTTTGGCAGCTGCGATGGAACGAACCCCAAATTACCAAATGAAAAACACTATTCAATTTTATAATCAAAGAATTGATTAGTTAATAGTTAATCTCTTTTCAACCCATTTACGTACGAATTCATGAGAAATACAACCTCCCCTCAATGACGATGAAGTTTCACTGACTTATGCATAGCAGTGGAACACTGGCTAATGCATCCACGCGGGAAGGCTCCTTAATACAGTGACACGTGTTAGTCTTGATTAATCATTTGAAAGGTGCATATGAAAATAAAACAAAATTAGACTATTAGAGCTCTAAATGCTGGGAATTAAAATATTCCTCAAAATGAACGACAAAGAATTGGCGTAAAAAAGATTTGGAATTCAATTTCTACAAAATATCTTTTATTAATAAAATATTTATAAACTCTTATTAAAATTTACAGTTGAACCCACAACTTGACAATTATCTCCTTTTTATCTCATTAGATTTAGGATATCCTATTTTTTACTCCCATTTTCCCTCTTATCTACCTTTACCTTTGTTAAAAAAAAAAAATTGTCATTGAAATTTGTAATATATTTTAAAATAGGGCAATTCTCTTTCTTTACACTTTCTTTCTCTTAAGAAAATATAACAATATTGCATGAAAGCTTGATTAGATCCGTTGGGTGGTAGTAAGGTCATGCAGTCATACCAATACTGATACCTTCTTTCAAATTTGTTAATCTTTTACTGATTCTGAGAGGTCGAATATCTTTTACTAGTCGTCAACATCAAAAGCTTTATCTACAAACTCTCTCTCTCTCTCTCTCTCTCTCTCTCATCTTTTGGTAGCATTTACTTAGGGTGTATATATAAAATTAAAAAAGCGGAAAAAGGCAATTAGAGGACCTTTTTTTTTTTTCGGGTTTAAGAGGTATAGCTGGTTATATGTACAAGCTACATGGCAGAGTAATTCACTTTGCTGAGATTCTATCTTCCTACATATCACAAGTACAGTGAGCAAAATTATTTTGTCATATAGAATGTTTATCTTAAGATTAAATTCGAGTCTTCTTTTTTATCTTTTTTGGTTCGAGCTTTAGATGGGGAAGCAATGCCGGGGCTGATGGGCTAGCAAAATATAGGCAGAATGAGGCTTGGAGAAGAGGGGAGAGAACCTGCGACTCGTCACCTCAGGAGCATTCGCAAAGGCTATAATTAACCAGCTGAGCTAGGCCTGGCTTGTCGATTGACTTTCCCTATATTGTTATGATTTAGTTGCTTTGCCTTTTGGGCCTTTGGCCCTGTTGTGAATTTGAAAAACATAAATTATAAGTGACATTAAGTCTATTTACTAATTTTACTAAAGTACCTTTCTTTACTTTCCATAAATAAATTAACAAAATGTTTAACTTCAATTTTTTTTTAATAAAACACATTAGATTACATTTTTTAAGGAAAAAATAATTAAACTAATTTTAATGCGACGTAAAATTATTACCATGATGATAGAAATAGTTTGAATATTAAATTTAATTTTTCCTTCACATATTTTTTTTAAGATATAATAATTTTTTTATATTTTTAAGTAGGTTCTAGTGTTACATTTATGTGTCTATCGTTTGAAATTATTTTTAATATAACTCCTAAGGTTATTTAAAATCTTCAAAGTCTTTCAAATTTTTTAATTTATCACTCGTAATTTTTGGTTTTTTTTTTGTGACAACTAAGTGTTTTATGAATTTATGAATTTATTTATTTAATTTAAAATCATGCACTAATATTATTAAAGACTAATTTTTTTAGTATAAAATTTGACACATTAAAAAAAATTTATCAATTTTTTTCATATTTTTTAAAATAGTATTACAATATAAAAGTATAAAAAATATGTGAAGTAAAGATTGATTTCGACAACTAATGTATTTTTATTATCATTATAATAAATAAGAATCACTTCTAAATTATTATATTTAATTTTTGTCACTTAAAAAATTTAAACTACTATATTTTATTAAAAAATTGTAGAGTTAAGCAGCCTTCTTAAGTTAATTACAAAAAATAAGGATTCTTAATTTAATTATGAAAGACAAGAAATGATATTTTAGAGAAATCAGTAAATAAGTTTGTTAAGTGAGAGTGACAAATAGACAAAAATGAATAGCAATAGACATGCCCTTCTATGCAAACTACATAAAATTAATTACATATCAATAAATATATAATCAATTAATATTTCAATAATTCTACACTAGCAGAAAAAATTGATAGAATTTTTGACAAAAAATAAGGGTGATTGTTAGATGGCCAATCTAAGAGCCTGCATATATATTATATTATTCTGATAATAAATTCGGATAAATATTGTGAGTCTTTGACATTTTCCTAATCATGCTTACTTGGATAAAAACGAAATTCCTTAATATCTAAAATCAGTAGAGTTTACATCTGAATCAGTTGCATGCATGAGATAATATATATGTCCTAACTCAAATAATCACACTCTCTCCAATCTTATGCGGCTTTTTGAATTAGGATTATTTTTTATTTTAGTTAAGCTCCATACAAATTACTAAGTACATGATACGTGCAACTAATATAACTCAAATATAAGTAGGACAAATATTAGAATTGGAAGTCCGATAACGCAATAAATTTGACAAGTAGTACTTTCACACATATCATAACCTATACAAATTAATCAAAGCTAGTTCATTCATATTCATTCACATATTATTCTGATTGCCCGGATTTTTCTGAAGTATATAACTTTGCCACATCAGATCACATATTGTGGATTTTCCTGCATTGGCCTCCGCTAAATGGAATCTAATCTGCATATCCTTTTGAATAAGAAGTCAATGAAAACCTCCACAAAAGATGTATAGTAAAAAGATCAACAAATAAGACAAAGTTACATCCTAATTATCATTTTATTGGCATGCATACCTCAGAATCCTAACAGTATTGTCAGTTTATAATTTCTAACAGCCAAGACCAACGTTCTGCCACAGAAACTCCTGAATTCAATAATTGATATTTATTTCATTATAATAAACGTTGCGTTAACCCGCTGTCTTTGGAATTTCTTCTTTTGTACTATTTTATAACCTATATGGTATTGTCAACTTCTAATATGCTTACAAGCTCAATGAGCCAAAGCATCAATACAACGTGTCTAAGTGAAGGTCACAAATCGCCTTAATTTGCATGGATTAAAAGAGGACTTCTTTAGCTGGTTATTTATTTAATGAGAGTAATTTTGATATATTGTTAGTATATAAATAAGACTTTTGAGATAGTAAGTGCAAAAGTCAAATATTTTTATTAATGTGATAATATATAATTAAATATCTATAAAAATTATTTTTTAAGTACATCAAAATTAAATTCTTATTTAATATAGGTTACTATTTGGATCCAACATTGGAAGGGTTATTAACAGTTGAAAGCGTCTTTTATGAGTGCCAAAGAATTTAAAAAGAAAGGAAACACATACTGAAAGAACGTACGAACATGAATATGTGCAAACTAAATTACATTAACTATCAACTATCTTATGAATACCTAGTATTAGTTGGTATACAGAAAAAAAAAATAAAAAAAGATTAAAAGTACTCTGCACTCCTTACTCCTTGGACTTTAGCTATTAGCTTTAGTTTCTCCAAGCTGAAACTCTCACTAGTTCTGTTCCTTTCCATTCCAAAACCAGTTCATTGCCATTTTCTCCCTCAGTCCTTGCCTCATATGAACCTTCACTTCCTCTCAACATATCTCTGATTTCCATTAAAATATTTGTGCTCAATCTGCAACCTTCTAGGCCAATCTCTGCTTGAAGATGGCAATCCCTTTTCATGTCCTCCCATTTTAGTAACCACTCAAAAGGCGAGATATAAGGTGCCACAAATAGGCACTCCATGGCAGTTCTTGCATCTGAGAAACGGGTTGGGAAATGTGACTCAATTGATTCCAACAAGGCATGGTAATGCACCAAATGTCCATCAAAGAATGACCTTAAATTCAAGCTATTCTTCAATTTCTCAAGTGCATCCCCATCACCAAAAGTGATTATTCCCTTGTTGCCAGAGCTGTTGATCAAATCCTTAGCTAACCTTAGAAAGTCCATGGCTTGTCGTCTGCTCCTTACCCTCCCCATATGTGGCAAACCCACCATGCAATTGAAGGCCAAAAACTCTTTCCTCCCACCCCTTTTGTTCATTTTCTCAAGCTCAATAACCAATTCCTCCACTCCCTTTTCCTCCACCTTCAACTTCAAACCACAGGATTTGGCATGCTCATAGAGCTGCCTCTTGATTTCCTCAAAATTCCAAGGAGTGGAAGTACTTTCAGGGCTTTCATCACCCCATTTGATGGATGTCAATTTCAGTGTTCCGTTCATGTGTGCAATGGCCTCAATCATTGGAATCCATTGGACCCCTAGTCCCATATAGGAGTCCACTATGTGTATGGCATCACAATCTTCTGGTATGGCTTCAAGAATTGCTGAAATAGCTGCAAAGTGAGCAACTTTTCCATCTGGGATTCCTTGATAGAATGCCCTGAAAGTGGCCTCAAAGTTCTTCAAGGCCTCCCCTTTGAGATAGTCCCCATGACTTGCCACTCCCTGAGACAAGTAAAATAAAAGGCGCTCAAGAGTTTCACCAAGAGGGCTAACCTTCTGGCTCATGCTCTTCAAGATCTCTTCTGCAAGTGCTTTATGTCTTTGCTCCATGGCTTCGCCAAGAGCCTCAAGCAAGTGTGGAAGGATCATTTTGTTGTCAATTTCCTTGTCTTCTTGTGGCAAGGTCAGTGATGGTTGAATAGAGGACAACTCTGACTTCATAGATGGGGTGGGACTCCATGCATATTCTACCTCACTAGACAAATTTTGTGAAGGGAAGCTTTCTTCACTTTCTTCTTGTGGGTATCCAAGGCCTTGAATACCAACAAACTGGGCACTTAGGATTGGACCAAAATCATCCAATTCCATGGAGAAATCCTCCATCAATGGTGGGAGTTCCAAGGTCTCTTCACCAATTGTGTATTGGATATGATGCATATGATCATTGGTGGAGAACATGGTGGTGGAGGAAGGAAAGGGAAAGGAGGAGACTTCAGAGGAAGTGTCCTCTGGAGTGTTGAAAATGGTACTCAATTCACAAACACCAACATGGTCGTCCATGGTGAAGCCATAGGGCTCAACAACTTGATCAAAAGTTGAGCTTATGCCTTCAAAGCATGACCACTGGGACTGAAGAGTCTCAGGCTGCATCATTTTCTCTGTTGGGTTCTGTACACACCGCAGAGGAGGAGGGCTTGTATTGGAGTTTGATTGGATGAGTCATGAGTTAATCCTGTTTGATATTTATAGCAAAAACAAGTAGTGGATGAGCCACGTGAAGACAAGTCAGAACCAAGGGAAGTAGCTAGAGTACGGACCCGTTTGGATTGCAGTTTGAGGGGCTAAAGAACTTTTTATTAGTATGAATATAAGAATATCCGGTTGTTAGTATTTTTTGGATATATAAAGGTTTTTTTTTTAAATTAATTTTTACAATTTTATAAGATTTTTTTTAAAAAAATATTTTTAAAGTTGTCCTTTATTTTAGAAAAAAATATTTTTAAAAAAATTTTATTATTATTCTTATATCAATAATTAAAAATAATTTTATTTTATCTTATTTAAACAAAAATTATTCTTTTAAATTTACTTTTGATACGTTCAAACTAAATATAAATTAATTCTTTCAAAAACAATTCTCCTAAAAATTGAATCAAATATATATGTAATTGTTTATGTAATATTTCTTTTAATATTCCTTTTTTTTTTTAATTGCTCTCTTGGAAGTTCTTGAACAAATGAGAAGATAGAAAGAAAGTGGATTCATGAAAGTCACTTTCCTACATTTGAATGTTAAGATAAAGAAATTGACGGAAATTATATTATGGTTGATGAGGATTATTTCACTTTATTTAATTTAAAATATTGTTTTCCCTTACAACATAATTTGAGAACAGAAAATATTGGAATTTTGTGAAGAAAAAAAGTGAAAATACTTCGCCTTCTTCTCCCTCCTTAAAAATTTCAAAACGAAAGTATTTCCCTATGCTTATCTATCCCCCCTCTAATCCAAATATAGCATTAAATTATACTTTGGGTAAATTGAATAATTCGGTCCGGCTTTCTGTTAATGTAATCTTTTATCTATTTTTAAAGTAATTTAAAATGTTTCAAATCGCATATTAATCCAGTCCTTTGTCATATTTCTATTTAACAAGACAAGTAATAATATATTATCAAGTATTTAATTTTAATATATTATTAATATAAAAGAATTTTACACAATCATACAATCATAAATTTTTTGATACGAGATTTTCTTTGACATTTTAAGAGTAAAAAAGAAAAAAAAATTGTTCTAAACTATTCAATACTTTACACGTTAACAATTGTATTAAAATTATAATGGTGGGTGTTAAATATTAAATAGATCAAAGCTAAAACTTTTTCTTATTATAGGAACACCTAAGAATTTTTTGACATATTATTACAAGTTTTTGACTCTAACCATAATTACTTCAAAAATCACACTTATAATAAAATGTAATTGGTTGATATCATAAAATATTTTGCTCTACCGGTATATTAAAATTCATTTCTATTATTAATTGAGATTAATTAGGATATACTGATAGTATAAAAAGGGTTTTATAATATCATCTAATTAAATATTTCTATTTGTAAGATTTTTAAAATAATGGATAATTATCAAATATTTTTGTTGATATATTAATACATAATTAAATATTTGTGTAAAAAAATTTTACACTGACAATACGTATAAATTAAATCTTTATTAATTTTATGATGCCATAAAATAATCATGTCGTTTTTTTATCACTATTATTAGTGATAAGTCGTCACTTTCGTTAAAATTTATAATATCTAGAGCATAATTATTAGTGATCTCCAAAAATTAATTTCATGGGCAATTTAAAACATAAGAGACGACAAATACTAAATGTAAATATTAAATAATAAAAAATCAGATGAACATAATATTATGTATAGATACCAAATCCACATTATAGGAAAACAGTGAAGGACCAAAAATTATCTGCCAATCGTTATCTTCTCATGAAAGGAATAGGAAACTGCCAATCACTTTCGACAGAGTTTCATTCCCACCGGTTTGCCCGCCACTTTGTTCTTCCTTCTTTTGGCAGCTTCGATGGAATGGACCTCAAATTACCAAATGAAAATCACTATTTAGTTTTATAATCAAAGAATTTGATTAGTTAATAGATAATGTCTTTTCAACTCGTTTACGTATGAATTCATGAGAAATACAACGTCCCCTCAATAACGATGAAGTTTCACTGCCTTAAGCATAGTCGTGGAATGCTGTCGTATGCATCCACGTGGGAAGTCTCCTTAATATAGTGAGACGTGTTAGTCTTGATTATTCATTTGAAAGGTGCATATATGAAGATAAAACAAAATTTGAGCTCTAAATGCTGGGAATTAAAACATTCCTTACAATGAACGACAAAAACTTTCAACGTCAATAAAAAAGATTTCGAATTCAATTTCTGCTAAATAACTTTGTTAATAAAATATTTATAAACTCTCATTGATATTTGTAATATATATAAAATAGCGTAATTCTCCTTATTTAAACTATCTTTCTCTTAAAAAATATATAATAATATTGCATGAAGGCTTAATTAGGTGTCCATTGGGTGGTAGTTAGGTCATCCAGTCATACTAATACTGGTACCCTTCCTTCAAATTTGTTAATCTTTTCATCATTATGAGAGGTTGGATATCTTTTAATGCTAATACTCGTCAACATCAAAAGCTTTATCCACAAATTCTTTTTCTTTTTTTTTTCTTCTATTGGGTAGCATTTAACTTAGGGTGTATGTATAAAATTATAAATGTGGAAAAAGTAATTAGAGTACTATTTTTTTTTCTCTGTTTAAGAGGTTTGGATAGGTTATATGTACAGCCTATAGGACAGCATAATTCACTATCCGGAGATTCTATCTTCCTTGATGTCAGAAATACAGTCACTAAAATTATTTTCTTACATATAATTCTCATTTTAAGAAATGAATTCGAATTTTCTTCAGATCTAGAGATATAATAAGTCACTATTACCTGTGTCATTTTATACAGGCAAGTTAAGAAATTAAGAGGACACTTAAATGTTATAAGAATTGTTAAATTTTATAAATACTGAAGAAGAAACAACCCACACTTCTTTTTTTAAGTATCCTCTATTTTTTTTTTAATCTAAATCACTACTATCTAATTAAAATTTATTATACTTTAGTTAATCTATCTCGAGCCGAGTCCATCTACTATAAAGTTAAAACTCTCACAAAATTATATATATATTTTTTATTTACAAGATTTGAATTCCAATTCTTGTTTACGAGAAATAAATACTGAATCACTTGAATTAATCAAGTATTGATATCCTCTCCTCTTTATAGTACTAATAAAATGTAAAGTAAATTTCATATTAAAATTTTTAATTTCAAATTTTTCATCTTGTTACCAAAAAAAAAAAATCATCTTCTTAACCAAAGTAAATGCATTTATGTAAAATTAATGAACCTTAACACATATTATGGCAGATTCCTCCTCAATAAAATTTTTATCTTTCATATTATTAAATAAAAAAGGATAATCCAAATTCTTTCATATTATTTTCGAAAATAATTAGTTGTCATTATATGAGTTTCATACCATAATATCTGCAAGAGAATTAGTAGTGTTCAAAATCTTCCAAGCTAAGTCTGATAACTCATTCACTCAAAATTAGCTGGGCTGAGTTTAGATTTTCAAAATCAAGATTGTGTAAGGTCTGGGTTTAGGGAATTGTACTGAAAGATCTTTACTCTATAATAATTTGATTTGATTCAAATCAAATTAATTAAAATTCAATAAATTTCAAATATTGAAAATTATATATATATATATATATATATAGGGAGCGTATCATATGAAAAAAGTTATTTATTATGAGAGTGAGAAGGATAAATGGCCGTATAATTATATATAGATGGTCAAGATTTAAAGTTGTTTAATAGTCATGTGATCACTTAAAAAAGTCATCTAATTTTATGTTTTGATCTTAACTATTCACATAATATCCAATGACAAAATTTACTCCTCTTACTCTCACAATTAACTACTCCTATGATGTGATACGTTATATATAACGACCCCCAAGATAGGGGAGCGAATAAATAATGGCTGGGCATACATCAACAAAACAAACAAAAAGCTGCAACATATAATAGTCACTCGAAAACAGCTAGGAACACCGGCAAACGCATGCACAACAAGCCACCAAATGACACAAATAAATAAATAAGGAAGAGTGCTAGATGGTGCGAAACTGCGAATCACTCTTACACGAAAGAGTACGACTGTGCCGTGACAACGCTAGGGTTGATTTCAATTAAATATATATTAGAATTTGAAAATGTAATTAACTCACGGTCATGATGGAATAACTCGGCTTAATGGTTGTGCGAATTTCGTATTCGTATCAAATATGATTTTTCTTAAACATAATTAGTACACTTTTAACATTAAATTTAGGTCATATTTTAAGTTGAACTGAGTTAGTCTTAAATTTTGTTATTCTTTACTCATTCTTCTTGAAGTTCATTAGTGATTATTGATCGCCATATATATTATCGCGTCGTTCCCTAGATATTAGGACGTATGTATTACTGTATTGTGGCGTAAATTGAGCACTTATTAATTGTGTTATTTAATTAATTTGTATTTTTTATATAATTAATTTGTATTTTGTAAGATTAACACAAACGCCAGAAGTGAATATTTCTATGCAAACTACGTAAAATTAGTTATATCTTTATCGATAATCTTATCCTTTTGTACATCCTTTCTTATTAATCATACTTTTTTGGTTGACAAGTTCTTATTAATTAATCATACTTATTTGGATAAAAACAAAATCCCTTAATTAATACTAAAATCAGACGAGTTTACATCTGAAGCAGTTGCATGCATGAGATAATATATACGGCCTAACTCAAATAATGTTTCTTTCTTTTGGATAAGCAGTAGATATATCCAGTCAAATTCAAACTCTCCAATAATCATTTCTGTTCTTTGAATTAGGATTATATTTTATTTTAATTTAAGCTCTATACAAATTTCCAAGTACTTAAAAAAACATAAGGACAAATATTAGAATTGGATGTCCGATAACAATACAATAAACTTGATAAGAAGTATTTTCATACATATCATGACCTATACAAATTAATCATATATAACTTGTTCATTCATATTCCTTCACATATGATTCTAATTGGCCGGATTTTTCTGAAGTAATTTGCCACATCGGATCACAGATTGTGGATTTTCCTGCATTGGCCTCCGCTAAATGGAATCTAATCTGCAAGTCCTTTCGAATATGAAGTCAATTAAAACCCTTTTAAGTTTTAAAAAACTGAACACTGCACAAATGTATAGTAAAAAGGTTCAACAAATAAAACAAATTTACTTCCTAATTATCATTTTATAGAACTATGATCAGATAATATTCATACCACAGAATCATAAGAACATTGTCAGTTTATAATTTCTAACAGACAAGACCAACATTCTGCCACAGAAGCTCACGAATTCAATAATAGATATTTATTTAATTATAATAAACGTTGCGTTAAGCCGCTGTCTCTGGAACTTCTTCTTTTGTACTATTTTACAACACTATATGGTTTCATAACTTCTAAGATGATTGCAAGTTCAAACAGCAAAAGGATCAAGTCAACAAGTCTGCGTGAAGGTCACAAATCGGCTTAAGATAATTTGCATGGATTAAAGAGGATCGACTTCTTTCCCAGGTTATTTATTTAAATATATGTTCATGCTTACAAAATATTTGGATCCGACATTTTGAAGGGTTATTGTGAAAGCGTCTTTTATGAGTGGCAAAGAATCAATAACTTGCTGTTAAAAGTTTTCGCTTTCCTTAAGGATATTTTTCTCAAACTTTCTTATTTTACGTAAAACAACTAAAGGCAAGTGAGCTATACCATTAATTATATCATGTTTTACCCACTTAAAATATGGGCTATAAGTATTTTCTTAAAAAAAAAAAAAGAAAACTAAATTAGAAGAGAAACAGAATTAGAAGTATGAAATTGTTTTACATTCTGATATAATTGTAAAAGCATTTTTTTATTAAATTTAGACATTATCAAATTGTTCGGTTGTAACAAACATATAAGTACTTTTTTGTTATAAAATTACATTGCAGGCAAAAATCACTTCTCAATAAATATATTTGGAAAAAAAAAGTATGTTTTGTACATGGCTAATCTCAAATATGTAGTCAATAAAAAATTAATTTAAAACAAAAATTTTACTTTAATAAAAGTGTCATAGACTCATTGATAGAGAAATAGAGAGAAGAGTGTATATGGTAGTGGTCATTTTAAAAAAAATAAAATAAAATTAAGGATAGGTTGGTAGAGAGGGTGATACCGCATTCATTGGATATGTTTATTTGATATCTTATCTCTCTTGCATTGCTTCTACTTTTTTATTTTTAAAGCAACTCCATATCTACTTCTTAAAATAAGTAGAAAATCAATCATTTTCTAATTCTACCTTTTTTTTACAGAAGCATAACAACAAGCAAAGTAATTTTCAAAAGTACTTTTTCATTAAAAAAATGTTTTTATTCTGTCTCATAAACGTAACCAAACGCCCTCTACATAGATTATATGTCTTCTTACGGGGTTATTTTGATATGCTTATGAATAACAATACTAAAATTTAAAATAATATTTTAAGATAGTGAAATATGTCGTCTTTCGTTGAACCAATCCAAATCATCGAGTTTTTGAAGAATTAAGAAATGTATCTGCTGTGGACCGAGTTTTATCATGCATATACCTGCCTGTTTTTAAAAATTTTTAATGATGGAATTTTTGCCCCCTTCTTTCCTGGGATTCCATATCCCAAGTGCTGTCCACTTATTTGAGCCTATTTCAGTGCTTGCGGCAATATTCTGTGGTTGCTTCAACCAAAAATACTATGCTCGGACGTTTTAAGTGAGATGAAAGTGGGAAAACTCAATTCTCATTCCCACTTATTTAATTTTAGAATAAATATTGTTTCTTCCTGCTCATCCCTCATTTGATAACAAAAATTCTAAAGCTGGAGGAATGAGAGAAAACACTCTCCTGTCTTTTCTCTTTATTTCCCTTCATTAAAAATCTTTTTCACAAAAATATGATGTTTCAAAAGTTTAATAAATTATTAATCTCTAAAGTCATTGAAAAAACAAAGTCAATGTCCACACATTGAGAGCGTAGACATGGCAAGTTTGAGGCACTAATGTAATTCATTATATTCAACGACTCAATAGTAATATTCAATAGGAAAAGCTAGAAGTAAAAAACTCTTGAATTCTACCATAAGTTGATTCATTTCAATACAATGAAGTTGCGTTAAGCCACTGACTTTGTTACTTTTTTCTTTCGTACTATATATATTTTGTTCTGCGAACGTAACATAAATTAAATTATATGGATTTAGGTATACATAGAAGTTTTAATATAGTTGATTCAAATAATTTGATATTTGTTCTCTTTAAGCAAATGTCTCGAGCTCAAGTTTTATGGATAAAATAAAAAGATTAGTGCCGAAAAAACTTTATATCCATCAACCTGATTCAAACTAGATTAATTTAAGTACAATAGATTTTAGATACTAATGATTTTGATAAAAAAGAAAAGAAAAAAAAATGTAACATCTCCATTTAAAGTGCGAATATACTGCTACCTACGTATGATAAGCGGGATTGTGCGAAAGTTGGTGTTGGATTCAGTTTACTGCAGATTCCTATCTATACTTAAAGACAAGCACGTACGAGCCAGCTAACAGCCAAAATATGAATCAACGCGAATACATTTTACGTAAAGATCTTAACTTAAATTAAAAAATATATATTATAAAGTCTTAAGATATTTGTATGACAAAGGGAGAGGACTCTTTTGAAGTCGTGCTTTTACAAAGATGTGATAAAAGTCTTTTAATTCTTTTGCCCCACTACGGCAAATGAATTTAATTATTAACAACTCCGCACAACACTAGAAATAAAAGAGATACAAAGGGTCGAAACCAGAGTCATCCTATTCCTATTGCAAGAATGGGGAAGACAATTACAGGACAACAACAACGGATCTGAAGAAATTAAACTATTTACAATTCACATTACTCATCTCATTGATCTAAAATTTTCTATTTGATAGATGAGTTAGTGACGTTTGATTCTAAGGGAAAAAAATTTAGTTTCTATTTTTTCCAGATAGAAACCATACATACAAACAAAGACAAAACCTCCTAGAACAAAATCAAATGGATGAGTCACACTTCAACTACAATTTTTTTGTTTTGTTTTGTATTTGGTTTTGGTTGTATGTATATCATTATACTTTTTCAAATTAGCCATAATATAATTCACTAACAGTAAGCTAGTAGTAAGAAATTTGAGTAGCTTACAAGAGATGATAAATTCAGACTTTCATGCCATCCCAAAACACAATTTGAGAAAAAACTAACTCTTAACTTTTAGGATCATCAACCACATTTGTTAGCCAGGGAATCACCTTTCCAACTAGCTTATCATACTATATATTTGCTATCTTTAGTTTCATCTAACGTTGAGCGTTTAGCGTGATGGACCAAGGAAGGAAGGGCCAAGTATCTGTTCTGGTCTCCTATTTTGTCGGACATGGTGTCAGCTTAAGCCAAATCTCATCTGACATATCAAACAATTATTCATTTATTTATTTATTTATAAGTAACTGACGTATATTAAGCATTGGCATACGACAGGTGCAAATTGTTTAAACAGGAGAACAAAAAGTTTGTGCATAAAAGAAAAATGAACAAAAGAACTTGGCTATCAAATAAGGGGAGAAGCCTCACCAGTGTAATATTACCAAATCATTGTATGTCAACTGTCTTCTTTCACATTTTTACGTGTCTTGTGAGCTGATGAACAATGTTCCCCTATAGCACAAACTACCAAGCTTATGCTTCATACATCAAAGGAACAGAAGTTCCAGGCCACAACCCTTTGGAAAAGAAGCATATGAGTGCCTAGCTGACCCTGATAGATAAGCCTCAAGATAACTGCAAGTATCACAATCTTATTCAAAACAAGGGGAAAATGTACAGCAGATGATGCAGCCAATGCAGTGGCATCAGGGAGAAAGTGATTGATCATATAAGTTGGAGATTGATCACCATTAGACTCTGCAAGCTTTAATCCAAACCCATCATTGCTGCCACTATGATTTGTTTCTGATTGTTGGACAATGTCTAATGCCTCTGATTGAGATAGAACTTCCATTGCATCTGAGTAAACATCATTCTTGTTGACGTCATCATCGTCGTCGTCATCATCACCATCACAACCATATCTTGATCAAATGCAAGATTCAGGGGTGGATGCCAAAGGCAAGGAGGTAGTCTTGGCCGAGGGGCGTCTCCATCACGGATGCTATCACTCCTCTCCATGTCTTTTGGCTTGCCCAGGGCTTGCTCCCATGAAAATGGAACACTGTGTTTTGTAATGTACCAAGTGAACTTAATGAGCAAGATGCACCTTCAACAACTGAAAAAAAAAAAAAAAAGAAGAAGAAAAGAAAAAAGAACAAAAAGACACCTTGTGCACAAAAGGGGTGCATTGAAGTTTAACAATATAGGACGTTTCAAATCCATGGTCTCCAGATTTTCTTCTGCTTGTTCTTCCATGTTAGGGGAGCTTCTATCTGAGATAATTTTTTTAAAAAAAAAATTTGGTCTAAATTGAGATCAGACAGGGTATGACATCTAGTAGGGTGGAATAAATAAAAGGAGTTCTCATGGAAATCATTAAAACTTAAGTCTTGCTTTAAATTGGTCACAGGTGGGTACAAAAGCCCCTACCATGTGGGAAGAGAAACAACATGCCAGATATTACAAGATGTTAGAGCTGGAAAAAAAAAAATAGGGACAGGGTGATCCACATGCAGCATGAGAGAAAAAAGTAAACAAAAAAATGTCTAAAGATGTCAAGTATGCAACATCAGCCGAATCGACATGGCTGTATTTTGAATTTTCGATAACATTTTACAAGGTAGCATAAATCTTAACGACAAATGTAAATAATTCACAAAAAATGGGAGATGAGTTTCTCATGTGCAAATTGCATATGCACGTCCACGCCAATAATTTTTCACCGTTTTTACATGATCTGAATAATGACGAGGATATGTACAAGACCCGATCATGTACAAGTTGCACATGAGAAAATGAAAATCCTCTTCCTCAAATAAAATGTTCATATAGTGATAGGTAAAAACGAACAAAAAAGGAAACAGTATAGATGAATTGAGTGCATGAAAACTTTTATAGATGGGTATGGATATAGCTTCTTCACATAGAACACATCACAAATACACCGTTAGAAGAGATGCTAGAGAAAATCCTGTTTTTATGCAACAGAGTAAAAAAGTTACAACACAATGTGAATTAGCAATTGCTCAGCCAAAAATATGGCGGCAAATGCTAAATCTGTTACATAACAGATTGACTTTCATGTACAAGTTTCGTCTAAAACTCTGGTAACTTATCACCTTTCTTGCTGGCGAGGCATAGTCAAGAATAGCAACAGCAGCAGCTGTCTACACTACTTGAACATATATATATTTACAAGCTATCTTGCTCCCATACTTCCCCTTCAGTTTCAATCCAAATTATCTCTCTAACTTCTCTTTTCCCTTCTGTATTTCTGCATCCAGAAGGCCGGCCTAAAGATATATAGACCATACTGTTTCTGCAGACCATTCAATCGATAAATATCACTGATGATTACTGGGCCGTTAGGTGTAAAAAGGCGCTGGTTGGCAAGAATAGGCTTGTCCCCATAGGGAACACGGAAAGCATGCTTATTGATCTCTGATTCTCTCACTTTTGTTCATTAATTCGCTCTCGTGCTTTATTACAAAGCTCTAATGTCTCAGCATGGCTAGGATCAAGACAAAGGGCTGCTTCACAATCCCGGACAGTAGAAACATAAACACCCATTGAATCATAAAATGCTGCTCGAAGATGCAACAGTTGCAGATCTGGCTTGAAATTGATGGCCCTCGAAAGCTCCGCTATTGCTTCATCTTCCTTGTGATCATCCATTAAAACTGATATACAGAGAGGTTGCATGTCAGAAAGTTGTGCACACTTATGACACACATTTCACTAACTGGTTTCAATGGTTCAAGACTAAATCATGGTCACATCTCTCCATCATGATGCTTATAGCAAACAAAGTAATTCGTTAGGCAAATATCAAAACAACAATAAGGCTCTAATAAATTAGTCATTGTTAGACTGGATAAGAAAATTAGAGAATGAAAAATGAACTCAAAGAAACCTTGGATTGCTATAGAGCTCCTAGACCAAAGTGACCATAGAACCCAATAAATTATGCAAATGGTACAGAATTCTAGAGTAGCACCACCCTCTCCTCACAACAATTCACTCACAAACAGACTAACTGAATTTCGCTCCACTCCTATCTCCATATTTATTCTGCTAACCCTCTAACTCCCTAACCACATGTATCACCTGCTAAAGTAAGTACAATTGAGCCTATTTGTTAATTTGGCCCATCCCCCTCTTAAATGATAATTGGTTCCCTATCAGCATCAAATAAGAATAGACTCCAACTGAAAGATTTGTTTCCTCTCTCACTTCATATATGATTGTTACTGATAAGATAAACCAACCCAAGATAAGCATGGAACCCTCCAAAATCATGTAATTTGAGGTGTATCACGAACACAAAGATACCACAACTCCAACAATATTCCTTTAACAATCATTTTAAATCAATAAATGTGCAAGATCCACGTGTCATTTCCCAGTCTTTTACACAGTGATGTTTTGAGGAGATCTAATACAATTATACATGAGGAGCGTGTAAGTTGGAAGAAACAATCGCATATGCTGCCAACTTAAATAAGCGGAGTTCAGGTACATAAACGAGCAAATGAAGACAGCTGAAGGATAGAAATACCATGATTGTTCAAGCAGCATAAATTAAAATGGAATCAATCAAAGCATGCGGAACTACAATTGTTTTTAAGGAAAATTGAAATATCTGTCAATGAAGTTACTCTGATGAAGCATAAAGGAAGAAGGTGGATCATGAAAATAGAGTAAAAGATGTAAAGCAGACATGAGATGCATCAAGTTAAAAGATTTTCACAAGCTTTTCATATCCCATACTTTGAAAGTTTCCATCCTATATAGCAAAGATGGCCAAACATGCTAAGCAAAAAATATGGACAGAAGGATACAAGAAACTTACTGGCTGATTAACGTTTTTGGTTGGATTGTAGACTAAAGTAACATAGTTGGCAGGAAGAAGTCATACGTATAGAAAATGAAGAAAACACATGAAAGAGCAAAGTTTGATTTCGAAAGTTAATTAGAGGGAAAGAGAAAACCCTTGATAAGGATGTCCTATTCATCTAACTTATCAAAAGCATAATGTTTCCTCAAAATTAGTTCCTCAATCATATTATTTCTTAAATAGGCCATATGTTGCTACAAGCCAGTATAAATAAAAATTTCTGGTTAAAACACATCATGAAAGATTACAGCATGCCTGATATTAAGCAATCATCATACTGTAACTGACCAGGACCTGCGTCTGCCACAACAAATATTTGAAACACAAAAAATGGCTTACAATCACAACCAAAGTTCCCTTCCTTCCCACCCCCACAGGCCCAAATATATAAGGAGAATAACACAGTATGATATAATTAGTTGTATGGAGTTTACCTGCTGCCCTATATCTGTAAGGATAAGTCCTTTGAGGATCCAACTGTGTTGCCATGTTAAGATCACTCATGGCCATGTCACGATCACAATATTCTGAACGTTTCTCGTAAGCTGATGCATTACTCTGGGCCTTTGCTATTAGCTTTGTCATCTCATCATATGCAGCTTTGTGCCGATTTTTAAGATGATATACACGTGCCAAACCCTGATGTGCTCGCGTATGCTTGATATTGAGCGCATGCTTGTAGCAGTCAGCAGCAAGGTCTAGCTTTTCACAATCTACGTAAACACTCCCTAAATTATTTAGTGCCTACAGTGTAAAAGAATGATAAAAATAAATTCATATTTTCAGTACTGAAACAAAGTTAATATGTTTAATCTGAAAACAATATAACACTCACTTGTCCTTTACGAAGGCCATCTGAAGGACATCTAAGAGCTTCCTCCAGGAGATCAATCACACACTTTGAAGACTCAGAATCAAGACTTGAGTCAGCTAATACATAAGCTTTGAGAAAGAAAGCTTCAAATGACCTTTGAAGAGAAATGGACTCCTCAGCCTTTGCTAATGCTTCTTCACGATTACCAGTATCATACAATATCCATCCTTCATATACAAGCCTTTCATGTGCAGAAGAAGAATGATTTCTAGCTAGCCGCAAACTACGCATGGCTGCCTTTTGAGAATTTAACCTGCAAGATTCAGGAACATTAATGCCCACAATGGACAGGGTTATGGATTAAAAATAATGGAAGACTGAAACATATTAACTATCATACAAGGACAACAAGCAAAATTTATTAAAAACAGTTCGTAGCTTAGTATGCTACATTTGTGATTGATACTGACAAGTAAAAAACTAGCTATGAATAAGAAGTATATACACACATCATCTGACTGGTCTTGTAAAGAGATATCAGCTTCCATGCATCCCACACTCAGAGAGGATACAATAACAACTATGTCATGAATCACCTCTCCCAAAAGCTTAAGCTGTTGGGTAGATCATGAATGGCTTTTATATCATAACCTGCCCCCTTATGCAAGGATTCTTTAGGCTTGAAGTGTGGATAATGCATAGGTCCACCTAGCTTGTGCTGAAATTCAACTTAATTCTATTAGAAAAATGAGACAGCAAGGATTGAATTCTAGACCACTTGGTCAAAAATGACTATAATAGCATGTTATGAACCACCTCTCCCAAAAGCTTGAATTGTTGGGTAGAAAATGAATGACTTCTATATCATAACAAACTAAAAGTACATTATCTGGATCAAAACTAATAACAGCTTAAAATAAAAGCAAGGAAACATTTCAATTAATTGTAAGACCTTTTAATGATGCCTGCCAATTTTGTAATATCAGCTCAGCAGGCCAACAGAGAGAAAATGGAATTGGAAATACCGTGCCGTTTTAAGTGAGGTGGTCAAGGGCTGAGAATTTCCCCCAGCTTACTTTCAAACCTCTCAATTTTGAAACTCAGTCGGTCACACACAAAATTGTAAAACCTTTTTAGTGCCCACCAATTTTGTAATTTCTGCTCAGTGGGAACAAAGAGAAAATGGAATTGAAAATTCTGTGACTTTTTAAGTTAAGTGTTTTTGGGTTGAGAATTTCAATCTGCTTACTTTCACACCTCCCATATCACACAAACAGAAAACAAACACACTTCATCTTTCCTCATTTGCCTACTTCATCCTATAAAATTCTTCATTGTTCATGCTCATATGAGATTATGAGCTCTTAAAAAATACAAGGGAGGATAAACAATAGCATCAACTGACACATGCACGAGGCAACTAAAACTGTCATGCTTTATGTCATTACCTATTATCTTGCCTAGTTTGATGGATGGGCTCATGCCACAATTTCCTCTAATTTTAACATAGTACAAAGTCACAAGTCACAATAAACTAAGCAGCCAATAGCACCATGAGTTCCATGCATAAATATGTCCAGTCCAAACTTAAAAAGAATAATAAAAAAACAAGGGTAAATTATCCTAACCTCCCTGAGGTTAGATGATATAACACACGATATCCCTTGACATTGACACCCCTTTATAGGGGCACTTAGTGTCACACTAGTATATATTTCTGCAAATTGAGGGGTGTTGTGTGTAGTATTGCTTAAGGAAAGTCAATGTAATTTACCCTTGATACAAATCTACCCATATTTAGGTGTAAATCATCCTCACAAATAACAGAGATAAGTATAAAACGAAACCCATACAAAATAATTCCATACAAAGAGAATTCTTGCCAGAAGAGAATTATGAGACCGAAAAAAAAGTTATATTTGAATTACTATAAGGCATAAACTCACCGTAACAGAAGGAGAGATTGCCGAAAACTTAAAATACTTTTCCCTGGGTCATTTTCTAACATCTTGTGTACAACAGCCAACGAACCAATATCATCAACAGAAGACCAGCTGTCATACAATTGTATCCAGCAATCAGCCTGGCTCCACTGCAGAGTGACAGGGCGGAGGAGCTCTACCAAGCGGTCGCCACGCATATTCCCATGGAACATCACATAATTTGGATTCAATGTCAAAATTGCCCTGACATCTCTGAGGGCTCCTTCATAGTCCTTCATAGCAATCAAGAACCAAGCTCTCAATTCAAGGCAGTCTGGAGAAACCTTGAACCCAATTATTTTATTGATTTCCGAAATGGCAGCTCCAATCTTGTTCTCTTCCAGCAAATAAACAGCCCGGTACTTATATGGAAACGAAAGAGTTGGATCTAATTCGGTTGCAGAGACCAAGTCCATCATCTTCTCCTTCCCAATACAATACAAAGACCTTTCCTGATACATCCAACCAACTGGTTTATAATCAGAGATAAGCGAGTTTACCATCGTGTACGATGAATATATGTGACCACGCTTATATTTTGCCCTCGCTACACCCACTGAAGAATAAACATGTCCTGCCTCAACTGCAGCCTCAAACCACCGCTGCGCATCTTTGTATTCTTTTCTCTCAAGCATCACAACACCTAATTGGTGATAAGCTAGCTGCTTCTGCCAACCTTTCACCGCGCACTCTCCCAATCTTTCCAAGAGCATCACAGTCATATTAGACTTCAACTCCTCCTCCATCGCAACCTGACTCAAAAAATAGTACAACAAAAAGGACTTATGTCCTGCCATAGCTAATCTATCCCTACCCTCCGGACTACAAAACAATCTCATAACACTTGCACGCTGCATCGAACCAGGGAGCTCTCTCAAAAACACCTGCAAACAAGCTGCCACGAGTAGATACGCGGTCTCCTCCAGCCCGTACTCGATCAGCAACATGGCATCATCCATGTCACAAACCAGAGAAGCTAAATGAGCATCACAAGCAGACTTCAGCTCATCACAACAAAACTTATTCGCGAACAAAAGCAGCTCGAGAACAACATTAGGGGGAAAATTACTCAACCTCTTGGTCCTACTAAAAACCTCAGCAGCCACCATTGCCTCAATAGAAACCTCATTCAGAGAGAAGTTTATCTTTTCCCTTCTCGACTCAACGAATTCACCACACAACATTGCCTCAATCGGCCTTGAAAGTGAGGCCATAGAGCATCTCCTACACCTAATTTCACTATCACCAATGCAAAACCACAATTCAACATCATCATCATCAGATGTTGAACATTCCTCTACAATTTCATCAGCAGCAGCAGCAGCAGCAACAACTTCTCCACGCAAACACAAACACCGATCGAAGACGGATTCAGGATCATAGCCAGGGATTAAGCTTGACTTGGGGCATTCAAGGTTTCTTCCACAACAATCCATTGACGATGATCCGACGATCTCGTCCTCCCTCCTCTCGTACCGCAGCCACGACGCCAGCACGACCTTGTCGTGCACGGCGGCGGCGTGCCGCCGCATCGACCGGAGGCTCCGCCGGAACAGCTTGGGGTCTGGCAGCCCGCGGAAGACCGCGGCCTGCTCCAAAAAAACCTCGGATTTCTCGAATTGGTTACAATTCTCGATCCTCCGGTGAACCTCAGCGAGGGTTTCAATGAAATCGAGGGGCTTCAAGGAAGGCTCGATGGAAGGTTCTAGAAGCTCCGTGGTTGGAAGGCCGTAAGGGAGGAGGCCTTCCAAAACGACGTCGCACACTGCTGGCGTTGTTGTTGTTGTTGTTGTGGTTTGGAGGTTCCGAGCCTGTTTGGTTCGGAGGATTTGGGTTTGGGTTTTGGCTTGGTCGTGGAGGTGGTGGAGCAGGTTCTCCTCCACGGCGCCGCCTCCGTCTGTGGCTGTTCCGGCGGCGGGGGAGGTGTTGAGGGCGTGGACCTGAGTGCCCTTACAGCCGTCGATGATCTTCAAGCTGCGAATCGAGGTGAAGATGTTGTGCTGCATCCTCTTCTTCTTCTGCTGCTGTTCCTATTTTTTCTTTTTTCTTTTTTTTGGGGGGGTTCCAATTCGACCGAAGTTGGAAGCTTCTAACGGTTCAGATTTCAGAAAAAATTGAGACTTTGAAATTCGGGCATTCGAAGATCGATTCAGAGAGAGAGAGAGAGAGAGAGAGAGAGAGAGAGAGAGAGCAAAATTGAGTAGGGGAAGATAGGATGAAGGTAGAAAAAATGGTGATTCTTTTTTTTTTTTAATGGTTTTTCGGGGGTTAGCTCAGATTCTGCTTTTTGTATCTGGTTAACTCAGATTCCCCTTTCTGTTTTTCTTTTTTTCTGGTTTTATTTTCCCGAGCAAATGAAGGAAAAGGGGAAGGGAAAAAATAGAATAAGACAATGAATGAAGGAGTGGCTTGGGGTGGAGATGGTGCAAGTGGCTGGGGGCGGTGATGGTGGAGGCGGCCGTTGAAACGGCCACTCTCGGTATCTCTCTTTGTTGCTATGTGTATATTTTTGTTACTATCTCATTTTTGTTTCTTTTCTCTGTTGGTCAGTTGCTGCTCCATTAATATATTTCTAAGGAAGATTCTATCCTGCTCCCCGGCGAGTTTTGGGGCAGGTAGGTTATTGTGTATTAATGGTAGATGAAAAAAAACATATTGATATATATTTTTTATATGATATATTATAATATTTTTTAAATTATATAAATAAAAATTAATCAAATTTAAAAGTGATTAAATTTTTATTTTTATAATATTTAAAAATATCAAATTTTATTTGTGTGATATTTAAAAATTCTTAATTAATTTCAGAATTTCATAAAAAATAATCAGATTTTATCTATATAATATTCTTTATATTTTAGAAATGACCAAATTTTTATTTTTGTAGTACTAAAAAATATTAAATTTTATCTGTGTAATATTTAAAAATTTACAATTAATTTTAGGATCTCACAAAAAAAATTTGATAATTTTTAAAATATATTTAACCTTTTTTCTTTTTAATTTGACTAAATCAAAAAAATTCTAATATATCACTAAAAAAAATATATAAATACACCATTTTGATCCATTATTAAATTTTAAAGACCAACTTAATCCTTAATAAAAACCTCCCATATTAAAAAATCCTTCAAATATGAGTTTTCTTTTCTCCACTTTCGTTAACCCCCCCCCCTTCTCTTAATTTTATCTAATGTTGTCCGTGGTGAAGGTAGAGCAAGAGGCGGAGTACTTATTCTTATCCTTGTTTTGATATTGTCAAGATTTTTTTTTTTTTAGAATTATTAAGTTTTTTATTTTTAAAAAAATTATGGTAGTATTATTTAATAAAATAATATAAAAATTGATCTTTATAAGTGAAGTTATAAAAATAATATTTAATAAAATTATTTTTAAAATTTAAAATAAATATAATAGATATATATATTAAAAAAATAATTTTTATTTTTAATATCAAAATAAATAAAGTTATATTAATTTTTTAAATATTTAAAAATATAAATCAACTCTAAAAAGTATTCCATAAGAACTTTTAAGAGCAACTCCCAATTTTTAAAATTTAAAAATAAAAGCATCACAACTTTTTAATTTACTAAATAGAAAAAATTAACTTATATTTTTCAGAAATCAAAACATCTCTTCAGAAAATACTATTAAACTTAAACTTAGTCAATAAAGATTCATTTATATTACTTGTGTTTCATTTATGTATTATTATAACTTAAGTTTAATTTTTAAATTCTTTCATTAATAAATTACTTACAAGTAATTTTATAAACACTCAATGAATAAAAATATAATTGAAATGAATATTCTTTCAATCTAAAATTTTATTTATAAAAAATAAAAGATTATTTTACTTGATTTGTGTGGCATCAAATCTCTCAATTTAGGGGGTTCGGTTAGTTGTTAAGTGGAATACTTTTTTCTATTCCAAATTATAAGGCTTCAAACTCCAGTAAAACTCAATTAATTTGATTCAATTTATATTAGTTTATAGTGAGAATAATACTTTTAAGTATTAGTTATTCTTATTCAATATGATTTGTACTCAAAATTTTAGTTAAGAAAAGCATTTGCCTTCAATAGAGAATACTTGTAAAAAATTAAAAAAAAAAAAAAAGAAAAGCATATGTCTTGCCAGTTAAAATCAACCAAAGGTTCGTGACCTACGCTAATGTATTTTATAAATTCATCTGTGTAAATACTAAATACCCTTTCCAAATGTGAAAAGTACTTTTAGTATTCGTCATAAACAAATTTAGTTTCAATTATCGCAAAATTAATCCCAAAAACACTTAAACTACGACAGATATCACTTTCAGAATTGCTTATTTAATTTGGAATTTCCTTTTTCATATAAAACCATTTTTGTTTTATATTGCAATTTACGTTTTCTTTTTTTCACAATGGATCATAAATATCGAAAAGAAAAGAAGAAAATTTTAATCTTGAAATCAAATTCGTGCTTGAACAGCTGCATTTCCTTTTTCCGCACTAGCTTGAAGGTAGACAAAAGAAATTAAAACCCTGCCAACAAGGTCGGTGTCATCGTCTTCTTCCTGTGTGCCCGTGTATAAGGAAAAGCACCTATGTTTATCATGCCATGTCCTCCAAATTTTACATTACTTTATTGTTATTAACAATTTGCTGCGCACACACTTTCTCTCTCTATTTGAGAACATAAAAAGAAGATGATGTTGCTTTGGCATAAGAAAGCGCGTGTGATGAAAGTATATGATAGCAAATTATTTGGTTGATTTATTGATGAAAGCTACTATGTGTAAACATTTAATTCGATTCATTGACCATTTTGGTTTTTTTGTCTTGTTGCCTTGCGTTTTCTCAGTTCAATTAATAACATGCCCCGAAAATTGACTTAACAAAAGGTTAGTTACTTAAGGCACATTACGGAGTTCTATCTCTTATAATAGACGCATGTAATGTTCATATCTTATGTTACTTTTAATAAATTTGTCAACATGGGGGTTTCCTAATCAACATTTGTTTTAGGTAGTTTGCTTGAACGTTATCTTGAATGTAGAAACTGGGTGTCGAGTTTAAATTTAACATTTAAATTGGACTCTAATTCGAAATTTTGTTTTTAGCTATTAGATTTAGAATGCTAATTCTTGATGATAATTATAAGGAACCAAAGCATTTTCTCACATGCTTAGCCAATTATTATAGCAACTATAGTCACTCTACATCACTATTATGGTTACTGCCACTGTGCAACAGCATCATTTGCAGGGAAGAGAATAGATAGCTTAGTGAATCATTGAATTCTCGATATCATCATCACACTACAATTTTAAAAACAGTACCTGGTATTCCTTTTTTTTCTGAGATTTCAATTGGTTTATATAATCTTTAACTTATCATCATGATATTCTCATTTGTTAAGAAAATATGATATAGAAAACGAATAAAATCTTGAAAATTATCGTAGTTTTAAGATAAGAATCATTTCATTTTCTTTAAAAAGATATTTATCTTTATACACAATTATTATTGGACTGATGATAATACATCCTTAAAATTTAATAAAATTTTTTATTAATAATAACAAAAAAAAATTTCACTCTCTTTACGCTTAAAAATAAGGTGAGACTTGCAGAATTTATGAACTCTCAGACATATACAGTACACTAAAAATTGAAGTACGGTAATCTTTGAAAGGGGGGCCTATTTATAGTTGCACACAAGCCGCTCACGGACATTCACGTCCAATAGGTATAGTCACAGTGAAATGGCACAATGCTTTTAAACCACTGTGTCTCTTCTTCAAAGTCACGTTGCTTCTAAATTGATATGTCTTTTCATCAAAACACAATGTGACTCATTGACTGTTGTGTCTCTTCATGGACGTTCACGTCCTTCCATGAATGCAAGTGTACAATTGTGTCCCTTCATGGACATTCATGACCTTCGACGAATCAATGCATATATTCAATGGTAACTGCTCCAGTAACACAAATATAGCAATTCCAACGGTAAATATATTTTTGAATTGTAAATTATATCTCAATCCCCCATTATTTTGCAAGTTTAAAATCAAATAAATTTATGTATAAAGAATGTATCATTAAGATTAAATATTCATTTAGTATAAACTTTTAAGATTCTAACAAAATAATAAGTATCTAATTAATTAAACCTATGTTCTTTGTGTTTGTACTGAAAGTCACATATATAAATTGCACCACTTAACAAGTTCAAAAAATTTATTAATTTTAAGCATTTTTATAGCTATGTGCTTATTCTGGTTTCATAAATATTTATAAGAATAAAACCTTTAAAATTCTCGTTTAGAGCGGCATCACTCTTATACTCACATAGGAATCCTTTTGATAAGTAATATTATCATTCCATTAAGAGTTTTGATTCATCTTCCTAATTATATATATAGCACTAAATCCTATATCCTAGTGCTTCAATTATTAAATAACTTGTTATTACTCTTTAAACCTTAAAACTAGTGTTCTACTAGAATAAGGTTGGGTTACCATCATTTAATAATTATAGGTTTTAAACCCATTTTAGCAGTAGTCTCTTTGATTTTATCCCTTGACGAACCTTTAGTCAATGGGTCTGCTAAATTCTCTTTAGATTTTACATATATGATGGTGATTAGACCGTCTCCTATTAATTGCTTCACAAATTCATGTCTCAAGCTTATATATGTAGACTTTCCATTATAAATCTTGTTATATGCTCAAGATATGGTGGATTCACTATCATTGACTGTGGCCATAGCTCTACATCATATAATAAATTCCTAAGCCATTATGCTTCTTTACCTATAGCTGATAAAGCTATAAACTCAGCCTTCATTGTAAAATATAAAATACATATTTGTTTCTTTAATGCCCAACTTATTGCTCCACCACCTATGGTAAAAATCCATTCTGAAGTGGATTTATTATCACTTAGATTTGTGATCCAACTAGCACTAGAATAATCTTCTAGTATTGCGTGATAATTACTATAATGTAATCCCAAATTTATGGTTTTCCTGAGATAACCAAGAACTCTTGATATAACTTTCCAATGTTGATTACTAAGTTTTCCTATAAATCTTGATAGTTTGCACACAACAAATGTTATATCAGGCCTAGTACAATGCATTGCATACATTAGACTTTCCATAGCACTTGCATATTCTAATTGTGCTATAAGTCTTCCTATGTTTTCTTTTAATTTGAAATTAGGATCATAGGATGTATTAGATTCCTTAATTTTAAGATGCTCAAACTTTTCCAATACCTTTTTAATGTAATGTGATTGACTTAAAGCAAGCCAATTTCATGCATATGCATCTTTATGCCCAATATTGTATCTACTCCATTCAAATCCTTCAACTTGAATTTAGAAGTTAAATACTCCTTTCTTTGACGAGTCCATTCTAAATTCGTCCCGATGATTAACATATTATCTACATATAGACAAATTATTACTCCATAGTCCTTAATAAATTTGGAATATATACATCTGTCTGTACTATTATGCGAGAAGCCATTTGATAACACCACAGAATCAAACTTCTCATGCCATTATTTAAGCACATGTTTTAAACCAGATAAAGACTTAAAGTTTACAAACTTTCTTTTCATTTTTGGGTAGTACATAGCCTTCCGATTGTTTCATATAAACTTCTTCATTAAGATCTCTATTGAGAAAGGCTGTTTTAACATCCATTTGATGTATGGGAAGCTTGTAAATGGATGCTAATGTTATAAGAGTCCTAATAGAAGTCATTCTTGCTACAGATGCATAGGTATCAGAATAGTCTAGACTTTTCTTTTGTCTAAACCCTTTAGCTACAAACCTTGTCTTAAAGGTTTGTAGTAAAACCATTTGTATTATATTTTCTTTTAAATACCCACTTGCATCTTATAAGTTTTGAACCTGGAGGCAAATCAACTAAGACTCAAGTATTATTAGATAATATTGAGTCCATTTCATCATCTGCTGCTTCTTTCCAAAAGGTGGAGTCTCTAGATACCATAGCCTATTTGAATGTTTGAGGATCACCCTCTATGTTTAACACAATAAGGATCTTATTTATTACAGAATTCCTAGTTCCTTCAATTAAAAAGGTTATAGCCTGAGAAGAGATAAAATTTGGATCCATATCCTTACTTTTTCTCATTCTTTGACTCCTTCTTGGTTCAACCATTTCATACTCACTTAGAGGTCTATTACTTTGATTTACAATAGTTTCTTAAGAAACTTATGTATCCTCTTGGGAATATCCTAAATTGGGGGTTGAATCATTAATAAATTTATTTTCAATAAATTCCACCTCTCTTGATTCGACGACTGTATTAGACACTGAGTCCAAAATTCTATATGCCTTAGAATTTTGGGCATATTCTATACAGATACCTTTTATGGATCTTGGCCCTAATTTAATTCTCTTTTGATCTGGAACACAATAAAAGGCTAAACACCCACACTTTCAAGTAATTTAAGTTTGGTTTTCTTTCTTTCCGTATTTTATAAAGAGAAACCTTTATACTTCTTAACGGTGTCCTATTATAAATATGACATGCTGTCAATAATGCTTCACCCCAAAGATTGTAGGATAACTTGGCATTTAGCAATATTGAATTAACCATATCCACTAAGGTACGGTTTTTCCTCTTCGCTAAACTATTTTGTTGCGAAGCATATGGAGCAAAAGATTCATGCACAATACCATATAATTCACAAAAAGAATCAAATTCACTAGAAAAATATTTTCCACCTCTATCACTACGAAGAGCTTTTATTTTCTTATCATGCATGTTTGCTACTTCCAACTTATACTTCTTAAACATTTCAAATACTTCATCTTTATTTCTTAGCAAATACACATAAGTAAATCTAAAACAATCATCAATAAAGGTTATAAAATACCTTTTACCTTCTCTAGTAATATTACTATTTAATTCACAAATATCACTATGTATTAGCTCTAATAAATGTGTATTTCTTTCAACTTTAGGAAATGATTTCTTAGTAATTTTGGATTGTATGCAAATCTCACATGTCTTATTAAAATCCTTATTACTAAGATTAATGTAGTTATGTTTATGCATATATTCAATTGACTTGAAACTTAAATGTGCTAATCTACTATGCCATAAATCACAAGAATCAACAATGTACACAGAATCATTCACTTCATTAATATTAAGTTTGAACATGCCTTTCTGTACAATATCCTTTTCCTACATACATGTCATTCTTAAGCAAGATAATTTTATCAAATTCCATTACAATTTTGAATCATCACTTACATAAAAGACTAGCAGAGACTAAATTCTTCCTTAGATCTAGAACATGAAGTACATTCACTAAGGTTAACTTCTTTCCAGATGTGAAGTTCAATTCTACCGTTCCTTGACCACATACTTTAGCCAAGTTGTCATTTCCCATCAACACCTCTCGGTTTTTCACTTTTTCATATGTCTTAAATTGATCATAATCATTGCAAATATGAACAGTAGCATCAGAGTCTAACCACCACTCAAGTGATCTTCCTTGTGTTGCCATGTCGAGTTCTGTGATCATACCAAAATGCATGTATTGAACTCCCTCGACGACCATAGCAACCAAGTCTTTTTCTTCTACTAAGTTGGCCTTGGAACTTGACACTTCTTTTGGTTTATTACCCTTTTTCAGAAGTCAACAATCCTTGATACAATGCCCTCTCTTGTGACAGTGAAAACATGATCTTTGTCTCTTTTTATCTTGTTTATTATCCATAGAGGATTTTTTTCTTTTGCCTTTGTTAGCCTTCTCTTCACCAACATGATTCATCTTTGAATTTTGAGAAAGATATATAGTATCACATTTTCGAGTTTTCTCTTCCATATGTAGATGCTGTAATAATTTCTCAACAGTGAAGTCTTCACCAAGATGTAGGAGTTTCTTCCTATAATTATTTCAAGTTGAAGGTAATTTTGAAATAATTGCTCCAACTTCTAATGTTTTAGGAATAACCACTTATAGATCACGAAGTCTACTAACCAGGATTTGTAACTCATGAACTTGATCTATAATAGGCATATCATCAACCATACTAAACTCAAAATACTTTAACATTATAAATTTATTCGTACCTTGTCGCTCATTGTTGTATTTCTCTTCCAAAGACTTCCAAATCTCCAATGGCGATTGAATTGACATGTGAAGATCATAAAATTTGTCTGAAAAAGTATTGAAAACGTGACTTCGACATGCAAAGGTATCCTCATAAGGTTTTTTCTTTAATTGGGTAACTCTTTCTTTTTCTTCCTTGGAAGCATCATCTGCAACATCCAGAATTGGAGTAGTATTCGAATCAAGCACATAAGTAAAATTGAGCATTGAAAGGAGAAACATCATTTTGTCTTTCCAACGGTTGAAATTAGTTCCATCAAACCGATCTAACTTGGATAAATTCTTAATTCATAACCTTGAAAGTAGTATTCTAATCTTGAGCCATCTTTAAAAAGAATATCTCTCTAAAATTGTTAAAAAAATATGATGTAGAAAATGAATAAGATCTTGAATATTGTTATGATTTCAAGGTACGAATTATTTCACTCTCTTTAGAGAGATATTCGCCCCTACACACAGTTATTATTAAGTTGATAATAATACTCTCACAAAATATAATAAAATCTTTATAAATTTCTTGATTAACAATAACAAAATATTTTCTCACCTTCTTTAAACTTGGAAAATAAAATCAGACTTGCAGAATTTATGGACTCTCAAACACATACAATACACTAAAAATTGAAGTACGGTAATCTTTGAAAATGAGGCCTATTTATAGTTGCACGCAAGCCGCTCATGGACATTCGCGTCGAATAGGAATAGTCACTGTGTCTCTCCATCAAAGTCACGCTGCTTCTAAATTGATGTGTCTTTTCATCAAAAGACACTTTGACTCATTGACTATTGTGTCTCTTCATGGACGTTCATGTCCTTCCATGAATGCAAACGTACAATTGTGTCCCTTCATGGACATTCATGACCTCCTATGAATCAACGTATATATTCAATGGTAACTGCTCCAGTAACACAAATATAGCAATTCCAACGGTAAATATATTTTTAAATTGTAAAATATATCTCATCATTAAGTAACAATCAATTGTACATAATATACGTTGCCTATAATATATTAAATTTTTTTTAGCTTAGGTTTGGTTTCTAAACTTGATAAAAATCACATTGAAAAAGCACGGATATACTCATTGAACTTTCGAGTTGTTTATTTTGCTAATTATGGTCAATCGAGTTCAATAACACTAAAATTTAGTTTAAAAGAGCCTTTGATTTTATTGAACTATCTAAAAGTCCAATAAAATAATAAAAATTAAACTTTGCAATAACCATCTCCACCAGGGCGGGTCTAGACTTTTTGACTGGGGGCAATACTTAATAGAACTTTATATAAAAAATAATATTTTTTTTTATTTTTATCCCAACAAAAAAAATTAATAAAAATCACAATATATATAAGAGAATTTTGCAATCAAAACTCAAGACTCACATATATGCATAATATATTGTCTATTATAGTATTTAAATATCTAATTAAGTAAAGAATATATACAAACTAATCTCAAATATTTGAGATGTATTTGTAATATTTAAGTATTAGTCATTTTTTTTTTAGCAAGATTATATGCATACCATAATTCATGCAAGGTAAAAGAAAAAAAACGAAGAAAGAGGGAGAGCTTCGATTACTGGTTTGCATTAAAGAGGGAGAGCTAAAACTTCTTTCTTTTATTTTTTGTCTGATTTAAGTTAGTAACAGAAAAAGGAGAGAGATAGAAAAGTAAATAAGAGGAGGAGGAAATAGGACTTTTTGAGATTGAGTTTGTGACATGAACCCATAATAACATATAGTTTAAGTTTTGTCGCTGTTGTTGCTACTGCTGCTGCTGCATGTGAGGCGTAGCTCGGCTGGTTGATCGCTTGACTTTTGCACAATGCACCCAGGACCTACTAAGGAGCCTCATGTTCGACTTTGCACTCAGAGAGCACAGTCCCTTGCCCCCCTCCCAACTAACAAAAAAAGTATAAAAGTTTTTTTGTGAGGAGAAGGGGGTTAAACAAAAAAAAAAAGTTTTATGAATAAAAATTTAAAACTTTGTGTGCATGTTGAATTTTATTATAATTCCAATAAAATTAGTTTTATATTTTTTAAATATAAAACTATTTATAATTAAATAGAAAATATTATAATATTTTTTTTATTTCTTACGTTTCTATGCATCTAACAACTCTTGACGCTGTCTAACATGCACTTCGGCAAAGAAAGTGTGCATCACCCGCTGCCTAATTGTAGGGTGAAGATGTGTGGTGTATCTTTGTACCCGATAAACTCTAATACACTGTAAAGTTTCTCTTTCTCTCTTCCCCCTTGCACTGCAAGCCTGCAACTGCACACTAGTCCCCGTAACCCTCTCCGTCTGCCTCCAACTCCTCCATCTTTCCAACGCCGACGTCACCACTGGCCACAACCAGCCGGCGTCACCACCACTCGCCGAACAGCACTACTACCCTGTCTTTTCCTCTTAGCATCACTACCTTCCCTTCCATGATGATGGTCTCTTCATCACCATCATCAATCGCTTCCAACTTGACTCTTCTCCGCTCACTAGGGAGGACGAACGACGCCATATTGGAGGGTGGCGTGGCAGTGTTTGGTGTTGGCGGTACCCGATTAATGAACACTTTGCATTGAGGGAATCTAGTGGCTGCGCGTGGTCTCCAGCGGTTATGGTTGCGGGATGGTGGCGTGGTACAGTGGATGCGCAGTGGTGCTCGACGGCTCGGGGCATAAGGCATCGCGGAGATTGGACATGACGTCATGGCGAGAAGCGGAGGCATGACGGCAGCAGGCCGGGAGACGTCAAGCTCCGACGAGGCGCGGTTGATGTTTGAATCTCCGACGAGGCGCCGCCATAGACGCCGACAATTGTAGGTGTGAGACGGAAAGCGAACTGGTGAAGAATGGGAGAGCTATGGAGTGCACAAGAGTGTGCGGTTGTATAGATGATCCTTCTTAATCTCAGCAATAGATTTCAATTAAATGGTTGGGATTAAAGCCTGTGCGTGGTGAACCCAACTTAGCCTGGTGCACCATAGCACGCGCCACAACTCTAATGTCACTTGAGAGATTTCTATTTCCAGAAGTCGCTATGGCAATAGCATTTCTGGAACTTCAATATCCTAAAGAGCACTTAAGATGATACAATATGTTATGATTTTATCTGTTGTTTGGTGTAGTCAATGTATTATATAAATTTATCTATTAAATCTCTCTTATATATCAAAATAATTGATAACTTAATCTAGTCTCGGAAGATAATATTAGGCCTGATTAGCTCTTGATATAAAAAGGTTCTATCATTTTTTTATTTTTTAATATACTTTATTGAAATAAAAATAATTATTAAATAAATAATAAATAATAAAAATCATATAAACAAAAATAATATTATTTGATAAAAAATTTAATAATAAATAAATTTTTTAAAAAAATAATAATTATAAAATAACTATTCAAACTAATAAAAAATATAAGAATAAAAATTTATTAATAAAATATATAAATAATATTTAATTTAAATTTAATTATATATAATAAAAGATATAACCAAATATAAGAATATAATATTAAATTTACTTGAATTTTGATTTATAAAAATTTTCTTATTATTTCTCTCTCTCTCTCACACTCATATTTTTTATATTATGAAAAAAATTAAAAATAAATAAAGAATTTTTAATATAAAATTATATTTATATATAATAAAAATAGTTAAAATAATTATAATAAATATTTAAATAAATTATATTGATTTTTAAATTTTAAATTTAATATTCAAAAATTATATTTATTATAATTTTTTTAATTATATTATATATAATATTATATTTTATATAATAATATATTAAATATTATATAATATTAAATTTTATCAAATTTTATATAATTAAATCTTATATTATTAACCCTCATCCTACCGAACCTTATATTATGAGGCGCGACAAACGGCCCTGAAAGTCAGGCTAATTTTGCATTCAAAGCAGCATGCAAGATGAAGCGCGTAGGATAGTGAATCAAAATGGTGAAAGGACAGATGATGCAGCAAAAGCTTGGTGCCAACAAAACTACGTGCATGTATCACCCTCGTTAAATTTTTGCGTCAGAACAAATGACACTAATTTAATGGACCTAAATGGATCATGTGTGGGTCCAATCAATGCGTTTGTTCTTTAATTTTACTGTGCTTTCTTTTCGTGGCAACACTGATTAATTGCTTGGTATCTACTTGTCCTCCAGGTGGGCCCAATTCAATTAAACCTTGCAGGGTCCAGCACTGATTTTTAAGATAATTTGGCATTGAATTATCAATCAATGAAATTTATTGACGTTGACAAAAATAAAAAATAAAATGGACATTTAGCATGAATTAGGAATTTTTAAATATTTCAGTTGGATTTTGAATCCAAAATTAAATGTTTGGCACATATTTAAATAAAATAGATATTTCATTTATTTCAATTTATTTTTCAATTTATTTAAAATAAAATAAATATATTAATTTAAAAATATACCAAATTATCTAAATTAACAGATAAATTGAAACGAAAGAATCAATTATTTTCAAAACCCCATCTCCAATTAAAAAAAAAGTACTTATTTTAAAAGAGTGGTTCAAATTTTTGTCATCATAAATTACAACTAAAAAGAAATTCCTTTTTTGGACTTTAATGTCTACATATGATAAAAGAGATCTTTTATTTTATGAGACCTTGTATACATTTTATTAGTGTAAATTTAATCTTTGTTTAAGAGATTATTTACTTATTTCTAAGAGTCCGTTTGAAATTTAAAATTAGAATTGTGATATAAAGGTTTTCCATTTCTTTTATAGTTAAAATTGACTTATAAACTTAAATTTTATAATTTAAAACTGTGACTAAGGATTTAAAGTTAATAAAATATTAATATAATGATATTTTTATAATACTATAACAATTTTTTTATTATAAATACTTCTGTAAAAGTTCTTTAAAAAAAACTTTTGTAAAAGTTATTTATATATAAAATAAAAAAATTAGAATATAGGAAATTTTTTTATATTGTAATAATTTTGATAAAAAATTTTAATTTTAATAAATATAATTACTAGCATATAAATAAAAAGAAGAGAGAATCATAGAGAATATTTAATTTTTAAATGTTAGAATTAACAATTCTTAGGATATAAGTTAAAAATTAATAAAAATTATCCTAATTACTTTTCAACTTTATTAAATTGATTTATGGAATTATAATTCTATTTTATCTATTATAAATATAAGAATTGGAATTGAAAAAGTCAATGTCAATCCTAAACTCCAATTCCAGGCATCAAATAAAGTATATACTTTTAAGAAAGGTTGATTGCAAAATTTCGATATATGATTTTAATAAATCTTATGCATAGTTCAGTGAATATCAACTTGGGCGCTAAAAGAAGGGAGTTAGAAACTAGAGCTTTTAACTCTCAATTTTTTTTTTTCATTTTTTAATAAAATTTCAAAAATATTTTACTATAGATATAATTTTGTATTTAATTTCTTCGAAACATCTTTATTGTTGATTTTTAGGGTACATATCTCCACAGATATTGCTGTGAAAAGTTCTTGGACACTCTGGCAATTAAGGGTCCTCCCTTCTTCCAACATCTTAATAATGATTTAGTGTTATAGTATTATACTATTACTTTAATGATGTTTATATATCCTTATTAATAATTACGTATAAAGCGATTTTTATTAATAAATTTAAATAGTACTTCCATTAAAATTACTTTCTTGGTAAAATTACTTTTTGAGCATGAATTACTAAATATATATCCACTTATCAACAAAATCAAGTTTCAAAAATGAAGTTTAAGCATGGCATTCAAGCTTATTTGAGGCATTGAGGTTATGGTCTCTTCTCCTTCTACTTGGTCTTCTAATAGGTCTCTCGAAATCGTTGTAAAATTTCTACCATTTCTTTCTCACCAATTAACAATAGAAAAGGAGAATTGTTATTTGTATATGTATTTTCTCGGCCTCCGTGCTGACGCAATCCCATCCAATAGACGCACTCCCATCCTCTATTGGATGGGATTGCGTCAGTATAGAGGCCGAGATAATACATGTACAAATAACATAACTCATAGAAAAGTAGGTTTATATTTGTGGTTGGGGTCAGATTTTTTATCACAGTAATAGCAAAGTCTCTTTTCTCCCTTTTGTTTAATTTCTGCCACTAAATAGCCTTCTAAAAGGAGGGTTACCTTGGGTAGATTGAGTTGCTAGGGCCACCACTACTAGCTACTAATGCATTAGGAAGTAATGCAACATGGTACTGTTGAGATGAGAAACTTGAGGAAGGCCTTGAAGCAAAAGCCATAGGCTTGGAACTAATTGATTCAACTCTAGGAATTGTACTACCATATCCTTTGCTTAAGTACTTGTAGTGCTCCTAAAATTCACCCTTTTTTGCACCTATTGTAGAGCCATATGCTTCTGTTCATGCAATTTGGCTAGTGACACAACAAGCACATGGGATATAGCCTTAGCAAATAAAAGTTCACACTTAAGTGTTCCTGCAAACCAACACTAAAGAAAGCAACTAGCCAATCTTCGATTAACCTAGTAACCTCATTAGACATATCCAAAAGTTTTTGATATTTGGTGACAATACCAATCTGCTTTAATTCTTGTAGAGCTGCCTAAAGATCATAGAATAGATTGTCACCAAACCTCATTATTAAGGCAACCAAAAAGGACTCCCAGGTATGCCTAATACGGTTATTAACAATCCACCTATACCAAGAATAGGCTACTTCTAAAAAATGGAATGAAACCACCCTAATCCTTTATTCCACAAGTATTTCATACACTTTATAATATTATTGGGCTGTAAAAATCCACTTATCTACAACTTCTACCTCAAAACTAGGGATTTCAATCCTATTTCCCCTATAAAACTGAAATCCAGAATCCATACTATTTTCAAAATTAGGGATAGATTTCTCACCTAAATATGAATCATTCTCAGTGTAAGAGTGATTGTCTTTCTTTGTTGTTCAATAATGCCTCTAAATTTTAGCCAACCCCTTTAGCAATTCCTCCATGTTCTTGAATGAATTTCCATGGTTATAGTTCTAACTTGAGTCTCATGGATCTTACTCTGGGTTTCAAAATAAGAATCCTATAGATTGGCAATAGCCTCTCTACACTCCTTAGTGGAGTCTTTTAACTTTGCTAGTCTTATACCTTTGACCATGGTAGAGTGCTTCTCTCAATGAAAACACCAAAATGGTGAAAATTAGGGTTGAAGCCAAACAACGAAAATGATAAAAAGCTTTATTGCAGAAAAATAGAAACATATATGTACAATGGTCTCCTTCTCTAATTCAAAGTTCAAAGTAACTCCTAACATCAAATACACTCTTTTTTTACTATTTCCCCTCTTACCTATTTATAGTATGTTTGTGAGTTTTATTTTGGAAGGAAAAGAGGAGAAGTCCACCAACAACCCAAGGCTTTGTTGGGGAGTTAGGAAAGAAAGGAAATGGAAGATATTGAAAGGAAAGGAAGCATAAAGGAAGGAAGGCATTTGGAGGATTTGCCTTCCCCTTATTTGGATTCCACTAGAACCCCCCAAAATGGGGAAATAAAAAAGGAGGATTATGGAGGGATTTGAGGGGTTTTTAAAAACCCTCAAACACCTTTTCCCATTTAAATTAAAACTCCCAAACATATTAAAATCTTCCAATGCCTTCCCTTTCCTTTCCTTTCCTTTCTAAATTAAACTCCCAAACAAAGCCTAAGGAATATGCCAACTGTCATACTACGATGCTTTTTGACAGTATGAGTTACAAATTACCTAGGAGCCTAATAGTCTTTAGGCCATCCTGGTGCACTCTTCAAACTGACTTCTTGTGTTTTACTTGTGGGCTCCATGTGTTGGGAAGCATCCAGATCTATAGGCCTAGGCCCATTCCGGCCTTCAGTGTTGGTTTCAACACCCCCTGCATCCGAGACTAAATTGCTCTGTCCTACAACATTTGGGCCACTCACATCAGCATTTGGGCCAATCGCACATTTTGGGCCGCATCAATATGTAAAAGCTAATCATATAACTCAAGCTGCAGATAATAAATTGAACGCAATCTGATATTCAAAATATGGAAGCATTATAATAAGTCTTTGAATCAGTTTTGACCAGCTGCAGACTGCTGTAAGATATCTAACATTGGAGCAGTAATCGATCCTAAGACACTTCTTTTGACGTATAATTTGAAGTGACATGTTACAAAATCTTTGGGCTCATTAGTTATCATGTGCGTTTATTTTCTTTATTATTTTTTTGTTGAATATGATGACATGCATGTATGAATAGTATATACACGGAATACATGGAACGAGAATCATATACGTAAGAATCATGACTGCATGATTGCCAATATTTTTATTTTTGCTGAGAGATTTCTAATATTTTAATAATTCCATTTCTAGATAATTTAGCAAAGACAGGCATAAAACGACAGACATGCTCATTCTGAAATAAAAATAATAAGGATTTTTGTACCCTAGAAATGAGGTTTGATCCGAATTTATAGGCTCACGCACTCTAATGTAGCTTGGCGTATTAGAATTAAAAATAATAGAAGTAAAGAAAACGGACACGGTATACTAACTGTCCATCGTTGACTTCATCCAGCGCTTTGATGTCCAACTAGGCGTGAATCTTTCTTCGCAGACAAACTGACTATAAAATACTACCTTGGAGTTTTTGTTAATTAGATATATGTTACATTTTGATAATAATTTGGATTCAAATCATGAGCTAATTAAACGAAATTCATTTTTAAAAAGATTATTAAAATAATGTGAACATATAATATTTAAAGAAATTAATTTTGATATACTAAAAATATATATGTCATCTAATCACAAACAATAGTAAGATTTTAGGCTAGAGTCTTGTTAATAAAAAAAACTAACATTGAAATAATTTTACGTCCATAGTAGGCCAATCTAACTCGAGTTCGATTAGCTGGAGTCTTAGTGGATTTTAGATATCAATGGTTTAAATAAAAAGATATAAAATTTTTGAGATAATAGATGTGAGAATCAAATATTTTTACTAATATATTAATATATAATTGAATATCTGTATAAAATATTTTTTATATTAGCAATGCATTAAAATTGAAGTCATATTTAAATGAATGGATTTAAATTTAAGTCTCACTAAAGTACTTTATGACTAAAGTTATGTTATAAAAATATTTATAAGTTAATCTCACATTCGTGAAAAGTGAGGTCACTTTGTACGAGAATAGAAACAAAATTAAAGTACTTTTACGTTTCGTTTAGCGCATGAAATTGAGTATTGAACTAAATCTTAGAATTGAGATTAGACTTCTTAATTTCAATTTTTATGTTCAAAATAATATATAAAATTGGAATTACTATAACTATACAAACTAATTCTATAGAGTTGAAAAATAATTAAGATGACTTTTTCTTAATTCTTAACATATACTCTAAGAATATTAATTTTACTGCAATAAAGCTACATCGCTGTGGATTTGCCTACCACCCCTATTGCAATGTTGCTTTCTATATATCATGAATCTTCTCTTCTAAAAATTTAAACTATTGAATAAAGGCACATAAATGATTTTATATCCTATCACATCTCTTCACACAAGAGCCTCTTTTGGGTTTGAAGCATGGACATATTTACAAGAATGAGGGCAAATAAGGACCAAACTTTAGACCACTTGATCATAAAAACTCTGATACCATGTCATGAATAATCTCTTCTAAAAGTTTAAGTTATTGAATAGAGACATATGAATAATTTTATATATATCCTAACATTGTGTCTCTCTCATCTCCTTATGTCCTGGCAACAATATAATTTATTTTATTGACTTGTATGCTAATTAATTGTCATATGATTTCCTACTGCTGCTGCTTATATTCATAGAAACCTATAGCACTCATAAAGTTCTTGACAAGACAATTTAATCTGTAAATAGATACAAAATTTTGCAAATTTTGATCCTTTCTAAGGCTTTTTTTATTACCAAAAAGGAGAGCAATCTAACCCATTAGGTTGGGTTGGTTTAGATTGATCAAGAAATTTCTAAAAATCCAACCCAACTTCAATTGAGTATGTAGGATTTTATTTATCTCTAAACTTGACCTGACCCGATTTGTGAACACCCCTTACTCTCCAATTTGCTTATGTAGTTATTTATCTCTCTCTCTCTCTCTCTCCTCTCCCCCCTTATATTTTGTTATGTTGATATGCAATAGCACAATCAAAATCAACATTCGATTTTTAAAAACTACACAAGGAAAAATAGACTCAATTAAGCCTATACTATGTAGTATTAGAATTTCAAATGTGAATAGTGAAGTTTCATGTTGGTTAATAATGGACTAAGTGAATAGTATATAATATAAAGAATTCATAGACTTATTGCTTTAAGGTTTTGGGTCAAGATGTGGTATTCGACCCACGATTATAGTTTCTTACTTAGTCTATGGGTTTAGATCTCCCTAGATTTTAGGCTCATCTCCCAACAAGTGGTATCAAAGCCGATAGTTTGAATCTACTTGATTGAGTATTGGAAAAATTGTGGTTGGTGGATTCAAGTGTTGGGATCACTTATGCCGAAATCTTCCTCGCAATGTAGAGGTTTAGTGGCATGTTCCGTGAATGCTGGTGGCACAAGTGAAGAGAGCAGGTGTGACTCTTGTTAACACCATTGAATACTCGGAAGTATACCATATTTGGCTTCACATTTTAGGGGGGAGAACATTAGACTTTCAAATGTGAGTGGTGAAATCCCACATTGATTAAGAATGGACTAAGTAAAAAGTATATAATATGGAGTACCCATAGACTCATTGCCTCAAAGTTTTCGATCAAAATGTGTTGTTCAACCCGCTATTGTGGTTTTTGATGTAGTTCATTGGTTTAGATCTCCCAAGGATTTTGAGCTCCCCTCCAAACATATAATATTATATTTATTATATGAGGTTAAATTTAATTCAATTTTAGTGAAAAAAAAGTATTAAATTATTATCTAATCATGTGCTATTTGATTGACTATTGGAGAAATTATGGTTGTTGGATCCAAGTGTTGGAATCCCTTATGCTAAAAGTCTTCTTGCCAACATAGAGGTCTAGGGGCATGTTCTGTGAATGCCAGTGGCACAAATGAAGAGAGTAGATGTGGCTCTTATTAACCCCATTGAATACTTGAAAGTATACTGTGTTTGGCAGCTTCACACTTTAAGGGGAAGTATATTAGATTTTCAAGTGTGAGTGATGAAATCTCATATTGGGTAAGAATGAACTAAGTGAAGAGTATATAAGATGGAGTACCCATAGACTCCTTGCCTCAAGTTTTCGATCAAAATGTGTTGTTCAACCCGTTATCGTGGTTTTTTATTTGTCCATTGGTTTAGATCTCCCTAGGATTTCAAGCTTCCCTCCAAACATGTAGTACTATATTTATTATATGAGATTAAATTTAATATACTATTAGTGAAAAAGTATTATATTATTATCTAATCACATGCTATTATTTTGTAATTTTTTATATAATAATTATAAAAATCAAATACTTTTATAAATATGGTAATTCATAATTGAATAATTGCATGAAAAAAAATTATACTAAAAATGCATCAAAATTAAACTTATAATATATTTGAACTTTCATGTTAGCTGCGAACATGGACATATAAGAGATTGTTATAAATCAACCGCATGTATACGCATATAGTATATATAAGTAGTTTTGTCCCACCTACAGACTATTTTATATATATATATATATATATATATATACACTTGAATTGTGGTGGAGATGATTCTTTCTAGTTGGCATTCTTTTATATGAGATGGAAATGGTGGGGGTCGTACAAAGGGGAAAAAATAGGTGGGTCTCCCTAGCTAGTCTCAATGATGATTGTTAGTTGGAATGTAAGGGTATTAGGGGTAATGGAAAGAAAGGAATGGTTAGGAAACTAGTGAAAGATAGATAGGTTTCCTTCTTAGGTGTAATAGAAACGAAGAAAGGAAGTATGAGTAAATATGAAGTAGGGAAAATATAAGGGAAGAGGAATTTTTGTTGGGGTCATGTGGATGCGGTTAATTGTAGTGGGGGCATTCAGTATAGATGAGATGAAAATTTTATGAGGAGATGGAGGAATCTAAGGGTGTCAAATGGATGTGCTATAAAGGTGCTATGAAAGACAATGCCTCTAAGTGTGCAATTTTAGGAGGTCTCAGTGGACAAAAATTTTCTCTGTAGCTCTGCGGTGTATTAGGAAATCTAGGAATGTGATAATTTATTAGAACAAAATAGTTTTGGTGGCAGATACAATTTAAATGTTGAAGAACTTGATCAAGTTGTGGTCAGTTGCCAATGATCCGTAAAGTTTGGAACGAATCACTAAGAATTAGGGGTCAATTTCACATGCTGTTGCATTATGGTATCATAGGGGGGAGGATATTATGGTGTCAGTTACTTTTATGCTGGATGGTTTGACCAGCATTATTTTGTTTTTCTATTTTAGCCGTGGGTGTTTCTTATGTTCTAGTTAGAGCAGCTTTGAGTGGGTGTTTTAGAACCTTGTTATGTTATGGTATTGTTTGTTTAGAACAGTCTTACATGGGCAGCTTTAATTCTGGGAACATGATGGTGCTGGTATCCCAGCCACCGTTTCTTTTTATCAATGTTGCAGATTTAGTGATTGTACAAGTCTTTAAGAATTGTAGATGACCCCAAAGCTATTGAGATATAAAATTTAAGAATTACATTTTGAACCTAGATTAAGTGGTGTAATGAGTTTATTAGGTGTATGTTTGGGAAAGCTATAAGATTAAAATTATTTCAATAATCGCTTTTTTGTATAATCGATTATATGAGAATCAATTTATATTTGGATACTTTAGCTAAAAAAAGGTTTTAAGATAATCTATTTTATTTGGATTGTACGAAAAAAGTTACTTTTGTATAGTAAATTACAAAAAAGGCATAGAATGATTATTTATATTATATAATATTTGATACTTAGGGTCTATTTAGTAAAAAGATAACAATTATGAAATAATCAACTTCTATTTATAATCATAAGCTCCAAAATATTGCTTATACTTGTAAGCTATTTTTCAACTTAAAATTATTAATTTTAAATTATAATCTATTTTCAAAATTTAACCAAACATGATTAATTTTTGCAAAATAGCTTTTTTTCAAAAAAAAAAAAAAAGAAGAAGAAGCTATTTTAGGGTTACCCAAACATGCACTATATTTAGTTATCTATTTTAATTGCATTTAATCGATATTAAGGAATGATTGAAAACTTTAGCATAGTCAACATGTTGATGCTATCTCAAGCAAAAGTGCATAAGAGAAGCAAAGAAGCTATGCAAAGTGTGGTGTTAATATGTCATCCCATAATAAGAGGACAAGATAAGCTAGTGGCCCATGTAATGCAGGGAAGGAAATGGGGAAGGTGATAACGTTTGAAGGAGGGATCTATAATTGGGCAATTCGAGTTTTTGATGAGGCATCAATCTTCCATTTTAGATATTTGTACCTTGTGAAACGAAAGAAGGTTGGGACGGATGACTGAACATTAAGGTGCGTTGGTGGTCATAGTAATGGTGGCACAGTGGGGTTGTAGCAGTAGCAGGTTGTAGAACACTCCTTGTTTGTTTTGCTACACTTACTCCTCACTCCTTCAAGTGGGTTAAGTTGTTATGATAATTAGTGGAAAAAAAAATATGAGATAGGAATATTGATAGGTAGATAGGTAGTGTGGCAAAAACTGAGCTTCATGGACTATGCAAGGACTTAAAATTAATGGGTGGCATTTTGTGTTTAAAATCAAGTAAATATTTGAACAGATATTTACATCCAAGATTTGTGCATTCAAGGTATTGGTGTAGTGGTCAAGTTATTGGCCTTGTAAGAAGTACATATTAAGGGTTACATGTTTGATCTCCGGCGGCAAAGGCCCTAGTGGTTGCATGTGTGAGTTGGAAGTGTGAGTGATCTAAAAAAAAAAAAAGAGTTGTGCAACATCTCATAATAACTTGAATAAAAATTATACAAAGATATATCGTAATTAATTAAAAAAGAACATACATACACACACATACACACTCATATATATATATATATATATATATATATATATATATATATATATATATATATATATATCGATTGCAGATATATTAACCACTTAGGCTGAACAACTAATAGTTTGTAAATATACCAAGATTTAGCTGAATTTTTTATTTTCTTTTTTTGCTTTGCCTAAGATGATTGATAGGTGTTAGGGAAAACTTTAGGTAATCACCTGTGTCACAGCAAAAGTAAGAAATATTTTCCCCATACTCTTGTAGTTAAATAGGCAATAAAAAAAAAAAAATACTCCAAGCAATAAAATAATATAACAGAGAATAAGGATATCAAATATCACAATTTTTAAGGTGGGAAAACCCTGAATGAGAGGGACAAAAAATCCACGAGACCTAATCCAGCAAAATTCTCCACTAATAAATTAATGAATATATAACCAGTTTTTCTAATAGCACTAGGGAATTACAACAATTAACAAAAATACCTCACTTAGGGGGTGGAACTCAACCTCAAATCTCCACAATGTGGGTATCACAATACAGCTAAGAGAGAAGGTAAAATAATGATTAGACCATACCAAAATATTCAGCTCAATACCAGGAGCAACATAGCAAAATTTTATGTGAAAACGAACAAGTTTACTCGTCTGACGTAGAGCATTGGACACTGCCTTTTCTTTTTCTTTTTCTTTTCTCGCGACACACATAACACACACAGTCATGTTACTTTTTCTAACCCTTATTTTTGTGTTTTAACAAAGCTTCTAAAGAAAGCCTTTCCTTTCCTTTTTTTTGTTTCAATTTAAACCATGTGGGCCCCACGACAAAAGGAAGCCCAACATGACAAATCTCCCCCTTCGCGACTCAAGTGGGGATATGTTGCTCCACCAAGCCTGCTTTCTTCTTACAAGAAATCAATTTCATCCTAGGTAGAGCTTTAGTCATTATATCTAAACCATTATCATTAGTATGCCATTTCAAGTGACAATAACTTCATCTCTAGCACCTCATGTGTTCAATGATATATACCGCACCTCTATATGCTTTGATTTGGAATGAAATGTTAGGTTCTTATTAGATGAATTGCACTCTAATTGTCTCAAAATAACACAAACTTCTCTTGATTGAGGCCCAACTCTTATAGGAATTTCTGCATCCATAAGAGTTCTTTAGAAGCTTTAGTAATAGCAATATATTAAACCTCACTAGAAGATAGGCCAACACATTCCTGAAGTCTAGATTGCCATGACACACCTCCCTCTGCGAAAGTTATCAAGTACCCAGAAGTAGACTTCCTAGAATCAACATCACTAGCCATATCTGCACCCGTGTAGCCATTTAACACAGGTTGGCCATCCCAAAGCATAAACAAACTCTAGAAGACTCTAGAAGTGCTTCTAAGATGCCTGAAGATCCACATTACTGCTTGCCAGTGTTCTTTACCAGGATTAGAGACAAAACAACAAACAACTCCAATAGCATGAGCAATATCCAACTTGGTACATACCATAGCATACATCAAATTGCCAACAACAGATGCATAAGGAATTTTTTTCATCTCTTCTTTTTCTTTCTCATTTATAGGACATTGCTGTGAACTTAACTTGAAATGACTAACAAGTGGAGTACTAACAGGTTGGAATTACTCATGTTAAACCTCTTTAATACCTTCTCAACGTACCTTTGCTGAGATAACCATAATTTACCATTCTTCCTGTCGTGAGTGATTTTCATGCCAAGGATTTGCTTTGTAGAACCTAAGTCCTTCATAGCAAAGGACTTGCTCAAGTCTCTTTTAAGACTTTCAATCTTCTGAATGTCATGACCAACAATCAACACGTCATCCATGTAAAGCAAAAGAATTATAAAATTACCATAAGAGAATTTCTTGACAAATACACAATGTTCAGAAATAGTCTTACTATACCTATGATCTACCATGAAAGAATCAAATTTCTTGTACTATTGTCTTGGTGCTTGCTTTAGCCCATACATACTTTTCTTCATTTTGCAACCAACTACTCCTTTCCTTTAACCTTGAAACCCTCCGGCTACTCCATATAAATGTCTTCCTCCAAGTCACCATGAAGGAATGCAGTCTTCACATCAACCTACTTAACCTCTAAATTCAAACTGGCTGCTAATCCAAGCACAACCCGAATAGAGGACATCTTCACAACTAGTGAGAAAATTCCTTCAAAGTCAATGCCTTTATTCTATTCAAAGTCTTTCACAACCAATCGTGCTTTGTAGGCTGCGAGTTATTATCTTCTATTTTCAGTTTAAATACCCACTTATTCTTGAGTGCTTTCCTACCCTTAGGTAACTTCACCAACTCAAATGTGTGATTCTCATATAAGGACTTCATTTCTTCCTGCATGGCCATCAACCACTCTTCCTTGTGCTCATTAGAAATTGCCACTTGATAGTTTTCTGCCTCTCCACTATTAGAAATCATCACATAATCATGTGGAGGATATCTTTGCGAAGCACAGTGCTTTGTATTAGATCTTCTCAATTGAGGCTCAACTAGTGGTTTAGGTAGAACTTGTTCAACTAACACTTCAGGCTTAGGTGGAGGCTCATCTTCTATATTCGCATTGTCAACTTGTACATCTCCCCCCAACAACGGAAGGTCTACAAGGAGGCTTTAGTTCAACATCAATGTAACTTCTAGTAACTAGTGCTTACTTCTCTTTTTCTCAAAGTCTTCAATAGTTTGGTCTTCAAGAAAAATCATATCTTAGCTTCTGACAATTTTCTTGGTCATTGGATCCCATAATTTATAGCCAAAGTCTTCATGACTATAACTCATGAAAATACATTATTTAGATTTCCCATCAAACTTAGACCTTTTATCTCTTAGAATGTGAACAAAAGCCCTGCAGCCAAACACTCTCAAGTGACTACAAGAGACATCTTTCCCTATCCATACTCTCTTTAGAACATCACCATCTAAAGGAGTTGAAGGAGAAAGATCGATCAAATCCACTACACTTCTCATTGTTCACCCAAAAAAGATTTGGACAATTTTGCATGCGAAACCATGTATCTGATTTGTCATTGATAGTACGATTCATTCTCTTTATAACTCCATTATGCTAAGGAGTTTTTGGAACTGTTTTCTCAAGCCTGATCCCATGTTCTTTGCAATACTCTTCAAATGGACCCCTATATTCACCACCATTATATACTTGAACACATTTTAGTTTTCTTCCTTTTTCTCTTTTAACACTTGCATGAAACTACTTCAAGACTTGGAGCACCTGGTCTTTAGATTTCAAAACAAAAGTCTACACTTTTTGAGAATAATCATTGATAAAAGTCACAAAATACAATGCACCCAAGTGATTTAGTGTCCATAGTGCAAACATTAATGTGAACTAAATATAGAATATTTGGTCTCATATGAGGACTTGAACTATGAAATGCAACTCTAGCATGTTTACCAATAAAACAATGAGTGCAAGTATTTAAAGATATACCTTTCACCGGAAGAAATTGTTTCTTGGCAAGAATGCCAAGTCCTTTCTCACTCAACTGGCCAAGACGCATGTGCCATAAGTTGGAAAAGGAATCATCAACTGCATTCACCTCTTTTTTGCAAAACTTTCCTAGCAACTAGTAGAGAGTAGTGAAACTACTATCTTCTTTTGCCACAATTTGAGACCTTTTAATGATCTTGCATTTTCCACCACAAAGGAAGTGAAGTAGCCTTCTTGTTCCAATGATTTCATTTAAATTAGGCTAAGATGCACATTAGGAGCACGCCTAACATTCTTCAATTGCAACTTGCATCCTATGCTAGTTTCAAGCCACATATCTCCCATACCAACAATCTTGCATAGCCCTTCATCTCCCAATTTTATTTTGCCAAAATCATCAGCAGTATAAGAAGTGAAAAATTCATGCCTGGGAAAAACATGGCATGAGGCTCTATAATCCATGACCCAATTGGAATCATCACATGCAAGATTTACAAAATTTTCATGATACATAATAAGCACATCATCATATGCAATGGCAGCAGTATCTTTGTCATTTTCCTTATCTTTGTCTTCATCTCTTTCCTTGGACTTTTCTCTCTTCAAGTACCTGCAACGCCTTTTGATATGTCCCGCCTTGCCACATGGTAACAATTAAAGTATCTTCTATTCTTGGACTTACTTCTTGACTTGCTATAGCTCTCAGACCTGTCAGATTTATGAAGTTTTCTAGATGAGCTTCTCCTCTGTGAGTTTACAGCAAGTGCTTTTGATTGGGTAGAGGTATTAACCAAACCCTGTTCTCCTCTTCTGGCTTCTTCATTCAACATGCTTTCTTTTAGCATTGATAATGTCAACTTCCCATTTGGAGCTGAGTTAATCAAAATCACAACCAGAACCAAAATCATAACCAGAACTTCCCAATTGTCAGGTAAATAGCTTAGCAACAACAATGCTTGCAACTCATCACTTAAAGTAATCTCATTAGTTGTCAACTGATTCACAATTTCCTAGAAGCTACTCAAATGCTTTGGCATTGAATCCCCTTCTTTATATATTTCATGTTCACCAGCTTCTGAATCATAAAAGCTTTATTTTGCATATTCTTCCTCTCATATAAATCTACCAATTTCTTCCTCATGCTCTGGGCATTAGTTTCTTTGTCAACATGCAGATATATACTGGATCTAACCACTGCTTGATTAAAGCAACAACTTTCTTATTCATTCTTTTTCATTTGGCGTCAGATTTATCGGCAGGTTTAGCTTTTTCTCCCTCATTAGGAACATACAAGTCCTTACTTTATAGCATATCTTCCATTAAGGTCTTCCAAACTAAGTAATTTTTGAAATTTAACTTGACCATATTTAGCTCTTGATTTTCCTCCATTTAAATTGCACAAATAAAAAAAAAAAAAACCAAAGCTTTGGATACCACTTTATTGGGGAAAACCTTATGCCGTCACCTGTGTCACAACAAAAGCAAGAAATATTTTCCCCACATCTATGCAGTTAAATAGGTAATACAAAAATACTCCACGAAGTAAAATAATACGACAGAAAATAAGGATATCAAATACCATAATTTTTAACATGGAAAAACCCCCAATGAGAGGGGCAAAAAATTCACAGGATCTAGTCCAATAAAATTCTCCACTGATAAATTAATAGGTATACAATCAGTCTTCCTAATAGCACAGGAAACCACAACAATCAATAAAAATACCTTTCTCAATAAATCGAACTCAACTTCAAATCTCCACAAGTGGATATCATAACACGACCAAGAAAAATGATAAATAATGATCAAATTATACCAAAAATATTCAGTTCAATACAAGGAACAATATACTGAAATTTCATATAAAAAAGAGTAAATTTACCCATTTAATATAGAGCATAGGATGCAATCTTTTTCTTTTTCTTCTTCTCTTGCGCGCACGTACCACACATATTCATGTTTCTTTTTTCTATTTTTTTTTTTTTTGTGTTTTAACAAAGGAAGCCTTTCCTTTTTTTTTTTTTTTCCAATTTAAACCATGTGGGTCCCATGATGGAGGGAAGCCCACCGTGACAATAGGAAGGCGTTAAGGTTTACTCGTATAATGTATAAAGCTTATCTTATTTGTTTAAGTTGTGGTGTGACTAGATTTTGACTTAGTTTCGCCCCTTCAATGCATAGTGTTTATGCCGTAGACTATATGTATATTCAATGAATATCTTCAATTCATTATATAGTGATATGACATTATTTATTTTACTAAATTAGTTTTAGTTGCTCAATAAGCAATAATTCTTTTTTTCTTTTCTTAAATGCTTCATTTCACTTTCCTTTGTGGAACGTGCATGGAAAATCCTTTGAAAATTAACCACTTATTTCATATTCTGTCTTCTCATTAGTATAATTAACTTGAGAATTGAATTATGTTTTTGAATAAATATTTTTTAAAAAATTAATTTTAAAATTAAAAGAAGAAATAATTTTTAACCCACTTCTAGCAAAAAAAAAAAAAAACAAAAAACCGGTTGTTTTATTCTTTTTGTTTTTGAAATAAATTACTCAAACAAATTATTTTTTATAAAAATATTTTCCTTATTAAAACGTGCTATAAACAAATGGGCATTTTCTTCCATTTGAGTTAGTTGACGATGAGAATTAATGAAGAGACTCCCATTTATTCAGCCATGCAGGATCATTAATAAGTTGACATATGCTTAGAGTTGCAAAACCTACCATTATCAAGAACCTCGTGATTGATTGAAAAATGAAATGGGCTTTCCCATGCCTTTTTTGATCTGAGTCATGCACGGTCCATGCATGCATGGATGCCCACACGGTTACGCACGAGTGAGGAATGAAAAAGGTTTCTCCTAACAACTATAAAGTATTCTCTCTTTGAACCAAAGAGGAATAGGAAATGGTATTATGGTCACAGACAGAGGGAGAAAATATGGTATGAATTCGTTTACTTGAAGATTCTTAAATTAATTACTGGGAAGATTTTTTGTTGTTGAATTTTGTTTTCAGCTCTTTCTTTATGCAGAAAAATTGTGGACATAAATTAAATTCTAATATTAATTATAAATTTGTTTTCAGATTACTAAAAAATTATTATACATAAGAATAATAATTAAGGAAGGAGGATCCAAGAAATTCATGTAGAGATGAATGATTTATTTATTTGTTTTAAATCCAAAATATAAAGCTTACACACTTAAAAAAAGAAAAGAAAATAATTACTCCGCATTAATTGTAATTATGTCCAAGTTATATATATCCGAGTTTTTTTTTTAAAAATATTTAGATCAAAGTCCGATGATTGGATCAATATTTTTTATGTCAAACAATATAAACAATGGCATCTCTGCCAACATCTCATTGAAAAACAAAACTTAAATAATATGAAAACGAAATTAAAATATTGAAAGACAACAGAGTTTAGCAAATAATGTAAGCAGGAACAATCCCCGTGATTCCCGACGAAAGGGAAAATATTTCATATTATCTTTTTGAGAGGTTTGGGTCTGCATCAGAGACAGCACAGCACCACACTTCACAGTCTCGCACACATGCATCCATGAAAAATTGAAAACCCACCATTTCTCACTGCTGTCAATTCATACATTTCTTAATGCCATTCCCAGAATAGATTTCCTTATTTTAAGAGTAAATTTTGCATTCTCATGAATGTATGTGAAGAATTTTAGGATAAATGATTGAGTCATCCATATAGCTTAAGACAACTGTATTATTTTGCTCCTCCTGGTTTGGGGGTTGAGCTCCTTTTATCTATCAAAAAAAAAAGCTTAATACAACTGTAATAACAAGACCAAAAACGAAAGACAAGTGTAATAAGCAACATGAGATTGAGCTGTTATTAAGTGAAAACAAAAAATGTTTAACGTAAAATTGTAAATATACACTCCCACCAAAAAAGAGTAAGTGTCACACGATTTATTCTTTAATAATTTTTTTTAAGAGATGTAAGCATGTGGTTGGTATATACGCAATAAAAATTTATAAATTATAAAGTGATTGGATTGGAATAAAATATTAATTCTATTTTTGGGGTCCGGAATATGTGGCAGAAAAATAAACCAGAATTATTACTATTAACAGAAAAATAAATATAGAAAAAAATAATAATTTGAATTCAGGCATTTCTAGAATCACTCTTTCACCCTCTTCATAATAAGGAATTATAATTTTACATTCTTAAGAAATTTACACCTAAAATTATTATTGTTCCATTTTTTCTTTCCTACCAAACTAAAGAATCTTTTCGTTCTTGGCGATATAAATCAATAATAAATGGATCATCACTATTTTCCTAATAATCATGTTATAATTTATTAAATCCAATTTTTTTTAATAAATTATTGAGTTTAATATTAATACATAGCTAGTATAAATATATTTAAATAATCAGCTAATCATATATTATTATATATATAATTTTTAAGATATTATGAGAATCAAATTATATTATTAATTAACGGTGTAAATTTTTACACTTATAATATATTAAAATCAAGCTCAAACTTATATATGTACATGCATATTTTATTGTTATTTTTTATACCCATCCACTACCAAGGTCATAGACTGTACCACATGGCAAACGTTTTACTCTTCAGCAAGCAATTGGATACCATCCTACTATGGTATTACCAGCAAGCAATTTAAGGCATTCTTTATACTTTAAAGAAAACAATTTTATTCAATGCATTTGAATCTTTCAAGTGAGCTTAGAGTAAAGCATCTAACATTTTAAAAGATCTAAACTTTACAAAATGAATAAAAATAAATAAATGAAAGTCTATTCGTGGAAGACTAGTAAATGGATGAAAAACAACTCGGTTTAACTTCATACAGTTACTGTGCTTTATTTATTTTTGACTTCACTAGTATCAGTAAAACTTACATCCTTATCATCAGAAGTATCAAACTCATCTTTCTAGTTTCTCGAAAACCCTTTTTTTTTTTTTTGTATATTATGTACGGTTCCACTATCACAATACTAAACAAATATTATAGTTTATTTATCCGAACCACTTTATTATTACCCAAAAAAAAAAAAAAAAAAAGCTTTCGTTATCAAGTTGGAAAGGCAGGACTGGCCTCACATGAAATAATCAAGTATATATTCCTACCATTCCTTGATGTCCATGCATATTTTAAAACAAATATATACATCAACATGCTTACGATATGAAAACTAAATTATTCGTTTACTCATCCCAAAGAGGCACAGAGAGAGAGAGAGAGAGAGAGAGAGAGAGAGAGAGAGAGAGAGAAAGCCAGAGAAGAAAGTGTTCTAAAATTCTCTGTGAAGATCAAATCTACGGTTTAGACTATTCGCTGTCGAAGTATAACATAGGTGTATATTGGTTGTCGTAGATTTCTGTGGCCGTAGCTACGTTGGTGTTGCCAAGATTAAGGATTTTCTTTTTCAGTGTAAACTATAGGAGAGAGTATATATATATATATATATATATATATATATATATATATATATATATATATATATATATATATATATATATATATATAAGGGGGATGCCCAAAAGTTCTACAATCTCAAACTATTCCTTTCATGAATTAGTGGTTTGATTCCACCAATAATTATCATATAGAGACATAGAGGACACTATTTCTCTTGACTTGGCTCAAAATTTATGATATTCATATGGAATCTCCAAGGCAAGAGTAGAGGCTTGAAAAAGGTTGTAGAAGCTATAGCTAGATAGATATAAGGATGGAAGAAAGCCATGGCTCAGAATGTTCCAAGACAAGCACTTCTAACGAAGATGGTTGTGAAGAGAGTGAGGCCAATTATGAAGATGAGAGTAAGCAAAACAACAACAACAATGGAGGAGGGAGCTCAAGCAACAGCACAGTGGAAGAGAATGAGAAGAAGAGTTCAGCGAGGCCTTATGTTAGATCCAAGTTGCCAAGGCTACGTTGGACGCCTGATCTTCATCTTCGCTTTGTTCATGCTGTTCAAAGACTTGGAGGACAAGAGAGTGAGTTCCACACACACACACACACACATATATCCATATAGCTTATTTTGTGCCTTTTTTGGATTTCAATTTAATTTCTCGAGGATCATTGATCCCTGCTAGGGTAATTAACTCGACAAATTAACTAATTTGAGTGCTACTATATTTGTTTTTCTGAACTTGCTATGCTGTGTTTTTTGGGTATAGGAGCAACACCAAAGTTGGTTCTTCAATTGATGAATATCAAAGGTTTAAGTATTGCTCATGTCAAGAGTCACTTACAGGTATATAGATACATAAATATTGCAACCTAAAGTCTTTTCTGCGAATAAGCTTTTTTTCTTTTTTATAATTTTTTTTTTGCCAATTTGGTTATTTTTTTTTTTAACACTTTCCATCTATTTCTTTCGCCAGATGTACAGAAGCAAGAAGGTAGATGACGCAAATCAAGGTACAAAAAGGTTTTCCTTTCGTAAAATACTATTATCAATAAGTCATTAGGGCTTGTGCTTACAAGTCCCTAATGAATGTAAGTTGATTATGTATAACTTTATGTGGCAGTATTGGCTGATCATAGGCTCCTAGTAGAAAGTGGAGATAGAAATGTTTATAATCTTACCCAGCTTCCCATGCTTCAAGGCTATAATCCAAGCCAAAGTTCAGCCTATAGGTAAACATAATTACACCAAGTCGTTTTGATTTTACAATACAAAGTTTAATTTCTTTCTTCTATTAACAGATATGGATATAGGGGTGCTTCGCTTGGTGTCTACGAAAACAAGGTGCATAGGCCTTTCATGGGTCGGAGTTCAGTAGAAGAATGTGGGGCTGGATTTTATGGCAGAATGTCTGAGAGGATCTATGGATCTAATAGTAACATCAATTGGACAAACAGCATTTTCCAAGTGGATTCTTCCAATTTTGGTGAACCATCAACAAGCAAAGTCCATGAATCAAAAGATCAGTTCCTATCATTTGGTGGCCAAGAAACATTAAGCACACATACTAGATTAGACCAATTAAAACCAAGAGCACAAGAGTTGATGCCTAATAGTAATGTGGTTGCAAATCCATTGGAACTTAAGAAGAATTTGAAAAGGAAGGCTTCAGATAATGTTGACCTTGATTTGGATCTGTCTCTTAAATTAAATTCAAGGGTCACTTTAGAGAACCAAGGAAGCATGGAGGAACATGAAGTTGATAGCAATCTATCACTCTCTTTGCACTCTCAATCCTCTTCCTCATATCATAGCAGCAGGTTCAAGGAAGCACAAGATCACTGTAAGGAGAAAGGGAAAAGGGCCAGTGCTTTGGATCTGACTATCTGAATGGGACAAGTTCTAAGTAAGATCTTGAGGTTCCTGTCAGAAATGATGCATTTTGTAACCATATTATTACATTTATCTGACATAATTATATTTTCTTCTTGTCTCTTTCTATATGCGAACAGTGAATAACAATTTGTCTGTCAAATACTAGTACTAGGTACAAAGAATCTCGATCTCAACCCCAGCATTAGTTCTACACTTCCACTGTCATGAAAATGCTAAAAGAGGAACGTTAGTGACACAAATTATAGAATCACAATAAAAATAAAAACAAATCCGCTTTCGTGCACCTGCAAGATCAACAGGTTTGGGATGATATCATTTTTCTTTTCTTTCTTTCTTTCGTTGTTTTTTTCTTTTTGAAAAAAAAATTATATGCCCTGTGTCATACTGTTTTATTAATTAAGAATAGATAATGTTGAATTATTGACTTAAGTTTTAAGTCGTTAAATTCAATTAAACCTATTCGTTGAGCAATAAAATTTTAGTATCAAATAAAATGACGACTCTGTGTAATTAATCATTTTCATTGATTGTAATTAATGTGATTAGTTTACCTTTTTGTTTTAGTTTATCTAAGGGTACTGATTAAGAAATTAAAAGTAAAAAACTTTTATTAAAAAATAAAATTGTTAAATTTCCAACACACTGTATGCATTGAAAATTTCAAAATCTTTTTATTTTTAGTTTCTTAACCAATACTCTAAGAGCAATAGCTAGAAAAATTTATCATTATTATTATTATTATTATTATTATTATTATTGTCTAATTAAACTACCAATATCAGAAGGATATTGGACTTCAGCAATTTAATTCGAGCTACATCAGCTCACTATAGGAATATATCTCTTTATTTTTTAATTTGGTCAATATAAGATTTGAACCTGTTGGATGAAAGATGCAATCGGCTAAATCTCTAAGAAGAAACTTATTCGAAAAATAATATCCTAAAGATTACCAATATTTAGATGATTAACGCTAAGGAAGGTACTCTGCTTCTTAACAAATAGACTCCTCAAATGGCTCACGGGAGCAAGCCTTTGAGCAAGATCTGTCAACGAAGAATTGAATAGAAACTTGAACTTCTATTAATCAATCATGAGTTCATATAAAACCTTGAAGATGAACAATGAAACTAAAGAAGTAACATAAAGCTAAAAATAAATTGAAAAGTAGAAAATAAAAGTTGATAGTTAAAATGACATGATGTGTGTTGATCTGAGTGATGATTTTCTTCTCTGTATATGAGCCTTTTATAATCTTCTTTGACTCTCACTACTTCTTTATTTCATGCATGTAGTGGTCCTCCATGCACCCATATTCTTAGTAGTGGTAACCGCTATTTTATGATGGCTTTAGTCTCCAACTACTCTTCTACCATCAACCATTGGATTCAATTATTTTTTTTTAGCCCAACATTCCATTCAGTTGATATAGCACTTTTAAGCCTACCATTACTTCTCAGCTAATGAACATTTGTTTTGGACCCAATTGCTTTTCTTGACTCATACCAGCCTCTAACCTAACCCAATTCTAGGTCATTTGTCAGCTTATAACTATCCTAATTTATAGTGCTAACATATGCCCCCCATACATTACCTAGCGACTGGCTAGTTACTTAGTTAGGTAATGTATTTAAGCTCATTACCATTACTGTTCTTTCCATCACAGCTGCCGTACAAGTGACTCCCCTTCTAGTTAATGAATCTCAAGTAGATGATAATCAACCAATGTCTCATCTAAGGGAAATTGCAGCAGCCGATCATGCCTAGCTAGGTCAAGTTTTGGAAGGAAATAAAACTTCTTCTCCACAATATTATGCTGTCCCTACTACTCTTCGACAAGCTTATGTTGACATTGCACTCTCCTTATCTTTCCTAGTAACAAGCCGTAGAGTCCAATCGGGATTAACATCAAGAGTCTCAAACTCAGCTGACTCATAGGATTGGATCAATCTATGAAGAGATTGCCAAGCTACAAGTTGAACTAGGTACTTTGGAACCTGAGTTGGCTAAAGTAATTGCTCAAATTAAAGTTAAAGATACTCAACAGCTTTAGCTCTATACCCAGGCTAAGGCCTTGGATAACAGAATCATCCCTCTTGCTGAGAAACAGAAGCCGTTGGAGCATGTGGTAGAAATCAGCAACAAAGGCCTAGCCGAGACTGCGGCATCATGGACTTCCTTCTTCCATAAATTTCAAGTAGCTCGGTAGCCTCATCTTGCAAGTAACTTTATCAACCTTCTTCCTTAGGCTTTTCATTATCTATGTCATAAACTTTTGAGAGTTCATTTCTGATTTTTACTACTAATTTATACAAAAATGACTTAAGATCCAAGCTCAGCTATTATCTCTTTCGTGGGTGAAACATATGCTCTTTCGATCCTAGAACTCAAGCCCAAAGCCCTTCAGGACAACATTCTGGCTGCTGTAGGGGATGCTCTAACCACACTCTTGGAAGATGAACTTACTGTAAAGGCGGCTACCAAATCTATTATAGCTGGATTAGCTGATTCTAATTCTTGGAACATGGCCTAAGAATACTCGTCAGGTTGCAAGCCTACTTGTTTTGCCACCGGCAATGACTTGATACAAAACTTTATGGGCAAAACTGCATCTTGGCCATAGGTTAATCTAAAAGAAGTTAAACCTATAGCCTTGTTTCTTGAATTTCTATAAGCCCAAAGAACCTCGGATGATGCCTTATACCATTTCCTCGGTTGATCCTTGATAGTTCTTTTGATCATATCAATTAGGACATTGTTAGTTGTCTTGGCTTGACCATTGGTCTGTGCATAATAAGGTGATGAATGGATTAATTTAATTCCATATTCTTGTACAAAAGATTTCACCTTATCTCCTATGAACATGTTGCCTTGGTCATTCGTTATAATTTCTAGAATGCCAAACCGATGTATAATTTGTCTTTTAATAAATCTTATCACATCAGCTTTTGATATATTTGTCATCGGCTAAGTTTCCACCCATTTTTGTAAAATAATCAGTGGCAACTATAATAAAAGTGTGCCCTTTTAGATGAAAGAGAATATATGTTCCCTATGAGATCCATTGGCCACCCTCTAAAGGGCCATGATTTGACAATTATATGCAACTCCTCAGTTGGGACTATCTGAATTAGTCCATGGAGTTGGCAAGCTTCATATCTTTTAGCATAAACAAATTAATCGACTGTAATAGTTGGCCAACAGTATTCATATCGACAATCAACCATTTCATATTAGAGCCAGATTTATGAGTTCCATAGGAACCTTCATGGACCTCATCCTCATCCAAGCATTTGAGCAATATCCCTTCCCGACTTCTTTTAAACAACTCACCATTAATCAAAACATATTTTAGTGGTTTTTGCTTTAAGCTTGAAATCAACTTGAACTAATAAATTGGTCAGATATTGGATTAACCTTTGTCTCCAATTTGTAATATCCGAAAAATTTTATCATTTTTAACCAAGTTATTTGATTTTTTATTGAATAATTAAGATTAATTAGAATTTGATTAAGTATTTACTTAAAGTCAATTAAGTATCATTTAGAGAGATTAAATTTGAAGGAATTAGATTAGAAACATAGGAGACCTCATAGGATTTTTCTAAAACCATTTTACCGATTTAAAGAAAATATGTGAGATTTCGGTATTTTAAATTGTCAGAACCAAATCAATAGAAATTATACTATGATAACCCTAGATTGAATGGCCAAGATTCAGCTACCTAACCCCTCTAAATGATGCAACATCAGCTTTTCAAATGGGCAACCATATCAAATTGAAATGAAGGAAGAAATCCACTAATCACATTCAAACTTCTTTTAAAAGTTTTTCAAAAAATTCCTTCCCACTCCCTTGTAACTTTCGACCATATTAAGCAGCTGACTCCCCTCCATTTTTCTTTTTTCTCATCTCATTTTCACTTCATTTTTATCAAGTTTTCAAGTTGCAATAAGCTCCAACAAGATTTTTTCAACCCAAGACCCAAATCTAGTAAGTCTACACCTAGAAGAGGTAGGGATTTAACTTCTATTCTTATTTTCCTTTATATGGGGCTGCTTGGGGTTTCAATTTTTCTTCACTTCTTGATGTTATATTGGGTGTAGATGATGAATATTAGTTGATCTAGTACGTATGTTTGGATTAAAATTGAAGTTGGGGTGGAAGGATTTGAGGATAGAAAGAAGCAAGATATTATTTGGGTGAAAACCCAACGGCATCCATACGTTCATCTTGTACGGACCAAAATCTTTGATGAAGCTATTTTTATATAAAATTATACATTTAGGGCTCTCTAACTATATAAATTATAAGGCCATTGGATTAGTATTGAGTAAGTTATGAATTTTTGAAGTTTAAACTGAAATTCTGGGTTCTTTTCTAGGCAGTATGAGTTGTGAGGGGTGTAACTCACCCTACAAAACTCTAAATTGAGTCCAACCAACTCTTTTTGAAAGCTAACATATAGGAAAATATTCCATAAAAATTTCAAAGTTAGACTTGATCCCATTTATTCCCAATAATTTGATAAAATTTCCTTAAGTCCAAACTAGACTAGAATAGGGCAGTCTAGAAGAGTTAATTTTTGGAGCTTATAACTCAAGCTCTGCTTATGCAAATGAGATGAAACTTATTGGGAATGTTAGCTTTAATTTGGTATAAGTTTCATATAATTTCACCTCGTTTCCTATTGTTAGTGAATTTTTATTTCTAAGGGTGCAATTCTGGCTAGTTGTAGAATAGATTGAGATAAAACTCAAAGAACTTGAGCTATATAAATCAAAATGATATGGGACAAAGGTTTGGAAACTATACACATAGCACTATAACATATCCAAAATTGAGGTCTAAATGAATTGAACAGAAATTTTGGTGGAATTTAAAAAATCAAGTAGAATTGAGTAGAATGAGAAGAAAACCAAATTTATGTTGGCATACTATATGATTGATATTATTGTTATAAACTTGATGCTCCATGTCAGTTGTATTACTTGATTGATCTTTCTGGTAGCCTGACACTACTCATGGAGAAGCGAACTTGATCCGTTATGCTGCCGAAATTTTGGCAGAGATTTCACATACTAAACAAAATATTTAAATATGTATGAGATATTCATGGTAGATTAGTGTCACAATGGGCTCGGAGGGCGCTGCGACGAGAGGCAACAAAAATATTAAAAAATAATTTGAAATGGAGTCACCACCAATTTTATTATGGAAAAAAATTCGAAAAACCTTTAAATTTGCAAAAACTGGTCTCTTGAAGAGATTGAATTTGGGAGTCTATTTATGCATAGAGAAGGGTGAAAACTTAATCTCATTGCACCCATAATATATCCATTTTATAGTGGTTATCCTAGAGCTTGTTACGTAAATTAATAACCTTAATAATATTTATTTTTCCCCCTTAAGAGTATAATAATTATTTACAAACAAAATAAAATAAAGCTAGATTATTACAACAATTATTTACAAAAGAGGAGAAAAAATAAAATTAATATGATAATTATTTATAAGAGGAAAGAAAAGCAAAATTGATATGATAATTATTAAAAAAAAGATTAATATAGAATTATTTACAAAAGAGACAGAAATTAATATAACAATTATTTTCAAAAGAAAAAAAAAGTAAAATTCATGTTATGGTTATTTACAAAAGAAATAGAAATTGCTATAACAATTATTTACAAGTAGAAATAAAAGTAAAATTAATGTTATGTTTATTTACAAAAGAAATAGAAATTGATATAACAATTATTTACAAATGAAAAAGAAAGTAAAATTAATGTTACAATTATTTAAGGAATTAAAATTAAACCAAATTTAAGAAAATTTAACTTTTGATTTGACAGAAATTATCTGCTCTTACGTATCCTCTTGTACAATGAGGAATTCAAAATCACATAATTTTTGCAGAAAATAATTGTGTGTTAGATTGATTTTATTTATGAAAAAGATTCTTGAAAAGAAAAAAACTAATCCACTCTTGCACAAGATTCAGGATAACATGAGCTATACAATAAATTCTCACAATTCTCATAACCTTTGAGGGTGACTAAGCTATACATCAATGTTAGAGATTATTGCATAGATTTTAAAGATTAAAAAAAAATCGTTCTTATTATTTGAGTAAAAAAGGAACTTATTTTGTGTATATTGATAAGAAATAAAAGCAAAAGTAAAATAAAAAATAAAAAAAGTAAACGCCCAAAAATAAGAAAAAACCCAACATTTTAAAAAGAAACGACAAAACATAAAAAATAAAACAAAACAAAAATGATAAAAGAAATAAAAACAAGAGGCACACAGGTGCTCCAAAATAATGGCGATGCACCACAATTAACACTATCGCCAAAAGTAATGAGCAGGGACCACGCCTTGCATAATTATGTTTTCCTTTGCATTTTTGTTTTTGTGGAATGATGATGTTGTGTAAGTGAATGAGAGTGTTTTGTGAAGAACAAAAACAAACTAATGCAAAATGGCGAAAATGAAATGACAGTGTGCGTTGTGTTGAAAGAATACTAATGGAAAGCAATAAAAGCGAGTGAAAGTGCATTGAATTGAAGGAACCAAAACGAGCTAATGCAAAAATGGTAAGAAAAAGAAAAAAAATGGAAAAAGATGAAGCACAAAAGTGATACCAAAAGTGCGGCAATACTCTACTATGATAACACCTTTCCTTTTCTCTATATCTCGCCACAATTTTGGTTCTTTTTTGAGACCCTTTTTTTCATTCCCTCTTGCACATAATCACAATATTTTGCTCTTATTCTCTCATGCCGTTGCCAAAAGACCCCAAAACTTGATTGTATCATAGCCTGCTGCTCTAGTGCTCAAGCCTCTCTAACAATTTCTGCGTTCCTTCTCTCTTCCCCCCAAAAAAAGACCCCTTTCCTCTCAATATTTGATCTATTTATACGTGTTGAAGGGATCAATTGACATTAAATCTCGTTGATTCTAATTTGAAATTTGACTTTAACGATGATTAATAAATTTGATTTGATTTGGATAGAAATGCCCAAAATTAAGAGATTTGCCTAAATTTTGTTATATTTATCCTGATTTGATTTTCTTTTTCTTTTTTTTTGGTTAAAATATTTCATAATTGGGCTACTCCTTTTTTCCAAAAAAACAAATGGACCAACTTTTTTCTTCTTTTCTTTTCATTCTATCTTTTTCTTTTTTTTTTTGTTTTGGACAAAATATGGTGTTCATAATTAATTGTGCATGTAAATTTATGAAGATTATAAAGAATTCCATATTACTTGGGCCAGCCCCTGAATAAGGTTAAGGGGAATAGACCAATGGGAAAGTTAGGGAAAGTAAACTAGGCAATCTTGTATAAAAATGAGCTCAGTCTTGAGAAGCAAACTATTACCTAGGAGTATATGGCCAAAGACTCCTAGGGGACCAAGTGTGCAAAAATACAAGTCATATGAGTGAAAGTTCTTTAAAGCTAAATGCATTTCCATTTTTACATATACATGCTTTGTTTGCTAAATCCTAAACTGATTACATAGTTTTCTGTACACTCCTCGTGTTTATATTGCTGCTTGATTTATGGTTATACTTCTTGTTATACTAATTTAAATTAAGTTTTGTTTCAGATTATGTTTTCCAAAATATGAATTAAGTTAAATATTATAGTTATGTTATGTCCTTTTAAATTAAGAAAAAAATCGAAACAACTGGGAATGACGGCGATATTAGATTTGTGTAGAATTAGATCTCATACTGAGAATTTATTTAAATTCTCACTCTCCTGTGTATTTCCGCGTCATTCTTAGATCATGGAGAATCCAGCGATGGGCATTCTTTTCATTGAGTTCCCCGATCTACATATCCACCTCGATCCATTTATAGACTATATATATATATATAGCTAGCTGTCAGTTTTGTTTTTATTTCTATTTCTGCAGAGATTTTGCTGTCCCACTTACTCACCTATTGTTTGATCCTTCCACACCCTATATTGCCATCCCACTATACATGGCACATTCATTTCCACCTCCACCAATAGCAGCAGTCGCGCTCGCAATACCTCCCGCCTCGCCACCCCAACAGGCCCCTTCTATTTTGTTTTATGAGGAGGAGGATCCATCAGAGACGACGAGCTCATCTTCCTCGTCCTTTGCATCAGGCGTGAATTATACCCCAACAGATGTCAGCATGGCGAATGGATTAGTTTCTTTGGAATCCATTTAGGGGACTTATGTAGTGCAGCAATAGGTTATATATAGAGTGGCTCTCTTTTGGCATTATGGGCCATAGGCTTAGTTTAGTTGGTGTTGCTCTTAGATGATTAGTACTTGAAACGTTCTATGCGGACTAGCTAGGGTTCTATTTTGTAGAGATAGGCCAATTTATTTTGTTTTAGCGGCCTCATTTTTTATACCTTGTACTATTTATATTTCTTTGTTGCAAACTCTGAAACATGGATATCTACATGTACATATATGAAGTAGTTTCTGTACTTCTGTCTTTTTCGCAGATTTCTTTTTCTATTATGACGTTAAACCCATGTTTATTCTACGGCCAAAATAAATAAACAAATAAACAGCTAACTCTGGGTAAATAACATTGGATTAATATGAAATTTTAATTAGACAACCACACGTGATAACTTATCGGACAATATATTATGACTTAAGCATAGTATTTTGTTTGGTAAGGTGTTGCACAATCGGTCGATGCCCTCAGCTAATAGTTGATCATCATTTTCTATTGTATTGACATTATGCATCATGAGTTTATATCGAGAGGCATGTTATGGTCTTTCCTATGAAGTTGGTCATCTCCATATTAGTCTCTTTAGGATCCTTTTGAGTCCTGCCCAACTTCCTTAAAATTCCCAATGGGATAACATTTATGATTGCGCCACAATCTACCAACACTTAGCTGATTGGCTTGTTATCAACATAAGCCTTTTTCTTCATCGACTACTGCCTCACCAGCTAAATCACAATCGACTCAGGCAACCAGTTGAAAATCTCTACGTCCTGCTCTATTAGATCTCTCTGCTCTCTTTCTATTATGAATTGCTCAACTTGAGTTGCTTTCCATGACAATTGAGCCAAATCACAATAATCAGAAGCAATCAGCTTTTCTCTCAACTGAGGATTCATATTGTTCACAGCAATAGAGACGTACTCAGCCTCTGGTAATTGTACACTGCATTTTCCTTTTATCCTTCTAAATCTTTCCATAAACTCTATCACAGGCTCACTGGCTTGTTGTTTGATGCCTAACAAGTTTAGCACAGAGGCCTTTGGCTGGGACCTATAAAATTTGTCATGGAATAACCTCTCCATATCGGTCCAGCTTGGCATAGAGTTTGGGAGCAATAATGAGTACTAGGTAAATATTGCCCAGTTAAGGATAAAGGGAACGATTGTAACATTAAAAAGTTATTTTCACCAGCCTCAGTACATTAAGCTACAAATCGGCTAATATGCTCCATAGTTGATTTACTATCTTCACCAAAGAATGTTGTAAAGTTTGAGATTTTAAAACCTCTTGGGAATTGGACCCTATTCACCCAATTTGGGTATGGTTTCTTGTAAATCGGCCTCTCTAAGGGTCTCAGTTGGACACCAAGATGCCTTTTCATAGTCTCGGTTATCATATTGGGATCAATCAGCTGAAGTACCACTCCCCTCAGCTCTGCACATAGCTGAGGCTAAATGGGTGTTGTCTGCCGATTGTCCCTTGGTTTAATTCCTTGAGGCATTATGTTCTAAGGCTGCATATAGAGTGGAGGGTATATTAGCTGTTGAGGTATACTTAGTGGTTGGTGGTATATATGTTGGCTGAACTGATCCTATGGGCTAAGCCAAGTAACCACCAATCGGCTGAATATTGGGCCCTTGATTATAAATGTTCCATTGGTTATCTCCCTGAGACCAATTAACTTCGCTTACTGGATCAACATTGGGCATGGGGCTAGTGTAGGTAGGTTGGTTCCAATTACTATTGGAACTATTCCAAGAGCCTGTATTGCCAGAAGGTAGTCCCAAGTTCCCTGGCACATTGGGGAGTCTTCTGATTAATTGCACTTGGCCTAATTCAGGCCCGAAATGCCCTCTAGAGTAAGCCACTATTTTACTAGCAGTTTCATGTCCAACCCATTGCATGGCCACAACTGAATGGCCATAAGTTTGGGATATTTCCTTTTGCTATTGCTGGATAAGCTACATTTTGTTTTGCACCATTGCTTCACTATCTCAGCCAATTGCTTAGATACTTCATGCATTAGATCATTTACGCTTGCTTTAATCTGTTGCCGGATAAAGGATGTAGACATCACTAATGGCTGACTTTCCTCGCGTCTAGTCTGCATGGAGCTAGTCACATCAGGAGAGGCTACCAAGGCCTTCGGTGGTTGAAAGGTAGCAGCTATATCTAGCTGCTTTGAAGTCACCACTTGGGGTGTAGTCAAGATTGTCGCATAGGTAGCTAGTTACCCCCCCCCCCCCCCGCTTTTTGCCTAGGCTGCCATATACATAGCTAGTTCCCTCCCCCCTCCTTTTGCCTTGGGATAGAACTTGGATCCGTCAGTGGGTAAGAGGTAGCAGCTATATTCGATTGCTCTGAAGTCACCCCTTGGGGTGTAGTCAAAGCTGCCGCATACGTAGTTGATTGCCCCCTTGTTTTCTACCTTAGGGTCAGACTAAGATTTGTTGAACTTATGTTGATGATTTTCTCAAATCCTAGATTCATATGCCAAGTATGATCTAGCCCCGGTATAGGAAATTTTCTCTAACCTGATCTTGGAAGTCCCACCAGGCGTGCCAATTTTTTGTTGAATGAAAGATGCAATTAGCTAAATCTCTAAAAAGAAACTTATCCGAAAAGCAACATCCTAAAGATTAACAATATTCAAATGATTAACGCTAAGGAGGGCACTCTGCTCGTTAACAAATAGACTCCTCAAATAGCTCACGGGAGCAAGTCTTTAAGCAAGATCAGTTAACAAAGAATTGAATAGAAACTTGAACTTCTATTAATCAACCATGAATTCATACAAAACCTTGAAGATGAACAATGAAACTAAAGAAGTAACATAAAGCTAAAAATAAACTGAAAAGTAGAAAATAAAAGCTGATAGTTAAAATAACATGATATATGTTGATCTGAGTGATGATTTTCTTCTCTGTGTATGAGCCTTTTATAATCTTCCATAACTCTTACTACTTCGTTATTTCATGCATTTAGTGGTTTTCCATGCACCCACGTTCTTCGTAGTGGTAACCGCTGCTTTATCATGGCTTCAGTCTCCAACTACTCTTCTATCATCAACCATTGGGTTCAATCATTTTTCTTAATCCAATATTCCATTCAGCTGATGCAGCACTTTTAAGCCTACCATTATTTCTCAGCTAATAAACATTTGTCTTAGACCCAATTGCTTTTCTTGGCTTATTCTAGCCTCTAACCAGACTCAATTTCAGGTCATTTGTCAGCCTATAACTATCCTAATTTATAGTGCCAACAAAACCAAAAATTTTACTCAAGAAAAATAAATATCTAACTATTTGAACTAGCCAAGCATTAACATGTGATTAATTTATTTGATTGTACAAGTATTAATAGAAAATAATAGAAGGAATTAATTTATTTTTGTTTATGATAAATAAGCTCCATTGATTAGCGTTTTACATTATAATACCAGGGTACTAGAGGAGTCAAATCCGAGCATTCAGTTCAGGTAGAAGTTACATAGAAAAGAAGTAAAGATTCCGTCCAAAAAAAAAAAAAAAGAAAAGAAGTAAAGATGTGTTTGATAATAATGAAAGAAATACCACCGAATATTCTGTACTAAAACTTCTATTGAATAAAATCAAGCACTATATTTAAGAGACTTTTGTTTAAATGTTTAACATTGAGTAAATGAAATTGTCTACATCGATAAAATAGAGTGAATTGAAATAATATCGTCACTGAAAACTTTTAATAAAGCAGTGCCTCCTCCTTACAGTATTTGTGATTTTTTTTCCTTAGAATATTTATTTTTATATTCTTTAAGGTTAGGTCTCATTTAACAACACTTTGTTTTTTAAAAAAAAACTCCCAAATGAGTCTCTAACAATGTTTTTGATAAATATATTGGTCCCTAATAAAAAATAATTGATCTCATAATCTTTGACAACTAAAAAAATTGGATATCTATAGTCCTTAACTCACTTATAACCAATAAATAATCCAATGTAGAGGTAAAATAATGATTAGGACTTCTTTAATCCAATCTTATGTGGCATTTTCTAAATGCACAACTTGAATAATTTGAAAATCCCCCAAATGCACCATTTTACTCTATCGCACCCAACCCTCGTCTTTCAAAATAATGTGTTTTGGGGCGTGTTTTCTTTTTTGACAAATTTTTTTTTTGCAAATTGTGCATTTAGAGAGTGCCATGTGAAAAGAGGTTAAGAAAGTCTTAACAATTATTTTACCTCTACACTAGGTTTGGAAAGTACTCTTACATTTAATAGTGAATCAAGGATCACGGGGTCTAATTTTTGCAATTATCCGGGACCATGACCAATTGTCTTTTTATTAGGGGCCAATGTGTTCATCAAAGATATTGTTAGGAACTAATTTAAGGGTTTGCTTTTTTTTTTTTAGAGAAAAAAATACTTTACCCTTCTAAAGTATAGGCTATGTGTATTTTAGCATTTGCACTTTAAAAAATGTCCAAAATCCAACCCCTTGAATTTTGCTGAATGTGTAATTTGACTATTTTGTTAATTTTTAATCAATTATTAACAAAAATAGCACACATTCAAGAAAATTTAGGATATTGAATTGCACGTTCAAGAAACTTCAAGCGATTGATTTACAGACCTAAAATTCAGGGGGTATAGTATACTTATTTAACTAAAATGCACATTCAATAAAGTTTAGGAAGTCAATTTACACTTTTTAAAAATCTAAGAGCTAAAACGCATATTACCTATAGTCCAAAGAGTAAAGTGCCTTTCTCTCCTTTTTTTTTTTTTTTTTTAAGTTAATGCTTCTTTGTTTATTTGAATCCATAACATTGTAATCAATAAATACACCTCAACCTAGTAGTTCCTCATCATTGAAATGAGTGTTTAGTATGCAATAAATCAAATTATTGACATCATTATATTGATGCAAAAGATGTAAGTAAAGGTAGCACTATCAGTAAAAGATTTTAATAAGGAAATTATTGCTACTGAAAATGAGTGACTTCTTATATGAGTAGTGTTATTTATACTTATTTTGAGACTCATTTTAAGGGGGACACACTAAGACATTCTTTAATTATTGGTTAAAAAAAACGTAACACTCATTCTCAATCAATGATTTAAAGACATCTTAAGGCCCGTTTAATAGTGTAAGGTCTGATAGGATAAAAGTTAATAGTATAATGCCTTATTGTATAAGGTCTGATTGTACTATACAAAATATAACTAAAAAAAGAGATTATAATAAATATAATTTTTTAAATATTAAATTTAAAATTTAAATTTTAATATAATTGTTTAAATATTTATTATAATTATTTTAGCTATTTTTTATTTTATATAAATATAATTTTATATTAAAATTTATTTATTTATTTATTTCTAATATTCTTCATAAATATAAAAAAATATGGGAGAGAGAGAGAGAGAGAAATAGAGAGATAATTTTTATACATCAAAATTCAAAGAGACCCAATATCATATTCCTATATTTGGTTTTATTTTTATTATAATTATTTAATATTATTTATATATTTTAATAATAAATTTTATTTCTGTATTTTTATATTAGTTTGAATAGTTATTTCATAATTATTATTTTTTGTTTATATGTTTTTATTATTTATTTAATAATTATTTTGCTCTTAATAAAATATATTAAAAATAAAAAAGTAAAAAAAACCTCATACATCAAAAGTTAATCTAGCCTAATATGGTCTCCTTAGGCTAGATTAAGTTATCCATCATTTTAATATATAAGGGGGGTTTGAAGAATAAGTTTATATAGTACATTGATTGCACCAAACAATGGATAAGGTTATAATGTATTGTATTACCTTATCCTATCATATTTAATATGGGATGCCAAAAACACCCTCAATGTATCCCCAAAAAATGAGTTCCAAAATAAGTATAAATAACCTTTTTTTTGTTATATGTAGGCTGAATAATTCAACATTTTCTACGTATAAATTCAAACTTTATAGGGCTTAATTTAGATAAATACTAACACGTTTCAGTATACAATATTTCGTTGAATGGCTTGAACATGCTGTTTGAATGCATTTATTGGTCTCGTTTACGGTATGCGAAATGATTTATATATTGAGAAGAATTGCACATACTCTTTACGGATGCTTATTCATCAATCATTAAATAGATTTAATTATATAATTAATCATAGTTAATTAGTTAACTCTAATTATTTTAACCGAAATTTGTGAACAATTTTTTTAAAATTATATATAGGCAGTATATTAAGTGAGTGAAATCGTTAATCATAAGAGTGAGAGGAATAAATCTTGACCAATGAATTTTACATAAATGATTAAGATTAAAATATTATATCATATGACTATTTTTAAGTGATTATATAATATTTAAATGACTTTTAATCCAAGGATAATTTTGATGCATTAACAATATAAAATGATAATATAAAATTATTTTACACTATCATTCAATTAAATCCTTCCACGTACATGCATTACTTTTGAAGTAGTGAATATGAGAGTCAAACATATTTATTGATATAATAATATGTAATTAAATAACAGAATAAAAAATTTTATATTATAATTATATTAAAATTAAACTCTTAATCTTGGTCATTCATATATAATTTAATTGTCAAAATTTCTGTCTTTGACATTGATAAGAGAATTTTGAGTGCAAAAAAATAAATAGTTGCATTGAAAGAAGACTTGGTACGGTAACAGTACATACAAGGGATAGGTAGCAACTTGCACTAGCTGTTATGTCGACTAACTTCTCTTAGGAATAGGGATTGAAACAGGCCAGGCCAGGTCAGGCTTTTGCCTTAACAGGCCAGGCCTGTATAGTAACAAAATGGCCTGAGCTTGGCCTGTGGCCTATTATAAGCTTTGTTCTTGGCCTAAGCCTGGCCTGTTCAACAGCCTAGCCTAGCCAGTGGCCTGTTTACAAACCCTGTAATTTAGAACACTTTATATAGGCTAACAGGCCAAAGCATTAAACAAGTCAAAAACCAGGCTTTTGTCTATAATCAGGCCTTGCATCATACAGGCCTCAAAATAGGCTAGACCTACAAATATATCTAGAAACGCCACTAAACAACTATGTACCTGTCGATAATGATAAAATCAAACTACTTCTAATATATAAAATATAATAATTCAGTCCAATTATCCAAAATACTAATTTAACAAGTTAACTAAAGATACCAAATTATCCAAGACAATATCTAAAATCCAAATTATCCAAATACAACAACACATAAAAATTCAAACCAAGACAAAGTGAAGTTGATCTCTCTGAGCAAGTATCAAATCTTCAATGTAATTTCTTCTTCTTGTTCGAACACCTTAAAGAATAAGAAATCAAATATATCATTAGATCATAGCACAATTTAACAAATAATAAATATAAGAAAATGGTAATATCTAAACAATGGAAAATGTACCTTTGGTTTTTTCTTTAAACCATACTTGTTGTGAAGCCAATCCCCACCACAAATAAGTGCTTCAATTGAGTCTTCATTTAATCTGGAGCGATATTTATCTATAATTCTTACTCCAACACTAAATGTGGACTCTAATGCCACTATTGAAATAAGATTGAAATAGGAATAACTAATACATCAACAGCCATTTTAGATAAAATCTTATACTTGAGGCTATTATTTTTCCACCATTCCAAGGCACTGAAGGAGCTAGAACAACCCTCAGGAATGTAAACACCCTCCTCAAGGTAAACTTCCAATTCTGATTTCATTGGAGGGATTGCTTGCTTTTCACGAACAATGCTCATGACTTGGTCAAATCCAGTAACTATAGAACTAGTCACATTGGAGGCAGAATTGTTGCCACTAACGTCAACTTCCTGATTAGTAGTTGTCTCTCCCCTATATTTGTCAGCATACCCATCATACATTAATTGCAAACAGTTCATCACTTTATCCACATTCTCAGAAGCCACATAATCAGGTTTATAAATCAAAGGAAAGCAATAATTAATAACATATAATTTGTATCTAGTATCCAAAATGCTTGCAACGGCCATTACCATATTGCATTCCCCCCAATATTTGTCAAATTTTTCCTTCATTGAAATTGCCATGTCTCTCATGAAGAAATCATCATCCTCTGTGGCATTGTCAATTACTTGTTTCATTCTCCAAATTTCAGGAAGATACAAATTTGCAGTAGGGTAATCATTACCTGAAATGACATGAGTGGCCAAATTGAACACCTCTAGAAGTTTACAAATCTTCTCAACTTTCTTCCAATCCTCTTCTGATGGTGCATAGTTGTAGTGTGGCTTTCGTTCCTTATAAGCAGGAAAGACACTCTTGACCTTCAATGCAACAGATAACATCTTATATGTAGAATTCCACCTTGTTGGACAATCAATGATGAGCTTCTTCTCTTTCAAACATTTTTGCTCAACAATATCACAAAATGCTTTTAGCCTCCAATCATTATAGTTGATATACTTGACACTCTCATGAATATTATAAATAATGTCCTTAATTCTACCAAGGCCATCTTGTACCAACAAGTTTAAAATGTGTGCACAACATCTGACATGAAACAAGCTATCACCAGTAGGTAATGAACTACTATCCGATATGCTATCCTTAAGAGCCCTTAGACATGAATCATTATAGGAAGCATTATCAACTGACACTAAAAACACCTTATTTTCAATTCCCCAAGTCTTCAACCACTTGAAAATAGCATCTGCCACATCAATTCCATGTCTTGGAGCAAGCACTTTCACAAAACTTAAAACTCTTTTTTGAAGATTCCATCCTGCATCAATAAAGTGGCCCATGATAACCATGTATTCAGCTACTTGGTGACTTGATCTCCACATATCAATAGTCAAACTAATCTTGCTCACACTTTGTAACAAGACCTTCAATTGTTTCTTCTTTGCCTCATAAATAACTAAGCAATCACTTCTAGCTGTTTTGCGAGAAATCTTTTGGAATTCAGAATTTGCATACTGAAAGCCCCACATCCAAACTTCATCCTCAACAATGTTAAAAGGATGCTCATGTACCATGATTGCAGTAGCAATTATTTGTCTCATCTTCTCATTAGAATATCTAGCACCCGGGGTCACAAATGGATTAATACTCAAATTGGAAGGTTGAAATGGAATGGTGGGTTGTTTTTGTTGTGAAGCAAGATGCAACCTCCTTTGTAAGCAAACGTTGGAATGTCTCCAGAGATGCGCAGTGCTAACTCCCTTTCCCAAGCAAGAGAATACATGTTAGCAATACTTGCAAACAGCTTTTACCCCTTCAGAACTTTCAACTTGATCAAAATCATCCCAAATTGGTGAGGTTTTCCGCCTCTTCTTCTTGATGACACTATCATCGCTATCATTTTGATCATTAGTTTGTTGACTTGAATCTGTTGGCGTTGGTGTTGGTTGACTAACCTCATTAGCATTGGGAGGAGCAGAAGTAGATGACATTGTTTCACTCTCAAAGTTAGATGACATTAACTAGACCTGTAATATAAAATTTGGTGCTGTTTGTTAGCAGTGGCAAGAAATAGACAACACCTAAAGCTATGTACAAATCATGAAATATAAAGAAAATTGAACTTCCAATTTCCAATCAGACATCCAATAGTTAGCTCAAATTCTTCAACTCTGCAAAACTCAATATGCCATTTTTTGTTTTTACCCTTCTTGTTAAAATGAATAGACAACACAGGTTGATGACTAAAGGACTCAAATTGAATTGCTTCAAAGGAAATTCAAATAGCACATGCATAGAAAACTGAAAAGAAGCATCCTCCACCAACCCCACCATAAATCTTGATTATTGATTAAGAATACCGCAAGCATAATAAAGCATAAGAAAGAACTACAGAAATCAATAGCAATTTGGGTTTTAGGAAAAAAAAAACAAATAAACACTATAAAACCAGAATAGCAATCTGATTCAAATGTTACCATTGATTATATTTCCATAAAATACAAACTCAATCATAGTAGCAATCTATAATGTGAGTGAGAGTTGAGGCTTGAGACATACTTAAAACAGATCCAAAACTAGCAAGATAGCGAGGATCCGACGGTGCAGCAGCCTCGGCGATACGGTTGCAGGCTTGCAGCAGCTCCGGCGATGCAATTGCAGGCTTGCAGCAGCAAGACGATGTGGTTGCAGCGAGGCGGCGTGGAAGCGAGATGAGGACGACGAGTGCGATGGTGCGGCGAGAAAATGGAAGCACAACAGAATGTGGAATCTGCGCAGTGAAGAATGAAGGAAAGGGTAATGATTGTATGGAGTGGAGTGGAAAGAATAGGGTTTGTTTTATTTAATTGTTTTGAATGGTATTGAGATAATATGAAAATATAAAGTTATAAAATATGTATGTTATAACTAAAAGAGAGTGATGGTGTAGTGGTAAGTATAGTGGTTGATAGACTTTTCCATGGTAGATGGCATGGGTTCGAACCATGCATTAGACATTTTGATAACTTTATATATATATATATATATATATATATATATATAATCTTAACAGGCTCAAGCCGGCCCATCAAGCTTGATAGTCTTTATATTGAGCCTGGGCCTGACCTGATAAGAATAATAGGTTTTGAAACAGGCCTGAGCATTATCCTAATTTTAAATAGGCTAGGCCAGGCTAAATACAGGCCGCCTGGCCTATTTTCACCCTTACTTAGGAATAACTAACTACATTACATGTGAGTGAATGAAAGTACATGTGATAAATATCATATGAAGAAACATCTTCATTATGGTGCATTAGATGTATCATATAAAAATAACCCTCTCACTTAATATGTTTTTGAGCGAACGTTTGTTAGATAGAATAAATTTTTATTATTGAGAATCCTATTTTTGGGGAATAACTTTTTTTAGGTATGATGTTTATGTACATTTGGAACACAAATTAAATTCATAGGAATCTTGCAATTTTTATATTTGGTTGACACTAGCTTTCCTAAAAATATTGTACATATTTTCAAAAATACTCTTGACCATGGTTGACGACGTCAGTTGGAAAGTGGCTGGAAGGTGGTTGGCGGTGGTAGTCAATGGTGGCGGAAGGGAGTTGGTGGTGACATGGGTCTTTTGATCCTTTTATGTAGGGATAACATTTTCTTTCTATGGGAATGTTGGAATGATTTTGGTAGTTTTTTTTCCTTCAAGACAATACAATATTTCTGAAAAAAAATTTTCAAACCTTGTACTGCCCATAATTCCCATATCATCAAGTATATTTTTATATGCTCCTATACCAAACATCTCCTGAGAGTGTATCAAGTGAAAAGAGTAATTATTCAAGAGAGTAAGAAGAATTAATCTCAACCAATATATTTTACATAAGTATTTTGATTAAAATATTAAATTACGTGACTTTTCAAATTATTATCTAAGCTTTAAATAACTATTAATCCAACTTGATAGAGGCATTTAATTATAACTTATACTTCCAACCCGGCCTATCTAGTCCACATCCTCACTGTTTAGGTCACTTGACCAGTTCAATTAGTACTCTCCGATCTACATTCATTTCGGCAGCCAATTATCATGCTCAGAAAGTTGCAAAATTTTAATTGGGAATTACTTTTTAAAATTTGAGAAATTTGGTTTAATTATTGGGGATTTGAAAGATACAGGTTCCAAGAAAAATAAAAAAATCATCCTCATTTTCAAAAAGTTAAATCTCAATTTTCAATTCCTCACTGGTTTAACTGGAATCCCTAAATTTTAACAGAATTATTCCCCCGTAGATAAGTGTATGGACAATGTCGGTACTCAAAAATGATCTGCTGATTTAATTAAAATTCCCATATTTCAATAACTGATTCCCCATTAATTACATGCACGGACAAACTTGTTTTTGAGCATGGGATTGTCCAAAATTGTTTGTGAGCATGTTAGAAGTTTCCTACATTTCAATTCCAAACCTTCATTTCTCACCCGACTTGAGTGAATTAATCAACTCTTCTATTTGTTCTTTCAATCCACTCTCGATCATCCAATGTATATCTTAAACTCTAAATCCTAAATAACGTGTCTTAGATTTTTAGTCGCAAGTTAAGCACTTTCCAAACGCCAAATCTCCATATTTTTTATTAAACTAATTTTTCACTCTCTCTGTGCATTAATAATTGTCATTTTAGTAATGTATTTGGATACAATTATTAATGTCATTTTAGTAATGTATTTGTATCTAGATATATTGCCAAAATGACAATTATTAATGGATGGAGGGAGTACCTTTCCATTTCATTGTTTCCCATAATAAACATAAAAACTGATTGGAGGACGCATTTTTTGCGATACAGTACTTAATACATGTGAAAAAACTGAGCAAAACGATAAAAACGCTTCGATGATAGGCATCACATAATTATTGTTACTTTTATTCAGCTTTTATTTTTTTATCCAAAAACTTACTAGCATATTGAACAATACGTTGGTAAGTTTCTGGAAAAAAAAAATGAACAAAAGTAATCATGATCATGTGGAACTCATTATCCAAGTATTTTTGTCATTTTGTTCACTTTTTCGTATGTGTCACGTATTGCATCATAAAAAATGCATCGCCCTATCATTGCTCTGAAAACAAATCAACTTCTATTTCCTTTTCTTAAATATATACATCTCTTCAAAAAAAAAAAAAAAAAAGAATAACACTGTAATCTAAATGATCATTAGTTTATTTTTTGACTTTATAACTATTATGATCTGTTAGTTCCATTTGCTATTACAATTAATTACTTAGTGTTGGGCACAAGTTATGCTAGCGTACACACGGTAGAAATTACTTGTATGAATATTGCAGATTGAAGACTTTTCACACAAAATATAAACATTGAAAATGAAGAAGATGAGGGATAATACTGCAAGTACGCACTATTTTTATTCTGTTTGAACGAAAAACCATTATTGTAAAGCTGAATTTGAAATACCAGATAGCCTTAGGTAATGCAAAATAGTTTCTACAAAAGATAATCATAAATTTTCATAATAACTGCCGACTAGCAAAAGCATCAAAACATGTTAGCTGTTGAGCTATTAATTTATTTGCATAACAAAGATCTTATTTGTGTCTTCTTTCTTTCTTTCGTCAACTTTAGATTTATGGACTCTTTGGAATCCTTGATAGTACTCTAGATCACTAGGCGATACTATCCTCCAACCTCTCTCGCATTTGGATCATAGCCTGGAGTTCCGCTGAAGTCACAATAAAAATTCATAATTCGTCAGTAAACAAGTGCAAGAAAGCGAGAGCAAAGAAAACTAATTAGTTTATTATATTCTGGTGGGTTACATTCTTCTATTGTTAGAATTTCGATTCAGGTTCAAGCATGAAATATACTGAAGTATTTATGAAATATACAGGAAAGTTTGTTTAAAATAATGGTCAGACAAAGTTCATTTAGTTCAACTAGTTCAACTAGTTTAGACAAATTTCAATTAATTTTGACTAGTCTAAGTTGATTTAACCATAAATACAGCAATGAGAATGAACCGATTAAGAATTTGATTCATAGTCTGATTGTTCATTAATCCATTCACAATATTATTTTACATACCATCCTTTTCCTCACACAGCCTTAGATAAGCCTCATGTATAGCTCTCAGTCGCGCATTCTCTTCCTCTAATATTTTGTTGGTTAAGTGATGGCAAAGTGCTTGAGATTCAAGTAGCGTTTTCTTGGCCTAGTTAAAAAAATAACAAAATATCAATTATAAAAAAACAATATGCAAAAGTAAAGTTATAGCATACCATATTTAACCAAGAAACAAACTTTTGGGTATAAGTCTAAAATTTGCATAGTAACACAAGAAAACTAAAAATAAAAAATTAAAAATGAACCAATAATTTAATTAAATTACGTACTAGCAGGCTTTCAACTCTTTTCTCGAGATCTTCTATCTTGCTTTCGTCTATAGAATCCTCCTCATCAGCTTGCGTTCTGCAAAGTAAATTTTGTATGAAAACTAACAACAGCAAAAATCGATTGATTACTTAACACTAAATCTTAGTTTGGGAACATATATATATTTGATTGCAGTCTTATAATTAATTCACCCTTTCATCTTGGCGTCGGACTTAGAGTCTTCAGCATAAGTCTGATCTTCAATCTTGGTTGGAAAATTTAGAGGTTTAGGACCCACATCATTCTCAAGAGATGAGATGTCACTGGCTTGAGACCTAGGTGGTGATTGAACATTAGCAGTTTGATTATCTTCGATCATGGCAGGTGTTGTCTTGATTTCTTTTCCTTCCATCTTCAAATTCCACAATAGACTCTGCCTTCATTAATGGAAAGAATATATACACTTTAGCATAACACTCAAGACATAATCAAATAGCAAATCACAAACAATTAAAATATATAGAAAAATTGAAATTTAAAAAAAAATTGAGAAAATTGCCATATATCAAGAAAGGCTCGCGAACCTGTTGTATGCTAAAGAAAACAGAAAATGAGAGAGACGGATGTGAATTCTCAGGGCATGGGTGCTCCTTGTTTAGAGTTGTCTAGGCGATCCCACCTAAGATGCTCTCCTTATTCATTTTTGCATTATTTTATATTTGATATGCATTACTTTTATTTTTTCTTTTAATTAATCTTGTATTAAATATTTAGAAAACGACCATTTTGACACTCAAAAGATCAAAATGCTGATGAACTAGTCTTAAAAGGTGTTTTATTAGCCTGTGATACCCCAATAATCAACATGTTGACAAGTTAGTCCCTAAAAGATAAATATGTTGATAAATTAGTCGCTAAAATATTTTTGGTTAATGCTAATAAAGCCCATTAGCAATAACAGAAGTCATCATAGGAGCACCACAGACTAATAAAACATATATTTGCAACTAATTTGTCAATAAATTGATCTTTTAAGGGTTAGAATGGTAGTTCTCTCTCATATTTTAATATATACTTTAATAATTTAAAATTAATATGTATAATAATTACTAAAGTTAGATTTTCTCTCTTCATTAAAATTCAATTTAAATGCCTCTTTCTTCATTAAGTTTTGTTTCTAATATTCTCTTTTTTCATTAAATTCAATAGCCTTAAATTACTAAAATATCCTTAAAATTAAATTATTTGATAGATAATATTTCTTTTCCCCAAAAAAAAAAAAAGGAACCAATAAGGTTATTGTTGTAATGGTAGAGAGATATTATGACTTTAGGAAGGGCTCTAATTTGATTCCTTGAGAGGGTATCAATTAGGAGGGTAAGTCTAATTATGTCCAAAAGGGATTAGCTTCCTTCCCTTATAATAAGGAGGGGGAATACCGTCAACAAACCAATATATATATGTATGGAGCGTATCATATGAGAAGAGTAGTTTATTATGAGAGTGAGAGGAGTAAATCTGGGTCATCTAACCATACATGAATGGTCAAAATTTAAAATTATTTAAAGATCACATAATTACTTAAAAAAGTCATGTGACTTTATGTTTTAATCTTAACCATTTACGTAAGATCCAATGGTCAAAATTTGCTTCTCTCACTATCATAATAAATCACTCCTCTTATGTGATACGCTCCCTATATTTATATAGAAAGGATTTGTGTAACACCCTACTAATTTAATGTTATACTTAAGTCATAGCATGAAATTAAGTAGTTTGTGTTACTGTGTTAATATTCTACTTACGTTTCACCTATCCGAATTATTTGGGGGAAATGGGATGCTATACAATGAACGTGATAGAGTTTATTTCATTATAACCACACGGTAAGCATAAATAACACACATACTATCAACTGCATATAGGTATATATATATAGACAGGAACCACTGTTTTGATTTACAGACAAGTTTCAAAATAGGATACATAAGTGGGGTCGAGTACCCAAAAAAAAAAACATAAGACCCATGTCAGTCGATCCGATCCTACGTGGTCCTCAGCGAACATTTCAAAATCTATCACTGCATGTATGACCCAAAGCCGCATGCTATCAAAAGAGGGTCATGCTGTACAATATGGCCTGTGGCTGACCTACTCAGTCAGATAGCCGTTGGCCACACCGGGCCCGGCTGGTGAGTAGTCAGGAACTGATCTAGAGGAGGAGGAAGATGAGCCGGTGGCCTCTGAGGGGTCGCTCTTGGAGCTGAGTGGGATGTCTGGTACCACCTGCGGAGGTGACTCCGGTGCAGGTCGCGAGGGCCACAGTCTTTGCAGGTGCAGGAGGCGCTGGTAGAGGATGTGCCGCATACAACGGGACCTCAAAGTATGGGGTGGTAGGATCAAAAGCAGGATGATGTAAGGGGACAGTAAAATCCCTATCACTAAATAGATACAAGCGAAACTGGCAAGAGCCGGCTATATACAACGAGCCTACTGCCGGATCATGGTGGAGCTGCAAGTCCGGAATCTCAATGAAGAGGGTAGTTGTCGTGTCCATCGTCCACGTCTGAGAATGAGGCGGAAATGCGGGACGAGGTGAGAATTTGGAGAAATTCTCAATAGGGTTTGCATATAGTGTATACTGACTTCGCGTTCATTCTCAGTTGCCTCGGGTTTTATTAAATTTTCTTAAAACATGAGATCAAACTTAACTACTCATACTCAGTAAGATTGAGAAAAATGTCTAGTCCGAGGCAAGGTTCAATTTTACTTAAAATGACATAAGAAACAGAATAAATCACTACATTGCAAACCACCAACATTAAAACATAGAATAAAGGGCAAGATAAGTGAATATACAACAACAAGTAAACACAACGGACAAGCCACAAATATCTATTGATGACATGTTAAATGCAATTATGCACTTGATGTAATTATGCAAATCTCATTCTTGAACCATTCTTCATAACTTTTCCTCTTACTTTTCATCATTTTCCATCACTTGGTTCCCTGGGGGTTCTTGGCCATTTTAGACTCCTGGGTAATAGTCTGCTTTTCAGGATCGAGCTCGTTCCTATACAGGAATGCCGGGTTTACTTTCCCCGACCTTCCCACCGATCTATTCCCCTTAACTTTTTATCCGGGGCTGGCCCAAGTAGCATGGAAATTTCATCATAACATATTCTTTGAGTTTATCATAACATAACTTTCGTAGCTTTCTTGAAAATGCACATGCCTCTACATGTATCTCATAATTCATGCATGTACTTTACCGCAATTTCGGCGGCATAACGGAACGTGTCCGCTTCCCCATGAATAGTGCCAGTATTTAGCATATCAATTTATCAAAAGAAACACCTCATTCCATGCATAATTCAACATATTTCATTCATGCTTCAATCCTCAATTCAAGACACAAGTATTGCACTTTAGAATATGCTTACTGCTTCACTACTTGTATTCAACCCGGTTCTTGTAAATTATGCCATAATTTCTATTTAGCTTGTTTGGACCTCAATTTCGGATATGTTAAAGTGTTATGTGTCTATTTTCTAATCTCTTTGGTCCTATTTGATTTGGATAACCATAACTCAAGATATTCGGGTTTTATCCTGGCCTGCCCTGTGGGTGGCCAGAATCGCACACTTAAAAGTAAAAATCTACTAAAAATCGAAAACTGGCCCAAATCATATGAAATTGGCCTCATATTAAAGCTAACAGGATAACCTTTCATGTACAAAAAGTTCCATTTCATTTGCCTCAGTAGGGCTCGAGTTACAAGCCCCGAAACTTAGCCTTCCTGAACTGCCCTGTGTTGGCCTAGTTTGGACATAGGGTAACTTCTTCAATTCACTGGGAACAACTGAGATGATAACAAACTCTGAATTTCTTTGGATATTGTTCTCCTATGTGTAAGCTTTCCAACAAAATTAGTTTCACTCGATTTGGAGTTGTATAGGGTGAGTTACACCCTTCTCAACCCATACTGCCCGGTTAGATGTCCTGATTCCTAGGTCGAACTTCAAAAATTCATATCTCTCTCAATACTACTCCAATGGTCTTATATGATATATGTGTGGAAAGCCCTAGGTATCTAGTTTCACATAAAAATGGTCTCATTAATTTTAAACGGCGGGAGGCGAAGCCGTATACTCCGCCGTACGGACTGCCGAGGGTTTGGGTTTTCCAGCCTCTCAATATTTCCTATCTTCCTCCTTTCTTTCTTTCAATTCAGTTTTAATCTTACAAACAGCCAATAAACCAGCTATAGTTCATCATAATCAATCAATCAACATATCAAATTAAGGAATTAAATCACCATCAATCATCCAAGAGTCAGAAAATTAGGCAGGAAGAAAAAGAAAACCTCTACCTCTTATTATCTAGTTAGGCTTGAGCTGGTAGCTAAGATGAAAGTTGGATGGAGTGGGTGAGTGGAGAAGAGAAAAGAGGGCTGAATTGAGGAAGAGAAGACAACGTTGGAAGAATGGGGCTGAAGAGGCAGGAGGAGAGTATATATATACGCAAGGCTTTGGAGTGGTAGTTAGGATGGGTGGTTTTGATTGGGTGAAATTCTTGTGGGTAGAATTCAGCCATGTCTCCCTCTTGTGTGACAAAAATGCTCTCCACGTCGCTTAAGAAGTGAAACTCGCTGCCAGCGCATACAAACGTGACATCGGAACTCGTGAGGTTCTTAAAGTCGGAATTCGTGCACATCTATTCGGATGAAGTCGGAACTTGTAATTTATAGGATCTGGCACTTCAACTCGATATCGGAACTCGGGAACGAGGAGAAAAGACCTTGGTAATAAACTCGGAATCCAAATCAGATAAACTCGGAAGTCGCATGTCGTGTACATTTTGAATCACCTTATGTCGGAACTCGTATATCACCTTCGTTCCTACCTGAGCAAAAGGTTGGAAATCGTAAGTCATACATGAGGTCAGAAATCGTAAGCTGCATGCATGAGGTCGGAAATCGGAAGAAATCCCTTGTAAGCCTTGGAACGAAGTCGGAAGTCGAAGCTAATATTGAGGTCGGAAGCGGAATTATAAGACAAACTCGGAAATCGGAAATTTCAACATTAGATGGTATCGGAAGTCGAAAGTCGGACGTTACAATTTGGATCCTCTAAAGTGAGTATGTTTGTAAAGTGAGAAAGTTATGGAAATTGCAAAGCTTCATAGAGGGTGGTAGGTTACCATCATGACTTTTCCTTGTTTATGCAATTGGAAAAAATTGATGAGAGGCAACTAATTCCATAAGAGAACTTTTGATAAGATTAACTATATGACCTTTACTTTAATATTATAAAACAAATTAATTTTTAAAAACATTTTTCAATTGATGAATTAAGTTGAATAAGTTCATAATCACGAGGAAAATACTTCTTCATTTTCGTCTTATGAAAAAGAAAAATGTATTTAATATGTACATATATGAAAATTATTAAAAAACAAACTTAGCATACATCCATTATACAGATAATGGATCACCATTAGAAGCTCGTCAATTAAGTGTTATAAAATATCAAGTTTAAAATAAAAAATTGGATGGCAAATTTTGAATTCAAAGTTTATTATTAAATATTTTTCAATATACTGGCTAATTTTCTTAACGAATTTCAACAAGGATTAATTTTCTAAAAATCTAATTATTTTAAAAGCACATTAAATGTTAATTATTAATATGATTAACTACAAAAGTTACCAATTTTGGGAAGAATTTAATTTTGATATAATATCGATTTACTTAAAATTTTGTTATACAATCATCCAATCATGTATTGTTATATTCGCAAAAATATGTAACTTTTATAATTATTATTTTAAATTAAAAGTCACACATATAATAAAAATATAACTGAATGATAGTATAAAATATTTTTATACTAATAATATATCAAAATTAATCTCTTTTAACAATTGCAACTATAATGTACACTTAAGTGGATAATAACCACTCGAATCATTAGCCTTTGGATAATAGATAAAAGATTGAACACACATTTTGATCAATGAAATATTTGCATGATATTAATTTAATTCTTAAAATATTTTGACGCTAAATAGGTCATTGAATAGTCAAATGTGATATCATATTGGTCCTTAAAAGTTTTTAATATTAAATAGATTTTTGAAAGTTAAAATATAACATCAAAAAGGTCTTTAAAAGTTGACATTGCTTTACTCCTCTAAAGAGAAGTCGTCAAGGACCTTTAATGTCATATGCATCTTTCAGAGATCAAAGTAATTTCACTTTTTAATTTTTAAGGACCCATTTAATGTCAAACAACTTTCAAAAATGAAAATGATGTCACATGTTAGCTTTTATGAGCCTATTTAATTTCAAAAAATTTTCAAAGACTAAATTGATATCACATAAATCTTTCAAAGATCAAAATATATATTCACTCTAAATAAAAATAATGAACCAACATGAATATGGTCTAGCAGAAGGAGCTAGCCCCACACAACATGGCAAGCTATGGTTCAAACCTTTACTAGAGAGGCGCCCACAATTAGTGCCGGCAGTGCCTCGATTAAGATTGCCTCTAATTAAGGATACCTAGTGGGAAAAAAAAAAAATTGGTGTTGTATGCTCTTCAATTTTTGACCCAATACTCAATATCCATGATCCACATCTAGATTCATAGTCCTTTTTTTTCTTTTCTCTGTCATGACGACTCTACACTTCTTTATCATACTTTACTACAAATTCTCATAGTGTTGTTGAGGAGTGTACAAACGAATCAAAAGAAAGCATTAATAATCTCACTCCTTTGTGTGGCATTCATTCCACCAAGAAATGTACTCTTATTAAATGCAGGTGTCCATAATTGTCTTATCTTATATAACCCTTCAAGCCATTCATTGTCGTTTAGATCAAACTGAACCATGATACATTCCCGATATTATTCAAAATGCTTTGTGGATGGTGAATCACTAGTACATCTTTTTAACTCATGTTTGAAATCTTTTTCTTTTTTTAATAACGATATATGTGAAAGCTTCTCTAATTTTTTTTTTCCTGATGTGGCGCAAGTATAAATAATGTCACGCATGTGGAAAAACCTTAGCTATTGTAGCTCCAATTGCAAAATCTTAATAAGTGATAATTGATACATGATCTTTTTCGTTCATTGCCTCAAGCAAAATTTCAAATAGCCAAACAAAAGAGTTCTCAGTTTCATCTTATAACAATGCACAACCATATAAATTGACCGGTAGTGATTATTCAATCCAATAGCGGTGAAAAGGACATGTTGTACTTATTGGTTTTATATGTTGTATCATATCTAACGACATTCCAAAAATTTGATATGCTAACCTTGATCTTGCATCAACCCACAAGAAGTTTACCATTCTGTCATCCTCATCACCCTAGTTAACATAAAATAATTTGGATTTTCAACATTTTTTTTTTTCAAAAACAAAAAAGTTAAAGGTATCTTGAGCATAACCAAATTCTAAATCCTTTCTTTGAGCATTTCTTAGATGATTGCACGAATCTCTACTAGAAAAAGTTAAGTCTATACCATTAAACATGGAAAAAAACCTTTCCTAGAGGTAGATCTTCGTTAAACTTTTTCACAAGGTTTTTAATAGTTGTACTCATCTTTTTATGACACCTAAGAAGGGACACATTTTGTGAACTAACCATGACGTGCATGATTATGATCGTTGTTAAAAGCTACGATAATCCACTTATCTTCCCTTTTAGCTTTTGTAACAACAAGTGATGCATTAAAATTGATTCTCAAAGTTGAGCATTTTTTTTTTTTATTTGCCATATCAATACAACTTTCTTCATTTGCACCACTCTTGATTTTGCATTGTCCTTCATTAGCACAAATATAATTACGATAATTTGGTTTACTTGAATGAATAAGAAATGCAAAGCTCTCTTACTTACAAAATGCTTTGCAGTATATACTTCAACATCCTCAAGAGAAGAAAATTCCATCCCAATATGAGGAATAGGATCAGGATTAGGTTCCTTGTAAACAATTGGAACACATGGTAAAACATTCGCCAAAGTTTCTACTCCAATAATCATATCATTTTCCAATTTAAAATTTTATATTATGTCAGCAGAATCTAAGAAACCAAAGTTCATGTCAAACAAGTTTAAAATCAGAATTCTTTCTTAAACGTAAAAGGTATAAAATCAACAAAACGAAAAAATTACTTAAGCAATTTTTTCACGGAAAAAATTAACTAACTGATTAAAAGAACTATTATATGCAAAAAAAGATCAATCTAACACATATAGGTTAAAATTAGGGTGGTGGATTGATCTTTTTTTGCATATAGGGTTGTTTTACTTTGTTATACATCTGGCCATGTGTTGGATTTAATCCTATATACATAGTGACAGCTTTAGTGGTCACAACCGCTTTTCCGTGATGTCTCTCATACTAGTTGTCATGAATAAAGAGTAACAGTAAATAAAATAAAGTAAACAACTAATTCATTTTAAAGGAAACTTAAGAGCCTCAAGAATGAAGAAGCAACCATCACTTTGCAGCCTCTTGCGTAATCTCTTCCCAACTCCCCAAAGAAAAAATTCCGTCACAGCGGCTCACCTCCATCAACCACAGTCATAACTGCTCACTGTTCTTCAATCCAACATTGTCGTCCAACCTCTTCGGCACCATCAAAATCACAACGGTACCTTCTGTCCTCCCTAAATTTAAGACTATCTTGTTGGAGATTACGACTTGCGAGAGATTTTGTGAGGAATTAGAGGCTTGGAGGGTAATTAAGTCCGCTCTATTTTTCACTTACTTGCTCCCAAAAATTTGTGGACGCACGTGATATTCCTTCTTCAAATATGATACTTGTAGTTGTTGACTATTCCAAAATTTCTACTTGATTTGGGATCTTTCGCTGAATTCCAGAACTTGGGGAAATGGTTTGGTTTTTTCTTTGTTTTAACTTGCTAGATTGCCTTGTGGTTTATTTTGTCCTTCAAATCAACAAGCGGTTTTAGTCAAAAAAGTGACAAATTTGTCCTATTTCTAAATTAATTTTCTCTTCTTTTTTTTTTTTTTTTTTTATATTTGAGTGCATTGATATTGTTTACTTTAATTTTATATTTATTTTAATTAAATAATTATTATAGTGTATCATCTGTTAATACCTACAAAAGTGCCCAATGAATTGGAAAGACGTTGGAAGGTAGAAGCTGAGGGAAGCAATGGTCAATCATCTTCGGGGTGTTTGCAACAGCTATGGATGAATTTTTGGAAAATTAAAGCCCCGGGCACAGTAAAGATTTTCGGTTAGGGAGTTATTCATGATATTCGGCCAGCCAGAATCAACCTAGCTAAGAGGAGAATTCAGTGTGACCTATCCCTGCCCATTTTGTGAAAAGGAATCAGAATCTCTCCTTCATGTTCCGTGGAGCTGCGATCACCCACGCACAGGAGTTTTGGCAAGCAGCTGGTACGCTGGACTTGATCAACCCGGGTGGATCATCGAGTTGCACAGATTGGTTCCATCTTATGGCTTAAAGAGATTCCTAATTCTTTGTTGGTGGTGCTGGCATATAAAGAATGAGCTTTGTTTCAAGAATAAAAGAGTATCACCGGAAGAGGAAATTGCTGGAGCAGAGATAGTAATGAATACCTGGTTCCTGGCTGAGCAATCAAGCAATCATGTTCTACCAGGCTCTGGAGTGGACTCGGGGGCAGAATTGCTTGGACACGACCGGAAGAAGGAGTAGTAAAAATGAATACAGATGCAGCGGTTCAGAAGGGAAGTTTCTGGGAGGAGGAAGCATCAAGACCGATTTCGAATCTAACCCGTTAATGATAGAGGCTGGGGCTTTAAATGAAGGCCCGAAGATGGCTGCCGAAAGGGGTGGAGGGCAATTGTTCTGGAGTCTGATTGTCTTCGGGCGACTGAAGATTTGAACGACAATACAACTTTTGTTGCTGAGCTTGGTACCATTTATCAGAACCTTAGGAGCCTATCCCAAAATTTCTGGTATTGTTCCTTCAATTTTGTAATAAGGGAACCAACGACGTTGCCCATGTCCTGGCTGGGAGGGCGCGATGGATTTCGGAAAGTGTGGTTTGGCTGTCAGACCCACCACCTTTCCTGAAGAAGCGATTGTAATGTCTTTTCTTTATGTGGAATAAATCACCTTTATTCTTGGAAGGAAAAAAAAAAAAGTTTAATTATTCTATAAATTTCTATAGTTTATTTAATTTTTAATTAAGTTTTTATAATTTAAAAATTTGTAGTAAAGTTTTTATATTGTATAAAAATTTTCAATGAAGTTCCTACCTCCTTCCATTATTACAAAAAAGTTAGAGTAAATAGAATATTTTTAGAATATTCCTTGACATCATCTGATGTAGATATATTAGGGACTTGATTGAATTTTATAATGAAGCTATAGGGACCTTATTACAAGTTTTACAAATTGTAAGGACATACATAATAATTAATTGAGATAACTGTTTATTGGATACTGATATACTGTATATGGTGTAAAGAAAGGGGCAATGCAGCTAATTTCTTATAGCACTCCTTCCTTTTTTTTATCTTTTTCTTTCGATGATTTATTGATAAAAGTAGCTTCAAACTTTTTCGAACAAAGAGGAGCAAGCAGATATATCAAATAAGAATAAGTGCAGCAATCATAACGAAAATGAAAAGAAAGACACTAAAGCTATATCAATTAACTCCTAACAAACTAACTAAAGCAATGCCATTGCACTTTCCTACCATTCATAAGCCTATGTCTTTTGATAATGGTTTATAAAATTCTTCTAGAACCACGTAATACTTCTTGGTGTATTCTTGTTTGCTACAAAACAAATTCTTTTACGCCTACTTCTATCATGTTCCAACCTGTTCTAAATAAATCTAAGGTCCTAGAAATAATCCTCTTTCTTTTTCAACCAAGCCTTGACTCAATTTGATCTGACAAAGACAGCTATTCAGCATTGAGGATCCATTGTTCATTAGCTACAACTGTTAGCAACTTAACAATCGCAAGTAATTCAGCCTATACACCTGAACCAACATTGATTTGATTATACCAAACCCCTTTAATGTCACCTCTGTTATTCTGAAGCATCCCATCAATAATATGTTTATGCAATTCAGCATCATATTCATTGCATACCTACCAAATCATCTTCCCTTTAAAATTTGAGATTGAAATCTCCTTCCCTTTTGCTTGCCCGTTTTATCTGTACCATTGCTTTACCACTTCCATAGTGTCAATGATAAAATTAGGACAAAAAAGGAGTTCACCACATCATCCTGACACCCAAAAATCCCATCTCTGTTTTATTTGGAATACAAGAATGTCCCACTCAGCATTTACTCCTTCAAAAATGATCATGTTTTGAAGATTCAAAACAGACTAGATGATAACAACGAATAAAGTAGACCAAACCTGTTTCTAAAATCTACTCCATGGACACTCCATCCAAATCTAAAAACTGACACCTGGTTCATTTGAAATAGTCTAAGATAATCTCCACCACTATAGACATTTATACTAAACATTACAAGTTGGTAACATGTAAAAAATAAACGGAAACAAACTCCACTTTAGAATTACCAAAAATGCATTTTGCCTATTCTAACTGCATCAAGTTAAAATTCACCAATCTATCTTTTGTATAAAATCTTCCAAGAATAGTGAACCAAGTTAGCAATTCTACCCCAGGAGGAGCAAGTCCTTCCATACACTGCTTACCAAATTTTCAACTACTAACACATTCTCACAGCACATACCTTCAGCCGTTAGCTATGAGAAATTAATTGCACTTCTCCTTGCCTTAAACCATACATAGCATATTGGTATCTAATAAATAATTATCTTAATTAATTATTATGCAGGTCCTTATAATTTATAAAACTTGTAAACAGGTCCCCATTGTTTTATTACAAAATTCAATTAGGTCCCTATTGCACCCACATCAGATGACCTCAAGGAATATTCCAAGAATATTTTGTTTAGTCTAACTTTTTTGTAATAGTGGAAGAAGGTAGAGATTTGATTGAAAGTTTTTAAACTACCTAATTAAAAATTGAGTGAAACTACATACATATATATATATATATATATATATAAAAAAGCATACTAAGTGATTTTTTATGTCACAAAAAACTAAATTATGCAATATAGAAAACATTAGAGTTTAAGTGCATGTTTGGTTAGTGGTGTTTGCAGTCGGATCAATTTTGAGTAAAAAATCAATCCAACCAAAACAATGTAATCTATTGCAGTTTATAGTTGATAAGTTTGATTTAAACTTTGTATCTAATCCAAATCCAATTTTTATCAGTATGGATTGGATTGATTTAATCGATATTTGGAAAAAAAATTAAAATTAAAATATTATAAAATAAAAGTAACATAAGTCAAGAAAATGAATAAATAAAAATAACTCATTTAATATTTATAAAATATTATTTAAGTGAGAATGATATAAATAAAATAAATTGTGTAATAAATTTAAATTATTATAATTAAAAGTATAATTTAATAATAAAAAAATATTATATAACATTATGCGATTTGGACTAGATTTGATTGATTTTGAAAACTAAATCTGAAATCTGATCCAATCCATATATTTTGTTAAAAATAAGATCCAATCTAATTCAAACTATTGCAGTTTTGGTCAATTTTCAATTTGAATTGGATTGATCTAGCAATTTTAATTGGGTTGGATTGGATTTGAACTCTCTTATCTTTGGTAACCTTCAAAAATAGCTATTTTTTTTAGGAAAAAATTTGTTTTGAAACAATGTACTGTGTTTAGAAAAACTCTAAAAATAGATTATAATCTAAAACTAATAATTTTAAACTGAAAAATAGCTTATAATTATAAACAATTTTTTAAGCTTTTAATTATAAGCAAAAATTGATTATTTCAGAATTGTCATATTTTTATCAAATTGACTTGAATTATCAAATATTATATAATATAAATAATTATTCCATATTCTTTTTAATAATTTTATCATACAAAAGTAAATTTTTTATATAATCCAAATAAAATAATTATTTTAAAACCACCTTTCACTTGGAGTATCCAAATATAAATTGATTCTCGTATAATCAATTATATGAATAATTGATTATTGTAGTAATTTTAATTTTATTATTTTTCCGAACATACACTAAATGGTTTGTTTAATTAAACCAACATTATTATTATTATAATTATAAAATGAATTTTCTAATTTTTTTTTTAGTGCATTGGTGTTCTTGATTTTAGTTATTTTAGTTTTATTTTTTTATTTTAATTAAATATTTAATATGATGGTTTGTATATGTAGGTATCTCCATAAATTCTTGTTAAATCTTGAAGTCTGCCCTAACTTTGGACTAACATGAACTTTTCTTTAAACTCAAATTTTACGTCACAAAAATAATAAATATAGTTAAATATTAATTTTTTTTAGTTTACTATAATTTAGTCCTATATTCTCAAGCCATTTAACAAATTTATTTTGAAATAGAAATGGGCTTAGCAATGGATATTCCTGTTAGTATAATATTTTAGGGAGCAATGCACTTTATCTTCAGGTTTTTAAAAAGGTGTAAATCAATCCTCTAATATTTTAAAACAGTATAAATCCAACGTTAGATAACCAAACTACACCTTTCTCCTTTCACTCTCTCTCCTTCATTTCTTCTTCAAGTTAATGATTGTTTAGCCATTTAAGGGTTAATTTGCATTATTTTAAAATGTTAGAGGGTCGATTTGTACTTTTAAAAAATTTGAGGATAAAGTACACATGATCCATAAAATATTGTTAAAATTTTGATTTTCTTTTTCATGAAACAATTATTACCGATGGAATATTTCCAATCACTATATATTTCATAAAATATTGGAAAAAGAGCATTTGACCCTCTAGATTTTCACTCACTTGCCAATAGCCACAACTAAGAATGAAATCTTCTAATTGAATCCTAAAACTTTCATTTACATGCAAATAATAAATATTTTAATTAAATGCTTAAATGACAATAATTCTCACAATTAAAAGGCATGTGCGGCAACATATTTTTTTTAGGAAATAATCACTTTTTCTTAAAAGCTATATTTAGAAGCTTTTGATTATAAGTTTTTGAACTCAAAATAAGTTAATCCAAAATCTTTTGTTCAACCATAATACGCTCACGGAAGCAATGTTGGTGAACGACTTGACATTTTTTTTTTTTTTGCTAATCTCATTTGTTATTTCACAAATATTATTTTAAATACATAATTACATATTCAAAAAATTAAAATATAATATGAATATAGACTTAGAATAATCATATATTGTCCTCCCAGACCAAGTGAGCAAAGGTCATCGCAAACGAATCAAATCAGATTAAATATATCTTTTCATAAGTTGCTTTAAGTTTTCATATATATTAATATTTTTTTAGTAATATTAGATTGGAAATAAAAAATAAAATTAAAAAGAAAAAATTGTGGAAGTTTTGACACATGACATTTATGGATATAGGTGGAAACAAGTTCGGTCAGGTCAGGCTTCACTCTTAACATACTAGACCTGCATTGTAATAACTTGGTTTGTGACCTGTTATATGCTATTTTTTGAGCCATAGCTTGGCGTGAAGCCTGCTTACCAGCCTCTGTTTTGTCAGCATGCCTACATTGTGTACATTTCTTAATTCTACAGTAAACTCAAATGACCAAATTAAACAAAGCATAAACAATCAGAAAATAAAAAAGAGTAAAAAATAAATGCAAATCCTTAAAATTCATTTTTACGAAAAAAAATTAAAGATCCATCAATCACAAAACCCTCTACAAATCCAACAGAGAATTCATCCTTGAAATCAGTTAACTCACTAATAATGCAAAAAAAAAAAAAAAAGGTAAAAACAAATATGAGTCTTGTGTAGAAATAGGCCATGGTGATTGATGGAGAGGCGGTGGTCGGTGAGTCGGGTCAGGTGGAAACAACCACTTTGACTAGTGAAGAAAGGGTTGCACCGTGCTATGGGGTGACTAAAGGAGTCCGGGAAAGGTGACAAAGGGTTGTGTGATGTTGCACAATGGTTGAAGGAGTTTGGGAGAGGTGACAAAAGGCAATGCAGTGTGGCATGGTGGCTGAGAGAGTCTAAGAGATCAAGGAGGCATTGGGAGTGGGGGAAAGGATGGCACTGGGACTAAGAAAAGAGTGAGGGTTTGGCAGCTAAAGAGGGATGAGTAGAATAAGCGATTAGGGATTTTAGGTCTTTACTTTTCAAATTCAATTTTAAAATTGAATATTGTAACGGTTTAAAACTATAAGTTATGGATAAATAGTAACAAGGAGCTGGTGTAGTGTCATGTTGAGATGGTTGTTGGTTATCTTTAAGGTCATGGGTTCAAAACACACTTTAAACATTTAGTAATTTCATACATCATATAAAGATCTAACTATAACAGGTCAGTCTGACAGGCTTCATAGGCTTTGCAATGAGCTTAACCCTAGCCCATTAAAGTAAACCACTTATTTATTTGTGTAGTTGAAGAACTAAGAAAAGCAACAATTGTAGTGCTAAATCGAATGTAGGTTATCCCCGAAGTATTTGCAACAAGAAGTTGCAAATCTACATTAGCCACATCCCAAACAACAAAAACCAATATCATGCTTGGCTTCTCCTTAGCTAGAAAATCTGAATTGGTATTTCCTCTTTCAATGTACGCTCAAGTTTAATCTCCTAGTCAGCATTCAATCAAGATTTGATGTTGTGGATAATACACGCATATTTATGATGGACTGAAGCTCCCTTCAACACAAGGTTGGCAACATCGATCAAGGGAATCAGAACAACAAATGAATCTGTTTTTACCCTAATTTCGAGTTAATTAATTCTAATCCTCTTTGCAGTGCAAGAAGTTTTGCATACAAGTTAGTGGTGATACCAACGGACCATGAAATCCAATCACCCAAGAACCATCATCTCTATGTATAACTCCACCAATTCTAACATGTCATGAACTCCTCAATGCACTACCATGTACATTCTATTTTTAGGATGACCATAAGGTGTTTCTCCTAACAAACCATTCTCACTATTGACCTTGCATGCTCATGAGCTTGCCCAATTGTGTTGTTGATGTTTGTAATCAGATGGAAGATGTTTCTAATAATTACCCGCTCTCCAAATTTTCATTAGCCAGCATAAACTAGCCAAGAAGACAATGTCATGACTTAAGGCAATGTTTAGTATGAGGTAATCCATCTGGATTACTAGAAATTCAATTTAATTACTCGAGTCTATCACACTATCTTGTTTGGTTGAGTCATATTACTAGCAATCCAGATTTTCAAGGCAATCTATATTATCCTTAAAGTGGCAATGTGGGTTGCCCCTATGAGGGTGTTTATGTGAATTACCACCCATGTGATAATCATCCTATTATTATTATTATTCTTATTAAAAACATATATTACCTAGTAATAAAATAATGTGAATCGCCAGTTAGATTACTTGTACATACCAAACACAACATTATACTATTATCAGTAATTTAAAAAGTGGCAATCTTTCTGAGTGATAATCTAATTTACCTGTAATCTTGTTAAACAATGTGCCAAATGCCACTTAAGTTCTTAACCCAATCTCTATTATTAAGAATGTGTTTGGCATGGTGATAAAAAAATGTATGAAAATTTCATGGAAATAGATCCATGGGTTAAAACACACATAGATCTACTCCATGAAAATTTTAACCCCATTACCAAATACACCCTAAGGGTTAAAAATTCTTAATAAATGCTAACCTTAGAGAAGCTTAGACAAATAAAGCTTTAGAACTATCCCTCAAACATTGCATAATGTTTTCTATAAGTGCAATTCAATGGGGCACCAGCAACATAAGAAGAAACTTGCCTTCAATTGCACATAGCTCATTTGTTGGGAGGGAATTATGACAAATGAGCCATATAAGAAATTTATTAGTCCTACATCAAGCGAGCAAGCAATTATAATGTGGTACTTAAGTCATGAAGCTCTCCCATCCAATAGGTTAGTTTTTTCAATTGGGCTTTCTTCATGGCTTATCTCACCTTAAATTCCATAGCGTGTTGACTTGGTTCAAGCTAGATATTCACTTCTAGGTTGCAAAACAATAATCTTATTATTGCGTCAAGGCTTACCCTTAAAATCACTTATAAAATAGTGTATAAAAAATCTTGTATGAAATTTAAAAAAAAATACTTTTTCTATATGCCTAATTAATTTTTTATCCCTTAACTTATTTTCATATTTCATTTTGGTCTCTTAACTAATATTTTGTTTATTTTGGTCCCCTAATTTCTAATTTAATGTTCATTTTGGTCTCATAATTAATTTTCTATTCATTTTTGTTACCAAACTCTTCATTATTAGGAGACTTTTGGTTACAAAAATAAATAATAAATTAGTTAATGATGAAGAGTTCAGGGACCAAAATGAACCAAAATTAGTTAGGGGAACAAAATAAATAAAAAATTAGTTAGGGGACCAAAATGAAAAACAAAAATAGCTCAAGGGATCAAAATGTCTATTTTATCTAAAATAATATAAAGTTACTTTAATAAACATTTATAAAAGTATAAGAGAATTTGGTCCATTCAAATCAACCAAACCATTTGACCAAACCATTCGAATTGATTGAGCTCAATCAAGTCAATAAAAAAAATTGATTTATATATAGAGTTTATTAGACTTCAATTAATTTAGTTTAAGTTAGATTGGTTTATTATAAAGGTAAAGCTCTTCTAGCACTAAAAGCCTATTTAAATAGCATTACTTGTAACTTTTTTAAAAAAAAAACATTTTAGTAGTAAAAAGTCAAATTGTAATTGTTTGGATCAAATTGACTATACAACTTACTACTTCTTGAAAATTCATTTTTTAGTAATTTTTGTGAAGTTGAAATATTAAGTTTATCAAAAAAAGTCTCTTGCACAACTTTCTAGGAACATATATTACAAATTTAAAATAAACACTTCTGTTACTATGCAATCAAATACAAAATAATCTATTTATAAGTTACTTTTTATACAAGATTTTTTGCCAAAAACTTCTTTCTTATAAGGTCTTAATTTATTCATCCAAACGAGACCTAAATGTTTTTTATTTATAAAACTTTAACATTAAATCTTACTTAAAGAAAAATATACGTTGAATTACTTGAATTAATCAAGTGTCACAGTTTTTCCACCGATAAGAGTTGATTAAACCATTTCTTTCTTTTATTTAATTTTACTTTTGGTTGAAACAGTTTCTTTCATTTTTTCATTTTTTGGTTATGAAACCATTTCTTTCCTTTCAGCAAGTGTATTAAGCTTTTTTTTTTTTGTTTTTTTGGGGTCATGGGACAGGGAATATATTAGGGGATGAGGGTATGGTACTACAAGGCATTTTCTCTAAGCTCAAGCCTCAACCGCAAGTGTATTTAGCATTGTATTTGCGCAGTTGTTACATCTATCTTTAGAAACATGTTAAGGAATAAGAATTATATTTTTATTTAGTATTAATTTTTTTAAAAAATATTAAATATGATTTAATTTTTTAAAATATTAAATATTTACACTTTTGGTTTAATAAATTTTAGGATAAATCACACTGACCTACTTGAGGTTTGGTGAAATTCATCTCAACTCCCTCCTATTTATAAAAATATACATTGACCTTCCCTAAATTTTAAGTAATATTACACCTGATACACTTATATTTTGTAAAATATGACACTAAATACTCCTGTAAACATAATATTAACCTCCCTCTAAAGGGAGATCAGTGTAGTCTGGACAAATACAGAGAAGTCGAGATGAATTTCACCAAATCTCAGAGGAGGTTAGTGTAATTTACCCTAAATTATATTTTTAATTCTTTATTGCGTGCCACATGTTAGCAAAATTTTATTTTTCTCTCCATAAAATTTTTTTATTTTTCTTAACTTCTGCATTCATTATTCTGTATAAATAGAAACCATAAATTAAAATTGCAATATTTTGAAACATATTGAAATTAGAACGCTTTACATAGAGTTCTTTTTATTGATTCTTTGACAAATTATCCAAATATATTGATTTTCAATTCAACTAACAAGTTGGATGAAGTGACAAGCAAATCGTATTCTTAAAGAAAGAATTAAGTTTCAAACCTGGATAACATATCTGTAGGAATACTCTCGTTAGATATATAAAAGGAAAATTACATATAATTAACGAATAGTACAAAGGTCAAAGAAAGCAACCTTCAATTTTATAAAAGAAAAAGTAGCAAAAAAGATTTTTCACTAGAAATGATCCTTCTTATCACCCAGTGGCAGAGAAGTGCTCATCAAAGCAACTGGTACTGCATCACAGTTTACTCCTTGGGCTGTTTTAGATTACCGGACTTATTACTAGATGAAATTCACAAGATGATGATGTGATTCTGATGGGATAAGAGGAACAACGAAAGGAGACAGGCCTAGATAGAATGTAAAACATTATGTAGACCGAAAGAAGAGGGTGGTCTAGGCTTCAAGACCGCAAAGCTTTCAATTTGGCCATGTTGGGGAAACAATGTTGAAGGCTATTACATAAGGAGCACTCACTCTTCCACAAAGTTTTCAAAAGCAAGTCCTTCCGATATAGTTCTTTCTTGAATGCAGGGGAGGGAACTAATCCTTCTTGGGCTTGGAAAAGCTTGCTTGAAGGAAGCAAAGTGATTGTCCACATTGGACCATGATTTTGCTTCTCAGTTGAAATAAAATATCTTCTATTTTGGCTCACAAAAAAACATAAATGAATAGTCCATATATATATATATATATATATATATATATATACTGTGCTAATAAGAACCGGAGAACATGGGTTTGGTTCTAATATTTTAAATCAAGTAATTTAGTACTTTATCCTAATTTTAATAAAAAGCTAATTTAATAGCTAACTGGGATCTATTACCTGGATCTGTCTCTAAAAGGAGAAGAAATTAAGATCCCAGTTTCGATGTCCACTCTAGCCACCATTGCTATCCTGAATCTAATTACAAATTTAAGCCAATATACACTTTTTCTTCTGGCCCCCCAAAAAAGGGAAAAATATTTAGTGTGTGTTTGTTCTACTTTTGTAGAATTAATTTGGTTAGAAATGATTTTAAGATAAAATAATTTATATTTGATAATTTTTTTAAAAATGATTCTAATAGAAAGTAAAATATTTTTATTTCTCTTAAAATTAATTCTAGAGATAATAATTAATTTTTATCCTTTCAAACCAAACAATATAAAAAAATATTTAAAATCAATTTTACACTATGAGAATCAATTTTGGGGGCTCTAGCAGCCGTCCAAACATGCTATTAAGCAAAATAAAAAGGAAGAAGGAAAAAAGGCTGTAGCACCTATAGAATAATGCCAAACTTTTGTGGCCCTTATCATCAGGAAAACTAAATGGCAGTTGGAATATTTTCCCTGGCCCGTACTCTCAATTGGTCTTTTTGACTATGGAAGGACATGTTCAAGTTTTATACTGCTTATTATTTGGACAAATTGCAATAAAAATGGACATGGCAGCTTTGCTTCTTAGACTATCATTCTTCCGTGTTCCAATGACTAGTTTGCAAGCCACCGTACCAAGTTACCAACCCTAACAACTACATTTAGGGGACCAAAATATCGGTATTAATCAGTTGCCATCTCTGCAGGATGTTACAATATACTTTGGTGGATTTATTTTTTTTTTTTATGATATTGTGTTAATTCATTTTTTATTTATTATTAGATAAGATATAAATCTTACTTGAAGTAAATTCATGAAAACTGATAGAGGGACGCACAAATTGTGGATGTATATGCGATACATATTGAAAAGTGAGAAAACGACAAAAATACTTGCATAATGGGTCCTATATAATTATTGCTATTTTTATTCAATTTTTTTTTCAGAAACTTATCAGCATGTGCACTGTTCATGCTGGCAAGTTTTGTAAAAAAAAAACTTCCAGTGTGTTTTATAAAAATAAAAATTTATCAGCATGAACAGTACACACGCGGGTAAGTTTTTTATAGTACGCCGATAAGTTTTCTAAAAAAAAAAATATTTATCAATATTTTTCAACAATATACTGATAAGTTTTGCATAAATGCTGTTAAGTTTTGTATAAACACTGGTAAGTTTTGCATAAAAAAAAATTTATCAGTATTTTTCAACAATACGCTGGTAAGTTTTGTGTAATACGATGGTAAGTTTTACATAAATATTGGTAAGTTTTGTAAAAAAAAAAAAATTACTATCATTTTTCAACAATATGCCGGTAAGTTTTTGCATAAACACTGATAAATTTTATTAAAAAAAAATTTATCAGTATTTTTTAATAATACGCTAGTAAGTTTTGCATAAACGCTGATATTGTTAAAAAAAAAATTTACCAGTATTTTTCAACAATACGCTAGTAAATTTTGTATAAACATTGGTAAGTTTTGCACACTAGTAAATTTTACATAAAAAAAAACTTACCAATATATTGTTGACAAATGCTAGCAAGTTTTTAAATAAAAAAAAAACTAAACAAAAGTAACAATAATTATGTGAGATCTATTATTTAAATATTTTTATTATTTTATTTATTTTTTCTATATACGTCTCATTATATCCCAAAAAATATATCCCTCAAACATTTTTTTACATTCATATATCATCTAATAATAAATAAAATATAAATTAATATAATATTAAAAAAATAAATTCACCCACCCTGACTCTCCTATAAATATCGTGAGCAATACATTATCGAAACTTATCATAATTTCCATCTAATTCTTGTACGGAAAGCCCCAAATAATAAATGCACGTCAGAGCATCGCAGAGTATCCTATGAACAACCATGCTGAATACATGTCAGCACTGATGACATCATCTTATATTTTCCCCTTTCTATTATTTGCTGTAATTAGACTCATTTTTTTCTTTTATATCTATATTTTTTTGATAAATTTTTTATATATCTGTATAATAATATTGTTAGATAGACAAAATGAAAGATACACATATTAAGAATTGGTACATTTATTTTCGCTTACTTTATAAAAAACATCTTTTATAAAAATAACTTCTAAAGTTTTTATATATACCATTTAAGTAAAATTATTAAAAGTTAAGAATTAAAAACAGTAACACTATATGATACGAAATAAATGATACGAATGTGGATAAAAATGAAACAATTAAGGTGTAGAATAACCCTCTAATCAAAAGCTTTGTATAAAATTGATTAGTGCAGTTTTCGTATCATTAAGTGTTATTCATCAGAGAACAATCAGTTTTTTATTTTTTTAAGAAACAAATAAAGATTACTTCTTAAAATAAAAAAAATCTTTTAAAAAATATATTTAAGAACTATCTTAATAATAACTTTCTAAAATTTTATCAAAACGGATTGCTTAATTACTCAAGCAGAGATAATATGTAATTATCAATAGAGTAGACTTATTCGGTCAATCTTCTATTTATATATTATCAAAACTTGAGTTCGGTTTTTCAATTTTCATATTTCTAGAAAATTTATAAGTATTTTCACCAACATTTGATGGACCAAAAAGTACGCTTTAGCACTAAATTAAGAGCAACTTTCCCGTAAACCTAAATTATAGTGAAAAAAAAAAAAGAAAAAAAAATTTGATAGAAATTGACGTGTGTCACTGTTACCAATTTTCAATGATTCCACCTTCTCTTTAGACCCCACAAGCACAGCAACTTCCCCACGCTTTCACTCGATGGTGCACTAGTAGTCTGTGTAAGCATTCCTCATCTCTCCTGCATTCTAAAACCCAAGCCCATCACTGTCAACTAAAAGTCAAAGTATTTCGAAGAAAACCCAACCTTTATTTTTTTGTTAATTGGTGAAACTTGTAAAAACCCAGTGCCATTTCACACGAAGCTTCCAAAGATTCAAACCGAGTACCCGAGTTTTCAAATTACATAGTGAAGCAATATATATTTATTATATAGATATATATTAGTGAAGTTCAGAATTTGATCAAGAAATTGTCCCAATTTTCCAACAATTAGTTGAAGCATCTAGCTAGATAGATAGCCATGGGTACTCCCATGGCAGCCACGGCATACCAAGAACAACTACCAGCATCACCATATTGGCTAAACAAAGGGGACAACGCATGGCAGATGACAGCAGCAACCCTTGTGGGGCTTCAAAGCATGCCAGGCCTTGTGATCCTCTACGCAAGCATAGTCAAGAAGAAATGGGCAGTGAACTCAGCTTTCATGGCTCTCTATGCCTTTGCAGCAGTTTTAATATGTTGGGTCCTTGTGGGCTTCCGCATGGCCTTTGGGGAGAAGTTACTTCCCTTTTGGGGAAAAGGTGCACCAGCACTAGGCCAAAAGTACCTAATAAAGCAAGCCAAGGTTCCTGAGACAACCCACCATTACAACAATGGCACAATTGAGAGCAAAACAGAGGAACCCCTTTTTCCTATGGCTTCTCTTGTTTATTTTCAGTTCACTTTTGCTGCTATTACTATGATATTGCTAGCTGGGTCTGTCCTTGGGAGGATGAACATCAAGGCTTGGATGGCTTTTGTGCCACTTTGGCTCATATTTTCTTACACTGTTGGTGCCTTCAGCCTCTGGGGTGGTGGTTTTCTCTACCATTGGGGTGTCATTGATTACTCTGGTGGCTATGTCATTCACCTCTCCTCTGGAATCGCTGGCTTCACTGCTGCTTACTGGGTACATAAACTTGAAAATTCCCATTAATTCTTTTCACAACACTTTATCTGATTTTGCCTCAAAGGCCTATCCCTTTGCTCATGGCCGGAGATATAATGATGTATATGGTACCAATATATTTACTCCTTGAAAGAATTCTTTGATATTTTTTTACTAAAAAAATATATATTATTCTTTAATATCCACAGTTAACATTTTAATCTTTTAATTTATCATTGTCTTTTTATTTTTAGAATATTTTTAATATGATAATTGAAATATTAAGGTATACATATTATAAAATAACTTTTTTTATTTTGAACACTTAGAAATTTCTGTTTTTTTTCTCTTTCGTAACAGTACCTGGTAACCTGTCTTTGATTGTTGGTATTCTAAACAAATACTTTAAAAGTTCATGGAGTATAACAAACAATCAACTAAATGTGTGACAACTAATTTGTGGTATCTAGAAAAAAGAAAGAAAAGAAAAACTTTGGATATTATTAGAATAATTCCCTATGTTCATGTCTTATTTGTAAAGCAACTTGGTTTTTGATTGTGGCCACAACATAAATGTATGCATGTGCAGGTTGGGCCAAGGCTGAAGAGTGACAGGGAGAGGTTCCCACCAAACAACGTGCTGCTGATGCTTGCGGGTGCTGGGTTGCTGTGGATGGGGTGGTCAGGGTTCAATGGAGGAGCACCATATGCAGCAAACACTGCATCCTCCATTGCTGTGTTGAACACAAACATATGTGCAGCCACCAGCCTCCTTGTGTGGACCTCTCTCGATGTTGCCTTCTTCGGGAAACCCTCTGTGATTGGAGCTGTTCAGGGCATGATGACAGGACTTGTGTGCATCACCCCAGGAGCAGGTATGCATTTGTTATGGCAGCTGAAAAAAGGGGAAAAAGAAATGGTTGTTTTAGTTCTTAATAACATTTTGTAACTACATATTATATAATGATGAAACGTAAACTCTTTATGTAGTTCTAGTTTTAGTTCATCATAATGCATCATCCGGGGAAAAATGTTTTTTTGAAAAATAATCCTTTTTGTTTACATTGCAAGCTGGTTTTCATTGAGTCCAATTTTGGAACATTGTTAGTATAAAAACTCTTTATACTATCGACCGGTTACATATTATCACATGTTCTGATTTTTAAATATACAGAAAATTAAACAATTTTAATGATGTATGATACATGATTATGTAAAAAATATTTATATATCAAAATTAATTCTTTAATAAATAAAAGATACCTAATATTCTGCAGTTTAGATTGGATGGCAATGCATAATTAATGCAAATTAGAGTATTATATATTCTTGGTTGTGAATTTTTTATTCTGGACACCGATATACTTTGATACTGTTAAACATTTGTTTTCGGTAATCATAAATTAATTTTAACTTTTTCAAAAAAAAAAAAAACAGAAATTAAAAATGCAAATGAGAGTACTACTCCGACTTGAGGATACTAATACCTTGCAAACAGCTAGTCATACTCATAATAATGATGATTCCATTATAATTGACCATAGATACAGTCTTTCTTGACAATTGATAAGGGTGGGGCTGCAAGTTGCAGGGCTTGTGCAATCGTGGGCGGCTATAGTGATGGGAATACTCTCTGGGAGCATTCCGTGGGTGTCTATGATGATCCTGCACAAAAAGTCAAGCCTTCTGCAGAAGGTAAGGGCTTCCTTTTCCCTTCAAACAGGACTATATTTTTCACTGTTAGGCATAAAGTTTAGGTGTGGGGTCACTTTTTGTCATGCACGTGAGTTATTAATTCTTCATTCAATGTTAGGAAAACTGACCAAAATCACAGCTCATCCCTTGGTTCCAACCACTTCACTTTATTCTTTTTCCACGTTGATTATTTTTTTAGTTGTTATTAAGAAGTGGGGTATGATAATTAATAAATATGAATCCATCCTCGTTTTGCTTTTTGTCTCTTGGATTTTTGTGCTGAAAAGTACACTAACTAGAACATGGTTTTGTTTGCTAAAATTGCCATAGAATAGTTACGTGTTATTTTTCTTTATCCAGAACTTAAGTTTCTCAAGATTATTATCTTGATTGATTTCGTAGATTCCTTCTTCTGACTGCAATGGGGGTGATGGCACTTTCATCTAAGCATTTTATCTAGGTTTTGCGTAATAAATCCTTATAAAAGGTCACTGTCATACCATCAAATTTTCAGCTAGATGTTAATATCGACGTTGAATTATATATATTTCGTCCCTAGAAAGGCATTTCATCATTCATCCATTTGCACGCTAATGGGATTGTCAATTTGTCACTTGGGATGCCAATAAACTGGTTTTGGTCCCATCCTGGCAAGAGAAAGACTTACTAGAAAGGCAGAATATTAAACATCGTATAAGCCTTGAATACTAAATTCAAACCCATTCGATTATCTATTTTTCTAAGTTTTTATTTATGTTAAATTATAATTTTTACATGTAAATATTATTATCTTCTCTCTCCTTGCCCTATACTTTTTAATTATCAAAGAAACTTTATACTTTAACAATTACAATTTAAAATGTAAAAAATATATATTTTAGAAGAAAAATAGCCCATTAAAACATGTAAGATTATTTACGGTACATAAGAAGGGTGAAGACTAACAAGTCAACTGAATCTTTCGATATGTGTATTTATTTTGGTACATGTGCAGTATTTTGTTTACCAATGTATATATGAGACTTTTATAATTCTTTTTTATTTCTTTTCTCCTTTCAATTTTGCGAATCATATTGTGTTAACAGGTAGATGACACCCTTGGTGTATTTCACACACATGCTGTAGCTGGCCTTTTGGGAGGCCTCCTTACAGGTCTCTTAGCAGAACCAGCGCTTTGCAGGCTCCTATTGCCAGTAACCAACTCAAGGGGGGCATTCTATGGTGGAAGTGGTGGTGTGCAGTTCCTGAAGCAGTTGGTGGCAGCCATGTTTATTATTGGATGGAACTTAGTCTCCACCACCATCATTCTTCTTGTCATACAATTGTTCATACCCTTGAGGATGCCCGATGAGCAGCTTGAAATTGGTGATGATGCTGTCCATGGTGAGGAAGCCTATGCCCTTTGGGGTGATGGAGAAAAATATGACCCAACAAGGCATGGAACCCAACAAACTGGCAACTCTGCTGTATCACCTTATGTTAATGGTGCAAGAGGCGTGACAATAAATCTATGAGTCAATGGGAGGCTAGCTGTGCTAGTGTTATGGGTGTCAAGTGATGCCTTGTTCACACATGTATAAAGTGGATCCATGTATATGATTAGCAAATGCGATTATTCATTACAAGGGTGGTGTAAGTGGAATTTTGATTTTCAGGGAAAGGAAATTTTTAGTTTTGACATTAATATGTGCTTATGCTCTTTGTTCTCATCCAGCATTTTGGGTATGATTCATACTTGAAGATCCCATGACATATTTATCGCACTAATGTTTCAACATTATATAAAGTTATTGTTTTGAGGGAAAAAAAATTATATGAAGTTATTATATGCCAATTTTAAAGGAGGTGGAAGCGCCAGAAAATCTTGTGTAGAATTAGCTTCAAAACGTTCTCGTGACTAGTTTTTTTCTATTTTATTTTTTTGCTCAATTGACTAGTTTTTTTCCTTCTATGCATGTTTATGTTTTAACTAGAAAAATATAGATTGTCTTATATATATATATATATATATATATATATATATATATATAGAGAGAGAGAGAGAGAGAGAGAGAGAGAGAGAGAAAGAGAGAACCTAAATTTTAAACTTGAAGAAAAATAAGATTTTTATCTTAATAGTATTCTCAACTACTTCCACTTCTTTACTTAGCAAAATACTACTACTTCTTTTAAAAATGGATATAACTTTGATTCGCTTTTGCACACTATCATTTAATTATATGATTAAATTATGAAAAAACTGACCCAGAATTTAAGCTGGTGGATCAAATTTAAAGATCTAGATTTGTTCACTTAAAAAAAAAAAATTCTAGATTTGTTGTACAGAAAATCGAAAACTTTCTTGTGAATTGAATATTAACTTTTCCAAGATGGATTTAAATCTTTCGAGATGAGCATGATTGTAACATAAAAAATTGATATATTAATTACCCTTAGATTAACAATTTTTATTATATGTAAATTTCACTAAATGATCTACTAATAATTAATTCTGAACTTTTTCATTTTATAAATATGTTCATTTTAAAAAGATCCAAATCCTTTTAAGACATGGCACTAGAGTTGTAGTTCTGTCTCAAGCAATTGACTCAATGACTCTCGCACGGTGACATCAATCTAGGCTAAGAGTAAGGTAAAATAAGATTTTATTAAAGATATTATTTTAAGAAGAAGAGAAAAGTCTTACTTTATATTATTTATTATTTAATACATTAATTTCGTGGGTTATTGTTATTTTTTATTTTCTACTATATTGTGAGCAAGACTTTTTCTCTTGTTTTAAAAACCCATAAAAATTTCTAGTTCAGCTTCGAGAATATGATTCTTATTTTTTTGTGTAAAAATGAGTCCTTTCCGCAATTTATGCGTGTAGTGAACTTTCTATGAAAAACATGAATTAATCCATGTGGAAAAGTGATATCTCGTGAGTCCGAATAATCATAGGAAAAAAAAAATGAACTGTGTGAGAAGCCAAGATATCGCATGGTTTGGCTTGTATGGAAACCGAAACGAGACTGCAATCTAACTTGGCGGCTTGTAAGGCGAAGCCCATCCTCACCTTTTGTTTTGCAATCCATTCGCCGGTTGAAATTAGTAGTTTTTGGTTCACTTTTCTGAAAAGTCTTTGATTATAGCAGCCTCTTTGGACCTTGAGTCACAATCTTTGATATCAATTATTATGTCACAGACAACCGTCTCAGATATTTCTGATACGACGTTGCTTATTTCATGATCATATTAGATTCCACTAATATATTTTAGATTCTATAGCACAGCAGTTTATTGACCGTGTATCTATTTTGAATATCTGTTAACGAATTTATTAGATTTTATATTCAAAAGCAAATCTACTTAGCTTAATTCAGACAAAGATAGGTCACTCGAAACTCCACTGAAATCATTTGCAGATATCCAGCCTTAAATTCTACAGCAGATTTTTCTTCCCCCTTTTTTATTTCTTGTCTAAATTAATAATATCCGAAAATCTATTAAACTCTAATTAACCTGACTCAATCTACGTTAACCCACTATGAAATAAAGCTTTCCAGCATTAATTTTTCATCTATAAGACTCGAACCCACAAACTTACTTAAGAGAAACAAATGTTAAATCACTTGAACCGACTAAACTTGCTTTTCTCTTTAATTTCACATACACTATATACTCCATCGACTTGTTGCACGAACAAGAGAAATGGATATGAGTTCAAAGTGTTGAATTGCCTAAAAGGTGTGAAACCGATGATTATTTTACAAAATATCTTTATAATTTGCATGTATTTTCCTTATGGTAAATCTATCAATAATGTATTTTCAGTTTTTCAGTTGTATGCTAGACATTGAAGAAGCTTATAATTAGGTTTCTTCTTTTAGAATATCCACACTTCCGTAAGTGTTCAAACTATTTTTTCCCCCCCTTTTTTTTTCAATGTTATAAGTATGTCACTACAATTTGTTAACTAGTTGTATATTACCACTGTTTGTTTCATTTTTGTTAGAGGATGCACATTTCCCCTAAGTTTAATCGGAAGCAGAAAATTCGTGATCAACACTATTATATAATCCTCCCTTTTCCATAGGCAAATTGTTCCATTTCTAAGGTCTAATTCTCGTCAAGCAAGGGCTGTAGTGTTCAACTTCTCCCCATGCAGAGTCCTCACAGGCCAGATCATTTCGTGGATGGAATGACGCAGGAGTATCCAGATTATACTCCTCTATTCCATTGTTTGTCCCTAAATCAAACTTCAAAGTGCGCCCACTATGGCAGTCAAATAGTTTACAGATATTTTGTCTGTAGGTGACAACTATAACTAAACCTTATCTCACCAAGTGAGCACGGCTACAAAAATATTGAACCTTGAGTCAAGAATCAAGGCCGAAAAACATGGTGTTGTACATGCTATTTAATGTAATTTCACAGCAATTTCAGAGCTAATCAAACCGCTCCCAATCTTGAGTTACATTTGCAGAAGATGACGTTGAGGTTGGGGCATTCAAGCTTCCCATTCCAGAGTCAAAGGTCTCCCATTGAGTTGTTACTGAGACAGCTTTACCACTGCTGCTAAAAGGGTTGGAGTTTCTTGCCTTTAGAGAATCTAATGTATCCACTAAGTTCTGCACGCGACGCACCTGCTCACCGGTGAAAAAGCTGTGGTTCAGGCCTCCAAAGATAATGTGAAAAGATAATGCAATCATAGATTATTACCAAAATGGGAAGTCTATCACCATGCAAACATTTAAGCAGTAGAAGAATACATCCTTTCATTCCATGTTAAGGAAAGACAAATTGAAATCATACTTGAAAAAGAAGCTGGTACATACAAGAAAACCTATTTGAAGTCTCAACTTAACACATCAAAATCGCTAAGTAGACATAGGTCGTAGTGATATTGACAATGTACTGGGATCTAGTTTACAGAAAAACAATGCTGGGAAGAGTAAGACTACAGGAAATCATACGTGGTCTAGATACTTGATGCGGGAAGAATTCGCTAACTGATTTTGCATAGAACTCAAATTTTCTCATGGTAATAGGTTCTTGGGGTACCCTCCAGTGATAATAAGGGGAAAGGTGGAGAGATATAAAACAAAGCCATCTCCACCAACATCAAAATTTTGGTTATGAAACTTACGATAAGAGGTTGAAAGCAGGAATGCAGGAGGACATGCTCTCATTCCTAAAACAGCAATTAATATCATGAAATGTATTTTCTTTCCATGCCACTTCAAATGCCTTTATCATTGATGACAGAAGTCTAATTACTTCACCAGCAACATCATTGATCATTGGCATTTTGATAATAAATTTCCTGGACCACAACAGGAACAACGACTATATGAAACCAACATAAAGTTTTCTAGTGAAAGTCTTTATTTACAAAAACGCTAAGAAGTTTTACTCACAAGTAATAAATGTAGCAGAAGTTCGAAAAGCTTCTTCTTCGAAAAATAAAAATTGAACAAGACAGTATTTTTAAAAGAAATTCATGTGATAGGAAGGAGTTTATGAATGATGACTCTTTTGTCACATATCCAATATATATTATGAAAATTTTAATTACAATATGTACCAAAACAATACACTCATTGTTTTCTAAGCTACCGTAAATATTATTTGCTATACTATCATTCAGTTCCAGCTCAATAATCCAATCTATCAATTGCAAGTCCAAAAACATCTAAGTAACATATATGGATACTATTAGCTTCAGAAAACCAAACTTTGACCCACAAACTGGCTCAACAATATTGAGCCATGCGCATCAATGAAAACTGATCTAAAGATGCACATTGAAGCACAACATATCATGCCGCAAAGCACTTCACAGAAACTGTAGAACATAATCCATATGTGCCGCTTTATAATTTACAAAGTAAAACTAGAGAAGTAATTATCCATGACTTACCAACATACGGGATAGCATAAATAGGAAAATAAACACAATTAGTGGAAAAATAGTAACAAATTTCAAGTGAGCAACTCAAACACAAGAAATACTACCTCAGCTTTTCTCTGCAACTTTGCTTCACCTTCAGCCTCAATACCATCCAGTTTCAGCAATTGCCTCATAAGCAACTCTGTAGACACAACAAACTCTTTGTCAGAAACCTCGGTCCCTCCATCCACAGCCACTTCCAAGGCAGCCACCTGCAAAATTAAAATCAATCGTATCTTCATTCTACGGTTTCAGTTAATATGTTTCTATATCTAACAATAATATGAAAAACACAGGCTTACCCTCTCAGAGAGCTTGTCCACCTCTGCTCTGACCCCAGCAACAGCTTCAGAAGCTTTTAACATCTCATTTTGTTTTCTAATTTCCTCAAGTTTCCTCTCTTTGCTAGCAGCGTCCTCCAGAAGCAAAAGCTTTGACTTGTCCTTCACACCTTCCATGTGCAAATGCTCTTCATTCTCTTTCTCTTTTCCTCTAAAGAATAGTCTTTGCTCTTCAGGCCGTAAACCAGTTTTGTGTGAAAGCATTTTCTTGACATCCCCTGTTATTAAAGACTGTGTCAAGACATAACTTCTAAGACATGCACTAGTACCTCAAATATATTCCAGATGCAGAGCAAAACTTTAATATGTTATATGCATAGTATGAAATGAAATCATGCAGTCTGGATCATGTCCCTGAACTTTAATTTGTATCAACTTGGATCTCTTATATCATCATAAAATTTATAATTTTGCTTTCTTCCTTTAAACTGACAGCAGTTTCCGTTGTCATAAATTACCTTTTTGGTATGGAATCTTGTTAAATGCTAGTTCATTAGGAGATATTAGCTAGTCCCTAACCGTCCCTCATTTTCTTTTTTGGTTTGAATTCTAGTTCATTATTTTGTTACAATTTTTTTAGCTGAATTCTCATTAACCAATCACTTCTTACAATATATAGTGACAACTGCAATGTTGATCTGTGGGGGGAAAAATAGTGAAACTTTGTTGACTGTACAGTGTATTATGGACTATGGAGCCTTCACCAACTGCGGCTGGGTCTTCATACCTTAGAGACACAAATATTTAAAGAGAGGCATTGACCCCAAAACTATTAGCCACTCATGGTAACAACTATCGTTTGAATCAGCTCATTCAAACTTCTGCAAAAATACATATTATCTCAAACACTAAACACTATATTTATTTTGTAGGATTGATAATGTCCTCATTAATTTGCATTAGCTGACATTAAAGAACTCAGCTTGTTTAGGAAAAGTTTAAACTCCTATCCAGTAGTACATAAGTTTCATTTCGACCATAGAAAATTAGAAATCGAAAACCAGTTCACGTAGCAAAGAAAATAAAGCAATATCTAGCTTCTAACCCTCTAGACAGCCATCTAAACATGAAGCAAAAGTGCAGCGGTGCACTGCTTTCCACAAAATAGTGCATTGTGTTTAAATACTAAACTCAGTCATCAAAGAATAACATCACAACCCAAAATCCCTTATCCATTGGAATCCTCCTGCAACATTAAAATTCACATAGTAACATTCAACAAGCACCCCAAAATTCCCACAAATTTCAAAACTTTATATCTTTTGATACCATATTAAGGTTGAGATTGAAAGAAATGAATGCGAGAGAGAAATGATCCGAAAGATAACGGTGAATCTGATTGATTTGAACAGAATGAATGTGTAACTACTCAATGGCGTTTATATACACAAAGAACCAAAGCAACTCTGCATAACTAACTGAACTATTTCTGCGTAACTGAATAACAACTAAACAACTAACTAAATCATCATAATTTACACGTGCCTAATTCCCTTTAACAAGCACACCCTCACAAGTTACGTCAACCCACAATCACCACATTGAGCTCCAAAAATTCCGATAACAATCAATTCAAACCAAAACCCATGTCTCAAATTCAGCTACAGACACAGTGAACAAGTAGATTAGGAGAGAGAGAGAGAGAGAGAGAGAGAGAGAAGAGACTCACAGAAAGTTGACTGTGCTGGGAGGTAGACCTCGTGATGGGAAGAACCATGGGTGACACTGATCTTGATCATGGGTCCGTCGCTGCGATCTTCGGCACCCGCTTCGCGCCGCTGGACGAACATGCCGCCTGGCCTCATCTCCCACTCGATCTCGCCGTCCGGCGGCGGGGCTCCGGCGGAACGCGGCGCGCTCTTCATGGGGCTCCTGGCGATGCAGAACGCATACAAATGCTGCGTTTTGGAAAGGGGTTTTTTCGTGTTTTTGTGGTTTGGGCGGCCGGGCGCTGTTGAAGGGTAGAGGTGTTGTTGCTGAGCGTGGTGAGGTGATGTTGTGTGGAGTTGGAGTTGAGAGAAGAAGAGCGACAGATATGGAACTACTGTTCCTTACATGAGAATAGTTGGTCCTGTATTCCCCTTATTTTTTTACAAAGTTATATTAGTTAAATATATTGAATTTAATTCAAATACACTAATTTATATTTTCAGTCGATAGAAATAATAGAAAATGTCAATTTATATAAATAATTATTTATTATTATGAGGAGTTCACTATGATTTCTCACTTTTCAATATTTTTATTGATTGATAATATAAAATTATTTTATACTATCAGTGCATATCAAGTAAACTCAAATATATTATACATAAGACAGGGTAACAACTTAGTGTCCGTTTAATTATACTTCTAAGAGGTTAAGAAGATCTTTTATTGGAATAAGAATAAAAATACATAGTAAGTAATATATTTAAATATGTAAAGGCCTTTTTTTAGAAGATCTTTTAAAATTTCAAAAAGCTTTTTAGAAGAAGTATCATTAAAGTTACTTTTCATTCTAAAAAAAGCTTTTTGAAAAGGAATTTTACTATTATTTTCATATCAATAACCAAAAATAATTTTACTTTATCCTATCCAAACAAAACTCATTCTTCTAAACTTACTTTTGATATATTCAAATCAAACAAAAATCATTCTTTCAAAAATAATTCATCTAGAATACCTTTTTTTAAAATATCTTCTTTCAAAAGATCTTCTCCTAAAAGTATGGGCATATAGAACTACTTTTCCTTATATGAGAATGATTGGTCATGTCTTTCTGTTACCCTTATTTTTCTCAAAGTTATATTAGGTAAATATATTATGTATGGGACATAATGATGACTCATGACCTATCCACCAACAGATGAGATGTAGACCCAGTTCAAGTGGGATTCATATCTTATTTAATAGTTGATGGATTATGAGCCAGTACGATATCTTATACACAATATATTCACAAAATATTTTCCTTATACATAATATTTGTGGGATAATATACTGACATATTTCTATCTATTATTGGATAAAGTATGGAACCCAGATCAAATGAGGTTCACACCACATCTAATGGTAAATAGAAGCATGTTAGTACAGTGTTTCACAAATATTATGTACAAATAACATTACTCTTGAAGTTAATGTTTCCTGACTTTTCAATGTGAGTTACATTGGTTTCGGACTTTATGAAATTGTCAAATTTGTCCCTGATTTTATAAAATGTGAATCATGTTAATCCCTCTCCCCATATTTGTTGCCACTAATCTACTATTATTGTTTTGTTAATGTGTCATATTGGGTGACACATGGCATGGTAGCATATGATGTAGTGTCAATTTTATATAAATTCAAATTAATTCTTAAAATTTTCAAAATATATCAAAAAATCCTTGAAATTTTTAAAATATGTCCAAAAATCCTTAAATTTTCTAAAATGTGTTAAAAAAATCTCAAATCTCCAAATCTCTCATATTTACTTTCATAAATTCTGAATCTTTAATCTTCCTTAAATCCATGGATATTCATAACCTGTCCCGGCCCGAAGCTTATTGGGTTAGGTTCAGGTTGTGAAATTTGACCCAGTGTATTTTTCGGATTAGGCTTGGATTATACCTTAGGTTGGCCCAATCTAATTTGAGGTTAAATACTTCTTTAAAAGATTTATTTTTAAAAAAAAATTAGTGATAAATTATAATATTTTTATACTTCAATCACTATATTTTACATAACATAATACTATTTTTATCTAAAAATAATTTATTTTGAAATATATGTTGTAAAATATCTCTTGAATTTTATTTTTTACTTCTCAAATTTACTATATATAAGATCTAAATACTTATATATAATATAAATGTCGAGTTGACTCGGTTTGACCCGATCATTAATCGGATTATTATCGGGGTCGGTTTGCATCTGATCTAACTCAACCTAACCTGTCCTCTGTATACCCCTACTTAAACCCACTCATATTTTACCCAAAAAAAACACTCCTTTCTTTCCCATTTTCACATTTACCTAGACTAGATCCTCCCTACATAGAAAACTAGGAACATAATATATAGAAATGAGACAATGAGATGTAATAAACAATTTTATTATAGCTCAAAAGAGAATACATAAGTTATCTTTCAATTAAAAGAGCTATTGATTAGTCTATTGTAAGAGTTTTAAAAAAATTCTAAGGAAATTCAATTGCAACTCATAAATGTCAAACATTAAAGAAGCGAAAAATAGGGGGAAAAGGGGGGAGGATTGAAGAAGTGATTTAGAGCAGACAATACTAATTAATTGGGATAAAAGATGTCCCTAAAATTGTTTATTTTGATACAATCCTTGTTTAGATGAAAATGCATTAATAATTAACTAGTTTAAGAGTGTTCCTAAAGGCAGTGTTTGTAACTAAACAGTAATTGAGATTTGTCAATATGCAGCATCCTTTTAATGGCATTATAGTTACTATTCTTGCAATACTATTGAGATATTAAAGTTACATTATTTCAATTTTTGTATGGAAATATTATCCCATTCATTGATATGAAAAATCGAACATGTGCGAGCCATTAGGAACTAAAAGCATAAAACTTTGATTATTATGTTAGAAAAAGTGTAAAAGAATCATTTCTTTTTAAATATAAATGAAAAATGTCATCGATTTTAATTTGTAATTATAACATATAATCATATATCATTCCTTACTTGGAAAATAACATTAGAGTTGAAAACATATGTAGGTTAAGCTGAAAATTAAATCCCATTATATAGTTGTAAAATATGCATATTAGTATATTAATACAATAATAGGAAGAGAAATTAGTGAATTTAAGAAAAATTGAGGATTTAGAGCTTATGAAGGTGAAGAGGAGATATTTGGTGATTTGAGACTTTTTTGACATATTTTAGAAAATTTTAGGGACTTTTTTGATAAATTTTAGAAATTTCATAAACTAATTTGAACCAATATAAAATCAGAGTAATGTTAGATGCCACATGGCACTAACGTGACATGTTAGAGGCCACATGGCATGCCCTGTGCCACTAACATGACATGTCAACAAAACAGTCATGGTAGACTAATAGATATGGGGGGAGGGACTAATGTGATTCACATTTTACAAAGTCATTGACTAATTTGACAATTTTGTAAAGTCATAGACTAAAGCGAGTCACATATGAAAAGTTAGAGACCAAAATAAGCATTAAAACTTTGTACTAGGGACGTCAAAAATCCCCACATGATCGGAATTTTTTCCTCGTGGGGATAAGGATCACCCATCCCACCCCACAAGGACCCCGCATGTATGAAAGACTATATTGCCCTTATGACATTTCATATTTATTTATTTTATTTATAATTAATAATATTTCTAACCCTAACTCCCTATCCGATCTGACTCTTTTCATTTCAAAACCTAACATCTTGTGTCGTCCCCTTCTCTTCTTCTTCTTCTCGGCATTTTCTCTAGCTCTCATCGCTGCTGCAGCTTCCTTTTGTTCTTCACATTTCTAGCCTTCCTCGACGTGATTCCAGCCTTCATGCCGTCCCCTGCAACATCTGCAGCTTCCTCTTCTTCTCCGCATTTCCAGCCCTCCCCATCCCCATTACATATCGCAGTTTTTAGCCAACTGCAAATCACGGTTCCCAGCCCTCAGCTTCTACAAGGTGAGAGCCTAAAGCCTAAGCCTAACAGCCTTTGCTTCTCCTTACTTGCTGAGTATTTTTATTACGGTTTGGTGTTAGCCACGAGGATCTGCGGGGATGCGGGGAGCGGGGATGTGGGAAAGAAACCCACCCATGGCAAGGATTAGGGATGGGGGCGGGGGATTTGGGTTGCGAGATAGGGAGTGGGGAGGTACTCCCCGCCTCCACCCTGCGCGGGTGACATCCCTACTTTGTACTCATGATTATCACTCATTTTATCGGTCATAGTCTTTTCACTATTGGTTGGGAGTGAGTCTCACTTTTTTCTCCAACCAATGATTCAAGGACATTTTAATGAGCTTTATAAAATGAGTCCTAATCATAAATACAAATAACATTTTTGTTTCCAATATTATTATAGTGAAATTATTTTGACATCTTACTTGCCGTCTTCTAGATTTTAGAATTACACTTACCTCCCTTGCATCCAAATAATTTGTAAATTACCAAGTTACCCTTTATAATAATAATAATAATAATAATAATCATAATAAAAACCTTCCCTTACATCAATCAATACCCATCCCATCTTTTCCAAAATTTCTCTATCTCTATCAATAAGTCCCTATCTCACCATCACTTCCCTGACCTAGCTTCTTGAATCTTCTTAACACCACACTTTTAGTTTTCAAAAAACCCCAGCCCTTTTATCATGTTCTTCTTGTTTCTGAATTGTGAGTTGTTTATGCAATAAGGGAGTCAAATCTATTTCTACAATTGTTGTTCTAAAACATACAACTCACAAAAGTTGATGTATTTGGAACTTTGTTGAAGAATGCTTTAATCTTCCTATTGCTTGATAGTCATGATGACATGCATACAATCCTTTAGTTCTTTTAACATTGCCACTGTGAGCCTTGGATTTGAGTGCTTGACTATCTAAGCCCTTGGGTGCAATTTGAAGCACCAAATATTCACAAGGTAATTTGATTTTCTAGGTTATTAATTATTTTCTTTTAAATCAATAGCTATAGAACAATACTTTATTTTGCTTTCTTTTCACCAAGTACTATGTTCATTCAAGCATACAAGCACTGATTTTCTTAGTCGCTAGTTACATCTGCAAATATGTGATGAGCAAGACATAACAATTTAGGGAGTTGGAATTTAGTGGAAGAGGATGGCGGGAATAGAGATTGAATGGGGCCACGAGGAGTGGCATTCAAATAGAAATTGAAAAAATAATTAAAGGTATAAAAGTTATTTCATATATTTTAGTTATGTGTAACTCATGTGTTGCTAAAGGTAAGGAGTGTCACTATAATTATTTTAAATAATTGGGGAGACAAGTGTAATTTTAAAATTTAGGAAGGTGCAAATATTTTAAATAAACCTCAGAATAGGTCAATGTAATTTTTTCCTATTATTATTGTTATTATTATATGCAAGTTTTGAACATCGAACCTGAGTATTAAATTAAACAATGTACTCCTTTAAAGGTTCATTCATTCAATCGATTTAATTGGGATTTAATCGTAATGCAATAAAACATATATTTATATATATATATATATATATATATATATATATATATCATTAATTATATATTGTGAAACAAGTGAAAAAATATTAAATAGTACAAATAAAAAGTTAGAATATAATGCATTCAAGTCTCATATTACTTAGACTATGAACTTTTCACTATTGATTAAGCCTTGACCTAATCAATCAAGGTACATATTATTTTTCCCCAAAAAGAAAAAAGAATTGATTGATTGTGTGAATTGATCTGATTCAAAATGGCTTACTGGTTTCAATCGATTTTCTAAAATTTGGTTTTTGTACCATGATCATATTGGCCTAAAGACTAATTCCCGGTTCAACCAATCCGGTTGGTCTAGTTTGGTCTAGTTTTCAAAACCATGATTTATTTAAACATCTAGAATCCAAAGAACACTAAGGGATGATTTGGTTTTAGAAAATATTTCTTGTTTTTATTTTTGTATTCTTAATTTTAACTATAGAATTGTCATTTTCTTTTCTGATTTTAAAATTTTGTAAACAAAATAGTAAAAACAAGAAACAAAATGAAAAACAATGTGACATCTATTTGGGTGCCAACCTATTTTTTCTATGAAAATACATCTAACTACAATCTAACACAAAAATTCACAAAATAAATAATCCAACGTAATAAAACCAAATCCAACTATAATTCAACACAAAAAATGATATTCCTATCACAGTTGATAATCCATCGCCACCATAGAGCCTCCCCCATTCGATTTCATCCATTGGCCCTCGTGACGACCAGATCTCAATGCCTCAAGGCAACGAGGGACCCGACAATCTTAGTGTCAACAAAGTCTTCCTTCTACACTTCAAGGCACTCTCAATTTGCCTCTACTCTTCCTAGAGCTTGAAAATCTCAGCAATGGAGCACTTCTTGGGCACCTTCAAGTTGGTCTTTGTCATCATCCTTATGTGATTGAGCTCCTTTCTCATGGTCTACACAAAGCATCCATCAACGATTGTGTGAAGATGATGGCTGAGGTAGGGGTAAGGGGAGGTGACACACATAGCACTGTTATTGTTGCAATATTGTTATTTTTACCCTAGCAAATCTAATTGTGAGATTGAAGGTTGACCGACTGAAATGGATCCAACAACCCAATTATCCAAGCCCACATAAACATGATAACATGAAGTCTTCTTTTTTTTTTCCTTAAAAAAAAAAAAAGAAAATCCTCAACCTAATAGGTTGATCCTATGGATGGCAGTTGGTCTAAGAAAGGGGTTGAATCGTGCCTTCAAAGATTTTGGAAATTTCAAAAATTCAAATAAACTTTTCAAGCATATTTTCATTTGGATTACAGAAGCGTATGAGTTAGATATCTTACTTTTATCTTGAGAATTGATTTTGGGAAACTCTTTCGTATTTATATTATAAAAACTTGTTTGTATGTGATGAGATGAAGATAAAAAAGTTATGCAACAAAATATAAAAAGATAGAGATCAGAAGGTTCACAAACGAGATTTATATTGGTTCGGCCAACAACTGTCTACCTTCAGTTCCCATCACAAAGTTGAGAGTTATATTATCTAAGTAGTTCTATACAATTCTCTCCAAGCTTACAACCGAGTAGTATTTTACTAGCTTCTCCAAGCTAACTTTCTGACCACTATCGGATAAGATTACAATATAGGAATGGAAGTTTGTGTTTATCATAATCTCGCTCAATCACACTAAGTGCGGATGTAATATTGTGCAATTGAGGAAAGTTTCTCTAGCTACTCTTTATAGAGAATGTTTACTAATAAGCTCTTAGAGAATTTTGCTCCTTCTTGATTAGCTTAGAAGAATGAATAATAGCTTAGAAACTTAATCAGAAGGATGAATTATGGGACACAATAAATGTGAGCAATGAATGCACTTGCAATCAATTATGCAACTTCATTACTTCTAACTTTGCTAAATTCATAGGCATGTAATATATGATTGTTAGTCCTTTGTAGGATTCTAGTTGTTATATTGTCTGTATTAAGCATTTGGCAAGCTTCTGCCTTATCAATCGTCATGTAGTCATTTCTGTAAACTAGCCGTCAGTGTTAGATATGCTTTGTATTTGATGTAGGATCTATCCTATTTCTTCTAAATATTTCAATCTTTAACTTTAGAAATGATCTTCATTTGATGATCCGTTATACAAAATCCTTCTGGTGAGACATCCTATTGAGGGTGTGGTCTTTCTTGTGAAGACATATCTCTAAACCTTGTTTGAGATAGATACTTGTCTTCTGATTCTTCAATCGATCTTTTGAGATTGAATGGACTTAAAAGCTCATAGGTTCTTGCTTTGAGATAACATTTTTACTTGTTAGAAGTTTCCTTTATCCTTTGAAATTTCTTTTACAAGCACATAATTTTCTTTAGAGTCAATAGGGAGTTTCTTATTGAAATCCAACTTTTGTGTGACAAGCTAGCTTTATGAAATATATTTGAATAATCACCACTTAAAAGAAACATTAGTATAACACTAAGTTTTTTCTTAGATTTATTTGTTATTAAATCAAAACCATGCAAGATAGTTATTTAAAATGATTGTCAGTGCCTCTTGAAGGGCTTGGAGCTAACAGACCCGCCCAACCTACTTCAACCTACAAGTAATATGGGGTAGCCTAAACGAGTAAAATTTTTTTAGCCGATTTGAGTATGCAACTCAACCCACCAAAAAATGGCAGGTTAGGTGGGTTAACCCGATGAATTGAATCCATATTGTCATTTCTACTTGTGGCATCTTGCAGGCGCTACAAAGCCCTAATTGCTGTGCATATCTCATCACAAGATAGAATATTTGATTTATGAGTTTTTCAAATAAAATATCAAATAATTGGAATTTTGTTATTAGAATTTTTGTTATTATTTAACCTAGAAAGGATGAGTAGTTTTTACTCCTTTAAACTTCTTAAATCTTGACAAATTCTAACAATAAATATAGCAAATAATTCTAGTTATATAGGATTATATTTTGGTGAGACCACAAAGCATCCTTACATGTCGTGTAAGGGTCTTCACAAGTTGGGTTTGGGGAACAGACAAAATCCAACCTAATCAATTTTGAACCAGTTGGTGATAGTGGCACCAACAAGTATACCAGGTCGCATAAGTAATGATGTATGAGTAGAGTATCATTTCCATAGGAATTGATTCAACCAACTACCAATTTCGTAACTTAGAAACTATTTAGGCATGCTAAACAAGGAGAATGTCACAATTAACAAGGCAAAATCTAAGAAAATCGTAATAATACAAATCAAATAAAATAAAAGTGCAAAACAAGTAGGGAAGGCATCAAAGATAAGAGCACTAGGGGTCTAATTTCACCTAGTTGTTCCTATGATTATTAAACTCATTTTCTAATGAATATCTATCTTATCAACTGATAGAGAGGGATTCCTAATTTGATTGATACCTAATTTCTCTAGCGCACCAATCGTCCATAGATTTTAGAATTCAATTGATTCCTCAACAACCCTAAAACTAAAGACATTACCATTTTGTGAATCCCATTACAAAGCCCCACGAAATCCCTAATCTCTATTCCAAGATAATTAAGAATTAAGGCTTCTATTTCATTGTCTCAGTTATGTACCAAGATTTCTCATAGTTTACATAACTCTAATATTAATTTATGGCCGCAAATCCACAAATAGCATTAAGACTAGATAATAGAAACTCAATTGAATAAGAAAGTATTCATTAAAATTGGAAGTTTTAAACAATCATGTTCACAACATAAGTTACATCATCAACCTAACATAAAGTATTTAGCCACCTAACATATTTAACAAATACAAATCCATAGATAGATATCCATAAGTTTTAGAGAATTGAGTTAGCTTTCCAACGCCATAAAGAAATCCTCGATCAGACTTCTATGTCTTAAGATATTGGCAAAATATTAGACGAAGATCAGCCTGGATAACAGTAGGACAGAAGTAACCTTCAATCTTACAACTAGATATTCACCAAGAAACCCTAAGAACTTGATTTTGGACTGAACATCAAAGTTATAGAGAACTTCTTGAGCTTTGGAACGTTTTCATTTGTATCAACTTGATCTTTGTAGAGAGAGATATAAATTTCCTACCGTACTACTTTCTAGAAATTACGTCAAATAAGATCCAAAACTTTTCCATTTAACTCCAGAAATGCCTCTTTTGCAAAATTAAATAAAATAAGCTTCCAAGTCATCAAATTCACCTAAAAATTATCAATTTAATATTAATCCTAATAATTTTACAAAAGTTCAAATATCATATGTAAATTAGCTAATTTCTTGACAATTAAGACACAAAACCATGTCAGATTAAGCATTAAATGAGTGTATATTATACACTCACTAGTTGGGTTGGGTCGGGTCAAGTTCATGAAAATTTGTTGGCCAAAACCCAAAGCAACTGAACCCGATCTAAATTGATTTGGGTTGGGTCGGGTACTTTAGTTACTTCATTATTTTTCGTTTTAAAGAATGCTATTTACAATGCACTTAGATCAAGCTCCTGCACCTGGAGGCTAGTGCAAATGGCATAGCTCCTACCTCTAAAGAAGGGTGCAACCCAAAGGGTGCGGCGCGAGTTTGACTCGTAGGGGCAGAGCCTCGTTGCCCCTAACAAATCCCCCTTCCCCCAACCAAAAAAAAATCAGGCACCTATATTGCTAAATCTACATATAACTAGATATATAAATTTATAAAAACATGTCTACTACAAAATTGCATTATACCAATATCAATCAATTAACAATGAACATATAATTATAATTCATAATCCAATATTAGTCCACTAATATCAATATCAATTCAAAGATTTGTGTGCTCTCCTCGCAAGTACAAGAAATTACTGTCCTTTGCAAGATATTAGACAATTATCTATCCAGAACTTGAGAACCATCATTGTTGACAACTTCAGTTTTGGAATTAAAAGATTGTAGACAAAATAGGGACAGTGAGTGCAAAAAAAAAAAAAAAGGAAGAAGAGAGAGGAAAAAATGAATAGAAGAAATGAGAGAAAAAAGTGAAAGATAAAAAAAAAAAAAAAGGGAATGGAGTCATTGTGTGAATGCTAGTGCTTATATTGTGGCAGTGGCTCAGTTCTGTATGGACTTTGGATGTGCTAGCTGTTTTGGTCTGTACAGTGATTATGTAATAGAGACATCATAAAGGTTTTAGATGGATTCAATTGCTTTACTGTGACAACTTCAGTTTAGATTTTTTTTTCTTCAAGGGGCAATGTACAAGGCTCTGTTTGTTCAAAAAAGAAATGATGGGTGCTAACCAATGGCAGCCTCATTGAATACCTATTGTGTCCAATTCTGTAGATTTGTCTCATGCCTTTGGGAAAGATTTAAGGATGTGCTCCTTTTGCACTATTAGTGGCGTTGCTGATTGTTGGCTATAGGAAGTATTTATCAAATTGAGCATGCTATCCTCAGAAGATTTCAACTAGTCTAAAGTGGTGTTTCTGTCTGAATTGGGGTTTATATTGTAAGGCTAAGATGTAGCTAGTGTTGTTGTCTTTTGTTTACATTCTATATTAGGTGCTAGATTTAGATAATACAAGTTGATATGTGGGAAAGGGTGGTGTACTAAGTCATTACATTGATCGATGGTCTTAGATGTTTGTGGGTTTTGGATTGTGATCCTGGTGTCCTAGTTTGTCTAGATGCTCATATGATACCTCATGTAATCTTCTTTGTGCTCCTCACTGATTTTGTGAGGGATGCCTCAATAATTATCGAAAAAAAAAATCATTGTTAACAACAATGATTCAATAAATAGCCATTAGGCAAAATGACATCCATAATTCAAGGCCAACAATTCATACCCAGCGAATAAACTTCCAAATAGACAAATTACAACAATACATTACACAAATAACAAAGATCAGCTAGTAATCTAATAGCACGGCAACATCCCTTCAATCAAGTATAACATACTTCAACTTAGGATTCACAAGTGCCGAGTCATATCATAAAACCAACTCAAACCAACAGACCCAAAAGCCATAATGGCAAAATCCCATACAGCCAAAACAAAGAAATTACAAATCAACATTCAAACATTCAACATTCAATTAATTTAGGATAACAACACAAATCACAAATCACAAATAATCAACAAGCCAGGAACAATTCTTGCCAATCTCCTCTCCTACTCAAATTCCAAGCCTTCAAATCTCTTTTAGAATATGACATACAACCATTTTTTTACATAAATATCTAATTATGTATTACTATGTCATTAAAATGTTGGTTTCTTACAATAACTAACTCAAATATCATACATATAATATTATATGATTAGTTAACAATATAATAAATTTACACTAACAGTGTCAAAATTAATATTTAAACAAAATTATAAACTTCAGACCAGGTATATATTCTATGTTTAAGTATTGCTACATATGATGAAAATAATTCAGTGTAAGAAAAAATAAAAAGTGCTACTATCTTCCAAGTGTGGAAAATAGTAAATTTTAAGATGATTTTGGCATATTAGTTTTAGGGGCGATTGATTAACAAGCATATGAATTAAAATAAAATATCTCTAAAATAAAAATAATCCATAAAAATGTAGATTTAAAGTTTTAAAAAAGAAAAATTAAGAATGGTAGGATATATAGAAATTATTTTAAAATTTTTAATAAGTTTAACGTGATGAGAAGTTCATTTTATATTCAAAGGAGCAAACTATCAATTTCAACAAAAATTTTAAGTTACAATAGGATTGAATAGGATTTTCTAGAAGCCACTATAATAAAGATAGGTTTTAATGAAAAATGGATGTCTCTAATTATGAGTTGCACTCAATCTACCTCTTTGTTTGTCCTCATTAATGATATCTTAGGTGACATTTTCATACGTCAATGAGGCTTTAGACAAGGGGATCCTCTTCCTCCTTATTTGTTTGTTATACGTACTCAAGCTTTATCAACAAAGTTGGGGGAAGGTGAGGAGGAGGGATGTCAAAAAAATCCACAAAGTGGGTATCAATGAGGATTATCCGTGACGAAGATGGATACGGGAACTAATTTGGTCCACATAAGATGGGAGTAAAAATCCCATTTATTAAATGGGATGGGGCTAGAGGATGAGATTCCTATCCCATGGAATATATATATATTTTGACAATAATATGCAATGATATTAAGTTAATTCAAAATATAGTCAACATATAGTACATCAAACTTTTAACCAAAATCAAATTTACAATAAATGACTAAATTTGATCAAAATAAAATTTCAATAACTTGGATTTGCATCATATATTTTTATTTTTAGTTTAGATTGTGTTGTGTTACTAAAACTATAAGGGATTATAAATATTTATAATTGCTTTACTCAAGTTTAAGATTTTTTTATATATAATTTTTCTCTTTTGATTTTTTTTTTTGCGTAAATCTGCGGAGATTTGAATCCTCAGGGAGAACAAGAAATGAGGACCCGTGATGGAGATAGGGGACAAATTTTTAAACAGGGATGGTGATGAGGGGTATATCCCCACTTCCATGGCTACCCATTGCCATCCCTAGTGATGAAGAAGGTAAATTGTAGGGATTTGGAGTATATAGAGTGGCACCCAGAGTTGATCATTTGGTTTTGGATTTTTGCTATTGATAGCCTAATCTTATCTCGGGCTTCAATAGATGACTATGAAAACATAACAAATATTTTGGGGGTCTATAAGATGGCATTAGGTTAAAAAACCTTCGACAGTTTTCTTTAGCCCCCAACGTTCAAGAAGAGTTAAGGTATGTGGTAACTTTCTAATGAGAGTTATATTTGCTTGAATTTTCTTATAGCTTTAGGAGTTTCTTATGTATTAGTTAGCATAATTGCATCTTTTTAGTCTTGTTTAGGAATTACGTGTTTCATCAGCTTATTAATTAATTCTTGCTTGATTTAGAATAGTTGTACCTATTTTTATTCCATATTTTTTAGGTGCAGGGACCCAAATGAAGAAGAAGAGCTCAAAGGAAAGAGTTGCGGCACCAAGCTCAAATCCAGCAACCAAGCTTGAGCCTAGCAAAGTTTTAGCACCACGCTTGAGAGTAATACCTGTGCTCGAGTGTAACCTTGGGATAGAAATGCAGACTTCGTGCTCGAGCGTAGCCTTAATACTTGAGCGCAAACCTAAATAGAGGGCACACCATTTTGCATTTTGGACTCTCACTTGAGCACAATGACTCTAATTCAAGAAAGTTTATTTTCAAAGTAATGATGAAAAGAGAAGATATGGGGTGATATTTAAAGGATTTATGCGACTTACTCTAGACCTTTTTTAGCCATCTTGAATTCTAACATAGAGAGGAGAACGATAGAGAGTTCGAGAGCAAAGATTGAAGGTCCCAAGAGCTTAACAAGAGCCAAAGAAAGCCAAGTTCATTCACATCTTACACTTCTTTTGTTTCTATGGATTCTTTCTTTGTTGTGTCTGAGTTCTCTTTTGTCATGAACTAAGTCTCTTTTTGCTAGGGCACTGCTGTAGCCACTCTTGACAATATTATCTCTATTTTGATGTTATTCGATTTTATATTTTTCTTGATTAAATGTTTATGGCTATACTTAATGATTTGAGTGCCTGATCAATACTTAACTGATATGATATCTCACAATTATTTAGGAGAAAAGTCGTGCATGTAGCTTCTTGTTATAATCATCATAGGTTAAGCAAAAGTTAGATAAATTCGACTTGCGTGGTCTTTGTTTGGAATTCATAGGACTTATCCTCCCTTTAATTTAGGTTGTGCTAAGAGATTAGACAATCATATTAAGTAGGAGAGAATTACATGATCTCAAGAGGGACTTGTAGTTAATTTAGGGAGTCCAACCATTAATCAAGAGAAATAAAGATTGGATTATTGAAATTCAAGATAATGGAGTTAATAGTAATTGAAATTAGTAGCCCTGATGCTTTTGCCATTGAGTCTCAATTCATAGTTGCTATTGCATTGTTTACTTACTCTTTGCAATTTAGTTTTATTTTTATTTGAACTACTTTATTTTATTTGCTCAATTTGACACCCAATTTTGTTAATCGGGGCACTTTAACAATCAATGAGGAAACGATACTTTTTCTCGCTACTTTGTTACTTGTAAAACTCGGTATACTTGCTAAAGTTACATCAATATGAACTTATTCAAAAGTGTATTATTGAAAATGTGGCATTAAGTGAGAAATATATGGGGCTTCCCACTATGATTGAAAGGTCCAAAAGTTATTCCTTTCAATCATTGAAGAAGAAGGTCTTGAGAAGGGTGAAAGGATGGAAGGATAAATACTTGTCCAAGGTGGAAGAAATTTTTATCAAGTGTAGCTCCCCAAGCAATCTCAACTTACATATGTCATGCTTTCAAGTCCCTATAACTTTATATGGAGAATTAGGAGATCTTCTATACAAATTTTGGTGGAGCTATCAAATAGATACATGGAAGATTTATTGGGTTGATTGGTAGAAGTTGTGTTGGTCAAAAGTAGCACGAAGTATGGACTTTAGAGATCTCAATCTTTTTAATGTAGCTATATTGGCAAAACAAGGGTGGAGACTCCTTTGCAATCTAGATACATTGGTAGCTAGAATTTTGAGGGACAAGTATTGCCCAGATGGGGATTTCCTAGCAATAGTAAGAGGTCACAATTGCTCATTTATATGGAGGAGCATTGTAGCAAGTGAAAATGTTCTGAAATTGGAGTTAGTGTGGAAAGTGAATTAGGTTGCTTGATCAATATTTGGAAGGACCCGTGCCTCCCTTTAAGACATAGTTTTATGGTGAGAGAATCCAGATATGTCTCGATCCAAGCCTAGTGAAAGTTTCCCAGTTAATTCAATAAGAAGTTACAGTTGGAATGAAGGGAAGAGTTCTCAATGAGCAAGGTGCAAAGGCCATTTTACAGTTATATACCCTTAAGGAGGTTTAGTGCTAAGGATATTCCTTTTTGGAACCCAAACTCAAAGAGATGATTTTGAGTAAAAAATGCATACAAGGTGATGTTCAATAAAGTTATAGAATGAAAAATTATTGCTAGAACCTCAGGGTATCATTATTATCATAGACTAGAGAGGTTCAAGCCAATGTGGAAGAAAGTGTGCGCTTTGAAAGTGCCACCTAAGGTTCAAATTTTTGCGTGGCAAGCTTGTAGGGACATTCTCCCTACTAAGAGAAGACTATGTTTAAAGGGGCTAGATGTTGGTTTTGCCTATTATTTATGCCTGGGGGTGAAGAATTGTCCAAACATTTACATGGTGAATGCCCATACTCGACTCAAGCAATACACAAAGTTGGTTTGCTAGCAAGCCTTTGACAAACACAGGTGAAGATTGGGATGAGACCATTATGCAGTTCATCTTAGTGTTTGGTAATGAAGATATAGAGAATATATTCATGGTATGGGATGAGGTGTGGTTGGAGATAATTAAGGCTTGGCAAAACAAAACTATTCAATATGCTTAGTAAATAGGTTAGGTTGCTTTGTCCATTATGTGATCTTATCACGAGGCCTATATTGTTTCAAGACAAAAGTAGGGAGAGGGTCCTCAAAGTATGAATTGGCAAAGCCCAGATGTTGGCTTATGGAAAGTAAGCATTAAATTTGCAGCATCTCCCTTTTCCAATAGGTTTAGGCTTAGTGTAGTTATTGGAGGCTTGAATAGGAGCTTTTTGGTAGCTAGAGCCCAAAATGACAATGGTGAAATGGATCCTTATGTTGGAGAATTGCTAGTGGCTAAAGCTGGGCTATTCTTGGCTTGGGATTTAGGATTGGAGAAGATTGCTCTTGAAGGGGATGCCATAAATGTCTGGAAAAGGATCAGAGATAGTAAGGAGAATTGCTCATACAGTGATAACATCTTATGAGATATCTTCCTTTATAGCTCTTGGTTTAGATGTTTGAATTGCAATTATGTTCCTAGGGTTTGCAATTGAGTGCTTGATGGTCTACTAATTATGCAAAGATAGCTATTTAGAAACATGGGTGAATCATCCACCTGATTTCTTGTCCCATGCTCTTTGTTTATATTTAGTTTGTTGACTAATAAAGTTGTCTTTCACTTAAAAAGAAAAATTAAATCCCTAAAATCACCTATCAATGGAGTTGAACTCAATTTATGTAGTATTCAAAAATTGATCTAATTAGCTAATTCTAATGCCAAAAAATCAATTTGATCAGTTAACTGCACATCAAAAACAAAATTCATATTTCTAGCAATTAAAACTCCCAAATCTTAAAAAACTTTTCTTTATTATTGAATGAAAGAGATAACTTGGGGTATCAAGCCCTAGGAATCGAAAAAATTCTTGTTTGGAGATCGCTACTCCCTTTAGGAACCTCAGTTAGGTTGGGCCAGATTAGTAAGTTCCTAATAATATGGTCTAGATACTAGTGGCTCCATTGAGACAACATAATAATAATAATAATTGGCCTCAATCCATTAAGGGGAGTTTGGTAGATGGATTGATTTTTTATTCCCGAAAATACTATTCTCGAGAATGTTATTCTTGAGAATAGCTTTCCCAGGCATGACATTTTGAGAGCATTTGGTGGACAGATTAAAAAAAACTAAGAATCTTACAAAATATTTATGGGAATAAACATTCCTATGTTTGGTTGACAATGACATTTATGGAAATATTATATATTTTTTCCAAAATACCCCTAAAAAAATAGTAGTGGCTGTGAAGGTCTGACAACCATTAGCGAGGGCCCAGCCGCCATTGGCAATGGTCTCCATTATCGACGGTTTGGTGGAGGCCCGAAGTCCATTGTCGGCGGTCTAGTAGCCATCGTTAGAGGTCTGATAGCCATCGACGGAGGTCCGGCAATTGTCGTAGTCACCGTCATCAATGGTCCAGTGGCTAGCTGCAGTGGTCCAATGGCTGGCATCGGTGGTCTGACAGCAATCAACGAAGGTCTGGTAGTCGACAACAGGTGGAGGTCCACCAACCGGCGGCGGTAATCTGTCAGGCGCCATCGGAGGTCTGGCAGCCATCAACGGTGGTCTGGTAGTCGATGGCGGCTGTTTGATAGTCAACGGTGGTACTGCAGGCTGGCGGTAGTGGTGTGACGGCCGGCAATGACAACTGTGGTGGCAGTCCAACAATATCAACGTCAATAACATATCGATAATAATAGTTATTAATAACAAGGATAATTTTGTTTTTTTTATTTTTGCAGAAACATTCCCTTTCTATGGGAATCTCTCATGGGCTAGCATTTCCATGAAAGAGGTGAGAATGGAAATGGTATAATTTTCATTGTCAAGAATAATAACTACCTGGTAATCTTTTTTAATTCGTTTACCAAACACAGGAATCTTATATTCCCATTGCCAAGTTCCCAAGATGGTAAACACATTCTGCCCACCAAATGCACCCTAGGAGCAATAAGACGTGGACACCAATTACCCCCAAGCCACTCATTTTTCCCTTTCATAATCCGTTGCATCAGATTTTATATGGTGTACCAATTCTATGTATGAAGCATTGGCCTAAACCTTCAGTTCTTAGCTTAACAAACATGGGAAATTCCCTAACTTACTGTTCATCGTGTTTGTCATCAGTTAGGTAAATAATCGATTTCTTTTTTAAAATTATTTGAAAAAATTTATTAAAACTATCTTAAACTTAAAAATAAGTTAATCCAAAAATACAATGTCTCTTCAAATTAGGAGTATAAGCAGGCCTTCTTTTTCTCCTCATAGCCGCGTAAAAGGGGTCAATGCCCATGCAGGGAGTGTGTGCGCTTGTTTTCGCTAGAAGACACAGACCTTGTCTATTAGAAGTGTAAAGTACAAACATTATTGAAGTGTAAAACGCTCTATGGACGTTTTGGCAACGTTTCTGTTACTCAAATGACTCTCACAATTGTTAAGCTTCTTCACTCACCATAAATAGTTGAAGACAATGCCTGTTTGTCCCAAACAGGAACACTTTCCCCTTTCTCAGAACTAAATCAGACTAGTTAGACCTGTGTTTCACCATCATATAAGCAATATGGCAAGCGCACTTTTAGCACGCTTCACTTCTGAACCCAAATCCAAAGTCTCACCTACTCCATTTACACTTTTTCAGATTTCCTTTTGTAATCAGGTCCAATCACCAGCTAACTTCAGCTAATACATTGACATGTTTTTCGATAATTGGATGATGGGCTCAGCTCAGATAAGCGTAATGATGCTCGTACGCATTAAGACATATATTCCTTGCATATTACCACGCAACTAATTGAATAATATTATTTTATTATATTTTTAAAAATAGTTTAACTCAAATATTGTATTAGTATAATTTTTAAAATAATTATAATAGTTAAATATTTTTTATCAATGCAATAATATATAATTAAATAATAATATAAAAAATTTATATTAATAATATGTTAGATTTAAATTTAAATAATACTAATATTTAGTTTATACAATATATTTTCTAATAACTTATTCATCAAAATTGATTTACTTCAATACGATCGAATTTACAATGGATAAGATTAACTTAACTTAATTGACCTTTAATTCATACACCACCATTACTTAGATTCAATTTTTTAATTTTTATATTAATAATGGATTTATCAATGCTTTTGTAAATATTTATCGAGTTCAACTTCAAAAACATATGCTGTACTTAAATTAGAGCGAATTTTTCCCTCAAATTATTTTTTTTTAAAAAAAAATCATCACTTACATCAGCAAGAAAGGAAATGGCCATTGATGTCTTGTTGACATTTTCTTTTTCTGTTAGCTTTTACCATACATTCTAGGCACAGAGATTGACACGAATGTGCGACGCGATGAGCTACAAATTTGATGGGGGCAAGTAAAGCTGAGGATTTTCATATGCACGATTCTCACGTCGTGAAAGCAGGAGCAGCATGTGCTTCTGCTCTCCCTTTGTCGCTCTGTCTTTGCCCCCAACAATTTTTGTTGACACTTTGATAATCTATTTAACGACATAAAAAATACATAAAGTATCAATCGGGAAATGATTTTATATATATGGTTTTTTTTTAATTTAACATATATCACAATATAGGAGATTTGTATTTATTTACATAAATATGAGACTTGTAATTCAACCACAGCCATTGAGATTGGCATTAGAATTGACTAATTCTATTAAAACACCATTTTTTTTTTATCATCTTTGATTACTAGTATCTAGTTGATCTTTAACCTATCAACTATGTTCGATTCGAGAAATTGAAGGACTCATTAAGGGATTAGCAACACTCAACACAGATTTCTCTATTTTCAAGATTCGAATTTAAAACTGATTAAGAGATTGAATTTTCTTATCCCTCCAATCAACTATGTGTTATGTAAATACTTCTATAATCCCATATTCTGATATTATGGGTTATTAAAACCCATACAAAAAAAATTGAGCCGAATCAAACTTGTTAGATTAGTTATTAACATACACGTAATTTTTGTTTTAATTTTTGTTTTATATCTATGGTATATTAAAATAAAATTCATACATATATATATATATAGTCAAAAGGTTTTGTTTAAAGAATCTTAATGCTAATGGTCAATAAATGTTTATAATATATATTTTAAATAATCATATTAATATAAAAATATTATTGTGTTATATGTAGGTTATTATTTAAATTAATAAATTTTATAATTTGTTAAATTTTTAATAAATTATTGTATTACAATATTATTTAAAACCTATCCAATGTGTGGAGTGAATATTCATTTTAGTCTTTTTAAATTATATGTATACTTCACTTTAGTTCATAAAATTAAAAAAATTAATGATTTAATTTTTGAAACCGCAGATAATAGTTCAAGTTAGTCTCTCTAAGGTGATATTCGTAAAATCTAACTTGAATCATTAAAAATATTAATTTAAATCACTTTGTCTAATTTTAGGAATCGAAGTGAAGTAGGTATATAATGCAACGGGTATAAGTAACTTTGAGAATCTGGTCTTAACCTAATTGAACTGAGTTATCAAGCTGGATTGACCTTGACTTGAGCACCCTAGCCTTTACTTCTTGTGCTTTCAGGAAATTTTTATGTCATCAATCATCCTTCATGTGGCAGAACAAGTACTGATCCTGCAGCGTTGTAATGTCATGTAATATCTTGTTTAAAATAAAATATATATTCAAAAAAAAATAATAAAATATTAGTAACAAGAAATTTTAAAATTTCACATTAAGTTATAATAATAGAGGAATTAAATTAAGTTAGAGGGGATAAGTTGCAATTAAAGAGAAGCATTTGGAAAAAAAAAAAAAAGAGAGAAGGGGATCACGGTACACTATAAGTGATATAGTGCACCCTAGAACCCTCTTTTCTTTTTCCTTACGCCTGGAAGCTTCCTTCTTCCTTCCACGGCTTCTTTCTTTCATTTTTCCTTTTCCTCGTTATACACTCTCTCTTATTCTCTTCCAAAAAGAAAATCTCATTTCTCTCTCTCACTCATCCCCGTCAATCACCACCCACGCTTCCTCTCTCTAGCCACCTTCACCACCGCAAAATCTCTCCCCTCTGCATTTCTTCCGCTCTGCGTCTCTCTCTCCGCAGCGGTGACCTCCCTTCACCGCTTCCTTCTCTTCCTTGCGGCCAGAAACTCCTTGGTAAGCATTTAGTTTTGTGAGTGTTAGTTTTAAGCTTCCATAATTATTCAAGAAGGCTTGGAACCATGACAACTTATGCTTTTAAATTATTTCTTAGATGGGTCATCATGATTATTTGTTCTTGTTGCCAGTGTGGTACTGAACCTGTGGTAGAAAGCTTGAGATGGAGAAATGAACTTGTGTAAAGGATATTTTCTGGTTGTTGTTTTGATTTGATTGAATTTCTACTTAAACAATTGTGATTGGGAGATTATAAGAATTTAATTAAACAAAGTCTGCATGTTGTATATTTCGATGCCTTATAATGGTTATTATGGCATTCCTGTTGGTAGTTTTTGATAAATTCTTAATATTAGTACAGTAGGTACCTATAAGTAAATTAATTTTTATGAACTAATTTAGCACTACCCACAAGTGCAAGATGTTTTATGTTATTATAGTATGAATAATTATTTGATTCTTTAAATTGTAATTCAAGAAGTCTATGGTTTTCTGGCGCAAATCGCAATTGATGAACAGTGTTATATGTAATTGCCTTAGATTATTTCTTTTAACCATCCTTTATTTATCCTTATGTTTTGGGTGGACCAAGATTTTCCTTGGCTTGAATGTGGTGCAAACAAGGCAAATATAAGTTTAAAACAAGTTCTAATAATAGAAAGGAAATTTAAATGTTATTTTGTTAGGTTGAATAAGGAAGATTGGGAGTGGGCTCTAAGCCATAATTTGTGTTTAAACTTGGAGTAATTGCTCATGTGTTGATTTCAGATCCTTCAAGAGATTGACCCTCAAGCTCGGCGGCTCCTAGGGCATAGATTGCGCATCCTCGGGTGTCTGTGAGTGGACAATACCTCTATGGCATATGGTCTTCTTATGCAATTAGTATTGGTTTGATTTTAATATATGTTGATAGCATATTTTTATATATCTCGTTAACTATGAATATTTTGTTTAGTGGTATAATTATCATACGGCTTGAAATATTTATCTATTCTTGGACGTCTGTTTTAGTTTTGAAGAATTTTTATTAGTAAGCAATTATTGAAGGTTTAGAAAGCTTTTTGGAAGAGATTACGAATTTTATAAACGGAAGGACAAGCATTGATATTTTATTTTGATTACTAAACTGATTTGTTGAAGTAAATTATATTTTGGATTTTCGAACCTTGTTGAGTACTCTTGATCTTCAAAAAATTTGACTTGATACATGTTAATTAGCTTTTCTGAATATTTATTACTCTAGTTCCTATATACTTTGTGGGAGGATTTTCAGTTAATCGGTAGCTAGTGGTCGCTAACGCTAGCCTTGGTGCACCTTGGTTCGAACCCAACTAGCAGGGGTGTTGCTAGCTCGGTGTGTGTGTGTCAGGCCTACACACACTGCCGACTTAGTCATATCTGAAGGGACTAACCCTTAATTGGAAGTTTCTCAGGATTGGAAGCCTCCCTACCTAAATTTTGTATTTGAGAATTATGTTTTCAAGTTTTTGATACAATGTTAATTCTTTATGTATACGTGTATTGTATAGTTATAATGTTGGTTATTTATTTATACTTAGTTCAAAGTAAGAATTCCTTATATGCAAAGTATGCTTTTCTTCTAGAGCTTGTCCTTCTATGTTATAGATCCATTGCCCCTCACTGAGTTGGTTGGACTCACCTCCTTTCCTTTCCTATTTCAGACATTGGTGCAGCACATGACTCATTTTTTTCCAACTTCTTAGAATTGCTTCACCTATCCACAAGCAGGATCTTGCGACATGATGAAGTATATTTTTAGGACATTATATATATATATATATATAGACCGTATGTTTTTTTTTTTTCTGGGAATTTGCTTCCTTAGTGAATTGATATGAAATAAAGAGTATAATTGTGAAACATGTAAATGGGTTTTATATACATATAAATATGAATCATAGTAGAGTGCTCTAAGATCCTCAATTTTATTTTTGTTTATTGGGTGTCTGGTATAAGTTTGGCTAGTTTGGGAAAACTTGGAAAAGAAGGGAAATTCTGCCCGAATTTCAGTGAAAATAATCAGGATAGGCTTGCTAGAGCTCGTTATCTCTAAGCGCCGGTCACGGCTCGGGGGTGGGTCGTGACATGTCACATTCCAACGATGGCACTGCCAATCTACTTTATAGTAAGCTACTCTACCATACAGATTCTTAGTTTGCCTATGTGACCCAATCGATAGATGGTTTCAATCAATTAAAAGAGCAAAATTTTAGATGTCGTCACTTTGTCCAAATATACCATGCATGGGTTCCCTTTGAGATTGTAAAAGGGTTTTAAGAAAATTTAATGTGTGACATTAAAAAAAGAAAAAGAAAACCTCTGCTTTACTTGGCAAGGATACCACCAACAAAGACACTTGAAAGCTTCAAATAAATTTTTAGGGGGCCAAACATTTTAAGGGTATATTTGGTTCAAAAGTAAAAATAGAAAAAAAAAAATTATGCATAAGTTCTGTGTAACTTATCCATTGAGTTCATCTATAAAAAATTTCTCTACATTTTTATCCTCAATGAAGCACACCTTAACATATAAATTATATAATGACAACTAAATTAATTAAAACTAAATGCATATTACATATATAAATTTTTAAGAGTTTAATTTTTGTTGCACTGATAATATCAAAAAATTTTATATTATTATCTAATCAAATTCTTTTATTTATATTATTATTCAATTAGCAAGTGTTAAAGTCAATTATTTTTACTGATATGGCAATATATAATTAAATATTTATATAAAAAAATTTTATGTATCAAAATTAAATTCAATTTTTAAATCAAATCACTAACCTAACAAAATAATTTTAAAACAAGTACAATAAAATACCTTATAATATTACTCTCTATTTTTTCAATGTCTTGAAATCATTAACCAGTCAATCAGAATTAAAGTTTTTAATAATTTCCTTTTCAATATAAATAACCATAATATTTGCAAGAAATTGATCTTATCATCGTATTTATCAATCTCATCTTCATTATTTTAATTGCTAAAAATAATCACTCCATAATAATTGTAGCAACTAGAAGAGTTAATATAAGATAAATTAATTTATCAGAGTAGTAAACTTCTATTTTTTTTCTATCAAACAGATACGCGATGATGCCCTCGTTCACAATAATTTTCATCTTTACCATTTTAGAAAGAGTAAAATGATAGGTAAAAACTTACTCTTACCATCAACCAACTAATCTACATCAATCTATCTACATATGTTATTGTGTCTATATATATATAATATATATAACTTTCAAGAAATTTCCCCCCATTATCCGCACAAAGCTCCGTCGTTGAAAAGAAATGGAAACAAACAAAAATTGGACTTTGGGATGTGTGGGGGATTTTTTTTAAAGGACTTTATTGTTTATATAGCATACTGTTTTTCACTTTTTCAACTTAAGAAAATAAAGGTAAAGAGAAGGATATATATGTTGGAATATATAATTTATTTTATTATTTAAAAAGAAAATAATTTAAAAATGATATAACAAAAGCGAAGTATTGCTAACATGATTATTTTATAAAACCAATGAGTGTTAAGTGTGAAAACTATTGGCAGCAGGTGACAGAAAAAATAAAAATGTAAAACTACTGATTTATATGTTAATTTTTTATATAGTTTTTAAAAAATATTAAGCAGTCCTTAAAATTTTTATTAAAATGAGGTAACATTATTATTTCTACGTCTGTATCTTTTAAATAGATAAGTAAATTTAATTTTTTTATTTATTCAATTACTCTTTTTTAATTTAACAAATTTTTACGTATTCCTAGATAAAACTTTAGTGGGGAGAGCAAGTTTAATTATATCCAAAAGAAATTAATCTTTTTTTTGATAATAGAAAGAGAGATCTCTTTAAAAAAAATATTAACAAATCCAAACAATAGTTATAACTATATATCATCATTTTTAAAATTTAAAAACAATTAGTTTTTTGAAATATTATTTATACAACATCTTTTCTATGTAAACCGGAAGCAAACTTTGATCTAATATTTCTCTTGAAAAGAAGAGCTGAATGCTTGATTCGACCTTAAGCTCTTTTTCTTTTCTTCTTTGAAAGCAACGACCGTGTTAAATGAAAAAGAAAAAAAAGAAACCCCCAAAAAAAAAGAATAGTTATTGTCCTTTAACGAACAGTGCGTAACCTTGGGACGAAAAGCATAAACCGTACACAATAAAGCCAGGCAACTAATGGCCTATTTCGTCCTTGGGCTTAGAGACACATGCAACTGCAATAGATTTGCTTCGATTTCAGGGGAAGGGCCCCTACACTACAATTCCTTACTTTCTCTCTTTGATCGCCTCTGACCATTGGGATCAGAAGATAAATGGAGGGCCTAACGATCCCTCTCACACTCTCGCTTGCCAACTGATTGGGCTGCTGGTGTTTTTGCCTTGTTTCTGTGGTGAGGCATAATGTCACAGTATATAGAACCTTTTTTTTTAAAAAAAAAAAAGGAAAACGAAAATTTTCATGGTGTTATTGGATGAGCTTATGGATAAATTGAAATTAAGAATAGAAATATGATCTGTAAACTTAGTATAGAACTCAATCCAATGATTAATGACCAAACTACCGAATCACTAAATCATTGATTCAATCAGTGGATTACTAGTTAAACCGTATATATATATATATATATATATATATATATATATATATATATATATATATATATATATATATATATATATATATATATATATATATATATATGGAAGTTGTGTTACTTGTAAATTAATGAATATTCTACAATTGTCATTTGCACTAAAAGTTCAAGTAAAAAAAACTTATTTATAGCTTATTTTTCACTATTTTAGTTTAAATAATGGAGAAATTAAAAATCAAATATTTAAGGAGTTAAATAATGACTTGAAAAGTTATTTATTGTTTTTTAAAATATTAAAATTTTATAAAGTCATATATTTATATAAAAAAAATTGAGCGAGATTTTTGTGTAAAAAGAATATGCATGACCCATTGTTTGATTAAATCAGGCCCGGTCATCGATTTTTAAGAAAATCATTCGAGTCAGACTGATTTGCACCGATTCCCAAACAAGGACTGGTCGCCGGTCGGTCCAAGTTGAGTTTTACAGCACTGTGTGTAAATCAAAGCGCGTACATCAGAATTAGTCTTACAAACGCGTATTACATTACAATATTTTTTTTAGAAGTTATAAGAATGAAATAGAAAAAATTTACTAAGTAAAATAGAAGAGTTATAATGTCAGTGTCAAAAGTTACAATATTTCACGACGCACCACTTCTATTGGAGGTTGTCCTGAGGTCGGAAAGCTATTATTTATCTAGTGTTTGTTTGAGTATCATTATTTTGATAAAAAAAATTTTAATTAAAAAAATATTTTATATTTTAGTGTTTTTTTATATATTTAAGTAACTTTTTTTAATAAAAATAGAATCATCAGAAAGAATATAATTTTTTTCTGAGAAGGTATAATTTTTATTTTTTAAAAAAAGATCTTTTTATAATATAAAAATATTTTAAAATAAAAGAAAATATTTTAATATTAATTATATCCAAATATAAATTAATTTTAAATGTAAATGTAAAATAATTTTTTTTTAAAGATCTTTTTAAAAAAATATTTTTAGAGAAGGTAATCCAAACGAACCCCTAATCTAAGATACAGTTTATATAATAATGTGTTAATTTTTAATGAATTAATTTAATATTAGAAGGACCATAATTCATTAAGGTTTATGGTTCCTAAAATATATTTTTAAAAAAATTAATATGGTTTTTAAATGAATAAATGAAATTATCATCTTTAAAAAAGAACAAATGAATAAATTAGATAATTATTTTTTAAACAAATCATAGTTCAATGTTTAATATTATTTTTAAATCATAAAATGAATTATTTTTATCCATTTAATCCAATTCAAAATCCATTCAAAAAGGTGTTTATATTTAGTATCCGATCATATGTTAAATAAGATTGTCTCTAATAAAAAATATATATCTAAAAATAAAAATCCATTCAATTTATACGTTTTACATTCCTAACCGAAATCAAGTCTTTCAGTATGCACTAATCGAAGGTTTGAGACCAACCACTCTTTAGGTTGGATACGAGGTATCTTCTGCAATTATCTTTAACAACAGGGGATTTTATTACTCAAAATTAATTTTATTTATGATGAAATATTAAAATATCTAATGAAGTAAGTATTAGCCATTCGATCGTAAACATGTAACTATACCAGTTGCATTATTTCAGAATCCACTACACATATTCTTTTGCATTAATCTATGACTGATTTTCTATAGAATGCATCGTTTGATATCTTTGGTAAATATTGGGTATGTTCTAAAGCTTTGAATCGGTTCTTGTTGGTTTTGGAAGGATGAAGGAAATCAAGCCTATGTGCTAGTGTACTGTATATATCATTTTTAATTTGGTATCTTTGGTTAGAGCATAACTCCCACATTTTTAATGAAAAGGCATCCGGACAAGCAAGTCTTGTAGGATAGGATTAGACATCTTGCTTCTACTTAGTGTAAGGGCATAATCTTTTTAGAGGGATATCTCTCTTAAATATATAGAAAGATTGGAAAGCATTGCTCTCTTGATTTTTTCTTTTTTCCTTCCTATTCCTCCTTCTTATCTTGAGAGTCTCTTGTTTACCATGCTCTTGGTAATATCTTTCTCTTCTTGTTAATAATTTTTTTTATTAAAAAGAAAAAGAACTATACCAATTGCACAGTTGCACTTATTTTTCCCATTCTAGAGGAAGTAAGTCTGGTTAGGAAGAAGGGATATATTAAAAGTTAAGAAATCACATAAGAGCACTAACAACTCCAAAAGAACACAAGGAGTAAAGAAAAAGGAAAATGAACCTGACATGTTCCCTCACCTGGGCCTTACCCCCGGGTCCCTACCTAAAACAACCGTATCCTGCGCCAAAGATTGGCCAATGATTCACATGACGACACCTCTTAGCTTGCATTGATTCCACATGGAAAAATAAATATCGATATAAATCTAATATTATACAATAAATTTAGTGAGACTCGCAAATAATTAAATATATGTTAAGAAAAGTTAGGTACACTGATGTTAGTTGTTAGAGGATACTGCTAATAACACATTTTAATTTGTAGAAATATATACTAACTTTGTTTAAGGTTGAAGTAATATTACATTTAATAATCTTATATTTTGTAAAGCATAATACTAAATACTTCTGTAAATAATATTGAATACCTCTATAAGAGATGTTAGCATAAATATAATAAATCAAGTAATATTATGTGTAATATTATTTAATATAAAAAAATCAGTATAATTTATCCATAAAATTAATGAAACCTAGCTAGATTTATAATTATATAATAATTTTTCTTTAAAACAATTGTACTACTGACAATCATATCCTTCTAAGCATCGACATAATTTAAACATTAAATAAAGATATTAAATATAAGATACTCAAAAAGAGAGATAGGAAGTAAAAGAAAAATTGAGCCTTACAATGATAAACACCTGCCAATACTCCTGCCAATACTTATATTATATCTAATAATAGTGCCTAGCAAATTGGCAAAAGAAACATTTCTCCGCTCTCTATATAAACATGAGTTACAAATTAGAAGTAACTACATCCCCTACCAAGTTCAAAGCTGGCTAGTTACAACCTAAGTAGAAATAGTACATTTTTCCTTAGCTAGCACATGGAGTGCATTCCTTCTTGTGACCCTGCATCTTCTGCAGGGTCATCTTCCAAGGCAAACAAGAGCAAGGAGAAAAAGGGTGAAGTAGTGAAGAAAAGCAAGGGAGTGAAGATTTCCACTGATCCACAAAGCGTGGCAGCAAGAGAAAGAAGGCACAGAATCAGTGACCGGTTCAAGATCCTTCAGAGCATGGTCCCTGGTGGGAGCAATATGGACACGGCTTCAATGTTGGAGGAAGCCATTCACTATGTGAAGTTCCTCAAGACACAGATTTGGCTTCACCAGACAATGATAAACTTTGTGGATGATGAGTCACTTTTGTTCCTTCCCAATAAGGATTATTTTCCTGACCAACAGATCAATATTTCACTTCAGCAATACCCTTCAGTTTCAGTTTATGATTCTCTGCAGACTTTACCAGAGATACCACTAGGCCAGTGCTGCTTCCAAGGTGAAGATAAAGATACGACCTTTGATGCCAATGTGAAATATTGGCCAGCTTAGTGTCTTATTTTTATTACATATGCTTTTCACGCCTATATGTACTGATATTGCTGATAATATCAAATTAGCCGTACGGGGAGTTGTAGTGGTTAGCTAACCTGGTACGTCTCATGTGGGTGTGATATTGATAAATGGTAAAAGCTCAGTGTAGAACTGTAGATTTTACATGTAATTTTTGCGTGCTAGTGTCTTTCTCTGACACTAGCACCTTATTCTTAATTGGTGCCTTTATGCAAATTGGTCTTGGTTATTTGGAATGATGTCTAAGTAGTGGTGTTTTGTAATTAAGAGCAACTATAATTTTGTCTAGCTTTTTTGGTCTTTTCGTTCAGTTGGTTAGAGTTCAGTAGCAGAAGGTCAAGAAAGTAGCGAGGACCACTCGACATCTATCTTCCCTTATTCACTAATATTTTGGACTATTATTGTGTCTTACATGCCATGTACATGTTCATTTAAAAATAGCAGAATCTTTAGCCGTAGCAAAAGTGAAACCAAGTGTTTTTGGGACTTAATCTCATCAAATTCCTCTCAAACAGCTTTTCGCTTATACAGTTAATCATTTTTAGAGGGGTTATATAGTTGTTGACTATAAGATTCATGGTTCAGAAATTGTGCCAGATTTATCTAACTTCCAAAGCCAATTGAAGTACTTATTATGATTGGTATTTGTGCCTTTGAAGTTCATTATTTTCTTAATCTTTTTTATAAGACTGATCTCCCAGTGTTAGCCTTGATACTCATTGATTTCTCTTGTTTGAGATGTTTGCCGTGTGGGATTAATTATCAAGTCAAACAAAAATGCTTAAAAAGATATAATGTATAATGTTCACAGCAGTAGTTTCAATCCATTTTAGCCCTAATTGTTTATTATACTAACACTTCACCTTGAAAGTAGTTTTCTGCTTTTAACTAGAAAAAAAAAATTAATGATGTTATTGGAAAAAAATTGATAAGAAATGCAAATAAAATTAATCCTTTTCCATAAAAATATCCCAAATCGAACTTAATATTGCTGGATTTTTCTCACACGCCAAAAGAACCCCTAGGATATTGATTCATGCTTTTGAAGAATTATCAATTTGCTGATCACAGATAACGCGCGCGTGTGTATATATATAGATAGAGAGAGAGAGTTATATATGTTACTAATATCATCCATTTTAGGGTTGTCAAAAACGAGATTTCACCAAAAATGAGATTTCACTAAAAAGTGCTTGAGATTTTGTAAAAGCAAAACGTAAAAATAGAGATATTGCGTAATACATGTGCTAATTTTTACTAATATGTAATTATTTTAAGTTATATCTGGGTCTTAAAATCACACATTTCATAATTTAATATAATCACAATTCATTAGTAAAAGAAAAGAACATTTCTAAAGCGACGTTATGCTGCCCTTCTTCTTTGGTGTGAAGCAACGTAGCCTAGCCTGCAGGTGCATCGTTTGAATTCATTATGTTAAATGAAGCCTTCTAGACGAGAGCAATGGAGGAATAATGGAGGCCATAGGGATTAAGGAAGCAATACATTAGAGATTAGGGTAGTAAATCTCAAATCTAAATTGGATTTTGATCTAAAATTGGTCAAATCAAAAACTCGTTAGAAAATGTGATTGAATCCACATTTTTATAGCTCATTTGAGGTGTAAATAGCTTTTATGATTAAAAGTGAGCTTTTATTGCTTTTACTGCTTTAAAACGTGTGAAGCGTTTAGCTTTTATTGGATTTTGCTTTTAGGTAATATTTAAAGTATTTTAGATGTTAATAGCGTAAAATTGTTTGCTTTTAAGCTTTAAAGTGAATTTTTAACAAACTTGATTAAGTTTACTTTAATTACTAATTAATTAGTGTCTTAAAGATTGTTTTAGACGATATACAAAAGAAATTTACATTGAGATGTACATAAATTAATTTTATCATAGTTTATCCTATATTTAAACTATTCATAAGATATATTTATAACTTTGCCAAAAGCTTTACTTTTTACCCCTAAATTTGTAGCGATATTTTGGTTTCGTACTAAAAGCTTTTGTTGTTTCAATTTCGTGTCCAACGTTTGGATAAAATTTCAATATTATTAACTCTTTTCGTTAACGCCATCAATTTTAATAACAAAATCTACCAACTTGATTTTGATATGTCCATTTGTATCTTGCTTGAATACCATGCTATATATGCAAAGCTCTATTTTTGTCTAACTATACTTATTAAAATGAATTGTCCTATTTATTGACAACTCTTAACTCTTTATATTGAAGTTTAGAAGATCCAAAACGAAAATAAAGTTTTGAGATATATAATATGACATGTATATGAGATAAAAATGGATACATCAAAGCCAAGTCAACAATTTTTGTTAGTAAAATTGACGGCATAAATGACAAGGATAATATTAGAATTTTATCAAAATATTAGGGATGAAATTGTTAAAAAAAAAAATTAGGAATGATCATAGAAATATCGCTAAAAGATAAAAAATGAAAATAGAGTTTATGCCTATAACTTTTGTTGTATTTTTGTAAGAGCTGCCTTTTTAAAATTTAAATTTACACTCTTATCTTAAAAAGCTAAAATTACTTATTATGTTACGTTGACTTATTATTTGTAAATTGCCAAGTATCAAAAAAATAAAAGATTAAATTGCACAAATATTAATTAAATTTATTAAACTACTTCATTGTTTTATCATGTACATCATTTAAATACTACTACTGTTTAATTAAACATAATTATAAAATATTATAAATACTTTATTATTTTGAGTATACCCTTCTGTGATTCTTTCTTTCATGGAACATGGTCACTCCTTCCTCCTTCAGCTTTGGCCACCAACACAATCCCCATGCCCATTCTCCCCCGCCGCCGTTCCCTTCCCGATGGAGCCCAACAACAACCCTCTCACCGTTGCCAACCCCCTCCAACCCACACACGGCTATTCTTTCTCATTCCATATTGCCCCATCTACGTTGTACAAGTAAGGGGTATGGAAAATTTTGTAAAAGCTAGGATAGGATATGGGTATGGGAGGATATATTATAGAAAAAATGAAAAATCATATATAATAAAGTAATTATATCATAAAATAAATGAAATTTTTATAATGTTCAAATAAAATATCTGAAGAAATATAAAATTTGAAGGAATGAGTAGTAATTTGTTTTATTTAAAAGAAAATCAAATAATTCAATTGCCAAATTTGATGTATTATAGGGACTAATTTGTATTTAAGTAAGGATAATTGCTCTGGTGCAATTTTTTTTTAAATCTACACCGTATTGATTGAGACACAAAAATGTTGGAATTGGAGAAAAAATGATGGATCCCGCACAAGTAAATTCTATATGACCCGTATCTTTTGTGTCTCTATTAATATAGCGCAGATTTTTTTAAATCTGTACCAAAGAATCATTCTTAAGTAACATCTACTTATTATACTACTTGACCAATAAATATTCATAAGTAGTTAACAAGTATCAGTATCGGATACGTATCCGATGTAGGTATGATAGCTATTTAGAAGTACTCATGCTTGAGAGTGCTCCATCGATCTAGGTGATGCTCTTTCTGCTCTTTTGTTGTATGAAGGATCATAAATTTCCAAGTTTTAATCCTTTTCAGTGCTTTTTGTACCGTAGGCTCGAAGGAGTTGTGCTATCTTACTTAAAGGATGAAGCTTTGAGTCATTTTTGAACTGAGGTGACTTAGCAATGTCATGTTGGGTAGCTTGCTTCGACCTTCAGCTCCTCATCGTTGCCCTCTCCCGCCACCTCCTTGTCGATCTCTTCTCCTCCTCCTCCTTGCGCATATGCAAACTTCTCCAACGGTTTGTTGGGTTTCTTTTTGTTAATGAGGAAATGATTTTTTTACTGTATTCTCCCTCTCGTCATCCACTTAAATGGAAAATTCTTACTTTTTTTATGGAAGAAATTTTTTTCATATTCCACTTCTGCTATTCACCATTAATTTTCTTCTCTTTCCCTTTTTCTTTCTCTTATATTTTCAAAATCAAAAGTTAAGATTGTTTCATGAAATAAATAATTTTTACTCCATGAAAAATATAGGAATGTCTCCAATTAGATTTGAAGAAAAGTCGAAATAAAAAATTAAGTGCATTGAACGGTGTTTTGCATCACTATATTCACGTAACAGTCCTATTATTAATGTGGCAGTTTTAAATAATTTTAAAAACATGTTATATAATTTGATAAATTAATTATAACATTTATCTACTATTAATCTAAGCTATTTGTGTATTATACTTAATAATAATTAATTAATAAATCCAATGAATAAAATCAGGTATTCCACCAGTGATCCTAAATTTACAGGGACCGTCTTGTAATCCACTTAGAGTACGGTCTATCTCACGAATCACGATATTCTATCTCAAAAAATGTGCTCACTTCAGTACCACCTCTAAAAAAAAAGTAGTCAACTCCAGCATTTTTTAAATTTTACAACTTAGAATAACAAAGTTATGATGTTAAAAATATGGTACAATATAAGTTGGGAAAGAGCGTTTTTTTTAAAATGTACATGGTAGGACTCAGTTCACACTATAACATTATAACTTTTGATAGATTGTAACTCTTTTTTTTTTTTTTTTTTATCTCAAACCGTAAATTTTCTACCACAAACTATAATTTTTTAAGATATTAACTTTTTGTTTTTTCAGACATAGATACTTCAGAATGCGCCAAAAGTATACATATACATAGAAGTAGGCCACAAAAATTCCCGCTAAGCAAAATATTGTATGTGCATGAAAGAACTACAAAAGTTTTTACTGACATGACATATCTCTAGATTCTAAGGTGGATATTGCTCCCAAGTATATGATATGACTGACAAATGATAGCTAACCCCAACAGAGTTTTGGCTGCGGTTATAATGATCCAAACAAAAATTTGGACATCAATGCTCCAGGAAATAGGAGGTGACCCCCCGGTCATCAATTGTAAAAGGACGAAATTAGGCAAAGTTGAGCTGGATGCTATGGTGCACCTTAGGATTAAAGGTGCACCACGCACCTTGTCATTTTGTGGTGAGGATGTAAGAGTCTATCAGTGAAACCAATCATAGCATAGTACATCATAGCTTTTTCTCATTTTTTCTTTCCTGCCCGGGAGTCCTACTGCAAGTCGGCAGCCACTCAACTACTCTGTATGACACTGATAGATAATATAAAATTATATTAATATAGTAAAATTATACTGATAAAATTTTTATAATTTTTAAAAATTAATTTTTATATATTAATAGTATAAAATTATATTAATAGTATAAAATAATTTTATATTATCAGTATAATTAAAAAAAATTATTAGTGTAATTTTACTTTGTCAGCACTGATAGAGTAAAATTACACTGATAAAATTTTTTTGATTACACTGACAATGTAAAATTATTTTATATTATCAATATAATTTTATACTATCAGTGTATGATAATTAATTTTTAAAATATGTTTAGTTATATTTTTAAATTTTCTTAAAATTAGATATTATATTAACAGAATAAAATTACACTGATAAAATTTTTATAATTTTTAGAAATTAATTTTTATATGCTAATAATATAAAATTTTACTGGTAATATAAAATAATTTTATATTATTAATATAAAAAAAAATTTTATTTCTCGTTTTACGTGCATTTGCCTCTAACATTGGACGCGTTACTTTGCAACTGCTTGTCTATTTTGGACATTTCCGCAGGCAAATTATTTTTACTTTTTATATCAAAAAACACAATTATCGGGTGTGTATTGATGGTCTAACCATCCGCTATACCACATTATATTTACCCTATCAATCTTAACTGTTGCTTTTATTATATTAATATCTCTACGGCTACCATTGCTTGGAACATCAGTATCCGGAATTTAGTTTTATAGATTTTTGAGTTGAAGGGAAGAGTACGAGAGAGGGGTGAAAAACGCATTCAATCAAGTAGGGGTAAAAACACTTAATTTCCATAGCTATTAGCACCTAGAGCTAATAAAAATTATATTAACAACCGTTCAACCAACTTTCTCCTAAAAGTTCAGAAAATAATCTTTGCTAGAGAAATTAACTGTACACTCTGATTAAATATGTTTTAGGAATCAGGTATAGAATTAAGGTAGACTTTTGCACCCCAAAAGATGGTCAACCAGGGTGAAACATTGTAAAAGCCCCAAAATAAATTTATGATCGATGGTTAGCTAGCATGTTATATCACTATCTAATAAAAAGGAGAAACTTAAAATACTCCTCCAATAAAAGTGAATATTTAATATTTATTTAATTTTTAATTATTAATCAAGTTAAAAAATAAATTTAATAGTAGATATTAAAAGATCACTCATACTCCAAATATCATGTAGAGTGTCATAATCAATTTTTGTGTAATATCAATCGTTAAATTTATTTGTTTAACTTAATCAATAATTAAAAATTAGATGAATATTGAATGTTCACTTTTATAGGTGAGTATTCTAAACATCATCTCTAAGAAAATGCTTTTTAGCCCATCTTTGGGGCAAGGCAAAAGACTAGTAGTGCAATGAAACATTGGGATAAAAAAACAAGGCTTCAAAGTTAAAGCCAACCTGGTCATCGATTGTGAGGTCTATAAGTCTCCAATGCTGAAAACTAATCTTCACAAAGCCCCAGTCCCTTTATTGGATTCTAATTTCAGCCAAATTTTTGTTCTGCTTGGTCTCCACTACCCGGTCACCTTACCCCTCTGTAACATCTAGCAGCTCCTTGAAATGTAACAATGCCTTTTGCTCTAACTATATATTATATATAGATGCAGTTTTGGACTAAATGAATTGCTAGTATTTCCCCAACAATGGCAAAAAGCTGATATAAAAGCATGCAATTGATGATGCACACGGAATACACATTTTTGCATAATTTTAAACATTGCAGTAATTCAGCCAATGAACCTATGGGTCTCCAGTGTTTGATGAAAATCCTTAATGAGAGCATTGGGTTTTGGCATTCCATTTTTCAATGAAATTCTTGGTCATCACACATTGCCCCCCAAAACCACCACAAAAATCATAGACATATTGCCTTTTCTCATTGTTTTTTGACAGCCCTGGGCTGAGTTTCTGTGTGTAGGTGCAAAATATACATATATGTATTCAGCATGAAGAATAAGGGGGGAAAAAAATTAGAAACAGATTAGCATGTTTTCATCATATAAGTGACTAAGAAGAATAAGACTTTGAATAAATAGAAATTGAAATGCATGGTAGGGGGTAGCATGTACACCTCGGATCATGTAGGACCTTCTTCTTACTGATGTCAAGCTTGGAACAAAAAACACAATACCACCCTCGAAACCATGGATAATCCAAATCATCTTGGCCTTCACTATAATCACTCTCCCCATCCCTATCTGAGTTCTCTTCTTCGGCATCTTCCTCTGCCTCATCATCATTATCAATAGATGTATAAGTCAAACCAAACATTGGAAGAATTGCTAGGAGAATTTTATCAATGATGCGGTTGCTCCATTTTCTTTCCCTCTCCCAAAACATACATGGAGCAACAACTAGTCCTGCTCCAACCCCAAAACCAACTCCACTTAATATGAATGCCCAGTCAAATTTGTCCCTTGAATCTGTATGTTCTTCTTCTCTTGACTTAGTCTTATCATTGGCAGTGCTACAGTTTGTAGTCAAAGGAGGTCCACATAATCGTGGATTGCCAGCAAAAGAAGTAGCATAAAATGTTTCAAACTGCGCACCTGTAGGGATTTTTCCCTCCAGATGATTAAAGGAGAGGTTCAGGTATGAAAGGAAAGTTAAATTTGTGAGTTCTGTGGGAATTTTGCCATCAAAATTGTTGCTAGACAGGTCCAATGACTCCAGCCGTTTCAAATTCCCTGTGGATGATGGGATTTGGCCTACCAAAGCATTATGGGACAAGTTGAGAGCATATAGTCTTGTAAAATTCATAAGCTCTTCTGGTATTGGTCCTTGAAGATTGTTGGATGAGAAGTCAATAGAAGTGAGGACAAATAGGATTCTAACAAACTCAACCTGTAAACCTTTGGTGGCAAGTATCACTGAGTCCTGATAGTATATATGACTAAATTTAAGGACCAAAGACCGGATTTGACTGAACTCTAATGCTTCATGAACTTCACCAAGCATCATTGCTTCCCATGTTTTGAAGTCATTATGTGTAAGTAAACCACTAAAATTATTGAAAGCCAGATCAACAATTTGGAGTGTCGGCCAAGTACCATTGATCATAGGACATCCAATGCAACCGTGCAACTTGTTTTCCCGCAAAACCATGACACGAAGTGTGGATAACTTCTTTAAGAAGCATGGAAATACATCATAAATCTGATTATTTCCAAGATTTAAGACTTCTAATGTTGTGCAATTCACAAGACTTCTGGGAATTGGGCCGGCCAGTTGATTTCCGTTGAGATTTAGAGTCCTTAAAGCACAAGATTCTGCAAATGTATTAGTAATGTTGCCACCAAGCTTGTTACGTTGCAGATTTAAGACCAGAAGAGTCTCAATTTGCGTTAAGCACTCTGGAATTGTCCCTTTAAAGTGATTATAGGAAAAATCAAGAACTAGCAGATATGAACTATTGCACAGGGATTGAGGAATACTCCCGGATAAATTATTTTCAGAAAGGGATAGGAAAATTATATCAGGCAGATTAGCACCTATATCTGAGGGAATGATGGAGCTGAAGTTATTTTTTGAGTAGTCCAGATAAGTGGCATGTGCTGGAAATATTGGAAGCTTTCCCTGGAGTTGGTTAGAGTGAAGGTCAAGGACACTCAAATTAGCACTAGTATTCTGCACAGGTCCTTCTAACTTGGTTAGAAAATTGTTGGAAATATTAAGTTGAGTAAGAGAGCCAAGTTGCCAAAGCCATTTGGGTATAGAACCTTGAATATGGTTGCCTGAGAGATCTAAAGAGATTAATTCAGATTGGTTTCTTATGAAACTCGGGAATTCTGTCAAATTGCACGAAGCCAACTTTACACTTCTCATCTTGGGTAAGGAAGAAAGGCGCAAGTCTTCGACATTTGCATTTATTGACAAGTAATTGTGTGAAAGATCTAGTGTAGTTAGACTTTCAAGTCTTTGAAGCATATCTATTTGTATTATGCCACTGAGCTTGTTCAAAGACAGCTGGAGAACACTAAGTGATCTGAGTTGAAAAATTGATTCAGGAATAGGCCCTTGTAAATCATTACTGCTTAAATCCAGGATCTTTATCATGATGGAAGTTATATTTGGAAATCCAGGCAAATGACCTTGAAAACTGTTGTTGGAAAGTCGAATACTTTGTACCAATGGGAGTGCAAAAAGAGAAGGAGGAATGCTTCCATTGAGGAAATTGTCCTGCAAATCAATGTGGACCAATTTCTTGAGGCCTTTTAAGTGAGCAGATGTAATTAAACCTGTTAAATAGTTGTGAGACAGGTTTAAATGGGTGAGATTCTTGGACATATTGAACGAAGGAATAGGACCCGCAAAATTGTTAAATGACAAGTCTAGATAAGTGAGTTCCATGAGTTTTGACATTGAATTGGGAAGTGTTCCGGTAAACTGGTTATTAGAAAGATCTAAGATGGACACTTGCCTCAGCTCACCTATAGAAATTGGCAGTGTTCCTGATAAATTTGTGTTACTTACAACCAAGGTCCGAAGCGGTCCGTTCCATGGGAATTCTGGCAAAGAACCATGAAGATCCATATTGAATGATATATCTATAACAGACAATGTAGCTACCTGAAAAATCCTCTCTGGGAACTTTCCTCTCAATCCACAATTATCAAGTTTCAGGGTGGCTAGATTTTTTATGTCAGCAAAGATTTCTGGCACTGGGGATGATAAATTGTTCTGATCAAGGCGAATGACTCTGAGATTCTTAAGTCTGGCAAGGGAAGAATCAAGGGGTCCTGAGAGATTGCAGTTTGACATGCTCACCTCTTGTAGGCTACGCAGTAGCAACAAAGCATTGCACCATTCATGTCCCTGAGCTGTTATACTTACACCATCCAGATACAATTTTTTAATCCCAGTGAGGTTTTGGACAAACTTTTGCAGATTTGGATTCTTTAGTTTTAGCTCTTGCCCGGTTAAATAAGAAAGGGAGGAGATATCAAGAGTAACTAACCTTGTCAACTGAGAAATCTCTATTGGAATCTGGCCCACAAAGCCAGCATTTGACAAATTCAGATAAGTTAAGTTCTTCAACTTGTTGAATCCGGATGGTATCTCAAAACTGAAATTGTTATAAGCCAAATTCAAAACCTGGAGATCCTGGAGACAGAAAAGGCTACTTGAATTGTCAAATCCACCCTGGATTGATTCCTCACTCAGGTCAAGGCCAGAAACATACCCCTTATTATCACAGGTTACACCATTCCACTGACAGCAATCGATGCTTTCATTCCAGGACACCAGCTTGCTGGAATTTTCAAGCTTGAATTTGAGGCTGCTCTTCAATTCGAGCAGCAATGATCGTTGATGTTCAGCACATTGGCCATGGACCACAGTGATTGCAACACCGAGTTGAGTCCAGTACCAGTAGCAGAATATGACGGAAAGCCATGGAACTAATGAAATTCTCATTGGACTTTACTAGGACAGACGCCAGACACAACTCAAGGCTGAAAAATTGAAGAGACTAAAGATGGAATGAAGGGGTTCAGGACCTATGAACAAGACTTTTCTGCCCCGTGAATTCTATTCCAAAAGTTCATCCGAATGTGACAAGGAACAATGGCCAAAAGTGTAGAAATGTATGCAAAGGAAAATTAGAGTGGCAGAGAAGGTTGGTTCAGCCAAACTAAAGAGCACAGGACGGTCACACACAAAATACTCATAGGCGAAGCTGAGTCAAAGTAAAACCATGCTCCAAGAAAGAAAAACACGGTTATCATTATTGCATTACACATTTTCCACGTTAGTCCCTTTCATCGTCTGAAGATTTTTTTTTTCGTGGCTTAATAAGTGGGACTTGACTCTAGGCAATTTTAGATAAAGTGGATGGATCAAATAATTGTAGATTATTAATTTTTAGTAGTGTTACATGGTTTTGAAAAAAAATTATCTAGCACATAAAAAAACTCATGTAGACTCAAATAAATCTTACTTAAACGTGTTAAGGGTGCCATCCTACGCCAGAACGTTTAAGTGGGTTAATTGGAAAATTAATCTTTAGCTTTCAAACTAGTTTGCTATAGTTTTCAAAAATGCCTTGAATCAACATATTTTAAATTGAACTTTTCACTAAACTTTTAAATTACAAAATATTTTAATTGCCTCATGTTTTTTAATCTTGTAAATTTAATATGGATATTGGATACTCGTATTTAAATTTTTAGAAACATAAACTCCTTTGTCGGTAAAATTGGGGCAATTTTTAGATAAGTAAATATAGTTAAATTTAAATAAGAAATATTGTAATTTAATTTAACATATTGCCTGACGTTTTTGACAAAAGATTATAGCTTTTACTTCTTTTTTTAATATATTAGTAATTAGTTTAGATGATTGTTAATAAAAAAAATATTTGCTTATAAATCAATTGTTAAATTATTAATAATATAATTAGTTATCTACCACTGCGCCAACAAGCCAGTTGGTATAATGATAGAGGCACACACACTACGGCTCCATATAGTTTATTTTTGGAGAAAACTCCAATTGTAAGATTCAACCTTTTTTTTTTGAAAGGATTAGTCTTTTTCCCTAATAATAATAAGGGCGGATACCTTTGAGAAAAAAAAATTATTTTCAAAATAAAATAACATTTGATAATTATTAGAGAAATTATTTATCTCTTGAAGCAACTTTGCAATAATGTGGATATCGATTCTCTCCCTATTTCACATCCATTAATCAGCAAATGCATTCAAAATATTTAACTCACTTTCTAATGTTAACATTGCTTCCACCCACCCTTGCAGTTATTTATGAGAATATAATTTACTCCAAGTCGTTCGTTCTTACTAGATTCTGTTGAAAACCTTCTTTTCTTTTCTTTCTTTCTTTTTTCCTTTTTTTTTTTTTTTGAAAATGATTCTGTTAGAAAATTTCGTGCCTTTTAAACTATATAATTTAAATAAAATATTTATTCATAATATTCAAGTTGAATATTCTTATTGCTGTAAATTTAGAGCATAAAATTTGTAAGTCCAAGACATCTGTGGGTGATCCAATATAAAATATAAAAAAGGCTCTGACTATCTCAATATTGTAAGACTAATGGTCCATTTAAAAAATGCCACTTATAATTTTTTTTCAATTTTTAGAAAGTCAAAAATCATTTTTAATATTTTTTGGGAAGTTAAAATATCTAACTTTGCAAAAAGTATTTTTAAAAATTATAAACAAACATTTTTTTTACTACTTATTAAAACACAAGATAATTTATTTTTATATAAGAGTTTAAATAAATTATTCATCAAAATAGACTCTAACTTCAATCCAAAAGTCAACTTAGAGAAGTACAATTGTTTAAGTGTTTATAAAGCTATACAGGTCATATGGCTATCCACACTTCATGTGGAGATTAGCAAGGTATATATTTTGTTTTAGACATAATCATGTTTGAATACATGCTAGGAAATGTTAGAATTGATTTTGGATGACCAAATTTGATTTTGACCATTTTTGTTATTGTTTGATTTCTTATAGCCAAAATCAATTATTGTTTCAAAATTGATTTTAGGTAGAAATAAAAAAATTTTACTTTTCAATTCTATCATAATTGATTTTGGGCATTTGTTTTTTGAAATTATAATCTAAAAGTGATTTGTTCAATACTATCTAAATATAAATAACTTCTCAAATCAATTTATCAAACATAAACTATTTTATTTTAAAATCAATTTTACAAAAATAGAATCAAACAAGCATATTTCAATATTGTCTTAATCACCTTACAAATTAGGGTAATTCTGTACCTTTCTTTCTTTCACATTAATTATTTATTTAACTCTCTCTCTCTCTCTCTCTCCCTCCAAATTAATATTGTTTTGATTAACTCTCTCTCCTAAGTAATATTATCTCCTATTTTGTCCACCTGAAGGATATTATTTTTTTTCTCTTTCTTAAATACTCCTGAACTCCTGAATAACATATAAAGTTTAATAGTAATGCAATATTTTTGTATTTTTATATCCTTTAAAAAATTGAAGTTTAATAACGCATACAAATTGAACATGTGTATATGAAAAAAATAAAAATTTAACATGCGTACAATACCAAAAATAAAAAATAAAAAATTGAACATGCGAATATGAAATTTTTTAAGAGCACCAATTGAAATATAACTAAGGACGTATATAAAATAGTTCAATTTGTTTAACATGTTATTTAAGACATACGTAAATTGAACATAAAACTTATTAAATAAAAGTGTAAAATTTTTTTGTAACATATATTTTTTTTATCATATGTGAAGTATGAGTCATTTGAGCTGTTTACAATTTTTATTAAAAATATTTTATTAAATTACTTACTTAGCATGTAATAATATTACTTGTATTTTTAATCATTTATATATTATTCAATATCTAAGAAAGAGAAAAATAAAAAAAATAACATTATTCAAGTGGAGAAAATAGTGGAAAGAGGATATTAATTAGGAAAGAGAGTTAACAAAGATAAAAAAAAAATTACAAATTTATCCTAAATTATAAGTTGATTAAGAAAAAATAGAAATAAATTTTATGTCGAAAACAAAGTATGTACTTCAGTAAATATATATTTGGTATTGGCAACTCAAGTTCCATGATGTTGTCACGTCATTGTATTCTTGTAGTTGTCATTCCCTCGTTCAATTTCTTATCTCTTATATAACTATATATACACCCTACTCTCATAATTGCCATTAAGTTGTAATATAAAACATCCACCCACAATATTAACAAATTACAAAAACACTTGATTGTCCTAAACTTAATTTATACATGATGCTACCTTTGTTTCTATTTTATTTTTCGGATTTCCAATTGTCCAATTTTAGTGGATGCGTAATGTATTGCTGTATCTGACAGTATGAAAAGGCTTAAAATTAGGGTTGTGCACGGATGGGATCGAGTCGGGTCAGATTTGTGGAAAAAGAATATCCAAATTAATCAAACAGATTCAGGTTGGATTTTGGTTTTTTTACCCCGAGGCCCAACCCGAACCAATCCAAACCGAACACTTTCGGGTTAGATTGGGTTGAGTATTCGGGTTGGTAGTCAACTTTTTTCTCTCTTATTTTTTTTTTTATGGGTGAAAAATATACTGAAACACCGACATTTTAAAACATTTAAATTGTACTTTTGAAATCCAAATATAATCAAATATATTTTAAAAAAAATTACATACATAATTGATAATTTTATAATAATAATCATGAAATATATTATACATCATCCATTATATAATATTAATCATCAATAAATCTAACTATATACTAATATATTAACAAAATCTGAGAATTAATATGTATAATTATATTTTTGTATATCAATATGTAAGTGAATGAGTCATTATTTACTTTTTTAAAAAAGTTAGGGTTCGGATCGAATAACGTATTTAATTTTTAAACCCGTTATCTGAACCGAATATTGGACGTGTTAATCGAGTTTTATCCGATTAGACTTGATTACCCAACTCAAACCGATTTTTTTGCACACTAGTTGGATCGGGTCTTCTGAGTTCACAAGTTGACCTGTATCCGTGCATACCCCACCTTAAAATCAGCAATAGTACAACATATATGAACATATCATTTCGCTTTCTGCACATTTACAAATGAATATAATTATAGGTTTACAAAATTACCCATATTTTCTGCAATTACTGTTAGATGAAAGATTAAAACTCCTTTCAATTATTATAGTCTTACTCATTTTTAAGATCATATTATTTTACTCTTGCAATATCTTATTACAACAAGTTACAATTCAATATACTAAAAATTATAAATAAAGTATCTTTTTATTATATTCAAATTATACATTAATATTAATTTAAATTATATTTCTTAATTTCTTTATGTTCTACTCTACTATAAAAATACCTTAATTTATATTTCTTTTACTATATTTTAAAATTTCACACTTTTATACATACTTTATTGTACTCAAAATTATTAAAACTTTTTTTATTTTTCAGATTCAAATTTCTTTCCAAAAAACAAATTCAAATTTCAAATCATTTTTCAATAAAAAAGAAATTAAACATTAAATTTCAACATTAATAAGCACATTTAAAAATAATCAACCTATTGCCTAGAATTAAAAAACTAGTTCTCATATATTATTTTTCCTTTATTATACCAAGTAACATTGCAATTCTCTTATATTAATCAATTTTCTCAAAAATAAAAAACTTAAACCAATAATAATAATAATAAGATTAAATAAATTATCTCAATAACATTAATAACAACTTTCTCATTTTATTCATACATTTTCTATTCTCTTACACATTATATGTGAAACTCCTCTACGTACAACCGCGCTAAAAGATTTAATTCCATGTTTTAATCATATGTTACAAGAGAAAAACTTTAAGGAATTTGAAAATAGTAACTACAAATAAGAAGAATAGACTAATGAAGTATATAGAAATTACTTTGCAAGCAACCATTAAAAATACAAATTCTATGCAATTGCGCACTTATTTTTTAAATAAAGATGGTCAATCACAACCTGAAATACAGATTCCAAAACTACAATATCACAAAAACTTTTATCGCCAATAGCATGTTAGAATCTCAATCACTCTTGAAATGAATCAAACAAGTAACAAGCCTCTAAGCAGAATTCACATATTTTGCTATTTCAAAATTGCACAATCAAAGAATAACACTTAGCAAACGTACTGTGTTCATATTAAGTAAATAAATATGAACTCTAATATTTATCCCGAATATAATTCAATACCATATCCACCAACAACAATATTATCATATGAGAGCTCATATCTATACTATGCTCAAACAAAAAGCAAGGCAAATGAAATAAAAGGTACAACATTATCAAATGAAGATATTATCTATAAAGGAAGAAGAAAGATATTAATAGAAATAAACCACATATCAATATCAAAAGAAAAGACAATCTTAATTCAAAGCTTCAAGAGAAACATACTTAAACGAACACAACTAGCAAGCAATTAAAATAAAAAGAGAAATAAGTTCAAAAAAAGAGACAACTGCAAAAAAAAAAAAAAAATGGGGGAAAAAATTAAATACAAAGATATCATCAAAAAGAATGATATGAACATTTGAATATATGTGTGTGTAGAAAAGCCATATATACCTTTGTTTTCTTATATCGATATATTTTTACTTTATTATAAACAAATAATATTTTTATTTCATTACAAAGGCTTTTTACTTATAATTATTTCCATTATATTTATTAAAATATTCTTATATTTCATAGGCCGTAATACCACGCTAAAACCTTATAGATAATACTCAGATTTCTTATTTGCATTCTGAGTAAAACTAATGTTATTGTCAATTTGTCATAAACTCATCATCCGCATCCTACAACTGATAAATCTCCATGTGACTTATTTAGCTCTTCCAACCATGTTGCAAATTGAAGATGAGATATAAATGCTAGCCTCAGACATAGTAGTATAACAAGGTATGTAATGTTTCTAGAAACTTTTGATAACCTTGCATTGTAGTTGCTTACCATAGAGCGACAGAGACATATGCATCAATGAGTTATGCAACATTTTTACAACTGAAGAGTCAACACTTGGCTGTAATGACATGATAAGAACCCAAAACGAAAAAGATAAAAGTTGAACAGAGAATTAATTGCTGCTCTCTTTTTCACTAGGCTTGATGACCTGTTTAACATAATCATTATTTTGACACTAATCAGAAACAAAGAAATATTAAGAAATACAAAATTGAGAAAAAAAAAGAAAAGAAAGGAAAAGAGAGAGTGCAACTGACATTCTGATCTTGCTTTTAACTCGGACAAATTAGTAAGGCTTCCATCTTAGAGTTCTATAATTTTTCCCTCGAAGTTGTTTATGCACAAAATCAAGCTGAGGGAAGACCCTGTAGAGTAACTCATCCACATGCCTGCAGTACCACAGCCTCCATTTTTTCCAAAACATAAGTGGGAAAGTAATAATGCCAAGCCCAAAAAGAAAACCCAATTCAACACTCAAGAAATTCCATTCAATTGAAGTCCCAGAATCTAAGCTTCCTTCAGATGGTGGTGGTGGCCAAACTTGGTCAGAGCAACTTGTTGTCAAGGGAAGTCCGCATAACCCTGCATTTCCCTCAAAGGAACCTTCGGAGAATAATTGAAGCCGTGTACCTACTGGGATTCTCCCATCTAAATGATCGTACGAGAGGTTCAGGTATGAAAGGAAACTTAAACTTGCAAGTTGTGTGGGAATTTTGCCATCAATATTGTTGCTAGATAGGCCCAACGACTCAAGCTGTTTTAAATTCCCTATGGATGATGGGATTTGGCCTGTCAAAGCATTATGTGACAAGTTGAGAACATGAAGTCCTGTAAGATTCATAAGCTCTTCTGGTATTTGCCCTTCGAGACAGTTGGATGAGAAGTCTAAATGGGCGAGGTTTTTGGACATATTGAATGATGGAATTAGACCAACGAAGTTGTTAAATGACAAGTCCAGGTAAGTGAGTTCATTGAGCTTAGACATGGAACCAGGAAGTGTTCCACTAAATAGGTTATTAGAAAGATTTAAGATGGATAACTGCTTTAGATTACTTATAGAACCTGGTAGTGCTCCTGATAAACTTGTGCTACTTGCAACCAAGGTCTGAAGAGGTCCATTTAATGGGAAGTCTGGCAAAGAACCATGAAGATCGGTATTGAATGATATGTCTATAACAGACAATGTTGCAACCTGAAAGATCTTCTCTGGAAACTTTCCTCTCAATCCGCAATCAACAAGTGTCAGGGTGGTTAGATTTTCGAAATTGTCAAATATTTCTGGCACAGGGGATGATAAATGGTTCCTATCAAGGCGAATGACTGAGAGATTCTTAAGTCTAGTAAGGGAAGAATCAAGGGGTCCCGAGAGATCGCAGTTTGTCATACTCACTTCTTGCAAGCTAGGCAGCTGCAACAAAGCATTGCTCCATTCATGTCCGTGAGCTGTTATACTTACACCATCTAGATACAGTTGCCTAATCCTGGTGAGGTTTTGGACAATCTTTTGCAGATTTGGATTCTCTAGTTTTAGCTGTTGCTGCGTTGAAAAAGAATATAAGGAGGAGATATCAAGAGTAGCTAACCTTGTCAACTGCGAAATCTCTATTGGAATCTGCCCCACAAAGCTAGCATATGACAAATTCAGATAAGTTAAGTTCTTCAACTTGTTGAATCCGGATGGTATCTCAAAACTGAAATTGTTATAAGCCAAATTCAAAACCTGGAGATCCTGGAGACTGAAAAGGCTACTTGAATTGTCAAATCCACCCTGGATTGATTCCTCACTCAGGTCAAGGCCAGAAACATACCCCTTATTATCACAGGTTACACCATTCCACTGACAGCAATCAATGCTCTCATTCCAGGACGCCAGTTTGCTGGAATTTTCAAGCTTGAATGTGAGGCTGCTCTCCAATTGGAGCAGCAATGATCGTTGATGTTCAGGACATTGGCCATGGACCACAGTGATTGCAACACCAAGTTGATTCCAGTACCAGTAGGAGAATATGAAGGAAAGCCATGGAACTAATGGAATTCTCATTGGACTCTACAAGGACAGACACCACACACAACTCGAGGCTAAAAAAGTGAAGAGAGTAACGATGGACTCAAGGGGTTCAGGACCTATGAACAAGAATTTTCTGCCCCGTGAATTCCATTCCAAAAGTTCATCTCAATGCGAACAATGGCCAAAAGTGTAGAAATGTATGCAAAGGAAAATTAGAGTGGCAGAGAAGGTTGGTTCAGCCAAACTAAAGAGCGCGGGATGGTCACACACACAGACTCATTGGCGAAGCTGAGTCAAAGTAAACCATGCTCCTCCAAGAAAGGAAAACACGGTTATCATTATTGCATTACACATTTTCCACGTTAGTTCCTTTCATAGTCTGAATATTTCTTTTCGTGGCTTAATAGATGGGACTTGAATCTAGGCAATTTTAGATAATTTTAGATTATTAATTTTTAGTAGTGTGACATGGTTTTGAGAATAAATTATCTAGCACATAAAAAAACTCATGTAGACTCAAATAAATCTGACTTAAGCGTGTTAAGGGTGCCATCCTACGTCAGAACGTTTAAGTGGGTTAATTGGAAAATTAATCTTTAGCTTTCAAACTAGCTTGCTATAGCTTCCAAAAATGTCTTGAATCAACATATTTTAAATTGAATTTGTCACTAAACTTTTAAATTACAAAATATTTTAATTGCCTCATGTTTTTTAATCTTGTAAATTTAATATGGATATTGGATACTCGTATTTAAATTTTTAGAAACATAAACTCCTTTGTCGGTATAATTGGAGCAATTTTTAGATAAGTAAATATAGTTAAATTTAAATAAGAAATATTGTAATTTAATTTAACATGTTGCCTAATGTTTTTGACAAAAAATTATAGTTTTTACTTTTTTTTAAATATATTAGTAATTAGTTTAAATGGTTGTTAATAAAAAATTATTTGCTTATAAATTAATTGTTAAATTGTTAGTATAATTAGTTATCTACCACTACGCTAACGTAGTGATAGAGGTACTGTACGGTTCTAGAGAGTTGATTTTTAGAAAGAATTCTAGCTGGGCGGTCCAACCTTTCTATCTCAAAAGAGATTAATATCCTTCTTTGATAATAAAAAAGGAGAATACCTTGACAAATCAAAAAAAAATTATTTTCAAAATAAAATAACATTTGATAATTAATAGAGAAATTACTTATCTCTTGAAGCAACTTTGCAATAATGGGGGTATCGATTCTCTCCCTATTTCAAATGCATCTAAAATATTTAACTAACTTTCTAGTGTTAACATTACTTCCACCCACCCTTGCAGTTATTTATGAGAATATAATTTACTCCAAGTCGTTCGTTCTTGCTAGATTCTGTTGAAAACTTTCTTTTCTTTTTTCTTTTTTTTTTTGGACAATGATTCTGTTGAAAACTTTCATGCCTTTTAAAATATATAATTTAAATAAAATATTTCATTCATAATATTCAAGTTGAATATTCTTAACATTGTAGAGTTAGAGTATAAAGTTTGAAGGTTCAGGGTATCTGGGGGTGATCCAATATAAAACATGAAAAAGGCTCTGATCATCTTAATATTGTAAGACTAATGATTTGTTTAAAGAATATCACTTATGATTTTTTTTGAACTTTTTGAAAGTCAAAAATTATTTTAAGTATTTTTTGGAAGTTAAAATATCTTATTTCTCCAAAAATATTTTTTTAAATACTGTAAATAAATATATTTTTTATTATATATCAAAATATAAAATAACTTATTTATGAATTACTTTTTAAAAATTATTTTTATATAAGAGTTTAAATAAGTTATTTGCCCAAATAGACTTAACTTTAGCTCAAAAGTTAACTCAGGAGAGAATAATTATCCAAGTATTTAAAAAAACTATGCAAGTTATATGGCTATCCACACTTTATGTCAAGGTTGGCAAGATATACATTTTGTTTTAATATAATCATGTTTGGATACATGTTATGAGATGTTAGAATTGATTTTGACTATTTTTATTATTGTTTAGTTTCTCATAGTCAAAATCAATTATGGTCTCAAAATTGATTTTATATAGAAATAAAAATTTTTCACTTTTCAATTTTATCAAAATTGATTTTGGATATTTTTTTGTAAATTATATATCTAAAAGTGATTTTGACCAATAATATTATCTAAATATAAATCACTTTTCAAATCAAATTATCAAATATAAATTATTTTATCTCAAAATCAATTCTATCTAAAATTAATATTACAAAAGTAAAGCCAAATACGCTAAAATTCTAATTCCATCTTGTCTTAATCAACTTATAATTTACGGTAAATTTTGTACCTTTTTCTCTTATATTAATTATTCATTTAACTTTCTCTCTCTCTCTTCACTGATTAATATTGTTTTAATTGACTCTCTCTCCTAAATAATATTATCTCTCCTATTTTCTCTACTTGAATGATATTATTTTTTTCTCCTTCTTAAATAGTCCTGAATAACATATACAGTTTAATATTAATTCAATATTTTTATATTTTTATATCCTTTGAAAAATTGAAACATAATAACGCATGTAACAAATCGAACATGCGTATATGAATTTTTTTTTTTTTTAACATGCGTACATTACCCAAAAAACAATTTGAACATGCCAATATGAAATTTTTTAAGAGCACAAATTGTTATATTAATAAGGGCGAATATAATTATAGTTCAATTTTTTAACATGTTATTTAAGACATACGTAAATTGAACAGAAAAATTATTAAATAAAAGTGTAAAAAAATTTTATAACATATTTTTTTTTATCATGTATGAAGTATGAGTTATTTGAGTAAAAATCTAACTGTTTACAATTCTTATTAAAAATATTTTATTAAATTATTTACTTAGCAGATAATAATATTACTTGTATTTTTAATCATTTATATATTATTCAATATCTAAGAAAGAGAAAAATAAAAAAATAACATTATTCAAGTGGTGAAAATAGTAGAAAGAGAATATTAATTAAAAAAAAGAGTTAATAAAAGTAAAAAAAAATTATAAATTTATCTTAAATTATAAGTTGATTAAAAAAAGATAAGAATAAATTATGCATCCAAAACAAAATATGTACTTTGCTATATATATATATATATATATATATATATATATATATATATATATATATATATATATATATATATATATATATATATATATCCCCTTTTTTCACGATACATATTTCTATACTATCTATTTATAATACATATATTAAAAAAAAAAAAGACACAAGTTGTGGTATTGACAACCCAAATTCTATGATGTTGTCACATCATTATATTATTGTAGTTGCCATTCCCTCATTCAATTTCTTATTTCTTATATAACCATATACTCACCCCACTATTATAATTGCCATTAAGTTGTAATGATGCCACCTTTGTTTCTGTTTTATTTTTCGGATTTCCAATTGTCAAATTTTAGTGGATGCTAACAGTATGAGAAGGCTTAAAATCACCAATAGTACAACATATATGAAATCAATGGCGGAACTTGGAGAAAAATGTTAACAGGGCAAAATAATTTGTTTATATTTTATAATATTTAATGCTTATGATTATTTTGGTAAAAATATTATAATTATAAAATAGTCAATTCTTATAATCAAAATTTTTAAAAATATGCTTTCACTTATAAGTGAATTTTATAATTAAAATTGGCATTTTTTTTTCTTTAATCCATTCAAACACGTGAAATTATTATTTCAAAAGAACTTTTATTAAAAAAAATTTTCTAACATTCCCAAATCTACACCTAATAATGTCAAATTTTGTAAACATCAATAGGAATCAAAATAAAACTTAGAGTTGACAAATTAATTATTTGATCATTACACTTGCTATTCAACTTTTGTAATTATTTATCTATTATAAAAAAAAAAATTTCCACTCTAACACGATATTCAATTCTAATGTGATTTTTGGGTTTTTAGTTTTCTTTATTAAAAAAATATGCAAATGGACTTTTAAGTTAAAAAGTTTCATTTATGTAGAGTAACATTATTTAGACCTAAGTATATTTATCAGATAAAATTTTCTTCAATATATATATATATATATATATATATATATGTATGTATGTATATATGTATATATATGTATAGTCTACACATTTACAAATGAATATAATTATAGGTGTACAAAATTATAAATATGGTCTAAAATTACTATTAGATGAAAGATTAAAACTCCTTTCAATTATTATAGTCTTATTCATCTTTAAGATCACATTGTTTTACTCTTGCAATATTTTATTACAACAAATTACAACTCAATATACTAAAAATTATAAATAAAGGTATCTTTTTATTGTATTAAAATTATACGTTAATATTAATCTAAATTATATTTCTTAATTTCTTAATGTTCTACTCAAGTATAGAACAAAATACCTTTTAATTTATTTTAACATTTGACTCTTTTATACATACTTTATTCTAAATTGTATACCTTAAATTTTGTACTCAAAATTATTAAAAAAATTTTATTTTTCAGATTCAAATTTCTTTACCCAAAAAAAAAAAAAGATTCAAATTTCAAATCATTTTTCAATAAAAAACAATTAAATATTAAATTTCAACATTAATAAACACATTTAAAAAATATCAACCTGTTGCCTAGAATTAAAAAACTAGTTCTCATATTTTACTTTTCCTTAATTATACCAAGTAACATTGCATTTCTCTTATATTAATCAATTTTCTCAAAAAAAAAAAAAGGAGTTACTTAAACAAAAAAAAAATTAATAAGATTAAATAAATTGTCTCAATAACATTAATAACAACTTTCTCACTTTACTCGTACATTTTCTATTCTCTTACACCATTGTATATGAAACTCCTCCACGTACTACAATGCTAAAAGATTTAATTTCATATTTTAATCATATGTTATAAGATAAAGACTTTAAAGAACTTGAAATTAGCAACTAAAATTAAGAAAAATAGACTAGTGAAGCATATAGAAATAACTCTGCAAACAACCATCAAAATTACAAAATCTCTGCAATTGCAAACTTATTTTTGAAATAATGTTGATCAATCAAAACTTGAAATAGAGTTCCAAAACTACAATATCACGAAGACTTTTGTCTCTAATAACATGTTAGAATCTCAATCACTCTTGAAACGAAGCAAGTCTCCAAGTACAATTCACATATTTTGTCGTTTCAAAATTGCACAATCAAAGTATAACACTTAGCAAACATACTATGTTCACATTAAATAAATAAATATTAGCTCTAATATTTATCCCTAATATAATTCAAGAATCTTATTCGCCAACAGCAATATCATCATATAAGAGTTCATATATATGCAATGCTCAAACAAAAAGCAACACAAACAAAATAAAAAGCACAATATCATTAAATGAAGAGATTATTTATAAAGGAAGAAGAAAGATATTAATGGAAATAAAGCACATACCAATATTAAAAGAAAAGACAATCTTAATTCAATGCTTCAAGAGAAACATACTCAAACAAACACAACTTACAAGCAATTAAAATAAAAAGAGAAACAAGTTCAAAAAAAGATACAAGTGCAAAAAAAGGGGGAAAAAATGTAAATGCAAAGATTACATCAAAAGAATGATATGAACATTTGAATATTAGATATGGTTTCAATGCATTCTATGTATCATAAATACTATATTTTGTTAGAATCTTTTGTAAATAAATAAAAAATAAAAAATAAATAAAGAGACAAAAAGAAACAAAAAAAAGAAAGACCAAAAAAACAAAGAAAATAAAAAGTCTAATCTTTTGGCCCATGTCCAAGTAGCATTTTAGTCTGACAATTAATAAATATAAAAATAAAAAGTAAAAATAAACATAAAACCAAAAAGAATCAAAATTTGCATTAAATCACATATATTTAGTATTAATTAATATCCATCAACATATCTTAATTTATCAATTAATATCAATTATATATTTTAATTTATTAATTTGTATCAATTAGTATCTTTTAATTAATTTTAATTAATATTAATCAAATTAAATCTTATAATTAATATCAATTTAAATTATTTTATCATTAATTCTATTTATTCTCAAAATATCTATAAATAGGCATCAAACACCAAAATAGGGAAAGGTTTCTGGATCAGAGTGCATGCTTTTCTTCGTCAGCGTTGTACATAGAGTCCTTCTTTTGAGCATTAGAGTTCCTCGATCTTGATGGAGCTTAGCAATTTGATCAAATTTTTTATGTTGTGCGGTAAATCTCTTCTCTTCGTATTTTGGTTTTACAACGTCATATCAATTAACCACCTTCATTTTACTTTTGCTATTCATCTCGCGTAATACGATGTTGCAATTCCAAGTTGCTCCTACTTACGTTTTCATACTAGTTGCTTTTTGTTATTCCAATTTTTTTTTTCTTTTCATCCTCTCTTTTGTTAACGTAGCGCTGATTTCGTATCCTGTAATTTTAAGTTCTATAAGTCTGAATTGCTATGTTACTTTTGCGATAGTTTTCTTTTAGTTCTTTTATTTTTATTTCTTGACAGCAAAGCATTAATAGCAAAATGACAATAAATGTAAATTTTTTTAATTTTAATCTACAGAACAATCTACGACATTGACGTATAGTTTAACTATCTTCAAATATTATAAAAATTGTAGGGTTTATTATATAATTCATACTATCTTGAATCCTATGTAACAGTGGATTTGTTTTTTTTCTTTTTTTCCAAATAAAATCTTTTCATAAATAAAATCAATCCAATCCACAATTATTTTCTATAAAAATTACGTGACTTTGAGTTTCTCATTGTACCAAAGGATACATAGGAGTGCAAGTCAAGTTAAAATTAAAATTTTTAAAAATTGTGCTTTCCTTTTATGTACATCATATTAATTTTACTTTTCTTTTTCTTTTGTAAATAATTACAATATTAGTTTTGCTTTTATTGTTCTTTTATAAATAATTATTATATTAGTTTTACTTCTCTTTTTTTTTGTAAATAATTATCATATTAATTTTATTTTTCTTCTCTTTTGTAAATAATTATTGTGCTAATCTTGCTTTATTTTTTTATTGTAAATAATTGTTATATTCTTAAGGGAAAAAATAAGTATTATTATAGTTATTCATTGATCTGCATAACAAGTTCTAGGGTAACCATTATGACGCGGATGCATTAGAGGTGCAATGGGGGTTAAGTTTTCACCTTTCCCTATGCATAGATAGACTTCCGAACCTAATCTCTTTAAAAAGACCAATTTTATAAAATTAAAAGGTTTTTCTAATTTTTTTATAATAAAAGTTGGTGACGACTTCATTAAAATTATTTTTTCAATATTTTTGTTGCCTCTCATTGCAACGCTCTCCAGACACGTTGTGACATATATATTGACATATTTTCACTTTATTATAAATACGAAATATTTTTATTTCATTACAAAGTCTTTTTACTTCTAATTATTTCCATAATATTTATTAAAATATTCTTATACTTCATAGGCCGTAATACCTCGCTAAAACCTTATAGACAATACTCAGATTTCTTGTTTCCATTCTGAGTAAAACTAATGTTGTTGTCAATTGGTCATAAACTCATCATCTGCGTTCTACAATTGATAAATCCCCATGTGACTTATTTAGCTCTTCCAACCATGTTGCAAATTAAAAATGAGAAATAAAAGGTATGTGATGTTGCTAAAAACTTTTGATAACCTTGCACAATTGCATTGCGGTTGCCTACCATATTAGCGACAGAGACACATGCATCAATGAGTTATGCAACTTTTTAACAACTGAAGAGTCGACACTTGGCTCGAATGATATGATAAGTACCCAAAAAGAAAGACAAAAGTTGAACAGAGAATTAATTGCTGCGACTCCTTTTAACTAGGCTTGATGACCTGTTTAACATAATCATTATTTTGGCATTAATCAGAAACAAAGAACTATTAAGAAATACAAAATTGGAGAGTGGGGGGGAACAAGAGAGTGCAACTTACATTTTGTTCTTGGTTTTAACTCAGACAAATTAGTAAGGCTTCCATCTTAGAGCTCTATAATTTTGCCCCCCACGTTGTTTATGCACAAAATCAAGCTGAGGGAAGACTCTGTGGAGCAACTCATCCACATGCCTGCAGTACCTCAGCCTCCTTTTTTTCCAAAACATAAGTGCCAAAATAGTAATGCCAAGCCCAAAAACAAAACCCAATTCAGCACTTAAGAAATTCGATTCAATAAAGTCCCAGAATCTGAGCTTCCTTCAGATGGTGGTGGTGGCAAAACTTGGTCAGAGCAACTTGTTGTCAAGGGTGGTCCGCATGACCCTGCAATTTCCCTCAAAGGAACCTTCGGAGAATGATTGAAGCTGTGTACCTATTGGGATTCTCCCAACTACATGATTGTACGAGAGGTTCAGGAATGAAAGGAAAGTTAAACTTGCAAGCTGTGTGGGAATTTCTCCATCAAAATTGTTGCTGGACAGGTCCTATGACTCAAGCTGTTTTAATTTCCCTACAGATGATGGGATTCGGCCTATGAAAGCATTATGTGACAAGTTGAGAATATAGAGTCTAGTAAAATTCATAACTCCTCTGGTATTGGCCCTTCAAGATTGTTGGATGAGAAGTCAAAACAGTGAGGATTTCAATAAAACTCCATCTGTAAACCTTTGTTGGTAAGTGTCAATGAATCCTGATAGTATATTGCAGTGAAAATTAAGGTCCCAAGATAGGATTTGAGTGGAATATAATGCGTCATGAACTTCATCAAGCATCATTGCTTCCCAACTTTTGAGGTCTTTTCCTGGAAGTAAACCACTAAAATTGTTAAAACCAGATCAACAATTTCGAGCTTCTGCCAAGGACCATTGACCTTAGCACATCCAATGTGACTGTGCAATTAAACCAAGACACGAAGCGTGGATAACTTCTTTAAGAAGCACGCAAAGACATCAAAAATAAGATTATTTCCAAGATTTAAGACCTCTAATGTTGTGCAATTCAGAAGAGTTTTGGGAATTGGGCCGGTCAGTTGGTTTCCATTGAGATGTACACTCCTTAGAGCACAATATTCTGGAAATGTATCAGTAATGTTGCCATCAAGTTGGTTATGCTCCAGATTTAATACCCAAAGATTCTTACTTTGCGTTAGGCACTCTAGAATTGCCGCATTAAAGTGATTATAGGAAAAATCAAGAAATAGTAGATATGAACTTTGCACAAGGACCGAGGAATGCTCCCAGATAAATTATTTTTAGAAAGAGACAAGAAATGCATGGAAGGCAAATAAGTACCGATATCTGATGGAATAATGGAGCTGAAGTTATTTATTGAGTAGCCTAAATAAGTGACTCGTGCTAGAAATATTGGAACCCTCTCCTGGAGTTGGTTAGAGTGAAGGTCAATGACATCCAAATTATCACTAGCATTCTGCACAGATCCTTCGAACTTGGTAAGCATATTGTTGGAAATATTTAGGTCGTTAAGGAAGCCAAGTTGCCAAATCCATCCGGGTATAGATCCTTGAATATGGTTTCTTGAGAGGTCTAAAACTCGTAATTTAGACTAGTTTCTTATGAAACTAGGGAATTCTGTCAAACTGCAGGAAGCCAACCTTACATTGAACATCTTCGGGAAGGAAGATAGGCCTAAGTTGGTAACATTTGCATCTATTGACAAGTTATTGTGTGAAAGAGGTAGTGTAGTTAGATCTTTGAGTCTCTGAAACATTTCTATGTGCATTGTGCCATTAAACTTGTTCCAAGACAGATAGGGACCTTCAAATGATGTGAGTTGAAAAATAGTTTTAGAAAAGGGCCCTTGTAAATTATTACCACTTAAATCCAGAGTCTCTAACATACTGGAAGATATGTTTGAAGATTCAGGCAGATGACCTTGAAAATTGTTGTTGGAAAGTCTGATACTTTGTAGCATTGGGAGTTCAAAGCGGGAAGAAGGAAGGCTTCCATTAAGGAAATTGTCCATCAAAAAAATGTCAACCAATTTCATGAGGCCTTTGAAGTGAGAAGATGTAATTGAACCTGTTAAATTGTTAGAAGATAGGCCTAATAGGTGAAATTATTAGACATGTTGAATGATGGAATTGGACCAGTGAAGTTGTTCCATGACAAGTCCAAATAAGTGAGATCCATGAGTTTTGACAATGAACTAGGAAGTGCTCCGTTAAATAGGCTATTAGAAAGATCTAAGATGGATAACTACCTAAGCTCACTTATAGAACCCGACAGTGCTCTAGATAAATTTGTGTTCCTTACAATCAAGGTCTGAAAAGGTCTATTCAATGGGAATTCTGGCAAAGAACAGTGAAGATCATTGCTTGATATGTTTATAATAGACAATGTTGCCATCTGAAAGATCTTATCTGGAAACTTTCCTCTCGATCTGCAATCATCAAGGCTTAGGGTAGTTAGATTTTTGAAATTGGCAAAGACTTCTGGCACCATGGATGATAAATTATTCCCACCAAGGCAAATGACTGAGAGATTCTTAAGTCTAGTTAGGGAAGAATCAAGGGGTCCTAAGAGATTGCAGCCTGTCATACTCACTTCTTGCAAGCTAGGCAGATGCAACAAAGCATTGCACCATTCATGTCCTTGAGAAGTTATAGTTACACCATCCAAGTATAGTTGCCTAATCTTAGTGAGGTTTTGGACAATCTTTTGCAGATTTGGATTCATTAGTTTTAGCTCTTGCTCCATTAAAAAGGAACAATGGGGGGAGATATTAAGAGTAACTAACCTTGTCAATTGAGAAATCTCTTTGGAATTTACCCCACAAAGTCAGCATATGACAAATTCAGTTAAGTTAAGTTCTTCAACTTGTTGAATCTGATGGTATCTCAGAACTGAAACTATTATAAGCCAAATTCAAAACCTAGAGATTTCAGAGACTAAAAAGGCTACTTGAGTTGTCAAATGCACCCTTGATTGATTCCTCACTCAAAACGGATGGTATGGACGTCTGCAGATGACCCAATATAAAGCATAGAAAAGTTATTGTATGGTAAGACTAATTCCACCTCAAAAGCTAATTTAGGGAGTACGATTGTCCAAATATTCATAAAACTTATTTAGGTATTATGGCTAGTCAATACAAGACTCATCGAATATATGTTTTCAACAAAATAATCGTCTTGGTATTACCTTGTTTGATTTTCCTCACTATCTGCTTTTTTTTTTCTTTTTTTTTTGGAGCGCCGTGCACCCCTCACCCTCTTTGTTTCTCTCTCACACCCCCTTACCATTGCCACACACTACTCCCACACTAGCCATTGTTCGCGTGCTTGCTCTCCACTACCCTCACCACCGAGGAATCTCTCTGTAGTCTCACTTCGCCATGCCTTTCTCTCTTGGTCGCCATAACTTTGTTTATCTCTTTCTCTCTATTGCGCCCTTCGCCCCCTAGGCTCGAGGACCTCAGTTTTACCCTCCCAATCTACTACTACACCTTCAGTGGTGAGTAACCCTCCATTTATGGGTTAAGAGGGTTGGCAACAGCAGCAGGGGACACGAGGGATGCAGTGGCGACCTGGCTTCCATCTCGGTTCGCGATCTGCCATCTTCCAACAGCCATTCAAGCAACGCGACTACCAGGCTGCGGTGACCACTAGCCACCATTTCTCCTTCGCACATACTTGCAACCAAGTGAAGAAATACAACAACACAGTCCTTCGATTCACAAGACATAGGGAAGGCAAATGATTTCTTTCTCTAGTGGTGTGAGGTTCACCAGACAAAGGGAAATAAAGAGACAAACGATTTCTTTCTTCGCCTCTGTTTCTGGTTTTATCACTTTCGATTTATTTTGATTTTGATTTTGATTTTTATTTTTTGTCTCTTTGTTTCTTTACTTTTGTTTCTTGGGTATTTTCTATTCTGAGTTTTGCATTGTGCTAGATTACTCTGTAGCTGAAGATATTTTGAGAATATGCTTCAAGATCCATATTTATTGACGTGGTTGGACATCGTTGTGTGGTAGATGATTGGAGAAGTTCTAGTGTGTCCTTTTGCCTTTTACTCCCTGGCTAGTTTCATTGAGGTAGCTCTGATGGTGGTTTTCCATGCTCAGGTTGATAGATTCTAATGGAGTGTGTTGGGGCTTGGGAAGAGAAATAATGTGAAGCAACACAACCAATCTCATGGTTCTTCTAATGTTGAGATTGGTCATCATTGTCGATTATTTTTGATGGAAGTGGGAACTTGGAAAATGCGAAAATTAATGAGGAGATGTTTCCCGTGCAGTGCATCAAAGAAAGCACGTGTAGATGTTGATCTTGTGGCAAAAGTGAGAAAGGATTTGGGATTGGATGATTTGGCCCTGGTGAGTGACTTGCGCACGTTAAATGTAGACCAAATTAAGTTAATTTCTGAGACAAGCCCAAATCCACCCTTAGATGTACTTCTGGGTTTTGAATGTTGGAGTTAATCTGGGCATCCTCTCACTTTTGGGCCGCCCACCGAGCAACATGTGTAAAGGGAGTATCTCTTGCAAGGGCCCACTAACGAGAAAACATGTTTTTGGACCAATCTATGTCAATCTTTGAGGATGACATGATTTAGCAGAATTGCTATGAAGAAAAACAAAGCAGAAGCAATGTGAGGAAATATAGTTGCTAAAGGGGCCACAAAAAAACAAAAATGTGTCAGATACTGATTGAGTTTTGGAGTTATATGTGATTGATGTGTTAAGTGTTAATGATATGTTGTGTGTGCATGGAGTATGATGTCCATGTATTTTGGGTCTAGTGTGTAACGTTTTGAAAGAACCTCATCTATTTAGAGGTTAATTGATGTAATATTTGCTCTACTCTTTATGAGTGTCGAGCTATCAATCAATAATGAAAAAAAATTGTTTTTGTTTTTTTCCCCTTTTTTCCATAATACACACTTCTATATTATCTATTTATAATATATAAAAACTAAGACACAAGTTGTGGTATTGACAATTCATTTTCGACGATGTTGTCGCATCAGTATATTCTTGAAGTTGTCATTCCCTCATTCAATTTCTTATTTCTTGTCACGACTCAACCTAAACCGTGATCGGTGCATGGGTACATGTCCCTAACAAGCCTATATTAGACCATTTCTAAAGAAAAATGGATAGAGTCTCCTTTATATTTAGGACTATTCCCAAATAAGGATCCTCTCTCTACACAAATCATACAAACACATAAAATTCTTGGGGATCCAGACATTCTCAGAATGCACCCCACAACATACAACATAGGAATTTTAAACATAATCATATTTATGAAAATGTTTACATATCCATTCAAGAAACTTTAATCCATGATCATTGAGATTTAAATTAATTACAACTCAAAACAACCATACATAGATTACAACATATGCTCAGCACAAGGAGGACCCAGCCTATAGGCTAATGGAGCATCAATAAAGACTTTACAAATATACCTAATTGCTGAAAACTTCTATTTAGCTGTGGAGGCCTGAGCACGTCCTTGCACTTGTCTAAAAACATGGAGAGAAATGAAGAGTGAGTCATATAGGCTCAGTGAGGGATAATATAGCTATAGCAGGAGTAGGACAAGCTTAACATAAACTTCTAGCAAGATATGTAAGCTTCTTAAAAAACTCATACCCCGCTTCTTAAGTAAAATACTTCGTCTATAAATATATTAACATACCATAAAATTTTTAGTAAAACATACTTGACGTATAATCTGTCTTTGTAAATATTCATACAAGCATAATATTTTTAAAACTAGCTGAAATAAACCATATATCATAAAGATATAAAAACTGGTCATAAGGATAGAAATACTTTCTCATAACATAAAAAGTGAATACTTGTTTTAATATCATAATAAAACTGTAAGGGAGGATCCTATTTCTAAAATAGCTGCCTGATTGGATAGCCCTGTGGCTTAATCCCAGCAGTAAAAGATAACTTCACGCTTATGCATGTCTATATCTTCTAGACATGTTGGCCAAACATGTCAGGCTAGCAATTACTCTGTTAACTGAGTTATTCGAGCTGCACCAAGGCCAATGCTGCTGCCATTAGTAAATAGTTCTGTTACAGTTTCCTCCCCTTAGATAAACTTTACTCTTTGCTAAATTCTTGCCATTGAAACTTTTCTTTAGCTCAAATCATATACATCTTGCTCATAACTTTAAACGCCTAATAAGATTCATGAATTTTTCGTATTCTTAGCAAACATAGTTAACCAACTTTCCAGTTATTCAAAACAACTATACTATCAAACATAGGTTCAACGTATAGTACTTCCAAACTTTTTAACTTAAAGTGGCTAGAACTTTTGCTCAATTTATTGAAATTTAGCTATCTCTTTCTATCAAATTGTTCAAAGCATTGGCTTTAAGAACATAAGAGTTTCTAAGAACTTGAAATTTCATATTTCTCTATCATATTACTCAAATATCATAAATCAACTTCTCTAAGAACTTGTCCCATATATATATATATATATATATATATATATATATATATATATATATATATATACACACACACACACACATAACCAACATAATTGCATTCAAGTACTTCATAAACATAGGATAAGCAATTAATCATATTCCATCATAAATTTAGTAAAATACTTTCTAAGCATATATTTAGAAAATTAGAGAAAATAGGCTATAGGTACACTATCACTTACAACTTAAAACCATGAGGAGGAAATCCAAGCTTAAAATGCTATAGAGCCCACGATTGATTCTCACAAGTATCTAAAGCCATAAAGAACACAAATCAAGCACCAATTAGTTTCTAGAACTAAGGATTAACTTAAACTTCCTTCCCTACTTAAAATCTCTAAAATCCAAACCCTAACTCCTTCTTACTTGACCAAATCTTAAATCTGTAATAGATTTAGCTAATCCATTGTATAATAAAGAAGCTAGAGCTCAAAAAAATTACCTTAGAGAGTAGAGGAAGGAAGAAAAGCATAAGGGAAGTAGTGGGTCTCCTCCCACATTCATTTCTCTCACTAGAAAGAGGAGAGAGAGAGAGCACTCCAAGAGAGGAACCAAGCTAAGGTATGATGATGATGATGATGATGGAAGAAGATGAATTTGGTGCTATATTTGAGTGAAAAAAAATGGTGAAGGATTGATGGGATACATGTGGGGGGAGAGAAAGATCAGAAAGAAGGAAGAGAGAGAGAGATTTAGGGTTGAAATGGAGAAGGGGGTCGAAACCTCAATTTTATTTCGTGTAGTGGGCGCTCAGGCACGTAAGCGTCCAATAGTTGGAAACGCCCAAATTTGGTTCTGAATTGCCCGCTCGAGCACCCAACCATCTGAAACTCCCAAGACTCCATCTCGCAGTGGGTGCTCGAGTGCCCTTTTTTTGGTGCTCAACTACCTGAAGCTCATCTAGACAACAAAACTAGCACTCGAGCGCCCAAAGCTGGCACTTGAGCACCCAAAGCTGGCACCTAAGTGCTAGCTCTCCAGAATTTTTTTTTTCAAAGCAAAATTTAAGCCTCAATCACTTTTGTAAGTCTTTTTCCACTCCAATAACTTCCAAATATTTAATAATGCCAATTTAAAAGATCATACCAAAGTGCATAATTTAGACAAACTTGAAATTTACCTCTCTAATACTTAATCTTTGTATCAAGTATTACATTTCTTGTGTAGCCATATACTCATCCCACTATTATAATTTTCTGTTAAGTTATAACATAAAACATTCACCCGCAATATTAATATATTATAAAAGCATTTGAGGGTGGAGCTATATATTGGCATTCTTTTTTATCTATCTCCACTCTCTCATAATTGCTACTAATTTTTATTTCCTAAATTAATCTTAAGTGATTTTAAAATTAAATGTTTTTACTTATATTTTCTATGTTACTTTATATTTCAATTTTTAATTTTATATCGATTATAATTATGAATCTACTTATTTGAATTTTTTAAGAAAAACATTTTTCAGTTAAATATATGAATGAAAATTTAAAATTATTAGATAAGTTCTTCAAAATCTAATTTCTAAACAATATTTTAATATTTTTCATAACCTAAAAATACTAGCTTGGTAAAATATTTCAAAAAAAAAAAATTATAACATATATAAAAGCATTATATTTTTAAACTTAAAGAAACACGCTCTTTAGACTTTAATATTTTTCTTTATAATAAGGTAGAAAATTTACAGTCATTCAAAGTCTTAAATCTCTTGAGTTAGTAAATTGAAGGTTTTTTTATTTTAATATAATTGAAACCTAAAAAATTAATAAATACTTCTAACAAATATTGACTAAAATATAATGTTCATAAATTATACTAATATAAAAAATGAAATCAAAGTAATACTTTTAAAAATATATGCTAGATGATGATTAATAAATTTATTTATTTATTTTTATAAAAGTACAAATTTATTTTAATTTAGGACAAAAGTTATAATATTTTGATATTTTGATATTACTATACATTTGTTCAGAACCCAGAGGTTGTTGGTTGCAATGGAATTTTACGCATAATATTAGCGGTATGAATTATAGAGTTGCCACTTTAGGTAGAGTTGTATCTAGCCACCGCTCCTACCTTAAAATTGCAGGAGAAATTCTTTAAGCCAAAAATCTCGCCTATTAAAAATAATTATAATAGAGTTATGTTACTTACTTGGTATTAGATTATAAGAAACATTTTTATATGTTTTACAGTCTTGATGTGATATATTTATCTTTTATTGTTTCATAGACGTAAATTACTTGAGATGTGCTTAAACTAATGCAAATATCACTCTATCACGATCTTATGAGTAAGTTTACAATAATATTTTAAATTATAAAAGTGTTCATTTAAAACAAAAATTATCTTTAATTAAATTAACAGTGATTCTAATATTAATTTACTTTAAATAAGCATCATGGCAGTCAGACTATAATTTTTTTGAAATAACATGTTAATTTTTTTTTCTAATTTCCAATTGTCAAATTTTAGTGGATGCATAATCTATATTTGTTGAGAAAATCACAAGGTGTGTGTCTAATGGTATAAGAAAGCTTAAAATTAGCTATAGTATAATGTATATCAAATATCATTTCACTGTCTACACATTTACAAATGTATATAATCATAGGTTCACAAAATTATGCATATTGTCAACGATTGCTATTAGATGAATAGATAAAAACTCTTTCCAATTACTATAGCTTTATTCATCTTTAACATCACATTATCTCACTCTTGCAATGTCCTATTACAATAAATCAAACTTCAGTATTCAAATGTCATATAATTTTTTTAAAAATATAAATAAAAGTATCTTTTTATTATTATATTAAAAATATAAAATTAATATTAATTTAAATTATATTTCTTAATTTTGTAATTTCTTAATGTTTTATTCAACTATAAAAGGAAATGGCTTAATTTATATTCCTTTTACTTTATTTTAAATTTTCACCCTATTATACATACTTTAAATTCCTAAATTATATATACCTTAAATTTTGCACTCAAAATTATTAAAACTTTTTTATTTTCCAAATTCAAATTTCAAATCATTCTTCATTAGCCAACAAAAAAAAAGCAGTTAAATATTAATAAACACCGTTCAAAAATATCAACCTATCACTTATAGTTAAAAAACTAGTTCTCGTATGTTAGTTTGTCCTTTTACTACACCAAATAACATTGCAATTCTCTTACATTAATCGATTTTCTCCCAAAAAAAAAATACTTAAACAAAAAATTAATAATAACAATTAAATACATTATCCCAATAATATTAATAACAACTTTCTCACTTTACTCATTCCACTTCCATTCTCTTATACAGTTACACGAGGAACTCCTCGACATACAATAGTACTAAAAAAAATTAATTTCATATTTTAATCATATGTTACAAGAGAAAAACTTTACACGATAAGTAATTTGAAATAGCAACTACAATAATAAGAATAGACTAATGAAAAATATAGAAATAACTCTGCAAGCAACTATTAAAATTACAAAATCTCTGCAATCATACACTTGTTTTTGAAATAAAGATGATCAATCACAGTCTGAAAGAAAGGTTCCAAAACTATAGTATAACAGAAACTTTTGTCCCAATAACGTTAAAACCTCAGTCACTCTCGAA